>CM042694.1:367126284-376689502 GCA_023614405.1 Avena insularis | reverse complement strand
ATAGGTGGATTGTGAAAAGAACACACATGCAATGACTCTTGTTGTTGTTAGTAAAAGAGCACACATGCAATGCCACTGGTGGATCCATGTGGTCTCAAGAGAACACAACTTTCAATGACACTGTGGTTCCATATAGGGTATGTGAAAAGAACACACATGCAATGACTCTAGTTGTTGTTAGTAAAACAACACACATGCAATGACATCAGGATCCATGTGGTCTCAAGAGAACACACATGCAATGACTCAAAGTTATTCTTAGTAAAAAGAACATACATCGACTGGTTGTTATTAGTAAAAGATCACACATGCAATAACTCTGGTTGTTGTTAGTAAAAAGAACACACATGCAATGACACTGGTGGATCCATGTGTTGTCTCTGAAGAGAACACACATGCAATTAGACTGGTTGTTTATAGTAAAAACAAGTCACATGAAATGACTCTTGTTGTAGTGAGTAAAAAGAACACAGATGCAATGACCTCAGGATCCATGTGTGGTCTCTGAAGAGAACACACATGCAATGACACTGGTGGATCCATAAGTGGTATGTGAAGAGAACACACATGCAATGACTCCAGTTGTTGTTAGCAAAAAGAACACACATGCAATGACACTTGTGGATCCATGTGTGGTCTCTGAAGAGAACACACATGCAATGACTCTGGTTGTTGTTAGTAAAATGAACACACATGCAATGACTCAAATTGTTGTTAGTATAAAGAACACACATGCAATGACTCTGGTTGTTGTTAGTAAAAAGAACACACATGCAATGACACTGGTGGATCCATAGGTGGATTCTAAAAATAACACACATGCAATGACACTGGTGGATCCATAGGTGCATTGTGAAAAGAACACACATGCAATGACTCTGGTTGTTGTTAGTAAAAAGAACACACATGCAATGACACTAGTGGATCCATGTGTGGTCTCTGAAGAGAACACACATTTAAATGACACTGGTGGATCCATATGTGGTATGTGAAAAGAACACACATGCAGTGACTCTAGTTGTTGTTAGTAAAAAGAACACACATGCAATGACTCCAATTGTTGTTAGTATAAAGAACACACATGTAATGACACTGGTGGATCCATGTGTGGTCTCCAAGAAAACACACATGCAATGACACTAGTGGATCCATATGTGGTATGTGAAGAGAACACATGCAATGACTCTAGTTGTTGTTAGTAAAAGAACACACATGCAATGACACTGGTGGATCCATGTGTGGTCTCACACATGCAATGACTCTGGTTGTTGTTCGTAAAAAGAACACACATGGAATCACTTTGGTTGTTGTTAGTAAAAAGAACACACATGCAATGACTCTGGTTGTTGTTAGTAAAAAGAGCACACATGCAATGACTCTGGTTGTTGTTAGTAAAAAGAACACACATGCAATGACTCTGGTTGTTGTTAGTAAAAAGAACACACATGCAATGACTCCAATTGTTGTTAGTAAAAAAACACATGCAATGACACTGGTGGATCCATGTGTGGTCTCTGAAGAGAACACACATGCAATGACATTGGTGGATCCATATGTGGTATGTGAAGAGAACACAAATGCAATGACTCCTGTTGTTGTTAGTAAAAAGAACACACATGCAATAACACTGGTGGATCCATGTGTGGTCTCTGAAGAGAACACACATGCAATGACTCTGGTTGTTGTTAGTAAAAAGAACACACATGCAATGACTCTGGTTGTTGTTAGTAAAAAGAACACACATGCAATGACTCTGGTTGTTGTTAGTAAAAATAACACACATGCAATGACTCTAGTGGATCCATAGGTGGATTGTGAAAAGAACACACATGCAATGACACTGGTGGATCCATAGGTGGATTGTGAAAAGAACACACATGCAATGACTCTGGTTGTTGTTAGTAAAAAGAGCACACATGCAATGACATCAGGATCAATGTGTGGTCTCTGAAGAGAACACACATTTCAATGACACTGGTGGATCCATATGTTGTATGTGAAAAGAACACACATGCAATGACTCCAGTTGTTGTTAGTAAAAAGAACACACATGCAATGACACTGGTGGATCCATGTGTGGTCTCAAGAGAACATGATGCAATGACTCTTTTTGTTAGTAAAAAGAACACACATGCAATGACTCTGGTTGTTGTTAGTAAAAAGAACACACATGCAATGACTCTGGTTGTTGTTAGTAAAAAGAACACATATGTAATGACACTGGTTGTTGTTAGTAAAAAAACACATATGCAATGGCACTGGTGGATCCATGTGTGGTCTCTGAAGAGAACACACATGCAATAAAACTGGTGGATCCATATGTGGTATCTCAAGAGAACACAAATGCAATGTCTCCAGGTTGTTAGTAAAAGAACACACATGCAATAACATGTGGATCCATTTGTGGTCTCTAAAGAGAACACACATGCAATGACTCTGGTTGTTGTTAGTAAAATGAACACACATGCAATGACTCAAGTTGATGTTAGTAAAAAGAACACATATGCAATTACTCGTTGTTGTTAGTAAAAGAACACACATGCAATGATACTGGTGTATCCATATGTGGATTGTGAAAAGAACAAACATGCAATGACTCTGTGGATCCATAGGTGAATTGTGAAAGAAAACACATGCAAGACTCGTTGTTGTTAGTAAAAAGAACACACATGCAATGACTCTGTTGTTGTTAGTAAAAGAACACACATGCAATGACTACGGTTGTTGTTAGTAAAAATAACACACATGCAATGACTGGTGGATCCATAGGTGGATTGTGAAAAGAACACACATGCAATGACACTGGTGGATCCATAGGTGGATTGTGAAAAGAACACACATGCAATGACTCTTGTTGTTGTTAGTAAAAAGAGCACACATGCAATGACACTGGTGGATCCATGTGTGGTCTCTAAAGAGAACACAACTTTCAATGACACTGGTGGTTCCATATATGGTATGTGAAAAGAACACACATGCAATGACTCTAGTTGTTGTTAGTAAAAACAACACACATGCAATGACATCAGGATCCTTGTGGGGTCTGAAGAGAAAACACATGCATTGACTCTGTTTATTCTTATTAAAAACAACACACATACAACGACTCTGGTTGCTATTAGTAAAAAAGAACACACATGCAATAACTCTGGTTGTTGTTAGTAAAAAGAACACACATGCAATGACACTGGTGGATCCATGTGTGGTCTCTGAATAGAACACACATTTCAATGACACTGGTGGATCCATATGTGGTATGTGAAAAGAACACACATGCAATGACTCTAGTTGTTGTTAGTAAAAAGAACACACATGCAATGACATCAGGATCCATGTGTGGTCTCCAAGAGAACACACATGCAATGACTCGTTGTTGTTAGTAAAAAGAACACACATGCAATCACTCGGTTGTTGTCGAAAAAAGAACACACATGAAATGACTCTGTTGTTGTTAGTAAAAAGAACACACATGCAATGACTCGTGGATCCATAGGTGGATTGTGAAAAGAACACACATGCAATGACACTGTGGATCCATAGGTGGATTGTGAAAAGAACACACATGCAATGACTCTTGTTGTTGTTAGTAAATGAGCACACATGCAATGACACTGGTGGATCCATGTGTGGTCTCTCAAGAGAACACAACTTTGAATGACACTGTGGTTCCATATAGGGTATGTGAAAAGAACACACATGCAATGACTCTAGTTGTTGTTAGTAAAACAACACACATGCAATGACATCAGGATCCATGTGTGGTCTCTGAAGAGAACACACATTTCAATGACACTGTGGATCCATATGTGGTATGTGAAAAGAACACACATGCAATGACTCAGTTGTTGTTAGTAAAAACACACATGCAATGACATCGGTGGATCCATGTGTGGTCTCAAGAGAACACACATGCAATGACACTGGTGGATCCATATGGTATGTGAAGAGAACACACATGCAATGACTCCAGTTGTTGTTAGTAAAAAAAAACACATGCAACAACACTGGTGGATCCATGTGTGGTCTCTGAAGAGAACACACATGCAATGACTCTGGTTGTTGTTAGTAAAAAGAACACACATGCAATTACTCTGGTTGTTGTTAGTAAAAAGAACACACATGCAATGACTCTAGTTGTTGTTAGTAAAAAGAACACACATGCAATGACACTGGTGGATCCTTAGGTCGATTATGAAAAGAACACACATGCAATGACACTGGTGGATCCATAGGTGGATGGCGAAAAGAACACACATGCAATGACTCTGGTTGTTGTTAGTAAAAAGAACACACATGCAATGGCAGTGGTGGATCCATGTGTGGTCTCTGAAGAGAACACACATGTCAATGACACTGGTGGATCCATATGTGGTATGTGAAAAGAACACACATGCAATGACTCCTGTTGTCGTTAGTAAAAAGAACACAGATGCAATGACACCGGTGGATCCATGTGTGGTCTCTGAAGCGAACACACATGCAATGACTCTGGTTGTTGTTAGTAAAAAGAACACACATGCAATGACTCTGGTTGTTGTTAGTAAAAAGAACACACATGCAATGACTCTGGTTGTTGTTAGTAAAAAGAACACACATGCAATGACTCTGGTTGTTGTTAGTAAAAAGAACACACATGCAATGACTCTGGTTGTTGTTAGTAAAAAGAACACACGTGCAATGACTCTGGTTGTTGTTCGTAAAAAGAACACATATGCAATGACTCTTGTTGTTGTTAGTAAAAACACACATGCAATGATACTGGTGGATCCATAGGTGGATTGTGAAAAGGACACGCATGCAATGACACTGGTGGATCCATAGGTGGATTGTGAAAAGAACACACATGCAATGACTCTAGTTTGGATTGTGAAAAGAACACACATGCAATGAAACTGGTGGATCCATGTGATCTCAAGAGAACAGATGCAATGACTTTGGTTGCTGTTAGTAAAAAAGAACACACATGCAATGACTCTAGTTGTTGTTAGTAAAAAACACACATGCAATGACATCAGTGAATCCATGTGTGGTCTCCAAGAGAACACACATGCAATGACACTGTGGATCCATATGTGGTATGTGAAGAGAACACATGCAATGACTCTAGTTGTTGTTAGTAAAAGAACACACATGCAATGACATCAGGATCCATGTGTGGTCTCAAGAGAACACACATGCAATGACTCTTGTTGTTAGTAAAAGAACACACATGCAATCACTCGTTGTTGTCGTAAAAGAACACACATGAAATGACTCTGGTTGTTGTTAGTAAAAAGAACACACATGCAATGACTCTGGTGGATCCATAGGTGGATTGGGAAAAGAACACACATGCAATGACACTGGTGGATCCATAGGTGGATTGTGAAAAGAACACACATGCAATGACTCTTGTTGTTGTTAGTAAAAAGAGCACACATGCAATGCCACTGGTGGATCCATGTGTGGTCTCTGAAGAGAACACAACTTTCAATGACACTGGTGGTTCCATATAGGGTATGTGAAAAGAACACACATGCAATGACTCTAGTTGTTGTTAGTAAAAACAACACAAATGCAATGACATCAGGATCCATGTGTGGTCTCTGAAGAGAACACACATGCAATGACTCAGGTTATTCTTAGTAAAAAGAACAGACATACATCGACTCTGGTTGTTATTAGTAAAAAGATCACACATGCAATAACTCTGGTTGTTGTTAGTAAAAAGAACACACATGCAATGACACTGGTGGATCCATGTGTGGTCTCTGAATAGAACACACATGCAATGACTCTGGTTGTTGTTAGTAAAAAGAACACACATGCAATGACTCCAGTTGTTGTTAGTAAAAAGAACACACATGCAATGACATCAGGATCCATGTGGTCTCCAAGAGAACACACATTTCAATGACACTGGTGGATCCATATGTGGTATGTGAAAAGAACACACATGCAATGACTCCAGTTGTTGTTAGTAAAAAGAACACACATGCAATGACACTAGTAGATCCATCTGTGGTCTCTGAAGAGAACACACATGCAATGACTCTAGTTGTTGTTAGTAAAAAGAACACACATGCAATGACTCAGGTTGTTGTTAGTAAAAAGAACACACATGCAATGACTCTAGTTGTTGTTAGTAAAAAGAACACACATGCAATGACACTGGTGGATCCATGGGTGGATTCTAAAAATAACACACATGCAATGACACTGGTGGATCCATAGGTGCATTGTGAAAAGAACACACATGCAATGACTCTGGTTGTTGTTAGTAAAAAGAACACACATGCAATGACACTGGTGGATCCATGTGTGGTCTCAAGAGAACACACATTTAAAAGACACCTTGTGGATCCATATGTGGTATGTGAAAACAACACACATGCAAAGGTGACTCTAGTTGTCTAGTAAAAAGAACACACATGCAATGACTCAATTGTTGTTAGTATAAAGAACACAGTATGTAATGACATGTGGATCCATGTGTGGTCTCCAAGAAAACACACATGCAATGACACTCGTGGATCCATATGTGGTAGGTGAAGAGAACACACATGCAATGACTCTAGTTGTTGTTAAAAAGAACACACATGCAATGACATCGGTGGATCCATGTGGTCTCACACATGTAATGACTCTGGTTGTTGTTCGTAAAAAGAACACACATGCAATCACTTTGGTTGTTGTTAGTAAAAAGAACACACATGCAATGACTCTGGTTGTTGTTAGTAAAAAGAACACACATGCAATGACTCTGGTTGTTGTTAGTAAAAAGAACACACATGCAATGACTCTGGTTGTTGTTAGTATAAAGAACACACATGCAATGACTCTGGTTGTTGTTAGTAAAACACACACATGCAATGACATTGGTGGATCCATGTGTGGTCCTGAAGAGAACACACATGCAATGACACTGGTGGATCCATATGTGGTATGTGAAGAGAACACAAATGCAATGACTCCAGTTATTGTTAGTAAAAAGAACACACATGCAATAACACTGGTGGATCCATTTGTGGTCTCTGAAGAGAACACACATGCAATGACTCTGGTTGTTGTTAGTAAAAAGAACACACATGAAATGACTTGTTGTTAGTAAAAAGAACACACATGCAATGACTCTGGTTGTTGTTAGTAAAAATAACACACATGCAATGACTCTAGTGGATCCATAGGTGGATTGTGAAAAGAACACACATGCAATGACACTGGTGGATCCATAGGTGGATTGTGAAAAGAACACACATGCAATGACTTAGGTTGTTGTTAGTAAAAAGAGCACACATGCAATGACATCAGGATCCATGTGTGGTCTCTGGAGAGAACACACATTTCAATGACACTGGTGGATCCATATGTTGTATGTGAAAAGAACACACATGCAATGACTCTAGTTGTTGTTAGTAAAAAGAACACACATGCAATGACACTGGTGGATCCATGTGTGGTCTCTGAAGAGAACACAGATGCAATGACTCTTGTTGTTAGTAAAAAGAACACACATGCAATGACTCTGGTTGTTGTTAGTAAAAAGAACACACATGCAATGACTCTGGTTGTTGTTAGTAAAAAGAACACATATGTAATGACACTGGTTGTTGTTAGTAAAAAAACACATATGCAATGACACTAGTGGATCCATGTGTGGTCTCTGAAGAGAACACACATGCAATAAAACTGGTGGATCCATATGTGGTATCTGAAGAGAACACAAATGCAATGTCTCCAGTTGTTGTTAGTAAAAAGAACACACATGCAATAACACTGGTGGATCCATTTGTGGTCTCTAAAGAGAACACACATGCAATGACTCTGGTTGTTGTTAGTAAAAAGAACACACATGCAATGACTCTGGTTGATGTTAGTAAAAAGAACACATATGCAATTACTCTGGTTGTTGTTAGTAAAAAGAACACACATGCAATGACACTGGTGGATCCATATGTGGATTGTGAAAAGAACAAACATGCAATGACTCTGGTGGATCCATAGGTGAATTGTGAAAAGAAAACACATGCAAGACTCTGGTTGTTGTTAGTAAAAAGAACACACATGCAATGACTCTGGTTGTTGTTAGTAAAAAGAACACACATGCAATGACTCTGGTTGTTGTTAGTAAAAATAACACACATGCAATGACTGGTGGATCCATAGGTGGATTGTGAAAAGAACACACATGCAATGACACTGGTGGATCCATAGGTGGATTGTGAAAAGAACACACATGCAATGACTCTTGTTGTTGTTAGTAAAAAGAGCACACATGCAATGACACTGGTGGATCCATGTGTGGTCTCTAAAGAGAACACAACTTTCAATGACACTGGTGGTTCCATATAGGGTATGTGAAAAGAACACACATGCAATGACTCTAGTTGTTGTTAGTAAAAACAACACACATGCAATGACATCAGGGATCCATGTGTGGTCTCAAGAGAACACACATGCAATGACTCAGGTTATTCTTAGTAAAAGAACAAAAATACAACGACTCTGGTTTCTATTAGTAAAAAAGAACACACATGCAATAACTCTGGTTGTTGTTAGTAAAAAGAACACACATGCAATGACACTGGTGGATCCATGTGTGGTCTCTGAATAGAACACACATTTCAATGACACTGGTGGATCCATATGTGGTATGTGAAAAGAACACACATGCAATGACTCTAGTTGTTGTTAGTAAAAAGAACACACATGCAATGACATCAGGATCCATGTGTGGTCTGAAGAGAACACACACGCAATGACTCTGGTTGTTGTTAGTAAAAAGAACACACATGCAATCACTCTGGTTGTTGTCGAAAAAGAACACACATGAAATGACTCTGGTTGTTATTAGTAAAAAGAACACACATGCAATGACTCTGGTGGATCCATAGGTGGATTGTGAAAAGAACACACATGCAATGACACTGGTGGATCCATAGGTGGATTGTGAAAAGAACACACATGCAATGACTCTTGTTGTTGTTAGTAAAAAGAGCACACATGCAATGACACTGGTGGATCCATGTGTGGTCTCTGAAGAGAACACAACTTTGAATGACACTGTGGTTCCATATAGGGTATGTGAAAAGAACACACATGCAATGACTCTAGTTGTTGTTAGTAAAAACAACACACATGCAATGACATCAGGATCCATGTGTGGTCTCTGAAGAGAACACACATGCAATGACTCAGGTTATTCTTAGTAAAAGAACACACATACAACGACTGGTTGTTGTTAGTAAAAAGAACACACATGCAATGACTCCAGTTGTTGTAAGTAAAAACACACACATGCAATGACACTGGTGGATCCATGTGTGGTCTCTGAATAGAACACACATGCAATGACTCTGGTTGTTGTTAGTAAAAAGAACACACATGCAATGACTCCAGTTGTTGTTAGTAAAAAGAACACACATGCAATGACACTGGTGGATCCATGTGTGGTCTCTGAAGAGAACACACATGCAATGACACTGGTGGATCCATAAGTGGTATGTGAAGAGAACACACATGCAATGACTCCAGTTGTTGTTAGCAAAAAGAACACACATGCAATGACACTGGTGGATCCATGTGTGGTCTCTGAAGAGAACACACATGCAATGACTCTGGTTGTTATTAGTAAAAAGAACACACATGCAATGACTCTGGGTGTTGTTAGTAAAAAGAACACACATGCAATGACTCTAGTTGTTGTTAGTAAAAAGAACACACATGCAATGACACTGGTGGATCCATAGGTGGATTGTAAAAATAACACACATGCAATGACACTGGTGGATCCATAGGTGCATTGTGAAAAGAACACACATGCAATGACTCTGGTTGTTGTTAGTAAAAAGAACACACATGCAATGACACTGGTGGATCCATGTGTGGTCTCAAGAGAACACACATTTAAAAGACACTGTGGATCCATATGTGGTATGTGAAAACAACACACATGCAAAGGACTCTAGTTGTTAGTAAAAAGAACACACATGCAATGACTCCAATTGTTGTTAGTATAAAGAACACAGATGTAATGACACTGGTGGATCCATGTGTGGTCTCTGAAGAAAACACACATGCAATGACACTAGTGGATCCATATGTGGTATGTGAAGAGAACACACATGCAATGACTCTAGTTGTTGTTAGTAAAAGAACACACATGCAATGACACTGTGGATCCATGTGGTCTCACACATGCAATGACTCTGGTTGTTGTTCGTAAAAAGAACACACATGCAATCACTTTGGTTGTTGTTAGTAAAAAGAACACACATGCAATGACTCTGGTTGTTGTTAGTAAAAAGAACACACATGCAATGACTCTGGTTGTTGTTAGTAAAAAGAACACACATGCAATGACTCTGGTTGTTGTTAGTAAAAAGAACACAAATGCAATGACTCCAGTTGTTGTTAGTAAAAACACACACATGCAATGACACTGGTGGATCCATGTGTGGTCCCAGAAGAGAACACACATGCAATGACACTGGTGGATCCATATGTGGTATGTGAAGAGAACACAAATGCAATGACTCCAGTTATTGTTAGTAAAAAGAACACACATGCAATAACACTGGTGGATCCATTTGTGGTCTCTGAAGAGAACACACATGCAATGACTCTGGTTGTTGTTAGTAAAAAGAACACACATGCAATGACTCTGGTTGTTGTTAGTAAAAAGAACACACATGCAATGACTCTGGTTGTTGTTAGTAAAAATAACACACATGCAATGACTCTAGTGGATCCATAGGTGGATTGTGAAAAGAACACACATGCAATGACACTGGTGGATCCATAGGTGGATTGTGAAAAGAACACACATGCAATGACTTAGGTTGTTGTTAGTAAAAAGAGCACACATGCAATGACACTGGTGGATCCATGTGTGGTCTCTGGAGAGAACACACATTTCAATGACACTGGTGGATCCATATGTTGTATGTGAAAAGAACACACATGCAATGACTCTAGTTGTTGTTAGTAAAAAGAACACACATGCAATGACACTGGTGGATCCATGTGTGGTCTCTGAAGAGAACACAGATGCAATGACTCTTGTTGTTAGTAAAAAGAACACACATGCAATGACTCTGGTTGTTGTTAGTAAAAAGAACACACATGCAATGACTCTGGTTGTTGTTAGTCAAAAGAACACATATGTAATGACACTGGTTGTTGTTAGTAAAAAACACATATGCAATGACATGGTGGATCCATGTGTGGTCTCTCAAGAGAACACACATGCAATGAAACGGTGGATCCATATGGTATCTGAAGAGAACACAAATGCAATGTCTCAGTTGTTGTTAGTAACAAGAACACACATGCTATAACACTGGTGGATCCTTTTGTGGTCTCTAAAGAGAACACACATGCAATGACTCTGGTTGTTGTTAGTAAAAAGAACACACATGCAATGACTCTGGTTGTTGTTAGTAAAAAGAACACACATGCAATAACTCTGGTTGTTGTTAGTAAAAAGAACACACATGCAATGACACTGGTGGATCCATATGTGGATTGTGAAAAGAACAAACATGCAATGACACTGGTGGATCCATAGGTGGATTGTGAAAAGAACATGCATGCAATGACTCTGGTTGTTGTTAGTAAAAAGAACACACATGCAATGACTCTGGTTGTTGTTAGTAAAAAGAACACACATGCAATGACTCTGGTTGTTGTTAGTAAAAATAACACACATGCAATGACTGGTGGATCCATAGGTGGATTGTGAAAAGAACACACATGCAATGACACTGGTGGATCCATAGGTGGATTGTGAAAAGAACACACATGCAATGACTCTTGTTGTTGTTAGTAAAAAGAGCACACATGCAATGACACTGGTGGATCCATGTGTGGTCTCTAAAGAGAACACAACTTTCAATGACACTGGTGGTTCCATATAGGGTATGTGAAAAGAACACACATGCAATGACTCTAGTTGTTGTTAGTAAAAACAACACACATGCAATGACACTGGTGGATCCATGTGTGGTCTCTGAAGAGAACACACATGCAATGACTCAGGTTATTCTTAGTAAAAAGAACACACATACAACGACTCTGGTTGCTATTAGTAAAAAAGAACACACATGCAATAACTCTGGTTGTTGTTAGTAAAAAGAACACACATGCAATGACACTGGTGGATCCATGTGTGGTCTCTGAATAGAACACACATTTCAATGACACTGGTGGATCCATATGTGGTATGTGAAAAGAACACACATGCAATGACTCTAGTTGTTGTTAGTAAAAAGAACACACATGCAATGACACTGGTGGATCCATGTGTGGTCTCTGAAGAGAACACACATGCAATGACTCTGGTTGTTGTTAGTAAAAAGAACACACATGCAATCACTCTGGTTGTTGTCAGTAAAAAGAACACACATGAAATGACTCTGGTTGTTGTTAGTAAAAAGAACACACATGCAATGACTCTGGTGGATCCATAGGTGGATTGTGAAAAGAACACACATGCAATGACACTGGTGGATCCATAGGTGGATTGTGAAAAGAACACACATGCAATGACTCTTGTTGTTGTTAGTAAAAAGAGCACACATGCAATGACACTGGTGGATCCATGTGTGGTCTCTGAAGAGAACACAACTTTCAATGACACTGGTGGTTCCATATAGGGTATGTGAAAAGAACACACATGCAATGACTCTAGTTGTTGTTAGTAAAAACAACACACATGCAATGAGACTGGTGGATCCATGTGTGGTCTCTGAAGAGAACACACATGCAATGACTCAAGTTATTCTTAGTAAAAAGAACACACATACAACGACTCTGGTTGTTATTAGTAAAAAGAACACACATGCAATAACTCTGGTTGTTGTTAGTAAAAAGAACACACATGCAATGACACTGGTGGATCCATGTGTGGTCTCTGAATAGAACACACATGCAATGACTCTGGTTGTTGTTAGTAAAAAGAACACACATGCAATGACTCAGTTGTTGTTAGTAAAAAGAACACACATGCAATGACATCAGGATCCATGTGTGGTCTCTGAAGAGAACACACATGCAATGACACTGGTGGATCCATAAGTGGTATGTGAAGAGAACACACATGCAATGACTCCAGTTGTTGTTAGCAAAAAGAACACACTTGCAATGACACTTGTGGATCCATGTGTGGTCTCTGAAGAGAACACACATGCAATGACTCTGGTTGTTGTTAGTAAAAAGAACACACATGCAATGACTCAGGTTGTTGTTAGTAAAAAGAACACACATGCAATGACTCTGGTTGTTGTTAGTAAAAAGAACACACATGCAATGACATTGGTGGATCCATAGGTGGATTGTAAAAATAACACACATGCAATGACACTGGTGGATCCATAGGTGCATTGTGAAAAGAACACACATGCAATGACTCTGGTTGTTGTTAGTAAAAAAACACACATGCAATGACACTAGTGGATCCATGTGTGGTCTCTGAAGAGAACACACATTTAAATGACACTGGTGGATCCATATGTGGTATGTGAAAACAACACACATGCAGTGACTCTAGCTGCTGTTAGTAAAAAGAACACACATGCAATGACTCCAATTGTTGTTAGTATAAAGAACACAGATGTAATGACACTGGTGGATCCATGTGTGGTCTCCGAAGAAAACACACATGCAATGACACTAGTGGATCCATATGTGGTATGTGAAGAGAACACACATGCAATTACGCTAGTGGATCCATATGTGGTATGTGAAGAGAACAAACATGCAATGACTCTAGTTGTTGTTAGTAAAAAGAACACACATGCAATGACACTGGTGGATCCATGTGTGGTCTCACACATGCAATGACTCTGGTTGTTGTTCGTAAAAAGAACACACATGGAATCACTTTGGTTGTTGTTAGTAAAAAGAACACACATGCAATGACTCTGGTTGTTGTTAGTAAAAAGAACACACATGCAATGACTCTGGTTGTTGTTAGTAAAAAGAACACACATGCAATGACTCTGGTTGTTGTTAGTAAAAAGAACACAAATGAATGACTCCAGTTGTTGTTAGTAAAAACACACACATGCAATGACACTGGTGGATCCATGTGTGGTCCCAGAAGAGAACACACATGCAATGACACTGGTGGATCCATATGTGGTATGTGAAGAGAACACAAATGCAATGACTCCAGTTGTTGTTAGTAAAAGGAACACACATGCAATAACACCGGTGGATCCATTTGTGGTCTCTGAAGAGAACACACATGCAATGACTCTGGTTGTTGTTAGTAAAAAGAACACACATGCAATGACTCTGGTTGTTGTTAGTAAAAAGAACACACATGCAATGACTCTGGTTGTTGTTAGTAAAAATAACACACATGCAATGACTCTAGTGGATCCATAGGTGGATTGTGAAAAGAACACACATGCAATGACACTGGTGGATCCATAGGTGGATTGTGAAAAGAACACACATGCAATGACTTAGGTTGTTGTTAGTAAAAAGAGCACACATGCAATGACACTGGTGGATCCATGTGTGGTCTCTGGAGAGAACACACATTTCAATGACACTGGTGGATCCATATGTTGTATGTGAAAAGAACACACATGCAATGACTCTAGTGGTTGTTAGTAAAAAGAACACACATGCAATGACACTTGTGGATCCATGTGTGGTCTCTGAAGAGAACACAGATGCAATGACTCTTGTTGTTAGTAAAAAGAACACACATGCAATGACTCTGCTTGTTGTTAGTAAAAAGAACACACATGCAATGACTCTGGTTGTTGTTAGTAAAAAGAACACATATGTAATGACACTGGTTGTTGTTAGTAAAAAAACACATATGCAATGACACTGGTGGATCCATGTGTGGTCTCTGAAGAGAACACACATGCAATGAAACTGGTGGATCCATATGTGGTATTTGAAGAGAACACAAATGCAATGTCTCCAGTTGTTGTTAGTAAAAATAACACACATGCAATAACACTGGTGGATCCATTTGTGGTCTCTAAAGAGAACACACATGCAATGACTCTGGTTGTTGTTAGTAAAAAGAACACACATGCAATGACTCTGGTTGATGTTAGTAAAAAGAACACATATGCAATTACTCTGGTTGTTGTTAGTAAAAAGAACACACATGCAATGACACTGGTGGATCCATATGTGGATTGTGAAAAGAACAAACATGCAATGACACTGGTGGATCCATAGGTGAATTGTGAAAAGAAAACACATGCAAGACTCTGGTTGTTGTTAGTAAAAAGAACACACATGCAATGACTCTGGTTGTTGTTAGTAAAAAGAACACACATGCAATGACTCTGGTTGTTGTTAGTAAAAATAACACACATGCAATGACTGGTGGATCCATAGGTGGATTGTGAAAAGAACACACATGCAATGACACTGGTGGATCCATAGGTGGATTGTGAAAAGAACACACATGCAATGACTCTTGTTGTTGTTAGTAAAAAGAGCACACATGCAATGACACTGGTGGATCCATGTGTGGTCTCTGAAGAGAACACAACTTTGAATGACACTGGTGGTTCCATATAGGGTATGTGAAAAGAACACACATGCAATGACTCTAGTTGTTGTTAGTAAAAACAACACACATGCAATGACACTGGTGGATCCATGTGTGGTCTCTGAAGAGAACACACATGCAATGACTCAGGTTATTCTTAGTAAAAAGAACACACATACAACGACTCTGGTTGTTATTAGTAAAAAGAACACACATGCAATAACTCTGGTTGTTGTTAGTAAAAAGAACACACATGCAATGACACTGGTGGATCCATGTGTGGTCTCTGAAGAGAACACACATTTCAATGACACTGGTGGATCCATATGTGGTATGTGAAAAGAACACACATGCAATGACTCCAGTTGTCGTTAGTAAAAAGAACACAGATGCAATGACACCGGTGGATCCATGTGTGGTCTCTAAAGCGAACACACATGCAATGACTCTGGTTGTTGTTAGTAAAAAGAACACACATGCAATGACTCTGGTTGTTGTTAGTAAAAAGAACACACATGCAATGACTCTGGTTGTTGTTAGTAAAAATAACACACATGCAATGACTCTGGTGGATCCATAGGTGGATTGTGAAAAGGACACGCATGCAATGACACTGGTGGATCCATAGGTGGATTGTGAAAAGAACACACATGCAATGACTCTAGTTTGGATTGTGAAAAGAACACACATGCAATGAAACTGGTGGATCCATGTGTGATCTCTGAAGAGAACACAGATGCATTACTTTGGTTGTTGTTAGTAAAAAGAACACACATGCAATGACTCTAGTTGTTGTTAGTAAAAAAACACACATGCAATGACACTGGTGAATCCATGTGTGGTCTCTGAAGAGAACACACATGCAATGACACTGGTGGATCCATATGTGGTATGTGAAGAGAACACACATGCAATGACTCTAGTTGTTGTTAGTAAAAAGAACACACATGCAATGACACTGGTGGATCCATGTGTGGTCTCTAAAGAGAACACACATGCAATGACTCAGGTTGTTGTTAGTAAAAAGAACACACATGCAATCACTCTGGTTGTTGTCAGTAAAAAGAACACACATGAAATGACTTTGGTTGTTGTTAGTAAAAAGAACACACATGCAATGACTCTGGTGGATCCATAGGTGGATTGTGAAAGAACACACATGCAATGACACTGGTGGATCCATAGGTGGATTGTGAAAAGAACACACATGCAATGACTCTTGTTGTTGTTAGTAAAAGAGCACACATGCAATGACAGGTGGATCCATGTGGTCTCTGAAGAGAACACAACTTTCAATGACACTGGTGGTTCCATATAGGGTATGTGAAAAGAACACACATGCAATGACTCTAGTTGTTGTTAGTAAAACAACACACATGCAATGACATCAGGGATCCATGTGTGGTCTCTGAAGAGAACACACATGCAATGACTCAGGTTATTCTTAGTAAAAAGAACACACATACAACGACTCTGGTTGTTATTAGTAAAAAGAACACACATGCAATAACTCTGGTTGTTGTTAGTAAAAAGAACACACATGCAATGACACTGGTGGATCCATGTGTGGTCTCTGAATAGAACACACATGCAATGACTCTGGTTGTTGTTAGTAAAAGAACACACATGCAATGACTCAGGTTGTTGTTAGTAAAAGAACACACATGCAATGACATCAGGATCCATGTGTGGTCTCTGAAGAGAACACACATGCAATGACACTGGTGGATCCATAAGTGGTATGTGCAAGAACACACATGCAATGACTCCAGTTGTTGTTAGCAAAAAGAACACACATGCAATGACACTTGTGGATCCATGTGTGGTCTCTGAAGAGAACACACATGCAATGACTCTGGTTGTTGTTAGTAAAAAGAACACACATGCAATGACTCAGGTTGTTGTTAGTAAAAAGAACACACATGCAATGACTCTGGTTGTTGTTAGTAAAAAGAACACACATGCAATGACACTGGTGGATCCATAGGTGGATTGTAAAAATAACACACATGCAATGACACTGGTGGATCCATAGGTGCATTGTGAAAAGAACACACATGCAATGACTCTGGTTGTTGTTAGTAAAAAGAACACACATGCAATGACACTAGTGGATCCATGTGTGGTCTCTGAAGAGAACACACATTTAAAAGACACTGGTGGATCCATATGTGGTATGTGAAAACAACACACATGCAGTGACTCTAGTTGTTAGTAAAAAGAACACACATGCAATGACTCCAATTGTTGTTAGTATAAAGAACACACATGTAATGACACTGGTGGATCCATGTGTGGTCTCCGAAGAGAACACACATGCAATGACACTAGTGGATCCATATGTGGTATGTGAAGAGAACACACATGCAATGACTCTAGTTGTTGTTAGTAAAAAGAACACACATGCAATGACACTGGTGGATCCATGTGTGGTCTCACACATGCAATGACTCTGGTTGTTGTTCGTAAAAAGAACACACATGGAATCACTTTGGTTGTTGTTAGTAAAAAGAACACACATGCAATGACTCTGGTTGTTGTTAGTAAAAAGAACACACATGCAATGACTCTGGTTGTTGTTAGTAAAAAGAACACACATGCAATGACTCTGGTTGTTGTTAGTAAAAAGAACACAAATGCAATGACTCCAGTTGTTGTTAGTAAAAACACACACATGCAATGACACTGGTGGATCCATGTGTGGTCCCAGAAGAGAACACACATGCAATGACACTGGTGGATCCATATGTGGTATGTGAAGAGAACACAAATGCAATGACTCCAGTTGTTGTTAGTAAAAAGAACACACATGCAATAACACTGGTGGATCCATTTGTGGTCTCTAAAGAGAACACACATGCAATGAATCTGGTTGTTGTTAGTAAAAAGAACACAGATGCAATGACTCTGGTTGTTGTTAGTAAAAAGAACACACATGCAATGACTCTGGTTGTTGTTAGTAAAAATAACACACATGCAATGACTCTAGTGGATCCATAGGTGGATTGTGAAAAGAACACACATGCAATGACACTGGTGGATCCATAGGTGGATTGTGAAAAGAACACACATGCAATGACTTAGGTTGTTGTTAGTAAAAAGAGCACACATGCAATGACACTGGTGGATCCATGTGTGGTCTCTGGAGAGAACACACATTTCAATGACACTGGTGGATCCATATGTTGTATGTGAAAAGAACACACATGCAATGACTCTAGTTGTTGTTAGTAAAAAGAACACACATGCAATGACACTGGTGGATCCATGTGTGGTCTCTGAAGAGAACACAGATGCAATGACTCTTGTTGTCAGTAAAAAGAACACACATGCAATGACTCTGGTTGTTGTTAGTAAAAAGAACACACATGCAATGACTCTGGTTGTTGTTAGTAAAAAGAACACATATGTAATGACACTGGTTGTTGTTAGTAAAAAAACACATATGCAATGATACTGGTGGATCCATGTGTGGTCTCTGAAGAGAACACACATGCAATGAAACTGGTGGATCCATATGTGGTATCTGAAGAGAACACAAATGCAATGTCTCCAGTTGTTAGTAAAAAGAACACACATGCAATAACATGGTGGATCCATTTGTGGTCTCTAAAGAGAACACATGCAATGACTCTGGTTGTTGTTAGTAAAAGAACACACATGCAATGACTCGTTGATGTTAGTCAAAAGAACACACATGCAATTACTCTGGTTGTTGTTAGTAAAAAGAACATACATGCAATGACACTGGTGGATCCATATGTGGATTGTGAAAAGAACAAACATGCAATGACACTGGTGGATCCATAGGTGAATTGTGAAAACAAAACACATGCAAGACTCTGGTTGTTGTTAGTAAAAAGAACACACATGCAATGACTGGTTGTTGTTAGTAAAAGAACACACATGCAATGACTCTGGTTGTTGTTAGTAAAATAACACACATGCAATGACTGGTGGATCCATAGGTGGATTGTGAAAAGAACACATGCAATGACACCTGTGGATCCATAGGTGGATTGTGAAAAGAACACACATGCAATGACTCTTGTTGTTGTTAGTAAAAAGAGCACACATGCAATGACACTGGTGGATCCATGTGAGGTCTCTAAAGAGAACACAACTTTCAATGACACTGTGGTTCCATATAGGGTATGTGAAAAGAACACACATGCAATGAATCTAGTTGTTGTTAGTAAAACAACACACATGCAATGACACTTGTGGATCCATGTGGTCTCTGAAGAGAACACACATGCAATGACTCAGGTTGTTCTTAGTAAAAAGAACACACATACAACGACTCTGGTTGTTGTTAGTAAAAAGAACACACATGCAATGACTCTGGTTGTTGTTAGTAAAAGAACACACATGCAATGACACTGGTGGATCCATGTGTGGTCTCTGAATAGAACACACATGCAATGACTCTGGTTGTTGTTAGTAAAAAGAACACACATGCAATGACTCCAGTTGTTGTTAGTAAAAAGAACACACATGCAATGACATGGTGGATCCATGTGTGGTCTCCAAGAGAACACACATGCAATGACACTGTGGATCGATATGTTGTATGTGAAGAGAACACACATGCTATGACTCCTGTTGTTGTTAGTAAAAAAACACATGCAATAACACTGGTGGATCCATGTGTGGTATCTGAAGAGAACACACATGCAATGACTCTTGTTGTTGTTAGTAAAAAGAACACACATGCAATGACTCTGGTTGTTATTAGTAAAAAGAACACACATGCAATGACTCTGGTTGTTGTTAGTAAAAAGAACACACATGCAATGACATTGGTGGATCCATAGGTGGATTGTGAAAATAACACACATGCAATGACACTGGTGGATCCATAGGTGGATTGCTAAAAGAACATACACGCAATGACTCTGGTTGTTCTTAGTAAAAAGAACACACATGCAATGACACTGGTGGATCCATGAGTGGTGTCTGAAGAGAACACACATTTCCATGACACTAGTGGATCCATATGTTGTATGTGAAAAGAACACACATGCAATGACTCTAGTTGTTGTTAGTAAAAAGAACACACATGCAATGACACTGGTGGATCCATGTGTGGTCTCTGAAGAGAACACACATGCAATGACTCTGGTTGTTGTTAGTAAAAAGAACACACATGCAATCACTCTGGTTGTTGTCAGTAAAAAGAACACACATGAAATGACTCTGGTTGTTGTTAGTAAAAAGAACACACATGCAATGACTCTGGTGGATCCATAGGTGGATTGTGAAAGAACACACATGCAATGACACTGGTGGATCCATAGGTGGATTGTGAAAAGAACACACATGCAATGACTCTTGTTGTTGTTAGTAAAAAGAGCACACATGCAATGACACTGGTGGATCCATGTGTGGTCTCTGAAGAGAACACAACTTTCAATGACACTGGTGGTTCCATATAGGGTATGTGAAAAGAACACACATGCAATGACTCTAGTTGTTGTTAGTAAAAACAACACACATGCAATGACACTGGTGGATCCATGTGTGGTCTCTGAAGAGAACACACATGCAATGACTCAGGTTATTCTTAGTAAAAAGAACACACATACAACGACTCTGGTTGTTATTAGTAAAAAGAACACACATGCAATAACTCTGGTTGTTGTTAGTAAAAAGAACACACATGCAATGACACTGGTGGATCCATGTGTGGTCTCTGAATAGAACACACATGCAATGACTCTGGTTGTTGTTAGTAAAAAGAACACACATGCAATGACTCCAGTTGTTGTTAGTAAAAAGAACACACATGCAATGACACTGGTGGATCCATGTGTGGTCTCTGAAGAGAACACACATGCAATGACACTGGTGGATCCATAAGTGGTATGTGCAAGAACACACATGCAATGACTCCAGTTGTTGTTAGCAAAAAGAACACACATGCAATGACACTTGTGGATCCATGTGTGGTCTCTGAAGAGAACACACATGCAATGACTCTGGTTGTTGTTAGTAAAAAGAACACACATGCAATGACTCAGGTTGTTGTTAGTAAAAAGAACACACATGCAATGACTCTGGTTGTTGTTAGTAAAAAGAACACACATGCAATGACACTGGTGGATCCATAGGTGGATTGTAAAAATAACACACATGCAATGACACTGGTGGATCCATAGGTGCATTGTGAAAAGAACACACATGCAATGACTCTGGTTGTTGTTAGTAAAAAGAACACACATGCAATGACACTAGTGGATCCATGTGTGGTCTCTGAAGAGAACACACATTTAAATGACACTGGTGGATCCATATGTGGTATGTGAAAACAACACACATGCAGTGACTCTAGTTGCTGTTAGTAAAAAGAACACACATGCAATGACTCCAATTGTTGTTAGTATAAAGAACACAGATGTAATGACATCAGGATCCATGTGTGGTCTCCTAAGAAAACACACATGCAATGACACTAGTGGATCCATATGTGGTATGTGAAGAGAACACACATGCAATGACTCTAGTTGTTGTTAGTAAAAAGAACACACATGCAATGACACTGGTGGATCCATGTGTGGTCTCACACATGCAATGACTCTGGTTGTTGTTCGTAAAAAGAACACACATGCAATCACTTTGGTTGTTGTTAGTAAAAAGAACACACATGCCATGACTCTGGTTGTTGTTAGTAAAAAGAACACACATGCAATGACTCTGGTTGTTGTTAGTAAAAAGAACACACATGCAATGACTCCAGTTGTTGTTAGTAAAAAGAACACACATGCAATGACTCCAGTTGTTTTTAGTAAAAACACACACATGCAATGACACTGGTGGATCCATGTGTGGTCCCAGAAGAGAACACACATGCAATGACACTGGTGGATCCATATGTGGTATGTGAAGAGAACACAAATGCAATGACTCCAGTTGTTGTTAGTAAAAAGAACACACATGCAATAACACTGGTGGATCCATTTGTGGTCTCTAAAGAGAACACACATGCAATGAATCTGGTTGTTGTTAGTAAAAAGAACACAGATGCAATGACTCTGGTTGTTGTTAGTAAAAAGAACACACATGCAATGACTCTGGTTGTTGTTAGTAAAAATAACACACATGCAATGACACTAGTGGATCCATAGGTGGATTGTGAAAAGAACACACATGCAATGACACTGGTGCATCCATAGGTGGATTGTGAAAAGAACACACATGCAATGACTCTAGTTGTTGTTAGTAACAAGAACACACATGCAATGACACTGGTGGATCCATGTGTGGTCTCTGGAGAGAACACACATTTCAATGACACTGGTGGATCCATATGTTGTATGTGAAAAGAACACACATGCAATGACTCTAGTTGTTGTTAGTAAAAAGAACACACATGCAATGACACTGGTGGATCCATGTGTGGTCTCTGAAGAGAACACAGATGCAATGACTCTTGTTGTCAGTAAAAAGAACACACATGCAATGACTCTGGTTGTTGTTAGTAAAAAGAACACACATGCAATGACTCTGGTTGTTGTTAGTAAAAAGAACACATATGTAATGACACTGGTTGTTGTTAGTAAAAAAACACATATGCAATGATACTGGTGGATCCATGTGTGGTCTCTGAAGAGAACACACATGCAATGAAACTGGTGGATCCATATGTGGTATCTGAAGAGAACACAAATGCAATGTCTCCAGTTGTTGTTAGTAAAAAGAACACACATGCAATAACACTGGTGGATCCATTTGTGGTCTCTAAAGAGAACACACATGCAATGACTCTGGTTGTTGTTAGTAAAAAGAACACACATGCAATGACTCTGGTTGATGTTAGTAAAAAGAACACATATGCAATTACTCTGGTTGTTGTTAGTAAAAAGAACATACATGCAATGACACTGGTGGATCCATATGTGGATTGTGAAAAGAACAAACATGCAATGACACTGGTGGATCCATAGGTGAATTGTGAAAACAAAACACATGCAAGACTCTGGTTGTTGTTAGTAAAAAGAACACACATGCAATGACTCTGGTTGTTGTTAGTAAAAAGAACACACATGCAATGACTCTGGTTGTTGTTAGTAAAAATAACACACATGCAATGACTCTGGTGGATCCATAGGTGGATTGTGAAAAGAACACAGATGCAATGACACTGGTGGATCCATAGGTGGATTGTGAAAAGAACACACATGCAATGACTCTTGTTGTTGTTAGTAAAAAGAGCACACATGCAATGACACTGGTGGATCCATGTGAGGTCTCTAAAGAGAACACAACTTTCAATGACACTGGTGGTTCCATATAGGGTATGTGAAAAGAACACACATGCAATGAATCTAGTTGTTGTTAGTAAAAACAACACACATGCAATGACACTTGTGGATCCATGTGTGGTCTCTGAAGAGAACACACATGCAATGACTCAGGTTATTCTTAGTAAAAAGAACACACATACAACGACTCTGGTTGTTATTAGTAAAAAAGAACACACATGCAATAACTCTGGTTGTTGTTAGTAAAAAGAACACACATGCAATGACACTGGTGGATCCATGTGTGGTCTCTGAATAGAACACACATGCAATGACTCTGGTTGTTGTTAGTAAAAAGAACACACATGCAATGACTCCAGTTGTTGTTAGTAAAAAGAACACACATGCAATGACACTGGTGGATCCATGTGTGGTCTCTGAAGAGAACACACATGCAATGACACTGGTGGATCCATATGTGGTATGTCAAGAGAACACACATGCAATGACTCCAGTTGTTGTTAGTAAAAAAACACACATGCAATAACACTGGTGGATCCATGTGTGGTATCTGAAGAGAACACACATGCAATGACTCTTGTTGTTGTTAGTAAAAAGAACACACATGCAATGACTCTGGTTGTTATTAGTAAAAAGAACACACATGCAATGACTCTGGTTGTTGTTAGTAAAAAGAACACACATGCAATGACATTGGTGGATCCATAGGTGGATTGTGAAAATAACACACATGCAATGACACTGGTGGATCCATAGGTGGATTGCTAAAAGAACATACACGCAATGACTCTGGTTGTTCTTAGTAAAAAAAACACATATGCAATGATACTGGTGGATCCATGTGTGGTCTCTGAAGAGAACACACATGCAATGAAACTGGTGGATCCATATGTGGTATCTGAAGAGAACACAAATGCAATGTCTCCAGTTGTTGTTAGTAAAAAGAACACACATGCAATAACACTGGTGGATCCATTTGTGGTCTCTAAAGAGAACACACATGCAATGACTCTGGTTGTTGTTAGTAAAAAGAACACACATGCAATGACTCTGGTTGATGTTAGTAAAAAGAACACATATGCAATTACTCTGGTTGTTGTTAGTAAAAAGAACATACATGCAATGACACTGGTGGATCCATATGTGGATTGTGAAAAGAACAAACATGCAATGACACTGGTGGATCCATAGGTGAATTGTGAAAACAAAACACATGCAAGACTCTGGTTGTTGTTAGTAAAAAGAACACACATGCAATGACTCTGGTTGTTGTTAGTAAAAAGAACACACATGCAATGACTCTGGTTGTTGTTAGTAAAAATAACACACATGCAATGACTCTGGTGGATCCATAGGTGGATTGTGAAAAGAACACAGATGCAATGACACTGGTGGATCCATAGGTGGATTGTGAAAAGAACACACATGCAATGACTCTTGTTGTTGTTAGTAAAAAGAGCACACATGCAATGACACTGGTGGATCCATGTGAGGTCTCTAAAGAGAACACAACTTTCAATGACACTGGTGGTTCCATATAGGGTATGTGAAAAGAACACACATGCAATGAATCTAGTTGTTGTTAGTAAAAACAACACACATGCAATGACACTTGTGGATCCATGTGTGGTCTCTGAAGAGAACACACATGCAATGACTCAGGTTATTCTTAGTAAAAAGAACACACATACAACGACTCTGGTTGTTATTAGTAAAAAAGAACACACATGCAATAACTCTGGTTGTTGTTAGTAAAAAGAACACACATGCAATGACACTGGTGGATCCATGTGTGGTCTCTGAAGAGAACACACATGCAATGACTCTGGTTGTTGTTAGTAAAAAGAACACACATGCAATGACTCCAGTTGTTGTTAGTAAAAAGAACACACATGCAATGACACTGGTGGATCCATGTGTGGTCTCTGAAGAGAACACACATGCAATGACACTGGTGGATCCATATGTGGTATGTCAAGAGAACACACATGCAATGACTCCAGTTGTTGTTAGTAAAAAAACACACATGCAATAACACTGGTGGATCCATGTGTGGTATCTGAAGAGAACACACATGCAATGACTCTGGTTGTTGTTAGTAAAAAGAACACACATGCAATGACTCTGGTTGTTATTAGTAAAAAGAACACACATGCAATGACTCTGGTTGTTGTTAGTAAAAAGAACACACATGCAATGACACTGGTGGATCCATAGGTGGATTGTGAAAATAACACACATGCAATGACACTGGTGGATCCATAGGTGGATTGCTAAAAGAACATACACGCAATGACTCTGGTTGTTCTTAGTAAAAAGAACACACATGCAATGACACTGGTGGATCCATGTGTGGTCTCTGAAGAGAACACACATTTCAATGACACTGGTGGATCCATATGTGGTATGTGAAAAGAACACACATGCAATGACTCCAGTTGTCGTTAGTAAAAAGAACACACATGCAATGACACTGGTGGATCCATGTGTGGTCTCTGAAGAGAACACACATGCAATGACTCTGGTTGTTGTTAGTAAAAAGAACACACATGCAATCACTCTGGTTGTTGTCAGTAAAAAGAACACACATGAAATGACTCTGGTTGTTGTTAGTAAAAAGAACACACATGCAATGACTCTGGTGGATCCATAGGTGGATTGTGAAAGAACACACATGCAATGACACTGGTGGATCCATAGGTGGATTGTGAAAAGAACACACATGCAATGACTCTTGTTGTTGTTAGTAAAAAGAGCACACATGCAATGACACTGGTGGATCCATGTGTGGTCTCTGAAGAGAACACAACTTTCAATGACACTGGTGGTTCCATATAGGGTATGTGAAAAGAACACACATGCAATGACTCTAGTTGTTGTTAGTAAAAACAACACACATGCAATGACACTGGTGGATCCATGTGTGGTCTCTGAAGAGAACACACATGCAATGACTCAGGTTATTCTTAGTAAAAAAACACACATACAACGACTCTGGTTGTTATTAGTAAAAAGAACACACATGCAATAACTCTGGTTGTTGTTAGTAAAAAGAACACACATGCAATGACACTGGTGGATCCATGTGTGGTCTCTGAATAGAACACACATGCAATGACTCTGGTTGTTGTTAGTAAAAAGAACACACATGCAATGACTCCAGTTGTTGTTAGTAAAAAGAACACACATGCAATGACACTGGTGGATCCATGTGTGGTCTCTGAAGAGAACACACATGCAATGACACTGGTGGATCCATAAGTGGTATGTGAAGAGAACACACATGCAATGACTCCAGTTGTTGTTAGTAAAAAGAACACACATGCAATGACACTTGTGGATCCATGTGTGGTCTCTGAAGAGAACACACATGCAATGACTCTGGTTGTTGTTAGTAAAAAGAACACACATGCAATGACTCTGGTTGTTGTTAGTAAAAAGAACACACATGCAATGACTCTGGTTGTTGTTAGTAAAAAGAACACACATGCAATGACACTGGTGGATCCATAGGTGGATTGTAAAAATAACACACATGCAATGACACTGGTGGATCCATAGGTGCATTGTGAAAAGAACACACATGCAATGACTCTGGTTGTTGTTAGTAAAAAGAACACACATGCAATGACACTAGTGGATCCATGTGTGGTCTCTGAAGAGAACACACATTTAAATGACACTGGTGGATCCATATGTGGTATGTGAAAAGAACACACATGCAGTGACTCTAGTTGTTGTTAGTAAAAAGAACACACATGCAATGACTCCAATTGTTGTTAGTATAAAGAACACACATGTAATGACACTGGTGGATCCATGTGTGGTCTCCGAAGAGAACACACATGCAATGACACTAGTGGATCCATATGTGGTATGTGAAGAGAACACACATGCAATGACTCTAGTTGTTGTTAGTAAAAAGAACACACATGCAATGACACTGGTGGATCCATGTGTGGTCTCACACATGCAATGACTCTGGTTGTTGTTCGTAAAAAGAACACACATGCAATCACTTTGGTTGTTGTTAGTAAAAAGAACACACATGCAATGACTCTGGTTGTTGTTAGTAAAAAGAACACACATGCAATGACTCTGGTTGTTGTTAGTAAAAAGAACACACATGCAATGACTCTGGTTGTTGTTAGTAAAAAGAACACACATGCAATGACTCCAGTTGTTGTTAGTAAAAACACACACATGCAATGACACTGGTGGATCCATGTGTGGTCTCTGAAGAGAACACACATGCAATGACACTGGTGGATCCATATGTGGTATGTGAAGAGAACACAAATGCAATGACTCCAGTTGTTGTTAGTAAAAAGAACACACATGCAATAACACTGGTGGATCCATTTGTGGTCTCTGAAGAGAACACACATGCAATGACTCTGGTTGTTGTTAGTAAAAGAACATGATGCAATGACTCTGGTTGTTGTTAGTAAAAGATCACACATTCAATGACTCTGGTTGTTGTTAGTAAAAATATAACACATGCAATGACTCTAGTGGATCCATAGGTGGATTGTGAAAAGAACACACATGCAATGACACTGGTGGATCCATAGGTGGATTGTGAAAAGAACACACATGCAATGACTTAGGTTGTTGTTAGTAAAAAGAGCACACATGCAATGACACTGGTGGATCCATGTGTGGTCTCTGGAGAGAACACACATTTCAATGACACTGGTGGATCCATATGTTGTATGAAAAGAACACACATGCAATGACTCTAGTTGTTAGTAAAAAGAACACACATGCAATGACACTGGTGGATCCATGTGTGGTGTCTGAAGAGAACACAGATGCAATGACTCTTGTTGTCAGTAAAAAGAACACACATGCAATGACTCTGGTTGTTGTTAGTAAAAAGAACACACATGCAATGACTCTGGTTGTTGTTAGTAAAAAGAACACATATGTAATGACACTGGTTGTTGTTAGTAAAAAAACACATATGCAATGATACTGGTGGATCCATGTGTGGTCTCTGAAGAGAACACACATGCAATGAAACTGGTGGATCCATATGTGGTATCTGAAGAGAACACAAATGCAATGTCTCCAGTTGTTGTTAGTAAAAAGAACACACATGCAATGACACTGGTGGATCCATGTGTGGTCTCTAAAGAGAACACACATGCAATGACTCTGGTTGTTGTTAGTAAAAAGAACACACATGCAATGACTCTGGTTGATGTTAGTAAAAAGAACACATATGCAATTACTCTGGTTGTTGTTAGTAAAAAGAACATACATGCAATGACACTGGTGGATCCATATGTGGATTGTGAAAAGAACAAACATGCAATGACACTGGTGGATCCATAGGTGAATTGTGAAAACAAAACACATGCAAGACTCTGGTTGTTGTTAGTAAAAAGAACACACATGCAATGAATTTGGTTGTTGTTAGTAAAAGAACACACATGCAATGACTCTGGTTGTTGTTAGTAAAAATAACACACATGCAATGACTCTGGTGGATCCATAGGTGGATTGTGAAAAGAACACACATGCAATGACACTGGTGGATCCATAGGTGGATTGTGAAAAGAACACACATGCAATGACTCTTGTTGTTGTTAGTAAAAAGAGCACACATGCAATGACACTGGTGGATCCATGTGAGGTCTCTAAAGAGAACACAACTTTCAATGACACTGGTGGTTCCATATAGGGTATGTGAAAAGAACACACATGCAATGATTCCAGTTGTTGTTAGTAAAAACAACACACATGCAATGACACTGGTGGATCCATGTGTGGTCTCTGAAGAGAACACACATGCAATGACTCTGGTTGTTCTTAGTAAAAAGAACACACATACAATGACTCTGGTTGTTATTAGTAAAAAGAACACACATGCAATGACTTTGGTTGTTGTTAGTAAAAAAACACATGCAATGACACTGGTGGATCCATCTGTGGAGTGTGAAAAGAACACACATGCAATGACTCTGGTTGTTGTTAGTAAAAAGAACACACATGCAATGACTCCAGTTGTTGTTAGTAAAAAGAACACACATGCAATGACACTGGTGGATCCATGTGTGGTCTCTGAAGAGAACACACATGCAATGACACTGGTGGATCCATAAGTGGTATGTGCAAGAACACACATGCAATGACTCCAGTTGTTGTTAGCAAAAAGAACACACATGCAATGACACTGGTGGATCCATGTGTGGTCTCTGAAGCGAACAGTCATGCAATGACTCTGGTTGTTGTTAGTAAAAAGAACACACATGCAATGCCTCTGGTTGTTGTTAGTAAAAAGAACACACATGCAATGACTCTGGTGTTGTTAGTAAAGAGAACACACATGCAATGACACTGGTGGATCCATAGGTGGATTGTAAAAATAACACACATGCAATGACACTGGTGGATCCATAGGTGCATTGTGAAAAGAACACACATTCAATGACTCTGGTTGTTGTTAGTAAAAAGAACACACATGCAATGACACTAGTGGATCCATGTGTGGTCTCTGAAGAGAACACACATTTAAATAACACTGGTGGATCCATATGTGGTATGTGAAAAGAACACACATGAAGTGACTCTAGTTGTTGTTAGTAAAAAGAACACACATGCAATGACTCCAATTGTTGTTAGTATAAAGAACACACATGTAATGACATTGGTGGATCCATGTGTGGTCTCCGAAGAGAACACACATGCAATGACACTAGTGGATCCATATGTGGTATGTGAAGAGAACACACATGCAATGACTCTAGTTGTTGTTAGTGAAAAGAACACACATGCAATGACACTGGTGGATCCATGTGTGGTCTCACACATGCAATGACTCTGGTTGTTGTTCGTAAAAAGAACACACATGCAATCACTTTGGTTGTTGTTAGTAAAAAGAACACACATGCAATGACTCTGGTTGTTGTTAGTAAAAAGAACACACATGCAATGACTCTGGTTGTTGTTAGTAAAAGAACACACATGCAATGACTCTGGTTGTTGTTAGTAAAAAGAACACAAATGCAATGACTCCAGTTGTTGTTAGTAAAACACACACATGCAATGACATGTGGATCCATGTGTGGTCCCAAGAGAACACACATGCAATGACACTGGTGGATCCATATGTGGTATGTGAAGAGAACACAAATGCAATGACTCGTTGTTGTTAGTAAAAAAGAACACACATGCAATAACACTGGTGGATCCATTTGTGGTCTCTAAAGAGAACACACATGCAATGAATCTGGTTGTTAGTAAAAGAACACACATGCAATGACTCTGGTTGTTGTTAGTAAAAAGAACACACATGCAATGACTCTGGTTGTTGTTAGTAAAAATAACACACATGCAATGACTCTAGTGGATCCATAGGTGGATTGTGAAAAGAACACACATGCAATGACACTGGTGGATCCATAGGTGGATTGTGAAAAGAACACACATGCAATGACTTAGGTTGTTGTTAGTAAAAAGAGCACACATGCAATGACATCAGGATCCATGTGTGGTCTGGAGAGAACACACATTTCAATGACACTGGTGGATCCATATGTTGTATGTGAAAAGAACACACATGCAATGACTCTAGTTGTTGTTAGTAAAAAGAACACACATGCAATGACACTGGTGGATCCATGTGTGGTGTCTGAAGAGAACACAGATGCAATGACTCTTGTTGTCAGTAAAAAGAACACACATGCAATGACTCTGGTTGTTGTTAGTAAAAAGAACACACATGCAATGACTCTGGTTGTTGTTAGTAAAAAGAACACATATGTAATGACACTGGTTGTTGTTAGTAAAAAACACATATGCAATGACACTGGTGGTTCCATGTGTGGTCTCTGAAGTGAACACACATGCAATGAAACTGGTGGATCCATATGCGGTATGTGAAGAGAACACACATGCAATGACTCCAGTGTTGTTAGTAAAAAGAACAAACATGCAATAACATCAGGATCCATGTGTGGTCTCTAAAGAGAACACACATGCAATGACTCTGGTTGTTGTTAGTAAAAAGAACACACATGCAATGACTGGTTGATGTTAGTAAAAAGAACACATATGCAATTACTCTGTTGTTGTTAGTAAAAAGAACATACATGCAATGACACTGGTGGATCCATATGTGGATTGTGAAAAGAACAAACATGCAATGACACTGTGGATCCATAGGTGAATTGTGAAAACAAAACACATGCAAGACTCGTTGTTGTTCGTAAAAAGAACACACATGCAATGACTCTGGTTGTTGTTAGTAAAAGAACACACATGCAATGACTCGGTTGTTGTTAGTAAAAATAACACATGCAATGACTCTGGTGGATCCATAGGTGGATTGTGAAAAGAACACACATGCAATGACACTGGTGGATCCATAGGTGGATTGTGAAAAGAACACACATGCAATGACTCTTGTTGTTGTTAGTAAAAAGAGCACACATGCAATGACACTGGTGGATCCATGTGTGGTCTCTAAAGAGAACACAACTTTCAATGACACTGGTGGTTCCATATAGGGTATGTGAAAAGAACACACATGCAATGACTCTAGTTGTTGTTAGTAAAAACAACACACATGCAATGACATCAGGGATCCATGTGTGGTCTCTGAAGAGAACACACATGCAATGACTCAGGTTATTCTTAGTAAAAAGAACACACATACAATGACTCTGTTGTTATTAGTAAAAGAACACACATGCAATAACTCTGGTTGTTGTTAGTAAAAAGAACACTCATGCCATGACATCAGGATCCATGTGTGGTCTCTGAATAGAACACACATGCAATGACTCTGGTTGTTGTTAGTAAAAGAACACACATGCAATGACTCAGGTTGTTGTTAGTAAAAAGAACACACATGCAATGACATCAGGATCCATGTGGTCTCTGAAGAGAACACACATGCAATGACACTGGTGGATCCATAAGTGGTATGTGCAAGAACACACATGCAATGACTCCAGTTGTTGTTAGCAAAAAGAACACACATGCAATGACACTTGTGGATCCATGTGTGGTCTCTGAAGAGAACACACATGCAATGACTCTGGTTGTTGTTAGTAAAAAGAACACACATGCAATGACTCAGGTTGTTGTTAGTAAAAAGAACACACATGCAATGACTCTGGTTGTTGTTAGTAAAAAGAACACACATGCAATGACACTGGTGGATCCATAGGTGGATTGTAAAAATAACACACATGCAATGACACTGGTGGATCCATAGGTGCATTGTGAAAAGAACACACATGCAATGACTCTGGTTGTTGTTAGTAAAAAGAACACACATGCAATGACACTAGTGGATCCATGTGTGGTCTCTGAAGAGAACACACATTTAAATGACACTGGTGGATCCATATGTGGTATGTGAAAACAACACACATGCAGTGACTCTAGTTGCTGTTAGTAAAAAGAACACACATGCAATGACTCCAATTGTTGTTAGTATAAAGAACACAGATGTAATGACACTGGTGGATCCATGTGTGGTCTCCGAAGAAAACACACATGCAATGACACTAGTGGATCCATATGTGGTATGTGAAGAGAACACACATGCAATGACTCTAGTTGTTGTTAGTAAAAAGAACACACATGCAATGACACTGGTGGATCCATGTGTGGTCTCACACATGCAATGACTCTGGTTGTTGTTCGTAAAAAGAACACACATGGAATCACTTTGGTTGTTGTTAGTAAAAAGAACACACATGCAATGACTCTGGTTGTTGTTAGTAAAAAGAACACACATGCAATGACTCTGGTTGTTGTTAGTAAAAAGAACACACATGCAATGACTCTGGTTGTTGTTAGTAAAAAGAACACAAATGCAATGACTCCAGTTGTTGTTAGTAAAAACACACACATGCAATGACACTGGTGGATCCATGTGTGGTCCCAGAAGAGAACACACATGCAATGACACTGGTGGATCCATATGTGGTATGTGAAGAGAACACAAATGCAATGACTCCAGTTGTTGTTAGTAAAAAGAACACACATGCAATAACACTGGTGGATCCATTTGTGGTCTCTGAAGAGAACACACATGCAATGACTCTGGTTGTTGTTAGTAAAAAGAACACACATGCAATGACTCTAGTAAAAGAACACACATGCAATGACTCTGGTTGTTGTTAGTAAAAATAACACACATGCAATGACTCTAGTGGATCCATAGGTGGATTGTGAAAAGAACACACATGCAATGACACTGGTGGATCCATAGGTGGATTGTGAAAAGAACACACATGCAATGACTTAGGTTGTTGTTAGTAAAAAGAGCACACATGCAATGACATCAGGATCCATGTGTGGTCTCTGGAGAGAACACACATTTCAATGACACTGGTGGATCCATATGTTGTATGTGAAAAGAACACACATGCAATGACTCTAGTTGTTGTTAGTAAAAAGAACACACATGCAATGACACTGGTGGATCCATGTGTGGTCTCTGAAGAGAACATGATGCAATGACTCTTGTTGTCGTAGAAAAGAACACACATGCAATGACTGGTTGTTGTTACTAAAAAGAACACACATGCAATGACTCTGGTTGTTGTTAGTAAAAAGAACACATATGTAATGACACTGGTTGTTGTTAGTAAAAAAACACATATGCAATGATACTGGTGGATCCATTTGTGATCTCTGAACACAACACACATGCAATGACACTGGTGGATCCATATGTGAAATCTGAAAAGAACACAAATGCAATGTCTCCAGTTGTTGTTAGTAAAAGAACACACATGCAATAACATCAGGATCCATTTGTGGTCTCTAAAGAGAACACACATGCAATGACTCTGGTTGTTGTTAGTAAAAGAACACACATGCAATGACTCGTTGATGTTAGTAAAAGAACACATATGCAATTACTCTGGTTGTTGTTAGTAAAAGAACATACATGCAATGACACTGGTGGATCCATATGTGGATTGTGAAAAGAACAAACATGCAATGACACTGGTGGATCCATAGGTGAATTGTGAAAACAAAACACATGCAAGACTCTGGTTGTTGTTAGTAAAAAGAACACACATGCAATGACTCTGGTTGTTGTTAGTAAAAAGAACACACATGCAATGACTCTGGTTGTTGTTAGTAAAAATAACACACATGCAATGGCACTGGTGGATCCATAGGTGGATTGTGAAAAGAACACAGATGCAATGACACTGGTGGATCCATAGGTGGATTGTGAAAAGAACACACATGCAATGACTCTTGTTGTTGTTAGTAAAAAGAGCACACATGCAATGACACTGGTGGATCCATGTGAGGTCTCTAAAGAGAACACAACTTTCAATGACACTGGTGGTTCCATATAGGGTATGTGAAAAGAACACACATGCAATGACTCTAGTTGTTGTTAGTAAAAACAACACACATGCAATGACACTGGTGGATCCATGTGTGGTCTCAACAGAACACACATGCAATGACTCAGGTTATTCTTAGTAAAAAGAACAGACAACGACTCTGGTTGTTATTAGTAAAAAAGAACACACATGCAATAACTCTGGTTGTTGTTAGTAAAAAGAACACACATGCAATGACACTGGTGGATCCATGTGTGGTCTCTGAATAGAACACACATGCAATGACTCTGGTTGTTGTTAGTAAAAAGAACACACATGCAATGACTCTGGTTGTTGTTAGTAAAAAGAACACACATGCAATGACACGGGTGGATCCTTGTGTGGTCTTTGAAGAGAACACACATGCAATGACACTGGTGGATCCATATGTGGTATGTGAAGAGAACACACATGCAATGACTCCAGTTGTTGTTAGTAAAAAAACACACATGCAATAACACTGGTGGATCCATGTGTGGTATCTGAAGAGAACACACATGCAATGACTCTTGTTGTTGTTAGTAAAAAGAACACACATGCAATGACTCTGGTTGTTATTAGTAAAAAGAACACACATGCAATGACTCTGGTTGTTGTTAGTAAAAAGAACACACATGCAATGACACTGGTGGATCCATAGGTGGATTGTGAAAATAACACACATGCAATGACACTGGTGGATCCATAGGTGGATTGCGAAAAGAACATACATGCAATGACTCTGGTTGTTAGTAAAAAGAACACACATGCAATGACACTGGTGGATCCATGTGTGGTCTCTGAAGAGAACACACATTTCAATGACACTGGTGGATCCATATGTGGTATGTGAAAAGAACACACATGCAATGACTCCAGTTGTCGTTAGTAAAAAGAACACACATGCAATGACACTGGTGGATCCATGTGTGGTCTCTTAAGAGAAGACACATGCAATGACTCTGGTTGTTGTTAGTAAAAAGAACACACATGCAATGACTCTGGTTGTTGTTAGTAAAAATAACACACATGCAATGACTCTGGTTGTTGTTAGTAAAAATAACACACATGCAATGACTCTAGTGGATCCATAGGTGGATGTGAAAAGAACACAGATGCAATGACACTGGTGGACCCATAGGTGGATTGTCAAAAGGACACACATGCAATGACTCTGGTTGTTGTTAGTAAAAAGAGCACACATGCAATGACACTGGTGGATCCATGTGTGGTCTCTGAAGAGAACACACATTTCAATGACACTGGTGGATCCATATGTTGTATGTGAAAAGAACCCACATGCAATGACTCCAGTTGTTGTTAGTAAAAAGAACACACATGCAATGACACTGGTGGATCCATGTGTGGTCTCTGAAGAGAACACACATGCAATGACTCTGGTTGTTGTTAGTAGAAAGAACACACATGCAATGACTCTGGTTGTTGTTAGTAAAAAGAACACACATACAATGACTCCAGTTGTTGTTAGTAAAAAACACACATGCAATGACACTGGTGGATCCATGTGTGGTCTCTGAAGAGAACACACATGCAATGACACTGGTGGATCCATATGTGGTATGTGAAGAGAACACACATGCAATGACTCCAGTTGTTGTTAGTAAAAAAACACACATGCAATAACACTGGTGGATCCATGTGTGGTCTATGAAGAGAACACACATGCAATGACTCTGGTTGTTGTTAGTAAAAAGAACACACATGCAATTACTCTGGTTGTTGTTAGTAAAAAGAACACACATGCAATGACTCTAGTTGTTGTTAGTAAAAAGAACACACATGCAATGACACTGGTGGATCCTTAGGTCGATTGTGAAAAGAACACACATGCAATGACACTGGTGGATCCATAGGTGGATTGCGAAAAGAACACACATGCAATGACTCTGGTTGTTGTTAGTAAAAAGAACACACATGCAATGACAGTGGTGGATCCATGTGTGGTCTCTGAAGAGAACACACATTTCAATGACACTGGTGGATCCATATGTGGTATGTGAAAAGAACACACATGCAATGACTCCAGTTGTCGTTAGTAAAAAGAACACAGATGCAATGACACCGGTGGATCCATGTGTGGTCTCTAAAGCGAACACACATGCAATGACTCTGGTTGTTGTTAGTAAAAAGAACACACATGCAATGACTCTGGTTGTTGTTAGTAAAAAGAACACACATGCAATGACTTTGGTTGTTGTTAGTAAAAGAACACACATGCAATGACTCTGGTTGTTGTTAGTAAAAATAACACACATGCAATGACTCTGGTGGATCCATAGGTGGATTGTGAAAAGGACACGCATGCAATGACACTGGTGGATCCATAGGTGGATTGTGAAAAGAACACACATGCAATGACTCTAGTTTGGATTGTGAAAAGAACACACATGCAATGAAACTGGTGGATCCATGTGTGATCTCTGAAGAGAACACAGATGCAATGACTTTGGTTGTTGTTAGTAAAAAGAACACACATGCAATGACTCTAGTTGTTGTTAGTAAAAAAACACACATGCAATGACACTGGTGAATCCATGTGTGGTCTCTGAAGAGAACACACATGCAATGACACTGGTGGATCCATATGTGGTATGTGAAGAGAACACACATGCAATGACTCTAGTTGTTGTTAGTAAAAAGAACACACATGCAATGACACTGGTGGATCCATGTGTGGTCTCTGAAGAGAACACACATGCAATGACTCTGGTTGTTGTTAGTAAAAAGAACACACATGCAATCACTCTGGTTGTTGTCAGTAAAAAGAACACACATGAAATGACTCTGGTTGTTGTTAGTAAAAAGAACACACATGCAATGACTCTGGTGGATCCATAGGTGGATTGTGAAAAGAACACACATGCAATGACACTGGTGGATCCATAGGTGGATTGTGAAAAGAACACACATGCAATGACTCTTGTTGTTGTTAGTAAAAAGAGCACACATGCAATGACACTGGTGGATCCATGTGTGGTCTCTGAAGAGAACACAACTTTCAATGACACTGGTGGTTCCATATAGGGTATGTGAAAAGAACACACATGCAATGACTCTAGTTGTTGTTAGTAAAAACAACACACATGCAATGACACTGGTGGATCCATGTGTGGTCTCTGAAGAGAACACACATGCAATGACTCAGGTTATTCTTAGTAAAAAGAACACACATACAACGACTCTGGTTGTTATTAGTAAAAAGAACACACATGCAATAACTCTGGTTGTTGTTAGTAAAAAGAACACACATGCAATGACACTGGTGGATCCATGTGTGGTCTCTGAATAGAACACACATGCAATGACTCTGGTTGTTGTTAGTAAAAAGAACACACATGCAATGACTCTAGTTGTTGTTAGTAAAAAGAACACGCATGCAATGACACTGGTGGATCCATGTGTGGTCTCTGAAGAGAACACACATGCAATAACACTGGTGGATCCATAAGTGGTATGTGAAGAGAACACACATGCAATGACTCCCGTTGTTGTTAGCAAAAAGAACACACATGCAATGACACTTGTGGATCCATGTGTGGTCTCTGAAGAGAACACACATGCAATGACTCTGGTTGTTGTTAGTAAAAAGAACACACATGCAATGACTCAGGTTGTTGTTAGTAAAAAGAACAAACATGCAATGACTCTGGTTGTTGTTAGTAAAAAGAACACACATGCAATGACACTGGTGGATCCATAGGTGGATTGTAAAAATAACACACATGCAATGACATTGGTGGATCCATAGGTGCATTGTGAAAAGAACACACATGCAATGACTCTGGTTGTTGTTAGTAAAAAGAACACACATGCAATGACACTAGTGGATCCATGTGTGGTCTCTGAAGAGAACACACATTTAAATGACACTGGTGGATCCATATGTGGTATGTGAAAACAACACACATGCAGTGACTCTAGTTGCTGTTAGTAAAAAGAACACACATGCAATGACTCCAATTGTTGTTAGTATAAAGAACACAGATGTAATGACACTTGTGGATCCATGTGTGGTCTCCGAAGAAAACACCCATGCAATGACACTAGTGGATCCATATGTGGTATGTGAAGAGAACACACATGCAATGACTCTAGTTGTTGTTAGTAAAAAGAACACACATGCAATGACACTGGTGGATCCATGTGTGGTCTCACACATGCAATGACTCTGGTTGTTGTTTGTAAAAGAACACACATGGAATCACTTTGGTTGTTAGTAAAAAGAACACACATGCAATGACTCTGGTTGTTGTTAGTAAAAAGAACACACATGCAATGACTCTGGTTGTTGTTAGTAAAAAGAACACACATGCAATGACTCTGGTTGTTGTTAGTAAAAAGAACACAAATGCAATGACTCCAGTTGTTGTTAGTAAAAACACACACATGCAATGACACTGGTAGATCCATGTGTGGTCCCAGAAGAGAACACACATGCAATGACACTGGTGGATCCATATGTGGTATGTGAAGAGAACACAAATGCAATGACTCCAGTTGTTGTTAGTAAAAAGAACACACATGCAAAAACACTGGTGGATCCATTTGTGGTCTCTGAAGAGAACACACATGCAATGACTCTGGTTGTTGTTAGTAAAAAGAACACAGATGCAATGACTCTGGTTGTTGTTAGTAAAAAGAACACACATGCAATGACTCTGGTTGTTGTTAGTAAAAATAACACACATGCAATGACTCTAGTGGATCCATAGGTGGATTGTGAAAAGAACACACATGCAATGACACTGGTGGATCCATAGGTGGATTGTGAAAAGAACACACATGCAATGACTTAGGTTGTTGTTAGTAAAAAGAGCACACATGCAATGACACTGGTGGATCCATGTGTGGTCTCTGGAGAGAACACACATTTCAATGACACTGGTGGATCCATATGTTGTATGTGAAAAGAACACACATGCAATGACTCTAGTTGTTGTTAGTAAAAAGAACACACATGCAATGACACTGGTGGATCCATGTGTGGTCTCTGAAGAGAACACAGATGCAATGACTCTTGTTGTTAGTAAAAAGAACACACATGCAATGACTCTGGTTGTTGTTAGTTAAATGAACACACATGCAATGACTTAGGTTGTTGTTAGTAAAAAGAACACATATGTAATGACACTGGTTGTTGTTAGTAAAAAAACACATATGCAATGACACTGGTGGATCCATGTGTGGTCTCTGAAGAGAACACACATGCAATGAAACTGGTGGATCCATATGTGGTATCTGAAGAGAACACAAATGCAATGTCTCCAGTTGTTGTTAGTAAAAAGAACACACATGCAATAACACTGGTGGATCCATTTGTGGTCTCTAAAGAGAACACACATGCAATGACTCTGGTTGTTGTTAGTAAAAAGAACACACATGCAATGACTCTGGTTGATGTTAGTAAAAAGAACACATATGCAATTACTCTGGTTGTTGTTAGTAAAAAGAACACACATGCAATGACACTGGTGGATCCATATGTGGATTGTGAAAAGAACAAACATGCAATGACACTGGTGGATCCATAGGTGAATTGTGAAAAGAACACACATGCAAGACTCTGGTTGTTGTTAGTAAAAAGAACACACATGCAATGACACTGGTGGATCCATGTGTGGTCTCTGAAGAGAACACACATTTCAATGACACTGGTGGATCCATATGTGGTATGTGAAAAGAACACACATGCAATGACTCCAGTTGTCGTTAGTAAAAAGAACACACATGCAATGACACCGGTGGATCCATGTGTGGTCTCTGAAGAGAACACACATGCAATGACTCTGGTTGTTGTTAGTAAAAAAGAACACACATGCAATGACTCTGGTTGTTGTTAGTAAAAAGAACACACATGCAATGACTCTGGTTGTTAGTAAAAATAACACACATGCAATGACTCTAGTGGATCCATAGGTGGATTGTGAAAAGAACACACATGCAATGACACTGGTGGATCCATAGGTGGATTGTGAAAAGAACACACATACAATGACTCTAGTTGTTGTTAGTAAAAAGAGCACACATGCAATGACACTGGTGGATCCATGTGTGGTCTCTGAAGAGAACAAATTTCAATGACAATAGTGGATCCATATGTGGTATGTGAAAAGAACACACACGCAATGACTCCAGTTGTTGTTAGTAAAAAGAACACATGCAATGACACTGGTGGATCCATGTGTGGTCTCTAAAGAGAACACACATGCAATGACTCTGGTTGTTGTTAGAAAAAGAACACACAGGCAATGACTCTGGTTGTTGTTAGTAAAAAGAACACATATGCAATGACACTGGTGGATCCATGTGTGGTCTCTGAAGAGAACACACATGCAATGACTCTGGTTGTTGTTAGTAAAAAGAACACACATGCAATTACTCCAGTTGTTGTTAGTAAAAAAACACACATGCAATGACACTGGTGGATCCATGTGTGGCCTCTGAAGAGAACACACATGCAATGACACTGGTGGATCCATATGTGGTATGTGAAGATAACACACATGCAATGACTCCAGTTGTTGTTAGTAAAACGAACACACATGCAATAACACTGGTGGATCCATGTGTGGTCTCTGAAGAGAACACACATGCAATGACTCTGGTTGTTATTAGTAAAAAGAACACACATGCAATGACTCTGGTTGTTGTTAGTAAAAAGAACACACTTGCAATGACTCTGGTTGTTGTTAGTAAAAAGAACACACATGCAATGACACTGGTGGACCCATAGGTGGATTGTGAAAAGAACACACATGCAATGACTCTGGTTGTTGTTAGTAAAAAGAGCACACATGCAATGACACTGGTGGATCCATGTGTGGTCTCTGAAGAGAACACACATTTCAATGACACTAGTGGATCCATATGTTGTATGTGAAAAGAACACACATGCAATGACTCCAGTTGTTGTTAGTAAAAAGAACACACATGCAATTACTCCAGTTGTTGTTAGTAAAAAAACACATGCAATGACACTGGTGGATCCATGTGTGGCCTCTGAAGAGAACACACATGCAATGACACTGGTGGATCCATATGTGGTATGTGAAGATAACACACATGCAATGACTCTAGTTGTTGTTAGTAAAACGAACACACATGCAATAACACTCGTGGATCCATGTGTGGTTTCTGAAGAGAACACACATGCAATGACTCTGGTTGTTGTTAGTAAAAAGAACACACATGCAATGACTCTGGTTGTTGTTAGTAAAAATAACATAGATGCAATGACATTGGTGGACCCATAGGTGGATTGTGAAAAGAACACACATGCAATGACTCTGGTTGTTGTTAGTAAAAACAGCACACATGCAATGACACTGGTGGATCCATGAGTGGTCTCTGAAGAGAACACACATTTCCATGACACTAGTGGATCCATATGTTGTATGTGAAAAGAACACACATGCAATGACTCCAGTTGTTGTTAGTAAAAAGAACACACATGCAATGACACTGGTGGATCCATTTGTGGTCTCTGAAGAGAACACACATGCAATGACTCTGGTTGTTGTTAGTAGAAAGAACACACATGCAATGACTCTGGTTGTTGTTAGTAAAAAGAACACACATGCAATGAATCTGGTTGTTGTTAGTAAAAAGAACACATATGCAATGACACTGGTGGATCCATGTGTGGTCTTTGAAGAGAACACACATGCAATGACTCTGGTTGTTGTTAGTAAAAAGAACACACTTGCAATGACTCTGGTTGTTGTTAGTAAAAAGAACACACATGCAATGACACTGGTGGACCCATAGGTGGATTGTGAAAAGAACACACATGCAATGACTCTGGTTGTTGTTAGTAAAAACAGCACACATGCAATGACACTGGTGGATCCATGAGTGGTGTCTGAAGAGAACACACATTTCCATGACACTAGTGGATCCATATGTTGTATGTGAAAAGAACACACATGCAATGACTCCAGTTGTTGTTAGTAAAAAGAACACACATGCAATGACACTGGTGGATCCATGTGTGGTCTCTGAAGATAACACACATGCAATGACTATGGTTGTTGTTAGTAGAAAGAACACACATGCAATGACTCTGGTTGTTGTTAGTAAAAAGAACACACATGCAATGAATCTGGTTGTTGTTAGTAAACAGAACACATATGCAATGACACTGGTGGATCCATGTGTGGTCTTTGAAGAGAACACACATGCAATGACTCTGGTTGTTGTTAGTAAAAGGAACACACATGCAATGACTCTAGTTGTTGTTAGTTAAAAAACACACATGCAATGACACTGGTGGATCCATGTGTGGTCTCTGAAGAGAAGACACATGCAATGACACTGGTGGATCCATATGTGGTTTGTGAAGAGAACACACATGCAATGACTCCAGTTGTTGTTAGTAAAAAACACACATGCAATAACACTGGTTGATCCATGTGTGGTATCTGAAGAGAACACACATGCAATGACTCTGGTTGTTGTTAGTAAAAAGAACACACATGCAATGACTCTAGTTGTTATTAGTAAAAAGAACACACATGCAATGACACTGGTGGATCCATGTGTGGTCTCTTAAGAGAAGACACATGCAATGACTCTGGTTGTTGTTAGTAAAAAGAACACACATGCAATGACTCTGGTTGTTGTTAGTAAAAAGAACACACATGCAATGACTCTGGTTGTTTTTAGTAAAAAGAACACACATGCAATGGCACTGGTGGATCCATAGGTGGATTGTGAAAATAACACACATGCAATGACACTGGTGGATCCATAGGTGGATTGCGAAAAGAACACACGTGCAATTACTCTGGTTGTTGTTAGTAAAAAGAACACACATGCAATGACACTGGTGGATCCATGTGTGGTCTCTAAAGAGAACACACATTTCAATGACACTAGTGGATCCATATGTGGTATGTGAAAAGAGCACACATGCAATGACTCCAGTTGTCGTTAGCAAAAAGAACACACATGCAATGACACTGGTGGGTCCATGTGTGGTCTCTTAAGAGAAGACACATGCAATGACACTGGTGGATCCATATGTGGTATGTGAAGATAACACACATGCAATGACTCTAGTTGTTGTTAGTAAAACGAACACACATGCAATAACACTCGTGGATCCATGTGTGGTTTCTGAAGAGAACACACATGCAATGACTCTGGTTGTTGTTAGTAAAAAGAACACACATGCAATGACTCTGGTTGTTGTTAGTAAAAATAACATAGATGCAATGACATTGGTGGACCCATAGGTGGATTGTGAAAAGAACACACATGCAATGACTCTGGTTGTTGTTAGTAAAAACAGCACACATGCAATGACACTGGTGGATCCATGAGTGGTCTCTGAAGAGAACACACATTTCCATGACACTAGTGGATCCATATGTTGTATGTGAAAAGAACACACATGCAATGACTCCAGTTATTGTTAGTAAAAAGAACACACATGCAATGACACTGGTGGATCCATGTGTGGTCTCTGAAGAGAACACACATGCAATGACTATGGTTGTTGTTAGTAGAAAGAACACACATGCAATGACTCTGGTTGTTGTTAGTAAAAAGAACACACATGCAATGAATCTGGTTGTTGTTAGTAAAAAGAACACATATGCAATGACACTGGTGGATCCATGTGTGGTCTTTGAAGAGAACACACATGCAATGACTCTGGTTGTTGTTAGTAAAAAGAACACACTTGCAATGACTCTGGTTGTTGTTAGTAAAAATAACATAGATGCAATGACATTGGTGGACCCATAGGTGGATTGTGAAAAGAACACACATGCAATGACTCTGGTTGTTGTTAGTAAAAACAGCACACATGCAATGACACTGGTGGATCCATGAGTGGTCTCTGAAGAGAACACACATTTCCATGACACTAGTGGATCCATATGTTGTATGTGAAAAGAACACACATGCAATGACTCTAGTTGTTGTTAGTAAAAATAACACACATGCAATGACACTGGTGGATCCATGTGTGGTCTCTGAAGAGAACACACATGAAATGACTATGGTTGTTGTTAGTAGAAAGAACACACATGCAATGACTCTGGTTGTTGTTAGTAAAAAGAACACACATGCAATGAATCTGGTTGTTGTTAGTAAAAAGAACACATATGCAATGACACTGGTGGATCCATGTGTGGTCTTTGAAGAGAACACACATGCAATGACTCTGGTTGTTGTTAGTAAAAGGAACACACATGCAATGACTCTAGTTGTTGTTAGTTAAAAAACACACATGCAATGACACTGGTGGATCCATGTGTGGTCTCTGAAGAGAAGACACATGCAATGACACTGGTGGATCCATATGTGGTATGTGAAGAGAACACACATGCAATGACTCCAGTTGTTGTTAGTAAAAAAACACACATGCAATAACACTGGTGGATCCATGTGTGGTATCTGAAGAGAACACACATGCAATGACTCTGGTTGTTGTTAGTAAAAAGAACACACATGCAATGACTCTGGTTGTTATTAGTAAAAAGAACACACATGCAATGACACTGGTGGATCCATGTGTGGTCTCTTAAGAGAAGACACATGCAATGACTCTGGTTGTTGTTAGTAAAAAGAACACACATGCAATGACTCTGGTTGTTGTTAGTAAAAAGAACACACATGCAATGACTCTGGTTGTTGTTAGTAAAAAGAACACACATGCAATGGCACTGGTGGATCCATAGGTGGATTGTGAAAATAACACACATGCAATGACACTGGTGGATCCATAGGTGGATTGCGAAAAGAACACACGTGCAATTACTCTGGTTGTTGTTAGTAAAAAGAACACACATGCAATGACACTGGTGGATCCATGTGTGGTCTCTAAAGAGAACACACATTTCAATGACACTAGTGGATCCATATGTGGTATGTGAAAAGAACACACATGCAATGACTCCAGTTGTCGTTAGCAAAAAGAACACACATGCAATGACACTGGTGGGTCCATGTGTGGTCTCTTAAGAGAAGACACATGCAATGACACTGGTGGATCCATATGTGGTATGTGAAGATAACACACATGCAATGACTCTAGTTGTTGTTAGTAAAACGAACACACATGCAATAACACTCGTGGATCCATGTGTGGTTTCTGAAGAGAACACACATGCAATGACTCTGGTTGTTGTTAGTAAAAAGAACACACATGCAATGACTCTGGTTGTTGTTAGTAAAAATAACATAGATGCAATGACATTGGTGGACCCATAGGTGGATTGTGAAAAGAACACACATGCAATGACTCTGGTTGTTGTTAGTAAAAACAGCACACATGCAATGACACTGGTGGATCCATGAGTGGTCTCTGAAGAGAACACACATTTCCATGACACTAGTGGATCCATATGTTGTATGTGAAAAGAACACACATGCAATGACTCCAGTTGTTGTTAGTAAAAAGAACACACATGCAATGACACTGGTGGATCCATGTGTGGTCTCTGAAGAGAACACACATGCAATGACTATGGTTGTTGTTAGTAGAAAGAACACACATGCAATGACTCTGGTTGTTGTTAGTAAAAAGAACACACATGCAATGAATCTGGTTGTTGTTAGTAAAAAGAACACATATGCAATGACACTGGTGGATCCATGTGTGGTCTTTGAAGAGAACACACATGCAATGACTCTGGTTGTTGTTAGTAAAAAGAACACACTTGCAATGACTCTGGTTGTTGTTAGTAAAAATAACATAGATGCAATGACATTGGTGGACCCATAGGTGGATTGTGAAAAGAACACACATGCAATGACTCTGGTTGTTGTTAGTAAAAACAGCACACATGCAATGACACTGGTGGATCCATGAGTGGTCTTAAGAGAACACACATTTCCATGACACTAGTGGATCCATATGTTGTATGTGAAAAGAACACACATGCAATGACTCTTGTTGTTGTTAGTAAAAAGAGCACACATGCAATGACACTGGTGGATCCATGTGTGGTCTGTAAAGAGAATACACATGCAATGACACTGGTTGTTGTTAGTAGAAAGAACACACATGCAATGACTCTGGTTGTTGTTAGTAAAAAGAACACACATGCAATGACTCTGGTTGTTGTTAGTAAAAAGAACACATATGCAATGACACTGGTGGATCCATGTGTGGTCTTTGAAGAGAACACACATGCAATGACTCTGGTTGTTGTTAGTAAAAAGAACACACATGCAATGACTCCAGTTGTTGTTAGTAAAAAACACACATGCAATGACACTGGTGGATCCATGTGTGGTCTCTGAAGAGAACACACATGCAATGACACTGGTGGATCCATATGTGGTATGTGAAGAGAACACACATGCAATGACTCCAGTTGTTGTTAGTAAAAAAACACACATGCAATAACACTGGTGGATCCATGTGTGGTCTCTGAAGAGAACACACATGCAATGACTCTGGTTGTTGTTAGTAAAAAGAACACACATGCAATGACTCTGGTTGTTGTTAGTAAAAAGAACACACATGCAATGACTCTGGTTGTTGTTAGTAAAAAGAACACACATGCAATGACACTGGTGGATCCATAGGTGGATTGTGAAAATAACACACATGCAATGACACTGGTGGATCCATAGGTGGATTGCGAAAAGAACACACATGCAATGACTCTGGTTGTTGTTAGTAAAAAGAACACACATGCAATGACACTGGTGGATCCATGTGTGGTCTCTGAAGAGAACACACATTTCAATGACACTGGTGGATCCATATGTGGTATGTGAAAAGAACACACATGCAATGACTCCAGTTGTCGTTAGTAAAAAGAACACACATGCAATGACACTGGTGGGTCCATGTGTGGTCTCTTAAGAGAAGACACATGCAATGACTCTGGTTGTTGTTAGTAAAAAGAACATACATGCAATGACTCTGGTTGTTGTTAGTAAAAAGAACACACATGCAATGACTCTGGTTGTTGTTAGTAAAAATAACACACATGCAATGACTCTGGTGGATCCATAGGTGGATTGTGAAAAGAACACACATGCAATGACACTGGTGGATCCATAGGTGGATTGTGAAAAGAACACACATGCAATGACTCAGGTTGTTGTTAGTAAAAAGAGCACACATGCAATGACACTGGTGGATCCATGTGTGGTCTCTGAAGAGAACACACATTTCAATGACACTGGTGGATCCATATGTTGTATGTGAAAAGAACACATAGGCAATGACTCTAGTTGTTGTTAGTAAAAAGAACACACATGCAATGACACTGGTGGATCCATGTGTGGTCTCTGAAGAGAACACAGATGCAATGACTCTGGTTGTTGTTAGTAAAAAGAACACACATGCAATGACTCTAGTTGTTGTTAGTAAAAAAACACACATGCAATGACTCTGGTCGTTGTTAGTAAAAAGAACACATATGTAATGACACTGGTTGTTGTTAGTAAAAAAACACATATGCAATGGCACTGGTGGATCCATGTGTGGTCTCTGAAGAGAACACACATGCAATGAAACTGGTGGATCCATATGTGGTATGTGAAGAGAACACACATGCAATGACTGCAGTTGTTGTTAGTAAAAAGAACAAACATGCAATAACACTGGTGGATCCATGTGTGGTCTCTAAAGAGAACACACATGCAATGACTCTGGTTGTTGTTAGTAAAAAGAACATACATGCAATGACTCTGGTTGTTGTTAGTAAAAAGAACACACAAGCAATGACACTGGAGGATCCATAGGTGGATTGTGAATAGAACAGACATGCAATGACCTTTGGTGGATCCAGAGGTGGATTGTGAAAAGAACACACATGCAATGACTCTGGTGGGTCCATAGGTGGATTGTGAAAAGAACACACATGCAATGACACTGGTGGATCCATAGGTGGATTGTGAAAAGAACACACATGCAATGACACTGGTGGATACATAGGCGGATTGTGAAATGAACACAAATGCAATGACAATGGTGGATCCATAGGTGGATTGTGAAAAGAACACACATGCAATTACTCTAGTTGTTGTTAGTAAAAAGAACACACATGCAATGACACTGGTGAATCCATGTGTGGTCTCTGAAGAGACCACACATGCAATGACACTAGTTTTTGTTAGTAAAAAGGACACACATGCAATGACTCTAGTTTTTAGTAAAAAGAACACAAATGCAATGACACGGGTGGATCCATGTGTGGTCTCTGAAGAGAACACAAATGCAATGACTTTGGTTGTTGTTAGTAAAAAGAATAACACATGCAATGACTCTAGTTGTTGTTAGTAAAAAAACACATGCATTGACACTGGTGAATCCATGTGTGTACTCTGAAGAGAACACACATGCAATGACACTGGTGGATCCATATGTGGTATGTGAAGAGAACACACATGCAATGACTCTAGTTGTTGTTAGTAAAAAGAACACACACGCAATGACACTGGTGGATCCATGTGTGGTCTCTAAAGAGAACACACATGCAATGACTCTGGTTGTTAGTAAAAATAACACACATGCAATGACTCTGGTTGTTGTTAGTAAAAAGAACACACATGCAATGACTCTGGTTGTTGTTAGTAAAAAGAACACACATGCAATGACTCTGGTTGTTGTTAGTAAAAAGAACACATATGCAATGACACTGGTGGATCCATGTGTGGTCTTTGAAGAGAACACACATGCAATGACTCTGGTTGTTGTTAGTAAAAAGAACACACATGCAATGACTCCAGTTGTTGTTAGTAAAAACACACACATGCAATGACACTGGTGGATCCATGTGTGGTCTCTGAAGAGAAGACACATGCGATGACACTGGTGGATCCATATGTAGCATGTGAAGAGAACACAAATGCAATGACTCTAGTTGTTGTTAGTAAAAAAAACACATGCAATAACACTGGTGGATCCATGTGTGGTCTCTGAAGAGAACACACATGCAATGACTCTGGTTGTTGTTAGTAAAAAGAACACACATGCAATGACTCTGGTTGTTATTAGTAAAAAGAACACACATGCAATGACTCTGGTTGCTGTTAGTAAAAAGAACAAACATGCAATAACACTGGTGGATCCATGTGTGGTCTCTGAAGAGAACACACATGCAATGACTCTGGTTGTTGTTAGTAAAAACAACACACATGCAATGACTCTGGTTGTTGTTAGTAAAAAGAACACACAAGCAATGACACTGGAGGATCCATAGGTGGATTGTGAAAAGACCAGACATGCAATGACACTGGTGGATCCAGAGGTGGATTGTGAAAAGAACACACATGCGATGACTCTGGTGGGTCCATAGGTGGATTGTGAAAAGAACACACATGCAATGACACTGGTGGATTCATAGGCGGATTGTGAAATGAACACACATGCAATGACAATGGTGGATCCATAGGTGGATTGTGAAAAGAACACACATCCAATTACTCTGGTTGTTGTTAGTAAAAAGAACACACATGCAATGACACTGGTGAATCCATGTGTGGTCTCTGAAGAGAACACACATGCAATGACACTAGTTTTTGTTAGTAAAAAGAACACACATGCAATGACTCTGGTTTTTAGTAAAAAGAACACAAATGCAATGACACGGGTGGATCCATGTGTGGTCTCTGAAGAGAACACAAATGCAATGACTTTGGTTGTTGTTAGTAAAAAGAATAACACATGCAATGACTCTAGTTGTTGTTAGTAAAAAAAACACATGCATTGACACTGGTGAATCCATGTGTGTACTCTGAAGAGAACACACATGCAATGACACTGGTGGATCCATATGTGGTATGTGAAGAGAACACACATGCAATGACTCTAGTTGTTGTTAGTAAAAAGAACACACACGCAATGACACTAGTGGATCCATGTGTGGTCTGTAAAGAGAACACACATGCAATGACTCTGGTTGTTGTTAGTAAAAATAACACACATGCAATGACTCTAGTTGTTGTTAGTAAAAAGAACACACATGCAATGACTCAGGTTGTTGTTAGTAAAAAGAACACACATGCAATGACTCTGGTTGTTGTTAGTAAAAAGAACACATATGCAATGACACTGGTGGATCCATGTGTGGTCTTTGAAGAGAACACACATGCAATTACTCTGGTTGTTGTTAGTAAAAAGAACACACATGCAATGACTCCGGTTGTTGTTAGTTAAAAAACACACATGCAATGACATTGGTGGATCCATGTGTGGTCTCTGCAGAGAAGACACATGCGATGACACTGGTGGATCCATATGTAGTATGTGAAGAGAACACAAATGCAATGACTCTAGTTGTTGTTAGTAAAAAAACACATGCAATAACACTGGTGGATCCATGTGTGGTCTCTGAAGAGAACACACATGCAATGACTCAGGTTGTTGTTAGTAAAAAGAACACACATGCAATGACTCTGGTTGTTATTAGTAAAAAGAACACACATGCAATGACTCTGGTTGTTGTTAGTAAAAAGAATACACATGCAATGACACTGGTGGATCCATAGGTGGATTGGGAAAATAACACACATGCAATGACACTGGTGGATCCATAGGTGGATTGCAAAAAGAACACACATGCAATGACTCTGGTTGTTGTTAGTAAAAAGAACACACATGCAATGACACTGGTCGTTGTTAGTAAAAAGAACACATATGTAATGACACTGGTTGTTGTTAGTAAAAAAACACATATGCAATGGCACTGGTGGATCCATGTGTGGTCTCTGAAGAGAACACACATGCAATGAAACTGGTGGATCCATATGTGGTATGTGAAGAGAACACACATGCAATGACTGCAGTTGTTGTTAGTAAAAAGAACAAACATGCAATAACACTGGTGGATCCATGTGTGGTCTCTGAAGAGAACACACATGCAATGACTCTGGTTGTTGTTAGTAAAAAGAACATACATGCAATGACTCTGGTTGTTGTTAGTAAAAAGAACACACAAGCAATGACACTGGAGGATCCATAGGTGGATTGTGAAAAGAACAGACATGCAATGACACTGGTGGATCCAGAGGTGGATTGTGAAAAGAACACACATGCAATGACTCTGGTGGGTCCATAGGTGGATTGTGAAAAGAACACACATGCAATGACACTGGTGGATCCATAGGTGGATTGTGAAAAGAACACACATGCAATGACACTGGTGGATACATAGGCGGATTGTGAAATGAACACAAATGCAATGACAATGGTGGATCCATAGGTGGATTGTGAAAAGAACACACATGCAATTACTCTAGTTGTTGTTAGTAAAAAGAACACACATGCAATGACACTGGTGAATCCATGTGTGGTCTCTGAAGAGACCACACATGCAATGACACTAGTTTTTGTTAGTAAAAAGGACACACATCCAATGACTCTAGTTTTTAGTAAAAAGAACACAAATGCAATGACACGGGTGGATCCATGTGTGGTCTCTAATGAGAACACAAATGCAATGACTTTGGTTGTTGTTAGTAAAAAGAATAACACATGCAATGACTCTAGTTGTTGATAGTAAAAAAACACATGCATTGACACTGGTGAATCCATGTGTGTACTCTGAAGAGGACACACATGCAATGACACTGGTGGATCCATATGTGGTATGTGAAGAGAACACACATGCAATGACTCTAGTTGTTGTTAGTAAAAAGAACACACACGCAATGACACTAGTGGATCCATGTGTGGTCTGTAAAGAGAACACACATGCAATGACTCTGGTTGTTGTTAGTAAAAATAACACACATGCAATGACTCTGGTTGTTGTTAGTTAAAAGAACACACATGCAATGACTCTGGTTGTTGTTAGTAAAAAGAACACACATGCAATGACTCTGGTTGTTGTTAGTAAAAAGAACACATATGCAATGACACTGGTGGATCCACGTGTGGTCTTTGAAGAGAACACACATGCAATTACTCTAGATGTTGTTAGTAAAAAGAACACACAAGCAATGACTCCAGTTGTTGTTAGTTAAAAAACACACATGCAATGACACTGGTGGATCCATGTGTGGTCTCTGAAGAGAAGACACATGCGATGACACTGGTGGATCCATATGTAGCATGTGAAGAGAACACAAATGCAATGACTCTAGTTGTTGTTAGTAAAAAAAACACATGCAATAACATCAGGATCCATGTGTGGTCTCTGAAGAGAACACACATGCAATGACTCTGGTTGTTGTTAGTAAAAAGAACACACATGCAATGACTCTGGTTGTTATTAGTAAAAAGAACACACATGCAATGACTCTGGTTGTTGTTAGTAAAAAGAACACACATGCAATGACACTGGTGGATCCATGTGTGGTCTCTGAAGAGAACAGACATTTCAATGACACTGGTGGATCCATATGTGGTATGTGAAAAGAACACACATGCAATGACTCCAGTTGTCGTTAGTAAAAAGAACACACATGCAATGACACTGGTGGATCCATGTGTGGTCTCTTAAGAGAAGACACATGCAATGACTCTGGTTGTTGTTAGTAAAAAGAACACACATGCAATGACTCTGGTTGTTGTTAGTAAAAAGAACACACATGCAATGACTCTGGTTGTTGTTAGTAAAAATAACACACATGCAATGACTCTAGTGGATCCATAGGTGGATTGTGAAAAGAACACACATGCAATGACACTGGTGGATCCATAGGTGGATTGTGAAAAGAACACACATGCAATGACTCAGGTTGTTGTTAGTAAAAAGAGCACACATGCAATGACACTGGTGGATCCATGTGTGGTCTCTGAAGAGAACACACATTTCAATGACACTGGTGGATCCATATGTTGTATGTGAAAAGAACACACAGGCAATGACTCCAGTTGTTGTTAGTAAAAAGAACACACATGCAATGACCTTTGGTGGATCCATGTGTGGTCTCTGAAGAGAACACAGATGCAATGACTCTGGTTGTTGTTAGTAAAAAGAACACACATGCAATGACTCTGGTTGTTGTTAGTAAAAAGAACACACATGCAATGACTCTGGTTGTTGTTAGTAAAAAGAACACATATGTAATGACACTGGTTGTTGTTAGTAAAAAACACACATGCAATGGTCAGGATCCATGTGGTCTGAAGAGAACACACATGCAATGAAACTGGTGGATCCATATGTGGTATGTGAAGAGAACACACATGCAATGACTCCAGTTGTTGTTAGTAAAAAGAACAAACATGCAATAACACTGGTGGATCCATGTGTGGTCTCTGAAGAGAACACACATGCAATGACTCTGGTTGTTGTTAGTAAAAAGAACACACATGCAATGACTCTGGTTGTTGTTAGTTAAAAGAACACACAAGCAATGACCTTTGGAGGATCCATAGGTGGATTGTGAAAAGAACAGACATGCAATGACACTGGTGGATCCAGAGGTGGATTGTGAAAAGAAAACACATGCAATGACTCTGGTGGGTCCATAGGTGGATTGTGAAAAGAACACACATGCAATGACACTGGTGGATTCATAGGCGGATTGTGAAATGAACACACATGCAATGACAATGGTGGATCCATAGGTGGATTGTGAAAAGAACACACATGTAATTACTCTGGTTGTTGTTAGTAAAAAGAACACACATGCAATGACACTGGTGAATCCATGTGTGGTCTCTGAAGAGAACACACATGCAATGACTCTGGTTTTTGTTAGTAAAAAGAACACACATGCAATGACTCTGGTTGTTAGTAAAAAGAACACAAATGCAATGACACGGGTGGATCCATGTGTGGTCTCTGAAGAGAACACAAATGCAATGACTTTGGTTGTTGTTAGTAAAAAGAATAACACATGCAATGACTCTAGTTGTTGTTAGTAAAAAAAACACATGCATTGACACTGGTGAATCCATGTGTGTACTCTGAAGAGAACACACATGCAATGACACTGGTGGATCCATATGTGGTATGTGAAGAGAACACACATGCAATGACTCTAGTTGTTGTTAGTAAAAAGAACACACACGCAATGACACTAGTGGATCCATGTGTGGTCTGTAAAGAGAACACACATGCAATGACTCTGGTTGTTGTTAGTAAAAATAACACACATGCAATGACTCTGGTTGTTGTTAGTAAAAAGAACACACATGCAATGACTCTGGTTGTTGTTAGTAAAAAGAACACACATGCAATGACTCTGGTTGTTGTTAGTAAAAAGAACACATATGCAATGACACTGGTGGATCCATGTGTGGTCTTTGAAGAGAACACACATGCAATTACTCTGGTTGTTAGTAAAAAGAACACACATGCAATGACTCCAGTTGTTGTTAGTTAAAAAACACACATGCAATGACATTGGTGGATCCATGGGTGGTCTCTGCAGAGAAGACACATGCGATGACACTGGTGGATCCATATGTAGTATGTGAAGAGAACACAAATGCAATGACTCTAGTTGTTGTTAGTAAAAAAACACATGCAATAACACTGGTGGATCCATGTTGTGGCATCCCGCAAAACCACTACTAGAAAATCGCGTTGAATTTGTGCATTGCATCGTCATCATCATGTGTTGTTTGTCTAAAACTATTTGCGCAAAGCCCGTTTTGTTTTCTAAAACGCCCCATCTTTATTCAAACGCAAACCCTGGGTCGCCGGAATATTTTGTTTGTCTGATATCGGTTTGCAAACGGTGCATTCAAAATTAAATAAAATATTAAATTATTTTTAGTGGGGCAGTCGAACGGGCCGGAAAGACCCGAACGACCACCCCAGTTCCAAAACGGTCCACCTAAATCCTAAAGCTACCCTGTCCTAATCTACCCAGCCCCCCTCCACCTCACCCCGGCCAATCCCCAACCGACACGTCACCTCTTCCCTTTCCCTAACCAATCACAGCCCGCCACTTGGCCTAGCCCTCTTCCTTCCTCTCTCTCCCTCCCCCTCTCTCTCCCTGGGACCCACCCCACAGCCCCACACACACCCCACACTCAGCGCACACGCGCGCTGGCCCACCCCGCACCTGCCTCTCCCCAACCCCGACGCGTCCTCCCGAGCTCGCCCCGACCCCAGGCTCCACCTACCCGTCGCCGCCTTCCCCTCCCTCTCCCTCCTTGGTCCGCCCCGCCACCGTCCCGCTCAAGCCCGGCCCGAGCTCCGCCCACCACCGCAGCAGCCTCCTCCCGCCGCAGCCCGCCTCCCGCGCCTCCCACGCGACCGCCCTGCCCCGAGCCCCCTCGCTCGCAGCCAGAGCGCTGGCCGCCGCCGCCCTCTGCATCCCGCCGCCCGCCGTCTGCTCTCGGTCGCCTCTGCGCCTTCCCCCGCCCCAACCTCCGTCTCCGGCCGCGTCCCCGACCCGCAGCCCTCCCCGTCCTCGCCGGCGTCCTGGCGTCACCTCCCCGAGCATGGCCCCTTCTTCGGCGACCAGCGCCTGCGCCTAGCAGCCGGCGCTCCCGCCAGAGCCGCCTCGTCCCCGAGCCTCCCCGAGTCGCCCACCGCCGTTCTCGGCTCCGGCCAGAGCCCTGCTCCGGCGCCCCCACGCTGTTGCTCGGACCCGGCGTCGCCCCCAGCCACCTCTGCCTCGGGTCCCTCCAGCGCGCATGCGTTCCCAAGCTTGTCCGTCACCGTGTCTGTCCCCTGTTGGTTCTCGGTAGTGTGTGCAGATGGTACTAGTATGGTAAGGCAAAGTTGGTTTGGTCCTTCGGCGGCCGACGCATCGTCACGACAACAACCTACGATGAACCCAAAGGCCACTGCACCGATGATCGTCGTCATGGAACCACCAGACCGTCCACGCGAATTTGATGGCCAATCCCCGAAGAAATTCTCATGGAACCGATGATGTTGGGTACCAAGTTCTCCTTCATGAAGCGTCAAGGCCTCCTTCACGGACCCGAAGACCGCCGAGTCCGTCTCGGACGCCAAGTTCTTCCACCCCGTGGATCGATCCATCGGAACGCCAAGCCCTTCATCCGAACCCGAGTTCTTCGTCACAGGCGTCAAGATCTTCCTCCCGGACTCGAAGACCCCGGTACCCGATCCACTCAAGCCCGTCATCGACGACAAGATCGACACCGAACCAAGTACTCCCTCGAGAACGCCGAGTACCTCGCCCCGGGCACCGACACCCTGGACGACAAGTTCTTCCCCCTGAAGCATTGACGCGCGTGCGACAAGGTCTACCTCCGCTATCCGAGAACGATCCCGTCGAACCCCAGATTCGAACCTCGTCCCCGTCGAACCCTGAGACCAACCCCGAACCCCGGAACGCCAAGATCGCCGAACCCTAATGTGTGAACCCCTTCCCGAAACCCTATTTTATAATTTGCTAACTATATAAATTGTTGCATATTAATTATTCATGCATGCATATTTGTGTGGTTTGGGGGCCTTATGCCGATTCACCTCATAATTAAATATGGGGCCCATATGCGGGCAAATCTAGCCTTATATTGGCCTCATTTAAATTTGTGTAGCGAACCCGGTGCTATCTTCTGCCACGTTAAAACAACATCTAAATTGCGGGGGGTTCTAAATAACTTGCACCATCTAATTAAATGTCGGGACCCCGGTTCCGCTTAATATGACCTAATTGCATCGCACCTTGCCATGTCATGCATCATACATGCATCATGCCGATCTTCTGCCGTTGTATTAAATATTGCATCCGGTGTTTATTCTAGTGTTTTGCTTCTTCGCGGATAAGGCCGATGAGTTGATGTGAGCTTCGCCCCGATCTTCGTTGGAACCTTCGGCAATGTTTTCAGGCGAGCATCTCCCCCTTTCTACCTATCTTACTTTTATAGTATTTATTCCCTCCTGTTGATCTATTGCTATCTGTGTTGCGATGCTTTAGTTTTCCGTACCCGTGATATCCCTCGCAGCCCTATATTGCCTTGGACACACCCTATTACCTGTTGTTTGGTAGATAGTTGTACTTGCACGTCGTAGTCGCTTGCTCAAGTGCTGTTGCGTGTCATCAAGTGCCACAGTTGTTGACGTATTGCCGCATGTTGATGCTGGAGATGATCATAGTTTTACTTATCGCTCACTTTAATTCCTGTTTAACAACTAAAATTGAAATAAGCAGAGGCATCGGTGGGTGATAGATAATATTTGGTTTCCGAACGCCCACTTGTGTCCCGTAAGACCCCGAGTACTTGATACCTGTTCCTTGAATATTCGCGCTATCCACATCCGGGAGGCTTATGGACCCCCCTGAGCCAGAGCTTGATTCATTCTTATTTCTTGGGGCCACAACTAGTTTGAGGTTTTATTTACTATCCTGTACTTATGCCATGCTTTACTGCTTTATTTACGATTGTGTGAGGAGCACGCTGTCTTTGTTTAGGAAGCGGAGTGTTTCATGGTATCGACAGTCCAGTTTGGGATCTCTTTACCGTTCTGACCATTGGCGCAAACCTTGAGTCCGTCTCGGAGTCAGCTAACTTCGTTGCGGGTAGCTTAATGGGGTGGCCCCCTGAAATATTTCTGAATCCTGTAATTGCTTTGTCGTGAAAGCCTCGTTGGGTTTTGATTTGGTTTTTCCGAGGTTGATCGAGTGTGTGTTGCTATTGGTGCATCCCGGCCGGGTAAAACTTTCTGAAAGCCGTGTCCGCGGTTATGGACGACTTGGAGCACAGTATCTCGACCATAGACAAGCATAACTAAAGTTTATTGCTATAAATTTGACTTTATAATGACTAGTAATCAGCCTCACTATAATGGAATGGCTCAATAAAACTGCCAACAATCGCTTACTTGGGTCGTCGCCAGCGACCATTGTATCTGACTAGTAAGTATTGTAACTACAACGGAATGGCTGAATAAAAGTACCAACAACTGCTGGGTTTTGGGGGTTATCTCATGCTAATTGTATCTGACTAGTAAGTGTTGCCACTATAACGGAATGGTTAACTAAAAGTGCCCACTGCTTACTTTACCAGGATGATTATCTACACCTGACTAGTAATTGCTGCAACGATAACTGAATAAATAAAACTGCCAACTGTGTGAGTTCCTCGGTTGACTTCCTCGTTGGTCTCGAGGGGGAATACCAGGATGGGATTGTTTGGTGTTAGTACCAGGTTGGTTCCGAATAGGTCTTTCTTATCCCTCTCGATGGCCGGCGGTTGTATCGAGTCTCTATAGGTTGTTTAGTGCATCTTTTGCCGCTTCAGTCCACCATACCTATGTAGGCGAGGCCAATTCTAGTCTCGCCGTGTCTTGGCCTCGATCTTGACGCTCCTCTTTTCCTTTGCCCTTTGTCGGCACCCTTTTGTTTAAGCAGGTTTGAGATCGGCGTTGTTAGCGGGGTTACCCTTCCGGCTTGGCACTGGGCAGGTTATGGGACGCCATTGGTTATTCTTCGGGCTCTTAGCCCCATTTGCATCTTGTCCGTAGTGACGCTATATCATTTTCAAGGTGATTTGAATCTTTGTTACGTATATCTGTATTCTTGACTCATCAGTCCGTTATATATATCTGTTACGTGGGTCCCATCGAGGACTGTTGTGTAATATTATTACTTCGTTTCCACCATGCGAAAGTGCTGGTGAGCACCTTTGAATCGTTTCTGCGGGTTTGGCGGTTTTCGCTAAAACTTGCATAGGTCCGATCTGAGGGTGTTCTGAGTGGTATCAGAGCTCAGCAGTTGCGATACCCCACGAGTCCAGCCTGTAGGATAACCTAGCTAACGGCCGAAGTAGAGTGTCAAAACTATTTTGCAAAGTCGGTTGGATAGTTCTGATTAGGTCTGATTTTACTCCTTAACCCTCTGCTATTCTCCTCTTACCTCTACGCGTTTTGAATCCGCTCTCTTCTCTTTCTTGAGTCGGGATTTCTCGTGGTTGGGTTCCTTCGTACCTTCAGGGTTTCGCTTCCTCCTTTGGTAACGGTGTTGCTACATCTGGTCTTCATGCTATCCGAGGAATCCTTCGTCTGGTGGTCTTCTCCTTGTTCCTCCTCGTGCCTTCCGGTGTTTCCGACGACGACATCATCTATGCGGATCCGATGCGTAGTCGCATCACTCCTTTGTTCCGACCTTGTCGAGATCTTGATCGATTAGAGAATGGTTGCACGCTTTTCTACTAATTGTGCGGAGTAATAGATTGGGTGCGTGATGGATTGGCCCCCATGCCGACTACCCTTTTCTATTCGCTTGTGTACATTGAAGTAGATGAGAATGCATCGGTCCTCTCTTTTATCGAAGTTAGAGGTGGCTTTATTTGTGGATACCTTTACCTTCGTCCTTTGTTACCGGAGTGTTCTCACGACGATCACGGACAACGACCTCTTGTTAGTGGTGTCGCGAGGATCTACAAGCGAAGAAGATGAGATCGCCGACCTTCCTTCCGGTACCATGAGGCGGATCTCGAGGGCGAGATCCATTGTTAGTGGTGTCGAATTGTGGCATCCCGCAAAACCACTACTAGAAAATCGCGTTGAATTTGTGCATTGCATCGTCATCATCATGTGTTGTTTGTCTAAAACTATTTGCGCAAAGCCCGTTTTGTTTTCTAAAACGCCCCATCTTTATTCAAACGCAAACCCTGGGTCGCCGGAATATTTTGTTTGTCTAATATCGGTTTGCAAACGGTGCATTCAAAATTAAATAAAATATTAAATTATTTTTAGTGGGCGATCGAGCGGGCCGAATCGACCCGAACGACCACCTCAGTTCCAAAACGGTCCACCTAAATCCTAAAGCTACCCTGTCCTAATCTACCCAGCCCCCCTCCACCTCACCCCGGCCAATCCCCAACCGACACGTCACCTCTTCCCTTTCCCTAACCAATCACAGCCCGCCACTTGGCCTAGCCCTCTTCCTTCCTCTCTCTCCCTCCCCCTCTCTCTCCCTGGGACCCACCCCACAGCCCCACACACCGCCCACCTGCAGCGCTGCCCTCCTTTGCCTCTCCCCAGCCGTCCTCCAGGCTCTTCCCGGGCTCCACCTACCACGTGCCAGCCTTCCCTCCTCCTCTCCTCCTTGGTCGCCCGCCACCTCCACCACGACCCTCAAGCTCCGCTCACCTCGCCTTGCCAGCCACCGTCCGCTCAAGCCGGCCGAGCTCCGCCCACCAGCAGCCTCCTCCTTGCAGCCCGCCTCCCGCGCCTCCCACGCGACCGCCTGAGCCCCCTCGCTGCCAGCAGGCCGCCGCCGCTCTGCATCCCGCCACCGCCCCGCTCTGCCTCTGCTTCCCCGCCCAACCTCCGTCTCCGGCGCGTCCCGACCAGCCCTCCCGTCCTACGGCGTCCTGCCCGTCACCTCCCAGCCGCCGCCCGAGCCTCCCGAGTCGCCCCGCCGTTCTCGGCTCCGGCCCTGAGAGGCCTGCTCCGCCCATTGCTCGGTTTCGGACCAGCGTGCCCCCGTACGCCTCGCCTCGGGTCCCTCCAGCGCGCATGCGTTCCCAAGCTTGTCCACCGCGTCCCCTGTTGGTTCTCGGTAGTGTGTGCAGATGGTACTAGTATGGTAAGGCAAAGTTGGTTTGGTCCTTCGGCGACGCGTAAATCGCGACGTCGATGAACCCAACCAAACCCAAGACCGATGATCGCCGTCATGGAACCACCGGGAACCACGCGAATTTGATGGGCAATCCCGAAGAAATTCTCATGGAACCGATGATGTTGGGTACCAAGTTCTCCTTCATGAAGCGTCAAGGCCTCCTTCACGGACCCGAACCGCCATCCGTCTCGGACGCCAAGTTCTTCCACCCGTGGATCGATCCATCGGAACGCCAAGCCCTTCATCCGAACCCGAGTTCTTCGTCACGCGTCAAGATCTTCCTCCGGACTCGACCGGTACCCGATCCACTCAAGCCCGTCATCGGCGACAAGATCGACCGAACCAAGTACTCCCTCGAGAACGCCGGTACCTCGCCGAACCGACACCACGACAAGTTCTTCCCCGAAAGCATTGTGGCGTCGACAAAGGTCTACCTCCGCTATCCGGAAACGATCCGTCGAACCCAGATTCGAACCTCGTCCCGTCGAACCACGAGACCAACCCGAACCGGGCGCCAAGATCGCGAACCTAATGTGTGAACCCCTTCCAAACCCTTTTTATAATTTGCTAACTATATAAATTGTTGCATATTAATTATTCATGCATGCATATTTGTGTGGTTTGGGGGCCTTATGCCGATTCACCTCATAATTAAATATGGGGCCCATATGCGGGCAAATCTAGCCTTATATTGGCCTCATTTAAATTTGTGTAGCGAACCCGGTGCTATCTTACCACGTTAAAACAACATCTAAATTGCGGGGGTTCTAAATAACACCATCTAATTAAATGTCGGGACCCGGTTCCGCTTAATATGACCTAATTGCATCGCACCTTGCCATGTCATGCATCATACATGCATCATGCCGATCTTCTGCCGTTGTATTAAATATTGCATCCGGTGTTTATTCTAGTGTTTTGCTTCTTCGCGGATAAGGCCGATGAGTTGATGTGAGCTTCGCCCCGATCTTCGTTGGAACCTTCGGCAATGTTTTCAGGCGAGCATCTCCCCCTTTCTACCTATCTTACTTTTATAGTATTTATTCCCTCCTGTTGATCTATTGCTATCTGTGTTGCGATGCTTTAGTTTTCCGTACCCGTGATATCCCTCGCAGCCCTATATTGCCTTGGACACACCCTATTACCTGTTGTTTGGTAGATAGTTGGACTTGCGTCGTGATCGTTGCTCAAGTGCTGTTGCGGTCGTCAAGTGCCACGATTGTTGACGATATTGCCGCATGTTGATGCTGGAGATGATCATAGTTTTACTTATCTCACTTTAATTCTGTTTAACAACTAAAATTGAAATAAGCAGAGGCATCGATTGGGTGATAGATAATATTTGGTTTCGAGCGCCCACTTGTGTCCGTAAGACCCAGTACTTGATACTGTTCCTTGAATATTCGCGCTATCCACATCCGGAGGCTTATGGACCCCCAGGCGAGCTTGATTCATTCTTATTTCTTGGGGCCACAACTAGTTTGAGGTTTTATTTACTATCCTGTACTTATGCCATGCTTTTGCTTTATTTACGATTGTGTGAGGAGCACTGTTGTTTAGGAAGCGGAGTGTTTTCAGCGATGTCGACAGTCCCAGCTTTGGGATCTGCTTCGTTCTGACCATTGGCGCAAACCTTGAGTCCGTCTCGAGTCGACTAACCGTTCTGGGTAGCTTAATGGGGTGGCCCCCTGAAATATTTCTGAATCCTGTAATTGCTTTGTCGTGAAAGCCTCGTTGGGTTTTGATTTGGTTTTTCCGAGGTTGATCGAGTGTGTGTTGCTATTGGTGCATCCCGGCCGGGTAAAACTTTCTGAAAGCCGTGTCCGCGGTTATGGACGACTTGGAGCACAGTATCTCGACCATAGACAAGCATAACTAAAGTTTATTGCTATAAATTTGACTTTATAATGACTAGTAATCAGCCTCACTATAATGGAATGGCTCAATAAAACTGCCAACAATCGCTTACTTGGGTCGTCGCCAGCGACCATTGTATCTGACTAGTAAGTATTGTAACTACAACGGAATGGCTGAATAAAAGTACCAACAACTGCTGGGTTTTGGGGGTTATCTCATGCTAATTGTCGACTAGTAAGTGTTGCCACTATAACGGAATGGTTAACTAAAAGTGCTTACTTGTTTACGGGATGATTATCTACACGACTAGTAATTGCTGCGATAACTGAATAAATAAAGCGCCAAGCGTGTGAGTTCCTCGGTTGACTTCCTCGTTGGTCTCGAGGGGAATACCAGATGGGATTGTTTGGTGTTAGTACCAGGTTGGTTCGAATAGGTCTTTCTTATCCCTCTCGATGGACGGTTGTATCGAGTCTCTATAGGTTGTTTAGTGCATCTTTGCGCCGCTTGATCCACCATACCTATGTAGGCGAGGACCGCGAATTCTAGTCTCGCCGTGTCTTGGCCTCGATCTTGACGCTCCTCTTTTCCTTTGCCCTTTGTCGGCACCCCTTTTGTTTAAGCAGGTTTGAGATCGACGTCGTTAGCAGGGTTACCCTTCCGGCTTGGCCTGGGCAGGGTTATGGACGCCATTGGTTATTCTTCAGGGCTCTTAGCCCCATTTGCATCTTGTCTGTAGTCGGACGCTATATCATTTTCAAGGTGATTTGAATCTTTGTTCTGTATATCTGTATTCTTGACTCATCGAGTCGCTGTTATATATATCTGTTCTGTGGGTCCCATTGAGGACTGTTGTGTAATGTTATTACTTCGTTTTCCACCCGCACGAAAGTGCCTGGTGGGCACCTTTGAATCGTTTCTATGCGGGTTTGGCGGTTTTCGCTAAAACTTGCATAGGTCCGATTCTGAGGGTGTTACACATGTGTGGTCTCTGAAGAGAACACACATGCAATGACTCTGGTTGTTGTTAGTAAAAAGAACACACATGCAATGACTCTGGTTGTTATTAGTAAAAAGAACACACATGCAATGACTCTGGTTGTTGTTAGTAAAAAGAATACACATGCAATGACACTGGTGGATCCATAGGTGGATTGGGAAAATAACACACATGCAATGACACTGGTGGATCCATAGGTGGATTGCAAAAAGAACACACATGCAATGACTCTGGTTGTTGTTAGTAAAAAGAATACACATGCAATGACACTGGTGGATCCATGTGTGGTCTTTGGAGAGAACACACATTTCAATGACACTGGTGGATCCATATGTGGTATGTGAAAAGAACACACATGCAATGACTCCAGTTGTCGTTAGTAAAAAGAACACACATGCAATGACTCTGGTTGTTGTTAGTAAAAAGAACACACTTGCAATGACTCTAGTTGTTGTTAGTAAAAAGAACATAGATGCAATGACACTGGTGGACCCATAGGTGGATTGTGAAAAGAACACACATGCAATGACTCTGGTTGTTGTTAGTAAAAAGAGCACACATGCAATGACACTGGTGGATCCATGTGTGGTCTCTGAAGAGAACACACATTTCAATGACACTAGTGGATCCATATGTTGTATGTGAAAAGAACACACATGCAATGACTCCAGTTGTTGTTAGTAAAAAGAACACACATGCAATGACACTGGTGGATCCATGTGTGGTCTCTGAAGAGAACACACATGCAATGACTCTGGTTGTTGTTAGTAGAAAGAACACACATGCAATGACTCTGGTTGTTGTTAGTAAAAAGAACACACATGCAATGACTCTGGTTGTTGTTAGTAAAAAGAACACATATGCAATGACACTGGTGGATCCATGTGTGGTCTTTGAAGAGAACACACATGCAATGACTCTGGTTGTTGTTAGTAAAAAGAACACACATGCAATGACTCCAGTTGTTGTTAGTTAAAGAGCACACATGCAATGACACTGGTGGATCCATGTGTGGTCTCTGAAGAGAAGACACATGCAATGACACTGGTGGATCCATATGTGGTATGTGAAGAGAACACACATGCAATGACTCCAGTTGTTGTTAGTAAAAAAACACACATGCAATAACACTGGTGGATCCATGTGTGGTATCTGAAGAGAACACACATGCAATGACTCTGGTTGTTGTTAGTAAAAAGAACACACATGCAATGACTCTGGATGTTATTAGTAAAAAGAACACACATGCAATGACTCTGGTTGTTGTTAGTAAAAAGAACACACATGCAATGACACTGGTGGATCCATAGGTGGATTGTGAAAATAACACACATGCAATGACACTGGTGGATCCATAGGTGGATTGCGAAAAGAACACACGTGCAATGACTCTGGTTGTTGTTAGTAAATAGAACACACATGCAATGACACTGGTGGATCCATGTGTGGTCTCTGAAGAGAACACACATTTCAATGACACTGGTGGATCCATATGTGGTATGTGAAAAGAACACACATGCTATGACTCCAGTTGTCGTTAGTAAAAAGAACACACATGCAATGACACTGGTGGATCCATGTGTGGTCTCTTAAGAGAAGACACATGCAATGACTCTGGTTGTTGTTAGTAAAAAGAACACACATGCAATGACTTTGGTTGTTGTTAGTAAAAAGAACACACATGCAATGACTATGGTTGTTGTTAGTAAAAATAACACACATGCAATGACTCTAGTGGATCCATAGGTGGATTGTGAAAAGAACACACATGCAATGACACTGATGGATCCATAGGTGTATTGTGAAAAGAAGACACATGCAATGACTCAGGTTGTTGTTAGTAAAAAGAGCACACATGCAATGACACTGGTGGATCCATGTGTGGTCTCTGAAGAGAACACACATTTCAATGACACTGGTGGATCCATATGTTGTATGTGAAAATAACACACATGCAATGACTCCAGTTGTTGTTAGTAAAAAGAACACACATGCAATGACACTGGTGGATCCATGTGTGGTCTCTGAAGAGAACACAGATGCAATGACTCTGGTTGTTGTTAGTAAAAAGAACACACATGCAATGACTCTGGTTGTTGTTAGTAAAAAAAACATACATGCAATGACTCTGGTTGTTGTTAGTAAAAAGAACACATATGTAATGACACTGGTTGTTGTTAGTAAAAAAACACATATGCAATGACACTGGTGGATCCATGTGTGGTCTCTGAAGAGAACACACATGCAATGAAACTGGTGGATCCATATGTGGTATGTGAAGAGAACACACATGCAATGACTCCAGTTGTTGTTAGTAAAAAGAACAAACATGCAATAACACTGGTGGATCCATGTGTGGTCTCTGAAGAGAACACACAAGCAATGACTCTGGTCGTTGTAAGTAAAAAGAACACACATGCAATGACTCTGGTTGTTGTTAGTAAAAAGAACACACAAGCAATGACACTGGAGGATCCATAGGTGGATTGTGAAAAGAACAGACATGCAATGACACTGGTGGATCCAGAGGTGGATTGTGAAAAGAACACACATGCAATGACTCTGGTGGGTCCATAGGTGGATTGTGAAAAGAACACACATGCAATGACACTGGTGGATCCATAGGTGGATTGTGAAAAGAACCCACATGCAATGACACTGGTGGATCCATAGGCGGATGGTGAAATGAACACACATGCAATGACAATGGTGGATCCATAGGTGGATTGTGAAAAGAACACACATGCAATTACTCTGGTTGTTGGTAGTAAAAAGAACACACATGCAATGACACTGGTGAATCCATGTGTGGTCTCTAAAGAGAACACACATGCAATGACACTAGTTTTTGTTAGTAAAAAGAACACACATGCAATGACTCTGGTTTTTAGTAAAAAGAACACAAATGCAATGACACGGGTGGATCCATGTGTGGTCTCTGAAGAGAACACAAATGCAATGACTTTGGTTGTTGCTAGTAAAAAGAATAACACATGCAATGACTCTAGTTGTTGTTAGTAAAAAAACACATGCAATGACACTGGTGAATCTATGTGTGTACTCTGAAGAGAACACACATGCAATGACTCTGGAGGATCCATAGGTGGATTGTGAAAAGAACAGACATGCAATGACACTGGTGGATCCATAGGTGGATTGTGAAAGGAACACACATGCAATGACTCTGGTGGGTCCATAGGTGGATTGTGAAAAGAACACACATGCAATGACACATAGGTGGATTGTGAAAAGAACACACATGCAATGACACTGGTGGATCCATAGGCGGATTGTGAAATGAACACACATGCAATGACAATGGTGGATCCATAGGTGGATTGTGAAAAGAACACACATGCAATTACTCTGGTTGTTGTTAGTAAAAAGAACACACATGCAATGACACTAGTGGATCCATGTGTGGTCTCTAGAGAGAACACACATTTCAATGACACTGGTGGATCCATATGTGGTATGTGAAAAGAACACACATGCAATGACTCTAGTTGTCATTAGTAAAAATAACACACATGCAATGACTCTGGTTGTTGTTAGTAAAAAGAACACACTTGCAATGACTCTGGTTGTTGTTAGTAAAAAGAACACACATGCAATGACTCTGGTTGTTGTTAGTAAAAAGAACACATATGCAATGACACTGGTGGATCCATGTGTGGTCTTTGAAGAGAACACACATCCAATTACTCTGGTTGTTGTTAGTAAAAAGAACACACATGCAATGACTCCAGTTGTTGTTAGTTAAAAAACACACATGCAATGACACTGGTGGATCCATGTGTGGTCTCTGAAGAGAAGACACATGCAATGACACTGGTGGATCCATATGTGGTATGTGAAGAGAACACAAATGCAATGACTCCAGTTTTTGTTAGTAAAAAAACACATGCAATAACACTGGTGGATCCATGTGTGGTCTCTGAAGAGAACACACATGCAATGACTCTGGTTGTTGTTAGTAAAAAGAACACACATGCAATGTCTCTGGTTGTTATTAGTAAAAAGAACACACATGCAATGACTCTGGTTGTTGTTAGTAAAAAGAACACACATGCAATGACACTGGTGGATCCATAGGTGGATTGTGAAAATAACACACATGCAATGACACTGGTGGATCCATAGGTGGATTGCGAAAAGAACACACATGCAATGACTCTGGTTGTTGTTAGTAAAAAGAACACACATGCAATGACACTGGTGGATCCATGTGTGGTCTCTGGAGAGAACACACATTTCAATGACACTGGTGGATCCATATGTGGTATGTGAAAAGAACACACATGCAATGACTCCAATTGTCGTTAGTAAAAAGAACACACATGCACTGACTCTGGTTGTTGTTAGTAAAAAGAACACACATGCAATGACTCTGGTTGTTGTTAGTAAAAAGAACACATGCAATGACTCTGCTTGTTGTTAGTATAAATAACACACATGCAATGACTCTAGTGGATCCATAGGTGGATTGTGAAAAGAACACACATGCAATGACACTGGTGGATCCATAGGTGGATTGTGAAAAGAACACACATGAAATGACCTAGGTTGTTGTTAGTAAAAAGAGCACACATGCAATGACACTGGTGGATCGTTGTGTGGTGTCAGATGAGTTCAAACATTTCAATGACACTGGTGGATCCATATGTTGTATGTGAAAAGAACACACATGCAATGACTCCAGTTGTTGTTAGTAAAAAGAACACACATGCAATGACACTGGTGGATCCATGTGTGGTCTCTGAAGAGAACACAGATGCAATGACTCTGGTTGTTGTTAGTAAAAAGAACACACATGCAATGACTCTGGTTGTTGTTAGTAAAAAGAACACACATGAAATGACTCTGGTTGTTGTTAGTAAAAAGAACACATATGTAATGACACTGGTTGTTGTTAGTAAAAAAACACATATGCAATGACACTGGTGGATCCATGTGTGGTCTCTGAAGAGAACACACATGCAATGAAACTGGTGGATCCATATGTGGTATGTGAAGAGAACACACATGCAATGACTCCAGTTGTTGTTAGTAAAAAGAACAAACATGCAATAACACTGGTGGATCCATGTGTGGTCTCTGAAGAGAACACACATGCAATGACTCTGGTTGTTGTTTGTAAAAAGAACACACATGCAATGACTCTGGTTGTCGTTAGTAAAAAGAACACACAAGCAATGACACTGGTGGATCCATAGGTGGATTGTGAAAAGAACAGCCATGCAATGACACTGGTGGATCCATAGGTGGATTGTGAAAGGAACACACATGCAATGACTCTGGTGGGTCCATAGGTGGATTGTGAAAAGAACACACATGCAATGACACTGGTGGATCCATAGGTGGATTGTGAAAAGAACACACATGCAATGACACTGGTGGATCCATATGCGGATTGTGAAATGAACACACATGCAATGACAATGGTGGATCCATAGGTGGATTGTGAAAAGAACACACATGCAATTACTCTGGTTGTTGTGAGTAAAAAGAACACACATGCAATGACACTAGTGGATCCATGTGTGGTCTCCGGAGAGAACACACATTTCAATGACACTGGTGGATCCATATGTGGTATGTGAAAAGAACACACATGCAATGACTCCAGTTGTCGTTAGTAAAAAGAACACACATGCAATTACTATGGTTGTTGTTAGTAAAAAGAACACACTTGCAATGACTCTGGTTGTTGTTAGTAAAAAGAACACACATGCAATGACTCTGGTTGTTGTTAGTAAAAATAACACACATGCAATGACTCTTGTGGATCCATAGGTGGATTGTGAAAAGAACACACATGCAATGACACTGGTGGATCCATAGGTGGATTGTGAAAAGAACACACATACAATGACTCAGGTTGTTGTTAGTAAAAAGAGCACACATGCAATGACACTGGTGGATCCATGTGTGGTCTCTGAAGAGAACACATATTTCAATGACACTGGTGGATCCATATGTTGTATGTGAAAAGAACACATATGCAATGACTGCAATTGTTGTTAGTAAAAAGAACACACATGCCATGACACTGGTGGATCCATGTGTGGTCTCTAAAGAGAACACAGATGCAATGACTCTGGTTGTTGTTAGTAAAAAGAACACACATGCAATGACTCTGGTTGTTGTTAGTAAAAAGAACACACATGCAATGTCTCTGGTTGTTATTAGTAAAAAGAACACACATGCAATGACTCTGGTTGTTGTTAGTAAAAAGAACACACATGCAATGACACTGGTGGATCCATAGGTGGATTGTGAAAATAACACACATGCAATGACACTGGTGGATCCATAGGTGGATTGCGAAAAGAACACACATGCAATGACTCTGGTTGTTGTTAGTAAAAAGAACACACATGCAATGACACTGGTGGATCCATGTGTGGTCTCTGGAGAGAACACACATTTCAATGACACTGGTGGATCCATATGTGGTATGTGAAAAGAACACACATGCAATGACTCCAATTGTCGTTAGTAAAAAGAACACACATGCAATGACTCTGGTTGTTGTTAGTAAAAAGAACACACATGCAATGACTCTGGTTGTTGTTAGTAAAAAGAACACACATGCAATGACTGGTTGTTGGTAGTAAAATAACACTCATGCAATGACTCTGGTGGATCCATAGGTGGATTGTGAAAAGAACACACATGCAATGACTGGTGGATCCATAGGTGGATTGTGAAAAGAACACACATGAAATGACCTAGGTTGTTGTTAGTAAAAAGAGCACACATGCAATGACACTGGTGGATCCATGTGTGGTCTCGAAGAACACACATTTCAATGACACTGGTGGATCCATATGTTGTATGTGAAAAGAACACACATGCAATGACTCAGTTGTTGTTAGTAAAAAGAACACACATGCAATGACCTTTGGTGGATCCATGTGTGGTCTCTGAAGAAACACAGATGCAATGACTCTGGTTGTTGTTAGTAAAAAGAACACACATGCAATGACTGGTTGTTGGTAGTAAAAAGAACACACATGAAATGACTCGGTTGTTGTTAGTAAAAAGAACACATATGTAATGACACTGGTTGTTGTTAGTAAAAAAACACATATGCAATGACACTGGTGTATCCATGTGTGGTCTCTGAAGAGAACACACATGCAATGAAACTGGTGGATCCATATGTGGTATGTGAAGAGAACACACATGCAATGACTCCAGTTGTTGTTAGTAAAAAGAACAAACATGCAATAACACTGGTGGATCCATGTGTGGTCTCTGAAGAGAACACACATGCAATGACTCTGGTTGTTGTTTGTAAAAAGAACACACATGCAATGACTCTGGTTGTCGTTAGTAAAAAGAACACACAAGCAATGACACTTGTGGATCCATAGGTGGATTGTGAAAAGAACAGCCATGCAATGACACTGGTGGATCCATAGGTGGATTGTGAAAAGAACACACATGCAATGACTCTGGTGGGTCCATAGGTGGATTGTGAAAAGAACACACATGCAATGACACTGGTGGATCCATAGGTGGATTGTGAAAAGAACACACATGCAATGACACTGGTGGATCCATAGGTGGATTGTGAAATGAACACACATGCAATGACAATGGTGGATCCATAGGTGGATTGTGAAAAGAACACACATGCAATTACTCTGGTTGTTGTGAGTAAAAAGAACACACATGCAATGACACTAGTGGATCCATGTGTGGTCTCTGAAGAGAACACAAATTTCAATGACACTGTGGATCCATATGTGGTATGTGAAAAGAACACACATGCAATGACTCGGTTGTCGTTAGTAAAAAGAACACACAATTACTATGGTTGTTGTTAGTAAAAAGAACACACATGCAAAGACTCTGGTTGTTGTTAGTAAAAAGAACACACATGCAATGACTCTCGTTGTTGTTAGTAAAAATAAGACACATGCAATGACTCTAGTGGATCCATAGGTGGATTGTGAAAAGAACACACATGCAATGACACTGGTGGATCCATAGGTGGATTGTGAAAAGAACACACATACAATGACTCAGGTTGTTGTTAGTAAAAAGAGCACACATGCAATGACACTGGTGGATCCATGTGTGGTCTCTGAAGAGAACACATATTTCAATGACACTGGTGGATCCATATGTTGTATGTGAAAAGAACACATATGCAATGACTGCAATTGTTGTTAGTAAAAAGAACACACATGCCATGACACTGGTGGATCCATGTGTGGTCTCTAAAAGAAAACAGATGCAATGACTCTGGTTGTTGTTAGTAAAAGAACACACATGCAATGACTCTTGTTGTTGTTAGTAAAAAGAACACACATGCAATGACTGGTTGTTATTAGTAAAAAGAACACACATGCAATGACTCTGGTTGTTGTTAGTAAAAAGAACACACATGCAATGACACTGGTGGATCCATAGGTGGATTGTGAAAATAACACACATGCAATGACACTGGTGGATCCATAGGTGGATTGCGAAAAGAACACACATGCAATGACTCTGGTTGTTGTTAGTAAAAAGAACACACATGCAATGACACTGGTGGATCCATGTGTGGTCTCTGGAGAGAACACACATTTCAATGACACTGGTGGATCCATATGTGGTATGTGAAAAGAACACACATGCAATGACTCCAATTGTCGTTAGTAAAAAGAACACACATGCAATGACTCTGGTTGTTGTTAGTAAAAAGAACACACATGCAATGACTCTGGTTGTTGTTAGTAAAAAGAACACACATGCAATGACTCTGGTTGTTGTTACTAAAAATAACACACATGCAATGACTCTAGTGGATCCATAGGTGGATTGTGAAAAGAACACACATGCAATGACACTGGTGGATCCATAGGTGGATTGTGAAAAGAACACACATGAAATGACCTAGGTTGTTGTTAGTAAAAAGAGCACACATGCAATGACACTGGTGGATCCATGTGTGGTCTCAGAAGAGAGCACACATTTCAATGACACTGGTGGATCCATATGTTGTATGTGAAAAGAACACACATGCAATGACTCCAGTTGTTGTTAGTAAAAAGAACACACATGCAATGACACTGGTGGATCCATGTGTGGTCTCTGAAGAGAACACAGATGCAATGACTCTGGTTGTTGTTAGTAAAAAGAACACACATGCAATGACTCTGGTTGTTGTTAGTAAAAAGAACACACATGAAATGACTCTGGTTGTTGTTAGTAAAAAGAACACATATGTAATGACACTGGTTGTTGTTAGTAAAAAAACACATATGCAATGACACTGGTGTATCCATGTGTGGTCTCTGAAGAGAACACACATGCAATGAAACTGGTGGATCCATATGTGGTATGTGAAGAGAACACACATGCAATGACTCCAGTTGTTGTTAGTAAAAAGAACAAACATGCAATAACACTGGTGGATCCATGTGTGGTCTCTGAAGAGAACACACATGCAATGACTCTGGTTGTTGTTTGTAAAAAGAACACACATGCAATGACTCTGGTTGTCGTTAGTAAAAAGAACACACAAGCAATGACACTTGTGGATCCATAGGTGGATTGTGAAAAGAACAGCCATGCAATGACACTGGTGGATCCATAGGTGGATTGTGAAAGGAACACACATGCAATGACTCTGGTGGGTCCATAGGTGGATTGTGAAAAGAACACACATGCAATGACACTGGTGGATCCATAGGTGGATTGTGAAAAGAACACACATGCAATGACACTGGTGGATCCATATGCGGATTGTGAAATGAACACACATGCAATGACAATGGTGGATCCATAGGTGGATTGTGAAAAGAACACACATGCAATTACTCTGGTTGTTGTGAGTAAAAAGAACACACATGCAATGACACTAGTGGATCCATGTGTGGTCTCCGGAGAGAACACACATTTCAATGACACTGGTGGATCCATATGTGGTATGTGAAAAGAACACACATGCAATGACTCCAGTTGTCGTTAGTAAAAAGAACACACATGCAATTACTATGGTTGTTGTTAGTAAAAAGAACACACTTGCAATGACTCTGGTTGTTGTTAGTAAAAAGAACACACATGCAATGACTCTGGTTGTTGTTAGTAAAAATAACACACATGCAATGACTCTTGTGGATCCATAGGTGGATTGTGAAAAGAACACACATGCAATGACACTGGTGGATCCATAGGTGGATTGTGAAAAGAACACACATACAATGACTCAGGTTGTTGTTAGTAAAAAGAGCACACATGCAATGACACTGGTGGATCCATGTGTGGTCTCTGAAGAGAACACATATTTCAATGACAGTGGTGGATCCATATGTTGTATGTGAAAAGAACACATATGCAATGACTGCAATTGTTGTTAGTAAAAAGAACACACATGCCATGACACTGGTGGATCCATGTGTGGTCTCTAAAGAGAACACAGATGCAATGACTCTGGTTGTTGTTAGTAAAAAGAACACACATGCAATGACTCTGGTTGTTGTTAGTAAAAAGAACGCACATGCATTGACTCTGGTTGTTGTTAGTAAAAAGAACACATATGTAATGACACTGGTTGTTGTTAGTAAAAAAACACATATGCAATGACACTGGTGGATCCATGTGTGGTCTCTGAAGAGAACACACATGCAATGAAACTGGTGGATCCATATGTGGTATGTGAAGAGAACACACATGCAATGACTCCAGTTGTTGTTAGTAAAAAAACACACATGCAATAACACTGGTGGATCCATGTGTGGTCTCTGAAGAGAACACACATGCAATGACTCTGGTTGTTGTTAGTAAAAAGAACACACATGCAATGACTCTGGTTGTTATTAGTAAAAAGAACACACAAGCAATGACACTGGTGGATCCATAGGTGGATTGTGAAAAGAACAGACATGCAATGACACTGGTGGATCCATAGGTGGATTGTGAAAGGAACACACATGCAATGACTCTGGTGGGTCCATAGGTGGATTGTGAAAAGAACACACATGCAATGACACTGGTGGATCCATAGGTGGATTGTGAAAAGAACACACATGCAATGACACTGGTGGATCCATAGGTGGATTGTGAAAATAACACACATGCAATGACACTGGTGGATCCATAGGTGGATTGCGAAAAGAACACACATGCAATGACTCTGGTTGTTGTTAGTAAAAAGAACACACATGCAATGACACTGGTGGATCCATGTGTGGTCTCTGGAGAGAACACACATTTCAATGACACTGGTGGATCCAGATGTGGTATGTGAAAAGAACACACATGCAATGACTCCAGTTGTCGTTAGTAAAAAGAACACACATGCAATGACTCTGGTTGTTGTTAGTAAAAAGAACACACTTGCAATGACTCTGGTTGTTGTTAGTAAAAAGAACACACATGCAATGACTCTGGTTGTTGTTACTAAAAATAACAAACATGCAATGACTCTAGTGGATCCATAGGTGGATTGTGAAAAGAACTCACATGCAATGACACTCGTGGATCCATAGGTGGATTGTGAAAAGAACACACATGCAATGACTCAGGTTGTTGTTAGTAAAAAGAGCACACATGCAATGACACTGGTGGATCCATGTGTGGTCTCTGAAGAGAACACACATTTCAATGACACTGGTGGATCCATATGTTGTATGTGAAAAGAACACAGATGCAATGACTCCAGTTGTTGTTAGTAAAAAGAAAACACTTGCAATGACACTGGTGGATCCATGTGTGGTCTCTGAAGAGAACACAGATGCAATGACTCTGGTTGTTGTTAGTAAAAAGAACACACATGCAATGACTCTGGTTGTTGTTAGTAAAAAGAACACACATGCAATGACTCTGGTTGTTGTTAGTAAAAAGAACACATATGTAATGACACTGGTTGTTGTTAGTAAAAAACACATATGCAATGACCTTTGGTGGATCCATGTGTGGTCTCCAAGAGAACACACATGCAATGAAACTGTGGATCCATATGTGGTATGTGAAGAAGAACACATGCAATGACTCCAGTTGTTGTTAGTAAAAAGAACAAATTGCAATAACACTGGTGGATCCATGTGTGGTCTCTGAAGAGAACACACATGCAATGACTCTGGTTGTTGTTAGTAAAAAGAACACACATGCAATGACTCTGGTTGTCGTTAGTAAAAAGAACACACAAGCAATGACACTGGTGGATCCATAGGTGGATTGTGAAAAGAACATACATGCAATGACACTGGTGGATCCATAGGTGGATTGTGAAAGGAACACACATGCAATGACTCTGGTGGGTCCATAGGTGGATTGTGAAAAGAACACACTTGCAATGACACTGGTGGATCCATAGGTGGATTGTGAAAAGAACACACATGCAATGACACTGGTGGATCCATATGCGGATTGTGAAATGAACACACATGCAATGACAATGGTGGATCCATAGGTGGATTGTGAAAAGAACACACATGCAATTACTCTGGTTGTTGTTAGTAAAAAGAATACACATGCAATGACACTGGTGGATCCATGTGTGGTCTTTGGAGAGAACACACATTTCAATGACACTGGTGGATCCATATGTGGTATGTGAAAAGAACACACATGCGATGACTCCAGTTGTCGTTAGTAAAAAGAACACACATGCAATGACTCTGGTTGTTGTTAGTAAAAAGAACACACTTGCAATGACTCTGTTGTTGTTAGTAAAAAGAACACACATGCAATGACTCTTGTTGTTAGTAAAAATAACACACATGCAATGACTCTTGTGGATCCATAGGTGGATTGTGAAAAGAACACACATGCAATGACACTGGTGGATCCATAGGTGGATTGTGAAAAGAACACACATGCAATGACTCAGGTTGTTGTTAGTAAAAAGAGCACACATGCAATGACACTGGTGGATCCATGTGTGGTCTCTAAAGAGAACACACATTTCAATGACAGTGGTGGATCCATATGTTGTATGTGAAAAGAACACATATGCAATGACTCCAGTTGTTGTTAGTAAAAAGAACACACATGCAATGACACTGGTGGATCCATGTGTGGTCTCTGAAGAGAACACAGATGCAATGACTCTGGTTGTTGTTAGTAAAAAGAACACACATGCAATGACTCTGGTTGTTGTTAGTAAAAAGAACACACATGCAATGACTCTGGTTGTTGTTAGTAAAAAGAACACATATGTAATGACACTGGTTGTTGTTAGTAAAAAAACACATATGCAATGCCACTGGTGGATCCATGTGTGGTCTCTGAAGAGAACACACATGCAATGAAACTGGTGGATCCGTATGTGGTATGTGAAGAGAACACACATGCAATGACTCCAGTTGTTGTTAGTAAAAAGAACAAACATGCAATAACACTGGTGGATCCATGTGTGGTCTCTGAAGAGAACACACATGCAATGACTCTGGTTGTTGTTAGTAAAAAGAACACACATGCAATGACTCTGGTTGTTATTAGTAAAAAGAACACACAAGCAATGACACTGGTGGATCCATAGGTGGATTGTGAAAAGAACAGACATGCAATGACACTGGTGGATCCATAGGTGGATTGTGAAAGGAACACACATGCAATGACTCTGGTGGGTCCATAGGTGGATTGTGAAAAGAACACACATGCAATGACACTGGTGGATCCATAGGTGGATTGTGAAAATAACACACATGCAATGACACTGGTGGATCCATAGGCGGATTGTGAAATGAACACACATGCAATGACAATGGTGGATCCATAGGTGGATTGTGAAAAGAACACACATGCAATTACTCTGGTTGTTGTTAGTAAAAAGAACACACATGCAATGACACTAGTGAATCCATGTGTGGTCTCTGAAGAGAACACACATGCAATGACACTAGTTTTTGTTAGTAAAAAGAACACACATGCAATGACTCTGGTTTTTAGTAAAAAGAACACAAATGCAATGACACGGGTGGATCCATGTGTGTTCTCTGATGAGAACACAAATGCAATGACTTTGGTTGTTGTTAGTAAAAAGAATAACACATGCAATGACTCTAGTTGTTGTTAGTAAAAAAAAACATGCAATGACACTGGTGAATCCATGTGTGTACTCTGAAGAGAACACACATGCAATGACACTAGTGGATCCATATGTGGTATGTGAAGAGAACACACATGCAATGACTCGAGTTGTTGTTAGTAAAAAGAACACACATGCAATGACACTAGTGGATCCATGTGTGGCCTCTAAAGAGAACACACATGCAATGACTCTAGTTGTTGTTAGTAAAAATAACACACATGCAATGACTCTGGTTGTTGTTAGTAAAAAGAACACACATGCAATGACTCTGGTTGTTGTTAGTAAAAAGAACACACATGCAATGACTCTGGTTGTCGTTAGTAAAAAGAACACATATGCAATGACACTGGTGGATCCATGTGTGGTCTTTGAAGAGAACACACAAACAATTACTCTGGTTGTTGTTAGTAAAAAGAACACACATGCAATGACTCCAGTTGTTGTTAGTTAAAAAACACACATGCAATGACACTGGTGGATCCATGTGTGGTCTCTGAAGAGAAGACACATGCAATGACACTGGTGGATCCATATGTGGTATGTGAAGAGAACACAAATGCAATGACTCCAGTTGTTGTTAGTAAAAAAACACAAGCAATAACACTGGTGGATCCATGTGTGGTCTCTGAAGAGAACACACATGCAATGACTCTGGTTGTTGTTAGTAAAAAGAACACACATGCAATGACTCTGGTTGTTATTAGTAAAAAGAACACACATGCAGTGACTCTGGTTGTTGTTAGTAAAAAGAACACACATGCAATGACACTGGTGGATCCATAGGTGGATTGTGAAAATAACACACATGCAATGACACTGTGGATCCATAGGTGGATTGCGAAAAGAACACACATGCAATGACTCTGGTTGTTGTTAGTAAAAAGAACACACATGCAATGACACTGGTGGATCCATGTGTGGTCTCTGAAGAGAACACACATGCAATGAAACTGGTGGATCCATATGTGGTATGTGAAGAGAACACACATGCAATGACTCCAGTTGTTGTTAGTAAAAAGAACAAATTGCAATAACACTGGTGGATCCATGTGTGGTCTCTGAAGAGAACACACATGCAATGACTCTGGTTGTTGTTAGTAAAAAGAACACACATGCAATGACTCTGGTTGTCGTTAGTAAAAAGAACACACAAGCAATGACACTGGTGGATCCACAGGTGGATTGTGAAAAGAACAGACATGCAATGACACTGGTGGATCCATAGGTGGATTGTGAAAGGAACACACATGCAATGACTCTGGTGGGTCCATAGGTGGATTGTGAAAAGAACACACATGCAATGACACTGGTGGATCCATAGGTGGATTGTGAAAAGAACACACATGCAATGACACTGGTGGATCCATATGCGGATTGTGAAATGAACACACATGCAATGACAATGGTGGATCCATAGGTGGATTGTGAAAAGAACACACATGCAATTACTCTGGTTGTTGTTAGTAAAAAGAACACACATGCAATGACACTAGTGGATCCATGTGTGTTCTCTAGAGAGAACACACATTTCAATGACACTGGTGGATCCATATGTGGTATGTGAAAAGAACACACATGCAATGACTCCAGTTGTCGTTAGTAAAAAGAACACACATGCAATGACTCTGGTTGTTGTTAGTAAAAATAATACACTTGCAATGACTCTGTTGTTGTTAGTAAAAAGAACACACATGCAATGACTCTTGTTGTTAGTAAAAATAACACACATGCAATGACTCTTGTGGATCCATAGGTGGATTGTGAAAAGAACACACATGCAATGACACTGGTGGATCCATAGGTGGATTGTGAAAAGAACACACATGCAATGACTCAGGTTGTTGTTAGTAAAAAGAGCACACATGCAATGACACTGGTGGATCCATGTGTGGTCTCTGAAGAGAACACACATGTCAATGACACTGGTGGATCCATATGTTGTATGTGAAAAGAACACATATGCAATAACTCCAGTTGTTGTTAGTAAAAAGAACACACATGCAATGACACTGGTGGATCCATGTGTGGTCTCTGAAGAGAACACAGATGCAATGACTCTGGTTGTTGTTAGTAAAAAGAACACACATGCAATGACTCTGGTTGTTGTTAGTAAAAAGAACACACATGCAATGACTCTGGTTGTTGTTAGTAAAAAGAACACATATGTAATGACACTGGTTGTTGTTAGTAAAAAACACATATGCAATGACACTGGTGGATCCATTTGTGGTCTGTGAATAGAACACACATGCAATGAAACTGGTGGATCCATATGTGGTATGTGAAGAGAACACACATGCAATGACTCCAGTTGTTGTTAGTAAAAAGAACAAACATGCAATAACACTGGTGGATCCATGTGTGGTCTCTTAAGAGAAGACAGATGCAATGACTCTGGTTGTTGTTAGTAAAAAGAACACACATGCAATGACTCTGGTTGTTATTAGTAAAAAGAACACACAAGCAATGACACTGGTGGATCCGTAGGTGGATTGTGAAAAGAACAGACATGCAATGACACTGGTGGATCCATAGGTGGATTGTGAAAGGAACACACATGCAATGACTCTGGTGGGTCCATAGGTGGATTGTGAAAAGAACACACATGCAATGACACTGGTGGATCCATAGGTGGATTGTGAAAAGAACACACATGCAATGACACTGGTGGATCCATAGGCGGATTATGAAATGAACACACATGCAATGACAATGGTGGATCCATAGGTGGATTGTGAAAAGAACACACATGCAATTACTCTGGTTGTTGTTAGTAAAAAGAACACACATGCAATGACACTAGTGAATCCATGTGTGGTCTCTGAAGAGAACACACATGCAATGACACTAGTTTTTGTTAGTAAAAAGAACACACATGCGATGATTCTGGTTTTTAGTAAAAAGAACACAAATGCAATGACACGGGTGGATCCATGTGTGTTCTCTGAAGAGAACACAAATGCAATGAGTTTGGTTGTTGTTAGTAAAAAGAATAACACATGCAATGACTCTAGTTGTTGTTAGTAAAAAAACACATGCAATGAGACTGGTGAATCCATGTGTGTACTCTGAAGAGAACACACATGCAATGACACTGGTGGATCCATATGTGGTATGTGAAGAGAACACACATGCAATGACTCTGGTTGTTGTTAGTAAAAAGAACACACATGCAATGACTCTGGTTGTTGTTAGTAAAAAGAACACATATGCAATGACACTGGTGGATCCATGTGTGGTCTTTAAAGAGAACACACATGCAATTACTCTGGTTGTTGTTAGTAAAAAGAACACACATGCAATGACTCCAGTTGTTGTTAGTTAAAAAACACACATGCAATGACACTGGTGGATCCATGTGTGGTCTCTGAAGAGAAGACACATGCAATGACACTGGTGGATACATATGTGGTATGTGAAGAGAACACAAATGCAATGACTCTAGTTGTTGTTAGTAAAAAAACACATGCAATAACACTGGTGGATCCATGTGTGGTCTCTGAAGAGAACACACATGCAATGACTCTGGTTGTTGTTAGTAAAAAGAACACACATGCAATGACTCTTGTTGTTATTAGTAAAAAGAACACACATGCAATGACTCTGGTTGTTGTTAGTAAAAAGAACACACATGCAATGACACTGGTGGATCCATAGGTCGATTGTGAAAATAACACACATGCAATGACACTGGTGGATCCATAGGTGGATTGCGAAAAGAACACACATGCAATGACTCTGGTTGTTGTTAGTAAAAAGAACACACATGCAATGACACTGGTGGATCCATGTGTGGTCTCTGGAGAGAACACACATTTCAATGACACTGGTGGATCCATATGTGGTATGTGAAAAGAACACACATGCAATGACTCTAGTTGTCGTTAGTAAAAAGAACACACATGCAATGACACTGGTAGATCCATGTGTGGTCTCTTAAGAGAAGACACATGCAATGACTCTGGTTGTTGTTACTAAAAAGAACACACATGCAATGACTCTGGTTGTTGTTAGTAAAAAGAACACACATGCAATGACTCTGGTTGTTATTAGTAAAAATAACACACATGCAATGACTCTAGTGGATCCATAGGTGGACTGTGAAAAGAACACACATGCAATGACACTGGTGGATCCATAGGTGTATTGTGAAAAGAACACACATGCAATGACTCAGGTTGTTGTTAGTAAAAAGAGAACACATGCAATGACACTGGTGGATCCATGTGTGGTCTCTGAAGAGAACACACATTTCAATGACACTGGTGGATCCATATGTTGTATGTGAAAAGAACACACATGCAATGACTCCAGTTGTTGTTAGTAAAAAGAACACACATGCAATGACACTGGTGGATCCATGTGTGGTCTCTGAAGAGAACACACATGCAATGACTCTGGTTGTTGTTAGTAAAAAGAACACACATGCAATGACTCTGGTTGTTGTTAGTAAAAAGAACACACATGCAATGACTCTGGTTGTTGTTAGTAAAAAGAACACATATGCAATGACACTGGTGGATCCATGTGTGGTCTCTGAAGAGAACACACATGCAATGAAACTGGTGGATCCATATGTGGTATGTGAAGAGAACACACATGCAATGACTCCAGTTGTTGTTAGTAAAAAGAACAAACATGCAATAACACTGGTGGATCCATGTGTGGTCTCTGAAGAGAACACACATGCAATGACTCTGGTTGTTGTTAGTAAAAAGAACACACATGCAATGACTCTGGTTGTTGTTAGTTAAAAGAACACACAAGCAATGACACTGGTGGATCCATAGGTGGATTGTGAAAAGAACACACATGCAATGACACTGGTGGATCCATAGGTGGATTGTGAAAAGAACACACATGCAATGACTCTGGTGGGTCCATAGGTGGATTGTGAAAAGAACACACATGCAATGACACTGGTGGATCCATAGGTGGATTGTGAAAAGAACACACATGCAATGACACTGGTGGATCCATAGGCGGATTGTGAAATGAACACACATGCAATGACAATGGTGGATCCATAGGTGGATTGTGAAAAGAACACACATGCAATTACTCTGGTTGTTGTTAGTAAAAAGAACACACATGCAATGACACTGGTGGATCCATGTGTGGTCTCTGAAGAGAACACACATTTCAATGACACTGGTGGATCCATATGTGGTATGTGAAAAGAACACACATGTAATGACTCTAGTTATTGTTAGTAAAATGAACACACATGTAATGACACTGGTGGATCCATGTCTGGTCTCTGAAGAGAACACACATGCAATGACTCTGGTTTTTGTTAGTAAAAAGAACACACATGCAATGACTCTGGTTGTTAGTAAAAAGAACACAAATGCAATGACACGGGTGGATCCATGTGTGGTCTCTGAAGAGAACACAAATGCAATGACTTTGGTTGTTGTTAGTAAAAAGAATAACACATGCAATGACTCTAGTTGTTGTTAGTAAAAAAAACACATGCAATGACACTTGTGAATCCATGTGTGTACTCTGAAGAGAACACACATGCAATGACACTGGTGGATCCATATGTGGTATGTGAAGAGAACACACATGCAATGAGTCTAGTTGTTGTTGGTAAAAAGAACACACACGCAATGACACTGGTGGATCCATGTGTGGTCTCTAAAGAGAACACACATGCAATGACTCTGGTTGTTGTTAGTAAAAATAACACACATGCAATCACTCTGGTTGTTGTTAGTAAAAAGAACACACACGCAATGACTCTGGTTGTTGTTAGTAAAAAGAACACACATGCAATGACTCTGGTGGATCCATAGGTGGATTGTGAAAAGAACACACATGCAATGACACTGGTGGATCCATAGGTGGATTGTGAAAAGAACACACATGCAATGACTCTGGTTGTTGTTAGTAAAAAGAGCACACATGCAATGACACTGGTGGATCCATGTGTGATCTCTGAAGAGAACACAGATTTCATTGACACTGGTGGATCCATATGTGGTATGTGAAAAGAACACACATGCAATGACTCAAGTTGTTGTTAGTAAAAAGAACACACATGCAATGACACTGGTGGATCCATGTGTGGTCTCTGAAGAGAACACACATGCAATGACTCTGGTTGTTGTTAGTAAAAAGAGCACACATGCAATGACTCTGGTTGTTGTTAGTAAAAAGAACACACATGCAGTGACACTGGTGGATCCATGTGTGGTCTCTGAAGAGAACACACATGCAATGGCTCTAGTTGTTCGTAAAAAGAACACACATGCAATGACTCCAGTTGTTGTTAGTAAAAAGAACACACATGCAATGACACTGGTGGATCCATGTGTGGTCTCTGAAGAGAACACAAATGCAATGACTTTGGTTGTTGTTAGTAAAAAGAACACACATGCAATGACTCTAGTTGTTGTTAGTAAAAAAACACACATGCAATGACACTGGTGAATCCATGTGTGTACTCTCAAGAGAACACACATGCAATGACACTGGTGGATCCATATGTGGTATGTGAAGAGAACACACATGCAATGACTCTAGTTGTTGTTAGTAAAAAGAACACACATGCAATGACTCTGGTGGATCCATGTGTGGTCTCTGAAGAGAACACACATGCAATGACTCTGGTTGTTGTTAGTAAAAAGAACACACATGCAATCACTCTGGTTGTTGTTAGTAAAAAGAACACACATGCAATGACTCTGGTTGTTGTTAGTAAGAAAAACACACATGCAATGACACTGGTGGATCCATAGGTGTATTGTGAAAAGAACACACATGCAATGACACTGGTGGATCCATATGTGGTATGTGAAAAGTACACACATGCAATGACTCCGGTTGTGGATTGTGAAAAGAACACACATGCAATGAAACTGGTGGATCCATGTGTGGTCTCTAAAGAGAACATAGATACAATGACTTTGGTATTTGTTAGTAAAAAGAACACACATGCAATGACTCTAATTGTTGTTAGTAAAAAAACACACATGCAATGACACTGGTGAATCCATGTGTGGTCTCTGAAGAGAACACACATGCAATGACACTGGTGGATCCATATGTGGTATGTGAAGAGAACACACATGTAATGACTCTAGTTGTTGTTAGTAAAAAGAACACACATGCAATGACACTGGTGGATCCATGTCTGGTCTCTGAAGCGAACACACATGCAATGACTCTGGTTGTTGTTTGTAAAAAGAACACACATGTAATCACTCTGGTTGTTGTTAGTAAAAAGAACACACATGAAATGACTCTGGTTGTTGTTAGTAAAAAGAACACACATGCAATGACTCTGGTGGATCCATAGGTGGATTGTGAAAAGAACACACATGCAATGACACTATTGGATCCATAGGTGGATTGTGAAAAGAACACACATGCAATGACTCTGGTTGTTGTTAGTAAAAAGGGCACACATGCAATGACACTGGTGGATCCATGTGTGGTCTCTGAAGAAAACACACATTTCAATGACACTAGTGGATCCATATGTGGTATGTGAAAAGAACACACATGGAATGACTACAGTTGTTGGTAGTAAAAAGAACAAACATGCAATGACACTGGTGGATCCATGTGTGGTCTCTGAAGAGAACACACATGCAATGACTCAGGTTGTTCTTAGTAAAAAGAACACACATACAATGACTCTGGTTGTTGTTAGTAAAAAGAACACACATGCAATGACTCTGGTTGTTGTTAGTAAAAAGAACACACATGCAATGACACTGGTGGATCCATGTGTGGTCTCTAAAGAGAACACATGCAATGACTCTGGTTGTTGTTAGTAAAAAGAACACACATGCAATGACTCCAGTTGTTGTTAGTAAAAAGAACACACATGCAATGACTCTGGTTGTTGTTAGTAAAAAGAACACACATGCAATGACTCTGGTTGTTGTTAGTTAAAAGAACACACATGCAATGACACTGGTGGATCCATGTGTGGTCTCTGAAGAGAACACACATGTAATGACACCGGTGGAACCATGTGGTATCTGAAGAGAACACACATGCAATGACTCTAGTTGTTGTTAGTAAAAAGAACACACATGCAATGACTCTGGTTGTTGTTAGTTAAAAGAACACACAAGCAATGACACTAGTGGATCCATAGGTGGATTGTGAAAAGAACACACATGCAAAGACACTTGTGGATCCATAGGTGGATTGTGAAAAGAACACACATGCAATGACACTGGTGGATCCATAGGCGGATTGTGAAATGAACACACATGCAATGACACTGGTGGATCCATAGGTGGATTGTGAAAAGAACACACATGCAATGACTCTGGTTGTTGTTAGTAAAAAGAACACACATGCAATGACACTGGTGGATCGATGTGTGGTCTCTGAAGAGAACAGACATTTCAATGACACTGGTGGATCCATATGTGGTATGTGAAAAGAACACACATGCAATGACTCCGGTTATTGTTAGTAAAAAGAACACACTTGTAATGAAATTGGTGGATCCATGTGTGGTCTCTGGAGAGAACACACATGCAATGACTCTGGTTTTTGTTAGTAAAAAGAACACACATGCAATGACTCTGGTTGTTGTTAGTAAAAAAGAAGAGACATGCAATGACTCTGGTTATTAGTAAAAAGAACACAAATGCAATGACACGGGTGGATCCATGTGTGGTCTCTAAAGAGAACACAAATGCCATGACTTTGGTTGTTGTTAGTAAAAAGAATAACACATGTATTGACTCTAGTTGTTGTTAGTAAAAAAACACATGCAATGACACTGGTGAATCCATGTGTGTACTCTGAAGATAACATGCATGCAATGACACTGGTGGATCCATATGTGGTATGTGAAGAGAACACACATGCAATGACTCTAGTTGTTGTTAGTAAAAAGAACACACATGCAATGACACTGGTGGATCCATGTGTGGTCTCTGAAGAGAACACACATGCAATGACTCTAGTTGTTGTTAGTAAAAAGAACACACATGCAATGACTCTGGTTGTTGTTAGTAAAAAGAACACACATGCAATGACTCTGGTTGTTGTTAGTAAAAAGAACACACATGCAATGACACTAGTGGATCCATGTGTGGTCTCTAAAGAGAACACACATGCAATGACTCTGGTTGTTGTTAGTAAAAAGAACACACATGCAATGACTCCAGTTGTTGTTAGTAAAAAGAACACACATGCAATGACTCTGGTTGTTGTTAGTAAAAAGAACACACATGCAATGACTCTGGTTGTTGTTAGTTAAAAGAACACACATGCAATGACACTGGTGGATCCATGTGTGGTCTCTGAAGAGAACACACATGTAATGACACCGGTGGACCCATGTGTGGTCTCTGAAGAGAACACACATGCAATGACTCTAGTTGTTGTTAGTAAAAAGAACACACATGCAATGACTCTGGTTGTTGTTAGTTAAAAGAACACACAAGCAATGACACTAGTGGATCCATAGGTGGATTGTGAAAAGAACACACATGCAAAGACACTTGTGGATCCATAGGTGGATTGTGAAAAGAACACACATGCAATGACACTGGTGGATCCATAGGCGGATTGTGAAATGAACACACATGCAATGACACTGGTGGATCCATAGGTGGATTGTGAAAAGAACACACATGCAATGACTCTGGTTGTTGTTAGTAAAAAGAACACACATGCAATGACACTGGTGGATCGATGTGTGGTCTCTGAAGAGAACAGACATTTCAATGACACTGGTGGATCCATATGTGGTATGTGAAAAGAACACACATGCAATGACTCCGGTTATTGTTAGTAAAAAGAACACACTTGTAATGAAATTGGTGGATCCATGTGTGGTCTCTGAAGAGAACACACATGCAATGACTCTGGTTTTTGTTAGTAAAAAGAACACACATGCAATGACTCTGGTTGTTGTTAGTAAAAAAGAAGAGACATGCAATGACTCTGGTTATTAGTAAAAAGAACACAAATGCAATGACACGGGTGGATCCATGTGTGGTCTCTAAAGAGAACACAAATGCCATGACTTTGGTTGTTGTTAGTAAAAAGAATAACACATGTATTGACTCTAGTTGTTGTTAGTAAAAAAAAACACATGCAATGACACTGGTGAATCCATGTGTGTACTCTGAAGAGAACATGCATGCAATGACACTGGTGGATCCATATGTGGTATGTGAAGAGAACACACATGCAATGACTCTAGTTGTTGTTAGTAAAAAGAACACACATGCAATGACACTGGTGGATCCATGTGTGGTCTCTGAAGAGAACACACATGCAATGACTCTAGTTGTTGTTAGTAAAAAGAACACACACGCAATGACACTGGTGGATCCATGTGTGGTCTCTGAAGAGAACACACATGCAATGACTCTGGTTGTTGTTAGTAAAAAGAACACACATGCAATCACTCTAGTTGTTGTTAGTAAAAAGAACACACATGAAATGACTCTGGTTGTTGTTAGTAAAAAGAACACACATGCAATGACTCTAGTGGATCCATAGGTAGATTGTGAAAATAACACACATGCAATGACACTGGTGGATCCATCGGTGGATTGTGAAAAGCACACACATGCAATGACTCTGGTTGTTGTTAGTAAAAAGAGCACACATGTAATGACACTGCTGGATCCATGTGTGGTCTCTGAAGAGAACACACATTTCAATGACACTGGTGGATCGATATGTGGTATGTGAAAAGAACACACATGCAATGACTCCAGTTGTTGTTAGTAAAAAGAACAAACATGCAATGACACTAGTGGATCCATGTGTGGTCTCTGAAGAGAACACACATGCAATGACTCTGGTTGTTGTTAGTAAAAAGAACACACATGCAATGACTCTTGTTGTTGTTAGTAAAAAGAACACACATGCAATGACACTGGTGGATCCATGTGTGGTCTCTGAAGAGAACACACATGCAATGGCTCTAGTTGTTAGTAAAAAGAACACACATGCAATGATTCCAGTTGTTGTTAGTAAAAAGAACACACATGCAGTGACACTCGTGGTTCCATGTGTGGTCTCTGAAGAGAACACAAATGCAATGACTATGGTTGTTGTTCTTAGTAAAAAGAACACACATGCAATGACTCTGGTTGTTGTTAGTTAAAAGAACACACAAGCAATGACACTGGTGGATCCATAGGTGGATTGTGAAAAGAACACACATGCAAAGACACTGGTGGATCCATAGGTGGATTGTGAAAAGAACACACATGCAATGACTCTGGTGGGTCCATAGGTGGATTGTGAAAAGAACACACATGCAATGACACTGGTGGATCCAAAGGTGGTTTCTGAAAAGAACACACATGCAATGACACTGGTGGATCCATAGGCGGATTGTGAAATGAACACACATGCAATGACACTGGTGGATCCATAGGTGGATTGTGAAGAGAACACACATGCAATGACTCTGGTTGTTGTTAGTAAAAAGAACACACATGCAATGACTCTGGTTGTTGTTAGTTAAAAGAACACACATGCAGTGACACTGGTGGATCCATGTGTGGTCTCTGAAGAGAACACACATGCAATGACACCGGTGGATCTATGTGTGGTCTCTGAAGAGAACACACATGCAATGACTCTGGTTGTTGTTAGTAAATAGAACACACATGCAATGACTCTGGTTGTTGTTAGTTAAAATAACACACAACCAATGACACTGGTGGATCCATAGGTGGATTGTGAAAAGAACACACATGCAATGACACTGGTGGATCCATAGGTGGATTGTGAAAAGAACACACATGCAATGACTCTGGTGGGTCCATAGGTGGATTGTGAAAAGAACACACATGCAATGACACTGGTGGATCCAAAGGTGGTTTGTGAAAAGAACACACATGCAATGACACTGGTGGATCCATGTGCGGATTGTGAAATGAACACACATGCAATGACACTGGTGGATCCATAGGTGGATTGTGAAAAGAACACACATGCAATGACTCTGGTTGTTGTTAGTAAAAAGAACACACATGCGATGACACTGGTGGATCCATGTGTGGTTTCTAAAGAGAACAGACATTTCAATGACACTGGTGGATCCATATGTGGTATGTGAAAAGAACACACATGCAATGACTCTAGTTATTGTTAGTAAAAAGAACACACATGTAATGAAACTGGTGGATCCATGTGTGGTCTCTGAAGAGAACACATATGCAATGCCTCTGGTTTTTGTTAGTAAAAAGAAAACACATGCAATGACTCTGGTTGTTGTTAGTAAAAAAGAAGAGACATGCAATGACTCTGGTTGTTAGTAAAAAGAACACAAATGCAATGACACGGGTGGATCCATGTGTGGTCTCTAAAGAGAACACAAATGCAATGACTTTGGTTGTTGTTAGTAAAAGAATAACACATGCAATGACTCTAGTTGTTGTTAGTAAAAAACACACATGCAATGTGACTGGTGAATCCATGTGTGTACTCTGAAGAGAACACACATGCAATGACACTGGTGGATCCATATGTGGTATGTGAAGAGAACACACATGCAATGACTCTGGTGGATCCATGTGTGGTCTCTAAAGAGAACACACATGCAATGACTCTGGTTGTTGTTAGTAAAAAGAACACACATGCAATCACTCTGGTTGTTGTTAGTAAAAAGAACACACATGTAATGACTCTGGTTGTTGTTAGTTAAAAGAACACACATGCAATGACTCTGGTGGATCCATAGGTGGATTGTGAAAAGAACACACATGCAATTACACTTGTGGATCCATAGGTGGATTGTGAAAAGAACACACATGCAATGACTCTGGTTGTTGTTAGTAAAAAGAGCACACATGCAATGACACTGGTGGATCCATGTGTGGTCTCTGAAGACAACACACATTTCAATGACACTGGTGGATCCATATGTGGTATGTGAAAAGAACACACATGCAATGACTCAAGTTGTTGTTAGTAAAAAGAACACACATGGAATGACACTGGTGGATCCATGTGTGGTCTCTGAAGAGAACACACATGCAATGACTCAGGTTGTTCATAGTAAAAAGAACACACATACAATGACTCTGGTTGTTGTTAGTAAAAAGAACACACATGCAATGAACCTGGTGGATCCATGTGTGGTCTCTGAAGAGAACACACATTTCAATGACAATGGTGGATCCATATGTGGTATGTGAAAATAACACACATGCAATGACTCTAGTTGTTGTTAGTAAAAAGAACAAACATGCAATGACACTGGTGGATCCATGTGTGGTCTCTGAAGAGAACACACATGCAATTACTCAGGTTGTTCTTAGTAAAAAGAACACACATACAATGACTCTGGTTGTTGTTAGTAAAAAGAACACACATGCAATGACTGGTTGTTGTTAGTAAAAAGAACACACATGCAATGATACTAGTGGATCCATGTGTGGTCTCTAAAGAGAACACACATGCAATGACTCTGGTTATTGTTAGTAAAAAGAACACACATGCAATGACTCCAGTTGTTGTTAGTAAAAAGAACACACATGCAATGACACTGGTGGATCCATGTGTGGTCTCTGAAGAGAACACACATGCAATGACACTGGTGGATCCATGTGTGGTCTCTGAAGAGAACACACATGCAATGACTCTGGTTGTTGTTAGTAAAAAGAACACACATGCAATGACTCTGGTTGTTGTTAGTTAAAAGAACACACATGCAATGACACTGGTGGATCCATGTGTGGTCTCTGAAGAGAACACAAATGCAATGACTTTGGTTGTTGTTAGTAAAAAGAATAACACATCCAATGACTCTGGTTGTTGTTAGTAAAAAGAACACACATGCAATGACACGGGTGGATCCATGTGTGGTCTCTGAAGAGAACACAAATGCAATGACTTTGGTTGTTGTTAGTAAAAAGAATAACACATGCAATGACTCTAGTTGTTGTTAGTAAAAAAAAACACATGCAATGACACTTGTGAATCCATGTGTGTACTCTGAAGAGAACACACATGCAATGACACTGGTGGATCCATATGTGGTATGTGAAGAGAACACACATGCAATGAGTCTAGTTGTTGTTGGTAAAAAAACACACACGCAATGAGACTGGTGGATCCATGTGTGGTCTCTAAAGAGAACACACATACAATGACTCTGGTTGTTGTTAGTAAAAATAACACACATGCAATCACTCTGGTTGTTGTTAGTAAAAAGAACACACACGCAATGACTCTGGTTGTTGTTAGTAAAAAGAACACACATGCAATGACTCTGGTGGATCCATAGATGGATTGTGAAAAGAACACACATGCAATGACACTGGTGGATCCATAGGCGGATTGTGAAAAGAACACACATGCAATGACTCTGGTTGTTGTTAGTAAAAAGAGCACACATGCAATGACACTGGTGGATCCATGTGTGATCTCTGAAGAGAACACACATTTCATTGACACTGGTGGATCCATATGTGGTATGTGAAAAGAACACACATGCAATGACTCAAGTTGTTGTTAGTAAAAAGAACACACATGCAATGACACTGGTGGATCCATGTGTGGTCTCTGAAGAGAACACACATGCAATGACTCTGGTTGTTGTTAGTAAAAAGAACACACATGCAATGACTCTGGTTGTTGTTAGTAAAAATAACACACATGCAATGACACTGGTGGATCCATGTGTGGTCTCTGAAGAGAACACACATGCAATGGCTCTAGTTGTTAGTAAAAAGAACACACATGCAATGATTCCAGTTGTTGTTAGTAAAAAGAACACACATGCAATGACACTCGTGGTTCCATGTGTGGTCTCTGAAGAGAACACAAATGCAATGACTTTGGTTGTTGTTAGTAAAAAGAACACACATGCAATGACTCTAGTTGTTGTTAGTAAAAAACACACATGCAATGACACTGGTGAATCCATGTGTGTACTCTGAAGAGAACACACATGCAATGACACTGGTCGATCCATATGTGGTATGTGAAGAGAACACACATGCAATGACTCTAGTTGTTGTTAGTAAAAAGAACACACATGCAATGACTCTGGTGGATCCATGTGTGGTCTCTGAAGAGAACACACATGCAATGACTCTGGTTGTTGTTAGTAAAAAGAACACACATGCAATCACTCTGGTTGTTGTTAGTAAAAAGAACACACATGCAATGACTCTGGTTGTTGTTAGTAAGAAGAACACACATGCAATGACACTGGTGGATCCATAGGTGGATTGTGAAAAGAACACACCTGCAATGACACTGGTGGATCCATATGTGGTATGTGAAAAGTACACACATGCAATGACTCCGGTTGTGGATTGTGAAAAGAACACACATGCAATGAAACTGGTGGATCCATGTGTGGTCTCTGAAGAGAACACAGATACAATGACTTTGGTTGTTGTTAGTAAAAAGAACACACATGCAATGACTCTAGTTGTTGTTAGTAAAAAAACACACATGCAATGACACTGGTGAATCCATGTGTGGTCTCTGAAGAGAACACACATGCAATGACACTGGTGGATCCATATGTGGTATGTGAAGAGAACACACATGTAATGACTCTAGTTGTTGTTAGTAAAAAGAACACACATGCAATGACACTGGTGGATCCATGTCTGGTCTCTGAAGCGAACACACATGCAATGACTCTGGTTGTTGTTTGTAAAAAGAACACACATGTAATCACTCTGGTTGTTGTTAGTAAAAAGAACACACATGAAATGACTCTGGTTGTTGTTAGTAAAAAGAACACACATGCAATGACTCTGGTGGATCCATAGGTGGATTGTGAAAAGAACACACATGCAATGACACTATTGGATCCATAGGTGGATTGTGAAAAGAACACACATGCAATGACTCTGGTTGTTGTTAGTAAAAAGGGCACACATGCAATGACACTGGTGGATCCATGTGTGGTCTCTGAAGAAAACACACATTTCAATGAGACTAGTGGATCCATATGTGGTATGTGAAAAGATCACACATGCAATGACTACAGTTGTTGGTAGTAAAAAGAACAAACATGCAATGACACTGGTGGATCCATGTGTGGTCTCTGAAGAGAACACACATGCAATGACTCAGGTTGTTCTTAGTAAAAAGAACACACATACAATGACTCTGGTTGTTGTTAGTAAAAAGAACACACATGCAATGACTCTGGTTGTTGTTAGTAAAAAGAACACACATGCAATGACACTAGTGGATCCATGTGTGGTCTCTAAAGAGAACACACATGCAATGACTCTGGTTGTTGTTAGTAAAAAGAACACACATGCAATGACTCCAGTTGTTGTTTGTAAAAAGAACACACATGCAATGACTCTGGTTGTTGTTAGTAAAAAGAACACACATGCAATGACTCTGGTTGTTGTTAGTTAAAAGAACACACATGCAATGACACTGGTGGATCCATGTGTGGTCTCTTAAGAGAACACACATGTAATGACACCGGTGGAACAATGTGTGGTCTCTGAAGAGAACACACATGCAATGACTCTGGTTGTTGTTAGTAAAAAGAACACACATGCAATGACTCTGGTTGTTGTTAGTTAAAAGAACACACAAGAAATGACACTAGTGGATCCATAGGTGGATTGTGAAAAGAACACACATGCAAAGACACTTGTGGATCCATAGGTGGATTGTGAAAAGAACAGACATGCAATGACTCTGGTGGGTCCATAGGTGGATTGTGAAAAGAACACACATGCAATGACACTGGTGGATCCAAAGGTGGTTTGTGAAAAGAACACACATGCAATGACACTGGTGGATCCATAGGCGGATTGTGAAATGAACACACATGCAATGACACTGGTGGATCCATAGGTGGATTGTGAAAAGAACACACATGCAATGACTCTGGTTGTTGTTAGTAAAAAGAACACACATGCAATGACACTGGTGGATCGATGTGTGGTCTCTGAAGAGAACACACATGCAATGACTCTGGTTGTTGTTAGTAAAAAGAACACACATGCAATGACTCTGGTTGTTGTTACTAAAAATAACACACATGCAATGACACTGGTGGATCCATGTGTGGTCTCTGAAGAGAACACACATGCAATGGCTCTAGTTGTTAGTAAAAAGAACACACATGCAATGATTCCAGTTGTTGTTAGTAAAAAGAACACACATGCAATGACACTCGTGGTTCCATGTGTGGTCTCTGAAGAGAACACAAATGCAATGACTTTGGTTGTTGTTAGTAAAAAGAACACACATGCAATGACTCTAGTTGTTGTTAGTAAAAAAACACACATGCAATGACACTGGTGAATCCATGTGTGTACTCTGAAGAGAACACACATGCAATGACACTGGTGGATCCATATGTGGTATGTGAAGAGAACACACATGCAATGACTCTAGTTGTTGTTAGTAAAAAGAACACACATGCAATGACTTTGGTGGATCCATGTGTGGTCTCTGAAGAGAACACACATGCAATGACTCTGGTTGTTGTTAGTAAAAAGAACACACATGCAATCACTCTGGTTGTTGTTAGTAAAAAGAACACACATGCAATGACTCTGGTTGTTGTTAGTAAGAAGAACACACATGCAATGACACTGGTGGATCCATAGGTGGATTGTGAAAAGAACACACATGCAATGACACTGGTGGATCCATATGTGGTATGTGAAAAGTACACACATGCAATGACTCCGGTTGTGGATTGTGAAAAGAACACACATGCAATGAAACTGGTGGATCCATGTGTGATCTCTGAAGAGAACACAGATAAATTGACTTTGGTTGTTGTTAGTAAAAAGAACACACATGCAATGACTCTAGTTGTTGTTAGTAAAAAAACACACATGCAATGACACTGGTGAATCCATGTGTGGTCTCTGAAGAGAACACACATGCAATGACACTGGTGGATCCATATGTGGTATGTGAAGAGAACACACATGTAATGACTCTAGTTGTTGTTAGTAAAAAGAACACACATGCAACGAGACTGGTGGATCCATGTCTGGTCTCTGAAGCGAACACACATGCAATGACTCTGGTTGTTGTTAGTAAAAAGAACACACATGTAATGACTCTGGTTGTTGTTAGTAAAAAGAACACACATGTAATGACTCTGGTTGTTGTTAGTAAAAAGAACACACATGCAATGACTCTGGTGGATCCATAGGTGGATTGTGAAAAGAACACACATCCAATGACACTGTTGGATCCATAGGTGGATTGTGAAAAGAACACACATGCAATGACTCTGGTTGTTGTTAGTAAAAAGGGCACACATGCAATGACACTGGTGGATCCATGTGTGGTCTCTGAAGAGAACACACATTTCAATGACACTGGTGGATCCATATGCGGTATGTTAAAAGAACACACATGCAATGACTCCAGTTGTTGGTAGTAAAAAGAACAAACATGCAATGACACTGGTGGATCCATGTGTGGTCTCTGAAGAGAACACACATGCAATGACTCAGGTTGTTCTTAGTAAAAAGAACACACATACAATGACTCTGGTTGTTGTTAGTAAAAAGAACACACATGCAATGACTCTGGTTGTTGTTAGTAAAAAGAACACACATGCAATGATACTAGTGGATCCATGTGTGGTCTCTGAACAGAACACACATGCAATGACTCTGGTTGTTGTTAGTAAAAAGAACACACATGCAATGACTCCAGTTGTTGTTAGTAAAAAGAACACACATGCAATGACTCTGGTTGTTGTTAGTAAAAAGAACACACATGCAATGACTCTGGTTGTTGTTAGTTAAAAGAACACACATGCAATGACACTGGTGGATCCATGTGTGGTCTCTGAAGAGAACACACATGTAATGACACCGGTGGAACCATGTGTGGTCTCTGAAGAGAACACACATGCAATGACTCTGGTTGTTGTTAGTAAAAAGAACACACATGCAATGACTCTGGTTGTTGTTAGTTAAAAGAACACACAAGAAATGACACTAGTGGATCCATAGGTGGATTGTGAAAAGAACACACATGCAAAGACACTTGTGGATCCATAGGTGGATTGTGAAAAGAACAGACATGCAATGACTCTGGTGGGTCCATAGGTGGATTGTGAAAAGAACACACATGCAATGACACTGGTGGATCCAAAGGTGGTTTGTGAAAAGAACACACATGCAATGACACTGGTGGATCCATAGGCGGATTGTGAAATGAACACACATGCAATGACACTGGTGGATCCATAGGTGGATTGTGAAAAGAACACACATGCAATGACTCTGGTTGTTGTTAGTAAAAAGAGCACACATGCAATGACACTGGTGGATCCATGTGTGATCTCTGAAGAGAACACACATGCAATGACTCTGGTTGTTGTTAGTAAAAAGAACACACATGCAATGACTCTGGTTGTTGTTACTAAAAATAACACACATGCAATGACACTGGTGGATCCATGTGTGGTCTCTGAAGAGAACACACATGCAATGGCTCTAGTTGTTAGTAAAAAGAACACACATGCAATGATTCCAGTTGTTGTTAGTAAAAAGAACACACATGCAATGACACTCGTGGTTCCATGTGTGGTCTCTGAAGAGAACACAAATGCAATGACTTTGGTTGTTGTTAGTAAAAAGAACACACATGCAATGACTCTAGTTGTTGTTAGTAAAAAAACACACATGCAATGACACTGGTGAATCCATGTGTGTACTCTGAAGAGAACACACATGCAATGACACTGGTGGATCCATATGTGGTATGTGAAGAGAACACACATGCAATGACTCTAGTTGTTGTTAGTAAAAAGAACACACATGCAATGACTTTGGTGGATCCATGTGTGGTCTCTGAAGAGAACACACATGCAATGACTCTGGTTGTTGTTAGTAAAAAGAACACACATGCAATCACTCTGGTTGTTGTTAGTAAAAAGAACACACATGCAATGACTCTGGTTGTTGTTAGTAAGAAGAACACACATGCAATGACACTGGTGGATCCATAGGTGGATTGTGAAAAGAACACACCTGCAATGACACTGGTGGATCCATATGTGGTATGTGAAAAGTACACACCTGCAATGACTCCGGTTGTGGATTGTGAAAAGAACACACATGCAATGAAACTGGTGGATCCATGTGTGGTCTCTGAAGAGAACACAGATACAATGACTTTGGTTGTTGTTAGTAAAAAGAACACACATGCAATGACTCTAGTTGTTGTTAGTAAAAAAACACATGCAATGACACTGGTGGATCCATGTGTGGTCTCAGAAGAACACACATGCAATGACACTGGTGGATCCATATGTGGTATGTGAAGAGAACACACATGTAATGACTCTAGTTGTTGTTAGTAAAAAGAACACACATGCAATGACACTGGTGGATCCATGTCTGGTCTCTGAAGCGAACACACATGCAATGACTCTGGTTGTTGTTTGTAAAAAGAACACACATGTAATCACTCTGGTTGTTGTTAGTAAAAAGAACACACATGAAATGACTCTGGTTGTTGTTAGTAAAAAGAACACACATGCAATGACTCTGGTGGATCCATAGGTGGATTGTGAAAAGAACACACATGCAATGACACTATTGGATCCATAGGTGGATTGTGAAAAGAACACACATGCAATGACTCTGGTTGTTGTTAGTAAAAAGGGCACACATGCAATGACACTGGTGGATCCATGTGTGGTCTCTGAAGAAAACACACATTTCAATGAGACTAGTGGATCCATATGTGGTATGTGAAAAGATCACACATGCAATGACTACAGTTGTTGGTAGTAAAAAGAACAAACATGCAATGACACTGGTGGATCCATGTGTGGTCTCTGAAGAGAACACACATGCAATGACTCAGGTTGTTCTTAGTAAAAAGAACACACATACAATGACTCTGGTTGTTGTTAGTAAAAAGAACACACATGCAATGACTCTGGTTGTTGTTAGTAAAAAGAACACACATGCAATGACACTAGTGGATCCATGTGTGGTCTCTAAAGAGAACACACATGCAATGACTCTGGTTGTTGTTAGTAAAAAGAACACACATGCAATGACTCCAGTTGTTGTTAGTAAAAAGAACACACATGCAATGACTCTGGTTGTTGTTAGTAAAAAGAACACACATGCAATGACTCTGGTTGTTGTTAGTTAAAAGAACACACATGCAATGACACTGGTGGATCCATGTGTGGTCTCTGAAGAGAACACACATGTAATGACACCGGTGGAACAATGTGTGGTCTCTGAAGAGAACACACATGCAATGACTCTGGTTGTTGTTAGTAAAAAGAACACACATGCAATGACTCTGGTTGTTGTTAGTTAAAAGAACACACAAGAAATGACACTAGTGGATCCATAGGTGGATTGTGAAAAGAACACACATGCAAAGACACTTGTGGATCCATAGGTGGATTGTGAAAAGAACAGACATGCAATGACTCTGGTGGGTCCATAGGTGGATTGTGAAAAGAACACACATGCAATGACACTGGTGGATCCAAAGGTGGTTTGTGAAAAGAACACACATGCAATGACACTGGTGGATCCATAGGCGGATTGTGAAATGAACACACATGCAATGACACTGGTGGATCCATAGGTGGATTGTGAAAAGAACACACATGCAATGACTCTGGTTGTTGTTAGTAAAAAGAACACACATGCAATGACACTGGTGGATCGATGTGTGGTCTCTGAAGAGAACAGACATTTCAATGACACTGGTGGATCCATATGTGGTATGTGAAAAGAACACACATGCAATGACTCCGGTTATTGTTAGTAAAAAGAACACACATGTAATGAAATCAGGATCCTTGTGTGGTCTCTGAAGAGAACACACATGCAATGACTCTGGTTTTTGTTAGTAAAAAGAACACACATGCAATGACTCTGGTTGTTGTTAGTAAAAAAGAAGAGACATGCAATGACTCTGGTTGTTAGTAAAAAGAACACAAATGCAATGACACGGGTGGATCCATGTGTGGTCTCTAAAGAGAACACAAATGCAATGACTTTGGTTGTTGTTAGTAAAAATAATAACACATGCAATGACTCTAGTTGTTGTTAGTAAAAAACACACATGCAATGACACTGGTGAATCCATGTGTGTACTCTGAAGAGAACACACATGCAATGACACTGGTGGATCCATATGTGGTATGTGAAGAGAACACACATGCAATGACTCTAGTTGTTGTTAGTAAAACGAACACACATGCAATGACACTGGTGGATCCATGTGTGGTCTCTAAAGAGAACACACATGCAATGACTCTGGTTGTTGTTAGTAAAAAGAACACACATGCAATCACTCTGGTTGTTGTTAGTAAAAAGAACACACACGTAATGACTCTGGTTGTTGTTCGTTAAATGAACACACATGCAATGACTCTGGTGGATCCATAGGTGGATTGTGAAAAGAACACACATGCAATTACACTTGTGGATCCATAGGTGGATTGTGAAAAGAACACACATGCAATGACTCTGGTTGTTGTTAGTAAAAAGAGCACACATGCAATGACACTGGTGGATCCATGTGTGGTCTCTGAAGACAACACACATTTCAATGACACTGGTGGATCCATATGTGGTATGTGAAAAGAACACACATGCAATGACTCAAGTTGTTGTTAGTAAAAAGAACACACATGGAATGACACTGGTGGATCCATGTGTGGTCTCTGAAGAGAACACACATGCAATGACTCAGGTTGTTCATAGTAAAAAGAACACACATACAATGACTCTGGTTGTTGTTAGTAAAAAGAGCACACATGCAATGACTCTGGTGGATCCATGTGTGGTCTCTAAAGAGAACACACATTTCAATGACACTGGTGGATCCATATGTGGTATGTGAAAAGAACACACATGCAATGACTCTAGTTGTTGTTAGTAAAAAGAACAAACATGCAATGACACTGGTGGATCCATGTGTGGTCTCTGAAGAGAACACACATGCAATGACTCAGGTTGTTCTTAGTAAAAAGAACACAAACATACAATGACTCTGGTTGTTGTTAGTAAAAAGAACACACATGCAATGACTCTGGTTGTTGTTAGTAAAAAGAACACGCATGCAATGATACTAGTGGATCCATGTGTGGTCTCCATGTGTGGTCTCTGAACAGAACACACATGCAATGACTCTGGTTGTTGTTAGTAAAAAGAACACACATGCAATGACTCCAGTTGTTGTTAGTAAAAAGAACACACATGCAATGACACTGGTGGATCCATGTGTGGTCTCTGAAGAGAACACACATGCAATGACACTGGTGGATCCATGTGTGGTCTCTGAAGAGAACACACATGCAATGACTCTGGTTGTTGTTAGTAAAAAGAACACACATGCAATGACTCTGGTTGTTGTTAGTTAAAAGAACACACATGCAATGACACTGGTGGATCCATGTGTGGTCTCTGAAGAGAACACAAATGCAATGACTTTGGTTGTTGTTAGTAAAAAGAATAACACATGCAATGACTCTGGTTGTTGTTCATAAAAAGAACACACATGCAATGACACGGGTGGATCCATGTGTGGTCTCTGAAGAGAACACAAATGCAATGACTTTGGTTGTTGTTAGTAAAAAGAATAACACATGCAATGACTCTAGTTGTTGTTAGTAAAAAAAACACATGCAATGACACTTGTGAATCCATGTGTGTACTCTGAAGAGAACACACATGCAATGACACTGGTGGATCCATATGTGGTATGTGAAGAGAACACACATGCAATGAGTCCAGTTGTTGTTGGTAAAAAAACACACACGCAATGACACTGGTGGATCCATGTGTGGTCTCTAAAGAGAACACACATGCAATGACTCTGGTTGTTGTTAGTAAAAATAACACACATGCAATCACTCTGGTTGTTGTTAGTAAAAAGAACACACACGCAATGACTCTGGTTGTTGTTAGTAAAAAGAACACACATGCAATGACTCTGGTGGATCCATAGATGGATTGTGAAAAGAACACACATGCAATGACACTGGTGGATCCATAGGCGGATTGTGAAAAGAACACACATGCAATGACTCTGGTTGTTGTTAGTAAAAAGAGCACACATGCAATGACACTGGTGGATCCATGTGTGATCTCTGAAGAGAACACACATTTCATTGACACTGGTGGATCCATATGTGGTATGTGAAAAGAACACACATGCAATGACTCAAGTTGTTGTTAGTAAAAAGAACACACATGCAATGACACTGGTGGATCCATGTGTGGTCTCTGAAGAGAACACACATGCAATGACTCTGGTTGTTGTTAGTAAAAAGAACACACATGCAATGACTCTGGTTGTTGTTAGTTAAAAGAACACACAAGAAATGACACTAGTGGATCCATAGGTGGATTGTGAAAAGAACACACATGCAAAGACACTTGTGGATCCATAGGTGGATTGTGAAAAGAACAGACATGCAATGACTCTGGTGGGTCCATAGGTGGATTGTGAAAAGAACACACATGCAATGACACTGGTGGATCCAAAGGTGGTTTGTGAAAAGAACACACATGCAATGACACTGGTGGATCCATAGGAGGATTGTGAAATGAACACACATGCAATGACACTGGTGGATCCATAGGTGGATTGTGAAAAGAACACACATGCAATTACTCTGGTTGTTGTTAGTAAAAAGAACACACATGCAATGACACTGGTGGATCGATGTGTGGTCTCTGAAGAGAACAGACATTTCAATGACACTGGTGGATCCATATGTGGTATGTGAAAAGAACACACATGCAATGACTCCGGTTATTGTTAGTAAAAAGAACACACATGTAATGAAACTGGTGGATCCATGTGTGGTCTCTGAAGAGAACACACATGCAATGACTCTGGTTTTTGTTAGTAAAAAGAACACACATGCAATGACTCTGGTTGTTGTTAGTAAAAAAGAAGAGACATGCAATGACTCTGGTTGTTAGTAAAAAGAACACAAATGCAATGACACGGGTGGATCCATGTGTGGTCTCTAAAGAGAACACAAATGCAATGACTTTGGTTGTTGTTAGTAAAAATAATAACACATGCAATGACTCTAGTTGTTGTTAGTAAAAAAACACACATGCAATGACACTGGTGAATCCATGTGTGTACTCTGAAGAGAACACACATGCAATGACACTGGTGGATCCATATGTGGTATGTGAAGAGAACACACATGCAATGACTCTAGTTGTTGTTAGTAAAACGAACACACATGCAATGACACTGGTGGATCCATGTGTGGTCTCTAAAGAGAACACACATGCAATGACTCTGGTTGTTGTTAGTAAAAAGAACACACATGCAATCACTCTGGTTGTTGTTAGTAAAAAGAACACACACGTAATGACTCTGGTTGTTGTTCGTTAAATGAACACACATGCAATGACTCTGGTGGATCCATAGGTGGATTGTGAAAAGAACACACATGCAATTACACTTGTGGATCCATAGGTGGATTGTGAAAAGAACACACATGCAATGACTCTGGTTGTTGTTAGTAAAAAGAGCACACATGCAATGACACTGGTGGATCCATGTGTGGTCTCTTTAAGACAACACACATTTCAATGACACTGGTGGATCCATATGTGGTATGTGAAAAGAACACACATGCAATGACTCAAGTTGTTGTTAGTAAAAAGAACACACATGGAATGACTCAGGTTGTTCATAGTAAAAAGAACACACATACAATGACTCTGGTTGTTGTTAGTAAAAAGAACACACATGCAATGACTACAGTGGATCCATGTGTGGTCTCTGAAGACAACACACATTTCAATGACACTGGTGGATCCATATGTGGTATGTGAAAAGAACACACATGCAATGACTCCAGTTGTTGGTAGTAAAAAGAACAAACATGCAATGACACTGGTGGATCCATGTGTGGTCTCTGAAGAGAACACACATGCAATGACTCAGGTTGTTCTTAGTAAAAAGAAAACAAAAATACAATGACTCTGGTTGTTGTTAGTAAAAAGAACACACATGCAATGACACTGGTTGTTGTTAGTAAAAGAACACGCATGCAATGATACTAGTGGATCCATGTGTGTCTCCATGTGTGGTCTCAATGTAACACACATGCAATGACTGGTTGTTGTTAGTAAAAGAACACACATGCAATGACTCAGCTTGTTGTTAGTAAGAAGAACACACAGGCAATGACACTGGTGGATCCATGTGTGGTCTCTGAAGAGAACACACATGCAATGACACTGGTGGATCCATGTGTGGTCTCTGAAGAGAACACACATGCAATGACTCACGTTGTTGTTAGTAAAAAGAACACACATGCAATGACTCTGGTTGTTGTTAGTTAAAAGAACACACATGCAATGACACTGGTGGATCCATGTGTGGTCTCTGAAGAGAACACAAATGCAATGACTTTGGTTGTTGTTAGTAAAAAGAATAACACATGCAATGACTCTGGTTGTTGTTCATAAAAAGAACACACATGCAATGACACGGGTGGATCCATGTGTGGTCTCTGAAGAGAACACAAATGCAATGACTTTGGTTGTTGTTAGTAAAAAGAATAACACATGCAATGACTCTAGTTGTTGTTAGTAAAAAAACACACATGCAATGACACTTGTGAATCCATGTGTGTACTCTGAAGAGAACACACATGCAATGACACTGGTGGATCCATATGTGGTATGTGAAGAGAACACACATGCAATGAGTCCAGTTGTTGGTAAAAAAACACACACGCAATGACACTGGTGGATCCATGTGTGGTCTCTAAAGAGAACACACATGCAATGACTCTGGTTGTTGTTAGTAAAAATAACACACATGCAATCAATCTGGTTGTTGTTAGTAAAAAGAACACACACGCAATGACTCTGGTTGTTGTTAGTAAAAAGAACACACATGCAATGACTCTGGTGGATCCATAGATGGATTGTGAAAAGAACACACATGCAATGACACTGGTGGATCCATAGGCGGATTGTGAAAAGAACACACATGCAATGACTCTGGTTGTTGTTAGTAAAAAGAGCACACATGCAATGACACTGGTGGATCCATGTGTGATCTCTGAAGAGAACACACATTTCATTGACACTGGTGGATCCATATGTGGTATGTGAAAAGAACACACATGCAATGACTCTAGTTGTTGTTAGTAAAAAGAACAAACATGCAATGACACTGGTGGATCCATGTGTGGTCTCTGAAGAGAACACACATGCAATGACTCAGGTTGTTCTTAGTAAAAAGAACACAAACATACAATGACTCTGGTTGTTGTTAGTAAAAAGAACACACATGCAATGACTCTGGTTGTTGTTAGTAAAAAGAACACGCATGCAATGATACTAGTGGATCCATGTGTGGTCTCCATGTGTGGTCTCTGAACAGAACACACATGCAATGACTCTGGTTGTTGTTAGTAAAAAGAACACACATGCAATGACTCCAGTTGTTGTTAGTAAAAAGAACACACATGCAATGACACTGGTGGATCCATGTGTGGTCTCTGAAGAGAACACACATGCAATGACACTGGTGGATCCATGTGTGGTCTCTGAAGAGAACACACATGCAATGACTCTGGTTGTTAGTAAAAAGAACACACATGCAATGACTCTGGTTGTTGTTAGTTAAAAGAACACACATGCAATGACACTGGTGGATCCATGTGTGGTCTCTGAAGAGAACACAAATGCAATGACTTTGGTTGTTGTTAGTAAAAAGAATAACACATGCAATGACTCTGGTTGTTGTTCATAAAAAGAACACACATGCAATGACACGGGTGGATCCATGTGTGGTCTCTGAAGAGAACACAAATGCAATGACTTTGGTTGTTGTTAGTAAAAAGAATAACACATGCAATGACTCTAGTTGTTGTTAGTAAAAAAACACACATGCAATGACACTTGTGAATCCATGTGTGTACTCTGAAGAGAACACACATGCAATGACACTGGTGGATCCATATGTGGTATGTGAAGAGAACACACATGCAATGAGTCCAGTTGTTGTTGGTAAAAAAAAACACACTAAATGACACTGGTGGATCCATGTGTGGTCTCTAAAGAGAACACACATGCAATGACTCTGGTTGTTGTTAGTAAAAATAACACACATGCAATCAATCTGGTTGTTGTTAGTAAAAAGAACACACACGCAATGACTCTGGTTGTTGTTAGTAAAAAGAACACACATGCAATGACTCTGGTGGATCCATAGATGGATTGTGAAAAGAACACACATGCAATGACACTGGTGGATCCATAGGCGGATTGTGAAAAGAACACACATGCAATGACTCTGGTTGTTGTTAGTAAAAAGAGCACACATGCAATGACACTGGTGGATCCATGTGTGATCTCTGAAGAGAACACACATTTCATTGACACTGGTGGATCCATATGTGGTATGTGAAAAGAACACACATGCAATGACTCAAGTTGTTGTTAGTAAAAAGAACACACATGCAATGACACTGGTGGATCCATGTGTGGTCTCTGAAGAGAACACACATGCAATGACTCTGGTTGTTGTTAGTAAAAAAGAACACACATGCAATGCCACCAGTTGTTGTTAGTAAAAAGAACACACATGCAATGACACTGCTGGATCCATGTGTGGTCTCTGAAGAGAACACACATGCAATGGCTCTAGTGGTTAGGAAGAAGAACACACATGCAATCATTCCAGTTGGTGTTCGTATAATGAACACTCATGCAATGACACTCGTGGTTCCATGTGTGGTCTCTGAAGAGAACACAAATGCAATGACTTTGGTTGTTGTTAGTAAAAAGAACACACATGCAATGACTCTAGTTGTTGTTAGTAAAAAAACACACATGCAATGACACTGGTGAATCCATGTGTGTACTCTGAAGAGAACACACATGCAATGACACTGGTGGATCCATATGTGGTATGTGAAGAGAACACACATGCAATGACTCTAGTTGTTGTTAGTAAAAAGAACACACATGCAATGACACTGGTGGATCCATGTGTGGTCTCTGAAGAGAACACACATGCAATGACTCTGGTTGTTGTTAGTAAAAAGAACACACATGCAATCACTCTGGTTGTTGTTAGTAAAAAGAACACACATGCAATGACTCTGGTTGTTGTTAGTAAGAAGAACACACATGCAATGACACTGGTGGATCCATAGGTGGATTGTGAAAAGAACACACCTGCAATGACACTGGTGGATCCATATGTGGTATGTGAAAAGTACACACATGCAATGACTCCGGTTGTGGATTGTGAAAAGAACACACATGCAATGAAACTGGTGGATCCATGTGTGGTCTCTGAAGAGAACACAGATACAATGACTTTGGTTGTTGTTAGTAAAAAGAACACACATGCAATGACTCTAGTTGTTGTTAGTAAAAAAAAACACATGCAATGACCAGGTGAATCCATGTGTGGTCTGAAGAGAACACACATGCAATGACACTGTGGATCCATATGGTATGTGAAGAGAACACACATGTAATGACTCTAGTTGTTGTTAGTAAAAGAACACACATGCAATGACATGGTGGATCCATGTCTGGTCTCTGAAGCGAACACACATGCAATGACTCTGGTTGTTGTTTGTAAAAAGAACACACATGTAATCACTCTGGTTGTTGTTAGTAAAAAGAACACACATGAAATGACTCTGGTTGTTGTTAGTAAAAAGAACACACATGCAATGACTCGTGGATCCTTAGGTGGATTGTGAAAAGAACACACATGCAATGACACTATAGGATCCATAGGTGGATTGCGAAAAGAATACACATGCAATGACTGGTTGTTGTTAGTAAAAAGGGCACACATGCAATGACATGGTGGATCCATGTGTGGTCTCTGAAGAAAACACACATTTCAATGAGACTAGTGGATCCATATGTGGTATGTGAAAAGAACACACATGCAATGACTACAGTTGTTGGTAGTAAAAAGAACAAACATGCAATGACACTGGTGGATCCATGTGTGGTCTCTGAAGAGAACACACATGCAATGACTCAGGTTGTTCTTAGTAAAAAGAACACACATACAATGACTCTGGTTGTTGTTAGTAAAAAGAACACACATGCAATGACTCTGGTTGTTGTTAGTAAAAAGAACACACATGCAATGACACTAGTGGATCCATGTGTGGTCTCTAAAGAGAACACACATGCAATGACTCTGGTTGTTGTTAGTAAAAAGAACACACATGCAATGACTCCAGTTGTTGTTAGTAAAAAGATAACATGCAATGACTCTGGTTGTTGTTAGTAAAAAGAACACACATGCAATGACTCTGGTTGTTGTTAGTTAAAAGAACACACATGCAATGACACTGGTGGATCCATGTGTGGTCTCTGAAGAGAACACACATGTAATGACACCGGTGGAACAATGTGTGGTCTCTGAAGAGAACACACATGCAATGACTCTGGTTGTTGTTAGTAAAAAGAACACACATGCAATGACTCTGGTTGTTAGTTAAAATAACACACAAGAAATGACACTAGTGGATCCATAGGTGGATTGTGAAAAGAACACACATGCAAAGACACTTGTGGATCCATAGGTGGATTGTGAAAAGAACAGACATGCAATGACTCTGGTGGGTCCATAGGTGGATTGTGAAAAGAACACACATGCAATGACACTGGTGGATCCAAAGGTGGTTTGTGAAAAGAACACACATGCAATGACACTGGTGGATCCATAGGCGGATTGTGAAATGAACACACATGCAATGACACTGGTGGATCCATAGGTGGATTGTGAAAAGAACACACATGCAATGACTCTGGTTGTTGTTAGTAAAAAGAACACACATGCAATGACACTGGTGGATCGATGTGTGGTCTCTGAAGAGAACAGACATTTCAATGACACTGGTGGATCCATATGTGGTATGTGAAAAGAACACACATGCAATGACTCCGGTTATTGTTAGTAAAAAGAACACACATGTAATGAAACTGGTGGATCCATGTGTGGTCTCTGAAGAGAACACACATGCAATGACTCTGGTTTTTGTTAGTAAAAAGAACACACATGCAATGACTCTGGTTGTTGTTAGTAAAAAAGAAGAGACATGCAATGACTCTGGTTGTTAGTAAAAAGAACACAAATGCAATGACACGGGTGGATCCATGTGTGGTCTCTAAAGAGAACACAAATGCAATGACTTTGGTTGTTGTTAGTAAAAAGAATAACACATGCAATGACTCTAGTTGTTGTTAGTAAAAAAACACATGCAATGACATCCTTTGGTGAATCCATGTGTGTACTCTGAAGAGAACACACATGCAATGACACTGGTGGATCCATATGTGGTATGTGAAGAGAACACACATGCAATGACTCTAGTTGTTGTTAGTAAAACGAACACACATGCAATGACACTGGTGGATCCATGTGTGGTCTCTAAAGAGAACACACATGCAATGACTCTGGTTGTTGTTAGTAAAAAGAACACATATGCAATCACTCTGGTTGTTGTTAGTAAAAAGAACACACACATAATGACTCTGGTTGTTGTTCGTTAAATGAACACACATGCAATGACTCTGGTGGATCCATAGGTGGATTGTGAAAAGAACACACATGCAATTACACTTGTGGATCCATAGGTGGATTGTGAAAAGAACACACATGCAATGACTCTGGTTGTTGTTAGTAAAAAGAGCACACATGCAATGACACTGGTGGATCCATGTGTGGTCTCTGAAGACAACACACATTTCAATGACACTGGTGGATCCATATGTGGTATGTGAAAAGAACACACATGCAATGACTCAAGTTGTTGTTAGTAAAAAGAACACACATGGAATGACACCGGTGGATCCATGTGTGGTCTCTGAAGAGAACACACATGCAATGACTCAGGTTGTTCATAGTAAAAAGAACACACATACAATGTCTCTGGTTGTTGTTAGTAAAAAGAGCACACATGCAATGACTCTGGTGGATCCATGTGTGGTCTCTAAAGAGAACACACATTTCAATTACACTGGTGGATCCATATGTGGTATGTGAAAAGAACACACATGCAATGACTCTAGTTGTTGTTAGTAAAAAGAACAAACATGCAATGACACTGGTGGATCCATGTGTGGTCTCTGAAGAGAACACACATGCAATGACTCAGGTTGTTCTTAGTAAAAAGAACACACATACAATGACTCTGGTTGTTGTTAGTAAAAAGAACACACATGCAATGACTCTGGTTGTTGTTAGTAAAAAGAACACGCATGCAATGATACTAGTGGATCCATGTGTGGTCTCCATGTGTGGTCTCTGAACAGAACACACATGCAATGACTCTGGTTGTTGTTAGTAAAAAGAACACACATGCAATGACTCCAGTTGTTGTTAGTAAAAAGAACACACATGCAATGACACTGGTGGATCCATGTGTGGTCTCTGAAGAGAACACACATGCAATGACACTGGTGGATCCATGTGTGGTCTCTGAAGAGAACACACATGCAATGACTCTGGTTGTTGTTAGTAAAAAGAACACACATGCAATGACTCTGGTTGTTGTTAGTTAAAAGAACACACATGCAATGACACTGGTGGATCCATGTGTGGTCTCTGAAGAGAACACAAATGCAATGACTTTGGTTGTTGTTAGTAAAAAGAATAACACATGCAATGACTCTGGTTGTTGTTAGTAAAAAGAACACACATGCAATGACACGGGTGGATCCATGTGTGGTCTCTAAAGAGAACACAAATGCAATGACTTTGGTTGTTGTTAGTAAAAGAATAACACATGCAATGACTCTAGTTGTTGTTAGTAAAAAACACACATGCAATGACACTTGTGAATCCATGTGTGTACTCAAGAGAACACACATGCAATGACACTGGTGGATCCATATGTGGTATGTGAAGAGAACACACATGCAATGAGTCTAGTTGTTGTTGGTAAAAAAACACACACGCAATGACACTGGTGGATCCATGTGTGGTCTCTAAAGAGAACACACATGCAATGACTCTGGTTGTTGTTAGTAAAAATAACACACATGCAATCACTCTGGTTGTTGTTAGTAAAAAGAACACACACGCAATGACTCTGGTTGTTGTTAGTAAAAAGAACACACATGCAATGACTCTGGTGGATCCATAGATGGATTGTGAAAAGAACACACATGCAATGACACTGGTGGATCCATAGGTGGATTGTGAAAAGAACACACATGCAATGACTCTGGTTGTTGTTAGTAAAAAGAGCACACATGCAATGACACTGGTGGATCCATGTGTGATCTCTGAAGAGAACACACATTTCAATGACACTGGTGGATCCATATGTGGTATGTGAAAAGAACACACATGCAATGACTCAAGTTGTTGTTAGTAAAAAGAACACACATGCAATGACACTGGTGGATCCATGTGTGGTCTCTGAAGAGAACACACATGCAATGACTCTGGTTGTTGTTAGTAAAAAGAACACACATGCAATGACTCTGGTTGTTGTTAGTAAAAAGAACACACATGCAATGACACTGGTGGATCCATGTGTGGTCTCTGAAGAGAACACACATGCAATGTCTCTAGTTGTTAGTAAAAAGAACACACATGCAATGATTCTAGTTGTTGTTAGTAAAAAGAACACACATGCAATGACACTCGTGGTTCCATGTGTGGTCTCTGAAGAGAACACAAATGCAATGACTTTGGTTGTTGTTAGTAAAAAGAACACACATGCAATGACTCTAGTTGTTGTTAGTAAAAAAACACACATGCAATGACACTGGTGAATCCATGTGTGTACTCTGAAGAGAACACACATGCAATGACACTGGTGGATCCATATGTGGTATGTGAAGAGAACACACATGCAATGAATCTAGTTGTTGTTAGTAAAAAGAACACACATGTAAACTCTGGTGGATCCATGTGTGGTCTCTGAAGAGAACACACATGCAATGACTCTGGTTGTTGTTAGTAAAAAGAACACACATGCAATCACTCTGGTTGTTGTTAGTAAAAAGAACACACATGCAATGACTCTGGTTGTTGTTAGTAAGAAGAACACACATGCAATGACACTGGTGGATCCATAGGTGGATTGTGAAAAGAACACACATGCAATGACACTGGTGGATCCATATGTGGTATGTGAAAAGTACACATGCAATGACTCATGTGGATTGTGAAAAGAACACACATGCAATGAAACTGGTGGATCCATGTGTGGTCTCTGAAGAGAACACAGATACAATGACTTTGGTTGTTGTTAGTAAAAAGAACACACATGCAATGACTCTAGTTGTTGTTAGTAAAAAAACACACATGCAATGACACTGGTGAATCCAGGTGTGGTCTCTGAAGAGAACACACATGCAATGACACTGGTGGATCCATATGTGGTATGTGAAGAGAACACACATGTAATGACTCTAGTTGTTGTTAGTAAAAAGAACACACATGCAATGACACTGGTGGATCCATGTCTGGTCTCTGAAGCGAACACACATGCAATGACTCTGGTTGTTGTTTGTAAAAAGAACACACATGTAATCACTCTGGTTGTTGTTAGTAAAAAGAACACACATGAAATGACTCTGGTTGTTGTTAGTAAAAAGAACACACATGCAATGACTCTGGTGGATCCATAGGTGGATTGTGAAAAGAACACACATGCAATGACACTATTGGATCCATAGGTGGATTGTGAAAAGAACACACATGCAATGACTCTGGTTGTCGTTAGTAAAAAGGGCACACATGCAATGACACTGGTGGATCCATGTGTGGTCTCTGAAGAAAACACACATTTCAATGACACTAGTGGATCCATATGTGGTATGTGAAAAGAACACACATGCAATGACTATAGTTGTTGGTAGTAAAAAGAACAAACATGCAATGACACTGGTGGATCCATGTGTGGTCTCTAAAGAGAACACACATGCAATGACTCAGGTTGTTCTTAGTAAAAAGAACACACATACATTGACTATGGTTGTTGTTAGTAAAAAGAACACACATGCAATGACTCTGGTTGTTGTTAGTAAAAAGAACACACATGCAATGACACTAGTGGATCCATGTGTGGTCTCTAAAGAGAACACACATGCAATGACTCTGGTTGTTGTTAGTAAAAAGAACACACATGCAATGACTCCAGTTGTTGTTAGTAAAAAGAACACACATGCAATGACTCTGGTTGTTGTTAGTAAAAAGAACACACATGCAATGACTCTGGTTGTTGTTAGATAAAAGAACACACATGCAATGACATCAGGATCCATGTGTGGTCTCTGAAGAGAACACACATGTAATGACACCGGTGGAACCATGTGTGGTCTCTGAAGAGAACACACAAGCAATGACTCTGGTTGTTGTTAGTAAAAAGAACACACATGCAATGACTCTGGTTGTTGTTAGTTAAAAGAACACACACGCAATGACACTAGTGGATCCATAGGTGGATTGTGAAAAGAACACACATGCAAAGACACTTGTGGATCCATAGGTGGATTGTGAAAAGAACACACATGCAATGACTCTGGTGGGTCCATAGGTGGATTGTGAAAAGAACACACATGCAATGACACTGGTGGATCCAAAGGTGGTTTGTGAAAAGAACACACATGCAATGACACTGGTGGATCCATAGGCGTATTGTGAAATGAACACACATGCAATGACACTGGTGGATCCATAGGTGGATTATGAAAAGAACACACATGCAATGACTCTGGTTGTTGTTAGTAAAAAGAACACACATGCAATGACACTGGTGGATCGATGTGTGGTCTCTGAAGAGAACAGACATTTCAATGACACTGGTGGATCCATATGTGGTATGTGAAAAGAACACACATGCAATGACTCCGGTTATTGTTAGTAAAAAGAACACACATGTAATGAAACTGGTGGATCCATGTGTGGTCTCTGAAGAGAACACACATGCAATGACTCTGGTTTTTGTTAGTAAAAAGAACACACATGCAATGACTCTGGTTGTTGTTAGTAAAAAAGAAGAGACATGCAATGACTCTGGTTGTTAGTAAAAAGAACACAAATGCAATGACACGGGTGGATCCATGTGTGGTCTCTAAAGAGAACACACATGCAATGACTCTCGTTGTTGTTAGTAAAAATAACACACATGCAATCACTCTGGTTGTTGTTAGTAAAAAGAACACACAAAAATGACTCTGGTTGTTGTTAGTAAAAAGAACACACATGCAATGACTCTGGTGGATCCATAGATGGATTGTGAAAAGAACACACATGCAATGACACTGGTGGATCCATAGGTGGATTGTGAAAAGAACACACATGCAATGACTCTGGTTGTTGTTAGTAAAAAGAGCACACATGCAATGACACTGGTGGATCCATGTGTGATCTCTGAAGAGAACACACATTTCAATGACACTGGTGGATCCATATGAGGTATGTGAAAAGAACACACATGCAATGACTCAAGTTGTTGTTAGTAAAAAGAACACACATGCAATGACACTGGTGGATCCATGTGTGGTCTGTGAAGAGAACACACATGCAATGGCTCTAGTTGTTAGTAAAAAGAACACACATGCAATGATTCCACTTGTTGTTAGTAAAAAGAACACACATGCAATGACACTCGTGGTTCCATGTGTGGTCTCTGAAGAGAACACAAATGCAATGACTTTGGTTGTTGTTAGTAAAAAGAACACACATGCAATGACTCTAGTTGTTGTTAGTAAAAAACACACATGCAATGACACTGGTGAATCCATGTGTGTACTCTGAAGAGAACACACATGCAATGACACTGGTCGATCCATATGTTGTATGTGAAGAGAACACACATGCAATGACTCTAGTTGTTGTTAGTAAAAAGAACACACATGCAATGACTCTGGTGGATCCATGTGTGGTCTCTGAAGAGAACACACATGCAATGACTCTGGTTGTTGTTAGTAAAAAGAACACACATGCAATCACTCTGGTTGTTGTTAGTAAAAAGAACACACATGCAATGACTCTGGTTGTTGTTAAGAAGAAACACACATGCAATGCCACTGCTGGATCCACAGGTGGATTGTGAAAAGAACACACCTGCAATGACACTGGTGGATCCATATGTGGTATGTGAAAAGTACACACATGCAATGACTCCGGTTGTGGATTGTGAAAAGAACACACATGCAATGAAACTGGTGGATCCATGTGTGGTCTCTGAAGAGAACACACATAAAATGACATTGGTTGTTGTTAGTAAAAAGAACACACATGCAATGACTCTAGTTGTTGTTAGTAAAAAAAAACACATGCAATGACACTGGTGAATCCAGGTGTGGTCTCTGAAGAGAACACAAATGCAATGACACAGGTGGATCCATATGTGGTATGTGAAGAGAACACACATGTAATGACTCTAGTTGTTGTTAGTAAAAAGAACACACATGCAATGACACTGGTGGATCCATGTCTGGTCTCTGCTTAACACACATGCAATGACTCTGGTTGTTGTTTGTAAAAAGAACACACATGTAATCACTCTGGTTGTTGTTAGTAAAAAGAACACACATGAAATGACTCTGGTTGTTGTTAGTAAAAAGAACACACATGCAATGACTCTGGTGGATCCATAGGTGGATTGTGAAAAGAACACACATGCAATGACACTATTGGATCCATAGGTGGATTGTGAAAAGAACACACATGCAATGACTCGTTGTTGTTAGTAAAAGGGCACACATGCAATGACATGGTGTATCCATGTGTTGTCTCTGAAGAAAACACACATTTCAATGACACTAGTGGATCCATATGTGGTATGTGAAAAGAACACACATGCAATGACTATAGTTGTTGGTAGTAAAAAGAACAAACATGCAATGACACTGGTGGATCCATGTGTGGTCTCTAAAGAGAACACACATGCAATGACTCAGGTTGTTCTTAGTAAAAAGAACACACATACATTGACTCTGGTTGTTGTTAGTAAAAAGAACACACATGCAATGACTCTGGTTGTTGTTAGTAAAAAGAACACACATGCAATGACACTAGTGGATCCATGTGTGGTCTCTAAAGAACACACATGCAATGACTCGGGTTGTTGTTAGTAGAAAGAACACACATGCATTGACTCTGGTTGTTGTTAGTAAAAAGAACACACATGCAATGACTCTGGTTGTTGTTAGTAAAAAGAACACACATGCAATGACTCTGGTTGTTGTTAGATAAAAGAACACACATGCAATGACACTGGTGGATCCATGTGTGGTCTCTGAAGAGAACACACATGTAATGACACCGGTGGAACCATGTGTGGTCTCTGAAGAGAACACACAAGCAATGACTCTGGTTGTTGTTAGTAAAAAGAACACACATGCAATGACTCTGGTTGTTGTTAGTTAAAAGAACACACACGCAATGACACTAGTGGATCCATAGGTGGATTGTGAAAAGAACACACATGCAAAGACACTTGTGGATCCATAGGTGGATTGTGAAAAGAACACACATGCAATGACTCTGGTGGGTCCATAGGTGGATTGTGAAAAGAACACACATGCAATGACACTGGTGGATCCAAAGGTGGTTTGTGAAAAGAACACACATGCAATGACACTGGTGGATCCATAGGCGTATTGTGAAATGAACACACATGCAATGACACTGGTGGATCCATAGGTGGATTATGAAAAGAACACACATGCAATGACTCTGGTTGTTGTTAGTAAAAAGAACACACATGCAATGACACTCGTGGATCCAGTGTGGGTCTCTGAAGAGAACAGACATTTCAATGACACTGGTGGATCCATATGTGGTATGTGAAAAGAACACACATGCAATGACTCCGGTTATTGTTAGTAAAAAGAACACACTTGTAATGAAATTTGTGGATCCATGTGTGGTCTCTGAAGAGAACACACATGCAATGACTCTGGTTGTTGTTAGTAAAAATAACACACATGCAATGACACCGGTGGATCCATATGTTAGTAAAAAAGAAGAGACATGCAATGACTCCAGTTGTTGTTAGTAAAAGAACACACATGCAATGACATTGGTGGATCCATGTGGTCTCTTCAGAGAACACACATGCAATGACTCATCGTTGTTGTTAGTAAAAATAACACACATTCAATCACTCGTTGTTGTTAGTAAAAAGAACACACAAAATGACTCTGGTATCCATGTGTAGTCTCAAAAGAACACACATGCAATGACTCTGGTGGATCCATAGATGGATTAGTGAAAAGAACACATGCAATGACACTGGTGGATCCATAGGTGGATTGTGAAAAGAACACACATGCAATGACTCGTTGTTGTTAGTAAAAGAGCACACATGGAATGACATGTGGATCCATGTGTGGATCTGTGAAGAAACACACATTTCAATGACACTGTGGATCCATATGTGGTATGTGAAAAGAACACACATGCAATGACTCAAGTTGTTGTTAGTAAAAAGAACACACATGCAATGACACTTTGGTGGATCCATGTGTGGTCTCTGAAGAGAACACACATGCAATGACTCTAGTTGTTAGTAAAAAGAACACACATGCAATGACAATGGATCCATTGTTGTTAGTAAAAGAACACACATGCAATGACACTGTGGATCCATGTTTGTTCTCTGAAGAGAACACAGATGCAATGACTTTGGTTGTTGTTAGTAAAAAGAACACACATGCAATGACTCTAGTTTTTGTTAGTAAAAAACACACATGCAATGACACTAATGAATCCATGTGTGGTCTCTGAAGGATACACACATGCAATGACACTGGTGGATCCGTGTGTGGTCTCTAATGAGAACACATATGCAATGAATCTAGTTGTTGTTGTAAAAAGAACACACATGTAATGACACTAGTGGATCCATGTGTGGTCTCTGAAGAGAACACACATTCAATGACTCGTTGTTGTTAGTAAAAGAACACACATGCAATGACTCTGGTGGATTGTGGTCTCTAAAAAGAACACACATGCAATGACTCAGGTTGTTGTTAGTAAAAGAACACACATGCAATGACACTGGTGGATCCATAGGTGGATTGTGAAAAGAACACACATGAAATGACACTTTGGTGGATCCATATGTGGTATGTGAAAAGAACACACATGCAATGACTCAGTTGTTGTTAGTAAAAGAACACACATGCAATGACACTGGTGGATCCATGTGGATTGTGAAAGAGACACATGCAATGACTCCATTGGTTGTTGTGAAAAGAACACACATGCAATGACTCTAGTTGTTGTTAGTAAAAAGAACACACATGCAATGACATCAGGATCCATGTGTGGTCTCTCAAGAGAACACATGCAATGACACTGGATCCATATGTGGTATGTGAAGAGAACACACATTTCAATGACTCTAGTTGTTGTTAGTAAAAAGAACACACATGCAATGACATCGTGGATCCATGTGTGGTCTCTGAAGGACTCAGTTGTTGTTAGTAAAAAGAACACACATGCAATGACTCGTTGTTGTTAGTAAAAAGAGCACACATGCAATGACACTTGTGGATCCATAGGTGGATTGTGAAAGAACACACATGCAATGACACTGGTGGATCCATATGTGGTATGTGAAAAGAACACACATGCAATGACTCAGGTTGTTGTTAGTAAAAAGAAAACACATGAAATGACATCAGGATCCATGTGTGGTCTCTTCAGAGACCACACATGCAATGATACTGGTGGATCCATGTGTGGTCTCTGAAGAGAACACACAATTCAATGACTCGTTGTTGTTAGTAAAAGAACACACATACAATGACATCAGGTGTATCCATGTGTGGTCTCTGAAGAGAACACATGCAATGAAACACACATGCAATGACTCTGGTTGTTGTTAGTAAAAAGAACACACATGCAATGAAACTGGTGGATCCATAGGTGGATTATGAAAAGAACACACATGCAATGACACTGTGGATCCATATGTTATGTGAAAAGAACACACATGCAATGACTCTTGTTGTATGTGAAAAGAACACACATGCAATGACAATGGTTGTTGTTAGTAAAAAGAACACACATCCAATGACTCCAGTTGTTGTTAGTAAAAAGAACACACATGCAATGACACTGGTGGATCCATAGGTGGATTGTGAAAAGAGCACACACAAGCAATGACACTGGTGGAACCATGTGTGGTATGTGAAAAGAACACACATTTCAATGACTCTGGTTGTTGTTAGTGAAAAGAGCACACATGCAATGATACTGGTGGATCCATAGGTGGATTGTGAAAACAGCACACATGCAATGACACTAGTGGATCCATGTGTGGTCTTTGAAGAGAACACACAATTCAATGACACTGGTGGATCCATATGTGGTATGTGAAAAGGACACACATGCAATGACACTAGTGGATCCATGTGTGGTCTCTGAAGAGAACACACATTTCAATGACTCTGGTTGTTGTTAGTAAAAAGAACACACATGCAATGACACTGGTGGATCCATGTGTGGTCTCTAAAGAGAACAAACATGCAATGACTCAGGTTGTTGTTAGTAAAAAGAGCACACATGGAATGACACTGGTGGATCCATAGGTTGATTGTTAAAATAACACACATGAAATGACACTATTGGATCCATTTGTTGTATGTGAAAAGAACACACTTGCAATGAACCCAGTTGTTGTTAGTAAAAAGTACACACATGCAATGACACTAGTGGATCCATAGGTGGATTGTGAAAAGAACACACATGCAATGACACTGGTGGATCCATATGTTGTATGTGAAAAGAACACACATGCAATGACTCATTGTTGTTAGTAAAAGAACACACATGCAATGACATTGGATCCATGTGTGGTCTTCAGAGAACACACATGCAATGACATCAGGATCCATGTGTGGTCTTTGAAGAGAACACACATTTCAATGACTCTCGTTGTTGTTAGTAAAAAGAACACACATACAATGACTCAGGATCCATGTGTGTTAGTCAAAAGAACACACATGCAATGACTGGTTGTTGTTAGTAAAAGAGCACACATGCAATGACACTGGTGGATCCATAGGTGGATTGTGAAAAGAGCACACATGCACTGACACTGGTGGATCCATATGTGGTATGTGAAAAGAACACACATGCAATGACTCAGCTTGTTGTTAGTAAAAAGAACACACATGCAATGGCACTGGTGAATCCATATGTGGTATGTGAAAAGAACACACATGCAATGACTCAGCTTGTTGTTAGTAAAAGAACACACATGCAATGACACTGGTGGATCCATGTGGTCTGTGAAAGAGAACACACATGCAATGACATCAGGATCCATGTGTGATCTCTGAAAAGAACACACTTTCTCTGACTCGTTGTTGTTAGTAAAAAGAACGCACATGCAATGACACTGGTGGATCCATGTGTGGTCTCTGAGGAGAAGACACATGAAATGACTCTGGTTGTTGTTAGTAAAAAGAGCACACATGCAATGACACTGGTGGATCCATAGGTGGATTGTGAAAAGAACACACATGCAATGACACTGGTGGATCTATATGTGGTATGTGAAAAGAACACACATGCGATGACTCTGGTTGTTGTTTGTAAAAAGAACACACATGCAATGACACTGGTGGATCCATAGGTGGATTGTGAAAAGAGCACACATGCAATGACACTGGTGGATCCATATGTGATATGTGAAAAGAATGCACATGCAATGACTCCAGTTGTTGTTAGTAAAAAGAACACACACGCAATGACACAGGTGGATCCATGTGTGGTCTCTGAAGAGAACACACATGCCATGACACTGGTGGATCCATGTGTGGTCTCTGAAGAGAACACACATTTCAATGACACTAGTGGATCCATGTGTGATCTCTGAAGAGAACACACATTTCAATGACTCTGGTTGTTGTTAGTGAAAAGAGCACACATGCAATGATACTGGTGGATCCATAGGTGGATTGTGAAAACAGCACACATGCAGTGACACTGGTGGATGCATGTGTGGTCTTTGAAGAGAACACACATTTCAATGACACTAGTGGATCCATATGTGGTATGTGAAATGAACACACATGCAATGACACTGGTGGATCCATGTGTGGTCTCTGAAGAGAACACACATTTCAATGACTCTGGTTGTTGTTAGTAAAAAGAACACACATGCAATGACACTGGTGGATCCATGTGTGGTCTCTAAAGAGAACAAACATGCAATGACTCAGGTTGTTGTTAGTAAAAAGAGCACACATGGAATGACACTGGTGGATCCATAGGTGGATTGTGAAAAGAACACACATGAAATGACACTGGTGGATCCATGTGGCATCCCGCAAAACCACTACCAGAAAATCGCGTTGTTTTTGTGCATTGCATCATCATGACCGCATGCTCATGTCATCATGCCACATTGCATTTGAGCATCGTCATCATCTTGCATTTGCTTGTGTAAAACTATTTACAGAAAAACCTAGTTTTGTTTTCTAAACGCCCCGCCTTTGTTCAACACGCAAACCCGGGTCGCCGGAATATTTTGTTTTGTCTGTATCACCAAGATAAGTCTTGTTTTAAACAAATAAAATTTTTAAATTATTTTAGTGGGGGCAGTCGAACGGGCCAAATCGACCCGAACGACCACCCCAGAAATTAGAACGGTCCACCTAAATTCCTAAAACTACCAGTCCTATTCTACCCACCCCTTTGGCCACCTCACCCCCTCCACTCGTTGGCCGCCACGTCACCTCTTCCATCCCTCTACCCTATCCCACGCAGCCACCTCACCCACCACACACACACAGCCCCACCCCAAACACACCCACCACACACTCTCCACCACTCCTGCCTCCCCGTCCAAACTCCCACTGCAGACGGATCCCCACCCCACCGCCCCCCCCCACCTCGCAGCCCACCGCACTGCACTTTGCCCTTCCTCCTTCCCCAACCTCTCTCGCGCCTCCCTCCTTCGATCGATCCGGCCGCCTGCCACCAGCCCGCCTGCTTCTCTCTCCGCGAGCCCGACAGCCGCCCTCGTCCGTCAGTCGCCGCTTCAACGCCCCTGCCGCTCCTCGCGGACCGCCCCCCTCGAGCTCCTCCGCCTGCCCTTCGCCTCGCTGGCTCTTCCTCCGCCTCTGCCGCTTTCAGCCCAGCCTTCTGCCGCCGCTGCCCAGCCTGCCCGCCTCTGCCTCCTTGCGTCGCCGCCGAGCCTCGCCGCTTCCGCTGTCGCCTCGCGGATGGCCGCCGCCGCCAGGGAGTCGCCATCGCTGTCCTCGCTACGCCGGCCGGGCCCGCTGCGCCACGTCGCCAAGCCGCCTCTCCCGGGTGCAGAGCCGCGTGCCGCGTCGCCACGCTGCCTACCCTGCAGTGGTTGCGGCAGCTTCGTGCCTAGGTGGTGTGCACCGCACGCGCGATTTCATGTAAATCCGATGCTACCAAGTTCGCGCCACGAGATCTTCCTCATGGACTGCAAGGCTATTCCGAATTGATGGCGCTGAACCCTTCGTCGTGGACGACAAGATCTCCGTCCGGAACTTGAAGCCCGACACGCTCGCTCTCCTCAAGATCGATCCGGCGCCAAGGCCGCCACTGAAACCAATCTCGGACGCCGAAGTCCGCCGAGAACCGGATGCGACAAGATCTGCCCCGTTGTTCGAGAATGTTCTCGCCGAGACCGCTTCCGAACCTCGAACCCGTCGAACCCTCGACCTCGAGACCGACCAACCCCGAACCCCAAGAGCGCCGAACCCTAATGTGTGAACCCTCATCAAAACCCTATTTTATAATATAATAAACTTGTCGCATATTAAATTGTCATTCTCGCATGCATATTGCCGGTGGTTTGGGGGCCTTATGCCGATTCACCTAATAATTAAATATGGGGCCATATGCGGGCAAATCTAGTCTCATATTGGCCTCATTTAAATTTGTGTAGCGAACCGGTAACTTATCTTGCCCTGTTATTACAACATTTAAATTGCGGGGTATCTAAACAACATGAACCACTTAAATATTTGTCGACCCCGGTTCCGCAATATTGCTCAATTGCATCGCACCTTTGCCATGTCATACATCATACATGCATCATGCCCGATCTTTTGCCGTAGTATTAAATAGTGCATCCGTGTTTCTTCTAGTGTTTTGCTTCTTGGATTAGGCCGATGAGTTGATGTGAGCCTCGCCCGATCTTCTGGATGAACCTCGGTAATGGTTTCAAAGTAGCACCTCCTCCTTTCTACCTATCTTACTTTTATAGTATTTATTCCCTCCTGATCTATTGCTATCCGTGTTGCGATGCTCTAGTTTTCGTGCCGTGATATCCCTTGCGACTCATATTGCCTTGGACACATCCTATTACCTTGTTTGGTAGATAGTTGGACCAGCGTCCGAAGTCGCTTGCTCAAGTGTTTTTATGCGTGTCGCCGAGTACCACAAAGGGTTGTAGTATTGCGCATGTTGATGTCGGAGATGATCATGGTTTTACTTATCGTTCACTTTAATTACTGTTTAATAACTAAAATTGAAGTAGGTAAGCAGAGGCACAGGTGGGCAATAGATGTTATTTGGTTGTTAACCGTCCACTTGTGTCCCGTGAGGACCCCGAGTACTTGATAATTGTTCTTGAATATTCGCTTATCCACATCCGGGAGGCTTATGGACCCCCGAGCCGTAGCTTGATTCATTCTTATTTCTTGGGGCCACAAACTAGTTTGAGGTTTTATTTACTATCCTGTACTTATGCCATGCTTTATCGCTTTATTTAAATTGTGCGAGTCTTTCGCTTTGTCGCTTAGGATCGTGGCCCGATTTCGCTGTATCGACAAGCCCAGCCACACTTTCGGTTCCCAGCTTACGCCGCCCACAACCTTAAGCCCGCTTGAGCCGGCTTCGCTATGGATCTACTTAAAGGGGTGGCCCCCTGAAATATTTCTGAATCCTGTAATTGCTTTGTCGTGCCTGTCTCGTTGGGTTTTGATTTGGTTTTTCCGAGGCATATCGAGTATGTGTTGCTATTTGTGCACCCCTGCAGGGTAAAACTTTCTGAAAGCCGTGTCCGCGGTTATGGACGACTTGGAGCACAGTATCTCGATCATAGACAACTATAACTAAAGTAGTGCTATAAATTTGACTTTATAATGACTAGTAATCAGCTTCACTATAATGGAATGGCTAAATAAAACTGCCAACAATTGCTTGTTTGGGTGTCGCTATACCATTGTACCGACTAGTAAGTATTGCAACTACAACGGAATGGCTAAATAAAAGTACCAACAACGCTGGGTTTTGGGTTTAACTCATGCTATCTGCACTGATTAGTAATTATTGCAACTATAATGTAATGGTTAACTAAAGGTGCCCATCGCTTATTTTATCGGGATGACTATCTACACCGACTAGTAATTGCTGCAACGATAATCGAATAAATAAAACTGCCAACTGTGAGTTCCTCGATTGACTTCTCGTTGGTCTCGAGGGGAATACCAGATGGGATTGTTTGGTGTTAGTACCAGTTGGTTCGAATAGGTCTTTCTTATCCCTCTCTCGATAGCCGGCGGTTGTATCGAGTCTCTATAGGTTGTTTAGTGCATCTTGCCGCCGCTTCATCCACCATACCTATGTAGGCGAGGACCGAATTCTAGTCTCGCCGTAATCGGCCTCGATCGACGCCTCTTTTTCCTTTGCCCTTTGTCGGCACCCTTTGTTTAAGCAGGTTTTGAGATCGACGTCGTTAGTGGTTACCCTTCCGCTTGGGCAGGGTGGTTATGGACGCCATTGGTTACTATTCAGGGCTCTTAGCCCCATTTGCATCTTGTCCGTAGTTGGACGCTCCCTCGTTTTCAAGGTGATTTGGATCTTTGTATATTATATCTGTATTCTTGACTCTTTGAGTCGCTGTTGTATCTATCTGTTATGTGGGTCCCATCGAGGACTGTTGTGTAATGTTATTACTTCGTTTTCCACCCGCACGAAAGTGCCTGGTGGGCACCTTTGAATCGTTTCTATGCGGGTTTGGCGGGTTTCGCTAAAACTTGCGTAGGTCCGATTCTGAGGGTGTTACAATCCATACGTGGTATGTGAAAAGAACACACATGCAATGACTCCAGTTGTTGTTAGTAAAAAGAACACACATGCAATGACACTGGTGGATCCATAGGTGGATTTTGAAAAGAGCACACATGCAATGACACTGGTGGATCGATATGTGGTATGTGAAAAGAACACACATGCAATGACTCTAGTTGTTGTTCGTAAAAAGAACACACATGCAATGACATTGGTGGATCCATGTGTGGTCTCTTCAGAGACCACACATGCAATGACACTAGTGGGTCCATGTGTGGTCTCTGAAGAGAACACACATTTCAATGACTCTGGTTGTTGTTAGTAAAAAGAACACACATACAATGACACTGGTGTATCCATGTGTGGTCTCTGAAGAGAACACACATGCAATGACTCTGGTTGTTGTTAGTGAAAAGAGCACACATGGAATGACACTTGTGGATCCATAGGTGGATTGTGAAAAGAACACACATGCAATGACACTGGTGGATCCATATGTGGTATGTGAAAAGAACACACATGCAATGACTCCAGTTGTTGTTAGTAAAAAGAACACACATGCAATGACACTGGTGAATCCATATGTGGTATGTGAAAAGAACACACATGCAATGACTCCAGTTGTTGTTAGTAAAAAGAACACACATGCAATGACACTGGTGGATCCATAGGTGGATTGTGAAAAGAGCACACACATGCAATGACACTGGTGGATCCATGTGTGATCTCCAAGCGAACACACATTTCAATGACTGGTTGTTGCTAGTAAAAGAACACACATGCAATGACACTGGTGGATCCATGTGTGGTCTCTGAAGAGAAGACACATGATATGACTCTGGTTGTTGGTTGTAATAAGAGCAAACATTCAAAGAAACTGGTGGATCCATAGGTGGATTGTGAAAAGAACACACATGCAATGACACTGGTGGATCTATATGTGGTATGTGAAAAGAACACACATGCGATGACTCTGGTTGTTGTTTGTAAAAAGAACACACATGCAATGACAGTGGTGGATCCATAGGTGGATTGTGAAAAGAGCACACATGCAATGACACTGGTGGATCCATATGTGATATGTGAAAAGAATGCACATGCAATGACTCCAGTTGTTGTTAGTAAAAAGAACACACACGCAATGACACAGGTGGATCCATGTGTGGTCTCTGAAGAGAACACACATGCCATGACATCAGGATCCATGTGTGGTCTCTGAAGAGAACACACATTTCAATGACACTAGTGGATCCATGTGTGATCTCTGAAGAGAACACACATTTCAATGACTCTGGTTGTTGTTAGTGAAAAGAGCACACATGCAATGATACTGGTGGATCCATAGGTGGATTGTGAAAACAGCACACATGCAGTGACACTGGTGGATGCATGTGTGGTCTTTGAAGAGAACACACATTTCAATGACTCTGGTTGTTGTTAGTAAAAGGAACACACATGCAATGACTCAGGTTGTTGTTAGTAAAAAGAGCACACATGGAATGACACTGGTGGATCCATAGGTGGATTGTGAAAAGAACACACATGCAATGACACTGGTGGATCCATACGTGGTATGTGAAAAGAACACACATGCAATGACTCTAGTTGTTGTTAGTAAAAAGAACACACATGCAATGACACTGGTGGATCCATAGGTGGATTGTGAAAAGAGCACACACATGCAATGACACAGGTGGATCCATGTGTGGTCTCTGAAGAGAACACACATTTCAATGACTCTGGCTGTGTTAGGAAAAAGAACACACATGCAATGACACTGATGGATCCATGTATGGTCTCTGAAGAGAACACACATGCAATGACTCTGGTTGTTGTTAGTAAAAAGAGCAGACATGCAATGACACTGGTGGATTCATAGGTGGATTGTGAAAAGAAAACACATGCAATGACACTGGTGGATCCATGTGTGGTCTCTGAAGAGAACACACATTTCAATGACACTGTTGGATCCATATGTGGTATGTGAAAAGAACACACATGCAATGACACTGGTGGATCCATGTGTGGTATCTAAAGGGAACACAGATTTCAATGACTCTGGTTGTTATTAGTAAAAAGAACACACATGGAATGACACTGGTGGATCCATGTGTGGTCTCTGAAGAGAACACACATGCAATGACTCTGCTTGTTGTTAGTAAAAAGAGCACACATGTAATAACACTGGTGGATCCATAGGTGGATTGTGAAAAGAACACACATGCAATGACACTGGTGGATCCATATGTGGTATGTGAAAAGAACACACATCCAATGACTCTGGTTGTTGTTAGTAAAAAGAACACACATGCAATGACACTGGTGGATCCATAGGTAGATTGTGAAAAGAGCACACATGCAATGACACTGGTGGATCCATATGTGGTATGTGAAAAGAACACACATGCAATGACTCCAGTTGTTGTTAGTAAAAAGAACACACATGCAATGACAAAGGTGGATCCGTGTGTGGTCTCTGAAGAGAACACACATTTCAATGACTTTGGTTGTTGTTAGTAAAAAGAACACACATGCAATAACAATGGTGGATCCATGTGTGGTCTCTGAAGAGAACACACATGCAATTACTCTAGTTGTTGTTAGTAAAAAGAGCACACATGCAATGACACTGGTGGATCCATAGGTGGATTGTCAAAAGAACACACATGCAATGACACTGGTGGATCCATGTGTGGTCTCTGAAGAGAACACACATTTCAATGACACTGTTGGATCCATATGTGGTATGTGAAAAGAACACACATGCAATGACTCTGGTGGATCCATGTGTGGTATCTAAAGGGAACACAGATTTCAATGACTCTGGTTGTTGTTAGTAAAAAGAACACACATGGAATGACACTGGTGGATCCATGTGTGGTCTCTGAAGAGAACACACATGCAATGACTCTGCTTGTTGTTAGTAAAAAGAGAACACATGTAATAACACTGGTGGATCCATAGGTGGATTGTGAAAAGAACACACATGCAATGACACTGGTGGATCCATATGTGGTATGTGAAAAGAACACACATCCAATGACTCTGGTTGTTGTTAGTAAAAATAACACACATGCAATGACACTGGTGGATCGATAGGTAGATTGTGAAAAGAGCACACATGCAATGACACTGGTGGATCCATGTGTGGTCTCTTAAGAGAACACACATTTCAATGACTCTGGTTGTTGTTAGTAAAAAGAACACACATGCAATGACAAAGGTGGATCCATGTGTGGTCTCTGAAGAGAACACACATTTCAATGACTTTGGTTGTTGTTAGTAAAAAGAACACACATGCAATAACAATGGTGGATCCATGTGTGGTCTCTGAAGAGAACACACATGCAATTACTCTAGTTGTTGTTAGTAAAAAGAGCACACATGCAATGACACTGGTGGATCCATAGGTGGATTGTGAAAAGAACACACTTGCAATGACACTGGTGGAACCATATGTGGTATGCGAAAATAACACACATGCAATAACTCTTGTTCTTGTTAGTAAAAAGAACACACATGCAATGACACTGGTGGATCCATATGTGGATTGTGAAAAGAGCACACATGCAATGACACTGGTGGATAAGAGACCACACATGCAATGACACTGGTGGATCCATGTGTGGTCTCTGAAGAGAATACACATTTCAATGACTCTAGTTGTTGTTAGTAAAAAGAACACACATGCAATGACACTGGTGGATCCATGTGTGGTCTCTGAAGTGAAAACACATGCAATGACTCTTGTTGTTAGTAAAAAGAGCACACATGCAATGACACTGGTGGATCCATAGGTGGATTGTGAAAAGAGCACACATGCAATGACACTGGTGGATCTATATGTGGTATGTGAAAAGAACACACATGCAATGACTCTGGTTACTGTTACTAAAAAGAACACACATTTCAATGACACTTGGGGATCTATATGTGGTATGTGAAAAGAACACACATGCAATGACACTGGTGGATCCATGTGTGGTCTCTTAAGAGAACACACATTTCAATGACTCTGGTTGTTGTTAGTAAAAAGAACACACATGCAATGACACTGGTGGATCCATGTCTGGTCTCTAAAGAGAACAAACATGCAATGACTCAGGTTGTTGTTAGCAAAAAGAGCACACATGCAATGACACTGGTGGATCCATGTGTGGTCTCTGAAGAGAACACACATTTCAATGACACTGTTGGATCCATATGTGGTATGTGAAAAGAACACACATGCAATGACACTGTGGATCCATGTGTGGTATCTAAAGAGAACACACATTTCAATGACTCTGGTTGTTGTTAGTAAAAAGAACACACATGGGATGACACTGGTGGATGCATGTGTGGTCTCTGAAGAGAACACACATGCAATGACTCTTCTTGTTGTTAGTAAAAAGAGCACACATGCAATAAGACTGGTGGATCCATAGGTGGATTGTGAAAAGAACACACATGCAATGACACTGGTGGATCCATATGTGGTATGTGAAAAGAACACACATCCAATGACTCTGGTTGTTGTTAGTAAAAAGAACACACATGGAATGACACTGGTGGATCCATGTGTGGTCTCTGAAGAGAACACACATGCAATGACTCTGCTTGTTGTTAGTAAAAAGAGAACACATGTAATAACACTGGTGGATTCATAGGTGGATTGTGAAAAGAACACACATGCAATGACACTGGTGGATCCATATGTGGTATGTGAAAAGAACACACATCCAATGACTCTGGTTGTTGTTAGTAAAAATAACACACATGAGATGACAATGGTGGATCGATAGGTAGACTGTGAAAAGAGCACACATGCAATGACACTGGTGGATCCATATGTGGTATGTGAAAAGAACACACATGCAATGACTCCAGTTGTTGTTAGTAAAAAGAACACACATGCAATGACAAAGGTGGATCCATGTGTGGTCTCTGAAGAGAACACACATTTCAATGACTTTGGTTGTTGTTAGTAAAAAGAACACACATGCAATAACAATGGTGGATCCATGTGTGGTCTCTGAAGAGAACACACATGCAATTACTCTAGTTGTTGTTAGTAAAAAGAGCACACATGCAATGAAACTGGTGGATCCATAGGTGGATTGTGAAAAGAACACACTTGCAATGACACTGGTGGAACCATATGTGGTATGCGAAAATAACACACATGCAATAACTCTTGTTCTTGTTAGTAAAAAGAACACACATGCAATGACACTGGTGGATCCATATGTGGATTGTGAAAAGAGCACACATGCAATGACACTGGTGGATAAGAGACCACACATGCAATGACACTGGTGGATCCATGTGTGGTCTCTGAAGAGAATACACATTTCAATGACTCTAGTTGTTGTTAGTAAAAAGAACACACATGCAATGACACTGGTGGATCCATGTGTGGTCTCTGAAGTGAAAACACATGCAATGACTCTTGTTGTTAGTAAAAAGAGCACACATGCAATGACACTGGTGGATCCATAGGTGGATTGTGAAAAGAGCACACATGCAATGACACTGGTGGATCTATATGTGGTATGTGAAAAGAACACACATGCAATGACTCTGGTTACTGTTACTAAAAAGAACACACATTTCAATGACACTTGGGGATCTATATGTGGTATGTGAAAAGAACACACATGCAATGACACTGGTGGATCCATGTGTGGTCTCTTAAGAGAACACACATTTCAATGACTCTGGTTGTTGTTAGTAAAAAGAACACACATGCAATGACACTGGTGGATCCCATGTCTGGTCTCTAAAGAGAACAAACATGCAATGACTCAGGTTGTTGTTAGCAAAAAGAGCACACATGCAATGACACTGGTGGATTGTGAAAAGAAAACACATGCAATGACACTGGTGGATCCATGTGTGGTCTCTGAAGAGAACACACATTTCAATGACACTGTTGGATCCATATGTGGTATGTGAAAAGAACACACATGCAATGACACTGTGGATCCATGTGTGGTATCTAAAGAGAACACACATTTCAATGACTCTGGTTGTTGTTAGTAAAAAGAACACACATGGGATGACACTGGTGGATGCATGTGTGGTCTCTGAAGAGAACACACATGCAATGACTCTGCTTGTTGTTAGTAAAAAGAGCACACATGCAATAAGACTGGTGGATCCATAGGTGGATTGTGAAAAGAACACACATGCAATGACACTGGTGGATCCATATGTGGTATGTGAAAAGAACACACATCCAATGACTCTGGTTGTTGTTAGTTAAAATAACACACATGCAATGACACTGGTGGATCCATAGGTACATTGTGAAAAGAGGACACATGCAATGACACTGGTGGATCCATATGTGGTATGTGAAAAGAACACACATGCAATGACTCCAGTTGTTGTTAGTAAAAAGAACACACATGCAATGACACTGGTGGATCCATGTGTGGTCTCTGAAGTGAAAACACATGCAATGACTCTTGTTGTTAGTAAAAAGAGCACACATGCAATGACACTGGTGGATCCATAGGTGGATTGTGAAAAGAGCACACATGCAATGACACTGGTGGATCTATATGTGGTATGTGAAAAGAACACACATGCAATGACTCTGGTTACTGTTACTAAAAAGAACACACATTTCAATGACACTTGGGGATCTATATGTGGTATGTGAAAAGAACACACATGCAATGACACTGGTGGATCCATGTGTGGTCTCTTAAGAGAACACACATTTCAATGACTCTGGTTGTTGTTAGTAAAAAGAACACACATGCAATGACACTGGTGGATCCATGTCTGGTCTCTAAAGAGAACAAACATGCAATGACTCAGGTTGTTGTTAGCAAAAAGAGCACACATGCAATGACACTGGTGGATTGTGAAAAGAAAACACATGCAATGACACTGGTGGATCCATGTGTGGTCTCTGAAGAGAACACACATTTCAATGACACTGTTGGATCCATATGTGGTATGTGAAAAGAACACACATGCAATGACATCAGGATCCATGTGTGGTATCTAAAGAGAACACACATTTCAATGACTCTGGTTGTTGTTAGTAAAAAGAACACACATGGGATGACACTGGTGGATGCATGTGTGGTCTCTGAAGAGAACACACATGCAATGACTCTTCTTGTTGTTAGTAAAAAGAGCACACATGCAATAAGACTGGTGGATCCATAGGTGGATTGTGAAAAGAACACACATGCAATGACACTGGTGGATCCATATGTGGTATGTGAAAAGAACACACATCCAATGACTCTGGTTGTTGTTAGTAAAAAGAACACACATGGAATGGCACTGGTGGATCCATGTGTGGTCTCTGAAGAGAACACACATGCAATGACTCTGCTTGTTGTTAGTAAAAAGAGAACACATGTAATAACACTGGTGGATCCGTAGGTGGATTGTGAAAAGAACACACATGCAATGACACTGGTGGATCCATATGTGGTATGTGAAAAGAACACACATCCAATGACTCTGGTTGTTGTTAGTAAAAATAACACACATGAGATGACACTGGTGGATCGATAGGTAGATTGTGAAAAGAGCACACATGCAATGACACTGGTGGATCCATATGTGGTATGTGAAAAGAACACACATGCAATGACTCCAGTTGTTGTTAGTAAAAAGAACACACATGCAATGACAAAGGTGGATCCATGTGTGGTCTCTGAAGAGAACACACATTTCAATGACTTTGGTTGTTGTTAGTAAAAAGAACACACATGCAATAACAATGGTGGATCCATGTGTGGTCTCTGAAGAGAACACACATGCAATTACTCTAGTTGTTGTTAGTAAAAAGAGCACACATGCAATGAAACTGGTGGATCCATAGGTGGATTGTGAAAAGAACACACTTGCAATGACACTGGTGGAACCATATGTGGTATGCGAAAATAACACACATGCAATAACTCTTGTTCTTGTTAGTAAAAAGAACACACATGCAATGACACTGGTGGATCCATATGTGGATTGTGAAAAGAGCACACATGCAATGACACTGGTGGATAAGAGACCACACATGCAATGACACTGGTGGATCCATGTGTGGTCTCTGAAGAGAATACACATTTCAATGACTCTAGTTGTTGTTAGTAAAAAGAACACACATGCAATGACACTGGTGGATCCATGTGTGGTCTCTGAAGTGAAAACACATGCAATGACTCTTGTTGTTAGTAAAAAGAGCACACATGCAATGACACTGGTGGATCCATAGGTGGATTGTGAAAAGAGCACACATGCAATGACACTGGTGGATCTATATGTGGTATGTGAAAAGAACACACATGCAATGACTCTGGTTACTGTTACTAAAAAGAACACACATTTCAATGACACTTGGGGATCTATATGTGGTATGTGAAAAGAACACACATGCAATGACACTGGTGGATCCATGTGTGGTCTCTTAAGAGAACACACATTTCAATGACTCTGGTTGTTGTTAGTAAAAAGAACACACATGCAATGACACTGGTGGATCCATGTCTGGTCTCTAAAGAGAACAAACATGCAATGACTCAGGTTGTTGTTAGCAAAAAGAGCACACATGCAATGACACTGGTGGATTGTGAAAAGAAAACACATGCAATGACACTGGTGGATCCATGTGTGGTCTCTGAAGAGAACACACATTTCAATGACACTGTTGGATCCATATGTGGTATGTGAAAAGAACACACATGCAATGACACTGTGGATCCATGTGTGGTATCTAAAGAGAACACACATTTCAATGACTCTGGTTGTTGTTAGTAAAAAGAACACACATGGGATGACACTGGTGGATGCATGTGTGGTCTCTGAAGAGAACACACATGCAATGACTCTGCTTGTTGTTAGTAAAAAGAGCACACATGCAATAAGACTGGTGGATCCATAGGTGGATTGTGAAAAGAACACACATGCAATGACACTGGTGGATCCATATGTGGTATGTGAAAAGAACACACATCCAATGACTCTGGTTGTTGTTAGTTAAAAGAACACACATGCAATGACACTGGTGGATCCATAGGTACATTGTGAAAAGAGGACACATGCAATGACACTGGTGGATCCATATGTGGTATGTGAAAAGAACACACATGCAATGACTCCAGTTGTTGTTAGTAAAAAGAACACACATGCAATGACACTGGTGGATCCATGTGTGGTCTCTGAAGAGAACACACATTTCAATGACTCTGGTTGTTGTTAGTAAAAAGAACACACATCCAATAACACTTGTGGATCCATGTGTGGTGTAACATCCCAAAAATCATGTTTCAAAAACTCATTCATTTCATCCTTGCATCATTCATTCATATAGGGTTTTTCTCAAAATCATTTAGAAACAGAAGTTTGAGCTATGATTTCATGTGGGCAATTTATCTCAATTGGCCATCAACCTTTGGGATTTGTTTGTCCATGATCTTGTTTGCTTGCCTCCATGATTGGAAAGATTTGGAGTAACATTTAAACCCAAGATTAAAAATTTAGAAATAGTTTCAAAACCCTATTTCAAATATTTGCAACTAGAGCAAATCTCTGTTTACTTTGAAACCTAAGCTTGACCAAGCCCTTGCTAGTAACCACATGGTCATCTGACTCGTTTTTAAACCCACAGAACCCTGCAAAATTCCCCAAAGCAGTTTGAATTCAAAAGGATTTGAATTCATATCAAATTCTATTCAGAAAATGGAATTAGAAAAAGAAAAGGCTTAAAGAAAGGAAAAGGGCCGAGCGGCCAGAATCTGGCCCAGCAGCAAATCAAGCCCAGCAAGCCCACCCGGGGATCTCCTTTTCCTTCTCACACGCCTTGACGCTGCGTTAAGTCGGCGTGACAGACCCCACCGCCACCTTGCACTCTTCGCTGATGAGCGGGCCCGGTCCGCGACGCCCTCGTCTTCCCCAGACCGCGCCGATGACCACGTCGCTGCAGCAGTGATGGCCGGTAATGGCGCGGCGTAAATGGGCATTTATCCTCGAGCGTTTCCTGTCGATTCCCCGGCTATAAGATCCTCTCTGCCTCGCGATCTTTTTCCCCCAAACACCCCACTCACTCCGCCACCAGGCTGTCCTCAATCAGCTTTGCCCGCCATGAGCAGAGCCTCTCCGGCGACGATTCCGTGAGTCTAGAGCTCCCCTCGCCTCTCGTTCTTACAATCTGACTCAGCGTGTCTTGGCGCACCTCGACCTCACTAGTCCGTCTTGTATTGCCCAGTCGCGGTTCCACTTGACACCGCGAGCACCGACGGCGACATCTACTCCGACGAGTTTTTCCGGAAGGTACAGACCGCCCCTCGCCTTTCCGTTCACGCTCACTACTTCGCCTTGACCCTATGAATCTAACTGTGTCCTCGCCTTGCCTTGGGGTGATCCACAACAACGTCCACGACGACCACCCGACGCACCCGACGCCGCCACGAACTCCGGTGAGCAATCGCAGCCGTGCCCGAGCGCCCCTTGACCAACCGCCGTCTGACGAAGCTTCGCCGTGACCTCCTGAGCCCGGTGAGCTACTCCTCTTTCTCCCTCTCCGTCTGCATCGTCGGCAACGTCATCGACCGACAGTTCCGCCGCCGGTAGCCGTCGCTCCGCCGCCGATTCTTGGCGGAGAAATAGCGTAGTTAGATCTGTATCGTAGCGCTAGGATATATCCACTTAACCCCGAAGCGGTACGCGATCTGAGCCGCACCTGCCCCTTTAGATCCAGCAGTCTGTATCGCTCGATCCAGACGAACCGGTACGGGCGAATAAGAACATGACACGTGGCTAGGTTAGATCTGAAAATAGAATTAAAAAAAACAGATTTTGATCCAGATTTCAAATGCCAATATCTTTTGAATGCCACGTTGGAATTTTGCAAACTTTATACCGTTGGACTCATAAAAACAAGACCTTTCTGCCTATCCTTTTTGTTTAGCAAATAGTAACCATTAGATGTGCTTAAATTGCAGAGACTTGTTTGAGGCCTTTTAGAGTATAGATTTAGTTTAGTATTTTGTTTTAGGGTTATTTAAGTTGTCTTGGCTATTTTGTGACTTGTTTAGTTTCTGTATTCATGCACTTGCTTGGTTGAGTTTTCAAAAATCATCACTTGGTAGATTCATGCATGCATGCATTCATAATATTTTTGTTTGTATATATTTGTGTGTAATTGTGTGCTATAACTTTGTGTGTATATTTTGCTAGTGATTGTGATTGTGACGAGTGCTACTCTCCACACTACCAAGGCAAGTGATATCTTCATGAATATTCCATACTAGAATTAGATATATTTTATACTTGCATTAGATATATTTTGTTAGGACTTGCATGCTACTTTTATCAATTGATGATGGGAAATCCTATTTAGAATAGAATGCTAGAATTGCTAGGAAAATTCCCTAAGGATAAGTTGCCATGCCATGCTTAGCCTAGCTACTAGAAAACAAGGGTGGTTTATATATTCACACTATGGAAAAATATTCTAAGTCTAAGGACTTGTTTTTATCTAACAAAACAACTAAGTTAATGAATCACCTGGGTGGAATGGAAAGAATGGGATATGTTGAGTGGTTACACAAGGCCAGGGGTACTGGTGAACCTTGTGTATCTCACTTGTGGATGGCCACCCAGGAACAAAGAGATTTGAGTTGTCATATGTTGAGAAGCTTCAAGTGCAATCACTTGGTAATATGGGCTCTGCCATGATCTTAGGATGCTGGAACTTAGTCTCTTGGACAGTGGGTGGTAGATGGGATGATAGGTTGGAGCGCGTCCATTTGACTAAGGAAAGGCTACTGAAGGATCATGTCTTGGGAAACCAAGGCTTGTGGGGAAAGTGCACCACCTCTGCAGAGTGTAAAACCTAAGTACTTAGCCATGTCCCTGGTAAAGGACAATTTGAGCATCAAGACATGGAAACTTCAAGAATCTCATCACTCCAATTTCTAAATAAAACTTGTGGGTGAACAAGGGTTAAAAGGATCTTCAGTCATTGATTGGTAGATGCCCTGAGTGGATCTGGAGTCTTTGATTGATAGATACCTTGGGCGTTTTGTGCCAAGCAAAAACATAGTATTTTCAAAAGTTAGGGAAAAATATATTTTGAGCAATGCAAGCCTAAGCTCCACCAGCCAAATGCATATAGAATTATAGTCCACTTAAAATATACTAAGGTATCACTTGCCAATACTATTCCAAAGTATTGACCCTCTGTGGCTGTAACTTATGATGTTGCAGGTTACTCTGATGATGAATAGGAGTCATGAGTCTACACTCAACATGCTTGCCTGTGGCACATGAAGATGAAGACTTATGTTTATTTACATATTCCATAAACTCTTGTATTAGGCCTTTGGCCATGAGTTGTAAAAGACTATGTTTTATCTCTGGAATGACTGTAATAAACGACCTTTGTATCTGTGTACTTCATCTTAAACTGTGGATGCTAGCATTGATCCAGGGACTAGCATTGCAATCACAGGGATCTTTTCCTTTAATAAGGAGGGATCTTACATGTGGTCTCTGAAGAGAACACACATGCAATGACTCTGGTTGTTGTTAGTAAAAAGAGCACACATGCAATGACACTGGTGGATCCATAGGTGGATTGTGAAAAGAACACACATGCAATGACACTGGTGGATCCATATGTGGTATGTGAAAATAACACACATGCAATAACTCTTGTTCTTGTTAGTAAAAAGAACACACATGCAATGACACTGGTGGATCCATATGTGGATTGTGAAAAGAGCACACATGCAATGACACTGGTGGATCCATATGTGGTATTTGAAAAGAACACACATGCAATGACTCCAGTTGTTGTTAGTAAAAAGAACACACATGCAATGACACTGGTGGATAAGAGACCACACATGCAATGACACTGGTGGATCCATGTCTGGTCTCTGAAGAGAACACACATTTCAATGACTCTAGTTGTTGTTAGTAAAAAGAACACACATGCAATGACACTGGTGGATCCATGTGTGGTCTCTGAAGAGAAAACACATGCAATGAATCTTGTTGTTGTTAGTAAAAAGAGCACACATGCAATGACACTGGTGGATCCATAAGTGGATTGTGAAAAGAGCACACATGCAATGACACTGGTGGATCTATATGTGGTATGTGAAAAGAACACACATGCAATGACTCTGGTTGTTGTTAGTAAAAAGAACACACATTTCAATGACACCGGTGGATCCATATGTGGTATGTGAAAAGAACACACATGCAATGACACTGGTGGATCCATGTGTGGTCTCTGAAGAGAACACACATTTCAATGACTCTGGTTGTTGTTAGTAAAAAGAACACACATGCAATGACACCGGTGGATCCATGTCTAGTCTCTAAAGAGAACAAACATGCAATGGCTCAGGTTGTTATTAGTAAAAAGAGCACACATGCAATGACACTGGTGGACCCATAGGTGGACTGTGAAAAGAAAACACATGCAATGACACTGATGGATCCATGTGTGGTCTCTGAAGAGAACACACATTTCAATGACACTGTTGGATCCATATGTGGTATGTGAAAAGAACACACATGCAATGACACTGGTGGATCCATGTGTGGTATCTAAAGAGAACACACATTTCAATGACTCTGGTTGTTGTTAGTAAAAAGAACACACATGGAATGACACTGGTCGATCCATGTGTGGTCTCTGAAGAGAACACACATGCAATGACTCTGCTTGTTGTTAGTAAAAAGAGCACACATGCAATAACACTGGTGGATCCATAGGTGGATTGTGAAAAGAACACACATGCAATGACACTGGTGGATCCATATGTGGTATGTGAAAAGCACACACATCAAATGACTCTGGTTGTTGTTAGTAAAAAGAACACACATGCAATGACACTGGTTGATCCATAGGTGGATTGTGAAAAGAGCACACATGCATGACACTAGTGGATCCATATGTGGTATGGGGAAAGAACACACATGCAATGACTCCAGTTGTTGTTAGTAAAAAGAACACACATGCAATGACACTGGTGGATCCATAGGTGCATTGTGAAAAGAGCTCACACATGCAATGACAAAGGTGGATCCATGTGTGGTCTCTGAAGAGAACACACATTTCAATGACTCTGGTTGTGTTAGTAAAAAGAACACACATGCAATGACACTGGTGGATCCGTGTGTGGTCTCTGAAGAGAACACACATGCAATGACTCTGTTTGTTGTTAGTAAAAAGAGCACACATGCAATGACACTGGTGGATCCATAGGTGGATTGTGAAAAGAAAACACATGCAATGACACTGGTGGATCCATGTGTGGTCTCTGAAGAGAACACACATTTCAATGACACTGTTGGATCCATATGTGGTATGTGAAAAGAACACACATGCAATGACACTGGTGGATCCATGTGTGGTATCTAAAGAGAACACACATTTCAATGACTCTGGTTGTTGTTAGTAAAAAGAACACACATGCAATGACACTGGTGGATCCATGTGTGGTCTCTGAAGAGAACACACATGCAATGACTCTGCTTGTTGTTAGTAAAAAGAGCACACATGCAATAACACAGGTGGATCCATAGGTGGATTGTGAAAAGAGCACACATACAATGACACTGGTGGATCCATATGTGGTATGTGAAAAGAACACACATCCAATGACTCTGGTTGTGGTTAGTAAAAATAACACACATGCAATGACACTGGTGGATCCATAGGTGGATTGTGAAAAGAGCACACATGCAGTGACACTGGTGGATCCATATGTGGTATGTGAAAAGAACACACATGCAATCACTCCAGTTAATGTTAGTAAAAAGAACACACATGCAATGACACTGGTGGATCCATGTGTGGTCTCTGAAGAGAACACACATTTCAATGACTCTGGTTGTTGTTAGTAAAAAGAACACACATGCAATAACACTGGTGGATCCATGTGTGGTCTCTGAAGAGAACACACATGCAATGAATCTGGTTGTTGTTAGTAAAAAGGGCACACATGCAATGACACTGGTGGATCCATAGGTAGATTGTGAAAAGAACACACATGCAATGACACTGGTGGATCCATATGTGGATTGTGAAAAGAGCACACATGCAATGACACTGGTGGATCCATGTGTGGTCTCTTAAGAGAACACACATTTCAATGAGTCTAGTTGTTGTTAGTAAAAAGAACACACATGCAATGACACTGGTGGATCCATGTGTGGTCTCTGAAGAGAAAACACATGCAATGACTCTGGTTGTTGTTAGTAAAAAGAGCACACATGCAATGACAATGGTAAATCCATAGGTGGATTGTGAAAAGAGCACACATGCAATGGCACTGGTGGATCTATATGTGGTATGTGAAAAGAACACACATGCAATGACTCTGGTTGTTGTTAGTAAAAAGAACACACATGTAATGACACTGGTGGATCCATAGCTGGATTGTGAAGAGACCACACATGCAATGACACTTGTAGATCCATATGTGGTATGTGAAAAGAACACACATGCAATGACTCCAGTTGTTGTTAGTAAAAGGAACACACATGCAATGACATTAGAGGATCCATAGGTGGATTGTGAAAAGAGCACACACACGCAATGACACTGGTGGATCCATGTGTGGTCTCAGAAGTGAACACACGTTTTAATGACTCTGGTTGTTGTTAGTAAAAAGAACACACATGCAATAACACTGGTGGATACACGTGTGGTCTCTGAAGAGAACACACATGCAATGACTCTGGTTTTAGTAAACAGAGCACACATGCAATGACACTGGTGGATCCATAGGTGGATTGTGAAAAGAACACACATGCAATGACACTGGTGGATCCATGTGTGGTCTCTGAAGAGAACACACATTTCAATGACACTGGTGGATCCATATGTGGTATGTGAAAAGAACACACATGCAATGACATCAGGATCCATGTGTGGTCTCTAAAGAGAACACACATTTCAATGACTCTAGTTATTGTTAGTAAAAGAACATACATGCAATGACATCAGGATCCATGTGTGGTCTCTAAAGAGAACACACATGCAATGACTCTGGTTGTTGTTAGTAAAAAGAGCACACATGCAATGACACTGGTGGATCCATAGGTGCATTGTGAAATGAACACACATGCAATGACACTGGTGGATCCATATGTGGTATGCAAAAAGAACACACATGCAATGACTCTGGTTGTTGTTAGTAAAAAGATCACACATGCATTGACACTAGTGGATCCATAGGTGGATTGTGAAAAGAGCACACACATGCAATGACACAGGTGGATCCATGTGTGGTCTCTGAAGAGAACACACGTGCAATATCTCTGGTTGTTGTTAGTAAAAAGAACACACATGCAATGACACTGGTGGATCCATATGTGGATTGTGAAAAGAGCACACGTGCAATGATACTGGTGGATCCATATGTGGTATTAGAAAAGAAAACACATCCAATGACTCCAATTGTTGTTACTAAAAAGAATAAACATGCAATGACTCAGGTTGTTGTTAGTAAAAAGAGCACACATGCAATGACACTGGTGGATCCATAGGTGGATTGTGAAAAGAACACACATGCAATGACACTGGTGGATCCATACGTGGTATGTGAAAAGTACACACATGCAATGACTCTGGTTGTTGTTAGTAAAAAGAACACACATGCAATGACACTGGTGGATCCATAGGTGGATTGTGAAAAGATCACACACATGCAATGACATAGGTGGATCCATCTGTGGTCTCTGAACAGAACACACATTTCAATGACTCTGGTTGTGTTATTAAAAAGAACACACATGCAATGACACTGGTGGATCCATGTACAATCTCTGAAGAGAACACACATGCAATGACTCTGGTTGTTGTTAGTAAAAAGAGCACACATGCAATGACACTGGTGGATCCATAGGTGGATTGTGAAAAGAACACACATGCAATGACACTGGTGGATCCATGTGTGGTCTCTGAAGAGAACACACATTTCAATGACACTGGTGGATCCATATGTGGTATGTGAAAAGAACACACATGGAATGACACTGGTGGATCCATGTGTGGTATCTAAAGAGAACACACATTTCAATGATTCTGGTTGTTGTTTGTAAAAAGAACACACATGGAATGACACTGGTGGATCCTTGTGTGGTCTCTGAAGAGAACACGCATGCAATGACTCTGCTTGTTGTTAGTAAAAAGAGCACACATGCAATAACACTAGTGGATCCATAGGTGGATTGTGAAAAGAACACACATGCAATGACACTAGTGGATCCATATGTGCTATGTGAAAAGAACACACATCCAATGACTCTGGTTGTTGTTAGTAAAAAGAACACACATGCAATGACACTGGTGGATAAGAGACCACACATGCAATGACATCAGGATCCATGTGTGGTCTCTTAAAGAACACACATTTCAATGAGTCTAGTTGTTGTTAGTAAAAAGAACACACATGCAATGACATGGTGGATCCATGTGGTCTCTGAAGAAAACATGCAATGACTCTGGTTGTTGTTAGTAAAAAGAGCACACATGCAATGACAATGGTGGATCCATAGGTGGATTGTGAAAAGAGCACATGCAATGGCAGTGGATCTATATGTGGTATGTGAAAAGAACACACATGCAATGACTCTGGTTGTTGTTAGTAAAAAGAACACACATGTAATGACACTGGTGGATCCATAGCTGGATTGTGAAAAGACCACACATGCAATGACACTTGTAGATCCATATGTGGTATGTGAAAAGAACACCCATGCAATGACTCCAGTTGTTGTTAGTAAAAAGAACACACATGCAATTACACTGGTGGATCCATAGGTGGACTGTGAAAAGAGCACTCATGCAATGACACTGGTGGATCCATGTGTGGTCTCTGAAGAGAACACACGTTCCAATGACTCTGGTTGTTGTTAGTAAAAAGAACACACATGCAATGACACTGGTGGATCCATGTGTGGTCTCTGAAGAGAACACACATGCAATGACTCTGGTTGTTGTTAGTAAAAAGAGCACACATGCAATGACACTGGTGGATCCATAGGTGGATTGTGAAAAGAACACACATGCAATGACACTGGTGGATCCATGTGTGGTCTCTGAAGAGAACACACATTTCAATGACACTGGTGGATCCATATGTGGTATGTGAAAAGAACACACATGCAATGACACTGGTGGATCCATGTGTGGTCTCTAAAGAGAACACACATTTCAATGACTCTGGTTGTTGTTAGTAAAAAGAACACACATGCAATGACACTGGTGGATCCATGTGTGGTCTCTCAACAGAACACACATGCAATGACTCTGGTTGTTGTTAGTAAAAAGAGCACACATGCAATGACACTGGTGGATCCATAGGTGCATTGTGAAATGAACACACATGCAATGACACTGGTGGATCCATATGTGGTATGGGAAAAGAAAACACATGCAATGACTCGGGTTGTTGTTAGTAAAAAGATCACACATGCATTGACACTAGTGGATCCATAGGTGGATTGTGAAAAGAGCACACACATGCAATGACACAGTGGATCCATGTGCTCTCTGAAGAGAACACACGTGCAATATCTCTGGTTGTTGTTAGTAAAAAGAACACACATGCAATGACACTGGTGGATCCATATGTGGATTGTGAAAAGAGCACACGTGCAATGATACTGGTGGATCCATATGTGGTATTTGAAAAGAAAACACATGCAATGACTCCAATTGTTGTTAGTAAAAAGAACAAACATGCAATGACTCAGGTTGTTGTTAGTAAAAAGAGCACACATGCAATGACACTGGTGGATCCATAGGTGGATTGTGAAAAGAACACACATGCAATGACACTGGTGGATCCATACGTGGTATGTGAAAAGTACACACATGCAATGACTCTGGTTGTTGTTAGTAAAAAGAACACACATGCAATGACACTGGTGGATCCATAGGTGGATTGTGAAAAGATCACACACATGCAATTTCATAGGTGGATCCATGTGTGGTCTCTGAACAGAACACACATTTCAATGACTCTGGTTGTGTTATTAAAAAGAACACAAATGCAATGACACTGGTGGATCCATGTACGGTCTCTGAAGAGAACACACATGCAATGACTCTGGTTGTTGTTAGTAAAAAGAGCACACATGCAATGACACTGGTGGATCCATAGGTGGATTGTGAAAAGAACACACATGCAATGACACTGGTGGATCCATGTGTGGTCTCTGAAGAGAACACACATTTCAATGACACTGGTGGATCCATATGTGGTATGTGAAAAGAACACACATGCAATGACACTGGTGGATCCATGTGTGGTATCTAAAGAGAACACACATTTCAATTACTCTGGTTGTTGTTTGTAAAAAGAACACACATGGAATGACACTTGTGGATCCTTGTGTGGTCTCTGAAGAGAATACACATGCAATGACTCTGCTTGTTGTTAGTAAAAAGAGCACACATGCAATAACACTAGTGGATCCATAGGTGGATTGTGAAAAGAACACACATGCAATGACACTGGTGGATCCATATGTGGTATGTGAAAAGAACACACATCCAATGACTCTGGTTGTTGTTAGTAAAAAGAACACACATGCAATGACACTGGTGGATAAGAGACCACACATGCAATGACACTGGTGGATCCATGTGTGGTCTCTTAAGAGAACACACATTTCAATGAGTCTAGTTGTTGTTAGTAAAAAGAACACACATGCAATGACACTGGTGGATCCATGTGTGGTCTCTGAAGAGAAAACACATGCAATGACTCTGGTTGTTGTTAGTAAAAAGAGCACACATGCAATGGCACTGGTGGATCTATATGTGGTATGTGAAAAGAACACACATGCAATGACTCTGGTTGTTGTTAGTAAAAAGAACACACATGTAATGACACTGGTGGATCCATAGCTGGATTGTGAAAAGACCACACATGCAATGACACTTGTAGATCCATATGTGGTATGTGAAAAGAACACCCATGTAATGACTCCAGTTGTTGTTAGTAAAAAGAACACACATGCAATGACACTGGTGGATCCATGTGTGGTCTCTGAAGAGAACACACATTTCAATGACTCTAGTTGTTGTTAGTAAAAAGAAAACAAATGCAATAACACTGGTGGATCCATGTGTGGTCTCTAAAGAGAACACACATGCAATGACTCTGGTTGTTGTTAGTAAAAAGAGCACACATGCAATGACACTGGTGGATCCATAGGTGGATTGTGAAAAGAACACACATGCAACGACACTGGTGGATCCATGTGTGGTCTCTGAAGAGAACACACATTTCAATGACACTGGTGGATCCATATGTGGTATGTGAAAAGAACACACATGCAATGACACTGGTGGATCCATGTGTGGTCTCTAAAGAGAACACACATTTCAATGACTCTAGTTATTGTTAGTAAAAAGAACATACATGCAATGACACTGGTGGATCCATGTGTGGTCTCTAAAGAGAACACACATGCAATGACTCTGGTTGTTGTTAGTAAAAAGAGCACACATGCAATGACACTGGTGGATCCATAGGTGCATTGTGAAATGAACACACATGCAATGACACTGGTGGATCCATATGTGGTATGCGAAAAGAACACACATGCAATGACTCTGGTTGTTGTTAGTAAAAAGATCACACATGCATTGACACTAGTGGATCCATAGGTGGATTGTGAAAAGAGCACACACATGCAATGACACAGGTGGATCCATGTGTGGTCTCTGAAGAGAACACACGTGCAATATCTCTGGTTGTTGTTAGTAAAAAGAACACACATGTAATGACACTGGTGGATCCATATGTGGATTGTGAAAAGAGCACACGTGCAATGATACTGGTGGATCCATATGTGGTATTTGAAAAGAAAACACATGCAATGACTCCAATTGTTGTTAGTAAAAAGAACAAACATGCAATGACTCAGGTTGTTGTTAGTAAAAAGAGCACACATGCAATGACACTGGTGGATCCATAGGTGGATTGTGAAAAGAACACACATGCAATGACACTGGTGGATCCATACGTGGTATGTGAAAAGTACACACATGCAATGACTCTGGTTGTTGTTAGTAAAAAGAACACACATGCAATGACACTGGTGGATCCATAGGTGGATTGTGAAAAGATCACACACATGCAATGACATAGGTGGATCCATGTGTGGTCTCTGAACAGAACACACATTTCAATGACTCTGGTTGTGTTATTAAAAAGAACACACATGCAATGACACTGGTGGATCCATGTACAGTCTCTGAAGAGAACACACATGCAATGACTCTGGTTGTTGTTAGTAAAAAGAGCACACATGCAATGACACTGGTGGATCCATAGGTGGATTGTGAAAAGAACACACATGCAATGACACTGGTGGATCCATGTGTGGTCTCTGAAGAGAACACACATTTCAATGACACTGGTGGATCCATATGTGGTATGTGAAAAGAACACACATGCAATGACACTGGTGGATCCATGTGTGGTATCTAAAGAGAACACACATTTCAATGACTCTGGTTGTTGTTTGTAAAAAGAACACACATGGAATGACACTGGTGGATCCTTGTGTGGTCTCTGAAGAGAACACGCATGCAATGACTCTGCTTGTTGTTAGTAAAAAGAGCACACATGCAACAACACTAGTGGATCCATAGGTGGATTGTGAAAAGAACACACATGCAATGACACTGGTGGATCCATATGTGGTATGTGAAAAGAACACACATCCAATGACTCTGGTTGTTGTTAGTAAAAAGAACACACATGCAATGACACTGGTGGATAAGAGACCACACATGCAATGACACTGGTGGATCCATGTGTGGTCTCTTAAGAGAACACACATTTCAATGAGTCTAGTTGTTGTTAGTAAAAAGAACACACATGCAATGACACTGGTGGATCCATGTGTGGTCTCTGAAGAGAAAACACATGCAATGACTCTGGTTGTTGTTAGTAAAAAGAGCACACATGCAATGACAATGGTGGATCCATAGGTGGATTGTGAAAAGAGCACACATGCAATGGCACTGGTGGATCTATATGTGGTATGTCAAAAGAACACACATGCAATGACTCTGGTTGTTGTTAGTAAAAAGAACACACATGTAATGACACTGGTGGATCCATAGCTGGATTGTGAAAAGACCACACATGCAATGACACTTGTAGATCCATATGTGGTATGTGAAAAGAACACCCATGCAATGACTCCAGTTGTTGTTAGTAAAAAGAACACACATGCAATGACATTAGAGGATTCCTAGGTGGATTGTGAAAAGAGCACACACATGCAATGACACTGGTGAATCCATGTGTGGTCTCTGAAGAGAACACACGTTTCAATGACTCTGGTTGTTGTTAGTAAAAAGAACACACATGCAATAACACTGGTGGATACACGTGTGGTCTCTGAAGAGAACACACATGCAATGACTCTGGTTGTTGTTAGTAAAAAGAGCACACATGCAATGACACTGGTGGATCCATAGGTGGATTGTGAAAAGAACACACATGCAATGACACTGGTGGATCCATGTGTGGTCTCTGAAGAGAACACACATTTCAATGACACTGGTGGATCCATATGTGGTATGTGAAAAGAACACACATGCAATGACACTGGTGGATCCATGTGTGGTCTCTAAAGAGAACACACATTTCAATGACTCTAGTTATTGTTAGTAAAAAGAACATACATGCAATGACACTGGTGGATCCATGTGTGGTCTCTAAAGAGAACACACATGCAATGACTCTGGTTGTTGTTAGTAAAAAGAGCACACATGCAATGACACTGGTGGATCCATAGGTGCATTGTGAAATGAACACACATGCAATGACACTGGTGGATCCATATGTGGTATGCGAAAAGAATACACATGCAATGACTCTGGTTGTTGTTAGTAAAAAGATCACACATGCATTGACACTAGTGGATCCATAGGTGGATTGTGAAAAGAGCACACACATGCAATGACACAGGTGGATCCATGTGTGGTCTCTGAAGAGAACACACGTGCAATATCTCTGGTTGTTGTTAGTAAAAAGAACACACATGCAATGACACTGGTGGATCCATATGTGGATTGTGAAAAGAGCACACGTGCAATGATACTGGTGGATCCATATGTGGTATTTGAAAAGAAAACACATGCAATGACTCCAATTGTTGTTAGTAAAAAGAACAAACATGCAATGACTCAGGTTGTTGTTAGTAAAAAGAGCACACATGCAATGACACTGGTGGATCCATAGGTGGATTGTGAAAAGAACACACATGCAATGACACTGGTGGATCCATACGTGGTATGTGAAAAGTACACACATGCAATGACTCTGGTTGTTGTTAGTAAAAAGAACACACATGCAATGACACTGGTGGATCCATAGGTGGATTGTGAAAAGATCACACACATGCAATGACATAGGTGGATCCATGTGTGGTCTCTGAACAGAACACACATTTCAATGACTCTGGTTGTGTTATTAAAAAGAACACACATGCAATGACACTGGTGGATCCATGTACGGTCTCTGAAGAGAACACACATGCAATGACTCTGGTTGTTGTTAGTAAAAAGAGCACACATGCAATGACACTGGTGGATCCATAGGTGGATTGTGAAAAGAACACACATGCAATGACACTGGTGGATCCATGTGTGGTCTCTGAAGAGAACACACATTTCAATGACACTGGTGGATCCATATGTGGTATGTGAAAAGAACACACATGCAATGACACTGGTGGATCCATGTGTGGTATCTAAAGAGAACACACATTTCAATTACTCTGGTTGTTGTTTGTAAAAAGAACACACATGGAATGACACTGGTGGATCCTTGTGTGGTCTCTGAAGAGAATACACATGCAATGACTCTGCTTGTTGTTAGTAAAAAGAGGACACATGCAATAACACTAGTGGATCCATAGGTGGATTGTGAAAAAAACACACATGCAATGACACTGGTGGATCCATATGTGGTATGTGAAAAGAACACACATCCAATGACTCTGGTTGTTGTTAGTAAAAAGAACACACTTGCAATGACACTGGTGGATAAGAGACCACACATGCAATGACACTGGTGGATCCATGTGTGGTCTCTTAAGAGAACACACATTTCAATGAGTCTAGTTGTTGTTAGTAAAAAGAACACACATGCAATGACACTGGTGGATCCATGTGTGGTCTCTGAAGAGAAAACACATGCAATGACTCTGGTTGTTGTTAGTAAAAAGAGCACACATGCAATGACAATGGTGGATCCATAGGTGGATTGTGAAAAGAGCACACATGCAATGGCACTGGTGGATCTATATGTGGTATGTGAAAAGAACACACATGCAATGACTCTGGTTGTTGTTAGTAAAAAGAACACACATGTAATGACACTGGTGGATCCATAGCTGGATTGTGAAAAGACCACACATGCAATGACACTTGTAGATCCATATGTGGTATGTGAAAAGAACACACATGCAATGACTCCAGTTGTTGTTAGTAAAAAGAACACACATGCAATGACATTAGAGGATCCATAGGTGGATTGTGAAAAGAGCACACACATGCAATGACACTGGTGGATCCATGTGTGGTCTCTGAAGAGAACACACGTTTCAATGACTCTGGTTGTTGTTAGTAAAAAGAACACACATGCAATAACACTGGTGGATACACGTGTGGTCTCTGAAGAGAACACACATGCAATGACTCTGGTTGTTGTTAGTAAAAAGAGCACACATGCAATGACACTGGTGGATCCATAGGTGGATTGTGAAAAGAACACACATGCAATGACACTGGTGGATCCATGTGTGGTCTCTGAAGAGAACACACATTTCAATGACACTGGTGGATCCATATGTGGTATGTGAAAAGAACACACATGCAATGACACTGGTGGATCCATGTGTGGTCTCTAAAGAGAACACACATTTCAATGACTCTAGTTATTGTTAGTAAAAAGAACATACATGCAATGACACTGGTGGATCCATGTGTGGTCTCTAAAGAGAACACACATGCAATGACTCTGGTTGTTGTTAGTAAAAAGAGCACACATGCAATGACACTGGTGGATCCATAGGTGCATTGTGAAATGAACACACATGCAATGACACTGGTGGATCCATATGTGGTATGCGAAAAGAACACACATGCAATGACTCTGGTTGTTGTTAGTAAAAAGATCACACATGCATTGACACTAGTGGATCCATAGGTGGATTGTGAAAAGAGCACACATGCAATGACACAGGTGGATCCATGTGTGGTCTCTGAAGAGAACACACGTGCAATATCTCTGGTTGTTGTTAGTAAAAAGAACACACATGCAATGACACTGGTGGATCCATATGTGGATTGTGAAAAGAGCACACGTGCAATGATACTGGTGGATCCATATGTGGTATTTGAAAAGAAAACACATGCAATGACTCCAATTGTTGTTAGTAAAAAGAACAAACATGCAATGACTCAGGTTGTTGTTAGTAAAAAGAGCACACAAGCAATGACACTGGTGGATCCATAGGTGGATTGTGAAAAGAACACACATGCAATGACACTGGTGGATCCATACGTGGTATGTGAAAAGTACACACATGCAATGACTCTGGTTGTTGTTAGTAAAAAGAACACACATGCAATGACACTAGTGGATCCATAGGTGGATTGTGAAAAGATCACACACATGCAATGACATAGGTGTATCCATGTGTGGTCTCTGAACAGAACACACATTTCAATGACTCTGGTTGTGTTATTAAAAAGAACAAACATGCAATGACACTGGTGGATCCATGTACGGTCTCTAAAGAGAACACACATGCAATGACTCTGGTTGTTGTTAGTAAAAAGAGCACACATGCAATGACACTGGTGGATCCATAGGTGGATTGTGAAAAGAACACACATGCAATGACACTGGTGGATCCATGTGTGGTCTCTCAAAAGAACACACATTTCAATGACACTGGTGGATCCATATGTGGTATGTGAAAAGAACACACATGCAATGACACTGGTGGATCCATGTGTGGTATCTAAAGAGAACACACATTTCAATGACTCTGGTTGTTGTTTGTAAAAAGAACACACATGGAATGACACTGGTGGATCCTTGTGTGGTCTCTGAAGAGAACACGCATGCAATGACTCTGCTTGTTGTTAGTAAAAAGAGCACACATGCAATAACACTAGTGGATCCATAGGTGGATTGTGAAAAGAACACACATGCAATGACACTGGTGGATCCATATGTGGTATGTGAAAAGAACACACATCCAATGACTCTGGTTGTTGTTAGTAAAAAGAACACACATGCAATGACACTGGTGGATAAGAGACCACACATGCAATGACACTGGTGGATCCATGTGTGGTCTCTTAAGAGAACACACATTTCAATGAGTCTAGTTGTTGTTAGTAAAAAGAACACACATGCAATGACACTGGTGGATCCATGTGTGGTCTCTGAAGAGAAAACACATGCAATGACTCTGGTTGTTGTTAGTAAAAAGAGCACACATGCAATGACAATGGTGGATCCATAGGTGGATTGTGAAAAGAGCACACATGCAATGGCACTGGTGGATCTATATGTGGTATATGAAAAGAACACACATGCAATGACTCTGGTTGTTGTTAGTAAAAAGAACACACATGTAATGACACTGGTGGATCCATAGCTGGATTGTGAAAAGACCACACATGCAATGACACTTGTAGATCCATATGTGGTATGTGAAAAGAACACACATGCAATGACTCCAGTTGTTGTTAGTAAAAAGAACACACATGCAATGACATTAGAGGATCCATAGGTGGATTGTGAAAAGAGCACACACATGCAATGACACTGGTGGATCCATGTGTGGTCTCTGAAGAGAACACATGTTTCAATGACTCTGGTTGTTGTTAGTAAAAAGAACACACATGCAATAACACTAATGGATACACGTGTGGTCTCTGAAGAGAACACACATGCAATGACTCTGGTTGTTGTTAGTAAAAATAGCACACATGCAATGACACTGGTGGATCCATAGGTGGATTGTGAAAAGAACACACATGCAATGACACTGGTGGATCCATAGGTGGATTGTGAAAAGAACACACATGCAATGACACTGGTGGATCCATGTGTGGTCTCTGAAGAGAACACACATTTCAATGACACTGGTGGATCCATATGTGGTATGCGAAAAGAACACACATGCAATGACACTGGTGGATCCATGTGTGGTCTCTAAAGAGAACACACATTTCAATGACTCTGGTTGTTGTTAGTAAAAAGAACACACATGCAATGACACTGGTGGATCCATGTGTGGTCTCTGAAGAGAACACACATGCAATGACCCTGGTTGTTGTTAGTAAAAAGAGCACACATGCAATGACACTGGTGGATCCATAGGTGGATTGTGAAATGAACACACATGCAATGACACTGGTGGATCCATATGTGGTATGCGAAAAGAACACACATGCAATGACTCTGGTTGTTGTTAGTAAAAAGATCACACATGCAATGACACTGGTGGATCCATAGGAGGATTGTGAAAAGAGCACACACATGCAATGACACAGGTGGATCCATGTGTGGTCTCTGAAGAGAACACACATGCAATGACTCTGGTTGTTGTTAGTAAAAAGAACACACATGCAATGACACTGGTGGATCCATATGTGGATTGTGAAAAGAGCACACGTGCAATGATACTGGTGGATCCATATGTGGTATTTGAAAAGAAAACACATCCAATGACTCCAATTGTTGTTAGTAAAAAGAACAAACATGCAATGACTCAGGTTGTTGTTAGTAAAAAGATCACGCATGCAATGACACTGGTGGATCCATAGGTGGATTGTGAAAAGAACACACATGCAATGACACTGGTGGATCCATACGTGGTATGTGAAAAGTACACACATGCAATGACTCTGGTTGTTGTTAGTAAAAAGAACACACATGCAATGACACTGGTGGATCCATAGGTGGATTGTGAAAAGATCACACACATGCAATGACACAGGTGGATCCATGTGTGGTCTCAGAAGAGAACACACATTTCAATGACTCTGGTTGTGTTAGTAAAAAGAACACACATGCAATGAAACTGGTGGATCCATGTATGGTATTTGAAGAGAACACACATGCAAGGACTCTGGTTGTTGTTAGTAAAAAGAGCACACATGCAATGACACTGGTGGATCCATGTGTGGTCTTTGAAGAGAACACACATTTCAATGACACTGTTGGATCCATATGTGGTATGGGAAAAGAACACACATGCAATGACACTGGTGGATCCATGTGTGGTCTCAGAAGAGAACACACATTTCAATGACTCTGGTTGTTGTTAGTAAAAAGAACACACATGGAATGACACTGGTGGATCCAAGTGTGGTCTCTGAAGAGAACACACATGCAATGACTCTGGTGGATCCATGTGTGGTCTCTGAAGAGAGCACATTTCAATGACTCTAGTTGTTAGTAAAAAGAACACACATGCAATGACACTGGTGGATCCATATGTGGTATGTGAAAAGAACACACATCCAATGACTCTGGTTGTTGTTAGTAAAAAGAACACACATGCAATGACACTGGTGGATCCATAGGTGGATTGTGAAAAGAGCACACATGCAATGACACTAGTGGATCCATATGTGGTATGTGAAAAGAACACACATGCAATGACTCTTGTTGTTGTTAGTAAAAAGAACACACATGCAATGACACTAGTGGATCCATGGGATCCATGTGGTCTCTGAAGAACACACATTTCAATGACTCTAGTTGTTGTTAGTAAAAAGAACACACATGCAATAACACTGGTGGATCCATGTGTGGTCTCTAAAGAACACACATGCAATGACTCTGGCTGTTGTTAGTAAAAAGAGCACACATGCAATGACACTAGTGGATCCATAGGTGGATTGTGAAAAGAACACATGCAATGACACTGGTGGATCCATATGTGGTATGTGAAAAGAACACACATGCAATGACTCTTGTTGTTGTTACTCAAAAGAACACACATGCAATGACACTGGTGGATCCATAGGTGGATTGTGAAATGAACACACATGCAATGACACTGGTGGATCCATGTGTGGTCTCTGAATAGAACACACATGCAATTACTCTGGTTGTTGTTAGTAAAAAGATCACACATGCAACAATGGTGGTGGATCCATAGGTGGATTGTGAAAAGAACACACATGCAATGACAGGTGGATCCATGTGTGGTCTCTGAAGAACACACATGCAATGACTCTGGTTGTTGTTAGTAAAAGAGCACACATGCAATGACACTTGTGGATCCATAGGTGGATTGTGAAAAGAGCACACATGCAATGACACTGGTGGATCCATATGTGGTATTTGAAAGAACACACATGCAATGACATCAGGATTGTTGTTAGTCAAAAGAACACACATGCAATGACTCGGGTTGTTGTTAGTAAAAGACCACACCTGCAATGACACTGGTGGATCCATAGGTGGATTGTGAAATGAACACACATGCAATGACACTGGTGGATCCATATGTGGTATGTGAAAAGTACACACATGCAATGACTCTGGTTGTTGTTAGTAAAAAGAACACACATGCAATGACCATGGTGGATCCATAGGTGGATTGTGAAAAGAACACACATGCAATGACACTGGTGGATCCATGTGTGGTCTCAGAAGAGAACACACATTACATTGACGCTGGTTTTAGTTCGTAAGAGGAACACACATGGAATGACACTGGTGGATCCAAGTGTGGTCTCTGAAGAGAACACACATGCAATGACTCTGCTTGTTGTTAGTAAAAAGAGCACACATGCAATAACACTGGTGGGTCCATAGGTGGATTGTGAAAAGAACACACATGCAATGACACTGGTGGATCCATATGTGGTATGTGAAAAGAACACACATCCAATGACTCTGGTTGTTGTTAGTAAAAAGAACACACATGAAATGACACTGGTGGATCCATAGGTAGATTGTGAAAAGAGCACACATGCAATGACACTAGTGGATCCATATGTGGTATGTGAAAAGAACACACATGCAATGACTCCAGTTGTTGTTAGTAAAAAGAACACACATGCAATGACACTGGTGGATCCATGTGTGGTCTCTGAAGAGAACACACATTTCAATGACTCTAGTTGTTGTTAGTAAAAAGAACACACATGCAATAACACTGGTGGATCCATGTGTGGTCTCTAAAGAGAACACACATGCAATGACTCTGGTTGTTGTTAGTAAAAAGATCACACATGCAATGACACTAGTGGATCCATAGGTGGATTGTGAAAAGAACGCACATGCAATGACACTGGTGGATCCATACGTGGTATGTGAAAAGAACACACATGCAATGACTCTTGTTGTTGTTACTAAAAAGAACACACATGCAATGACACTGGTGGATCCATGTGTGTTCTCTTCAGAGACCACACATGCAATGACACTCGTGGATCCATGTGTGGTCTCTGAAGAGAACACACATTTCAATGACTCTGGTTGTTGTTAGTAAAAAGAACACACATGCAATGACACTGGTGGATCCATGTGTGGTCTCTGAAGAGAACACACATGCAATGAATCTGGTTGTTGTTAGTAAAAAGAGCACACATGCAATGACACTGGTGGATCCATAGGTGGATTGTGAAAAGAACACACATGCAATGACACTGGTGGATCCATATGTGGTATGTGAAAAGAACACACATGCAATGACACTGGTGGATCCATGTGTGGTCTCTGAAGAGAACACACATGCAATGAATCTGGTTGTTGTTAGTAAAAAGAGCACACATGCAATGACAATTGTGGATCCATAGGTGGATTGTGAAATGAACACACATGCAATGACACTGGTGGATCCATATGTGGTATGCGAAAAGAACACACATGCAATGACTCTGGTTGTTGTTAGTAAAAAGATCACACATGCAATGACAATGGTGGATCCATAGGTGGATTGTGAAAAGAGCACACATGCAATGACACTGGTGGATCCATGTGTGGTCTCTGAAGAGAACACACATGCAATGACTCTGGTTGTTGTTAGTAAAAAGAACACACATGCAATGACACTTGTGGATCCATATGTGGATTGTGAAAAGAGCACACGTGCAATAATACTGGTGGATCCATATGTGGTATTTGAAAAGAAAACACATCCAATGACTCCAATTGTTGTTAGTAAAAAGAACAAACGGGCAATGACTCGGGTTGTTGTTAGTAAAAAGAGCACACATGCAATGACACTGGTGGACCCATAGGTGGATTGTGAAAAGAACACACATGCAATGACAGTGGTGGATCCATACGTGGTATGTGAAAAGTACACACATGCAATGACTCTGGTTGTTGTTAGTAAAAAGAACACACATGCAATGACCATGGTGGATCCATAGGTGGATTGTGAAAAGATCACACACATGCAATGACACAGGTGGATCCATGTGTGGTCTCAGAAGAGAACACACATTTCAATGACTCTGGTTGTTGTTAGTAAAAAGAACACACATGGAATGACACTGGTGGATCCAAGTGTGGTCTCTGAAGAGAACACACATGCAATGACTCTGCTTGTTGTTAGTAAAAAGAGCACACATGCAATAACACTGGTGGGTCCATAGGTGGATTGTGAAAAGAACACACATGCAATGACACTGGTGGATCCATATGTGGTATGTGAAAAGAACACACATCCAATGACTCTGGTTGTTGTTAGTAAAAAGAACACACATGCAATGACACTGGTGGATCCATAGGTAGATTGTGAAAAGAGCACACATGCAATGACACTAGTGGATCCATATGTGGTATGTGAAAAGAACACACATGCAATGACTCCAGTTGTTGTTTGTAAAAAGAACACACATGCAATGACACTGGTGGATCCATGTGTGGTCTCTGAAGAGCACACACATTTAAATGACTCTAGTTGTTGTTAGTAAAAAGAACACACATGCAATAACACTGGTGGATCCATGTGTGGTCTCTAAAGAGAACACACATGCAATGACTCTGGTTGTTGTTAGTAAAAAGATCACACATGCAATGACACTAGTGGATCCATAGGTGGATTGTGAAAAGAACGCACATGCAATGACACTGGTGGATCCATACGTGGTATGTGAAAAGAACACACATGCAATGACTCTTGTTGTTGTTACTAAAAAGAACACACATGCAATGACACTGGTGGATCCATGTGTGTTCTCTTCAGAGACCACACATGCAATGACACTCGAGGATCCATGTGTGGTCTCTGAAGAGAACACACATTTCAATGACTCTGGTTGTTGTTAGTAAAAAGAACACACATGCAATAACACTGGTGGATCCATGTGTGGTCTCTGAAGAGAACACACATGCAATGAATCTGGTTGTTGTTAGTAAAAAGAGCACACATGCAATGACACTGGTGGATCCATAGGTGGATTGTGAAAAGAACACACATGCAATGACACTGGTGGATCCATATGTGGTATGTGAAAAGAACACACATGCAATGACACTGGTGGATCCATGTGTGGTCTCTGAAGAGAACACACATGCAATGACTCTGGTTGTTGTTAGTAAAAAGAGCACACATGCAATGACACTGGTGGATCCATAGGTGGATTGTGAAATGAACACACATGCAATGATACTGGTGGATCCATATGTGGTATGCGGAAAGAACACACATGCAATTACTCTGGTTGTTGTTAGTAAAAAGATCACACATGCAATGACAATGGTGGATCCATAGGTGGATTGTGAAAAGAGCACACACATGCAATGACACAGGTGGATCCATGTGTGGTCTCTGAAGAGAACACACATGCAATGACTCTGGTTGTTGTTAGTAAAAAGAACACACATGCAATGACACTTGTGGATCCATATGTGGATTGTGAAAAGAGCACACGTGCAATAATACTGGTGGATCCATATGTGGTATTTGAAAAGAAAACACATCCAATGACTCCAATTGTTGTTAGTAAAAAGAACAAACGGGCAATGACTCGGGTTGTTGTTAGTAAAAAGAGCACACATGCAATGACACTGGTGGACCCATAGGTGGATTGTGAAAAGAACACACATGCAATGACACTGGTGGATCCATACGTGGTATGTGAAAAGTACACACATGCAATGACTCTGGTTGTTAGTGAAAAGAACACACATGCAATGACACTGGTGGATCCATGGGTGGATTGTGACACATTTCAATGACTCTGGTTGTTGTTAGTAAAAGAACACACATGGAATGTGTGGTCTCTGAAGAAGAACACACATGCATGAATGCACTTGTTGTTGTTAAAAAAAAAGAACACACATACAATAGGGGGGGTCCATAGGTGGATTGTGAAAAGAACACACATGCAATGACCATGGTGGATCCATAGGTGGATTGTGAAAAGATCACACACATGCAATGACACAGGTGGATCCATGTGTGGTCTCAGAAGAGAACACACATTTCAATGACTCTGGTTGTTGTTAGTAAAAAGAACACACATGGAATGACACTGGTGGATCCAAGTGTGGTCTCTTAAGAGAACACACATGCAATGACTCTGCTTGTTGTTAGTAAAAAGAGCACACATGCAATAACACTGGTGGGTCCATAGGTGGATTGTGAAAAGAACACACATGCAATGACACTGGTGGATCCATATGTGGTATGTGAAAAGAACACACATCCAATGACTCTGGTTGTTGTTAGTAAAAAGAACACACATGCAATGACACTGGTGGATCCATAGGTAGATTGTGAAAAGAGCACACATGCAATGACACTAGTGGATCCATATGTGGTATGTGAAAAGAACACACATGCAATGACTCCAGTTGTTGTTTGTAAAAAGAACACACATGCAATGACACTGGTGGATCCATGTGTGGTCTCTGAAGAGCACACACATTTAAATGACTCTAGTTGTTGTTAGTAAAAAGAACACACATGCAATAACACTGGTGGATCCATGTGTGGTCTCTAAAGAGAACACACATGCAATGATTCTGGTTGTTGTTAGTAAAAAGATCACACATGCAATGACACTAGTGGATCCATAGGTGGATTGTGAAAAGAACGCATATGCAATGACACTGGTGGATCCATACGTGGTATGTGAAAAGAACACACATGCAATGACTCTTGTTGTTGTTACTAAAAAGAACACACATGCAATGACACTGGTGGATCCATGTGTGTTCTCTTCAGAGACCACACATGCAATGACACTCGAGGATCCATGTGTGGTCTCTGAAGAGAACACACATTTCAATGACTCTGGTTGTTGTTAGTAAAAAGAACACACATGCAATAACACTGGTGGATCCATGTGTGGTCTCTGAAGAGAACACACATGCAATGAATCTGGTTGTTGTTAGTAAAAAGAGCACACATGCAATGACACTGGTGGATCCATAGGTGGATTGTGAAAAGAACACACATGCAATGACACTGGTGGATCCATATGTGGTATGTGAAAAGAACACACATGCAATGACACTGGTGGATCCATGTGTGGTCTCTGAAGAGAACACACATGCAATGACTCTGGTTGTTGTTAGTAAAAAGAGCACACATGCAATGACACTGGTGGATCCATAGGTGGATTGTGAAATGAACACACATGCAATGACACTGGTGGATCCATATGTGGTATGCGAAAAGAACACACATGCAATGACTCTGGTTGTTGTTAGTAAAAAGATCACACATGCAATGACACTGGTGGATCCATAGGTGGATTGTGAAAAGAGCACACACATGCAATGACACAGGTGGATCCATGTGTGGTCTCTGAAGAGAACACACATGCAATGACTCTGGTTGTTGTTAGTAAAAAGAACACACATGCAATGACACTGGTGGATCCATATGTGGATTGTGAAAAGAGAACACGTGCAATAATACTGGTGGATCCATATGTGGTATTTGAAAAGAAAACACATCCAATGACTCCAATTGTTGTTAGTAAAAAGAACAAACGGGCAATGACTCAGGTTGTTGTTAGTAAAAAGAGCACACATGCAATGACACTGGTGGACCCATAGGTGGATTGTGAAAAGAACACACATGCAATGACACTGGTGGATCCATACGTGGTATGTGAAAAGTACACACATGCAATGACTCTGGTTGTTAGTGAAAAGAACACACATGCAATGACACTGGTGGATCCATGGGTGGATTGTGAAAAGATCACACACATGCAATGACACTGGTGGATCCATGTGTGGTCTCAGAAGAGAACACACATTTCAATGACTCTGGTTGTTGTTAGTAAAAAGAACACACATGGAATGACACTGGTGGATCCAAGTGTGGTCTCTGAAGAGAACACACATGCAATGACTCTGCTTGTTGTTAGTAAAAAGAGCACACATGCAATAACACTGGTGGGTCCATAGGTGGATTGTGAAAAGAACACACATGCAATGACACTGGTGGATCCATATGTGGTATGTGAAAAGAACACACATCCAATGACTCTGGTTGTTGTTAGTAAAAAGAACACACATGCAATGACACTGGTGGATCCATAGGTAGATTGTGAAAAGAGCACACATGTAATGACACTAGTGGATCCATATGTGGTATGTGAAAAGAACACACATGCAATGACTCCAGTTGTTGTTAGTAAAAAGAACACACATGCAATGACCTTTGGTGGATCCATGTGTGGTCTCTGAAGAAGAACACACATTTCTATGACTCTAGTTGTTGTTAGTAAACAGAACACACATGCAATAACACTGGTGGATCCATGTGTGGTCTCTAAAGATAACACACATGCAATGACTCTGGTTGTTGTTAGTAAAAAGATCACACATGCAATGACACTAGTGGATCCATAGGTGGATTGTGAAGAGAGCACATGCAATGACCTTTGGTGGATCCATACGTGGTATGTGAAAAGAACACACATGCAATGACTCTTGTTGTTGTTACTAAAAAGAACACACATGCAATGACACTGGTGGATCCATGTGTGTTCTCTTCAGAGACCACACATGCAATGACACTCGTGGATCCATGTGTGGTCTCTGAAGAGAACACACATTTCAATGACTCTGGTTGTTGTTAGTAAAAATAACACACATGCAATGACACTGGTGGATCCATGTGTGGTCTCTGAAGAGAACACACATGCAATGAATCTGGTTGTTGTTTGTAAAAGAGCACACATGCAATGACACTCGTGGATCCATAGGTGGATCGTGAAAAGAACACACATGCAATGACACTGGTGGATCCATATGTGGTATGTGAAAATAACACACATGCAATGACACTGGTGGATCCATGTGTGGTCTCTGAAGAGAACACACATGCAATGACTCTGGTTGTTGTTAGTAAAAAGAGCACACATGCAATGACACTGGTGGATCCATAGGTGGATTGTGAAATGAACACACATGCAATGACACTGGTGGATCCATATGTGGGATGCGAAAAGAACACACATGCAATGACTCTGGTTGTTGTTAGTAAAAAGATCACACATGCAATGACACTGGTGGATCCATAGGTGGATTGTGAAAAGAGCACACACATGCAATGACACAGGTGGATCCATGTGTGGTCTCTGAAGAGAACACACATGCAATGACTCTGGTTGTTGTTAGTAAAAAGAACACACATGCAATGACACTGGTGGATCCATATGTGGATTGTGAAAAGAGCACACGTGCAATGATACTGGTGGATCCATATGTGGTATTTGAAAAGAAAACACATCCAATGACTCCAATAGTTGTTAGTAAAAAGAACAAACGGGCAATGACTCAGGTTGTTGTTAGTAAAAAGAGCACACATGCAATGACAGTGGTGGACCCATAGGTGGATTGTGAAAAGAACACACATGCAATGACACTGGTGGATCCATACGTGGTATGTGAAAAGTACACACATGCAATGACTCTGGTTGTTGTTAGTAAAAAGAACACACATGCAATGACACTGGTGGATCCATAGGTGGATTGTGAAAAGATCACACATGCAATGACAGGTGGATCCATGTGTGGTCTCAGAAGAGAACACACATTTCAATGACTCTGGTTGTCTTAGTAAAAAGAACACACATGCAATGACACTGGTGGATCCATGTATGGTCTTTGAAGAGAACACACATGCAAGGACTCTGGTTGTTGTTAGTAAAAAGAGCACACATGCAATGACACTGGTGGATCCATAGGTGGATTATGAAAAGAAAACACATGCAATGACACTGGTGGATCCATGTGTGGTCTCTGAAGAGAACACACATTTCAATGACACTGTTGGATCCATATGTGGTATGGGAAAAAAACACACATGCAATGACACTGGTGGATCCATGTGTGGTCTCTGAAGAGAACACACATTTCAATGACTCTGGTTGTTGTTAGTAAAAGAACACACATGGAATGACCTTTGGTGGATCCAAGTGTGGTCTCTGAAGAGAACACACATGCAATGACTCTGCTTGTTGTTAGTAAAAATAGCACACATGCAATAACACTGGGTCCATGGGTCCATAGGTGGATTGCGAAAAGAACACACATGCAATGACACTGGTGGATCCATATGTGGTATGTGAAGAGAACACACATCCAATGACTCTGGTTGTTGTTAGTAAAAAGATCACACATGCAATGACACTGGTGGATCCATAGGTGGATTGTGAAAAGAGCACACATGCAATGACACAGGTGGATCCATGTGTGGTCTCTGAAGAGAACACACATGCAATGACTCTAGTTGTTGTTAGTAAAAGAACACACATGCAATGACCTTTGGTGGATCCATATGTGGATTGTGAAAAGAGCACACATGCAATATCTTGACTGGTGGATCCATATGTGGTATTTGAAAGAAAACACATCCAATGACTCAATTGTTGTTAGTAAAAGAACAAGCATGAAATGACTCAGGTTGTTGTTAGTAAAAGAGCACACATGCAATGACACTAGTGGACCCATAGGTGGATTGTGAAAAGAACACATGCAATGACACTGGTGGATCCATACGTGGTATGTGAAAAGTACACACATGCAATGACTCTGGTTGTTGTTAGTAAAAAGAACACACATGCAATGACACTGGTGGATCCAAAGGTGGATTGTGAAAAGATCACACACATGCAATGACACAGGTGGATCCATGTGTGGTCTCAGAAGAGAACACACATTTCAATGACTCTGGTTGTCTTAGTAAAAAGAACACACATGCAATGACACTGGTGGATCCATGTATGGTCTTTGAAGAGAACACACATGCAAGGACTCTGGTTGTTGTTAGTAAAAAGAGCACACATGCAATGACACTGGTGGATCCATAGGTGGATTATGAAAAGAAAACACATGCAATGACACTGGTGGATCCATGTGTGGTCTCTGAAGAGAACACACATTTCAATGACACTATTGGATCCATATGTGGTATGGGAAAAAACACACATGCAATGACACTGGTGGATCCATGTGTGGTCTCTGAAGAGAACACACATTTCAATGACTCTGGTTGTTGTTAGTAAAAAGAACACACATGGAATGACACTGGTGGATCCAAGTGTGGTCTCTGAAGAGAACACACATGCAATGACTCTGCTTGTTGTTAGTAAAAAGAGCACACATGCAATAACACTGGTGGGTCCATAGGTGGATTGTGAAAAGAACACACATGCAATGACACTGGTGGATCCATATGTGGTATGTGAAAAGAACACACATCCAATGACTCTGGTTGTTGTTAGTAAAAAGAACACACATGCAATGACACTGGTGGATCCATAGGTAGATTGTGAAAAGAGCACACATGCAATGACACTAGTGGATCCATATGTGGTATGTGAAAAGAACACACATGCAATGACTCCAGTTGTTGTTAGTAAAAAGAACACACATGCAACGACACTGGTGGATCCATGTGTGGTCTCTGAAGAGAACACACATTTCAATGACTCTAGTTGTTGTTAGTAAAAAGAAAACAAATGCAATAACACTGGTGGATCCATATGTGGTCTCTAAAGAGAACACACATGCAATGACTCTGGTTGTTGTTAGTAAAAAGAGCACACATGCAATGACACTGGTGGATCCATAGGTGGATTGTGAAAAGAACACACATGCAACGACACTGGTGGATCCATACGTGGTATGTGAAAAGAACACACATCCAATGACTCTTGTTGTTGTTACTAAAAAGAACACACATGCAATGACACTGGTGGATCCATGTGTGTTCTCTTCAGAGACCACACATGCAATGACACTCGTGGATCCATGTGTGGTCTCTGAAGATAACACACATTTCAATGACTCTGGTTGTTGTTAGTAAAAAGAACACACATGCAATAACACTGGTGGATCCATGTGTGGTCTCTGAAGAGAACACACATGCAATGAATCTAGTTGTTGTTAGTAAAAACAGCACACATGCAATGACACTGGTGGATCCATAGGTGGATTGTGAAAAGAACACACATGCAATGACACTGGTGGATCCATCTGTGGTATGTGAAAAGAACACACATGCAATAACTCTTGTTGTTGTTAGTAAAAAGAACACACATGCAATAACACTGGTGGATCCATAGGTGGATTGTGAAAAGATCACACACATGCAATGACACAGGTGGATCCATGTGTGGTCTCAGAAGAGAACACACATTTCAATGACTCTGGTTGTTGTTAGTAAAAAGAACACACATGGAATGACACTGGTGGATCCAAGTGTGGTCTCTGAAGAGAACACACATGCAATGACTCTGCTTGTTGTTAGTAAAAAGAGCACACATGCAATAACACTGGTGGGTCCATAGGTGGATTGTGAAAAGAACACACATGCAATGACACTGGTGGATCCATATGTGGTATGTGAAAAGAACACACATCCAATGACTCTGGTTGTTGTTAGTAAAAAGAACACACATGCAATGACACTGGTGGATCCATAGGTAGATTGTGAAAAGAGCACACATGTAATGACACTAGTGAATCCATATGTGGTATGTGAAAAGAACACACATGCAATGACTCCAGTTGTTGTTAGTAAAAAGAACACACATGCAATGACACTGGTGGATCCATGTGTGGTCTCTGAAGAGAACACACATTTCAATGACTCTAGTTGTTGTTAGTAAAAAGAACACACATGCAATAACACTGGTGGATCCATGTGTGGTCTCTAAAGAGAACACACATGCAATGACTCTGGTTGTTGTTAGTAAAAAGATCACACATGCAATGACACTAGTGGATCCATAGGTGGATTGTGAAAAGAACGCACATGCAATGACACTGGTGGATCCATACGTGGTATGTGAAAAGAACACACATGCAATGACTCTTGTTGTTGTTACTAAAAAGAACACACATGCAATGACATTGGTGGATCCATGTGTGTTCTCTTCAGAGACCACACATGCAATGACTGTCGTGGTGGTGGCACGGCAGATGCCATGGGTAGGATAAAGTATGGGGCCAATGGACGCTAGTGGGATCTGGGGAGGGAAGATGCAACTGTCTTTACACTCAAGCTGCCAAAGTGATGAACTTTATTTCTCTCTTGACCGGTTACAAGTGCTCCTTGAGCTGCTTAGGGGGGGACAATGTGAATCTCCCCAGCCTAACGGTGCTCTCTTTTTCTCTCTTCTCCCTCAGGGTCCAAACCTCCCCTTATAAAGGGGTGCCTTGGGTGCCCTTAGGGCTGACGAGGCAAGCATATTCGTGGAATATGCTTGTCCCAAAATAGTAGTTCGGCGGCCTCCTTTCCCTGTCGCCCTTCTAATGACGGCAAGGCTCTAGTGCCCCCCCTCCTGCGTGCCTCGGGCTTCAGGACTGTCACCTTCGTGACCTCCTTACGCCCCTCGGCCTTGTGCATCCTTGTCTCTTGTGCTTGGCCTGTCTGATTCCTTCTAGCCTGACTATACTTTGACCACAGGCTTCTCCTTCTCACGCAAGCTTCATATCACTCGGCCTTACCTTGTGTTACTCGGCTCGTTCCTTACGCATGAAGATCATTTGGGTAACCGGCCGATTTTCTCATTAACTTCGGCGGGTAACTACGATACCTATACATGGGCTTCTTGCCTCCGTTCATCGGCCGACATATCCATGATTGGCCGACCTAGGCCGTAAGTCGGAAACAGGCAGGGGCGGTACCTCTGTCTTTCCCGTCTCTAACCTACCGAGGTTAACCCCGACATTAGTCCCGAAGCTGGTGTGGCCACATCAATAGCTTTGGCGGGTTATATCAGCTTCATTACTTTCTTAAGTCTTGTTTAGAGCTATGGCCTTGTCCAGGGTTTCCTCGTTCCTTCCATCGTCGCCACGTCCTCGCATCACCCCATCATTGCTCTTCTAGTTTTAGGTCCTTCTCTGCTTCTTGACAAATTCTGATGAACCACATCTGCTCTTGCGGCAGCCATGACGCTCGTGTGCCGCTCCCCTCGGGATCGTAACCACTTTTCTTTATGCAGCCGTTGGTGTGGCTCCACTTACCGTCGTGCGTTCGTTAAATGCTGTTCCCACGATCTACAGGCAACCGCCACACCCACGATCCCACTCCTGTTACCGGCTTGACTATACTGAGAGAAGCAGCGCCCTTGGTTCATCTTTCCTTATCGCTCGCGTCCGCTCTCCTTCTTCCTTCGCCTGCGTGTTCTCTTGCCGCTCCGCCGTTCATCCGCGAGCCTCCGCCGGTGAGATTCCGCCGCGTCGTTCGCCGCTCTCTGGTACGGCTCCGCCCGGTGAGTCCTTTCGACCATCTTGCCCTGATCTTGCCCTAGATCGATCCGCTCCGTTTCGTGCTCGATCGGCGGTTCCTCCTCTCTTCGCCATTGTTTTCGTGCTAAGTTCCGGCGGGGCCTTGTAGCTCTAAGCTCCTCCGCGCCAGATTTTCCTCGGCGATCTCTCCGCGCACCCATGTCTGAATTCGTTTAGCGGTGCTCTTGTTGAGGGCGATGGCGCTGGCTCGGCGGCGTGGATCGTGGCGGGGCTCTTCGCCACGCGTGAGATTGAATGGCTCATCCGAACTCGACGGATTCTGCCGAGGTTTCCTGCCGTCTACCCGCAGCGAATCCTCTCCGATTATCGAGAGGCGAGTATGTGGTCTTCATGTCTCACTTCGCCATGGCAACGGTCTCCCTCTCAGCGATTTTGCTAGGGAATTCCTTGATTACTTCGGTCTTCAGCCGCACCACCTTCCTGCGAACGCCATAGCTTCTCTTTCTGCTTTCATCTCCGCTTCGGAGGGTTACTTCGGCCTGTGGCCGTCAATGCATGTCTGGTCGAAGTTCTTCCAGATCCGCTCCAACGTCGTTCCCGACAAATCTACGCATCCTTAGAAGTTGCTCACCCAATGTGGGGCGGCGTCTATTACACCTCGGAGGAAATCCGTGTTCCCGTGTCACCGGGTTAGAGTCATGCAAGAAATGGCACAAATCATTCTTCTATGTCAAGAACGGAGGGCGGAAGACAAGATTGGCTCCCTCCATTCTCAATTGGCCCACCTTCCAAAGTGAAGCTCTATAATCCGAGGAAAACTCATGCCTGGCCGAGGCCTTGAGATTCGGCTAAAGAGTTGATCCGGGCGGGTTGTCTTGGCGAAGACCTGATGGCAACTTTTATTAGTAGCCGGATCTGCCCCTTCCAGCAGCGGACCCACAAGCTATGCTACATGAGTGGTCCTCTTGACCCTAACCGAGTCTCGACCGTGGAGTTGGACAATTACCTTATTCATAAGCGCGTCAAGCTATCTTCAAGGCTGAGATGCGAGGATTGGTCTTGGGGTTAAAACCATTCACCGCGACCGTCCGCCTCCCGAGGTATGCCTAATCTCCATTACTCTATCTTTCCTCAGTTCCTAGAGACTGGTTTACATGATTTTCTTTCTCCTTGTCCTGCAGAGGTTCGCGAGAGAAGAATGAGGGCGCCGAGTTCTGCAGCTCCTTGGCCCTTGCATGAGGAGTACCCGGATCTTGGCGAGCGGACTCAGGAGTTCGTCCCTAAGTCGGATCTGCTCGGCTCGAGCTGTGGCAAAACTTCAGCGCAAGAGGAGGAAGGTGATTGGACGAGGTCCAAATTCTTGAGGTAGTTGCCGCCATGCCTATTTCTTATGCATTTCCGGCTTCTACTTTCCCAGCTAATCCGGCGGTCAGGTTCACGGCCTTGAACCTATTGCTTCGGCCTCCCGTTACCTCGAAGCGCAGGGCTCCTGCTAGTGCCTCGGGCGGTTCCTAAGAAGCGAATAAAGAAATCGCTCGAATCCTCCCGAGCGCAAGACTATGCCCGGGTTCTTTGGGTAAGTTCTTTTGCCTATATTTCTTGTTTCTCTCTCTTTCATCTCCCATACCATGAATCTTCTTTCTTATTTTGCAGCGCTCCTTTATGCAATGTTAAACCCAGCGGTCCTAGTATGACTAAGCGTCCGATTCGGCGCCATCTCCTCCTCCCGCTGATGACACCCGAATTCCTAGTCCTATTCGTCTGCTTCTCCCCGCTCCAAATCGTCGCTTGTTACGTTGATGCCCCGAGGCCTCTTCCATTGATCTGGATCGATCCGGCCTCCAATGTTTTCGTTGAGCCACTGTCCCTCTATGGGCCCAGCGTTACCATTGAGCCTCCATCTACTCGGTGGTTTCTGGTCGTCCCGACCTTGGCGAAAAGGTCGTTGCCCGGCGCCCTCTGCGAGCTTATCCTCCGCTGGTCCTAAGGACTCCGTCCCCACCGGGCGCAACTTCTGCTGCGCCTCTTTTAAGGAGAAGCGTGTTATTGCGTCAAGACTTCTTCTCGAGAAAGGTCTTGCGGCTCTTCTCAACCGAGTATTGCGGGCCTTGCGCTAAAGGGAGCTGCATCTGCCAAAGTCACTGTTACCTCGACCCGCAGACCGACTAAGCTCTTCATAAGAGCCTGCGATGCCGTGGTGGGACCACCTGCCGGGGTAAAGTTTAACTCGGACAGCTAAGCGGGAACAACCTTGGGCGCTAGTTGAGTATGCCAATAACTGGAATCTGGCGATCAATTTGAGGCTAATCCAGCCAACCAACCTTTCCACTTTTCGACATCGGCCGTTTGACCATCGCCCGGTTTATCATTGATACCAACAAGATGAATCGGTAATTATTTTATCTCTGAGTCTTAAATTATTCTCGGATGTTACCATATTCTCTAGTCCCGAAACTTGCAAGGAAATAACTTGTTGTATGCTTGGAAGTTTGACTTAATTATTTCTAAGGTTTGTTAGTCCGGCCATCTAGTTCATAGTTTATTCGGACTTGGTGTAGCTTTGAATATCCATCCACCTAGAGGCGAGTTAAGCCCTTCTTGACTTGGATCTGGCATAACTTTGAATATCCAGCCACCTATGGCGAATTAAGCTTTGCTTGATTGGGATCTAGTTTAACTTTGAAGATCTAGCCACCTAGATGCGAGTCTGAATCCTTCTTGACTCGGATCTAGTATAGCTTTGAATATCCAGCCACCTAGAGCAAGTGAGCTTTGCTTGATTGGGATCTAGTTTAACTTTTAATATCCACCACCTAGAGGCGAATTAAGCTTTTTGATTTGGATCTGGTATAACTTTGAATATCCAGCCACCTAGAGCGAATTAAGCTTTGCTTGATTCGGATCTGGTCAACTTTGAAGATCTAGCCACCTAGATCTGAGTCTAAGTTCTTGACTCGGATCTAGTATAGCTTTGAATATCCAGCCACCTAGAGCCGAAGTGAGCTTTGCTTGATTCGGATCTAGTTTAGCTTTAATATCCAGCCACCTAGAGCGAATTAAGCTTTGCTTGATTTGGATCTGGTATAACTGAATATCCAGCCACCTAGAGCGAATTAAGCTTTGCTCGATTCGGATCTAATTTAACTTCTACTTGTTGCTTTATCATTTTGCTCCATTGCTCGGGTTGCACATGACCGACGGACGCCGAAGTTCGAGAGGTTGCTTTTTCGACCGCAAGCTGGAAGAAATCTGAAAGTTCTGCCGTGGCAAAGAAGGCGATAAGTCGATAGTTCGTTTTCCTTATTTCCACCTTTCTCATATACTCGTCCGCTGAATGCCGGCTTACTTCTTGTTGAATAGGTAATATCAATAACCTCAATATCCGCCTTGAAAGAAGATCAAGACCTTGGAAGGTTAGTTTCCTTTCTACTTTACTCCTTCTCCTTTTAGTATCTATGCTAAGTTTCCTTATTGCGTTGGGCTGTGGTAAAGCCGAGTTGCAAAACTTTGCGATCATCGCAACAAGATTACGTGCCCATGCACGGCGTGATGCTTCATTTTTAGAACAAAGCGCAGTTCATTGGCGCAACTACAAGAAAAAGATGATGAGATAGCTACTTTGAGATCCGAGGTGAATGCACTCAAGCTCTCTCGAAGTCCGAGCTAGAAAAGGTCGACCAAGAATTTGCGAGGAAAAGAATCGGTGACTCTGGATTCTGAAGAACAAAGAACTCCTCGAAGCTGCCGAACTTAAAACTCTCGGTTTGAGCGAGGAAATTGCTCGTTTCGAGAAGAGTAAAGCTGCTTGGGCCAAAGACCTTCAGATAATGATGAGCTACATTCATCGTAAGTTAGTTGGCCTGGCCGAACTATATGTTTGCTTTGTCGTCGCTGCTATCCTTTGACACGTCCATGTTTTGCGCAGATCACTTCCCCGAGGCCAAACCCGTGAGTTCTAAAGCTGTTCTTGCAGCTCGGCGCCGTCGAGGTGAACACATTCTTTGTTGACTTTGAATATTCGATGGAGGATTTCTTGGTTGCTTTGTTGGTGCTACTTTGGTCCGATGAAAATTATGGGCGGGACTTGGTGCAGCCGCTATCCGAGCTTATCATGTACTCTGGCGAATACCTCGGGGACTCGATATCAATGAATTCAAGTTATTGGTGACAAGGCTGATGGCATCTGAGAGACAGTTGAGTCTTTGGAGAGAATCTACTGCGCGTGCTGGTGCCGACATGGCCCTTACTGTAATCATGTCATGGTATGAAGACATCTCTCTTGACATTCTGAGGAATCTGCGCACTGGCTCCCGTTGGGTTGAAGATCCCACCTTTGTTGCTCTTCGGCAAGCTCGGGCTTTCCGACTCGTCGAGTATGCCGACGTGCACACTTGGAATGAAGGGCCGAGTTTTCTCCCCGATCCGGGTCGCGGCTGAAGGTGCTTCGGGTGATGATTCAGCTGAGCACGGGGAAGGTGAAGATGATTCGGCCACATCCGATAGCTCCAGCTCAAGCTCGGATAGCAACGGTGATGCGCGGTCCTCCTCCAAAGGCACCGGGCATTCTACGCACGCATCTTGGCGCTCTGAACAACCCGTGATACCGAAGTTGCACTGGGTCGGCGGAGGCGGCGACCTCGGTCGAAGTTCCTCCTACTTGAGTGCCCACTTTTTGAGCAAGGAGCTGCCCTCCAACGAACAACGCCTAGGTTATTTGCGATCCCTGGTATGCGGGCGATAATAATGACGAAAAATTTGTCAACTCGTATGATTCGAACTTCTTTTGCTATGTGTTGTTGAGACTCTTTGTTAAGTGGATGCTCGTCAATTCTTGCCTTGCTGGCTCGTAATTTCTTCATCTTTGAGGGCTCAACTTTGCCGTTATTTTGATGATCTTATCCAGGCATTAGCGCTGAAGATCTATGCTATTGACCTGTTTTGAATATAAGTTAACTACTCCGTTGTGGGAGCAAGCAACAATCGCTGGATAAATCGTTCTTGTCCGAACTTCCTTATATAAATCACGTTTGAGGTGGTATAAAACTGATATGATTGCGTTTAGCATAGGTTTTGAGGTATCATACGGTAGTCCCCGAATCGTTGCTTTAGATGCCGAGGTTTAAGTGTCATCGCATTTGACATACCATATGATAGTCCCGAGTCAATGCTTTTGGCACCGAGGTACATATTCGTAACATGAAAGGAACACAACATACGGCGGTCCAGTCACCGCTCGATGCCAATGTTCAAGTATGTAACGCGAAGAAATAAATATACCATATGGCAGTCCCCGAGTCATTGCTCTGCGTGTCGAGGTTCAAACATATAACACGAAATAATCATTACATATGGCAGTCCCCGAGTAACTGCTCTGGGTACCGAGGTTTAAACATCTAACATAACATAATGTAGTCCCCGAGTAACTGCTCTGGGTGCCGAGGTTTGAAATACATGATATGACATAAATATATCCTATGGCAGTCCCCGAGTCACTGCTCTGGGTGCCGAGATGCAAATACATTATTGGATTTTGACCTTGAGATAGAACGCTCTGAGTAAAATGGCGAAGTAAAGCCACATTCGAGGCGCCGTTTCTTCACCAGCTTTGTCTGCCTTGTTCTCTCCAGGGGATTGAGCATCGATCAGATAATATGCATCGTTGTGCAATGCTTTGCTCACGATAAATGGTCCTTCCCATGGGGGTGATAATTTGTATGTGTCCGTAGTCGCTGCACCAGCCGGAGGACTAAATCTCCTTCTTTGAATACTCTTGGATTCACTTTCTTGCTGTGATATCGCCGTAAGTTCTGTTGATAAATGGCCGATCGTGATAATGTCAACTCCCTGGCTTCTTCCAACAGGTCTACGGCATCTTGCGAGCTATTTCATTTGTTTACGAGGTTGTGTCTTGAGCAACCCTTGGCGAGTCATAGATTATGTCGGTTGGGAGATGCGGCCTCTGCCCCGTATACCAGAAAGAATGGAGTGTAACCTGTTGATCTATTCGGAGTAGTCCGGAGGCTCCATAACACGGCTGGGATTTCTTCGATCCAACATCCTGCCGACCGTTGCAAAGGTTCAACAAGTCGTGGTTTTATTCCTGATAACACCAGTCCATTAGATCTTTCAACCTGCCCATTGGATCTTTGGGTGGGCCACCGAGGCAACATCTAGTCTTATGTGCTTCTCTTGGCAAAATCTGCGAAGGCTCATACGCAAAGTTCATGCCATTATCCGTAATAATGCTATGTGGGTATCCGTATCTCAAGATGATATCCTTGAGAAATTTCACCGTGTGCCCATCACACTTTTGATTGGTTTACTTCAATCCACTTTGTGAACTTGTCTACCATAACCAAGATGTGGGTCATTCCTCTCGCCCGGCTTGAAAGGTCCCACCATGTCTAAACCCCATACGTAAAATGGCCAAGTGATGGGTATTGTTTTAACTCGGCCGACGGCATATGTATTCTGGTTGCATATCTCTGACACCCATTGCACTTCTTAACTAATTCTTCTGCCTCTTTTAACGCCGTTGGCCAGTAAAATCCATGCCTGAAAGCCTTGGCTACTAAAGCGCGAGATGAGGCATGGTGCCCACATTCTCCTTGGTGTATGTCTAGAAGGATTTCCTGACCTTCTGTGGAACTCACGCACTTCTGCAATATGTTTGTTACGCTTCTCTTATATAACTCATTGTTTATGATTGTATAGGCTTTTGCTCTTCCGATGGTTTGTCGCTAATATTTCATTACTCGGCAATACCGTCTTTTAGGTACGAAAATATGGGTTGCGCCCATATGCTCATACTCTTTCTGCAGTGATCTCACTGTCTATCTCCATGTTTTCTGCCGACGTATATACCTCGGCTCTCTCCATGATTGCTATTACCTCGGCTGTCCCTCTCTTTAGGGATTCCGAATCTTTCTGCGGATCTACCTCCATTGGCGTATGATTCTCTGCAGAACTTGCTGGGATAAAGATTGATTCGGACTCTGGTGATGGGTTTATTGATGGTTTCCTGAGGTGCTCCAGGGCAATACCTGGCGGAATTGATTGCCGGGTTGATCCTAATTTTGACAATGTGTCAGCAGCGTCATTTTCTGCTCGTGGTATGTGGTGGAATTCACATCCTTCAAAATATCCACTTATCTTTTGCACATGGAATCTGTATAAAGCCATATTAGCATCTAATGCGTCCCAACTGCCCGATACTTGCTGTACTACTAGATCCGAGTCACCGTAGCATAGGATTCGGCGTATACCAATTTCTTTCGCCATTTTCAATCCATGGACTAGTGCTTCATATTCAGCTACATTGTTGGATGCAAAATGTATTTGCAGAACATATATCAACTGATATTATTTAGGAGAGGTTAGCACTATTCCTGCTCCCAAAACGAACCTTAGTTTGGAACCATAAAAATTCATTCTCCACTAATTTGCATCTGGCAGTGGTGGCTCATATTGCACCTCGCCCGATCTACGAGAAAGTCGGCGACAGCCTGAGATTTGATCGCATCTCTCCTATCAAATTGTGGAGCATACGGTGATAACTCGATTGCCCATTTTGCTATTCGGCCACTTGCATCTTTGTTGTTCAAAATGTCGGCTATGGGTGCCTCACAGATTACTTTGATGGGGTGCTCTTCAAAGTAATGCTTAAGCTTTTTTGCCGACATATATACTCCATAAGCCATCTTCTGATAGTGCGGATAATTCTGCTTTGAAGTGGATAATACTTCACTTAGATAATATACTGGCCTCTGAACTGTGTTACCCTCTTCAAGTCGTTCCACTACAACCACAGTACTAACTACTCGATTGGTAGCCGCTACATAGAGTAGCATAGGTTCTTTCGATAATGGAGAAGCTAAAATGGGTGCCGTAACTAGCATCTTTTTCAACTCATGAAATGCAAGGTCCGCCTGGGGAGTCCAGCTGAATTTGTCCGACTTTCTCATCAGCTGATAAAGTGGCAGTGCCTTCTCTCCTAGCCGACATACAAATCGACTAAGCGAGGCCAGGCAGCCCGTGAATTTTTGTACATCGTTCAAGCATCTCGGCAATTCCATTCTTTCTATTGCTCTTATCTTTGTTGGATTAGCCTCGATACCTCGGCTGGACACAAGGAAACCGAGTAATTTTCCTGCCGGCACGCCAAATGTGCACTTCTCTGGATTAAGTTTCATTCGGAACCTTCTCAGGTTCGCGAAAGTTTGCCGTATATCTTCTAGCAAGGTTTTGCTCTCCTTAGTTTTGATGACTACGTCATCCACATATACTTGTACATTTTTTCCTATCTGATCATGTAGGCACTTTTGCATGCACCTTTGATACGTTGCTCCTGCATTTCGCAGGCCTTATGGCATTGTGCGATAACAATAAGCCCCGTACGGGGTAATAAATGCAGTCTTTATTTGATCGGCCGGATTTAACGGTATCTGGTGGAAACCAGAATACGCTGCTCACAAATGATAACAGCTCACAGCCGGTGTCGAGTCAATGACTTGGTCTATTCTAGGCAAAGGAAAAGGATCTTTTGGACATGCCTTGTTCAGGTTAGTGTAGTCGATACACATTCGCCACACAATGGCTACATTGGGGTCATCTTTTTTCTTTTCTACTAGTACCGGATTTGATAACCAATCCGGATACAGCACCTCCATGATGAACCCGGCTGCGAGAAGCCGAGCTATTTCATCCCCTATTACTTTTCTCCTGTCTTCGGCGAAGCGGCGGAGAGGTTGCTTCACCGGCCTTGCTCCTGGCCTGACGTTTAAAGAGTGCTCAGCCAACTCCCTCGGCACACCTTGCAGATCTTGAGTTGACCATGCAAATATGTCCCGATTCTCACGGAGGAAGTTGGTGAGCTCGCCTTCCTATTTAGCGTCAAGGCCTGCACCAATAGTAACAGTGCGCTCTGGGAACTGCTCATCAATCTGAAATTTCTTCGTCTCTTTGGTCGGCTGAAAAGAAACACTGCCATGAGGGTTGGCCAGTGCCGGCATGCTTAACTGTGCTGACTGAGCGAGGGCTGCTACCTCCTGAATCCTTTTCTTTTCTCTTGCTATAACCAATGACTCGGCCAAATTTGACCCGGCCGAAGGACACTCCATTGACTTCTTGTAATCCTCGAACTGTTATCACCCCTTGTGGTCCGGGTAACTTCATCTTTAGATAACCTATATGACAGCTGCTCATGAATTTGGCCAGTGCGGGCCGTCCGAGTAGAGCATGATAACAACTTTCCAGATCGACCACCTCAAATTCTAAATTTTCTGCTCTGCAGTTATCTCTTGTACCGAATAACACGTCCACTCGGACTTTACCGATGGGCTCACATGAAAGCCCTGGCACTATCCCATGGAAAGTTGTCCTCGTGGACTGCAGCATATTCTGTGATATTCCGAGCTTGTGCATGGTATCTTTGTACATGATGTTGATACTGCTTCCATTATCGATGAGTACTTTTGAGAATTTCACATTGATGCTTGGTCCCACAAACGTTGGATCCAACACGAGTGCATATGATCCTGGACTTGGCATTATTCTGGGGTGGTCTTTCATGCTCCAGGTCATCTCCTGATCAGACCATGGCTGGTATCTTGGCACTGCCGGTACAACTGCATTCACTTCCATATGCCGGCGCTGCACACTCTGCTTGTCCTGCTGTTCCGTCGTGAACACACAATAAGACTGGTGATGTTCCCTGTAATCATTACGTCCAGCATTCGCCGGATTTATCCTTCCGTCCTGCCCCTGGTTCATTACTTGATGCACTGCATCCCCTCGATCCGAGTTATCGTACCTCGGGGGAAAGGGCGGTAGCATCAGTTGCTGTGTATTTGCTCCAGTTAGTTGCGGCTGATGCTGTTGTTGCACCTGATGGGAAACCTGAACTCCTGCCGGGTTCCCCATCGCATTTTTCATCCAGGCGCATTGCCGGGTTGTATGATTGGCCGGTCTAGATGGGTTTGATGTGTGAAATTTGCACGGCTGATCTAACATGGATTCGAACGTATACTTCGGCCTCTCTTGCCATTGCTTCTTTTGCTCTGGGGTCCATTGCCTCTTTCCCTCATTCCTTGATGTCCACCGTTGAGGTCCATTTTTCTGTCGTTGAGTTGCTCCGTGACTCGGCTGATCTTGTGCTACAGCCGCCACCTGGGCTGAATTATATCTATAACCCGGCCTCTCTTCTCTTCTTCTTCCTCTGAAATCACGCCTAGATGACCCGGCCAATTCTCTCGTGTACTGGTCTTGTTGCTCACGATGATCTGCCGACATTAACTCCGGTTGGGTCGGGTCACCCAATGCATAGGAGTCCGCTATTCTGATAGTTTCTGCCAGTGTGGTTGGCATATCTCTCGGCAGGCGTTGCCACAGTACGCTGCCATAATGGCAGCCTTGCGCGAACCAAGTGATCGCTTGCGATTCGATAACTCCCTCACATGAGTTTCTCAGGTTACACCATCGAGTTAAAAACTCTCTATCTGTTTCATTCGCCTCGCTTGCACATGGCTAGTTCTTTGTGGTCTATTCGGTCTCTTGTATGTGCCGGTAAAGTTGCTAACGAACATCTCTTCAAATCCAACCAAGAGTTGATACCGCCAGCTGGTTGATTATTCAACCATACCTGGCTGGTCCTTCCAACATCTGTGGGACATACATACCGCGGCCATCTCAGATTGCCACCTGCTATCTTCACAGCGGTGGCATAATCAATCAACCATCTTGTGGTTTGGTACTTCCATTATGCGTTTTGTGCCTCTTGCCAACTGAAAATTCGCACCGGTGGTTCGCCCATGATCCTTGGTCCAAAACATGCGGACCTGGTGGACCTTGCTCTTCCAATAGCTCGGACCGGTATAGCCGATCCAACTTTACTCTTGCATCATTTGCTGGCAAATCTCTGTACAGGATTCTATCCTGCATCCCATAGTGATTGTTTCCACCCTGGTTTGCGTATTCTACTTCGGAATATCCATCATTATACCTTTCATTCATCTGATTGTAGCGAGCTGGCCTCACGTCTCTTTCCTGCTGAGGCTCATGTCTTGGTTGCGGGTTGAGCGACACTTCTCTTCTTACCTCGGCGGGTTTGGTTTTCATGATTGTCTCTTGCGTGTTCTTTCTGCCGTGCTCCCCATTACCTCGCCGCCGTCGTCCTTTTCCATGCGGCCGTGGTTTCTCTCCACTATTACCTCGGCTTGCATTGCCTGTTCTCATTTGCCTTTCCAGCTATTGCGGGTCATATGGAACAATTTGTTTGTTCCTCTTCCTAAGGTTACTGCTTTTTCTTTTCTAGCGTTGTTTCCAGGTGAAGACGCCGCTGCCGCAGATAAAGCAGGTGCTACCCCTGCCGAATGCACCCTCCGTGAAGCCCCTGGTCGTGCCGGGTTGGCTCTGAGCATTTCCTCATTTTGCCGGTTCGCGAGGCGCACCAGCTCATTCACTCTTTCTTGTAGTTTCTGCCGAGCTTCCCTGTCAATCCTCTAATTCCAAAGCTGCGGCATTTGCCGCCTCAGGTTTTTTCGGGGTGTCAGACTCGGAAACCCAAATCGCTCGATCCGCTCGTGAGCTTCATGCTCTTTGTTAATATCATTCATGAGGTTCTTACCTCTTAATCTTAGTTCGTCCACCCGCTCGGGTGCGATATCAAGCTTATTAGCTTTCGCATATTCTCTCAGGGTCCTGTTCAAGGATTGCAGGGCCGATACTTTTTTGGCCTCTACCAGCACCTTTTGCCTGGTTTCCTCTAACTCTGCCTGCGCATTTGCGGATCAAGTATCGGCCTCATCGGTGTGGTTAAGTTCTCTATAGTTGCTCAAGAATGTTCTCTCGTCTCCAGAGGTGGTCCTCTCACTCTTGGTGCCTTTGGGGTGGTGTCATGCAGCTCTGCGGGTTTGTCCCGAGGAATTACCTCGGCGGTTTGCGATTCTGCTTAGGCGGACCCTATCGCTGGCGGGTTCTCTTGACCCGGCTAATGCTGCTCCCGCTTGAGTCCTCGCGACCATCACCTCGACGCTGCCAAGCTCCTCGATGGATCGCCGCTTGGCCGAGGTGGTTCCCTGCAACAACAACTTGGTGAGGATAAATGTCGGTGATGTCGACGCCGACGTAGACCTGCTCGCCAGCCGATGAAGATCCGTTGCTGGGGTTTTCCTGAAGCTCCCTGCATTGTCTCTGACATAGTCGCAGAGACCAAATCTCTGGACCAAGCCAGAAACAACGCGCTCGCCGGTGTTGATGAAGTTTCCCGTCCGGATCACGACTCCAGCTAGCATCGCTTCTGGCCCCACGGTGGGCGCCAACTTGTTACCATATTCTCTAGTCCCCGAAACTTGCAAGGAAATAACTTGTTGTATGCTTGGAAGTTTGACTTAATTTTATTTCTAAGGTTTGTTAGTCCGGCCATCTAGTTCATAGTTTATTCGGACTTGGTGTAGCTTTGAATATCCATCCACCTAGAGCCGAGTTAAGCCCTTCTTGACTTGGATCTGGCATAGCTTTGAATATCCAGCCACCTATAGCCGAATTAAGCTTTGCTTGATTCGGATCTAGTTTAACTTTGAAGATCTAGCCACCTAGATCTGAGTCTAGTCCTTCTTGACTCGGATCTAGTATAGCTTTGAATATCCAGCCACCTAGAGCCGAAGTGAGCTTTGCTTGATTCGGATCTAGTTTAGCTTTTAATATCCAGCCACCTAGAGCCGAATTAAGCTTTGCTTGATTTGGATCTGGTATAGCTTTGAATATCCAGCCACCTAGAGCCGAATTAAGCTTTGCTTGATTCGGATCTAGTTCAACTTTGAAGATCTAGCCACCTAGATCTGAGTCTAGTCCTTCTTGACTCGGATCTAGTATAGCTTTGAATATCCATCCACCTAGAGCCGAAGTGAGCTTTGCTTGATTCGGATCTAGTTTAGCTTTTAATATCCAGCCACCTAGAGCCGAATTAAGCTTTGCTTGATTTGGATCTGGTATAGCTTTGAATATCCAGCCACCTAGAGCCGAATTAAGCTTTGCTCGATTCGGATCTAATTTAGCTTCTACTTGTTGTTTTATCATTTTGCTCCATTGCTCAGGTTGCACATGACCGACGGACCGCCGAGTTCCAGAGGTTGCTTTTTTCGCACCGCAAGCTGGAAGAGAAGTACGAGAAAGTTCTGCCCGTGGCAAAGAAGGTCGGTAAGTCGATAGTTCGTTTTCCTTATTTCCACCTTTCTCATATACTCGTCCGCGGAATGCCGGCTTACTTCTTGTTGAATAGGTAATATCAATAACCTCAATATCCGCCTTGAAAAGAAGATCAAGACCTTGGAAGGTTAGTTTCCTTTCTACTTTACTCCTTCTCCTTTTAGTATCTATGCTAAGTTTCCTTATTGCGTTGGGCTGTGGTAAAGCCGAGTTGCAAGACTTTGCAGTGTCGCAACAAGATTGCGTGCCCATGCCTGACGTGATGCTTCATTTTTTAGAACAAAGCGCAGTTCATTGATTGCAACTACAAGAAAAGATGATGAGATAGCTACTTTGAGATCCGAGGTGAATGCACTCAAGCTCTCAGAAGTCCGAGCTAGAAAAGGTCGACCAAGAATTTGCCGAGGAAAAGAATCGGCTGACTCTGGATTTACAGAAGAACAAAGAACTCCTCGAAGCTGCCGAACTTAAAACTCTCGGTTTGAGCGAGGAAATTGCTCGCTTCGAGAAGAGTAAAGCTGCTTGGGCCAAAGACCTTCAGATAATGATGAGCTACATTCATCGTAAGTTAGTTGGCCTGGCCGAACTATATTTTTGCTTTGTCGTCGCTGCTATCCTTTGACACGTCCATGTTTTGCGCAGATCACTTCCCCGAGGCCAAACCCGTGAGTTCTAAAGCTGTTCTTGCAGCTCGCGCTCGTCGAGGTGAACCTGTTGCTGTTGACTTTGAATATTCGATGGAGGATTTCTTGGTTGCTGTTGGTGCTGCAGTTGGTCCGATGAAAATTATGGGCCGGGACTTGGTGCAGGCCGCTATCCGAGCTTATCATGTACTCTGGCCGAATACCTCAGGGACTCCTGATATCAATGAAGTCAAGTTATTGGTGACAAGGCTGATGGCATCTGAGAGACAGTTGAGTCTTTGGAGAGAATCTGCTGCGCGTCTTTGGTGCCGACATGGCCTCATCAGAATCATGTCATGGTATGAAGACATCTCTTGACATTCGAGGAATCTGCGACCGCTCCCGCTGGGTTGAAGATCCCACCTTTGTTGCTCTTCGGCAAGCTCGGGCTTTCCAGCTCGTCGAGTACGCCGACGTGCACACTTGGAATGAAGGGCCGAGTTTTCTCCCCGATCCGGATCAGGAGGTCGCGGCTGAAGGTGCTTCGGGTGATGATTCAGCTGAGCACAGGGAAGGTGAAGATGATTCGGCCACATCCGATAGCTCCAGCTCAAGCTCGGATAGCAACGGTGATGCGCGGTCCTCCTCCAAAGGCACCGGGCATTCTACCGCACGTACTGACGCTCCTGAACAACCCCGTGATACCTCCGAAGTTGCACCTGGGTCGGCGGAGGGCGAGGCTGTTGGAGATATGCCCTAGAGGTAATAATAAATGTAGTTATTATTATATATCTTTGTGTTTATGATAAATGTTTACATTCATGCTATAATAGTATTAACAAGGAAACCATTAATACTTGTGTGATTTGTAAACTTAATTTGAAGTCCCTAGTATAGCCTCTATACTTCACTAGCTTGTTGGTTGATTGATGATTGTGGTTTCTCTATCATGAACATTGAGATGTTATCAACAACAAGATCATATCATTAGGAGAATGATATGGTGGACATACTCCTATAGACAAGCGTAGCATAAAGATCAAGTCATTTCAATAGTTCAATTGCTATATGCTTTCTGATACATAGTAACCTAATTCCTTCGACCATGAGATCATGCATATTGCCTTTACTGGATGGATGCTTTGATGTCATCAAACACCACACCGTAACAGGGTGGCTATAAAAGTGGCATTGGGTGTTCGGAAAGTATTGGTTGAAACACATGGATCAAGAATGGGATTTGTCCATCCACATGACTCGATGATATTCTCTGGCCCTCTCGGTGAAATGTCATCCAATTAGCTTGCAAGCATGTGACTTGGTCACAAGGGATCACATATCACGGAACGAGAAAAGAGTACTTATCGAACGAGGTTGAACTAAGTATGCAGAGATACCGACGATCATAACCTCGGATAAGTAACATATCGTGAGACAAAGGGAAATTGGTATCGTATGTAAGTGGTTCATTCGATCGCAAAGTAATCGTAGAAATATGTGGAGCCATATGAATTTCCAGATTCCTCTATTGGTTATTGTTGAAGTGTCTCGATCATGTCCGCATAATTCACGAACCGTAGGGAGACACACTTAAGGATTCGACGTTGTTTGAGTAGTTATGGTATTATGAGAAAGAGACCGAATGTTGTTCGAGTCTCGGATGGGATCCGGATATCACGAGGTGATCCGGAATGGTCCGGAGAATAAGATTCATATAAGGAAAGTCCCATTTCGGAGTTGGGGAATGGTTCCGTGTTTTCATCGAACATTCTAGAAGGTCCTGAATGTCCCACTCGGAGGGAAGGGTACATGAATGTGTCATTGCAAGTTGGAATGATTGCATCATGTGCTAGGTGTTCTCGCTGTCCAAAATAAAGGGTTTATTTAATTCCTAAATTGAAAAGTCAAGCGGCTAATTTGAAAGTCAAAGCGCCAATTTTGGAAAGTGGAAAGAGGAGGAGGTGGAGGCCGAGTTGGGGAGGAGTCCTCCTCCCAGCCAGCCCACCAAGCCGAGTTGGGGAGGACTCCCTCCCTTGGCCGGCCAGCCCTCCCACCTATAAAAGCAAGGCCAAGGCCCCTCCTCTAGACACACAGTTTCCTATCCTCTAAACTAGAAACTAGATCTAGACCGGTTTAGAGCTGTTTGTTTAGAGCCTTCTAATTGGTTTAGAGCCCTCTAATTGGTGTGTCTAATTACTAGACCACTAATAGCCTCTCTCATAAGCTCCACCATACTGCACCGGCTTAAGGCGAAGCCTCATGGGATCTCCCTCTACCTCCGTACCACGCCACAGTCTTCGGAATCGCGAGGAGAGTGCTTCAACCTCCGCTTTCACTGGAACAAGGGAGAGGAAGGTCTTCGTCAGTACCGAGCGTGTGACCGATCAAGGAGCGCTATGAGGAACGCTACGCGAAGGATCGCTCTGCGATCTTGAGATCGGAAAGAGTACGACTACATCACCCATGAGAATCTGCTCTCGTTAAACACTTTGGAATCTTCGAGGGTGAGTTATTCCATCGACTCGTTGCTGCAATCTAGTAGATAGATCTTGGCTTGTTTGTTTGTATGCGATAGAAAATTTTTGTTTTCCATGCTACGAACCCCTACAAAGGGTATCGAGCCGTGTCTATATGTAGATCTTGACGAGTAGAACACAATGGTCATTGTGGGCATTGATGCTTTTATTGTAGATTGCTTTTTGTGTACTTTGCATCTTGCGGTATGTTGGGATGAAGCGGCCCGGGCTAACCTTACATGACATCGTTCATGAGACTTGCTCCACGCTTGACATGCAACTCGTATTGCATAAGTGGCTTTATGGTGCTGTTTCTCCTAGCATAGTAAAGATCCAATTTACAACGGGTGATCAACAATGCTAGTATCAATGTTGTGGTTCTTGTTCGTAAGTTAGAACGACACTTATTGAAAGCCCCAAACCACGTAAAATATGCAAAGAAAATAGAGGCGTCTAACTTTGTTTTGCAGGGGTGTCTGATGATGTGATATGGCCATGATTGTGATTATATTTGATGTATGCAATGTTCCTTATTGTAAGTTGGCAACGGCGAGCCATATGGTTGTCTTTAATTCTGTTAAGACCTGCGTGTCTATTCAAAATAGTTGTAATAGTTGAAGCTGGTGGGCGACAACCATGAAGAAGCGTCATTGACCTTGATGCTATGCGGTGATGATGGAGATCATGTTCGTGCTTGAAGATGGAGATCGGAAGCACAAAGAAGAAAGGCCATATCATATCACATATTATGAATTGCATGTGATGTTAATCCTTTTATGCATCTTGTATTGCTTAGTAGACGGTAGCATTATAAGATGATCCCTCATGCACATAAATTTCAAGTTCTAAAGTGTTCACCCTTAGTATGCACCGTTGCCAAAGCTTGCTGCTTCGAAGCACCACGTGATGATCGGGTGTCTTTGATTCCGCGGGTGACTACAACGTAAGCAAGCCAGATTTGCTTATGCGGAAGCTAAGGTTTGTCTTGTGAGCCTAGCATGTACGTACATGGCCTCGAGAACACGGATGGCGAAAGGCAAAGCATGAATCATATAGTAGATATGATGAACATGATGATTGTTCGCCATTGAAACTATATCAACTCTCGTGATGATCGGTGTTGATGTAGTGGATTTGGTTCGTGTGATCACTAAAACAATGTGAGGGATGTTGTTTTGAGTGGGAGTTCACCTAGTTTAATTTCATTAATTAATTTGAACTCAATTTGTCATAAACTTAGTCTAAACTATTGCAAATATGTTGTAGATCAATGGCAGCAAATACCATCAATTTTAATGCGTTCCTAGAGAAATAAAAGTTGAAAAAAAATGGAATCAACTTCATGGATTGGTTCCGCAATTTGAGGATTGTCCTCACACTGGTAATTTGACCTATGTCTTTGGATGCACGCTAGGTGACCCACTGCAGTGATGCTACCGATGAAGTAAAAATGTTTACCTCGCTGGAAGAATCAGTACTCCATAGTTCGATGTGCTATCTTGTATGGTTTAGAATCGGACTTCAGAAAAGGTTTGAAGAGTCAGATCCATATGATATTGTCGAGGATCTCAAATTAATCTTTGAGACTCATGCGGCAATTGAAAGTTATGAAGCTTCTGAAAAGTTCTTTAACTGCAAGATGGAAGAGGGTAGCTCCGTCAGTGAGCATGTGCTTAAGATGTCTGAGCACGCAAATAAACTTCAAAGTTTGGGTATAGTGATTCCTAATACTTTGGGGGTTTTCCGTATCCTCCAATCACTACCACCAAGTTACAAGAACTTTGTGATGAACTACAACATGCAGAACATGAACACAGAGTTGCAAGAACTATTTGCCATGTTAAAATCTGCAGTGGAGATCAAGAAAGAGCACCAAGTGTTGATGGTCAATAAGACCACCAAATTCAAGAAAGGCAAGTCTAAGCGTAAGGACACTTCAAGAAGGGTGGTAAGAAAGTTACCATACCGACGAAGAAGACCAAGGCTGGACCTAAGCCCGATCTTGAGTGCTTTTTGCAAGGGAGAAGGTCCTTTGGGCGGAATTGCCCAAGGTACTTGGCAGATTTGAAGAACGGCAACATCAAAAAGAAAGGTATATCGATATACATGTTATTGATGTGTATCTCACTAGTACTAATAGTAGTGCACGGGTATTTGATAATCTGGTTCGGTTGCTCATATTTGTAACTCGAAGCAGAGCTACTGAATAAGCGGAAGCTAGTGAAGAAGCGAGGTGACGATGCGCGTGGAAAGCGGATCAAAGGTTGATGTGATCGCGGCACACTACCTCTTCATCTACCATCGGGATTAGTTTTATACTTAAATAATTGTTATTTGGTGCCTGCGTTAAGCATGAACATTATATCGGGATCTTGTTTATTGCGACGGTTACTTGTTTAAATCCGAGAATAATGGTTGTTCGATTTATATGAGTAATATGTTTTATGCACATGCACCTTTGATAGATGGTCTATTCATATTGAATCTCGATAGTGGATATACACATATTAATAACATTGAAGCTAAACGATTGAAATCAGCGATAACTTCGACCTATATGTGGCATCGTCGTCTTGGTCACATTGGAGTGAAGCGTATGAAGAAACTCCATTCGATGGACTTCTTGAATCACTTGATTTTGAATCACTTGAAAGATGCGAAGCATGTCGATGGGTAAAATGACTAAGACTCCATTTTACGGTATGATGGAGCGAGCTACGGACTTATTGGAAATCATACATACCGATGTGTGTGGTCCAATGAGTGTAGCATCATGTGATGGTTATCGTTATGTTCTTACCTTCACGGATGACTTAAGTAGATATGGGTATATCTATTTCATGAAACATAAATCCGAAACTTTCGAGAAGTTTAAGGAGTTTCAAAGTGAGGTAGAGAATCAACGTAACAAGAAGATTAAATTTCTACGTTACGATCGTGGAGGTGAATATCTAAAGTTCTGAGTTTGGCGAGCATTTAAAGAAATGTGGAATACTTTTCGATTGACACCGCCGAACACCACAACGTAATGGTGTGTCTGAACGTCGTGTCGAACTCTCTTAGATATGGTTCGTTCTATGATGTCACTTACAGATTTGCCACTATCATTTTGGGGTTATGCATTAGAAACAGCCGCATTCACTTTAAATAGGGCACCGTCTAAATCCGTTGAAACGACACCGTATGAATTATGGTTTGGGAAGAAACCTAAATTGTCGCTCCTTAAAGTTTGGGGATGAAGCCTATGTAAAGAAGTTACAGCGGACAAGCTTGAACCCAAAGCGGAAAAATCGTCTTCATAGGATACCCAAAGGAAACTATTGGGTATACCTTCTATCATAGATCCGAAGGCAAAATCTTCGTTGCTAAGAATGGATCCTTTCTAGAAGGAATTTCTCTCGAAAGAAGTGACTGGAAGGAAAGTAGAACTTCGGCGAGGTTGTCAACCTTCTCTCGAAATTGCGAGTAGCGCAGCACCGGAAGAAGTTCTGTGGTGCCTGCACCAATAAGAGAGGAAGCTAATGATAGTGATCATGAAACTTGGTTGAAGTTACTCTGAGCCTCGGAGATCAACGAAATCGTACCACTCCATTGGTATGATTCCGTTATGAATGTCATGTTGGTGGACAACACCGATGACCCGAGACATATGAGGAAGCAATGATGAGCCCAGATTCCAATAAATGGCAAGAAGCCATGAAATCCGAGATTGGATCCATGTACGAAAACCAAGTATGGACTTTGGTGGACTTCTGGGATGGTCAGAAGGTCGAGAACAAATGGATTTTCAAGAAAACAGATGCTGATGGTAATGTTACATCTATAAAGCTCGACTTGTCGCAAAAGGGTTTCGACAAATTCAAGGAGTTGACTACGATGAGACTTTCTCACCAATGGCGGCTAAAGTCTGTGAGGATTATGTTAGCAATCGCTGCATATTATGATTATGAGATATGGCAGATGGATGTCAAAACAGCATTCCTCAATGGAGACATTGATGAAGAGTTGTATATGATGCAACCCAAAGGTTTTGTCGATCCTAAAGATGCTAACAAGGTATGCAAACTTCAGCGGTCCATCTATGGATTGAAGCAAGCATCCAGTTGGAATCAACGTTTTGATAAGGTAATCAAAAGTTTTGGTTTTATACAAACTTATGGAGAAGCTTGTATTTACAAGAAAGTGAGTGGGAGCTCTGTAGCATTCTTAATACTGTATGTGGATGACATATTGTTGATTGGGAATGATGTAGACCTTCTTAATAGTGTCAAGGAATATTTGAATAATAGTTTTTCAATGAAGGATCTTGGCGAAGCAGCTTACATATTAGGCATAAAGATTTATAGAGATAGATCGAAACGCCAAATATCATTGTCACAAAGTACATATTTGGACAAAGTTCTAAAGAGGTTTGGAATGGAAGATAGCAAGAAAGGGTTCTTGCCCATGTTTTAATATGACCTTGAGTAAAACTCAAAGTCCGACATCGGGAAGATAGAGAAAAGATGAGTAAGACTCCTATGCCTCAGCCATAGGATCTCTAATGTATGCCATGCTATGTACTAGACCCGACATCGCATATGTTTAGTCTAACTAGCAGATATCAAAGTGATCCAGGAGTGGATCATTGGACAGCGGTCAAAAACATCCTTAAGTACTTGAGAAGAACTAAGGATATGGTTCTTTCTTATGGAGGTGATGAACAGCTCGTTGTTAATGGTTACACCGATGCTAGTTGGAACACCGATCCGGATGATTCTAAATCACAATCTGGATACGTATTTATTTTGAATGGTGCAGCAATTAGCTGGAGGAGTGCAAAACAAAGCGTTGTGGCGAGATCTTCAACTGAATCGGAATACATGGCTGCCTTGAGGCTTCACAAGAAGCGATATGGATGAAAGAGTTCATTACAGCTGGGTGTGGTTCCTAGTCGCTGGACCCAATGTCTATCTACTGTGATAACATGGGCGCCATAGCCAATGCGCAAGAACCAAGGTCACACAAGAAGCTGAAGCATATCAAGCTGCGTTTTCACGCTATTCGAGAACATATCCAGGATGGGGATATAAAGATTTGCAAAGTACACACAGATCTGAATGTGGCGGATCCGTTGACTAAACCTCTCCTGAGGGCAAAACATGACCAACACCAAACTGCCATGGGTGTTCGTATATTACCATGTAATCTAGATTAGATGACTCTAGTGCAAGTGGGAGACTGTTGGAGATATGCCCTAGAGGTAATAATAAATGTAGTTATTATTATATATCTTTGTGTTTATGATAAATGTTTACATTCATGCTATAATAGTATTAACAAGGAAACCATTAATACTTGTGTGATTTGTAAACTTAATTTGAAGTCCCTAGTATAGCCTCTATACTTCACTAGCTTGTTGGTTGATTGATGATTGTGGTTTCTCTATCATGAACATTGAGATGTTATCAACAACAAGATCATATCATTAGGAGAATGATATGGTGGACATACTCCTATAGACAAGCGTAGCATAAAGATCAAGTCATTTCAATAGTTCAATTGCTATATGCTTTCTGATACATAGTAACCTAATTCCTTCGACCATGAGATCATGCATATTGCCTTTCTTTGGATGGATGCTTTGATGTCATCAAACACCACACCGTAAGGGTGGCTATAAAAGTGGCATTGGGTGTTCGGAAAGTATTGGTTGAAACACATGGATCAAGAATGGGATTTGTCCATCCACACATGACAGATATTCTCTGGGCCCTCTCGGTGAAATGTCATCCAATTAGCTTGCAAGCATGTGACTTGGTCACAAGGGATCACATATCACGGAACGAGAAAAGAGTACTTATCGATACGAGGTTGAACTAAGTATGCGAGAGATCCGGCGATCATAACCTCGGATAAGTAACATATCGTGAGACAAAGGGAAATTGGTATCGTATGTAAGTGGTTCATTCGATCGCAGTAATCGTAGAAATATGTGGAGCCATATGAATTTCCAGATTCCTCTATTGGTTATTGTTGAAGTGTCTCGATCATGTCCGCATAATTCACGAACCGTAGGAGACACACTTAAGGATTGACGTTGTTTGAGTAGTTATGGTATTATGAGAAAGAGACCGAATGTTGTTGAGTCTCGGATGGGATCCGGGATATCACGAGGTGATCCGGAATGGTCCGGAGAATAAGATTCATATAAGGAAAGTCCCATTTCGAGTTGGGGAATGGTTCCGTGTTTTCATCGGGAACATTCTAGAAGGTCCCGGAATGTCCGGCACTCCGGAGGGGGAAGGGGTACATGAATGTGTCATTGCAAGTTGGAATGATTGCATCATGTGCTAGGTGTTCTCGCTGTCCAAAATAAAGGGTTTATTTAATTCCTAAATTGGAAAAGTCAAACGGCTAATTTGAAAGTCAAACTGCCAATTTTGGAAAGTGGGAAAAGAGGAGGAGGTGGAGGCCGAGTTGGGGGAGGAGTCCTCCTCCCCAAGCCGGCGCCCACCAAGCCGAGTTGGGAGGACTCCTCCCCTTGGCCGGCCAGCCCTCCCACCTATAAAAGCAAGGCCAAGGCCCCCTCCTCTAGACACACAAGTTCCTATCCTCTAAACTAGAAACTAGATCTAGACCCCGGTTTAGAGCTGTTTCGGTTTAGAGCCTTCTAATTGGTTTAGAGCCCTCTAATTGGTGTGTCTAATTACTAGACCACTAATAGCCTCTCTCATAAGCTCCACCATACTCGCACCGGCTTAAGGCGAAGCCTGGGATCTCCCTCTACCTCCGGTACCACGCCGTTGTCTTCTGGAATCGCGAGGAGAGTGCTTCAACCTCCACGCCTGCTGGAACAAGGGAGAGGAAGGTCTTCGTCAGTACCGAACGTGTGACCGATCATGAGGCGCTGCGGGAAACCTTGGCGGGAAGGATCGTCTACGCGATCTTGAGATCGGAAAGAGTACGACTACATCACCCACGAGAATCTGCTCTCGTTAAACACTTTGGAATCTTCGAGGGTGAGTTATTCCATCGACTCGTTGCTGCAATCTAGTAGATAGATCTTGGCTTGTTTGTTTGTATGCGATAGAAAATTTTTGTTTTCCATGCTACGAACCCCTACAGAGGCGACCTCAGTCGAAGTTCCTCCTACTTCGGAGTGCCCCGCACCTGAGCAAGGAGCTGCCCCTCCAACGAACAACGCCTAGGTTATTTGCGATCCCTGGTATGCCGGGCGTATAATGTAGACGAAAAATTTGTCAACTCGTATGATTCGAACTTCTTTTGCTATGTGTTGTTGAGACTCTTTGTTAAGTGGATGCTCGTCCGAATTCTTGCCTTGCTGGCTCGTAATTTCTTCATCTTTTAGGGCTCAACTTTGCCGTTATTTTGATGATCTTATCCAGGCATTAGCGCTGAATATCTACGCTATTGACCTGTTTTGAATATAAGTTAACTACTCCGTTGTGGGAGCAAGCAACAATCGCTGGATCGTCGTTTACTGTCCGGAACTTCCTTATATAAATCACGTTTCGGAGGTGGTATAAAACTGATATGATTGCGTTTAGCATAGGTTTGAGGTATCATACGGTAGTCCCCGAATCGTTGCTTTAGATGCCGAGGTTTAAGTGTCAATACGCATTTGACATACCATATGATAGTCCCTGAGTCAATGCTTTTGGCACCGAGGTACATATTCGTAACATGAAAGGAACACAACATACGGCAGTCCCGAAGTCACCGCTTCGATCGCCAATGTTCAAGTATGTAACGCGAAAGAAATAAATATACCATATGGCAGTCCCCGAGTCATTGCTCTGCGTGTCGAGGTTCAAACATATAACACGAAATAATCATTACATATGGCAGTCCCCGAGTAACTGCTCTGGGTACCGAGGTTTAAACATCTAACATAACATATTGTAGTCCCCGAGTAACTGCTCTGGGTGCCGAGGTTTGAAATACATGATATGACATAAATATATCCTATGGCAGTCCCCGAGTCACTGCTCTGGGTGCCGAGATGCAAATACATTATTGGATTTTGACCTTGAGATAGAACGCTACGAGTAAAATGGCCGAAGTAAAGCCACATTCCAGGGGCGCTTCGTTTCTTCACCAGCTTTGTCTGCCTTGTTCTCTCCAGGGGATTGAGCATCGATCAGATAATATGCATCGTTGTGCAATGCTTTGCTCACGATAAATGGTCCTTCCCATGGGGGTGATAATTTGTGCATGCCGCGTGCATTTGCACCAAATGGAGTACTAAATCTCCTTCTTTGAATACTCTTGGATTCACTTTCTTGCTGTGATATCGCCGTAAGTTCTGTTGATAAATGGCCGATCGTGATAATGTCAACTCCCTGGCTTCTTCCAACAGGTCTACGGCATCTTGCCGAGCTATTTCATTTGTTTCTGAGGTTGTGTACTGAGCAACCCTTGGCGAGTCATAGATTATGTCGGCTGGGAGTACGGCCTCTGCCCCGTATACCAGAAAGAATGGAGTGTAACCTGTTGATCTATTCGGAGTAGTCCGGAGGCTCCATAACACGGCTGGGATTTCTTCGATCCAACATCCTGCCGACCGTTGCAAAGGTTCAACAAGTCGTGGTTTTATTCCTGATAACACCAGTCCATTAGATCTTTCAACCTGCCCATTGGATCTTTGGGTGGGCCCGAGGCAACATCTAGTCTTATGTGCTTCTCTTGGCAAAATCTGGAAGGCTCATACGCAAAGTTCGTGCCATTATCCGTAATAATGCTATGTGGGTATCCGTATCTCAAGATGATATCCTTGAGAAATTTCACTTGTGTGCCCATCACACTTTTGATTGGTTTTACTTCAATCCACTTTGTGAACTTGTCTACCATAACCAAGATGTGGGTCATTCCTCCTCTCGCTGGCTTGAAAGGTCCCACCATGTCTAAACCCCATACAGAAAATGGCCAAGTGATGGGTATTGTTTTTAACTCGGCGACGGCATATGTATTCTGGTTGCATATCTCGACCCATTGCACTTCTTAACTAATTCTTCGCTCTTTTTAACGCCGTTAATAGTAAAATCCATGCCTGAAAGCCTTGGCTACTAAAGCGCGAGATGAGGCATGGTGCCCACATTCTCCTTGGTGTATGTCTAGAAGGATTTCCTGACCTTCTGTGGAACTCACGCACTTCTGCAATATGTTTGTTACGCTTCTCTTATATAACTCATTGTTTATGATTGTATAGGCTTTTGCTCTTCTGATGGTTTGTCTGGCTAATATTTCATTACTCGGCAATACCGCGTCTTTTAGGTACGAAAATATGGGTTGCGCCCATATCGGCGTTACTCTTTCTGCAGTGATCTCACCTGTCTATCTCCATGTTTTTGCCGACGATATACCGGCTCTCTCCATGATTGCTATTACCTCGGTCCCTCTCTTTAGGCATTCGAATCTTTCTGGATCTACCTCCATTGGCGTATGATTCTGCAGAACTTGCTGGGATAAAGATTGATTCGGACTCTTGATGGGTTTATTGATGGTTTCTGAGGTGCTCGAGGCAATACACAGCGGAATTGATTGGGTTGATCCTAATTTTGACAATGTGTCGGCGTCATTTTCGCTCGTGGTATGTGGTGGAATTCACATCCTTCAAAATATCCACTTATCTTTTGCACATGGAATCTGTATAAAGCCATATTAGCATCTAATGCGTCCCAACTGCCCGATACTTGCTGTACTACTAGATCCGAGTCACCGTAGCATAGGATTCGGCGTATACCAATTTCTTTCGCCATTTTCAATCCATGAACTAGTGCTTCATATTCAGCTACATTGTTGGATGCGGCAAAATGTATTTGCAGTACATATTTCAACTGATCTTTTTTAGGCGAGGTTAGCACTATTCCTGCTCCCAAACCGTTCCTTAGTTTGGAACCATCAAAATGCATTGTCCAGTAATTTGGATCTGGCAGTGGTGGCTCATATTGCACCTCGGCCCAGTCTACGAGAAAGTCGGCGACAGCCTGAGATTTGATCGCATCTCTCCTATCAAATTGTGGAGCATACGGTGATAACTCGATTGCCCATTTTGCTATTCGGCCACTTGCATCTTTGTTGTTCAAAATGTCGGCTATGGGTGCCTCACAGATTACTTTGATGGGGTGCTCTTCAAAGTAATGCTTAAGCTTTTTTGCCGACATATATACTCCATAAGCCATCTTCTGATAGTGCGGATAATTCTGCTTTGAAGTGGATAATACTTCACTTAGATAATATACTGGCCTCTGAACTGTCTTACCCTCTTCAAGTCGTTCCACTACAACCACAGTACTAACTACTCGATTGGTAGCCGCTACATAGAGTAGCATAGGTTCTTTCGATAATGGAGAAGCTAAAATGGGTGCCGTAACTAGCATCTTTTTCAACTCATGAAATGCAAGGTCCGCCTGGGGAGTCCAGCTGAATTTGTCCGACTTTCTCATCACCGATAAAGTGGCAAGGCCTTCTCTCCTAGCCGACATACAAATCGACTAAGCGAGGCCGAATAGCCGTGAATTTTTGTACATCGTTCAAGCATCTCGGCAATTCCATTCTTTCTATTGCTCTTATCTTTGTTGGATTAGCCTCGATACCTCGGCTGGACACAAGGAAACCGAGTAATTTTCCTGGCACGCCAAATGTGCACTTCTCTGGATTAAGTTTCATTCGGAACCTTATCAGGTTCGCGAAAGTTTGCCGTATATCTTCTAGCAAGGTTTTGCTCTCCTTAGTTTTGATGACTACGTCATCCACATATACTTGTACGTTTTTCCTATCTGATCATGTAGGCACTTTTGCATGCACCTTTGATACGTTGCTCCTGCATTTCGCAGGCCGAATGGCATTGTGCGATAACAATAAGCCCCGTACGGGGTAATAAATGCAGTCTTTATTTGATCGGCCGGATTTAACGGTATCCGTGGAAACCAGAATCTGGCGTCTACAAATGATAACAGCTCACAGCCAGCGGTCGAGTCAATGACTTGGTCTATTCTAGGCAAAGGAAAAGGATCTTTTGGACATGCCTTGTTCAGGTTAGTGTAGTCGATACACATTCGCCACACAATGGCTACATTGGGGTCATCTTTTTTCTTTTCTACTAGTACCGGATTTGATAACCAATCCGGATACAGCACCTCCATGATGAACCCGGCTGCGAGAAGCCGAGCTATTTCATCCCCTATTACTTTTCTCCTGTCTTCGGCGAAGCGGCGGAGAGGTTGCTTCACCGGCCTTGCTCCTGGCCTGACGTTTAAAGAGTGCTCAGCCAACTCCCTCGGCACACCTTGCAGATCTTGAGTTGACCATGCAAATATGTCCCGATTCTCACGGAGGAAGTTGGTGAGCTCGCCTTCCTATTTAGCGTCAAGGCCTGCACCAATAGTAACAGTGCGCTCTGGGAACTCATAAATCTGAAATTTCTTCGTCTCTTTGGTCGGCTGAAAAGAAACACTGCCATGAGGGTTGGCCAGTGCCGGCATGCTTAACTGTGCTGACTGAGCGAGGGCTGCTACCTCCTGAATCCTTTTCTTTTCTCTTGCTATAACCAATGACTCGGCCAAATTTGACCCGGCCGAAGCACACTCCATTGACTTCTTGTAATCCCCTGCAACTGTTATCACCCCTTGTGGTCCGGGTAACTTCATCTTTAGATAACCTATATGACAGCTGCTCATGAATTTGGCCAGTGCGGGCCGTCCGAGTAGAGCATGATAACAACTTTCCAGATCGACCACCTCAAATTCTAAATTTTCTGCTCTGCAGTTATCTCTTGTACCGAATAACACGTCCACTCGGACTTTACCGATGGGCTCACATGAAAGCCCTGGCACTATCCCATGGAAAGTTGTCCTCGTGGACTGCAGCATATTCTGTGATATTCCGAGCTTGTGCATGGTATCTTTGTACATGATGTTGATACTGCTTCCATTATCGATGAGTACTTTTGAGAATTTCACATTGATGCTTGGTCCCACAAACGTTGGATCCAACACGAGTGCATATGATCCTGGACTTGGCATTATTCTGGGGTGGTCTTTCATGCTCCAGGTCATCTCCTGATCAGACCATGGCTGGTATCTTGGCACTGCCGGTACAACTGCATTCACTTCCATATGCCGGCGCTGCACACTCTGCTTGTCCTGCTGTTCCGTCGTGAACACACAATAAGACTGGTGATGTTCCCTGTAATCATTACGTCCCGATTCGCGGATTTATCCTTCCGTCCGCCTCGTTCATTACTTGATGCCGCATCCCTCGATCCGAGTTATCGTACCTCGGAAAGGGCGGTAGCATCGATTCTTGTGTATTTGCTCGATTAGTTGCGGCTGATGCTGTTGTTGCACGATGGAAACCTGAACTCCTGCCGGGTTCCCCATCGCATTTTCATCCAGCGCATTGCGGGTTGTATGATTGGCGGTCTAGATGGGTTTGATGTGTGAAATTTGCACGCTGATCTAACATGGATTCGACGTATACTTGCCTCTCTTGCCATTGCTTCTTTTGCTCTAGGGTCCATTGCCTCTTTCCCTCATTCCTTGATGTCCACCGTTGAGGTCCATTTTTCTGTCGTTGAGTTGCTCCGTGACTCGGCTGATCTTGTGCTACAGCCGCCACCTGGGCTGAATTATATCTATAACCCGGCCTCTCTTCTCTTCTTCTTCCTCTGAAATCACGCCTAGATGACCCGGCCAATTCTCTCGTGTACTGGTCTTGTTGCTCACGATGATCTGCCGACATTAACTCCGGTTGGGTCGGGTCACCCAATGCATAGGAGTCCGCTATTACGATAGTTTACGCCAAGGTGGTTGGCATATCTCTCTCCGCAGCGTTGCCCGCGACGCTGCCATAACGGCAGCCTTGCGCGAACCAAGCGATCGCTTGCGATTCGATAACTCCCTCACATGAGTTTCTCAGGTTACACCATCGAGTTAAAAACTCTCTATCTGCTTCATTCGCCTCTGCTTGCACATGGCTAATTCTTTGTGGTCTATTCGGTCTCTTGTATGTGCTGGTAAAGTTGCTAACGAACATCTCTTTGAAATCCAACCAGCGGTTGATCTTGCCGGTGGTTGATTATTCAACCATACCTGGCTGGTCCTTCCAACATCTGTGGGACATACCGCATGCCCATCTCAGATTGCCACCGCTATCTTCACGGTGGCATAATCAATCAACCATCTTGTGGTTTGGTACTTCCATTGTATGCGTTTTGTGCCTCTTGCCTACTGAAAATTCGGCCTGGTGGTTCGCCCATGATCCTTGGTCCAAAACATGCGGACCTGGTGGACCTTGCTCTTCCAATAGCTCGGACCGTATAGCCGATCCAACTTTACTCTTGCATCATTTGTCGGCAAATCTCAGACAGATTCTATCCTGCATCCCATAGTGATTGTTTCCACCTGGTTTGCGTATTCTACCTCGGAATATCCATCATTATACCTTTCATTCATCGATTGTGGCGAGCTGGCCTCACTTCTCTTTCTGCCGAGGCTCATGTCTTGGTTGCGGGTTGAGCGGCACTTCTCTTCTTACCTCGGCCGGGTTTGGTTTTCATGATTGTCTCTTGTGTTCTTTCCTGCCATGCTCCCCATTACCTCGGCCGCCGTCGTCCTTTTCCATGCGGCCGTGGTTTCTCTCCCCACTATTACCTCGGCTTGCATTGTCTCTGTTCTCATTTGCCTCTCCAGCTATTGCCGGGTCATATGGAACAATTTGTTTGTTCCTCTTCCACGAGGTTACCGCTTTTCTTTTCTAGCGTTGTTTCGGTGAAGACGCGCTGCCAGATAAGCAGGTGCTACCCTGCGAATGAACCATCCGTGAAGCCCTGGTCTTGCGGGTTGGCTCTGAGCATTTCCTCATTTTGCTGGTTCGCGATGCTTTCCAGCTCATTCACTCTTTCTTGTTGTTTCCGAGCTTCCCTGTCAATCCCTCTAATTCCAAAGCTGCGGCATTTGCCGCTCTCGTGTTTTTCACGGTGTCTTTGTACCTCGGCAAACCCAAATCGCCGATCCGCCTGAGCTTCATGCTCTTTGTTAATATCATTCATGAGGTTCTTACCTCTTAATCTTAGTTCGTCCACCCGCTCAAAGTGCGATATCGTTTATTAGCTTTCGCATATTCTCTCGTGGTCCTATTCAAGGATTCCCTTGGCTGATACTTTTGGCCTCTACCAGCACCTTTTTGGTTTCCTCTAACTCTGCTGCGCATTTGCGGATCAAATATCGGCGCTCTGGTGTGGTTAAGTTCTCTATAGTTGCTCAAGAATGTTCTCTGGTCTCTCCGAGGTGGTCCTCTCACTCTTGGTGCCTTTGGGGTGGTGTCATGCAGCTCTGCCGGGTTTGTCCTTTGGCGGAATTACCTCGGCGGTTTGCGGTGTGATCTGCTTAGGCGGACCCTATGCGCTGCGGGTTCTCTTGACCGGCTAATGCTGCTCCCGCTTGAGTCCTGCTGCGACCATCACCTCGACGCTGCCGCCAGCTCCCACGATGGACTGCTTCGCCGCTCGAGGTGGTTCCCCTGCAACAACAACTTGGTGAGGATAAATGTCGGTGATGTCGACGCCGACGTAGACCCTGTGCTCGCCCAGGCCGATGAAGATCCCGTTGCGCGGGGGGGTTTTCCCCCTGAAGCTCCCTGCATTGTCTCTGACATAGTCGCAGAGACCAAATCTCTGGACCAAGCCAGAAACAACGCTTCGCGGTGTTGATGAAGTTTCCGTCCGGATCACGACTCCAGCTAGCATCGCTTCGCCCCACGGTGGCGCCAAGCTGTCGTGGTGGTGGCAGCGGATGCCATGGGTAGGCTAAAGTATGGGGCCAATGGACGCTAGTGGGATCAGGGAGGAAGATGCAACTGTCTTTACACTCAAGCTGCCAAAGTGATGAACTTTATTTCTCTCTTGATGGGTTACAAGTGCTCCTTGAGCTGCTTAGGGGGGGACAATGTGAATCTCCCCAGCCTAACGGTGCTCTCTTTTTCTCTCTTCTCCCTCAGGGTCCAAACCTCCCCTTATAAAGGGGTGCCTTGGGTGCCCTTAGGGCTGACGAGGCAAGCATATTCGTGGAATATGCTTGTCCCAAAATAGTAGTTCGGCGGCCTCCTTTCCCTGTCGCCCTTCTAATGACGGCAAGGCTCTAGTGGCCCCCCTCCTGCGTGCCTCGGGCTTCAGGACTGTCACCTTCGTGACCTCCTTCTGCCCCTCTGACGCCGTGCATCCTTGTCTCTTGTGCTTGGCCCTGTCCTGATTCCTTCTAGCCTGCAGCTATACTTTGACCCTGGGCTTCTCCTTCTCCTGCAAGCTTCGTATCACTCGGCCTTACCTTGTGTTACTCGGCTCGTTCCTTACCTGCATGAAGATCATTTGGGTAACCCGGCCGATTTTCTCATTAACTCGGCCGGGTAACTACCTGATACCTATACATGGGCTTCTTGCCTCCGTTCATCGGCCGACATATCCATGATTCGGCCGACCTAGGCCGTAGCTCGGAAACCAGACGGGGACAGTACCTCTGTCTTTCCCCGTCTCTGACCTACCCGAGGTTAACACCCCGACAATGACACTCGTGGATCCATGTGTGGTCTCTGAAGAGAACACACATTTCAATGACTCTGGTTGTTGTTAGTAAAAAGAACACACATGCAATAACACTGGTGGATCCATGTGTGGTCTCTGAAGAGAACACACATGCAATGAATCTGGTTGTTGTTAGTAAAAAGAGCACACATGCAGTGACACTGGTGGATCCATAGGTGGATTGTGAAAAGAACACACATGCAATGACACTGGTGGATCCATATGTGGTATGTGAAAAGAACACACATGCAATGACACTGGTGGATCCATGTGTGGTCTCTGAAGAGAACACACATGCAATGACTCTGGTTGTTGTTAGTAAAAAGAGCACACCTGCAATGACACTGGTGGATCCATAGGTGGATTGTGAAATGAACACACATGCAATGACACTGGTGGATCCATCTGTGGTATCTGAAAAGAACACACATGCAATGACTCTGGTTGTTGTTAGTAAAAAGATCACACATGCAATGACACTGTGGATCCATAGGTGGATTGTGAAAAGAGCACACACATGACATGAGACAGGTGGATCCATGTGTGGTCTCTGAAGAGAACACACATGCAATGACTCTGGTTGTTGTTAGTAAAAAGAACACACATGCAATGACACTGGTGGATCCATATGTGGATTGTGAAAAGAGCACACATGCAATAATACTGGTGGATCCATATGTGGTATTTGAATGAAAACACATCCAATGACTCCAATTGTTGTTAGTAAAAAGAACAAACGGGAAATGACTCAGGTTGTTGTTAGTAAAAAGAGCACACATGCAATGACACTGGTGGACCCATAGGTGGATTGTGAAAAGAACACACATGCAATGACACTGGTGGATCCATACGTGGTATGTGAAAAGTACACACATGCAATGACTCTGGTTGTTGTTAGTAAAAAGAACACACATGCAATGACACTGGTGGATCCATAGGTGGATTGTGAAAAGATCACACACATGCAATGACACAGGTGGATCCATGTGTGGTCTCAGAAGAGAACACACATTTCAATGACTCTGGTTGTCTTAGTAAAAAGAACACACATGCAATGACACTGGTGGATCCATGTATGGTCTTTGAAGAGAACACACATGCAAGGACTCTGGTTGTTGTTAGTAAAAAGAGCACACATGCAATGACACTGGTGGATCCATAGGTGGATTATGAAAAGAAAACACATGCAATGACACTGGTGGATCCATGTGTGGTCTCTGAAGAGAACACACATTTCAATGACACTGTTGGATCCATATGTGGTATGGGAAAAAAACACACATGCAATGACACTGGTGGATCCATGTGTGGTCTCTGAAGAGAACACACATTTCAATGACTCTGGTTGTTGTTAGTAAAAAGAACACACATGGAATGACACTGGTGGATCCAAGTGTGGTCTCTGAAGAGAACACACATGCAATGACTCTGCTTGTTGTTAGTAAAAAGAGCACACATGCAATAACACTGGTGGGTCCATAGGTGGATTGTGAAAAGAACACACATGCAATGACACTGGTGGATCCATATGTGGTATGTGAAAAGAACACACATCCAATGACTCTGGTTGTTGTTAGTAAAAAGAACACACATGCAATGACACTGGTGGATCCATAGGTAGATTGTGAAAAGAGCACACATGCAATGACACTAGTGGATCCATATGTGGTATGTGAAAAGAACACACATGCAATGACTCCAGTTGTTGTTAGTAAAAAGAACACACATGCAATGACACTGGTGGATCCATGTGTGGTCTCTGAAGAGAACACACATTTCAATGACTCTAGTTGTTGTTAGTAAAAAGAAAACAAATGCAATAACACTGGTGGATCCATGTGTGGTCTCTAAAGAGAACACACATGCAATGACTCTGGTTGTTGTTAGTAAAAAGAGCACACATGCAATGACACTGGTGGATCCATAGGTGGATTGTGAAAAGAACACACATGCAACGACACTGGTGGATCCATACGTGGTATGTGAAAAGAACACACATCCAATGACTCTTGTTGTTGTTACTAAAAATAACACACATGCAATGACACTGGTGGATCCATGTGTGTTCTCTTCAGAGACCACACATGCAATGACACTCGTGGATCCATGTGTGGTCTCTGAAGAGAACACGCATTTCAATGACTCTGGTTGTTGTTAGTAAAAAGAACACACATGCAATAACACTGGTGGATCCATGTGTGGTCTCTGAAGAGAACACACATGCAATGAATCTGGTTGTTGTTAGTAAAAAGAGCACACATGCAATGACACTGGTGGATCAATAGGTGGATTGTGAAAAGAACACACATGCAATGACACTGGTGGATCCATATGTGGTATGTGAAAAGAACACGCATGCAATGACACTGGTGGATCTATGTGTGGTTTCTGAAGAGAACACACATGCAATGACTCTAGTTGTTGTTAGTAAAAAGAGCACACATGCAATGACACTGGTGGATCCATAGGTGGATTGTGAAAAGAACACACATGCAATGACACTGGTGGATCCATATGTGGTATGCGAAAAGAACACACATGCAATGACTCTGGTTGTTGTTAGTAAAAAGATCACACATGCAATGACACTGGTGGATCCATAGGTGGATTGTGAAAAGAGCACACACATGCAATGACACAGGTGGATCCATGTGTGGTCTCTGAAGAGAACACACATGCAATGACTCTGGTTGTTGTTAGTAAAAAGAACACACATGCAATGACACTGGTGGATCCATATGTGGATTGTGAAAAGAGCACACATGCAATAATACTGGTGGATCCATATGTGGTATTTGAAAGAAAACACATCCAATGACTCCAATTGTTGTTAGTAAAAAGAACAAACGGGAAATGACTCAGGTTGTTGTTAGTAAAAAGAGCACACATGCAATGACACTGGTGGACCCATAGGTGGATTGTGAAAAGAACACACATGCAATGACACTGGTGGATCCATACGTGGTATGTGAAAAGTACACACATGCAATGACTCTGGTTGTTGTTAGTAAAAAGAACACACATGCAATGACACTGGTGGATCCATAGGTGGATTGTGAAAAGATCACACACATGCAATGACACAGGTGGATCCATGTGTGGTCTCAGAAGAGAACACACATTTCAATGACTCTGGTTGTCTTAGTAAAAAGAACACACATGCAATGACACTGGTGGATCCATGTATGGTCTTTGAAGAGAACACACATGCAAGGACTCTGGTTGTTGTTAGTAAAAAGAGCACACATGCAATGACACTGGTGGATCCATAGGTGGATTATGAAAAGAAAACACATGCAATGACATCAGGATCCATGTGTGGTCTCTCAAGAGAACACACATTTCAATGACATTGGATCCATATGTGGTATGGGAAAAAACACACATGCAATGACATCAGGATCCATGTGTGGTCTCTGAAGAGAACACACATTTCAATGACTCTGGTTGTTGTTAGTAAAAAGAACACACATGGAATGACACTGGTGGATCCAAGTGTGGTCTCTGAAGAGAACACACATGCAATGACTCTGCTTGTTGTTAGTAAAAAGAGCACACATGCAATAACACTGGTGGGTCCATAGGTGGATTGTGAAAAGAACACACATGCAATGACACTGGTGGATCCATATGTGGTATGTGAAAAGAACACACATCCAATGACTCTGGTTGTTGTTAGTAAAAAGAACACACATGCAATGACACTGGTGGATCCATAGGTTGATTGTGAAAAGAGCACACATGCAATGACACTAGTGGATCCATATGTGGTATGTGAAAAGAACACACATGCAATGACTCCAGTTGTTGTTAGTAAAAAGAACACACATGCAATGACACTGGTGGATCCATGTGTGGTCTCTGAAGAGAACACACATTTCAATGACTCTATTGTTGTTAGTAAAAAGAAAACAAATGCAATAACACTGGTGGATCCATGTGTGGTCTCTGAAGAGAACACACATGCAATGAATCTAGTTGTTGTAAGTAAAAACAGCACACATGCAATGACACTGGTGGATCCATAGGTGGATTGTGAAAAGAACACACATGCAATGACACTGGTGGATCCATCTGTGGTATGTGAAAAGAACACACATGCAATAACTCTTGTTGTTGTTAGTAAAAAGAACACACATGCAATAACACTGGTGGATCCATATGTGGATTGTGAAAAGAGCACACATGCAATGACACTGGTGGATCCATATGTGGTATTTGAAAAGAACACACATGCAATGACTCCAGTTGTTGTTAGTAAAAAGAACACACATGCAATGACACTGGTGGATAAGAGACCACACATGCAATGATACTGTTGGATCCATGTTTGGTCTCTAAAGAAAACACACATTTCAATGACTCTAGTTATTGTTAGTAAAAAGAACACACATGCAATGACACTGGTGGATCCATGTGTGGTCTCTGAAGAGAAAACACATGCAATGACTCTGGTTGTTGTTAGTAAAAAGAGCACACATGCAATGACACTGGTGGATCCATAGGTGGATTGTGAAAAGAGCACACATGCAATGACATTGGTGGATCCATAGGTGGATTGTGAAAAGAGCACACATGCAGTCACATTGTTGGATCCATATGTGGTATGTGAAAATAAAACACATGTAATGACTCCAGTTAATGTTAGTAAAAAGAACACACATGCAATGACACTGGTGGATCCATGTGTGGTCTCTCAAGAGAACACACATTTCAATGACTCTGGTTGTTGTTAGTAAAAATAACACACATGCAATAACACTGGTGGATCCATGTGTGGTCTCTGAAGAGAACACACATGCAATGACTCTGGTTGTTGTTAGTAAAAAGAGCACACATGCAATGGCACTGGTGGATCCATAGGTGGATTGTGAAAAGAACACACATGCAATGACACTGGTGGATCCATATGTGGTATGTGAAAAGAACACACATGCAATAACTCTTGTTGTTGTTAACTAAAAGAACACACATGCAATGACACTGGTGGATCCATATGTGGATTGTGAAAAGAGCACACATGCAATGACACTGGTGGATCCATATGTGGTATTTGAAAAGAACACACATGCAATGACTCCAGTTGTTGTTAGTAAAAAGAACACACATGCAATGACACTGGTGGATAAGAGACCACACATGCAATGACACTGGTGGATCCATGTGTGGTCTCTGAAGAGAACACACATTTCAATGACTCTAGTTATTGTTAGTAAAAAGAACACACATGCAATGACACTGGTGGATCCATGTGTGGTCTCTGAAGAGAAAACACATGCAATGACTCTGGTTGTTGTTAGTAAAAAGAGCACACATGCAATGACACTGGTGGATCCATAGGTGGATTGTGAAAAGAGCACACATGCAATGACACTGGTGGATCCATAGGTGGCTTGTGAAAAGAGCACACATGCAGTGACATTGGTGGATCTATATGTGGTATGTGAAAAGAAAACACATGCAATGACTCCAGTTAATGTTTGTAAAAAGAACACACATGCAATGACACTGGTGGATCCATGTGTGGTCTCTGAAGAGAACACACATTTCAATGACTCTGGTTGTTGTTAGTAAAAATAACACACATGCAATAACACTGGTGGATCCATGTGTGGTCTCTGAAGAGAACACACATGCAATGACTCTGGTTGTTGTTAGTAAAAAGAGCACACATGCAATGGCACTGGTGGATCCATAGGTGGATTGTGAAAAGAACACACATGCAATGACACTGGTGGATCCATATGTGGTATGTGAAAAGAACACACATGCAATAACTCTTGTTGTTGTTAACTAAAAGAACACACATGCAATGACACTGGTAGATCCATATGTGGATTGTGAAAAGAGCACATATGCAATGACACTGGTGGATCCATATGTGGTATTTGAAAAGAACACACATGCAATGACTCCAGTTGTTGTTAGTAAAAAGAACACACATGCAATGACAATGGTGGATAAGAGACCACACATGCAATGATACTGGTGGATCCATGTACAGTCTCTGAAGAGAACACACATGCAATGACTCTGGTTGTTGTTAGTAAAAAGAGCACACATGCAATGACACTGGTGGATCCATAGGTGGATTGTGAAAAGAACACACATGCAATGACACTGGTGGATCCATGTGTGGTCTCTGAAGAGAACACACATTTCAATGACTCTTGTTGTTGTTAGTAAAAAGAACACACATGCAATGAGACTGGTGGATCCATGTGTGGTCTCTGAAGAGAAAACACATGCAATGACTCTGGTTGTTGTTAGTAAAAAGAGCACACATGCAATGACACTGGTGGATCCATAGGTGGATTGTGAAAAGAGCACACATGAAATGACACTGGTGGATCTATATGTGGTATGTGAAAAGAACACACTTTCAATGACTCTGGTTGTTGTTAGTAAAAAGAACACACACGCAATGACACTGGTGGATCCATAGCTGGATTGTGAAAAGACCACACATGCAATGACACTTGTGGATCCATATGTGGTATATGAAAAGAACACACATGCAATGACTCCAGTTGTTGTTAGTAAAAAGAACACACATGCAATGACACTAGAGGATCCATAGGTGGATTGTGAAAAGAGCACACACATGAAATGACACTAGTGGATCCATGTGTGGTCTCTGAAGAGAACACACATTTCAATGACTCTGGTTGTTGTTAGTAAAAAGAACACACATGCAATAACACTGGTGGATCCTTGTGTGGTCTCTGAAGAGAACACACATGCAATGACTCTGGTTGTTGTTAGTAAAAAGAGCACACATGCAATGACACTGGTGGATCCATAGGTGGATTGTGAAAAGAACACACATGCAATGACACTGGTGGATCCATGTGTGGTCTCTGAAGAGAACACACATTTCAATGATACTGGTGGATCCATATGTGGTATGTGAAAAGAACACACATGCAATGACACAGGTGGATCCATGTGTGGTCTCTAAATAAAACACACATTTCAATGACTCTGGTTGTTGTTAGTAAAAAGAACACACACGCAATGACACTGGTGGATCCATGTGTGGTCTCTTAATAGAACACACATGCAATGACTCTGGTTGTTGTTAGTAAAAAGAGCACACATGCAATGACACTGGTGGATCCATAGGTGGATTGTGAAATGAACACACATGCAATGACACTGGTGGATCCATATGTGGTATGCGAAAAGAACACACATGCAATGACTCTGGTTGTTGTTAGTAAAAAGATCACACATGCAATGACACTGGTGGATCCATAGGTGGATTGTGAAAAGAGCACACACATGCAATGACACAGTTGGATCCATGTGTGGTCTCTGAAGAGAACACACATGCAATGACTCTGGTTGTTGTTAGTAAAAAGAACACACATGCAATGACACTGGTGGATCCATATGTGGATTGTGAAAAGAGCACACGTGCAATGATACTGGTGGATCCATATGTGGTATTTGAAAAGAAAACACATGCAATGACTCCAATTGTTGTTAGTAAAAAGAACACAAATGCAATGACACTGGTGGATAAGAGACCACACATGCAATGACACTGGTGGATCCATGTGTGGTCTCTGAAGAGAACACACATTTCAATGACTCTTGTTGTTGTTAGTAAAAAGAACACACATGCAATGAGACTGGTGGATGCATGTGTGGTCTCTGAAGAGAACACACATGCAATGACTCTGGTTGTTGTTAGTAAAAAGAGCACACGTGCAATGACACTGGTGGATTCATAGGTGGATTGTGAAAACAACACACATGCAATGACACTGGTGGATCCATATGTGGTATGTGAAAAGAACACACATGCAATCACTCTAGTTGTTGTTAGTAAAAAGAACACACATGCAATGAAACAGGTGGGTCCATAGGTGGATTGTGAAAAGAGCACACATGCAATTACACTGGTGGATCCATATGTGGTATGTGAAAAGAACACACATGCAATGACTCTAGTTGTTGTTACTAAAAAGAACACACATGCAATGACACTGGTGGATCCATGTGTGTTATCTTTAGAGACCACACATGCAATGACACTGGTGGATCCATGTGTGGTGTCTGAAGAGAACACACATTTCAATGACTCTGGTTGTTATTAGTAAAAAGAACACACATGCTGTCAGGGGGATGATTCCCGGGTACCCCACCCGAATAAGAAACAGGAAAGCCGGATCGAGTCTGCCTGACCAGATGTAGCCGGACAAGGCAAGACAGGCTGACTACCGCATGGTAGCCGGATCAGCAAGAAGCCGGATCCAATCAGAGAGACAGGACGACGTGCGTATCAGTGCACGGTACGCCCTGTACGACGACAAGACGGGCAACCACCCGCCCATACCGAAGACTTGGCGTGGATGACGCGGGAACAGTGGCCTGTGCTGACGACGGGCTCGCACGGCGTCCACTGTGCCTACGACAGCCATGCCGCTCATACACCGATGTGACATACCATGCCGGGTACTGTAGATGACTAGTCGACTGGGACCCTCCTGTGGGGCCTGCCAGTCGGACTAGCCAGTGAGACCCTTGCCTCTCTTCCTATATAAGGAGAGGGAGGGCCTCAGTAGAAAGGGTTGGTCTCAGTTCATTTAAGGCAGTAGCTAAAGAATACAGCTCGGGGAGCACTTGTAGCTCGTATATTCCACATAGTCAGATCAGGCAGGAGTAGGGGCTTTACCTCACCACGAGGGCCCCGAACCTGGGTACTTCTTGCGTCCCGCTACGCTCGCTCGTATCCAATCTCGCCTGCGAACACCATCGATAGCTTTCCTGCTAGTCCCCACACCTCTATCTAACCTTTTTAGGTACTGCAGTTCCCAATACAACGATAGTTGGCGCCCACTGTGGGGCAAATGGCTTCGACCGGAGTCACGTTCCGCACGGGACCCCGCACTTCAGCCGGTGAGCGCGTGTCCTCCGACCTGGTGCTCACGCTCGGCAAGTTCGACTGCGTCATCGACAACGCCTCCTGCTTCGCCGGAACTTCCTTCCCGGCAAACGGCACCGTTCTGCTATTCGGCGATCTCCCCGTCTACATCGCCACCGTCCCGGAGCGTTTCCCTAGGGAAATCGTCTCTATCGCGGGGCCGCCATGCTCAAGCGGCGGCACCTCCGCCGCACCTTGCGGCGTGGAGGTCATGATGGCCGGATCCAGCTCGCAGCCCCGCCGGCCGCGGGAGCGAGCCGTGGACGAGGTCGGAACTTCCACTCCCTCGCAGCCTCGGAACTCGGTCGAGGATGCCATTGATCGGCTCCTGACGCCGGTTACCCTCGGGGACAACCCGGAGGAGAAGGAGGCCAACTTCACCATGGAGAGACAGATCCTCCTCCAGGAGGCCATGGAGCTGGCAGCAGCCCGCAAGCAGCTGGAGATCGCTAGGCGCGAGTATGACCGCACGGTCTCACCCCGGCTACTGCGGAGCCGAGCCGGCACGGCCAGGTACGACGTCGGGGCGGTGAGCTAGGCGGCAGGATGGAGAAGGACGGAGAACCGGATCCCGCGCCTGCCCCTACACGGCCCACCTACATCACGCCCATCAAGAACTTGCACGCGGCGCGAGCCGCAGCAAAAGAACTACCCATCCTGGAGGGCGAGGAGCGAGCCCGCCAGCACGCTCGCGTCCAGGAGCTCCTCCGCGTCGCGGACGAGCAGGCCGGCACCAACCGGCAGACGCAGGAGGACCTTAGCTACTCCAGAGGAAGCAGGCTACCCGCCAACAGCAGGGGCGCTCCACGTGACACGCAGCAGGCGTCCTCCCCTCAGCCGGCTAGGGCCCGCAGCAGGCGTCGCAGCTCCGGCAACAGGGGCTAGCCGCGCTAGGAGACGACGGTCAACAGCAACCCGCCACCTCCCCCACCACCAGCCGGAGCACCCAGGCCAGCCGGTTCCCGCCTCTCGGGCCGGGTGGGTGTGCCCAACCCGGATTGTCTGGATGCCCACGACCGCATCGAGCTGCTCGCTCAAGCGCGCGTCACGGAGGAGGAAGATTCTACCGGACCAGATTGTTTCGGACCCTGCATCCAGAACGAGCCGTTTTCGGATAAATTCTCCCTGCCAGCACACCCCTGGCACGACAGCATGAAGCCGGAAGACTGGTTGACCGACTACGCCACGGCAGTCAGTATCGCCCACGGGAATAAGCGCACAGCCGTGCGTTACATCCCTCTCATGCTAACCGAGTCGGCAAGGACCTGGCTCAATAGCCTCGCGCCCAACAGCATCAATGCCTGGCCCGATTTCGAGAACGTTTTCGTCCGCAACTTCAACGGCACGTACAAGCGCCCAGGGCGCCCGCGCGACCTGGCCTTGTGCGTCCAGGCCGACCGCGAGTACCTCGCCAAGTGGACGGAGCTCCGCAACACTTGCAAGGGCATCCTGGAGAGCCAAGCCATCGGTTTCTCCATCGAAGTATGCCGAGAGGGCACCATGCTTCGCCACCGGCTACTGTGTGACGAGCCGAAAACCATGGCGGAGCTCATGACGGTTGCCGACCAGCACTACTAGGAAAATGGCCTTTAGTGGCGCACCTGAAAAGGCCATCTGTGGCGCACTAGCAAAGCGCGCCACGGCCTCGCTGCCACTATCTCCCTCGTGGCGCGCTATTCGCGCGCCACGGTTGTGTCGAGATAGGCGTGGCGCACATGCCAGTGCGCCACGAAAAGTAGTCCAGGTGCGCCACGCGTATGAAACGATAACCGTGGCGCACTAGGTGCTGTGCGCCACGGATATAAATTTCAAAATTCAAAAAAAAAGCAGCAGATCTGGATCTCGTCGTCAGTGTCGTCGCGCGTCGGTGTAGGTCGCCGTCGTCGCCTCCTCGTCGTCGTCGTCATCGGAACTGCAAGGAGGAGGAGGAGAATAGGAGGAAGAGGAGGAGGAGAAGAAGAAGAGGAGGAAGAGGAGGAGAAGAAGAGGAGGAGGAGAAGGAGAAGAAGAGGAGGAGGAGAAGAAGAAGAAGAGGAGGAAGAGGAGGAGAAGAAGAGGAGGAGGAGAAGGAGAAGAAGAGGAGGAGGAGGAGGAGAAGAAGAAGAGGAGGCCTCGTCGTCATCGGAACTACAAGGAGGAGGAGGAAGAGGAGGAGAAGAAGGAGCCCGCCGTCCCGTCATCGGAACTGCAAGGAGGAGGCCGCCGCCATCACCATGTTCACTGCAAGGAGGAGGAAGAGGAGGAGAAGGAGAAAGAGAAGGAGGAGAAGAAGAAAGAAATGAGAAGGGCGGAAAAGGAAAAGGAGAGAAGGGGAGGGAAGGTGGGCGGGGTGGGGATTCGAAATTTGAATCCCGCCCAAGCTTATCCGTGGCGCACTAGGTGGCGGTGTGCTACGGGTAAGCCACCCTCTATTTTTTTTTCTGCAGGAAAAAACGGTCTTTTGACCGTAACTTTTTACCCTTTTTGAATTTTGAAAATCTAAAAAATCTCTAAACGACCGATTTTGGTATAAACTTTTTACTCGTTCTCGTCATTTTGGTATATTATACGATTTTTTTCGATATCGTATGCAAAAGTTACGGCCTTTTTACCGTGGCATGACTTTTTTTTGCAAATAAAGTCAAAACTCATGTTTGTTAATTTTACTAGAAGCTATACCACATTACCTACCTAAATATGAAAGGATTTAATTTTTTGAAGTGTTTATCATTTTCTTTTATTTTTTGCAAAACCTAAAAAGGCGATCCACGGGGGGGGGGGGTGTAGTTGGTGCAGGATAGTTAGGCGTAGGGCACTAGGGCAAGGTGCCCTACTACTAAGTTTATACATCTGTGGCGCACATGCCATAGTGCGCCACAGATGTGTCTGGCCGTTTCACAGCAGAGAGGGGCATGCACTTAGGCGTAGCGCACCCCCTCCATGTGCGCCACGGTTGACACTAACAACCGTAGCGCACCTACCCTATGTGCGCTACGGATGTTTGGCGTGCGGCCAACAGGGCCCTGGACCACACACATCTGTGGCGCACTATGGTCATGTGTGCCACGGTTGTTCTAGTTACTAGTAGGGCACTGCCCATAGGTGAGCCACGCCTGTTTTAGCCGTGGGGCACTTCAACCATGTGAGCCACGGATGTGCTGATTACCTATAGCCATTTTCCTAGTAGTGCAGTACGCCATGGCCGATGCCGCCATGAAGAAGCCCCTTCGAGTTAACGCGGAAGGCCGTCCGACTCCCATGGAGCCGGCTCGCGACTGTCCGAGCAATCCGGTTGGTGAAGCCGGATCCTCCAGATGCCACGGCAACGACAACCGGTCCCACGGGGACCGCCAGGACAGGCAATAGAAGCCTCACTACCACGCGCGGCAGGTCAATGCCGTAGAAGGTGCGCCCGACGCACCGGCTAGCGACACAAGAAGGCAGAAGCCCCGGCTCACCTTCGACCAGATGATTGACGGCCCGTGCAAGTGGCATAGCGGTCCCTTCAAACCGGCTACGCACACCACCCGGAACTGCAGCTGGACTCGCCAAAGGACCAGGCAACCAGCCTCGTCTCCGCCTCCCACCGGGTGGACCCCACCACAGGCTAGGGGAGCGGTAATAATAACGGGCGTAACGGCGGCAACAACAACAACGGCTACCCCCAGCCACACGCCGCCTACCACATCTTCGAGACGGAGCAGGACGACAAGCACAGCCGCAGGAGACGCTCCAAGGAGGTCAATGCCATCGTTTCTCCGGTTCCCCAATACCTAAACTGGTCGGAAACCCCCATCACCTGGAGCCGGGCAGATCAACCTGAGCATCTGCCGACTCCCGGGGGATACGCCATGATGCTCGACCCCCTCCACGTCTCCAACGCGCGCACCTGCCGATTTTCGCGTGTCCTCATCGACGGAGGCAGCAGCCTCAACCTCCTCTACCAGTCCTCGCTGGAGAAGCTGGGCATTCGCGAAAGCGACCTGCGCCCGACTACCACGACGTTCCACGGCGTCACGGGCCGACTGCGCCCATTGGGAAAAATCCAGCTGGACGTCATCTTCGGGACCAAGGAGAACTTCCGCCGTGAACCAATCTGGTTCGAGGTGGTAAATTTGACGAGCTCCTACCACGTTCTCCTCAGGCGCCCCGCCCTTGCCAAGTTCATGGCCGTCCCCCACTACGCATACCTCAAGACGAAGATGCCAGGACCCCACGGCGTGATCACCGTCGCCGGCTGCTTCAGTCGATCGATGGAGTGCGCCTCAGCCGGTTCCAAACTAGCAGAGGCCCTCATCGTAGCTGAAGAAAAGCGCGCGATCATGCGCAATGTGTCCATGGCCCAGCAGGACGTCCCGGTTAGCAGCAAACTGGCTGGAGAAGGAGCCTTCCAACCGGCAAAGGAGACGAAGAGGATCCTGCTCGACCCCTCCGACCCGACTAAATTCATCACCATTGGTGCCGGCTTAGACAGCAAATAGGAAGGCGCGCTCGTCGACTTCCTCCGTGAGAATCGGGACATCTTCGCATGGTCTCCCAAAGACATGCCGGGTGTGTCGAGGGAGTTCGCCGAGCACTCACTTCATGTGCGTCCGGATGCCAAGCCGGTCAAGCAACCTCTGCGCCGGTTCGCAGAAGAGAAGAGAAAGATAATCGGTGACGAGATCACCCGGCTCCTCGCAGCCGGGTTCATCATGGAAGTATACCACCTGGACTGGCTGGCGAACCCAGTCTTGGTGTTGAAAAAGAACAAGACCTGGCGCATGTGTATCGACTACACCAGCCTGAACAAGGCGTGCCCGAAAGACCCCTTCGCCTTGCCCCGTATCGATCAAGTCATCGATTCCACGGCCGGCTGTGATTTGTTGTCTTTTCTAGACTGTTATTCCGGACACAATCAGATCCGACTAAACCCGGCTGATCAGATTAAGACATCATTTATCACCCCCTACGGGGCTTTCTGCTATGTAACCATGCCTTTCGGCCTAAAGAACGCAGGCGCCACCTATCAGCGATGTATGCAGAAATGCTTGCACTCGCAGATAGGCCGAAACGTGCACGCTTATGTGGATGACGTGGTCATCAAGACCAAGGAAAAGCACACCCTCCTCGAGGATCTGGAAGAAACATTTGGCAACCTCCGCCAGTACCAGATGAAGCTGAACCCGGAAAAATGCGTCTTCGGAGTACCATCCGGCCAGCTACTCGGTTTCCTCGTATCTCAGCGAGGCATCGAGGCAAATCCGGAGAAGATCGCGGCCATCGAAAGGATGCAACCGCAACAAGAACCTGCTTGGAGTCCAGAAGTTCACCGGATGCCTGGCTTCCCTCAGTCGTTTCGTCAGCCGGCTGGGGGAGAAGGCACTTCCGTTGTACCAGCTGATGAAAAAGATGGACAAGTTCTCCTGGACCTCGCAGGTCGACACCGCGTTTCACGACCTCAAGCGCATGCTGTCCACAGCGCCGGTTCTAGCCACACCGGCTAGCAAGGAGCCGATATTGCTCTATATAGCAGCCACCAGCCGGGTCGTCAGCGTCGTCTTGGTGGTGGAGCGCCCCGAGGAAGGCAAGGCTCAGCAAGTTCGGAGACCCGTCTACTACCTCAACAAGGTTCTCTCCCTCTCCAAGCAGAACTACCCCCACTACCAAAAGATGTGCTACGGCGTGTACCTAGCATCCAAGAAGCTCAAGCACTACTTTCAAGAGCACCCGATCAAGGTCGTGTGCACTGCACCCCTTTCGGAAATCATCGGCAACAAGGACGCCACCGGCCAGGTCGCCAAATGGGCCATCGAGCTCGCCGCCTACTCCATCCAGTACGAGCCCCGGCTCACGATCAAGTCACAGGCGTTGGCGGACTTCCTCGTCGACTGGGCCGAGACCCAGTATCTCCCACCGGTTCCGGATTCGGACCATTGGAGGATGCACTTTGACGGGTCGAAGATGCTCGGGGGCTTGGGAGCCGGCATCGTACTCACCTCGCCCAAGGGAGACCGGCTGGAGTACGTGTTGCAGATCCACTTCAAGGCCTCCAAAAATGTAGCCGAATACGAGGCACTGGCGCACGGGCTCCGGCTGGCCAAAGAAATCGGCGTCAACCGGATCATGTGCTTCGTTGATTCGGACTTGGTGGTACAACAGGTATCCGGGGAACGGGAAACCAGAGATTGAAACATGGCCCTCTACCGGTTCCACATCCAGAAGCTCAGCTTCTCCTTTGACGGGTGCGAATTTCATCACGTCCCCCGCACCAACAACGAGGCAGCCGACACGCTCTCAAAGATAGGGTCCACCAGGCAGGCCATCCCACCAGGGGTCTCCCTGGAGCACCTGCGCAGGCCATCCATCAACCCGTCGCCGGAATCAGATTCCATCATCTGGGAGGGGAGCGTCTCGGCAGCCGGGGCAGCGGAGGCGGAGCCGGCGGAGCCACCAAAGAGGAAAACTCGTGCCAACTCCGGCCAGGCGATGCCCCCCGGCTCGCAGGACCCAGGGGCTACCGGATCACCCAGTGGCTCAAGGGCTGCCGCCCCGGATATCCCACCCGGACGGCCCACCGACATCCGACAGCCGGAGGACAGGAGCGTCCTCGTCATCCGGGAAGTACCATCCTGGGCGCAGCCCTTCATGAACTACATCGCCAATAGCGAACTCCCAGATGACGAGCTGGAGGCCAGACAAATCCGACGCCGCGCGCATACATACACCATCATAAACGGCGAGCTATACAAGCGCAGTGTATCCGGTATCTTCCAAAGATGTGTCGACGTAGACACAGGCTACCGGCTACTCAAGGACATCCACCAGGGCGAGTGTGGGCACCACGCTTCGTCAAGGGCGATAGTCGCCAAGGCGTTTCGCCACGGCTTCTATTGGCCCACTGCCCTCAAGGATGCCGAGCAGCTGGTCCGCGCGTGCAATGGGTGCCAACGCTTCGGGTAGCTCAGGCACATGCCAACCTCGGTGCTCAAGACCATACCGATCACCTGGTCCTTCGCGGTTTGGGGCCTCGACATGGTCGGGACCTTCAAGCGAGCTCGCGCGGGACTGACCCACCTGCTGGTAGCGGTGGACAAGTTCACAAAGTGGATCGAGGCCAAGCCTATCCGGAAGCTGGATGGGGCGACGGTTGTTACCTTCTTCACCGACATCATCAACCGCTTCGGCTACCCCAATAGCATCATCACCGACAATGGCACGAACTTCGCCAAGGGGGCCTTCGCCCGGTTCTGCAGCAACAAGGGCATCCGGCTAGACCTCGCCTCCGTTGCATATCCACAGTCCAACAGGCAGGTCGAACGAGCAAACGGCTTGGTGCTAACCGGCATCAAACCACGTCTCATCGAGCCGTTGGAGTGGTCACCCGGATGCTGGATCGAAGAACTTCCGGCTATGCTATGGAGCCTCAGCACCACACCGAATAGGTCAACCGACTACACACCATTCTTCCTGGTCTACAGATCGGAAGCCGTCCTCTCCGCCGACATCAAATTCGACTCCCCCCACAAGCTCCTCTACGACGAGCAGGCCAACAAGGAGGCGCGGGAGGACGGGGTAGATCTCCTAGAGGAGGCCCGCGAGCTGGCCCTATCCAGATCCGCCCTGTACCAGCAGCGACTACGCCGCTACCATTCCAGCCGGATTCGCCCAGTCGCATTCCGCGAGGGTGACCTGGTTCTCCGGTTGGTGCAAGACACGAAGGACATGCACAATGTTATCACCACCCTGGGAGGGCCCCTTCATCATCAGCCGGGCGTTGCCCAACGACTCTTACTACCTCATCAACGCAGAGCAGCCGTGCAAGAACAAGATGGACAAATCGGACGAGGAGACCAAACGTCCTTGGAACGCGGCCCTGCTGCGCCCGTTTTACACCTAGTCGCCAAATAGTGTATGTATCCCAAAAACCTCATAAATGAAAATGCGGACTCCCACGAGATTCTCGGGGGCTCCTTCTGGAAATGTGTGCATACCTGTTCTCCGATTAAAATTTTCTGGCTCCGGCTACCCCTACCCGGGGGCTCGCCGGCTGGCCCGGCCTGTTAAGCCAACAAACCGGCTGAGTAGTGTGCAATGATGTCAGAGGACCACTCTTCGGCTCAGCTACAGACCGCAACCCGGCTGTCCGGCTAGCAAGAGTAAAAGCCCGAGGCATCCCACATGAAAAACGGGGAAGAGGCGTGACAGATCGGGCGTCCTGGCCCCGCAACTAGCTCAGACCAATCCAGCCGCTAAGCCGCTAGTACCGTGCATAATGTACTGTCATCTCCCTTCGATTCCGGCTGCAGACCGCAACCCGGTCCGCAAGGCTGTGAGAAAACAGCAGAACACACGAGAAAGCGACTAAGTGCCTAGAAAGGAGCAAGCCAATTTTTTAAAAAATAAGCCGTTTCCCGGCTACGATTTGACGGACTAACCTATTAACCTATGAAGATGTATGTGTATGCATATGTGCGTTCTTGTCCGACTACTTCGAGTCAGAATTTAGGAGAAGGAAAGAAGATTCGAAGCCCTTGCCTTCATCAAGCGCTCCGAATCTTGGGGGCTACACTCATGAGTCGCCGCGCCCAGTGGAATCTTGTAGTTCTGGCCGACTAAGGCGTTTAATGGCGTTCGGAGCCCTGTGAGGGCAAGGCGGGAGCAATAAAGACAAGAAAGATTCAAGCACTGCCATGCCCACCTACTCAATCTCGGGGCATAGCAGCGCCCCACTAGAATGTTGGTTCCCCTGAAGGCGCCCACCGACGAAAGCAGCCGATCGAGGCCAGTCGGATAAAGTTAGAAGAACGGGGAAGAACAAGGAAGATTCAAAGCACCTGGCTATGCCGCTCCAGAATCTCTGGCTACACCCGAGCAGTGGTGGCGCCCACTGGAGGTGTAGTTCGTCCGGCTAAAAGTGTGTAGCCGAGCTAGGTTAGCCGGGCAAAGTGAGCCGACAAAGATATCAAAACAAAATTTAAGACACAAATAAAGGAAGACTCCAGAATTCAATATTAACAAGCAAAAGGGAGACGAAGCTCCCGAGAGTTACCCAGCATCAAAGATAGCCAGTACAGACAGACAAGTTCCGCGATAACCTAAAAACAAGACAAATACACCCGGCATCCCGGGGCAGCAGCTAAATGGTAGGGCCTTTGCCGTGGGGGGTTCCTGGCTGGCAGATGCTGGAGGCGGGGGCGGAGCCGCAGTGCTCGTTCCGGCTCCGGCGCTGGCAGGCGGCGGCACCGAGGACTCCGCATCCGGAGTGTCGGGGGACTCCGAGTCGGTGAGCACCTCGTCCGGATCCACGTAGTCGGCAATCTTGATGGCAGACCCGCGAAGCTCCGGATGGGCTTGGCGGATGGCGGCAAGATCGGCTCCGGCGCGGAAGCCCCCATCGATCTTCTCGACGCGAGCATCCTTGTACCAGGAAAGCATCAGCGCCAAGGCCATCTCCGCTCCACCCCGCGCCGCCAGATCCCGCAGCCGGTCCACCGCAGCCGGCACCTCTCCTACCTTCGCCGCCAGCTGCGCCATCGTCTCCGGAACCAGAGCCTCTAGCCACATAAAGGAGAAGATGTCCCGCGCCGCCTGACGAAGCTTCGCGGCCTCCTCGCCAAGAAGGACGACGAGCTCCTGAGCCGTCGGCTGCGCTCCCGGCCAGTTCTCCTGCAGCCGGTTATCGGCCAGCAGGTCTATGTCGGGGTAAAAGGCTGTCAGGAAAGAGGAGTCAAATCCAGCTACCAGATCTGGAAAGAAAAGAAGACGAAAGAAAGAACTCACCTTTGGCAGTGTGGCCGACTTGCATCAGCTCCTCCACCAGCGCATTCTCCTTGACCGCTAGCCGTTTTATCTCCTTCTCTTGGTCCTTGTTCTGGGCCTCGAGAAGGGAGAAGGCTTCGGCCCGGCTAGCGAGCGAGGCGTCGCGCTCCTTGACGGTAGCCTCCAAGCCGTCTACTCGCACGTGCCAGTCCTTGTTCTGCAAGCGCAGCATGGAGTTGGACCTGCTCAACCGGTCGTTCGCTTTCTTCAAGCGATCGATCTCGCGCTGGGCGCACACGAGGACAGCTGCAACAAAGCCGACTATTAAAAAAAAGAGCCAGACGGATAAGGCGGACTTACTCTGGGAGCCATTGGCTGTAGCAAGCTTCTGCTCCAGCGTCCGGTTCCCACCGGCTGTGGCCTCAAGCAGCTGGATCTCCTTCACCGCTAGCTCGAGCATGGCGGCAAGATCCGACAGCGAAGCGGCGGAAGAGGCATCGTCGTCCACGGCGTTGACGGCCAAGGACTCCTTCGCCGCGAGCACCGCTGTCTGCCACTCCTCCCCGAGCGCCTCGTCGGAGTCGTCGTCGCCAACCACTACAAGCTCCTTGCCAGTAGCCCCCGCGCGCCCGCAGAGGAACCTTCCGGCTGGGAGGAGGCAGCCGGCTCGGCTTGAGGAGGAGAAGGAGGCTGCGCCTCAGAGGAAGGGGAGGCGCCGGTTGGATCAGTCGGGGCACGAGGCGGCGACCCGGCTGGCGTCCGAGCCGGGCTCGCGGCGCCGAAAGAAACCAGTGCGCTAAAGGGAAAGAGGAACAGACAAGAGCAAAACAGGCTAAAGTCAGAAAAACAAGGACAAGGAAAAACAAATAGAAAGCACCGAGGGGGGAGGGATAAAAACGTACCCCGACACAACCGGGGGCAGCTCTTTCTTCCGGCCAAGACGGCTTGGCGGCAGGGCGCTAGTCCGGCCCCTCTTCGGAGCCGGCTCCTCCGCCGGAGGCCGGTGGGAGATAAAATGGCCGGAGCCGCTCCCGCCTGCTTCGTCGTCCGCCACGGAGCGCATCGCCGGCTCCACGGTCGGCCCGGCCTCCTCCTCCTTGTGCACCTCCGCATGCTGGGGAAGGCATCGCTGTCCCCATCCGATTCCTCGCCGGATTGCCGAGCGTGCGGCTCAGGCAAGTCCGACACGAACACCTCGAGAGGAGCATCGCCCTCCTTGCGAAGGATGCAGGGGAAGATCTGGCGAATGCAAAAGATCAGCCAGACAGAACAAGGAGATAACAGAGGGAATAAGCAAAAATTCCGGCTACAAGAACTTACACGCGCGGTTCTCCCAGCTATAGGGCGCCAGGCTGAACTTCTAGTTCTCTGGCAGCCGCTCCTTGCTGATCGTCCACAACCACTCCTTCAAGTTGTGGTAGCGGGGATCGCGATGACAGCCGGGTCCAGCCGGAGTAGAAGCACATCTTTGCGCCCGCTGGAGCGGCATCATCAGCCGACATCCAGCTAAGGGTGATGTCCCGACCGATTAGCGGCAGGTGACAAGGGCGCGTGCGACAAGATCGCGTCCGTCTCCGCCTTGTCGCCATAGACCTTCAGGTCCCAGTTTTGTTGGCTGGACTCGACGTCTTGGAAGGCCGGCAGGTTTATCCGGTCGACGCCGGTGACGTTCTTGACATAAAAATACGACTGCTGCCATAGCCGTACCGTGTCCTGGAGCAAGAACTTCGGGTAGCCGGATTGGGAGAGGGAGTATATGGAGGCGCCGCGACTAAGATCCGCCTGGATCCCGAGGTAACTCGGAAGAGCATGAAGTGCGCCAGCGTTCCGATGGCGTTGGCACCGAGGTGGTGGAGGCGGAGGTCGAAGAAGGCCAGAAAGGTCAGAAAGAAGGGGTGGAGCGGCAGAGCAAACCCGCATGCCAGATGCGAGAGGAAGATAACGTGCTCCCCCTCCGCCGGATGCGGCGACACTTCCCCCACCGGCGCCAACCGCACCGCCACCTCCTCCGCCGGCGGGAGGACGCGGGTCGCGTGATACTTCGCGATCTGATCCTCGGTGACGGAGGAGCTGCACCAGGCTCTGCGGTCAGCGGCCATTTCCGGCTGAGGAAAAGTAGCGACAACGGAGGAGTGACGGTGGCCCGTAGCGTCGACGGCGGCGAGCAGGCGGCGCAGAAGGAAGGAGCACAGGAGCAGCAGCACGCGAGAAGGAGACAAATATTGCAGCGGGGGAGCGAAGGAAAAGAACTGCCTCCCCCGCGGCATCCCTTTAAAGGATCGGAAGGGCAACCATCGGCAGGGCCACGTGGTGCGCATCCGGGCGACCCACATCCCAACCGCCGCCTAGATCCCGCGTGCCGGGACGGGATGCGCAGAAGATCCTGGGACAAGAACCAAAGCGCCGGACAGCAGTTCCCTGAGGCTACGTGTGACGGGACGTTACGCTGCCCGCCGCAGAGCAATGATGGCGCGTGCATGCGTGGCCAGCGTCAGCACTGACGTCACGGGTAGCGCAACCGCCAGGCTCAGCCAGATCAAAATTCGAAAAGCAAAGGGAGCGCGCGCATTTCGCCTAAGGGCGGAATCCACACGCGCTCGGGGGCTAGTGTCAGGGGGATGATCCCCGGGTACCCCACCCGAATAAGAAACAGGACAGCCGGATCGAGTTCGGCTGACCAGATGCAGCCAAACAAGGCAAGACAGGCCGACTACCGCATGGTAGCCGGATCAGCAAGAAGCCGGATCCAATCAGAGAGACAGGCGACGTATGACAGCGGTACGCATGCAGACGTCACGACAAGACGGTCAACCACCCGCCCATACCGAATACTTGGCGTGTATGACGCGAACGATGGCTCGTGGCCGACGGCGTCGCACGGCCCATCGGTTTACGACAGCCATGCTGCTCATACACCGATGTGACATACCATGCCGGGTACTGTAGATGACTAGTCGGCTGGGACCCGCCTGTGGGGCCCGCCAGTCGGACTAGCCAGTGAAACCCTTGCCTCTCTTCCTATATAAGGAGAGGGAGGGCCTCAGTAGAAAGGGTTGGTCTCAGTTCATTTAAGGCAGTAGCTAAAGAATACAGCTCGGGGAGCACTTGTAGCTCGTATATTCCACATAGTCAGATCAGGCAGGAGTAGGGGCTTTACCTCACCACGAGGGCCCCAAACCTGGGTACTTCTTGCATCCCGCTACGCTCGCTCGTATCCAATCTTGCCTACGGATGCCGTCGATAGCTTTCCTGCTAGTCCCCACACCTTTATCTAACCTTTTTAGGTACTGTCGTTCCCAATACAACGACACATGCAATGGCACTGGTGGATCCATGTGTGGTCTCTGAAGATAACATACATGATATGAGTTTGGTTGTTGTTAGTAAAAATATCACACATGCAATGACACTGGTGGATCCATAGGTGGATTGTGAAAAGAACACACATGCAATGACACTGGTGGATCCATATGTGGTATGTGAAAAGAACACACATGCGATGACTCTAGTTGTTGTTAGTAAAAAGAACACACATGCAATGACACTCGTGGATCCATAGGTGGATTGTGAAAAGAGCACACATGCAATGACACTAGTGGATCCATATGTGGTATGTGAAAAGAACGCACATGCAATGACTCTAGTTGTTGTTAGTAAAAAAGAACACACATGCAATGACACTAGTGGATCCATGTGTGGTCTCTGAAGAGAACACACATGCAATGACACTAGTGGATCCATGTGTGGTCTCTTAAGATAACACACATTTTAATGACACAGGTGGATCCATGTGTGGTCTCTGAAGAGAACACACATTTCAATGACTCTAGTTGTTGTTAGGAAAAAAGAACACACATGAAATGACACTGGAGGATCCATGTGTGGTCTCTGAGGAGAACAAACATGCAATGACTCTAGTTGTTGTTAGTAAAAGGAGCACACATGCAATGATATTGGTGGATCCATAGGTGGATTGTGAAAATAGCACACATGCAATGACACTGGTGGATCCATATGTCCTATGTGAAAAGAACACACATGCAATGACTCCAGTTGTTGTTAGTAAAAAGAACACACATGTAATGACACTGGTGGATCCATGTGTGGTCTCTTCAGAGACCACACATGCAATGACACTGGTGGATCCATGTGTGGTCTCTTTAGAGAACACACATTTCAATGACTCTGGTTGTTGTTAGCAAAAAGAACACACATGCAATGACACTGGTGGATCCATGTGTGGTATGTGAAAACAACACACATACAACGATTCCAGTTTTTGTTAGTAAAAAGAACACAGATGCAATGACACTGGTGGATCCATAAGTGGATTGTGAAAAGAGCACACACATGCAATGACACTGGTGGATCCATGTGTGGTCTCTAAAGAGAATACACATTTCAATGACTCTGGTTGTTGTTAGTAAAAAGAACACACATGCAATGACACTGGTGGATCCATGTGTGGTCTCTGAAGAGAACACACATGCAATGACTCTGGTTGTTAAAAAGAGCACACATGCAATGACACTGGCGGATCCATAAGTGGATTGTGAAAAGAACACACATACAATGACACTGGTGGATCCATGTGTGGTCTTTGAAGAGAACACACATTTCAATGACACTGGTGGATCCATATATGGTATGTGAAAACAACACACATGCAATGACACTGGTGTATCCATGTGTGGTCTCTGAAGAGAACACACATTTCAATGACTCTGGTTGTTGTTAGTAAAAAGAACAAACATGCAATGAACTGGTGGATCCATGTGTGGTCCCTAAAGAGAACACACATGCAATGACTCAGGTTGTTGTTAGTAAAAAGAGCACACATGCAATGACACTAGTGGATCCATAGGTGGATTGTGAAAATAACACACATGCAATGACACTGGTGGATCCATACGTGGTATGTGAAAAGAACACACATGCAATGACTCTGGTTGTTCTTAGTAAAAAGAACACACATGCAATGACACTGGTGGATCCATAGGTGGATTGTGAAAAGAGCACACATGCAATGACACTGGTGGATCCATATGTGGTATGTGAAAAGAACACACATGCAATGACTCCAGTTGTTGTTAGTAAAAAGAACACACATGCAATGACACTAGTGGATCCATGTGTGGTCTCTGAAGAGAACACACATTTCAATGACTCTGGTTGTTGTTAGTAAAAAGAACACACATGCAATGACACTGGTGGATCCATGTGTGGTCTCTGAAGAGAACACACATGCAATGTCTCTGGTTGTTTTTAGTAAAAAGAGCACACATGCAATGACACTGGTGGATCCGTAGGTGGATTGTGAAAAGAACACACATGCAATGATACTGGTGGATCCATATGTGGTATGTGAAAAGAACACGCATGCAATGACTCTGGTTGTTTTTAGTAAAAAGAACACACATGCAATGACACTGGTGGATCCATAGGTGGATTGTGAAAAGATAACACATGCAATGGCACTGGTGGATCCATATGTGGTATGTGAAAAGATCACACATGCAATGACTCTAGTTGTTGTTAGTAATAACACACACATGCAATGACGTTGGTGGATCCATGTGTGTTCTCTGAAGAGACCACACATGCAATGACACTGGTGGATCCATGTGTGGTCTCTAAAGAGAACACACATTTCAATGACTCTGGTTGTTGTTAGTAAAAAGAACAAACATGCAATGACACTGGTGGATCCATGTGTGGTCTCTGAAGAGAACACACATGCAATGACTCTGGTTGTTGTTAGTAAAAAGAGCACACATGCAATGACACTGGTGGATCCATATGTGGATTGTGAAATGAACACACATGCAATGACACTGGTGGATCCATATGTGGTATGCAAAAAGAACACACATGCAATGACACTGGTGGATCCATAGGTGGATTGTAAAAAGAACACACATGCAATGACACTGGTGGATCCATATGTGGTATGTGAAAAGAACACACATTTCAATGACTCTGGTTGTTGTTAGTGAAAAGAGCACACATGCAATGATACTGGTGGATCCATAGGTGGATTGTGAAAAGAGCACACATGCAATTACACTGGTGGATCCATGTGTGGTCTTTGAAGAGAACACACATTTCAATGACACTGGTGGATCCATATGTGGTATGTGAAAATAACACACATGCAATGACACTGGTGGATCCATGTGTGGTCTCTGAAGAGAACAAACTTGCAATAACTCTTGTTGTTGTTAGTAAAAAGAACACACATGCAATGACACTAGTGGATCCATATGTGGATTGTGAAAAGAGCACACATGCAATGACACTGGTGGATCCATATGTGGTATTTGAAAAGAACACACATGCAATGACTCCAGTTGTTGTTAGTAAAAAGAACACACATGCAATGACACTGGTGGATAAGAGACCACACATGCAATGACACTGGTGGATCCATGTGTGGTCTCTGAAGAGAACACACATTTCAATGACTCTAGTTGTTGTTAGTAAAAAGAACACACATGCAATGACACTGGTGGATCCATGTGTGGTCTCTGAAGAGAAAACACATGTGATGACTCTGGTTGTTGTTAGTAAAAAGAGCACACATGCAATGACAATGGTGGATCCATAGGTGGATTGTGAAAAGAGCACACATGAAATGACACTGGTGGATCCATATGTGGTATGTGAAAAGAACACACATGCAATGACTCCAGTTGTTCTTAGTAAAAAGAACACACATGCAATGACACTGGTGGATAAGAGACCACACATGCAATGACACTGGTGGATCCATGTGTGGTCTCTGAAGAGAACACACATTTCAATGACTCTAGTTGTTGTTAGTAAAAAGAACACACATGCAATGACACTGGTGGATCCATGTGTGGTCTCTGAAGAGAAAACACATGCGATGACTCTGGTTGTTGTTAGTAAAAAGAGCACACATGCAATGACAATGGTGGATCCATAGGTGGATTGTGAAAAGAGCACACATGCAATGACACTGGTGGATCTATATGTGGTATGTGAAAAGAACACACAGGCAATGACTCTGTTTGTTTTTAGTAAAAAGAACACACATGCAATGACACTGGTGGATCCATAGCTGGATTGTGAAAATACCACACATGCCATGACACTTGTGGATCCATATGTGGTATGTGAAAAGAACACACATGCAATGACTCCAGTTGTTGTTAGTAAAAAGAACACACATGCAATAACACTGGAGGATCCATAGGTGGATTGTGAAAAGTGCACACACATGCAATGACACTGGTGGATCCATGTGTGGTCTCGGAAGACAACACACATTTCAATGACTCGTTGTTGTTAGTAAAAAGAACAACATGCAATAACATCGATGGATCCATGTGGTCTCTAAAGAGAACACACATGCAATGACTCTGGTTGTTGTTAGTAAAAAGAGCACACATGCAATGACACTGGTGGATCCATAGGTGGATTGTGAAAAGAACACACATGCAATGACACTGGTGGATCCATGTGTGGTCTCTGAAGAGAACACACATTTCAATGACAGTGGTGGATCCATATGTGGTATGTGAAAAGAACACACATGCAATGACACTGGTGGATCCATGTGTGGTCTCTGAAGAGAACACACATTTCAATGACTCTGGTTGTTGTTAGTAAAAAGAACACACATGCAATGACATCAGGATCCATGTGTGGTCTCTGAAGAGAACACACATGCAATGACTCTGGTTGTTGTTATTAAAAAGAGCACACATGCAATGACACTGGTGGATCCATAGGTGGATTGTGAAATGAACACACATGCAATGACACTGGTGGATCCATATGTGGTATGCGAAAAGAACACACATGCAATGACTCTGGTTGTTGTTAGTAAAAAGATCACACATGCAATGACACTGGTGAATCCCTAGGTGGATTGTGAAAAGAGCACACATGCAATTACACTGGTGGATCCATGTGGTCTCTGAAGAACACACATGCAATGACTCGTTGTTGTTAGTAAAAAGAACACACATGCAATGACACTGGTGGATCCATATGTGGATTGCGAAAAGAGCACACGTGCAATGATATTGGTGGATTCATATGTGGTATTTGAAAAGAAAACACATGCAATGACTCTAGTTGTTGTTAGTAAAAAGAACACAAATGCAATGACACTGGTGGATAAGAGACCACACATGCAATGACACTGGTGGATCCATGTGTGGTCTCTGAAGAGAACACACATTTCAATGACTCTGGTTGTTGTTAGTAAAACGAACACACATGCAATGACATCAGGATGCGTGTGTGGTCTCTCAAGAGAACACACATGCAATGACTCTGGTTGTTGTTAGTAAAAAGAGCACACATGCAATGACACTGGTGGATCCATAGGTGGATTGTGAAAACACACATGCAATGACACTGATGGATCCATATGTGGTATGTGAAAAGAACACACATGCAATGACTCTAGTTGTTGTTAGTAAAAGAACACACATGCAATGACACTGTGGATCCATAGGTGGATTGTGAAAGAGCACACATGCAATTACACTGGTGGATCCATATGTGGTATGTGAAAAGAACACACATGCAATGACTCTGGTTGTTGTTACTAAAAAGAACACACATGCAATGACACTGGTGGATCCATGTGTGTTCTCTTCAGAGACCACACATGCAATGACACTGGTGGATCCATGTGTGGTCTCTAAAGAGAACACACATTTCAATGACTCTGGTTGTTGTTAGTAAAAAGAACAAACATGCAATGACACTGGTGGATCCATGTGTGGTCTCTGAATAGAATACACATGCAATGACTCTGGTTGTTGTTAGTAAAAAGAGCACACATGCAATGACACTGGTGGATCCATATGTGGATTGTGAAATGAACACACATGCAATGACACTGCTGGATCCATATGTGGTATGCAAAAAGAACACACATGCAATGACACTGGTGGATCCATAGGTGGATTGTAAAAAGAACACACATGCAATGACACTGGTGGATCCATATGTGGTATGTGAAAATAACACACATTTCAATGACTCTGGTTGTTGTTAGTGAAAAGAGCATACATGCAATGATACTGGTGGATCCGTAGGTGGATTGTGAAAAGAGCACACATGCAATTACACTGGTGGATCCATGTGTGGTCTTTGAAGAGAACACACATTTCAATGACACTGGTGGATCCATATGTGGTATGTGAAAATAACACACATGCAATGACACTGGTGGATCCATGTGTGGTCTCTGAAGAGAACACACATTTCAATGACTCTGGTTGTTGTTAGTAAAAAGAACACACATGCAATGACACTGGTGGATCCATGTGTGGTCTCTAAAGAGAACAAACATGCAATAACTCTTGTTGTTGTTAGTAAAAAGAACACACATGCAATGACACTGGTGGATCCATATGTGGATTGTGAAAAGAGCACACATGCAATGACACTGGTGGATCCATATGTGGTATTTGAAAAGAACACACATGCAATGACTCCAGTTGTTGTTAGTAAAAAGAACACACATGCAATGACACTGGTGGATAAGAGACCACACATGCAATGACACTGGTGGATCCATGTGTGGTCTCTGAAGAGAACACACATTTCAATGACTCTAGTTGTTGTTAGTAAAAAGAACACACATGCAATGACACTGGTGGATCCATGTGTGGTCTCTGAAGAGAAAACACATGCGATGACTCTGGTTGTTGTTAGTAAAAAGAGCACACATGCAATGACAATGGTGGATCCATAGGTGGATTGTGAAAAGAGCACACATGCAATGACACTGGTGGATCTATATGTGGTATGTGAAAAGAACACACAGGCAATGACTCTGTTTGTTGTTAGTAAAAAGAACACACATGCAATGACACTGGTGGATCCATAGCTGGATTGTGAAAATACCACACATGCCATGACACTTGTGGATCCATATGTGGTATGTGAAAAGAACACACATGCAATGACTCCAGTTGTTGTTAGTAAAAAGAACACACATGCAATAACACTGGAGGATCCATAGGTGGATTGTGAAAAGTGCACACACATGCAATGACACTGGTGGATCCATGTGTGGTCTCGGAAGACAACACACATTTCAATGACTCTGGTTGTTGTTAGTAAAAAGAACAACATGCAATAACACTGATGGATCCATGTGTGGTCTCTAAAGAGAACACACATGCAATGACTCTGGTTGTTGTTAGTAAAAAGAGCACACATGCAATGACACTGGTGGATCCATAGGTGGATTGTGAAAAGAACACACATGCAATGACACCGGTGGATCCATGTGTGGTCTCTGAAGAGAACACACATTTCAATGACAGGGGTGGATCCATATGTGGTATGTGAAAAGAACACACATGCAATGACATCAGGTGGATCCATGTGTGGTCTCAAGAGAACACACATTTCAATGACTCTGGTTGTTGTTAGTAAAAGAACACACATGCAATGACATCAGGATCCATGTGTGGTCTCTGAAGAGAACACACATGCAATGACTCTGGTTGTTGTTATTAAAAAGAGCACACATGCAATGACACTGGTGGATCCATAGGTGGATTGTGAAATGAACACACATGCAATGACACTGGTGGATCCATATGTGGTATGCGAAAAGAACACACATGCAATGACTCTGGTTGTTGTTAGTAAAAAGATCACACATGCAATGACACTGGTGAATCCCTAGGTGGATTGTGAAAAGAGCACACACATGCAATGACATAGGTGGATCCATGTGTGGTCTCTGAAGAGAACACACATGCAATGACTCTGGTTGTTGTTAGTAAAAAGAACACACATGCAATGACACTGGTGGATCCATATGTGGATTGCGAAAAGAGCACACGTGCAATGATATTGGTGGATTCATATGTGGTATTTGAAAAGAAAACACATGCAATGACTCTAGTTGTTGTTAGTAAAAAGAACACAAATGCAATGACACTGGTGGATAAGAGACCACACATGCAATGACACTGGAGGAACCATGAGTGGTCTCATAAGAGAACACACATTTCAATGACTCTGGTTGTTGTTAGTAAAAAGAACACACATGCAATGACACTGGTGGATGCGTGTGTGGTCTCTGAAGAGAACACACATGCAATGACTCTGGTTGTTGTTAGTAAAAAGAGCACACATGCAATGACACTGGTGGATTGTGAAAACAACACACATGCAATGACACTGATGGATCCATATGTGGTATGTGAAAAGAACACACATGCAATGACTCTAGTTGTTGTTAGTAAAAAGAACACACATGCAATGACACTGGTGGATCCATAGGTGGATTGTGAAAAGAGCACACATGCAATTACACTGGTGGATCCATATGTGGTATGTGAAAAGAACACACATGCAATGACTCTGGTTGTTGTTACTAAAAAGAACACACATGCAATGACACTGGTGGATCCATGTGTGTTCTCTTCAGAGACCACACATGCAATGACACTGGTGGATCCATGTGTGGTCTTTGAAGTGAACACACATTTCAATGACTCTGGTTGTTGTTAGTAAAAAGAACACACATGCAATGACACTGGTGGATCCATGTGTGATCTCTGAAGAGAACACACATGATATGACTCTGGTTGTTGTTAGTAAAAAGAGCACACATGCAATGACACTGGTGGATCCATAGGTGGATTGTGAAAAGAACACACATGCAATGCCACTGGTGGATCCAAATGTGGTATGTGAAAAGAACGAACATGCAATGACTCTAGTTGTTGTTAGTAAAAAAGAACACACATGCAATGACACTAGTGGATCCATGTGTGGTCTCTTAAGAGAACACACATGCAATGACACTAGTGGATCCATGTGTGGTCTCTGAAGAGAACACACATTTCAATGACACATGTGGATCCATGTGTGGTCTCTGAAGAGAACACACATTTCAATGACTCTGGTTGTTGTTAGTAAAAAAGAACACGCATGCAATGACACTGGTGGATCCATGTGTGGTCTCTGAGGAGAACAAACATGCAATGACTCTAGTTGTTGTTAGTAAAACGAGCACACATGCAATGATACTAGTGGATCCATAGGTGGATTATGAAAATAGCACACATGCAATGACACTGGTGGATCCATATGTGGTATGTGAAAAGAACACACATGCAACGACTCCAGTTGTTGTTAGTAAAAAGAACATAAATGAATGACAATGGTGGATCCATGTGTGGTCTCTTCAGAGACCACACATGCAATGACACTGGTGGATCCATCTGTGGTCTCTAAAGAGAACACACATTTCAATGACTCTGGTTGTTGTTAGCGAAAAGAACACACATGCAATGACACTGGTGGATCCATGTGTTGTATGTGAAAAGAACACACGTGCAACGACTCCAGTTGTTGTTAGTAAAAAGAATACACATGCAATGACACTGGTGGATCCATGTATGGTCTCTGAAGAGAACACACATGCAATGACTCTGGTTGTTGTTAGTAAAAAGAGCACACATGCAATGACACTGGTGGATCCATAGGTGGATTGTGAAAAGAAAACACATGCAATGACACTGGTGGATCCATGTGTGGTCTCTGAAGAGAACACACATTTCAATGACACTGTTGGATCCATATGTGGTATGTGAAAAGAACACACATGCAATGACACTGGTGGATCCATGTGTCGTATCTAAAGAGAACACACATTTTAATGACTCTGGTTGTTGTTAGTAAAAAGAACACACATGGAATGACACTGGTGGATCCATGTGTGGTCTCTGAAGAGAACACACATGCAATGACTCTGCTTGTTGTTAGTAAAAAGAGCACACATGCAATAACACTGGTGGATCCATAGGTGGATTATGAAAAGAACACACATGCAATGACACTGGTGGATCCATATGTGGTATGTGAAAAGAACACACATGCAATGACTCTGGTTGTTGTTAGTAAAAAGATCACACATGCAATGACACTGGTGGATCCATGTGTGGTCTCTGAAGAGAACACACATGCAATGACTCTGGTTGTTGTTAGTAAAAAGAGCACACATGCAATGACAATGGTGGATCCATAGGTGGATTGTGAAAAGAGCACACATGCAATGACACTGGTGGATCTATATGTGGTATGTGAAAAGAACACACAGGCAATGACTCTGTTTGTTGTTAGTAAAAAGAACACACATGCAATGACACTGGTGGATCCATAGCTGGATTGTGAAAATACCACACATGCCATGACACTTGTGGATCCATATGTGGTATGTGAAAAGAACACACATGCAATGACTCCATTTGTTGTTAGTAAAAAGAACACACATGCAATAACACTGGAGGATCCATAGGTGGATTGTGAAAAGTGCACACACATACAATGGCACTGGTGGATCCATCTGTGGTCTCGGAAGACAACACACATTTCAATGACTCTGGTTGTTGTTAGTAAAAAGAACAACATGCAATAACACTGACGGATCCATGTGTGGTCTCTAAAGAAAACACACATGCAATGACTCTGGTTGTTGTTAGTAAAAAGAGCACACATGCAATGACACTGGTGGATCCATAGGTGGATTGTGAAAAGAACACACATGCAATGACACCGGTGGATCCATGTGTGGTCTCTGCAGAGAACACACATTTCAATGACAGTGGTGGATCCATATGTGGTATGTGAAAAGAACACACATGCAATGACACTGGTGGATCCATGTGTGGTCTCTGAAGAGAACACACATTTCAATGACTCTGGTTGTTGTTAGTAAAAAGAACACACATGCAATGACACTGGTGGATCCATGTGTTGTCTCTGAAGAGAACACACATGCAATGACTCTGGTTGTTGTTATTAAAAAGATCACACATGCAATGACACTGGTGGATCCATAGGTGGATTGTGAAATGAACACACATGCAATGACACTGGTGGATCCATATGTGGTATGCGAAAAGAACACACATGCAATGACTCTGGTTGTTGTTAGTAAAAAGATCACACATGCAATGACACTGGTGAATCCCTAGGTGGATTGTGAAAAGAGCACACACATGCAATGACACAGGTGGATCCATGTGTGGTCTCTGAAGAGAACACACATGCAATGACTCTGGTTGTTGTTAGTAAAAAGAACACACATGCAATGACACTGGTGGATCCATATGTGGATTGCGAAAAGAGCACACGTGCAATGATATTGGTGGATTCATATGTGGTATTTGAAAAGAAAACACATGCAATGACTCTAGTTGTTGTTAGTAAAAAGAACACAAATGCAATGACACTAGTGGATAAGAGACCACACATGCAATGACACTGGTGGATCCATGTGTGGTCTCTGAAGAGAACACACATTTCAATGACTCTGGTTGTTGTTAGTAAAAAGAACACACATGCAATGACACTGGTGGATGCGTGTGTGGTCTCTGAAGAGAACACACATGCAATGACTCTGGTTGTTGTTAGTAAAAAGAGCACACATGCAATGACACTGGTGGATTCATAGGTGGATTGTGAAAACAACACACATGCAATGACACTGATGGATCCATATGTGGTATGTGAAAAGAACACACATGCAATGACTCTAGTTGTTGTTAGTAAAAAGAACACACATGCAATGACACTGGTGGATCCATAGGTGGATTGTGAAAAGAGCACACATGCAATTACACTGGTGGATCCATATGTGGTATGTGAAAAGAACACACATGCAATGACTCTGGTTGTTGTTACTAAAAAGAACACACATGCAATGACACTGGTGGATCCATGTGTGTTCTCTTCAGAGACCACACATGCAATGACACTGGTGGATCCATGTGTGGTCTCTAAAGAGAACACACATTTCAATGACTCTGGTTGTTGTTAGTAAAAAGAACAAACATGCAATGACACTGGTGGATCCATGTGTGGTCTCTGAAGAGAATACACATGCAATGACTCTGGTTGTTGTTAGTAAAAAGAGCACACATGCAATGACACTGGTGGATCCATATGTGGATTGTGAAAAGAACACACATGCAATGACACTGCTGGATCCATATGTGGTATGCAAAAAGAACACACATGCAATGACACTGGTGGATCCATAGGTGGATTGTAAAAAGAACACACATGCAATGACACTGGTGGATCCATATGTGGTATGTGAAAATAACACACATTTCAATGACTCTGGTTGTTGTTAGTGAAAAGAGCATACATGCAATGATACTGGTGGATCCATAGGTGGATTGTGAAAAGAGCACACATGCAATTACACTGGTGGATCCATGTGTGGTCTTTGAAGAGAACACACATTTCAATGACACTGGTGGATCCATATGTGGTATGTGAAAATAACACACATGCAATGACACTGGTGGATCCATGTGTGGTCTCTGAAGAGTACACACATTTCAATGACTCTGGTTGTTGTTAGTAAAAAGAACACACATGCAATGACACTGGTGGATCCATGTGTGGTCTCTAAAGAGAACAAACATGCAATAACTCTTGTTGTTGTTAGTAAAAAGAACACACATGCAATGACACTGGTGGATCCATATGTGGATTGTGAAAAGAGCACACATGCAATGACACTGGTGGATCCATATGTGGTATTTGAAAAGAACACACATGCAATGACTCCAGTTGTTGTTAGTAAAAAGAACACACATGCAATGACACTGGTGGATAAGAGACCACACATGCAATGACACTGGTGGATCCATGTGTGGTCTCTGAAGAGAACACACATTTCAATGACTCTAGTTGTTGTTAGTAAAAAGAACACACATGCAATGACACTGGTGGATCCATGTGTGTCTCTGAAGAAAACACATGCGATGACTCTGGTTGTTGTTAGTAAAAGAGCACACATGCAATGACAATGGTGGATCCATAGGTGGATTGTGAAAAGATCACACATGCAATGACACTTGTGGATCTATATGGTATGTGAAAAGAACACAGGCAATGACTCTGTTTGTTGTTAGTAAAAAGAACACACATGCAATGACACTGGTGGATCCATAGCTGGATTGTGAAAATACCACACATGCCATGACACTTGTGGATCCATATGTGGTATGTGAAAAGAACACACATGCAATGACTCCAGTTGTTGTTAGTAAAAAGAACACACATGCAATACACTGGAGGATCCATAGGTGGATTGAAAGTGCACACACATGCAATGACTCTGGTGGATCCATGTGTGGTCTCGGAAGACAACACACATTTCAATGACTCTGGTTGTTGTTAGTAAAAAGAACAACATGCAATAACACTGACGGATCCATGTGTGGTCTCTAAAGAGAACACACATGCAATGACTCTGGTTGTTGTTAGTAAAAAGAGCACACATGCAATGACACTGGTGGATCCACAGGTGGATTGTGAAAAGAACACACATGCAATGACACCGGTGGATCCATGTGTGGTCTCTGAAGAGAACACACATTTCAATGACAGTGGTGGATCCATATGTGGTATGTGAAAAGAACACACATGCAATGACACTGGTGGATCCATGTGTGGTCTCTGAAGAGAACACACATTTCAATGACTCTGGTTGTTGTTAGTAAAAAGAACACACATGCAATGACACTGGTGGATCCATGTGTGGTCTCTGAAGAGAACACACATGCAATGACTCTGGTTGTTGTTATTAAAAAGAGCACACATGCAATGACACTGGTGGATCCATAGGTGGATTGTGAAATGAACACACATGCAATGACACTGGTGGATCCATATGTGGTATGCGAAAAGAACACACATGCAATGACTCTGGTTGTTGTTAGTAAAAAGATCACACATGCAATGACACTGGTGAATCCCTAGGTGGATTGTGAAAAGAGCACACACATGCAATGACACAGGTGGATCCATGTGTGGTCTCTGAAGAGAACACACATGCAATGACTCTGGTTGTTGTTAGTAAAAAGAACACACATGCAATGACACTGGTGGATACATATGTGGATTGCGAAAAGAGCACACGTGCAATGATATTGGTGGATTCATATGTGGTATTTGAAAAGAAAACACATGCAATGACTCTAGTTGTTGTTAGTAAAAAGAACAAAAATGCAATGACACTGGTGGATAAGAGACCACACATGCAATGACACTGGTGGATCCATGTGTGGTCTCTGAAGAGAACACACATTTCAATGACTCTGGTTGTTGTTAGTAAAAAGAACACACATGCAATGACACTGGTGGATGCGTGTGTGGTCTCTGAAGAGAACACACATGCAATGACTCTGGTTGTTGTTAGTAAAAAGAGCACACATGCAATGACACTGGTGGATTCATAGGTGGATTGTGAAAACAACACACATGCAATGACACTGATGGATCCATATGTGGTATGTGAAAAGAACACACATGCAATGACTCTAGTTGTTCTTAGTAAAAAGAACACACATGCAATGACACTGGTGGATCCATAGGTAGATTGTGAAAAGAGCACACATGCAATTACACTGGTGGATCCATATGTGGTATGTGAAAAGAACACACATGCAATGACTCTGGTTGTTGTTACTAAAAAGAACACACATGCAATGACATCAGGATCCATGTGTGTTCTCTTGAGACCACACATGCAATGACATCAGGTGGATCCATGTGTGGTCTCTAAAGAGAACACACATTTCAATGACTCTGGTTGTTGTTAGTAAAAAGAACAAACATGCAATGACACTGGTGGATCCATGTGTGGTCTCTGAAGAGAATACACATGCAATGACTCTGGTTGTTGTTAGTAAAAAGAGCACACATGCAATGACACTGGTGGATCCATATGTGGATTGTGAAATGAACACACATGCAATGACACTGCTGGATCCATATGTGGTATGCAAAAAGAACACACATGCAATGACACTAGTGGATCCATAGGTGGATTGTAAAAAGAACACACATGCAATGACACTGGTGGATCCATATGTGGTATGTGAAAATAACACACATTTCAATGACTCTGGTTGTTGTTAGTGAAAAGAGCATACATGCAATGATACTGGTGGATCCATAGGTGGATTGTGAAAAGAGCACACATGCAATTACACTGGTGGATCCATGTGTGGTCTTTGAAGAGAACACACATTTCAATGACACTGGTGGATCCATATGTGGTATGTGAAAATAACACACATGCAATGACACTGGTGGATCCATGTGTGGTCTCTGAAGAGAACACACATTTCAATGACTCTGGTTGTTGTTAGTAAAAAGAACACACATGCAATGACACTGGTGGATCCATGTGTGGTCTCTAAAGAGAACAAACATGCAATAACTCTTGTTGTTGTTAGTAAAAAGAACACACATGCAATGACACTGGTGGATCCATATGTGGATTGTGAAAAGAGCACACATGCAATGACACTGGTGGATCCATATGTGGTATTTGAAAAGAACACACATGCAATGACTCCAGTTGTTGTTAGTAAAAGAACACACATGCAATGACACTGGTGGATAAGAGACCACACATGCAATGACACTGGTGGATCCATGTGTGGTCTCTGAAGAGAACACACATTTCAATGACTCTAGTTGTTGTTAGTAAAAAGAACACACATGCAATGACACTGGTGGATCCATGTGTGGTCTCTGAAGAGAAAACACATGCGATGACTCTGGTTGTTGTTAGTAAAAAGAGCACACATGCAATGACAATGGTGGATCCATAGGTGGATTGTGAAAAGAACACACATGCAATGACACTGGTGGATCTATATGTGGTATGTGAAAAGAACACACAGGCAATGACTCTGTTTGTTGTTAGTAAAAAGAACACACATGCAATGACACTGGTGGATCCATAGCTGGATTGTGAAAATACCACACATGCCATGACACTTGTGGATCCATATGTGGTATGTGAAAAGAACACACATGCAATGACTCCAGTTGTTGTTAGTAAAAAGAACACACATGCAATAACACTGGAGGATCCATAGGTGGATTGTGAAAAGTGCACACACATGCAATGACACTGGTGGATCCATGTGTGGTCTCGGAAGACAACACACATTTCAATGACTCTGGTTGTTGTTAGTAAAAAGAACAACATGCAATAACACTGACGGATCCATGTGTGGTCTCTAAAGAGAACACACATGCAATGACTCTGGTTGTTGTTAGTAAAAAGAGCACACATGCAATGACACTGGTGGATCCATAGGTGGATTGTGAAAAGAACACACATGCAATGACACCGGTGGATCCATGTGTGGTCTCTGAAGAGAACACACATTTCAATGACAGTGGTGGATCCATATGTGGTATGTGAAAAGAACACACATGCAATGACACTGGTGGATCCATGTGTGGTCTCTGAAGAGAACACACATTTCAATGACTCTGGTTGTTGTTAGTAAAAAGAACACACATGCAATGACACTGGTGGATCCATGTGTGGTCTCTGAAGAGAACACACATGCAATGACTCTGGTTGTTGTTATTAAAAAGAGCACACATGCAATGACACTGGTGGATCCGTAGGTGGATTGTGAAATGAACACACATGCAATGACACTGGTGGATCCATGTGTGGTCTCTAAAGAGAACACACATGCAATGACTCTGGTTGTTGTTAGTAAAAAGAACACACATGCAATGACACTGGTGGATCCATATGTGGATTGCGAAAAGAGCACACGTGCAATGATATTGGTGGATTCATATGTGGTATTTGAAAAGAAAACACATGCAATGACTCTAGTTGTTGTTAGTAAAAAGAACACAAATGCAATGACACTGGTGGATAAGACACCACACATGCAATGACACTGGTGGATCCATGTGTGGTCTCTGAAGAGAACACACATTTCAATGACTCTGGTTGTTGTTAGTAAAAAGAACACACATGCAATGACACTGGTGGATGCATGTGTGGTCTCTGAAGAGAACACACATGCAATGACTCTGGTTGTTGTTAGTAAAAAGAGCACACATGCAATGACACTGGTGGATTCATAGGTGGATTGTGAAAACAACACACATGCAATGACACTGATGGATCCATATGTGGTATGTGAAAAGAACACACATGCAATGACTCTAGTTGTTCTTAGTAAAAAGAACACACATGCAATGACACTGGTGGATCCATAGGTGGATTGTGAAAAGAGCACACATGCAATTACACTGGTGGATCCATATGTGGTATGTGAAAAGAACACACATGCAATGACTCTGGTTGTTGTTACTAAAAAGAACACACATGCAATGACACTGGTGGATCCATGTGTGTTCTCTTCAGAGACCACACATGCAATGACACTGGTGGATCCATGTGTGGTCTCTGAAGAGAACACACATTTCAATGACTCTGGTTGTTGTTAGTAAAAAGAACACACATGCAATGACACTGGTGGATCCATGTGTGGTCTCTGAAGAGAACACACATGATATGACTCTGGTTGTTGTTAGTAAAAAGAGCACACATGCAATGACACTGGTGGATCCATAGGTGGATTGTGAAAAGAACACACATGCAATGCCACTGGTGGATCCAAATGTGGTATGTGAAAAGAACGAACATGCAATGACTCTAGTTGTTGTTAGTAAAAAAGAACACACATGCAATGACACTAGTGGATCCATGTGTGGTCTCTTAAGAGAACACACATGCAATGACACTAGTGGATCCATGTGTGGTCTCTGAAGAGAACACACATTTCAATGACACATGTGGATCCATGTGTGGTCTCTGAAGATAACACACATTTCAATGACTCTGGTTGTTGTTAGTAAAAAAGATCACACATGCAATGACACTGGTGGATCCATGTGTGGTCTCTGAGGAGAACAAACATGCAATGACTCTAGTTGTTGTTAGTAAAACGAGCACACATGCAATGATACTAGTGGATCCATAGGTGGATTATGAAAATAGCACACATGCAATGACACTGGTGGATCCATATGTGGTATGTGAAAAGAACACACATGCAACGACTCCAGTTGTTGTTAGTAAAAAGAACATAAATGAATGACAATGGTGGATCCATGTGTGGTCTCTTCAGAGACCACACATGCAATGACACTGGTGGATCCATCTGTGGTCTCTAAAGAGAACACACATTTCAATGACTCTGGTTGTTGTTAGCGAAAAGAACACACATGCAATGACACTGGTGGATCCATGTGTTGTATGTGAAAAGAACACACGTGCAACGACTCCAGTTGTTGTTAGTAAAAATAACACACATGCAATGACACTGGTGGATCCATGTATGGTCTCTGAAGAGAACACACATGCAATGACTCTGGTTATTAGTAAAAAGAGCACACATGCAATGACACTGGTGGATCCATAGGTGGATTGTGAAAAGAAAACACATGCAATGACACTGGTGGATCCATGTGTGGTCTCTGAAGAGAACACACATTTCAATGACACTGTTGGATCCATATGTGGTATGTGAAAAGAACACACATGCAATGACACTGGTGGATCCATGTGTCGTATCTAAAGAGAACACACATTTTAATGACTCTGGTTGTTGTTAGTAAAAAGAACACACATGGAATGACACTGGTGGATCCATGTGTGGTCTCTGAAGAGAACACACATGCAATGACTCTGCTTGTTGTTAGTAAAAAGAGCACACATGCAATAACACTGGTGGATCCATAGGTGGATTATGAAAAGAACACACATGCAATGACACTGGTGGATCCATATGTGGTATGTGAAAAGAACACACATGCAATGACTCTGGTTGTTGTTAGTAGAAAGATCACACATGCAATGACACTGGTGGATCCCTAGGTGGATTGTGAAAAGAGCACACACATGCAATGACACAGGTGGATCCATGTGTGGTCTCTGAAGAGAACACACATGCAATGACTCTGGTTGTTGTTAGTAAAAAGAACACACATGCAATGACACTGGTGGATAAGAGACCACACATGCAATGACACTGGTGGATCCATGTGTGGTCTCTGAAGAGAACACACATTTCAATGACTCTAGTTGTTGTTAGTAAAAAGAACACACATGCAATGACACTGGTGGATCCATGTGTGGTCTCTGAAGAGAAAACACATGCAATGACTCTTGTTGTTGTTAGTAAAAAGAGCACACATGCAATGACATTGGTGGATCCATAGGTGGATTGTGAAAAGAGCACACATGCAATGACACTGGTGGATCTATATGTGGTATGTGAAAAGAACACACATACAATGACTATGTATGTTGTTAGTAAAAAGAACACACATTTCAATGACACTGGTGGATCCATATGTGGTATGTGAAAAGAACACACATGCAATGACACTGGTGGATCCATGTGTGGTCTCTTAAGAGAACACACATTTCAATGACTCTGGTTGTTGTTAGTAAAAAGAACACACATGCAATGACACTGGTGGATCCATGTCTGGTCTCTAAAGAGAACAAACATGCAATGACTCAGGTTGTTGTTAGTAAAAAGAGCACACATGTAATGACACTGGTGGATTGTGAAAAGAAAACACATGCAATGACACTAGTGGATCCATGTGTGGTCTCTAAAGATTACACACATTTGAATGACACTGTTGGATCCATATGTGGTATGTGAAAAGAACACACATGCAATGACACTGGTGGATCCATGTGTGGTATCTAAAGAGAACACACATTTCAATGACTCTGGTTGTTGTTAGTAAAAAGAACACACATGGAATGACACTTGTGGATGCATGTGTGGTCTCTGAAGAGAATACACATGCAATGACTCTGCTTGTTGTTAGTAAAAAGAGCACACATGCAATAACACTGGTGGATCCATAGGTGGATTGTGAAAAGAACACACATGCAATGACACTGGTGGATCCATATGTGGTATGTGAAAAGAACACACATCCAATGACTCTGGTTGTTGTTAGTAAAAAGAACACACATGCAATGACACTGGTGGATCCATAGGTAGATTGTGAAAACAGCACACATGCAATGACACTGGTGGATCCATATGTGGTATGTGCAAAGAACACACATGCAATGACTCCAGTTGTTGTTAGTGAAAAGAACACGCATGCAATGACACTGGTGGATCCATGTGTGGTCTCTGAAGAGAACACACATTTCAATGACTCTGGTTGTTGTTAGTAAAAAGAACACAGATGCAATAACACTTGTGGATCCATGTGTGGTCTCTGAAGAGAACACACATGCAATGACTCTAGTTATTGTTAGTAAAAATAGCACACATGCAATGACACTGGTGGATCCATAGGTGGATTGTGAAAAGAACACACATGCAATGACACTGGTGGATCCATATTTGGTATGTGAAAAGAACACACATGCAATAACTCTTGTTCTTGTTAGTAAAAAGAACACACATGCAATGACACTGGTGGATCCATAGGTGGATTGTGAAAAGAACACACATGCAATGACACTGGTGGATCCATGTGTCGTATCTAAAGAGAACACACATTTTAATGACTCTAGTTGTTGTTAGTAAAAAGAAAACACATGGAATGACACTGGTGGATCCATGTGTGGTCTCTAAAGAGAACACACATGCAATGACTCTGGTTGTTGTTAGTAAAAAGAGCACACATGCAATAACACTGGTGGATCCATAGGTGGATTATGAAAAGAACACACATGCAATGACACTGGTGGATCCACATGTGGTATGTGAAAAGAACACACATGCAATGACTCTGGTTGTTGTTAGTAAAAAGATCACACATGCAATGACACTGGTGGATCCCTAGGTGGATTGTGAAAAGAGCACACACATGCAATGACACAGGTGGATCCATGTGTGGTCTCTGAAGATAACACACATGCAATGACTCTGGTTGTTGTTAGTAAAAAGAACACACATGCAATGACACTGGTGGATAAGAGACCACACATGCAATGACACTGGTGGATCCATGTGTGGTCTCTGAAGAGAACACACATTTCAATGACTCTAGTTGTTGTTAGTAAAAAGAACACACATGCAATGACACTGGTGGATCCATGTGTGGTCTCTGAAGAGAAAACACATGCAATGACTCTTGTTGTTGTTCGTAAAAAGAGCACACATGCAATGACATTGGTGGATCCATAGGTGGATTGTGAAAAGAGCACACATGCAATGACACTGGTGGATCTATATGTGGTATGTGAAAAGAACACACATACAATGACTCTGGTTGTTGTTAGTAAAAAGAACACACATTTCAATGACACTGGTGGATCCATATGTGGTATGTGAAAAGAACACACATGCAATGACACTGGTGGATCCATGTGTGGTCTCTTAAGAGAACAAACATGCAATGACTCAGGTCGTTGTTAGTAAAAAGAGCACACATGCAATGACATTGGTGGATTGTGAAAAGAAAACACATGCAATGACACTCGTGGATCCATGTGTGGTCTCTAAAGATTACACACATTTGAATGACACTGTTGGATCCATATGTGGTATGTGAAAAGAACACACATGCAATGACACTGGTGGATCCATGTGTGGTATCTAAAGAGAACACACATTTCAATGACTCTGGTTGTTGTTAGTAAAAAGAACACACATGGAATGACACTGGTGGATGCATGTGTGGTCTCTGAAGAGAATACACATGCAATGACTCTGCTTGTTGTTAGTAAAAAGAGCACACATGCAATAACACTGGTGGATCCATAGGTGGATTGTGAAAAGAACACACATACAATGACACTGGTGGATCCATATGTGGTATGTGAAAAGAACACACATCCAATGACTCTGGTTGTTGTTAGTAAAAAGAACACACATGCAATGACACTGGTGGATCCATAGGTAGATTGTGAAAAGAGCACACATACAATGACACTGGTGGATCCATATGTGGTATGTGCAAAGAACACACATGCAATGACTCCAGTTGTTCTTAGTGAAAAGAACACGCATGCAATGACACTGGTGGATCCATGTGTGGTCTCTGAAGAGAACACACATTTCAATGACTCTGGTTGTTGTTAGTAAAAAGAACACAGATGCAATAACACTTGTGGATCCATGTGTGGTCTCTGAAGAGAACACACATGCAATGACTCTAGTTGTTGTTAGTAAAAATAGCACACATGCAATGACACTGGTGGATCCATAGGTGGATTGTGAAAAGAACACACATGCAATGACACTGGTGGATCCATATTTGGTATGTGAAAAGAACACACATGCAATAACTCTTGTTCTTGTTAGTAAAAAGAACACACATGCAATGACACTGGTGGATCCATATGTGGATTGTGAAAAGAGCACACATGCAATGACACTGGTGGATCCATATGTGGTATTTGAAAAGAACACACATGCAATGACTCCAGTTGTTGTTAGTAAAAAGAACACACATGCAATGACCCTGGTGGATAAGAGACCACACATGCAATGACACTGGTGGATCCATGTGTGGTCTCTGAAGAGAACACACATTTCAATGACTCTAGTTGTTGTTAGTAAAAATAACACACATGCAATGACACTGGTGGATCCATGTGTGGTCTCTGAAGAGAAAACACATGCAATGACTCTTGTTGTTGTTAGTAAAAAGAGCACACATGCAATGACACTGTTGGATCCATATGTGGTATGTGAAAAGAACACACATGCAATGACACTGGTCGATCCATGTGTGGTACCTAAAGAGAACACACATTTCAATGACTCTGGTTATTGTTAGTAAAAAGAACACACATGGAATGACACTGGTGGATCCATGTGTGGTCTATGAAGAGATCACACATGCAATGACTCTGCTTGTTGTTAGTAAAAAGAGCACACATGCAATAACACTGGTGGATCCATAGGTGGATTGTGAAAAGAACACACATCCAATGACTCTGGTTGTTGTTAGTAAAAAGAACACAGATGCAATGACACTAGTGGATCCATAGGTAGATTGTGAAAAGAGCACACATGCAATGACACTGGTGGATCCATATGTGGTATCTGAAAAGAACTCACATGCAATGACTCCAGTTGTTGTTAGTAAAAAGAACACACATGCAATGACACTGGTGGATCCATGTGTGGTCTTTGAAGAGAACACACATTTCAATGACTCTGGTTGTTGTTAGTAAAAAGAACACACATGCAATAACACTGGTGGATCCATGTGTGGTCTCTGAAGAGAACACACATGCAATGACTCTGGTTGTTGTTAGTAAAAAGAGCACACATGCAATGACACTGGTGGATCCATAGGTGGATTGTGAAAAGAACACACATGCAATGACACTGGTGGATCCACATGTGGTATGTGAAAAGAACACACATGCAATAACTCTTGTTGTTGTTAGTAAAAAGAACACACATGCAATGACACTTGTGGATCCATATGTGGATTGTGAAAAGAGCACACATGCAATGACACTGGTGGATCCATATGTGGTATTTGAAAAGAACACACATGCAATGACTCCAGTTGTTGTTAGTAAAAAGAACACACATGCAATGACACTGGTGGATAAGAGACCACACATGCAATGACACTGGTGGATCCATGTGTGGTCTCTGAAGAGAACATACATTTCAATGACTCTAGTTGTTGTTAGTAAAAAGAACACACATGCAATGACACTGGTGGATCCATGTGTGGTCTCTGAATAGAAAACACATGCAATGACTCTGGTTGTTGTTAGTAAAAAGAGCACACATGCAATGACACTGGTGGATCCATAGGTGGATTGTGAAAAGAGCACACATGCAATGAGACTGGTGGATCTATATGTGGTATGTGAAAAGAACACACATGCAATGACTCTGGTTGTTGTTAGTAAAAAGAACACACATTTCAATGACTCTGGTGGATCCATATGTGGTATGTGAAAAGAACACACATGCAATGACACTGGTGAATCCATGTGTGGACTCTGAAGAGAACACACATTTCAATGACTCTGGTTGTTGTTAGTAAAAAGAACAGACATGCAATGACACTGGTGGATCCATGTCTGGTCTCTAAAGAGAACAAACATGCAATGACTCAGGTTGTTGTTAGTAAAAAGAGCACACATGCAATGACACTGGTGGATTGTGAAAAGAAAACACATGCAATGACACTGGTGGATCCATGTGTGGTCTCTAAAGATTACACACATTTGAATGACACTGTTGGATCCATATGTGGTATGTGAAAAGAACACACATGCAATGACACTGGTGGATCCATGTGTGGTATCTAAAGAGAACACACATTTCAATGACTCTGGTTGTTGTTAGTAAAAAGAACACACATGGAATGACACTGGTGGATGCATGTGTGGTCTCTGAAGAGAATACACATGCAATGACTCTGCTTGTTGTTAGTAAAAAGAGCACACATGCAATAACACTGGTGGATCCATAGGTGGATTGTGAAAAGAACACACATGCAATGACACTGGTGGATCCATATGTGGTATGTGAAAAGAACACACATCCAATGACTCTGGTTGTTGTTAGTAAAAAGAACACACATGCAATGACACTGGTGGATCCATAGGTAGATTGTGAAAAGAGCACACATGCAATGACACTGGTGGATCCATATGTGGTATGTGCAAAGAACACACATGCAATGACTCCAGTTGTTGTTAGTGAAAAGAACACGCATGCAATGACACTGGTGGATCCATGTGTGGTCTCTGAAGAGAACACACATTTCAATGACTCTGGTTGTTGTTAGTAAAAAGAACACAGATGCAATAACACTGGTGGATCCATGTGTGGTCTCTGAAGAGAACACACATGCAATGACTCTAGTTGTTGTTAGCAAAAATAGCACACATGCAACGACACTGGTGGATCCATAGGTGGATTGTGAAAAGAACACACATGCAATGACACTGGTGGATCCATATTTGGTATGTGAAAAGAACACACATGCAATAACTCTTGTTCTTGTTAGTAAAAAGAACACACATGCAATGACACTGGTGGATCCATATGTGGATTGTGAAAAGAGCACACATGCAATGACACTGGTGGATCCATATGTGGTATTTGAAAAGAACACACATGCAATGACTCCAGTTGTTGTTAGTAAAAAGAACACACATGCAATGACGCTGGTGGATAAGAGACCACACGCAATGACACTGGTGGATCCATGTGTGGTCTCTGAAGAGAACACACATTTCAATGACTCTAGTTGTTGTTAGTAAAAATAACACACATGCAATGACACTGGTGGATCCATGTGTGGTCTCTGAAGAGAAAACACATGCAATGACTCTTGTTGTTGTTAGTAAAAAGAGCACACATGCAATGACACTGGTGGATCCATAGGTGGATTGTGAAAAGAGCACACATGCAATGACACTGGTGGATCTATATGTGGTATGTGAAAAGAACACACATGCAATGACTCTGGTTGTTGTTAGTAAAAAGAACACACATGCAATGACACTGGTGGATCCATATGTGGTATGTGAAAAGAACACACATGCAATGACAGTGGTGGATCCATGTGTGGTATCTAAAGAGAACACACATTTCAATGACTCTGGTTGTTGTTATTAAAAAGAACACACATGCAGTGACACTGGTGGATCCATGTCTGGTATCTAAAGAGAACAAACATGCAATGACTCAGGTTGTTGTTCGTAAAAAGAGCACACATGCAATGACACTGGTGGATCCATAGGTGGATTGTGAAAAGAAAACACATGCAATGACACTGGTGGATCCATGTGTGGTCTCTGAAGAGAACACACATTTCAATGACACTTTTGGATCCATATGTGGTATGTGAAAAGAACACACATGCAATGACACTGGTCGATCCATGTGTGGTATCTAAAGAGAACACACATTTCAATGACTCTGGTTATTGTTAGTAAAAAGAACACACATGGAATGACACTGGTGGATCCATGTGTGGTCTCTGAAGAGAACACACATGCAATGACTCTGCTTGTTGTTAGTAAAAAGAGCACACATGCAATAACACTGGTGGATCCATAGGTGGATTGTGAAAAGAACACACATCCAATGACTCTGGTTGTTGTTAGTAAAAAGAACACAGATGCAATGACACTGGTGGATCCATAGGTAGATTGTGAAAAGAGCACACATGCAATGACACTGGTGGATCCATATGTGGTATCTGAAAAGAACACACATGCAATGACTCCAGTTGTTGTTAGTAAAAAGAACACACATGCAATGACACTGGTGGATCCATGTGTGGTCTTTGAAGAGAACACACATTTCAATGACTCTGGTTGTTGTTAGTAAAAAGAACACACATGCAATAACACTGGTGGATCCATGTGTGGTCTCTGAAGAGAACACACATGCAATGACTCTGGTTGTTGTTAGTAAAAAGAGCACACATGCAATGACACTGGTGGATCCATAGGTGGATTGTGAAAAGAACACACATGCAATGACACTGGTGGATCCACATGTGGTATGTGAAAAGAACACACATGCAATAACTCTTGTTGTTGTTAGTAAAAAGAACACACATGCAATGACACTGGTGGATCCATATGTGGATTGTGAAAAGAGCACACATGCAATGACACTGGTGGATCCATATGTCGTATTTGAAAAGAACACACATGCAATGACTCCAGTTGTTGTTAGTAAAAAGAACACACATGCAATGACACTGGTGGATAAGAGACCACACATGCAATGACACTGGTGGATCCATGTGTGGTCTCTAAAGAGAACACACATTTCAATGACTCTAGTTGTTGTTAGTAAAAAGAACACACATGCAATGACACTGGTGGATCCATGTGTGGTCTCTGAAGAGAAAACACATGCAATGACTCTGGTTGTTGTTAGTAAAAAGAGCACACATGCAATGACACTGGTGGATCCATAGGTGGATTGTGAAAAGAGCACACATGCAATGACACTGGTGGATCTATATGTGGTATGTGAAAAGAACACACATGCAATGACTCTGGTTGTTGTTAGTAAAAAGTACACACATTTCAATGACCCTGGTGGATCCATATGTGGTATGTGAAAAGAACACACATGCAATGACACTGGTGGATCCATGTGTGGTCTCTGAAGAGAACTCACATTTCAATGACTCTGGTTGTTGTTAGTAAAAAGAACACACATGCAATGACACTGGTGGATCCATGTCTGGTCTCTAAAGAGAACAAACATGCAATGACTCAGGTTGTTGTTAGTAAAAAGAGCACACATGCAATGACAATGGTGGATCCATAGGTGGATTGTGAAAAGAACACACATGCAATGACACTGGTGGATCCATATGTGGTATGTGAAAAGAACACACATACAATGACTTTGGTTGTTGTTACTAAAAAGAACACACATGCAATGACACTGGTGGATCCATAGGTGGATTGTGAAAAGAGCACACATGCAATGACACTAGTGGATCCATATGTGGTATGGGAAAAGAACACACATGCAATGACTCCAGTTGTTGTTAGTAAAAATAACACACATTTAATGACACTGGTGGATCCATAGGTGGATTGTGAAAAGAGCACACACATGCAATGACAAAGGTGGATCCATGTGTGGTCTCTGAAGAGAACACACATTTCAGTGACTCTGGTTGTGTTAGTAAAAAGAACACACATGCAATGACACTGGTGGATCCATGTGTGGTCTCTCAAGAGAACACACATGCAATGACTCTGTTTGTTGTTAGTAAAAAGAGCACACATGCAATGACACTGGTGGATCCATAGGTGGATTGTGAAAAGAAAACACATGCAATGACACTGGTGGATCCATGTGTGGTCTCTGAAGAGAACACACATTTCAATGACACTGTTGGATCCATATGTGGTATGTGAAAAGAACACACATGCAATGACACTGGTGGATCCATGTGTGGCATCTAAAAAGAACACACATTTCAATTACTCTGGTTGTTGTTAGTAAAAAGAACACACATGCAAGGACACTGGTGGATCCATGTGTGGTATCTGAAGAGAACACACATGCAATGACTCTGCTTGTTGTTAGTATAAAGAGCACACATGCAATAACACAGGTGGATCCATAGGTGGATTGTGAAAAGAGCACACATGCAATGACACTGGTGGATCCATATGTGGTATGTGAAAAGAACACACATCCAATGACTCTGGTTGTTGTTAGTAAAAAGAACACACATGCAATGACACTGGTGGATCCATAGGTGGATTGTGAAAAGAGCACACATGCAGTGACACTGGTGGATCCATATGTGGTATGTGAAAAGAACACACATGCAATGAATCAAGTTAATGTTAGTAAAAAGAACACACATGCAATGACACTGGTGGATCCATGTGTGGTCTCTAAACAGAACACACATTTCAATGACTCTGGTTGTTGTTAGTAAAAAGAACACACATGAAATAACACTTGTGGATCCATGTGTGGTATCTGAATAGAACACACATGCAATGACTCTGGTTGTTGTTAGTAAAAAGAGCACACATGCAATGACACTGGTGGATCCATAGGTGGATTGTGAAAAGAACACACATGCAATGACACTGGTGGATCCATATGTGGTATGTGAAAAGAACACACATGCAATAACTCTTGTTGTTGTTAGTAAAAAGAACACACATGCAATGACACTGGTGGATCCATATGTGGATTGTGAAAAGAGCACACATGCAATGACACTGGTGGATCCATATGTGGTATTTGAAAAGAACACACATGCAATGACTCCAGTTGTTGTTAGTAAAAAGAACACACATGCAATGACACTGGTGGATAAGAGACCACACATCCAATGACACTGGTGGATCCATGTGTGGTCTCTGAAGAGCACACACATTTCAATGACTCTAGTTGTTGTTAGTAAAAAGAACACACATGCAATGACACTGGTGGATCCATGTGTGGTCTCTGAAGAGAAAACACATGCAATGACTCTGGTTGTTGTTAGTAAAAAGAGCACACATGCAATGACACTGGTGGATCTATAGGTGGATTGTGAAAAGAGCACACATGCAATGACTAGTGGATCTATATGTGGTATGTGAAAAGAACACACATGCAATGACTCTGGTCGTTGTTAGTATAAAGAACACACATGCAATGACACTAGTGGATCCATAGCTGGATTGTGAAAAGACCACACATGCAATGACACTTGTGGATCCATATGTGGTATGTGAAAAGAACACACATGCAATGACTCTGGTTGTTGTTAGTAAAAAGATCACACATGCAATAACACTGGTGGATCCATGTGTGGTCTCTGAAGAGAACACACATGCAATGACTCTAGTTGTTGTTAGTAAGAAGAGCACACATGCAATGACACTTGTGGATCCATTGGTGGATTGTGAAAAGAACACATGCAATTACACTGGTGGTTTCATGTGTGGTATATTAACACTACACAAATTTCAATGACACTGGTGGATCCATATGTGGTATGTGAAAAGAACACACATGCAATGACATAGGTGGATCCATGTGTGGTCTCTAAAGAGAACACACATTTCAATGACTCTGGTTGTTGTTAGTAAAAAGAACACACATGAAATGACACTGGTGGATCCATGTGTGGTCTCTAAAGAGAACACACATGCAATGACTCTGGTTGTTGTTAGTGAAAAGAGCACACATGCAATGACACTGGTGGATCCATAGGTGGATTGTGAAATGAACACACATGCAATGACACTGGTGGATCCATATGTGGTATGCGAAAAGAACACACATGCAATGACTCTGGTTGTAGTTAGTAAAAAGATCACACATGCAATGACACTGGTGGATCCATAGGTGGATTGTGAAAAGAGCACACACATGCAATGACACAGGTGGATCCATGTGTGGTCTCTGAAGAGAACACACATGCAATGACTCTGGTTGTTGTTAGTAAAAAGAACACACATGCAATGACACTGGTGGATCCATATGTGGATTGTGAAAAGAGCACACATCCAATGACTTGGTGGATCCATATGTGGTATTTTAAAAGAAAACACATGCAATGACTCCAATTGTTGTTAGTAAAAAGAACACAAATGCAATGACACTGGTGGATCCATGTGTGGTATCTAAAGAGAACACACATTTCAATGACTCTGGTTGTTGTTAGTAAAAAGAACACACATGCAATGACACTGGTGGATCCATGTGTGGTCTCTGAAGAGGACACACATGCAATGACTCTGCTTGTTGTTAGTAAAAAGAGCACACATGCAATGACACTGGTGGATCCATAGGTGGATTGTGAAAATAGCACACATGCAATGACACTGGTGGATCCATATGTGGTATGTGAAAAGAACACACATCCAATGACTCGGTTGTTGTTAGTAAAATAACACATGCAATGACACTGGTGGATCCATAGGTGGATTGTGAAAAGAGCACACATGCAGTGACACTGGTGGATCCATATGTGGTATGTGAAAAGAACACACATGCAATGACTCCAGTTAATGTTAGTAAAAAGAACACACATGCAATGACACTGGTGGATCCATGTGTGGTCTCTGAAGAGAACACACATTTCAATGACTCTGGTTGTTGTTAGTAAAAAGAACATACATGCAATCACACTGGTGGATCCATGTGTGGTCTCTGAAGAGAACACACATGCAATGAATCTGGTTGTTGTTAGTAAAAAGACCACACATGCAATGACACTGGTGGATCCATAGGTGGATTGTGAAAAGAACACACATGCAATGACACTGGTGGATCCATATGTGGTATGTGAAAAGAACACACATGCAATAACTCTTGTTGTTGTTAGTAAAAAGAACACGCATGCAATGACACTGGTGGATTTCATATGTGGATTGTGAAAAGAGCACACATGCAATGACACTGGTGGATCCATATGTGGTATTTGAAAAGAACACACATGCAATGACTCCAGTTGTTGTTAGTAAAAAGAACACACATGCAATGACACTGGTGGATAAGAGACCACACATGCAATGACACTGCTGGATCCATGTGTGGTCTCTAAAGAGAACACACATTTCAATGACTCTAGTTGTTGTTAGTAAAAAGAACACACATGCAATGACACTGGTGGATCCATGTGTGGTCTCTGAAGAGAAAACACATGCAATGACTCTAGTTGTTGTTAGTAAAAAGAGCACACATGCAATGACACTGGTGGATCCATAGGTGGATTGTGAAAAGAGCACACATGCAATGAAAGTGGTGGATCCATATGTGGTATGTGAAAAGAACACACATGCAATGACTCTGGTTGTTGTTAGTAAAAAGAACACACATGCAATGACTCTGGTTTTTGTTAGTAAAAAGAACACACATGCAATGACACTGGTGGATCCATAGCTGGATTGTGAAAAGACCACACATGCAACGACACTTGTGGATCCATATGTGGTATGTGAAAAGAACACACATGCAATGACTCCAGTTGTTGTTAATAAAAAGGACACAGATGCAATGACACTAGAGGATCCATAGGTGGATTGTGAAAAGAGCACACACATGCAATGACACTGGTGGATCCATGTGTGGTCTCTGAAGAGAACACACATGCAATGACTCTGGTTGTTGTTAGTAAAAAGAGCACACATGCAATGACACTGGTGGATCCATAGGTGGATTGTGAAAAGAACACACATGCAATGACACTGGTGGATCCATATGTGGTATGTGAAAAGAACACACATGCAATAACTCTTGTTGTTGTTAGTAAAAAGAACACACATGCAATGACACTGGTGGATCCATATGTGGATTGTGAAAAGAGCACACATGCAATGACACTGGTGGATCCATATGTGGTATTTGAAAAGAACACACATGCAATGACTCCAGTTGTTGTTAGTAAAAAGAACACACATGCAATGACACTGGTGGATAAGAGACCACACATCCAATGACACTGGTGGATCCATGTGTGGTCTCTGAAGAGCACACACATTTCAATGACTCTAGTTGTTGTTAGTAAAAAGAACACACATGCAATGACACTGGTGGATCCATGTGTGGTCTCTGAAGAGAAAACACATGCAATGACTCTGGTTGTTGTTAGTAAAAAGAGCACACATGCAATGACACTGGTGGATCTATAGGTGGATTGTGAAAAGAGCACACATGCAATGACACTGGTGGATCTATATGTGGTATGTGAAAAGAACACACATGCAATGACTCTGGTCGTTGTTAGTATAAAGAACACACATGCAATGACACTAGTGGATCCATAGCTGGATTGTGAAAAGACCACACATGCAATGACACTTGTGGATCCATATGTGGTATGTGAAAAGAACACACATGCAATGACTCTGGTTGTTGTTAGTAAAAAGATCACACATGCAATAACACTGGTGGATCCATGTGTGGTCTCTGAAGAGAACACACATGCAATGACTCTAGTTGTTGTTAGTAAAAAGAGCACACATGCAATGACACTTGTGGATCCATTGGTGGATTGTGAAAAGAACACACATGCAATGACACTGGTGGATCCATGTGTGGTCTCTGAAGAGAACACACATTTCAATGACACTGGTGGATCCGTATCTGGTATGTGAAAAGAACACACATGCAATGACATAGGTGGATCCATGTGTGGTCTCTAAAGAGAACACACATTTCAATGACTCTGGTTGTTGTTAGTAAAAAGAACACACATGAAATGACACTGGTGGATCCATGTGTGGTCTCTAAAGAGAACACACATGCAATGACTCTGGTTGTTGTTAGTGAAAAGAGCACACATGCAATGACACTGGTGGATCCATAGGTGGATTGTGAAATGAACACACAAGCAATGACACTGGTGGATCCATATGTGGTATGCGAAAAGAACACACATGCAATGACTCTGGTTGTTGTTAGTAAAAAGATCACACATGCAATGACACTGGTGGATCCATAGGTGGATTGTGAAAAGAGCACACACATGCAATGACACAGGTGGATCCATGTGTGGTCTCTGAAGAGAACACACATGCAATGACTCTGGTTGTTGTTAGTAAAAAGAACACACATGCAATGACACTGGTGGATCCATATGTGGATTGTGAAAAGAGCACACGTGCAATGATACTGGTGGATCCATATGTGGTATTTGAAAATAAAACACATGTAATGACTCCAATTGTTGTTATTAAAAAGAACACTAATGCAATGACACTGGTGGATCCATGTGTGGTATCTAAAGAGAACACACATTTCAATGACTCTGGTTGTTGTTAGTAAAAAGAACACACATGCAATGACACTGGTGGATCCATGTGTGGTCTCTGAAGAGAACACACATGCAATGACTCTGCTTGTTGTTAGTAAAAAGAGCACACATGCAATAACACAGGTGGATCCATAGGTGGATTGTGAAAAGAGCACACATGCAATGACACTGGTGGATCCATATGTGGTATGTGAAAAGAACACACATCCAATGACTCTGGTTGTTGTTAGTAAAAATAACACACATGCAATGACACTGGTGGATCCATAGGTGGATTGTGAAAAGAGCACACATGCAGTGACACTGGTGGATCCATATGTGGTATGTGAAAAGAACACACATGCAATGACTCCAATTAATGTTAGTAAAAAGAACAGACATGCAATCACACTGGTGGATCCATGTGTGGTCTCTGAAGAGAACACACATTTCAATGACTCTGGTTGTTGTTAGTAAAAAGAACACACATGCAATAACACTGGTGGATCCATGTGTGGTCTCTGAAGAGAACACACATGCAATGAATCTGGTTGTTGATAGTAAAAAGACCACACATGCAATGACACTGGTGGATCCATAGGTGGATTGTGAAAAGAACACACATGCAATGACACTGCTGGATCCATATGTGGTATGTGAAAAGAACACACATGCAATAACTCTTGTTGTTGTTAGTAAAAAGAACACACATGCAATGACACTGGTGGATTTCATATGTGGATTGTGAAAAGAGCACACATGCAATGACACTGGTGGATCCATATGTGGTATTTGAAAAGAACACACATGCAATGACTCCAGTTGTTGTTAGTAAAAAGAACACACATGCAATGACACTGGTGGATAAGAGACCACACATGCAATGACACTGCTGGATCCATGTGTGGTCTCTAAAGAGAACACACATTTCAATGACTCTAGTTGTTGTTAGTAAAAAGAACACACATGCAATGACACTGGTGGATCCATGTGTGGTCTCTGAAGAGAAAACACATGCAATGACTCTAGTTGTTGTTAGTAAAAAGAGCACACATGCAATGACACTGGTGGATCCATAGGTGGATTGTGAAAAGAGCACACATGCAATGAAAGTGGTGGATCCATATGTGGTATGTGAAAAGAACACACATGCAATGACTCTGGTTGTTGTTAGTAAAAAGAACACACATGCAATGACTCTGGTTTTTGTTAGTAAAAAGAACACACATGCAATGACACTGGTGGATCCATAGCTGGATTGTGAAAAGACCACACATGCAACGACACTTGTGGATCCATATGTGGTATGTGAAAAGAACACACATGCAATGACTCCAGTTGTTGTTAATAAAAAGAACACAGATGCAATGACACTAGAGGATCCATAGGTGGATTGTGAAAAGAGCACACACATGCAATGACACTGGTGGATCCATGTGTGGTCTCTGAAGAGAACACACATGCAATGACTCTGGTTGTTGTTAGTAAAAAGAGCACACATGCAATGACACTGGTGGATCCATAGGTGGATTGTGAAAAGAACACACATGCAATGACACTGGTGGATCCATATGTGGTATGTGAAAAGAACACACATGCAATAACTCTTGTTGTTGTTAGTAAAAAGAACACACATGCAATGACACTGGTGGATCCATATGTGGATTGTGAAAAGAGCACACATGAAATGACACTGGTGGATCCATATGTGGTATTTGAAAAGAACACACATGCAATGACTCCAGTTGTTGTTAGTAAAAAGAACACACATGCAATGACACTGGTGGATAAGAGACCACACATCCAATGACACTGGTGGATCCATGTGTGGTCTCTGAAGAGCACACACATTTCAATGACTCTAGTTGTTGTTAGTAAAAAGAACACACATGCAATGACACTGGTGGATCCATGTGTGGTCTCTGAAGAGAAAACACATGCAATGACTCTGGTTGTTGTTAGTAAAAAGAGCACACATGCAATGACACTGGTGGATCTATAGGTGGATTGTGAAAAGAGCACACATGCAATGACACTGGTGGATCTATATGTGGTATGTGAAAAGAACACACATGCAATGACTCTGGTCGTTGTTAGTATAAAGAACACACATGCAATGACACTAGTGGATCCATAGCTGGATTGTGAAAAGACCACACATGCAATGACACTTGTGGATCCATATGTGGTATGTGAAAAGAACACACATGCAATGACTCTGGTTGTTGTTAGTAAAAAGATCACACATGCAATAACACTGGTGGATCCATGTGTGGTCTCTGAAGAGAACACACATGCAATGACTCTAGTTGTTGTTAGTAAAAAGAGCACACATGCAATGACACTTGTGGATCCATAGGTGGATTGTGAAAAGAACACACATGCAATGACACTGGTGGATCCATGTGTGGTATCTGAAGAGAACACACATTTCAATGACACTGGTGGATCCATATGTGGTATGTGAAAAGAACACACATGCAATGACACAGGTGGATCCATGTGTGGTCTCTAAAGAGAACACACATTTCAATGACTCTGGTTGTTGTTAGTAAAAAGAACACACATGCAATGACACTGGTGGATCCATGTGTGGTCTCTAAAGAGAACACACATGCAATGACTCTGGTTGTTGTTAGTGAAAAGAGCACACATGCAATGACACTGGTGGATCCATAGGTGGATTGTGAAATGAACACACATGCAATGACACTGGTGGATCCATATGTGGTATGCGAAAAGATCACACATGCAATGACTCTGGTTGTTGTTAGTAAAAAGATCACACATGCAATGACACTGGTGGATCCATAGGTGGATTGTGAAAAGAGCACACATGCAATGACACAGGTGGATCCATCTGTGGTCTGAACCGAACACACATGCAATGACTCTGGTTGTTGTTAGTAAAAAGAACACACATGCAATGACACTGGTGGATCCATATGTGGATTGTGAAAAGAGCACACGTGCAATGATACTGGTGGATCCATATGTGGTATTTGAAAATAAAACACATGTAATGACTCCAATTGTTGTTATTAAAAAGAACACTAATGCAATGACACTGGTGGATCCATGTGTGGTATCTAAAGAGAACACACATTTCAATGACTCTGATTATTGTTAGTAAAAAGAACACACATGCAATGACACTGGTGGATCCATGTATGGTCTCTGAAGAGAACACACATGCAATGACTCTGCTTGTTGTTAGTAAAAAGAGGACACATGCAATGACACTGGTGGATCCATAGGTGGATTGTGAAAAGAGCACACATGCAATGACACTGGTGGATCCATATGTGGTATGTGAAAAGAACACACATCCAATGACTCTGGTTGTTGTTAGTAAAAAGAACACACATGCAATGACACTGGTGGATCCATAGGTGGATTGTGAAAAGAGCACACATGCAATGACACTGGTGGATCCATATGTGGTATGTGAAAAGAACACACATGCAATGACTCCAGTTAATGTTAGTAAAAAGAACACACATGCAATCACACTGGTGGTTCCATGTGTGGTCTCTCAAGAGAACACACATTTCAATGACTCAGGTTGTTGTTAGTAAAAAGAACACACATGCAATAACACTGGTGGATCCATGTGTGGTCTCTGAAGAGAACACACATGCAATGACTCTGGTTGTTGTTAGTAAAAAGACCACACATGCAATGACACTGGTGGATCCATAGGTGGATTGTGAAAAGAACACACATGCAATGACACTGCTGGATCCATATGTGGTATGTGAAAAGAACACACATGCAATAACTCTTGTTGTTGTTAGTAAAAAGAACACACATGCAATGACACTGGTGGATCCATATGTGGATTGTGAAAAGAGCACACATGCAATGACACTGGTGGATCCATATGTGGTATTTGAAAAGAACACACATGCAATGACTCCAGTTGTTGTTAGTAAAAAGAACACACATGCAATGACACTGGTGGATAAGAGACCACACATGCAATGACACTGCTGGACCCATGCGTGGTCTCTAAAGAGAACACACATTTCAATGACTCTAGTTGTTGTTAGTAAAAAGAACACACATGCAATGACACTGGTGGATCCATGTGTGGTCTCTGAAGAGAAAACACATGCAATGACTCTAGTTGTTGTTAGTAAAAAGAGCACACATGCAATGACACTGGTGGATCCATAGGTGGATTGTGAAAAGAGCACACATGCAATGAAAGTGGTGGATCCATATGTGGTATGTGAAAAGAACACACATGCAATGACTCTGGTTGTTGTTAGTAAAAACAACACACATGCAATGACTCTGGTTTTTGTTAGTAAAAAGAACACACATGCAATGACACTGGTGGATCCATAGCTGGATTGTGAAAAGACCACACATGCAACGACACTTGTGGATCCATATGTGGTATGTGAAAAGAACACACATGCAATGACTCCAGTTGTTGTTAGTAAAAAGAACACAGATGCAATGACACTAGAGGATCCATAGGTGGATTGTGAAAAGAGCACACACATGCAATGACACTGGTGGATCCATGTGTGGTCTCTGAAGAGAACACACATGCAATGACTTTGGTTGTTGTTAGTAAAAAGAGCACACATGCAATGACACTGGTGGATCCATAGGTGGATTGTGAAAAGAGCACACACATGCAATGACACAGGTGGATCCATGTGTGGTCTCTGAAGAGAACACACATGCAATGACTCTGGTGGATCCATGTGTGTCTCTGAAGAGAACACACATGCAATGACTCTGGTTGTTGTTAGTAAAAAGAACACACATGCAATGACACTGGTGGATCCATATGTGGATTGTGAAAAGAGCACACGTGCAATGATACTGGTGGATCCATATGTGGTATTTGAAAAGAAAACACATGCAATGACTCCAATTGTTGTTAGTAAAAAGAACACAAATCCAATGACACTGGTGGATCCATGTGTGGTATCTAAAGAGATCACACATTTCAATGACTCTAGTTGTTGTTAGTAAAAAGAACACACATGCAATGACAATTCATGATCCATGTGTGGTCTCTGAAGAGAACACACATGCAATGACTCTGCTTGTTGTTAGTAAAAAGAGCACATATGCAATAACATAGGTGGATCCATAGGTGGATTGTGAAAAGAGCACACATGCAATGACACTGGTGGATCCATATGTGGTATGTGAAAAGAACACACATGCAATGACTCTGGTTGTTAGTAAAAAGAACACACATGCAATGACACTGGTGGATCCATAGGTGGATTGTGAAAAGATCACACACATGCAATGACATAGGTGGATCCATGTGTGGTCTCTGAACAGAACACACATTTCAATGACTCTGGTTGTGTTATTAAAAAGAACACACATGCAATGACACTGGTGGATCCATGTGTGGTCTCTGAAGAGAACACACATTTCAATGACTCTGGTTGTTGTTAGTAAAAAGAACACACATGCAATAACACTGGTGGATCCATGTGTGGTCTCTGAAGAGAACACACATGCAATGACTCTGGTTGTTGTTAGTAAAAAGACCACACATGCAATGACACTGGTGGATCCATAGGTGGATTGTGAAAAGAACACACATGCAATGACACTGGTGGATCCATATGTGGTATGTGAAAAGAACACACATGCAATAACTCTTGTTGTTGTTAGTAAAAAGAACACACATGCAATGACACTGGTGGATCCATATGTGGATTGTGAAAAGAGCACACATGCAATGACACTGGTGGATCCATATGTGGTATTTGAAAAGAACACACATGCAATGACTCCAGTTGTTGTTAGTAAAAAGAACACACATGCAATGACACTGGTGGATAAGAGACCACACATGCAATGACACTGCTGGATCCATGTGTGGTCTCTGAAGAGAACACACATTTCAATGACTCTATTTGTTGTTAGTAAAAAGAACACACATGCAATGACACTGGTGGATCCATGTGTGGTCTCTGAAGAGAAAACACATGCAATGACTCTAGTTGTTGTTAGTAAAAAGAGCACACATGCAATGACACTGGTGGATCCATAGGTGGATTGTGAAAAGAGCACACATGCAATGAAAGTGGTGGATCCATATGTGGTATGTGAAAAGAACACACATGCAATGACTCTGGTTGTTGTTAGTAAAAAGAACACACATGCAATGACTCTGGTTTTTGTTAGTAAAAAGAACACACATGCAATGACACTGGTGGATCCATAGCTGGATTGTGAAAAGACCACACATGCAACGACACTTGTGGATCCATATGTGGTATGTGAAAAGAACACACATGCAATGACTCCAGTTGTTGTTAGTAAAAAGAACACAGATGCAATGACACTAGAGGATCCATAGGTGGATTGTGAAAAGAGCACACACATGCAATGACACTGGTGGATCCATGTGTGGTCTCTGAAGAGAACACACATGCAATGACTCTGGTTGTTGTTAGTAAAAAGAGCACACATGCAATGACACTGGTGGATCCATAGGTGGATTGTGAAAAGAGCACACACATGCAATGACACTGGTGGATCCATGTGTGTCTCTGAAGAGAACACACATGCAATGACTCTGGTTGTTGTTAGTAAAAAGAACACACATGCAATGACACTGGTGGATCCATATGTGGATTGTGAAAAGAGCACACGTGCAATGACACTGGTGGATCCATATGTGGTATTTGAAAAGAAAACACATGCAATGACTCCAATTGTTGTTAGTAAAAAGAACACAAATGCAATGACACTGGTGGATCCATGTGTGGTATCTAAAGAGAACACACATTTCAATGACTCTGGTTGTTGTTAGTAAAAAGAACACACATGCAATGACACTGGTGGATCCATGTGTGGTCTCTGAAGAGAACACACATGCAATGACTCTGCTTGTTGTTAGTAAAAAGAGCACACATGCAATAACACAGGTGGATCCATAGGTGGATTCTGAAAAGAGCACACATGCAATGACACTGGTGGATCCATATGTGGTATGTGAAAAGAACACACATCCAATGACTCTGGTTGTTGTTAGTAAAAATAACACACATGCAATGACACTGGTGGGTCTATAGGTGGATTGTGAAAAGAGCACACATGCAGTGACACTGGTGGATCCATATGTGGTATGTGAAAAGAACACACATGCAATGACTCCAGTTAATGTTAGTAAAAATAACACACATGCAATGACACTGGTGGATCCATGTGTGGTCTCTGAAGAGAACACACATTTCAATGACTCTGGTTGTTGTTAGTAAAAAGAACACACATGCAATAACACTGGTGGATCCATGTGTGGTCTCTGAAGAGAACACACATGCAATGACTCTGGTTGTTGTTAGTAAAAAGACCACACATGCAATGACACTGGTGGATCCATAGGTGGATTGTGAAAAGAACACACATGCAATGACACTGGTGGATCCATATGTGGTATGTGAAAAGAACACACATGCAATAACTCTTGTTGTTGTTAGTAAAAAGAACACACATGCATTGACACTGGTGGATCCATATGTGGATTGTGAAAAGAGCACACATGCAATGACACTGGTGGATCCATATGTGGTATTGAAAAGAACACACATGCAATGACTCCAGTTGTTGTTAGTAAAAAGAACACACATGCAATGACACTGGTGGATAAGAGACCACACATGCAATGACACTGCTGGATCCATGTGTGGTCTCTGAAGAGAACACACATTTCAATGACTCTAGTTGTTGTTAGTAAAAAGAACACACATGCAATGACACTGGTGGGTCCATCTGTGGTCTCTGAAGAGAAAACACATGCAATGACTCTAGTTGTTGTTAGTAAAAAGAGCACACATGCAATGACACTGGTGGATCCATAGGTGGATTGTGAAAAGAGCACACATGCAATGAAAGTGGTGGATCCATATGTGGTATGTGAAAAGAACACACATGCAATGACTCTGGTTGTTGTTAGTAAAAAGAACACACATGCAATGACTCTGGTTGTTGTTAGTAAAAAGAACACACATGTAATGACACTGGTGGATCCATAGCTGGATTGTGAAAAGACCACACATGCAACAACACTTGTGGATCCATATGTGGTATGTGAAAAGAACACACATGCAATGACTCCAGTTGTTGTTAGTAAAAAAAACACAGATGCAATGACACTAGAGGATCCATAGGTGGATTGTGAAAAGAGCACACACATGCAATGACACTAGTGGATCCATGTGTGGTCTCTGAAGAGAACACACATGCAATGACTCTGGTTGTTGTTAGTAAAAAGAGCACACATGCAATGACACTGGTGGATCCATAGGTGGATTGTGAAAAGAACACACATGCAATGACACTGGTGGATCCATGTGTGGTCTCTGAAGAGAACACACATTTCAATGACACTGGTGGATCCATATGTGGTATGTGAAAAGAACACACATGCAATGACACAGGTGGATCCATGTGTGGTCCCTAAAGAGAACACACATTTCAATGACTCTGGTTGTTGTTAGTAAAAAGAACACACATGCAATGACACTGGTGGATCCATGTGTGGTCTCTGCAGAGAACACACATGCAATGAGTCTGGTTGTTGTTAGTAAAAGAGCACACATGCAATGACACTGGTGGATCCATAGGTGGATTGTGAAATGAACACACATGCAATGACACTGGTGGATCCATATGTGATATGCGAATAGAACACGCGTGCAATTACTCTGGTTGTTGTTAGTAAAAAGATCACACATACAATGACACTGGTGGATTGTGAAAAGAGCACACACATGCAATGACACAGGTGGATCCATGTGTGGTCTCTGAAGAGAACACACATGCAATGACTCTGGTTGTTGTTAGTAAAAAGAACCCACATGCAATGACACTGGTGGATCCATATGTGGATTGTGAAAAGAGCACACGTGCAATGATACTGGTGGACCCATATGTGGTTTTTGAAAAGAAAACACATGCAATGACTCCAATTGTTGTTAGTAAAAAGAACACAGATGCAATGACACTGGTGGATCCATGTGTGGTATCTAAAGAAAACACACATTTCAATGACTATTGTTGTTATTAGTAAAAAGACCACACATGCAATGACACTGGTGGATCCATGTGTGGATTGTGAAAAGAGCACACATGCAATGACACTGGTGGATCCATATGTGGTATTTGAAAAGAACACACATGCAATGACTCTAGTTGTTGTTAGTAAAAAGAACACACATGCAATGACACTGGTGGCTAAGAGACCACACATGCAATGACACTGCTAGATCCACGTGTGGTCTCTGAAGAGAACACACGTTTCAATGAATCTAGTTGTTGTTAGTAAAAAGAACACACATGCAATGACACAGGTGGATCCATGTGTGGTCTCTGAAGAGAACACACATGCAATGACTCTGGTTGTTGTTAGTAAAAAGAACACACATGCAATGACACTGGTGGATCCATATGTGGATTGTGAAAAGAGCACACGTGCAATGATACTGGTGGATCCATATGTGGTATTTGAAAAGAAAACACATGCAATGACTCCAATTGTTGTTAGTAAAAAGAACACAAATGCAATGACACTGGTGGATCCATGTGTGGTATCTAAAGAGAACACACATTTCAATGACTCTTGTTGTTGTTAGTAAAAAGAACACACATGCAATGACACTGGTGGATCCATGTGTGGTCTCTGAAGAGAACACACATGCAATGACTCTGCTTGTTGTTAGTAAAAAGAGCACACATGCAATAACACAGGTGGATCCATAGGTGGATTGTGAAAAGAGCACACATGCAATGACACTGGTGGATCCATATGTGGTATGTGAAAAGAACACACATCCAATGACTCTGGTTGTTGTTAGTAAAAAGAACACACATGCAATGACACTGGTGGATCCATAGGTGGATTGTGAAAAGAGCACACATGCAGTGACACTGGTGGATCCATATGTGGTATGTGAAAAGAACACACATGCAATGACTCCAGTTAATGTTAGTAAAAAGAACACACATGCAATGACACTGGTGGATCCATGTGTGGTCTCTGAAGAGAACACACATTTCAATGACTCTGGTTGTTGTTAGTAAAAAGAACACACATGCAATAACACTGGTGGATCCATGTGTGGTCTCTTAAGAGAACACACATGCAATGACTCTGGTTGTTGTTAGTAAAAAGACCACACATGCAATGACACTGGTGGATCCATATGTGGATTGTGAAAAGAACACACATGCAATGACACTGGTGGATCCATATGTGGTATGTGAAAAGAACACACATGCAATGACACTGGTGGATCCATATGTGGTATGTAAAAAGAACACACATGCAATGACACTGGTGGATCCATATGTGGATTGTGAAAAGAGCACACATGCAATGACACTGGTGGATCCATATGTGGTATTTGAAAAGAACACACATGCAATGACTCAGGTTGTTGTTAGTAAAAGAACACACATGCAATGACTGGTGGCTAAGAGACCACACATGCAATGACACTGCTGGATCCATGTGTGGTCTCTGAAGAGAACACACATTTCAATGACTCTAGTTGTTGTTAGTAAAAAGAACACACATGCAATGACACTGGTGGATCCATGTGTGGTCTCTGAAGAGAAAACACATGCAATGACTCTGGTTGTTGTTAGTAAAAGAGCACATGCAATGACACTGGTGGATCCATAGGTGGATTGTGAAAAGAGCACACATGCAATGAAAGTGGTGGATCCATATGTGGTATGTGAAAAGAACACACATGCAATGACTCTGGTTGTTGTTAGTAAAAAGAACACACATGCAATGACTCTGGTTGTTGTTAGTAAAAAGAACACACATGCAATGACACTGGTGGATCCATAGCTGGATTGTGAAAAGACCACACATGCAACGACACTTGTGGATCCATATGTGGTATGTGAAAAGAACACACATGCAATGACTCCAGTTGTTGTTAGTAAAAAGAACACAGATGCAATGACACTAGAGGATCCATAGGTGGATTGTGAAAAGAGCACACACATGCAATGACATTGGTGTTTCCATGTGTGGTCTGAAGAGAACACACATGCAATGACTCTAGTTGTTAGTAAAAAGAGCACACATACAATGACACTGGTGGATCCATAGGTGGATTGTGAAAGAACACACATGCAATGACTCAGGGATCCATGTGTGGTCTTTGAAGAGAACACACATTTAATGACACTGTGGATCCATATGTGGTATGTGAAAAGAACACACATGCAATGACAGGTGGATCCATGTGTGGTCCCTAAAAGAACACACATTTCAATAACTCTGGTTGTTAGTAAAAGAACACACATGCAATGACATCAGGATCCATGTGGTCTCTGAAGAGAACACACATGCAATGAGTCTGGTTGTTGTTAGTAAAAAGAGCAAACATGCAATGACACTGGTGGATCCATAGGTGGATTGTGAAAAGAACACACATGCAATGACACGAGTGGATCCATATGTGGTATGAAAAGAACACACATGCAATGACTCAATTAATGTTAGTAAAAAGAACACACATGCAATGAACTGGTGGATCCATGTGTGGTCTCTGAAGAGAACAGACATTTCAATGACTCTGGTTATTGTTAGTAAAAAGAACACACATGCAATAACACTGGTGGATCCATGTGTGGTCTCTGAAGAGAACACACATGCAATGACTCTGGTTGTTGTTAGTAAAAAGACCACACATGCAATGACACTGGTGGATCCATAGGTGGATTGTGAAAAGAACACACATGCAATGACACTGGTGGATCCATATGTGGTATGTGAAAAGAACACACATGCAATGACACTGGTGGATCCATATGTGGTATGTAAAAAGAACACACATGCAATGACACTGGTGGATTCATATGTGGATTGTGAAAAGAGCACACATGCAATGACACTGGTGGATCCATATGTGGTATTTGAAAAGAACACACATGCAAGGACTCCAGTTGTTGTTAGTAAAAAGAACACACATGCAATGACACTGGTGGCTAAGAGACCACACATGCAATGACACTGCTAGATCCATCTGTGGTCTCTGAAGAGAACACACATTTCAATGACTCTAGTTGTTGTTAGTAAAAAGAACACACATGCAATGACACTGGTGGATCCATGTGTGGTCTCCGAAGAGAAAACACATGCAATGACTCTGGTTGTTGTTAGTAAAAGAACACACATGCAATGACACTGGTGGATCCATGTGTGGTCTCTTAAGAGAACACACATTTCAATGACTCTAGTTGTTGTTAGTAAAAAGAACACACATGCAATGACACTGGTGGATCCATGTGTGGTCTCTGAAGAGAAAACACATGCAATGACTCTGGTTGTTGTTAGTAAAAAGAGCACACATGCAATGACACTGGTGGATGGATAGGTGGATTGTGAAAACAACACACATGCAATGACACTGGTGGATCCATATGTTGTCTCTGAAGAGAACACACATTTCAATGACACTGGTGGATCCATATGTGGTATGTGAAAAGAACACACATGCAATGACACAGGTGGATCCATGTGTGGTCTCTAAAGAGAACACACATTTCAATGACTCTCGTTGTTGTTAGTAAAAATAACACACATGCAATGACACTGGTGGATCCATGTGTGGTCTTTGAAGAGAACACACATGCAATGACTCTGCTTGTTGTTAGTAAAAAGAGTACACATGCAATAACACAGGTGGATCCATAGGTGGATTGTGAAAAGAGCACACATGCAATGACACTGGTGGATCCATATGTGGTATGTGAAAAGAACACACATCCAATGACTCTGGTTGTTGTTAGTAAAAAGAACACACATGCAATGACACTGGTGGATCCATAGGTGGATTGTGAAAAGAGCACACATGCAGTGACACTGGTGGATCCATATGTGGTATGTGAAAAGAACACACATGCAATGACTCCAGTTAATGTTAGTAAAAAGAACACACATGCAATGACACTGGTGGATCCATGTGTGGTCTCTAAAGAGAACACACATTTCAATGACTCTGGTTGTTGTTAGTAAAAAGAACACACATGCAATAACACTGGTGGATCCATGTGTGGTCTCTTAAGAGAACACACATGCAATGACTCTGGTTGTTGTTAGTAAAAAGACCACACATGCAATGACACTGGTGGATCCATATGTGGATTGTGAAAAGAACACACATGCAATGACACTGGTGGATCCATATGTGGTATGTGAAAAGAACACACATGCAATGACACTGGTGGATCCATATGTGGTATGTAAAAAGAACACACATGCAATGACACTGGTGGATCCATATGTGGATTGTGAAAAGAGCACACATGCAATGACACTGGTGGATCCATATGTGGTATTTGAAAAGAACACACATGCAATGACTCCAGTTGTTGTTAGTAAAAAGAACACACATGCAATGACGCTGGTGGCTAAGAGACCACACATGCAATGACACTGCTGGATCCATGTGTGGTCTCTGAAGAGAACACACATTTCAATGACTCTAGTTGTTGTTAGTAAAAAGAACACACATGCAATGACACTGGTGGATCCATGTGTGGTCTCTGAAGAGAAAACACATGCAATGACTTTGGTTGTTGTTAGTAAAAAGAGCACACATGCAATGACACTGGTGGATCCATAGGTGGATTGTGAAAAGAGCACACATGCAATGAAAGTGGTGGATCCATATGTGGTATGTGAAAAGAACACACATGCAATGACTCTGGTTGTTGTTAGTAAAAAGAACACACATGCAATGACTCTGGTTGTTGTTAGTAAAAAGAACACACATGCAATGACACTGGTGGATCCATAGCTGGATTGTGAAAAGACCACACATGCAACGACACTTGTGGATCCATATTTGGTATGTGAAAAGAACACACATGCAATGACTCCAGTTGTTGTTAGTAAAAAGAACACAAATGCAATGACACTAGAGGATCCATAGGTGGATTGTGAAAAGAGCACACACATGCAATGACACTGGTGTTTCCATGTGTGGTCTCTGAAGAGAACACACATGCAATGACTCTAGTTGTTGTTAGTAAAAAGAGCACACATACAATGACACTGGTGGATCCATAGGTGGATTGTGAAAAGAACACACATGCAATGACACTGGTGGATCCATGTGTGGTCTTTGAAGAGAACACACATTTTAATGACACTGGTGGATCCATATGTGGTATGTGAAAAGAACACACATGCAATGACACAGGTGGATCCATGTGTGGTCCCTAAAGAAAACACACATTTCAATAACTCTGGTTGTTGTTAGTAAAAAGAACACACATGCAATGACACTGGTGGATCCATGTGTGGTCTCTGAAGAGAACACACATGCAATGAGTCTGGTTGTTGTTAGTAAAAAGAGCAAACATGCAATGACACTGGTGGATCCATAGGTGGATTGTGAAATGAACACACATGCAATGACACTAGTGGATCCATATGTGGTATGCGAAAAGAACACACATGCAATGACTCCAGTTAATGTTAGTAAAAACAACACACATGCAATGACACTGGTGGATCCATGTGTGGTCTCTGAAGAGAACACACATTTCAATGACTCTGGTTATTGTTAGTAAAAAGAACACACATGCAATAACACTGGTGGATCCATGTGTGGTCTCTGAAGAGAACACACATGCAATGACTCTGGTTGTTGTTAGTAAAAAGACCACACATGCAATGACACTGGTGGATCCATAGGTGGATTGTGAAAAGAACACACATGCAATGACACTGGTGGATCCATATGTGGTATGTGAAAAGAACACACATGCAATGACACTGGTGGATCCATATGTGGTATGTAAAAAGAACACACATGCAATGACACTGGTGGATTCATATGTGGATTGTGAAAAGAGCACACATGCAATGACACTGGTGGATCCATATGTGGTATTTGAAAAGAACACACATGCAATGACTCCAGTTGTTGTTAGTAAAAAGAACACACATGCAATGACACTGGTGGCTAAGAGACCACACATGCAATGACACTGCTAGATCCATGTGTGGTCTCTGAAGAGAACACACATTTCAATGACTCTAGTTGTTGTTATTAAAAAGAACACACATGCAATGACACTGGTGGATCCATGTGTGGTCTCCGAAGAGAAAACACATGCAATGACTCTGGTTGTTGTTAGTAAAAGAACACACATGCAATGACACTGGTGGATCCATGTGTGGTCTCTTAAGAGAACACACATTTCAATGACTCTAGTTGTTGTTAGTAAAAAGAACACACATGCAATGACACTGGTGGATCCATGTGTGGTCTCTGAAGAGAAAACACATGCAATGACTCTGGTTGTTGTTAGTAAAAAGAGCACACATGCAATGACACTGGTGGATGGATAGGTGGATTGTGAAAACAACACACATGCAATGACACTGGTGGATCCATATGTTGTCTCTGAAGAGAACACACATTTCAATGACACTGGTGGATCCATATGTGGTATGTGAAAAGAACACACATGCAATGACACTGGTGGATCCATGTGTGGTCTCTAAAGAGAACACAAATTTCAATGACTCTCGTTGTTGTTAGTAAAAATAACACACATGCAATGACATCAGGGATCCATGTGTGGTCTCTGAAGAGAACACACATGCAATGACTCTGGTTGTTGTTAATGAAAAGAGCACACATGCAATGACACTGGTGGATCCATAGGTGGATTGTGAAATGAACACACATGCAATGACACTGGTGGATCCGTATGTGGTATGTGAAAAGAACACACATGCAATGACTCCAGTAGTTGTTAGTAAAAAGAACACACATGCAATGACATTTGTGGATCCATAGGTGGATTGTGAAAAGAGCACGCATGCAATGACACTGGTGGATCCATGTGTGGTCTCTAAAGAAAACACACATGCAATGACTCTGGTTGTTGTTAGTAAAAGAGCACATATGCAATGACACTGGTGGATCCATAAGTGGATTGTGAAAAGAACACACATGCAATGACTCCAATTGTTGTTAGTAAAAAGAACACAAATGCAATGACACTGGTGGATCCATGTGTGGTATCTAAAGAGAACACACATTTCAATGACTCTGGTTGTTGTTAGTAAAAAGAACACACATGCAATGACACTGGTGGATCCATGTGTGGTCTCTGAAGAGAACACAAATGCAATGACTCTGGTTGTTGTTAGTAAAAAGAGCACACATGCAATGATACTGTTGGATCCATAGGTGGATTGTCAAAAGAACACACATGGAATGACTCCAGTTAATGTTAGTAAAAAGAACACACATTCAATGACATCAGGATCCATGTGTGGTCTCTGAAGAGAACACACATTTCAATGACTCTAGTTGTTGTTAGTAAAAAGAACACACATGCAATAACACTGGTGGATCCATGTGTGGTCTCTGAAGAGAACGCACATGCAATGACTCTGGTTGTTGTTAGTAAAAAGAGCACACATGCAATGACACTGGTGGATTCATAGGTGGATTGTGAAAAGAACACACATGCAATGACACTGGTGGATCCATATGTGGTATGTGAAAAGAACACACATGCAATGACTCTGTTGTTGTTAGTAAAAGAACACACATGCAATGACACTGGTGGATCCATGTGTGGATTCTGAAGAGACCACACATGCAATGACTGGTTGTTGTTAGTAAAAGAACACACATGCAATGACACTGGTGGATCCATATGTGGTATCTGAAAGAACACACATTCAATGACTCTGGTTGTTGTTAGTAAAAAGAACACACATGCAATGACACTGGTGGATCCATGTGTGGTCTCTAAAGAGAACACACATGCAATGACTCTTGTTGTTGTTAGTAAAAAGAACACACATGCAATGACACTGGTGGATCCATGTGGAGTGTGAAAAGAACACACCTGCAATGACTGGTGGATCCATATGTGGTAGTAAAAGAACACACATGCAATTACTCTTGTTGTTGTTAGTAAAAAGAACACACATGCAATGACACTGGTGGATCCATATGTGGATTGTGAAAAGAACACACATCCAATGACTCTGGTTGTTGTTAGTAAAAAGAACACACATGCAATGACACTGGTGGATCCATAGGTGGATTGTGAAAAGAGCACACATGCAGTGACACTGGTGGATCCATATGTGGTATGTGAAAAGAACACACATGCAATGACTCCAGTTAATGTTAGTAAAAAGAACACACATTCAATGACACTGGTGGATCCATGTGTGGTCTCTGAAGAGAACACACATTTCAATGAATCTAGTTGTTGTTAGTAAAAAGAACACACATGCAATAACACTGGTGGATCCATGTGTGGTCTCTGAAGAGAACGCACATGCAATGACTCTGGTTGTTGTTAGTAAAAAGAGCACACATGTAATGACACTGGTGGATTCATAGGTGGATTGTGAAAAGAACACACATGCAATGACACTGGTGGATCCATGTGTGGTCCCTAAAGAGAACACACATTTCAATGACTCTGGTTGTTGTTAGTAAAAAGAACACACATGCAATGACACTGGTGGATCCATGTGTGGATTGTGAAAAGAGCACACATGCAATGACACTGGTGGATCCATGTGTGGTCTCTGAAGAGAACACACATTTCAATGACTCTGGTTGTTGTTAGTAAAAAGAACACACATGCAATAACACTGGTGGATCCATGTGTGGTCTCTAAAGAGAACACACATGTAATGACTCTGGTTGTTGTTAGTAAAAAGACCATACATGCAATGACACTGGTGGATCCATAGGAGGATTGTGAAAAGAACACACATGCAATGCCACTGGTGGATCCATATGTGGTATGTGAAAAGAACACACATGCAATAACTCTTGTTGTTGTTAGTAAAAAGTACACACATGCAATGACACTGGTGGATCCATATGTGGATTGTGAAAAGAGCACACATGCAATGACACTGGTGGATCCATATGTGGTATTTGAAAAGAACACACATGCAATGACTCCAGTTGTTGTTAGTAAAAAGAACACACATGCAATGACACTGGTGGATAAGAGACCACACATGCAATGACACTGGTGGATCCATGTGTGGTCTCTGAAGAGAACACACATTTCAATGACTCTAGTTGTTGTTAGTAAAAAGAACACACATGCAATGACACTGGTGGATCCATGTGTGGTCTCTGAAGAGAAAACACATGCAATTACTCTGGTTGTTGTTAGTAAAAAGAGCCAACATGCAATAACACTGGTGGATCCATAGGTGGATTGTGAAAAGAGCACACATGCAATGACAGTGGTGGATCCATATGTGGTATGTGAAAAGAACACACATGCAATGACTCTGGTTGTTGTTAGTAAAAAGAACACACATGCAATGACACTGGTGGATCCATAGCTGGATTGTGAAAAGACCACACATGCAATGACACTTGTGGATCCATATGTGGTATGTGAAAAGAACCCACATGCAATGACTCCAGTTGTTTTTAGTAAAAAGAACACATATGCAATGACACTAGAGGATCCATAGGTGGATTGTGAAAAGAGCACACACATGCAATGACACTGGTGGATCCATGTGTGGTCTCTGAAGAGAACACACATTTCAATGACTCTGGTTGTTGTTAGTAAAAAGAACACACATGCAATAACACTGGTGGATCCATGTGTGGTCTCTAAAGAGAACACACATGCAATGACTCTGGTTGTTGTTAGTAAAAAGACCATACATGCAATGACACTGGTGGATTCATAGGTGGATTGTGAAAAGAACACACATGCAATGACACTGGTGGATCAATATGTGTTATGTGAAAAGAACACACATGCAATAACTCTTGTTGTTGTTAGTAAAAAGAACACACATGCAATGACACTGGTGGATCCATATGTGGATTGTGAAAAGAGCACACATGCAATGACACTGGTGGATCCATATGTGGTATTTGAAAAGAACACACATGCAATGACTCCAGTTGTTGTTAGTAAAAAGAACACACATGCAATGACACTGGTGGATAAGAGACCACACATGCAATGACACTGGTGGATCCATGTGTGGTATCTGAAGAGAACACACATTTCAATGACTCTGGTTGTTGTTAGTAAAAAGAACACACATGCAATGACACTGGTGGATCCATGTGTGGTCTCTGAAGAGAAAACACATGCAATGACTCTGGTTGTTGTTAGTAAAAAGAGCACACATGCAATGACACTGGTGGATCCATAGGTGGATTGTGAAAAGAGCACACATGCAATGACAGTGGTGGATCCATATGTGGTATGTGAAAAGAACACACATGCAATGACTCTGGTTGTTATTAGTAAAAAGAACACACATGCAATGACACTGGTGGATCCATAACTGGATTGTGAAAAGACCACACATGCAATGACACTTGTGGATCCATATGTGGTATGTGAAAAGAACACACATGCAATGACTCCAGTTGTTGTTAGTAAAAAGAACACAGATGCAATGACACTAGAGGACGCATAGGTGGATTGTGAAAAGAGCACACACATGCAATGACACTGGTGGATCCATGTGTGGTCTCTAAAGAGAACACACATTTCAATGACTCTAGTTGTTGTTAGTAAAAAGAACACACATGCAATAACACTGGTGGATCCATGTGTGGTCTATGAAGAGAACACACATGCAATGACTCTGGTTGTTGTTAGTAAAAAGAGCACACATGCAATGACACTGGTGGATCCATAGGTGGATTGTGAAAAGAACACACATGCAATGACACTGGTGGATCCATGTGTAGTCTCTGAAGAGAACACACATTTCAATGACACTGGTGGATCCATGTGTGGTCTCTGAAGAGAACACACATGCAATGACTCTGGTTGTTGTTAGTAAAAAGAGCACACATGCAATGACACTAGTGGATCCATATGTGGATTGTGAAATGAACACACATGCAATGACACTGGTGGATCCATATGTGGTATGCAAAAAGAACACACATGCAATGACTCTAGTTGTTGTTAGTAAAAAGATCACACATGCAATGACACTGGTGGATCCATAGGTGGATTGTGAAAAGAGCACACACATGCAACGACACAGGTGGATCCATGTGTGGTCTCTAAAGAGAACACACATGCAATGACTCTGGTTGTTGTTAGTAAAAAGAACAGACATGCAATGACACTGGTGGATCCATATGTGGATTGTGAAAAGAGCACACGTGTAATGATACTGGTGGATCCATATGTGGTATTTGAAAAGAAAACACATGCAATGAATCCAATTGTTGTTAGTAAAAAGAACAAACATGCAATGACTCAGGTTGTTGTTAGTAAAAAGAGCACACATGCAATGACACTGGTGGATCCATGTGTGGTCTCTGAAGAGAACACACATGCAGTGACTCTGGTTGTTGTTAGTAAAAAGAGCACACATGCAATGACACTGGTGGATCCATAGGTGGATTGTGAAAAGAACACACATGCAATGACACTTGTGGATCCATGTGTGGTCTCTAAAGAGAACACACATTTCAATAACACTGGTGGATCCATATGTGGTATGTGAAAAGAACACACATGCAATGACACTAGTGGATCCATGTGTGGTCTCTAAAGAGAACACACATTTCAATGACTCTGGTTGTTATTAGTAAAAAGAACACACATGCAATGACACTGGTGGATCCATGTGTGGTCTCTGAAGAGAATACACATGCAATGACTCTGGTTGTTGTTAGTAAAAGGAGCACACATGCAATGACACTGGTGGATTAATAGGTGGATTGTGAAATGAACACACATGCAATGACACTGGTGGATCCATATGTGGTATGCGAAAAGAACACACATGCAATGACTCTGGTTGTTGTTAGTAAAAAGATCACACATGCAATGACACTGGTGGATCCATAGGTGGATTGTGAAAAGAGCACACACATGCAATGACACAGGTGGATCCATGTGTGGTCTCTTAAGAGAACACACATGCTATGACTCTGGTTGTTGTTAGTAAAAAGAACACACATGCAATGACACTGGTGGATCCATATGTGGATTGTGAAAAGAGCACACGTGCAATGATACTGGTGGATCCATATGTGGTATTTGAAAAGAAAACGCATGCAATGAGTCCAATTGTTGTTAGCAAAAAGAACACAAATGCAATGACACTGGTGGATCCATGTGTGGTATCTGAACAGAACACACATTTCAATGACTCTGGTTGTTGTTAGTAAAAAGAACACACATGCAATGACACTGGTGGATCCATGTGTGGTCTCTGAAGAGAACACACATGCAATTACTCTGCTTGTGTTAGTAAAAAGAGCATACATGTAATCACACTAGTGGATCCATAGGTGGATTGTGAAAAGAGCACACATGCAATGACACTGGTGGATCCATATGTGGTATGTGAAAAGAACACACATCCAATGACTCTGGTTGTTGTTAGTAAAAAGAACACACATGCAATGACACCGGTGGATCCATAGGTGGATTGTGAAAAGAGCACACATGCAGTGACACTGGTGGATCCATATGTGGTATGTGAAAATAACACACATGCAATGACTCCAGTTAATGCTAGTAAAAAGAACACACATGCAATGACACTGGTGGATACATGTGTGGTCTCTGAAGAGAACACACATTTCAATGACTCTGGTTGTTGTTAGTAAAAAGAACACACATGCAATAACATTGGTGGATGCATGTGTGGTCTTTGAAGAGAACACACATGCAATGACTCTGGTTGTTGTTAGTAAAAAGAGCACACATGCAATGACACTGGTGGATTCATAGGTGGATTGTGAAAAGAACACACATGAAATGACAATGGTGGGTCCATATGTGGTATGTGAAAAGAACACACATGCAATAACTCTTGTTGTTGTTAGTAAAAAGAACACACATGCAATGACACTGGTGGATCCATATGTGGATTTTGAAAAGAGCACACATGCAATGACACTGGTGGATCCATACGTATTATTTGAAAAGAAGACACATGCAATGACTCCAGTTGTTGTTAGTAAAAGAACACACATGCAATGACACTGGTGGATCCATGTGTGGTCTCTTAAGAGAACACACATTTCAATGACTCTAGTTGTTGTTAGTAAAAAGAACACACATGCAATGACACTGGTGGATCCATGTGTGGTCTCTGAAGAGAAAACACATGCAATGACTCTGGTTGTTGTTAGTAAAAATAGCACACATGCAATGACACTGGTGGATGGATAGGTGGATTGTGAAAAGAACACACAGGCAATGACACTGGTGGATCCATATGTGGTCTCTGAAGAGAACACACATTTCAATGACACTGGTGGATCCATATGTGGTATGTGAAAAGAACACACATGCAATGACACTGGTGGATCCATGTGTGGTCTCTAAAGAGAACACAGATTTCAATGACTCTGGTTGTTGTTAGTAAAAATAACACACATGCAATGACACTGGTGGATCCATGTGTGGTCTCTGAAGAGAACACACATGCAATGACTCTGGTTGTTGTTAGTGAAAAGAGCACACATGCAATGACACTGGTGGATCCATAGGTGGATTGTGAAATGAACACACATGCAATGACACTGGTGGATCCATATGTGGTATGCGAAAAGAACACACATGCAATGACTCTGGTTGTTGTTAGTAAAAAGATCACACATGCAATGACACTGGTGGATCCATAGGTGGATTATGAAAAGAGCACACACATGCAATGACACAGGTGGATCCATGTGTGGTCTCTGAAGAGAACACACATGCAATGACTCTGGTTGTTAGTAAAAAGAACACACATGCAATGACACTGGTGGATCCATATGTGGATTGTGAAAAGAGCACACGTGCACTGATACTGGTGGATCCATATGTGGTATTTGAAAAGAAAACACATGCAATGACTCCAATTGTTGTTAGTAAAAAGAACAAACATGCAATGACTCAGGTTGTTGTTAGTAAAAAGAGCACACATGCAATGACACTGGTGGATCCATAGGTGGATTGTGAAAAGAACACACATGCAATGACACTGGTGGATCCATACGTGGTATGTGAAAAGTACACACATGCAATGACTCTGGTTGTTGTTAGTAAAAAGAACACACATGCAATGACATTGGTGGATCCATAGGTGGATTGTGAAAAGATCACACACATGCAATGACACAGGTGGATCCATGCGTGGTCTCTGAACAGAACACACATTTCAATGACTCTGGTTGTGTTAGTAAAAAGAACACACATACAATGACACTGGTGGATCCATGTATGGTCTCTGAAGAGAACACACATGCAATGAGTCTGGTTGTTGTTAGTAAAAAGAGCACACATGCAATGTCACTGGTGGATCCATAGGTGGATTGTGAAAAGAAAACACATGCAATGACACTGGTGGATCCATGTGTGGTCTCTGAAGAGAACACATTTCAATTACACATGGATCCATATGTGGTATGTGAAAAGAACACACATGCAACGACACTTGTGGATCCATGTGTGGTATCTAAAGAGAACACACATTTCAATTACTCTGGTTGTCGTTAGTAAAAAGAACACACATGGAATGACACTGGTGGATCCATGTGTGGTCTCTAAAGAGAACACACATGCAATGACTCTACTTGTTGTTAGTAAAAAGAGCACACATGCAATAACACTGGTGGATCCATAGGTAGATTGTGAAAAGAACACACATGCAATGACACTGGTGGATCCATATGTGGTATGTGAAAAGAACACACATCCAATGACTCTGGTTGTTGTTAGTAAAAAGGACACACATGCAATGACACCGGTGGATCCATAGGTGGATTGTGAAAAGAGCAGACATGCAGTGACACTGGTGGATCCATATGTGGTATGTGAAAAGAACACACATGCAATGACTCCAGTTAATGCTAGTAAAAATAACACACATGCAATGACACTGGTGGATCCATGTGTGGTCTCTAAAGAGAACACACATTTCAATGACTCTGGTTGTTAGTAAAAAGAACACACATGCAATGACACTGGTGGATAAGAGACCACACATGCAATGACACTGGTGGATCCATGTGTGGTCTCTTAAGAGAACACACATTTCAATGACTCTAGTTGTTGTTAGTAAAAAGAACACACATGCAATGACACTGGCGGATCCATGTGTGGTCTCTGAAGACAAAACACATGCAATGACTCTGGTTGTTGTTAGTAAAAAGATCACACATGCAATGACACTGGTGGATCCATAGGTGGATTATGAAAAGAGCACACACATGCAATGACACAGGTGGATCCATGTGTGGTCTCTGAAGAGAACACACATGCAATGACTCTGGTTGTTGTTAGTAAAAAGAACACACATGCAATGACACTGGTGGATCCATATGTGGATTGTGAAAAGAGCACACGTGCACTGATACTGGTGGATCCATATGTGGTATTTGAAAAGAAAACACATGCAATGACTCCAATTGTTGTTAGTAAAAAGAACAAACATGCAATGACTCAGGTTGTTGTTAGTAAAAAGAGCACACATGCAATGACACTGGTGGATCCATAGGTGGATTGTGAAAAGAACACACATGCAATGACACTGGTGGATCCATACGTGGTATGTGAAAAGTACACACATGCAATGACTCTGGTTGTTGTTAGTAAAAAGAACACACATGCAATGACACGGGTGGATACATGTGTGGTCTCTGAAGAGAACACACATTTCAATGACTCTGGTTGTTGTTAGTAAAAAGAACACACATGCAATAACATTGGTGGATGCATGTGTGGTCTTTGAAGAGAACACACATGCAATGACTCTGGTTGTTGTTAGTAAAAAGAGCACACATGCAATGACACTGGTGGATTCATAGGTGGATTGTGAAAAGAACACACATGAAATGACAATGGTGGGTCCATATGTGGTATGTGAAAAGAACACACATGCAATAACTCTTGTTGTTGTTAGTAAAAAGAACACACATGCAATGACACTGGTGGATCCATATGTGGATTTTGAAAAGAGCACACATGCAATGACACTGGTGGATCCATATGTATTATTTGAAAAGAAGACACATGCAATGACTCCAGTTGTTGTTAGTAAAAGAACACACATGCAATGACATCAGGATCCATGTGTGGTCTCTAAGAGAACACACATTTCAATGACTCTAGTTGTTGTTAGTAAAAAGAACACACATGCAATGACATGGTGGATCCATGTGTGGTCTCTCAAGAGAAAACACATGCAATGACTCTGGTTGTTGTTAGTAACAATAGCCCACATGCAATGACACGGGTGGATGGATAGGTGGATTGTGAAAAGAACACACAGGCAATGACACTGGTGGATCCATATGTGGTCCCCAAGAGAACACACATTTCAATGACACTGGTGGATCCATATGTGGTATGTGAAAAGAACACACATGCAATGACACAGTGGATCCATGTGTGGTCTCTAAAGAGAACATGATTTCAATGACTCGTTGTTGTTAGTAAAATAACACACATGCAATGACATTGGTGGATCCATGTGTGGTCTCAAGAGAACACACATGCAATGACTCGTTGTTGTTAGTGAAAAGAGCACACATGCAATGACACCGGTGGATCCATAGGTGGATTGTGAAATGAACACACATGCAATGACACTGGTGGATCCATATGTGGTATCTAAAAGAACACACATGCAATGACTCTGGTTGTTGTTAGTAAAAGATCACACATGCAATGACACTGGTGGATCCATAGGTGGATTATGAAAGAGCACACACATGCAATGACAGGTGGATCCATGTGTGGTCTCAAGAGAACACACATGCAATGACTCTGGTTGTTAGTAAAAAGAACACACATGCAATGACACTGTGGATCCATATGTGGATTGTGAAAAGAGCACACGCAATCGACTTTGGTGGATCCATATGTGGTATTTGAAAAGAAAACACATGCAATGACTCCAATTGTTGTTAGTAAAAAGAACAAACATGCAATGACTCAGGTTGTTGTTAGTAAAAAGAGCACACATGCAATGACACTGGTGGATCCATAGGTGGATTGTGAAAAGAACACACATGCAATGACACTGGTGGATCCATACGTGGTATGTGAAAAGTACACACATGCAATGACTCTGGTTGTTGTTAGTAAAAAGAACACACATGCAATGACATTGGTGGATCCATAGGTGGATTGTGAAAAGATCACACACATGCAATGACACAGGTGGATCCATGCGTGGTCTCTGAACAGAACACACATTTCAATGACTCTGGTTGTGTTAGTAAAAAGAACACACATACAATGACACTGGTGGATCCATGTATGGTCTCTGAAGAGAACACACATGCAATGACTCTGGTTGTTGTTAGTAAAAAGAACACACATGCAATGACACTGGTGGATCCATATGTGGATTGTGAAAAGAGCACACGTGCACTGATACTGGTGGATCCATATGTGGTATTTGAAAAGAAAACACATGCAATGACTCCAATTGTTGTTAGTAAAAAGAACAAACATGCAATGACTCAGGTTGTTGTTAGTAAAAAGAGCACACATGCAATGACACTGGTGGATCCATAGGTGGATTGTGAAAAGAACACACATGCAATGACACTGGTGGATCCATACGTGGTATGTGAAAAGTACACACATGCAATGACTCTGGTTGTTGTTAGTAAAAAGAACACACATGCAATGACACGGGTGGATACATGTGTGGTCTCTGAAGAGAACACACATTTCAATGACTCTGGTTGTTGTTAGTAAAAAGAACACACATGCAATAACATTGGTGGATGCATGTGTGGTCTTTGAAGAGAACACACATGCAATGACTCTGGTTGTTGTTAGTAAAAAGAGCACACATGCAATGACACTGGTGGATTCATAGGTGGATTGTGAAAAGAACACACATGAAATGACAATGGTGGGTCCATATGTGGTATGTGAAAAGAACACACATGCAATAACTCTTGTTGTTGTTAGTAAAAAGAACACACATGCAATGACACTGGTGGATCAATATGTGGATTTGAAAAGAGCACATGCAATGACACTGGTGGATCCATATGTATTATTTGAAAAGAAGACACATGCAAGGACTCCTGTTGTTTTTATTAAAAGAACACACATGCAATGACACTGGTGGATACATGTGTGGTCTCTTAAGAGAACACACATTTCAATGACTCTAGTTGTTGTTAGTAAAAAGAACACACATGCAATGACACTGGTGGATCCATGTGTGGTCTCTGAAGAGAAAACACATGCAATGACTCTGGTTGTTGTTAGTAAAAATAGCACACATGCAATGACACTGGTGGATGGATAGGTGGATTGTGAAAAGAACACAGGCAATGACACTGGTGGATCCATATGTGGTCTCTGAAGAGAACACACATTTCAATGACACTGGTGGATCCATATGTGGTATGTGAAAAGAACACACATGCAATGACACTGGTGGATCCATGTGTGGTCTCTAAAGAGAACACAGATTTCAATGACTCTGGTTGTTGTTAGTAAAAATAACACACATGCAATGACATCAGGATCCATGTGTGGTCTCTGAAGAGAACACACATGCAATGACTCTGGTTGTTGTTAGTGAAAAGAGCACACATGCAATGACACTGGTGGATCCATAGGTGGATTGTGAAATGAACACACATGCAATGACACTGGTGGATCCATATGTGGTATGCGAAAAGAACACACATGCAATGACTCTGGTTGTTGTTAGTAAAAAGATCACACATGCAATGACACTGGTGGATCCATAGGTGGATTATGAAAAGAGCACACACATGCAATGACACAGGTGGATCCATGTGTGGTCTCTGAAGAGAACACACATGCAATGACTCTGGTTGTTAGTAAAAAGAACACACATGCAATGACACTGTGGATCCATATGTGGATTGTGAAAAGAGCACACGTGCACTGATACTGGTGGATCCATATGTGGTATTTGAAAAGAAAACACATGCAATGACTCCAATTGTTGTTAGTAAAAAGAACAAACATGCAATGACTCAGGTTGTTGTTAGTAAAAAGAGCACACATGCAATGACACTGGTGGATCCATAGGTGGATTGTGAAAAGAACACACATGCAATGACACTGTGGATCCATACGTGGTATGTGAAAAGTACACACATGCAATGACTCGGTTGTTGTTAGTAAAAGAACACACATGCAATGACATTGGTGGATCCATAGGTGGATTGTGAAAAGATCACACACATGCAATGACACAGGTGGATCCATGCGTGGTCTCTGAACAGAACACACATTTCAATGACTCTGGTTGTGTTAGTAAAAAGAACACACATACAATGACACTGGTGGATCCATGTATGGTCTCTGAAGAGAACACACATGCAATGAGTCTGGTTGTTGTTAGTAAAAAGAGCACACATGCAATGTCACTGGTGGATCCATAGGTGGATTGTGAAAAGAAAACACATGCAATGACAGGTGGATCCATGTGGTCTGAAGAGAACACACATTTCAATGACACTGTTGGATCCATATGTGGTATGTGAAAAGAACACACATGCAACGACACTTGTGGATCCATGTGTGGTATCTAAAGAGAACACACATTTCAATTACTCTGGTTGTCGTTAGTAAAAAGAACACACATGGAATGACACTGGTGGATCCATGTGTGGTCTCTAAAGAGAACACACATGCAATGACTCTACTTGTTGTTAGTAAAAAGAGCACACATGCAATAACACTGGTGGATCCATAGGTAGATTGTGAAAAGAACACACATGCAATGACACTGGTGGATCCATATGTGGTATGTGAAAAGAACACACATCCAATGACTCTGGTTGTTGTTAGTAAAAAGGACACACATGCAATGACACCGGTGGATCCATAGGTGGATTGTGAAAAGAGCAGACATGCAGTGACACTGGTGGATCCATATGTGGTATGTGAAAAGAACACACATGCAATGACTCCAGTTAATGCTAGTAAAAATAACACACATGCAATGACACTGGTGGATCCATGTGTGGTCTCTAAAGAGAACACACATTTCAATGACTCTGGTTGTTAGTAAAAAGAACACACATGCAATGACACTGGTGGATAAGAGACCACACATGCAATGACACTGGTGGATCCATGTGTGGTCTCTTAAGAGAACACACATTTCAATGACTCTAGTTGTTGTTAGTAAAAAGAACACACATGCAATGACACTGGCGGATCCATGTGTGGTCTCTGAAGACAAAACACATGCAATGACTCTGGTTGTTGTTAGTAAAAAGATCACACATGCAATGACACTGGTGGATCCATAGGTGGATTATGAAAAGAGCACACACATGCAATGACACAGGTGGATCCATGTGTGGTCTCTGAAGAGAACACACATGCAATGACTCTGGTTGTTGTTAGTAAAAAGAACACACATGCAATGACACTGGTGGATCCATATGTGGATTGTGAAAAGAGCACACGTGCAATGATACTGGTGGATCCATATGTGGTATTTGAAAAGAAAACACATGCAATGACTCCAATTGTTGTTAGTAAAAAGAACAAACATGCAATGACTCAGGTTGTTGTTAGTAAAAAGAGCACACATGCAATGACACTGGTGGATCCATAGGTGGATTGTGAAAAGAACACACATGCAATGACACTGGTGGATCCATACGTGGTATGTGAAAAGTACACACATGCAATGACTCTGGTTGTTGTTAGTAAAAAGAACACACATGCAATGACATGTGGATACATGTGTGGTCTCTGAAGAGAACACACATTTCAATGACTCGGTTGTTGTTAGTAAAAGAACACACATGCAATAACATTGGTGGATGCATGTGTGGTCTTTGAAGAGAACACACATGCAATGACTCTGGTTGTTGTTAGTAAAAAGAGCACACATGCAATGACACTGGTGGATTCATAGGTGGATTGTGAAAAGAACACACATGAAATGACAATGGTGGGTCCATATGTGGTATGTGAAAAGAACACACATGCAATAACTCTTGTTGTTGTTAGTAAAAAGAACACACATGCAATGACACTGGTGGATCCATATGTGGATTTTGAAAAGAGCACACATGCAATGACACTGGTGGATCCATATGTATTATTTGAAAAGAAGACACATGCAATGACTCCAGTTGTTGTTAGTAAAAGAACACACATGCAATGACACTGGTGGATCCATGTGTGGTCTCTTAAGAGAACACACATTTCAATGACTCTAGTTGTTGTTAGTAAAAAGAACACACATGCAATGACACTGGTGGATCCATGTGGTCTCTGAAGAGAAAACACATGCAATGACTCTGGTTGTTGTTAGTAAAAATAGCACACATGCAATGACACTGGTGGATGGATAGGTGGATTGTGAAAAGAACACACAGGCAATGACACTGGTGGATCCATATGTGGTCTCTGAAGAGAACACACATTTCAATGACACTGGTGGATCCATATGTGGTATGTGAAAAGAACACACATGCAATGACACTGGTGGATCCATGTGTGGTCTCTAAAGAGAACACACATTTCAATGACTCTGGTTGTTGTTAGTAAAAATAACACACATGCAATGACATCAGGATCCATGTGTGGTCTCAAGAGAACACACATGCAATGACTCTGGTTGTTGTTAGTGAAAAGAGCACACATGCAATGACACTGGTGGATCCATAGGTGGATTGTGAAATGAACACACATGCAATGACACTGGTGGATCCATATGTGGTATGCGAAAAGAACACACATGCAATGACTCTGGTTGTTGTTAGTAAAAAGATCACACATGCAATGACACTGTTGGATCCATAGGTGGATTATGAAAAGAGCACACACATGCAATGACACAGGTGGATCCATGTGTGGTCTCTGAAGAGAACACACATGCAATGACTCTGGTTGTTAGTAAAAAGAACACACATGCAATGACACTGGTGGATCCATATGTGGATTGTGAAAAGAGCACACGTGCACTGATACTGGTGGATCCATATGTGGTATTTGAAAAGAAAACACATGCAATGACTCCAATTGTTGTTAGTAAAAAGAACAAACATGCAATGACTCAGGTTGTTGTTAGTAAAAAGAGCACACATGCAATGACACTGGTGGATCCATAGGTGGATTGTGAAAAGAACACACATGCAATGACACTGGTGGATCCATACGTGGTATGTGAAAAGTACACACATGCAATGACTCTGGTTGTTGTTAGTAAAAAGAACACACATGCAATGACATTGGTGGATCCATAGGTGGATTGTGAAAAGATCACACACATGCAATGACACAGGTGGATCCATGTGTGGTCTCTGAACAGAACACACATTTCAATGACTCTAGTTGTGTTAGTAAAAAGAACACACATACAATGACACTGGTGGATCCATGTATGGTCTCTGAAGAGAACACACATGCAATGACTCTGGTTGTTGTTAGTAAAAAGAGCACACATGCAATGTCACTGGTGGATCCATAGGTGGATTGTGAAAAGAAAACACATGCAATGACACTGGTGGATCCATGTGTGGTCTCTGAAGAGAACACACATTTCAATGACACTGTTGGATCCATATGTGGTATGTGAAAAGAACACACATGCAACGACACTTGTGGATCCATGTGTGGTATCTAAAGAGAACACACATTTCAATTACTCTGGTTGTCGTTAGTAAAAAGAACACACATGGAATGACACTGGTGGATCCATGTGTGGTCTCTAAAGAGAACACACATGCAATGACTCTACTTGTTGTTAGTAAAAAGAGCACACATGCAATAACACTGGTGGATCCATAGGTAGATTGTGAAAAGAACACACATGCAATGACACTGGTGGATCCATATGTGGTATTTGAAAAGAAAACACATGCAATGACTCTGGTTGTTGTTAGTAAAAACAACACACATGCAATGACACCGGTGGATCCATAGGTGGATTGTGAAAAGAGCACACATGCAGTGACACTGGTGGATCCATATGTGGTATGTGAAAAGAACACACATGCAATGACTCCAGTTAATGCTAGTAAAAAGAACACACATGCAATGACACTGGTGGATCCATGTGTGGTCTCTAAAGAGAACACACATTTCAATGACTCTGGTTGTTAGTAAAAAGAACACACATGCAATGACACTGGTGGATAAGAGACCACACATGCAATGACACTGGTGGATCCATGTGTGGTCTCTTAAGAGAACACAAATTTCAATGACTCTAGTTGTTATTAGTAAAAAGAACACACATGCAATGACACTGGCGGATCCATGTGTGGTCTCTGAAGAGAAAACACATGCAATGACTCTGGTTGTTGTTAGTAAAAAGATCACACATGCAATGACACTGGTGGATCCATAGGTGGATTATGAAAAGAGCAGACACATGCAATGACACAGGTGGATCCATGTGTGGTCTCTGAAGAGAACACACATGCAATGACTCTGGTTGTTGTTAGTAAAAAGAACACACATGCAATGACACTGGTGGATCCATATGTGGATTCTGAAAAGAGCACACGGTCGATCTTGGTGGATCCATATGTGGTATTTGAAAAGAAAACACATGCAATGACTCCAATTGTTGTTAGTAAAAAGAACAAACATGCAATGACTCAGGTTGTTGTTAGTAAAAAGAGCACACATGCAATGACACTGGTGGATCCATAGGTGGATTGTGAAAAGAACACACATGCAATGACACTGGTGGATCCATACGTGGTATGTGAAAAGTACACACATGCAATGACTCTGGTTGTTGTTAGTAAAAAGAACACACATGCAATGACATTGGTGGATCCATAGGTGGATTGTGAAAAGATCACACACATGCAATGACACAGGTGGATCTATGTGTGGTCTCTGAACAGAACACACATTTCAATGACTCTGGTTGTGTTAGTAAAAAGAACACACATGCAATGACACTGGTGGATCCATGTATGGTCTCTGAAGAGAACACACATGCAATGACTCTGGTTGTTGTTAGTAAAAAGAGCACACATGCAATGTCACTGGTGGATCCATATGTGGATTGTGAAAAGAAAACACATGCAATGACACTGGTGGATCCATGTGTGGTCTCTGAAGAGAACACACATTTCAATGACACTGTTGGATCCATATGTGGTATGTGAAAAGAACACACATGCAACGACACTTGTGGATCCATGTGTGGTATCTAAAGAGAACACACATTTCAATTACTCTGGTTGTCGTTAGTAAAAAGAACACACATGGAATGACACTGGTGGATCCATGTGTGGTCTCTAAAGAGAACACACATGCAATGACTCTGCTTGTTGTTAGTAAAAAGAGCACACATGCAATAACACTGGTGGATCCATAGGTAGATTGTGAAAAGAACACACATGCAATGACACTGGTGGATCCATATGTGGTATGTGAAAAGAACACACATCCAATGACTCTGGTTGTTGTTAGTAAAAAGAACACACATGCAATGACACCGGTGGATCCATAGGTGGATTGTGAAAAGAGCACACATGCAGTGACACTGGTGGATCCATATGTGGTATGTGAAAAAAACACACATGCAATGACTCCAGTTAATGCTAGTAAAAAGAACACACATGCAATGACACTGGTGGATCCATGTGTGGTCTCTAAAGAGAACACACATTTCAATGACTCTGGTTGTTGTTAGTAAAAAGAACACACATGCAATGACACTGGTGGATAAGAGACCACACATGCAATGACACTGGTGGATCCATGTGTGGTCTCTTAAGAGAACAAACATTTCAATGACTCTAGTTGTTGTTAGTAAAAAGAACACACATGCAATGACACTGGTGGATCCATGTGTGGTCTCTGAAGAGAAAACACATGCAATTACTCTGGTTGTTGTTAGTAAAAAGAGCACACATGCTATGACACTGGTGGATCCATAGGTGGATTGTGAAAAGAGCACACATGCAATGACACTGGTGGATCTATATGTGGTATGTGAAAAGAACACACATGCAATGACTCTGGTTGTTGTTAGTAAAAAGAACACACATGCAATGACACTGGTGGATCCATAGCTAGATTGTGAAAAGACCACACATGCAATGACACTTGTGGATCCATATGTGGTATGTGAAAAGAACACACATGCAATGACTCCAGTTGTTGTTAGTAAAAAGAACACACATACAATGACACTAGAGGATCCATAGGTGGATTGTGAAAAGAGCACACACATGCAATGACACTGGTGGATCCATGTGTGGTCTCTGAAGAGAACACACATTTCAATGACTCTGGTTGTTGTTAGTAAAAAGAACAAACATGCAATAACACTGGTGGATCCATGTGTGGTCTCTGAAGAGAACACACATGCAATGACTCTGGTTGTTGTTAGCAAAAAGAGCACACATGCAATGACACTGGTGGTCGTAGGTGGATTGTGAAAAGAACACACATGCAATGACACTGGTGGATCCTTGTCTGGTCTCTGAAGAGAACACACATTTCAATGACACTGGTTGTTGTTAGTAAAAATAGCACACATGCAATGACACTGGTGGATCCATAGGTGGATTGTGAAATGAACACACATGCAATGACACTGGTGGATCCATATGTGGTATGCGAAAAGAACACACATGCAATGACTCTGGTTGTTGTTAGTAAAAAGATCACACATGCAATGACACTGGTGGATCCATAGGTGGATTGTGAAAAGAGCACACACATGCAATGACACTGGTGGATCCATGTGTGGTCTCTAAAGAGAACACACATGCAATGACTCTGGTTGTTGTTAGTAAAAAGAACACACATGCAATGACACTGGTGGATCCATATGTGGATTGTGAAAAGAGCACACGTGCAATGATACTGGTGGATCCATATGTGGTATTTGAAAAGAAAACACATGCAATGACTCCAATTGTTGTTAGTAAAAAGAACAAACATGCAATGACTCAGGTTGTTGTTAGTAAAAAGAGTACACATGCAATGACACTGGTGGATCCATAGGTGGATTGTGAAAAGAACACACATGCAATGACACTGGTGGATCCATATGTGGTATGTGAAAAGTACACACATGCAATGACTCTGGTTGTTGTTAGTAAAAAGAACACACATGCAATGACACTGGTGGATCCATAGGTGGATTGTGAAAAGATCACACACATGCAATGACACAGGTGGATCCATGTATGGTCTCTGAACAGAACACACATTTCAATGACTCTGGTTGTGTTAGTAAAAAGAACACACATGTAATGACACTGCTGGATCCATGTATGGTCTCTGAAGAGAACACATATGCAATGACTCTGGTTGTTGTTAGTAAAAAGAGCACACATGCAATGACACTGGTGGATCCATAGGTGGATTGTCAAAAGAAAACACATGCAATGACACTGGTGGATCCATGTGTGGTCTCTGAAGAGAACACACATTTCAATGACACTGTTGGATCCATATGTGGTATGTGAAAAGAACACACATGCAATGACACTTGTGGATCCATGTGTGGTATCTAAAGAGAACACACATTTCAATGACTCTGGTTGTTGTTAGTAAAAAGAACACACATGGAATGACACTGGTGGATCCACGTGTGGTCTCTAAAGAGAACACACATGCAATGACTCTGCTTGTTGTTAGTAAAAAGAGCACACATGCAATAACACTGGTGGATCCATAGGTAGATTGTGAAAAGAACACACATGCAATGACACTGGTGGATCCATATGTGGTATGTGAAAAGAACACACATCCAATGACTCTGGTTGTTGTTAGTAAAAAGAACACACATGCAATGACACTGGTGGATAAGAGACCACACATGCAATGACACTGGTGGATCCATGTGCGGTCTCTTAAGAGAACACACATTTCAATGACTCTAGTTGTTGTTAGTGAAAAGAACACACATGCAATGACACTGGTGGATCCATGTGTGGTCTCTGAAGAGAAAACACATGCAATGACTCTGGTTGTTGTTAGTAAAAAGAGCACACATGCTATGACACTGGTGGATCCATAGGTGGATTGTAAAAAGAGCACACATGCAATGACACTGGTGGATCTATATGTGGTATGTGAAAATAACACACATGCAATGACTCTGGTTGTTGTTAGTAAAAAGAACACACATGCAATGACACTAGAGGATCCATAGGTGGATTGTGAAAAGAGCACACACATGCAATGACACTGGTGGATCCATGTGTGGTCTCTGAAGAGAACACACATTTCAATGACTCTGGTTGTTGTTAGTAAAAATAACAAACATGCAATAACACTGGTGGATCCATGTGTGGTCTCTGAAGAGAACACACATGCAATGACTCTGGTTGTTGTTAGTAAAAAGAGCACACATGCAATGACACTGGTGGTCGTAGGTGGATTGTGAAAAGAACACACATGCAATGACACTGGTGGATCCTTGTCTGGTCTCTGAAGAGAACACACATTTCAATGACACTGGTTGTTGTTAGTAAAAAGAACACACATGCAATGACACTGGTGGATCCATGTGTTGTCTCTGAAGAGAACACACATGCAATGACTCTGGTTGTTGTTAGTAAAAATAGCACACATGCAATGACACTGGTGGATCCATAGGTGGATTGTGAAATGAACACACATGCAATGACACTAGTGGATCCATATGTGGTATGCGAAAAGAACACACATGCAACGACTCTGGTTGTTGTTAGTAAAAAGAGCACACATGCAATGACACTGGTGGATCCATAGGTGGATTGTGAAAAGAGCACACATGCAATGACACTCGTGGATCCATATATGGTCTCTAAAGAGAACACACATGCAATGACTCTGGTTGTTGTTAGTAAAAAGAGCACACATGCAATGACACTGGTGGATCCATAGGTGGATTGTGAAATGAACACACATGCAATGACACTGGTGGATCCATATGTGGTATCTGAAAAGAACACACATGCAATGACTCTGGTTGTTGTTAGTAAAAAGATCACACATGCAATGACACTGGTGGATCCATAGGTGGATTGTGAAAAGAGCACACACATGCAATGACACAGGTGGATCCATGTGTGGTCTCTAAAGAGAACACACATGCAATGACTCTGGTTGTTGTTAGTAAAAAGAACACACATGCAATGACACTGGTGGATCCATATGTGGATTGTGAAAAGAGCACACGTGCAATGATACTGGTGGATCCATATGTGGTATTTGAAAAGAAAACACATGCAATGACTCCAATTGTTGTTAGTAAAAAGAACAAACATGCAATGACTCAGGTTGTTGTTAGTAAAAAGAGTACACATGCAATGACACTGGTGGATCCATAGGTGGATTGTGAAAAGAATACACATGCAATGACACTGGTGGATCCATACGTGGTATGTGAAAAGTACACACATGCAATGACTCTGGTTGTTGTTAGTAAAAAGAACACACATGCAATGACACTGGTGGATCCATAGGTGGATTGTGAAAAGATCACACACATGCAATGACACAGGTGGATCCATGTATGGTCTCTGAACAGAACACACATTTCAATGACTCTGGTTGTGTTAGTAAAAAGAACACACATGCAATGACACTGCTGGATCCATGTATGGTCTCTGAAGAGAACACATATGCAATGACTCTGGTTGTTGTTAGTAAAAAGAGCACACATGCAATGACACTGGTGGATCCATAGGTGGATTGTCAAAAGAAAACATATGCAATGACACTGGTGGATCCATGTGTGGTCTCTGAAGAGAACACACATTTCAATGACACTGTTGGATCCATATGTGGTATGTGAAAAGAACACACATGCAATGACACTTGTGGATCCATGTGTGGTATCTAAAGAGAACACACATTTCAATGACTCTGGTTGTTGTTAGTAAAAAGAACACACATGGAATGACACTGGTGGATCCACGTGTGGTCTCTAAAGAGAACACACATGCAATGACTCTGCTTGTTGTTAGTAAAAAGAGCATACATGCAATAACACTGGTGGATCCATAGGTAGATTGTGAAAAGAACACACATGCAATGACACTGGTGGATCCATATGTGGTATGTGAAAAGAACACACATCCAATGACTCTGGTTGTTGTTAGTAAAAAGAACAGACATGCAATGACACTGGTGGATAAGAGACCACACATGCAATAACACTGGTGGATCCATGTGTGGTCTCTTAAGAGAACACACATTTCAATGACTCTAGTTGTTGTTAGTGAAAAGAACACACATGCAATGACACTGGTGGATCCATGTGTGGTCTCTGAAGAGAAAACACATGCAATGACTCTGGTTGTTGTTAGTAAAAAGAGCACACATGCTATGACACTGGTGGATCCATTGGTGGATTGTGAAAAGAGCACACATGCAATGACACTGGTGGATCTATATGTGGTATGTGAAAATAACACACATGCAATGACTCTGGTTGTTGTTAGTAAAAAGAACACACATGCAATGACACTAGAGGATCCATAGGTGGATTGTGAAAAGAGCACACACATGCAATGACACTGGTGGATCCATGTGTGGTCTCTGAAGAGAACACACATTTCAATGACTCTGGTTGTTGTTAGTAAAAATAACAAACATGCAATAACACTGGTGGATCCATGTGTGGTCTCTGAAGAGAACACACATGCAATGACTCTGGTTGTTGTTAGTAAAAAGAGCACACATGCAATGACACTGGTGGTCGTAGGTGGATTGTGAAAAGAACACACATGCAATGACACTGGTGGATCCTTGTCTGGTCTCTGAAGAGAACACACATTTCAATGACACTGGTTGTTGTTAGTAAAAAGAACACACATGCAATGACACTGGTGGATCCATGTGTTGTCTCTGAAGAGAACACACATGCAATGACTCTGGTTGTTGTTAGTAAAAATAGCACACATGCAATGACACTGGTGGATCCATAGGTGGATTGTGAAATGAACACACATGCAATGACACTAGTGGATCCATATGTGGTATGCGAAAAGAACACACATGCAATGACTCTGGTTGTTGTTAGTAAAAAGATCACACATGCAATGACACTGGTGGATCCATAGGTGGATTGTGAAAAGAGCACACACATGCAATGACACAGGTGGATCCATGTGGTCTCTAAAGAGAACACACATGCAATGACTCTGGTTGTTGTTAGTAAAAAGAACACACATGCAATGACACTGGTGGATCCATAGGTGGATTGTGAAATGAACACACATGCAATGACACTGGTGGATCCATATGTGGTATGCGAAAAGAACACACATGCAATGACTCTGGTTGTTGTTAGTAAAAAGATCACACATGCAATGACACTGGTGGATCCATAGGTGGATTGTGAAAAGAGCACACACATGCAATAACACAGGTGGATCCATGTGTGGTCTCTAAAGAGAACACACATGCAATGACTCTGGTTGTTGTTAGTAAAAAGAACACACATGCAATGACACTGGTGGATCCATATGTGGATTGTGAAAAGAGCACACGTGCAATGATAATCTTGGTGGATCCATATGTGGTATTTGAAAAGAAAACACATGCAATGACTCCAATTGTTGTTAGTAAAAAGAACAAACATGCAATGACTCAGGTTGTTGTTAGTAAAAAGAGTACACATGCAATGACACTGGTGGATCCATAGGTGGATTGTGAAAAGAACACACATGCAATGACACTGGTGGATCCATACGTGGTATGTGAAAAGTACACACATGCAATGACTCTGGTTGTTGTTAGTAAAAAGAACACACATGCAATGACACTGGTGGATCCATAGGTGGATTGTGAAAAGATCACACACATGCAATGACACAGGTGGATCCATGTATGGTCTCTGAACAGAACACACATTTCAATGACTCTGGTTGTGTTAGTAAAAAGAACACACATGCAATGACACTGCTGGATCCATGTATGGTCTCTGAAGAGAACACATATGCAATGACTCTGGTTGTTGTTAGTAAAAAGAGCACACATGCAATGACACTGATGGATCCATAGGTGGATTGTGAAAAGAAAACTAATGCAATGACACTGGTGGATCCATGTGTGGTCTCTGAAGAGAACACACATTTCAATGACACTGTTGGATCCATATGTGGTATGTGAAAAGAACACACATGCAATGACACTTGTGGATCCATGTGTGGTATCTAAAGAGAACACACATTTCAATGACTCTGGTTGTTGTTAGTAAAAAGAACACACATGGAATGACACTGGTGGATCCACGTGTAGTCTCTGAAGAGAACACACATGCAATGACTCTGCTTGTTGTTAGTAAAAAGAGCACACATGCAATAACACTGGTGGATCCATAGGTAGATTGTGAAAAGAACACACATGCAATGACACTGGTGGATCCATATGTGGTATGTGAAAAGAACACACATCCAATGACTCTGGTTGTTGTTAGTAAAAAGAGCACACATGCTATGACACTGGTGGATCCATAGGTGGACTGTGAAAAGAGCCCACATGCAATGACACTGGTGGATCTATATGTGGTATGTGAAAAGAACACACATGCAATGACTCTGGTTGTTGTTAGTAAAAAGAACACACATGCAATGACACTGGTGGATCCATAGCGGGATTGTGAATAGACCACACATGCAATGACACTTGTGGATCCATATGTGGTATGTGAAAAGAACACACATGCAATGACCCTAGTTGTTGTTAGTAAAAAGAACACACATGCAATGACACTAGAGGATCCATAGGTGGATTGTGAAAAGAGCACACACATGCAATGACAATGGTGGATCCATGTGTGGTCTCTGAAGAGAACACACATTTCAATGACTCTAGTTGTTGTTAGTAAAAAGAACAAACATGCAATAACACATGTGGATCCATGTGTGGTCTCTGAAGAGAACGCACATGCAATGACTCTGGTTGTTGTTAGTAAAAAGAGCACACATGCAATGACACTGGTGGACTCATAGGTGGATTGTGAAAAGAACACACATGCAATGACACTGGTGGATCCTTGTCTGGTCTCTGAAGAGAACACACATTTCAATGACACTGGTTGTTAGTAGTAAAAAGAACACACATGCAATGACACTGGTGGATCCATGTGCGGTCTCTGAAGAGAACACATATGCAATGACTCTGGTTATTGTTAGTAAAAAGAGCACACATGCAATGATACTGGTGGATCCACAGGTGGATTGTGAAATGAACACACATGCAATGACACTGGTGGATCCATATGTGGTATGCGAAAAGAACACACATGCAATGACTCTGGTTGTTGTTAGTAAAAAGATCACACATGCAATGACACTGGTGGATCCATAGGTGGATTGTGAAAAGAGCACACACATGCAATGACACAGGTGGATCCATGTGTGGTCTCTAAAGAGAACACACATGCAATGACTCTGGTTGTTGTTAGTAAAACGAACACACATGTAATGACATTGGTGGATCCATATGTGCATTGTGAAAAGAGCACACGTGCAATGATACTGGTGGATCCATATGTGGTATTTGAAAAGAAAACACATGCAATGACTCCAATTGTTGTTAGTGAAAAGAACAAACATGCAATGACTCAGGTTGTTGTTAGTAAAAAGAGCACACATGCAATGACACTGGTGGATCCATAGGTGGATTGTGAAAAGAGCACACACATGCAATGACACAGGTGGATTCATGTGTGGTCTCTGAAGAGAACACACATGCAATTACTCTGGTTGTTGTTAGTAAAAAGAACACACATGCAATGACACTGGTGGATCCATGTGTGGATTGTGAAAAAACACACGCGATAATGATACTGGTGGATCCATATGTGGTATTTGAAAAGAAAACACATGCAATGACTCCAATTGTTGTTAGTAAAAAGAACAAACATGCAATGACTCAGGTTGTTGTTAGTAAAAAGAGCACACATGCAATGACACTGGTGGATCCATAGGTGGATTGTGAAAAGAACACACATGCAATGACACTGGTGGATCCATACGTGGTATGTGAAAAGTACACACATGCAATGACTCTGGTTGTTGTTAGTAAAAAGAACACACATGCAATGACACTGGTGGATCCATAGGTGGATTGTGAAAAGATCAGACACATGCAATGACACAGGTGGATCCATGTGTGGTCTCTGAAGAGAACACACATTTCAATGACTCTGGTTATGTTAGTAAAAAGAACACACATGCAATGACACTGGTGGATCCATGTATGGTCTCTGAAGAGAACACACATGCAATGACTCTGGTTGTTGTTAGTAAAACTAGCACACATGCAATGACACTGGTGGATCCATAGGTGGATTGTGAAAAGAAAACACATGCAATGGCACTGGTGGATCCATGTGTGGTCTCTGTAGAGAACACACATTTCAATGACACTGTTGGATCCATATGTGGTATGTGAAAAGAACACACATGCAATGACACTGGTGGATCCATGTGTGGTATCTAAAGAGAACACACATTTCAATGACTCTGGTTCTTGTTAGTAAAATGAACACACATGGAATGACACTGGTGGATCCATGAGTGGTCTCTGAAGAGAACACACATGCAATGACTCTGCTTGTTGTTAGTAAAAAGAGCACACATGCAATAACACTGGTGGATCCGTAGGTGGATTGTGAAAAGAACACACATGCAATGACACTGGTGGATCCATATGTGGTATGTGAAAAGAACACACATCCAATGACTCTGGTTGTTGTTAGTAAAAAGAACACACATGCAATGACACTAGTGGATCCATAGGTAGATTGTGAAAAGGGCACACATGCAATGACACTGTTGGATCCATATGTGGTATGAGAAAAGAACACACATGCAATGACTCCAGTTGTTGTTAGTAAAAAGAACACACATGCAATGACACTGGTGGATCCATATGTGGTATGCGAAAAGAACACACATGCAATGACTCTGGTTGTTGTTAGTAAAAAGATCACACATGCAATGACACTGGTGGATCCATAGGTGGATTGTGAAAAGAGCACACACATGCAATGACACAGGTGGATCCATGTGTGGTCTCTAAAGAGAACACACATGCAATGACTCTGGTTGTTGTTAGTAAAAAGAACACACATGTAATGACACTGGTGGATCCATATGTGCATTGTGAAAAGAGCACACGTGCAATGATACTGGTGGATCCATATGTGGTATTTGAAAAGAAAACAGGTGCAGTGAGTCCAATTGTTGTTAGTAAAAAGAACAAACATGCAATGACTCAGGTTGTTGTTAGTAAAAAGAGCACACATGCAATGACACTGGTGGATCCATAGGTGGATTGTGAAAAGAGCACACACATGCAATGACACAGGTGGATTCATGTGTGGTCTCTGAAGAGAACACACATGCAATTACTCTGGTTGTTGTTAGTAAAAAGAACACACATGCAATGACACTGGTGGATCCATATGTCGATTGTGAAAAGAGCACACGTGCAATGATACTGGTGGATCCATATGTGGTATTTGAAAAGAAAACACATGCAATGACTCCAATTGTTGTTAGTAAAAAGAACAAACATGCAATGACTCAGGTTGTTGTTAGTAAAAAGAGCACACATGCAATGACACTGGTGGATCCATACGTGGTATGTGAAAAGTACACACATGCAATGACTCTGGTTGTTGTTAGTAAAAAGAACACACATGCAATGACACTGGTGGATCCATAGGTGGATTGTGAAAAGAACAGACACATGCAATGACACAGGTGGATCCATGTGTGATCTCTGAAGAGAACACACATTTCAATGACTCTGGTTGTGTTAGTAAAAAGAACACACATGCAATGACACTGGTGGATCCATGTGTGGTCTCTGAAGAGAACACACATGCAATGACTCTTCTTGTTGTTAGTAAAAAGAGCACACATGCAATAACACTGGTGGATCCGTAGGTGGATTGTGAAAAGAACACACATGCAATGACACTGGTGGATCCATATGTGGTATGTGAAAAGAACACACATCCAATGACTCTGGTTGTTAGTAAAAAGAACACACATGCAATGACACTAGTGGATCCATAGGTAGATTGTGAAAAGGGAACACATGCAATGATACTGGTGGATCCATATGTGGTATGAGAAAAGAACACACATGAAATGACTCCAGTTGTTGTTAGTAAAAACAACACACATGCAATGACACTGGTGGATCCATATGTGGTATGTGAAAAGAACACACATGCAATGACTCCAGTTAATGTTACTAAAAAGAAAACACATGCAATGACACTGGTGGATCCATGTGTGGTCTCTGTAGAGAGCACACATTTCAATGACACTGTTGGATCCATATGTGGTATGTGAAAAGAACACACATGCAATGACACTGGTGGATCCATGTGTGGTATCTAAAGAGAACACACATTGCAATGACTCTGGTTCTTGTTAGTAAAATGAACACACATGGAATGGCACTAGTGGATCCATGTGTGGTCTCTGAAGAGAACACACATGCAATGACTCTGCTTGTTGTTAGTAAAAAGATCACACATGCAATAACACTGGTGGATCCATAGGTGGATTGTGAAAAGAACACACATGCAATGACTCTGGTTGTTGTTAGTAAAAAGAACACACATGCAATGACACTAGTGGATCCAAAGGTAGATTGTGAAAAGAGCACACATGCAATGACACTGGTGGATCCATATGTGGTATGTGAAAAGAACACACATGCAATGACTCCAGTTGTTGTTAGTAAAAAGAACACACATGCAATGACACTGGTGGATCCATGTTTGGTCTCTGAAGAGAACACACATTTCAATGACTCTAGTAGTTGTTAGTAAAAAGAACACACATGCAAGAACACTGGTGGATCCATGTGTGGTCTCTGAAGAGAACACACATGCAATGAGTTTGGTTGTTGTTAGTAAAAAGAGCACACATGCAATGACACTGGTGGATCCATAGGTGGATTGTCAAAAGAGCACACATGCAATAACACAGGTGGATCCATATGTGGTATGTGAAAAGAACACACATGCAATAACTCTTGTTCTTGTTACTAAAAAGAACACACATGCAATGACACTGGTGGATCCATATGTGGATTGTGAAAAGAGCACACATGCAATGACACTGGTGGATCCATATGTGGTATGTGAAAAGAACACACATGCAATGACACTGGTGGATCCATATGTGGATTGTGAAAAGAGCACACATGCAATGACACTGGTGGATCCATATGTGGTATGTGAAAAGAACACACATGCAATGACTCCAGTTATTGTTAGTAAAAAGAACACACATGCAATGACACTGGTGGATCCATGTGTGGTTTCTGAAGAGAACACACATTTAAATGACTCTACTTGTTGTTAGTAAAAAGAACACACATACAATGACACTGGTGGATCCATGTGTGGTCTCTGAAGAGAAAACACATGCAATGACTTTGGTTGTTGTTAGTAAAAAGAGCACACATGCAATGACACTAGTGGATCCATAGGTGGATTGTGAAAAGAGCACACATGCAATGACACTGGTGGATCTATATGTGGTATGTGAAAGGAACACACATGCAATGACTCTGGTTGTTGTTAGTAAAAAGAACACACATTTCAATGACACTGGTGGATCCATATGTGGTATGTGAAAAGAACACACATGCAATGACACTGGTGGATCCATGTGTGGTCTCTGAAGAGAACACACATTTCAATGACTCTGGTTGTTGTTAGTAAAAAGAACACACATGCAATGACACTGGTGGATCCATGTCTGGTTTCTAAAGAGAACAAACATGCAATGACTCAGGTTGTTGTTAGTAAAAAGAGCACACATGCAATGAGACTGGTGGATCCATAGGTGGATTGTGAAAAGAACACACATGCAATGACACTAGTGGATCCATATGTGGTATGGGAAAAGAACACACATGCAATGACTCCATTTGTTGTTAGTAAAAAGAACACACATGCAATGACACTGGTGGATCCATAGGTGGATTGTGAAAAGAGCACACACATGCAATGACAAAGGTGGATCCATGTGTGGTCTCTAAAGAGAACACACATTTGAATGACTCTGGTTGTGTTAGTAAAAAGAACACACATGCAATGACACTGGTGAATCCATGTGTGGTCTCTGAAGATAACACACATGCAATGACTCTGTTTGTTGTTAGTAAAAAGAGCACACATGCAATGACACTGGTGGATCCATGTGTGGTCTCTGAAGAGAACACACATTTCAATGACACTTTTGGATCCATATGTGGTATGTGAAAAGAACACACATGCAATGACACTGGTGGATCCATGTGTGGTATCTAAAGAGAACACACATTTCAATGACTCTGGTTGTTGTTAGTAAAATGAACACACATGCAATGGCACTGGTGGATCCATGTGTGGTCTCTGAAGAGAACACACATGCAATGACTCTGCTTGTTGTTAGTAAAAAGAGCACACATGCAATAACATAGGTGGATCCATAGGTGGATTGTGAAAAGATCACACATGCAATGACATTGGTGGATGCATATGTGGTATGTGAAAAGAACACACATCCAATGACTCTGGTTGTTGTTAGTAAAAAGAACACACATGCAATGACACTGGTGGATCCATAGGTGGATTGTGAAAAGAGCACACATGCAGGACACTGTGGATCCATATGTGGTATGTGAAAAGAACACACATGCAATGACTCCAGTTAATGTTAGTAAAAAGAACACACATGAAATGACACTGGTGGATCCATGTGTGGTCTCTGAAGTGAACACACATTTCAATGACTCTGGTTGTTGTTAGTAAAAAGAACACACATGCAATAACACTACTGGATCCATGTGTGGTCTCTAAAGAGAACACACATGCAATGACTCTGGTTGTTGTTAGTAAAAAGAGCACACATGCAATGACACTGGTGGATCCATAGGTGGATTGTGAAAAGAACACACATGCAATGACACTGGTGGATCCATATGTGGTATGTGAAAAGAACACACATGCAATAACTCTTGTTGTTGTTAGTAAAAAGAACACACATGCAATGACACTTGTGGATCCATATGTGGATTGTGAAAAGAGCACACATGCAATGACACTGGTGGATCCATATGTGGTATTTGAAAAGAACACACATGCAATGACTCCAGTTGTTGTTAGTAAAAAGAACACACATGTAATGACACTGGTGGATAAGAGACCACACATGCAATGACACTGGTGGATCCATGTGTGGTCTGTGAAGAACACACATTTCAATGACTCTAGTTGTTGTTAGTAAAAAGAACACACATGCAATGACACTGGTGGATCCATGTGTGGTCTCTGAAGAGAAAACACATGCAATGACTCTGGTTGTTGTTAGTAAAAAGAGCACACATGCAATGACACTGGTGGATCCATAGGTGGATTGTGAAAAGAGCACACATGAAATGACACTGGTGGATCTATATGTGGTATGTGAAAAGAACACACATGCAATGACACTGGTGGATCCATATGTGGTATGTGAAAAGAACACAAATGCAATAACTCTTGTTCTTGTTAGTAAAAAGAACACACATGCAATGACACTGGTGGATCCATATGTGGATTGTGAAAAGAGCACACATGCAATGACACTGGTGGATCCATATGTGGTATGTGAAAAGAACACACATGCAATGACACTGGTGGATCCATATGTGGATTGTGAAAAGAGCACACATGCAATGACACTGGTGGATCCATATGTGGTATGTGAAAAGAACACACATGCAATGACTCAAGTTGTTGGTAGTAAAAGAACACACATGCAATGACATGGTGGATCCATGTGTGGTTTCTGAAGAGAACACACATTTAAATGACTCTACTTGTTGTTAGTAAAAAGAACACACATGCAATGACACTGGTGGATCCATGTGTGGTCTCTGAAGAGAAAACACATGCAATGACTTTGGTTGTTGTTAGTAAAAAGATCACACATGCAATGACACTAGTGGATCCATAGGTGGATTGTGAAAAGAGCACACATGCAATGACACTGGTGGATCTATATGTGGTATGTGAAAGGAACACACATGCAATGACTCTGGTTGTTGTTAGTAAAAAGAACACACATTTCAATGACACTGGTGGATCCATATGTGGTATGTGAAAAGAACACACATGCAATGACTCTGGTGGATCCATGTGTGGTCTCTGAAGAGAACACACATTTCAATGACTCTGGTTGTTGTTAGTAAAAAGAACACACATGCAATGACACTGGTGGATCCATGTCTGGTTTCTAAAGAGAACAAACATGCAATGACTCAGGTTGTTGTTAGTAAAAAGAGCACACATGCAATGAGACTGGTGGATCCATAGGTGGATTGTGAAAAGAACACACATGCAATGACACTAGTGGATCCATATGTGGTATGTGAAAAGAACACACATGCAATGACTCTGGTTGTTGTTAGTAAAAAGAACACACATGCAATGACACTAGTGGATCCATAGGTGGATTGTGAAAAGAGCACACATGCAATGACACTAGTGGATCCATATGTGGTATGGGAAAAGAACACACATGCAATGACTCCAGTTGTTGTTAGTAAAAAGAACACACATGTAATGACACTGGTGGATAAGAGACCACACATGCAATGACACTGGTGGATCCATGTGTGGTCTCTGAAGAGAACACACATTTCAATGACTCTAGTTGTTGTTAGTAAAAAGAACACACATGCAATGACACTGGTGGATCCATGTGTGGTCTCTGAAGAGAAAACACATGCAATGACTCTGGTTGTTGTTAGTAAAAAGAGCACACATGCAATGACACTGGTGGATCCATAGGTGGATTGTGAAAAGAGCACACATGAAATGACACTGGTGGATCTATATGTGGTATGTGAAAAGAACACACATGCAATGACACTGGTGGATCCATATGTGGTATGTGAAAAGAACACACATGCAATAACTCTTGTTCTTGTTAGTAAAAAGAACACACATGCAATGACACTGGTGGATCCATATGTGGATTGTGAAAAGAGCACACATGCAATGACACTGGTGGATCCATATGTGGTATGTGAAAAGAACACACATGCAATGACACTGGTGGATCCATATGTGGATTGTGAAAAGAGCACACATGCAATGACACTGGTGGATCCATATGTGGTATGTGAAAAGAACACACATGCAATGACTCCAGTTGTTGTTAGTAAAAAGAACACACATGCAATGACACTGGTGGATCCATGTGTGGTTTCTGAAGAGAACACACATTTAAATGACTCTACTTGTTGTTAGTAAAAAGAACACACATGCAATGACACTGGTGGATCCATGTGTGGTCTCTGAAGAGAAAACACATGCAATGACTTTGGTTGTTGTTAGTAAAAAGATCACACATGCAATGACACTAGTGGATCCATAGGTGGATTGTGAAAAGAGCACACATGCAATGACACTGGTGGATCTATATGTGGTATGTGAAAGGAACACACATGCAATGACTCTGGTTGTTGTTAGTAAAAATAACACACATTTCAATGACACTGGTGGATCCATATGTGGTATGTGAAAAGAACACACATGCAATGACACTGGTGGATCCATGTGTGGTCTCTGAAGAGAACACACATTTCAATAACTCTGGTTGTTGTTAGTAAAAAGAACACACATGCAATGACACTGGTGGATCCATGTCTGGTTTCTAAAGAGAACAAACATGCAATGACTCAGGTTGTTGTTGGTAAAAAGAGCACACATGCAATGAGACTGGTGGATCCATAGGTGGATTGTGAAAAGAACACACATGCAATGACACTAGTGGATCCATATGTGGTATGTGAAAAGAACACACATGCAATGACTCTGGTTGTTGTTAGTAAAAAGAACACACATGCAATGACACTAGTGGATCCATAGGTGGATTGTGAAAAGAGCACACATGCAATGACACTAGTGGATCCATATGTGGTATGGGAAAAGAACACACATGCAATGACTCCAGTTGTTGTTAGTAAAAAGAACACACATGCAATGACACTGGTGGATCCATAGGTGGATTGTGAAAAGAGCACACACATGCAATGACAAAGGTGGATCCATGTGTGGTATCTAAAGAGAACACACATTTGAATGACTCTGGTTGTGTTAGTAAAACGAACACACATGCAATGACACTGGTGAATCAATGTGTGGTCTCTGAAGAGAACACACATGCAATGACTCTGTTTGTTGTTAGTAAAAAGAGCACACATGCAATGACACTGGTGGATCCATGTGTGGTCTCTGAAGAGAACACACATTTCAATGACACTTTTGGATCCATATGTGGTATGTGAAAAGAACACACATGCAATGACACTGGTGGATCCATGTGTGGTATCTAAAGAGAACACACATTTCAATGACTCTGGTTGTTGTTAGTAAAATGAACACACATGCAATGGCACTGGTGGATCCATGTGTGGTCTCTGAAGAGAACACACATGCAATGACTCTGCTTGTTGTTAGTAAAAAGAGCACACATGCAATAACACAGGTGGATCCATAGGTGGATTGTGAAAAGATCACACATGCAATGACACTGGTGGATGCATATGTGGTATGTGAAAAGAACAAACATCCAATGACTCTGGTTGTTGTTAGTAAAAAGAACACACATGCAATGACACTGGTGGATCCATAGGTGGATTGTGAAAAGAGCACACATGCAGTAACACTGGTGGATCCATATGTGGTATGTGAAAAGAACACACATGCAATGACTCCAGTTAATGTTACTAAAAAGAACACACATGCAATGACACTGGTGGATCCATGTGTGGTCTCTGAACAGAACACACATTTCAATGACTCTGGTTGTTGTTAATAAAAAGAACACACATGCAATAACACTAGTGGATCCATGTGTGGTCTCTGAAGAGAACACACATGCAATGACTCTGGTTGTTGTTAGTAAAAAGAGCACACATGCAATGACACTGGTGGATCCATAGGTGGATTGTGAAAAGAACACACATGCAATGACACTGGTGGATCCATATGTGGTATGTGAAAAGAACACACATGCAATAACTCTTGTTGTTGTTAGTAAAAAGAACACACATGCAATGACACTTGTGGATCCATATGTGGATTGTGAAAAGAGCACACATGCAATGACACTGGTGGATCCATATGTGGTATTTTAAAAGAACACACATGCAATGACTCCAGTTGTTGTTAGTAAAAAGAACACACATGTAATGACACTGGTGGATAAGAGACCACACATGCAATGACACTGGTGGATCCATGTGTGGTCTCTGAAGAGAACACACATTTCAATTACTCTAGTTGTTGTTAGTAAAAAGAACACACATGCAATGACACTGGTGGATCCGTGTGTGGTCTCTGAAGAGAAAACACATGCAATGCCTCTGGTTGTTGTTAGTAAAAAGAGCACACATGCAATGACACTGGTGGAGCCATAGGTGGATTGTGAGAAGAGCACACATGAAATGACACTGGTGGATCTATATGTGGTATGTGAAAAGAACACACATGCAATGACTCTGGTTGTTGTTAGTAAAAAGAACACACATGCAATGACACTGGTGGATCCATATGTGGTATGTGAAATGAACACACATGCAATGACACTGGTGGATCCATGTGTGGTCTCTGAAGAGAACACACATTTCAATGACTCTGGTTGTTGTTAGTAAAAAGAACACACATGCAATGACACTGGTGGATCCATGTCTGGTTTCTAAAGAGGACAAACATGCAATGAGTCAGGTTGTTGTTAGTAAAAAGAGCACACATGCAATGAGACTGGTGGATCCATAGGTGGATTGTGAAAAGAACACACATGCAATGACACTGGTGGATCCATATGTCGTATGTGAAAAGAACACACATGCAATGACTCTGGTTGTTGTTAGTAAAAGAACACACATGCAATGACTCTGGTTGTTGTTAGTAAAAGAACACACATGCAATGACACTGGTGGATCCATGTGTGGTCTCTGAAGAGAACACACATGCAATGACTCTGGTTGTTGTTAGTAAAAAGACCACACATGCAATGACACTGGCGGATCCATAGGTGGATTGTGAAAAGAACACACATACAATGACACTGGTGGATCCATGTGTGGTCTTTGAAGAGAACACACATTTCAATGACACTGGTGGATCCATATATGGTATGTGAAAACAACACACATGCAATGACACTGGTGTATCCATGTGTGGTCTCGGAAGAGAACACACATTTCAATGACTCTGGTTGTTCTTAGTAAAAAGAACAAACATGCAATGAACGGGTGGATCCATGTGTGGTCCCTAAAGAGGACACACATGCAATGACTCAGGTTGTTGTTAGTAAAAAGAGCACACATGCAATGACACTAGTGGATCCATAGGTGGAATGTGAAAAGAACACACATGCAATGACACTTGTGGATCCATATGTGGTATGTGAAAAGAACACACATGCAATGACTCTGGTTGTTATTAGTAAAAAGAACACACATGCAATGACAGTGGTGGATCCATAGGTGGATTGTGAAAAGAGCACACATGCAATGACACTGGTGGATCCATATGTGGTATGTGAAAAGAACACACATGCAATGACTCTAGTTGTTGTTAGTAAAAGGAACACACATGCAATGACACTGGTGGATCCATGTGTGGTCTCTGAAGAGAACACACATTTAAATGACTCTGGTTGTTGTTAGTAAAAAGAACACACATGCATTGACACTGGTGGATCCATGTGTGGTCTCTGAAGAGAACACACATGCAATGTCTCTGGTTGTTTTTAGTAAAAAGAGCACACATGCAATGACACTGGTGGATCCATAGGTGGATTGTGAAAAGAACACACATGCAATGACACTGGTGGATCCATATGTGGTATGTGAAAAGAACACACATGCAATGACACTGGTTGTTGTTAGTAAAAAGAACACACATGCAATGACACTGGTGGATCCATAGGTGGATTGTGAAAAGAGCACACATGCAATGGCACGGGTGGATCCATATGTGGTATGTGAAAAGATCACACATGCAATGACTCTAGTTGTTGTTAGTAAAAAACACACACATGCAACGACGTTGGTGGATCCATGTGTGTTCTCTGAAGAGACCACACATGTAATGACACTGGTGGATCCATATATGGTATGTGAAAACAACACACATGCAATGACACTGGTGTATCCATGTGTGGTCTCGGAAGAGAACACACCTTTCAATGACTCTGGTTATTGTTAGTAAAAAGAAAAAACATGCAATGAACTGGTGGATCCATGTGTGGTCCCTAAAGAGAACACACATGCAATGACTCAGGTTGTTGTTAGTAAAAAGAGCACACATGCAATGACACTAGTGGATCCATAGGTGGAATGTGAAAAGAACACACATGCAATGACACTTGTGAAACCATATGTGGTATGTGAACAGAACACACATGCAATGACTCTGGTTGTTATTAGTAAAAAGAACACACATGCAATGACAGTGGTGGATCCATAGGTGGATTGTGAAAAGAGCACACATGCAATGACACTGGTGGATCCATATGTGGTATGTGAAAAGAACACACATGCAATGACTCTAGTTGTTGTTAGTAAAAGGAACACACATGCAATGACATCAGGATCCATGTGTGGTCTCTGAAGAGAACACACATTTAAATGACTCTGGTTGTTGTTAGTAAAAAGAACACACATGCATTGACACTGGTGGATCCATGTGTGGTCTCTGAAGAGAACACACATGCAATGTCTCTGGTTGTTTTTAGTAAAAAGAGCACAAATGCAATGACACTGGTGGATCCATAGGTGGATTTTGAAAAGAACACACATGCAATGACACTGGTGGATCCATATGTGGTATGTGAAAAGAACACACATGCAATGACTCTGGTTGTTGTTAGTAAAAAGAACACACATGCAATGACACTAGTGGATCCATAGGTGGATTGTGAAAAGAGCACACATGCAATGGCACTGGTGGATCCCTATGTGGTATGTGAAAAGATCACACATGCAATGACTCTAGTTGTTGTTAGTAAAAAAACACACATGCAATGACGTTGGTGGATCCATGTGTGTTCTCTGAAGAGACCACACATGTAATGACACTGGTGGATCCATGTGTGGTCTCTAAAGAGAACACACATTTCAATGACTCTGGTTGTTAGTAAAAAGAACACACATGCAATGACACGTGTGGATCCATGTGTGGTCTCTGAAGAGAACACACATGCAATGACTCTGGTTGTTGTTAGTAAAAAGAGTACTCATGCAATGACACTGGTGGATCCATAGGTGGATTGTAAAAAGAACACACATGCAATGACACTGGTGGATCCATATGTGGTATGTGAAAAGAACACACATTTCAATGACTCTGGTTGTTGTTAGTGAAAAGAGCACGCATGCAATGATACTGGTGGATCCATAGGTGGATTGTGAAAAGAGAACACATGCAATGACACTGGTGGATCCATGTGTTGTCTTTGAAGATAACACACATTTCAATGACACTGGTGGATCCATATGTGGTATGTGAAAAGAACACACATGCAATGACACCGGTGGATCCATGTGTGGTCTCTGAAGAGAACACACATTTCAATGACTCTGGTTGTTGTTAGTAAAAAGAACACACATGCAATGACACTGGTGGATCCATGTGTGGTCTCTAAAGAGAACAAACATGCAATGACTCTGGTTGTTGTTAGTAAAAAGAGCACACATGCAATGACACTGGTGGATCCATAGGTGGATTGTGAAAAGAACACACATGCAATGACACTGGTGGATCCATACGTGTTATGTGAAAAGAACACACATGCAATGACTCTGGTTGTTGTTAGTAAAAAGAACACACATGCAATGATACTGGTGGATCCATAGGTGGATTGTGAAAAGAGCACACATGCAATGACAGTAGTGGATCGATATGTGGTATGGGAAAAGAACACACATGCAATGACTCCAGTTGTTGTTAGTAAAAAGAACACACATGCAATCACACTGGTGGATCCATAAGTGGATTGTGAAAATAGCACACACATGCAATGACAAAGGTGGATCCATGTGTGGTCTATGAAGAGAACACACATTTCAATGACTCTGGTTGTGTTAGTAAAAAGAACGCACATGCAATGACACTGGTGGATCCATGTGTGGTCTCTCAAGAGAACACACATGCAATGACTCTGTTTGTTGTTAGTAAATAGAGCACACATGCAATGACACTAGCGGATCCATGGGTGGATTGTGAAAAGAAAACACATGCAATGACACTGGTGGATCCATGTGTGGTCTCTGAAGAGAACACACATTTCAATGACACTGTTGGATCCATATGTGGTATGTGAAAAGAACACACATGCAATGACACTGGTGGATCCATGTGTGGTATCTAAAGAGAACACACATTTCAATGACTCTAGTTGTTGTTAGTAAAAAGAACACACATGCAATGACACTGGTGGATCCATGTGTGGTCTCTGAAGAGAACACACATGCAATGACTCTGCTTGTTGTTAGTAAAAGAGCACACATGCAATAACACATGTGGATCCATAGGTGGATTGTGAAAAGTGCACACATGCAATGACACTGGTGGATCCAGAGCTGGATTGTGAAAATACCACACATGCAATGACACTTGTGGATCCATATGTGGTATGTGAAAAGAACACACATGCAATGATTCCAGTTGTTGTTAGTAAAAAGAACACACATGCAATGACACTAGAGGATCCATAGGTGGATTGTGAAAAGATCACACACATGCAATGACACTGGTGGATCCATGTTTGGTCTCTGAAGAGAACACACAATTCAATGACTCTGGTTGTTGTTAGTAAAACGAACACACATGCAATAACACTGGTGGATCCATGTGTGGTCTCTAAAGAGAACAAACATGCAATGACTCAGGTTGTTGTTAGTAAAAAGAGCACACATGCAATGACACTGGTGGATCCATAGGTGGATTGTGAAAAGAACACACATGCAATGACACTGGTGGATCCATACGTGGTATGTGAAAAGAACACACATGCAATGACTCTGGTTGTTGTTAGTAAAAAGAACACACATGCAATGACACTGGTGGATCCATAGGTGGATTGTGAAAAGAGCACACATGCAATGACAGTACTGGATCGATATGTGGTATGGGAAAAGAACACACATGCAATGACTCCAGTTGTTGTTAGTTAAAAGAACACACATGCAATCACACTGGTGGATCCATAGGTGGATTGTGAAAAGAGCACACACATGCAATGACAAAGGTGAATCCATGTGTGGTCTATGAAGAGAACACACATTTCAAAGACTCTGGTTGTGTTAGTAAAAAGAACGCACATGCAATGACACTGGTGGATCCATGTGTGGTCTCGGAAGAGAACACACATGCAATGACTCTGTTTGTCGTTAGTAAATAGAGCACACATGCAATGACACTGGTGGAGCCATAGGTGGATTGTGAAAATAAAACACATGCCATGACACTGGTGGATCCATGTGTGGTCTCTGAAGAGAACACACATTTCAATGACACTGTTGGATCCATATGTGGTATGTGAAAAGAACACGCATGCAATGACACTGGTGGATTCATGTGTGGTATCTAAAGAGAACACACATTTCAATGACTCTGGTTGTTGTTAGTAAAAAGAACACACATGCAATGACACTGGTGGATCCATGTGTGGTCTATGAAGAGAACACACATGCAATGACTCTGCTTGTTTTTAGTAAAAAGAGCACACATGCAATAACACAGGTGGATCCATAGGTGGATTGTGAAAAGAGCACACATGCAATGACACTGGTGGATCTATATGTGGTATCTGAAAAGAACACACATGCAATGATACTGGTGGATCCATAGCTGGATTGTGAAAATACCACACATGCAATGACACTTGTGGATCCATATGTGGTATGTGAAAAGAACACACATGGAATGACTCCAGTTGTTGTTAGTAAAAAGAAGACACATGCGATGACACTAGAGGATCCATAGGTGGATTGTGAAAAGAGCACACACATTCAATGACACTGGTGGATCCATGTTTGGTCTCTGAAGAGAACACACAATTCAATGACTCTGGTTGTTGTTAGTAAAAAGAACACACATGCAATAACACTGGTGGATCCATGTGTGGTCTCTGAAGAGAACACACATGCAATGACACCGGTGGATCCATGTGTGGTCTCTGAAGAGAACACACATTTCAATGACACTGATGGATCCATATGTGGTATGTGAAAAGAACACACATGCAATGACACTGGTGGATCCATGTGTGGTCTCTGAAGAGAACACACATTTCAATGACTCTAGTTGTTGTTAGTAAAACGAACACACATGCAATGACACTGGTGGATCCATGTGTGGTCTCTGAAGAGAACACACATGCAATGACTCTGGTTGTTGTTAGTAAAAAGACCGCACATGCAATGACACTGGCGTATCCGTTGGTGGATTGTGAAAAGAACACACATGCAATGACACTGGTGGATCCATATGTGGTATGTGAAAAGAACACACATGCAATGACTCTGGTTGTTCTTAGTAAAAAGAACACACATGCAATGACACTGGTGGATCCATATGTGGTATGTGAAAAGAACACACATGCAATGACTCTAGTTGTTGTTAGTAAAAAGAACACACATGCAATGACACTGGTGGATCCATGTGTGGTCTCTGAAGAGAACACACATTTCAATGACTCTGGTTGTTGTTAGTAAAAAGAACACACATGCAATGACACTGGTGGATCCATGTGTGGTCTCTGAAGAGAACACACATGCAATGTCTCTGGCTGTTTTTAGTAAAAAGAGCACACATGCAATGACACTGGTGCATCCATAGGTGGATTGTGAAAAGAACACACAGGCAATGACACTGGTGGATCCATATGTGGTATGTGAAAAGAACACACATGCAATGACTCTGGTTGTTGTTAGTAAAAAGAACACACATGCAATGACACTGGTGGATCCAGAGCTGGATTGTGAAAATACCACACATGCAATGTCACTGGTGGATCCATATGTGGTATGTGAAAAGATCACACATGCAATGACTCCAGTTGTTGTTAGTAAAAAGAACACACATGCAATGACACTGGTGGATCCATGCATGCAATGCCACTGGTAGATCCATGTGTGGTCTCTGAAGAGAACACACATTTCAAAGACTCTGGTTGTGTTAGTAAAAAGAACGCACATGCAATGACACTGGTGGATCCATGTGTGGTCTCGGAAGAGAACACACATGCAATGACTCTGTTTGTCGTTAGTAAATAGAGCACACATGCAATGACACTGGTGGATCCATAGGTGGATTGTGAAAATAAAACACATGCAATGACACTGGTGGATCCATGTGTGGTCTCTGAAGAGAACACACATTTCAATGACACTGTTGGATCCATATGTGGTATGTGAAAAGAACACGCATGCAATGACACTGGTGGATCCATGTGTGGTATCTAAAGAGAACACACATTTCAATGACTCTGGTTGTTGTTAGTAAAAAGAACACACATGCAATGACACTGGTGGATCCATGTGTGGTCTCTGAAGAGAACACACATGCAATGACTCTGCTTGTTGTTAGTAAAAAGAGCACACATGCAATAACACAGGTGGATCCATAGGTGGATTGTGAAAAGAGCACACATGCAATGACACTGGTGGATCTATATGTGGTATGTGAAAAGAACACACATGCAATGATACTGGTGGATCCATAGCTGGATTGTGAAAATACCACACATGCAATGACACTTGTGGATCCATATGTGGTATGTGAAAAGAACACACATGGAATGACTCCAGTTGTTGTTAGTAAAAAGAACACACATGCGATGACACTAGAGGATCCATAGGTGGATTGTGAAAAGAGCACACACATTCAATGACACTGGTGGATCCATGTTTGGTCTCTGAAGAGAACACACAATTCAATGACTCTGGTTGTTGTTAGTAAAAAGAACACACATGCAATAACACTGGTGGATCCATGTGTGGTCTCTGAAGAGAACACACATGCAATGACACTGGTGGATCCATGTGTGGTCTCGAAAGAGAACACACATGCAATGACTCTGTTTGTCGTTAGTAAATAGAGCACACATGCATTGACACTGGTGGAGCCATAGGTGGATTGTGAAAATAAAACACATGCAATGACACTGGTGGATCCATGTGTGGTCTCTGAAGAGAACACACATTTCAATGACACTGTTGGATCCATATGTGGTATGTGAAAAGAACACGCATGCAATGACACTGGTGGATCCATGTGTGGTATCTAAAGAGAACACACATTTCAATGACTCTGGTTGTTGTTAGTAAAAAGAACACACATGCAATGACCCTGGTGGATCCATGTGTGGTCTATGAAGAGAACACACATGCAATGACTCTGCTTGTTTTTAGTAAAAAGAGCACACATGCAATAACACAGGTGGATCCATAGGTGGATTGTGAAAAGAGCACACATGCAATGACACTGGTGGATCTATATGTGGTATCTGAAAAGAACACACATGCAATGATACTGGTGGATCCATAGCTGGATTGTGAAAATACCACACATGCAATGACACTTGTGGATCCATATGTGGTATGTGAAAAGAACACACATGGAATGACTCCAGTTGTTGTTAGTAAAAAGAACACACATGCGATGACACTAGAGGATCCATAGGTGGATTGTGAAAAGAGCACACACATTCAATGACACTGGTGGATCCATGTTTGGTCTCTGAAGAGAACACACAATTCAATGACTCTGGTTGTTGTTAGTAAAAAGAACACACATGCAATAACACTGGTGGATCCATGTGTGGTCTCTGAAGAGAACACACATGCAATGACACCGGTGGATCCATGTGTGGTCTCTGAAGAGAACACACATTTCAATGACACTGATGGATCCATATGTGGTATGTGAAAAGAACACACATGCAATGACACTGGTGGATCCATGTGTGGTCTCTGAAGAGAACACACATTTCAATGACTCTAGTTGTTGTTAGTAAAAGAACACACATGCAATGACACTGGTTGATCCATGTGTGGTCTCTGAAGAGAACACACATGCAATGACTCTGGTTGTTGTTAGTAAAAAGACCGCACATGCAATGACACTGGCGTATCCGTTGGTGGATTGTGAAAAGAACACACATGCAATGACACTGGTGGATCCATATGTGGTATGTGAAAAGAACACACATGCAATGACTCTGGTTGTTCTTAGTAAAAAGAACACACATGCAATGACACTGGTGGATCCATATGTGGTATGTGAAAAGAACACACATGCAATGACTCTAGTTGTTGTTAGTAAAAAGAACACACATGCAATGACACTGGTGGATCCATGTGTGGTCTCTGAAGAGAACACACATTTCAATGACTCTGGTTGTTGTTAGTAAAAAGAACACACATGCAATGACACTGGTGGATCCATGTGTGGTCTCTGAAGAGAACACACATGCAATGTCTCTGGCTGTTTTGAGTAAAAAGAGCACACATGCAATGACACTGGTGCATCCATAGGTGGATTGTGAAAAGAACACACAGGCAATGACACTGGTGGATCCATATGTGGTATGTGAAGAGAACACACATGCAATGACTCTGGTTGTTGTTAGTAAAAAGAACACACATGCAATGACACAGGTGGATCCATAGGTGGATTGTGAAAAGAGCACACATGCAATGGCACTGGTGGATCCATATGTGGTATGTGAAAAGATCACACATGCAATGACTCCAGTTGTTGTTAGTAAAAAGAACACACATGCAATGACACTGGTGGATCCATGCATGCAATGCCACTGGTGGATCCATGTGTGGTCTCTGAAGAGAACACACATTTCAATGACTCTGGTTGTTGTTAGTAAAAAGAACACACATGCAATGACACTGGTCGATCCATGTGTGGTCTCTGAAGAGAACACGCATGCAATGACTCTAGTTGTTGTTAGTAAAAAGAGCACACATGCAATGACACTAGTGGATCCATAGGTGGATTGTGAAAAGAACACACATGCAATGACACTGGTGGATCCATATGTGGTATGTGAGAACAACAAACATGCAATGACTCTAGGTTGTTGTTAGTAAAAAGAACACACATGCAATCACACTGGTGGATCCATAGGTGGATTGTGAAAAGAGCACCCATGCAATGACACTTGTGGATCCATATGTGGTATGTGAAAAGAACACACATGCAATGACTCCAGTTGTTGTTAGTAAAAAGAACACACATGCAATGACACTGGTGGATCCATGTGTGTTCTCTTCAGAGACCACACATGCAATGACACTGGTGGATCCATGTGTGGTCTCTAAAGAGAACACACATTTCAATGACTGGTTGTTGTTAGTAAAAAGAACACACATGCAATGACACTGGTGGATCCATGTGTGGTCTCTGAAGAGAACACACATGTAATGACTCTGGTTGTTGTTAGTAAAAAGAGGACACATGCAATGACACTAGTGGATCCATAGGTGGATTGTGAAAAGAACACACATGCAATGACATTGGTAGATCCATGTGTGGTCTTTGAAGAGAACACACATTTCAATGACACTGGTGGATCCATATGTGGTATATGAAAAGAACAGACATGCAATGACACTGGTGGATCCATGTGTGGTCTCTAAAGAAACACACATTTTAATGACTCTGGTTGTTGTTAGTAAAAAGAACACACATGCAATGACACTAGTGGATCCATGTGTGGTCTCTGAAGAGAATACACATGCAATGACTCTGGTTGTTATTAGTAAAAAGAGGACACATGCAATGACACTGGTGGATCCATAGGTGGATTGTGAAAAGAACACACATGCAATGAGACTGGTGGATCCATATGTGGTATGTGAAAAGAACACACATGCAATGGCTCTGGTTGTTGTTAGTAAAAAGAACACACATGCAATGACACGGGTGGATCCAGAGACCACACATGCAATGACACTGGTGGATCCAGGTGTGGTCTCTCAAGAGAACACACATTTCAATGACTATGGTTGTTGTTAGTAAAAAGAACACACATGCAATGACACTGGTGGATCCATGTGTGGTCTCTAAAGAGAACACACATGATATGACTCTGGTTGTTGTTAGTAAAAAGAGCACCAATGCAATGACACTGGTGGATCCATAGGTGGATTGTGAAAAGAACACACATGCGATGACACTGGTGGATCCATATGTGGTATGTGAAAAGAAACACATGCGATGACTCTGGTTATTGTTAGTAAAAAGAACACACATGCAATGACACTGGTGGATCCATAGGTGGATTGTGAAAAGAGCACACATGCAATGACACTGGTGGATCCATATGTGGTATGTTAAAAGAACACACATGCAATGACTCTGGTTGTTGTTACTAAAAAGAACACACATGCAATGACACTGGTGGATCGATAGGTGGTCTCTAAAGAGAACAAACATGCAATGACTCCGGTTGTTGTTAGTAAAAAGAGCACAGATGCAATGACACTGGTGGATTCATAGGTGGATTGTGAAAAGAACACACATGCAATGACACTGGTGGATCCATATGTGGTATGTGAAAAGAACGCACATGCAATGACTCCAGTTATTGTTAATAAAAAAGAACACACATGCAATGACACTGGTGGATCCATGTGTGGTCTCTGAAGATAAAACACATGCAATGATACTGGTGGATCCATGTGTGGTCTCTGAAGAGAACACACATTTCAATTACACTGGTAGATCCATGTGTGGTCTCTAAAGAGAACACACATTTCAATGACTCTGGTTGTTGTTAGTAAAAAGAACACACATGCAATGACACTGGTGGATCCATGTGTGGTCTCTAAAGAGAACAAACATGCAATGACTCTGGTTATTGTTAGTAGAACGAGCACACATGCAATGATACTGGTGGATCCATAGGTGGATTGTGAAAAGAGCACACATGCAATGACACTGGTGGATCCATACGTGGTATGTGAAAATAACACACATGCAATGACTCTGGTTGTTGTTAGTAAAAAGAACACACAAGCAATGACACTGGTGGATCCATACGTGGATTGTGAAAAGAGCACACATGCAACGACACTTGTGGATACATATGTGGTGTGTGAAAAGATCACACATGCAATGACTCCAGTTGTTGTTAGTAAAAATAACACACATGCAATGACACTGGTGGATCCATGTGTGGTCTCTTCAGAGACCACACCTGCAATGACACTGATGGATCCATCTATGGTCTCTGAAGAGAACACACATTTCAATGACTATGGTTGTTGTTAGTAAAATGAACACACATGCAATGACACTGGTGGATCCATGTGTGGTCTCTAAAGAGAAAACACATGCAATGACTCTGGTTGTTGTTAGTAAAAAGAGCACACATGGAATGACACTGGTGGATCCATAGGTGGATTGTGAAAAGAACACACATGCAATGACACTGGTGGATCCATATGTGGTATGTGAAAAGAACACACATGCAATGACTCTAGTTGTTGTTAGTAATAAGAACACACATGCAATGACACTAGTGGATCCATAGGTGGATTGTGAAAAGAGCACACATGCAATGACACTGGTGGATCCATATGTGGTATGTGAAAAGAACACACATGCAATGACTCCAGTTGTTATTAGTAAAAAGAACACACATGCAATGACACTGGTGGATATATGTGTGGTCTATGAAGAGAACACACATTTCAATGACTCTGGTTGTTGTTAGTAAAAAGAACACGCATGCAATGACACTGGTGGATCCATGTGTGGTCTCTAAAGAGAACACAGATGCAATTTCTCTGGTTGTTGTTAGTAAAAAGAGCACACATGCAATGACACTGGTGGATCCATAGGTGGATTGTGAAAAGAACACACATGCAATGACACTGGTGGATCCATATGTGGTATGTCAAAAGAACACACATGCAATAACACTGGTGGATCCATGTGTGCTCTCTGAAGAGAACACACATGCAATGACACTGGTGGATCCATGTGTGGTCTCTGAAGAGAACACACATTTTAATAACACTGGTGGATCCATGTGTGGTCTCTAAAGAGAACACACATTTCAATGACTCTGGTTGTTGTTAGTAAAAAGAACACACATGCAATGACACTGGTGGATCCATGTGTGGACTCTGAAGAGAACAAACATGCAATGACTCTAGTTGTTGTTAGTAAAAAGAACACACAAGTAATGGCACTGGTGGATCCATATGTGGAATGTGAAAAGAGCACACATGCAACGACACTTGTGGATACATATGTGGTGTGTGAAAAGATCACACATGCAATGACTCTAGTTGTTGTTAGTAAAAAGAACACACAAGCAATGACACTGGTGGATCCATAGGTGGATTGTGAAAAGAGCACACATGCAACGACACATGTGGATACATATGTGGTGTGTGGAAAGATCACACATGCAATGACTCCAGTTATTGTTAGTAAAAAGAACACACATGCAATGACACTGGTGGATCCATGTGTGGTCTCTTCAGAGACCACACATGCAATGACACTGATGGATCCATCTATGGTCTCTGAAGAGAACACACATTTCAATGACTATGGTTGTTGTTAGTAAAAAGAACACACTTGCAATGACTCTAGTTGTTGTTAGTAAAAAGAACACACTTACAATGACACTGGTGGATCCATATGTGGATTGTGAAAAGAGCACACATGCAATGATACTGGTGGATCCATATGTGGTATGTGAAAAGAACACACATGCAATGACTCCAGTTGTTGTTAGTAAAAAGAACACACATGTAATGACACTGGTGGATAAGAGACCACACATGCAATGACACTGGTGGATCCATGTGTGGTCTCTGAAGAGAACACACATTTCAATGACTCTAGTTGTTGTTAGTACAAAGAACACACATGCAATGACACTGGTGGATCTATGTGTGGTCTCTGAAGAGAACACACATGCAATGAATTTGGTTGTTGTTAGTAAAAAGAGCACACAAGCAATGACACTGGTGGATCTATAGTTGGATTGTGAAAAGAACACACATGCAATGACACTAGTGGATCCATATGTGGTATGTGAAAAGAACACACATGCAATGACTCCAGTTGTTGTTTCTAAAAAGAACACACATGCAATGACACTGGTGGATCCATAGGTGGATTGTTAAAAGAGCACACATGCAATTACACTGGTGGATCCATATGTGGTATGTGAAAAGAACACACATGCAATGAATCTAGTTGTTGTTAGTAAAAAGTACACACATGCAATGACACTGGTGGATCCATGTGTGTTCTCCTCTGAAAAGAGCACACATGCAATGACACTGGTGGATCCATATGTGGTATGTGAAAAGAACACTCATGCAATGACTCTAGTTGTTGTTAGTAAAAAGAACACATGCAATAACACTGGTGGATCCAAGTGTGGTCTCTGAAAAACACACATTTCAATGGCTCTGGTTGTTGTTAATAAAAAGAACAAACATGCAATGACACTGGTGGATCCATGTGTGGTCTCTGAAGAGAACACCCATGCAATGTCCGTGGTTGTTAGTAAAAAGAGCACACATGCAATGACACTGGTGGATCCATAGGTGGATTGTGAAAAGAACACAAATGCAATGACACTGGTGGATCCATATGTGGTATGTGAAAAGAACACACATGCAATGACTCCAGTTGTTGTTACTAAAAAGAACACACATGCAATGACACTGGTGGATCCATAGGTGGATTGTGAAAAGAGCACACATGCAATGACACTTGTGGATACATATGTGGTATGTGAAAAGATCACACATGCAATGACTCCAGTTGTTGTTAGTAAAAAGAACACACATGAAATGACACTAGTGCATCCATGTGTGGACTCTGAAGAGAACAAACATGCAATGACTCTAGTTGTTATTAGTAAAAAGAACACACAAGTAATGACACTGGTGGATCCATAGGTGGATTGTGAAAAGAGCACACATGCAACGACACTTGGGGATACATATGTGGTGTGTGAAAAGATCACACATGCAATGACTCCAGTTGTTGTTAGTAAAAAGAATACATAAGCAATGACACTGGTGGATACATAGGTGGATTGTGAAAAGAGCACACATGCAACGACACTTGTGGATACATATGTGGTGTGTGAAAAGATCACACATGCAATGACTCTAGTTGTTGTTAGTAAAAAGAACACACAAGCAATGACACTGGTGGATCCATAGGTGGATTGTGAAAAGAGCACACATGCAACGACACTTGTGGATACATATGTGGTGTGTGGAAAGATCACACATGCAATGACTCCAGTTATTGTTAGTAAAAAGAACACACATGTAATGACACTGGTGGATCCATGTGTGGTCTCTTCAGAGACCCCACATGCAATGACACTGATGGATCCATCTATGGTCTCTGAAGAGAACACACATTTCAATGACTATGGTTGTTGTTAGTAAAAAGAACACACATGCAATGACTCTAGTTGTTGTTAGTAAAAAGAACACACTTGCAATGACACTGGTGGATCCATATGTGGATTGTGAAAAGAGCACACATGCAATGATACTGGTGGATCCATATGTGGTATGTGAAAAGAACACACATGCAATGACTCCAGTTGTTGTTAGTAAAAAGAACACACATGTAATGACACTGGTGGATAAGAGACCACACATGCAATGACACTGGTGGATCCATGTGTGGTCTCTGAAGAGAACACACATTTCAATGACTCTAGTTGTTGTTAGTACAAAGAACACACATGCAATGACACTGGTGGATCTATGTGTGGTCTCTGAAGAGAACACACATGCAATGAATTTGGTTGTTGTTAGTAAAAAGAGCACACAAGCAATGACACTGGTGGATCTATAGTTGGATTGTGAAAAGAACACACATGCAATGACACTAGTGGATCCATATGTGGTATGTGAAAAGAACACACATGCAATGACTCCAGTTGTTGTTTCTAAAAATAACACACATGCAATGACACTGGTGGATCCATAGGTGGATTGTTAAAAGAGCACACATGCAATTACACTGGTGGATCCATATGTGGTATGTGAAAAGAACACACATGCAATGAATCTAGTTGTTCTTAGTAAAAAGTACACACATGCAATGACACTGGTGGATCCATGTGTGTTCTCCTCTGAAAAGAGCACACATGCAATGACACTGGTGGATCCATATGTGGTATGTGAAAAGAACACTCATGCAATGACTCTAGTTGTTGTTAGTAAAAAGAACACACATGCAATAACACTGGTGGATCCATGTGTGGTCTCTGAAGAAAACACACATTTCAATGGCTCTGGTTGTTGTTAATAAAAAGAACAAACATGCAATGACACTGGTGGATCCATGTGTGGTCTCTGAAGAGTACACCCATGCAATGTCCGTGGTTGTTAGTAAAAAGAGCACACATGCAATGACACTGGTGGATCCATAGGTGGATTGTGAAAAGAACACAAATGCAATGAGACTGGTGGATCCATATGTGGTATGTGAAAAGAACACACATGCAATGACTCCAGTTGTTGTTACTAAAAAGAACACACATGCAATGACACTGGTGGATCCATAGGTGGATTGTGAAAAGAGCACACATGCAATGACACTTGTGGATACATATGTGGTATGTGAAAAGATCACACATGCAATGACTCCAGTTGTTGTTAGTAAAAAGAACACACATGCAATGACACTAGTGGATCCATGTGTGGACTCTGAAGAGAACAAACATGCAATGACTCTAGTTGTTGTTAGTAAAAAGAACACACAAGTAATGACACTGGTGGATCCATAGGTGGATTGTGAAAAGAGCACACATGCAATGACACTTGTGGATACATATGTGGTGTGTGAAAAGATCACACATGCAATGACTCCAGTTGTTGTTAGTAAAAAGAATACATAAGCAATGACACTAGTGGATACATAGGTGGATTGTGAAAAGAGCACACATGCAACGACACTTGTGGATACATATGTGGTGTGTGAAAAGATCACACATGCAATGACTCCAGTTATTGTTAGTAAAAAGAACACACATGCAATCACACTGGTCGATCCATGTGTGGTCTCTTCGGAGACCACACATGCAATGACACTGATGGATCCATCTATGGTCTCTGAAGAGAACGCACATTTCAATGACTATGGTTGTTGTTAGTAAAAAGAACACACATGCAATGACACTGGTGGATCCATATGTGGCATGTGAAAAGAACACACATGCAATGACTCTGGTTGTTGTTAGTTAAAAGAACACACTTGCAATGACACTGGTGGATCCATATGTGGATTGTGAAAATAGCACACATGCAATGACACTGGTGGATCCATATGTGGTATGTGAAAAGAACACACATGCAATGACTCCAGTTATTGTTAGTAAAAAGAACACACATGTAATGACACTGGTGGATAAGAGACCACACATGCAATGACACTGGTGGATCCATGTGTGGACTCTGAAGAGAACAAACATGCAATGACTCTAGTTGTTGTTAGTAAAAAGAACACACAAGTAATGGCACTGGTGGATCCATAGGTGGATTGTGAAAAGAGCACACATGCAACGACACTTGTGGATACATATGTGGTGTGTGAAAAGATCACACATGCAATGACTCTAGTTGTTGTTAGTAAAAAGAACACACAAGCAATGACACTGGTGGATCCATAGGTGGATTGTGAAAAGAGCACACATGCAACGACACTTGTGGATACATATGTGGTGTGTGGAAAGATCACACATGCAATGACTCCAGTTATTGTTAGTAAAAGGAACACACATGCAATGACACTGGTGGATCCATGTGTGGTCTCATCAGAGACCACACATGCAATGACACTGATGGATCCATCTATGGTCTCTCAAGAGAAGACACATTTCAATGACTATGGTTGTTGTTAGTAAAAAGAACACACATGCAATGACTCTAGTTGTTGTTAGTAAAAAGAACACACTTGCAATGACACTGGTGGATCCATATGTGGATTGTGAAAAGAGCACACATGCAATGATACTGGGGGATCCATATGTGGTATGTGAAAAGAGCACACATGCAATGACTCTAGTTGTTGTTAGTAAAAAGAACACACAAGTAATGACACTGGTGGATCCATAGGTGGATTGTGAAAAGAGCACACATGCAACGACACTTGTGGATACATATGTGGTGTGTGAAAAGATCACACATGCAATGACTCCAGTTGTTGCTAGTAAAAATAACACATAAGCAATGACATTGGTGGATCCATAGGTGGATTGTGAAAAGAGCACACATGCAACGACACTTGTAGATAGATATGTGGTGTGTGAAAAGATCACACATGCAATGACTCCAGTTATTGTTAGTAAAAAGAACACACATGCAATGACACTGGTCGATCCATGTGTGGTCTCTTCAGAGACCACACATGCAATGACACTGATGGATGCATCTATGGTCTTTGAAGAGAACGCACATTTCAATGACTATGGTTGTTGTTAGTAAAAAGAACACACATGCAATGACACTGGTGGATCCATATGTGGCATGTGAAAAGAACACACATGCAATGACTCTAGTTGTTGTTAGTAAAAAGAACACACTTGCAATGACACTGGTGGATCCATATGTGGATTGTGAAAATAGCACACATGCAATGACACTGGTGGATCCATATGTGGTATGTGAAAATAACACACATGCAATGACTCCAGTTATTGTTAGTAAAAAGAACACACATGTAATGACACTGGTGGATAAGAGACCACACATGCAATGACACTGGTGGATCCATGTGTGGTCTCTGAAGAGAACACACATTTCAATGACTCTAGTTGTTGTTAATACAAAGAACACACATGCAATGACACTGGTGGATCTATGTGTGGTCTCTGAAGAGAACACACATGCAATGACTTTGGTTGTTGTTAGTAAAAAGAGCACACATGCTATGACACTAGTGGATCTATAGTTGGATTGTGAAAAGAACACACATGCAATCACACTAGTGGATCCATATGTGGTATGTGAAAAGAACACACATGCAATGACTCCAGTTGTTGTTTCTAAAAAGAACACACATGCAATGACACTGGTGGATCCATAGGTGGATTGTTAAAAGAGCACACATGCAATTACACTGGTGGATCCATATGTGTTATGTGAAAAGAACACACATGCAATGAATCTAGTTGTTGTTAGTAAAAAGTACACACATGCAATGACACTGGTGGATCCATGTGTGTTCTCCTCTGAAAAGAGCACACATGCAATGACACTGGTGGATCCATATGTGGTATGTGAAAAGAACACTCATGCAATGACTCTAGTTGTTGTTAGTAAAAAGAACACACATGCAATAACTCTGGTGGATCCATGTGTGGTCTCTGAAGAAAACACACATTTCAATGGCTCTGGTTGTTGTTAATAAAAAGAACAAACATGCAATGACACTGGTGGATCCATGTGTGGTCTCTGAAGAGAACACCCATGCAATGTCTGTGGTTGTTAGTAAAAAGAGCACACATGCAATGACACTGGTGGATCCATAGGAGGATTGTGAAAAGAACACAAATGCAATGAGACTGGTGGATCCATATGTGGTATGTGAAAAGAACACACATGCAATGACTCCAGTTGTTATTACTAAAAAGAACACACATGCAATGACACTGCTGGATCCATAGGTGGATTGTGAAAAGAGCACACATGCAATGACACTTGTGGATACATATGTGGTATGTGAAAAGATCACACATGCAATGACTCTAGTTGTTGTTAGTAAAAAGAACACACATGCAATGACACTGGTGGATCCATGTGTGGTCTCTTCAGAGACCACACATGCAATGACACTGATGGATCCATCTATGGTCTCCGGAGAGAACACACATTTCAATGACTCTGGTTGTTGTTAGTAAAAAGAACACACATGCAATGACACTGGTGGATCCATGTATGGTCTCTGAAGAGAACACACATTTCAATAACTCTGGTTGTTGTTAGTAAAAAGAACACACATGCAATGACACTGGTGGATCCATGTGTGGTCTCTGAAGAGAACACACATGACATGACTCTGGTTGTTGTTAGTAAAAAGAGCACACATGCAATGACACTGGTGGATCCATAGGTGGATTGTGAAAAGAGGACACATGCAACGACACTTGTGGATACATATGTGGTGTGTGGAAAGATCACACATGCAATGACTCTAGTTATTGTTAGTAAAAAGAACACACATGCAATGACACTGGTGGATCCATGTGTGGTCTCTTCAGAGACCACACATGCAATGACACTGATGGATGCATCTATGGTCTTTGAAGAGAACGCACATTTCAATGACTATGGTTGTTGTTAGTAAAAAGAACACACATGCAATGACACTGGTGGATCCATATGTGGCATGTGAAAAGAACACACATGCAATGACTCTAGTTGTTGTTAGTAAAAAGAACACACTTGCAATGACACTGGTGGATCCATATGTGGATTGTGAAAATAGCACACATGCAATGACACTGGTGGATCCATATGTGGTATGTGAAAAGAACACACATGCAATGACTCCAGTTATTGTTAGTAAAAAGAACACACATGTAATGACACTGGTGGATAAGAGACCACACATGCAATGACACTGGTGGATCCATGTGTGGTCTCTGAAGAGAACACACATTTCAATGACTCTAGTTGTTGTTAGTACAAAGAACACACATGCAATGACACTGGTGGATCTATGTGTGGTCTCTGAAGAGAGCACACATGCAATGACTTTGGTTGTTGTTAGTAAAAAGAGCACACATGCTATGACACTAGTGGATCTATAGTTGGATTGTGAAAAGAACACACATGCAATCACACTAGTGGATCCATATGTGGTATGTGAAAAGAACACACATGCAATGACTCCAGTTGTTGTTTCTAAAAAGAACACACATGCAATGACACTGGTGGATCCATAGGTGGATTGTTAAAAGAGCACACATGCAATTACACTGGTGGATCCATATGTGTTATGTGAAAAGAACACACATGCAATGAATCTAGTTGTTGTTAGTAAAAAGTACACACATGCAATGACACTGGTGGATCCATGTGTGTTCTCCTCTGAAAAGAGCACACATGCAATGACACTGGTGCATCCATATGTGGTATGTGAAAAGAACACTCATGCAATGACTCTAGTTGTTGTTAGTAAAAAGAACACACATGCAATAACACTGGTGGATCCATGTGTGGTCTCTGAAGAAAACACACATTTCAATGGCTCTGGTTGTTGTTAATAAAAAGAACAAACATGCAATGACACTGGTGGATCCATGTGTGGTCTCTGAAGAGAACACCCATGCAATGTCTGTGGTTGTTAGTAAAAAGAGCACACATGCAATGACACTGGTGGATCCATAGGAGGATTGTGAAAAGAACACAAATGCAATGAGACTGGTGGATCCATATGTGGTATGTGAAAAGAACACACATGCAATGACTCCAGTTGTTATTACTAAAAAGAACACACATGCAATGACACTGGTGGATCCATAGGTGGATTGTGAAAAGAGCACACATGCAATGACACTTGTGGATACATATGTGGTATGTGAAAAGATCACACATGCAATGACTCTAGTTGTTGTTAGTAAAAAGAACACACATGCAATGACACTGATGGATCCATCTATGGTCTCCGGAGAGAACACACATTTCAATGACTCTGGTTGTTGTTAGTAAAAAGAACACACATGCAATGACACTGGTGGATCCATGTATGGTCTCTGAAGAGAACACACATTTCAATAACTCTGGTTGTTGTTAGTAAAAAGAACACACATGCAATGACACTGGTGGATCCATGTGTGGTCTCTGAAGAGAACACACATGACATGACTCTGGTTGTTGTTAGTAAAAAGAGCACACATGCAATGACACTGGTGGATCCATAGGTGGATTGTGAAAAGAGCACACATGCAACGACACTTGTGGATACATATGTGGTGTGTGGAAAGATCACACATGCAATTACTCTAGTTATTGTTAGTAAAAAGAACACACATGCAATAACACTGGTGGATCCATGTGTGGTCTCTTCAGAGACCACACATGCAATGACACTGATGGATCCATCTATGGTCTCTGAAGAGAACACACATTTCAATGACTATGGTTGTTGTTAGTAAAAAGAACACACATGCAATGACTCTAGTTGTTGTTAGTAAAAAGAACACACGTGCAATGACACTGGTGGATCCATATGTGGATTGTGAAAAGAGCACACATGCAATGATACTGGTGGATCCATATGTGGTATGTGAAAAGAACACACATGCAATGACTCCAGTTGTTGTTAGTAAAAAGAACACACATGTAATGACACTGGTGGATAAGAGACCACACATGCAATGACACTGGTGGATCCATGTGTGATCTCTGAAGAGAACACACATTTCAATGACTCTAGTTGTTGTTAGTACAAAGAACACACATGCAATGACACTGGTGGATCTATGTGTGGTCTCTGAAGAGAACACACATGCAATGAATTTGGTTGTTGTTAGTAAAAAGAGCACACATGCAATGACACTGGTGGATCTATAGTTGGATTGTGAAAAGAACACACATGCAATGACACTAGTGGATCCATATGTGGTATGTGAAAAGAACACACATGCAATGACTCCAGTTGTTGATTCTAAAAAGAACACACATGCAATGACACTGGTGGATCCATAGGTGGATTGTTAAAAGAGCACACATGCAATTACACTGGTGGATCCATATGTGGTATGTGAAAAGAACACACATGCAATGAATCTAGTTGTTGTTAGTAAAAAGTACACACATGCAATGACACTGGTGGATCCATGTGTGTTCTCCTCTGAAAAGAGCACACATGCAATGACACTGGTGGATCCATATGTGGTATGTGAAAAGAACACTCATGCAATGACTCTAGTTGTTGTTAGTAAAAAGAACACACATGCAATAACACTGGTGGATCCATGTGTGGTCTCTGAAGAAAACACACATTTCAATGGCTCTGGTTGTTGTTAATAAAAAGAACAAACATGCAATGACACTGGTGGATCCATGTGTGGTCTCTGAAGAGAACACCCATGCAATGTCCGTGGTTGTTAGTAAAAAGAGAACACATGCAATGACACTGGTGGATCCATAGGTGGATTGTGAAAAGAACACAAATGCAATGAGACTGTTGGATCCATATGTGGTATGTGAAAAGAACACACATGCAATGACTCCAGTTGTTGTTACTAAAAAGAACACACATGCAATGACACTGGTGGTTCATAGGTGGATTGTGAAAAGAGCACACATGCAATGACACTTGTGGATACATATGTGGTATGTGAAAAGATCACACATGCAATGACTCCAGTTTTGTTAATAAAAAGAACACACATGCAATGACACTAGTGGATCCATGTGTGGATTCTGAAGAGAACAAACATGCAATGACTCTAGTTGTTGTTAGTAAAAAGAACACACAAGTAATGACACTGGTGGATCCATAGGTGGATTGTGAAAAGAGCACACATGCAACGACACTTGTGGATACATATGTGGTGTGTGAAAAGATCACACATGCAATGACTCCAGTTGTTGTTAGTAAAAATAACACATAAGCAATGACACTGGTGGATCCATAGGTGGATTGTGAAAAGAGCACACATGCAACGACACTTGTGGATAGATATGTGGTGTGTGAAAAGATCACACATGCAATGACTCCAGTTATTGTTAGTAAAAAGAACACACATGCAATGACACTGGTCGATCCATGTGTGGTCTCTTCAGAGACCACACATGCAATGACACTGATGGATCCATCTATGGTCTTTGAAGAGAACGCACATTTCAATGACTATGGTTGTTGTTAGTAAAAAGAACACACATGCAATGACACTGGTGGATCCATATGTGGCATGTGAAAAGAACACACATGCAATGACTCTAGTTGTTGTTAGTAAAAAGAACACACTTGCAATGACACTGGTGGATCCATATGTGGATTGTGAAAATAGCACACATGCAATGAAACTGGTGGATCCATATGTGGTATGTGAAAAGAACACACATGCAATGACTCCAGTTATTGTTAGTAAAATGAACACACATGTAATGACACTGGTGGATAAGAGACCACACATGCAATGACACTGGTGGATCCATGTGTGGTCTCTGAAGAGAACACACATTTCAATGACTCTAGTTGTTGTTAGTACAAAGAACACACATGCAATGACACTGGTGGATCTATGTGTGGTCTCTGAAGAGAACACACATGCAATGACTTTGGTTGTTGTTAGTAAAAAGAGCACACATGCTATGACACTGGTGGATCTATAGTTGGATTGTGAAAAGAACACACATGCAATCACACTAGTGGATCCATATGTGGTATGTGAAAAGAACACACATGCAATGACTCCAGTTGTTGTTTCTAAAAAGAACACACATGCAATGACACTGGTGGATCCATAGGTGGATTGTTAAAAGAGCACACATGCAATTACACTGGTGGATCCATATGTGTTATGTGAAAAGAACACACATGCAATGAATCTAGTTGTTGTTAGTAAAAAGTACACACATGCAATGACACTGGTGGATCCATGTGTGTTCTCCTCTGAAAAGAGCACACATGCCATGACACTGGTGGATCCATATGTGGTATGTGAAAAGAACACTCATGCAATGACTCTAGTTGTTGTTAGTAAAAAGAACACACATGCAATAACAATGGTGGATCCATGTGTGGTCTCTGAAGAAAACACACATTTCAATGGCTCTGGTTGTTGTTAATAAAAAGAATAAAACATGCAATGACACTGGTGGATCCATGTGTGGTCTCTGAAGAGAACACCCATGCAATGTCTGTGGTTGTTAGTAAAAAGAGCACACATGCAATGACACTGGTGGATCCATAGGAGGATTGTGAAAAGAACACAAATGCAATGAGACTGGTGGATCCATATGTGGTATGTGAAAAGAACACACATGCAATGACTCAAGTTGTTATTACTAAAAAGACCACACATGCAATGACACTGGTGGATCCATAGGTGGATTGTGAAAAGAGCACACATGCAATGACACTTGTGGATACATATGTGGTATGTGAAAAGATCACACATGCAATGACTCCAGTTCTTGTTAGTAAAAAGAACACACATGCAATGACACTGGTGGATCCATGTGTGGTCTCTTCAGAGACCACACATGCAATGACACTGATGGATCCATCCATGGTCTCCGGAGAGAACACACATTTCAATGACTCTGGTTGTTGTTAGTAAAAAGAACACACATGCAATGACACTGGTGGATCCATGTATGGTCTCTGAAGAGAACACACATTTCAATGACTCTGGTTGTTGTTAGTAAAAAGAACACACATGCAATGACACTGGTGGATCCATGTGAGGTCTCTGAAGAGAACACACATGACATGACTCTGGTTGTTGTTAGTAAAAAGAGCACACATGCAATGACACTGGTGGATCCATAGGTGGATTGTTAAAAGAACACACATGCAATGACACTGGTGGATCCATATGTGGTATGTGAAAAGAACACACATCCGACGACTATGGTTGTTGTTAGTAAAAAGAAAACACATGCAATGACACTAGTGGATCCATAGGTGGATTGGGAAAAGAGCACACATGCAATGACACTAGTGGATCCATATGTGGTATGTGAAAAGAACACACATGCAATGACTCCAGTTGTTGTTAGTAAAAAAGAATACACATGCAATGACACTGGTGGATCCATGTGTGGTCTCTGAAGAGAACACACATGCAATACACTGGTGGATCCATGTGTGGTCTCTGAAGAGAACACACATTTTAATAACACTGGTGGATCCATGTGTGGTCTCTAAAGAGAACACACATTTCAATGACTCTGGTTGTTGTTTGTAAAAAGAACACACTTGCAATGACACTGGTGGATCCATGTGTGGACTATGAATATAACAAACATTCAATGACTCTAGTTGTTGTTAGTAAAAAGAACACACAAGTAATGACACTTGTGGATCCATAGGTGGATTGTGAAAGGAGCACACATGCAACGACACTTGTGGATACATATGTGGTGTGTGAAAAGATCACACATGCAATGACTCCAGTTGTTGTTAGTAAAAAGAACACACATGCAATGACACTGGTGGATCCATGTGTGGTCTCTTCAGAGAACACACATGCAATGATTCTGGTTATTGTTAGTAAAAAGATCACACATGCAATGACACTAGTGGATCCATAGGTGGATTGTGAAAAGAACACACATGCAATGACACTGGTGGATCCATGTGTGGTCTTTGAAGAGAACACACATGCAATGACTCTGCTTGTTGTTAGTAAAAAGAGTACACATGCAATAACACAGGTGGATCCATAGGTGGATTGTGAAAAGAGCACACATGCAATGACACTGGTGGATCCATATGTGGTATGTGAAAAGAACACACATTCAATGACTCTAGTTGTTGTTAGTAAAAAGAACACACATGCAATGACACTGGTGGATCCATAGGTGGATTGTGAAAAGTGCACACATGCAGTGACATTGGTGGATCCATATGTGGTATGTGAAAAGAACACACATGCAATGACTCCAGTTGTTGTTAGAAAAGATAACACACATGCAATGACACTGGTGGATCCATGTGTGGTCTCTGAAGAGAACACACATTTCAATGACTCTGGTTGTTGTTAGTAAAAAGAACACACATGCAATGACACTGGTGGATCCATGTGTGGTCTCTAAAGAGAACACAGATGCAATGTCTCTGGTTGTTGTTAGTAAAAAGAACACACATGCAATGACACTGGTGGATCCATAGGTGGATTGTGAAAAGAACACAGATGCAATGACACTGGTGGATCCATATGTGGTATGTCAAAAGAACACACATGCAATGACTCTGGTTGTTGTTAGTAAAAATAACACACAAGCAATGACACTGGTGGATCCATAGGTGGATTGTGAAAAGAGCACACATGCAACGACACTTGTGGATACATATGTGGTGTGTGAAAAGATCACACATGCAATGACTCCAGTTGTTGTTAGTAAAAAGAACACACATGCAATGACATCAGGATCCATGTGTGGTCTCTTTAGAGACCTCACATGCAATGACACTGATGGATCCATCTATGGTCTCTGAAGAGAACACACATTTCAATGACTATGGTTGTTGTTAGTAAAAAGAACACACATGCAATGACACTGGTGGATCCATGTGTGGTCTCTGAAGAGAACACACATTTCAATGGCTCTGGTTGTTGTTAATAAAAAGAACAAACATGCAATGACACTGGTGGATCCATGTGTGGTCTCTGAAGAGAACACCCATGCAATGTCTGTGGTTGTTAGTAAAAAGAGCACACATGCAATGACACTGGTGGATCCATAGGAGGATTGTGAAAAGAACACAAATGCAATGAGACTGGTGGATCCATATGTGGTATGTGAAAAGAACACACATGCAATGACTCCAGTTGTTGTTACTAAAAAGAACACACATGCAATGACACTGGTGGATCCATAGGTGGATTGTGAAAAGAGCACACATGCAATGACACTTGTGGATACATATGTGGTATGTGAAAAGATCACACATGCAATGACTCCAGTTGTTGTTAGTAAAAAGAACACACATGCAATGACACTGGTGGATCCATGTGTGGTCTTGAGACCACACATGCAATGACACTGATGGATCCATCTATGGTCTCCGGAGAGAACACACATTTCAATGACTCTGGTTGTTGTTAGTAAAAAGAACACACATGCAATGACACTGGTGGATCCATGTATGGTCTCTGAAGAGAACACACATTTCAATGACTCTGGTTGTTGTTAGTAAAAAGAAAACACATGCAATGACACTAGTGGATCCATAGGTGGATTGGGAAAAGAGCACACATGCAATGACACTAGTGGATCCATATGTGGTATGTGAAAAGAACACACATGCAATGACTCCAGTTGTTGTTAGTAAAAAAGAATACACATGCAATGACACTGGTGGATCCATGTGTGGTCTCTGAAGAGAACACACATGCAATGACACTGGTGGATCCATGTGTGGTCTCTGAAGAGAACACACATTTTAATAACACTGATGGATCCATGTGTGGTCTCTAAAGAGAACACACATTTCAATGACTCTGGTTGTTGTTAGTAAAAAGAACACACATGCAATGACACTGGTGGATCCATGTGTGGACTCTGAAGAGAACAAACATGCAATGACTCTAGTTGTTGTTAGTAAAAAGAACACACAAGTAATGACACTTGTGGATCCATAGGTGGATTGTGAAAGGAGCACACATGCAACGACACTTGTGGATACATATGTGGTGTGTGAAAAGATCACACATGCAATGACTCCAGTTGTTGTTAGTAAAAAGAACACACATGCAATGACACTGGTGGATCCATGTGTGGTCTCTTCAGAGAACACACATGCAATGATTCTGGTTATTGTTAGTAAAAAGATCACACATGCAATGACACTAGTGGATCCATAGGTGGATTGTGAAAAGAACACACATGCAATGACACTGGTGGAGCCATAAGTGGTATGTGAAAAGAACACACATTCAATGACTCTAGTTGTTGTTAGTAAAAAGAACACACATGCAATGACACTGGTGGATCCATAGGTGGATTGTGAAAAGTGCACACATGCAGTGACATTGGTGGATCCATATGTGGTATGTGAAAAGAACACACATGCAATGACTCCAGTTGTTGTTAGAAAAGATAACACACATGCAATGACATCAGGATCCATGTGGTCTCTGAAGAGAACACACATTTCAATGACTCTGGTTGTTGTTAGTAAAAAGAACACACATGCAATGACACTGGTGGATCCATGTGTGGTCTCTAAAGAGAACACAGATGCAATGTCTCTGGTTGTTGTTAGTAAAAAGAACACACAAGCAATGACACTGGTGGATCCATAGGTGGATTGTGAAAAGAGCACACATGCAACGACACTTGTGGATACATATGTGGTGTGTGAAAAGATCACACATGCAATGACTCCAGTTGTTGTTAGTAAAAAGAACACACATGCAATGACATCAGGATCCATGTGTGGTCTCTTTAGAGACCTCACATGCAATGACACTGATGGATCCATCTATGGTCTCTGAAGAGAACACACATTTCAATGACTATGGTTGTTGTTAGTAAAAAGAACACACATGCAATGACACTGGTGGATCCATGTGTGGTCTCTGAAGAGAACACACATTTCAATGGCTCTGGTTGTTGTTAATAAAAAGAACAAACATGCAATGACACTGGTGGATCCATGTGTGGTCTCTGAAGATAACACCCATGCAATGTCTGTGGTTGTTAGTAAAAAGAGCACACATGCAATGACACTGGTGGATCCATAGGAGGATTGTGAAAAGAACACAAATGCAATGAGACTGGTGGATCCATATGTGGTATGTGAAAAGAACACACATGCAATGACTCCAGTTGTTGTTACTAAAAAGAACACACATGCAATGACACTGGTGGATCCATAGGTGGATTGTGAAAAGAGCACACATGCAATGACACTTGTGGATACATATGTGGTATGTGAAAAGATCACACATGCAATGACTCCAGTTGTTGTTAGTAAAAAGAACACACATGCAATGACACTGGTGGATCCATGTGTGGTCTCTTCAGAGACCACACATGCAATGACACTGATGGATCCATCTATGGTCTCCGGAGAGAACACACATTTCAATGACTCTGGTTGTTGTTAGTAAAAATAACACACATGCAATGACACTGGTGGATCCATGTATGCTCTCTGAAGAGAACACACATTTCAATGACTCTGGTTGTTGTTAGTAAAAAGAACACACATGCAATGACACTTGTGGATCCATGTGTGGTCTCTGAAGAGAACACACATGACATGACTCTGGTTGTTGTTAGTAGAAAGAGCACACATGCAATAACACTGGTGGATCCATAGGTGGATTGTTAAAAGAACACACATGCAATGACACTGGTGGATCCATATGTGGTATGTGAAAAGAACACACATCCGACGACTATGGTTGTTGTTAGTAAAAAGAAAACACATGCAATAACACTAGTGGATCCATAGGTGGATTGGGAAAAGAGCACACATGCAATGACACTAGTGGATCCATATGTGGTATGTGAAAAGAACACACATGCAATGACTCCAGTTGTTGTTAGTAAAAAAGAATACACATGCAGTGACACTGGTGGATCCATGTGTGGTCTCTGAAGAGAACACACATGCAATGACATCAGGATCCATGTGTGGTCTCTGAAGAGAACACACATTTTAATAACACTGGTGGATCAATGTGTGGTCTCTAAAGAGAACACACATTTCAATGACTCTGGTTGTTGTTAGTAAAAAGAACACACATGCAATGACACTGGTGGATCCATGTGTGGACTCTGAAGAGAACAAACATGCAATGACTCTAGTTGTTGTTAGTAAAAAGAACACACAAGTAATGACACTTGTGGATCCATAGGTGGATTGTGAAAGGAGCACACATGCAACGACACTTGTGGATACATATGTGGTGTGAAAAGATCACACATGCAATGACTCCAAGTTGTTAGTAAAAGAACACACATGCAATGACATCAGGATCCATGTGTGGTCTCTTCAGAGAACACACATGCAATGATTCTGGTTATTGTTAGTAAAAAGATCTCACATGCAATGACACTGGTGGATCCATAGGTGGATTGTGAAAAGAACACACATGCAATGACACTGGTGGAGCCATATGTGGTATGTGAAAAGAACACACATTGAATGACTCCAGTTGTTGTTAGTAAAAAGAACACACATGCAATGACACTGGTGGATCCATAGGTGGATTGTGAAAAGTGCACACATGCAGTGACATTGGTGGATCCATATGTGGTATGTGAAAAGAACACACATGCAATGACTCCAGTTGTTGTTAGAAAAGAGAACACACATGCAATGACACTGGTGGATCCATGTGTGGTCTCTGAAGAGAACACACATTTCAATGACTCTGGTTGTTATTAGTAAAAAGAACACACATGCAATGACACTGATGGATCCATGTGTGGTCTCTAAAGAGAACACAGATGCAATGTCTCTGGTTGTTGTTAGTAAAAAGAGCGCACATGCAATGACACTGGTGGATCCATAGGTGGATTGTGAAAAGAACACAGATGCAATGACACTGGTGGATCCAAATGTGGCATGTCAAAAGAACACACATGCAATGACTCTGGTTGTTGTTAGTAAAAAGAACACACAAGCAATAACACTGGTGGATCCATGTGTGGTCTCTGAAGAGAACACACATGCAATGACACTGGTGGATCCATGTGTGGTCTCTGAAGAGAACACGCATTTTAATAACAATGGTGGATCCATGTGTGGTCTCTAAAGAGAACACACATTTCAATGACTCTGGTTGTTGTTAGTAAAAAGAACACACATGCAATGACACTGGTGGATCCATGTGTGGACTCTGAAGAGAACAAACATGCAATGACTCTAGTTGTTGTTAGTAAAAAGAACACACAAGTAATGACACTTGTGGATCCATAGGTGGATTGTGAAAGGAGCACACATGCAACGACACTTGTGGATACATATGTGGTGTGTGAAAAGATCACACATGCAATGACTCCAGTTGTTGTTAGTAAAAAGAACACACATGCAATGACACTGGTGGATCCATGTGTGGTCTCTTCAGAGAACACACATGCAATGATTCTGGTTATTGTTAGTAAAAAGATCACACATGCAATGACACTGGTGGATCCATAGGTGGATTGTGAAAAGAACACACATGCAATGACACTGGTGGAGCCATATGTGGTATGTGAAAAGAACACACATTCAATGACTCCAGTTGTTGTTAGTAAAAAGAACACACATGCAATGACACTGGTGGATCCATAGGTGGATTGTGAAAAGTGCACACATGCAGTGACATTGGTGGATCCATATGTGGTATGTGAAAAGAACACACATGCAATGACTCCAGTTGTTGTTAGAAAAGAGAACACACATGCAATGACACTGGTGGATCCATGTATGGTCTCTGAAGAGAACACACATTTCAATGACTCTGGTTGTTGTTAGTAAAAAGAACACACATGCAATGACACTGGTGGATCCATGTGTGGTCTCTAAAGAGAACACAGATGCAATGTCTCTGGTTGTTGTTAGTAAAAAGAACGCACATGCAATGACACTGGTGGATCCATAGGTGGATTGTGAAAAGAACACAGATGCAATGACACTGGTGGATCCATATGTGGTATGTCAAAAGAACACACATGCAATGACTCTGGTTGTTGTTAGTAAAAAGAACACACAAGCAATGACACTGGTGGATCCATAGGTGGATTGTGAAAAGAGCACACATGCAACGACACTTGTGGATACATATGTGGTGTGTGAAAAGATCACACATGCAATGACTCCAGTTGTTGTTAGTAAAAAGAATACACATGCAATGACACTGGTGGATCCATGTGTGGTCTCTTTAGAGACCTCATATGCAATGACACTGATGGATCCATCTATGGTCTCTGAAGAGAACACACATTTCAATGACTATGGTTGTTGTTAGTAAAAAGAACACACATGCAATGACACTGGTGGATCCATGTGTGGTCTCTGAAGAGAACACACATTTCAATGGCTCTGGTTGTTGTTAGTAAAAAGAGCACACATGCAATGACACTGGTGGATCTATAGTTGGATTGTGAAAAGAGCACACATGCAATGACACTTGTGGATACATATGTGGTATGTGAAAAGATCACACATGCAATGACTCCAGTTGTTGTTAGTAAAAAGAACACACATGCAATGACACTGGTGGATCCATGTGTGGTCTCTTCAGAGACCACACATGCAATGACACTGATGGATCCATCTATGGTCTTCGGAGAGAACACACATTTCAATGACTCTGGTTGTTGTTAGTAAAAAGAGCACACATGCAATGACACTGGTGGATCCATGTATGGTCTCTGAAGAGAACACACATTTCAATGACTCTGGTTGTTGTTAGTAAAAAGAACACACATGCAATGACACTGGTGGATCCATGTGTGGTCTCTGAAGAGAACACACATGACATGACTCTGGTTGTTGTTAGTAAAAAGAGCACACATGCAATAACACTGGTGGATCCATAGGTGGATTGTTAAAAGAACACACATGCAATGACACTGGTGGATCCATATGTGGTATGTGAAAAGAACACACATCCGACGACTATGGTTGTTGTTAGTAAAAAGAAAACACATGCAATGACACTAGTGGATCCATAGGTGGATTGGGAAAAGAGCACACATGCAATGACACTAGTGGATCCATATGTGGTATGTGAAAAGAACACACATGCAATGACTCCAGTTGTTGTTAGTAAAAAAGAATACACATGCAATGACTGGTGGATCCATGTGTGGTCTCCAAGAGAACACACATGCAATACACTGGTGGATCCATGTGTGGTCTCTGAAGAGAACACACATTTTAATAACACTGGTGGATCCATGTGTGGTCTCTAAAGAGAACACACATTTCAATGACTCTGGTTGTTGTTAGTAAAAAGAACACACATGCAATGACACTGGTGGATCCATGTGTGGACTCTGAAGAGAACAAACATGCAATGACTCTAGTTGTTGTTAGTAAAAAGAACACACAAGTAATGACACTTGTGGATCCATAGGTGGATTGTGAAAGGAGCACACATGCAACGACACTTGTGGATACATATGTGGTGTGTGAAAAGATCACACATGCAATGACTCCAGTTGTTGTTAGTAAAAAGAACACACATGCAATGACACTGGTGGATCCATGTGTGGTCTCTTCAGAGAACACACATGCAATGATTCTGGTTATTGTTAGTAAAAAGATCACACATGCAATGACACTGGTGGATCCATAGGTGGATTGTGAAAAGAACACACATGCAATGACACTGGTGGAGCCATATGTGGTATGTGAAAAGAACACATTCAATGACTCCAGTTGTTGTTAGTAAAAAGAACACACATGCAATGACACTGGTGGATCCATAGGTGGATTGTGAAAAGTGCACACATGCAGTGACATTGGTGGATCCATATGTGGTATGTGAAAAGAACACACATGCAATGACTCCAGTTGTTGTTAGAAAAGAGAACACACATGCAATGACACTGGTGGATCCATGTATGGTCTCTGAAGAGAACACACATTTCAATGACTCTGGTTGTTGTTAGTAAAAAGAACACACATGCAATGACACTGGTGGATCCATGTGTGGTCTCTAAAGAGAACACAGATGCAATGTCTCTGGTTGTTGTTAGTAAAAAGAACGCACATGCAATGACACTGGTGGATCCATAGGTGGATTGTGAAAAGAACACAGATGCAATGACACTGGTGGATCCATATGTGGTATGTCAAAAGAACACACATGCAATGACTCTGGTTGTTGTTAGTAAAAAGAACACACAAGCAATGACACTGGTGGATCCATAGGTGGATTGTGAAAAGAGCACACATGCAACGACACTTGTGGATACATATGTGGTGTGTGAAAAGATCACACATGCAATGACTCCAGTTGTTGTTAGTAAAAAGAATACACATGCAATGACACTGGTGGATCCATGTGTGGTCTCTTTAGAGACCTCACATGCAATGACACTGATGGATCCATCTATGGTCTCTGAAGAGAACACACATTTCAATGACTATGGTTGTTGTTAGTAAAAAGAACACACATGCAATGACACTGGTGGATCCATGTGTGGTCTCTGAAGAGAACACACATTTCAATGGCTCTGGTTGTTGTTAGTAAAAAGAGCACACATGCAATGACACTGGTGGATCTATAGTTGGATTGTGAAAAGAGCACACATGCAATGACACTTGTGGATACATATGTGGTATGTGAAAAGATCACACATGCAATGACTCCAGTTGTTGTTAGTAAAAAGAACACACATGCAATGACACTGGTGGATCCATGTGTGGTCTCTTCAGAGACCACACATGCAATGACACTGATGGATCCATCTATGGTCTTCGGAGAGAACACACATTTCAATGACTCTGGTTGTTGTTAGTAAAAAGAACACACATGCAATGACACTGGTGGATCCATGTATGGTCTCTGAAGAGAACACACATTTCAATGACTCTGGTTGTTGTTAGTAAAAAGAACACACATGCAATGACACTGGTGGATCCATGTGTGGTCTCTGAAGAGAACACACATGACATGACTCTGGTTGTTGTTAGTAAAAAGAGCACACATGCAATAACACTGGTGGATCCATAGGTGGATTGTTAAAAGAACACACATGCAATGACACTGGTGGATCCATATGTGGTATGTGAAAAGAACACACATCCGACGACTATGGTTGTTGTTAGTAAAAAGAAAACACATGCAATGACACTAGTGGATCCATAGGTGGATTGGGAAAAGAGCACACATGCAATGACACTAGTGGATCCATATGTGGTATGTGAAAAGAACACACATGCAATGACTCCAGTTGTTGTTAGTAAAAAAGAATACACATGCAATGACACTGGTGGATCCATGTGTGGTCTCTGAAGAGAACACACATGCAATGACACTGGTGGATCCATGTGTGGTCTCTGAAGAGAACACACATTTTAATAACACTGGTGGATCCATGTGTGGTCTCTAAAGAGAACACACATTTCAATGACTCTGGTTGTTGTTAGTAAAAAGAACACACATGCAATGACACTGGTGGATCCATGTGTGGACTCTGAAGAGAACAAACATGCAATGACTCTAGTTGTTGTTAGTAAAAAGAACACACAAGTAATGACACTTGTGGATCCATAGGTGGATTGTGAAAGGAGCTCACATGCAACGACACTTGTGGATACATATGTGGTGTGTGAAAAGATCACACATGCAATGACTCCAGTTGTTGTTAGTAAAAAGAACACACATGCAATGACACTGGTGGATCCATGTGTGGTCTCTTCAGAGAACACACATGCAATGATTCTGGTTATTGTTAGTAAAAAGATCACACATGCAATGACACTGGTGGATCCATAGGTGGATTGTGAAAAGAACACACATGCAATGACACTGGTGGAGCCATATGTGGTATGTGAAAAGAACACACATTGAATGACTCTAGTTGTTGTTAGTAAAAAGAACACACATGCAATGACACTGGTGGATCCATAGGTGGATTGTGAAAAGTGCACACATGCAGTGACATTGGTGGATCCATATGTGGTATGTGAAAAGAACACACATGCAATGACTCCAGTTGTTGTTAGAAAAGAGAACACACATGCAATGACACTGGTGGATCCATGTGTGGTCTCTGAAGAGAACACACATTTCAATGACTCTGGTTGTTGTTAGTAAAAAGAACACACATGCAATGACACTGATGGATCCATGTGTGGTCTCTAAAGAAAACACAGATGCAATGTCTCTGGTTGTTGTTAGTAAAAAGAGCGCACATGCAATGACACTGGTGGATCCATAGGTGGATTGTGAAAAGAACACAGATGCAATGACACTGGTGGATCCATATGTGGCATGTCAAAAGAACACACATGCAATGACTCTGGTTGTTGTTAGTAAAAAGAACACACAAGCAATGACACTGGTGGATCCATAGGTGGATTGTGAAAAGAGCACACATGCAACGACACTTGTGGATACATATGTGGTGTGTGAAAAGATCACACATGCAATGACTCCAGTTGTTGTTAGTAAAAAGAACACACATGCAATGACACTGGTGGATCCATGTGTGGTCTCTTTAGAGACCTCACATGCAATGACACTGATGGATCCATCTATGGTCTCTGAAGAGAACACACATTTCAATGACTATGGTTGTTGTTAGTAAAAAGAACACACATGCAATGACACTGGTGGATCCATGTGTGGTCTCTGAAGAGAAGACACATGCAATGATTCTGGTTGTTGTTAGTAAAAAGAGCACATATGCAATGACACTGGTGGATCCATAGGTGGATTGTGAAAAGAACACACATGCAATGACACTGGTGGATCCATATGTGGTATGTGAAAATAACACACATGCAATGATTCCAGTTGTTGTTAGTAAAAAGAACACACATGCAATGACATTGGTGGATCCATGTGTGTTGTCTTAAGAGACAACACATGCAATGACACTGGTGGATCCATGTGTGGTCTCTGAAGAGAACACTCATTTAAATGACTCTGGTTGTTGTTAGTAAAAAGAACACACATGCCATGACACCGGTGGATCCATGTGTGGTCTCCGAAGAGAACACACATGCAATGACTCTGGTAGTTGTTAGTAAAAAGAGCACACATGCAATGACACTGGTGGATCCATAGGTGGATTGTGAAAAGAGCACACATGCAATGACACTGGTGGATCCATGTGTGGTCTTTGAAGAGAACACACATTTCAATGACACTGGTGGATCCATGTGTGGTCTTTGAAGAGAACACAAATTTCAATGACACTGGTGGATCCATATGTTGTATGTGAAAGCAACACACATGCAATGACACTAGTGGATCCATGTGTGATCTCCGAAGAGAACACACAATTCAATGACTCTGGTTGTTGTTAGTAAAAAGAACACACATGCAATGAACTGGTGGATCCATGTGTGGTCTCCAAAGAGAACACACATGCAATGACACATGTTGTTAGTAAAAATAACACACATGCAATGACACTGGTGGATCCATGTGTGGTCTCTAAAGAGAACAAACATGCAATGACTCAGGTTGTTGTTAGTAAAAAGAGCACACATGCAATGACACTGGTGGATCCATAGGTGGATTGTGAAAGAACACACATGCGATGACACTGGTGGATCTATATGTGGCATGTGAAAAGAACACACATGCAATGACTCTAGTTGTTGTTAGTAAAAAGAACACACTTGCAATGACACTGGTGGATCCATATGTGGATTGTGAAAAGAGCACACATGCAATGACACTGGTGGATCCATATGTGGTATGTGAAAAGAACACACATGCAATGACTCCAGTTGTTGTTAGTAAAAAGAACACACATGCAATGATACTGGTGGATAAGAGACCACACATGCAATGACACTGGTGGATCCATGTGTGGTATCTAAAGAGAACACACATTTCAATGACTCTAGTTGTTGTTAGTACAAAGAACACACATGCAATGACACTGGTGGATCTATGTGTGGTCTCTAAAGAGAACACACATGCAATGACTTCTGTTGTTGTTAGTAAAAAGAGCACACATGCAATGACACTGGTGGATCTATAGTTGGATTGTGAAAAGAACACACATGCAATAACACTGGTGGATCCATATGTGGTATGTGAAGAGAACACACATGCAATGACTCCAGTTGTTTTTTCTAAAAAGAACACATATGCAATGACACTGGTGGATCCATAGGTGGATTGTGAAAAGAGCACAGATGCAATTACACTGGTGGATCCATATGTGGTATGTGAAAAGAACACACATGCAATGAATCTAGTTTATGTTAGTAAAAAGTACACACATGCAATGACACTGGTGGATCCATGTGTGTTCTCCTCTGAAAAGAGCACACATGCAATGACACTGGTGGATCCATATGTGGTATGTGAAAAGAACAGTCATGCAATGACTCTAGTTGTTGTTAGTAAAAAGAACACACATGCAATAACACTGGTGGATCCATGTGTGGTCTCTAAAGAGAACACACATTTGAGTGACTCTAGTTGTTGTTAAAAAAAGAACAAACATGCAATGACACTGGTGGATCCATGTGTGGTCTCTGAAGAGAACACCCATGCAATGTCTGTGGTTGTTGTTAGTAAAACGAGCACACATGCAATGACACTGGTGGATCCATAGGTGGATTGTGAAAAGAACACACATGCAATGAGACTGGTGGATCCATATGTGGTATGTGAAAAGAACACACATGCAATGACTCCAGTTGTTGTTACTAAAAAGAATACACATGCAATGACACTGGTGGATCCATATGTGGATTGTGAAAAGAGCACACATGCAATGACACTTGTGGATACATATGTGGTATGTGAAAAGATCACACATGCAATGACTCCAGTTGTTGTTAGTAAAAAGAGCACACATGCAATGACACTGGTGGATCCATGTGTGGTATCTTCAGAGACCACACATGCAATGACACTGATGGATCCATCTATGGTCTCCGAAGAGAACACACATTTCAATGACTCTGGTTGTTGTTAGTAAAAAGAACACACATTGTAAGATCCCTCCTTATTAAAGGAAAAGATCCCTGTGATTGCAATGCTAGTCCCTGGATCAATGCTAGCATCCACAGTTTAAGATGAAGTACATAGATACAAAGGTCGTTTATTACAGTCATTCCAGAGATAAAACATAGTCTTTTACATCTCAGGGCCAAAGGCCTAATATAAGAGTTTATGGAATAAGTAAATAAACATAAGTCTTCATCTTCATGTGCCACAGGCAAGCATGTTGAGTGTAGACTCATGACTCCTAATCATCATCGGAGTAACCTGCAACATTACAATTCTGACCACAGAGGGTCAATACTTTGGAATAGTATTGGCAAGTGATACCTTAGTATATATTAAGTGGGCTAAATACTATATGCATTTGGCTAGGTGGAGCTTAGGCTTGCATTGCTCAAAATATATTTTTCCCTAACATTTGAAAACACTAAGTTTTTGCTTGACAAAACTTCCCAAGGCATCTACCAATCAAGGACTGAAGATCCTTCTCGAGGCATCTACCAATCAAAGACTGAAGATCCTTTAACCCTTGTTCACCCACAAATTTTATTTAGAAATTGGAGTGATGAGATTCTTGAAGTTTCCATGTCTTGATGCTCAAATTGTCCTTTACCAGGGACATGGCTAAGTACTTAGGTTTTACACTCTGCAGAGGTGGTGCACTTTCCCCACAATACTTGGTTTCCCAAGACAAGATCCTTCAGAAGCCTTTCCTTAGTCAAATGGACGCGTTCCAACCTATCATTCCCTCTACCACCAACTGTCCAAAAGACTAAGTTCCAGCAACCTAAGATCATGGCAGAGCCCATATTGCCAAGTGGTTGCACTTGAAGCTTCTCAACATTTGACATCTCAAATCTCTTTGTTTCCTGGGTGGCCATCCACAAGTGAGATACACTAAGGTAAACCAGAAACATGGGCCTTGTGAACCACTCAACCAAAAACCACCAAGCAAGTCCCATTCCACCCAGGAGTTTCATTAACTTAGTTGTTTTGTTAAATAAAACACAAGTCCTCAGACTTAGAATATTTTTTCATAGTGTGAATATATAAACCACCCTTGTTTTCTAGTAGCTAGGCTAAGCATGGCATGGCAACTTATCCTTAGGGAATTTTCCTAGCAACTCTACCATTCTAATCTACATAGGATTTCCCAACATCATTTGACAAAAGTAGCATGCAACTCTTAGCAAAATATCTAATGCAAGTATAAAATATAGGAATGGAATATTCATGAAGATATCACTTGCCTTGGTAGTGTGGAGAGTAACACTCGTCACAATCACAATCACTAGCAAAATCTACACACAAAGTTGTAGCACACAATTACACACAAATATACAAACAAAAATAGTATGAATGCATGCATGCATGAAATTACTAAGTGGTGATTTTGAAAACTCTACCAAGCAAGCGCATGATTACAGAAACTTAACAAGTCACAAGTTTGCCAACTAAACTTATTTAATCCTAAAACAAAATACTAAACTAAATCTATATTCAAAATAGCCTTAAACAAGTTTCTACAAATAAAGTCATTCTATTGGTTACTATTTGCTAAACACATTGGATAGGCAGAAAGGTCTTGTCTCACTGAATCCAACGATATAAAGTTTGCAAAATTCTAACGTGGCAATCAAAAGTTATAAGCATTTGAATTTGGATCAAATTTCTGGTTTTAAACCTGTTTTTAGATCTAATCCTAGCCACGCGTCGTTTGTGATTTGGCGTACGCTTCGTTGGATCGCGCTCTACAGCCGGGATCTAAATGATCGTGCGCCTCGCTCGGATCGCGTGCGGGTTAAGTGGATCTATCCTAGCGCTACGATATAGATCTAACGGTCTAAAACAACAAGCCAAAATCTGGCGGCGCTTATCGGCTGTGCGCGGCGGCGACGGTCGGACGATGGCGGCACCGGCAATACAGATCGCTAGGAGGATGGGGAAGATACTCACCGAGACCGCAAGGTCGTGGGGATGCTCGACGTGTGGTCAGCTCGGCAAGGGGCGCTCAGGGTTGCGGTAGATTTCTCGCCGGAGTTGGATCTGGCAACGGCAGTGGTTCCGCTTCGAGGTCTCGGGAGGCGTTGTAGATCACTAGGATGCAAACAAAAGGCGTGGTCGGATCTGTAAGATCATGGAGAACATGCGAGCGTGAACGACAAGGTTCGGGGCGGTCTGGACTTACCACTAGAGCTCGCCGGAGTTGATGTTTCCGTCGGTGCTTGCGGTGTCGAGTGGAACCGGCGACCTGGGGCAGTACATGAAGAACTAGTGAGGTCAGGAGGTGCGCAAAGACTCACTGAGCAAGATAGCAAGAACGAGAGGCAGAGGGGAACACGAGGCTCACCGGAATCGATCGCCGTAGAGGGCTGTGTCTGCGGCGGTGCGAGGATGATTGAGAGCAGCCTGGTGGCGGAGTGAGCGAGGTGTTTGGGGGAAAATGCTCGCGAGGCAGAGAGGGTCTTATAGCCAGAGGCTCGACATGAAACGCTCGCGGTTTAATGCCCAATTACGCCGCGCCATTACCGGCAGTGACTGCAGCAACGACGTGGTCGCAGCGCGGTTTAGGAAAACGAGGACGACGTGGACGGGCCCGCTCGTCGGTGAAGTGTGCGAGGTGAAGGTGGGTGTCGGCGCCGAAACGCTGCGCTTCGTGAGAAAAGTAAAGTAGGAAAGGTTCAGCTGGGCTTGCTGGCTCGATTCATGGCTGGGCGGAACTCCTGGCGCTCGGCCTTTTTCCTTTGTTTAAGTCTTTTCTTTTTCCAATTCTATTTTCTGGAATGATTTTTGATATGAATTCAAATCCTTTTGAATTCAAACAAAATTGGGGATCTTTGCAGGGTTTTGTGGTTTCAAAAACAGTCAATTCACCATGTGGTTACCTTGTAAGGGCCTGGTCAAGCTTGGGTTTTGAAACAAACAGAGACTTTGTCTCTAGTTTGTAAATGTTTGAAATAGGGTTTAGAAAATATTTCTAAATTGGAAACTTGGGTTAAAATGCTACACCTAATCTTTCCAACAATGGAGGCAAGCAAACAAGTTCCTAAACAATCCAATCTCAAAGGGTGATGGCCAATTGAGTTGAATTTGCACACATGAAATCATAGCTCAATCTTCTGTCTCTAAATGATTTTGAGAAAAACCCTAAATGGATGAAGGATGCAATGATGATATGAATGAGTTTTGAAATATGATTTTTGGGATGTTACAAATCTAACCCCCTTAAGATGAATCTCGCCCTCGAGATTCGGATTGGCTAGCAAATAGGTGAGGGTGGTCTTTCCGAAGATCATCTTCTCTTTCCCATGTTGCTTCCTCTTCGGAATGATGATTCCATTGTACTTTGCAAAACTTGATAGTCTTTGTCCTTGTGACTCTTTCTGCGGTCTCAAGAATCTTGACAGGCTTTTCTTCATAGGTGAGATCACTTTCTAGTTGAACTTCTTCCAAGGATATGGTATCCTTCAAAGAAGATCCTTCCATCTCCGGGTGACATTTCTTAAGCTGACTCACATGAAAAACATTATGGACTGCTAATAAAGATGTTTGATTCGATTTCATATACCTTCTCCTTGCGACTTAGAATGTTGAATGGTCCAACATATCTTGGTGCTAACTTTCCTTTGACTCCAAATCTTTTCACTCCACGGCAGTGATACTCTAAGATAAGCTCTATCCCCAACTTCGTGGTGACTTCTCTCGCTTAGCATCTGCGTAGCTTTTGTCGAGACTGTGCTATCTTCAACTGTCCCTAACCAATTTGACTTTTCTTGGCGTCTTTGATAAGATCTGGTCCAAACAAACTTCTTTCTCCCACACCATTCCATAGCAATGGGGTGGTACACTTTCTTCCATAGAGAAACTCAAATGGTGCCATCCCAATACTAGATTGGTGACTGTTGTTGTAAGAGAACTCTGCGTAAGGCAGACTTTCATCCCAACTTGCTCCATAGTCTAGGTCACATGCCCTCAACATGTCTTTAAGAATTTGATTAGTCCTTTCTGTTTGTCCATCAGTTTCAGGATGAAAAGCAGTGCTGAATTCCAATCTCGTTCCTAAAGATTCATGAAGCTGTCTCCAAAAGTGAGAAGTGAACTGAGTTCCTCTATCAGACACAATACTCTTAGGTACACCGTGAAGGCATACAATTCTGCTCATGTAGATTTTGGCTAACTTGGCACTGGTATAAGTTGTCTTTACGGGTATAAAATGAGCCACTTTAGTTAGGCGATCCACTACTACCCATATGGAATCATACCCTGACCTGGTCCTTGGTAATCTGGTAATGAAATCCATACCAATATTTTCCCACTTCCATTCAGGAATAGGCATTGGTTGAAGCAAACCTGCTGGTTTTTATGCTCCGCTTTCACTCTACTACACACATCACACAAAGTAATGTGTTCAGCGATGTCCCTTTTGAGATTGTTCCACCAAAATCTTTCTTTCATATCCATGTACATTTTGGTGTTTCCCGGGTGAATAGAATATGGCGAGTTATGGGCTTCTTGTAAAATCAGTTTCCGCATTTCCGGATCTTTTGGAACACAAATACGTTTCCGTGCCATAAAGTACCTTGTTAGTCCATATGGAAACTTTTAGCCTTCCTTGGCTAATCCTTTCCTTAATCTCTTGATTTCTTTTATCCGTCTTTTGGGTTTATTTATTTTTATCCAATAGAGTGGGTTGAACATCCAAAGACATAAGATGTCCTTCCGCACAATCTCAACCTGAGTTCCTTGAATTGCTTACACAAGTCATCGGCAATTCACCTTTGGTAAGGCCATTTACAAACGCCTACGACTTAGGGCATCTGCTACTACATTTGCTTGACCAGGATGGTATTGCAAACTCAAGTCGTAATCCTTGATAAGTTCTAGCCATCTCCTTTGTCTCATATTGATTTCCTTCTGTGTGAAGATATACTTCAAACTCTTATGATCGGTGAATACTTCACAACGTTTTCCCAAAAGGTAATGTCTCCATGTTTTGAGTGCATGGACAACAGCGGCTAACTCTAAGTCATGAGTAGGATAATTTACTTCATGTGTTTTGAGTTGTCTCGAGGCATAAGCCACAACTTTTCCGCCTTGCATAAGTCGGCACCTAATCCTTGATGAAGCATCACAATATACTTGGAAATCCTTTTCCAAATCTGGTGAACCAGAACTAGTGTCGACACAAGTCTCTTCTTTAATTCTTGAAAGCTGAGTTCGCAACCTTGGACCAAGCAAACTTCTTATCTTTCTTCAACAATTACGTCATTGGTTTAGCCACCTTTGAAATTTTTCAATGAATCTTCAGTAGTAACCTGCTAAACCAAGAAAACTACTGAACTTTTACGTTCTTAGGAGATTCCCATTCATCACAGCTGAAACTTTAGCGGGATCAAGCGCTACACCATCCTTTGTCATAACATGACCAAGAAATCCAACTTCCTCTAACCAAAACTCACACTTGCTGAATTTGGCATAAAGCTTATGTTCCCTTAGTTTTTCAAGTATCAAGCGTAGATGTCTTTCATGCTCTTCCTTGCTCTTGGAGTAGACCAAGATGTCATCGATGAAAACGACAACGAACTTGTCGAGAAATTCCATGAACACTTTATTCATCATATTCATGAAGTATGCTGGAGCGTTGGTTAAACCAAAAGGCATCACCAGTACTCATACAATCCATACCTTGTGGTGAATGCTGTTTTAGGTATGTCTTGCTCTCTTATCTTGAGTTGAAAATAGCCTGACCGAAGATCAATCTTCGAGAATACACATGCTCCTTCTAGCTGATCAAACAAGTCATTGATTCTTGGCAAAGGATATTTGTTCTTGATGGTTACCTCATTGAGGGAACGATAATCTATGCATAATCTTTGAGTTCTGTCTCTCTTTTCTACGAACAAAACTGGAGCTCCCCAAGATGAAGAACTTGGCTGGATGAATCCTTTCAGAATCGTTCTCCAAGTTGTTTCTTGAGTTCCTTAAGTTCACAACTGACATTTTATAAGGCCTCTTTGCTCTTGGTCCAGAACCTGGTACCAAATCTATTATAAACTCTACATCTCTATCTGGTGGCATTCCCGGTAACTCTTCCGGAAACATATCCGGATATTCACACACAATTGGCACTCTGTCCATGCTAACCCCCTTAAGAGAATTCAGCTTACTTCCTTTAGATTTAAAATTGGACTTGAATTTTATCCTCTTACCTTCAGGGGTTGTGAGTGAAACTGTACGATTGGCACAATCTAGTACTCCCTCGTACTTAGCCATCCAATCCATTCCCAAAATCACATCTAATCCTTGGGAATTCAGGATTATTAGGTTCTTCGAAACTTATGTTTTCCGATCTCTATGACTAGATCATGACATCCTGAATTTACTATCATTTCTCCACCAGGAGAACTTACTCTTATAGGACACCCAATGGTTTCTACCGGTAGTTCATTTCTTTCGACAAATGCTTTTGATATGAATGAATGAGATGCACCAGTGTCAAAGAGTACAAATGCTGAGATGGAATTGAGTCTGAACTTACCAGCAACAGCATTAGGCTCTTCATAGACATCTTCCACATTGATGTGGTTAACACATCCTTTACGAAAAGGATTGGGCTTGTTAGGTCCTTCAACCTTCTTTTCGTGGCACTCATTATCATAATGCCCGACTTCTTGCATTTGAAGCATTCAACTTTGGTGATGTCCCTTTTAGGTGACTTCCACTTCCAATTCCCTTGTGGTGGCTCTTATGTCCACTCTTGTGATTCTTGTACTTATCATTGTCATGTATCACGATGATGCTTGTTGTCATGGCGGTTGTGGTTGTGGTGCTTGTTAAATTTCCCATGCTTGTGGGATCCTGGTGACATTTTCATCATAGTGAGATCGTTTATGAGACGATCCGATGTGCTTGTCAGTGTTTCCTCTTTACTCTCGACTTGCTTCATTTTATTTTCCACAATAAACCTTGTCACATGATGGCGATAAGTTGGAACATATACCATGATGACATTGCAGATTCAGCTCATCGTTCAAGCCTTCGAAACTTTTCCTTTCTTTTTGGCATACGTGTCAACCTCATCCGGTGCATAGCGCTTGATTGTTGAATCTTCAATATATTCAGCCACGTTGTGGTGGCGCTATTTGTGTTGTGGAACTCCTTCTTTTCAGGCTCATCATCCCGTGAGATATGAGGAGTCGAAGCCATCTTCAAAGATATCCCAAGTCACCTCATCAATAGGTGTGGTGATCGAAGTTGTCCACCATCTTTGCGGCTGGTCCTTCCAATGATGTGCTGCTAACCTGACTTTTCAGCATCCGTAAATGCATACGGTCACTAAATCTTTGTTCACAGGCGTAGCCAATCATTGGCCACCATGGGATCGATCGTTCTGAGAACTTAGGTGGCCTCGCACGCAATCTGGTGAGCATATCAAAACCGGAGGTTGTTGTTGTTGTTGTTGTTGTTGTTGTTGTTATTGGGGTTGTTGTTGTTTTGGTTTGGATGAATGTCGTCATCATTTGCATAAGCTGTGTCTACGCATTCATCATCTGTTGAATTTCTGGGGTAATGTTGGGGTTGGGGTTGGGGTTTGTGCGACGGGGAGGCATCTGTGGTTTATTCATATAGGGATAAGAATGAGATACCCTTACATGATTTATGCACAATACATTACAAGCAATCACATAGCATGCAACTCAAGGATAAAAGCTCAACAACAAGATAACAAAAAGTCTCAGAGTAAAAACACAAGTGGCAAGCCATCCACATGTCGGATGGTCCAATGATAAGTTCACAAATAACAAAGTCGGTAAATAAAGATAACTGAGTAGTCAAGTCTACTGCCAACATCAATCTCCTCCTCGACAAAGGTAAGACCGCGTTCTCCATTGCGGTCTTGTTCTCCCTCGATGGTAGTGGTCAAAGAGTCGATCTTGGCCTTGAGAGCCCTAATGCAGAATGAAGTCTCTCAATCACTTTGTCTGCTGCTCTAACTCAAGTCCTTGGACTGCAGTTCCTCAGTCATGTCCCGAATCCTCTTGTTCCTATCACGGATACGTTTCTCTTGACTCTTGAACTTACGGTCTTGGGTCTCGAACTTCGCCTCCATCTCCTTGACTATCTCGTCCTGCTGCGAAAGAGCTTGTCCTTCTCATGGCGCACTGAGCTCGTCATTGCTAAGCATGGCGTTGGTCTGTCGGTGTCCACGTGCCTAATAAGAGTCTCTAAGTCCTGAAGAATGCAGGCGTATCGGCTCTCTTGTGGTCTCGAGTCGTCCTCAAAGTCGATGGACTCTCCGTCATCATCACGCCTTCGAAGGCGTGGAAGTGAGTACCTCTAACCTGGTAGTGACTGCTTCTATTAGATCCCTATCAGGTCCTGACAACCTCCATGCCTCTATCCCTGTCATCGTGCATAAGCTTGAAGACGATGGCCTCCGTAATGGCTCACGGCGTCTGGCTGGTTCACCTTGAAGCCCCAGAGGTCCTTCCTCTCAAACTTGGTGAGTGGGTGCACCGTAATGGTGGGAAGAGGAGATCGAGCAAGGTAGTAAGCTCTACGACACGAGGACCAAAGCGGGTAACTGGAACTCCTCAGCAGTCTGATGGCAATAAGCATCTATTTATAAGATCGAAAAGTTAGAACAACACAACTTAAGATAAACAAGTCAAACATTGATACACAATCTTGGAACACAAAATCACACAAGTCGTGCATACATGAATCCATTACATCAACCAAGGTTCAAACTTATTTAAGGTATCATTTGGAAAATAGGGTGATAGGTGGTGGTCCAACTAACGAAGTGCGCTTACAAACCTATCTCACAGATCGGTGGCTAACACAATGTTCCTAGAGGCAATCAGCCTATCTTGTTCACATGCTTCTATCACTAAGTCTATAATATCTCCCCTTAAGGTTTGGTTGGTGACTTCCAACTCTTGGGTATGTTCCTTCTCCTTCTCTAAGTCTTTTGGAGGTTGAGCATCCTGCATTTGACTCTAGCACTTAGTTCTTTGATAGTCTTCAAGCTGCTTCTTTTCTTGACTCAAAGAATGTGGTGTGCATAAAAGTGTTGGTGTACATGTGAAGCCTTTTATTTGTGGTTGTCTTCCTTGTTTTTGTACAAGTGAGCTATTCCACCAATACTCCACTCCTTCCTCCATCCTTTGGAAAGCCCTTGTACAGCTGCACCATGTACTTCCATTGTCTCCATGAGGTCCTTGAGAATCTTGGGAAACTCAGTCTCACCTCCAAGGTCATGGTCATGAGTGGCCCTTTCTTCCGGCCGTTGATGGAGTTCATCTACAAATAGAGATGAGAATGAGAAGATTAGAAAAGTTCTGAGAAGAATAGACAAGTGTAAAGTAGTTAAAAATTTCCTTAGTGGTTTCCAATCCTAGGGTCATAATCCTCTGGTAACAGTGCTCGATACCATCTGTAAGATCCCTCCTTATTAAAGGAAAAGATCCCTGTGATTGCAATGCTAGTCCCTGGATCAATGCTAGCATCCACAGTTTAAGATGAAGTACACAGATACAAAGGTCGTTTATTACAGTCATTCCAGAGATAAAACATAGTATTTTACAACTCAGGGCCAAAGGCCTAATATAAGAGTTAATGGAATAAGTAAATAAACATAAGTCTTCATCTTCATGTGCCACTGAGCAAGCATGTTGAGGTAGACTCATGACTCCTAATCATCATCGAGTAACACCGCAACATTACAAGTTCTGACCATAGAGGGTCAATACTTTGGAATAGTATTGGCAAGTGATACCTTAGTATATATTAAGTGGGCTAAATACTATATGCATTTGGCTAGGTGGAGCTTAGGCTTGCATTGCTCAAAATAGATTTTTCCCTAACATTTGAAAACACTAAGTTTTTGCTTGACAAAACCTTCCCAAGGCATCTACCAATCAAGGGTGAAGATCCTTCTCGAGGCATCTACCAATCAAAAGACTGAAGATCCTTTAACCCTTGTTCACCCACAAATTTTATTTAGAAATTGGAGTGATGAGATTCTTGAAGTTTCCATGTCTTGATGCTCAAATTGTCCTTTACGAGGGGACATGGCTAAGTACTTAGGTTTTACACTCTGCAGGTGGTGCACTTTCCCACAATACTTGGTTTCCCAAGACAAGATCCTTGAAGCCTTTCCTTAGTCAAATGGGCCAGCATTCCAACCTATCATTCCCTCTACCACCAACTGTCCAAAAGACTAAGTTCTAGCAACCTAAGATCATGTGAGCCCATATTGCCAAGTGGTTGCACTTGAAGCTTCTCAACATTTGACATCTCAAATCTCTTTGTTTCTGGGTGGCCATCCACAAGTGAGATACACTAAGGTAAACCATAAACATGGGCCTTGTGAACCACTCAACCAAAAACCACCAAGCAAGTCCCATTCCACCCAGGAGTTTCATTAACTTAGTTGTTTTGTTAAATAAAACACAAGTCCTCAGACTTAGAATATTTTTCATAGTGTGATTATATAAACCACCCTTGTTTTCTAGTAGCTAGGCTAAGCATGGCATGGCAACTTATCCTTAAGAATTTTCCTAGCAACTCTACCATTCTAATCTACATAGGATTTCCCAACATCATTTGACAAAAGTAGCATGCAACTCTTAGCAAAATATCTAATGCAAGTATAAAATATAGGAATGGAATATTCATGAAGATATCACTTGCCTTGGTAGTGTGGAGAGTAACACTCGTCACAATCACAATCACTAGCAAAATCTACACACAAAGTTGTAGCACAATTACACACAAATATATACAAACAAAAAATAGTATGAATGCATGCATGCATGAAATTACTAAGTGGTGATTTTGAAAACTCTACCAAGCAAGTGCATGATTACAGAAACTTAACAAGTCACAAGTTTGCCAACTAAACTTATTTAATCCTAAAACAAAATACTAAACTAAATCTATATTCAAAATAGCCTTAAACAAGTTTCTACAAATAAAGTCATTCTATTGGTTACTATTTGCTAAACACATTGGATAGGCAGAAAGGTCTTGTCTCACTAAATCCAACGGTATAAAGTTTGCAAAATTCTAACATTGGCAATCAAAAGTTATAAGCATTTGAATTTGGATCAATTTTGGTTTAAACCTGTTTTAGATCTAATCCATTGAACTTGGGGTTTTGGTTTTGGTTACTTTCCAAGAATTCAAATTTCGGTACGACTGTTTGAAGATGCATTTCCCTTGATTTGAATTTGATTCAAACTTCTACCAAAGTTTATTCAAGATGATTTTAAGTCTTTGAAACAGCTCTTTTTCACCCTGATTTCAACAAAATTTATTTTGTTTATTTAATTTTCACATTACAAGATTTGGAAAATCTTGGGATAACGTATTCTAAAAATCTCGTCCCGAGATTTGAGAGCTAAGGTTACAAGTTGGTTCAAAAGCACCTAAAGATACTACCACCCTTAAAATTTTCCTTCTCAAACTTACATGTTGGCCTTCTTGGGATCTGGAGAAAACTTCTGCATAGTGGCCTTTATTTCCATGCTTGACTCATAGGCTAAGGTTGAGTTTCTCAATTGTTCAACTTGTTCTTCATCTTTCTGGACAGTTGCTTGCATAGTGTCCCTGCGTTCTTCATTTGTAACATGTAGTTGGCTGATATCTTTCTTTCCTTTAGTATCATTGTCTCTTGTTTTCCCTTGGTTTCTTCTTTTAAGGCATTCATTTAATGGTGTCCCATCTCTTTGCAGTGTAACATTGCTCTTGAGTGTCTATCCTTCTTGTTTGGGTTGGGGCATTTCTTCTTCCTTCTTCTTGCAGAGTCTCTCCTCAAGCTAGGGTTCTTCTAGTTCATGCTCTTCATAAATGGAATCTTCCTCTCTTCTTGGGGCATTGATCTTCATGCTCCTTGGTTGCATGATCCTTATTTTTGAAGTATTACTAGCAGGTTCCTTCTAGAATCTTTGTCTTTGTCATCCTTGTTGTCATTAGCTCCTTGGGAAGAGTTTTCTCTCTTGATCCCTTGAGTAACCAATCATGCAACAGTTGAGTTGAAGTTTCAAATCCTTCCTTGTATGGCTAGATACAATCATTGTTGTTGGCTAAAAAGGGTGAGTTGTCCTTGGCTCGACTGGTGTTGGGTTGCTGAGCTCTTTCATGTTGTCCTCTTGGTTGTTGTTGTTGTCTACATCTCATTGATGTTGGAGTCTCTTGAAGTCATCTGTTTGGAGTTGGATAGGGATTAGAATGACTGAGGTTTAAGAATCGTCCCTAATCACCATCCACAGGTCCACTATAAGCGATGTTGGCGATCACAAACAAACATTCCTCAAACAACAGAAGTTTCAGCACATACTTAGGCAACAAAATATTTTGACCCCACCACTGCGGTTAATTGAGTTTGACTTAACAAGTATGGTGGTCCATCTACATAGTTTTTACCTTGATCTTTCCATCCTTCTTGGTTGATTCTTTTTGATTGAGATCTTTGTCCTTGGAAATTCTTGTCTTGTACAAATACTTTAAAAGATGTTGATGGCTCCCTTCTAAGTTGTTTTCCTTGGTCTTCAAGTGAAAGCGTTACTCAAGACTTTTTAGTAGTCTTTAGTGATATCAAGTTGAAGTCCTTGGTGAACATGCCACTGAAAATGCTGAAGTCATTGGAGTTAGAAAGAAGTTGAAGTCATTAGAGTTGATGATGTTGAGTAGTCCTTTGCTCATGATGAAGTCTTTGGTCATGGGTAGGCTTTCCATCAAGTTTGAAATAGAGAAGTAGAGTTAGAAACAAAATGGTTGAAGAAGTTTAAGATTGTTTTTGTAATGGATTTTGAATAGGAGCGACTCCTATTGTCTAAGGGTTTTGTCAATCACAAAGTTTTCAATCCTCAGGGCAACACAATGCTACGATGCCATTCTGTGAGGATCCCCAACCTTTAATAAGATTGAGTCCTGTGTTTACAATGCTAGTCCCTGGATCAATAGCTAACATCCACAGTTCAGATGTAATATCGAGAAACAAAGGTCATAATACAACTTTATAACCAGGAATAACATAATTTTATTACATCAAACATAGCTCATTAGGCTATTACATTACATTGCAGTGAATAACTATAAGCATTGGGTCCTTCATCTTCAAAGTGCCACAGGCATATGTTGGTTGTAGGCATAATCCTAATCAATCAATCTTCACTAAAACAATCAACCTGCAACATAATAAGTTCTGACCACAAGGGTCAATACATTTGAATTGTATTGGCAAGTGATACTTTAGTAGTATAGTGGAGTCTATCATCTATATGCATTTGGCTAAGTGGAGTTGAGGCTTTGCATTGCTCAAAATAGATTTTTCCTATCATTTGAAAATAAGTTTTGTTTGGCAAAAACAAATTCCAAGGCATCTATCAATCAAAGACTGAAAGATCCACTCAGGCATCTATCAATTCAAAGACTGAAGATTTACTTGGCAAAAACAATTTCCCAATCTAAGATTTTGAGATCCTTGTACCAAGCCATCTCTCCATCAAAGATTGAAGAATTTCACACAACCCTTGTTCACCCACAAGTTTATTTAGAAATTGGAATGATGAGATTCTTGATTGCTTCCATGTCTTGATGCTCAAATTGTCCTTTACCAGGGACATGGCTAAGTACTTAGGTTTTACACTCTGAGGTGGTGCACTTTCCCCACAAGCCTTGGTTTCCCAAGACATGATCCTTGATGGCCTTTCCAGTCAAATGGACGCGCTCCAACCTATCAACCCATCTACCACCCACTGTCCAAGAGACTAAGTTCCAGCATCCTAAGATCATGGCAGAGCCCATATTACCAAGTGGTTGCACTTGAAGCTTCTCAACATTTGACAACTCAAATCTCTTTGTTCCTGGGTGGCCATCCACAAGTGAGATACACAAGGATCACCATAACCCCTGACCTTGTGTAACCACTCAACATAACCCATTCTTTCCATTCCACCCAGGTGATTCATTAACTTAGTTGTTTTGTTAAATAAAAACAAGTCCTTAGACTTAGAATATTTTTCCATAGTGTGAATATATAAACCACCCTTGTTTTCTAGTAGCTAGGCTAAGCATGATAGTAATAGGAATCTTGACTTAGGAAATTTTCACTAAGGTTTTACCTAATAGGTTTCCCAAAGCATAGCTTGTTCTTAGCAAAATAACCATGCAAGTCCTATACTTAGAAAAAATATTACTAATGCATATATAAAATATAGGAATGGAATATTCATGATGATATCACTTGCCTTTTTGGTAGAGGGTATAAGTTCACTCCTTGTCCTTGCAACACTCACACTCTTCAAGTCACTACAATCAATCAAGCAAGGCACAAACTCAATCTACCAATCAAGCAAAACAACACACATAAAATAACAAAGTCAAAGAAATGCATGCAAGCATGCCAAGCTTTGCTTTGTTTGCAAAAGTGGTTACTAGTGGGTCATAGACATTTGGGTACACCTAATGGTCATTTTGTAAAGTGGCAAAGTCATGCATAGGCATGCAAAGGTTGGTTCTAATGTAGGGATGGTCTTCACTAGGCTTCTAACTTTGTAAGTTCCAAATTGGTCATTTACCAAAATGGCAAAGTCATTTGCAAAAGGGTTTCTATTAGATTCCTAAAACTTTGTAAGATCCAAATTGGTCATTTAACAAAGTGGCAAAGTTGTTAGCAAAAGGTTTCACCTCAAAAACCAATTTCAAAACAAGGCACCTATTTGGTCATTTTATGTGGTGAAGAAATATGTCTACTAGGGTTTTAGTCTATAGGGTTCACCAAATGAGTTGCTATTGCAAAACTTGGTGCTTTTGGTCAGTAGGTTTGGTCCAAGCATTCTCTCAAAGTTTTCTTTATGAAAGCATTTTCATAAACAAAACAAATAGTTTTAGTTAGCTAGAAATGGACTAAACTAATTAATCCATTCTATTCTTTTCCAAAATCACTTTCCAAACTATGGGTTGGTTCCTAGGGTCAGTAAGGTCACAACAAACTAATTGGCAAAGGTTTTAACCTAAAAATCATTTTTAAATGATTTTTCTAATGTTAGCAAGCATACAAAAGAATCTGCAAAGTTAAACAAGCTAGCAGTTACTATTTGCTAAACTAAGGGTAGGGTTGGCTAGGGCTTGTCTTGCTGATTCCAACGACATCAAATTTGTAAAATTTGGACGTGTGGATCAAAAGATACATGGGTTTGAAAATGGCAAATAAATCTGTTTTCAAATTTCTTTTAACAGATCTAGTGCCATGCGTTGCGCTGTGATTGGCCGGTACCGGTTCGGTGTGGATCGACAAAGTGGAGCGTTGGATCTAAAGTGGATCGTGCGGCTTAGGTAGCGTACCTCTTGATTTAAGTGAACTAATCGTGCGCAGGATCTGGATCGAGCAGGCGGCAGGCTCGACCTAAAGTGGCGGCGCTGCGGTGGATAGCGGCGGCGAGTCGTCGATCGATGACGGTGGCGATGCACAGGTGAGGAGAAGGAGGTTGCTCACCGGGCTCGGGGTCACGGTGCTCAACGTCGTTTAGAGGCAAAGGCGCCTGGTTGATCGCGATTCCTCGCCGGAGTTTCTGCCGCGGCGGGGTTCTCGAATGGTCGTCGTTAGCGTCATTGTGAAACAACTCAAAAACGAAAGGCATGGTCGATCGCCAAGACACGTGCAGGTGTATGCGTGATCGAGAAGGGCGGACGGATTCTACTGTAAACTTACCGGAGAGGAAGCGCGCTGTGGCGTTTGGTTTATCCGAGTCGTCGCCGAGATCGCCCTAAGGCAAAGGAGAGCGGTGGTTAGAGTGCGCGAGGTCGCGAGGGGAGCATCATTGAGAGGTGCCGGGAGGTCGGTGCTCACTGGGAATCGCCGTGGTTGGAGCAATGGCGGGCGGTCATCGTCGGCGAGGTTTGAGCACCAGCGTCACGCGGAGGGCACGGACGAAGCACGGTGAGTGTGGAGTATCGTCGTGGTCAATGAGGCAAGGGAGGTTTGGTTTCACGAATCATCACGGAACATCGTCAGTAGGTGGCTCGGGGAGAAATTGAGGGCGTCTAGGGCGTGCTCGAGGTGACGAGGGGATTTATAGAGAGGGAGGCGTTTCCATCTGCGTGATCAAGCGAGGTAAAGGCTCGGCGTTAAGAATTACTTGGAGAAATCAGCGGCGAAGGGGAGAAGAACCGTCGCGGGGTTGAAGACGATGAGCGGATAGTGGGGTCCAACAGTCGATGGGAAAGAGAGAGAGGAGGGGTCCACCAGTCGGTGTCTCAGTGGGTTGTTAAATTGGTGATGAAAACGTTTCGGGGGAAGGAGTAAGAGGAGGTGGTCATTGTCAAGAGAGGAGAGGAGAAGTGGGTCCCGGTTATGCATCTGCAATGGGTGCGGTTTTAAGTGAGAAAAGGTTTCTTCGGGAGGAATCTTGACTGCTGTTGGGCCTTAGTGAAATTCTTGATTTTTTTTTTTTTTGTCTAACTCTTTTTCTTTTTCTAATTCTTTTTCTGTTTTCAATTTCATACAAATATTCAAACAATTTCAAACAACACTCAATCAGTTCGAACAACAAACTTTTCATTTGAATTTGGTTCTGTTTGGCAACATAATCCAAATCTCAATATGAAATATTATTTTTATTTATTTTTAGGATCCATTTAATAAATTAAAATGGATCTTTAGTTATTAGGGTTTGATTTATTAAATAAAATTTCCATTTGAATTCCAATTATTTTCAAAACCAAACCAGAAGGTTTAATTTGAAAAATAAAAGAATACTTGGAAACTTATTTAAATAAATAAATAAGTTTTGGTGTTTAATTAAAATGGGAAAGCCTTTTACTTAAATAAAATTGGATATTTAAATCCTTATTTATTTTATTTAAATAATCCTTTACTCATTTTAATCAAAGCAAAACCTTTTAATAAAAGATTTCAAAGTAGTAATAAAATACTTGGTGTTCATTTAAAATGGGAAAAGCTTTTACTTAAATAAAATTGGATATTTAAATCCTTATCATTTTATTTAAATAAACCTTTACTCATTTTATCAAAACAAAATATTTTTATTACAAAAGCTTGGCCAAAATTAATTTGGCTCACCTTTTCATTTGAAACCAACAATTTATTTCCTTTGATATATGTTTATCCAAATAAACCCCTTTAGGATTATTTGTTCACCAAAGGGTATGGGCTTTTTGGGTAAGGCTTTAATGGCTTTGGAAATTCAATTTCCTTTCTTAATATATTCACAAGATTTTGTCCATGGTTCCAAACTGAGTGAAACCAACTTCTAAGGTCTTTCTTGATCCTTTGTGAATATTTGTTGATCAAATTTGGTATGGATCAAATCCATGGATTTGGAGATACTTTGGAAAATGATTTCCTTCCATTAGGGTTTAGGGTTTTGGATTTCTTTTCAAATGTTCAAATTTCCAGATACATTCATTGAGGAATGCAATTCCCTTGATTTGGGTTTTTGTTGAATTCAAACTTCTACCAAAGTTTGTTCAAGATGGGATTTTAAGTCTCCTTTTAGAAACAAAAGTTTCTTTTCACCCTGATTTTCAACAAAAATTTATTTTGTTTATTTATTTTTCACATTACAAGATTTGGAAAATCTTGGGATGTGACACTTATCCACCTATGGATCCACCAGTGTCATTGCATGTGTGTTCTTTTTACTAACAACAACCAGAGTCATTGAAATGTGTGTTCTTTTCACATACCACATATGGATCCACCGGTGTCATTGAAATGTGTGTTCTCTTTAGAGACCACACATGGATCCACCAGTGTCATTGCATGTCTGTTCTTTTTTACTAACAACAACTAGAGTCATTGCATGTGTGTTCTTTTCACATACCACATATGGATCCACTAGTCTCATTGCATGTGTGCTCTTTTCACAATCCACCTATGGATCCACAAGTGCCATTGCATGTGTGTTCTTTTTACTAACAACAACTAGAGTCAGTTCATGACTATTCTTTTCACATACCACATATGGATCCACCAGTGTCATTGAAATGTGTGTTCTCTTCAGAGACCACACATGGATCCACCAGTGTCATTGCATGTGTGTTCTTTTTACTAACAACAACCAGAGTCTTTGCATGTGTGTTCTTTTCACATACCACATATGGATCCACCAGTGTCATTGCATGTGTGTTCTTTTCACAATCCACCTATGGATCCACCAGTGTCATTGCATGTGTGTTCTTTTTACTAACAACAACTAGAGTCATTTCATGACTGTTCTTTTCACATACCATATATGGATCCACCAGTGTCATTGAAATGTGTGTTCTCTTCAGAGACCACACATGGATCCACCAGGGTCATTGCATGTGTGTTCTTTTTACTAACAACAACTAGAGTCATTGCATGTGTGTTCTTTTCACATACCACATATGGATCCACCAGTGTCATTGCATGTGTGTTCTTTTCACAATCCACCAATGGATACACCAGTGACATTGCATGTGTGTTCTTTTTACTAACAACAACCAGAGTCATTGAAATGTGTGTTCTTTTCACATACCACCTATGGATCCACTAGTGTCATTGCATGTGTCTTCTTTTCACAATCCACCTATGGATCCACCAGTGTCATTGCAGGTGTGTTCTTTTTACTAAGAACAACTAGAGTCATTGCATGTGTGTTATTTTCACATACCACATATGGATCCACCAGTGTCATTGCATGTGTGTTCTTTTCACAATCCACCTATGGATCCACCAGTGTCATTAGATGTGTGTTCTTTTTACTAACAACAACTGGAGTCATTTCATGACTGTTCTTTTCACATACCACATATGGACCCACCAGTGTCATTGAAATGTGTGTTCTCTTCAGAGACCACACATGGATCCACCAGTGTCATTGCATGTGTGTTCTTTTTTACTTAGAACAACCAGAGTCATTGAAATGTGTGTTCTTTTCACATACCACATATGGATCCACCAGTGTCATTGCATGTGTGTTCTTTTCACAATCCACACATGGATCCACCAGTGTCATCGCATGTGTGTTCTTTTTACTAACAACATCCAGAGTCATTGCATGTGTGTTCTTTTCACATACCACATATGGATCCACCAGTATCATTGCATGTGTATTCTTTTATCCACCTATGGATCCACCAGTGTCATTGCATGTGTGTTCTTTTTACTAACAACAACCAGAGTCATTGAAATGTGTGTTCTTTTCACATACCACATATGGATCCACCGGTGTCATTGAAATGTGTGTCCTCTTTAGAGACCACACATGGATCCCTGATGTCATTGCATGTCCGTTCTTTTTTACTAACAACAACTAGAGTCATTGCATGTGTGTTCTTTTCACATACCACATATGGATCCACCAGTCTCGTTGCATGTGTGCTCTTTTCACAATCCACCTATGGATCCACAAGTGCCATTGCATGTGTGTTCTTTTTACTCACAACAACTAGAGTCAGTTCATGACTGTTCTTTTCACATACCACATATGGATCCACCAGTGTCATTGAAATGTGTGTTCTCTTCAGAGACCACACATGGATCCACCAGTGTCATTGCATGTGTGTTCTTTTTACTAACAACAATTGGAGTCATTGCATGTGTGTTCTTTTCACATACCACATATGGATCCACCAGTGTCATTGCATGTGTGCTCTTTTCATAATCCACCTATGGATCCACCAGTGTCATTGCATGTGTGTTCTTTTTACTAACAACAACTAGAGTCATTGAAATGTGTGTTCTTTTCACATAGCACATATGGATCCACCATAGTCATTGAAATGTATGTTCTTTTCACAATCCACCTATGGATCCACTAGTGTCATTGCATCTGTGTTCTTTTTACTAACAACAACCAGAGTCATTGCATGTGTGTTCTCTTCGGAGACCACACATGGATCCACAAGTGTCATTGCATGTGTGTTCTTTTTACTAACAACAACCAGTCATTGAAATGTGTATTCTCTTTAGAGACCACACATGGATCCACCAGTTTCATTGCATGTGTGTTCTTTTTACGAACAACAACCAGAGTCATTGAAATGTGTGTTCTTTTCAGATACCACATATGGATCCACCAGTGTCATTGCATGTGTGTTATTTTTACTAACAACAACCAGAGTCATTGCATGTGTGTTCTCTTTACTAACAACAACTAGAGTCATTGCATGTGTGTTCTGTTCACATACCACATATGGATCCACCAGTGTCATTGCATGTGTGCTCTTTTCACAATCCACCTATGGATCCACAAGTGCCATTGCATGTGTGTTCTTTTTACTAACAACAACTAGAGTCAGTTCATGACTATTCTTTTCACATACCACATATGGATCCACCAGTGTCATTGAAATGTGTGTTCTCTTCAGAGACCACACATGGATCCACCAGTGTCATTGCATGTGTGTTCTTTTTACTAACAACAACCAGAGTCTTTGCATGTGTGTTCTTTTCACATACCACATATGGATCCACCAGTGTCATTGCATGTGTGTTCTTTTCACAATCCACCTATGGATCCACCAGTGTCATTGCATGTGTGTTATTTTTACTAACAACAACTAGAGTCATTTCATGACTGTTCTTTTCACATACCATATATGGATCCACCAGTGTCATTGAAATGTGTGTCTTCTTGAGACCACATGGATCCACCAGGGTCATTGCATGTGTGTTCTTTTTACTAACAACAACTAGAGTCATTGGATGTGTGTTCTTTTCACATACCACATATGGATCCACCAGTGTTATTGCATGTGTGTTCTTTTCACAATCCACCAATGGATACACCAGTGACATTGCATGTGTGTTCTTTTTACTAAAAACAACCAGAGTCATTGAAATGTGTGTTCTTTTCACATACCACCTATGGATCCACCAGTGTCATTGCATGTGTCTTCTTTTCACAATCCACCTATGGATCCACCAGTGTCATTGCATGTGTGTTCTTTTTACTAAGAACAACTAGAGTCATTGCATGTGTGTTATTTTCACATACCACATATGGATCCACCAGTGTCATTGCATGTGTGTTCTTTTCACAATCCACCTATGGATCCACCAGTGTCATTAGATGTGTGTTCTTTTTACTAACAACAACTGGAGTCATTTCATGACTGTTCTTTTCACATACCACATATGGATCCACCAGTGTCATTGAAATGTGTGTTCTCTTCAGAGACCACACATGGATCCACCAGTGTCATTGCATGTGTGTTCTTTTTACTAACAACAACCAGAGTCATTGAAATGTGTGTTCTTTTCACATACCACATATGGATCCACCAGTGTCATTGCATGTGTGTTCTTTTCACAATCCACACATGGATCCACCAGTGTCATCGCATGTGTGTTCTTTTTACTAACAACATCCAGAGTCATTGCATGTGTGTTCTTTTCACATACCACATATGGATCCACCAGTATCATTGCATGTGTATTCTTTTATCCACCTATGGATCCACCAGTGTCATTGCATGTGTGTTCTTTTTACTAACAACAACCAGAGTCATTGAAATGTGTGTTCTTTTCACATACCACATATGGATCCACCGGTGTCATTGAAATGTGTGTTCTCTTTAGAGACCACACATGGATCCACCAGTGTCATTGCATGTCTGTTCTTTTTTACTAACAACAACTAGAGTCATTGCATGTGTGTTCTTTTCACATACCACATATGGATCCACCAGTCTCGTTGCATGTGTGCTCTTTTCACAATCCACCTATGGATCCACAAGTGCCATTGCATGTGTGTTCTTTTTACTCACAACAACTAGAGTCAGTTCATGACTGTTCTTTTCACATACCACATATGGATCCACCAGTGTCATTGAAATGTGTGTTCTCTTCAGAGACCACACATGGATCCACCAGTGTCATTGCATGTGTGTTCTTTTTACTAACAACAATTGGAGTCATTGCATGTGTGTTCTTTTCACATACCACATATGGATCCACCAGTGTCATTGCATGTGTGCTCTTTTCATAATCCACCTATGGATCCACCAGTGTCATTGCATGTGTGTTCTTTTTACTAACAACAACTAGAGTCATTGAAATGTGTGTTCTTTTCACATAGCACATATGGATCCACCATAGTCATTGAAATGTATGTTCTTTTCACAATCCACCTATGGATCCACTAGTGTCATTGCATCTGTGTTCTTTTTACTAACAACAACCAGAGTCATTGCATGTGTGTTCTCTTCGGAGACCACACATGGATCCACAAGTGTCATTGCATGTGTGTTCTTTTTACTAACAACAACCAGTCATTGAAATGTGTGTTCTCTTTAGAGACCACACATGGATCCACCAGTTTCATTGCATGTGTGTTCTTTTTACGAACAACAACCAGAGTCATTGAAATGTGTGTTCTTTTCACATACCACATATGGATCCACCAGTGTCATTGCATGTGTGTTATTTTTACTAACAACAACCAGAGTCATTGCATGTGTGTTCTCTTTACTAACAACAACCAGAGTCATTGAAATGTGTGTTCTCTTTAGAGACCACACATGGATCCACCAGTGTCATTGCATGTGTGTTCTTTTTGAATAATAACAACCAGATTCATTGAAATGTGTGTTCTCTTCAGAGACCACACATGGATCCACCAGTGTAATTGCATGTGTGTTCTTTTTACTAACAACAACTAGAGTCATTTCATGTGTGTTCTTTTCACATACCACATATGGATCCACCAGTGTCATTGCATGTGTGTTCTTTTCACAATCCACCTATGGATCCACTAGTGTCATTGCATGTGTGTTCTTTTTACTAACAACAACTAGAGTCATTGAAATGTGTGTTCTTTTCACATAGCACATATGGATCCACAAGAGTCATTGAAATGTGTGTTCTTTTCACAATCCACCTATGGATCCACCAGTGTCATTGCATGTGTGTTCTTTTTAATAACAACAACTAGAGTCATTTTATGTGTGTTCTCTTCACATACCACATATGGATCCACCGGTGTCATTGAAATGTGTGTTCTCTTCAGAGACCACACATGGATCCAACAGTGTCATTGCATGTGTGTTCTTTTTACTAACAACAACCAGAGTCATTGCATGTGTGTTCTTTTCACATACCACATATGGATCCACCAGTGTCATTGCATGTGTGTTCTTTTCACAATCCACCTATGGATCCACCAGTGTCATTGCATGTGTGTTCTTTTTACTAACAACAACTAGAGTCATTTCATGACCGTTCTTTTCACATACCATATATGGATCCACCAGTGTCATTGAAATGTGTGTTCTCTTCAGAGACCACACATGGATCCACCAGGGTCATTGCATGTGTGTTCTTTTTACTAACAACAACTGGAGTCATTGCATGTGTGTTCTTTTCACATACCACAAATGGATCCACTAGTGTCATTGCATGTGTGCTCTTTTCACAATCCACCTATGGATCCACCAGTGTCATTGCATGTGTGTTCTTTTTACTAACAACAACCAGATTCATTGAAATGTGTGTTCTTTTCACATACCTCCTATGGAACCACCAGTGTCATTGCATGTGTGTTCTTTTCACAATCCACCTATGGATCCACCAGTGTCTCATGTGTGTTATTTTTACTAACAACAACCAGAGTCATTGCATGTGTGTTCTTTTCACATACCACATATGGATCCACTAGTGTCATTGCATGTGTGTTCTTTTCACAATCCACAACTAGAGTCATTGGAATGTGTGTTCTTTTCACATACCACCTATGGATCCACCAGTGTCATTGCATGTGTGTTCTTTCCACAATCCACCAATGGATCCACCAGTGTCATTGCATGTGTGTTCTTTTTACTAACAACAACCAGAGTCATTGAAATGTGTGTTCTTTTCACATACCACCTATGGATCCACCAGTGTCATTGCATGTGTGTTCTTTTCACAATCCACCTATGGATCCACTAGTGTCATTGCATGTGTGTTCTTTTTACTAACAATAACCAGAGTTATTGCATGTGTGTTCTTTTAACATACCACATATGGATCCACCAGTGTCATTGCATGTGTGTTCTTTTCACAATCCACCTATGAATCCACCGGTGTCATTGCATGTGTGTTCTTTTTACTAACAAGAACTGGAGTCATTTCATGACTGTTCTTTTCACATACCATATATGGATCCACCAGTATCATTGAAATGTGTGTTCTCTTCAAAGACCACACATGGATCCACCAGTGTCATTGCATGTGTATTCTTTTTACTAACAACAACTAGAGTCATTTCACGACTGTTCTTTTCACATACCACATATGGATCCACCAGTGTCATTGAAATGTGTGTTCTCTTTAGAGACCACACATGGATCAACCAGTGTCACTGCATGTGTGTTCTTTTTACTAACAACAACTGGAGTCATTTCATGGCTGTTCTTTTCACATACCACATATGGATCCACCAGTGTCATTGAAATGTGTGTTCTCTTCAGAGACCACACATGGATCCACCAGTGTCATTGCATGTGTGTTCTCTTCAGAGACCACACATGGATCCACCAGTGTCATTGCATGTGTGCTCTTTTTACTAACAACAACTGGAGTCATTTCATGGCTGTACTTTTCACATACCACATATGGATCCACCAGTGTCATTGAAATGTGTGTTCTCTTCAGAGACCACACATGGATCCACCAGTGTCATTGCATGTGTGCTCTTTTCACAATCCACCTATGGATCCACCAGTGTCATTGCATGTGTGTTCTTTTTACTAACAACAACCAGAGTCATTGAAATGTGTGTTCTTTTCACATACCACCTATGGATCCACCAGTGTCATTGCATGTGTTTTTTTTCAAATCCACCTATGGATCCACCAGTGTCATTGCATGTGTGTTCTTTTTACTAACAACAACCAGAGTCATTACATGTGTGTTCTTTTCACATACCACATATGGATCCACCAGTCTTATTGCATGGGTGTTCTTTTGACAATCCACCTATGGATCCACTAGTGTCATTGCATGTGTGTTCTTTTTACTAACAACAACCAGAGTCATTGAAATCTGTGTTCTTTTCACATACCACATATAGATCCACAAGAGTCATTGAAATGTGTATTCTTTTCACAATCCACCTATGGATCCACCAGTGTCATTGCATGTGTGTTCTTCTCAGAGACCACATCTGGAGTCACTGGATGAGTGTTGTTTTCACAGACCACATATGGATGCACCAGTGTCATTGAATCTGTGCTCTTTTCATAATCCACCTATGGATCCACCAGTGTTATTGCATGTGTGTTCTTTTTACTAACAACAACCAGAGTCATTGAAATGTGCGGTCTTTTCACATACCACATATGGATCCACCAGAGTCATGGAAATGTGTGTTCTTTTCACAATCCACCTATGGATCCACTACTGTCATTGCATGTGTGTTCTTTTTACTAACAACAACCAGAGTCATTGCATGTGTGTTCTCTTCAGAGACCACACATGGATCCACAAGTGTCATTGCATGTGTGTTCTTTTTAGTAACAACAGTCAGTCATTGAAATGTGTGTTCTCTTTAGAGACCACACATGGATCCACCAGTGTCATTGCATGTGTGTTCTTTTTACTAACAACAACTAGAGTCATTGAAATGTGTGTTCTTTTCACATACCACATATGGATCCACCAGTGTCATTGCATGTATGTTATTTTTACTAACAACAACCAGAGTCATTGCAGGTGTGTTCTCTTTACTAACAACAACTAGAGTCATTGAAATGTGTGTTCTCTTTAGAGACCACACATGGATCCACCAGTGTCATTGCATGTGTGTTCTTTTTTAATAATAACAACCAGATTCATTGAAATGTGTGTTATCTTCAAAGACCACACATGGATCCACCAGTGTAATTCCATGTCTGTTCTTTTTACTAACAACAGCTAGAGTCATTTCATGTGTGTTCTTTTCACATACCGCATATGGATCCACCAGTGTCATTGCATGTGTGCTCTTTTCACAATCCACCTATGGATCCACCAGTGTCATTGCATGTGTCTTCTTTTTACTAACAACAACTAGAGTCATTGAAATGTGTGTTCTTTTCACATACCACATATGGACCCACCAGTGTCATTGCATGTGTGTTCTTTTCACAATCCACCTATCGATCCACCAGTGTCATTGCATGTGTGCTCTTTTTACTAACAACAACCAGAGTCATTTCATGTGTGTTCTCTTCAGAGACCACACATGGATCCACCAGTGTCATTGCATGTGTGTTCTTTTCACAATCCACCTATGGATCCACCAGTGTCATTGCATGTGTGTTCTTTTTACTAACAACAACTAGAGTCATTTCATGACTGTTCTTTTCACATACCACATATGGATCCACCTTGCTTATTGTAATGTGTGTTCTCTTCAGAGACCACACATGGATCCACCTGTCATTGCATGTGTGTTCTTTTACTAACAACAACTAGAGTCATTGCATGTGTGTTCTGTTCACATACCACATATGGATCCACCAGTGTCATTGCATGTGTGCTCTTTTCAAAATCCACCTATGGATCCACCAGTGTCATTGCATGTGAGTTCTTTTTACTAACAACAACCAGAGTCATTGAAATGTGTGTTCTTTTCACATAGCACATATGGATCCACAAGAGTCGTTGAAATGTGTGTTCTTTTCACAATCCACCTATGGATCCACCAGTGTCATTGCATGTGTGTTGTTTTTAATAACAACAACTAGAGTCATTTTATGTGTGTTCTCTTCACATACGACATATGGATCCACCGGTGTCATTGAAATGTGTGTTCTCTTAGAGACCACACATGGATCAACCAGTGTCACTACATGTGTGTTCTTTTTACTAACAACAACAAGAGTCATTTCATGGCTGTTCTTTTCACATACCACATATGGATCCACCAGTGTCACTGAAATGTGTGTTCTCTTCAGAGACCACACATGGATCTACCAGTGTCATTGCATGTGTGTTCTTTTTACTAACAACAACCAGAGTCATTGAAATGTGTGTTCTTTTCACATACCACCTATGGATCCACCAGTGTCATTGCATGTGTTTTTTTTTCAAATCCACCTATGGATCCACCAGTGTCATTGCATGTGTGTTCTTTTTACTAACAACAACCAGAGTCATTACATGTGTGTTCTTTTCACATACCACATATGGATCCACCAGTGTTATTGCATGGGCGTTCTTTTGACAATCCACCTATGGATCCACCAGTGTCATTGCATGTGTGTTCTTTTTACTAACAACAACCAGAGTCATTGAAATGTGTGTTCTTTTCACATACCACATATAGATCCACAAGAGTCATTGAAATGTGTATTCTTTTCACAATCCACCTATGGATCCACCAGTGCCATTGCATGTGTGTTCTTCTCAGAGACCACATCTGGAGTCACTGGATGAGTGTTGTTTTCATTGCATCACATATGGATGCAGTGTCATTGAATGCTCTTTTCATAATCCACCCATGGATCCACCAGTGTTATTGCATGTGTGTTCTTTTACTAACAACAACCAGGTCATTGAAATGTGCGGTCTTTTCACATACCACATATGGATCCACAGTCATGGAAATGTGTGTTCTTTTCACAATCCACCTATGGATCCACCTTCATTGCATGTGTGTTCTTTTACTAACATCAACCAGAGTCATTGCATGTGTGTGCTCTTCGGAGACCACACATGGATCCACAAGTGTCATTGCATGTGTGTTCTTTTTAGTAACAACAGCCAGTCATTGAAATGTGTGTTCTCTTTAGAGACCACACATGGATCCACCAGTGTCATTGCATGTGTTCTTTTTACTAACAACAACTAGAGTCATTGAAATGTGTGTTCTTTTCACATACCACATATGGATCCACCAGGTGTCATTGCATGTATGTTATTTTACTAACAACAACCAGAGTCATTGCAGGTTTTTTCTATTTACTAAAAACAACTATAGTCATTGAAATGTGTGTTCTCTTTAGAGACCACACATGGATCCACCAGTGTCATTGCATGTGTGTTCTTTCTTAATAATAACAACCAGATTCATTGAAATGTGTGTTCTCTTCAAAGACCACACATGGATCCACCAGTGTAATTCCATGTCTGTTCTTTTTACTAACAACAGCTAGAGTCATTTCATGTGTGTTCTTTTCACATACCACATATGGATCCACAAGAGTCATTGCATGTGCTCTTTTCACAATCCACCTATGGATCCACCAGTGTCATTGCATGTGTGTTCTTTTTACTAACAACAACTAGAGTCATTGAAATGTGTGTTCTTTTCACATACCACATATGGACCCACCAGTGTCATTGCATGTGTGTTCTTTTCACAATCTACCTATCGATCCACCAGTGTCATTGCATGTGTGCTCTTTTTACTAACAACAACCAGAGTCATTTCATGTGGGTTCTCTTCAGAGACCACACATGGATCCACCAGTGTCATTGCATGTGTGTTGTTTTCACAATCCACCTATGGATCCACCAGTGTCTTTGCATGTGTGTTCTTTTTACTAACAACAACTAGAGTCATTTCATGACTGTTCTTTTCACATACCACATATGGATCCACCAGTGCTATTGTAATGTGTGTTCTCTTCAGAGACCACACATGGATCCACCAGTGTCATTGCATGTGTGTTCTTTTTACTAACAACAACTAGAGTCATTGCATGTGTGTTCTGTTCACATACCACATATGGATCCACCAGTGTCATTGCATGTGTGCTCTTTTCAAAATCCACCTATGGATCCACCAGTGTCATTGCATGTGAGTTCTTTTTACTAACAACAACCAGAGTCATTGAAATGTGTGTTCTTTTCACATAGCACATATGGATCCACAAGAGTCATTGAAATGTGTGTTCTTTTCACAATCCACCTATGGATCCACCAGTGTCATTGCATGTGTGTTCTTTTTAATAACAACAACTAGAGTCATTTTATGTGTGTTCTCTTCACATACCACATATGGATCCACCGGTGTCATTGAAATGTGTGTTCTCTTAGAGACCACACATGGATCAACCAGTGTCACTACATGTGTGTTCTTTTTACTAACAACAACAAGAGTCATTTCATGGCTGTTCTTTTCACATACCACATATGGATCCACCAGTGTCATTGAAATGTGTGTTCTCTTCAGAGACCACACATGGATCTACCAGTGTCATTGCATGTGTGTTCTTTTTACTAACAACAACTGGAGTCATTTCATGGCTGTTCTTTTCACATACCACATATGGATCCACCATTGTCATTGAAATGTGTGTTCTCTTCAGAGACCACACATGGATCCACCAGTGTCATTGCATATGTGTTCTTTTTACTAAAAACAATTCGAGTCATTGCATGTGTGTTCTTTTCACATACCACATATGGATCCACCAGTGTCATTGCATGTGCGCTCTTTTCATAATCCACCTATGGATCCACCAGTGTCATTGCATGTGTGTTCTTTTTACTAACAACAACTAGAGTCATTGAAATGTGTGTTCTTTTCATATAGCACATATGGATCCACCATAGTCATTGAAATGTATGTTCTTTTCACAATCCACCTATGGATCCACTAGTGTCATTGCATCTGTGTTCTTTTTACTAACAACAACCAGAGTCATTGCATGTGTGTTCTCTTCGGAGACCACACATGGATCCACAAGTGTCATTGCATGTGTGTTCTTTTTACTAACAACAGCCAGTCATTGAAATGTGTGTTCTCTTTAGAGACCACACATGGATCCACCAGTGTCATTGCATGTGTGTTCTTTTTACGAACAACAACCAGAGTCATTGAAATGTGTGTTCTTTTCACATACCACATATGGATCCACCAGTGTCATTGCATGTGTGTTATTTTTACTAACAACAACCAGAGTCATTGCATGTGTGTTCTCTTTACTAACAACAACCAGAGTCATTGAAATGTGTGTTCTCTTTAGAGACCACACATGGATCCACCAGTGTCATTGCATGTGTGTTCTTTTTGAATAATAACAACCAGATTCATTGAAATGTGTGTTCTCTTCAGAGACCACACATGGATCCACCAGTGTAATTGCATGTGTGTTCTTTTTACTAACAACAACTAGAGTCATTTCATGTGTGTTCTTTTCACATACCACATATGGATCCACCAGTGTCATTGCATGTGTGTTCTTTTCACAATCCACCTATGGATCCACCAGTGTCATTGCATGTGTGTTCTTTTTACTAACAACAACTAGAGTCATTTCATGACTGTTCTTTTCACATACCACATATGGATCCACCAGTGCTATTGTAATGTGTGTTCTCTTCAGAGACCACACATGGATCCACCAGGGTCATTGCATGTGTGTTCTTTTCACTAACAACAACTGGAGTCATTGCATGTGTGTTCTGTTCACATACCACATATGGATCCACCAGTGTCATTGCATGTGTGCTCTTTTCAAAATCCACCTATGGATCCACCAGTGTCCTTGCATGTGAGTTCTTTTTACTAACAACAACCAGAGTCATTGAAATGTGTGTTCTTTTCACATAGCACATATGGATCCACAAGAGTCATTGAAATGTGTGTTCTTTTCACAATCCACCTATGGATCCACCAGTGTCATTGCATGTGTGTTCTTTTTAATAACAACAACTAGAGTCATTTTATGTGTGTTCTCTTCACATACCACATATGGATCCACCGGTGTCATTGAAATGTGTGTTCTCTTCAGAGACCACACATGGATCAACCAGTGTCATTGCATGTGTGTTCTTTTTACTAACAACAACCAGAGTCATTGCATGTGTGTTCTTTTCACATACCACATATGGATCCACCAGTGTCATTGCATGTGTGTTCTTTTCACAATCCACCTATGGATCCACCAGTGTCATTGCATGTGTGTTCTTTTTACTAACAACAACTATAGTCATTTCATGACTGTTCTTTTCACATACCATATATGGATCCACCAGTGTCATTGAAATGTGTGTTCTCTTCAGAGACCACACATGGATCCACCAGGGTCATTGCATGTGTGTTCTTTTTACTAACAACAACTAGAGTCATTGCATGTGTGTTCTTTTCACATACCACAAATGGATCCACTAGTGTCATTGCATGTGTGCTCTTTTCACAATCCACCTATGGATCCACCAGTGTCATTGCATGTGTGTTCTTTTTACTAACAACAACCAGATTCATTGAAATGTGTGTTATTTTCACATACCACCTATGGAACCACCAGTGTCATTGCATGTGTGTTCTTTTCACAATCCACCTATGGATCCACCAAGGTTCCATGTGTGTTCTTTTTACTAACAACAACTGGAGTCATTGCATGTGTGTTCTTTTCACATACCAGATATGGATCCACCAGTGTCATTGCATGTGTGTTCTTTTCACAATCCACAACTAGAGTCATTGGAATGTGTGTCCTTTTCACATACCACCTATGGATCCACCAGTGTCATTGCATGTGTGTTCTTTTCACAATCCACCAATGGATCCACCAAAGTGTCATTGCATGTGTGTTCTTTTTACTAACAACAACCTTTGTCATTGTAATGTGTGTTCTTTTCACATACCACCTATGGATCCACCAGTGTCATTGCATGTGTGTTCTTTTCACAATCCGCCTATGGATCCACCAGTGTCATTGCATGTGTGTTCTTTTTACTAACAATAACCAGAGTTATTGCATGTGTGTTCTTTTAACATACCACATATGGATCCACCAGTGTCATTGCATGTGTGTTCTTTTCACAATCCACCTATGAATCCACCGGTGTCATGGCATGTGTGTTCTTTTTACTAACAAGAACTGGAGTCATTTCATGACTGTTCTTTTCACATACCATATATGGATCCACCAATATCATTGAAATGTGTGTTCTCTTTAAAGACCACACATGGATCCACCAAAGGTCATTGCATGTGTGTTCTTTTTACTAACAACAACTAGAGTCATTTCACGACTGTTCTTTTCACATACCACATATGGATCCACCAGTGTCATTGAAATGTGTGTTCTCTTCAGAGACCACACATGGATCCACCAGTGTCATTGCATGTGTGTTCTCTTCAGAGACCACACATGGATCCACCAGTGTCATTGCATGTGTGCTCTTTTTACTAACAACAACTGGAGTCATTTAATGGCTGTACTTTTCACATACCACATATGGATCCACAGTGTCATTGAAATGTGTGTTCTTCTTCAGAGACCACACATGGATCCACCAAAGGTCATTGCATGTGTGTTCTCTTTAGAGACCACACATGGATCCACCAGATGTCATTGCATGTGTGCTCTTTTACTAACAACAACTGAGTCATTTCATGGCTGTACTTTTCACATACCACATATGGATCCACCAAAGGTCATTGAAATGTGTGTTCTTCTTCAGAGACCACACATGGATCCACCAAAGGTCATTGCATGTGTGTTCTTTTTACTAACAACAACCAGAGTCATTGCATGTGTGTTCTGTTCACATACCACATATGGATCCACCAGTGTCATTGCATGTGTGCTCTTTTCAAAATCCACCTATGGATCCACCAGTGTCCTTGCATGTGAGTTCTTTTTACTAACAACAACCAGAGTCATTGAAATGTGTGTTCTTTTCACATAGCACATATGGATCCACAAGAGTCATTGAAATGTGTGTTCTTTTCACAATCCACCTATGGATCCACCAGTGTCATTGCATGTGTGTTCTTTTTAATAACAACAACTAGAGTCATTTTATGTGTGTTCTCTTCACATACCACATATGGATCCACCGGTGTCATTGAAATGTGTGTTCTCTTCAGAGACCACACATGGATCAACCAGTGTCATTGCATGTGTGTTCTTTTTACTAACAACAACCAGAGTCATTGCATGTGTGTTCTTTTCACATACCACATATGGATCCACCAGTGTCATTGCATGTGTGTTCTTTTCACAATCCACCTATGGATCCACCAGTGTCATTGCATGTGTGTTCTTTTTACTAACAACAACTATAGTCATTTCATGACTGTTCTTTTCACATACCATATATGGATCCACCAGTGTCATTGAAATGTGTGTTCTCTTCAGAGACCACACATGGATCCACCAGGGTCATTGCATGTGTGTTCTTTTTACTAACAACAACTAGAGTCATTGCATGTGTGTTCTTTTCACATACCACAAATGGATCCACTAGTGTCATTGCATGTGTGCTCTTTTCACAATCCACCTATGGATCCACCAGTGTCATTGCATGTGTGTTCTTTTTACTAACAACAACCAGATTCATTGAAATGTGTGTTATTTTCACATACCACCTATGGAACCACCAGTGTCATTGCATGTGTGTTCTTTTCACAATCCACCTATGGATCCACCAGTGTCTGCATGTGTGTTCTTTTTACTAACAACAACTGGAGTCATTGCATGTGTGTTCTTTTCACATACCAGATATGGATCCACCAGTGTCATTGCATGTGTGTTCTTTTCACAATCCACAACTAGAGTCATTGGAATGTGTGTCCTTTTCACATACCACCTATGGATCCACCAGTGTCATTGCATGTGTGTTCTTTTCACAATCCACCAATGGATCCACCAGTGTCATTGCATGTGTGTTCTTTTTACTAACAACAACCAGAGTCATTGAAATGTGTGTTCTTTTCACATACCACCTATGGATCCACCAGTGTCATTGCATGTGTGTTCTTTTCACAATCCGCCTATGGATCCACCAGTGTCATTGCATGTGTGTTCTTTTTACTAACAATAACCAGAGTTATTGCATGTGTGTTCTTTTAACATACCACATATGGATCCACCAGTGTCATTGCATGTGTGTTCTTTTCACAATCCACCTATGAATCCACCGGTGTCATGGCATGTGTGTTCTTTTTACTAACAAGAACTGGAGTCATTTCATGACTGTTCTTTTCACATACCATATATGGATCCACCAATATCATTGAAATGTGTGTTCTCTTTAAAGACCACACATGGATCCACCAGTGTCATTGCATGTGTGTTCTTTTTACTAACAACAACTAGAGTCATTTCACGACTGTTCTTTTCACATACCACATATGGATCCACCAGTGTCATTGAAATGTGTGTTCTCTTCAGAGACCACACATGGATCCACCAGTGTCATTGCATGTGTGTTCTCTTCAGAGACCACACATGGATCCACCAGTGTCATTGCATGTGTGTTCTCTTCAGAGACCACACATGGATCCACCAGTGTCATTGCATGTGTGCTCTTTTTACTAACAACAACTGGAGTCATTTCATGGCTGTACTTTTCACATACCACAGATGGATCCACCAGTGTCATTGAAATGTGTGTTCTCTTCAGAGACCACACATGGATCCACCAGTGTCATTGCATGTGTGTTCTCTTTAGAGACCACACATGGATCCACCAGTGTCATTGCATGTGTGCTCTTTTTACTAACAACAACTGGAGTCATTTCATGGCTGTACTTTTCACATACCACATATGGATCCACCAGTGTCATTGAAATGTGTGTTCTCTTCAGAGACCACACATGGATCCACCAGTGTCATTGCATGTGTGTTCTTTTTACTAACAACAACTGGAGTCACTGCATGTGTGTTCTCTTCAGAGACCACACATGGATCCACCAGTGTCATTGCATGTGTGCTCTTTTAACAATCCACCTATGGATCCACCAGTGTCATTGCATGTGTGTTCTTTTTACTAACAACAACCAGAGTCATTGAAATGTGTGTTCTTTTCACATACCACCTATGGATCCACCAGTGTCATTGCATGTGTGTTGTTTTCAAATCCACCTATGGATCCACCAGTGTCATTGCATGTGTGTTCTTTTTACTAACAACAACCAGAGTCATTACATGTGTGTTCTTTTCACATACCACATATGGATCCACCAGTGTTATTGCATGGGTGTTCTTTTGACAATCCACCTATGGATCCACCAGTGTCATTGCATGTGTGTTCTTTTTACTAACAACAACCAGAGTCATTGAAATGTGTGTTCTTTTCACATATCACATATAGATCCACAAGAGTCATTGAAATGTGTATTCTTTTCACCATCCACCTATGGATCCACCAGTGTCATTGCATGTGTGTTCTTCTTAGAGACCACATCTGGAGTCACCGGATGAGTGTTGTTTTCACAGACCACATATGGATCCACCAGTGTCATTGAATGTGTGCTCTTTTCATAATCCACCTATGGATCCACCAGTGTTATTGCATGTGTGTTCTTTTTACTAACAACAACCAGAGTCATTGAAATGTGCGGTCTTTTCACATACCACATATGGATCCACCGTAGTCATGGGATGTGTGTTCTTTTCACAATCCACCTATGGATCCACCTCATCATTGCATGTGTGTTCTTTTTACTAACAACAACCGAGTCATTGCATGTGTTCTCTTCGAGACCACACATGGATCCACAAGTGTCATTGCATGTGTGTTCTTTTTAGTAACAATGTAAAGTACCATTGAAATGTGTGTTCTCTTTAGAGACCACACATGGATCCACCAGTGTCATTGCATGTGTGTTCTTTTTACTAACAACAACTAGAGTCATTGAAATGTGTGTTCTTTTCACATACCACATATGGATCCACTAGTGTCATTGCATGTATGTTATTTTTACTAACAACAACCAGAGTCATTGCAGGTGTGTTCTCTTTACTAACAACAACCAGAGTCATTTAAATGTGTGTTCTCTTTAGAGACCACACATGGATCCACCAGTGTCATTGCATGTGTGTTCTTTTTTAATAATAACAACCAGATTCATTGAAATGTGTGTTCTCTTCAAAGACCACACATGGATCCACCAGTGTAATTCCATGTCTGTTCTTTTTACTAACAACAGCTGGAGTCATTTCATGTGTGTTCTTTTCACATACCACATATGGATCCACCAGTGTCATTGCATGTGTGCTATTTTCACAATCCACCTATGGATCCACCAGTGTCATTGCATGTGTGTTCTTTTTACTAACAACAACTAGAGTCATTGAAATGTGTGTTCTTTTCACATACCACATATGGACCCACCAGTGTCATTGCATGTGTGTTCTTTTCACAATCCACCTATCGATCCACCAGTGTCATTGCATGTGTGCTCTTTTTACTAACAACAACCAGAGTCATTTCATGTGTGTTCTCTTCAGATACCACACATGGATCCACCAGTGTCATTGCATGTGTGTTCTTTTTACTAACAACAACTGGACTCACTGCATGTGTGTTCTCTTCAGAGACCACACATGGATCCACCAGTGTCATTGCATGTGTGTTCTTTTTACTAACAACAACTGGAGTCACTGCATGTGTGTTCTCTTCAGAGACCACACATGGATCCACCAGTGTCATTGCATGTGTGCTCTTTTAACAATCCACCTATGGATCCACCAGTGTCATTGCATGTGTGTTCTTTTTACTAACAACAACCACAGTCATTGAACTGTGTGTTCTTTTCACATACCACCTATGGATCCACCAGTGTCATTGCATGTGTGTTTTTTTCAAATCCACCTATGGATCCACCAGTGTCATTGCATGTGTGTTCTTTTTACTAACAACAACCAGAGTCATTACATGAGTGTTCTTTTCACATACCACATATGGATCCACCAGTGTTATTGCATGTGTGTTCTTTTGACAATCCACCTATGGATCCACTAGTGTCATTGCATGTGTGTTCTTTTTACTAACAACAACCAGAGTCATTGAAATGTGTGTTCTTTTCACATACCACATATAGATCCACAAGAGTCATTGAAATGTGTATTCTTTTCACAATCCACCTATGGATCCACCAGTGTCATTGCATGTGTGTTCTTCTCAGAGACCACATCTGGAGTCACTGGATGAGTGTTGTTTTCATACCACATATGGATCCACCAGTGTCATTGAATGTGTGCTCTTTTCATAATCCACCTATGGATCCACCAGTGTTATTGCATGTGTGTTCTTTTTACTAACAACAACCAGAGTCATTGAAATGTGCGGTCTTTTCACATACCATATATGGATCCACCAGAGTCATGGAAATGTGTGTTCTTTTCACAATCCACCTATGGATCCACTACTGTCATTGCATGTGTGTTCTTTTTACTAACAACAACCAGAGTCATTGCATGTGTGTTCTCTTCGCAGACCACACATGGATCCACAAGTGTCATTGCATGTGTGTTCTTTTTAGTAACAACAGCCAGTCATTGAAATGTGTGTTCTCTTTAGAGACCACACATGGATCCACCAGTGTCATTGCATGTGTGTTCTTTTTACTAACAACAACTAGAGTCATTGAAATGTGTGTTCTTTTCACATACCACATATGGATCCACTAGTGTCATTGCATGTATGTTATTTTTACTAACAACAACCAGAGTCATTGCAGGTGTGTTCTCTTTACTAACAACAACCAGAGTCATTTAAATGTGTGTTCTCTTTAGAGACCACATGGATCCTGATGTCATTGCATGTGTGTTCTTTTTTAATAATAACAACCAGATTCATTGAAATGTGTGTTCTCTTCAAAGACCACACATGGATCCACCAGTGTAATTCCATGTCTGTTCTTTTTACTAACAACAGCTGGAGTCATTTCATGTGTGTTCTTTTCACATACCACATATGGATCCACCAGTGTCATTGCATGTGTGCTATTTTCACAATCCACCTATGGATCCACCAGTGTCATTGCATGTGTGTTCTTTTTACTAACAACAACTAGAGTCATTGAAATGTGTGTTCTTTTCACATACCACATATGGACCCACCAGTGTCATTGCATGTGTGTTCTTTTCACAATCCACCTATCGATCCACCAGTGTCATTGCATGTGTGCTCTTTTTACTAACAACAACCAGAGTCATTTCATGTGTGTTCTCTTCAGATACCACACATGGATCCACCAGTGTCATTGCATGTGTGTTCTTTTTACTAACAACAACTGGACTCACTGCATGTGTGTTCTCTTCAGAGACCACACATGGATCCACCAGTGTCATTGCATGTGTGTTCTTTTTACTAACAATAACCTGAGTCATTGCATGTGTGTTCTCTTCAGAGACCACACATGGATCCACCAGTGTCATTGCATGTGTGCTCTTTTAACAATCCACCTATGGATCCACCAGTGTCATTGCATGTGTGTTCTTTTTACTAACAACAACCAGAGTCATTGAAATGTGTGTTCTTTTCACATACCACCTATGGATCCACCAGTGTCATTGCATGTGTGTTTTTTTCAAATCCACCTATGGATCCACCAGTGTCATTGCATGTGTGTTCTTTTTACTAACAACAACCAGAGTCATTACATGAGTGTTCTTTTCACATACCACATATGGATCCACCAGTGTTATTGCATGTGTGTTCTTTTGACAATCCACCTATGGATCCACTAGTGTCATTGCATGTGTGTTCTTTTTACTAACAACAACCAGAGTCATTGAAATGTGTGTTCTTTTCACATACCACATATAGATCCACAAGAGTCATTGAAATGTGTATTCTTTTCACAATCCACCTATGGATCCACCAGTGTCATTGCATGTGTGTTCTTCTCAGAGACCACATCTGGAGTCACTGGATGAGTGTTGTTTTCACAGACCACATATGGATCCACCAGTGTCATTGAATGTGTGCTCTTTTCATAATCCACCTATGGATCCACCAGTGTTATTGCATGTGTGTTCTTTTTACTAACAACAACCAGAGTCATTGAAATGTGCGGTCTTTTCACATACCATATATGGATCCACCAGAGTCATGGAAATGTGTGTTCTTTTCACAATCCACCTATGGATCCACTCATCATTGCATGTGTGTTCTTTTTACTAACAACAACCAGAGTCATTGCATGTGTGTTCTCTTCGCAGACCACACATGGATCCACAAGTGTCATTGCATGTGTGTTCTTTTTAGTAACAACAGCCAGTCATTGAAATGTGTGTTCTCTTTAGAGACCACACATGGATCCACCAGTGTCATTGCATGTGTGTTCTTTTTACTAACAACAACTAGAGTCATTGAAATGTGTGTTCTTTTCACATACCACATATGGATCCACCAGTGTCATTGCATGTGTGTTCTCTTCAGAGACCACACATGGATCCACAAGTGTCATTGCATGTGTGCTCTTTTTACTAACAACAACTGGAGTCATTTCATGGCTGTACTTTTCACATACCACATATGGATCCACCAGTGTCATTGAAATGTGTGTTCTCTTCAGAGACCACACATGGATCAACCAGTGTCATTGCATGTGTGTTCTTTTTACTAACAACAACTGGAGTCACTGCATGTGTGTTCTCTTCAGAGACCACACATGGATCCACCAGTGTCATTGCATGTGTGCTATTTTCACAATCCACCTATGGATCCACCAGTGTCATTGCATGTGTGTTCTTTTTACTAACAACAACTAGAGTCATTGAAATGTGTGTTCTTTTCACATACCACATATGGACCCACCAGTGTCATTGCATGTGTGTTCTTTTCACAATCCACCTATCGATCCACCAGTGTCATTGCATGTGTGCTCTTTTTACTAACAACAACCAGAGTCATTTCATGTGTGTTCTCTTCAGATACCACACATGGATCCACCAGTGTCATTGCATGTGTGTTCTTTTTACTAACAACAACTGGACTCACTGCATGTGTGTTCTCTTCAGAGACCACACATGGATCCACCAGTGTCATTGCATGTGTGTTCTTTTTACTAACAACAACTGAGTCAATGCATGTGTGTTCTCTTGAGACCACATGGATCCACCTGATGTCATTGCATGTGTGCTCTTTTAACAATCCACCTATGGATCCACCAGTGTCATTGCATGTGTGTTCTTTTTACTAACAACAACCAGAGTCATTGAAATGTGTGTTCTTTTCACATTCCACCTATGGATCCACCAGTGTCATTGCATGTGTTTTTTTTTCAAATCCACCTATGGATCCACCAGTGTCATTGCATGTGTGTTCTTTTTACTAACAAAAACCAGAGTCATTACATGAGTGTTCTTTTCACATACCACATATGGATCCACCAGTGTTATTGCATGTGTGTTCTTTTGACAATCCACCTATGGATCCACTAGTGTCATTGCATGTGTGTTCTTTTTACTAGCAACAACCAGAGTCATTGAAATGTGTGTTCTTTTCACATACCACATATAGATCCACAAGAGTCATTGAAATGTGTATTCTTTTCACAATCCACCTATGGATCCACCAGTGTCATTGCATGTGTGTTCTTCTCAGAGACCACATCTGGAGTCACTGGATGAGTGTTGTTTTCACAGACCACATATGGATCCACCAGTGTCATTGAATGTGTGCTCTTTTCATAATCCACCTATGGATCCACCAGTGTTATTGCATGTGTGTTCTTTTTACTAACAACAACCAGAGTCATTGAAATGTGCGGTCTTTTGACATACCATATATGGATCCACCAGAGTCATGGAAATGTGTGTTCTTTTCACAATCCACCTATGGATCCACTACTGTCATTGCATGTGTGTTCTTTTTACTAACAACAACCAGAGTCATTGCATGTGTGTTCTCTTCGCAGACCACACATGGATCCACAAGTGTCATTGCATGTGTGTTCTTTTTAGTAACAACAGCCAGTCATTGAAATGTGTGTTCTCTTTAGAGACCACACATGGATCCACCAGTGTCATTGCATGTGTGTTCTTTTTACTAACAACAACTAGAGTCATTGAAATGTGTGTTCTTTTCACATACCACATATGGATCCACCAGTGTCATTGCATGTGTGTTCTCTTCAGAGACCACACATTGATCCACAAGTGTCATTGCATGTGTGCTCTTTTTACTAACAACAACTGGAGTCATTTCATGGCTGTACTTTTCACATACCACATATGGATCCACCAGTGTCATTGAAATGTGTGTTCTCTTCAGAGACCACACATGGATCAACCAGTGTCATTGCATGTGTGTTCTTTTTACTAACAACAACTGGAGTCACTGCATGTGTGTTCTCTTCAGAGACCACACATGGATCCACCAGTGTCATTGCATGTGTGCTCTTTTCACAATCCACCTATGGATCCACCAGTGTCATTGCATGTGTGTTCTTTTTACTAACAACAACTAGAGTCATTGAAATGTGTGTTATTTTCACATACCACCTATGGATCCACCAGTGTCATTGCATGTGTGTTTTTTTCAAATCCACCTATGGATCCACTAGTGTCATTGCATGTGTGTTCTTTTTACTAACAACAACCAGAGTCATTACATGTGTGTTCTTTTCACATACCACATATGGATCCACCAGTGTTATTGCATGTGTGTTCTCTTTAGAGACCACACATTGATCCACAAGTGTCATTGCATGTGTGCTCTTTTTACTAACAACAACTGGAGTCATTTCATGGCTGTTCTTTTCACATACCACATATGGATCCACCAGTGTCATTGAAATGTGTGTTCTCTTCAGAGACCACCTATGGATCCACCAGTGTCATTGCATGTGTTTTTTTTTCAAATCCACCTATGGATCCACCAGTGTCATTGCATGTGTGTTCTTTTTACTAACAAAAACCAGAGTCATTACATGAGTGTTCTTTTCACATACCACATATGGATCCACCAGTGTTATTGCATGTGTGTTCTTTTGACAATCCACCTATGGATCCACTAGTGTCATTGCATGTGTGTTCTTTTTACTAGCAACAACCAGAGTCATTGAAATGTGTGTTCTTTTCACATACCACATATAGATCCACAAGAGTCATTGAAATGTGTATTCTTTTCACAATCCACCTATGGATCCACCAGTGTCATTGCATGTGTGTTCTTCTCAGACCACATCGAGTCTTTGGATGAGTGTTGTTTTCACAGACCACATATGGATCCACCAGTGTCATTGAATGTGTGCTCTTTTCATAATCCACCTATGGATCCACCAGTGTTATTGCATGTGTGTTCTTTTTACTAACAACAACCAGAGTCATTGAAATGTGCGGTCTTTTGACATACCATATATGGATCCACCAGAGTCATGGAAATGTGTGTTCTTTTCACAATCCACCTATGGATCCACTACTGTCATTGCATGTGTGTTCTTTTTACTAACAACAACCAGAGTCATTGCATGTGTGTTCTCTTCGCAGACCACACATGGATCCACAAGTGTCATTGCATGTGTGTTCTTTTTAGTAACAACAGCCAGTCATTGAAATGTGTGTTCTCTTTAGAGACCACACATGGATCCACCAGTGTCATTGCATGTGTGTTCTTTTTACTAACAACAACTAGAGTCATTGAAATGTGTGTTCTGTTCACATACCACATATGGATCCACCAGTGTCATTGCATGTGTGTTCTCTTTAGAGACCACACATTGATCCACAAGTGTCATTGCATGTGTGCTCTTTTTACTAACAACAACTGGAGTCATTTCATGGCTGTACTTTTCACATACCACATATGGATCCACCAGTGTCATTGAAATGTGTGTTCTCTTCAGAGACCACACATGGATCAACCAGTGTCATTGCATGTGTGTTCTTTTTACTAACAACAACTGGAGTCACTGCATGTGTGTTCTCTTCAGAGACCACACATGGATCCACCAGTGTCATTGCATGTGTGCTCTTTTCACAATCCACCTATGGATCCACCAGTGTCATTGCATGTGTGTTCTTTTTACTAACAACAACTAGAGTCATTGAAATGTGTGTTATTTTCACATACCACCTATGGATCCACCAGTGTCATTGCATGTGTGTTTTTTTCAAATCCACCTATGGATCCACTAGTGTCATTGCATGTGTGTTCTTTTTACTAACAACAACCAGAGTCATTACATGTGTGTTCTTTTCACATACCACATATGGATCCACCAGTGTTATTGCATGGGTGTTCTTTTGACAATCCACCTATGGATCCACCAGTGTCATTGCATGTGTGTTCTTTTTACTAACAACAACCAGAGTCATTGAAATGTGTGTTCTTTTCACATACCACATATAGATCCACAAGAGTCATTGAAATGTGTATTCTTTTCACAATCCACCTATGGATCCACCAGTGTCATTGCATGTGTGTTCTTCTCAGAGACCACATATGGAGTCACTGGATGAGTGTTGTTTTCACAGACCACATATGGATCCACCAATGTCATTGAATGTGTGCTCTTTTCATAATCCACCTATGGATCCACAAGTGTTATTACATGTGTGTTCTTTTTACTAACAACAACCAGAGTCATTGAAATGTGCGGTCTTTTCATATACCACATATGGATCCACCAGAGTCATGGAAATGTGTGTTCTTTTCACAATCCACCTATGGATCCACTACTGTCATTGCATGTGTGTTCTTTTTACTAACAACAACCAGAGTCATTGCATGTGTGTCCTCTTCGGAGACCACACATGGATCCACAAGTGTCATTGCATGTGTGTTCTTTTTAGTAACAACGGCCAGTCATTGAAATGTGTGTTCTCTTTAGAGACCACACATGGATCCACCAGTGTCATTGCGTGTGTGTTCTTTTTACTAACAACAACTAGAGTCATTGAAATGTGTGTTCTTTTCTCATACCACATATGGATCCACCAGTGTCATTGCATGTATGTTATTTTTACTAACAACAACCAGAGTCATTGCATGTGTGTTGTCTTTACTAACAACAACCAGAGTCATTGAAATGTGTGTTCTCTTTAGAGACCACACATGGATCCACCAGTGTCATTGCATGTGTGTTCTTTTTTAATAATAACAACCAGATTCATTGAAATGTGTGTTCTCTTCAAAGACCACACACGGATCCACCAGTGTAATTCCATGTCTGTTCTTTTTACTAACAACAGCTAGAGTCATTTCATGTGTGTTCTTTTCACATACCACATATGGATCCACCAGTGTCATTGCATGTGTGCTCTTTTCACAATCCACCTATGGATCCACCAGTGTCATTGCATGTGTGTTCTTTTTACTAACAACAACTAGAGTCATTGAAATGTGTGTTCTTTTCACATACCACATATGGACCCACCAGTGTCATTGCATGTGTGTTCTTTTCACAATCCACCTATCGATCCACCAGTGTCATTGCATGTGTGCTCTTTTTACTAACAACAACCAGAGTCATTTCATGTGTGTTCTCTTCAGATACCACACATGGATCCACCAGTGTCATTGCATGTGTGTTCTTTTTACTAACAACAACTGGAGTCACTGCATGTGTGTTCTCTTCAGAGACCACACATGGATCCACCAGTGTCATTGCATGTGTGTTCTTTTTACTAACAACAACTGGAGTCACTGCATGTGTGTTCTCTTCAGAGACCACACATGGATCCACCAGTGTCATTGCATGTGTGATCTTTTTACTAACAACAACTTGAGTCATTTCATGGCTGTTCTTTTCACATACCACATATGGATCCACCAGTGTCATTGAAATGTGTGTTCTCTTCAGAGACCACACATGGATCCACCAGTGTCATTGCATGTGTGTTCTTTTTACTAACAACAACTAGAGTCACTGCATGTGTGTTCTCTTCAGAGACCACACATGGATCCACCAGTGTCATTGCATGTGTGTTCTTTTCACAATCCACCTATGGATCCACCAGTGTCATTGCATGTGTGTTCTTTTTACTAACAACAACTAGAGTCATTTCATGACTTTTCTTTTCACATACCATATATGGATCCACCAGTGTCATTGAAATGTGTGTTCTCTTCAGAGACCACACATGGATCCACCAGGGTCATTGCATGTGTGTTCTTTTTACTAACAACAACTGGAGTCATTGCATGTGTGTTCTTTTCACATACCACAAATGGATCCACTAGTGTCATTGCATGTGTGCTCTTTTCACAATCCACCTATGGATCCACTAGTGTCATTGCATGTGTGTTCTTTTTACTAACAACAACCAGAGTCATTGAAATGTGTGTTCTTTTCACATACCACCTATGGATCCACCAGTGTCATTGCATGTGTTCTTTTCTTACTCCACCTATGGATCCACCAGTGTCATTGCATGTGTGTTCTTTTTACTAACAACAACCAGAGTTATTGCATGTGTGTTCTTTTCACATACCACATATGGATCCACCAGTGTCATTGCATGTGTGTTCTTTTCACAATCCACCTATGGTTCCACCAGTGTCATTGCATGTATGATCTTTTTACTAACAACAACTAGAGTCATTGAAATGTGTGTTCTTTTCACATACCACCTATGGATCCACCAGTGTCATTGCATGTGTGTTCTTTTCACAATCCACCTATGGATCCACCAGTGTCATTGCATGTGTGTTCTTTTTACTAACAACAACCAGAGTTATTGCATGTGTGTTCTTTTAACATACCACATATTGATCCACCAGTGTCATTGCATGTGTGTTCTTTTCACAATCCACATATGGATCCACCAGTGTCATTGCATGTGTGTTATTTCTACTAACAACAACCAGAGTCATTGCAGGTGAGTTCTCTTTACTAACAACAACCAGAGTCATTGAAATGTGTGTTCTCTTTAGAGACCATTCATGGATCCACCAGTGTCATTGCATGTGTGTTCTTTTTTAATAATAACAACCAGATTCATTGAAATGTGTGTTCTCTTCAAAGACCACACATGGATCCACCAGTGTAATTCCATGTCTGTTCTTTTTACTAACAACAGCTAGAGTCATTTCATGTGTGTTCTTTTCACATACCACATATGGATCCACCAGTGTCATTGCATGTGTGCTCTTTTCACAATCCACCTATGGATCCACCAGTGTCATTGCATGTGTGTTCTTTTTGCTAACAACAACTAGAGTCATTGAAATGTGTGTTCTTTTCACATACCACATATGGACCCACCAGTGTCATTGCATGTGTGTTCTTTTCACAATCCACCTATCGATCCACCAGTGTCATTGCATGTGTGCTCTTTTTACTAACAACAACCAGAGTCATTTCATGTGTGTTCTCTTTAGAGACCACACATGGATCCACCAGTGTCATTGCATGTGTGTTCTTTTTACTAACACCAACTGGAGTCACTGCATGTGTGTTATCTTCAGAGACCACACATGGATCCACCAGTGTCATTGCATGTGTGCTCTTTTCACAATCCACCTATGGATCCACCAGTGTCATTGCATGTGAGTTCTTTTTACTAACAACAACCAGAGTCATTGAAATGTGTGTTCTTTTCACATACCACATATGGATCCACAAGAGTCATTGAAATGTGTGTTCTTTTCACAATCCACCTATGGATCCACTAGTGTCATTGCATGTGTGTTTTTTTAATAACAACAACTAGAGTCATTTCATGTGTGTTATCTTCACATACCACATATGGATACACCAGTGTCATTGAAATGTGTGTTCTCTTCAGAGACCACACATGGATCAACCAGTGTCATTGCATGTGTGTTCTTTTTACTAACAACAACCAGAGTCATTGCATGTGTGTTCTTTTCACATACCACATATGGATCCACCAGTGTCATTGCATGTGTGTTCTTTTCACAATCCACCTATGGATCCACCAGTGTCATTGCATGTGTGTCCTTTTTACTAACAACTAGAGTCATTTCATGACTGTTCTTTTCACATACCATATATGGATCCACCAGTGTCATTGAAATGTGTGTGCTCTTCAGAGACCACACATGGATCCACCACGGTCATGCATGTGTGTTCTTTTTACTAACAACAACTGGAGTCATTGCATGTGTGTTCTTTTCACATACGACAAATGGATCCACTAGTGTCATTGCATGTGTGCTCTTTTCACAATCCACCTATGGATCCACTAGTGTCATTGCATGTGTGTTCTTTTTACTAACAACAACCAGAGTCATTGAAATGTGTGTACTTTTCACATACCACCTATGGATCCACCAGTGTCATTGCATGTGTGTTCTTTTCAAAATCCACCTATGGATCCACCAGTGTCATTGCATGTGTGTTCTTTTTACTAACAACAACCAGAGTCATTGCATGTGTGTTCTTTTCACATACCACATATGGATCCACCAGTGTCATTGCATGTGTGTTCTTTTCACAATCCACCTATGGATCCACCAGTGTCATTGCATGTATGTTTTTTTACTAACAACAACTAGAGTCATTGAAATGTGTGTTCTTTTCACATACCACCTATGGATCCACCAGTGTCATTGCATGTGTGTTCTTTTCACAATCCACCTATGGATCCACCAGTGTCATTGCATGTGTGTTCTTTTTACTAACAACAACCAGAGTTATTGCATGTGTGTTCTTTTAACATACCACATATTGATCCACCAGTGTCATTGCATGTGTGTTCTTTTCACAATCCACATATGGATCCACCAGTGTCATTGCATGTGTGTTATTTCTACTAACAACAACCAGAGTCATTGCAGGTGAGTTCTCTTTACTAACAACAACCAGAGTCATTGAAATGTGTGTTCTCTTTAGAGACCATTCATGGATCCACCAGTGTCATTGCATGTGTGTTCTTTTTTAATAATAACAACCAGATTCATTGAAATGTGTGTTCTCTTCAAAGACCACACATGGATCCACCAGTGTAATTCCATGTCTGTTCTTTTTACTAACAACAGCTAGAGTCATTTCATGTGTGTTCTTTTCACATACCACATATGGATCCACCAGTGTCATTGCATGTGTGCTCTTTTCACAATCCACCTATGGATCCACCAGTGTCATTGCATGTGTGTTCTTTTTGCTAACAACAACTAGAGTCATTGAAATGTGTGTTCTTTTCACATACCACATATGGACCCACCAGTGTCATTGCATGTGTGTTCTTTTCACAATCCACCTATCGATCCACCAGTGTCATTGCATGTGTGCTCTTTTTACTAACAACAACCAGAGTCATTTCATGTGTGTTCTCTTTAGAGACCACACATGGATCCACCAGTGTCATTGCATGTGTGTTCTTTTTACTAACACCAACTGGAGTCACTGCATGTGTGTTATCTTCAGAGACCACACATGGATCCACCAGTGTCATTGCATGTGTGCTCTTTTCACAATCCACCTATGGATCCACCAGTGTCATTGCATGTGAGTTCTTTTTACTAACAACAACCAGAGTCATTGAAATGTGTGTTCTTTTCACATACCACATATGGATCCACAAGAGTCATTGAAATGTGTGTTCTTTTCACAATCCACCTATGGATCCACTAGTGTCATTGCATGTGTGTTTTTTTAATAACAACAACTAGAGTCATTTCATGTGTGTTATCTTCACATACCACATATGGATACACCAGTGTCATTGAAATGTGTGTTCTCTTCAGAGACCACACATGGATCAACCAGTGTCATTGCATGTGTGTTCTTTTTACTAACAACAACCAGAGTCATTGCATGTGTGTTCTTTTCACATACCACATATGGATCCACCAGTGTCATTGCATGTGTGTTCTTTTCACAATCCACCTATGGATCCACCAGTGTCATTGCATGTGTGTCCTTTTTACTAACAACAACTAGAGTCATTTCATGACTGTTCTTTTCACATACCATATATGGATCCACCAGTGTCATTGAAATGTGTGTGCTCTTCAGAGACCACACATGGATCCACCACGGTCATGCATGTGTGTTCTTTTTACTAACAACAACTGGAGTCATTGCATGTGTGTTCTTTTCACATACGACAAATGGATCCACTAGTGTCATTGCATGTGTGCTCTTTTCACAATCCACCTATGGATCCACTAGTGTCATTGCATGTGTGTTCTTTTTACTAACAACAACCAGAGTCATTGAAATGTGTGTACTTTTCACATACCACCTATGGATCCACCAGTGTCATTGCATGTGTGTTCTTTTCAAAATCCACCTATGGATCCACCAGTGTCATTGCATGTGTGTTCTTTTTACTAACAACAACCAGAGTCATTGCATGTGTGTTCTTTTCACATACCACATATGGATCCACCAGTGTCATTGCATGTGTGTTCTTTTCACAATCCACCTATGGATCCACCAGTGTCATTGCATGTATGTTTTTTTACTAACAATAACTAGAGTCATTGAAATGTGTGTTCTTTTCACATACCACCTATGGATCCACCAGTGTCATTGCATGTGTGTTCTTTTCACAATCCACCTATGGATCCACCAGTGTCATTGCATGTGTGTTCTTTTTACTAACAACAACCAGAGTTATTGCATGTGTGTTCTTTTAGCATACCACATATGGATCCACCAGTGTCATTGCATGTGTGTTCTTTTCACAATCCACCTATGAATCCACCGGTGTCATTGCATGTGTGTTCTTTTTACTAACAACAACTGGAGTCATTTCATGACTGTTCTTTTCACATACCATATATGGATACACCAGTATCATTGAAATGTGTGTTCTCTTCAAAGACCACACATGGATCCACCAGTGTCATTGCATGTGTGTTCTTTTTACTAACAACAACTAGAGTCATTTCATGACTGTTCTTTTCACATACCACATATGGAACAACCAGTGTCATTGAAATGTGTGTTCTCTTCAGAGACCACACATGGATCAACCAGTGTCACTTCATGTGTGTTATTTTTACTAACAACAACTTGAGTCATTTCATGGCTGTTCTTTTCACATACCACATATGGATCCACCAGTGTCATTGAAATGTGTGTTCTCTTCAGAGACCACACATGGATCCACCAGTGTCATTGCATGTGTGTTCTCTTCAGAGACCACACATGGATCCACCAGTGTCATTGCATGTGTGCTCTTTTTACTAACAACAACTGGAGTCATTTCATGGCTGTTCTTTTCACATACCACATATGGATCCACCAGTGTCATTGAAATGTGTGTTCTCTTCAGAGACCACACATGGATCCACCAGTGTCATTGCATGTGTGTTCTTTTTACTAACAACAACTGGAGTCACTGCATGTGTGTTCTCTTCAGAGACCACACATGGATCCACCAGTGTCATTGCATGTGTGTTCTTTTCACAATCCACCAATGGATCCACCAGTGTCATTGCATGTGTGTTCTTTTTACTAACAACAACTAGAGTCATTTCATGACTGTTCTTTTCACATACCATATATGGATCCACCAGTGTCATTGAAATGTGTGTTCTCTTCAGAGACCACACATGGATCCACTAGGGTCATTGCATGTGTGTTCTTTTTACTAACAACAACTGGAGTCATTGCATGTGTGTTCTTTTCACATACCACAAATGGATCCACTAGTGTCATTGCATGTGTGCTCTTTTCACAATCCACCAATGGATCCACTAGTGTCATTGCATGTGTGTTCTTTTTACTAACAACAACCAGAGTCATTGAAATGTGTGTTCTTTTCACATACCACCTATGAATCCACCAGTGTCATTGCATGTGTGTTCTTTTCACAATCCACCTATGGATCCACCAGTGTCATTGCATGTGTGTTCTTTTTACTAACAACAACCAGAGTCACTACATGTGTGTTCTTTTCACATACCACATATGGATCCACCAGTGTCATTGCATGTGTGTTCTTTTCACTATCCACCTATGGTTCCACCAGTGTCATTGCATGTATGTTCTTTTTACTAACAACAACTAGAGTCATTGAAATGTGTGTTCTTTTCACATACCACCTATGGATCCACCAGTGTCATTGCATGTGTGTTCTTTTCACAATCCACCTATGGATCCACCAGTGTCATTGCATGTGTGTTCTTTTTACTAACAACAACCAGAGTTATTGCATGTGTGTTCTTTTAACATACCACATATGGATCCACCAGTGTCATTGCATGTGTGTTCTTTTCACAATCCACCTATGAATCCACCGGTGTCATTGCATGTGTGTTCTTCTTACTAACAACAACTGGAGTCATTTCATGACTGTTCTTTTCACATACCATATATGGATCCACCAGTATCATTGAAATGTGTGTTCTCTTCAAAGACCACACATGGATCCACCAGTGTCATTGCATGTGTGTTCTTTTTACTAACAACAACTAGAGTCATTTCATGACTGTTCTTTTCACATACCACATATGGATCCACCAGTGTCATTGAAATGTGTATTCTCTTCAGAGACCACACATGGATCAACCAGTGTCACTGCATGTGTGTTCTTTTTACTAACAACAACTGGAGTCATTTCATGGCTGTTCTTTTCACATACCACATATGGATCCACCAGTGTCATTGAAATGTGTGTTCTCTTCAGAGACCACACATGGATCCACCAGTGTCATTGCATGTGTGTTCTCTTCAGAGACCACACATGGATCCACCAGTGTCATTGCATGTGTGCTCTTTTTACTAACAACAACTGGAGTCATTTCATGGCGGTTCTTTTCACATACCACATATGGATCCACCAGTGTCATTGAAATGTGTATTCTCTTCAGAGACCACACATGGATCCACCAGTGTCATTGCATGTGTGTTCTTTTTACTAACAACAACTGGAGTCACTGCATGTGTGTTCTCTTCAGATACCACACATGGATCCACCAGTGTCATTGCATGTGTGCTCTTTTCACAATCCACCTATGGATCCACCAGTGTCCTTGCATGTGTGTTCTTTTTACTAACAACAACCAGAGTCATTGAAATGTGTGTTCTTTTCACATACCACCTATGGATCCACCAGTGTCATTGCATGTGTGTTTTTTTCAAATCCACCTATGGATCCACCAGTGTCATTGCAGGTGTGTTCTCTTTACTAACAACAACCAGAGTCATTGAAATGTGTGTTCTCTTTAGAGACCACACATGGATCCACCAGTGTCATTGCATGTGTGTTCTTTTTTAATAATAACAACCAGATTCATTGAAATGTGTGTTCTCTTCAAAGACCACACATGGATCCACCAGTGTAATTCCATGTCTGTTCTTTTTACTAACAACAACTTGAGTCATTTCATGGCTGTTCTTTTCACATACCACATATGGATCCACCACTGTCATTGAAATGTGTGTTCTCTTCAGAGACCACACATGGATCCACCAGTGTTATTGCATGTGTGTTCTCTTCAGAGACCACACATGGATCCACCAGTGTCATTGCATGTGTGCTCTTTTTACTAACAACAACTGGAGTCATTTCATGGCTGTTCTTTTCACATACCACATATGGATCCACTAGTGTCATTGAAATGTGTGTTCTCTTCAAAGACCACACATGGATCCACCAGTGTCATTGCATGTGTGTTCTTTTTACTAACAACAACTGGAGTCACTGCATGTGTGTTCTCTTCAGAGACCACACATGGATCCACCAGTGTCATTGCATGTGTGTTCTTTTCACAATCCACCTATGGATCCACCAGTGTCATTGCATGTGTGTTCTTTTTACTAACAACAACTAGAGTCATTTCATGACTGTTCTTTTCACATACCATATATGGATCCACCAGTGTCATTGAAATGTGTGTTCTCTTCAGAGACCACACATGGATCCACTAGGGTCATTGCATGTGTGTTCTTTTTACTAACAACAACTGGAGTCATTGCATGTGTGTTCTTTTCACATACCACATATGGATCCACCAGTGTCATTGCATGTGTGTTCTTTTCACAATCCACCTATGGATCCACCAGTGTCATTGCATGTGTGTTCTTTTTACTAACAACAACCAGAGTTATTGCATGTGTGTTCTTTTAACATACCACATATGGATCCACCAGTGTCATTGCATGTGTGTTCTTTTCACAATCCACCTATGAATCCACCGGTGTCATTGCATGTGTGTTCTTCTTACTAACAACAACTGGAGTCATTTCATGACTGTTCTTTTCACATACCATATATGGATCCACCAGTATCATCGAAATGTGTGTTCTCTTCAAAGACCACACATGGATCCACCAGTGTCATTGCATGTGTGTTCTTTTTACTAACAACAACTAGAGTCATTTCATGACTGTTCTTTTCACATACCACATATGGATCCACCAGTGTCATTGAAATGTGTGTTCTCTTCAGAGACCACACATGGATCAACCAGTGTAATTCCATGTCTGTTCTTTTTACTAACAACAACTGGAGTCATTTCATGGCTGTTCTTTTCACATACCACATATGGATCCACCAGTGTCATTGAAATGTGTGTTCTCTTCAGAGACCACACATGGATCCACCAGTGTCATCGCATGTGTGTTCTCTTCAGAGACCACACATGGATCCACCAGTGTCATTGCATGTGTGCTCTTTTTACTAACAACAACTGGAGTCATTTCATGGCGGTTCTTTTCACATACCACATATGGATCCACCAGTGTCATTGAAATGTGTATTCTCTTCAGAGACCACACATGGATCCACCAGTGTCATTGCATGTGTCTTCTTTTTACTAACAACAACTGGAGTCACTGCATGTGTGTTCTCTTCAGAGACCACACATGGATCCACCAGTGTCATTGCATGTGTGCTCTTTTCACAATCCACCTATGGATCCACTAGTGTCCTTGCATGTGTGTTCTTTTTACTAACAACAACCAGAGTCATTGAAATGTGTGTTCTTTTCACATACCACCTATGGATCCACCAGTGTCATTGCATGTGTGTTTTTTCAAATCCACCTATGGATCCACCAGTGTCATTGCATGTGTGTTCTTTTTACTAACAACAACAAGAGTCATTACATGTGTGTTCTTTTCACATACCACATATGGATCCACAAGAGTCATTGAAATGTGTGTTCTTTTCACAATCCACCTATGGATCCACAAGTGTCATTGCATGTGTGTTCTTCTCAGAGACCACATCTGGAGTCACTGGATGAGTGTTGTTTTCACAGACCACATATGGATCCACCAGTGTCATTGCATGTGTGCTCTTTTCATAATCCACCTATGGATCCACCAGTGTCATTGCATGTGTGTTCTTTTTACTAACAACAACCAGAGTCATTGAAATGTGCGGTCTTTTCACATACCACATATGGATCCACCAGAGTCATGGAAATGTGTGTTCTTTTCACAATCCACCTATGGATCCACTACTGTTATTGCATGTGTGTTCTTTTTACTAACAACAACCAGAGTCATTGCATGTGTGTTCTCTTCGGAGACCACACATGGATCCACAAGTGTCATTGCATGTGTTTTCTTTTAGTAACAACAGCCAGTCATTGAAATGTGTGTTCTCTTTAGAGACCACACATGGATCCACCAGTGTCATTGCATGTGTGTTCTTTTTACTAACAACAACTAGAGTCATTGAAATGTGTGTTCTTTTCACATACCACATATGGATCCACTAGTGTCATTGCATGTGTTTATTTTTACTAACAACAACCAGAGTCATTGCAGGTGTGTTCTCTTTACTAACAACAACCAGAGTCATTGAAATGTGTGTTATCTTTAGAGACCACACATGGATCCACCAGTGTCATTGCATGTGTGTTCTTTTCACAATCCACCTATGGATCCACCAGTGTCATTGCATGTGTGTTCTTTTTACTAACAACAACCAGAGTTATTGCATGTGTGTTCTTTTAACATACCACATATGGATCCACCAGTGTCATTGCATGTGTGTTCTTTTCACAATCCACCTATGGATCCACCAGTGTTATTGCATGTGTGTTCTTTTTACTAACAACAACTAGAGTCATTTCATGACTGTTCTTTTCACATACCATATATGGATCCACTAGTGTCATTGAAATGTGTGTTCTCATCAGAGACCACACATGGATCCACTAGGGTCATTGCATGTGTGTTCTTTTTACTAACAACAATTGGAGCCATTGCATGTGTGTTCTTTTCACATACCACAAATGGATCCACTAGTGTCATTGCATGTGTGCTCTTTTCACAATCCACCTATGGATCCACCAGTGTCATTGCATGTGTGTTATTTTTACTAACAACAACCAGAGTCATTGAAATGTGTGTTCTTTTCACATACCACCTATGGATCCACCAGTGTCCTTGCATGTGTGTTCTTTTCACAATCCACCTATGGATCCACCAGTGTCATTGCATGACTGTTCTTTTAACTAACAACAACCAGAGTCATTGCATGTGTGTTCTTTTCACATACCACATATGGATCCACCAGTGTCATTGCATGTGTGTTCTTTTTACTAACAACAACTAGAGTCATTGAAATGTGTGTTCTTTTCACATACCACCTATGGATCCACCAGTGTCATTGCATGTGTTCTTTTCACAATCCACCTATGGATCCACCAGTGTCATTGCATGTGTGTTCTTTTTACTAACAACAACCAGAGTTATTGCATGTGTGTTCTTTTAACATACCACATATGGATCCACCAGTGTCATTGCATGTGTGTTCTTTTCACAATCCACATATGAATCCACCGGTGTCATTGCATGTGTGTTCTTTTTACTAACAACAACTGGAGTCATTTCATGACTGTTCTTTTCACATACCATATATGGATCCACCAGTATCATTGAAATGTGTGTTCTCTTCAAAGACCACACATGGATCCACCAGTGCCATTGCATGTGTGCTCTTTTTACTAACAACAACTAGAGTCATTTCATGACTGTTCTTTTCACATACCACATATGGATCCACCAGTGTCATTGAAATGTGTGTTCTCTTCATAGACCACACATGGATCAACCAGTGTCACTGCATGTGTGTTCTTTTTACTAACAACAACAAGAGTCATTTCATGGCTGTTCTTTTCACATACCACATATGGATCCACCAGTGTCATTGAAATGTGTGTTCTCTTCAGAGACCACACATGGATCCACCAGTGTCATTGCATGTGTGTTCTCTTCAGAGACCACACATGGATCCACCAGTGTCATTGCATGTGTGCTCTTTTTACTAACAACAACTGGAGTCATTTCATGGCTGTTCTTTTCACATACCACATATGGATCCACCAGTGTCATTGAAATGTGTGTTCTCTTCAGAGACCACACATGGATCCACCAGTGTCATTGCATGTGTGCTCTTTTCATAATCCACCTATCGATCCACCAGTGTCGGCATGTGTGTTCTTTTTACTAACAACAACCAGAGTCATTGAAATGTGCGGTCTTTTCACATACCACATATGGATCCACCAGAGTCATGGAAATGTGTGTTCTTTTCACAATCCACCTATGGATCCACTACTGTCATTGCATGTGTGTTCTTTTTACTAACAACAACCAGAGTCATTGCATGTGTGTTCTCTTCGGAGACCACACATGGATCCACAAGGGTCATTGCATGTGTGTTCTTTTTAGTAACAACAGCCAGTCATTGAAATGTGTGTTCTCTTTAGAGACCACACATGGATGCACCAGTGTCATTGCAAGTGTGTTCTTTTTACTAACAACAACTAGAGTCATTGAAATGTGTGTTCTTTTCACATACCACATATGGATCCACCAGTGTCATTGCATGTGTGTTATTTTTACTAACAACAACCAGAGTCATTGCAGGTGTGTTCTCTTTACTAACAACAACCAGAGTCATTGAAATGTGTGTTCTCTTTAGAGACCACACATGGATCCACCAGTGTGATTGCATGTGTGTTCTTTTTTAATAATAACAACCAGATTCATTGAAATGTGTGTTCTCTTCAAAGACCACACATGGATCCACCAGTGTAATTCCATGTCTGTTCTTGTTACTAACAACAGCTAGAGTCATTTCATGTGTGTTCTTTTCACATACCACATATGGATCCACCAGTGTCATTGCATGTGTGCTCTTTTCACAATCCACCTATGGATTCACCAGTGTCATTGCATGTGTGTTCTGTTTACTAACAACAACTAGAGTCATTGAAATGTGTGTTCTTTTCACATACCACATATGGACCCACCAGTGTCATTGCATGTGTGTTCTTTTCACAATCCACCTATCGATCCACCAGTGTCGTTGCATGTGTGCTCTTTTTACTAACAACAACTAGAGTCATTTCATGTGTGTTCTCTTCAGAGACCACACATGGATCCACCAGTGTCATTGCATGTGTGTTCTTTTCACAATCCACCTATGGATCCACCAGTGTCATTGCATGTGTGTTCTAGAGTCATTTCATGACTGTTCTTTTCACATACCACATATGGATCCACCAGTGTTATTGTAATGTGTGTTCTCTTCAGAGACCACACATGGATCCACCAGTGTCATTGCATGTGTGTTCTTTTTACTAACAACAACTAGGGTCATTGCATGTGTGTTCTTTTCACATACCACATATGGATCCACCAGTGTCATTGCATGTGTGCTCTTTTCACAATCCACCTATGGATCCACCAGTGTCATTGCATGTGAGTTCTTTTTACTAACAACAACCAGAGTCATTGAAATGTGTGTTCTTTTCACATACCACATATGGATCCACAAGAGTCATTGCATGTGTGTTCTTTTTAATAACAACAACTAGAGTCATTTTATGTGTGTTCTCTTCACATACCACATATGGATCCACCGGTGTCATTGAAATGTCTGTTCTCTTCAGAGACCACACATGGATCAACCAGTGTCATTGCATGTGTGTTCTTTTTACTAACAACAACCAGAGTCATTGCATGTGTGTTCTTTTCACATACCACATATGGATCCACCAGGGTCATTGCATGTGTGTTCTTTTCACAATCCACCTATGGATCCACCAATGTTATTGCATGTGTGTTCTTTTTACTAACAACAACTAGAGTCATTTCATGACTGTTCTTTTCACATACCATATATGGATCCACTAGTGTCATTGAAATGTGTGTTCTCTTCAGAGACCACACATGGATCCACTAGGGTCATTGCATGTGTGTTCTTTTTACTAACAACAACTGGAGTCATTGCATGTGAGTTCTTTTCACATACCACAAATGGATCCACTAGTGTCATTGCATGTGTGCTCGTTTCACAATCCACCTATGGATCCACCAGTGTCATTGCATGTGTGTTCTTTTTACTAACAATAACCAGAGTCATTGAAATGTGTGTTCTTTTCACATACCACCTATGGATCCACCAGTGTCATTGCATGTGTGTTCTTTTCACAATCCACCTATGGATCCACCAGTGTCATTGCATGTGTGTTCTCTTTACTAACAACAACCAGAGTCATTGCATGTGTGTTCTTTTCACATACCACATATGAATCCACCAGTGTCATTGCATGTGTGTTCTTTTTACTAACAACAACCAGAGTCATTGAAATGTGTGTTCTTTTCACATACCACCTATGGATCCACCAGTGTCATTGCATGTGTTCTTTTCACAATCCACCTATGGATCCACCAGTGTCATTGCATGTGTGTTCTTTTTACTAACAACAACCAGAGTTATTGCATGTGTGTTCTTTTAACATACCACATATGGATCCACCAGTGTCATTGCATGTGTGTTCTTTTCACAATCCACCTATGAATCCACCGGTGTCATTGCATGTGTGTTCTTTTTACTAACAACAACTGGAGTCATTTCATGACTGTTCTTTTCACATACCATATATGGATCCACCAGTATCATTGAAATGTGTGTTCTCTTCAAAGACCACACATGGATCCACCAGTGTCATTGCATGTGTGTTCTTTTTACTAACAACAACTAGAGTCATTTCATGACTGTTCTTTTCACATACCACATATGGATCCACCAGTGTCATTGAAATGTGTGTTCTCTTCATAGACCACACATGGATCAACCAGTGTCACTACATGTGTGTTCTTTTTACTAACAACAACAAGAGTCATTTCATGGCTGTTCTTTTCACATACCACATATGGATCCACCAGTGTCATTGAAATGTGTGTTCTCTTCAGAGACCACACATGGATCCACCAGTGTCATTGCATGTGTGTTCTCTTCAGAGACCACACATGGATCTACCAGTGTCATTGCATGTGTGCTCTTTTTAGTAACAACAACTGGAGTCTTTTCATGGCTATTCTTTTCACATACCACATATGGATCCACCAGTTTCATTGAAATGTGTGTTCTTTTTACTAACAACAACTGGAGTCACTGCATGTGTGTTCTCTTCAGAGACCACACATGGATCCACCAGGGTCATTGCATGTGTGCTCTTTTCACAATCCACCTATGGATCCACCAGTGTCATTGCATGTGTGTTCTTTTTACTAACAACAACCAGAGTCATTGAAATGTGTGTTCTTTTCACATACCACCTATGGATCCACCAGTGTCCTTGCATGTGTGTTCTTTTCACAATCCACCTATGGATCCACCAGTGTCATTGCATGACTGTTCTTTTAACTAACAACAACCAGAGTCATTGCATGTGTGTTCTTTTCACATACCACATATGGATCCACCAGTGTCATTGCATGTGTGTTCTTTTTACTAACAACAACTAGAGTCATTGAAATGTGTGTTCTTTTCACATACCACCTATGGATCCACCAGTGTCATTGCATGTGTTCTTTTCACAATCCACCTATGGATCCACCAGTGTCATTGCATGTGTGTTCTTTTTACTAACAACAACCAGAGTTATTGCATGTGTGTTCTTTTAACATACCACATATGGATCCACCAGTGTCATTGCATGTGTTCTTTTCACAATCCACCTATGAATCCACGGTGTCATTGCATGTGTGTTCTTTTTACTAACAACTGAGTCATTTCATGACTGTTCTTTTCACATACCATATATGGATCCACCAGTATCATTGAAATGTGTGTTCTCTTCAAAGACCACACATGGATCCACCAGTGCCATTGCATGTGTGCTCTTTTTACTAACAACAACTAGAGTCATTTCATGACTGTTCTTTTCACATACCACATATGGATCCACCAGTGTCATTGAAATGTGTGTTCTCTTCATAGACCACACATGGATCAACCAGTGTCACTGCATGTGTGTTCTTTTTACTAACAACAACAAGAGTCATTTCATGGCTGTTCTTTTCACATACCACATATGGATCCACCAGTGTCATTGAAATGTGTGTTCTCTTCAGAGACCACACATGGATCCTGATGTCATTGCATGTGTGCTCTTTTCATAATCCACCTATCGATCCACCAGTGTCGGCATGTGTGTTCTTTTTACTAACAACAACCAGAGTCATTGAAATGTGCGGTCTTTTCACATACCACATATGGATCCACCAGAGTCATGGAAATGTGTGTTCTTTTCACAATCCACCTATGGATCCACTACTGTCATTGCATGTGTGTTCTTTTTACTAACAACAACCAGAGTCATTGCATGTGTGTTCTCTTCGGAGGCCACACATGGATCCACAAGGGTCATTGCATGTGTGTTCTTTTTAGTAACAACAGCCAGTCATTGAAATGTGTGTTCTCTTTAGAGACCACACATGGATCCACCAGTGTCATTGCAAGTGTGTTCTTTTTACTAACAACAACTAGAGTCATTGAAATGTGTGTTCTTTTCACATACCACATATGGATCCACCAGTGTCATTGCATGTGTGTTATTTTTACTAACAACAACCAGAGTCATTGCAGGTGTGTTCTCTTTACTAACAACAACCAGAGTCATTGAAATGTGTGTTCTCTTTAGAGACCACACATGGATCCACCAGTGTGATTGCATGTGTGTTCTTTTTTAATAATAACAACCAGATTCATTGAAATGTGTGTTCTCTTCAAAGACCACACATGGATCCACCAGTGTAATTCCATGTCTGTTCTTGTTACTAACAACAACTAGAGTCATTTCATGACTGTTCTTTTCACATACCACATATGGATCCACCAGTGTCATTGCATGTGTGCTCTTTTCACAATCCACCTATGGATTCACCAGTGTCATTGCATGTGTGTTCTATTTACTAAAAACAACTAGAGTCATTGAAATGTGTGTTCTTTTCACATACCACATATGGACCCACCAGTGTCATTGCATGTGTGTTCTTTTCACAATCCACCTATCGATCCACCAGTGTCGTTGCATGTGTGCTCTTTTTACTAACAACAACTAGAGTCATTTCATGTGTGTTCTCTTCAGAGACCACACATGGATCCTGATGTCATTGCATGTGTGTTCTTTTCACAATCCACCTATGGATCCACCAGTGTCATTGCATGTGTGTTCTAGAGTCATTTCATGACTGTTCTTTTCACATACCACATATGGATCCACCAGTGTTATTGTAATGTGTGTTCTCTTCAGAGACCACACATGGATCCACCAGTGTCATTGCATGTGTGTTCTTTTTACTAACAACAACTAGGGTCATTGCATGTGTGTTCTTTTCACATACCACATATGGATCCACCAGTGTCATTGCATGTGTGCTCTTTTCACAATCCACCTATGGATCCACCAGTGTCATTGCATGTGAGTTCTTTTTACTAACAACAACCAGAGTCATTGAAATGTGTGTTCTTTTCACATACCACATATGGATCCACAAGAGTCATTGCATGTGTGTTCTTTTTAATAACAACAACTAGAGTCATTTTATGTGTGTTCTCTTCACATACCACATATGGATCCACCGGTGTCATTGAAATGTCTGTTCTCTTCAGAGACCACACATGGATCAACCAGTGTCATTGCATGTGTGTTCTTTTTACTAACAACAACCAGAGTCATTGCATGTGTGTTCTTTTCACATACCACATATGGATCCACCAGTGTCATTGCATGTGTGTTCTTTTCACAATCCACCTATGGATCCACCAGTGTTATTGCATGTGTGTTCTTTTTACTAACAACAACTAGAGTCATTTCATGACTGTTCTTTTCACATACCATATATGGATCCACTAGTGTCATTGAAATGTGTGTTCTCTTCAGAGACCACACATGGATCCACTAGGGTCATTGCATGTGTGTTCTTTTTACTAACAACAACTGGAGTCATTGCATGTGAGTTCTTTTCACATACCACAAATGGATCCACTAGTGTCATTGCATGTGTGCTCGTTTCACAATCCACCTATGGATCCACCAGTGTCATTGCATGTGTGTTCTTTTTACTAACAATAACCAGAGTCATTGAAATGTGTGTTCTTTTCACATACCACCTATGGATCCACCAGTGTCATTGCATGTGTGTTCTTTTCACAATCCACCTATGGATCCACCAGTGTCATTGCATGTGTGTTCTTTTTACTAACAACAACCAGAGTCATTGCATGTGTGTTCTTTTCACATACCACATATGGATCCACCAGTGTCATTGCATGTGTGTTCTTTTTACTAACAACAACTAGAGTCATTGAAATGTGTGTTCTTTTCACATACCACCTATGGATCCACCAGTGTCATTGCATGTGTTCTTTTCACAATCCACCTATGGATCCACCAGTGTCATTGCATGTGTGTTCTTTTTACTAACAACAACCAGAGTTATTGCATGTGTGTTCTTTTAACATACCACCTATGGATCCACCAGTGTCATTGCATGTGTGTTCTTTTCACAATCCACCTATGAATCCACCGGTGTCATTGCATGTGTGTTCTTTTTACTAACAACAACTGGAGTCATTTCATGACTGTTCTTTTCACATACCATATATGGATCCACCAGTATCATTGAAATGTGTGTTCTCTTCAAAGACCACACATGGATCCACCAGTGTCATTGCATGTGTGTTCTTTTTACTAACAACAACTAGAGTCATTTCATGACTGTTCTTTTCACATACCACATATGGATCCACCAGTGTCATTGAAATGTGTGTTCTCTTCATAGACCACACATGGATCAACCAGTGTCACTACATGTGTGTTCTTTTTACTAACAACAACAAGAGTCATTTCATGGCTGTTCTTTTCACATACCACATATGGATCCACCAGTGTCATTGAAATGTGTGTTCTCTTCAGAGACCACACATGGATCCACCAGTGTCATTGCATGTGTGTTCTCTTCAGAGACCACACATGGATCCACCAGTGTCATTGCATGTGTGCTCTTTTTACTAACAACAACTGGAGTCATTTCATGGCTATTCTTTTCACATACCACATATGGATCCACCAGTGTCATTGAAATGTGTGTTCTTTTTACTAACAACAACTGGAGTCACTGCATGTGTGTTCTCTTCAGAGACCACACATGGATCCACCAGGGTCATTGCATGTGTGCTCTTTTCACAATCCACCTATGGATCCACCAGTGTCATTGCATGTGTGTTCTTTTTACTAACAACAACCAGAGTCATTGAAATGTGTGTTCTTTTCACATACCACCTATGGATCCAGCAGTGTCATTGCATGTGTTTTTTTTTTCAAATCCACCTATGGATCCACCAGTGTCATTGCATGTGTGTTCTTTTTACTAACAACAACCAGAGTCATTACATGTGTGTTCTCTTCACATACCACATATGGATCCACCAGTGTTATTGCATGTGTGTTCTTTTGACAATCCACCTATGGATCCACCAGTGTCATTGCATGTGTGTTCTTTTTACTAACAACAACCAGAGTCATTGAAATGTGTGTTCTTTTCACATACCACATATGGATCCACAAGAGTCATTGAAATGTGTGTTCTTTTCACAATCCACCTATGGATCCACCAGTGTCATTGCATGTGTGTTCTTCTCAGAGACCACATCTGGAGTCACTGGATGAGTGTTGTTTTCACAGACCACATATGGATCCACCAGTGTCATTGCATGTGTGCTCTTTTCATAATCCACCTATGGATCCACCAGTGTCATTGCATGTGTGTTCTTTTTACAAACAACAACCAGAGTCATTGAAATGTGCGGTCTTTTCACATACCACATATGGATCCACCAGAGTCATGGAAATGTGTGTTCTTTCCACAATCCACCTATGGATCCACTACTGTCATTGCATGTGTGTTCTTTTTACTAACAACAACCAGAGTCATTGCATGTGTGTTCTCTTCGGAGACCACACATGGATCCACAAGTGTCATTGCATGTGTGTTCTTTTTAGTAACAACAACCAGTCATTGAAATGTGTGTTCTCTTTAGAGACCACACATGGATCCACCAGTGTCATTGCATGTGTGTTCTGTTTACTAACAACAACTAGAGTCATTGAAATGTGTGTTCTTTTCACATACCACATATGGATCCACCAGTGTAATTGCATGTGTGTTATTTTTACTAACAACAACCAGAGTCATTGCAGGTGTGTTCTCTTTACTAACAACAACCAGAGTGATTGAAATGTGTGTTCTCTTTAGAGACCACACATGGATCCACCAGTGTCATTGCATGTGTGTTCTTTTTTAATAATAACAACCAGATTCATTGAAATGTGTGTTCTCTTCAAAGACCACACATGGATCCACCAGTGTAATTCCATGTCGGTTCTTTTTACTAACAACAGCTAGAGTCATTTCAGGTGTGTTCTTTTCACATACCACATATGGATCCACCAGTGTCATTGCATGTGTGCTCTTTTCACAATCCACCTATGGATCCACCAGTTTCATTGCATGTGTGTTCTTTTTACTAACAACAACTAGAGTCATTGAAATGTGTGTTCTTTTCACATACCACATATGGACCCACCAGTGTCATTGCATGTGTGTTCTTTTCACAATCCACCTATCGATCCACCAGTGTCATTGCATGTGTGATCTTTTTACTAACAACAACCAGAGTCATTTCATGTGTGTTCTCTTCAGATACCACACATGGATCCACCAGTGTCATTGCATGTGTGTTGTTTTCACAATCCACCTATGGATCCACCAGTGTCTTTGCATGTGTGTTCTTTTTACTAACAACAACTAGAGTCATTGCATGTGTGTTCTTTTCACATACCACAAATGGATCCACTAGTGTCATTGCATGTGTGCTCTTTTCACAATCCACCTATGGATCCATTAGTGTCATTGCATGTGTGTTCTTTTTACTAACAACAACCAGAGTCATTGAAATGTGTGTTCTTTTCAGATACCACCTATGGATCCACCAGTGTCATTGCATGTGTGTTCTTTTCACAATTCACCTATGGATCCACCAGTGTCATTGCATGTGTGTTCTTTTTACTAACAACAACCAGAATCATTGCATGTGTGTTCTTTTCACATACCACATATGGATCCACCAGTGTCATTGCATGTGTGTTCTTTTAACAATCCACATATGGATCCACCAGTTTCAATGCATGTGTGTTCTTTTTACTAACAACAACTAGAGTCATTGAAATGTGTGTTCTTTTCACATACCACCTATGGATCCACCAGTGTCATTGCATGTGTGTTCTTTTCACAATCCACCTATGGATCCACCAGTGTCATTACATGTGTGTTCTTCTTACTAACAACAACTAGAGTTATTGCACGTGTTTTTTTTTGACATACCACATATGGATCCACCAGTGCCATTGCATGTGTGTTCTTTTCACAATCCACCTATGAATCCACCGGTGTCATTGCATGTGTGTTCTTTTTACTAACAACAACTAGAGTCTTTTCATGACTGTTCTTTTCACATACCATATATGGATCCACCAGTATCATTGAAATGTGTGTTCTCTTCAAAGACCACACATGGATCCACCAGTGTCATTGCATGTGTGTTCTTTTTACTAACAACAACTAGAGTCATTTCATGACTGTTCTTTTCACATACCACATATGGATCCACCAGTGTCATTGAAATGTGTGTTCTGTTCACAATCCACCTATGGATCCATTAGTGTCACTTCATGTGTGTTATTTTTACTAACAACAACTTGAGTCATTTCATGTGTGTTCTTTTCACATACCATATGGATCCACAGTGTCATTGAAATGTGTGTTCTTTTCAGAATTCACCTATGGATCCACCAGTGTCATTGCGTGTGTGTTCTTTTTACTAACAACAACCAGAGTCATTGAAATGTGTGTTCTCTTCACATACCACACATGGATCCACCAGTGTCATTGCATGTGTGCTCTTTTCACAATCCACCTATGGATCCACCAGTGTCATTGCATGTGTGTTCTTTTCACAATCCACCTACGGATCCACCAGTGTCATTGCATGTGTGTTCTTTTTACTAACAACCAGAGTCATTTCATCTGTGTTCTCTTCAGAGACCACACATGGATCCACCAGTGTCATTGCATGTGTGTTCCTTTCACAATCCACCTATGGATCCACCAGTGTCATTGCATGTGTGTTATTTTTACTAAGAACAACCAGAGTCATTGCATGTGTGTTCTTTTCACATACCACATATGGATCCACCAGTGTCATTGCATGTGTGCCCTTTTCATAATCCACCCATGGATCCACTAGTGTCATTGCATGTGTGTTCTTTTTGCTAACAACAACCAGAGTCATTGAAATGTGTGTTCTTTTCACATACCACATATGGATCCACCAGAGTCATTGAAATGTGTGTTCTTTTCACAATCGACCTATGGATCCACCAGTGTCATTGCATGTGTGTTCTTTTTACTAACAATAACCAGAGTCATTGCATGTGTGTTCTCTTCGGAGACCACACATGGATCCACAGGTGTCATTGAAATGTGTGTTCTCTTCAGAGACCACACATGGATCAACCAGTGTCATTGCATGTGTGTTATTTTTACAATCCACCTATCGATCCACCAGTGTCATTGCATGTGTGCTCTTTTTACTAACAACAACCAGAGTCATTTCATGTGTGTTCTCTTCAGAGACCACATATGGATCCACCAGTGTCATTGCATGTGTGTTCTTTTCACAATCCACCTATGAATCCACCGGTGTCATTGCATGTGTGTTCTTTTTACTAACAACAGCCAGTCATTGAAATGTGTGTTCTCTTTAGAGACCACACATGGATCCACTAGTGTCATTGCATGTGTGTTATTTTTACTAACAACAACCAGAGTCATTGAAATGTGTGTTCTTTTCACATACCACATATGGATCCACCAGTGTCATTGCATGTGTGTTATTTTTACTAACAACAACCAGAGTCATTGCATGTGTGTTCTCTTTACTAACAACAACCAGAGTCATTGAAATGTGTGTTCTCTTCACATACCACCTATGGATCCACCAGTGTCATTGCATGTGTGTTCTTTTCACAATCCACCTATGGATCCACCAGTGTCATTGCATGTGTGTTCTTTTTACTAACAACAACCAGAGTCATTGCATGTGTGTTCTTTTCACATACCACATATGGATCCACCAGTGTCATTGCATGTGTGCTCTTTTTACTAACAACAACCAGAGTGATTGCATGTGTGTTCTTTTCACATACCACATCTGGATCCACCAGTGTCATTGCATGTGTGTTCTTTTCACAATCCACCTATGGATCCACCAGTGTCATTGCATGTGTGTTCTTTTTACTAACAACAACTAGAGTCATTTCATGACTATTCTTTTCACATACCACATATGGATCCACCAGTGTCATTGAAATGTGTGTTCTCTTCAGATACCACACATGGATCCACCAGTGTCATTGCATGTCTGTTCTTTTTACTAACAAAAACCAGAGTCATTGAAATGTGTGTTCTCTTCACATACCACACATGGATCCACCAGTGTCATTGCATGTGTGCTCTTTTCACAATCCACCTATGGATCCACCAGTGTCATTGCATGTGTGTTCTTTTCACAATCCACCTATGCATCCACAGTGTCATTGCATGTGTGTTATTTTTACTAACAACAACCAGAGTCATTTCATCTGTGTTCTCTTCAGATACCACACATGGATCCACCTGTGTGTTCTTTCCACAATCCACATATGGATGCACCAGTGTCCTTGCATTTGTGTTATTTTTACTAACAACAACCAGAGTCATTGCATGTGTGTTCTTTTCACATACCACATATGGATCCACTAGTGTCATTGCATGTGTGCTCTTTTCATAATCCACCTATGGATCCACTAGTGTCATTGCATGTGTGTTCTTTTTGCTAACAACAACCAGAGTCATTGAAATGTGTGTTCTTTTCACATACCACATATGGATCCACCAGAGTCATTGAAATGTGTGTTCTTTTCACAATCGACCTATGGATCCACCAGTGTCATTGCATGTGTGTTCTTTTTACTAACAATAACCAGAGTCATTGCATGTGTGTTCTCTTCGGAGACCACACATGGATCCACAAGTGTCATTGCATGTGTGTTCTTTTTACTAACAACAGCCAGTCATTGAAATGTGTGTTCTCTTTAGAGACCACACATGGATCCACCAGTGTCATTGCATGTGTGTTCTTTTTACTAACAACAACCAGTCATTGAAATGTGTGTTCTTTTCACATACCACATGTGGATCCACTAGTGTCATTGCATGTGTGTTATTTTTACTAACAACAACCAGAGTCATTGCATGTGTGTTCTCTTTACTAACAACAACCAGAGTCATTGAAATGTGTGTTCTTTTCACATACCACCTATGGATCCACCAGTGTCATTGCATGTGTGTTCTTTTCACAATCCACCTATGGATCCACCAGTGTCATTGCATGTGTGTTCTTTTTACTAACAACAACCAGAGTCATTGCATGTGTGTTCTTTTCACATACCACATATCGATCCACTAGTGTCATTGCATGTGTGCTCTTTTTACTAACAACAACCAGAGTGATTGCATGTATGTTCTTTTCACATACCACATCTGGATCCACCAGTGTCATTGCATGTGTGTTCTTTTCACAATCCACCTATGGATCCACCAGTGTCATTGCATGTTTGTTCTTTTTACTAACAACAACTAGAGTCATTTCATGACTATTCTTTTCACATACCACCTATGGATCCACCAGTGTAATTGAAATGTGTGTTCTCTTCAGATACCACACATGGATCCACCAGTGTCATTGCATGTGTGTTCTTTTTACTAACATCAATTAGAGTCATTGCATGTGTGTTCTTTTCACATACCGCATATGGATCCACCAGTGTCATTGCATGTGTGCTCTTTTCACAATCCACCTATGGATCCACCAGTGTCATTGCATGTGTGTTCTTTTTACTAACAACAACGACAGTCATTGAAATGTGTGTTCTTTTCACATACCACATATGGATCCACCAGAGTCATTGAAATGTGTGTTCTTTTCACAATCTACCTATGGATCCACTAGTGTCATTGCATGTGTGTTCTTTTTACTAACAACAACTGGAGTCAGTTCATGTGAGTTCTTTTCACATACCACATATGGATCCGCCGATGTCATTAAAATGTGTGTTCTCTTCCGAGACCACACATGGATCCACCAGTGTCATTGCATGTGTGTTCTTTTTATTAACAACAACCAGAGTCATTGCATGTGTGTTCTTTTCACATACCACATCTGGATCCACCAGTGTCATTGCATGTTTTTTTTTCACAATCCACCTATGGATCCACCAATGTCATTGCATGTGTGTTCTTTTTACTAACAACAACCAGAGTCATTGAAATGTGTGTTCTTTTCACATACCACATATGGACCCACCAGTGTCATTGAAATGTGTGTTCTCTTCAGAGACCACACATGGATCCACCAGTGTCATTGCATGTGTGTTCTTTTTACTAACAACAACTGGAGTCATTGCATGTGTGTTCTTTTTAGTAACAACAACCAGAGTAATTGCATGTGTGTTCTTTTCACATACCACATATGAATCCACCAGTGTCATTGCATGTGTGTTTTTTTCACAATTCACAAATGGATCCACCAGTGTCATTGCATGTGTGTTATTTTTACTAACAACAACTAGAGTCATTTCATGACTATTCTTTTCACATACCACCTATGGATCCACCAGTGTAATTGAAATGTGTGTTCTCTTCAGATACCACACATGGATCCACCAGTGTCATTGCATGTGTGTTCTTTTTACTAACATCAATTAGAGTCATTGCATGTGTGTTCTTTTTACTAACAACAGCCAGTCATTGAAATGTGTGTTCTCTTTAGAGACCACACATGGATCCACCAGTGTCATTGCATGTGTGTTCTTTTTACTAACAACAACCAGAGTCATTGCAATGAGTGATCTTTTCAAATACAACATAACGAGCAACCAGTGTCATTGCATGTGTGTTATTTTTACTAACAACAACCAGAGTCATTGCATGTGTGTTCTCTTTACTAACAACAACCAGAGTCATTGAAATGTGTGTTCTTTTCACATACCACCTATGGATCCACCAGTGTCATTGCATGTGTGTTCTTTTCACAATCCACCTATGGATCCACCAGTGTCATTGCATGTGTGTTCTTTTTACTAACAACAACCAGAGTCATTGCATGTGTGTTCTTTTCACATACCACATATCGATCCACTAGTGTCATTGCATGTGTGCTCTTTTTACTAACAACAACCAGAGTGATTGCATGTATGTTCTTTTCACATACCACATCCATCCACGGTGTCATTGCATGTGTGTTCTTTTCACAATCCACCTATGGATCCACCAGTGTCATTGCATGTTTGTTCTTTTTACTAACAACAACTAGAGTCATTTCATGACTATTCTTTTCACATACCACCTATGGATCCACCAGTGTAATTGAAATGTGTGTTCTCTTCAGATACCACACATGGATCCACCAGTGTCATTGCATGTGTGTTCTTTTTACTAACATCAATTAGAGTCATTGCATGTGTGTTCTTTTCACATACCGCATATGGATCCACCAGTGTCATTGCATGTGTGCTCTTTTCACAATCCACCTATGGATCCACCAGTGTCATTGCATGTGTGTTCTTTTTACTAACAACAACGACAGTCATTGAAATGTGTGTTCTTTTCACATACCACATATGGATCCACCAGAGTCATTGAAATGTGTGTTCTTTTCACAATCTACCTATGGATCCACTAGTGTCATTGCATGTGTGTTCTTTTTACTAACAACAACTGGAGTCAGTTCATGTGAGTTCTTTTCACATACCACATATGGATCCGCCGATGTCATTAAAATGTGTGTTCTCTTCCGAGACCACACATGGATCCACCAGTGTCATTGCATGTGTGTTCTTTTTATTAACAACAACCAGAGTCATTGCATGTGTGTTCTTTTCACATACCACATCTGGATCCACCAGTGTCATTGCATGTTTTTTTTTCACAATCCACCTATGGATCCACCAATGTCATTGCATGTGTGTTCTTTTTACTAACAACAACCAGAGTCATTGAAATGTGTGTTCTTTTCACATACCACATATGGACCCACCAGTGTCATTGAAATGTGTGTTCTCTTCAGAGACCACACATGGATCCTGATGTCATTGCATGTGTGTTCTTTTTACTAACAACAACTGGAGTCATTGCATGTGTGTTCTTTTTAGTAACAACAACCAGAGTAATTGCATGTGTGTTCTTTTCACATACCACATATGGATCCACCAGTGTCATTGCATGTGTGTTTTTTTCACAATTCACAAATGGATCCACCAGTGTCATTGCATGTGTGTTATTTTTACTAACAACAACTAGAGTCATTTCATGACTATTCTTTTCACATACCACCTATGGATCCACCAGTGTAATTGAAATGTGTGTTCTCTTCAGATACCACACATGGATCCACCAGTGTCATTGCATGTGTGTTCTTTTTACTAACATCAATTAGAGTCATTGCATGTGTGTTCTTTTTACTAACAACAGCCAGTCATTGAAATGTGTGTTCTCTTTAGAGACCACACATGGATCCACCAGTGTCATTGCATGTGTGTTCTTTTTACTAACAACAACCAGAGTCATTGAAATGTGTGTTCTTTTCACATACCACATATGGATCCACCAGTGTCATTGCATGTGTGTTATTTTTACTAACAACAACCAGAGTCATTGCATGTGTGTTCTCTTTACTAACAACAACCAGAGTCATTGAAATGTGTGTTCTTTTCACATACCACCTATGGATCCACCAGTGTCATTGCATGTGTGTTCTTTTCACAATCCACCTATGGATCCACCAGTGTCATTGCATGTGTGTTCTTTTTACTAACAACAACCAGAGTCATTGCATGTGTGTTCTTTTCACATACCACATATCGATCCACTAGTGTCATTGCATGTGTGCTCTTTTTACTAACAACAACCAGAGTGATTGCATGTATGTTCTTTTCACATACCACATCTGGATCCACCAGTGTCATTGCATGTGTGTTCTTTTCACAATCCACCTATGGATCCACCAGTGTCATTGCATGTTTGTTCTTTTTACTAACAACAACTAGAGTCATTTCATGACTATTCTTTTCACATACCACCTATGGATCCACCAGTGTAATTGAAATGTGTGTTCTCTTCAGATACCACACATGGATCCACCAGTGTCATTGCATGTGTGTTCTTTTTACTAACATCAATTAGAGTCATTGCATGTGTGTTCTTTTCACATACCGCATATGGATCCACCAGTGTCATTGCATGTGTGCTCTTTTCACAATCCACCTATGGATCCACCAGTGTCATTGCATGTGTGTTCTTTTTACTAACAACAACGACAGTCATTGAAATGTGTGTTCTTTTCACATACCACATATGGATCCACCAGAGTCATTGAAATGTGTGTTCTTTTCACAATCTACCTATGGATCCACTAGTGTCATTGCATGTGTGTTCTTTTTACTAACAACAACTGGAGTCAGTGCATGTGTGTTCTTTTAACATACCACATATGGATCCACGATTGTCATTAAAATGTGTGTTCTCTTCAGAGACCACACATGGATCCACCAGTGTCATTGCATGTGTGTTCTTTTTACTAACAACAACCAGAGTCATTGCATGTGTGTTCTTTTCACATACCACATCTGGATCCACCAGTGTCATTGCATGTTTTTTTTTCACAATCCACCTATGGATCCACCAATGTCATTGCATGTGTGTTCTTTTTACTAACAACAACCAGAGTCATTGAAATGTGTGTTCTTTTCACATACCACATATGGACCCACCAGTGTCATTGAAATGTGTGTTCTCTTCAGAGACCACACATGGATCCACCAGTGTCATTGCATGTGTGTTCTTTTTACTAACAACAACTGGAGTCATTGCATGTGTGTTCTTTTCACATACCACATATGGATCCACTAGTGTCATTGCATGTGTGCTCTTTTTACAATCGACCTATGCATCTACCAGTGTCATTGCATGTGTGTTCTTTTTCCTAACAACAACCAGAGTCATTGAAATGTGTGTTCTTTTCACATTCGACCTATGGATCCACCAGTGTCATTGCATGTGTGTTCTTTTCACAATCCACCTATGGATCCACCAGTGTCATTGCATGTGTGTTCTTTTTACTAACAACAACCAGAGTCATTGCATGTGTGTTTTTTTACATACGACATATGGATCCACCAGTGTCATTGCATATGTGTTCTTTTCACAATCCACCTATGGATGCACCAATGTCATTACATGTTTGCTCTATTTACTAACAACAACCAGAGTCATTGCATGTGTGTTATCTTCGGAGACCACACATGGATCCACCAGTGTCATTACATGTGTGTTCTTTTCACAATCCACCTATGGATCCACCAGTGTCATTGCATGTGGGTTCTTTTTACTAACAACAACTGTAGTCATTACATGACTGTTCTTTTCACATACCACATATGGATCCACCAGTGTCATTGAAATGTGTGTTCTCTTCAGAGACCACACATGGATCCACCGGTGTTATTGCATGTGTGTTCTTTTTACTAACAACAAATGGAGTCATTGCATGTGTGTTCTTTTCACATACCACATATGGATCCACTAGTGTCATTGCATGTGTGATCTTTTCACAATCCACCTATGGATCCACCAGTGTCATTGCATGTGTGTTCTTTTTACTAACAACAACCAGAGTCATTGAAATGTGTGTTCTTTTCACATACCACATATGGATGCACCAGAGTCATTGAAATGTGTGTTCTTTTCACAATCCACCAATGGATCCACCAGTGTCATTGCATGTGTGTTCTTTTTACTAACAACAACTGGAGTCATTTCATGTGTGTTCTTTTCACATACCACATATGGATCCACCAGTGTCATTGAAATGTGTGTTCTCTTTAGAGACCACACATGGATCCACCAGTGTCAATGCATGTGTGTTCTTTTTACTAACAACAACCAGAGTCATTGCATGTGTGTTCTTTTCACATACCACATATGGATCCACCAGTGTCATTGCATGTGTTTTCTTTTCACAATCCATCTATGGTGTAACAACCTCGGACCCTACGCTCTAAGGTCAAGCCTGGATGAACAGAACTAGTTAAAATAGTACAACGGGGGGCCAGGGGCCACCCACGTGTAGACCCGTCGGCCGTCCTAACCACTTCGAAAACATCGGGACAAGAGCGAGCGGCGTAGTCAACAGGCGAAGAGATCAAATACATACACAAGTGAGTATGTATGTAAGCTACCTTACAACAGTTCTCAGAGCCATACCATCTAAAAGAAATAGAAATATTGCAACGCCATACGGCAAGATCCAAATATCCTAGATAGTGATAATAGTGTAGGATAGCTCCTCATACATCAAACATCAGAGTATCAAGCGGGAAACAAGATCCAAGTACGGATAAGAAGCAAATCGGCATAAGATGCCACATAAAGAAGCACATCCCGCCCACAGATCTCGTGGATCCCCATCCCCGGAAACTCTACACCGAGTGATCGTTGCCAACATCATCTGTCTCCTCCACCCAGTATCCATCTTGCGAATACACCTATTCATCTGAATCAAACAATTTATCGTGTGAGACCCTAGGGGTACTCAGCAAGTCTTTATGCCTCTAAAGGGGACATATACCAGGGGTGACGCAATTGCAGCAAAAGATAATAACTAACAAGTTCATAGATACTCGCTAACCATCCGCCTAACCAATGATACACGGATGTCTGTTAATTAGAAACAACAGTTATAACAGTATAAAGTAACAGATCCATCCTCCTTCTCGCTTACCAACGAGAAAGCAGACGAACAACCCATCCTTTGGCAGTTTTATTAACCATTCCATGAGTATTGCACTATTTACTAGTCAGGTATTTAGTCAAATTAAAAGCGGTACTTTAGTTATCCTTGTCTATGATCGAGAAACTGTGCTCCAAGTCGTCCATAACCGCGGACACGGCTTTCAGAAAGATTTACCCTGTAGGGGTGCACAAATAGCAACACACACACGATTGACCTCGAAAAAACCAAATCAAAACCCAACGAGGCTTTCACGACAAAGCATTCACAGGATTCATAAAATATTTTAGGGGGCCACCCCAATAAGCTACCCGCAACGAAGTTGGCCGGCTCCGAGACGGACCCAGGGTTTGGGACAATGGCTGTAAACGACTGGGAACCCGAAAATGTGACTGGGCTTGTCGATACCGCAAAAACATTCCGCATTCTTAAACAGTACAGGTGCTCCACGCACAATCATAATTAAAGCGGTAAAGCATGGCATAAGTATAGGATAGTAATAAAGCCCCAAACTACTTTGTGGCCCCAAGAAATAAGAAATGATTCGAGCTCGCGCTAAGGGGATTCATGGTCCCATATGCAGATAGTGCGATAGTCAAGGAACATGTATCAAGTACTCGGGGTCCTACGGGACACAAGTGGACATAAAAACCAAATAACATATATTGCCCACCGGTGCCTCTTTCATTAGTTATCCTATTACTACTCAGGTTAAGTTGTTTAGGTACCTCGTTATCCATCAGACACTCACATACCCTACACATGCTGTTCTACGACTCACATGGCTCAAACAACTCCTGTAGTAATGGCTCATGGGATGGAGGAACAAGCTCGGTGGGGTTTAAAGTAAAGGCTATGAAGTATTGTGGATTCAATTTAATGCAATCGCGACTCAATGATGCAAGAATAAAATAGAGGCAATAGGTAATATATGTATGCAAGCATGTGGTAGTGCTTGCCTGGCAGCTCAGTTGAAGCGAGAGGTGGATCAGGTAGTACTCACAGGATTCTGATATTTTCCACCTCGGCGTCTATTCGAAAGAAGAACCAAACAAGCAAGGGCCAACATAAATAAAGTGCACAAGCATATAAATAAAATACGACAACCAAACAAGCATGCCATGATGAATGATGCACAATTTACATGGCAATAATGTAGCATGGCATGGGTGAGGTGTGGGGTACAAGAATAAAGCATTTTATTAAGTTTTAGTCATGTTTTGCTCCCATAAACAGTTCTGGTTTTTAATAATGACATGATGCATGCTGCAATTAAGAACATGGAATGCATAGATAGAACGGTCTCGTCGCGCTGATCGATTTAGACATATTATTTGCCAAATTTGGAGTTATAGATTTAAAGTTATTAATTAAACAAGAAAAGGGCATTTTATTGCAATTAAACAATTTTCGAAAATTTAAAATAGTCAAACATTATTTTGGATGGCAGATTTGAAATCCTCACATTTTTCTGATTCAAAAACATATATCATTTGTATTATTTGGATTTATTAATAAAAAGTTATTAATTCTGGATTTAAAATCATATTAAACATTTCTGAATTTGTTTTTATTAAACAGAAAGAAATGCGACATTTTGCACAGAGGAATCTAGTCTGACGCCACAGGTGGGCCAGCCTGCTGACTCAGGCAGGGTGGTATAACGGCTTCACGGGCTTTTCTCATGGGATCAGTCACCATGGGATGACAAGTGGGTCCGGAATGGTCCATCAGCGTGTGTCGCCGGGGCTGGACACGTGGTGGATCCGGGGACTGCAGGTTGAGGAAAAACAAACCCGGGTACCTTTCTGTAAAACGGACACAGTGCATGACACATGGGCCCGGGCTGGACCGCGGGTTGGGGAAGACAAAAAGGGCAGGGGGTATTCGCAAAAAGGCCGCAGCTACTGTTTTTCTTCCTCTGTTTTTGTCTGACGAAACTGACAGACAGCGCGTGGCGTGGTGGGGGATCGAACTCGCGACGTGGCTCGTGCGCGCGGTGGCTACCGCTAGGCTAGCGGGGGATTGATGTTGGGTACTAGCTGCACGGCTAGGAGAGATTGCGGGCGGAGCGGCGACGGACACGAGGCGGTGCATCGAGGCGCGGAGACGATCCGCAGACAGGAAGCGCAGAGCGGAGAGGTGTCAGGAGGTGCGTTGGCTCACCGTGGGAGGTTGGTGGCGGATCAAGCCGAAGCGGGATCGCGGAGAAGGCTGAGACCGGCGATTAGGGTTTTGCGTCGGCATTGTTGATGTGCAGAGTGTACCGGCCGCCTCCTCCTTGCTGCTGTGTACGGGGACGGTCCAGAGGAACTCCATGGTCTTCCCCAACGCCTCAACGCCACAACCGCCTCCTCGCTACTGCGGTGGAGAAACGATGTCGACGGTGGGGTGGAGAGGGTCGAGGAGAAAACAGCGGCAGGTGGGGGAAGGAGGAGTGGTTGGGTAGGGCCGTGGGTGGATCTGGGGAACGCCAGGCAAGGGGGAGGGGAAGATAAGGCCAGGAGGGTTGCACATGGGGTCGGGGGTGAAAAAGGTGGCGTGCACCTCTACTCTCCTTCTGCTGCTCACGTGGTTCAGCGAGGCTAGGGCGGTCTAGGGTGTGGCTGCAGCTGGGGCCAGAGGGAGCGACACAAGGTGGCGCGGGTGGGACTTCCTGGCAGCGAGAGCGAAAACAGAGAGGGGAGGGGCTCGGTTAGATGGTGTCGAGCAAGGGCTCGGCCTAGGTTTAGGTTAGAGGGGTGGTTCGGCTAGGTAGAAGGGGATGGGGCTGGACCGAACCAAGGAAAAGAAAGGAGGGGATGGTGAGGGTGGTAGGTGATTAGGTCTAGCTTAGGGTTTGTGTTAGAGAGAGAGAGAGAGAGAAGGCTCGGTTTAGCTAGAAAAGAGAGAGGGAAAAACACTTGATGGATGAGCTAGGTTTTAGAGTAGCTAAGAAACACCAAAGGTTAACCTATGACAAGGAAGAAAACAATCAGACCAAAAGAGAGAGCGGTGAAAGAAAGAAAAGATCTTGCATGCCTCATGCACATGATCATATTTTGTGAAAACAAAATATATCCCATGTATACTTGGCAAGGAGGAAAACACTAAAAGAGAGCAAGGTGGAAGACAAGTGGAAAAGAAGTATTTGAATGGGTTCATTTGTTCAATTGAGTTCAACAAACACCACCCAAAAATATTCCAAAGGAACCCAAAATAGATTAACAAGTGAGGGCCTTGCATGGGCCATGCACCAGTAATAAATGCCACTAATTCTAGTTGTGAAAACAACTATCTTCAATCATGGTCATATATTCTTGCATGCATGCCAAAGTGTTTGACTAAAATCATTCAAAGAAGAAGCTTGCTTGACATATGGAAATAATTAGTATATGCACATGTATGAGGATAAATGACCATGGTAGTGTGTATTTTTCCACTAGAGCACTTGTAGCCAAATATAGCTCCATACATGAGCATATAGTAAATAAAATCCATATAGAAACTTAGATGTCACATTTCTACTCACATGTCATGCAAAAGTGGCCATAAGGCTTCCCATAATCAATATTGTGAGAACGACATGTATCATGTATGGAAGCATGTAGAAAGAAGTGGATCCACCCCAACACATATGAGCTAGATTTAAATGCCAAAGGGAAATGTAAAAGCTAATGTATAATTGGGATGGTGGAATTATAAGGTGGTGACAAGTTAAGGTGGTGGAGTTGAAAAAGATATGCCCCAACTCAATTTGGGCATTAAACAATATATCAAGAACCAACTACAATGTATCAAGGGGCAAATACAATTAATAAATGCATATGAGATAAGAACCAAATGAAAAAGGTTTTTATATGATGCTCAAATGCAAGGTGGCATGATAACATGAGCATGAATAATTATGATGAAACAATTATATGTAGGAAGTAGCATTTTGTTATTAGACCATGTAGCATTACAGATGTTAGACAGATGGGATGCTACAACTCTCCCCCACTAAACAGGAATCTCGCCCCGAGATTCTAGGAAGAAGAAGACACGAAGAGGGTAGGATACTTGGCACAGAGCTCATCCTCACGTTCCCAAGTGGCTTCATCAACGGAATGGTGCGACCACTGCACCTTGCAGAACTTGATGGACTTGTTGCGAGTCCTTCTTTCTGCGACTTCTAGGATTTTTGTGGGGTGTTCTCGATAAGACAGGTCTTCTTGGAGATTGATGAGCTCATGGTCCACGGTCCTACCGGGATCCTTGAAGCACTTCTTGAGTTGAGAGATATGGAAAACATCATGGACCTTGAGTTTTTCAGGGAGCTCAAGAGCATAAGCGACTTCTCCTCTTCTTCCACGAACTTTGAAAGGACCGATGTATCTAGGAGCCAACTTTCCTTTGATATGAAACTGGTGCGTGCTTCTCATGGGAGTGACAAGAAGGTAAACGAGATCACCAGGGACATACTCCATGTCCATGTGCTTTCTATCATAGTTGCTCTTCTGGCGACTTTGAGCAATCTTCAGATTTTCAAGAATGATGTGAACCTTCTCCTCCGCTTGAGTTACAATGTCGGGGCCAAACAATATTCTTTCACCTGCGCCCGACCAACCAATCGGAGTTCTGCATTTGCGGCCATAGAGAACCTCAAATGGTGCCATCTTTAGACTCTTCTAGAATCTGTTGTTGTAAGATAATTCAGCATAAGGAAGGCATTCTTCCCACTTCATGCCGAAAGAGATGGCGCAAGCACGGAGCATGTCCTCTAGAATCTGATTGATCCTTTCAACTTGTCCTTGCGACTGAGGGTGGTAAGCTATGCTGAAGTTCAACTTTGTTCCCAAAGCATTTTGGAAACTTCCCCAGAACTTGGAAGTGAAGATGCTTCCATGGTCTGAGCTGATCTCAAGAGGAACCCCATACAGAGAGACAATTCTATTGATATAGAGCTCAGCCAACTGAATTGCAGAAATTGTTTCCTTGACGGGAAAGAAGTGAGCCACTTTAGAAAGCCTGTCGATGAGAACAAAGATTGCATTGTTTCCCTTCTGCGACCTTGGAAAACCAGTTATGAAGTCCATCTCTAGTTTCTCCCATTTCCATTCCGGAGGCTTCAATGGCTATAGAAGACCGGAAGGTTTCTGATGGACAGCTTTAACTCTACGGCAGACATCACACTCCGAGACATACTTGGCATAGTCATGTTTCAATCCAGGCCACCAATACTGTGTTTTCAGGTCCATGTACATCTTTGTGCTGCTAGGGTGGATAGAAAGAAGAGAATCATGAGCTTCCTTGAGTACTTGCTCTCTTAAGCCGGAAAGTTCTGGAACAATCATCCGATGATCATAGAAAAGAGTGCACTGATCATCCAAGTGGTAAGACTCATACTTAGGATTCTGACACTTGATGGCGAACTGTTTGTAGAAAGGATCATCGAGCTAAGCTAAGCGAACCTTTTCTTCCAAGGAAGGAGTAGCTACCAAGTTGGCAAGATAGCCACGGGGTACAAGCTCGAGGTTGAGTTGACGGAATTCCTCGCACAAGAGAGGTTGTTGCTGTTCCACCATGAGGTTGTTCACATATGTCTTACGACTAAGGGCATCGGCCATCACATTTGCTTTGCCCGGAGTGTAGTTGATCGAAAGATCAAAGTCGTTGATGGTTTCAATCCATCTCCTTTGGCGAAGGTTGAGGTCCGACTGAGTGAAGATATACTTCAGGCTTTTGTGGTCAGAAAAGATCTCACAACGGTTCCCAAGCAAGTAGTGCCTCCATACTTTTAGAGCGAAGACAACCGATGCAAGTTCAAGATCATGTGTTGGATAGTTGAGATCATGAGTTTTCAACTGACGAGAGGCATAAGCAACCACTTGTTTATCTTGCATGAGGACCGCGCCAAGTCCTTGGAGAGAGGCATCACAAAATATCTGAAAAGGCTTTGATGTATCTCGAGGAATCAAGACTAGTGTGGAAGTGAGATTTTCTTTGAGTGTTTCAAAGCTAGCTTGACATGCAGGAGACCAAAAGTATTTCTTGCCTTTCTTGAGGAGATCGGTAATAGGCTTCGCAATCTTCGAGAAGTTCTGAACAAAGCAACGACAATAACTAGCCAAACCAAGGAAACTTTGGACTTCTTTGACATTTTTGGGTGGAAGCCAGTCAACAATTGTCCGAACAGTTTCTGGGTTGATGGCAATGCCCTTGGCAGAGATGACGTGACCAAGGTAGGTGACTTCAGGCAGCCAGAACTCACACTTGGAGAACTTTGCATACAGGCGGTTCTCACGAAGTTTGTTTAGGACACACCAAAGGTGTTCTTCATGTTCTTCCTTTGACTTAGAATAGACTAGAATATCATCCAGATAGACCACGACGAACTTATCAAGATACTCCATGCAAACCGAGTTCATAAGCCTCGAGAAGGTGGCAGGTGCGTTGGTGAGACCGAAAGACATGACCGTGTACTCATACAGGCCATAGCGGGTGGTGAAAGCTGTTTTAGGAACATCTTCCTTGTGAATCTTGATTTGATGATATCCACTTCTCAAGTCTAGCTTAGAGAATACCACAGCTCCAGCTAGCTGATCGAAGAGATCATTAATCCGCGGAAGGGGATATTTATTCTTGATGGTTTTAGCATTGAGAGCCCGATAGTCAACACAAAGTCTATCAGTCTTGTCTCGCTTCTTCACAGAGATGGTTGGGCTACCCCAAGAAGAAGTACTATGCTGAATGAAACCCAACTTCTCTTGTTCATCAAGCTGGCGTTTGAGTTCAGCCAATTCAGCAGGACCCATTTTATAAGGCCGCTTGGAGATAGGAGCGGTTCCAGGTTCAAGCTCAATCACAAACTCGACCTCACGATCAGGAGGCATACCTAGCAACTCTTCAGGAAAAACATCTGGGAACTCGCGGACCACTGGAACACTCTAAATAGCATCCATAGCATCATCATTCAGAGCCGCCAAAGAGAAAAGCTGAATTGCAGGAGTCAGACTTGGAGAATAGACTATATGGCCTTCAGGAATTTTTAGAGAAACCGAATGTTCAGCACAATCAATCACAGCTTTATTTGCAGCTATCCAATCCATGCCTAAAATGACATCAATATCTGAGTTACCCAGAATAATCAAAGAGGTCGGAAAGAAAGAATCCCCAATTTGAACCTGATTGTCATAACTGATCTTGGAAGTTAACATCCTTGCCCCAGGAGAAAGGACCATCAGCTTTTTAGGTAATGAATCAGATGCCAACCCATTCTCTTGAGCAAACTTGAAGGATACAAATGAATGCGATGCTCCAGAATCAAATAAAACTCGTGCAGGGACTGAGTTAATAGGAAGCGTACCCAGCACAACTCCAGGTGCATGCTCGGCTTGAGCGACGTTGACACAGTTGGCACGAGCAACAGTGGACCCGGGCTTGGTGTTGATGTTGAGAGCCCGCGGTGGAGGTGCACGAACCATAGAAGAACTTGCTGCATGTCTTGGAGGTGGTGGAGGAAGAGCTTTGTTGTTCATGGGACAACTCCAGTGTTGATGCCCAGTGTTCCCACAAGTGGAACAAGCACCAGGTGGACGTGGAGCAGCGTAGCTAGGGACTCCGTCAGGCGCTCCACGGTAGTTGTGGTTGTAGCCCCTAGGAGCCACGGTGAAGGAGTTTCGTGGCCTTTCCGCGTAGCTTGAAGGTCTTGGTGGAGCCGGGAGCGCCGGTGCGGTATTAGGAACCCACACGCAGCACTTAGAAGGAGCTGTCATAGCTGAAGAGCTTTCTGCATCACGACTGTGTTTCTTGGACTCCTCAAACACTTGCCTACTTGCTTCCTCCTGCAGAGTTGTATGTTGGAGTTCCAGAAAAGACCCTGGCCTTGCATGAGTGATTGCATACTTGATAGATGCATTGAGCCCTTGCCTGAACCTCTTTTGCTTCTTCTTGTCATCAGAGATCTCATCGCCACCATACCGAGAAAGATTCATGAAGTTTCTGATATAGGTATTGACATTGTCATTGCCCTGCTTGAGGTTGAGAAACACTTCCTTCATCCTTTCCATGACAATTTCTGACAGATATTGCTCTTTGAAAGCCCCAGTGAACTGCTCCCAAGTAGGCTGAAACCCAGAGTGGTTTGCCTTCAGGTAATTCTCCCACCACAGAGCTGCGTCTCCCTTCAGAAGGTGAGTGGACATTTTACCCATTCTTGCTCAGGAACATCAGCAGTCATCAGCAACCTTGACATCTCACGTAGCCAATCATCAGCGTCCAGCGGCTGATCAGACACCTCAAAGTGGCGCGGGTTGAACTTTAGAAAACTCTTGATGTCTCCTCGCTTGGGAGGTGGAGGTAGCGGAACAAACTCATTCCTCCTGACACTTTCATCAAATCGCTGCTGGTTCTGCTGCATTGCTCCCAAGGCATTAGCAATACTTGCCAACGCAGCCCCCAGTTCAGGTGGTATGTCCTCCTCAGAACGGCGTGGTGGTGCCATCCTGTGATTGATATAAAACTCAAGTCAGTACCATAATGGAGAACAATAATAATCCAAAATAGTACCAAAATGGAATTAACCAGATTAAGGATACAAATTACTAAGATGATATTAAAATATCAACAAAGTTCAAAGCACCTAGAAGATATTAAGCATATCACACACGACTGAACAAGGAGTGTGGTACACAAGCTATCAAAGAAAAAATTTCCGCAAATTTTGGCATTAAAATCCCACTATATGCACAAAACCACTTAACGAATTAAGATTAGGAACTCTACCAATTCAATATACAAGAGCGAATGATAAAAGTAGTGGTATGGTCGCGACTCCATCCCGCACTCAAATCATTACTCCGCACATGAATAAGTAAAATACATATCCCAACTTCCTTCTTTCTTAAGATGAACCTAAAGATTAGCAACTACGAAAACAAACACCCCAAACAAGATAGCGTCGGATAACAAAGAGTAAGACAGATTGTGTCGGTTTACAACGAATCAGATAGATCGCGTCGGTTTACAAAAGCCTGTCGGTATGGAATGTACCAACAGTTGATAAACAAAAGGCAGATAGCGACAACAAGTTGGATGCAACAGATAGACAAGTAATTACACACACACACACACAACCTATGGTACTACGGAACCCAGAACACGTGAATCCTAGTTTGAATTTTATAAGAGGATTGAAAACGTTACACTTCCTTACCAGAAAAGGGTGGGTGGGTAAGAAGAAAAATGGAAGCAGTCCTACTCTCACGTTTTGTTTTTCCCTAGTATACATAGCTACCAAAATATTTGCTAGACTGACAACAACCATTTGGCTAAGACCCTGAAGGGAGGGATGGCTCTGATACCAATTGTAACAACCTTGGACCCTACGCTCTAAGTTCAAGCCTGGATGAACAGAAGTGGTTAAAATAGTAATGCAATGGGGCCAGGGCCACCACGTGTGAACCGTCGGCCGTCCTAACCACTTCCAACATCGGGACAAGAGCGGGCGTAACAGGCGAAGAGATCAAATACATACACAAGTGAGTATGTATGCAAGCTACCTTACAACAGTTCTCAGAGCCATACCATCTAAAAGAAATAGAAATATTGCAACGCCATACGGCAAGATCCAAATATCCTAGATAGTGATAATAGTGTAGGACAGCTCCTCATACATTAAACATCAAAGTATCAAGCGGAAGCGGGAAACAAGATCCGAGTATGGATAAGAAGCAAATCGGCATAAGATGCCACATAAATAAGCACATCCCGCCCACAGATCTCGCGGATCCCCATCCCCGGAATCTCTACACCGAGTGATCGTTGCCAACATCATCTGTCTCCTACACCCAGTATCCATCTTGCGAATACACCTGTTCATCTGAATCAAACAATTTATCGTGTGAGACCCTAGGGGTACTCAGCAAGTCTTTATGCCTCTAAAGGGGACATATACCTGGGGTGACGCAATTGCAGCAAAAGATAATAACTAGCAAGTTTATAGATACTCGCTAACCATCCGCCTAACCAATGATAGACGGATGTCCGTTAATTAGAAACAACAGTTATAAAAGTATAAAGTAACAGATCCATCCTCCTTCTCGCTTACCAACGAGAAAGCGGATGAACAATCCATCCGTTGGCAGTTTTATTAACCATTCAATGAGTATTGCATTATTTACTAGTAAGGTATTTAGTCAAATTAAAAGCGGTACTTTAGTTATACTTGTCTATGATCGAGAAACTGTGCTCCAAGTCGTCCATAACTATGGACACGGCTTTCAGAAAGATTTACCCTGCAGGGGTGCACAAATAGCAACACACACACGATCGACCTCGGAAAAACCAAATCAAAACTCAACGAGGCTTTCACGACAAAGCATTCACAGGATTCATAAAATATTTCAGGGGGCCACCCCAATAAGCTACCCGCAACGAAGTTGGCCAGCTCCGAGACGGACCCAGGGTTTGCGACAATGGCTGTAAACGACTGGGAACCCGAAAATGTGACTAGGCTTGTCGATACCAAGAAAACATTCCGCATTCTTAAATAGTACAAGTGCTCCACGCACAATCATAATTAAAGCGGTAAAGCATGGCATAAGTACAGGATAGTAATAAAGCCCCAAACTACTTTGTGGCCCCAAGAAATAAGAAATGATTCGAGCTCGCGCTAAGGGGATTCATGGTCCCATATGCGGATAGTGCGATAGTCAAGGAACAGGTATCAAGTACTCGGGGTCCTATGGGACACAAGTGGACATAAAAACCAAATAACAGATATTGCCCACCGGTGCCTCTTTCATTAGTTATCCCATTACTACTCAGGTTTAGTTGTTTAGGTACCTCGTTATCCATCAGACACTCACGTACCCTACACATGCTGTTCTACGACTCGCATGGCTCAAACAACTCATGTAGTAATGGCTCATGGGATGGAGGAACAAGCTCGGTGGGGTTTAAAGTAAAGGCTATGCAGTACTTGGGATTCAATTTAATGCAATCGCTACTCAATGATGCAAGAATAAGATAGAGGCAATAGGTACTATATGTATGCAAGCATGTGGTAGTGCTTGCCTGGCAGCTCAGTTGAAGCGAGAGGTGGATCTGGGTAGTACTCCTGGGATTCCTGATATTTTCCCTACTCGGCGTCTATTCGAAAGAAGAACCAAACAAGCAAGGGACAACAAAAAAATAAAGTGCACAAGCATATAAATAAAATGCGACAAGCAAACAAGCATGCCATGATGAATGATGCACAATTTACATGGCAATAATGTAGCATGGCATGGGTGAGGTGTGGGGTACAAGAATAAAGCATTTTATTAAGTTTTAGTCATGTTTTGCTCCCATAAACAGTTATGGTTTTTAATAATGACATGATGCATGCTGCAATTAAGAACATGGAATGCATAGATAGAACGGTCTCGCCGCGCTGATCAATTTAGACATATTATTTGCCAAATTTGGAGTTATGGATTTAAAGTTATTAATTAATCAAGAAAAGGGCATTTTATTGCAATTAAACAATTTTCAAAAATTTAAAATAGTCAAACATTATTTTGGATGGCAGATTTGAAATCCTCACATTTTTCTGATTCAAAAACATATATCATTTGTATTATTTGGATTTATTAATAAAAAGTTATTAATTCTGGATTTAAAATCATATTAAACATTTCTGAATTTGTTTTTATTAAACAGAAAAGGGCAGACATTTTTGCACACAGAGGAATCTAGTCGCTGACGCTGACAGGTGGGCCAGCCTGCTGACTCAGCACAGGTGGGCATGGCTTGGGCTTTCTCACCAAGGATCGGTCAACATGAGGAATGACAAGTGGGTCCGGGGAACGGCGGGTCCACCGCGCGTGTGCGCCAGCCGGGGCTGGACACGTGGCGGATCCGGGGACTGCGGGTTGAGGAAAAACAAACCCGGGTACCTTTCTGTAAAACGGACACAATGCATGACACGTGGGCTAGGGCTGGACCGCGGGTTGGGGAAGACAAAAAGGGCGGGGGGTATTCGCAAAAAGGCCGCAGCTACTGTTTTTCTTCCTCCGTTTTTGTCTGACGAAATTGACAGACAGCGCGCGACGCGGCGGGGGATCGAACTCACGACGCGGCTCGCACGTGCGGCGGCGGCTACCGCTGGGCTAGCTGGGGATTGATGTTGGGTACTATCTGCGCGGCTAGGAGAGATTGCGGGCGACGGCAGCAGTGAAGCGGACAGGCGGTGCACCGAAAAGGCCAGAGAGAATCCGCCCCGTCGGATGGAAGCGTAGAGCGAGGAGAGGGAGGTGCATTGGCTCACCGTGGGGAGGTTGGTGGTGGCGGATCAAGCCGGGAAGCAGGGGATCGCCGGAGAAGCTGGAGACCGGCGATTAGGGTTTTGCGTCAGCGTCGTTGACGTGCAGAGTGTATCGGCCGCCTCCTCCTCGCTGCTGTGTACGGGGACGGTCCAGAATAACTCCACGGTCTTCCCCAACGCCTCAACGCCACAACAGCTTCCTCGCTGTTGCGGTGGAGAAACAATGCCGACGGTGGGGTGGAGAGGGTCGAGGAGAAAACAACGGCCCTGGTTCGGTTAGATGGTGTCGAGCAAGGGCTCGGCCTAGGTTTAGGTTAGAGGGGTGGTTCGGCTAGGTATAAGGGGGATGGGGCTGGACCGAACCAAGGAAAAGAAAGGAGGGGATGGTGAGGGTGGTAGGTGATTAGGTCTAGCTTAGGGTTTGTGTTAGATAGAGAGAGAGAGAGGGAGAAGGCTTGGTTTAGCTAGAAAAGAGAGAGGGAAAACACTTGATGGATGAGCTAGGTTTTAGAGTAGCTAAGAAACACCAAAGGTTTAACCTATGACAAGGAAGAAAAGAATCGGACCAAAAGAGAGAGCGGTGAAAGAAAGAAGAGATCTTGCATGCCTCATGCACATGATCATATTTTGTGAAAACAAAATATATCCCATGTATACTTGGCAAGGAGGAAAACACTAAAAGAGAGCAAGGTGGAAGACAAGTGGAAAAGAAGTATTTGAATGGGTTCATTTGTTCAATTGAGTTCAACAAACACCACCCAAAAATATTCCAAAGGAACCCAAAATAGAAAAACAAGTGAGGCCCTTGCATGGGCCATGCACAAGTAATAAATGCCACTAATTCTAGTTGTGAAAACAACTATCTTCAATCATGGTCATATATTCTTACATGCATGCCAAAGTGTTTGACTAAAATCATTCAAAGAAGAAGCTTTCTTGACATATGGAAATAATTAGTATATGCACATGTATGAGGATAAATGACCATGGTAGTGTGTATTTTTCCACTAGAGCACTTGTAGCCAAATATAGCTCCAAACATGAGCATATAGTAAATAAAATCCATATAGAAACTTAGATGCACATTTCTACTCACATGTCATGCAAAAGTGGCCATAAGGCTTCCCATAATCAATATTGTGAGAACAACATGTATCATGTATGGAAGCATGTAGAAATAAGTGGATCCACCCCAACACATATGAGCTAGATTTAAATGCCAAAGGGAAATGTAAAAGCTCATGTATAATTAGGATGGTGGAATTATAAGGTGGTGACAAGTTAAGGTGGTGGAGTTGAAAAAGATATGCCCCAACTCAATTTGGGTATTAAACAATATATCAAGAACCAACTACAATGTATCAAGGGGCAAATACAATTAATAAATGCATATGAGATAAGAACCAAATGAAAAAGGGTTTTTATATGATGCTCAAATGCAAGGTGGCATGATGACATGAGCATGATATAATTATGATGCAACAATTATATGTAGGAAGTAGAATTTTATTATTAGACCATGTAGCATTACAGTTGTTAGACAGATGGGATGCTACATATGGATCCACCAGTGTCATTGCATGTGTGTTCTTTTTACTAACAACAACTAGAGTCATTTCATGACTGTTCTTTTCACATACCACATATGGATCCACCAGTGCCATTGAAATGTGTGTTCTCTTCAGAGACCACACATGGATCCACCAGTGTCATTGCATGTATGTGCTTTTTACTAACAACAACTGGAGTCAGTGCATGTGTGTTCTTTTCACATACCACATATGGTTCCACTAGTGTCATTGCATGTGTGCTCTTTTCACAATCCACCAGTTTTATTGCATGTGTGTTCTTTTTACTAACAACAACCAGAGCCATTGAAATGTGTGTTCTTTTCACATACCACCTATGGATCCACCAGTGTCATTGCATGTGTGTTCTTTTCCAAATCCACCTATGGATCCACCAGTGTCATTGCATGTGTGTTCTTTTTACTAACAACAACCAGAGTCATTGGATGTGTGTTCTTTTCACATACCACATATGGATCCACCAGTGTCATTGCATGTGTGTTCTTTTCACAATCCACCTATGGATCCACCAGTGTCATTGCATGTGTGTTCTCTTTACTAACAACAACCAGAGTCATTGAAATGTGTGTTCTTTTAAGATACCACCTATGGATCCACCAGTGTCATTGCATGTGTGTTCTTTTCACAATCCACCTACGGATCCACCAGTGTCATTGCATGTGTGTTCTTTTTACTAACAACAACCAGAGTCATTGCATGTGTGTTCTTTTCACATACGACATATGGATCCACCAGTGTCATTGCATGTGTGTTATTTTCACAATCCACCTATGGATCCACTAGTGTCATTGCATGTGTGTTCCTTTTTACTAACGATAATTGGAGTCACTTCATTACTATTCTTTTCACATACCACATATGGATCCACCAGTGTCATTGAAATGTGTGTTCTCTTCAGAGACCACACATGGATCCACTAGTGTCATTACATGTGTGTTCTTTTTACTAACAACAACTAGAGTCATTACATGTGTGTTCTTTTCACATACACATATGGATCCACCGGTGTCATTGAAATGTGTGTTCTCTTTAGAGACCACACATGGATCCACCAGTGTCATTGCATGTGTGTTCTTTTTACTAACAACAACCAGAGTCATTGCATGCGTGTTCTTTTCACATACCACATATGGATCCACCAGTGTCATTGCATGTGTGTTCTTTTCACAATCCACCTATGGATCCACCAGTGTCATTGCATGTGTGTTCTTTTTACTAGCAACAACCAGAGTCATTGAAATGTGTGTTCTTTTCACATACCACATATGGACCCACCAGTGTCATTGCATGTGTGTTCTTTTCACAATCCACCTATGGATCCACCAATGTCATTGCATGTGTGCTCTTTTTACTAACAACAACCAGAGTCATTGCATGTGTGTTCTCTTCAGAGACCACACATGGATCCTGATGTCATTGCATGTGTGTTCTTTTTACTAACAACAACCAGAGTCATTGAAATGTGTGTTCTTTTCACATACCACATATGGATCCACCAGTGTCATTGAAATGTGTGTTCTTTTCTCAATCCACAAATGGATCCACCAGTATCATTGCATGTGTGCTATTTTTACTAACAACCAGAGTCATTGCATGTGTGTTCTCTTCAGAGACCACACATAGATCCACCAGTGTCATTGCATGTGTGTTCTTTTTACTAACAACAACCAGAGTCATTGAAATGTGTGTTCTCTTTAGAGACCACACATGGATCCACCAGTGTCATTGCATGTGTGTTCTTTTTACTAACAAGAACCAGTGTCATTGCATGTGTGTTCTTTTTACTAACAACAACTAGAGTCATTGAAATGTGTGTTCTTTTCACATACCACCTATGGATCCACCAGTGTCATTGCATGTGTGTTATTTTCACAATCCACCTATGGATCCACCAGTGTCATTGTATGTGGGTTCTTTTTACTAACAACAACTGGAGTCATTTCATGACTATTCTTTTCACATACCACATATGGATCCACCAGTGTCATTGAAATGTGTGTTCTTCTCATTAACCACAACTAGAGTCATTAAATGTGTGTTCTCTTCAGAGACCACATATTTTTCCACCGGTGTCATTGAAATGTGTATTATTTTCAACTACAGTCGTTGGCCACAAACAATCAGGACGCAGAGCTCACCAGCAACCGCTCTGGGCTTCTAGAAGACCCGATCCCCGATTGTTAGGTGCCGTTGGATCAGGTTGCATGGACGATAGTGATGTCCTTCACGAGGGCAATCCACGAGAAGTCTGTTCTGCGAACTAATTAGCAGTGGCAACGACACTGGGCCTATGTCCTTGCCCTTATCCCCTTAACCTTAGGGCCGAAGATCAAATCGTGTTCCTTCATTGCAATGGAGAGGGAGAGGCCCAAACTCAGCTTGCACAAGGCTCAGATGTTCGCCCACTATGACATACTCGCGCCACTGTTCGCGAGGCTTCCGGCCGGCTTCGAGCTCAGCTATATCAGGGTTCTTATCGTGCCGCTCTTGTGCGACAACGCGTTGGCGAGGCAGATCGAGGAGCGTCGCCACCAGCTATCAGAGTGGAAGAGGGCAATGGTGCGGTACTCGCGTACGAGCGCGTACTGGTGGAAGCTGTTCAAGGAGGAGCGGGCTGCATTGATTAAGATGTGTGGAACCCACCGGCGGGAGATCCACCTGGATCTGCGCAACCCCGAAGGGAGGCAGCACTTCTGGGCAGTGCCTGGGCGTACGACCTCCACCGTTATTGATGCAGCGCGCCGTGAAGAATACATGAGGAGGAGGAACGCTGCCAGGAACGTCGACATCAATTCCGACGCGGAGGAGGCTGGCGGCTACACGAACAACATCTCCAATGATGGAGACTGCGGGAGCTTCATAGTCGATTAGGGCCACTTAAGCATAAATTAAATGTATGTATGGTATCTTAATGCGCTCTTTGGATCTGGGTCACTTGATTCATGGTCGATTATCGTCATAATCTATATATGTTGGCCATGTTTTAGTTGTCTTTGTCTTTGAAACTAGTCGACCGAAACTCGTCCGATCCTGAAAATAAAGTTTGCGCGTTCCTGGCATATCTGATGGGACAGTACGCTGACTCTGCTCCCAGCACTTGATGGCACAGCCATAATTTGGAGTATGCTAGAGGAGAAGGGATCAAGCGTGTTGTAATAGTGTACTACTCCTGTCCAGATATAACTGACTTAGTTTTTTTAGATATTTAATAAATGTGTTTATACCCAAAACATGTCTAGATACATGTTTTAGGTTTCTCTGTCTTTTAAACTAATCAAAAGTCGTCAAATTCTGAACAAACAAAGTCATTGAGTTCACACCTGATGGGACAATATGCTGACTCTGCTAATTGATGGCACAGCCATAATTCTGGAGTGCGCCAGAGGAGATGGGAATGCAAGGGAGATGGGAACTAGTAGCCGCGTCCAAACGCAGGTAAAAAATTAATGTAATAATATTTTAAAAAATGTAATCTGGTCCATATGACCCCATCACAGACACGTTGCATGCGCCAGATATAAATAAAGACGACACGACTTTTTTAGTGTCAATGATATAAATCAACATATGACGTTATTGTGCCCGCATCTTTCTGCTCCTCTTATTAGTCTGCTAGCCCACCTTGCATTAAGCATCAGTTGATGAGGATAAAAAATGATAAAATGGCAAATAAAACAATTTTTAAGCTTACCTTTCATCCGGAGAATCGTACAAAGATGAAATTGGCAGGGATTTATTATTTCTCCTGCAGTTAGCCGAAATATCCTCAAGAACATCCTCAATCACCCCTGCAACTTCTTCATATTCTAATACACCTCCATTATTTGCCTTTTCCTCGCCGTTTTGCTTACCCTTTTGTTTATTTTCACAGCCTTTTCTCACCGGCACCTCCACTTCTTCATAAATTGGCTGCTTATGTACGTTTTCCTCTGAGTGCTCATCACCGTCTTCGCGCTGCTCTTTCGCCAGTTCTGGCTGAGAAGCCTCATTTTCTGCCACCGGGGTGTGAACAGGGACAATATAATGTGTAACTGGGTTTTTGCACAGCCTCTTGATATGGCCAAATCCGCCACAACATTTGCATTTCCTTTTCCTAGCTCCTAGACTTGGACCTTTATCAGTGGAGGCTTCGATCCTTAGCTTTCTAGGCCTCCCAGGTGGCCTTCTAAGAACTGGTGGTTGAAGTTTGAACCCTGGATTGACAATCTCCCAATCATTTTCATCGGCCATAGGCGGTATGTTTTCTGCATAAGTTGCAGCAAACTTGTCCACGGAGAAATAGTTGTAGACATAGTTCTCTATTTCAGCTCCGTTACCTCTAAGCTTTAAGATGAAGTAAATTGCATGGTGACATGGCAAACCAGTAATGTGCCACTGCCTGCATGAACAAGTCTTGTTTCCAATGTCTACCGTGTACCTCCGTTCACTTCCACGCTTGTATTCTGCATAAACCTCAGCCAATGTTCTGGAACTTCTGACCATCCTCATCTTTAACGTTCTCAGTGCCCTGGTTCTTGCATTCAGTAACATAACCACCTTTGGAACTATTTTATGGCCTAAAATTTTTCTTGCACAAATTCTTTGCCTTAAATCTATCTTCACCATTATGCATTGTCTTATTGCATCCAACAAAATAACAATTCCGAGTGTCTTCATGCCCGAAATCTTATCATTGAAACTCTTTGCCAAATTATTGCAAACAAAATCCACCTTGCTTAACTCACCAAACTTGCTTCTGGCCCATAGCTTGGTGTGATGTTATTCAAGGTATTTTTTCACCTTTGGCACTACATACATGTTATGCAAGTAAGTAGCATGCGTGCTTGGGGTGTATGTGTATGCTGATCGCCACAAGTCCTGTTCAAAGATCTTTCCTTTGAACTTCTTCATGAAGTTAGTAGCGAGGTGCCGCATGCATTCCCTATGCTCAACCCCAGGAAACACAGCATCAACGGCATTCTCAAGACCCTCGCATGCACCGGTGTGTATCACCAAGCCTTCAGGGTGACCAATTACTTCCCATAGTCTCTGCATGAACCATGTCCAGCTTTCATTTGATTCACCTCAAGAACAGCATAAGCTACGAGTAGAAGCCAATTATGCGCGTCCAAAGCATAAGCAGAAGCAACATGTCCCCTAAACTTCCCTGTTAAAGAAGTTGCGCCTATTTCCAAGTATGGCTGCGGCGTCTAGAACCCCTTCGGCATGCCTTCAAGGTACAAAACATCTCTGAAGCATATCTTATCGCACCTTATACCGACCCCCTCGAGACCTTTTCTCTCCCTTTCACAACCTCGTAATCGATGTCAACAACACTACCAGGTGATGTTTTCTCTACGTGAGCTTTGAAACTATACAACATATGAAAACTGTCATTCCACTTGCCTTGAATGAAGTCTAGATCCATCTCCTTCCCATCAAAGACTCTGTGGTAAGGAATCCGAATGTTAAACTTTTTGCTAATCTTTGCTCTGAGTTCAGCAAGTCCAATGTTATGATCGTGCCTCACCCAGTCAAGTACAGTAGCAACAATCCACTTGGTAGTTGCCGGTCTAATTTTGCCACTTAAAGAAGTATTAAGGCAGTTGTGTTTCTTCGTGTTTACTTTGATCTGCATTCGATAAGAATCCCAATAATTCAGAGCTAGTTATCAGCAGAATAAATATGAGAAAGACTAAAACTAAATGTAGCTATTGCAACCTGAAATGGGTGTCCACCCCGCATTGGAGATGCATGTAATCTCCATTTACACACATTACGTTCCCTATAGTGCACCCTAAATCTCTTTTGGCCGCTCTTTTCAATGATAAATTCGAACCCAACTCTGATTGCATAGGTTGCAACTGCATATCTGTAGTCCTCCACATTATCAAAGACAGTCCCCTCACAAATTGTAGGATTGTCCCTGTCAAAGTGTATCACTAGCCTATCCACGTCTTCGTCGTCGTATCTACATCCCATTTCCACATCTTCACATTCCTCTTCCTCATCAATCCCATAGTCAGCCTCAAAGTTCGAATCAACCAAATATTCCCTACTCTCTATCCTATCGAGAATTCGACCACGTCTGGATATGCTTTCTCATCATCATCCGCACCGCCACACATTTCAGTGCCTTCATGCTCGCTTGACAAAGCATCATGCTCAAGGACAAGCTGTATAGACGTCCTGCGGTTACCAACACATATCCTTGCCATCACCACGGGACTAGAAACGCTAATTGGGTTATGCAGAAAAGGAATCATAGTTCTTACCCTTTAATGTGGATGCACGGCACCTTCTCTAGGCTCCATACCTCCAAAGCTCTGCACCCCGCTTCCTCTGCCCCTGTTTCATTGTCCTCTGTGCTCGCCAGACTTGAAGGAGATTCTGTGCTCTCCAGCCGCGTAGGACCCATATTTGTGCTCTCAAGCCTCGCAGGATCCATCTCCAAGCGGGGTCCGGATCACCAGCGTCGTTGGGTCCCTAACACAACGGCCGACTCTCGGTTTTTGTTTCTAGACGTGCCTAGGCGTTGGGCGGCAAGGAGCAGGCAGGAGGGAGGGAGGGACATGAGGGATGGCGGGGAGGGAGGTGGGAGGGCAGCCCAAGGGGCGATGAGGCGGTGCAGTGGCAGAGTGGCAGCGAGGAGGAGGCGGAGTGGGCGGAGGCGAGCTAATGCGACAAAGCATGGAAAATTGCACAATAATGTGTTGGTGGGCGGCACCAGCCCTCGAACCTAGGACGCGCGCCATCGAAGGTGGAGGAGGTAGGCCCGCCAGTCAGAAAACATGCCACATGTCAGCGCACTATGCATGGGGAGAACTTCACGGAATTTTTTAGCAGGTCCCACATGTCAGTCTGTTTGATCAAAACTTGCATGTAGTGCATGGATGGTTCACGCGCTAGTTCCAAAAAAAGCCCATTGATCCAAACTTGAATTGGCAGTTCCGCTTCTTCTCCCCCGTCTCCTCGTTTCCTCGCAGTGGCAGTTCCGCTTCGTCTCCCTTGTCTGTTATCCTCTTCTTCTTCTCCTCGCAGTGGTAGTTCTTCTTTCTTCCTCGATCAAAACATTCCCGCACATAAGCCATGGCCAGTAGCCGGATGAAGAGGAACTGGTCTGATCTCCCGGCCGACCCACTTCGCAAGATCGCCGACTACTTGCTGGAGAAAGAGGAGTACATTGACACCTATGCTGCTTGTCAGGAAGTCTGCACTTTAAAGGTGCCCGAATTCCATCTCAACAACTGGATCATGATAGATCACACACTTCCAGACGTTGGCGACTTCACCTTAACCTCGCCATTGGTCGTTGCTTCAGGACAAATCTAATGGACGTCCATCGTAGGTTCACATTCACATCCGATATTTATTGGTATTTTCCATTGTAAACATCTTAGTGCTAACTGATGCCCTCTTCTTCCAAAAGATTCTACTTCGTCGGTGTTTCTCATGGTGTCATCGTGCTTGCTCAGAGGATGGAGCCGTACCAGATTCGGCTTCTGAACCCAATCACTCATAAGTCTAACACTGAGTTTCAAGCACACATACCATCTGATCTTCTGCAATCTGTCGTCGTGACGAAGTCCCCGGCGATGGTGTTCGTTTGCACTGATTATCCAGATCATATTGCATGGGCCGATGAGAGCACCCCCAACGGGGCAAATCAATGAATCATTTGGAGAAGGATTGTATTCGCCACCTCCTGCTATGCTTATGGACTGCATGACGACATTCCGAGGGGAAGTATATGCATTACTTGAGAATGGAGACATCTTGTCGACCAACATCAAGTTAGAGCAGCACGCGAGCACTGTCATGATGGCCAAAATAATCTTGGCTCCAGTCTTTGAACAAGTACGCGGAACTTACAAATTTTACCTTGTGGAGTCAGATGGTAATCTGCTTCTTGTGTTGAACGGGGATTTCGCCAAAGGGCAACCGGCGTTGTACCAAGTGGATACGGAGAACCGCTCTCTCGAGGCCGTCGGTGACATTGGAAGTCGTTCCCTCTTTGTTGATTACAATCGGTCTATCTCCATTGACACCGGGTTACACCCCATAGTCAAACCCAGTTGCATATACTACAGGAATTATATCAGACTGTACGATCATGAGGTTCAAGCCTAGGAAGAGGAACCAACAATAACGTATGACTTAAGCCTGGAACATACACCGAGGCCTTACCCTCTGGACGAGATACTGGCAGCACATTGCAGACGGAGAGAGTTCTCTGAATATGTGTTGCAGCACGTGGGAGCCACCGACGACGAAATATATAGGGGAGAATGAATCCTATATTCATCCTAGGTTATTAACTAGCATTTTCAGGTCTATTTTTCGAAGTAGAAATTTGTACTGTATTTATATTATTTCGATCAGCAATATGCATATTAACTTTCAGACAAAATTGTAATGTACTTAATTTTAGTACTTTCAGAATTCAAACTATTTATTTTTAGTAGCTTCTTTCAGAATTCTCTGGGTTCGACATGGGCATCAGCTCAGCGCCGGAATTCAGGTTCCACATGGAAAATTGCACAATAATGTGTTGGTGGGCGGCACCAGCCCTCAAACCTGGGATACGCGTCGTCGAAGGTGGAGGGGGTGGGCCCGCCAGTCAGAAAACATGCCATGTCGGCATCCCCTGTTTCTAATGCCCTTTAAAAAAAGAAAACACGCCACGTCGTTATCCCCTGTTTCTGATGGTGTTGCTACAATCGACGGTACATGGTGGCATATAAATAATATCGTATAAACATAAGGGCACAGTCGTCAACTTTTCTAAAATGAAACCCGGTCCCGTCTCCTACCTGTCTTGGTACATTGCCCGATGAGCTAGATAGCCACGACCGATCTTTTTAATACATTCGCGCTCTTATGCTGAGAAGGGAAATAAAGATTGAGCTGTTAATGCAACGAGTGTCGAATTATTACCCTCTAAGGAAATGGGAAATGGTTATTTTCACGCATGCCCGTAGTCCAAATCTACTGTCAGTCTTTCACCCCTTCTCCGACTAACCACAATTCACCTTGCGCAGCTCCTCCGTGCCGCACCAACTAGGGTAACATGGCCCCGCCTAAGCAGCCGCCGCGACAGCCGCTGAAACTGGGGTATTTAGCCCCTCTAAGGTAGTCCATGAAGCTCTACTTCAAGGCCGGTCTCCTATTGCCCTACCAGGCGGATGATTTCCCCGAATGTGCCGAATCGGCTGTGGCGGCGACTGCGGCATCGTCGGCGTCAGATGCGGCAAGCAGGGCCAAGAGAGAGACGTAGAGAAATCGCGCGGTGGCATTACGACATGCTCTAGACAGTGGGAACAAGGTATGTATCAAATCGTTCACGAGAGCATGCCGCCGAGGGTACACACCCTCGAACAGGGCAGCGCCAAGGTCTAGGAACTCTCGTGTCCACGCTTCGGCACGGACTACCTTACCTCAGTGGGGGAGGCTGGAGCACGCCGTCTGTGGCAAAGACGCTCCATCCTACGCACCGTCGGAGGCCGTACCGTGGCAGCGACCAAGCATCTACACTCAGCATGCTGGATTGTTCGACAGTCGGAGCCGGCGGCGGGAATCAGCTCAGCCCCAGAATTCAGGTTCGAGTTCACACGGACCTACGATCCCGAGAAGGAGATGCCGAATTTCAGTTTCGAAGATATCGTTGCGGCGGTGCGGATGGTCCAACTTAACCGGGACCGGCACACGCAAATTGCTCGTGCATGAACGATGCAGATTTCTTGTAGTTTGGCGGGAAGGCAATAGATTAGTTTGGGTTAAATGATCAAAGAACTTATGTCCTCTCAAGGCAATTGGCCAGCCAACTTTTCTGGTGGAGATCTGTAGTTTCTTTAGTGTAGAATAGTTAAGTTCAGACCAAAGAATGGCTTTTATAGATGAAATGCTGACTAATTGTTCTATAAACTAGTAGGAAGTTTATGTAACACCCCGTCCACTCCTGGGCCCGGGGGGTGTCACTCCCGGTATCTTAATAGGACATCTAGACTGGCCCCACAGACCAACACTAGTCTTTTCTGCGCACTTTGTCCTCTAAATGCTTACCGGTATTTCATTTCCGGTCACCCATCCTAGAATTTCTCTAGGACAAGCACGCTTAACCTTAGAGTTATTTTCGAATGAGCTTCCGAAAAAGAAGTTGCAACTTGTTGATATGAGTATCCTATCAATCCTATTAAGCCATGTGCCGGATCTCACAGTTTAGCCCACTTTTGTGCAGGTATAAGACCCTTTTGTATGGAAGTACTACTATTGTAAGCAAATACTATCAAGTATCTATTTCCTTCAATTACTAGTCGTGGTTCAATATAGTTAACTGGCATCTTTTTATCCTAGACTATAGATTTTGCGTCTACTGTCTGTGCTGTAAACCATTTTTCCTTTGTCTTGTGTTGCCTGCAAAATGGTCCTGCAGTTCAACGTGTTACAAATGTAGCTACCTTGTACTTAAAGAGGAGATGGACTATATTTTCCTGGCATCCACAGAATTGACATTGCTCATTGCCAGACCACCCTCTTTTCATGAGGTTGTCCTTGGTTATTCACAGAAATTATAAAGCACGGTGTTCAACTACATCGATTCAAACTATTACACACACACTACATCAAATTCATTACCCACACATACTACATCGATTCAAACTATTACACACACATACTAATTCAAACTATTACACACACATACTACATCGATTCAAACTATTACACATTTTTAGTCAATGCTAACTTCCTGCTACGCTCTCCATACTACAAATTCATTAGCCACACATACCGCGGCAATTCACTAGAGCTCTATCTTCACTCGAGGGAAATCAGAACCACCAGCTCGTCCAAGCCCGGTTCCCCCACCGAAACTGTGTGTGCCGTCGCGAAACGGTGGTGGTCCTGTGCCATCGATCCTTCTAGGCCAACACTCCAGGCGACGAGGACGCTTTCTGGCAGCCTCTTCGGGGCCCTACATGCCATGTACCGAGTCCAGAACCTCCTCCAGGTGTTTGATGACCGGGTGCTTCCAGCAAAGCTGTCGCCCTGCCCTGCTTGGAATCTGCACCTCGTACATCTTAGGAATGGTGTCAGGATCTTTCAGCCACGCCTTTACCTCAATGACCCATCTGTCGCTCGGTGGCACGATTTCCACCAGCTCGCCACCAAGGATACTGCCGACCTTCTTGAGGGCCTCCGGCTCCCAAGCATCCAATGGGAGGCCGTCAAAGCCGAGTGTGGAGAAGAAACGAAGCTGCCCCAAGCGATCGTCCCACCCACAGGCGCGATGCCAACGCATGAAGCTCATTTTCTCCCCGCAGCACTCGAAAGAACGGGAATGTAGAACGCGCTTGGTGTCTGAGCTGTGCTCGAACCGGACGAAAAAAATCGAATGGCGGCGCGCATACCTCAATGTTGACCTCATTTCGTCTGATCCCAAAACAAGACCTGAAAGCCGACAGTAACTCTACAGGCGACACGGCGGGACGGACGCCCAGCACGGTGGCCATGAGAGCGTGGTCGTTGAACTGCTGTGCTAGGGCTACCATGCCTGGGGTGCCCGACAGCACGCAACTTCCCGAGGCCGGTCATCGGCCTGGATCGCCCGACGGGACGCGCTCCGCCGTGCGAGAAGGACTATCCAGAGGCGAGATATTAGTCCGGGGACACGAAGCTCCGATACGGCGGACAATGCAACGGTGACGGCAGCGAGCTTCGATTAGAGGCGTGGGAGGTTGACCGGACATGGCGGGGACGCAAATTAGAGCAAGTGTGAGCTCCGATCTGAGACGAGCAGCCGGAGCTGAGCAAATGTTATGGGGAGGGGAGCAGGGGAGAAGACTAGAGCAGAGCAAAGAAATAGATCTAGTCCACTTAGGGATCTGGTCCACGCAGGGGTAAGCTAGTCCATGACCGCAAAAGATAACAGGGAATACTGACATGGCGGGCTAAGAAGAGTTGACCTAACGGCGGTATTTGAGTTCAACCGTGTTTCGTCTGGTTCAAACGACCATTTAGCTATTAGATTGTATTCACCCCCATTTGGCCCTTCTGGACAATTGACGATTCTACTATGGCCCCTCCACGCGATTTATGACAACTCGGGTACCGCGGTGCGCTCACCCACCAAGTTTGGTACCGCAAACGAACATTCCGTTGGTGGACACGGACATGTACTATTCATTTAGAACGGATGCACTGCATCTCTAGGTCATAATTCACTGCTGGCTCAAGTCATATGCACTGCCTATATTGCCTACAATATAGTGTTGTGTGGTCTGTGCAAGATGTTCTCCATCTGTGATGAACGTATTGTTATGCAGAACGTATGCACTGTACCCTTATGCTGGAATGCACTGAACCTGTCATGTAGCCGCATATGCACTGCCTGTGGAAATCATGTGCAGTGCTCTTTAACTCTTTAATATAGTAATGCGTGGGCGACACAAGATAACATGCAACGGCAGTGCATTCACCGTGGAATGGAATCGACTTGCGATGCAAACGGGCATATGCAAAATGTATCCACTACATACATAGTACTGCCCGTATAGTTTAGATTGTACTGCTGAGGGGGCTATGCAATACAACGTGCTTTGGCAGTGTATCGTCTAACATAAAGATGTAGCATCAGGCGCGTGGTTTCCCTTCCCATCCTGACCTAGTCGTTCCCAGCCGCCAGGACAAATAGAGAGAGCTCGCCTCCTATTCCCATCTCCCCTCCCTCTCAATTGCACCCCTAAAAACCATCGGATCTGAAGGATTTCGCCGTTGTTTAGCTCCCCAATCTCCATCTCAAGGTATGCTCATCCGATTCCCTTGTTTTTATCCTATAAATCTTGCACATTTTAGTCTTGTTTGTTTCAAACCATAGTTCTAGATAAGATGGATTCATATTTTTGGCCGATTCATATTATAAATTGTACAGTTAAAAAAAATTCGACAGCGTTTTAGATATTAAGTTTTTGTTCAATTTGTATATATATGGAGATATGGGATATTTATTTAGCATGCAATGAGGATACACTTTTAGGTTGATTATGCTTTTTTACTTCATTTTTCTATTGATTAGTTAGAATATGATGATGCAATGAAGGGTTGGGGTGGTGTGATTGAGCCTTCTGGTATAAGAAAAAAAATTATTTATGTTTCCTACTTGGCTCACTTACTCCGTCCCTAAAATTACTTTACGTTCATTCCAAATATGATGCCCTTTTTTATCTTAGCTAGCCTTATCATAAATTAACGAGTGCTTTTCATTTTTTTAGGACATGACACTGTGTCAGGTTTGTTTCATAGACTGTAGTAATGAAACAATGTCAGCCTCGCTATTCCTTGTCCGTCTTGTACATGGTCGATTTGAGCGTTCATTGGTATGCATATAATTCTTGCTATTTACATTTATTGAATGTTATTTCCATACTATTGTCATTTATCTAATTATTTTATTCAATTTAGACTATCCCATGCAATATAAGGAGAGAATTTAATAGAATAACAAGACAAAGTGTGGAGTTTCAAGCTCTTGGGCGAATGTTTGTCGTGGACGTCCGCAAAGAGCGAGAAATGACTCGCCTTGCAGGTTCTTCATGGAGAAGGTTTATTTCTAAAAACCAAATCGACTCTGGTGTGTATCTGGTTTTTTCAACGGGAGCTCCTTGTCCAAGTATCACTGTTATATATATATGAACGACGAGGGGGATGAGGACGAGGATGATGAGACTGAGGAGGATGAGTGTGATGACGAGGATGAGGGCGAAGAGGATAAGTCTGATGAGGAGGATCGGGAGGATGAGGAGCAAGAAGGACCATTGGATTATACAATTGTTGCTCAGAGATGCAAACTTACCAAGAGTGAAAAGTGCTATCTTGTCCACATCATTCCTTCAAAAGAATTATACATTGCCCTAACACTTGTTACTCGCTTGACCAGGACGCATGTTCAGCGTCATGATATGGTATGTTATTAATTATCATTATTTTTTACTTCCTATTATATTTTTTATTGCTTGTTAGTTATTAGATTTCTAACTTCTGCAACTTAATTAGAAACTACCTTCAAGAATGGTTTTTTCTCTTGAAATTGCCGAAGAAGGCGTGGCTAGAGTACGGCTTGGTGCATGGTGCCGCAAGCTTCATTTCATACAAGACAGGGAGTGATGGTCGAATCATCTTCAGCACTCGAGTGGAAGACCTTTATTGAATGTCATCATGAATGTCTTGAAGTTGGGCAAGCCATTCTCCTCACTGGCAGGACCACTTCAATCCTAAACATTGAGATAATGTTTGTCATTGACATCATCTTATGTGATGACTGTAGTTCCTTTTGATTGTTTATCAGTGCAGATGTAAGTTGTGTTGAACCGCTTGTTGTTATGAACCGCTTGATGTATGTTATAAACCGCTTGTTATGTGGTAATGCATTTCGTTATTTCTATTGATTTTTTTGATGTGCTATGAATATTCAACTGGATGCATCAGATTTCATTTCAATTGTCGAAAGTTGAAGTAATTTTTTAGAAAATTTTAACTTGTTAATGCGATTTTGCTTATTTATTTGCAATTAACTTGCCTGCCTGCGAGACCAAATTGGGAATGTATATATGAAATACAACTATACATTCATATGCTATAATTACAAACATTACGGGATAATGATAAAAACTAGTATAATTTATACACACACACAAATAAATTACATTGTTCTGCAAATATAACATACTAGATCATAACCACTTTTGTGTAACTGAATTAAGAAACTGAATTAAAACACTTCTAGCAGATCGTACTCACATAATCCCAGTCTTTAGCTAAATTCAGTCTTCTTTCTCGTCGTCTCTCTTCGTCCATCATGCATCGTTCTTCATCCACCTATCGATATCTGTTGCTAGACACATCGTGTATTGGTCCTCCCACTTATTATTGGTATGAGTTGATGGACCTGCCTCCAAAAAATGTTTGTACGATTTATATCCTTTACCTCCTTTACACCCGATGCACAGCCTATCATTGAGAATTTGTCTTCCTAAACTGAGGCAGTAGCTACTGAATGTTATTCTCTTGTACAACTCGTATTTTACATACCCATCTATTACTGAGTAATGCAGATTCTCCATTGGCATTGGCTTCCACTCCTATTTATTATGCATTTCTGAGTCACTTGCTGCTATCTTCATCTCATTGTATGATGAATCAATGAGTACTAATGCAATACTAGCCATGCGATACCTGTAATTGTCACCTTGGAATGTATTGAATATTCCCTGTATGTCTACATGGTACTCTTCAGGGATGAAAACTTTTCTTTCATCAACATATTTGAATCAATCCTCTTGTCGACGCTAATGAAGGTGATATGTTTTTCCTTGAAAAAATCACGGAGTCCCTGGCATTTTTTCGTGCCCCTGGCATAATGATAAACTAGGACGTGCTCTCTCACAGTGAGTTGTACGACGGTGATGGTTTTTTCACTTCCTTGAGCAGTATATTCAATGCTTAGTCCAACGTACCTTCTCTTATCCTTGTGTCAAATGAAATGTGATTATTAGTACCAGAGTCTGGTGAAATGAACACGAGAAGGATACAGTTTAGAACTATTATTGATTCTTATGACATGAAAGACGTAGGAGTATTGATAATGTAGGAATGCATTTCCTATATTCACTCTAATCCTGTAGTCATGCATAATTCAAACAACCTTGAATTCATTTATGAATTCAAACAACCTTGAATTCATTTATGTTGTATTCATGCATAATTCATATGACAATCGTTTTAATAAAATTAGACGGTAAGTTGGATCAGTACAAACCTCTTCAAGCCAAGCCTCGTACATGGAGAGGATTCTGTCCACCATTGATTCCTCGTTGGTGTACTCCACAGTAAGAAACGTCGTTCCATGAACAGGAATGTTATGAGTCTCTGTGGTCTGAAGCCCGTCGTCCATCATGTTTGGGACGAAGATGTCTGGTACCACGCCTTGAATTTGTGTTTTCTCGCGGGAACAATGATGAATCTATTAAGAACAGGTATGTGATGGAATAGAAAAAGAATAAATAATTGAACGCTCGAGAGGCACCTTGGTTTTTTTCAGTTTTGTCGGTGTTAATGATGAACTGCTGCGATCTTGTTTCAACTTATGCCTTTTCCACTTCCACGACTCCTCGTATTCTTATAACCAACCGATCGTGCAAATTGTACTAGTAATTATAAAAAAAAGGTCCACTATGAAATTGTCCATATGATACCTCAAGAGTTCGCAACAATAAAACTGCTGCTTCCATACAAGAAAGGCCCACTAATACAATTCATCGGCCCATTGTTGTTTGAAGCATAGCACTGCTTCTCTAAAGGATTATGCACTGTTTTATTTTGTTTTATCTGGATGTATTTTAATGCAGTTCATGAACTGCCAGTGATGTTAGTTATGTATTGCCCTGGTTCCTTGTTTTTTATTCCTTGTTTCATCTGTTAGATTGTGATTGCATAGATGTACGAGTGTTCTATCTTATAGTCTATAAGAATAATACGTAAATGTTCTACTTTTTTTGTTAAATAAAACATTTCTAGTTGCTAAGTTTGTATGATATATATATATTGTGCAATTCTTTTTTTAAAGCATTGTTCCATTGAATATTAGGTACAGAACTATTCTTTCGAACTACAGTAGATTGTTCTAGAAGTGTCATGGCTATTGTGTCTAATGTTTTTATCTTATTTACAAAATCGGTGTCATGCTATGTATGGTTGTAGTCAATGTATCCTTTTTATACCAGTAAATAACAAGTAATGCCATAATACAAAAAACTTTGCTCTATAACTTGATGATAACTTGATAAGAATAAAAAATCTGCTCTATAATTTCTTACATTTATTATGAGTGAATTTGTAATTCTGAGTCTCTCTGCTACAAAACAATATTTGTATCATGACCTGATCCTTTCTGCTTCTCCTGCATAAAATAAAGAAACATTGTTAGCAATCATTTTTTATAACATGTATGTAGGGCAAACTATTTGGGCAATCATTATTGTAATGTTTTAAGTATTATGAAATTTAAAACTTACCTTGGCTCTTGAACTTGTCCAGTCAAATACCATTGTAGACGGCCATGTATTTTTCTAGGGATTTTTAAACAGCTTGTGCCTTCCTTTTGATTATTGCTTCTGGAGCGATCACTGTCGAGATCTTCATCTTGAACGGTGCTTTGTCTTGTTCTGACGGTTCTTATCATCGGACTTTTGGTATTGTTCCTTTTATGTACATTGAATTGTACTGAATTCACAGGACTGCTTCTTGTTTGTACATTCCTCTCAATTGATGCTTGAGGTCTTTCGTGGCTTGACACGGATGTCTGCACTGGACTGCTCCTTTTAATCAATGTTCTTTTTATTTGGATTTTTGTACTGCACTTCCTCGTTGGATTAATGATTGCTTCTGCCATTCTGCAGCTTCGTTCTGTATGTCCATAACTTGGAGAAACATTTCCATCATTTCCACTGAGGTTAGCATCTGTCTGAGAGATTTCATACATATTCCCAACATTCCGTGTGGGATATGGATGAGATCTTTTTTTTCTGATGTCAGAATTTTGTCCATCAATCCCTCGTGTACAATTGCTTTCTTCTCTTGATTTTTTTTGCTGTTCCTACTGAACTTCTCGTCTACTTCTGTGGTTTTGATATCATTTGCATCACATGTATCAAGCGCTTTATTTTCACGACTTAACAAATATCATGTCCAATAATTTTCCTATTTTCAAAGTCATTAGCTATAAATTTCATATAATACTTACTCTAGCTAAATCAGTAGAATTGTTATCACTTGATATTGCTGATGGACTTTGTTGATCCTTCTTTTTCCATACTCTTCTTCTTTTCTGTGGTGTCAAATTTATCTTTAGAAAATGGATATAAAATGTTAGTCTTACATGGTTACAATTAGGTTCAAGATATGCTGTAATAGGTATCATTGTGTAAAATTAGCTTACTTCATCTGTACTAGTGTTGTCAACATAACTGTGTCCATGTTTTGCTTTACTTTTCTGGCTTGTATTTTTCTGAAAAAATCTTCTCTTGGGTGGTGTCAGGTCGTCCTGAAGATTATTGGTTAAAATATTAGTTCAACTTAATGTATCGAATATTATTATTTTTTACAACAAAACTTACACCAGTAGCATCAGTCGTCTCGTAATCACCGCTTGAAGTTGGACTTTTCTCTGTTGTAGTTTTTGATCTTATCTTGCGCTTCTTCTGGATCATTCTGGTCTGCAAATAAAATTTAATATATAGTTCAATAACCTCAATCTGTAATAGTAAAAACTATATAGATATACTTTGTCGCTAGGTACGATAGTTTGTAAAATATAAGAAAAATTATTCATTTGTATATATATACCTCTCTCTCCTTAAGCCAGAATTCACATTTAGGTTTTGTGTGTCCTCTCTTTCCGCAGGTACCGCATTTTCTTTTCGTCTTCTCTTACCCTGGTTTTAGTCTCTGTCCTTTTTTCCTACCCTTTGTTTTGATGATCGGGGGATCTCTCAACGCAGTACGAATTGTTTCATGTAAGTTATCGATGCCATCTTCCATGCCGTATGTGTTTCTTTGCTCATCCTGGTCTACTGAAGCATTCACTTTCTTCTCAATGTCATCAATGCACTCTACCAGAACTTGGTATGATTTGTCTGTAGTGCATGCTTTTGAGCAGCTCTAGCAAAACGAGTCAACTCAATCACATAACATATTGGACCTACCGCGTTGCTCTTGTTACTGTCAGGAAGACGAAAAACATAGTTGGATGGCTGATGTGGGTTGCATCTTTTCCATCTAGGGTTCACAAAACTATCAGGCCTCGTATGTACTAAACCAAGACGTACCACAACCCTGAGGACGTGACAGCACTGGATTCCATCCCTTGACATTTTTTTGTAGTTGCATGAGAAAATCTTATTCTCATTATCTACTTCAACTATAAAAACATATATGTTGAAATCTGGATGTGTGACATGACTTCCTTTGGTCAGTTCGTATTTCATTCCTCTGTTAGTTGTTTCTTCCCTTGTTATTTCGAAAGCTATGTTATATGATAGTTGCTTCTGAAACTTGAGAAATATGTCTGTAGTGTAAACGTTTATTGCATCTGTCTCAAGTCCATATCTGCTCCATGTTGGTGGTGTCTTCTCTGAAGTCCTGTTCCTTTTCCTGTCGAGTGCACTCAAGCTTTTCTCCTGAATTGCCTCATATGAATCTAGAAATTTCAGTATTGTGTCTGTGTGGTCGACATAGTCTTTCCACATGGAGTTGGTGCTCCCGCTTCTTGTCATTGACGAGGAAAAAGGATAGAAGTAGTCCATGAAGTAGGCTGGCACCCAGTGATCTCTGATATCCCATAATCTAGCAGATGTTTGTTGATTGCAATTCTGTATTTTTCCAATACTTGCTTCCAGCATTTTTCAAACTCTTCTACAGTCAATGAGTTCTTTATTACATGTCTTAGTTCTTCTCACAGGCCTTCATTTCTGGCTAAAATGCTAGCAACCTTTTCTAGCATCTTTTTGATGATGTGCCACAGGCAGAACCTGTGGATTGTGTCAAGCAGTATATCCAGTTTATCAACTGCTTTCTTCATTGCTCTGCACTGGTCAGTGATTATGTACTTTGGTGCTTTACCACCCATTTCCAAGACAAAAGTTTTGAACAACCACTTGAACGTTTTAGCTGACTCGTCCTGCAGGAGACCGATCCCAAAAAAAACTGTGTTCCCATGGTTGTTCATGCCAATGATTGGTGCAAAAGGCATGTTGTATACGTTGGTCTAGAACGTGGTGTCGAATGACAGGTATTCACCATATAGTTCGTAGTTCATCCTGCACACTGCGTCTGTCTAGAAGATGCTACGAACGGCATTTGTGTGGTCAGTGTTGAATTTATATGAGAATCCAGGAACCTTTGATTGAAGACGGGTAAACCTCTTCAAGCATTCCTCTATATCTTTATTTCTACTATCCTTCTTGTCAGCATACTTAAGGTTAGACACGTCTTTGCCATCAAAACCAACTCCTCTGTTTAAAAGTTTCATTCCACTGTATATTTGCATCACTCTCCTCGGTGGAATCTTTCCAAGGTGTAGTATACATATAAACTCCTTGTCTTGTTGTGGCATTTTGAAAACCTGATGAGCCAATCTGTTGGGTGCAAAGGGTGATCGTGGTCCAGTTTTACTGTTTTGTACACCCATCCTTTTTCTGTTTTCTTTACCAGAATGGATACAGGGCAAGAGCACCTGATAGTAGAACTTGTTTTCCTTTCTTTTACAACTTTCTCACTTATTTGAGTCTGACCTTGTTTTGTGCAAACAAATGTCTATTTAATAATTTCGCTTGTTTTCTTGAAGTTAAGGCTGGTGTGCTTTCTTATAGAGAAACCGGTTTTCCTTACATATAATGCAAAGAATTGGAAAGCATCTTCCCCTGACTGAAATTCCATTCCTTCTTCCGGTGTCGTGGCATCACCAATTTCATCCACAGTTAGGTACTCATTCTTAAACATTCTATCCATCTCTAACTCTTCTTCCGTAGGTTCTCCTGGATTAATCTCTTTTTTAGGAATAGTGTCATCGCACTGGGGCATAGGCTGCTCATTGCTCATTGCTTCCGAATTGGTGTTAGTGCATATAGTTTCTGCCGGTTCCTCTGAACAATTGACATTCTGATGACTTGTATTCTCTCCTCTCTATGAGTTCATCGTGCTGGTTGAATCTCTCTTGCCTGCATAAAAACAATTAGCTCTATCAATGCTTCCAGCTTGTGACTCTACTGTACTTGTAGTGATGGTTGCTGGCTGCACTAGAAAAAAAATGTTGCTGACTGGTTCACTTGCAACACTTTGATCATGTGTAATCTGCTCATGTGTGATCTTCTCTCCTAAATTTGTTATGCTACTCTCGTATCCAGGATATACTGTCTTGCTTTCGATTTGTTTCTCATCTTTACTCAGCGCTCTCCTAGCATGGCAATTTTGAACAATCATGCTTGATTTGAGTACATTGGTTATGATGATTGTTTTTGTTTTGTCTTCTGCAGAGATACCAGCATAGCTTACTAAAGCTTCTCCTTCTGTGCCACTCACTGGCATTCCGACAGCTATTAGGTCGATGTTTGCGTGTGTCTGACCATTCTGTGTTGAAGCATTCATGAGGATTCTCTGGCTTGCAGGAGCTGCTTGCACTGTATCTGATTTTTTCTCGCTGTACCTGAACTGAATGTTGGTTACTGCATCTGTGTCCTTTGATGTCCTTGTCTGTGCAGAAGATGCTGCATTAGTACCACTGTTTTGTTGCATTGAGAGCATCACATCAACTTGCACCTGACAAAACAAAAATATAATAAAATGATTGTTAGTAGTAGTCATGCAAAATTATTTTCATTTTTAATTTTTTTACTAATTGCAAGAGCAAACTCACCAAACAATTCTCATTACACTTTGCATCTTTCAATTTACAACCAGTCTTGACTACGTTGTTGCCTTTCACTGATCCACCTGATTGATCTTGGCATCGTAGCTTTGTTCTCCCACTAGGGTTTTTGGAAATTACTTGTGAAGCAGACATTGTGATGTTAATTTTTTCCAGCTTTGGCTTCAAGTTTGCGTGTGCTGCGTTACATCTTCGTACAATTTCTGTTGATGCCGCGAGAGCTTTCAGTTTCTGCTCACGCTCTTTATCCCACTTATCATGTAGTGCTCTAAGACGTCTCTGCCATGATATAATGAATATAGTAGCAACATAATTATTCACGGTCAATCTTTTGATATTTAAAGCATTTAATTAAAAAAACAAAATTGGGATATTATTCTTAAAAGTATATATACCATCCTAAATTCACGTGCAACACGTTCTGTTACCCCTGGATCTTGGAATTTTGCACCTTTCATCATCTCTATTTCAGCCAATGTACGATCATTCAAATAAGATAATCTGGGTCCCTACTGAATTTTGCAATTTGGTGTAATGCAGCATATATCGCATTCTCTAGATTTAGTGAAAACAATAACACACAAAGAAAAAAGTAGCACTCTGCTTGCGTATCTGTAACATCAATAGTTATAATTTATCTTCTATATAACTGATATAAGTACGCTTCGATGCAAAAACAATCAGTTAAAATATATATGCCGATATATTTTGAAATTTGCTGTGGTATTATTTTCTCCTTTTACCTTTTCTGCAACAACCACCAACAACCTTGCTGAATATATACATAATAATAAATAGTATTTGTCAGGAATAGCTGAATTATATTTAAAGCAAAGTTTTATTGTACATCGACTGAACTTCTTATTGTGTTGTATAATCTCTTGCTATTAAGTACACAAAATAATACGTTACTTTGATAGAAAATGAAAGAATCTGTGTAGCATACAATTGATGTGATCCACTGTGAAAAAGTTTTTGTGATTACACATAGTGTTATCTGCTGCTCAAACTACATGCATAGCAAATGGTCATGTAGTTTTGTATATAACTATTTCCGCTATATCAATTGTACTATATACTATGATGGTTATTAAACGGTTCTAATGACTGTAGAACCTATGCTCTGTGCTTTAAAACTAGGAAGTTATATCTCCGTTGAATCTCAAGATAAAAATCAGCTACGTTGTTAGCAAAAAAATCAATAAAATTGTTGCGTTGTCGCTACAATGTAGCTGTCGGCTATGTCTACCATGTCTACCATGTAGAGGCGAAGTACAAGCTGAATCGCCTCATCACATATATCCCTAGAATTCCAATCGTTTGAGCAGGTTCGATATCTGGTTACCTGATTTGTGGCGCTAGTGATGACGATGTCTCTCTCCATTGCCTTGCCTTACTGAGATGGAAATATCTTACTGCTTGTTTTCAAGCATGGTTCAAACTTTCCCTAGATCGACATGCCGGTGGCGGCGGTGACTGAGAAAGTTATGGATTGTTCCAGCATTAGCTGGTTATAATAGTTTGAAGAAGATACGTTTCCTACCTTCCCTTCCTTCTTTAAACACCAACAACGGGTGGAAAGGTTTTATATCTAGAAAACAAGTTGTCTGACAGGTGGGTCATAATTAAGTACGAAAATGCATTACCCCTTTTTCAAGAAGAACACTTCAATATTGATAGCAACATATATGCGGGGTCTACTGTCATACCAGTTCTTCGCTAGGGGAGAGGCAGTACATTTGTACTGGGTTTCGTGGCTTTGTTTATCCATTTTGCACTGCTCATATACAACCAGCAATGTGCACCGAGATGCACTGCTCGTATACAACGGACACACCGACCGTGAGTGTTTTGTGATACTGCTTTTATAATGCCATGCACAACGAGATGTAGTGCCCGTGAACTATATATGAAGTCCCTTACAAGTGCTTCATAATGCACTGATCATCAAAAAAATATGAGCTGCCTCCTGAATGCTTCATAATGTGTTGTACACATGGTGCAAGATAACAATCTTTGGCAGTGCACTCACCTTGCAGTACACCCCACAGCTTGAATATCAATTATGCACTGCTCGTTGGGTGCTTCGTCATACTGTCATTATAATGCCATGCACTGAAGATGCACTGTCCTAAAGCTCTAGATGAATTGCCTACGAATTTCTTTGTAAACTGCTGTGCACAAAGGTCCAAGATAACATGCGATGGCAGTGCACTTACCGTACAATGCACCCCGCATGCTATGCACACTTGTATGCACTGCAGGTAAACAAAGTATGCACTGCCTACGGAGCGCTTCAAGATACTACTAATACAATGCGGTTTAAAATAGGTATGCACTGCCATTGAAGTACATATGAACTGCCTTCTAAATGCTTCATAAAGTGTTGTACGCACGGTGCAAGACAAGATTCTATGGAAGTTCAATGACCGTGCAATGCACCCCACCTGCTATGCGCAGCGAGGTGCACTGCCCGTGTACGTAGTGTGCACTCCTGAACATTATCTATATCGATGTAGACTTCTGACATGTGGGGTCTTGGTTCAATAATTAGTACCTTTTCGTTTTTCACCTACTGTGCACTGCTTGGTGAAAGATAATATGAGATGGCAGTGTACTAGCCGTGCAATTCAATCCCACATGCTATATACACTGAGATGCACTGCTCGTTGGGTGCTTCGTCATACTGTCATTATAATGCCATGCACAAGAGATACACTGTCCTAAAGCTCTAGATGAACTACCTACGAAACGCTTTGTAAACTGTTGTGCGTAAAGGTCCAAGATAACATGCGATGATAGTGCACTTACCGTACAATGCACTCTGCCTGCTACGCACACTTGTATGTACTGCAGGTAAACAAAGTATGCACTGCCTACGGAGAGCTTTAGGATACTACTAATACAATGCGGTTAAAAACAAGTATGCACTGTCATTGAAGTACATATGAACTGCCTTCTAAATGCTTCATAAAGTGTTGTACGCACGGTGCAAGACAAGATTCTATGGCAGTTTAATGATCGTGCAATGCACCCCACCTGCTATGTGCAGCGAGGTGCATTGCCCGTGTACGTAGTATGCACTACTGAACGTTATCTGTATCGATGTAGACTTCTGACATGTGGGGTCTTGGTTCAATAATTAGTACCTTTTGATTTTTCACCTACTGTGCACTGCTTGGTGAAAGATAATATGAGATGGCAGTGTACTAGCCGTGCAATTCAATCCCACCTGCTATATACACTGATATGCACTGCTCGTTAAGTGCTTCATGATACTGTCATTATAATGCCAAGCACAGCGAGATGCATTGACGTGAACTGTAGATAAATTGCCTACGAAATGCTACGTAAACTGCTGCGCGCAAAGGTCCAAGTTAGCATGCGATAGCCGTGCACTTACCATACAATGCGCCCCACATGCTACACACACTTGTGTGCACTGCAGGTAAACAAAGTATGTACTGCCTACGGAGTGCTTCATGATTAAAAATAGGTATGCACTGTCCATGAAGTACATATGAAATCTCTAAATGCTTCATAAGGTGTTGTACGCACGGTGCATGACAAGATTCTATGGCGGTGCAATGACCGTGCTATGCACTCCACCTGCTATGTATAGCGATGTGCACTGCCTGTGCACATAGCATGTACTTCCTAAGTTATTCGTACCCAAGTAGAGTTCTGACATCTGGGGTCTTGGTTCAATAACGAGGACATTTTCGTTTCTGACCTACTGTGCACTGCTCGGAGAAAGATAATATGAAATGGCAGTGCACTACCCGCGCAATGCAATCCCACCTGCTATGCACACCGACATGCATGTATTGAATATCAATCATGCACTTCTCGTTGAGTGCATCATCATACTGTCATTATAATGCCATGCACACGAGATGCACTACGCTGAAGCTCTGTATGAACTGCCTTAGAAATGCTTTGTAAACTGCTATGCGCAAAGGTCCAAGATAACATGCGATGGCAGTGCACTTACCGTACAATGCACCCCGCATGCTACACACACTTATATGCACTGCAGGTAAACAAAGTATGCACTGCCTACGGAGCGCTTCAGGATACTACTACAATAATGCGGTTAAAATGAGGTATGCACTGCCATTAAAATACGTATGAACTGCCTTCTAAATAGTTCATAAGGTGATGTACGCATGGTGCAAGACAAGATTCAATGGCAGTCCAATGACCGTGCAATGCACCCCACCTGTTATGCATAGCGAGGTGCACTGCCCGTGTATGTAGTATGCACTGTGAAACGTTATCTGTATCGATGTAGACTTCTGACGTGTGGGGTCTTGTTTCAATAATGAGGACATTTTCGTTTTTCACCTACTGTGTGCTGCTCGGTGAAAGATAATATGAAATGGCAGTGTACTGCTTGTAAACAGAGAATGCATGGCCTACGGAGTGCTTCATGATACTACTAATATAATGCTAGTAAACAAAGTAGAGCTCTGACATGTGCAGTCTTTGTTCATTAATAAGGACCTTCTTGTTTCTCAAGAATCACGGGTTGCGGCAGGCGGATATAGCGTTTAATGAACGCTGCTCTCTCCTCGTTCTTCTTTCAGGGTTGTTCTTCCACATTTTAAAATCTACTTCAACTAGCGAAGTTCATCAATTCATCTCGCATCCCTCCATGTCTATGTGATTCGTCGTATCCCAGGAGGTTGATTTGCCGTCTAGCTCATGTGTAGATCTTTGTATTATGCATATATTTAGCTACTTCATATAAATCTTCCCGCGCTCACGACGAAAGTGTTTGTTGCTAGCGATATATTACTTGCACATCCCTAATTAAGAATGATATAGGACGAGTGTTGGTTAAGCACGCTTCAATTTCTGTTTATTATTTCATTTATGCTCATTGTATAGTGTTTGCGAGGTGAATTTTGTTTTGAATTGCAAATTATTATTTTTACTGGTTCTATCCTGTGTGCTGTGTCGAATGTATAACTTTGAAATCTGACATATATGACTTACTAAAAAAATCTATACCTTGTTAACTGATAACTTGTTTTTTACCCTGTCGACAAAAAAAAATTCTCATACAAAAATGGCTGATCATGTTTTCACCACTCAGTTATCTCTTCCAAAGTTTATAAAACTGGTGAAAAGGCTAACTAATGACCATAAGGTTTTGCTAAGGAGCATACAATTTAATGGTATGCTTGGTATGTGCTGTGAAGAGTTGCCAAGGTCACTAGTTTTGTGGCTTGTTGCTCACTTTAACGTTACTAGAAGAAGTTTTGAATTTTCCAACGGATGCGGCTTTAAACTGAAGCCCTTTCACTTCAACAAGATACTTGGCATCTCCTTTGGGGGTAGAACCATAAAGAAGGAATGTCCGTAATGGATACGCGATATGGTCAGAGAATTAACTCATTGTGCAGGGCCAACACCAACTATTAGTGAGCTCGAAAAGATGATTACTCCTAACCTAGTAGGATATCAATTCAAAACATGTTTTGTTCTATTTGCAAACACTGTTATGCTATGTACGAGCACATGGAGCCAGTCCGGACTACTTCTCTGCAATTGGAGTGTCTGATGAGATTGACTCCTATGACTGGGGTCTTGCTGCATTCAACAAGCTCATTAGCTGTATTGACACTTTCCAGAAAAATGGTTTGAAAGGTGCACTTGGTGGTTTCTTTCCAATTATCCCGGTTAGTTACCCACTGTGATTCTTATTTTCTATAATATTATTTGTCACTAGTTTCTGTGGATTTGTTATTTTAATATGGTTGTAACAATTTTAATGCAGGTAATGTACTTTGAACTACTAGACACAAATGCTCTGCTTCTAGGACATGCACTGCCTAGAATATCTTTCTGGACAACTGAAAATATGGCGTTATATGAGAGTCTTGACCAGATGCCTCATCAACAAAACATTTATGGTGTTCAGAATGGAAGACTCCCATAGTTATTCATATTATGTGGAATTATTACTACGGTCTTGTTGCTTCTTACTCATATTATTGTATCGTATTTTCTGTTTTGTCCATGTTGAATATGCAGTTGAAGGATATAAATGAAACTGTGTTTTCTAATGCTGAGCTGAATGAAGAGATAGTTCAGAATGTTACAACTTTCATTGAAAAGTTTGTAATAGACCCACTTATGCATGCGGAGGTAAGAATTTTTATAATCTTCACAATTCTTTCATTCGTGATCATGACGAATCTTCTTGTATTTGTGTTCTACATATACATTGCCTACTTGATCTTAAGCATTCATGTTTTTATTTCTCGACCTTGTTCTAGTAGAGTATTAAATTCTCTCATCATTGCATTGTGTGATTTTTCTGCCTGCTTTAGCTACTTCCTACCTGGATGAACATTCTTTCTATAGCTGCATGTTCTACTAGGTTTAATTAGGTAACCATACTACTGGTGTTTGATCATAGTGTTACTTATTCAGTTATCTTAGCAGTGCACTGTTATATTTATGATATTAAAAATAGGCGATAGCGATAATGCTTATAATGTCAAAACTTCCAGGCTGCCAGAGAAATACAGGACATAGTGACGGACATGTATGCTGACATGTTGTCTGCGATGAATCTCAATATGAAGAGCAACATTAGAAAGATTTCTAGAATATCTATGCTCAATCATGAGAACAGGGGTATGTACTCTACACCTCAAGGGTCCCAATACGTAAGAGAAGATAATGAGCGTGATGTTGAAGACAAAGGCAGTGTGCTGGATAAATCAACATATAGGCTAACATTTGTATGAAGAAGGCTAGCAGAAGACTGTGAGATGCTTGTCAAGTTAACTTCTGTAGACCAAAGTTATGGATCCCCTAAAAATAAGAAATATATGCAGGAGTTGGAATCTTGTTGCGAGGCCCTGGTACATATGTTACCGACACGTGATAATTTGTCCAGAATTGAACAATTACCAAAGATGAACTATGAACCAACCGATTGTAGTGCTACTGCTGACGTCCTGCGGTCAGATGAAGTGATAATTCATGTCCCAAGTTCAATGCAATCTATACAATCTGTCACAAAATATGCAGGTCAGGGTTCTGGTAACGGGATGATGGCTGAGCCTGCTACAACTACAAATTGTGTAGAAACAAGTGAAACTTCAGTTGAAAATCAGCAAGTTCATATAGTTATTGTTCAGGGCAACACTAGTACAGTATGTGCAGCGACTTCCATTACATGTACTGAAAATGAATCTCGGGCAGAGCTTTCATCCGGAACAAGGTGTATAAAGCATGCAATGAATGAGATGGACACTACAGATAAAGTTCATGTGTCAGAAGCAGCATCTCAATGGAACATAACTAATGCACAGATTGCCGTGTCGGCTGTATCCAATGCGTGTCAAATACATTTGACAATGAAGAAAGATCAAGAATTCAGTTAGCAACTTATTCCGCACAAGATACTTTTGATGAGAGACTGCCTGATTCTGAACATACATTACGTGATGCTCAAATGATGGGCTTGAACCACCTTAAGAGGCTGGTCACGAAGTTGCTGGTTGATTGCATCTGCATCGTCTGACAATACTTATCCAGTTACGGTTCCTGTGCAAAAATTGGATATTGGAAATTACGAAAGACAGCTACAAATTTCCAACCCACAACATGTTCCTGTGCCTGGTCCGGATGTTTTCAACCGCTTGAATGCAAGCCTTTGCATTCCAAGTACGGAAGCAGGACCAAGTCATCATGCAAGTGATCAAGAAGAGAGGCGGCCTGTTGCAAATGGTACAGATACATTTCAGCTCTTACAGAACTCCAACTGTCTCGGTGAAAAACGGGTGGTTGCGAGATCACTGCAATTTGAGTTTGATCTTGTTTCTGATTATCGCATTTCAAAGAAACATTGATGGTTCGTTTTCTTTCTGGGATGGAAATGATGAATTTTGGACAGACATTTCAGATCTGGCTGACCTTACGCAAAGAGCAAAAGAAAAACCTGTTATCACTTTAATAGCGCAGCCTGAAATAGAACCTAATCCAACACAACTTAATTGTCTGTCAAGTGAAACATACAAACCAGTATCTGCATATGTGCATTCATGTGGTATTTAGCATGATGGACAAGTCTCTGATAATTATGATTCATACGGTTCTATATCAATAAGTGGCAGCACGTTAGTGGCAGACATGTCTATGACACTAAAAAATATAAACCTAGGCAATGACAATGGTGACGCGAGAACATTCTCACATTTTGTGCATCTTCAACAGTCTGCCAAAAGTTATACACCAATTAATGGAGCTTCTGCCATGAAACATTTCTCTGGAGAAACCAATTCCAGCATAAGAGGTTCAAGTACCGATAATTTATCTGGAGGAATCAATTCCAGCATAAGAGATTCACTTACAAATGAAACCACAGATAACAGGAAAAGGTATAACGGTACGACAACTCCTAATTTTGCAACTCAGATTCCAAGAGTCAGCAGTAGCACTCATAGTGAAAACATCTCTGCTAATCACGCGCAATGTTTGGTCAATACTATTAACAAGTCAAACAGTAGCGAAGCCTGCCATCCAACTTTCTATTGGGATGCTGAATCAGGAGAGAAATATGTCCAACCGCAGCATGTTGTGCAGCAGACATCCACACAGGGTCCTAACATGTTGAACAACAAAAGGTATACAGATACAGCAAGATCAGATAAGATTGCAGAACTGAACAAATCAATGGATGGATGTGGCTTCATAGGCCAGGATGGAGGAAGCGGAACAAACTTAAGAACAACATTGCAAGACCATGACTCTGAATATCTAGGAAATACACATCACAACAATTTTCATACATCAAGTCAGTATTCAAATTCGTGTTCGCGCATACAAATGCAACAGCCGTACGAGGCAACACATGCTACTACTGGGATGGCAGTATCTCAGAGCCAACTACCATGAAGTAGTTACTCTGTCAGACTAATGCACCAAGCTTACAGTCCGCGGTGTAACATTGCTAGCAGTCAAATGTATAGCAAAAATACAAGATCCTCGAGTATGCCGAGGTCAATTTTGAGAAATACTAGAAACCAACAACCCATGTACACAAGAAGTTGCCCTGAACGAGAAAGCTCTCAAGACCCTAGACTACAGCATAATAATGTATCATTCCGCATTGCTGGAGCATCATTTGAGCAGGAAGCTTGCAGAAGACATGTCTCTTTTGCATCAGCATCTATACCAAGCATTGAATCAGCTATGCAAACAAACAGTGCTGACAATGCTAAAACAAGAACAAGCATTAATCGCCGCTGAATTCCTTATCCTGCTGTGAAACGATCAAAAGATGTTGAAGTAGCTTTATTTGAATACATTGTAGAGACCACTCCGAATCAAAATGCGAGAAGGTAACGTTTTATCTCGCATACTTTACTATGACAATATATTTAATTGTTTTCATCGCATTGTAATAATGGAGTATTTCGATTCCATTTTTGTATTCTACCAGCGACAAGGTGGTTCTATGCAGGAAGAAATGGGCATGCCAGAGAGTGTTTGGTTTATCAATGCAGGTTTATGGAAGTGTGAATTCACACGTAATGAACTATATGGCAATGCTGGTCATGACAGAACAGAAACACAACCTAGATAATAATCAACACAATTATGAGTTGTTTCCAACCAGGTACATCATGATGCACGAAGATGCGGTAAGTGAACATATAAAGTTTTTTTAGTAACACCCGTACTATCTATACATGTTTTCACGTGCGACTGAACATGTATCCATCAATCCATGAACCCAGAAATTATGATTTCTATTAACTGGTTTGTTTTTTTTCTAAAAAATTATGTTATTAGCTTTTGCTCACAAGGCCAGAATTTAATCTAAGATCGTTCAAACGATACTTATCAGAGAATCACACTGGATGGAACCTGGCGAATGTATCAATGGTAATTTTTAAATTTTAGTGTCTATGTTATTTTCTGGTGACATTGTTTTTATATCTGCAACTCAATTGTTTTGGCTCTTTATTTGTTTAGATCATCATACCTCTACGGCCAAATGATGTGTGGTACGCCGTGATTGCTGACCTTCAAGGTAGGAAATATGATACTGTTTGTTCGAACGTCATGAACGAGACTGTTGAAGAGGAAGCAACCATTGTGATAAACAACTTCAAGCTTGCGTTTGAAGAAGCATACAGTTTTTCGTACAGGGTTGAATTTCGAAATATGAGAACCACACATGTTCAGTGGATATATGACAATGAAAACCAGTTAAGTCTCATTAACACTGTGTGATCCTTGCCCTATTAAAATTTATATATCAAACAAGTAACTGAAATATAGGTCTATCTATGAAATGAGCAGGAAAGACAGCGGAGTAGGTTTGCTGAGGTTGCTCAAATCTTACAATGGTGTTGTTGACCATTGGTTCCAGTTTGTAAGTATAATATCGAGGCAGACTTAATTTCGTACTTGCACTAGTATTAAACGGCATTAAATTATAATTTATTTGATATGAACTTTTATTTGTATAGACTGATACTAAAGCCTTGCAGGAACAGCTGACGTTTGACATGGTTATGTCAAAGTTCAATGAAAAGTACACAAGAAAGATTAAGGAACTTGTCAATCAGTACAGATGTATGTACTTTTATAATTGTACCAAAATAAAAACTATTTGTTCAGTGTCGGTCACCATTCGCACGAGTGATGAATATGATGAATAATGCTACTTCATACAAAAACAAATTCCCAACATGTGTTTCTGGCATGACTAGAAATTTATCGATGGAATTTTTGGTACTCCAAAGAATAGTCCGAATTAATTGTAATAGAGATTATTAACATTTCAAATTTCAGACCATTGTCGGATCATTAAATTTATAAATTTGTTTGGAAAATGAATTTGCTTGTTTAGTATGTGATTGTATATTCCTTTTAATTGAAAATATCGAATTTCCATTAATGATATACGCTGGTGAAGAATTTGAACAGTCCAACAAAGGTTTTGCATGACAAATATTAGAGCATTGCATGGTATACATAATCAGGCAATCCATAATTGTTGCATTGTACTGAATACTAGTTGCTTATTCATCTGAACAAAGTGTTGTGCAGTATAGATGGCGGTGCTATATTTGTAGTATAGGCAGTGCGTTCATTAGTATGTTTTTTCGTTAATGATCACCTTTTTATTTCTCACCTGCTGTGCACTGCTCGTTGCAAGATAATATGAAATGGCATTCCCACTTGCTATGCACACTTAGATGCACTACTTGAATACAAATCATGCACTGCTTGTTAAGTACTTCGTGATGTCGTCATTATAATGCCATGCATACGAGATGTACTGCCCTAAAGCTGTAGATGAACTGTCTTAGAAATGCTTTATAAACTGTTGTGCGCAAAGGTCCAAGATAACATGCAATGGCAGTGCATTTACCGTACAATACACCCCGTATGCTACGCACAGTTGTATGCACTGCCTACGGAGCACTTTAGGATACTACTACTACTATAATGCGGTTAAAAATAGGTATGCACTGCCATTGAAGTACATATGAACTGTCTTCTAAATGCTTCGTAAGGTGCTGTACGCACGGTGCAAGACAAGATTCTATGGCATTTCAATGACCGTGCAATGCACCCACTTGCTATGCACAGCAAGGTGCACTGCCCGTTGTACATAGTATGCACTGTGGAACGTTAATAAAATCGGGCATTACAATAGTTATTATGGATGACAGGAAACACGGTTCTCCGTTATTGTATCTAATTATCCTTCATATGCTTCCTCTACTATGCATCCGCAGAAGAGAAACAACTCTTCCGTAGATTGCGGAAAATCTGCAGCAGAACGAACAGGCGGTGCCGTCCTCTTTCCGAGGTAAGGATTCTCTATAGCAACTTAACAAAACATCCCTGCTACTACTCAATTGCGAAGAACTTACCGCTCTTACTTGATCCCATCCCTAGAATAGAAGCAACTCTTCCGCAGATTGCGGAAAATCTGCAGTAGAAGGAACCGGCGATGCCGTCCTGTTTCCGAAGTAAGGATTCTCTATAGCAATTAACAAAACATCCCCATGGATAAGTATTTGAGATCATCCCTGCTACTACTCAACTGCGAAGAACTTACTGCTCTTACTTGATAGCAAAGATTTCCTTGTAGAATCATTGATTCGCCGTCCATACTATGGAAACCTTGGTACTGAGATCAAGTCCGTGATAAAAGGAAAGACTATTATAGTCTAAATTAGGTTTTCAAGCTTGTTTCAACGAAATACGATTCTAGACACTATTTAGTATATAGATACATCCAAATTCAAACTAACTTGTGACATCCTTTTTAGGACGGAGGGAATAGATTAGTAAAATTTAAATATCGGAACCCTAGCTTTCTATATCTAATATTTTATTACTACATTATATTTTTTCTATGAGAAATCATGTTGCATAAATCGTCCGGTAAATAGAAAATATATTTATTATGCACTCGGACAACATACACAATATTTTTCACAAGTAGGATCAACTTCAATAAATTATAGTTTACTGTTACTTCAAGTCAATTCCGATAATGCGTTCTGGTTAGTATAATTTTTTTCTCAATTTTTATTGTATGCATAATTTTATAACTACTTGAACCTGCACGTGTCCTATTCTTGCAACTTGATGTTACACTGTACAGCTAGGTGTAGTTATAATTTTAAGTTTAAATTAAGAACATTGAATTGAAGTGCTTCAGGTGCTCGGTTCAAAAATTAAAACGCGTAATAAGATTGGTATGTTTTTTCCACCAGGGAAAAATAAGCTCTTGCAGTGCTAGCGATGGAGAGTCTTCCGACGGTATGGCACAGTCTGACGATGAGTTTGATATGTTAGAAAATGAACTTAATAGGAAGATTGAGAATTACAAAATAAAGCTGGAGCTAAAAAAGAAACACAAAATAGGTTCAAACGTTAAAGGCAGTGTACGTAAGAAGAAACGAAAGATTGGTGGAGAACAACATGGCAGTCCGAACAACTAGAATAATGGTGTCATGGTAAGCTTACGTAGTGTTAATGCATGTCATATTCCTTAATTGAGACTACAGTCCGCACTAAGAAATTTAGAAATAAGTTTACAAATATTTGATACATTTTTTTCCGTAAACTACTAGGATATATCCAATAATCAAGTGATGTCAATTGAAAAATATACGAGGGACAAGAAGAAGCCCCGTAGTAAGACTGGATCAAATTACACAGTAAGGTGCTCTCTCAAAGAGCTCAACAGATTGATTAAACATGATCTGAACAATCTCCAGAAAGTAGAGCCGGTGAAGATTGGCTGGGGTTTCATCCTGGAATACAAGCTGGATTCAAACATTAGTAGGCCCCTGATCATTAAGCTATACAAGAAGATTGTTGTAGAAACTCTGAAAATGGAGTTTGTCGGTGGTAGAACGATAGCTCTGACAACAGATGCAGCGCATTCTGTCCTTGTCCTACTCAACGGCAGTATAAAGGCGCCTCGGCCTTCAGAAGCTGGCGATACCTATGCTCTACGGTGGCTTAAGAAGAAACTTGGTTTGGGAGATAGGGACACTGCAACGGTGCAACACCTGATCCATCATATCAAAAAGGGTGCAACAGACAAGTTTACTATGAAATGCATAATACTTGTAATCTGCACAAAGCTGATATGTCCAGGTTTAAACAACCACATCAGCCGAGAAGTTGGGGTAGTGAAAAGCCTTGATATTGAGAACTCTAGACAATGGACTTTTGCCAGCTTGTAATTGACGAGATCAAGAGGGCGGCACTAAAGTTTCATGTTGATGATATGAATCAAAGTGTTGCCAAAGGTTGCGCAGTCCTTCCTCTAATAATATACCTGGATTCACTCAAGTGCAGAAAATCACTTATGACAAAAGAAACACCTAGAGTCAAATACTTGGACAAATTAGATCTGCTTGCTCTATTTAAAGCGGATGTCATTGACAAAGAGAGGTGGGGACGACTAAACGTAAGTATTCTACTTGACCTCATCTTGCTTCATTTAAAGAATTATTCTAGCAAATCAAATATTTTAAAATTACCTCTTAATCACGATCCATGAAAATAATATTTGTTTACTGTTTATAGTGGAAAAGCTGTGACGAAAGGAGCTATTATTTGAAACCTCCTGTGGCAGAAACTAATTATAACAAGATAACCTTAACTTCTAACAGAGAATTAGAGGGTTCAGGAAAAAAGTCCCAGAGGATAGATCAATGCATGGACCAGTATATAGATATACTGCTAGAGGAAGAACCAGATGATGAAATCATCACTGATGATACAAATGCTGCAACGATATATGAAGAACTTACCAAGAAGCATAGGGACATGAAAAGAAGTAAACTGGAAGCAATGGCTAACTGCTTTCGAGCATCCCATCAGTGTGCAACTGAAGTGCTAAGATGTTGTGACAGATACGAGAATAACCTTACCAACATTGCAAACATTTCAGGCACCAGTCGAATCAATCAAAGCATACAGCCGAGGCAGCAACTCAAGAGCATAATGTTGGGAACGAATGCTCTACTATAGGCAAGTCAGCAGTGGTAACAGTGGATAAAATGGATTCAACTGATAATAGCACGCCCTGGAATTTTGACGATAGAGGAATCATGTACATGGACAGAATAAAAAAATATAGCAGCACCAGAAGAGGAACACGACATTGTCACTGCAAGAGCCTTGGATGAACAGGTTCGTATATTTTAGACGTGTATTTAGCAACTTCCATCACATGAGCACATACAAATAAGAATCTATGAAATAGAAGTGTAATATAACAATTTGTCCATTTTTTTATTTTTTTACTGATATATTTAATGTGTTATTCAGAGTTGTTCTGCGTGCATGGCGACACCGACACAAGTTACAACGCATACTACAGGAGAAGGAGTAGACAATTCTAAGCAATTTGAAACTGACCAACAGCCATCAACGGCACAACTAAGCAATGGTATTGTTGTATTCTGTAGATATGCTATTAATGCCAAAATTACTAGTGGGCTTGACAGGAAAACTACTTGTAATGATGCAGGAGGAAACTCGTCTAAACAAGCACAAGGATGGAACAAAGACGCAGTAGGAGCCGAGGAAGACAGGTTAACCACACAGTTCAACAATGGTACTGTCACATTATGTCAAGATGCTTGGTTTTTACATTAGACGATGTTTTTTACATTAATAATAGGTACAGAGGAAATAACACAGTTTTTACGAATATTGCTGTAGGTATGACCATGTTGTTACCAGAAATTGCTCACAAAGAAGGTTCCTCTAACCATGAGGTCGTTGTTGTTGAAAAAGCAATTCAGAAAGGACATCCGCATGACACAGCTGATGTTAGAACACATATTGACAATGCAGACACCTAATGTATCGGATCACAACACCAGGGAGAAGATGCAACTAAAACATTTTCGTTGCCAGAGCAAGGATTAAGAACACCTGTTACAAGGAGCAAGGCTCTTGGTCATAATTCCCCAGATAATATCAAATCTTACAAGAGACCTCTACAAAACATCTTAAAACTTAAGTTGCTTGTGTACGTTCCCCTCACATTTAAATAGAAGGGAGATGCTAGAGTTGCTCGTAGATTGGTACTAAGCAAGGATTTTCTGGAGAAGAATGAAGAGTAGACACCAAACTATGTTTTGTAGATTCCTTTAGTAAAATATATGTGTATGTTGTCACACAAGCATGGATCCTAGTTTTTATATTTAATCCTTTTTTTGTTTGTTTGTGGAAAATCTCAGGCTGGTTATGGTGAAATATTCATCAACTCTGGAACAAGGCCTGGAAATACCAAAATATTGGACTGCAGTAAGGCTTGCAGCATGTTTCAATGCAAAAGGCAAGCTAGATGATGACATGATGGACTTCATAATTTCAAGCTGGCGCAGTATCCCAGACTACAAATGTCTGTTCAGGAATCGAAGAATAGTACTGCCACTAGGGGTTGCTCGTTTATGTGACATTGGGAAAAAAGAGAATTTCACAAACCATGGAGGACAAGACGAAATTTATCAGTTTGAAGCCATCTCCAAGATTGAACAGTTCAAACTTCTAATGGGAAATGTAGATTTGAGCAAAGCTAAGATGGTACGTTTTTAATACATAACTCATTAATAACATACAGAAATATTCCGTATTTTCATTTATAACATATAATCAATGTTACTGTTTTCCTTGCCCATCACAGATATTTCTGCCTGTGTCATTTGACAATCACGTGTCTACTTACATTCTAAACAACTACCCACAAGGTGGTCGTGTTGAAGTTATTGACAGACGGGATTACAGAACACAGAGAAAATGATTGTCTAAAACAGCTTACCATAATCAAATTGGAGAAAAAATGGTGTGATTTTTTACATTTATAACTTTATAATACAGCTAAAGACAATCAACATAATTTGAAAAAAATATGTCACTAACTATGCTCTACATACTGGTTTTTTCAGCTAAAGAGATTTGACAAGATCGTTGACGAACTCTACCCGAAGAACAAGCTTCCAAAGTGAGGAAATATTGTATCTAGATCAAAACATGTGAAGGTACACAAACGAGGAGTTGAAGACATGAATGGTTTTTGGATTCTAAAGAGCATTGAGAACTACAACGGCATTCAACTTGTACATGACCTCAAAGATGTAAGTAATGCCAGTTTTGAATCAAAAGTTTTACCAAATACAAATTTTTGATTGACATTAACAAAATATATTCTTGATTCATTTTAACCATTTGACCAGATGGACGCGAGCTCAGTCATGGAGGAGTATCTGTTCTGGGCACTGTTCTCCGAGGCCAACGAAGCAAAAGATGAACTACCGAAAGAACTGAGAGCTTTAGCACCTAAGTCGAGCTGAAAATAAACAATGATGTTGTATACTGTGGTGTTATACAAAGCGATGAATTAATTTGTTTATTATGTAGCAGTAGAGTTGTTGTTTTCCAAGCAGTGCAGTTCACTATGGTAAAGAAAAACAACTTATCCCCTGTATTACATAGGCACCGCCGTGCCGGATGCAAATATATATGCACTATCTGCACTTCCGTGTTTACAATAAGAGTTTTGTACATAACTAACCTACCTGAGTTCAACATGTAGAACTGATTGCTGTTCAGACCATGAACTACTAAACGGCTTTCGAAATGAAAGCGTTTATAGTAAAAGACATTTGATATTCTGATTGAATCTTATGGATTAACCACCATTAGATATACTCCCTCCGACCCATATTAATTGACTTGAATTTGTCTAAATTTCGATGTATCTAGACATGTTTTAGTACTAGATGCATCTGAATCTAGATAAATCCAAGTCAACTAATATGGGTCGGAGGGAGTACTTGATTTACCGTATGCTTCCTTTTCTTGGCTGTCATGGAGAGCAAGCGTATCACGTCTTTCTTCATAAGTTCATCAATCTTTCCCGCCGTCTTTCTCGATAAGTTCATCAATCTTTCCCGCCACTAACATGTATTTATCCCGCCATGCAGGAAATTTAGCAACGCTGGATTTCTATTTATAGCCCTCAGCATTATCCAGCTGCAACTACACCTATCCAGAATGTTTCGCCGTTGCCAACAACGCCACCCACCTTCGCCCTTGTCGCCAGACCCAAACGGAGCAAACTCCGCCAACTTTACACCTTTCCGATCAACCAAGAGATGCTATGCGTATAGATCTAAGTTGCCCACACCAGTAGTACCACAAATGGAGGAGGAGATCCAGGAGGAAGGAGTCACCGAAGAAGCGGTGGAGCCCGAAGCGGAAATAGCAGATAATCAACAAGCACATCAGGTAGAAGAAGAAGAAGAAGACGATGAGGAAAAGGATCAGGAAGAGCCTCGTTCACAAAATCAAGATTTAGATGATGATCCTGGAACCAACAACAGCAGAAGAACAAGGTGTCGACCCAGAAATTTCTGTAGAAAAGGGTCATACAATTTCCTCATAGATTCAACAATACAAGGAAAAAAAAGTTGATCAACAGTATCCTCTTCTTAGCATAAGTTCGTGGAATGTATTAATTAGGATGCTTATTTGCAATATAATATTGTTTCCATGTGTGTGTATATGAATATTATTGTTAGACAAATTTCATCTTACGTTTGTGTTTATCATGTGGCTTGAAATTGTCGAGATAACAAAGAGATTATTCAAGTCTATACCTATACACTTCCTTGTAAACATATATGTAAGGATGCTTCTCTATTCGTTCTTTACACTGCCTGTGGCAATTATATCGCACTGCCGAGACTATAGCCACAACTATAGATGTAGCTGATTGCGCTAAAGCTGAAAAAAGGGTGATTTCTTAACACATAGTGTTATGCTCTTGTGCGTGTGCACTTCCCTGTGAACAAATAATGCACTGCTCTTTACATTGTAGTATACTTTCTTCTCTAGTCGGTGTTTACACTGTCTGTGAAAGGTATATTGCACTATCTATGCTATGGACGTAGCGATATATGACTTACCTCAGGCAGTGCACAGGGTACATTATTTTGACGGCAACGTATTACTGCCTCGTCAATTCATAGCGTACTACTTTTGAATTTGTGCACTGCTTCGTACCAATAATTGCACTGCTTATTTTATTTTTTCATAAAGTTGCTTCCTATAGACGTAGCTGACTGCGAACCTAAGCACTGTCTTCTGAACAAATATAGGACTGCCTATACTATTGACAGTGCAAAGGGTCTATAATACATCGGATGAGCTGACGCAGTGCAAAGGGTCTATAATGCATCGGATGAGCTGATTAATAAATTTCTAGACTAAAAAATTCTACTTCTTTCAAAACACATAGTGCACTGCTCTTATAGATGTGCGCTGCCTTGTGACCGAGTACTGCATTGTTTTTTTGCATTATTTAATGATTTCTTCTCTAATAGTTATTTGCACTGCCCGTGGTTATTCCATCCAACTGCCTATAGAAATGTAACTGTGCTCACGGAGTGCACAGTGTCCATTTTGCGTATGATAAGCTGCTAAAAGGCATTCTTTTGTACCGCACCATATTACTACCTTGTTAACACACAATGCACTGCTATTTTTATAATCTTTAACTTTGTTAGCGTATAGTTATTTGCACTTCTTATGAACTGTATAGTTATTTGCACTACGTTGAATATTGCTACAATATTCAAGTGCAATATATTGTTTTGTCCGACAATTAGGTTAACTGAACTTCCGTCCGAGCACAAATTTCAATGTTTTTTATATTCTAATATAGTTGGTTCTCTTATAGCTTTTTTTGACTATCGTTCTCTTATGGCTTTATGCTCTACCAGTTTCAGTTATATCCTCCTACCTGTAATATGGACTAAAAGATATAGTTCTGATTATATTTCTGTCACACACAAAACAATGCAGTGGAATTTACAAGATTAAAATTCGCTTAATTTTGTTTGCACTGCTCCTCATAGTAAAATAGCTCTGCGTTCAATCCTGACAATTTTTGATCAGGTGGAATCTATCTATATTGGTGGCAATCAAGAAACATGGCACGACCATTTTTAAATGTATTGTTTTCTAGTATTTTTGTATAACTGATAAATATAATAACAAAACTAAGGTGTCCTACAACACAAGTCACATAACGTAATAACACAAAAAAAGCGACTCCGGTGAAATACAGTTTCCAGGTGGCTAGTAATTCTTCAACTATTCAACATGGGTGCACTGCCTTGTGAACACAAATTGTCCTGCTTATTATGTTTTAACATAGTTGTTTCACTGTAGTTTGTTTGCACTGCCTCTAGTACTACTATTGCACTGCGGTGAAACTCGATAAAATAAATTGATATAGGTGCCTCTGTTACACAGCGCAAAATTTCCGTAGAACCTGATGAACTATATGTTACATTTGTCAAGTTTGAGAATATACTTTATTACTTACTTATCTCCAAGCAGTGCACCTACACATCCAGAGGCAGTGCTTCTTCGTTGGGCTCATCTGTAAACTACGCGGCGTTAACCTGCTGACGGTTAACACGTGTGCATATAGCAATACATCTCAATGGACGGCTATGATTAGACTCTTACTCTTTTTTCCTCTTCTTCCTGTTGTGTCCTTCTCCGTCACTACTCCACTTTCTCTCTCTTCCTCCACCGTAACTGCATAGGGGAAAGCAATGGTCGCAACGCCTTGGCGGCGAAAAGCTTCACCAGTGCTAAGGACTAGTGCTACTCCAGATTCTCGACTGGCGGTACGGGGACAAGACAGGTATCACAGATTCTCCCTTCTCATCGCAGATTCGGCCTGGTGTTGTCCGAAATTCCAAGAAGTATTTTCCCCTTGTTCTTTCTTTAGTTGGGACACGATTTTACAAGAACTAATTTAATTTTTATTAGGGTTTTTTTAGGGGGAAAAGGGATAGATATAACGTGGATCAAAATTGCCCATAGAAGATTCCTGGAATTTTGATCCCCAATACAGTTATTCATCGATTATGGCTGACAAAAATTGCGGTCACGAAGGTTCAATGCAGGTATTTTGATTATTTCTGGCCATAGTTTAGAGTGAAGCATATATTTAAAAATGGCCAGCACATATGGTTGGACCAATTTTGAGAATAACAAACCACGAGCAAGAAACCACTAATCAAACAAATCTAGGGTTTCTTTCGATTTATTATTTTGAATGTCTGTAGTGAAGTAACATTTTTTCTCAACAACTGGAGTGAAATTCAAAACAATGACATAGTTTTCAGATAAGAACTTCCAATTATAACTTCAATGAACTGCTCCTCTACCGAGTACACAGATTAACAGTTCAAATTTTGGTCGGAAAGTTTGCACCTTTGCTGCACCAATTCAGTAACTGAAATGTACTACCAGGAAATTTGTTGATGTGTGTTGCTTTCGTACTAGTTGATTCATCTTGATTCATGAGCTCTTTGCTAACTATACATCTTTTTATTTATTCACTTGATTATAGTAATTTAAATTACATGTGTGTTTAACTGTTTCTCTGTTAATATTTTTTTTAATAACATCATAGTGTAAAATATAAATTATAATGCATGATTTAATTTTTTCAACATAAACTTCTGCAGTTGAGTATTTGTTCATCTCATGGAACACGATGATTAATAAAGAGGAAACACAATAGTGTGGACAAAAACATAGAAGCTGGGTCTGTTACTAAAGATAACCTTCATGCTGCTCAAGCTTTGGTAGATAAACCTGGTTTCAAGAAGAAAAAAAGTGACACAGTTCACAAAGAACTAGCAGACATGAAGGATGGTGAGATCATAGTGAGAGGGTCACTTTTAGAATTACACAACTTTCTCAAAAACTATGTAACAAATGAACAGAAGATATTTTTGAGAAATCATGGCTATGATTTCATAGTTGATTTCAAATTGAACGGAAATATTTCCAAGAAAATGATGCTATGGTTATACAGTAAATTTAGACTGGATCTCTAACAATTTTTCTTGAACAAGGGGAAGAGCTTGAAATAACAGAAGATGTGGTGCAAGCAATGTATGGTTTCCCAAACAAGGATATGTTTGAAGCTCCATGACCTTCAAGACCGGGATACAAAAGCTTTGTGGTGGCTGAAACAGCAGCTCAGTTTGATTGAGTCAGATAACATTATAATGAGTAAGCTTTATGATCATGTGAAGAATGGTGGAACATCAGATCTGGCAATGAATCTCATATTTCTTGTGTTCTTCATCAAAACAACGTGCGCAACGAGTAACACACGTATAGGACGGGAGGCAGGTATGATCATGGATCTCGATATCAAGAAAATTAAAAAGATAAACCTCTATAAAGTACTCCTTGATGAGCTAAGGAGGGGGCTGAAAAAATACCAAGATAAGAAAGGAAATAAAAACACACCTGAGGGTCCAGCAGCATTGCCTCTTATCTATTATTTGGACACTAGTGCACACATCAAAGCAAACTTGACTAACCTTGCACCAAGAGTTGGTACAATCAAATTGGAATATTTGGAGGAAATTAGATCAGATGACTGGAACAGTGACACTAGAAGCTACGGAAGCCTTAGGGTAAGTTTTCTTTATTAGAAAAATCATGTATATATCTTCATCTAAGAATTTTTCCGGTTTGTTTGAGTCAAATAAATTTAAACTATGTTAATTATTCAAGTAAAAAAATTAATCACAATTAATAAACAATCTAAACTAATGCAACCAAACACCTACGATAAAGAACATATCGTCTGACTGTGTTTATTTATTTATTTTATACTGCAGGCAAGAAGTGATTATCAACTTTCAGACTTAATTAGATGTGTCAACACTACTTGCCTAATGGTGTGTCAAAGCTCAGATGTTGCCGCAGGTTCTGAAACAGCAAATATCGATTTAACCAAAACAATCAATATAATTGGTAACAGCACTCCATTGATATAAAACATAGATCATGAAGCATCTAACCAAGAGGAGATTGATAAGCTCAATGAGATTGTTCGGTCAAGAAAGGAGGATCTGGAAGTATCTCTGGCTAGATTAAGGATTGTCAAGCTTGACCTCATAGAAAAGAACAATATTATGGCCAAGGAGAAGGAAATGGCCATTTCAAACATCATCATACACAATGCAGAGTATGAATGAGTGCTGGCAAACATGGACCAAATAGACCAAGTGGACCAAGCAGATCAACCAGAGAAGGTGGTGCTAAATGAATCTACTGAACCCTCTTTATCTAAATCAGAAGTAGATTCAAGTGAGGAGCATCCCGCCATACATCCTGAAGACACCGCCATACCATCATTGAGTACACCTGGCATAGACGTTAATGAACTGATCAATGACCAGACAACAGAATTAAGTAAAGGAGCTACAGAAGTTGTGGACGATGGAAAAAAGAATATAGCGACCAGAGAATCAATGATGCCAGTCAAACTCAAATTACACATTAGATTGCGGGCAGACAACATGCCTTGTTCTGGTACAACAGATACAAATGTGTGTGCTACAGATTTAACAGACAACATTACTGATATTATCATGGAGGTTATTAACAGCGAGAGATGACTTGAATATGGTAATGATGAAGTTGATGTTTGCGTGGCTCATTTATGCACATTTTCAGTTACAACCATAAGGAACCAGGATCAGAATGTGGAACATGATAAAACAGGAATAGAGCAGCAGGCAGGACAAGTAGAAAACCAAACCTATATCAACGCTAAGTATTCAATGACAAGTGATCATCTGGAAGAACTATCGGATGCATCAAATGTTATTGAAACAACTCAAATACTAGTAATTGTAAACACTGCGGCGTCTGCAGTTACAACACCTATTGGGCCTGTCGAGCAAAACACTGATGATAATTCCACCTCACATGCTGAAGATACCACCGTACCATCATCGAGTACACCTGGCACAGAAGTTGCTGAACTTATCAGTGAGTAGTCAGAAGCAGTTGTTGACGAAGGAATAAAAGAAGACAACGACCAGAGAATGAATGATCCCAGTGATACAATAATTACATCTGAGATTCCGACAGAAAACAATGATTGTTATGGTAAAGCAGATACAAATGCATGTCATAATGATTTAACAGAGGGGATTACTGATATTCAGATTGAATATGACAACGATGATAGACAACTTCAACGCGCTAAAGATGAAGTTCATCAATTTGTGACTGAGGTACAAACTGATTCAGGGAGCACATGGGACCATGAGCAGGATGTTGAAGTCGATGAAATAGAAACTGAGCAGCCGGTAGAACAAGGAGAAAACCAAACATCAATTGATGATGAGTATTCAATGAAGGGTGATGATTTGGACGAATTGACGCATGCACAAATTGTTATTAACACATTGCAAATACCAGCACCTGCAAACACTGCGTCATATGCAGTTGTAACACCTGTTACATATGTCGAGCAAAGATTGACGACAACACGGATGGTAATCTGGCTGAGCAGAAAAGACACAATGAAGAACAAGAAGATGACTTATGAAACATGGATAATAATATTATACAAGATGAAGCAGTGAGGATTTCTAATGACAGACTGTCGTATGACAATGAAAAGACTCCCACATCTGAACATCAAACAGATCCAGAAGCATCTTCTTTTCAAAATAACTCAATGCCACATGAAGAAATGATAATTATCGATGACATGAAAGATTTCAAGGCCATTGATAATATGGATCAAATGAATTGGCAGGAAGTTCAATTTAATGAAACCATGCCATACCAACAGGTTATCTATCTTTTAGATCTTACCAATGATATTTATTCTTTTTATTTCTACGTATATTTAAAAACATTATATTATGTTATCTGATCACTTTTAAATGTATAATTTAACCAGGAAAGCTGCATAGACGACGGTAAGAACATACCAAACCCAGACCTTGATGTCAAAGTAGATAGCTGGTTTACTGACGGCAATGCTTCTACAAATTTACATGGCTATAATCTCCAAGAAGGTAAGTATAGTTACAGTGAAAAGATATTTTGTCAAAAAAAAGATTTGCCTGTGAATAACTAAACAATTTAAAAAATAAAATAATGAATGGCTATCAAGATTGTTATTAGAAATAACCATGATGATATCAATTTGTTTCTACACATGGAACATGCAAACAGCAGTACGAGCAACCTGGTGCTATAGTACCTGTTGGCGATGAGGCGCCTTTCAACCAAGGTGATTTTTACACACAAAAAAAAATAATAAAAAATATTATAATCCTACGTAAACGAAATAACACAGTTTATTACAAAGTTGCAGAGGAGGAAACACACGAAGACTAGCGAATTACTAGTAAAAAGTTTCACACTATGATGTTGAGATTCCACACTACAGAAAAATCGCAAAGGCAATTTTTTAAAGAAACAGTTATATATAGTAATCTAAAATATATTAGTATTGCTATAATATACTGAAATTTATTATCAAACTAACGTATTCACAATAATTCATGCAGGTCATACATTTTGATAAAGAGAAAAGGAGGAAAGATAGTAACTGCAGGAGAAATTGCAGATTCATTCCATGATAGAGGAACTATAGAAAAAAATGTTCTCGATTTAGATGTAGATTATCTTGCAATTTCTAAAGCAGAACAAGGAACGAAATGTTTTTGTCCTAACATAGAGATAAGCTCACAAAACTAGTATATCACATAAAATTTTAATAAATAGGTTTACATATATTTCAACATAACCTTGTTGTTCACGCAAAAAAATCAATTGTTTCAATGATACTAAACAATATAAGCCTGTTATAGGTATATTTGACTGCTGATATCACATAAATTCCACAAAGGACAAGGAATCTATTTTTGAATCAAGCAGCAGACACGTTACCCGCATATAATTTCGTAAGTTGAATTTTTTCAAAGAATACTGGATAATAGTCAAGTAATATATTCCAGAAATTTTACATTAAATTGTTTACATATTATATAATTAGTAATTATTCCTATCATTTTTATAGGTAATGATTACTATCCTAGATGCCACGTATGCATATGAGAATCGATTGAGAAGTCACTACTTCTTATTTATAATTGATTTCATATCAAGGAAGATGAGAATACTGGACTCCGGAAGAAATCCAGACGATGAAAGTTTGCAAAAAATAGTTATCAAAGTCTTAAACAATGTTAAAAATTTATGGCAACATAGGTTCCGTCAAGAGCATCAAGAATTATTAAGCTTCGACATTGAGTTTGGTGATATGCCAAAACATATCAATGTGTAAGCACTAACTTCTCCCCTTGTTTTTAAATTTAGATATATCAATTTATGTTTTAGAATTAATTGATAATTTATTATTACATTTTATTCAATTCCCAGTGAAGACGGTATCTTCATGATGCTACAAGCGATGGAAACCACAGTAATAGATTCTTACACAGAATTTATAGCAGAAGACATGCCTAATATTCACAACTTGTGGTTATATATAATGTTCAACCAAATGGAAAACACCTATATATTGTTGAGTGAATTGACTACAAATATCGAAGGTACGATACGTTATAATGTAACAATAATATAATAACAATTAGAAGTTCAATTTATACAATTAGAATCATGATGTATGTAGACTAACAACATGCTTTTGATTTTGTTTTGTAGGAATTCCTGAACTTGATTTGAGTACAGATACAAAATAAAACATTGCCATCCAGTCTCTTGAGTCGGCGGCTAAAGAAACAAAGAGATTGCTGATTGACAAAAGGAGTGCAGCTCAACTCTATTTCACGGACATGGAAGTACTCAGATTGTCTAAGGACATTGAAAATGAATCTATTCGGGACCGTCGGAAAAAAGAGCAAGAAGAGCAGAAATCCCAAAACCTTGGCTATAATATCAACAATGTATTTAGAAAAGGCTGGAACATCCGGAAAAATAACCAGAAACACAAAAACCAGTGATGAAACACCTGTGGTCAAAATGTCGCAATCTGAATCCATTACAGCACTACCAAAAACATCGAGCATGCCATCAAGGCCGGCTCGGCAAGGTCAAAATACCTTTCCTGTTTTCAAGCATGTCCCTTTCAAATACAAGAAGCACGCAGCCGCTGCTCGAAAGGTTATCTTGGATGAAAGTTTTCAAGATAAATATGCTGAGTAAGACATAATATAGAGTTGTGTTTACATAATAATGTTTTTAAAATAAAAGACATATTTCAGATCTTTCATTTAAAACACTCCCGCGAGGGCGTCCTTTTTCTAGCGTTTTAGTTTAAAACATGCACATATAAAAGTAATAGATAGTATGCTAACTTTTCATGTTCCAAGGCTAAAAGCTTAAATGCATCAAGGTTTGTTCAATTTTATAATAAAAGGTTAAAAACAAATTACAATTTTGGAAAATAAGTATCAGTACTTGCTTTACCATAATAATTTGGAGTAATGACAACAAACTTCTCTGATTTGTTACAGCAAAACCATAATTCAGATTCGAAGAGTAGAATCTGGAGTAATGATGGAAGCGGAATGGATAGGCCGAAAGAAATCTTGAATAAGGAGGGATGGGTGACAATCAATTGGTTCAGCATTACATAGACATATTTATGATAAGCAAATCCTACAGAGGCTTTGTGGACGGAGGCAAAAGATTCATATGCAACCTTTCAGTCTCCATGATGAGAGAATTCGAGAAAGAAAACTGGAACTGCATAGAACAACATGTGAAGCAATTTAAATCATTGATGAAATTTTTTAAACCAGACATGGCAAAACTGGTAAGTTTCTCTAAATTTTCAAAACATCTATTTTCAAGAGGATTATACATAAATTTCGAGAGCTTACTATTAATGAAATAAAATTTTCTGTTAATGAACTTACTGTTACGTATTTATTGCAGATTGAAATACCTGTTGTCTACAGCTCTCACTTTACAGTTTACTCCAACAACATGTATATCAGTGGAGGTCGCCTTGATATAATTGACTCAAGGAAATACACCAAGGATTACTTGTTTAAAACAAGAGCAGAATATCACAGCAACATTGGACCCATCATGGTTAAAACATTACTTTCATATTAATCTTCCAACTGCACTATTTAGAATACTGATCAATAAATGTTGCATTTCATGAAAACAGCTTAAAAGAATAGATGAACTTCTAAAAGCGGCATATCCTAGTCACAATTTTCTAGAATTCACAGAGAAGTTCAACGAAGCAAGTACACTAGGTGTCCAAAGCAGACAGAGAATGAGTGTGCTTACTCGATCCTAAGAAGTATTCAGTGGTACAATGGAGACACGATAAAATGCAACCAAGAAGAGGTAAGTGGTGTTGCTTATGTTACAATATAATCTGCTTTGTATTTTTTCTATTGGCAACATACCTTCATAACATACCCATTTCCTGATTGTTAAACAGTTCTCCCCTTCCGCAGTGAGAGAAGAATTTAACTACAAGATGATATACGGGATAGAAAACGATCTACTTGATGAACTTTCTGAAGAATTGAGAGCATTCAGTCCTGCTATGAATGAGAAGGACATCCCCGACTGAAGATGATCATTAGATTGATACTTATAATAATATTAATACACTAGGTTGTTCAGTAAATCTATGTAAATAAAACATTTCTTATATTCAAGATGTTTGTATGTATCAATATGCTAATAATATAGGTAACTAATATATGCACTGTGAATGTACATGGACAGGCTTTGCGTGTGTACGGCGTATGTACTGCTTTTCTATTTTCATAAAACACATGTACGCACGGTGCAAGGTAAGGTGCCACGATAATGCATTGATCCTACATTGCACTGCACCTACAATCCAAACATAAACGAACTACCTATGAAGCAGGTATGCACTGGCTTACTATGGTCTATAAAATTATTGTGCGTACGGTGCCAGTTAACGTGCCGAGGCAGTACACTGACCGTGCAATACATTGCTCACCCAATGAACATTGAATTGAAACTGCCTATGCAGCACATATGCACTGCGTTATTATGGTTCATAAAGTTGTTGTGAGAAAGGTTCAGCATAAGGTGCCACGGCAATGTATTGATCATACAGTACACACCAACTACAATGCACAGTGACACGCACAACCTGTGAAGCCGGTAGTACACTGCGTTCCTATGGTGCAAAATAAGGTGACACGGCAGAGCACTAACCGTGCAATACATTGCACCTGTAACAAATAGTGACACGCACTGCCTACAAAATAACTATGCACTACGGTCCTATGCTTCTTAAAGCTGATTTGCGAACGGTAAAAGATAAGGTGCCGCGGTAGTGCACTGACCATGCAATGCACTTCACCTGCAACGCAGTACACCTGTACCTGCAATACACTGCACCTAACAAATAAGTATGCACTGCGTTCCTATGGTTTGTAAAGGTACCATGCGTATGGTGCAAAATAAGGTGCCAAGGCAGAACAATAACTGTGCAATGTGCACTGCACGTAAAATTTACAGTACCACGCACTGCACCTGTAACAAATACTGACACCCTCTGCCTCCGAAATAACTATGTACTGCGGTGCTATGCCTCTTTAAGCTGCTTTGCGATCAGTGTAAAATAAGGTTCCGCGGCAGTACACTGACCATGCAATACACTGCACCTGCAGCGCACTACACCTGTACCTGCAATACACTGCAACTGACAAATAAGTATGCACTGTGTTCCTATGGTTCGTTAAATTACCGTGTGTATGGTGCAAAATAAGGTGCTAAGGCAGAGCAATAACCGTGCAATGAACTGCACCTAAAATTTATAGTACCACGCATTGGTTGTTAATCATGTATGCACTGCATCGACATCATCCATGAAACTGCTGTGCAAACGGTTCAAGATATTGAATGTCCACAGTGAACTGACCGCACCAGGCACACTGCATTCCGTCTCTATGCACTGCCTATCCTATCTGCTGATAACTACATAAAACGGAAGTACATGAAGGGTTTCGTTGAAATAATTAGCATTATAGTCTCTTTCTATAAAACGAATCGATGCAACCGATCCATTTAAGTACTCCTTTTCCAACTTCCTTTAAAGCTCGTTCCCGTTTCTGCCGCCGCCAACAAATCAACTCCTAGCCAAACTTCTGCCGCCGCCTTCAACGAAAGATCATCGATTCACCACTCCAGCGTCTTCGGTAAGCAACCAACATCGTTTAATTTTCTAGCAAATCATTTACATTGTACAAACATTAGCAAAAATGTTTGTGTGCTTATATTCCTCCATATCTAAATCAATGTACCGAGATTTATACTGCCCAGATCTTCACAAATCTGAGTCCATTACTATGAGTTAAAGATAGAACATGATATATCTATATGATATTGAACTAACACTAAAGATCTTATACTTTTATTAATGGTGTGATAAGAATGTTCATTTGTTTAATTTGATAAACATCAATCGTAGTTTAATTACTAGATTAACCTTACTTATTAGTTCCAGTCTAAACGAAAACTATCACATCTGCTAGGCACATAAACAGCTTGAACCATATGTACAGAATCAGATTATTAGAAGCAGCATAATTACAAAATATAATAAAAATTCTAGGCACAAATTGTAAATTATTTGATATATGTATAGACATTTAATAACACACAACTATTTTTATTGCAGAACAAATGGCGCCATGTCAAGTTTGTTTTAGTCACTGTGGTAAAATTTTAGGACATTCAGGCTCAAAATTCATTGTTCATCTTGTAGAAGGCCGGTTCGAGCATTCACTGGTATGTATACACTACGTTTCAATATATATAAATCCATTTCTTAATATTTGTTAACATAATAGTCCTCTCCTTCACTATATCATTCCACAGACTATACCATGCAATCTAAGGTTGCAATTCAATGACATAACTGGACTTGGAGTGGAATTCCAAACTCTAGGAAAACATATTATGTTGAAGTCCACAAAGAACGCACAATTACTTGCATTACAGGTCCAGGTTGGACAAGGTTCGTCACAGAGCACAAGATCGGCGCAGGGGCAAACCTATCCTTTTCATTGGGAGCTCTAGGTCCAAAGATCACTGTGATATATTTTGATTCTGAAGAAGATAACAGCAGCAGTGATGCTGAAAATAGCAATGTCCAAGTGCTTAATTCTACAATTTTTTCCAAGACATGCAACCTTACAGATTCAGAGGAAAATTACTTATTCGATATCTTCCCCTTAGCCAATTCATTTGTAGGGTTGCCATTTGTGACTCGTTTGATAAGAACAAACATTAAACAATACAATATGGTATGTTTCTAAATTTAACTTTATTTATTTGTTTATTGATTTCACATTGGTTTAATACCTTCATAATATTATTCCTAAAAAATGTCTTCCTTCTATTGCAACTCCGAAACTACCATTGAAGTTTATTTCTACACTTGAAATTGCTAAAGGTCTTGTTGGAGTACGCTTAGGAGCAAGTGGTAATGTCAACACCATGGCATACAAAACAACAAAAGATGGCCACTTCTCGTTCAGCAAAGACGCATGGAAAAACTTCGTTAAAACTACAAATCTCAGTGTTGGATAAGCAATACTGATTACAGGGCAAAAAGATTCATAGCTTAACCTTGAAATGATGTTTGTCAGGAACATCATTATTCATAGTAGCCGGGCATTAGCAGAGTCGTCGGAATCAAACTCCGATTGATAATTTGCTTATTTCTTATGTCTGTTAAGAATATGTACTTGTTTGTCTCTTATGTCTGTTAAGAATTTGCAATGTACTGAAACAAAATGTTTGTGTCCTGCTGTTATCTCGTAATACTATTACCGGTGCTTTAACTATGCACTAACTGTTATAAATACTATATGGAATCAAATTTCTAGAATATAAACAATAGACGTTGTGCTCCTACAGATTTTATTAGTGCACAATATACATATTAAATATGAACATATTGTAATTACAATGGAAAAAATAATAGTAGATTAAATAATGATTATCTGCTATAAGTGTATAGCCATACAATAAAAATATATAAAACTCGACCGATACATGTACAAACCAAGTTTTCCAAGAACTGCAACATCTACACTAATAATTTACCCCAATAAGGCCCACCAGACGGAAACCCTAGAACAACCAAGGAATTGTATATAAAGACATACAACGACCACACCAAGTCTCACACAGCTCACAAGCCGCCACCTTCCATTTTGCAGCATGCTACGCGGAACGATGAAAAAATACATGCTAGTAGATGGAATCATAGGTGCAAGAAATATTAGATACAAATCAAATTGTTCAGCTAGAGGTGAAGTCAACAAGAGAATTATATATACGAAGGGATCTACCAATTCAAGAGCAAATCAATATCGTCAAGTGCATCTGCCATGCCAAAGTCGTTTTACACACCCAAGGTACTACTTTATGTATAAGTTTACTACACAGTAGGGATATACAGAAGTTAATATGCTATAGATTTATACTAATCTTGGTGTATGATTCAAACACCTAACACTGCTACCATATCTAAAAATAGGTATATTATTTCGGTCACACTGTATAAGAAATCCTTTGTACGAGAGGGATATTGGCATGCTTGCAAACCCAGACCTTGAATACCGAGGTGCGAGTTTTAGCTTGTAAGAATAAATGAATGAACACTCAAAAAATATAACTCATATGCTTAAACTAATATATTTGTTTTCTACCTTTGTCTCTACAGGGTGCAGCATATTGTCAGCACATCACAATTTGTTCTGCAGTCCGTTGCTGCTGTGATGTTTTGGTGCACTGCATAAGATACATTTTTAATTAAGAGTGTCTTATACAGTATGACAGAAATATCACATGTAGGTGACGAAGATTGGACTTTATTATGTAGAAATCAAGAATATTAGTCTGTAATACATTGACCACAATAGAAACAACAAACTAATGTGCTACGACTGTGTATTATAACTGCACGCACGCAGAATAGTTTAATTTCGAAGCACTGCACTTGTTAGCCCGCGTGCACTACCTTATAAAGAAATTACTTGCAGTCATATAGAAAACTGCTTTCGCTTGTGTTGTAGATACACCTCTGTACTTTCGAAGAAATACCCTATTTATCCTAACGAATGTGTGACAATCCTGCATTCTAAGTGCACTGCCCATATAGTAATAAAGAGAACTGCTTTTTACACAGATACACCTATGTACTTTCGAAGAACTGGCCTATTTATCCTGCGTGCACTGCCCTGTACTTAGACTACTTGCACTGTCTTTAGTTCGACAATTGCACTGCTCTATGTAATGTTGTAGGTACACTGGTTTCTGTTGGAAGCACTGCGCTTCCTCAGCCACATGCACTGCCTTACCTATAAATTCAGGCGTCACTGAACTAGCCCCTAAAGAATGCGGGACAACCCTGCACTCTAAGTGCACTGCCTGTATAGTAATGAAGAGAACTGCTTTGTACACAGATACACCTATGTACTTTCGAAGAACTGCCATATTTATCCTGCGTGCACTGCCCTGTACTCAGACTACTTGCACTATCCTTAGTTCGACAATTGCACTGCTCTATGTAATGCTGTAGGTACACTGGTTTCTATTCGAATCACTGCGCTTTCTAAGCCATATGCACTGTCGTATCTAGAAATTCCGGCATCACTGTACTAGCCCCTAAGTGCACTCTAAGTGCTCTACCCGTATAGTCATATAGTCATGTACACAGATACACCTATGTACTTTCGTAGAACTACCCTATTTATCATGCGTGCACTGTCCTGTACTCAGACTACTTGCACTGCCCTTAGTTCGACAATTGCACTGCTCTATGTAATGTTGTAGGTACACTGGTGTCTATTCGAAGCACTGCGCTTCCTAAGCCATATGCACTGCCGTATCTAGAAATTCCGACGTCACTGTACTAGCCCCTAAGTGCACTCTAAGTGTACTGCCCGTATAGTCATATAGTCATGTACACAGATACACGTATGTACTTTCGAAGAACTGCCCTATTTATCCTGCTTGCACTGCCCTGTACTCAGACTACTTGCACTGCCCTTGGTTTGACAATTGCACTGCTCTATGTAATGCTGCAGGTACACTGGTTTTTATTCTAAGCACTACGCTTCCTAAGCTATATGCACTACCGTACCTAAAAATTCCGGCGTCACTGTACTAGCCCCTAAGTGCACTCTAAGTGCACTGCCCGTATAGTCATATAGTTATGTACACAGATACACTTATGTATTTTCGAAGAACTGCCCTATTTATCCTGCATGCACTGCCCAATCTATCTTGTGTGCACTGCCTTTAGTTCGACAATTGCACTGCTCTATGTAATGCTGCAGGTACACTGATTTTTTTTAGAAGCACTGCGTTTCCTCAGCCACATGCACTGCTGTACCTAGAAATTCCGGCGTCACTGTACTAGCTCCTAACGAATGCGGGACGACCCTGCACTCTAAGTGCACTGCCGGTATAGTCATATAGAAAACTGCTTTCTACATAGATACACCTATGTACTTTCGAAGAACTGCCCTATTTATCCTACGTGCACTGCCCTGTACTCGGACTACTTGCACTGCCTTTAGTTTGACAATTGCACTTCTCTATATAATGTTGTAGGTACACTGGTTTCTGTTCGAAGCACTACGCTTCCTCAGCCACATGCACTTCCTTACCTAGAAATTCAGGCGTCACTGTACTAGCCCCTAATGAATGCGGGACTACCCTGGACTCTAAGTGCACTGCCCGTATAGTCATATAGAAAACTTCTTTCTACACAGATACACCTATGTACCTTCGAAGAACTGCCCTATTTATCATGCGTGCACTGTCTTTAGTTCGACCATTGTACTACTCTATGTAATATTGCAGGTACACTGGTTTCTGTTCGAAGCACTGCACTTCCTCAGCCACATGCACTGCCGTACCTACAAATTCCGGCATCACTGTACTAGCCCCTAACGAATGCGGGACGACCCTGCACTCTAAGTGCACTTCCCAATAGTCATATAGAAAACTGTTTTCTACACAGATACACCTATGTACTTTTGAAGAACTTTCCTATTTATCCTGCGTGCACTGCCCTGTACTCAGACTACTTGCACCGCCTTTAGTTCGACAATTGCACTGCTCTTTCTAATGCTGTAGGTACGCTGGTTTCTGTTCGAAGCACTGCGATTCCTCAGCCACATGCACTGCCTTACCTAGAAATTCAGGCGTCACTGTACTAGCCCCTAACGAATGCGGGACTACCCTGCACTCTATGTGCACTGCCCGTATAGTCATATAGAAAACTTCTTTCTACACAGATACACCTATGTACCTTCGAAGAACTGCCCTATTTATCCTGTGTGCACTGCATTTAGTTTGAAAATTGCACTGCTCTATGTAATACTACAAGTACACTGGTTTTTGTTTGAAGCACTGCGCTTCCTTAGCCACATGCACTACCGTACCTACAAATTCCGACGTTACTATACTAGCCCCTAACGAATGTGGGACGACCCTGCACTCTAATTGCAATGCCCGTATAGTCATATAGAAAACTTCTTTCTACACACATACACCTATGTACTTTCGAAGAACTGCCCTATTTATCCTGCGTGCACTGCTCTGTACTCAAACTACTTGCACTGCCTTTAGTTCGACAATTGCACTGCGCTATGTAATGCTGCAGGTACGCTGGTTTCTGTTCGAAGCACTGCGCTTCCTCAGCCACATGCAGTGCCTTACCTAGAAATTCAGGCGTCACTGTACTAGCCCCTAAGTGCACTCTAAGTGCACTGCCCGTATAGTCATATAGTCATGTACACAGATACACCTATGCACTTTCGAAGAACTACCATATTTATCCTGCGTGCATTGTCCAATTTATCCTGTGTGCACTCCCTTTAGTTTGACAATTGCACTGCTCTATGTAATGCTGCAGGTACGCTGGTTTCTATTCGAAGCATTGCGCTTCCTCAGCCACATGCACTGTCTTACCTAGGAATTCAGGCGTCACTGAACTAAACCCTAAAGAATGCGGGACAACCCTGCACTCTAAGTGCACTGCCTATATAGTAATAAATAAAACTGCTTTCTACATAGATACACCTATGTCCTTTCGAAGAACTGTCCTTTTTATCCTGTGTGCACTGCCTTTAGTTCGACAATTGCACCGCTCTATGTAATACTATAGGTACACTAGTTTCTATTCGAAGCACTGCGCTTCCTCGGCCACATGCACTGCCTTACCTAGAAATTCAGGCGTCACTGAACTAGCCCCTAAAGAATGCGGGACAACCCTGCACTCTAAGTGCACTGCTGGTATAGTAATAAAGAAAACTGCTTTCTATACAGATACTCCTATGTACTTTCGAAGAACTGCCCTATTTATCTTGCGTGTATTGCCCTGTACTCAGACTACTTGCACCGCCCTTAGTTTGACAATTGCACTGCTCTATATAATGTTGTAGGTACACTGGTTTCTATTCGAAGCACTGCGCTTCCTAAGCCACATGCACCGCCGTACCTAGAAATTCAGGCGTCACTGTACTAGCCCCTAAGTGCACTCTAAGTGCACTGTCTGTATAGTCATATAGTCATGTCCACAGATACACCTATGCACTTTCGAAGAACTGCCCTATTTATCCTGCGTGCACTGCCCAATTTATCATGTGTGCACTGCCTTTAGTTCGACAATTGCACTGCTCTATGTAATGTTGTAGGTACGCTAGTTTCTGTTCGAAGCACTGCTCTTCCTCAGCCACATGCACTTCCTTACCTAGAAATTCAGGCGTCACTGAACTAGCCCCTAAAGAATGTGGGACAACCCTGCACTCTAAGTGCACTGTCCGTATAGTAATAAAGAGAATTGCTTTGTACACAGATGCACCTATATACTTTCGAAGAACTGCCCTATTTATCATGTGTGCACTACCCTGTACTCAGACTACTTGCACTTCCCATAGTTCGACAATTGCACTTCTCTATGTAATGGTGCAGGTACACTGGTTTCTATTCGAAGCACTGCGCTTCCTAAGCCACATGTACTGCCGTACCTAGAAATTCAGGCGTCACTATACTAGCCCCTAAGTGCACTCTAAGTGCACTGCCCGTATAGTCATATATTCATGTACATAGATACACCTATGCACCTTCGAAGAATTGCCCTATTTATCCTGCGTGCACTGCCCAATTTATCCTGTGTGCACTGCCTTTAGTTCGACAATTGCACTACTCTATGTAATGCTGCAGGTACGCTGGTTTCTGTTCGAAGCACTGCGCTTCCTCAGCCACATGCACTGCCTTACCTAGAAATTCAGGCGTCACTGAACTAGCCCCTAAAGAATGCGGGACAACCCTGCACTCTAAGTGCGCTGCCCATATAGTAATACAGAGAACTGCTTTGTACACAGATACACCTATGTACTTTCGAAGAACTGTCCTATTTATCCTGCGTGCACTGCCCTGTACTCAGACTACTTGCACTGCCCTTAGTTCGACAATTGCACTGCTCTATGTAATGCTGCAGGTACACTGGTTTCTATTTGAAGCACTGCGTTTCCTAAGTCACATGCACTGCCGTACCTAGAAATTCAGACGTCACTGTACTATCCCCTAAGTGCACTCTAAGTGCACTGCCCGTATAGTCATATAGTCATGTACACATATACACCTACGCACTTTCGAAGAACTGCCCTATTTATCCTACGTGCACTGCCCAATTTATCCTGTGTGCACTCCCTTTAGTTTGACAATTGCATTGCTCTATATAATGCTGCAGGTACACTGGTTTCTGTTCGAAGCACTGTGCGTCCTTAGTCACATGCACTGCCTTACCTAGAAATTCCTAATGTGCTACGACCGTGTACTCTACATGCACTGCCATTATTTTCATATATGCACTGCTCTGTGAGATAATATAGCCAAATTAGTTTACTATGAAACACTGTGCTATTTAACCCCCGCGTGCACTGCCTTGTACTCAAACTACTTGCACTGCCGTTAGTTTAGTAGCCAAAACATTTGTGCAATCTATGTATACTGCTCATATATTCATAGATGCATTTCTCTGGCTGATACTTGCACTGCATCAATTAGCAATTACCATGGCAGTACTAGGACACCAAATTTAGCATACAGTGTAAGAAGATTACAAAAAGCAACATAGTACATAATTGAAGGCAGAATAAAGTGCTAGAAGATCACAAGAAACAACAAAAGGCTTAGTGTACTCACATTACAAAGAGATTTTTAATTTTGATTGCATTTCGGTCAATCACTATAGAGCAGGTGGCGAGGATTCATAAATTGCAAAAGCACTACGGACAACTAATGGTGTAGATAACTTAGATAAAACTGATATAGTCTTTTTTAGCATGTCTGCACAGAACAAGCCTACATCAAAATCAACTGTCATCAGAACATAGCGACCATCAGCTGACATTGTTATAACACACAACACACCATGAACTGGGAGATTGCAATTCTCACATATACTACCAAGTCTTTCCTTCCAGTAGTCTTCAATATCCCAGCCAAAAGCAGTTACGCATGCAGATGTAGATCTAACAACATGCGGATGATCCCCTTATTTTGACCATTGTTGTAGTCAAGGAGCCAAGTTGTCAGTATACCATCACTAGAAAAGGAAGCTAGTAAAATGCTTCCTGATCTATCCTCTGAAATACAATAATTCCTCTGATCCTTTGTTGTCAGCCTGACTGATTCAGAGAATTGTATCACAGAAGTTAAAAATGTGTGGATATGTTGTAACACAGAAGAACATACGCCATAAATAGGTCTTTGCCTATCAGGATTCCTTCAGGCTGACTAAGGTAAGTGGTTGGTGTTGGCACAGGAATTGGGTCAAAAATATGCATCTCCCATTGACCATTTTGCTGAATACAGACATGCACAAATATTACAGATGTTGTATTAGCAGTAACACCATGATATGAAACCTTGCAAGCATTGAATATATTTCTACGAAAGAATGTCATTCCTGACTTAGCAGCACTTGGAATCAAACATAATTGCCCATATGAATGATCTGTATCACTCTTCGACATTGATGGCATTCGTGTAACAGGTGAGGCAAGGAAAGTGAACAAATCTGGAGACCCGGAAGGATAATTAACATAGTACCCAGGATCTCTAGAACCATGTGGAAAGACCTGAATGAGGACTGCTTCGTTTCGACAGCAGACGACCAATTCCCTTAGAAGATATGTTGAATCTAAGTTCGAACAAATAGCTAGATATGTTTCATCCTTAGATGAATATTCAAGCTCCTGTAGCCTATTACCAACCTCAGGCATCCAATGATAATCAATAAGAAATCCTAGGCATGATGGCGAATTTTTCTTCATATATCACGAAAGAAATCCAGGCTCTTTGAGTGCAGTATACCAAGATTTCTTGAGGATACTTCAACGGATCAAAGATTTCGTGGATGCTAACCTTAAAACAATCTCCTGCACCAAATCTGGGTCCTCCCCCACGTGACTGATCGAGGAACCAGATCTAGTAAAATCCATCGCTATTCAATAGATTGTTTTGTTTTGCTCCAGACAGAAGAAGAAGGGTTTGTTTATTTTCGTGGACGAAGGAATATATTGAATGAGGCTGTAACGTACTATGCTAGCCGTATCCATCGGTTAACATTCAAGCTAAAATATATGCAGACAATGTAGAATACACTGCTTTGTAGGAACATGCGTACTGCTCTATAATTGTAGATGTGATAGCCGGTAAACTGCTCTGTTAACCTACGTGCACTGCCCTACGAATAAATTATTTCTCCAAAGCACACAGCGCTCCGAAATACAAGGCACTACAAAATACAAGGCGCTCCTAAATACACGACACTTCAAGATCTATATGAATGCTTGATGTGCCGAAGGCGCCATGCCACGGGCGAAGCCCGCAACACACACTCCGAAATACAAGGCGCTCTGAAATACAAGGCGCTCCGAAATACACCGCGCTTCAAGATCTATATGAATGCTTGATGCGCCGAAGGCGCCGTGCCACGGGCAGAGCCCGCAACACACACTCCGAAACAAAAGACGCTACGAAATACAAGGCACTACGAAATACAGGGCTCTCTGAAATACACGGCGCTTCAAGATCTATATGAATGCTTGATGCGCCGAAGGCGCCGTGCCACGGGCGGAGCCCGCAACACACACTTAGAAATACAAGGCGCTACGAAATACAAGGCGCTCTGAAATACAAGGTGCTCTGAAATACATGCTGCTTCAAGATCTATATGCATGCTTGATTCGCCGAAGGCGCCATGCCACAGGCGGAGCCTGCAACACACACTCCGAAACACAAGGCGCTACGAAATACAGGGCGCTACGAAATACATGACGCTTCAAGGTCTATATGAATGTTTGATACGTCGACGCCGCCGTGCCACGGGCGGAGCCCGCAACACATACTCAGAAATACAAGGCGCTACGAAATACACGGAGCTTCAAGATCTATATGAATGCTTGATGCGCCGAAGGCGCCATGCCACAGGCGGAGCCTGCAACACACACTACGAAATACAAGGCGCTCCGAAATACAAGGCGCTCCAAAATATACGGCGCTTCAAGACCTATATGAATGCTTGATGTGCCGAAGGCGCCGTGCCAAGGGCGGAGCCCGCAACACACACTCCGAAATACAGGGCGCTCCGAAATACACGGCGCTTCAATATCTATATGAATGCTTGATGCGCTGAAGGCGCCGTGCTACAGGCGGAGCCCGCAACACACACTCTGAAATACAAGGCGCTACGAAATACAGGGTGCTCCGAAGTACACGGCTCTTCAAGATCTATATGAATGCTTGATGCACCAAAGGTGCCGTGCCACGGGCGCAGCCCGCAACACACACTCCGAACTACAAGGCGCTACAAAATACAAGGCGCTCCGAAATACAAGGCGCTCTGAAATATCCGGCGCTTCAAGATCTATATGAATGCTTGATGCGCCGAAGGCGCCGTGCCACGGGCGGAGCCGGCAACACACACTCCGAAACACAAGGCGCTACGAAATACAAGGCGCTACGAAACACAAGGCGCTACGAAATACACGGTGCTTTAAAATCTATATGAATGCTTGATTTGTCTGGCTGCCGAAGCGCAACACACCTCCAAAACACACTCTACAAAATACAAGGCGCTACATGTGGCAGTTAAGATCTATATGAATGCTTGATGCGTCGAAGGCGCCGTGCCACGGGCGGAGCCCGCAACACACACTCAAAAATACAAGGCGCTACGAAATACAATGCGCTTCAAGATCTATATGAATGCTTGATGCGCTGAAGGCGCCGTGCCATGGGCGGAGCCCACAACACACACTCCGAAATACAAGGCGCTACGAAATACAAGGCGCTCTGAAATACACGGCGCTTCAAGATCTATATGAATGCTTGATGCGCCGAAGGCGCCGTGCCATGGGCGGAGCCCACAACACACACTCTGAAATACAAGGCGCTCCGAAATACAAGGCGCTTCAAGATCTATATGAATGCTTGATGCGCCAAAGGCGCCGTGCCACGGGCAGAGCCCGCAACACACACTCCGAAATACAGGGCACTCCGAAATACACGGCGCTTCAAGATCTATATGAATGCTTGATTTGCTAAAGGCGCCGTGCCACGGGCGGAGCCCGCAACACACACTCCGAAACACAAGGTGCTACAAAATACAAGGCGCTACAAAATACAGGGCACTCCAAAATATACGGCGCTTCAAGATCTATATGAATGCTTGATGCGTCGAAGGCGCCGTGCCACGGACTGAGCCCGCAACACACACTCCAAAATACAAGGCGCTATGAAACACAAGGCGCTTCAAGATCTATATGAATGCTTGATGCGTCGAAGGCGCCGTGCCATGTGCGGAGCCCACAACACACACTCCGAAATACAAGGCGCTCCGAAATACAAGGCGCTCCGAAATACACGGCGCTTCAAGATCTATATGAATGCTTGATGTGCCGAAGGCGCCGTGCCACGGGCGGAGCCCGCAACACACACTCCGAAATACAGGGCGCTCTGAAATACACTGCGCTTCAAGATCTATATGAATGCTTGATGCGTCGAAGGCGCCTGTGCCACGGGTGGAGCCCGCAACACACACTCCGAAATACACGGCGCTACGAAATACACGGTGCTTCAAGATCTATATGAATGCTTGATGCGCCGAAGGCGCCGTGCCACGGGCGGAGCCCGTAACACACACTCCGAAATACAAGGCGCTCTAAAATACACGTCTTTCTATAATAGGTCAAACTCTCTTCATTGAAGGCTGTACGTGGGTATCCATCTTCAAGATCTATATGAATGCTTGATGCGCCGAAGGCGCCGTGCCACGGGCGGAGCCCGCAACACACACTCCGAAATACATGGCGCTCCGAAATACACGACGCTTCAAGATCTATATGAATGCTTGATGCGTCGAAGGCTCCGTGCCACGGGCGGAGCCTGCAACACATGCTACGAAATACAAGACGCTACGAAATACAGGGCGCTCCGAAGTACACGGTGCTTCAAGATCAGTATGAATGCTCAAGATCATATGAATGCTGATGCGCCCCGTACAGCTCGCAACACACACTCCGAAATACAAGGCGCTACGAAATACAAGGCGCTATGAAATACATCTGTGTACTGCTCTTAATATACCAATGCACTGCGTTACTGTAATCCGTTCAAAGTCAATACATTCTGCTCGCTGAATCATCTGTGTACTGCTCTTAATATACAAATGCACCGTGTTACTGTAATCCGTTCAAAGTCAATACATTGTGTTGTATAAACCAGACCCCTCTCATTACACCCCATAAAATCTCCATTGCCCATAAAGAGAAAAGAAAGATAATAAAAATAAACGAAAAATGAAAAAGAAAAGAATAAAAATAAACGATAATGAAAAAGAAACACATTAAAAACAGAAGTGAGAAAAAATGTATACCTAACGTGCGGAGTGGACAACAGTGAAGAAAGAGAAAAAACCGGAAAGAGAAAAAACCAGAAAAGAGAAAAAAACGGCGACATTTGCGCGAGCAGTTTCCCGGAATGATTCCGCGACGACATGTGCTCTGACACATGCATGTCGCGAACGTTCGTCACAAGACGCAGCATGCTAGTGCTAGTTCCTTCTAGGGAGCTAATAATCTTAGACTTCTACATGATGATATAAAGTACAAGGACCAAATCTACACCCATACTTTATAGATGTTGCTCAAATTTATAATTTTTTGTGCTTTACCAATTACAATTGTATATAGTGATGATATGGCATACATCTAGTATCTGAGTCTCACGTGTAACTTACTAGTAGCTAATAATCGTTGACTTCTACATGATCTTACCACTATATAGTGTACAAACAACTTTCAATATTGACCATTGGATCAAGACTCGCGAATCCCAACATTTCCAGTCATTGTATCTTCTTTTCTATTCTAGCATCTTGAAGATTCTATTAATAGTCTTCATTACAAACCACTATATAGTGTACGGATAACTTTGAATGTTGACCGTTGGATCAAGACTCGCGAATCCCAGCATTTCTAGCCGTTGGATCTTCTTTTCCATTCTAGCATCTAGAAGATTCTATTGATAATCTTCGGCATAATGAATGCTATGCACAAACCTCAAAACACACTTCTCCACCATACTAGAATCTTATCCCTTATTTCTCTAGACCATGTTATCAAAAATTTCATGTGTTAGGTAGCTAATAATCTTTGACTTCTACATGATGATACAAAGTACAAGGATCAAATATACACCCATACTTTATAGATGTTGATCAAATTTATAATTTTTTTTGCTTTACCAATTATAATTTTATCTAGTGATGATATGTCATACGTCTACTATCCGAGTCTCCTGTGCAACTTACTTATAGCTAATAATCATTAACTTTATCACTATATAGTGTATAAACAACTTACTGAATATTGACCGTTGGATCAAGAGTCGCGAATCCCAACGTTTCCAGTCGTTGGATCTTCTTTTCCATTCTAGCATCTTGAAGATTCTATTGATAGTCTTCATTACAAACCACTATATAGTGTACGAATAACTTTGAATGTTGACCGTTGGATCAAGACTCGCGAATCCTAGCATTTCTAGCTGTTGGATCTTCTTTTCCATTCTAGCATCTAGAAGATTCTATTGATAGTCTTCAGCATAATGAATTCTATGCACAAACCTCAAAACACAATACTCTATCATACTAGAATCTTCTCCCTTGTTTCTCTACACCATGTTATCAAAAATTTCATGTGTTAGGTAGCTAAAAATCTTTGACTTCTACACATGATGATACAAAGTACAAGGACAAAATATACACCCATACTTTATAGATGTTGATCAAATTTATAATTTTTTGTGCTTTACAAATTATAATTTTATATAGTGATGATATGTCATACGTCTATTATCTGAGTCTCATGTGCAACTTACTAGTAGCTAATAATCGTTGACTTCTACATGATCTTACCACTATATAGTGTACAAACAACTTTGAATATTGACCGTTGGATCAAGACTCGCGAATCCAAACATTTCTAGTCTTTGGACCTTCTTTTCCATTCTAGCATCTTGAAGATTCTCTATTGATAGTCTTCATTACAAACCACTATATAGTGTACGAATAACTTTAAATGTTGACCGTTGGATCAAGACTTACGAATCCCAGCATTTCTAGACACTGGATCTTCTTTTCCATTCTAGCATCTGAAAGATTCTATTGATAGTCTTCGGCATAATGAATGCTATGAACAAACCTCAAAACACACTTCTCCATCATACTAGAATCTTCTCCCTTGTTTCTCTATACCATGTTATCAAAAATTTCATGTGTTAGGTAGCTAGTAATCTTTGACTTCTACATGATGATACAAAGTATAAGGACAAAATATACACCCATACTTTATAGATGTTGATCGAATATATAAATTTTTTGTGCTTTACCAATTATAATTATATATAGTGACGATCTGTCATACGTCTACTATCTGAGTCTCACGTGCAAGGCACGTGCAACTTACTAGTGTATATAGTGGACCAACATGTTGTACTAACGATTCCTATGTTTTATGAGTTTTCAAACTTCCTAGCTAACTCCGCCACTTGAATAACTCTATGTAGATTCATCAAAATTAGGTCAAATTTGAACTACAAGTAAATTGTAGTTTTCTTTGAAAGTTTTAAGAAAAAGCTTTTGGAGGCACCCATCGGACAGTCAATTAATATACTCTGTATCAGAAACCACAGAGAGTTTTGACAAGAGGTTCAACTTCTTCCTAAGATTTTGCATCTTGACAAACTTGAGCTACAAGTATGTGTAGATACTTGTCTCGAATTAAATGTCTTTTCAGAGTTAATTAATGAAAAAAGAAAGTGACGTAATAACTTAGCTAGTTACCATAACATCACACATACCAAGACTAGTAGTATATGTGATTCTAATCCCTCCGTTCATAAATATAAGGCGCTTTAGCTTTGTGAGATGAATGTATCTAGACGCCTTTTAGTGTATAGGTTCACTCTTAACCTCTACGAACCCATACACTAAAAGACTTCTAGATACATTCGATTCACAAAGCTAAAACGTCTTATATTTGAGAGGACAGTACAGCTCCATACCGTGCTAGGCTAGCTTATGTTGTACTACTCCTCCTAGAAAGGCCTGACCTATTTACTCGATAGGCACCAGGAAACACAGAGAAGAGAGAAAAACCACGCTCGGTAGGCGGTACAATTTCAATCGATTTATTCTAGTATTTTCCTTTGCTCTCCGTCCTCTTCCTCTCCATCTTATCGCTGATCCCCACTCGCCCACCTTTAGCACACGCCAACGCCGCCATGCTGCTTTCAGAGCATCTCCGTAGCCCAGTTCGATAGGCACTGTAGATTTAGTAGAGAGAAAGAAGGCACGCTTGGTTTTATTTCATTCCGTATTTCCCTTTGCCTCGGTCTCCATCCTCACTTCACCTCCAGCGTCCCGCGATAGCCATTACCACTCGCACACCAATATAGGCACGCGCCAATGCTTCCATGCCGCTTTAGGATCAGCTCCGGCGCCCAGTTTGATAAACTGTTTTCTGTCTCGCCCTACCAGCTGCCGCTTGCTCTCTCCTCCAAAACCCCCAATCAAAACCAAACTCCATCGCCCCCACCTACTCGAGCTCTTCCTTGGGATGGCCCAATTTATCGATGACAGTGACACTTCTAGGGTGTTTTCCGATGGCCCCCTTGAAGAAATCTCTACTAGATGCAACGTCATCACCGCCGCAAGCCTCGCCGCCTGCTGGAAACGTTATCTTTACTCAGCAACACATAGTGCATCCATGTCAAAATCTCATCCGTTTGGTCTCCCCTGTGTTCTTCACTCGCACCCAACTGAGATACCGCATGAGTACAATGTCTTCTACCGCGACAATCGCATGAAGCAGTTCTACAGGGGCAGCTACTATTGCGACAGGGGAAAGCAGAAGCCACAGAAGAAGTTCGGGTGGACCTTGTGTGAGATGACGCTGCTGGACAGGTCCTCCTCCGATGCTGTGATGCCAGATTGTGAGGGTAAGAAGTGGGAAGGCGCCCATGGAGATTGGATCACCACTGTTGGCCTCGCCTGGAACTGGGAGCTTGTGAGTATGTTCACTTGTCGTCGGATTCCTCTACCAGCGATCTTCGACTTTGACGCCACACCCGAGGTACTTCAGTTTATCGCGGCTGGTCAGCCTACTAATCTACTGAAGATAGCCATTTGCCGAGTTCCCACAGCTGTTGGGAACTATAGGAATTTCTCTGTCCTGGCCATCTTCGACACGGTAATTGCCTTCCTTGATGGTTCTCATGGTATGTGGATGGTTCTTGAGAACCAGTTCAGCATGTTCAGCTACCGCGATGCAATTATCCACAATGGAGTTGTCTATGCTGTAACTCAGATTGGCAATGTTTATGCATGGGATCCTCGGGCATGGGGTAAAATTTCCATCCTTAAATTTTCAAGCTTCATCATTCAATTTTTGCTCAGCTGACCTCTGAATGTGCTTTCCTTGCAAGGTCATGTGCGTCTTCGGGGGCCACCTGAATTAGACGGTAATCGTGAGTACAGTCCTGATTTGTGGTGGTTAGCAAGATCTCCTGATGGTGGTAGCCTTATTCTGATCAATACTGTGGGCATTAGTGCTAGGCGGTATGACACTACTTATCTTGTGGCTGAAAATGTTGGTTATCATCACGGCCGCAATATTCACACCTATTCTACTGGGTTTTGCTGCCATGTGTTCTCGATTGACACTAGTAGGTTACTTCCACTGAGGCAATGGCGGAGGGTTTTAGACCTTGGAGTATTTTCTATATTTCTTGGATTGAACTATCCAATTACCATTCCAGTTGGCGCGACAGGACTTGGCCCTGGAGATCTAATGAGGAGCAATTGTGTATACACCTCGCCGCTTGCAGTTAGTATCGGTGGATTTAATATTTGTCCTGAAATATGCTGCCTCAGTATGAATGCTCAAGATGCTGCTGTTGGTTTCTCAACCAACATTGCTGGAATTTCCCTAAAAAAACATTGGCTGGAATTGGAGGCAGACTCCGTTGTGGTTCATCCCAAGCTTGGCCAATGCGAAAGATTGGAACCGGCATAATTAAGGGTTCAATGGAGATCATATGGAATAGGGATTTGCGTATCTTGAATTATTTCCTTCAACTTATTTGTATCGTATGGCCTCAGCCGTTAACTTGGTGTACTCTAACACTCATTTCGCCGCAATGTAGTGCAAGGCCTGTGATTTGATCAGACTCCTTCTGTATGCAAGCCATAGTTTTAGTCAGTACGGGTTGAATATTCTGTAACTCATTGCGCCCGTAGCTCTTTATTGTTTGTTGCACTTTTGAGTTCTCAAAACATGTGAAATAAATCCGGAACATTGGCTATGTTGTATCTTGTGCATCTACAATATTTGGTCCCACAATAAAATCTTATGTGACCTGTGTCAATGAAAAAGAAAAAACCTAAGCGAACAATATCTTGTGTTTATTTGTTCATTTTGTGGTGGCCAGGCCATATACTAGTAATATTTTTGGGATGGAAATTTATAGATGAACTATATAAATATGATCTATGTTCATGATTTATTTCACATTTTCTAAAAACATAGAAGTGCCACATGCAATAGCTTGTTGCCGGTGCAGCTAGTTGCAAATTGTAATTTCCGTCGTGGACGTACATAGTGGCTCCAAGCGCATGGTGCATGCAGATTCTCACTGGCAGGTGGAGTCGACCTTAACAGGACCCACATGTTAGTGAATCAGAGCCACACAAAATCATGCACGTTGCCTGAATTGAGCGAAATCCAGTGTCCTTGCACGTCTCTCACTTTGCAGTGCGGTTGCATGTTGTACACGTGTAATTCCATGTACCTTGTACTAGAACATATATGAACACATGCAACATGCCAAAATTAACACGGACACACCCGTACTGTGCATTATATCCGGTGTATATATTTTCGATGCTACGAGTTCTGCATGTAGGGGAACAAGATAAAAGTACATGTGTCCATGTCGCGGCTACTAGTAGTAGTAGTAGTTCGTCCTCCTATTTTCTGTTGAAAATACTAGTACACTATGTTGAAATGAAAGCTGTAAAAAGAAAACCCTCTGGTCAAATTGATGTGACTAGACAATACTGCAACTCTGATACGTAGTAAGTAGGAGTATTGTTAAATTACTAGCTGCGTGGCGTGCTAGTCTAACATACAGTAAAGTCTAGGTGGCGGTGTCCTCGATGCTGCTGTTGACTAGACAGAGCAAGCAAGTAAAATCTCCTCCCTCATTTTTTTCTTTGCCTCTCCATCTTCTTCCCCAGTCCCCACTCTGCCCACGATCTTCCCCACACTCTCTCTTCTAATGCTCTCCTCCTCCTGCAGAAAATCCTAGCCGCACTTGGCATCCGCCTAAATCCATCCGGCTATGATGGCCGATTCGAAGCTCAGCAGGCGATGCAAGTGGGATCAACTCAGCACGGACGATGTCGACAACATCGTTTAGCGTCTGGACATATCTAGCACCGTCAGGCTAGCCGCATGCTGCAAGCTGTTGTACGATCGTATCGCCAACAATGAAGGTACGAAATGGATTGTTCACCATTGGAATGAACCCTGCCTACTAATGCATCAGCCTGCTTATTGGTTCGACGAGCACTATGATGGTACGAGGGTACATCATCTGCACGACACGGTGTACGACGTGGTGCCCCTCGACCATCCTCGGTGCACCGCCATCCTGCCCTTCATGCACGAAAAATTCTGGGTTGGCATGAACAGCGATTGGCTCGCCGCGGTGGACCAGCACGGGGCATGGTTCCTACTGAACATCTACACCTATCGAGTAATCGACCTTCCATCAATGGATACTTGTGACATTGCGGCCACATCACATCCACAATATAATCTGTAATGCTACTAGCCAGCCAGGGTTCCCCCAGTTATATGTAGTCATTTCTGAACTCATTCATATTTCAAAAGTTTTTTTTAGCGAATCCGCAGGTATGGAGAAAAGCTCTATAAGTCGTGAGATGGATATCTTGAGATGTTGAAGATCGTAATTTGCAGAGTGCCCATAGAAGCTGGGGGTTACACAGACTATAAGCTCCTCACGTTGTTCGATGGTGAAATCGCCTACTTGGAAGGCGGTAACCAAGTTTGGAGATGTCTGGAGCATTCAGGTCTTGGAAGACGACAATACTATGATGCCATTGAACACGGTGGCCTCATTTTTGTTGTCACAAGTGAAGGCTGCACCTACTGCTGGGATCCCACATCGGAAGGTAATTCTAGTTCCATGATGATACATTGCGAGTGATTCGATAAAGTTGTTCATTAACTACCTTGTTTATGTTTTACCTTTCGTATGACTGAATGAGCACACGCTTTATGTCCTAAAAAATAAATGAACCATTGCCAGTAATGAATTAGTAATAGTAATATGCCTTCCAAAAATATAGTGTATGACGGTGTCCCTGCACTACTAAGTTCGTTCATTGTCAAAATATGAAAGGTATTATTAACCAGCATCTCAATTGTGAGCGCAACACAGTGAAGCTAATTTTCTTTATCTGTTTGTACTTTCAGGCCCTCCTCGGATTGTTGGAATCACATAGGATTTTTGTAGGACACCAATCTTTCCTTTTTGGATTTTGCCTTGGGATTCAGATGAATTGTGTAGGATTTTTGTAGGATTTGGATCCTTAGGATTTTTCTCTATAAAATGCTGTTTGACTCGAAAGAGTATAATCCTTAGGAATTCCTTCAAAGGATTCCTTTGCACTCTATTTTGGAGGAAAATTTCCATCCACTCCAACCTATTTGTATAATTCCTTTGGTTTTCCTGGTAATCAAACACCACTTGATCCAAAATACTGTAGGCATCTAATCCTATAGGATTCAAGTGGACATGCCTCTATATAAAAAAAGTGGCGCTTCCTCTTTTGATACTTACAACAACTAGGAAACTAAGATAAGGAAGAAATCCAAATATTCAGAATAGCAGAGTAAGAAATGCATTTCCTAATGTTGTTAATTTATTGAATAATATTATTGTCAGGATTTTCCTATTCACACTGTTAGCATGAACAATGAAGAATGCTAGTGTTAGAATATGTATGCCAGTAATGCACTTTTTGTCTCGAATTCGGATGTTGCAGGAAACAAGGAGCTTCCGTTTGTAATCCCAGCACCTATTCTGAATGATCGGCCAGGCATGTGGTTCCTCGCTCGATCGGCTGATGGTGAACACTTGATGATCATAATTACAACGTATGGCATGGGGGTTTCCCATGGCGAAGAGGGTGAAATCATTCATCATGCTCAAAATAGGACTAACCTACGCCTATATCCTGCCTCTCGTGTCTGCATTTTTTAAGAGGATCCTAGCTCTGCTGGACCTCCATGGGTCATCGTTTGGAGGCAGGTTAACAGCCTAGGGGACAACCCTCTATTTCTCGGTCTCAATTATCCAATCATTGACAAGATGATGCAGAAACACGGATGCAAGGCTGCTGATGGCACATTGTTCCCATTCATGAGGAAAAACTGTGTGTACACAACATACATGAGATTTCACGGAATACAATTCCCTCAGATTAAATGCTGCAACCTACAGCCAACTAAAGGTGAGCCTGTGGCAGTTATCAGCCTTCCCAAAGATGGTTGGAACTCTGTGCGACAAGCGGCAATTTGGTTTAGTCCTAGTTTAGGTTTGGTATGCTCGTTGTGTCGTCCCTAGACTAAGCTGTGGATCTTTCTGGTGTATCATTGTGTCATTTTTTTTGCATCATGGTTTAATAGTTGACTGTTAGTAGACTGGTTTTAATGGCCAGCTTGAATCAGTTTATATGAGCCCTGTCGTGCTTTTGTATTTAGTATTGCCTTCCATGGTATAATCCATGTAGCCGTGCTTATTTTGTAGCACGATTTCTGTACTATAGTTTTCAGTATTGTTATTGGCTTGTATATTCGTGACTCGTGCATTTTTTTTGAACCATCGCACATCGTGCAACTTTGTGTTTTGAGAGGAATATTCCTTCTTTCCTCTTAGCGAACAGGAAAAAGTAGGTCACTACTTCTTATAGGGCCACGACTTAACTGGGCCATAATTGATCTTGGCTCGGTACGTCAAAGCAGGCCGAGACGCCCTAGGATGATAGCCGCAAATATTTATGCTGATATTCTAAAGAAAAGGGAGTTAATTCCAACTCTTCCAAAAAAGAAAAATTGTTTACGTAGACCTCATATTGTCTTTGATATATGGCATTCTTTTGGCGCTACCGTAAAATTACTTGTTCAATACAATATGTATCCTTGCTCATTCTTCTGTATGTGAAATGAACAACTCAAGCTCTCATGTGACATGAACAAGTCAAGCTCTGATGTGTTGATATTGTACTGTCTATGCTAGTGTACAAACTGGTTGTATTATTGTGTTCGAAACTGTGAACTAAATGGGCGAATTCTAAGCCTTTTTGCATGATGACAATGCCATATGTTGGCGTTAATTGCGGCATGTACTAATTTCATCGTACAGAAGCATACAACTTCGAGTGATCAGTTTAAGCTGGTGCTTACCCGAGCTGTCTGTGACTGGGCAAGTCAAGGCCACCGTGTGTCTATCGCCAATAGTTTATATGACATGATTACAAGGTTTTGAGTACATCAAATCGATTGGGAACTTAGGCCGATTCAAAGCCACTCAAACCATCTCGAAATACATCCTTTGCTGAAAAGATGATTGCGCGCTCTAAGACTTGATATGACACGATTTTATGTCAATCAGTCAAACTCTCTCCAGTACTTTCCATGTTCGAATACTGCACTGCCCAAGTTCCTCGCTATGTTCGCTATGTATAATAAGACGCAATATCGGTCACTTTTCTCCATTTCCAACTTCATTCTTTCGGATTCGGCATAGGTACAGCCAGATCAGGTGGACCATCAACCTTCAGTACAATATATTTTTACTACTCAGCCTATGAAAACGAATATTTCAACTCCACTTCGGACAAAAACTTCCCATATTCTTGTTTCCAAAGAAAAACCCTTAATTAGCCTTTCGTGGTGAGTAGAGTATATATTTTTTAGGGTACGAACTGCATTTTTTTGGAGGATAGGGTACGAACTACATTGAATTTTCACTAAGGACCTAGCGAATAAATTGCACATTCAACCCAATACTGGCCCAAAACCTTGCAAATTTAGCATGTCGGGTCAGGTGGACTGCCGACCCCCGACATATTGAGTACATTGAATTTTCAGTGAGGAGGTTATTATAAAATAGTACTACATTCTACCCAACTGTGGCCCAAAACCCCGCTAATTTATCCTTCCAGGTTCAGGTTGGCTGTGGGCCGCCAACCCTCAACACATTATTACTTGGTTTTTTAAGCTTGAACCACACTAAAGAAGTTTCGGTAAGGAGCCCACTATAAGAAGCCCATTTGCTCACAAGATTGGACCCAAGTTATTTTTTTATCGCCCAATTTTTTCTTAATTTAGTATTTCTGTGCCATTCTGATAAAGTATAGGACAAGCTTCTCCTACCCATGTTGTATTTGTACAGAGCATTTAGCATTTTTTATGGCAAGTCGTCAGGGTCACTGCCTTTTCATTTTAAGTGATTTCAATATTTCTAAATGTAATCTTTTCTAGTAGTGGCATAGATGGTTCTAGTGTAGTGGAAGCACACGCGGTTCCCATTTGTTGAAGTCTTGAGTTTGATTCCTAGTTTTTTCAATATAAATATATAATATATAGTATACTCTCTGTCGTTCTTTTACATTTTTTCCAGCATACACACGTTTCTTACATAGAGAAGGCTGACATCTGGGACCCAGCAACGTTGCCAAGGTCAAAACAGCGGAGTCCATCATACACACTTTGCATTTGTAGAGACGCTGACATGTTGGACCCAGCAGAGACCTTATACAGATGTTGCATCGAGTAATCAATGTTTCATTTACAGAGAGGCTGATATGTGGGACCCAGCAGTGCGACCTTATACAGATGCTGCATTGAGCAACGTTGCCAGTTCGAAACAGGGAGGCGCGAATGAGAAAAAAGTTCAGCATGCACACGTTTCTTGTAATGAGAGGTTGAAATGGGGGACCCAGCAGCGTGAGCAAATGACAGATTCGTCGAGCAACGCTATCTAGTTCGGAACAGGGTAGCACTAGAGAACAAAAAAATCCATCATACCCACGATTCTTCTAATGTGAGGCTGACATAAGGGACCCACTAGCCTGAATAAATGGCTGATGCAGCGAGCAACACTATCAAGTTCGGAACACGAAGGCACGACAGAGGGCAAAAAATCCATCATACACACGTTTGTTCTAATGAGAGGATGACATGTGGGGCCCAGCATCGTGATTAAACGGTAGATGCATCGAACAACACTATCAAGTTTGGAATAGGGTAGCGCGAGCGAAGGAAAAAAATCTATCATACACACGTTTCTTCTAATGAGAGGATGACATGTGGGGCTCAGGAGGTTGGTTAAACGGTAGATGCGTCGAGCAGCGCTATCAACTCGAAACAGGGTAGCGCCAGCGAAGGAAAAAATTCTATCATACACACATTTGTTCTAATGAGAGGATGACATGTGGGTCCCAGGAGGTTGATAAGACGGTAGATGCATGGAGCAGCGCTATCAACTTCAGAACAAGGTAACATGAGCGAAGGAAAAAGATCCATCATACACATGATCCTTCTAATGAGAGGCCAACATGTGGGACCTAGCAGCCTGACTAAATGGCAGACGCCTCGATCTATGTTATCGAGTTCAAATCTGGGAGGCGTGACCAAAAGGTATGGTCTGCTAGAGACACTGACGTCCGGGACCCACACACCTCAAAAGACTTCGGCAGGTCAACATCGCGCGAGGAAACGAAAATCATGCTTCTGCCATGCGCTGGCTGAGCTTCCTCCATGTTTTTAGCAGATCCGTCGTAGTAGAGGGCCGCGAAACCAGAAAAAAGGTTTTCCATCAGCCACGGTCGAGCCGAGAATTTTGTCGTGGAAGACGCGCCTTCTACAACGACCGTCGGGCCAATTCGTTGTGAAAGGAAACTTTTCTTGTAGTAGGACAGGAATGGTCCTAAGATTTCAGAAGGCACCGTATTTGAAACGATGTGGGACTATCGTAATACCCTTACTACATATTGCATCCACACCAATAATGATTGTGATGTTATTAAGAGTGAGCCAGGAAGCTTCATAGTGAAGTGCCCATACAAGAGGTGTAGGTGGAGGATGCGTGCATCCACTATGCTCAGGAGCAGTTTGGTTCAGGTATTACAACCATTTGTGTATTTTAGATCATTGTGTAGAGTTTGTTAACTGTACCTGACATTTTCATTATATTTCAGATAAAAAGTAACTGGTTCGAACATTCTTGTCCACCTCAAGGGGGACAACCAAAGGACAAAACAAAACTAGCAAAGACTAGGTGGTTGGCAGATGTAATCATGGATTGGATGAGAGCGAACCCATCACTTGGTGCAACAGCGCTCATAAAAGAAGTTTCTCAAAAGTTTAATATTGCAGTACCTCACATGAGGATGTTCTATGCAAAGGAAATGGCTCTTGATAGGATCAATGATCCATGGAATGAAAGTTTTGAATTGTTGTACATCTTCAAAGCTGAAGTGGAGATGGCTAGTCCATGTAGTGTTATACAGATAGACAAGCATAAAGTTCAGTATAAATAAGAGGGAATACAAAGGAGAAGGAGTGATTTAGAAGGGCTTTTGTTTCTTTCAAAGCTTGCTGGCAAGGGTTTCTATATGGTTGTAGGCCTTATTTGGATGTGGGTGCAACAACTCTGCATGGCAGATTTAAAGGATAGCTAGTAGCTGCTACTACAGTTGATAGCCACAATTGGATGTTCCCTGTTGCTTTTGGAGTTTTGGAGATTGAGTCAGAGGAAAGTTGGACTTGGTTTCTGGACAATTTGTGCGACCTTATAGGTCATCCACCAGGACATACTATCCACATAGACGTTTGCAAAGGTTTGGAGAAAGTTGTAGAAATAGTATTCCCCGGAATGGAGCATAGGGAATGTATGCGACACTTAGTGCAGAATTTTAAAAATAAATTCAAGGGTAAAGTTTATACTGACAACCTATGGCTAGCTTTATACACATGCAGTTTGAGGAAGCATCTGTATCATTTGGAAGTGTTGTATAAATAAAAACTTGTGTTGAAGGAGTACTTGGATGCACATCATGGAATGGTGTGGTCAAGAAGCCAATTCAATGAAATTTGCAAGGTAGACTATGTAACAAGTAACTTTGCATATAGTTTCAATGCAAAGGTCAAGTCATTGAAAGGGCTTATGTTCTAGCAAATATTTGATAAGATTAGGCAGATGATCATGATAAAGATCAATTTGCATCAAAGAATTGCATCAACAGTATATGTTGGCCATCTCATCCTCCCATCTTTGGTTAAGGCTTTGCATGCCAGGGAAAAACAATTGAAGATGAAATGCATTAGAAGAGGAATGGACGCTGAAGAAACGTACACTGACAGTAAATATAGGCAATGGAGGTATCCAGTGAGTTTTGTTGATATGACATGCTATTGCAGGCAATGGAGGCTCCGTGGGAAACCCTGCATACATGCATTGTTTTTCATGGGTGTTCTAGGAGGTGAAGAGGGTGAAGTTGATCAGTACATGTCAGAGTATTTCTCTGTTGCCAAATTTAGGGCAGTGTATGCTCAGAATATTCCAGCCTTATTGGGAAAAGACCAATGGATGGAAGTGGATCCAGGCTTCAAGCTATACCCTCCAGTTTTTACTAGACCGGCAGGTAGGCCAAGGAAGAATATAATGAGAGCTAGTGCAAAGAATGGTGCACCACCTCGATGACATAAGTGCAAACGTTGTGGGATCCTAGGGCACATTCCTAGGCTTTGTAAAAATCCAGTAGACCTAGCTTATGGAATGGATGATCGGGCGGGAGCAACAAATTTAGATAAGAATAAAGTATTTGAACGAGAGGATAATGAAGCAATGGATACATTGCATATTGAACCAACATATCTAGAGGATATTAAACCAAATGAAGATGAGATTGAACCAAATGCAGGGGAGATTGAACCAATGGATCTAGAGGTGCAGGGGAGATTGAACCAATGGATCGAAAGGAGTTTGAACCAATGGATTGAGAGGATAATAAAGCAATTTATTCATTGGAAGCAGAGTTCAAAAGTAAAGGAATTACACAAGAGGATATTGAAGAAATGATGCCAATGCATTTTGAACCGTATGAACCAATTGTACGACAGACTGAAGCCCTTGATTCATTGGATGTAGAGAAAAAGAACAAACGGAAGAAGCTGATGGTGGACTCTGCGAATATTCTAGCTAGGATCACCCGGAGCAAGGTGGTGAACCCAGCGAAAAACACTAGGAGCAAGAAAAAAATGAATTTGAATTATTAATTTGAATTTATATGATGAATTTGAACTACTGTCAATGTTTGTATTGAATTCAAATTAGTGTGACGCTCCCGAGTTTGTATGTTGGATAATCCCATAATGTATGTGTTATTGCAAGTTTCTATGGTCATCCACCTAGTTGCTTAGCACTACTCAGTTTTGCCCTCGACATGTGGTCAACACATGGGGTTTAGCTAGTTCATGGCTTAAACCACAGCAAACGTTGACCAATTGATCCAAAATTTGGCACACTTGTGTATCTTGTATTGATTTACTATATGAAATTGGAAATTTTTTATTTACTTGTAATCATCCACATTTTTCTTTTTCTAAGTGATTAAATTCAAAAAATGGTTTTAGGGTTAGTTTAATCAAAAAAGTCAAAACATAGTGCAACGTTCGCATGGAGTCTTGTTATATTACCTATAACCTAGCATGAATAATAAAGGAAAAGTAAATAAAGAGAAATGGACTTATCCCCTAAACCACTTATTAAACCCATCTGGGAATGAGCTACTAGCTATGAAGATGCATGGCTTTCTACTCAATCAACCTCCAAAATAACCCATCCCAAAACATACTTTGTCTAAATGAGGCCAAATTTGTAACACTTGTGTATCTTTGAGTTGCAAACAATATAATGTGAGCCAAGATGGATTGTTTTGTTCAAATACCACATTTTCCATTTGTTATGCCAAAATCTTGAATTTCCCTTACTCATTTTTTTATCTGAGTGCCCTCGTTTTCCTTAGCTCTACTCAGTTTTCCCCTCCCGCTAAAGTTTCCTCAGTTTTCCCCTCCCGCTAAAGTTTTCCTCACTTTTCCCCTCCCGCTAAAGTCTTTTTCACTTTTCCCCTCTCTCATGTCTCAATTTGGCTGCACTCTGATTGGTCGAGATGTATGTCACACGGATCTTAGCAAACCATCGTTGGATACAACATGATCCGACGGGCTTGAGGTCTCTCTCTCCCGATGGGCACACCTAACGTTGTACGGCGAGGAGAGCCCGATAGGCTGGATGTCTCTCCCTCCCTTTCCCTATCGCACATATACCAGCCGCATCGACTAGCGCTCAGTTTGGTTGCGCTCTGATTGGTCGAGATGTATGTCACACGGATCTTGGCCAACCACCATTGGATACATCATGATCCGATGGGCTGGAGGTCTCTCTCTCTCCCGTTGGACGCACCTACCATCTACAGAGAGGAGATCTCGACGGGCTGGATGTCTTTGCCTCCCTTTCCCTGTTGCACGTATACCAGCTGCATCTTCCTCCCATCCTATCGACGTACGGTGGCGTGGAACTCCGAACGACGTGCGGCGGCATGGATCGAAGCGTGGCGGTCCAAACGGCGTGCGGCGGCGCGGATCTAAGCGTTGCGGTCCGAACAGCGCGCGGCGATGTGAACCTAAGCGTGGGGGTTGGAACGGCTTGTGGCAGCGCGGATCTAAGCGTGGCGGCTGGAACAGCGTGCGGCGGTGAGGATCTAAGTGTCTGAAATTTCTATCTCTGGCTATCTCACTTCAGTTCACATCCTCAGATCCGTTGCTGATGAAAGACATCGATGGAATCCATCATACGCAACATTAGTGCGACGGTGGTGGTGTCGACAGTGGTCATCAATGAAAGACACCGATGGAAGCCATCATTTGCAACATCGATGCGACGGCGGTGGTGCTGACAGTGGTCATCGATGCAAAGACGATTGAAGCCATCATCTCAACATAATTGCAGCGACACAGATCAAGTCCTCGTGAACCAAAGCTATGGGAGGCAGGCCGCGGCCACGGCTGGCACGTAGAGGTGCACTTAGACGGTGAAGGCCGGATGTACCTCGTGGTTATATGGATGGGAGCACTTTGACCGTACTTGTTGGAGTCCACATACAGCGAGGAGGGTGGCTAGCTCACCGTCCAATTAAAATTGGGACAAATTTGAGCCCAATTTGAACCAAAATTCGGTGACTTAAAATATATGTATGATTTGAATAAATTTGATATGTATTTGAGCCGTGAGACCGGTATATATGCTCTAAAGCTGATTCATAAGTAGTAGTACTAGCTTTCATAATCTTCGGTGGGCTTGTATAAATTTGATCGAAATATGTATGATTTGAATCAAAATTGATATGTATTTGAGTTGTTAGGATGGTGGATATGCTCTAAAGCTGATTCATAAGTAGTACTCCCTCTGACCCAAATTAGTTGATTTAGATTTGTATAGATTCGATTATATCTAGACATGAATTAGTATTAGATTCATCCATTTCTGGACGAATTTGAGTCAACTAACTTGGATCGGAGTACTTTCTTTGACAATCTCAGCCACTAATTTGGAACGGGGAATTTATGATGCCGCCAACGCTGCAAGTCTACATGGCAGCCATGATGGCAGGGACAAAATGGTCAAAATTGATAGGGCCCCCAACTTGACCCTCAAGGCATTTGGCACGCGAACTTTGGTTAGCTAGATCCAATGGCAAGCAACTCGGGCCCCGCAATGCATTCTCTCGACAACTTTGGGACCGCTAGATCCAATGGCAAGCAACTCGGACCCCCGCAATGCATTCTCTCGACAACTTTGGGACCACTAGATCCAATGGCAAGCAACTCGGGCCCCGCAATGCAATCTCTCAACAACTTTGGGACTGCAAAAAGTGACTAAATTAGCAGGAACTCACAACCATCCATTGAATAATAATTCTACTCTCTAAATTAGCTATCTATTCAACTAATCATTACACGTTCCACCCTTCACCACAGCCGCATACTGTAACTACTAGGACGGGGATAACAACTACTAAAACTGCCCACATGAATCTACTATTCTCCTCCCCTTCACTTAAAGTTCATGTTTTAGATTTTATATCACTTGATCAGATACGGCAAGATCAGCCTCAAGTGTCAACTTATCTTTGTGAATAAGCTCTGATTTCTTCTTTTCTTCCTCGATAGTACGCTTCAGCTCGAATATCAACAGGTTTTTACAGGCCAATTCATCACCTAAATTGGCAACCATCTCCTCCAAATCCATCCTCTGGATAGACCACTAGGTTGATTCATCTTGGTATTCAATGTACCATGGATCATCGGCATGCATAGCACATTGTAACAATCCCAAAACAAACCAAATTGAAATTAGTCCGACAGGCCATGGTGGCACTTCAAATTCAATGGTAGTACAAAGAGAAGGAGCTACATGCACTTCCGATATGGTAGGAGAAGGAGAATGTGGCCACTACATGATCAATTCCACGCCCTCGCTGGTGTACCCGCTACGACCAGACATTGAGGACTAATTTGCACCTACAATATCGAGGAAATTACGGGAACCGAATCGATTAGGGTGGGCAGACCAGGAGCAAAGGTCTTACCAAGCACTACTAGCAATTGTTGCGACTGTTCGTCGAGCTATGGCGGCAGAACAAAATCCCGGTCGTCGTGGCTGGCAGACCTTCCTGTGGTCGGTACTACCTCAACATACAATGCATGCAAATGAAACAGGTGATGGAGCCATGGTTGAGGTGGAGCATGGCAGTCCGTCTGACACCGTCGTAGGATGGATCCAGCGACGCGCCGATGATGGTTGTTCTGTCCGTCGGTGGGATAGGAGTTGCTCGGGGCTTGGGGCTGGGAGCGGATGAGAGAGAGAGAGTCGATCTCATGTGTCATACACGACCCCACCTGTCAATGTTTGGGGGAGTACATTCTCTGGGATATTAGCATATTTGCCAATTTTGCATATCTGCCAAACTTTTTCTTTAAAATTTGCATATTTGCCACATGACCACCACATGTCAGTGCCACACAAAATGGCAAATATGCAAGTTGCAAAGTAAAACATGGAAAATATGCAAATCCCCTCTCCAGCACCACATGATGGCACCATCGGCCATTGGCTTCGACTGTCCCATAGAACAGCCCCACATGGCGGCCCCATCATTCATTGGCTTTGATGGCCCCACAGAATGGCCCCATTTGTCATTGGCTGCACCGGCCATACAATCAGGAAAAAAGGGGTCCACAAGTAAGTGAGAGATGGATGGCTACTCCGCCGTGTATCCTACCCCATCTGTCAGCATGTAATGGCTACGGCAGGACCTGCCCCAACGCGGTCCCACCGGTCAGCATATAACGGCAAGCCTTTGACCTGACGACATCCCTCCATCCGAGCGCCAGTGAGGGTTTTAGAATAGAGGGAGGAGAAAAGTTAAGTGACTGGGGAAAACTGAGTACAACTAACAAACCAGGGGCACGAAAATAGAAATCCCTAAAATTAAACAGAGGATAAACATAACTAGAAATTCACATAAATTTAAACAGAGGCCACATATTGATCTCCATATTACAAAGTTCTACTACGAATTAATAACTGAATATTCATATTAAACATAGGCCACATTTTAGCTAATTAATCACCGTAGATGACCACCACAATGACCTCCACCGATGCGCGATAGGTTGCATGGTGCCCGGCCACTCTATCTCATCCCCAGGATTGTGGATGGGTGGCAGAGGCGGGGTCGGCTCGACCACCAACGAATATGCATATGCCTCGGCCTCCTCCCAGTCGATGGAGCCAGAGCTGTCGAACTCGGCGGGCTCCGTCTTGATGGCATTGGTGTGGACGGCCTCCAACGATGCATGATGTGTGTCCATGGTACCTAGACACTCTGGCTCGTCGCCGAGCTTGTGCAGTAGCAGCGATGTCTAGACCTCGAGCGAATCTGCGCTAGTCTCGGCGTCCTCCTCCTCCTTCACCACGGGGTAGTTATCCTCCTCGGGATCTGCCTTGGCATCATAGGTAGCGACTTGGGCCCAGAGTCTTCGGCGCTTCGCCACATTCCAGCGCGCCTCTGCTTCGCCATGGCGGGCGGAGCGGCGCATGGATTCGTGATCCTCCTTGAAAAGCTTGGCCCAATACGATGCATCTGAGCCATACCCGCGGTCCACCCGTAGCGCCAACGGCAAGCGCACACGGCGGAGGGTGACCTCAATAGTGTGGGCCACAACACTCCTCGATTCCGGTGGCAAGGGGACACCACTCAGGTCAAGGTGCCACCACTTTGCCAGGCGGCAGTATGGAGGTGCGAGGGAGCAAACTTCTGCCAAAAGGCATGTCATCACCGTGTTCACCCTTGTCCGGCTAGCCCCATCGTGGCTCGAGCCAGATTCCGCTACCATCTCCGATGTAAATGGAGGACCTGCAGGAAGGGGAAGGACTGAACGGCGGGGGTGGATGGAAATTGTGGATTTTGAACGCGACATCTCGACACGGGCGGGCAAATATTGGGGGAGGGAATTGGCGCGCAGTAAAATGGAGAATCTGGGTATGGAGGGTCCGGATTTTTAAATAAATCTATACTTTATTTCACCAATTAGGATAGTCAAGTCATCTTTTACAATTTTTCGCAAGTTTAAAAACCCTAAATGTGAGCGGCATGCAAAAAATCTAGATTTTTTGACATATATATTTTTTTGTTTTTTCTCTTGAAAATGTGTGGAAATGAGTAAATCATTATTTGGACAATAAAAAAATCGTATTAGTCATTATTAGTTCAAGTGGGGTGCATATACACAATCCTAACAAAAAAGGAGTCCAATTTATACAAAACTTGGTTTTGGTGTTCTGAAGCATGTGAGTTGGCCCTCCAAACCAATGACGCTCCTACAAGATGATCAATTTTGTGAAGCAAGTTCCATTTAGGATGTGCGTATCGGCTTTTACTATTTTTTCCTAAGGTTATATACTAAAATTATGAGGCAATGCAAAGAATCATACTATTTTGACAGTCCTAAAAAAGTTAGAATTTTTTCCATGGAAACTCGATTTCCGGAATTCCAGCAGTATCCGGGCCACCTGTATACAAGCATATACATACCTTCTTCCATAGGCCATTCTAGACAGCCGTATCTATGTTTTAGTATTTATTACAAGGATAAATACCAAAATACAATAAATGAATCTATAATTTGTAACAAGTATATAAAAAGTGTCACCAAATTGATGTTGTATACAAAAATTACCTAAACCTGGACACCCAAGTCCAGACACTCCGGGTTGTAGTGCATTTTCAAATGAAAACTAGCATCAAGTAGTCACTGTTGATGACTTCCTATAAGTTTCCTTCACTAACACTTCAAATCAAACTAGGCACTACATATATTGATACATCATCCCAAAAGCTCACCAAGAGGCTAATTTAGTCTTGCCACTAACACTTTGTACATCATCATAAGATCAAAATATGGATAGCACAAACTACTAATTAAGTAAACTTCATATATATTCTTGATTACCACTATAATCACAAAAGCACCCAATTTAATACATCCCTCCATCATCCCAAAAGAACCTCGTTTAATAAATCGATCCATCATCCCAAAAGCTCAGCAAGAGGCCAATATAGTACTAGCAAACTTTAACAACATCTAACTAGAATTATACTACTACTAACTAGTACTACCAATCAATTCTTCTTCTTCTTCCTCGCACCGTCATCGAGCGGCAACGCTTCCTGCTGGAGGTCGCCACCTCCAGCTTGTCATCTGATGACCCACAAGTATAGGGGTTGTATCGCAGTATTTTCGAGGGAAGTGAAACCCAATTTATTGATTCGACACAAGGGGAGCCAAAGAATATTTATAAGCCTTAACAACTGAGTTGTCAATTCAGCTGCACCTGGAAACAATCTTGCTCACAGGAGTTTATCAGTAGCAACAGTTTTGTAGTAGGAATAGTAAAGTAGCAGCAGTAGTAAAGCAAAGACAATAGTAACAATAGCAGTAAACAGTGGGATTCGAGTGCGGTAGGCATATGGATGGACGGGCGTTGCATGGACACGAAAATTCACATAGCAATCAGAACATAGGGCAATTGTAGATAAATAAGATAAAGCATCCAAGTACTAGATAATCCTAGGCATGTGTCCCATATATAGTCATACGTGCTCGCAATGAGAACTTACACAACATCTTTTGTCACCTTGACCCGTTTGCAGCGGGGCCTCAAGGGAACTACTGGCAATTAAGGTGCTTCTTTTAATAGAGCATCGGAGCAAAGCATTAACACTCTGTGAACACATGTGATCCTCACATCAAAGCCATTCCCTCCGGTTATCCCGATTTCTGTCACTTCGGGGCCATTGGTTCTGGACAACAACGTGTGTATACAACTTGTAGATAAGACTAAAAACAATACTATCATAATGAATCAATAACATGTTCAGATCTGAAATCATGGCACTCGGGCCCTAGTGACAAGCATTAAGCAAAAAAGTCGCAACAAAGTCATAAAGCACTAATAAAAGATACTAGGCACCATGCCCTAACAATCTGATGCCATTATATGAACGATCTCATTCAATCCCTACCATCCCCATAGCCTACAGCGGGGGATTACTCACTCATAGATGGGGGAAACATGGATGGTCGATGGAGAAGCGATGGTGATGATGATGGCGATGATCTCCTCCAATTCCCCGTCCGTGAGTGCGAACGGAGTTTCTGGTGCTGTTTTGTGGAATCTGGTGGTGGCGGCAGAGCGGAACTCCTTCTAGAAAAACGTCGAACCCCCCGAAGTTTTTAGGTCAGAAGGCTCCTTATAGGCGAAGAGAGAGGCCGAGGGGTGCTGGGGGCCCACCACCCCTGCACGGCATGGCACTGGCCAGCGCCACCAGTGGTGTGGCCACCCAGCTCTTCTCCGTCTCGTATTGTGGCTCCTAGAGTATTCGGGTGAAATAGGATTTTTGGCATATTTTCTAGGATTTTTCCTGATAGTTGGTTTTCTGCACAAAAAGTAGACACCAAGGCAATTCTGCTAAAAACAATGTCAGTCCGCATTAGTTGCATCCAAATCACACAAGTTTAGAGGAGAAACAATAGCAAAAGTGTTCGGGGAAAGTAGATACGTTTTGGACGGATCAACTCCCCCAAGCTTAGCTTATTGCTTGTCCTCAAGCAATTCAGTTGAAAACTGAGTGCGATAAAAGAACTTTCACGAACACATTTGCTTCATATGATGTATATAATCTCAGCATGTGACCAACTAGTTAGGCAATTCATAATAAAGAGTATGCTACTGAGTCTACTTACTATTCAATGCAAGCTATGAATAGATTCCAACTCAAAAATAATAAGTAGCATGAAGCATAAACATAAGCAACATTACAATGCTCATAAAAAGGTATGTTAGAGGGGTATCTCGCTTGCCTTTGATTATGAATGTCAAGGCACCTCTGAAGTTCAAGTGATGACTAGAAGTACAGATATCAAGGATACAAGCATCAAAGTCATAACACAAATAATCAAGTAATGGAACAAACACAAAGAATGACAACTATGCTCTCAAGAATGTGCTCAAAGAATAAGTGGAGACTCAACAAGTAGAAGAAAAGGTTTTGAATAATTTGAAAGGCTTCCAAATGCTGAAAGTATGGTACTCATTAGCTTTGAGCTCTCATTGCCCCTATCATAAGCATCTTTAATGTGGTTAAGGTGAAAGTGAGGTCCAATCTGAGTTATATGCTTGACAGACTATAAACTGAAAATCCCAAGTCCCTTGAGTACGAGGGCCGCTCCTCATGCTACTCAACTTTAGTTACCGGTAAGTTCTTGTCATCGTAAGTATGTGCGTATCATTAAGAACCGCCAGCGGGGAACCCTTGCCCGATGATACGGAAGAATCCCCATATCAAAATGACAAGGCAAGCAGACAATGAGTATCTCAACAATCTTCTTATTTACCATGGGAAAATGGTGCTTTTTTGTCTCTTTCCTCTTTTCATAAAACTCTTTTTTTTTCTCAATAGCTATCTCTCTCTTTTTTATAAGAAGAATGCTTCATAGATATCATTATGGTTGCGCTGCAGGTTTCCACCATGTCAGCATGGATTAGACCAGCGGCCCAGGCGTTTCTCTCACACACATGCATAACTCCATGGACTTACAAGCTCCCCTTTTATTTCACACCGACGACATCCGCAAACAAAAGAGCAAGGTATCAACTGGGTATATATTTACAAGTGTTGAAAGCATTCCCCATGACAACACGGTTCTGCTAATCCCCAGCCTATAATTTGCAAGCATATAACTTTCATGGAGATTTCACAATGGTTCAGGTTTATTAAGTGCAGGAAATAAAGTGTGCCATCAAGTTCGTGAGAGCTTTACTAACTAATTTTCTCATAACAAGCAAACATTTTATTCGGAAGAAAACAAAGCATATTGAATATGCACGGAAGTAGCAAATGATGCTAATATGTAGGTATGGTGGACACTTTGGAAATATTTGGTTTAGGGAGTTGGAAACTTGAGTAAAACACTCAGTGGAAGTGAAGGCTAGCAATAGTAAGGGAGCGACAAACGAGAGAAAAATAGCTGTCATTATCATGCTTGCAACAAAACAGGACTACTCATGGCATGAAAGTCATTCAAGATCCTCAAGGAAAAATAATTCATCGAGGCTCAACTGATTATTACAGTCATGTGTATGCGTGAGCATGTGCCAAGTCAATTCAAATGAAACATTCAGAGGAGGATACCACGGTGTCATACCAATTTATGAATAGAGAAATGCAAGCAAACATTCATAAGACATGCTACAAACTATTAGCGAGCTGGAGCTAATCATAAGAAAGAAAGAACTACTAAGCATCCAAAGATAACATACACCCTACATGAACAGACTAAGCATGCTCACAGTGATGAGTATATGTACAAAATGAAAACAAATAGAGTTCGTTACCAGCCTCTTACCACGCCTCAAGTTGTCATTAATCCTCATTATTTCTCTTCACTTGTGCGGCTTGAATAATAATATGAGACCAATATTCCACTCAGGACTGCTGAACCCTGTAGCAAACTCACAAAATCAAAGAAGAACGACAAATATTTTTGGTGTTTTCGAATTTTAAACAAGAACCAAAAGGGAAAAACAAGCAAAGCAAAATCTTTTTGGGTTTTTCGAATAGTTCAAACAGAGCAAAAAGGGAAAAACAAACCAAGGCAAAAAGAAGAAGCAAACCAAAGAGAAACAACAGAAATATTTTTGGTCTTTTTGTGTTTTAGAAATCAAAAGCAAAGAAGAACGAAAACTAAAAAGAGAACGAAAACATGAATATACAAAGTACCGACGCAACATGATATGAAGATGAGTGCGGTGTCGGCGTACCTCCCCCCAAGCTTAGGCTTTTGGCCTAAGTGGGTATCAATCCCAAACTGGCCAGGATGAAGTGTCACCCTGGTACGACGAAGAGGTCCCCTCATCCTGGTGCAAGCTCGATTACGTCCCTCCGTAATGTGCGGAGTAATCATAGGAGGGCACATCCTCCTGGTGCTGCTAGTGGAAACCCAGCAAGCAAAGCTGCTCGTCCACCTCCTCCTTGGAGCGCGACCACGGTCTCCTGTGAACACTAAACAAAGCAGGCTATGGCAAAAGGATCTCCCTTTCATCCCCGTCAGTGAAAAGCATCCTATATACTAGACTTTTCAAATCAGAAGTAGCAGTGACAAAGTGATGAGTTTCATAGCAACAAGGTCAAGCCTCTGTGGTGCCAGCATAGCATCATAGGGATCCACTAAAAGACCTAATGCATTGACTATACGCGAGGCAATGATGCCCCCATAGATAGGCCCCCTAGCAGCTAGGCGGCGAGTAATAAGCAAGCCAAGATTGTACCGAGTATCATTGTTAAGCGCAGCAGCAAGGAATGCTAAATGATAGTTGGAGATATTACTTGTGTTCTCCCTGATGGGTTCGTAGCATTGAAAACAAAAAATTTCTACCGCAAGAACGAACAAAACCCAGATCTAATCTAGATAAAAGCCAAGATCTAATCTATTAGACATGTGCAATGAGATAGATATGTACTAACCCTTGTAGATCCGAAAGCCTTGTGCAAGATCGGATCTCGTGGTTGATGTAGACGATCACTTGCCGATCTCAAGATCAAGTAGACAATCCTTCCGGTGCGCCTTAGGCAGCGCTTCCATGATCGGTCACGTCTTGAGTCAGCAGACCTTCCTCTCCCGTTCAGCGACGTGAGGTAGTAGATCTCTCCACGGAATCCCAGCAGCACGACGGCGTGGTCGTGGTGGTGGAGTAGAGAATTCTGCAGGGCTTCGCCTAAGCCAGAGCAGATGGAAGAAGGAGGAGAGAGGCGGCTAGGGTTTTGAGTGGAAGGGGGCAAAGGGGGGTGGCGCCTCCACCCCTCTATATATAGAGGGAGGGGTGCGGCCTAGGGTTCCCACCCCTAGGCCCACCTCCTAGGGCCGGTGCACAAGGGAGCTTGGGGGGAGAGTCCTTCCCCCCTAAGTTTCCCTTACTTACCCTCCAAGTTTCCCTTTATCCTTTCTTGGTTTTCAAGTAAACTCCAAAATATCTTCTAGAACCTTCCGGAACATTCCGAAACCTTCTAGAATCCCCATATAAACACTCCAGAACATTTTCGAACGTAGAAAACGATCCCCATTATATGAATCTTATTCCCCGGACAATTCCGGATCTCCTCGTGATGTCCCGGATCCAATCCGAGACTCCGAACAACATTCGGTCTCCAACGCACATTCCATATCTACTTAAAACAACTTCGAACCTTAAGTGTGTCACCCTACGGTTCGTGAATATCTGAACATGATGGAGACACCTCTCCGATCAATAACCATCAGCGGGATCTGGAGATCCATAACGGCTCCCACATACTCAACGATGACTTCGTGATCGATAGAACCATTAACATACGAAACCAATTCCCTTTGTCACGCGATACTCTACTTATCCGAGGTTTGATCATCAGTATCTCCATACCTAGTTCTACCTCGTTACTGATAAGTACTCTTTACTCGTTCCATGTTATGTCATCCCTTGTGACCTAGTCACATGCTTGCAAGCTAACTAGATGACATTCCACCGAGAGGGCCCAGAGCATATCTATCCGTCATATGGATGGACAAATCCCAATCTTGGCCCATGTGCTTCAACACATACTTTCAGAATACCCAATGACACCTTTATAACCACCCAGTTACGAAGCGGTGTTTGATGTCATCAAAGTATCCATCCAGTGATGGTGATTAACATAACCTCATGGTCGAAGGATTAGGTTACTATGCATTTGAAAGCTTGTAGAAATACGAACTTAATGACTTGATCTTATGCTACGCTTACTATGGGTGTGTGTCCATCACATCATTCTCCTAATGATATAACCTTGTTATTAATGACATCCAATGTCCATGATCAGGAAATCATGATCATCAATTAATCAACAAGCTAGTTCAACAAGAGGCTTACTAGGGACTCTTTTATGTTTACAAAACACACATGTATTAGTGTTTCCTTATAATACAATTATACCATGGGATGCAAACATTCATCATAAACACAAAGATATAATAATAACCACTTTTATTATTGCCTCTTGGGCATATCTCCAACAGTCTCCCACTTGAACTAGAGTCAATAATCTAGATTACATGGTAATATACCTAACACCCATGGCATTCTGGTGTTGGTCATGCTTTGCTCTAGGGAGAGGTTTAGTTAACGGATCTGCCACATTCAGATCAGTGTGTACTTTGCAAATCTTTATGTCACCATCTCGGACATACTCGCGAATGGCATGGAAACGTAGCTTGATGTGCTTCAGCTTGCTATGTTACCTTGGCTCCTGTGCATTAGCTATGACACCTGTGTTGTCACAGTAGATGGCCATCGGGTCCAACGCACTAGGAACCACGCCAAGTTCAGTAATGAACTCCTTCATCCATATGGCTTCTTGTGCAGCCTCCGAAGCAACTATGTATTCTGATTCAGTTGAAGATTTCGCCACAACGCTTTGCTTGGCACTCCTCCAGCTCACTGCAACACCATTCAAAATAAATCATTATCCATTTGTGACTTGAGTCATGGATTGGTGTTCCAACTAACATCAGTGTAACTGTTTACAACAAGCTGTTCATCACCTCCATAAGAAAGAACCATATCCTTAGTCCTATTTAGGTACTTTAGGATATTCTTGACCGCTGTCCAGTGCTCCATTCCAGGATCACTTTGATATCTGCTAGTCAAACTAACAGCATATGCTATATCCGGTCTTGTACACAGCATGGCATACATGATAGAACCTATGGCCGAGGCATAGGGAATATTATTCATCTTCTCTCTATCTTCTGTCGTAGCTAGACTTTGAGTCTTACTCAAGGTCTTACTTGACAACATGGGCACGAATCCTTTCTTGCTCTCTTCCATTCTAAACTTCTTTAGAACTTTGTCCAAGTATGTACTTTGTGAAAGCGCTATTAGGCGTCTTGATCTATCTCTATAAATCTTGATGCCTAGAATATATGCCGCTTCACCAAGATCCTTCATTGAAAAACTATTATTCAAATAGGCTTTAACACTATTAAGTTCTATATCATTCCCAATCAAAAATATGTCATCTACATATAGTACTAGGAATGCTACAGAGCTCCCACTCACTTTCTTGTAAATACAAGCTTCTCCATAAGTTTGTATAAATCCAAAGTTTTTGATTACTTTATCAAAACGTTGATTCCAACTCCGGGATGCTTGCTTCAGTCCATAAATGGAGCACTGAAGTTTGCATACCTTGTCAGCATCTTTAGGATCGACAAAACCCTTGGGTTGTACCATATACAACTCTTCCTCAATGTCACCATTAAGGAACGCCGTTTTGACATCCATCTGCCAAATCTCATAATCGAAATATGCAGCAATTGCTAACAAAATCCTCACAGACTTTAGCTTCACTATTGGTGAGAATGTCTCATCGTAGTCAACTCCTTGAATTTGTCGGAACCCTTTCACGACAAGCCGAGCTTTATAGATGGTAACATTACCATCAGCATCTGTTTTTCTTTTGAAAATCCATTTGTTCTCGATAGCCTTACGGCCATCCGGTAAGTCCACCAAGGTCCATACTTGGTTTTTGTACATGGATCCCATTTCGGATTTCATGGCTTCTAGCCATTTGTCGGAATCTGGGCTCACCATAGCTTCTTCATACGCCGGGTCATCGGTGTTGTCCACCAACATGACGTTCAAGGCAGGTCATACCAATCGGAGTGGTACGAACCCTCGTTGACTGCGAGGTTCAAAGCAACCGTTCGAAGTTTCACGATCACCATCATTAGCTTCCTCTCCAATTGGTGCGGCGACAAAAACATCTTCGGTCTGCGGTACTCTCAACTCAGAGAAGGTTCAATAACCTCGTCGAGTTCTACTTTCCTTCAGTCACTTCCTTGAGAGAAACTCCTTCTCAAGAAAGGATCCATTCTTGGCAACGAAAACTTTGCCTTCGGATCTATGATAGAAGGTATACCCAATTGTTTCTTCAGGGTATCCTATGAAGACGCATTTCTCCGCTTTGGGTTCAAGCTTATCAGGTTGTAACTTCTTTACATATGCTTCGCAACCCCAAACTTTAAGGAACGACAACTTAGGTTTCTTTCCAAACCACAATTCGTATGGTGTCGTTTCAACGGATTTAGATGGTGCCCTATTTAAAGTGAATGAGGTTGTCTCTAATGCATATCCCCAAAACGATAGCGGTAAATCTGTAAGAGACATCATAGACCGAACCATATCTAAGAGAGTTCGATTACGACGTTCGGACACACCATTACGCTGTGGTGTTCCCGGCGGTGTCAATTATGAAAGTATTCCACATTTCTTTAAATGCATGCCAAACTCATAACTTAGATATTCACCTCCACGGTCGTAAGCGAAACTTAATCTTCTTGTTACGATGATTTTCCACTTCACTTTGAAATTCCTTAAACTTCTCGAAAGTTGCGGACTTATGTTTCATAAAGTAGACATACCCATATCTACTTAAGTCATCCGTGAAAGTGAGAACATAACGATATCCACCACGCGATGCTACACTCATTGGACCGCACACATCGGTATGTATTATTTCCAATAAGTTTGTAGCTCGCTCCATTATTCCAGAGAATGGAGTCTTAGTCATTTTTCCCATTAGACATGCTTCGCATCTTTCAAGTGATTCAAAATCAAGTGATTCAAGAAGTCCATCAGAATGGAGTTTCTTCATACGCTTCACTCCAATGTGACCAAGATGACAGTGCCACATGTATGTAGAATTATCATTCAATTTTGTTCATTTAGCATCTATGTTGTGAACATGTGTATCACTACTATCGAGATTAAGTAAGAATAAACCATTCATCTCAGGTGCATTACCATAAAAGATATTACTCATATAAATCGAACAACCTTTATTCTCGGACTTAAAAGAGTAACCGTCTCACAATAAACAAGATCCAGATATAATGTTCATTCTTAACGCAGGCACCAAATAACAATTATTCAAATTTAAAACTAATCCCGAAGGTAGATGTAGAGGGAGCGTGCCGACGGCGATCACATCAACCTTGGAGCCATTTCCAACGCGCATCGTCACCTCATCTCTCGCCAGTCTTCGTTTATTTCGCAGCTCCTGTTTCGAGTTACAAATATGAGCAACCGAACCAGTATCAAATACCCAGGCACTACTACGATTACTAGTAAGATACACATCAATAACATGTATATCGAATATACCTTTCTTCTTGATTTTGCCGTTCTTCGGATCTGCCAGGTACTTGGGGCAGTTACGCTTCTAGTGACCAGCACCCTTGCAGTAGAAGCATTCAGTTTCAGGCTTAGGACCACCCTTGGGCTTCTTAGCAGGTGCGGCAACTTTCTTGCCGTCCTTCTTGAAGTTTCCCTTGTTCTTAGGCTTGCCCTGTTTCTTGAAATTGGTGGTCTTATTGACCATCAACACTTGGTGCTCCTTCTTGATCTCCACTTCAGCAGTTTTCAGCATGGACGATAGTTCAGGCAACGTCTTGTTCATGCAGTGCATATTTTAGTTCATCACAAAGTTCTTATAACTCGGTGGCAGTGATTGGAGGACACGGTGAATCCCTAACTCATTAGGAATCGTTATCCCCAACTCTTGGAGCTTGTTTGCATGCCCAGACATGGTGAGCACGTGCTGCTTCTTGAGCTACCCTCTTCCATCTTACAGTTAAAGAACTTTTCGGAGGCCTCATAGCTCTCCACGGTCGCGTGAGTCTCAAAAATTATCTTGAGCTCCTTAATGATCTCGAACGGGTCGTGGTGCTCAAAGCGCTTCTGAAGCTCTGTCTCTAAACCGTACAGGATGGCACACTGAACTGTGGAGTAATGATTTTTCCGAGTGGCGTAAACATTCTTTACGTCATTGGTGGCATCTTCTGCAGGTGGGTCACCTAGCGGTGCTTCGAGCACATAGGTCAACTGACCAGCCTTGAGGACAATCTTCAGTCCACGGAGCCAGTCTGTGAAGTTGCTTCCATTGTTCTTAAGCTTTTCTTTCTCTAGGAACGCATTGAAATTGATGGAGAGGTTCGCCATAATCTACAACAAATTTGCAAGTAGTTTAGACTAAGTTTATGATAAATTGAGTTCAATTTTAATTCTTAAATTAACTAGGTGAACTCCCACTCAAAACAACATCCCTCACATTGTCTTAGTGATTACACGAACCAAGTCCACTACACCAAGTCCGATCTTCACGAGAGAAGATGTAGTTTCATCGGCGAACAATCTCATGTTCATCATATCATTTATATGATTCATGCTCTACCTTTCGGTATTCCGTGTTACGAGACCATGTCTGTACATGCTAGGCTCGTCAAGATTAACCTTAGTTTCTGCATGTGCAAATTTGGCTTTCACCCGTTGTATGCACACGTAGAATCTATCACATCCGATCATCACGAGATGCTTGAAGCAGAGTCTTAGCGGTGCCAACTAAGGATGAACACTTTATTACTTGATATTTAGTGAGAGGGATCATCTTATAATGCTACTGTCGCGATCTAAGCAATACAAGATGCATAAAGGATCAACATCATAGGCAATTCATAATTAGTGTGATATGATATGGCCCTTTCTTCTTATGCCTTTGATCTCCATCTCCAAAGCACGGACATGATCTCCATCATCACCAGTATTGCGTCAAGGTCGATTAAGCGCCGCTTCATGGTTGTCCATCATCACTAGCAACTATTACAACTACTTGGAATAAAGCTATTACAAGATGAATAGACACTTGAGTCTTAACAGAATTAAAGACAACCATCAGGCTCACGCGGTTGCCATATTACAACAAGGATCATTGCATACATCAAATATAATCACAATCACATGATGGCCATATCACATCACAAAACCCCTGCAAAAACAAGTTAGATGCCTCTAATTTTCTTTGCATGTTTTACGTGGTTTGGGGCTTTCGAATAAGAACGGATCTTGACTATGAAACTGAACCACAACGTTGATACAAGTGCTATCAAGTGCAAAGTGTAGATTTGATCTATACTATGGTGGGAGAGTCAGACACCCGCAAAGCCACTTGTGCAAAGAAAGTTACACGTCAAGCGTGGAGCAAGTCTCATGTGCGATGACATGTAAGGTTAGCCCGAGCTGCTTCATCCCACCATACCGCAAGATGCAAAGTACACAAAGCAAAAGACGGCACGAGCACCAACGCCCACAAAACCATTGTGTTCTACTCGTGCAACAGATCTACGCATAGACATGGCTCTGATACCACTGATGGGTTCGTAGCATTGAAAACAAAAAAATTCTACCACAAGAACAAACAAAACCCAGATCTAATCTAGATAAAAGCCAAGATCTAATCTATTAGACATGTGCAACGAGATAGATCTGTACTAACCCTTGTCGATTCGAAAGCCTTGTGCGAGATAGGATCTCGTGGTTGATGTAGACGATCACTTGCCGATCTCAAGATCGAGTAGACGATCCTTCCGGCGCCGCGTTAAGCGGCGCTTCCGATCGGTCCTGCGTCTTGGTCGGCAGACCTTCCTCTCCCTGTTCCAGTGAGCAGCGGAGGTAGTAGATCTCTCCACGGAATCCCAGCAACACGACGGCGTGGTGGTAGTGGAGTAGAGAATTCTGCAGGGCTTCGCCTAAGCCAGAGCAGATGGAAGGAGGAGGAGAGAGGCGGCTAGGGTTTTGAGTGGAAGGGGGCAAAGGGGGGTGGCGCCTCCACCCCTCTATATATAGAGGGAGGGGTGCGGCCTAGGGTTCCCACCCCTAGGCCCACCTCCTAGGGCCGGCGCACAAAGGAGCTTGGGGGGAGAGTCCTTCCCCCCCCAAGTTTCCCTTACTTACCCTCCAAGTTTCCCTTTATCCTTTCTTGGTTTTCAAGTAAACTCCAAAAAATCTTCTAGAACCTTCCGGAACATTCCAAAACCTTCTAGAATCCCCATATAAACACTCCGGAACATTTCCTAACTTAGAAAACGATTCCCATTATATGAATCTTATTCCCCGGACAATTCCGGATCTCCTCGTGATGTCCCGGATCCAATCCGAGACTCCGAACAACATTCGGTCTCCAACGTACATTCCATATCTACTTAAAACAACTTCGAACCTTAAGTGTGTCACCCTACTGTTCATGAATATGCAGACATGATGGAGACACCTCTCCGATCAATAACCATCAGCGGGATCTAGAGATCCATAACGGCTCCCACATACTCAACGATGACTTCGTGATTGATAGAACCATTAACATACGAAACCAATTCCCTTTGTCACGCGATACTCTACTTATCCGAGGTTTGATCATCGGTATCTCCATACCTAGTTCTACCTCGTTACTGATAAGTACTCTTTACTCGTTCCATGTTATGTCATCCCTTGTGACCTAGTCACATGCTTGCAAGCTAACTAGATGACATTCCACAGGAAGGGCCCGAGCATATCTATCCGTCATATGGATGGACAAATCCCAATCTTGGTCCATGCGCTTCAACACATACTTTCAGAATACCCAATGACACCTTTATAACCACCCAGTTACAAAGCGGTGTTTGATGTCATCAAAGTATCCATCCGGTGATGGTGATTAACATAACCTCATGGTCGAAGGATTAGGTTACTATGCATTTGAAAGCTTGTAGCAATACGAACTTAATGACTTGATCTTATGCTACGCTTACTATGGGTGTGTGTCCATCACATCATTCTCCTAATGATATAACCTTGTTATTAATGACATCCAATGTCCATGATCAGGAAATCATGATCATCAATTAATCAACAAGCTAGTTCAACAAGAGGCTTACTAGGGACTCTTTTATGTTTACAAAACACACATGTATTAGTGTTTCCTTATAATACAATTATAGCATGGGATGCAAACATTCATCATAAACACAAAGATATAATAATAACCACTTTTATTATTGCCTCTTGGGCATATCTCCAACACTCCCTACCAAGTACACTAGTAGCAAGATAATATGCAAAGTATCTAAGAGCAGGGAGTTGGATATTTCTTATCTTTCCATGCTGCGCCACGCAGTCATCATCGTTGGTCACCCCTCGGCAAAGCTCCAACAAATCAGCGGGTCACCCTTGAATTTTCTTCATGGTCCCTGTCATGCGTACACCTATAATACTGCAAAATCTCTCCAAAGGCATGGTGAAGGGCAGATTATAGATTTTAAAAGAGACAGTCGACTGATAGGATGTGTTAGTAAACGTAAAGCTCTCAACAAAAGTTTTGGTGAGCATGGCGTATTGCGCACTCTCATCTTGCATATATGAGGTCAAACCAACCCTCTCAATCAGTAGCAAGAAATCATCAAGAATACCTGCAGCTTGTAAGAAAGTAAAACAAGGAAAAGAGGATGGGTGAGCATCCCCATCATCCCTTTCACTACCAATACGAGTTGCAATGAGATCTTTGTTGTATGATGGCCTAGCTTGAGAGGCTGTTCTTGAGGGCCTCGACCTCCTAGGTGCATCACTCTCAAATATCTCTCCAAGGTTGTTCATGCTTGGTATTCTGAAATTTAAACACCTATTAAACAAGTGATTGCAAAGTAAATATAATGAAGGATTCTACTCATAGGGACTTGCAAGAGGCCTAAACATGCATCAAAACTATATCTCTAAGCATCAAACAAACGTACAAGCTCTCATAACCAGTCACCTATAGCAGCAAAATACTCAATATATAATCCACTAAACACAAATCTACTTGGACAAGGGGAGGAGTCACATACCAGGGAACAAATGCTCCAAATTTCAGCAAGAAAGATGGGTTGAGCAAGGAGATCAAAAAAATCGAGAGCAAGCACAGCAAGAACGCGATTTTGAGCAATGAACCGGAGCTTACTCGGGAGAGAGAAGAAAGTGGCAGGTGAGAGAGTTAGTGGGGGCCAGGGGTGGCCCACACCAGGGCATGGCGCCACCCAAGGCTGGCCGCGCCACCATGTGGTGTGCCTGCCTGGTGGGCCCCCCTGGTACCTCCCAGGTACTCCTCTGCCCCTTTTTCCTCATAAAAATTTAATATGAATTTTCTAGAATTTTTCGAGACACTTTATTTTTGGGCATTTTTCAGAAATAGAAGAATGATTTTTCTGACAGACAGATTTTTTTTTCTTTTGGAAACATTATGCAAGGACAAAACAAGGCTAGAACTACAGAAGTTCTAAGACACTCTAACGTGCAAGCAACTAACAAGAAAAAGAAAACTAAACGAAAGCAAAAACTAAAATGCAAAGGGTAGAAATAAACGGAGATAATCATAATGAAAACATTGTTTTCTTCAATGGAATCCTTTTGTTAACAAGGTTGATCAAGTCTTGCTACCAAAACAATTGCATATGAGACAAAACTTTGTATTCCACTAATGATTATGTTACCTCAACCTTGATAGCAATGGTCCCAATCATAATAGTTTCAATTTTTTCTCTTGGTATGGGACAATATATTTCTCCAACTTGAATGCCTTCAACATGTTCAATTGAATTCAAACCATAAGTCCTTTCAATCTTCTTGGGGAAATAGATAGTATGTTCCTTGTCATTAACATTGAAGGTCACCTTTCCTTGATTACAATTAATAACAGCTCCTGCAGTGTTAAGAAAAGGTCTCCCAAGAATAATAGACATATTATCATCTTCAGGCATTTCAAGCACAACAAAATCAGTTAATATCAAGCAATTATGAGCCACCTGAACAGGTACATCCTCACATATACCCACAGGAATAGTGGTAGATTTATCAGCCATTTGCAAAGATATATCAGTTGGTATTAATTTTTCAAGTTGAAGCCTCTTATAAAGAGAGAAAGGCATAACACTAACTCCAGCTCCCAAATCACACAAAGCAGTTCTAACATAACTGTTCTTAATAGAGCAAGGGATAGTTGGAATCCCTAGGTCTCCAAGTTTCTTAGGAACCTTACCATTAAAGGAATAATTAGCAAGCAAAGTAGAAATTTCTTCATTAGGGATCTTCCTTTTATTCGAGATAATATCCTTCATATACTTTGAGTAAGGAGGCAGTTTAATAGCATCAGTCAAAGGAATTTGCAAGAATAAAGATTTCATCCACTCACAAAACTTATTATAATGTTCATCTTCCTTTGACTTGTGTTTCTTATCAGGGAAAGGCATATGTTTTTGGACCAAAGGTTCTCTTTCACTACCATGTTTCTTAGCAATAAAATCCTCTTTAGTGTATTTGGTATTCTTAGTATGGTTTTCAGGTTCTTCTTCAACTTTTTCTTCATTAGGAACTTCATTTTCTTCATTACCACTTTCAATTTCAGCATCAGAGATAGATATACTATTAGGATCTATAGCAGGTTCAGAGGGTTCTACAACAGTTTTATGTTTCTTCTTCCTTTTCTTACGAGTAGAACCACTATTTTCAGCTTGTTGAGAATCCTGCTCAATTCTTTTGGGATGCCCCTCAGGATATAGATGATCCTGGGTAGCAGCTCCACTTCTAGTTCTAGTTTCATAAGAATGTTTTTCTTTAGCAGCATTAACTAGCAAGTCGTTTTGCACTTTAACGAGTTGATCTATTTGAGTTTGAACCATTTGAAAGTGTTTGACAATCATTTTAACATCATTAGAGGTTCTTTCCACAATATCTTTCAACTCAACAATAGCTCTAGTGTTTTCCATTAGATGTTTGCACCCTTTTATTAAAATTATCTTGCTTAACAATAAAGATATCGAATTCTTCTAAGCATTGATCAGGAGGTTTAGAGTAAGGGATATCACCTTCATCAAAGTGTTGGAGAGAGTGTACCGCGATAGTGGATGAGTAGGGGATAGGCTTACATAATTCTTCTATAGGAGGTAAATTCTTGACATCTTCAGCTTTAATTCCCTTCTCCTTAAGACATTTCTTAGCTTCCTTCATCACTTCATCATTTAATTCAATAACTCCCCTCTTCTTTGATGTTGGAATAGGCACCGGAATAGATGGTTCAGGTACAATTACTTCAGGTATAGCTTGTTTAGGAGGAGTCCAATCTTCATAGTTCTTACTTATTTTAGCCATTAATTCCTCGGCTTCCTTAGGAGTCCTATTCCTGAAAACACAATCAGCACAACTATCTAGGTATGTCCTAGATTCCTCAATTAGTCCATTATAAAATATATCAAGAAGCTCATTCTTAGGTAATGGACTTCCAGCTTGTGCATGAATCAAAGCACAAAACCTTACCCAAGATTCGGGCAATACCTCTTTTTCTCCCTGTTTAAAATCAAAAAGTTCCTGCAAAATAGCATGTCTAGCACTAGGAGGAAAATATTTCTGTAGGAAAGTACTAATCAAGCACTCAGGGCTATCAATAGATCCAGGAGGTAAATTACTAAACCAAGTTTTAGCTTCTCCTTTCAGTGAAAAGGGGAAAATCTTAGCAACAAAGTAAGTACTCATCTTAACATCATCAGAAAACAAGCCACTCATGGTAGAAAGTCCATTCATATGTGCTACTGCACTTTCATTCTTAGTCCCACAAAAAGGTTCTTTCTCGACAATACCTATGTAAGATAGATCGAGAGAGAAATCATAATCTTCATCTATAATGTTTATGGGAGAAGCAGCAAACTTAGCGACAGGAGACAATTTGGGTCTAATAGTACGCCTCTCAAGGAGACTCTTAGCAGTGCTCCTATCATGGGTGTTTTTACATTCTTTAATAAATTCATCGGTCATCTCAACATAACCATCTTCAATATCATAACTCTCGCTAGACTCAGGTGAGCTAACAGGTGTGGTAGTGTCTTCATTAGGAGTTTCGGTATTTCCAGCTATAGTTCTAGCAATTGTAGCATCTAGGAAAGGACCTAATGAACCACTCTTATCAAGCACAGTAGAAGCAGCATCATAAGCATCAGAAGTTTCAGATTCAGCAGTAGTAGCAGTGTGTGTAGCATGTGTATGTGGTGGTGTAAGGAACTTACTCTTAACAGACGGTGAATCAAGAGCAGCAGAGGTGTTTAGAACCGTACCTCTTCTTGTAGTGGATGGTAAAATAGGAACCTTGCCATCACGAGACTTACCCATGATGGATGGATAGCAGCGAACAATAGAGAATCCAAGTGAACTTGATAAATAAAGCTATGCTCCCCGGCAACGGCGCTAGAAAATAGTCTTGATGACCCACAAGTATAGGGGGTGTATTGCAATATTTTCGAGGGAAGTGAAACCAAATTTATTGATTCTACACAAGGGGATCCAAAGAATATTTATAAGCCTTAACAACTGAGTTGTCAATTCAGATGCACCTGGAAACAATCTTGCTCACAGCAGTTTATCAGTAGCAACAGTTTTGTAGTAGGAATAGTAAAGTAGCAGCAATAGTAAAGCAAAGACAAGATAACAATAGCGATGAACAAAGGATTCGAAAAGCGGTAGGCATATGGATGGATGGACGGGCGTTGCATGGACAAGACAATTCACATAGCAATCAGAACATAGGGCAATTGCAGATAAATAAGATAAAGCATCCAAGTACTAGATAATCCTAGGCATGTGTCCCATATATAGTCATACGTGCTCGCAATGAGAACTTGCACAACATCGTTTGTCCTGCTAGCCCGTTTGCAGCGGGGCCTCAAGGGAACTACTGGCAATTAAGGTGCTCCTTTTAATAGAGCACCAGAGCAAAGCATTAACACTCCGTGAACACATGTGATCCTCACATCAAAGCCATTCCCTCCGTTATCCCGATTTCTGTCACTTTGGGGCCATTGGTTTCGGACAACAACGTGTGTATACAACTTGGAGATAAGACCAAAAACAATACTATCATAATGAATCAATAACATGTTCAGATCTGAAATCATGGCACTCGGGCCCTAGTGACAAGCATTAAGCACAACAAGTCGCAACAAAGTCATAAAGAACTAATAAAAGATACTAGGCACCATGCCCTAACAATCTAATGCCATTACATGAACGATCTCATCCAATCCCTACCATCCCCATAGCCTACAGCGGGGGATTACTCACTCATAGATGGGGGAAACATGTATGGTCGATGGAGAAGCTATGGTGATGATGATGGCGATGATCTCCTCCAATTCCCGTCGGCCGAACGGAGTTTCTGGTGCTGTTTCGTGGAATTTGGTGGTGGCAGCGGAGCGGAACTCCTTCTGGAAAAACGTCGAACCCCCCAAAGTTTTTAGGTCAGAAGGCTCCTTATAGGCGAAGAGAGAGGCCGATGAGGTGCCTAGGGGGCCCACACCACCCCCTGGCGCGGCTTGGCCTGGCCTACGCCACCAGGTGGTGTGGCCACCCCCTGGCTCTTCTCCGTCTCGTATTCTAGCTCCTGGAGTCTTCGGGTGAAATAGGATTTTTGGCATATTTTCCGGGATTTTTCCTGATAGTTGGTTTTCTGCACAAAAAGTAGACACCAAGGCAATTCTACTGAAAACAACGTCAGTCTGCATTAGTTGCATCCAAATCATACAAGTTTAGAGGAGAAACAATAGCAAAAGTGTTTGGGAAAGTAGATACGTTTTGAACGTATCATCATCGTCATTGTCGACCAGAGGACACTCCTCTCGTTTGTCGTCATCATCACCGTCGACCACCGGCCACTCGTGTTGCGCAACAGGCGCATTCTCCTCTGGCAACGCCCAAATTCTCTGCTTCGGTGATGCCTGCATGCTCTGCTCCGGTGGCGCCTACATGCACTGCTCCCCGGGTGCCTCCTGCTCGGAAGGCGCCTCCTCCTCCTCCTTGTCCTCATCGGAATACCACTCCACCGATTCTTCCCAATATTCTTGCAGAGCGACAACCTTGGGATCATCGAATGGACCTCTTATGGGTCATCGATGACCCTGTTGTTGGTGCTACCACCGCTGAGGCCGTCGTGGATCGATTCGGGTTCCGAATCCTAGCTCCAAGCCATCTTCTTCCTTGGTTATTTTGGGAAATTTGGAGAATTGATTTTATGGAGAAAGGTTGAGAAGAAGGAGATAATGTTGAGATGGAATCAATTGTTGAATTTATAGGCCTCTTCACCAGCGTTGCACATCCCCCAATAAAGCTGAACAAGGCATTGAATCACCACCAACGATTGCAATTCTGCAGATTACCATTGTGACCCGGAGATTCCGGATTTTTTCGGACCGCCCATAGTCAAACTAGCCGTTATTGGTTGGAAAAATATAAAACAAATTCATATACATGTGAGTGGATCGAAATACATTTTGATGGTTCGTATTTTGGAATAAATAGGAACATATCAAAACACTGTATGTTTTTGCTATCAGGAATGTGTTAGCTTGTACTTGTGTCCCTATCTAATTGGCATGCAATGTACGCGTATTCCGAATCCTCTTAAAATATGTATATGTCATTTTACTATCTATAACATCGATCCCTCCTATTGGGAATTATTTATCAAGAATGCATAAGAATGCTACAAAGTTTTTACATTTCCTTGTAAGATCAAGCTTTACTAGAGGAAAGTTACTTTATATGCATGTATGATACTTCAAATATATAACATCTAAACTAGAGAGAAATTATTGATAAATCTAAACTAGTAAGAAAACATTACGTGTGATCGTGTATAAAAAACTTACTTGGCATGATCCCATGATTTAACTAATGTAACAAGTCACTAGATGCATCCTCTGCTATTCTTAGAGTTTAAGGTTTAGGGTTTAATTACCACTAAACCCCAAACCCTTCCCTCTAGCATTCTTATGTATATGTGATTTTACTATCTAAGAATTATTGTAAGTACATTCATCGCACTTCAAATAACATCGATCCCTCCTATTGGTAAATTATTTATCAAGAATGCATTAGAATGCAATGAAGTTTTACATTTCATTGTAAGATCAAGCTTTACTAGAGGGAAGTTACTTTAGATGCATGTATGATGCTTCAAATATATAACATCTAAACTAGAGGGGAAATTATTAATAAATCTAAACCAGTAAGAAAACATTACGTGTTATCGTATATAAAAAACTTACTTGGCATAATCACATGATTTAACTAATATAAAAATTCACTAAAGGCATCCTCTGCTATGCTTAGAGTTTAGGGTTAGGGTATAGAGTTTAGGGTTTAATTACCACTAAACCCCAAACCCTAGACACTAAACCCTAAATCCTAAGCACCGCCGAGGACGCCGCTAGTGATTTATCACACCAATTAAATCATGTGGTTACGTTAAGTAAGTTTTTAATTTAACAACACAAAGTGCAAGTACTAGTACTTCAAATTGGGTGGGTTGGAACACCCCTCTCCACCACTAGGCTATGCCTCACTTTGTGATCGAACTTGAGTAAAATATATTATGAAAAACACATGGTGGCAAGACATGGCGTGGGAATTTTGTTTCAAAACTTCCACAGACGAGTTGTTTATCAAATCATCTCCAAAAATAAATTATTAGAGGCGGCCTAATCTTTGGGCCATTGTCGCGCTGCTTACAGATGGCTCATAATTTGAATTGTTGCCAATAAGTCGATTTTTTGGGGGTGGCCGAGTTTTCTGCCCACCTCCCCAATTATCACAGTAGTGTATTTGTTTGAACCGCCTCCTAAAAGGTATTATTGGAGGCATGTGAATTATTGGCGGTGGATTTTTCACAAAACCCACCTGCGGAAATGGGTTTAGGAGGTGGTTCAGAGTTTTTAGGCAAAAACACACTTCAGGTGGATGCTACAAAGCCCGATTTTGTAGTAGTGTCACTAGAGGTGGTTCATATCGAATCCAATCCTTATTGGGTGCTTTAATAAGCTATGTAAAAGTTTGAAGAAGATGCAAGACAACATTTAATTTGGAGTTCGTTAGACAAATCATCTACCTGTCCAGATTTATGGAAAGCACAAAGACAATCATAATCAATTTATATGTCTCCTTTTCCCCTATATTAAAAGCCCAGGTTTCCCTATTACAACGAAATATTTCTAACAAAGCCCAAGCCTCAGATATTGATCTATCCATGAAGATCCTCCTGAGACTAAATCAAGTTCTATTCTATTAACTTCTTTTAACCCACCATAGAAAACATGTAAAGCATACCAAGGTGGTAAATCATGATCAGGACAATTATGAAGAAAACCTCTGAACCTTATGTAAGCCCTTACTAGACTTTCCCTTGGATGGTTCTTAAAGTATATAATCATTCGTCTTGCTCGAAAAGATTTTATCTTGGGTAGAAATGAGACAAGAATTCTTCAGCTAGTTTGTCCACTTGGTGATGATTTCTGCATGACAAGTTCCATACGAAGCAAGAGATGTACTAGTTACAGTTTGGTTAAACAACTTTAACTTTACCTCATCGTTAGTAAAAAAAATCTGAATATCCCACATATATTATTTAATAAGTCCAAATGTGCATGACAAATTTCTTTTGTGTAGGAGTGAGATAAAATGAGGATTAACCTCACATTCAACATCTTCTCTCAGGCTCCTCTTTGCATGAGAAACATTAGACCGCTCGAGATATTCGGTGGCATTGAGCCTACTCAAATCCTCAGACCCGAGCATGGTATTTACCTAAAACTAGTAAACAACTTTAGCACAACAATAATAATTTTTAATGACTAAGAACAAAGTTCAAAAATTCTTATCTCCCCGAAAATAATGGCAGCAAAAATAGCTTGATGGTTGCAAGAGCACGGATCATTTGTAGCTAGTTTTAAAATAAGAGTATCAAATCCATGGATAGCTATTGGTTAAGGTCGTAATTCCCCTCACCACTATTTATCAAAGAGTGCTTGGAGGTTGTTTTTGATGTTAAGTAGGGGTGTTTGAGTGTGTGTGTGAACAATACAATAGAAAGTAATGAAAGTAAATAGAGAGAGGTTCGTGATGTGAGGTATTTGGAACTGCAATAGGACTAAAGCGTTCTCAGGGAGTGTTGGATCCACCACTAGCAATTATGTTTAGTCATGATTAGGATATATCTATAATCTCATTCATGTATATGTATGGGAGAAGATCCAAAGTAGATTATCAAAGACAATCCATCTTTTATTTCATCCCTCACAACCACAGTAGTAATGTTAGGCAAGCCACCCATGATTCCCTAAGAGTAAGGGTTACCCGAAGGTTATGGATGTGGATCTATCAGGTCCCCTCTTATTCCCCTTCGAACACATAAGTAATGATCCAATGTAATATGTCACTTAGAACCTTCACACCATGATATGCACATGGGTAGTTTCCTCCCTTGTGCCGAAGGCAAATATTGTGTAGTCGACTTCACACAACATCAAGACAAAATACTAATACATATGCATGAACAAACTTATGGACTATCCTTATTTCAAATCATCAACATGCTAGGGTTTCTCCATATCTCCAATAACAAGGTAAAATACTCACAATGAAGGAAATCAATATCATCATGGTAATATAAAATGGAGTACAAATGGATTGATGAATACTCGTGCAAATCCACCACAAAGTCTAGAAAATACAACAAGATGAATGTAAATGAGATCGGAGGGTCGACGGTGATAGTGGAGTTGCAACGATTGATAGAGATGGTGATGAAGATCACGCCCAAGTCTTCAAGGATCTTTGTAGCGGCGAGGATCAAAATACCAATGTGAATTCCCCTCTTGATCCCTTCTAGAGGTAAGGTTTCTGCGTACTGTGGTGTCCCTAAATATTGGATCTCAGATCCATCTACATGGGGTGGAAGAATTTGAAGAGGCGGATCCGACGCCACATGGTATGGGCGCATCATATGTCCGGTCTCTCCCCATACGGGTGGTTGTTAAAGCCTCTAATTGTCGTGAATGCAAGGGGGTCTGCTTCCCCTTCATCCCAATCGTGAGGATATTTATTTATGGGGCTTTGTTGGCTTCCAAATAGCATATTTATGCCCATAGTTTACTTATCCAATTGATTTATTCATCCACACCTTCAATTCGGGGATCCTGGTGAAATAAGCATAAAAGGGGCACACCAACGCAGTAAAATACCAAAATCATATCACTACTCATACAAAAACATAACATAAACATGCTACAAAAATGCACACATCAGTGACATTGATGGATATGAAGATAAAATGCAAGGTGCTATAATACCTCCAAATAAAATTTGTTTTAAAATGTCTATAGATTATGTTAAGTTGCCAGCATTCACAAAATATCAAAAGAATCAAGATGAGACTTAAAAGAATGACTTAGGCAACAAAAGACACAATCTTTCCAGAAAAACAACAACAAAGTATAATTTTGCCCACTTAGGAATGTCAGATTTTTTTGATTATTGTGCATAAAGAGGATGAAAAGTTGTAACTACAGTATAAATTTGAGCCCATTCGGATTTACAAAAAAATCATAAAAACTTTTCGTGAACAACAACATGTAGGAATATGCAACTCCAAATAGTTTTGTCAACTTTGGAACATCCAAATGGGTAAAACTTGACACTTTATTGGAAAATCCAGAAAGGAAATCAAAATACAAATCTCTTGCAATAGCAAGAGTGCAAGAAGAAACCAAAAAAACCGGGTTGCCTCTCGTAAAGCTCTTTCTTTAAAGCCATATAGCTAGGCATACTTACCTTATTTAAGACAAACAAAGATCATGTGGACACTTGTACCTTTATGCCACTTCCTTCTTCCTTGGAAAATGTTCCATGCACTTCTTGTTAGGGACCTGAAACTTTACATTCCCTTTCTTTGAATCAATGACAACCCCTGTAGTTGTCAAAAAGTGTCTTCCCAAGATTATAGGACTAGAGGTTTTACTCTCCATATCCATGACAATAGTTACTAGTATCTTGGGGATCCAAGCATCCCCAAGCTTAGGTGGTACCATATCATCATTATTATATCATTAAATCTTTTATTTAATGACATAGTTGGTTATGTATGATCCTAATCCTTCTTATGAACATTAAAGAGGAACCATTAGCAAATTTTTGCAAGAGTATTGAGTTCATGCGAGCTACATCTATCAAGATCTGGTAGATGTTCATTAACTTTATCACTTAACATTGTAACTTCCTTTAATCATTTAGTTTCATTATCCTTTTCTTTCTCATAACCATAATTAAAAGATTCTTCACCACTAATGTTTGAAGCTTCCAAGTACATAAGAAGTGATTCAATAAGATCTGTATAATTCAACAACTCAGTATAAGTTTCCTCTAGAGTAGTAGGAAGACTTTGTTTCATAGTAATAGTGTTCACACCAAAGGTAAAAGGTACTCGTTCATTTTTTTCATCTACCATCATAATAGTTTCATTAACTTTTTCTTTAGTGGCTAGTGATTCAGCAACATCCACTATTCTAAGTGTATCCCATGATTTATGTATTACATCTTGGACATAATTTATGATATCTTCATGGAACCTTTGTGGCTCCACAAAATTCCTAAGAGAGGCTACTTCATTAGTTAGGTATTCTACTTTCTCAGACATAGCATCAAACCTCTCAATCTTAACTATAAACTCCTTATTTAGTTCGTTTCAGGTAGCTATGAAAGATCTAATGGTGTTTTCTAAATCATTAGAAACATTATTACCACTAGCAAAATTATTATAAGGAACATAAGGCGGTTCAACATATCCAAAATTGTAGTTGTTCATATGACTATTAACAAGTTGATGCAAAGGAACATTTGCATAGTCACACATTATAGCCACACTTGCTGAAAAAGTGAACACTACACTATATTTTTTAGATTTTTGGTTTACATGGAAAAGTAAAGAAAAACTGAAACAAAGCAAATAAAAACCAAAAGAACAAGAAAGACAAAAAACAAGACAAAATAAAATTGCTTTGCAGATCTAACAGACAAGAAAAGCTCACAGTGGTGCAACTCCCCAAGCTTAGGTGTTTGCACAAGTTTGGTGATGATGCAGTTGTGATATTGTTGCTAGATCCCCAGCAACAACGTTAGAAAATTGTCTTAATGCCACTAGCTCTATGTGTGCCAACTTGTTGGGACTCCAAGTGTAGAGTAATGTAGCAAGCGTATTTTCTCCACAAGGTTGACTCGAGGATTTATATCGAACTCTCGAGAATCTAATGATACAAATTTCTTCTAGCCTCTTCCAGCAACCTGAATCAAAGTTTTTGTCTTGTACCACCAAATCAACCATGTGGTTGTCAAGCACAAGGTTTCGTATTAGTAAAACTTAAATAAAATAGTAAAGTAAAAGAACAGTAAAGTAATCTGTAACTAAAACAGGAAAGTAAATTTCATTTTGGGCTTTTGTTTACGCTTGCAGAAAGTAAAAGTATTTTTGTATTTTCAGATTTAGTTCTTGCAGAAAATGTAAAATGAAGTAAAAGTGGTTTCTTATAATAAAAAGTTATCAGGGTTCATAAGTTCACGTGCCTACTCTTTCATAAAGTGTGGTGGTGATAAAATTGCTCACAGATGATATAATATTGTTGAAACTCCATTACGTGTTTTGATTAGCATTCATATGTGCATCACGTCCTAATATAAAGATGATGCAACACATCTCACTTGTACTCTCTAGAAAGGGAAAATCCATGTAATCTATAATTAAGAATAAACAAAGTATAGCCTTAGATACTTTGACATGATGTTTGAATAACAAATGTGCTACCTTGAGAAAACAAGATCATCTTTGTTGTCACTAGATGATTATAACACATGCATTCACTTTATCCCTAGTAAGATGACAAAATAAAGATAAAAAACATAGTGAATCTCGAATTTTCTGTCACTAGCCAATCACCACCACCATATTACTCCATCTAATGCACACATTCTCCCACATACGCCCTTGCATACAAGTTTGATAAGAACAAGCACTTAAGAACAGAGTATATAATATGCATATATCAATACATATTACACATAATAGAATTCCAATCTCAAATATCATCTAATAAAACAAAGATCCACCACATAGGAATTACATATATGACCATAATCACGTGAAGTAGCTCATATGGTTCTAAATAATGATATCACAAGATAGATATAGATCAAGATACTACCACAAACCCATAGTCCAAAGGTGAACTACTCTCTCTTTACCATGGAGACGGTATTGATGACGCTGAAGAGGGTGGAGATCCAACCAGGGATGGCTCCGACGGTGGTTCCCCCACCAGCCTTCACTAGTTCTGGCTATGTTTTGTGGTTTCTCTTCGCTTCTTCTAAGATCGCAATGAGGGACCTTGTTGTAGGCGTTTTTAGGTCAAGACTCGAAGTTAGGTCTAAAGATGGACGCTCGAGGAGAGAAATAGCATAGGTGGCGCAGTGCCCCTAGGTCACACCGCCTGGTCTCTTTAGGGGCTCCGGTCTCTGCTTGTGAGGTCCCAGTGCTCCAGCTACTTGTCTTCGTGAAAAATGATCCTCGAAAAATGTTAGGTCCATTTGACTATGTTTATGTGTCTGAAAGTTAAAACTACACAAAACAAGGTTTTTTCTGTCCCGCAGAATTAAAACCAAATAAAGGGGATCATTGGTAAATCCCCATAAATCAATATAAATCATAGATATAACATGGCATATGACGCAAAGACGTTGAAATATGTGAAAATAAATTACAAAGTTCAGGCATTTTAGATGCATCCGACCATCGCCATGTCCACGGGCGTCGCTCCGCTCGCCAATCCCGCCTCCACGTGCAGGCGTGCCGCCTCACCCTCCACCACGTAATGCTCCCGCGTCGCCTCCACCACCTTTGCGCGTACATGCCTCGCGTGACTGCGGTACGTCCCCTTGGACGAGGCACGCATGCAATGGGAAAATAGTGTTCCGTGCACCCGTCGGGACATGAATCTCCTGGGTGGCTGGCACCTCTACAGGATGAGGGTACTCGTGCCACCCGTGCCACTGGAGGGGCCGACGCGGGAGGCTGGGATTGAGCGCCGGTAAACACTCCTCCTGTGGGATCTCTGAAGTGATGCCACCTTCGTCCCACGCTCCGAGTTTTGGAACAACCTTCGTCGCTCCGCCATCCTCGGTGACGCCAAGCCGGGCAGCAGCGACTACGATAATGAGAGCGAGTGAAAGACCCTGCCGAAAGACGAAAATGATGACAACAAGCGGTAGGAGCCATATAGCAGATCTGGACGACGAGGACACTTTCCGAATCGCCATGGAGCAGTCCTAGATCGAGTATATGGCGAAATGTCATGGGCTCACCACGGTACTACAAGAGTCCGTGATGGCAACTCGGGAACCTACCACCTCCGCCTTTGTAGCCGATGTGGCCACTGACGCATGCATGGCCTGGGTAGGCCTCCTCACCCAAAAGTCATCGTCGGTCTATTAGCCACCAAAGGCTGTCCAAGGGTGGCCGTGGATGCTGACGTCGTTCATCGACCTCTCCTACGACATGGGCGAGTAAGCAAAGCCGGTGCCAGCGCATACCCAAATCCTAGCTAGGATTTAGGGTTTTTAGCTTGAGGATATGGCGACCGACTGAGCCGCGAGTGCTAATTGCGATAGATACCGATTGTGACACGTACGCGGTACGCTTCTCGCTGCCCGTCACATGCTGCGTGCAATCGTGCATGGTTTGGCCACACGTATGCGTGGTTGCCAACTTGCCGTTTTACATTCCCTGGCACGTACGCGATCATGTATGTCCATTGCCAAACCGTTTTTCCTTTGGGGCGTCCTACGCGTCTCCCGAGATATTTTCCTCGGATCCCCGCCTCGCCCTGCTGGCACATGTCCCTCAAAAGTCCCCAAATCCCGCTTTTGCTACAAATATACCCGTTTTTGCTACACGTAGCAGAAAACGGTTCGGCATATAAAATACAAAAATAGACTGGACCACGCTAGAGATTTTACCGGAGACCTCGCTGGCGACCGTGTAGCAAAAAAAAGTACTAATGTAGCAAAACCGACTTCGCCAGAGACTCGCCGGAGCCTTTCGCCGAAACTTTCGCCGGAGACCTTGCCGGATACCACGTAGCAAAACAATTGCGCTTTTGTAGCAAAATCAGAAAATCAATGTAGCAAGATGATTATGCTAATGTAGCAAAAGCCTGACTTCACCGGAGACATCGCTGGAGCAAAAATTGTAGCAAAAAAATATGCCATATAGCAGCGCCGCTCGTCGCATGTAGCAACACCACAAGTCATATGTAGCAGGTCCGATCGCCGCGTGTAGCAGGGCCGCTCGCTGCAAGTATTAGCGCCGCTCACCGTAGGTAGCAGGTTTGGATGCCGCAGGTAGCAACTACTGTGGTCGTAGGTAGCAACATCAGAAGCCGTATGTAGCGGGCTCGGTCGCCGTGTGTAGCATCGTCGTCGGCCGTCTGCACATGTCCGACGAGGCTAGCGTCGTGGGGAGAGGCCGCGGAGCAGGCCAACACCGTGGGAGAGACGGCCGTCGTTGGCCGTGAAGAGGAGACGATGGGGAGGCTGCAGATCGACGACATGTTCCATGAATTCTCGCCACCACCCCCATGGCTTCACGGTAGCACGGCAAGGAGGATGCGCGGGAGGCAGGGCGGCGGTTCACCGGAGGTGAAGCCCGCTCACTTGGAATCTGGCGTAGCCTCCGGTGAATCTTGACATCGCTTCGTTCTGGCGGCAAGCGGTAGCGAGGCCTTGGCGAAGCCGTGCGCGAGCAAAAGCGGAGTCTGGCGATCTGATGGGAGAACGCGTCGCGAGGGCCTTGAGGCGCGCATGAAGCAAAAGCGGAGAAGCGCGATCTGATGGGAGGCGTCCGAGCAAAAGCGAAGCGCGATGCGATTAACAACGACCCGTCCCGGGGGAACCCATTCCCTTTGGCATACGTACGTGTGTACTTCCATTCCATTGGCCTAATGTTCGCCGCGCGCTCGAGGTTTGTTGGAAGTTAGAGGAGGTGGCGGTTGGCAAGCGGAGTAATCGAGGCAAAAATCACAGAATTAACCTAAAGTTGCGAAGAAATCACAGAATAACCTGCTTTTTCGAAAATATCATAATCTAACCTACTCGCATGACGCTTGGTCAGTAGCATGACACTCCCCTCAAAAGCTCCATGGTCGATCAATCGCGGTCGTGGGCCCATTTTTTTAGTTTGGCGCTTTTGTCGGGGGCGTCATGCCTACATGCATGGCATTTCTGCAGGAGACGCCATGCCTATGTGTATGTGCGCGAGCCGAACAAAATTTTTCCAGAATTTTTTTTAAGTCATGACCATGACGCAAAAGCGTCATGCTAATGAGCATGGCGCTTTTGGCAAAAGCTTCGTGCTATTGACCATGGCGCTTTTGGCAAAAGCGTCATGCTACCATGGCGCGGGGTTACAGAACATGTAAGCGAGCCTAACAAAATCTCTCTAGAAAAATTGCTAAGTCATGAGCATAGCGTCCCCGACAAAAACGCCATGCTAAAGAAGTGGGCCCACAGGTCCGGTTGACCGCCACGTTGGCCGAGAGGATAACGTTTTTTATCAGAGCGCTATAGGTTACATGACGATTTTCATGAGAGCGTCGTGCTATTGAGCACGGAGCTTTCCGGTAGAGCGTCATACGAGTAGATTAGATTATAATATCTTTAAAAAAGCAGGTTATTTTATAATAATTATGTGATTTTTGCCAAGTCGAGGCCGATCCACCCAGGAAATCGAGGCAATGAAACCGACGTCACCGCGCGGCCTGCGGCAGGAAGACGACGACGGCAGATGGAATCCGAACATGCCAAAGACCACCCCGCGCCCGTACGTCTTCCAATCCTGTCCATGCCGCTCCACGCTTTTTCAGGCCAGGGGAACCTCTTCGCTCGGCGAGAGTTACAGCATTCGATCCGCCGTTTCAGTGGTGCAGAGCAGAATCCATGGCCCCAACAAAACATGCCCGTTTCTTTCTCTCTTCAGGTAACGTTTCCATCCGTCACTGCGACGCAATATCCCTCTCGTGATCAAAATGTCCAACCGCAACGGTACGGGCTCCTCCCCATTGCAGTTCAAATTAAACCTCGAGTTTGAAATCTCTCTCCTGTCACGCGTGTCAAAACCCTGCAGGCCAAGGGGTAATCTCGTCGTATGTTGGTCCCACCCCGTCCCGTGACTATCACGTTCCGTTCGTGTTTCTAGAACGCCGTTACCACCGGCTGCAACCCGTATCCTCGTCTCGTCCCTTTGCCGCCGGGTTAAAACGACAGGCACCGCGCAGCGCGAACGGCAACAGGCGGATTCGGTTAATGGCGCCGTCAGAGCGGCGAGCGCTCCTGGCCGTCCGATCCAGATCAGATCCCCCGGGCCTTGGTGTGTTATATGTGTACGCGCACGGGAACCGCGGACGGGCCGGGGGGAGAGAGAGTGGATCCAAAGAGGAAGCGAGCCGCAGCATATATCCCACCGGCGCACAAGTGAGGAACAGCCAAGGACAAGCCAGGCAGCGAGTGAGGGAGGACGACGATGGGGAAGTACATGCGCAAGTGCAGGGGGGCCGTGGGCGAGGAGGTGGCCGCCATGGAGGTCACGCAGGCAGTCGGCGTCCGGACCAGGTCCAGGGCGGCCGCCGTCGCCAAGAGGAGGAGGCCGCTGCCGCCCTCGCCTTTGAGGGCTTCCCACGCTGCTGCTGCTGCTGCTGCTGCTTCGCCTTTGCAGGGTGGCGAGAGCGCGAGCTGCTACCTCAAGCTGCGGAGCCGCATGCTGTTCATGGCGCCACCCTTGTCCACCCCGGCGCCGGTTCACGGGGCGGAGGCCGGGCATGGGCCTGCGCTCGCGGCAGGCCTCTCACGTTGCTCCAGCACGGCGTCTTCGGTGGACGCCTCGTCGGCGGCTCAGGGCAGGAGCCAGCCGTGCCGCTCCGACGCCGCGGAGGTGAGGGCCGGAATTCTGATTGAAACACTAGAATTCAAAATTAAGATAAGAAATACAATTCGAGATCTCTAGCAGCCACTTCCGTTGCTGAAATTAAAGCGTTGGCTTCTGGTTTCGGTGCTCTACAGGCAGGATCAGGAAGCGACAACATTCGACAGGGATCGGCGAGCAACGACTCGGAGAGCGGCCGTGGCCGCGAAAGGTGTGTTTCGGGTCAATTCTTCTGAATTATGCTTCCTGCCGTGCTCCTGACGCCGTCCCGCTCGCTCTTTTTGGAAATTCAGGAGGGAGACGACCCCATCAAGCCACCAGCTGCCCTGCGATTTGAGCGACCTGGAGTCGGATCTGGCGGGGCAAAACCGAAGCCGTTCGGTGCCGTCAACGCTGACGTCCGCCCAAGTTCAGGCTGCCGCGAGGGCTAGGATGCCGGCGGCGGCGGAGATCGAGGAGTTCTTCGCGGTGGCCGAGGAGGCCGAGGCCAAGCGTTTCGCTTCCAAGTAAGTACACTATTCGCTCTCTTCTGTAGCATAAAAAAAAACTCAGCTTCTTAATTAACGTGCGATGCGATCTCCGATCCGTGGTGCAGGTACAACTTCGACGTCGCCCGCGGCGTGCCCCTCGACGCCGGCCGGTTCGAGTGGGCCCCGGCGATGAGCAGCAGCAGCAGCTAGCTAGCTTGGTAGCTGATGAAAGCGAGCGCGTGCAAAGGGGTGGGAGAGAAGCTGTAGCTAGAAAGTCACTCACTGTAGAGGCGCGCCGGCCGTGTAGAAAAAGGGAAGTGGGAAAAGATGCTCCGGAAAGAAGAATACTCCAACAAAAGAAGCATTATAGCCTAACCAACCAACCAACCAACCACCGATTCGATCAACCTTTCTTTACTCACACCTTCACTATCTATCACCCCCACCCCTTCTAATTTCCTTAGTAGTAGTACTATGTTCAAAGGAAAGTTATGTTGACATGACAGGATAGATCCCTCGATCAGTCCGTCACTTGTAATTGCTTAGTTACCTGTATCTTACTGTAGTACATCGTCAGCAGCAGCTAGCTGCGCCGCAAGTATTAATATAACCATGGACCGCCATTGTTTCCATCTTAATTGTCCACTGCTGGTCCTGCAAAACTGTGTGCAATCGTAGTACTAGTAGTATTAATTTGTGAAATGTGCTGCAAGTTATTGTTAGTAGCAGAGCAGACACGGGCGAACCCATATCGTTCGATGGACAGGAATGAACCTGGTACTGCAGGCAAACTGCAGTGGAGGCTTCCATGGCAGAGCATGGCGTGCCGTAGAAAGGAGGTTACTCTACATGGATGGGATCGATGGGGACCCCGTGGGCCGAGGCAGCGAGCAACGACGATGGAGTCACCTCCGTCTGCCGTGGCCCAGTTGTTAAAAAGGATGGATTAAACTAAGCGGGTAAGTAACTAGTACTACTGTGATTAGTGCCAGAGTGTGTGATTGGGATCGAGCTGGCCTCGGATCCAGCGCACATGGAAGCATCATGCCCATGCATGCGGAGGAGGAGAGAGGATGGGGGGCATTAAGGAATGTTACTCGCATCGGGATCTGGGTTATTCAGTACTGGTACAGTACGTAGGTGGGGTAAAAACTAGGAGATGGAGATGGAGATGCCACTGGGATTCGGTGCCACTCGCTGCTGTTTACTGGCTTCGCACTGAAACTTGTGTGTGGATTTTAATGGCTGGCCGGCCGGCCCACCGTTTCTCGTGACCTCACCCCATTGGGTGTGTATGTGTTGCTGCTGGCGGTTTGTACGTCTTGCCAAATATGGAAGAATTTTATCTTCTTGTGGGGGTGAGAGGCCCTAGCTAGCTTGTGCTGTAGTATTCGGATACTATTTGGATGGTCTTTTCTGATGATAATATGGCACCATGCCTGTGCCAGCAGCAACCGATATTACATTCTTATTACAGCACAGCAAAGAAGTAGCAGGCTACTTGGAGTCAGTTTGCAAGGTAAACTCGTGGTGTATTCGCGAAAAAGAAAGAAAAAGTAAACTCGCCCTGATAGGATGAAGGAAAAGTGGGAATTAACAAAGCGCAAGAGGGAGGGGGTGGCTCATGGGGGATCATGCATAAGCACGTTACTTACGGCTGATAGAATAAGGTCGCGATCGATTTACAATACGAGGCCGAGATCCGTGGAACGTGGGGGGTGAGATCATCATGGCCTTCATTGGAGATCGATCGCGGTCGCGGTGGCAGTGCAGTGCAGTGCGTTGTCGGTAATTTGTCTTGGCGGAAATTTACCTGGGGAACCGCGGTTTGGGACTCTGACGAAGAAGGTGAGGATCCCCAAGCGGGTAAACATTCCGCGCACGGTGGGTAATAATGACCACCCAGTTCTATAGTACTCCAAGCGGTGGCACTGAAACTGTTGGTTTTGTAGGTAGCTTCGGAGTCCGCAAGTGCCGGACTCTTTCTTTGAGCGGGAGCCGAGAGTGAAGATGTGCTCGTACCAGAGTCTGAAAAAGTGACTATCGCCCGTCAGTTCAGGATACTGCACTTGTTCTTTCAGATATCCAGAGCACAGCAGAGCAGGGGGAGTGGCAGCGTGAAACTACACTTCTTTCATGAATTCGATGCACTCATGTGCTTCTGAATTTGCACCTCAACCATGTACTACTGTGTGTGTGTGTGTGTGTGTGTGGGGGAGGGGCTCGGCAACGGTGTAATCGACTGTAGCTCAACCATGTACTACTTGGGGGGTTGGGCGGGCGCTCGGCAACGGTGTAATCGACTGTAGCCAGTACCAAAGGACATGATTTGTGCTTGTGTCCATGGCCAACCGCATGGTATAGGGCACGGGATTAGCGGTACTTGCGCGTGTACGTACACGCCATATCTCCCTTCTTGTCGTGTTTCATGTCGTAGCAGCGCAACACGGTACGGACGCAAAATGCTGTAACGCGAGTTTTAGACATCCGTATATGCATACTGCGCGAATTCAATTTGTTGGGCCTAATACGGGCATTTATGCGCGCCTTAAATACAGATCGATATCTCGATCGGATCCTTCGGTGTGCCGTCTAGTCGTGTACCTACTCTCCGACTGTGAACAAGGAAAAGGAACGTAAACAAAAAAAGGATTTTCTAGTTCTCAGACGTCCCGGTAACTTCTTAAATATTAATCAGCTTTTTCCCCGTTCGATTTACCTTATAATTTGTGCAATTTGGGATGAGTTGCAACTAGGGTGTAACTAAAATTTTAATGAGTTGCAACCTATAATTTTAATGAGTTGCAACTAGGTTGCAACTGAGAATTAATACAAATCTTATAAGTTCAAACTAGGTTGCAACTGGAAATTAGCACAATTGTAGGATGACATCAGCGACTTAGACATAAGAAGTTCTCGCGTGCCTGAGATCTAGGCACCCAAAAAAAACCCGCCAAATCTAGAAAACAGGCTCCGGTAGCGTTGTCTTAGCCGGCGGACTCACCTTATCCGTCCGATCCGGAGCGACCGGTTGCGGTTGATGCAGACGAGTGGAACCAATCGCAACAACACTCGTTCTCTCTCGCGCTCGGCTCGACATCCATCTCCTCATCGGCCTCACTCTGCATGCGCCCGTGTTGGCCCTTGCCGACGCTCACCCGCCGGCGCACCTCTGCCTCCTCCTCCTCCCGCCTATGTACCTCTACCTCCTCATCGCATCCTCGCACCCCCTCCAATCGCCTCGCCACTAACCCTACCTAGCAGGAGGGGTGAGCTGGCCAGCGGAGAAGATGGTGGAGGTTGTTTCCATTTAGTTCCACCAACCCACCCCCGATCCAGTGCGTGCCCGTGCTTCGGCAACTCCTCCTGTTTGTCCTTGTGCTCCGACAATGCCGCCTCCTGAAGAACAGAGAGATGGTGGTAGTTATCCATCTTTCCTTCTGAAATTCTTCCTGATTTTGGTTCCTAGTTTTTTATGATCTAGAATTTGGGTCCAACTAGATCATGGCAGGGACTTGATCTGGTATGTGACCAAAAAGCTTGTGCAATTTTCAACAGCTTGGTTCAAATCGAGATGGGAGATGATGGTACGGTCTTGTTCTGGCGAGAAGGATGCCTCAAAGGCAGGTCTACGCATGACATTGCCCCTCTGAATATCTTATCACTAGAAAGGTTTGAAAGGCTACATTCAAAAGGAGAATCATAGCTGAAGGAGCTAGCAACAATGCCCAGCTGCTGGACATTGCTGGTAAGGTTATACTCCTATTCAGCTATTCTCTTACAACAACAATTCTTACGACAGCAATTTAACGGGTAAGGTTAGATGACTTTGAGGACAAATTCACCTCGAAGTGGTGCACATCTGGCGACAATTCAGCAAGTTCGGTGTACAAGCTTTTATGCAAAGGCACCACACTCCTCCCAACAGCCATCTGCCTATGAAAAAGTTGGGCTCCTCTCACCTGCAAATTTTTCATTTGGCTGGCACTTAGGTATCGCATTTGGACCTCCGATAGACAAGAATACATGGACTACAGGCTGCTCCTTCACCGTGTTTTATCTGCCTTCAAGAGGAAGACAACGTAGTGTGTTTTCTCAAGGGAAATATAGTATAGTTGTCTAGCTAGATTATGCTCGGAAGTTCAAATTCCAAATACTAATGACAACCTCGAGACATGGTGGCTCCGAGTATGACTTTTCATATTAGGCAATGCGTGCAAAGGTCTCGACTCCCTGATCATGCTCACTACTCGGAGCATTTAGAAGTAAAGAAACGACATAGTTTTTTCCATTATGGCTTTGCAAAGATCAGCATTCCTGAGCGATGGATTTATCTGGTGCTAGGTTCATTAGACGTAGATAGTAGTTGCATGCTTGTTATTTGGTGTGAGCCTAGTGTAAATTGTAAACTAGGTGGTGGAGGTGTTCATTGAACCTTGTTGTTTGCAGCCAAATTCAGTCTCTTGTAACTTTTTTCCATCTTCTTAGTGTATGCATTGCCGTAATCTTGGGAAAATAAATAAATTCTTTCGTATTCCTCATCAGATGTGTATGATTTAGAGAGCAAATGGTGTTTTTTATTTCTGAATTTTTAGTGTTATGTACCTGCAGGCTTTGTACTTTCCTATATTCATTTTGTAGTTACCCACCCTTAGATAAAAGTTATCCACCCACTTATTATAGAGTTATTCACCTAATCAGGTTATAGTTATCACAGAGTTATCTAGCTATTCAGGGTACACTTATCCATGTGTTTACCATATAGCTATCGTCATCATATCGATGTATTTATCAAGCTTCCTAGTAATAGTTATCTACCTATTTCTTATAGATTTATCTTGCCATGTGTTATAACATAGCTATCATCATGCATTCGATGTAGTTATCGTATCCGTTTAGGTAAAAGTTATCCACCCACCACTTATAGAGTTATCCACTTGTTTAACTTATAGTTATCAACTAATTTCATATGGAGTTATTTAGGTGTTTAGGGTAAAATTCCCCGTACACCTACAATATAGCTATCATCATCAGATCGATATATATACCATGCTCTGTAGGTAGTTATCCAAGTGTTTACAATATAGATATCACCATGAATTAGATATAGTTGTTCTACCAATCGATTAAAGTTGTCTACCTATTTCTCATGGACATAACTCATGTGTTACGTGTAGGTAACTTTTAGGTTCGAAATATCATTGTACTGTATCAATACATGATCTAGTTTTGAAGATCTCGTCCCGACTAGTCCAACGGTGAAAGTAGATCCTAAATTAGAAATCGTGTGAGCTGGAAAAGAGATTTCACACGGCCCTTTCATAGATGGATAATTTATATAATACATCCCAGATAACTTCTGTCTTACGGGTGGGTAACTTTTCGCTCCATTTTTTTTATCGAAACATATCAATATGGGATATAGTTTTGAAGATTTCGTTGCTACTAGTCCAACGACAAAAACGGATCATAAATTGAATAAGTGGTTTGAGCTACAAAACATTTTAAATTTCAGAATTTTACATTAAATAATGATGACGTGTAATCAATTGTACTTCTTTGCATCTCAATTGCAATTGTACTCTCGTTTGCTGGCCAATCTCTTGCGTTTAGAAAAGGGACCTCGCTAGAGTGCGCAAGTATGGAATCGTTGTATGTGCAATAGCGCTTGCTCTATCGGAACACTTTCATGTGCACATCCTATCAGAGCACCCACCAGGGATTGTCATTCGTAGTAGCGCGGATATTCTCGTGTATCAACGTCGATATGAAGGCGAGCACACATCGACGTAATGTTGTCTAAGCGCCTGCAGGATTTACCATTCGTAGACTAGCAACCGTGTAACTCCGTGATGATAGTTACACCATAAACATGTGGGTACCTCATTGTGTGATGGATCTACCAGGAATTGAAATCGATAGGTAGTCGTGTTCAAATTTTAGGTTTTTGCATTAATGCGGATGATAATAATAATTTTGGTCTTTTCTGGATGCATGTGCAAGAGGCTCAATACAACCAGTCCATAGGCCAAATAAATTAGATACATCATTCTGGATCAATAACATGTTACACGTGGGTAACTTTTAGGTCAAAAAAAGTTCTCGAAACATATCAACATGGGATCTAGATTTGAAGATATCGTCGTGACTAGTCCAACAGTGAAAATGAATCCTAAATCGGACGAATAGTTTAATCTAGAAAATATTTTGAATTTTCACATTTGAATTCAGCTGGCTCGCTTAGCTGGGTAATCTGTTCCCTACGACTGAAGGAAACCTAGCTATGGAAAACTCTAGCGCGGTCTCATCTCGCGGTAGTCTTGTAGGGGTTCGTAGCATGGAAAACAAAAATTTTCTACCGCATACAAACAAACAAGCCAAGATCTATCTACTAGATTGTAGCAACGAGTCGATGGAATAACTCACCCTCGAAGATTCCAAAGTGTTTAACGAGCAGATTCGTGGGTGATGTAGTCGTACTCTTTCCGATCTCAAGATCGCGTAGACGATCTTTTCCGCCAGCGTTCCATAGCGCTCCCTGATCGGTCACACGTTCGGTACTGACGAAGACCTTCCTCTCCTTGTTCCAGCAGGCGGAGGTTGTAGCACTCTCCTCGATTCCCAAAGACAACGGCGTGGTACCGGGAGGTAGAGGGAATCCCGCAGGCTTCAGCCTAAGCCGGTGCGAGTATGGTGGAGCTTATGAGAGAGGCTATTAGTGGTCTAGTAATTAGACACACCAATTAGAGGGCTCTAAACCAATTAGAAGGCTCTAAACCGAATAGCTCTAAACCGGGGTCTAGATCTAGGGTTTAGAGTAGAGGATAGGAAACTTGTGTGTATAGGAGGGAGGCCCGCCTTGCTTTTATAGGTGGGAGGGCGGCTGCCAAGGGAGGAGTCCCTCCCAAGTCGGCCTTGGGAGGCGCTGGCCAAGGGGAGTCCTCCAAGTCGGTCTCCACCTCTCCTCCTTCTCCTCTTCAAAATGGCGGTTTGACTTTTCAAACTAGCCGCTTGACTTTTCAAATTAGGATTTGAATTAACCCTTTATTTCGACAGCGAGAATACCTAGTACATGATGCAATCATTCCAATATGTAATGACACACTCATGTACCCTTCTCCTCCGAGTGCTTCGGACATTCCGGACCTTCTAGAATGTTCCCGATGAAAACACCTAATCATTCCGCCATTCAAACGGAACTTTCCTTATATGAATCTTATTCTCCGGACCATTCCGGATCACCTCGTGATATCCCGGATCACATCCGAGACTCCGAACAACATTCGGTCTCTTTCTCATAATACCATAACTACTCAAACAACGTCGAATCCTTAAGTGTGTCTCCCTACGGTTCGTGAATTATGCGGACATGATCGAGACACTTCAACAATAACCAATAGAGGAATCTGGAAATTCATATGGCTTCCACATATTTCTACGATTACTTTGCGATCGAATGAACCACTTACATACGATACCAATTTCCCTTTGTCTCACGATATGTTACTTATCCGAGGTTATGATCGTCAGTATCTCGCATACCTAGTTCATCCTCGCATCGATAAGTACTCTTTTCTCGTTCCCGTGATATGTGATCCCTTGTGACCAAGTCACATGCTTGCAAGCTAATTGGATGACATTTCACCGAGAGGGCCCAGAGAATATCTATCCGTCATGTGGATGGACAAATCCCACTCTTGAACCATGTGTTTCAACCAATACTTTCCAAACACTCAATGCCACCTTTATAGCCACCCTGTTACGGTGTGGTGTTTGATGACATCAAAGCATCCATCCAAGAAAGGCAATATGCATGATCTCATGGTCGAAGGAATTAGGTTACTATGTATCAGAAAGCATATAGCAATTGAACTATTGAAATGACTTGATCTTTATGCTACGCTTGTCTATAGGAGTATGTCCACCATATCATTCTCCTAACGATATGATCTTGTTGTTGATAACATCTCAATGTTCATGATGGGGAAACCACAATCATCAATCAACCAACAAGCTAGTGAAGTATAGAGGCTATACTAGGGACTTTCAAATTAAGTTTACAAATCACACAAGTACTAATGGTTTCCTTGTTAATACTATTATAGCATGAATGTAAACATTTATCATAAACACAAAGATATATAATAATAACTACATTTATTATTACCTCTAGGGCATATCTCCAACAGTCTCCCACTTGCACTAGAGTCATCTAGTCTAGATTACATGGTAATATACCGAACACCCATGGCAGTTTGGTGTTGGTCATGTTTTGCCCTCGGGAGAGGTTTAGTCAACGGATCCGCCACATTCAGATCTGTGTGTACTTTGCAAATCTTTATATCCCCATCCTGGATATGTTCTCTAATAGCGTGAAAACGTAGCTTGATATGCTTCAGCTTCTTGTGTGACCTTGGTTCTTGCGCATTGGCTATGGCGCCCATGTTATCACAGTAGATAGACATTGGGTCCAGCGCACTTGGAACCACACCCAGCTCTGCAATGAACTCTTTCATCCATATCGCTTCTTGTGAAGCCTCCGAAGCAGCCATGTATTCCGATTCAGTTGAAGATCTCGCCACAACGCTTTGCTTTGCACTCCTCCAGCTAACTGCTGCACCATTCAAAATAAATACGTATCCAGATTGTGATTTAGAATCATCCGGATCGGTGTTCCAACTAGCATCGGTATAACCATTAACAACGAGCTGTTCATCACCTCCATAAGTAAGAACCATATCCTTAGTTCTTCTCAAGTACTTAAGGATGTTTTTGATCACGTCCAATGATCCACTCGGATCACTTTGATATCTGCTAGTTAGACTAACAGCATATGCGATGTCGGGTCTAGTACATAGCATGGCATACATTAGAGATCCTATGGCTGAGGCATAGGGAGTCTTACTCATCTTTTCTCTATCTTCTGCCGATGTCGGACTTTGAGTTTTACTCAAGGTCGTATTGGGCAACATGGGCAAGAACCCTTTCTTGCTATCTTCCATTCCAAACCTCTTTAGAACTTTGTCCAAATATGTACTTTGTGACAATGATATTTGGCGTTTCGATCTATCTCTATAAATCTTTATGCCTAATATGTAAGCTGCTTCGCCAAGATCCTTCATTGAAAAACTATTATTCAAATACTCTTTGACACTATTAAGAAGGTCTACATCATTCCCAATCAACAATATGTCATCCACATACAGTATTAAGAATGCTACAGAGCTCCCACTCACTTTCTTGTAAATACAAGCTTCTCCATAAGTTTGTATAAAACCAAAACTTTTGATTACCTTATCAAAACGTTGATTCCAACTTCGGGATGCTTGCTTCAATCCATAGATGGACCGTTGAAGTTTGCATACCTTGTTAGCATCTTTAGGATCGACAAAACCTTTGGGTTGTATCATATACAACTCTTCATCAATGTCTCCATTGAGGAATGCTGTTTTGACATCCATCTGCCATATCTCATAATCATAATATGCAGCGATTGCTAACATAATCCTCACAGACTTTAGCTTTGCTACCGGTGAGAAAGTCTCATCGTAGTCAACTCCTTGAATTTGTCGAACCCTTTTATGCGACAAGTCGAGCTTTATAGACAAGAACATTACCATCAAGATCTGCTTTCTTCTTGAAAATCCATTTGTTCTCGATGCCTTCCTACCATCCCAGTAAGTCCACCAAAGTCCATACTTGGTTTTCGTACATGGATCCAATCTCGGATTTCATGGCTTCTTGCCATTTATTGGAATCTGGGCTCATCATCGCTTCCTCATATGTCTCGGGGTCATCGGTGTTGTCCACCAACATGACATTCATAACGTAATCATACCAATCTGGAGTGGTACGGGTTCTCGTTGACCTCCGAGGCTCTGTAGCAACTTCAACCGAAGTTTCATGATCGCTATCATTAGCTTCCTCTCTTATTGGTGCAGGCACCACAGAACTTCTTCCGGTGCTGCGCTACTCGCAATTTCGAGAGAAGGTTCGACAACCTCGTCGAGTTCTACTTTCCTTCAAGTCACTTCTTTCGAGAGAAATTCCTTCTCTAGAAAGGATCCATTCTTAGCAACGAAGATTTTGCCTTCGGATCTATGATAGAAGGTATACCCAATAGTTTCCTTCGGGTATCCTATGAAGACGCATTTTTCCGCTTTGGGTTCAAGCTTGTCCTGTAACTTCTTTACATAGGCTTCAAACCCCAAACTTTAAGGAACGACAATTTAGGTTTCTTCCCAAACCATAATTCAAACGGTGTCGTTTCAACGGATTTAGACGGTGCCCTATTTAAAGTGAATGCGGCTGTTCTAATGCATAACCCCAAAATGATAGCGGTAAATCTGTAAGTGACATCATAGAACGAACCATATCTAAGTGAGTTCGACACGACGTTCGAGACACACCATTACGCTGTGGTGTTCCCGGCGGTGTCAATCGCAAAGTATTCCACATTTCTTCAAATGCTCGCCAAACTCGTAACTTAGATATTCACCTCCACGATCAGAACGTAGAAATTTAATCTTCTTGTTACGTTGATTCTCTACCTCACTTTGAAACTCCTTAAACTTCTCGAAAGTTTCGATTTATGTTTCATAAAATAGATATACCCATATCTACTCAAATCATCCGTGAAGGTAAGAACATAACGATAACCACTTAGCGATGCTACACTCATTGGACCACACACATCGGTATGTATGATTTCCAATAAGTCCAGAGTTCGCTCCATCATACCGTAAAATGGAGTCTTAGTCATTTTACCCATCGACATGCTTCGCATCTTTCAAGTGATTCAAAATCAAGTGATTCAAGAAGTCCATCGAATGGAGTTTCTTCATACGCTTCACTCCAATGTGACCAAGACGAAATTACACATATAGGTCAAATTATCGCTTGATTTCAAACGCTTAGCCTCAATGTTATTAATATGTGTATTTCTACTATCGAGATTCAATATGAATAGACAATCTATTAAAGGTGCATGTGCATAAAACATATTACTCATATAAATCGAACAACCATTATTCTCGGATTTAAACAAGTAATCGTCTCGCAATAAACAAGATCCTGATATAATGTTCATGCTTAACGCAGTACCAAATAACAATTATTTAAGTATAAAACTAATCCCGATGGTAGATGAAGAGGTAGCGTCCGACCGCGATCACATCAACCTTTGATCCGCTTCCCACGCGCATCGTCACCTCGCTCTTCACTAGCTTCCGCTTATTTCGCAGCTCTGCTTCGAGTTACAAATATGAGCAACCGAACCAAGATCAAATACCTGCACTACTACGAGTACTAGTGAGATACACATCAATAACATGTATATCAGATATACCTTTCTTCTTGATGTTGCCGTTCTTCAAATCCGCCAAGTACTTTGGGCAATTCCGCTCAAAGGACCTTCTCCTTGCAAGAAAAGCATTCAGTTTCAGCTTAGGTCCAGCCTTGGTCTTCTTCGTCGCGTGGTAACTTTCTTACCACCCTTCTTGAAGTGTCCTTTGCTTAGACTTGCCTTTCTTGAATTTGGTGGTCTTATTGACCATCAACACTTGGTGCTCTTTCTTGATCTCCACTTCGCAGATTTTAACATAGCAAATAGTTCGCAACTCTTTGTTCATGTTCTCGCATGTTGTAGTTCATCACAAAGTTCTTGTAACTTGGTGGTAGTGATTGAGGATGCGGTAAACTCCCAAAGTATTAGGAATCACTATACCCAAACTTTGAAGTTTATTTATGCCTGCACATCTTAAGCACATGCTCACCGACGAGCTACCCTCTTCCATCTTGCGCTTAAAGAACTTTTCGAAGCTTCATAACTTTCAATTGCCGCATGAGTCTCAAAGATTAATTTGAGATCCTCGACAATATCATATGGATCTGACTCTTCAAATCTTTTCTGAAGCTCCGATTCTAAACCATACAAGATAGCACACTGAACTATGGAGTACTGATTCTTCCGAGCGAGGTAAACATTTTTACTTCATCGGTAGCATCAGCTGCAGTGGGTCACCTAGCGTGCATCCAGACATAGGTCAAATTACCAGCTGTGAGGACAATCCTCAAATTGCGGAACCAATCCGCGAAGTTGCTTCCATTGTTTTTCAACTTTTCTTTCTCTAGGAACGCATTAAAATTGATGGTAGGGGCTGCCATTGATCTACAACATATTTGCAATAGTTTAGACTAAGTTTATGACAAATTGAGTTCAAATTAATTAATGAAATTAAACTAGGTGAACTCCCACTCAAAACAACATCCCTCACATTGTTTTAGTGATCACACGAACCAAATCCACTACATCAACACCGATCATCACGAGAGCTGATATAGTTTTAATGGCGAACAATCATCATGTTCATCATATCTACTATATGATTCATGCTTTGCCTTCGCGATCCGTGTTCCTGAGGCCATGTCTGTACATGCTAGGCTCGTCAAGATCAACCTTAGCTTCCGCATAAGCAAATCTGGCTTGCTTACGTTGTATTCACCCGCGGAATCAAAGACACCCGATCATCACGTGGTGCTTTGAAGCGCAAGCTTTGGCAACGGTGCATACTAAGGGTGAACACTTTAGAACTTGAAATTTATGTGCATGAGGGATCATCTTATAATGCTACCGCTGCCTACTAAGCAATACAAGATGCATAAAGGATTAACATCACATGCAATTCATAATATGTGATATGATATGGCCTTTCTCCTTTGTGCTTCCGATCTCCATCTTCAAGCACGAACATGATCTCCATCATCACCGGCATAGCATCAAGGTCAATGACGCTTCTTCATGGTTGTCGTCCACCAGCTTCAACTATTACAACTATTTTGAATAGACACGCAGGTCTTAACAGAAATTAAAGACAACCATATGGCTCGCCGTTGCCAACTTACAATAAGGAACATTGCATACATCAAATATAATCACAATCATGGCCATATCACATCATCAGACACCCCAAAACAAAGTTAGACGCTTCTACTTTCTTTGCATATTTTACGTGGTTTGGGGCTTTCCATAGGTGTCGTTCTAACCTACGAACAAGAACCACAACATTGATACTAGCATTGTTGATCACCCGTTGTAAATTGGATCTTTACTATGCTAGGAGAAACAGGCACCATAAAGCCACTTATGCAATACGTCTGAGTTGCATGTCAAAGCGGAGCAAGTCTCATGAACGATGTCATGTAAGGTTAGCCCGGCCGCTTCATCCCAACATACCGCAAGATGCAAAGTACACGAAAAGCAATCTACAATAAAAGCATCAACGCCACAATGACCATTGTGTTCTACTGCAAATGTGATCTACATATAGACACGGCTCGATACCTTTGTGGGGTTCAGAGCATGGAAAACAAAATTTTCTACCGCATACAAACAAACAAGCCAAGATCTATCTACTAGATTGTAGCAACGAGTCGATGGAATAACTCACCCTCGAAGATTCCAAAGTGTTTAACGAGAGCAGATTCGTGGGTGATGTAGTCGTACTCTTTCCGATCTCAAGATCGCGAGACGATCTTTCCGCGCTGCGTTCAAGAGCGCTCCGCAATCGGTCACACGTTCGATTGACGAAGACCTTCCTCTCCTTGTTCCAAAGAAAAGCGGAGGTTGTAGCACTCTCCTCGCGATTCCAAAGACAACGGGCGTGGTACCGGAGGTAGGGGAAATCCCGCAGGCTTCGCCTTAAGCCGGTGCAGTATGGTGGAGCTTATGAGAGAGGCTATTAGTGGTCTAGTAATTAGACACACCAATTAGAGGGCTCTAAACCAATTAGAAGGCTCTAAATCAATAGCTCTAAACCGGGTCTAGATCTAGGGTTTAGAGAGGATAGGAAACTTGTGTGTATAGGAGGGAGGCCCTGCCCTTGCTTTTATAGGTGGGAGGGCGGCTGCCAAGGGAGGAGTCCCTCCCAAGTCGGCCTTGGAGGCGCTGCCGCCAAGGGGAGTCCTCCCTAAGTCGGTCTCCACCTCTCCTCCTTCTCCTCTTCCAAAATCGGCGGTTTGACTTTTCAAACTAGCCGCTTGACTTTTCAAATTAGGATTTGAATTAACCCTTTATTTCGACAGCGAGAATACCTAGTACATGATGCAATCATTCCAATATGTAATGACACACTCATGTACCCTTCTCCTCCGGAGTGCCACATTCCGGACCTTCTAGAATGTTCCCGATGAAAACACCGAATCATTCCGCTATTCAAACGGAACTTTCCTTATATGAATCTTATTCTCCGGACCATTCCGGATCACCTCGTGATATCCCGGATCCCATCCGAGACTCAACAACATTCGGTCTCTTTCATAATACCATAACTACTCAAACAACGTCAATCCTTATGTGTCTCCCTACGGTTCGTGAATTATGCGTACATGATCGAGACACTTCAACAATAACCAATAGAGGAATCTGGAAATTCATATGGCTCCCACATATTTCTACGATTACTTTGCGATCGAATGAACCACTTACATACGATACCAATTTCCCTTTGTCTCACGATATGTTACTTATCCGAGGTTATGATCGCTTATCTCCGCATACCTAGTTCATCCTCGTTCGATAAGTACTCTTTTCTCGCTCCGTGATATGTGATCCCTTGTGACCAAGTCACATGCTTGCAAGCTAATTGGATGACATTTCACCGAGAGGGCCCAGAATATCTATCCGTCATGTGGATGGACAAATCCCACTCTTGAACCATGTGTTTCAACCAATACTTTCCAAACACTCAATGCCACCTTTATAGCCACCCTGTTACGGTGTGGTGTTTGATGACATCAAAGCATCCATCCAGTAAAGGCAATATGCATGATCTCATGGTCGAAGGAATTAGGTTACTATGTATCAGAAAGCATATAGCAATTGAACTATTGAAATGACTTGATCTTTATGCTACGCTTGTCTATAGGAGTATGTCCACCATATCATTCTCCTAACGATATGATCTTGTTGTTGATAACATCTCAATGTTCATGATGGGGAAACCACAATCATCAATCAACCAACAAGCTAGTGAAGTATAGAGGCTATACTAGGGACTTTCAAATTAAGTTTACAAATCACACAAGTACTAATGGTTTCCTTGTTAATACTATTATAGCATGAATGTAAACATTTATCATAAACACAAAGATATATAATAATAACTACATTTATTATTACCTCTAGGGCATATCTCCAACAAGTCTACCTGTCGAAACGCACGTTGTTGAAACGCCCGCTAGAAACGTTTTTCTAGCAGGCGTACCTTTGTGGTCGCGTCCAAAAAAACACGGGTGAACTAACTTAGTGCTGAGTCATGTGCAATATTGCTGGATTGTCCCACGGTAAGATTTATAATCATTGACGGTCGGCCTGTGTTTTGTGTCCCCGGGTCTCCGGGATGTTATTTTTGAATAAGGCCTTTAGTTTCAGGCTTTTGTGAGCTGATTGTATTGTTCGGTTATCTTTTGTGTTGCGGTTACATGGATCATTGTTACTACCTTCGTTCCATAATGTAAGCCTTTTTAGCAAACTAAAACATCTTGCTAAAAGGCTTATATTATGGAACGGATGTAGTATCATTTTTTTGTCACTAATATTCTAATGACCATTTGTTTCCCATTTTGTGCAGGCCAGAGATACTGGGGCATAAGAAGAATAAGGAGGGAGTAAGGAAGGCAACGGAGCACGGCGCTGCTAATTGTTGCTCCCACCTATCATGTATTTGCTGGTCTAGACATGTCCACCACCCATGGTCCCACCCGTAAGAATTTGACTGTCCACTCATGTCAGATTATCAACCAAGTAACGATCAAAGGCCTTGACTCGACGGAAACTCCCTGTGTAGGTATTTGCGAGGATGAAATGGATCGTATGGGCACCTAGAGGGGGTGAATAGATGCTACTTCAAATTTTAATACTTTTCAATTTAGGCTTGACACAAAGATAAAATCTCTAGATATGCAACTATGGTGAATTTACCTATATGCCAACCTAGCTACTAAACGAGTAAAGGCGGTGAGAGGAACGAGGTAACCGAGAGTGGAGCATGCAGAGACACTGGATTTTTTCCCGCGGTTCCTTTCTTTTTAGGGAAAGTACATCTGCGTTGGAGGGGTGGACATTACTAAGACCACCACGCCACAATAGGCCTCACCCTGTTCTCCGATGGATCTCTCCACAACTGGCTTGATCCACCTTTCCACAATACGGTACCCTTCGAGACGGGAACCGACGCCTTTACAACAGGATCGGGGCATACATCTGATACGTTCAAAATGTATCTACTTTCCCGAACACTTTTGCTATTTTTTTCTTCTAAACTTGTGTGATTTGGATACAACTAACACTGACTGACGCTGTTTTCAGCAGAATTACCTTGGTATCTAGTTTTTGTGCAGAAAATCAACTATCAGGAAAAAACCCGAAAAATATGCCAAAAATCCTATTTCACCAGAAGACTCACCGTAAGACAGACGAGAGTAGGGCAGCAGGCCCACACCACCGGCCCATGGGCGAGGCCAGCCGCGTACTGGGGTGGTGTGGCCACCTCGGCTGCCCCCTCGGCCTCCCTCTTCGCCTATAAGTTGCCTCTTGACCTAAAAACCAAGGGGGGTTCGACGTTTTTTCCAGAAAGAGTTCCGCTACGCCGCCACCACTAGATTCCGCGATTCGGAACGAAAAACTCCGTTCTGGCACCCTGCCGGGATGTGGAATTGGAGGAGATCATCGCCATCATCATCACCATCGCTTCTCTATCGACCATCCATGTTTCCCCCATCTATGAGTGAGTAATCCCCCGCTGTAGGCTATGGGGATGGTAGGGATTGGATGAGATCGTTCATGTAATGGCATCAGATTGTAGGGCATGGTGCCTAGTATCTATTATTAGTGCTTTTTGACTTTGTTGCAACTTGTTATGCTTAATGCTTGTCACTAGGGCCCGATTGCCATGATTTCAGATCTGAACATGTTATTGATTCATTATGATAGTATTGTTTATGGTCTTACCTGCAAGTTGTATACACATATTGTTGTCCAGAACCAAAGGCCCCGAAGTGACAACAATCGGGATAACCGGAGGGAATGGCTTTGATGTGAGGATCACATGTGTTCACGGAGTGTTAATGCTTTGCTCCGGTGCTCTATTAAAAGAAGCACCTTAATTGCCAGTAGTTCCCTTGAGGCCCCGCTCCAAACGGGCTAGCAGGACAAAAGATGTTGTGCAAGTTCTCATTGCGAGCATGTATGACTATATATGGAACACATGCCTATGATTATTTAGTGCTTGGATGCTTTATCTTATTTATCTGCAAATGCCCTATGTTCTGATTGCTATATGAATTGTCTTGTCCATGCAACGCCCGTCCATCCATCCCTATGCCTATCGCGCTTTAATCCTACTGTTTGCTGCAATTATTACTATTGTCTTTACTTTTACTACTTTTGTTACTTTACTATTGCTACTACAAACTGTTGCTATTGATAAACTGCTGTGAGCAAGATTGTTTCTAGGTGCAGCTGAATTGACAACTCAGTTGTTAAGGCTTATAAATATTCTTTGGCTCCCCTTGTGTCAAATCAATAAATTGGGTTTCACTTCCCTCGAAAATACTGCGATACACCCCCTAAACTTGTGGGTCATCAAGACTATTTTCTGGCGCCGTTGTCAGGGAGCATAGCTTTATTTATCAAGTTCACTTGGAATCACTATCGTTCGCTGCCATCCATCCATCATGGGTAAGTCTCGTGATGGCAAGGTTCCTATTTTACCATCCACTATAAGAAGAGGTATGGTTCTGAACACCTCTGTTGCTCTTGATTCACCATCTGTTATGAGTAAGCTCCTTACACCACCACATACACATGCTACACACACTGCTACTACTGCTGAATCTGAAACTTCTGATACTTATGATGCTGCTTCTACTGTGCTTGATAAGAGTGGTTCATTAGGTCATTTTCTAGATGCTATGATTGCTAGAACTATAGCTAGAAATACTGAAACTCCTAATGAAGACACTACTACACCTATTAGTTCACCTGAGTCTAGAGAGAGCTATGATATTGAAGACGGTTATATTGAGATGACCGATGAATTTATTAAATAATTTCAAAACACCCATGATAGGAGTGTTGCTAAGAGTCTCCTTGAGAGGCGTACTATAAGACCCAAATTGTCTCCTAATGCTAAGTTTGCTGCATCTCCCATAAACATTAAAGATAAGGATTATGATTTCTCTCTTGATGTTTCTTACATAGCTATTATTGAGAAAGAACCTTTTTGTGGGACTAAGAATGAAAGTGCGGTAGCACATATGACTGAGCTTTCTACCATGAGTGGCTTATTTTCTGATGATATTAAGATGCACACCTACTTTTTTGCTAAAATTTTCCCTTTTTCTTTGAAAGGAGAAGCTAAAGCTTGGTTTAATAATTTACCTCCTGGATCTATTGATAGCCCTGATTGCTTGATTAGTACCTTCCTGCAGAAATATTGTCCTCCTAGTGCTAGACATGCTATTTTGTAGGAACTTTTTGATTTTAAACAGGGAGAAAAAGAGATATTGCCTGAATCATGGGCAAGGTTTTGTGCTTTGATTCATGCACAGGCTGGATGTCCATTACCTAAGAATGAGCTTCTTGATATATTTTATAATGGACTAACTGAAGAATCTAGGACATACCTAGATAGTTGTGCTGATTGTGTTTTCAGGAATAGGACTCCCAAGGAAGCTGAGGAATTAATGGCTAAAATAAGCAAGAATTATGAAGACTGGACTCCTCCTGAACCAGCTATACCTGAAACAATTATACCTGAACCAGCTATACCTGCACCTATACCAACATCTAAGAAGAGGGGAGTTATTGAACTAAATGATGAAGTGATGAAGGAAGCAAATAAATGTCTTAAGGAGAAGGGTATTAAAGCTGCAGATGTCAAGAATTTACCTCCTATAGAAGAACTATGTAAGCCAATCTCCCACTCATCCACCATTGAGGTACACTCTCTCCAACATTTTGATGAAGGTGATATCCCTTACTCTAAACCTCTAATCAATGCTTAGAAGAATTTGATGTTTTTATTGTTAAGCAAGATAATTTCAATAAAAGGGTGCAAAATCATTTAATGGAAAACTATAGAGCTATTTTTTGAGTTAAAAGATATTGTAGAAAGAACCTCTAATGATGTTAAAATGCTTGTTAAACATTTTCAAATGGTTCAAACTCAAATTGATCAGCTTATTAAAGTACAAAAAGACTTGCTAGTTAATGCTGCAAAAGAAAAACATGCTTATGAAATTAGAACTAGAAGTGGTGCTGCTACCCAAGATCCTCTATATCCTGAGGGGCATCCTAAAAAAATTGAGCAGGATTCTCAACAAGCTGAAAATAGTGGTACTACTCCTAAGAAAAGAAAGAAGAAACATAAAACTATTGTAGAACCTTCTGAACCTGCTAAAGATCCTAATAGTATATCTGTCTCTGATGCTGAAACTGAAAGTGATAATGAGGAAAATGATGTTCCTGATAAAGAAAAGGTTGAAGAAGAATCTGAAAGGCACACTAAGAATACTAAATACACTAAAGAAGATTTTGTTGCTAAAAAACATGGTAGTGAAAGAGAGCCTTGGGTCCAAAAACATATGCCTTTCCCTGATAAGAAACACAAGTCAAAGGAAGATGAACACTATAATAAGTTTTGTGAGTGGATGAAACCTTTATTCTTGCAAATTTCTTTGACTGATGCTATTAAATTGCCTCCCTATTCAAAGTATATGAAGGATATTGTCTCGAATAAAAGGTAGATCCCTAATGAAGAAATTTCTACTTTGCTTGCTAATTATTCCTTTAATGGTAAGGCTCCAAAGAAACTTGGAGACCCAGGGATTCCAACCATTCCTTGCTCTATCAAAAATAGTTATGTTAGAACTGCTTTGTGTGATTTGGGAGCAGGAGTTAGTGTTATGCCTTTTTCTCTCTATAAGAGACTTCAAATGGAAAAACTAATACCAACTGATATATCTTTGCAAATGGCTGATAAATCTACTACTATTCCTGTTGGTATATGTGAGGATGTACCTGTTCAAGTGGCTCATAATTTCTTGATATTAACTGATTTTGTTGTGCTTGAAATGCCTGAAGATGATAATATGTCTATTATTCTTGGGAGACCTTTTCTTAATACTGCAGGAGCTGTTATTAGTTGTAATCAAGGAAAGTTGACTTTTAATGTTAATGACAAGGAGCATACTGTCTATTTCCCCAAGAAGATTGATAGGACTTATGGTTTAAACTCAATTGAACATGTAGAGGGCATTCAAGTTGGAGAAATATATTGTCCCATACCAAGAGAAAAATATGAAACTATGATGATTGGGACCATTGCTATCAAAGTTGAGGTAACATGATCATTAGTGGAATACAAAGTTTTGTTTCATATAAAATTATTTTGGTAACAAGACCTGATCAACCTTGTTAACAAAGGGATTTTAATGAACAAAACAATGTTTTCACCATGATTATTTCCGCTTACTTCTATTCTATCCATTTTTGTTTTTGTTTTCATTTAGTTTACTTTTTTTGTTATTAGTTGCTTGCATATTAGAGTGTCTTAGAACTTATGAAGTTTTAGCTTTGTTTTGTCATTGCATCATTCCAGAAACCTTTTTCTGTCAGAAAATCATTCATCTATACCCGAAAATTGCTCAAAAATAAAGTGTCTCGAAAAATTCCAGAAAATTCATATTAAATTTTTACGTGAAAAAAGGTCTAGAGAAGTGCCTGGCAGGTGCCAGGGGGGCCCACCAGGCAGGCACACCACCTGGTGGCGCGGCCAGCCCAGGGGCACGCCTAGCCATGGTGTGGGCCACCCCTGGCCCTCCACTCACTCTCTCACTTGCCCCTGCTCTCTCTCTCCCGATAAAACACCAATTCATTGCTTGAAATCGCGTTCTTGCTGTTCTTGCCCACGATTTTTTGATCTCCTTGCTCAGCCCATCTTTGCTGCTGAAATTTGGAGCATTTGTTCTCCGGTATGTGACTCCTCCGCTTGTCCAAGTAGATTTGTGTTTAGTGGTTTGTATCTTGAGTATTTTGCTGCTGTAGCTGACAGGTTATGAGAGCTTGTAAACTTGTTCAATGCTAAGAGTTATTGTTTTGATGCATGTTTAGGCCTCTTATAAGTCCCTATGAGAAGTGACCTTCATTATATATTCACTTTGCAATCACTTGTTTAATGGATGTTTAAATTTCAGAATAACAAAGATGAACAACCACACCTTTGGAGAAATATTTGAGAGGGACACACCTAGGAGGTCAAGGCCTTCAAGATTAGCCTCTCAGTCTAGGCCTTCATACAACGAAGATCTCATTGCACCATGCTTTGGTAATGAAGGAGATGAGAGGGATGCTCACCCATCTACTTTTCCTTGTTATACCTTCTTGCAAGCTGCGGGGATTCTCGATGATTTCTTGCTATTAATTCAGAGGGTTGGTTTGACCTCATACATGGAAGATGAGTGTGAGCAATATGCCATGCTCACCAAAACTTTCGTTGAGAGTTTTGTTTTCACTAACACCCCCTATTAGTCAACTGTTTCTTTCAAAATTTATAATCTGTCGTTTACCATGCCATTGGAAAGATTTTGCAGCATTATAGGTATAGGCATGACAGGGACCGTGAAGAAGATTCAAGGGCGACCCGTTGATTTGCTGGAGCTCTATCGAGGTGTGACTAATGACGATGACCGCGTAGCTCAGCGCGGGAAGATAAGAAACATCCAACTCCCAGCTCTTAGATACTTTGCCTATTATCTTGCTACTAGCATTCTTGGTAGGGAGAATACGAGTAATATCTCTAATTATCATTTAGCCTTCCTTGTTGCTGCACTTAATAATGATACTCGGTACAATCTTGGCTCTCTCATTGCTCGCCGTCTAGCTGCTAGGGGACCTATTTATGAGGGCATCATCACTTCACGTATGGTCAATGCATTAGAGCTTTCTGTGGACCCAAATGATACTATATTGGCACCATAAAGGCTTGATCTTGCGGCCAGGAAAACACATCACTTTGTCACAGCTGATTCTGATACGGACAGTTTAGTATACAGGATGTTGTTTACTGACGGGGATGAAAGGGAGATCCCTTTTCCACAGTCTACTTTGTTCAGTGTTCATAGGAGGCCGTGGTCGCCCTCCAAGGAGGAGGTGGACGAGCAGCTCCGCTTGCTTGGTTTCCATAGGCAGCACCAGGAGGATGTGCCCTCCTACGATTACTCTGTGCACTACGATGGGGCGTCCTCGAGCTCGCACCAGGACGAGGGTACCTCCTCACCGTACTACGGAGGCGCTCCATCTTGGCCAGCTTGGGATTGATACCCACTTAGGACAAAAGCCTAAGCTTGGGGGGAGGTACACCGGCATCACACTCATCTCCTTATCATGTTTCGTCGGTACTTTGTATATTCATGTTTCGTTCTCTTTTTAGTTTTCGTTCTCTCTTTGTTTTTGCTTCCTAAAACACAAAAAGACCAAAAATATTTTTGTTGTTTCTCTTTGTTTGCTTCTTCTTATTTTTGCCTTGGTTTGCTTTTTTGCTTTGTTTGAACTATTCGAAAAACCCAAAAAGATTTTGCTTTGCTTGTTCTTCCTTTTTGGTTCTTGCTTTTAAAAATCGAAAACACCAAAAATATTTGTTGTTCTTCTTTGGTTTTGTGAGTTTGTTGCAGGGTTAAGCAGTTCTCAGTGGAATTTGGTTTCATGTTATTATTCAAGCCACACAAGTGAAGGGCAATAATGAGGATTAATGACAGCTTGAGGTGTGGTAAGAGGCTGGTAACGAACTCTATTTGTTTTCATTTTTGTACATATACTCATCATTGTGGGCATGCTTAGTCAGTTCATGTGGGGTGTATGTTATTATGGATGCTTAGTAGTTCTTGCTTTCTTATGATTAACTCCAGGTTGCTAATAGTTTGTAGCATGTCATATGAATGTTTGCTTGCATCGCTCTATTCATAACTCGGTATGACACTGTGGTATCCTCCTCTGAACGTTTCACTTGAATTGACTTGGCACATGCTCATGCATGCATATGACTGAAACAATAATCAGTTAAGCCTCGATGAATTATTGTGCCTTAGGGGTCTTGAATCACTTTCATGCCATGATTAGTGCTATTTTGTTGCAAGCATGATTATGACAGTTATTTCTCTCTCGTTTGTCGCTCCCTTACTATTGCTAGCCTTCACCTGCACCGAGTATGAGCTCTACTCGTGTTTCCCATTCCCCAAAACCAATATTGCCAAAAGTGTCCACCATACCTACCTATTAGCATCATTTGCTATTTCTGTGCATATTCAATATGCCTTGTTTTCTTCGGAATAAAATGTTTGCTTGTTATGAGAAAGTTAGTTAGTAAAGCTCTCACGAACTTGATGTCACACTTTATTTCTTGCACTTAATAAACCTGAACCATTGTGACTGTCCATGAAAGTTATATGCTTGCAAATTATAGGCTGGGGATTAGCAGAACTGTGCTATCACGAGGAACGCTTTCAACACCTGTAAATATATACCCAGTTGATATCATGCTCTTTTGTTTGCGGATGTCGTCGGTGTAAAATAAAAGGGGAGCTTGTAAGTCCATGGAGTTATGTATGTGTGTTAGAGAACGCTCAGGCCGGTTCAATCCATGCCTAATCATGGTGGAAACCTGCAGCGTAACCATAATGAGTATCTATGAAGCATTCTTCTTATAAAAAAAGAGAGATATCTATTGAGAAAAAGAAAAAAAAGGAGATATAAGAAAAGAGGAAAGAGAGAAAAAAGCACCATCTTCCCATGGTAAATAAGAATATTGCTGAGATGCTCGTTGTCTGCTTGCCTTGTCATTTTGATATGGGGATTCTTCCGTATCATCGGGCAAGGGGTACCCCGTTGGCGGTTCTCTATGATACGCACATATTTACTATGACAAGAACTTACCGGTAACTAAAGTTGAGTAGCATGAGGAGCGGCCCTCGTACTCAAGGGACATGAGATTTCTAGTTTATAGTCTGTCAAGCATATAACGCAGATTGGACCTCACTTTCACCTTAACCATTTAAAGATGCTTATAATAGGGGCAATGAGAGCTCAAAGCTAATGAGTACCATACTTTCAGCATTTGGAAGCCTTTCAAACTTTTCAAAACTTTCTCATTTCCTTGTTGAGTCTCCACACATTCTATGAGCACTTTCTTGAGAGCATAGTTGTCATTCTTAGTGTAATGTGCTTGTCTCAAAACTTGATTAATTGTGTTATGACTTTGATGCTTGTATCTTTGACATCTTTACTTCTAGTCTTCACTTGAACTTCAGAGGTGCCTTGGCATTTATGTTTGCTCTACAATCAAAGGCAAGCGAGATACCACTCTATCATACCTTTTTATGAGCATTGCAATGTTGCTTATGTTTATGTATCATGCTACTTATTATTTTTGAGTTGGAATCGCTTCATAGCTTGCAATGACTATTAAGTAAACTTAGTTGCATACTCTTTATTATGAATTGCCTGCGTAGTTGATCTTATGCTGAGAATATATACATCTTATGAAGCAAATGTGTTCGTGAAAGTTTCTTTTATCACACTCAGTTTTCAACGGAATTGCTTGAGGACAAGCAGTCAGCTAAGTTTGGGGGGAGTTGATACGTCCAAAACGTATCTACTTTCCAGAACACTTTTTCTATTGTTTTTCCTCTAAACTTGTGTGATTTGGATACAACTAACATGGACTAACGCTGTTTTCAGCAGAATTATCTTGGTATCTAGTTTTTGTGCAGAAAATCAACTATCAGGAAAAATCCCGGAAAATATGTCAAAAATCCTATTTCACCAGAAGACTCACGGAGCCAGAAGACGAGACGGAGTAGGGCCGCGAGGGGCCCACACCACCTGGCCGCGCGGGCCAGGCCAGGCTGCGCCTAGGGGTGGTGTGGCCACCTCGCCTGCCCCCTCGGCCTCCCTCTTCGCCTATAAGTTGCCTCTTAACCTAAAAACCAAGGGGGGTTCAACGTTTTTTCCAGAAAGAGTTCCGCTACGCCACCACCACCAGATTCCGCGATTCGGAACCAGAAACTCCGTTCTGGCACCCTGCCGGGACGGGGAATTGGAGGAGATCATCGCCATCATCATCACCATCGCTTCTCCATCGACCATCCATGTTTCCCCCATCTATGAGTGAGTAATCCCCCGCTGTAGGCTATGGGGATGGTAGGGATTGGATGAGATCGTTCATGTAATGGCATCAGATTGTAGGGCATGGTGCCTAGTATCTATTATTAGTGCTTTTTGACTTTGTTGCAACTTGTTATGCTTAATGCTTGTCACTAGGGCCTGAGTGCCATGATTTCAGATCTGAACATGTTATTGATTCATTATGATAGTATTGTTTATGGTCTTACCTACAAGTTGTATACACATATTGTTGTCCGGAACCAAATGCCCCGAAGTGACAGCAATCAGGATAACCGGAGGGAATAGCTTTGATGTGAGGATCACATGTGTTCATGGAGTGTTAATGCTTTGCTCCGGTGCTCTATTAAAAGGAGCACCTTAATTGCCAGTAGTTCCCTTGAGGCCCCGCTGCAAACGGGCTGGCAGGATAAAAGATGTTGTGGAAGTTCTCATTGCGAGCACGTATGACTATATATGGAACACATGCCTATGATTATTTAGTGCTTGGATGCTTTATCTTATTTATCTGCAAATGCCCTATGTTCTGATTGCTATATGAATTGTCTTGTCCATGCAACGCCCGTCCATCCATCCCTATGCCTATCGCGCTTTAATCCTACTGTTTGCTGCAATTATTACTATTGTCTTTACTTTTACTACTTTTGTTACTTTACTATTGCTACTACAAACTGTTGCTATTGATAAACTGCTGTGAGCAAGATTGTTTCTAGGTGCAGCTGAATTGACAACTCAGTTGTTAAGGCTTATAAATATTCTTTGGCTCCCCTTGTGTCGAATCAATAAATTGGGTTTCACTTCCCTCGAAAATACTGCGATACACCCCGTATACTTGTGGGTCATCAACATCCACTACTGAATTGAAGGCTCCCGAGATGACAACAAGCTGCCACAATAAACAAGTTTATGAAATAACGAAACCGGGATCTAGAAATTCAAATGAAACTCTAGATCCAAGGCCCTCAAATGAATAAGGGGGAAATTGAAGATCTCTTCGGTGATGATATACATGTGTGCATACAAGTAATTTGCATTGGAATACAAATGCACAACATATAGGTTCGAAGTCCCTTTATGATTTTGATACATTGTGCAAGAGAAATATTGGGGCTTTGAGATGAAGATCATATCAACCGTACAATTTGCCTCAACCAACTAAAGATAGATCGGTATATCTCACAAGATAAATCCAATTCATCCATAGATGAATACATATATAATCCATAAGCCTCATAGAATAATTCTAATATAATTCCATAGATAAATCCATAAGGTCCATAGATAAATCCATAAGTCTCAATATCACACAAACTAAATAGATAATACAAGTTCAATGCTAGATAAATGGGTACAAGCACGGATAAAAGGTGCAAATAAAACAAATGTTGCTTGTACCTGACCCATGCAAATCCACAAAGTTCCTACTAGAACTACTTCTCCCTCTTTGGCATCGAAACACTAAAAAGGGAAAAGAGTGATGCTATCTCCCTAGAAGATCACTCGTCCTCATCATCATACTCATCGTCCTTTTCCCCATCATCATCGTCATCACCATCATCTGCTGAAGGAGGTGGATACGCCCTTGCCAGGGCGAGGAACAAGTGCCACTCCATCTCACCATAATTGATACCGGAGGTGTTCCATTGAGCATACGAAGTAGGAATGGACTGCTGCAGGGGATTGCCTTGATCCCTAGAGACATGATGAAGGACCAGTTATTGAGTATGGGCCATATCATGGCGCTAACGATAGGCCTCGTACTGACCCTTGTTGGTATGAACTCCCATGCAAAGGATGTTCTGTTGAAACCATTTGAGTTGTTTTACCTCACGAGCAATAGTCGAGATCAGGGGCCTCCGCCCATGAGTGGCACCACTAGCCTGGGCATCTCCCATGAAGGCACCAGACTCAGTAGGGACGAATGTATTCTTTTTTCCTCTTGATATATGGCTTCTTTACCTTGTGTTTACCATCAAGCAGACCACTAAAATCTTCATCTGGAAGAAAAGTTTAGATGAGCTTCATATTATACGAAGCATAAGGGATGAAATGCATGTTCATCATTGTGTCATAGATCTCATGGTAAATGAAGTCCATAACATCCAAGGAGTAAGCCGTAGTGGGGTTATCACTGGTGGAAAACAAAACAACAAGACCGAGCAAATTGACAAGCGAACCACGGATGACATCATTGTTACCTCTGCTAGGGGCGATGCAGTCACAGAACATAAGCACAAGCTAAGAATAAAGTGGGAGAAGACCTGTAACCTCTCCAACCACACCTGAAGGTCCATAATAAGCTGAGAGCAATGAGTCCTTGCTGGGACGATTATGGCCGCATATCTGATGGCCAAGATAATGGCCTCGTCCCCTAGGGGTAGGAGAGCACCTGACCAACTGATGGCCAAGTGAATGGCCTCGTCCCCTAGGGGTAGGAGAGCACCTGACCAAAATTGACGAAGTTCGACTCATAGTAGTGGGTCCCTGTCATCCACTTCATGGTGAAAGCTTCATCCTCACAAATTACCAGGGTGGAGAAGAACTGCTGGACAAGCTAAGAATCATAGTCACATTGAATCTCCATAATATGACACAACCCCATCCTCCCAGTCACTGCAATAGCCTCACCAAACTAGGGCTTGATCTTTGCATAAGTCAAATCCAAGGGGCGCATGGGGTGAATCTTCAAGGACGAGTAGATGTCCTAGAAGATGTACATCTGATGAGTGCACCATAAATTAGGGTCATTGATGGATCCAAAATTAGCCATCTTCCACCGTGTTTAAACATTGTTTTCGGTCAAGCAATTGACTAGAAACTCTCAATCCTTCCTAATAATGACTAATAATTGCAAAGATATGCAAAACCTTTCTTTGAATTGTGTTTTCCAGCAAATCATGGTTTTTAATGAGAAATCAAGAGTCATAATGAACGTTTTTGAGGAAGTCTACATGGCCAAGTAATTGGGAAGCCATTCCCAAGCGTCAACATGCTTAATGACCACCGTTACGAGCAAGGGTCGCCCGTACTGTCCGCCCATACTAGGTGGCATTGGCCTCGTCTGGTTAAACACTACGACTTTCGTGAAGAGGCCTATATATTTTGAGGCTCCAACCGCCAGCAAAAGAGCCACCATTCTCAGATTACATCACAACACCACCAAAGGAGATCCACGCCATTGTTCATCACTTCCATCATCCATCCCATCCACTAGCCACAACTATTGCTTTGTACTTTAGATATCCTTGAGATTTGGCGACCATTGTAAGAATATTTGATTTGAATCTAAGTATTTGTTTGATGTTTTCTATCTTCGACCTATTTGTTATGAGTGAGTAGTCCTCACGGGCTGCAGGTTGGGGAGAAACCTCGCATCGATTATGGGCATCTAATTCATGGGAGTATTGTATTTTGTTTGCAATTGAGATTTGTATATTTTGTTTCTTTGTCCCTTGTCTTGATTTATGGACTTGTAGGTACCCAAGATCCCATAGATTGATAAAGGCTTGAGGTGAGATACTTGGCTAGCCGAGATATCATTGGAACCCAAGTGATAGAAAGGGTAGTACGGTCTTCGCTTAGCAACCCTTTCAGGATCACAACAACATCACCACTTAAAGCTTTGATCTGTGTTTTACACTTAATAATCGTTTGTAGCCCATTGCTTCGGTGTGCACTCGGTTGGATTAAAAGACTATTGATATGCTTGCTGCATCATAGGGGATCTAGTATAAGTGTTGCCCACAAGATATTATCTTGTTCAAATATTACAAATGACTATGCTTATTATTATCTTTTATCCCATATGATGTGTAGCTGTAGGTTGATCTTCAACCCTGGCCTATCTCCATCCATTGATTCAACCCATTATAAAGTAAACTAGATTGGTCCTATAAACTAAGGTAAAATAAGAAAACAAAGTCTTGTAGACGTGTCCTTTTTATTTCCTTTTAGCATTGCTTTCCAAGGTTCGATTAAACCTAGGTCTTCTAGGGAAAAAGCTATTATACTACATCCGTGAATCCGGATCGAAGGTATCAATCCTTTTTCTGGCACCGTTGTCGGGGAAGCAATTTCGCTATCCTGGTGAGGTCACTAGAGACCTTATTTTTAGTTTTATTATTAGTTTGTAGTTTATTTCTTGTTGTTAGTTTACTTTCTTGTTATCTATTTGAAAACCCAAAAAAATAGTTACTTGTTATTTGTTTTAATTACTTAAAAAATACCAAAACTATAAGAGCCATGGCTCAAAAGAGATTAGGGGAGTATGCTACTCCCACTGAGGATTTTATCCGTGCACCTATCACTCAGCTCACTGTTGATTCAGAAACATATGAAATAAAGCCTAACCTTTTAAGTTTGGTTAAAAAAACAATTTGGGGGCTCATCTGCTGAAGATTCGGGTGTGCACTTAAACACTTTCACTAAAATTTGCGACATGATACATATTAAGGATGTAGATCCAAATGCTATCAAATTAAGATTGTTTCCTATCTCTCTTAGAGGAAAGGCTAAGGATTGGTTGCTAGATCTACCAAAGGGCACTATTAAATCTTGGGAGGAATGTACTAATTTGTTTATGACAAAATTTCCCCCCCCAGCTAAAACTATGCAGCTAAGATCCAACATTACAAGCTTTAGACAAAAGACCGTTAGCCACTAGCGCTTGCATGAGATAGGATGAAAGAAGCCATAATGAACTGTCCTAGTCATGGGATGGAAGAATGTCTTATATTACATTTGTTTTATAATGGTCTTAACCCAATGTCTAATTTTATGCTAGATACTACAGCAGGAGGAACAATCATGGGAAAGCAAGTTAGTGTTGCAAAGAAGTTACTTGATGATATGCAAAACAACCATGCCCAATGGCATGTGGAAAGAACCTCGAAGAGAATTAGTTCAATTACCGAGGTAAATAAAGAAGAGCTTACATCTAAGGTAGACGAGCTGCCTGGCACATATGCGGCCGGGCATACCACCTGCCTGTACCACATATGCGGCCGCCATATTCAGCCCGAGGAGGTAACCTAAAATCCCCCAAAACAAATCTTTCTTTTTCTTATTCCTCCAAACTCCAAACCATCTCCATTGGATCTTCAAATTTACTTAATCTTTCTTTGATTCCTCACACTCAATCGATCTAAGGTATTATTCTCCTCCGATCCTCAACTTATTTGTACAAAAGCTTCACTCAATCTTTCATCATTTTCAATCTAGACCTAGGTCTTGTTCTTGATTAAATCTTGATATTGAGCATGCTTAGTATTGTTTTAGAGGAAATTTCATTTTTGAGCATGGCTCATATCTCTGTACAGTTTTCAAAAAAATTATAAAATGACACAGTAGGGGCCTTCCCTACTGTTTTTGTCAAAAAAGTATTGTTTTAGATGAGTTTCATTTTGTAATTAATGTAGATAATCACTTATGCTATGTTTCTATTGGACTTAAAAAATTATCAGCAATTTTATTAATTTATCTTATTATTTTTAGATGAACACGAGGAGACGTACACGTGAGGTGGCTACGGAGTCCTCCACACCACTTGTTGATATACTGACCCCCGAGTCACTTGGTATTGAGTTTACTGAGGAGTTTCAGCTGACCCGTTTTAATCGTCTCAAGTTCCAAGAAATCAAGTCCACCAAGTGGGCGTGTCCCTATATCCTGAACCAACTTGGCATTCATGATGATTTTGATTTACTTTGCAACAATGTTGGTTTGAATGAATTTGTCTTTCAGGATGTTGCCACATATCGCCGCTTAATGCTTGAGTTCTTCAGCACCTTGATACATATAGTGGACCCTTGCGGTTGTACCTAGGAACAAAGGCCCGGAGTTGATCGCATCAAATTCTGCCTTATGAACTGTGAGTTCACCCTAACACTCAACCAATGGGCTCAATGCTTTGGGTTTACAACCAGCACTACTGATGTGCGCACAACTACTTTTGTTTTAAAAACTGCTCCTTGGGAGTACTTTAATTTTATAAGAATTCGTGGAACCACACCCAAGGGAAACCAAATTGATCACCCTGCTATTAACTATTTTTTTATGTGATAGCTAACCCTTTGCAGGCACGTGGTCAACACCCGTATTTTTAATCCTGCATAGTGGGCAAAACGGGTTCCATGGATCCTGTTGACACTGAGGGCACATAGACGTGCGAGATCTTCATGCATTGCCCTGGCTAATCCATCTAGCCAGTTGTTCTCTCTCACGGAGAACTGAATTCTTCTGGAAGTTGGTGCTTCGATGCTTCCTCTAAGATCTGCGGTGACTAGCCACCGAGGTCTCCTCCCGGGGTCCTGGAAGTTGAGCTCCAAGAAACTCGGATGTGGGCGCCCCAAGAATCTGACGGTGAATCCAGATCCTCTCAAGATCACCGACCTCCGCTTCCCAACTGGTAAAACTTGCTGAACTGAGTCTCCATCTACAAGAATTAAGGATGAGGAAGTTAGTGAAGTGATCAAGTCTGTCAAGTTTTAAGTAGTAATGTAAGAATTTTGAGGAACATGAATTTTTGAGAAAGGATGAGTTCACAAGGGTAAGAGAGGAAATAGTTTTCATAAATACTCACTTTGGTTTTGAAGCTAGATTTTTTTGTTTGGACGTCCATTCTAACTACGGTCTCCTATGGTCAGGATGGCTCTGATACCAACTTGTCAACACCCGGATTTTTAATCCCAGATGCCCTTTATGCCATACCTCGCAATCCCAGGATTACCATTTTTGCGAGACATAACGGATTGGATATCACAGTACATCATCCATTACAAACCATACATAAGGTCTTTACACAAATAAGGATCTCATGATCCAGTCTTTAATACAACAAGCAGCGGAAATAAAAGATAAGCGTAGCAGTGGGGTCCATCTTCAAAGGGCAGTAATCTTGTGACGAGATAGTCCTAGTTATCATAGCCGTCCTGATGACCATCCTCTTGATAGCCTCCTTCATAGTATGGCCAAGAGAATAGCCAGGGACAAAAGCCATGAGTACTCTTTAAGTACTCACAAACTACTATTAACAGGTACTATAGTTCTAAGTTAAAGTGAAAAATCTAAGTTTAACTATAAAGTTAAGTTTGAAACCTAAGCTGAGTTCAGAAGCAGAGAAAGATAAAGTAAAGTTCTAGAATCACTTAAGTTGGAAAGCTATTTTCATAAACACAACCCTGTTGTGGTCAAGTCCAAGTCCATCATTCATTTCAAGTTATTTGGAAAACATCTGACAACGAAACAGTATGGCCATTCCAACTGTCCATAACCGCGGGCACGGCTATTCGAATAGTTTGACACTCTGCAGAGGTGGTACACTTTCACCACAAGATTCGATACATCCGCTGTGGATAACCTGAATCATCATACTTAGTATGCAGATAATCAAACATAACCTTCCCTTTACACACCCTAGTATAAGCACCTCTCCTATGAGCATGGCCTCCCAACCATGACCATCAGTCATCTTGGGCACTGCATAGCTGGACATCATGAGAGGTAGCCTCAGCTCAAACCTCTCCCGTGAGGGAACTAATACTAATGCATATAAATTTCCAGCAAAGCCTTACCCAATTTAGGTAATGTGGTTGTACGGTAAATTTGGAATGGTATCGCATCCGAATCCAACCATCAGTTTTATAAAAGGGTTAAGGCTCATGCCTCATCATTTTCATCATCATAAACCAGTTGTGTTTCTCAACACATGTCAAAACATCTCAATAGAATGACTCATCATTCCAAGGTTTTCACAATTCATTTTCACCAATTGTTCCCATCTAAAGTGACTCACGTTTTTGATCTACTCTAACTACTAAGTTAAGAGTGTTTACTAAGGTGGAAGTGATGGGTTCAATCTCATGCCATAGAATGACATCTAAAGGTTTCTAAGTAGGTCAAGTTTTATACTTTTTATGCTACCTTCAAAACAAGAAAAGAACTTTGTGTAAACTAAGGGAGGTAAAACTTGCCAATAAGACTTGAGGTACTAATAGTAAAAGGGGGGTGATTTAAAGCATGCTTAAGGCATGTTTGCTAAACCATCAGGTTTGATTCTAGTTTGCTAAGTACTAAACTTGCAAGGGTTAATCTTGGGTATTTCTATCTTGCTAAGGGTAGCTTGCACTGTTAATGGTGGCTTGCACTGTTAATGGTGGCTTGCCTTGGTTGGTGCAGTGGTTGATGTTTTCTTCGTCTTCGTCTTGATAGCACTCCTCCTCCTCGTAAGCTGGGTCGGTACTATCTTCTATAAAAATACATACGGAGAAGACAATCACCAAACAATACTTAACTAGGCTAGGTAGCATTCTCAGACACACAATTGATGATCTATTATCATCACAAGCATCACAAGTTTAATTCAATAGTTTCAACCTTTTTATTTTAGAAAAGTAATTTCTACTCATTGAAAAATTAACTAACATTTAATATTCCCACTTAAAACATGGGATCATGTTGACACGTGTCATCACCACATATTCCAACATGTGGGAATGAGATTTAAGGGTTGGATCAATATTACTTTGGTTTAAGTTCATTATTTAATGATTTAAAGTGACTAGAAATGCCTATATAGCATTATTTTGGTACTAGTCCAAAGTCACTGCATGTAAACCTTAATATTATTACATATTTGGATAGATATGATGAAATGTGATTTTTGAGAGTTGGAATCAACTCAAAACCTAACTTGGTTGATTTTATAAAAATGTTGCAAGTTGCAAATGCTTATGTTTTGTTATTTTTATTAGGAGAGATCTATAACTCTAATTGAATTAAATCCAACGGGCTTGGATAGATCATTTCAATACCTTTCAGACAAAATTAGTTTCATGCAATTTGGTAAAATTCTCTGAATTGAATTTTAAACTAGTGGACAGAAACTAGATTCAATCTAAAAAGAAAAATCCAGATTTGAACGGGTGGGCTAGCGCGGGAAAGAAGTTGGGCCAGCCCAGTGGCGCTCCACAGCGCGGGGCTCAGCTGACAGGGGGTCCCGCTTGTCAGTGAGTCATAATACGTGAAACAGTACGCGCGCTATGGGCCGTAGGATTAGAATGGGAATCTACGGCTGAGGGTCGTCGTCGACGACGAACAGGTCGCCGGCGAGCTCGAACCCTAGCGGCTTAGTGGGGGTCTGCTGGGGACGTACCAGGGCTCCAGCGGGGTCGGCGAGGCGGGCAAATGAACTGGACGACAACGGCAAGGCGAGGCGCGGTTGCGGCGGAGCTTGGGGTGGTTGCAATCAGCGGCGCCCTTCTCCTCCAGAGGCGGCTGCTCCGGCTCCAATTCAAGCCTGCTCCGGCTAGAGGTGGGTGAGGTTCAGTGAGGTGAGGGGAATGGAGTGGTGTGGAGATAAGAGACTGGGGAGGGCTCCTTTTATAGGCTCGACGGTGAGACCGAGCGGAATAGGGAGGCGACGGTGGTGACATGGCTACGGCGGGGTAGAGGCATGGCTGAGGGTGGCGATCGACGGGCGGTCCCCTGGCGGTGCTCTAGGGATTGAATGCGGCCGTAGGGGCGGCGACATGCGGTCTGAGCGAGGTGGCGCTCTGAGCTGCAGAGGCGGCGGTGTCCACGGCGAGCGGTGGCTGTGAGGCGTTGGGCGGCCAGCGGGGGTGTATGGTGTGTTCTCCAGGTCGTGGCGGAGGCGGCAGGCTGTGCCAGGGGCGGCCTGCAGGCGAGCAGGGATAGAGCGCGCTCTGGGGACGACACCGGCATGGTGCGGTGGCACTGGGCGCGTGGTATCCTCGGTGGTCCACTGCAGGGCTGGGCTCGGGCAGTGGACAGGGGGTGGCAGTGAGGTGTGAGCTACCTCCTAGACATAGAGAGAGATGCGGGAGAGGGCTGCTGCAGCGAGTGCACGGTCGGCCGGCGAGAGGTGGCTCGGCATGGCAGTGCAGTGCAGCTAGGAGGTAGGGGAGATGCTGGTGTGGGTCTGGTCATGCCTAAGGGGGGACAAGATGATCAAAGCACTTCCAAATTGCTAGACAAAATCAGCCCAAAACAGTATTAGTTAGGCCACAATGATCTTGCCAACAAGGTGTTTGATAAAATGGCCGAAAGAGAAAAAATTTTGAATTTTGGTTTCAAAAGTTTTGAGTGATCTCCACTAGTGCTAGGTAGTCTCTGGTTGCAAGGGTTTTGAAAGTGGAGCTCAAATAGAGGGGTTTTGAAAGTGGGGTGATCTATGCATATGCATTAGATTCAAATTTCAAATGCCAATTAATATAAGTAAAATAATGTTTTTAGCAGATCAAAAGTTGGGCCTTGGTACCTCATTATGTGTACTAGCAAGGGGTACAAAGATCAAGAATTGTTTCTGTTAAGAAATGAGTGCTAGGAACACTCAAAGTAGTGTAGTTGATTAAAATGGCCAAAATGACCATTCCTCCTTTTTAATTCTTTTTGGTTTGATTTTCTTTAGGAAAAGTTTGGGAAAGATGTAGATGATGTTTAAATCACCTAAGAAACATTTTACAAGAATTGGGTCACTCAATCATGGTAATTCAAAACAACTCCTATTTTAAATGCACACATATATGAATGCTTTTATTTTTAATTTGAAAAAGTTTTTGTTAACCCCAAATTTGATGATTTAGATCTTGATAAGCTTGGATTGAAGTTTTGGGATGTTACAAACCTTCCCCCCTTAAACAAAATCTCGTCCCGAGATTTACAAAGAAAACTAGGAACTAAAGAGATCTGGGAACTCTGTCCTAATGTAATCTTCTTGCTCCCAAGTAGCTTCCTCTTCGGTATGGTTGCTCCACTGAATCTTGAGAAACTTGATGCTTCTGGTCCTGGTGGTTCTGTAAGCTTCTTCTAAGATACGGATGGGTACTTCCCGATAGGTCAGGTCATTGTTGATTTCCACAGCTCTGTGATCGATGTTCTTGAAAACTTCAGTCTTCTCAGGCACTTCCAAGCATTTGCGAAGTAACGAGATATGGAACACATTGTGGATGGCTGACATCTCTTCAGCAGTTCCAGTTGATACGATACTTCTCCTCGGCGGTTCAGAATTTTGAAAGGTCCTATATATATGGGGGCTAACTTTCCCTTCAGACTAAAGCGTTGAGTTCCCTTCAATGGTGAAACTTTGAGGTATACAAAATCTCTGACATTGAAAGTCAGGTCTCTCCTTCTCTTGTCAGCATAGCTCTTTTGTCTGGATTGGGCGGTCTTGAGGTGTTCACGGACTTTGTGAACTTTCTCTTCTGCTTCTCGGAGAATGCCGGGTCCAAAGATCTGACTCTCTCCTACTTGTGACCAATTCAAAGGGGTATGACACTTTCTTCCGTATAGGAATTCAAATGGTGACATCTGCAAACTAGCTTGATAACTGTTGTTATATGAGAATTCTGTGAAAGGCAGCCAGTCTTCCCATTTTGATCCGTATTCCAAAACACAAGCTCTAAGCATATCCTCTAGGATCTGGTTGACTCTCTCGGTCTGTCCATCTGTTTGCGGGTGATACGCGGTGCTGAAGTTCAACTTGGTTCCTAATCCTTCCTGAACTTTGTGCCAAAATCTTGAAGTAAACTGGGTTCCTCGATCTGAGACGATGGTCTTGGGGGTTCCATGCAGACTAACAATCCTATCAATGTACGACTCTGCTAACTTTGCACTCTGGTAGGTTGTCTTGACATGTATGAAGTGGGCTACCTTGGACAGTCTATCAACAATGACCCAGATTGAGTCATTTCCCCTACTAGAAGTAGGCAAACCGGTGATAAAGTCCATTTCGACAGAATCCCATTTCCATTCCGGAATCTGCAATGGTTGCAACAATCCTGCAGGTCTCTGATGCTCTGCTTTGACTCTTTGACAGATGTCATATTTGGCAATGTAGCTTACGATTTCTCTCTTCATCTTGTGCCACCAAAATTTCTCTTTCAAATCCCGATACATCTTTGTTCCTCCGGGGTGGATAGAATAAAGAGTATCATGAGCTTCCTTCATGATAACTTCTTTCAGCTCCGTATCTGCTGGCACACAGATACGTCCTTTGTATCACAGTACTCCTTCTTTGTCTTCGGTGAATCCAGGTACCTTTCCTGTACCAATATGATGTCTGATTTCGTCGATACTTTCATTTCCCTTCTGGGCTTCCTTGATTTGGCTAATCAACGTGGGTTGAAGTTCAATGCTAGCTAGGAATCCTTTGCTAACTAATTCAGTCCTGAACTGCTCCAACTCCTCATACAAACTTGGTTGCTTCTCCTTGATCATGGTGTTAAGCCTACACGGCAATCTGCTAAGAGCATCCGCTACCACATTGGCTTTGCCGGGGTGATAGTGAATGTCAAGGTCATAATCCTTGATTAACTCTATCCATCTTCTTTGCCTCATATTTAGCTCTTTTTGAGTGAAGATATACTTCAAGCTCTTGTGATCCGAGTAAATCTCACAGCGATTACCCATCAAATAATGACGCCACGTCTTCAATGCTAGAACTACAGCTGCTAGCTCAAGATCATGGGTCGGATAGTTCTGCTCATGCTGTTTTAGTTGTCGAGACAGATACACGATGACTTTGCCTTCTTGCATCAATACACATCCTAGACTAATCTTGGATGCATCACAATATACATCAAACGGCTTCTTGATGTCTGGCATGATCAAAATTGGGGCAGATATCAATCTCTTCTTCAGCTCCTGGAAACTGGCCTCACATTTGTCTGTCCATTCAAACTTCTTGTCCTTCTTCAACAACTGGGTCAATGGTCGGGCTATGCTCAAGAATCCTTCTACGAACTTGCGGTAATATCCCGCTAATCTTAGAAATGAACGGACTTGGGTTTGAGTGGTTGGGGCTTCCCATTCTTTGACATCTTTGATCTTGGTGGGATCAACAAAGACTCCTCCGGCTGACACAACATGTCCTAGGAATCCTACTTCTTTCAGCCAAAACTCACACTTGCTGAACTTGGCATATAACTAATGCTCTCTCAGGGTTTCTAGGATGATTCTCAAATGTTGCTCATGCTCTTCTTCTGACGTGGAGTAGATAAGGATGTCGTCGATAAACACAACTACAAACTTATCTAGAAAATTCATAAAGATCTTATTCATGAGATTCATGAAATAAGCAGGGGCATTGGTTAATCCAAAAGACATAATCGTATACTCGTATAAACCATAGCGAGTAGTAAAGGCGCTCTTCGGAATATCCGTTGCACGAATATTAAGTTGGTGATAACCAGTCCTAAGATCAATCTTTGAGAATACCTGAGCTCTAGTCAACTGATCAAATAGATCCTCTATCTTTGGCAATGGGTACTTGTTCTTGATGGTGACGTCATTCAACTTTCTGTAATCTGTACACAGATGGTTGCCTCCATCTTTCTTGTCGACGAATAACACTGGTGATCTCCATGGCGATGCGCTTGGCTGAATCAAGCCTGTTGCTAACATGGCATCCAACTGCTTCTTCAGTTCCACTAACTCTGAGGGGTTCATGCTATAAGGTCTCTGGGCTATAGGTCCGGTTCCGGGGATTAGTTCGATAATGGACTCAATATCCCGATCCGGGGGCATACATGGCAATTCATCTGGGAATACGTCGGGGTATTCATAGACTACTCTGACTTGGTCTATGGTGGGAAGGGCTACACTCTTGTTGCACTTGAATTGACGGGGTAAGGTTTCAGAGATATGCTCTACTATTACTCCAGAACTACTGGTCATGGTGATGGATTTCTTAGCACAGTCTATCAATCCTTTATGCCTTGACATCCAGTCCATACCTAGTACTACTTCCAATCCTTTGGTTCCAAGTACAATTAGGTTGGCATAAAAATCTATCCCATGTATTCTGATAGGTACAACTTTGCAAATTTTTCTAGCTTTTGTAGTTGAACCGGGGATTTGAACTATCATGACATGCTTCAGGTTGGTTGGGTAAATCTTACTAGTGCATACAAATTCTTCGGTGACAAATGAATGCAATGCTCCAGAATCAAACAATACTCTTGCTAAAATTGAGTTGATAGAAAACATACCTAGCACTACATCTGGCGCTTCCTGGGCTTCTTCTGCGTTCATGTGGAAGACACGACCGTTGCGGTTGTGAGGGTTCCCTGGGGAAAATCTCCTTCCTGGTTGAACACGACGCTACTGCTGAGCTGGGGCATTCACAAGGGCATTGGCGGCAGTCTTCTTGGGACACTCATTGGAGTAGTGACCCTTCACTCCACACTCAAAACAAGTGATCTGGGACTTGTTCTTGACTGCGACAGGCACAACATTGCTGCTGGTTCTGGGTGCAGTGTTGTTGTTGTTGCTCTTGGGAGGGGCACGGTTGAAATTGTTGGCATTACCGGAGTTGTGATTGTTTCCTCTGGACTTCACATTACCTCCGCTACGGTTGGGGTAGCTTGGGCGAGAATTTGGGGGTCGGTTGTTCCTTGGTGCATATCCTGGTGAAGGGTTGGGATGGTACTTCTGGTGACTACTGGATCCCGACTACTGCATCATACGACGCTTGCGGTTGTCGTTTGCCTGGTTAATCTTCCCTTCCATCTGAATGGCAGAGTCGACTAGCTCTTCGAGATCCTGAAAACGGATGTTGACGAGGACTGTCTGCATCTCATCATGCAGTCCGTTCAAGAATCTCTCCTTCTTCTTGGCCTCTGTGTTGATCTCATCAGGTGCATATCTGGCAAGTGACAAGAATCTGTCACGGTACTCCACCACAGTCATTCTTCCTTGCTTCAATTCGTGGAACTCATCTCTCATCCTGTTGACGAGACCTTGCGGCACGTGGGTGCGGCTGAACTGGACTTTGAATGCTTCCGAGGTCATCACCTGGCCATGGTTCATATTGCGGATGCTATTCCACCAAGCTCTGGCATCTCCGGTCAGATAGTGGGTGGCAAAGAGAACTTTCTCATTTTCATCAACTCCTGCAACTTCAAGGTTGTTTTCCATTGTCTGTAACTAGTCATCAGCATCTAATGGGTTCTCAGATTGGTTGAAGATTGGGGGATTGGTGTTCTGAATTTTTTTGATTTTGGAACCATGGTGATCCTGATTTCCATGTCCTTGGTTGTTGAGAGCCATTTGGGTGATCTGCTGCAATGTTGCTAAGTTGGCTTGACGCTCGGCCCTGCTTGCTTCACGGTCCGCGATGAGATTCTGCAAGATCTGCAGCATTGGGTCCTGTGATGAGCGGCTCCCTCCTTGGTTTCCACGAGTCATCTGAAGATTGAGATAGATGTAGGGGTAAGAGGGAAATTCTAAGGTTCATGGTTCTGGGTTTTCAAAGCTAAAACTTTGAGTTAGACTCAGGTTTTTCAACTAACTTCCTTTCCATTCATGCAAGCAAGCACCCGATACAACACACACCACAACATCAAAGGGGAAAACATATGGTTTGATGAACCATTCTGTAAGCTACGATACAATGAGATGATACATCTCATGCTACGATAGTGCTCTAGTGCATCTACTCATTGTCGATGAAGTCGGAGTCTTCATCATCAGTGTAGAAGTCCACATCATCCTCCTCCAGAAAGTCATCATTGTTGCTGAGGTAAGAATCCATGTCTCCCTGGATGTCTTCACCCTCATCTTCTTCTTCCTTGGCGGCAAGTTGAGCTTCCTGCTCCTTGACGGTCTTCTCGAGGTCGGCCACCTTCTTGCGAAGTCGGGCGATGGTGTGATCCTTCTTTGCACGCTGGCGGCAAAGAGACTGGCGATCTTGGATGAGCAGTGCGGAAGTCTGGGCCTTCTGGTCGACAATTGCACGGTTCTGGTTGGCTAACTCCCTGGCATTGTCCAGTTCCTGCTGTCTGTCGTGCAGCAAGAAGTCAAGATTTTCCACTTGACGCCTCAACTCTGGGTGACTTGGCATCTCCATCGGCATTCCCATGAAGTCACGTCTTGCATAGTGGGCAAAACGGGTTCCTTGGATCCTGTTGACACTGAGGGCACATAGACGTGCGAGAGCTTCATGCATTGCCCTGGCTAATCCATCTAGCCAGTTGTTCTCTCTCACAGAGAACTGAATTCTTCTGGAAGTTGGTGCTTCGATGCTTCCTCTAAGATCTGCGGTGACTAGCCACTGTAGGTCTCCTCCTGGGGGTCCTGGAAGTTGAGCTCCAAGAAACTCCGGATGTGGGCGTCCCAGTAACTCCGACAGTGAATCCAGATCCCTCTCGAAGATCAGCTGACCTCCGTTTCCCAACTGGTAAAACTTGCTGAACTGAGTCTCCAACTACAAGAATTAAGGATGAGGAAGTTAGTGAAGTGATCAAGTCTGTCAAGTTTTAAGTAGTAATGTAAGAATTTTGAGGAACATGAATTTTTGAGAAAGGATGAGTTCACAAGGGTAAGAGAGGAAATAGTTTTAATAAATACTCACTTTGGTTTTGAAGCTATATTTTTTTGTTTGGACGTCCATTCTAACTACGGTCTCCTATGGTCAGGATGGCTCTGATACCAACTTGTCAACACCCGGATTTTTAATCCCAGATGCCCGTTATGCCATACCTCGCAATCCCAGGATTACCATTTTTGCGAGACATAACGGATTGGATATCACAGTACATCATCCATTACAAACCATACATAAGGTCTTTACACAAATAAGGATCTCATGATCCAGTCTTTAATACAACAAGCAGCGGAAATAAAAGATAAGCGTAGCAGTGGGGTCCATCTTTAAGGGCACAGTAATCTTGTGGCGAGATAGTCCTAGTTATCATAGACGTCCTGATGACCATCCTCTTGATAGTCTCCTTCATAGTCTGGCCAAGAGAATAGCCAGGGACAAAAGCCATGAGTACTCTTTAAGTACTCGCAAACTACTATTAACAGGTACTATAGTTCTAAGTTAAAGTGAAAAATCTAAGTTTAACTATAAAGTTAAGTTTGAAACCTAAGCTGAGTTCAGAAGCAGAGAAAGATAAAGTAAAGTTCTAGAATCACTTAAGTTGGAAAGCTATTGTCATAAACACAACCCTGTTGTGGTCAAGTACAAGTCCATCATTCATTTCAAGTTATTTGGAAAACATCTGACAACGAAACAGTATGGCCATTCCAACTGTCCATAACTGTGGACGCGGCTATTTGAATAGTTTGACACTCTGTAGAGGTGGTACACTTTCACCACAAGATTCGATACATCTGTCAGGGATAACCCTGAATCATCATACTTAGTATGCAGATAATCAAACATAACCTTCCCTTTACACACCCTAGTATAAGCACCTCTCCTATGAGCATGGCCTCCCAACCATGACCATCAGTCATCTTGGGCACTGCATAGCTGGACATCATGAGAGGTAGCCTCAGCTCAAACCTCTCCCGTGAGGGAACTAATACTAATGCATATAAATTTCCAGCAAAGCCTTACCCAATTCAGGTAATGTGGTTGTACGGTAAATTTGGAATGGTATCGCATCCGAATCCAACCATCAGTTTTATAAAAGGGTTAAGGCTCATGCCTCATCATTTTCATCATCATAAACCAGTTGTGTTTCTCAACACATGTCAAAACATCTCAATAGAATGACTCATCATTCCAAGGTTTTCACAATTCATTTTCACCAATTGTTCCCATCTAAAGTGACTCAAGTTTTTGATCTACTCTAACTACTAAGTTAAGAGTGTTTACTATGGTGGAAGTGATGGGTTCAATCTCATGCCATAGAATGACATCTAAAGGTTTCTAAGTAGGTCAAGTTTTATACTTTTTATGCTACCTTCAAAACAAGAAAAGAACTTTGTGTAAACTAAGGGAGGTAAAACTTGTCAATAAGACTTGAGGTACTAATAGTAAAAGGGGGGGTGATTTAAAGCATGCTTAAGACATCTTTGCTAAACCATCTAGTTTGATTCTAGTTTGCTAAGTACTAAACTTGCAAGGGATAATCTTGGGTATTGCTAGCTTGCTAAGGGTAGCTTGTACTGTTAATGGTGGCTTGCACTGTTAATGGTGTCTTGCCTTGGTTGGTGCAGTGGTTGATGTTTTCTTCGTCTTCGTCTTGATAGCACTCCTCCTCCTCGTAAGCTTGGTCGGTACTATCTTCTATAAAAATACATACGGAGAAGACAATCACCAAACAATACTTAACTAGGCTAGGTAGCATTCTCAGACACACAATTGATGATCTATTATCATCACAAGCATCACAAGTTTAATTCAATAGTTTCAACCTTTTTATTTTAGAAAAGTAATTTCTACTCATTGAAAAATTAACTAACATTTAATATTCCCACTTAAAACATGGGATCATGTTGACACATGTCATCACCACATATTCCAACATGTGGGAATGAGATTTAAGGGTTGTATCAATATTACTTTGGTTTAAGTTCATTATTTAATGATTTAAAGTGACTAGAAATGCCTATATAGCATTATTTTGGTACTAGTCCAAAGTCACTGCATGTAAACCTTAATATTATTACATATTTGAATAGATATGATGAAATGTGATTTTTGAGAGTTGGAATCAACTCAAAAGCTAACTTGGTTGATTTTATAAAAATGTTGCAAGTTGCAAATGCTTATGTTTTGTTATTTTTATTAGGAGAGATCTATAACTCTAATTGAATTAAATCCAACGGGCTTGGATAGATCATTTCAATACCTTTCAGACAAAATTAGTTTCATGCAATTTGGATTTCTAAAACTCTCTGAATTGAATTTTAAACTAGTGGACAGACACTAGATTCAATCTAAAAAGAAAAATCCAGATTTGAACGGGTGGGCTAGCGCGGGAAAGAAGTTGGGCCAGCCCAGTGGCGCTCCGCGGCGCGGGGCTCAGCTGACAGGGGGGTCCCGATTGTCAAGGTCATAACTGCAAACGGTACAGTCTGTGGGCCGTAGGATTAGAATGGGAATCTACGGCTGAGGGTTGTCGTCGACGACGAACAGGTCGCCGACGAGCTCGAACCCTAGCGGCTCGGTGGGGGTTTGCTGGGGATGTACCAGGGCTCCAGCAGGGTCGGCGAGACGGGAAAACGAACTCGACGACGACGGCGAGGCGTGGCGCGGTTGCGGCGGAGCTTGGGGTGGTCGCAATCAGCGGCGCCCTTCTCCTCCAGAGGCGGCTGCTCTGGCTCCAATTCTGGCGAGCTGCTGCTCCCCTTGCTCCGGCTAGAGGTGGGTGAGGTTCAGTGAGGTGAGGCGAGTGGAGTGGTGTGGAGAGAAGAGACTGGGGAGGGCTCCTTTTATAGGCTCGACGGTGAGACCGAGCGGAATGGGTAGGCGACGGTGGCGACATGGCTACGGCGAGGTAGAGGCATGGCTGAGGGTGGCGATCGACGGGCGGTCCCCTGGCGGTGCTCTAGGGATTGAATTCGGTCGTAGGGGCGGTGGCATGCGGTCCGGGCGAGGTGGCGCTCTGAGCGGGAGAGGCGGCGGTGTCCATGGCGAGCGGTGGCTGTGAGGCGTTGGGCGGCTAGCGGGGGTGTCTGGGGTGTTCTCCAGGTCGTGGCGGAGGCGATGGCTGCGGCCAAGGCGATGCCGTCTGCGCATGGTGTGGTGGCACTGGGCGCGTGGTATCCTCGGTGGTCCATTGGAGGGCTGGGCTCGAGCAGGGGACAGGGGGTGACGGTGAGGTGTGAGCTACCTCCTAGACATGGAGAGAGAGGCGGGAGAGGGCTGCTGCGGCGAGTGCATGGTCGGCCGGCGAGAGGTGGCTCGGCATGGCAGTGTAGTGCAACTAGGAGGTAGGGGAGATGCTGGTGTGGGTCTGTTCATGCTTGAGGGCGGACAAGATGATCAAAGCACTTCCAAATTGCTAGACAAAATCAGCCCAAAACAGTATTAGTTAGGCCACAATGATCTTGCCAGCAAGGTGTTTGATAAAATGGCCGAAAGAGAAAAAGTTTTGAATTTTGGTTTCAAATTTTTTGAGTGATCTCCGCTAGTGCTAGGTAGTCTCTGGTTGCAAGGGTTTTGAAAGTGGAGCTCAAATAGAGGGGTTTTGAAATAGGGGTGATCTATGCATATGCATTAGATTCAAATTTCAAATGCCAATTAATATAAGTAAAAGAATGTTTTTAGCAGATCAAAAGGTGGGCCTTGGTACCTCATTATGTGTACTACCAAGGGGTACAAAGATCAAGAATTGTTTCTGTTAAGAAATGAGTGCTAGGAACACTCAAAGTAGTGTAGTGGATTAAAATGGCCAAAATGACCATTCCTCCTTTTTAATTCTTTTTGGTTTGATTTTATTTAGGAAAAGTTTGGGAAAGATGTAGATGATGTTTAAATCACCTAAGAAACATTTTACAAGCATTGGATCACTCAATCATGGCAATTCAGAACAACTCCTATTTTAAATGGACACATATATGAATGCTTTTATTTTTAATTTGAAAAAGTTTTTGTTAACCCCAAATTTGATGATTGAAGTTTTGGGATGTTACACACGTGGTGAATTTACTAGAGTTAATGAGGACGACATGTTGATCCTTACAAAAGCTGCTATTATTAATTGTAACTTAACGCCAAATTTGGGCGCTCTTCTGGTGCTTTACCTTAAGCATCAGGCTCTTCAATCTCGAGGACCCATATGCGGAGGAGGAGTTGTGACCGTTCTTGCATGCGCACTTCACATCAACCTAGGTAATATCGAACCATTGACAGGAAGTCGCCGTCTCGGTCTCTCTACTCCGAGAGCATGTGGTATGGTTTCTAAAACTCATGGTAGATACTTCCTCAATATACTTGGGGCGGATCACTTGATCCCGGCTCCTTTGCCTAACGGTCTATTGTCTATCGAGGATGGACATTTGCATTTTGACGTGCAGGTTGAGGCTAATGCCCAACTAGAAATACCCATTGCAGGAGGAGAAGATGAAGAAATAGAACAATGAGGACCCGAACAAGACAAGCAACAACCAAACTACTACACCACCTATGAAGACAAAAATATTTTTCTTTTCTATTCTTTAATCTCTATTCTCGAAAATACAAAAATATTTTTTGTTCTTCCTTTTTCATAAATGTGGATTCGCACTTTGCCTCTTTGCTTTAATATTATTGTGAGAATAATCGTGTTTGAGTTTTGAAGGAACACATCCCTATAAGGAAGAGGATCATGAAGTCACTTATGAGAGGTATGTCCTATGTCTCCCACTTATGAAGTTTGAGTTGTTTATCTTAGTTGGTTGATTTGCTAAGATGCCATCCTAGTGGGAAGTAATTTTATATGGTTAGAGTAAAGCTTTTTATTAGTATGATGATTAGTTGCTGAAGCTGTTACTCTAGTTCCTTTAGTTAACCGAGTCTTGCCTTGGAAATAATATTGCCAAAACAAGTACAATAAGAAAAAGTCTGAAATTTATGACTTGTTTGATGAATGATTGTCTTGAGAATATACCCTTGAAGATACTTAACCCCATAGATATTTTGATAGTCTAGACGGCACTCATGAAAGGAGTTATTTGATTGAAATAAAGTCTAGTGGTAATTGTGATGCATGCCAAAGCTAACCTTGTGAATCAAACCGTGGTACTAGCTGAAAAAAAGGAAGAGAAGAGGGAGAATTTTGTTTTATGTCTCTAATGCACACCTTTGGGATGCCAACAACTCCGCTAGCTTTTGAACGATCTATGGTATAACCCTGGATTTCGGCTATGAGTTGATGACATGAGTGGCATACGTATCAATATATGGGAAAAAATATTGGTACTCTCAAAGGTTGTGCAAACACTTGCAAAAGAAACATCCAGTGATCCTTGACAGAATAAAAATAAAAAAGATATCTATGAGGATCCACATAACAAGTCCTTAGCATGGTCTCATTACTAATCTACAATTTTTCTTGAAAATCAATGATTGGATTAGAAGTGTCTTTGATAGACTTGATTTATTGATGTGGGGTGTAAATAAGACACTTCACTGTTATGCTACTTAGGACATGAAACTCTCTTACTCAATTATGCTATTTAAACATCCTAGTGTTCCTTGGCAAGCTGAGAGTTAACTAGTAGAATTGGATTGATTGCTACACTTCTAGTTATTTATACTTATATTAAACTTTACTTTGATTATCTTGATTTATCGAAGCTTGTATAATATTCTTGTCATCTCTCTAACTTTGATAAGCCTCACAAATGAATGAAGTGCTGAGCGCATACGACTACCAACCGTAACTGAATTCTTATTCTCATTGTTTCAAGTTTAAACGCTAAATACCTTATAGTTATTTTGTTTCTTCTTGCTCGAGGGTGATCAAGGTTTAAGCTTTGGGGAAGTTGATGGCTCCAAAATTAGCCATCTTCCACCATGTTTAAACATTGTTTTCGGTCAAGCAATTGAGTAGAAACTCTAAATCCTTGCCACTAATGACTAATAATTGCAAAGATATGCAAAACCTTTCTTTGAATTGTGTTGTGCAGGAAATCATGGGTTTTAATGCGAAATCAGGAGTCATAATGAAGGTTTTTGAGGAAGTCTACACAACCAAGTAATTGGGAAGCCATTCCCAGGTGTCAGTATGCTTAACAACCACTGGAAAGGGCAGGGCCTGCCCATACCGTCTGCCCATACTAGGTGGTGTTGGCCTCGTCTTGTCAAACCCTACAACTTTCGTGAAGATGCCTATATATTTTGAGGCTCCAGCCGCCAACAAAAGGGCCGCCATTCACAGATTACATCACAACACCACCAAAGGATATCCACGCCATTGTTCATCCATTGTTCATCACTTCCATCATACATCCCTTCCACTAGCCATAGCCATTGCTTTGTACTTTAGATCTCCTTGTGATTTGGCAACCATTGTAAGAATATTTGATTCCAATCTGAGTATTTGTATGATGTTTTCTATCTCTGATCTATTTTTTATGATAGAGTAGTCCTCATGGGCTGCGGGTTGGCGAGAAACCTCGCAGCAATTATGGGCATCTAATTCATGGAAGTATTTTATTTTGTTTGCAATTGAGATTTGTATCTTTTGTTTCTTTGTCCGTTGTCTCGATCTGTGGAATTGTAGGTACCCAAGATCCCTGATATCCCACAAGTATAGGCGATCGTGTGTAGCCTTTTCAATAATTAAGAGTGTCGAACCCAACGAGGAGCTAAAGGTAGGATAAATGTTCTCTCAAATTCTATCAACCACTGATACAACTCTACGCACACTAAACGTTTGCATTATCTAGGAAATAAAACTATAGCAACAATACGAGTACTAGACTAAACTAATAAAGTTAGTTGCTGCAACAATAAAATACACTAAACTAGCAAAACCATGAGTGTTGAATAATGGTGGTAATTGTGGTGGCTTTGTCCAAGTTTAATTAGCGAATAAATCGGGTTCCTTGTCTTCGATGTAGTTTTCTATGTGGGAGAGGCTAAATATACATGCGCTTCACTAATTGGAATTACATGTACTATATGATTGGATTGTTAGCAAACATTCTTAACTACTAACAATGCATTAAGGTTTTCCCAACCATAGCCTTAAGTTTAATGGTCCTCTTACTCCCATAAGTGCAACGTTCCGGTTCGTATTCTCAGGTTTCTGTCACTCCGGTAGAACTTCCCCCTCCCTCTTAAACATACTACAAACCCTATGATGTTTAATACATGCACACACAAATATAATGGACACCAAAGGACTATACCATCTCAACATACAACACTAATAAACCAAAGACGTTCAACCATTCAATCTAAGAACAAAGAAACTACACAAACATGACATAGATCACAGGATTATAACTTATAGCATCAAACACCATGTTTACATAGGATGGTACATAGGTGTGTGGGGGGATGAACCACTGCATACTAGGAGGATTAAGTGATGGAGATGGCGGTGAAGATGGTGAAGACGGCGGCGGCGCTGGCGGCGGCGCGGGGGACTCCTTCCCCGCCGCCGGTATCATGGGGGAGCACCGCCGCTTACCCCCTTCCTTCATGGCTTCTTGGGATCCCTCCCTCATGGAGATGGGATCCATGGGGGAGGCAAAAATGTGGTTTTGGTGGCTGCAAATTCGTGGGTGGAGGTGTCCTGGGCGAATTAGGTTTCCTCCCTTTATATAGCTTTTCGGATTCTCGTCACCTCATCTTGGGCTATAGTAAATCGGGCCTAGCGGGTCCGTCCGGACTCGGAATCAGCTAAATTTTATGTCCAGAACGTTTGTAGTGAAATTTCCAACAATTTTGTAGTTGAAGAGTTTTCCGTTTGATGCCGTCTTTGTCCTGAAACGTGACCATCTTCAAAAAGAGTTCTGAGACAGATTTCTGGAAAAATCCCAATTTGACTCCAACAAGGTTTCCAATTATATTCTTAGTAATTCCTACACATCAAAGTGTAAAACAAGAACAGTGTGCAATTTTGCAACTATTAGTAGGTTATTCCAAATAAATCATAAACTTTATACAAAAAGGAGTGTCAAAAGCATATTATTAGTATAAAAACATTAAAAATTATAGATACGTTATGGACGTATCAATCCATAGATTGATAAAGGCTTGAGGTGAGATACTTGGCTAGCGGCGATCTCATAGCAAACCTAGTGATAGAAATGGTAGTACGGTCTTTGCTTAGCGACCTATTCGGGATCACAAAAACATCACCACTTAAAGCTTTGATCTGTGTTTTACACTTAATAATTGTTTGTAGCCTGTTGCTTCGGTGTGCACTCGGTTGGATTAAAAGACTATTGCTATGCGCGCTGCATCATGGGGGCTATAGTATATTAGGATGTCTTGCCCACAATAAATCATCTACTTTCAGACATTACACATGACTATGCTTATTATTAACTTTTATCCATATGATGTGCAGCTGCAGGTGGATCTTCAACCCTGGCCTATCTCCATCCATTGATTCAACCCATTATAAAACGAACAAACAAAGTTTTATAGGCGTGTCCTTTTTATTTCCTTTTAGCATTAATTTCCAAGGTTCGACTAAATCTTGGTCTTCTAGGGAAAAAGCTATTATACTACAGCCGTGTATCCGGATCGAAGGTATCAACCCTTTTCTAGCGCCGTTGCTGGGGAAGCAATTTCACTATCCTGGTGAGGTCACTAGATACCTTGTTTTTAGTTTTATTATTAGTTTGTAGTTTGTTTCTTTTTATTAGTTTACTTTCTTGTTATCTATTTGAAAACACACAAAAAATTAGTTACTTGTTATTTGTTTTCATTACTTAAAAAATACCAAAAATATAAGAGCCATGGCTCAAAAGAGATTAGGGTAGTATGCTACTCCCACTGAGGATTTTATTCGTGCACCTATCACTCATCCCGTTGTTGATGTGGAAACATATGAAACAAAGCCTAACCTTTTAAGTTTGGTTCAACAAAACCAATTTGGGGGATCATGTGCTGAAGGTTCGGGTGTGCACTTAAACACTTCCACTAAAATTTGCGACATGATGCGTATTAAGGATGTAGATCTAAATGCTGTCAAATTAAGATTCTCCCCTTTTCTCTTAGAGGAAAGGCTAAGGATTGGTTGCTAGCTCTACCAAAGGGCACTACTAAATCTTGGGAGGAATGTACTAATTTTTTATGACTGATTTTTTCCCCCAGCTAAAACTATGCAGCTAAGATCTAACATTACAAGCTTTAGACAAGAAGTCTGTTAGCCACTAGCGCTTGCGTGAGAAAGGATAAAAGAAGCCGTAATGAACTATTCTAATCATGGGATGGAAAAATTGCTTATATTACATTTGTTTTATAATGGTCTTAACCCAATGTCTAAGTCTATGCTAGATACTGCAGCAGGAGGAACAATCATGGAAAAGCAAGTGAGTGTTGCAAAGAAGTTACTTGATGAAATGCAAAACAACCATGCCCAATGGCATGTGGAAAGAACCTCGAAGAGAGTAAGTTCAATTACCGAGGTAAATAATGAAGAGCTTACATCTAAGGTAGATGAGCTGCTTAGCATTGTAAAAGGTAAAGAAGATACCCAAGTTAATACCATCGCTACCAATGTTAATGATGTCAATTTTATAGCTCGTGCTCCTTTCAATCCTACATGGAAAAATCATTATGCTTCTAATGTTCAAAAACATTATCCTAATCCCGCAGGAGCTCCTTACAACAATTATGATAATACTAATGGCGCAAATCATGGCAACCTCTCATTTGAGCAAACTGTTAGAACCTTTATACAAGCTCAAGCCAAGCAAAATAATATGCTTATTAAAATCACGGAGAACCATGAAAGTAGTATAGGAAAATTATCTAACCAAGCCGTTGCAATTAGAAATGATGTGCAGGCTCTCTAGGAAAGGGACAAAGACCATGGAGTCTTAGCTGGGTAAAGTAGCTGAGAGCCAAGATCTCATACTAGCGAAGTTTGCTAGAAAACCTAAGCCAAATCCGGTAAAAGACCTCAAGATGATGAGGGTTGTAACCAATGAAGAAAAACCTGAAGAGCTGGATTATAGCAACGCGCCGACACCAGAATATACCGTGGAAGATCTACTAAAGATGATCACCGTGAAGGATCCATGTATATAACAAGGTAATGATGTTATGTACCAACAATTTATACAACAAGTAGCATCTAAGGTTCGTGAGTTAGAGATGGAGTATAAAATACTAGCTGATAAGCTTCCTGCTAAGCTAGATGATCTATTTAAACCCTCTATTAAAATTAAGTTGGGAGTCAATGAGATATCCGCAATTTGTGATCTTGGTGCGAGCGTCTTAACAATTTCCAAAAGCCTATTTGACAAATTAAACTTCGGGACGTTTGTCACTACTGAATTAAGACTCCATCTAGTTGATTCAACTTATAAACAAGATATGGGGATAAAAGGAAATATAGTTGTTGAAATTAAAGCCTAGTCCCGCTTTTACTGATCTTGTTATTTTGGACCCGCCTGAAGACCCCATAGCCCCTATAATTTTAGGTAGGCCATTCCTAATAACTATTAAGGCTTTATTTAATTTACATGAGGGGAATGTGAGAATAGGGCTACCATCTAGAGACCCTTTTATAGTCCACTTCCCTAGAAAAAGAAGGCCAGGACTAATGATTATGATGGTATAATTACTTTAAAATCCAACTATTTTGGAGTGGGTATTCCACTTCTTAAACCTAAATGATTGCCATCAGGGTAAAGCTAATTGACCTTAACTAGAAGTGCTTTATGGGAGGCAACCCATGTGAAATAATTTTTTTACTTTTATGTTAGTTTTGTTTGTTTGTTTTTGTTTTTAATAACGAGTGTTCAAGAAGACCTTTGGAGAGAGGAGAATAAATAAGGTAATCCTCTATCTTTTATTTTACTAACACATGGACTAAGAAGTATTGCTGATTCTTTAGGTAGTATATTTGTTGTTATTTTGTCCTTTGATAAGATGTGTACAGACGCACGGAGCTTCTAATCAAATTCTTTGAGTTTTGTAGCTCACAGGACGTTTATCGACCCGTGGTATGGCCAGAAGGGACCATACCGTGCGCCTGTATCACATCGAACCTCAGGAAGATAGAAATTCTATTTTAGCTACAGGAAACAATGTTTTTAACAACCGTTGGTACAGATAGATGTGCCCGTACCGTACCCTCGAGCAAACATTAGGTTTTAAGCAAAGTTACAAATTAGATAACGACCAGCAGTACGGGCGTGCGTGCCCCTACCAAGTGCACCACCAGAAGGGAGTCGTCACCCCCAAGGTATGTCACCCGGTACGGGTGGGCTCTGGCCATACCACCCACCCGTACCACGTACGCGTCCGCCATATTCAACCCGAGGAGGTTACCTAAAATCCCCTAAAACAAATCTTTCTTTTTCTTATTCCTCCAAACTCCAAACCATCTCCATTGAATCTTCAAATTTAATTAATATTTCTTCGATTCTTCGCACTCAATCAATCTAAGGTATAATTCTCCTCCGATTCTCAACTTATTTGTACAAAAGCTTCACTCAATCTTTCACCATTGTCAATCTATACCTAGGTCTTGTTATTGATTCAATCTTCATATTGAGCATGCTCAGTATTGTTTTAGAGGAGTTTCCTTTTGTAATTAGTGTAGATAATCACTTATGCTATGTTTCTATTGGACTAAAAAATTATCAATAATTTTATTACTTTATCTTATTATTTTTAGATGAACATGAGGAACCATACACATGAGATGGCTGCGGAGTCCTCCGCACCACCCATTGATACGTTGACCCCCGATTCACTTGGTATTGAGTTCACTGAGGAGTTTCAGCTGACCCGTTTCAATCGTCTCAAGCTCCGAGAATTCAAGTCCACCAAGTGGGCGTGTCCCTATATCCTGAACCAATTTGGCATTCGTGATGATTTTGATTTACTTTGCAACAATCATGGTTTGTATGATTTTGTCTTTCAGGATGTTGCCACGTATCGCCGCTTGACACTTGAGATCTTCAGCACCTTGACACATATAGTGGACCCTTACGGTTGTACCGAGGAACAAAGGTCCGGAGTTGATAGCATCAAATTCCGCCTAATGAACTGTGAGTACACCCTAACATTCAACCAATGGGCTCAATGCTTTGGGTTACCAACAACACTACCGACGTGCGCACAACTACTTTTGTTTTAAAAACTGCACCTTGGGAGTACTTTAATTTGATGAGAAGCCGTGTAACCACACCCAAGGGAAACCAAATTGACCACCCTGCTATTCGTTATTTAATTTATGTGATTGCTAACACTTTGTAGGCACGTGGTGAGTTTACTATAGTTAATGAGGAGGACATGTTGATCCTTGCAAAAGCTGCTATTATTAATTGTAACTTAACGCCAAATTTGGACGCTCTTCTGGTGTTTTACCTTAAGCATCAGGCTCTTCAATCTCGAGGACTCCCATATGCGAAGAAGGAGTTGTAACCATTCTTGCACGCGCACTTCACATCAACCTAGGTAATATCCAACCGTTGACAGGAAGTCTCCGTCTCGGTCTCTCTACTCTGAGAGCATGTGGTATGGTTTCTAAAACTCATGGTATATACTTCCTCAATATACTTGGAGAGGATCACTTGATCCCGGCTCCTTTGCCTAACGGTTTATTCTCTATCGAGGATGGACGTTTGCATTTTGACGCGCATGTTGAGGCTAATCTACCCCAACTAGAAATACCCATTGTAGGAGGAGAAGATGAAGAAATAGAACAATGAGGACCCGAACAAGATAAGCAACAATCAAACTAGTACACCACCTATGAAGACATATAAGAACTCGAAGGAAATATTCAAAACATGAACAACCTATCCATCAACCTTCGAGATACTACTTCAAGCCTCGCCACCTAGTTCCATGATTGGAGCAGCCAATGGAACATGGGAAACTATCCACCGCCACCACAATGAGCAACAAAAGGGCTTGCAAAAGCCTGAGCTTGGGGATGTCTTCCCCCGGCAAATTTATTTGTGTAATAACAAAGTTGTACTCCAGCTCCTTGGGATCTTTGAAACACTCGTGTTGGCTTGTTCCAACACTTTGCTTTTTTCTTTTGCTTTTTAGTTTTCTTTCGTTTTTAGTTTGCTTTTGTTTTTCATTTGTTTTTTTGTTCTAAAACCATTGCTTGGTTGCAAGTTCTTTTCTATTCTTTAATCTGTATCCTCGAAAATACAAAAATATTTTTCTGTTCTTCCTTTTTTGTAAATGTGGATTTTCACTTTGCCTCTTTGCTTTAATATTATTGTGAGAATAATCGTGTCTGAGTTTTGAAGAAACACATCCCTATAAGGAAGAGGATCGTGAAGTCACTTGTGAGAGGTATGTCCTATGTCTCCCACTAATGAAGTTTTAGTTGTTTATCTTAGTTGGTTGATTTGCTAAGATGCCATGCTAGTGGGAAGTAATTTAATATGGTTAGAGTAAAGCTTTTTATTAGTATGATGATTAGTTGTTGAAGCTGTTGCTCTAGTTTCTTTAGTTAATCGAGTCTTGCCTTGGAAATAATATTGCCAAAACAAGTACAATAAGAAAAAGTCTGAAATTTATGACTTGTTTGATGAATGATTGTCTTGAGAGTATACCCTTGAAGATACTTAACCCCATAGATATTTTGATAGCCTTGGCGACACTCATGAAATAAGTTGTTTGATTGAAATAAAGTCTAGTGGTAATCGTGATGCATGCCAAAGCTAACCTTGTGGATCAAACCTGTTGGAAATATGCCCTAGAGACAAATAGTAGTAAGGACTATTATCATATTTCATATACTTTATGATTAAGTTTTATATCATGCTATAACTGTATTCAGTGGAAACGTCAATACACGTGTGATATACAAACAACCAGGGGTTCCCAGTGGAACTCTAGTCACTGGTTCATTGGTCAACAGATGATCATGTTTCCTGATCATGTGGCATTTATGCCAGTTGGAAATGGAGTCATCTCATTCCGAGAATGAGATGATGAACCAATACCCAACCTAAACATCATGACCCGATCATGTCACGAAGTTCAAGTTACAATGATTAGAAATGGATCCTCATAGACTATTCCTTAGACCGTGAGGCTATATCAATCACTGTCTCCCGAGAGTGCTTAGATAGCATCAAGCGCCACTTGGTAATATAATGGTTATAAAGGTGTGTTCAGGTACTCGGAGGAAACTGATGGGTTCGTAGCATGGAAAACAAAAAATTTCTACCGCAAGAACGAACAAAACCCAGATCTAATCTAGATAAAAGCCAAGATCTAATCTATTAGACATGTGCAACGAGATAGATTTGTACTAACCCTTGTAGACCTGAAAGCGTTACGAGATCGGATCTCGTGGTTGATGTAGTCGATCACTTGCCGATCTCAAGATCGAGTAGACGATCCTTTCCCGTGTTCGCAGCGCTCAAGAGCGGTCACACGCGGAGTCGGCAGACCTTCCTCTCCTGTTCCAAATGGAGCGGAGGTAGTAGATATCTCCTCGGAATCCCAGCAGCACGACGGCGTGGTGGTGGTGGAGTAGAGAATTCTGAAGGGCTTCGCCTAAGCCAGAGCAGAGGGAAGGAGGAGGAGAGAGGCAACTTGAGATCTAGATAATAGAAGGGGCAAGGGGGTTTGTGCCTCCACCCCTCTATTTAAAGGAGGGAGGCGCCATGGGGAGGTGGAGTCCTTGTAGGACTCCCTCTCCTTGGCCATGGATCAAGGAGGTGGGGAGAGTCCTATCCCCACCTAATCCTTGTCTTACCCCACAAGGATTCCTTGATCCTTTCTTGGTTTTCAAGTAAACTCCAAGAAATCTTCTAGAACCTTCCGAACATTCAAACCTTCTAGAATCCCCATACAAATACTCCTAACATTTCCTAACTTAGAAAATGATCCCAATATATGAATCTTATTCCTGCACAATTCGGATCTCCTCGTGATGTCCCGGATCCAATCCGAGACTCAACAACATTCAGTCTCCAACGCACATTCCATATCTACTTAAAACAACTTCAACCTTATGTGTCACCCTACGGTTCGTGAACATGTAGACATGATGGAGACACATCTCCGATCAATAACCATTAGCGGATCTGGAGATCCATAACAGCTACATACTCAACGATGACTTTGTGATCGATAGAACCATTTAACATACGAAACCAATTCCCTTTGTCATGCGATATTCTACTTATCCGAGGTTTGATCGTCGGTATCTCCATACCTAGTTCTACCTGGTTACTGATAAGTACTCTTTACTCGTTCCATGATATGTCATCCCTTGTGACCTAGACACATGCTTGCAAGCTAACTAGATGACATTCCACCGAGAGGGCCCACAGCATATCTATCCGTCATATGGATGGACAAATCCCAATCTTGGTCCATGCGCTTCAACACATACTTTCAGAATACCCAATGACACATTTATAACCACCCAGTTATGAAGCGGTGTTTGATGTCATCAAAGTATCCATCCGGTGATGGTGATTAAAATAACCTCATGGTCGAAGGATCAGGTTACTATGCATTTGAAAATCTTGTAGTAAAACGAACTTAATGACTTGATCTTATGCTATGCTTACTATGGGTGTGTGTCCATCACATCATTCTCCTAATGATATGATCTTTTTATTAACGACATCCAATGTCCATGATCAGGAAACCATGATCATCCGTTAATCAACAAGCTAGTTTAACAAGAGGCTTACTAGGGACTCTTTTATGTTTACAAAACACACAAGTATTAATGTTTCCTGTTAATACAATTATAGCATGGGATGTAAACATTTATCATAAACTTAAAGATATAATAATAACCACTTTATTATTGCCTCTTGGGCATATCTCCAACAGAAACCATAGAGGCAATATATGTCAAGAGCGGGATTTGTCCGTCCATGTGACGGGAAGATACTCAAAGGGCCCACTTGGAGAGGTTATATCCAATAGCTGCGCAGCGTGTGATTTGATCACGGGGATATCACTTGTCGGAACGAGTCAAGTAGCGTTGTTCAGTAACGAGATTGAACATGACATGGTGATGTCATTGATCAGATCTCGGGCAATGCAAGTATCGAGAGACAAAGGGAATAAGACACGACTGTCCCGGTTCAAACGACGAAAGATCTTCGTGGAACGCACAGGGGTCACATGGACATCCAGGTCCCTCTGTCGATCATTGGTGTGGGAGTGTCCCGACCATGTCTGGAGTGTTCCCGAACCGTGGGGTATCACTCTTAAGGGCTTGATTATGCTTAGAGAGTGTTTATAGGATCGGTAGAATCACTAGAGAATTGTAGAGAGAAAACCGGAAGGGTTTCGGTAAGTCCGAAAGATGTCCGGAGTGGAGGTGGAAGTGTTCCATAGCCACGGAGGTTGACTAATATGTGAATGAATGTTAAATATTGATTTAATCATTTATTCATAATTATTTAATAAAGAGAAAAATCAATTTAAATGGTCAAAGGCTTAATGGGCCAATTCCTGGAGGGGAGAGGGCCCATTAGGGAAAGGAGAGAGGGAGAAGGGGCCAAGGGGTGGCCGGCGCCCTAGTGGGCCTGCCCCCTCCCTGCGTGGGGCCCATGGGCGTGGTCGGTGGTGCCACCCCTCCCCCCTCCTCTCCTTTAGTCCCGCCCTGGGACTTTGAGGGAGGTAGTACCTCCCCTCCCCCTATATATAGTGGGGGTATTTGGCCAAATAAAATACACCAATAATCAATAAAGGTCTTCTCACTTTTGGGAGGACCTCCAATTGATATTTTCTCTCTACCTCTCTCTCTCTCGTGACTGTGGTCCCAAGTTTGGACTACGCGAACGAGAGACATCTTCACCGCGGAGCGCCGTCGCGTTGCAGGATTCGGATCCAGGAGCTCTAATTCCGCAACTGCTGCTGGATCGGGGAAGCGGGAGTCATCGTCAGGCACCGGACGTGTGTAACTCCCCGCGAGATGTCACACTTGAGGCACTCAAGTCGTTGGAGCCGTTGGAGCGCAAGGACTTCATCACGACCTTGAGGTCGGCTTCGGCTCGTCTACATCAACCACGCTCTCCTGAGTGTTGCCAACGCTTTTCGGTCTTCAAGGGTAAGTTCACGAAAAGCCCCTCCCGTTACTGTATTACTAATAGATAGGTCATGGCAGCTTCAGGTTCAGGGGCATAGGATAAAATTTATTGTTTTCATACGCGGAACCCCTACAAAACCGCGGTACTAGCTCAAAAAAAGGAAGAGAAGAGGCAGAATTTTGTTTTATGTCTCTAATGCACACCTTTGGGATCCCAACAACTCCGCTAGCTTTTGAACGATCTATGGTATAACCCCAGATTTTGGCTATGAGTTGATGACATGAGTGGCAGACGTATCAATATATGGGAAAAAATATTGGTACTCTCAAAGGTTGTGCAAACACTTGCAAAAGAAACATCTAGCGATCCTTGAAAGAATAAAAATAAAAAAGATATCTATGAGGATCCACATAACAAGTCCTTGGCATGGTCTCATTACTACTCTATGATTTTTTCTTGAAAATCAATGATTGGATTAGAAGTGTCTTTGATAGACTTGATTTATTGATGTGGGGTGTAAATAAGACACTTCACTGTTATGCTACTTAGAACATGAAACTCTCTTACTCCATTATGCTATTTAAACATCCTAGTGTTCCTTGGCAAGCTGAGAGTTAACTAGTAGAATTGGATTGATTGCTACACTTCTAGTTATTCATACTTATATTAAACTTTACTTTGATTATCTTGATTTACCGAAGCTTGTATAGTATTCTTGTCATCTCTCTAACTTTGATAAGCCTCGCAAATGAATGAAGTGATGAGCACATACGACTACAAACCGTAAATGAATTCTTATTCTCGTTGTTTCAAGTTTAAACGCTGAATTCCTTATAGTTCTTTTGTTTCTTCTTGCTCGAGGGCAATCAAGGTTTGAGCTTTGGGGAAGTTGATGGCTACAACATTAGCCATCTTCCACCGCGTTTAAACATTGTTTTCGGTCAAGCAATTGACTAGAAACTCTCAATCCTTGCCACTAATGACTAATAGTTGCAAAGATATGCAAAACCTTTCTTTGAATTGTGTTGTGTAGGAAATCACGGTTTTTAATGCGAAATCACAAGTCATAATGAAGGTTTTTGAGGAAGTCTACACGGCTAAGTAATTGGGAAGCCATTCCCAGGCGTCAACATGCTTAATGACCACCGATACGGGCAGGGCCCTCCCGTACCATCCGCCTGTACCAGGTGGTGTTGGCCTCGTCTTATCAAACCCTACGACTTTTGTGAGGACACCTATATATTTTGAGGCTCCAGCCGCCGGCAAAAGGGCCGACATTCTCAGATTACATCACAACACCACCAAAGGACATCCACGCCATTGTTCATCCATTGTTCATCACTTCCATCATCCATCCCAACCACTAGCCATAGCCATTTCTTTTTACTTTAGATATCCTTGTGATTTGGAAACCATTGTAATAATATTTGATTTCAATCTAAGTATTTGTATGATGTTTTCTATCTCCGATCTATTTGTTATGACATAGTAGTCCTCACGGGCTTCCTGTTGGGGAGAAACCTCGCAGCGATTATGGGCATCTAATTCATGGAAGTATTGTATTTTGTTTGCAACTGAGATTTGTATCTTTTGTTTCTTTTTCCCTTGTCTTGATATGTGGACTTGTAGGTACCCAAGATCCCATTGATTGATAAAGGATTGAGGTGAGATACTTGGCTAGCGACGATCTCATAGGAACTGTAACATCCCAATTTCAGCAAACCTGATTAGTTGTCCAGAATGCAAAAATCAGGGGGAACAAAAACTTTTTCTTGTTAAGTGTTGTAGTGTTTGCTTGTTGATTGTCTGTGCTTAAGCTTCTGATTGTATAGCTTATGATATACTCCTTACCTCAACATCAGTTGTCAAAAAGCTATTTAACAAAACTATCCTGGCTCATTTTCCATATTCTCAAATGTTTTGGAATTCCAAAACATGAGCCAAGATGCTTATGTAACCAAAACTATTTTAGTAGCTTCTATTGACAAAACTATGGAGAGATATATAATATAATCTCCTTATGTTCTCAAGACAGAACCTTCAACTACTCCTACCTCTAGGATTCTCAAAACCTTGTATAAAACTTTGGAATTCTACTCTTGGTAGGGATACCAAGGAATCTTACCTTATCCAAACTCTAACCTTTAAAAATTGCCCATCCTTACCTCAAGCTAAGCTTGAAGGTAACCCTAGTAGTAGTTGATTTGCTTGTAAGATGAGTTGCCTTGATCTGCTGTTTGACTTGATTGCATAGAAGTAATATGAGCTACCATAGGAGCTCATCCACTAGGATCAAGATACTTTAAAATCACCAAACCCTAAGCAAGAATACAATCTGGATCTAATCTCTAGCCACCAGGTGATCATCTAAACCCTTAACCAGATCAATTCTGCAGTGATCCATTCTAGAAGTTTCCAAGTCAATGAAGACCAATATCAAGCATGGATCCCTTCTAATCAATCTACACTTCAACATCATCCACTTGATGATGCTTTGGTACCTTGCAACCCATCAAAATCATCACCACCCACCTTCTAGTCAAAAACCCTAAATCTGCCAAATTTGGCTAAGTCTGGAATCTGTTCCAACATCACCTTTTTGAATGCCTTCTTTTCCCAACCCTTGTGCATTTTTGAAAATACATCTGAACTATATTGTTAAACATCCTAAGGAATACCAATGACCACTCTTGCACTTGGTTATATCATCCTCCAACCCACTTGTTCTTGATGGTTTTGCGAGCAAGAAAATAACTTTTCCTGCAAATCTAGTCAACACGCCTACTTTGACAGAAGCTAACACCATCATCCAACCTTTTATGGACCAACTCTTTGCATGGTTGTGTTCTACTCATATAGGTATATCAACATCTACTTCACTTGTTCCAAGTGGATCTTTGTACTTTTTAAACCCACAAGGTTTTGAAGGCTAGTTGATAATCTTCTTTGGCAGGCTTCTTTTATTCAAAGTTTGAAATCAATTGTTGGGGAACTCAAACAAGATCAAACTCAAACCTCTATACCATGTTGATGTACATCACCTGGTCTATCCATCCATCTACCCCATGCCCCAAGGGGAGATCTGAACTCCAAGATACAACCATGTTTTGGTGGTATGAAAATAACATCACCCTAGATCCTCAATTCCTTGTTTTCCACCTAATTCAAGTTGGATTTCTAATTCCCAAGGTTGAAAATGCTTGCTACACCTTGTATACATCATCTAACGTGTTTATCAAGATTTATCAATAATTCTCCATAATTATTATGGACCAAAACTATTTAATTCCTTTAATAGACAAAATCCCCAAAACTTCATCCACAATGGAAAGTTTGGTTTTTGCCAAATCAGTTCCTCAACTTATGGCTCAATTGAGATCCATATATCATAACCTAACTTCCAACTTCAAAAATAAATATTTTTGAAGAGTTTTATTATTTCTTTTTGCCCATTTTCTTAAATGGCTGAATTGGAATAATAATTGTTTTAAATACTTTTATCTTCCAATAAATCTTGGGAAAATTCCCCTAAGTGTGTATTCACATTTGGGACCATCTCAACTCAAAAATTCACCTTGTCCAATGTTAAAATATCAAATGAAATCCAAGATTTCACTTCTGCAGTTTCCGAATAAATGGATTTAAGTGGACTTCTAATCTTCTGAAAAATCCCAAATAAATCCTAGAGAGGCTTATTAACCCTACCCACCTACCAGTACCATATTTCCACCTTGTCCTAGGAAAAATTTTGAACTCTCTTCACAAACACCATTTTGATCAAAAAGTGCAAACAACTCAAAACATGAGTTAAAATGAAGCAAATCTTTATCAAAGTCTTACCACCACTCTCCACTTCAACCAGCACTCCTCCCTGGTCGAGGCCACTATAGCATTGCACCTCTTTTGCCCTTTAGCTATTGGAGCAAGTGAGAGAGAGAGAGAATAAATCAATGCCATATCTTGTAAAATCTTCACCGCAGCTGCAGCACGCCCCTTCCTCTCTGTTGCCAATCCTGGACCCCACTCCCTTCCCCCTGCACCACTAAAAGCTCCCCTAGCTACCCATAGCTTCCCCTTCCTCTCCTTTTCTTTATTCACCCGAAGTAAAGAAAGAGAAGAAAAGCTAGTAGCCTATGACCTCTCCAGCCCTCCCCTTCTCTCAAGTGGCCCCACACCATCCTCTCTACCGCCTCCCTCGATGAATCAGAAGCACCACCCCTCTCCAGCTCGAGCCTAAGCCCGGTGCACCATAGACAACCCTCTCCCTGGAATATAAGGCCTCGGGCCACCCCAGCACCCCTACCTCGGCTCATTTTCTCCCCTTCCCTTCCACTACACACCACCCAGAACCACTCCGCCCCATCTGCTCTGTCCTGGCCGGGATAAAGGAGAGAAGAACTCTCGGCCATTTTCAAGTTTTGAGGTCTAGATCTCCCTCCCCTACTCTTTCCTCTCTACATGTGGCCTCCTAGTACTCCCCGACCTCTTATGCATGTAATCCTACCATCGTTTACTCCCAGGTTGAACTCTCACGGCACCCATGACGAACTCCGGCGAGCCCGGTTCGGTAACCGTCACACGAGCCTCCCCTCCGTCGCCAAAACCCTCGTTGCCGCCCTTCGTTGGGATCCCCGGCGAGCGCCGCTTCGTCCGTCTCCAACTGGCCGCAGAAGGCCCTCAAGTGAGCTCCAGAACAACCTCTGTCGCCCTTAGGGTTTGCTCTCCCGCGTGCCGCCGCGACGAGGAAGACAAGCGAGAACCGTCGATTGGCTTCTAATCCAGCGGCTGTCATCGCCAGATACCCGTTCAACTAGCAAGCCTCGCTGACAGGCGGTCCCTCTCTCTCGCTTTAAAACGCGTCTCCCGCGCACCGGCATGCTGGGCCATCCCTGCACTGCGCGAAATCCGGCCCACCAACCCCTTCCTCCGTTCTCCTTTTCTTTTTATTTGAGATCTGTCTACAAACTGCTTGCTTTAATTCATTTTAAAAATGCAAACCAGCACCAAGTGCCTAGATCTAAACTTTCCTAGATACATGTATGTTTTCCCTAACACAGAGTACCCTTGGTTAGATCAGTTAATGTACACATTAAATATATAAAAATCAATTTCTAGAAACTATCTAAAACACTACTTAAATCCTACTGGTGGTTTTACAACTCCAAATGGAATGGATCCTTTTTTACCTGCAAGGTATTGATCATACCTACAATCCAAAGTTGGTCCTAGGTCAAATGGAACCTTGGCTCATTTGTAGCAAAAATAACAAAATACATGTAGTTAGGCCTTTAGAAAATTCCCTAGGCATATCTACAACACCTATTAGGCTAATTCCAACTCCCAGAGAACTGGGCCATCAATACCTATCCAAAACCAGGAGGTAAGGATTTATTGACCCTCTGTTGAATTTTAGTGAATTAAATACTTCTGCAAGGGGTATTATATCTAAAAAAACACTCCAGGAGTTTCACAACTCCAAAAAGAGTGAATCCAATTCCTATTGAAAGGTATTCTAAATTCCTACCATGTGCCCTTGGAATAAAATCAAAAGATTCTATAGATTTAATCTGGTGAAAAAGACAAGTTGTCTACAGAACTTCCTTTGGGATTTTCCTGAGGGCATTCTGGTCATTATTTTTGCATGATTCCAACTCTCAGTGAACAAGTACATCAAGCCTTACCTAAGCACCCAAGGAAATAATTGTTGGATCTCCAGAACTTTTCTGGTGAATTATTTCCTAAAACTAGAGCTTTTATCACTAGAATATTCATAAGAAAGTATAGAAAAGTGATAAATTAGTGAAACCACTTTTGTTGGCTTCATTTTATGAACACCTATCTGTTGGTACCATTGGTACACAATGTTATCATACTGAATAGGTCATTGGTCCAAAACCCCCTCTTAGGTAGTTCCTCGACAATAAACCCTAAGGGGTGTTCATTCCCTTCTCCTAGGCCATCTCAATCTCCTAAATCCAATCCTCTCAAAACCTAATGAATTGAGTAATGTGTGGTATGTTTTTCTTGTTGTATGGTTTTGATGCTTGAATGCCTTGTTTGATTGTGGACTTGTTTGTTTGCATGTATGCTCAATATCAGCGATAGTTGCGTTTGGGTGACGCCGAGAAGAAGGAAGCATCGGGTTATTATATTTCGGTTATTATTGGTACTATGGTTTTCTAAGGAGAAGTCCAGGGACATATTGCCATATTGATGATCATCAGGCAAGCCACCTTCTTGCTCATAAGCGTTGTCCTACTGTTTTACTTATGCATGTTTTATCTTCCGTTTATTTAAACTGCATTGTTTTACTATATGTTGATGTATATATGGTAGTGGTTTGGCTCCTCCGAACTATTACACTTTTGTACTATTAAGTACAACCCCCTTGGTGACACCTACTTGTCCCTAGTAGAATAGATGCTGTATTACACCATACCCTTTGGAGACCCCGTTTTAGCTGAAGCAAAAACTAGAGGATGGGAAGACCCCGGAAAAAGGCTTTACCAAATGTTTTATGATAAAAACTTGGTGAGGTGGGACCTCCCAAGAGATGTTGAGAAAGAAAAAGGTTTTGTTTTACAAAATGCTGAAGGAAAGATGAAGGAAAAAGGTTTACAAAAACGCACCCGGTTCTTTGTAGTTTAGCTATAACAACTTAACCCTGTGCAACCACATTACTGTGGAATGGGATAGGGCTGGATTTGATGTTTGTTTACTCTGGTATAGCTGCCTCGCAAGAACTATAGGGGATAAAAATCCCTGGAGGGTGGGCCTTCTCATATAAGGGTCCATGTGAGACATCGACCCGGAGAAGGAACGAATGGTTTACGGACCTCCACGCGTTACTATGAGCCCCTCATTGAAAGCGCAACACTTGGGAAGTGCAAAATGCGCTCTGGTTGGTCCTCGGTACCCGGCGTCTCGGTGTTGAGGGGAACAACACTCATAGGGTAGGCACTTATATTGGAGTGGGCATCCGGAGAGTCTTGATCGGTTACTCGACCCACGATCGGTGTAGATCAGGGTAGTGTACCCGGATGGTGTGGGTAAAGTGCACAACCTCTGCAGAGTGTAAATCTATTCGAATAGCCATGTCCGCGGTTAAGGACGGGTTGGACAAACTTCTGTAGAGCGGTGCTGGTTTTTTTTTCAAAAAGGATTTCAGAAAAGAAATGGCTTTGGAAATGTTTTGACCATGAGATGGTCATAAAGGAGAAAGGTTTTGATCATGGGATGGTCGGAAGGAGGAGAAAGGAGTTTGGTCGTGGGACGACCTGAAGACGGGAACAAATGGGTACCCCAATCCCAGTGTTTACAAAAACTTTTCAAAAGGTTTCCAAAATGTTTACAAAAGTTTTTAGCAAAGATATGTAGATGCTATATCTACAAGAGAAACTATTTGAGAAAAGAACCCCTCTTGAAGCCCTCCTACTACCACAGCTATATTGCATATCCTCTTGTTATTATTACTCTCTGAAGGTGGTTTGCGAGTACATTCAAAGTACTCACTGGCATTGTCCCTGGCTATTAACTTGGTCAGATTTCAAGAAGAAGATGATGTTGGCGACTATGCGAGCTAGGACGTTCTCCCAGCAGTTGCCTGTAGGTTAAGGCATGGATCGGGCTCTACGCTTGATGAAGTTCCGCTGATGTTTATTGATGTAGCCATAACGGCATTTATGTAAGTATTGTAAATTCGGTATGTCTCGGATGTTGTAATGATACTTATCGGTTATGTTCCACGGCTCACTGATCATGGGAACATGGTTAATGCATAACAGGGATTTCTCGGATGATTAATCCGGGGGCCCCACAGACTTGGTATCAGAGCAATCCTGACTGTAGGAGAACCTTAGTTGGCATGGTCGTTAGACAGGAACCTTATTTTGAAAACCCCGAGTTTCGAAAACTAGTTTCCTAATGAGTTTCAAAAAGTTCTACTTCTTCTCTTACCCTAAGTAAATGCTTTCGAAAATGGTTCCCTCTAACTCTTTTCCAAAATTCAAACCTACGGATTTTAAATAACTAGGATTTAGAACCCGGTGAAGACAATGAGAACAAGATGAAGACAAGCAATTACCCACAAACACGAGGAGACTACAATATCGCTCTACCAGCGGAATCCTCTTAATCAGAAGACATCAAGTGTTGCACTATCAAGAAGCGTCCAAGATATGGCGAAGGCTTTATCGGCAAGATAGTGACTCCGACTTGAAGAAAGACGATACCTAGGATCAATAGTCCTAAGAATAGGATTCCCCTACCTCGCGAGTAGTTAACTCCTTGGTCCCTAGCGTTGACCGTGTTTGCTTGCCTAAGTGCATCCTGTGTTGCTTGAGGTGTGTTGTTTGCCGAGGACATTGCAATCCCCTCGCTCTGTTCGCCTTGTTTGTATGTTCTGGTTTGCTTGACCTCCTTAAAAATGTGTCTCGAGGAGCGATAACCCACCTAGTAACTCAGGAAACCCCTGTGTTAGCTATCGGTAATGACACCCAGACTAACCTCGAGAGTGTATGAGAGGAAACACATCGCAAGAACTAGGAGTTCGACATCGTCAAGTCAAAATCAACTCAAAGATTTCACCTTAGCAGGACGGCATACCTCGTCAAACTCACCTCGCAAGACCCGTCGATAGCACCACACTCCCTTGTTCCTCAGTCTACTACAGCAAGAATCTCGTTGAACCCGGAAGTCAATCACCGAAGGATCCTCAATATCCACGAGAAACCACCTGATAAGTCAACCAAGACAAGAAGCGAGAACCTGACTCCGCTAACCTTTGGTATATTTGAACTTCCTACAACCTCGAGAGACTAACTAGTAATAGATCCATCTGCCCAACCAACGGGAAGTTCCTCACTAGAAGGCCAGAATACTTCAGTTCCCTGAAGACAAGGATGCATGAAGACACCGAGTTTACTCCACCATCGAGCAAAAGCAACACAAAGAGTTCAAGCAAAGATGTTTTCTATAACGTTAGCTACCCTACCTTGTCCGAAGACTAGCAAGAGAGTCATTAACCGCTAACTTGCCCTAAGCTAAACCCATCAAACTTTGTTAGGAAGCCACCCACGCAAGGGTTAAATCAATAGAACTTCACTCAAGGACCTCCTACCAAGACCCAAGGAGATACAGCCTCCCTTAGCATCACGCCAGCGCTTCAAGACGGAAGATCGGCATCACTCCTAAAACACCTTAGGGAAGCTCTAAGGTGGAAAGACTGCGTCTTTCCACTCAATCTTCAGAAGACTATCTTCCCGAGGATACTCAGAAAGATCGCCAGATTTGAAGCCCTCTCACCAAACAACAACCCGTGAGATATCAGAAGAGAAACTAACTGAAGACCCTCTGAAGCCCTCGGCTACATCAGCTGAAGACCACCCTAAGGGACCGCAGATTCGCTAACCCCGTTAGTTATAAATAGTTTGGACGATATGCTAATTCAACTACTCCATTTGGCTAAGTACGAATAAAAGTAGTATATAAGCCTCATACCACCTAGTTTGCGGATGTCATCGGAAGGTTTCAACTCCGGGCAGAAGATTGTGATATCCACGTAACATCATCTGACGACTCCCAGAAGGAAGAAATGTGCTATCCTCGTGCTACCCTAGTTTAACCTTAAGGGGGAAAGATTGTGTCTTTCCCACAAAATAGAATAACCCTCTGCCAGGAGCAACCTCAGGAGTCCCAACCCTAAAATCATAAATAGGATACGCTACGACCATAAGGAAGTGCTGTAAATCCTTAGAGAGAGGTACTCCCAGCCGCAGATTCGATCCCCGGATGAGCACTCTGTGAAGTTCAACATCAAGATAGTCTGCCCAGTCTAAGCCCTCGAGATATAGAATCTGGAAGGAAAAGAAGGTCATCCCTCGCAATCAGGATTGGACTCTGCTCAACTCTCCGTGTATCCTGGAAGACTGAAGCTCAACTTCATCGATGTAGTAACCACTTTCAAAGATGGAGACCATAAGATAGTACTCGTAAGACACCTAGTATCAAACCGACTCAAAATCCCCTAACCCTACTCTCCTGAATCTCGGGACGAGATTCTTTTAAGGCGGAAAGGTCTATAACATCCCAATTTCAGCAACCCTGATTAGTTGTCCAGAATGCAAAAATCAGGGGGAACAAAAACTTTTTCTTGTTAAGTGTTGCAGTGTTTGCTTATTGATTGTCTGTGCTTAAGCTTCTGATTGTATAGCTTATGATATACTCCTTACCTCAACATCAGTTGTCAAAAAGCTATTTAACAAAACTATCCTGGCTCATTTTCCATATTCTCAAATGTTCTGGCATTCCAAAACATGAGCCAAGATGCTAATGTAACCAATACTATTTTAGTAGCTTCTATTGCCAAAACTATGGAGAGATATATAATATAATCTCCTTATGTTCTCAAGACAGAACCTTCAACTACTCCTACCTCTAGGATTCTCAAATCCTTGTATAAAACTTTTGAATTCTACTCTTGGTAGGGATACCAAGGACTTTTACCTTATTCAAACTCTAACCTTTCAAAATTTCCCATCCTTACCTCAAGCTAAGCTTGAAGGTAACCCTAGTAGTAGTTGATTCGCTTGTAAGATGAGTTGCCTTGTTCTGCTGTTTGACTTGATTGCTTAGAAGTAATATGAGCTACCCTAGGAGCTCATACACTAGGATCAAGATACTTTAAAATCACCAAACCCAAAGCAAGAATGAAATCTAGATCTAATCTCTAGCCACCAGGTGATCATCTAAACTCTTAACCAGATCAATTCTGAAGTGATCCATTCTAAAAGTTTCCAAGTCAATGAAGACCAATATCAAGCATGGATCCCTTCTACTCAATATACACTTCAACATCATCCACTTGATGATGCTTTGGTACCTTGCAACCCATCAAAATCATCACCACCCACCTTCTAGTCAAAAACCCTAAATCTGCCAAATTTGGCTAAGTCTGGAATCTGTTCCAACATCACCTTTTTGAATGCCACCTTTTCCCAACCCTTGTGCATTTCTGAAAATGCATCTGAACCATATTGTTAACCATCCTAAGGAATACCAAGTCCCACTCTTGACCTTGGTTAGATAATCCTCCAACCCACTTGTTCTTGATGGTTTTGTAGGCAAGAAAATAATTTTTCCTACAAATCTAGTCAACATGCCTACTTTGACAGAAGCTCACACCATCATACAACCTTCTATGGACCAACTCTTTGAATGGTTGTGTTCTACTCATATAGTTCTATCAAAATCTACTTCACTTGTTCCAAGTGGATCTTTGTACTTTTTAAACCCACAAGGTTTTGAAGGCTAGTTGATAATCTTCTTTGGCAGGCTTATTTTATTCAAAGTTTGAAATCAATTCTTGGGGAAATCACGCAAGATCAAGTTCAAACCTCTATACCATGTTGATCTACATCACCTGGTCTATCCATCCATCTACCCCATGCCCCAAGGGGAGATCTGAACTCCAAGATACAACCATGTTTTGGTGGTATGAAAATAACATCACCCTAGATCCTCAATTCCTTGTTTTCCACCTAATTCAAGCTGGATTTCTAATTCCCAAGGTTGAAAATTCTTGCTACACCTTGTCTACATCATCTACCTTGTTTATCAAGATTTATCAATAATTATCCATAAATATTATGGACCAAAAGTATTTAATTCCTTTACTAGACAAAATCCCCAAAATTTCATCCACAATGGAAAGTTTAGTTTTTGCAAAAACACTTCCTCAACTTCTGGCTCAATTGAGATCCATATATCATACCCTAACTTCCAAATAAATATTTTTGAAGGGTTTTATTATTTCTTTTTGCCCATTTTCTTAAATGGCTGAATTGGAATAATAATTGTTTTAAATACTTTTATCTTCCAATAAATCTTGGAAAAATTCCCCTAAGTGTGTATTCACATTTGGGACAATCTCAACTAAAAAACCCACCATGTCCAATGTAAAAATATCAAATGAACTCCAAGATTTCACTTCTGCAGTTTCCGAATAAATGGATTTAAGTGGACTTCTAATCTTCTGAAAAATCCCAAACAAATCCTAGAGAGGCATATTAACCCTACCCACCTACGAGTACCATCTTTCCACCTTGTCCTAAGCAAAATTTTGAACTCTCTTCACAAACACCATTTTGATCAAAAAGTGCAAACAACTCAAAACATGAGCTAAAATGAAGCAAATCTTTATCAAAGTTTTACCACCACTCTCCACAGCAACCAGCACTCCTCCCTGGTCGAGGCCACTATAGCATTACACCCCTTTTGTCCTTTAGCTATTGGAGCAAGTGAGAGAGTGAGAATAAATCAATGCCATATCTTGTAAAATCTTCACATCGGCTGCAGCACGCCCCCTTCCTCTCTCTTGCCAATCCTGGACCCCACCTCCCTTCCCTCTGCACCACTAAAAGCTCCCCTAGCTACCCATACCTTCCCCTCCCTCTCCTTTTCTTTATTCACCCGAAGTAAATAAGGAGAAGAAAAGCTAGCAGCCTATGACCTCTCCAGCCCTCCCCTTCTCTCAAGTGGCCCCACACCATCCTATCCACCGCCTCCCTCGACGAATCAGAAGCACAACCCCCTCTCCAGCTTGAGCCTAAGCTCGGTGCACCATAGACAACCCTCTCCCTAGAATATAAGGCCTCGGGCCACCCCAGCACCCCTACCTCGGCTCATTTTCTCCCCTTCCCTTCCACTGCACACCACCCAGAACCACTCCGCCCCATCTGCTCTGTCCTGGCCGGGATAAAGGAGAGAAGAACTCTCGGCCATTTTCAAGTTTTGAGGTCTAGATCTCCCTCCCCTACTCTTTCCTCTCTGCATGTGGCCTCCTAGTACTCCCTGACCTCTTATGCATGTAATCCTACCATTGTTTACTCCCTAGGTCGAACTCTCTCGACACCCACGACGAACTCCGGCGAGCCTGGTTCGGTAACCGTCACACGAGCCTCCCCTCCGTCGCCAAAACCCTCGCTGCCGCCCTTCGTTGGGATCCCCGGCGAGCGCCGCTTCGTCCGTCTCCACCTCGCCGCAGAAGGCCCTCAAGTGAGCTCCAGAACAACCTCTGTCGCCCTTAGGGTTTGCTCTCCTGTGTGCTGCCGTGACGAGGAAGACAAGGGAGAGCTGTCGATTGTCTTCTAATCCAGCGGATACCCTCTCTCTCTCTCGCTTTCGAATGTGTCTCCCATGTGCCGGCAAGCTGGGCCGGCCCTGCACTGCACAAAATCTGGCCCACCAACCCTTCCTCCGTTCTCCTTTTCTTTTTATTTCAGATCTGTCTACAAACTTCTTGGTTTAATTCACTTTAAAAATGCAAACCAACACCAAGTGCCTATATCTAAATTTTCGTAGATATGTATATTTTCCCTAACACACAGTACCCTTGGTTAGCTCAGTTAATGTACACATTAAATATATAAAAATCAATTTCCAGAAACTATCTAAAACACTCCTTAAAACCTACTAGTGGTTTTACAACTCCAAATGGAATGGATCCTTTTTCAACTACAAGGTATTGATCATACCTACAATTTAAACTTGGTCCTAGGTCAAATGGAACCTTGGTTCATTTGTAGCAAAAATAACAAAATACTTGCAGTTAGGCCTTTAGAAAATTCCCTAGGAATATCTACAGCACCTATTAGGCTAATTCCAACTCCCAGAGAAGTGGGCCATCAATACCTATCCAAAACCAGGAGATAAGGATTTATTGACCCACTGTTGAATTTTAGTCAATTAAATACTTCTGCAGGGGGTATTATCACTAAATAAAACACTCCAGGAGTTTGAGAACTCCAAAAAGAGTGAATCCAATTCCTATAGAAAGGTATTCTAAATGCCTATCATGTGCCCTTGGAATAAAATCAAAATCTTCTGTAGATTTAATCTGGTGAAAAAGACAAGTTGTCTATAGAACTGCCTTTGGGAATGTCCTAAGGGAATTCTGGTCATTATTTTGGCATGATTCCAACTCTCAGTTAACAAGTACATCAAGCCTTACCTAACCACCCAAGGAAATAATTGTTGGATATCCAGAACTTTTCTGGTGAATTATTTCCTAAAACTAGAGCTTTTATCACTAGAATATTCATAAGAAATTATAGAAAAGTGATAAATTAGTGAAACCACTTTTGTTGGCTTCATTTTATCAACACCTATCGGTTGGTATCATTGGTACACAATGGTATAATACTGAATAGGTCATTGGTCCAAAACCCCCTCTTAGGTAGTTCCTCGACAATAAACCCTAAGGGGTGTTCATTCCCTTCTCCTAGGCCATCTCAATATCCTAAATCCAATACTATCAAAACCTACTGAATTGAGTAATGTGCGGTATGTTTTTCTTGTTGTATGGTTTTGATGCTTGAATGCCTTGTTTGATTGTGTACTTGTTTGTTTGCATGTATGCTCAATATCAGCGATAGTTGCATCGGGTTATTATATTTCGGTTATTATTGGTACTATGGTTTTCTAAGGAGAAGTCCAGGGACATATTGCCATATTGCTGATCATCAGGCAAGCCACCTTCTTGCTCATAAGCCATGTCCGCGGTTAAGGACGGGTTAGACAAACTTCTGTAGAGCGGTGCTAGTTTTGTTTTCAAAAAGGATTTCAGAAAAGAAATGGCTTTGGAAATGTTTTGACCATGAGATGGTCATAAAGGAGAAAGGTTTTGATCATGGGATGGTCGGAAGTAGGAGAAAGGATTTTGGTCGTGGGACGACCTGAAGACGGGAACAAATGGGTACCCCAATCCTAGTGTTTACAAAAACTTTTCAAAAGGTTTCCAAAATGTTTACAAAAGTTTTTAGCAAAGATATGTAGATGCTATATCTACAAGAGAAACTATTTGAGAAAAGAACCCCTCTTGAAGCCCTCCTACTACCACAACTATATTGCATATCCTCTTGTTATTATTACTCTCTTAAGTTGGTTTGCGAGTACATTCAAAGTACTCACTGGCATTGTCCCTGGCTATTAACTTGGTCAGATTTCAAGAAGAAGATGATGTTGGCGACTATGCGAGCTAGGACGTTCTCCCAGTCAGTTGCCTGTAGGTTAAGGCATGGATCGGGCTCTACGCTTGATGAAGGTCCGCTGATGTTTATTGATGTAGCCATAACGGCATTTATGTAAGTATTGTAAATTTGGTATGTCTCGGATGTTGTAATGATACTTGTCGGTTATGTTCCACGGCTCACTGAACATGGGAACATGGTGAATGCATAACATGGATTTCTCGGATGATTAATCCGGGGGCCCCACAGGAACCCTAGTGACAGAAAGGGTAGTACGGTCTTTGCTTAGCGACCCATTCGGGATCACAACAACATCACTACGTAAAGCTTTGATCTGTGTTTTACACTTAATAATCGTTTGTAGCCCGTTGCTTCGGTGTGCACTCGGTTGGATTAAAAGACTATTGCTATGCCCGCTGCATCACGGGGGCTCTAGTATATTAGGATGTGTTGCCCACAAGAGATTATCTCTGTTCAAACATTACACATGACTATGCTTATTATTATCTTTTATCCATATGATGTGCAGCTGCAGGTGGATCTTCAACCCTGGCCTATCTCCATCCATTGATTCAACCCATTATAAAGTAAACTAGATTGATCCGGTAAACTAAGGTAAAATGAACAAACAAAGTCTTGTAGATGTGTCTTCTTTATTTCCTTTTAGCTTTGCTTTCCAAGGTTCGACTAAACCTAGGTCGTTCTAGGGAAAAAGCTATTATACTACATCCATGAATCCGGATCGAAGGTATCAACCCTTTTTCTGGCGCCGTTACCGGGGAAGCAATTTCGCTATCCTGGTAAGGTCACTAGAGACCTTGTTTTTAGTTTAATTTTTAGTTTGTAGTTTATTTATTTTTATTAGTTTACTTTCTTGTTATCTATTTGAAAACACACAAAAATTAGTTTCTTGTTATTTGTTTCATTACTTAAAAAATACCAAAAATATAAGAGCCATGGCTCAAAAGAGATTAGGAGAGTATGCTACTCCCACTTAGGATTTTATTCGTGCACCTATCACTCAGCCCACTATTGATGCGGAAACATATGAAATAAAGCCTAACCTTTTAAGTTTGGTTCAACAAAACCAATTTGGAGCCTCATCTGCTGAAGATTCAAGTGTGCACTTAAACACTTTCACTGAAATTGCGACATGATGTGTATTAAGGATATAGATCAAAATGCTATGAAATTAAGATTGTTTCCTTTCTCTCTTAGAGGAAAGGCTAAGGATTGGTTGCTAGCTCTATCAAAGGGCACTATTAAATCTTGGGAGGAACGTACTAATTTGTTTATGACTAAAATTTCCCCTGATCTAAAATTATGCAGCTAAGATCCAACATTACAAGCTTTAGATAAGAAGACCGTTAGCCACTAGCTCTTGCATGGGAAAGGATGAAAGAATACATAATGAACTATCCTAGTCATGGGATGGAAGAATGGCTTATATTACATTTGTTTTATAATGGTCTTAACCAATGTCTAAGTCTATGCTAGATACTTCAGCAGGAGGAACAATCTTGGAAAAGCAAGTGAGTGTTGCAAATAAGTTACTTGATGATATGCAAAACAAGCATGCAGAATGGCATCTGGAAAGAACCTTGAAGATAGTAAGTTCAATTACCGAGGTAAATAATGAAGATCTTAAATCTAAGGTAGATGAGTTGCTTAGCATTATAAAAGGTAAAGAAGATACCCAAGTTAATGCCATCGCCACCGATGTTAATGATGTCAATTTTATAGACCGCACTCCTTTTAATCCTGCATGGAAAAATCATTATGATTCTAATGTTCAAAAACATTATCCTAATCCTACAGGAGCTCCTTACAACAATTATGATAATACTAATGGAGCAAATCATGGCAATCTCTCGTTTGAGCAAACTTTTAGAAACTTTATACAAGCTCAAACCGAGAAAAATAATATGTTTATTAAAATCACGGAGAACCATGAAAGTAGTATAGGAAAATCATCTAACCAAGCTGTTCCAATTAGAAATGATGTGCAGGCTCTATAAGAAAGGGACAAAGACCATGGAGGCTCACCTAGGTAAAGTAGCTGAGAGCCAAGATCTCATAGTAGCAAAGTTTGCTGAAAAACCCGAGCCAAATCCGGCAGAAGACCTCAAGATGATTTGGGTGGTAACCAATGAAGAAAGACCTGAAGAGCTGGATTATAGCAATGCGCCAACACCGGAATATACCAAGGAAGATCTACTAAAGATGATCACCGTGAAGGATCTAGGTATAGAACATGGTAATGATGCTATGTACCAACAATTTATACAACAAGTAGGATCTAAGGTTCGTGAGTTAGAGATGGAGTATAAAAGACTAGCTGATAAGCTTCTGCTAAGCTAGATGATATATTTGAGCCCACTATTAAAATTTAGTTGGGAGTCAATGAGATATCCGTACTTTGTGATCTTGGTGTGAGTGTCTCAACAATTTCCAAAAGCCTATTTGGCAAATTAAACTTGAGACCATTTGTTACTACTGAATTAAGACTCCATCTAGCTGATTCAACTTATAAACAAGCTATGGGGATAAAAGAAAATATTGTTGTTGAAATTAAAGGTAGTCTCGCTCTTATTGTTTTGTTATTATGGACATGCCTGAAGACCCCATAGCCTCTATAATTCTAGGTAGGCCATTCCTAAGAACTATTAAGGATTTATTTAATTTACATGAGGGGAATGTGAGAATATGGTTGCCATCTAGAGACTCTTTTATAGTCCACTTCCCTAGGAAAAAGAAGGCCAAGCCTAATGATGATGATGGTATAATTACTTCAAAAGGCAACTATTTTGGAGTGGGTATTCCACTTCTTAAACCTAAATGATTGCCATCAGGGTAAGCTAATTAACCTTAACTAGAAGCGCTTCATGGGAGGCAACCCATGTGAAATAAAGTTTTTACTTTTATGTTAGTTTTGTTTGTTTGTTTTTGTTTTGTTTTTGTTTTTAATAAAGAGTGTTCAAGAAGACCTTTGGAGAGAGGAGAAGAAATAAGGTAACCCTTATCTTTTATTTTACTAACACATGGCCTAAGAAGTATTCTGATTCTTTAGGTAGTATATTTGTTGTTATTTTGTCCTTTGATAAGATGTGCAAAGACTCATGGAGCTTCTAATCAAATTCTTTAAGTTTTGTAGCTCACATGACGTTTAACGACCTGTGGTATAGCCAGAAGGGACCATACCGTGCGCCCGTACCACATCAAACCTCACGAAGATAGAAATTCTAATTTTTGCCGCAGGAAACAATGTTCTTAACGACCACTAGTACGGTCGGACGCGCCCGTACCGTACCCTCGAGCAAACATAAGATTTTAAGCAAAGTTATAGTTTAGATAACAACCAGTAGTACGGGCGTGCGCGACCGTACCACGCGCCCGTACTGAGTGCACTGCTAGAAGGGAGTCGTTGCCCCCAAGGTATGTCACCGGGTACGGGTAGGCTCCGGCCATACCTAAAATCCCCCAAAACAAATCTTTCTTTTTCTTCTTCCTCCAAACTCCAAACCCATCTTCAATGGATCTTCAAATTTACTTAATCTTTCTTCAATTCCTCGTAGTCAATCGATCTAAGGTATAATTCTCCTCTGATCCTCAACTTATTTGTATAAAAGCTTCACTCAATCTTTCACCATTGTCAATCTAGACCTAGGTCTTTTTCTTGATTCAATCTTGATATTGAGCATTCTTAGTATTGTTTTAGAGGAGTTACTTTTTGTAATTAGTGTAGGAGAATCACTTATGCTATGTTTCTATTGGACTAAAAAAATCAGCAATTTTATTTACTTTATCTTATTATTTTTAGATGAACACGAGGAGTCGTACATGTGGGATGGTTGCGGAGTCCTCCGCACCACCCGTTGATACGTTGACCCCCCGAGTCACTTGGTATTGAGTTCACTAAGGAGTTTCAGCTGATCCGTTTCAATCGTCTCAAGATCCGAGAAATCAAGTCTGCCAAGTGGGCGTGTCCCTATATCCTGAACCAAGTTGGCATTCGTGCTGATTTCGATTTACTTTGCAACAATGTTGTTTTGTATGATTTTGTCTTTCAGGATATTGCCATGTATCACTGCTTGACGCTTGAGTTCTTCAACACCTTGACACATATAGTGGACCCTTACGGTTGTACTGAGGAATAAAGGTCTGGAGTTGATCGTATCAAATTCCTCCTTATGAACTGTGAGTACACCCTAATACTCAACCAATGGGCTTAATGCTTTGGGTTTACCAACAATACTACCGATGTGTACACAACTACTTTTTTTTAAACCCTGCACCTTGGGATTACTTTAATTTGATGAGAATTTGTGGAACCACACCCAAGGGAAACCAAATTGATCACCCTGCTATTCGCTATTTATTTATGTGATTGCTAACACTTTGCGGGCATGTGGTGAGTTTACTAGAGTTAATGAGGAGGACATGTTGATCCTCGCAAAAGATGCTATTATTAATTGTAACTTAACACCAAATTTGGGCACTCTTCTGGTGTTTTACCTTAAGCATCAGGCTCTTCAATCTCGAGGACCCATATGTGGAGGAGTTGTGATCGTTCTTGCACGCGCACTTCACATCAACCTAGGTAATATCCAACCGTTGACAGAAAGTCACCGTCTCCGTCTTGGTTAGCCCTCGAGTAGCGATTAATTAGCCTATTAACCGTTGATCCGGCCAATCTTTTGAACAATGGTTCTTAGTTACTAACTTAAGTCAGAAACTATTTAGTTACTTACTGTTATCGAAAGACTGTTTATTGACCTCATGATCGACATATGAATTATGATCATCATCTTGTCCACCGTTCTAGATTCTTAACTTTGAATATCGTCATTGACATCAACACTACTTGTTGTCGGAAAATACCTTTTTAAAGCACTTTTTTGTGATCTAATAAGTTCAATCTCTCGTTTTATTTTATTCCTTTTTGTAGCGCTCGACTTATGTTTCGGTGCCATATCACCTAAAATACATTACATAAAAAGTTAAAGATAGAACCCTAACACTTTTCTACATGATTGGCTAAAGGACAAGGGGCAAGAATTAAAATTGAGGGAAGATTGAATATACTAGGGTAGGGGACATGAGAGGGTCAGCAAGCACACCCGCACACGCATAGGCGAGCAAGGGCGCACGACGCACGATGTTTGTTGTTCGGGAAATATGGGCTCACTTGGGGCAATATCGCGAAGGGGCGATCTGCCAGCGATGGACCGGGTGATCGTCAAGCAGGGGAGATCAATCACTGGTCAGGAACTGGAAGAGTCAAAGAGGTAGCTAGGAGATCAATCATCGAGCGAGGCATGTCACTGTCAATCGCGTGCAAGTCTATGGTTTCTCTCGCTAGTAGAAAGGCTTCCTGGGGCAGATAGCTTGGCTGGTCCTTCTATTTTTCAGAGATGTTTAGGGTATATATATTATAGAGAACTATGTAATCATGTGCTCCTACCGGCATAGGCCCTTGGCCATTGCACAAGGTCTCCATGGGACAAAGCCGGCCCTACAATTCAACTCAACACTAAAGTTTTCTTTGACAACAGTACATACCTCATGTGCAAAGGGGCAAAACAATATTGCATGCTCCACTCTTTCATCAGTAGAGCAATGGACGCAAGACATTAAGACATGTACCTTGCAATGTTGGAGCTCATGGACACTAGGTAAACAATCGTGCTCAAAATGCCACAATATGATCTTTATCTTCCCTAGTAAACAGATCGTCCAAAGCTCCTTCGAACTTGCCGCCTCTTCATTAGAACCAGAGGACATGTATTGTCCTCCTCCACTACAAGATATCATCGTTGAATCCTCACGGGCTAAATAATACACCAATATCACTATGTATATCCCAAACTTATTATGAGGCTAGGTGATAAAATCATCACAATCAATATTATTGATCGGAATCTAGAGAACTTTGTTGGCCATATCTTTGGTAGATCTACTAAACCACACTTACTTTCCTCCTCCACATATCTCTTTGTCCACTATTTTATTTTGAACACCACACTCTCTCATCGCAGTCTCGTCTCGGTATTGAATCTACTAGGTGAGTAGTTGGAGGCCATGCATATGCATGTTTTGTGTGGCCAGCCGGCGTTGGCGTGTGTATGGATGTTTTGTAGGTGAAGCTTGTCGCACGGGCGGTGTACGATGGCGATACGATGTTGCTTGTGTGGTGCATAAATGTTTGCCGGAGAAGAAGCTTTTTATTGTTGCTTGCGCTAGTGTGGTGCATGGATGTTTGCCGAAATGTTGATTCATTTTCGTTTCGGCCAATTTTTGCACTACCCATATGTCCTGCTTTTAGGAAAGGTCATGCCAAATTTTTCTGGCGACCATGCATGTGTGTATGCATGGTGTGGTTCTAACATACTCTCTTTTTCTCTATAGGCGTATACCGCGCAGGCAACCATGGTCGTCATGATGACTGAAGGTCGAGTTGTTAGATACAAGAAAGACACGAAGGAGGACATAATTCAGAACAATAGGGCCCAGATAAGATGTCCATGTCGAGCATGCAAACTCCAGCGCTGGATCGACCCTGATTCTAGACAATTGGAGGATCACCTTCTCAGGTGTGGTTTCATGCGTGACTTCAATGAAGCACCGACAGCAAATAGTGCTCATGAACACGAGGGCGGGCGAGAAGATGAAGAGTCTTCCAAACATGGTCATCATGACGATGGAGATGCCAGTGGACATGATCATCATGAAGAAGGAGATGCCAAAGGACTCTATCATCATGAAGGAGATAATTATGTTGTACTAGATGGTGGTGGAGAATACAAGAACACCCAGACGCTGCTAACTTCAGCCTTGCGGGACCCTCATGTTCAAGAACTGCTCCTCAAGGAGACGAGCAATGCCAAAGCTGTAGCCAGAGAGAAAGTCAAGATGGCGCAAATGGAGATAGACGGGATGAATCCATTGTATTTTGGGTGTCGGCCCGAGGATACACACTTGAGTGTAACACTCAAGGATCTGGATATGAAGGCGGAACACAAATGGACCGACGTGAGCTTCAACACTAACATAGAATTCTGACATGATCGTCTTCCCAAGGGGAACACATTGCCAACAAGTATCGAGGAGGCCAAGAAAATCGTGTTCCCTCTCGACCTATCGCACGTTAAATATGAAGGGGTTATGTGGCAGAAAACAAAAAAAACCTACGACAGAATGCACCTAACCAGGATCTATCTACGAGTAAAGCTGTAACGGAGGAGGTTTCTGTAACATACCCTTGAAGACCGAGACGTTCTGAGAGGAACGTTGTTGATGTAGACGATGGCGTAGCTGACCTTAAGGTCGTGAATCTCATTGCAAGTGACCCCAGGTCCGAGCACGACAAACCAGGTCCTACTATTGGTAGCCCCTCCGAGGTTTCACACACATATGATGTATGATGAGGAGTTCTGGCCTCTGATCCTGCCGGGGTTGCAATAATAGATCTCTGGCTTGAAATCCTTGCAGCACCTCCTTGTGCCGCGACTAAGTCCTCACTTTGCGCGCACAGCCCTAACAGGGAGCCGTGATTGTAAGAGAGAAAGAAAGAGATTTTCTTCTCTAAGGAAAATTGCCTTAGAGAATTATTGGTGTAATTGTTGTATATAATCTCACACATGGGCACCCTTTTATATAGATGGAAGGGCATGTACCCAAACCATTGGGTGCCTCATGTGGGACTAAAATACTAAAGAAAATAGGGGAAAGGAGGGGCACAGCCGGCTGGGCCACTAGTGCCCAGCCCAGCAGCCAGCAACAACTAGTCGGATTCGCCGGCCACCGCGTGTAGCGGCTCGCAGCAGCGCGGCAGCCTAGCCTCGGGTGGGCCAGCTCGCATGCGGCCCAACGTCTAGGGGTAGTGGTAGCATGGCAGCCAGGCCCGGGTGGGCCGGCTCGTGACCGCGGCCCGCCTACACGTGGTGTGGAGCCCGGTACCCTGCCGTACTAAGCGGCGCCCAATATCTACTGCCCGCCGATCCGCCTGGGTTGGCCAAAAATGGCCCAGTGGTGGCTGTTTGCTGTTCCGTTTTTCATTTTTCAGGGTGGCTTTCTCCTAGGACAATTCCCTCTGGGGATTCGACCTTTTAGAGGTAGTTACCCCATAATAAATTATTTAAAATATTTATTTAATATATTAATTCATAATTAATATATAAATTCATATTATAAATCCTTTTAGTAATTTGAAGACACCTTTCAGCTTTTCCTTTCTTCTGAACCATTTCGGATCCTCTTCGGAACTTTTCTGGTATTCTCTCTTCGGAATAATTCCGAAGTTCCTTCTCTATCGTACTTCGTTGATTCCATTCTACCGAAGACCTACCTTTGTCATCGTACCCTTAAGTGTGTTACCCCTACGGTTCAGGAACATCATAGACATGATTGAGATATCTCTCGAACCAATGATCATTAGCGTGACTGGGATGCCCATAATGACCCCTGTGCATTCCATGAGACTTTGTCGTTTGAACCTTTAAATAGTTAGTCAAATTCCCTTCGTTACTTTGATACATAATTTGTCTGAGATCTGATCATCGGTATCCAATACCTTGTTCAATCTTGTTTCCGATAAATGCAGTTTTACTCATCCCGTGATATTCCATCCCCGTGACTAGGGATGAAACCAGAGCCGAAACAGATGGAACTGAGTGGTGCCATATTTGTTTTCATATTTATTTGCAGAAGCGAAAACAAATACAAAAACCCTGAAAACAAAAACAGAAGCAAATATTGTCGAAAGCAGATACAGACCAAATACGGTGCAGACACGGAACGGTGCAGATTTTACCTAGTACAAAGAGAACCATTGAATCATGCAACAAATCTCAAGCATTGTAGAAAACCAAAAAAATCCTTGGTTATATATAGCACGATGCTAGGTTTACAAGGTAATAAGGGAATGATCATTTCATGGAAGCATCCTCGAATTCATAAGGGATTACATAGTCTCCAGTACTCGGATGAGCAACTTTGCAAGTTTCACTTGACAAGGTCATGTTTTGTGTCGGATGGATTTGGCCATGCACATCAGCCCTTAAATGGAAATTACATATTAGACAGAAACGGAAATTCCATTTCCGCATCTGTTCCGCTAGAAAACACTATTCCGTTTTCGTTTCTGTTTCTATCAAAAAATGTTCTATTTCCGTTTTGCAAATTTCCGTTTTCATTTCCACATTTCCATTCCATATCCGTTTTTCTATGGAAAAGTCAAAAAATTTCCGCTCCAGTTTCATCCCTACCCGTGACCTAGTCATATGTTGTGCAACATTTATGATGTAATCTCAGTCAGTGGGCCTAGTGTATCTTCCTGTCATGCAGGTGAACAAATCCAGATCTCGATTCACAGGCCTCAACTATTCCTATGGAATACCAAACTAACACCTTAATGGCCACCCAGTTACAGACATGATGTTTGATGTAGTCAAAGCAACCTCGAGAGATAGTGATTAATATGCTCTCATGGTCTAAGGAGAAGGATACTATGCTTCTAATATTGCAACAATGAACATGTGACTTGACCGTGCTGCAATATATCTAAATTAGGGTAATGTCCACCATATCATTCCCCAATGATGTGACTCCATTGTCAGTTGGCATAAATGAACCATGATCAGAAAACCTTGATCATCAGCTTCCCAATGGACTAGTATAACTAGAGGCTACTAGGGACTCTAGTTGTTTTATATCATATGTGTATCAATGTTTCCGCTTGATACAGTTAAATAGTATAAAACTATTATAAACTAATGGGATATGATAATAAACATCCTTTATTATTATCCTCTAGGGCATATCTCCTTCAGTCTCCCACTTGTACTATAGTACAAATAATCTAGTTGCATTGTTATAATCACGAAACGACATCACATGTGTTTTCCTTGACCATGCTTGCTTATGGAGGACCCTTTTGTCTATGATCTGTTTTACCAGATTCTTTTGTTCTTTGCAAATCAAAATGTCAACTAATTTGACATTTACATCATTATCTTGTTTTTCAAGTACTTTCATGATGGTCAATCAGTCACATCGAACTTACACTGTTGTCATGTATGTTCTAGAAGAGACACCCGGTTGAAGTCAAACTTCATTTAAGCCACAACAATTCCACAACTATTGCTAAAATAGTCGTCTTCTTCTATACCTATATAGATTTTAACTTTACCTTCATAGTTCAGACACAAGCTTAACTCCTATCTAGTGGTTTACTTGAAACAAGAACTCTTTCTTTTTCACCCACATACTATGGGTCCGATCATATCAAATATATGGTATGGTTTATATGAAATACTCTATGACAAATGCATAGTTGATGTCACACATCATTTTCATTTAACCATGACTCTCTATACTGAGTTCCAACTCAATATTTCCTTCTAGTCTCACAATTAAGAACTATTTCTACCTTGTACTATTGAACTCTTTCAAGATCTAAACCAGTCATTATGAACTCTTTGACAATAATGTTCATTAAACATATCAATCCATCTTTACAGATTTCCGGTGTTTAATGTTTTACTCAAATTCCATTTATCAAATATCTACATATATGATCGTTGCTATGCTCCAACTCAAAATGAAATCTCATATGAGATCAAGATTTCCTCTCAATTCCTACATATAACATGTCACACATATTATGGAAAATTACTTAGCTCCCACTCAATTTTATCAAAATATAGGACTTCTTGATATTTTGGAAAATTCTAAAATACTTGATCATCTATCAACTCGAGAATTTCCATTACGAGACATTTGGCATTTGCCCGATTTACGAAACCTTGCTTGTTGTATCAATTACAACCTTTCTTCTTTAATCCTAGATCAAAGATCTCATAGCTTTGATAATCATGCTAATGTTGATCCAACAGTCTTAACTACTGGATTTATTATTCTTAATCATAACTCGCACTTGGGTCCATCACGCTTATTATTTGTAGTTCGTAGGTATGTCTCATTTAAGGAAAAGTGAATCAATATAATTCTGTAGTAGCAGAATACACTATTGAATCCTACTTTTTTGAACAAAAGTATCTATTAAAACTTCATGATCTTCATCATCGATTTCTCCTTCTAATTTACAAAGTTATAGCCTCTACAAGAAATTTCATTGTTCCACTCTGATAATTCAAAGGTAAGGTCAAATACCTTATTTTATACTTTTACTCCTTCCACTAATAATTCCATGAGAAAACTTTCTCTAGAAATACCACACCATACAATACAAGCTTTGCCCTTCTTTGGTTTTAGTATGAAAGTTGTATTCGCAATTTCTTGAAAATAATCTACGAATCCTGTTTATTTGCCACGACTTCGATTTTATCGAAGTCTCTAGAAACTCAAACTTGCCATAACACTTGTGGTATTGTTTCCACGAATCATTGGATGTTCCTTATGAGTGTTTGCTAATTTCTAATGCTAATTTTAAATGATACTTAGGTTTTAGTAAAAGATCATATTTTGACCATAAGTATCTAATAGTGTAAGACTATGAGGTATGGATAGATCAACACACTTTTGATGTGTCCTTATTTTGTAATTTATGAAACTCTTTTCATAAGCCTTAATGCCGTAATTTCCACTTTGAATACTTAGTAATTTTGGATCAGATAATTAAAACTCTAGTATTCAATATCCAACCCTACTCTAAATAGTTTTGATTTATGTGGTTTTTCTTATAAATCCAACAGTTACTAGTTTTACCACAATTCCACTATCTTGTTGAAATTCGATCATCACATGATTTTCCACAATCCACGCTCCACCTAGTATAAGAGCTCTACATTTTAGCCACTTTCCCCAAATGAGAAGAAGCATTGCTTATGAGTCAAAAAAGGTCATATACCTAAGGACTTTCTTTTCGTTCTTATGAAAATCACAAGTAATACTTAGTGTGACTTGAACCTCTTGTAGGGGTTCCGCGTATGAAAATAAATAAATTTTACCCTACGCCCCTGAACCCCTGAAGCTGCCAGGACCTATATATTAGTAATACAGTAACGAGAGGGGCTTTTCGCGAACTTACCCTTGAAGACTGAAAAGCGTTGCCAATGCTCAGGAGAGCGTGGTTAATGTAGACGAGCCGAAGCCGACCCCAAGGTCGTGATGAAGTCCTTGCGCTCCTTTGGCTCCAACGAATTGAGTGCCTCAAGTGCGACACCTCGCGGGGCGTTACACACGTTCGGTGCCTGACGATGACTCCCGCTTCCCTGATCCAGCAGCAGTTGCGGAAGTAGAGCTCCCGGATCCGAATCCCGCAGTGCAACGGCGGTCCGCGATGAAGATGTCTCTCGTTCGCACAGTCCAGACTTGGGACCACGGTCACGACAGAGAGAGGGGGAGAGAGAAAATATCAATTAGAGGTCCTCCCCAAAGTGAGAAGACCTTTTTTGATTATTGGTGTATATTATTTGGCAAAATACCCCCACTATATATAGGGGGAGGGGAGGTACTATCTCCCTCAAAGTCCCAGGGTGGGACTAAAGCAGAGGAGGGGGAGGGGAGGCCGCCGGCCACCTAGTGGGCCCTGCGTGGGGGGCTAGGCCCAGCCGGCCACCCCCTTGGCCTCCTTCTCCCTCTCTCCTTTCCCTAATGGGCCCTCTCCCTCTGAAAATTGGCCCATTAAGCCTTTGACCATTTAAATTGCTTTTCTCTTTATTAAATAATTATGAATAAATGATTAAATCAATATTTAACATTCATTCATATATTATTCAACCTCCGTGGCTATGGAACACCTTCCACCTCCACTCTGGACATCCTCCGGACTTACCGAAACCCTTCTAGTTTTCTCTCTACTATTCTTCGGAGATTCTACCGATCCTATAAACACTCTCTAAGCATCATCAATCCCTTAAGCGTGATACCCCACGGTTCAGGAACACTCTAGACATGGTCAGGACACTCCCGCACCAATGATCGACAGAGGGACCTGGATGGCCATGTGACCCCAGTGCGTTCCACGAAGATCTTTCGTTGTTTGAAACAAGACAATCGTGTCTTATTCCCTTTGTCTCTTGATACTTGCATTGACCGAGATCTGATCAATGAAATCACCATTTCGTGTTCAATCTCATTACCGAACAACGCTACTTGACTCATTCCGACAAGTGATATCCCCGTGATCAAATCACACGCTGCGCAGCTATTGGATATAACCTCTCCGAGTGGGACCTTTGAGTATCTTCCCGTCACATGGATGGACAAATCCCGCTCTTGACATATATTGCCTCTATGGTTTCCTCCGAGTACCTGAATACACCTTTATAACCACTATATTACCATGTGGTGCTTGATGCTATCTAAGCACTCTCGGGAGACAGTGATTGATATAGCCTCACGGTCTAAGGAATAATCTATGAGGATCCATTTCTAATCATCGTAACTTGAACTTCGTGACATGATCGGGTCATGATGTTTAGATTGGGTATTGGTTCGTCATCTCATTCTTGAGATGACTCCATTTCCAACTGGCATAAATGCCACATGATCAGGAAACATGATCATTTGTTGACCAATGAACCTGTGACTAGAGTTTCACTAGGAACCCCTGGTTGTTTGTATATCACACGTGTATTGATGTTTCCACTCAATACAGTTATAGCATGATATAAAACTTAATCATAAACTATATGAAATATGATAATAGTCCTTACTACTATTTGTCTCTAGGGCATATTTCCAACAGTCTCCCACTTGCACTAGAGTACAAATACACTAGCTGCATTTGTTCTCAATCATTGGCACCATATCCGGTACCCTGAACATGCTTGCTTATGGAAGAGGTTGAGTCTTGGGTCTGTACTTTACAGTCCCAAATCCTTTGCAACTTACTAATGTCACCTTGATGGACATTAATACTTTATCATCACATGATAACATCTGTGTGTATGCATCGTCGCTATGGTAGCAGAACGAGGCCTGATTCTAGGAGCCTACAGTGACTTTAGATCAACCTCGAGGGCTTTCTCATGGGCACTATGCCCTGGGACACATTATTCTATGTTGAAGGCGAACTAGCCCCGCCATAACATTATACAACACTTTAGATGGTACCCTTATCTATTATTATAAATGTATTCATCGAAACAGCAGTGCACTCTGTGCACCTTTCGATGTTTTGTTCACCTCGCTTTCTACTTGACTTTAATCGGTATCTACAGGAGTTTCCAACATATTCCCTTATAACACAACCCTTTATGTTTTAAGATATGTCATCCTTTATGGATTTGGAAAACATGTCTGTAGTTCTCTACTAGACACTGCGGATAAAATCAGCTCAACGTTCTGTGATTCGAACTCAATCACTTTTAAACGTTCCTTATTGATGTTAAACTTAACACTATTCCTTTTCTTTCTTTCAAACGTTGATGTTAAACTTAATACTATTCCTAATTTGAGTTATTAAGGACCAGTTCCTTAATTAACTTCTATTCTGAAACCCTTTTCAGAATCCCTTAAGGAATACTACATAATATCATGATACACCTATTATCAACTCCTACACCTTATAAATCATTATTTATAAGTATTTGCGGTTTTATTCTTAACACACTTAAGAATCACTATATAAGCTCCCACTCAAAAATATGTCATTCATATATTGTTTTAGGAAGAGTTCCATAGCTCCCACTCAATTTTATGCAAATTGCATATCCACTCACTATTTTGAATAACTTCAAAATCCTTTGATCAAATATCAAACTTGGAGTTTTACTATGAGATACTAGTACTATTACTAGTTTTAAATCCTCTAGACATTCAACACACTTGAATCAAATTCATTTGAATTTGTCCAATACTTGACAAATTGTGCTTTTGTCATTCACCCCCTTTTCTGCTATGGCTTTGCAGTCATTTGGGAAAATTCAAGTAACCCTTTTTACTTGTGAGATTCGGCAACGAATTGCTTTCTAATCTCAAGTGAATTTTGTTTCTAGGATTTCTCATAATTTAGTTTACCATTATTTCCTTAGTAGTTTGTAGGTATTTCATATTCCAAGAATCATGACAAATGATTCACAAATGTCTCCATACAAGATATGGGTTACATTTTGAATCCTACTTTATGTAGTGAAAACACCAGTAGGGAAAACACAATGATCAATATCATTGATTCTTTCCTTCTGTGACGAGAATCATTCAGGAACATTGTTCGTTGCTCTTCTCAACACTCTGATATAGGGTTTTGAATCCTCATCATGTTTTACACTATTTTCCATTTGCTCCATAATTGAGAAACATCACTAGAAGTGAGCTTTCTCAAGAATGCACCAAAATCCAAGCAATACGAATTTTTCTTTTCTTTTGGTTTCAGCTATGGATTTCGTATTCAAAGTTTCCAATGAATACTCTACAAGGACTTATTCGCTATTGTTTTGGTTATATCGAATAACCCCAAAACTTTCACGAATTCAAATGGTTCACTACATTCTAATTGAGTGCTAACTATTTCTTAACTAATGGTCTCTACATCTACACTACAAAGATTTGTTTGGTGCCTTCTATTCACCCACTTTGATATCTAATATCACATTGTGATGCTTTGCATTTTGACGTTTCTAAACGCTTTGCATTTCACAATTTCCTTTTATGCCATTCTTATAAAGTTGAATTTCATTACTATTGATCAAATCATAGTAATTAGATTCCCTTTTATATTTATACCCTTTGTTGATGAAAAACTTTGATCAAATCAAATAGTTTCATATTCATGTTTCCTTTGGTAAACTTCTTTACACATTTAAACAATCATATAATGATAATTACCATTTTCGTTAAAACACAATACATTGAATATGTATTTACTTTTAACATTTCATTAAACACTTTGTATTCAAGTAATACATGGTGTTCAAGTTATTTTGCCGAACTTAGGCATGATTTATATGTGACAAGAAATCGAATGACTTTCACATATTATCACATAACTTTGAATTTAAACAATGGTTTCATTCATTAATGAAATATCATTAATTGGGTATTTTTCAAGGCATTTCAATATTTACAAATGTTCACGCATTATCAATTAGTTTCAAACAACAATAATTCACACATAATCAAACAAGATATGAACACAAATAGAAATCATTCATAAAAGTAGAACAACTATTTGTTACAAACTCATATGAATAACCGTCTCACAAAGTGTGAGACACACTAAAGAAGTTCACAATCTCTTGATTACAATAATCATCCTAAAACACAAACTAAATGATAAATGTTGAGGGAGAGCGTCGTTGACCATCATCATCATGCTCGCCATCAACACGCAATGTCACCTCCTCTCCAGCAAGCACCTCTCATCCAGAAGGACCTTTTTTCAGCAAAACAGAACAATTATCAGATATACTTAACACTGCAAATGTGCTTGCAAGATTATAACATTTATAAAACTGTATATCAAATATATACCTTTGTCATTGATGACCTGAGCGACATCTGGTTCAACCAACACATTCCTGAGATGTGTCACGAACCGGTGGAACTCCATTGATTCCGCGTTGCCCCTCATTACGCAAGTCCTAACTTGTGCTTGGTAGCTTGGTGGCAGCGACCGTGGCACAACACCGTTTGCAAAAGAGCCCGTCATCCAGCTATCCAGGAAGTATGCAGGCCTCATGTACACATCATGCATGCGCTCCAAGTGGTCGTCCAGTGATGAGTTCTCCTCCATCTTAATGAAGAGGAAGTCTCCCATCAGCTCATGCTCCCATATGTGTGCTTGTTCCATGAAATGTGTCCTAAGCTGTAGCATCACTGAACGAGGGTTGACATCACCCACGAAAGGCCATAGCTGATCCACCATTCTGAAACGCATGGTAACTGCAATGAAGATGGCCATCTCACGACGGAGATAGCGGTCTTTCCGCTGCTCTGGGGTCTCTAGGTCAGTGGGCTGATCCAAATCCATCCCGTCGAGTATGTAGTCGACCACGTCATTCTCGCTAAGAAGAACGTGGAGACGTGCAACCCATATGGATAAGTTTGATCCATCTAATCTAAGCTTCTCTCCTTCTAACCAATCAATCGCCAACAGGAAAGGTGCCATCTACATTTATAATTGCAAAAGAAATTTAGACTAAGTTTATAATTAAATGAGTTAATAATAACTCCACTTAGAAACACCTATCCCCAAAAGGGTTCCTAGTGATAACACAACCCCTGTCAGCCACATCTCCCCCGATCGTCATGGCCATCGATGTGGGTTCAAGGGTGGACGCTAAACGTCGGTCACATCATTCATGCAACTCGTGCTCGATCTTTCGACCATCCGCGTTACGAGTCCATGTCTGCACATGCTAGGATCGCCAACTCAATCTTAGTGTATTCGCTGTGCAACATGGCTTACACCCACTGTATGCGAACGTAGATATGTCTGACACCCATGCTGTACCATGGATCACCTCATACCGAAGAACTTTCTTGGTGGTGCACACTAAGGGGGAACACAATCATTGGTAATTTTAACTGGGATCATGTTATTAGGCTACCGCCGAGTATCTAATACTAGCACACAATAAGATATACAAAAAATAACATTGAATATAAATGTGATGTGATATGGTCCTTCACATCGTGATCTCCATCCGTCGTCACCGGATTCCGGCGCCAGGGTTCCGGCGCAGTAGACACCAGGGTACCGGTGTCATTCCAGCGTGGTAGTCCGTCACCTCCGTGACTATCTACTACTACGTAACAGAAGGTAATCACTTTACCTTTGCCACAACCATATCACAAAGCAACGCCCCCTGCAAAACAAAGTTAGACGTCTCTACTTTATCTTTGCATATTTTACGTGGCTGAATGGGCTTTCGCACAAGAACCGTTCTTACGTACGAACTTTCAGCACAACACTGATCAAGTAGTTGTCTCTACTACACCCCTTTCGGGGCCCTCCATTGCAAATGGTATACCAACTAATGCAAGAGAGACAAACACCCCCTAAGCCACTTTATACGGTACAAGCCGTATGTCAAGCGTGGACCAGTCTCATGAATGAACGCGTAAAGTCGGTTGGGGGCCGCTTCATCAAGCATTACTGTGGTATACAGAAGTACACGTGGGAGGGTAACAACTAAAAGATCAACGCCCACATGCTACATCTCGTGTGTTCTACCCGTACTAGCATTACTACGCACAGATCTAGCTCTAATACCACTGTAGGGGTTCCGCGTATGAAAACAATAAATTTTACCCTACGCCCCTGAACCCCTAAAGCTGCCAGGACCTATCTATTAGTAATACAGTAACGGGAGGGGATTTTCGCGAACTTACGCTTGAAGACCGAAAAGCGTTGTCAACGCTCAGGAGAGCGTGGTTAATGTAGACGAGCTGAAGCCGACCTCAAGGTCGTGATGAAGTCCTTGCGCTCCTTTGGCTCCAACGACTTGACTGCCTCAAGTGCGACACCTCGCGGGGAGTTACACATGTCCGGTGCCTGACGATGACTCCCGCTTCCCCGATCCAGCAGCAGTTGCGGAAGTAGAGCTCCCGGATCCGAATCCCGCAGCGTGACGGCGCTCCGCGGTGAAGATGTCTCTCATTCGTGCAGTCCAGAATTGGGACCACGGTCACGAGAGAGAGAGAGAGAGAGTGGGAGATAGAAAATATCAATTAGAGGTCCTCCCAAAAGTGAGAAGACCTTTTTTGATTATTGGTGTATATTATTTGGCCAAATACCCCCACTATATATAGGGGGAGGGGAGGTACTACCTCCCTCAAAGTCCCGGGGTGGGACTAAAGGAGAGGAGGGGGGATGGGAGGCCGCCGACCACCTAGTGGGCCCTGCACGGGGGGCTAGGCCCAGCCGCCCACCCCCTTGGCCCCCTTCTCCCTCTCTCCTTTCCCTAATGGGCCCTCTCCCTCCGGAAATTGGCCCATTAAGCCTTTGACCATTTAAATTGATTTTCTCTTTATTAAATAATTATAAATAAATGATTAAATCAATATTTAACATTCATTCACATATTGTTCAACCTCCGTGGCTATGTAACACCTTCCACCTCCACTCCGGACATCCTCCAGACTTACCGAAACCCTTCTGATTTTCTCTCTACTATTCTTCGGCGATTCTACCAATCCTATAAACACTCTCTAAGCATCATCAAGCCATTAAGCGTGATACCCCACGGTTCGGGAACACTCCAGACATGATCGGGACACTCCCGCACCAATGATCGACAGAGGGACCTGGATGGCCATGTGACCCCTGTGCGTTCCACGAAGATCTTTTGTTGTTTGAACCAGGATAGTCGTGTCTTATTCCCTTTGTCTCTCGATACTTGCATTGCCCGAGATTTGATCAATGACATCACCATGTCGTGTTCAATCTCGTTACCGAACAATGCTACTTGACTCGTTCCGACAAGTGATATCCCCGTGATAAAATCACACGCTGCACAGCTATTGGATATAACCTCTCCGAGTGGGACCTTCGAGTATCTTCCCGTCACATGGACGGACAAATCCTGCTCTTGACATATATTGCCTCTACGGTTTCCTCCGAGTACCTGAATACACCTTTATAACCACTGTATTACCAAGTGGCGCTTGATGTTATCTAAGCACTCTCGGGAGACAGTGATTGATATAGCCTCACGGTCAAAGGAATAGCCTACGAGGATCCATTTCTAATCATCGTAACTTGAACTTCGTGACATGATCGGGTCACGATGTTTAGGTTGGGTATTGGTTCATCATCTCATTCTCGGAATGAGATGACTCCATTTCCAACTGGCATAAATGCAACATGATCAGGAAACATGATTATTTGTTGACCAATGAACTAGTGACTAGATTTTCACTGGGAACCCCTGGTTGTTTGTATATCACACGTGTATTGATGTTTCCACTCAATACAGTTATAGCATGATATAAAACTTAATCATAAACTATATGAAATATGATAATAGTCCTTACTACTATTTTTCTCTAGGGCATATTTCCAACACCTCTAGTACCATTAAAAATAAGTTTAACATTTAAACTTTGGATCCTATTATGTGTGTTCTTTTATAAATGCTTTATTACCAAGATCAATAAACATGAATAATCCATTCATAATCAAGAAGTCACCCAAAATATTTTTATTCATAAGATCATCACAACCGTCTTGTTACATGCTTGTTGAATAATTGTCCTGCTAAAAGAAAGACCTACTAATAAGGTCCTCACACTTGCTATGATTATAAACTTTATTCAAAACTATTAATCTAAATGATAAATACAGAGGGAGCGTGTTCGTCGATCATCAACTGGCTTGAATTTCTTCAACGCACAATCATTTCCTCTTCAGCAAGCCCTCATGCAGACTATCCTATTGTCACAAAACAGGAAAACAAGTATCAGCATGAAACATTTATAACTTTTGTTCATAATCTTCATCCGATGAATTGATGTATTCCACTAGATACTTTATGTTGGTCATGAACATCTAAAAGGTGGACCCTCCTCCTGCCATGATGTGGCCATTCACTAATTTCACATAACTGGGAGGCAGCTAATGCAACACTCCATTTATGGCGAAGTCATCTGACAAATGACAGTCCACATGCTCGCAAGTCGATCATACATCTTTTGCATGAACGTCAGGTGGATACGAAGGCATCCATCCTCCCTCATCTGACGTGAGAGAAACTTGTCCAACAACTCATATCTCACGAGCCTAACTTGTGATGCGAAGCGTGATTTTAACTCCACGATTATCTGATATGAATGAGTGTTGAAGTAACACAGATGCATCTCATTATCCACTGAGTTTAGCATAGCACACTAGACAAGGATGGATCGATTGCAGCGAGTTTGATAGCTATGAATTTCAAACTCATGCTGATTCATCGGGGCGATCTCCTAATTCCTCTTCGATCACGTAGAGCAGGTCATTGAACTCGAGGGTATCTCAGAGGCATTCAAACTAGTCTATGAAATTTGACCCATCATCCTTAAGCTCTCCTTCATTCAAGAAGGTTCCGAATGGAAAGAATTTGGCCATAATCTACAAGAATATTTGCAAAGGACTTTAGACTAAGTTCATAATATGATTTCAATATTGCAATCGAATTACCAATAGAACTCCACTAAAATTACCATCCCTCAGATAGTTTTAGTGATTATATGATCCCTATACTCGTATCATCCCCTATCATCGCGGCCTTTGATACAGGTGCTAGGGTAGACTATAATCCGTCAATCACAATATACTTATGACTCATGCTCGATCTTTTGAACACCATGTTCCGAGGCCATGTTTGTACATGCTAGGCTCGTCAACTTAACCTTAGTGTATTCGCAGTGTATACATGGCTTGCACCCACCGTATGCGAACACAGTGATGTCTAGCACCCGATCGCCATAGCCTGATTCATAACTGCGAACTTTCTTGGTGGTGCACACTAATGGGACAACACTACGGTTGGATTTTAATAGGGATCATATTATTATAGCTAATATTTAGGTTTCCTCATAATAGCACACAACAAGATGTACAAACAATAAACATCATATGCAGATTAAATTGATATGATATGGTCTTCTTCATGCACCTTGATCTCCAGCATGCACCCTGGCATGATCTCCATTTTGCCATCGGTACGATGTTAAGTCCACAACGCCTCCAGCTCGTAGTTCATCACGAAAATGACTATTACTATACTACTTAGTAATAAAGTAAATTACTTTACCTTCACTATGAATTAGACCATATCACATCATATGCCTCCTGAAAAACAAAGTTAGACGCCTCTATCTTTTATTTTGCAAGTTTTACGTGGTTGTTTAGGATTTCACAAAGAACCACTTCTAACTATGAACTTTCTAGCCACAACATGGATCAGACAGGCGTCTCTACTACACTCCTTTCAGGGCCTTCCGCTGTAGATGCTATATCAACTACTATGAGAAAGATAGAGACCTGCTGGCCACTTATATGGTACAAGCCGTATGTCGAGCATGGAACTAGTCTCGTGTAAGATTACGCGTAAAGTTCATCCGGCTGCTTCATCTCATAATACTGTGATATATACAAATACACGTGGGAAGGTAATAAATGTAGGATCAATGCTCACACAATCCACGTGTGTATTGACCGTACAGTAGTAGTATGCATAGATATGGCTCTGATACCACTGAAGGGGTTCCATGGCAGAAAATAAAAAAATTCCTACGATAGAACGCACCTAGCCAGGATATATCTACGAGTAAAATCATAACGGAGGAGGTTTCGGTAACATACCCTTGAAGACCGAAAGCGTTTGACGTTCCGAGGGGAATGTTGTTGATGTAGACGATGGTGTAGCTGACCTCAAGGTCGCGAATCTCTTCGCAAGTCACCCCATGTTCGAGCATGATAACCCAGGTCCTACTATTGGTACTCCTTTCGAGGTTTCGCACACATACAGTGTACGATGAGGAGTTCCAGCCCCTGATCCCTGCCAGGGTTACGGAAATAGATCTTCGGCTTAGAATCCTTGCAGCACCTCCTTGTGCCATGACGAAGTCCTCCCTTTGCGCGCAAAGCCCCAACAGGGAGCCGCGGTTGTAAGAGAGAAAGAGAGAGATTTTATTCTCTAAGGAAAATTGCCTTAGAGAATTATTGGTGTAATTGTTGTATATAATCCCACCCATAGGTACCCCTTTATATAGATGGAGGGTTATGTACCCCGACCATTGGGTGCCCCATGTGGGACTAAAATACTAACACTGTGTTTGGATGTAAGAATTTTATCTCGAAATTGAATTGAACTAGAAATTCCAAATCCAAGATGGAAAAGAAATGACCTTCAATTTCATTTCTATTGTTTGGATGTGCATGGAGTTGTTGTTGGAATCAACTAGTGGCCTCCAATTCTAATTCTCGTTTGGATGTACAAATCATGGTATTGAATGTGTTATTGAGTTTAGACAAGATAAACTTGTCTACATGAGTATATGTATATTATTTTTCACATAATAAAATTAAAATATTTTTACATATAATAAAATTAAAATATTATTTTTCACACAAAATATAATCTTGTCTATAATATGATTATAAACAAGTTTCATCTAGATTTCGGTTTACACTGTGAGATCAGTTTTTCGACAAGTATAAAATATGCTTTCAATAGCATCTTTTCGGTATGTTCAACCACACTATTATCTGAGCTCTTCACGCTAAAGAGCCAATTATACTCTGTAACAAAGCTGGCTCGATTTATTTGAATTTAACTCACATGTACAAAGCTAGCTTGATCGATAGCTATACTACAGGCCGCGCTCACAAGGACAAAGCTAGCGTGCTCCATTAAAACAGGCCGCGCCGCTCATCGCTGTCATTGCCATATGCATCGCACCGTCCAGCGCCTTACTCATCATCGGTCGCTGTGGCGCTGCCTTGATTACGTGCTTGTCAGCGCGCCTCCTCCACCCCGTCGCTCACATTTACCTCCCGCCAGCGCTCGAGCTCTCGCCGACGTTTAGGGTTTGGGCGCTCATGGCCACAGCCGCTAGGCAATTATGGTTAGGGAGGGCTCTCATAGCCATTCTCAGAGATGGAGAGGGGAAGTGGAGACGGAGAGGAAGCCAGTGAAGGAGAGAAGAGGGTATGGAAGGGGAGATGCACGACTTACCGCTGGTGGGTGCGCTTGGTGCTACAGGTCGGGGAAGGGGAACGAGGCAAGGGAGCAACTGATGTCTACGCACTTCTATTCTTGTAGACAGTTGTTGGGCCTCCAAGTGCAGAGATTTGTAGAACAGCAACAAGTTTTCCCTTAAGTGGATCACCCAAGGTTTATCGAACTCAGGGAGGAAGTGGTCAAAAGTATCCCCTCTCAAGCAACTCTGCAATCAAGATACAAGAAGTCTCTTGTGTCCCCAACACACCCAATACACTTGTCAGGTGTATAGGTGCACTAGTTCGGCGAAGAGATAGTGAAATACAAGTGGTATAGATAATTATAAGTGGTAACGGTGATAGAAGATAGCTTGATGGCGTGGAAAATACTAAAGTAAAACTGAAATAAAGATGGAAGCAAGCAAACATATAACAGATCTAATAGTAAACGGTGTTTCAGTGCTTAGAAACAAGGCCTAGGGATCATACTTTCCCTAGTGAACACTCTCATATAAATATATTATCTTCATGATACTACTCTTAACTACTCTCCGGTTGAACACTCTAATCGATGGTAAGGCTATAACAGCACACCTCAAAGTTCGCTTTCCGCATCTAGATAACCCCACACTATCACCTTGAGCACTAGATGGTTCAAACAAACACCACAATTTCATAAAGACATCCAACTCCAAATATAACTCATAACAAGTATTTATAATCTCTAGCCTAAGTGCCACCATGGTGTGCACGCTGTCACTTTCACACGCATGGGGAGAGCAAAGATCTATTAAAGCACTTGAGTAGCAAGGTAGATCTATAGATTACAAGCTCATGATCTCAATAAGATCATGCATAGAGAGAGAGATGAACACATAGCTACCGGTAGAACCCTTAGCCTCGAGAGAGAACTACTTCCTCCTCATCGTGGGAGTCAGCAATGGTGATGGAGATGGTGGTGGAGATCGATGGAGATGGCACCGGGGGCACTTCCCCGTCCCGGCAGGGTGCCAGAACAGTGACTTTCTGTCCCCCGAATCTCCCCTTTGGTGGCGGTGGTGCTGCGGAACTTTTCATGGATTTCTGATTGACTATCTAGGGTTTATGCCTCGGGAGGCTTCTTATAGGACAGAGGGCAAGGTCGGTGGGCGGCCAGGGGGCCCACACCATGCCCTGGCGCGGCCTGGGGGGACCCGCGCCATGGGGTGGTGTGGCCACCCTGTGGCCCCTCTCCGACTCTCCTTCTGGCTTCGTGAGTCTTCCGGGAAAATATCAACTTTGGCTTTTGTCCAGTCCAATTCCGAGAATATTGATTTCGACTTTCCGGAACCAAAACAGCAGTAAAACAGTGGGCACTGTGGCATCTTGTGAATAGGTTAGTCCAAGAAAGTCTATGAAAAGTACTCCAAAGTGTGGACAAAACACAAGAAAGTAGATAAAACCAAGCATGGAACATCAAAAATTATAGATACATTTGCAATGTATCAACATCCCCAAGCTTAACTCCTGCTCGTCCTCGAGTAGGTAAGTGATAAAAAGAAAGAATAATTTTTGAGGTGACATGCACCATCATAAACTTGATCAAAGTATTTTTAAAAAATCAAAGCTGGGATCATAGTACTTCAATCATAACATGAAAGACAAAGTTCTAGCATTAAGGCAAAGAAACTATGATGCAACATGAAAAGGAACAAACAAAAGATTCATGAATAACAATGCTTTGCAAGATGTTTGTTTGTTTCACATAAAGAAAACATAGCATAATAGTATTCAGCTTGTCCCTCAAAGAGTAGCAAATATAAATGCATAGGACACCTTCAAAGTTCATAAGAGTGACTAGATACAAATAGTTTAAAACAAGCAATATCAAGTTATGCATCAATTAACTAGTCTTGGGACAATGCACATAGAACTAAGAATGGCCACTATGCTCTCAAAGTAGGTGCATAAAGGTAGAAGGTGGAGACTCAATATAATGGTGGAAGAAAGGCCTTCATAGAAGGAAGTAGGGATTCAAGTCTCATAAAGAGCTTCCAAAAATTATGGTACTTATAGCTTTTAGCTCTCATTGCCCCTATCATAAGCATCTTGAAGGTGATTAAGGTTAAAGTGAACAAACTATGGTGTACATGCTTGACGAAGTATAAGTTAGGAATCTCATGTCCCTTGAATACGAGGGTTGCTCCTCATGCTACTCAACTTTAGTCACCGGTACGTTCTTGTCATGGTAAGTACATGTGTATCATAGAGAACCGCCAACGGGATACCCCTTGCCCGATGATACGGAAGAATCCCCATATCAAAATGACAAGGCAAGCAGACAACGAGCATCTCAGCAATCTTCTTATTTACCATGGGAATATGGTGCTTTTTTCTCTCTTTCCTCTTTTCATATATCTCTTTTTTCTCTTTTTCTCTTTTTTCTCAAAATCTGACTCTTTTTTATAAGAAGAATGCTTCATAGACAGCTCATTATGGTTACGCTGCAGGTTTCCACCATGTCAGCATGGATTAGACCAGCGGCCCAGGCGTTTCTCTAACACACATACATAACTCCATGGACTTACAAGCTCCCCTTTCATTTCACACCGACGACATCCATATACAAAAGAGCATGATATCAACTAGGTACAAAGTACCAAGGGCAATGTTGAAAGCGTTCCCCATGACAGCATGGTTCTGCTAATTCCCAACAAATAAGTGCAAGCATATACAACATAGATGACACAATGGTTCAAGTTTATTAAGGGCAAGAAAAGTAAAGTGTGCTATCAAGTTCGTGAGAGCTTTAATCACTAGTTTTCTCATAACAAGTTTAATTCGGAAGGTAAACAAAAACATGAATATACTTGGAATAGCATATGCTAGTAGGTAGGTATGGTGGACTCTTTGGAATAACTTGGTTTAGGGAGTTGGATGCATGAGTGAAACTCATACTTGGTTGCGGGGGCTAGCAAAAGACTAGAAGCGACAAACTAAGAGAGCAATAATGGCCATAATCATGCAGAGCGAAAAATCATCATTGATCAAAGCATAAAGTGATACTACAAGTTTAAAACTAAAGGAACATAAAGGCTATGGCAACTTGGGATAGTCATAACATGGTGTGAGCATGCGCCAAGTCAACCCAAATAAAGCATCAAAGGAGAATACCACTATACTATGCTTTAATATGCTAAAACAACGCATGATTCATCCAAGGCACATTAAGCAATCTCAATTGTTTATAACGAGTCATGCTACAGCAAATAATACTAAGCATAAAGCCAAAACAATATCAAGCATGGCATGACAAAGCATAGGCCACAGTCAAAAACAAGCTCTCTTTACCACTTAAGCATGAACTTTCCTACTCTTTTCCAATCCAAACCAAACTATTTGAAAACCAATGTATGAAAGAGGGGGTCCAACCAATTTATTCAGCAAACTAAGAAAACCAAAACTAAAAACGAAAAACAAAGACGCTCCAAGAACAACACAACTGTGCATGAAACAATAAAAATGAAGAGTTTGGAAGAAACCTGAGATTTTTATTGATGAAGAAGGGGATGCCTTGGGCATCCCCAAGCTTTGACGCTTGTACTTCTTGGATATTTCTTGGGATGACACGCGTGGCATCCCCAAGCTTGAGCTTTAATCCATCCTTCATCTTATTACTCATTTCTTCCATACACCTGAAATTTTTCCTTCATACAAAACTTCACACAATCTTTATTAGCAACATTAGTGCACTCAAGATAAAAGGTCTTTAGGTTCAGTTCTAACACCAATAAAACTTCCATTAAAAAACAAGATACTGTAGCACTTCCCTCAAAAAGCTCAATTCCCCAAAGAACTCAAAAAGGAACCAACAAGAAGCAAATGCAAAAAATGGCAGAAATCTGTCAAAACAGACCAGCAGGTAAAGACGAATTTTTCCGAAGACCTTCTGTTGCTCAAATCAAAACATGTTGAACTAATGAAAGTTAGATAACAACCTGGGGCAGAAGCACAAAAATTCACGCCTCAAAAAGACGTACAGAGATTTTGCACGAATTGTTACGGTGAAGCACAGAAATCTGTTTCGGGACAGCAACTTTCCCAATCATTATTTCTCTCTCATTAGAGGTTACTCTTGGCACAAAAAGCAAATAAAAAGGATAAGGAGCGGTTATTACAAGTAATAACCTCCAAGACTCATTTAAAACTTTTGGATTATCTCCCAGTAAGTACTTTTCTTTAACGCCTTTAAGTTAGGCATGATAGTTTGAGAAGATGCTCACATAAGAAATATGAATTGAAGTAAAAGAGAGCATCAAGAAGCAAATTCAAAACACATTTAAGTCTAACCCACTTCCTATGCTTAGGAATCTTGTATACAAACAATTCATGAAAGCACAAAGCAACAAGCATAGGAAAGCAAAACAAGTGCAACTTCAAAATTTTCAACATAAAGAGGGGAAACTTAATATTATTGAGATGCATAGAACCATGTTTCCCTCTCTCATAATAACTTTCAGTAGCAACATGAATAAAATTAACAATATAACTATCACATAAAACATTCTTATCATGAGCCACATGCATAAAAGAATTAATACTCTCCACATAAACATAGTCAAACATGTTAATTGTAGTGGGAGCAAATTCAACAAAATAGCTATCATTATTATTCTCATCACCATAATCATCAAATATAGGAGGCATATTGTAATCATAATTAATTTCCTCCTCAATAGTAGGTGGACTGAAAATATCATATGCATCATTGCAATCATCATATATTGGAGGTGTAGTATCATCATAAGCAATCGAATAATTATCTTCCAAAGTGTGTTCATTTGTAAACATATCATCATTGCAAGGATCATGGATAACACTAGTAGTACAACAATCATTAATATCATCATTTTCAGAATTGGTACCAAACAGATTTTCAATATCAAAAGAAGTGTGCTTTTCCCAATCATAATCACTACTATAGGTAACAGACATAGGAACATCATCAAGTTCAGACTCATCAAAAACTATAATAGGAGCTACATGCTTAGGGGAAATACCGTTTCCTCCCTCCTTTTACTCCTCCTTTTCTTCTTTATCTTCTTCTCTTTAGGAGGGAGAGGCTTGAAAGGAAGCTTCTCCATATACCCTGGTTTATTATTAGAGACAATAGAAGAAACTTTGGAGGATTCCTTCTTTTCATTAATAAGATCAAAACACATATTAGTCATGTCATATTTTGGTAAAATATCATCTTCTATAATATTTTGTATGTAAGTGTTTGTGTGGCAATTATCAACACAATAAAGATGACAACCATGCAGGACACTGTTCATATCAAAAGCACTCATATCTACCAAAGAGGTTTGTCTTGATAACTCTTCACATCCCAAATATAATGTAAGTTCATCATGCTGATTAGGAGTGATCATGTCATCACAATACAAACTTGCAGTACTCATTGGATTAGAAGGGCTATTATTATGGCCTGAGCATTGAAAATTGAAATGACCCACTTCAAAGCAAAGTTCACAAATAAAAGGATAAAGGGCACAAACTTTTTACCAAGATCATTTAAAGGCCTATACCACATTCTAGTTTTTTCATTCCTGTGGGTGATACAATATTCTTCTTCAATTTGATTATTCTCACAAGGTCTATGTATTCCACAAAAATTAACATGCTTATAAGAAATAGTACTAGCATTAACAACAATTTCATTTTTCATGCAAGTGTCTTTAAAAGGCTCATGATACATGTCCCACTTTTCTTTAGGAGAATTAATATGAGAAGCAAAGGTTTTAAAACAATCAATAAGAATTTGAGGATCAAGACCATAATTAGCACTAAGCTCTTGAAAATCAGTAGTTTCAGCGAAAGACTTTATGCAATCATACTCATAGTTTATACCTGGTTCTTTACCTTTGTTGTTATCCCAATCTTCGGTATTGCTTTGAATTGTTTCAAGAAGATCCCACTTAGCTTTCACCTCCTTACTCATGAAGGGTCCCTCTAAACAAGTATCTAGATAGTCCTTGTAATGCCCTGAAAGCCTTGCATAGAAATTATTAATAACAATATTACGGGGGAGCTCATGAATGGGACATTTGAGAATTAGTGACTTCAATCTCCCCCATGCTTGGGCAATACTTTCTCCATCATGAGGATGAAAATTATAAATGTAATTCCTATCTTTATGAATTTCATGAGGAGGATAAAATTTAGAGTAAAAGAGAGATTCAAGTTCCTTCCACTCCAAATGATGAGGATCATCTAGTAGCTCATACCACTCCCTTGCTTTGCCCTTAAGTGAAAAAGAGAATAACTTCTTCTTGACGCGATCTGTTGTAATACCTGCACACTTGAACAACCCGCATAATTCGTGTATAAAGAGCAAATGATCACCGGGATGGACAATTCCATCTCCAAAATAGTAGTTATCCATAACACGATCAATAATTTTTATAGGTATTTTAAAAGGGATGCTTTTAGTATGTGGATTTAAAATATCACAAGTATCATTAGAATTACCACATATGGGAGATAAAGTATCATCAGAGCAAATTTTCTTCCTTAAAACTGGGGAACTAAAGAGATCATTTTCATAAGAACCAACTTCCCCAAGCTTAGACGTTTCCATAGCATTAGTAACAAAGGTGTTCAAAAGATTCATACTAATAACATTGCTATTAGCATGTAAAGAAAGTTCCATGGGTTTTTTAATTTCCTTTTCAAACAATTCAAGTTCTAACTTAGGAAAAATACTAAAAATCTCTCTAATTTTTTTGTTGTTTTCCATTAAGCCTAAATAGTGAAAACAAGAAACAAAAAGACAAAATTGCAGAATCTAAAGGAAATAACTTCGAGCACTCACACCGGAGGATGTGAGTACCTTTTACCTTACCTCCCCGGCAACGGCACCAGAAAATAGCTTGATGTCTACGCACTTCTATTCTTGTAGATAGTTGTTGGGCCTCCAAGTGCAGAGGTTTGTAGAACAGCAGCAAGTTTTCCCTTAAGTGGATCACCCAAGGTTTATCGAACTCAGGGAGGAAGTGGTCAAAGGTATCCCCTCTCAAGCAACTCTGCAATCAAGATACAAGAAGTCTCTTGTGTCCCCAACACACCCAATACACTTGTCAGGTGTATAGGTGCACTAGTTCGGCGAAGAGATAGTGAAATACAAGTGGTATAGATAATTATAAGTGGTAACGGTGATAGAAGATAGCTTGATGGTGTGGAAAAGACTAAAGTAAAACAAAAATAAAGATGGAAGCAAGCAAACATATAACAGATCTAATAGTAAACGGTGTTTCAGTGCTTAGAAACAAGGACTAGGGATCATACTTTCACTAGTGAACACTCTCATATAAATATATTATCTTCATGATACTACTCTTAACTACTCTCCAGTCGAACACTCTAATCGATGGTAAGGCTATAACAGCACACCTCAAAGTTCGCTTTCCGCATCTAGATAACCCCACACTGTCACCTTGAGCACTAGATGGTTCAAACAAACACCACAATTTCATAAAGACATCCAACTCCAAATATAACTCATAACAAGTATTTATAATCTCTAGCCTAAGTGCCACCATGGTGTGCACGCTTTCACTTTCACACACATGGGGAGAGCAAAGATCTATTAAAGCACTTGAGTAGCAAGGTAGATCTATAGATTACAAGCTCATGATCTCAATACGATCATGCATAGAGAGAGAGATGAACACATAGCTATCGGTAGAACCCTTAGCCTCGAGAGAGAACTACTCCCTCCTCATCATGGGAATCAGCAATGGTGATGGAGATGGTGGTGGAGATTGATGGAGATGGCACCGGGGGCACTTCCCCGTCCCAGCAGGGTGCCAGAACAGTGACTTTCTGTCCCCTGAATCTCCCCTTCGGTGGCGGCGGCGCTGCGGAACTTTTCATGGATTTCTGATTGACTATCTAGGGTTTATGCCTCGGGAGGCTTCTTATAGGCGAAGGGGCAAGGTCGATGGCCGGCCAGGGGGCCCATACCATGCCCTGGCGCGGCCTGGGCTAGCCCGCGCCACCATATGGTGTGGCCACCCTGTGGCTCCTCTCCGTCTCGTTTTCTGGCTTCGTGAGTCTTCCGGTAAAATATCGACTTTGGCTTTTGTCCTGTCCAATTCCGAGAATATTGATTTTCTGACTTTCCTGGAACCAAAAACAACAGAAAAAGCAGCAATGCACTGTGGCATCTTGTTAATAGGTTAGTCCAAGAAAGTGTATAGAAAGTACTCCAAAGTGTGGACAAAACATAAGAAAGTAGATAAAACCAAGCATGGAACATCAAAAATTATGGATACGTTAGCAACGTATCAACATCCCCAAGCTTAACTCATGCTCGTCCTCGAGTAGGTAAGTGATAAAAAGAAAGAATAATTTTTTAGGTGACATGCACCATCATAAACTTGATCAAAGTATTTGTAAAACAATGATAGCTGGGATCATAGTACTTCAATCATAACATGAAAGATAAAGTTCTAACAATAAGACAAAGAAACTATGTTGCAACATGAAAAGGCACAAACAAAAGATTAATGAATAACAATGCTTTGCAAGACGTTTGTTTGTTTGTTTCACATAAAGAAAACATAGCATAGTGGCATTCAGCTTGTCCCTCATAGAGTAGCAAACATAAATGCATAGGACACCTTCAAAGTTCATAAGAGTGACTAGATACAAATAGTTTAAAACAAGCAATATCAAAGCTATGCATCAATCAACAAGTCTTGGGACAATGCACATAGAACTAAGAATGGCCACTATGCTCTCAAAGTAGGTGCATAAAGATAGAAGGTGGAGACTCAACATAAAAGTAAAAGAAAGGCCTTCATAGAAGGAGTAGGGATTCAAGTCTCATAAAGAGCTTCCAAAAATTATGGTACTTTTTAGCTTTCAGCTCTCATTGCCTCTATCATAAGCATCTTGAAGTGATTAAGGTTAAAGTGAACAAACTATGGTGTATATGCTTGACGAAGTATAAGTTGGAAAGCTCATGTCCCTTGAATACGAGGGCCGCTCCTCATGCTACTCAAGTTTAGTCACCGGTAAGTTCTTGTCATCGTAAGTACATGTGTATCATAGAGAACCGCCAACGGGGTACCCCTTGCCCGATGATACGGAAGAATCCCCAAATCAAAATGACAAGGCAAGCAGACAACGAGCATCTCAACAATCTTCTTATTTACCATGGGAATATGGTGCCTTTTTCTCTCTTTCCTCTTTTCATATATCTGTTTTTTTCTCTTTTATTTTTCTCTTTTTTGTAGAACATAGCTTGATGTCTACGCACTTCTATTCTTGTAGATAGTTGTTGGGCCTCCAAGTGCAGAGGTTTGTAGAATAGCAGCAAGTTTTCCCTTAAGTGGATCACCCAAGGTTTATCGAACTCAGGGAGGAAGTGGTCAAAGGTATCCCCTCTCAAGCAACTCTGCAATCAAGATACAAGAAGTCTCTTGTGTCCCCAACACACCCAATACACTTGTCAGGTGTATAGGTGCACTAGTTCGGCAAAGAGATAGTGAAATACAAGTGGTATAGATAATTATAAGTGGTAATGGTGCCAGAAAATAGCTTGATGGCGTGGAAGAGACTAAAGGCAAACTAAAATAAAGATGGAAGCAAGCAAACATGTAACAGATCTAGTTGCAAACGGTGTTTCAATGCTTAGAAACAAGGCCTAGGGATCATACTTTCACTAGTGAACACTCTCATATAAATATCTTCTCTTTATGATACTAGTCTTAACTACTCTCCGGTTGAACAATCTAATCGATGGTAGGGTTATAACAACACACCTCAAAGTAAGCATTTCCCATCTAGATAACCCCACACTGTCACCTTGAGCACTAGATGGTTCAAACAAACACCACAATTTCATAAAGACATCCAACTCCAAATATAACTCATGACAAGTATTTGTAATCTCTAGCCTAAGTGCCACCATGGTGTGCACACTGTCAACTTCACACACATGAGGAGAGCAGAGATCTATTAAAGCACTTGAGTAGCAAGGTAGATCTATATATTGCAAGCTCATGATCTCAATAAGTGCAACATCCCAAAACTTCAATCCAAGGTTATTAAGACTCAAATCATCAAAAATTAGAGTTAACAAAAACTTTCCCAATTAAAATTATTAAAGCATTCATATGGGTGTGCATTTAAATAGGAGTTGTTTTGAATTGCCATGATTAAGTGATCCATTGCTTGTAAAATGATTCTTAGGTGAAATAAATATCATCTAGATCATTCCCAAACAAATCCCAAAGAAAAAAAATCAAAATAAATAAAAGAAAGAAATGGTCATTTATGCCATTTTAATCACCATGCCTATTTTGGCTATTCCTAGGACTCAATTCTTAACAGTGATAAATATGGATCTTGGCAACCCTTGCTAGTACATGTAATGATGTACCAAGACCCACTTTGTGATCTGCCAAAAACTTTCAAACACTAATTTTAAATGGCAATTGAAAATTGAATGTAGTTCATATGGGAAGATCCCACTTATTCAAAAACCACTCAAATGAGCTCCATTTTTAAATCCCAAGCAACCACAGAACCTTAAGCATGTGTATAGAAAACCCACCAAAATTCATCCAAAAATTCCAAACTTGAGTTCATGCGGCCATTGTGTTGAACACCTGGTAGGCATGAATCACCCTCTAATTCCAGCTCACTGTTTCTACAGGGTTTTGCCACCCATTTGACCTCAATTTAATCCCTCTGTCCCTCCTAGCTCTAACCAAAGCCTAATCACCCCACCCCCCTTGTCCCTAGCAGCAGTACCGTGCCACCCCGAGGACATGCTCGCCGGCCAACCTTGCCAATGTAGCAGCAGACGGCCAACCCCTCTCTGCCGCTCTAGGAAGCACGGTGTGACCTCACCGCCGCCCACGGTCCACCCCACGGCCACTGCCAGCCACTGGACCACTCCCCAGCCTCGCCGCCCATTCTCTCTGTGCGCAGCCAGAGCGCCTTTGCCGCCAGCACGCCACAGACCGTCCCCGACCCAATCCCGTGCATGTCGCTCCGCCACGACCCTAGCACCCTACCAGACATGGCCGTGCGCCGCCGCGCGACCGACAGTCGCCGTGCGCCGCGTCGAGCACCGCCTCTGTCTCCTAGAGCGCGGGACGCTCCCGACCAAACGCCACTGCCCCTAGCCACGCATTTAAGCCATAGAGCACTACTAGGAGGCAGGCCACCGTCCCCTACCTCAAGCCACGCCGCTAGCATGCTATGCAGCCCTCGCCGAAGTCGCCAGCCCATCCCTTTCGGTCGCCTCGTCGAGCTATAAATAGAGGCCACCCCAGCACAAACTCCTCACACCATTCCACTCCCCTCTCCTCACTGATCCTTCCCCACCTCTAGCCGGAGCCGCTCGAGCCTTGGTTCGCCGGAATTTCCCCAGAGGAGCCCGGTATAGAGGAGGAGAAGGCACTGTCGATTTCGTCCACCCCAGGAGCTACCGCGACCAACCCTGAGCCCACCGTCGACAACACGTTCGATCACCCCCATCACCGCCGTAGCTGGAGCCCTGGTATGCCCCCTGAGCACCCCCACCGAGCCGCTAGGGTTAGACCTCACCGGCGACCTGTCTGTCGTCGACGACAAGCCACAACCGTAGATCCCCCTTCTAATCTAATGGCCCACATCGCCCCGTACCGCTTCGTGTGTAAAGAGCCGCTGACCGGTGGACCCCCCTGTCTGTTGTTCTCTGTGCCACGGAACGCCACTGGGCCGGCCCGTTTTATTTCCCGTGCGACCCATTTATTTCAAAATTACATTTTTCTATTTAGTTTTGAACTTAGTTATGTCCCCTAGTTTGAAAATCAATTTAGAGAGATTTACAAATCCAAATGGAGTGATTCAAATTGTGTTAGAAAGCTACTGAAAAGATATATCCAAGCCCGTTGGATTTTAATCATTTAGAATTAGAGATCTCTCCTAGTAAAAATAACAAGACAGAAGCTTTTGCACATTCAAACATTTTTATAAAATCAACCAAATTAGCTTTTGAGTTGATCCCAACTCTCAAAAATCACATTTAACCATACCTATCTGAATATGTAATAATATTAAGGTTTACATGCAGTGACTTGGGACTAGTACCAAAATAATGCTATATAGGCATTTCTAGTCACTTTAATTCATTAAATAATAAACTTAAACTTAAGTAAATGTGATCCAACCTTTAAATCACATTACCACATGGTAGAATATGTGGTGATGACATGTGTCTACATGATCCCATATTTTAAGTGGTGAATATTAAATCTTAGTTATTTTTCAATGAGTAGAAATTACTTTTCTTAAATAAAAAGAATGAAGCTAGTTAATAAAACTTTTGATGCTTGTGATGATAATAGATCATCAAATGTGTGCCTTAGAATTCTAAGTAGCCTAGTTAAGTATTGTTTGATGATTGTGTACTCCGTATGAATTTATAGACGATAGTACCGACCAAGCTTTCGAGGAGGAGGAGTTTTACCAAGAGGAGGAGGAAGAAAACTTCAACCACTGCACCAACCAAGGCAAGCTAACACTTGCAAGTATTATACTAGCAAGACACCATTAACAATGCAATCTGACCCTTGCAATCTAGATAACTCAAGCAAAGACATTAGACATGCTTTGGTTATACCACTTTGACTATTACTTACCCCAAGTATTATTTCCAAGCTCTACTTCCTTTACTTTACCAAAGTCCCTTAATGGTTTTGAAGGTAGAATAAAGAGTATAAAACTTGACCTATTTAGATAACTTTAGATGTCATTCTATGGCATGAGATTGATCCCATCTTTCCACCTTAGTGAACACTCTTAACTTAGTAGTTTAGAGTTAGATAAAAACTTGAGTCACTTTAGATGCGAACACTTGGTGAAAATGAATTGAGAAAACCTTGGAATGATGAGTCATTCTATTGAGATGTTTTGACATGTGTTGAGAAACACAAATGGTTTATGATGATGAAAATGTTGAGGCATGAGCTTTAACCCTTTTACAAAACTGATGGTTGGATTCGGATGCGATACCATTCCAAATTTACCGTACAACCACAATACCTGAATTTGGTAAGGCTTAGCCGGAAGTTTATATGCATTAGTATTAGTTCCCTCACGGGGGAGGTTGAGATGAGGCTACCTCTCAATCTTGTCCACCTATGCAGTGCCCAAGATGACAGATGGTCATGGTTGGGAGGCCATGCTCATAGGGGAGGTGCTTATACTAGGGTGTGTAAAGGAAAGGTTATGTTTGATTATCTGCATACTAAGTATGATGATTCAGGGCTATCCCTGACAGATGTATCGAATCTTGTGGTGAAAGTGTACCACCTCCTTAGAGTGTCAAACTATTCGAATAGCCGCGTCCACAGTTATGGACAGTTGGAGTGGCCATACTGTTTCGTTATTAGATGTTTTCCAAATAACTTATGAAATGAATGATGAATCTTGACTTGACCACAACAGGGTTGTGATTATGACACTAGCTTCCCAACTTAAGTGATTCTAGAACTTTATTTTATCTTTCTTTGTTTCTGAACTCAGCTTAGGTTTCAAACTTAACTTTATAGTTAAACTTAGAGTTAGCATTTTACATTAGAACTATGCTAATTGTTAGTGGTAGTTTGCGAGTACTTAAAGAGTACTCATGGCTTTTGTCCCTGGCTATTCTCATGGCCAGACTATGAAGGTGACTACCAAGATGATGGCCAGCAGGATGGCTATGATAACGGACTATCTGCCTTCGGCAGCATTGCCTGTGCCCCTGAAGATGGACCCCACCGCTACGCTTACCTTTTATTCCGCTGCTTGTTGTATTAAGACTGGATCATGAGATCCTTATTTGTGTAAGACCTTATGTATGGTTTGTAATAGATGATGTACTGTGATATCCAATCTATTATGTCTCGCAAAAATGGTAATCCTGGGATTGCGATGAACGACATAACAGGCATCTAGGATTAAAAATCCGGGTGTTGACAAGTTGGTATCAGAGCCAGGTTGACCATAGGAGACCCTAGTTAGAATGGACGTCCGAACAAAAACTTAATTTCAAAACCAAAGTGAGTATTTATGAAAAACTATTTCCTCTCTTATCCTTGGGAATTCATTCTTTCTCAAAAATTCATGTTCCTCAAATTCTTACATTACTACTTAAAATTTGACACACTTGATCACATCAGTAACTTCCTCATCCTTAATTCTTGTAGATGGAGACTCAGTTCAGCAAGTTCTACCAGTTGGGAAACGGAGGTCAGCTGATCTTCGAGAGGGACCTAGATTCACTGTCAGAGTTACTGGGACGTCCGCATCCGGAGTTTCTTGGAGCTCAACTACCAGGACCCCCAGGAGGAGATTTGCAGTGGCTAGTCACCGCTGATCTTCGAGGAAGCATCGAAGCACTAACGTCCAGGAGAATCCAGTTCTCCATAAGAGAGAACAACTGGCTAGATGGATTAGCCAGGGCAATAAATGAAGCTCTCGCACGTCTATGTGCCCTTAGCGTCAACCAAATCCAAGGAACCTGCTTTGCTCACTATGCAAGGCGTGACTTCATGGGAATGCCAATAGAGATGAAAAGTCACCCAGAGTTGAAGCGTCAAGTGGAGAACCTTGACTTCCTACTGTATGATCGTCAGAAGGATTTGGACAATGCTAGGGAGTTTGCCAACCACAACCGTGCCATTGCCGCCCAGAAGGCCCAGACTTTCTCACTGCTTGTCAAGGACCGTCAGTCTCTTTGCCTCCAGCGCGAAAAGAAGGATCGCACCATCGCCCGTCTTCGCAAGAAGGTGGCCAACCTCGAGAAGACCGTCAAGGAGCAAGAAGCTCAGCTTGCAGCAAAGGAGGAAGAAGAGGAGGGTGAAGACATCTAGGGAGACATGGATTCTTACCTCAGCAATGATGATGACTTTCTGGAGGAGGATGTTGTGGACTTCTATACTGACGATGAGGACTCCGACTTCATCGATGATGAGTAGATGTACTAGAGCACTGTCGTAGCATGAGATGTATCGGTCCCACTATGTCGTAGCTTGCAGAATGGTTCTTCAAACCATCTGCTTTCCTTTGTTGTCGTGGTGTGTGTTTGTATCATGTGCTTGTTTGAATGAATGAAATGAAGTTAGTTGCAAAACCTGAGTCAAACTCAAAGTTTTAGCTTGAAACCAAAACCATGAACCTTAGAACTTTCCCTCTTACCCCTTTATCTACCTCAATCTTCAATGACTCGTGGAAACCAAGGAGGGAGCAGCTCGTCGCAAGACCCAATGCTACAGATCTTGTAGAATCTCATCGCAGACAGAGAAGCAAGCAGAGCATAGCGCCAAGCTAATATCGCAACGCTGCAACAGATCGCCCAGATGGCTCTCAACAACTAGAACCATGGAAATCAGGATCATCAAGGATCCAAGCTGAAAAACTTCCAGAATACAAATCCCCCAATCTTTAGCACTTCAGAGAACCCATTAGATGCAGATGACTGGTTACAAACGATGGAGAACAATCTAGAAGTAGCTAGAGTTGATGACAACGAGAAAGTTCTCTTTGCCACCCACTACTCGGCAGGAGATGCAAGAGCATGGTGGAACAGTATCCGCATGATGAACCATGGGCAAGTGATGACATGGGAAGCCTTCAAGATCAAGTTCAGCCGCACCCACATGCCACAGGGCTTAGTCACCAAAATGAGGGATGAATTCAGAGAGTTGAAGCAAGGCAGAATGACTGTGGTAGAGTACTGTGACAGATTTCTGTCACTTGCCAGATATGCACCTGATGAGATCAACATGGAAGCCAAGAAGAAGGAGAGATTCCTGAACGGACTGCATGACGAGATGCAGACTATCCTCGTCAACATCCGCTTCGAGGATCTCGAAGAGCTAGTCGACTCTGCCATTCATATGGAAGGGAAGATTAACCTAGCAAAAAACAACCGCAAACATCGTATGATGCAGCAATCTGGGTCCAGCAGTCACCAGAAGTATCGTCCCAACCCCTCACTAGGATATGCACCAAGGAACAATCGACCCCCAATGTCTCGCCCAAGCTACCCCAACCGTAGTGGAGGCAATGTGAAGTCCGGAGGAAACAACAACAACTCCGGTAACCCCAACAATTTCAACCGTGTACCTCCCAAGAACAACAACAACAACATTGCACCCAGAACTGGCAGCAATGTTGTGCCTGTCGCAGCAAAAGACAAGTCCCAGATCACCTGTTTCGAGTGTGGAGTGAAGGGTCACTATTCCAATGAGTGTCCCAAGAAGACTGCCACCACTGCCAATGTGAATGCCCTAGCTCAACGGCAGTGTCGTGTTCAACCAGGGAGAAGGTTTGCCCTAGGGAACCCTCACAACCGCAATGGTCGTCTCTTCCACATGAACGCCGAGGAAGCTCAACAAGCGCCAGACGTAGTACTGGGTATGTTTTCTGTCAACTCAGTTTTAGCGAGGGTATTGTTTGATTCGGGAGCATCACATTCATTTGTCACCGAAGAATTTGCATGCACTAGTAAGATCCACCCAACCAACTTCAAGCATGTCATGATAGTTCAAATCCCCGGGTCAACTACAAAAGCTAGAAAAATTTGCAAAGCTATACCTATCAGAATACATGGGATAGATTTTTATGCCAACCTAATTGTACTTGGAACCAAAGGATTGGAAGTAGTACTAGGTATGGACTGGATGTCAAGGCATAAAGGATTGATAGACTATGCTAAGAAAGCCATCACCATGACCAGTAGCTCTGGAGTCACAGTAGAGCATATCTCTGAAACCTTACCCCGTTAATTCAAGTGCAACAAGAGTCTAGCCCTACCCACCATAGACCAAGTCAGAGTAGTCTCTGAATACCCCGACGTATTCCCAGATGAATTGCCAGGTATGCCCCCGGATAGGGATACTGAGTTCATTATCGAACTAATCCCCGGAACCGGACCCATAGCCCAGAGACCCTATAGCATGAACCCCTCAGAGTTAGTGGAACTGAAGAAGCAGTTGGATGCCATGTTAGCAACAGGCTTGATTCAACCAAGCGCATCGCCATGGAGATCACCAGTGTTATTCGTCGACAAGAAAGATGGAGGCAATCGTCTATGCACAGATTACAGGAAACTGAATGACGTCACCGTCAAGAACAAGTACCCCTTGCCAAAAATAGAGGATCTATTTGATCAGTTGATTGGAGCCCGAGTCTCAAACATTAATCTTAGGACTGGTTATCACCAACTTAAGATTCGTGCAACGGATATTCCAAAGACCGCCTTCACTACTCGTTATGGTTTGTATGAGTATACGGTTATGTCTTTTGGATTAACCTATGCCCCTACTTATTTCATGAATCTCATGAATAAGATCTTTATGAATTTCCTAGATAAGTTTGTAGTTGTGTTCATCGACGATATCCTTATCTATTCCAAGTCAGAAGAAGAGCATGAGCAGCATCTGAGAATCATCCTAGAAACCCTGAGAGAACATCGGTTGTATGCCAAGTTTAGCAAGTGTGAGTTTTGGCTGAAAGAAGTAGGATTCCTAGGACATATTGTGTCTGTCGGAGGAGTCTCTGTTGATCCTGCCAAGATCAGAGATGTTGAAGCATGGGAAGCCCCAACCACTCAAACCCAAGTTTGTGCATTCCTCGGATACTACCGCAAGTTCGTCGAAGGATTTTCAAGCATCGCCAGACCCATGACCCAATTGTTGAAGAAGGACAAGAAATTTGAATGGACTGACAAATGCGAAGCCAGTTTCCAAGAGCTGAAGAAGAGATTGATATCAGCCCCAATATTGATCATGCCAGACATCAAAAAGCCATTTGATGTATATTGTGATGCATCCAAGATTGGCCTAGGATGTGTGTTGATGCAAGAAGGCAAAGTCATCACGTATCTATCTCGACAACTGAAGCAGCATGACCAGAACTATCCGACCCATGATCTTGAATTAGCAGCCGTAGTTTTGGCATTGAAGACATGGCGTCATTATCTGATGGGTAATTGCTGTGAGATTTACTCAGATCACAAAACCTTGAAGTATATTTTCACTCAAAAGGAGCTGAATATGAGGCAAAGGAGATGGATAGAGTTAATCAAGGATTATGACCTTGACATTCACTATCACCTCGGCAAAGCCAATGTGGTAGCGGATGCTCTTAGCAGATTGCCATGTAGGCTAAACACCGTGATCAAGGAGAAGCAGCCCAGTTTGTATGAGGAGTTGGAGCAGTTTAGAACTGAGCTAGTTAGCAAAGGATTCTTAGCTAGCATTGAACTTCAACCCACATTGATTAGCAAAATCAAGGAAGCCCAGAAGGGAAATGAAAGTATCGACGGAATCAAATGCCGTATTGGTACAGGAAAGGTACCTGGATTCACGGAAGACGAAGAAGGAGTTCTATGGTACAAAGGACGTATCTGTGTGCCAGCAGATTCGGAGCTAAAGCAAGTTATCATGAAGGAAGCTCATGATACTCTTTATTCTATCCACCCCGGAGGAACGAAGATGTATCAAGACCTGAAAGAGCAATTTTGGTGGCACAAGATGAAGAGAGAGATCGGAAGCTACATCGCCAAACGTGACATCTGTCAAAGAGTCAAAGAAGAGCATCAGAGACCCGCAGGACTGTTGCAACCATTACAGATTCTAGAACGGAAATGGGATTCCGTTGGAATGGACTTTATCACCGATTTGCCTACTTCCAGTAGGGGAAATGACTCAATCTGGGTCATAGTTGATAGACTGTCCAAAGTAGCTCACTTCATACCTGTCAAGACCACCTACCAGATTGCGAAGCTAGCAGAGCTATACATTTCTAGGATTGTTAGTCTGCATGGAACCCCCAAAACCATAGTATAAGATCAAGGAACCTAGTTTACCTCGAGACTTTGGCAGAAAGTCTAGGAAGGATTGGGAACCAAGTTGAATTTTAGCACCGCTTATCACCCGCAAACTGATGGACAGACTGAGAGAGTCAACCAGATCCTAGAAGATATGTTAAGAGCTTGTGTGTTAGAGTATGGATCAAAATGGGAGAGTGCCTTCCTTTCGTAGAATTCTCATATAACAACAGTTATCAAGCTAGTTTGCAGATGGCAGCATTTGAGTTCCTATACGGAAGAAAGTGCCGCACCCCTTTGAACTGGTCGCAAGTAGGAGAGAGTCAGACCTTTGGACCAGACATTCTCCGAGAAGCCGAAGAGAAAGTTCACAAAGTCCATGAGCACCTCAAGACCGCCCAATCTAGACAGAAGAGTTATGCTGACAAGAGAAGGAGAGACCTGACTTTCAATGTCGAAGATTTTGTGTATCTCAAGGTTTCACCATTGAAGGGAACCCAACGCTTTAGTATGAAAGGGAAGTTAGCCCCCAGATATATCGAACCCTTCAAGATTCTGAATCATCGAGGAGAAGTATCATATCAACTGGAACTACCCGAAGAGATCAGCCATCCACAATGTGTTCCATACCTCGTTACTTCGCAAATGTCTGGAAGTGCCAGAGAAGACTGAAGTTTTCAAGAACATCGATCACCGAGCTGTTGAGATCAACAATGACCTGACGTATCGTGAAGTGCCCATCCGTATCTTGGAGGAAGCTTATAGAACCACCAGAACCAGAAGTATCAAATTTCTCAAGATTCAATGGAGCAACCATACCGAAGAGGAAGCCACTTGGGAGCGAGAATATTACATTAGGACGGAGTTCCCAGATCTCTTTAGTTCCTAGTTTTCTTTCGTAAATCTCGGGACGAGATTTTGTTTAAGGGGGGAAGGTTTGTAACATCCCAAAACTTCAATCCAAGGTTATTAAGAGTCAAATCATCAAAATTTAGAGTTAACAAAAACTTTCCCAATTAAAATTATTAAAGCATTCATATGGGTGTGCATTTAAATAGGAGTTGTTTTGAATTGCTATGATTAAGTGATCCATTGCTTGTAAAATGATTCTTAGGTGAAATAAACATCATCTAGATCATTCCCAAACAAATCCCAAAGAAAAACAAATCAAAATAAATAAAAGAAAGAAATGGTCATTTGTGCCATTTTAATCACCATGCCTATTTTGGCTATTCCTAGGACTCAATTCTTAACAGAGATAAATATGGATCTTGGCACCCCTTGCTAGTACAGGTAATGATGTACCAAGGCCCACTTTGTGATCTCCCAAAAACTTTCAAACACGAATTTTAAATGGCAATTGAAAATTGAATGTAGTTCATATGGGAAGATCCCACTTATTCAAAAACCGCTCAAATGAGCTCCATTTTTAAATCCCAAGCAACCACAGAAGCTTAAGCATGTGTATAGCAAACCCACCAAAATTCATCCAAAAATTCCAAACTTGAGTTCATGCGGCCATTGTGTTGAACACCTGGCAGGCATGAATCACACTCTAATTCTAGCTCACTGTTTCTACAGGGTTTTGCCACCCATTTGACCCTGATTTACTCCCTCTGTCCCTCCTAGCTCTAACCAAAGCCTAATCACCCCACCCCCTTGTCCCTAGCAACAGTACCACGCCACCCCGAGGACATGCTCCCCGGCCAACCTTGCCAACGCAGCAGCAGACCGCCAACCCCTCTTCGCCGCTCTAGGAAGCACGGCGTGACCTCACCATCGCCCATGGTCCACCCCATGGCCACTGCCAGCCACTGGACCACTCCTCAGCCTCGCCGCCCATTCTCCCTGCGTGCAGCCAGAGCGCGCCAGAGCGCCTTCGCCGCCAGCACGCCACAGACTGTCCCCTGACCCAATCCCATGCACGTCGCTCCGCCTCGACCCCAGCACCCCGCCAGACATGGTCATGCGCCGCCGCACGACCCACAGTCGCCGTGCAGCGCATCGAGCACCGCCTCTGTCTCCCAGAGCGCGGGACGCTCCCGACCAAACGCCACTGCCCCTAGCCACGCATTTAAGCCATAGAGCACCGCTAGGAGGCAGGCCACCATCCCCTACCTCAAGCCACGCCGCTAGCACGCTATGTAGCCCTCGCCGGAGTCGCCAGCCCATCCCTTTCGGTCGCCTCGTCGAGCTATAAATAGAGGCCACCCTAGAATAAACTCCTCACACCATTCCACTCCCCTCTCCTCATTGATCCTTCCCCACCTCTAGCCGGAGCAGCTCGAGCCTTGGTTCATCGGAATTTCGCCGGAGGAGCCCGCTGCAGAGGAGGAGAAGGCGTCGTCGATTTCGTCCACCCCAGGAGCTGCCGCGACCACCCCTGAGCCCGCTGTCAACAGCACGTTCGATCGCCCCCATCACCGTCGTACATGGAGCCCTGGTATGCCCCCTGAGCACCCCCACTGAGCCTCTAGGGTTAGACCTCACCGGCGACCTGTCCGTCGTCGACGACAAGCCACAGCCATAGATCCCCCTTCTAATCTAACGACCCACATCGCCCAGTACCGCTTCACGTGTATAGAGCCGCTGACCGGTGGACCCCCCTGTCAGCTGTTCTCTGTGCCGCGGAACGCCATTGGTCCGGCCCGTTTTCTTTCCCGCGCGACCCATTTATTTCAAACTTAGATTTTTCTATTTAGTTTTGAACTTACTTCTGTCGCCTAGTTTGAAAATCAATTCAGAGAGATTTACAAATCCAAATGGAGTGATTCAAATTGTGTTAGAAAGCTACTGAAAAGATCTATCCAAGCCCGTTGGATTTAATTCATTTAAATTAGAGATCTATTCTAGTAAAAATAACAAGACAGAAGCTTTTGCACATTCAAACATTTTTATAAAATCAACCATATTAGCTTTTGAGTTGATCCCAACTCTCAAAAATCACATTTAACCATACCTATCTGAATATGTAATAATATTAACGTTTACATGTAGTGACTTTGGACTAGTACCAAAATAATGCTATATAGGCATTTCTAGTCACTTTAATTCATTAAATAATAAACTTAAACTTAAGTAAATGTGATCCAACCTTTAAATCACATTCCCACATGTTAGAATATGTGGTGATGACATGTGTCCACATGATCCCATATTTTAAGTGGTGAATATTAAATCTTAGTTATTTTTCAATGAGTAGAAATTACTTTTCTTAAATAAAAAGAATGAAGCTAGTTAATAAAACTTGTGATGCTTGTGATGATAATAGATCATCAAATGTGTGCCTTAGAATGCTAAGTAGCCTAGTTAAGTATCATTTGATGATTGTGTACTCCGTATGAATTTATAGACGATAGTACCGACCAAGCTTTCGAGGAGGAGGAGTTTTACCAAGAGGAGGAGGAAGAAAACTTCAACCACTGCACCAACCAAGGCAAGCTAACACTTGCAAGTATTATACTAGCAAGCCACCATTAACAATGCAATCTAACCCTTGCAATCTAGATAACTCAAGCAAAGACATTAGACATGCTTTGGTTATACCACTTTGACTATTACTTACCCCAAGTATTATTTCCAAGCTCTACTTCCTTTACTTTACCAAAGTCCCTTAATGGTTTTGAAGGTAGCATAAAGAGTATAAAACTTGACCTATTTAGATAACTTTAGATGTCATTCTATGGCATGAGATTGATCCCATATTTCCACCTTAGTGAACACTCTTAACTTAGTAGTTTATAGTTAGATAAAAACTTGAGTCACTTTAGATGGGAACACTTGGTGAAAATGAATTGAGAAAACCTTGGAATGATGAGTCATTCTATTGAGATGTTTTGACATGTGTTGAGAAACACAAATGGTTTATGATGATGAAAATGTTGAGGCATGAGCTTTAACCCTTTTACAAAACTGATGGTTGGATTCGGATGCGATACCATTCCAAATTTACCGTACAACCACAATACCTGAATTTGGTAAGGCTTAGCCGGAAGTTTATATGCATTAGTATTAGTTCCCTCACGGGGGAGGTTGAGATGAGGCTACCTCTCAATCTTGTCCACCTATGCAGTGCCCAAGATGACAGATGGTCATGGTTGGGAGGCCATGCTCATAGGGGAGGTGCTTATACTAGGGTGTGTAAAGGAAAGGTTATGTTTGATTATCTGCATACTAAGTATGATGATTCAGGGCTATCCCTGACAGATGTATCGAATCTTGTGGTGAAAGTGTACCACCTCCTTAGAGTGTCAAACTATTCGAATAGCGCGTCCACGCTATGGACAGTTGGAGTGGCCATCTGTTTCGTTATTAGATGTTTTCCAAATAACTTATGAAATGAATGATGAATCTTGACTTGACCACAACAGGGTTGTGATTATGACACTAGCTTCCCAACTTAAGTGATTCTAGAACTTTATTTTATCTTTCTTTGTTTCTGAACTCAGCTTAGGTTTCAAACTTAACTTTATAGTTAAACTTAGAGTTAGCATTTTACATTAGAACTATGCTAATTGTTAGTGGTAGTTTGCGAGTACTTAAAGAGTACTCATGGCTTTTGTCCCTGGCTATTCTCATGGCCAGACTATGAAGGTGACTACCAAGATGATGGCCAGCAGGATGGCTATGATAATTGACTATCTGCCTTGGCGACATTGCCCCTGAAGATGGACCCCACCGCTACGCTTACCTTTTATTCCGCTGCTTGTTGTATTAAGACTGGATCATGAGATCCTTATTTGTGTAAGACCTTATGTATGGTTTGTAATGGATGATGTACTGTGATATCCAATCTACTATGTCTCGCAAAAATGGTAATCCTGGGATTGCGATGAGTGATATAACAGGCATCTAGGATTAAAAATCCGGGTGTTGACAATAAGATCATGCATAGAGAGAGAGATGAACACATAGCTACCGGTAGAACCCTTAGCCTCGAGAGAGAACTACTCCCTCCACATCATGGGAATCACCAATGGTGATGGAGATGGCGGTGGAGATCGATGGAGATGGCTCCGGGGGCACTTCCCCATCTCGGCAGGGTGCCGGAACAGAGACTTTCTGTCCCCTGAATCTCCCCTTCGGTGGCGGCGGTGCTGCGGAATTTTTCGTGGCTGGAGGCTTGTTGATTTTATAGGCGAAGAGGCAAGGTCGGTGGCCGGCCAGGGGGCCCACACCATGCCCTGGCGCGGCCTAGGCTAGCCTGCGCCACCATATGGTGTGGCCACCCTGTGGCCCCTCTCCGTCTCGTCTTCTGGCTCCCTGAGTATTCCGGTAAAATATCGACTTTGGCTTTTGTCTGGTCCAATTCCGAGAATATTGATTTTCTGACTTTCCTGGAACCAAAAACAGCGAGAAACAGCAACCTTTGTGGCATCTTGTTAATAGGTTAGTCCCAGAAAGTGTATAGAAAGTACTCCAAAGTGTGGACAAAACATAAGAAAGTAGATAAAACCAAGCATGGAACATCAAAAATTATGGATACGTTAGCAACGTATCACCCCGGCTCCCTTTCCCCTCTCCTTCGGAAGCCTCGTCGGCCGAAGTGAGGGGGGAAGAGGAGGCCGGCCCCTTTCTGTAGATAGTAGTCTAGGTCTTGAGTGGTTTCCCCTAGTGGAGTCTGGTGTGATGCCGAAGATAGCAAGGACATCGATGCGTCCGAGCGGCATCTGGTGGCCGGCGGTGGTTCTTCTCCTTGACATGGCGCTCCGATGGTCGGGGCCGGAGATGGAAGGAGCTAGATCTGCCGCGTTCTCGTCAAATAAGCTCGAAGTGTACCCTCTTGATCTGGAGGCCAAGGCGCCTAGTGCCCAAGGTTGGAGATGGCCGGCCCTCCTCTCTGCTCGTCATGGAGACGAGGAAGACGAGGGTGTCCTTCCTCCTACTGGTGGGTGGCCAGATGCGCGGCAGGGGAGCAATGAAGAGGCTCCTGGGAGTGCATCTATGGCGGCCAGGTTCGGGTCGCTGTTCAAGACAGCCGAAGGGCGGCCGGTCCCATCCTCTTCGTCGGTGTCGGACTTCTCCGGCCGGATTGCGTTGCGGAATAGTGGTGGCGCCGGAGCTGGACCCGATTGCGTTTTCAGATTTTCTGCTAGGGTCCTTAGAGCAAAACTTGTGGGCTCGTTTGTAATTTTCCTTTTATTTCTGGCCCTCCTTGTAATTTTTGCTCCACCGCTGAATGAATGCTTCTAGGTCCCTCTGGGACCTACCCCTGTTCAAAAAAAAGTGTGGTCTTGTTCTCACCGAATGAAACAATCATCCAAGGCCTGACCGATTAGTGCAGTCCGCATGGGCCTCACCGATTGCATGAGGGTCGCCGGTCGATAGCACATTTGGTGCGGTCTAGGCCGATTGAAAGCCATTCGGCCAGGCTGAGACTGATAATGTGCTACATTTGTAAATTGCGAAGTTCATGCAGTGCTTTTGAAAATGATTAAGAAATACGTATTATTTAAAAAAAATCCACCCAAGTGCGTGCGGTGTGGTGTGGTCTGTGTTGAGTGCGTGTAGATAGTGCACATCGTGGGTAGGCTTTGTGTGTGTCGCTCGTTGTGTTCTGGCGGCAGCCGGCGTGTGCGTGTGTGTAGGGCGTGAGTGCGGTGTGTGTTTTAGGGTTAGGGTTAGGGTTAGGTTTAGTTGCGGAGTAGTAGGTGGCTAGCTGGGTCTTTTTGGCCTGGCCGGCTGTGTCCCTCTAAAAAATAGTTTTATTTATTTATTTATTTTGTTTTATTTAAAAAGAATTTTGTAAATAGGTTTTGATAAACAAAATATTCGAAAAGACCGGGATTTACATTTTGAAATTAAAGAAGGGGACTAACTAGAAAATAAAAATAGGCTTGGTGAAAATATTTTAGGCAAAAATATGCATGATGTCATGGTGATGTATAAAATAAATTACAAGCAATTCTAATTAAGGATATTTTCCAAGCATTACACTACATGTCTACCTGGGCCGGTCAAAAATAGCCCCGCGGCGGTTGTTTGCTCTTTCCTTTTTTCCTTTTTCAGGGTGACTTTCTCCTAGACCAATTCCCTCCGAAGATTCAGTCCTTGTAAGGAAGTTACCCCATAATAAATTATTTAAAATATTTATTTAATATATCAATTCATAATTAATATATAAATTCATATTATAAATCCTTTTACTAATCCAAAGACACCTTTCGACTTTTCCTTTCTTTGGAACCATTTCGGATCCTCTTGGAACTTTTCTGGTATTCTCTCTTCGGAACAATTCCGAAGTTCCTTCTCTATCGTACTTCATTGGTTCCATTATATCGAAGACTTTAAGTGTGTTACCCCTACGGTTTGGGAACATCATAGACATGATTGAGATCTCTCTCGAACCAATGATCATTAGCGGGACTGGAATGCCCATAATGACCCCTATGCATTCCACGAGACTTTGTCGTTTGAACCTTTAAATGTTGAGTCTAATTCCCTTTATTACTTCGATACATAATTTGTCCGAGATCTGATCATCGGTATCAAATAACTTGTTCAATCTCGTTTCTGACAAATGCAGTTTTACTCATCCCGTGATATTCTATCCCGTGACCTAGTCACATGTTGCACAATATTTATGGATGTAATCTCACTGAGTGGATCCAGTGTATCTTTCTATTACGCAGGTGAATAAATCTTGATCTCGATGTACATGCCTCAACTATTTCTCTGGAATACTCAACTAACACCTTTATGACCACCTATTTACATACATGATGTTTGATGTAGTCAAAGCATCCTAGGGAGATAGTGATTAATATGATCTCACGGTCTAAGGATAAGGATACTACGTTTCTAATATTGTAATGATGAACATGTGACTTGATCGTACTGCAATATATGTAAATTAGGATAATGTCCACCACATCATTCCCTAATGATGTGACTTCATTGTCAGTTGGCAAAAATGCACCATGATCAGGAAACCTTGATCATCAGCTGCCTAATGGACTAGTATAACTAGAGGCTACTAGGGACTCTGGTTGTTTTATATCACATGTGTATTAATGTTTCCACTTGATATAGTTATAGCATAGTAAAAAACTATTATAAACTAATAAGATATGATAATAAACACCCTTTATTATTTTCCTATAGCGTATATCTCCTTCAAAATACCACGCCTACATCAATGATTGTGCACTTTATCAAAACGAGTACGCGGAGAGAACCACATGTCCGGTGTGCTACCAAGGACGGTACAAGAGAGGAACAAGAAAGTTCCTCGAAAAGTGGTATGGTACTTTCCTATCACTCCCCGTCTGTAGCGGTATTTCGTAGATCCTAAGGAAGAACGCTCATGCAATGGCACACGGAAAGGGAGAAGCCCGAAGATGATTCGGAGAAGGGCAAGATGCTGACACACCCTTCAGACGCTAGCCAGTGGAATGCAATGGACATCGATTTCGAAGAGTTCGGGGGCGATACAAGGAACGTCAGGCTAGGTATGAGCACTGATGGACTCAGTCCTTTTGGCAACCAGAGTAGCACGTATAGCACTTGGCCCGTGTTTGTATGGCCGTACAACCTCCCCCCGTGGCTGTTCATGAAGCAAATGTATGTGCACATGAGTATTCTTATTTAGGGGCCGAAACAACTAGGTATCAACATGCATCTATATCTCGGGCTGTTAAAAGAGGAGTTAGCCATGTTGTGGGAGACGCCAGCCCGTACGTGGGATGCCTACACTAGAGAATATCTCCTTCTGAGAGCCATGTTGCTCACGATGGTGTAGGACTACCCATCCGCTACCACATCAGCAAAAAAACACGCGGGAGAAAATACAACTGCCGGAGCGGATATTTCTGCCCGTCTCGGCCGAACTGGCATGGTCGTGCCGTCGCTTGCCGGTGCCGCTGCCGCACCATAGCCAACCTCCCTCACCTTCCCCAAGTCCCCGCCAACCATTCCCCTCTGCTACTGCACTCCCGGACGTCGTAGTAGCCAAGACGAAGCCCGCCCGTGACCTCGATTCCGGCCGGGGAAACCTCGATTCCGGCCGAGAACCTGCGGGAGGAGAGGGGCATGCCCGCGGTCCATGGATGGAAGTAGAGGGGCGGCGCCGCGGGCCATGGACGGGGAGGAGAGGGGCTGGAGGGGGCGGCACTTCTCCGAGGCGGGGCGTTGGCGGCCGGGAAGGAGAGTGGCAGCGGCGGCCAGGGCCTCTTTGGTGTGGGACGGCGAGGTCGGGGCTCTCCAGTGAGGGGCACCGGTGGCAGGGGATGGATGTATCGGGTTGGAGGGGTTAGACGGGAAGAATAAAGTAGTGAATAAAAATAGAAGAAAAAGACTAACCCACTGACAGGTGGGCCCTATATGGAAATACTTGTCCCCCTCCATGTTTTAGGTAACCTGTTTTGGGTAAGCTGAAAAAGTGAAAGAGTTGTTGCTTACCTATACCTTATCTCTCCTCTTACCCAAATAACTTTTGCTTACCCATATATGGGTAAGCTGTTGGAGTTGCTCTAAGGTCCGATTGAATAGGGAGTTTGGTTTAGTTACGAGACACCAACATTGACACCCGAAAATGGAAGTTCTTTCCACACGAAGAAAAAAGAAGATCTAAAAAGACCTGTGCAAGAAGGCCTGCTCCTCGAGTCTCGTACCATCATTAGGCCCAACACTGAGAATTCTCACCCAGGCCAGCAGCCAGGCATAGAGCGAAAAGTGTGCACAGGGCGGCTCGTTGCATGAATCCAAGCTGACCTTTGAAGCCCAAAACCCAACCCAAGCGCTGACGGACACCCTAAAAACAACTCGGCCGCGGAGCTCGATCATAGGCCGGGCTTGAAACGATCTGCTTCGCGCGCCTACCTCGCGTCGTGCGTGGAGACACGCGACGACACGTCCGTCCGCGTCGCGCCGTTGCCGCTCTAATTCCTCGCAATGTCGTAACACTTGTGCGTACTACTAGGATGGATGGGATCGTTTTCTTAATAAAAGAGAAAATAAAAAAATCGACGTGATCGTTCAGGAACATACGAAACGTCGCTCACGAGCGACGGTCGATGGGCCAACGAGCGTGCACCATCAGCGACCGGCCGTTGATTACGAGTGACGGTGCGTTCCATTTGGTGTTGGTGACGAGACGCGACAGATATGAAGGATCTCAAGACAAAATGTTTGGCACCCCACCAAGGGCCGGTGTCCATCGCCACGGAGCTAGGCAGCTAGCTATGGGGATTGAGGACGACACGAGGCATGGGTACGTTGATTAGTAGTCGCCGTGGGAGCACTTGCACGTTGCTCGACGATTTGATTGGCAACGCCAACACATTCAGATGTTTGTCCAGAAATGAGACCAGGACGTACGCCAGCCAAAAGGTGCCTCTTGTTCTACTCGCGCCTCGCGCGCCCGCCCTATAAAAACCGAGTCGACAAACGTGACCAAGTCATGTCCAGTTTTCCTGCAGTAAACAAACATTTGATGCCGAGATCAGTAGCTTCTCGCAGCATCTTTAAGAGGCGATGTTTTTTTAGATCAATAGGCGATGTATTATAGGCATCAAAAGTTATGTACATTATGTACATCACAATAAAAGAGATTTTATACCACCTGTATAACTCTGCTTTTGTAGATTACTAGAAAATATTCCCACGCTTGCACCGAGAGAAAAAAAAGTAAACTTTTAAATTTAAAACTGCCCAAAAATCAATGGACCATCATAACCCTAGCCAACCAAAGTCTAACCTAAGCTTCATGTCAACTGACAGAGCTTTGTAAAAACACTGACTTGTGTTTGTATTGATGTTCTGACGAACTCTCTAATTCTAAATCTTCAAATTCCATCAATATCTGATTATTGATTTCTTGTAGCTATCAGAACACCCCAACTCTACCGATTTCTTGTCGAGTAGTCTCCTTTCATTTTACAAGATGTATCATATATTTCTTTCATATGCTATTTTCACCGCACTTTCTTGCACAGTTTTTAAGATATGATTTTTGGTCCTAATTTGTCATACAATAAAATATCCTGACTAGGTTAACGCTCATTGAATTCAATCAATAGAGATTCAGCCTGCACTTCACTGGATATGTACCAATGTTTTTCTGCACACAAACACATACAATAACTAGGTTGGTGCCAGGCTAGGCAGCAGTGCACTTATGAAGTTATGATATATAGCTCGAGCGATGTCGGGGGATCGCCCCCGGGTAGGTTAACCGGACGGGTTATCTGTCGTCCGGCTAGGAGAATCCCATGATCAGAGGAAAGCAGTTGTTAGAGCCGGCTGGTGTGATCCAGCCGGGCTAGCTAGGTTAAAGAGATCCAAGGATTGATGCGGCAAAGACTGAGGGATCAGAAGGCGTTGGTCCGGCTAGAGGAGCCCAGGAAGACTAGCGAAGTGTAACATCCCAGCATTAGAGCTTAGAAATAAGTAGAGATCATGTGTGTACTACATTCATGCATAGAAAATCTGAATATTTTTTGCTTTTTTGATCAAAACTTGTCAAAATAATTGAAACTTCTCTTAACTTGATGGAACTGAAGTAGATCATCAAGTTGATTGCGATAAGTCTCAATATGACCTTTGCTAAAACCTTATTTTGGGTAAATATAATTTGATCTATGGGTAGATCAAATGGAATAAAACTAAACCCATAACCCATTACTTAATGATGAATACCAGATATTCTGAGATCACATCATGGTATTCTTTATAACAACTCTTGGATACCAAGTTAAGTATATAACTCAAGTAACAAGAATTTAATAATTAAATCTTGATCTATCTTATTCTTATCCATTTCTACCATGAGCATCATGGTAATTCTTAAACCCCAACTCTTTAGTTTATATGGAGTAGGAAGGAAATCAAGTGAAGACCTTTTACCACATATCCCTCTTTCTATACTAATCATTGTAATCTTTCTTGAACCATGTTCTAGTATCTATTGATCATCAATGTTGGGTGATCAACCCTTGATCTATCAATTCTTTTCCTATCATATCTTAACGTTTCAACTCTTGACCTTCTATATTGTTCCTTCTCAAGTCTTGAAAAGAAAGAAGTAAGAAGAGATAAGTAGTTATGCTAGTTGAGTTATCATCTTAGGATGAGAGTATTAGGAAAGGATCAAATCAACATGGTAGTTGGTGGAGCTAACTCACTCTTGAATGGAATAGAAGAGTTATCTTAAATAAAGATACATGTTGGTAACAAGAGGATTATAAGGATGGATTTTGAAGATATAGTTACCAAGGAGTAATCTTATTGGACCAAGTAGGTATAGTCATTGTATAATATCTCTTAGTCAAAAGGAACTACTAAGAAGATAGTTATAATACAAGTTTAGTGTGGTATTGATGAAAGCCCTTGATTAGACAACTAGAAACCTAAGACACAAATGATCAAAGGTTTATAATGATCATGCTTGAGTCACTAGGAGTGAATGATGAAATGATACCAAAGTGACATTGGTGGAGAGAACATGATTAAACTCTAGTATAGATATGTTATCTTAAGATTAGCCATGACAAGGCATTGTGGTATAAGATGAAGATGTGTCTGAGTTACTGGAGGTAACTGAAGTTGGGATAGTGTTACCAAGCTCAAATCAGAGCAACAATGGATTATAGGGGTAGTATCATTACTCTCAGAGATTAGTGAACACTTGAGGTGTAGTAGGAATTGCAATATGCATCTACTGGAGGAATACTGGTGATGAGTAATAGTGAGAATGTGAGTGGAGTTAGAAGTAAATAGTTAATGGATTGGAAGTTATTATTAGTAATGAGAGATAATAAAATGTAGCTATGAGAACTTTATGAAAGGCTTCATTGACAAGATTTTGTGATTCATAAGTAAGATTACAAAGTAGTTCATTAAGGAAGAGAGTAATCACTCAAATGGAGTTGGATTCATTAGAGGTATCCTTCAAAGGAGAGTTATATATAAGGAGAATATGAAGAGCTTTAGTGTCAAGCTCATTTGATTTAAAAATGAATTGAAGTATAGAAATTATTAGTGAGGGTATAAATGTGAAACAAGCTCATCATTCCAAGTCATGATGATGGATGTGAAGTAGTAGTATATCTAGGAAAGTAATTCCTTAATAAGGAACCAAGAATTATGAAGTATGGAAGATAGGAATGCTTGAGAAACTATTAACAAATACTATATCAAGCCATGTCAAGTTCCATGTCTATTTCATTATTATAAACCCTAAAACTAAGTACTAGGGAACCATCAAGATCATGTTTTATTATAATGCATATTATAAAGCCATTTTGCTATTCTATTCTAGACTTGGATATTCTCTATAACCACCAATCCAATGGCAATGTTCTTTAGCCATAAATCCTTAGCAACTACTATGAAGAGAATAAGAATTTGGGAAATCTTTTATAGACCAAAGTAATATAATTATTACATTTTAACTTTCTACCAAGAGATCAACCACAACTAAGAAGGTAGTGAATAACTAGTTAAGGACTCCACTTTTATACTTATTCTATGTACTATAATAAACCCATTACTTATATCTAGTTAACCACAAGAATATTCCTAGGAATGATATTAAACGCTGAAGCCAAGTGGGTTTTTGAGTAGAAGAAATCACCAAATTTTGGGAACCATAAAATTTAAACCATCGTATATATTAATTGCTATATGATGATATATATGTAAAAAGAATCCTATGGTTATCATTAATCATCTTAAATCCTTGAAATTACATTTCTCAAAGAGAAAATAAAATCATTTTTATAAGATCTTTATATAAGAAGCAAAAACCTTAAAACCCTAAGTCCTAGTTGTTTTGAAGGAATCAACGTGGTATCGTTCCCGATGACCCCTCAGAGCCCCTCCTCTTGGAAGTAATCAATGCGGTGTTGGTTGCCGCTGAATATTTTGAAGGAAAGCATCTCCACTCCGTCGAACATGACAACGAGGATGTCCTCCCGTTGAAGGGAGTGGGTCTCGGAAAAGTGGGTGACCCCCTCCCGAGGCACATGCTCCCGCCCTCTTCGGAGAAGATGCGAGCCCACCAGATCGTATTGTAGCACCCGGTGGGCTGGAGCATCATCCTGCTAGGGCGGCGGCTGCCAAAGGACTAAGCGAAGACATCAGGAAGACGCATAGTTCCCACACTCTCCTGGTGCACCCTCACGTAGAACTCGAAGCCGAAAAAATCCGGCCACGCGTCTTGAGGAGCTGCTGCCATAGGGGAACGATCCATCTCCAAGCGATGACCACGGCCCTAACCTCGCCGCTAGGGATGTAATCGGATCAGATCGGATTTTCTCTCTACCATATCCTATTCCATATTTTCCCTATGGATTTGGACCGGATCGGATAATGACCGGTTACGGATTCGAATATGAATATACTACACCGCGGATTCGGAACAGAAACGGAGCGGACTCGGGATGGAAAAAGAAGTAATCGGATCGGCACATGCATAAGTAGATTGACAATAAAAATTGATTGATAAAACAAGTTTAACAAAATACTAATGGATTCAACAACTGTAACATGATTGAATGAGTAAATATAACTTGACCACATGAACAAATAAGTTGATGTGTATGAAATAACACACACACAAGAGCTAAAATAGTACTGACACATGCTTAAGTAACTCAATATCCTAACAAGTTTGGACTTTATATTCGATAAAATGACTATGTAAGTGTGTAGATGTTTAATGAATAAACTCACTAACTATTATTCATGTTTTATTGACTATGATATTTCGGATGAAAAATTGGATTATTCGATGTAAATCCATCGGGTAATCCTAAATAATTTTCGGATACGGATATCCGGGTGCTAATACGCATACCATATCCTATACCATTTTTGGGTGTCAAGTTCGGATCCGGATATCCTTATCCGTCGGATTCACTCAAATTGGATATGGAGTCTCTAAAACGGGTTCAGAAATGAATTCGGTGCAGAAATTATCCTATCCGCTTACATCCCTACTCGCCGCCCTCGCCCTCGAACTGCCTCGCTGCCGGCCAATGGGAGCCAACCCTCCGGCACCAGGATAAGAAGCCTCGCTGACGCCAGCACACTATCTGCAAGGTGGACAGTGGCCATACTTCTGGGAAGAGAAAGGAACACGGAGGGAGAGAAGATAAGCGTTGGGTGTGGCCTCCTCCCTTGAGGTTGTTTAAATAGTCTGGGGGAGGAAGCCACCGGGCGCAGTACCAAATATTGAAGCTACTGCAAGGAAAGTCCCTTGGATTCCCAAGGCTCTAGAGCCGATGCGTCAAGATCTTCATTAGAATCTGCAGGCCAGATTCCGGGAAACTCCGGGGCGGTCCCTTGGTCTGGTGCCTTGGATGGGCGAGGTACCGCCCTGGGTCGCAAACGACACAAAGCGACACCTCGCCCGCGGGCTACTATATGTTCCGTGCTCTTTACAGGTCACAGAACCACGGGCTCCAGGCCGGGCGTCCCGTGGACTGCCAAGCCGGGAGGCCTAGGGTGCTCTCCCCGGGTAGACCTGCGGCTCCGCTGCCTCAGTCGGAAGGTCTCCCGAAGACAAAAACGGCCAGCTGGCCTATGACATCGGACCCAATACAGACTATGTAGTGAGAACACTTCACACTAAACCAGTGGAAGAGTCAAGACCACACTTCACCCACTGGTAGCACCCACCCGCCGCATGGCCTCCATGCGCACAATGCCTCACCGCGTGGCCGCTTGAGGACTCTGTCGAGATGCCCTCCCAGGACCTAACGCCACTCCTGCCAATAGTCTCGGCCGGGATAAGCTGCCCAGAGACAAGAATCAAGCTGACAACACCAAACCAGCATGAGTCTGCCATAGTCGAATAAGCGACAAATGACACTAAGGGAGAATTGCTAAGCCACGTTGTAAGTCACGGCCACCGTATGGCCGAGCCCTCGACATCGTGTGTGATCCGACCCATGTGGTGTCCCCTTACCCATATAAAAGAAGGCCCAGGTCGAACCTAGAAGTTGGAGGGTTGTAAAATTATAATAATCAGATAGCAGATAGTTGCAGGACGTAAGGATTTGCTTACAACGAACTTGGACCTGGGTAAAAACATAGCATCTCTCTCTCTATGGGATCGTTTGTCTAGTTCATCGATCGCGCTCACTAGATACTGCGTCCCTGGCTGAACAACTAAGGAGGACACACCCCCGGTGTCGAAAATCAAGATACGACAAGGGTGACACACTTAAGGTATACCAACACAAAATGGGGCAGATATAATACCATAGAAAGGATTTGAAAGCACTGGGATTATTTCGATAAGCTCCAGGATTGTTTTGGGTCAAATTGTTGAAATTGGTTTCAGATGTAATATCAAAGTAATGCAAGGGGGTTTATGCAAATGTTGGTTAATTAAAGTAATTAATAAAATTATGGATAAAAGAAATAATAATTGTTTTTTTAATGAGAGCTTGCATTAATTTTTGTGGAAAATTAATGTAACATGAGTGGAGTTCAAATTGATGTGAGTGGGCTTAGTGGAAGTTCCACCCACATAAATGAGGGAGAGGTGGGGGCACCCGCCATGGCCACCGACCATGGAATAGGGGCCTCACCCTGCCTTATAAAAGGAGGTGAGGGCCTCATCTTCTCTCACACCTCCTCATGAAGGATCTCTCTCCCTCTAGCATATTCCCCATGGCTTCAGATTAGCGAAGTACATGTTCTCGGTGGTTTATCTGGAAAGGATCTGTTGCTTCTGCTCCTTTGTTGGAGCGAGACTTGGAGGTTGTCGGAGTGTTGGACGTGTGTGTGATCATGGATGTGCTGCTGGATTATGGTGCTCTATAACTCGATCATGAGATCGACAGGAGTACGACTACATCATCCACGAGAAAAAAAAATCTCGTAACACTTTTGGTCTTCAAGTGTAAGTTCTCTATGAATGTATATCCACCTGTTGCTTGTATCTAGATAGATATATATTGGTGCTTAGTTGTTCATATCATAGGAAATTTTTTGTTTTCTATGCTGCGAACCCAACAGGGTCCTATGCATTGGCGTCTACACCTGGCGAGGGGGCAGTACGGGTTGTTGGATCACTTAACTTTGTTTGACTTGCCAGTTGAGCATCCACAACGTCTTTTGTAAATGAATATGATGCTAAGATGACGTGAGGGGCAAGCTAAATGGTACACATTGTGAGAACCACATACGCCTACGACCTACATTGCTAGCTAGGCTCTAGACAAGACCCACAATACGACATGACCGTGATAAATCTAAACTGTGTACGTCTACGGTCTATTTTGCCATCTCGTCTCTATGCCCACGATAACCTGCGTCATGTATGATCTACACTGCCAGAGCATACGTCTATAGTCTATGTCGCTAGCTCATTTGTACGCCCGCGATAACCCGTGTCATCTGCGGTCTTCACTAACGGACAGGGTAGGTTTACGTCGCCACGTCGGCTCTAGACAGCCGCCCTGTCCACGAGAAACCACGGATGGAATGGGCTTATGGCGCCATGTCATCTATGGGTGCCCCCCATGACCGCGAGAAACTGTAGATGGCATGGGCTCACAGTGCCACGCCAGCTCTCGGCGGGCCCTGCCACCCCGCGCGTGTGGAGGCATGTTGTGTCGGGAATGCCTCTCACAACGCGAGTTCCTTCCCGTGTACGTTGATGACGGGCACATAGCATGCGCGGTCCACCGTCCTACGGTGCGGGGTAAGACAGCATGTGTGGCACATGTACGCAAGAAGGAATCTTCCACCTAGCTTGTAGCGGGTCCCGCCTCCCGGAAGAGTAGGCCTCCGTTGCAACCACGCCGCATGTCATCTCCGACGTCCATCCCAAGGCCGAAAAGAATCAGGACAACATGGATAGCAGTTTGAGCCAAAGCAATCTACCGCTATTATTTATTCTGATTGGAAACATTGGTACATTTTTCGTATGTAAACAAACCAAGTCCCTAGTAGCCTCTGTTCAACTAGTTCGTTGGTCAATGGGTGATCAAGGTTTGTTGAACATGGACATTTATGTCAATTGACAATGAGGTCATATTATCAGTGAATGATGTGATGGACATGTACCAAACATAAGTACTACAACACGATCAAGTCACATAGTTCATTGTTGCAATAATTATAAACATAGCATCCTACTCCTTAGACCATCATATCATATTTAATCACTATCACCTAAGGCTTCCTTGACTGCATCAACCATCACATCGTAACAGGCTGATCATAAAGGTGTCTATGAGGTATTCCAGAGGGATATAATGAGGCGTATGCATTGAGATCGGTATTTGATCTCCTGCATGATGGAAATATACACCGGGCCCACTCAATGTGATTACATCCATAAAGTTTCACAATATATGACTGGGTCATGAGGATGGAATATCACAGGAACAAGTTAAGCATCACTTGTAGGTGACGATATTGGACAAGGTATGGTCATGCTAATGATTAGATCTCGGACAAGTTAGGTATCACAATAACAAAGGGAATTGGACTCAATGTTTATGGTTCAAACGACATTGATATCGTGAAATGCATAGGGTCATTATGGTATCCAGACCCCATTGATGATCATTGATCTAAGAAGTGTCTCGATCAGGTATGTGATGTTCCCGAACCATAGGGTAACACACTTAAGGGTTTTATGATGCTCAAAGATCATTTTGGAATCATTGGGATCATAGGAAGAAAGAGATGCACCACAAGAAAAGTTTCCTTCCGCAACGAATTGGCCCGACGGTCGTCGTAGAAGGCGCATCTTTCGTGACGAAATTCTCGGCTCGACCGTGGCCGATGGGAAACTTTTTTTCCCAGTTTCGCGGCCCTCTATTACGACGGATCTTCTAAAAACATGGAGGAAGCTCGGCTGGCGCGTGGTAGAAGCAAGATTTTCGTTTCCTCGCGCGATGTTGACTCGCCGAAGTCTTTTGAGGCGTGTGGGTCCCGGACATCAGTGTCTCTAGCGGACCATACTTTTCGATCGCACCTCCCTGATTTGAACTCGATAACGTTGCTCGAGGCATCTGCCGTTTAGTTAGGCTACTAGGTCCCACATGTCAGCCTCTCATTAGAAGGATCGTGTGTATGATGGAATTTTTTTCCTTTGTTCGCGCTACCCTGTTCAGAAGTTGATAGCACTGCTCGATGCATCTACCGTCTAATCAACCTCCTGGGACCCACATGTCATCCTCTCATTAGAAGAAACGTGTGTATGATGGATTTTTTTCCTTCGCTGGCACTACCCCATTCCGAGTTGATAGCGCTGCTCGACGCATCTACTATTTAACCAACCTCCTGAGCCCCACATGTCATCCTCTCATTAGAAGAAACTTGTGTATGATGGATTTTTTCCTTCGCTCGCGCTACCCTGTTCTGAACTTGATAGCGATGTTTGATGCATCTACCGTTTAATCATGATGCTGGCCCCACATGTCATCCTCTCATTAGAAGAAACGTGTGTATGATGGATTTTTTCCTTCGCTGGCACTACCCCGTTCTGAGTTGATAGCGCTGCTCGACGCATCTACCGTTTAACCAACCTCCTGAGGCCCATATGTCATCCTCTCATTAGAAGAAACGTGTGTATGATGGATTTTTTCTTTCGCTCGCGCTACCCTGTTCCGAACTTGAGAGCGATGTTAGATGCATCTACCGTTTAATCACAATTCTGGGCCCCACATGTCATCCTCTCATTAGAACAAACGTGTGTATGATGGATTTTTTCCTTTGCTGGCGCTACCCCGTTCTGAGTTGATAGCGCTGCTCGACGCACCTACCGTTTAACCAACCTCCTGGGTCCCACATGTCATCCTCTCATTAGAAGAAACGTGTGTATGATGGATTTTTTACCCTCTATCGCGCCTTCGTGTTCCGAACTTGATAGCTTTGCTTGCTGCATCAGCCGTTTATTCAGGCTGGTGGGTCCCTTATGTCAGCCTCACATTAAAAGAATCGTGGGTATGATGGATTTTTTTCTTCTCTAGCGCTACTCTTTTCCGAACTAGATAGCATTACTCGATGAATCTGACGTTTTCTCACGCTGCTGAGTCCCCCATTTCAGCCTCTTATTAAAAGAAATGTGTACATGCTGAATTTTTTTCTCGCTTGCGCCTCCCTGTTTCAAACTGGCTATGTTGCTTGATGCAGCATCTGTATAAGGTAGCGTTGCTGGGTCCCACATATCAGCCTCTCTATAAATGAAACATGCGTATGATGTACTTTTTTGGCCATGTCCGCTGTTTTGACCTTGGAAACTTGCTGGGTCCCAGATCTGAACCACCTCTGTGCAGGAAACATGTCTATGCTGGGTCCCAGCTGACAACCTCTATTTGAAAGAAACGTGTGTATGTTGGACTGTTTTTTCGGGTCCCAGATATCAGCCTCGGAGTACAAAAAATGCTCAGAAAGGCCGAATTAAAAAGATTCTGGGCTAACTCGGCGCGGATGCCCTATTCGTCATGGCTTATATTCCCTGGACTCACTCCTAAATTTAATGGGCTACGGTCAGTGGCCACAAGCCCACGAAAAGGCCGAATTAAAAGGTATTGGGCTATGCTTGGGGCTGATAGGCTAATTTCATGGGCTATGCTTGGGCCTGCTGGGTGATGTCTACGCACTTCTATTCTTGTAGACCATTGTTGGGCCTCCAAGTGCAGAGGTTTGTAGAACAGCAGCAAGTTTTTCCTTAAGTGGATCACCCAAGGTTTATCGAACTTAGGGACGAAGTGGTCAAAGGTATCCCCTCTCAAGCAACCCTGCAATCAAGATACAAAAAGTATCTTGTGTCCCCAACACACCCAAGACACTTGTCAGGTGTATAGGTTCACTAGTTCGGCGAAGAGATAGTGAAATACAAGTGGTATAGATAATTATAAGTGGTAAAGGTGATAGAAAATAGCTTGATGGCATGGAAAAGACCAAAGGCAAACTGAAATAAAGATAGAAGCAAACAAACATATAATAGATCTAATAGCAAACGGTGTTTCAGTGCTTAGAAACAAGGCCTAGGGATCATACTTTCACTAGTGAACACTCTCATATAAATATATTCTTCTTTATGATACTACGCTGAACTACTCTCCGGTTGGACACTCTAATCCATGGTAGGGCTATAACAGCACACCTCAAAGTAAGCCTTTCTCATCTAGATAACCCCACACTGTCACCTTGAGCACTAGATGGTTCAAACAAACACCACAATTTTATAAAGACATCTAACTCCAAATATAACTCATAACAAGTAATTGAAATCTCTATCCTAAGTGCCACCATGGTGTGCACACTGTCAACTTCACACACATGGGGAGAGCAGAGATCTATTAAAGAACTTGAGTAGCAAGGTAGATCTATAGATTACAAGCTCATGATCTCAATACGATCATGCATAGAGAGAGAGATGAACACATAGCTACCGGTAGAACCCTTAGCCTCGAGAGATAATTACTCCCTCCTCATCATGGGAATCAGCAATGGTGATGGAGATGGTGGTGCAGATCGATGGAGATGGCTCCGGGGGCACTTCCCCGTCCCGACAGGGTGCTGGAACAGAGACTTTCTGTCCACCGAATCTCCCATTCGGTGGCGGCGCCGCTGTGGAACTTTTCATGGTTGGAGGCTTGATGATTTAGGGTTTTTGCATCGAGAGGCATCTTATAGGCCAAGAGGCAAGGTCGATGGGCGGCCAGGGGGCCCACACCACCTGGTGGCGCGGCTAGGGCTAGCCCGCGCCACCATATGGTGTGGCGACCCTGGTGCCCTACTCCGTCTCTGCTTCATGTTTCCATGTTGCTCCGGGAAAAATAGGCATATTGGCTTTTGTCCTGTCCAATTCCGAGAATATTGATTTTCTGCCTTTTCTGGAACTAAAAACAGAAGAAAACAGGCAACTGGCACTGTGGCATCTTGTTAATAGGTTAGTCCCAGAAAACATATAAAAATACCTCAAAGTGTTGACAAAGCAAAGCAAAGTAGATACTAAACAAGCATGGAACATCAAAAATTATAGATACGTTTGCAACGTATCACTAGGTCCGACATGTCAGCTTCTCTGTAAGTGCAACGTGTGTGTGATGGACTTTTTTTTCGGCCGGCCACTGTTTTCACTGTGGCAGCCGTGTATGGTCTTACTAATGGGGCCCTTATGTCAGCCTCTCTGGCATATTCTAGCTTAAGGATCCCTGATGTAGCCTTGTATGTTCTGTCTGGTGGATCCCTGATGCGAGCCTCTCTGTACAAGCATTTAAACTTTTGTTTCGAACCCATCCTCAAAACAAACCCCAGGGACATTGCATGCTGGTGGGTCCATGATGTCAGCCTCTCAGTAATGCGATATTTCTAGAAGAAAAAATGTAAACCCAAGATACACACACACACAAAGGGGATTCGAACAAAAGACCTTCAAATCAAATAAACGTAAACTGGGTGCCAAATACAACAAAGATATTTATAGAAAAAATATCATTAAACTTTTATTAGTACTACAACTTCTGTATTAGTCTTCTTAAAATATTTTGTGTGTTTATGTTTATCTCTTTTAAAATATAATAGGACAGCGCTCTTGGCATCTCAATTTATAAAATGCCACATAATGGGGTATTTTCTTAAAAACATGGGTAGGCAGAGTATTTTTATTATCAGAGGTGGGGGCAATGCCCAGAAGGCCAAATTAAAAAGAGTTTGGATATTGCTCTACGTGGGTTATATTCCATAGGCTATGCTCCATGGGCTTCATTCTCAAATTTCATCGGTTTGTGCTCATTGACCGACCGTAAAAGGCCGAACTAATATGTCCTCGGCTATGCTCCATGGGCTCCTTTCTAAAATTTCCGCTGGCATGTGGTCAGCAGTACCTGTCCTCGAAAAGACTGAATTAAAATGTTCTGGGATAAAGAGGGGCCGAATGAGCTACTCCACTCCCTCCGATCCAAATTAATGTTCTTGGATTTGGCTAGATTCAGACGTGTCTAGCACTAAAACATGACTAGATATGTCAGAATCTAGACAAATGTGAGAACATTAATTTGGATTGGAGGGAGTACTAGATTTCTTCTCCTAGTTAATAAAAATTGCATTGTGATGTGCTCTGCCGGATTCGAAACAAAGACCTCGGCAAGGGCGGGGGAAAAGCGATAATTCTTTTTGGCAGATATTCATGTAAAAATTCAGCGGTACAGAATAAGGTAGAAAAATTATCAACAGATTCGAAGTTAATATCCAGGAGCACTTGACCAATTCAGCAGCATTTCAAAAGTCACCAATGCAGCAATACAAACAATGAAATACAATACCAGTACATCAGTATTAGTTGCACAAATGCTTTAGTAATAGCAACGACAAAAAATTTGAGAGTTTCAGTAGGTTTCCTGCTTGAAATTCAATAGCAGTACAGAGAGAATCAGTTCTTGTTCCAGCTAAAAAAACTTGGCCCATGATCAGTTTGGCCTGTTCTCCGAATAGACTCAATCATTGGAGCAAGCAAAACTGACGATCAAGTCTGCTTCTGTGTGAGTACCTCCTCCTTACGGCAATGCCTCTGTGACCGCCCATAACAACCCAAAATGCCCAAGACTGATCTAGATAATTACAATAATGCTAAGTTTCAAAAGAAAAGCAAGACAATCTGATGCACTTAATCTAACCAAGTACCAGTACATCACAGTTCATTCTACAAAATATTGTACTAATAGTAATGACAGAACATTTGACAGATTCAGTAGCATTTGGAAGATTCAGTAGTATAGAATAGACGGTAAAAGTATCAGATAGGTTCCCGGTTCATATTCAGCAGCACTTGACAGATTGTGGCAGTACACAGTCAGTGACCAAAAGAATTGACAGATTCAGCAATGCGGACAATGAAATTCAATAGATGTAGCAAGGACTGATTCAAAATGAAAGGGAGACCATATTCTGCACTCGACCGGTCGATCTGAACAAGTACCGAACAAAACTTTTGATAGGTTCAGTAGCATTTGAAAGATGCAGCAGTACATAATAAGAAAGAAAAATATCGACAGATTCATAGTTCACATTCAACGTCACTTGGACATATTCAGCAACATTTCAAAGTGACAGATTTAGTTTGCCCTTTTCTCCGAACACTCGTCATTGGAAGAAACAAAACTGGCGATCAAGTCTGCTTTTGTGTGCATGCCTCCTTCTCGCATTAATGCCTGTGTGTGTGTGACCTGCATAGGCAACTCAAAATGCCCAAAGCCTTGTCTAGATTATGAGTTTATGACAAGGCCAAGTTACAAAAGAAAAGCAAGACCATCTACTGCACTTGATCTAAACTGAGCTATCCTATTACATATTATTACGATTACTTACGGTAGTTTGGTTCCAATCGCGGGTATTGGCGATGCTCGGGATGAACCATAATGGAGTCTCCGGAGATTTCCATGCAATGTTGGTTGAGAAACCAACAACTGCTTCTTCAGTATTTAGACTGAAGCAGCATATTTCAAGAAATGGTGTATATCCAAGTCCTATTGCATGGTGGGAGGTGTAGACACAGTTGCTTCTCATCAGATATCATGGGGCAACTTCTACACCGCCTACCGCAATATTAATCAGATAGTTCAATCCAAGGAAAAGGGAATATGCTCCCAGGTTAGCAATCTCTATCCATGGCTTAGGTGGATACAAGTAAGCAGTGTCCTTTGAGTACACCTTGCAGCCAAACCCAGTAGAGTAGGTGCCACAAGTGCGACCGCAGCGATCAACACTATGATCAGCAACAAGATTGCCATGACCATAATAAGTACCGCCATAAAACTCCTCATTAGTAACGCCCATGGTATGGATAAGAAGAAGGCAAGATTCATCTATAGATATTGCTAAGAACCATAAACTAGGTTCGTGCTCGTCATCATCTATGGCATCAAGGTTTCCCTCCTCGAGATGCGCGAAAGGTGGTGACAGGAGCAGAATAGGACCTACAAAAAGAAATGATGGCCAAATCAACCAACACTAGTTTGCATCCATTAAAACTGAAGCTAGTGTTTAGAACAGAAATGGACCAAACTTACCAAAATACAGATGATTCCAAACATAAACACTGCCACTCTTAATGGCTGCAAACACCAGACCCTTGTGGATAAGTGCATCGCTGTATCTGAAATAGCACTAGAACTGGTTCTCAAGAACTATCTATGCATACTCATCGCCATCAAGGGTAGCAATTGAGTAGTCGAAGATAGCGACAAGAGAGAAATCTAAATAATCATCCATAGTTGTGGGAGCTCAGCAAATAGCAATCTTCCGGAGGAGAATAGGGCGATCATTATGCATGAATGTAAACGGATCGTTGGTGGGTACAAACTCATTGACTTGTGGGAGAGGAACACGTTGATGAGTGTACACATTAACAAGCTCCCACTTGCACTCGGACCCAACAGTGGCGATCCAATCTCCATTGGCACCTACTCACTTCTTAGCCATACAATTCGGGAACACAACGTCGGAGGAGAACCTGTCCAGCGGCATCAGCTTGCATGTTGTGCCCTTGCCCTCGAAGTACTCATTGCATTCCCATGGTTTCTTAGTCAGGTGAGAATGAAGAATACAGGGGAGGCTAAATGGCTAAGAAGCATGTAAAGTTGCACTATATTTTGCCGAGTCAATAAGATGTTTGGACGAACCGGCGAGGCTCGCGGCGGTGATGACATCGCATCTGGTTATGAGTTCTTCAAGCGGGCCTTCGGTAAAAACATGCTGGAATAGCTCAGAATCATCATTGTCCTTGCTCGGTCCTGCCATCGCAAGGGAGCTGATGGAAGTTGGGATAGTGGCTTGACTTGGTTTTCTGAAAAAGAGGGAAGATCAATGCCGGTAGGCGGGACAGGGAGAAGAACAAACACTCTCATACTATGCGGTGAATAGGATCGGAAAGCGGCATTGTGGAGGAGAAGAACGGCGGTGCTTGGCGTAGAAGTGGGGATAGAGCGTATAGGCGAGGTTGAATAAAATGAAAACGAACGCATGTTCCTCTGCTCCAGTTCCCTTCAGAATAGTACTACTCTGCTTCCAGTTCTCTCCACAATAAATCTTTCTTGTAAATCAAAGAGGAAGCAATATGAAGAGTAGGGCTCGGTCATCTGTTCTCTCGAGGAGCCGAAAAAACCTGACTATTTTCTTTGCTAAATTTTATGGTCCTTTATGCTAAATGCATGGAACTCAGTGTAATTTTACCTTTCTTAGGTCCTTGGTGTAAATGTACCCCCACCATCTATGTAAAATTCTAACCAAAAAGTGTAAGTTGTGAAATTTGAACAAATTTAAGCTTAGTTGTCAACGAGTATGAAAATTCTTGGATTTCAAGCCGAACGACCAAGGTCAAGGCCATATCATCATACTTTATGGTGATGATGCCATGTCCAAGAATTAGCATGCCGATAGATTTGAACATATTTTGAAAACAATCAAATATGAAGTAGTACGATGAGTATGGCTCGATCAGCTGCTCTCTCGAGAAGGAGCCATACATGACTGTTTTCCCTGCTTATTTTTAGGGGGGTGCTAAATGTATGGACATCGATGTAATTTTACCTTTTTTGGGTACTTGATGTAAAATGTACTTCCACACACCGTGTAAAATTCTAACCTAAAAGTGTAAGTGGTGAAATTTAGACGATTTTAAGCTTACTTGTCAATGAGCATGAACATTCTTGGATTTCAGTCGAACGACCAAGGTCAAGGCCATATAAACATCATACTTTATGCTGATGATCCCATATCAGAGAATCTGCATGGCAACAGATTTGGCCATATTTTGAAAATAGTCGAAGAGAAAGTAGTACGAAGAGTTTGGCTCAGATCAACTGGTCTCTCGATAAGGAGACGAAACAAAAAGTTTTCCTTTGTAGGGTCATTTGTGCTAAATGTATGGACCTCCATGTAATTTTCACTTTTTAGGTCCTTGATGTAAAATGTACTCCTACCGACCATGTAAAATTCTAAAATAAAAGTAAGTGGTGAAATTTAAATGAATTTAAGCTTAGTTGTTAACGAGTATGAACCATATTCTTGGATTTTCAAGACAAACAGCCAAGGTCAAGCCATATCTACACCATACTTTATGCATATGATCCCATATCCAAGAATTTGCATGCCGACAAATTTGGCCATATTTTGAAAATAATCGAAGATGAAGTAGTGTGAAGAGTGTGGCTCGATCAGCTGCTCTCTAGAGAAGGAGTCAAACTCGATTGTTTTTATTGCTTAATATAAGGGTCCTTTGTGCTAAATGTATGGACCTCGGTGTAATTTTCACTTTTTTTAGGTCCTTTATGTCAAATGTACTTCCACACCCATGTAAAATTCTAACCTAATAGTATAAGTGGTGAAATTTCGACGATTTTAAGCTTACTTGTCAACGAGTATGACCATTATCGGATTTCAAGCCGAACGACCAAGGTCAAAGCCATATCAACATCATACTTTATGTTGATGACCCCATATGAGAGAATTTGCATGGCGACAAATTGCCCTATTTTGAAAACAATCAAAGAGGAAGTAGTGTGTAGAGTTTGGCTCAGATCAGCTGATCTCTCGAGAAGGAGCGAACCAGTATTTTTTTCCTTTTAGGGAGCTTTATGATAAATGTATGGACCTCAATATAATTATTGCTTTTTTCGCGTCCCTAGTGTAAAATGTACTCTGACCAACCGTGTAAAAATCTAACCTAAAAGTAAGTGGTGAAATTTAAACGAATTTAATCTTAGTTGTCAATGAGTATGAACCATTATGGGATTTCAAGATGAACGACCAAGGTAATGATCCCATATTCAAAAATTTGCACCCCGACAAATTGTGCCATATTTTGAAAACAATGGAAGATGAAGTAGTATGAAGAGTATGGATCGATCCGCTACACTCTCGAGAAGGAGCCAAACCTGACTGTTTTCCTTGCTTAATTTTAGGGTCCTTTGTGCTAAATGTATGGACCTCGGTGTAATTTTCCCTTTTTAGGTCCTTGATGTAAAATGTACTTCCATGCCCGTGTAAAATTCTAACCTAAAAGTGTAAGTGGTGAAATTTCGACGATTTTTTAGCTTATTGGTTAATGAGTATGACCATTATTGGATTTCAAGCCGAACGACCAAGGTCAAGGCCATATATATCAACCATCATACATTATGTTGATGATCCCATATGAGAGAATTTGCATGGCAACAAATTTGGCCATATTTTGAAAAAAATCGAAGAGGAAGTAGTATCAAGGGTTTGGCTCAGATCAGCTGATCTCTCGAGAAGGAGCCGAACTAGAAAATTTTCCTTTTAGGGTCCTTTATGCTAAATGTATGGACCTCGACATAATTTTTGCTTTTTTGAGGTCCTTGATGTAAAATGTACTCCGATTGACCGTGTAAAGTTCTAACTTTAAAGTAAGTAGTGAAATTTAAACGAATTTAAGCTTAGTTGTCGACGAGTATGAACAATTCTTAGATTTCAAGACGAACGACCAAGGTCAATGCTATATCAACATCATACTTTATGCTGATGACCCCATATCAAAGAATTTGCATGGCAACAGATTTGTCCATATTATTTTGAAAACAATCGAAGAGGAAGTAGTATGAAGAGTTTGGCTCAGATCAGCTAATAATGTCTCGAAAAGGAGCGGAACCAATGCAACAAAAGGTTTTCCTTTTAGGGTTCTTTGTGCTAAATGTATGGACATAGATGTAATTTCCCCTTTTTTAGGTCCTTGATGTAAAATATGCTACGACCGACCATGTAAAATGCTAACCTAAAAGTAAGTGGTGAAATTTTAATGAATTTAAGCTTAGTTGTCAACGAGTATGAACTTTCCTAGATTTCAAGCTGAACGACCACAAGGTCAAGGCCATATCTCTACATCATACTTTATGCCGATGATCCCATATCAAAGAATTTGCATGGCGACAGATTTGGCCATATTTAAAAAAAATCGAAGAGGAAGTAGTACGAAGAGTATGGCTTGATCAGCTACTCTTGTGAGAATGAGTCGGACCCGAGTGTTTTCCTTGCTTGATTTTAGGGTTCTTTGTGCTAAGTGTATGGACCTCGATGTAATTTACCCCCTTTTTAGGTCTAGAAGTGTAAGTGGTGAAATTTATAGGATTATTTTAAGCTTACTTGTCAACGAGTATGAACATTCTTGGATTTCAAGCCAAACGACCATGGTCGTCAAGGCCATATCAACATCATACTTTATGCTCATGATCCCATGTTAGAGAATGTGCATGGCAACAGATTTGGCCATGTTTTGGAAATAATCGAAGAGCAAGTAGTATTAAGAGTTTGGCTCAGATCAAATGATCTCTCGAGAAGGAGTCGAACCAGAAATTTTTCCATTTAGGGTCCTTTATGCTAAATGTATGGACCTCGATGTAATTTTTGCTATTTTGAGGTTCCTGATGTAAAATGTACTCTGGTCGACCGTGTAAAGTTCTAACTTAAAAGTAAGTGGTGAGATTTAAATGAATTTAAGCTTAGTTGTCAATGAGTATGAACCATTCTTCAATTTCAAGACGAACCACCAAGGTCAAGGCCATATCTACATCACTTTATGCTCATGATCCCATAACCAAGAATTTGCATGTCGACAAATTTGGCCATATTTTGAAAATAATCGAAGATGAAGTAGTTTGAAGAGTATGGCTCCATCATCTACTCTCTGAGAAGGACCCGGACACAACTATTTTCCTTGCTTAATTTTAGGGTCCTTTGTGCTAAATGTGTGTACCTCGATGTAATTTCCCCCCTTTTTAGGTCCTTGATGTAGAATGTACTCCCACCAACCGTGTAAAATGCTAACATATAAATAAGTGATGAAATTTCAACGAATTTAAGCATAGTTGTCAATGGGTAAGAAAAAATCTTGGATTTCAAGCTGAACGACCATGAGGTAAGGCCATATCTCTACATCATACTTTTGATTGATGGTCCCATATTCAAGAATTTGCATGGCGACAGATTTGGCCATATTTTGAAAATAATCGAAGAGGAAGTACTATGAAGAGTATGGATCGACCAGCTGCTCTCTCGAGAAGGAGCCGAACCCGATTGTTTCTTTGCTCAATTTTAGGGTCCTTTGTGCTAAATGTATGGACGTTGATGTAATTTTCCCTTTTTTAGGTCCTTTATGTAGAATGTACTTTACGCTTATGATCCTATATCCAAGAATTTGCATGCCAACAAATTTGGCCATCTTTTGAAAACAATCGAAGATATTAAAAATAAAGAATAATCAATTTCATTTTTCCAAGTGACATGAATTTATTTTCTAGAAAGCAAGTAAGAAGATTTTTTCGATCAGCTGCTCTCTCAAGGAGCCGTACCTGACTGTTTTCAATTCCTTGTTTGGTTTTAGGGTCCTTTGTGCTAAATGTATGGACCTCGATGCAATTTTCCCTTTTTTAGGTCCTTGATGTAAAATGTAGTCCCACCATCCATGTAAAATTCTAACCAAACAGTTAAGTGGTGAAATTTCAACGAATTTAAGCTTACTTGTCAACGAGTATGAACATTCTTGGATTTCAAGCCGAACGAGCAAGGTCAAGGCCATATCAACATCATACTTTATGCTGATGGCCCCATATGATAGAATTTGCATGGCAACAGATTTGGCATTTTATGAAAGCAATCGAAGAGGAAGTAGTATGAAAAGTTTGGCTCAGATCAACTAATCTCTCGAGAAGGAGCCGAACCAGAAAGTTTTCCTTTTACGGTCCTTTGGGTAAATGTATGGACCTCCATGTAAATCTCTCTTTTTTGGTCTTTGATGTAAAATATGCTCCCACCGATCGTGTAAAATGCTAACCTAAAAGTAAGTGGTGAAATTTAAACGAATTTAAGCTTAGCTGTCAATGAGTATGAACTTTCTTGGATTTTAAGCCGAACGACCATAAGGTCAAGGCCATATCTCTACATAAAACTTTATGATCCCATATCCAAGAATTTGAATGGCGATAGATTTGGTCATATTTGTAAAACAAGCGAAGAGGAAGTAGTATGAAACGTATGGCTCGATCAGTTGCTCTCTCGAGAAGGAGCCGAACCTGACTACTACTTCCGCCGGCCCAAATTAATTGACTTGCAGTTATCAGATTCGAATGCATCTAGCACTAGAACATGTTTATATACATCCAAATCTAGACAAATTCGAGTCAAGTAATTTGAGGGAGCACAATAGAGTAGCAATTCAAACTTTCCATGTTTCGAAATTTTCACTTCCTTCACAAACATCGGGGGGAAGGATATTCAATAGATCATCATTCGCAGCACTACTAGTACTACACGGTATAGTGAGTAGTAACAAAAGAAACTTTTTTTGATGATAGTACCAAAAGAAAGGACGTCCCAAAAGAAACTTCATTCAACCATTAAGGCGTTGTTTGGGGTCAGTGGCTATCTAGTGGATAACACGGGATATCCACTTTTTTTGGGTTATGTAGTGTTTGGTTTAGAGGGTGGAGGGGATATGGATAACCACTTTGGGCTCAAAATGGTGGTTGAGCATATCCCACAAAAAAGAGCTGGATGAGCTCAACCACTTTTGGATAGATCCTCCGAAGCATTTTCTTGTTCGTTCACCCTTCCTCTCGAGAGAAAATAACCATATTTTCTTGCCTATGGGCTCGACACGAGGGCGGACATAGCATAGGCCATCGGGCAGAGCGGGTGTTCGAATACGCACGCGGGCGTAGGCCACCGGGCAGAGTGGGCAGGTAGAAGGGGCGTATGCAGGCAGGTTGACATGGGGTCGACAGGGGCAAAAGGGTTGCGAGCTGCCGGCGGTCGTGTCCGCTACTAGGGAAGTGGTGAGGCGGATAAAGAAGACAAGGTGAAAGAGCAAAATAAAAAACAGTTGGGCTAATAGATTTTGACTAGCTATCCGTAACCACTTTTTATCCCACTTTACCAAACAAAAAAGACTACCCCTAACCAGCTGGTTGGGGATATCCTCATCCCTAAATGACATCCTCGAAACCAAACAGCCCCTAACATAACAGCACGAGTTACATAAAGGACTCGCTACTGAACTAGTGCAGGTCCGATGCCTCCTAGCACTAGTCCGCGCCACCAGCGGCAGCTCGTGACATCGGCACCAACGCCAGCTCCAGCGACACAGCCGGCTCCTGACTCATCGGCACCTCCAGATAATGCAACGGCACCTCCTGAGCCATCGGCGGCACCTCCAGATAGCGTGGCGGCACCTTCGTATAAGGCGGCGGTACCTCCTGAGCCATCAGCGGCACCTGCGGATATGGCGGCGGTACCTCCGGAGCCATCGGTAGCTCCAGGAGTACACTGTTGATGAAGTTGCCGTTGTTGGGGAACCATTCCCAGTAGTTGGTGAAAATGTTGGCGTTGGTGACACCACCATCTCGCAGCCGCAGTGGAAGGCCTGGCCGTAGAGGAGACGGGCGTCCCTAAAGTTAACGAACTTGACCTTCAATGTCCCGTCCAGATTGTCGTGGAGGTGATACATACGGTACTTGCGGCGACCGTACCCAGCGTCGAGGAAGGCGCACGCCAGCTGCCACTTTGTTCTCCACGGGGAGAAGGCCCAAATGCGCAGGGAATTATCCTCCTGTGCGGCGATGTCGGGGTCTTTGCGCTCCGGTACGGCGGGCGGCAACCGGAAGGTGGTCATGGATGACAGATGAGGACGGAGATGGTTGCTGGAAATGGTGGATTAGAGATGGATTGGTGGTGCAGGGAAGGGGAGAGGATAAATAGGAAGGAGATGATCCGATATTAATGAGGCAGATTATCGAAACTTGGGGACAATCAATGTCGCAGATGAAGCTGATGCATGTGGCAAATATCGATGACGATGACTAGGGTAAGCGATTGGACGGAACGCTGACTCTGCTTCCCACACTCGATGGCCCAGTCATAATTTTGTGGTGCGTCCAAGGCGACCATGACCTCCCCCATCTGTGGGCCCTACGTAGATGATTGAGTTGATGGGTGAAAACAAATTGATAAAGTGAGCTCTTTCCTACTCCCTCCGGTCCGAGATTTTCTATATCTATAATATCTATACCACTATATAGTACTACTACAACAGTTTTTTAATTTGGTTTCTCCCTTCAGTTCTAGAACCTTCCCAACATTGAGTAATCTAAGCCATTGATCTGCTATGTCCACTCTTGCATCTATGCCTGACACTTTTTCAAGTGGGAAGCATCGCAGCAGTCACCTCTTCCTTCCCATGTAAGCTTCCGCGCAATGGATTACAACCGTGCAGGCGCAGCAGTGCAGAGAAGGTTGGGGCCCATGGTGGTCCATGCCAACTTTCCTTCTGTTTGCCTCGTGCTTCTGCCCAAAAATGAGCTCTGGCTGGATGTTTACTTTCCCTTCCATATTAGGCTGCTCTTCATAGTGCTAAATAACTTAGGCAAGTAAAACTTTCACATGTTACTACAGTACCTTCAAAGTGTACTAGGTGAAAACAAATATACACCGTTACTTTTTATAGATGTGGCTCTTTCATATTTTTTTGAGCTTTACCTATTACAGAGCATAATTTTATATAGTGTTAATATGTCGTACTTTATTATTATGTGGGTCTCACATGCCAACTTACTAATAAAAGGGTGGTGCACAAATACAAAGAGGCCGCTAATCTTGTCCAACTAAACCAGGAATTTGTAAATAATAAGGCCTCAAAATATACAAATAGGACCCCAGTACAGAAAGGAAAGGCGCAATCAAGTAGAGCTTCATTGATTATCAACTGTGGTATATAAAAGAAGGGCACGGCTTGAGGCCGGATCAGAGAGTCCTCATTACCCACCACCCAAATCGCAATGCTTGGGACGGTCACTCTGAAGATTGAAGCCACCGTTCTCAACTGTTCCTCCTGCTCCCAGCCCCTCAAGCCCCGGCGGGTCTACAAGGTCTCTCCATTTCTTTCTCATAATCCATTGATTTTTCTTTTGTCGGTTCGTCCATGCAAATATTTTATTTTTCGAACTTCCGTTTCTATAGCGCGTGGATATTCATCTAGTCTGCCACCGCTGCATCCGCAAGATCACCTCCTTCCATAAGTGCGAGCACCCTAGCAGCGGATTCTCCCACGAGCCCGCCATGTACGCCGTCCTATCAGCGGCTAGGGTCGAGTGTGCCCACAAAGGATGTAGTAGTTTGCTTCCCTACTACGAACCCCACGAGCATGAAATCATGTGCTAGTATGCTCCCTGCACTTGCACCGAGACTGACTGCGACTTTGCTGCCCCGCCGCTAGCGCTCGCCGCCCACCTCGAAGCATTCCACTCGATCCAAGTCCACAAGATCCAGTATGCCACCACCAAAGCTTTCTAGGTGCTGGTGCCACTGTCGGGCGAGCCGTCCCGCCAGCTCATCGTCGTTGGGGAGCAGGACGGCGCGTGTTTGTTTTGACGATTGGCTCGGGAAGCACGGTCCCCCTCATGTCTGCGGTCTATGTTAGGCCCGCGATGGGTGACTTGCCGGTGTACAGGGTAAGGATGTGGGCGGAATGCCCATTGCTGCTCTCCTGGACGGACGGTAGGAGGAGGACCGGCAGCGTGACGGTCGAGCTCGACGCGCCGATCTCCACTAAGCCGGGCGAGGTCACGTTTGAGGACCTTACGTCTTACCTGGCGGTGCCGCCTCATTATCTGGTCGGTCCTGCTACCTCGAAGGAGCTGCGTTTCTTCTTTCGCGTCGAGTTTTAATGGTGATGTAAGCTGCTGTTAATTGGTTTAATTGCAGAATGATCGTTTGCATACCAGGAATGATGGATTTTGTAGTACTAGTACTCTATCTCCTTCCCAAGAAATAAGGCTCCCTTATTTTTGTTTTTTGTTTGACCAAGATTTACTCTAAATATATATAAAGAATATTGGTACTGTACAAATTTAGCATCATTAGAAATTTGTTTCAATACGAATTCAACGAAACAAATTTTACACATATAAGTAAATTTTAGTTGCTCCATTTATTCGGTCAAACTTTACTTTGGAACACGTGTGCGCCTTATTCCTTGAAATGGAGGTACTAGATGAGTTCGTGGATGTACTCTCCTAAGTATTTTTCATAAAGTCTTAACTTCCGATGGGTTAGGTGGATCAGTGGATGTACTCTGCTGAGTAGTAAGCTGAATAGGATTAAGGCTCTCTGTTTAGGAAGGCCAGAGGGCTAATTCACAATACTACCAAGTAGATGAACTCTAATTAATTTATGCATGCACGACTAGTTTTACATGCATGATACGCTAGATAAAAAAAGGGGAACATGATGAGAGATGAAACAACATGCATTGGGAGATTAAGAGAAAATAGAGATATCTAAATTAATGAGTCACGGGAATTAAGACAATAAAGAGGATAGGTCTTATTATACGTAATTTCTAACAATTTTAAAAAGCTCTCTGGCCTAATAATCCCAAACATAGGTAGGAGTACTGGTCAACATACATAATACTACTACTACTAGTAGTACAATAGTGGAGTAGTACGATAGTAGTAGTACTCCCCTCCGATTCATATTAATTGTCACTGGATTGGATGTACTCGTATCTAGCACTAAAACATGTCTAGATACATCCATTTTTGCAACAAGTAAATATAGCCATTTTTGGAATAGTACTAGAGTAGCATGTAGTAGTAATATAGTACTATGTTTATACTGTACTAACTCAACATACATTCGGGCAATCAAAAAATGTTCATCTTGCGGTTCTGCTGCTACAGTGCTACTAGCAGTTTTTCAGGTGCCCATTCACCCTCTGTCTTTCAGCAGTACTCCGCCTAATTAGTATAAATGTAATTACTCAAAGAAAGTCTCTACCACTATAAAATTATAATCTGCCATGGCTGTTGATTGACAAGAAATTCATTGAGGTGGGGTGGGCTGTTGGCGTGTGCTATGGTTCCTACTCCTACTATCAATCTGCAGTCAAAATAAAAGAAATAGCTGCGATTCCTTGCATTAATTCTTGCCTCCACCCCTTGCATGCCTGTAGTATATACACGCATTAACTTCTGCGAGTAGTATAGTACAAGTAGGAGTAGTACCAAGCAAGGATATACCGACATGCAAAGATATACTCATAGGTCACATGGTGTACCATTCTGAGTCTTTGTCTTCTTCTTTAGTCTGCTTGCCCTTGCCCTTGCCCTTCTTCCTTAGTTCTTTTTTTTGGTTGAACATTTCGAGAGTTTGTTGACCCCTCTCGAAGTTCACTATGCACATGTATACCTCGTGGAGTCGTAGGCGTCGAGGCTTGCATACTTGATCTGCTCTTGATCGAGGCATGTTCCCCCACTGCTTGTGGTCCACATCCTCCTTCTTCTTATTCATGACTTTGTAACGGATGTCTATGAGGGCCACCGCGTAGTCAGCCAAAGAATCCTTCTCATTCGTGTAGCCGGCAGGCTTCCACCTCTGCTGGATGTCCACGAAGTTTATCACTGGTACTAGAGAACGCCTAAGCCTGATACGGTCGTTGCCGATGTCGACGCCTGCAAAGGAAATGTTAGGGTTGGCGAGGAACTGTGTTAGTTTTGAGCATGGCTGGTCGGCCTGGCAGATCTGGTAGACTAGGCAATCCATGCCCACACATAGTTGGACGACAACAGCCTTCTACATCGATGATTTCTCATTGGTGTACCCGACGTCGAGGCCAACAATCTTGTCGTCCGTTTCCCCTAGGAGCTTTTGGATTTTCTCGATGTAATCGTTCACCACCGACGCTCTGTTGGTATACGCCACCTGTAGTGTGGTGTTGCCAGGGTCCACGAAGTAGTATATCTTGTCCAACCGCGCCGCCATGGATTATGATTGGCGCCTTCTTTTGTTTTGCAGAGGTCCGACCGGGTGATAGAAAAGAAATGGGATAGAGAAGAAAGGAACCGCTAGGAAGATCGGGAGGTGCATGCATGAGCGGTTCCGGAGACGAAAGGGAATACAGTTTCCCCTGGCCCCGCCCACGTACTCCTATAGAATATAATTTATTTACAGATCAGTTTTATGGACGCGGATTATTTACAGCTATAGGTTGATTTCTAGATTATACAAAAAGTACAAGAACTAAACACACGGGATACTTTATGAACGAAGCTCGAAAGTATAAATATTTTTTGAGTTTCACCTACTACTATAATTTTATATAAAAATGATATGTCATACTTACATTATCTGATTCTCACGTGCAAGGCACTTGCAACTCACTAGTTATTTCTTATCTTATCTTATCTTACCACTATATCTTTGCCATTATAATGGAGCACTTTTGAATTGGATCCTTAGCACCAATCCTTACCATTGGACTGTTAGATCCAATGGTTCAAAGCACATGGATTCGTGTTGAATAGTACCTAGAGCAAAATCCACCATTTTCGAGAACCATCATGTCACCACCCCCAAATTTCATAGCATAGTAGGCTGTATTCTCTCTACTACTACAATAGAGCGGTTTTGAATTGGATCCATAGCACCAATCCTGACCGTTGGGCTATTAGATCCAATCATTCAGAGGAGCTGGATTCGTGTTGAATAGTACCTAGACGTCCGACATATCACCACTATATAAAATTTTAATAGGAAAAGCATAAAAAATATAAATTTGATCAACATCTATAAAGTATGGGTGTATATTTGGTTCTTGTACTTTTATATCATTTATAAGTCAACGATTATTAGCTACCTAAAACTTGAAAATTCTGGTAACATGGTCTTGAGAAACGAGGGACAAGATTCTAGAATGATGGAGAAGTGTGTTTTGAGTTTCGTGCATACCATTCATTGTGATGAAGACTATCAATAAAATCTTGTAGATGCTAGAATAGAAAAGAAGATCCAACGGCTAGAAATATTGGGATTCGCGAGTCTTGATCCAACGGTCAATATTCAAAGTTATTCGTACACATTTCTAGCTTTGGATCAAGACTCTCGAATCCCAACATTGCCAGCAGTTGGATCTTCTTTTCCATTTTAGCATCTAAAAAATACTACTCCCTCTGTCCATAAATAACTTACTTGGGTTTGTCTAGATTCGAATGTATCTATACACTAAAATGCGTCTAAATATATTCGAATCTAGACAAAACCAACTCAGTTATTTACGGGCGAAGGAGTACTTTTGATAGTCTTTAGCACAATGTATGCATATTACTACTCCAAGTTACTTACCACTCAGACCAGTCTTAGAGCATCTCTAGCATGGAAAAAATGGTGCGTTGTTTCACGATATTTAGCGTGATATAGCGTATTTGGAGAGTGCACGATATTTTTTAAAGATTTTGCTCAATATGGTGCTATTTTTAAATAGCATGCTATATCGCGCTAAAACATCACAGCGTTAGCGCTATTTCAAGTATAGGGCGTTATTTTTGTTTGGCGGGTGTGGAGTAAGATAACATATGATGAATGTGTCGAGTAAGCAAACATACAATGCAAATTTGATTGTTAAACTTAAGTGATCATGTCAAGCCGCCACCTCCTCCTACAGGACCTGGCGCTGTACCTAGATTCAGCCCTGCCGGTTATCCTCCAACTTGGATAGCGCCGGAATCGATTATGCATGTGGACGTATTACTCTAGGCAATTCATTACATGCTGAAATTGTTTATATTCATGATATACCTGTTATATTTTTAATTTTTTACAAAAAGATGTTCTGTAAAATAGCGCGCTATTAGCACGCTATAACTTTCATATCGTCTAGAGAAAAGCCAACTAGCCACTAGAGATCCTCTTAGGCTGGTCATAGTGGGAAACATACTACTCTAGTTCATCTTACTACGTGCCTTCATGTGTGTATGTAATTGAGCCGAAGGTAGAGACCTTATTTTTGCAGAAATGGCTCTAGAAATATTCTGTACCTAGAAAGGCTAGGACATTACAGTAAACTATTTTTTCTAGTCATTGGACTATAGATACTCCTAGGATAGGATGGGATATTATTATTCTATATCTTTTGAACTGTACAGCCAAATTCAAAATCCCAGAGCAGAAAATTCTCCCGCCTCACCTCCACCGAAATATTTCGAGTGGTCACACGCCCCAAGTTGTTGCCATACGAAATTCCTTTTCTACCCCTGACAATGGCCTATCTACTCATGTCGGGGCGTGGGTATGGTTCATAATCCCCTCCCCCTGGGGGGCCGAGGGTCCCCACTGCTCTGAAGCTGGGTAGTCCACCTTCCATCGATGCCATTTCCCCCAAAGCACTCTGAAAAACCCTAACCCCTTTCTCACCTCCGTCTCCTGCACCACCACACCGGCCCATCCCCTTGGCCACTGGCCTACACGCACCAACCCCTCTCACCTCCACTGCACCGTTATCATCTCCGCCATTCTACATGCCACCCAACCCCCTATCTCACCTCTAGCTCCTGCACCACCATACCGGAACATCACCGCCCCACTTCGCCGGCCCACACGCCACCCCAAACCCCCTATCCCACCTCCGACTCCTACACCACCGCACTTCGCCGGCCTACACGCCATACCTCTATACCATATACTCCTGACCAGTCTACGGGATCAGCCGACGTCCACCTTACTGAACCCTAGTTCGGCTGACACCATCTTCCATACAACCGTGTTAGTTTTGCCGACTCCCTAGTCCACAACACCTGACCTGCTTCACCTACGCTGGTGTGCGCTGCATTAGATCTACTTCACGGACTCAATAGTCCACTACACCGGATCTGTTTCATTGACGCTCTTGTGCAGCGCCTCGAATCCATAATCGGTCATAACAGATCTGCTTCACCGACGATGCCATGCACTACACCGGATCTCCTTCACTGGCCATCTTGTCAAGCAAGCTAGACCCATCAACAACCTCCACAGATCTACTTCACAGACGTCGCTGAGATCTATCTGCTTCAGCCTGACTCACCACTACCGGGCACCCTCGGCATCCTTGACATCACCCGCAAAGATGCTGTGTATGCGTAAACGACACCGTGGCCTAGGTAAACCAGATCTGCTTGTTCGTTCGTTTCAATATAGCAGGTATGAGCATGCGACAGTGAACTGCATTTCTGTATTGGTGGTAAATTCCCGCCTCAATACTGGCTTAATTGATATCCCACTCTCCCTTGATAAATCCAGTGTAGTCTATTTTAAATCTAGGCGTTAAACTATTCCTTCTGTTTCGAGGTATAAGGCGTCCTTGTTATTCGTGTTTTTCTTTGACCAACAATTACTCTTAATATACATAAACAATTTTGGTAGTACAAAACAGACATCATTAGAGTTCATTGGTATTATGCAATTCATGGCAAATGTTAATTCACTGAATATCTAAGGTTGCCTACTTATTCAACAAGTTCACAAGTTATGTCATCATAATGTGCACTTGCTTTGTATGTTGCTACAATACTGACTGCATGTAATTTTGGAGTTCTTGGTAGTTTTAAGCCATTGAACATGTAGGTTAACATTCCCTTCTCTACAAGTTCAGAATTTATGCTATTTTAATTTCAATCTGGTTGTTCTAAGCAAACACAGTAACTGCCTTCTCTTATGTAATTCATCACAAATTTTATGTCATTGAACTTGTTGGTTTTGCATTCCCTCTACAAGTTATACCATTATTGTTTGTTTCAATTAAGCTCCGATAGTAGATGCCGCCTATTGTGTACTACTCACTCCGTTTCAAAATATAAGATGTTTTAGCTTTGTGATAGGAGTGTATCTAGACACCATTTAGTGAGTAGGTTTACTCCAAACGTACATGCACCTACACACTAAAAGTGGCCTAGATGATGACTTATACTTTTTGAAATGGAGGGAGTACATCCATTCCGTAAAAGAAGGCCTATACAACTTTAAAGTCAAACAATGATGACTTGTATCAAGCTCATAGAAAAATATATTAAGGGTTAATTTGTGGCATTTGCGTCTATGAAAATATATTCCCCGATGTATCGAATGGCGTTGGCTTGGTATGGTAGATGATCCTGGTATGTTCTACAAACTTGGTCCAATTTTCCGTCGATTGACTTGCGAAAAATTTATACGCCTTATTTACTTTGGATTGGATGTAGTATTACATGGCATGTTTTAAGGCTCTTAACATGGTTATCTGCATGCCCTGCTCTATAAATTCAAGTTTCTCAATTATAATTTTTGTAGCAGCAGTATCTGCCTTCTATTATGTAGTTCATGGCATTTTAAGTCACTTCATAGATGGGTTAGCATTCCCTGCTCTATAAGTTCACGAGATATACCATTGTAATGTCTATCTTGTTCGTCCAAATGTTAGTACAGTAATTGCCTACTCTGTAGAAGGTGACACTTTTTATGGCACTTCTCATATTTGTTTGCAATCCTATTTCACAAGTTAAATCATTGTAATTTCTCTCTTGTTCGTGCTAAGGACTAACTGTAACTGCATTCTATTTTGTCGCCATGAAAATCTTTATATCATTTAAATGTTTGTTTATATTCTGCCATTCCCTGCTCTACGCTTTCATAAATGATTATACTATAATGTATATCTAGTTCTTTGTAAACATCAACAGCCACTATCTGATATTATTTCCTCTCACACAGAACACGGAGAATCATAGAGTGAATCGCCCCTACAATCTTGTAAGTACATGTTGCTTTGTATTGTTGAATGCAAACCTGTTTTATGTGAATGAGTGGCCTGAACCTGTATGCAGAGGAGCAATAATAAAGTAGATGGATCATCTATCCAAGTACTCGATGCGGTGGATGTCTTCAAAGAATGAACTGGCAACAGGATGTTCTCCAACGGGATTGCACAACAAGAAATAGTAAGTCTCTTGTTTTTACTGAGATGTGCACAGTGTCAGATGCTTGTTTGTACGAGGTACCACATGATTCGGCTAATGATTAGAACAAGGTTGATCTTAACCAAGACTGGACAAAAACTAGACGTAAATCCCTCGATTTATAATTCAATGTGCTCACTTGATTTTGGTGATGATCTATTCTTTCTATATTTGACTTGTGTTCATCTATCTATCTATCTATTATGTGGTGGTAATTTAAGTATATCCACTTTTATGCTAATTTATAGTCTATTATTGTATTTCTCTGCTATAATTAAGAGTTTGAATGCACTCTAGAGGTAGTCACATTGTCTAGTGTCGGCACCACATGAGTTGGCCAATGATTAGAACAAGATGACCTTTAACGGTACTGCACAAAGACCGAATGCAAATTCCTTGATTTGTAATTCAATTTGCTCACTCAATCATGGTGGAGATCTCTTTTTGCTATATTTGACTAATGATCTTCTATCTATCTATATATATACGTTAACTAGACCATGATTAGGTGGTGGTGATTGAAGTATATCCACTTTTATGCTAATCTATATTCTATTATAATATTAGAGATCACCACCATAATGGAGCTTATATGCACTGTGGAGGTAGTAACATAGTCTAGTGTTATATGTATGAGACTAGTATAAATTACTTGGTCTTGGTGGGGAGTAACTTGTACTAGTAGAAATGCATACAATACTAGTCCAAGTTACTCTACCAACACTAAAGGGTGTCTAGATACATTCATTTCACAAAACCCATGACATCTTATATTTTGAAACGGAGGGAGTTCTATCTAGACTACTCATAGTGAGATTGTCATAGCTATTATCATCTAATATGATCCCCAAGTACTATATATATGTACCATGACCATGTTAATATGATCTAGAAGTCTATCATGCACATGTTGTTTGATTGTAATTCATTACCACAATAGCTACTCTACATGATGCACATATAAAGTCTATTGCCAATTTGATTCTTTAGTTTGCTCATCATTAAAGCAATGTAATGATTTTCTTAACTTAACAGTCGAGCAGCATACATCAAAAGCGAAGTTGCGGGTTTGAGCCCCATCAGTCCCAAACTAGGGATGGAAATTTCTGTGAGAAATACAATGTTTGATTAATAATGAACACGGGATTTTCATCTATACATCATCAGATGATCTTGTGAGTTTAAGATTAGCCACCATATGGTTCAATTGGTTATGGTTCCTATGAATTTTTAGTTGACTTGTGATTGCATCAATGTTATATTCTGACATGGTTCCTAGACATACATTGTTTAAATACTTCGACCTTGGAAGGTACACAATGTATCATTTGCTTGTTTGTCTCTTGGATTTTCTTGCACAGTTATATGTACAATGATCTTGTCGTGATTGGAAATACAATAGTTGTATGCATTACAAAGAAGGTTTGTGTTACTTTTTGGATGCATCCAACTATTGTTTTGACAGCAAATGACCTCTTCTTTTTTTATTTACTGGCCCGGTGATCAAAATATTTGAATGATCTGGCTACCGAAAAGGAATGTTTGATATCTTGTTTGTCTGAAATGATTCTAGTAGTCTATTTAAGACACTTGGTCTATTGATTGTTTTTCCAAGGTACTATCATAGTTGCCTGATGATTAAAGCAAAGCCACCTGTGGTTGGAGGTCACTTTTTTGGCTAGTTCATACTATAGACCATTTTAAACGCTCTTCTTATATTTTAGGTTAATGCTTTGTTGTCTCGGCCAGTTCTAAGCAGTTGAAGGAATCTCATACACCTCTTTTTGTTATATTTCTATATTTCTGTTATGCAGTGATATGATTAGTTTATGAGAGAAAGAGCCGAGTTGCTTGATTCCCTACATTCATTACCACACTAGTTCAGTTAGTCTGCATGAGACACACATGTTGATGGTTTGATTTGTTATATTAGGACAATGCCAATTTTGAAATTCTTTGACAACAAACATGGTGTTTTTTCGCCTACTTTGCTGCTCTAACTTAATATGTCTTAGTTTCAGCATACAAATAACCTGTAGTGTTTCTTCCAGAGTGGCTATGATACTGGCACATGTACGCATCGGTCCAGGACATCGACAGTTCATGTTATTCTAGAAAGAGATGTACGAGGCACATCATTAATTGTACCTGGCCAATGATGAATTTGAATTATTTTACATATAAGATGGCCGTCAGTTAGCTGGTACACTATGCTAACTTGTTTTCTTTGTTTCAGTACATTGCATGAAGCTATGAAGCGAAGGAAGGAATCATACGTTAAGTATTGAGGTCATTTCACAAAGTAGCAGTGACAGTGATTATTGCTTGCCTCGTCCCATGGTTTCAGTTTTTCCAGCAGAAAGAGGTGTTACAGCTGCACTCCAAACAATTGATTTACTTGAACAAGAAACAGAGCAAATAGATGGAATAATCACGATTACGCGTGAATAGATACAAGAACTGAAAGATCGACGAGATTAGACGGACCGTCTACTTGATAATCTCTTCTGCAGCTATCATGGTATGCCAGTTGTTACTTATATGGGGATGTAAGCTCTGTAGTAGAAACCATGTTCCAACACATGTCTCGCGATGTATCTGTAATGCTTCATCTTGTTTTTGTTGAAAGTCTGGTCTGTAATAAATTTCAAAAAAAATATCTATTGATGTAATAGGGTGATCCTAGCGCAGCCATTAGCGGGCTGAAATATTAACGGACTGTTTAAATCTAGAATTTTGCCATAGTTATAGAATACGCAAATATTCTGGCCAGCAGATGGGCCAAATAAACACTAAAAGGCAATAAGTGGCAGGTCAGAATATTGGTGGGCCTCATAAGTGGCCAAGGCGCTGAAAATGTACTGGGCTGAACAGCAATAGGATAGAACAGTAAAGGGCCCGAACTGTAATGGGCCCGAATATTGATATACCTGAACAGTAAAGACCTGAAACAGTAAAAGGCCTAAACAGTAAAAAGCTCGCGTAGCAGAGGGCCCACACAGTAAAACAGGCAGAACAGTAAAAGGCCTAAACAGTAAATGGCATGAATAATAAAAGGCCATAAGAGCAAAAGGCCTAAGCAAAGGAACGGAATAAAGAGAAGGCCAAAACAAGAAAAGGATCCTAACACTAGTAACCCAGAAATGTAAAAGGCCATAACAGTAAATGGGTAGAACAGGAGCGGACCCCACGGGTAGTAGGCGATAACGAATTGCTGCGAATACTATGATCACGAGCTTTTAGCGAGCCCCTAATGGGACGCATATTATTCTACCAAAGTGGGCCTTCTTTAGGTCGAAACTATAGTAGGCCTGAAAACATACGGGCCCTGGATGGATTCATTAATGGGCCATGTCAAACAGTACACATCGTGAGAGTAAAGAGCCATAAACTTATTGGGCTCTCCTCGTGGTCCGGCCCACTTGACAATTAGCAGGCCTTGTCTGGGCCAGGCTTCTGCCACGGTTTCTGTGACTGTTAACAGCGGTAACCGGCCGTTAACGGCAGGTGCCACGTGGCATTTTTGCATGACGGCAGCGATCGGTATGGTGGCGAACAGATCTACGACGGAACAAGTTTTCGTGGCTGAAGGGTGCGATCCGCCACGGTCAGAAAAACTGTGGTAGATTCTTTTGTGACGGGGCTTTTACCAAGAAGGGCATCCGTTGTAGAAGACTTTTAGCCACGAAAAAGGGGCCTTTAACCACGAAAATCATTCGTTGTAAAAGCCAACTTTTCTTGTAGTGATGAGAAAGCTGAAAGTGTTCCGTGAGAGAACCGGAATCGTTTTGGGAGGATCCAAAGTACTTTGAAGTGATCTGAAAGGATTTTCGGGTCAAATGGAATTTAATAATATGTATTTTATATTAACTAGACTCCTCTCTTTGCCCCCGGGGCGTGGCTGAAAGGCAGAATGCTTCATGATATGATCTCTCTACATATCCGTCATTCTCTCTGTGCCTCCCTGGGGCAAGGCAGTGAGGAAGATCCCCGCTTATTTTTTCACGATATACGTTTACCGACATACATAGAGAGAGAATGTTGTGGCGATTCAATGCTAATAGTACGTTTGTCTATCAAGGAAGGAACGAGCGAGCGTGTCAATTTGCATAAACAAGCCGACACGACTCTGCATACGCTTAACCCGGATAAAATGGGCCACACAAAAATGCGATTGATTGTCAACGACAAGAAGAAAGTTCGATGTGATTGTTAGACATTCTTTGAGTTTAAGGCTACAACCATCATGTAGATTTGCGAAGTTACGGGGAAGAGCCTGACACGATTGTTTGACATCTTTTAAGTTTAAGGCTAGAATGTCTAAACACAAGATTGTGCAGGTAAGAGGTAGGCAATTTTTTCTGAAAAGCTAAACATAAGGAGCACATAAGTGATAATCAGATATAATAGAATCTGATTACAAAGCAGATAAGAGCAAGAATAGTAATTATCATCACACACACATGCTTGAAACCCAAAGATGATAGTAAAAGAAATTTTTATTCAAGATATAAGTAAATCTACAAGTACGAACGAAATCTAGAACCTATCTAAATCTAAAATCACACAAAAAAATTGAATTGTCGCGATGCCCAGACGGAGTTAGCGGCTGATGAGTACATATTCGCATCATGTTTTATATTATTATTTTGCATTATAGATGTAGGATCTTGGTATTTTACAGCGTTCATGTGCATGTTTTATGTCTGTTTTCACCAGGATTAGGACATATGATGGATACAATGGACACAATCCTTGGAGCAGTTGTACTAAGAAGAAAAGGAGTAAAAAACAATATAAATCGCTTATTTGGGAAATATCAATAATACCAGAAGAAAACCCGAAGCGATCAAAGCTTACAGACGGTTCAATGACCAACTATACGACCAAAGTACTTTTTCCGAGCGTATAGTTCTGATCGTATAGTTGGCGCCACCACCGCCTCCTCAAATAGTTTCACCCCCTACAACTGGATTGGGGAGACGACATACAGAACACCCATAAATCGTCAAAAACCTCAACTTCGGAAGGAATTTGGAGGGGGGACTTGCCCAAGGGATCCATCTTCGCCTTACGCAGATCTAGGAGGCCAAGGCATCGATCTTCATCTTCATCAACCACTGCACCACCATCATCTCCATCCATCCCATCTTTCACCCATCTAGATCTTGTTGTAATTTCCATACTCGTTGTGGATTTATACAAGAACTATTCATTTACAATCGATTCCATTACCATTGATATGATGTTGATTGCCTTCATGTCTGAGTAGATCTTTAGTTCTTGGGGAGATGGAGAAACCCTAGCATATGGTTGGGATAAGATAAAGATTATTCTGTATACATCATTATGTGTATGAGTTAATTGTCTTCATCTTGATGTTGGGAGGTGTGCACCTCCTTAATATTTGGCTCTTATGGGGATTCGATGAAGGGGATTACTAGTTGGTAGACAGGGGGATGATAGCACTTAATGTGACTATAAAGCTATTGTCATTCTTTACGTACTAACTTGGGGAATCAAGGAGAACTCATAAACCCATTTCCATGGGAGAAATCCCTTAATAGCATGATAATACGATTGATGTCGTTTATCTGTCGGCTGTGGTTATGAAGGATGTGAGCAGTGGTTGCTGCCTGTTTGTCCATATATGGATCTCCCCCCACATATATACATATCATGAGAATATTGTTATAATAATCTTGATTGTTTACTCTAAATTGCTAGTGGTGTATCCACCACTCCCTGGGAACGCCTTTTCCCTATTGAAGTTCCAAGTTTCTCTTAGATACGCGATTCTTACTTTCTGCATTAAGTTTTACTTTACTTTACTTGCTTCGTTCAACCAAAACCCCAAAAACAACTCTACTATTCTTGCATCTTAAATTTATTACTTTAGTACTTTGTTTAGTTTTAGTTAAAAGAATTTTAGTCTTTCGCCAACTTCTCTCTATGGGATCGATATCTTTATTTCGAAACTAGCTACAAACGATCTGTGCACTTGTAGTCATCAAGCTATTTTTTGGTGCCGTTGTCGGGGAGCTTAGCACTATAAGTCACTTTACTTTTAGTTATTTACTTTTGTTGTACTAATTTTTAATTTAAGTTGTAGGACCGCAACAATGGACAACACTCGGCATTTAATCCATCTTGAGGTAGTAAGGAAAATGTGTTCAGCCATGGACGTTTTTCTAACTATCAATAAAAGCATAAATCCAGATGGAATTGAGATCCACCCTTTATTATTTGAACTACTATACTGTAAGAAATTTGCAAGAACCAATGAAGAGAGGCCATATGGACACTTACAATTCTTTGAAGACATTCTCAGTTCCTTTATATTTGACGACTATGATCTTGATATGGTTAAAACCTAGTTGTTTAGACAAACTCTCTCTAATAATGTTTGCGACTGGTATAGATCTTTTTGTGCAGAGGCACCAAGGACTTGGACAGAATTGACAACCAATTTCCTATCAAAATATTACTCAGAAAGCAAAGCTCACAGGATGAGAGGTATTATTATCAGTTTCAAAAATAATCCTGATGAGGGTTTGTATGAGGGATATGTAAGGTACAAGAGCTATCTAGATAATTGCCCCCATCATCGTTTGCCTGATTGGTTAATCACTCATACTTTTATGGAGGGCTTAATAATGAAAATAGAATGAATTTAGACACCGCTTCTAATGGTAGTTTTCTATCTTATACCTATGATGAAGCTTGGACATTAATAATGAAAATGAGGGAGGCAACGGTAAATCTTAAAAATGAGGAGAACATTGCAAATTGTTTTTCTGAATATGTTTGTGTTAACAATTTCCTTGCAGATGAAAGGACTTGTGCAATGATTAAAACCCTTGGTATTGATTCTTACTCGGTAAAGAAAATTATTGAGAATTATGCAGGGCATTTATAGGTACCTACAGAATGGGAACCCCATAAACCCCTCGAAGAAAATAAGCATGCAAGAGCACTAATGGAAGAGTTCTGTGTTGCACCTATTGGATAGAATATCAATAAAAAGCAAAAAGAGGAAGAACAAATAAAAGGAAGATTAAAGAAACTACAAAAGAACCCCGAAGCTACCAATATAAATAATGTCATATTGAAGGATCTTATGGAAGCACGAACAGTGGATAATGAAGTGGTTATGCTAGACTTTGAAACCTCGGAATTCATCGAAGGTAAGGTACAAGGTAACAAAACTTCTAAACCTATGACTCCTATATATTATGGAGAAACTTTCTTATACGGAATTTGTGAGTCGATCTCCACTATAAATATTATGCCTTTATCACTTTATGAAGAACTTCGCTATAATTTAAATAATCCAGATGTGGAACTGGTAGACACTACTATTAAATTGTTTAATAGAACTAATATAAAACTGGAAGGGGTTATCAGAAACCTCTATGTCTTTATTGGATCACTCATGTACCCCTTGATTTTCATATTATTGACATGCCTCGAGACTCTTTTTGTCCTATTCTTTTAGGCGGGCCTTTTATTTCCATAACCAAAGCTTGAGTTGATAATAAGAAGGAGACGATTTCGTTGATGTTTGGAGAAGAGGAAATGACATTCCACTTTGCCAAACTAAAGAAGAGGCCATATGAAGTGGAAGATATCAAGGAAGAGAAAACGATTGCTGAGCTGGCAGCAATTCATTTCAGTACTCCACAAGATGAATTAGAGAGGAGCCTAATTAATTGGGAGGAACCACCGGATGATGAGGAGAGAGAAGACATGGATGATTACCTTGATTTAGTTCCGGAAGCACAAAATCCACATGACTATGAAGAACTAGTAAGAAAACGAGATGAAGAACCTCCACTAATTGAATTGAAACAACTTCTAGATGATATGAGGTAGGAGTTTTTAGATAATAAAAATAAATGTCTTGTTATTATTAGCAAAAATCTATCAGATAATGAAACAAATAAATTCATTTCGGTCTTGGTTAAGCATCGTGAAGCCTTTGGATGTACTCTAAGTGATATTAAAGGAATATATCCATCTATTGTAACCCATAAGATTACCATGCTTGATGATGCTGAACCTGTAGTTGATACACAAAGAAGGCTTAATCCAAAATTGAAAGAAGTAGTAAGAAAATAGGTTATACGCTTATTAGATGCAAGCATAATATATCCTATTTCTGACAGTAAGTGGGTTAGCCCAGCTCATTGCATACCAAGACAAGGTGGTCTTGATGCTGCTATGAATGAGGATGGTGAGCTAGTTCCTGTAAGAACTATTGTTGGATATCATATGTGCATTGATTTTAGGAAGCTGAACCGTGAGACACAGAAAAAGCATAAACCTATACCGTTTATGGATAAAATTTTAGAAAGACTAAGTAATAATTCTTATTTATGTTTTCTTGATGGTTATTCTGGATATTCTCAAATTGCCATACAACTGGAAGATCAAGAGAAAACAACTTTTACTTACCCTTATGGCACATATGCTTATAGATTAATTCCATTTGGCTTATGTAATGCAGCAGCAACTTCTCAAGAATGTGTTTTAAAAATATTTGATGATTTTGTTGAGAAGACTATGGAAGTTCTAACAAATGATTTTGTTGTTTGTGGAACAACCTTTGATAATTGCCTCTACAATTTAACCAAAGTTTTGCAGAGATGCAGGTAATCAAATTTGGTTTTGAATTGGGAACAATGCCGTTTCATGGAAAGAGAAGGTAAAGTTTTTGGGCATAAGGTTTCAGAGAAGGGAATAGAAATAGATAAAACTAATATAAATGCTATAGAAAATCTTCTAATACCTCAGGACATAAAAAACTTAAAAAAAAATCTAAGACATGCAAGTTTTTATAAGCGTTTTATAAAAGATTTTGCTAAAATAGCTATGCCTCTCACCAACCTTCTTGAGAAAGAAACTCCATTCTACTTAGACCATAACTGTATCGCAGCTTTTGGGAACCTTAAAAACAAATTAGTTTCAGCACCCATCATGCAATCTCCAAAATGGGATGAATCTTTCGAAATCATGTGTGATGCTAGTGACTATGCTTTAGGGGCTATGTTAGGACAGCGAGATGGAAAGAATTTAAATTTTATTTATTATGCTAGTAGATCTTTTAATAAGATTCAGAAAAATTATGCTACTACAGAAAAAGAGCTCCTAGCTATAATTTTTGCTTACGACAAATTTAGATCTTACATCATAAATTCTAAGGTAATAGTTCATACGGATCACCAAGCTTTGCATCACCTCCTTGTGAAAAAGGATGCGAAGCCCCGGTTGATTATGTGGGTTCTATTACTACAAGAATATGATTTGCAAATAGTAGATGGGAGAGGTAAGGATAATCCAGTAGCAGATCATCTCTCTAGGATAGATGGAATAATTACCGACCCCGTACCTATAAATGAGTCATTTCCGGGAGAATATTTAGCAAATGTTGAAATTGCTGATCCTTGTTATGCAGATTATGCTAACTATCTTGTAGTAAAATTTATACCTCCTGGTATGACAAGAAATGAAAGGATGAAATTCTTTAATGATCTTAAAATATTACTTTTGGGATGATTCGTATCTATATCGTCATGGACCTGACAGAATGATTTGGAAGTGTGTTCCTAACCATGAAATGAATGCGATTTTGCAAGCTTGTCATGACAGCCCGTATGGAGGACATCATGCAGGCAAGCGAACTGCAGCAAAGGTACTTCAATCCGGATTCTATTGGCCCACCTTACTTAAGGACGCACACAGGTATGTAGAACACTGCGATGCTTGCCAAAGAAGAGGTAATATAGGTAGGAGACAAGAAATGGCCATGAATTATAGTCTTATAATCGAACCCTTTGATGTATGGGGAATGGATTACAAGGGACCTTTTATAGAATCAAATAGTTATACTCATTTCTTGTTGTTGTCGATTATGTTACTAAATGGGTTGAAGCTATTCCAACAAGCCATGTAGATGCAGCCACCTTAGTGAAAACGATCAAGGATGTTATATTCCCTAGGTTTGGAGTTCCTAGATTCTTAATTACTGATGGTGGTTCTCATTTTATGAAAGGAACTTTCAGGAAAATCCTCAGCAAATATGGAGTAACTCACCGCGTTGCTTCACCATATCATCCTCAAACGAGTGGTCAAGTGGAACTCTCCAATAGAGAATTAAAGACCATACTCGAGAAGACGGTGGACAAATCAAGAAAAGATTGGTCATACAAGTTAAATGACACTCTATGGGCATACCATACTGCGTTTAAAAATCCAATGGGTATGAGGCCTTATAAGATGGTATACGGTAAGGCATGCCATTTACCTTTAGAATTGGAACACAAAGCTTTCTGGGCAATCAAGAACCTAAACTATGATCTTAAAGCAGTAGGAGAAAAAATTTTATTAGATATTCATGCTTTGGACGAGTTTGGAAGTGAGGCTTATGAAAATGCTAGACTATTTAAAGAAAAAGTGAAAAGATAGCATGATAGATAAATAGAAAATAAGACCTTTAAAAGTGGAGACAAAGTGTTGCTCTATAATTCTTGTCTTAAGATGTTTCCAGGGAAGCTCAGATCGAAGTGGGAAGGTTCCTATATAGTTGAAGAAGCTTATTCATCAGGAGCAGTGAAGCTTCAGGGGAAAACACCCTCTATTTCATGGCTGGTAAATGGACAACGCTTAAAGCATTATCGAGTAAAAGAAGATATAAGTGCAGTCACCATACAAGTGATCACCCTAGAAGAGGTGATTAAGCAAAGATATACACGGGATGGCAATTGCAAGAACAATGGACTTGGGATGAAATGAGCAACACTACGGTCAAGCTATTGACCATAAAAGAGCACTTCATGGGAGGAAACCCATGCAAAGTAAAGGTTTGAGTAAGTTTTTATGAGCTTGTGTTAAATTAGGAACATTTGAAGCTCTAGCAAAGAAAAAGGAAGATTGATAATGACAATATTGGTCGAAAATTTAAGCTGTTATTTTTCTGTCAAAACTTGATATTTCGTTAAGTTTCAGATTAATAAAGAATCCTTGGAGAAGCAGGAAATTTTTGCTGGACACGGAAGGTTTAACGACCAACTATACGACGGGAATAAAAATTCTGATCGTATAGCTGCGGTCGTATAGTTGTTTCAACATCACCCCTTCCGTCCTAGAAAGGTACTGATAGTTTAATGACCAACTATACAGCAGGAATAAAAATTCCGGCCGTATAGTTGTCGTCGTATAGATATTGATGCCTTTGACAAAGCTCTTTTCTAGGTACTGATAGTTTAACGACCAACTATATGGCGGAATAAAAATTCCAGCTGTATAGTTGTGGTCATATAGATATCGACCCATCTCCAAAAAAAATATTCGGAGTACAGAGACCAACTATACGGCAGGAACAAAATTCCCGCCCGTATAGTTCTGGTCGTATAGTTTGTTCCACCATAGAAGGAAAATCTATAGTCGGTTCAAAACTATACGGCGGGACCTATACGGGTTTGCCCATATAGTTGCTCGTCACGAAAGGCGGCTAGGGTTTTTGACCTCGTCTTTTAAAGCTGATCGCATCTAACCTTTTTCATTAAGTTTTCACAGAGTTATAGCCTCCAGCCTCAAAAAATCCTTGCCATCCCTATATAAGACCCTCTAACAACATCCGTGCAGCAAAGCCATGCAGCCCTTCCATGTCAACAAGATCTAGAGGAAGAAAGAAGAGAAGCCCGTGAAGAGGATCGAAGAAGTAGAACCTAAAGGATCATCATCCAGCCCGGAGATAAAGCCTCTCCCAAACTGGGAGGACATGTTCCCGCAATGGATGGAGATGATGAGGCAAGCTGAGCAGGGAAAGAACAAGGATGAGTATCTCCCTAATCCCTATCATCACAACATAGGATCCTATTATAAACCTCCTCTTGGGCCATCACCTCTTAAACCTAATAAGGTGCGGCAAGATGAGATTCATGATAAGATCTATGAGTTGGAAAAAGCTTCGAAGGCATGTGTTGAAACAATTGGAGAAGGGATTGACTCCTACAGGATGATGAGCAAAGACCTTGAGAAAAAGGTCGATGACATCAATGGTAAAGTTGGTTTCTTGATTAAAACTATTTTTGAGTTGACAGATGAGAAGAAATTCCTCAAGAAGAAAATGTTAAAGCTTCAATACGACATGGCCGAGCTCAGCATCCGCTTTGCAAGCATAGTTAAAGATGGCAACACAAAATAAGAGGGCAATACTCTTCCTACCCAAGAGGAGGAATAGGTACCAACAAGGAGTTATTTGATCCCGCCTGGCTTGATTCCAAGCTTGGGGAGATCTTTAAGACCTTGTAATCTATCCTATAAATTTTACATTACTATCTTAGTTTTTCATTAGTTCAAGTTTAGAAATAAAGTTTGCATCATTCGAGTTACCTTAAGGAATAGTCGATCCCATTTGTGAAATTCCGAGTTTATTATCATATATGGAGCATTATTGAGTTTGTGTTTGTTTTATTGGATATATGAATGGCTTGAGTATAATTTTGCTTGCACTTGCTGATAATAATAGGGGTCTTCCACACCATTGGTATTAATGGAACATATAAAGATAATTTAATCAATATGGTGTAAGTTCATGGTTTGATTTACAAAAGTAAAAATAATATGATTAGTCAAATTGAAAAAGACACCCTAAACAAAGGAGAATAAAAAGTATTATCAAAATAGAGTGAGGACAAGTCGAGGTGGAATCTTCAAGTCATAAAGATGCTTCATATACAATTGGAATTCGATAATTGAGATTGTTAAACTTTGGATTCCTACATGAAGTGGAATGTATGGCTAGCTTCTTTGCACAACACTTAAACAAAAGTGTGAGCATAAATAAATAAAAAAGAAAAAGAGTGAAGTGCAAAGAGCAAGTAGGCATACACCACAATATTGTGGTATGACGAAGAAACATTTTGAGATTTTTGAATCCTAAGTGAATATGTTAATCCTAAAACACTTGGAACTACCTCGCTGACTCATTCGGTCGAACCGAATACTTTTACATCATGTTGAGATTCATATTTTGTGAACTGTTGATCACTAAGGTGTGGAAGCCTTCTAATATTATTTAGATGGTTCGAGTAGGGTACTACTCAAAAACTTATTCCTATGTATCATATATGATAAACACATGATGCAACCACCTCATTTATTTTATCGACTCAGCTTCATGAATATGAGGATCACATCCATTAAGCTAAACTTGCTCGGGACAAGCAAAAGTCTAAGCTTGGGGAAGTTGATGAGTGCATATTTGCATCATGTTTTATATTATTATTTTGCATTTTAGATGTAGGATCTTTGTATTTTACGGTGTTCACACGCATGTTTTATGTCTGTTTTCACCAAAATCAGGACAGATGATGGATACAATGGACACCATCCTTGGAGTTGTTGTACTGGGGATAAAAGGAGTCAAAAACAACGTAAATCGCTTATTTGGGAAATATCAATAATACTAGAAAAAACCCAAAGTGATCAAGGCTTACAGATGGTTCAACGACCAACTATACGACTGGAATACTTTTTCCGGCCATATAGTTCCGGTCGTATCATTGGCGCCGCCACCGCCTCCTCAAATAGTTCCACCCCATGCAACTGGATCGGGGAGACGACATACATAACACCCAGAAATCACCAAAAACCTCACCTCCGGAAGGAATCTAGAGGGGGAACTCGCCCAAGGGATCCATCTTCGCCCTATGCAGATCTAGGAGGCCAAGGCATCGATCTTCATCATCATCAACCATTGCACCACCATCATCTCCATCCATCCCATCTTCACCCATCTAGATCTTGTTGTAATTTCCATACTCGTTGTGGATTTATACAAGAACTATTCATTTACAATCGATTCCATTACCATTGCTATGAGCTTGATTGCCTCCATGTCTGACTAGATCTTTAGTTCTTAGGGAGATGGAGAAACCCTAGCATATGAGTGAGATAATATAGAGATTATTATGTTATACATCATTATGTGTATGAGTTAATTGTCTTCATCTTGATGTTGGGAGTTATGCACCTCCTTAATATTTGCCTCTTATGGGGACTCGATGAAGGGGATTACTTGTTGGTAGACGGAGGGATGATAGCACTTAATGTTACTATAAAGCTATTGTGCTTCTTTACGTGAACTCATAAAGACATGTCCATGCCATGGAGAAATCCCTTAATAGAGGGATAATACGATTGATGTCGTTTATCTGTCGGCTGTGGTTATGAAGGATGTGAGAAGTGGTTGCTGCCTGTTTGTCCATATATGGAGCTCCCCCCACATATATACATATCATGAGAATATTCGTTATAATAATCTTGATTGTTTACTCTAAATTGCTAGTGGTGTATCCACCACTCCCTGGGAACGCCTTTTCCCTATTGAAGTTCCAAGTTCTCTTAGATACGCGATTCTTACTTTCTGCATTAAGTTTTACTTTACTTTACTTGCTTCGTTCAACCAAAACCCCAAAAACAACTCTACTATTCTTGCATCTTAAATTTATTACTTTAGTACTTTGTTTAGTTTTAGTTAAAAGCATTTTAGTCTTTCGCCAACTTCTCTCTATGGGATCGATATCTTTATTTCGAAACTATCTACAAACGATCTGTGCACTTGTAGTCATCAGCGGCACGTCCTACTCATCCTCGTCATTTGGTGAGGTTGGCGAGCTCGACCAGCGGCAGGTGGCGATGTTGGAGGTGGAGCCTGTGCTGCTTTCGTGGCCATGGTGGACCTGTGGAGGGCACATAGAGTGCCCACCGAATGCGCCTTCTCTTTAAGCGCCGCTTGGTCTTGCGACTCGTGCAGCGCCAATGCCGCCTCCGTGATCAAGTTCGAGTGGCATAATGTCCATACAAAACTTCTCATGCGCGGCAGAACATTGCTGCCGTGCGTCTCCGGTGACGGCGTGCTCCGCCCGCTGGTTGGCATCATGGTCGGGGAACTCCTCGCCAGGGATATCTTCGTGATGTAACCAATCGCACATCTCTTATTGAGTAACGAATAAAGTGTTATTGTGTTTTTCATCTACATCAAATACCTAGCCATTAAGATTTATTTCGATAATTGTTATTTGATTCCGGTATTATGAGAACAATTGTTGTTCAAATGATTACTGTATTCCATAGACGATGGATGAACCATTATAAATCTTGTTGGTGAAATAAAATTCATAACACTAATGATAAAATGTCATAAGACAAATGATTATAATTTCACTTAAGTGTGACACCACCATTTAAGTTATATTGGAAAGAAAGACATGAAGAAACTCCATGTTGATGGAATTTATAAGTCAATTTTTTCGAATAAATTGAGGCTTGTAAGAATCTCCTATAGATAATTGAACTCCATTCATGGGCCAAAATAGAATGGGTGGCTAACTTATTGGAGGTCATACATGTTGATGTATGTGATCCATTATGTGAAACTGTGTATGGTGGATTATTCTACATACTATACTTTCACGGAGGACTTGAGTAGATATATGAGTTTATCTATTTAATGAGAAACAAGTATGAGACATTATGAAACATGTTCAAACGTTTCAGTGTGAAGTAGAAATCATCATAACAAGAGAATCAAGAGTTTATGATTGGACCATAAAGGAAGATATTTTAGTTACAAGTTTAGAAAACATCTGAAAGTTCATAAATTGTTTCATAAACTTGAGATTCCTGAAACACCACAGTATTATGGAGTATTTGAGAATTTAATTGAACCTAGTTTAACTTGGTAAGATCAAAGATAAAACTGTCATTATAATTTAAAGATTATGCTATAGTGACTACCACTTTTACACTTAAAAGAGCAACATCATGATCCATTGAAATGGCAAGGGTTAAAACCCAGGTTATCCTTTCTTAAACTTTGGTATACAAGGCATATGTAAAACGTTTACAACCAAAAGTTGGATAAGCACATCTTTGTAGGTAATCCCAAAGAAACCATTGGGTATTCCTCCACTATAACATTTAAGACAAAACGTGTTTGTCATTGGGAATGACAAATTCATTGAGAAAGTTTTTTCGTGAAAAGTTAAGTAGGAGGACAATAGAATTTTGATGAGGTTGATGAACCTAAGCAACATGTGCTAAGTAGCACAACATCGGAAAGTGTTCTGGAGGAAGCTATAGTGCTCATAGATCCTATGCCTACAATTGTTGTAGTCCCAGAGATCTAAGTTCCTATTGACCCATGTGGATCGGATAATAATCAAATATCAAGATTTGAGGACTAAGTGGCAATAATAAGCTGACTACATACAAAGAAGCAATAATGGATCCTAACTCTATTAAATGGCTAGAAGCCATAAGAATCCGCGATAGTATCTATATAAAAATCAAGATGTGAACTTGGTAGACCCTCCGGAAGGCGTGAAGTTTTTAAGGTGTAAATGCATCTATAAAGAAACCGACATGGATGTTCACATCTGTGAAATGGTTGACATGTCGGAAATAAGTTTACGATAATGTTCAAAGAGTTGAATATGACAAGATTTTATCTTTCGTACATTTAGTCTACGAATTCTTGTAGCAACCACTACATATTGAGATATGGTTGTTGAAAAAACAAAACAACATTCTTCTAATAGAATGGTTACCTACGATGTGTGCATGGCCCTATTGAAAGGGTTTTTATTGAATCAAAGGGTGCTAAAAGGTATGTGAACTTCAATGGTTGAAGTAAGCACCATAGAGTTAGAAGCTCCACTGTGATGGAACTCTTAAAGAGTTTGATTTCACCAGAAATGATGAAGAGAGCTTATAGATACTTCCAATGCTTTATGTAGAAGACATTTTGTTGATTGGAAATAATGTATCTTTTATTTATGCAAATTAAGAATTTCATTAAAATTTGGATTTTGATGAAAGATTTAGGCAAAACTAGAATATTAGTGACGAGGGGTTAACTCATCAATGCCCATCGTAGATGGACTTAGGTTCGAGGAAGTGGGGAGCGCTGGAGGCATCGATTGGCTAGCAAACAAGCACAAAGGGATGCAAGGTTTACCCAGGTTCAGGCCTCGTAGAGGACCCTACTCCTGCTTGTCTGCTCTTTGAATTATTGAGGAGTCGAAAGTTACAGGGTGCATGTATGCAATCTGGCGATGGTGTGGAAACTAGGGTTGTGTGTGTTGTCTTTCTCGCCGCCCCCTCCTAGCCTTTATATAGATAGGCAAGGTCTCAGGATAGCGAGCCGAGTCGGTTAAAGATTAGGGTTTTCCCTTTTAAACTTCTATCTTAAGTTTGTCGTGTGTTGTAAGCAGTCAAAGTCTCCAGGGCCATTCGGGTCTTGACTGGGCCTCAGCAATGTTGTGGGCTTCTTCTAAGCTGGACCTTATATACCAAGCTCGAGTACCTATGATATATGCCCTTGTCAGTAGCCCCCGAGTGTCCTGTTGAATCGCAGATTCGAGTGGAGACTTATGAAGCTCTCGAGTGGAGAGTTAAGCATGTTTTTGAATGCTTCAGTTTATGTCATAGGGATTGTTGATATGCGTGCCTGATTCATCTGATTGGATCGGGATCAGTTAACTGCCTTAGGGCAAAACAACACAATCTACTCAAAATCGAGTTCCCGGACTCGAATTCGGAAAAGTGTTGGCGTAATTCGACTCATGCCATGCAGGTCTTATAGAGTTGAATCCCAGTGTAAAAGTGTGAGCACTCGACGCGTCCGTCGAGGCTTATTTCATCGCACTGCAGTAACGGATCATTTCGGTAGAGCGCAGCAGGTGCATTGCCAGGCCTTCTTCGGGTCTTATCTTCACACCGCAAGTGTGGCATCCGAATGTTGTCATCACGGAGATGATTCGGGTGGCCCAGGATACATAGTCTCTTTGGAGGTAAAATATGAGGCAGAGTCGTCGATGCTTTCGAGTGTAGACGTAGTCAACACATAGTTATATATAAGGAAAAAATCGTAGGGTGCGCGACCAACGCTCCCTATGGGAGTAGCCCCTGAGTGCCTATTCGAGTCGTAGACTCGAGTGGGGACTACAAGTGTTTTTGACTGCTGTCATCTTTTATTTGTTCAATCGAATATGCCTGCAGCGCTCCCTATGGGAGTAACCCTGAATCCTCAGTCGAATCATTGATTCGAATAAAGGATTTTGAGAGGAAATACATTATCATAATGCTTTGGAAATCTATAAAGTTTATCAGGTGTGAGGCCAGTGCTCATGTTAGGAGTAGCCCCCGAGTGCTTGGTCGAGTCGAAGATTCGAGTAAGGACTAGAGTAGTCAAAAAATTCTCCTGCTGGAGTAAATGACGTCAGTGCTGACAAGGAGATGATCTCACTTGCCCGCTTAAGCGGTTTTGACGGGACGTGACGAAAGTGAGGCCCCATTTCTAACCTGGATTTGACCAGGCGTGCATAATCTTCGATTTTAACTGTGTCTCCTTGATTCTCGCGCGCAAATGGGAGGAGTGGAGAGACGGTTTGTTGTTTGCTCTACCACGCATCTATACCGATTTGCGCCACGCGTCTGGCTGGTGTTCTGCTTTCCGTTGGATGGCATCTGCGGGGAGGTTAAGTATGGATTTGTTGCGGTAATTTCCCCACAACTCATCTTCTTCCTCGTGCGCTGCCTCCATTGCTGCTCCTTGTCGTTCCATTGCTCGCACCCTCTTACTGCGTTGAACGGTCTTTACACTTTTCCCAGCTACTTTCTACGCTCCCACCGCAAGCGCCAGATGGGGAAGAAGAAAGGTGCTTCTGCTGCTGGATCTACAACTACCACTATTGCGGCCAAGAAGAAGGGTGTTGCCGCCACGGGCACTAGCACTGCCGCTGCGGCTGGAAAGAAGAAAGGCACGGGCACACGCGTCACGAATGGGTCATGGCGGCCAACCACCATCAAGGGCATAGAGCTCTTCAACCAGCGCCAAGATGGTGCTCTACCTGGTACCGAAGATAACTACCGAATTCCTGGTGATGAGGTAATCCCAGTCCTCCCGCCGGATTCTGGGTGATGTTCCTCGCGTTTATCATTCGCGGTCTTTCTCTCCCCCTTCACAAGTTTGTGAGGGGGTTGCTCTGCTTCTACGGGCTCCAGCTGCATCAGCTGACCCCAAACTCAATCCTTCACATCGCATGCTACATCACCCTTTGCGAGTGCTGGCTCGGAATCGAGCCACACTTTGGGCTCTTCAAAAAAAATTCAAACTCAAATGCCAGTCGGGCTCTAGGTCGATAGTCTAGAATATAGGAGGCTGCGGGATCCATGTCGACTCCAATTTCACATATTTTGCCATCGACTTCAATGCATCTTTCCAAGGATGGAGGGAGAAGTGGTTATATATTCGCAATCAGAAGGTTGATGAAGAACACTACGGAGTCGCCCCTTTTGATCCGATGGCAGTATGCAAGAGAAGGAGGTCGTGGAAGAACACGGTGATGCCCGGTGAAGCCGAGGAAGCTGAGGCTCTGTACCAGTGTGTCTATGACCTTGAGCTCCGTATAGGCAAGGAAGTATGCGGCGCAGACCTCATTCGCACTTGGATGCACCGTCGAGTGCAGCCGCTGCAGGATAGGGCGCATCCGATGTGCTGCTGGACTAGCATTGATGATGTGACTCGCATCTCGCGAGAGAGCATCTCTTCGGGTGAAGTAGACAGGAGGTTTCGACTGTTGACCAAGCACACCGCCAAGGAGAAACTCCCTAGTGACTCAGTCGTGCCTCCCTTCTATGCGAGTCATCCTCCGCCTGAGGTGGATTTCTTTAAAGTTCTTCTTGTTTTTTGATTGCCTGCTGGGTGTCCTTTATACTGATGTTTGTTCCTTGTTTCAGGACTAGAAGGTGACCACCGTGTTGCCTCCTCAGCCCGAGGGAGTAGTCCCTCGTGAAGCCGAAGAGGAGGACGAATCAGAATCCACCATCCCTGTCGAGGGAGAGCAGGAAGCCCCCGAGTCCAACGGGAATGGCACTCGCAAGCATTCTCGAAGCGACAACTCGGATGCCTCCTCGCCGACGATGCTGGAGGGTCCTCCGACTGTGGTAGAGGAGCCGATTCCTGCCATGCTTGTGCGCTCCATGGATCCTCCTCCACGGAAGAAACTGAGAACCCCGAAGGAGGCATCCAAGGACTCCTTTGACCTCGAAATTTTGACGGGTATGTTTTATATTCTTGCGAGTTCGTCCTTGTGTCCCAAGATATTCTCTTCTGAAGTTGCACTGTTTGTTTTGTAGCCAAACCGTGTCATCATCATCCGATGATTGTCTGTTCGTGAACGAGTCTGGAGTCGTAGACTCCAAAGACAAGGAGGTGGTGGCGTGATCTCCTTCTCCTCCGGTGGTGGCCAACTCCGGTGATCATTCTTCGAGTTCTTCCCATGTCGGGGGCACCAGATTGTTGCCCGGACGTCTACTTAGAAGGAAACTTCAGAGTCCCTAGGGGAACATGTAAGTTTTCTTGTCATTGATAGTCGAAATCTGGTCGATGCTCATACTTCCCTTTTCGTAGCCTGTCATGAAGGAATCCACTCGCCTCGCCGAAAAAATTATTTCCTTGGGCCACCAGCATGCTTTGCTGGAAGCCCGCCATCGCACCTTTGAGGGTGAGTTCGCACTCACTTATTCGTGCTGTTATGCACGAAAATTGGTGATTTTCAGTTGTGTTGTTTCCACTTGCAGGTGAGCATAATGAGCTTCTGCACCGTGTCGATTCCCTCTAGAAGGGTCTTGCCGCCGCAGAGAAAAAGCGCAATGAAGCACTCCAAGCCATGGAACGCTCCGCCCAGGAGCCGAACGAGCAAGGTCAAGGCCATATCAACATCATACTTTATGCTGATGGCCCCATATGATAGAATTTGCATGGCAACAGATTTGGCATTTTATGAAAGCAATCGAAGAGGAAGTAGTATGAAAAGTTTGGCTCAGATCAACTAATCTCTCGAGAAGGAGCCGAACCAGAAAGTTTTCCTTTTACGGTCCTTTGGGTAAATGTATGGACCTCCATGTAAATCTCTCTTTTTTGGTCTTTGATGTAAAATATGCTCCCACCGATCGTGTAAAATGCTAACCTAAAAGTAAGTGGTGAAATTTAAACGAATTTAAGCTTAGCTGTCAATGAGTATGAACTTTCTTGGATTTTAAGCCGAACGACCATAAGGTCAAGGCCATATCTCTACATAAAACTTTATGATCCCATATCCAAGAATTTGAATGGCGATAGATTTGGTCATATTTGTAAAACAAGCGAAGAGGAAGTAGTATGAAACGTATGGCTCGATCAGTTGCTCTCTCGAGAAGGAGCCGAACCTGACTACTACTTCCGCCGGCCCAAATTAATTGACTTGCAGTTATCAGATTCGAATGCATCTAGCACTAGAACATGTTTATATACATCCAAATCTAGACAAATTCGAGTCAAGTAATTTGAGGGAGCACAATAGAGTAGCAATTCAAACTTTCCATGTTTCGAAATTTTCACTTCCTTCACAAACATCGGGGGGAAGGATATTCAATAGATCATCATTCGCAGCACTACTAGTACTACACGGTACAGTGAGTAGTAACAAAAGAAACTTTTTTTGATGATAGTACCAAAAGAAAGGACGTCCCAAAAGAAACTTCATTCAACCATTAAGGCGTTTGGGGTCAAGTTATCTAGTGGATAACACGGGATATCCACTTTTTTTGGGTTATGTAGTGTTTGGTTTAGAGGGTGGAGGGGATATGGATAACCACTTTGGGCTCAAAATGGTGGTTGAGCATATCCCACAAAAAAGAGCTGGATGAGCTCAACCACTTTTGGATAGATCCTCCGAAGCATTTTCTTGTTCGTTCACCCTTCCTCTCGAGAGAAAATAACCATATTTTCTTGCCTATGGGCTCGACACGAGGGCGGACATAGCATAGGCCATCGGGCAGAGCGGGTGTTCGAATACGCACGCGGGCGTAGGCCACCGGGCAGAGTGGGCAGGTAGAAGGGGCGTATGCAGGCAGGTTGACATGGGGTCGACAGGGGCAAAAGGGTTGCGAAGCTGTCAAGCATGTGTCGCTACTAGGAAGTGGTGAGGCGGATAAAGAAGACAAGGTGAAAGAGCAAAATAAAAAACAGTTGGGCTAATAGATTTTGACTAGCTATCCGTAACCACTTTTTATCCCACTTTACCAAACAAAAAAGACTACCCCTAACCAGCTGGTTGGGGATATCCTCATCCCTAAATGACATCCTCGAAACCAAACAGCCCCTAACATAACAGCACGAGTTACATAAAGGACTCGCTACTGAACTAGTGCAGGTCCGATGCCTCCTAGCACTAGTCCGCGCCACCAGCTAGCTCGTGACATCGGCACCAACGCCAGCTCCAGATAATGGCGGCTCCCCGACTCGAGCATCGGCACCTCCAGATAATGCGGCACCTCTTCGTATAAGCGGTACCTCCCGAGCCATCACGGCACTCGCGGATATGGCGGCGGTACCTCCGGAGCCATCGGTAGCTCCAGGAGTACACTGTTGATGAAGTTGCCGTTGTTGGGGAACCATTCCCAGTAGTTGGTGAAAATGTTGGCGTTGGTGACACCACCATCTCGCAGCCGCAGTGGAAGGCCTGGCCGTAGAGGAGACGGGCGTCCCTAAAGTTAACGAACTTGACCTTCAATGTCCCGTCCAGATTGTCGTGGAGGTGATACATACTTGGATTATGTAATCGCATCAGCCGAGGAAGGCGCACGCCAGCTGCCACTTTGTTCTCCACGGGGAGAAGGCCCAAATGCGCAGGGAATTATCCTCCTGTGCGGCGATGTCGGGGTCTTTGCGCTCCGGTACGGCGGGCGGCAACCGGAAGGTGGTCATGGATGACAGATGAGGACGGAGATGGTTGCTGGAAATGGTGGATTAGAGATGGATTGGTGGTGCAGGGAAGGGGAGAGGATAAATAGGAAGGAGATGATCCGATATTAATGAGGCAGATTATCGAAACTTGGGACAATCAATGTCAGATGAAGCTGATGCATGTGGCAAATATCGATGATGACTAGGGTAAGCGATTGGACGGAACGCTGACTCGCTTCCCACACTGATGGCTCATAATTTTGTGGTAAAAGGCCCAAGGCGACTATGACCTCCCCATCTGTGGGCCCTACGAGATGATTGAGTTGATGGGTGAAAACAAATTGATAAAGTGAGCTCTTTCCTACTCCCTCCGTCCGAGATTTTCTATATCTATAATATCTATACCACTATATAGTACTACAACAGTTTTTAATTTGGTTTCTCCTTCAGTTCTAGAACCTTCCCAACATTGAGTAATCTAAGCCATTGATCTGCTATGTCCACTCTTGCATCTATGCCTGACACTTTTTCAAGTGGGAAGCATCGCAGCAGTCACCTCTTCCTTCCCATGTAAGCTTCCGCGCAATGGATTACAACCGTGCAGGCGCAGCAGTGCAGAGAAGGTTGGGGCCCATGGTGGTCCATGCCAACTTTCCTTCTGCTTTGCCTCGTGCTTCACCCAAAAATGAGCTCGCTGGATGTTTACTTTCCTTCCATATTAGGCTGCTCTTCATAGTGCTAAATAACTTAGGCAAGTAAAACTTTCACATGTTACTACAGTACCTTCAAAGTGTACTAGGTGAAAACAAATATACACCGTTACTTTTTATAGATGTGGCTCTTTCATATTTTTTTGAGCTTTACCTATTACAGAGCATAATTTTATATAGTGTTAATATGTCGTACTTTATTATTATGTGGGTCTCACATGCCAACTTACTAATAAAAGGGTGGTGCACAAATACAAAGAGGCCGCTAATCTTGTCCAACTAAACCAGGAATTTGTAAATAATAAGGCCTCAAAATATACAAATAGGACCCCAGTACAGAAAGGAAAGGCGCAATCAAGTAGAGCTTCATTGATTATCAACTGTGGTATATAAAAGAAGGGCACGGCTTGAGGCCGGATCAGAGAGTCCTCATTACCCACCACCCAAATCGCAATGCTTGGGACGGTCACTCTGAAGATTGAAGCCACCGTTCTCAACTGTTCCTCCCGCCCCAGCCCCTCAAGCCCCGGCGGGTCTACAAGGTCTCTCCATTTCTTTCTCATAATCCATTGATTTTTCTTTTGTCGGTTCGTCCATGCAAATATTTTATTTTTCGAACTTCCGTTTCTATAGCGCGTGGATATTCATCTAGTCTGCCACCGCTGCATCCGCAAGATCACCTCCTTCCATAAGTGCGAGCACCCTAGCAGCGGATTCTCCCACGAGCCCGCCATGTACGCCGTCCTATCAGCGGCTAGGGTCGAGTGTGCCCACAAAGGATGTAGTAGTTTGCTTCCCTACTACGAACCCCACGAGCATGAAATCATGTGCTAGTATGCTCCCTGCACTTGCACCGAGACTGACTGCGACTTTGCTGCCCCGCCGCTAGCGCTCGCCGCCCACCTCGAAGCATTCCACTCGATCCAAGTCCACAAGATCCAGTATGCCACCACCAAAGCTTTCTAGGTGCTGGTGCCACTGTCGGGCGAGCCGTCCCGCCAGCTCATCGTCGTTGGGGAGCAGGACGGCGCGTGTTTGTTTTGACGATTGGCTCGGGAAGCACGGTCCCCCTCATGTCTGCGGTCTATGTTAGGCCCGCGATGGGTGACTTGCCGGTGTACAGGGTAAGGATGTGGGCGGAATGCCCATTGCTGCTCTCCTGGACGGACGGTAGGAGGAGGACCGGCAGCGTGACGGTCGAGCTCGACGCGCCGATCTCCACTAAGCCGGGCGAGGTCACGTTTGAGGACCTTACGTCTTACCTGGCGGTGCCGCCTCATTATCTGGTCGGTCCTGCTACCTCAAGGAGCTGCTTTCTTCTTCGCGAAGTTTTAATGGTGATGTAAGCTGCTGTTAATTGGTTTAATTGCAGAATGATCGTTTGCATACCAGGAATGATGGATTTTGTAGTACTAGTACTCTATCTCCTTCCCAAGAAATAAGGCTCCCTTATTTTTGTTTTTTGTTCGACCAAGATTTACTCTAAATATATATAAAGAATATTGGTACTGCATAAATTTAGCATCATTAGAAATTTGTTTCAATACTTAATTCAACGTAAACAAATTTTACATATAAGTAAATTTTAGTTGCTCCATTTATTCGGTCAAACTTTACTTTGGAACACGGTGCGCCTTTATTCCTTGAAATGGAGGTACTAGATGAGTTCGGATGTACTCTCCTAAGTATTTTTCATAAAGTCTTAACTTCCGATGGGTTAGGTGGATCAGTGGATGTACTCTGCTGAGTAGTAAGCTGAATAGGATTAAGGCTCTCTGTTTAGGAAGGCCAGAGGGCTAATTCACAATACTACCAAGTAGATGAACTCTAATTAATTTATGCATGCACGACTAGTTTTACATGCATGATACGCTAGATAAAAAAAGGGGAACATGATGAGAGATGAAACAACATGCATTGGGAGATTAAGAGAAAATAGAGATATCTAAATTAATGAGTCACGGGAATTAAGACAATAAAGAGGATAGGTCTTATTATACGTAATTTCTAACAATTTTAAAAAGCTCTCCGCCTAATAATCCCAAACATAGGTAGGAGTAATCGTCAACATACATAATACTACTACTACTAGTAGTACAATAGTGGAGTACGATAGTAGTAGTACTCCCTCCGATTCATATTAATTGTCACTGGATTGGATGTACTCGTATCTAGCACTAAAACATGTCTAGATACATCCATTTTTGCAACAAGTAAATATAGCCATTTTTGGAATAGTACTAGAGTAGCATGTAGTAGTAATATAGTACTATGTTTATACTGTACTAACTCAACATACATTCGGGCAATCAAAAAATGTTCATCTTGCGGTTCTGCTGCTACAGTGCTACTAGCAGTTTTTCAGGTGCCCATTCACCCTCTGTCTTTCAAAGAAGATTCACTAATTAGTATAAATGTAATTACTCAAAGAAAGTCTCTACCACTATAAAATTATAATCTGCCATGGCTGTTGATTGACAAGAAATTCATTGAGGTGGGTGGGCTGTTGGCGGTGCTATGGTTCCTACTCCTACTATCAATCATAAATAAAATAAAAGAAATAGCTGCGATTCCTTGCATTAATTCTTGCCTCCACCCCTTGCATGCCTGTAGTATATACACGCATTAACTTCTGCGAGTAGTATAGTACAAGTAGGAGTAGTACCAAGCAAGGATATACCGACATGCAAAGATATACTCATAGGTCACATGGTGTACCATTCTGAGTCTTTGTCTTCTTCTTTAGTCTGCTTGCCCTTGCCCTTGCCCTTCTTCCTTAGTTCTTTTTTTTGGTTGAACATTTCGAGAGTTTGTTGACCCCTCTCGAAGTTCACTATGCACATGTATACCTCGTAGGTCGTGTAGGCGTCGAGGCTTGCATACTTGATCTGCTCTTCGGTCAGGGGCATGTTCCCCCACTGCTTGTGGTCCACATCCTCCTTCTTCTTATTCATGACTTTGTAACGGATGTCTATGAGGGCCACCGCGTAGTCAGCCAAAGAATCCTTCTCATTCGTGTAGCCGGCAGGCTTCCACCTCTGCTGGATGTCCACGAAGTTTATCACTGGTACTAGAGAACGCCTAAGCCTGATACGGTCGTTGCCGATGTCGACGCCTGCAAAGGAAATGTTAGGGTTGGCGAGGAACTGTGTTAGTTTTGAGCATGGCTGGTCGGCCTGGCAGATCTGGTAGACTAGGCAATCCATGCCCACACATAGTTGGACGACAACAGCCTTCTACATCGATGATTTCTCATTGGTGTACCCGACGTCGAGGCCAACAATCTTGTCGTCCGTTTCCCCTAGGAGCTTTTGGATTTTCTCGATGTAATCGTTCACCACCGACGCTCTGTTGGTATACGCCACCTGTAGTGTGGTGTTGCCAGGGTCCACGAAGTAGTATATCTTGTCCAACCGCGCCGCCATGGATTATGATTGGCGCCTTCTTTTGTTTTGCAGAGGTCCGACCGGGTGATAGAAAAGAAATGGGATAGAGAAGAAAGGAACCGCTAGGAAGATCGGGAGGTGCATGCATGAGCGGTTCCGGAGACGAAAGGGAATAGCTTCTGGCCCCGCCTAATGCATCCTATAGAATATAATTTATTTACAGATCAGTTTTATGGACGCGGATTATTTACAGCTATAGGTTGATTTCTAGATTATACAAAAAGTACAAGAACTAAACACACGGGATACTTTATGAACGAAGCTCGAAAGTATAAATATTTTTTGAGTTTCACCTACTACTATAATTTTATATAAAAATGATATGTCATACTTACATTATCTGATTCTCACGTGCAAGGCACTTGCAACTCACTAGTTATTTCTTATCTTATCTTATCTTACCACTATATCTTTGCCATTATAATGGAGCACTTTTGAATTGGATCCTTAGCACCAATCCTTACCATTGGACTGTTAGATCCAATGGTTCAAAGCACATGGATTCGTGTTGAATAGTACCTAGAGCAAAATCCACCATTTTCGAGAACCATCATGTCACCACCCCCAAATTTCATAGCATAGTAGGCTGTATTCTCTCTACTACTACAATAGAGCGGTTTTGAATTGGATCCATAGCACCAATCCTGACCGTTGGGCTATTAGATCCAATCATTCAGAGGAGCTGGATTCGTGTTGAATAGTACCTAGACGTCCGACATATCACCACTATATAAAATTTTAATAGGAAAAGCATAAAAAATATAAATTTGATCAACATCTATAAAGTATGGGTGTATATTTGGTTCTTGTACTTTTATATCATTTATAAGTCAACGATTATTAGCTACCTAAAACTTGAAAATTCTGGTAACATGGTCTTGAGAAACGAGGGACAAGATTCTAGAATGATGGAGAAGTGTGTTTTGAGTTTCGTGCATACCATTCATTGTGATGAAGACTATCAATAAAATCTTGTAGATGCTAGAATAGAAAAGAAGATCCAACGGCTAGAAATATTGGGATTCGCGAGTCTTGATCCAACGGTCAATATTCAAAGTTATTCGTACACATTTCTAGCTTTGGATCAAGACTCTCGAATCCCAACATTGCCAGCAGTTGGATCTTCTTTTCCATTTTAGCATCTAAAAAATACTATTTCTCTCTTCCATAACTTACTTGGGTTTGTCTAGATTCGAATGTATCTATACACTAAAATGCGTCTAAATATATTCGAATCTAGACAAAACCAACTCAGTTATTTCTGGACGAAGGGAGTACTTTTGATAGTCTTTAGCACAATGTATGCATATTACTACTCCAAGTTACTTACCACTCAGACCAGTCTTAGAGCATCTCTAGCATGGAAAAAATGGTGCGTTGTTTCACGATATTTAGCGTGATATAGCGTATTTGGAGAGTGCACGATATTTTTTAAAGATTTTGCTCAATATGGTGCTATTTTTAAATAGCATGCTATATCGCGCTAAAACATCACAGCGTTAGCGCTATTTCAAGTATAGGGCGTTATTTTTGTTTGGCGGGTGTGGAGTAAGATAACATATGATGAATGTGTCGAGTAAGCAAACATACAATGCAAATTTGATTGTTAAACTTAAGTGATCATGTCAAGCCGCCACCTCCTCCCACAGACTGCAATGCACCTAGATTCAGCCTCACGGTTATCCTCCAACTTGATAGCGCTGAATCGATTATGCATGTGGACGACATTTCTAGGCAATTCATTACATGCTGAAATTGTTTATATTCATGATATACCTGTTATATTTTTAATTTTTTACAAAAAGATGTTCTGTAAAATAGCGCGCTATTAGCACGCTATAACTTTCATATCGTCTAGAGAAAAGCCAACTAGCCACTAGAGATCCTCTTAGGCTGGTCATAGTGGGAAACATACTACTCTAGTTCATCTTACTACGTGCCTTCATGTGTGTATGTAATTGAGCCGAAGGTAGAGACCTTATTTTTGCAGAAATGGCTCTAGAAATATTCTGTACCTAGAAAGGCTAGGACATTACAGTAAACTATTTTTTCTAGTCATTGGACTATAGATACTCCTAGGATAGGATGGGATATTATTATTCTATATCTTTTGAACTGTACAGCCAAATTCAAAATCCCAGAGCAGAAAATTCTCCCGCCTCACCTCCACCGAAATATTTCGAGTGGTCACACGCCCCAAGTTGTTGCCATACGAAATTCCTTTTCTACCCCTGACAATGGCCTATCTACTCATGTCGGGGCGTGGGTATGGTTCATAATCCCCTCCCCCTGGGGGGCCGAGGGTCCCCACTGCTCTGAAGCTGGGTAGTCCACCTTCCATCGATGCCATTTCCCCCAAAGCACTCTGAAAAACCCTAACCCCTTTCTCACCTCCGTCTCCTGCACCACCACACCGGCCCATCCCCGCAGCGCTTCGCTGGCCTACACGCACCCAACCCCCTCTCACCTCCAGCACCTGCACCACCGCACCGTTATCATCTCCGCCGCACTTCGCCCGCCTACATGCCACCCAACCCCCTATCTCACCTCTAGCTCCTGCACCACCATACCGGAACATCACCGCCCCACTTCGCCGGCCCACACGCCACCCCAAACCCCCTATCCCACCTCCGACTCCTACACCACCGCACTTCGCCGGCCTACACGCCATACCTCTATACCATATACTCGACTAGTTCACGGATCAGCCGACGCCCACCTTATCAACCCTAGTTCGGCCGACACCATCTTCCATACAACCGTGTTAGTTTTGCCGACTTCTAGTCCACAACACCGACCTGCTTCACCCACGCTTGGTGTGCATTAGATCTACTTCACGGACTCAATAGTCCACTACACCGGATCTGTTTCATTGACGCTTTGTGCAGCGCCAATCCATAATCGGGTCATAACAGACCGCTTCACCGACGATGCCATGCACTACACCGGATCTCCTTCACTGGCCATCTTGTCAAGCAAGCTAGACCCATCAACAACCTCCACAGATCTACTTCACAGACGTCGCTGAGATCTATCTGCTTCAGCCTGACTCACCACTACCGGGCACCCTCGGCATCCTTGACATCACCCGCAAAGATGCTGTGTATGCGTAAACGACACCGTGGCCTAGGTAAACCAGATCCGCTTGTTCGCTCGCTTCAATATAGCAGTATGAGCATGCGTTGAACTGCATTTCAGACAGGTAAATTCCTACCAATACTGGCTTAATTGATATCCCACTCTCCCTTGATAAATCCAGTGTAGTCTATTTTAAATCTAGGCGTTAAACTATTCCTTCTGTTTCGAGGTATAAGGCGTCCTTGTTATTCGTGTTTTTCTTTGACCAACAATTACTCTTAATATACATAAACAATTTTGGTAGTACAAAACAGACATCATTAGAGTTCATTGGTATTATGCAATTCATGGCAAATGTTAATTCACTGAATATCTAAGGTTGCCTACTTATTCAACAAGTTCACAAGTTATGTCATCATAATGTGCACTTGCTTTGTATGTTGCTACATCGATCGCATGTAATTTTGGAGTTCTTGGTAGTTTTAAGCCATTGAACATGTAGGTTAACATTCCCTTCTCTACAAGTTCAGAATTTATGCTATTTTAATTTCAATCTGTTGTTCTAAGCAAACAAGAATCGCTTTCTCTTATGTAATTCATCACAAATTTTATGTCATTGAACTTGTTGGTTTTGCATTCCCTCTACAAGTTATACCATTATTGTTTGTTTCAATTAAGCTCCGATAGTAGATGCCGCCTATTGTGTACTACTCACTCCGTTTCAAAATATAAGATGTTTTAGCTTTGTGATAGGAGTGTATCTAGACACCATTTAGTGAGTAGGTTTACTCCAAACGTACATGCACCTACACACTAAAAGTGGCCTAGATGATGACTTATACTTTTTGAAATGGAGGGAGTACATCCATTCCGTAAAAGAAGGCCTATACAACTTTAAAGTCAAACAATGATGACTTGTATCAAGCTCATAGAAAAATATATTAAGGGTTAATTTGTGGCATTTGCGTCTATGAAAATATATTCCCCGATGTATCGAATGGCGTTGGCTTGGTATGGTAGATGATCCGGTATGTTCTATAAACTTGGTCCAATTTTCCGTCGATTGACTTGCTAAAAATTTATACGCCTTATTTACTTTGGATTGATGTAGTATTACATGGCATGTTTTAAGGCTCTTAACATGGTTATCTGCATGCCCTGCTCTATAAATTCAAGTTTCTCAATTATAATTTTTGTAGCAGCAGTATCTGCCTTCTATTATGTAGTTCATGGCATTTTAAGTCACTTCATAGATGGGTTAGCATTCCTGCTCTATAAGTTCACGAGATATACCATTGTAATGTCTATCTTGTTCGTCCAAATGTTAGTACAAGAATTGCCTACTCAGAGAAGGTGACACTTTTATGGCACTTCTCATATTTGTTTGCAATCCTATTTCACAAGTTAAATCATTGTAATTTCTCTCTTGTTCGTAAGTAAGGACTAATCAGAATCGCATTCTATTTTGTCGCCATGAAAATCTTTTATATCATTTAAATGTTTGTTTATATTCTGCCATTCCCTGCTCTACGCTTTCATAAATGATTATACTATAATGTATATCTAGTTCTTTGTAAACATCAACAGCCACTATCTGATATTATTTCCTCTCACGTAACACGGAGAATCATAGAGTGAATCGCCTACAATCTTGTAAGTACATGTTGCTTTGTATTGTTGAATGCAAACCTGTTTTATGTGAATGAGTGGCCTGAACCTATGCAGAGAGGAGCAATAATAAAGTAGATGGATCATCTATCCAAGTACTCGATGGTGGATGTCTTCAAAGAATGAACTGCAATGGATGTTCTCCAACGGGATTGCACAACAAGAAATAGTAAGTCTCTTGTTTTTACCGAGATGTGCACAATGGTCGATGCTTGTTTGTACGAGGTACCACATGATTCGCTAATGATTAGAACAAGGTTGATCTTAACCAAGACTGGACAAAACTAGACGAAATCCTCGATTTATAATTCAATGTGCTCACTTGATTTTGGTGATGATCTATTCTTTCTATATTTGACTTGTGTTCATCTATCTATCTATCTATTATGTGGTGGTAATTTAAGTATATCCACTTTTATGCTAATTTATAGTCTATTATTGTATTTCTCTGCTATAATTAAGAGTTTGAATGCACTCTAGAGGTAGTCACATTGTCTAGTGTCGGCACCACATGAGTTGGCCAATGATTAGAACAAGATGACCTTTAACGGTACTGCACAAAGACCGAATGCAAATTCCTTGATTTGTAATTCAATTTGCTCACTCAATCATGGTGGAGATCTCTTTTTGCTATATTTGACTAATGATCTTCTATCTATCTATATATATACGTTAACTAGACCATGATTAGGTGGTGGTGATTGAAGTATATCCACTTTTATGCTAATCTATATTCTATTATAATATTAGAGATCACCACCATAATGGAGCTTATATGCACTGTGGAGGTAGTAACATAGTCTAGTGTTATATGTATGAGACTAGTATAAATTACTTGGTCTTGGTGGGGAGTAACTTGTACTAGTAGAAATGCATACAATACTAGTCCAAGTTACTCTACCAACACTAAAGGGTGTCTAGATACATTCATTTCACAAAACCCATGACATCTTATATTTTGAAACGGAGGGAGTTCTATCTAGACTACTCATAGTGAGATTGTCATAGCTATTATCATCTAATATGATCCCCAAGTACTATATATATATGTACCATGACCATGTTAATATGATCTAGAAGTCTATCATGCACATGTTGTTTGATTGCTTAATTCATTACCACAATAGCTACTCTACATGATGCACATATAAAGTCTATTGCCAATTTGATTCTTTAGTTTGCTCATCATTAAAGCAATGTAATGATTTTCTTAACTTAAACGGTCAGAGCACCGCCCTGTCAAAGCGAAGTTGCGGGTTTGAGCCCCATCAGTCCCAAACTAGGGATGGAAATTTCTGTGAGAAATACAATGTTTGATTAATAATGAACACGGGATTTTCATCTATACATCATCAGATGATCTTGTGAGTTTAAGATTAGCCACCATATGGTTCAATTGGTTATGGTTCCTATGAATTTTTAGTTGACTTGTGATTGCATCAATGTTATATTCTGACATGGTTCCTAGACATACATTGTTTAAATACTTCACTGACCTTGGAAGGTACACAATGTATCATTTGCTTGTTTGTCTACTGGATTTTCTTGCCTGGTTATATGTACAATGATACTGTCAGCAGTTGGAAATACAATAGTTGTATGCATTACAAAGAAGGTTTGTGTTACTTTTTGGATGCATCCAACTATTGTTTTGACAGCAAATGACCTCTTCTTTTTTTATTTACTGGCCCGGTGATCAAAATATTTGAATGATCTGGCTACCGAAAAGGAATGTTTGATATCTTGTTTGTCTGAAATGATTCTAGTAGTCTATTTAAGACACTTGGTCTATTGATTGTTTTTCCAAGGTACTATCATAGTTGCCTGATGATTAAAGCAAAGCCACCTGTGGTTGGAGGTCACTTTTTTGGCTAGTTCATACTATAGACCATTTTAAACGCTCTTCTTATATTTTAGGTTAATGCTTTGTTGTCTCGGCCAGTTCTAAGCAGTTGAAGGAATCTCATACACCTCTTTTTGTTATATTTCTATATTTCTGTTATGCAGTGATATGATTAGTTTATGAGAGAAAGAGCCGAGTTGCTTGATTCCCTACATTCATTACCACACTAGTTCAGTTAGTCTGCATGAGACACACATGTTGATGGTTTGATTTGTTATATTAGGACAATGCCAATTTTGAAATTCTTTGACAACAAACATGGTGTTTTTTCGCCTACTTTGCTGCTCTAACTTAATATGTCTTAGTTTCAGCATACAAATAACCTGTAGTGTTTCTTCCAGAGTGGCTATGATACTGGCACATGTACGCATCGGTCCAGGACATCGACAGTTCATGTTATTCTAGAAAGAGATGTACGAGGCACATCATTAATTGTACCTGGCCAATGATGAATTTGAATTATTTTACATATAAGATGGCCGTCAGTTAGCTGGTACACTATGCTAACTTGTTTTCTTTGTTTCAGGCTGCACATGAAGCTATGGGGGCAGAAGGAAGGAATCATACGTTAAGTATTGAGGTCATTTCACAAAGTAGCAGTGACAGTGATTATTGCTTGCCTCGTCCCATGGTTTCAGTTTTTCCAAAGAAGAGGTGTTACAATTGCACTCCAAACAATTGATTTACTTGAACAAGAAATGAAAGCAAATAGATGGAATAATCACGATTACGCGTGAATAGATACAAGAACTGAAAGATCGACGAGATTAGACGGACCGTCTACTTGATAATCTCTTCTGCAGCTATCATGGTATGCCAGTTGTTACTTATATGGGGATGTAAGCTCTGTAGTAGAAACCATGTTCCAACACATGTCTCGCGATGTATCTGTAATGCTTCATCTTGTTTTTGTTGAAAGTCTGGTCTGTAATAAATTTCAAAAAAAATATCTATTGATGTAATAGGGTGATCCTAGCGCAGCCATTAGCGGGCTGAAATATTAACGGACTGTTTAAATCTAGAATTTTGCCATAGTTATAGAATACGCAAATATTCTGCGCCAGATGGGCCAAATAAACACTAAAAGGCAATAAGTGGCAGGTCAGAATATTGGTGGGCCTCATAAGTGGCCAAGGCGCTGAAAATGTACTGGGCTGAACAGCAATAGGATAGAACAGTAAAGGGCCCGAACTGTAATGGGCCCGAATATTGATATACCTGAACAGTAAAGACCTGAAACAGTAAAAGGCCTAAACAGTAAAAAGCTCACAGAGAGAGGGCCCACACAAGAAAACAAAGTAACAAAGAAAAGGCCTAAACAGTAAATGGCATGAATAATAAAAGGCCATAAGAGCAAAAGGCCTAAACAGTGAACGGCCGGAACAGTAGAAGGCCAAAACAGTAAAAGGCCAGAACAGTAAAGGATCCTAACACTAGTAACCCAGAAATGTAAAAGGCCATAACAGTAAATGGGTAGAACAGGAGCGGACCCCACGGGCCGTAGGAACAAAGAACGGGTCAGCCTGCAGCCTTAACAAAGGTTCGAAGCGGCACAGCCCCTAATGGGACGCATATTATTCTACCAAAGTGGGCCTTCTTTAGGTCGAAACTATAGTAGGCCTGAAAACATACGGGCCCTGGATGGATTCATTAATGGGCCATGTCAAACAGTACACATCGTGAGAGTAAAGAGCCATAAACTTATTGGGCTCTCCTCGTGGTCCGGCCCACTTGACAATTAGCAGGCCTTGTCTGGGCCAGGCTTCTGCCACGGTTTCTGTGACTGTTAACAGCGGTAACCGGCCGTTAACGGCAGGTGCCACGTGGCATTTTTGCATGACGGCAGCAGTCAGCGCGGGTGGCGAACAGATCTACGACGGAACAAGTTTTCGTGGCTGAAGGGTGCGATCCGCCACGGTCAGAAAAACTGTGGTAGATTCTTTTGTGACGGGGCTTTTACCAAGAAGGGCATCCGTTGTAGAAGACTTTTAGCCACGAAAAAGGGGCCTTTAACCACGAAAATCATTCGTTGTAAAAGCCAACTTTTCTTGTAGTGATGAGAAAGCTGAAAGTGTTCCGTGAGAGAACCGGAATCGTTTTGGGAGGATCCAAAGTACTTTGAAGTGATCTGAAAGGATTTTCGGGTCAAATGGAATTTAATAATATGTATTTTATATTAACTAGACTCCTCTCTTTGCCCTCGGGCGTACTGAAAGGCGTAATGCTTCATGATATGATCTCTACATATCCGCTATTCTCTCTGGCTCTCCTCGGGCAAGGCAGTGAGGAAGATCCCCGCTTATTTTTTCACGATATACGTTTACCGACATACATAGAGAGAGAATGTTGTGGCGATTCAATGCTAATAGTACGTTTGTCTATCAAGGAAGGAACGAGCGAGCGTGTCAATTTGCATAAACAAGCCGACACGACTCTGCATACGCTTAACCCGGATAAAATGGGCCACACAAAAATGCGATTGATTGTCAACGACAAGAAGAAAGTTCGATGTGATTGTTAGACATTCTTTGAGTTTAAGGCTACAACCATCATGTAGATTTGCGAAGTTACGGGGAAGAGCCTGACACGATTGTTTGACATCTTTTAAGTTTAAGGCTAGAATGTCTAAACACAAGATTGTGCAGGTAAGAGGTAGGCAATTTTTTCTGAAAAGCTAAACATAAGGAGCACATAAGTGATAATCAGATATAATAGAATCTGATTACAAAGCAGATAAGAGCAAGAATAGTAATTATCATCACACACACATGCTTGAAACCCAAAGATGATAGTAAAAGAAATTTTTATTCAAGATATAAGTAAATCTACAAGTACGAACGAAATCTAGAACCTATCTAAATCTAAAATCACACAAAAAAATTGAATTGTCGCGATGCCCAGACGGAGTTAGCGGCTGATGAGTACATATTCGCATCATGTTTTATATTATTATTTTGCATTATAGATGTAGGATCTTGGTATTTTACAGCGTTCATGTGCATGTTTTATGTCTGTTTTCACCAGGATTAGGACATATGATGGATACAATGGACACAATCCTTGGAGCAGTTGTACTAAGAAGAAAAGGAGTAAAAAACAATATAAATCGCTTATTTGGGAAATATCAATAATACCAGAAGAAAACCCGAAGCGATCAAAGCTTACAGACGGTTCAATGACCAACTATACGACCAAAGTACTTTTTCCGAGCGTATAGTTCTGATCGTATAGTTGGCGCCACCACCGCCTCCTCAAATAGTTTCACCCCCTACAACTGGATTGGGGAGACGACATACAGAACACCCATAAATCGTCAAAAACCTCAACTTCGGAAGGAATTTGGAGGGGGGACTTGCCCAAGGGATCCATCTTCGCCTTACGCAGATCTAGGAGGCCAAGGCATCGATCTTCATCTTCATCAACCACTGCACCACCATCATCTCCATCCATCCCATCTTTCACCCATCTAGATCTTGTTGTAATTTCCATACTGCTGTGGATTTATACAAGAACTATTCATTTACAATCGATTCCATTACCATTGATATGATGTTGATTGCCTTCATGTCTGAGTAGATCTTTAGTTCTTGGGGAGATGGAGAAACCCTAGCATATGGTTGGGATAAGATAAAGATTATTCTGTATACATCATTATGTGTATGAGTTAATTGTCTTCATCTTGATGTTGGGAGGTGTGCACCTCCTTAATATTTGGCTCTTATGGGGATTCGATGAAGGGGATTACTAGTTGGTAGACAGGGGGATGATAGCACTTAATGTGACTATAAAGCTATTGTCATTCTTTACGTACTAACTTGGGGAATCAAGGAGAACTCATAAACCCATTTCCATGGGAGAAATCCCTTAATAGCATGATAATACGATTGATGTCGTTTATCCGCTTACCGTGGTTATGAAGGATGTGAGCAAAGGGTTGTCACTGTTTGTCCATATATGGATCTCCCCCCACATATATACATATCATGAGAATATTGTTATAATAATCTTGATTGTTTACTCTAAATTGCTAGTGGTGTATCCACCACTCCCTGGGAACGCCTTTTCCCTATTGAAGTTCCAAGTTTCTCTTAGATACGCGATTCTTACTTTCTGCATTAAGTTTTACTTTACTTTACTTGCTTCGTTCAACCAAAACCCCAAAAACAACTCTACTATTCTTGCATCTTAAATTTATTACTTTAGTACTTTGTTTAGTTTTAGTTAAAAGAATTTTAGTCTTTCGCCAACTTCTCTCTATGGGATCGATATCTTTATTTCGAAACTAGCTACAAACGATCTGTGCACTTGTAGTCATCAAGCTATTTTTTGGTGCCGTTGTCGGGGAGCTTAGCACTATAAGTCACTTTACTTTTAGTTATTTACTTTTGTTGTACTAATTTTTAATTTAAGTTGTAGGACCGCAACAATGGACAACACTCGGCATTTAATCCATCTTGAGGTAGTAAGGAAAATGTTCACCATGGACGTTTTTCTAACTATCAATAAAAGCATAAATCCAGATGGAATTGAGATCCACCCTTTATTATTTGAACTACTATACTGTAAGAAATTTGCAAGAACCAATGAAGAGAGGCCATATGGACACTTACAATTCTTTGAAGACATTCTCGCCTTTATATTTGACGACTATGATCTTGATATGGTTAAAACCTAGTTGTTTAGACAAACTCTCTAATAATGTTTATGATCGGTATAGATCTTTTGTGCAGAGGCACCAAGGACTTGGACAGAATTGACAACCAATTTCCTATCAAAATATTACTCAGAAAGCAAAGCTCACAGGATGAGAGGTATTATTATCAGTTTCAAAAATAATCCTGATGAGGGTTTGTATGAGGGATATGTAAGGTACAAGAGCTATCTAGATAATTGCCCCATCATCGCTTGCCTGATTGGTTAATCACCATACTTTTATGGAGGGCTTAATAATGAAAATAGAATGAATTTAGACACCGCTTCTAATGGTAGTTTTCTATCTTATACCTATGATGAAGCTTGGACATTAATAATGAAAATGAGGGAGGCAACGGTAAATCTTAAAAATGAGGAGAACATTGCAAATTGTTTTTCTGAATATGTTTGTGTTAACAATTTCCTTGCAGATGAAAGGACTTGTGCAATGATTAAAACCCTTGGTATTGATTCTTACTCAGAAAGAAAATTATTGAGAATTATGCAGGGCATTTATAGGTACCTACAGAATGGGAACCCCATAAACCCCTCGAAGAAAATAAGCATGCAAGAGCACTAATGGAAGAGTTCTGTGTTGCACCTATTGGATAGAATATCAATAAAAAGCAAAAAGAGGAAGAACAAATAAAAGGAAGATTAAAGAAACTACAAAAGAACCCCGAAGCTACCAATATAAATAATGTCATATTGAAGGATCTTATGGAAGCACGAACAGTGGATAATGAAGTGGTTATGCTAGACTTTGAAACCTCGGAATTCATCGAAGGTAAGGTACAAGGTAACAAAACTTCTAAACCTATGACTCCTATATATTATGGAGAAACTTTCTTATACGGAATTTGTGAGTCGATCTCCACTATAAATATTATGCCTTTATCACTTTATGAAGAACTTCGCTATAATTTAAATAATCCAGATGTGGAACTGGTAGACACTACTATTAAATTGTTTAATAGAACTAATATAAAACTGGAAGGGGTTATCAGAAACCTCTATGTCTTTATTGGATCACCATGTACCCCTTGATTTTCATATTATTGACATGCCTCGAGACTCTTTTTGTCCTATTCTTTAGGCGGGCCTTTTATTTCCATAACCAAAGCTTGAGTTGATAATAAGAAGGAGACGATTTCGTTGATGTTTGGAGAAGAGGAAATGACATTCCACTTTGCCAAACTAAAGAAGAGGCCATATGAAGTGGAAGATATCAAGGAAGAGAAAACGATTGCTGAGCTGGCAGCAATTCATTTCAGTACTCCACAAGATGAATTAGAGAGGAGCCTAATTAATTGGGAGGAACCACCGGATGATGAGGAGAGAGAAGACATGGATGATTACCTTGATTTAGTTCCGGAAGCACAAAATCCACATGACTATGAAGAACTAGTAAGAAAACGAGATGAAGAACCTCCACTAATTGAATTGAAACAACTTCTAGATGATATGAGGTAGGAGTTTTTAGATAATAAAAATAAATGTCTTGTTATTATTAGCAAAAATCTATCAGATAATGAAACAAATAAATTCATTTCGGTCTTGGTTAAGCATCGTGAAGCCTTTGGATGTACTCTAAGTGATATTAAAGGAATATATCCATCTATTGTAACCCATAAGATTACCATGCTTGATGATGCTGAACCTGTAGTTGATACACAAAGAAGGCTTAATCCAAAATTGAAAGAAGTAGTAAGAAAATAGGTTATACGCTTATTAGATGCAAGCATAATATATCCTATTTCTGACAGTAAGTGGGTTAGCCCAGCTCATTGCATACCAAGACAAGGTGGTCTTGATGCTGCTATGAATGAGGATGGTGAGCTAGTTCCTGTAAGAACTATTGTTGGATATCATATGTGCATTGATTTTAGGAAGCTGAACCGTGAGACACAGAAAAAGCATAAACCTATACCGTTTATGGATAAAATTTTAGAAAGACTAAGTAATAATTCTTATTTATGTTTTCTTGATGGTTATTCTGATATTCTCAAATTGCCATACAACCGGAAGATCAAGAGAAAACAACTTTACTTACCCTTATGGCACATATGCTTATAGATTAATTCCATTTGGCTTATGTAATGCAAAGAACTTCTCAAGAATGTGTTTTAAAAATATTTGATGATTTTGTTGAGAAGACTATGGAAGTTCTAACAAATGATTTTGTTGTTTGTGGAACAACCTTTGATAATTGCCTCTACAATTTAACCAAAGTTTTGCAGAGATGCAGGTAATCAAATTTGGTTTTGAATTGGGAACAATGCCGTTTCATGGAAAGAGAAGGTAAAGTTTTTGGGCATAAGGTTTCAGAGAAGGGAATAGAAATAGATAAAACTAATATAAATGCTATAGAAAATCTTCTAATACCTCAGGACATAAAAAACTTAAAAAAAAATCTAAGACATGCAAGTTTTTATAAGCGTTTTATAAAAGATTTTGCTAAAATAGCTATGCCTCTCACCAACCTTCTTGAGAAAGAAACTCCATTCTACTTAGACCATAACTCAGACGCAGCTTTGGGAACCTTAAAACAAATTAGTTTCAGACCCATCATGCAATCTCCAAAATGGGATGAATCTTTCAAATCATGTGTGATGCTAGTGACTATGCTTTAGGGCTATGTTAGGACAGCTGAGATGGAAAGAATTTAAATTTTATTTATTATGCTAGTAGATCTTTTAATAAGATTCAGAAAATTATGCTACTACGTAAAAAGAGCTCCTAGCTATAATTTTTGCTTAACAAATTTAGATCTTACATCATAAATTCTAAGGTAATAGTTCATACGGATCACCAAGCTTTGCATCACCTCCTTGTGAAAAAGGATGCGAAGCCCCGGTTGATTATGTGGGTTCTATTACTACAAGAATATGATTTGCAAATAGTAGATGGGAGAGGTAAGGATAATCCAGTAGCAGATCATCTCTCTAGGATAGATGGAATAATTACCGACCTGCACTCTATAAATGAGTCATTTCCGGGAGAATATTTAGCAAATGTTGAAATTGCTGATCCTTGTTATGCAGATTATGCTAACTATCTTGTAGTAAAATTTATACCTCCTGGTATGACAAGAAATGAAAGGATGAAATTCTTTAATGATCTTAAAATATTACTTTTGGGATGATTCGTATCTATATCGTCATGGACCTGATGTAATGATTTGGAAGTGTGTTCCTAACCATGAAATGAATGCGATTTTGCAAGCTTGTCATGACAAAATTTGATGGAGGACATCATGTGCAAGCTTAACCGCAGCAAAGGTACTTCAATCCGGATTCTATTGGCCCACCTTACTTAAGGACGCACACAGGTATGTAGAACACTGCGATGCTTGCCAAAGAAGAGGTAATATAGGTAGGAGACAAGAAATGGCCATGAATTATAGTCTTATAATCGAACCCTTTGATGTATGGGGAATGGATTACAAGGACCTTTATAGCATCTAATAGTTATACTCATTTCTTGTTGTTGTCGATTATGTTACTAAATGGGTTGAAGCTATTCCAACAAGCCATGTAGATGCAGCCACCTTAGTGAAAACGATCAAGGATGTTATATTCCCTAGGTTTGGAGTTCCTAGATTCTTAATTACTGATGGTGGTTCTCATTTTATGAAAGGAACTTTCAGGAAAATCCTCAGAAATATGGAGTAACTCACCGCTGTTTCACCATATCATCCTCAAACGAGTGGTCAAGTGGAACTCTCCAATAGAGAATTAAAGACCATACTGAGAAGACGGTGGACAAATCAAGAAAAGATTGGTCATACAAGTTAAATGACACTCTATGGGCATACCATATCGCTTAAAAATCCAATGGGTATGAGGCCTTATAAGATGGTATACCAGTAAGGCATGCCATTTACCTTTAGAATTGGAACACAAAGCTTTCTGGGCAATCAAGAACCTAAACTATGATCTTAAAGCAGAGGAGAAAAATTTTATTAGATATTCATGCTTTGGACGAGTTTGGAAGTGAGGCTTATGAAAATGCTAGACTATTTAAAGAAAAGTGAAAAGATAGCATGATAGATAAATAGAAAATAAGACCTTTAAAAGTGGAGACAAAGTGTTGCTCTATAATTTTGTCTTAAGATGTTTCAGGAAGCTCAGATCAAGTGGAAGGTTCCTATATAGTTGAAGAAGCTTATTCATCGTGAGCAAGAAGCTGGGAAAACACCTCTATTTCATGGTGGTAAATGGACAACGCTAAAGCATTATCGAGTAAAAGAAGATATAAGTGCAAATACCATACAAGTGATCACCCTAGAAGAGGTGATTAAGCAAAGATATACACGGATGGCAATTGCAAGAACAATGGACTTGGGATGAAATGAGCAACACTACGGTCAAGCTATTGACCATAAAGAGCACTTCATGGAGGAAACCCATGCAAAGTAAAGGTTTGAGTAAGTTTTATGAGCTTGTGTTAAATTAGGAACATTTGAAGCTCTAGCAAAGAAAAAGGAAGATTGATAATGACAATATTGGTAAAATTTAAGCTGTTATTTTTCCAAAACTTGATATTCCGTTAAGTTTCAGATTAATAAAGAATCCTCGAAGAAGCAGGAAATTTTTGGTGGCCACAGAAGGTTTAATGACCAACTATACGACGGGAATAAAAATTCTGATCGATAGTCATGTCGATAGTTGTTTCAACATCACCCTTCCGGCCCTAGAAAGGTATCGATAGTTTATCGACTAACTATACAGCAGAATAAAAATTCGCCGTATAGTTGTCGTCAGATAGATATTGATGCCTTTGACAAAGCTCTTTTCTAGGTAATCGATAGTTTAACTAATTAACTATATGGCGGAATAAAATTCCAGCTGTATAGTTGTGGTCATATAGATATCGACCCATCTCCAAAAAAATATTCGAGTACAGAGACCAACTATACGGCAGAACAAAATTCTACCAGATAGTTCTGGTCGTATAGTTTGTTCCACCATAGAAGGAAAATCTATAGTCGGTTCAAAACTATACGGCGGGACCTATACGGGTTTGCCCATATAGTTGCTCGTCACGAAAGGCGGCTAGGGTTTTTGACCTCGTCTTTTAAAGCTGATCGCATCTAACCTTTTTCATTAAGTTTTCACAGAGTTATAGCCTCCAGCCTCAAAAAATCCTTGCCATCCCTATATAAGACCCTCTAACAACATCCGTGCAGCAAAGCCATGCAGCCCTTCCATGTCAACAAGATCTAGAGGAAGAAAGAAGAGAAGCCCGTGAAGAGGATCGAAGAAGTAGAACCTAAAGGATCATCATCCAGCCCGGAGATAAAGCCTCTCCCAAACTGGGAGGACATGTTCCCGCAATGGATGGAGATGATGAGGCAAGCTGAGCAGGGAAAGAACAAGGATGAGTATCTCCCTAATCCCTATCATCACAACATAGGATCCTATTATAAACCTCCTCTTGGGCCATCACCTCTTAAACCTAATAAGGTGCGGCAAGATGAGATTCATGATAAGATCTATGAGTTGGAAAAAGCTTCGAAGGCATGTGTTGAAACAATTGGAGAAGGGATTGACTCCTACAGGATGATGAGCAAAGACCTTGAGAAAAAGGTCGATGACATCAATGGTAAAGTTGGTTTCTTGATTAAAACTATTTTGAGTCGACAGATGAGAAGAAATTCCTCAAGAAGAAAATGTTAAAGCTTCAATACGACATGGCCGAAGCTCAGCATCCGCTTTGCAAGCATAGTTAAAGATGGCAACACAAAATAAGAGGGCAATACTCTTCCTACCCAAGAGGAGGAATAGGTACCAACAAGGAGTTATTTGATCCACCGCTTGATTCCAAGCTTGGGGAGATCTTTAAGACCTTGTAATCTATCCTATAAATTTTACATTACTATCTTAGTTTTTCATTAGTTCAAGTTTAGAAATAAAGTTTGCATCATTCGAAAGTTACCTTAAGGAATAGTCGATCCCATTTGTGAAATTCGAGTTTATTATCATATATGGAGCATTATTGAGTTTGTGTTTGTTTTATTGGATATATGAATGGCTTGAGTATAATTTTGCTTGCACTTGCTGATAATAATAGGGGTCTTCCACACCATTGGTATTAATGGAACATATAAAGATAATTTAATCAATATGGTGTAAGTTCATGGTTTGATTTACAAAAGTAAAAATAATATGATTAGTCAAATTGAAAAAGACACCCTAAACAAAGGAGAATAAAAAGTATTATCAAAATAGAGTGAGGACAAGTCGAGGTGGAATCTTCAAGTCATAAAGATGCTTCATATACAATTGGAATTGATAATTGAGATTGTTAAACTTTGGATTCCTACATGAAGTGGAATGTATGGTTAGCTTCTTTGCACAACACTTAAACAAAAGTGTGAGCATAAATAAATAAAAAAGAAAAAGAGTGAAGTGCAAAGAGCAAGTAGGCATACACCACAATATTGTGGTATGACGAAGAAACATTTTGAGATTTTTGAATCCTAAGTGAATATGTTAATCCTAAAACACTTGGAACTACCTCGCTGACTCATTCGGTCGAACCGAATACTTTTACATCATGTTGAGATTCATATTTTGTGAACTGTTGATCACTAAGGTGTGGAAGCCTTCTAATATTATTTAGATGGTTCGAGTAGGGTACTACTCAAAAACTTATTCCTATGTATCATATATGATAAACACATGATGCAACCACCTCATTTATTTTATCGACTCAGCTTCATGAATATGAGGATCACATCCATTAAGCTAAACTTGCTCGGGACAAGCAAAAGTCTAAGCTTGGGGAAGTTGATGAGTGCATATTTGCATCATGTTTTATATTATTATTTTGCATTTTAGATGTAGGATCTTTGTATTTTACGGTGTTCACACGCATGTTTTATGTCTGTTTTCACCAAAATCAGGACAGATGATGGATACAATGGACACCATCCTTGGAGTTGTTGTACTGGGGATAAAAGGAGTCAAAAACAACGTAAATCGCTTATTTGGGAAATATCAATAATACTAGAAAAAACCCAAAGTGATCAAGGCTTACAGATGGTTCAACGACCAACTATAATGACCGAATACTTTTTCCGGCCATATAGTTCCGGTCGTATCATTGGCGCCGCCACCGCCTCCTCAAATAGTTCCACCCCATGCAACTGGATCGGGGAGACGACATACATAACACCCAGAAATCACCAAAAACCTCACCTCCGGAAGGAATCTAGAGGGGGAACTCGCCCAAGGGATCCATCTTCGCCCTATGCAGATCTAGGAGGCCAAGGCATCGATCTTCATCATCATCAACCATTGCACCACCATCATCTCCATCCATCCCATCTTCACCCATCTAGATCTTGTTGTAATTTCCATACTCGTTGTGGATTTATACAAGAACTATTCATTTACAATCGATTCCATTACCATTGCTATGAGCTTGATTGCCTCCATGTCTGACTAGATCTTTAGTTCTTAGGGAGATGGAGAAACCCTAGCATATGAGTGAGATAATATAGAGATTATTATGTTATACATCATTATGTGTATGAGTTAATTGTCTTCATCTTGATGTTGGGAGTTATGCACCTCCTTAATATTTGCCTCTTATGGGGACTCGATGAAGGGGATTACTTGTTGGTAGACGGAGGGATGATAGCACTTAATGTTACTATAAAGCTATTGTGCTTCTTTACGTGAACTCATAAAGACATGTCCATGCCATGGAGAAATCCCTTAATAGAGGGATAATACGATTGATGTCGCTTATCCGCTTACCGTGGTTATGAAGGATGTGAGAAGTGGTTGTCACTGCTTGTCCATATATGGAGCTCCCCCCACATATATACATATCATGAGAATATTCGTTATAATAATCTTGATTGTTTACTCTAAATTGCTAGTGGTGTATCCACCACTCCCTGGGAACGCCTTTTCCCTATTGAAGTTCCAAGTTCTCTTAGATACGCGATTCTTACTTTCTGCATTAAGTTTTACTTTACTTTACTTGCTTCGTTCAACCAAAACCCCAAAAACAACTCTACTATTCTTGCATCTTAAATTTATTACTTTAGTACTTTGTTTAGTTTTAGTTAAAAGCATTTTAGTCTTTCGCCAACTTCTCTCTATGGGATCGATATCTTTATTTCGAAACTATCTACACACGATCTGCACTTGTAGTCATCACCGCACGTCCTACTCATCCTCGCTATTTGGTGAGGTTGGCGAGCTCGACCAGCAGTGTGGCGATGTTGGAGGTGGAGCCTGCTGCTTCGTGGCCATGGTGGACTGTGGAGGGCACATAGAGTGCCCACCGATGCGCCTTCTTTAAGCGCCGCTTGGTCTTATGACGTGCAGCGCCAATGCCGCCTCCGTGATCAAGTTCGAGTGGCATAATGTCCATACAAAACTTCTCATGCGCGGCAGAACATTGCTGCCGTGCGTCTCCGGTGACGGCGTGCTCCGCCCGCTGGTTGGCATCATGGTCGGGGAACTCCTCGCCAGGGATATCTTCGTGATGTAACCAATCGCACATCTCTTATTGAGTAACGAATAAAGTGTTATTGTGTTTTTCATCTACATCAAATACCTAGCCATTAAGATTTATTTCGATAATTGTTATTTGATTCCGGTATTATGAGAACAATTGTTGTTCAAATGATTACTGTATTCCATAGACGATGGATGAACCATTATAAATCTTGTTGGTGAAATAAAATTCATAACACTAATGATAAAATGTCATAAGACAAATGATTATAATTTCACTTAAGTGTGACACCACCATTTAAGTTATATTGGAAAGAAAGACATGAAGAAACTCCATGTTGATGGAATTTATAAGTCAATTTTTTCGAATAAATTGAGGCTTGTAAGAATCTCCTATAGATAATTGAACTCCATTCATGGGCCAAAATAGAATGGGTGGCTAACTTATTGGAGGTCATACATGTTGATGTATGTGATCCATTATGTGAAACTGTGTATGGTGGATTATTCTACATACTATACTTTCACGGAGGACTTGAGTAGATATATGAGTTTATCTATTTAATGAGAAACAAGTATGAGACATTATGAAACATGTTCAAACGTTTCAGTGTGAAGTAGAAATCATCATAACAAGAGAATCAAGAGTTTATGATTGGACCATAAAGGAAGATATTTTAGTTACAAGTTTAGAAAACATCTGAAAGTTCATAAATTGTTTCATAAACTTGAGATTCCTGAAACACCACAGTATTATGGAGTATTTGAGAATTTAATTGAACCTAGTTTAACTTGGTAAGATCAAAGATAAAACTGTCATTATAATTTAAAGATTATGCTATAGTGACTACCACTTTTACACTTAAAAGAGCAACATCATGATCCATTGAAATGGCAAGGGTTAAAACCCAGGTTATCCTTTCTTAAACTTTGGTATACAAGGCATATGTAAAACGTTTACAACCAAAAGTTGGATAAGCACATCTTTGTAGGTAATCCCAAAGAAACCATTGGGTATTCCTCCACTATAACATTTAAGACAAAACGTGTTTGTCATTGGGAATGACAAATTCATTGAGAAAGTTTTTTCGTGAAAAGTTAAGTAGGAGGACAATAGAATTTTGATGAGGTTGATGAACCTAAGCAACATGTGCTAAGTAGCACAACATCGGAAAGTGTTCTGGAGGAAGCTATAGTGCTCATAGATCCTATGCCTACAATTGTTGTAGTCCCAGAGATCTAAGTTCCTATTGACCCATGTGGATCGGATAATAATCAAATATCAAGATTTGAGGACTAAGTGGCAATAATAAGCTGACTACATACAAAGAAGCAATAATGGATCCTAACTCTATTAAATGGCTAGAAGCCATAAGAATCCGCGATAGTATCTATATAAAAATCAAGATGTGAACTTGGTAGACCCTCCGGAAGGCGTGAAGTTTTAAGGTGTAAATGCATCTATAAAGAAACCGACATGGATGTTCACATCTGTGAAATGGTTGACATGTCGGAAATAAGTTTACGATAATGTTCAAAGAGTTGAATATGACAAGATTTTATCTTTCGTACATTTAGTCTACGAATTCTTGTAGCAACCACTACATATTGAGATATGGTTGTTGAAAAAACAAAACAACATTCTTCTAATAGAATGGTTACCTACGATGTGTGCATGGCCCTATTGAAAGGGTTTTTATTGAATCAAAGGGTGCTAAAAGGTATGTGAACTTCAATGGTTGAAGTAAGCACCATAGAGTTAGAAGCTCCACTGTGATGGAACTCTTAAAGAGTTTGATTTCACCAGAAATGATGAAGAGAGCTTATAGATACTTCCAATGCTTTATGTAGAAGACATTTTGTTGATTGGAAATAATGTATCTTTTATTTATGCAAATTAAGAATTTCATTAAAATTTGGATTTTGATGAAAGATTTAGGCAAAACTAGAATATTAGTGACGAGGGGTTAACTCATCAATGCCCATCGTAGATGGACTTAGGTTCGAGGAAGTGGGGAGCGCTGGAGGCATCGATTGGCTAGCAAACAAGCACAAAGGGATGCAAGGTTTACCCAGGTTCAGGCCTCGTAGAGGACCCTACTCCTGCTTGTCTGCTCTTTGAATTATTGAGGAGTCGAAAGTTACAGGGGTGCACAGATGCAATCTGGCGATGGTGTGGAAACTAGGGTTGTGTGTGTTGTCTTTCTCGCCGCCCCCTCCTAGCCTTTATATAGATAGGCAAGGTCTCAGGATAGCGAGCCGAGTCGGTTAAAGATTAGGGTTTTCCCTTTTAAACTTCTATCTTAAGTTTGTCGTGTGTTGTAAGCAGTCAAAGTCTCCAGGGCCATTCGGGTCTTGACTGGGCCTCAGCAATGTTGTGGGCTTCTTCTAAGCTGGACCTTATATACCAAGCTCGAGTACCTATGATATATGCCCTTGTCAGTAGCCCCCGAGTGTCCTGTTGAATCGCAGATTCGAGTGGAGACTTATGAAGCTCTCGAGTGGAGAGTTAAGCATGTTTTTGAATGCTTCAGTTTATGTCATAGGGATTGTTGATATGCGTGCCTGATTCATCTGATTGGATCGGGATCAGTTAACTGCCTTAGGGCAAAACAACACAATCTACTCAAAATCGAGTTCCCGGACTCGAATTCGGAAAAGTGTTGGCGTAATTCGACTCATGCCATGCAGGTCTTATAGAGTTGAATCCCAGTGTAAAAGTGTGAGCACTCGACGCGTCCGTCGAGGCTTATTTCATCGTACCTGCAGGCACGGATCATTTCTGGTAGAGCGCAGCAGGTGCATTGCCAGGCCTTCTTCGGGTCTTATCTTCACACCGCAAGTGTGGCATCCGAATGTTGTCATCACGGAGATGATTCGGGTGGCCCAGGATACATAGTCTCTTTGGAGGTAAAATATGAGGCGTAGTCACGATGCTTTCGAGTGTAGACGTAGTCAACACATAGTTATATATAAGGAAAAAATCGTAGGGTGCGCGACCAACGCTCCCTATGGGAGTAGCCCCTGAGTGCCTATTCGAGTCGTAGACTCGAGTGGGGACTACAAGTGTTTTTGACTGCTGTCATCTTTTATTTGTTCAATCGAATATGCCTGCAGCGCTCCCTATGGGAGTAACCCTGAATCCTCAGTCGAATCATTGATTCGAATAAAGGATTTTGAGAGGAAATACATTATCATAATGCTTTGGAAATCTATAAAGTTTATCAGGTGTGAGGCCAGTGCTCATGTTAGGAGTAGCCCCCGAGTGCTTGGTCGAGTCGAAGATTCGAGTAAGGACTAGAGTAGTCAAAAAATTCTCCTGCTGGAGTAAATGACGTCAGTGCTGACAAGGAGATGATCTCACTTGCCCGCTTAAGCGGTTTTGACGGGACGTGACGAAAGTGAGGCCCCATTTCTAACCTGGATTTGACCAGGCGTGCATAATCTTCGATTTTAACTGTGTCTCCTTGATTCTCGCGCGCAAATGGGAGGAGTGGAGAGACGGTTTGTTGTTTGCTCTACCACGCATCTATACCGATTTGCGCCACGCGTCTGGCTGGTGTTCTGCTTTCCGTTGGATGGCATCTGCGGGAGGTTAAGTATGGATTTGTTGCGTAATTTCCCACAACTCATCTTCTTCCTCGTACTGCCTCCATTGCTGCTCCTTGTCGCTCCATTGCTCGCACCCTCTTACTGCGTTGAACGGTCTTTACACTTTTCCCAGCTACTTTCACGCCCCACCGCAAGCCATGGGGAAGAAGAAAGGTGCTTCTGCTGGATCTACAACTACCACTATTGCGGCCAAGAAGAAGGGTGTTGCCGCCACGGGCACTAGCACTGCCGCTGCGGCTGGAAAGAAGAAAGGCACGGGCACACGCGTCACGAATGGGTCATGGCGGCCAACCACCATCAAGGGCATAGAGCTCTTCAACCAGCGCCAAGATGGTGCTCTACTGCACCAAGATAACTACCGAATTCCTGGTGATGAGGTAATCCCATCCTCCCGCGGATTCTGGGTGATGTTCCTCGCTATCATTCATGTCTTTCTCTCCCCCTTCACAAGTTTTTGAGGGGGTTACTCTGCTTCTACGGGCTCCAGCTGCACCAGCTGACCCCAAACTCTATCATTCATATCGCTTGCTTAATTACCCCCTATGAGTGCTTGCTCAGAATCGAGCCACACTTCGGGCTCTTCAAAATACTTTTCAAACTCAAACGCCCGTCTGGCTCTGGGTCGGTAGTCTATGATATAGGAGGCTGCAGGATCCATGTAGACTCCAATGTAACATATTTCACCATAAACTTCAATACATTTGTCCAAGGGTGGAGGGAGAAGTGGTTCTATATTCGCGACCATAAGGTTGATGAAGAACACTACGGACTCCCGCCTTTTGATCCGACGGCAGTATGCAAGAGAAGGAGGTCGTGGAAGAACACGGTGATGCCCGGTGAAGACGAGGAAACTGAGGCCCTGTACAAGCGTGTCTATGACCTTGAGCTCCGCATAGGCAAGAAAGTAGGCGGCATAGACCTCATTCGCACCTGGATGCGCCATCGAGTGCAGCCGCTGCAGGATAGGGCGCATCCAATCTGCTGTTGGACTGGTGTTGATGATGTGACTGATCTCGAGAGAGCATCTCTTCGGTGAAGTAGACAGGAGGTTTCCGTTGACCAAGCACACCGCCAAGGAGAAACTCCCTAGTGACTCAGTCGTGCCTCCCTTCTATGCGAGTCATCCTCCGCCTGAGGTGGATTTCTTTAAAGTTCTTCTTGTTTTTTGATTGCCTGCTGGGTGTCCTTTATACTGATGTTTGTTCCTTGTTTCAGGACTAGAAGGTGACCACCGTGTTGCCTCCTCAGCCCGAGGGAGTAGTCCCTCGTGAAGCCGAAGAGGAGGACGAATCAGAATCCACCATCCCTGTCGAGGGAGAGCAGGAAGCCCCCGAGTCCAACGGGAATGGCACTCGCAAGCATTCTCGAAGCGACAACTCGGATGCCTCCTCCGACGATGCCGGAGGGTCCTCCGACTGTGGTAGAGGAGCCGATTCCTGCCATGCTTGTGCGCTCCATGGATCCTCCTCCACGGAAGAAACTGAGAACCCCGAAGGAGGCATCCAAGGACTCCTTTGACCTCGAAATTTTGACGGGTATGTTTTATATTCTTGCGAGTTCGTCCTTGTGTCCCAAGATATTCTCTTCTGAAGTTGCACTGTTTGTTTTGTAGCCAAACCGTGTCATCATCATCCGATGATTGTCTGTTCGTGAACGAGTCTGGAGTCGTAGACTCCAAAGACAAGGAGGTGGTGGCGTGATCTCCTTCTCCTCCGGTGGTGGCCAACTCCGGTGATCATTCTTCGAGTTCTTCCCATGTCGGGGGCACCAGATTGTTGCCCGGACGTCTACTTAGAAGGAAACTTCAGAGTCCCTAGGGGAACATGTAAGTTTTCTTGTCATTGATAGTCGAAATCTGGTCGATGCTCATACTTCCCTTTTCGTAGCCTGTCATGAAGGAATCCACTCGCCTCGCCGAAAAAATTATTTCCTTGGGCCACCAGCATGCTTTGCTGGAAGCCCGCCATCGCACCTTTGAGGGTGAGTTCGCACTCACTTATTCGTGCTGTTATGCACGAAAATTGGTGATTTTCAGTTGTGTTGTTTCCACTTGCAGGTGAGCATAATGAGCTTCTGCACCGTGTCGATTCCCTCTAGAAGGGTCTTGCCGCCGCAGAGAAAAAGCGCAATGAAGCACTCCAAGCCATGGAACGCTCCGCCCAGGAGTCGAAGACTCGCGAGGAGGACCTGCTAGCAGCTGTGGCTGACAAGGAAAAGGTGTTCGTAGAACAGATTTTCTCTATTGCTAAGGCACTCTCGGGTACGATACTGCATTATTTTATTTGCTGTGTACTTTGCCTATACGTTCTTGTGCTCATGTGTATCTTCTGCAGATGGTGTTGGCATGCACTTTGAGGCCCAGGCTTTGGCTCGCTCAGATGCTTTGGCCGGTGTTGTGGCTACAGTCGAAGACCGCAGTGTCTTTGTTAAGGACTCACTCGAGAAGGCCAAGGGCGTGCTTGGGCGTCTTCGAGAGGAGATGGTCCCCAAGGCCAAGCTGATCGAGGATCTCGATGGCTTGGTGGAGTCCTTCGCTGGAGGCGTGCCCATGGACTTCAAGAATGCTCAAAGGGGGTTGGAGCAACCATGGGACTCACCATGGTGCAAGCTCACGGTGTTGATCTGAACCCCAGGAGGATCTCCTTGGTGATGCTGGTCACTGCGGATGGCCAGCAGGTAGTGTTTTCTCCCTTTGCCACTAGTTGCAATAAATATGAAGCCTCGGCTCATTGAAACACTCACCAAGTATTCGGCGGAGCTGAGGCGGTTAAAGACAGCAAAAGTCATGGCATCAGAGGTTGTAGCCAAAAAGGCTGTGGCGTCGAAGACTGCCACAGACTCGAGGAATCCCCCCGAGTGCCAACACGTAGCTATAGTCTGCTGCTTAATCGCCTTTTGTAATAGTCTAGCTTTTCCCTTTTGAATTGTACCTTGTGGGGTACCCCTTTTGAGACTTGTTGAACCTTGATATTTTTTGTTGGCATTTATTTATGAATGGTTGGTCTTATTTGCTTCTTACTCTGCTTGTAATAGGGTCCTTCGAGTGGTCCGTCCGACTCACCTTCCACCGATGAACCTGTGGCGCAACCACGTTCAAAGGTGGAGGAGTTGTCGCTGCTGTCACGATTGCATGACCGCATAAAACATTTGGAATGAGAGATTCCTATGATCCGTGGTAGCGGGGATGTTTGGAAGTCAAAGGCTGAAAATGCCAGTGCGCGCGAGAAGTACCTTCTAGGCGAGGTGGCTCAGTTGAATGAGCAATTTAAGTGTTAGTTCTCTAGCTTCTCATCCTTTCCCAGCCACTTGTGGTGACACTTTGTCTTTACGCTTTGTACTGCATTTTGCAGTTGTTAGTGCTCGTCGCCCGCAGGATGAGAGGGACCGAATCACCATTCGACTGAATTACTTAACCCAGGAGCAGTTGGAAGCTAGTGGGTACTTTTGAGTTGATCATGATTGCACAGTCGCGTTGGCGACGCTGTAAGACCATGTGTCACATGTTCTGCTTTATTTGAAGAAGTCACATTCATGCCTTAAGCATATTTTCCAGGCGATGTTCCCATTGGATGCCATGCCCTCTAGCTTGTTAGATTTACTGAAGAAATTTCAGGATGCCAGCGCAGTCCACGAGTGTGTGCATCAGTAGTTAGTTGCGGGTGCCAAGGCTGCATTGACACTTGTTCGCCTGCATCGTCCTAATCTGGATTTCACAGATGTTGCCGTTGGACCACTGCCCCCACCATAAGGAATGGCATGGAACATGGTGCCTCATTATTGGGCAGTTGATCAGCCAACCAAAGATTTCGTCGAGTTCTTCGAAGAACGTACCAATGTTCTCCTTTTATGGCAGTAGGGTATTTTTGAACCTGCAGATAGATGCGTAGGTGTTGTAAAGTTCGTATAAGTACATCGGGTGGTTTTTGTTACCCGTTTATATGTAAGAGCTTGCTAGCTTATGTATTTTTCAAGTAGCTTGTAATCTGCAGTTCCTTTTTGTTAGCCTGACGCATATTCATCTCAACACCTTGTCATCCTGTCAGGTGCGTTGCAGCTGGGTTGGTTTTACCAAGGGTTCGATTGATAGTACGTTAGCTACTCAGGCTACTGTGTTATTTGTGTAACAAGGTGTAAAGGGTGGCGCAGCCCCTGCGTGATACAATTGTAACTACAAATAGAAAAACAAAGTTGGAGGCACTTAGCTTTATTTATTCGCAGAATATCAGGAGGTACAATGTGTGGCTAAGTAGCCTTGCTGAATAGCCTTATGTGTAAAGTAAAAATATCTAAGGGTAGAAGCAACGCAGCTGTGCGACGTTCTAGGGATTGGAGTATGCGACTCCGCTTTCTATGTCTTTAAGGCGGTAGGTGCCACCTAGATTACTTCGGTAATCACATAAGGTCCCTCCCAAGGGGACTCGAGCTTGAGGTGCCCTTGCTGCTTTAGTCGCATCACCAGATCTCCTTCGACGAAGGACTTTGGGCGTAGCCTTCTGCTGTGATAGTTGTGGAGGTTTTGTTGGTAGATCGTGGATCTTTCTGCTGTAATCTCATGTGCTTCGTCGAGGAGATCGACGGAGTCTTCGAGTGCGAGGGTTGATTCTGCCTCGCTGTATGCTATGATCCACGGGGATTTGTAGCGTACTTATGTGGGTGGTACCGCCTCAGCACCGTGTACCATGAAGAACAGAGTATAGCCTATGGCGCTGTTTGGAGTTGTGTGCAGGCTCCATAGTACAGATTGTAGCTCCTCGGGCCAGTACCCAGCAGCTCTTTCGAGTGGCCGGAGGAGCCTTTTCTTGATGCTGCTGCAGACAAGGTCGTTGGCATTTTCGACTTGGCCGTTGGTCTGAGGGTGTGCCACCGAGGCGTAGCTGATGTCGATTCCCAGGTTTTCGCAGCAATCCTAGAACTCCTTGGAGGTGAAGCTCGTTTCGTTGTCCGTGATGATGCTGTGTGGCACCCCAAACCGGAAGACGATGCACTCAAAGAATTTTACTACTGCTGCCCCTGATTGATTTGTTACTGGCATGGCTTCAATCCACTTCGTGAATTTGACGACTGCGATGAGGAGGAAGACGTATCCTCTATGTGAAGATTTGTGCAGCTTGCCCACCATGTCAAGTCCCCATTGCGCGAAGGGCCAGGCCACAGGTATAGGCCTGAGTTATGCGCCAGGTGCGTGCGGTTTATCGGCGAATGGTTGGAAAGCATTGTTGGAGATATGCCCAGAGGCAATAATAAAATGGTTATTATTATATCTTTGTGTTTATGATGAATGTTTACATCCCATGCTATAATTGTATTATTAGGAAACACTAATACTTCTGTGTTTTGTAAACATAAAAGAGTCCCTAGTAAGCCTCTTGTTAAGACTATCTTGTTGATTAATAGATGATCATGGTTTCCTGATCATGGACATTGGATGTTATTAATAACAAGATCATATCATTGGGAGAATGATGTGATGGACACACACCCATAGTAAGCATAGCATAAGATCAAGTCATTAAGTTCGTTTTGCTACAAGCTTTCAAGTACATAGTAACCTAATCCTTCGACCATGAGATTGTGTTAATCACCATCACCGGATGAGTGCTTTGATGATATTAAACGCTGCTTCATAACTGGGTGGTTATAAAGGTGGTATTAGGTATTCTGAAAGTATGTGTTGAAGCGCATGGATCAAGACTGGGATTTTTCCATCCATATGACAGATAGATATTCTCTGGGCCCTCTCGGTGGAATGTCATGTAATTAGCTTGCAAGCATGTGACTAGGTCACAAGGGATGACATATCACGGAACGAGTAAAGAGTACTTATCAGTAACTGATACATTGCAAATGTATCTATAATTTTTGATGTTCCATTCTTGGTTTTATCCACTTTCTGGTGTTTTGTCCATACTTTGGAGTACTTTTCATATGATTTCATGGACTAACCTATTAACAAGAGCCACAGTGCCAGCTGCCTGTTTTCTGCTGTTTTTGGTTCTAGGAAAGTCAAAAAATGAATATTCTCGGAATTGGACGGGACAAAAGCCAAAGTGCCTATTTTTTCGGAAGTCATCAGATGCCAGAATACGAGACAGAGAAGGGCTTGGGGCCGGCCACACCACCTGGCCGCGCGGCTAGGCCTGGCCCACGCCAGGGGTGGTCTGGCCGACCCTAGCACCCCCTCGGCCTCTCCTTCCGCCTATAAGATGCCCTCGGGACGAAAATCCTAAGTACCCGATCAAAAATCCACGAAAGAGTCTGTAGCCACCGTCATCTCCATCCCTAGATCGGGAGGGATCTGAAGCTCTTCCCGGCACCCTGCCAGAGAGGGGAATTCACCATGGATGCCTTCTTCATCATCATGCAAGCCTCCGGTGTGATGCGTGAGTAGTTCATCTCTGGACTACGGATCCATGTAGTAGCTAGATGGCTGGTTCTCCTCCTTTGTGCTTTCATGTTTAGATCTTGTGAGCTCCGTTCATGATCAAGATCATCTATTTGTAATCCATATATGTTGTGTTTGCGGGGATCCGATGGATATTGAGATGCTATTTCAGATTGATTATTGATTCTATCATGCCTTTGTTATTTGTGATCTTGCATGCTTTCCGTTGTTAGTAGCTATCTTGTCCAAGTAGATGCTAGCAACTCCAAGAGTTAGTATTTATGCTCGATAGTGGGTTCATGCCTCTGGTAATCTGGGGAAGTGAAAGAAATCTCTAAGGTACTAGATGTGCTATTGCTACTAGGGAGAAAACAATAATCCTTTGTTCATAGAACAATCGTATTGTTTACATTACATGCAATTCTTAAAGCAATAATTTGTTGCTTGCAACATAATACTGGAGGGGGTTCGGATGATAACCTAAAGGTGGATTATTAGTCATAGATGCAGTTGGATGGCGGTCTATGTATAATGTTGTAATGCCCAATCAAGTTCCAAAGGAGTCAAGATGATTAGTATATGCATGTATTGCTTTCTCGATGTTTGTCAATTGCCCCGCTGTAATTTGTTCACCCAGCATGTTATGTATCTTAAGGAGAGCCACCTCTAGTGAACTATGGATCCCGGTCCTTTCTTTTACATACAATCTACAAAATGTTTACTGCTTTGTGTTTACTTTCTGCAAACTATTTCTTCCTTCCATTCGATACGTTTAATCCTTTGTTTTCAGCAAAACCGGTGAGATTGACAACCTCATCGCAAGTTGGGGGCAAAGTTCTATGATTGTGTTGTGCAGGTCTCCACATTGCTACTAGCACCAGTAGTGCGCCCTGCTAAGGCTCAGCTAGCAATACCTTTGAGGTGTTTCCTTGCTCCTACTGGTTCGATTAAACCTTGGTTTCATAACTAAGGGAAACTTGCTGTTGTGCTCATCATACCTTCCTCTTGGGGTTCCCCAATGAGCTCCACATCAACACCGAGCCATCAAGCACTTTTCTGGCGCTGTTGCCGGGGAGTCAAGGACATCTTCACAAGGGGAGTCCCTCATAACCAATCTCTTTACTTTGTTATTTTTGTTTTGCTTAATTCCTTTTTGCTTTGTTTGCTTGTTTTGTTATCAAAAACACACAAAAATTAGTTTTACAAGTTTGCTTTCTTATTTGAAAACACACAAAAAATGACTACTCTTGAAAACACTAAGTTGTGTGACTTCACTAGCACCAACAACAATGATTTTATGAGCACACCTATTGCTCCACCTGTGCCTGAAGATACTTTCTTTGAGATAAAACCTGCTTTACTCAATCTTGTTATGAGAGAACAATTTTCTGGTATTGGTAATGAAGATGCTGCTGCCCATCTAAATATCTTTGTTGAACTTTGTGAGATGCAAAAGCATAGGGATGTAGATGGTGATATTATTAAGCTGAAATTGTTTCCTTTCTCTTTGAGAGGAAAAGCTAAAGAATGGTTGAATTCCTTAACTAGGAATAGTATTGATTCTTGGACTAAGTGCAAAGATGCTTTCATTGGAAAATACTATCCTCCTGCTAAGATTATATCTATGAGAAGTGAAATAATGAAGTTTAAACAATCTGATAATGAGCATGTTGCTCAAGCTTGGGAAAGAATGAAATCTTTGGTAAAGAATTGTCCCACTCATGGATCGACGCTTGGATGATCATCCAAACTTTTTATGCAGGATTGAACTATTCTTCAAGGAACCTATTGGACTCTGCTGCTGGAGGTACCTTTATGACCATCACTTTGGGTGCTGCAACAAAACTTCTAGACAATATGATGGTTAATTATTCTGAATGGCATACTGAGAGCTCCACAAGGTAGGAAGGTAAATTCCGTTGAGGAAACTTCCTCCTTGAGTGATAAGATTGATATTATTATGTCTATGCTTGTTAATGGAAAGCCCATATTGATCCAAATAATGTTCCTTTAGCCTCTTTGGTCGCTCAAGAAGAGCAAGTTGATGTGAACTTCATAAGAAATAACAATTTTGGCAATAATGCTTATAGGAACAATTTTGGCAACAACAATTATAAGCCATATCCTCCCAACAATGGTAATGCTTATGGAAATTCCTACAACAATAATAGGAGTGCTCCCTCTGAACTTGAAGTTATGCTTAAAGACTTTATTAGTAAGCTTACTACTTTCAATAAAACTATTGAGCAAAAACTCTCTAATGCTGAAAGAAATATAGCATCTTTGGCTGAAGCTCAATCTTCTTTGAATAAAATGGCTGCTAAACCTAAAACTAATGATAATCCCTTTGCAGCTACTAATGCTATACAAGTAAGAATTGATGAAAATGTTAGACTATTAGCTGAATTACATGCTAAGTGGGAAAGAGAAGATGAAATTGCTAGAAACATTAGTGTTTCTACTATCACCACCACTAGTGTTGAGGCTAGTAATAGTTCTACTACTCTAGATGATAAATTTTATTTTGATCTTGATGGTTGCAATATCTCTGAAGTTATTAGGTTCCTAGAAAAGCTTGCTAAAAGTCTTAATGCTAGTGATATGAACATGGCCTTTACAAAACACATTACTGATGCTCTCATAAAGATTAAAGAAGAAATGATGAAACATAAAGCTTCTATTCCTACAAAACAATAAGATGGTTGGGAACCCATCAATAATATGAAAGTGAATGACTATGATTTTGAAGCTTTATGTGATCTTGATAGTAGTGTTTCTATAATGCCTAGAAGGATTTATGATATATGATATGCTTGATTTGCCACCACTTGAAGATTGTTATTTGAATGCCCCACTTGATGATAATGCTAAAAATAAACTCATGGGGAGTCTTAATGATGTTCTTATTATGGTTAACAATGCCTATGTCCCCGTTGATTTCTATGTTTTGGATGTTGAATGCAATGCTTCTCGTCCTATTACTTTGGGAAGACCTTTTCTTAGAACTGTTGGTGCCATTATTGATATGAAAGAAGGCACCATTAAATATCAACTCCCACTCAAGAAAGGTATAGAACACTTCCCTAAGAAGAGAGAGAAGATTTATTTTTCTTCTCCTATGAAAACAAAATTTGGTCTTAATGCTTCTTTATTTGAGAACACTTGATCTCTCTCATTAGAGGTTACTGAAGTAATAACTTCCAAGACTCATCTAAAACTTTTGGGTTATCTCCCAATAAGTATTTTTCTTTAACGCCTTTAAGTTAGGCATAAGAAGCAAGAAACCTCAAATGAGAGAGAAGTAATGATTGGGAAAGTTGTTGTCCCGAAAGAGATTTTTGTGCTTCACCGTAAACATTCTTGTAAAATCTCTGAACGTATTTTTGAGGCGTGAATTTTTGTGCTCCTGCCCCAGGTAGTTATCTAACTTTCGTTAGTTCAACACTTTTTGATTTGAGCAACAGAAGGTCTTCGAAAAAATTCGTCTTTACCTGCTGGTCTGTTTTGACAGATTTCTGCCATTTTCTGCATTTGCTTCTTGTTGGTTCCTTTTTGAGTTCTTTTGGGGAATTGAGCTTTTTGAGGGAAGTGCTTCAGTAGCTAGTGTTCTAATGGAAGTTTATTTGGTGTTAGAACTGAACCTTAAGACTTATTTATCTTGAGTGCACTAATGTTGCTAATAAAGATTGTGTGAAGTTTGTATGAAGGAAAAATTTCAGGTGTATGGAAGGAATGAGTAATGAGATGAAGGATGGACTAAATCTCAAGCTTGGGGATGCCACGCGTGTCACCCCAAGAAATATCCAAGAAGTACAAGCGTCAAAGCTTGGGGATGCCCAAGGCATCCCCTTCTTCATCAATAAAAATCCCAGGTTTCTTCCAAACGCTTTATTTTTATTATTTCATGCACAATTGTGTTTTTCTTGGAGCATCATATTTTTCATTTTCATTTTGATTTTCATTTGCATTAGTTTTCTTAGTTTTCTGAATAAATTGGTTGGACCCCCTCTTTCATACATTGGTTTGCAAATAGTTTGGTTTGGTTTGGAAAAGAGTAGGAAAGTTCATGCTTATGTGGTCAAAAGAGCTTGTTTTTGACTGTGGCCTATGCTTTGTGATGCCATGCTTGATATTGTTTTGGCTTTATGCTTAGTATTCTTTGTTGTAGCATGACTTGTTATAAACAATTGAGATTGCTTAATGTGCCTTGGATGAATCATGTGTTGTTTGAGCATATTAAAGCATAGTATAATGGTATTCTCCTTTGATGCTTTATTTGGGTTGACTTGGCGCATGCTCACACAATGTTATGACTATCTCAAGTCACCATAGCCTTTATGATCCTTTAGTTTTCAACTTGTAGTATCACTTTATGCTTTGATCAATGATGTTTTGTCGCTCTACATGATTATGGCCATTATTGCTCTCTTAGTTTGTCGCTCCCAATCTTTTGCTAGCCTCCACAACTAAGTATGAGTTCCACTCATGCATCCAACTCCCTAAACCAAGTTATTCCAAAGAGTACACCATACCTACCTACTAGCTTATGCTATTCCAAGTATATTCATGTTTTTGTTTACCTTCCAAATTAAACTTGTTATGAGAAAACTAGTGATTAAAGCTCTCAGGAACTTGATGGCACACTTTACTTTTCTTGACCTTAATAAACTTGAACCATTGTGTCGTCTATGTTGTATATGCTTGCACTTATTTTTTGGGAATTAGCAGAACCATGTTGTCATGGGGAACGCTTTCAACATTGCCCTTGGTACTTTGTACCTAGTTGATATCATGCTCTTTTGTATATGGATGTCGTCGGTGTGAAATGAAAGGGGAGCTTGTAAGTCCATGGAGTTATGTATGTGTGTTAGAGAAACGCCTGGGCCGCTGGTCTAACCATGCTGACATGGTGGAAACCTGTAGCGTAACCATAATGAGTTGCCTATGAAGCATTCTTCTTATAAAAAAAGAGTCCTATATTGAGAAAAAAAAGAGAAAAAGAAAGAAAAAAAGAGGTATTATGAAAAGAGGAAAGAGAGAAAAAAAGCACCATATTCCCATGGTAAATAAGAAGATTGCTGAGATGCTCGTTGTCTGCTTGCCTTGTCATTTTGATATGGGGATTATTTAGTATCATCGGGCAAGAGGTACCCCGTTGGCGGTTCTCTATGATACACATGTATACTAGTGACTAAACTTCAGTAGCATGAGGAGCGGCCCTCGTATACAAGGGACATGAGATTTGTAACTTATACTTTGTCGAGCATGTACACCATAGTTTGTTCACTTTAACCTTAATCACTTCAAGATGCTTATGATAGGGGCAATGAGAGCTGAAAGCTATTAAGTACCATAATTTTTGGAAGCTCTTTATGAAACTTGAATCTCTGCTTCCTTCTATGAAGGCCTTTCTTCCACCATTATATTGAGTCTCCACCTTCTACCTTTATGCACCTACTTTGAGAGCATAGTGGCCATTCTTAGTTCTATGTGCATTGTCACAAGACTAGTTGATTGATGCATATCTTGATATTGCTTGTTTTAAACTATTCGTATCTAGTCACTCTTATGAACTTTGAAGGTGTCCTATGCATTTATATTTGCTACTCTATGAGGGACAAGCTAAATACTATTATGCTATGTTTTCTTTATGTGAAACAAACAAACGTCTTGCAAATCATTGTTATTCATGAATCTTTTGTTTGTGCCTTTTCATGTTGCATCATAGTTTCTTTGTCTTATTGCTAGAACTTTGTCTTTTATGTTATGATTGAAGTACTATGATCCCAGCTTTGAATGTTTTACAAATACTTTGATCAAGTCTTTGATGGTGCATGTCACCTCAAAAATTATTCTTTATTTTTATCACTTACCTACTCGAGGACGAGCAGGAGTTAAGCTTGGGGATGTTGATACATTGCAAATGTATCTATAATTTTTGATGTTCCATGTTTGGTTTTATCCACTTTCTTGTGTTTTGTCCACACTTTGTGTCATCAGATTGATGACAAGTACTCCATGAGGGGGTCCTCGAGGCGTGCGGAAGAGAGGGGTGTGAGACGTACGGTGTTTCGGGACGGTGAGCACACAAGTTTACCTAGGTTCGAATCCGCCGGCTTTGGAAGGACCCTACTCCTGCTAGCAATCCAGTAATACGGTAGAGCCGAAATATGGGTTACAAGGATTCGCCTGTGCGAGTTGAGATTGTAGACTATTGAGGGTGCCCTAAAGGCTCTCCCTAGGAAGTCTTATATAGATATCCGGCCTAGGGTTTATAGGAGATATCTGTCCGGCTACGACTAAGAGTCGGTTACAGAGTACATCTTGAACTACAAGTAACACTATGGTCCTAAGTCGGTAAGTCTTCTGGGCCTTCCCGTAGCTAGATTGGACTCCGTCTCTTCTCCCTGACTGGATCGCCCGTGAAGCAAAGCTCTAACCCGAAATGGGCCACCCTGGTCAGTGAGGAACTGTGAGGATACCCGGAAAGTATATCCCCAACAGCAGCCCCCGGAAGTCTCCAAGATCCAAAGTCGGATTCATCATCGTCTAGCTTGATTTTCGGCTTGCCGAATCTTGAAGGGTTCCTAAAACTTCACAAGAAAAAATACGATCTGGGTCTTAAAAATAAGTCGGACCTATCAACATGTTACTCGGATTTTCTAGCTTGATTTCAAACTAAGCCGGAACTTGGTCTCTGACGTCATCTGACACTCGTCATGGTCAAGTCACGTCATCTGACAAACATCCTGTCATCACGACCGTTGGTGGGTCCGTCGTTTGTGGAACCGAGGTGCCGTTTCAATGCATACACGGAGACCAAGGCGACGTAATCATCACGTGGGTCCTTCCTAGTTCCTTCCGCGACGTGTGGCATTTACACAGTGTGGTTTGCATGAATCTTGGCGCAGGTAGGTGGTTATAAGGGGTGAGGATTTTCCTTCTCCTCTCTTCACCTGTTCCCTTTGTCGTTTCTTCTCCTCCACATCTCCCCAGCGCACAGAGCTCTCCCTCCTCCCAGATTTCCTAGCGCCGCCCATCTAAGGTCACCGGCGCATCGGAGAAATGGCTTCTTCTTCTTCTTCTTCTTCCGGCTTGGCAGCGGCAGCGGCGACGGCGATAGCAGCAGCAGAGAAGGAAAGCAACCGGGGAGTCTGGATCCCGTGCTTGCTCGACAACGAGAAACTCCAAGGTGTGGAGAATGAAGGTCTCCTCCGCGCCGGTGACTGGAGGAGCGGTTTCGGCGAAACCATCCCCCACCCGCGCGCCAACGAGTGGGTCCACTTTGGCACCCACCTTGACAGAGGTTTGTCCTTTCCTCCCTCGGAATTCTTTTCCGAGGTGATTGATAACTATGGTGTACAGCTCCACCATCTTCCCCCGAACTCCCTCTTAGAGATGAGTTCTTACGCAACTTTGTGCGAGGGGTATCTCGGCATTAGGCCGAGTCTCACTTTGTTTCATTTCTACTTCCATGTTCGTAGAAACTCCATCACTGCCGATAATCCATATATTACCGGCACTATTAGCCTTTCTGTTAGACGCGAGCGTAGTTATCCTCCTATTTCTGCCAGTGACTTGGTCAAACAATGGTTGGCCACTTTCTTCTACCATAAGGATATTCCTGCTCTCGGCAAAGCTACTGCTTTGCCGGCTTTCATCGACGAAGCCGCCATAGCCCAACCGTCTTGGGACGAGTCCCCTCCAGCTCTCAGTGACGATCTGATCCTCTCTAAGAGGCGGATCGAATATCTGATAAAACACAAGGGCTTGAAAGGATCTGACCTAGTCCAATGTTGGGTCGCATGTCGGATCCAGCCTCTCCAACACCACAGCGACCGTCTGATGCACTCCATCACGGTGTCAAAGAACGACTCCCTCCACATCAGTCCTAAGGCTTTAAAGCCACAGGATTAGATAAGCCATATTAAATGGCTAATCAAGGAGTGGATTGAAAGGAAGATTCCAGACTTGTCTCTGGACATGCATACGGCGGAAGACCCTTTGGTTCCGGTAAGCTTCAATAATAAACCCTTTTATGTGTTTTACCCTTTAAGTTATTTCGCAATACTGAGATGTTTTCTTCTTTTCAGCTTGCCGACCTCCCCGAGTCGGAATTTGCTCCACTCGAGGGATATCCTCCAGAGTTTTTTCAGGAGGCGGAACTGGTCCCACTGCCGGACATTGTTCCCAGGAAGCGCAAGGCTCCGACAGTGGCCGTCGGCACAAAGGAGGTGCCAGTCGTGAAGAGGTAACTTTCAACACAACTTCCGCCTTTGTACCTTACTCGAATTCTGCTTCCGAGATGTAATGTATTTTACTCTATTACACTCTCAGAGCTAAACAGCTCATCAAGGGCAAGGGGAAGGGAACTTCTTCGAAGCCCTTGCGGCAGACGAAGCTGACCATAGCTTCTCCTGCCGTGGCTCCTCCGACTCCTGCCCCACAACCCTCTACAACGCCGGTGATTACTCCGTAACTGGTTGTCACAGAAGGTCTGGCTCCTACTACAGGGCTAGCGACCCTTGAGTCGCAGACTGACGCCACCACGGGTGGCTCAGGTTTAGATAAGGGTGAAACCTCTTCGGGTAATGATCCCTCGGCAGAGACCTTTGCCGAAAACCTCCTAAACAATCTGGGACTTGCCAAATTTGGCTTGTCTTAGATATCTATAGAAGAAATCCAGCTTCTGGCCCGGCAATGCCTGGAGAAGAGAAATCTCTCTGCCGAAGAATAAGCACAAGAGGCGGAAGACATAAAGTACTCCGACCTTCTTGAACAAGTTCACCTTCGCGACGAGGGACTTAGAGCTGGTGTGCTTCCACCACCTCCAGTTATTCCACTCACCCTCGCCGAGAAGGTTACCACCGAGGTGAACATGTGTCTGAGCAAGCTCACACATGAACATCATGTAAGTCGGAATTCCAACTTACGATTTTCTTTATTGCACTTTATATCATATCCTCTAGCCCCCAAGCATGAAGTAGGATATACAATCCGAGTTTATGCTTCCTTAGGATGCCAAAGAAAGAACTAGTGTAACCCCCAAGGCTCGTGCTGATATTAGTAACAATATTAGCCCGAGTCTTGATAGACTTTCGACTCGGGTATTCGACTTACGAAAGTTAATTCATATAACCAGGATTTGTTGAAGAACATCTGCAACAAGCGGAGAGAGATCAAAGCTCTCCGGCTTGAAAATGCTGAGCTGAAGGTCTCCAAGGATGAGGCCGAAGGTAAACATTCCGAGACTCAAATCTTGTCTTTGTGTTTTCATAGTCGAATTTTTTTACTGAACTATTGTCCTTTTTGACTTACAGCACTGGTAAAACAGTCCTGCGCTATGATTGAAGAGGCCAAGAACCTCAAAACCTTGGTGGTGGAGAACAAAGAACTTCGCCAAGAGCTGGATAAGCTTAAGGCGGATCATGAGAAGAGCATCACTCAAGTTCTCGAATCCTCCTCCATGGCTACTGATGAGCGTGATCGTAAGATTGCGGCTCAAGATCAGAGAATCTCAGATCTCAACAACGAGCTATGTAGAGAGAAGGACCTTTTCGAGGCACTCCGGGCTGAACTCCGGAGTCTTCGAGAAGACAAGACCAAAGTTGACGACATCATCTTCAATATGTTTCCAACTTTCTGACTTGTGTATATTCTTCAACTTTTTTATGTCGGATTTTCTTAACCATTTTTGTGTTATATGTATAGGTCCTCTTAACTTGACGGACTCCGCCTCCACCGAGCCTCGCACCCACCGACTTACCCAAGTCGGTGATTTACTTCATGACTTCCGCCAATCCATCGAGGATATTGGCGAAGCTCTCAGGATTCTGAACATGCACAGCATGTCGGACTTTCAGGTGCGAGACCAGGCGAAGGAGATGCCGCAGCTCGTCTGGGACTAGAACATGTCCTACGCGCGATCCGCGGCGCAGAACGCTCTCACCATGGTCATGAGCCACCATGGAAACATGGAGATATGGAAAGTGACCAGAGGGTATTGCAAGGTGGATGAAGATGGCCAGGAGCAAGATATCAGTGCCATCATGGACTCCTCATGCGGATATGGGTGTCGGCGTGACTTAACCAGCTACGACACTCCCTTCTTCACTCGCGTGGATACACCGCCCCCGCCTCCAGAAGAAGCAGCTGAACTTTCCAACGATGAACAGACCGTATCGGATCTGAACATCTCAGATTGTTATCAAACCGAGGCCGATGCATCCAGCGAGCCGGCAGCGCCTACCTCTTCTCCTGCACCATAGATTACCAGAAACAATTGTATTATTCCGAGAAACATTATGGGTCTGTAAAATATGCAGTACTATCATTTTGCTAGTGCTAAGCTTTTGATCTATTTAGCACTTTTGGCTTTAAATTTTTGTGTGCCTGAAATGTTTACATAAGCACTTATACTTTTTCGTCTATACCTATCGTTTATCTGGCTTTCCGCCTCGTCCCTTTCGCGAGCCGGCTAAACCTTCTGCACATAAACTTTGCCGAGCAACGGAGCTCAATTGCTAAACCAGTTTAAACTCGGAAACAAAGCCGGCTTCCAGTACCAACAATTCACTACTCGGAAAATACCCGCATCCGGCAATCAGACAAATAACCAAAGTACAAACTAGAAACTTTAGAGTTATACCCGAAGGTAGCATTTTTAGAATCGAAAATCTAAACCAGAACAAACATGAGCATAAAGTACTTTCAAGTATTCTGGGATTTTCAGCTATGACATGATCATTCGGAAATAAGATGGTAAGAACTTCTCAGAAAAAACTTGAGGCAACCAAGACTTTTATTTCTCACAGAGCATGTACATATGTATGATTACAAAGAAGGATAAACTAAGAATAAAAGGGACGTAGCTGAGCAATATTCCATGGTCTGTCTAATTCATCCGGATTTGTACTGCCTCCAGCTCTCTTTGTCTTCTTACTAGCAGGTCTTTCTTTGACTAGCCTCATGTCAGTTAAGTAGTACGAACCATTGTGCAATACTCGACTAACTAAAAAGGGCCCTTCCCATACTAGGGAAAGTTTGTGCTTTCTTTGTTGCACAAGTCGGAGAACCAAATCACCTTTATTAAAAGATCTGTTTCTGACTCTCTGGCTATGATACTTACGTAACTTCTGCTGATAGGCTATTGATCTCATTTCAGCAATGACGCGAACTTCTTCGACTAAGTCGAGATCATTTTGTCAAGAAATCTCGGCATCTTCTTCGATATACGCAGCCACTCTAGGAGAAGTATGAATTAAATCAATAGGAAAAACTGCTTATGCGCCATAGACCAAGAAGAAAGGTGTGTATCTGGTTGACCTGTTCGGAGTTGTTCGCAAACTCCATATTACAGAGGGTAATTCCTCTGCCCAAGCCCCCGCAGCACATCATAGTGGTGCTTCGGGTCTCGGTTTTAGGCCTTGTAGGATTAAACCATTTGCTCTTTCGACTTGTCCGTTAGCCTGTGGATGTGCGACTAACGTAATGTCAAGCCGAATATTTTGTTTGTTGTAGAATTCGGCCAATTCTCCCATAGAGAAATTACTCCCGTTGTCCGTGATAATACTATGCGGATAATCATACCGGATTATAACATCCTCGACAAATCTTTTGGATGTTGCTCCATCACAACTAGTGACGGGTTTAGCCTCAATCCATTTGGTGAATTTATCCACCATCACTAAGAGGTGAGTAAATCCACTTGGAGCACGTCTAAACGGTCCTACCATATCAAGCCCCTAGACCGCAAAAGGCCATGTTATAGGTATTGTTCGCAGCTGATCAGCCGGAACATGAGCTTGTTTGGCATACTTTTGGCAGCCTTTGCACGTCTTGACTAGCCGTTCGGCATCTGCCTGAGCTGTAAGCCAGAAAAATCCGTGTCTAAAGGCTTTTGCCACTAAAGATTTGGCTACAGCATGGTGACCACACTCGCCTTTGTGGATTTCTCTTAGGATCTCCACTCCTTCTTCTGCAGATACGCAGCGGTGAAAAACCACAAAAACACTCCGCTTATAGAGCTCACCTTTAACTATAGTATAGGCTTTCGCTCGTCGGATAATCTGCCGGCTCAGAACCTCATCTTCGGGTAATTTGCCATCTACCAGATAATCAAGGTAGGGTTGAGTCCAGCTGGGAATTACAGCTAGGACTACTATTAGAGGTGAGTCGGATTTGGTAGGATATTCCTCATCCACTCCCTTTATTGAGGGAACTTTGAGGTGCTCTAAAAAGCGCCATCTGGGACCTCTTTCTATGCAGAGCCTATCCGAGATAATGCATCTGCTTCCTTGTTTTCTGCTCAAGGGATGTGTTGAACCTCAAACCCTTCGAACGATTTAGATAAATCATCCACGACAGCTTTATATGCTGCCATGTGTTTATTTGCGTTACAAATATCCGACACTTGCTGAGCAACAAGATCCGAATCTCCATAACACATCAATCGTCGAATGCCGATATCCTTAGCGATCCAAATTCCGTGTAGCAGTGCTTCATACTCGGCAATATTGTTTGTCGCTGTGAAGTGGATCTGCAACACGTATAGAAGTTTATCTCCTTGGGATGATTTGAGCACCACGCCAGCCCCTGATCCCCCTCGAGCCTTAGACCCATCAAAGTATAGGGTCCAATATTCCGACTCAGGGAGGGTCATATTCTCCTTCGTCTCTGTCCAATCAGCAACAAGGTCGGCAAGGATTTGGGATTTGATTGCTGTCCGGGGTTTATACTCAATATCGAAAGCTGAAAGCTCTATGCCCCATTTGGCGACGCGTCATGTGGCGTCACTGTTGTTGATTATATCCCTCATGGGAGCTGTGCTCACCATGGTAATTGGATGTTCTTGAAAATAGTGTGGTAGCTTCCGAGATGCTAAGAAAACACCGTAAGCCAGCTTTTGATAGTGCGGATACCGCTGTTTTGATTTTGTCAGGACCTCGCTGACAAAGTAAGTCGGACGCTGCACCAAGTGTTCCTGATTTTCCTCCGGTCTCTCCACCACCATGACAATACTAACGACTTTGTTTGTCGCAGCAAGATAGAGAAACATCGGTTCCTGTGGTTCCGGTGCAGCAAGGATAGGAGCAGATGAGAGTACTTTCTTCAAGTCTTGTAGCGCAGCTTCAGCTTCGTCGGTCAACACAAAATCTTTGGTCTTTTTCAAGAGTTTGTATAATGGTGTGGCTCTTTCACCAAGCCGGCTTACAAACCGACTGACTGCAGCGATGTAACCAGTTAGTCTTTGTACGTCCTTCAGGCGAGTTGGCCTGGAAATATTGAGTATAGCCTTGATTTTGTCTCGGTTCACCTCTATGCCTCTTTGAGACACGATGAAGCCTAACAATTTTCCGGCTGGAATTCCAAAGAAGCATTTCTTAGGATTAAGCATGATGTTGTATTTTCGTAGATTGGCGAATGTTTCCTCCAAGTCGGAAATCAGCGTTTCCTTCTTTTTCGACATCACCGCAATATCATCCACGTATGCATGTACATTGCGTCTGAGTTGGTCATGGAGGCAACGCTGCATCGTGCGCTGGTAGGTAGCTCCTGCGTTCTTTAGCCCAAAAGGCATCATAACAAAACAGAAGGTTCCGAAAGGGGTTATGAATGAGGTTTTGACTTTGTCAGATTCCTTCATCCGGATTTGGTGATAACCGGAATATGCGTCGAGAAAACAGAGGAGTTCCGAGCCTGCCATAGAATCGATAACTTGATCAATCCTAGGCAAAGCGAACGGATCTTTTGGACAAGCCTTGTTCAAGGCAGTATAATCAACACACATCCTTAAATCAGTGGTGTCCTTTTTAGGGACCATTACAGGATTGGCCGACCACTCAGTGTGGATGACCTCTTCTATGAATCCGGCTAACTCGAGCCGCGCTAGTTCCTTAGCTATTGCCTTATGCTTTTTCATCGCTGAAACGCCGTAAGGACTGTTTGACGGGTTTAGCATTCGGGTTTACATTTAAAGAGTGCTCGGCAATTTCCCTAGGTACTCCAGTCATGTCAGATGGCTGCCATGCGAAGATATCTTGATTTGCTTTGAGGAACTTGATGAGCGCACTTTCCTATGCGCTATCTAGGCCCACGCCTATCTGGGTCACCTTGGAGGGGTCATCATCCTTCAACGGCATCTTCTTCGTCTCTTCTGATGCCTTGAACTCTGGATTCGGCTTTGTCACCTCCTTCTTCGTTGCGGGCATCTCGAACGGATCTATGCTCTTCTTGATCTCCTGGTACTCCTAGGCGTGCAGCACGGCTTCAGCAAAGGCGGCATTTCCATCCTCGCACTCTCGCACTTTCTCCGGGTCTCCCCTGATGGTGATTACGCCATTGGGACCTGGAATTTTCATCATATTGTAAATGTAACATGGACGAGCCATAAAAGCCCAGTAAGCTGGACGTCCAAATATAGCATGATAGGCGCTCTTGAACTGGACCACTTTGAAGGAAAGTGCCTCCGTCCGATAGTTCTTTGGAGTTCCAAAGGTAACGTCCAAAGTGATTTCTCCTAGGGAATTAGCTTGTCTTCCTGGGACAACTCCGTGAAAAATCACAGAGCTATGGTTTAGCTAGGTCTCCGAGATCTTCATCCGGCGTAGCGTTTCGACATAGAGAATATTGATACTACTGCCACCGTCCATGAGGGTCTTGGAGAAACCTAATCGTTAATAAGTGGATTGACGATTAAGGCGTATTTTCCTCGCCTGTGTAGCTTAGGCGGATGATCAGTGCGGTCAAATGTGATTGCCACTTCCGACCAGTCCAGGTATTGGGGGGACAGCCGGAACTATTGCGTTGAGCTCATGTAGAACTGCTTTCTTGACCTTTGTTGGTTGAGAACCGAGGAAGGTGACACAAGTGTCTTTTTTGGTTGGAAAATTTTTCTTCCCTTTCGGCTTGGGATTTGAAGCATCGGCTTCCTCCATGTCAGAATCTTCCTTGGTCTCTTTATCCTTCTCGGGATTCTTCTTTCCCTTCTTCCGCTTAGCTCTGTAGCCAGCGGTATCATCTCTTTTAATGTCGTCATTGAAATGACACTAGGTGTTTGTGTGGGACAAGCCCCCATTGGCATCTAAGTGATGCACACCTAGGTTATTGGCAATGTCAGCCCAAGTGTAGGTTTTGCCTGGTTGCTGGTCTCCTCTACCTTGAACTCTCGAAGTCCCACGGCCACGCCCACGGCCTCCGCCGCGTCCTCCTCGTCCTCCAGACCTGAAAGTAGCAGTAACCACTGCCATTTCCGTGTTAGGTTTCTCTTCCAAAGTATTTTTGCACTTCTGAGCTTGTTGCTTTGGTTGTTTTGCCGACTGTGGCACAGCTAGGGCATTGAGTAATCCCTCTGCATTGTCGTCAGCATCTGCATACTTGCTCGTTGTTTCTATCATCTCTCCCAAATCAGTGACTTTGTCGCACTTCAAGCGATGACGTAGCAAACCAATTGGGAGACCTGCAATGAAATCTTCAATCACAGTTTGATCATTTACTCCTTCACAGGAGTTCTTGGTGTCGATCCATTGTCCGAGATAATCCCGGCAAGTTTCTCCGGCTTTCTGGGTGCAACGCTGTAGGTCCCCGACCGTACAGGGCCTCCGGTATGTGCCTTCGAAATTCCGAAAGAATGCACTTTGCATGTCATACCAGTTGTGGATGGTGTTCTCCGGAAGTTCATTAAGCCATGATCGTGCCATCTTCCGCAACATGAGTGGGAGATATCGGGTTGCGACCAGGCTGTTTCTGCCTTTGGCAATGCGACAAGCTTGGAAGAAATGTCGTCGTAGGCTTGGATATGTCATGAGATAGCAAATCCTTCCGGGAATCTTGTGGCTCTTATGCATGGTCCGAAGCACTTTGGGCCCACGTATATATCATCATTTTCATAGCGTCGCGCCTCTATGTTGGAGTTAATCCTGTGCCTTGTGTCGTTTAGGGATAGAGATCGTCCCGAGTGTCGACTGTGGCTGCGGTGCCTTGGAGCCGGACTTCGGCTTCTGCCACCACCTCCTCCACCACGACGCCCTCCATTGCCTCCCTGGGGTCTGTTGTGATGGCTACTTGGTGGAGAGGGTGGAGCAGGTGGGTTATTTCCGGCTGATCGCCGGCCTCCATCCGGAACGTCATTATTCCGGTTTCGGGGAGGGTCTTCATTGTGGCGAGCCCCCTGCCGGCTTGTCTCGGCACGGTATTCGTCGTTCCTTCGTCCGTTGTTCAGACGCCTTTCATGTCTAGCAGGTGGCATTTTTTGTCGATCCTCCTCCCGATGTTTCTCTTTATCATTGTCCCTGCGGTCTTTCGACTCTCGCCAGGGCGGGTTCCTCAGATTCAGTGCAGCAATTGCCTCTTGCTCTGCGACCGGGTTGACTTTATGCCAGTCATGGGCAGCTTTGTGGTGCTATCCCGAAGATCCGGTTCTTGAGTAATTATCCTCATTGCGATCGGAACGGTGATGCTACTTCGGAACGCGCTGGGGTCTTACGTCAGCCCATGCCGGGTCTGTGCGACACTGGTCAGAATCAGAAACCAGCTTCTGACTTCCGGACATGGCAACCTTTTGCTGCTCCAGTCCCTTGTTGAGTAGTTTGATTCCCAACCGGATCTCCTCTGGGCCTAGATTAGCTGATAGAATCTCTCGGGCCGCCACGGTATTCTGTACTAGGGTTGGATACACCCAATCTCCTTTGTTATCTTTCCGAGGCTTCCCCATCTCTTCTCCAAAAAGGACAACATGGATCTGCGGGAATTGGTTGTCATTAGTATGACGCTTCCTGGTCTTCTAGTATTGCCTGGAGTTGTACTTCTCCGCAGATGTTATGCGTTTCTTTTCCTGCTCAATGTTTTTGGCTTCATCGAGGAGTACTTGACGACGCGCTTCTAGGGCATGTGCCCTCTCGTCCAGTTCTTCAACAGTAAGTTCTGCAGCTGTAGGAATAGGTGTGGTTAATGCAGCATCAATGAATTTACGTGCACCTTCAGTGATTACGTGTCCATCCATCGGTTCTTCTTTTTTGGGCTCGTTTGGGATAAGTGTTCCATCCGAGTCTTCCTCATATTCCTCGGCAATTACCCCCTCTACAAGAGGTTCTTTCGCTGGGGTCTTGTTCTTCTTCTTTGCCTTCTTGGCAGCGCCGGTAGCAAAGACGGCTTTGGGTCCGTTTCCCGGAGTCAAGCTCTGATCAGTACTTTCGGACCTCTGGATCTCGGGATTATCTCCGATTTCCATGTCATCCTGCGCTTTGGGAGAGTGTTCCCCGGATCCTTCATCCATGGCTTCTCCTTCCTCTGTAGCTTTGGAGCTATACTCCTCTTCATATTCCGTGGAGAACTTTCGGAAATCTGCTGACGTCATCGATTCATCCGAGGATGCGGGTACGTCGGCGTTTGTTCCAATTGCCTCCAGCATAGAGTCGATGTTGTCTCCAGCGTCGGCAAAGACAGATCCGGATCCTACATACCCGACGAAGTGCGACGCGTGCTTCCTGAGGTACCTGCGGCTCTCGCGGTCAGCTTCATCGAAACTTTTGATGGTCTCGAGAATTGCGTCTACACCTGAGTTTTGCATTATCATACGTCGCACTGTATACCTTAGGAAAGGCATGTCTGTCCCGGCGTCATCAGAGCCGGAATCAGTGTCGTTGATATGCTCCTCCTGGATTTCGACTTCAGCAGGTGGGTCGATCTGGGATTCGGCCTCTCCAAGGAGATCCACTCCAGATTCGACTTGGACCACTAGGTCTTCTTCAGGCTCGGATTTCTCCACTATCTCCGCAACTAGTGCGGGCTGGGTGGGATTAGGGTTTTCTGAGATCCGGAACTCTACCACCTCCGCGGACAAAGGGGATCCAGAAATTTCTCCTGCCTCTATCATCACCGCTGGGGTGGGTGGGATAGGTTCAGCAAAGCCGATGTAAACATCGATCTCGCAAAAAGACATGATGGTGTAGGCAGTCACAGCCTCCCTAGCCGGAATCCAGGTCTCGTCAAGAATGATGAGAGGGACGTCGCTGGCGTAGAGGATGCGACCGACGGCAATAGTCTCGCCGATTCCGATTCTTGCAGATTCTGCTCGGAATGCAGATCCGAAGCTCACTTGCCCCATGGTGGGCGCCAACTGTCATCGGATTGATGACAAGTACGCCATGAGGGGGTCCTCGAGGCGTGCGGAAGAGAGGGGTGTGAGACATATGGTGTTCCGGGATGGTGAGCACACAAGTTTACCCAGCTTTGAATCCACCGGCTTTGGACGGATCCTACTCCTGCTAGCAATCCAGTAATATGGCAGAGCCGGAATATGGGTTACAAGGGTTTGCCTGTGCGAGTTGAGATTGTAGACTATTGAGGGTGCCCTAAAGGCTCTCCCTAGGACGGCTTATATAGATATCCGGCCTAGGGTTTCTGAGAGAGATCTGTCTGCCTCGACTAAGAGTCAGTTACAGAGTACATCTTGAACTACAAGTAACACTATGGGCCTAAGTCGGTAAGTCTTCTAGGCCTTCCCGTAGCTGGATTGGACTCCGTCTCTTCTCCCTGACTGGGCTGCCCATGAAGCAAAGCTCTAACCCGAAATGGGCCACCCTGGTCAGTGAGGAACTGTGAGGATACCCGGAAAGTATATCCCCAATACTTTGGAGTACTTTTCATATGATTTCTTGGACTAGCCTATTAACAAGAGCGACAGTGCCAGTTGCCTGTTTTCTGCTGTTTTTGGTTCCAGGAAAGTCGGAAAATGAATATTCTCGGAATTGGACAGGACAAAAGCCAAAGTGCCTATTTTTCCGGAAGTCATCAGATGCCAGAATACGAGACTGAGAAGGGCTAGGGGCCGGCCACACCACCTGGCCACGCGGCCAGGCCTGGCCCTCACCAGGGGGTGGTCTAGCCGACCCCAACACCCCCTCGGCCTCTCCTTCCGCCTATAAGATGCCATCGGGACAAAAACCCTAAGTACCCGATCAAAAATCCACGAAAGAGTCTGTAGTCGCCGTCATCTCCATCCCTAGATCGGGAGGGATCTAAAGCTCTTCCCGGCACCCTGCCGGAGAGGGGAATTCACCCTAGAGGACTTCTTCATCATCATGCAAGCCTCTGGTGTGATGCGTGAGTAGTTCATCTCTGGACTACGGATCCATGTAGTAGCTAGATGGCTGGTTCTTCTCCTTTGTGCTTTCATGTTTAGATCTTGTGTGCTTCGTTCATGATCAAGATCATCTATTTGTAATCCATACATGTTGTGTTTGCGGGGATCCGATGGATATTGAGATGCTAATTCAGATTGATTATTGATTCTATCATGTCTTTGTTATTTGTGATCTTGCATGCTTTCCGTTGTTAGTAGCTATCTTGGCCAAGTAGATGCTAGCAACTCCAAGAGTTAGTATTTATGCTCGATAGTGGGTTCATGCCTCCGTAATGGGAAGTGACAAATCTCTAAGGTACTAGATGTGCTGTTGCTACTAGGGGAAAACAACAATCCTTTGTTCATAGAACAATCGTATTGTTTACATTACACGCATAATTCGTAAAGCAATAATCTGTTGCTTGCAACTTAATCTTGGAGGGGTTCGATGATAACCTAAAGGTGGATTATTAGTCATAGATGCAGTTGGATGGCGGTCTATGTATAATGTTGTAATGCCCAATCAAGTTCCAAAGGAGTCAAGATGATTAGTATATGCATGTATTGCTTTCTCGATGTTTGTCAATTGCCCCGCTGTAATTTGTTCACCCAGCATGTTATCTATCTTAAGGAGAGCCACCTCTAGTGAACTATAGATCCCGGTCCTTTCTTTTACATACAATCTACAAACTTTTTACTGCTTTGTGTTTACTTTCTGCAAACTATTTCTTCCTTCCATTTGATACGTTTAATCCTTTGTTTTCAGCAAAACTGGTGAGATTGACAACCTCATCGCAAGTTGGGGGAAAAGTTCTGTGATTGTGTTGTGTAGGTCTCCATGTTGCTACTAGCACCGGTAGTGCACCCTGCCAAGGCTCAGCTAGCAACACCTTTGAGGTGTTTCCTTGCTCCTACTGGTTTGATTAAACCTTGGTTTCATAACTGAGGGAAACTTGCTGTTGTGCTCATCATACCTTCCTCTTGGGGTTCCCCAATGAGCTCTGCATCAACACCGAGCCATCAGTAATGAGGTTGAACTAGGTATGGAGATACCGATGATCGAACCTCGGATAAGTAGAGTATCACGTGACAAAGGGAATTGGTTTCGTATGTGAATGGTTTGATCAATCACGAAGTCATCGTTGAGTATGTGGGAGCCACTATGGATCTCCAGATCCTGCTGATGGTTATTGATCGGAGAGGTGTCTCGATCATGTCTGCATATTCGCGAACCGTAGGGTGACACACTTAAGGTTCGATGCTATTTTATGTAGATATGGAATATGCGTTGGAGACCAAATGTTGTTCGGAGTCTCGGATTGGATCCGGACATCATGACGAGATCCAGAATTGTCTGGAGAATATGATTCATATAATGGAGATCATTTTCTGGGTTTCAGAAATGTTCCGGAGTATTCATATGGAGGTTCTAGAAGGTTTCGGAGTGTTCCGGAAAGTTCCAGAAGGTTCCATAGGGTTTACTTGAAAACCAAGAAAGAAAGGGGAAACTTGGGGGGAAGAAATCCTCCCCCCCTCCCTTGGCGCACCGGCCCTAGAGGGCCAAGGGGGGCAGCCCTAGGACGCACCCCCCTCTATATAAAGAGGGGTGGGGGCACCTCCTCCCTTTCTCCTTCCACCCAAACCCTGGCCGCCTCTCTCCTCCACCATCATCCTGCTCCGGCTTAGGCGAAGCCCTGCAGAAATCCTTCTCCACCACCACACCGTCATGCTACTGGGATTCCATGGAGATCTACCACCTGCTCTGCTTGCTAGAACGGGGAGAGGAAGGTCTGCACCGACTGCGGAAGTGCTCCCGGAACACAGCGCCGGAAGGATCATCTACTCGATCTTGAGATCGGCAAGTGATCGTCTACATCAACCATGAGATCTGATCTCGAACAAGGCTTTGGATCTACAAGGGTTAGTACAGATCTATCTCGTTGCACTTATCTCATAGATTAGATCTTGGATTTTCCATAGATTAGATCTTAGTTTTGTTTGTTCTTGCGGTAGAATTTTTTTGTTTTCCCAGATACGAACCCATCAGTGGTATCAGAGCCGTGTCTATGCGTAGATCTGTTGCACGAGTAGAACACAATGTTTTTGTGGGCATTGATGTTTTTTTATTGTTGTCTTCACGTGTACTTTGCATCTTGCGGGATGGTGGGATAAAGCGGCTCGAGCTAACCTTACATGTCCTCGTACATGAGACTTGCTCCATGCTTCACGTGCAACTTGCATTGCACAAGTGGCTTTGCGGGTGTCTATCTCTCCCACCATAGTTAAGATTCAATTTACAATTAGCATCTGACAACACTTGTATCAGCATTGTGGTTCTTATTCATAGGTAAGATCGGTTCTTATACGAAAGCCCCAAACCACGTAAAACATGCAAGAAAATTAGAGGCGTCTAACTTGTCAGGGGCATGTGATGTGATATGGCCATGATGTGATTGTGAATATATTATATGTATGCAATGATCCTTATTGTAATATGGCAACTGGCAGGAGCCTAATGGTTGTCTTTATTTTGTTAAGACATGCGTGTCTATTCATCATGTAATAGCTTTATTCCAAGTAGTTGTAATAGTTGTTGTTAAGTGATGGACAACCATGAAGTGGCGCCACTGGCCTTGACACCACGCTGGTGATGAAGGAGATCATGTCCGTGCTTTGGAGATGGAGATCAAAGGCACAAGAAGAAAGGCCATATCATGTCACACATTATGAATTGCATGTGATGTTAATCCTTTTTGCATCTTGTATTGCTTAGACCGCGATGATAGCATTATAAGATGATCCATCTCTCTAAATATCAAGTAATAAAGTGTTCGTCCTTAGTAGGCATCGTTGCTAAAACTCATCGTTTTGAAGCATCTCGTGATGATCGGGTGGTATAGATTCTATGTGTGCATACAACGGGTGCAAGCCATATTTGCACATGCGGATACTAAGGTTAATCTTGACGAGCCTAGCATGTACAGACATGGTCTCGGAACACGGAATACCGAAAGGTAGAACATGAGTCATATGAATGATATGATGAACATGTTGATTGTTTGACATTGAAACTACATCTTCTCTCGTGAAGATCGGACTTGGTGTAGTGGATTTGGTTCGGGTAATCACTAAGGAAACTTGAGGGATGTTGTTTTGAGTGGGAGTTCACCTAGTTAATTTAAGAATTAAATTTGAACTCAATTTGTCATAAACTTAGTCTAAACTCTTTGCAAATATGTTGTAGATCATGGCGACCCCCTCCATCAATTTTAATGTGTTCCTAGAGAAAGAAAAGCTGAAAAACAATGGAAGAAACTTCACGGACTAGTTCTGTGGATTGAGGATTGTCCTCAGCGCTGGTCAGTTGACCTATGTGCTCGATGCACCGCTAGGTGACCCACCTGCAGAGGATGCTTCTGATGATGTGAAAAATATTTACATCACTCGGAAGAACCACTACTCCATAGTTTAGTGTGCCATCATGTACGGTTTAGAATCGGAGCTTCAGAAGCGCTTTGACACCGCGACACTTTTGAGATTATCAATGAGCTCAAGCTGATCTTTGAGACTCATGTGGCTGTAGAGAGCTATGAGGCCTCCGAGAAGTTATTTAACTGTAAAATGGAAGAGGGCCCAATCACTACCACCTAGTTACAAGAACTTTGTGATGAACTACAATATGCATTGCATGAACAAGACGTTGTCTGAACTCTTCTCCATGCTGAAAACTGCTGTAGTGGAGATTAAGAAGGAGCACCAAGTGTTGATGGTCAAGAACACCACCAATTTCAAGAAATAGGGCAAGCCTAAGAACAAGGGCAACTTCAAGAAGGGCGGCAAGAAAGCTGCCGCACCTGCTAAGAAGCCCAAGGCTGGTCCTAAGCCTGATACTGAGTGCTTCTACTGCAAGGGTGAAGGTCACTAGAAGCGCAACTGCCCCAAGTACCTGGAAGATCTGAAGAACAACAACATCAAGAACAAAGGTGTATTTGATATACATGTTATTAATGTGTATCTTACTAGTAATCATAGTAGTGCCTGGGTATTTGATACTGGTTCGGTTGCTCATATTTGTAACTCGAAACAGGAGCTGCGGAATAAACAAAGACTGGCGAGAGACGAGGTGACGATGCGTGTTGGAAATGGCTCCAAGGTTGATGTGATCGCCGTCAGCACGCTCCCTCTTCATCTACCTTCGGGATTAGTTTTTAACTTGAATAATTGTTATTTGGTGCATGCGTTAAGCATGAACATTATTTCTAGATCTTGTTTATTGCGAGACGGTTACTCGTTTAAGTCTGAGAATAATGGTTGTTCGATTTATAAGAGTAATATTTATTATGGTAATGCACATGAGATGAATGGTTTATTCTTATTGAATCTCGATAGTAGTGATACATATGTTCACAACATAGATGCTAAACATAAATGAATGATAATTCTACATACATGTGGCACTATCGTCTTGGTCACATTGGAGTGAAGCGCATGAAGAAACTCCATTCCGATGGACTTCTTGAATCACTTGATTTTGAATCACTTGAAAGATGCGAAGCATGTCTAATGGGAAAAATGACTGAGACTCCATTCTCTGGGATAATAGAGCATGCTATGGACTTATTGGAAATAATACATATCAATGTGTGCGGCCCAATGAGCGTAGCATCGCGCGGTGGATATCGTTATGTTCTTAATTTCACGGATGACTTGAGTAGATATGGGTATGTCTACTTTATGAAACATAAGTCCAAAACTTTCGAGAAGTTTAAGGAATTTCAAAGTGAGGTAGAAAATCATCGTAACAAGAAGATTAAGTTTCTGCATTCTGACCGCGGAGGTGAATATCTAAGTTACAAGTTTGGCATGCATTTAAAGAAATGCGGAAAACTTTCGCAGTTGACACCATCGGGAACACCACAGCGTAATGGTGTGTCCGAACGTCGTAATCAAACTCTCTTAGATATGGTTCAGCCTATGAAGCCTCTTACAGATTTACTGTTATTGTTTTGGGGTTATGCATTAGAGACAGCCGCATTCACTTTAAATAGGGCACCATCTAAATCCATTGAAACAACACCGTATGAACTGTGGTTTGGTAAGAAACCTAAGTTGTCGGTCCTTAAAGTTTGGGGATGCGAAGCATATGTAAAGAAGTTACAACCCGACAAGCTTGAACCCAAAGCGGAAAAATGCGTCTTCATAGGATACCCTAAAGAAACAATTGGATATACCTTCTATCATAGATCTGAAGGCAAAGTTTTCGTTGCTAAGAATGGATCCTTTCTTGAGAAAGAGTCTCTCTCAAAAGAAGTGACTGGAAGGAAAGTAGAACTCGACAAGGTTATTGAACCTTCTCTCGGATTAGAGAGTAGCGCAGCATCGGAAGAAGTTTCTGTGCCGCCTGCACCAATAAGAGAGGAAGCAAATGATGATGATCATGAAACTTCGAACGAAGTTGCTACTGAACCTCGCAGGTCGACGAGGGTTCGTGCCACTCCTGATTGGTATGACCCTGCATTGAATGTCATGTTGGTGGACAACATCGATGACCCTACAACGTATGAGGAAGCTATGATGAGCCCAGATTCCGACAAACGGCAAGAAGCCATGAAATCAGAAATGGGATCCATGTACGAAAACCAAATATGGACTTTGGTGGACTTACCGGATGGCCGTAAGTCTATCGAGAACAAATGGATCTTTAAAAGAAAAACAGATGCTGATGGTAATGTTACTGTCTATAAAGCTCGACTTGTCACGAAAGGGTTCTGACAAATTCAAGGAGTTGACTATGATGAGACCTTCTCACCAGTAGCGAATCTAAAGTCTATGAGGATTTTGTTAGCAATCGCTGCATATTTCGATTATGAGATTTGGCAAATGGATGTCAAAATAGCGTTCCTTAATGGTGACATTGAGGAAGAGTTGTATATGGTACAACCCAAAGGTTTTGTCGATCCTAAAGATGCTAACAAGGTGTGCAAGCTTCAGCGCTCCATTTATGGATTGAAGCAAGCATCCCGAAGTTGGAATCAACATTTTGATAAGGTGATAAAAACTTTGATTTATACAAACTTATGGAGAAGCTTGTATCTACAAGAAAGTGAGTGAGAGCTCTGTAGCATTCTTAATACTATATGTGGATCACATATTGTTGATTGGCAATGATATAGAACTTCTTGAAAGTGTCAAGGCCTATTTTAATAATAGTTTTCAATGAAGGATCTTGGTGAAGCGGCATACAATTTAGGCATCAAGATTTATAGAGATAGATCAAGACGCTTAATAGCGCTTTCACAAAGTACATACCTGGACAAGGTTCTAAATAGATTTAGAATGGAAGAAAGCAAGAAAGGGTTCTTGTCCATGTTGCCTGGTAAGACCTTGAGTAAGACTCAAAGTCCAGCTATAGCAGAAGATAGAGAGAAGATGAGTAAAATCCCCTATGCCTTGGCCATAGGCTCTGTCATGTATGCCATGCTTTGTACAAGACCGGATATAGCACATGATGTTAGTTTGACTAGCAGATATCAAAGTGATCCTAGAATGGAACACTAGACGGCGGTCAAAAATATCCTTCGGTACCTGAATAGGACTAAGGATATGGTTCTTTCTTATGGAGGTGATGAATAGCTTGTTGTAAACAGTTACACCGATGCTAGTTGGAACACCGATCCGGATGACTCGAAGTCACAGTCTGGATATGTATTTATTTTGAATGGTGCTGCAGTGAGCTGGAGGAGTGCCAAGCAAAACGTTGTGGCAAAATCTTCAACTAAATCAGAATACATAGCTGCTTCGGAGGCTGCACAAGAAGCGATATGGATGAAGGAGTTCATTACTGAGCTTGGTGTGGTTCCTAGTGCGTTGGACCCGATGGCCATCTATTGTGACAACACAGGTGCCATAGCCAATGCACAGGAGCCAAGGTCACACAGCAAGCTGAAGCACATCAAGCAACATGCCCATGCTATTCGCGAGTATGTCCAAGATGGCGACATAAAGATTTGCAAAGTACACACTGATCTGAATGTGGCAGATCCGTTGACTAAACCTCTCCCTAGAGCAAAACATGACCAACACCAGAACGCCATGGGTGTTAGGTACATTACAATGCAATCTAGATTATTAACTCTAGTGAAAGTGGGAGACTGTTGGAGATATGCCCAAGAGGCAATAATAAAATGGTTATTATTATATCTTTGTGTTCATGATGAATGTTTACATCCCATGCTATAATTGTATTATTAGGAAACACTAATAGTTGTGTGTTTTGTAAACATGAAAGAGTCCCTAGTAAGCCTCTTGTTAAGAGTAGCTTGTTGATTAATAGATGATCATGGTTTCCTAGTCATGGACATTGGATGTTATTAATAACAAGATCATATCATTGGGAGAATGATGTGATGGACACACACCCATAGTAAGCATAGCATAAGATCAAGTCATTAAGTTCGTTTTGCTACAAGCTTCCAAGTACATAGTAACCTAATCCTTCGACCATGACATTGTGTTAATCACCATCACCGGATGAGTGCTTTGATGACATCAAACGTCGCTTCGTAACTGGGTGGTTATAAAGGCGGCATTAGGTATTCTTAAAGTATGTGTTGAAGCGCATGGATCAAGATTGGGATTTGTCCATCCATATGACGGATAGATATGCTCTAGGCCCTCTCGGTGGAATGTCATCTAATTAGCTTGCAAGCATGTGACTAGTTCACAAGGGATGACATATCATGGAACAAGTAAAGAGTACTTATCGGTAACGAGGTTGAACTAGGTATGGAGATACCGATGATCGAACCTCGGATAAGTAGAGTATCGCGTGACAAAGGGAATTGGTTTCGTATGTGAATGGTTCTATTGATCACGAAGTCATCGTTGAGTATGTGGGAGCCATTATGGATCTCCATATCCCGCTGATGGTTATTGATCGAAGAGGTGTCTCGATCATGTCTACATATTCATGAACCGTAGGGTGACACACTTAAGGCTCGATGCTATTTTAGGTAGATATGGAATATGCGTTGGAGACCGAATGTTGTTCGGAGTCTCGGATTGGATCCGGGGCATCACGAGGAGATCCGGAATTGTTCGGAGAATATGATTCATATAATGGAGATCATTTTCTAGGTTTCGGAAATGTTCTGGAGTATTCATATGGAGGTTCTAGAAGGTTTCGGAGTGTCCCAGAAAGTTCCAGAAGGTTACATAGGGTTTACTTGAAAACCAAAAAAGAAAGGGGGAACTTGGGGGGAAGAAATCCTCACCCTCCCTTGGCGCGCTGGCCCTAGAGGGCCAAGGGGGCCAGCCCTAGGCCGCACCCCCTCTATATAAAGAGGGATGGGGGCGCCTCCCCCCTTGCTCCTTCAACCCCAAACCCTGGCCGCCTCTCTCCTCCACCATCCTCCTACTCTGGCTTAGGCAAAGCCCTGCAGAAATCCTTCTCCATGACCACCACCATGTCGTCGTGCTACTGGGATTCCGTGGAGATCTACCACCTCCTCTGCTCGCTGGAACGGGGAGAGGAAGGTCTACATTGACTCCGCACGTGTGACCGACAGCGTCGGAAGGATCGTCTACTCGATCTTGAGATCGACAAGTGATCGTCTACATCAACCACGAGATCCGATCCCGAAAAGGCTTTGGATCTACAAGGGTTAGTGCAGATCTATCTTGTTGCACTTATCTCATAGATTAGATCTTGGCTTTTCCATAGGCTAGATCTTAGTTTTGTTCGTTCTTGCGGTAGAAATTTTTTGTTTTCCCTGCTACGAACCCATCAAGCATTGCATCACTGGATGATGTCCTTGGCATCACACATTGCCATTGGCCAGTAGAATCCAGCTCGCAAAGCTTTGGCGACGAGGGCACGCCTGCCAGCATGATGGCCGTAGGTGCCTTCGTGTATGTCGAGGAGGATTGCTCTTCCGTCCCTGTTGGAGATGCACCATTGAAGAACTCCTGTGATGCTATGTTTGTACAATTCATTGTTGATGAGGGCAAAAGCCTTGGATCGTCGTGCTATATGGTGTGCATCTGTCGGGTCATCTGGCAACCTTTTGCTGAGCAAGTATGTGACATATGGTTGTGTCCAGGATGGCTCGATCATCATGACCTCCATGGGGCCCTCGAGTCATGTATATTGCTCCATGTCCTTGAGTGCCTTTGGCTCGTCAGGTGGCGTAGCCCCTGAGTCCTTTGTCGTGCAAGTTTTCTGTTCTAGAGTCTTTGGCTTGATGGAGCGTTCACACATTTGCTCAAGGAATACTCCAGGTGGCACCGGGGCACAAGTGGAGCCAATGTTGGCGAGTGTATCTGCCTCCTCATTGCTCTCGCGGCCGAAGTGCCACAGTTCGCAGCCATCGAAGTCCCCTTTGAGTGCGTCATAAATTTCGCGGTAGGCGATCATGTTGTCGCTCAAAGCATCGCACTGGTTCATCGTTTGATTCACCACCAATTTAGAGTCGCCGTAGATGATGAGTCGCTTTGTGCCACGGGCTTTAGCCATCCGCATCCCATGGAGTAGGGCTTCGTATTCAGCTTCGTTGTTGTAGGCGGTGAACTGCATTCGCAGAACATACCTCATCTTGTCGCCTCGTGGCAATGTCAGGATGACACCCGCGCCAGCTCCTTCTTTGCGTTTGGATCCGTCGAAGTGCATTGTCCATAGGTAGGACATGCCTGGCTTGGCGGGGAGCTAGTTTTCCATCCTGTGAATAAGGAAGTCCGGGAGTACTTGCGACTTGATCTCATCTTGCTTCTTGTATGTGATGTCTCATGGAGACAGTTCTATCCCCAAAGCATGACTCGTCCTGTGGCGTCGGGATTGTTGAGGATGTGCCCTAGCGGGGCATCGTTTACCACAATGATTGGGTGCTCCTGGAAATAGTGGTGCAGTCGTCTGGCTGTCATGAAGACGTCGTATGCCAGTTTCTGATAATGCGGGTCCCGCTGTTTTGTCGGTGTGAGCACCTCGCTGAGGTAGTAGACTGGGTGTTGTACCCCGTGGACTTTATTTTCCTCGGCTCTTTCCACTACGATCACTATACTAACCACCTGGTTGGTGGCGGAGATGTATAGCAACAGCAGCTCCTTTTCTTGAGGTGTCACCAACACCAGTGAAGTGGATAGTAGACGCTTGAGGTCTTCGAATGCTTCTTGTGCTTCGTCTGTCCACTCAAATTTGTCAGCCTTGCTGAGGAGTTGGTAGAAAGGCAATGCATTTTCGCCCATCCGCCTGATGAATCGACTGAGCACCACGATTCGCCCAGCTAGCTGCTGGACGCCTTTCACGTTCTTCGGCTTCTCCATGGCCAGTATGGCCTTTATTTCCTTCGGATTAGCCTCAATCCCTCTCGCGAAGATGAGGTATCCAAGTAATTGCTCGGATGGTACACTGAAGGCGCATTTATCCGAATTCAGTTTGATCTGGTACTGGTCGAGGTTATCGAAGGTCTCGCGGAGATCTTCAAGTAATGAGGCTTCCTCCTTAGTTTTGACGACGATGTCATCGACGTAGACTTGGATGTTACGGCCAAGCTAGCTCATGAGGCAGGCATGCATACACCGCTGGTAGGTGGCCCCTGCGTTTTTTAGCCCGAAGGGCATCGTTGTGCAGCAGAAGACGCCAAAGGGCATGATGAACACCGTTTTCTCCTAGTCTTCCTCCTTCATTCGAATCTGGTGATAGCCTGAATAGGCGTCAAGGAAGTAGAGGTGCTCGCATCCCACGGTGGAGTCGATTATCTGGTCGATCCGTGGCAACGGAAAGTGATTCTTTGGGCAATGTTTGTTCAAGGAGGTGAAGTCCACACACATCCGCATGATATCCGTGTATTTTTTAGGAACGAGCACGGGGTTTGCTACCCAGGTGCTTTCCTTGATCTCGCGTACGAAGTTAGCATTGAGGAGTCTATTGACTTCCATATCGACCGCTTTTGGCCTTGGCTCAGATAGTCGACGTATTGTCTGTTTTACTGGTCTTGCTTCAGGATTCACATTGAGTGAGTGCTCGGCGAATTCCCTAGGAACTCCTGGCATGTCCACCGAACACCAGGCGAAGATTTCCTAGCGCTCACGAAGGAATTTTACGAGCACGATTTCCTATGCGGGACTCAAGTTGTTGGCGATGAGGGTTGTCTTGGTCGGGTCCGTTGGGTGGACCTAGATCGCCTTGGTGTGGATCGACGTGTCGAAGGATTGGTCGGGTGAGCTTGGCTTACTCAGAGGAGGTAGATTGTTGTCTGTCGATTCCTTCAACCTCGCCATCCTCCTACATGCCGAAAGACTAGGAGATTCTATTAAATTCCCTATCGCAGCTGTCGGACCTCTCGAAGCTTTCGTTGACTGTGATAATACCGTTGGGTCCCGGCATCTTCATCTGCAGGTAGGCGTAGTGTGGCACCGTGATGCCTCAGTGTTGATGTAGAGCTCGTTGGGAACCCCAAGAGGAAGGTATGATGAGCATAGCAGCAAGTTTCCCTCAGTTATGAAACCAAGGTTTAATCGAACCAGTAGGAGCAAGGAAACACCCTAAAGGTGTTGCTAGCTGAGTCTTGGCAGGGCGCACTACCGGTGCTAGTAGCAACGTGAAGACCTGCACAACACAACCACAGAACTCTGTCCCCAACTTGCGATGAGGTTGTCAATCTCACCGTGTTTTGCTGAAAACAAAGGATTAAACGTATCGAATGGAAAGAAGTAATAGTTTGCAGAAAGTAAACACAAAGCAGTAAACAGTTTGTAGATTGTATGTAAAAGACAAAGGACCGGGATTCATAGTTCACTAGAGGTGGCTCTCCTTAAGATAGATAACATGCTGGGTGAACAAATTATAGAGGGGCAAATGACAAACATCGAGAAAGCAATACATGCATATACTAATCATCTTGACTACTTTGAGACTTGATTGGGCATTACAACATTATACATAGACCGCCATCCAACTGCATCTATGACTAATAATCCACCTTCAGGTTATCATCCGAACCCCCTCTAGTATTAAGTTGCAAGCAATAGATTATTGCTTTACGAATTGCATGTAATGTAAACAATATGATTGTTCTATGAACAAAGGATTGTTGTTTTCTCCCTAGTAGCAACATCATATCTAGTACCTTAGAGATTTCTGTCACTTCCCCAGATTACTAGAGGCATGAACCCACTATCGAGCATAAATACTAACTCTTGGAGTTGCTAGCATCTACTTGGCCAAGATAGGTACTAACAACGGAAAGCATGCAAGATCACAAATAACAAAGACATGATAGAATCAATAATCAATCTGAAATAGCATCTCAATATCCATCGGATCCCCACAAACACAACATGCAGAATTACAAATAGATGATCTTGATCATGAACGGAGCTCACAAGATCTAGACATGAAAGCACAAAGGACGAGAACCAGCCATCTAGCTACTACATGGATCTGTAGTCCAAGGATGAACTACTCATGCATCACACCGGAGGCTTGCATGATGATGAAGAAGGCCTCCAGGGTGAATTCCCCTCTTGGTGGTCGGGAAGAGCTTCAGATCCCTCCCGATCTAGGGATGGAGATGACGGCGGCTATAGACTCTTTCATGGATTTTTGATCGGGTACTTAGGGTTTTCGTCCCGAGGGCATCTTATAGGCGGAAGGAGAGGCAGAGGGGGTGTCTGGGCTAGCCACACCACCCCCTAGCATGGCCAGGCCTGGCCCGCGCGCCCAGGTGGTGTGGTGGCCCCCTGTCTCCTCTCCGTCTCGTATTCTGACATCTGATGACTTCCGGAAAAATAGGTACTTTGGCTTTTGTCCCGTCCAATTCCGAGAATATTCATTTTCTAACTTTCATGGAACCAAAAACAGCAGAAAACAGGCAGCTGGCACTGTGGCTCTTGTTAATAGGTTAGTCCAAGAAATCATATGAAAAGTACTCCAAAGTGTGGACAAAACACAAGAAAGTGGATAAAACCAAGCATGGAACATCAAAAATTATGGATACATTTGCAATGTATCAACATCCCCAAGCTTAACTCCTGCTCATCCTCAAGTAGGTAAGTGATAAAAAGAAAGAATAATTTTTGAGGTGACATGCACCATCAAAGACTTGATCAAAGTATTTGTAAAACATTCAAAGCTGGGATCATAGTACTTCAATCATAACATGAAAGACAAAGTTCTAGCAATAAGACAAAGAAACTATGTTGCAATATGAAAAGGCACAAACAAAAGATTCATGAATAACAATGCTTTGCAAGACGTTTGTTTGTTTCACATAAAGAAAACATAGCATAATAGCATTCAGCTTGTCCCTCATAGAGTAGCAAATATAAATGCATAGGACACCTTCAAAGTTCATAAGAGTGACTAGATACAAATAGTTTAAAACAAGCAATATCAAGTTATGCATCAATCAACTAGTCTTGGGACAATGCACATAGACCTAAGAATGGCCACTATGCTCTCAAAGTAGGTGCATAAAGATAGAAGGTGGAGACTCAATATAATGGTGGAAGAAAGGCCTTCATAAAAGGAAGTAGGGATTCAAGTCTCATAAAGAGCTTCCAAAAATTATGGTACTTATAGCTTTCAGCTCTCATTGCCCCTATCATAAGCATCTTGAAGTGATTAAGGTTAAAGTGAACAAACTATGGTGTACATGCTTGACGAAGTATAAGTTAGAAATCTCATGTCCCTTGTATACGAGGGCCGCTCCTCATGCTACTCAAGTTTAGTCACCGGTAAGTTCTTGTCATCGTAAGTACATGTGTATCATAGAGAACCGCCAACGGGGTACCCCTTGCCCGATGATACGGAAGAATCCCCATATCAAAATGACAAGGCAAGCAGACAATGAGCATCTCAGCAATCTTCTTATTTACCATGGGAATATGGTGCTTTTTTCTCTCTTTACTCTTTTCATAATCTCTTTTTTTCTCTTTTTTCTCAATATATGACTCTTTTTTTATAAGAAGAATGCTTCATAGACAGCTCATTATGTTTACGCTGCAGGTTTCCACCATGTCAACATGGATTAGACCAGCAGCCCAGGCGTTTCTCAAACACATATACATAACTCCATGGACTTACAAGCTCCCCTTTCATTTTACACCGACGACATCCATGTACAAAAGAGCATGATATCAACTAGGTACAAGTACCAAGTGCAATGTTGAAAGTGTTCCCCATGACAGCATGGTTCTGCTAATCCCCAACAAATAAGTGCAAGCATATACAACATAGATGACACAATGGTTCAAGTTTATTAAGGGCAAGAAAAGTAAAGTGTGCCATCAAGTTCGTGAGAGCTTTAATCACTAGTTTTCTAATAACAAGTTTAATTTGGAAGGTAAACAAAAGCATGAATATACTTGGAATAGCATAAGCTAGTAGGTAGGTATGGTGGACTCTTTGGAATAACTTGGTTTAGGGAGTTGGATGCATGAGTGGAACTCATACTTGGTTGTGGAGGCTAGCAAAAGACTGGGAGCGACAAACTAAGAGAGCAATAATGGCCATAATCATGCAAAGCGACAAAACATCATTGATCAAAGCATAAAGTGATACTACAAGTTTAAAACTAAAGGATCAAAAAGGCTATGGTGACTTGTGATAGTCATAACATGGTGTGAGCATGTGCCAAGTCAACCCAAATAAAGCATCAAAGGAGAATACCACTATACTATGCTTTAATATGCTAAAACAACGCATGATTCATCCAAGGCATATTAAGCAATCTCAATTGTTTATAACAAGTCATGATACAGAAAATAATACTAAGCATAAAGCCAAAACAATATCAAGCATGGCATGACAGAGCATAGGCCACAATCAAAAACGAGCTCTTTTTACCACATAAGTATGAACTTTCCTACTCTTTTCCAAACCAAACCAAACTATTTGCAAACCAATGTATGAAAGAGGGGGTCCAACCAATTTATTCAGAAAACTAAGAAAACCTAGAAAACAAAAAACCAAAAACGAAAACAAAAAAGAAGACGCTCCAAGAACAACACAACCGTGCATGAAACAATAAAAATGAAGCGTTTGGAAGAAACCTAGGATTTTTATTGATGAAGAAGGGGATACCTTGGGCATCCCCAGGCTTTGATGCTTGTACTTCTTGGATATTTCTTGGGGTGACACGCGTGGCATCCCCAATCTTGAGCTTTAGTCCATCCTTCATCTCATTACTCATTCCTTCCATACACCTGAAATTTTTCTTCATACAAAACTTCACACAATCTTTATTAGCAACATTAGTGCACTCAAGATAATAGGTCTTAAGGTTCAGTTATAATACCAAATAAACTTCCATTATAACACTAGCTACTGTAGCACTTCCCTAAAAAGCTCAATTCCCCAAAAGAACTCAAAAAGGAACCAACAAGAAGCAAATGCAGAAAATGGCAGAAATCTGTCAAAACAGACCAGCAGGTAAAGACAAATTTTTTCGAAGACCTTCTGTTGCTCAACTAAAAAAGTGTTGAACTAACTAAAGTTAGATAACAACCTAGGGCAGAAGCACATAAATTCACGCCTCAAAAAGGCGTACAGATATTTTACACAAATTTTTACGGTGAAGCACAGAAATCTGTTTCGGGACAGCAACTTTCCCAATCATTACTTTTTTCTCATTAGAGGTTACTCTTAGCACAAAAAGAAAATAAAAAGGATAAGGTCATAAGGAGCAGTTATTACTGAAGTAATAACTTCCAAGACTCATCTAAAACTTCCAAGACTCATAAGGAGCAAGGAAACACCCCAAAGGTGTTGCTAGCTGAGCCTTGGCAGGGCACACTACCGGTTCTAGTAGCAATGTGAAGACCTGCACAACACAACCACAGAACTCTGTCCCCAACTTGCGATGAGGTTGTCAATCTCACTGTGTTTTGCTAAAAACAAAGGATTAAACGTATCGAATGGAAAGAAGTAATAGTTTGCAGAAAGTAAACACAAAGCAGTAAATAGTTTGTAGATTGTATGTAAAAGAAAAGGACCGGGATCCATAGTTCACTAGAGGTGGCTCTCCTTAAGATAGATAACATGCTGGGTGAACAAATTATAGCAGGGCAAATGAAAAACATCGAGAAAGCAATACATGCATATACTAATCATCTTTACTCCTTTGAGACTTGATTGGGCATTACAACATTATACATAGACCGCCATCCAACTGCATCTATGACTAATAATCCACCTTCAGGTTATCATCCGAACCCCCTCCAGTATTAAGTTGCAAGCAACAGATTATTGCTTTACGAATTGCGTGTAATGTAAACAATACGATTGTTCTATGAACAAAGGATTGTTGTTTTCTCCCTATTAGCAACAGCACATCTAGTGCCTTAGAGATTTCTGTCACTTCCCCAGATTACCAGAGGCATGAACCCACTATCGAGCATAAATACTAACTCTTGGAGTTGCTAGCATCTACTTCGCCAAGATAGCTACTAACAACGGAAAGCATGCAAGATCACAAATAACAAAGACATGATAGAATCAATAATCAATCTGAAATAGCATCTCAATATCCATCGGATCCCCACAAACACAACATGCAGAATTACAAATAGATGATCTTGATCATGAACGGAGCTCACAAGATCTAGACATGAAAGCACAAAGGAGGAGAACCAGCCATCTAGCTACTACATGGATCTGTAGTCCAAGGATGAACTACTCACGCAACACACCAGAGGCTTGCATGATGATGAAGAAGGCCTCCAGGGTGAATTCCCCTCTCCGGCAGGGTGCCGGGAAGAGCTTCAGATCCCTCCTGATATAGGGATGGAGATGACGGCGGCTATAGACTCTTTCATGGATTTTTGATCGGGTACTTAGGGTTTTCGTCCTGAGGGCATCTTATAGGCGGAAGGAGAGGCTGAGGGAGTGCCTGGGCTGGCCACACCACCCCACAGCGGCCAGGCCTAGCTGCTGACTAGGTGGTGTGTTGGCCCTCTCCTCTCCTCGTGATTCTCGCATCGATGACTTCCGGAAAATAGGCACTTTGGCTTTGTCCGTCAATTCTGAGAATATTCATTTTCTGACTTTCTTGGAACCAAAAACAGCAGAAAACAGGCAGCTGGCACTGTGGCTCTTGTTAATAGGTTAGTCCAAGAAATCATATGAAAAGTACTCCAAAGTGTGGACAAAACAGAAGAAAGTGGATAAAACCAAGCATGGAACATCAAAAATTATGGATACATTTGCAATGTATCACACCGCCATGAACCTCGTGAACGCGACATGTCCAAGGATGCAGTGGTATTGTGAGGGCCAGTCGACAACTTTGAATTCTATGCGCTCTCGCCGGAAGTTTGCCGGTGTTCCGAAGATGATGTCCAAGCTGATCTTGCCCAGGGGGTATACGCCCTTCCCTGGAACAATGCTGTGGAAGGTTGTGTCTGAAGTTTCCAGGCATGACAGGGGGATTCGCATGGCATGCAAGGTACTTGTGAACATGAGGTTGATTGCACTGCCGCTGTCCATGAAGACGCGACTCATCTCGAAGCCTCCAATTTGTGCCTCGAGCACCAAGGGACAGTGGCCTGGGTGAGGTACTTGGCGCGGATGATCGCGCTTGTCGAAGGTAATACGGGACTGGCTCCCACTGAGGTACTCAGTGGTGGTGGGTGGTGAGTTCATCGCTAAATTAACTTGGCGAGTGATTGATTTTTGTACCCGATTTGATGGCCGTCCTTTTTGGATCATCCCCATGTTTCCTAGTGCTCGCGGGTATGGCTCGCCTCCGTGGTTTTGGATAGGCGCAGCTGCAGGTGGTGGTGGCCCGGGTGGTGGTGGTGGTGCTCCATGATCCACAGCGCCTAGGGCAGCTCCATAGCCCCGGTTTATCGCGTCGCGATTCATCTGGGCTAGGCCTTCGTGGAGCTTGAGGAACTCGCGGCAGTGCTTTAGAAGGTGGCTAGATTTTTTCTTGATGTTGTGCTTATCGATGTAGAAGCGTATGTTGCACGGTCCGGACAGTTTGTCCTGGATGGATGTTCCAGGTGCCTCATCGTGAGTCTGGCGTTGCCATACTTGCGTGGTTTTCCCACCGTCGCAGTATCCGCTGTTGTGGTTGTTGTCATCGCGTTTGTCGGTGTAGCCAGCCGTGACCATGTTGACTTCCTCGCGGTCCTTGTAACTGTGCATCCGACATTTTCCTCGGCGATCGCGTATGTGACCGAGGTCATCATCATTGGAGTGAACATGGTTTTTCACCGAGTCCTCTCCATCGGCCCACCTGTTCGCGATCTCCATCAGGTGGTCGATTGTTTTGGGCTTCGAGTGGCCGAGCTCCTCTCTGAGCTCTCTGCGGTGCACGCCGCCATTGAACGTGTCAATTGCGCGGTCTTTAGAGATGTCTTCTAGAGAGTTTTTAATGATGTACCATCTCTGGATGTATGAGCGCAGTGACTCGCCAGTCTTCTGGTAGCAGCCTCTTAATTCTTCGATTGATGCGGGCCTTTTTAGTACCCTTGAAGTTTCGCATGAAGCTATAAACTAGCTCTTCCCAACTGTGAACGGATCCGCGCGGGAGGTTGTTGAGCCACGCATGAGCGGCACCTTGCAGTTGTAGCTGGAGGCATTGCATTGTCGTGCTCGTGGTTCCGTCGTGCAGCCTGGCGGAGGAAATGTGATCCTCCAGCCAGATCTTCGGGTCCTAGAGGCCATCGAATTTCGGGTTTGAACCCTTTTGGCATTCGCTTTTGCCGTATGGCTCTGCTGAAGCAGTTGGCGCCATAGAGTTCTATCCCGTCATCTTCTGTGTCAGTCGAACGGGGACGCCTCGCGCGCATCTTGTCAACTTTGCGTTGCGTGATGTCATCACGTGCATCGTAGTCGTAGTCGTGCCACCGTGAGCGGCGTCGTCGCGACAAGTCATGGTTGTCGTCGCTGGAGGAGGGGGAAGAGTGGTGCTTGGCTAGAGCCTTGTTCTTCTTTGGCTCCAATGCTAGATCCTTGATGAGGGCAGCTTCGACTAGCCCTAGGCATGTGATCATGGATCGGTGCATGGCGGCCCGTGGGTCCCCAGCCAATGGCTGGTTGTTGAGCAGGTATATGGTGGCCGATGTTACCGTTGCCTGCGGTGTTTTGGGGAGCACATTGCCCTACGTATCCACCATCATAGATGAGAAGTCCAGGACTCACGCGGCCTCTTCTCACTCCTTATCAGTGAGGTGATCCAGTCGAGAACGTCTCTTGGCGGCTGTATGATTGTTACCCTTAAAGGAGGATCCTCCAATGAAAGAGAGTTGAGCCTGATGAAGGCTCGAGTTGTCCGTCGCCTTCCTGCGCGCATCGAGCTGGGCGATTACTTGCTGCTGGCGCTTGAATTCCTCCTTGAGCAACTAGTGATGACCCATCATCATGTCTTGTGATGAGTTTGGTGGCAGGGTTGCCCCGTAGGGCTTCTCGGTAGTGAGCCCACTCGGTGTCGTTGAGCTTGATCAGCACGCTCTCTTGGGTATGTTCATTCGTAGTAAGGTGCGGATGACCTTTCGGCCCATTGTTGGTGGGTGCTCCATTGGAGGGACCACCGTTCACGACTGGGATACCACCGCCGGTACCGGTGTTATCCCGAGTGCCGCTGTTGTCGCCTGTGTTGATGACGGCACACATGTAATGGCTGGGGAAGCTGTTGCTTCCGTAGCTTTCAGATCCAGAGCCGTAGGCTCCATCCTCTATGGCTAGATCGCCTAGATCAGACTCTCGACTATTGTCACTGTCTGTATTCCCAACTGTTGTCGGGGCGTTGAGTTCGCTCAGGGTGCCGATTGGCGATGGAAACCATGATGCTAGAGCAATCGCAGGAACCTTCAGCTGGTCAGGGAGGCGGAGTGTGCCCAGTCGACCAACTTCGAAGCATAAGCTCCCGATTGCCAGGCCGATCCCATCGCACACGGACTCGAAATCTGGGATAGTGGCCGGTGTTTGTACGATGAAGTCGAAGGAACCAAAGAGGAGGCGAATCTCCGCTACTGCGGAGTCGTAGATCGTGGTTGATGGGGCCGAGGAAGCCGCAACATCAGCACTCCCTATTCCCATAGACGGCGCTAATTGACGAGGGGTTAACTCATCAATGCCCATCACAGATGAACTTAGGTTCGAGGAAGTGGGGAGCACTAGAGGCATCGATTGGCTAGAAAGCAAGCACAAAGGGACGCAAGGTTTACCCAGGTTCAGGCCTCGTAGAGGACCCTACTCCTGCTTGTCTGCTCTTGGAATTATCGAGGAGTCGAAAGTTCTAGGGGGTGCGCAGATAAAATCTGGTGATGGTGCGGAAACTAGGGTTGAGTGTTGTCCTTCTCACTGCCCCCTCCTAGCCTTTATATAGATAGGCTAGGTCTCGGGATAGCGATCCGAGTCGGTTACAGATAAGAGGTTTCCCTTTTAAACTTCTATCTTAAGTTTGTCGTATGGTGCAAGCAGTCGAAGTCTCCTGGGCCATCCGGGTCTTGATTGGGCCTCAGCAACGTTGTGGGCTTCTTCTAAGATGGACCGTATATACCAAGCTCGAGTACCTATGAGGTATGCCCATGTTAATTAGACATCAAGGTCTATACAGATAGATTGAGGTACTGATATAGTTATGCCAAAGTACATATATGAATTATTGAATTAGTTCAATTTGGAAATGACAAGAAAAGTTCCTATCACATGGAAGAAGGTTGAAGCAAGATTCAATTGTATTGACAATTGGTGAGTGAAATCTCATGAATGATTTGATAAATCATGTATACATATCTCTAGATATGTCCCACGCTCTAAATGGTGTGAGCATATACCAGAGTGATTCATAAGATGATCATTGGACAATAGTAATGATATTCTTATGTGCTTTGGAAGAAATAAGAATATGTTCGGTATGCAGAGGTGACAAAATAGTTCATTGTGATGTGTTACATTGATACTAACTTTGTCGCATATACAAATAAAATTTATCTCAATTTAGGCTATGTGTTAAGAAATAAGGTGGCACCATGAAATGGAAGAAAGTTTCATGATTGATTTGGATGAGCTGCAAAGTTATAAAATTGTGACGGATACTACAACAAAGGTTGAGTATATGACTGCTCTAGCAACAAAAGAAGGAGGGAATTTATGTCAAGTAGTTTGTTATCAAACTAAGTGTAGTTCCAAGCGGGCTATACTGTGAAGATCTATTGTATGACAATAGTGTCAACACAGTTTTGGCTAAGGAATTGAGGTCTCACCAGAAGAATAAGTTTACACAATGTCATCTCATTTAAGAATGAGTGATATGTAGAGACACAAAGACATGAAAATACACACGGATCTGAAAGTGGCAGGACCAGATATTAGGTTTAGAGAGAATTCCTTATTGGCCCTTCGTAAAGTTTCACTTCCTTTCTTGACCCTGGAAAAAAATTCTTCCCTATTTGACACTCTATTTTTGTTTAGTTCCTTATTTGACCCTCCCGTTAGTTCTGTTTGCTCATGTCGTTAGCCTTATTTTTCTTGGACTAAACATACCCTGCAGCCATGCCTCGTGAAGGATAAAATGTTGGGGAAAGGGGGGAAATGACAGACCGACCCGTATCTCTCCATCTCCTTGTACATGATGTAGTGCCAAAAAAGTAAAACAAGGCATCGGGCAGTTGGCCATCAACAGCTGTTCCCGTGACGGAGGCATTCCCACGCCATGGGCGGAGGAGTATTCTCTGAGCGGCGACGACCTAAGAGCCTGCTCCACGTGGTGCTGAGAGGTAACTTCTAGTAGTGCTCGAAGGTCCCAGGTCAGGGCACTAGGTCAGGACATGCGGGTCACGTATTTGTAGTGGAAGAAGGGCAGCGTGCACATGCGTGTGGTCGGCGACGCAGGTCCGGCGAATGAGGGTAGGGGCGTGGCCGGGGGTGCAGGATCCACTGGGAGGAGCTTGCGATGGTAGGTAGTTGGTGACGGGCGGAAGGTAGAAGAAAGCCGGCGGCTTAGTCAAATAACCTTTTTTGTCAAATAAACTTGACCAAATATATTAGGTTACTGCTACTAAATTTGATCACACTACGCTAGGAGAAAAAGTGTCATCTTAGATACTTAGTTAACATTGTTAGTGTTTATATTGTACTAGAGGGTCAAATAAGGAATCATACGAAGATGCATGGTCAAATAAGGAAGAAAAAGTTTTCTAGGACCAAGAAAGGAAGTGAAACTTTACATAGGGCCAAATAAGGAATTCTCTCTTAGGGTTTACCATAAGCAACACATATGGATAACACTAGAATGTCATATCTATTAAATGCACAAACGATGACTATATTATTGACTCTAGTGCAAGTCCGAGACTATTGGAAATATGCCCTAGAGGCAATAATAAAGTTTTTATTATCATATTTCCTTGTTCACGATAAGTGTTTATTCTCCATACTATAATTTATTCACCATAAATTAAATACATGTGTGGATATATATAAAACATAATGTCCCTAATAAGCCTCTTATGACTAGTTCATTAGGCAAGTGATGGTTAAGGTTTGATAACCATGGACATGTAATGTCACTTGATAATGGGATCATATCATTAGTATAATGATATGATGGACAGACCCAATTACAAGAAGATTTGTTGATCGTGTCACTTAGTTTGATTGTTATCGCTTTCGTATATGTCAAGTATCGTTTCCTTAAACCATGTGATTGTGTTACTCCTAGGTACCAGAGGATTGCTTTGTGGACATCAAACTTCACTGCGCAACTAGGTGATTATAAAGATGGCTTTTAGGTATCTCCGATGGTACTTGTTGGGTTGCATGAATCAAGAGTGGGATTTTTCACTCCAAGTGATGGAGAGATATCTCTAGGACCCCGCGATAGTGTAGCATCCTAAAGTTTGCAAACATGTGACTAATGTTTTAGTCACCGGGATTCTACACCATGGAATGAGTAAGCAGAACTTGCTGGTAACGAGATTGAACTAGGTATACCGATACCAATGATCGAATCTCGAAAAAGTAATATATCACACGACAAAGGGAATCAGATGCCGGATTAATTGAATCATTGGCGTGGTGGTTCAACCAATAAAATAACTACATTGAATATGTAGGAACCAATATGGACATCCCCAGTCCCGATTATGGTTATTAATCAGAGAGGTGTCTCGGTCATGTCTAGGTGTTGTCGAACCCGTAGGGTCATACACTTAACGCTTTGGTGTTGCTAGGTTTCGTCGAGATAATATATGGTGTAAACAAATGGTGATTTGGAGACTTATATGTGATCCTAGATATCATGTGGAATTTTGGAATGGTCCGGAGGTAAAGAAAAAGTATATGGGAAAAAATTGGGTTACCGAAAGAGTTCAGGATTTTTCTATATTGTACCCGAGGTTCTAGAAGGTTCCGGAGGGCACCATAGTGGATCTCACCTATCCCGTACGTCCTACATGTCCCTAGGGGGTGTATAGAACCACATGGTCCAGCACACTAGACCCTGAGGCCCATGTGCATGGGGCTAAGGGATAAGATTAAATCCCTTAAAATTAGGGAGTTAACTTGGGGGAAGTGTTCCTCCTTTTTTGGATGACCCTAGGGCTTTGAGGAGGGTCCAAGGCATCCCCCACACCTATATAATAGGTAGGGGAGGGCTGGGTCATGACACTTGACCCCCTAGCCACCTCCCTCTCCCTTTCCCCTCTCTTCCGCATAGACGCTTAGGGAAGCACTGTTGTACTTCTCCACCATACATCCAAGCAACACAGTTATGCTATTAGGATCTCGTGAAACTCTTATCCTTCGCTTGCAAGATCAAGAAGGAGGATACCACACAAAGACGGAATGTGTGGATACCATGGAGGTGCTACCATACTACGGGACTTCAACGGTTTAAACTGACGCACATGTATGACTACATCATCAATGATCCCTCGATCATCAAACACTTTGGATCTTTGAGGGTATGTAGATCTGATGTAACACCCTCAGAATCGGCCCTATGCAAGTTTTAGCGCTTCCCGCCAAACCCGCATAGAAACGATTCAAAGGTGCCCACCAGGCACTTGCGTGCGGGTGGAAAACGAAGTAATATCATTACACAATAGTCCTCGATGGAACCCACAAAACATATATATACAACAGCGACTCAAAGAGTCAAGAATACAGATTCTGAGACAAAGATCCAAATCACCTTGAAAACAATACAGCGTCCGAGTACGGACAAGATGCAAATTGAGCTAAGAGCCCTGAAGAATAACCAATGGCGCCCATAACCCTGCCCAGGCCAAGCCGGAAGGGTAACCCTGCTAACGACGTCGATCTCAAAACCTGCTTAAACAAAAGGGGTGCCGACAAAGGGCAAAGGAAAAAAGAAGCGGTCGATCGAGGCCGATTACAGCGAGGCTAGAATTCGGCGGTCCTCGCCTACATAGGTATGGTGGACTGAAGCGGCAGCGCAGCATGCACTAACAACCTATAGAGACTCAATATAACTGGCGGCTATCATAGAGGGATAAGAAAGACCTATTCGGAACCACCCTAATACTATCACCAAGCATACCCATCCTGGTATTTCCCCCTCGATACCAAACGAGGAAGTCAACCGAGGAACTCACACAGTTGGCAGTTTTATTTATTCCGTTATAGTTGCGGTAATTACTAGTCAAATATAGATAGCATGAGTCATCCTGATATAATAAGCAGTGGGCAGATTTAGTTAACCATTCCGTTGTAGTTGCAACACTTACTAGTCAGATACAATGAACATGAGATATCCCAAAACCCAGCAGTTGTTGGTACTTTTATTTAGCCATTCCATTGTAGTGGAGCTGTTTACTAGTCATATCGGATACAAGTCAAATTATAACAGTAAACTTTAGTTATAGTTTCGAGAACTGTGCTCCAAGTCGTCCATAACCACGGACACGGCTTTTCGAAAAGATTTAACCCTGCAGGGGTGCACCAAAGTATCCACACGCACTTCGACCCTTTTGCGGATCGGTTAACATACACCCATCGGTATGTCGGCGGGCCTAAGTCATGACGCTTCCCGGATCCAAAGCAAGTACATGGGGCCACCCACTAAGCTACCCATAGCAAGTCGGCGGTCTCGAGACGGACTCGGGGTTTGTCGATGGCTGTAAACGATCGGGAACCGAAAGTGTGGTGGGCTTGTCGATACCGCGAAAACACTCCGCAATCCTAAAGCGATGACAGTGCGATACCTCGCACAATTTTAAATTAAGCAGTAAAGCATGGCATAAGTACAGAATAGTAATAAAGCCCCAAACTACCTTGTGGCCCCCAGTACAATACTTTGAAATCAGGTACTAATCGATGGGGGTGCCCACACACCCCACCTGTGGTTAGCGCGCTCGATCTCGGAACAGGTGTCAAGAACTCGGGGTCCTACGGGACACCAGTGAGCGGTTAAAAACCAAATATTGTCTATTACCCACCGGTGCCTCTGCATTTACCTACTTTCAATTTTAGTTATTAAACAATAATTAAAGCCATGATCATCTCCAACATTAAACACGCGGCAGTCCTCCACCAATTGTGGTACTTGACGACACGCAACAGCACTTGAGCAAGCGACTACGACGTGCAAGTCCAACTACCGACCAATCAACAGGTAATAGGATGTGTCCAAGGCAATATAAGGCTGCAAGGGATATCACGGGTACGGAAACTAGAGCATCGCAACCCAGATAGCAATAGATCAACAGGAGGGAATAAATACTATAAAAGTAAGATAGGTAGAAAGGGGGAGATGCTCGCCTGAAAACATTGCCGAAGGTTCATCCGAAGGTCGGGTCGACACTCGCATCAACTCATCGGCCTAATCCGTGAAGAAGCAAAGCACTAGCACAAACACCGGATGCACTATTTAATACTATGACAGAAGATCGGGCATGATGCATGTATGATGTATGGCATGGCGAAGATGCGATGCAATTAGGCCACATTAAGCGGAACCGAGGTCCCGACAATTAAGTATATGGTTATAGTTGTTCTAGATATCCCGCAGTTTAAATGTTGTATTAACAGGGCAAGATAAGTTACCGGTTCGCTAAACAAATTTAAATGGGGTCAATATAAGACTAGAAAAGTCCACATATGGACCCCATATTTAATTATAAGGTGAATCGGCATAAGGCCCCCAAACCACAACATATGTATGTAAGTATGAACAATTTACATGCAACAAATTTGTATTTCGTTTATAAAATAGGGGCGCAGAAAAGGGTCACACATAAGGGGTCGGAGATCTTGGGGTTCACCGAGGGTTTGGGATCGGTCGTCGGGGAGGAAGGAGAATGCTCTAGGGTTTGATCTTCGGCTTCGGGGAACGGTCTTGCGGTCCGTGAGGGAGGTCTTGAGGCGCCCGCTTCACCGGGCCCGACATGAGCTCTCGGCGTCCCATGACGAAATTACTGAGACACGATGTCGATGATCGGTGAGCTTGGGGTCTAAACAAGCGTGCAGGGGTACCCGAGACGTGTGCCTGTAGTGAACACAGAAGAACAATAGGACGCCCGCGAGTACTACAACACACACACAAGTAAACGGCATACGTTGAAGACGCTACCGGGAGGCAGTGGGTTCTGCACATGGAGCACCTCTCCCGCGTGGGCCCGAGGGAGACAGGAGGCGTGGGGATCGGTGCAGGGACATGTGGGTCGGTCGGCAGGTGGGGATAAGGTGCAGGCGGGGTGAGAGGGGATCCCGTGTGGGTCCGGCGGCGGAGGGAGTGGGGAGGTAGGGAGTAGTGGCTGGTTTGCTGGGATTGGGGTTAGGGTTTCTAGGGCTAGGGTTAGGATTAGATAGTCTAGGGTTTAATTGGGTAGTAGGTGGTCTAGCCGGTTGGGCCTTTGGGTCGGCCGGCTGGACTGCCTCCCCGATAAAATATTTATTATTTTTATAAAACAAAATATTTTAAAATATAGTTTTAGATAAATACAAGATCCAGAAAAGACCGAGGTTTCGCATTTGAAGAAAGAGAGGAACATTCGTAGAAAATGAAATAGGGCTTTTAGTAAAATAGTTTTAGACTAACGTATGCATGCTGATGTCATGATGATGCATGAAGGTAAACACTGGCGATTTACTAGTAACGGTTTTACCGGGATGCTACATCTGATCTCAATCTCGTTACTAGCATCTCATAGATATGATCTTGTTGGGTTACATCCGTTATTCCATAGGAAATGTTTTGTTTTCCATGTTGTGAACCCATTAAAATATGATTCTAAGCCAACTTTTGTTATGTTGTTCCCATGTCATCCTAAGACAATCAAGCCTCTAGCCTGATGTAGCATCCTCCTCCAATCAAATGAATAGATCATGATACTCTTGTAGAATGAAAAACTGTGTGGAACAGAAATACTCCTTTCTTCCAGGCTTAGATCCATCTGTAGAGATTAAGGCAACCATCCACATAATCTCCTGCCTAGCAGAATCCTTAAAACACTCAGGGCATGTCACATAGTTCCTACTCTTCTCTTCCTCCATCAACCTAATCTTCTACTTCTTCTCCTTTTTTAAATTAGATCCACGACAGGATCAAACCTTGAGGCACTCCCAGTGCTCACTTTTAGTGTTGCTACAGGGCTAGGTGGCTAAGGGCATCTCTTATTCTTTGTACCATGTACACACAAAGGTGTAATATGAGGCTCATCTTCACCTTCACATCTTGAACCATCAACATCCTCAACACTGACCCTAGTCTGAGAAGCTTCAGCCTGAGTAGTTTGAACGGCAGATGATAGTGGCACCCTAGAAGTCACATTTGGTCACAACACTCCTATAAAAAATAGTCTTCTCATCTTGTAGTGGGACTGCAAATGCAGGATGCGAACCCAAGGCAGAGCATGCAAAACCCTGTGAAAGCGAACATCTGAAGACGACAAAGAAATCGGCATAAATGCAGATATAAATACGAACCCACATAATACCCACGTTCGTATGGAAGCAACATGGTTTCCGGAAATAGGCGTTGAATGGAGAGCGGTGGACTCCAACGCTATAGAGAGGGCAGCAGAAAATGACAGTAGTGCATACAGTCCACACCACCATATGGCTATCAAAAAAGCAAGCAAACTCGAAAAAATTAAAAGAGCAAGAAAGAATCAAGGTTAGAAGAAAATACGGGACTAAACGGACGGAAGCAGACGATAAAATAAGCTTCTCCTAAGCGGAAATCGATGAATAGTGCAGATGGACACGGTCTGTGAGAGTGGTTTCCCATGCCAACAGGGCCCTCCGCACGATATCTCCATGAAGAACCACGCATGTAGCATTTTTGGAGCCTGTTATCCCACACGAACGGCCCCACCGCACAGCATCTTTGCAACGTGGCCGACAAGGTTTTTTGCTGCTAGTCGGGTTGTCAACACACGAAGATTCGCGTAGCGCGAGGTTTTTTCTGCAATCTCGGTTTACCAATGGACCCACCACATGGTGGAGTATGAACGCCATACTTGAGAAAAGCGTTCTCTCGCACAAACAGGACCCACCACACAACTCGACACGAGAACTTGCAGGCGGCGAGAGCATCCGCTGCCAGCCTAGCTCTCGGACACGAGGACCCACAGAGGGCGAGGGTCCCCACTGCCACGACATTTCTATAGGCCCCACCTCTCGGTGGGTGTGGAGATCTTGTATTCCTCCAAATGTCTCTCATCTAGCATGTCCTTGCATGCAACCAGCGATGCTCAGGCCTCGGAATGAAGCGTGCCTCACCATCCATTGATGTAGGGTGCTTCTCCTGGCGGGTGCCATGCTCAGTGGTCCACGCCTTAGTCAATTCAGGGAGCCCTGGTCTTCCCTGACCCGACACCATGGACATGAGTTGTCAATTAATAACGGGATCATGACATTAGGATAATGACATGATGGACCGAGCTAAACAAAGCAAAGAAATTAGATCATGTCACAATGTTTAAATTGCATAACTATTCATTGTCTAGTATCATGTTCCTCGGACCATGATATTATGTTACTCTTGAGTACAGAAAGAATACTTTGGGGGTATTAACCGTCACTTCATAAATGGGTGATCATAAAGGTGCATTTCAGGAATCTCAGAAAGTACATATTAAGTTGCATGAATCAAGCATGGGATTTGTCCATCCATGTGACAAAAAGATATTCTCTGGACCCACTCGTTAATGCACATTCTATATTGCTTGCAAGCATGTGGATGGTGAATTTGATCACAAGGAATGGTGTGTTATGGAATGAATAAAGAGTGCTTGCTAGGAACAAGATTGAACTAGGTAAGGAGATATCGACGATGAAATCTCGGGCAAGTAAAATATCACGAGACAAAGGGAATGGAATCCTTGACATTGTGGTTCAAACCGATAATGATCTTCGTTAAATGTGTAGGAGTCATTATGGGTATCCATGTCCTACTGATGATTATTGATTGGAGAGGATTCCCGATCATATTTGCATATTCCTGGACCCGTAGGATCACAAACTTAACATTTAGTAATGACACAAGGGTAGTTATGGGATATACTTGATGGTGAGATCAAATATTTATTTGGATAATCAGATGGGATCCATGATCTCACAAGGATATCTAGAATGGTCTAGAGATAAAGATTCACATAAGGAAAGTGGATATTAGGGTTCTGGAGAAGTTTAGTATTTTTCTGGTGCTGTGTCGAGAAGGTTCTAGAATGTTCTAGGGGTCCCATGGTGTGGCCCACCTGCCTGGAGGGTCCACATGGACCTAGAAGGGGCACCTTGGCCCTACATGGGCTAGGGAACCACGGCCTCCAAGGCCCATGCGGACAAGGTAGGCAAAACCCTAGGCGCCTAATGATGGAGTGAGTGGGGGCTTGAAGAAAAATTCCCCCTCCTCACTTGGCCTCAACCCACCTTCTTAGGGGGTAAGATTGCCTCCCTAGCCTCCCCCTAGTCTATATATAAAGGAGCGGTGCAAGGGGAGGGAGACCCCAAGATCTAGCCACCAGAACTCCCCATGTTGCTCCTTCTCCCTTCCTCCTTGAAACTTTGTACACTATCTTAGCTTGCTCGCTGAGCTCTCTCTCTCCACCATAGATAACACCCATCGAAGTTTTGGCCTAGATCTCATCTTCCACTCCCTCTCTCTTGCTAGATCGAGAAATGGAGTCGTTTCCACACCGTATGTGTTGGATATTTCAGAGACGTTGCAGTTGTGGTGTTGGATAGTTCGATCAGGGAAAGAGAGATCTTAACCAACCATGTTATTTAAATGCTTCTGCTCGTGCTTATACAAGGTTATGTAGATCTAATATCTCACTCACTACTTGCATATCCTGGACTGGATCTTGGTTTTGGTTCGTTCTCGTAGGAATTGTTTTGTTTTTATGTTGCCCATAACCCATCAAAAACCTACCATAGGCATCGAAGATGGGCATCTGCAATAATAGGAGAAAAAGACCACATACACATGCCCCCATTAGCATTTCCTTGATAGTCCCCTAGTGTCATCACCATAGAAGAACCAAATACGGCAAAAACACAGGACAGTGTGCCACCAAAACCAAGCTAGAAAGACTGACGCATGTGCTACTGGAACAGGAGTCCAATGCCCAAGAAGAACTGTTGTCACCCAGAGCAGCACCCCACGCCATATGCCTGGAATACGACACAGCCAACTCCATGATCAGCTCCCCTGCCATGCAGCAGCAAGACCATCCCATTCACTCGCGCAAGACCTCGTCTCAGGAAGAACCGAAAGCATGGCTAAATAGTAGGGAGCCATGGAATAACACATAGCATGGAAAACCTACTAAAAGGGCATTTTTCCCTTAATTATTATTTTGGTTAACATTGACATTGGAGCTAAATTGTGGACTAATGTTACCTACAAGTGGTTATACAGGTTTTAGTTCAGAAGTGATGATGGAAGGTGGTAGGAGACCCCCCATTTGATATTCAAGAGAAGAGACGGTGTTTTTGTTACATTTCTCTTTTATTCATGTTTGAGTCGTATAGGAGAATCCGCACTATTAAGAGGAGAGGTCTCGATGAGCTCTTTAGGGACACCAATATACCATATACACATACTAACACCAAATAGCCATCACATCTAGCAAAGGAGAGCATACGACGAAGGAGAAAAACTACATGTCTGATGGTTTCTATGAAACCGGCAGGCAAACCGGCGCCACCGGAAGTGTCGTTGTTTTGAACCGTTAGTTGCAGTTTGAGCACCCCTGTACCAAACTACCCTCTAGTAAATAAGTTCAGTGGGGCGCCGATTTGTCCAGCATAGGATTTGCCGCCGCTAGACTTGCTACCTGTTTGGTCGCAGAACCCCCAAACGGCTAGATTTCTCCCTTGGAATATATATCCTTTATTCCTCCTTGAGGAGGTTAGGTCAACCATTCATTCTTTGAGCTCTCTCACTCCATTCTTAAAACAACAAAGCTTGAGGATCTCCCATTCTACACAACCAAATCCAAATCCCTTTTGTAGAAAGCAAGAGGAGGTCCCGATATTTCCACCAACCCATATTTCATTCCCCCTTGAGTTCATTGAGTTTTATTATTACTCTTGGGTTTGTGGAAAACCCTAGGCGGCTAGGGTCACTCGGAGGCATTCAGCTTGTGATTTTCCCCATGGAAAGTTTGTGAGGGTTTGGAGACTGCCTTCAAGTCTACCATGAGTAAGTGAGTTATTCCTTCGTGGGATAGGCTCGGAGAAGAAGGTGAGACTTCGTGTCATTGGAGAATCCTTCGTGGAACTTCACACCTCTCCAGCGTGACATACCTTCCCCCCAAGTAAGGGAACACGGGAATACATCTCCGTCTCCGCGTGCTTCGGTTATTCCTAACCAATCTCCTTACATGTGTTGTTTACTTTGTGATAGCCTTCGTGTTTGAAATATCTTATCATCATCTAGGTTGCTTCACCTAATTTGCATTTAGGCACACTTATATTCCACAAAGCCTAAAACTTACAAAAGATTATAAACAATTTTGTAGAGACCTATTCACCCCCTCTAGGTTAACCATATTTATCCTTTCAATTAGTATCAGAGCCAAGGGATGTTTTTAAGGGATTCACCGCCTAAAGATAAAGATGGTTTTCTCCGATGATGATGAGGGAAAGGTTTATTCGGTCAAGGAGGTTCTCGAAATTCTTGCCCGTGAAGCCCATGATAAGGCTAAGGACGATTCCCTTTCATGTTGAATTTTAGTTCAAACTTGTGATGACCAAGCTATAACTCATCACTAAATTCAAACCTCAATCACTTTGTCATTTCAAAACAAAATCTTGAAATTTTCCCACATTTTCATATGCATGCTATGCAAATGCACAAATTGTAAATCTAACCTTTTTCGTGTCCTAATTCTTCAGGATGCCAAGATCTCGAGTCTTTAACTTTGGCAAACAAGGAGCATCAAGCTAAGAATGATTATCTTATTTCCAAGAAAATTAATGATAATAAGGTAGGCTTGAAACCATGTCTTAAATGTATTGCGGAAGCTAAATCTTTTGCATCATCATTGTCTTCTAATAACAATGTGCACTCTGAGTCTTCTCATGTTCTTATTAATATTCTAATTCCTCACACACTCCATCGGAGGAGAACATACATATCATGAATGAGAATGCCATATTGATGTATCTTTTTTAGGTTAGTTTTCTGAAGTGTCGCAAATGGAGTGACACACTAGGAGATAGTTGATCCTCTAGAAATAAACCATTACTAGGAGAAAGGTGGGTATTGGATTTCAATGTTAGAAGAATTCTAATGGTTCATATATATTTGGAACATGACCAGTATGCCAAGAAAAAGTATTTTCTTGGATGAGGCAAGTATTTTGATCCAACAAAACATGCTGGTAATTCACATAGAGAAAGTGCACCTAGATTCATTGTTATAGACAATACTTTTCGAACAAGTAAGGGCATGTTTGATAAACTTTCTTCTTTGCATGTTGCACCTAAGGATTTTTGCAAGGTCCCAAGGACTCACATCCAGATTAAGTAATCTCAATATCCTGGTCCAACACCACTAATAGAAATGTTAACAGGGCATCAAATGCTTACACCCAAGGACCCGAGAAAAAATGGTACCTACGATAAAATGATTTGTTTCTAGAACCGCTTCTTTAGTGGAAAAGAATGAATATAAAATCACATGACTAGAGAAGAAGAGAAGTTGGAAGTTGTTTATATATGTTTAACTCAAATTTGTATGTTTGTGCATCAAGGCCCAGTATATTTTGATGCCCCTATTTTGTAATGAAGATCTAGGTGCATCACAGTACTGTTATCTTAATAAATTTGTACATTCAAATGTGTGAATATATAAACATTTTGCATCAGGGATATCTTATGGTATTTTTTGTAGACAAAATAATGAGTATGATTTTTAGATCCAACTTATTTATGAACACACGACTCTAGAATAAACACTCATACATTATGGTTAAAATCATACCATATGTTATGAGTCTTCAGTTTCTCTCTTTCTCTCTTTCTGGTTAAGCCTTAGTCCTAATACTTCATTCATCTTATAGCTAGTGTTTATCTAAGAAAATTTAGGTACCTGATAAAAAGTGAATTGTTTTGTATGACCACTTCTCCTGTGGAAAGAATGGAACAATTTGGTTCACTGCTTGTGATCACTACAATTCCCCTGATCAATTACGGACAAATAGTGTGTCAATTATGGAAATAATATCTTGGTCCTACACATTTTTATACCCATGGTCGTCATGTTCATCTAAAAAATGACTTGCATATTTCAAAGAATTTTATTTTTTCTCACAACCTTGATCATTACAATATCACTTATCTTGATATTTATCATTAAGCCGTTCCATTTAAAGGTCAGGGGAGGGGAGAACTATTCCATTTTGGCAAAAAGGATTCAAACAGATGTAGGAGATTGACTATGAGGGCACGTTAGTTTAGTGGTCAAAGCGACAACTATTAGATTAATTGTTTAAATTATTGAATGATGAAATTGGAGTATGCGTTGGTACACTGTTACATGTATTGATTGTGTTTCTCCGTGGTGTTCTGAAAGAGAAAGTCAAACTCGGGATTGTGTGGGGGTTGGATAAGGCCCTGCATGAGTTGAAACAGGTTTCTCGATCATGGTACTCTCTTTTATTGTGGGGGAGATCATGGTACTCTTGCCATAAAAAAGTATTCTCTTGGTTTGTTCCATGCAAGACTATACATGACTATTATTTTTATAATTATAGTGTTATAGTTATTCTTATGTTGATATTGTTGCCAAAAGTTCCTTCTCCAATGGAATGTTCTCCTCGTACCTTTGGACTGATTTTTTGTTGAATGACTTGATACGACTTCATTATTTCTTGAAAATTGAGGTAAATAAGTGAAGAATGGAACTCAACAAATCCAATGTTCCACATCAAGGCAAGGCATGTAGAAGTGTACTACCATTTTTTCGTGAAAACAGTGCCAAGTAAACTCTTATACATTCAGTTTATACCTACAGAGGATCAGGTTGTTGATGGTTTTACCAAACCTCTCTCAGTGCTACGACTAGAGTCTTTCACGTAATCTCAATTTGAATAAGTTGTGATTAAGAGGAGATGTTGAAACATCTCGCATGTGTGTAACTTTTAGTATGTTGTTTACATTGCCTCCTTTTTGGATCCATGAAGGAGGACTGCGTGTGATCAATTAAGAAGGAGAAAGATACCATGGCAAAAAAACATGATCCAAGTTAAAGAGTACAGGAGACACAGAGACACATGCCCGATAGCAAGCTAACAGTTAGTGAACAAGAAAACGACCCACATGACCTAGAGAAGGATATAAAGGCAAGAGGGGAAGTTTAGATTGCTCTCTTCTTCTTTTGGGGAAATGGGCGCTTTATTATTTTGAATAATGTTTACACCCGGCCTCTGCATAGCTAGGATGCACACAACCGATTAACCACACACAAAGTGACCAAGGCAAAAGTACCAGCATTACAAAAATGGTAATAAAGATATGAGGAAACGCCTTGGGCTATGGCAAATCTATTCGTAGATCACGCTGTCATCCATGTCGGGAGAAAATATCCCTCGTCGTCTCCTCCAATTGCGTACACCCCTCCATAAACAAGTCGCAAAACTCCATACGTTGGAGAGTAGTTCATGATCGTAGGATAGTCGTGGCACGATAGATCACCTGTAGAGAAAAAGATACAATGTTATTAAAAATCTTGACATTTCTACATAGCCAAAGCGATCAAATAATGGCAACCGCTCCCACCATAAACAAAGTCCCATATTAATCATGTATCCTGTGCAACCAGTTACCAAATACATTGGCAACCGAGCATGGAGGACATAAACCAGAGGCTACTTGGATGATTGACCATATAGTACGAGCAAATTTATACTAGAAGAATAAATACTGGATTGTCTCATTATGATGACAAAAACGCAATGTGTACTTCCATGCCAATTCCTCTTAACAAGATTATCCTTTGTAAGAATGACCCCTTTACGAAGATACCAAGCGAAAATCTTCGTTTTAAGCGGTATTTTCATCTTCCAAATTTTAGAATTATCATCAACTGGAATATCAGGTTGGATCAACGCTCTATACATTGAGTCAACAGAAAATTTACCACTCTCCAGTAGTTTCCATTTGAACTCTTCCACCCCCTCCGACAGTTGTATCGTGGATAATCGTAATAAAAGATTGTTCCACGATACAAGTCTAGGACCTATGAGACTTCGTCTGAAAGACACCTTAGGAGGATCAGATCCCATTACTATGGAAAGTGTATCTCCTTTGTGCCTAACAATGAAATATAGAGCTAGATATTATTCGCGAAGAGAAGTTTGGTCAAGCCATTTATCTTCCTAGAACCTAATTTGTGGTCCATCCTTAATATTAAAGACACCAAAACGGACGAAATGTTTTTTGTATGCCATTAGTCCAGCCCAAAAGTGTGAATCACCGGGTTTCCAAACCACTTGAGACACAGCTTTGGAGCCAACATATTTCTTCCATAGAATGGTTTGTTAGACACCATCTTCTGATAATAGTTTGAAAATCCATTTACCAAGAAACGTGGTGTTTTTGACTTTCAAATCATGTATGTCCAGTCCATCGTATTCTTTTGGTCGGCAAATCACATTCCATCTGGCCAGTCAATATTTTTTTCACTATCCCCTTGCAAAAAGAACCTTGATCGGAAATAATCCACTTTCTTCAAGACACCTTTCGGTAGTTGGAAAAATGAGATCATATACACTACCATGTTGGTGAGTACTGAATTTATGAGTACAAGTCTTCCGCCAAGGGATAGCAATTTACCTTTCCAACTATTAAGATGTTTTTCGAGTCTTTCCTCAACGCGTTTCCATTCAGCAATCGTGAGACGCTGATAGTGGATCGGTATTCCTAGATAGTTGATTGTAAATTGCCCCTGACCACAGCCGAAAAGTTTAGCATATAGGTGGGCCTCATTTTGAGCCTCGCCAAAACAATACAAATCACCTTTATGGAAGTTCATTTTCAATCTAGAGAGTTGCTCAAATACTGATAATATTAATTTCAGATTCTTAGCTTTCTCCAAGTCGTGTTCCATAAATAAGATTGTATCATCAGCGTACTGAAGAATGGAGAGACCACCATCAACCAGATGGGGAACTAATCCTTCAATTTGGCCATCAGCCTTGGCTCTCTCAATAAGGATAGCCAACATATCGACCACTATGTTAAATAGTATAGGCGATAATGGATCCCCTTGTCTTGGTCCTTTTTTGGTCTGGAAGTATTTGCCGACATTGATGGCAACACTACCACCATATACAAAAGACTGTACGAGACCACACCACTCCTCCGAAAAACCTTTCATATAGAGTGTTTGCTGAAGGAAAGACCAATTAACTTTGTCATAAGCCTTCTCAAAGCCAATCTTGAATAATACACCATTTAATTTCTTTGAGTGTAGTTCACGGATTACTTCATGCAGGATTACAACACCATCCAGGATGTTTCTTCCTTGCATGAAAGTAGTCTGAGATGGGCTTACAACATGATCAGCTACCGAATTTAGTCTAATCATAGCAACTTTTGTGAAGATTTTAAAACTAACGTTAAGAAGGCAGATTGGATGATACTGTTGTATTCGTTCTGCATTATTAACCTTAGGAAGTAAAATGATGTTGCCAAAATTGAGACTAAAAAGGTCTAACTGGCCGGCATGCAAACACTCAAACAATTGCATCAAGTCCTCCTTGATAACTTCCTAGAACGTTTGGTAAAATTCCACTGGAAAGCCATTAGGTCCGGGTGATTTATTATGTTTCATTTGAAAAACGGCTTTCTTGACCTCCTCCTACGTATAAGGAGCGGTTAGAAAATTGTTTTCCTGAACAGAAACCTACGGAATATCCACAATTTAGGACTCATCCAGCGAGAAAGTATTTTCTAGCGGTGCCCCAAACAAAGATTTATAATAACTAGTAATAATATAAGATTTTAGTTGGTCCTGACCCTCAATCGTACCTTCATCCTGAATTAGAGAGTGAATAAGTTTCTTCTTATGCTTGCCATTGGCCACAGCATGGAAGTATCTTATATTCGCATCTCCTTCAAGAATGAATTTCGCTTTAGAGCGTTGATACCATTTGAGTTCCTCCTCACGAAGTAGTCTGGCAATTTCTGCATTTGATTGGTTTTTAAGCTCAATCTCTTGGGAAGATAAAAGCCTGACTTCCACAGAAGCCACTAAATCATTGATAATAGATGAAAGGCGTATTTTCTCTTTTTTCAAGGATTCTAGCAGTATGTTTGGCCCAACCACAAAGGAATTTGCGTAAGGCACACATTTTATTGTTCCATCGTTGTATAGGCATCTGACCACTAACAGATTTCTCCCAAATAGCCTTCACCAAGTCATGGAAACCATCATGATCCATCCATACAAATTCAAATTTGAAACTATGTTTGGATTTACGTGGTGGTGTTCCAACAGTTAATAATATTGGAGCATGATCCGACAAAGCCTCAATACGTTCAAGAGCATGAACAGTTACCATAGAGAATTTTTCTTCCCATTCAGTATCCATAAGTACTCTATCCAGTTTTTCATATGTAGGCTCCGAAAGACTATTAGCCCAGGTGAACTATCTTTCTAACATTGTAATATCTCGTAAGTCCAAGCTTTCTATGATAGCATTGAACATGAAAGGACAATGTTCATCAAAACGGACCCGACTTTTCTCATGAGGGAATCTTAGCTAGTTGAAATCTCTGCCTATAAGAATAGGATACGGATTTTTCTTAGCCAGATTAACCAACTCACGTAAAAAGTCAGCCTTATAAACATCCTGGGTAGCCCCGTACACAGCGACTAAAGACCATATGAAATCATTAGCCTTGTTACGGATATGGAGTTTAATAAAAAATCTCCAATCGAACTAGCTAAGACTTCCATATTCTCATCTCTGACACCTAACAAGATCCTCCCGGATCGACCACGCGGTAGACGTGGTACCCACATAAAGTCCACTCTGCCAGAAAGGCGATTGAGTTGAGCTTGTGAGAAATCACGTCTATCAGTCTTAGAAATACCCAAAAAATCCAAATTATGATCTCTCACACAATCGGCAAAGAACAAATATTTAGCCAAGTCACGAATACCTATGCTATTTGAAAACATGCCATTCATTGAGAAACAATAGGAGATTTGGATACACGAGACCTCTTCCGAGAGTTGTGGCTCTTTGATTTTCAACCAGAAGCTGTAAGCTCAAATAATGAACCCAGCTCAGCCTCATCAAAGCCCACCTATGATACTTCACCAACTAAGTGAGATAGGAGTTGACCATCTACCATGGCATGCAACTCCTCCTCCTCCATCGGTGAAGAATCAGAAACAACAGAAGCCTTACGAGTAACCGTTAAATGGTCAACCTCCATATGCCTCAACATAGAACTAGATAAAGTAACTTACTTTACAGATCTACCCATACTTACACCAACATTAGCCAGCTTATCATCAATAGATGTGTTGGAGAAAGAAAGGAAGGATTTTGAAGAGTTCATTGTACCCTATGAGTCGAGGTTCTTCTCCGCCTTCCTTCGCATGGCCTTGACCATTGAGTCCTCATCTGTAGATGATGCCCCAAAAGTGTCAACTCCATGATGAGAACTCATGCGCGCCATAGTCCTGACCACCAATTGCTGCCCGCCATCACCAAGAGACGGCCCCGACCCCGCCAGGGCTAGGACATCCCCTGAGCGGATCCCCACCATGGCTGGTCCGTCAGCATGGCCCGGCTACCCCTCCTGGGCCGCCAGACCATTGCCATCGGACACCAGCTCACCAAGTGCCTCGCTAGGCAGCAGCACATCATGGGTCGTCGTAGTGCCCAGCTCCCCAAGCAGCCTGGGCTAGGGTCGGTGAGGCTGAACCACTCTAGGCTAGGACTGGTCGCTAAGGGCCCTCAAGGGCCGACCCAGCAGCAACACGCTCGACCAGCCCCTCCTGGGCCAGTCTCCGTGCCGGAGACCCATCGACGACCTCCTAGAGCACCGGTTCCAGCACTGGCTCCATCCGTCACGAAATAGACTGACACATCATGTTAGGCCTGCAGCGCATTGCAGACACTGAAAGTGGGGAGGTCTGAGCCATGGCGGCAGATTCACTTGCCGCCCACAAAGCATCCTGCAGCTATGCAGGAGAGATACGAGGCAAAACCACAGCAGGCGTGCCACCACAAAGAGGAGAGCCCACCGGTAGTGTCTCCAGAAGTTCCTTTCCACGCGGTCATCTTCCCTCTTCCTCCATAAGAAAGGTACAAACTCTGGCTCCGGAACATATCCATCAGGCTCCAACCGGAAACGAAACTCGTATGCCTTAAGCTTAACCACAACATTCGATAAGAGATAATGGCCCAACGTTTCATTCAACTTCAAGAAAACCCTGGTGTCAGTCATTGCAACAAGAATCCGAATGATTCCATGCCTCCACAAACAGAACAAATCAATGTCCAAAGTAGTCCCCATGAGACCTCCAACAGCCCATAAACCCCAGAAAGAGTGCAAAGAATGAGGAACCCCCTCGACATGTATCCAAACCTGCTTGAGCTCAAACTTTTGCAGCACTTCCTACGTATGATAAACAGAAAAAGTAAGCTGAGAGGTGCTCTGAGGCACCGACACCTGAATCCCATCAACCCTGTCCATGTCCTCAAAATATGGGAATCTCACTAAGAAGGCAGTTTCTCCATACGGCATAGCCTCCCACTTCCACTGATCACGCACAAGACATCTCCTGGAAATCTATCACCGAACAATATCTGCAGAAACCATTTGTCCAGAAACATGCACAAGAGCTATGGGAGTCTAGTTAGTCCCCAGATGATCCTGCACCACACTATCAGGAATCTGAGAGAACAAAGTTAGCTCATTGCCAATACCAGCCATATAAGGAGTAGGTCGTGGTTGCTTAAGCACAGGGCATATCAAGGTGGGATGAGCAGAATTATCACAGATATAACAATAGTGAACCGCCTTATAGTCTTTAGTTGCATGCGTATTGACCACGCACTTCCTGTAGGGTTCCATAGCAGAAGACAAAAAAAATCTAACTAAGCGAACACTAATACCAGGATCTATACTATGTAGACATAAGTAATGGAAAGAGAGAGATGGTATTTCTACCCTTGAAGACCGAGGCACGCCTTACGCAGGAAGCCATATGTTGATGAAGTCGAGCAGCTCCAAGCACCTCAAGGGTGGTGCCTCCGAAGTACTACACATGTCCGATGTAGGTGACGTCTCCTGGGCTCTGATCCAGCCGAGCAGCGGAAGAAGAAGATGTCGGATCGATGATCACATGACGGTAGTGTGAAGGTGGAGAACTCACAACCCGAGATGTCCTCCCCAATATTACGGAGAAGTCCTCGACAGAGGTGAGAGAGAGAGAATGGGAGAATGGATGATTCCAAAGGGGAGGGGGAGACCCCTATATATAGTGGGAGGGGAGGTTCACCACCTAAGGGGCAGGCGGTGTGGGACTAATGCCCACACCTGCTGGCCACCTAGGGGCAGCTGCCAGCCCTAGCTGGGCCCCACTTGGGTGTCCTACCAAGCCTTGGCCAACTGGCCCCCTTCCCTAGGCGACTTGCCCCTTTGGGCCTCCCCTCCGAGTGAGGCCCAATAGCAATGAACTGCCTAAAAATAAAATAAAAATATATATTTTAATATTAATTCTCCAATTAACATAAAACACATATATTATTATATTCCTTCACTCCAGAACACCTTCCGGACCCCTTCCGATCTACATCAGATGTTACTCCGAACTATTCTGATTTCTCTTTCTCTTTTTCTCCAACGTTACCACATATACCCTAAGCGTCCCCACCCTTAAGCGTGACATCCTTTGGTTCGAAAACACTCCGGACATGATTGAGACATCTCTCACATCAATGATCAACAGAGGAACCTTGATGGCCATGTGACCCCCGTGTGTTTCACGAATCTTATCACTCGAATCGTGAAAAGTTGTTTCCCATTCCTTTTGTCATTCGATACCTAGTTCATCCGAGACTTGATCTTCGGTATCCCCATACCTTAGTTCGGTCTCGTTACCAATGAACTCGTTTACTCGTTCCCATGTTGTTGCATTCCGTGACCAAGTCATACGCTTGCAAGCTTCGTTAATGCAACATCACCGAGATGGCCACATGTATCTATCTGTTACATGGATTGACAAATCCTAGTCTTGATATGTACTCCTCTACGCGTCCCTTTGGAAAACCTAAGTGGCACCTTTTTATCATCCTGTTACGAGACGATTCTTGATACCATCAAAGCTTCCTCCAGAATGGTGATTTGCATTACCTCACAGTCTAAGGATTACGTTGCGAGATTTCCTGTGTTTATCATCAATGGTGAACTTTGTAACTAGATCTCATTAAGATATAAATGTCAGATGTTTTTCTATCATATCATTCAACTAATGACATGACCTCATTGTCAATTGGCATAAATGCTCATGATCTTGAAACCCAGATCATCCTCATCACCAATGAACTAGTTCGCTAGAGACAACTAGAGACACGGTTTGTTTACATACCACATGTGTATTAAAGTTTCGTATTAATACAGTATAGCACAGATGAAATGTATTATCAACATATAAGAGATATATCAAACAATACACTTTATTATTTGCCTCTAGAGAATATCTCCTCCAGTCTCCCACTCGCACTAGAGTACAAATAAATGTAATTTATAATAGGTAGGAACCTAACACCGATTGCATCTCGGTGTTGTTCGTGCTTGACTTGTAGGAGAGATTTAGTCAAAGGATCTGCCAGATTCAGATCCATGTGTACTTTGCAAATCTTGATTTCACCTTCATCAACATTCTGCCGAATGATGTGAAACTGAAGCTTGATGTGTTTGGCCGTGGAATGAGTCCTTGGTTCCTTTGTGTTTGCAATAGCACCAGTGTTGTCACAATAGGTTGTCACGGGGTCTTGCGCACTTCGAATGACTCCTAGTTCGATGATGAAATTCCTTAGCCAAACAACTTCATTTGCTGCATCAGCTACAACAATATATTCAGACTCCATTAAAGACTGCGCCACCAACGGCTGCTTCTTGCTCTTCCAGCTTACCGCCCCACCATTCACTAGGAACACAAATCTTGACTGAGACTTCAAGTCATCAAGATCTGAGTTCTAGCTCGCATCCATGTAACCGGTTACGTTTAGAGCTTCATCACTTCCTCCATAGACTAGGAATATATCATTTGTTCTCTTGAGCTACTTCAGGATATTCTTAACATCTGTCCAGTGATCTGATCCTGGATTACTTTGGTGTCGGCTCATCAGACTAAGAGACAATGCCACATCAGGTCGAGTACTTAACATTGCATACATGATAGATCCTCTGGCTGAAGCATAGGGGACGTAAGACATCTTTTCTCTATTAGCATCCGTTACTAGACATTGAGTCAAACTCAGTGTGCAATTTTTCATCATAGGCACAAAACCCCTTTTGGCATTATCCATTTTGAACCTTCTCAAAAACATTTCAATGTAAGTACTTTGACTTAATGCAATTAGGCGCCTTGATCTATCTCTATAGATCTTGATTCCTAATATGTATGTAGCTTCACCTAAGTCCTTCGTGGAAAATTGACTACTCAAATATGCTTTCACGCTTTTCATAAGATCCACATCGTTTCCCATGAGTAATATGGCATCCACATACACTACTATAAAAACCATTGAGCTCCCACTCGCTTTCTTGTAAACACAGAACTCTTGTTGATTTTGGATGAATCAAAAACTCTTGATCACTTGATCAAAACATTGGTTCCAACTCCAAGATGCTTGTTTCAATCCATAAATGGATCGCTGAAGTTTGCACACCTTTCTAGCATTCTTAGGATCAACAAAATCTTCCGGTTGCATCATATACAACTCTTCATCAATATATCCATTGAGGAACACGGTTTTGACATTCATCTGCCATATTTCATAGTCGAAATGAGTAGCAATTGCTAGTAAAATTCAGATAGCCTTAAGCATCACTACGGGAGACAAAGTCTGATCGTACTCAACTCCTTGAATTTGTCGAAACCCCTTTGCGACAAGTTGAGCTTTGTGAATGGTCACATTACCATTCGCATCTGTCTTTTTCTTAAAGATCCATTTATTTTCCACGGCCTTGCGGCCTTCCGAAAGATCTACCAAAGTCCAAACTTGGTTTTCATACATGGATGCTATTTCGGATTTCATTGCTTCTAGCCATTTCTCGGAATCAGCACTATCCATTGCCTCTTCATAGTTTGTAGGTTCTTCCTGTTCATCTAGTATGACAGACATCACAAGGCTACTGTACCAATCAGGAGTGGTACGAACTCTTTTAGACTTGCGAACCGCGGGAGTTTCAATGTTGTCACCTTGATCATTATCATTAGGTTCTTCTTCCACGTTGGAGAGTGGTTTCGGAACGGCTTCTATTGCGCTACTCGGAATTTGGAGAGAAGGGTCAACAACTTCATCTAACTCAATTTTCCTTCCACTAACTCCTTTAGCGAGAAACTCTTTCTCAAGAAAGGTGTCATTTTTCGCGACAAACGTTTTGCCTTCGGTTTGGTTGTAGAAGGTATACCCAACTGTTTCCCTTGGGTATCCTACGAAGACACATTTTTCTGTCTTGGGTTCAAGGTTTTCTGGCTGCAGTTTCTTGATGTAAGCCTCACATCCCCAAACTTTTAGAAATGACAACATTGGCTTCTTGCCATACCATATCTCATATGGGGTTGTCTCCATGGATTTGGACGGTGCTCGGTTTAAAATAAAAGCGGCAGTTTCTAACGCATATCCCCAAAATGACAAAGACAAATCATTTAAAGATATCATGGACCGCACACTATCTAATAGAGTACGGTTACGTCGTTCCGACACACCATTATGTTGTGGTGTTCCGGCTAGCGTAAGCTGTGCGATGATCCCACAGTCCTTCAAGTGCATGTTAAACTCATAACTCAAATACTCGCCTCCCTAATCCGATCGAAGATGCTTGATTTTCTTGTTAAGTTGATTCTCTACTTCTTTCTGAAATTCTTTGAACTTTTCAAAGGTTTCAGATTTATGCTTCATTAGGTAGATATATCCATATCTACTTAAGTCATCAGTAAAGGTAACAAAATAATGACAACCATTGAGTGTTGAGACGCTCATTGGTTCACATACATCTGTATGTATGATTCCCAGTAGGTCTGCAGCTCTCTCCATTATGCTGGAGAAGGGTGTCCTAGTCATCTTTCCCATAAGGCATGGCTCACATGTATCGAGGGATTTGAAATCCAACGATCCAAGAAGTCCATCTGAATGGAGCTTTTTCATGGGCTTTATGCCAATGTGACCAAGACGGCAATGCCGCATAAACATGGAATTATCATTATTATGCTTATAACATTTAGCATCAACACTATGAATGTGAGTATTGCAATCAAGATCCAGTAAGAATAAACCATTACACATAGGCGCATAAACATACAAAATATCATTCATATAAATAAAACAGCCATTTGTTCCGGATTTAAACAAATAATGATCTTGCAACAAGCAAGATCCACTCACAATATTCGTACTCAATGCGGGTACATAGTAGCATTTATTCAAAACTAAAATCAATACTGACGGCAGACGTATAGGTAAAGTGCGGACGGCCATCACTTCGTCTCTCGAACCGTTGCCAACACGCATCTTCACCTCGTCCTTTCTTAGGCGCCTCTTACTCTGCAGTACCTGCTAAGAGTTACAAATGTGAGCAACAGAACCGGTATCAAATACCCAGGTGTTACTCCTGGCGCTTGTAAGGAACACATCAGTAACATGTATATCACATATACATTTGTCCTTGGCGGCTATCTTGCCGGCTTTCTTGTCTTCAAGGTACTTGGGGCAGTTGCATTTCCAGTGCACATCCCCTTTGCAGTAGTAGCACGTGGTGTCAGGCTTAGGGCCAGGCTTGGCAGCCCTAGAGGTGCTGGCAAAGAACTTGCCATCCTTCTTAGGCTTCTTGCCCTTGCATTTTCCCTTTTTCCCTGGTTTCTTAAAATTGGTGGTCTTATTGACCATCAACACCATGTGCTCCTTGATTTCTACCGTGGCAGCTTTGAGCATGGCGAACACTTCAACAAGGGTCTTAGTCATCCCTTGCATGTTGTAGTTCATCACAAAGCTCTTGTAGCTAGGGGCAGCGAATGCAGCAACCTATCAATCGCGAGCTCCTCCGAGATTTTGCAATATAGGGTGTTCAAACGCTTAACATAGCCAGACATCTTGACTACATGCTCACTAATATTGCTGTGCTCTTCCATCTTGGCAGAGAAGAAGAGCTCGGAAGCATCATACCTCTCTGCATGAGCCTGTGGAGCAAAGACAGCCTTGAGATCTTCAATGATCTCAAAAGCATTCATCTTCTCAAAACGCTTTTAAAGCTTCGGCTCCATGGCATAGAGTATTCCACTTTGGATGAGGGAGAAATCATCCGCCTTGGACTGCCAGACATTCTTTTCGTCCTGGGAGGCGGAATCTGCAGGCTTAGTTGCAAGCTCAGCCTCTATGACATAAGTCAACTTGTAGGGGACTAGGAGGATCCTAAGAATGCGGAACCATTCGGTGAATTTGGTTCCATTAGTTTTCAGCTTGTCCTTCTCGAGGAAAGTGCTAAGGTTGAAGGTGGGTAGGCGAGACATCTACAATGGATTTGCAAAGTGTTTAGACCATGTTCATAATAATGAGTTCAAGTTTTAAACTATACTACCATACTTAAAACAAAAAAGAACTCCCACTCAAACAAACATCTCTCCATTCGTTTAGTGATCACATGACCCCAATCCACTACTCCACCCCCGATCGTCACGACCAGAAAAATAGTTTCAAAGGTGGACATTCCCTAATGTCGATCACATCAACCATGTGATTCATGCTCGACCTTTCGGTCTCTTCTATTCTGAGGCCATGTCTACACATGCTAGGCTCGCCAGTTCTAACTTGTGTGTATTCGTAGTGTAACATGGCTTACACCCACTGTATGCGAACGTAGATATGTCTGACACCCGATCGTCACAGCCTACCTCATACCAAAGAACTTTCTTGGTGGTGCACACACAAGGGGAATACGACAACTGGAATACTGTGAGGGGTTATCTTACTATGCTATCATCGAATATATTATCATACTAGCATCATAAGTAATACTTCATAAAGTAAAGTGTTATGACGTGGTTATAGCATCTTGATCACCATCAATAGCTTCAATGAAAGTTTCGCAAACTTGTCATTGCCATGTCTCAACAAATGCCCCTATGCAACAATAAAGATAGACACCTCTATATTATCTATTGCAAGTTTTATGCAGCTTTAGGGCTTTCACGGTAGAACCCTTTCCCACCTATGAACGTGGAGCCACAACATGGATTCAATGATTGCCGTTTTACTTCCCTTTTCAGGGCCCTCCAATGTTGATGCCATATCAACTACCATAGACACAGACACCCCCCTAAGCCACTTTAATTATGGACCAGTCTCGTGAATCACCACGTGAGGTCGGTTGAGGGCCGCTTCATCAAACAGTGTCGCGATATGAACAAGAACATAAAAGAGGGTAGAAATTAGAAAATCAATGCCCATATATTACTATGTGTTCTATCCGTACAACATGTCTACCCATAGACCCGCTCTGATACCACTATAGGGTTCCGTAGCAGAAAACAAAAAAATTCTAACTAAGCGAACACTAATATCAGGATCTATACTATGTAGACATAAGTAACGGAAAGAGAGAGACGGTATTCATACCCTTGAATACCGAGGCACGCCTTACGTAGGAAGGCGTATGTTGATGAAGCCGAGCAGCTCCAAACACCTCAAGTGTGATGCCTCCAAAGTACTACACACGTCCGGTGTAGGTGACGTCTCCCGGTCTCCGATCTAGTCGAGCAGCAGAAGAAGAAGATACTGGATCGATGATCACACGACGGTAGTGTGAAGATGGAGAACTCATAACCCGAGAGGTCCTCTCCAATATTGCAGAGAAGTCCTCGGCGGAGGTGAGAGAGAGAATGGGAGAATGGATGATTCCAAAGGGGAGGGGAGACCCCTATATATAGTGGGAGGGGGAGGTGCACCACCCAAGGGGCAGGCGGTGTGGGACTAATGCCCACACCCGCCGGCCACCTAGGGGAAGCCACTGGCCCTAGGTGGGCCCCACTTGGGTGGCCCACCAAGCCTTGACCGGCTGGCCCCCTTCCTTAGGTGCCTTGCCCCTTTGGGCCTCCCCTCCGGATGAGGCCCAATAGCAATGGCTGCCTAAAAAATAAAATAAAAATATATATTTTAATATTAATTCTCCAATTAACATAAAACACATATATTATTATATTTCTTCACTCCAGAACACCTTCCGGACCCCTTGCGATCTACATCGAATGTTACCCGGACCTATTCTGATTTCTCTTTCTCAGTTTCTCCTACGATACCGCATATACCCTAAGTGTCCCCACCCTTAAGCGTGACATCCTTCGGTTCAAAAACACTCTAGACATAATTGAGACATCTCTCACATTAATGATCAACAGAGGGACCTGGATGGCCATGTGACCCCCATGCGTTTCACGAATCTTATCACTCGAACCATGAAAAGTCGTTTCCCATTCTCTTTGTCATTTGATACCTAGTTCATCCGAGACTTGATTTTCGGTATCCCCATATCTTAGTTCGGTCTTGTTACCAATGAACTCGTTTACTCGTTCCCATGTTGTTGCATTTTGTGACCAAGTCACATGCTTGCAAGCTTCGTTAATGCAACGTCACCAAGATGGCCACATGTATCTATTCGTTACATGGATTGACAAATCTTGGTCTTGATATGTATGCATCTATGCGTCCCTTTGGAAAACCTGAGTGGTGACTTTTTGATCTTCCTGTTACGAGATGATGCTTGATACCATCAAAGCTTCCTCCAGAACGGTGATTTGCATTACCTCATAGTCTAAGGATTAGGTTGCGAGATTTCCTGTGTTTATCATCAATGGTGAACTTTATAACTAGATCTCATTAAGATATAACTATCAAATGTTTGTCTATCATATCATTCAACTAATGACATGACTCCATTGTCAATTGGCATAAATTTCCATGATCTTGAAACCCAGATCATCCTTATGACCAATGAACTAGTTCGCTAGAGACAACTAGAGACACTGTTTGTTTACATACCACACGTGTATTAACGTTTCGTATTAATACAGTTATAGCATAGTATAAAACGTATTATGAACATACAAGAGATATATCAAACAATATATTTTATTATTTGCCTCTAGGGCACATCTCCTTCACTTCCAGCATTGAACAAACTTTTGGTTCTTCTTCCCCACAGCAGAAGTGATCGGCGCATCATTAGCAGCCTCAGAAACGACCACGGGCGGCATAGCATTGTCCGTGGTACCCTGTGAGTTGTACTGGTACTGCACCTGATGTCCCACAACCAGGAAAGGAGCACCCGCCACCTGCATGGATACCAGATGCCTAACCGCTCCGCTTTGGTATGCTACTGGCTGAAAAGGTTGCGGAGGCATCTCCTGACTCGGTTGCATCTGAGGCTGCTACTTCTTCTTCTTCTTCCGCTTCGGCGCAGGCGCAGCCGTGGCACCAACAGCGAACTGAGGAGCCGCCGAAGGACCACCCAAGGAAGCCATAGGTGGCAACCCATGTTGAGGGGGCGCAGCTCCCGAAGGTGTCCCTCGGTACGGCGGCTGTAGAGGCTGCTGAATGAACGGAGCCGGTGCCGAGTAGTAAGCACCGTGAGGTTGAGACGGGGCACGCGCCACCATCTCATGGAGGCGGCCTAGAGAAGGGGGGTGGGCCTTGGCCATATGGGGCACCCACCGGTAGAGGCGCAGTGATCGGTGGCCTGGCCCCAAGCGACGGCCCTGGGAAGGCGGTGGAGCGAGGAGGTGCGGCTCCCGGCGCAGTCCCACTGGCCCGTGGCAGCACACTGGCACGAGGAGGCGCAGAAGCCGGCGGTGGCACATTGGCTCGAGGAGGCGCAGAAGTCGGCGGCCCCTGAGGGTTCGGTGCAGCCATCGAGGTGGCGTCGAGGAGAGATTGGGCGATGGAACGTCCCGAGGCTACCATTGAAGAACAATGAGAGGGCAGGGTGAGAGGAAAAATCGTCGGGGAGGCGTCTGTGTGGGTTAGGTCAACCCGACGCCATCCCAGGCCTAGTCTTCTTGCGATCGCACACCACGAGGGGTTGGGCACGGATCCCGACAGAGCGGTGGCCCCAACCGCATCCAGCACGTCAGCTGCCACATCGCCATCAACCTCAGCAGTCCGTGAGGAAATCGGATCCCGCTGCCCTAGGAGATCGTGATCGACGACGGCGTCCAAGAACTCCCCAAGCATCGGCGGCGCCGACGCTCTCCACGGTGGTAGAGGTCCCCTCCAGGGCCGGACCCGAGGGCCATGGCGGAGAAGAAGCCCCACCGGCAACGCCGGCGGGCCCCTCCGAACCACCGGTGGGGATGAAGATCGACATGGCGGCGAGGAGAACCTCGGTGGCGACGAGGGAGACCCCCTTTCCTAGAACCGGGAAGCCGATGTCGGATAGCCAATATCCTCCCAGAACGCCTGCTTCAACTCATCGTCAGACTTTTTCCGCCGGCGGCGGCGGCGGCCAACCGTGGTCCACCCTAACTCGCCGGAGGTGTCCTCAAGATCTTCGAGTGCCTCCCGTGCCGCCAGGGCCTCCTCACCATCAGATCCAGAGTCAGAGCCTAGGCACCGGAATCTAGACCCGGAATCCATGTCCGGAGAGGGAGGAGCTGCCTCCGGCGACCCTAGCGCCCCTAGCGCCCCGGACACCAGCGTCAGACGCCGACCACGCGCCCTCATCAGATGATGAGATCTAGATTGCTCTCCTAGTGTCGATGAACTTGCAGTGCAAGCAGTACCTGAGTAGCGCCTTGCAAAATCATCTCGCTTGTCGTCTTAAGTCAAAGTTGGATCCACTTATTTATTTTAGAAAAAAACATCTTGTCAGCAAGTTTCATGAAAGCTTCATGCATGGGGACTTGGATATTTTTCTTCCGAGTGGATTGGGACTTGATCTGGCGCATAGGTCATGTGATGATGCCGACCTCACAAGGTGAGAACAGTTTGTATTTTGAAAGGACTAATTAAGCAGTCATCATTGTCCTTACTGCATTCCTGGGTTTTTAGTGCCTGGTCAAATCAGAAGGAAAACGGCTTCTTGTCTTCAAAATCGTTATTATCATTGTTTCTGTTATAACTGCTTTTGTCATCGATCATCACAGCAATCTTATTGAAAATTTTAAAAGATATACAGTGAGAAGTTTTCAAGGGAAGCAGTTCGATTCCGCCAGGAGTTGGGGAAATATTTTTTCAGAGATCACGAGATTGATGATAAAGCCCAATCAGGTGTTGCGAAAAGTTGAAGAAGTCGTAGGTTTTTCAGTGCTACCACCATCCATGGACCTTTTAATTTGTTGCTTATTATTATCCGGTTAGCCTCTTATACTATATAACACCCATCCACTACGGCTGCTAACGACTGACAAACCTATACTGGAGACAGGGCGGCCAGGAAATCCGCTAAAGCAACACCAAAACACTACTAGTATGTATACTAGGTATCAATCTCATTTCTGCTGCAAAGATGCATAGCAAAGTTTGAAGAGGAGCTTTATGGTTTTGTTTTTAACGATAAAGTTGAATGCTGATGGAGCACCATTGCTTGCAGAGATAAACAATAATACTACCACGGTAGCCATAGCCAGGTGTAGAGCAGATGGCATGTCGGAGGTGAGCTAGCTAGCTACTATCCTTCGTCTTCCCCCCTCTCTCTCTCTCTCTCGCGCGCGCGCACCCGTTCTGTGGCTCTTGTCTGCCTTTATAAGCTCACATGCAGCAGGGCACATCGTGAAGAAGAAAACATATATGTACAGCCGAGCAAGGAGACAAAGGAGCACACTGTTGCATGATCCCCACAACAGGGCCATCACATCACTGTAAGCTCATGTCGTCACAGATCTAGCCATCTGGCAGGCCAATCATTGCACCATAAATTTCCCATCTACACACAAGCATTATGTACAGGGCAGGCAGGCAGGCAGGCAAAGCGAGATGGTGAAGGAGAAAACAAAGATCGGGAGAAGAAGAAGAAGAGGAGGAAGCAGTGAGGTGATGGGGATCTAGTGGATAGATAGATAGCTAGCTAGGAAGAGTAGAGCAGAGCACTTATGAATGGAAAAGAAAATTACAGAATTGTTTGCTCTTCAACACACGCATAGTACTGGCCATCTAGCTAGCTATAGCACACAGGCAATCAGGGAGGGAACCCACACAAAACAATCTACAGAAACTAGCCATTGGCAAGCACGATCCATGCAAGAAGATCGGGAAGAAGACGAAGAAGAAGCGAGTTTCACGTCGTCTAGTCCCCCATCGACCGGTCACCTCATAGCTCCTGCAGTTGGTCAAACAAATCTCTAATGAGACAACCCATCGTTTCATCATAGACTATTGATTTAAATTTACCGCGCACTGTTTAGTGCTATGCAGCACGTAAATAGTACAGCCGAGCCAGTATATACTACTCCAGCGGACGGACCTGCTGCTTGGACGCGGCCACGTCGGTGGCGATCTCGGCGTCGACCTTGTCACTCTTCTTGGCAGCGGCAGCACTGCCACCGACGCAGAGCGACTTCCGGAGGCCGAGCATCTCCCTCCACCGGCTGGACCCCTTGGCGGAAGCCCTCTCCTCTTCACCACGGAGCTCGTCGCGGAGCGTGGTGGGCGGGCGTACCTCGACCTTGAACGGGAGGATCCTGCCCTTGGAGAAGAGCTGGTCGGCGGCCATCATGGGGTGGCTGCCCACGGAGAACTCAAAGTTCTGATCCTCCTCCTGGCACCGCAGCCCCATCGCCCGGTTCTGCACCGGCGGCGGCGGCGGCTCCATAGAGAAGTCGCTGGAGAAGGAGATGCGCTGCCCGGCGGCGAACGCCGCGCCGGCACCGTCCGGGTTGTACATGTTAACGCATGCCATCGCTCGCGCGCTAGATCAACCGCCTCGATCGTCGTGGGCCGTGTCTGCTCCGGCCGGGGTGATCGAGCTTCAGCTCGCTGAGGCTTTTGAAATGTGGTAGTGCCTGGTCTTGGCGTGTGGGGCAGTACTGTTACGGGTGAGGAAGGCGATGGTGGATTTGGATGGGCTATATAGAGAGGAGAGGAGGAGAGCGGGCTGCCTGCTAGCTTGGATAGATGTACGCTGCAATTGTTTAGCGCCGCCTGTAGTAAACCGTGACGATGATTTAGGTACAGCAACAGGGTCAGTTGTTTTTCAAACGGTAAACAGTATCACTAGCCTCTGCAAACCCGGTTTGACTGCGGATTCTCCCTTCCACGGTCGACCGTGCGCTGCGGTCAAGTCGCGCGCAGCGAAACTTTTCTCGCGCATGTATGATTCGGGTTCGGAAGTACCTCACGCACGGCTTTGTTTGAACAACCGCTGTACTATTCAGACGTGGTCCAATCTGATTCCTTAATTCCTCCCCAGGAAAGGAAACGACAAATCGTTTAGGCATCTACAAAGCACACGTCGTATGGAAATCATCCAAAAACGTTTGTGTATAGTCAGAACTGAGAGTATCTCTAATGAGCCTGGTAAAGTCGCGAACAAAAAAACTCGAATACATTCTCCCGAAAATATGAATACAGGTCACAGATGACATGGCGTAGAATGAAAACTACAAGTACATATTTTGCACTCACGGCAAATTAGTCAAGAACAACGGACGAGATTATTCGTGATTCGATTAATTACGCATAGTAGCAGCGATACAAAAGCACGCAACTAAAATTAAGCTATGTGCGGGGCCGCCGCCGCAACCTAGACCAAAATCGAGCTCGGGCGACAGCCGGAGCTGCAGGTTGCCGCCGGCGTTGTCGGCGGCGTCGACCTCACTCAGTGTGGTCGATCAGGTCTGCCATCTCCAGCTTCACCACCGGCGCGGCGGCACGCTGCCTCGCGAGGCGCTCCTCCTCCCGTTCCCGAGCCACCTGCGCCTCGACGAGCTTCACAACTCGGCAAGCGTCGGCGGCCTCTATCTCCTCCTCCGCCTGCCGCTCCAGCTCCGAAGCGCGGAGGAAAATCTCCAGGGCGAGGCGCTCGTCATCGGAGTCGTGAACGTAGTCCAGCGCCAAGATGACGTGCGCACGCGGCGGTGAAGGCGAGCTCCACTCGTCCTCGCTGTCGGCGGCTAGAGGCGCGAGGACGCGCGAGGAGAATTCACCACGCGAAGAGCCCTCACCGGCCAGCCGCGCCCTCCTGGAAATGAAGCCCGCCGGCACGTACGCGTGGAGCGACGGCGGCAGCGACAACTCGCGGTTGGTCCATTTTAGGGCCGCCCGCTTCTTGGCTCCCACCGAGCGGACAAAGGCGTAGTGCTCCTCGTCGTCGTTGCCGCCTCCCCGGAACGGTGTTCCTAGGGTCAGTTGCTTCCGCTACGCCTCGACATCACGCGGAACTGGTGGCGGATGCGGTCGGATTCGGCCGACGGAGTTGCGGCTGGCGGCGGCGGCGCTAGGGTGGAGAAGCGAGGTTTTGCCCCTTACCGCGCTTCGCTGTATATGTACCGCCTCAAGGAGTTAAACAGGCCACGGTAAATTCGAGTACGGGCCGGACTGTTATACGGGCCTCACTAGAGTGTACGAAGCGTTGCGGGCCTGTAAACTTGCCGGAGTTTTCCAGTTTCGGGCCGTTTACAGGGCTCGTTAGAGATGCTCTTCGAGTTCAACAAAATACAAAACCGCATCATGTTCCCTCCCATCCTCTGTATCTGTTTCCTCCTCCGTCTCCGGCGATACGCCGGCAATTTTTTTTTAAGGAAGATATGAAATTTTATCATTTCTAGGGTAGCCAACTTAGGGCACAAAAATGTTGGGTCCGCAGCATAGAAAACAAAAAATTTCCTACGATGAGAACTACACGACAAGATCTATCTACTAGGTACAGAGCAACGGGTGGACATACATCTATCGAGAACTTGCCATCGAAGACAACGAGTTTTGTTAACGAGTAGGAACTCGTGGTTGATGTAGTCGTACACTTGCCGATCTCAAGATCGAGTGGAAGTCCGAGCGCCGCAAATCAGCAACGCATCCGTACTCGCACACACGTTCAAGCCACCGGACAACCTCTACCTCCTCGCTCCAGCGATCCAGCGGAAGAAGCAACTCCTTCCAGACGAAATGCCACTAGAAACATGTATTTGCTAATCCGAGACCATGGGGGAATAATTCTAGAGGGGGAGAGAGATCCTTCACAAGGAGGTGTGAGGAAGAATGAGGGAGAGGGTGGCCTTTTATAGGAGGAGGGGGGTGCCCTTCTCTCCATGGCCGGCGCATGGGGGTGATTCCTCACCTCCTCCATTCATGTGGTGGTAACCCCTCCACATTAAAATGCATCTTCACATTCCCTTTTAAAGTCCTCACTTTAAATGCATTAAAATTCTCCAAGTTTAATGCTCTCTCATTTAATAAAACTCTTTTATTAAATTTATTCAGAATTTTGTTAATTACTTTAATTAACAAACATTCACATATAACCCCTTGCAATATTTCAATATCACATGCAGAACCACTTTCTGCAATTTCACTCGAAACAATTTCCGGTTTCTATCGAAACAATTCCTGTGCTTTGTAATTCTTTCGTCTGAAACATATGTGCTCCAAAATGGTGTCCGGTAACTCTTAAGTGTGTCACCCTACGGTTCGTGAATAATGCAGACATGATTGAGACTCCTCTCAGATCAATAATCAGAAACGGGACCTGGAGATCCATACTGACTCCTGCATATTCAACGATGACTTCTGTGATCGTGAGAACCTTTAACGCTAGTAACTAAATCTCTTTATCTCGCGATATATTACATGTCTGAGATTCGATCATTGGTGTCTCCATACCTAGTTTGATCTCGTTGCCGACATGCACTCTTTTCTCGTTCCCGTGATATAACATTCTAGTGATCACATCACTTGCTTGCAAGCTATCTTAATGTGATATCACCGAGAGGGCCAAGAGTATATCTATCCGTCATCGGGATTGACAAATTCCACTCTTGATCCATGAGCCTTAACATAACACCTTCGTAGCACTGAACCCATCTTTATAGTCACCCTGTTATGGTGCGACGTTTGATGTTATCAAGATACTCTTCCGGTGTTAGAAATTAACATGATCTCATGGTCTAAGGATAAAGATTACTTCGTATGATGTTATAGCAATATAAACATAATGACTTTGATCGTAATGCTATACTTTGGATGAATGTTCATCACATCATTTCATAAATGCTGTGACCTTGTTATTAACAACATCCAATGTCTATGATCAGGAAACCTTGATCATCTTGTTAATCAACAAGCTAGTCTATAAGAGAGGCATAACTAGGAACCCTTTTTGTTTATTAAACACACATGTATTGATGTTTCCGATCAATACAATTATAGCATGCAAAACAAACATTTATCATAAACATGGAATAAGATAATAACCACTTTATTATTGCCTCTCGGCCATATTCCCTTCAAAAAATGGATTTTCAGTTTATATGTATTTTTAGAGCTTATCAAGGTGATAAAGAAGTAACCACCAACATGACAATGACAACTTTATCAATATGGCAAGTAGATCATCTAATTTGGAGAAGTTACAATAATTCTACCCCACAAACCACCAATATCTCTAGACATTGTTAAATTATGCTCGAAGTTCAAACAAACTGTTCCTGCTCGATTTCTATTGGTGATACCGCCCTTTTTGGAGGAATTTCAGGAATTCAACCATGTTGTATGCCAAACCAGATCCACCCGAATTATCGAGGAAAATGATGTCTGGTCCTATAGTTGGGGCACTCATTTCTCTGCAAACAAGATCTACGAGATGAATTTTGATCACATGCAAGCCCCCATTGTTTCTTCCTGGCTTTGGAAATCAAAATTCACACCCAAGATCAAATCTTTTCTCCGGCTCCTCACTAACGACCGCCTAAACATGAAGGATATGCTCATAAGGAAAAGTTTTACTCTCAATGACAATGATCTCTTCTCCCTGTGTGACAGTGCTTTGTTAGAAACCAGGAACCATCTTTTTTGGGGCTGCAGTTTCAGTAAGCAATGTTGGCAATCCATCAAACATCACACCCGAAGACAATCTTGAACTTCCGCAGATGGTTGCCATGGCCAAGCACAACTTTGGAAGGCCTTTCTTTTTTGAAGTTTTTCTCAACATCTTGGAACATTTGGATGCAAAGGAGTGCTCTTATTTTTGATAATGTTATGTCTACCGTTAGGGCTTGATCCTTTTCTTTTAAAAGAGACCTCTTCCTTCTTCCTTATAGAATGAAGGATGATCTAAACTCCCTCTTATAGCCTGGATAGACACTCCGTAGTTATCTTGGGCTATGTCCTGGGTTAGGCCCTTTTGTATATTCCTCCTCCCTTTACATCTTGTACATATTTGTTCTCTTTCAATAAAAATTTACCGTTGAAGTCTCTCCTACAGTTTTCAGCTCAAAAAAAAATTATCGCAAGTAGATAGTTACCAATTTCCAGGAGATGATATTTGGTACTCTAAATATTGCGAGTAGATGGTAGTTAGGATTTTTTTTCGAATTTGTTAACGTGATGAACACGTACTCACCAACCTGACACAGATTAATTTATCAATGCGTATTTAACATAGTCACCAACTCCCTGACATTTTTTATGTTCTTATCAAGGTGATGAACATGTACTCACTAACCTCACACATATGAATTTATCAATGAGGATTTAATATAGTAACCAACCCCTGCATGTACCAAAATGGTTCGTAAAGATGCCAGTATAGGGTTTTTAGTTTTATCAAGGCGGTCAATATGTAATCACCAACATGACAATGAAAAATTTATCAACGTGTAAACTACATACTTAGCAGATCCTTTAAGGCATTGTAGATATTATATAATTACATGAGTGCCTAATAGTTGGTTTTTTTATTTTTATCAAGGTAATTAACACGTACTCACCAACCTGGCAAAGATGAATTTATTAAGGTTGGTTTACAACACTTTCTAACTTTGAAGAAGCATTTTTTGTAAGGGTAAATTTTGGGGAGGCGAATTATGGCACCAAAATGGATTTAGTACAAGTTAGTATATGTATTTTTTAGAGCTTATCAAGGTGTAGCCGACATGATGCTGACAACTTTATCAATGTGGCAACTACATAATTACCAATTTCTAGGAGGTGATTTTTTGGTACCCTAAGAACTGTGAGTAGATGGTAGTTAGGTTTTTATTTTTCAGATATATCAATGTGATGAACACGTACTCACCAAGCTGACACAAATGAATTTATCAATGCGGCTTTACCATAGTCACCAACCCCCTGATATTTTTGATTTCTTATCAAGGTGCTAAACATGTACTCATCAACCTCACAAGTATGAATTTATCAATAAGTATTTCATATAATCACCAACCCCCGCATGTACCAAAATGGTTCGGGTAGATTTTTTTTAGCTTTATCAAGGCGATCAATATGTAATCACCAACATGATAGTGGCAAATTTATCAAGGTGTAAACTACATACTTACCAGATCCTTGTAGGCTTTGTAGATATCATAATGCCATGAGTGCATGATAGCTAGTTTTCATTTATTTTTATCAAGGTAATTAACACGTACTCACCAACCTGACAATGATGAATTTATAAAGGTTGGTTTACAACACTTTCTAACTATGGGTTAGCATTTGTTTTGCAAGGGTGGATTTTTGGGAGGAGGGATCGCCCGGGGGCAAATATGAACACCAAAATGGATTTGAGTACAAGTTAAGTATTTTTTTTAGAGCTTATCAAGGTGGTAAACATGTAATAGCCAACATGACGCTGACAACTTTATCATGGGTTATGCATACATGTGTTTTTGTATTTGATTTTTTCTATGAGTAATGATGAACTTTTGAGATGCAGAGGATATGAGGTTTTGCCTCCTTTTACGAAAAGAAGTACTCCCTCTGTTTCATAATATAAGATGTTTTAGCTCTGTGAAGATAATATATCTAGACGCCTTTTAGTGTGTAGGTTCAGAGAGGTTCACTACGAATCTACATACTAAAAAAAGTCTAGATAGATTAACTTCACAAACTTAAAACATCTTATATTTTGAAACGGAGGGAGTAATAGCCATAGTGGTGCTCGTGTTCAGCGTTCAGACACTTTCCTCTCTGCGTTTTGATTCAGTATATCAAGTGCTCGTGCACAACTGGCTGCTTCAATATCCCTCAGCGCGAAAAATCCTTTTTTTAAGTGTTTGTCACATGCAGACAAAGTACTTTGGCTAGTCATTCACTTGGAAGGCAGAAAAATAATACTAACTTTTCTCGTATAAATTCCCATATGTGAGACCAAAACAGTGGTAAATCCTAGACTGCATAATGTTACCATAGGAAGAGCACAAGAACTGGTTGTGTTCCTGCTGGCACAAAAACACTGGTTTTGCTTTTGCTTGGGAGCGATCAGAATTACGTGTTCCCTGTCCAACAAAAATAAACTCGAACCTGAAGCTGCTAGTTCTGGCAGAACAGAACAGACACCACGGCACACTGCGCGCCAAAACAGAAATCTGCTTTGTCAATGTATGTCTAATTGCTTCAGAACGGTAGATGCAACGAGTATAGATGCATCATTTTCTTTTTTCTGGAAATATAACAGCAATAGATTACAGTGGCATCGCTCAAACAACCCTAGAATATAAATATTGAACCGTGTGTTCGTGCCATCAAAATATACATGGGGGAGAATAGTAGAGCTTTACTGGAATATAAATTATTTGTCATTATCCTGGAAATATATTATTTTTGGTTGGGCTCTATTTTATAGCCAAAGAAGCACTATATCATTATTTGGTATATGACCAAGTTCTATCCTGTCAAAACTGTCACCAAGATGAACGAGAATCTGGACAAGGCAAACAAAACCATCTACACAGCAGGTCGCACCCATATGAATGGTTCGAGCCAACCAATGTCTAGTTTTCTGATTCTCTGGAGTTTTTGAATCTTGAGCATATCCTTTTCATGCGTGAGGATGTCATGTAATAAGAGTTATTTTTATTTTATTCATCAAGTATGGCCATTTTATCATTTTTGGTTTTGTAATAAACTGAATTTAATCACCAGGTATTTCTGAATAATACGTATTTTTTTAGCTGACAACTTTTTGTGTTGCCCATTACATCTACCATTTTTTTACTAATTAGGATTAATACGTTGAAGCTTACCAAGGTTTTTGTTCAGTAACCAGTGACAAACCAAACGTTTTTTGCATCTTTTTTGGAAGACGTTCATGTTTTCAAGTGGAAGAAGGGAATTGCACAAAAGCTTACCAATGTTTTCTTCACTAACCTGTGACAAAACCAAACCTTTGCATATTTGTTTTCAAAGACATTCATGTTCTAAACGGTAAGAAGGGTAAGTACTACCTCCGTCCTAAAATAAGTGACTTTTGTCTAGGTTCGGAAGTACTCTCTCCGTTTTAAAATATAAGATATTTTAGCTTTGTGAAAGGAGTGTTCCTATATCCCTTTTAGTGTAGATTCACTTCAAACCTAGATGAACATATATACTAAAAAGATCTAGATATACTTCTTTCACAAAGCTGAAACATCTTATATTTTGAAACGGAGGGAATGTTGCACTAAAACATGTCTAGATACATACAGATCTAGATAAATCTAAATCACTTACTCCCTCCGTCCCAAAATAAGTGACTTAGGTTTGTCTAGATTCGCATGCATATATATATTAAAAACGTCTAGATATCCCATCTGATTTAACCCACGTCACTTATTTTGGGACGGGGGAATATTTTTAGACGGAGGAAGCATATTGTTCAAAGGTCAATCGTGTTGAAAGTGCTATTGCTATTCCCCTCCCTTTATTTAGCCCTAAAATATCACTGTCCCAAAAAGGGAATTGTAAAAAAAAAATGTAGTACCACGATGAGTAAGCTGCAGAGAAAGGGAATTGTATGGAAAGGAAATAACACATGCTGGGGAAAACGAAATTAAAAAATACACCAGGGCCGGGCCGGGCTGGGACATCGTTTTTTTTTTCCAAAAAGGAAGAGATGAAAACGGAAAGCCCCGTGGTCAGAACCTGACCGCGCGGGTTTGGTCAGGCGGTTCTAGTGGTGCCCGTTTGACTGGTTATACCGGTTAATTTTTTGTACTCCCCACCATCCTAAAAAAGATGTCTCAAATTTGTTTGAATTTAAATATATCTATATACTAAATAGTGTCTCGATACATCTGGATTTAGATAAACTTGAGACATCCTTCTTGGAACGGAGGGAATAGTACTAGTTCCAAAGTTTGGATTTCATTTGTGAAGGAAACTGAATTACTAGGGTGTAACTGGCTGGTTTGACCGGTTTCAGGTTTTGCACACCCTTAAGTATCAGCGGCATGAAACACTGAAATACTACTGCGCACTGCCCTGTAGCCTGAAACTCCAAGTTTCGAATGGAACGTAATATTACGACACCTGAAGTTTCATCATCCTTTTAAGAACCAAGCACCGCTACATGATCTGTTATATGTTGATCCAAATTCTACAAAGTAAAGGCCAACTTCTGACGGAGCGGAGCGAGGCCCGTCACCAGAGGCTTGGGCCGATGCGGATCGTTGATGACCTAGGTTACCACCTCTATATATATACCTCTTGTAAGCCGTCGGCTGGGATAAGTTGCATCTGTGAAATCCCCGGCGTTGTGTAAACACTCCCCGTATAGTGAAGTTTCACTGGCTGGCACCCGTGGTTTTTCCCCTCTCTTTGTTGGAGAGGGTTTTCCACGTTAAATCTGTGTCCCCTTGCTGCGATTTTATTCTCGTTCTTCGTTATTTACTTGTCACAAAGCTAACATGATCGACCCTTACAGTTGGAACTTTTCACGCTTTCTGCCAAAGTATGGGATCGCTCACGAACCAACTCTTGCATGTAGAGGTCAGGTATAAACATTATTGTTAAGTAATAAAATGTCCATTTAAAAAAAAAAAAAAACAACTCTTGCAGAAAGAAAAAACCAACGCCAGCCCTGGGATAAGAAGGAAGGTTTGGGTTGTTGGTATGCGATCTTGGCCTTGGGAGGATAGATCACAGGTCTCAACACGGATGGGAGGAGAAGAATCAACAGCGTCGGCAAATGCTATTCTTTGTCTCGCACGGTACTGGAGTAGTAGTTGCTTGCTTGGACAGGTGGCAAATGCTAGTCTTCAGCTTCACTATGGTCAAACAATGGTTGTCCAGGACGCCGTGCATGGCCCTTAGAACGACAGACCAGATTATACTAATTGTCATTACAATAATCTCAACATGGTAGTTGGATAGAGTGAGTTCTGGCATGCCCCCAGTTACACTTGATTCCTGCCCTTTTACCACCGAGAAAGCAAGAGCACGTGCGGTGCATGTATCAGACGCAGCATGGTCTGGCTACTGCACCGACCAAGACCACTTGGATTTACCTTTCAGCTTGACACGTAACCTCGAATTATTGTTTTTCAAATCGCAACTACTACTACATATCTGTCGTAACATGAAAGATAACAAGCTTTTATAGTAGTAGGAAGGAGCTTAGTAGTATTTGGTGGAATCAAGGGACTATAAAGAGAAAAAAATCAGAACGGGCATGCATCGAAATCGACATTGGTGGCTTATCTAGGCGTTGTTTGCAAGTGGCTACACAAGAAACATGTAATAATTGAGCAGCAAAACATTAGTGCCATCAAGAAACACGTAATAACTGAGCTCAAGGACATGACTATTGTTCGAATGCGCCAAGGGCATAATTAATAGTGGGGTTTCTGAGGAGTATGGTGCAAGAATACCAGCCTTCCTTCCGTGCATTCCCAAGTATGTGTAGAGTACAACCAAGACCCATCCATAATTGCAGGGGAATTAGCAAGGCGCAGACAACAGTCCCTTTCCTCATTGAACACATGATGATCCACCACACCACACAGAATCATACAGACAGGGCAACTGTTGGAAATCATGCGAGACAACAGAATCGAAGGCTTTGTTCATGAACCCGCGTACCAAGGAACAAGAAAGCTGTACGGCCTTGAGTCTGACGGCCTACGGTGCGGTGCGGGAGTGTAGGTTCGGTGGTAGCTTTCGTCCCGTGGATTAGGGACCAGCGGCCCTGCCAAGACCTGGCGTATAGGACCTGAAGAACAAGACCAGATGAGCCTAGAAAGGGATCTTCTTAACAAATGAACAGATGTGCTGTTCAGGGAGAAAGTGACTACATGGTAAGATCTGTAGATGCAGTGTAGGCTCTGTTCAAAGCAGAATGAAGTACGAATGCCCAAGCAAAGAATCAGGTAAGTTAGCACTAAACACAAGAATTAGACATGGTGTACATAACTCAAACCTTTATCACCATAATCGCTGGCGCAAGGGATTATAGTTTTCTCAAGAGAGATGTACTCAAGAGAGGGACAGGATTGTGCCAGTGATGATGGTTAAATCTAGTAAAAATGATGCATGCTACAGTCTAAACCTTACATCCAATAAGAATTAAAATTCTAATTTCTTCAAAATTTGAATTTTCAACCATGATTGGGACCTTCTATGAACTGAAACTCTTAATTTTCTATAGAAAGATAAACTAAAACTTCTAATCTGGCAGATTTAGAGATGCGTATATACGCATACACATGCAGGATTAACAAAAGAAATGCTAACTGGCTTAAAGATTGTCCGGGAGTGGAATCAGCTGGGCACCAGCAGGAGGGAGAAAGTAGGTAACAAAATCATTTAACCGATACTTGACTGGTTTGTTATTAGCCAGAGTGAGCTGGCGACATCAACCTCTCAGAATAGGACCATGTGATCCCAAAGGATCCTTCTCGCACTGGTTCCATCTCCATGACAATTGATAACACGGGCCTCCGTCCTATGCCTCCTACAGGTCACCTCACAGCGGACCAGTCAAAGAGTTCATGTTCCTTAGTAATGCATGTCCTATTGTATTAAATCACAACTATAGTGTTCCTAGTGGAAATAGGACCATTATAAATAATCATGTAGTTTCAGGTCATCTCACAGTAGCATGCTAAAAGATGGAGCTAACATGCTTCAGTAGCAGAATTACTAGCAACTGGATACTCCATCCATACCACAAAAATCTGAAGTTTTGCAGAAGTCTCCTACAGACAATGAGCATAAGAGTTCTTTAAGAACATGGAATCGAAATTTCAAATGCATTTTTTCTATGAATATTATGTACAAAATATTCTTGCAAATACAATGACATATTAGGAACAAAAGATCATTCATGGGGAGAATAATATGTGTAAGTATCTTCCACTTAGTTGAGTTGCTTGAAAACCTTAAGTATCACATGATGGTCAAGGTTTTAGTGAGCTCTTAAGATCAAAAGAACCCATGTGAGCACATGAACTGCACTAATTCTTTTCTTCCAGCAATGTGTTAACTTTTGTGACTGCACATGTGATGGGTGTGAATGAAGACCAGCCTTATTGTGACTCAACTGAACCACCTTTAATTCTACAGATCTCAAGGAAAAACGAAAGAGTGAGACATATTTTCTTATGGTTATAACTGAAGGTGAAGACCATCAAGCTTATTTATCTGGCTACATATCTCATGTATGAAGAAATTTCTCCCTTGTCAGCGACAGTGTCCAAATTCTAAACCCAAATTCAATAAATCATATTAAGGATGATCTAGGGGGAAACATCCAGCTTATTGCATCAAAGTTCTATTTTGATTAGAGTCAAGAAGCGTGAACAACTGCATAAGCAGGAATTTCCAATTTTTCAGTTTATGCTTGTCCAAGATGATACTAAATAGTCGCTGGGCTGGATCTATGACTACTTTGATTTGACTATGCTAAGGGGGGGTGAGTGCAACAGTGCAAATGCCAAGCTTTTAATAGACTAACTGAAAGGTATGGCTGTCACCCACATGCTAAGGCCTAAATAACAAACAGCTGGTGGTGAATGCAAACAGCCCAGTGCCTGATCTAGTTGTCTATCAGAACAACATGCTGAAATCCCCCAGTTGGTCTCTTTGCATACCGCAGATCTCACAATTTCCTCAACCTCTATTAGCAGCTACAACCAAATTCTACCTGAGAATTGCATGTATAACGAGCAGGGAGAGAATTGCTGGCCTAAGAATATAAGAGAACTACATTATGGACAGTTGTGGAAATTGTACACTGCTAAAACGGACTCAAGATTTTAACACAGCATCAAATGAAGTGAAAAGTGGATCCATAGATAAATACACGGCTGCCAAGAAAATTCTGTGGCAAGACTGCAACAATAATAAACCAGCATCACACTGCACGACTGTAACATATGAAATGCTAAAAACAGAAGTGAACCTTTGATGGTAGTATTGTACAAGCATTAGATTTACAGTGCAGCCCTTTGTCTTGAAATGATCTGAAAGTAATCAGCAACCATGTCAGTTTTTCTTACGCTGATGAAAAGACCAAGTGATGAATAATGCTCTATTCACTTCAAAAGGCGGTTACCACCTAAATGTCATAACCTTTTAGATTTTAATAAAATATGTTTGATATGCATTTTACAAACAGATGCAAGCTCATGGTGGATTTTTTTAGGAGGACCCGTTAACTCACCGTAATTCTATGCAGTATTTACACTGCAGAAAGCAGATGACAGTATTTACACAACATAATACAGATCAACGGATTACATTATCAATGAAGAATTTTAAGTCAGATAGACTCAAACAAAGTCATCATCAGATATATCAGAAGCAACATGAATTCTTTTAGTCTGAGGTTGATGATCCGATAAGTGCAAGCAAATTGGAGATGCCCTCTTGGATTTAGTTGGACATTTCAAAGATGAATTCTTCAGAATGAATCCCGTCATCTTCAAATTCTTGCCAAGTAAAGATTGCCTTCCAGGTTTGCTCGGAGAAAATATTTTTGGCGCTTCTTTTTCTCCACTAGCTTTCATTCCATTTGGTTGATGAGTTGGTAATCGCACCATAGATTCAACTGGAACAAGTTTCCCATCAATCTGATTGGTGAAAACAAAAGAAACCTGCAAGATACACGTGGTATTGGTTAACAGTTGCCAAAAATTCCTGAAAGACATGCTTTAATCAACACTACAAAGCACAATCCATGGTATTCCAAAATGCTTTGTTTTTCTCAAACCCGATGAAAACCCGGTCAAATGTTAAGAGGGTAGTTTGTAAAGCAATTTTTTTTTGTTAGTCAGCTACATAAAATGAAGAATTGTAAGAAGAAGTGGATCAAGTGAAAGGGTTAAATCTTAAAATATCTGGAAAAAACTAAAAATGAGTAAAGGAGGTGTAAGATGTGCGAGCTCTAACACAAATAAGACCTATATAACAAGATACATAAGAAACATGAACTGCGGCTATCACCTCATCCCCAGCAGAACACTGGAGAATAGTATCAGGTACAGTTGATGGATCAGAATGATGGCCCCAACTTCCTAAATCTTCTTCAGAAGGTTGTTCAATCTGAAAGGGCGTAAATGGAGCAGCACAGCGAAGTACTTAAGATCTGAAGCAACTACAGAGTTGCATTAAAAACAGAAGGGTGTTGCATAAACTACCTGTTGATTTGAACTATTCATTTTCTGCACGCATCCAGAGATCTCTCCAAATCCACCAATATCAATATACAATTTTTCTCTTGATGCTGTATTGTGCTCAGTGGCAGCTAAATCCAAACCATTACCATCTAGCATATGGTCATTCTTGTTACAGCGGTTGCACTTCAACTTTTCATGTATCTCAGACCTGCATGACCAAATGCAAGGAAAAGTATGATTCATAATATTAATTTTTGTACTGCATTTTGATAGAACCAATGGATTTGGATGTTGGCCTTTACATATTTCGAATATAGTACTCCCTCCGTCCCAAATAACTTAGTGCTTAGATACATGTGCATCTAGACAAAATGAAGTCAGTTAATTTGGGACTGAGGGAGTATTAAGCTGTGACAACAAGGTATTTAGGCCTAACTTCAAAACGAGTCTGGTTTCTATGAATAGCATATTTGCAGTTTTGAACATTTACATTTTGTTCGCATCCCCTGGTAGTTGACATCATATTACACCATCAACCTACTAAGACCTGATGTTTTACATAACAGTATGCAAGCAAGAGTGATCATGATCCCAACAAATAATTGTGACTGTAAAGGCAACTTAATTACACCTATGTACATGACTGGTAACTGATATCAACCAATTGGAATTAACTGCATGAATTAGAGCATGTTTTGATCATCATGATTAACGAAAAGAAGTTAGCAATGTCGATGTCTTTCTACCACCCAGTTCCCTCATAGTTTATCAAAACCATGTCAAGTCCAATTAGATCAATTATCAGCTGGTTTGGGTTGGTTTCTGGAAACTCTTCCCTCAATATTTTAACTGAAAAAATGACGAAAGAAGAAAGGTAGGTCCAAGCTATAATGGAGAGGCAGAGTTCACCTGACTTGTTCATGAGAAGTAAACAGATCACGCAGATCCTCTGTTGAAAGAGAAATTCCCTTAAAAGTGAAACAAAGATGTGAGAAATCAGTATTGGCACTTTCAAGGATGGAAAAGAAAGCAAAAAAATCACTCCAATTACTTGATCCTGCATTTTGTCGTTGGCTTGTTGCTGCTGAATAACTTTTTGGAGACCTTCTTTTGACATTTGGCGCTGATATACCTACAGATGAATGTGGCATATCATACTGTCAGCAGAAGAAGTAGACAGCAACTCAGTATTTCCTTCACTGGATAATGAAATGAAAGTGGTGAACATAAAAAGTACTACAAGATTCTGAGTTGGCAACCTTCTCCTCAATGGTTCCAGTGCTCAAGAACCTGTATATGTACACTCTCTTCTTTTGTCCATCTCTCCATACTCTAGCAGCAGCCTTTGCAAATGTCAATAGACTAAAAGGTTCAGCTCATACAAGGTGTGTAGTTAAAAAGAACCTTCAGAACGAGACGAATAGTGATGCATAGATATTAACCTGCTTATCGTTGGCAGGGTTCCAATCAGGGTCAAAGAGAACCAATCGATTTCCACCCACCAAATTAAGCCCACAACCACCTGCCTTGCTACTAAGTAGAAAGACAAATTCATCCTGCCAGATACAGTAATTTCAGATATAGTGGTAGGTTCTAAATTCTTCAGGATACAAGGCAGAGTTTACGTACTTTGGATAGATCATTGAATTGGTTCACCAACTTTTGTCTTTTATTAATGGATGTTGAGCCATCAAGTCTAACATATGGGTATCTTCTTTCCCGGCACAGTTGTGCAAATAAATCTAATGTCTGCACTTTTAGACAATGATAATGGTTAACATTTCCAGCTGTGCAGGTATCCAAATAGCAAATAAACTGTAACTAGCATCTTCTACGAACAGAAACTAGGCCACACGCAATTTGAAGACTCTATTCTCTCATTTGAAAACTGTAGGGAGGCCCTGAGAATACAGTAAGTTGTAATACCTTGCATACTTCTTGTAATTAGTATGTCCACAGGATATGGTCTGACCATTAACATGACAGTAACCAATGAAGATTTTAGCATTAATGATGGCTTACGAACATCCCTTCGTTTTTCAGGAGTATTTATAATTTCGTTTGAAAAAAAGGGTGTATATACCTATTCAGCTAGCTAGCATCGTATCCTGATCGATTGAGTCAAGAGGAAAATATGAAAAGGAGCCAGAAACCGTGTGTGTTGCCTCTTGCCTGTAGCCTGTTGGGCCGTATAGTCTCACTAGGCTGGCCTACTGCGCGTGATCGAGCAAGGCTGGCTCTCCCTCCACTCGAACCACACGTCGCCAGTCACCTCCTCTAGTTGTCTTAGCTTCTGAATTCTGATTAAGGCATCGAGCGAGAAGAGAAACCGGTCGAGTGAACGACTGCAACTTCTGGGAGCAAGAAGAGAAACCCATCGAGAGAACAGGATGGGAATTGCGCCTAGCGGCGGCGACTCGGCGTGATCTTCAGGTCGAAGGGAGCTAGGGTAGGGCCGGGCAGGAACGTCGATGGTACTCTCCTACAGCCTACTCCAGTCGATCGGCCACTTGCCAGCAGGGGCTTAGCCTTGGCAACACCACGACGGTGCGGTCGGACAGCGGAAGAACTATAGATTGAAGATGGAGAGGAAGGGGAAGGGGCCAGCAAAGAGGAGAAGCCACTCGCCAGCAGCGGCTTAGCCTGGGCAACACAGCGATGGCGTGGCCAGGCAGCGGAAGAACTCTAGATTAAAGATGGACAGGAAGGGGAAGGGGACAGCAAAGGGGGGAAAAGGTGTACTCTTTTAGAATTTTGCATACGGCTACAACACTTGTGTTTTATTCTAGACAATATTTCGTTGCTTTAGATTTCACCCGACCTTAAATTTTTTCCGTCCTCCGCCACTGCTCCCTAGCCCATTCCCCCCCCCCCCCCCCCCCCCTGCCACAACCATTTGGCCCAAGCTCCGCTACTGGGCCCAAGGGTACAGAGCATGTAGAACTTTCAAGTCAATAAGGACATTTGCTCATATTTCGTATCTTTTAAGTACATTCCTGTTCGATTTATTGTTGCAAGACTCAGGAATGTTTTGGAGATACAAATTTTGTCATCACCAACGGTAGCTCCATCCATCTTATTTTATTTTTGGAACATACACAGCAAGAGCTTTGCCAGTTCATTAACAAGAGGAGATAGGTTCAAAATTACGACATCCATTCCCGATGAACCTACCAATACCAACAGAACCTTAACACAATGATACAATGTCATATCAAGATAATACATTAGAAACACCTGACCTGAGTATAATTTGATACCAGGACAATACGGTCATCGGTTTTTAGTCGGAGGTGCCCCAGCAATCTAGCCAACACATGCATTTTGCCAGACAGTTCTACCCACATTCCTCCTCCACCAGTCCAAGATCCCGATCTTGCATAAATAAACGATACAGATAAGTTGGATTAGCTTGAGAAGCTAGTGAGAAAAGTAAGGCATACCTTCCTTGAAACAATTCTGGAGGGAAAAAGCGTAGGCAGTCATCAAAATCGGAGCCTCCCGACTTGCTACTTTTTATGGTGTCATAGATCAGCTGCAATACCAAGATAACCAGCCAATGAATATTTGTCATGGATTGTACATATAGTTCCCAAAAAGTGAAACTGATGCTGAATGGCTATAAAGAAAAGTAACACAAGCAACAATAGCCCAGAATTTTCTCATAACCTATCAAATCATATTAGCACAAAATAAATACTTTTTTGAATTGAAAAGGAAAAAAAAACAAATACTTCAACACAAATCATGACAAGAATCAAGACAAAGATCGGCTCGGTGTGGCAGCGATGCTGAGGACATGGTGCAGGCCAAGCAAGGCCGCGGCATCACGATGACAGGTGAGGGCCAAGCCAGACAGCCGCAGCTCGACATGTTGACGCTTAGCAAATTACGGTTGCAGTAAAAACTAACAGACTGTCTATAAACTCTGAACCTACAGTTGAAACTACTTTTCACTAAAAGGGCATGATGAATGCATTGCAGACAAGCAAACGCGTCAATAGCATGGTCGTTGCACCTCCAGTGGGGGCAGCTGACCCAGGTTCATGACCTGGGTCTCGCATTAAAAATCCCCTGGCTGGCACGTGCAGCGTCCGCTCCCCAGGTGAGGTTGAAGCAGCCACACGCCCCAATGTGTGTGGCGGGAGGGGGGTCTCACCTTTGTGGGAGCTGTCCTCCCCCCACAGGTCGAGTTTTTATTTAATGCATCGCAGACAAAACATTAAACTGAAATTATTACCTTTGGATGGTTGCATAGTTTCTTAAGAGCGGTAATATATGCCAAAACTTTAGAATGCTTTGCTTCTTCCGAAATCAAGCGTTTAACCTGACAGGGTCAACAATAGAATATTGTAAATATAACACTCACTGCCTTACATGTGCCTAATGAACGAAACTCAGAACAAATAAAGTTCCCTTACATTTTTGGAGTGTATGAAGTGGTTGTACAAGGTCATCTGCAAAGGAGTTAGCTTGCAGCACACTACTTCAACAATCTATACATAAGAAGAAAGAAAGAAGAGAGAATCACTATAAGATAACAAAATGGACAGCAGCCTAGTAGGTACACAATTTTTTTAAGTTTTTGATTGCGCGGTGACCATATTAGGCCAAACATACCTTTGGTGGCAAGTGATTGGACAAGAGGGCATTCGTTCGTCTCAATATAAACTGAATATCATTGAGAAGCCATCAGAATTCAGAAGGTAATTAGTCTGCAGCAAGCTTAAAAAATTGAAGAAGGAAATGTATCCTAAAAAATCTAAAGGAGATTATAGCATAACATGTGAACAATAGAGTTGCACGAAATTACGTATTGCAGACAACCTTCTTCAGAAGGAAAAGACTTGCCTGATTTACTTTTGCACTAAGCTCTCCGGATCTCTCGGATCCCAACTTCTTTTCTTCTGCAGTTGCTGTGGGTTCTCTTCCACGAATTATTGGTGCCTTCAGTTAGGGGTGGATAATGCTAGAGTTAAGTACATCACAAAGGAAGATAGAATGCAATTAATGGGAATAATATTGAGACATAATTTTAGGTGCAGAACACACAAAAATAACTTGAATAACAAATCTAATCATGTCTGAAAACACTTCTATGTGTTAATAAACAGTAGTAATTAAAAACTTGGCAGTAGAACTTGTGATTCATATACATACTTCATAATATCGGCGAAAATATGCAGCATCCCCTAGAACTCCTGGATTTGTAAAATTTACCATTGAAAAGAACTCTTCCAAATCATTCTGCACAAAAATAAAATGAATATATCGAAATCCAAAACAATGGTTCCATCTACAAAATGAAAAGAAATGGGAAAGCAAAGAACTACCTGCATTGGGGTACCTGACAACAGGATACGCCGTGTACAAGGAAGGGCGGCCAATGCCTGGCACATTAAGTGTTTTGATGAGTTCAGGCAGAACAAAATCAGGAGGAACCCAAGTGCAAACACCTCACTTATGGATGAAGTGCAACCAGATTGGCAAAAAACTTGAGAACCTGAATTGGCAAACTGGTATACCTTGTTTGTTAGTGTCTGGTCATTTTTCAGCCTGTGAGCCTCATCACATATGAGAAGATCACAGCTTCCTGGTATTTCAAATTTGGACGAATGCATGCGGAAAGTCTCGTAAGATATTATAAGAACCTGAAGACAATTCAAAATATATAAATTCACAAAATTGTCATTAAGTTGCAATTGTGGTTTGGTATGATTGTAAGTACAAAAACTGCAAAAAGGCTAAGAGTTTGGGAGAAAGAACACCTGAAGACGGCTCAAGGGCTGTAAGAAACTCCCTATTCCAGAAAGAACATCAGCACGTGTGCTTTCACAAAGAGCAAGCAGGTGCACTTTGCCTTTTAACCATTTACTTATCTCGGCTTCCCAGTTGCTAACTAGGCTTGTCGGGGTTACAATGACAGCCCTTTTAACCATTGGCTTACCATCAAAGCCTTGAGCCAGAAGGGTATACAGTAAAGTTATCGACTGTAAAGTTTTCCCCAATCTGGAAAGGTTTAGGTAGCATCAGAAGTAGCTTTACATAACAGTGACTAAGTAAAAGGGTTCAAAGACAAAAGCATTACATATTTACATCATCAAAGTATAAAAATGGACAAGAGGGAGAGAGGGATTTTTTTCCCAGTTTATTACCCCATGTCATCAGCTAAAATGCATCCAGCGATACCATCATCACTTAGCAACCCAGAAACACAATCGAACATAAATTGAACTCCTTCCCTGCATTACAACGCAAGCATGTGATGTATTTCATGCTACTAGAACTAAATATTTCTACTCGCAACTAGCATCACAACTAACGCAGGAAAAGGATGATGGAAGCTAGCCCGAACCGTTTTCTTAGGGTTTAGGGGCTCCTGGCGACGTGGGTGGCGATCAGCAAGCGATCTGGTTGCGCTCGACGTTTGGGAACGGCGACGCCGGACTTCGGACCACCGATCGCAGGATCTGGTCGATCTCGACGATCGGGAACGGCGACGCCGGGCTTCAGACCACCTCTCGCAGGTTCTGGTCGAGCTCGACGATCGGGGACGGAGACGCCGGGCTTCGGACCACCTCTTGCAGGATCTGCCATGGCGGGTTTGATGCCGGAGACTGGTGCAAGCACGGGTGCGGATGGAGGAGGGGAGAAGGTGATCCTAGGGGTCACGGCCAAGGAGAAAACGATCTTGGTCATGGAAGATGATCAGGATGAGGGAGAGGCTCCGGTCAAGTATGCAGTGATGGGTAAGGTTATCGCTGCCAAGAAGTTTCATATCCAGACAATTGAGAGTGCTCTTCGCCCGCAATGGGGAAACCCTAGAGGTGTGAAATTCACGGCTAAAGGGGATAATATTTTCTTAGCAAGTATGGACTTTGAGAAGGATCGGAAGCGCATCTGGGAAGGAGCACCATGGACAGTATCAAAACTTGCGGTGGTTCTGGATGATTTCGATGAGAGTATGAAGCCATCGGAGATCGAATTCAGGAGACTTCCGATGTGGTTCAGATGTGATGATCTGCCCTTCAACTGGATGAATGACACACGGGGGAAAGCTATTGCTAACCAAGTTGGAGAATTTATTAGGCTGGATCTTCATGAAAATAGTTCTCGATCTGGTTGGGGACAGAGTTTGAGAGCTAGAGTTTGGATTGATCTTGATGAGCCTCTTATGAGGGGTTTTCCGATTGAATCCAAGAAGAGGAAGACGGTAGAATGGTACCCAATTAAATATGAGAGATTACCGTATTTCTGTTTCTCGTGTGGGAAGATTGGCCACTCTGAAAATTTTTGCCCAACTCCCGCTGAAAGAGATGAGAATGGGAAGTGTCCTTATGATGGCTCGCTGCGCTATCAGGAACCGTGGAAGCAAGAACCTCAATGGCAGCAGCCTGTGACAAAAGATACTAATAAAGCGAGTTATCAAGCTAAGGAGGATGGTTCTAAAGCTAAGCCTGCTGGTGCTGGAATATCTAATGGGAACACCAATCCTTCCACTAGCCATGTGCAGAATGTGGTTTCAAATTTTAATTTTAAAGCTCTTGGAGGTGGTCAGGGTGGTAGTGCCCAAGTGTACAGGAGGAGGGAGACTTCCAAAGCATCGCTGGACATTACTTTTCCAGTGATCAAAGGCCCAAATGATGTAATCATGTTCGAGGAGGATCCTGAGGGGTCAAAAAGAAATGCATTAGTCAATTCTCCAAGTAAAATTGCTGGGGTTTCTGTCCCGGCAAAAAGAGCTAAGGGCACTGGAGAAGAGGAAGAGCATCAATCTGATTCTGATTCTTTGGCGGAGGCTGAGAACCAGCCCCGCCAGGACCAATGAATTGTGTTAGTGCGAACTGCAGGGGGCTGGGGAACCACCCTGCAGTTCGAGAGCTTCGCGGTTTTGTGAAGCAATTGGATCCCACTCTACTCTTTGTAATGGAGACAAAAATTTCTGCGAAAAGAGTTGAGAAGTTAAAAAGCACTTTCGGTTTCTCTGGGGTGTTTGCAGTGGATAGTGATGGCCTTAGTGGCGGTGTTGGACTGTTCTGGTCATCAGCAGTGACAGTTGATATTAAGAGCTATAACTTACATCATATTGATGCAGTAATTCAGTGCAAGGATGGGTCTGTTCCTCCATGGCGTTTCACAGGAATTTATGGTGAATCTCGCAGAGAGGAATAGACATCTAACTTGGACTCTGATGAGGAGGTTACACCAGCTCCGAAATCTCCCGTGGTTGTGTAGTGGTGATTTCAATGAAACGCTATACAGCACGGAACATTTTAGTGAGCATGATAGAGATGAGTGGCAGATGAGGGCTTTCAGAGAAGTGACTGAAGATTGTGGTCTGATTGATCTTGGTTTCTCTGGTTTGCCTTATATTTGGGACAATAGACAAGAGGGTAGTGCTAATGTTAAGGCAAGGATTGATCGAGCTTTCGGTAATGATGGCCTTCTGAATCTATTTCAGGTTGTTAAAGTTAAACATATTAGTGTTGTTCAGTCTGATCACTGTATGATTCATACGGAGTTAAAGAAACATATCAGTCATCGTCCCTTGGGGAGGAGAGCTTTCAAATATGAGAATGTTTGGCAAACCCATGGTGATTATGACAAAGTAGTTGTGGATCTCTGGCAGAAGGCTGAAAGAGGCGTTGGTCTTGAGGGGTTTGCGAAAACTCTTTCAAGTATGCAGAATGGTTTATCATCCTGGGGTACAGCAACCTTTGGGGATTTCAAGAAAAAGCTCAGTAATTTGAGGGAGCTTGACAGGGTGAGGAGAATTTCCTTGGGCAGAGGTCCTTCGTCCGAGGAAAAGAAAATTATGGAAAGAATTAATGAGGTTCTGTTCCAAGAAGAGATTTGGATTAAGCAAAGATCTCGGGTTAACTGGCTAAGATCAGGTGATCGTAATACTGCTTATTTCCATGCTTTTGCTTCCCAGCGCAAGAGAATGAACTCAATATCCTCTCTCCAACGCGAGGATGGTACATGGTGTGATGATGCGGAAGAGGTAAAAGATGAGGTACAGGGTTTCTATAAAAACTTGTATACGTCAGAAGGAGCTCCTGATATGCAGGGACTTATCGATCTAGTTAATGAGAGAGTGGTGCAAGAGGATAAGGTCAATCTTGAAGCCGATTTTACTGAAGAGGAAGTCAAGAGAGCTCTTTTCCAAATGCATCCCTCTAAGGCACCAGGTGTTGATGGCTTCACGGCAGGGTTTTACCAACGCCACTGGAATCTAGTAGGCCCGGAGCTGTGTGGTGCGGTGCTAGGTTTTCTGAATGGAGGGGAAATGCCGGAGGAGATTAATGATACTGCTATAACTCTCATTCCAAAGGTGAGAAATCACCAGTCCATTAAGCAATATAGGCCCATTTCTTTGTGCACTGTTCTTTACAAAATCGCAACTAAAACGGTGGCGAACAGAATGAGGCCTATACTGGAGTACACTATCAGCCAGGAACAAAGTGCTTTTGTGCCAGGACGGTTAATTAGTGACAACGCTTTGGTGGCTTTTGAGTGTGTTCATGCTATGAAGAGAAAGAAGAAGAGAAAAAAGGGTCATTGTGCAGTCAAATTAGATATGATGAAAGCTTATGACCGTGTGGAATGGCCTTTTGTGGAGTCAATACTGACTAAACTCGGATTTCCACCTAGGCTAGTTCAGATAATTATGAAGTGTGTTTCTACAGTTCGTTTCTCTGTTAAGGTGAATGGTGGTCTGCTCGAACCTTTTACTCCTTCTCGAGGAATCAGGCAGGGAGATCTTATGTCACCATATTTGTTCCTTGCTTGTGCTGAAGGATTGACTGCTTTGATACATCACTACGGGTGTGTTTGGTAGACCGGCTCCACACAGAAATTCCCACCTCATCTCGAATTTAGATGTTTGGTAGGTCGGGTCCGTCCTCTGGGCACTGCCCACCTGATACGAAAACTACCTCTGGGCACTGCCCGGTTGAGAAGCTGAAAACGAGCTTCGCGCTCAGCCCTGCCGAGTCCATCCCGCAAAAATCCCCGCACAGGCGTTTCGGCCCGCTAGGGGTCACCGTCCCGCACGCCCCGCGTCTCTCCATTTGCCCCTGCAAATTTCTTCCTCGTCAACTGCCTCGCCCTCCACAACGAGCTCCTCCCCTGAGCCTCCATGACGTCGGCCTCCACCGCCTCCACGACGCTGGCCTCCACCGCCTCCTCTATGACGCCGACCTCCGCGCCGATCTGCACCTCTAGCTTGCGGACGAGCCTTCTCGACGCCGGCCTTCACTGCTGCTTCCTCGATGCCGTGGCTCCCGGACGAGCTCCACCCCTGGCTCCTGGACGAGCCTCCTCGATGCTGGCCTCCACTCCCGCGACGAGCTCCGCCCTGGTTCAGCGACGAGCATGGACGAGCTCCGCCCCTGGTTCAGCGACGAGCACGGATGAGCTCTGCCCACAGCTGCGCGCTGAAGCAGACGAAGCTCCGCCTCGGCTGCGCTGACGAGCACGGACGAAGCTCACCGCCGCGGACGACGCAGCACGGGATTAGGTCTTCCCCTAGCTCCTCGGCGAGCACGGGCAGCGCCTCCACGGCCAGCGAAGGACCCGATTGCTTTTTATTTCTGTTTATATGGCCCCGATTGCTTTTTATTTGATCCAATTGTGTTTCATATTTTTATTCAGTGGTTTATGTGCAAATTTGGACCTCATCAACATCTCTTCCTCCATACAACCCACCAAACAAGAGACGCACTCAACAAGTCTGAACAAATACGAGCTACCAAACATGTGATAAAATCTGACCTCAGCTTAGCTAGGGTTAGCTTGCATGAGTGTAGATAGCTATTCTCCACTAGCCCGGGCTACCAAACACACCCTACAATTCAGGCTTTATTGATAGGGGAGTTCGTGTGTGCAAAAGATCTCCATGGATCTCTCATCTGTTATTTGCTGATGATAGTCTTATTTTCATCAATCCAAACGGGGCTAGTGCGGCCAGGCTCAATGAAATTCTGGATATATATCATTTGGCCTCTGGACAAAAAGTCAATAAGGAGAAGAGTGCTATTTTCTTCAGTCCTTGTACTTCGGATACTCACAGGGAAGTGGTGAAACAACATCTGAATATTCATATTGAAGCCTTCAGTGAAAAGTATCTGGGTCTGCCTACCGCTGTTGGCAAGTTAACAAGCGAGGCCTTTGAGTATATTACTGAAAGTGCAAGAAGTAGTGTGAATGGGTGGGCTGAAAAGAATCTATCTTACCCGGGAAAAGAAGCTTTAATAAAATCAGTGGTCCAAGCCAAGCCGATCCATGGTATGAGTTGTTTTTTACTCTCCAAAAGTACTTGCAAAAAATTCACTTCTGTTATGGGACAATTTTGGTGGAGTGGAAATTTAGACAGAAGGTCTATGCATTGGTTAGCCTGGGATAAATTGGCTATTCCAAAAAACCAAGGGGGTATGGGTTTCCGAGATATGCAGGCTTTTAATGTAGCTTTGCTAGGAAAACAGGCTTGGAGAATAATTATGAAGCCAGACTCCTTGTGTTCCCGGGTTCTTCGAACCAGGTATCTCCATAACCAGGAGTTGATGACTGCCAATGCTCCGAGGACAGCATCGAAAACCTGGCGTGCGATTCTGGCAGGAAGGGAGGCTTTGAAATTGGGTCTTATAAAGCGAATGGTCTCTGGTCAGTCTATTTCGATTTGGGAAGATTGTTGGCTCCCTAACTCTGCGACAATGAGGCCAATGGGTCGTCTGAAGGAAACTGATCTTGTCATGGTAAACGAGCTTTTAACTGCAAGTAATGATTGGAATGAGCCTTTGATCCGTGGGATCTTCTTTGTTCCAGATGTTGATTCCATTTTGAGTATTCCGTTGAGGAGTACAAGGGGTGATGACTGGCTGGCATGGACCAAAGAAAAATCTGGAATTTATACAGTTCGGTCGGCTTACAAGTCCTTGATGGAAGCGCGTCAGTCAGAGGAGGCTAGGAATAATAATGGACATGCTGTGTCTTCGTCTGAAAATGATACTGATTTATGGAGACGATTATGGAAACTGCCAGTAGTACCTAAGGTGCGTGTTTTTTGGTGGCGAGTTCTTCGAGGAATTCTTCCTGACTATAGGACTTTGTCACGGCGACATATAATGGATAACAGCACCTGTGCTCTGTGTAAAGCAGAATCTGAGAGCGTGATGCATGCTTTAATTGAATGCAGTCATGCGAAATTGTTTTGGGAAGCCGCAAAGGAAATTCTTTTAGTCAAATTGCCGAAGCTACATCCAGTGACATGGGCAAAAGATATCCTGTGCGAGTCTTTTTTTCAACCAACATGAGAAAGCTATTATAACTTCAGTCATGTACTCGATCTGGTCATCGAGAAATAATCTGACTCATGGTGAGAGTGGTTTTAGTCCTGCTAAAACTATGGAGATGGTGAAGGAAACCTTGCAGACTCTTGAGTTACCAAGGGACAAGGGTGTTCCTAAATCTGCTAGGCCAGAATGTAAGTGGCAGAGACCACCTGATGGAGTTGTTAAAATTAATTCCAATGGTGCTGTTAATGTCAATGACAATCTGGCAGCTACTGGTGCTGTTGCACGTGAGGGGGTGGTCTTCCGTGGTGCTACGGGTAAGACTTACCGAGGTGTGTCTGATCCTTTGACGGTGGAGTCCCTTGCTTTTAGAGATGCTGTTGTGTATGCAAGAAGCAGGGGTTTCACTAATGTTGTTTTTGAAGTTGACTCTGAAGATTTGGTCCGACTTTGGCAAAATAGAGCTAATGATCTTTGTAGTCAAGCAGGTCTTAGATGAGATTAGTGAGCTGAGTTTGTTGTTTACAAATTTTAGCTTAGTTCATGCTCGTCGCGAGGCTAACCAGGCAGCTCATTCTTGTGCAAAATATATAAGCCTACAGGATGGGTCGTTTTCCTGGGATGCTGAGCCACCTGCTTTTCTAGTTCACAGCCTTGGGGCTGATTGTAACCTGGTGTGATTTGTGGGCTGCAAGTTTCTGACGCACTCTTTTCCTTACCAGGGTACCTAAGGGGGCTGGAAGGTTTTTAATGAGGCGGCTTGCTAGCTTTTAATATATATTATCTTTCAAAAAATATATATATATATATTTCTACTCGAAGATTCAGAACAAATAAGCATTCTTAGTCATTGTTTGCACTGCATAAGTTGGATCTAACATCAGGGACGTACAACTTCTTAGCTTATAAGTACAGCTACAGCGCAATTGTAACATCTATATGCCTATGACTTACAGAGAGCATGTGTTTCGTTCAAATGTAACACTGATTCCTTTGAAAAGATCAATATGTCAATTATGTTATCTAGCATGCAAAAATGAACATAGAGGAAATAATAGCAGGATATTATATTACCTTTGATGAGGACGAAGGTAACGTACAAGCAAATGATCAACTTCTATAGCAGTAAAATTGTTATTCTCCTTGTCACATCCCTCAGGTTGCCACAAAATTAATGGCTCTATGCCAGGTGGAAGAGGTTCCTCCTTTTTTGAGGAATCATCACTAGCAATAGAAGGCGATTGTGGAAGATTGTTTACAACTATAAATGGCTGCGCTGAACCCCATGGGACAAATCTTTTACGGGCTGAAAGGCGCCGAGCAAGATGCTCGCTACTTTCAGTATATCCGTTTTCGCATGGAGGTTTGAACGGTTTTCGAGCTACCGCTGCCGCATCAGAAACTGAAAGGATACGCGGAATAAGTGGCTGCCTTCTTACAACCAGATTTCCCCTGACAGAAATCAGAAGAAAAACATAAATATCTTCAAACAAGAGAATGCATTAGTCAAGCTACAGTCGATTAAGCCAAAACAAATTTCTGTGTGTGGAAGGCAAGTTAAGAGAAAAATGACTTACAATTGACAGTGATTGTAAAGAGCCATAGAAAGCTTGAAGTGAACATTAGCAATACCTCACATAGAGCAAGATTTTTCCAGCTCTTCTAACTGACCGATACAATAAGATTTCAGAATTCTTTTGTATAAGGACTAGTCCTATTGTTCTCAGTACTAACTGCCATACCTCTATACTTAATATCCAGGCAGAGAGATGACTAAAAGGTTTATCTACAATACAGTGCAATTTGTTGCACGTACAAGACCATACTTGCAATGATCAGCTACCTAGTATGCACACTGAGTTATTGACTAGGTCCATATATATCAAAAGAATTACAAGAAAAAATATAGAAGGTTAAATCTCTCTGTGAGTATTTGTCAGCTTCATGTGGTTTCTTCCTAAGTCATTCTGTACAGCTATGCATACTCACCAGCGTAACCACACTGATGCTAATGGCAATATTCAGCTTGAAGCTGTCATGATAACTTGAGTGTGTGGTGTAGTTAGTTATTGAGAGGCCTTAAATCGAAAAGTCAACATTCAGATTTGGATACTCCAGAATAATGTTCTCGGGAAATAATCCTTCAGATTAATTGCGAGACAATTGATCCAATTGGATAAAAATAAAAGGGATCTCCTCTTATCATATCTTAAGTTACAAATCCGCACATAGGAGAAGATGGGATTAACAGGCCACGGTGTGGGTAAAGGAATTTTACTTGGATCCCTTAGGCTAAACCCAAATGTAGTACTGTGTGTGGCATAGTGCACCGTTGGGGATTCTAATGCTGAATTGGCATCTGAAACCGCAATCCACAGGCATGCCTACAACAATTCAGAAGCATTCATCGACTAGTCCCCTCACCATCAAAATCCATATGAACACGCATGCGAACCCTAGGTCTCCACCTAGATGCTTCAATACACCACCGGAGACACGCACATATGGGCCGAAATGGTCGGCCAGAGCGTACCTGACGAGCGCGTCGACGTTCTGCGATTTCCTCTCATCATCGGGCTCCGCGACCCCGCGCCGCCCGCCCCGAAGTAGCCGCCCGCCGTCGCCGTTATCACTGTCGCCTCCTTCCTCAGCTTCGTCCTGGACGCCGTCCGCATCGCTGCTCTCTGCCACGTACTCGTCGTCGTCGTCTGCCTCCGCCCCGCGCTCCGCCTCGGATTCCGACTCGTCGGGGTCGGAGGAGACGGTGACGACCTCCTCCTCGTCATCGTCAGTATCGCCGCGGCGGCGGCCGGACTTGCTCCTCGAGGGCATCGCCCCGCCTCCGGCGAGTGGAACAGTTCGAAATGGGTGTCGAATCGTGATTTTCAGCTCGGTGTTGGGCTTTTGGGGAATCTTTAGGAACGGGGGAGCGGGTTTTGGAGGCGCTGCAATATGTTTTGGCGGTCTGGTGGAGGAAGAAGCGTGTCGGAGACGATGCGGGGGAAAGGAGAAACGGAGAGGTGATTGGGCTGGACTGTTGGATCTGTTTCTAAGCGGAGAGGGGAGAGGTGATATGGGCTCCCGACAGGCCCAAACGCGTCAATCAGCTTTCGGGTGGATCCTATGTGCCATCTATCTCATCTCGAACCACCTCCTTCCCTCCCCTTTTTGTTCACGAAAAGAGGCCGCCCGAAGGCCCTAGAAACTCTATTGAGCGGTGGGTACAAATACAAAGAGAACCCTAGAAGATATAGAACATACGCTTTGGTCCTCAACTTTTACAAGGATGACCCTAGAAGAAAAAATTGTAAAGCAATCCGACCCTTCTTCTCCACCACAACTCTGACTAGATCTCGGGCCACGGTCGTTGTCGACGATGCCGAGGACTACGCCACTTAGGTTATCGTCAGCGTGGATCGCCATGGTGAGATCAAAGATCCTCCGGTCTGACACTACAGCCTGGAGGAAGAAACAACTCCTCGGAGCCACTGGTCGCGAAGTGCAGAGCGGCTCCCATGGCCAAGGATAGCGGTGGCGCACCTCGTCGCCGCTTGGAAACTTCTGTGGCTTGAGCTTCAGGATGTCCCTGTGACGCCGAAGGTCTGCAGCCAGTGCCACTCCCTAGCTCCTTATCTCCTTGCCACCACCACCATCCACATAGGAGGAAGAAGGGAGTTGTGTGTCGACCATGCACTAGCGCCAGAGATCTTCTTTCAAGTCAGCGAAAAGCACCAAGCGCTGCATCGCCCTCTCTCCTCGCCTCCATGGCCGACCAGAGAGGGTAACCCAGCACCATCCACCCTCGTCGGTGCAGAACCCACTGCTTCTCTCCCCACCCCTCACCTCCTCGATCGGCCATAGGGGAGACGTAGCAGCACAGGTCCGCACCTGCAGGAAGACACAAAACGTGGGTTTATTCAGAGGTGTGGTGGCCATCCTTACCATCCCTAGCTCCGACTAGAGGAGCTCGAGCACAGCAGAGATTAACCCTAAGCTCAATATCTAGTCGTGCGGCCTGGAGCTCCAACACCAACGGGCAGAAGGCCCACTAGCGACATATATCCACTATTCCTACCCCTAGCTACTCCAGTGCCACTTCCCGTCCAACTGCAGTCGGCTATTCCGACCGAGAGGACCCGGGAAGGGCTCGGTCGACAGCGAGATGCGCTTAGAGACGGGAGCACTCGAGAACAAGAGGAGAGGGGAGTTGTCGGTATGTCTCTAGTATACTGTATTCGGTTCGATCAGGTTAAAAAACTTTGTTTGGTTGATCAATAAAAGCCACATCGGTTATAAAAACAGAACATATGTTGACACAATGTGGAATCCAGCAGAAAATAGCGTAGCAACGGTCGAACACTGTCTCCAAACATTATTATCATCTGATTTCTACCATGTTGTTCATCATCGTCATGAATGTTGTCTCGCCCATGTTCCATTCAGCAGAAGAGTGGGGGCTACTCTTGGACTTGCAGCGATTCGACATTCGATAGTGTATGTCCTTTTACACTGATGACCTCATCGTGTTCGCCAAGATGGAGCAGGGTGGTTTGGAGGCAGTGTGTGCCATCCTCGCATGCTTTGGCGCCACCTCTTGATTGTCAACTACAACAAAGTGAGGCTATTCCCATTCGTTGTTATCGAGGAGGTCACATCGTTTTTGTACTGCCTGATTGGCAGCTTTCCTTGCCAATACCTTAAGTTGTCATTATCCCTCTCTCGGTCCGCAAGGCGGAGGTTCAACCGCTCCTGGACAGACTCGCGAACCAGCTTCTGGTCTGGAAGGCACGGCTCCTAAATAGGGAAGGGAGTGTGATGTATGTGAAAGACACGATGACATGTCGATTATTTACAAGTTCCTTGTTATGGACTTGGAGCCGCGAGTCCTACAACTGATTTATCAGATTCGCTGTGGGTTCTTGTGGGCCGACATGGTGGAAATTGTCTTGTTGTCTAGCACATTGTTTGCCAACCCAAGGCCTTGGGCAGACTAGGATTCCATAACCTAAGAGCATCTCCACCAGTGACCCCCCAAAGAATGCATGGCATGATTGTCGGAAGTGACTTTGGGGTCGGCGCCCAAAGTGCCGGCACTTTGGGAATTCGCCTCACACCGGCATCCCCAAACCCCAAACAATCAATTTTCCAACACATTTTTTAATTTAAAATATTTTTTGAGCATACATATTTCCTAGCCTAGATACATTAGGGAAAATCTACATGCCGGCGTCGAATTTGTCTTGATGCTTCACCCGTAGCTTCGTCTCGCATCCATGGTAGTGATGAGTCCGAAATTGAAGTATTTTTAACTTTTGTGCATAAATGGAGTAGGGATCCTTGTATTTCACTGCGTTTGCACATACCATTTTGTTTTTGTTTTAACAGGATCCCAAATCATTGAGTCTTATATGAACATATCAATTGGAACTGTCATATTGTGTAATCGTATGATATTTCTAAGTGATAAAAGTTATTTTATGGATTTACCTTCATACCTGGGAGAATACCAAGTGAGGAGGAGCGATCATTACCGATAACGACCAGTGGTACGGGTGGAGCCCGCCCTTACCGTTCGCCCGTACCAAGTGCCAGCGTGATCGCCTCGTCAAATACTTTCTCCTGGCGAAGACGGGAGGGGGATCTGACATTCACAGCCACCAAAAACCACGAAAAACCACATCTGGAAGGGATCTGAAGGAGGAACTTAGCTGGGGCAAAATCCCAGCTGCTTCACGGATCATTGGAGGATAACGCATCATCCCCTTCATCATCAACTGTTGCATCTCCATTACCCCCATCTCTCATATATTAGATCTTGTTGTAATTCCATATTCAATTGTGGTTTACATTAGATCTATCTCCGTACTTTTATCCATTCATTTGATTATGATGATGTTGTTGATTGCTTCCATGTGTGAGTACTTCCTTTGTTCTTAGGGAGATGGAGAAACCCTAGCGCCATTATGAATGCGTAATAAAGATGATATATTCTTGTGTCCATATGACTTGCATGTCTATGATAGAATTATGATTTGTGTTTGATCTCTCTCTTTAGATGGCATGTGTAGTCGGCCATATATCATTTGCCCTTGGGACTAAAGGGAGAGAGAAATCATTTGGACGTGTTTTGGGATCGTACCCGCAATGGCCACGTGATAGATTAGCGTCGGCTCGTAACCTACACGGTCAAAGGAGGACAAAAGTGGGACTCCCTACGCTAATTACGATATCCACGGAGAAACCCTTAATTACAGTGGTTTGTATGGGTGACTGCTCTCAGACATCGCAGTGATTATTTAGAGGTGACCTCACTCTTGGCTAAACAAAGTTGCCTCCTACGAGCCTTGTAGTGAACATCTTATTATGGAGCTCTCTCCACACATCTCATGACATAAGAAGTATGTTATTGCTAACTCGTGTATTAACGAGCTCGTTGGGGAACCTAAGAGGAAGGTATGATGAGCACAGCAGTAAGTTTTCCCTCAGTTATGCAACCAAGGTTATCAATCCAGTAGGAGCAAGGAAACACCCCAAAGGTGTAGCTAGCTGAACTTTGGCAGGGCGCACTACCGGTGCCAGCAGCAACATGGAGACCCGCACAACACAACCACAGAACTCTGTCCCCAACTTGCGATGAGGTAGTCAATCTCACCGATTTTGCTGAAAATAAAGGATTAAACGTATCGAGTGGAAGAAAGTAATAGTTTGCAGAAAGTAAACACAAAGCAGTAAACAGTTGATTGTAGATTGATAGTAAAATAAAGGACCGGGGGTCCATAGTTCACTAGAGGTGGCTCTCCTTAAGATAGATGACATGTTGAGTGAACAAATTACAGCGGGGCAATTGACAAACATCGAGAAAGCATACAAGCATATACTACTCATCTTGACTCCTTTGAGATTCGATTGGGCATTACAACATTATATATAGACCGCCATCCAACTGCATCTATGACTAATAATCTAACTTCAGGTTATCATCCGACCCCCTACAGTATTAAGTTGTAAGCAGCGGATAATTGCATTACGAATTGCGTGTAAAGTAAACAATATGATTGTTCTATGAACAAAGGATTGTTGTTTTCTCCCTAGTAGCAACAACACATCTAGTACCTTAGAGATTTTCATACTTCCCATTACTAGATGCATGAACCCACTATCGAGCATAAATACTAACTCTTGGAGTTGCTCGCATCTACTTGGCCAAGATAGCTACTAACAACGGAAAGCATGCAAGATCACAAATAACAAAGACATGATAGAATCAATAATCAATCTGAAATAGCATCTCAATATCCATTGGATCCCCGCAAATACAACATATAGAATTATAAATAGATGATCTTGATCATGAACGAAGCTCACAAGATCTAGACATGATAGCACAAAGGAGGAGAACCAGCCATCTAGCTACTACATGGACCCGTAGTCCAGAGATGAACTACTCACGCATCACACCGGAGGCTTGCATGATGATGAAGAAGGCCTCTAGGGTGAATTCCTCTCTTCGGCAGGGTGCCGAAAAGAGCTTCAGATCCCTCCCGATCTAGGGATGGAGATGACGGCGGCTACAGACTCTTTCGTAGAATTTTGATCGGGTACTTAGGGTTTCTGTATCGGAGGCAACTTATAGGCGGAAGGAGAGGATGAGGGGGTGCTTGGGGTGGGCAGACCACCCCCTAGCTGCTGCCAAAGCTGGCCATGGGGTGGTGTGGCGGGCCCCAGCCCTCTCCGCCTCGTGATTCTGCCTGTGTGTCCCTGAAAAACTGACTTTGGCTTTTGTCCCGTCCAATTCCGAGAATATTCATTTTCTGACTTTCCTGGAACCAAAAACAGCAGAAAACAGGCAGTTGGCATTATGGCTCTTGTTAATAGGTTAGTCCAAGAAATCATATGAAAAGTACTCCAAAGTGTTGACAAAACATAAGAAAGTAGATAAAACCAAGCATGGAACATCAAAAATTATGGATATGTTTGCAACGTATCAGTTATCTTGATTACAAATAACAATAATAATATGCTAGTGGTGTATCTACATCCTCGAGAATGCTTTAGCCCTATTGAGTTCAACCATGCTTTCATACAAACTCGTTACTTGTTTTAATTACTTTTCTGTAAACAACCATAAACCTTTCAAACACCCTTTACTTGAGATCAAAGGCAGCTTATAAGTATACTTTGGTAGATAGTAACAAGGGGCATAAAGACCTTTACCAATAGATCTTTGTGTGTTCGATATCTTTACTTTGAAACTAGCTACAATCGATATGTGCACTTGTAGTCATCAGTAGGCACGATGCCTCCTCTCCGCCTCGGCCTAGCACCATTGGTTCCTCGCCATGACCATGCGCTCCATGTCATCACATGACAATGCACTGTGGAAGTTCCTCTCCCTCCTTACTGCGAGCTCTACCGCTGCCGAGGAGGGCTCCGGGAGGTGCCTGCCTATCGCGCCTAGTGGCATGCGGCGAAGCTCTTGGTGGTCTTGGTCCCGCTGATCGACAGTGGCACATTGCACATGTGAGAGGGAGATCTCATGCCTCAAATCATCAGCGGTGTGCCACGTCATCTGGATGGACTGTTCGAGCACCAGTGTATTAACAGGCACCTTGGTTTGCACATTGACATGGGTATGATTACTCGAATGCTTATTATTCGCTACCCTACATTGGGTAAGAGGCCTACGGCCCATGAAGATTCTAGATAAACAGCCCAAGGAAGCAACCGACAGAGACTTTGATCGTATTAGGAAAGAAACTACGAAACGACATTGTGTTGGTATTGTAATCACGCGTGTGTGAAACCTATCCGCATATAGCTTTGAGACTCGGCCTATTATATATAGGACGGAAGAAGCCCAAGCGAGGGTACCGAAATATAGAGGACAACTTGTAATAGTGTGTTTTCCCAATATTCAGGTGACTTTGATTCCATTGTTTTCCCTGACATCCGACGAAATCCCTAGCATTCTATTTTCCGCGAAACCCCAAGTCCATCACCATGGGCATTGCTGAGGTTACCCCTCGTCAATTGGTGCCGTCTGTGGGAAACTTGAACGCTGGAAGCATGGATTCGGCGGAACGCTCTCCACCAAGCATCAACTCGACGAAAGCAAATCCACACCCGCCCACCCTTGTATTGGTACCCGCCAATTTCAACAGCGGATCCGATCTAATCATCGGAAGCCTCCACTTCCAAGCAGACAACATGCAAGAATCACACCCTTCAGCCCTGATCGCATCTGAACCGTCAGTGGGAAAGGCCACACCCATAGTAGTACCAGCATCGCCCGTTGGATCCTCCACAGACATTACAGCACAGATCGAAACAGGAGAAGAAGGTCACCATCCAAACTCACCACATGAAGCAAACCTGACAAACTTGGAACCCGAAGAAGGCAGTGAAAACATCGACTTTGAAGAAAGGATGGCGGAAATTTATCCAGAACTACGTAGCTCGGAGTACTACCAACACACCCGCAGAAGCAAGAGATGACGCCGTCAGGACACACATAACACGCCACCAAGTGTACATGATCAATGGAGATACCTCAACACCACGTGACAAAAACGGTAATCCTATCATAAACCCCGATGATATTTTATCAGATGACCATGCAGGAAACCCCGACAACGGAAACGGAGGAGAGCACGGCAACAAAGGAGAAATAGTAGATAATCGCATAGTCCAAGGAGGAGGTGGAGAACCTCACACAAGAGAGAGACCAGGACTTTGGCTACCAGCGTCGGCATGGCAAAAAGCAAGGGAGGCAATTTTGGGAGCAGTCCCAATGATAGCAGATGCTTCACATGAGGATCTACTAGCATACCAATATTTGCTCCACCACAAAAAGGGAGACCTACTCCGGATGCAAAGACAGCTCGATGAAAGAAAAAGGCTAGTCGACGAATCTAGTTTACGATGGGCCCAATTAAGCTCTACCCGAAGGTTAAGGAGTGTGACAGGAGCAACACCGCCAAGAAGGGCGACATCTCGATTACAAAATATCCCTGAAGCAGAAAGAAATGGAATTATCCGAGATCTCGACCTATCATTCATGTCAATTGATCAAGCAGGAAACATTAAGGCAAAAACAACTCAGGTAGCCATTGTGACCGCACAGACATATCTGATCACCACTCAACCCGTACCCGATGATCCGAGCGCGGCCCTCCATCGCTCCACCCTAATGAACCTCGGCATGGTAGGAGCCTCACTCGTGGAAGTAGAACAAGGACTCACACAAAGATCCCCACGCTGTCACAACAGTCCTCGGCAAGTAGGACACACCCAGCGATCTCGATCACCACACCAGGCGCACCTCATAGGATCCGAGCCGTGAAGCAATACAAGAAACGACAACAACCAACATAGGAGCAGTGTGTTGGGTCCGCAACATAGAAAACAAAAAATTTCCTACGATGAGAACTACACGCTAAGACCTATCTACTAGATACAAAGCAACGGGTGGACATACATCCAACGAGAACTTACCCTCGAAGACAACGAGTTTTGTTAACGAGTAGGAACTCGTGGTTGATGTAGTCGTACACTTGCCGATCTCAAGATCGTGAGGAAGTCTGAGCGCAACTCAAAGAGCCAAGATCCGCACTCGCACACGCTCAAGCCATCGGACAACCTCCACCTCGCTCCAGATCCAAATGAAGCAAAGAACTCCTTCCGCATTTAAATGCCACTGAACATGTATCTCGCTAATCCGAGACCATGGGGAATAATTCTAGAGGGGAGAGATCATTCACAAGGAGGTGTGAGGAAGAAGGAGGAAGAGGGTGGCCTTTATAGGAGGAGGTGCCCTCCTTCATGGTTTCGCATGGGGGTGACTCTCACCTCCCCATTCATGTGGTGGTAACCCCTCCACATTAAAATGCCTCTTCACATTCCCCTTTAAAGTCCCTACTTTAAATGCATTAAAATTCTCCAAGTTTAATGCTCTCTCATTTAATAAAACTCTTTTATTAAATTTATTCATAATTTTGTTAATTACTTTAATTAACAAACATTCACATATAACCCCTTGCAATATTTCAATATCACATGCAGAACCACTTTCTGCAATTTCACCCGAAACAATTTCCGGTTTCTATCGAAACAATTCCTGCGCTTTGCAATTCTTTCGTTTGAAACATATGTGCTCCAAAATGGTGTCCGGTAACTCTTAAGTGTGTCACCCTACGGTTCGCGAATAATGCAGACCTGATTGAGACTCCTCTCAGATCAATAATCAAAAGCGTGACCTGGAGATCCATACTGACTCCTGCATATTCAACGATGACTTCTGTGATCGTGAGAACCTTTAACGCTTGTAACTAAATCCCTTTGTCTCGCGATACATTACATGTCCGAGATTCGATCATAGGTATCTCCATTCCTAGTTTGATCTCGTTGCCGACATGCACTCTTTTCTTGTTCCCGTGATATAACATTCTAGTGATCACATCACTTGCTTGCAAGCTATCTTAATGTGATATCACCGAGAGGGCCCATAGTATATCTATCCGTCATCGGGATTGACAAATTCCACTCTTGATCCATGAGCCTCAACATAACACCTTCGTAGCACTGAACCCATCTTTATAGTCACCCTGTTACGGTGTGACGTTTGATGTTATCAAGATACTCTTCCGGTGTTAGCAATTAACATGATCTCATGGTCTAAGGATAAAGATTACTTCGTATGATGTTATAGCAATATAAACATAATGACTTGATCGTAATTCTATACTTCGGATGAATGTTCATCACATCATTCCACCAATGTTGTGACCTCGTTATTAACAACATCCAATGTCCATGATCAGGAAACCTTGATAATCTTGTTAATCAACGAGCTAGTCTATAAGAGAGGCATAATTAGGAACCCTTTTTGTTTATTAAACACACATGTATTGATGTTTCCGATCAATACAATTATAGCATGTAAAATAAACATTTATCATAAACATGGAATAAGATAATAACCACTTTATAGTTGCCTCTCGGGCATATTCCCTTCAGTCTCCCACTTGCACTAGAGTTAATAATCTAGTTTGAAACACTTTGCGTATTGAACACCTATGGCTTTCTGGTGTTGCATATACGCTATTGCTAGTGGTTAACATAATCTCCGGATCCGATTTGGTCCGTGTGTATTTGCATGTCTTTGCGTCTCTACGCATCACTCATTCTTAAATGAGATGGCATTGTATAAATTTGGTCCTTTGGTGAGACCTTTAGTTCGTTCCGGTTAAAATATGTTGATATTTTTTCACACAATATATCTTCATAGTATTAGCCCACTTTGAACCACACCTAGTTTGATAACAAACTACTTAACACAAATGCCCTCCTATGCTGCTACTATAGCAGTCATATACTTAGCTTTTTTGTTGTAGTATCCGTCACAATGTCTCAACTTTGGAACTCATCCAAATCCATCATGGAACATCCTTTCCATTATATTGTGCCACCCATAGTCTAAATTGAGATAAATTTAATTTGTATCTTGTGACAAAACTAGTATCAATGTAACACTTTACAATGAACTACCTTTAACTATTTGTCACTTATACATGATATATTCTTAGTTCTTCCAAAGCTCATAAGAATATCTTTACTATTGTCCAATGATCATCTTATGGATCATTCTGGTATGTGCTCATAACATTTAGAGCATAGGACATTATGGATATATACATATCACGGTATAATCGATCAAAATCTTCATGTGATTTTACTCACCAAGTGTTGGAACACTTGAATCTTGATACAATCCTTTCCATGCAGCAAGAACCTTTCTTGTTGTTTCCATATTGAACCGTTTCAATATCTCATATATGTATGTCTGGCACAACCATATTAGCGCCTCAATCTATCCATATAGATATTGATGCCTAATATTCCGGTTTTGCTCAAGTCTTTCGTCGAAATCTTATTTTAATGAAATTCTTAACTTGTGTCAATACAAGATACATCCTTTCCAATCCACAATATGTCCTCTACATAATGTATTAGAAATATGTCTCAGCGCTCCCACTTAATTTCTTGCAAATGCAAGCATCTTCATCATCTCTGATGAATTTAAACTCTTTTAACAGTTTCATCATGGTGAAGATTCCAACTCCGCTATGCTTACTTCAACTATTGAAGATTGCATGCCCTTTTAGCACCCTTTGAATTAACAAAACCCTTCGGACCATGTCATGTACACGTCCTAGGTAACCGTTCTTGACATGGGTATACCCTACAGGTACTCGAGCTTGGTATATACGGTCCAAATACGTACAGGCCCATGGTGTCGCCAAGGCCCAGATGAAAGGACTCGAGTAACCTGTGGACTCTCGATTGCTTGAAGGGCAAGAAGAAGCTAAAGATAGAAAGTTTGAAGGGGAAAACCCTAACTTGTAACCGACTCGACCTGCTACCCGAGACCTAGCCTATCTATATAAGGGCTAGGAGGGGCGGCAAGGAGGACACACGCAACCCTAGCTTCCACAAACCCTCGCCAGATTGCATCTGCTCACCGTTGTAACTTTCGACTCCCTTAATAATTTCACGAGCAGACAAGCAGGAGTAGGGACCTCTACGAGGCCTGAACCTAGGTAAATCCTTTGTCCCCTGTGTGCTTGTTTGCTAGCCGATAGATGTCTCCAGCGCTCCCTCCTTCTCCAAAACCCAAGTCCATAACAATGGGCATTGCATTGACTAGTTAAAACCTCGTCAATTGGCGCCGTCTGTGGGAATTGGGAGTGCTGATGTTGCGGCTTCTTCGGCCCCATCAAACGCGATCTACAACTCTGCAACAGCGGAGATTCGCCAGCTTTTCGATGCCTTCGACTTCACCGTCCACACGCCGGCTACTCGCCCGGCCTTCGAGTCCGTGGGCGACGGAATCAACCTGGCGATTGGGAGCTTCCGCTTCCAAGTTGGTCAGATGGGCACGCTTCGCATGCCCGATTAGCCGACGGCACCGGCGATTGCCCCAGCATCATGGTTCCCTCCATCGATCGGCACCCTCAGTGAGCTCAATGCTCCGGCGGTAGTTGGGAACATGGTCAGCGATGACAGCGACTCGATCTAAGCGATTTGGCCACTGAAGATGGAACCTACGGTTCCGAATCTGAAAGTTGTGGAAGCAACAGCTTCCCAAATCACTTCATGTGCACCGTCATCAACGCGGGCGACACCTCCGCCAACCGCGGTAACAGTGGCAACACCGGCAACGACACCGATCCACCCAATCGCGGCAACGGTGGTAACACCGGCAACGGCACCGACCCGCCCAACGCTGGCAACGGCGGTAACGGTGGCAACGGAGGAGCAGTCGAACCTCCTAGCATAATCAACGAGCAAGAGTGGGAACGTTGCCGCGAAGCCCTACGAGGTGCACCTCTACCCTTCGGGTCCCCGCAGGAGCTACTGATGGGCTACCACTGGCTCCTAAAAGAGGAATTCAAGCGCCAAAAACAAGCAATCGCGCAACTTGAGGCGCGTAAAAAGGCGGCGGACGAGTCAAGCCTTCGTTGCGCTGGGCTCTCCTCCTACGGAGGATCCTCCTCAAGAGGCAACGAGCACCTCGCCAGGAAAAGGCAATTGCGGATGGCTCACCTCACCGAACAAGAATGCATAGACGCCGCAAAAATCCTCGACTTTGGCTCTATGACAGTCGACACGAGAGGCAACGTGGTTCCCAGGACACCACAGCGCGTGACAATGCCACCATGTACCTTCTCAATAACCAGCCACCAGCTGGAGATCCCCGAACGGCCATGCACCGATCTACGATCGCGGGCCTGGGGCTAATCGAGGCCGCCCTCAACAAGGAACCGGTACCAGACCCAAAAAAGGGCAAAGCGTTAGCAAAGCGCTATTCCTCGCCCTCGTCCAGTGATGACAGTCAAGACCTGTCTCGACGCCGCCGCTCACGGCGACACGATCGCGACTACGATGCACGCGATGAACTCACGCAGCGCAAGATCGACAAGTCAAGGGCACGACGTGCTCGGTCGACTGACTCGGAAGAAGAAGATGGGGAGCTCTGCGGCGCCAGATGCTTCAGCAGATCCATTAGGCAAAAGCGAAATGCCTAAAGGGTTCAAACTCCCATCAGAGAACCCGAAATTTGACAGTCTGCAGGACCCCAAGATCTGGCTGGAGGATCACATCTCCTCCGCCAGGCTACATGGAGGCATAATCATCGCCATGCAATGCTTGCAGCCACAAATGCGCAGGCGCCGCCGCATGGCTCAATAACCTCCCACGCGGATCCATTCGCAGCTGGGATGAGCTGGTCTACAGCTTCGTGCGCAACTTTAAGGGCACGTACAAACGCCCCGCCTCAATTGAATAACTGAGATGCTGCCGGCAAAGATCTGGCGAATCGCTGCGCTCTTACATCCAAAGGTGGTCCATCATCAAGAACTCCGCGGAGAACATCTCGGAAGACCGCGCGATCGATGCATTTAACGGTGGTGTCCGCCGCATGGAACTCAGGGAGGAGCTAGGCCGCTCAAAGCCCCAAACCATCGACCACCTGATGGAGATCGCGAATCGGTGGGCTGATGGAGAAGATTCGGTGAAGAATCACGTTCACTCTGACGAGGAGGCAGAACTCGAACGAAGACGCGACCGCCGGGGTAAGCATCGCATGCGCGTCTATGACGATCGCGATGACGTCAACATGGTCGCAGCCGGCTACGCCGATAAACGTGACGATAACCGCAGCAGCGGATACCGCGACTTCGGGAAAACCACGCAAGTGTGGCAACACCGCACTCGCGATGAAGCACCCGCGACCTCCATCGAGGATAAACTGTCCGGTCCATGCACGGTACACTTCTACATCAACAAGCATGATAGCAAGAGAAAGTCCAGCCACCTCCTCAAGGACTGTCGCGAGTTCCTCAAGCTACATGAGGGATTGGTTCGGATGAACCACAATGCAGTCGAAAGAGGCTATGGAGCCGCTCCAGGCGCCGTGGCACATGGCGCACCACCACCACCACTTGGGCCGCCCCCGAATGGAGCCGCATCGGACCAACACCACGGAGGCGAACCGTACCCACGGGCCATGGGTACCATGATGATCCAAAAGGGGCGCCCCTCCAATAGGGTGCAGAAGGCCATCACTCGCCAAGTCAACTTGGCCACGCACTCGCCACCATCCACCACTGAGTACCTCAGTGGCAGTGAGTCGTGCATTACTTTCGACCAACGCGACCACCCGCCTCAAGTACCTCGCCCAGGTCATTGCCCCCTCGTACTCGAGGCGCAAATTGGAGGCTTCGACATGAGTCGCGTCTTCATGGATGGCGGAAGCGGTATCAACCTCATATTCACGAGTACCTTGCGAGCAATGAGGATCCCTCTAACCTGCTTGGAGGCATCGGACACAACGTTCCGTGGCATCGTCCCAGGGAAAGGCGTATACCCCCTGGGCAAAATCAACCTCGACGTCATATTCGGCACGCCGAAGAACTTCTGGCGCGAGCGCATCGACTTTGAAGTTGTCGACTGGCCCTCACAATACCACTGCATCCTTGGACGTGTCGCGTTCGCTAGGTTCATGGCGGTACCCCACTATGCCTACCTGCAGATGAAGATGCCAGGTCCCAACGGCGTCATCACGATCAACGGGAGCTTTGAGCGATCTGATAGTTGCGACAGGGAATTCAACAGAATCTCCTAGTCCTTCGGCATGGAGGAGGAGCTCACGCGATTGAAGGAAACGACAGACAACAGTCTGCCGCCCCTGAGTAGGCCAAGCTCACCTGACCTCTCCTTCGACTCATCTGTGCACACAAAGAAGGTGCAGGTCCATCCACCAGATCCCGCCAAAACGGCCCTCATCGCCAACAACTTGAGTCCCGCATAGGAACTCGCGCTCGTCGAATTCCTCCATGAGCATTGGGAAAATTTTGCCTGGTGTCCTGCGGACATGCCAGAGTTCCTGAGAATTCGGACACGCACTCAACGTCAACCCCGACGCAAGGCCAGTCAAGCAAACAATCAGGCGATTGTCTGAGCCACGAGCGCAGGCAGTCGGAATGGAGATCAACAGACTCCTCGAGGCCAAATTTATACGTGAGATCAAGGAAAGCACTTGGCTCGCCAATACGGTGCTGGTGCCAAAAAAGGACACGGATATCCTATGGATGTGCGTGGACTTCACTTCTTTAAACCCGCCCAAAGATCACTTCCCGCTACCACGGATCGACCAAATCATCGACTCCACCGCTGGATGCGAGCGCCTCTACTTCCTCGACGCCTACTCAGGCTACAACCAAATTCGAATAAAGGAGAAAGACCAGGAGAAGACCGCGTTTACAATGCCCTTCGGTGTGTTCTGCTACAACACAATGCCCTTCGGGCTAAAAAACGTGGGAGCTACCTACCAACGGTGCATGCAGGCTTGCCTCAAGGAGCAGCTGGGTCGCAACATCCAAGTCTATGTCGACGACATAGTAATCAAAACCAAAAAGGAAGCCTCTCTAATCGATGACTTGCGCGAAACATTCGCCAATCTCGACCGTTACCGGATCAAGCTCAATCCGGACAAATGCGCCTTCGGCGTACCATCTGGGCAGCTGCTCGGGTATCTCATCTCCGCGAGAGGGATTGAGGCAAACCCGAAAAAGATAAAGGCCATACTAGCCATGGAGAAGCCAAAGAACATAAGAGTTGTCCAGCAACTAGCCGGACGAATCGTGGCCCTCAGTCGATTCATCAGTCGAATGGGAGAAAAGGCACTGCCCTTCTATCAACTCCTCCGCAAAGCTGATAAATTCGAATGGACCAGTGAAGCAAGAAGCATTCGAAGATCTCAAGCGCTTGTTATCCACATTGCCAGTACTGGTGACTCCACGGGAAAGGGAACCACTACTGCTGTACATCTCCGCTACCAACCAAGTGGTTAGTACAGTGCTCGTCGTCGAACGGGCAGAGGAAAATAAGGTCCATGGCGTACAACGCCCGGTATACTACCTCAGCGAGGTCCTCACGCCAACAAAACAGCGGTACCCGCACTACCAGAAGCTGGCGTACGGCGTCTTCATGACCGCCCGGCGACTGCGCCATTACTTCCAGGAACACCCAATCGTGGTAGTCAACGACGCCCCATTGGGACATATCCTCAATAACCCCGACGCCACGGGACGAGTCACGCTTTGGGGAATCGAACTATCTCCACGAGACATCACATACGAAAAGCGCAACGCAATCAAGTCGCAAATTCTCCCTGACTTCCTCGTGCATTGGATGGAAAATCAACTCCTAGACAAGCCAGATATGTCCTACCTCTGGACCATGTACTTCGATGGATCCAAACGGAAAGATGGAGCAGGAGCAGGTGTCATACTGACATCACCTCAAGGAGACAAGCTGAAATACATCCTGCGAATGCAGTTCATAGCCTCAAACAACGAAGATGAATACGAGGCCCTGTTGCACGGGATGAGGATGGCAAAAGCCTGCGGTGCAAAAAGGCTCATCATATACGGCGACTCCAAGCTGGTCGTCAACCAAATAATGCATGAGTGTGACACACTGAACGACAACATGATCGCGTACCGTGACCTCTACGATACACTCGAAGGGGACTTCGATGGTTGCGAGCTGCGACACGTAGGTCGCGAAAGCAACGAGGAGGCGGATGCACTCGCAAACATAGGCTCTACCTACGCCCCATACCACCTGGTGTATTTCTCGAGCACATCTGTGAACGCTCCATCAAGCCAAAGGCCCCAGAGAAGAAAACAAGCGCAATAATGGACTCGGGGGCTACGCCACCCAATGAGCCAATGGCACTCGACGACTTGGAGCTAGACACAGGACTCGAAGGGCCAATGAGCGTCATAATGATCGAACAATCCTGGACGCAGCCGTACATTACGTACCTCCTCAGTAAGCGCCTACCGGATGACCCAACAGACGCACGGCACATCGCGTGACGCTCCAAGGCATTCGCCGTTATCAACGACGAACTATACAAACACAACATCACAGGAATGCTACAGCGATGTGTCTCCATGGCTGATGGAAGAGCAATTCTCCTCGACATCCATGAAGGGATCTGCGGGCACCACGCAGGCAGTCGCGCCCTCGTCGCCAAAGCTCTACGAGCTGAATTTTACTGGCCCACGGCCATGCGCGATGCCAAGGACATTGTCCAAAAATGCAATGCTTGCCAATGATTCGCGGACAAGCCACACGCACCAGGCGTAGAACTACGGCCTATTCCATTGGCCTGGCCCTTTGCCCAGTGGGGACTCGACATGGTTGGCAAACTTCCAAGGTCTTCGCAAGGAGGCTACGTCTAACTCTTGGTCGCAGTCGACAAATTCACCAAGTGGATTGAGGCCATGCCAGTGACCAAGCAATCAGGGCACAACGCAGTCAAGTTCTTCGAGTCCATCGTCTACCGCTTCGGCGTGCCGCACAACATCATCATCGACAACGGAACGAACTTCACATCCAAGGAGTTCCAAGAATTCTGTGAGAACCTGGGGATCAACATCAGCTACGCCTCAGTAGCACACCCACAGACCAACGGTCAGGTGGAAAAGGCAAACGGGCTCGTCTACAGCGGCATCAAGAAGAGACTCCTCCGACCACTCGAACAAGCCGCGGGTTGCTGGCCAGACGAACTGCAATCCGTACTCTGGATCCTGCGTACAACTTCAAACAGCGCCACCGGCTACACGCCATTCTTTATGGTACACGGAGCAGAGGCAGTACTACCCGCCGAGGTACGGTACAAAGCGCCACGCGTAGTCGCCTACAGCGAGTAGGAGTCATACCTCGCACTTGAAGACTCTGTCGACCTCCTTGACGAAGTAAGAGAAATCGCCACAGAAAGATCCACGATCTACCAGCAGAACATGCGCAACTACCATAGCAGAAGGCTTCGCCCCAGATCCTTCGTCGAAGGTGACTTGGTCCTGCGACTGAAGCAGCAAGGGCATCTCAAGCTCGAGTCCCCTTGGGAAGGACCGTACGTGATTACAAAAGTAATCCCAGGGGGCGCCTATCGCCTTAAAGATCTAGAGACAGGAGTCGCATACTCCAACCCTTGGAACGTTGTACAACTGCGACGCTTCTACCCCTAGTAGTTTTACTTTTTACATCGCAAATAAGGCTACTCGGCCAAGGCTACTTAGCCACACATTGTACTTCGTACTGTTCTTCGAATAAATAAAAGCTAAGTGCCCCAAAACTCCGTGTTCTCCTTTACTTTGTCAATTTTCATACTGGGGCTCATACCTATACATATGTTCTTCGAACAATAACGCGACATCCTGAGTAGCTGGCACATCAATCGAACCCCTTAACACAAACTCAACCCAGCTGCAACTCACCTGACAGGTTGACAAAGGAACGATACAAAGATGGCCAGGCTAACGAAAAGGACTCGCATAAGTGCAACGCACCCCACGCTTAAAGCTATTTGTACACATTCAACAGTATATTATCTACAAATGTATATGAGCTTTACAACACTAGTACACTTATGCGCAGGATACATATTTGGCTACCCTTCAACAGAAGAACATTAGTCTGTTCCTCGAAGAAGTCGATGACCTCCTCGGCTAGACGGTCCACCGTCTGATACTGCGACACCATGTTCTAGGAAGATCCTGCTGGTGGCACCGGTGGCCCAGAGGCAATGGCAGCGACATCCACGTCAGGCCTATGCAAACGCACCATGGAAAGGGCAGCCTTGGCACCAGCCACCAACTGCTGCCTCACACACTCGCGAACCGTGGACATATCTCGAAATTTGGTCAGGAGAGCCAGCAGGCTTGATGGAGTATCATCTAGCGGGAACATCGCCCGATAGATGTTCTTCAAACACGACTGCGACTTCTTCAGAAAGAGCAGCACTCGCGAGGCGCGATCCTGCAGGGTCGCCAACGCGATCAAGCGATCATGATCTACCCAGAAGTATCCACTCTCCTGAAGTTGCTCCTGGGTGAGATCATGAAGGCGGATGGCAATCCTATCCCTCTCCTCCTGCGGATGGCGTGCGCTAACAACTACACGAAGCAGCATCAACAGCATGAGTATAACGTACCATTGCGATTAACTACAAAGGAAAAGACGAGGATGAGCAAACTAACACTTAAACTGGTCGCCCAACTGCGTCACCTGCCAGCGAGATATTGCTCATGGTGGCGGATTTTTCAGCCTTTGACTTCCACACGTCCGCGCTACCGCGGATCACGGGCAACTCACGCTCTAGTTGCTTAACGCGATCACGAAGTCGCGAAAGCAAGGACAACTCCTCTACCCTGGAGCATGGTGGTGCCATTGTATCCTCAAGAGATGGCAAGTCCGGGGTTCCCCCCAAAGGACCACTTGATGTACCCTACCAAAAATCAAGCCAGAGGCAAATAAGGCGACCAACTCAAAAGTCAAAAGTAACAGATGCATTCAGGATCAGCATAAAAGTATCTACAAACACGTTCGCCAACAGGCATGTTCTCCAATCAAAAGAGCAATTCATCAACTATTACAAGAAACTAACTACAAAGCAGCTGGCTTCTTCGACTTCGATGACCTCGGGGGCTTCATCAAGTCCGTGGCAGTATCAGATGCCACTGACTTTCCGCCGGCCCCTGAGGCCAAAGTTTTCGCCGCCTTCTTCGCATGATTGAGCTCCTCTGAATACTTGGCAACAATGTTTATCAAGGAATGGTCATATTTGGCACAAGCAGTCGCAAAGGGAGCGAATACTACCTGCTGACCATCCGCGCCAATAGGCATCGTCTTCGACACCGCAGAAGGATCTACTTCGACTCCGTGGGCTTGCACCATGGCAAGTGACATGGTCGCGCCAGCTGCGCGAAGGGAGTTCTTGTACGTGGCAGGCACACCCCCAGCGAGCGACTCCACCAGCTCTTCCACATTGTCGACCAGCTCCGCCTTCGGCATTAACTGCTCCCAGAGGCGACTCAAGGTGGCCTTGACCTTGGACAACATATTTTGGACAGCGGGGCGCTACGATCCTCGACCGCAGATACCGTGCCCGCCAGAGCGTCATCGCGATAAAGGGCTTGTGGATCAAAACTCAAGCCGCCAGCATCTACACCAAAAATACACACAAGGATCGAACTTCTAGTGCCACCGGCACTACAGATGCAGAGAAGAATATCAATAAATATCTACCAGTAAAGGTACCTGAGAGGGCCTTGGCGGCGAAAGCTTGCTCTTGAACAAATTCTCCTACGCAAAGGAGGCGCGCAGATCCTCTTCGCTTCAGGCATCATCACGAGTCGCGATTGCCTCGTCGCGCCCCTTCACAAGCGGCTAGTGTCTTCTCCAACGTGGCGACATCGCGGAAAGCGTTATGCTTTCGGCTACATGGCGATCAATAATTGGGTCGATCGATTATACCAAAAGCAGAGAAGACGAAAGAATAAGTATAGAACACTCACTCTCGACCAGCGGTGGCGTCTCCGAGATCGCATCTTTGGCGACCCATCGCCATCACCGCTCCGCCACTGCGTGGCTTCCTTTACAAGGAGCTGTTGCACAAAACAAGGAGTCAGCAGAGGGCAGCAGAAGGCGTTGACTACCACATTAAAAAAGAAGGAAAGCTATACTTACATGGTCCTCCAGCGACTCCGAAGAAGTTTGCTGAATTGTGATCCGAGCAAATACTCGATGCTCCCCTACGTGAGGAGAGCTCGAAGAATTGTGCCCGGAGTGGGCCGCCGCTGGAGAAGGAGCGCGCTCGACCTCTACCTTGGCCCTTGAAGTCGCGACTCGATTCCTTCAAAATTCGGCGTCACTAGAAGATGGACGCCTCTTGCAAGACAAAATCCACATTGAGAAAAAGGGCAAACTCGGCAAAAACCAACAAGAAGAAAGCAGAAAAGAATGAATAACCAGCAAACTTACGATTAAAGTTGTCAAGATCAAGCGTGGCAGCCGTCGATTACGAGCGAAGACTCCTTGGGCAATCGCATCTTCTTGCGAGAAGGCGGTGCCACAGCCCTCACAGAACAAGCTGGAATTGGCGACTCGCGCCAACAAGCTGCGCCTCTGGAGTTGAAGGAGTCGACGTCGAATCCCTTCTGTGAGCGCTTGCAGTATCCGGCTCTCGGACTCGGGGCTTCCTCTTCCACATCGGAAGGATAGTCGACTCAGACTCGTCCTCTTCCAAAGCTTCACGAGGAATAATCCCCTCAGGGAGGGGAGGCATACAAGGCGACACCGCCCACTCCTGCATACAAACAGTAAAGATCAACAAACATAACAGGTAAGCAACAGAAAACGTAATCGATAAAATAAGCTACTACGTAGCACAACTATACCTCAGGAGGAGGATTCGAAGCATCGAAAGGAGGAACGACTGGCTCGTTCGGAAGCACATCCTTGAGGGTGTACTTTGTGACTAGTCACACCCTCTTATCTACCTCACTCGCGGACATGCCATCAGCAGACACGCGAGTGGAATCATTAGCGCCACCCCATTGAAACATGGGATGGACCCTGGCCTGGAGAGGCTGGACGCGACGACGCAGCCAAGTCCTGACAAGGGCGCAGCCTCCTTCTTCTGCGCCTATGCGACTCCCGAGGTCGCAGACACGCTGATATAGCACGTCTGTCTCCACGAGTTCGGAAGGCATGATCACGTTCTTCCAAGAACACATCTTCTTGCAGGGAGTCGCGGGATCGAAAGACGCGAGTCCAAAGTGCTCGTCCTTGGCCTTCTGGTCGCGAACATAGAACCATTTGTCCCTCCATCCCTTGACGGACTTGGTAAGCTTGATCCCGAAGTAGGTGGCGGATGGGTCGACGTGGATTCCGCAACCACCTACATCATAAACTAAAGAGCCAGATGCGGACTGACGCTTCAATTTAAAGATGCACTTGAAAAGACCAAAGTGTGGCTCGATTCCGAGCCGGACTTTTCATGAGTGATGAAACAAGTGATGTGGAGGAGCAAATTTGGGGACAGCTGATGGAGCTGGAGCCCATAGAAACAAAGAAGACCCCTAAGAAAGGGGTGAAGAGGCAAGGAAATACCGCGAATGATGAATGCAAGAAACATCACTCGAAAACCAGCGGGAGGAGCAGGAATGGTCTCACCGGCTGAGGGGCCTTGCTGTCGGCGACTACGAAGATAACTCCATCTTGGCAAAGAAGATAGAGATCCGGCGCCTTGATGATAGAGGGGCGCCATGCGCCATTGGTCCTGTGGTGCCCGACCTTCTTCTTCCACGTGGCCAGTCTTTGGTGCCCGCAGTGAGCCACCTTTCTTCTTCGCGCGTGACGGTGGCATGGAATCAGCGGCCTCCTTCTTCTTCCCCATTGCACGACAGTGATGTGAGCGAAGGAAGTTGCTCGGGAACGAACGGATCTGGTCCAGCATCATGGAGAAGATGGGCGCAGGGGAAAGCAGAAAAGCAGCAACAATGGCGATGGCAGCAAGGAAGAAAGAGCGCAGATGGGAAATTAGCGCCGCAGCACCGCTACTTAACCCCTGGGAGATGCAATCCAACGTCTGACAAAAACCCTATTGGACGCGTGGCACGCATCGCGTTGGACGCGTGGAGAAGAGGAAGCGCGAACCGTCCCCCACTTCTACCATTACGTGCGGAAATCGAGGCGCGATTAAAAATAAGATTACGCCGACCGGTCAAATCAAAGTCGAAAGTGGGACCCACCGCCGTCACGTCTCGTCAAAATCGCTCACGCGGGGAACTAAGGTCATATAGCCTGGCGTCGACGTCACCAAGGCTACGCAGTGGAAAACTTCGACTATTTTTAGTCCATGTTGGAGTCTTCGACTCCACCAAGCACTCGGGGGCTACTCCCATAGGGAGCGCTGGCCGCGCACCCTACGAATTTTCTTTTTCTTGTTGCAGGAACATGGACAATCACAAAAGCAAACCCAACCACTCGAAACACAGTTCGATTATGGACATGGGTTACTCCCATAGGGAGCGCCGGAAACAAATTCGATTGAAACAAGCAGGCAAAAGACGACAGTAGTCGCAAAAGTGTTTTAGTACCTGCCTGAGTCATCGACTGAAACAAGCAAGCAAAAAGGCGGCGATGTAAAAGTTCTTTAGTCCCTGCCTGAGTCTTCGACTCAACCAGGCACTCGGGGGCTACTCCCATAGGGAGCGCTGGTCGCGCACCCTATGATTATTTGTACAAAAAGACTGTGTGTTGATAACATCCACACTCGAAACTCATGGCAACACCGCCTCATAATTTTCCCCCTACAAAGAGACTGCGTCTCCTAGGTCACCCGAATCGTATCCGCGATGATAAAATTTGGATGTCGCGCCTACGGCGTGAAGGTAAGACCTGAATAAGGCCTGGCAACGCATTTAACTGCGCACTACCAGAAACATATCCGTGCCTACAGGCATGATGAACATGCCTTGACGGACGCGTCAAGTGCTCACACCCATATAACTGGAATTCGACTCCTGTAAGACCTCCGCGGCGTGAGTCGAATTACACCAGCACTTTTCCGGATTCGAGTCCGGGGACTCGAATTTGAGTAGATTGCGTTGTTTCACCCTAAGTTGGTTAACTGATACCGATACTTCGGTTATATCAAGCACATATATCAACAATTCCTATGACACGAATAAAAGCAATCAAAATGTACTCATTTAGGCATTCGAAGGCTTCAAAAGTCCCTAGTCGAATCTGCGATTCCACTGGAATCTAAGGGGCTACTGACATGGGTATACCCTACAGGTACTCGAGCTTGGTATATACGGTCCAAATACGTACAGGCCCACGGTGTCGCCAAGGCCCAGATGAAAGGACTCGAGTAACCTATGGACTCTCGATTGCTTGAAGGACAAGAAGAAGCTAAAGATAGAAAGTTTAAAGGGGAAAACCCTAACTTGTAACTGACTCGACCTGCTACCCGAGACCTAGCCTATCTATATAAAGGCTAGGAGGGGGCGGCGAGGAGGACACATGCAACCCTAGCTTCCACAAACCCTCGCCACATTGCATCTGCGCACTGTTGTAACTTTCGACTTCCTCAATAATTCCACGAGCAGACAAGCAGGAGTAGGGACCTCTACGAGGCCTGAACCTGGGTAAATCCTTTGTCCCCTGTGTGCTTGTTTGCTAGACGATAGATGTCTCCAGCGCTCCCTCCTTCTCCAAAACCGAAGTCCATAACAATGGGCATTGACGAGTTAAACCCTCGTCAGTTCTATTAGAAGAACCTTGTTTTGTTTATTCAACTACCATACATCAAATTATATGTAGTGGTTGCTACATTAATCCATCAAGACTAAATATCGCTATGAAAGATCAAATCTTGTCATAGTCAACTCCTTGAACATTGTCGTAAACTTCTTTCCGACATGTCGACTATTTCATAGATGTTAAACATCCATGTCTATTTCTTTATAGATCCAAATATGACCGATAGGCTTCACGTCTTTCCGGAGGGTCTTCCAAGTTTAGAAACTTGATTTCTCGTGCATGGATACTATCATGGATTCTATGACTTCTAGTCATTTTATAGAGTCAGGGCCCATCATCGCTTCTTTGCATGTAGTCTGTTCATCATTGTCAAAACAATAACAACTTGCTTATCAAATCACACTTTTTGATTCTTACCGACCCACACGGTTCAATAGGAACTCTAATCTCCGAGATCACAACCTTTGTAATCACGGGAGCCATGAGCATTGTGGCCGCCACCGGGACACTCTCCGGCGCTGCGCTACTTAGCACATATAGCTAAAGTTCAACAACCTTATCAAAGTTCTATTGTCCTCCCACTTAACTTTTCGCGAAAAAATCCTTCTCAAGAAACTTGACGTTCCAAGTAACAAACTCTTTTGTCCTTGGTGTTATGGAGAAATTCCCAACAAATTCTTTGGGATAACCTATAAAGATGTGCTTATCTGACTTTGGTTGTAAACATTTTACTTATGCCTAGCATACCAAAATTTAAGAAAAGATAACTCGGGTTTTATCCCAAACCATAACTTATATGGTGTCATTTCAACGGATCACGATGGTGCTCTTTTCAGTGTAAAAGCGGTAGTCTCTAAAGCTTCAATCCTTAAAACATAATGGCAGTTTTATAAATGACACCTTTGATCTTACCATGTCTAACATGGTTTGATTTCATCTCTCGAATATGCCATACTCCTATGGTTTATCGGGAAACACAAATCATGGAACAATTCCTCAAATCTTAAGTGTTTTGCTAAACATGTAACTCAAATATCTTCCTTTATGATCAAATCATAAACTCTTTATTTTCTTGTTACAATGATTTTCCACTTCATCTTGAAAGTCTTTGAACAATTTTCAAATGTTTCATACTTCTTCCTTATTAAGTAAATATATAGATATATTCACTCAAATTTTCGGAGAAAGCATATGAAGCAAAAAGATCCATCGCATATGGCTACACATAATGGACTATGCACATCAGCATGCACAATCTCCAATAAGCTAGTCATCCTTTCCTCTCTGGCCTATGGACGAAGTTTCAATTATCTCGAGGAAAGTCTCACATGTGTCAATTGATCAAAATCAAAGACTCCAAAAATCCATCAACATGGAGTTTCTTCATGTTTTCTTTCCAATATAATTTAAAACAGCGATGTCACTTCATAAGTGATATTTTAATCATTTGTCTTGCGACATTTTAGCAATAGTGTTTATGGATGTGATTTCTCCCACTACACTTGTAAAAAGTTCATCCATCCTTTATGGAATACGGTAATTTATTTGAACAACCATTGTTCTCGTAATACCGGAACAAAATAACAATTATTAAAACAAATCTTGAAGGCTAGGTTTGACGTTAACGAAAAACACAATAACATTTTATTTGTTTTTGATGAACATCATCACTTATTCTCTTGCTAGTTACTTAGGCCATTGTAGTTCATGAATTGCGTTGTCCTGTATGACACTTCATACCAACCAATTCGGTATCCAATACCGGTATCTAATACCTCAGAACCACATTGTTTAACAAGCAAGGAATATAGCCATAACATGTATATCTTCTATATACCTAAGTTGGACATCTCCAACCTTTTCTTTTCTGCCAAATATTTTATAGATTCTCTTTCAACAATTCCTTTTCTTTTAGAAGAATCTATCAACATCAATAGTGGTGTCATTCACATGACACATAGTACAAAGCTTGTATATAGTCAAATACTAATACCTTTGGACTTGCACTTTGAAGTGGATCACCATCATCAAATGTTTGGCATTCTTTCAAAAATCCATTCTTTAGTAATCTCTTAGTGTAGTAAACATTTTACTTACATCTTCTATTCATCCTTATCATGACAACTTTCATGATCAAGCTACTATAGCTTATAAGGAAGAATGGCGAGTATAATTTTAGTTCCCAAAACCTTTTGGGAGATTCGAATGCTTAGCATCTCCATCCTTCACAAATTCTCTTACAGTATGAGAACATGTATTTTGCTAAATTATACTCTATCATAATGCAACCAAAAACATTGTTTCAGATATCACAATATCTTTCACACATGATGGTTTCTGAAACAATTCTTTCAGCTCCTAGATAACCTCGATATTAAAACAACTTTTGAATATCAAGAATCATGGAGGCAAACATGATACTTTAGATACTAACAATGGAATTCTTACTCTTGATTTAATACTACTTATTAAACTTCATGGAGTAAATAGAGTTTGCTGAAAGTTTGCAATAGGACTTATAAACTTTAAATTGACATTCAAAACAATACGATACCAGTTTGTAAAGTAAATATCTAGAATTCTATAGTTCTATTATCTCAATTAAAACTAAGCATAAGATAGTGAACAGACGCCAATGACTACAAAAAATTATGCAAATTCACTTTGATTTAGTTTATGACAAATTGAGTTCGACTAATCCAAATTAGAAATGAACTCCCACTCAAAAACGACATCCCTCGTGCCTTTTTGGTGATTACATGAACCAAATCCACTACACCAAGTCCGATCATCACGTGAGTCGGTGTAGCTTCAAAGGCGAGCATCAATATGGGCATCATATCAACTATATGACTCATGCTTAACCTTTTGGTCCGTGTTCCGAGGCCATGTCTGTACATGCTAGGCTCGCCAAGTAAGAACCTTAGTACTCGCGTGTGTAAAACTGTCTTACACTCGTTGTATGAAAGCATAGAGTCGAGTACACCCGGTCATCACATGATGTCTCGAAACACGATCCATAGAACGGTGCATACTTAAGGAAGATACACATTTTTTTATCTTGATATCTAAATGAGGGATCATCTTAAAATGCTACTAAAACGCCAAACTAGCAATATAAGATGCAAACATCATATGTGTAAAGTGAGATGATATGGTCCATGCATTTGATCTCTATCATTTGCATCGTGGTATGATCTCTATCATTCCTTTGTGTGTAAGGCCAAGGTCTATGGAACTTATACGTTGAGTGTGTTGTAAGAGTATCTATCATACATCTACTTACAACAATACCATATCAAGACACTAGCCCAGCAACGATCTAAACTAGACGCCTCTAATTTATCAATTGCAAGTTTTACGTGGCTTAGGGCTTTCGGAGATAGAACCGTTCTTACCTACGAACATGGAACCACAACGAGGATAACCAAGTTATTAGCAACTTGTTTTAAATCAAATATTGACTATAGTAGGAGAGATAGACACCCGCCAGCCACTTATGCAAAACTAGTTGCATGTCATTCGTGGAACCGGTCTCATGTACGATGACATGTAAGGTTGGTCCGGGCCGCTTCATCCCACTATGCCACCAATATCCAAAATACATGGAATATGCAATAACATGATCATCATCGCCCACATATAAACATATGTGTACTACTCGTGCAAAGCACCTAAGCATAGATCAGGCTCTGATACCACTGTTGGGTCCACAACATAGAAAACAAAAAAAATTCTACGATGAGAACTACACGCCAAGATCTATTTACTAGGTACAAACCAACGGGTGGACATACATCCAACGAGAACTTACCCTCGAAGACAACGAGTTTTGTTAACAAGTAGGAACTCGTGGTTGATTTAGTCGTACACTTGCCGATCTCAAGATCGTGAGGAAGTCCGAGCACCGCAACTCTGCAGCACATCCGTACTCGCACACACGTTCAAGCCACTGGACAACCTCCACCTCCTCGCTCCAGCGATCCAGCGGAAGCAGCAACTCCTTCCAGACGAAATGCCACCGGGAACATGTATCTCGCTAATCCGAGACCATGGGGGAATAATTCTAGAGGGGGGGAGAGATCATTCACAAGGAGGTGTGAGGAAGAAGGAGGAAGAGGGTGGCCTTTTATAGGAGGAGGGGGTGCCCCTCCTTCATGGCCGGCGCATGGGGGGGTGACTCCTCACCTCCCCCATTCATGTGGTGGTAACCTCTCCACATTAAAATGCCTCTTCACATTCCCCTTTAAAGTCCCTACTTTAAATGCATTAAAATTCTCCAAGTTTAATGCTCTCTCATTTAATAAAACTCTTTTATTAAATTTATTCATAATTTTGTTAATTACTTTAATTAACAAACATTCACATATAACCCCTTGCAATATTTCAATATCACATGCATAACCACTTTCTGCAATTTCACCCGAAACAATTTCCGGTTTCTATCGAAACAATTCCTGCGCTTTGCAATTCTTTTGTTTGAAACATATGTGCTCCAAAATGGTGTCCGGTAACTCTTAAGTGTGTCACCCTACGGTTCGCGAATAATGCAGACCTGATTGAGACTCCTCTCAGATCAATAATCAAAAGCGTGACCTGGAGATCCATACTGACTCCTGCATATTCAACGATGACTTCTGTGATCGTGAGAACCTTTAATGCTTGTAACTAAATCCCTTTGTCTCGCGATATATTACATGTCCGAGATTCGATCATAGGTATCGCCATACCTAGTTTGATCTCGTTCCCGACATGCACTCTTTTCTCGTTCCCGTGATATAACATTCTAGTGATTACATCACTTGATTGCAAGCTATCTTAATGTGATATCACCGAGAGGGCCCAGAGTATATCTATCCGTCATCGGGATTGACAAATTCCACTCTTGATCCATGAGCCTCAACATAACACCTTCGTAGCACTGAACCCATCTTTATAGTCACCCTGTTACGGTGTGACGTTTGATGTTATCAAGATACTCTTCCGGTGTTAGCAATTAACATGATCTCATGGTCTAAGGATAAAGATTATTTCGTATGATGTTATAGCAATATAAACATAATGAATTTATCGTAATGCTATACTTCGGATGAATGTTCATCACACCATTCCACCAATGTTGTGACCTTGTTATTAACAACATCCAATGTCCATGATCAGGAAACCTTGATCATCTTGTTAATCAACGAGCTAGTCTATAAGAGAGGCATAACTAGGAACCCTATTTGTTTATTAAACACACATGTATTGATGTTTCCGATCAATACAATTATAGCATGCAAAATAAACATTTATTATAAACATGAAATAAGATAATAACCACTTTATTATTGCCTCTCGGGCATATTCCCTTCACAGTGGACCTAGAGACGAAAGCCGCACCCGACGATATCAAGATGGAGATGATGAAGATGACCATGGGCTATGCGGGGCTAGCTGTTTCACGTAGAGGATTCGCAAAGCCTCAGTACCCAAAGACTTTAAACTTCCACACGACTGACATAAATATGATGGACTCCAGGAACCCGAAGCTTGGTTAGCAGACTATCTAGCCACCGTCAAATTATAGGGTGGCTCCACAACTACTGCAATGCAAAGTCTACAACTACACCTCACCGGCGCTGCAAGATCATGGTTGAAGCAGTTACCCGAAGATTCAATTGGTAGCTGGAACGATCTGGAAGATAAATTCATCCGACATTTCCATTCTACATTCAAACGACTAGCATCCTTGGAATAGTTGCGAGCGTGCAAACAAAAATCTAGAGAGTCAATAAGAGCGTTCATACAATGATGGAATATTATCAAAAACTCAGCTAAATCCATATCCGACGAAAGGGCCATCAACGCCTTCAACGACGACCTCCGTCGCCGAGAATTCATAGAAGAGTTGGGTCGGGTTAAACCAAAGACAGTATCACAGTTAATGAAAATAGCAAACCGCTGGGCTGATGGAGAGGACGCGCTACATAATAAGCATGTGCGGTCACCCAAAGAAGATAGGGATAAACGCGGTAATGACAGAAGAAGAAGGAACAACGATGGAAACACGGGACCAAGTTACGTCGCAACAGGTTTTTTGGGTGAAGGTAACAACAGAAGCAATGACAATAACAGCAGATACCGTCAGAACAGGAACAACATCGGAGGAAGCTAGTCCGCACAGCGGTATCAACCAAGAGCACGAGACCCGCCTATGTCCGCAATACAAATGCTGGAAGGGCCCTGTAATATGCATTTTTACATCGACTCAGCAGGCAGATGATAATCTAATCACTTGATGAAAGATCGTGAACATCCACGAAGATGCGAGAGTTATACGCATAAAAGCGCGAAGCGACAAATCAAGGATACACATCCACGCCTGGTGCACTAGCCATCGGTGCACCACCACCAGTTGCACCACCACAAAACTCAAACAATCAAAACAATGAGTACCCCAGATCAAAAGGAACAATGTCTATGATTCAGAAAGGGCGTCCACCCAACAGAATTCAGAAGCTCATCGCAAGACAAATCAATATGGCGGAAACATCAACATTGGCTGCACCTGAATATCTCCATTGGTCAGAGCAAGAAATAAAATTCAGCAGAGTAGATCACCCACTCTGGGTCCCACGACCAGGTCATTCAGCCCTGATAGTCGAAGCACAAATTGGCGGGTTCGATATGAGAAAGGTCTTCATGGACGCAGGAAGCAGCATAAATCTGATCTACGCAAAAACGTTGCGAACAATAGGCTATCCCTTAGATAATCTCGCTCCAACAGAAACCTCTTTCCATGGAATAGTACCAGGTAAAGCTGAAATTCCTTTAGGTAAAGTTTTTCTTGATGTTGTTTTTAGTTTCAAGATAAATTTCAGGCGAGAAAGACTCGAATTCGAAGTCATGGATTAGCCATCATAATACCATGCAATCCTGGGACGACCAGCCTTTGCACGATTCATGGCAGTGCCGCATTACACATACGTAGTAATGAAAATGCCAACACCAAAGGGAATTATCATGGTACAAGGAAGCTTCACACGTGCGGACAACTATGATCGAGAATTCAATAAAATTTCTGAATCTTTCGGGATGGCAATGGAGTTCGAGCAACTCAAAAGTTCAGCAAACGAACAACCTCTGGAATGTAACTACCTCGGTGAATTACGCTCTTAGTCGCAAGCCTGGATGAGCGGAAATGGTTAAAATAGTACGGTGGGGCCAAATGCCACTCACAGGTAGACCTTTCAGCCGTCCTAACCATTTCCAAACATCGGGACAAGAACGAGTGGCGTGTCGGCGAAGGATCAACTACATACACAAATGAGTATGTATGCAAGCCACATACAACAGTCCTCGAGCCATTCCATCTAAAAGAAATAGAAATATTGCAGCATATACGACAAGATCCAAATATCCTAGATAGATATAATAGTTTAGGATATCTCCTCATACATCAAACATCAGAGTATCAGGCGGAAGCAGAAAACAAGATCCGAGTACGGATAAGAAGCAAATCGGCATAAGATGCCCCATAAATAAACACATCCTGCCCACAGATCTCACGGATCCCCATTCCTGGAATCTCTACACCGAGTGATCGTTGCCAACATCGTCCGTCTCCTCCACCCAGTATCCATCTTGCGAGTATACCTGTTCATCTGAATCAAACAATTTATTGTGTGAGACCCTAGGGGTACTCAGCAAGTCTTTATGCCTCTAAAGGGGACACAACCTGGGGTGACGCAATTGCAGCAAAATATAATACCTAACAATTCTATAGATACTCGCTAACCATCCGCCTAACCAAAGATAGACGGATGTCCGTGAATTAATAACAACAGATATAACAGTAGTATTAACAGATCCATCCTCCTCCTTGCTTACCAACGAGGAAGCGGACGAACAACCCCCCATCCGTTGGCAGTTTTATTAACCATTCCATGAGTGTTGCACTATTTACGAGTCAGGTACTTAGTCAAATTAAAAGCGGTACTTTAGTTATACTTGTCTATGATCGAGAAACTGTGCTCCAAGTCGTCCATAACCGCGGACACGGCTTTCAGAAAGATTTACCCTGCAGGGGTGCACAAATAGCAACACACACTCGATCAACCTCGGAAAAACCAAATCAAAACCCAGCGTGGCATTCTCGACAAAGCGATCACAGGATTCAGAAATGTTTCAGGGGGCCACCCCGATAAGCTACCCGCAACGAAGTTGGCCGGCTCCGAGACGGACCTGTGGTTTCATGACGGCAGTGATTAGGAAACCGAAAGTGTGGTGGGCTTGTCGATACCACGAAAACGTATGCGATCCAAAAGCAGTCTGAGTGCTCCTCGCACAATCTTATATAAAGCAGTAAAACATGGCATAAGTACAGGATAGTAATAAAGCCCCAAACTACTTTGTGGCCCCAAGAAATAAGAATGAATCAAGCTCTGGCTCAGGGGGGTCCATAAGGCCTCCGGATGTGGATAGTGCGAATAGTCAAGGAACAAGAATCAAGTACTCGGGGTCCTACGGGACACAAGTGAGCATGAAGAACCAAATAGCAGATATTGCTCACCGGTGTCACTTTCATTAGTTATCCCATTACTACTCAGTTTATGTTGTTTAGGTACCTCACTATTCATCAGACACTCACATACCCTACACATGCTGTTCTATGACTCGCATGGCTCAAACAACTCCTGTAGTAATGGCTCATAGGATGGAGGAACAAGCTTCGGTGGGGTTTAAAAATAAAGGCTATGCAATACTTGGGATTCAATTTAATGCAATCGCGACTCAATGATGCAAGAATAAGATAGAGGCAATAGGTACTATATGTATGCAAGCATGTGGTAGTGCATGCCTGGCAGCTCAGTTGAAGCGAGGGACGGATCTGGGTAGTGCTCCTGGGATTCCTGGTATATCCCCTGCTCAGCGTCTATTCGAAGAAGAACCAAACAAACAAGGGCCAACATAAATAGAGTGCACAAGCATATGAATTAAAATGCGACAAGCAAACAATCATGCCATGATGAATGGTGCACAATTTGCATGGCAATAATGTAGCATGGCATGGGTGAGGTGTGGGGTACAAGATCAAAACATTTTATTAAGTTTTTAGCCCGGTTTGCTCTCATAACACTTGCTGTATACTTATTATTTATATGATTCATGCTGCAATTCAGAACATGGAATGCATAGATAGAATGGGCTCGTCGCGCTGATCGATTTAGACATATTATTTGTCAAATTTGGAGTTATAAAACTAAAGTTATTAATTAATTAAGATAAGGCCATTTTATTGTAATTTTAATCACCTCGAAATTTTAAAATGTTCAAACATTATTTTGAATGACATATTTGAATTCCTCACATTTTTCTGATTCCAAAACATATATCATTTGTATTATTTGGACTTATATTTAAAAAGTTATTTAAAATCTGATTTGAATTTGAATTTAAAACAATTTTGGAAAAGGTTTATTTAAAACAGACAGCCAGAGAATACTTTTGTCACCCCGGAAAATCTAGCCACGACCAGCGGTGGGCAGTTGCTGGCCGAGACCCGTCGTGGAAAGCTTTGTTACATGGCTCCACCCAGCCGAGGGTGAGATGGGTCCGTCATTGCAGCCCAATAATGATGGGGTTACTTCTAGAGGCTGACAGGTGGGGCTAGAGAGGAGCGCGGTTACTTTGAGAAAGCAGAGGGACCTTTGCAAAATGCTAGTCGGTGACAGTGGGTCCACGGGGTACCGCGGGTTGAGGCGAAACAAAAAGGGGGACTATTTGAAAAGTACCACAGGCCCGTACTGTTCTTCGTCCTCTTCGGTCTGACGGGAAATCAGCGCGCAGCGCAGAGCGGGGGGCGAGACCCGCGCGTGGAAAGCTTTTGTTACCGCGGCTCCACCCGGCCACTGAGGGTGACAGATGGGTCCGTCGGCTGCAGGCCCACGTGACAGTGGGGTTACTTCTAGAGGCTGACAGGTGGGGCTAGAGAGGAGCGCGGGTTACGGCCTGAGAAAGCAGAGGGACCTTTCTGCAAAATGCTAGTGCGGCTGACAGTGGGTCCACGGGGTACCGCGGGTTGAGGCGAAACAAAAAGGGGGACTATTTGAAAAGTACCACAGGCCCGTACTGTTCTTCGTCCTCGTCGGTCTGACGGGAAATCAGCGCGCAGCGCAGAGCGGGGGATCGAACCCAGGTCTCGGGCGCCCATGGCGAAGGGGCTAACCGATGCGGCTGGGCTAGGGAGTTGCAGGAGGGGTTTGGGCCTAGGTAAGGCTCATTTGCTGGAAATCTTCGAACACCAATGAGCTCTGGCGCACGGAGGGCGTTCGGCAAAATGAGCGGCGCTAGGCAGCAAGAAAGTGGAGGATGTCGGTAGAATCTTGCTCACCACGGAGGGGACGGTGGAGTTGGATCGGGCGGGGAGGCACCGGAGCGGCGATGATGCAGGCGCTCCCCGGCGTTAGGGTTTCGGACGGCGAGGCGCAGGATCCGGCGTGTCTGGGCTTCTACGTCAAGACACCTGAGAAAGCAGGGCGGTCTTCTCGGTCGCCCAGGCCACCTTCACGACGTGTCGACCGGCTAGAACGAGGGGAAGCAGGGGTAGATGGCGGCGTCTGGCGGCCGGAGCTGGGCGTCGGAGAGGAAGAAGGGGAAGAAGAGGGCCGGCTCGGGGCGGATCTGGCGATGCAGGAGAGCCGTGTGGAGGAGGGTAAAGCGAGAGGGAGAGAGGAGAGGCAGCGTGTGGGCACGGGCAGATAAAGTAGCCTCGGCCCCTTTTCTCTCCTTCTCGATCACGTGCTTGCTCGGGCTGGGGAGAGGCGTGGAGAGGTGGGGTCGGTGAGGAGTAGCAGCTGGAGCCAGCATGGCAGGCGGTAGAGAGAAAGAGAGGAGAGAGGGCTCGGGTTAGACTAGGCATGGGCTAGGTTTAGGGTTTGCTAGGGATGGGGTATGGGTAGCTGAGGTGTGGGAGAGAGAGGGGAGGTGGTGGCCCCTTGCTGGCCGAGAGAGGAAGGGAGGTGGCTTAGGGTTGATGAGGAAAAGGAGAGAGGGTGGTGTGGTGTTAGAGTGTTAGGGGTAGGGGATTAGGGTTAATCCCTAAGGCAAAGCATGAGGTAGCAAGGTGGTGATGGAGAGAGGGGATAGAGTTTTAGGTTCTTGCATGCATCAAGCTAGACCACACAAGAATGGGTGGAGTGGTGTTGGGTTTTAGCATGGCCCAAGCTAAGATCAAGGTGATGAGGATAAGGAGAGGAAAAGAGAGCTCACCAGAAGGACCCACTCTAAACCAAGGAAAAACCAAAGAAAAGAAAAAGGTGTCGATGGTGGATGCATGGCCCATGCAAAAATAATAAATGCCATGATTGATTTTTGTGAAAACAATGATAATATGGCATTATACTTATGCATCTCCCAGAAGTGGAATTAAGGCCAAGCCAAAAGAATTTATAGAAGTAGATCCATCCTATCTCCCATGAGCTAGATTAAATACCAAAAGAAAATAAAATACAATCTCATGGGTAATGAGATGGTGGAATTATAAGGTGGTGAAAAGAAAGGTGGTGGAGATGGATAAAAGATATGCCCCCAACTCAACTTGGGCATTTAAGCAATATATCAATAACCAAATACAATATCAAGAGGCAAATACAATTAATAATGCATATGAGAGGAGAACCACAAGGAAAAAAGGGTTTTATATGATGCTCAAATGCAAGGTGGCATGATGACATGAGCATGATATAATTATGGTGCAACAATTGTATGTAGGAAGTAGCCATTATATTATTAAACCATGTAGCATTACCATTGTTAGACAATTGGGATGCTACAACTCTCCCTCACTAAACAGGAATCTCGGCCCGAGATTCTAGGAAGAAGAAGACTCAAAGAGGGTAGGATACTTGGCACGAAGCTCGTCTTCACATTCCCAAGTGGCTTCATCAACAGAATGGTGCGACCACTGCACCTTGCAGAACTTGATGGACTTGTTGCGAGTCCTTCTTTCTGCGACTTCAAGGATTTTTGTAGGGTGTTCTTGATAAGACAGGTCTTCTTGGAGATTGATAAGCTCATGGTCCACGGTCCTGCCGGGATCCTTGAAGCACTTGTTGAGTTGAGAGATGTGGAACACATCATGAACCTTGAGTTTTTCAGGAAGCTCAAGAGCATAAGCAACTTCTCCTCTTCTTCCACGGATTTTGAATGGACCGATGTACCTAGGAGCCAGCATTCCTTTGATACCAAAGTGGTGCGTGCCTCTCATGGGAGTGACACGAAGGTAAACAAGATCACCAGGGACATACTCCATGTCCGTGTGCTTTCTATCATAATTGCTCTTCTAGCGACTTTGAGCAATCTTCAGGTTTTCAAGAATGATATGAACTTTCTCCTCCGCTTGAGTTACAATGTCAGGGCCAAACAATATTCTTTCACCTGCGCCCGACCAACCAATCGGAGTTCTGCATTTGCAACCATAGAGAGCCTCAAATGGTGCCATCTTTAGACTTTTCTGGAAGCTGTTGTTGTAAGAGAATTCAGCATAAGGAAGACATTCTTCCCACTTCATGCCGAAAGAGATGACGCAAGCACAAAGCATATCTTCCAGAATCTGATTGATCCTTTCAACTTGTCCTTGCGACTGAGGGTGGTAAGCTGTGCTGAAGTTTAGTTTTGTTCCCAAAGCATTTTGGAAACTTCCCCAGAACTTGGAAGTGAAGATGCTTCCACGGTCTGAACTGATCTCAAGAGGGACTCCATACAGAGAGACAATTCTGTTGATATAGAGCTCAGCCAACTGAATTGCAGAAATTGTTTCCTTGACAGGAAAGAAGTGAGCCACTTTAGAAAGCCTGTCAATGACAACAAAGATTGCATTGTTGCCCTTCTGCGACCTTGGAAAACCAGTGATGAAGTCCATCTCTACTTTCTCCCATTTCCATTCCAGGGGTTTCAATGGCTGTAGAAGACCGGAAGGTTTCTGATGGACAGCTTTAACTCTACGGCAGACATCACACTCCGAGACATACTTGGCACAATATCGTTTCAATCCAGGCCACCAATATTGTGTTTTCAAGTCCATGTACATCTTTGTGCTGCTAGGGTGGATAGAAAGAACAGAATCATGCGCCTCCTTGAGAACTTGCTCTCTCAAACCCGGGTAGTTCGGAACAAACATCCGGTGTTCAAAGAAAAGAGAACCTTGGTCGTCGATGTGGAAGGACTCATACTTCGGAAGCTGAATGTTGGAGATGATCTTTTTGGTGTACGGATCACCAAGTTGAATGGAGCGAACCTTTTCTTCCAAGAGGGGTTGCGGAAGGTTCAGAAGATACCCTTGATCCACAATTTCAAGGTTGAGCTGACGGAATTCCTCGCACAAGAGAGGCTGTTGTTCTTCCACCATGAGATTGCTGACATAAGCTTTGCGGCTAAGAGCATCGGCCATGACATTAGCTTTGCCCGGAGTGTAGTTGATGGTCAAATCGAAATCATTGATTGCTTCAATCCACCTCCTCTGACGAAGGTTGAGATCAGGCTGTGTGAAGATATACTTCAGACTCTTGTGATCAGAAAAGATTTCACAACGGTTGCCAAGCAAGTAATGCCTCCATACTTTCAAAGCAAAGACAACTGCTGCGAGCTCGAGGTCATGTGTAGGATAGTTGATCTCATGCGTCTTCAACTGTCGAGAGGCATAAGCAACAACTTGTTTTTCTTGCATAAGGACCGCACCCAATCCTTGCAATGAGGCGTCACCGAATATCTGGAAAGGCTTTGATGTATATGGAGGAATCAAAGCTGGTGTGGAAGTGAGCTTCTCTTTGAGTGTTTCAAAGCTTGCTTGACATGCAGGAGTCCAAAGGTATTTCTTGCCTTTCTTGAGGAGATCGGTAAGAGGCTTCGCAATCTTCGAGAAGTTCTGCACGAAGCGACGGCAATAACTAGCCAAACCAAGGAAACTCCGGACTTCTTTGACATTTACAGGAGGAAGCCAGTCAACAATTGTTTTAACAGTTTCTGGGTTGATGGCAATGCCCTTGGCAGAGATGACGTGACCAAGATAGGTGACTTGCGGGAGCCAAAACTCACATTTGGAGAACTTTGTATACAAGCGGTTCTCACGAAGTTTGTTTAGGACACACCGAAGGTGTTCTTCATGTTCTTCCTTTGACTTAGAATAGACTAGGATGTCATCCAGATAGACCACAACGAACTTATCAAGATACTCCATGAAAACCGAGTTCATAAGCCTCGAGAAGGTGGCAGGTGCGTTGGTGAGACCGAAAGACATGACCGTGTACTCATACAGGGCATAGCGGGTGGTGAAAGCTGTTTTAGGAACATCTTCCTTGCGAATCTTGATTTGATGATATCCACTTCTCAAGTCAAGCTTAGAGAAAACCACAGCTCCAGCTAGCTGGTCGAAGAGATCATTAATCCGCGGGGATATTTATTTTTGATGGTTTTAGCATTGAGAGCCTGATAGTCAACACAAAGTCTATCAGTCTTGTCCCGCTTCTTCACAAAGATGGTTGGGCTACCCCAAGAAGAAGTACTGTGCTGAATGAAACCCAACTTCTCTTGTTCATCAAGCTGATGTTTGAGTTCAGCCAACTCAGCAGGACCCATTTTATAAGGCCGCTTAGAAATAGGAGCGGTACCAGGTTCAAGCTCAATCACAAACTCAACCTCACGATCCGGAGGCATACCTGGCAACTCTTCAGGAAAGACATCTGGGAACTCATAGACCACCGGAATACTCTGAATAGCTTCTATAGCATCATCATTCAAAGTCACCAAAGAGAAAAGCTGAATAGCAGGAGTCAGACTTAGAGAATAGACTATGTGGCCTTCAGGGATTTTTAGAGAAACCGAGCGTTCAGCATAATCAATCACAGCTGCATTTGCTGTCAACCAATCCATGCCCAGGATAACATCAATGTCAGAATTGCCCAGAATAATTAAGGAAGCCTGGAACGAATAACCACCAATCTCAATTTGATTGCCATGGCTGATTTTAGAAGCCCTCATGCTTGAACCAGGAGATTGCACCATGAGGCGAGCTGGTAAAGCATCAGAAGGTAACCCGTTACCCTCCGCAAACTTGTAAGACACGAAAGAATGGGATGCACCAGAATCAAATAAAACTCTTGCAGGAACTGAGTTAACAGGAAGCATACCCATCACAACTCTAGGTGCATGCTCAGCTTGAGCGACATTGACACAGTTGGCACGAGCTACAGTAGACCCAGGCTTAGTGTTGATGTTGAGAGCCCGAGGTGGTGGTGCACGAACCATAGGAGAGCTTGCCGCAGATCTTGGAGGTGGTGGATGAAGAGCCTTGTTGTTCATTGGACAGTTCCATTGTTGATGTCCAGTGTTTCCACAAGTGTAACAAGCACCAGGTGGACGTGGAGCAACGTAGCCAGGGACTCCGCCAGGCGCTCCAGGGTAGTTGTGGTTGTAGCCCCTAGGAGCAGCAGTGAGGAAGTTTGGTGGCCTTGCTGCGTAGCTTGAAGGTCTTGGTGGAGCCGGGAGCAACTGTGGGGTGTTAGGAACCCAGACACGACGCTTAGAAGGAGTTGACATAGCTGAAGAGATTGCTGCATCACGGTTGTGTTTCTTTGACTCCTCGAACACTTTCCTACTTGCTTCTTCCTGTAGAGCTGTATGTTGGAGTTCCAGAAAAGACGTCGGCCTTGCATGTGTGATTGCATATTTAATCGATGCATTGAGCCCTTGTCTGAACCTATTTTGCTTCTTCTTGTCATCAGAGATCTCATCGCCACCATAACGAGAAAGGTTCATGAAGTTTTTGATGTAGGTATTGACATTGTCATTGCCCTGCTTGAGGTTGAGAAACACTTCCTTCATCCTCTCCATGACAATTTCTGACAGATATTGCTCTTTGAAAGCTCCAGTGAACTGTTCCCAAGTAGGCTGAAAACCAGTGTAGTTTGCCTTGAGGTAATTCTCCCACCACAGAGCTGCATCTCCCTTCAGAAGGTGAGTGGCACATTTTACCCATTCTTGCTCAGGAACATCAGCGGTCACAAGAACCTTGACACCTCCGCAACCAATCAGACATCAAGTGGTTGATCGAAACATCAAATTGGCGTGGGTTGAACTTCAGAAGCTTTTGATGTCTCCTCGCTTGGGAGGTGGAGGTAGCGGAACAAACTCATTCCTCGACACTTTCTTCAAATCGCTGCTGGATTACCTGCTAACAAGCATTGGCGATGCTTACGCAGCCCCCAGTTCAGGTTGTATGTCCTCCTCAGAACGGCGTGGTGGTGCCATCCTGTGATTGATATAAAACACAAGTTAATACCATAATGGAGAATAATAATAATCCAAAATAGTACCAAAATGGAATTAACCAAGATTTAAAGGATACAATTTACTAAGATGATATTAAAATATCAACAAAGTTCAAAGCACCTAGAAGATATTAAGCATATCGCATACGACTGAACAAGGAGTGTGGTACACAAAACTAAAGAAAAAAATTCCGCAAATTTCGGCATTAAGATACCACTATATGCGCAAAACCACTTAACGAATCAAGATTAGTAACTCTACCAATTCAATATACAAGAGCGAATGAGAAAAGTAGTGGTATGGTCGCGACTCCATCCCGCACTCAAATCATTACTCCGCACATGAATAAGTAAAACACATATCCCAACACCTTCTTCTTAAGATGAACCTAAAGATTAGTAACTACGGAAACGAACACCCCAAACAACATAACGTCGGATAACAAAGAGTAAGACATATCGCGTCGGTATACAACGAACCACCATCATTCCAAGCTAGATAGGGTTTTCGGCACACTCAAACATGAACAGAAAAATTGTAGCATCGGCAGGGGGTCGACCAGTAGCAACAACAGCCCTTCACCTCGTCACGGAAGCGGCAATGCGTCTAGAGGAACAACCCATAGTCATCCATCTCCCGGATGGACGGCCGTCGGAGCCCGGAGCATGGATGGCCGGGCCTCGCCGAACCAGACTGTCGATGTGCGGGGGCAATAGGAGAAGGTGTGCGCCACGTAGGAGGACGATGGGGGTGGCGGAGGAACAAGAGACGACAAAGGAAGCCTAGGGCGGTGATGGCGGTGGACGATAGGAGAGGCCCTAGGGTTTGCGCGTGGCGACAATTGGAGGCTTGGGACGGCTGCTTTGGAGGAGGAACTAAACCGAGGAAGAGTGCAGGAGCTGTGCTGGCGAGTGGTAAGGCTGGGGAGGCCGGTGAGGTGCATCTATGGGGCTGCCAGTGGAGTTGTCATGCTTGCAGGAGTAAGGGAAAATGCAGCTATCTCAAAGAGAGAGAAAATTTAGAAAATTTGCAAGTCGTTTTTTTCACCAGATGAAATGTTTAGCTAGCGACAATGTCGCAGACTGATGTGAAGCAGGGCCAATACGTAAATGAGGGTAGAGAAAAAACAAGTGTGACAGGTTAGGTGCTTCTATCTACCCAAACGAACAAACCAAGCTAGCTCACCGTCTCGATCCGGATCCAAAACACGCGCGCGGCAAGTGCCCTCAAATGAGCTGGATGCGACCAAGCTTAAACTAGAAGATAATATGCCTATTTAATTTGGTTGAACCCAGTTCCTAAACTGATATGATTAATCATTGGTTTGGAAGTTTCCTTGCTAAAATTTCCATCTGCTAACCCACTAAAACTAGTTTCAAATCCTAAACAAAAATTAATTACCCATAATGAAATGACAAACTTAATAAGATTTTTTCTCTTCACTGTCAAAGTAGTAATCAATCACCCCTTTGAACAACATAAATGTTGTTAAGTGAAAAAGAAAACCTAACCTGCTAGTTCGTGTAGATTTCTCGATTGGTAAAGTGCCAAACTTATCAAATTCTCTACACATAAAAGTAATATTTGATTAATTAAAATGCTACGTGAAAATTGAGGTTCATCAAAACAAAGCATGCAGAACACAACTCTCAAACGAACTTATATGTGCTCCAGATCCATAGTGGATAAAGGGGTTAGTCTACAATTTCCTGACTTATAATATGTTTGTGAGGTAGGCCTGACGTTCCACAATCACGGGCCATTATCTAATCATCACATCGTCAAACATGTTCTTCATACTGTACTGACACATGTAGGAGCAGCTGTATGAAAAATGAAAAAAAAATCATTAACTAGAGAGGGTAACAAACTCAAAGATTACACACTCAACAAAGTTTATCAGGTGGACAATCTGTAATGTATCTTTGTTACAAAACAAGTATATATCAAGTTCTGTTAGCTAATTCCAAATTTTGTAATTCAATAGTATCAATAATGGCCAAATCAACTTAATTCATTGGCAACACTATGGCCATCAAAGATGATATCATAGACACCAATGTTGAACTATAGTCGGTTTTAATTATTACATGCATATTCTTCATAATTGGTCCATTAAGTTGTTTTTGCATAGTTCAAAACAAAAGAGCAGGTCAATCCAATTAGGCTACATGCACCTACCGGGAAACATATTAAGTTACACCATGGCTTGTACAACAAAGCCAGATCAAGAACAAGAAATTGGAAGGAGGTGAATGGAGCGGATAGAACCCATCCTTTTAAGATCTTCAGGGGTCAATAATTCAACATCTAGTGCAGGTCGTGCTACTCCTTATCGACCTCCATAGGACGGCCATCTGTGTGTTGTCATAGGACTGCTCCTCCTTGTGTCCTCCAATCTACATTGGAAAGGATGATTGCCATGTAGATAGGAGGGATCTTAGATGACAGCGTGCATTTGGAGGCCGGTTCCACCGGTAGCACCGCCAGGTGAGCTGATGATTCGCGGTGGGTTCCGCTGCTCGAGGATGAGATCAATATTAGGGAAAAGACGTCATAGCTCGAAGTCCACGAAGCCATGCCGCCACCGCTGCCGCTGGGATGGGAAGGGAGACGAGTGGGATTGTGAAGGTCGTACATAGCCTAGACAACGCTAACATACCCGGTGCACATGCCCAATGAACCAGCATAGCCTAATTTTAGCACTAGAGTAGCATCCCTCAAGGACATGTGGCCCGTTAGCGGGAACCGGCGGATTACACAGACGGCCAGGAACTGCTCGTATGCAAGATCTGACGGCTAAAATCATTGATGGCATGAGAAGCCTCCTAGATGACTCAGTTATAATGTCCTTAATTAATGGTGTTATTCTTCATAATAGATTGATTTATTAAGTTGTTTTTGCATAGTTTGAAACGAAGAGTAGGATCCAATTAGGCTGCATGCACCTACCGGGAAACATATTAAGTTACAACATGGCTTGTACAGCAAAGCCAGATCAAGAACAAATAGAAGGAGGTGAATGGGAACGGATAGAACCCATCCTTTTGAGATCTTCAGGGATCAATAACTCAATATCCACTGCAGCCCGTGCTACTCCTTGTCGACCTCCATGGGACGGCCGTCTGTGTGTTGTCATAGGACTGCTCCTCCTTGTGTCCTCCAATCTACATTGGAAAGGATGATTTCCATGTAGATAGGGAAGATCTTAGATGACAACGCACATTTGGAGGCCGGTTCCACCGATAGCACTGCCGGGTGAGCTAATGATTCCCGGTGGGTTCCGCTTCTCAAGGATGAGAATGAGATTGGGGGAAAGACGTCATAGCTCGAAGTACACGAAGCCATGCCGCCACCACTACCATGGGGACGGGACGGGAAGGGAGAGAAGTGGGATTGTGAAGGCCGTACATAGCCCAAACAACACTAACATGCTTGGTGCGCAGGCCCAATCAACCAGCATAGCCCAATTTTACCACCAGAGTAGCGTCCCTCAAGGACATGCGACCCGTTAGCGGGAACCACCAGATTACACAGAGATCTAATGGCCAGGAACTGCTCGTATGCAAGATTTGACGGCGAAAATCGCTGATGGCGTGAGAAGCCTCCTAGATGACTCAGTTATAATGTCCTTAATAAAAATTCTTACATCATAAATTACATGGTGGACTATGGTGGTGAACATACTTTTAAGTAATGGACCGATTCACGAGCTACATTGATGGATTGAATAGATGGGCCATGGTGTTTCAATGGTTTTACATTTTTTTATTTGTCGCTACTCTCGACCATTTTCTCTTCCTTCCAAATCCGCTGGAGACGAAAGCAACAAAAAGAAGCAACATGATAGAACCAAGTGAGGAGAGTGACCCAGGATGACAAAATATTCGCGGCTATCGTGTCGAAGCAAAGAAGCAGGCACTGACCAAAATCTTGCATGTGGAGGGTGTGAGGGTCGCGGTTTCATACCCTGCGGCATGCGAGTTGGGGAAGAAGACTGGCGGGGTCGCACGTGGCAAGGGGCAACCGCGGGAGGTGAATCGATCTGATCTGGTTACTTGTGTGTGTTAATTGAATGTGTCGATTGATTTCATTACTTTCTGGTTAGTTGAACAAAGTAATTATGATGCTCTGAACCTTAGTTGAATTGCAGATTCGAATGATTTGAGAACCATGGATCGCAAATTCGGGCAAAGACTCTAGTCCTTGTGCTTGATGGCCATAGTTGATAGTATTGTAGGCTTACGCTGGACCCGAAAGTACATCGGGTGTGCAACCAGCGATCCTGTTAGGAGTATCCCCCGAGTGTTTGATCGAGCCATAGACTCGCACAGAGACTCGGTTTTTGTTCGTTAGCGTAGCTTCATAAGTTGTGGCATCCAAGGAATTTCTCAACTCAGATACCCTCCTTGTGATTCAGCCGGATGCTTCATTGGCTTCATGGATGAATTTCTCTCAGTTTGAATGATCTATGATGTCAGGGATGACACACTGGTGAACTCAACCATCAGTCTGAATGACCGATGGGACGTGATGCAGTGGGCCCTAGTGGAAAGCTGACCGAATTTGACCACACAACACATAAAAATGGGGTATTATTAATTGTGCCTCCTCAATTTGCGCGCGTAGTGGGGAAAGTGCAGTACAATTTGGTTCTTTCCCGCCACGCTTATTTGTTGGACGCGTGCCAAACGTCCATACTCATGAGCATGCGACCAAGATTAACCCACTCCTAGTATAATTAAAGGGGTAGGCACAGTTAGAAATCTCACTTCATCTTCTTCCTCGCCACCTTCCTCTCTTGTGCGCCTTGCCATTGCTTTGATTATTGTTGTGCCGGACGTGCTGCATGTGTTTCCAAGCACATCCCTTCATTCCTCCAGGAGGAGACGTGCTACTATTATGGGAAAGAACAAGGGCAAGGGTGCCAGAGGAATCGGTTCTAGCACCACCACCCCTGCCAAAAAGAAGGCCTGCACCATGTCGAGGGTCACCAACAGAGATTAGCGGTACTCCACCGTGAAGCTGTCAGATCTGTGCCCATTGAAGTAGGTTGAGTTTCTATCCTCCGAGGAAGATTACAATATCCTTGGTCCAGAGGTATCCCTACTCCCCCTCGTGGGTTTCGGGTGATGTTTGTCGACTTTGTCCTTTGTGGCCTTTGGCTCCTAGTCCACGAGGTTCTTTGTGGGATGTTTTTCCTCTATGGGGTCCCGCTGCACTAACTAAAACCCAATTCAATTCTTCATATCGCTTGTTTCATCACCCTTTGCGAGTGTTGTCATGGCATTGCGCCCTACTTTGGGTTGTGGAAGAAGTTGTACTCTATGAAGAGGCAAGCTGGAAATGAGGGTCTCTATCATGTTGGTGGATGCAACATTTTCGTTTGAGGGAATATGCACCAAACTCCTTACAAGATTGTCGACTCTGCATAAGGATGGAGGAACAAATGGTTATACATTCGCTGCTAGAAGGTGGGGGAGCAGAATTATGGCTTAGCGCCCTTTGATCCGAGTGCCGTGCAGGTGAGGAAGAGGTCGTGGAGGAACGAGGTGGCACCGGCTGAAGAGGAATACGTTGAGGCATTGTACGCTCAAGTGAAAAGCCTACAAATGACTCCCGACAAGATAGTACAATGAGTCGACATCCTTCGTGCTTTTCTCGAGTGACGCATCCAGCCTCTCCAAGTCAGGAGTCACCCGATATGGAAGTACACTGGTCAGAATGTTCTGATATGCCATCTTGAGGAGAACCTGTCTTATGCCGAGCTTGAAAAGAAAATCAAGAATTTGATGAAGCTCACCAATGACGAGGCCCTTCTGAAGCCTTCATAGTTGACTCCATTTGACTCCGACAAGAAGGTGCCCAAGGTGTGTTATATGTTTTGTTTGTATTCCGTCCATCAATTGTAGCAGCTCGCAATCTATCAGTATTGAGGTTTTGTTCAGAGTACATGATTATAAGGTAAAGCCGGTGTTGCCTCCTCTTCCTGAGCAGTTTGAAGTGGCAGACGGCAACGAGTCGGATGACTCCGATTCAATCGTTCCTCCCGCTGAGGCTACCGAAGAGGATAGTGATGAGGGCACTAGAAAGCGTAGCCGCAGTGAAGATTCAGATGCTTCAACGCCCTAAGACCCGAGGGAGGCTGATTTGTCGCTAGGAGGTTCTGTGGTTCCTTTCCAAACTACGTCGCCAGTGCCAGCAACTAAGAAATCTAATGCTGCCTAGGATCTTGATTCCATGAGCACGTGAGTACCTTTCCTTGATTTTGTACTTGTGATTGAAATTGTTGTGTTATTTGTGCTTGACCGTGGTATGCCTACAACACAGATTCGCCACTTGGTGCTAATGCTGGAGATGGAGTGGAGGAGGGAGTCGTGGACTCGAAGGCCATGAGTTTTTAAGATATCATAGATATCGCCAAGACGGTGGATACTCATAATGGCGATGGGTCCTCGAGCTCCTCCAAGCTTCGGAAGCGAAAGAGGGTGGCCACACGAACTACCCCGGGGTCCCTCGACATCCGCCGGTGACCATGTAAGTGTATCGCCATGTTGTCGAGTTAACTTTTGTGTAGCCTCACTCGCGAAGCCCCCAACTCCTCATGTTCTGACTCAAGTGCCTTTTAGCCTTTTCTACATAACATGGTGGAGGTGGACCAAAGTTATATCCAACTGGAGAAGGGGTAGGACCATATGCAACACAGGTGTTGTTGATTTTTGTTCCAATGTGGCATTACTCCTTTTCTTCTAACATATTATGCTGGGGCAGTTGATAGAGATGAAGCCTTGTGCCATGTGGAGGAGTTCGAGAAGAGCCTTGGATGCACGAATAACAAGGATACACGCGCTCGGGAGGTGTTGTGGTGTGGAACACGACAGTGCCATCGGGGATGGCATGAGAGGGGACAATCAGGATGCTATCGGTGGTTACTTGCAGCGGGTTGGGCACAGATACTGCAGACACAATGATGTACCCAGGTTCGGAGCCCTCTTGTCGAGGTAACACTCCTACTCCTGCAAGGATCTACTATATGGGGAGCGATTACTCAGTACAAGTGCTCCTTGAGCTGCTTCCTTAGCTACTATCGAGAGCTAGAGGAAGATGAACTACTAGACTTGGTGATTCTGGCTAACTTGTAACTCGTAATGCCCTACCTAGAACCCTAGCACTACCCCTCCTTATATACTGGTAGAAGGGTAGGTTACAATGTGGGTTCTAGGGTTTACTGTTTTGGGCTTTGGTCGTTTACAAAGCGGCCTAGCTGACTGGGTCCAGCTAGTGGTCCAGGACCTAGTCAAGCTCTAGTACAGGTGGGGACAACGCCACAGTGTCTCCGCTTTGGGCATCACCCGATGCTTTAACCATCAGCTTGGTGCTTTACCCATCAGTCAGAGCTTTATCCGTCAGCCGAAGCTTTACTCGTCACCTCTCGGCCTTAGCGCTTTGGCGCCCTCGTCTGGTAGTGCCGGTGGTGTGGTGTGCTAGCATGTCCGGTCAAGGGTGCGCTCAGCAAGGAGAATCACCCCCTCCTGTACTTTTGGCCAGCGGATCCAAGGCAGCCAGGTAGAGGTGGCCACCCAGCCGGCTATCTCGGCCCTCGGCTAGACGGGCCAGCCAGGGAATCTTGATGCGGACCGGGTGAAGTGTATCACCCGACTAAGGTTCTTCGTCTTGTGTCCATCCGACCAGATTTCCCTGGAGCCGGCCAGTTAACGCTGGCTTGGCCTACCAGGGGGTCATCCCCCAACACTAGTCCCAAGCGTGTTGGGGCTTGGCCTTGCGGAAAATCTCCCGCGTGATCATTGGTTGCTCTTGAAATGATTGCTGGTGAAGACTGTATCACGAATTTGTCTTTTAGTACTTGTCGTTTTCTAGCTCGAGATGCCCGCTTTCCCGGCTAGAGTTTACCGACTACGGGTCCGGTGGCCCACCCACAGGGTGTGAGCAGCGATTGCATCTCCCGGCTGCCGCGCCCGGCTAGGGAGGCGAATCGGCCAGTTGATGACGTCAATGTTGTCATTAGGCATGCCTACCTCCTCTGTCGCGCGTCAGTTTGATCCCTTGGCCTGCCGCCGCAGTTTTGGTAACCACGCCCACGCCTTCATCATAGCGGTTTCTCGTAGATCGTGCGCACGCTTGGCCTTCGCGGTAACACCCGTGGGATCCTTTGTGGCATTTCCTTTGGTGCAAACAATCCGGCGCCGAAGCATGATGGGGGTAGTGGAACAGTTCTTGCGCCACGTGGCGTTGGGGAGTACAAGAGGCGCGGTTGCCCTGCCTCGATAAATAGGGGTGCCGGGGGAGGGCTTCTCCCCTACTTTGCTTTCTTCCTGTGCCTATTGCCCTTTGCGCTTCTGCCTCCTTACTGCCACCTTGAGCCACCGCCCTCCTTGAACACCGCCGCCGCCATTCCTTCGTCACGACGACAGGATCCTGCTTCTCCAACATGGCCACCGTGCCTACTGAGATGCTTCCTGATCAGGCGAGGGGCTGATGCGGTTTGTATGTCACCGATGACCTGGTGCAGAAGTACTAGCGGGGGAAGCTCATCCCGTCGGAGTGCTTGGTGATGCATCGCATGGCGCCGGAGGAGGAGCGGGTCCCCAATCCTTGACCTGGGGAGGTCGTCGTCTTCCTCGCCCACTTCGCCTGTGGGCTCGGCCTGCCTCTGAGCAGGTTCGTCTTGGAGTTAATGGTCTCCTTCGACCTCTAGCTCCACCACCTTGGCACCAACGCCATCGCGCAGCTGTCGCATCACGCGTCCTACTGCGAGGCCTTCCTTGGGGTTTTCTCGGATGCGGCGAACTTCTTGAAGTTCTTCTACTTCAAGGTCCAGGTGGTGGGGAAGGGCGGCGCCCTCACGGAGACCGGTTGCTGCACCATCTACCCTCGGGTGACATCGCCGGTGCCACGGCTGGACATCCACAACACCATCAAGATGTGGCAGTGCTCGTATTTCTACGTGTGCAACAACACCGACATCGAATGGATCAAGGTGCCGGTGTTCGCCAATGTCCCCTCCAGCCAGAAGGCTTGGACCGTCCAAAACTTGGGCGCCCAGGCGGACATGGAGTGGATGGCCGCCCGGGTGCTGGTGCTGGTGGAGAAGGAGCGGCACATCACCCGGGACATCCTGCTGTCCTGGATGACGAGTCGCGTGCTTCCGTTGCAGCAGCGGTCACACAAGATCTTCCACTTGTCCGGGCCGCTGGATCCCACCCGGGTGTCCTAGCTGGAGGTGCCGTTCATGGCCCTTCGAGAATGGCTCGCCACCATCTCGAATCCGTATCACCACGGCCGGCTGCCCCCAAAGGTTAGGCTCTCTTCCTTTTCTTCGGGTAGACCTTTCCCGAAGAATTCCTCTCCTTGTCTCTTATGTTCCTTGTTGAGTAGATTTTTACGGCGCAGCTAGCAGAATACGACATGGGGGAGGATGATCTTCCTGAGTTCACCACCGACCACAAGCTGCCGAGGTTCCCGCCGATGGAACTGGAGCGGTTCCCCACCCAGGCCGATGAGGGCTGCGAGTTTCCACCCGGTGAGCTGCTTTTCTTACCCAGAATTTTCTTGTTCTTATTTTGTCATGTGCCTGATGTCATTCCCTTATCTTGGTGTAGCCGCCCACGACGAGGATGCAGACCTGGCTGAGGCCACCGTGTCGAAGGCTCGCGGGAAGCGGGCTGCCTCGAACAGAGCCGCTCCGGCCGAGGGAGGGCAAAGAGGAGCCACCGCCCAAGGGCTGCAGCCGTCGTGCCGAGTATGTGCCCATGTCTCCCTTGCTCGGCATGTTAGTTTATCTTCGCCTTTACTTATTATGCTCTGCCCTTCTCTCAGCGACGTGATGTCTTTGACTGGCTCCGCGACCATCACCACCGTGTCCGACCCTACTCCAGTTGGAGCCGAGGGGTCGGCTGCTACCTCTGCTGTTGCCTCTGCTGCTAAGGCAGACAAGGCTGATGCATGTGCTGCCAAGGCAGCTGAGACTGTGTCCTCTGCTGCGAAGTCGGCTGAGGCTGCAGCTTCTGCTGCCAACACGGCCGAGGTTGCAGCGGAGATGGTGGTGCCGGCTGGATCTTTGGTCCTGCATCGGGCCTCTGCCGCTACCCATGCCGTCGATCTGCTCCTTGCTCCGGGCCGGGTTCAGGCGGGTTATGCCACCTACCAGGTGGAGGATCCCGTGGAGGTGGAAAGGGAGGCCCCTGTGCAGTCGGCGGATGGAGACGGAGGCAGGGAGGTGGCCTCTGGCTCGGGGGCTCCGGAGGCGTCGCGTGTTTCCTCAGGTGATGACGGCAAGCTCCAAATCACTGGCAGTCGGTCGGCTCCGGTTGCGCCACCGCCGGACTCCGTCCTGGTGCAGCTCTCCGAGTCGGCGCCCATTGTGCTTGGCTAGGTTCGCCACTTGGTGGATGTGATGAAGCAGGGGCTTGGCAAAGCCAGGGCGCTCGGGACGTCCCTCGAGGTAAACAATTCCTCTGTGGTTGTTTTAGTTGCCCTTCTTGCTGTTCTCTTCTTAGTCCTTCTTCTCTCTTATACAGAAAGCCTTTGCCGAAGCCGCCAAGACCTCGGAGGATCTAGGGCATTAGATTGCTTGCTCTGCTTTGTCTTCCTGGCTGCGCGAGTTTTCGCGCTTCTTGTTGACCATTGGGTACCCCCATGCAGCTCTGTTAGTGGACAGGGACCGCGAGGTTGAGAGGCTGAAGGCGGAGGTTGCCCGGCTGGAGGAGTCCAACGCGACACGCCAGGACTAGATTGGCCAGTTGTTGTCGCACCGACATCAGATGGAGGTCAAGGCCGGCCAGGCGAAGAAGACCACCGAGATCCGGGCCAAGGCATTGAAGAACCTCGAGTAGATCTAGGCTCGCCAGGTGGAGGATCTGAAGACCGCCTAGGCCCGGGAGAAGTCGGCTCTAGGGGAGCTGTGCCAAATCGCTGAGATGGTCGTCAGTAAGTGATACACTTGGCGAGCTTTCTCCTTCTCCCGCTACAGCCGGAAAGTTGACATTTTTCTTTTTCCCTGTGCAGCTCAGTATCCTGAGGCGACCGACCAAGCCTTGGCACGTGTCCCCGAGGCGGACGTCGGCCGCGACCTGCACCCGATGGAGCTGGTGACGATCATTAGCGAGGAGGCCAACCGGCTGCGCGACACTACCCTTGAGGTCTTCGACTACGTCTGGCCTAAGGCCGACCGCCCGAGCACGATGGCCGCCTTGACTAGGACGCTCTTTGGTGCCCGGGAGCTCATGGACATGGCACGAGACTGGGCTGCCCGTGGTGGTGCTGAGATGGTCTTGGCGCTGCTGAAGTCCTGGTACCCGGACATAGACCTGTGGAGTCTCTCTAGAGGGTTTTGCTAAGGGACCAGCTTCGACCAGCTTCGGGCCAAAGTTCCTGACATTCGCTCCTGTGATGTCAAAATTGTGATCTTCGTCCAGCTGGATCGGGACTTTGTTGACCCAGCCGGCGTGGAGGGATATCACTATAGCTCGATGCACGACGACGCCCTGGCTACGCCAAGCTCTGCTTCCTTCGACAATGCATCCAGCAGCCGCGCCCCAGCCGGTGCCTCTGGCCCTTCTGATGACCCGTAGGCCTTATCCCTAGAATGTTGGGTGTATTTGTACTTGGTAGCTTAGTCCTTTTCTTAGCGAGCATTGACCTTTGAAGCTGTGCCCTCGTCAGCGCTTTGCCAAAAGCAAGGGTTTGCTTAGGTGGCGTACTTGCGCAATACTTCGGACTTTGACTACCAACTTTGAACGAGTAGGCGCAGCCGAAATGTCTAGATGTCTTGTTTTCCTTAGGATTTTTCCTGTACGAGCCTTCGAGTTTGTCCGCTCTTGCCGTGTCTATCAGCCGTCTTGCGGTCTGCAGCTGGAATCAAAGAGGGGTCTCTTGGAGTCGCGTACAGTACTTTGTCCCTTCAGAGTTTGCTGCCGTCTAGGCTATCCGACGAGCTTACGAGGGAAACTGACGGGTCCGGGGTTAAAAACAATGCAGCCGGAAAGTTTGTAAGTGCAACAGAAAATGCCAAATTATTACAGAGTCCCCAAGGCTATGTCGAGGCCCCTCAACTTGTTCATTACATAAAAGTAAGATACATTTTCCCTTTACTCAGGTGTAGAATGGACGAAGCAGGTTCACATTCCACGGGCGCTCAATTTCTTTGCCGGAGCGGTCCATTTTGTTCTTTGCCGGCTGGTGGGCGTCGAACAGGTAGTACGAGTTTTTATGCAGCGCCCAGTGGATGATGAATGACCCCTCCCAAGGCGGAGCTAGCTTGTGCATCCCCTTGGTGTCTTGTACCAGCCATAAGACGAGGTCGCCCTCGCGAAACAATACGTCGCGGATCCGGCTGGCGTGATAGCGTCTCAGGCTCTGCTGGTAGATGGAGGACCTAGACAAGGCTAGCTCTCGAGCCTCCTCAAGGAGATCAACACTGTCTTCTCGTGCTTCCTTGGCTTGCTGCTTTGTGTACAACAGTTTGCCCGGCGCATAAAATTTGATGTCGGCTGGTAGGCCTGCCTCTGCCCCATAGACGAGGAAGAATGGTGTGAAGTGTGAGTTGTTAGTAGGCTCCATAGCACTGCCAGCAGTTCCTCTATCCAGCATCCGGGTGTCCTCATCAGCGGCTCAATCAGTCTTGGCTTGATTCCGGCTAGGACTAGGCCATTTGCTCACTCGCACTATCCATTGGATTGGGGGTGTGCAACGGAGGCCAGTTCCAGGAAGATGCCCTTGTCACCATAGAAATGCGCGAAGGCCCCTTTGGCGAAGTTGGTGTCGTTGTCAGTGATGATGCTATTGGGGTAGCCGAACCGCGTGATGATGTCGGTGAAGAACTTGACCATTGTCGGTCCATCCAGTTTCTTTATTGGCTTTGCCTCGATCCACTTGGTGAACTTGTCCACGACCACCAGCAAGTGTGTCATGCCGGATCACGCTGTTTTGAATGGACCCACCATATCCAGACCCGAGAAGGCAAACAGCCAGGTGATGGGGATCGTCTTGAGTGTTGATGATGGAGTGTGTTTCTGCTGGGCGAACTGCTGACATCCGTTGCATGCCTTCACCAGCTGCTCGGCGTCCTCCAGTGCCATGGGCCAGTAGAATCCGTGGCGAAATGCCTTTGCCACTATTTCTCTTGACGATGCATGATGACCGCATTTGCCTTGGTGAATGTGCACCAACAGCCGGATTCCTTCCTCTTGGCTTACGCAGCGCTGGTATATTCCTCCCACGCTGCGCTTGTAAAGCTCGTTGTTGATGATGGTGTATGCACTTGCCCTACGCTTCACCTGTCTTGCCGCTACCTCTTCATCCGGCAACTCTCCTTTGGCCAGAAAGTCCATGAACGGCTTGCCCCATGATGGTGTCTCCCGGGTGGAGAGGACGGTTTGCATGATCAACTTGACTTCTTTGCTCCCGGCCAGCTCGGGCTCGTCAGGCGGCCTACCGGGCTGGAGATTGGAGACGTCAGTCCCGGGGCTGCTGGAGCCAGCTCAGGGTGTCGCGGCCTGCGGCTCGGCAGTTCCTGAGGTGGAGGCGGCAGTCCCCGGGTGTGGCGTGGCAGTCCCCGGGAAGGAGGGGGCAATCCCTGGGTGCGGCGTGGCAGTCCCCGGGACGGAGGCGACAGTCCTCGGGATGGAGCTGGCAGTCCTCGAGTCCACGTCCATCATGATGTAGTCGAATTCCGGTGATGGCGTGATGAAGGGCTTGCGCAAGTGTTCAAGGGCGACTCCAGGTGGAATTGCCGCTCTTGTTGAGCCTACGCGGGCGAGCGCGTCCGTGGCTTTATTGTTCGCTCGAGGCACGTGGTGAAACTCGCATCCTTCAAAACAGGCGCATAGCTGCTGTACGAAGAAGCGGTATAGTTGCATATTTGCGTCCTTGGTGTCCCAGACGCCTCATACTTGCTGCACCACCAGGTCTGTGTCACCGAAGCATAGGATGTGTCTGATGCCGATCTCTTTTGCCATCTTGATGCCATGGATGAGTGCTTCGTATTCGACGACGTTGTTGGATGCGCGAAAGTGGATCTGCATCACGTACTCTACTCGATCTCCTTTTGAAGAGGTGATGACGACCCCGGCTCCGAGCCCACCATACATCTTGGAGCCGTCGAAGTGAAGCTTCCAGTGCGTGGAGTCGGGACATGGAGACAGGTACTGCGTCTCTGCCCAATCGACAAGGAAGTTTGCCAGGGCCTGAGATTTGATCGCCGTTCTTGGCTCATACCGGATGCAGTGTGCGGCGAGCTCTATTGCCTACTTCGCCACCCGACCTGTGGTGTTCTTGTTGCCGATGATCTCCGCCAGGGGGGCCAACGCCACTACCCGGATGGAGTGCTCTTGGAAGTAATGCTTTAGCTTCTTGGCAGCCATGTACCATACACTAGCTTCTGGTAGTGAGGGTAGTTCTGCTTTGACAGCAAGAGTACCTCACTCAAGTAGTACACCGAGCGTTGAACCGGCTGAGCCTTTCCTTCTTCCGGTCTCTCTATCACCAGTACGGTGCTGACGACCCGATTGGTAGCTACAATGTACATCAACATTCACTACAAGAAACACCCCTGTAAAGCAATATATACTTGGCAACGCTATAAATATTGGAAAATGATACCCCTAACCCGGGGATCCTAACTTTCTATCCCCCGGGTCGCGTCGCGGTCCACCACTCGTGTGTGGGGCCTCAAATACAACGAGCGATTCCCCATCCTGTCTCGCAAACCAAGGCCCGCTATGCCGCCTTTGTGACGCCGCCGCCGCTCAGCCCCTTGTCCTCTCCTCTTCGAGCTGCCCTGCCCCTCCTCTCGTCGGCCGCAGCCTGAGATCCTCAACCACCACCTACGTCGCCGCGGAGCCCCCTCCCCCTCAAGCTCCCCTTCCCCGCCGTCCAAGACAGGAATCCTCCATCGCCATGGGAAGCATCGCAGCTGGTCGCCACCGGAGCTTGCCGCACGCTCAGCCGCCTGCACCGCCGGAGATCGCCGTGCGCTGCCGGCAGCTGGTCACGCCTTCTCATTGCCCCGCATGGCCGCTCGTCGCCGGAGCTCGCTACACGCACGCCCACACCTTGCCTCGCACCACCGCGCCGGAGAAGCTCGCCATACGCACGCCACCGGAGCTCGCTGCGCCCGCTCCTTGCCGCCGCTGGAGCTCGCCGTCTTCCCATCTTGTTGGCTAGAGCTCGCCGCCCTATAAGCGGAGCACCAACGCAGCGAGATGGCGAGCCTGCTCCCTTGCACGTGCTTGCCTCCGGCAGGGGCATCGCCGGATGTCGCCCCGCTGCTCCGACCTCCGTCGAGGAACACTGGTTTGTGTGGTGCCCCGTGCATGCTACCTACACGAGGAGATTTTGCTACCCACGACCATCGTCGTTGCTACTAACGTCCGACGGATTTGCTACGGACAGAGTGGCGGATTTTTATGTGGGGGATTTTTTGCTACGGCCGCGGGATTTGCTACATACATATACTTTTTTTGCTCCAACTGATGTGTGTGTTTGCTATAATATTGTAAAACTTTTACTACAAGATGACTGACGATAGTCTCTGAAGAAGTCGTTTTGCTAGGTAGCAACTTTTTTTTGAAATCTATTTTTTGCTACATTAGCACATTCTGTTTGCTACCACGGTTTTGTGGTATTGCTACAATAGTGTAATGTTTTTGCTACGAGGTCTCCGACGAGGTTTTTCCCGGTGAGTCTCCGGTGATAGTTTCCGGCGAAATGCTCCGGCGAGTCTCCGACGAAGTTGGTTTTGCTACATTAGTACTTTTTTTTGCTATATGATCTCCGGCGAGGTCTCCGGTAGACTCTTCGGTGAGGTCCAGTCTATTTTTGTATTTTATATGCCGAACCGTTTTCTGCTACATGTAGCAAAAGCGGGGTTATTTGTAGCAAAAGCGAGATTTTGGGGACTTTTGAGGGGACACGTGTCAGCAGGGCGAGGCGGGGGATCTGAGGGATCGATCCCCCTAGGGACGCATAGCACGCCCCATAAATATTTGTTGCAGAATTTTACCATAGATACAGGTATATGCGTTACAGGCAGATCCGTACCATTATACTGATTTCAACTTACGAAACAAAGATTGTGAGCCCAGCCCACTAAGCACGACTCCCTACGTTAACCCCACTAGCCACGATCACACGCCCGCATCCTGCACTTCCACTCCTCGCCTCCTAGACCTAGCCGCCTCCCTCCTCTCCCCAAGGGTGTCTCGGCGTGGCAAGCATTGCCTCCCTCGCCGGTGACCAATGGCGGCCGATGATGCACGTCGGGCTGACAACTCCGCGACGGCGAGTTGGACTAAGGGGCGTGGCGGAGCAAGGGTACAGCGGAGGTGGGGGCTCCAGATATACGCAATTTATGCCTCTCCCCTGTAAGATTACTCGCTCCTTTTCCCTTGGATTGACCTGTTGTTACCATTTTTCTTTGATTTTTGTGCATCCTTACTGATTCCTTCCATCAGCCGCTCATGGTCTGCAGCAATTTTTTTCTTGTTTGGATCGGTTAGATGCCAAGAAGAGTCATTCACGTCTCATTATTGCTCAAGTATTAGCGCACGGATCAGACCACGAATGTACTCTTTTAACCCAAATCTGCTATGTACTTGTAGATTGCAAAGACGGGTTTTATTTTGTGATATTATAGTTTGTGTACATAGATGAGTGCGACTGGATGTTCAATCATAAAGAATTTTCTTCTAATCAATTCGTTCTGTCTTTTAATCTATAGGGTTCTAGTGTTGACTTATTGAAGTAGCTAGAAATCAATACAGGCCTGTTTACAAGTCAAGGAATGAGCAGTACAGGGACGTGTAGGCTGGTCGGACGTCATCGGCATGGGCATCATCGATGGTTACTACTGTGAGTGCCGCCCTTGCAAGTGCAGTACTGATGTTACTGCTCCTGTAAGTCCAGCAATCAACAGATGCAAATTTTGAGCCAAGTGTGTTTCTTATTCTATTTGCACGAGAAAGGTAAGGAATCTGTATTTCGATTGGATTTGACGACAAATTTTCAAAACTACTTTACATGTACAACAATACTAGAATTGCACCAGCCATGCCCAATCACACTGTATGACTGTGTTTCTCTTGATGCAAACTGAAGTCAATCAATACACCATGGTTTATGTAATGTTATTAACCTTGAGCTATTTCTGTGATCAGTGCAATGTCATACAAGACAGTGATGGGGCTGTAGGCAGATAGACAGTGTAGGTGGGGGTGGTACGAGATGGTAAAACAAGAAACCACAAGCGGGCACATATCAGCAGCAACAACCAGCAACAGTACTGCTGGAAGGTATTAATTCCTTCCCTTTTGACGAGTTATATCATGCAGAAAGCTGTTTCAGCTCATGCATTATTTCAAAATGACACTAACTAGAACTTGTAGTTAATTACTTCTCACGAGAAGCATGTATCCTCCCTCCTATTACTTGCACAACGACAACTTAGTAAAGGTTTGGAATATCATCATACTTGCGATAAGATTTAGATTCATAATTTTGGATCGCATCGCGACAACCCATGAAAGTTTCAAGAACCTGTTTCAGTTTACTTGTATACGTACCTTAAATTAGTTTAAACCTTAAATGTTCTCCCTGCCAATCTCCAATCCGAGATCTACCACTATGTGTAAACTTCTACTTATGCCCGTCACATTAACAGTTTATCTTTGTAATACTGCGATTAAGAATTCTATCAATCAGTTAATTGCCGTTTTTGATGTGTTGTTAGATTGATTATGATCTAGTTAACGGATTTCATGTTCTGTTTAATGGATTTGTTCAGACCATGATGAATCCGGCTGCGAGCAGCCGGGTGATCTCTTCACCGATGGTTCTTCTTTTTTCTTCCGTGAAGCGACGTAGTGACTGCTTGACCGGCTTTGCATCCAGCCTGACATGTAAAGAGTGCTCGACGAGCTCCCTCGGAACACCAGGCATGTCCTTGGAGGACCGTGCGAAGATATCCCGATTCTCACGGAGGAAGTCGACGAGCGCGCTTTCCTATTTGCTGTCAAGGTTGTCTTCGACCAGGATGAACTTGTCCGGCTCGGCCTCGTTCAGCAGGATCTTCTGATGGAGATATGCCCGAGAGGCAAATAAGAAATATTTTTTTATTATAATATCTCAATTAGTTTATAATAGTTTCATATTGTGCTATAACTGTGCCAAGTAGAAACATTGGTATATGTGTGGTATGAAACGACCAAGTCCCTAGTAGCCTCTATTCATACTAGTTCGTTGGTCACGAAGATGATCTGAGTTTCAAGATCATGGGCATTTATGCCGACTGACAACGAGATCATATCATTGGAGAATGATGTGATTGGACATTCCTCGAAGGATTACAGCACGATCAAGTCATCTAATTCATTGTTGCAACATCTATACCTAGACTCCTTCTCCTTAGATCGTGAGCTCATATTACTCACTGTTTTCCTAGGCTGCTTAGACTATATCAACCGCCATCTGGTAATACGGTGGCCATAAAGGTGTATGTCGGGTATTCCGAAGGAACAGTAGATGACATGTGACTGCAAGACCGGGATTTGTTCACCCACATGACGGGTAAAGATACATACGGCCGGCTTGGTGAGATTACATCTATAAATGTTGCAACATGTGACTAGGTCACGGGGATGTAATATCACGGTAACAAGAAAACAGAACTTGTTGTGAACGAGATTGAACAAAGGTATGGGATACCAATGATCGGATCTCGGACAAGTTGTATCGAGAAACAAAAGGAAGAGGATGCTACATATAGACGGTTCAAACGACATTGTCATCAGGAATGCATAGGGGTCACATGGATATCTCTGGTCCCTCTATTGATCATTGATACAGATCATGTCTAGAGCATTCCCGAGCCGTGAGAGGATACACTTAAGGGTACGATGAGAGCGATCATTCGTAAGATGGAATCACAGTAGAGAAAGAGAAAGCCGGAATCGTTCCGCAGAGAGATCCGAAGTTGTTCGGAGAAAAAATAAAGGACCGGAATCATTTTGGGAAAGATCCGAAGTTGTTCCGAGGAAATCGAAAGGGAACCGAAAGGTGTTTCGGGTTGAATCAGGTTTTGTAATATGTATTTATATATTAATTAGTGTAATTAATATTAAATATAATATTAAAATCTAATTTGAAGGGGTATTCCACTAATGGGCCAAACTTCCTAGGGAATAAAGGCCCATGAGGGAAAACCGAAGGGGGGAAGGGCCAAGGGCCAAAGGGCCAAGGCTCAGGCGCCTCAAGGGGGCCCACCCGGCCAGCCTAGGGGAATGTGCCTTTTATTTGGACTCCGGAATCTGAGACTTCCTTTCAAGTTCTCCGAGATTTCCCGGATACATTTGTTTTTGACAGCATCCGCATTTCTGTGCGCAGGGTGGGGCCCACCCCTGGCCGGCTGGCCCATGAGGCCCATGCGCCTCCCCCTCTCCCTTGAATAGTCCCACATGGGAAACCCAAAGGGGAGGGCACACCCCCTCCCCCTATATAAAGGGGTGCCCATGGGTGGGATTAAAGACACCAATATTTGGAGAAGTCCTTTGGTTGACTTTCTGCTTCTCTCTTTCCCTCTATACCTCGTGACCATGGCCCCAAGTCTGGGCTGTGTGATCGAGGCACACCTGCAGTACACCGTTGCGTTGCAGGGATTCCTAGCCGGATATCAACTTCCACACTCCTGGCGAGATCGGGGAGCCGGAGGTCTCATCGTGCACCGGATGTGTACGAAGACACGAGGCGCAACACTTGGGGGGCTAGAATGTCATGAGCCGGAGCTATTGCACGATGAAGATGATGAAGGTCAAGAAGGAGCAAGGGGTGATCTGCGAGGAGCTTCGCGACCTTGAGGTCGGCTTCGAGTACGACTACTTCAACCACATTCCCCGCGGAACGTTAACCGTGTACGGTCTACAAGGGTATGTACTCTCTATGCTCTGGTCATTACCGCATTACTACATAGATAGATCCTAGGCAGTTTCTGGGGTTTCAACGTAGGAAATTTTTTGTTTTCCGCACCGATCCCCTAAAGTGGTATCAGAGTCGATCTATGCGTAGGAGTGCTGTACGGCCAGTACGCACAAGTTTTGTGCGGACATTGATCCCTTAGTTGTTACCCTCTAACGTGTACTTGTTTATATCGTGATATTGTTTGATGAAGCGGCCCGGACCGACCTTACGCGTATTCGTACGCGAGACTGGTTCCACGCTCAACATACGGCTTGTATCGTATAAGTGGCTAGCGGGTGTCTGTCTCTCATTCGATAGTTGATATAGCATTTACAATGGAGGGCCCCGAAAGGGGTGTAGTAGAGACAACTGTCGGATCCATGTTGTGGTTGGAAAGTTCGTAGTTTAGAAACAGTTCTAGTGCGAAAGCCCTAACAACCACGTAAAACTTGTAATAGATAAAGTAGAGGCATCTAACTTTATTTTGCAGGGGCATGTGATTATGATATGGCATTGGTCGATACGAAGGTAAAGTAGTTTACTTTTCTGTTACTAAGTAGTATAGTAATAGTCATCGTTCCGATGGACGACCTGGTGGCGGCGTCGTGGACTTGGCGTCAAACCAAGGGACAGATGGAGATCATGCCAGAGCACTCGATGGAGACCAAGGCACAAGAAAGACCATATCATATCACATTATACATATGATGTTGATACCAGTTTTTACATCTTATTGTGTGCTAGTATTTAGATACTCAACGGTATCAAATAAGATAATCCCTATTTAATTCCAACGTTCCGTGTTCTCCTTGTGTGTGCACCACCAAGAAAGTTCTTCGGTATGAGGCAATCCAGGGTTACAGGCCTGGGTGTCAGACATATCTACGTTCGCATACAGTGGGTGTAAGCCATGTTGCATAGCGAATACACACAAGTTAGATTTGGCGAGCCTAGCACGCTAGAGAAGCGTGGCCTCGGAACACAAGAGATCGAAAGATCGAGCATGAGTCACATGGATGATGTGATTGACATTATTGAATGTCTACCTTTGATATTGCACTGATAGCCGTGACGATCGGGGGTGGTGTAGAGGATAGGGATCATGCGATCACTAAAATCGTCCAGGGGATGACCGTTTTAGTGAAGACCAATTATAAATTGATCTCTTATTATAAACTTAGTCTAGATGTCTGTTTGTAAATATCTTATTGGATCTTAGCCTATCCCATTGAGGTCCTTTGCGACCATGGGAATATATTGCTTAATATGGAACTTAGCAAAAGGGTCCAACTTCATAGATTAATACCCACGCCTGAGGGATATCCTCGTAAAAGGTGATCTTCTCTTCTTGATACAATAACCATTAGGAGATAATTCGATGACTCCGGAATGTTTGGAAAAACACTCAGCGATCTTGCATTAGAGTTAAGAACTCTTGGAAGGGCTTGATTGCAAATGGAGGTCATGAATGAAAAGGTATATATAAGATATACAAATTATAAATGTGGTTCTTGCAGAACTCACTGCAGTTTGTAAAGTATTTGATACTTATCCTGTTTTGTGAAAACAGGATGATCTGCTTGAGAATTGCTGGATTTGAGGCAATGTGACGGCAAGCAAAACAGTTGATGGCCGACATCACTTCTTACCTCAAAGTCTATCATTTGGATTAGTGGACTTGAATATAGATTTGTAATCTTAGTTTGTGTGTCTTGCTTTTGGCGAGACGATTATTCATATGAACAAGTTACAAACCAGTTTGTACTATTCTTATGAACAATACCATTATGGTCATATTATGATTACAAATAAGTTATTATTATCACTATGTTAATGATAATAGTTTAAACATTTATAAAGAATTAGAATGCTAAAAGATATCCAAAGTTTAATAATGAAATGACACTACAGTTTAAGTCATTTTGGTTATTGCAGGTTCTTTATGAAAGATCGGGGTCCTAGATGCTTAATCTAGAGACTTTGCAAAACCATGCCTCTTGGGCAGAATGACTAAAACTCCGTATTCTGGTAAAACAGTGATATGCGAAGAAATGTTGAATCTTATACATAGTGATGTATCATATTTTCAACAAGTAGTGGAAATCATTTATTGTGGACTTAAGTGAATAAGTGTATTTACTTAATGAAACATGAAGTTTGAAATGATTGAATTGTTCAAATGAGTTCATAACTAAATGGGATATTGAATTAACTGAATTAATAAGTCTCTTCGATTTGATCGACACGACTAAAGTATTCAAGTTAAGTTTAGCATAAAAGGAACTTGTGAAAGATGTTTCACAAATTATGATAATTGGATGAATTCAAACTTTGTTGAAATGTCTAAACATCATAATCATTATGTATTAGATACATATGGTGTAATATTATCTCTTATCGGGGCTATAGTTGTCGCTTAGAGTTAGAGATCAAAATAAGCAAACACTCATTTGAAATACAAGCGAACATCTAAAGATTCGTGGAAACAACACCATAATTGTTATGGCACGTTCGAGTTTCTGGAGATTTTGACAAGTCGAAATCGTGGCGAATAAACAAGTCTTTGTAAAGCATTCTTAGGAAGCTATGAATGCATCTTCCACAAGGGACAAACTCGTGGTTGTCCAAAGTTGATGTGTCTTGATGAAGATACATGTGGAAGAAAGTAAAAGATCAAAACAAGGTATTTGACCTTACCTCCGAATTGTTGAGTGGCGCAGTGGAATTTGTTTCGTGAAACCAAACTCTACAAATAGAGGAGAAACTATTGATAATGATCATAAAGTTTCAGGGAATACTTTTACTAAAGAAAGTAGGATTCAACTATATATTCTACAAGTTTGTGGAATTATATTATTGATTCACTTGTCATGTTTTGAACAAGACATACCTACAAGTTACAAAGAAGCGTGATGGACCTGAGTGCGAGAAATGACTAGGAGTCATAAAATCCTATATTAAGTTACATTTAAGATTGCAAAGTAACATGTTACTTGATCTTATTAAAGTAAAGAAGTTTACTTGATACTTCTGAATGACTGCAAAGTCATAAGAAGGAAGTGAAACTTAATGAATGACAAAAGCTCGATTTGTCACAAGTTTGGACAAATTCAAGGAGTTGACTACAAACAGTAGTGATGCTTAAGTATTTTGGATTTATACTAGAAATATATGGATATTGAAGTCTCGTAATTGGAATTCTCAAATTGATAATGATCAAAGAATTTTAGAATGTCCAAGATTATCGAGAGGACCTAGTTTTGAGTGGGAGCAAATCAGCTTGGCTAATTCATAATATGTAGCTGACATATTTTGAGTGGGAGCTAAGTGAAATCCCTGGATCTCAAACATGAATGTCATATTTGAGTGGGAGCTAAGTGAAATCCCTGGATCTCAAACATGAATGTCATATTTGAATGGGAGCGTGAAATCATTCTATGATATGTGGACAACATATATGAATGATGTGATTGGTGTTGATAATATTTAAGATAGGATGAAGTTGAAGTTATTAAACAATAAGATCTATCGAGATAAGATTCGTGAGTTTAATAAACACTGAATGTCGAATGCTTCCTGGACTTGATTCTGAAAGATGTTCAGAATGTCCTAAGACAAGATTCTGAAGAGCTCAGAATAGAACAAGGTAAGAAAGAAGTTCTTACTATATGAAGCATTGAGTTAGTATTGCAACTGTGGTTGAAAGAAAGAGATGTGTTGCATCTCCTGTGCCTCAGTCATATGTTCTTCCATATAACCATGTTGCATACTCGATATAATGTGACCCAAGGTTCTGGTTGGAAGGACTAGCTCTTAACTATAAGAACATGTCTTTAAGTGATTCCTGAGTTGATCACTAAACCAGAATTAAGTTTGTACTTAAATGGCAAGAAGCAATGTAAGTGGAATAGTTGCATTTCATGCACTAGGATCTATATAGATATAGAAGTATAAAGGCTACATCTGATGTGATGTATAATGTTATGGCGGGGCTAGTTCGCTTTTAACGTAGAATGATGTGTCCCAGGGCCTAGTGCCCATGAGAAATCCCTCGAGGTTGATCTAACGTCACTGTAAGCTCTTGGAATCCGGCCTCATTCTGCTGCCATGACTATAGTATATACACAAAGTATAGCAAAGTGTGTTTCGAAGTTTAGATGACAACAGTGAAAACGACCGTCATTATAAACACTAGAAACAAAGTCTCACTTTGTTGCCAAACAAATATTTCGACCCATTATAAGATAATGGAGTGAATGTCAAAATTAGGAAAACATTAACGATTTGCAAAAGACATAATGATCTGGTAAAACAGAACATGGACATGACATTTCCCATGAGCATGCATGATCTGTAAACGCATATGGCATATGGTTTATATGAGTAAAATGCGAGCTAGTTTATTTGTACTCTAGTGCAAGTGGGAGACTGAAGGAGATATGCCCTAGAGGCAAATAAGAAATAGGTTTTTATTATCATATCTCAATTAGTTTATAATAGTTTCATATTGTGCTATAACTGTGCCAAGTAGAAACATTGGTACAGGTGTGGTATGAAACGACCAAGTCCCTAGTAGCCTCTATTCATACTAGTTCGTTGGTCACGAAGATGATCTAGGTTTCAAGATCATGGGCATTTATGCCAACTGACAACGAGATCATATCATTGGAGAATGATGTGATTGGACATTCCTCGAAGGATTGCAACACGATCAATTCATCTAATTCATTGTTGCAACATCTATACCTAGACTCCTTCTCCTTAGACCGTGAGCTCATATTACTCCTTTGTTTCCCTAAGCTTAGATGCATCAACCATCATCCAGTATCTGGTGGCCATAAAGGTGTATGTTGGGTATTCCGAAGACGATGAGATGACATGTGACTGCAAGACCAGGATTTGTTCACCCACATGACGGGTAAAGATACATACGGCTGGCTTGGTGAGATTACATCTATAAATGTTGCAACATGTGACTAGGTCACGGGGATGTAATATCACGGTAACAAGAAAACATAACTTGTTGTGAACGAGATTGAACAAAGGTATGGGATACCAATGATCGGATCTCAGACAAGTTGTATCGAGAAACAAAAGGAAGAGGATGCTACATATAGAAGGTTGAAACAACATTGTCATCAGGAATGCATAGGGGTCACATGGATATCCCTGGTCCCTCTATTGATCATTGATACAGATCATGTCTAGAGCATTCCCGAGCCGTGAGAGGATACACTTAAGGGTACGATGAGAGCGATCATTCGTAAGATGGAATCACAGTAGAGAAAGAGAAAGCCGGAATCGTTCCGCAGAGAGATCCGAAGTTGTTCGGAGAAAGAATAAAGGACCGGAATCATTCTGGGAAAGATCCGAAGTCGTTCGAAGGAAATCGAAAGGGAACCGAAAGGTGTTTCGGGTTGAATCAGGTTTTGTAATATGTATTTATATATTAATTAGTGTAATTAATATTAAATATAATATTAAAATCTAATTTGAAGGGGTATTCCACTAATGGGCCAAACTTCCTAGGGAATAAAGGCCCATGAGGGAAAACCGAAGGGGGGAAAGGCCAAGGGCCAATGGGCCAAGGCCCAAGCGACTCAAGGGGGCCCACCCGGCCAGCCTAGGGTTGTGCGTGGGGTGGGGCCCACCCCTGGCCGGCTGGCCCATGAGGCCCATGTGCCTCCCCCTCTCCCTTGAATAGTCCCACATGGGAAACCCAAAGGGGAGGGCACACCCCCTCCCCCTATATAAAGGGATGCCCATGGGTAGGATTAAACACATCAATATTTGGAGAAGTCCTTTGGTTGACTTTCTCCTTCTCTCTCTCCCTCTATACCTCGTGACCATGGCCCCAAGTCTGGGCTGTGCGATCGAGGCACACCTGCAGTACACCGTTGCGCTGCAGGGATTCCTAGCCGGATATCAACTTCCACACTCCTGGCGGGATCAGGGAGCCGGAGGTCTCATCGTGCACCGAATGTGTACGAAGACACGAGGCACAACACTTGGGGCACTAGAATGTCATGAGCCGGAGCTGTTGCACGATGAAGATGATGAAGATCAAGAAGGAGCAAGGGGTGACCTGCGAGGAGCTTTGCGACCTTGAGGTCGGCTTCGAGTACGACTACTTCAACCACGTTCCCCGCGGAACGTTAACCGTGTATGGTCTACAAGGGTATGTACTTTCTATGCTTTGGTCGTTACCGCATTATTATATAGATAGATCCTAGGCAGTTTCTGGGGTTTCAACGTAGGATTTTTTTGTTTTCTGCACTGATCCCCTACATCTTCTTGGTGCCCTTTGACGGCTTGAGCTGCGCCTCTCCGGCTGGCTTTGGCTCGCCAGCCGGCTGTCCACTTGGAGGGCCACCATGTTGTGCATGATGGTGCACTTCTCATCTATGATGATCATGGCCTCGGCGATCTTGGATCCGTCTGTGGTGCATTGCACCGACCGTCTATAGTCACCCGCGATGGTAATTACTCCCTTTGGCCTAGCGAGCTTCATCTTGAGGTACGCATAGTGCGGCACCGCCATGAACTTGGTGAGCATGGGGCGTCCCAGGATGGCGTGATAAGCGCTGCATAGGTTGACCACCTCGAACTAGACAGGCTCGCGGCAGAAGTTATCCTCCGTGCCGAAGATGACATCCAGTCGGATCCTGCCAATGGGCGAATGTGATGGACCCGGAACAACTCCGTGGAAGGTGGTGCTGGATGGCTCCAGCTGGGACTCGCTAATGCTAAGCTGGTCGAGGGAGCTGCGGTACATGAGGTTGATGCTGCTTCCTTCGCCCACCAAGACGCGGGAGAACCTGCACGAGTGTTTCTTGGAGATGATGATGGGGTCTAGGACCATGGCGTATGTGCCTGGATGCGGAAGTACGTCCGGATGGTCCCTTCGGCTCCACTTAACCTCTTGCTCCGACCAGTTCAGGAACTGGGGAACAAGAGGGATGATTGTGTTCACCTCCGCCTCGCGGCGCCTTTTGCTGTGCTTGGTTTCCGACTCGATGGTGAAGATGTGGTAGTTCCCTACTCGGCGAGGGTAGTCTCCGCCGTCTTCACCTTCGCGGTTTTGGCGCTCGCGGTTGTCTTGTTGCCCACCGACTGGTGGAGGAGGGGGTGGCGGTGGTAGACCACAAACTTCGGACATCTTCTTCGTCCAGGTGCATTGGCGGGTTGTATGTGTAGCCAGCTTGTTGCCGCCGCTATGGAACTTGCATGGGACATTAAGCATTGACTCGATGGTGTACTTGGGCCGAGGTGGCCGGTTGTTGGGCTTCTGTCTCCGGCTGCCGCCCGCAGCCGGGTCCTCCTGGACGGCTGCCACCTGCATGGAACCATATTGGTTATTCGGCTGGTTGTCCTTTCTCTTGCCGTGGTGGTTGTCATGCCGCCTGGAGTTGTGGTTGTTCCCCTCCGGCTGGCGCTGATCGACCTCCACAATGATCTGCCCCTTGTCGTCCAGCCGGACGGATATTTTCATTGCCGCCTCCGCGGTGGCGTACTTGTCCGCGATCTCCATGGTCTTGGCCATGGTAGTGGGCTCCACCCGGCGAAGCTTGTGCTTGAGCATGGTTCCATCCCTGCAGCCGTTGATAAAGAAGTCAACTGCTTGGTGCTCATGCACCCCCTCGTAGGAGTTGTGCATGCTTGTCCACCGAGTGATGTAGGAGCAATCAGTTTCATGTTTGCCCTGGACGCAGAGGGCGAGCTCGCCAGGGGGACCTGGGCGTTGGTAGGTGCCGGTGAAGTTGCGGATGAATGCTTGCTCGAAGTCGATCCAGGCATTGACGTTGTTGTCGGAAAGACTGTTGAGCCAGGTTTTGGCTGAATCAAGGAGCATGAGCGGGACGTAGCGCATGGCCACCCGGCGGTTGCCGTTCGCAATGCTCACCGCAGTGGTGTAATCCACCAACCAATCTTCCGGCTTGACGGTGTCGTTGTACTTTGGCGTGTCCCTAGGGAGCGAAAATCCCTTTGGAAATGGTTTGTTCTGGATGCATGGTCCGAAACACCTTGGGCCAACCGGACTTTCCTCCTCCAATGCACGTGACTGAACCAGCAGGTCGATGCGTTCGCGCGCATCTCACGGTTCTTTCGGCTCGACCGGGCCAAGCCGACCTGAAAGGCAGGACTTGGGCGGTGCGTTGGCTCTTCCGGCTTCGTCAGTCGGATCACGGTTCCTGCTGGTGGCTTCATGCGGGTTTTGTCCACGACAGGCCGAACCGCCACGCGGATGGTTGTCCTGCCTTGTAATGTTTGGAGAGGAGGCCTTGCTCCTGCCTGCAGCCGGATCACCCACCCGGCGAGGTGGCTGGTTCTTGCTATTGCCGCCAAGGCTTGCACCCGCCTCGGCTTGTTGCCTATTGGCTATTGCCACAAGGAGCTGGACGCGTGCCTATTGGCGACATAGTTCGCCACCCTCCAGGTGGCTAAGCTCTGCGACGCCAGCTTCCACGACCCTCATGTTCTTGGCCGGGGTACTGTAAACCGGCTGAGTCGCTAGCACGCGCGAGTTAGCAGCGCGGTCCAGCTCCGAGCCTAAGTTACGACCTTGCGGTGACACCCACCGGTTTGCACCGGGTAAGCGGGAGAAGCTGTGCGTAGTGTTGTACTCGTGCATGGTGGAGTCGAGGCGTCGTTGGCATGCGGCGACCCTGCTGGCTTCCTCTAGGAAGTTCTGGCGCGTGGTGTCCAGCGCGGCTGCTACGGCAGCTGGATCCAGCTCGGTGGCGATGGGGATGCGAAGGTTCTGGATGGAATCCACCAAGGGGTCTGCACCTTGCTCGCGCGGAGTGGCGTCCTTGGTACCTGTGTCGCGCTCCAGAGGTGGGCGGCATCCATCACCTGCACCGGCCATCATGACCTTGATGCTGCCGCTTGCAAGGAGCGGGGCGGAGAAGCCTAGAGGCGTGCCAGAAACAGTGATGACCTTGCGAGGGAACTCCTTGGCGATGGTGGCGACGTAGACGCGGTGCTCGTCGAAGTGCATGACGGAGCCGTCACTTGGGAAAGTTTCCCCGTTGAAGCAGGATGCGTTGTCGAGGACGAAGTCAAACGAGCCGAAAGTGAGGACGAGGCTAGAGGTGACTCGCTCACCGGCGACGAGCGGAAGTCCCGTGCAAAAGATGATCCCAGCCGAAGCGTTGTGCCCCATGGTGGGCGCCAACTATCGTGGTGTGGAACACGGCAGTGCCATCGGGGATGGCATGAGAGGGGACAATCACTACAAGAAAAGTTTCCTTCCGCAATGACTTGGCCCGACGGTTGTCGTAGAAGGCGCGCGTCTTCCGCGTCGAAATTATCAGCTCGGCCGTGGCTGATGGAAAACTTTTTTTTCCAGTTTCGCAGCCCTCTACTATGATGGTTCTGCTAAAAACATGGAGGAAGCTCGACCAACGCGTGGCAGAAGCAAGATTTTAGTTTCCTCGCGCGATGTTGACTCGCCGAAGTCTTTTGAGGCGTGTGGGTCCCGTACGTCAGTGTCTCTAGTGGACCATACTTTTCGGTTGCCCCTCCCTGATTTGAACTCGATAATGTTGCTTGATGCGTCCGCCGTTTAGTCAGGCTGGTAGGTCCCACATGTCAGCCTCTCATTAGAAGGATCGTGTGTATGATGAAGTTTTTCCTTCGCTTTGCTACCCTGTTCCGAAGTTGATAGCGCTGGTCGATGCATCTACCATCTAATCAACCTCCTAGGACCCACATTTCATCCTCTCATTAGAAGAAACATGTGTATGATGGAATTTTTTCCTTCGCTGGCGCTACCCCGTTCCGAAGTTGATAGCGCTGCTCAATGCATCTACCATTTAACCAACCTCCTGAGCCCCACATGTCATCCTCTCATTAGGAGAAACGTGTGTATGATGGATTTTTTCCTTCGCTCACGCTACCTTGTTCCGAACTTGATAGTGTTGTTTGATGCATCTACCATTTAATCACGATGCTAGGCCCCACATGTCATCCTCTCATTAGAAGAAACGTGTGTATGATGGATTTTTTACCCTCTGTCGTGCCTTCGTGTTCCGAACTTGATAGCATTGCTCGCTGCATTAGCCGTTTATTCAGGGTGGTGGGTCCCTTATGTCAGCCTCACATTAGAAGAATCGTGGGTATGATGGAATTTTTTTCTTCTCTAGCGCTACCCTATTCCGAACTAGATAGCGTTGCTCAACGAATCCGTCGTTTGCTCACGCTGCTGGGTTCCCCATTTCAGCCTCTCATTACAAGAAACGTGTACATGCTGAACTTTTTTCTTGCTCGCGCCTCCCTGTTTCGAACTAGCTACGTTGCTCGATGCAGCATCTGTATAAGGTCGTGTGCTAGGTTCCACATATCAGCCTCTCTGTAAATGAAACGTGCGTATGATGGACTTTTTTGTCCATGTCCGCTATTTTGACCTTGGCACTTGCTGGGTCCTAGATGTCAACCACCTATGTGTAGGAAACATGTCTATGCTGGGTCCCAGCTGACAGCCTCTATTTGAAAGAAACGCGTGTATGCTGGACTGTTTTTTCGGGACCTAGATGTTAGCCTCAGAGTACAAAAATGCTCATAAAGGCCGAAGTAAAAAGATTTTGGGCTAACTCGGGGCGGATGCCCTATTTGTCATGGCTTATATTCCATAGGCTCACTCCTAAATTAAATGGGCTATGGTCGATGGCTACAAGACCACGAAAAGGCTGAATTAGAAGGTATTGGGCTATGCTTGGGGCTGATAGGGTAATTTCATGGGCTATGCTTGGGCCTGCTGGGTCCAAAATGTCAGCTTCTCTGTAAGTGCAACGTGTGTATGATGGACTTTTTTTAGGCCGTGTCCGCTATTTTCACCGTGGCAGCCGTGTATGGTCTTACTGCTGGGGCCCTTATGTCAGCCTCTCTGGCATGTTCTGGCTTGTGGGTCTCCGATGCATCCTTGTATGTTCTGTCGGGTGGGTCTCCGATGCGAGCCTCTCTGTATAAGTATTTAAACTTTTTTTCCAACCCACCCTCAAAAAAAACTCCAGGGATGATGCATGCTAGTGGGTCCATGATGTCAGCCTCTCTGTAATGTGATATTGCTAGAAAAAAATGTAAACCCAAGATATGATTCGAACGAAACACCTTCAAATCAAATAAATGTGAACTGAGTGCGTTTCCACTACAACAAAGATATTTATAGAATAAATATCATTAAACTTTTATTAGTACTACAATTTATGTATTAGTCTTCTTAAAAATATTTTGTGTGTCTATGTTTATCTCTTTTAAAATATAAAAGAGCAGCGCTCCTAGCATCTCAATTTATAAAATACCACATAATAGAGTATTTTTCTTAAAAAACATGGGTAGGCAGAGTTTTTTTTAATTTGAGAGGTGGGGGGCAATGCCCAAAAGGCCGAATTAAAAAGAGTTTGGCTATTCTACATAGGCTGCTCTACGTGGGTTATACTCCGTAGGCTATGCTTCATGGGATTCATTCTCAAATTTTAGTGGACTGTGCTCTGTAGTCTCCTGACTCCTAAAAGGCCGAATTAAGATGTTCTCGGCTGTGCTCCATGGACTTCTTTTTCAAATTTTACTGGGTTGTGGTCAGCAGTCCCCTGACCCTGAAAAAACCGAATAAAAATGTTCTGGGATAAAGAGTAGCCGAATGAGCTACTAGATTTCTTCTCTTGGTTAATAAAAATTGCATTGTGATGTGCTCGGCCGGATTCGAAACAAAGACCTCAGAGAGGGAGGGGAAAAGCGATAATTCTTTTTGGCAGTTATTCATGTCAAAATTCAGCAGTACATAATAAGGTAGAAAAAACTTGGCGCGTGATTAGTTTTCCATGTTCTCCGAAGAGACCATCAGAGCAAGCAAAACTGACGATCAAGTCTACTTCTATGTGAATACCTCCTCCTTACGTCAATGCCTGTGTGACCGCCCATATGCAACCCAAACTTCCCAAGACTAATGTACTCCCTCCATCCAGAAATAACTAACTCAGGTTTGTCTAGATTCAAATGTATCTAGATGCATTTTAGTGTATAGATACATGAGAATCTAGACAAACTCAAGTCAGTTATTTCTGGACGGAGGGAGTAGATAATTGTGACAATGCTAAGTTTCAAAATAAAAGCAAGCCAATCTGATGCACTTCATCTAAACAAGTACCAGTACATCACCGTTCGTTCTACAAAATATTGTACTAATAGTAATGACAGAGCATTTGAAAGATTCAGTAGCATTTGAAAGATCCAGCAGTACAGAATAAGACCGTGAAAATATCAGACAGATTCCTGATTGATATTCGGCAGCACTTGACAGAGTCAACACAAACATTCAAAGTGACTAGTTGGCAGTACACAGACAATGACCAAAAGAATTGACAGATTCAGCAATGCGGACATTGAAATTCAATAGATGTAGCAAGGCCTGATTCAAAAGGAAAGCGAGACCATATTCTGCACTCAGCCGGTCGATCTGAACAAGTACCAAACAAAACTTTTGACAAGTTTAGTAGCATTTGAAAGATTCAGTAGTACATAATAAGAAAGAAAAATATCGATAGATTCCCAATTCACATTCAGCGACAATTGGACATATTCGGCAGCATTTCAAAGTGACAGATTCAGTTTGCCCTTTTCTCCGAACACTCGTCATTGGAAGAAACAAAACTGACGATCAAGTCTACTTTTGTGTGCATGCCTCCTTCTCACATCAATGCCTGTGTGTGACCTCCATAGGCAACTTAAAATGCCCAAAGCCTTGTCTAGATAATGAGTTTATGACAAGGCCAAGTTACAAAAGAAAAGCAAGACCATCTACTACACTTGATCTAAACTGAGCTATCCTATTACATAGTATTACGATTACTTACGGTAGTTTGGTTCCAATCGCGAGCATTGGTGAAGCTCGGGATGAACCATAATGGAGTCTCCGAAGATTTCCATGCAACGTTGGTTGACAAACCAATAGCTGCTTCTTCGATATTTAGACTGAAGCAACATATTTTAGGAAATGGCGTATATCCAAGTCCTATTGCATGGTGGGAGGTGTAGACACAGTTGCTTCTCGTCAGATATCCTGGGGCAACATCTACACCTCTTACCGCAATATTAATCGGATAGTTCAATCCAAGGAAAAGTGAATATGCTCCCAGGTCAGCAATCTCTATCCATGGCTTAGGTAGATACAAGTAAGCAGTGTCCTTTGAGTACACCTTTCAGCCAAACCCAGTAGCATAGGCGCCACAAGTGCGACCGCAGCGATCAACACTATGATCAGCAACAGGATTGCCATGACCATAATAAGTACCGCCATAAAACTCCTCATCGGTAACGCCCACGGTATGGATAAGAAGAAGGCGAGATTCATCTACAGATATTGCTAAGAACCATAAACCAGGTTCGTGCTTGTCATCATCTATGGCATCAAGGTTGCCCTCCTCGAGATGTGCGACAGGTGATGACGGGAGCAGAATAGGACCTTCAAAAAGAAATGACGGCCAAATTAGCCAACACTAGTGTACATCCATTAAAACTGAAGCTCATGTTTAGAACATGAATGGATCAAACTTACCAAAATACAGATGATTCCAAGCATAAACACTACCACTCTTAGTGGCTGCAAACTCCAGACCCTTGTGGCTAAGTACATCGCTATATCGAAAATAACACTGGAACTGGTTCTAAAGAACTGTCCATGCATACTCATCGCCATCACGGGTAGCAATTTAGTAGTCAAAGATAGCAACAAGAGAGAAATCTAAATAATCCGCCGCAGCTATGGGAGCTTGGCAAATAGCAATCTTCGGAAGGAGAATAGGGCGATCATTATGCATGAATGTAAACGGATCATTGGTGGGTACAAACTCATTGACTTGTGGGAAAGGAACGCGTTGATGAGTGTACACATTGACAAGCTCCCACTTGCACTCGGACCCAACAGTGGTGATCCAATCTCCATTGGCACCTACCCACTGCTTACCCATACAATTCGGGAACACAGTGTCGGAGGAGAACCTGTCCAGCGACGTCAGCTTGCATGTCATTCCCTTGCCCTCGAAGTACTCGTTGCATACCCATGGTTTCTTAGTCAGGTGAGAATAAAGAACATAGGGGAGGCCAGATGGCTGAGAAGCATGTAAAGTTGCACTATATTTTGCCGAGTCAAGAAGATGTTTGGACGAACCGACGAGTCTCACGGCGGTGATGACGTCGCATCTGGTTATGAGTTCTTCAAGCAGGCCTTCAATAAAAACATCCTGGAATAGCTCAGAATCATCACTATCCTTGCTCGGTCCTACCATCGCAAGGGAGCTAATGGAAGTTGGGATAGTGGCTTGATTTGGTTTTCTGGAAAAGAGGGAAGACCGATTGCGGCAGGCGGGATAGGGAGAAGAACAAACACTCTCATACTTTGCGGTGAACATGATCAAAAAGCGGCATTGTGGAGGAGAAGAACAGTGGCGCTTGGCATAGAGGTAGGGTAATGGGGAAGTGGGGATAGAGCATATAGGCGAGGTTGAATAAAATGAAAACGGACGCATGTTTCTCTGCTCCAGTTCCCTTCAGAATAGTACTACTCTGCTCCAGTTCCCTCCACAATAAATCTTTCTTGTAAATCAAAGAGGAAGTAGTATGAAGAGTAGGGCCCGATCATCTGCTATCTCGAGGAGCCAAACCCGACTGTTTTCTTTGCTAAATTGTATGGTCCTTTATGCTAAATGCATGGACCTCAGTATAATTTTAACTTTTTTAGGTCCTTGGTGTAAAATGTACCCCCACCATCCGTGTAAAATTCTAACCAAAAAGTATAAGTGGTGAAATTTGAACAAATTTAAGCTTAGTTGTCAACGAGTATAAAAATTCTTGGATTTCAAGCCGAACGACCAAGGTCAAGGCCATATCAACATCATACTTTATGGTGATGATGACATGTCCAAGAATTAGCATGCCGATAGATTTGGACATATTTTGAAAACAATCAAAGATGAAGTAGTATGAAGAGTATGGCTCGATCAGCTGCTCTCTCGAGAAGGAGCCGAACCCGACTATGATTTTAAGCTTATTTGATTTCAAGCCGAACGACGAAGGTCAAGGCCATATCAACATCATATTTTATGTTGATGATCCCATATGAGAGAATTTGTGGCGACAAATTGCCCTATTTTGAAAACAATCGAAGACGAAGTAGTGTGTAGAGTTTGGCTCAAATCAGCTGATCTCTCGAGAAGTAGCCAAACCAGAAACTTTTCCTTTTAGGGAGCTTTATGATAAATGTATGGACCTCAATGTAATTATTGCTTTTTTTGGGTCCCTGATGTAAAATTTACTCCAACCAACCGTGTAAAAATCTAACCTAAAAGGAAGTGGTGAAATTTAAATGAATTTAAGATTAGTTGTCAACGAGCATGGACCATTCTGGGATTTCAAGATGAACGTCCAAGGTCATGATCCCATATTCAAGAATTTGCACCCCAACAAATTTTGCCATATTTTGAGAACAATCAAAGATGAAGTAGTATGAAGAGTATGGCTCGATCAGCTACTCTCTCGAGAAGGAGCTCGAACCCGATTGTTTTCCTTGCTTAAAATTTAGGGACCTTTGTGCTAAATGTATGGACCTCGATATAATTTTCCCTTTTTAGGTCGTTGATCTAAAATGTACTTCCATGCCCGTGTAAAATTGTATCTAAAAGTGTAAGTGGTGAAATTTAGACATTTTTTAGCTTACTAGTCAACGAGTATGACCATTATTGGATTTCAAGCCGAACGACCAAGGTCAGGGCCAAATATATCAACCATCATACTTTATGTTGATGATCCCATATGAGAGAATTTGCATGGTGACAAATTTGGCCATATTTTGAAAACAATCGAAGATGAAGTAGTATGTAGAGTTTGGCTTAGATCAGCTGATCTCTCAAGAAGGAGCCGAACCAGGAAAATTTTCTTTTAGGGAGCTTTATGATAAATGTATGGACCTCGATGTAATTTTTGCTTTTTTCAGGTACCTGATGTAAAATGTACTCCGACCAACCATGTAAAAAATCTAACCTAAAAGTAAGTGGTGAAATTTAAATGAATTTAAGCTTAGTTGTCAACGAGTATGAACCATTCTGGGATTTCAAGATGAACGACCAAGGTCATGATCCCATATCCAAGAATTTGCATGCCGGCAAATTTGGCCATATTTTGAAAACAATCGAAGATGAAGTAGTATGAAGAGTATGGCTCGATCAGCTACTCTCTCGAGAAGGAGCCGAACCCGACTGTTTTCCTTCCTTAATTTTAGGGTCCTTTGTGCTAAATGTATGGACCTGAATGTAATTTCCCCTTTTTAGGTCCTTGATGTAAAATGTACTTCCACGCCCGTGTAAAATTCTAACCTAAAAGTGTAAGTGGTGAAATTTTAGGGTCCTTTGTGCTAAATGTATGGACCTCGATATAACTTTCCTTGCTTAATTTTATTGGTCCTTTGTGCTAAATGTATGAACCTCGATGTATTTTCCCCATTTTAGGTCTAAAAGTGTAAGTGGTGAAATTTAGACGATTTTAAGCTTACTTGTCAATGAGTATGAACAGTCTTGGATTTCAAGCCGAACGACCAAGGTCTTCAAGGCCGTATCAACATCATACTTTTTATGTTGATGATCCCATATCAGAGAATTTGCATGGCAACAGATCTGGCCATGTTTTGAAAACAATCAAAGAGGAAGTAGTATCAAGAGTTTGGCTCAGATCAGCTGATTTGTCGAGAAGGATCTGAACCAGAATTTTTCCTTTTAGGGTCCTTTATGCTAAATGTATGGACCTCGATGTAATTTTTTCTTTTTGAGGTCCTTGATGTAAAATGTACTCCTCGACTGTGTAAAGTTCTAACCTAAAAGTCAGTGGTGAAATTTAAATGAATTTAAGCTTAGTTGTCAACGAGTATGAACCATTCTTGTATTTCAAGACGAACGACCAAGGTCAAGGTCATATCTACATCATACTTTATGCTGATGATCCCATATTCAAGAATTTGCATGATCCCATATTCAAGAATTTGCATACCGACAACTTTGGCCATATTTTGAAAACAAGCGAAGATGAAGTAGTATGAAGAGTGTTGCTCGATCATCTACTCTCTCGAGAAGGAGCCGAACCCGACTATTTTGCTTGCTTAATTTTACGGTCCTTTGTGCTAAATGTGTGGACCTCGATGTAATTTCCCCCTTTTTAGGTCCTTGTTGTAAAATGTATTCCCATCGACCATGTAAAATTCTAACCTAAAAGTAAGTGGTGAAATTTAAATGAATTTCAGCTTATAGTTGTCAACTAGTATGAACGTTCTTTGATTTCAAGCCGAACGACCACAAGGCCGAGGCCATATCTCTACATCATACTTTATTCTGATGATCGAGTATCCAAGAATTTGCATGGCGATAGATTTGGCCATATTGTGAAAACAATCCAAGAGAAAGTAGTATGAAGAGTATGGCTCGATCAGCTGCTCTCTCGAGAAGGAGCCGAACCCGGTTGTTTTCTTTGCTAATTTTTAGGGTCCTTTATGCTAAATGTATGGACCTCGATGTAATTTCCCCCTTTTTAGGTCCTTGATGTAGAATGTACTCCCACCGACCGTGTAAAATGCTAACCTAAAAGTAAGTGATGAAATTTCAATGAATTTAAGCATAGTTGTCAACGAGTATGAAAAAAACTTGGATTTCAAGCCGAACGAGCACGAGGTCAAGGCCATATCTCTACATCATACTTTATGTTGATGATCCCATATTCAAGAATTTGCATGGCGACAGGCCATATTTTGAAAACAATCAAAGAGGAAGTAGTATGAAGAGTATGGCTCGACCAGCTGCTCTCTTGAGAAGGAGTCGAACCCGACTGTTTTCTTTGCTCAATTTTAGGGTCCTTTGTGCTAAATGTATGGACATCGATATAATTTTCCCTTTTTAGGTCCTTTATGTAGAATGTTCTTTATTATTATGATCCCATATCCAAGAATTTGCATGTCGACAAATTTGGACATATTTTGAAAACAATCGAAGATATTAAAAACAACAAATAATCAATTTCATTTTTCCAAGTGACATGAATTTATTTTCTAAAAATCAAGTAAGAAGAATTTATTTCCTTTTTTTATTAAAAAGATAAAGAGCGAGAAGAGACTATATGAGCATAGAGGAGGCAAAGAGAGAGCTGCGAAGAGGAGGATTTGAAGGCGGTGCGATGTCAGAGCAAAGCTGGGATGGGTTCCTGACACGAGGTACAAGGTACAGTGAGTAGAGTAAATTTCAGGACCACGATATATATGTAGGCAAAACAAAATGTGTTTTCGCTTCACTCCCTCATCAGGCTAGTCATAGTGGGAGTAACTTGGGTAGTAGTAACATAGTCCTACATGTATTGCAAATAGTAAACATTTAGATGATATGGCATGCAATTAAATGATGAAAGAGAGCCTTGTGGTAACTAGCTATGTTAACATCACATATTTCAAGACAAATGAGTCTACATTGCAATAAGCAAGGCTTTGCATGATACCACACCTATATTATTTTCCACTATGGAGTAGTAACTTAGCCTAGTAACATATGCATGTTACTACTGTAAGTTCTCCCCACTATGACCAGCCTCACCACCCCACACCTCGGCCGGCTGATCTCTCCCTCGTCCACAAAGTGGCGCTACGCACACGCGTCGACTGATAACCTGCCTTGTGTCGGCGACTCCGTGTCTGTGTCTGGCGTGTTCGTCAGCTGCGTTGGTGGGAACCATTTTGGTCCTTGGCGGCAAAAAGTATTACTACTACTACTACAGTTCAATAGAGTAGCAATTCAAACTTTCCCGGTTTCGAAATTTTCACTTCCTTCACAAACATCCGGGAGGGGAAGGATATTCAAAAGATCTCCATTCGTAGTACTACTAGTACAAGTATGAGTACTACTTAAGTGCTGGACAAGGGATTGGTTGATCTGGCCAGAAAAAAACAAAAACGTCCCATCGCATTGGATGCTCACCATTATGATCTGGCCAGCCTTCCTACTCTACACTACCCCACCTCCATACCCTAGGAAGAGGAAGCACCAAGCACACCCACATCAAGCTGGTTCGAAAGTGAGGAGCGCTCCTTTTTTTTCGTGAAGCAAGTAGTACTCCCTCCCCTCCTTCCCAAATTAGGATGCATATTACTTTTGGTCAGAGTCAAATTTAATAAACTTTGACTAAATGTACGACATCAACTCAATGTTATTAGAATCATCATGAACTATATTTTCATATTATATGCATTTGTCATTAGAAAAGTTAGTATGTTTTTACATATAGTTGGTCGAACTTTATAAAGATTGACTTTGACCAAACCTAATGTGCGTCCAAAATTGGGAAAGAGGAAGCACTATGAAGAGTATGGCTCGATCAGCTCCTCTCTCGAGGAGCCGTACCCGACTGTTTTCAATTCCTTATTTGGTTTTAGGGTCCTATGTGCTAAATGTATGGACCTCGATGTAATTTTTCCTTTTTTCGGTCCTTGATGTAAAATGTAGTCCCACCATCCGTGTAAAATTCTAACCAACAAGTGTAAGTGGTGAAATTTAAACGAATTGAAGCTTACATCTCAACGAGTATGAACATTCTTGGATTTCAAGCCGAACGACCAAGGTCAAGGCCATATCAACATCATACTTTATGTTGATGGCCCCATACGAGAGAGTTTGCATGACAACAGATTGGGCCATATTTTGAAAACAATCGAAGAGGAAGTTGTATGAAGAGTTTCACCCATATCAGCTCATGTCTCGAGAAGGAGCCGAACCAGAAAGTTTTCCTTTTATGGTCCTTTGGGCTAAATGTATGGACCTCCATGTAAATTTCCCTTTTTAGGTCTTTGATGTAAAATATGCTCCCACCGACGGTGTAAAATGCTAACCTAAAAGTAACTGGTGAAATTTAAACGAATTTAAGCTTAGCTGTCAACGAGTAGGAACTTTCTTGGATTAAGCCGAACGACCACATGGTCAAGGCCATATCTCTACATCATACTTTATGCTGATGATCCCATATCCAAGAATTTTCATGGCGACAAATTTGTCCATATTTGTAAAACAATCAAAGAGGAAGTAGTATGAAATGTATGTCTCGATCAGCTACTCTCTCGAGAAGGAGCCAAACCCGACTATTTTCTTTGCTCAATTTTAGGGTCATTTGTGCTAAATGTATGGATCTCAATGTAATTTTCCCTTTTTTAGGTCCTTGATATAAAATGTACTCCCACCGCCCATGTAAAATTCTAACCTAAAAGTAAGTGGTGAAACTGAGATGAATTTAAGCATAGTTGTCAACAAGTATGAAAAATTCTTGGATTTCAAGATGAACGACCAAGGTGAAGGCCATATCAACATCATACTTTATGCTGATGACCCCATATCAGAGAATTTGCATGGCAACATATTTGGCCATATTATTTTGAAAACAATTGAAGAGGAAGTAGTATGAAGAGTTTGGTTCAGATCACCTAATCTCTCGAGAATGAGCCGAACCAACAAAAGGTTTTCCTTTTAGGGTCCATTGTGCTAAATGTATGGACATCGATGTAATTTTCCCCTTTTTTACGTCTTTGATGTAAAATATGCTCCCACCGACCGTGTAAACTGCTAACCTAAAAGTAAGTGGTGAAATTTTAATGAATTTAAGCTTAGTTGTCAACGAGTATGAACTTTCTTAGATTTCAAGCCGAATGACCACAAGGTCAAGGCCATATCTCTACATCATAGTTTATGCTGATGATCCCATATCAAAGAATTTGCATGGCGATAGATTTGGCCATATTTTGAAAAAAATCGAAGAGGAAGTAGTATGAAGAGTATGGCTCGATCAGCTACTCTCGTGAGAAGGAGCCAAACCCGACTGTTTTCCTTTCTTGATTTTAGGGTCCTTTGTGCTAAATGTATGGACTTCAATGTAATTTCCCCCTTTTTAGGTCTAAAAGTGTAACTGGTGAAATTTATACGATTATTTTAAGCTTACTTGTGAACGAGTATGAACATTCTTGGATTTTTAGCCGAAAGACCATGGTCATCAAGGCCATATCAACATCATACTTTATGCTTATGATCCCATGTTAGAGAATGTGCGTGGCAATAGATTTGGCCATGTTTTGGAAACAATCAAAGAGGAAGTAGTATTAATAATTTGGCTCAGATCATCTAATCTCTCGAGAAGGAGTCAAACCAGAATTTTTTCTTTTAGGGTCCTTTATGCTAAATGTATGGACCTCGATGTAATTTTTGCTTTTTTGAGGTTCCTGATGTAAAATGTACTCCGATCGACCGTGTAAAGTTCTAACCTAAAAGTAAGTGGTGAAATTTAAATGAATTTAAGCTTAGTTGTCAACGAGTATGAACCATTCTTGTATTTCAAGACGAACCACCAAGGTCAAGGCCATATCTACATCATACTTTATGCTGATGATCCCATATTCAAGAATTTGCATACCGACGAATTTGGCCATATTTTGAAAACAATCAAAGATGAAGTAGTATGAAGAGTGTGGCTCGATCAGCTATTCTCTCGAGAAGGAGCCGAACCGGACTGTTTTGCTTGCTTAATTTTAGGGTCCTTTGTGCTAAATGTATGGACCTTGATGTAATTTTCCACCTTTTTAGGTCCTTGTTGTAAAATGTACTCCCATCGATCGTGTAAAATTCTAACCTAAAAGTAAGTGGTGAAATTTAAACGAATTTCAGCTTATAGTTATCAACGAGTATGAACATTCTTTAATTTCAAGCCGAACGACCACAAGGTCAAGGCCATATCTCTACATCATAGTTTATTCTGATGATCTAGTATCCAAGAATTTGCATGGCAATAGATTTGGCCATATTGAGAAAAAATCGAAGAGAAAGTAGTATGAAGAGTATGGCTCGATCAGCTGCTCTCTCGAGAAGGAGCCGGACCCAATTTTTTTCTTTGCTCAATTTTAGGGTCCTTTGTGCTAAATGTATGGACCTTGATGTAATTTTCCCCCTTTTTAGGTCCTTGATGTAGAATGTACTCCCACCAACCATGTAAAATGCTAACCTAAAAGTAAGTGATGAAATTTCAACGAATTTAAGCATAGTTGTCAACGAGTATGAAAAAATCTTGGATTTCAAGCCGAACGACCATGAGGTCAAGGGCATATCTCTACATCATACTTTATGTTGATGATCCCATATTCAAGGATTTGCATGGCAACAGATTTGGCCATATTTTGAAAACAAATCGAAGAGGAAGTAGTATGAAGAGTATGGCTCGACAAGCTGCTCTCTCGAGAAGGAGCCGAACTCGATTGTTTTCTGCTCAATTTTAGGGTCCTTTGTGCTAAATGTATGGACCTCGATGTAATTTTCCCTTTTTAGGTTCTTTATGTAGAATGTACTTTATGATTATGATCCCATATCCAAGAATTTGCATGCCGAAAAATTTGGCCATCTTTTGGAAACAATCGAAGATATTAAAAACAAAAAATAATCAATTTCATTTTTCCAAGTGATAGGAATTTATTTTCTAAAAAGGAAGTAAGAAGATTTTGTCAATCAGCTGCTCTTTCGAGGAGCCATACGCGACTGTTTTCTATTCCTTGTTTGGTTTTAGGGTCCTTTGTGCTAAATGTATGGACCTTGATGTAATTTTCCCCTTTTTAGGTCCTTGATGTAAAATGTAGTCCCACCATCCATGTAAAATCCTAACCAAAAAGTGTAAGTGGTGAAATTTAAACGAATTTAAGCTTACTTGTCAACGAGTATGAATATTCTTGGATTTCAAGCCGAACGACCAAGGTCAAGGTCATATCAACATCATACTTTATGCTGATGGCCCCATATGAGAGAATTTGCATGGCAACAGATTTGGCCATATTATGAAAACAATCGAAGTATGAAGAGTTTGGCTCAGATCAGCTAATCTCTCGAGAGGAAGCCGAACCAGAAAGTTTTCCTTTGACAGTCCCTTGGGCTAAATGTTTGGACCTCCATGTAAATTTCTCTTTTTAGGTCTTTGATGTAAAATATGCTCCCACCGATCGTGTAAAATGCTAACCTAAAACTAAGTGGTGAAATTTAAATGAATTTAAGCTTAGCTGTCAACGAGTATGAAATTTCTTAGATTTCAAGCCGAACGACCACAAGGTAAGGCCATATCTCTACATCATACTTTATGATCCCATATCCAAGAATTTGCATGGCGACAGATTTGGTCATATTTGTAAAACAATCAAAGAGGAAGTAGTATGAAACGTATGGTTCAATCAGATGCTCTCTCGAGAAGGAGCTGAACCTGACTACTACTCCCTCCAGCCCAAATTAATTGACTTGCATTTATCAGATTTGAATGCATCTAGCACTAGAACATGTTTATATACATCCGAATCTAGACAAATTCGAGTCAAGTAATTTGAGGGAGTACAATAGAGTAGCAATTCAAACTTTCCCAGTTTCGAAATTTTCACTTCCTTCACAAACATCTGGGGGAAGGATATTCAATAGATCGTCATTCGCAGTACTACAGGTAAAGTGAGTAGTAACAAAAGAAACTTTTTTTGACGATAGTACCAAAAGAAAGGACGTCCCAAAAGAAACTTCATTCAACCATTAACATAACAACACGAGTTTACACATAAAGGACTCGTTGCTGAACTAGTGCAGGTCCGGCGCCTCCTAGCACCTAGTTCGTGCCGCCATCGGCAGCTCGTGACATCGACACCAATGCCAGCTCCAGCGACACAGCCGGATCCTAACTCATCAGCACCCCCGGATAACGCGACGACACCTCCTGAGCCATCGGCTGCACCTCCGGATAATGCGGCGGCACCTCCGGATAAGGCGGCGGTACCTCCTGAGCCATCAACGGCACCTCCGAATATGGCGGCGGTACCTCCGGAGCTATCTACAGCTCTGGGAGGACACTGTCGATGAAGTTTCCGTTGTTGGGGAACCGGTCCCAGTAGTTGGTGGAAATATTGGCGCCAGTGAACACCACCATCTCGTAGCTGCAGTGTAAGGCCTGGCCGTAGAGGAGACGGGCGTCCCTGAAGCTGACGAACTTGACCTTCAACGTCATGTCCGGATTGTCGTGGAGGCGATACATATGGTACTTGTGATGACCGTACCTAGCGTCGAGGAAGGCGCACGCCAGCTGCCACTTTGTTCTCCGCGGGGAGAAGGCCCAAATACGCAGGGCATTATCCTCCTGTGTGGCGATGTCGGGGTCTTTGCGCTCCGGTACGACGGGCGGCAACCGGAAGGTGGCCATGGATGACAGACAAGGACGGAGATGGTTGCTGGAAGCGGGGGATTAGAGATGGATTGGTGCGGGGAAGGGCAAAGGATAAATAGGAAGGAGATGATCCGAGATTAATGTGGCAGATTACCGAAGCGAGGGGAGAATCAATGTCCCTGATGAAGCCGATGCATGTGGCAAATATCGATGACGATGACTAGGGTAAGCGATTGGACGGAACGCACTCGATGGCCCAGTCATAATTTTGTGGTGCGTCCAAGGCGAACTGCGACCTCCCCAATATGTGGGCCCTACGTAGATGATTGAGTTGATGGGTGAAAACAAATTGATAAAGTGAGCTCTTTCCTACTCCCTTCGGTCCTATTTTTTACTTTATTACTCAATATATCCCGCTTCATTGGAAGTTAATATGAATACCATCGAACTTGTATTCATCAAGGCATTCGAGGAAGCAAGAAGGATCCTTACAAGCTACTGTACTTAGTACTACTAGCCACTATTGCTCCTGGATGGAACTATGGAACTTTTATAGGAGTAGCAACTAGAAGTACTAGTAGTAGTACTCAAGTATTAATCCTGTTTGTATTATTAGTACTCAGCTTTTAGTGCCTAGTCGATCTCGTACTACTGCTATTTTTTTTAACTAATACGATTTATTTAACAAATTTCACGAATAATACACGAATTTTAGGAATTGCGAATCTAGCGTGACATCGGTGTTTGAAACACCGACCAGTACCTATCGGCATTTGAAATACCGACTAGACCTATCAGCATTTGAACTACCGACTCGGCTCTCTTTCCTTTGTTAAGGACAAGATTATGACATGTGTGGTCGGTATTTCAAATGTTGATAGCTACTGGTCGGTATTTCAAATGTTGATAGGTGCTAGTCGGTATTTCAAATGCTGATAGGTACTAGTCGGTATTTCAAACACCGACGCCACGCTAGATTCGCAATTCCTCGAATTCGTGTATTATTCATGAAATTTGTGAAACAAATCGTATTATTTAAAAAAAATAGCCGTACTGCTGGCAAGGCGAGCAAGGGATCCTTCCACCGCAAATATTTTGCCTTGTTTTTTTAAAAAATGCCCCCCCACCCATAATTTTGTCTCGTCGCTGCCTTTTGTGAGAGAAAAGGCTCCTGGATGAAGGAGAATCATCCTCCCTCTCTCCCCCTCAATGTGGTATTGGCTGCTATGCTCCACTCATGCATCTATGCCTGGCACTTGTTTAGGTGGGAAGCATCATAGCAGTCACCTCTTCCTTCCCATGTAAGCTTCTGCGCAATGGAGTACAACCGTGCAGGCGCAGCAGTGCAGAGAAAGTTCGGGCCCTTGGTGGTCCATCCCAACTTTCCTTCTGTTTGCCTCGTGCTTCCACCTAAAAAATGAGCTCTGGCTGGATGTTTTCTTTCTCTTCCATATTAGGCTGCTCTTCATAGTGCTAAATAACTTAGCCTAGTAACATTTTCACATGTTACTACAGTACCTTCAAAGTGTATTGGGTGAAAACAAATATACACTGTTACTTCTAATAGATGTGGCTCTTTCATATTTTTTTGAGCTTTACCTATTATAGAGTATAGTTTTATATAGTGATGATATGTCATACTTTATTATGTGGGTCTCACGTGCCAACTTACTAATAAAAGGGTGGTGCACAAATACAAAGAGATCGCTAGTCTTGTCCAATTAAACCAGGAATTTGTAGATAATAGGCCTCAAAATATACAAAAAGGACCCTAGTATAGAAAGGAAAGGCGCAATCAGGTAGAGCTTCATTGATTATAAGCGGTGGTATATAAAAGAAGATTGAAGCCACCGTTCTCAACTGTTCCTCCTGCTCCCAGCCCCTCAAGCCCCGGTGGGTCTACAAGGTCTCTCCATTTCTCCCTCACAATCCATTGATTTTTCTTTTGTCGGTTCGTCCGTGCAACTATTTTATTTTTCGAACTTCCATTTTTATAGTGCGTGGATCTTCATCTAGTCTACCACCGCTGCGTCCGCAAGATCACCTCCTGCCAGAAGTGCGAGCACCCTAGCAGCGGATTCACCCACGGCCCCATCATGGACGCCGTCCTATCAGCGGCTAGGGTCGAGTGCACCCACAAAGGCTGCAGTAGTTTGCTGCCCTACTACGAACTCCACGAGCACAAAATCATGTGCCGGTATGCTCCTTTCACTTGCACAGAGACCGGCTGCGACTTTGCCACCCCACCACTAGCGATCGTTTCCCACCTCGAAGCGGTCCACTTGATCCAAGTGCACAAGATCCAGTATGCCACCACCAAAGCTTTTTAGGAGCTGGTGTCGCTCTCGGGCGAGGCATCCCGCCGGCTCATCCTCGTTGGGGAGCACGACGGTGTCGTGTTCGTCCTGACGATTGGCACGGTAAGCACGGTCCCCCTCGTGTATGTGGTCTGTGTTAGGGCCACGATGTGCGACTTTTCGGTGTACAAGGTGAGGATGTGGGCGGAATGTCCGCCACTGCTCTCCTGGATGGACGACAGGAGGAGGACCGACAGCGTGACGGTGGAGCTCGACACGCCGAGCTCCGCTAAGCCAGGCAACATCGCATTTCAGGACCTGACGTCTTACCTGGCAGCGCTGTCTCATTACCTGGTCGGTCCTTCTACGTCGAAGGAGCTGCGTTTCTTCTTTCGCATCGAGTTTTAGTGGTGATGTAAGCTGCTGTTAATTGGTTTAATTGTAGAAAGATCGTTTGCATACCAGGAATGATGGATTTTTTAGTAGTAGTACTCTATCTCCGTTCCAAGAAATAAGGCTCCCTTATTTTTCTTGTTTTTTGTTTGACCAAGATTTACTCTCAATATATATAAAGAATGTTGGTACTGTACAAATTTAGCATAATTTGAAAGTGTGTTTCAATACGAATTCAATGAAACAACTTTTACACCATATAACTAAATTTTAGTTGCTCCATTTGTTCGGTCAAACTTTACTTTAGAGCGCGCGTGCGCCTTATTCCTTGAAACAGAGGTAGATGAGTTCGGTGGATGTACTCTCCTGAGTATTTTTCATAAAATCTTAACTTTCGATGGGTTGGGTGGATGTACTCTGCTGAGTAGTAAGATAAATAGGATTAAGGATCTCTGTTTAGGAAGGCTAGAGGGCCAATTCACAATACTACCAAGTAGATGAATTAATCACTCTAATTAATTTATGCATGCACCACTAGTTTTACATGCATGAGACGCTAGATAAAAAAAGGAAACATGATGAGAGATGAAACAACATGCATTGGGATATTGAGAGAAAATAGATATATTTAAATTAATGAGTCACGAGAATTAATACAATAAAGAAGACATGTCTTATAATTTCTAACAATTTTAAAAAGTTCTCTGGCCTAATAATCCCAAACAGATGTAGTAGTACTGGTCAACATATATTTTGGAGTACTAGTATGTACTACTCCGTAGTAGTAGTACAATAGTGGAGTACGGTAGTAGTAGTACTCCCCTCCGATTCATATTAATTGTCAGTGGATTGGATGTACTCGTATCTAGCACTAAAACATGTCTCGATACATCCATTTTCGCGACAGTAAACATAGCCATTTTTTGAGTAGTACTAGTTTGGTTGGAAGAAATCATATTTTTTCCGCAGTAGGGACGGTGGTTTTTTGCTAGTAGTAGTACTAGTACATAACAGGTAGTAGTAATATATATGTTTATACTGTACTAACTCAACATACATTCGAGCAATCGACAAAATTTCATCTTGCGGTTCTGCTGCTACAGTGCTACTAGCAGTTTTTCAGGTGCCCATTCACCCTCCGTCTTTCAGCAGTACTCTGCCCTTAAGCAGTATAAATGTAATTACTCAAAGAAAGTCTCTACCACTATAAAATTATAATCTGCTATAGCTGTTGATTGACAAGAAATTTAATTGAGGTGGGGCGGGATGTTGGCGTGCTACGATGCCTACTCCTACTATCACTCTACAGTCAAATAAAAGAAACAACTGTGATTCCTTGCATTAATTCTTGCCTCCGCCCCTTGCATGCCTGCAGTATATACATGCATTAACTTCCGCGAGTAGTAGTACAAGTAGGAGTAGTATCAAGCAAGGATATACCAAAATGCAAAGATATACTTGTAGGTCACATGGTGTACCATTCCGAGTCTTTGTCTTCTTCTTCTTCTTTGGTCTGCTTGCCCTTTCCCTTGCCCTTCTTCCTTAGTTCTTTTTTTGGTTGAACATTTCGAAAGTTTGTTGACCCCTCTCGAAGTTCACTATCTGCCTATATACCTCGTAGGTCGTGTATGCGTCGAGGCTTGCATACTTGATCTGCTCTTCGGTCAAGGGCATGTTCCCCCACTGCTTGTGGTCCACATCCTTCTTCTTCTTCTTCATGACTTTGTAACGGATGTCTATGAGGGCCACCGAGTAGTCAGCCAAAGAATCCTTCTCATTCGTGGAGTCGTCAGGCTTCCACCTCTTCTAGATGTCCACGAAGTTTGTCACTGGTACTAGAGAACGCCTAAGCCTGATACGGTCGTTGCCAATGTTGACGCCTACAAAGGAAATGTTAGGGTTGGCGAGGAACTCTGCTAGCTTGGAGCATGGTTGGTCAGCCTAGCAGATCTGGTAGAACTGGCAATCCATGCCCACACATAGCTGGACGACATCAGCCTTCAGCATTGATGATTGCTCGTAGGTGTATTCAACGTCGAGGCCAACAATCCTGTTGTCTGTTTCCTCCAGGAGCTTTTGGATTTTCTCGATTTAATCATTCACCACCGACACTTTGTTGGTATACGCCACCTGTAGTGTGGTGTTGCCAGGGTCTACGAAGTAGTACATCTTGTCCAACAGTGCTGCCATGGACTGTGATTGGCGCCTTCTTTTGTTTTGCAGAGGTTCGGCCGGCTGACAGAAAAGGAATGGGATAGAGAAGAAAGGAACCGCTAGGAAGATCGGGAGATGCATGCATGAGCGGTTTGGGAGACGAAAGGGCATCCAGTTTCCCCCAGCCCCGCCAGTAATGCGACACTTACGGAATACTTTTACGGACTAGACTTACGGACACCAGTTGTTTCAGTCCGATTGGTGAGCATGCAACGCTTGTTCCATTTTTCTCTCGGGCAGAATCAGGATTGATTTCCACCTAATCCCGTAAGATCTTTTCGTAGCAAATCCTCCCGTAACTCTAGCATTATTGCGGCCCCGCCCACGTACTCCTACAGAATAGAATTTATTTATGGATCAGTTTTACGGACGCGGATTATTTACGGCTATAGGTTGATTTCTAGATTATACAAAAAGTACAAGAACCAAACACATGGGATACTTTATGAACGTGGCTCGTAAGTATAAATAATTTTTGAGTTTCACCTACTACTATAATTATATATAAAAATGATATGTCATACTTTATATTATCTGATTCTCACGTGCAAGGCACTTGCAACTCGCTAGTTATTTCTTATCTTATCTTATCTTATCTTATCTTACCACTATATCTCTACTATTATAATGGAGCAGATTTGAATTGGATCCTTAGCACCAATCCTGACCGTTGAGTTGTTAGATCCAATGGTTCAGAGCACCTGGATTCGTGTTGAATAGTACCTAGAGCAAACTCCACCATTTTCTAGAACCATCATGTCACCACCCCTAAAATTTCATAGCATAGTAGGCTGTATTCTCTCTACTACTGTAATGGAGCAGTTTTGAATTAGATCCATAGCACTAATCCTGACCGTTGGGCTGTTCGATCCAATGGTTCAGAGCAGCTGGATTCGTGTTGAATAGTACCTAGAGCAAACTCCAACATGTTCTAGAACCATCATGTCACCATCCTTAAAATTTCATAGCACCGTAGGATGTATTCTCAATATGGGTAGATAGTTATTACTAATAGACTTAATTATGCATTTTTTCTAACAAGAATATTGGTTAATAACAAATTAACGTTTGTTAAATCACATTTCATACAGTATATACGTGTGTGGCACGTCTCTTTTGATCAACACGTGAGACTTAGATAATAGACGTCTGACATATACCACTAAAATTTTAATAGGTAAAGCATAAAAATATATAAATTTAATCAATATCTATAATGTATGGGTGTATATTTGGTTCTTGTACTTTGTATATCATTTAGAAGTCAATGATTATTACCTATCTAAAACTTGAAAATTCTGGTAACATGGTCTAGAGAAACGAGGGAGAAGATTCTAGAATGATGGAGAAGTGTGTTTTGAGTTTTGTGCATATCATTCATTGTGATGAAGACTATCAATAAAATCTTCTAGATGCTAGAATAGAAAAGAAGATCCAACAGCTGGAAATGTTGGGATTCGCGAATCTTGATCCAACGGTCAATATTCAAAGTTATTCGTACACATTTCTAGCGTTGGATCAAGACTCTCGAATACTAACATTGCTAAAAGTTGGATCTTCTTTTACATTTTAGCATCTAAAAAATACTACTCCCTCTGTTCATAAATAACTTACTTGGATTTGTCTAGATTCGAATGTATCTATACACTAAAATGCGTCTAAATATATTCAAATCTAGAGAAAGCCAACTCAGCTATTTCTGGATAAAGGGAGTACTTTTGATAGTCTTTAGCACAATGTATGCATATTACTACTACAAGTTACTTACCACTCAGATTAGCCTTAGAGCATCTCTAGCATGGAAAAAAATAGTGCACTATTTCATGCTATGTTGCGTGATAAAGCGTATTTGGAGAGTCCATGATATTTTTTAAATTTTTTGCTCGCGATGGCGCTATTTTTTTAAATAGCATGCTATATCACGCTAAAATATCATAACGTTAGCGTTATTTCAAGTATAGGACATTATTTTTTTGTTGGCGGGTGTGGAGTAAGATAACATATGATGAATGTGTCGAGTAAGCAAACATACAATGAAAATTTGATTGTTAAACTTAAGTGATCGTGTCAAGCCACCGCTTCCTCCTGCAGCACCTGGCGCTGTACCTAGATTCAGCCCTGCCGGTTATCCTCCAACTTGGATAGCGCCGGAATCGATTATGCATGTACAAGTATTACTCTAGGCAATTCATTACATGCTGAAATCGTTTATATTCATGATATACCTATTATATTTTTTAATTTTTACAAAAAGATGTTTTGTAAATTAGCGCGTTATTAGCATGCTATAATTTTCATATTGTATGGAGAAAAGCCACGCTAAATTAAATAGCACGCTAGTATTTTTTTGCCTTGATCTCTAGTGGCTTGTCTAAATTTGGTAGTCTCTTAGAGCATCTCTAGTGGCTTGTCTAAATTTGGTAGTCTACATCTTCACTTTATAGATAATGATGTAAAAAGATTCCTTTTTACACAACTTTAGTTTTCTATTGGATAGTCTAAATTTGATAGTCTATATGTCCATCTGCACACAAATAGTTAACATACATAGCAAATCAGTACAATAAATGCTCTGATTTGGCGTGGGAGCGAGCTCGATTGTCCAAATATGGACAATGAGTAGCCTGTTTGGGGGATGTCTAAATTTTAGACCACCGGATACAGAAGCCACCGGAGAATTTTTTTTGTTCCATGGTGGTCTATATTTGGCTTAGACTTCCGGATACACTAGCCACTAGAGATGATCTTAGGCTGGTCATAGTGGAAAACATATCAGTTCATGTTACTACGTACCTTCATGTGTGTACGTAATTGAGCTGAAGGTAGAGACCTTATTTTTGCAGAAATGGCTCTGAAAATACTCCGTACCTAGAAAGGCTAGGACATTACAGTATACTATATTTTCTAGTCATTAGACTATAGCTACTCCTAGGATATGATAGTATATTATTATTCTATATCTTTTGAACTGTATAGCCAAATTTAAAATCCCAGAGCAGCAAATTCTCCCGCCTCACCTCCACCAAAATATTTCGAGTGGTCACACACACGCCCCAAGTTGCAGCCATACGAAATTCCTTTTCTACCCCTGACAATGGCCTACCTACTAATGTCGGGGCGTGGGTATGGTTCGTAATCCCACTCCCCCCGGGGGGCGGGGGTCCCCACAGCTCTGAAGCTGGGTAGTCCACATTCCACCGATGCCATTTCCCCCATGGCACTCCAAAAAACCCTAACCCCTTTATCACCTCTGGCTCCTGCACCACCACACCGACCTATCCTCGTAGCGCTTCGCCGGCCTACACGCCACCCAACCCCCTCTCACCTCTAGCACCTGTACCACCACACCGTAATCATCTCCGCCACACTTCGCCCGCCTACACGCCACCCAACCCCCTATCTCACCTCCAGCTCCTACACCACCGCACCGGAACATCACCGCCACACTTCGCCGGCCCACACGCCACCCCAAACCCCCTATCCCACCTTTGGCTCCTGCACAACCGCACTTCGCCGGCCTATATGCCATACCTCGATACCATATACTCCTGACCAGTCTACGGGTCAGCCAACGTCCACCTTACCGAACCTAGTTCGCTGACACCCTCTTCCATACAACCATGTTAGTTTTGCCGACTCCCTAGTCCACAACACCTGACCTGCTTCACCTATGCCGGTGTGCGCTGCATTAGATCTACTTCACGGACTCAACAATCCACTACACCAGATCTGCTTCACCGACGCTCTTGTGCAGCGCCTCGAATCCATAATAGGTCATAACAAATCTGCTTCACCGACGACGTCGTGCACTACACCAGATCTCCTTCACTGGCCATCTTGTCAAGCAAGCCAGACCCATCAACAAACTCCACAGATCTGCTTCACAGACGCCACTGAGATCTATCTGCTTCAGCCTGACTCACCACTACTGGTCACCCTCGGTGTCCTTGACGTTACCCGCAAAGATGCTGTGTATGCGTAAGCGACACCGTGGCCTAGGTAAACCAGATCTGCTTGTTCGTTCATTTGAATATAGCAGGTATGAGCCTACGACAGTGAACTGCATTTCTGTATTGGTGGTAAATTCCTACCTCAATACTGGCTTAATTGATATCCCACTCTCCCTTGATAAATTTGGTGTAGTCTATGTTAAATCCAGGCATTAAACTACTCCTTCTGTTTCGAGGTATAAGGCATCCTTGTTATGCGTGTTTTTCTTTGACCAACAATTACTCTTAATATACATAAACAATTTTAGTAGTACAAAACAGACATGATTAGAGTTCATTGGTATTATGCAGTTCATGGCAAATGTTAATTCATTGAACATCTGAATCTTCCTACCCGTTCAACAAGTTCATAAGTTATGTCATTATAATGTGCACTTGATTTGTCTGTTGCTACAATACTGACTATATGTAATTTTGGAGTTCATTGATAGTTTTAAGCCACTGAACATGTAGGTTAACATTCCCTGCTCTACAAGTACAGAATTTATGCTATTTTAATTTCAATCTGGTTGTTCTAAGCAACCACAGTAACTGCCTTCTCTTATGTAATTCATCACAAATTTTATGTCATTGAACTTGTTGGTTTTGCATTTCTTCTGCAAGTTATGTCATTATTATTTGTTTCAATTAAGCTCCGATAGTAGCTGCCGCCTATTGTGTACTACTCCCTCTATTTCAAAATATAAGATGTTTTAGCTTTGTGATAGGATTATATGTAGACACCATTTAGTGTGTAGGTTTACTCCAAACCTACATGAACCTACACACTAAAAGTGGTCTAGATGACGACTTATACTTTTTGAAACGGAGGGAGTACATCCATTCCATAAAAGAAGGCCTATACTTTTTTTAAGTCAAACAATGATGACTTTTACCAAGCTCATAGAAAAATATATAAAGGGTTAATTTGTGGCATTTGCGTCTATGAAAATATATGCCCCGATGTATCGAATGGCGTTGGTTTGGCATGGTAGATATTCCTGGTATGTTCTACAAACTTGGTCCAATTTTGCGTCGATTGACTTGCGAAAAATTTATACGCCTTATTTACTTTGGATTGGATGTAGTATTACATGGCATGTTTTAAGGCACTTAACATGGTTATCTACATGCCATGCTCTATAAATTCAAGTTTCTCAATTATAATTTATGTAGCAGCAATATCTACCTTCTATTATGTAGTTCATGGCATTTTAAGTCACTTCACAAATGGGTTAGCATTCCCTGCTCTATAAGTTCATGAGATATACCATTGTAATGTCTATCTTATTCATCCAAATGTTAGTACAGTAACTGCCTGCTCTGTAGATGGTGACACATTTTATGGCACTTCTCATATTTGTTTGCAATCCTACTTTACAAGTTAAATTATTGTAATTTCTCTCTTGTTCGTGCTAAGGAGTGGTTGTAACTGCATTCTATTTTGTCACCATGACAATCTTTATGTCATTTAAATGTTTGTTTATATTCCGTCATTCCCTGCTCTATGTGTTCACAAGTGATTATACTATAATGTCTATCTAGTTCTTTGTAAACAGCAGCAACCACTATCTGATATTATTTCCTCTCACAGGGAACACTAAGAATCATAGAGTGAATCACCCCTACAATCTTGTGAGTACTTGTTGCTTTGTATCGCTGAATGCAAACCTATTTTATATGAATGAGTGGCCTGAACCTATATGTAGAGGAGCAACAATAAAGTAGATGGATCGTCTATCCAAGTACTGGATCGGTGGATGTCTTCAAAGAATGAACTAACAACAAGATATCCTCCAACGGGACTGCACAAAAAGAAATAGTAAGTCTCTTGTTTTTACTAAGATGTGCTTAGTGTCAGATGCTTGTTTGTACAAGGTACCACATGATTCAGCTAATGATTAGAACAAGGTTGACCTTAAATAAGACTGGACAAAAACCAAACGTAAATCCCTCGATTTATAATTCAATGTGCTCACTTGATTTTGGTGATGATCTATTCTTTCTATATTTGACTTGTGCTCATCTATCTATCTATCTATCTATCTATCTATCTATCTATCTATCTATCTATCTATCTATCTATCTATCTATCTATCTATCTATATGTTAACTAGACCATGATTAGGTGGTGGTGATTTAAGTATATTCACTTTTATACTATATTTTTCTGCTATGTAACAAAGACCAATTGTAAATCTCTCGATTTATAATTCATTTTTCTCACACGATCATCATGATGATCTATTCTTTGCTATATTTGACTCATCGTCATATCTATCTATCGATCTATCTATCTATCTATCTATCTACATATGCGTCAACTAGACTATGATTATGTGGTGGTAATTTAAGTATATCCACTTTTATACTAATTTATAGTCTATTATTGTATTTTTCTGCCATAATTAAGAGTTTGTATGCACTCTGGAGGTAGTCACATTGTCTAGTGTCGGCACCACATGAGTTGGCCAATGATTAGAACAAGATGACCTTTAACGGTACTACACAAACACCAAACACAAATCCCTTGATTAATAATTCAATTTGCTCACTCAATCGTGGTGGAGATCTCTTTTTGCTATATTTGACTGATGATCTTCTATATATATATATATACGTTAACTAGACCATGATTAGGTGGTGGTGATTGAAGTATATTCACTTTTATGCTAATCTATATTCTAGTATAATATTAGAGATCACCACCATGATTGAGCTTATATGCACTTTGGAGGTAGTAACATAGTCTAGTGTTATATGTATGAGACTAGTATAAATTACTTGGTCTTGGTGGGGAGTAACTTGGACTAGTAAAAAATGCATACAATACTAGTCCAAGTTACTCTACAAACACTAAAGGGTGTCTAGATACATTCGTTTCACAAAAGCCATAACATCTTATATTTTGAAACGGAGGGAGTTCTATCTAGACTACTCATAGTGAGATTGTCATAGCTATTATCATCTAATATTATCCCTAATTACTATATATATGTACTATAACCATGTTAATATGATCTGGAAGTCTATCGTGCACCTGTTGTTTGATTGCTTAATTCATTACCTCAATAGCTACTCTACATGATGCACATATAGAGTCTATTGCCAATTTGATTCTTTAGTTTGCTCATGATTAAAGTAATGTAATGATTTTCTTAACTTAAATGGTCAGAGCACCGCCCTATCAAGGCGAAAAGCTGCGGGTTTGAGCCCCATCAGTCCCAAACTAGGGATGGCAATTTCTATGAGAAATACAATGTTTGATTAATAATAAACAAGAGATTTTCATCTATACATGATCAGATGATCTTATGAGTTTAATATTAGCCACCATATGGTTCAATTGGTTATGGTTCATGTGAATTTTTAGTTGACTTGTGATTGCATCAATGATATATTCTGACATGGTTCCTAGACATACATTGTTTAAATACTTCATTAACCTTGCAAGGTGCACAATGTATCATTTGCTTGTTTGTCTACTGGATTTTCCATCCTGGTTATATGTATAATGATACTGTCAGCAGTTGGAAATACAATAGCTGTAGGCATTACAAAGAAGGTCTGTGCAACTTTTTGGATGCATCCACCTATTTTTTGGCAGCAAATGACCCATCTCTTTTTTTCTCCTTTTTTTATTTACTGGCCCGACGATCAAAATATTTGAATGATCTGGCTACTGAAAAGGAATGGTTGATACCTTGTTTGTCTGAAATAATTCTGGTAGTCTATTTAAGACACTTGATGTATTGCTTGTTTTTTCAAGGTACTATCATAGTTCCCTGATGATTAAAGCAATGCCACTTGTGGTTGGAGGTCACTTTTTTGGCTAGTTCATACTATAGACCATTTTTAAATGTTATTCTTATATTTTAGGTTAATGCATTGTTGTCCCGACCAGCTCTAAGCAGCTGATGGAATCTCATGCACCTCTTTTTTTATATTTCCACTATGCAGTGATATGATTAGTTTATGAGGGAAAGAGCCGAGTTGCTTGATTCCCTACATTCATTGCCACACTAATTTAGTTAGTCTGCATGAGACACATGTTGATGGCTTGATTTGTTATATTAGGACAATGCTAATTTTAAATTTTTTTGACAACAAACATGGTGTTTTTTCGCCTGCTTTGCTGCTCTAACTTAATATGTCTTAGTTTCAGCATGCAAATAACCTATAGTGTTTGTTATAGAGTGGCTATGATACTGGCACATGTACGCATCGGTCTAGGACATCGATAGTTCCTATTATTCCGGGAAGAGATGTACGAGGAACATTATTGATTGTTCCTGGCCAATGATGAATTAAAATTATTTTACATATAAGATGGCTGTCGGCTAGCTGGTACCCAGTGCTGACTTGTTTTCTTTGTTTCAGGATGCACATGATGCTATGGGGGCAGAAGGGAGGAATCCTACATTAAGTATTGAGGTCATTTCACAAAGCAGCAGTGATAGTGATTATTGCTTGCATCGGCCCACGGTTTCAGTTTTTCCAGCAGAAAGAGGTGTTACAGCTACACTCTAAACAATTGATTTAATTGAACAAGAAACAAAGCAAATAGATAGAATAATCACGATTACACGTGAACAGATACAAGAACTGAAAGATCGACAAGATTTGACGGACCGTCTACGTGATAATCTCTTCTGCAGCTGTCATGGTATGCTAGTTGTTACTTGTATGGGGATGTAAGCTCCGTAGTAGAAACCCTGTTCCAACACATGTCTGGTGATGTCTCTGTAATGCTTCATCTTGTTTTTGTTGAAATTCTGGTATGTAATAAATTTTAAAAAATATTTGTTGATGTAATAGGGTGATCCTAACGAGGCCATTAGCAGGCAAAAATACTAACGGACTGTTTAAAACCAGAATTGCGCCATAGTTATAGAAAATGCAAATATGCTGGCCAACAGATGGGCCAAATAAACAGTAAAAGGCCGTAAGTGGTAGGTCCGAATATTGGTGGGCCTCATAAGCGGCCAAGGCCCTAAAAATGTACAGGGTTGAACATCAACAGACCAGAACAATAAAAGGCCCGAACTGTAATGGGCCCGAATATTGATATAGCCAAACAGTAAAGAGCTGAAACAGTAAAAGGCCTGAGCAATAAAAAGCCCACGTAGTAGAGGGCCCGCAGAGCAAAACGGACAGAAGAGTAAAAAGGCCTTAACAGTAAATGGCCGGAACAGTAGAAGGCCATATGAGCAAAAGGCCTAAACAGTGAATGGTCGGAACAGTAGAAGGACAGAACAGTGAAAGGCCAGAATAGTAAAGGATCCTAACACTGACAGCGCAGAAATGAAAAGGCCATAACAGTAAATGGGTAGAACAGGAGCGGACCCCACGGGCTGTAGGAACAGTAACGGGCCACCTGCAGGCCTTAACAGTGCCTGACCTTCTGGCAGGCCCCAAATGGGCCGCATATTATTCTAGCAAAGTCGGCCTTCTTTAGGCCGAAGCAGTAACGGGTCTGAAATCGTACGGGCCCTAGATGGGTTCATTAATGGGCCACGTCAAACAGTACACATGTGAGAGTAAAGGGCCATAATCTTATTGGGCTCTCCTCTAGGGCCGGCCCACTTAACAATTAGCAGGCCTTGTCTAGGCCAGGCTTCTACCACGGTTTCTGTGACCGTTAACGATGGTAACTAGCCGTTAACGGCGGGTGCCATGTGGCATTTGGCATGATGTTTGCAGTCAACACGCCTGGCGAACAGATCTACGACAGAACAAGTTTTCGTGGCGGAAGGGTGCGATCCGCCATGGTTAGAAAAAACCGTTGTAGATTCTTTTGTGACGGGTCTTTTACCACGAAGGGCATCCGTCGTAAAAGACTTTTTAGCCACGAAAAACGGGCCTTCAACCACAAAAATCATTCGTTGTAAAAGCCAACTTTTCTTGTAGTGAATCAGGATGCTATAAGTGGCTAGTCGCAACGGGTTGGGCACAGATATTGCAGACACAACGATGTACCCAGGTTCGGAGCCCTCTTGTCAAGGTAACACTCCTATTCCTGCAAGGATCTGCTATATGGGGAGCGAATACTCAGTACAAGTGCTCCTTGAGCTGTTTCCTTAGCTACTATCGAGAGCTAGAGGAAGATGAACTACTAGACTTGGTGATTCTGGCTAACTTGTAACTCGTAATGCCCTACCTAGAACCCTAGCACTACCCCTCCTTATATACAGGTAGAAGGGTATGTTACAATGTGGGTTCTAGGGTTTATTGTTTTGGGCTTTGGGTTTACAAAGCGGGTCGGCTGACCAGGTCTAGTCGGTGGTCCAGGACCCAGTCAAGCTCCAGTACAGGTGGGGACAGCGCCTCCGCTTTGGGCGTCACTTGGCGCTTTAACCATCAGCTTGGTGCTTTACCCATCAGCCAGAGCTTTATCCGTCAGCCGGAGCTTTACTCGTCACCTCCCAGCCTTGGCACCCTCGTCTGGTAGTGCCGGTGGGGCGGCGTGCCAGCCTATCCGGCTAAGGGTGCGCTCAGCAAGGAGCGTCACCTCCTCCCGTACTTTTGGCCAATAGATCCGACGCGGCCGGGTAGAGGTGGCCGCCCAGTCGGCTATCCGGGCCCCCGGCTAGACGGGCCAGCCGGGGAATCTTGATGCGGACCGGGTGAAGCATATAACCCAGCTGAGGTTCTTCGTCTTGTGTCCATCCAGCCAGCTTTCCCTGGAGCCGGCCAGTTAACGCCGGCTTGGCCTACCTGGGGGTCATCCCCCGACACTAGTCCCCGAGCGCGTTGGGGCTTGGCCTTGCGGAAAAGCTCTTGTGTGCTCATTGGTTGCTCTTGAAATGATTGCTGGTGAAGACTGTATCACGAATTTCTCTTTTAGTACTTGTCATTTTCTGGCTCGAGATACCCGCTTTCCTGGCTGGAGTTTACCGACTACGGGTCCGATGGCCCACCCACAGGGTGTGAGCGGCGATTGCGTCTCTCGACTGCCACGCTCGGCTAGGGAGGCAAATCGGCCAGTTGATGACGTCAATGCTATTGTTAGGTGTGCCTACCTCCTCTGTCGTGCGTCAGTTTGACCTCTTGGCCTGCCGCCGCAGTTTTGGTAACCGCGCACACGCCTTCATCATAGCGGTTTCTCAGAGATCGTGCGCGCGCTTGGCCTTTGCGGTAACGCCCGTGGGACCGGCACCGAAGCATCGTGGGGGTAGTGGAGCAGTTCTTGCTCCACATGGCGTTGGGGAGTGCAGGAGGCGCGGTTGCCCTGCCTCAATAAATAGGGGTGCCGGGGGAGGGCTTCTCCCCTACTTCGCTTTCTTCCTGTGCCCATTTCCCTTTGTGCTTATGCCTCCTTGCTGCCACCTTGCGCCACCACCCTCCTTCAACGCCGGCACCGCCGTTCCTTCATTGTGATGACGTGATCCCGCTTCTCCAACACGGCCATCGCGCCTGCCGAGATGCTTCCTGATCAGGTGGGAGGCTGGTGCGGTTCATATGTCACCGATGACCTGGTGCAGAAGTACTGGCGGGGGAAGCTCATCCCATCGGAGCGCTTGGTGAAGCATCGCCTGGCGCTGGAGGAGGAGCGGGTCCCCAACCCTCGACCTGGGGAGGCCGTCGTCTTCCTCACCCACTTCGCCCGTGGGCTCGGCCTGCCTCTGAGCAGGTTCATCTTGGAGTTGATGGTCTCCTTCGACCTCTAGCTCCACCACTTCGGCGCCAACGTCGTCGCGCAACTGTCGCATCACATGGCCTACTGCGAGGCCTACCTGGGGGTTCGCCCGGACGCGGCGAGCTTCTTGAAGTTCTTATACTTCAAGGTCTAGGTGGTGGGGAAGGGCGGCCCCCTCACGGAGACCGGCTGCTGCACCGTCTACCCCCGGGCAATGTCGCCGATGCCACGGCTAGACATCCTGACACCGGCAAGCTGTGGTAGCGCTTGTATTTCTACATGCGCAACAACACCGACATCGACTGGATCAAGGTGCCAGAATTTGCCAATGTCCCCTCCAGCCGGAATGCTTAGACCATCCAGAACTTGGGCGCCTAGGCGGACATGGAGCGGATGACCGCCCAGGTGACGGTGCTAGTGGAGAAGGAGCGGCTCATCGCCCGGGGCATCCTGCTATCCTAGATGATGAGTCGCGTTCTTCCGCTGTAGCAGCGGTCGCACAAGATCGACACTTGTCTAGGCCGCTGGATCCCACCCAGGTGTCCCAGTTGGAGGTGCCGTTCGTGGCCCTTCGAGAATGGCTCGCCACCATCTCGAAGGAGACGCTGGTAGAGAACTGGGTCTTCTCCTGCTGACCGTTTCACCACGGCCAGCTGCCCCCGAAGGTCAGGCCTCTTTCTTTTCTCCGGGCAGACCTTTCCTGAAGAATTCCTCTCCTTGTCTCTTATGTTCCGTGTTGAGTAGCTTTTTATGGTGCAGCTAGCAGAAGATGGCATGGAGGAGGATGATCTTCCGGAGTTCACCACCGACCACAAGCCGCCGAGGTTCCCGCTGACGGAGCCGAAGCGGTTCCCCACCCAGGCCGATGAGGGCTACGAGTTTCCACCCGGCGAGCTGCTTTTCTTGCCCGGATTTTTCTTGTTCTTCTTTTTTCATGTGCCTGACATTGTTCCCCTATCTTGGCGTAGCCGCCCATGGCAAGGACGCGGACCTGGCTGAGGCCACCACGTCGCAGGCTCACGGGAAGCGAGCTGCCTCGACCAGTGTCGCTCCGGCCGAGGAAGGGCGAAGAGGAGCTGCCGCCCAAGGGCTGCAGCCGTCGTGCCGAGTATGTGCCCTTGTCTCCCTTGCTCGGCGTGTTAGTTTATCTTCACCTTTACTTATTGTGCTCTACTTGCCCTTCTCTCAGCGACGTGATGTCTTTGACCGGCTCCATGACCATCGCTACCGCGTGTGACCCTGCTCCGGATAGAGCCGAGGGGCTGGCTGCTGCCTCTGCTGCGAAGGAGACTGAGGCTGATGCCTTTGCAGCTAAGGCAGCCGAGGGTGATGCCTCTGCTGCCAAGGCGGCTGAGACTACATCCTCTGCTGGGAAGCCGGCTGAGGCTGCAGCTTCTGTTACCAATGCGACCGAGGTCGCGACAGAGATGGTGGTGTCGGATGGATATTTGGTCCTGCATCGGGCTTCTGCCGCCACCCGTGCCGCCGATCTGCTCCTTGCTCCGGGCCGGGTTCAGGTGGGTTCTGCCGCCTACCAGGTGGAGAAACCCGTGGAGGTGGAGAGGGAGGCCCCTGCGCAGCCGGCGGCCGGAGACGAAGGTAGGGATGTGGCCTCCGGCTCGGGGGCTCCAGAGGCATCGCGTGCTGCCTCAGGTGATGATGACGAGCTCCAAATCATCGGCAGCCGGTCGGCTCCGGTTGCGCCACCGCTGGACTTCGTCCTTGCGCAGCTCTCCGAGGCGGCGCCCATTGCGCTTGGCTAAGTTCGCCACTTGGTGGATGTGATGAAGCAGGGGCTTGGCGAAGCCAGGGTGCTCGGAGCGTCCCTCCAGGTAAACTATGACACCCCAGGGATCAGGGTTAAACAAATCCAGACCTTAGCCTGACTTAAGCTTAACCTAGAGCTCTAGGATATCCAGTGAGAAATCAGTAACACAAAAGTAACCCTGCGACACAAAATTTATTACATCAAGCTCATAACTGAGCGAAGAACCAAAATATTACAAGCAGAGGTCACTGACCACAAACATCAAACAACAGAAGGCAAATTATTCTATTAAGTATAGCAAACTTAACAAATGTCCTAAGAGGCCTGAAGCTTAACGATGACGTCCCCGCCCATAGATTCTAGGCTACCGACCGGGAACCCCAAGCTACTCGTCGGTGTCGATGTCATACCAAACTTTTCTTTAGGGGAACACTTATTTTGCTACAAAAAGTATCAACAAATCAAGGGTGAGTATAGAGTGTACTCTGCAAGACTTATGGCTGGTGGGGTTATTTAGCATAAAGCCATCTTTGTTTATAAAACAAGAGGGAGAAGAAGCTCGTCTAATTAGAATATTTTAAAAGGGCATAAGAGAGCTACATCTCCAAAGAATTGATCATCATCTTTTGATATCCACCAAGTCATCATCATCTCCTAACTAGGATCACCCCCTCGTACCCATGAGGAATCATCCTTAAGCACACGTTGAACTGCCAAGTTTTATGATTAGGTTAATGTCCTCTATGATCTTAGAATTCGGTCACCAAGCGTTCATAACCGTGAACACAACTTTTCAAAAATATTTAACCCTGCAGGAGGTACAACTTTACCCACATATACCAACCGACTCTTAATGCCAACGTTTTAGCCCTCTTCCTTGGAAGGCCGGTAGAGGGTGGTTGGCCATGACCTTTACCTTGCTTTCACCGAGACCATGAGTAACGCTCTAAGGATGGTTCTATCATAACGGGTCAAATCCTGAAGCCGGTCCCTAGAGATGTGAGGCGAGGTTGGTTTACCAGTGGCTCCATCGACCCCAAGCAACCCTGGCCATGCTTACCTACCTGTTATGATGCACCTTCACCCGCCAAATCTTTCAAAACGTTTTCTATGCATATGTCGAATGGAACGCCCGAACTATGTGACTCATGGAATCTACTAGGCAAGTTAATCAGCGGAGGGGTTCCCAAGCCCCGTGTGGCTGTACGCTCGTCTTGGTCCAAAGGCAAGAACTCGGTTCCTAGTGGTGGTGAGCATGGGACTACAAAAACCACATCCTAGCGTGGCCTACCATACAAGCCTTAGCATGTTTAACCTTTACCACTGATCTTACCTTATCAGTATACCTCGTTCTCCTGTCATACTAGATTCTCTGCATCTAATACATCATCTGGATGAACCAGCACTGACAACTAAGCATGGCTAAGCAAGACACAAATACAAGCTCTAGCAGTGCACACAAGCCAAACCTAGTATGCTAGGAGCAGTGGATCAGGTAATATAAGCTCAAAGGGAGTAATACAACAGATAGGATACTCTATCTATCGATAAAAGACCACGGTAGAATCGTATGCATCATGGCAAGAATTGAAATGCTTTCGAAATCATAGGATTGTATAATGATGGGGCTATGCTTGCCTTTGCCTGTTGATAACTCAAAAAGAAGATCTTCGGAAGCCTTGTACTTGACTTGATTACAGCTGGTCAAGTATTGTTCGTTGATCTTCGATGGTGTTGATCTCGGTCTTCGATCTTGATCTCAATATCGTGTTCTACCGGGAAGAAGCAAACACAGGAAAGAAAGGGGAAACAACAATCAACACATAACATCGATGCAATGCTCAAGCAAGGATGATGATATGACAAGTTGAATAGAGTTTAAATGTAACCCTAATACATGCTTGGCAATTTAAGCGGGATCCGAAGGGTCCAAACCCTAATACAGGAGAGACCCTAGAATCACCTACGGGGGTTCACTTCGTCCTCTAATTAAACTTGTAATTAAAGTTGTTTGATAATGCATGATTTTGATGCTAAGAGATAGATCTCATTTTTTTGAACATTTTGATATATTATACACATTTTTCTGAGTTATAAATAATTAGTTATCAATTTTGATAAGATTAAAACCCTTTTCTGAAATTATTAAAACAATTTAAAACCTTTACTGTGTCATTATGATGTCAGCGCAGGACTTAAAACCTTTTTACACTAGGGCTGGGCTAGCCACGGAGGCTGATGGTTGGGCCCAGGGCCACATCAGACCCACGCGGGCGCCACGCATGCCCCACGTTGGTCTCGCCAGAGACCACCTCGGGCAGCGGCGAGGACAGCACCGGGTGGTGATAGAGGGCATGCAGGGCTACGGGACTGGGCGCGTTTGAAGCGGACGTGCACGCTAAGCCTAAAGGTGTCGGCGCCTCCCTAAAAAGGTCATTGGAGCAGCGGGTTCAACGGTGCGCGGCGGTGATGCTCACGGGTCTGCGGCGAGCGACGAGCACAGAGCGGGAGGAGGGCACGAGAGGGGTCCAAGATGACCACAAGCTCACCAGGAGCATGAAGAGGCGGTCAGCGAGGCAGGTTGTGGTCAGCAATGATGGCGAGGTCGATGGCGGTAGACGTCGGGCTCGAGGAAGACGACTCTGCTGCGATGGATTCGGGGCTCCTTAGCTCGATTCCTTCTACGAGGAGATGTAGTACAAAACGATGGAGCTCATGGCAGTCTCTGATGGATGATAGGAGCACGGCAATGGTGCGATGCCGGCACATCTGGCAGGGCTAGGGTTCGGGCTCTCGTAGGGAGGAAGAAGGAGCACGCTGGGGGAAGAGAGGATATGGTCGAGGATGAGGGCGTCGTGACAGTCTTATCTCCGTCCAGGAGCGGCGGGGCACGGCGATTCACGACAAGGATTGGGCGGCGACATCGCGGACACGCAGGAGCTTCGTCTCCGTCATCAGCAGCGAAGACGACGAAGGAAAAGGGACCGAAGGGGTACTGGGCCTTGGGCCGAAGTGGGCCGCGCATGAGCTGCAAGGATGCACACGTGAGCGGCAGGGAGAGAAGGAAAGGGTTGGGCCGACCTGGTTTTGCTGTTGGCTTTGTTTTTTTTCTGAAAACATTTTCCCAATTCTGTTTCCACTTTTGAGTTTGTATTTAAATTTCAAACCTCTTTTGGATTATTTCAAAATACCAGAAGGTTTACAAAGTATAAAAAAATACTCAGGGGCCCTTTGGGCTCCAAACATTTTGTATTTTTCGAAATTCAAAACCCTTTTGGACTGGTTTGAGAAAGAGAGAAAACTAGGGTTTTAGGGTTTAACATTATTTTCTTAAATGCATATTAAGATATGAGTCTCATGAATGGACAAACAAAGCCCTAAATATGATTAACTAAAACTGGGGTGTTACAGATCTATCCCCCTTACGAGAATCTCGACCCGACATTCCGCAGGTAGGAAGAAGGAAGAGAAACAAGGTCACTTCTAAGGATAAGAGGGGAACACAGTAACAACACACAGAGTATCTCATGGTCAACTCATGAATGGAGTGTTCAGAAACAACTCTGAGATGACGACATGAAACACGTCAAGCTAAAAGAGGAAACAAGATGAGATAGGTTTCAAGTTGTTCGATAGCTGGTCTTCATAAGGATTGAGACCATGGAGCTTCAGATGAGTTTAAACTTCTAAAGAGGAAAGCTTACAACAGAAAGAACATGACCACAAACTTCGAAAGATATGAAACTCTATTAGACGACTTAAGTAGAGATTTTAGGGATACATAGATATGGATAACCATGTTGTTGAAATACTTTTGATACAGAAGGGTCACTCTTTTGTTCAACAGAAGGCCAAGACAGAAAGGTTGTTTTGTGCCGAGGACTCGTAAGATTCACAAGGAACATGTAACATGAGGAACTAATGATTACCAAAATCATAGTCGCTCTTCGAACATGTTAGAGGAACAAATGAAACTCTTTATTCATCCAAGATTACCAAAATCTTTGCCGAAGATCATGGAATCACTTTACACCACCGAATGATTAGGTAAGAGGATTCCTCATAACACGAGGAAAAAGAAACTTCATTCTCAGACTAGGTTACTTGGCACAGCAAGATGCTTGCCAACATGAAAGTGTCTGGAGGATTGACCGAGAGACATTTAGCAACTCTACTTTAAATGTTCTCCTTGATGTTCGAGAAAACGGACATCAAGTAAAGGTCAGACTTCGGATACAAAGGAAACCATAAGCACAACTCCTATAATAAGTCATAGAAGAAGCCTTATGAGGAGTGGATGTTATTTGCTGATTCAAGAGAATGTGACAAGAGGTCTTCTGACTGATTGTGTCAACCACTACATCAACTTGCCAGATTTTCAAAGAGACCTACGTCAAAAACCTTGATGAACACCAACCATCATTGCTGCTTGAGATTCGGCTCTGGTTAGGTGGAATGATACTTCAGACTCAACATGTCCGAATAGAAAATTTGCAACATTTACCACAAAGGTAAAGTTACTAGATTCTCAAGACATGGACTACAGTGTTAAGCTCCAATAGACTAAGCTAGATTGCTAGACCCATGTATTAACAACTTGTCAAAGGACAACTGCTCCTACATGAAGTACTTGCAACGAAATAGAGCTATGTCCTTAAGGAAACAAACATAACTCTACTCAAATCCATGACGACATCTTTCTGCATTTGCACATGAATTGGATAAGGTCACTTCTAACATCCAGAACACATTCTTTGAGATGACCCGAAGATGGTTCTCAAGAATATCCAACATTCATGCCCAATGTTCCATATGAATCTAGTTTAGCTTGGAGAAAATAAGGATGTTCGATAGGCTCAACAATAAACTTATCGATATTCTCCAGGAAGATGGACTCATATGTCGTATGAACAAGACAACATTATTGGTCAGACCAAAGGACATGAAGATGTACTCAAGTGAAACATCACGAGTAACAACATCATCAAGATAGTCCTTGGAACTAAGTTTGATTTGACGATAACCCAAATCAAATCAAAGGCAAGGGAAGATAACATATCCACGAAGGAAACACTATCTTTCTTCAGCACGAACAAAACTAGACATCCCTTTAAGATGAACTAAGTCGGATAGAACTTTTGTCTTACAACTCTGCAAGTTGTCGTTTAAGCTCAACTAACTATTTCAGGGGTATCCAACATGGATCCTTGGAGAAGAAGTAGTTCATAGAACTTACTTACTCAAGAACTTGACAACGTGGTCATGTGGCAACATGGTGATACTTCTAGAAGACAACCAGAATATCACGGACCACCGATATGTCACTTAGTTCGAGAGGAAACTTGCTTGGTGAGGCAAGAAGACATAGTCTCGGAGTTTCGGCACAATCCTAACTCTTTGACCAAAGAGAGTGTACCAGATTAATAGACTTGGTAGAACAATCATTCTTCGCTTAGTGATAGGGTTAACCAATCACGCTAAAGATGACACAAATGTCCTTGGAGTTCAAAGCAGTAATAATTGCTAAGAATCTCAGATAACCACATTATTGCGCACACGCATCATTCATGAGCGTGAAAGCTCGGAGGAAGGGTGGGTAGTAATATGTAATAGCATCACTTCATTAAGAAGGTTATGAAACTCAACACAACCTCTTAGTGTAAAAGGGTGTGATACTCTAAGGTAGAACAGATAGAAGCTAAGCACGCCTCTTAATCTGCGGACTACAACACTTTGACCTGGTCCTAGATGTGACAAGGTACTGTAGTTTGTTTCTCCTAACATCCCAAAATGATTTGTCTTAACGGACCACAAGAGTATCTTGCACTGGAAGACACCAATGCACATTTACTACTTGGCTACCAAGTGGTAGACAAAGGTCGGAAAACAACAAGGGGAAATGAATATGCTCAGGATATAATCCCGAGATGTGGACGAATAGATTAACAATCTTCTGAAAACAATGCATAGAAGGGAAGGTGTGGCAGAGTCAGGATTATAGATGTGAGACTCTCGAGGAGTACTCTTATCGTGATCTATTTGGTTCCATTAAAGAGCATATGCCATAGCTATTGGATGGGGAAGTCCTTAATTGTCGAGATTCAACCGTGACAAAGACGACAACCTTGAAGGCCAGAATTATAGTACCAACCATCCTGAAGAAATGTGTAAACATCAACGACAGAGGTCTATGGTATGGACCTTGGATTAAAGATCAGCTTCATATACAAGATTTGTAACACCAGAATCCAGCACAATTTGGGATCTTCGGTTCAAGTCCAAGGGTTAAAACCCGAGAGAGAAGTAACTACTACTTGAGTGACACAGAGTACACTACAAGATAGTAATCACGAGGTAGCTTCCAAGAGAAGAAATGACTTCTGAAGTACCCAAACAAACGAAAAGGAGGCGCACGAGGTGAAAAGAAACCTCGAAGCCTAGAATAGAACATCATGGATCCAACATTATAATATCGTGGGCCCATAAGATAGAGAGACCTTGATGGAAAGGGAATCTCTCAGCTGAAACAGAACAAAGGGGAACAAGGAATTCCAAACTCACACAACTCGAGAGAACTCAACACTAGGTCAACTAGCTGAGAAATGACATGCCAAGAAGGCACCTAAACTTTGAAAGACCAGAAGAGATATCAAAACTTTTCAAAATTCAACACAAGATAACATGACCCAGATTTAGAGTGATACTAGATAAGGAGAAAAAAGAAACATACTAGAGTTTTTGCAAATAATTTTCATCTTTGAAATAGTTTTTCTCAAACACTAGACCCAAGATCAACTAATAGCAAGGTTTTCCTATAGTTGGTACTGCTTTGATACCAAGAACTGTGACAGCCCCGGGATTAGGGTTAAACAAATCCAGACCTTAGCCTGACATAAGCATAACCTAGAGCTCGAGGATATCTAGTGGGAAATCGGTAACACAATAGTAACCTTGCGACACAAAAATTATTATAGCAAGCTCATAACTGAGCGAAGAACCAAAATATTACAAGCAGATGTCACTGACCACAAACATCAAACAACGGAAGGCAAATTATGCTATTAAGTATAGCAAACTTAACAAATGGCCTAAGAGGCCTGAAGCATAACAATGATGTCACATTCCATAGATTACAGGCTATCGACCGGGAACCCCAAGCTACTCGTCGGTGTCGATGTCGTACCAAACTTATCTTCAGGGGAACACTTATTTTGCTACAAAAAGTATCAACAAAGCAAGGGTGAGTACAAGGTGTACTCCGCAAGACTTATGGCTGGTGGGGTTATTTTGCATAAAGCCATCTTTGTTTATAAAACAAGAGGGAGAAGAAGCTCGTCTAATTAGAATATTTTAAAAGGGCATAAGAGAGCTACATCTCCAAAGAATTGATCATCATCTTTTGATATCCACCAAGTCATCATCATCTCCTAACTAGGATCACCCCCTCGTACCCATGAGGAATCATCCTTAAGCACACGTTGAACTGCCAAGTTTTATGATTAGGTTAATGTCCTCTATGATCTTAGAATTCGGTCACCAAGCGTTCATAACCGTGAACACGACTTTTCAAAAATATTTAACCCTACAAGGGTGTATAACTTTACCCACATGTACCAACCGACTCTTAATGCCAACGTTTTAGCCCTCTTCCTTGGAAGGCCAGCAGACGGTGGTTGGCCACGACCTTTACCTTGCTTTCGCCGAGACCATGAGTAATGCCCTAAGGATGGTTCCGCCATAACAGGTCAAATCCCGAAGCCAGTCCCTAGAGATGTGAGGCGAGGTTGGTTTACCAGGGATCCATCGACCCCAAGCAACCCCGACCACGCTTACCTACCTGTTATGATGCACCTTCACCCGCCAAATCTTTCAAAACATTTTCTATGCATATGTCGAATGGAACGCCCAAACTATGTGACTCATGGAATCTACTAGGCAAGTTAATCAGCGGAGGGGTTCCCAAGCCCCGTGTGGCTGTACGCTCATCTTGGTCCAAAGGCAAGAACTCGGTTCCTAGTGGTGGCAAGCATGGGCCTACAAAAACCACATCCCACCATGGCCTCCCATACAAGATTTAGCATGTTTAACCTTTACCACTGATCTTACCTTATCAGTATACCTCGTTCTCCTGTCATACTAGATTCTCTGCATCTAATACATCATCTGGATGAACCAGCACTGACAACTAAGCATGGCTAAGCAAGACACAAATACAAGCTCTAGCAGTGCACACAAGCCAAACCTAGTATGCTAGGAGTAGTGGATCAGGTAATATAAGCTCAAAGGGAGTAATGCAACAGATAGGATACTCTATCTATCGATAAAAGACAACAGTAGAATTGTATGCATCATGGCAAGAATTGAAATGCTTTTGAAATTATAGGATTGTATAATGGTGGGGCTATGCTTGCCTTTGCCCGTTGATAACTCAAAAATAAGATCTTCGGAAGCCTTGTACTTGACTTGATTACAGCTGGTCAAGTATTGTTCGTCGATCTTTGATGGTGTTGATCTTGGTCTTCGATCTCAATCTCAATATCGTGTTCTACCGGGAAGAAGCAAACACCAGAAAGAAAGGGGAAACAACAATCAACACATGGCATCGATGCAATGCTCAAGCAAGGAGTATGATATGACAAGTTTAATATTGTTGAAATGTAACCCTAATACATGCTGAGCAATTTAAGCGGGATCCGAAGGGTCCAAACCCTAATACAGGAGAGACCCCGGAATCACCTGCGGGGGTTCACTTCGTCCTCTAATTAAACTTGTAATTAAAGTTGTTGAACAATGCATGATTTTGATGCTATGAGATAGATCTCATTTTTCTGAACATTTGATATATTATACATATTTTTCTGAGTTATAAATAATTAGTCATCAATTTTATAAGATTAAATCCTTTTATAAAATTATTAAAACAATTTAAAACCTTTACTGCATCATTATGACATCAGCGCGGGACATAAAACCTTTTTACACTAGGGCTGGGCTAGCCACAGAGGCTGACAGTTGGGCCCAGGGCCACGTCAGACCCACACGAGCGCCACACAGGCCCCACGTCGGTCTTGCCAGAAACCACGTCGGGCGGCGGCGGGGACGGCGCTGGGCGGCGATAGAGGGCGTGCAGGGCTACGGGACTGGGCATGTTCGAAGCGGACATGCATGTTGAGCCTAAAGGTGTCAGCGCCTTCCCAAAAAGGTCGCCGGAGCAGCGGGTTCAACGGCGCGCGGCGACGATGTTCACGGGTCTGCAGCGAGCGACGATCACATAGCGGGAGGGGCACACGGGAGGGGTCCAGGACGACCACAAGCTCACCGGGAGCATGAAGAGGCGGTCGGAAAGGCAGGGCATGGTCAGCAACGACGGTGAGGTCAACGGTGGTGGACGCCGGGCTTGAGGAAGATGACTCTGCTGCGGCGGATTCAGGGCTCCGCAGCTTGATTCCTTCTACAGGGAGATGTAGTACCGAACGACGGAGCTCATGGCGGTCTCTGATGGATGATAGGAGAACGGCAACAGCGCGACGCTGGCACATCTGGCAGGGCTAGGGTTCGGGCTCTCGCAGGGAGGAATAAGGAGAGCGTTGGGGGAAGAGAGGATATGGTCGAGGATGAGGGCGTCGTGGCAGTCTTATCTCTGTCCAGGAGCGGCGGGGCACTGCGATTCATGACAAGGATCGGGCGGCGACAACGCGGATACGCAAGAGCATCGGCTCCGCCGTCGGCAGTGAATACGACGAAGGAAAAGGGACCGAAGGGGCACTAGGCCTTGGGCCGAGGTGGGCCACGCATGGGCTGCAAGGATGCGCGCGTGAGCGGCAGGGAGAGAGGGAAAGGGTTAGGCCGGCCTGGTTTTGCTGTTGGCTTTGTTTTTATTTCTGAAACATTTTTCCAATTTTATTTCCACTTTTGAGTTTGTATTTAAATTTAAAACCTGTTTTGGATTATTTCAAAATTACCATAAGGTTTACAAAGTATACAAAAAATACTCAGGGGGGGCTTGTATTCAGTTTGGGCTCCAAACATTTTGTAGTTTTCGAAATTCAAAACCCTTTTGGACTAGTTTGAGAAAGAGAGAAAACTAGGGTTTTAGGGTTTAACATTATTTTCTTCAATGCATATTAAGATATGATGCTCATGAATGCACAAACAAAGCCCTATATATGATTAACTAAAATGGGGTGTTACATAAACAATTCCTCCGCGGTTGTTTTAGTTGCCCTTCTTCCTGTTCTCTTCTTAGTCCTTCTGCTCTCTTATGCAGAAAGCCTTTGCCGAAGCCGCCAAGACCTCGTAGGATCTAGGGTGTAAGATTGTTTGCTCTGCTTTGTCTTCCTGGCTGCGCAAGTTTTCGCGCTTCTTGTTGACCATTGGGTAACCCCCCTGCAGCTCTGTTAGCGGACAGGGACCGCGAGGTCGAGAGGCTAAAGGCGGAGGTCGCCCGATTGGAGGAGTCCAACGCGGTGTGCCAGGACCAGATCGGCCAGCTGCTGTCGCACCAACAACAGATGGAGGTCAAGGCCGGCCAGGCGAAGGATCTGAAGACTGCCCAGGCCGGGGAGAAGGCGGCTCTAGGGGAGCTGTGCCAAATCGCTGAGATGGTCATCAGTAAGTGATCCGCTTGGCAAGCTTGCTCCTTCTCCCGCTACAGCCGTAAAGTTGACGTTTTCCTTTTTCCTTGTGCAGCTCAGTATCTTGAGGCGACCGACCAAGCCTTGGCGCGTGTCCCCGAGGCGGACGTCGGCCGCGACCTGCATCCGGTGGAGCTGTTGACGACCATCAGTGAGGAGGACAACCGGCTGCGTGGCGCTGCCCTTGAGGTCTTCAACTACGTCTAGCCTGAGGCCGACCACCCGGGCATGATGGCCGCCTTGGCTAGGGCGCTCTCTGGTGCCCCGGAGCTCATGGACGTGGCGCGAGACTGGGCTGCCCGCGGCGGTGCTGATATGGTCTTGGCGCTACTGAAGTCCTGGTACCCGGACGTGGAACTGCGGAGTCTCTCTAGAGGGTTTCACCAAGGGACCAGCTACGACCAGCTTCGGGCCGAAGTTCCTAACATCTGCTCCTGTGATGTCAAAATTGGGATCTTCGTCCAGCTGGATCGGGACTTTGCTGACCCGGCCGGTGTGGAGGGATATCACTATAGCCCGATGCGCGGCGACGCCCCGGCTACGCCAAGCTCTGCTTCCGTCAACCATGCATCTAGCAGCCGCGCCCCAGCCGGTGCCTCTGGCCCTTCTGATGACCCTCAGGCCCGATCCCCAGAATGATGGGTGTATTTGTACTTGGTTGAAAACTTTGTTTGCTTGTGGTACCGACTATGCTCTATGGTGAACACTTGATTTTTGCCGTTTGACAAAATTTGTTTGGAGTTTTGCCTCCTCTTTTTTGATGTTATCTTGTGTTGCACTTGCTGTGTGCTTTCTTTTGTGTGGGGGCACGCGAGCGCACCCATAGGGTGTAGTCCCCGAGGTTCGGGCTGGCTGGAGAATCCAGGCGGGCCGAAGCTCCTTTGAGTTGTTGTTTGTTGCAGGTTTCCTATGTGGGGCATGCAAGCACACCCACAGGGTGTAGTCCCCGAGGTTCAGGCCGGCTGGAGAATCCAGGCGGGCCGAAGCTCTTTCTTTGCCGTCTGGGTGTTGACCTCCGGCTCCAGCACTTTGGCTCATGCCGAAATGAAACATAAGCAGTGGATTGTGTGTTAGACATGTGTAAGATGAATATAGTCTTTAACTTCTCTTTTGTTTTATAAGTTCGCCATTTCGCACGAGGCTTGGTAGCTTAGTCCCTTTCTTAGCGAGCATTGGCCTTTGAAGTTGTGCCCTTGTCAGCGCTTGGTCAGAAGCAAGGGTTTGCTTAGGTGGCGTACTTGCGCAATACTTCGGACTTTGACTACCAACTTTGAACGAGTAGGCGCAGCCGGAATGTCCAGATCTCTTGTTTTCCTTAGGATTTTTCCTGTACGAGCCTTCGAGTTTGTCCGCTCTTGCCGTGTCTGTCAGCCGGCTTGTGGTCAATAGTCGGATTCGAAGAGGGGTCTCTTGGAGCCGCGTACAGTACTTCGTCCCTTTAGAATTTGCTGCCGTCTAGGCTATCCGGCGAGCTTCCGAGGGAAACTATCGGGCCTGGGGTTAAAAAAATGCAGTCATAAAGTTTGTAAGTGTAGCAGAAAATGCCAAATCATTACGGAGTCCCCGATACTATGTCGAGGCCCCTCAACTTGTTCATTACATATAAGTAAGATACATTTTCCCTTTACTCAGGTGTAGAATGGACGAAGCATGTCGCATTCCACGAGCGCTCAGTTTCTTCGCCGGAGTGGTCCATCGTGTTCTTTGCCGGCTGGCGGGTGTCGATCCGGTAGTAAGAGTTGTTATGCAGTGCCTGGCTGATGATGAATGGCCCCTCCCAAGGCGGCGCTAGCTTGTGCACCCCCTTGGTGTCTTGTACTAGCCGTAAGACAAGGTCGCCCTCACGGAACGAGACGTCGTGGATCCGGCTGGCATGATAGCATCTCGGGCTCTACTGGTAGATGGCGGACCTAGACAAGGCCAGCTCTCGAGCATCCTCAAGGAGATCACCGATGTCTTCTCGTGCTTCCTTGGCTTGCTGCTCTGTGTACAGCAGTTTGCGCGGCGCATCGAATTTGATGTTGGCTGGTAGGACTGCCTCTGCCCCGTAGATGAGGAAGAATGGCGTGAAGCCGGCGGAGCGGTTGGGAGTTGTGCGTAGGCTCCATAGCACTACCGGCAGTTCCTCTATCTAGCATTCAGGTGTCCACATCAACGGCTCAATCAGTCTTGGCTTGATTCCGGCTAGGACTAGGCTATTTGCTCGCTCGCACTGTCCACTGGATTAGGGGTGTGCAACGGAGGCCAGGTCCAAGCGGATGCCCTTGTCGCCATAGAAACACGCGAAGGCCCCTTTGGCGAAGTTGGTGCTGTTTTCTGTGATGATGCTATTGGGGTAGTCGAACCGCGTGATGATGTCGGTGAAGAACTTGACCACTGTTGGCCTGTCCAGCTTTTTGATTGGCTTTGCCTCGATCCACTTGGTGAACTTGTCCACGGCCACCAGCAAGTGTGTCATGCCGGATTGCGCTGTTTTGAATGGACCCACCATATCCAGACCCCAGAAGGCAAACATCCAGGTGATGGGGATTGTCTTGAGTGCTGGCGATGGTGTGTGTTTCTGCTGGGCGAACCGCTGACATCCGTTGCATGCCTTCACCAGCTTCTTGGCATCCTCCAGTGCCGTGGGCCAGAGGATTCCGTGGCAAAATGCCTTTGCCAAAATTTCTCTTGACGATGCGTGATGACCGCATTCGCCTTGGTGAATGCCCACTAGTAGCCGGATTCCTTCCTCTTGGCTTACGTAGCGCCGTGATCTTGTAAAGCTCGTTGTTGATTATGGTGTATGCACTTGCCATGCGCTTCACCTGTCTTGCCGCTACCTCTTCATTAGGAAACTCTCCTTTGGCCATAAAATCCATGAACGGCTTTCCCCATGATGGTGTCTCCCGCATAGAGAGGATGGTTTGCATGATCAGCTTGACTTCTTTGCTCCCAGCTGGCCCGGCCTCGTCAGGCGGCCTACCGGGCGGGAGATCGGAGCCAGCAATCCCATGGCTGCTGGAGCTGGCTCAGGGTGTCGCGGCCTGCAGCTCGAAAGTTCCTAAGGTGGAGGCGGCAGTCCCCAGGTGTGGTGGGCAGTCCCCGGGACGGAGGTGGCAGTCCTCGGGTGCAGCGTGGTAGTCCTCGGGTGTGGCATGGCAGTCCCCGGGATGGAGTCGGCAGTCTCCGGGTCTACGTCCAGCATGATGTAGTCGGATTCCGGTGATGGCGTGATGGAGGGCTTGCGCAAGTGTTCGAGGGAGACTCCAGGTGGAATTTCCACTCTTGTTGAGCCTACACGGGTGAGCGCGTCCGCGGCTTTATTGTTCGCTCGAGGCACGTGGTGAAACTCGCATCCTTCAAAACAGGCGCATAGCTGCTGTACGAAGAAGTGGTATAGTTGCATATTTGCGTCCTTGGCGTCCCAGACACCTGATACTTGCTGCACCACTAGGTCTGAGTCGCTGAAGCATAGGATGCGTCTGATGTGGATCTCTTTTGCCATCTTGAGGCCATGGACGAGTGCTTCATATTCAGCGACGTTGTGGGATGCGCGAAAGTGGATCTGCAACACGTACTCCAGTCGGTCTCCTTTTGGAGAGGTGATGACGACCCCGGCTCCGAGCCCACCGTACATCTTGGAGCCGTCGAAGTGAAGCTTCCAGTGCGTGGAGTCGGGACATGGAGGCAGGTACTGCGTCTCTGCCCAATCAACGAGGAAGTCTGCTAGGGCCTAAGATTTGATCGTCGTTCTTGGCTCCTACCAGATCTAGTGTGCGGCGAGCTCTATTGCCCACTTCGCCACCCGGCCTGTGGCGTCCTTGTTGTCGATAATCTCCGCCAGGGGGCCAACGCCACTACCCGGATGGAGTGCTCTTGGAAGTAATGCTTTAGCTTCTTAGCATACATGTACACGCCATACAAAAGCTTCTGGTAGTGAGGGTAGTTCTACTTTGACAGCGAGAGTACTGCACTCAAGTAGTACACAGGGCGTTGAACCGGCTGAGCCTTTCTTTCTTCTGTTCTCTCTACCACCAGTACGACGCTGACAACCCGGTTGGTAGCTACAATGTATATCAGCACTCACTACAAGAAATCCCACTGTAAAGCAATATATACTTGGCAACGCTATAAATATTGAGTTAATAACACCTATAGTCCCACAACTTGCATGAGACATGCAAATTAGTCCTATAAGTTGCAAACCATCAACCCATGGTACAACAACTTGTATTGAGGTAGAAAATTGGTCCAAAATCATTCTAGAGCTGACATGTGGCAGTGTATTTTTTGCGAAATAACCCCTGTATAAATTTCTCACGTATATGTGACCTTGTATTAATTTGCTTGCTGCTTGCAGGCTGGTCCCACATATCAGTTGATGAAGAAAGAATCAAAATGATAGTCTAACTAAGCATTCAATCCCGGGTCCTACATCCCACGAAAAAGCTTTGCCACTACACCACAAGTCGCTCGTGATATTTTCTCGAACATCACACTTTATTAACTTTCAGAATAGGCAGCATTGATCAGTAGGTAAAAAAGTTGCTTGTTGTCTCGAATTCTCCATCGATCTAGAATCCTAGGTGCACACTGCCATGACCAGGTTCTCTCAAAATAGGGTTTCGGCCCACTATATTAATATAGCAAACACGTAATACAACCAAAGGTAGCCTCAGAACGAACAAGGAAAAAGGCTAGGGCAGCAGCCAACACACGCACAACAAAACAAAGAAGAAACAAAATGGAAACAGAGATGGATCGACTAAGAAAAGGCGACCCGCAACTGATGTGCCTTCCAAATAAGTACCACCACACTCCTTGCACCGACTCGCCAAGTACCAGGAGAGCAAATGTTGCTGCCCGATAAGATGATCCTAGGGTTTCCCCCAGCACAAAGGGGAAGAACATGAAGGGTATCAACAATGCCCTTCAGGAAGGAATGGTGCCCCTGGAGGCGGCACCGCGTCGGTGTCAGCCAAGACAACAAAGGATTTCTCCTGAAAAATCCCATCCTCCACCCCCAGAAGAAGATACAGAGGAGCCCCTCGAGGACGAGGCCTCGACGCCACCAATCTTGCCGCCCACCAACATGCGCCACCATGGTTACAAAGCCTCCATCGCCATCTCCCCAAAGCCCATGTCACGAGGTCTGCAACATGGAGGCGACGGGAAGCTCGAGCTAGGGACAGCAGAACCACGGCCGCACGGGAGGGAACAACCTCCACCGCCTACAGTGGTAGTCGACCGGACGTGGCCGCAAGGCATACTAGTCCTAGTCGGGTCCCTGACACATGACTCGCCGCCCCCTGACGCCGCGCACCGGCCATCACCGCGCCAGGTCCCGCCGACGACCGCCTAGCCACACCTCCGCCATGAGTTCATCGTCCCGCCCGGGAACCTCACGCGACGGGAAAAAGAGGGCTCGCCACCGGCGGCATCACGCGGGCTTTGCCGGGTGGTGCACGCCGGTGGTGGCCGGGGAGGAAGGGGACATGGACTACTAGATGTCACACATCAACCAAATCCCCCTTCGCCGGGCTCTGGCTGATACGTCGAAACGTATCTACTTTCCCAAACACTTTTGCTATTGTTTTTCCTTTAAACTTGTGTGATTTGGATACAACTAACACGGACTAACGCTGTTTTCAGCAGAATTACCTTGGTGTTTAGTTTTTGTGCAAAAAATCAACTATCAGGAAAAATCCCGGAAAATATGCCAAAAATCCTATTTCACCAGAAGATTCACGGAGCCAGAAGACGAGACGGAGGAAGGCCACGAGGGGCCCACACCACCTGTCCGTGTGGGCCAGGCCTGGCCGCGTAAAGGGGTGGTGTGGCCACCTCGGTCACCCCCTCGGCCTCCCTCTTCACCTATAAGATGCCTCCTAACCTAAAAACCCAAGGGGTTCGACGTTTTTCTAGAAAGAGTTCTGCTACGCCGCCGCCACCAGATTCCGCGATTCAGAACCAGAAACTCCGTTCTGGCACCCTGCCGGGACGGGGAATTGGAGGAGATCATCGCCATCATCATCACCATCGCTTCTCCATCAAACATCCATGATTCCCCCATCCATGAGTGAGTAATCCCCCGATCTAAGCTATGGGGATGGTAGGGATTGGATGATATCATTCATGTAATGGCATCAGATTGTTAGGGCATGGTGCCTAGTATCTATTATTAGTACTTTTTGACTTTGTTGCAACTTGTTATGCTTAATGCTTGTCACTAGGGCCCGAGTGCCATGATTTCAGATCTGATCATGTTATTGATTCATTATGATAGTATTGTTTATGATCTTACCTGCAAGTTGTATACACATATTATTGTCCGGAACCAAAGGCCCCGAAGTGACAATAATCGGGATAACCGGAGGGGACGGCTTTGATGTGAGGATTACATGTGTTCACGGAGTGTTAATGCTTTGCTCCGGTACTTTATTAAAAGGAGCACCTTAATTGCCAGTAGTTCCCTTGAGGCCCCACTGCAAACGGGCTGGCAGGAGAAAAGATGTTGCGCAAGTTCTCATTGCGAGCACGTATGACTATATATGGAACACATGCCTATGCTTATTTAGTACTTGAATGCTTTATCTTATTTATTTGCAAATGCCCTATGTCTTGATTGCTATATGAATTTTCTTGTCCATGCAACGCCCGTCCATCCATCCCTATGCCTACCGCGCTTTAATCCTACTATTTACTGCAATTGTTACTACTGTCTTTACTTTTACTACTGCTATTACTTTGCTATTGCTATTACAAAACTGTTGCTACTGATAAACTACTGTGAGCAAGATTGTTTCCAGGTGTAGCTGAATTGACAACTCAGTTGTTAAGGCTTATAAATATTCTTTGGCTCCCCTTGTGTCGAATCAATAAATTGGGTTTCACTTCCCTCGAAAATACTACGATACACCCCCTATACTTGTGGGTCATCAAGACTATTTTCTGGCGCCGTTGCCGGGGAGCATAGCTCTATTTATCAAGTTCACTTGGAATCACTATTGTTCGCTGCCCTTCATTCATCATGGGTAAGTCTCGTGATGGAAAGGTTCCTATTTTACCATCCACTACAAGGAGAGGTACGGTTCTGAACACCTCTGTTGCTCTTGATTCACCATCTGTTATGAGTAAGCTCCTTACACCACCACATACACATGCTACACACACTGCTACTACTACTGAATCTGAAACTTCTGATACTTATGATGATGCTTCTATTGTGCTTGATAAAAGTGGTTCATTAGGTCCTTTCCTAGATGCTACGATTGCTAGAACTATAGCTGAAAATACTGAAACTCCTAATGAAGACACTACTACACCTGTCAGTTCACATGAGTCTAGAGAGAGCTATGATATTGAAGACGGTTATATAGAGATGAGTGATGAATTTATTAAAGAATGTAAAAACACTCATGATAAAAATGCTATTAAGAGTCTTCTTGAGAAACATACTTTTAGACCTAAATTATCTCCTAATGCTAAGTTTGCTACATCTCCCATAAACATTAAAGATAAGAATTATGATTTCTCTCTTGATTTATCTTAGATAACTATTGTTGAGAAAGAACCTTTTTGTGGGACTAAGAATGAAAGTGCTGTAGCACATATGACCGAGCTTTCTACCATGAGTGGTTTATTTTCTGATGATATTAAGATGCGCACCTACTTTCTTGCTGAATTTTTCCCTTTTTCAATAAAAGGAGAAGCTAAAACTTGGTTTAATAATTTACCTCCTGGATCTATTGATAGCCCCTATTGCTTGATTAGTACCTTCATTCAGAAATATTTCCCTCCTAGTGCTAGACATGCCATTTTCCAGGAACTTTTTCATTTTAAATAGGGAGAAAAAGAGATATTGGCTGAATCATGGGCAAGGTTTTCTACTTTGATTCATGCACAGGTTGGATGTCCATTACCTAAAAATGAGCTTCTTGGTATATATTATAATGGACTAACTGAAGAACCTAGGACATACCTGGATAGTTGTGCTGATTGTGTTTTCAGGAATAGAACTCCCAAAGAAGCTAAGGAATTAATGGCTAAAATAAGCAATAATTATGATGATTGGACTCCACCTGAGACAACAACACCTGAGTTAACTGTGCTTGAGACAACACCAACACCAACACCAAAGAAGAGGGGAGTTATTGAACTAAATGATGAAGTGATGAAGGAAGCTAAGAAATGTCTTAAGGAGAAGGGAATTGAAGCTGTAGATGTGAAGCATTTACCTCCTATAGAAGAATTATGTAAGTTAATCTCTCACTCATCCACTATTGAGGTACACTCTCTCCAACATTTTGATGAAGGTGATATTACTTACTCTAAACCTCATGATCAATGCTTAGAAGAATTTGATGTTTTTATTGTTAAGCAAGATAATTTTAATAAAAGGGTGCAAAATCATTTAATGGAAAACTCTAGAGCTATTATTGAGTTAAAAGATATTGTGGAAAGAACATCTAATGATGTTAAAATGCTTGTTAAACATTTTCAAATGGTTCAAACTCAAATTGATCAGCTTATTAAAGTACAAAAAGACTTGCTAGTTAATGCTGCTAAAGAAAACATGCTTATGAAATTAGAACTAGAAGTGGTGCTGCTACCCAGGATCCTCTATATCCCGAGGGGCTGATACATTGCAAATGTACCTATAATTTTTGATGTTCCATGCTTGGTTTTATCCACTTTCTTGTGTTTTGTCCACACTTTGGAGTACTTTTCATATGATTTCTTGGACTAACCTATTAACAAGAGCCACATTGCCAGTTGCCTATTTTCTGCTGTTTTTGGTTCCAGGAAAGTCAGAAAATGAATATTCTCGGAATTGACGGGACAAAAGCCAAAGTTCCTATTTTCCCGGAAGACTCACGGAGCCAGAAGGAGAGTCGGAGAGGGGCCATAGGGTGGCCACACCACCCCTTGGCGCGGGCCAGCCCAGGCCGCGCCAGGGCATGGTGTGGGCCCCCGGGTTGGCCACCGACCTTGCCTCTTTCGCCTATATATTCCTCCCGATGCATAAACCCTAGATCATCAATCAAAAATCCATGAAAAGTTCCGCAGCGCCGCCGCCACCGAAGGGGAGATTCGGAGGACAGAAAAGTCTCTGTTCCGGCATCCTGCCAGGACAGGGAAGTGCCCCCGGAGCCATCTCCATCGATCTCCACCACCATCTCCATCACCGTTGCTGATTCCCATGATGAGGAGGGAGTAGTTCTTCCTCGAGGCTAAGGGTTCTACCGGTAGCTATGTATTCTTCTCTCTCTCTATGTGTGATCATATTGTGATCATGAGCTTGTAATCTATAGATCTAATTTGCTACTCAAGTGCTTTAATAGATCTCTGCTCTCCCCATGTGTGTGAAAGTGACAGCGTGCACACCATGGTGGCACTTAGGCTAGAGTTTACAAATACTTGTTATGAGTTATATTTGGAGTTGGGTGTCTCTATGAAATTGTGGTGTTTGTTGGACTCATCTAGTACTCAAGGTGACAATGTGGGGTTTTCTAGATGGGAAAGATGAACTTTGAGGTGTGCTGTTATAGCCCTACCATCGATTAGAGTGTTCAACCGGAGAGTAGTTAAGAGTAGTGTCATAAAGAAGAATATATTTATATGAGAGTGTTCACTAGTGAAAGTATGATCCCTAGGCCTTGTTTCTAAGCACCGAAACACCGTTTGCTATTAGATCTATTACATATTTGCCTGCTTCCATCTCTATTTCAGTTTGCCTTTAGTCTTTTTCACGCCATCAAGTTATTTTCTATCACCATTACCACTTATAATTATCCATACCACTTGTATTTCACTATCTCTTCGCTGAACTAGTGCACCTATACACCTGACAAGTGTATTGGGTGTGTTGGGGACACAAGAGACTTCTTGTATCTTGATTGCAGGGTTGCTTGAGAGGGAATACCTTTGACCACTTCCTCCCTGAGTTCAATAAACCTTGGGTGATCCACTTAAGGGAAAACTTGCTGCTGTTCTACAAACCTCTACACTTGGAGGCCCAACAACTGTCTACAAGAATAGAAGTGCGTAGACATCAAGCTATTTTCTGGCGCCGTTGCCGGGGAGGTAAGGTAAAAGGTATTCACACTGGCGGATTAAAGAAGAAGAACCTCCCACGGCAAACGCCGATTTTCTGGCGCCGTTGCCTGGGAGGTAAGGTAAAAGGTACTCACATCCTCCGGTGTGAGTGCTCGAAGTTATTTCCTTTAGATTCTGCAATTTTGTCTTTTTGTTTCTTGTTTTCACTATTTAGGCTTAATGGAAAACAACAAAAAAATTAGAGAGCTTTATAGTATTTATCTTGAGTTAGGACATGAAGTGTTTGAAGAGAAAATTAAAAAACCTATGGAACTTTATTTGCATGCTAATAGCAATGTTGTTAGTATGAATTCTTTGGACACCATTATTGCTAATGCTATGGAAAAGTCTAAGCTTGGGGAAGCTAGTTTTTATGAAAATGATCTTTTTAGTTCCCCAGCTTTGGGAGATAGCTATTCTATTGCTTATGATGATACCAAACCTCCAATATATGATGATTACAATGATGAATATGATATTTTCAGTCCACCTACTATTGAGGAGAAAATTAATGATTACAATATGCCTCCTATATTTGATGATTATGGTGATGAGAATAATAATGATAGCTATTCTGTTGAATTTGCTCCCACTACAATTAATAAGAATGACTATGTTTATGTGGGGAGTATTAATTCTTTTATGTTTGTGGCTCATGTTAAGAATGTTTTATGTGATAGTTATATTGTTAATTTTATTCATGATGCTACTGAAAGTTATTATGAGAGAGGGAAACATGGTTTTATGCATCTCAATAATATTAAGTTTCCTCTCTTTATGTTGAAAGTTTTGAAGTTGCACTTGTTTTGCTTTCCTGTACTTGTTGCTTCGTGCTTTCATGACTTGTTTCTTTACAAGATTCCTATGCATAGGAAGTGGGTTAGACTTAAATGTGCTTTGAATTTGCTTCTTGATGCTCTCTTTTACTTCAATTCGTATTTCTTATGTGAGCATCTTTCTCAAACTATCATGCCTAACTTAAAGGCGTTAAAGAAAAATACTTATTGGGAGATAATCCAAAAGTTTTAGTTGAGTCTTGGAAGTTATTACCTCAGTAATAACCGCTCCTTATCCTTTTTATTTGCTTTTTGTGCCAAGAGTAACCTCTAATGAGAGAGAAGTAATGATTGGGAAAGTTGCTGTCCCGAAACAGATTTCTGTGTTTCACCGTACAAATTCATGTAAAATATCTGTGAGTCCTTTTGAGGCATGAATTTTTTCGCTTTTGCCTCAGGTTGTTATCTAACTTTCTTTAGTTCAACACTTTTAGATTTGAGCAACAGAAGGTCTTCGAAAAAATTCGTCTTTACCTGCTGGTCTGTTTTGACAGATTTCTGCCATTATTTGCATTTGCTTCTTGTTGGTTCCTTTTTGAGTTCTTTTGGGGAATTGAGATTTTTGAGGGAAGTGCTACAGTAGGTTGTGTTTTAATGGAAGTTTTATTGGTGTTAGAACTGAACCTAAAGACCTATTATCTTGAGTGCACTAATGTTGCTAATAAAGATTGTGTGAAGTTTTGTATGAAGGAAAAATTTCAGGTGTATGGAAGGAATGAGTAATGAGATGAAGGATGGACTAAAGCTCAAGATTGGGGATGCCACGCGTGTCACCCCAAGAAATATCCAAGAAGTACAAGCGTCAAAGCTTGGGGATGCCCAAGGCATCCCCCTCTTCATCAATAAAAACCCCAGGTTTCTTCCAAACGCTTCATTTTTATTGTTTGATGCACAGTTGTGTTGTTCTTGGAGCATCTTCTTTTTAGTTTTCGTTTTGGTTTTTCGTTTGCTTGGTTTTCTTAGTTTGCTGAATAAATTGGTTGGACCCCCTCTTTCATATATCGGTTTTCAAATAGTTTGGTTTGGTTTGGAAAAGAGTAGGAAAGTTCATGCTTAAGTGGTAAAGAGAGCTTGTTTTTGACTGTGGCCTATGCTTTGTCATGCCATGCTTGATATTGTTTTGGCTTTATGCTTAGTATTATTTGCTGTAGAATGACTTGTTATAAACAATTGAGATTGCTTAATGTGCCTTTGAAGAATCATGCGTTGTTTTAGCATATTAAAGCATAGTATTGTGGTATTCTCCTTTGATGCTTTATTTGGGTTGACTTGGCGCATGCTCACACCATGTTATGACTATTTCGAGTCACCATAGCCTTTATGATCCTTTAGTTTTCAACTTGTAGTATCACTTTATGCTTTGATCAATGCGGTTTTGTCGCTCTGCATGATTATGGCCATTATTGCTCTCTTAGTTTGTCGCTCCCAGTCTTTTGCTAGCCTCCACAACCAAGTATGAGTTCCACTCATGCATCCAACTCCCTAAACCAAATTATTCCAAAGAGTCCACCATACCTACCTACTAACTTATGCTATTCCAAGTATATTCATGCTTTTGTTTACCTTCCAAATTAAACTTGTTATGAGAAAACTAGTGATTAAAGCTCTCACGAACTTGATGGCACACTTTACTTTTCTTGCCCTTAATAAACTTGAACCATTGTGTCGTCTATGTTGTATATGCTTGCACTTATTTGTTGGGAATTAGCAGAACCATGCTGTCATGGGGAACGCTTTCAACATTGCACTTGGTACTTGTACCTAGTTGATATCATGCTCTTTTGTATATGGATGTCGTCGGTGTGAAATGAAAGGGGAGCTTGTAAGTCCATGGAGTTATGTATATGTGTTAGAGAAATGCCTGGGCCGCTGGTCTAATCCATGCTTACATGGTGGAAACCTACAGCGTAACCATAATGAGCTGTCTATGAAGCATTCTTCTTATAAAAAAAAGAGTCCTATATTGAGAAAAAAAAGAGAGAAAGAAAAAAAAGAGATTATGAAAAGAGGAAAGAGAGAAAAAAGCACCATATTCCCATGGTAAATAAGAAGATTGCTGAGATGCTCATTGTCTGCTTGCCTTGTCATTTTGATATGGGGATTCTTCCGTATCATCGGGCAAGGGGTACCCCGTTGGCGGTTCTCTATGATACACATGTACTTACGATGACAAGAACTTACCGGTGACTAAACTTGAGTAGCATGAGGAGCGGCCCTCGTATTCAAGGGACATGAGATTTCCAACTTATACTTTGTCAAGCATATACTCCATAGTTTGTTCACTTTAACCTTAATCACCTCAAGATGCTTATGATAGGGGCAATGAGAGCTAAAAGCTATTAAGTACCATAATTTTTGGAAGCTCTTTATGAGACTTGAATCCCTACTTCCTTCTATGAAGGCCTTTCTTCCACCATTATATTGAGTCTCCACCTTCTACCTTTATGCACCTACTTTGAGAGCATAGTGGCCATTCTTAGTTCTATGTGCATTGTCCCAAGACTAGTTGATTGATGCATACCTTGATATTGCTTGTTTTAAACTATTTGTATCTAGTCACTCTTATGAACTTTGAAGGTGTCCTATGCATTTATATTTGCTACTTTATGAGGGACAAGCTGAATACTACTATGCTATGTTTTCTTTATGTGAAACAAACAAACGTCTTGCAAAGCATTGTTATTCATGAATCTTTTGTTTGTGCCTTTTCATGTTGCAACATAGTTTCTTTTTCTTATTGCTAGAACTTTGTGTTTCATGCTATGATTAAAGTACTATGATCCTAGCTTTGAATGTTTTACAAATACTTTGATCAAGTTTATGATGGTGCATGTCACCTCAAAAAATATTCTTTCTTTTTATCACTTACCTACTCGAGGACGAGCAGGAGTTAAGCTTTGGGATGTTGATACATTGCAAATGTATCTATAATTTTTGATGTTCCATGCTTGGTTTTATCCACTTTCTTGTGTTTTGTCCACACTTTGGAGTACTTTTCATATGATTTCTTGGACTAACCTATTAACAAGAGCCATAGTGCCAGTTGCCTATTTTCTGCTGTTTTTGGTTCCAGGAAAGTCAGAAAATGAATATTCTCAGAATTGGATGGGACAAAAGCCAAAGTTCCTATTTTCCCGGAAGACTCACGGAGCCAGAAGGAGAGTCGTAGAGGGGCCACAGGGTGGCCACACCACCCCTTGGCACGGGCCAGCCCAGGCCGCGCCAGGGCATGGTGTGGGCCCCTGGCTGGCCACCGACCTTGCCTCTTTCGCCTATATATTCCTCCCGATGCATAAACCCTAGATCATCAATCAGAAATCTATGAAAAGTTCCGCATCGCCGCCGCCACCGAAGGGGAGATTAGGGGGACAGAAAGTCTCTATTCCGGCACCCTGTCGGGACGGGGAAGTGCCCCCGGAGCCATCTCCATCGATCTCCACCACCATCTCCATCACCGTTGCTGATTCCCATGATGAGGAGGGAGTAGTTCTTCCTCGAGGCTAAGGGTTCTACTGGTAGCTATGTCTTCATCTCTCTCTCTATGCGTGATCATATTGTGATCATGAGATTGTAATCTATAGATCTACTTTGCTACTCAAGTGCTTTAATAGATTGCTGCTCTCCCCATGTGTGTGAAAGTGACAGTGTGCGCACCATGGTGGCACTTAGGCTAGAGTTTACAAATACTTGTTATGAGTTATATTTGGAGTTGGATGTCTCTATGAAATTGTGGTGTTTGTTGGACTCATCTAGTACTCAAGGTGACAGTGTGGGGTTTTCTAGATGGGAAAGATGAACTTTGAGGTGTGCTGTTATAGCCCTACCATCGATTAGAGTGTTCAACCGGAGAGTAGTTAAGAGTAGTGTCATAAAGAAGAATATATTTATATGAGAGTGTTCACTAGTGAAAGTATGATCCCTAGGCCTTGTTTCTAAGCACTGAAACACCGTTTGCTATTAGATCTATTACATGTTTGCCTGCTTCCATCTTTATTTCAGTTTGCCTTTAGTCTTTTTCATGCCATCAAGTTATTTTCTATCACCATTACCACTTATAATTATCCATACCACTTGTATTTCACTATCTCTTCACCGTACTAGTGCACCTATACACCTGACAAGTGTATTGGGTGTGTTGGGGACACAAGAGACTTCTTATCTTGATTGCAGGGTTGCTTGAGAGGGAATAACTTTGACCACTTCCTCCCTGAGTTCGATAAACCTTGGGTGATCCACTTAAGGGAAAACTTGTTGCCGTTCTACAAACCTCTGCACTTGGAGGACCAACAACTGTCTACAAGAATAGAAGTGCGTAGACATCAGGGGCATCCTAATAAAATTGAGCAAGATTCTCAACAAATTGAAAATAGTGGTACTTCTCCTAAGAAAAGGAAAAAGAAACATAAAACTATTGTAGAACCTTCTAAACCTGCTATAGATCCTAATATTATATCTGTCTTTGATGCTGAAACTGAAAGTGGTAATGAGGAAAATGATGCTCCTGATAAAGAAAAAGTTGAAGAAGAACCTGAAAGACACAGTAAGAATACTAAATATACTAAGGAAGATTTTGTTGCTAATAAACATGGTAGTGAAAGAGAGCCGTGGGTCCAAAAACCTATGCCTTTCCCTGATAAGAAACACAAGTCAAAGGAAGATGAACACTATAATAAGTTTTGTGAGTGGATGAAACCTTTATTTTTGCAAATTCCTTTGACTTGCCTCCTTATTCAAATTATATGAAGGATATTGTCTCTAATAAAAGGAAGATCCCTAATGAAGAAATTTCTACTTTGCTTGCCAATTATTCCTTTAATGGTAAGGTTCCAAAGAAACTTGGAGACCCAGGGATTCCAACTATTCCATGCTCTATTAAAAATAGTTATGTTAGAACTGCTTTGTGTGATTTGGGAGCAAGAGTTAGTGTTATGCCTTTTTCCCTCTAGAAGAGACTTCAATTGGAAAAACTAATACCAACTGATATATCTTTGCAAATGGCTGATAAATCTACTACTATTCCTGTTGGTATATGTGAGGATGTACCTATTCAAGTTGCTCATAATTGCTTGATATTAACTGACTTTGTGGTGCTTGAAATGCATGAAGATGAAAATATGTCTATTATTCTTGGGAGACCTTTTCTTAATACTACAGGAGCTGTTATTAATTGCAATCAAGGAAAGGTGACTTTTAATGTTAATGACAAGGAGCATACTGTCTATTTCCCCAAGAAGATTGATAGGACTTATGGTTTAAATTCAATTGAACATGTTGAGGGCATTCAAGTTGGAGAAATATATTGTCCCATACCACGAGAAAAATATGAAACTATTATGATTGGGACCATTGCTATCAAGGTTGATGTAACATAATCATTAGTGGAATACAAAGTTTTGTTTCATATAAAATTGTTTTGGTAACAAGACCTGATCAACCTTATTAACAAAGGGATTTTAATGAACAAAACAATGTTTTCTCCATGATTATCTTCATTTACTTTTATTTTTATTCATTTTTGTTTTTGCTTTCACTAAGTTCACTTTTATGTTGTTAGTTGCTTGCGTATTAGAGTGTATTAGAACTTATGAAGTTTTGTTTTGTTTTGCTTTTTGCATCATTTCAAAAACATCTTTTTGTCAGAAAATCATTCAGCAATACCTGAAAATTGCTCAAAAATAAAGTGTCTCAAAAAATTCTAGAAAATTCATATTAAATTTTTACATGAAAAAGGCAGAAGTGCTGGAGAGTACTGGGGCCCACCGAGGCACAGCACCTGGTGGCGCGGCCACACCAGGGGCGTGCCTGGCTATGGTGTGGGCCATCCCTGGCCCTCCACTCACTCTCTCACTTGCCACTGCCCTCTCTCTCCCGAGAAAACATTAGTTCCTTGCTCGAAATCGCATTCTTGCTGTTCTTGTCCATGATTTTTCGATATCCTTGCTTAGCCCATCTTTGTTGCTAAAATTTGGAGCATTTGTTCTCCGGTATGTGACTCCTCTGCTTGTCCAAGTAGATTTGTGTTTAGTGGATTATATCTTGAGTATTTTGCTGTTGTAGGTGACAGGTTTTGTGAGCTTGTAAGCTTGTTCAATGCTTAGAGATATTGTTTTGATGCATGCTTAGGCCTCTTACAAGTCCCTATGAGTAGTTCCCTTCATTATGTATTCACTTTGCAATCACTTGTATAATGGATGTTTAAATTTCAGAATATCAAAGATGAACAACCACACTTTTGGAGAAATATTTGAGAGGGACACACCTAGGAGGGCAAGACCTTCAAGATCAGCCTCTCAGTTTAGGCCACCATATAATGAAGATCTTATTGCACCACGCTTTTGCAATGAAGGAGATGAGGGAGATGCTCACCCATCTACCTTCCCTTGTTTTACCTTTTTGCGAGATGCAGGGATCCTTGATGAGTTCTTACTTCTTGCTCAGAGGGTTAGGCTGACCACCTACATGGAAGATGAGAGTGAGCAATATGTCGTGCTCACCAAAACTTTCGTTGAGAGTTTCGTTTTCATAACACCCCTTATCAGTCAACTGTTTCATTCAAGATTTATAATATGCCTATTACCATGCCATTGGAAAGATTTTGCAGCATTATAGGCATAGGCATGACTAGGACAGTGAAGAAGATCCAAGGTCGACCCGCTGATTTGCTGGAGCTCTACCGAAGTGTGAGAAATGACGATGACCGCATAGCTCAGCGCGGGAAGATAAGGAACATTCAACTCCCAGCTCTTAGATATTTTGCTTATTATCTTGCCACTAGCATTATTGGTAGGGAGAACACTAGTAATATTTCTAATTATCATTTAGCCTTCCTCACTGCTGCATTTAATAATGATACCAAGTATAATCTTGGTTCTCTCATTGCTCGCCTCCTAGCCACTAGAGGACCTATTTATGGGGGACTTATTGACTCACGCATGGTTGCTGCTCTGGAACTTTCTGTTGATCCTAATGATACTGTGTTGACACCACAAAGGCTTGATCTTGCTGCTATGAAAATGCATCACTTTGTCACTACTGAATCTAGTACGGAGAGTTTAATATACATGATGTTGTTTACTGATGGAGACGAGAGGGAAATTCCTTTGCCACAATCCACTTTGTTCAGTATTTACAGGATACCATGGTCGCGTTCCAAGGAGGAGGTGGATGAGCAGCTCCACTTTCTTGGTTTCCATGGGCAGCACCAGGGGGGTGTGCCCTCTTACGACTATTCTGCACACTACGCTAGGGAGTCCTCGAGCTCGTATGAGGACGAGGGCACCTCCTCACCATACTACGGAGGTGCTCCATCTTGGACAGCTTGGGATTGATACCCACTTAGGCCAAAATCCTAAGCTTGGGGAAGGTACATCGACATCACACTCATCTACATATCATGTTTAGTCGGTACTTTGTATATCCATGTTTCGTTCTCTTTTTAGTTTTCGTTCTTTCTTTACTTTTGCTTTCTAAAACACAAAAAGACCAAAAATATTTTTGTTATTTCTCTTTGTTTCCTTCTTTGTCTTTTTAGCCTTGGTTTGCTTTATTCCTTTTAGCTTTGTTTTGATTATACAAAAAACCCAAAAAGATTTCGCTTTGCTTGTTCTTCCTTTTGGTTCTTGCCTTTAAAAATCGAAAACCCAAAAATATTTATTGTTCTTCTTTGGCTTTGTGAAGTTCGTTGCAGGGTTCAGCACTCCTCAGTGGAGTTTGGTTTCATGTTTTCAAGCCACACAAGTGAAGAGCAATAATGAAGATTAATGACAACTTGAGGTGTGGTAAGAGGCTGGTAACAAACTCTATTTGTTTTCATTTTTGTACATATACTCATCATTGTGGGCATTCTTAGTCTGTTCATGTAAGGTGTATGTTATTTATGGAGGCTTAGTAGTTCTTGCTTTCTTATGATTAGCTCCAGCTTGCTAATAATTTGAAGCATGTCATATGAATGTTTGCTTGCATTGCTCTATTCATAACTTGGTATCACACTATGGTATCCTCCTCTGAATGTTTCACTTGAATTGACTTGGCACATGCTCATGCATGCATATGACTGAAACAATAATCAGTTAAGCCTCGATGAATTATTTTGCCTCAGGGGTCTTGAATCACTTTCATGCCATGATTAGTCCTGTTTTGTTGTAAGCATGATTATGACAGTTATTGCTCTCTCGTTTGTCGCTCCCTTACTATTGCTAGCCTTCACTTGCACTGAGTGTGAGCTCTACTCGTGTTTCCAACTCCCCAAAACCAATATTGCCAAAAGTGTCCACCATACCTACCTATTAGCATCATTTGCTATTCCGTGCATATTCAATATGCCTAGTTTTCTTCCAAATAAAATGTTTGCTTGTTATGAGAAAGTTAGTTAGTAAAGCTCTCACAAACTTGATGGCACACTTTATTTCTTGCATTTAATAAACCTGAACCATTGTGACTGTCCATGAAAGTTATATGCTTGCAAATTATAGGCCGGGGATTAGCAGAACCGTGCTGTCACGGGGAACGCTTTCAACACCTGTAAATATATACCCCGTTGATATCATGCTCTTTTGTTTACGCATGTCAACGATGTGAAATAAAAGGGGAGCTTGTAAGTCCATGGAGTTATGCATGTGTGTTAGAGAAACGCCTGGGCGGCTGGTCTAATCCATGCCTAATCATGGTGGAAACCTGCAGCGTAACCATAATGAGCAATCTATGAAGCATTCTTCTTATAAAAAAAAGAGAGAGATAGTTATTGAGAAAAATAAAAAAAGATGATGAGAAAAGAGGAAAGAGAGAAAAAAAGCACCATTTTCCCATGGTAAATAAGAAGATTGCTGAGATGCTCATTGTCTGCTTGCCTTGTCATTTTGATATGGGGATTCTTCCGTATCATCGGGCAAGGGGTACCTCGTTGGTGGTTCTCTATGATACGCGTGTATTTACTATGACAAGAACTTACCGGTAACTAAAGTTGAGTAGCATGACGAACGGCCCTCGTACTCAAGGGATATGAGATTTCCAGTTTATGGTCTATCAAGCATATAACTCGTATTGGACCTCACTTTCACCTTAACCATTTAAAGATTCTTATGATAGGGGCAATGAGAGCTCAAAGCTAATGAGTACCATACTTTCAGCATTTGGAAGCCTTTCAAACTTTTCAAAACCTTTTCATTCCCTTGTTGAGTCACCACCTATTCTATGAGCACTTTCTTGAGAGCATAGTTGTCATTCTTAGTGTAATATGCTTGTCTCAAAATTTGGATTAATTGTGTCATGACTTTGATGCTTGTATCTTTGATATCTTTACTTCTAGTCTTCACTTGAACTTCAGAGGTGCCTTGGCATTTATGTTTGCTCTACAATCAAAGGCAAGCGAGATACCACTCTATCATACCTTTTTATGAGCATTGCAATGTTGCTTATGTTTATGATTCATGCTACTTGCTATTTTTGAGTTAGAATCTCTTCATAGCTTGCAATGATTATTAAGTAAACTTAGTTGCATACTATTTATTATGAATTGCCTAAGTAGTTGATCATATGTTGAGAATATATACATCTTATGAAGCAAATGTGTTCATGAAAGTTTCTTTTATCGTACTCATTTTTCAAATGAATTGCTTGAGGACAAGCAATAAGCTAAGCTTGGGGGGAGTTGATACGTCCAAAACGTATCTACTTTCCCAAACACTTTTGCTATTGTTTTTCCTCTAAACTTGTGTGATTTGGATACAACTAACACGGACTGATGCTGTTTTCAGCAGAATTACCTTGGTGTCTAGTTTTTGTGCAAAAAATCAACTATCAGGAAAAATCCCGGAAAATATGCCAAAAATCCTATTTCACCAGAAGATTCACGGAGCCAGAAGACGAGACGGAGGAAGGCCACGAGGGGCCCACACCACCTGGCCGCGCCAAGGGGTGGTGTGGCCGCCTCGGTCACCCCCTCGGCCTCCTTGTTCGCCTATAAGATGCCTCCTAACCTAAAAACCTAGGAGGTTCGACGTTTTTCCAGAAAGAGTTCCGCTACACCGCCACCACCAGATTCCGCGATTCAGAACCAGAAACTCCGTTTTGGCACCCTGCCGGGATGGGGAATTGGAGGAGATCATCGCCATCATCATCACCATCGCTTCTCCATCAACCATCCATGATTCCCCCATCCATGAGTGAGTAATCCCCTGCTGTAGGCTATGGGGATGGTAGGGATTGGATAAGATCGTTCATGTAATGGCATCAGATTGTTAGGGCATGGTGCCTAGTGCTTAGCCCAAAATATATCGAGCCCGTTGGGGAACCCCAAGAGGAAGGTATGATGAGCACAACAGCAAGTTTTCCCTCAGTTATGGAACCAAGGTTATCAATCCAGTAGGAGCAAGGAAACACCTCAAAGGTGTTGCTAGCTGAACTTTGGCAGGGCGCACTACCGGTGCCAGCAGCAACGTGGAGACCTGCACAACACAACCACAGAACTTTGCCCCCAACTTGCGATGAGGTTGTCAATCTCACCGGTTTTGCTAAAAACAAAGGATTAAACGTATCGAGTGGAAGAAAGTAATAGTTTGCAGAAAGTAAACAGAAAACAGTAAACAGTTGATTGTAGATTGATAGTAAAAGAAAGGACTGGGGTCCATAGTTCACTAGTGGTGGCTCTCCTTAAGATAGATGACATGTTGGGTGAACAAATTATAGCGGGGCAATTGACAAACATCGAGAAAGCATACAAGCATATACTACTCATCTTGACTCCTTTGAGATTTGATTGGGCATTACAAGATTATACATAGACCGTAATCCAACTGCATCTATGACTAATAATCCACCTTCAGGTTATCATCTGAACCCCCTCTAGTATTAAGTTGCAAGCAACGGATAATTGCATTATGCATTGCGTGTAAAGTAAACAATATGATTGTTCTATGAACAAAGGATTGTTGTTTTCTCTCTAGTAGCAACAGCACATCTAGTACCTTAGAGATTTCTGCACTTCCCCAGATTACTAGATACATGAACCCACTATCGAGCATAAATACTAACTCTTGGAGTTGGTAGCATCTACTTGTCCAAGATAGCTACTAACAATGGAAAGCATGCAAGATCACAAATAACAAAGACATGATTGAATCAATAATCAATCTAAAATAGCATCTCAATATCCATCGGATCCCCACAAACACAACATGTAGAATTATAAATAGATGATCTTGATCATGAACGGAGCTCACAAGATCTAAACATGATAGCACAAAGGAGGAGAACCAGCCATCTAGCTACTACATGGACCCGTAGTCCAGAGATGAACTACTCACGCATCACACTGGAGGCTTGCATGGTGATGAAGAAGGCCTCCAGGGTGAATTCCCCTCTCCGGCAGGGTGCCGGGAAGAGCTTCAGATCCCTCCCGATCTAGGGATGGAGATGACGGCAGCTACAGACTTTTTCGTGGAATTTTGATCGAGTACTTAGGGTTTTTGTATCAGAGGCATCTTATAGGCGAAAGGGGAGGCCGAGGGTGTGCTGGAGGTGGCTAGACCACCCACTGGCGCGGGCCAGGCTGGGCCGTGCGGCCAGGTGGTGTGGCGGCCCCCTAGCCCCTCTCCGTCTCGTATTCTGGCTCTGGGTGTCCCTCATGTCCCTTTAATACGAGGGCCACTCCTCATGCTACTCAAGTTTAGTTACCGATAAGTTCTTGTCATAGTAAGTACAGGTGTATCATAGAGAACCGCCAACGGGGTACCCCTTTCTCGATGATACGAAAGAATCCCCATATCAAAATGACAAGGCAAGCAGACAACGAGCATCTCAGCAATCTTCTTATTTACCATGGGAATATGGTACTTTTTTCTCTCTTTCCTCTTTTCTCATATCTCTTTTTTTTCTTTTTTTATTTTTTTCTCAATATCTGACTCTTTTTTTATAAGAAGAATGCTTCATAGACAGCTCATTATGGTTACGCTGCAGGTTTCCACCATGACAACATGGATTAGACCAGCGGCCCAGGCGTTTATCTAACACACATACATAACTCCATGGACTTACAAGCTCCCTTTCATTTCACACCGATGGCATCCATAGACAAAAGAGCATGATATCAACTAGGTACAAAGTACAAGTGCAATGTTAAAAGCATTCCCCATGACAGCATGGTTCTGCTAATCCCCAACATATAAGTGCAAGCATATACAACATAGACGACACAATGGTTCAAGTTTATTAAGGGCAAGAAAAATAAAGTGTGCCATCAGGTTCGTGAGAGCTTTAATCACTAGTTTTCTCATAACAAGTTTAATTCAGAAGATAGATAAAAACATGAATATACTTGGAATAGCATATGCTAATAGGTAGGTATGGTGGAATATTTGGAATAACTTGGTTTTAGGAGTTGGATGCATGAGTGGAACTCATACTTGGTTATGGAGGCTAGCAAAAGACTGGGAGCGACCAACTAAGAGAGCAATAATGGCCATAATCATGCAGAGCGACAAAACATCATTAATCAAAGCATAAAGTGATACTACAGGTTGAAAACTAAAGGATCATAAAGGCTATGGTGACTTGGGATAGTCATAACATGGTGTGAGCATGTGCCAAGTCAACCCAAATAAAGCATCAAAGGAGAATACCACAATACTATGTTTAATATGCTAAAACAACGCATGATTTTTCAAAGGCACATTGAGCAAGCTCAATTGTTTATAACAAGTCATGCTACAGCAAAGAATACTAAGCATGAAGCCAAAACAATATCAAGCATGGCATGACAAAGCATAGGCCACAGTCAAAAACAAGCTCTCTTTACCACTTAAGCATGAACTTTCCTACTCTTTTCCAATCTAAACCAAACTATTTGAAAACCAATGCATGAAATAGGGGGTCCAACCAATTTATTCAGCAAACTAAGAAAACAAAGAAAACGAAAAACCAAAATGAAAACGAAAAATAAGACGCTCCAAGAACAACACAACTGTGCATGAAACAATAAAAATGAAGTGTTTGGAAGAAACCTGGAATTTTTATTGATGAAGAAGGGGATGCCTTGGGCATTCCCAAGCTTTGACGCTTGTACTTCTTGGATATTTCTTGGGGTGACACACGTGGCATCCCCAAGCTTGAGCTTTAGTCCATCCTTCATCTCATTACTCATTCCTTCCATACACCTGAAATTTTTCCTTCATACAAAACTTCACACAATCTTTATTAGCAACATTAGTGCACTCAAGATAATAGGTCTTTAGGTTCAGTTCCAACACCAATAAAACTTTCATTAGAACACAAGCTACTGTAGAACTTCCCTCAAAAAGCTCAATTCCCCAAAAGAACTCAAAAAGGAATCAACAAGAAGCAAACGCAAATAATGGCAGAAATCTGTCAAAATAGACCAGCAGGTAAAGACGAATTTTTTAGAAGACCTTTTGTTGCTCAAATCGAAAAGTGTTGAACTAACAAAAGTTAGATAACAACCTGGGGTAGAAGTAAAAAAAATTCACGCCTCAAAAGGACGTACAGAGATTTTACACGAAGTTTTACGGTGAAGCACAGAAATCTGTTTCGGGACAGAAACTTTCCCAATCATTACTTCTCTCTCATTAGAGGTTACTCTTGGCACAAAAAGCAAATAAAAAGTATAAGGAGCGGTTATTACTGAAGTAATAACTTCCAAGACTCATCTAAAACTTTTGGGTTATCTCCCAATAAGTACTTTTCTTTAACGCCTTTAAGTTAGGCATAAGAAGCAAGAAAAAGAATCAAGTGTTCTCCAATGAAGAAGCATTAAAAGCAAATTTTGTTTTCATAGAAGAGGCAAAAGAAATCTTCTCTCTCTTCTTTGGGAAGTGTTCTATACCTTTCTTGAGTGGAAGTTGATATTTAATGGTGTCTTCTTTCATATCAATAATGGCACCAACAATTCTAAGAAAAGGTCTTCCCAAAGTAATAGGACAAGAAGCATTGCATTCAACATCCAAAACATAGAAATCAACGGGGACATAGGCATTGTTAACCATAATAAGAACATCATTAATACTCCCCATGAGTTACTTTTTAGCATTATCATCAAGTGGGACATTCAAATAACAATCATTCAATGGTGGCAAATCAAGCATATCATAAATCCTTCTAGGCATAATAGAAACACTACTATCAAGATCACATAAAGCTTTGAAATCAAAATCATTCACTTTCATATTAATGATGGGTTCCCAACCATCTTCTTGTTTTATAGGAATAGAAGATTTATGTTTCATCTTTTCTTCTTTAATCTTTATGAGAGCATCAGTAATGTGTTTTGTAAAGGCCATATTCATAGCACTAGCATTAGGACTTTTAGCAAGCTTTTGTAGGAACTTAATAACTTCAGAAATATTGCAACCATCAAGATCAAAATCATAATTATCATGTAAAGTATTAGAGCTATTACTAGCCTCAACACTAGTGGTAGTGATAGTAGAAACACTAATGTTTCTAGCAATTTCATCTTCTCTTTCCCACTTAGCATGCAATTCAGCTAATAGTCTAACATTTTCATCAATTCTAACTTGTATGGCATTAGTAGATGCAAAGGGATTCTCGTTAGTTTTAGGTTTAGCAGCCATTTTATTAATCAAAGAAGATTGTGCTTCAGACAAAGATGATATATTTCTTTCAGCATTAGAAAGTTTCAATTGTAAACTAGGAATTTCCCTATTTAAAGTCTCAAGTTGATGGCTAATATTCTTCAAAATGGTAGATTGTTCCTCCATAGTTTTAGTAAATAATTTATTTTGATCATATTGCATTTGCATGAAGTTCTTAGTGGCTCTTTCAACTTCTAAAATTCTTCCTTCACTAGGTAATCCAGGTTTACCATTATAACCATAAGTATTATTAGGAGGGTAGGGCCTATAATTGTTATTACCATAAGCATTATTGCCAAAATTATTATTTCTTATAAAGTTCACATCAACTTGCTCTTCTTGAGCAACCAAAGAGGCTAAAGGAAAATTATTTGGATCAATATGGGCCTTCCCATTAACAAGCATAGACATAATAACATCAATTTTATCACTCAAGGAAGAGGTCTCTTCAACAGAATTTACCTTCGTACCTTGTGGAGCTCTTTCAGTATGCCATTCAGAATAGTTAACCATCATATTATCCAGAAGCTTTGTTGCAGCACCCAAAGTAATGGTCATAAAGGTACCTCCAGCAGCAGAATCCAATAGATTTCTTGAAGAATAGTTCAATCCTGCATAAAAAGTTTGGAATCATCCAAGCAGTCAGTCCATGAGTGGGACAATTCATTACCAAAAATTTCATTCTTTCCCAAGCTTGAGCAACATGTTCATTATCAGATTGTTTAAACTTCATTATTTCACTTCTCATAGATATAATCTTAGCAGGAGGATAGTATTTTTCCAATGAAAGCATCCTTGCATTTAGTCCAAGAATCAATACTATTCCTAGTCAAGGAATTCAACCATTCTTTAGCTTTTCCTCTCAAAGAGAAAGGAAACAATTTCACCTTAATGATATCTCCATCTATATCCCTATGCTTTTGCATCTCACAAAGTTCAACAAAGTTATTTAGATGAGCAGCAGCATCTTCATTACCAATACCAGAAAATTGTTCTCTCATAACAAGATTGAGTAAAGCAGGTTTTATTTCAAAGAAAGTAGCTTCAGGAATAGGTGGAGCAATAGGTGTGCTCATGAAATCATTGTTGTTGGTGCTAGTGAAGTCACACAACTTAGTATTTTCCAGAGTAGTCATTTTTTTGTGTTTTTAATAAAGAAAGAAAACTAGTAAAACTAATTTTTTGTGTGTTTTTGATAAAGAAACAAGCAAATAAAGCAAAAGTAAACTAAGCAAAACAAAAATAACAAAGTAAAGAGATTGGTTATGAGGGACTCTCCTTGTGAAGATGTCCTTGACTCCCCGGCAACGGCGCCAGAAAATCGGTTGCTTAGCCCAAAATATATCGAGCCCGTTGGGGAATGCCAAGAGGAAGGTATGATGAGCATAGCAGCAAGTTTTCCCTCAGTTATGAAACCAAGGTTATCAATCCAGTAGGAGCAAGGAACACCTCAAAGGTGTTGCTAGCTGAACTTTGGCAGGGCGCACTACCGGTGCCAGCAGCAACGTGGAGACCTGCACAACACAACCACAGAACTTTGCCCCCAACTTGCGATGAGGTTGTCAATCTCACCGGTTTTGCTGAAAACAAAGGATTAAACGTGTCGAGTGGAAGAAAGTAATAGTTTGCAAAAAGTAAACAGAAAACAGTAAACAGTTGATTGTAGATTGATAGTAAAAGAAAGGACTGGGGTCCATAGTTCACTAGTGGTGGCTCTCCTTAAGATAGATGACATGTTGGGTGAACAAATTACAGTGGGGCAATTGACAAACATGGATAAAGCATACAAGCATATACTACTCATCTTGACTCCTTTGAGATTCGATTGGGCATTACAACATTATACATAGACCGTAATCCAACTTCATCTATGACTAATAATCCACCTTTAGGTTATCATCCGAACCCCGTCCAGTATTAAGTTGCAAGCAACGGATAATTGCATTAGGCATTGCTTGTAAAGTAAACAATACGATTGATCTATGAACAAAGGATTGTTATTTTCTCCCTCGTAGCAACAACACATCTAGTACCTTAGAGATTTATGTCACTTCCCCAGATTACTAGAGGCATGAACCCACTATTGAGCATAAATACTAACTCTTGGAGTTGCTAGCATCTACTTGGCCAAGATAGCTACTAATAACGGAAAGCATGCAAGATCACAAATAACAAAGACATGATAGAATCAATCTGAAATAGCATCTCAATATCCATCAGATCCCCACAAACACAACATGTAGAATTACAAATAGATGATCTTGATCATGAACGGAGCTCACAAGATCTAAACATGATAGCACAAAGGAGGAGAACCAGCCATCTAGATACTACATGGACCCGTAGTCCAGAGATGAACTACTCATGCATCACACCGGAGGCTTGCATGGTGATGAAGAAGGCCTCCAGGGTGAATTCCCCTCTCCGACAGGGTGCCGGTAAGAGCTTCAGATCCCTCCTGATCTAGGGATGGAGATGACAGCGGCTACAGACTCTTTCGTGGAATATTGATCGGGTACTTAGGGTTTCTGTATCGGAGGTGTCTAATAGGCGAAAGGGGAGGCCGAGGGGGTGCCGGAGGTGGCCAGACCACCCCCTGGCCCCTCTCCGTCTTGTATTCTGGCTCCGGGTGTCCCTCGGTGAAAAACTGACTTTGGCTTTTGTCCCGTCCAATTCCGAGAATATTCATTTTCTGACTTTCCTGGAACCAAAAACAGCAGAAAATAGGCAGCTGGCCTTGTGGCTCTTGTTAATAAGTTAGTCCAAGAAAGTGTATAGAAAGTACTCCAAAGTGTGGACAAAACACATGAAAGTAGATAAAACCAAGCATGGAACATCAAAAATTATGGATACGTTTGCAACGTATCACCTAGTATCTATTATTAGTGCTTTTTGACTTTGTTGCAACTTGTTATGCTTAATGCTTGTCACTAGGGCCCGAGTGCCATGATTTCAGATCTGAACATGTTATTGATTCATTGTGATAGTATTGTTTATGATCTTACCTGCAAGTTGTATACACATATTATTGTCCGGAACCAAAGGCCCCGAAGTGACAATAATCGGGATAACTGGAGGGGATGGCTTTGATGTGAGGATTACATGTGTTCACGGAGTGTTAATGTTTTGCTCCGGTACTTTATTAAAAAGAGCACTTTAATTGCCAGTAGTTCTCTTGAGGCCCTGCTGCAAACGGGCTAGCAGGACAAAAGATGTTGTGCAAGTTCTCATTGCGAGCATGTATGACTATATATGGAACACATGCCTATGATTATTTAGTACTTGGATGCTTTATCTTATTTATCTGCAAATGCCCTATGTCTTGATTCCTATATGAATTGTCTTGTCCATGCAACGCCCGTCCATCCATCCCTATGCCTACCGCGCTTTAATCCTACTGTTTACTGCAATTGTTACTACGGTCTTTACTTTTACTACTACTATTACTTTGCTATTGCTATTACAAAACTATTGCTACTGATAAACTGCCGTGAGCAAGATTGTTTCCAGGTGCAGCTGAATTGACAACTCAGTTGTTAAGGCTTATAAATATTCTTTGGCTCCCCTTGTGCCGAATCAATAAATTGGGTTTCACTTCCCTCGAAAATACTACGATACACCCCTATACTTGTGGGTCATCACTGGCCATCGGGAGCCCACAACCACGAGGTGTCGAGGCCACGACAAAGACGCCGACATCCGTCATTTGCACATTAACTGCACGGTAATCATCCATAATATAGCCGATTTCTTATTCAAGTTCTAAATTTAAATATAGTAGCATATATCATCTAAACAAATATTGGTGCATCTATCTTGAATCTGTTAGAATTTTGCCTAATAAAGGCCCAGCCCATTTATACTATTCAACAATTCCTGAACTCCTAGAGGCCCACTTGGCCCATTCATGCAAGGCAAGAGGTGGGACAAATGTTTAGTCCCACATTTCTAGTTGAGTGAAAGTTGGACCAGCTTATAAGGTGAGCTCTTCCACCACTTGTACGAGCTTGAGAAGAGAAGACATATACACGCGCGCTCCTCCTCCGCCGCCTGCCTCGCCTCGCCTCGTCACGACGCGCGCGTTCCGCGGGTTGCGGAAATGCCTCGAGCCAAGAGCTTCTCTTTGTTTTTGCCACACATGAATGGATAATAATTTGAACAGTGTGCGTGAGTGGATGTTAGTGGAGGTTGTTCAGCTTTAGTCGATGCCAGTTCGTTTCCTCTCCCAACACCGTCTGTTCGCCTGCCTACCCGTGCCTATAAGAGTGAGAGGTGATAACCCACAAGTATAGGGGATCGTGTGTAGCCTTTTCGATAAGTAAGAGTGTCAAACCCAACGAGGAGCTAAAGGTAGGATAAATATTCTCTCAAGTTCTATCAACTACTGATACAACTCTACGCACACTAAACGTTTGCATTATCTAGGAAATAAAACTAGAGCAACAATACGAGTAATAGAGATAGCTTTGCATGATAATAAATAACAAGAAAGTAAAGCTAGTTGCTACAGCAATAAAATACGCTAAACTAACAGAACCATGAGTGTGGAATAGTGGTGGTAATTGTGGTGGCTTTGTCCAAGTTTAAATAGCGAATAGATCGGGTTCATTGTCTTCGATGCAGTTTTCTATGTGGGAGAGGCTAAATATACATGTGCTTCACTACTTGGAATTACATGTACTATATGATTGGATTGTTAGCAAACATCCGTAAGTACTAATCAATGCATTAAGGTTTCCCCAACCATAGCCTTAAGTTTAATGGTCCTCTTACTCCCATACGTGCAACGTTCCGGTTCGCGTCCCCAGGTTTCTGTCACTCCGGCAGAACTCCCCCTTCCTTTTACACATACCACAAACCCTATGATGTTTAATCCATGCGCGCACAAATATAATGGACACCAAAGGACGGTACCATATCAACATACAACTCTAATGAACCAAAGACGTTCAACCATTCAATCTAAAAACAATGAAACTAAACAAACATGACATAGATCATAGAATTATAACTTATAGCATCAAATACCATGTTTACATAGGACGGTACAGAGGTGTGTGAGAGGATGAACCACTACATACTAGGAGGATTAGGTGATGGAGATGGCGGTGAAGATGGTGAAGAGGGCGGCGGTGGCGCCGGTGACGGCGCGGGGGACTCCTTCCCCGCTGCCGGTATCATGGGGGAGCACCGCCCCTTAGCCCCCTTCCTTCATGCCTTCTTGGGAGCCCTCCCCCATGGAGATGGGATCCATGGGGGAGGCAAAAACATGGCTTTGGTGGCTACAAATTCATGGGTGGAGATGTCCTGGGCGAATTAGGTTTCCTCTTCTCGGATTCCCGTCACTCCATCTTGGGCTGTAGTAAATCGGGCCTAAAAGGTCCATCCGGACACAGAATCAGCTAAATTTTATATCCAGAACGTTTGTCGCAAAATTTCCAACAACTTCGTAGTTGAAGAGTTTTCCGTTTGACGTCGTATTCGATCCGAAACGTGACCATCTTCAAAAAGAGTTCTGAGACAGATTTCTGGAAAAAATACCAATTTGACTCCAACAAGGTTTCCACTTGTATTCTTGGTAATTCCTACACATCAAAGTGTAAAACAAGAACATTGTGCACTTTTGCAACTATTAGTAGGTTAGTCTAAATAAATCATAAACTTTATACAAAAAGGAGTGTCAAAAGCATATTATTAGCATGAAACCATCAAAAATTATAGATATGTTATGGACGTATCAACATCCCCAAGCTTAGTTCTTGCTCGTCCTCGAGTAGGTAAATGATCAAAATAATATAATTTTTGAGATGACATGCAGACAACACAATCTTGATCATCATTATTGTAAAAGCATTGATAGCTGGGATTAAGGTACTCTAAACATGAATCATGAAAGATAGAGTTCTAACAATAAGACATAGCAACTATGTTGTAACATGAAAAAACACAAACAAAAGATTCATGAATAACAATGCTTTGTAAGACGTTTGTTTGTTCCACATAAATAAAGCATAATGAGAATGGTATTCATCTTGTCCCTCATAGAGTAGCAAAACATAAATGCATAGGACACCTTCAAAGTTCATAAGGGTGACTAGATATAAATAGTTTAAGAACAAGCAATATCAAAATTATGCATCAATCAACAAGTGTTGGGACAATGCACATTAAACTAAGAATGGCCACTATGCTCTCTTAATAGGTGCATAAAGATAGAAGATGGAGACTCAACATAAAAGTAAAAGAAAGTCCTTCTTAAAAGGAAACAGGGATTCAAGTCTCATAAAGAGCTTCCAAAAATTATGATACTTATTAGCTTTCAGCTCTCATTGCCCCTATCATAAGCATCTTTAGGTGATTAAGGTTAAAGTGACACAACTAAGAGGATATCTTGACAAGTTATAAGTTGAAATCTCATGCCCCTTACTTACGAGTACCGAACCTCATGCTACTCAACTTTAGTCACCAGTAAGCTCTTGTCATTGTAAGTACATATGTATCATAGAGAACCGCCAACGGGGTACCCCTTGCACATGATACAGAAGCTATCCCATAATCAAAATGACAAGGCAAGCAGACAATGAGCATCTCAGCAATCTTTTTATTTGCTATTTGCATAGCTTTTTATTGAGAATGCTTCATAGAGTGCCCATTATGGTTATGCTGCAAGTTTCCACCGTGATTAGGCATGGATTAGGCTAGCGGTCCAGGCTTTTCTCTAACGCACATACAAACTCCATGATCTTACAAGTTCCCCTTTTATTTCACACCGCCGGGACCCATAAGCAAAAGAATCATGATATCAATGGAATATAAGTGCAATGTTGAAAGTGTTCCCCATGATACATGATTCTACTAACTTCAACTTATAAAGCGCAAGAATATATGCAACAAAGATGGACACAATGGTTCAAGTTTATTAAGTGCAAAAAAAATAAAGTGTGCCATCAAGTTCGTGAGAGCTTTAATCACTAATTTTCACATAACAAGTTTAATTCGGAAGGTAGATAAAAGCATGAATATACTTGGAATAGCAAATGCTAATAGGTAGGTATGGTGGACTCTTTGGTATAACTTGGTTTTATTTGGAGTTGGATGCATGAGTGGAACTCATAGTTGGTTATGGAGGCTAGCAAAAGACTGGGAGGGACCAATTAAAAGAGCAATAATGGACATAATCATGCAAAGCGACAAAACATCATTAATTAAAGCATAAAGTGATATTACAAGTCGAAAACTAAAAGATCATAAAGGCTATGGTGACTTGGGATAGTCATAACATGGTGTGAGCATGCGCCAAGTCAACCCAAATAAAGCATCAAAGGAGAATACCACAATACTATGCTTTAATATGCTAAAACAACGCATGATTCTTTCAAGGCACATTAAGCAATCTCAATTTTTTATAACATGTCATGCTACAGAAAAAATCACTAAGCATAAAGCCAAAACAATATCAAGCATGGCATGACATAGCATAGGCCACCGTAAAAAACGAGCTCCTTTTACCACTTAAGCATGAACTTTTCCTACTCTTTTCCAATCCAAACCACACTTATTAGAAAACTAATGTATGAAAAAGGGGGTCTAGCCAATTTATTCAAGCAAACTAAGAAAACCAAGCAAACAAAAAAAATGAAGATGCTCCAAGAACAACACAACTGTGCATGAAACAATAAAAATGAAGTGTTTGGAAGAAACCTGAGATTTTTATTGATGAAGAAGGGGATGCCTTGGGCATCCCCAAGCTTTAACGCTTGTACTTCTTAGATATTTCTTGGGGTGACACACGTGGAATCCCCAAGCTTGAGCTTTAGTCCATTCTTCATCTCATTACATCACTCTTTCCATACACTTGAAAATTTTCCTTCATACAAAACTTCACACAATCTTTATTAGCAACTTCTGTGCACTCAAGATAATAAGTCTTTGGGTTCAGTTCCAACACCAATAAAACTTCCATTAAAACACAAGCTCCTGTAGCACTTCCTTCAAAAAGCTCAATTCCCCAAAAAGAACCCAAAAAGGAATCAACAAGAAGCAAATGCAAATAATGGTAGAAATTTGTCAAAATAGACTAACAGGTAAAGACCAATTTTTCGAGGACCTTCTGTTGCTTAAATCGGAAAGTGTTTAACTAACGAAAGTTAGATAACAACCTGGGGCAGAAGCACACAAATTCACAGATCAAACCAACGTACAGATATTTTACACGAATTTTTAGAGCGAAGCACAAAAATCTGTTTCGGGACAGCAACTTTCCCAAGCATTATTGCTCTCTCATTAGAGGTTACTCTTGGCACAAAAAGCAAATAAAAAAGATAAGGAGCGGTTATTATAGAGGTAATAACTTCCAAGACTCATCTAAAACTTTTGGGTTATCTCCCAATAAGTACTTTTCTTTAACGCCTTTAAGTTAGGCATAGGAGCAAGATTCAAGTATTTTCGAATGAATAAGCATTAAGATCAATCCCAGAAATATCTTTCTTTTTCAAGGCTTCATGCATTCCTACAAGTTTTTAACTGAAAAGCTTCCATGTAAATATTTGTTTTGGTTTCATAGGCATGAACACAAGTGTTCAAGGTCGACCCCCACTTAATCATTACTCATCTTTCCAATCACTTTCCTTTTTGAAAACTTTTAGGTAACAAATACAACTAATTTTTTTATAATTCGCATTCCCTATCCATATTAAGATAGAGAACAACTTAAAACTGAAAGTAAAACCTACTTAGAGATAAAGCAAACAAGTGCCCACAAGAATATTCACCCACACGCTATTGCTCCCCGGCAACGGCACCAAAAAAGGTCTTGATAACCTACAAGTATAGGGGATCGTGTGTAGCCTTTTCGATAAGTAAGAGTGTCGAACCCAACGAGGAGCTAAAGGCAGGATAAATATTCTCTCAAGTTCTATCAACCACTGATACAACTCTACGCACACTAAACGTTTGCATTATCTAGGAAATAAAACTAGAGCAACAATACGAGTAATAGAGATAGCTTTGCATGATAATAAATAACAAGAAAGTAAAGCTAGTTGCTACAGCAATAAAATACGCTAAACTAACAGAACCATGAGTGTGGAATAGTGGTGGTAATTGTGGTGGCTTTGTCCAAGTTTAATAGCGAATAGATCAGGTTCATTGTCTTCGATGCAGTTTTCTATGTGGGAGAGGCTAAATATACATGAGCTTCACTACTTGGAATTACATGTACTATATGATTGGATTGTTAGCAAACATCCGTAAGTACTAATCAATGCATTATGGTTTCCCCAACCATAGCCTTAAGTTTAATGGTCCTCTTACTCCTATACGTGCAACATTCCGGTTCGTGTCCTCAGGTTTCTGTCACTCCGGCAGAACTCCCCCTTCCTTTTACACATACCACAAACCCTATGATATTTAATCCATGCGCGCACAAATATAATGGACACCAAAGGACTGTACCATATCAACATACAACTCTAATGAACCAAAGACGTTCAACCATTCAATCTAAGAACAAATAAACTACGCAAACATGACATAGATCATAGGATTATAACTTATAGCATCAAACACCATGTTTACATAGGACGGTACAGAGGTGTGTGGGAGGATGAACCACTGCATACTAGGAGGATTAGGTGATGGAGATGGCAGTGAAGATGGTGAAGAGGGCGGCGGCGGCGCCGGTGGCGACGCGGGGGACTCCTTCCCCGCCACCTGTATCATGGGGGAGCACCGCCCCTTAGCCCCCTTCCTTCATGGCTTCTTGGGAGCCCTCCCCCATGGAGATGGGATCCATGGGGGAGGCAGAAACATGGCTTTGGTGGCTGCAAATTCGTGGGTGGAGATGTCCTGGGCGAATTAGGTTTCCTCCCTTTATATAGCTTCTCGGATTCCCGTCCCCCATCTTGGGTTGCAGTAAATTGGGCCTAAAAGGTCCGTACGGACTCAGAATCAGCTAAATTTTATGTCCAGAACATTTGTCGCGAAATTTCCAATAACTTCGTAGTTGAAGAGTTTTCCGTTTGATGTCGTCTTCGACCCGAAACGTGACCATCTTCAAGAAGAATTCCGAAACAGATTTCTGGAAAAAATCCCAATTTGACTCCAACAAGGTTTCCACTTGTATTCTTGGTAATTCCTACACATCAAAGTGTAAAACAAGAACATTGTGCACTTTTGCAACTATTAGTAGGTTAGTCCAAATAAATCATAAACTTTATACAAAAAGGAGTGTCAAAAGCATATTATTAGCATGAAACCATCAAAAATTATAGATACGTTATGGACGTATCAAGAGGTCGCTCCTATTCTCAGATACACCAACGCACACTCTTGTGCGTCCAGGTCCAGAACATTGCGCTGCCTAGATCTTCCCCATCCAGTCTTGCGGCGTGCGCCGTGAGCTGGGACAGTAGGCCTCCAAGACCCCGCTGCTTCGAGTCCTGAAACGGGAGAAGGGCGATAAGGTTTTTAGGAAGCGCTACCAGCGTGACTACTGGCTTCATCACAGACTCCTTCACGGAAAGCGATTGTGCCGACGTCTTCCCCAACGATGATTTCTTCCCCGACATCAACAACCTTTTTCTCGACAATATGGCTGACGACAGTGCCAACACTAACGCGAACACCGACGGTTCTTCTACTGTCATGTATATCATCTTCCTCAGTCTTGTTTATCATATTCAGATAGTCTGTCGTATCTTCTGTTCTTTTCCTATTATTCTGCATGTATTCTATCTATCTTTTACTATGGTTAAATCTCTTGGAAAATTGCTCTTTTCCTCAACAATCCAAAAACCTTATTATAGGCAATTTGCTCCAAGTGGTTTCGTTGCTTCTGTGAAGCCACCTATCTTTGAGGGTACGCATTATAAGAGGTGGCGCATGAGAGCAGTTCTCTGGTTTTAGAGCATGAACTGCTATGACGCCACTCTTGGCAAGCCTGAGGAAGAGCTTACTCCTGCTCAGGAACAAGTTTTCTGAAAAATTGATACCCTATTCAAGGCTGCTTTGCTGTCTATTCTTGGGGAGAACATTGTTGAGCCCTATATGTCATTTGATAATGGCAAGGACATGTGAGCTGCGCTCGAGGCCAAGTTTGGGGTCTCAGACACTGGTAGTGAACTGTATGTCACGGAACAACTCTATGACTACAAGATGACTGATGACCGCTCTGTGGTTGAGCAGACTCATGAAATACAGTCACTGGCCAAGGATCTTGAGCATTTCCCTTGTGTGTTACCGGACAAGTTCATTACTGGGGGCATTATTGCCAAACTTCCCCCTTCGTGGAGGAACTTTGCTACTTCCCTGAAACACAAGGGACAAGAGTTTTCCGTATTAGATCTCATTGGAACTCTTGATGTGGAAGAGAAGGCAAGAGCAAAAGACACACATGCTCGAGGTGCTGAGGGAGGTTCAAGTGCCAACCTGGTATAGAAAAAGAACTTCCAGTCTCACAAGTTCAAGAACAAGGGAAAGTTTGATGGAAAAGGAAAATTTGATAGAAAGAACAAAGCCTCACAGTCTACTAGCTTCGAGAAGAAGACTGATAAGAATAAAGGTGATTGTCATGTGTGCGGTGATCCTGATCATTGGGCTCCTGCTTGCCCAACCGCTTTGACAAGCACCAGCATGGAAAAGGCAGCAAGACTACTAATGTTGTCATGGACGACGTTGAGATGAAAGATGTTGGGTATGGTATATTACCTGCTGTTCTTTCATTATGTCATTCTCCTGATTGGTGGATTGACACGGGCGCTAATGTACATGTTTGTTTTGATGTTTCCATGTTTTCTTCATATCAGGTCAGAGGGGCCCAGTCCGTGCTGACGGGGAATGGCTCGCATGCTTCTGTTCATGGTGTTGGTACAGTTGATCTGAAGTTCACTTCGGGAAAGACCGTGCGCCTGAAGAACATGCATCATGTTCCCTCAATAAATAAGAATCTTGTTAGTGGATCACTTCTATGTCGTGATGGCTACAAGATTGTGTTTGAGTCCAATAAATTTGTACTATCTAAGTTTGGAACATTTATTGGTAGACGCTATGAGTGTGGAGGTTTGTTCCGCCTGTCACTATCAGATGTGTGTAATAAAGTCGTGAATCATGTTTCATTTGATCTTGTATCAAATGTCTGGCATTCATGTCTTTGTCATGTTAATTTTGGTTGCATGACGTGGTTAGCTAAAATGAATGTAATCCCAAAATTCATTACTGTGAAGGGATCTAAATGCCAAACTTGTGTGCAAGCGAAGCAACCTCGCAAGTCACATACGACTATAGAGGTGAGAGATTTGGCACCGCTAGAGCTCATACATTCAGATCTTTGTGAGACAAAAGGTGTGTTAACAAAAGGTGGAAATAAATATTTTATGACACTGATCGGTGACTCTATGAGATATTGCATGTGTATTTTCTGAAATCAAAAGATGAGGTTTTGAGTTTCTTCAAAATCTATAAAGCTGAAGCAAAAAACCAACTTGATCGAAAGATTAAGAGGCTTAGGTCTGGTCATGGTGGAGAGTACGTTTCCAACGAGTTTGATTCTTTTTGTGCGGAACATGATTTAATCCATGAGAGGACGCCTCCCTACTCGCCCCAGTCAAATGGGGTAGCCGAAAGAAAGAACCATACTCTAACAGATTTGGTTAACGCCATGTTAGACACATCGGGTCTCTCCAAGGAATGGTGGGGAGAGGCATTACTGACTGCATGTCATGTCCTAAAACGAGTTCCCACTAAGAACAAAGAGATTACTCCATTTGAAGAATGGGAAAAGAAAAGATTAAATCTTTCTTACGTGCGAACTTGGGGTTGTCTGGCAAAGGTTCATGTGCCAATCCCAAAGAAGCGCAAACTTGGACCAAAAACCGTGGACTGTGTTTTTCTGGGATATGCTTTTCATAGCATCGGCTATAGATTCTTGATAGTAAAATTTGGAGTACCAGACATGCATGTTGGTATAATCATGGAGTCAAATGATGTGACTTTCTTTGAGGATATCTTTTCCATGAAGGATATACCTAGCTCATCAAATCAGGAGATACCTGACTCATTGAATCAGGAAATACCCACAATTCCTGAACGTACCATTCCTATTGAACACTCGGAAAAACCTGAGGAGGAGGATAATGAAATTCCTAAGAGGAGTAAGAGACAGAGGACTGCAAAGTCTTTTGGTAATGATTTCATTGTATACCTTGTGGATGATACTCATACTTCTGTTTCAGAAGCCTATGCATCTCCTGATGCTGACTACTGGAAGGAAGTCGTCCGTAGTGAGATGGATTCCATCTTAGCGAATGGAACATGGGAGATCACCGGTCGTCCTTATGGGTGCAAACCTGTAGGATGCAAATGGGTGTTTAAGAAGAAACTTAGGCCTGATGGTACTATTGAGAAGTACAAGGCAAGACTTGTAGCCAAGGGTTATATCCAACAAGAAGGTGAGGACTACTTTGATACTTACTCACCCGTAGCCAGATTGACCACCATTCGAGTACTACTATCTTTGGATGCCTCACATGGTCTTCTCGTCCATCAAATGGACGTTAAGACGGCTTTCCTAAATGGAGAGTTGGACGAGGAAATTTATATGGATCAGCCATATGGATTTTTAGTGAGTGGCTAAGAAGGAAAAGTGTGTAAGTTGTTGAAGTCTTTATATAGCCTTAAACAAGCACCTAAGCAGTTGCACGAGAAGTTTGAGAGAACCCTAACCACTGCAGGCTTTGCTGTAAACGAAGCTCGCAAATGTGTGTACTATCGCTATGATGGGGGCGAGGGAGTAATTCTATGTTTGTATGTTGATGACATACTGATTTTTGGGACCAATCTTAATGTGATTAAGGAAGTCAAGGATTTCTTGTCTTAGTCTTTTGAGATGAAGGATCTAGGAGTAGCTGATGTTATTTTGAACATCAAGCTATTGAGAGATGATAATGGTGGGATCACACTGCTTCAGTCTCACTATGTGGAAAAGATCTTGAGTCGCTTTGGGTATAGCAACTGCAAGTCTTCTCCAACACCGTATGATCCTAGTGTGTTACTTTGAAAGAATAGAGGCACTACTAGTGATCAATTGACATACTCTCAGATTATTGGGTCGCTTATGTATTTAGCTAGCGCTACGAGGCCTGACATCACTTTTGTTGTGAGCAAACTCAGTCGGTTTGTTTCAAATCCCGGAGATGATCATTGGTAAGCTCTTGAGAGAGTCATGCGCTATCTAAATGGCACTGCGAGCTACGGCATTCACTATACTGGGTACCCAAGGGTGCTGGAGGGCTATAGTGATTCAAATTGGATATCTGATGCTGATGAGATAAAGGCCACGAGTGGATATGTATTTACACTTGGTGGTGACGTTGTTTCTTGGAAGTCTTGCAAGCAGACCATCTTAACGAGGTCAACTATGAAAGCAGAACTCGCAGCATTAGACACAAACACTATTGAAGCAGAGTGGCTTCGAGAACTCTTGATGGACTTACCTGTGGTCGAGAAACCTATACCCGCAATCCCAATGAACTATGATAATCAAACTATGATTGTTAAAGTGAACAGTTCTAAGGATAACATGAAGTCCTCAAGACATGTGAAGAGGAGATTGAAATCTGTCGGGAAAATGAGAAACTCTAGAATTATTGCGTTGGATTATATCCAAACATCTAAAAATCTGGCAGATCCCTTCACAAAGGGTCTATCACGTAACGTGATATAAAATGCATCAAAGGAGATGGGTATGAGACCCACAATATAAGTTTTCCACAGTGGTAAACCACTCTATGTGATCAGAGATCCCGTGAATTAGAATTGGGAGACAAGTTGTTGGTTAACTGAGAGGAAAGTATCCCTACTTTAATCACCACTCTGTGAAGATGCAATACTTTCCTATTCTGCATGGCAGGTTGATTTATCTTAATGTGTTCTAAGTGGCTTAGTTTAAACAGAGATGTTGTCCTGTAGAACATCTTTTAAAGAACACGCCTATATGAGTCTGACTGTTAAACGTCGCAGTCTATGAGAGTTGGGTGCTCTCTAATAAACTCATGAAAGGCTATGGAGTATGACGCATAAGCTCCACCCGAGGGGAAGTCCCACGGCAGCCCAGTATTGGTCAAGGACTTGTATAAAGCTAGAATGCAGCAAACTTGCAGTTCAAGGCATAGTCCACTATACAAGTTGCAAACTAGTGTAGCATAGAGTTCTAGGTGGAAGTTCAACTTAACAGTCTCCACTAGTATCAGTATATAAACAAAGTTTTGGTACCATGGGCAAATTTATGTGTGCCTCTAGGATCTGGTGGGAGATTGTTGGAATTTTGCCTAATAAAGGCACATCCCATTTATACTATTCAATAATTCCTGAAATCCTAGAGGCCCACTTGGCCCATTCATGCAAGGCATGAGGTGGGACAAAAGTTTAGTCCCACATTGTTAGTTAAGTGGAAGTTGGACCAGCTTATAAGGTGAGTTCTTCCACCACTTGTACGAGCTTGAGAAGAGAAGACATATACACGCGCGCTCCTCCTCCGCTGCCAGCCTCGCCACGCCTCGCCTCGTCACGACGCGACGTGACGCGCGCGCGACGCGGGTTCCGGGAATGCCTCGAGCCGAGGGCTTCTCTATATTTTTGCCACGCATGAATGGATAATAATTTGAACAGTCTGCGTGAGTGGATGTTTAATATGAACTCAGTGGAGATTTAATTCGAGCTTAGTGGAGGTTGTTCGATTTCGGTCAATGCCTGTTCGTTTCCTCTCCTAACGCCATTTGTTCGCCTGCCTACCCGTGCCTATAAGAGTGAGAGGTCGCTCCTCTTCTCACATAGACCAACGTACACTCTTGCGCCTCCAGTTTCAGAACATTGTGCTACCTAGATTTTCCTCATCCCGTCTTGCGGCGTGCACCGCGAGCTGGGACAGTAGGTCTCCGAGACCCCGCTGCTTCGAGTCCTGTATGGGAGAAGGGCGATAAGGTTTTTGGGGAGCTCTACCAGCGCGACTACTGGCTTCATCACGGACTCCTTCACGGATAGCGACTGCGCCGACGTCTTCCCCAACGACGATTTCTTCCCTGACATGAATAACCTTTTCCTGGACAACATGGCTGACGACGGTGCCAACTCTAACGCGAACACCGACGGTTCTTCTACTGTCATGTATATCATCTTCTCCAATCTTGTTTATCATATTCAGATAGTCCGTCGTATCTTCTGTTCTTTTCCTATTATCCTGCATGTATTCTATCTATCTTTTACTATGGTTAAATCTCTTAAAAAATTGCTCTTTTACTCAACAGAATCTTGACTCATACGAGTTTGTAATGCAAATTTATCATTATTTACTATACTGGTAAAATGATTTAACCGAGATGCATCAAAAATTTCGTATGGCATAACTATCGACAAATTCCTTGGTCTGTCCATGGGCGTCGGCGTAGTGCGAGCACACACACCATCACACGCATGGGCCTCACAGTAGTCCAAGAGGCCTCAGACGACACTGTCGGCGCCACCGAATACATGGCCGCCACGCCATCTCGGCATCACGCACCACCCAATTGTATGGCATGGACATGTTCGTCGATGACGTGCACATGTTGTGTTTGGGCGAGAGGATCTAGGAAACAATCGAGACCATGGCGTCAGCCGGTGGGTGTGGCGTGCTAGTGATGATATACAAATATGTTGGTGTGCTGGTATATACAGAAAACCTACGTCCCAATTACCAGTAAGCATCACGGGCTTTAGTACGTGCCAATTATCATTAAATCACACGGGCTTTGGTGGCATTCTAGTCTCGGCACCAGCGCAGGGCATGTAGTTCGAATCACCTACAATTAAGTTTATTTTAATTATTTCTTCAAACACTGACATGTGGGACCTCCTGTAAGAAAGCAACATAGTCACGTGTGCCAAAAGAGAACTATACAGGGGTCGTTTCGAAAAACTACACAGCTGCAGAATAATTTTAGACTTATTTGCTCCCTCGGTACAAGTTGTTGTACCATAGGCTAACAGTTTACAACTTATGGAACTAATTTGCACGGTATGGACAAGTTGTGAAACTAGAAGTGTAATTAGCTCATAAATATTCATTGCAAAATTTTACCAGGTATATGCGTTGCAGGCAGATCCATACCATTATACTGATTTCAACTTACGAAACAAAGATTGTGAGCCCAGCCTACTAAGCACGACTCCCTACGTTAACCCCACTAGCCACAATCACACGCCCACATCCTGCACTTCTACTCCTCGCCTCCTAGACCTAGCCGCCTCCCTCCTCTCCCGAAGGGTGTGTCGGCGTGGCAAGCATTGCCTCCCTCGCCGGTGACCAATGGCGGCCGGTGATGCGCGTCGGGCTGACAACTCCGCGACAGCGAGTTGGACTAAGGGGTGTGGCGTATTGCTACAGCAGAGGTGGGGGCTCCAGATATGTGCAATTTATGCCTCTCCCCTGTAAGATTACTCGCTCCTTTTCCCTTGGATCCGTTGTTACCATTTTTATTTGATTTATGTGCATCCTTACTGATTCCTTAATCGGCCGCTCATGGTCTGCAGACATTTTTTTCTTGTTTGGATCGGTTAGATGCCAAGAAAAGTCATCCATGTCTCATTATTGCTCAAGTATTAGCGCACGGATCAGACCACCAATGTACTCTTTTAACCCAAAACTGCTACTCCCTCCGTTCCATAATATAAGATGTTTTAGCTTTGTGAAGGGAGTGTATCTAGATCACTTTTAGTGTGTAGGTTCATTTAGATTTGGAGTGAACCTACACATTAAAAGTGGTCTAGATACACTCCTTTTACAAAGCTAAAACATCTTATATTATGGAACGGAGGGAGTATGTACTTGTAGATTGCAAAGACGGGTTTTATTTTGTGATATTATAGTTTGTGTACATAGATGAGTGCGACTGGATGTTCAATCATAAAGAATTTTCTTCTAATCAATTCGTTCTGCCTTTTAATTTGTAGGGTTCTAGTGTTGACTTATTGAAGTAGCTAGAAATCAATACAGGCGTGTTTACAAGTTAAGGAATGAGCAGTACAGGGACGTGCAGGCTGGCCGGACGTCATCGGCATGGGCATCATCGATGGTTACTGCTGTGAGTGCCGCGCTTGCAAGTGCAGTACTGATGTTATTGCTCCTGCAAGTCCAGCAATCAACAGATGCAAATTTTGAGCCAAGTGTGTTTCTTATTCTGTTTGCACGAGAAAGGTAAGGAATCTGTATTTCGATTGAATTTGACGACAGGTTTTCAAAACTACTTTACATGTACAACAATACTAGAATTGCACCAGCCATGCCCAATCACACTGTATGACTGTGTTTCTCTTGATGCAAACTGAAGTCAATCAATACACCATGGTTTATGTAATGTTATTAACCTTGAGCTACTTCTGTGATCAGTGTAATGTCATACAAGACAGTGATGACGCTGTAGGCAGATAGACAGTGTAGGTGGCGGTAGTACGAGATGGTAAAACCAGAAACCACAGGCGGGTACATATCAGCAGCAACAACCAGCAGCAGTACTGCTGGAAGGTATTAATTCCTTCCCTTTTGGTGAGTTATATCATGCAGAAAGCTGTTTCAGCTCATGCATTATTTCAAAATGACACTAACTAGAACTTGTAGTTAATTACTTCTCACGAGAAGCATGTATCCTCCCTCCTATTACTTGCACAACGACAACTTAGTAAAGGTTTGGAATATCATCATACTTGCGATAAGATTTAGATTCATAATTTTGGATCACATCGCGACAACCCATGAAAGTTTCAAGAACCTGTTTCAGTTTACTTGTATATGTGCCTTAAATTAGTTTAAACCTTAAATGTTCTCCCTGCCAATCTCCAATCCTAGATCTGCCACTATGTGTAAACTTCTACTTATGCCCGTCACATTAACAGTTTATCTTTGTAATACTGCGATTAAGAATTCTATCAATTAGTTAATTGCCGTTTTTGATGTGTTGTTAGATTGATTATGATCTAGTTAAAGGATTTCATCTTCTGTTTAATGGATTTGTTCAGATCATGTTGTGGTTATTTATTATACATAGTTCCTTTTATTTTTCCATCTCTGAGGTAACCACTATGACTTGTGGGTCTGATGAGATATTCCAAATGCACAGGATAGCAAAATTGTCTTGCGTGCTGACTTAGCTTTGGTATACCACCAAGGTGAGTATACCTACAAAGTTTTAAGCAAGTACTTAGTAGAATTCACTATACCTTTCACATTTTCTTTTGCCACTTTGATGCTGAAAATGAAATTTTGTGCTTGCAGGTCTGATACATCAATAAGACTTGCGATATTCGGATACCAACTCTTAACATCGTAGTAAAAATATTAGAAAAAATATAGGACTAGGCATATTCGTCTATAGAATGGTGTTCCAACAAGAATATATATAGGACTAGTTAGAATACCATATTCTGATGCAAGATTGTAAATTGTTTACTCTTCAAATAATTTTCATGTATGGAATGGTTTTTCAATTATAAATATTATTTGTTATGTGATGTATTCATAGTATGATTTTTGTGTGTTGCATGTGTTATATGAACTATGTTATCTCGTTGAGAATTTTTTTTGCCAACTTCAAGAGCCACCCAAACCATCCAGTGTATGAAATAATATACTATATTAGAATTCTCCATCCATAAAGGATGCATCTACCAACCCATACAATTGTTTCTTGGATTATGTTGCTAGTTTGCAACAGTTATCCCATGGATTACCAACACACCTATATGTGTTGCATTGTACCCTTGCAACGCCAAAAAATGCAACGCATTTTTATCAGTTGGTAAAGTCGCTTGCAACGCCTATATATGCATTTAGATACAGATAAATGTGTTGCTTTAGGTAGGTTCTTCTTGTAGTGATTGGCGCCTTTGCGGCCGGGGCCACCAGTATTGGTGGAGAGGACAACATGCGATTGAGGTCGCGGAAGGCCTCGTCCGCCTGCGCCGTCCAGACGAACTTGTCTGTTTTCTTCATGAGCTGGTATAGGGGGAGTGCCTTCTCGCCTGACGAACCAGCTGAGGGAGGCCAGGCATCCGGTGAACTTTTGCACGTCGCGCAGGTTCTCCGGCGGCTGCATGCGCTCGATTGCGCCGATTTTCTCCGGGTTGTCCTCGATCCCACGTTCTAAGACGAAGAAACCAAGGAGCTGGTCGGCTGGGACACCGAACACGCACTTCTCCGGGTTCAGTTTCATCTGGAACTGGCGGAGGTTGGCGAATGTCTCCTTCAGGTATTCGAGGAGTGTTTGCTTATCCTTTGTCTTAACCACCACGTCATTGACATAGGCGTGCATGTTTCTACCAATTTGCGATTATAGGCACTTTTCCATGCAGCGCTGATATGTATCGTCTGCATTTTTGAATCCAAATGGCATGGTGGTGTAGCAGTAGGCCCCGTATGGGGTGATGAATGCTGTCTTTATTTGATCAGCGGGGTTCATCCGGATCTGGTGGTAGCCGAAGTACGCATCCAGAAATGACAATAGTTCGCAGCCGGCTATGGACTCGATTACTTGGTCTATCCTTGGCAGGGCAAACCGATCTTTGAGGCATGCTTTGTTGAGACTGGTGTAGTCACACATGCGCCAAGTCTTGTTTTTTCAGCACCAATACTGGGTTTGCTAGCCATTCCGGGTGGAAAACCTCCATGATGAATCCGGCTGCGAGCAGTTGGGTGATCTCTTCACCGATGGTTCTTCTTTTTTCATCCGCGAAGCAGCGTAGTGACTACTTGACCGGCTTTGCATCCGGCCTAACCTGTAAAGAGTGCTCGGCGAGCTCCCTCGGAACACCAGGCATGTCCTTGGGGACCATGCGAAGATATCCTGATTCTCACAGAGGAAGTCAATGAGCGCGCTTTCCTATTTACTATCAAGGCCATCTCCAACCAGGACAAACTTGTCCGGCTCGTCCTTGTTCAATAAGATCTTCTTGGTGCCCTTTGACGGCTTGAATTGCGCCTCTCTGGCTGGCTTCGGCTCGCCAGCCGACATGTCCGCCTGGAGGGCCGCCATGTTCTACATGATGATGCGCTTCTCCTCTGTGATGATCATGGCCTCGACGATCTTGGATCTGTCTGTGGCGCATTCCATCGACCGTCTGTAGTCACACGCGATGGTAATTACTCCCTTTGGCCTAGGGAGCTTCATATTGAGGTACGCGTAGTGCGGCACCGCCATGAACTTCGTGAGCACGGGGCGTCCCAGGATGGCGTGATAAGCGCTGAATAGGTTGACCACCTCAAACCAGAAAGGCTCACGGCGGAAGTTATCCTCCGTGCCGAAGATGACGTCCAGTCGGATCCTGCCAATGGGCGAATGTGATGGACCCGAAACAGCTCCGTGGAAGGAGGTGCTGGATGGCTCCAGCTGGGACTCGCTGATGCCAAGCCGGTCGAGGGAGCTGCGGTATAGGAGGTTGATGTTGCTTCCTCCGTACACCAAGACGTGGGAGAACCTGCATGAGTGTTTCTTGGAGATGATGATGGGGTCCAGGACCATGGCGTATGTGCCTGGATGCGGCAGTACGTCCGGCTGGTCCCTTCGGCTCCACTTGGCCTCTTGCTCCGACCAGTTCAGGAACTGGGGAATAGGAGGGACGATTGTGTTCACCTACGCCTTGCGGCGCCTTTTGCTGTGCTTGGTTTCCGTCTCGGTGGTATAGATGTGGTAGTTCCCTACCCGGCGAGAGTAGTCTCCGCCGTCTTCATCTTGGCGGTTTTGGCGCTCGCGGTTGTCTTGCTGCCCACCGGCTGGCGGAGGAGGGGCGGCGGTGGTAGACCACAAACTTCGAACATCTTCTTCGTCTAGGTGCACTGGCGGGTTGTATGTGTAGTCGTCTTGTTGCCACCGCTATGGAACTTGCATGGGTGGTCAAGCATTGACTCGATGGTGTACTTGGGCCGAGGTGGCCGGTCGTCGGGCTTTTGTCTCCGGCTGCCGCCCGCAGCCGGGTCCTCCTAGATGGCTGCCACCTGCGTGGAACCATATTGGTTATCTAGCTGGTCGTCCTTTCTGTTGTCGTGGCGGTTGTCATGCCGCCTAGAGTTGTGGTTGTTCCCCTCCGGCTGGCGCCGATCCGTAGTGACCTCCACCACGATCTGCCCCTAGTCGTCCAGCCGGATGGATCTTTTCATTGCCGCCTCCGCGGTGGCGTACTTGTCCGCGATCTCCATGGTCTTGGCCATAGTAGTGGGCTCCACCCGGCGAAGCTTGTGCTTGAGCATGGTTCCATCCCTGCAGCCGTTGATGAAGAAGTCAACTGCTTTGTGCTCGCGCACACCCTTGCAAGAGTTGTGCATGCTTGTCCACCGAGTGATGTAGGAGCGGTCGGTTTTGTCCTTGCCCTAGACGCAGAGAGCGAGCTCGCTAGGGCGACCCGGGCGTTTGTAGGTGCCAGTGAAGTTGCGGACAAACGCCTGCTCGAAGTCGATCCAGGCATTGATGCTACTGTCGGGAAGACTGTTGAGCTAGGTTCTGGCTAAATCAAGGAGCATGAGCGGGACGTAGCGCACGGCCACCCGGCGGTTGTCGTTTGCAATGCCCACCGCAGTGGTGTAATCCACCAACCAATCTTCCATCTTGACAGTGTCGTTGTACTTTGGCGTGTCCCTTGGGAGCGAAAATCCCTTTGGAAACGGTTCGTTCCGGATGCATGGTCCAAAACACCTTGGGCCAGCCGGACTTTCCTCCTCCAATGCGCGTGACTGAACCAGCAGGTCGATGCATTCGCGTGCATCTCGCGGTTCCTCCGGCTCGACCGGGCCAAGCCGACCTGAAAGGCGGGACTTGGGTGGCGTGTTGGCTCTTCTAGCTTCGTCAGCCGGATCACGGTTCCTGCTGGTGGCTTCGCGCGGGTTTTGTCCATGGTAGGCCGACCCGCCACGCGGACGGTTGTCCTGCCTTGTAACGTTTGGAGAGGAGGCCTTGATCCCGCCCGCAGCCGGATCGCCCACTCGGCGAGGTGGCTAGTTCTTGCTATTGCCGCCAAGGCTTGCACCCGCCTCGGCTTGTTGCATGTTGGCTATTGCCACAAGGAGCTGGACGCGTGCATGTTGGCGATGTAGTTTGTCACCCTCCAGGTGGCTAAGCTCTGTGACGGCATCTTCCGTGGCCCTCATGTTCTTGGTCGGATACTATAAACCGCCTGAGTCGCCGCCACGTGCGAGTCAGCAGCGCGGTCCAGCTCCGAGCCCAAGTTACGGCCTTGCGGCGGCACCTGCCGGTTCGCACCGGGTAAGCGGGAGAAACCGTGCGCGGTGTTGTACTCACGCATGGTGGCGTCCAGGCGTCGTTGGCATGCGGCGACCCTGCTGGCTTCCTCTAGTAGGTTCTGGCGCGTGGTCTCCAGCGTGGCAGCTGTGGCAGCTGGATCCAGCTCGGTGGCGATGGGGATGCGAAGGTTCTGGATGGATCCACCAAGGGGTCTGCGCCTTGCTCGCGCGGAGAGGCGTCCTTGGCGCCTGCGTCACGCTCCAGAGGTGGGCGGCATCCATCACCTGTGTCGGCCATCATGACCTTGATGCTGCCGCTTGCGAGGAGCGGGGCGGAGAAGCCTGGAGGCGTGCCAAAAATGGTGATGACCTTGCGAGGGAACTCCTCGACGATGGTGGCGACGTAGACACGGCGCTCGCCGAAGTGCATGATGGAGCTGTCACTTGGGAAAGTTTCCCCGTTGAAGCAGGACGCATTGTCGAGGACACAGTCGCATGAGCCGAAAGTGAGGACGAGGCCAGAGGTGACTAGCTCACCGGCAACAAGCGGAAGTACCATGCGAAAGATGACCCCAGCCGAAGCGTTATGCTCCACGGTGGGCGCCAACTGTCGTGGTGTGGAACATGGCAGTGCCATCGGGGATGGCATGAGAGGGGACAATCAGGATGCTATCAGTGGCTAGTCGCAACAGGTCAGGCATAGATACTGCAGACACGGCGATGTACCCAGGTTCAGAGCCCTCTTGTCGAGGTAACACTCCTACTCCTGCAAGGATCTACTATATGGGGAGCGAATACTCAGTACAAGTGCTCCTTGAGCTGTTTCCTTAGCTACTATCGAGAGCTAGAGGAAGATGAACTACTAGACTTGGTGATTCTAGCTAACTTGTAACTCGTAATGCCCTACCTAGAACCCTAGCACTATAGGGTTTACTGTTTTGGGCTTTGGGTTTACAAAGTAGGCCGGCTGACCGGGTCTAGCCAATGGTCCAAGACCCAGTCAAGCTCCAGTACAGGTGGGGACAGCACCACAGCGTCTCAGCGCCTCCACTTTGGGCGTCACCCGACGCTTTAACCATCATCTTGGTGCTTTACCCGTCAGCCAGAGCTTTATCCGTCAGTCGGAGCTTTACTCGTCACCTCCCAGCCTTAGCGCTTTGGCGCCCTCGTCTGGTAGTGCCGGTGGGGTGGTGCGCCAGCCTGTCCGGTCAAGGGTGCGCTCAACAAGGAGATTCACCCCCTCCTGTACTTTTGGCCAATGATCCGGCGGTGGGTAGAGGTGGTGGCCATGACTATCCGGCCCCGTCTGAGCAGGCTAGCCAGGGAATCTTGATGCGGACCGGATGAAGCATATCATCGGGCTTAGGTTCTTCGTATTGTGGCCATCCGGTCAGCTTTCCCTGGAGCCGACCAGTTAACGCTGGCTTGGCCTACCCGGGGGTCATCCCCCCGACAGGAGGCCCTTGACGTGCTCAAAGCTGAAGCCAAGCATCGTGAAGTGGAACTTCTGGCCACATCCAAGGAGCATGTAGAGGCACTGAGTGAACATCTTTTGACTGTTGCTCAGGCTTTGTCGGGTGATTAGTGGACACCACATTCTTCTGTCTTCGTATTCATCTTCATTATCTAACTTTGCTGAATGTATTGCCACTTGTGTATGCAGGTGCCGTGGGGATTCCTCTAGACCATCCTGCCTAGGCGGGTGTGGATCCTTTGGCTGATGCTGTTGCAATAGTTGAATATCGTGGAGCCCTCCCGAAGGATGTGCTAGTGAAGGCCAAGGGCGTGCTGGGGGCATTTCCACCAGGAGATCCTCCCAAAGGCTGTTGCCATCAAGGATATTGGCGGACTTGTGGATGCACTCCACGCATTGGGAATTCCAGTGAAGGAGTTTAAGTAGGTCTAGAAGGCCACTAGCGTGTCCCTAGAATTTCGTTGGTGGTGGCTCACGACGCGAAGGTCAACTTCAAAAAGGTGTCGACATCTCTTCCCCTAGCAACCGAAGGCAAGGAGGTTCGTTCCTATATCAAGCGGACAAAGAAATATAGCCCTCCTTTGGTCTTGCTGCTTGAGAAGTACTTCGAGGAGTAGAAGCATCTAGCCGAGGCTAGCGTATCAAAGGGTTCCATGAAGCCATCGGACATCGTGTCTCAGGGTATCACAGTAGCGTAGTTCTTTGATTGATAGCCTTTTGGTCCTTCGTAATATGAACTCCTTCTAATGTTTATGTTGAAAACCATGATCCTGATTAAATACTATTTCAAATATTAAGTTGCTTCATCTCTTGTCTTTATTTATGCCCCGAGTGTATGAATCAAAGTGGTATCATGTATCTTGCATTCTGCTACTTGGATATTTGAATGTCTATTGGCCATTATTGTGCAGGAAGCAGCCGCTGGATCATCGAGTTCTTCAGAACCGAAAAATCCTTTGGTTCGGCCATAGTTGACCAGTAGAGTTGCGGAGCTATTGCTGAATGTGCGGCTTCACGACCAGTTGAAAACTTTGGAGAGGCGCCATTTGACACTCAAGGGTCTTGCTAATATTTGGAAATGCATGGAAGAGAGAGCCGATGTGCGTGAAGGGTGCCTTTTTGAGGAATTCGATAAGATCAACGAGTATCTGAAGTGTAAGGATTCGCCAACTCCCTCGATTCCTTTTGCATGTTGTTTTATTAGAAGTTTTATTTGCCTTTTCTTACACAGTTGTCGGCCGCAACCCACATGAAGAGGAAAATAACATTAATCGACGGCTGAATTCCTTGAGTGAGGAGGATTTGGAGATTGGCGGATCCTTCTGGATGGATAGGAGTAGGGGCTTCGTGCTAGACAAACTTCATGAGCGCGTTCAACAGGTAGCCAAATGCATGAAGGGGTCCCATAACATCTTGGCCGCGGTGCATGATATTATGTTCCTGTTGGTTCCTAGGCCCGCTAGTTTGGTAGGCTTGATGCAGATGTTTCGTGATCGTAGTAGAGTGCTGGCCTTTGTGCGTGCCTAGCTTGTTGCGGGAGCGCATATGGTGCTGACATTTGTTCAGATCCATCACCCGTAGGTAGACATGCGTGCCGTAGCCCAAGATCTTCCTCCAACTCCGGATGGTTCTGACAGGGAGCTTGTGTCGTACTTCGAGGTTATTTGTGGCCTGACCATTAGTATAGCCCGCCACCTTGATAGGAAGCAGATGTTTCTACAACAACAGCGGGATCATCCGCCTATATAGCGAGTGCTTTCGGTTGTAATCTGCACATCAGGAGAAAATAATAGCACTAGATTGTTTCGGCTCAAACTGCTATCCACGTCATCCCGATTGTTTTCGATCATCGGATGTACACCGAGAAGGACACGCGATGACGCTGCAACAGAGCCCTGCTATCTCATGAGGTGGGACCCACTACGGGCCAGGGCAAAATATTCCATACCACGGATGTGTGTACGCGCATCGTCGTACCCCGTTTCGATGGAAGGTGGGCTGTGCGCGCGACGTGGTCCCGCCGTCAACGTACGTGGGAAATACCGCGCTCTATGAGGCGTTCCCGACATAACACGCTTCCGCACCCGCCGGGTGGCGATGCCCAGCTAAATCCGACATGGCGCCGTGCTCCCATGCCATCTGCGGACTCTCGCGGTCATGGAGACCTCCTGGTACCGACGTGACACCGTGAGCCCATGCCATCCATGGTTTCTCGCGGACGTGGGACCCGTTGAGAGCATATGTGGCGCCAGGGGCGGAGCCAAGATTTAGGTATAGGGGGGACGAGCACCGCGAAGAAAAAAATCCGGGGCTAAAATAAAGCATCGATATTTTGGGTGCTTAAGCAAAGTGCAGTAACAATTCACTTGCTAAATGTCATTATTTGCCGCTGCTTTCCTCTTCAATTTTGAAGTATAATACTTTTGAAAATCAAGCTTTTAACTAATCATATGCTAGCTTGTAGCCGAGTTAGTAATTTAGAAATGTCGTAACATAAATATCAGTCGATAGTTTGTATAGATTGAGTCGTAACTAATGACATATGTTGAGACCTAGATCTAGGCCATTGACAACACGTTTCGCACTGGATCTAGCCCTCTTGCTCGCCTCTGCGCTCTTACGGATGATCGACATAGCGGCATGCAGCAGCATAGCGGCGGCTTTGACAAAGGACGGAACCGGAGTGGCACGACGACAACTTTAACAGAGGACATAACGGGATTTAGGATTGTAACCAACTATATAACTCTAACTTTTTTTGAGACAACCATATAGCTCTATCTAATTATTAGTAGTCTGATCTCCAAAACAGAGGAGTCACGTGATTTGTTTGTGGACCTGGACCATCAAATGCCACGGAACTAATAAACTATCCAAACTCTACGTCCAAATAGCCACTAATTTAATGGTAATCAACACAGATTAGCACTACCATATACACAGATTTGTTAGGGGGGCATAGGGTGGTCTAGCCCCTGCTCGCCCCCCTTGTCTCCGCACCTGTGTGGCGCCCTAAACTATAGCCGGACATGGTTTCTTACTGTTATGAGCCTGCCACCATCCAACGTGGCAGTGTAAACCCATGCCGTCTATGGGTATAGGTCCTAGATGACGCAGGTTCTCGTAGACGGAGGGTCGACCTGGCGAGGTAGATCGTGGTTTCTCAAGGCGATGTCGAATTGTGGTTCATGTACAGACCTAACCTGGCATTGTAGGGCATAGACGTACGCGTATTTTTGTTGCGATATCGTACTATGGGATCCGTTAGGGAGACATAGTGGCTAAGAAAACTCTCTCCTGGCGCGTTAGTATAAATCGCTTATCCTCATATTTTCTCTACGCAATGCAGTAGCTATGTTATTTTCTCGTTGTCTCTGTCGTGCTTCGGTTCGTCTTCGTGGTCAGTCCCATGCATCGCTCAAGTGACCACACCCGGAGACGGCGCTGCAGCTGCTCACGAGGTTGATATAGAACACAACGCGGTGTCCTTCTAGGCAGGCTTCGCTTCAGCATATTAGCTAGGTTCTTTTCCCACCGTCTCCGCCGTGTTTCGGCTCACCTTCGTGGTCGGGTGAATATGATGTTCCGGTGACCAGGTCCGGAGCTGGCATTCTAGCTGCCCACGAGGCTAACCCGAAACGCAACACGGTGTCCTTCTAGACAGGCTTAAGCCTTCTCTCGCTCGGTTGACATGGGTACAAGGTGCTGACGCTGGTGATAGTCAACTTGGCGACAATGGCAGTGGCGGTCGTGGGTGGCTTTACAATGACGCACGAGAGATAGTTAGTATCATATTCCATTTCCCTTCTTCTGTCTTTTATTTTTTATGCCTTTTTCCTTCTTCCCTTTCTTGGCTTCTTGCCCGTTGAAAAGCGAAACCGTTGACTACAATACCATTGTGAGTGAAAGTTGTATTCAAACACACTGTTTGCGAAAACTGTCATACACTTCTTTTGTCACGTTGAATGTCGATCCCGTTGAGTGCACAGATGTTGAGTGCGAAGCTGTTAAGTTCGACAACATCGTATGCAAGAGGTCGAGGTGTCCACACTCCATGCAAACATGATTAGAAGCGAAATGTGTTGGTGCCGTTGAAAAGCGAAACCATTGGTTATGAAAATGTTGACCGTGATACCATTGTGAGCGAATGTGGATGCGAACACATTCCCTATGATCATGGTCATAGGCTGCTTTTTCCATGTTGAAACTAGATCCTATTGAGTGTGAAAACGTTGAGTACGAAAATGTTGAGTGCCACAACATCGTATGCGAAAGATCGATGCGGCCACATTCCACGCCAATATGATGAAAAGAGAAACGTGTTGGTACACTTGAAGAGCGAACCCATTGACTGTGAAAACTTTCATTGTGACATCGTTGTGAGACAAAGTTGGATGTGAAAACGTTGCTTAGGACGTGTTCATAAACTTCTTTTTCTATGTTGAATCTCGATCACGTTGAGTGCAAAAAAGGTTGACTGTCTCCTTGGCACGCACCCTTGCGGGGAAGGTTTTCCGCGGCGGTTTCTACTGGCTTACAGCGCTCGATGACACCACAGAGCTGGTGAAGTCATGCGAGGCTTGTCAATTCCACACAAAGCAGATTCACCAACCCGCTCAGCAGCTGCAAACCATCCCACTCTTATGGCTGTTCACGGTCTGTGGGCTGGACATCCTGGGGCCTTTCCCTCGAGCGCCCCGGGGCTACCTGTATCTATACATTGCCATCGACAAATTCACCAAGTGGGCTGAGGTAGAGCTTGTCAGAACCATCCCCGTGGGATCAGTGGTCAAGTCCGTCTACAGTCTGGTATGTCGTTTCGGTGTGCCAAATCGCATCATCGCCGACAACGACAGCCAGTTCATGAGTAGGAAGTTCAAATCTTATTGCAAAGACATTGAGACCAAGATCTGCTACACCTCCGTCGCCCACCCACGCAGTAATGGGTAGGCGGAGCGGGACAACGCGGAAGTGCTAAGGGGCCTTAAGACAAGGAGCTTTCACTGCAAACTTAAGGAATGCGGTCGAGGCTAGATCAATGCGCTCCCATGCGTGTTATGGTCCATCCACACCATGGCGGCCAAGAAAATTGGCGACACCATGTTCTTCCTCGTCTATGGAGTTGAAGCCGTTACCATGCTAAAGCACGAGTCCCCGCGGGTCCTAGCTTTCAATGAGGCGGCGCAGGAGGAGCTCCGATAGGAAGACCCCGTCCTCCTGGAGGAGGCCCACCACAAGGTCAACGTCCGGGCCACCAGGTACCAACAGGCGCTACGCCGCTACCACTGCTGCAACGTGTGAGCCCGCACCTTGGAGGTGGGGGACCTCGTTCTCCGACGGTTTCTCTCTCTCATGAGGGCCTCCACAATCTCTCCCCGATGTGGGATGGACCCTTTTGGGTCGCCAACATCTCAAGACCAGGGGCGGTCCATCTAGAGACGGAAGAAGGGGTGCCAATCCATAACATGTGGAACATCTAGCATCTCCGTAAGTTCTACCCCTGAACCCCACTGGAGTTGGCATCCAACCTTTCTTTTGTTCCCCGTGTTCCCTTTTTCCATCATCTAAAAGAGTTGAGAGCAGTTGACGCTTTGCTGGTGTTCCACGCTGTGGTTTTCTTTACTTCTTTGTTTTCTTGTGGTGCTATTCCCTCGTGTGAGTCATGTGAGTGGGGGCTAGGAACGGTGCATGTCACCGGCGCCACCCTCGATCGACACCGAGGCCTAAAGTGTCGAGCTCTAGCGGCAAGTCACCTGACCCATGGTTTCAGGTGCTCGATAATCCTCACACAGCACGCGAGGGGAAAACATTCACCGTGCGGAACCTACGGTTCCCCCTCGAGGAACTTTGCAGGGGAAGTACGTGTCCTACGGCTCCCTCCTCGAGAGGCTTACGGGACAGATCCAAATGTATAAAGCCTACAGGTTTCCCACAAGGAGCCTACATGATAGGTACAAGCCTCGCAGACCTCTCGTAGAGAGGGAAGCAAGGCAGCCCATGAGGAACCCCGTCTCAAGTGGCTCAAATGCTGCCAGAGCCCAAGGCCACCTCCTCGAGGGGTCGTCGAGCCAGTACAGGGTCACCTCCCCGAGGGACCAAGGAGCAAGAGTGGGCGAACAGGTGAAGTCCTCACACAATCCCGCCGGGTGATACGTGTTGGAGATATGCCCTAGAGGTAATAATAAATGTAGTTATTATTATATATCTTTGTGTTTATGATAAATGTTTACATTCATGCTATAATAGTATTAACAAGGAAACCATTAATACTTGTGTGATTTGTAAACTTAATTTGAAGTCCCTAGTATAGCCTCTATACTTCACTAGCTTGTTGGTTGATTGATGATGTGGTTTCTTTATCATGAACATTGAGATGTTATCAACAACAAGATCATATCGTTAGGAGAATGATATGGTGGACATACTCCTATAGACAAGCGTAGCATAAAGATCAAGTCATTTCAATAGTTCAATTGCTATATGCTTTCTGATACATAGTAACCTAATTCCTTCGACCATGAGATCATGCATATTGCCTTTACTGGATGGATGCTTTGATGTCATCAAACACCACACCGTAACAGGGTGGCTATAAAAGTGGCATTGGGTGTTCGGAAAGTATTGGTTGAAACACATGGATCAAGAGTGGGATTTGTCCATCCACATGACGGATAGATATTCTCTGGGCCCTCTCGGTGAAATGTCATCCAATTAGCTTGCAAGCATGTGACTTGGTCACAAGGGATCACATATCACGGGAACGAGAAAAGAGTACTTATCGATGCGAGGATGAACTAGGTATGCAGATACCGACGATCATAACCTCGGATAAGTAACATATCGTGAGACAAAGGGAAATTGGTATCGTATGTAAGTGGTTCATTCGATCGCAAAGTAATCGTAGAAATATGTGGGAGCCATATGAATTTCCAGATTCCTCTATTGGTTATTGTTCGGAGAAGTGTCTCGATCATGTCTGCATAGTTCACGAACCGTAGGGAGACACACTTAAGGATTCGACGTTGTTTGAGTAGCTATGGTATTATGAGAAAGAGTCCGAATGTTGTTCGGAGTCTCGGATGGGATCCGGGATATCACGAGGTGATCCGGAATGGTCCGGAGAATAAGATTCATATAAGGAAAGTCCCGTTTCGGAGTAGCGGAATGATTCCGGTGTTTTCATCGGGAACATTCTAGAAGGTCCGAATGTCCGGCACTCGGAGGGAAGGGTACATGAATGTGTCATTGCATATTGGAATGATTGCATCATGTACTAGGTGTTCTTGCTGTCCAAAATAAAGGGTTTATTTAAATCCTAAATTGAAAAGTCAAACGGCCAGTTTGAAAGTCAAACGGCAATTTTGGAAGTGGGAAAAGAGGAGGAAGTGGAAACCGAGTTGGGGAGGGATTCCCTCCTCCCCAAGCCGGCGCCCCACCTCAAGGCCGAGTTGGGGAGGACTCACTCCTCCCTTGGCCGCAGCCCTCCCACCTATATAAGGAGGGCAGGCCCTCCTTACACACACAAGTTTCCTATCCTCTACTCTAAACCCTAGATCTAGACCCCGGTTTAGAGCTATTCGGTTTAGAGCCTTCTAATTGGTTTAGAGCCTTCTAATTGGTGTGTCTAATTACTAGACCACTAATAGCCTCTCTCATAAGCTCCACCATACTCGCACTTGGCTTAAGCCCTCTTGAGATCTCCCTCTACCTCCCAGACCACGCCATTGTGTCTTTGGAATCGCGAGGAGAGTGCTACAACCTCCGCTCTTTGGAACAAGGAGAGGAAGGTCTTCGTCGAGTACCGAACGTGTGACCGATCATGGAGCGCCATGGAACGCGCCTTGGAAGGATCGTCTGCGCGATCTTGAGATCGGAAAGAATGCGACTACATCACCCACGAGAATCTGCTCTCGTTAAACACTTTGGAATCTTCGGTGAGTTATTCCATCGACTCGTTGCTACAATCTAGTAGATAGATCTTGGCTTGTTTGTTTGTATGCGGTAGAAAATTTTTGTTTTCCATGCTACGAACCCCTCTGATGGTATCGAGCCGTGTCTATATGTAGATCTGTTGCCGAGTAGAACACAATGGTCATTGTGGGCGTTGATGCTTTTATTGTAGATTGCTTTTCGTGTACTTTGCATCTTGCGGTATGTTGGGATGAAGCGGCCCGGGCTAACCTTACATGACATCGTTCATGAGACTTGCTCCACGCTTGACATGCAATTTATATTGCATAAGTGGCTTTGCGGGTGCCTGTTTCTCCTAGCATAGTAAAGATCCAATTTACAACGGGCAATCAACAATGCTAGTATCAATGTTGTGGTTCTTGTTCGTAGGTTAGAACGACACCTATGGAAAGCCCCAAACCACGTAAAATATGCAAAGAAAGTAGAAGCGTCTAACTTTGTTTTGCAGGGGTGTGCAGTGATGTGATATGGCCATGATTGTGATTATATTTGATGTATGCAATGTTCCTTATTGTAAGTTGGCAACCGGCAGGAGCCATATGGTTGTCTTTAATTTCTGTTGAGACCTGCGTGTCTATTCAAAATAGTTGTAATAGTTGAAGCTGGTGGACGACAACCATGAAGAAGCATCATTGACCTTGATGCTATGCCGGTGATGATGGAGATCATGTTCGTGCTTGAAGATGGAGATCGAAAGCACAAAGGAGAAAGGCCATATCATATCACATATTATGAATTGCATGTGATGTTAATCCTTTATGCATCTTGTATTGCTTAGTAGACGACGGTAGCATTATAAGATGATCCCTCATGCACATAAATTTCAAGTTCTAAAGTGTTCACCCTTAGTATGCACCGTTGCCAAAGCTTGCGCTTCGAAGCACCACGTGATGATCGGGTGTCTTTGATTCCGCGGGTGAATACAACGTAAGCAAGCCAGATTTGCTTATGCGGAAGCTAAGGTTGATCTTGACGAGCCTAGCATGTACAGACATGGCCTCAGGAACACGGATCGCCGAAAGGCAAAGCATGAATCATATAGTAGATATGATGAACATGATGATTGTTCGCCATTAAAACTATATCAGCTCGTGATGATCGGTGTTGATGTAGTGGATTTGGTTAGTGTGATCACTAAAACAATGTGAGGATGTTGTTTTGAGTGGGAGTTGACCTAGTTTATTTTCTTTTTTTTATTTGTACTCTATTTGTTTTAAACTTTGTGTAAACTATTGCAAATATGTTGTAGATCAATGGCAGCCCCACCATCAATTTTAATGCGTTAGAGAAAGAAAAGTTGAAAAACAATGGAAGCAACTTCCGGATTGGTTCCGCAATTTGAGGATTGTCCTCACATGGTAATTTGACCTATGTCTTTGGATGCACCGCTAGGTGACCCACTGCGGTGATGCTACCGATGAAGTAAAGACTTTTACCTCGCTCGGAAGAATCGATCTCCATAGTTCAGTGTGCTATCTTGTATGGTTTAGAATCAGACTTGAGAAAAGATTTGAAGAGTCGATCCATATGATATTGTCGAGGATCTCAAATTAATCTTTGAGACTCATGCGGCAATTGAAAGTTATGAAGCTTGAAAAGTTCTTTAACGCAAGATGGAAGAGGGTAGCTCGTTAGTGAGCATGTGCTTAAGATGTGCAGGCACGCAAATAAACTTCAAAGTTTGGGTATAGTGATTCCTAATACTTTGGGAGTTTACCGCATCCTCAATCACTACCACCAAGTTACAAGAACTTTGTGATGAACTACAACATGCGAACATGAACAAAGAGTTACCGAACTATTTGCTATGTTAAAATCTGCGAAGTGGAGATCAAGAAAGAGCACCAAGTGTTGATGGTCAATAAGACCACCAAATTCAAGAAAGGCAAGTCTAAGCAAAGGGACACTTCAAGAAGGGTGGTAAGAAAGTTACCAGCGAAGAAGACCAAGGCTGGACCTAAGCCTGAAACTGAATGCTTTTACTGCAAGGGAGAAGGTCACTGGAAGCGGAATTGCCCAAAGTACTTGGCGGATTTGAAGAACGGCAACATCAAGAAGAAAGGTATATTTGATATACATGTTATTGATGTGTATCTCACTAGTACTCGTAGTAGTGCCTGGGTATTTGATACTGGTTCGGTTGCTCATATTTGTAACTCGAAGCAGAGCTGCGAATAAGCGGAAGCTAGTGAAGAGCGAGGTGACGATGCGCGCGAGAAGCGGATCAAAGGTTGATGTGATCGCGGTCGGCACGCTACCTCTTCATCTACCATCGGGATTAGTTTTATACTTAAATAATTGTTATTTGGTGCCTGCGTTAAGCATGAACATTATATCAGGATCTTGTTTATTGCGAGACGGTTACTTGTTTAAATCCGAGAATAATGGTTGTTCGATTTATATGAGTAACATGTTTCATGCACATGCACCTTTGATAGATGGTCTATTCATATTGAATCTCGATAGTAGAAATACACATATTAATAACATTGAGGCTAAGCGTTTGAAATCAGCGATAATTTGACCTATATGTATGTGGCATCGTCTTGGTCACATTGGAGTGAAGCGTATGAAGAAACTCCATTCCGATGGACTTCTTGAATCACTTGATTTTGAATCACTTGAAAGATGCGAAGCATGTCGATGGGTAAAATGACTAAGACTCCATTTTACGGTATGATGGAGCGAGCTACGACTTATTGGAAATCATACATACCGATGTGTGTGGTCCAATGAGTGTAGCATCATGATGGTTATCGTTATGTTCTTACCTTCACGGATGACTTGAGTAGATATGGGTATATCTATTTCATGAAACATAAATCCAAACTTTCGAGAAGTTTAAGGAGTTTCAAAGTGAGGTAGAGAATCAGCGTAACAAAAAGATTAAATTTCTACGTTCTCGATCGTGGAGGTGAATATCTAAATTCTGAGTTTGGCGAGCATTTGAAGAAATGCGGAATACTTTCAGATTGACACCACCGAACACCACAGTAATAATGGTGTGTCTGAGCGTCGTGTCGAACTCTCTTAGATATGGTTCGCTCTATGATGTCTCTTACAGATTTACCACTATCATTTTGGGGTTATGCATTAGAAACAGCCGCATTCACTTTAAATAGGGCACCGTCTAAATCCGTTGAAACGACACCGTATGAATTATGGTTTGGGAAGAAACCTAAATTGTCGTTCCTTAAAGTTTGGGGATCGCGAAGCCTATAAAGAAGTTACAGCCGGACAAGCTTGAACCCAAAGCGGAAAAATCGTCTTCATAGGATACCAAGGAAACTATTGGGTATACCTTCTATCATAGATCCGAAGGCAAAATCTTCGTTGCTAAGAATGGATCCTTTCTAGAGAAGGAATTTCTCTCGAAAGAAGTATTTGGAAGGAAAGTAGAACTTCGACGAGGTTGTCGAACCTTCTCTCGAAATTGCGAGTAGCGCAGACCGGAAGAAGTTCTGTGGTGCCTGCACCAATAAGAGAGGAAGCTAATGATAGCGATCATGAAACTTCGGTTGAAGTTGCTCTGAGCCTCGGAGGTCAACGAGAACTCGTACCCTCCAGTTGGTATGATTCCGTTATGAATGTCATGTTGGTGGACAACACCGATGACCCCGAGACATATGAGGAAGCGATGATGAGCCCAGATTCCAATAAATGGCAAGAAGCCATGAAATCCGAGATTGGATCCATGTACGAAAACCAAGTATGGACTTTGGTGGACTTACCAGATGGTCGTAAGGCTGTCGAGAACAAATGGATTTTCAAGAAGAAAACAGATGCTGATGGTAATATTACTGTCTATAAAGCTCGACTTGTCGCAAAAGGGTTTCGACAAATTCAAGGAGTTGACTACGATGAGACTTTCTCACCGGTAGCGAAGCTAAAGTCTGTGAGGATTATGTTAGCAATCGCTGCATATTATGATTATGAGATATGGCAGATGGATGTCAAAACAGCATTCCTCAATGGAGACATTGATGAAGAGTTGTATATGATACAACCCAAAGGTTTTGTCGATCCTAAAGATGCTAACAAGGTATGCAAGCTTCAACGGTCCATCTATGGATTGAAGCAAGCATCCCGAAGTTGGAATCAACGTTTTGATAAGGTAATCAAAAGTTTTGGTTTTATACAAACTTATGGAGAAGCTTGTATTTACAAGAAAGTGAGTGGGAGCTCTGTAGCATTCTTAATACTGTATGTGGATGACATATTGTTGATTGGGAATGATGTAGACCTTCTTAATAGTGTCAAAGAGTATTTGAATAATTGTTTTTCAATGAAGGATCTTGGCACGGCAACTTACATATTAGGCATAAAGATTTATAGAGATAGATCAAGCGCCAAATATCATTGTCACAAAGTACATATTTGGACAAAGTTCTAAAGAGGTTTGGAATGGAAGATAGCAAGAAAGGGTTCTTACCCATGTTGCTCACGACCTTGAGTAAAACTCAAAGTCCGACATCGGCGTAAGATAGAGAAAAGATGAGTAAGACTCCTATGCCTCAGCCATAGGATCTCTAATGTATGCCATGCTATGTACTAGACCCGACATTGCATATCTTTGTTAGTTTAACTAGCAGATATCAAAGTGATCCAGAGTGGATCATTGGACGTGATCAAAAACATCCTTAAGTACTTGAGAAGAACTAAGGATATGGTTCTTTCTTATGGAGGTGATGAGCATTTCGTTGTTAATGGTTACACCGATGCTAGTTGGAACACCGATCCGGATGATTCTAAATCACAACTGGATACGTATTTATTTTGAATGGTGCAGATTAGCTGGAGGAGTGCAAAGCAAAGCGTTGTGGCGAGATCTTCAACTGAATCGGAATACATGGCTGCTTCGGAGGCTTCACAAGAAGCGATATGGATGAAAGAGTTCATTGCAGAGCTGGGTGTGGTTCCAAGTGCGCTGGACCCAATGTCTATCTACTGTGATAACATGGGCGCCATAGCCAATGCGCAAGAACCAAGGTCACACAAGAAGCTGAAACATATCAAGCTGCGTTTCCACGCTATTCGAGAACATATCCAGGATGGGGATATAAAGATTTGCAAAGTACACAGATCTGAATGTGGCGGATCCGTTGACTAAACCTCTCCCGAGGGCAAAACATGACCAACACCAAACTGCCATGGGTGTTCGGTATATTACCATGTAATCTAGATTGGATGACTCTAGTGCAAGTGGGAGACTGTTGGAGATATGCCCTAGAGGTAATAATAAATGTAGTTATTATTATATATCTTTGTGTTTATGATAAATGTTTACATTCATGCTATAATAGTATTAACAAGGAAACCATTAATACTTGTGTGATTTGTAAACTTAATTTGAAGTCCCTAGTATAGCCTCTATACTTCACTAGCTTGTTGGTTGATTGATGATGTGGTTTCTTTATCATGAACATTGAGATGTTATCAACAACAAGATCATATCGTTAGGAGAATGATATGGTGGACATACTCCTATAGACAAGCGTAGCATAAAGATCAAGTCATTTCAATAGTTCAATTGCTATATGCTTTACGATACATAGTAACCTAATTCCTTCGACCATGAGATCATGCATATTGCCTTTCTTTGGATGGATGCTTTGATGTCATCAAACACCACACCGTAACGTGGTGGCTATAAAAGTGGCATTGGGTGTTCGGAAAGTATTGGTTGAAACACATGGATCAAGAGTGGATTTGTCCATCCACATGACGGATAGATATTCTCTGGCCCTCTCGGTGAAATGTCATCCAATTAGCTTGCAAGCATGTGACTTGGTCACAAGGGATCACATATCACGGAACGAGAAAAGAGTACTTATCGATGCGAGGATGAACTAGGTATGCGAGATACCGACGATCATAACCTCGGATAAGTAACATATCGTGAGACAAAGGGAAATTGGTATCGTATGTAAGTGGTTCATTCGATCGCAAAGTAATCGTAGAAATATGTGGGAGCCATATGAATTTCCAGATTCCTCTATTGGTTATTGTTCGGAGAAGTGTCTCGATCATGTCCGCATAGTTCACGAACCGTAGGGAGACACACTTAAGGATTCGACGTTGTTTGAGTAGCTATGGTATTATGAGAAAGAGTCGAATGTTGTTGGTCTCGGATGGGATCCGGATATCACGAGGTGATCCGGAATGGTCCGGAGAATAAGATTCATATAAGGAAAGTCCGTTTGAGATGGCGGAATGATTCCTGTTTTCATCGGGAACATTCTAGAAGGTCCGGAATGTCCCAAGACCGAGGGAAGGGGAAGGTACATGAATGTGTCATTGCATATTGGAATGATTGCATCCTGTACTAGGTGTTCTTGCTGTCCAAAATAAAGGGTTTATTTAAATCCTAAATTGAAAAGTCAAACGGCCAGTTTGAAAGTCAAACGGCAATTTTGGAAGTGGAAAGAGGAGGAAGTGGAACCGAGTTGGGGAGGATTCCTCCTCCCCAAGCAGCCCACCTCAAGGCCGAGTTGGGGAGGGACTCCACCTCCCTTGGCCGCAGCCCTCCCACCTATATAAGGAGGGCAGGCTCCCTCCTTACACACACAAGTTTCCTATCCTCTACTCTAAACCCTAGATCTAGACCCCGGTTTAGAGCTATTCGGTTTAGAGCCTTCTAATTGGTTTAGAGCCTTCTAATTGGTGTGTCTAATTACTAGACCACTAATAGCCTCTCTCATAAGCTCCACCATACTCGCACCGCTTAAGGCGAAGCCTGGGATCTCCCTCTACCTCCCGTACCACGCCACAGTTGTCTTTGCCGGAATCGCGAGGAGAGTGCTACAACCTCCGCTTTCTTTGGAACAAGGAGAGGAAGGTCTTACGTCAATCGAACGTGTGACCGATGCCAGGGAGCGCTCTTGAACGCTGCAGCCTTGGAAGGATCGTCTGCGATCTTGAGATCGGAAAGAGTACGACTACATCACCCACGAGAATCTGCTCTCGTTAAACACTTTGGAATCTTCGAGGGTGAGTTATTCCATCGACTCGTTGCTACAATCTAGTAGATAGATCTTGGCTTGTTTGTTTGTATGCGGTAGAAAATTTTTGTTTTCCATGCTACGAACCCCTACAATACGAACATGAATAGCCCAAATATAACCAAAACTATTACTTCTAGCCATGTTCTTCAGGTGAACTCTAGTACTAATAATATTATGTATTATGTTAGTATTAAAGACAGAGATACAACACATCTTGTTATTACATGCAGAATTATGGAGTTATACAAACCACACGTTAAGATGCTAGAGAAGACTACTCCACCAATGGAGCTATACAATACACACACACATTACATGGAGAGACATACTTTGGAGAGGAAGATAAGATTGTGTCAAAATGGACTTTAATTCAAGAAGGGAAGGATGATCGAGGATATCCCTACTACCGATACACCCGCTACTCCTACAACGTTACAGGGACCTCTCACAAGATCTCATGCACGGTTACTCAATTATCAGGTACTTTCATTTCTAGAAACTCTTCCTAATATAAACGAGAATATGATGCTGCCTAAATCAGACGTGTTTATGTTACATAGGAATGACGGATATAGCAAGGACGAAAGGGACAAGCATTGGAGCATGGGCGTGCATGGAGAAGTCCACAAGCGTGCGAGGACTGACGATGACATTGTGAGCAGAGATTCTAGGACTTTGAAGCCACCATAATGCTACAAAGGATATTTGGATGAATTTCACAAGATACCTACTCGTATTATTCGTCTAAGGCTTTATTTGGCGTTGCGTCACATTATTTGATGGGTCAGACCCATGTATTTTCAAGCTAGTTAATATAGGGAGTTTCTGGAGGCTGTTTGAGTGGAGGAAGGTCTATCTAGAGGTGTTTCGGGTGGCCCATTAGGGTTGGACGAAAATTCCCTCTATTTCTCCATATAAACCCCCTCCCAGCCGTCAATAGAAATAGTGGTTTTGGTTCGGTTTCACCTTGGTTCAGATCTCACGAAAACAACATATTTTTGTCCCATCTCGCTGATTTATTGATGTTCTTCCGTCCCACGAAAAGACAGTAGCGCTTTGGAAAGTTTTGATCTGCAAGCAAACACAAGAGAAAAAAAGGTGCAGATCATTGTGGTTGTTTGGTAGAATCGGTACTGCCATCGCATATACGTGAGAAATATCCACCGCTTCTTGCATTAAAAAAAGAGAGAGAAAAAGAGAGAGAAAAAAGAAGATGAAGAAGAAGAGAGAGACAAAACTGCCAACGATTTGTTCTTAGGATAGGAAACATGCTGAAAGGGCATGTATGCCCCCATGTGTGGTTTTGGTAATTAATGACAATTCCTATGGACTAATGTACAAATTGAGTCTCACTTGTAGGTTTGTCCATTGGCATCGCTTGGACCATGTGTTGGTTTCAAGGATGAAAAATAAGAATCATTGTCCAAGGGCTTTGTGCCTATTGGAATCAAGTAGAAGAAGAAGATCAAGTATGTCTTGAAGAAGAAGAAGAAGATGGAGTTCCTCGTGGCTTTCTTCAAGACATCATCATCAAGATTTGATGTGCAAGCTCACGGTGTGCCATCACTAGAAGATCTCATGCTTGAAGCTTGCCATCCTCGGTGTTCATGGAGTGATGAAGACAAGGTCAAAGAAGAGGTTTCCCCATGGAGTATGGGGAGCCATTCGCAAGTCTTCATCAAGCAAGAGCAAGCAAGAGCAATCAAGAAAGGTGTTCCATCTTGAAGGTGACAAGATTGTCTACATCAAGCTCAAGTGGGATGCTCAAGGCAAAGGTATGATCTTGATAGGTTTTCTATTTTACCGGCCTCTTGTAGTGTTGGGAGACCGGGTTTAGGATAGATAGCCATACTATCAAGAGGGGCTCTCGAGTGGGTGACTCGTTCATATCTTTCAGAGAGAGCTCAAACCTTTGCATACATAGCATCATCTTTCGTGGTTGTTGTTTGGTTCTTGTCCATGTGAGGATCTAGAGCTTGTGGTTATCTTCATAACAAGCTCTAGTTCATCAAAAAACGGATTTCCCTGATATATCTTATTGCGGTTTTGTTTCTGCGGGTTTTTGGGCTTTACACCTTGGGAGATATCTCACATATATATTCATGGTATTTTCTCACATACATATGTTATCTTTCCAACAAAATTGGTTTCATCTTGTTTGGAGTTCGGATGCAAAAGTTGTGGCAGTTCTGGTTCTGGAGTTTTTGCCTGGCCGGTAGTTCCGGCGGGCCACCGGTAGTACCGCTAGGGCAGTTTGCCGCCGGTAGTACCGGTGTTAATTCCAGCCCAACTTCTAGTAAACCCAATTTTGGTTCAGTACTCTCTTTGCCTGGTTTGCGCTATTTGTCGATACTTCAGTCGGTATCTTGGGCGGTAGTACTGGCCCAAGCGGTAGTACCGGTGACCACCGGTAGTACCGGCCGTCCTCGATTTTGTGTTCGTTCGCATCGCTGATTTTGGACCGTTGGCTGAGTGCCACCGGTAGTACCGGCCACCCACTGGTACTACCGGCCATGCGCGAATCTGTGAGTAACAGGCAGATCGGGGAGCCCTTTAAAAGGAGCTCCCCTTTCCCCTTCGGGATTCACTTGTTCTTCTTGGTTTTTGGCTTTCTCTCTCCTCCATTGTTGACCTTGAAGAGCTTGCCCTCTCCCCTTCCCCCTCCTATGATTCTTGCATCTTTTTGAGGGATTTGAGAGAGGAGATCTAAATCTACAAGCCCACCAAACCAAATCCCTTCTTTGTGAAGGAATCCTTGGGATGTAGATCTTGGAGAGTTTTTGTGTTCTCCTCTTGTGTTCTTCCTCCCTTATTCTCCCAATAGCTTTTGTAGTTTTGGTGGAATTTGAGAGTGAAGGACTTGCCTATTGCATTTGGTGCATAGGTTTGAGTTCTCCTTGGAGATTCGGCGAGTTCAAGCCCTTGAGCTTGTTTCTCTTGGGTTCTTGAAACCCTAGACGGTTGTGTGGTTGGATTGTTGACCTTTTGTGGTCTTGTAGCCTTTTGTGGCCTTGTTACCTTTTGTGGCATTGTTATTGGGAGCCTCCAATTGAGTTGTGGAGATTGCCCCAACCTTGTATGGGTTCGGTGACCGTCCTCAAGTGTCCCATAATGAAACGTGAGTAGGCCTTTGTGGCGAGCTCACGGGAGAATAGGGTGAGCCTTTTGTGGCGTCGGTAGGTTGCGTGCCTTCGCATCTTGGGGTGAGGCCTTATGTTGCGTTGGGTGAGCATCGAGCCACCACACCTCGAGGTGAGCCACTTGTGGCGTTCGAAATACATTGCGCCCCCGCAATTTTCCAACGGAGACGTAACTTCTTTGGAAGGCACACGTCCATCGTTATCTCTCAACCGAACCCTTTACTTATGCAATTTACATTGTGATAGTCATCGTGCTTGAAGTATTATATCTTTCTATCACCTTGTTGTTTATCTTGCTTAGCATAGATTGTTGGTGCACTTAGTGAACCTAGTGAATATAGGTTTTGGCTTAATAAATTAAACGTTAAATTCTATTTTGCATTTATTAGAGCCTAAATCGTAATAATTTTAAAACGCCTATTCACCCCCCTCCCCCCTCTAGGCGACGTCCGTTTTCCTTTCACATGCCTATGCGTTACATTGAGAGAAAAAATAATCATGCACTCTCCTACTAAAATACTACAACACACAAGATGTGAGAATAAGGCTCTCCTTTCTTAGTAAGAGACTCACGCCATCGTCAATGCTAATGTGTGTTTTAAGACAGCTGCGCGATATTTAGATTATAACATGGTTAATAACATAAAAAAAGAGGTTAACATGGGACTTTTTAGAGCATTAATCTGTATATACATAGATATAGATCGAAAGGTAAACAGAGAGAGTACAACGAGTGCAAATTACAGAAATTTAATTATTGCATGGACCCACAAAGTAAGCACCGTTAATAAAAGAAACCTACATTAACTTAAATTATGAATTATTTCATTTAGCGATGGAACTCCTCTTTTGACAACTTATAATGGAATGCCATCACTCTGTGAAAAATCTGGTTGAACCACACAAATGATTACGATTTAACACTACAGAGAACAATTTTAGTATCCTAGACAAAGTTAGAAAAAATTATATCCTTTTAAATTAAATGTATTTCTGTGATTATACAACTTTGAGCTACTCTGTATCATCTGCCATTGAGAAGTAAGATAAACTATTATGTATCAACTCGATAAACTATTCTATATCAACTCTGCGTATCCAATAGTAAGGTGAGCTACCTCTCAAACTGTTAAATCTGATTTCCAAATAAATTATCGATTGCGTATCTTTATAGACATCATGCAGAAACGTGAGAGGACCACGATTAGCAGTAAACATGTTAGATGGGATGGTACCATACTATTGGATCAAGGAGAGACTCTGGGGTACCGCTGATGCGGGCTTACGGCGATCAAGGAGAAACTATGGGGTACCGTTGATTATTAGAGCATCAGTGTCCCGTAAAAAAATAAAAAGTAGCCAGACAATCTATGTACTGAAGATCATTCTTACCTTAAGAATAATGGAAGTATGAAATCAAAATATTTGATGTCAAATTGCACCCAGCTAGCCCGATTCATTTTCTTTTCGACTCCAATCATATTCCCCGTCTATTCTCATCTGGTCAAGAGCACCAGTCCGCTCAGTATGAAATATGATGTCTACTTTTGGTTTCACAGTGTGAGAAGGCACCTTACTAGCCTTAACAAGAGAAAACTAATTGCACAGGGGGAAGTGATATTGTAAAAGTTCATACATACACCTGCATATAGTAGAAACATTGTTAGCTGTAATTTTGCATGACGCTAGATACAGAAACGACAAAGAAGTTCAACATATGACATGAGAATATTCCAGAACCTTCCCAACAAGTCTGAATCATGAATTTTGCTAAGTCCCCCACAAATCAATTTAAGATGCTCATTTGTATCCTATGATAAACATAACTAATGTTTCTTTATCAAAATTATTTATTAATACATTTATATTGTGTTTATTTATGAAATTAACCATATTAAAACACAATTAGCATCACTGTAACTGTTTATGTTGGGCACAGGTTCGTGAATCTATTCTTGACAAAAAAAATAAGATATTAGAAAAAACATCTGCTCAACTATCGATGTTATCACACGAACAATTAACAATGTAAAAATTCAACAAGTACTGGTTCTCTAGCTTAACATCCAGTTTGGCACCCATGATAACATAGAAAAACATGGTCCATAAAAAATATTCTTATTTATCTTATAATCTCTTGGAATACCATAGAATGTTACAAGATTTACTAATTATAGAATACATTGGTTTTCACGAATCAAGCACAATGTGCAGAACCAAGGTATTTAAGCTTCTTAGAGAGGATCAAGTAAACTTCATGTTGAAATAAGATATAACATTATATAAAAAAATTATTACCTTTTCAAGAAGATTGTTCTCATGCTCGAGAAAATTCCTGACAAAGCAAAGCAACCTTAGTTCTTGAGATGGTGAAGCAGAAGATAATGGTTGTGCGCATGGGAAACATCAAGCCATATGTTTGTTTGTCCATCGTGGAAAAGCCGGTAAAACACTGGATCATCTTCTCCAATATAGCTAGATTGACCAGTACGCATAGGTACATACCATAGAGAAAATTTTCAATTCCTTGTATGCTTGCCAATACTATTCGCCAACCAACTGGGATCAATATGTAAACATCATATAAGACAAGGTCAATCAAGAATTCCTATCAGAGCAACTAACCATAGAATCGGACCAACATATAGATGAGGTAATACTAAAGAGTGTGTTTCATACCCAACTAACTCCATTAAGTATACAAAATTACAAATAGAAGAACAAATCTTTTCCTTCTGAAAATAGGCATTCTCAAAAAGTACTTAATGCTCCCAAATCCAAAGGAAGACATGTATGCAGAATGGGTATATGTACTGCAATCATCACTGTAACATGTGATTCGATATTCCATGAAACTTTCAATATTCGAATTGTAAGCAAGAAGTCTAGCAAAATAAGTACCTGCTATTGGTACTCAACTTGGCATAGCTTGCACAACATCATTCATGTGGAGGTCAGTAAACTTGCCCGCACGATGATTTTGTGCTAGAGGCGCAGATGTGAGGACGACGAAACAATGTTGATGAAGCGAATGATGTATTGATCGATGACGGAACCCCACATTCTTTTTAGGTAGTAGAGATATGTCCTTTTCACTAAATAAAAGTACATAAAACTGCAAGAAAGGAAAAGTGAACATGTAAACTGAATAAGTGGGCACACACTGGTGGATAGCCTAATCTGATGGCAACAAATATATCAGATGAAAGGCCTCAATATTATATAAAATTTTGGAATAATAAGAATATTTGTAGCTTGCATAAGCTAGGAGCACTAACCGGAGAGATTTGCACATACCCTCAAGGTCTACATGCAACAAAGAAAAAGGAAAAAAATACAGAGAACGTAAAAACTATTTCAGGAAAAAATCTGATGGGGTGCCACTCGTAAAAGTAACACTGTAATAATCTCAGGGAAATAGTTAACATGTTCTAGATGTGGGTAGAAGCATTAGTTTCACTTAACTATAACTAATAGAAGTTACTCCCTCCGTTCACTTTTGTACTTTTGTAAGGCACGGAAGAAAATTCTGACAGCCCATAAAAAGGCCTGAAAGTACTTTTGTACCCCAGTCGAACGATCAGTTAGAATTTTGAACTTCGTTTCTTCCTCACCCAGGTCCTCCAAGCACGCCTTGCCTAGGTCCTCTGAGAATGCCCTCGTCACCTCCGACCGTCGCTCCCTGTCGTCTCCCGATGCAGACGCCTCTGAATTCCCAGGTGCTCCTCGCCTAGGCGCCTTGGCCAGCACCTCGCCACCCAGCACCTCACCAACCCACGTGCTCCTCCTCGCCCAGGTTCTCCTAGCTCAACACCTCACCGCCCAGGTCCCTCACCGGCGCCCTCGCCACCACTTTGCCAAAGACTCGTCACCGACGATCTGCAGCCCAAGCTTCTCCTCCTCGCAACCCCAGCAACAACTTCTCCTCTCCCCAACATCTGTCTGAAGCTATGGTCTTCTTGGACCTCAATTGTACTCCCTAAGAAGAAAATGTTCCTCCTGAAGAAGATAATGGAATACCCGAAGACAATGATGCACGTGTTGTCAAGTTTCAGTGGCAATGGTTTTTGATCTCGGCATGATGACTAAGATTCAGAGACACGTCAAGTTTCAGTGACTAAAATTTGATGATCGAAACTGAATCCAAATCAGTTTAAACTTTAGTTTAGCCATCAAGATTGTACCCTATTTAGGTTGAATCCAAATCAGTTTAAATTTTGAGAAGTGGGAGTAAGCACTTGTTCCTAGGAGAAAAAAACTTGATTTGTAGAGGGGAAAAGTGCAGGCTAAATGCTCCAAATAATTTGTAGAGTAGTAGCATTTAAGTGTACAGTGGTTAAAGAAGAAAAGCAAGCAAGAGCACAACGGTTAAAAATTACAGAAAATTGAGTGAAATATATTCACGTTTTGCCCTGTTCTAGAGTTTAAATTTCAAGGAGTAAGTGGAGTAGTTTAGAAACATAATGTATGTTAACTTTGCAAGTAAATACAGTAAATCATGCACTGACAGTAACTTTGCAAGTAAATCATGCAGTGACAGTAGCTGAATCTTTATACGGTACCGAATATGAACACACAAAAATCTTTATATAGTTATTTGCAGAACATGAGAACACGCAGAACTCCATAATCAAGTGTCCTGGATACTAAATGTCAGGATCAGATCAGCTAGTGAGGTCAGGATGTCATGGACTCGATTTTAACAGAGCTTTAGCATCTTGTTTCATCTGGATATAAAACAATCTCTAGGCAGTAGCCAGCAGCCATGCGATGGTCTCTTAGCAAATCACAATCAAATTAGCTAAATTGAACAGCGCAGACCATTCATATGAGATGGAATTGAAGAATTTTTATAATTTCGTGCAGGGTGATTTTACCTGCTGCACTGCTTGCCGAAGTGCATCCCCCAGACTACGAAGCCAACAAGGGGCGTCTTGGAGTGTGCCTAGCAGACCAGATGCCACCAGTGTTAGTTGCAACACCTGTTGAGGTTGGCTTGCAACTTTCCACCACGCATGACAGGCAGTGCCCCGTCCCACCTCCGCCGGCGCCCGGGCGTGGCCGCTTTAGCCACCGCGGCCTCCTACGCCGTCGATAGCGGCATGACCGGGCCACCCCTCACCGCTGCAGATCCAGTCACAGGAGGGGAAAAAACTCATTTTCAACTCGAGGAGGAAGAGGAGATGACAAGCGAGATGAAGAGGTCGGTGCCGGCGGTGGCCAGTCGAGGGGATGGAGGCAGGCGATGGGGACTCGAGAGGTTGTTCACATAAGGAGGAGATGGGATTTGAAGGAGAAAGGAGGGTGCGGACGAAGCGGGGCGAGGATCGCGGTGAAGGGGAGCGATACGAGCGACCAAAGATGTCGGACAAAGGCAACGACGTAGTGCGCCTAGAGGCAGAAAACAGAACCACGACTTTTCTTTAAGATAGTAGAGAAGAGATAAAACTTGTAAAACACATTTTTCATGCTGGATTAAAACGTAACTTTGCATTTCGCTGGCATCACATCCAAGATACCAAAACATTCATTCATATAACGTTAGAACAGATACTAACATTCCATTCGAACTACATCATCAGTAATACTAACCGATATGGCAATACAGGCACCCGGTCATATAAAATACACTTAATCGCATCATGTACTTCCACTTTCGTAATAATGAAGTACATGCTGCCACCAAGGGCCAGTCCTGGTTGATTTTGTAATACTGAAGTATTGATTGAAATAAAGATTTTGATGGAGAAGCCTATGTGTCAAACTTAAAGACCAAAGTACACAATATCTTCGGTGAATCAGAACAGATTCTAGCTAGTATAGGTCACATAGCTAAGAGAAGGGAGATCACACAAATGTACCTCGTTCAGCACATCATTGATACCATGGACTGCACCACCACCACCCGTCCCCTTGTCCGCCTTCTCCGGAAACTCCTGCAAGTCAACACAACACAGATCATAAAACCAAATTATCCGACGCGAACCATCTTCCTGCCTCTCCCAAGGATCGGGATCAGGGTACTCAGGGGGGAGCGAAGCTCACAGATCGTGAACATGAGACGCATCTGTATCTTGGTGAGGATCTCGGAGAGGCGGCCGTTGCGGAGGACGACGGACCCAGCCACGCCGACACCGACGAGCATCACGATGTGAGTGACGCCGAAGCCTTCCTGGGTCAGGAGACCTCTTGTGGCCGTCCTAGCCGAGCTCCGGAGATCCGACGCAGCTCCGTCCCGCCAGTAATTCCGCTCGTCCAGAACACACCTCAAGGAGGGATTCAGCATGAACCGGCCGCCGGATCTAGGAATGTGTTGGGGATTGGGGTGGGTTCTGGGTTGGGACAGGGGTGGAACGACGGACTCGGGGAAGAGGTGAGGCTAGCGACGACATCAGGGAGAGATTTGCTCGCGTTTATTTGTTTGCCTTTAGTTTATTTTTGAATAATAGCATGAGAGCTGCTATGTCTATGGGAAGCGCTACGCGTCCCCGGGGGGATAACTCCCCCCGGGTCCCCTGCCCGCCACGTGTCCCAGAAAAACACCTCAATCCCTCTTTTGTTATAGAGCACCTATTTTTGCTGCAAAAAAGCCCATTTTTGCTACATGTAGCAAAAAAGGTTCGCCCACGAGCCAAAAAATAAAAAGACAAATCTCGCCGGAGGCCTCGTCGGAGTTTCGCCGGAGATATCGCCGGACACTTGTAGCAAAAAAATTGTTCTAATGTAGCAAAACTGACTTTTCCCCAGAGACTTTCGCCGGGAGAACCTCGCCAGAGATATCGTAGCAGAAATTTTAACCTTTTATAGCAGAACCACGATACAGTTGTAGCAAAAAGGTTCAACAAATGTAGCAAAAGCCGGACCTCACCGGAGATCTCGCTGGAGACTTTCGCCGGGAGAACTTGCCGGAGACATTGTAGCAGAAATTGTGCGCTATTGTAGCAAAACTAGAAAAGAGATATAGCAAAAAAGTTTAGCATCTATAGCAAAAAAAGGCTTCGCTAGAGACATCGCCGGAGACTTTCACCTAGGTAGAAAACCCAACGCCCACTTGTAGCATCAGCACGCTCACCGGTAGTAAAAACGACGCGGTCGTTTGTAGCACCGCTAGCACCCGCATGTAGCACCTTCGTTGACTGCATGTAGCATATCTCGACATTGTATGTAGCAGCATCGGTGGTCTTGGGTAGCACTCCCGGCGGCCGCATGTAGCAAGCCCGTGGGGACATTGGCATCGCTGGCTTCGTCAGCGCGGGAGATGGAGATGGAGGACCACCGTCGCGGTCGTCGACGTCGCCGCCAGAGATGGAGGTTGGCCGGGCGGAGTGTGGCGTCGTCGGAGATGGAGGTCGACACCGTCACTGGAGTGGCGCTGGCGCATGCCATCGAGGAGCAACGGCGCGGCAGCCGGGGCTGCAGGGCGGGTGGCAGCACGGCGGCCGGGGTTGTAGGGCGGGCAGTGGCGCGGCGGAAGAAGAGGTCCACCCCGATCGATCCATCGCGGAAGAAGTCCATACCTAGGCCCACCACGAGACGCACAAGAGCGACCCGAGGGATCGAACGGAACGATCCCCAGGGGGAGTAGTATCATTTTCCTATGTCTATTCATTAGTAGAACAAAAGGATAGCCGAGGGTTACAATGGGTGGGGATCAAAGGTGTAATTGGTGCTCCCCCATGGGGCTCCTAGAGAGGTTAGACGCTTTGGGCCGTCGGATCGGGCTGCAGAAGCGCATCCAGGCCATCGGTTGGTGGTAAGACCATTTTGCCCTCATCCACAGTGTTTTGCTCGTTTGTTGCACGCACTCCTGTTCGTACCCAGGCATGCTCCCCTCTCAGCCCATCTGCGTTCTTTTACGGGTATTCCGAGCCCACATGTTGACCATCGTTGTAATATTTTAGTTGGGTCTATGTTGGGTGCAAGTCGTGTGGGCAGGGGCAGGCAGAGAGACCGCGTGTAGCCTCGCTGCTAGATACCCTAGCCGCCAGAGGCCAGAGCCCAATCCCCTTGCATCGCTTCTTCCTCCCCAATCCCCTCTCTTTCTCGCCCCTCCCCAACCACCGCCGCAGTCCTTCTCGGAGGTCGGCAACGATACCGGCGGACTGGACGTAGGCGATGCGAATGGTGAGGGAGAGATGTTGGGTCCGCAGCATAGAAAACAAAAAATTTCCTACGATGAGAACTACACGCCAAGATCTATCTACTAGGTACAAAGCAACGGGTGGACATACATCCATCGAGAACTTACCCTCGAAGACAACGAGTTTTATTAACGAGTAGAAACTCGTGGTTGATGTAGTCATACACTTGCCGATCTCAAGATCGTGAGGAAGTCCGGCCTTGAACTCAAGAGCGCATCCGTACTCGCACACACGTTCAAGCCACCGGGCAACCTCCACCTCCTCGCTCCAGCGATCCAGCAGAAGCAGCAACTCCTTCTAGATGAAATGCCACCGGGAACATGTATCTCGCTATCCGAGACCATGGGGGAATAATTCTAGAGGGGGAGAGATATCCTTCACAAGGAGGTGTGAGGAAGAACGAGGAAGAGGGTGGCCTTTTATAGGAGGAGGGGGGCGCCCCTCCTTCATGGCCGGCGCATGGGGGGTGACTCCTCACCTCCCCCATTCATGTGGTGGTAGCCCCTCCACATTAAAATGCCTCTTCACATTCCCCTTTAAAGTCCCTACTTTAAATGCATTAAAATTCTCCAAGTTTAATGCTCTCTCATTTAATAAAACTCTTTTATTAAATTTATTCAGAATTTTTTTAATTACTTTAATTAACAAACATTCACATATAACCCCTTGCAATATTTCAATATCACATGCAGAACCACTTTCTGCAATTTCACCCGAAACAATTTCCGGTTTTTATCGAAACAATTCCTGCGCTTTGCAATTCTTTCGTCTGAAACATATGTGCTCCAAAATGGTGTCCGGTAACTCTTAAGTGTGTCACCCTACGGTTCGCGAATAATGCAGACATGATTGAGACTCCTCTCAGATCAATAATCAGAAGCGGGACCTGGAGATCCATACTGACTCCTGCATATTCAACGATGACTTCTGTGATCGTGAGAACCTTTAACGCTTGTAACTAAATCCCTTTGTCTCGCGATATATTACATATCCGAGATTCGATCATCGGTATCTCCATACCTAGTTTGATCTCGTTGCCGACATGCACTCTTTTCTCGTTCCCGTGATATAACATTCTAGTGATCACATCACTTGCTTGCAAGCTATCTTAATGTGATATCACCGAGAGGGCCCAGAGTATATCTATCCGTCATCGGGATTGACAAAATCCACTCTTGATCCATGAGCCTCAACATAACACCTTCATAGCACTGAATCCATCTTTATAGTCATCCTGTTATGGTGTGACGTTTGATGTTATCAAGATACTCTTCCGGTGTTAGCAATTAACATGATCTCATGGTCTAAGGATAAAGATTACTTTGTATGATGTTATAGCAATATAAACATAATGACTTGATCGTAATGCTATACTTCTGATGAATGTTCATCACATCATTCCACCAATGTTGTGACCTTGTTATTAACAACATCTAATGTCCATGATCAGGAAACCTTGATCATCTTGTTAATCAACAAGCTAGTCTATAAGAGAGGCATAACTAGGAACCCTTTTTGTTTATTAAACACACATGTATTGATGTTTCCGATCAATACAATTATAGCATGCAAAATAAACATTTATCATAAACATGGAATAAGATAATAACCACTTTATTATTGCCTCTCGGGCATATTCCCTTCAGTCTCCCACTTGCATAGAGTCAATAATCTAGTTTGAAAAACTTTGCGTATTGAACACCTATATCTTTCTGGTGTTGCATATACGCGATTGCTAGTGGTTAACATAATTTCCGGATATGACAGTTTCAGGTTCGTGTGTATTTGCATGTCTTTGCGTCTCTACGCATCACTCATTCTCAAATGAGATGGCATTGTATAAATTTGGTCCTTTGGTGAGACCTTTAGTTCGTTTGGGTTAAAATATGTTTATATTATTGTCACACAATATATCTTCATAGTATTAACCCACTTTGAACCACACCTAGTTTGATAACAAACTACTTAACACAAATGCCCTCCTTTGTTGCTACTATAGCAGTTATATACTCAGCCTTTTGTTGTAGTATCCGTCACAATGTCTCAACTTTGGAACTCATCCAAATCCATCATGGAACATCCTTTCCATTACATTATGCCACCCATAGTCTAAATTGAGATAAATTTAATTTGTATCTTGTGACAAAACTAGTATCAATGTAACACTTTACAATGAACTACCTTTAACTATTTGTGACTTATACATGATATATTCTTAGTTCTTCCAAAGCTCATAAGAATATCTTTACTATTGTCCAATGATCATCTTATGAATCATTCTGGTATGTGCTCATAACATTTAGAGCATAGGACATTCTGGATATATTCATATCATGGTATAATCGATCAAAATCTTCATGTGATTTTACTCACCAAGTGTTGAAACACTTGAATTTTGATACAATCCTTTCCATGCAGCGAGAACCTTTCTTGTTGTTTCCATATTGAACCCTTTCAATATCTCATATATGTATGTCTGGCATAACCATATTAGCACCTCAATCTATCCATATAGATATTGATGCCAAATATTCTGGTTTTGCCCAAGTCTTTCATCGAAATCTAATTTTAATGAAATTCTTAACTTGTGTTAATACAAGATACATCATTTCCAATCAACAATATGTCCTCTACATAATGTATTAGAAATATGTCTCAGTGCTCCCACTTAATTTCTTGCAAATGCAAGCATATTCATCATCTCCGATGAATTTAAACTCTTTTAACAGTTTCATCATGGTGAAGATTCCAACTCCACTATGCTTACTTCAACTATTGAAGTTTGCATGCCCTTTTAGCACCCTTTGAATTAACAGAACCCTTCGAACCATGTCATGTACACGTCCTAGGTAACCGTTCTATTAGAAGAACCTTGTTTTATTTATTCAACTACCATATACCAAATTATATGTAGTGGTTGCTACATTAATCCGTCAAGACTATATATCGCTATGAAAGATCAAATCTTGTCATAGTCAACTCCTTGAACATTGCTGTAAACTTCTTTCCGACATGTCGACTATTTCATAGATGTTAAACATCCATGTCTATTTCTTTATAGATCCAAACACGAACGATAGGCTTCACGCCTTTCCAGAGGGTCTTCCAAGTTTAGAAACTTTGTTTCTCGTGTATGGATACTATCACGGATTCTATGACTTCTAGTCATTTTATGGAGTCAGGGCCCATCATCGCTTCTTTGCATGTAGTCGGTTCATCATTGTCAAAACAATAATGACTTGCTTATCAAATCACTCTATTTGATTCTTACCGACCCACACGGTTCAATAGGAACTCTAATCTCCGAGATCACACCCTTTGTAATCACGGGAGCCATGAGCAATGTGGCCGCCACCGGGACACTTTCCGGCGCTGCGCTACTTAGCACATATAGCTAAGGTTCAACAACCTTATCAAAGTTCTATTGTTCTCCCACTTAACTTTTCGCGAAAAATTCCTTCTCAAGAAACGTGACGTTCCAAGTAACAAACTCTTTTGTCTTCGGTGTTATGGAGAAATTCCCAACAAATTCTTTGGGATAACCTACAAAGACGTGCTTATCCGACTTTGGTTGTAAACATTTTACTTATGCATAGCATACCAAAATTTAAGAAAAGACAATTCGGGTTTTATCCCAAACCATAACTTATATGGTGTCATTTCAACGGATCACGATGGTGCTCTTTTTAGTGTAAAAGCGGTAGTCTCTAAAGCTTCAATCCTTAAAACATAATGGCAGTTTTATAAATGACACCCTTGATCTTACCATGTCAAACATGGTTTGATTTCATCTCTCGAATATGCCATACTCCTATGGTTTACCAGAAAACACAAATCATGGAACAATTCCTCAAATCTTAAGTGTTTTGCTAAACATGTAACTCAAATATCTTCCTTTATGATCAAATCATAAACTCTTTTATTTTCTTGTTAAATGATTTTTCACTTCATCTTGAAAGTCTTTGAACAATTTTCAAATGTTCCATACTTATTCCTTATTAAGTAAATATATAGATATATTCACTTAAATTTCTGGAGAAAGCATATGAAGCAAAAAGACCCATCGCATATGGCTACACATAATGGACTATGCACATCAGCATGTACAATTTCCAATAAGCTAGTCATCCGTTCCTCTTTGGCCTATGAACGGAGTTTCAATTATCTCGAGGAAAGTTTCACAAGCATCAATTGATCAAAATCAAAGACTCCAAAAATCCATCAACACGGAGTTTCTTCATGTTTTCTTTCCAATATAATTTAAACAGCGATGTCACTTCATAAGTGATCTTTCAATCATTTGTCTTGCGACATTTTAGTAATAGTGTTTATGGATGTGATTTCTCCAACTAGACTTGTAAAAGTTCATCCATCCTTTATGGAATACGGTAATTATTTGAACAACCATTGTTCTCATAATACCGGAACAAAATAACAATTATTTAAACAAATCTTGAAGGCTAGGTTTGATGACAACGAAAAAACACAATAACACTTTATTTGTTTTCGATGAACATCATCACTTATTCTCTTGCTCGTTACTTAGGCCATTGCAGTTTATGAATTGCGTTGTCCTATATGACACTTCATACCAACCAATTCGGTATCCAATACCTAAGAACCACATTGTTTAACAAGTAAGGAATACAACCATAACATGTATATCTTCTATATACCTACTCTGGACATTTCTAACTTTTTCTTTTCTAGCAAATATTTTATAGATTCTCTTTCAGCAATTCATTTTCCTTTTAAAAGAATCTATCAACATCAATAGTGGTGTCATTCACATGACACACATAGTACAAAGCGTATATAGTCAAATACTAATACCTTTGGACTTGCACTTTGAAGTGGATCACCATCATCAAATGTTTGGTATTCTTTAAAAAAAACATTCTTTAGTAATCTATTAGTGTAGTAAACATTTTACTTACATCTTCTATTCATCCTTATCATGACAACTTTCATGATCAAGCTACTATAGCCTATAAGGAAGAATGACGAGTATAATTTTAGTTCTCGAAACCTTTTTGGGAGATTCGGATGCTTAGCATCTCCATCCTTCACAAATTCTCATACAATATGAGAACATGTATTTTGCTAAATTACACTCTATCATAATACAACCAAAAACTTTGTTTCAGATATCACAATATCTTTCACACATGATGGTTTCTGAAACAATTCTTTCAACTCCTAGATAACCTCGATATTAAAACAACTTTTGAATATCAAGAATCATGGAGGCAAACATGATACTTTAGATACTAACATTGGAATTCTTACTCTTGATTTAATACTACTTATTAAACTTTACGGAGTAAATAGAGTTTGCTGAAAGTTTGCAATGGGACTTTTAAACTTTAAATTGACATTCAAAACAATACGATACCAGTTCGTAAAGTAAATATCCAGAATTATATAGTTCTATTATCTCAATTAAAACTAAGCATAAGGTAGTGAACAGACGCCAATGACTACAACAAATTATGCAAATTCACTTCGATTTAGTTTATGACAAATTGAGTTCGACCATTCCAAATTAAAAATAAACTCCCACTCAAAAACGACATCCCTCGTGCCTTTTTGGTGATTACATGAACCAAATCCACTACACCAAGTCCGATCATCACGTGAGTCGGTGCAGCTTCAAAGGCGAGCATCTATATGGGCATCATATCAACTATATGACTTATGCTTAACCTTTCGGTCCGTGTTCCGAGGCCATGTCTATACATGCTAGGCTCGCCAAGTAAGAACCTTAGTACTCGCGTGTGTAAAACTGTCTTAAACCCGTTGTATGAAAGCGTAGAGTCAAGTACACCCGATCATCACGTGATGTATCGAAACACGATCCATAGAACGGTGCATACTTAAGGAAGAACACATTTTTATCTTGAAATCTAAATGTGGGATCATCTTAAAATGCTACTAAAACGCCAAACTAGCAATATAAGATGCAAACATCATATGTGTAAAGTGGAATGATATGGTCCATGCATTTGATCACCATCATATGCATCGTGGTATGATCTCTATCATTCCTTTGTGTGTAAGGCCAAGGTCTATGGAACTTACACGTTAGGTGTGTTGTAAGAGTATCAACTATACATCAACTTACAACATTACCATATCATGACACTAGCCCAACAACGATCTAAACTAGACGCCTCTAATTTATCCATTGCAAGTTTTACGTGACTTATGGCTTTCGAAGATAGAACCGGTCTTACCTACGAACATGGAACCACAACGAGGATAACCAAGTTATTAGCAACTCGTTGTAAATCAGATATTGACTATAGTAGGAGAGACAGACACCCGCCAGCCACTTATGCAAAACTAGTTGCATGTCAGTCGTGGAATCGGTCTCATGTATGATGACATGTAAGGTTGATCCGGGCCGCTTCATCCCACTATGCCACCAATATCTAAAATACATGAAAGAAGCAATAACATGATCATCATCGCCCACCTATAAACATATGTGTACTACCCGTGCAAAGCACCTACGCATAGATCAGGCTATAATACCACTGTTGGGTCCGCAGCATAAAAAACAAAAAAATTCCTACGCTGAGAACTACACGCCAAGATCTATCTACTAGGTACAAAGCAACGAGTGGACATACATCCATCGAGAACTTACCCTCGAAGACAACGAGTTTTGTTAACGAGTAGGAACTCGTGGTTGATGTAGTCGTACACTTGCCGATCTCAAGATCGTGAGGAAGTCTGGCGCAACTTCAGCAGCGTCCGTATTTCGCACACACGTTCAAGCCACCGGACAACCTCCACCTCCTCGCTCTAGCGATCCAGCGGAAGCAGCAACTCCTTCCAGATGAAATGCCACCGGGAACATGTATCTCGCTAATCCGAGACCATGGGGGAATAATTCTAGAGGGGGAAAGAGATCCTTCACAAGGAGGTGTGAGGAAGAAGGAGGAAGCGGGTGGCCTTTTATAGGAGGATGGGGTGCCCCTCCTTCATGGCCGACGCATGGGGGGTGACTCCTCACCTCCCCCATTCATGTGGTGGTAACCCCTCCATATTAAAATGCCTCTTCACATTCCCCTTTAAATGCATTAAAATTCTCTAAGTTTAATGCTCTCTCATTTAATAAAACTCTTTTATTAAATTTATTTCAAATTTTGTTAATTACTTTAATTAACAAACATTCACATATAACCCCTTGCAGTATTTCAATATCACATGCAGAACCACTTTCTGCAATTTCATCCGAAACAATTTCCGGTTTCTATCGAAACAATTCCTGCGCTTTGCAATTCTTTCGTCTGAAACATATGTGCTCCAAAATGGTGTCCGGTAACTCTTAAGTGTGGCAGCATACGGTTCGCGAATAATGCAGACATGATTGAGACTCCTCTCAGATCAATAATCAGAAGCGGGACCTGGAGATCCATACTGACTCCTGCATATTCAACGATGACTTAACCTTTAACGCTTGTAACTAAATCCCTTTGTCTCGCGATATATTACATGTCCGAGATTCGATCATCCGTATCTCCATACCTAGTTTGATCTCGTTGCCGACATGCACTCTTTTCTCGTTCCCGTGATATAACATTCTAGTGATCACATCACTTGCTTGCAAGCTATCTTAATGTGATATCACCGAGAGGGCCCAGAGAATGTCTATCCGTCATCGGGATTGACAAAATCCACTCTTGATCCATGAGCCTCAACATAACACCTTCGTAGCACTGAATCCATCTTTATAGTCACCCTGTTATGGTGTGATGTTTGATGTTATCAATATACTCTTCCGGTGTTAGCAATTAACATGATCTCATGGTCTAAGGATAAAGATTACTTCGTACGATGTTATAGCAATATAAACATAATGACTTGATCGTAATGCTATACTTCGGATGAATGTTCATCACATTATTCCACCAATGTTGTGACCTCGTTATTAACAACATTCAATGTCCATGATCAGGAAACCTTGATCATCTTGTTAATCAACGAGCTAGTCTATAAGAGAGGCATAACTAGGAACCCTTTTTGTTTATTAAACACACATGTATTGATGTTTCCGATCAATACAATTATAGCATGCAAAATAAACATTTATCATAAACATGAAATAAGATAACAACCACTTTATTATTGCCGCCGCACAACTTTGAGGGGATGGAGACGAGGCCTCCCCCAACGCCTCCTTGCCCCAAGCCACTACCGGTGTTGGATAGGAGGCCTCCCCAGCACCTCTCTTGCCTTGCCTCGCTGGATGTTTCCGCTGGGGTGCAGCCGCTGCTTCTCCTCTGAGTAGCGGCGCACATGGCAAGCGGCACAGTGGTGGAGGACGTGGCCTGCTGCCGGTGATGGAGACGAGGAGCACGTGCTCTGTCTGCCGGCTATGGTCCATGGCAGCCTGCTAAAGACAGTGATGCCCTTCTCTTGCCACCCCTTTCCCCGCCCTATCCACACCGTCAATCCCGCAACGCTGAAAGAACATGCCTGCCACAGTAGTGTGAACCCTAGGCCACATGAGAGATGGCGAGTACCAGACACCAAGAAGGAGAAGGTGTCTCATGGGGAAGAGAGGTTCAGAACGCCTAGATTCCTCCATCCTCAACTCGCATCAGTCCAAAGACCTAGGTAATTTTTTTTCTCTCCTTTCATTTGCTTATACCAATTTGGCCATATGTTCATAGTTTACAGAATGTTAAGAATTATTCAGCCAGCTCTGAATTTTAGTGTGCTCCATCGTTATGATTTTTTTGCTGTAATTATTGGGAACATGTTGGTCCAGTGCATGTTGATTGTCCAATTCCTTTTTTTAGTCAAGAGATATTGGGATTTGACTAGAGCAGAAAAGGGCATCTAATTTCTTTTCTAGACGAGAGTAAGTAGGAACAAATATTTACTCACATGGACTAACACTCGTGTTTGCTTGCAGATTTGAACCATAAATTATCCCCCAAAAAATGAGGCCCTACCATTCAACACATATAAAGGTTTTTTCTTCTATGTTCCGATGAAGTGGTTAGCAACATACGGTTGTTGCAATGTTGTTTCTCAGTGCTCCGTGAAGAATATACTGTTGGGAGTATGGAAAGGTTTAGAAGGTTAGGTGGTTCAGCAATTTTTTGTGTTATTTTATTATTTTGTAGCACACGCCGGTTAATGATGCGATATTTCTCAGCAGCTTGCAGCTCTTTGCTAAGTTTTCCTTCATGCGGGTGGTGTAGGAAACAAGGGTATCATGCCTTCCAATTACCTGTAAGTATTATTAGGCTATGATCTTATCTAATTTTATGTGCTTCTTTATACCCTTTGTATTTGTATAAACTATCAGTGTAATACTTACCGGTTGCGTCAAAGATTATTATGTTGGGTTGGCACATGCAAAGATATTCCATCATGGTAATTATGGGGGTATTTCTTTTCCTAGATGAGTTTGTATGACTGTATTTTTAATCACTGCCCGGCAACTTTGGAGAAGAACTGAATGATGCTTATCCTTTTCTAATATATACACATCTGTATAGTAGAGTTTTCCTCAGTTAGTTTTGAAAGAAGAAACTGAGAAGCATGGACTTTTTCTGACCGCTCGTGTTGCCAACAGTGTGCCATCGTGTGCTCAGCCTCAATTGTCAGATCCTGAGATCAAGTAAGATATGTGCTCTTCAATGATGCACTTCATTCATTCTACTGTTTTTTCCTCAAGGTATTACGTAGTCAAGGTGAGTAATTGAGATGAAAAATCGAGCACTCATACATGCTACAACTCTTGGCAGTCGCCACACACAGGCCGCGCCATTCTTTTGGAGGACGCGAGTAAAAGTGATGTGGTGAAAATATAGAGAAGAAATACGGAGTAGGCTTGCCCCGCGTACCACACATCGTACTACGTGTACTGTCTTGCATAGCAGAGACTTCACATTTGAATGATATGTGTTGTGTTCCATACCTTTTTGTCACTCCTTGAATTTGCTAACACTTCATGACTATCAGTTCAGTGGAGGCAACAAATGGATAATTTTCTCCTTAATATTTGATCTCGCACCTGTTCAGTGGAGGCAACAAATGGATAATTTTCTCCTTAATATTTGATCTTGCACCTATTCAATGGAGGCAACAAATGGATCATTTTCTCCTTAATATTTGATCTCGCACTTGTTTTATTTATTTTGAAACTATAGGACACTGCTTGTATCTGTTTTTGATACACTTGAATGAGGCTTTTGGTATGGATACTTATGCTCTGATAATTTTGTCTCCTTTCATTTTGATGTTTCAGTTCATTGGCTGAAATTCAAATGGCATCCAAAGGCTTATATGAGATAAAGATTACCACATGAAAAGGGCTGCAGACAACGCAATGGATGGTGAGAATTTGGGATGTACCAAGAATGCTTAACCCGTCCTTCATCATTTATATATAATTGCTCTAGACACTCGTATACGCCTGAAGAAATCTTTTCAATGCTGTATTAATAGGTATCCAACTTCTTCCAGAATATCTTCTATGCTATCGTAGAGCACCAGGACAAATATTTAGTAGTAATTCTTATCCATAAAGATTCAGAAGTAATTCTTACTCATCTTAGGTTCACCATTGGAGATATTTCCATATGCTTAGTTTTAAGTCATTAGAGGATCTCCTTTTTGGGTTTTCATTTGTTAGCACTTCATAATTCGAATTCATCTTACCTTTCTGCTACCTTAGGATTATGGACAACAAAAATCTTTGTTTAGAGTAGACCAAGAACAAGAAATGCTTATGCTACATTAAAGGTATTTCCTTCTCTTTGGCCTTGTTTACTCTATTTTACATCATTGGCATTTGTTTCATTTAGTTGACAGTTATAGGCTTAGCTCTTGAGCACAAAACAATTTTTTCATTTGAATGTATGCTTGATGTAGGTATGTGAAGCTATTTCTTCATTGTGTTCCTTGGTATGAAAATCTTCACTTAATTATGCAAGTTTACTACTATTATCTAGTTTCTGCTTGTTTAGATCTAGCAAAACCGGCTCCCTTGATTTATATGTATCAAATCAGTCGTAACCAAACTGTATAATAGAGTATGACCTTCAATAACCATATTCTTCGTGTCGAGTTCTTAGTGCTATTAATTCAAAGCCACTGTTATTTCCATGGCTGCATGTTATATAAAAGAGTGGCATGGTTATTTGAGACGGCTCTACTGTCAAAAGTAATATGGTGTGGTTCTACTACCACTGTACAGGCTGAGGTTTTGTTTTTCTTTGTTGCAATTAGCAAATTTTGGGTCTATTAGTCGTAATCATGAGAGTTATGCCACCTTGAATCGGTTAGCCATGCTCAATGATGCTGAAATTGAGTGATTTCCCTTATCGATGGTTTATTCTCATAATCCTGCTACTAAACTTTGCTTTTCAAATCTCCATCTCTATCATTTGGTTTTTGGATGCAATAGAATATTGCTTTACAGGGCTCATGTTAATTCAATCATGCAGGCTCTATCCTTAATTTCTTTACAACATCTTTCTTCCTTGTGGTGAGTCGTGCCATTTCACGCTACCGTGTGACAAAAATATCCTCTATGATGGAAACCGTGCAATGTTATTCAGCAATCAGACTTCTATACTCTGCAACTATAAGATTTTTCATTGTTCCGGCTTCTACATCTAATTTTCTTTTATCTCTCTACAATTGGCATGTGCTGCTATATATGACAGAAAACCTGGCATTATTTTACTTCCATTCTCTGTTATATTGTAGCTCAAGCAAGTAAATAAATATATATCTTGAACCTGTAGCACACCCCTGTGTACAGAACCTGAACAAATATTTTCGCTGCTTTAGACCCCTGTTTCTGTAATAAAACAGTTGTGTGTTGGTCATTTGGTGTTGCTGATTAAGATTGGAGAGCAAGTATATTATTCTTGCAGATTGTCTTAGTTAGTCCTCATTAAACCTAAGCGTGCAATTGGTTGTTTATAGTAAACAAAGGTCTAGACGTATAGTAACTATTCTCTAAAAGGATATACAATGGTGCGAGGTCGTAAAATAACAGTTATGTCTCTTGGTCATGCACCGCTGATTCAGTTCATTAGTTATATAGATTTAGTGCTAGCTGTTGCAATCTGGTTCAGTTTTTTAGTTAGTCTACTCAAATCTCTGTTTTTACAAGGTGCTAGCTGCCGTTTTTCCTTTTGGTTTCCAGAGGACGCGGGTGACATGCGACGACGTTGTGATCTCCTTAGATCAGTTTGTTTCATTCTCTATGGTCCCTTTTCCTAATTGAGAAACAGATTCTGGTGCCAGATGCTATAACCATGTATGTCGCTGGCAGCGAGTAACTCATCAGCAAAATGCCCAGCTCTTGGACGATATCATTCAGGACGCATGCGGCATGTGGCGAACTATTATTTCAGATCCTCTTCAGTTTCTGGAGTACATGCTGCCACGTGAGGTTTGTCTCCGAGCATCCGATTTATTCTTTACCTATATTTTTGATTGGCAAGTTAGTTACCTAAATGCATGTGGGACACGATGATGAAAATCAGTCAATCTCTGCAAATACGTTCGAAACAATTTCACGGAATCCAAGACTGAATATGGACACGTCCACGGTTATCTTGCCTGTAAAAAATGTCTGTCCAAGCAAAGGTATATGAAAATCATGCTGAAAGGCCGTGAATGACTACAAGTATGATGGCATTGAAAATGTACTCTGGTGGATGTCTCTTGCGAGCTTAACAAAACTTGGAATTTATCAAAAATGTTGTATCCAAACCCTGAAATCTCTTGCCGTTGGTGTTCGCTTTCTGTGCTACTGTCACTATCCACACAATTTTAATTTTGAATATATACCAGTTTATGAAAGGCGAGTATCCGCAGTTTCAAAAAGGCATGGTGCTTGGAAGGATTTAAGAGAACATGTTATGCATATTAAATTACTCAGACATTACTCTCCGGTTAGTTGCAACTGGTCAGAATTTGCTAGACATTTGGTGGTTCTCTAATGAACATAATGAATTTTTTTTCATGGATCTTCTCTTTTTGTACTTCATGCATTTTAATAGTGAACCAGACAGCTGGATTACGATAGAAGGCCGAGACAGTTTTTTTCAAAATTTTGCTACTCAGATCTCATTTCTGAAATAAAGTTGTAGCAGGTATCATTCTATCTTTCTAAAATTTAAATTCAATGTTGTAAATTTTCTGCAGATTCACTGAAGAGATAGGTGATGAAGAAAGATGAGGAGAGAAGCCGTGATTCACCCAAGAAGAAGAGTGGCTTCCGTGGTTTGGCGATGATGTCTGAGAGGGGCATGCACTCATGTTGCCGTTAAGGCGTGTGATCAGAGAACCACAGCAAGGTGTAGACACCACTGCTCGACATCGCTCTCCGCTGAGGGAGCACATGGTGGCTCAGAGGCCGTGGCAAATTCCTCGCCATCCGCAAAACAGGTTCACATGTGTTAGCTCATGTAGTGTACATGATGTCCCTTTTATGAACAAAGTTATGTATTTCATATGCGTAAGCTCATATAGCGTACATCTGTGTCCCTTTGCTAAATCAATTTTGTATAAAATATTTTTAGGCGAAAGAAGCCATCGCAGGATGTTCTGATGGATTCACACACCCAAGAAAAACAACAAACTGTTTTGTGGTGATGTCAGGTCTAAGCCTGATTCCAAGTTTGGGCATGAGAACTATGTCTTGGTATTACGAATTGGCCATCGGTGTTACTCTTTGTCATTCGCTTGGTCTGAATTATGAAGGTCGCCGTATTTCCTTGTCGTGCTCTTCCCGTAAATTTAAACTAGCCTATCCACCCTCTATGCCATTCAATAAGATAGCAAATTGGTTTTGATTATTACTTGTATGTGCTTGCTTGGTACTCTCCCGGTGCACTCATTTGTCATACTTAGTACAACGAAATTAATTGATGCAAATATATCAACAAAAAACATAAATTATTATTACACCGTTTATATTTTTAGTGATGCTCAGTATGAGTATATCGGGATGATGCGTCACCTCTAAATCTAGTTAAAAAATGATTGGAGAGGGTACAACGGCGTTCCACCAAAATCAGAATTGATTGGCCACTAGATTTCTCCCGCAGTAATCGTAGCCATTAATCCCTTTTTACCGCGGTCGTATAAAACGTCCCAGCACGCACGCACTGAACCCTAGCCGCCTTATCTTCCTTCCCTCGCGTGCGGCGGCCGGCCGGCGGCGCTCCTCTAGCAGCCACCCTCCCTCCTCCTTGGGCCGTGGCGTTGCAGGGAGGAGCCCTCCACCACTACCCTTCAAGCCGTTGAACCACCCAATCCCCTCCCGTCCTCTTCCCCAATTCCCTCAGCCCTAGCCGCCTCCTCTTATCCTCTCGCGGTCGGCGCCCCCTTCTCGATCTTACCGCGTGCGGCGGTCGGCGCCCCTCCTCCTCCCTAGCAGCCACCCTCCCTCCTCCCTCCTGCAACCTCCTCCTTGAGCCATGGCGTTGCAGGGAGGAGCCCTCCACCACTACACTTCAAGCCGCTACTTTCCATGCCATCTTGTCTCCCTCCACAGCTTTTCCCTTCGCGTCGCTAGCCAGCAGCAGCAGCGCACTGTTGCTCCACGTCATGCCGTCGCCTAGAGGAGGTACTGGTGGAGCTCTGCAGTTTTGCACTTCCAGCAAGCTCAAGCCAGCCATCGACGGGAAGAGTTCAGGCCGCCACTATGGCTTCTGCTCCACTATCCTTGCCGCCAAGATGCCTTACTCCACCTCCTTTTTGTCAAGGTCCTGAAGGTCCTCTTTCTCTATCTCTACATCCGTTTCTCGGTGCCGATTTTCCCTTTTTTTTTCCTCCCCTCATGATAGCAGTCAAGCAATTAGTCTGGTGATCCGTTCTGAATCTTATTTGGCGGTCTTTACTAGTGTAGATGCTCTATAGTACTGGTTTTTTAGTGCCTTGTTGTTTACTTTTGCTAAATCATAGTATGAGCTTGCCTACTTAATTCTCTATTTATTCTCGTGAGAAGCGTTTGAATTTCTTTCTTTGTTGATTGATTCTGCACATTGAATATTATCCCCTGGTTCTAGTCCCACGTGTATACTGATGAAACATGCTCACTGGGGCTAACACTAGCACACTGATTATTGTGTTGTACCTTTAGAAGTCTACCGAATACTGGTTCTGATTGCTGCTGTGTTGAACTGCACTGCCTTTCGGCTTCAAGTTTTAGTTGAAGTCGTTTTGTACTGAAAATTATAATTGCTCTAACTTTATTGGAACACGAGTTGATTTGTACACAGATCATGCTGAGTCCCGGCTAATTTTTTTAAATAATATTTTTTTCCATGGCTGGAGGTAGCGGAGATCGACATGGAAGAGCTCGCGGGGAAGTGATGGGCCGATGTCCTCTCCCTCCTCCTGAAGCATGTTCCAGGTTAATAGGTTTTTTATGAGCTTGCGCCATCGGTAATTCTGAACTTTTGAACCTTCCATTTTGTTCTCATGAAGGCTTAACTTGTTTATATTGTTTCTCTTGCATGTTTCGGGGTGGCATGTATTTAGTTTTCAGAGAGAAAGTTCGTGGAGGTTTCGTGTATATCAGATGAGGCAAGTTTCTGGCTATCTTATGCCTTAGTAATTTTTATTGTTGTGTTGTGTGATCCAATTATGGACTAAGAATGTTGGTTAGACAATATATTTTAGGTCACATCTTCACGGTCATGCATTTCTGCTTCAGTTTGTCTCCATAAGTGACGGTTGTCACCTTTTGTGGTTATAAGTTTGGATCTAAATTAGTGAAACCTTGATAGACAGTTCATCTCTGCATTAGTCGTGTTTCTCAGAAAAGTTCACCTTGCTAATGATGCACGGCCCTTTCAAATTGCAATAGTAGTGCTACTGTCTAGATTTTTCAGGTTGTATATATTGTTTACCAATAGTACCATGTTTGTGTTTCGGTAGGGGTGTCAGTTCGTGCAAGCTAACTTGACTCACCTTTTAGCATAATATTTGATGAAAAACGAGTGAAATCAAGAGTTGTCATGGTGGTGTCACGGCAGATGCCATGGATAGGCTAAAAGTGGGGACAAGATGCACTAGAGAAATCCAGGAAGGGATAGTGTGGTGATTTCACACACAGATGTTTGTATTTGATTCACTTTTAAGGTTTACAAGTACTCCTTGAGCTGTATTAGGGAGAGGAGGAAGAAGGAACTCTCTTACTCTCTCTACTAGCTAGCCCTCAGGAACATACTAGTAAAACTCAACCAACTAGAGATCAACCAGTCCCAGACCAACCCCTTCTACAGATGCCCTAGCCCTCCTTATATAGGGGTGGCTAGGTCTCCAATTAGGGCATACGTGAAGGCATATTCTCTTCCCAAAATAGTAAGCCGACCGGGTCACTTTTGCCCATCGTCAGCCATGCAGAGGCTACGTGAGCCTCTGCGGCGCACCAGCGGGTCAAGAACTCCCTGTCTGTTTCGTTCGGTCTCTGCTTGCACATTGCTAGGGTCTGTGGCCTATTCGGCCTCTGATACGTGCTCGAGAAGTTGCTGACAAATATTTTCTCAAAATCAATACAACAGTTGATACTTCCGGGTGACAAATTGTTTAGCCATACCCTTGCTGGCCCCTCTAGCATCTGAGGTACGTATCTCACATCCCATCTCAAGTTGCATGTGGCAATCTTCACCGCCGTAGCGTAGTTGATCAACCAATCCTCCGGCTTTGTGCTGTTGTCATATGTTTTCGTGCCTTTATGTAACTGAAAGTTTGGTACCGGAGGCTCCTTCATGATCCGGGGCCCAAAACACGCCGGACCCGGAGGACCTTGACACTCCATTTGCTCCGACCTATAAAGCTGATCCAGTTTTAACCTGGCATCATCAGGCATCAAGTCCCTGCTTCCCAATCTTGACCCTATCACGTGATAGTCCGGCCTTGGGTATCCTGTGTTCACCATTTCCGAATCACCATCATTGTATCTATCTTGCTCTCGTGGAGCGCCTCTTTGTTGCATACCTCGGCCGACACTTTGCTCTTGCCATGGTATATTCCGCTGCTGCGGTTGCCCTGCTCCTGCCGAGTTGCGATGTCCGGCATTGCCGTTTATAGCATTTCCTTGACCGGCATTGCCTTGGTCGCGGTTACCTCGGCCAGCCTCACCTCGGCTGACACTTCGTCGATCATCATTTGCCTGCACTGCTTTTCCTTTCCCTGCCCTTGCCGGGTCATATGGGACTATCTGTTTGTTTCTCCTCGCCGAAGTTACCACCTCCTCTCTTCTTGGGTCTCCATGAGGGGATGATGCTGCTCCAGCTGATTTCTCCGGGTTACCTACAGCTGAATGAACAACTTTGGATGCGCTAGCCCTTGCCGGTTTGCCCTGAGCAATTCTTCATTTTGTCTATTTGCGATCCGAACTAACTCATTGACTCTTTCCTGCTGTCTTTGTCGGGCCTCACCCGTCAAACCCTCTAACTCGGATGCAGCTGCATCCGCTGCTCTGAGGTTCTTTGCCGAGTCAGCTTTGCGACCCATGGACAAAAAGTTCTCTGACTCCTCAACTCTAGTATCACCCTCTTTGTTCATTTCACTGATGAGGTTTTTCCCCTTTAGTTTTACAGCATCTACCTTATTCGCTCTTGCGTACTCACGCAGTGTCATGTTCAATGACTGCTGAGCCACGGCTATCTTTTTTGCACCCTCAAGTATTTTCTGCCTAGTTTCCTCTAACTCGGCATGTGCCTGAGCCGGATCTACTGCAGGTGCTATGGGGCTCTCTGGGTTATCTATTGCCTGCTACAGCATGTTCTCTGGCCTCTCTAGTGGAGGACCTCTACTTTTCCTCGGTGCCTTGGGTGTTACCTCTGGATCTGGTGTCGGATCCTTGCTCGTGCCTGCGCCAGGCGCTGTCATCATCACCTCGGCACGGTTAGGGGAGCGAGCGGTACGCGCCCCATGAACCGCGCTAAGGGGTGGCTCGCCTCCCTCGACGACGTCTGCATGGTGAGCATACGACACATCGGCAATGACGTAGATCTTGTGTGTGCCAAGCTTAACGAAGAGGCATTGCTTGGAAGGGTCGCTTCTTAAGCGGCCAGCATTGTCGCTGACAAAGTCCAGCGCTCCAAAGCGCTGAACAAGCCCGGAGACGATGCGCTCGCCGGTGCCGATGAGGTTTCCCGTCCGGATCTTCACTCCTGCTAGCGCCGCTAGCCCCGCGGTGGGCGCCAACTGTCGTGGTGGTGTCACGGAAGATGCCATGGATAGGCTAAAGGTGGGGACACGATGCACTAGAGGAATCCGGGGAGGGATAGTGTGGTCCACACATAGATGTTTGTATTTGATTCACTTCCAAGGTTTACAAGTGCTCCTTGAGCTGTATTGGGGAGAGGAGGAAGAAAGAACTCTCTTACTCTCTCCACTAGCTAGCCCTCAGGAACATACTAGTAAAACTCAACCAACTAGAGATCAACCAGTCCTAGACCAACCATTTCTACAGATGCCCTAGCCCTCCTTATATAGGGTGGCTAGGTCTCCAATTAGGGCATACGTGAAGGCATATTTCCCAAAATAGTAAGCCGACCGGGTCACTTTTGCCCATCGTCAGCCATGCAGAGGCTACGTGAGCCTCTGCGGCGCCAGCGTCATCCGACACAGGCAGTGTCACCTTTGTCGGCCACGCCTCGGTGGTCCTGGCCTCTGTCCGCTTCGCTCACGCTCTGCGTACAATGGTCACCTTTTGACCAGCGAGATACCTTCCTTCTCTTGTAAGCTTGATATAACCCGGATCGTGCCTGGTTGATCCGGCCACGCCGGTACCTGCATACAAGTTAGATAAATCCTGTCGGCATACGACATAAGTCGGCCGGGACTCAGTTAGGCGGACATCCTCCGGTACGGGTTACTCCGTGATTCGGCCTGCCTTGAGGTGACTCGACCAGCACTTGCTTTAACCTTGCCGTACCTCGGCTAACTCGGCCTTTATATCCCGGCATGACCCTACCCGGGGTATCCCCCTAACATTAGTCTCAGAAGCTAGTGCGGTCTTAGCAGCCTCAACCGCTAAGGCCACAGCAGGTTCAATTTCAAAAAGCCGTTTGCTCCCTTTTCCGAGTTACTTCATATCCCGGATTTCATTGTCTAGCTTTTCCCTTGGCACATTCCGAGTTTTCACTCGCTGGCCGGGTCATCCCTTAGTTATCCGGGTTATTCTTCCTTCTCTCGTACGCTTCCTCACGTCCTACGTGGTGGGTAATCATTATTTTGCCTCATTTTAAGGGTCTGCGCCATTCTTCGCGATTAATGTCGTGTTATCTTGTTGCACGTCACATCGTGTCTGTCTCCTCGTTAACTGTATCACCACGTCACGTTGTGGGATCTCCAGCGTCCTGTGGCCCTTCCTGTGGCTCGTTTCTGATTGGTTGATCCGGATTATTCACGGCCACACCGTGTGGCCCTTCCGCACAGCACGATCCCACTACCCCTCTGGGGCGTGGTTAAATAGGGGAGGGGCGCGCCCCTTGGGTATTTTCCCCCTCTTAGCGCCCCTCTGCCTCTTCTTCTTCTTCCTAGCGCACCTGCCCGCGCCGCCTTTTGCTTAGGCTGCTTGTAGCCCGTTCCTCGTGCACGTCGCCGCCACTCCTCTGCGCATCTCCACCGCCACGGGTCCGCGCGATCCAGCCACTGCCCTCTGCCCGTCGGCTGTGAGGACACGACCTAAAAATGACAGAGAAGAACTTCGCCGTCATGAGCAGAGATGGAGGAGGATGCGGAGAACGCCGAGGCGCGCTGGGCTAGGTCTGGGTATGCCAGGCGACCTAGACTGGTTGTCTGCACCGGCGTATCCGGGCGTCATCGCCCGCCTCGCCGCCGAGGAGCTCGCTCCCTCACCCAATCCGGGTGAGTTTGTAGTGTTCCTCTCCCACTTCCAGCGTGGGTTCGGCCTCCCCGTTAGTGACTTCTTCCATGACTGTCTCAACACCTACGAGCTTCAACCGCGTCACCTTCCGACGAATGCCATCACCTCCCTCTTTGCTTTTGCTTCCACCATAGAGGGCTATGCCGTATTGTGGCCCACTAAGGAGCTCTGGATCCGGTTTTTTGGTCTCCACCGGAACGTGATTCCGAATAGAGAGCTTGATCCAGAGGACAAACAACTCTGTGATTCGGCGCCTCTATTTCTCCTCGAAGCGATCTGTCTTTCCCGAGTCACGGGCTTGACTCTTGCAAGTGGGCCGAACCTTATTTTATGTCGAAATGGCACAAGAAGATCTGATCATTTGTGTCCCTACGTTCCGGGTCCTCCTAATCCGGATCTACGGGACGGATCCCCAAGAAACCCAGCATTACAGCGAACCAAGTCAACAAATGGTTCAGAGGCCGAAGGACGGGCCTACATAGCGAGGATGCCATGATCACTTTCGTTATAGCAGATCTCCCCTCTCCAAAACGCACACATAAACTTTGCCACATGAGGTGGCGCCTTGACCCCAACGGACCTCCTCATTCGAGTTGAGCAATACGAGATTTTCTGGGTCAAGGCCCTCTTCACCAACAAAAAATTCACCGTGATTGGGAGTGGGGATCGAGCATTCTGCCGAGATAGGCTTCCTCTGCGGTAAATCTCGTGCTCCAATCTTTTTCGAGTTAAATCATATGTGAATTTCTTTGTATGTTTGATCCTTCGCATTTTCTTTCTCTTAGATGTTTCTTGACAAACTCTTGAGGATGGCACCGAGCCTTCTCTCAAGTGGGCGAATCGAGATACCCCGGATGAGGAGGCCGGATCGGGAGATGTTCTGCCGTTCCCGATGCGACCAAGCGACACACGGTAAATTCTCTTCCATTAGAGATTGGCACGGCGATGAAGATGATTCAGCGTTGAGGTGATGGAAGCATTTGACTGTCCCCTTTATTACGCCTTTCCGGCATCACTAACCGGTAGGCGATTCATGAAGATCCTCCTCTCGCCAGGCGAACTTTATTCAGTTGTGTCCAAGAAAGGGAGCTGCATCTGCTTCTTCTTCCGAACTTCCAAACCAAGCGAAGAGATGAAAGAAGTCCATGACAAAGCGCACCAAAGCCTACGACCAAGGCCATAACCGGAGAGCTTCAAGCCCAAGGATCCTTTGACCTCAGATGAGTAAGTCATTTCTTCCTTATCCAATTTTCTGCTTCATGCTTTTCTTCTGTTGTAACTTATTGTTCGTAGTTTGATTCGGCAGGGCTGCGGTGGAGGTTCCTCAGAGTGGATCCGGCATCGCCTCGCCGCTCCGACATAGCCCTTCTCCCCCTCATGGCGATGATTCTCGCCCGCTGAGCCCCATTCAAGAGGTTCATGGCTGCTCGAGTTCTAGCCCAACTCGTCTAGAGGAGGCAACCTCGGAGCGGGAAGTGCTCTGTAGGCGACAAATGCTCCCATCTCCACTTGGCTCAGCCGCCACCAGCTGCCGAGGTATCTACTGACCCCGCCAAGACAAACACCGGCACATCGGCTCCGGTGCCAGCAATGGCACAAGCATCTGCGGCACCAAATCCTCCTCCTCGTCAAGGTCTTCCAAGACTCGGCACCACCGATAACACCAAGGCTAGCACTAAGGCAGCTCCCAAGGCAAATCCGTGGCTCAGACCTCCACCTCTCGCAGCCCAAGGGAAGAAAGCTCCCAGCGCCACTGGCAGCGTCTATCGAAGCTGGACAGTGTACACTTGTGTCCATGCTTTCGAAGAATACCCCGCCGAAGAAGGACATCTCTGCCGAGTCAGCTAATGCGCAACTTGTTTTGCACACCAGCCCCACTGTTGCACAAGTTGAGAGGAGAAAGGCCCACACCAAGGGTTTGGTCGCGCCCCATATGCTCAGCGGAGAACGCTATCCTCCGACCTTGATCGAGTTCGTTAACAACTGGAACAAAGGCGAGTTAAATCCATAACGACGATCTCCGGAGAAATTCAAGCTGCGAAGTTTGCCTGAGATGAACACCCGCCAAGGCTATCAACTTTTGGTCGGATGATGGAGGTATGCTACCTTGCTTTTCTTTAACATGCACTAGTGCTTAGTCATATAATCATTAGTCCCGAGCCTCAGGAGTAACTTGTTACTCGGCGGATGCTCATAGAGAATTAGTGTAGCTCCTAGTAACTTCAATATGCACACACCTAGAGCCGGGTCAAGTTCCACTTGGCGGATCTTACACTTCGAATATGCACACACCTAGAGCCGGGTCAAGTTCCACTTGGCCGGATCTTACACTCTTCGAATGCACACACCTAGAGCGGGTTAAGTTCCACTTGGCGGATCTTTACACTCGAATATGCACACACCTAGAGCGGGTTAAGTTCCACTTGGCCGAATTTTGTACTTGAATATGCACACACCTAGAGTGGGTTAAGTTCCACTTGGCGGATTTTGTACACTTGAATATGCACACACCTAGAGCCGGGTTAAGTTCCACTTGGCCCAATTACACTTGAATATGCACACACCTAGGCGGGTTAAGTTCCACTTGGCGGATTACATACACTGAATATGCACACACCTAGAGCCGGGTTAAGTTCCACTTGGCCCGGATTTTGTACACTTCGAATATGCACACACCTAGAGCCGGGTTAAGTTAGACTTGGTCCGGATTTTGTACACTTAGAATATGCACATGACTAAGCTATCCTTTTGTACTCTTTTTAGGTGACTACCAATCACCGGAGTGTTGAGTTTCAGCGTCTTTTGGACACAGATAAGCTGCTGCGCTCAAAACATACTACTCTTCTCGCTGAATATGAGAAAAGGGGTAAGTTCCCTCCTTGGCATTTTTCCCATTTCTCTTTGTCTTTTTCCACCAAACTAATCTGTTATTCGGATTGGGCAGCCGGAGTGGAGGCTGAGAACATCCTTATGAGGAAAATTTTGGACCAAATAAAGGGTAAGTCATTTTTGCTTAATCTTCCTCTGCGCTCTATCTCCTTTTCTTCTTGGCTCGGCAAATATTCATACCTCGGCTTTGCCGGGTCAACAAACTATTTTAGCATCTCTTGAAGATAGTGTGCCCATGCCTGATATGATGCTGCATTTTCTCGAACAAGCGAGGCGACATCGGTAGAACTCAAGAAGAAGGATGATGAGCTCGCCTCCTCAGGACCAAGGATGAAGAAATTGCCAAGCTTAAAGCGGACATGAAAAACTCAAAGGCGCTCCACAAATCGAACTTGATAAAGTGGCCAGGATTTCACTGAAGAGCGAGAACGCCTGAACCTCCGAATTACCAAGGATCAAGAACTGCTGAAAGAGGCCGACACTAAGCTTGAGTCGGCGAATGCTGAACTTGTGCAACTCCGGGAGAGGTGCAACAACTGCACCAAGGAGCTGACCCGGATCCACAGCCATATTTCTCGTAAGTTCTTTTCCTTCAACCGACATTGATCTTTCCGGGTCTACTTCCTTTACTTATTTCACTTGTCTCGTTTTCAGACAAATTTCCGGAGGGTGATGCCATTGCAGCCACTACTGTTGCCAAATTCCGCCAGAAGAGGGGTACCCTAGTTGGTCCTGGCGCAGAGATTATTCCCTATGACATGGAGGACCTGCTGGTCAGCTTATCTTCTTGCGTTGAGATTGTGAAGAATTATGGCAAGGACATCCTAGATGTGGCAATCCGGATCTTCAATGCCTTTTGGCCTGATGAAGATACTCCGGAGGGGGCCACTGCTCTTATTGCCAAGTTAATGGAGTGCGAGACCCAGCTTGACCTTTGGAGGGAATCCATTTGGGCCTTGGAGCTGAAATCGTCCTCCACTATGTGCTCACATGGTATGAAAAGATAAACCCGAAGCTTCTCGAGCGCATGCGCACCGGATCAAGGTGGTCCGTTGACCCGGATTGGATAGCTCGGCGCAAGGCTTGCGCCCATAACCTCATTCAGTATGCCCCCATCCATCAATGGAATGAGGGACCAAGTTTCCTTGGCGCTGTCGACGACGAATATGTCGAAGATGGCTCGGGTGAGGAGGAAGAGGACGAGGCCTCGGACGTCGAAGAAGATGAAGACGAAGCTGAAGCCGAGGCTGGAGTTCCACCTGCTGGCGCCGAGTTACCTCCCCCTGCTGCTCCTTGATCAAAACACTTCGCATTTTATCAGATCCTCGGTATACCGGGTGCAAATGTATTAAGCACACAAATTATGTTTTGCTACTAAATTGCTCGTGCCGGATTAACTTGTGCGTAGTCCCCGAGTTTCAGTTTCTTGTTTCTCCAATTTCTTGGCTCGGCTCGTGTCTACCTTGGTTCGGTTTTATGACTTACGAGTCCGAGTTTCAAAAATTGACTTAACAATACTTGGAAACTTTAGGACTAGCTCAAAATAATTCAGCATAGTAAAAACAAGGTAAACATAAAGTTAGTCCGAATAACAAATGTCGCCTCGATTAAGTTCTTTTCCTTAGTCGTTTTTCGTGTGCTACGCAATTCCAAACTTGTTTTCTTGCTTGCCATGAAGCCAAATCTTGTTGGACAGCAGCAAATCGAAGAGTTGAGTTTTTGGTGCTCACACACTACTAATCCGGCTTAGGCAAAAGCAACTCAAACTAGCCAACATAAAAATAAATAACAAATATAGAAGACAACGAATATTATTAAGACAGTCCCCGAGTTACTGCTCGAGGTGCCAAGATTTCATTGATAAACTCATTGCCGGCATATATACCGACATATGAGAAGACTCGGATACACACACTTCTTTGCTAAGTGTAGAACGGGCGAAGTAGAGCTACATTCCATGGACACTTAGATTCCTCGCCGGACCTGTTCGCCTTGTTCTTCTCCTGTGGTTTTGCATCGATGAGATAATACGAATCATTGTGCAATGCTTTGCTCACAATGAATGGCCCTTCCCATGAGGGGGATAGCTTATGCATGCCAGCAGTATGTTGTACCAACCGGAATACTAGATCACCTTCCCGAAAGACTTGGAGGTTAACTTTCCGGCTATGATAGCGTCGGAGATTTTGCTGATATATGGTGGATCTGGACAATGCCAATTCTCCCGCTTCTTCCAGTAGATCAACATCATTTTGCCGGGCTTCACGCACTTCGGCTTCTGTGTATTGGGTGACTCTAGGCGAATCATGCTCTATGTCGGCTGGTAATACAGCTTCTGCCCCATATACCAGAAAGAATGGCGTATAGCCCGTTGATCGATTCGGAGTTGTTCTTAAACTCCACAGATCTGTAGTAGTTCTTCTATCGACACCCGCTGATCTTTTTGGTGACTCAATGAGTCGGGGTTTTATCCCGGATAATACTAATCTGTTGAATCTTTCCACTTGTTCGTTTGATGCGGGGTGGGCTACCGAGGCAACGTCCAGCCGTATCTTCTTATCTCGGCAGAATCATGCAAATGCTCCTTCAGCAAAATTTGTGCCATTATCTGTTATGATATTGTGAGGATAGTCGTATCTCAAGATGATATCTTTGAGGAATGTTACGATCGTAGCTCCATCACATTTTCTTATTGGCTTTACTTCAATCCACTTCGTAAACTTATCAACCATGACTAAGATGTGGGTCATGTTCCCCCTCGCAGGTTTAAACGGGCCAACCATGTCCAAACACCATACAGCAAATGGCCAGGTAATTGGTATAGTCTTGAGTTCCGACATTGGCATATGTGTCTTGGTGGCATACCTCTGACAGCCATTGCATTTTCTTACTAGATCTTACCTTGTTCCAAGGCACTTGGCGATTAGAACCCATGCGGAAGGTTTTGCCACTAAAGCTCGGGCGGCGTGATGCCCACATTCCCTTGATGTATATCGGAGGATGTCAAGCCCTTCTTAGGTCAACACACATCGTTGTAGTACATTTGTGACACTTCTCTTGTATAGTTCGGCATTGATGATTGTATGCGCCTTTGCGCTTCTGAATTTTCCTAGAAAGCACCTCTTCCAGGCAAAGTTCCATCCTTGAGAACTGAAATATGGGCGCCCAAGCTAGTATACTTCATACTGAAACACATCCTCATCTATTTCCATTTGTTCCACCAGCATAACCTCTGCCGGATCTTGCCTGGTCCACAGGTTACGGGCGATCCCGGGTTTCCTGAACCACTTCCCACGTCAATGTCCATGGGCACAGCTCCTGACTCCGGATCTGTCGGGATGTAGATTGAGTCGGTTTCTGGGGACGACTTGATAGATGGTTTTCTGAGGTGTTCCAGTGCTACACCCGGTGGAATTGCTTGTTGGGTTGATCCAAGCTTCGACAATACGTCGGCAGCCTCGTTTTCTAGCCGGGGTACATGGTGAAACTCGCATCCCTCAAAGTATCTAGATATCTTTTGCACATGGAATCTGTACAATGCCATGTTTGGATCAAGAGCGTCCCACTGCCCCGAGACTTGTTGAACTACCAAATCCGAGTCGCCAAAGCATTGGATCTGACGTATTCCAATTTCTTTTGCCACTTTGAGCCCATGCACAAGTGCTTCATATTCAACGACATTATTTGACGCGGCGAAATGGATTTGCAGCACATACTTCAGCTGGTCGTTCTTTAGCGAGGTAAGTACAACTCCGGCGCCTAACCCGGTTTTTGTCTTTGATCCGTCAAAGTGCATTCTCCAGTAGTTCGGATCTGGTAACGGTGGTTCGTATTGCATCTCGGCCCAATCCACGAAAAAGTCGGCCACAGCCTGAGACTTTATCGCATCTCTCCTGTCATATTGCGGAGCATAAAGGGGCTAGCTCAATTGCCCATTTTGCGATTCGGCCGCTTGCATCCTTGTTACTCATTATCTCAGATATGGGGGCTTCACATATCACTTTGATGGGGTGTTCTTCAAAGTAGTACTTTAGCTTCTTTGCCGACATGTATACACCATATGCCATTTCTGATAGTGAGGATAGTTTTGCTTCGATGTGGATAATACCTCGCTTAGGTAATAGACTGGCCTTTGCACTAACTTACCCTCTTCATCGCGCTCTACCACCACCACTGCACTTACAACTCGGTTGGTTGCGGATATATAGAGCAACATTGGCTCTTTTGATAGTGGAGAGGCTAACACTGGTGTAGTGGCTAACATTTTCTTTAATTGGATGAAGGCTTCATTGGCCTGCGGCGTCCATATGAACTTGTCCGCTTTTTTCATTAGTTGATAGAGAGGCAAAGCCTTTTCTCCCATCCGACATACAAACCGACTTAAAGATGCCAGGCACCCCGTGAACTTCTGGACATTGTTACGACACTTCGGCAGTTCCATTCGCGTAACTTCGATACCTCGGCTGGAGACAAGAAATCCAAGTAATTTTCCAGCCGGGACACCGAAAGTGCATTTCTTCGGGTTAAGATTCATGCGGAATCTCCTTAGATTCGCGAATGTTTGCCTGATATCTTCAAGGAGCGTTTTGCTTTCCTTGGTATTTATAACCACATCATCCACATATACTTGCGCATTTCCACCAATTTGATCGTGCAAACATTTTTGCATACATCTTTGGTACGTTGCCCCTACATTACGTAAACCAAAAGGCATGGTGCGATAGCAATAAGCCCCATACGGGGTGATAAACGCAGTCTTTATTTGATCATTCGGATTCAGAGGTATCTGGTGGAAACCAGAATATGCATCTATGAATGACAACAGTTCACACCCAGTAGTAGAATCTATGACCTGATCTATCCTTGGCAGTGGAAATGGACCGTTTGGACACACCTTATTCAGGTCCGTGTAATCGATACACATACGCCAAACCACTGCCACATTCAGATCATCTTTTTTCTTTTCCACAAGCACCGGATTAGATAGCTAATCCGGGTAAAGCACTTCCATGATAAACCCAGCTGCGAGGAGCCGAGCTATCTCATCCCCAATGACTTTTCTCCTATCTTCGGCGAAGAGGCAGAGAGGTTGCTTCACCGGCTTTGCTCCGGGTCTCACATTCAAAGAGAGCTCGGCCAACTCCCTCGGAACACCTTGCAAGTCCTGTGTGGACCAAGCAAAGATATCCCGATTCTCACGGAGGAAGTTGACGAGCTCGCTTTCCTATTTGTCATTTAACCCGGCACCAATTGTTACGGTGCGCTCTGGGAACAGATCATCAACAGGCACTTTCTTTGTATCCTTCGTTGCTTGAAATGAGACACTTCCATGCGGGTTACTCATCACCGGCATATACTGCTGCGCGGACTGAGCCAATGCCGCCACTTCCTGTATCTTTCTTTTCTCTTGCGCAATCACGAGTGACTCGGCCAGGTTAGACCGGTGGCCTTTTACTCAATGGAACGTCGGAAATCTCCAGCTATGGTAATTACTCCATTTGGCCCGGGCAACTTCATCTTCAAGTAACTGATGTGACAACTTGCCATGAACTTGTTCAATGCTGGCCTGCCGAGTAACGCGTGATACGCGCTTTCCAAGTTCACAACCTCAAATTCCAAATTGTCAGTTTGGCAGTTATCTCGTGTGCCGAACAATACGTCAACCCGGACCTTGCCAATAGGTTCACAGGAAATGCCTGGTACAATACCATGGAAAGTTGTTCTCGTGGTCTGGAGCATGTTCTCCGAGATACCCAACTTCCGCATCGTATCCACGTACATGATATTGATGTTGCTGCCATTGTCAATCAGCACCTTGGAGAATCTCACATTTATATTTGGCCCGATGAACATTGGGTCCAGCACCAACGCGTACGAACCGGGGCTTGGCATAAGCTTGGGATGATCCTTGATATTCCAAGTAATTTCCTGATCCGACCAAGGCATATACCTCATCACTGCTGGCATTACCGCATTCACCTCCATATGTTGGCGCTGCAAGCTCTTTCTATCTGTTTCTTCTGTGGTAAACACATAGTAACTCTGGTGATGCTCTCTATATTCGCTTCTCCCCTCATTTCTGGGATATCTTTGATTTAGCTGATGTTGATTTTTCACCTAATGCATTGCATCCCTTCTCTCATGGTTTTCATACCTCGGTGGAGGGGGTGGCAACATTAACTGTTGCGTGTTCGCTCCGGAGAGCAATTGCTGCCGGGGTAACTCCTGCCGAGGTTGATCATTCTGAGGTGCCTGAGCATTCCCCGAACCACTTTGTTCTATCTTCCTCATCCACTCACATTGCCGAGTCGTGTGACCCGCCGATTTACTCGGATTTGGCGTGTGAAATTTACACGGGTGATTTAGCATTGCCTCATAGGTATACCTCGGACGGTCCTTCTTTTCTTGCCACTGTTTCTTCTGCTCTGGCGTCCAAGTTTTCTTGCCATCATTTCTTGGAGTCCATTGTTGCCCTCTAGTTTTCGGCGATTACTCCTGCTCGAGTTGATCTTGATTCTGATGACAACTTGTTGCGAATTGTACTGTAATCGATTATCATCTCTTCTCTTACCCCGGTAATCATTTTGCCGGGATGATCCGGCTCCATCTCTCTGGTAGTACTCCTCATTTGACTCATTTGACACAAGCCTAGGTTGAGTCGGATCACCCAAGGCATATGAATCTGCAATCCGGATCGTCTCTGCCAGTGTAGTTGGCATATCCCTTTGTAGCCTCTACCAGAGCATGCTTGCATATCTACACCCTTGTGCAAACCAAGCTATCGCATGTGACTCGATCACGCCCTCACACGAGTTTCTCACGGTGCACCAGCGGGTCAAGAACTCCCTGTCTGTTTCATTCGGTCTCTATTTGCACATTGCTAGGGTCTGTGGCCTATTCGGCCTGTGATACGTGCTCGAGAAGTTGCTGACAATTTCCTCAAAATCAATCCAACAGTTGATACTTCCGGGTGGCAAATTGTTTAGCCATACCCTTGCTGGCCCTCCGACATCACGAGTACGTATCTCACAGCCCATCTCAAGTTGCCTGTGGCAATCTTCACCGCCGTAGCGTAGTTGATCAACCAATCCTCCGGCTTTCTGCCGTCGTCATATGTTTTCGTGCCTCTGGGTAACTGAAAGTTCGATACCGGAGGCTCCTTCATGATCCGGGGCCCAAAACACGTCAGACCCGGAGGACCTTGACACTCAATTTGCTCTGACCTATAAAGCCGATCCAGTTTTAACCTGGCATCATCAGCCATCAAGTCCCTGCTTCCCAATCTTGACCCTATCACGTGATAGTCTGGCCTTGGGTATCCTGCGTTCACCATTTCGGAATCACCATCATTGTATCTGTCTTGCTCTCGTGGAGCGCCTCTCTGTTGCATACCTCTGCCGACACTTTGCTCTTGTCGTGGTATATTCCGCTGCTACGATTGCCCTGCTCCCGCCGAGTTGCGCTGTCCGGCATTGCCGTTTATATTATTTCCTTGACCGGCATTGCCTTGGTCGCGGTTACCTCGGCCAGCCCCACCTCGGCTGACACTTCATCGATCATCATTTGCCTGCACTGCTTTTCCTTTCCCTGCCCTTGCCGGGTCATATGGGACTATCCGTCTGTTTCTCCTTGCCGAAGTTACCACCTCCTCTCTTCTTGGGTCTCCATGAGGGGATGATGCTGCTCCAGCTGATTTCTCCGGGTTACCTACAGCTGAATGAACAACTTTGGATGCGCCGACCCTTGCCGGGTTTTCCCTGTGCAATTCTTCATTTTTTTCTATTTGCGATCCGAACTAACTCATTGACTCTTTCCTGCTGTCTTTGCCGGGCCTCACTCGTCAAAGCCTCTAACTCGGATGCAGCTGCATCCGCTGCTCTGAGGTTCTTTCTCAAAGTCTTGTGCTTGGCCCCGTGACACAAAAGTTCTCTGACTCCTCAACTCTAGTATCACCCTCTTTGTTCATTTCACTGATGAGGTTTTCCCCTTTACTTTTACAGCATCTACCTTATTCGCTCTTGCGTACTCACGTAGTGTCATGTTCAACGACTGCTAAGCCGCGGCTATCTTTTTCGCACCCTCTAGTATTTTCTGCCTAGTTTCCTCTAACTCGGCATGTGCCTGAGCCGGATCTACTGCAGGTGCTATGGGGCTCTCTAGGCTATCTATTGCCTGTTGCAGCACGTTCTTTGGCCTCTCTAGTGGAGGACCTCTACTTTTCCTCGGTGCCATGGGTATTACCTCTGGATCTGGTGCCGGATCCTTGCTCGCGCCTGCACCAGGCGCTATCATCATCACCTCGGCACAGTCAGGGGAGCGAGCAGTACGCGCCCCATGAACCGCACTAAGGGGTGGCTCTCCTCCCTCGGCGACGTGCTGCGGGTGAACGCACGACACATCGACAGCGACGTAGATCTTATGCGTGCCAAGCTTGACGAAGAGGTCGTTGCACGGAAGGGGTCGCTTGCCGAAGCAGCCAGCATTGTCGCTGACAAAGTCCAGCACTCCAAAGCGCTGAACAAGCCTAGAGACGATGCGCTCGCCGGTGCCGATGAGGTTTCCCGTTCAGATCTTCACTCCTGCTAGCGCCGCTAGCCCCACGGTGGGCGCCAACTGTCGTGGTGGTGTCATGGCAGATGCCATGGATAGGCTAAAGGTGGGGACAAGATGCACTAGAGGAATCTAGGGAGGGATAGTGTGGTGATTCCACACACAGATATTTGTATTTGATTCACTTCCAAGGTTTACAAGTGCTCCTTGAGCTGTATTGGGGAGAGGAGGAAGAAGGAACTCTCTTACTCTCTCCACTAGCTAGCCCTCAGGAACATACTAGTAAAACTCAACCAACTAGAGATCAACCAGTCCCAGACCAACCCCTTCTACAAATGCCCTAGCCCTCCTTATATAGGGGTGGCTAGTTCTCCAATTAGGGCATACATGGAGGCATATTCCAGGGAATATGCCTATTCCCAAAATAGTAAGCCGACCGTGTCACTTTTGCCCATCGTTAGCCATGCAGAGGCTACGTGATCCTCTGCAGCGCCAACGTCATCCGACACAGGCAGTGTCACCTTTGTCGGCCACGCCTCGGTGGTCCTGGCCTCTATCCGCTTCGCTCACGCTCTGCGTATAGTGGTACCTTTTGACCAGCAAGATACCTTCCTTCTCTTGCAAGCTTGATATAACCCGGATCGTGCCTGGTTGATCCGGCCACGCCGGTACCTGCATACAAGTTAGATAAATCTTGCCGGCATATGACATAAGTCGACCGGGACTCAGTTAGGCGGATATCCTCTGGTCCAGGTTACTCCGTGATTCGGCCTGCCTTGAGGTTAATCGGCCAGCACTTGCTTTAACCTTGCCGTACCTCGGCTAACTTCTCTTTATACCCGGCTGACCCTACCCGGGTATCCCTAACATTAGTCCCGAAGTGATGCGGTCTTAGCGACCTCGGTAGCTAAGGCCACAGCAGGTTCAATTTCACCAAGCCGTTTGCTCCCTTTTCCGAGTTACTTCATATCCCGGATTTCATTGTCTAGCTTTTCCCTTGGCACATTCCGAGTTGGGGCTGTATTGTTTCCTCTTTACATAATGTATTGTTAAATCTGATATCTAACAAGGTATGTACTAAAGGTTTAAATAGTTATAGGGAGCATTGTAACAAATCTCACTAAAACTTTATACAAGGGGTAAAATATCTCATGCACATCAACCATAAAAACTTAACAAAATCTAAGAGCTCCACAAACTAACGCTAAATAGATGTAAATCTACGGGCCCTGCACCAAGGCGCACTCCTAAATCTAGTTATTTCAAGCCCCCACAACACAACAATTACACCAAAGAAAACTCAACCCGGGTCAAAAGGGGCTCCTGCATATGAATCTACGAGCGATATAGAAGTTCCTGCGTGCTTCCAAGCCCCAACCTCGTCCAGGATGCACTTAACCAACCTAACCTCGTCCACGGCTCCCAACAAATCAACTTAGTTATTGAAGATGTTGACTTTTTGTTCTCTGGCAGTGTTGCTATCCTCACGTGCATGTACCATATTCCAACAGTCGTGTCGTGGTCTAACCAGTGTTATGGTCGCAGCGAGTCTTTCTTGAAACGACCTGCAAGCTCGTTCCACACCTGCCTGCTGTATGAACATTCAGTAAGGAGGTGATGTGTTGTTTCCAGGTTCCTTCGACAGAAAGGACATAAATAGTTGTTGCCCCATTGGCGCATTAGAAGTTTATCCGCGGTGAGCACGCGATCAAGCATTAGCTGCCAAATGAAAAACTTGCACTTGGCGGGAGCTCATCCCCTCCAAATGATCTTTTTGTAGTATGTACTGCGATCCATGAATTACCTGTAAGCCGAGGTAGAGGAATAGGCCTCGCCGTTGCCCACCCGCCACTCGATCTTGTCTGGAAGGGCCGATAGTGAGACCTGGTCAATCATCTCAGCGAGCCTCGTCAGTTGCGGTTCGTGTCCCACCAGCAGTCTAGTCCGCAGGTCCAAAATCCACCTATCATCCTGTAATGCCTCGCGGACAGTGTGGTTTTTCTTGGATGAGATTTTGTAGATCTCAGGTGCCACCTGCACAGGAACATAGTCAAGCAGCTAGCGGCCCGTCCAGAACCTAGCGGTGTTGCCATCCCCCACCGTGATCTTGGTTGCGGCGTTGAACATCTCAATGTCTTGTCTGTTACATGGCAGCTCGAGGTGTGTACATGGCTTCTCCGGTGCATGCCACCTCTACCACAACCAACAATGATGTAAGCTCGGCCAAAGCGGTGTGATACACCCCACCCCCTTTTTTGGCTTCTTTGGCACACTTGTTTCCAATTTACTCTACACTTGCCAGCTGTTATCGAGCCGTCACTGTCCCATAACCACACCCTACTGCGGTGGTCAAACTCCTTTTTGACCCAAGCCAGCATCTCGTGGATTGTCATCATGTACACCACGAGGGAGGTTAGGACCGAGTTCAGCAGTTGTAGTCGCCTAGCTTTGCTCATCATGCGTGCCTTCCATGTCGCCAGGTATGTATCGACCTTATCCAGCAGCATTTGCCATTCGGCCTTCCTAAGCTTCCTTACCAGAGAGGCATGCCCAAATACGTAGAAGGAAAGTCCTTGACTTGGATGTTCATAGGTCCAAGTAACTCATCAAGCTGCACACCTTGACATCGGATCGGTGAAGCTGAGCTTTTCCGGAAGTTAGTCTTTAATCCTGTGGCCATGCCAAAGGTTGGCAGAATCTAATGAAGTCCCTGTACATCAGCCGTTGATGGGTTGAGGAATATGGCCACATCATCAGCATACAAGGAGGCTCTAAAGGTGCATTTCTTTCCCCTCAATTTGGAAGGAACCCCAGTCTCTGTGGCCAAGTCGAGCAATCTATGTAGAGGCTCCATTGCGAGCACGAAGAAGAAGGGGGACAAGGAGTCACCCTGACGCAGCCCTCGTTTGTGCTCAATCAGCCTACCCGGCACCCCGTTGATCAGTGGCCGAGATGAGGCCGACCGGAACAACAACGCGATCCAGCCCCTCCAAGGCGGTGGGAAACCTCTGGCCCTTACCATGTCCAAAATGTACGGCCAGGAAACAGTGTCGAACGCCTTCACGATATCTATTTTAGCAACAACATTGGTGTGTTGGCTTTATTGAAGTGCTTGGCGAGGCTGTGGACGCATAGAAAATTATCCTCTATATTTCTCTTGGTAATGAAGGCGCTTTGGCAAGGTGAAATCAACTCATCCAATCTAGGCTCTAATCTCATCGCCATGATCTTGGACACAAGCTTTGTGAAAGCATGGATCAAGCTAATTGGCCTATAGTGGCCAACCTCCATAGGCTGCTCGCATTTTGGTAGTAGGATGTAGTGTGACGTGTTCAAACACTGGAAAAAGTTGTCATCTAGGGAGTAAAACTTGTTCACAGCCTGCATCAGATCGTCCTTTACGATGTTCCAAGATGTGCGGAAAAACCCTCCCAGGAACCCGTTAGGCCCAGGCGCCTTGTCTGACGGAGTGTCGAAGACCGCCCTCTTGACCTCTTCCATCAAGAATTGGGCATCGAGCTCCGAAAGATCCGGCACCGGTAAACCCAGTTCCTCCCAGTTAAACTGATGAGAGCAAGGATCGGCCGTCCCGACCACCTGGCTGAAATGCCTATGTATGGTTTCTTCAAGCTCGCTAGGCGAGGTTGCTATGCCTTCGTCAGAGGTCAGCAATTGAATTCTATTTTTTGCTTTTGATGTGTGGCTCGCAGATGGAAGAACTTTGTATTTGCATCGTCGAGCTGAAGCCATCTAATCCTCGCCCTTTGCTTGATCCTGATGTGGTTGATTACCGCCAACCCAACTGCTCTGGCCTTCAGCGTAGATCTTAGTTCTTTTTATAGAACAGTTAGAATCCTAGACTCATGTGCCTTATCTAGTCTAAGCATAATTTCTTGGCCCACCGGCATCTGCTTCTTGATGTCTCCAACGTAATTTTTGGCCCAGCGGGACGAGTGCCGGCCCAGTCTCTTTAGCTTGTGGTCAAGTCTGGCAAACTGGTTTGTTATTACGCATGGCATGCCCCAGGATTGTTCCACCACCTCTGCGTATCCCTCAACCATAGGCCAGAAACTTTCAAAACAGAAACGGATGGGCAATTGGACGACCATATCTTGCACCAGCAGCAAAGGGCAATGGTCAGACATCGATGACGCTTGAGGCAACAACTTGGCAGCAGGGAAGGCCTCGTCCCACTCTGAGTTACAGAACATGTGGTCGAGGCGGGACAGCGTGGGATCCTGCTGCTCATTACTCCAGGTAAATCTGCGTCCAACCAACTTGATTTCTCGCAGGAAGCTTGCATCAAGAGCTGCCTTGAACTGGTTCATCCAACGCCTATTGACTCTAGGCTTATTTTTATCACGATCATGGAGAATCAGATTGAAGTCTCCAATTACTGCCCATGGCCCAAGCACCTCCTCATGTATTGAAGCAAGCTCGCTGAGGAACTACGGCTTGCGCCCATCATCACTAGGACCATACACCATGGTGAGCGTCCACGTCAGGTTGGGCGTGGAGTCGGCGAAGGTGACAGTGATGGAGTGATTGCGGATGGAGATTGCCGCCACCGTGAGCAAGTTATGTTCCAAAACATAAGGACACCTCCTCTAGTTCCGTTAGCAGGTAGTTCAGTGAAGCCCCCAAACTCCAGCCCGGTGATCTGAAGCTTGTCCGCATCCGAGAGCGGAGATAGCTTGGATTCCTGAATGCACAGGATTGAGCAGCCTATGCTAGCTGCCAAGTCGCGAACCACCGCACGACACGCTCGGTCGTTCTGCCCGCGCACGTTCCAGTTGAGGACCTTAAGGTGTGGCGTCATGGGAAACAACAATGACAGGTTCCGACAAAACGACACATAGACACACATCCTCCACCCGGTGACTCCCAGGGGAAGGATCATCCTTCGAGGTGGCACAGGTCCGCCGACTACAGGTAAAGGCGAGACCCTCCACCATCGAGGCAACTACTAGTACAAGTTTGAATGACGACATGGAGCACCGACTGAGCCGTCTACTGGTATTGGCATTAGCGGGCACCCCATCCACTAAAACACTACAGGTTGTACTATCCATTGGCACGTGGCGACGTCTTCTAATGATCACTCAGTCAGAGCGTGGCACATCCGGGAGCATGCAAAGCATCTCCCCATTCTGCAGCACAAACCCAGGCCTCCCCTAGACCTCAGCGAGGCTAGCTAATCCAGCTACATGGGCATCAGACAGTGGCTCCTCATAGAGGATGAGGTACTGCTGTAACACTTCCTCATTGAAGTCTTCCTCCCGCTGGGTTAGATCAAAACGCTTGCATGCCGCAGCTTGCGCACGCCTGCAGGTTGACATGGTGCTTGCCCTTGTCGCTGGCCTCTCACTCCTACGTGACGATGTGGTGGCGCCTCCCTCCTTCCGTCCGTCCTTCTTATTCCTCTGGCCTAAGTTTGCTGGCATCCCCAGGACCAAGCTATTGATTTTGTGGATGAACTTGGTCACAAATGAATCTTTTGAGCTGACCTCCATTGACGAGACTTGGCTAGTAACCTCCTCCACCGTGGTAGGCGCACCTCTCTGTGCCGCGTGCTGCGCGCGATGAGCCTTGTCGCGCGTCGTGATTTCAAACAGAGTGGCCTCATCCAGGTCCTCCGATCAAGACTCCGATCTCCCTTGTTGCACCGGTGTTGCGAAGATATCTTGTAACTGCCAACCCGATAATGCCTGATCAGACAGAGCTGGCGGGTCTGCGACTGGAACCTCATACACCGTCTTCTCTGGCGTAAGCTAATGGCACGTCATGGAAGTCAGGGCCTGCACACTTGCCCTAGGCCCGAAGATGAGCTCTTCAGTTGGCGTCGTGGCCTGGGCAAGCCTCCCCTTCTTGCTCGGCGAGCGCCTCCCAACCGTCTCTGTTGCCCAGGATACCATTGGGTAGTGTCAAGCCCAGGTTGAGGGCTTGCATCTGTGGTGGCGACCCGAATACTGCCTTCTGTGGGTATGCGTGAATGTTGGCTGACCAACAATCCTAGAGCTCACCGACCGGTCCTAGCTACAGCAATGACGGTTGGATGCACGACCAAGGCAGTAATGGGGCCGGGTCCGAACCATCCTCGTTGTCGCTTGCCTGCTGCCTCATCTCTTCTGACGGGTATCTGAAATACCGCACGCTAGCCTCCACGCCACCTTCACCTTGTTGCGGAGACCCAACCAGTATTGGGCTGTCTATCTGCATGGGGCTGCCCGGGCTACACGAGCGGCCACCTCCCGGCGCCGCCAGGGGCTCCGTGTTGCCGACCACCCCCTCAGCAGGCGCCTGTGACTTGCCTCTGCACTTTGCATGCGCACCGCACCTTGGCGGCTGCTCTGACACTAGGGGGGGGCATGAGGAGCATACCGGCCATGGCCGCAACATCCTCCTCCTACCACCGTTGAGGACTCTTGGAGTGACGCCGTGAGTGCCCCAGCATCTGTTTGTCGGCGTGATGCCGACATCGCCCAACCGGTGACCTGCTAGCCCACCGCTCATAGCGGCGCTCGCCTCGCTCCTGCTCCCTTCGGCCTCTCCCATCGTGCTCCCTCCACCCGGTGCCACTCCGTCTACTATGGCGTGGCTCCCCCGTGGCCACGACCACCACGATCATCACCGTGGCCGCCACAATCATCATCATCATCGTGGCGGTGGTTGGATGGCCCCAACCTGTCCTGCTCTGGCCTAAACCTGGACTCCTCAGAGCCGTCAGTCGCCCCGATCACGAACGGCCTTTCCAAGATGCGCGACAGCTCCACCCCATGTCGACGCTCCTTGTCGATGAGGGGATGGAAGTCTTGGGTGATGTGCAGGTGCAGAACGAGGTGATAGGTCTGCACGTCCTTGCACGTGTCCGCCAGCCTTCCTTCCGGGAGGTGGTCGTTCCGTCCGGCAGCTAAACGGCTATGGATGGTTTACTGCTTCACCTTGGGAATTAGGTCACGATTCCATGCGGACCAGACGAAAAGGCGGAAGGTGTTGTCGCATCAAGGATCGCTGACTCGGCGGTCCAGCTTCGCATCGCCCTCGGCACCTCGATGGTCTCTTCATCCCGTGTTACGTGGCGGTAGCCGGCGATGGCGATCACGGCGGTAGTAGCGGCATGTCCTTGGGTAGCCGCGCGCGATCATCGACCAAGGCGACAGGTCGAGGCGCACGCCACGCACCAGAACATGGCGGAGGTCGATGGCGTGGTCACACTGGGTGGGCATCGCGAAGCGGACGAGGTAGGACTCGGGGTAGTGCTCCGACACGCGGATATCGCCCACGGGGTGGGCAACGCCTGCTCGAGCGACCTCGCGATGGTGTTGGTGGAGAATTCCAGCAGCTGGTTCGGTAGGGTGATGGTGAGGTGGGTGTGCCTCATCTCGTACGCCTTCTGCTCCATCTCCAGCGTGCTGGTCGACAAACTGTACGCCTCCTCCTGGCGCCTAGAGTGATGCCCTGGCCCGCGATCCATGCTCGAAGAAGAGCGAGGAGGCAGGGCAGGTCATCAGTCAAGGCCTGGCGGCCGTGTGGCCGGGTGTGGAGGCGGAGGTGGAGGTGGGCAAGGTAGCTTCTCTCTGGCCAAGCAGTTGCGGGCGATGTGTCCTGGCTGCTTGCATCGTAGGCAGCGGACCTGCTCGTGGCAATCACGAACGAAGTGCCCCATAGATAAACATCTGAAGCAGCCGTCGCCGAAGTGGGCCTGGCTGGCAGGAATTGAATTCCCCTGCCGTCGGTCAGCATGCGTGCCCCTTGAAGAGGAAGGTCCGTGCTTGCACCACCAGTAGCCATGTCGCACCTCGTGGAAGGGGAGTCGGACAAAGGGACGACGGAGTGGCTCCTGGCACGGAACACTCAGGTTCTTTTTAGATAGTGGACGTGGCTAGCGAGCCTCCGGGGGCTGGCTAGTCAAAACCAGCCCTCGCTTAGTTTCCCGGGGAAACCCTCGATTAGGAGCAGCTCACTTTCTGTTTCTGGAAACCCCCCGATCAGGAGCAGCGCGTCTTCTCCCCCCCCCCACCCTAGCGTCGCCCCGCTCCCATCGCGTATTCCCCTCCATCGCGTCTTCCCCCAGATCTTCTTCTCTAAAGACTAGTCTCCCCCACCCCCTTCTCCCCTCCCCCTTTCTCTTTCTCCAGACCTCCATGGGTGAAAGCATGCTGACCTCCCCCACACCCCAGATCTCCTAGATCTCTCTTGGTCACTTCCCATGCTGACCTCCATAGATCTTCTTCTGTAGGACCTCCCCCACAAAAAATCAGGTAATAAAATCTCTCTCCCACCCCCTATCTCTGAACTTACCTCCAGCATCTAGATCGATTCAAAAAACTCAGTAGTGGGTAGGGATAGACCAGATGGTAGGGAACTTACCTCCAGCATGTTGTGGTACACACAGATTTTGATTTCAGTACACACAAACATAGGTACCCATATAGTAGTAACAGACCTCCCATGTAGTACCTTAGAACAGAAAAGTAGGGAAACTGGGTATCATTGCTAGAATCAACTTAGCATTTTCACTGGAACCAACGTAGGCACTTTCTAGAAACCAACTTAGCAACTCGTTGAAACCAACTTGGGTGATATGCTGTGGAGTTCATGCTAAAAGAGTTGCGGGGTTCAGTACACAGAAATGGACCTGGGCATAGTATCCAAAAAACAGAGAAAAAAGGACAACTTTGTATCTTCATGTTACACTTCCCCCCTCGACCTGATGATGCCTTGTTTTCTGCACAGTTTTCCTTGTTTTGCAGTGGAAAGAAAAGTCTGCAAAAAATGTGAAATCATATCAGTATGGATGTATTTCATTATCAGCATGATAAAAATCTCAATAATTTGGTTTTAGATGAAATCAAACAGTGACTCATATTTATCGTTTTTGCAGGATGTCTAGTTTGGATCTAAATGCCCCCCTGAGAAGATGACAATGCCAATGTCATGGAGCCGTAGTTTTGCACTTAGCCTCCCGCGGAAGACGTTGTTGGTGAATGTCCAGACGAAGTGGTGCATGAGCAAGGTGTGGCGGGTGGTGGTTCTTTCGAACACAGTGGCAGAGGACCGTGTCACAATGGTCATCGCTGTCTTGCGTAATCATAGCATGGGACGGCTGCGCTGAGACTCTACCACTTTCCCTGACTTGGATGAAGGTGTTGTCGGCATGAACGAGGAAGTTGCATCGAGCCCGCAAGAACCCTTCATTGGGATGAGGTTTGACACGGTTTTGATGGCAAGAGCGCATTACAATGCTTATGCTCCGAAGCTTGGTTTCTCAATCAAGTCTAATACTTCGAAGAGGGATAAGAACACAAATACACTTGAGAAACAACAATTGTGTGCAACAAGTATCACAGGCCCAAAACAGAAGACGAAGAGCAAAGAGAGAGGATGGCTGTGGTTGAAGATGTCAGCCCTGTTCAACTTGATGGTGATGATGTTGAAGATGGAGAAGGTGGACCATCAAGATCAAAAAGTAGTAGCAGGCTTGGAGTTAAGCGCAAGAGAGAACTGATAAGAAAAACAAAATGCCCAGCTAGGATGTCTGTCAAGTTGATTGATAACAAGTGGGAGGTGACATATTTTGTTGCTGCTGAGCATAATCATCCCATGATTGTGAAGCCATCTCTCACAAAGTACTTGAGATCGCACAGGGGCATCCCCAGTGATGAAAAGGAATTCCTAAGATGCCTACATAGTTGCAACTTAGAAACATGTTTTGTTTAAGAAGAAAAAAGCTAACTCTCGCACAATGTTGCTTATGTTCTAAAAAACAATTAACAAGAAATCTGTTTAAGCTTACTAACATTTCTTGTGTTTGTTTTGCATATGAAATAGGGCGCATGATGGAGGTCATGTCTGAATTTTATGGTGAAGATGCATTTGTCCCATATGGGCCCAAGACAATATCGAACATGCGCTCTGAATTCAGGAGTGAAAACAGGGAGTTTGACATTGGTGAAACGCTTGAATACTTCAAGGAGTTGCAGCAGAAGGACCCAAATTTCTTTTACAAATTCTCATTTGATTCAAAGAACGGAGTGGAAAATATATTCTAGGTTGACAGTGTTGCAAGGAAAGCTTATGTAGAAGCATACCATGATTGTGTGTCGTTTGACACAACATTCTGTACAAATCGCTTCAACGTGCCCTTTGCTCCGTTTATTGGTATAAACAGGCACAGGCAGTCATTTATGTTAGGCTATGGTTTCCTTAGAGATGAGAAGGAAGAAAGTTTTAAGTGGCTAGTCAGAGAATTCCGTGAAGCGATGCATGGCATGCAGCCATCCAACATTATCACAGACCAGGACTAGGCTATGGGGAGAGCCATTTTAGCCATCTTCCCTGATAGTTGGCATAGAAACTGTCGTTGGCACATCATGAAAAAAGCTAATGAGAAGCTGGGTTCATTCCTAGGGCGTCATCCTAGTCTAGCTGATGATTTTAATGAATGCATTGATGAAAGTATGACTATTGAAGAGTTTGAAGCAAGTTGGACTGAACTGGTCATGAAGTAGGGATTGTCTGAGAATGAGACTTTTGCTTGGTTAAAAAAGAATGCTCATACTTGGGTTCCATGCTACTTCAGGCAGCGCTTCTTCCCTTTTTTGCAGTCAACTCAAAGGAGTGAAGGGTTCAATGCAGTTCTAAACCGCTACATAAACCCCCAGAATTCAATCAAGCACTTTGTGAGGTAGTATGAGAAAATCCAAGGAAAGATTTTGGGCAAGGAAGAAAACAATGATTATCAGATAGATGAGCTTGAGGTGAAGCCATGGTCCTCGTTCCCAATAGAGAAGCATGCGTTGGATGTTTATACTTGGGACATTTACCTACGATTCAGGCTAGAATTTGAACTTATTGGCCGCTACAATGTGCAAATGCCGGGGCTGAACATGTACTTGTTGGTTCCTAACAATGTTGGGTGCTATCCTTATGGGTCTAGGAACTACATGGTAAATGCTAATGGTGGACACTTCAACTGTGATTGTTGCAAGATCCAACACGATGGCATTCTTTGCTGCCATGTGTTAAAGGTGTTTACGCATATAGGTATTGATGCAATACCAGAGTGTTTCATATTGAAAAGGTCGACCCATCAAGCAATTGAGGACGCATCGTTTCTTACAGATCCAGTACAAGATGATGTGATGCCTGGAGTGTCACGGCAGAAACTGCGCTTTGCAAACTTGTTTAGATCATTTGTGTAAATGGCTAAAGTCCTTAGTGAATCAGATCAAGCCGAAGCCATTTCCCATAGACACATTAGGGAGATGAAAACAGAGTTTGCACAACTGAACAAAGTTTGGAAGAAGAAAACAACAAACACAAACGTCAACTCTAATGTGTCGCAACAAACAGTGAATCCCAATGTGCAGCAACAACCACCAGCTCCTAATGTGCAACGTGTAACTCCTACGGCTCCTAATGTGCGTCGTGCACGAATAGAAAGTCCCCAGCCAGCAGGTCCCCCGCCAGCAAAAAACCCAAAGAAAGGTTCTACCAGTCAGCATGTTGATTGTGCCAGCAAAAAAGGTTCAAACAATCAATGCCTGTACGACCGCCATAGCCATCTACTAGAGAGAATGTGCCTTTGGCGTCGCCTATCGCATCAGCCCATGGTCCTCATTCGGGTACCCCCTCAGGTACTGTGCATTTGCCACAACAGTACCCATCGTCGAGTGTGTAGACATGCAAAACACCGGTTTTTCGTCCTACATCGACTACAATTAAGTCTGCCCCCTTTGCCTCACCAACAAGTACATGGAAAAGAATTGGTACCCCAAACTGGGGTCCCCTCTATGCAGGCAGCAGGTGGTGTGGTTGTTCCAAGATAAGAAGAATTTGTAGTTCTAAACCCTCCCAGATCTAATACTAAAGGTCGGAAGAAAGGGCGAATACCATCTGGTATTGAGTTGCAAGCAAAAAAAAATCAGTCTATGTACCGTGTGCAATCGGCCTGGCCATAACGCCACGACGTGTGCTTATAGGTTGGTCCATAAGTAGCCGGTAGATCATATCCATGTATGAGTAAGAAAAATGCCAATATGTAATATGGATTTTTTTTGAGTGTATACCTCATTTCAGTTTGAGGATTGCTTTCCAGTTGGTGGTGTTCTTGGTAGATGATACCCATGTATGAGTCTGTATTTTCCTGATGTTTGCAACATTTGTAGAATCATATTTGGGGAGACTCCTTCCATTCCAGTGATGTGCATTGAACAAAGTGCAAATTCCACATTCACTGCTGCATTTTTGAACAAAAACAAAAGAAAAAGAAACACAAGTTAGTAAAAGTTAAATTTGTAGAACTGGAAACAACTTGCACTCCAGAATCAATCAAGTTGGTTTTGCAACTTGTTTAAATTGTACATAGAAATGTAGTTAAGTGGTTTTTAACTTCTCATTTGCATGCTTTTTTAAAAGTTTGAGTTGTACGTCTTCATAAGTTGTATCCTTAAAATCTAGTGTGGCGCTCCGCAAAAACCACTAATAGAAAATCGTGATGTTTTTGTGCATTGCATCATCATGACTGCATGCTTATGTCATCATGCCACCTTGCATTTGAGCATCGTCAGGTCATCTTGCATTTGTTTGTATAAAACTATTTTCAGAAAGCCTAGTTTTATTTTCTGAATATCCCCGTCTTCGTTTCAAATTTTAAAACCGGGCTTCTCCGGATTATTTTGTTTTGTCTAAAAACGATTTACAAAAGCCTTTTAGAAAATAAATAAAAACTTAAATTATTTTTGGGAGGCGGACCTTGAGCCAGTTCAAACCCGGCCGGCCACCTCCAAACCCTAAATCTAGTCCCACCCAAACCCTACCTACCCCACCCCACCTATCCTACCCAGCACCACCGCTGCCAGTGCACACCACACAGCAAACACAACACGCACACACCTACCCCCACCGACCCAGTCCACCCAGTGGACACGACCACCCCACCACGCTGTTCCCACAACCCGGTCGGTGACACGCCCGCCATGACTGACCCGGCCCCACTCGCCTCTGCCTCGAACCACACTCCAACCCCACCCAATCCCGTCCTCACCTCCACGTGCCCCAACCCCACCATCCTTGACCCCACTTTACCCACTGCGCTTGCCCTCCATCCTCAGCGTCACCACCTCCTCTCCTCGATCCGCGCCGCCTACCTCGCCTTGCAGCGCGGCGCCGTCCCTCCCCGGTCGCCCCCCTCGCCGTCCTCGCCGCGGTCTTCCCTGGCCACGTCCCAGCGCCTCTTCGCGTCCTCACCGGCTCTCACGCCCTCTCTATTCATCGCTCTCGCCGCCTCATGAGCAGCGTCCCGCCGCTTCGCTTCCTCCACATGAGCCCCGCCACCGCCCACCGGAGCACGCCTCGCCTCCTCCCGATCTTGTCCTCCGCGCCGGCAAGCCCGCCTCCCTCTTCTCCGTCGGCCGCGACCTCTTCCGCCAGGACGCCGTTGTCGTGGAGCTCCGCCGCCATCCGTCTCCTCCGTCTCCCGCGACCGCTCCCCTGGAGTTTTGGCGTCTCTCGCCCCTTCTCTCTCACTCTGTGACCCTCGGTCTCTATCGCTGCCCGCGTCAGCGTGGCGCGCGACCTCCTCCTCGGCGGCTTGCTGCCAGGACGCCACCAGAGATCCCCACGCCATGGCTGCCATCCTTGCCAAGCCCGCCGTGTCGCTGTCGTCCTCTGCTCGCCACTAAGGCCAAGCCACAACCTCCGTCTTGCATCGCCGCATCCTCCCGGCCCTGTGACCCCGCGCCGGTGCCTCTCCGCGTGGTGCGTTTCCACTTCAGTGTCATTGTTGTGGAGATAGTGTGGTGTGGTGTGGACGTGTTGGTGATGTTCTGTTGCGGCTCGTGTTCATGTCGAGTTGGTGTTGCGAAGACAGGAGGAGACTTTGTACAAGATCATCAAGACTCCGATAAGATGGGAGTACCCTGACGCTCAAGTTCACCACCGACAATGGTAGGAACTCAAGTGCTCCGTCCCGGAATCCGAAGGTGGAACCTCGAAGACCCCGACCTCTCGGATCCTAAAGACCGAACCCCGGCACTGACTTCGTCTTCTCCTTCACGGACGCCAAGACCCCGTTCACGGAGGCGAATTTCGGACCCGAAGACCCTGAGCTCTCCTCCCCAGGACCTGAAGACCGATCCTGCCAAGGCCGAACCACATCGAACCCCAAGACCGTCTTCGCCTACCACCGCAAGGTCTTTTGGAGTTATCGTCGCCCGGAGGCCACCGACACAAGTTCTCTGTCACGGACAAGTTCTTCTACACGGAGCCGATGACCCGAAGCTCTTGTTCACGGAACAACAAGACTCCTTCCCGGACCCGAAGACGACAAGTACGCCGATACGGAACCGACAAGTTCTACATCATGAAGCCGAAGGACGCTGAATGCCAAGGTCTTCTTCTCGGACCCGATGACCGCCAAGATCGCCACACGGAACGACAAGCGCTTCATCTCGAAACGTCAAGTTCTTCATCCCGGACGCCATGCCCGGCTACACGGACCCGAAGACCACCGGTACCCGATCCATTCAAGTTCGCCATTGACGACAAGATCGACACCGACCAGGGCGAATCCGATGTGCCCCCGACGCCAAACCAAGCCCTTCGACAACCTCCGAAGACCGATCCCGTCGAACCGAACCCCAGATCCGAACCCTGAGACCGGACCCTAACCCCCGGAACCCAAGATCTTCCGAACCCAGATGTGTGAACCCTTTCCCAAGCCCCTATTTTATAAATGCTATATATAAAAACCTATTGCATAATAATTGTTCATCTCGCATGCATATCATAATCATGTCGGACCTTCTGTCGTAGTATTAAATATTGCATCCGGTGTTTCTTTTAGTGTTTGCTTCTTCGCGGATTAGGCCGATGAGTGGATGCGAGTATCGACAAGTTCTCCGGATATGAACCATCGACAGTGTTTCCCAGGCGAGCATTTCTCCCCCTTTCTACCTATTTTGCATTTATAGTCTTTATTTCCTCCTGTTGATCTATTGCTATCCGTCTCGCGATGCTTTAGTTTCTGTACACCAGTTATATCCCGTGCAGCCTCTATATTGCCTTGGACACCTCCTATTATCCGTGTTTGGTAGATAGCTGGCCTTGCGAGTCGTAGTTGCTTGCTCATGTGCGATCTCGTGTTGTCAAGTACCACAGTTGTTGGAAGGTTGACAGGTGCTTAATGGTGGAGATGCTTATTGGTGGAGATGATCATGTCTTTAAATACAACTATTAAAATGCTAGATATAACTAATGCAGAGGCATCGGTGGGCAATAGATGTTATTTGGTTCTTCCACGCTTACTTGTGTCCCGTAGGACCCCGAGTACTTGATACCTGTTCCTTGATTTTTCGCACTATCCACATCCAGGAGGCCTTATGGACCCCCCTGAGCCAGAGCTTGATTCATTTCTATTTCTTGGGGCCATAAAGTAGTTTGGGGCTTTATTACTATCATGTACTTATGCCATGCTTTATTGCTTTATTTAAGATTGTGCGTGGAGCACTTTGCTGTTAGGATCACGGAGTGTTTTGCGGTATCGACAAGCCAGTCACACTTTCGGGTTCCCGATCGTTCTGACCATTAGCGCAAACCACGGATCCGTTCGGGTAGCTTAGTGGGGTGGCTCCCTGAAATATTTCTGAATCCTGTGATCGCTTTGTCGTGAATGCCTCGTTGGGTTTTGAGTTGTTTTTTTTGGGGTTGATCGAGTGTGTGTTGCTATTTGTGCACCCCTGCAGGGTAAAACTTTCTGAAAGCCGTGTCCGCGGTTATGGACGACTTGGAGCACAGTATCTCGATCATAGACAAGCATAACTAAAGTAGTGCTATAAATTTGACTTAATATGTGACTAGTAATCAGTTCAAGTATAACGGAATGGATATTAAAAATGCCAACAACTGGTGGATCTGTGGTGATCTGTGTCATACTATACCTGCTTAGTAAGTATTGCAACTCCAATGGAATGTGATAAAAGTGCCAACAACTACTGGGTTTTTGGATTCCTCGGGACTATTATATCTGACTAGTAAATGTTCCAACTACAACGGAATGGTGATTAAAACTGCCCACTACTTATGCTATCAGGATGACTCATGCTACCTATATCTGATTAGTAATTGTTGCAACTATAACGGAATGAGTAAAATTGCCAACTGTGTGAGTTCCTTGGTCTGACTTCCTCGTTTGGTCTCGAGGGGGAAATACCAGGATGGGTATGATTGGTGTTAGTATCAGGTTGGACCCGAATAGGTCTTTCTTATCCCTCTCTAATAGCCGCCAGTGATACCGAGTCTCTATAGGTTGTTTAGTGTGCATGTGCCGCTTTCCACCATACCTATGTGGTAGAGCCTTGAATTCTAGCCTCATTGTGTCGCCTCGATCTTGACGCTCCTCTTTTCCTTTGCCCTTTGTCGGCACCCTTTTGTTTTAGCGGGTTTGAGATCGGCGTCGTTAGCGAGGTTACCCTTCGGCAGGGGCAGGGTTATGGACGCCATTGGTTATTCTTCAGGGCTCTTAGCCCCATTTGCATCTTGTCCCTAGTCGGACGATCTATCGTTTCAAGGTGATTTGGATCTTTGTATTGTATATCTGTATTCTTGACTCTTTGAGTCACTGTTGTATATATATCTGTTCTGTGGGTCCCATCGAGGACTGTTGTGTAATGGTATTACTTCGTTTTCCACCCGTATGAAAGTGCCTGGTGGGCGTCCTTGAATCGTTTCTATGCAGGTTTGGCGGAAAGGGCTAAAACTTGCATAGGGCGATTGAGGTGTTCTGAGTGGTATCGAGCTCGGCGATTCGATACCCCACTAGTCCAGCATGTAGGATAACCTAGCTAACGGCCGATGTAGAGTGTCAAAACTATTTTTGCAAAATCGGTTGGATAGATATGATGAGGTCTGCTTTTACTCCTTACCCCTCTGCTATTCTCCTCTTACCTCTGCGTGTTTTAAATCTGCTCACTTACCTTTCTTCAAGTCCAGGATTTCTCGTGGTTGGGTTTCCGTCGTACCTTCAGGGTTTCGCTTCCTCTTTTGGTAACGGTGTTTCTACCTTTGGACTTCATGCTATCTGATTGATCCTTTATCTGTGGTACCATTCTTTGTTCGTTGTTTGTGCCTTCTGGTGTTTTCCAACGTGACGACATCATCTACGCCGGATCCGATGCAGAGTCTGCATTCCACCTTTGTTTCTGAACCTCGATTGTCGAGATCTTTAGTCTAATTCCGAGAATGGTTGCACGCTTTTCTACTGATTGTGTAGAGTAATAGTTTGGGTGCGCGATGGATTGGCCCCCATGCCGACTACTCACTCTATTTGCTCGTGTACATTGAAGTGGATGAGAATGCATTGGTTCTCTCTTTCTATCGAAGTTAGAGGTGGCTTTATTTGTTGATACCTCTACCTTCGCCCTTTGTTCCCGAAGTGTTCTCTCTACGATCACGGACAACGACCTCTTGTTAGTGGTGTCGCGAGGATCTACACGAAGCGAGAAGATTCAGATCGCTGACCTTCTTCCCGGTACCATGAGGCGGATCTCGAGGGCGAGATCCATTGTTAGTGGTGTCGAATTGTGGCACCCCGCAAAAACCACTACTAGAAAATCGTGGTGTTTTTGTGCATTGCATCATCATGACTGCATGCTCATGCCATCATGCCACCTTGCATTTGAGCATCGTCATATCATCTTGCATTTGTTTGCATAAAATTATTTTCGAAAAGCCTAGTTTTGTTTTCTGAATATCCCCGTCTTCGTTTCAAATTTTAAAACCGGGCTTCTTTGGATTATTTTGTTTTGTCTAAAAACGATTTACAAAAGCCTTTTAGAAAATAAATAAAAACTTAAATTATTTTTGGGAGGCAGCCCGCCAGGCCCGAAAACCCGGCCGGCCACCTCCAAACCCTAAATCTTGTCCCACCCAAACCCTACCTACCCCACCCCACCTATCCTACCCAGCACCACCGCTGCCAGTGCACACCACACAGCAAACACAACACACACACACACCTACCCCCACCGACCTGGTCCACCCAGTGGACACGACCACCCCACCACGCGTTCCACCCCCACCGGTGACCGCCCTGGCCACCCGGACCCCGCCCCGCCTCTGCCCGAACCACACTCCAACCCCACCCGATCCCGTCCTCACCTCCACGTGCCCCAACCCGGCACCATCCTGCGACCCCACCTACCCCACGCGCTCGCCCCGCTCCATCCTCCCCGCGTCTACCCCGCCTCCTCTCCTCGATCCGCGCCGCCCACCTCGCCTCGCAGCGTGGCGCCGTCCCTCCTCGGTCGCTCCCCTCGCCGTTCCTACCGCGGTCTTCCCCGCCGCCAGCGCCCCGACCCTGCGCCTCCTCTTCGCCGTCCCCCTCACCGGCTCTCCTCGTGCCCTCTCTGTTCATCGCCGTCTCCAGCCTTCCATGAGCCAGCGTGCCATGCCTTCCTCCGTCGAGCCCAGCATACCGCCCGCCGCAGGCCGGCGCCTCCTCCCCCCGATCTCGTCCTCCGCGTCGGCGAGCCCGCCTCCCTCTTCTCCGTCTGCCGCGACCTCTTTTGCCAGGCCGCCGTTGTCACGGAGCTCCGCCGCCATCCGTCTCCTCCATCTCCCGCGGCCGCTCCCCTGGAGTTCCGGCGCCGCTCGCCGTCCCTCTCCGCCTGCGCAGCCCTTGGTCTCCTATGCACCGGCCGCCCACATCGCGTAGGCGCCGCGACCTCCTCCCTTTGACGGCTATTGCTGCCAGGACGCCACCAGAGATCCCCACGCCATGGCTGCCATCCTCGCCAAGCCCGCCGTGTCGCTGTCGTCCTCTGCTCGCCGCTGAGGCCAAGCCACAACCTCCGTCTTGCATCGTCGCATCCTCCCGGCCATGTGACCCCGCGCGGGTGCCTCTCCGTGGCCCTGCGCGTTTCCTGTAGTGTCTGTTGTTGTGGAGATAGTGTGGTGTGCTGTGGACGTGTTGGTGATGTTCTGTTGCGGCTCGTGTTCGTGTCGAGTTGGTGTTGCAAAGACATGAGTAGACTTTGTACAAGATCGTCAAGACTCCGATAAGATGGGAGTACCCGGACGCTCAAGTTCGCCACCGACAATGGTAGGAACTCAAGTGCTCCGTCCCGGAATCCGAAGGTGGAACCTCGAAGACCCTGACCTCTCGGATCCTAAAGACCGAACCCCGGCACTGACTTCGTCTTCTCCTACACGGACGGCAAGACCCCGTTCACGGAGGCGAATTTCGGACCCAAAGACCCCGAGCTCTCCTCCCCGGGACCTGAAGACCGATCCTGCCAAGGCCGAACCACATCGAACCCCAAGACCGTCTTCGCCTACCACCGCAAGGTCTTTCGGAGTTATCGTCGCCCGGAGGCCACCGACACAAGTTCTCCGTCATGGACAAGTTCTTCTACACGGAGCCGATGACCCGAAGCTCTTGTTCACGGAACAACAAGACTCCTTCCCGGACCCGAAGACGACAAGTACGCCGATACGGAACCGACAAGTTCTACATCATGAAGCCGGAGGACGCCGAACGCCAAGGTCTTCTTCTCGGACCAGATGACCGCCAAGATCGCCACACGGAACGACAAGCGCTTCATCTCGGAACGTCAAGTTCTTCATCCCGGACGCCATGACTGGCTACATGGACCCGAAGACCACCGGTACCCGATCCATTCAAGTTCGCCATCGACGACAAGATCGACACCGACCAGGGCGAATCCGATGCGCCCCCGATGCCAAACCAAGTCCTTCGACAACCTTCGAAGACCGATCCCATCGAACCGAACCCCAGATCCGAACCCTGAGACCGGACCCTAACCCCCGGAACCCAAGATCTTCCGAACCCAGATGTGTGAACCCTTTCCCGAGCCCCTATTTTATAAATGATATATATAAAAACCTGTTGCATAATAATTGTTCATCTCGCATGCATATCATAATCATGTCGGACCTTCTGTCATAGTATTAAATATTGCATCCGGTGTTTCTTTTAGTGTTTGCTTCTTCGCGGATTAGGCCGATGAGTGGATGCGAGTATCGACAAGTTCTCCGGATATGAACCGTCGACAGTGTTTCCCAGGCGAGCATTTCTCCCCCTTTCTACCTATTTTGCATTTATAGTCTTTATTTCCTCCTGTTGATCTATTGCTATCCGTGTCGCGATGCTTTAGTTTCCGTACACCAGTTATATCCCGTGCAGCCTCTATATTGCCTTGGACACCTCCTATTACCCGTGTTTGGTAGATAGCTGGCCTTGCGAGTCGTAGTTGCTTGCTCAGGTGCGATCTCGTGTTGTCAAGTACCACAGTTGTTGGAAGGTTGACAGGTGCTTAATGGTGGAGATGCTTATTGGTGGAGATGATCATGTCTTTAAATACAACTATTAAAATGCTAGATATAACTAATGCAGAGGCATCGGTGGGCAATAGATGTTATTTGGTTCTTCCACGCTCACTTGTGTCCCGTAGGACCCCGAGTACTTGATACTTGTTCCTTGATTTTTCGCACTATCCACATCCGGGAGGCCTTATGGACCCCACGAGCGAGCTTGATTCATTTCTATTTCTTGGGGCCACAAAGTAGTTTGGGGCTTTATTACTATCTTGTACTTATGCCATCCTTCTTGCTTTATTTAAGATTGTCGTGGAGCACTGTCTTGTTAGGATCACGGAGTGTTTTTGATATCGACCATCCAGTCACACTTCGGGTTCCAAGTCGTTTACCCATTGGCGCAAACCACAGGTCCGTTCGAGACACCAACTTCGTTGCGGGTAGCTTAGTGGGGTGGCCTGAAATATTCTGAATCTGTGATCGCTTTGTCGTGAATGCCTCGTTGGGTTTTGACTTGGTTTTCCAAGATTGATCAGTGGGTGTTGCTATTTATGCACCTGCGGTAAAACTTTCGAAAAGGCGTGTCCATGGTTATGGGCGACTTGGAGCATAGTATCTCGATCATAGACAAGCATAACTAAAGTAGTGCTATAAATTTGACTTAATATGTGACTAGTAATCAGTTCAAGTATACGGAATGGATATTAAAAATGCCAACAATGGTGGATCTGTGTCATACTATACACCTTAGTAAGTATTGCAACTCAATGGAATGTGATAAAAGTACCAACAACTGCTGGGTTTTGGGATTCCTCAGGACTATATATCTGACTAGTAAATATTCCAACTACAACGGAATGGTGATTAAAACTGTCCACTACTTATGCTATCAGGATGACTCATGCTACCTATATCTGATTAGTAATTGCTGCAACTATAATGGAATGAGTAAAATTGCCAACTGTGTGAGTTCCTTGGTCCGACTTCCTCGTTTGGTCTCGAGGGGGAAATACCAGGATTGGTATGATTGGTGTTAGTATCAGGTTGGATCCGAATAGGTCTTTCTTATCCCTCTCTAATAGCCGCCCGTGATCTGAAGTCTCTATAGGTTGTTCGGTGCCATTTGTCTTGCCCGCTTGACCATTCTAACCTCGCCGTGTCTTGGCCTCGATCTTGGCTCCTCTTTTTCCTTTGCCCTTTGTCGGCACCCCTTTTGTTTTAGCAGGTTTGAGATCGACGTCGTTAGCAGGGTTACCCTTCCGGCTTGGCCTGGGCAGGGTTATGGATGTCATTGGTTATTCTTCAGGGCTCTTAGCCCTATTTGCATCTTGTCCGTAGTCGAACGCTCTATCGTTTCAAGGTGATTTGGATCTTTGTATTGTATATCTGTATTCTTGACTCTTTGAGTCATTGTTCTATATATATATATATATATCTGTTCTGTGGGTCACATCGAGGACTGTTGTGTAATGTTATTACTTTGTTTTCCACCCGCACGAAAGTTCCTGGTGGGCGTCCTTGAATCGTTTCTATGCGGGTTTGGCGGAAAGGGCTAAAACTTGCATAGGGCCGATTTGAGGGTGTTACATCTAGTAACTTGGTTCAGTTAACTTGCTTAAGTTGTTTACATATTTAAAGCGAGTTGGTTTTCTAGGAATTATATCCACGAACATGTTTAAAATTCACAAGTTGTATTCTAAAAAAAGTACATTAATTTCGCTCGGTTAGCTTGATTAAGTTGTCTGCAAAAAGTAGAGAAAGTTGGTTTTCCCAAATTCTCACCATGCTCATTATTTTAAAAGTTGCACTATATGCTCTGGAAAAACAACTTAAGATTATCTTGAAACACAACTTATATACATTCTATCCGACAACTTTTACACATTGAGTAAAACAACTTAAAGCAAAAGTAGGCAACACAGGAGTAGGTAACTTTTTATACACAGCAGAGGAAAAAAAGATATTTAGTTAAAGCAGGTTAAAGTTTACTGTACTCACTGTCGCCTGCTTTGGACAGTTGATATCTTTAACTCTGAATGTCGCGATCTGGACATTTGAACTTGCATAGTTCTCTTCCCATAAAGTCTTGATGGGAGCAACTATTTCTTCAACTTTCGCTTGAATTTTTTTGTCTTCGAATGAACTTATGTAATCAAGAACCTCAAATCTTTTGTCCCTTATGTTAATAACGAAAAGCCAGTAGTGATTGACAGGGGCTGGTGCATCCGGTGCCATATTTTCAAGTACAGACAACAAAACTTGTGTTGTTTCATTTGAAAAAATGGTTTCGAATCCTTAGAATGGGTGGTAGCCTTTCGAAAAAAATGGTTTGGACAAAAAAATACTTACACTGTCTTTCCTGTCAAGATGGGCAGTAGTCTTTCCAAAATGTTTTTAAGCTCTCTTTTGTTATAATCAAGATCTTTCAAAAGGGACAGCTCAAAAAACGATATTAATGTGCATTAGGGGGAAAAAAGTACATTAAATGCAAAAAAAATCAAAATATGCACCTCACTAAAACAAAAATAGGATGGAGATCAGAAAAACTAGGGGGGAAAACACAAGACAAATGATGAGAAGTTAAAACCATCAAGACTACATTCTAGGTACAACTTAAAAACAAGTTGAGCAAACCATTATGGTGGGTTAGAATTTGGGATAACCAACTACTCTGCTTTTTGCAGACAGCTTAATCAAGCTGACCGAACCAAATTAATATACTTTAGAATACAACTTGTGAATTTTAAACATGTTCATGGATATAATTCCTGGAAAACCAACTTGTTTTAAATATGTAAACAACTTAAGCAAGTTATCTGAACCAAGTTACTAGATTTTTAGGATACAACTTATGAAGACGTATAACTTAAACTTTAAAAAAAGCATGCAAATGAGAAGTTAAAAACCAACTTAACTACATTCTATGTATAATTTAACACAAGTTGCAAGACCAACTTAATTAATTCTGGAGTGCAAGTTACCAAGACATGTAGTGCAAACCAAAAATATATATGCGCACAGTGAGAATTTGGAAAACTAAATTGTTTACTTTTGTAGAGAAAAAATTAAGCAAGTTAACTGAACCAGTTACTGGATTTTAGAAATACAACTTACAAAGCCGTATAGGGATTTGAAAAATTCAAACTTAAAAAACCCCAACTACTAAAAAGTGTTGGAATTTGGGTGTGGGCCTTGGCCCATAGCCTAATACAAATTCTGAAATTCTCTTGGCCCATTCATGCCTAGCAAGGGGTGGCACCAAAGTTTAGTCCCACCTTGCTAGTTTAGAGGGAGTTGGACAAATATATATAGTGGAGTGTTTCACTACCTCCTAAAGAGAGTGAAGAGGAGTGGCCTACACGCGCGCTCCTCCTCCTCCGCCGCCCGCCTCGCCACGCCTCGTCACGGCCTTGTATGAATTGTGCCTCGGTGCCGATCTTATCTTTTTGCTGCTCGGGAAAATTATTGTGCGAGTTATTTTTCTGTCAGCCGTTTCCGGTTTTTCCGGAAACGTGGGCTGTTACTACTCGGACGTGGAAATACGAGAAAATACACATCTCTCTGCCTCCAGAATCTTGCGCCGCCGCTACACCTTCTCCATCCCCTCTTCCGGCGTGCACCGGACGACGAGACAGTAGGCCTCCGGAACCACCGCCTCTCGTGAACCTGTACGGGTGAGGGGCGATCAGGTTTTTGGGGAGCGCGTCTGTAGCGACCTTGGCGGCATCACGACCGACCACTCCTTCCCGATGAGGACTTCTTCCCGGACATCGGCAGCCTCTACATCGACGCCATGGTGGCGACACTGGTGTCAACCTCAACCCCAACCTGAGCGAACCCGATTCCTCCTCTAGCACCGTCGTGTCTGTTCCTACCTAGTTCAGTTTCTGTTACAGTTTCTTGTACTAGCTCTTGGAATAGATGTGATCTGTTTATCCTGGTTGAATAGGATCTGTTCGTTTATTCTGCTAGTATACATGATTAGATTAATTCTAGCACTTATAGTCATGATTTATTATTACTTATTTTGGATTAAATATTATGGTAATTTGTTTATATTTTCAACAATCCAAAAACCTGATTATAGGCAACTGAATTCAATCTGGTTTAGCTTGGCTACAAGGCCTCCTTTTGATGGTGTCAATTATAAGAGATGGCGCCGAGAGCAGTTCTATGGTTGAAAAACCTAGGCTGCTATAAGCGCCACTCTTAACAAACTGAGGAGACCTTTCTCCTGCTCGGGAGGAAGCGTTTGAAGAGTCGACACCATGTTTATGGGAGCTTTGTTCAATATTCTTGGTGACAACATTGTTGACACCTATATGTCATTGATAATGGCAAGGATGCGTGGGATGCACTGGCGCCAAGTTTGGTGTTTGGGATCTTTGGATGTGCGTATATCATGGAGCAATTCTATGACTACAAGATGATCGATGACCGTCCCATCATGGATCGGGCTCATGAGATACGATCCCTTGCCAAAGAACTCGGCGATTCAAGTGTAACTTACCGGACAAGTTCGTGGCGGAGGCATTATTGCCAAGCTTCCTCCTTCTTGGAGGAACTTTGCTACCTCTGAAACATAAGAGGCAGGAGTTTTCTGTTTGGATCTCATCGGATCTCTTCATGTTGAAGAAAAGGCGAGAGCAAAAGATACACGTCCTCGAGGCTTTGATGGAAGTTCTAAGCGCACATGTAGTGCAGAAAAACAACTTCAGTCCACAAGTTCAAGAATAAGAACAAGTCGATGGCAAAGGAAAGTTTGATGGCAAAACAAGGCCGCAGACTACCAACTTCAAGAAGAAGGCGAGTATAAGAAGAAAGGATCCTGCCATGTCTGTGGTGATCCTAATCATTGGGCTCCTAGCTGCCCCAATCGCTTTGATAAGCGTTCACATGGAAATAGTGGCAAGTCTGCTAATGTTGTCCTTGGTGATATTGAGATGAAGGATGCTGGGTACGGTATATTTCCCACTTTGTTCTTTCGTTTGTAATTCACCGATTGGTGGATGAACCGTGCAAATATACATGTATGTGCTGATATTTCCATGTTCTCTTCTTATCAGGTCGAGCGGGCTGGCTCCGTCTTGATGGGAAGCGGCTCACGTGCTTCTGTTCAAGGTGTTGGTACGGTGGATCTGAAGTTTACTTCGGGAAGATCGTCTGGTGAAGAATGTGCGTACGTTCCCTCAATCAATAAGAATCTCGTCGGCGGATCTCTTTACGTCGAGATGGTTTTAAGTTAGTCTTTGAGTCCAATAAAGTTGTAATTTCTAAGTGTGGACAATTTGTTGGAAAGGGTTATGAGTGCGGAGGCTTGTTCCGCTTATCTTTGTCAGACTTATGTACTCAAGTTATTAATCATGTTTGCAATGATAGTGAGTCCAATATTTGGCATTCACGACTTTGTCATATTAATTTTGGATGCATGACGCGGCTTGCCGATATGAATCTAATTCCGAAATTTACTACTGTCAAAAGTTCCAAGTGTCAAGTATGTGTGCAAGCTAAGCAACCTCGCAAGTCTCACAAGGCTGCCGAGTGCAATTTGGCACCATGGAACTAATACATTCAGATCTTTGTGAGATGAATGGTGAGTTGACAAAGGTGGAAAGCGATATTTCATGACTTTAATTGATGATTCCACTCGTCTTGTTATGTGTATCTTCTGAAATCTAAAGATGAAGCTTTTAATCACTTCAAAATCTATAAAGCTGAATCAGAAAACCAACTTGATCGAAAGATTAAGCGACTTCGGTCTGATCGTGGTGGAGAGTATTTTCCAACGAATTTGATTCTTTTTGTGCGGAGCATGGTATTATCCATGAGAGGGCCTCCCTACTCACCTCGGTCAAATGGGGTGGCCAAAGAAAGAACCGTACTCTAACTGATTTGGTTAACGCCATGTTAGATACATCGGGTCTATCCAAGGAATGGTGGGGAGGCGATAAAGGCTGTGTCATGTCCTAAACCGTGTTCCCAAAAGAACAAAACCATTACTCCATTTGAGGAATGGGAAAGGAAAAGGCTGAAACTCTCCTACTTACGAACTTGGGGTTGTTTGGCGAAAGTGAATGTCTTGGATACCCAAGAAGCGCAAGCTTGGACCAAAAACCGTGGATTGTGTCTTTACGGGATATGCATTTCATAGCATTGGCTATAGATTTTGATAGTGAAATCTCGGTGTCGACATGCATGTTGGTACAATCATGGAGTCGAATGATGCGACTTTCTTTGAAGACATCTTTCCCATGAAAGATTCGTCTAGTTCATCAAATCGGGAGATGCCTAGTTTATCTAGTCAAGAATTAATCACAATTCCTAAACCCACCATTTCGATAGAACACCACGATAATCCTGTGGAGGATAACGGTGAAGCTCCTACCAGTAAGAGACAAAGGACTGCGAAGTCCTTTGGTGATGATTTCATTGTATACCTCGTGGATGATACTCCACTTCTATTTCGAAGCTTATGCATCTCAAGATCTGACTCTTTGGAAAGAAGCCGTTCACGATGAGATGGATTCCATCATAGCAAGCGGAACTTGGGAAATTACTAATCGTCCTTATGGGTGCAAACACATGTAGGATGTAAGTGGGTGTTTAAGAAGAATCTTAGACCTGATGGTACTATTGAGAAGTATAAGGCACGCCTTGTTGCCAAGGGTTATACCCGAAAGAAGGCGAAGACTTCTTTGATACTTATTCACTGTGGCTAGATTGACCACCATTCGAATCTTGCTATCCTTGGCTGCCTCGCATGATCTTCTCGTTCATCAAATGGACGTTAAGGCGGCTTTCCTAAATGGAGAGTTAGATGAGGAAATTTATATGGATCAATGGGATGGATTCGTGATAGATGGTCAACAAGGCAAGGTTTGCAAGTTACTGAAGTCTCTGTATGGTCTTAAGCAAGCACCTAAGCGATGGCATGAGAAGTTTGAAAGGACTTTAAGCGATGAAGGCTTTATTGTAAACAAGGCGACAAGTGTGTGTACTATCGCCATGGTGGGGCGAGGGAGTCATCTTATGTACGTATGTTGATGATATACTGATATTCGGGACCAATATTAATGTTATCAATGAGGTCAAAGACTTTCTATCTCGTTGTTTTGAGATGAAAGATCTAGGAGTGGCTGATGTGATATTGAACATCAAAACTGAAAGATGATGATGGTGGGATAACCTTTGCCGGTCTCACTATGTGGAGAAGATCTTGAGTCGTTTTGGGTATAGCGAATGTAGATCCTCTCCTACACCATATGATCCTAGCGTGTTGGTTGAAAGAATCGGGGAGATCCTAAGGATGCTAAAGATCGGTGAGATATTCTCAGATTATTGGCTCGCTTATATATTTAGCCAGCCTTCGAGGCTGACATCTCCTTTCTTTGTAAGCAAGTTAAGTCGATTTGTCTCAAATCACGGAGATGTTCATTGGCAGGCCCTTGAAAGGGTTTTGCGTTATTTGAAAACCTTTGCGAGCTATGGGATTCACTACTCCGGGTATCCAAGGGTACTTGAAGGGTATAGTGACTCAAACTGGATTTCGATCTTGATGAGACTAAGGCCACGGTGGTTATGTGTTTACACTTGGTGGTGGCTGTTTCTTGGAAGTCTTGCAAGTAGACCATCTTAACGAGGTCAACTATGGAAGCAGAACTCACAACATTAGACCACCCTTGTTGAGCGAGTGGCTTCGTGAACTCTTGATGAACTTACACGTGGTTGAAAAACCAATACCCAATCCTTATGAATGATAATCAAGCTGTGATCATAAAAATAAACAGTTCTAAGGACAATATGAAGTCATCAAGACATGTGAAGAGGAGATTGAAATCTGTCGGGGAAAATGAGAAACTCGGAGTTATTGCATTGGATTATATCCAAACATCGAAAATCTGAGATCCCTTCACAAAGGGTCTATCACGTAATGTGATAGATAATGCATCGAGGAGATGGGTTTGAGACCCACTTTTGAGTTGCTCACGGTGGTAACCGCTCTATGTGATCGGAGATCCCGTGAAGTAGAGTTGGGAGACAAGCTGTTGGTCAACTGGGAGGACAGTATCCTTATAGCATACTACCACTCCGTATAGATGCAATACTCTCCTATTCTGCATGGCAGGTTGGTATTTACCTTAATGTGTTCTGAGTGGCTTGTTTAAGCAAAGATGTTGTCTGAGAACATCTTTTGAAGAACACACCTATATGAGTCTGTCAAACGTCGCGGTCAAGTGAGAGTTGGGTGCTCTCTAATAAACTCATGAAAGGCCATGGAGTATGACGCATAAGCTCCAAACCATCGGAGAAGCTTCATGTCGGTCTAGACCTTATGTGAAACTAGTGCGCACCAAACTTGTAGTTCAAGGCATAGTCCACTATTCAAGTTGCAATCTAGTGTAGCGTGAAGTTCTAAGTGAAAGTTCAACTTAACAGTCTCCACCTCGCACCGGTATATAAACAATGCTCTGGAATTGATGTGATGTGATGATATGTGCCTATGAGAATTTTTTGGGGATTGTTGGAATTTGGGTGTGGGCCTTGGCCCATAGCCTAATACAAATTCTGAAATTCTCTTGGCCCATTCATGCCTAGCAAGGGGTGGCACCAAAGTTTAGTCCCACCTTGCTAGTTTAGAGGGAGTTGGACCAATATATATAGTGGAGTGTTTCACTATCTCCTAAAGAGAGTGAAGAGGAGTGGCCTACACGCGCGCTCCTCCTCCTCCACCGCCCGCCTCGCCACGCCTCGCCTCGCCTAGCCTAGCCTCGTCACGACGCGCGCGCCGCGGTTTGCGGAATTGTGCCTCGGTGCCGATCTTATCTTTTTGCTGCTCGGGAAAATTATTGTGCGAGTTATTTTTCTGTCAGCCGTTTCCGGTTTTTCCGGAAACGTGGGCTGTTACTACTCGGACGTGGACTACGCCCGACGTCTTACCCGACCGGCGCCTATATATAGACGGCCTTAGGCTAAAACCCTAATACGAGAAAATACACATCTCTCTGCCTCCAGAACCTTGCGCCGCCGCTACACCTTCTCCATCCCCTCTTCCGGCGTGCCGGACGGACGGAGACGATGAACCTCGGACCACCGCCTCGTGAACTGTGCGGGTGAGGCGATCAGGTTTTGGGGCGCGTCTGTAGCGACTACGGCAACATCACGTCGACCGACCACTCCTTCCCCGACGAGGACTTCTTCCCGGACATCAGCAGCCTCTACATCGACGCCATGGCTGACGACACTGGTGTCAACCTCAACCCTAACCTGAACGCGAACCCGATTCCTCCTCCAGCACCGTACGTAATCTGTTCCTACCTAGTTCAGTTTCTGTTGCAGTTTCTTGTACTAGCTCTTGGAATAGATGTGATCTGTTTATCCTGGTTAAATATGATCTGTTCGTTTATTCTGCTAGTATACATGATTATATTAATTCTAGCACTTATAGTCATGATTTATTATTATTTATTTCGGATTAAATATTATGGTAATTTGCTTATATTTTCAACAAAAAGTGCACGGTGGCTGGTTGGTTCGCCGAGCCACTGTTTCCTGGCCGTCTAACTTAATCAGGCCCGCGCGCTTGCATCCATACCAACAGCCCCCCGTGCTCCTTCTACATCCCGTACTCCCTATGTCTCTAGATTCTGCATATCCTAGTCTTCAAAGCTACTGCATGAGCTGGATTTGTGGTGTTCGTTTGGTGTTTTTCTGGAATAAGAGACGACATGTACGGAAGCCTACGGCAGGTCAGAGAACTGGATACGCAGGCCTACAGCAGGTAAGTTAGACAAGCTGTATCCACACACAAGGATTGTCTTTCCATTGTAGGGGTCGATGGCTTGGGAAAAGCTTTCCTTATTAGGATGGGGGATGGATTGGACTAACCAGCCCCAGGTTGTTATCTAGACGCACCCCTTAAAAAAGCATGCAAAAATGGTTTGATTTTTAAAAAAGCAACTTATTCACATTCTGTGGTTAACTTAGGCAGGTTTACCAAAGCAACTTAGTTGATTCTCATGTACAAATTATTGGTGAGAAACAAACTTAATATGGATGTAAATGCGAGTGTTCCTGTTCCATCTATAACTAAGTTGAAAAATGGATGCAACAAATCTTACAACTGTGCAACTTAATTTAGTTGGACGCGTCTAGCGAGCAACCAGGGCCTGGTTTTGCTAGACTCGGCCCTCGCCCCAAAAAGGAAATACCCCACCGACCAGTACAGACCTTTTTTTTGGCAAAGTTGAGACACAACCAGAACCGTGCTACCTAACCCAGCTCCCTTGGCGTGCTAATAACCACCTCCACCTTCTTTTACACATGGATTTGAGGTTGTGAATCAACAAGGGAGATCACAAAAGAAAACCACAGGTAATTGCATCTCCTTTTACCCTTCTCCCTCATCACTCTAGCACCATCTCCACAGGTAAAAAAATTAGATGTGATGCAGATCCCATGAAAGTAAAACAAGGTACAACTTAAGACAGATTTGTGGCAAAAACACCTCTCTCTCCCCCTTTTCTCCCCCTCTCTCCTACATCGTTTGGGTGCTAGTTTAGATTTCATGAAGGAGAACAACTTAGTTAGGATGATGGAGCAACGTATGTATGCTGATAGAAGCAACTTATGTATGATGATAGAAGCAACTTAATTAAATTCAATAGTCAACTAAAATCATGATGATGGAAAAGCATCTGTTAACTAGGCACGATGATAAAAAAGACAACTTAAGCTTGTTGAATAAAACAACTCAGTTAAAATCAGTAACCAACTTAAGCAATCCGCGACATCCAAACTACCCCTGTAGAATGAAACTATTAATCTAGAAAAGCCATGATCTGAAAATCAAACTTACCTATATATAGTGCATGACTTAAGCTTGTTGAACAAAGCAACTCAGTTAAAAAAAGGAAAATCAGTAACCAATTTAATCATGCCGCGACATCAAAAACTGCTCTAGAGGATAAAATGATCAACTGAAAAAGCATGATCTGAAAATCAAACTTAGCCATATATATTGCACACCTTGAGCTTGTTGAACGAAACAACTTCTTGGTGAGAATTTAAAAATAGCTTATTGCATTATGTAAAACATCTTAAGCAACTTGACCAAAACAACTCAACTAACTGGACTCTACAACTTATTTGCATTATGAACAAAAAGCAAAAAAAGAAACAAAAAAGAAAAGGATTGTGGAGGTCATTTTACCGAAACCCTTAGAGGCATGACGAGCTTCTTGATCTTCTTGAGTTTTCGTAGCATTATGGATTCGATTCCAAGTTCCATTATAGTGTTCGACACCCACCCTCCTGGCAACATTGAGTTGGCAAGGTCTCTTAGTGAAACAAAGAACTTTTCGTAGTTGATAATTATTGGTGTCTTGTCAGTGTGTTGCCCCCTCCTAGCTCTTTTACCATGTGTTATAACCGCGTTGTATATCTCTTTCACATCAACTGAGCATCTGTGAACCCTTTTGTCAACATATGAGAAGTATGGTGATTTCATGTAAGGTCCCTGCCTGACAATCCTTCTTTCCTAGAATTGTGGATGGTCTACTATTGTAGTACTGCCAGATGCATCAGAGTTCACTATGGCCCCCCTTACTACCTTTGTTGGTGTATTCAACCCAGTATCAGCATGCTTACTAACCACGGGACTGGTTCCCTGAACTTGCAGACACTCTATTTTTTAAGTGTTGCTAGCTGCATCAGAGTTTGATATTGCCTTGCTCCCTGCCTTTGATGCTGTGTTTGGGCTAGTATCAGGTTGTTCGCTACCTACATGGCTTGTTCCGTGGATACTTTCTCCCTTTCTACAGCCAATACAGCTTCTCTCCATGTCTGGTCATCCCAATCATCAACATAATTGAACCTTTCATTCTCCAGATTTACAGGGTTTAGTGCTGATTGTGTGAGGTTTGAAGGACTGTTGAGACACTGGTTTTCGTCCTTCTCTGGACTACTGAAACCAAGATGAAAACTTGGTGGATCGCAAGCTTGATCCAATCTATCCTGCCATGATTTCCTGCCTTTCAGTTTATGTGACTCTGCTGCAGGTGGTGGACATGTTTCACAAGTGGCCTCCTGCTTGCTTTGATTGTTGTTGCTGCTGTAGCTTGCTCCTGCATTTTGAGTACCTGCATGTGCCAGTGGTGTAGTTTCAGTTGCCTTTAGCCATGTTTTGGCAACTTCAGGAGATATCAATGATGTTCCTGAGTTGTTTTCATTGACTCCAGGTTCATTTGGCGCTCTGTTCGCTGGGTCTGGCAGTTGCTTTCCTGTTGGTGGTCTACTTGTGACTGTGATAGTTGGCGAGCATGGCTGGTCTGGACGGCCACGTTGTGCACCAATTTTGTGTCTCCTCTTCCCTTGATGCTGCACATCTCTTAAATCCAAGTTTTGTAGTTTGAGGCACTCTTCTGTCAGTTTGTGTGTTTCTTCATCTCCTCCATCTTGAGTTGTTTGTACCCGGGTCACGCTTGCAGGAGATGGTGATGTGTTCTCTTCGTCTGCCTTCCTCCTGGTTCCTTGAAATAACCATTGCCCTGATAGATGAGCATTGTTGCTGGCACCGGTAGCAACATGGATTTTAGGATCTATGTTCCTCTTCCTTAGGTTGCTAGCAGGCCCGTCGTGTGGTTTTTTTGGTGTTAGCCTAGCAGATCTTCTAGGTGTCTTGTCCAAGTCACCACCTTGTTCCCCCCCGTGTTCATCTTCTCTCTCTAATCCATTGCCATCATTTCTATCCTCATCATCGTTTCCTTTAGTGTTGCCGTCTTCCCCATCGATGTTGTCTCCAGATTCATCATCTTCATTATTGTTGTCTTCTGACTCATCATCTTCATCATCCCCATCGTCGCCATCGTTTGTGACAATCTTTTGTCTCTTCCTTCTCCCCTGAGCATGGCTTGAGCTTGCTGCACTTTCCATGGTTCCAATAGCTTCCACAAAAGTACCGAGCCTGTTTGATATGTCAGTGCATAACTCCCGAATCATAACAACAATCTTCCTTTTGTGCTGCCAAAAAAAGATAAATAAATAAATAAGTGATCATGTCGCAGGAAACAACTTAATCATCGTGAACAAATCAACTTAGTAGGATGCCGAAAAACATCAGGAAAAACACTAAGTATAGGGCAGAAAAACATCAGGAACCAAAAATGAGCGTGTTTTTGATTGCATAAAAAGCATAACATGATCATGTTGCATTCGTATGTGTAAGAAAACATAAGGATCCAACTAAAGTAGTATTTGGAACCAACTTAATCATGGCGCAAAGAACAACTTAGCCAACAGGAGTAAACAACTAAAAAAATAGAATGAAAATAAAGCATTCACAAAAAACACCAGGAACAACTAAGTATGATTTTGAACCAATTTAAGCATCATGAACAAAGCAATCAGTTTCAACTTTGTATATAACTGAGTATATAACTAACTGAGTATATAACTGAAATCAACTTTGTGGAGGATTAAAACCAACTGAGTACATTGCTGAACTCAACTTAGACATTCTAGGCAACTTGTCATACTTAATACCTCATATGGATAAAGCAACTAGGTAATCTACTAACCACAACTTAGTGCCTCACAAACTACAACTTACCTGCACCCGAAAAGCGACTAGGTGATCTTAAACCTACCCCGAAAAGCGACTAGGTGATCTTAAACCTATAGCAACCCCCACATCAACATAGTGGAACCAACACACCAACTTAGCTGTACCCCAAAAAGCAACTAGGTAATCTAGTAAAACACAACTTAGCACATGACAAAAATGCAACTTACCAGGACCTAAAAAACGTCTAGGTGATATTAATTCGACAATTTAGTTAGATCAACAACCCCATGAAAGAAGTAGAGATGGTCCTAAACCTACTAGTCTTAGCAGCAAAATAGTGGAACCAAAAAATAGCAACTTAGCTACACTTGAAAAAGCAACTAGGTGATCATGAGTATATAACTAACTGAGTATATAACTGAAATCAACTTTGTGGAGGATTAAAACCAACTGAGTACATTGCTGAACTCAACTTAGACATTCTAGCAACTTAATACCTCATATGGAAAGCTCCGCGGAAAATTTGACGATACAAAATCTTCAGTCCTTGTCATCCCTACAAAGAGCCCATCAGTTATGTTTGTGCCGACACCTTCTTTTAGCTATATTTTCATGTCACGGAACACAAATGAAAAACTTGTTAGACAGTGCATGGTTAAGTTTTGGTAAAAAAAATGAAATCGAGCGCAAAAATGAAGAGAAAAAGGTGCTTACTCTAAGTTTCCCAAACTCTTCATTGCCTTTAGAGTCCTTGCGCGTGACAGCTTGTATAAGTCTATCATTCCATGCTTCAGTCCGGATTGGACAATTTGCTTCAGGTTGCACCTCCTCGTCGACCTCCAGAGAATCAAGATAAAGGATCTGTGTTGGAGCAATATGAAAAGAAGGACATACAGTTAATGACTATATCTGTTACAAGAATTGGTTCGTGCTAGGAAAAAATAATAAAAAGGTTGAGCAACTTGCCACGAGGTGATGGAGGCAGCAACAAACAGACTTTTTCTTTGCTCCCATTTTCTTTACTTGCGTGGAAATTTTATCAACAACAAACTAGGCGAAATTGGTCCTCCGGAATAGGTTGATATCAACAAGAGACCTATAGCACCTGGGACTGATGCTAGAAGCGGTTGACGGGCATACAAAGTAGCTTATTACACCGGCAAAATATGCACGAAGGAACTTCATATCTGCTATCCCGCCCATGTTTTGTATCATTTTGCACCAGTCAGCCCACTCCGGGGCTGAGCCATTCTCTATGTTGTATTCCTGGTTGAAGAACTCAATGGCTTCTGTCTCCATCTCATAATAGACAAGTTGCCCCTCATTCAGGATCCCAAAAACTCTTGTGTACGAATCTGCATTAACTGGGATTGATCCCCTCCCTAGGATGGCAAGCTCATTCCGTATGGGGTCAAAGCAAGATAGGACCCACATACTTAGGTTCACTGGCATCTCTTTAGCCTGCACCCTTATCATTGCTCCCCATCCCCATTCTTCTATTAGAGTTTTATGTTCTGGAGACAAAATACTGTAACTTAAACAACCTCGCGAGCGAAGCGCGGTTCCTTCCAAGCTGTAGAAATTTCAAAAAAGGCGATATCAATATTGATCCTTAATTTTCAAAAAAAAAGTTGTAGAACAAAAATAACAGTAAGGTGTGGAAAAATAAGGAGAACACACCACAATCTGTCTTGTACAAGCAGGCTTCAGCGGCGAAGCTACAACAGATTTATCTCCCCCTGCATTGTGAGGAACTTGCCTGCTCGCCCCTGCTGCATTAGCTTCCGACAAGCGCAGACGGGCGCGTTTGGTATTATCTTTAGCCATATGTTCCTAGTGAAAAAAATAATTCATCTTAGAACCTATACCATATTCTGTATGCAGCTATATACCCAGTATGCAACTTACGCAAAACATAACTATGTGCAAAAAAAATCATTTGCAAAAGTTTATGTAAGAGTAAAACAACAACTCAAAAAGGTATTATTTGGAACCATAAGAACCAACTAGGTGTGATTTAGAATCAATTTAAGCGTGCTGGAAGGAACAACTTAACCATCATAGGCAAGCAACTATTAAAAATAGATTTAAAAAAAGCATGAAAACCCAACTAAAAGGTATTATTTGAAACCAACTTAAAGCATGTCGTAACAAAAGAACTTAGCCAGCATGAGAAAACAACTAACAAAAATGAATGAAAATCAATCTATCACACGTACCCAAAACTTAACCAAGCTATGCTGACCTAAAAAACAAGGTAATCTACTAACCACAACTTAGTGCCTCACAAATTACAACTTACCTGAACCCGAAAAAATGACTAGGTGATCTTAAACCTACCCCGAAAAGCAACTAGGTGATCTTAAACCTACAACAACCCCCACATCAACATAGTGGAACCAACACACCAACTTAGCTATACCCCAAAAAGCAACTAGGTAATCTAGTAAACACAACTTAGCACATGATAAATTACAACTTACCAGGACCTGAAAAAACGGCTAGGTGGATATTAATTTGACAATTTAGTTAGATCAACAACCCCATGAAGGAATAAAGGTGGTCCTAAACTTACTAGTCTTAGCAGCAACATAGTGGAACCAAAAAATAGCAACTTAGCTACACTTGAAAAAAGCAACTAGGTGATCATGTAACTACAACTTAGTTAAACCCACAAACGTAAGTGCCGCCTTCAAAATACACACAAAAAAACCTAACAATTAAAGTGGCAGGGCAGCTGCCATTCACCTCGACATGCGAAGCACATGGGCATGCAACTTACCAACAAACATGGCGCAAGTTAACGAGGAGTTAGTTAAATTTGCTAAGCAAGTTAAAAATATCCTAAAAAATTGGTTAGCCATGGCACAAAGAACATAAAAACTAGCCTAGATAGACCACTTGACAAATAACTCTAAGTGACTTGTTGATGCTATGAACCTAATAGAATGGTTGCACAGATCATATGGATACATAAAAAAAGCTAGCCCCACTCTTACTCAAAAAATATTGATGTTGATCAACGTACAAAAATATACTGATTGCAATCTGAAAGTAGCTTAACTACGGTGACAAGACAACTTAATTCGAAAAAGGAACATTGAATCAAATCAAACCAAAAATGCTCCTGAAAAACAAAATGTAACTTAGGCTAATCTAGCAAATCAACTTAGTTATATGATGAAAACAGCTTAACTAAGATGAAAAAAACAACTAAATTAGAGGAAAAGGACAGTGAATCAAAAATCCCAAAATATCCATAACATCAGGAACCAACTGGTTAGTATTGTGGAGCCAACTTAAACATGTTGCAAACAACAACTAAGCCAGCATGAGCAAACAACTAAGTATGATTTAGAAAAACACTAAAGTATGAAAATCAAAAAGCACCGGAAACCAACTAGGTATGATTTAAAACCAAAATTAAGCATGTCGCAAAAAAAAATTTAACCATCATGGACAAAAGCAACTAATTAGGATTGAAGCATCGGGAACCAACTAGATAAGATTTAGAACCAATTTAAGCATGCTGCAAAAGGAACAAAAACTTATCCATCACGAACAAAACAACTACCCAAAGTATGATTCAAACAACATCAGGAGAAACCAAATCTAAGTAGCATTTATACAACCAATTTGAGCATGTTTGCTTGCATAAGCATACTGAATTTAGAGACCAAAACTTAACCATGCTATGCTGACTAACAAAAACTTAAACCATGATTCATAGTGCATTTTTAATTTGGTTTGGATTTTGAGTTATTTTTTGCTCCAGCTTACACTAACAAAATCCATCACACGTGCTACTAAGTAAGCATACTGAAAAAATAGATACGCACCTAGTAGATACACCCCCTAGGGTGTAGCTGAAAACAGAAAATGGCACTGACATTTTACAGAGGCAAATATATGTCATAGATTTGCAACTTAACAAGCGGGGGAGATTGAACAGAAATGAGATCCCTATGTGAATACCACCCGTACAGACAAATGGGAAGGTGAAAACGACATCATCTTCTGAGGGATTTTAGCCATGGGAAAATGACCGAGGATGAACAAGCTACTAACGTCGACATTAGGGGCCGAGATTTGTAGATTTTGGTAGTACGGTTACCTAGGGAGTTGCTTGCTGCAGACAAATCCGTGTCAAATCTTCGTCTTCGATCAAAACAACTCCGGCGGAAAAGCTCGAACTTCGGCACGAACTCTACGCGGAAAACTCGTCGCACGGGAAACCGCACCGCCCGCTCGATGCCGCAGCGGGTCGCCGACCTCGCCGTGAAACTCCCTTGACGTAGATCTGGACAGCCGCCCCGCGAGATGGATCTCCCCGAAGCTCCCTTGACGCAGAAGTCAACGCTCCTCTCAACCTCCGCCTGAGATCTCGCCACCCCGCCGCGAGGCTCAAGGATGCAGATCCGCCCCGCCGCGAGACTCCTCTGCCACCGACGCCGCGGGACCGAGCTCTCTGCGGGTTGAGGTAATCCGCTCTGTACTCCTCCGCCACCGACGCTGTGGAGAAAAATGTGTAGAGGGACGGGGACGGCGGGAGCAACGGTGCTGGCGTGGAAGCTCGCTGCCCTCTGCTTCACTCCGCCCCACCCCCCGTAGCGGAGCAACCCCCACCCTCCCGGGTCGCGGGACCGATCTCGCTGCCCTCACTCTCCTCTCCTTCACCGTTGCTTCGAGAAGACGAAGCAAAAATGGGGGATGAAACAGGCCTAGTGCAGAGATACCCCGTGTATTTTGAACGAAACGACACGTGTGTGCTGCGCGTGGAAACAGTCCGAACGGGGGCGTCCAGATGAGGATCGGACGGTCCACAATCGGAGGCTAGAAAAGACAATCTGGCCTCCAAGCACTTTTTAGCATTTGGGTTAGATAGTAGAGAGTAGAGAAATCGGAACTTATTCCCTATCCTCGTCGTTTAATTAGGAGGACAGAGTTTGACCAAGGAGAGGTTGCACACATTGGTTTGTATTTGGTCAGAGTCGGGAGACAGCTTATCGTGACCAGATTTGGTTCATCTTATACGTGAGAAAACAACAACGAAGTACCTGCTACGCGTGCCGCGACCAGACACGCTTGACCCCTGGTATCTGCTCTCATGAGACAACGCCATTTTCCTCGCCACAACATTGTTTCTCAGCCACGGGTCGCTACATTTGTCGAGCACGCCTGGAGCTTCTGCTGCGGCATTTTTTCTTCACCTTTTTTTGAGAGAATGTGGCACTTTATTAATCAAACAGCATCATTACATAGTTCATCCCGGATCAACTCCGGGATCACACCTATAGAAATATTACAAACCCGAGACTCGGCTGACCGAGCCAACTTATGTGCTGCCACATTCAGATTACGACTAGCGAAATTAAAAGCACAAGACTCAAAGCCTGCCGTCAGATTTTTGATATCCTTTATTACAGAGCCCAGAATAGTCCGGTCCAAACGCTGTGAAGAGATGCGCTGGATCAATGAAAGACAGTCAGACACCAGAACCGTCTTCGTGACACTATGGTCTCGTGAGATCGTCAATGCCCATCGAACCGCAATCGCCTCTGCCAGCTCCGGGGACGGTAAGCCATCCAGCCCTTCGCTAACAGAAAGGATGAAGCTTGCATTGTGATCCCGCAGAACAGCTCCACATCCCATACGCTTGTTGGCAGGAAATAGAGCAGCATCAACATTAATGCATGTCCAACCATTAGGTGGAGGAGTCCACCGAGGGGTCACTGACCTAGCAGGATCCTGCCCAGGTTTCGACGATCTGCCCAAGTGTGTAAGAATCATATCCACATAAGCCAAGATCTTCGATGCCACCCTCGAGGCCTGAGGCTGCCCACCATTATTTCGGACATCGTTCCTCGCTGCTAGCATTTTTTCTTCACCTTTGTTGTGGGCTATAGCGCATCTGCTACTTGCCTCTCGCCTCTCGCCGCTAGCTTTGTGCAGCGTCCAAGTGTTTCCAATTCTTCCACGTTTTGTTTTCTGGGCTTTGCTACTCGAGGGAGCACGTGATTTTACACATGTTTTTTAGGCTCGCGTCTCTAGTATAGTCTAGCCTAGGACCAGCAATTGATAACTTTTAGCGTATTTTTAGCTTTACATTGACTAATATAGTTGCAACATATTTCTCCACATATATTAAGCCTACCTACAGCTCCACATATTTCTACACGGTCCAATATTTGTTCGCCTGGTAATCGCTTTGTCTAATCCTCAGATTTACTTGATATTGTTGGTTGCCGATCACCGCCTACTCTATGGTAAGAACCCGTAAGAATTTGGTGGTTGCAATCTTGTGAGCGACTTGCCACCACATCCTAGTAGTTGATAAGAACATATACTGGTTATTTGTCTCTTGTTTCTACTAGTTATGGCAGGTTGTGAAGTTATAAGTTCTTGGGATTCTTCTATAGTTGGAGATGTATCACCATTTAGCAAACCACGACGACCACCCCGAGAGGTAAAAGTACATGATCAGGTTATCGTCTCTATGCCACAATTTAATGGCCGCTCTAAACCTGATATATATATATATATATATATATATATATATATATATATTGAATGTAAGCTTGAGTTAAATGATATATTTGTTTTCCATAATTTTTGTGAGCGCAAGAGAATAGAAGATCCAATTGGTGCATTCACTGATTTTGCTTCGATGTGGTGGAATAAATATTATCGATTATATCCTGATTATATACCTACTACTTGGCATGATTTGAAACTTGCTATGCAACATAAATTTGTTCCATCATATTGTACTCCTGATATGGCTAGGAAATTGTAACATTTACATCAAGGTAGTGACACCGTGAGAGAATATTATGATGCTTTGAAAACTACCTTGTTCCATTCTCTCATAGAAGAAAGTTAAGATGAATTTATGGATAGATTTTGGAGAGGTTTAAATCATGATATTTAGGACATACTTATGAATGAACAATATTATTCTATCAATTGCATGTTTCGTCTCGCTTGCAAAGCTGAACAGAAAATTAAGAGACGTGTCCACGGAAGTAGCAAGTGTAAAAAGATTATGAATTGTTATGCTTCCCCACCAGTTGTGATTGAAGCCTCTCGCGATTATGATGTACCTTCACCAATAGTACTCCCATCACCTGAGCCGTACCTACAAGGTAATAGTAAGGGTACTACTTCTGTCCTTTCACGTGATGAATACTTTGTTAATTTTGACATATTATGTGTTGAGATAACCGATGATTTGGTCACACCGTCTATATTAGAGGATAGTACTACTAATTTTCATATACCATGTGGTCAAACAACTGAGATAAATGCTATTTTGAGTGCAACTATAGCTGAAACTAATTCTTCTAGTGCTATGAGTGCTCATGTTGCTGCAATTGATTCTTCTACTGATTTGAATGCACCAGTCGAAATAAATGTTGAGAATGAACTTAAAGACATGCCTACTGAATATGATTTGGATCATATAAAATTGGTTAGACATGATGAAGTTTTACCTAAAATTCCTGCTGGCATTTCTTTGTGGTCATTACACTGGATATGCCTTTGTCTTTGTCACATGCTAAAAATAAGATTACTGAAATCACATGTTTGAAGAGTGTTTATGTTCCTGATTATACTTATTATTTGGTTGGAAATAATGACGTAGACAATGTTTTTATGGTGCATAGGATTTGCATCACGTGTGATGAACTAGGTTGTTTGCGAGAAGATAACTATGTGCATATGCTTGATCATTTTGATATGACCTCCAACATTAGTATGAATTGTGAGTCGGATAGCTTATTGCATGAATACTTAGTTAAGCGCGTTGTAACTCGTAGTTTGGCCACAATGGATCTTTGTTTATCAATGTTGGGATGGTTTAATGATGAGCATTGTAAATTTCAAGATGCTACAATTATGTGCTTCACTTATATTTGCAAATTGGGTTGCAGTACTTGTTTTTGGAATATGACTAATCAGCTAATGAACTATTGTGCGGTCTGTAATTCTCGAACACTAAATATGAAGAACATGAGAAGAGTTAAAACAAATGATAGATACATATACCATGTGTACACCTTGTCTCTTTTATTACCATGTTTACAGAATAAACATTGTCGAGTACGACTTTCCTTTCAAGAAAGGGAGAATGATGCGGACATGAATAGCCCATATATAACCAAAACTGTTACTTCTAGCCATGTTCTTTAGGTGAATTCTAGTACTAATATTTTTATGTATTATTTTAGTATTAAAGACAGAGATACAACACATCTTATTATTACATGCAGAATTATGGAGTTATACAAACCACACATTAAGATGCGAGAGAAGACTACTCCACCAATAGAGCTATACAATGCACATACATTACGTGGAGAGACATACTTTGGAGAGGAAGATAAGATTGCGTCGAGGTGGACTTTAATTCAAGAAGGGAATGATGATGAGGACAGTCCTACTACCGATACAGCCGCTACTCCTACAACAAATTTATAGGGACCTCTCACAAGATCTCATGCACGACTACACAATTATCAGGTACTTTCGTTTCTAGGAACTCTTCCTAATATAAATGAGAATATGATACTGCCTAAATCAGACGCGTTTATGTTACTTAGGAATGATGGATATAGCAAGGACGAAAGGGACAAGCATTGGAGCATGGGCGTGCATGAAGAAGGCCACAAGCATGTGAGGATTGATGATGACGCTGTGAGTGGAGATTTCAGGACTTTGAAGCCACCATAATGCTGCAAAGGATACTTGGACAAATTTCACAAGATACCTACTCGTATTATTCGTCTAAGGTTTTATCTGGCGCTGCGTCACCTTATTTGATGGGCCAGACCCATGTATTTTCAAGCTAGTTAATATAGGGAGTTTCTGGAGGCTGTTTGAGTGGAGGAAGGCCCATCTAGAGGTTTTTTCGGGTGGCCCATTAGGGTTGGACAAAAATCCCTCTCTTCCTCCATATAAACCCCCTCCTAGCCATCATTAGAACTTGGATTTTGTTTAGACTAAAAGTTAGCCATCATTGCAACGTTGCCAAGGCTTGAGTGTCGCAGAGACCTCCTATACTTTGCACCTATTCAGGATCCCATTTTATTCAATAAAGCTTTCATCTTTATCTGCAATATCTTGATTACAATATTAGTTCTTACTTGTTCTCGATTTCAGGTAGGAATTAAGACCCTCACTGGTCAGGCTGATCGTGCTTCTTCAAGATCGGTAACCTTCAGGAGATTGGCCTAGCGATTGCATTAGCGCTCGTGCTCGCACGTGTAGTCGGATCGTTAAGCCTGAACTCCACCCAAATCGACTATCACCATATCATCCAAAGATCGGACTCCTTTGCCCTATCAACGGGGAAGGACAGTTCCAAGGTATCTTATAGGCATTACACAGATGAATGTTAAGCTTCGCGGACTACGGCGTCGGTGTCTAGGGCGTCAGGATTGGCACCCGGGGTAGAAGAGCCTTCAGCGTCGTCCGACTCGCCGTTTGCCACCTTGTCCACCCGGCGGGGGAATGACCAGATCACCAGATCCGTGAGCTCCAAAACCTGGAGCTCCAAGGCGGCCACGGCGGCAGCCGGTCGCACGATCGGGGCATAATCCACATCAGGAGCAAGCTACAGTAGGTTGGTGAAGAGCGCCCTCCCCACAATACCTAGCACCGCCTGACATTCTGGGGAGATGAAGTCATCCAGGCCCTATGTCGCCCCATCCAGAGGAGTGATAATCCTACGGGTAAGCTCGAGGAATGGCTTCGCCTCGTTCCCGGCGGATAGGTCGGGGATACGGAAGGCCTCGATGCCAAGGGTAGGGAGAATAGCCGAGCCCTGCTCAGGGAGGGCGGAGAACGACTTCCTCTGGGCCTCCAGCGCTTGGTGAGATGACCGGCTGCTTTCCTCGCGGACCAGCATCTTCCTTCAAGGCTGCAACCTCACCCTTGAGATCCCTGACCTCGCAGAGCGAGGCGTCGCGGCATTTCCCCGTAGCCTCCAGGGTCTGGCGCAGTTGAGAATTTTCCTCCCGCTCCTTTATTAGGGAGCCTTGGACCTCCTCTAGCTTAGCGTTAACCTCGTGGAGCAGGCCGTCGAGCTCGAGCTGGCGCTTGGCCATGGCTGCCTCCCGCACAGAAACGGATCCCTCGCGTATGGCCAAGGCTTGATCTTGGGAAGAAACACGTGCCTCTACATCGGTGATAACCTTTGTCGTCTGCGCCGAGGCATCCAGAAGTGTCGCCTCCATAGAGAGGCGGGCCTTCTCTTGCTCCACGGCCACTGTTCGCTGGGCCTCGTTGAGCCGGTCCCGGTCCAGCATTAGCTGGAGGTCCCCCTCGTGGTGTCCACTAGGAACTAGTCGAGTTCCACTCGAACGCCGGAGATGAGCCTCCCCAGGCATTCGACCTGGCCGAAGCCCGAAAGCTCTGGCGTGGCTAGGACCAGCTCCCGGGACTTAGTGGGACCAGCCTCGGAGGCCATCCAGGCCTCGGAAGAGCACCGGGGGCTAGAGTCAGAAGGAGCGCAAGGCACCAAGAACAGCTTGCAGGCTCCGCCCTTAGCAAACCCCTCAACTGAAGGGGCCATCTGACGCGATTACGCGACCTCGACTGTGACGTCGGGAGCCACCCTACCTGGCAGGGATGCCCCGCGCGGCTCCCTCCATGAGGGTGGCGGCAGCCAAAGGGCTGCTCGGCTTTAGGTATCTGCCCGCCTAACCGCTTGTTGTGGACCAACAAGCGGGGCAGGGAGAAGCGCATGCTGACATGATGACGTCCCTTGCCTCGGAGGCCTTCGGCAGGGCAGGCTCATCCGTGGAGCGGGCCGTGAGGGCGCTACCGCGAGCAACGGGCGGGATTTCCCAAAGGAGGTCCTTTTCACCTGCCTCTTCTAGGGAGGATCGCCACTACAAGGCACGCGACAATTCAGTCAGGAAGGCAGACAATCAAGAGAGGCGGGACTTCACCCCTGAGTTAGTTGAACTTTACCTAGGAGCACCGGTGAACAGGAGCTAGGATCCCCAACTCCCTTGCTTCGCACTGGGCGACCCGAAGGCCTTGAGCGGCCCTGAGGCGCCGCTCCCACTCGCACAGGTCTCAAGAGGCAAAGTTATATCCCCTCCGGCACCCTCGAGGTGGGATACCGGGCGCGTTTCCGACCAGTCGCCTCCCGAGGGCCAGACTCGCTGGCCCGCTCCTAGACTCCATGGTGCCGAAGGCAACGTGACGGCCTCCCTCGTCAGGACTAGGAGACGCCGGTCCTAGGGGATTCTCCCGCTTCCTTTCATGGCCAGCAGGGAGGATCCGCCATTCATCAAACTGGGGAAGGGATGCAGGATCTCAGCCTTCTGAGGGTCGAGGCAGAGAGGGAGAACCCCCGCAGGAAGCTCCAATGTGGTTGAAGTGTGGAGGAGCTCATGGAGGAACTTCCCCACGGCAGAGTCGTTGGTGACGCCGTTCCCCAGGGACAAATGGTCCTCCTCGACAAGGTCCCATAGGTCCTTGTGGTGTTTATGTAGCAGGGCAATGCAGTGGTGGAGGAACTCCATGGCCACCAGGGGCCTAGTCAGGCCGGAGGCATTGAGATGCTCAATGCGCGCGTCCAAGGCCCCGACCTCGTCCCCCTCCAGTTCAGCCGTGGACCACCAACTGCTGACCTTTTCATCTCGGGCGGTGGGGAGATAGAGCCTCGGATCGTCTTCTAGGATGTCCATGGAGAACCAATGCTTCCGGAACTCCTACACATGTTTCGACCAGCCCATAGGGAATCCTGTCGGGGCCCTCGCAACCGGGGTGCCACGTCCTGACGGTTAGTGGTCCCGGCGCCTCGAGGTGTCGTGCCTTCGATACCTCCAGAGGCAGCACCAACTGGAAAACCCTCGCGAGGGTCCGCTGCGCGAGGAGACTCCCTCCCGAGGGAGACTCTCCCCGGGAGGCTCCACTACAGAACCAAACTTTGGATACTCCGGGGCATACTCCGGGGCTTATTGGTAACTTCACCATGTAGTCAATAGGTGGGGCAAGTCCCGACAAGGGGCATAGTCGCCACACGCCCTGTCAACACCCGGATTTTTAATCCTAGATGCCCGTTATGCCATACCTCGCAATCCCAGGATTACCATTTTTGCGAGACATAATGGATTGGATATCACAGTACATCATCCATTACAAACCATACATAAGGTTTTACACAAATACGGATCTCATGATCCAGTCTTTAATACAACACGCAGCGGAAATAAACGATAGCGTAGCGGTGGGGTCCATCTTCAGGGGCACGAGCAATGCCTTGGCGAGATAGTCCTAGTTATCATAGCCGTCCTGCTGACCATCATCTTGATAATCTCCTTCATAGTCTGGCCATGATAATAGCCAGGGACAAAAGCCATGAGTACTCTTTAAGTACTCGCAAACTACTACTAGCAAGGGTTATGATTCTAAGTTAAAGTACTGAATTTAAAGAGTAACTATCAAGTTAAGTTTGAAACCTAAGCAGAGTTCTGAAGCAAGAAAAGATAAAATAAAAGTCTAGAATAACTTAAGTTGGGAAGCTATTTTCATCTACACAACCCTGTTGTGGTCAAGTCAAGGTTCATCATTCATTTCAAGTTATTTAGAAAACATCTGACAACGAAACAGTATGGCCATTCCAACTGTCCATAATCATGACGCTGCTATTCAATAGTTTGACACTCTACAGAGGTGGTACACTTTCACCACAAGATTCGATACATCTGTCAGGGATAACCCTGAATCATCATACTTAGTATGCAGATAATCAAACATAACCTTCCCTTTACACACCCTAGTACAAGCACCTCTCCTATGAGCATGGCCTCCCAACCATGACCATCAGTCATCTTGGGCACTGCATAGGTGGACAACATTGAGAGGTAGCCTCAGCTCAAACCTCTCCCATGAGGGAACTAATACTAATGCATATAAATTTCCAGCTAAGCCTTACCCAATTCAGGAAATGTGGTTGTACGGTAAATTTGGAATGGTATCGCATCCGAATCCAACCATCAGTTTTATAAAAGGGTTAAGGCTCATGCCTCATCATTTTCATCATCATAAATCAATTGTGTTTCTCAACACATGTCAAAACATCTCAATAGAATGACTCATCATTCCAAGGTTTTCACAACTCATTTTCACCAAGTGTCCCCATCTAAAGTGACTCAAGTTTGATCTATTCTAAAACACTAGGTTAAGAGTGTTCACTAAGGTGGAAAGGTGGGATCAATCTCATGCCATAGAATGACATCTAAGGGTTTCTAAGTAGGTCAAGTTTTATACTCTTTATGCTACCTTCAAAATTAATTAAAGAACTTTGTGTAAACTAAGGGGGTGTGATCAAAGTATGCTTAAGGCATCTTTACTAAACTATCTAGTTTTATTCTAGATTGCTACAAGAGCTTACTAAAGCATGTTTGCAAGGGTTAGCTTGCCACTAATAGCTTGCCTTGGTTGATGCAGTGGTTGAAGTTTTCTTCTTCTTCTTCTTGGTAGAACTCCTCCTCCTCGAAGGCTTGGTCGGTACTAGCGTCTAGAAATACATAGGGAGTGCACAATCACCAAACAATACTTAACTTAGGCTAAGGAGTATTCTAAACCACACAATTGATGATCTATTATCATCCCAAACATCACAAGTTTCAATTCAATAGTTTCAACCTTTTTATTTTGGAAAAGTAATTTCTACTCATTGAAATATTAACTACACTTTAATATTCACCAACAAAATATGGGATCATGTGGACACATGTCCTCACCACATATTCTAACATGTGGGAATGAGATTTAAAGGTTGGATCAATATTACTTTGGTTTAAGTTTATTATTTAATGATTTAAAGTGACTAGAAATGCCTATATAGCATTATTTTGGTACTAGTCCAAAGTCACTGTCTGTAAACCTTAATATTATTACATATTTGGATAGATATGATGAAATGTGATTTTTGAGAGTTGGAATCAACTCAAAAGCTAACTTGGTTGATTTTACAAAAATGTTTCAAGTTGCAAAAGCTTCTGTCTTCTTATTTTTATTAGGATAAATCTATAACTCTAAATGAATTAAATCCAACGGGCTTGGATAGAGCATTTCAATACCTTTCAGATAAAATTAGTTTCATGTAATTTGGATTTGTCAAACTCACAGAATTGAATTTGAAACACTGGACAGAAACTATATTCTAACTAAAAAGAAAAACCTAGATTTGAATCTACGGGCTTGCGCGGGAAAGGAAATGGGCCGGCCCAGTGGCGCTACGCGGCACGGGGCTCAGCTGACAGGGGGGTCCACTTGTCAGCGGCTCTTTAAAACGCGAAGCAGTGCACGCTACCGTTTGTGCTTGATTAGAGGCTAGATCTACTGGTGAGGTCGTCGTCGGCCGACAGACGGTCGCCGTGAGCTCGAACCCTAAGCGGCTCGGTGGGGGTCTACTAGGCGTGCAGGGCTCCAGCGGGGTCGTGATGCAGCGAAGTGGAAGATGAGGCGAGGCGTGGTCGCGACGAGCTTGGGGTGGCGGAATCAATGGCACCCTTTTTCTCCAGGCGGCGGCTCGGCTCCAATTCCGTGACTTTGCTCCACTTGCTCCGGCGAGGGGTGGTTGAGGTTCAGAGAGGTGAGGGGAGTGGAATGGTGTGAGTCTTTGGTGCTGGGGAGGGCTCCTTTTATAGGCTCGACGGTGAGACCGAGCGGGATGGGCGGTCGACGGTGGCGACATGGCTACGGCGAGCTAGCGGCATGGCTCGGGATGGCGATTGATGGGCGGTCTCCTGGCGGTGCTATAGCGCTTCAATGCGGCCGTAGGGGCGGTGGCATGTGGTCGGGGTGAGGTGGCGCTCTGCGCGGCCGAAGCGGCTGTGTCCACGGCGAGCGATGGCTGTGGGGCTTTGGGCGGCGAATGGAGGTGTCTGGGGTGTTCTCTAGGTCGGCGGAGGCGGTGGGCGGCTGGTGTCGGCGGCGTCTTGTGCATCTTGGGGACAAGTCTGCGCTCTATGGGCGTCGGCATGGTTCGGTGCACTGGGCGCTGGTTCTCCTCTGTGGTCCATGGCTGGTCTTGGCTCGGGCAAGGGACAGAGAGGCGGTGCGGTCTTGGGCCTCCTAGACATGGAGAGGGGAGAGGGGTGGTCTGCCGGTTGCAAGTTTGGCCGGCGAGGCATGGCTCGGGTCGGCATGGCATTGTTGCTAGGGGTGTAGGGGATGGGAGTTTAGGCTTTGGTTAGATCATTGGGAGACAGAGGGAGTAAATGGGGATCAAATGGGGGCAAAACTCTGTTCAAAACAGTGAGCTGGGATTAGAGGTGTGATTCTGCCTGCCAAGTGTTTGATGAAATGGCCGCAAGAGAAAAAGTTTTGAATTTTGAGTTCAAAAATTTTGAGTGATCTCCACTAGTGATAGGTAGTCTCTGGTTGCAAGGGTTTTGAAAATGGTGCTCAATTTGATGGTTTTTGAAATAGGGGTGATCTATGCATATGCATTAGATTCAATTTTAAACTGTCATTTAAAATAGTTTACAGAAGGTTTTTAGTAGATAAAAAGGTGGGCCTTGGTACCTCATTATGTGTACTAGCAAGGGGTGTAAAGATCAAGAATTGTTTCTGTTAAGAAATGAGTACTAGGAATAGCCAAAGTAGGTATGAGAGTTAAATTTGTCCAAATTACCATTTCTTCATTTTAATTCTTTTTTATTTGATTTTCTTTAGGAAAAGTTTGGGAATGATGTAGATGATGTTTAAATCATCTAAGAAACATTTTAGAAGCAAAGGATCACACAATCATGGCAATTCAAAACAACTCCTATTTTAAATGCACACATATATGAATGCTTTCATTTTAAATTTGGAAAAGTTTTTGTTAACCCCATTTTTGGGTGACTTGCTCTTAATAAGCTTGGATTGAAGTTTTGGGATGTTACACGCCCTGAGTGCGCCTCGGTAAAGGAAGGTCCGGTTCGCCTCCCTTTTCTGCAGCGGAACGACAGACAACATCAGCGTGTCAGGCGCACCAACTTCCTGATTTGGTGCAAAGGAGATAGCGGGCAGCGCCAGACAAGGACGAACGGGGAAAAGTAAGGCTACTTTACCAACGGATGGAGAAGCGCCTGACGTCCAAGACTCAGTCCATCAAAAAGCAACCATGTATACCAGGACCTCGGATACGGCACTGTGGTGACCCTTCCCGCCCATAGACCGGGGGAAGAGGCCTGATGATGCCCTATATAAGGAGTCCTTCCTCTAGCTTGGGAGGATCGATCCCTGAGATCTAAAATCCTAGACTTTCATCCTCCATTGTACCCGCACGAAGCACGCGAGCAATACAACGAAGCGGGAGTAGGGGCTTTACCTCCTCACGAGGGTCACGAACCTAGGTAAAAAACCGTCTCACCTCTCTGTCGTGTGCTGGATCTGTTGCCATCACTGGGTTTTCATGGAGTTGCGTGTTCATCCCCCTCTCGAACCAAGGGATTGTTGGACCCTAGTTCCTTCGCGGGACAAATATCTGACATTTGGCGCGCCATGTAGGGGGATGAGGTGCGTTTCCAAGACCTTCGGCGACCTTGATGACATGTTAGCTGGCAACAAGATGCGCGTTGAGCGAGCCCTCCGTCACGCGGCGAGAAAGGCCTAGATGGAGCCGCCTCCGCAGTGCACCTCCTCTGAGGAGGTCCCGTGGATGGAGGACGAAGGGTGCTCCTCCTACCGCCTGTCGCGGGAGCCTACTCCCTCCTCGCGCAGCGTCACGTCACTCTCCCGCACCGTGTCGTGGCCACCCCGAGCATCTCACCCCGAAGGCCACCAAGCGCATGGTGTGCGAGCTCCTAGAACACCCACCGGTTGAGCAGGGCCAGGAGAGGTGGCGCGATTGGATAGCCGAGCTCCTCAACGCCGCCACCCTCTCCCCTGAGGCCCCGGGGGCTCCGCCTAAAGGCGGGGCATCGAGGCTGGGGCTCACTCCTGCCTCACCGCCACGAGGATGCCCCCAAGCCTGGCAACGTCACTCCACCGCCTGCTAATAGCTGTCAGATCATATCGCCTCTTGTAGCCGCAGCACCGCCACGTGAGCATGAGGAATGTCTTGCTGAGGAAATCGCAACCACGGGTCAGTAGAACCACGTGTCCCTCGCCAACGGCAAGGCAGTCCAGGCCAATGGCTGCCTCGCCTTCACCAAGAGTCTCCTACGTGTGGTTTGGCCCCACAAGTTCCGCTTGGAGACGCCAGCGTGCTACGACGAAACGACCAACCCATGTGAGTTTCTCTAGCTTTACACCACAGGCGTCGAGGTGCGGGAGGATACGACCACGTCATAGCAAACTAGTTCTCCCTACGCCTAAAGGAGATGGCAATACCTGGCTGATAAACCTTCCCGAGGAATCAATCGACTCATGGGTGGAGCTTGGCTCCCTTTTCATCGCCAACTTCAAGGGGACCTACGAGCGCCTGCTCATCTACTACAACCTCTGTCAAATACGCTAGCAGACTGGAGAGACCCTCTTCAAGTTCCTATAGAGGTTCAGCCGAGTCCGCAACAAGATCCCCAAAATCTCGGACTCCAACATCATCGCCACTTTCTCCGAGGGCATGAAGGACGTCAAGATGAGGGAGAAGATTGGAATCCGGGGCGAGAGCCTCACCACCGCGGACAAGCTCTTCGTCATGGCCGAGAAGTGCGCAAGGTGGAGGCGGGGCGACTGTTTGGCCTCGCCGAGGCAAAAACTACCCCCAAGGCCTCGGGCTCATCCAAGGGAAAGGACAAGGACCCCAAGTGCAAGACCGCCATTGTCCTGGCTGCAGAGCCAAACTAGAAGAGTCCTCGCAAGGGGAATGCCGAGAGGGAGCGGGACGACAGCTCATACACGACTCTTCCGGTGATCCATACGAAAGCTCAAGTGGTCCCAGTGCGCCATCACCTTTGACACCAGCACCACCCCATCTCCACCAGGCTCGTGGGAACTCTCCCCATGATCTGCACCCCCACCATCAACAACTTCGCGGTTGCGAAGACCCTCATCGATGGAGGCGCATGCCTGGACGTGATATCCACCGAGATCTTCGCCCAGCTGCAGGTGTCGTATGACCTGCTGATGCCGACCATGTTGTTCTCCAGGGTGACCAATGGATCAACCATACCCATCGGCCAGGTGCGTCTCTCCGTCACGTTCAGGACGCGCGACAACTACCACACCGAGCTCATCGACCCCGACGTCGCACACATCAACCTCCCGTACAATGTCATCCTCGGCTACCCCGCGCTAGCCAAGTTCATGGCTGATACTCACCATGCCTACAACATGATCAAGATGCCTGGCAGCAACGGTGGAGTCATCACGGTCCATTGTGATGAGGTGGAAACCTTGCGCTCCCTTGATCACGTCTACAAGACTATGGCTGCCACCTATCCTGAGGATGTGGACGCCCTGGACTATGTTGGGGGCTCTACAAGGAGGAAGCAAATGATGGCCCATGAGAGTGCCATGGCTAAAAGGGCGGCAGCCGCTCTGTTCTTGCCTCGCGAGGAGTCGGACGCGGCCGGCGTCCGCGTCCTCAAGAGGGACTTAGGACCGCCCCGCCCATCCTCACGATAACCAGGGGGCTCCTGAGGGCGGCGAAGACCCGGAGGCACCGTACTTCCTGATGGACTACACCCAGCACGCATACAACGACAGCTGCCCCCACGACAGCGACTGAGCGACTGACTGAACAGGTGGATCGGGCTGCTGGAAGGTGGACAAGCCTCTCCGAACAGCACGCCTGACTCCATGAATTTTTGAAGGTGACCCTCGAAAAACCCTCACCCCTTACAGTTTCATCTCTTGTAAGACACCGTGCGGGCCTAGTGGCATTGTAATAAGCTCGAACTACCGGTGCCTTTTTGGATCTTGTGCTCCGCACATGTTTTGCTATTTGGTTTTCCCTCGAAAAGGGTTTTTCTCCCAAAAATTGTGCTGCTAGTTCTCTCACATGCACCGCACGCGCGGGGGCTAGGGACGGTGCTCATCACCGGGTCACTCCCCTGTCAACATCAGAGCCTAAAGCATTGAGCTCTGAACCCACAGCCCGTTCCTCGGCTGTGTGTCACGTCACACACGGTTCCTGGTGCTTGAGACCCTCGTATGGCGCATGTACAAACCTCCTGCAGCATGTGCTTTTTCCCTACGGCCCTATCCTGGTAAGGTCTATGGGGTGGCTCGTGAGGCACTGCCCCTCCGCGGCCAGAGCTCGTCAGGACCTAAAGTGTCGAGCTTTGAACTCATGGCTCGTTCCTCGGCTGTGAGTTACCTCACCCATGGTTCTTGACCCTGTTTTTATCCTCGCGACGGCTCGTGAGGCACTACCCCTCCGCGGCCTGAGCTTGTCAGGACATAAAGTGTTGAGCTCTGAACTCATGTCTCGTTCCTCGGCTGTGAGTTACCTCACCCACGGTTCTTGACCCTATTTTTATCCTCGCGACGGCTCATGAGGCACTGCCCCTCCATGGCCTGAGCTCGTCAGGACCTAAAGTGTTGAGCTCTGAACTCACGGTCTATTCCTTGGCTGTGAGTTACCTCACCCATGGTTCCTGGCCCTTTTTTTATCCTCGTGACGGCTCATGAGGCACTTCCCCTCCACGGCCTGAGCTCGTCAGGACCTAAAGTGTCGAGCTCTGAACTCACGGCCCATTCCTCGGATGTGAGTTACCTCACCCATGGTTCCTGGCCCTGTTTTTATCCTCGCGACGACTCGTGAGGCACTGCCCCTTCATGGCCTAAGCTCGTTAGGACCTAAAGCGTCGAGCTCTGAACTCATGGCCCATTCCTTGGCTGTGAGTTACCTCACCCACGATTCCTGACCCTGTTTTTATCCTTGCGACGGCTCGTGAGGCACTGCCCCTTCACGGCCTGAACTCGTCAGGACCTAAAGTGTCGAGCTTTGAACTCACGGCCCGTTACTTAGCCGCGAGTTACCTCCCCCACGGTCCCTGACCTTTACAAAACCGAGAACCCTCGTGCTGGCCCAATGACCTTCTCCTCGAGAGGTTTGCAGCGCGTCTCATGAGGCACTCACCCCTTAGGCAGCCAGGAAACTGTAGGGCCCAGTGCGCTGAGCCCCGAACTTATCACCCAGCTGCAGCATTAAGTCACCTCATGCATGGCCCTCAACGCTTTTATCTCACCAGGTGAGTTCGTTACAGGGCCTCCCTCGTAGCGCGCGTACCCTCCTCTGCGATCACCCCCTCCAGAGGCTCCACGAGGGACCTACGGGGCTCGAAGTAACAACACGTATGAGCCTCTAGAAGGTGGCATCGCCCAAATAGCCGGGCCCGGAGACGTGCATAGGCTCCTCGTGAGTAACCGCACACAACTCCTAGTACAGCGAGCAGGACCATAAGCTAGAAACACCCGACGAGGAAAGTAGCTCCTAACGTCACTTCCAGAGATCACCCGACAGGGTGCGGCCTTCCCAAGCCCCCTCCTTGCGAGGCCCCACCTCCTGGCACCGAGCTACGGGCAGCCTCACTAGGAGACGTGCAAAGCCCGCCAGTCGTTGCCAGCTTCGTCGGACTAGCTCCGTGCAATGAACGACAAAACTCCAAAGCTTCATAGTGAAAACATGAAAAAGGAAAACCACATGCAAAGCGTGAAGATCCTCTTACTGACATCCATGGCAAGTCTTCGTTACAATCCTGGCGGGAAACAAGATACTAAAAGATGCTACCCTTGCACTAGCAAAAGACCTGCGGTCTCACGGGAAAGGTGGCGGGCATGGCACGGACCCAGCCTCGTCTCCTTAAGAGAGGTATCCCGGGTAGGAAACCCGGCACAACAGAGTATCAAACACCAAGACGGAGAAGTTCCTCCCGCTAGCATAGTGGAACCGCATCACGGAACCACGCCGAATGCGGTTGGAAATGAGGAACTGATTCCAGCCATCATAGAGGTACATCTTGTCAGGTGGAAGGGTCTCGATGCTTACCCGCAACCTCTCGCGCCCACCGAAGTGCCGTAGCTCCACCTCCTCCGGAAGATCTGCCATGACCCCAAAGGGCAAAGCATGAAGGGAGCCTCACCTTGATGAACCAGTCAGAGCCCTCGAGAATGACAATGAAGTCGATCACCCGAGCAGGCTCGGGGCCGTCCTCGATCTTGATCACCGGCGGAGGAGGAGCACGGCGACAGGTACTGGAGGTTTTGGCCCGGTGCCAAACCCTCCACCATGCCCCCCACGGCGGTTGTGGCCACTCCCGCGAGGGTGCCCATGCTCGCATCTCACCAGAGCCTCCCCAGCCGTCACCTCTGTGACCAAGGGAGGGCAACAACGAGACCAGCGCCACAACCCCCGCACCTTCCTCTACCGCTCCCGCGTGGTGTCCACGCTCACGCTTCACGGGGGGAGCAACCTCTGCCTCAGGAGAAACAAAGGCAAGAGAGCCCTCGCCCTTGCCCATGGCGGCCTCACCCATCACAACGATGGGGAGAGAAGGGGACACCATCAAGGAGAACAGAGTCTTCGCACAAACATGTAGTAGAACAGAAGGGGAACATATGCGAGGAGTGGGGAGCTCACGCGTTCATGCAAGGAGAACAGAGTCTTCGCACAAACGCACCGTCACATCGTGGGAACGACTCCCAGGGCGGGGCCGACATGCCCAAGACTCGCGGTTATAAACCGTGGATGCTTGAAATCCATAAACCGTGGATGCTTGAAATCCACGGTCAAGACGGGGGCGTGGCAGGCCCATGATTAACCGAGCAGGCACCAGGGTACACCAACCATCCTAGCCACTTGCCCCTTAGAGTCCATCAAGGGATACGTGCAGGCCAAACGCCCGGGGGCTACTGTGGGGGGCCTGGCAACCGGGGTGCCACGCCCTGACAGTTAATGGTCCCGGCGCCTCGAGGCGATGCACCTTCGAGAGGCTTCGATACCTCCGGAGGTAGCACTAGTTGGATAACCCTCGCGAGGGTCCACTGCATGAGGAGACTCCCTCCCGAGGGAGACTCTCCCTTGGGAGGCTCCACTCCAGAACCCAACTTTGGATACTCCGGTCTTATTGGTGACTTCACCATGCAGTCAGCAAGTGGGGCAAGTCCCGACAAGGGGCATAGTTGCCACGCGCCCTTAGTGCGCCTCGGTAAAGGAAGGTCCGGTCTGCCCCCTTTTCTACAGCGGAAGGACAGACGACATTAGTGTGCCAGGTGCACCAACTTGCCGATTTGGTGTAAAGGAGACAACAGGCTGCACCGGACGAGGATGAATGGGGAAAAGGAAGGCTACTTTACCAACGGATGGAGAAGCGCCCGACGTCCAAGACTCAGACCATCAAAAAGCAACCCTGTAAACCAGGACCTCAGGGGACGGCACTATGGTGACCCTTCCCACCCATAGACCGGGGGAAGAGGCCCAACGCTGCCCTATATAAGGAGTCCTTCCTATACCTTGGAGGGGATCTGATGGCTCAGGATACATTGAGCTCATTGGGAACCCCAAGAGGAAGGTATGATGAGCACAACAGCAAGTTTCCCTCAGTTATGAAACCAAGGTTATCGAACCAGTAGGAGCAAGGAAACAACCCCAAGGTGTTGCTACCAACTTGGAATCCTGCACAACACAACCATAGAACTTTGCCCCAACTTACAGTGAGGTTGTCAATCTCACCGGTTTTACTAAAAATAAAGGATTAAATGTATTGTGTGGAATATAGTAATTGCTTGCAGAAAGTAAACAGTAAATAGTAAATAGTAGATGGTATATCAATGGTAAAAGAATGGACTAGGGTCCATAGTTCACTAGAGGTGATTCTCCTTAAGATAAATAGCATGTTGGGTGAACAAATTATAGCGAGGCAATTGACAGACTCGAGAAAGCATACAATGCATATACTAATCATCTTGACTCCTATGAGATTTGATTGGGAATTACAACATTATACATAGACTGTAATCCAACTGCATCTATGATTAATAATCCACCTTCAGGTTATCATCCGAACCCCCTCCAATATTAAGTTACAAGCAACAGATAATTGCATTAAGCAAAGTGTGTAAAGTAAACAATACGATTGTCCCATGGACAAAGGATTGTTGTTTTCTCCCTAGTAGCAACAGCACATCTACAACCTTAGAGATTCCTGTCACTTCCCCAGATTACTAGAGGCATGAACCCACTATCGAGCATAAACACTCCCTCTTGGATTTGCAAGCATCTACTTGGCCAAGATAGTTACTAACAACGGAAAGCATGCAAGATCACAAATAACATAGACATGATAGAATCAATAATCAATCTGAAATAGCATCTCAATATCCATCGGATCCCCGCAAACACAACATGTAAGATTATAAATAGATGATCTTGGTCATGAACGGAGCTCACAAGATCTAAACATGATAGCACAAAGGAGGAGAACCAACCATCTAGCTACTACATGGACCCGTAGTCCAAGGATGAACTAAACATGATAGTACTCTAACATAGCATGAAAGATATAGTTCTAACAATAAGACATAGCAACTATATTGTAACATGAAAAGGTACAAACAAATGATTCATGAATAACAATGCTTTGAAAGACGTTTGTTTGTTTCACATATAAAAAACATAATAAGAATGGTATTCAGCTTGTCCCTCATGGTATAGCAAAACATAAATGCATAGGACACCTTCAAAGTTCATAAAGGTGACTAGATACAAATAATTTAAGAAGAAGCAATATCAAAGTTATGAATCAATCAACAAGTTTTGGGACAATACATATTAAACTAAGAATGACCACTATGCTCTCTCAATAGGTGCATAAAGATAGAAGATGGAGACTCAACATAAAAGTAAAAAAGAAAGGCCCTTCATAGAAGGAAGCAAGGATTCAAGTTTCATAAAGAGCTTCCAAAAATTATGGTACTTATTAGCTTTCAGCTCTAATTGCCCCTATCATAAGCATCTTTAGGTGATTAAGGTTAAAGTGACACAAATATGAGGATATGTTTGACAAGTTATAAGTTGAAAATCTCATGCCCCTTGCTTACGAGTACCGAACCTCATGCTACTCAACTTTAGTCACGAGTAAGTTCTTGTCATTGTAAGTACATGTGTATCATAGAGAACCGCCAACGGGGTACCCCTTGCCCCATGATACAGGAGCTATCCCATATCAAAATGACAAGGCAACAGACAATGAGCATCTCAGCGATCTTTTTATTTTCTATTTGCATAGGTTTTTATTGAGGATGCTTCATAGATTGCTCACTATGGTTATGCTACAAATTTCCACCATGATTAGGCATGGCTTAGGCTAGCCGCCCAGGCGTTTCTCTAACACATATACAAACTCCATGAGCTTACAAGCTCCCCTTTTATTTCACACCGCCGGGATCCATAAGCAAAAGAACATGATATCAACTAAATAATGTGCAATGTTGAAAGCGTTCCCCATGATAACATGGTTCTGCTAATTCACAACTTATAAAGCGCAAGCATATACACAACATAGATGGACACAATGGTTCAAGTTTATTAAGTGCAAGCAAAGTAAAGTGTGCCATCAAGTTTGTGAGAGCTTTAATCACTAATTTTCACATAACGAGTTTAATTCGGAAGGTAGATAAGAACATGAATATACTTGAAATAGCAATAATGATAATAGGTAGGTATGGTGGACTCTTTGAAATAACTTGGTTTTATTTGGAGTTGGATGCATGAGTGGAACTAATACTTGGTACATGTGGAGGCTAGCAAAAGATTGGAGCGACCAACTAAGAGAACAATAATGGTTATAATCATGCAAAACGACAAAACATTATTAATTAAAGCATAAAGTGATATTACAGTCAAAAACTAAATGATCATAGAGGCTATGGTGACTGGTATAGTCTTAACATGGTGTAAGCATGCGCCAAGTCAACCCAAATAAAGCATCAAAGAAGAGTACCACAATATTATGCTTTTTGTAGGCTAAAACAACGCATGATTCTTTTAAGGCACATTAAGTAATCTCAATTGTTTGAAACAAGTCATGCTACAACAATAATTATTAAGCATAAAGTCAAAGCAATATCAAACATGACATGATAAAGTTTAGGCCACAGTCAAAACAAGCTCCTTTTGTACCACTTATAAGCATGAAACTTTCTACTCTTTTTCAACACACTACAAGAAATGTGGTAATTTTTTACCCTCCATATTGGTCACTAGATGGTCATTGTTCTTCATTTGTAACCTTTTTTTGACCAAAATTAGATGGTCAAAAGTCACTGACGCACAATAAAGACATTTTCAATGCATTGGTCATAAACTACTTGACCAATACAGATGGTCATAGATTCTATGACCAAATGTTTTGGTCGTGGGCTATCTATCATGCCCACGTCATATCCTATGTGGCAGATCTCTGACCAATTAGAGAGATCATCGATGAGATTTAGCCCGGTCCAGTTAGGAGTTTTATATGGGCCAAACCCAATAATTTCAGCCTTTTTCTATGCATTTTTTTGAGACTTTGGCCTTTTTATGGTCAATTTCTTTTTTTTATTTTTAGTATTTTCCAGCTTTTGCTGATATAATTTGGGCCATGGCCTTTATTGAGCCCAAATGGTATTTTGTCCAGTAAAAGTTCAATTGTTTTGACTATTTTTTAATTCCAAACATAAGGAGAAAACCATTTAGGTCTCAATTTCACAGATTTCATGTATTCACGTCAGCAAGCAATGTATACTTTTAAAAAACAGATGAAAATTTTCAATTAGCTACCAAAATAAATCTATTACTTTTTTCATACATCTTGTCAATCACAATATTACAAGCTACAAAAATATTATCGACAATTTGCTAAGTAGGACTTGACGCGAGGACGTTCTTCAACTTGTAAAGACCACTTTCATCTTCAATTAAAGTGCATCAAGGCAGTACCTGCTAGCAACAACGCAGATAAGTTAGGGACAAAATAAAATGTATAAACAAACAGAATAGATTTCTGTATAGTGCAACACAAGTCATTAATAATGCAACAACATCAGCTGAAACAGTTTCTATATGTTTAGTAAAGCACCAGCTATTTTATTTCGGGGATTCTCCATCAAATATGCTACAATAACCTGTTAATTAGCACATGATATAGTGACCAGACTCCAAGATTGCCAATAGCTTATTTACAAATAAGAACTACAGAAAACAGGACTGCAAGACACCAATATAAGCAAGACTTGACAAGGAAGTACTCGTTAATTATGACATAGCATCTCTAGCAAGAGTTGACAATATAAGTAACCAAGGAAGCACTATGTACTACAGTACTACTAATTACAGAATACACCAACAACTACAAAATGTGCTTGTACCAATAAGGTCACGATGAAACAGAGAAGGAAAATGGATCCAGGACATTGCTATATAGTTTCAGGTAGAATGCACAATGGAATATCCTAGTTGCAGAATCTGTTTTGCATAAAGGCATTCATAACCTGTAGCGTAGAAATTATAGACATGTACATGAATGAAATTATGGAGATATGTCATTGGCCAACAGAAGGTTACAATCATTCCTGCTAGATGATAAAACCCCTGAACTGAATGAAAAGACTACAAGAACTCCTCAGGCCAGCTCGATGCACGTTTGATACGTTTTGTAAGCAGGGTTGAAGAGCAGAACCTCATCCCCTAGGTCTATAAGTGCAGGAACAGAAACGGCAAACACGTAAACAGCCAGCACACCAAGCATGGGATTCCCCTTTGGATGGCACGATTCAGTAGCTCATAAGTACATATAGAATGATTGTGCATTGGTAGTTTGCATGTAACTTGAAAACAAGCACCAAGTCACTAACAGCCATTGATCAATATTTTCTCACTTTCCAAGTTAGTCTGAACATATTATACACTACAAAAACTGTCTCACCTAAATGTTGCCATCAAACAAGAAAGGCCCAAGGACATGACCCACGGGGAGATGGGATTCAGAGCTTACGATGGTTGGTGAGCTAGACACGGAAGCTGTGGAGGATGTTCAACCTCGGGCAGTGCTGCTGCTCCTGCTTGGGCGCCCATGGCTGGTGCAGCTACGCGGCGAGCTCCTGGTCGCAGGGAAACCGGTCGGAAGGTGTTGCCGGCGCAGTAGAGGACGTGGCTGCGCCATCCGCTCCTGCTGCACCTTATCCGGGGGCGCTTCACCTTCTAGTACAGGAACATCCATCTTTTCTTCCATTTCAAACTGATAAAAGTTACATCAATGAACTGTATTAGGATAGAAGGGTAATATAAGCATACAGTGCAAGAAGATTCTACCTACTTCATGCCAAAACCTGATTGTGACCTAGAACAAGAAATAATATCTATGTTCAGCTTACTACTGAAAGTTATAGAAAAATCATGATTTCATAACTAAGTAGTTACCATTAACCCTCATTGGCTTACTGCTGAAAGTTATAGAAAAATCATGATTTCACAACTAAGTAGAACGGCTAGGTGCAGATCATGTATGTCAAGGGTGTTTTACTTACAAGTAGTAGCAGGAAACATCAGTATGGTACATGAACTAGCAAGTGTGAACTGACAGCAGACCACGAATTAGATTACCTTTTAATGATAGCAGACCAAGAACTGGACTACCTTTTAATCTATACTGATGATGTGAGCAAGTATCCACATGGAAGATACAACTACAAATAAAAGGGGCACCACTGTCAAAAGCATCATAAAAAATAGTCACCGCCATTTTAATATTAGTACAACTCGACTAGCAGCAGCAAACTAATATATGCATCAAGGGAGAACTAGAAGTAACTTGACAAGCAGCAGCAAACAAATAAGTAATTTATACTGGTTGCAAGCATTAGCTTTACAATTTTCTTAAAGGAACCAGAACTTGAGCCTCATAGTTACAACAGATTTGGCCACAACATCTTTTTAAGAATCCAGTAAAAGTGTGACATACTAAAGCATCTTTTCAATAAAGCATCTCACTTAGGTTAATTAACAAGGACTATAAGGGAGTGGGGTACCGGAAACTTATCTGAATCAAAGCACGATGATGGAAACAGCGAGGGTGAGGGGTGCGGTAGAAATGATAAAGGGTAGCTTCCTTGTCTTCTGCTTTGACTTCTTCTAAGAATCATATCCTAGTTTGAGGGTATGAAAACCGATACAATGTTATGCCAAATGATTTCAGGATATGGACAGACACAAAATGAAACAAAAAAGAATGGAATACAAGAGAGAAAGAATATGCCTTTTTATTCCAGTAATGCATGCATGCATCAAGGCATGTGAATTGAATCAATGAGAAACATGGGAGCTAATAAAACCATGCTAGTGAGAATTTATCTCTAACCAAAGCATGCCAGCGACAATCATTGACTGTGAAGATGAGATGGAACACTCAATGCATGTTTTGATATACTAGTTCCATAACACAAGGTTACATTATGGGCAAGCATCTAATGGGGCAAATGCAATAGACAAAACATGTCAGCATTTTACTATAGTAGCAGTATAGCTCATCGACAACAAACAGTATGTAAAGTGAAAAGAAGAAAAACTTGTCATAGTATTAGTAATACCTATAAATGGGCTAACTATGCAATATTGTTTCTGCCTATATATGTAGTGGTACTAGTATTTCACAATTAAAAAATTAATCTTGCCAAAGGAGATCAGATTGTAACATCCATAAGAAAAGGGCCACTGATCAATTTGAATGAATGAATCACGAAATCAGGCACTTCATTCCTGCATGACAGGTTCACACATCAATATCTCACGAAATCAGGCGGTTCATTCCTGCAGAACTCTACAAGTAGACAACATGTACACTAGCATATAAGTTCGAGTGTGAAGTAGAAGGAGGGGAGGCGTGCATACTGACTTCATGACCATGCGGCGAATGGGCGTACTCGAAGAGGATCTGGTCTGCATTGTCATCTCAGATGGCACCATGTTCGTGCGCGCGCACTACTAGCTAGAGTACCTGTCCATGTGCAAATCGGGAAGACTTGAGAGGCAGGCGGTTCTGAAAGAAAGAGTAATAGTTTCTTTAAAAATAAAAACCATTGCTCTGCCTTTGGTGAATCTACTACGGCTACCAAGAAATGCTAGATTTATAGGAGTGACAAAAAAATTGGCCTATCTCAAAATTTAACCAGCAGGCAAGAAGGACCCATGTTAATTATCATACAAGAATATCTTATCACAGTGGTAATCTATCACACACTACATACATGGTTGTGGATGCTGCAGCATAGTGACGGTACTTGTTCAGGAAGACAGTCACTGACCTGCATACTGGGGCAGCGGGTGGTGTGGAGGACCCAGTGACGGTGTGGGGATATGTCCATGTCGTCCATGCTCCTAAAGACGGTTACCATGCTCAAGTCGCCTTCCTCCTCTAACCTCGGTTTTACTGCCTGCCAATGTGGACCATAATCTACAAGTGAGAGGAGGAAGCAGACAGTTAAAACAGAAAAAATTACACAAATTTTTAGTCTCAGAACATGCACACTTAAGCCTCTAAATTCAGAGATGGGCATGTACTAATGTGTACTATGGTAAGATGCAATCAACCTGATCTTATGTATTAAGTTTTAGCCCTTACATACACTCCTAAATAAAACAAGCAAGTGAGAATTTAATAAACACGTTTCCCAATATGGCTAGCAGCAAACCCAAAACAAATAACATGCGCCAAGTCTAACCATAAGAAGGATTGTCTAACAGGCATCTCGGCTGGCAAAAGTGCATCATAATGTTGTAATGGATGTTTATGTGTTTCTCCAAGACTTAATTTTTGTTCATCTCATTTTCAACAGTTAAAATATTGACAGCAACAAGTTAATACGTATTCAATTTAGAAGCTATTGTCAAGAAAGATAACTAACAAATCGGGTTCCTACCATGTTGGTTGAAGGTCGAATCGACCACCAGCTTCCACTGCACCTGTTGCCGCCTGCGCCAGCACCACCTGACTGTGGACCCGGGAGCGCCGCCAGGGTGAGAGGACCTTTTGGTGGGTCCCTTCATGGTCGGGCATATTCCCTTGTTCATCATCAGCGACGCCTAGGCTTAGAAGCTACTCCGGCCAACGACATCTCCCTGCACGGATCGTCGGCGACCACCAGGAGGAGCTACGCGAGGCCGGCCTTGATCTCCTCCTTTTCTACAAGGTCAGGAGCATGAGAAAGATGAAACTAATCGAGGTCTGGAGGGCGAGAGTAAGGTCAGATCGGGATTTTACAGCAGTAGGGTGAGGTTGATGCGGACGCCGTGGGGGAAGTCCATCCTGTGGCGCCGGCGGAGGTCCTTGTTGCCGGTCTAGCGACCGAGCCTCTAGGGCTTTGTGGAGCGGTGGGGAATCAGGTACGGGAGATTGTGAGGATGTGGTGGCCAGGCGATTTGGTGGGTGGGGCGGCCCAGCGCGACGAGATCCTCCTCCATGCTGCCAGCCGCCTAGGGAGGGAGAGTTTGAGAGGGGGTCGCGCGGATCGGAGAAGAGGAGGAATGTGGCGGCGAGAGAGAAGGGCTAGGGTTAGAGAAGAGGAGGGTCGTTCGGTGGGAAACTGAAACAAAATTCTCGTTTCGCGAGGGCGCGGATAAGGGGCGGGATCACGCTTCCCATTCCGACCCCGCGCAGCCGCGCCGAGTTTTCGTCGGATGGTCCTCCCTGTCAGCTCGGTGTTGGGCCTGCTTACCTGTTTAGTGCGGCCTACGTGTCCACTAGTGTTGGGTCTCGCATACGAGTCTGTGGATTCTATTGTCAACAAAGACACTTGAGATGAAATGAACAATGGACATGACACCTGAGCAAAAAATAACACATAGCCATGATACGTAGGCAAAATAGCTGATGTGACAATGTATGCTAGTAGTTTATATGTCATGACCTTTTAAATTCGTCATAATAGGATAAAAATAAGGATCTAAAGCAGTGTTATCCATCTATGACCATTTCGTGTTAGGAAATTATGACCTTCTCAACCAAAATGGTCGTAATTTTCAGAGTTTGGACCCTCTCAATGCCATACGACCATTTGGTTCGGCATGTTCATAGATCTTTGACAAAAAGCAAATGGTCATTAGAAAAAGTTCACTAGTCAACATATTTCTTGTAGTGACAAATCAACTTATTTGAAAACTATGTACGAATGCGGGGTCTAACCAATTTATTTAAGCAATCAAACAAAAGAAAACTAAAAACAAAGACGAAGACGCTCCAAAAACAACACAATTATGCATGAAACAATAAAAATAAAGTGTTTGGAAGAAAACCTGAGATTTTAATTGATAAAGAAGGGGGTGCCTTGGACATCCCAAGCTTTGACGCTTGTACTTCTTGAATGTTTCTTGGGGTGACACAGGTGACATCTCCAAACTTGAGTTTTTTTGTCCATACTTCATCTTATCATATTGTTCTTCCATACACTTGAAAATTTCTTTCATACAAAACTTCACACAATCTTCATTAGCAATATTAGTGTACTCAAGATAATAAGTCTTTGGGTTCAGTTTTAACACAAGTAAAACTCCTATTAAAACACAAGCTACTATAGCAATTCCTTCTAAAAGCTCAAGTGATCAAAGAGAACTCAAAGAGAAAGAGATTACGAGGCAAATGCAAATAATTGCAGAAATCTGTCAAAACAGACCAGCAGGTAAAAACCAATTTTTTCAAAGACCTTCTGTTACTCAAATCAAAAAGTGATAAACTAACGAAAGTTAGATAACAACCTGGGGCAGAACCACAAACAATTACATCTCAATCCGACATACAGAGATTTTTCACGAATTTTTATAGTGAAGCACAAAAATCTTTTTCGGGACAGCAACTTTTCAGTCTTACTTCTCTCTCATTAGAGGTTACTCTTGGCACAAAAACCACACAAAAAGGATAAGGAGAGATTATTACTGAATTAATAACTTCCAAGACTCAACAAAAGAAAAACTTACTGAATAAAAATTTGGGTTATCTCCCAATAGTGCTTTTCTTTAACGCCTTTGAGCAAGGTTCAGTAATTTGACAAAATGCTCACATAATAAAATATGAATTGAAGCAAAAGAGAGCATCAAGGAGCAAATATGATACACATTTAAGTCTAACCCACTTCCTATGCATAGGGATCTTGTAAGAAAATAAATCAAAGAAGCACATAGTAATAAGAATGGGTAGATAAAACAAGAGCAACTTTGGAACTTTCAATATAAAAAGAGGTATTTTAGTAACATGAGAATTCCAATAACCATATTTTCCTCTCTCATAATGATTTTCAGTAGCATCATGAACAAACTCAACAATATAAATATCACACTCATCCTCCTTTGGTAAGCATGGAGGGCGATCAAATAAGGTATTAGTTAAAGAGTTACTCTTATTGGGAGGTAGACATGGGTAGCTGCTCCATTCTTTCTCCTCTTGATCATCACTCTCCTCCTCTTTTTCATCCAGTGAGCTTCCAGTTTCAGCAATTTCTTCTTCCATAGGCTCCTGCAAGGCATTAGTCTCTTCCGTTAGTGGAGAGAATCTATTAAGATATTTAAGAATATAGCCATTTTCTTCCTTGTAATTATCAAAGCAAATTTTAAGTATATCATAAACCTCATATTTATAAGGTTCATCATCAGTATTTTCAAGCAAATAAGCAAGTTCGAATGCACCCTTCCAAGCAATAAATTTTTCAATTTGTTCCACATCATAAAAGTCATAATTTCCCTTAACATAAGAAGATATGGTAACATCATCATTATACTCACATTGAAAAGGGGGGTGTTTATACCTCCTACAGCAACAAGATTTATCAAAGCAGTAAGTAACATTATAAGTAGAGCACACGTTTCTAGCAATGGTATACAATTTATTTATTTGTTCCCATAAGTGTTTCCCTTTTTGTGATAAGCGGTGTTCCTCATAATAATACTTTTGTTCTTCCGTGAACCCACCTTGCCAATAAGATCTAGTTTCAAAGAAACCAACCATTGATAGAAAGCATGATAAAGCAAGACAATAACAGACCAACAAAAATAACAACTATAGTAGAAACTATTTATTTTTTATATTTTTGATAAAAATAAACAAGCAAACAAAGCAAAAATAAACTAAGCAAAACAAAAAATAAAGTAAAGGGGTCGGTTGTGAGAGACTCCCCTTGTGAAGCTGTCCTTAACTCCCCGGCAATGGCGCCAGAAAAAGGCTTGATGGCTCAGGATACGTTGAGCTCGTTGGGAAACCCAAGAGGAAGATATAATGAGCACAACAACAAGTTTCCCTCAGTTATGAAACCAAGGTTATCGAATCGGTAGGAGCAAGGAAACAACCCCGAGGTCTTGCTATCAACTTGAAATCCTGCACAACACAACCACAGAACTTTGCCCCAACTTAAAGTGAGGTTGTCAATCTCACCGGTTTTGCTGAAAACAAAGGATTAAACATATTGTGTGGAAGATAGTAATTGCTTGCAGAAAGTAAACAGTAAACAGTAAATAGTAGATGATATATCAATGGTAAAAGAATGGACTGGGGTCCATAGTTCACTAGAGGTGACTCTCCTTAAGATAAATAGCATGTTGGGTGAACAAATTACAGTGGGGCAATTGACAGACTCGAGAAAGCATACAATGCATATACTAATCATCTTGACTCCTATGATATTTGATTGGGCATTACAACATCATACATAGACCGTAATCCAACTGGATCTATGACTAATAATCCACCTTCAGGTTATCATCCGAACCCCCTCCAGTATTAAGTTGCAAGCAACAGATAATTGCATTAAGCAAAGTGTGTAAAGTAAACAATACGATTGTCCCATGGACAAAGGATTGTTGTTTTCTCCCTAGTAGCAACAGCACATCTACAACCTTAGAGATTCTTGTCACTTCCCCAGATTACTAGAGGCATGAACCCACTATCGAGCATAAATACTCCCTCTTGGAGTTGCTAGCATCTACTTGGCCAAGATAGTTACTAACAACAGAAAGCATGCAAGATCACAAATAACATAGACATGATAGAATCAATAATCAATCTAAAATAGCATCTCAATATCCATCTGATCCCCACAAACACAACATGTAAGATTACAAATAGATGATCTTGATCATGAATGGAGCTCACAAGATCTAAACATGATAGCACAAAGGAGGAGAACCAACCATATAGCTACTACATGGACCCGTAGTCCAAGGATGAACTACTCACGCATCACACCGGAGGCAGTCATGGTGATGAAGAAGGCCTCCAGGGTGATCTCTCCCCTCCGGCAGGGTGCCGGGAAGAGCTTCGGATCCTCCCGATCTAGGGATCGAGATGGCGTCGGCTACAGACTCTTCCGTGGATTTCTGATTGGGTCTTTGATCGGGTACTTAGGGTTTTCGTCCCGGGAGGCTTTTATAAGCAAAGGGGCAAGGTCGGTGGAGCACTAGGGGGCCCACACCCCCTGGTGGCGCGCCCCCAGGCCGCGCCGCCACTAGGTGTGGCTGCCCTGGTGCGCCACTTCATCTCCCCTCTGGACTCTGTGTTGCTTCGGGTAAAATATTGACTTTGGCTCTTGTCCCATCCAATTCTGAGAATATTTCCTTACTAGCTTTTCTGAAACCAAAAATAGCAGAAAACAGGCAACTAGCACTACGGCATCTTGTTAATAGGTTAGTTCTAGAAAATATTTAAAAATACCTCAAAGTATGAACAAAACATAAGAAAGTAGATATAAAACAAGCATGGAACATCAAAAATTATAGATACGTTTACGACGTATCAGGATCGATCCCTGAGATTTAAAACTCTAGACTTTAATCCTCCATTGTACCCTCGCGAAGCACACGATCAATACAAATAAGCAGGAGTAGCGGCTTTACCTCATCACGAGGGTCCCGAACCTGGGTAAAAAACACATGTCACCTCTCTATCGTGTGCTGGCTCTGTCACCGTCGCCGGGTTTCCGTGGAGTTGCGTGTTCAGCCCCTATCAAACCAAGGGATTGTTGGACCCTAGTTCCTTCACGGGAAATATCTCCGACAAATCCAGAGGCTCCCTCCTTCACAAAGGAAACACACCCGACACTGTGAGAGGTGGAGGTGAGGCAAAGGGCATACATACACCACAGCACCACCACAGAAGGTTTCACCTTGGCGAACATCTCGCACCAGCAGGCGAAGATGGACAAGGTAGTGACAGAGTTGGGATGGAGGTGCAGGGCGGAGATCTGGTAGTGCTCTAGGATCACCATGAAGAAGGGAGAAAACATGGGTGCCAGACCCGTGAGGACATTGTGGTAGAAGAAGAGATGCACAGAACCGACAAGACTCGTCGAATTTGTGGAGCCAGGCCACACCTTGGTCACCCCTCACTCGTTCCAGTCTGAGGCAAGTTGCGAGCAGAATCTGTCGATCCCCAAATCTAGGCAGATGGTGGAGGGGATCAACACCTCGCCAGTCTCCTCCTCTTTGTCCTCCACCCGGGAGGACTCAGCAGGGGAAGGCCTCGACTTGGTGACGAAGGCTGCTCGGCAAGACATCTCATGTTGGCGGGATCGGAGAATGGGCGGTCAAGGGAGCGGAAGCAGAGGCGGCTCAATGGTTGGAAGAGGGAATACTCGGCGAGCAAGAGCACGACCCTATAAGGGCGGTCCTCAACACGGTGGGCCCGGGTCTCCGAACCATGCCACACGGTCATGTGAGCATGGGACCCAAGGAGTGGGTGTGGCGCACGACCAGACGGCACCAGCCGATCGTTGGGCCGCCCGACCCTTCGCTCCTAGAGGAAAGCACATGGGACATGCGCCTGGGGGCTACTATCAGACCAAGGGAACCGGGGGTAGCCTGAATCCCTCGTCGGCTGGGCCCTCAGGCGGTTTGTATGAGTGCTTCGCGATGGCTCTAGGAGCAACACCCTCGTGAGGGTCAGAGGCATACAAGTTTAGGTGCAGGAGGCGACAAACAGGGAGGGAGCGGAGCCTAGGACGCCTTCCTGGTATGCTCCAAGGGGTCCTGGGTGGTCAAAGGTGCCCCTGATAAAGGACCCGACAGCTGGGACAATGTCTCCCCATTTCGGTGCAAGGGATTGAGAGGCAACGTGTCCCACAAGAACATATGTCATCCATGATTGAAGGCATGAGGGGGACGGGCACCCCCGAAGCTATATAGGTCAAGTCCAGGAAAAGTAGTCTGGTAGATCGAGTTTTTGGTGGGCGGCAGTGTGGAGACCTTTCCCGCCTAACATTTAGGGGGAAGAGGCCCAGCCGCCCTATAAAAGGAGGTTTTCTCCTACCTTGAAAGGGCCGATTCCTAGAACTGGTAACCCTAGACTTTGGTTCTCCATTGTACCATGGCAAAGCACCGCGAGCAATACAACCAAGCAGGAGTAGGGGCTTTACCTCCTCACGAGGGTCTCGAACCTGAGAAAAAAAACTGTGTCAACCTCTCTGTCATGCTCGTGCATCGCCGTCTTCGCCGCCACCGAGAAGCTCGAAACGCGTGATTCAGTCCCCTCTCGAACTCATGGCTCGTTGGACCCCTGTTCCTTCACGGGACACATCTCCGACACAAGCAATATCTCGAAGTCTTCCCAAAGAACCCTGCAATCTTCTCCATCTTCAACATGTAAGTCAGAGAATCTTCAGTTCTTCAGTCTTGTTTTCCATAGTCGAATAGAATCCGTCCATACTAGAATCTTCAGACGTGACTACTCCACTTCTACTAATAGTAGGGTGACGTAGGCTATAGCCTACGCTTCCTCGAAACTCACATATGGCAGTAGTTAATCATAGAGATTTTCCTACGCGTGAAATACGAAACATTAAGAGGAAAATGGGGGATGTGGCGAAATTACCTCGCACGTTTGTCACACGTTGTCAATGCTTTAACCGTTACATACTTTGTGCACGAATCTTGACGCCAGGGCTTATAAATATTTACTACGGCCGAAGATAGTTCCTTTACCCACATTCTCCCTATGTCTTCTTCTTCCTCTCGACGAGCGACCCTTCGAGCTTCAGCGAAAAAACCCTAATAGAGAATCCCATCTCCCCATTCCTTCCAATCTATCTCGGTGGCGAGCAGCAACAACGCTCCATCGATGGCGGTGGTTCCCGAGGCTTCCAAGGAGCCATCAGGGGACGTCCATGTCCCACCGGAGGTGCTGGTGATCCTAATATCCACCATGGTGGAAGACACTAGCGGTGACTAGAAACAGGCGGTGCTCGAAGCCATGGAGGAGGAAGCTGACTCCCACAAGGGAGTGTGGAGGGGCTCTTAACTCACTGCGAAGCACCTAAAGGAGCTTTCTGATGAGGGATATCTCCCCTCGATGGAGGGGCTGGTCTGGCAGCCGGCGCCGGCCGACAAGGTCATCCCCTCTCCCCAAGCCAGAGAGAAGGTCTACCTCAAAGCATAGCTGGTATGTGGTGTTGCCTTCCCAGTCTCCGACTTCTTCCTTGAGGTCCTGAAACACTTCCGGGTTCTCCCTCACAACCTATCTCCCAATAGTATCTTAGCACTTAGCAATTTTGTAGCTTTATGCGAGGGATACCTAGGGATTAGGCCTAGGTTAGACTTATTTATCTATTTCTTCACCGTGAAGAGAGAATCCGGAGATTCCAAGGATGAACTTCAGAATTGTGGAACCATTAGCTTTAAGATCTATACAGGCCGACGGTTCCCCGACATTGTTGGCCATGAGTCTTGCAAGAACTGGCAAAAGACTTATTTCTATGGCCTAGATATTCCTACGGCCAGTCGACAAGACTCATACCCCGACTTTGTCGATTGGGCTACAGCCGAAGCCAACACCTGGAGGTCCCCAGCCCTTCTTCCCATCGACAATGAAGCCTCTCGCGCCATAAGGAGGATAGAGTGGTTAGTAGACGGAGGCCTGATAGGCTTGGACCTAGCCATGTGCTGGTTCGGAAGGCGGACCCATCCTCTGTAGCATCGTGCCAAGTTAATGCATGAGCACTCCAAGGAGAGGAAAGACCCCATGCGAATTTTCAAGGATAACTTCTCCAGGGACTCCATCAAGGTCTAGCTTAAGGACATCGTCAAGGTGAAGGACAAGAAGCGTGGCTTTGCCATCACCTTCGACATGTTCGAATAGGTGAATGCCCAGAGGTAACCATGTTTCCTTCATTGCTTTTGTATATACTCTAAGTTCTCCGTCTTGCCATCAGCTGGCGAGCTTGGCCGAGGAAGACATTGTCGCTCAAGTTTATGATATGAAACTGAAGGATGTGCATGTTTTGTCCGATGATGATGCCTCCAAGGATCATCAACCTCCGGCAACATGAAAGCGGAAGAGCTCGACCTCTGACTTTGATGCCGAGGGGAAGAAGAAGAAGAAACCAGAGAGTGGAGTCTCCAAGAAATCCACTTTCGCCTTAGAGGCAGAGAAGAGAAAGTCTACCAGCATCTCGTTGACCAAGGCACCTGCTGTTGCATAAGAACTTATCTTTTCCAAATTTTATTTGTACTTATTCATTCCTATACTTATACTTTGTATGTTTTAGGAATAAATCAGATATTAGTCTGAAGTGCATCTCCAAAGATACTGGAGGGCCTAAATATATTCATGAGATGTTGCCAAGTCCTCCCCCGCTATTGCTCCCCCAACTCCTGCCATCAAGACAAACACAGGCTCTGTCGGAACACCGCCCACCGCTACACCTGAGGCCTCCATCATGGAGCTAGACATCAATCTTCCAGAGGATGTCTCAAGTTCTGCCGGTTTGTACATTGCTCCCGGCATTCAGACGACGCAGGAGAGCACCTCCTCTCAAATGGAGGAAACTACGACTAAGGATGCCAACAAACATGGGAAGCAACTGGCATTGGGAACAGATGCAGCGGAAACAACAACAACCAAGTTGGGGACTTCTACACCATCTACTGTTATAGTAACACAACAGACGGCTAGAGCTTCCTCTGCTCCCTTGGCTGGTGTGCTTTAGACAAATACCTAATTTCTCTGCTGCAACCAAGTCAGAATCTCCAGAGCAAACTATGCGCTTGATGCCAATATCCTTGGCTACACAAAGTCCACGAATGAGAGATTCATATTTTGCCATGTTGTTGGTAGCATTGAAGTGGATCTACAAGACGTACTGCATCTTATTTCCTATTGGTGATCGCAACAATACACCAGCCCCCGAGCCATTGAGTAACTTAGATCTGCCAGAGTGCATGAACCAAGACTCCGGCTCTGGCACAGAAGTATCAGCTGGTAGTTCTATCCAATCTGCATTGAAATCTGCCAATTCTTGTGATTTGATAGCGTTACCCCTCTTATAGGTGATTTCGAAGGTGGCAATCTCTACGCACCACTTCGCCACCCGTGCTGTAGCGTCGTTGTTGTTGATAATGTCGAACATTAGAGCTTTGCTTACTACTGTAATGGGGTGCTCCTAGAAATAATGCCTTAACTTGCGAGAAGCAAGGAAAACTCCATAAGCTAGCTTCTAGTAGTGCGGGTAACGCTACTTGGATTCCGTCAAGACCTTGCTCACATAGTAAACTGTTTGTTGAACTCTATGCTTATGTGTTGGCTCCTTGCGCTCCACCACAACGATGATGCTGATAACCCGGTTGGTTGCCGCCATGTATACTAACATTGGGTCCATTGACTCCGGTGTGGCAAGTATTAGTGTGGAGGAGAGTATTCTCTTCAACTCCTGAAGTGTTGCATCTGCTTCGTCCATCCATACAAATTTGTCCACCTTTTTGAGAAACTTGTAGAGCAGCGTTGCCTTCTCTCCAAGTCGGTTGATGAACCGGCTTACTACTGCAACACAGCCTGTGAGCCGTTGGATGTCCTTTAAGCATGTAAGGCGTTTGATGTTGAGGATGGCCTTGATCTTCTCTAGGTTGACCTTGATTCCGTGATGCAAAATGATGAAGCCCAACAATTTGCCGGCTAGGACCCAAAGACACACCTCTTGGGGTTGAGCATCATGTTGTACTTCTAGAGATTATCGAAGGTTTCCTGCAAGTCGGTGATGATATTGTTTCTTTTCTTTGACATCATCGCGATGTCGTCCACGTAAGCGTGTACATTGTGACCTATTTGGTTATGTAGGCCACCCAACGGGTGTTAATGACTTCTCGGATAAAACTAGTAACCTAGCTAGCTGCTTGCCTATGGCTCATTGTTTTTCATCACCGAAGCATCGTAGAGGTTGTTTCACCGATTTTACTTTAGGATCGATGTTTAAGTTATGCTCGACAAGTTCCCTAGGTACACCTTTCATGTCGGCAGGTTGCCAAGCAAAGATGTCCTTATTCTCAAGGAGGAACTTGACGAGCGCCCTTTCCTATTTGGGATCCAGGTCTATGCCAATGGTGGTGGTCTTGGAGGCATCGCCTTCCACAAGTTGCGCCGACTTGGTCTCAATGGCATCTTTGAAGAGAGGTTCGGAGTCAGAAATGTGCTTCTTCGAAGCTGGCATCTCCGAGGCATCGACCTAGTGCTGGATCTCATTGAACTCTTCACCATAGAGGATGGCTTCAACGAAAGTGGCTTCACTTAACTCGTACTCACTTGCCTTCTTGAAGCTTCTGGGAATGGTGATGATATCGTTTGGTCCGGATATCTTGAGCTTGTTGTAGACGAAACATGGCCTAACATGGAAAGCGTGGAATATGTCGCATCCAAATATGACGTGATACATGCTCTTAAAGGGCACCACTTCAAAGGTCATGCGCTCTTGGCGGTAATTGTTAACATCACCAAAGGCGACCGGAAGGGTAATGCAGACAAGGGACTGAGCTTGCGGGCCATGAACAGCGCCATGGAACATGGTGTTGTTCCGCCTTAGCTAGGTATCCCTTCAAGTTCATCTTGTGCAGCGTATCGAGGTACATAATGTTTATGTTGCTTCCACTATCCACGAGGCACTTGGTGAACTCATTGTCGTCAATCAGAGGGTTGATGACCATGGCATACTGGCTCTCTGTCGGTATGAGGTCTAGGTGGTCCTCTCTATCCCAAGTAACGGTAATCTCCAAACACTTCACGAACTAGGGAACTGGGGCAGGGTGGCCATCAGTATCCTCAAAGAGGTTTTCTGGGCGCAAACAGTAGGGGTAGCAAGGAAGGTGTGGTAGACTTGAGTCTTCTTCTCAAAGGGATTTTTACCCATGCCATCGCCCTTGTCCGCGGGTTTGGGGTCCATGTCTTCATCCATATCATCTGAATCCTTGAAATCTTCCTCCTTCTTCCGTTGCACTTTCCGCAGGGTCTATTCTTCTGATTTCGCTTGTAGCCCGAATCAGGGTCTTCCTTAAGGGCGTTGACAGACTTGCACTGGCGGTAGGTATGAGTGACTTTACTGTTTGCATGAAGCTGGAAGAAACACGACATATCACGGTACTCCTCATACGTCTGGGGAACGCGGGGCGCTGCAGGTGTAGTTTCACTCCGCTGCTGCCCATGACTAGCCCTCCTGCCACGACCACGTTGTCCGCATTCGCCTCTGCCAGCGAAAGTCATGGCGACCATGTCGGCTGCTTGCTTGTATTCAAACGGATTCTTCCGCTTGTTACTGTTGTTCTTCTTGGCCTGTGTGGGAATAGCCACTGCAAATAAGTACCCATGAGCATCATCGTTGGAAGCGGCAGATTCTCTAGCCTTGGAAATCACTAAGTTGAGATCAGGCTTTCCCTTGTCTTGAGTGTGCTTTAGCGTATGTCGGAGCAATGTTCCCTTTTCCAGACCGTCGATGAAGGTGGCCATAACAGTTTGATTGTGTACTCCCGTGCATGAGTTTTTCATATCAAGCCAACGGGGTAGGTAGGCACGAGATTACTCGTCCTTCTCTTGCACACACCGTTGTAGGTCACTGATAGTGCATGGACGTTTGTACGTACCCTTAAAGTTCTTGGTGAATGCTTCATGCATGTCCAACTAATTGAGGATTGATTTTTCCGGCAAGTCATCGATCCATTACCGGGCGGTGCCGGAGAGCATTAGTGGGAGGTACTTGACGAATACAGTGGGGTTTCCTCCTACAATTTCTATCGCTTTGCAGTAGTCTTGCAACCACGTGGCTAGGTTGGCAGTGCCGTCATAGGTCTTGATAGTCTTGTCAATCCGGAGGCCCCTAGGGTAGGTTCTGGCCGAGATAACTGGTCCAAAAAAAATGGCCCTAGGTATGGCTATTCCCGGGCTTCATGGATCTTATCAAGGCACAAATGTGCATCGTACGGCTTCAGTTGTTGCTTGTGCTGATTTTTGCCATGGGGAGGAGAATTATGGTGTGAGTTATGAGACCTGCACAATCCTCCGCCATGGTGGCTACTAGGAGGCGACAGTGGCGGTGGCGGTGGTGGGTTAGCTTTCTTGCTGCTCCCTCCATGTGAATCGTCATGCCTGTCACGGTTAGTTGTCGGACACGGAGCTTCCTTGTATGATTTTCTCCTTTGTCTGGCATTGTCATTGCGCTCTCCACCATGTTGAGGCTGCTCTCCCTAGTCGCGTATAACAATGCCACCTTGAGTGCGTCTAGGATGTGGAAAGCTCGTGTGGTGGCACGGCTGTGGGTCGTCATGATGTCGGTACTACGGGGGAGGTGGCGGTGAGCAATGGGGGTGAGCCTTGTCTCCGTGATCGGAGGATATTGGAATGGCATCAGTCCTGTTGCACGTGTTCCTCTGCTTTCATTCTGTGGAACCTGTGCGATATCCGACATTGTGAGGAGATATTGGTATGCGCTGGTTGTTCAAACTAGACTGGCAAAACTCTGGGTTGGACTGAAGCCTCTGAGAGGTAGCCTTTCTTGTTGCTTGACAGCCTTGGCAACAAGGTCATAGACCTAATCCAATGCTGCAGGTGATCTGTCCTACTCGAGTAAAGTTTTGGCGACGGCCATGTTGAGGGAGGGGGTTGGCATGACTTGCTTCCCATCCTTATCGATGTAGGGGTAGCTTTTGCCGGTTTGGACGGATCCCACCCAAGTTACGCCAAACGCCGGGATCGCGGATAGCGTGAGCTGGAGCTTTCTTAGCTTTATGCTGCTTGAGCAACTGCTTGTACTCAGCTTCTAGTGCTTTTGCCACCTTGATCGAGTCGTGTGCCTTGGCAATATCCTCGTCCAGCTTCGCGCCTTGCTCTGTGATGTATTTGGACTCCGTGAGGAGTTCCTGGCGTTTGTTGTCAAGTTGTGTAATGTCCCGAATGTGAGAGATAGTTATTGGCTCGACAAGGAGTCTGCCATAGATCACCTTGTCGGATGGAGCAACAAAGGGATTGTTGGCCGCTAACATGGATGGCGGAGGCGGTAGATTTGTTTGGTTTGTGGTACTGGGTCCGATGGCGAGTTCCTGCGGGTGCTGCGAGAGGATATCCGAAGGGGCATGGCCTTTGCCAGATCCAAAGGATGAACATTGTTTTTACCATTAGCCAGCATGTTTCTAGCATCGGCCATTGCCGGCGAAGCTCCTCCGGCTCCCTGATCCTGCCGATCTTCTTCAATCACATTCCCGATGGCCACCAGTACCTAGCGGGAAGTGACAGCTTGCTCGGCACACTCCTCATGCTCTAATTCAACCTCAATATCTCTCATGGCAGCTTTGAGTTCCTCCAAGTTGACTGACGTGCTACCACAGTCCATGCTGATGTCGGCGTAGAGTGCATCCAACACTGAGTCAGAAGGGTCGTTGGTGTTATCGGTGGTAGAGGCTGAGCCGAGGAAACATGGACGATGAACTTGGATTTGCTGGCCACGGTGGTGATGTCGGCCTTGGCTTCCTCATCAGCGGTATAAAAACTTTTAACAGTCACAATCACTTGTTTCAGAGTAAGTAAACTAGTGGCATGTCGCATCCTAAGCGCATGTCGGAGAAGGGTGCCTGACGTGAGCCCTTCGACAAAGTGGTACACTGCATCATTGGTGTGGTCTCCTCTCACGGAGGCCCTCAACCTTAACCATCTGGAGAGGTACTCATGCGGTGATTCCCCTGACCTTTGGACGTAGCGATCCACATCGAAGATGCTGACGACACAGAAAAAGCATGACCTCTGCTTCTCTAACACATAAGGGAGCCAAGAGGATCTGCATTGGTCTTCCACCACTTTATCCCGCATAGGGCGTTTTGAGTGGGCCTTGATTTGTTCCAAGAGAAGCCAGCAAACTCCAAAGAGAGATCCGAGCTTGATCCTTCTGAGAATGTATCATGCCCATAGGCGGTCCGTGCAGGCCTTGACGTGTGTTTGACTTCCCGGGAGCTTGATCCCAAGCTAGTTCGCCGATGAAGAGATGGATGTCCCTGATTGGAACAATGGATCAACAAGTGGGGTTCGACTTTGTCGGGATCCAGAACTTGTCTGGAGGGATGATCGGAACGGTACCGGAGAAGAGAATGCACCCAATGGCTACCGTGTCGCTAATTCTTGTGAAGAGATTGGACCTCGCCCGGTGACATGGACATACCTTACAGGTACTCGAGTTTGGCATATACGGTCCAGTCTGGCAGAAGCCCATGATGTTACTAGGGCCCAATGAAGGATTCAGGTGACCTAAGGAGACTCCGACTGCTTGCGTCACACCGCGAGCTCAAGATAGAAAGTTTGAAGGGAAAACCCTAACTTGTAACCGACTCGACCTGCTATCCCGAGACCTAGCCTATCTATATAAAGGCTAGGAGGGGGCAGCGAGGAGGACAATCACAACCCTAGTTTTCCACACCATCGCCAGATTGCATCTGCGCACCTCCTATAACTTTTGACTCCCGCGATAATTCCAAGAGCAGACAAGCAGGAGTAGGGTCCTCTACGAGGCCTGAACCTGGGTAAACCTTGTGTCCATGTGTGCTTTTTTTCTAGCCGATTGATGCCTCTAGCGCTCCCCTCTTCTCCAAAACCCAAGTCCATAACAATGGGCATTGATGAGTTTAACCATCGTCAATTGGCACCGTCTGTGGGAACTGGGAGTGTTGATGTTGCGGCTTCCTCGACCCCATCAACTGTGATCTACACTGCAACAACGGATATTCGCCTCCTCTTTGGTGCCTTCGACTTCACTGTGCACACGCCGACCACTTGCCCGGATTTCGAGTCCGTGGGCGACGAGATCGGCCTGGCAATCGGGAGCCTATGTTTCCAAGTTGGTTAGCTAGGCACACTTCGCCTTCCTGATCAGCCAAAGGTCCCCGCGATTGCTCCAGCATCGTGGTTTCCACTGCCGATCGGCACCCTGAGCGAACTCAACGCCCCGACAACAGTCGGGAACACTGATAGCGATAGTAGTCACGGATCCGATCTGGGCGGTTTGGCCACTGAGGATAGAGCCTACGAGTTTGGATCTGAAAGCTGCAGAAGCAACATCTTCCCCAAACACTACATGTGCGTCGTCGTCAACACAGGCAACAACGGCGGCAATCGCGACAACAACAGTACTGGTCCCTCCAACGGTGGTATCCCAGTTGCGAACGGTGGTCCCTCCAACAGAGCACCCACCAACAATGGGCTGGATAATCAATCGACCCTTACTGCGAATGAGCATGCCTAGGAGCGCGTGCTGATCAAGCTCAACGACGCTAAGTGGGTTCGCTGCCGAGAGGCCTTGGGGGCAACCCGCTACCACGAAACTCATCACAAGACATGCTGATGGGTTATCACTGGCTTCTCAAGGAATAATTCAAGCGCCAACAACAAGTAATCGCCTAGCTCGAGGTGCACAGAAAGGCAGCGAATGAGTCGAGCCTTCGGCGAGCTCAACTCTCCTCCACGGAAGGATCCTCCTCCAAGGGCAATGACCACGTGGCCGCCAAGAGACGCTCTCGACTGGCTCACCTCACCAATAAGGAGCGAGAAGAGGCCGCGTGAGTCCTCGACTTCTCATCCATGACGGTGGATACGCGGGGCAATGTGCTCCCGAAGATGCCGCAGGCAGCGGTGATAGCGGCCACCATGTACCTCCTCAACAACCAGCGACCGGCTGGGGACCCGCGGGCTTCCATGCACCGATCTACGATCGCAGGCCTGGGGCTAGTCAAAGCTGCCCTCATCAAGGATCCAACACCAGATCCTAAGAAAAACAAAGCTCTGGCCAAACGCTACTCTTCACCCTCCTCGAGTGATGACAGCCACGAGTTGCGCGGTGACGCTGCTCACGGCAACACGACTATGAATACGACGCACGTGACGACATTACGCAGCGCAAGGTCGACAAGATGCGCGCGAGGCGTGCCTATTCGACTGACTCAGAAGACGATGGGATAGAGCTCTATGGCGCGAGCTGCTTCAGCAGGGTTATTCGATAGAAGCGAATGCCAAAGGGGTTTAAACTCCCATCTGAGAACCCGAAATTTGACGGCCTACAGGACTAGAAGATCTGGCTGGAGGATCACATCTCCTTTGTCAGACTCCACAACGGAACCACGAGTACGGCAATGCAATGCCTCCAACTACAGCTGCAAGGCGCTGCTCGTGCGTGGCTCAACAACCTCCCGCGCGGATCGATTCACAGCTAGGAAGAGCTAGTCTACAGCTTCGTGTGAAATTTCAAGGGCACTTATAAAAGGCCCGCATCAATCAAAGAATTGAGAGGCTACTACCAGAAGACTGTGAGTCCCTACGCTCGTACATCCAGAGATGGTCCATCATCAAAAACTCCATAGAAGACATCTCCGAAGACCGCGCAATCGACGCGTTCAATGGCGGCGTACGCCGTAGAGAGCTCAGGGAGGAGCTGGGCCGCTCGAAGACCAAAACAATCGACCACCTGATGGAGATCGCGAACAAGTGGGCCGATGGGGAGGACTTGGTAAAAAAACGTGTCCACTCCGACGATGATGACGACCTCGGCCGTAGACGCGACCGCTGAGGAAAACATCGAATGTGCGGTTACGAGGACCGCGAGGAGGTCGACATGGTCGCGGCTGGCTACACCGACAAACACGACGACAACAACCGCAATAGCGGATACCGCATCGGTGGATACCATGACAGCGGGAAAACCACGCAAGTGTGGCAACGCCGCACTCGCGATGAGGCACCTGGAACATCTATCCAGGACAAGTTGTCCGGACCGTGCAACGTACACTTCTACATTGACAAGCATGACAGCAAGAAAAAGTCCAGCCACCTTCTAAAGGATTGCCACGAGTTCCTCAAGTAGCACGAAGGCCTAGCCTAGATGAATCACAATGCGATAAACCAAGGCTATGGAGCTACCCCAGGTGTTGTGGCTCATGGAGCACCTCCACCACCACCCGGGCCACCACCACCTATGGCCGCGCTAGTCCAGAACCATGGAGGAGAGCCATACCCCTAACCGCTGGGGAACATGGGGATGATCCAAAAAGGACGCCCCTCAAATCGAGTGCAAAAATCAATCACTCGCCAAATCAATTTGGCGATGAACTCTCCGCCCTCCACCACTAAGTACCTCAGTGGAAGCGAGTCCTGCATCACCTTCGACAAGCGCGATCATCCATGCCAAGTACCTCGCCCAGAACACTGTCCCCTGGTGCTCGAGGCACAGATTGGAGGCTTCGAGATGAGTCGCGTCTTCATGGACGGCGGAAGTGGCATTAACCTCATGTTTGCAAGTACCTTGCGTGAAATGCAAATTCCTCTATCGTGTCTAGAAGCTTCAGGCATAACTTTCCACGGAATCGTCCCAGGGAAGGGCATATACCCCCTGGGCAAGATCAGCCTCGACGTCATCTTCGACATGCTGGTAAAATTTCAACGAGAGCGCATTGAATTCGAAGTCGTCAACTGGCCCTCGCAATACCACTGCATCCTCGGACGTGTTGCATTCGCAAGGTTCATAGCGGTGCCACACTACGCCTACCTACAAATGAAGATGCTAGGCCCAAACGGCATTATCACAGTCAATGGAAGCTTCGAGAGGTCCGACAGCTGCGACAGGGAGTTCAACAGAATCTCCCAGTCTTTTGGCATACAAGAGAAGCTGGAGAGGTTGAAAGAGTCGACAGACAACGGTCTACCACCCCTGAGAAAGCCAGGCTCACCTGACTAATCCTTGGACACCTCGATCCACACCAAGGCAGTCCAGGTCCACCCAACGGACCCGACCAAGACGGCCCTCATCGCCAACAACTTGAGTTCCGCATAGGAACTCGCGCTCGTTGAATTCCTCCATGAGCGCTAGGAAATCTTTGCCTAGTGTCTAGCGGACATGCCAGGAGTTCCTAGGGAATTCGCCGAGCACTCACTCAGCGCGAATCCCAAAGCAAGGCCAGTCAAACAAACAATACGAAGACTGTCTAAACCAAGGGCAAAAGCGGTCGGTATGGAAGTCAACAGACTCCTCGACGCTAATTTCATACGCGAGATCAAGGAAAGCACCTAGGTAGCAAACCCCACGCTCGTTCCTAAAAAATACACGGATATCCTGCGGATGTGCGTGGACTTCACCTCCTTGAACTAGCATTGCCTGAAGGACCACTTCCCATTGCCACGGATCGATCAAATAATTGACTCCACCACGGGATGCGAGCGCCTCTACTTCCTCGACGCCTACTCAGGCTATCATCAGATTCAAATGAAGGAGGAGGATCAGGAGAAAACGGCGTTCATCATGCCCTTTGGTGTCTTCTGCTACACAATGATGCCCTTCAGGCTGAAGAACGTAGGAGCCACCTACCAGCTGTGTATGCAGGCCTACCTCAAGAACCAGCTTGGCCGCAACATTCAAGTCTACGTCGACGACATCGTCTTCAAAACTAAGGAGGAAGCCTCGTTACTCGACGATCTCCGCGAGACCTTTGATAACCTCGTCCGCTACCGGATCAAGCTGAATCTAGAAAAGTGCACCTTCGGTGTACCATTTGGGCAATTGCTCGGGTACCTCATCTCCGCGAGAGGGATCGAGGCCATCCCAAAGAAAATAAAGGCCATACTGGCTATGGACAATCCGAAGAACGTAAAAGGCGTCCAACAGCTGGCTAGGCGAATCACAACGCTCAGTCGATTCATCAGTCGGATGGGCGAAAAGGCACTGCCTTTCTACCAACTTCTCCGCAAGGCTGACAAATTCGAGTGGACAAACGAAGAACAAGAAGCATTCGAAGACCTCAAGCTTCTACCAACGCCTACTGTCCACCTCGCCGGTATTGGTAACACCTCGTGAAAAGGAGCCGCTATTGCTATACATCTCCGCCACCAACCAGGTGGTTAGCACTGTGATCATAGTGGAATGAGCCGAAGAAAATAAAGTCCACGGGGTACAACGCCCAGTCTACTACCTCAGCGAGGTGCCCACACCAACAAAGCAGCGGTACCCGCACTATCAGAATCTGGCGTACGACGTCTTCATGACATCCAGGCGACTGTGCCACTACTTCCAGGAGCATCCAATAATCATGGTGAACGATGCCCCACTAGGGAACATCCCCAACAACCCCGACGCCACTGGGCGAGTCGCACTTTGGGGGATAGAACTGTCTCCATGAGACATCACCTACAAGAAGCGAGATGCGATCAAGTCGCAAGTTCTCCCAGACTTCCTCGTACACTAGATGGAAAACCAGCTCCTCGACAAGCCAGACATGTCCTACCTATGGAAAATACACTTTGATGGGTCCAAGCGCAAGGAGGGAGCTGGCGCGGGCGTTATCCCGACGTCACCACAAGGTGACAAGATAAGATATGTTCTGCGAATGCAGTTCACCGCCTCCAACAATGAAGCTGAATACAAAGCCTTACTCCACAGGATGCGTATGGCAAAAGCTTGTGGAGCAAAACGACTCGTCATCTACGGCGACTCCAAACTGGTGGTCAACCAAACAATGAACGAGTGCGACGCTCTGAGCAACAACATGATCGCCTACCACGACCTCTACGACGCACTCAAAGGAGATTTCGATGGATGTGAGCTGTGGCACGTCGGTCGCGAGAGCAACGAGGAGGCGGATACACTCGCCAACATTGGCTCCACCTGTGCCCCAGTGCCACCCAGAGTATTTTTAGAGCGCATCTGCGAGCGCTCCATCAAGCCCAAGGCTCCAAAGCATAAAACTAGCACAACAAAGGACTCGGGGGCTATGCTACCAAATGAGCCAATGTTACTCGACGACATGAATCCCGATACAGGACTCGAAGGCCCCATGGAGGTCATGATGATTGAGCCATCCTGGACGCAACCATATATCACATACTTGCTCAGCAAAAGGTTGCCAGATGACCCGACAGATGCGCGTCATATAGCACGACGATCCAAGGCATTCGCCCTTATCAATGGTGAACTATACAAGCGCGGCATCACCGGAGTCCTTCAACGGTGCGTCTCCAACGGGGACGGAAGAGCCATCCTCCTCGACATACATGAAGGCACTTGTGGCCATCATGCTAGCAGTCGCACCCTTGTTGCCAAAGCTCTACGAGTTGGATTCTACTGGCCAACGACGATGCGTGATGCTAAGGACATTGTCCAGTGATGCAATGCTTACCAGTGATTTGCGGACAAGCCGCACGCACCTGGCACTGAGCTCAGGCTAATACCTGTGGCCTGGCCCGTCGCGGAATAGGGACTCGACATGGTCGGCAAGCTGCAAAAATCTTCACCTGGAGGATACGTCTACCTCCTCGTCGTAGTCGACAAATTCATAAAGTGGATTGAGGCCATGCTGGTAACAAACCAATCAGGGGCAGTAGCCGTAAAATTCTTCGAGTCCATCGTCTTTCGTGTTGAGGTGCCACACAACATCATCACGGACAATGGGATGAAATTCACCTCCAAAGAGTTCCAGGATTTCTGCGAAAACCTGGGAATCAACATTAGCTACGCCCCGATAGCACACCCTCAAACCAATGGTCAAGTCGAAAAGGCCAACAGCCTCGTCTGCGGTGGGATCAAGAAAAGGCTCCTCTAGCCACTCGAAAGAGCTGCTGGGTGCTAGCCCGAGGAGCTGCAATCGGTACTATGGAGCCTGGGCACAACTCCAAACAGCGCTACAAGCTATACTCCGTTCTTCATGGTACACGGCGCCGAGGCGGTAGTACCCGCATAGGTGCGCTACAAAGCCCCACGGGTAGTAGCATACAACGATGTAGAATCAACCCTCACACTCAAAGATTCCGTTGATCTCCTCGATGAAGCAGGCGAGATTGCAGCGGAGAGATCCATGATCTACCAGCAGAACCTCCGCAATTACCACAGTAGAAGGCTACGCCCTAGATCCTTCGTCGAAGGAGACCTGGTCCTGCGACTGAAGCAGCAAGGGAACCTCAAATTCGAGTCCCCTTGGGAAGGATCTTACGTGATTACCGAAGTAATTCTAGGTGGCGCCTACCGCCATAAGGGCGTAGAAAGTGGAGTCGCATATTCCAACCCCTGGAACATCGCGCATCTGCGTCGTTTATACCCTTAGATGTTTTTACTTTATAAATAAGGCTATTCAGCCAGGCTACTTAGCCATACATTGTACCTCATGATATTCTGCGAATAAATAAAGCTAAGTGCCCCAAACTCTATGTCTTTATTCTTACTTGCAATTACATTACTCGGGGGGCTGCGCCACCTTCTCAACCTTGTTACACGAATAAACACAGTATCCCGAGTAGTCGACGTACTATCAATTGAACCCTTGGCAAAATCAACCTAGCCGCAACGCACTTGACAGGTTGACAAGATGCTGAGATAAATACCCATCAGGCTAACGAAAAGGAACTGTAGAGTATAAAACACTCAAAAAATATACAAGCTAGCAAGCTATTACATATGGATCGGTAACAAAACACCCAATAGTCTTATATGAACTTTACAACACCTATGCATTTCATGTGCAGATCTATACTACACTACTGACGCAAAAGGAGAACATTTGTCTTCTCTTTGAAGAAATCAACGATAACTTCGGCTAGTTGATCAACCGCTCGGTAGTGTGGCACCATGTTCCATGTCATCCCTTCTAGCGGAGGTGGTGGCCCAGCGGCAACAGCCGCGAAATCCATATATGGCCGGTGCAGGCGAACAAGCGCCAACACAGCCTTGGCACCCGTGACCAGCTGCTGGCGCACGTACTCGTGGACTATGCTGATATCTTGAAACTTCGACAGAAACGCTAGCAAGCATGAAGGCACCACATCCAGGGGAAACATCGCCTGAAAAATATGCTTTAGGCACGACTGCGACTTCTTCAAGTACTGCAGCACCCGCGATGCACGATCCTGCAACATCGCCAACACGACTCCATGATCATGATCCACCCAAAAATACCTGCTAGCTTCTAGCTGCTCTTGGGTCAGGTCATTTCGTCGAATGGCAACTTGATCCCTCTCATCCTGCGGGTGACGAGCGCTAACAACTACAAGAAGCAGAGCAAAAGCATAAGGACAAAGCGCCGCCGTGAATGGCTAAGAAAGGATAAGAGGCTAGAGAACTAACACTTAAATTGCTCATTCAACTGAGCCACCTCGCCCAGAAGGTACTTCTCGCGTGCACTGGCCTTTTCAGCCTTCAACTTCCACACGTCCGTGCTACCACGGATCATGGGCATCTCCCACTCTAAGTGTTTTATGCGGTCGCGCAATCGGTAAAGCAGCGACAGCTCCTCCACATTTGAACGTGGTTACGCCATAGGTTCATCGGTGGGAGGCGAGTTAGATGGACCACTCTAAGGACCCTATTATAGGCATAATAAGAAGCAAATAAGGCCAACTATTTATAAATAAATGCCAGCAGAAGAAACATCAAGGTTCAGTGAGTCTCAAAAGGGGAACCCCCACATGGTACAATCTAACAGGGTAATCTAAACTATTACAAAAGAAGACTAAGACAGCAGGCTACAGCTAGGCATTGGCACTTGGGGGCTTCTTCGAGTCTGTGGCAGTCTCCGACGCCACATTCTTCTCAATTATAGCCTCTGATGTCGTGACTTTTGCCTTCTTCTGCCACCTCAACTTAGCCGAATATGCGGCGAGTGTTTCAATGAGCTGAGGCCCATATTTACTACAACTAGTGGCAAAAGGAGCAAACACTACCTGCTGGCCATCCGCATTGACCGGCATCGCCGAGGAGACTTGACTGGGGTTCAGATCCACGCCATGAGCATGCACCATCGCAAGTCCCATGGTAGCTCCAACTCCCCGTTGTGCATTCTTGAAGTCCATAGGCAAACCTTCCGCGAAGGATTCCACCAAGCCATCAAGATTTTCGATCAACTTGGCCTTGGGGAACATCTCCTCTTGAAGATGGCCTAGCACACCCTTGGCCCTCTCGAGTGTGTCCTTGATAGAGACATTGCGGTCTTCGACTGCAGTCACGGTGCCGGCCAAGGCATTCGCGTGGGTCAAAGCCTGGGCATCAAAATCCACGCCAATGACATCTGCAAAATATACATATGAGCACAATAGCATGAAAGCAAAGTGCATGGCAAATGCAAGTGAAGCAATATCATACCCGAGAGCACTTTCACGGCAGAGAAGAGCTGTTCTACGAACACCTTCTCCCTCTTAGCGGTGGAAGAGCACAAGTCTTCCTCATGCTTTTTCGACTCTTCCAGAGCCTCGAGTGCCTCGTTGCGTTTCTTCTCCACTGTGGCAAGTCCCTTCTCGAGGGAGTCGACGCGACGAAGAAGATCACTATGCTCACCTACAATGGCAAAACTTGAGCCTACAAACCTCTACGCAAACGAAACGGAGAGAAAAGTATAAAACTAACCTTGGAAAGCATGGAGGTGGGTGTCCAGCGAAGCATGTTGTTGACCCAAGGAAATGATCTGCTCGGCGAGGCGAGTAGAATCCTTCATAATAGGCTACAAGAAAAGGGAAGCAGTGTGAGCATTAACACAAAATTCAACTGCCAACGGCATGAGAAAACTCATGTGTTCCTCCAGGGACTTCGAAGATTCTTTCAGAATCGACGTCCGAGAAACAATCTGGTGCCCCTCAGCATGGGGGGAACTCGAAGAATTAGCGCCGGAGTGGGCCGCCACTGGAGGAGAAGGAGATGGTACCGCCACCTCCTTATCTTTGGAGTCCATGACTCCAGTTTTCTTGACAAAGCAACAGTCATCGGACGATGATGACGCTGTTTGACTACAAAAAATCCAGATCTCAATCAGAAGAATGGCTTTCAGAAGGGCAAGACGAACTCACAAGAATATACAAACATACTCGTCAAAGTTGTCGAGGTCGAAGGAATCCCCAGATGACTCCTTCGGTAGCCTCAGCTTTTTCCGCGAAGGAGGAGCCATGGTGCGCACATGCACAGTAGGGATTGGTGCCTCTACTACAGCAGGAGGACCCTCTGGTGTAGACAGCGATGAGGCATCTGAATCCTTGCTTCGGGAGCACTTGTGAGTCCCCTCAGACTCGGGGATTCGCGTTCCTCCTTCACGGGGTTGGTAGAGCCTGACTAATCCTCCTCTTCAGCTTCACAAGGAATCACTCCCTCAGGCTGAGGAGGTAGCACGGTGGCCACTTTCCAATCGTGAAAAAAGGACCAAGCATCAGTATAAGAAGACACCTAAGAGGCAATCGAAAATCAAGGAAACTTTAAAAAGAAATCCACCTCAGGCGGAGGATTGCTTGCATAGAAGGGAGACATGACTGAGTCACCCGAGAGTTCCTCCTTGGTGGTGTGCTTAGTCAGCAATCGAAATCTTCTGTCGACTTCGCCCGAAGAAATGCCCTCTCGCGAGATGCGAGTGACATCCTTGGCACTAGTCCAGTGGCACATGGGATGCTCCCTAGCCTGTAGTGGCTGCACTCGACGGTGCATCCAAGTGCAAATAAGATCTGTGCCGCCTATCTCCTTGCCTATGCGGCATTCCAAGTCACAGACGCGCTGGTACAACACCTCTATTTCCTCGGCCTCGCCAGGCATCACAATGTTCTTCCACGACCTCCTTCATTTGCATGCTGCAACTGGGTCAAAGGGCGCGAGTCCGTAGTGCTCTCCATCCACTTTTTGGTCGTGAATGTAGAACCACTTCTACCTCCACCCTTGAACGGATGCGTTGAAGTTGATGGCGAAGTAGGTGATGTTGGAGTCGACATGGATACCGCAACCTCCTATGTCATAGACTATAGATCCAGAGCCCGATTGGCGTTTGAGTTTGAAGAGTTTTTGAAAGAGGCCAAAGTGTGGCTTGATTCCGAGCCAGCACTCGCAGAGGGTAATGAAGCAGGCGATGTGGAGGATAGAATTTGGGGTCAGGTGATGCAGCTGGAGCCCATAGAAACAAAGCAACCCCCTCACAAACTTGTGAAGAGGGAGGGACATACCGCGAATGATGAAAGCAAGGAAGATCACTCGAAACTCAGCAAGAGGACTGGGGATTACCTCGTCACCGTGGATACGACAGTCATCTTCCACGGCGGGGAGTGTCCCATCCTGACACTAGGCGAAGACCTCCGCATGATTGATGGTGGAGGTGCGCCATGAACCATTCGTGACGTGGGTTCCCGTGCCCTTCTTCTTCCTAGCCACGGCGGCAGTGCTGGTACCCGTGGTGGCGGCGCCTTTCTTCTTGGTCGCGGCAGCAGCAACCGCAGATCTAGCGGCAGTGCTTCCCTTCTTCTTCCCCATCTGGCACTTACGATGGGAGCATAGGAAGTATCTCGAGAAAACGCGAAGTTGGTCCAGCGCCACAAGAAAGATGAGAGCAAATGGAACAGCAAAAGCAGCAATGGCGGAGGTGCGCGAGCGAGAATAAGACGTGGGGAAATTACCGCAGAGAAGATCTCTACTTAACCTCATCAAAGATGCCATCCAACGACTAGGAAAGAACCAACCAGACGCATGGTACACATCCGTGTTGACTCGTGGCAGAGTAAACCACGAACCGTCGCGCCACTCCCCCCATTACGCACAAGAATCGAGGAGGCACAATTAAAACCAAAGATTACGCACGCCCAGTCAAATCTAAGTTAGAAAATGGGACCCACCTCTTCGTCACGTTCCGTCAAAATTGCTCATGCGGGCAACTGAGATCATCTCATCGTAAGCACTGACGTCACCAACTCCAGCAGGAGCACTCTGAGACTACTCTAGTCCTTCATCGAGTCTTCGACTCAACTAAGCACTCAGGGGCTACTCCTAATAGGAGCGCTGGCCGTGCACCCGAGATAATTTGTAAGACATCCAAACATTATGAGAACTTATTTTATTGCAGAAACCCTTCACTCGAATCAACGATTCGATTATGGACTTCGGGTTACTCCCATAGGGAGCGCTGAAAGCACATTTGACTGAAACAAGCAAAAGACGACAGCAGTCGCAAAATACTTATAGTCCCCACTCGAGTCTATGACTCAAATAGGCACTCGGGGGCTACTCCCATAGGGAGCGCTGGTCGCGCACCCTGTGATTTTTTTCTACACATAACTGTGTGTTGACTACGTCCATACTCGAAAGCTATGGCGACTCCGCCTCGTATTTTCCCTGCAAAGAGACTGCATCTCCTAGGTCACCCGAATCATCTCCGTGATGACAAAATTCGGATGCCACGTCTACGACGTGAAGATAAGACCTGAATAAGGCCTGGCAACACACCCGACTGTGCTCTACCAGACATAATCCGTGCCTGCAAGCACGATGAAATAAGCCTTGACGGACGTGTCGAGTGCTCACACGTACACACTGGGATTCGACTCTATAAGACCTCCACGGCCTGGGTCGAATTACGCCAACACTTTTCCAAATTCGATTCCGGAGACTCGAGTTTGAGTAGATTGTGTTGTTTTGCCCTAAGGAAGTTAACTGATACTGATACATCGGATAAATTAGGCACGTATATCAACAAATCCCGATGATACCAATCGGAGCACTCGAAAACATGCTCGGCTATGCACTCAAAAGACTTCATAAGTCTCAAGTCGAATCTACGATTCAACCAGACACTCGGGGGTACTGACATGGACATACCTTACAGGTACTCGAGTTTGGCATATACGGTCCAGTTTGGCAGAAGCCCACGACGTTACTAGGGCCCAATCAACGATTCGTGTGACCTAAGGAGACTCCGACTGCTTGCGGCACACGACGAGCTCAAGATAGAAAGTTTGAAGGGAAAACCCTAACTTGTAACCGACTCGATCTACTATCCCGAGACCTAGCCTATCTATATAAAGGCTAGGAGGTGGTGGCAAGGAGGACAATCACAACCCTAGTTTTCCACACCATTGCCAGATTGCATCTGCGCACCCCCTGTAACTTTCGACTCCCGCGATAATTCCAAGAGCAGAGAAGCAGGAGTAGGGTCCTCTATGAGGTCTGAACCTGGGTAAACCTTGCGTCCATGTGTGCTTGTTTGCTAGCCGATTGATGTCTCCAGCACTCCCCTCTTCTCCAAAACCCAAGTCCATAACAATGGGCATTGATGAGTTTAACCCTCGTCACCTGGTGTAGAGCTCGAAGCGCCTCTTGCCCTACGGTGGGCGCCAACTATCGTGGTATTGCCGACGAGTACGCCATGGAGGGTTCCTCACAAAGCGTGTTTAGAGAGGTAGGGGAAGGCGGTGAGTTGGCGGGTACGAGGTAACATATCTTACCTAGGTTGAGATACCACGACGGTGGCAGAATCCTACTCCTGTTATTAATCAGTGTCAATACACCGATTTACATGGATTGGTTTGCTGTGCGAGGTTGTATGTTCTCGTTTCCCTAAAGGCTCCTGTAGGCTGTCTTATAAAGGCGCCAAAACCTAGGTTTACAAGGAAATATCCTTGCCGTATAGGTTATAGAGTCCTACACTAATACTAACTAGTCGTTGTGTCTTGCACTCCAAGGCTCCGGGTTGGTCGGTGACTACACCGTAGCCTTCCTTGTCCTGGCATGAGACTCCCTTCTGGATCCATCTAACTGGGATGCCCAGCAGGCCATAGGCCTTGCTACCAACTACGAATCACTCGGGTTAGCCAGATTAGAGACATGCAATGGTGATACCCATTTAGCATATCCCCAACAAAGTGCTCACTAGCGGAGGTGCAGGGTCCCGTGAAGAACGTGACTCCTATCCCATCCGTCTTGCCCCCACGGTTGGCTCCAACTTTTGTAGTATGTGGATAGAAAGTAACTAAGAAGGTAGGATAGAGGTGTGGGAGCAAGCATGGAAGCTAGCGATGCTCACATGCAGGATTTGGCACAAGCAAGCATGATACTTGATGTACTCGGGTTTGGAGCCCTCTTACGAGGTAAATCTCCTAATCCTGCATGATCTGACTATTTGGATGAACACAAGAGCTGCAAAGTCTCCTCAAGTTGTATGAATTAGCAACCTAATAGAGACCAACCCTCTCTCAGGAAGCCTCGCCACCCCTTATATAGGACCAGGGCAACGGTAAGAGGTATGGCCGGCTGGCAGGTCCCACATGTGGGCCCTAGCCGGCTGGTCATCTACAATGCCACGAAGTGGAGGTCGTGTGCATAGTGGACACCATGCGATATGGCATGAGCATAGTGTCAGCCGTTTCCACTGTTCCCCGCTTCAACAACAAAGTATTCGATTTGGGCTTCACCTTTGTGTCCTATTGGCAGGCTAGGGCTCGATGTGCACTGTACAACACGTCATGCCCTAGCGACATCTTCTAGCTTTGCTAGTCCGGCTAGGCTCCTCCATCTAGACCAACGCCTTTTGATCCCTCGGCCTTCATCGCATCGATTTTGCATTCCTTTAGGTTCGCTAGTCCGGATGGTTGGCTGAATTAGTGAGCCGAACCAACATTTTCTGATCAGCTTGGTTTCTTTGCATGTGTCCTACATCTAGCTGGATCATACTAGCCAGCTCTGGTGGGTTCTTCCCTTTGAACGAGGGATTCTTTTAGCCAGACAACACATAACCCGTCTAGTTAGCCTACCCAGGGGCGATCCCCCCGACAAGCTAGGTGGCAGCATGTACCATGCAAACATAGTCACATGCGTAACTAATACAACGTTGAGAGACGTGAACTATGGATCCGTACTTAAATACGGGTCTAGAAAGTATAATTATGTTTTCACATTGATGGAGATTCATAGTACTCTCTGCATGTTGTTCACGTCGACTTTGACCTTACGAAGTAGTCTGTGCCTTCCTAAGTTTTGTGTGGCAAACTAGGCTCTGATCATTCTAAATATAGAGTCATGACTGGAAAATACTAATAATGGGAGTACTCACTGCATGTTGTTCATATAGACTTACTCAAGTGCCAAATATATATTGTTTTATATTCGACTATAAAAAACTGAGTACCGAGGCATTGCACGGAAACTATACTCCATTGCATTCACACTATCATCGAGTACACCATGGGTGCGTCGCTTCCGCTTCCGAAGTCGAGAAATTTGAAGCTTATATCGCCGGCTATGGCAAAACCGATGAACACGAGAATGATATCTTCGACACACCCAAGGAAGATGCAGTGGTCTATGCGGCCGATGTCAAATCCCATGATAGCAGATGCAGGAACGAGGATGGCAAGGTCGATGCCCATGAGAATGCTGACACAGAGGCCAATGAGAACGCTGGTGCCGGTGACCCCAAGGACAACAGCTCTGAAGGCGATGATTCTAGCGAGAGAAATGAAGCCAAGTGGAGGAGTCTCGACGAGGTGTTCAAGATGAACAAGTGTCACGAGAAGCGTATGGAGAAGCGTAGGGAGAATCCCAAGGAGAGGGTCATATGTAATAACACAACGTACGATTAATACAAAATAATTATATACAAATAAACCATGTATGGTTCCTCGTGTTTCTGTAGTGATCCTGCCTTTACCTTTTTTACTTTGTTTCTTGCAATGGAAGCGATGGTATCGACGCTTTTAGGAATGTTTTTACTCGGTATCTCCTAATGTTCGAACATGGGTCACCGAACGTACCTATGGACATAAACACGAGAAATAATCATATTCGTTGCTCTTTGTTATCTGCTACCACTGAACATGATATGTATAGTCCCACCACGCCAGTTTACCAAATGTTAAGCTAGTTTATAAGCCTAAAAGTGAAGCTTCTATCATCATGGGGGTATGTTGAATAGATGTAACATGATATATCGTGACACGTTCTACATTACAGCCGCACCCCAGGGGGCAGAGAGAGGAGTCTAGTTATGTATAATGTGTAAGATATTTGTAACTTGTAAGGAATTTTGGCCTATTTTAAATTGTTCTCTTTGCTAAGTTTCTTTGACCTAAAGTGCTGCATGCTAGGACTTTTCATCAACCTGACGCTTATTTTGTCTCAGTGCCTTGCCAACCTGTCAACTGGGCTACAACCAGGTTGGAGTTTTCAAGGATTCGACGTATAAGCAGAGCCAGCTAATCAGGCTTTCATGCTAAGTACTTGAGTGCGTTGAGTCAAAAATATACCAGGGTGCTCGAGGAGTCTTAGCCCCTGAGTGAGTTTTATGCATAAGATTAAAAGGCAAGTAATCAACTCTTAGTAGAGGAACTTATCTTTATTGATTGTAGGTAGCAGGTACATGTGTCGGCTGAGTAGCCTGTATAAGTAGCCTTATTGAAAAGTAAAGACATCTAGGTATAGAAACGACACAGCTACACAACGTTTCAGGGGTTGGAGTATGCGACTCCATTTTCTATGTCCTTGAGGTGATACGCGCCGCCTGGGATTACTTCAGTGATGATGTAAGTACCCTCCCAAGGGGATTCGAACTTGAGATGGCCTTTTTGTTTAATCCGGAACACGAGGTCTCCTTTGGAGAAGGACTGATAATCCCCAAGTGCAGGGATCACTGTAGTACCTCTCAACGTGGAAGTAGGGTATCGATCTGCAGGAGCAAGAAGGAAAAACTACCTATTCTCTACAACTAAAGTGTCACAAGTTTTAGTTGATTATGCACTAAACAAGTTTTAAGGAATAAGACGGTTGTTTTAATGGTTGGAAGTTTAATGTAACAAAACAAGAATATAAAAGTGTCCCAATCCTCTTCAATACAAGAGGACAAGACAAGGTTTTTCTTTTATAGGAACAATGGACTGGGTTCATGGGTTCACTTAATCCTCTCTTCTCCATCTATGGTGATTATCATGTTATAGATAGTAAAGATACACACAATTGTCATGTTTTAATGGTACTTTTTATGGTGGCTACATGTCATAAAACACATAGGTGAAAGAAGTACTCCTTTGTGTTACTAGGTCACCCTTGCGATAAGGCTAGCATTTGGTTTGTGTCACACCACACATCATACTTCTCCCTTTTTACCCCTAGATAAAGGATGTTGGGTTGCATTGCTATCAATCAATACATATGCCGTTGTCACTCAGCCACACATTACCTACATACATCATACTTCTTAATGGAAAACATTCTAAGAACTAGTGCAATGATTCATATGTTATGAGTATTATCACATCTCTCCCATCTACCCCCACTTGGTGGTGTCAATCACCTCATGATATTGATAAACAAGGCATTATGTATAGATCAAAACCATTACATGCATCATAGAATATCCCCAAAGTATGACAAACCATACACGATCCAACACAACGGTAAATGAATAACAAGTACTATCTCATAACACAATATCCATCATAGGAATTACATAGATAGATCCATACTCATGCAAGGCACATCATATGGACTTCAACAATGATCATACATGGAGAGATTAGATCAAGTTACCACCATAAGCCCAAAGTTCAGGGGGTGGACTACTCCCCTCTCATCATGGAGAGTGATGAGGAGGCTTTGGTGAAGGAGGAGAGGCGGCCAGAGGCGATTCCGGCAGTGGTTCCCCCTCTAATCTTCCTCCGGTGGCGGCCAACAAACTCTCTGTTCTTGGTGTTTTCTATCTCCACCTCCCCTATCTCGAGGACTACCCGTGGGATCTTTATGTAGGGGGTTTTAGGTCAAGAGAACTCCGTGGGCGAAAGAATCAAGACGATCGGACATCCGAGGAGGAAAAGAGGGTAGGTGGCGCGCCTACCTGGGCTAGGTGTGCCACTCAGGCTCTTTTGGGCCTCCTGGCCCTCCAGGTGAGCTTCTTGTGCTCCAGATGCTTCTCGTGGATAAATATTGGCATTCCCAAAAGTTCAGGTCCATTTTACTTCGTATAGGTCCTCAAACATCAAAAACATTGAAATTAGGGTTTTTCTGCCCTGCCGGGTTATAGCCAAAATAAAGGGGATCATTGGTAAATCCCCAAAAATCAATATAAAATATGGATATAACATTATATATTATGCAAATATATGGGAAAACGTGTTAACAAAGTACAAATTTCATGTATGCTTTTTACATGCATCAACATCCCCAAGCTTAACCTATGCTTGTCCTCGAGCCTGAAGGTGAGAAAAACTAAACATGGACTTTGGAGTTTTTTACCTTTGCTTCTTTCATTATCATGTAAAGTTCACAGGGTCAATTCCTTTCAATGAAACATAATATGCAAGTGTACTATCAAGCTGTATCTTTTACACATCTATAAACATGTTAAACAATAAGTAATGGTGTGATAAAATAAATGATGAACAAAACAAACCTTCAAGCACACTTTGATGAACCTATAGAATAAGAGACTCTTTTCATGATTGGCATTGGTGTTTTATGCCTTTATTTTTGGGCTACTTCTAAGTTTCATGCCCTTGACTGGAAGACTCGCTTCTTAGTTTCATGTCTTCCCTTGAGATGTTTTGCATCTTGTACCGAAAGTAAGCATTGAATACATATGTTAATCCTCCATAAAGAATGTAAAAATAAAGTTTTGAGCTTTGTAGTTCATGTCAACAATACTAATAAGGATGGGGTTCCAAGTATCTTTTATTTCTAAGCTTCATATGGTTTATGTGCTAAACATCTTACAAGTTGATTATTTCATGCACCATACCTATGACCTTGCACTCCTCATGCTACTAAACTTAGGACTTTTATTGTATGCACATGTTGGTCTTAGAAACTGCATCACTGAAGTACCTCTTGCTCCCTGTGTAGCTATATGCCCCCTTTTTGTATTTATTTATTTATTTAGCATAGGAGTTAATGTAATTCCTTGGTCATGTTCAAGGTAGGAAGGGGCAGTATCTCTACTCCAGAAGAACAAGAAAAATAGACATATGAATCATATCAAGAAGGATCATCATGCTGTAAGTTTCTACCATGAGTTGTCGCACGACGCATGGATTTGACTAGCGGTTCAGGAGCGTTTTCTCTCAACATGCCTACTCCAGTATGCACACTTTATTTCACATTGATGCAATCCATAGGCAGAACTTTAACATGATTAATTATAAACATTCAATAATGAAAGCTTGTGCCATGATAGCATGGTTTTTCCAACAACAATTAATAAGATGTAAAGCACAGAAATTTCCATAGTGGTATCACCCCAAACCTTACTTTCTTATGAGCTTTAAAATACATGAAAAGGGTTTTTTTAAGAATTTTTGGAGGATTAACATACATACTATACTTGAAAGTAGCTTTTGCCACAAATAGGTGAATATGCCTAGTCTAGTTTATGGGGTTTGGAACAAGTCTTAGCTTGTATTGTGAAGGCTTAGCAAAAAGAGATCTAAAGAGTGTGCCATCTAGTTCATAATGCCAACATTTATTTTCTTACCTTGCTCCTTAATGTTGAACATAAATATACACAAGCAAAGGATCAATTAATAGGCACAAAACAAATCATACTTCATATAAAGTACTTGAGCTTAAGAACTAGACACAACATGAGTTTCAGCCTTTTGCTTTTATCTCCCCTTTTCTTTTATTTTAAGGCATTCTTATTCATTTTTAATCTCATTCATGCAAAGTTTCTTTTCAGTAGATCTATCATAAACATTTATATTAATAGTGGTGGTGGTACTTTTAATGCAAAACAAAAGTAAAATAAACAAAATAGACACTCCAAATTTCCATGATAGTTTTATGTTGCTCGAAAAACAATGTTTAGAGGTTTGCAAACCGAGAGTTTAATAGGTCCAGTGGGATGCCTTGGGCATCCCCAAGATTATGGTTTTCACCATCCATGGATTGCTCTTGGTGTGATGTTCCTCTATTCCCTGTCAACAAACTTCAACACAAAACGTTTCTCCCATCTCTTTTCTGAGTGGTGACATTAGTGGCACAAAAGCATAATAGTTGCTGCATATATATCAAAGACAAAATTCTTTCTAAATTTTCCAGCAAGCATATAATGTTTCTACACATCCCTAGAATATAATATGGCTCATAGCAATCATTTTAGGACACTTTGGAATGGTTAAAACAAAACATGGCAGAATCTGTCCAGATTTTCAGCAACAGCAAAACGAATTTATTTCGGCTGCTTAAACATGTCAGGAATTTTAGCCAATTTTCGTGAATACAGAGGATGAAAATTTGTAAATTATGTGTAAATATGTGTGCAAACGGAGTTACATAAAAAATCATAGAATTGTTCTACTAAAAACTATTTTGCAGGAATTTGCTACTCCATATATTTAACAACTTTTTAACATCCAAAATGGGTTCCACTTGGTACTTTATTACTAAACTACAACAAAGACACTAAAAATGACTCTTTAACTACAAAAAGCATGGATACAAATAAATTACTGGGCTGCCTCCCGAAAAGTGCTTTCTTTATAGCCATATAATTGGGCTATACTTACTTGATTCAAGTGATGTGGAGATTATGTGGTGGCTTGGTGCCATCTCCTTTATCATCTATGAGAGGTTACCATATATCCCCAAGCTTAGGTAGGACCATATATTTTTATTCTTTATTCTTCTCTCCTTCTTTGTGGTGCATGGACATCCCCAAGCTTGGGATTTTCTCATCTTGTTTCTGCAAAATATGAGTGTTTCCTGTGGCACTTTCAACTTCATGATGGTTATTATTATAACATGCAAATACATTCGCGGCATCATCGTTTCACAATTATGATCATTATCTTGAGTACTATCATACAATGGCTCATGTTCTATGGAGGCAATAACACTACTAGATTCATCTTTACCAAGAATTCTTTCTACCCAACTATCATATGAATCATCATAAAAAGCATGTAAATCAATAGAATCATCAAGTATAGGGTTTTCATCATAGAGATCATCGTTACTTGAAATAATAATTTTATCTGCCCATATGCCACAGGTATTATTGTTACACATGGAGGGTCATCCAAATCTTTATCAAACATCATGCCCAAGCCATATTCATCATCACCTTCAAAACTATTATTAATAATAACTAGCACAGTGTTGCACGGGCAACATCTTTATTTGTATTGAAAAAAAATATTGCCATGCAAATATACTGTCACGTACATAATAGATTGCAATAAATTAGTAGGTATTCAGTAAGGTCGTTCTTACAAGATGCAAGGCAGTACATATTGCTTGAGCATAGAGTTTCCAAACGATTCTACCAAGAAAACAATAAAAAAACGTATGTAAATGATTATGTAGGCATGAGTAAGGTCTTCATAAAACTATAAAAAAATATTCTATGGAATATTTTTTCATGGAACATATATTGAGACTATTTCCATGTCACATACCTAAATATCATCTCCATTCGAAAATACGGGACATGTTTTGTATCTACAATTCTATTTGGTAGGCCAATAGAAAGTAATAGTGTTGTTCCCTCTATACATGTATAAATTTCCAAATGTTGTTTCTATTGCCTATTTGCTAATTTTGACACTTTAGGTGTCTTTCTGTGTCAGAAGATTATGCCTAAAATTGCACCAAGAAATATTTTTTTTTGCTAAACATGCCCTATGTTAGTTGCATATATTTTCCTTGTGTTACCATAGTGCAGACTTTTGATCTTTTGAAGGAAATATATGTTATCCTAGAGCTAATTACCAAACAATGAAACTTAATTTTTCTATATAAATTATCAGACATACATGTAAATCATTGACTACTCATGGTAAAATGTATGCTAAGAGGGGAATAATTCTCTTATCAAGAAAAATAGGAAAATCTATTTATAGAATTGCATCCCCATATTAGCATCATAACCTGATCTTCTAATTCTCCTTATTTGACAACGTTTTATACATTGGCAAAACAACCCTTACCTTATAGTGTAAGGTGAAGGTTTTAACAATTTCACTTTACTTGCATGGCTATTGTTGATAGCAAAACTATAATATCCCACTTCCTGAAGATCTGAAGCTCCGATGAACATTCCTAATCAGATTATTGTTATTCTAAGATGGAAGGCATCATGTAGGAAATCACCATGTGTGAAAAATATATAAATATATAGACCAGAAGCCTGTGCGTGGGAACATTGGGATACAAATAATGTGTTAGATTTCCATAATTTTATCAATCATAAAATTCAGTTATACATGATTGGAGAGTGTACCTATAAATATATGGTCATGAGGATCCAAACGAAGATATCATTAATTTGTTGCTCGTTAACGGTCGAGTTGGCACGTTTAAAGAAAGTACTCACCTTTTCCATAGAGTAATTCTTATTTCACCGTGTCTGTAGAGGATTGAATGTCAAGCTTTTGGAATTAAATTAAAAAATGTGGCAGTCTTATCGAGTGATACTCAAGTGTAGACCTCGAGATAAATATGAGAATGAATGAGAATTTAGATAGTTTAAAAAATAGTGCAATCTTATTTATATCATATCCATTAAACGTACCTAGTGGGAAACCTAAGAACCCTGTAAAATATAAAAACAAAGATTGCTTCGTTTCAATGTAACAATAGTACTGCAATGCTTCCCATGGATTGGAGTACTCTTTTAACTCGACAATAAAGAAGACTTGATATGATAGGTAAGATTATCCTATCACTTTTTAGGTGCAATACCCATTCAAAAAAGTATAAACAATATGTAGAACATGCATAACTTATTTTAAGAGAAGTTCCCAAGCTTATTCTAACATTCATACTCGGGTATGCTCATGCATGCATGTATATTCCTGATGTAGTTGCCAAAATGGAAAGGCTGAACAGCTAGTTCAAATCGTCAAAATAGGAATTTTTTAATGAATTCTCATTTTTATTAAGATTTTGAATAGTAGAAAGTGGACGTACCAAAAATTATAATCGGTACTCCAAACCACAATAATCTAGGAAAAAGACCAGAAGTATAAAGGTATCACAGCTAACCTATAGGGGAGTCCATATCCAATTAAGAATCGTTGCAAATACTTCTCCTCCTCACGCTTGGGTGACCCAGAAACTTAGCGACTCGAGCATCTTCGCTCACGTAAAGGGTGTAGAACCTCTGCCTAATCAACTGCATGATTCTCGGATGAATTAAGCGATGTACCAAAGAATAAATTTAGAAATGAGTCACATATTAACATTATAAACAGACTACATAGGGCAATATATTTTGTGAGAACTGCTAGATGAACGTATGGCTCGGTGAGAAAAGAGTTATTCATTTTAGTGGCACGGAAACAAATCGAATCCAAAGGAAAAAAATCTAATATATAAACTAGCATGTTAAATCTCTATTACTAATTTTCGAGGAATTGTGTATAGGATGCTCTAATAATATATTTCTTCCTGTCTCTGCAATACACAGAAAAATATATATACCTGTAGAATCTAAATGGAACTTCTGAATTCCGGCTGGCCGAAGCGACCAAGAAAAATTAAATGATCATTTTGCCATGAACTATAACTTTAGCTTCTTGGAGCATTCAGATTGAGTAATAATAAAATTTTCTGAGCTGAATAGCCAAGTTTTTAAAGATGAAAGGCCATATATTTGCATCATCTCAATATGGTTAAATACAGAATTAGGAAAAAGATTATCAACACTTCATTGAGTAGCTTAATAATCTATGATCGTTGTTTCTTTCCCTTTGGACAGTTTTTCTAATTCAATATAAAAGTGGCACTTTTTTTTCATGTTTCTCTTCCAACACAAAAAAGGTAAAATGACACTACCTACAATGTCAACTCGTATATTTTATGCCCAACAGGAAATAAAATCCATATTTTACCGAACCATATATAGATGCACAATTGCAGAAGAAGGGCACAATATAGTACCTCGTAAGAATAAAATATTCCAGACTTCATCGGCTCCTCGCAATGAATTTCGTACTGACGCATCAGTCCAAGGTTGAATCATCACCCGGTCAAAAAATCAAGAGGATTGTAATGAGATAGAAAATCATGAAAAGAAGGTAATGAATCGACTGATTTCTGTACGCACCAAATTTCATAGATTGATGGAAAAAATCTTTCCCAATAGTATGTCCAGATATTAACAGCTGCGCAGGTCACGTCACGTTCATGTGGCCCATCCAGAGTCAGTGTTGTTACATGTGTCTTGCGACTTGCTAGTCGATCGATCAACATATCACGCTAGTATTTTTTTCCCGCGTATCACATGTGCGTGCTGCAGGTTCTGATCGACTCCAGGAGAAATCCATCTGTACCTAGTCTTGGCAACGCGAGTCAATCTGCCGCCTTCTTTGCAAGTTCCTGGAAAGAAGTCGTTGCTGCGTCGGGGCTTTGCCAACATCTCGCGAGTTCCTGGATTTTGGCACATGCAGCTGACGAGGATATATAGCTCCACATATCGATCTCATGCGGGAGCAGTAGCTTGAGATGCTGTTGCAATTCTCTCGACGACGCTACAGGATAATGCCAGCTCAAGGGGGTTTGGCGGCGGTGAATAGATCGGGGCATAGTTTTGGCATGAGATAGATGTAGGTTTTTTTAACGGTGGCAAAGGTGGGTAATTTGTTAAAACTTTAAAGGTACTCTTTTTTTCCTGTAATCTATCGATTGAGGTTCTCTGCTCGCTCAGATTAATGGTCCGATTTCACAGATTTTTGTGGGATTTTTTAGGCTATTTCTCTATTTTCTGGTTAATCTGTAATATACTTTTAGTATATAATAGATAGACATCATTCTGCATGTGTTGATCATCATCAGAATCAAAATCAAAATCAAAAGAGCATGGCGAGTGAGGATATGAAGGATCATCTAATATCTTTTCTCCTTCTATATATTCTTCTTCTTGTTCCTGCAAGCCATTATATCTCTCCTTGATAGCAACAAGATTGTTATAATATTCAAGGATATAGGTATTCTTACAAAAAAAGTTTCAAGAGTTATTCAAGCGTTGTAGCAAGTTTTGGTGTGAGGCTATGAGTTTCATTTGCTACCTACATAACTATCTCAAGAAATCCCATTACAATAGTAAATTCTTCAGCTGCCTTCATATCAGTGTTCATGAATTCATTATTATGGTAGGAAGCAATTATAGGCATAGTCTAAAGCTTGCATTGGAATTTTAGATGCTCAAGATATTGTTCTATGCAACAAGATAAATTATACCTATCACATAATTCATGGCCAATTTCATTCAATGCTTCCATTACTAACTTTGTTTGATCAACATTAATTGATTCAACCATAGGGGGTTGCTTAAGTACATGATTCATACATTCCATGAACATAATAAATGAACTATTTTTTGGTGTTTTTCAAATAAGGAGAGTAAAAAATGATACATAACTGAAAGTCTAGTGCACACAAGAATAGAAACTCAAGCGCTACGCTCCCCGACAACAGCGCCAGGAAAGTATCTTGATAACCCCCAAGTGCAAGGGATCACCGTAGTACCTCTCAATGTGGAATTAGGGTATCGATCCACAGGAGCAAGAAGGAAAAGCTATCTATTCTCTACAACCAAAATGTCACAAGTTTTAGTTGATTATGCACTAAACAAGTTTTAAGGAATAAGATGGTTGTTTTAATGATTGGAAGTTTAATGTAACAAAACAAGAATATAAAAGTGTCCCAATCCTCTTCAATGCAAGAGGACAAGACAAGGATTTTCTTTTATAGGAACAATGAACATGGGTTCATGGGTTCACTTAATCCTCTCTTCTCCATCTATGGTGATTATCATGTTATAGATAGTAAAGGTACACACAATTGTCATGTTTTAATGGTACTTTTATGGTGGCTACATGTCATAAAACACATAGGTGAAAGAAGTACTCCTTTGTGTTACTAGGTAACCCTTGCAATAAGGTTAGCATTTGGTTTGTGGCACACCACACATCATACCTCTCCCTTTTTACCCCTAGATAAAGGATGTTGGGTTGCTTTGCTGTCACTCAATACATATGCCGTTGTCACTTAGCCACCCATTACCTACATACATCATACTTCTTAATGGAAAACATTCTAAGAACTAGTGCAATGATTCATATGTTGTGAGTATTATCACATCTCTCTCATCTACCCCCACTTGGTGGTGTCAATCACCTCATGATATGGATTAACAAGGCATTATGTATAGATCTAAACCATTACATGCATCATAGAATATCCCCACAGTATGACAAACCATACAAGATCCAACACAACGGTAAATGAATAACAAGTACTATCTCATAACACAATATCCACCATAGGAATTACATAGATAGATCCATACTCATGCAAGGCACATCATTTGGACTTCAACAATGATCATACATGGAGAGATTAGACCAAGTTACCACCATAAACCCAAAGTCCATGGGGTGAACTACTCCCCTCTCATCATGGAGAGTGATGAGGAGGCTTTTGTGAAGGAGGAGAGGCGACCAGAGGCGATTCCGGTAGTGCCCCCTCCAATCTTCCTCTGGTGGCGGCCAGCAGACTCTCTGTTTTGGTGTTTTCTATCTCCGCCTCCCTTGTATCGAGGACTCCTTGGTCGATCCTTACATAGGGATTTTTAGCTCAAGAGAACTCCGTGGGAGAAAGAATCAAGGCAATCGGACAGTCGAGGAGGAAAAGAGGGTAGGTGGCGTGCCCACTTGGGCTGGGCGCGCCACCTATCTCTTTTGGGCCTCCTGGCCGTCCAGGTGAGATTCTTGTGCTCCATATGCTTCTCGTGGATAAATACTGGCATTCCAAAAAGTTCATCTCCATTTTACTTCGTATAGGTCTTGAAACATCAAAAACATTGAAAACAGGGTTTTTCTGCCCTGCCAGGTTATAGCCAAAATAAAGGGGATCATTGGTAAATCCCCAAAAATCAATATAAAACATGGATATAATGTAACACCCCTAGTTCTTCTAATATTTATTAGGGTTTTGATTGTGCATTCATGGGCATCATATTTTAAAAGTGCATCCAAAAGAAATTAAGTAAAACCCTAAACTATACTAGCCCATAGCCCACTTTCTCTCTTCTCTTCCCTGCCGCACAGTGCGCTCCCGCACGGCCCACTCCAGCCCAAGCCAGCCCATCCCGTGTACCCCTTCGTCGTGCTTCCTCTTTCTTCCTCCTCGCGATAGCGAGAGAAACACCTCGCTGGCGCATCCGATGCCGTACACCGCTCCATCACGATGCCCGCCTCCCCTCGTCACTTCCTGGAGCTGGATAAGACCGCCACGACGCCCTCTCGCCCAAGGTTGTTCGTTTGTGGTACCAAAGTTCTCAGGCGAGTGCATCGCGGTACCTAAGTTGCCTGAAATTGCTGAGTTTCGAAATGTTGGACCGCCAACTACCGAGAGGGGCCATTTCGATGCAAACTCATCTTACCCCTACCAAATCCAAACATTTCGTGAAACTGTCCCGTGAAGTAGACGGTCAAGACCCTCATGTCAGTAATATTTCCGTTACGCGAGCGCCAACGCGACAACCACGTAGGCGAAACGAGGGACTAAAGGAGCATGTTACGTTGACCAAATTCACAAATCCACTCCCTCCCTCCTTTCGCATGAACCCTAGCACCAGCGGCGTCGAAATCCCCTCTCCAACCAGAATGATCTCTTCGGGCATTTGACTTCCAGCGCCAAGTTGATGCGCTTACTCGCTGCTACCGAGCTCTAATGCCGAATGTCGGGCCAGCCGTTGCGACGATCTAGCCCGCCTCTACCGCCGATGAGCTGAGCAGCGCGAAGGATGGCAGATCCATCTGCCGAGGAAGAAGTACTTCTGGCTAATTGCAGGTGAGCTACTCTTCTCTTTGCTATTCACACTACCTATAACTGCTAGCTGGCTATTGGCATTACAGAGATATATCGAACATAGAATTGTTTGCTAGCACGACGCTGACAAACAATTCTTATCTTTTGTCCCCAATTTTCTGTCAAGTAGGATCTCCACTAAACCCAAATACACAGTTATGGTCACCCTCTGTGGCTACCACATTAAATTAGCAGATGGGAAGAGCACGTGAAATCAAGCTAGTTGTCTGAAGATGGAAGTAGCGCCTGTGCAGTTATGCACTATCCCTGGTTTGGTTGCTGCTGTGCATGAACTTGTTGAAATGGGGCCAGAGCAGACTGCACGGTTCAGCTTCGTTGATGAACGAGGCTTTGAGGTTCCTATAGTGTGTTAAAGTCAGCTAATTGGGTTGATGAAACAGTATGCTGGGCTTCGCATGGTTATGCTAATTTGTAACATACTGGATGTGGAAGCTCCTGCTATTGGGAGTCGCCCCGCTATTATTGGACAGGGTGGTCTAACTCGAACCCCTGCTGTTGTTGAGCAAAATGTGGTTCCTCGTTCGCGACATGCTTCTGTCAGGCAACCTCCTCGTAGGAGTCCCCGTATTGCCGTTGTGGAAAATTTTGCTCTAGAATCTGCTGGTACTGGTCGTCCCCGTGGTGTTGTTGCTCCGGCTGCTACTGACCCAATCCATGCCACTGCTGAGCAAACTAAGGCTTCCAGAGGCCACCCCGCTGTTGTTGCCAAGACCGCTGCCTTGTGTGCTGCTTGATACGTTGCAAACGTATCTATAATTTTTTATGTTCCATGCTTGGTTTTATCTACTTTCTTATGTTTTGTCCACACTTTGGAGTACTTTTCATATGATTTCTTGGACTAACCTATTAACAAGAGCCATAGTGCCAGTTGCCTGTTTTCTGCTATTTTTGGTTCCAGAAAGTCAGAAAATGAATATTCTCGGAATTGGATAGGACAAAAGCCAAAGTCATTATTTCACCGAGGGACACCTAGAGCCAGAATACGAGACGGAGAGGGGCTGGGGCCCGGCCACACCACCTGGCCGTGCGGCCAGGCCTGACCCACACCAGGGGGTGGTCTGGCCGCCCTAGGCACCCCCTCGGCCTCTCCTTACGCCTATATATTGCCTCTGATACGGAAAACCTAAGTACCCGATCAACATTCCACAAAAGAGTCGGTAGCCGCAGTCATCTCCATCCCTAGATCGGGAGGGATCTGAAGCTCTTCCCGGCACCCTGCCGGTGAGGGGAATTCACCCTGGAGGCCTTCTTCATCATCATGCAAGCTTCCGGTGTGATGTGTGAGTAGTTCATCTCTGGACTATGGGTCCATGTAGTAGCTAGATGGCTAGTTCTCCTCCTTTGTGCTATCATGTTTAGATCTTGTGAGCTCCGTTCATGATCAAGATCATCTATTTGTAATTCAACATGTTGTGTTTGTGGGGATCCGATGGATATTGAGATGCTATTTCAGATTGATTATTGATTCTATCATGTCTTTGTTATTTGTGATCTTGCATGCTTTCCGTTGTTAGTAACTATCTTGGCCAAGTAGATGCTAGCAACTCCAAGAGTTAGTATATATGCTCGATAGTGGGTTCATGCCTCAAGTAATCTAGGGAAGTGACAGAAATCTCTAAGGTACTAGATGTGTTGTTGCTACTAGGGAGAAAACAACAATCCTTTGTTCATAGAACAATCGTATTGTTTACTTTACACGCAATTCGTAATGCAATTATCCGTTGCTTGCAACTTAATACTGGAGGGGGTTCGGATGATAACCTGAAGGTGGATTATTAGTCATAGATGCAGTTGGATGACGGTCTAGGTATAATGTTGTAGTGCCCAATCGAATCTCAAAGGAGTCAAGATGATTAGTATATGCTTGTATGCTTTCTCGATGTTTGTTAATTGCCCCACTGTAATTTGTTCACCCAACATGTTATCTATCTTAAGGAGAGCCACCTCTAGTGAACTATGGACCCCGATCCTTTCTTTTATCATCAATCTACAATCAATTGTTTACTGCTTTGTGTTTACTTTCTGCAAACTATTACTTTCTTCCACTCGATACGTTTAATCCTTTGTTTTCAGCAAAATCGGTGAGATTGACAACCTCATCGCAAGTTGGGGACAGAGTTCTGTGGTTGTGTTGTGCAGGTCTCCACGTTGCTGCTGGCACCGATAGTGCGCCCTGCCAACGTTCAGCTAGCAACACCTTTGGGATGTTTCCTTGCTCCTACTGGTTCGATTAAACCTTGGTTTCATACTGAGGGAAAACTTGCTGCTGTGCTCATCATACCTTCCTCTTGGGGTTCCCCAACGAGCTCGATATATTTTGGGCCATCAAGCTATTTTTCAAGCGCCATTGCCGGGGAGTCAAGGACATCTTCACAAGGGGAGTCCCTCATAACCAATCTCTTTACTTTGTTATTTTTGTTTTGCTTAGTTTACTTTTGTTTTGTTTGCTTGTTTCTTTATCAAAAACACAAAAAAATAGTTTTACTAGTTTGCTTTCTTTATCAAAAACACAAAAAATGACTACTCTTGAAAACACTAAGTTGTGTGACTTCACTAGCACCAACAACAATGATTTTATGAGCACACCTATTTCTCCACCTGTTCCTGAAGCTACTTTCTTTGAGGTAAAACCTGCTTTACTCAATCTTGTTATGAGAGAACAATTTTCTGGTATTGGTAATGAAGATGCTACATCCCATCTAAATAACTTTGTTGAACTTTGTGAGATGCAAAAGCATAGGGATATAGATGGAGATATTATTAAGCTTAAATTGTTTCCTTTCTCTTCGAGAGGAAAAGCTAAAGAATGGTTGAATTCCTTAACTAGGAATAGTATTGATTCTTGGACTAAATGCAAAGATGCTTTCATTGGAAAATACTATCCTCCCACTAATATTATATCTATGAGAAGTGAAATAATGAAGTTTAAACAATCTAATAATGAACATGTTGCTCAAGCTTGGGAAAGAATGAAATCTTTGGTAAAGAATTGTCCCACTCATGGACTGACTGCTTGGATGATTATCCAAACCTTTTATGCAGGATTGAACTATTCTTCAAGAAATCTATTGGATTCTGTTGCTGGAGGTACCTTTATGACCATTACTTTGGGTGCTGCAACAAAGCTTCTGGATAATATGATGGTTAACTATTCTGAATGGCATACTGAAAGAGCTCCACAAGGTTAGAAGGTAAATTCTGTTGAAGAAACCTCCTCCTTGAGTGATAAGATTGATATTATTATGTCTATGCTTGTTAATGGGAAAGCCCATATTGATCCAAATAATGTTCCCTTAGCCTATTTGGTTGCTCAAGAAGAGCAAGTTGATGTGAACTTTATAATAAATAACAATTTTAGCAACAATGCCTACATGAACAATTTTGGTAACAACAATTATAAGCCATATCCTCCCAACAATGGTAATGCTTATGGAAATTCCTAGAACAACAATAGGAGTGCTCCCTCTGAACTTGAAGTTATGCTTAAAGACTTTATTAGTAAACAAACTGATTTCAATAAAACTATTGAGGAAAAACTCTCTAATGTTGAAAGAAATATAACATCTTTGGCTGAAGCTCAATCTTCTTTGAATAAAATGGCTGCTAAACCTGAAACTAATGATAATCCCTTTGCAGCTACTAATGCCATACAAGTAAAAATTGATGAAAATGTTAGACTATTAGCTGAATTGCATGCTAAATGGGAAAGAGAAGATGAAATTGCTAGAAACATTAGTGTTTCTACTATCACTACCATTAGTGTTCTACTACCTTAGATGATAATTATGATTTTGACCTTGATGGTTGCAATATCTCTGAAGTTATTAAGTTCCTACAAAAGCTTGCTAAAAGTCCTAATGCTAGTGCTATGAATATGGCCTTTACAAAACACATTACTGATGCTCTCATAAATATTAAAGAAGAGAAGATGAAACATAAAGCTTCTATTCCTATAAAACAAGAAGATGGTTGGGAAACCATCATCAATATGAAAGTGAATGATTTTGATTTTAAAGCTTTATGTGATCTTGATAGTAGTGTTTCTATTATGCCTAGAAGGATTTATGATATGCTTGATTTGCCACCACTTGAAGATTGTTATTTGAATTTCCCACTTGATGATAATGCTAAAAAGAAACTCATTGGGAGTATTAATGATGTTCTTATTATGGTTAACAATGCTTATGTCCCCGTTGATTTCTATGTTTTGGATGTTGAATGCAATGATTCTTGTCCTATTACTTTGGGAAGACCTTTTCTTAGAACTGTTGGTGCCATTATTGATATGAAAGAAGGCACCATTAAATATCAACTCCCACTCAAGAAAGGTATACAACACTTCCCTAAGAAGATAGAGAAGATTTCTTTTGCCTCTCCTATGAAAACAAAATTTGCTCTTAATGCTTCTTCATTTGAGAACACTTGATTCTTTTTCTTGCTTCTTATGCCTAACTTAAAGGCGTTAAAGAAAAGTACTTATTGGGATATAACCCAAAAGTTTTAGATGAGTCTTGGAAGTTATTACCTCAGTAATAACCGCTCCTTATCCTTTTTATTTGCTTTTTGTGCCAAGAGTAACCTCTAATGAGAGAGAAGTAATGATCGGGAAAGTTGCTGTCCCGAAACAGATTTCTATGCTTCACCATAAAAATTCGTGTAAAATATATGTACGTCCTTTTGAGGCGTCAATTTTTGTGCTTCTACCCCAGGTTGTTATCTAACTTTAGTTAGTTCAACACTTTTTGATTTGAGCAATAGAAGGTCTTCGAAAAAATTCGTCTTTACCTGCTGGTCTGTTTTGACAAATTTCTGCCATTTTCTGTATTTGCTTCTTGTTGGTTCCTTTTTTAGTTCTTTTGGGGAATTGAGATTTTTGAGGGAAGTGCTACAGTAGCTAGTGTTTTAATGGAAGTTTTATTGGTGTTAGAACTGAACCTAAAGACTTATTATCTTGAGTGCACTAATGTTGCTAATAAAGATTGTGTGAAGTTTTGTATGAAGGAAAATTTTCATGTGTATGGAAGGAATGAGTAATGAGATGAAGGATGGACTAAATCTCAAGCTTGGGGATGCCACGCGTGTCACCCCAAGAAATATCCAAGAAGTACAAGCGTCAAAGTTTGGGGATGCCCAAGGCATCCCCCTCTTCATCAATAAAAATCCCAGGTTTCTTCCAAATGCTTCATTTTTATTGTTTCATGCACAGTTGTGTTGTTCTTGGAGCGTCTTCTTTTTTGTTTTTGTTTTGGTTTTTCGTTTGCTTTGTTTTCTTAGTTTGCTGAATAAATTGGTTGGACCCCCTCTTTCATACATTGGTTTTCAAATAGTTTGGTTTGGATTTGGAAAAGAGTAGGAAAGTTCATGCTTAAGTGGTAAAGAGAGTTTGTTTTTGACTGTGGCCTATGCTTTGTCATGCCATGCTTGATATTGTTTTGGCTTTATGCTTAGTATTCTTTGTTGTAGCATGACTTGTTATAAACAATTGAGATTGCTTAATGTGCCTTTGAAGAATCATGCGTTGTTTTAGCATATTAAAGCATAGTATTATGGTATTCTCCTTTGATGCTTTATTTGGGTTGACTTGGCGCATGCTCACACCATGTTATGACTATCCCAAGTCACCATAAGCCTTTATGATCCTTTAGTTTTCTACTTGTAGTATCACTTTATGCTTTGATTAATGATGTTTTGTCGCTCTGCATGATTATGGCCATTATTGCTCTCTTAGTTTGTCGCTCCCAGTCTTTTGCTAGCCTCCGCAACCAAGTACGAGTTACACTCATACTTCCAACTCCCTAAACCAAGTTATTCTAAAGAGTCCACCATACCTACCTACTAGCATATGCTATTCCAAGTATATTCATGTTTTTATCTACCTTCCGAATTAAACTTGTTATGAGAAAACTAGTGATTAAAGCTCTCACGAACTTGATGGCACACTTTACTTTTCTTGCCCTTAATAAACTTGAACCATTGTGTCGTCTATGTTGTATATGCTTGCACTTATTTGTTGGGGATTAGCAGAACCATGCTGTCATGGGGAACGCTTTCAACATTTCACTTGTACTTTGTACCTAGTTGATATCATGCTCTTTTGTCTATGGATGTCGTCGGTGTGAAATGAAAGGGGAGCTTGTAAGTCCATGGAGTTATGTATATGTGTTAGAGAAACGCCTGGGCCGCTGGTCTAATCCATGCTTTCATGGTGGAAACCTGCAGTGTAACCATAATGAGCTGTCTATGAAGCATTCTTCTTATAAAAAAAGAGTCTAATATTGAGAAAAAAAGAGAAAAAAAGAAAAAAAGAGATATGAGAAAAGAGGAAAGAGAGAAAAAAGCACCATATTCCCATGGTAAATCAGAACATTGCTGAGATGCTCGTTGTCTGCTTGCCTTGTCATTTTGATATGGGGATTCTTCCGTATCATCGGGCAAGGGGTACCCCGTTGGCAGATAGTGGGTTCGTGCCTCTGGTAATCTGGGGAAGTGATAGAAATCTCTAAGGTACTAGATGTGCTGTTGCTACTAGGGAGAAAACAACAATCCTTTGTTCATAGAACAATCTATTGTTTACTTTACATGCAATTCGTAATGCAATTATCTGTTGCTTGCAACTTAATACTGGAGGGGGTTCGGATGATAACCTAAAGGTGGATTATTAGTCATAGATGCAGTTGGGTGGCGGTCTATGTATAATGTTGTAATGCCCAATCGAATCTCAAAGGAGTCAAGATGATTAGTATATGCTTGTATGCTTTCTCGATGTTTGTCAATTGCCCCCCTATAATTTGTTCACCCAGCATGTTATCTATCTTAAGGAGAGCCACCTCTAGTGAACTATGGACCCCGGTCCTTTCTTTTATCATCAATCTACAATCAACTGTTTACTGCTTTGTGTTACTTTCTGCAAACTATTACTTTCTTCCACTCAATATGTTTAATCCTTTGTTTTCAGCAAAACCGATGAGATTGACAACCTAATCGCAAGTTGGGGATAGAGTTCTGTGGTTGTGTTGTGCAGGTCTCCACGTTCTTCTTTGGCACCGATAGTGCATACCAGCGTTCGCCTAGCTAGCAACACCTTTGGGGTGTTTCCTTGATCCTACTGGTTCGATTAAACCTTGGTTTCATACTGAGGGAAAACTTGTTGTTGTGCTCATCATACCTTCCTCTTGGGGTTCCCCAACGAGCTCGATATATTTTGGGCCATCACTGCTCCTCCTCGAAACCGTCCTCAAGTTGTGTGAACCCGTGCTCTGGAATCTGCTAGTACTGGTTGTCCTCATGTTGTTGTTGTTGATCTGACCGCTGTTGACCCAATCCCTGCCGCTGTTGAGCAAACTAAGGCTTCTGGAGGCTGCCCCACTATTGTTGCAAAGACTGCTGCCTTGTGTCCTCCTCGAACCTGTGCTTAGGTTCAGCGAGCTACTGGTATGCAGCTAGCTCATGCTCTGGACTCTGCTAGCACTTGAAACACTGTTGTTGTGGGAACTTCTCCTGATCGTCGATGTGGCATGGAAACAGCTGATCCTATTGTGGCTGCCGTTAGAAGGGGCCCTGTCTGTCCACCACGTAATGTAGCTCCCGCTGCTAAGGGCCCTCGCCTTGCTCCTGGTCCTGGTACTTCCGCCGAGGTTGATCTAGCTAACAATGATGCTGGTGATGGCGACGGTGGCATTGTGGATAGGTCTGATGGTGCCGCTCCACCTCTCGAACCTCTCGGAGGTTTCTATCCTGCAGAACTTGATGATGGTAAAGTAATTGTTCGTATTGGTGTCGCAGATTATACTGCAAAATTAGATGATGGCATAGAAAAATTCTATGACGAGTTTGATGTAATTCTTGGCAGATACGATCCTGAAGTGGTAGAGCTATCTAACCTGATGGCATTGTTACGTGTGAAGGTGCTGTGTGGGTCCTCCCAGGAAGCACGTTTGTTATATTTTGGTTATAGGAGCAAAAAGGCTATCGAAGTGAAAGATACCTGGTATTTAGTCATACCGTTTACAAGGAAACATTATAGAGGTGAAGTGTACTTCCACTTGATAGTGCAATTGGTTGGAGAGGAGTTGGAACTCGACAATAGAGATGATGGACTTTTAGAAGGCATGTGTGACCTGATCCATGGCATCACTGGGGCTGGTGCGACCAAGGGTAGCTTCGAACAAAGGAGAGACTTACAGAGGAGGGTCATAAAGAGGAGAAGGACGAGCATCCCCAGAAAGGGCACCCTGAAGAAGAACGTCACCAAGGAGACCACACTAGAGAATAGGACACCCAAGAGTCGCACGAAAAAAGGCACCACGCCGTAGAGTACACCCCTGAGATCCAGTCAAAATGCCACGCCGAACGGTAACAGCAAAAATGCTAAGAGGGCTAGCACGGTGGTGAACACTCCCATGAGTGGTAGCAAAGAGGCGAAGATGGCCAGCACGAAGGCTACCACACCCAGTGGGAGCAGAAAAAAATACTAATTTGGAGCGGAACATGCCGCTGAGGTCAGGCAATAATGCCAGCACGAAGGAGAACACGCCCAATAGTAGCAGCAAAAGGGATAATTTGGAGCGGAACACGCTGCTGAGGTCAGGCAATAATGCCAACACGAAGGAGAACACGCCCAATAGTAGCAGCAAAAGGGCTAATTCGAAGAAGAACACGTCGTAGAGGTTAGGCAATAATGCCAGCACCCTGGAGCCAACACCCGTGAGGGGAGGCAGTAAGGAGGTCACACCCAAGGGCAGCAGCAAAAAGCCTAGTTCGATGGAGAATGGAACACAGATGTCAAGCCCTACTGATACCATTAGGAAAGATTACATCAGGAAGGAGGATGTACACAGGAAGAGCAAGAGGGTTCTGTACAGTCAAGATGAAATTGATTCTGACTGCTGTTTGTCTACTGAAGTATCTGGGATGCGTGCAAACGTAAGACCACCCCATGTGGTTGCAGTAGAACCAACCGAGTTTCTTGGAGAAAACAGTGTTGTCGGTGAGGTGGATTGGGGCAATGTTTTGGTCCATCCGGGTGGAGACGATGGTGCAGCCCCACCCATGGGAGTAAATATGATGTGTGCAGTACTAGGCATTAGAGACGTGGCCAGGATTCTGAATCAGAAGAAGAAGAAGGCACCATAGATGATCAAGAATCTGGTGATGATGAAATAGACGAGGAACTTAACGATGAGGCTGGTATTCTAGTCGATGATTTGGGTGTTGAAGTAGAAGAAATGAAATATGACCACGAGTATCCTATAATTTCGGTCAGCACCGAGTTCAGGAGAATGCATGAGTTCAGGATGTCGTTCCGGCATTTTTGTATCAAGGGGGAGTTCGATGTTTATCGACTAAAGAACACTGCCCAGAGGTATGAGGCCGTTTGCAAGTTAACATGGATGAATGGATGGGCCGAGGTACATTGTCCATGGAGGATCACAACAAGAGCCTTACCTGCGTCGAAGGCAATTAGGGTACTAGGGCAATGAATGCAGCAAACCATTAGAACTTTCTCTCTTTTCACTCTATAACTACAATTGTGTGCGACATCTTTCTGGCAACTAGTCGACTTTGCTTATCTTTTAAATGAATCTGTGTTGCAGGTGAACAAAATGGGCCCTCCACACATGTGTCCGACATGCAGCAAACTGAAATCCTCAATGGATGATACGGAGTGGGTGTCTATACAATCTATGTCCATACTAAAGGATAACCCTAAGGAGACCGCGAAGAATATTCAGACAAGCCTCAGTTCTAAATACAACATTGTCCTACCGTATTACACGGTTTGGAAAGGTAAAGAGAAAGCTCTGGGGGTCTTGCACAGGGATTGGACCAATAGCTTCGGGATGTTGTACAACTTCAAGGCGGAGGTACAAGCTAGGTGTCCAGGGAGTGTTGTGGAGATTGACACCGAATCAGTACGTGGTAAAATATATTTCAAAAGATTTTTCATGGCGCTTAAACCTTGCATCTAGGGATTCAAGGATTCCTGTAGGCCGTATCTGAGTGTAGACAACACTGTCCTAACTGGCAAATGGAAAGGCTGCCTGCCATCTGCCATAGCACTTGATGGTCACAACTGGATGTTCCCAGTGGCATCCGGGCTGTTTGAAACAGAAACGAAGGAAAATGGGTTGTATATGAGGCACCAGAGATCAATAGGCCACATGGATCCATTGGCTATATCCATGGATGCATGTAAAGGGCTGATGAATGCAGTGAAGGAGGTGTTCCCGCGAGCTGAAGGTAGAGAATGCCATGCCCATATGATGCTCAACTTGTACTCACACTATGCATGTAGTGTATTTCATTACATGTTTCCTGCTGCTAGAGTTTACAAACCTATTAGCAACGAATATTTCATGAGCAAGATTTTTGTGGAAGCCCCTGAACTTCCAGAGTACTTAGCCATCCATCATTCGCCGCTATGGAAGAGGAGTCAATTCAACCCTGACATCAAAGTTGATTACATAAAAACAACCTTGCAGAATGCCTGATTAATTGGGTGAAGGATATAAGTGCGTCATGTTCATATCTTGATGGACAACATACGTGGTATAATCATGAAGCTGTTAAATATAAGGAGAGAGATCGGTAGGAGACTTAGAGGACATATGATACCGCCAGTTGTACAACAACTACACAAGAGAAGCCAAGGACTTTCTCATCTTAAGGTTCTCCCGTCAACCAACAACAGTTGTGAGGTGGTCGATATGTCCAAGAGTGGCAAAGGGATGTTGTGAACGTCCAGCTGTGAGAATGCACCTTCTTAGAGTGGCAGCATACCGGGAAACCTTGCAACCACGCCTTGGCCTTCTTGGTGAAGAAAAGAACTCTACCACATTTGGATCAGTATTTGTCAGACTACTACTGTATGGAAAAGTTCAGAGCTGCGTACGCTGGATCCGTCGAGCCATGTACAGACCCATCTCAGTGGCCTCAAGTCCAACTGTCTTTCGAGCTTTGCCAGCCAGTTACAAAAAGGGGCAGAGGAAGACCTCAGGTGAATATGTTTAAGAATTTTCTCGAGAAGAAGGGTTCAGCTTTCTGTGCTACCAAGAAGGGCAAAAACAGATGCAAGACATGCCATCTTATAGGCCATAGAGCAGCGAGATGTCCCCTTAATGCTCCCAAACCTAGGTATGAGATGGTACATTCACAAAAAATTGTTTATAGACTGTAGATATAAGGTAGTAATCCATGTACTGTTTTTTACAGGAAGCACAAGGTAAGAAACAAGACAGCCGACTCAGTGATTTTGCTGAGGGAAGAAAACCAAAACGAGTGGAGTGATGATGCTGGACAAGATTCTGGTGCTGATTGGCCTGACTTCCCTCGACCCGGAGATGCAGGGTACGTGAAGGTAAGAAAATTGGCACCCAGGAAGAGGAAGAAGGTAGGAGACAAAGAAGCCAGTGGATGTGAAGGCAAGAGGAAGAAAGTTGGCACCCAAGCAGAGAAAGAAGGCTAGCAGTGTAGAAGCCTAATGATGTATTGAACTTGAACTTATATATGTAGTTCGGTTAAACTCTGGAGCTATGTGCGTGGAACTTGTCGGGCGAAACAATCTGCCTCCCATACTCGGAGTAAAATGTATCACGACTTTAGGATCGGATACGGTCGAGGCCACTAGTTGAATCCGAAATTGTGACTGTGTCACTACTATCTGAACAATCGCGATAGCTGATCGGTTAAGGGGTCTCCAAAATTGATGGGTGTTAGTAGCACAAACATGAATTATTTATAGGCGCTTAATAAATCCCTGCTATTGGCATTACACTTATGATAAGTTTCTGGGCTGAAAAACAAGTTCTAAGCTGGCTACTACACTCCACAAAGCAGCAACTTATTTTAGCTGCTGGACAACGACATGGCAACATAAACTACAAATGCAACAGATAATGCCTAGATAATGAGGAAATTGTTTCCACTATGTGGCCTAATCTTGAGCCCGTCTGTCTCACCACCTCCCTTTCCTGCCTCCCCTGCACCTGGCGAAGCTCCAGGATCTCTCGCTCCATCACACGAATCTCCTCTTTCTTGTCCCACACAGCATCGCGCAGATCCTGAACAAGCTCTTTGTGAAAACCTGTCAGTGGCTTTTCGATCCACACAAACTTGTCACAGCTAGTCCCCCTCCCTTCTTGCGAAGTAGATTGAGGGAAACAAAAAAAATAATTACATTACGCTTTCTGGATCCGGGTTACCATTGTACCTATAGTAGGAACTTACCGCTCTGATGCTGAAGTTGCTGAATTTTCCTGCAGTATTTTCGTCGGTTCACGAAATCCATCTTGGCATCTTCTCACCGCACAAACACAACATATCGGGGTAGTAATTGTAGGGCGCCCTCCGATACCTGATGGGGGCACCCGCCTAACAACGTTGAGCCGACCCTGATTCCGCCCGAGACGAATTGCATGAGCTGCGAGCCATGAGCGAGGGGGGCGAGGGCAGAGGAAAGAGGAAAGAGGATCCTTTGGATGTTAGGGTAGTGGTGAAGCGTGATTGATCAGCACTTAATAACTCGGCCAGAATCCTACCGTCCACATTCGGCTGACATGTGGGGGACCTAGCGTGCAGACTTGTCAACCAAACCTCGCGCCTTCGTGGTTCAAAGGCCCTCTCGCGCGCATTGGACGAATTTTTTTGGCACCTTGCCCGCGTACATATCACTGGGAGGCCTTGCTCAGGAACCAAACATGCCTGGCCCACAATGTTACTCTCTCCTAGGAACTTGTCATGGCTCGCGCCGGCAGATCCATCCGTTCCACCGCTTCTGGTAGGGCTCACCACGGCGGATCCACCCCAAGATCCTACCGTCGCAGTATCAAATGGCCATGGTTTCTTGAGAGGAGCGACGACGCTACGTCTTCGAGCTCGGCCCCTCCTACCTGTAGAAGGACTGATGCGGCGTCGAGCTCGAGCAGGAGCCGCCAGGCACGACGGCGCTCGGTCCACGCCAACCCCATCACCTTCGTCATTGTCGATTTTGATGTGGAGGACAATAGGGACAAAGCTGTGCAGAACGCCATTGTTGCCTCCTTGGCAAAGGGAAAGCCACGGGCGGGAGTGGATGTCGCTGGGAAGGGCACGGCGGTGTCACCAATTGAGGTGGACTCCGACGACAGCGTTGTGATGTGGGTTTAGATGTTGTTTAGGATGGTTGCAATTTCGGTTGTGTTTAGTGCGAGTACAATTATTGTAATGGGTTTGTCAAGCTATATTGAGAAATATGAGCAATAGCAGCGTGTGAGTGCTTCCACTTTAGAAATTGTGTCTGTGCCATTTGCATGTTGCATTATCAACGTAGATTACATGTAAACAATCCAACGAAAATCATATTATAGCCATCAGACGGGAGTGGCAGGATGGAAGAGAAGTTGGGACAGTGGCTTCGAGGGGAAGGAAGAGAAGTAAGGGGGCGTGACACTGGCAGGTGGGCCCATGGAACACGTGACACTGACATGCGGGAGCGGGAGCACGTGGTATTGCCAGTCTGTCCAGAGCAAGTGGACTTTGCAACATGACAACAACAAGATGATTGGACCAATAACTCGTCGAATTATTAAGGAGTACTAAAAAACTACATTGGGGTACATTCGCACAACACGTATGCTCTACGCACCTGAGAAGCATTGCTTAAGTCTAACAATAACGACAACATAAGTACTACATTGCCCTGTCGGTCTTCTCGATACAAATGTAGAAATGCATCTACCTGTTCGGTCCAGCACCGACAAGGTACTGAGATGGCACACATAGGATCGACCTTAGGTCCGCATACTCCACCTCCCGCGGCGTCGGGCAGCTCGGCGCCTCAGCTAGCACAAGAATGCTATCGGACGATGGCGGATGGGCGTTCTCCCACATGTGCATCGTGTATAGGGGCCAGGCGCACGAGACCGACCTGACGCATACCGCACACATGAAGGTGGGCCCAGCTCTGGTTCCCAGAACATCGGCGGTGATGGTCGGGACGAAAACAGAGCCGTCCCCCTGGAAAATTAGTCAAGGATGAAGCGGCACCTGCTCTTGGAGAAGTTGGGCTTGCCCGTACGAGATCCTAATCACTTTGATCAAGTGCTCCTCTGCAAGGTGAACGACAAGCTCTGTCGGCGGGCCGGTGTAGTTGCAGCCTGGCTCCGTGCAGGAGAACGCGCCGTGTGGGCACGCGAGCTCGTGTAGAGGGAGCTCATGGTAGGAGTAACATCAAAAGCATCCTGGGTGGGAGAACACGAGCGGGAACGTTGCTGCAAAGTTGCGCGCGAGGATCTCCAGATTCTTGGGCTGCAACATCTGCCACATCCGAAGTTCGTGGAGAAATCGGAAAAAAGATCAGCAGTTAGATCAGCGAGTAGTAGGAATATGTAGGATAAATTCAAAAGCTTGTAAAATGATTTATTAGCATGAAGGTAGCGACCCAAGAATTAGCGGATGTCATCCATGTACGGCGCACAAAAGCCGGTGGCGTTGTCCGGGCACAGTGACATGTGGTGGATGAGGGGAGAGGGGTTGCGGAGTAGACGTGCTCACTCACGAGCTCTATGATATTACTAGTAGGCTATAGGGGAGTGGAAATAATAGTAATATAAGTGAAAATCTAAGCGCGGCTCGTGGAATAGCCTACTCGCGGATTGCTCTTACGAAGAACTATCTTATTCGTCCACACGCCCAATCAAACAATCTGCAACAATCGGATTAGACAACTAGTTCTTCAGGGGGGCTTCTAGAAGACGCGATCTAACGTGGTTTAGTGGAAAGAACACACATGCAATGACTCTAGTTGGTCCATATGTGGTTTGTGGAAAGAACACACATGCAATGACTCTAGTGGATCCATATGTGATTTGTGAAAAAGAACACACATGCAATGACATTGGTTAATCCATATGTGGTTTGTGAAAAGAACACACATGCAATGGCATTGGTGGATCCATGTGTGTTTCATGACAAGAACATACATGCAATGACATTGGTTGATCCATATGTGGTTTGTGACAATAACACACATGCAATGCCATTGGTGGGTCCATATGTGGTTTGTGGAAAAAAAACACATGCAATGACATTGGTGGATCCATATGTGGTTTGTGGAAAACAACACACATGCAATTACTCTAGTGGGTACATATGTGGTTTGTAGAAAGAACACACATGCAATGGCATTGGTGGATCCATATGTGGGTTGTGAAAAGAACACACATGCAATGCCATTAGTTGATCCATGTGTGGTTTGTGAAAAGAACACACATGCAATTCCATTGGTTGATCCATGTGGTTTGTGGAAAAGAACACACATGCAATGACTCTAGTGGATCCATATGTGATATGTGGAAAGAACACACATGCAATGACTCTACAAGATCCATATGTGGTTTCTGGAAAAGAACACCATTGGAATTACTATAGTGGGTACATATGTGGTTTGTGGAAAGAACACACATGCAATGTCATTGGTTGATCCATATATGGTTTGTGAAAAGAACACACATGCAATGACATTGGTTGATCCATATGTGGTTTGTGGAAAGAACACACATGCAATTACATTGGTTGATCCATGTGGTTTGTGGAAAAGAACACACATGCAGTGACTCTAGTGGATCCATATGTGGTTTGTGGAAAGAACACACATGCAATGACATAGGTGGATCCATGTGTGGTTCATGACAGGAACACACATGCAATGGCATTGGTGGATCTATATTTGGTTTGTGGAAAAGAACACACATGCAATTACTCTAGTGGGTACATATGTGGTTTGTGGAAAGAACACACATTCAATGACATTGGTTGATCCATATGTGGGTTGTGAAAATAACACACATGCAATGACATTGGTTGATCCATATGTGGTTTGTGGAAAGAACACACATGCAATGCCATTGGTTGATCCATGTGGTTTCTAGAAAGAACATACATGCAATTATTCTAGTGGGTACATATGTGGTTTGTGGAAAGAACACACATGCAATGACATTGGTTGATCCATGTGGTTTGTGAAAAGAACACACATGCAATTACTCAAGTGGGTACATATGTAGTTTGTGGAAATAACACACATGCAATGCCATTGGTTGATCCATGTGGTTTGTGAAAAGAACACAAATGCAATTACTCTAGTGGGTACATATGTGGTTTGTGGAAAGAACACACATGCAATGGCATTGGTTGATCCATATGTGGTTTGTGACAATAACACACATGCAATGCCATTGGTTGATCCATGTGGTTTATGGAAAAGAACACACATGCAATTACTCTGGTGGTTCCATGTGGGGTTTGTGGAAAGAACACACATGCAATGACTCTGGTGGATCCATGTGTAGTTAGTGGAAAGAACACACATGCAATGACATTGGTGGACCCATATGTGGTTTGTGGAAAAGAACACACATGCAATTACTCTAGTGGGTACATATGTGGGTTGTGGAAAGAACACACATGCACTGACATTGGTTGATCAATGTGTGGTTCATGACAGTAACACACATGCAATGGCATTGTTGGATCCATATTTGGTTCATGACAAGAACACACATGCAATGACATTTGTTGATCCATATGTGGCTAGTGACAATAACACACATGCAATGCCATTGGTGGGTCCATATGTGATTTGTGGAAAGAACACACATGCAATGACTCTGGTGGATCCATGTGTGGTTAGTGTAAAGAACACACATGCACTGACTCTAGTGGATCCATATGTGGTTTGTGAGAAGAACACACATGCAATGACTCTGGTGGATACATATGTGGTTTGTGGAAAGAACACACATGCAATGGCATTGGTGGATCCATGTGTGGTTCATGACAAGAACATACATGCAATGACATTGGTTGATCCGCATGTGGTTTGTGACAATAACACACATGCAATGCCATTTGTGGGTCCATATGTGGTTTGTGGAAAGAACACAATGGTAATGACTCTGGTGGGTCCATACGTGGTTTGTGAAAACAACACACATGCAATGACTCTAGTGGATCCATATTTGGTTTGTGGAAAAGAACACACATGCAATGACTCTAGCGGATCCATGTGTGGTTAGTGAGAAGAACACACATGCAATGACTCTGGTTGATACATATGTGGTTTGTGGAAAGAACACACATGCAATGGCATTGGTGGATCCATGTGTGGTTCATGACAAGAACATACATGCAATGACATTGGTTGATCCATATGTGGTTTGTGACAATAACACACATGCAATGACTCTAGCGGATCCATATGTGATTTGTGGAAAGAACACACATGCAATGACATAGGTGGATCCATGTGTGGTTCATGATAGGAACACACATGCAATGGCATTGGTGGATCCATATTTGGTGTGTGGAAAGAACACACATGCAATGACAATTGTTGATCCATATGTCGTTTGTGAAAAGAACACACATGCAATGACAATGGTTGATCCATATGTGGTTTGTGACAATAACACACATGCAATGCCATTGGTTTATCCATATGTGGTTATTCAAAAGAACACACATGCAAATACTCTAGTGGGTACATATGTGGTTTGTGGAAAGAACACACATGCAATGGCATTGGTTGATCCATATGTGGTTTGTGAAAAGAACACACATGCAATGACATTAGTTGATCCATATGTCGTTTGTGGAAATAACACACATGTAATTACCCTTGTGGGTACATATGTGGTTTGTGGAAAGAACACACATGCAATGGCATTGGTGGATCCATGTGTGGTTCATGACAAGAAAATACATGCAATGACATTGGTTGATCCATATGTGGTTTGTGACAATAACACACATGCAATGCCATTGGTGGGTCCATATGTGGTTTGTGGAAAAAAAACACATGCAATGACATTGGTGGATCCATATGTGGTTTGTGGAAAACAACACACATGCAATTACTCTAGTGGGTACATATGTGGTTTGTGGAAAGAACACACATGCAATGGCATTGGTGGATCCATATGTGGGTTGTGAAAAGAACACACATGCAATGCCATTAGTTGATCCATGTGTGGTTTGTGAAAAGAACACACATGCAATTCCATTGGTTGATCCATGTGGTTTGTGTAAAAGAACACACATGCAATGACTCTAGTGGATCCATATGTGATATGTGGAAAGAACACACATGCAATGACTCTACAAGATCCATATGTGGTTTCTGGAAAAGAACACTATTGGAATTACTATAGTGGGTACATATGTGGTTTGTGGAAAGAACAAACATGCAATGTCATTGGTTGATCCATATATGGTTTGTGAAAAGAACACACATGCAATGACATTGGTTGATCCATATGTGGTTTGTGGAAAGAACACACATGCAATACCATTGGTTGATCCATGTGGTTTGTGGAAAAGAACACACATGCAGAGACTCTAGTGGATCCATATGTGGTTTGTGGAAAGAACACACATGCAATGACATAGGTGGATCCATGTGTGGTTCATGACAGGAACACACATGCAATGGCATTGGTGGATCTATATTTGGTTTGTGGAAAAGAACACACATGCAATTACTCTAGTGGGTACATATGTGGTTTGTGGAAAGAACACACATTCAATGACATTGGTTGATCCATATGTGGGTTGTGAAAATAACACACATGCAATGACATTGGTTGATCCATATGTGGTTTGTGGAAAGAACACACATGCAATGCCATTGGTTGATCCATGTGGTTTCTAGAAAGAACATACATGCAATTATTCTAGTGGGTACATATGTGGTTTGTGGAAAGAACACACATGCAATGCCATTGGTTGATCCATGTGGTTTGTGAAAAGAACACACATGCAATTACTCAAGTGGGTACATATGTAGTTTGTGGAAATAACACACATGCAATGCCATTGGTTGATCCATGTGGTTTGTGAAAAGAACACAAATGCAATTACTCTAGTGGGTACATATGTGGTTTGTGGAAAGAACACACATGCAATGGCATTGGTTGATCCATATGTGGTTTGTGACAATAACACACATGCAATGCCATTGGTTGATCCATGTGGTTTATGGAAAAGAACACACATGCAATTACTCTGGTGGTTCCATGTGGGGTTTGTGGAAAGAACACACATGCAATGACTCTGGTGGATCCATGTGTAGTTAGTGGAAAGAACACACATGCAATGACATTGGTGGACCCATATTTGGTTTGTGGAAAAGAACACACATGCAATTATTCTAGTGGGTACATATGTGGTTTGTGGAAAGAACACACATTCAATGACATTGGTTGATCCATATGTGGGTTGTGAAAATAACACACATGCAATGACATTGGTTGATCCATATGTGGTTTGTGGAAAGAACACACATGTAATGCCATTGGTTGATCCATGTGGTTTCTAGAAAGAACATACATGCAATTATTCTAGTGGGTACATATGTGGTTTGTGGAAAGAACACACATGCAATGCCATTGGTTGATCCATGTGGTTTGTGAAAAGAACACACATGCAATTACTCAAGTGGGTACATATGTAGTTTGTGGAAATAACACACATGCAATGCCATTGGTTGATCCATGTGGTTTGTGAAAAGAACACAAATGCAATTACTCTAGTGGGTACATATGTGGTTTGTGGAAAGAACACACATGCAATGGCATTGGTTGATCCATATGTGGTTTGTGACAATAACACACATGCAATGCCATTGGTTGATCCATGTGGTTTATGGAAAAGAACACACATGCAATTACTCTGGTGGTTCCATGTGGGGTTTGTGGAAAGAACACACATGCAATGACTCTGGTGGATCCATGTGTAGTTAGTGGAAAGAACACACATGCAATGACATTGGTGGACCCATATGTGGTTTGTGGAAAAGAACACACATGCAATTACTCTAGTGGGTACATATGTGGGTTGTGGAAAGAACACACATGCAATGACATTGGTTGATCAATGTGTGGTTCATGACAGTAACACACATGCAATGGCATTGTTGGATCCATATTTGATTCATGACAAGAACACACATGCAATGACATTTGTTGATCCATATGTGGCTAGTGACAATAACACACATGCAATGCCATTGGTGGGTCCATATGTGATTTGTGGAAAGAACACACATGCAATGACTCTGGTGGATCCATGTGTGGTTAGTGTAAAGAACACACATGCACTGACTCTAGTGGATCCATATGTGGTTTGTGAGAAGAACACACATGCAATGACTCTGGTGGATACATATGTGGTTTGTGGAAAGAACACACATGCAATGGCATTGGTGGATCCATGTGTGGTTCATGACAAGAACATACATGCAATGACATTGGTTGATCCGCATGTGGTTTGTGACAATAACACACATGCAATGCCATTTGTGGGTCCATATGTGGTTTGTGGAAAGAACACAATGGTAATGACTCTGGTGGGTCCATACGTGGTTTGTGAAAACAACACACATGCAATGACTCTAGTGGATCCATATTTGGTTTGTGGAAAAGAACACACATGCAATGACTCTAGCGGATCCATGTGTGGTTAGTGAGAAGAACACACATGCAATGACTCTGGTTGATACATATGCATGACAAGAACATACATGCAATGACATTGGTTGATCCATATGTGGTTTGTGACAATAACACACATGCAATGACTCTAGCGGATCCATATGTGATTTGTGGAAAGAACACACATGCAATGACATAGGTGGATCCATGTGTGGTTCATGATAGGAACACACATGCAATGGCATTGGTGGATCCATATTTGGTGTGTGGAAATAACACACATGCAATGACAATTGTTGATCCATATGTCGTTTGTGAAAAGAACACACATGCAATGACAATGGTTGATCCATATGTGGTTTGTGACAATAACACACATGCAATGCCATTGGTTTATCCATATGTGGTTATTCAAAAGAACACACATGCAAATACTCTAGTGGGTACATATGTGGTTTGTGGAAAGAACACACATGCAATGGCATTGGTTGATCCATATGTGGTTTGTGAAAAGAACACACATGCAATGACATTAGTTGATCCATATGTCGTTTGTGGAAATAACACACATGTAATTACCCTTGTGGGTACATATGTGGTTTGTGGAAAGAACACACATGCAATGGCATTGGTGGATCCATGTGTGGTTCATGACAAAAAAATACATGCAATGACATTGGTTGATCCATATGTGGTTTGTGACAATAACACACATGCAATGCCATTGATGGGTCCATATGTGGTTTGTGGAAAGAACTCACATGCAATGACTCTAGTGGGTCCATACGTGGTTTGTGAAAAGAACATACATGCAATGACTCTAGTGGATCCATATTTGGTTTGTGGAAAAGAACACACATGCAATGACTCTGGTGGATCCATGTGTGGTTAGTGACAAGAACACACATGCAATGACTCTGGTGGATACATATGTGGTTTGTGGAAAGAATACACATGCAATGGCATTGGTGGATCCATGTGTGGTTCGTGACAGGAACACACATGCAATGGCATTGGTGGATCCATATTTGGTTTGTGAAAGAACACACATGCAATGACATTTGTTGATCCATATGTGGTTTGTGAAAAGAACACACATGCAATGACACGGGTTGATCTATATGTGGTTTGTGACAATAACGCACATGTAATGCCATTGGTTGATCCATATGTGGTTTGTGAAAAGAACACACATGCAAAGACATTGGTTCATCCATATGTGGTTTGTGGAAATAACACACATGCAATGCCATTGGTTGATCCATGTGGTTTGTGGAAAAGAACACACATGCAATGACTCTAGTGGATCCATATGTGGTTTGTGGAAAGAACACACATGCAATGACATTGGTGGATCCATGTGTGGTCCATGACAGGAACACACATGCAATGGCATTGTTGGATCTATATCTCATTTGTGGAAAAGAACACACATGTAATTACTCTAGTCGGTACATATGTGGTTTGTGGAAAGAACATACATTCAATGACATTGGTTGATCCATATTTGGGTTGTGAAAATAACACACATGCAATGACATTGGTTGATCCATATGTGGTTTGTGTAAAGAACACACATGCAATGCCATTGGTTGATCCATGTGGTTTGTGGAAAGAACACACATGCAATTACTCTAGTGGGTACATATGTGGTTTGTGGAAAGAACACACATGCAATGCCATTGGTTGGTCCACGTGATTTGTGAAAAGGACACACATGCAATTACTCTAGTGGGTACATATGTGGTTTCTGGAAAGAACACACATGCAATGCCATTGGTTGATCCATGTGGTTTGTGAAACCAACACACATGCAATTACTCTAGAGGGCACATATGTGGTTTGTGGAAAGAATACACATGAAATGACATTGGGTTATCCATATGTGGTTTGTGACAATAACACACATGCAATGCCATTGGTTGATCCATGTGGTTTGTGGAAAAGAACACACATGCAATGACTCTTGTGGATCCAAGTGTGGTTTGTGGAAAGAACACACATGCAATGACTCTGGTGTATCCATGTGTAGTTAGTGGAAAGAAAACACATGCAATGACATTGGTGGATCCATATGTGGTTTGTGGAAAAGAACACACATGCAATTATTCTAGTGGGTACATATGTGGTTTGTGGAAAGAACACACATGCAATGACATTGGTTGATCCATGTGTGATTCATGACAGGAACACACATGCTATGGCATTGGTGGATCCATATTTGGTTCATTACAAGAACACACATGCAATGACATTTGTTGATCCATATGTGGTTTGTGAAAATAACACACATGCAATGACATTGGTTCATCCATATGTGGTTTGTGGAAATAACACACGTGCAATGCCATTGGTTGATCCATGTGGTTTGTGGAAAAGAACACACATGTAACAAGTCTAGTGGATCCATATGTGGTTTGTGGAAAGAACACACATGCAATGAGATTCGTGGATCCATGTGTGGTTCATGATAGGAACACACATGCGATGGCATTAGTGGATCTATATTTGGTTTGTGGAAAAGAACACACATGCAATTACTCTAGTGGGTACATATGTGGTTTGTGGAAAGAACATACATTCAATGACATTGGTTTATCCATATGTGGGTTGTGAAAAGAACATACATGCAATGACATTGGTTGATCCATATGTGGTTTGTGTAAAGAACACACATGCAATGCCATTGGTTGATCCATGTGGTTTGTGAAAAGAACACACATGCAATAACTCTAGCGGATCCACATTTGGTTTGTGGAAAAGAACACACATGCAATGACTCTGGTGGATCCATGTGTGGTTAGTGAGAAGAACACACATGCAATGACTCTCGTGCATACATATGTGGTTTGTCGAAAGAACATACATGCAATGTCATTGGTGGATCCATGTGTGGTTCATGACAACAACATACATGCAATGACATTGGTTGATCCATATGTGGTTTGTGACAATAACACACATGCAATGACTCTGGTGGATCCATTTGTGGTTTGTGGAAATAACACACATGCAATGACCTTGGTGGATCCATATGTGGTTTGTGGAAAAGAACACACATGCAATGGCTTTGGTGGATCCTTATTTGGTTTGTGGAAAGAACACACATGCAATGACATTTGTTGATCCATATGTGGTTTGTGAAAATAACACACATGCAATGACACTGGTTGATCTATATGTGGTTTGTGACAATAACACACATGCATAGCCATTGGTTGATCCATATGTGGTTTGTCAAAAGAACACACATGCAATTACTCTAGTGGGTACATATGTGGTTTGTGGAAAGAACCACGCATGCAATGGCATTGATTGATCCATATGTGGTTTGTGAAAAGAACACACATGCAATGAAATTGGTTGATCCATATGTTGTTTGTGGAAAGAACACACACGTAATTACTCTAGTGGGTACATATGTGGTTTATGGAAAGAACACACATATGGAAAAGAACACACATATGGAAAGAACACACATGCAATTACTCTAGTGGGTACATATGTGGTTTGTGAAAAGAACACACATGCAATGACATTGGTTGATCCATGTGTGGTTCATGATAGGAACATACATGAAATGACATTGGTTGATACATTTGTGGTTTGTGACAATAACACACATGCAATGCCATTGGTTGATCCATATGTGGTTTGTCAAAAGAACACACATAGAATTACTCTAGTGGGTACATATGTGGTTTGTGGAAAGAACACGCATGCAATGGCATTGGTTGATCCATATGTGGTTTGTGAAAAGAACACACATGCAATTACATTGGTTGATCCATGTGTGGTTTGTGGAAAGAACACACATGTAATTACTCTAGTGGGTACATATGTGGTTTATGGAAAGAACACACATGCAATGACATTGGTTGATCCATATGTGGTTTGTGGAATGAACACACATGTAATTACTCTAGTGGGTGCATATGTGGTTTGTGGAAAGAACACACATGCAATTACATTGGTGGATACATGTGTGGTTCATGACAAGAACATACATGCAATGACATTGGTTGATCCATATGTGGTTTGTGACAATAACACACATGCAATGCCATTGGTAGGTCCATATGTGGTTTGTGAAAGAACACACATGCAATGACATTGGTGGATCCATATGTGGTTTGTGGAAAAGAACACACATGGAATTACTATAGTGGGTACATATTGTTTGTGGAAAGAGCACACATGCAATGGCATTGGTTGATCCATATGTGGTTTATGAAAAGAACACACATGCAATGACATTGGTTGATCCATATGTGGTTTGTGGAAAGAACACACATGCAATGCCATTGGTTGATCCATGCGGTTTGTGGAAAAGAACACACATGCAATGACTCTAGTGGATCCATATGTGGTTTGTGGAAAGAACACACATGCAATGACATTGGTGGATCCATGTGTGGTTCATGACAGGAACCCACATGCTATGACATTGCTGTATCTATATTTGGTTTGTGGAAAATAACACACATGCAATTTCTCTAGTGGGTACATATGTGGTTTGTGGAAAGAACACACATTCAATGACATTGGTGTATCCATATGTGGGTTGTGAAAAGAACACACATGCAATGAAATTGGTTAATCCATATGTGGTTTGTGTAAAGAACACACATGCAATGCCATCGGTTGATCCATGTGGTTTGTGACAATAACACACATGCAATGACTCTAGTGGATCCATATGTGGTTTATTGAAAGAACACACATGCAATGACATTGGTTGATCCATGTGTTGTTTGTGGAAAAGAACACACATGCAATTATTCTAGTGGGTAAATATGTGGTTTGTGAAAAGAACACACATGCAATGACATTGGTGGATCCATATGTGGGTTGTGAAAAGAACACATATGCAATGCCATTGGTTGATTCATGTGTGGTTTGTGAAAAGAACACACATGCAATTCCATTGGTTGATCCATGTGGTTTGTGGAAAAGAACACACATGCAATGACTCTAGTGGATCCATATGTGGTTTGTGGAAGGAAAACACATGCAATGACTCTAGTGGATCCATATGTGGTTTGTGGAAAAGAACACACAAGGAATTACTATAGCGGGTACATATGTGGTTTGTGGAAAGAACACACATGCAATGGCATTGGTTCATCCATATGTGGTTTGTGAAAATAACACACATGCAATGACATTGGTTGATCCATATGTGGTTTGTGGAAAGAACACACATGCAATGCCATTGATTGATCCATGTGGTTTGTGGAAAAGAACACACATGCAATGACTCTAGTGGATCCATATGTGGTTTGTGGAAAGAACACACATGCAATGACATTGGTGGATCTATATTTGGTTTGTGGAAAGAACACACATGCCATTACTCTAGTGGGTACATATGTGGTTTGTGGAAAGAACACACATTCAATGACATTGGTTGATCCATATGTGGGTTGTGAAAAGAACCCACATGCAATGACATTGGTTGATCCTTATGTGGTTTGCGTAAAGAACACACATGCAATGCCATTGGTTGATCCATGTGGTTTGTGGAAAGAACACACATGCAATTACTCTAGTGGGTACATATGTGGTTTATGGAAATAACACAGATGCAATGACATTGGTTGATCCATGTGTGGTTCATGAAAGGAACACACATGCAATGGCATTGGTGGATCCATATTTGGTTCATGACAAGAATACACATGCAATGACATTTGTTGATCCATATGTGGTTTGTGACAATAACACACATGCAATGCCATTGGTGGGTCCATATGTTGTTTGTGGAAAGAACACACATGCAATGAATCTGGTGTATCCATGTGTGGTTAGTGTAAATAACACACATGCAATGACTCTAGTGGATTCATATGTGGTTTGTGAGAAGAACACACATGCAATGACTCTGGTGGATACATATGTGGTTTGTGGAAAGAACACACATGCAATGGCATTGGTGGATCCATGTGTGGTTCATGACAAGAATACATGCAATGACATTGGTTTATCCACATGTGGTTTGTGACAATAACACACATGCAATGCCATTGGTGGGTCCATATGTGGTTTGTGGCAGAACACACATGCAATGACTCTGGTGGGTCCATACGTGGTTTGTGAAAAGAACACACATGCAATGACTCGAGTGGATCCATATTTGGTTTGTGGAAAAGAACATTCATGCAATGACTCTGGTGGATCCATGTGTGGTTAGTGAGAAGAACATACATGCAATGACTCTGGTGGATACATATGTGGTTTGTGGAAAGAACACACATGCAATGGCATTGGTGGATCCAAGTGTTGTTCATGAAAAGAACATACATGCAATGACATTGGTTGATCCATATGTGGTTTGTGACAATAACACACATGCAATGACTCTAGGGGATCCATATGTGGTTTGTGTAAAGAACACACATGCAATGACATTGGTGGATCCATGTGTGGTTCATGACAGGAACACACATGCATTGGCATTGGTGGATCCATATTTGGTTTATGGAAAGAACACACATGCAATGACATTTGTTGATCCATATGTCGTTTGTGAAAGGAACACACATGGAATGACATTGGTTGATCCATATGTGGTTTGTGACAATAACACACATGCAATGACATTGGTTGATCCATATGTGGTTTGTGGAAAGAACACACATGTAATTACTCTTGTGGGTACATATGTGGTTTGTGGAAAGAACACACATGCAATGGCATTGGTGGATCCATGTGTGGTTCATGACAAGAACATACATGCAATGACATTTGTTGGTCCATATGTGGTTTGTGACAATAACACACATGCAATTCCATTGGTGGGTCCATATGTGGTTTGTGGAAAGAACACACATGCAATGACTCTGGTGGGTCCATACGTGGTTTGTGAAAAGAACTCACATGCAATGACTCTAGCGGATCAATATTTGGTTTGTGGAAAAGAACACACATGCAATGACTCTGGTGGATCCATGTGTGGTTAGTGAGAAGAACACACATGCAATGACTCTCGTGGATACATATGTGTTTTGTGGAAAGAACACACATGCAATGTTATTGGTGCATCCATGTGTGGTTCATGACAAGACATACATGCAATGACATTGGTTGATCCATATGTGGTTTGTGACAATAACACACATGTAATGACTCTGGTGTATCCATGTGTGGTTTGTGGAAATAACACACATGCAATGACATTGGTGGATCCATATGTAGTTTGTGGAAAAGAACACACATGCAATGGTTTGGTGGATCCTTATTTGGTTTGTGGAAAGAATACACATGCAATGACATTTGTTGATCCATATGTGGTTTGTGAAAAGAACACACATGCAATGAAATTGGTTGATCTATATGTGGTTTGTGACAATAACACACATGCAATGCCATTGGTTGATCCATATGTGGTTTGTCAAAAGAACACACATGCAATTACTCTAGTGGGTACATATGTGGTTTGCGGAAAGAACACGCATGCAATGGCATTGGTGGATCCATGTGTGGTTTGTGAAAAGAACACACATGCAATTACATTGGTTGATCCATATGTGGTTTGTGGAAAGAACACACATATAATTACTCTAGTGGGTACATATGTGGTTTGTGGAAAGAACACACAGGCAATGACATTGGTTGATCCATATGTGGTTTGGGGAAAGAACACACATGTAATTACTCTAGTGGGTGCATATGTGGTTTGTGGAAAGAACACACATTGCAATGACATTGGTGGATCCATGTGTGGTTCATGACAAGAACATACATGAAATGACATTGGTTGATCCATATGTGGTTTGTGACAATAACACACATGCAATGCCATTGGTAGGTCCATATGTGGTTGTGGAAAGAACACACATGCAATGCCATTGGTTGATCCATGTGGTTTGTGGAAAGAACACACATGCAATTACTCTAGTGGGTACATATGTGGTTTATGGAAATAACACACATGCAATGACATTGGTTGATCCATGTGTGGTTCATGAAAGGAACACACATGCAATGGCATTGGTGGATCCATATTTGGTTCATGACAAGAACATACATGCAATGACATTTGTTGATCCATATGTGGTTTGTGACAATATCACACATGCAATGCCGTTGGTGGGTCCATATGTGGTTTGTGGAAAGAACACACATGCAATGAATCTGGTGAATCCATGTGTGGTTAGTGTAAAGAACACACATGCAATGACTCTAGTGGATTCATATGTGGTTTGTGAGAAGAACACACATGCGATGACTCTGGTGGATACATATGTGGTTTGTGGAAAGAACACACATGCAATGGCATTGGTGGATCCATGTGTGGTTCATGACAAGAATACATGCAATGACATTGGTTGATCCACATGTGGTTTGAGACAATAACACACATGCAATGCCATTGGTGGGTCCATATGTGGTTTGTGGAAAGAACACACATGCAATGACTCTGGTGGGTCCATACGTGGTTTGTGAAAAGAACACACATGCAATGAATCTAGTGGATCCATATTTGGTTTGTGGAAAAGAACATTCATGCAATGACTCTGGTGGATCCATGTGTGGTTAGTGAGAAGAACATACATGCAATGACTCTGGTGGATACATATGTGGTTTGTGGAAAGAACACACATGCAATGGCATTGGTGGATCCAAGTGTTGTTCCTGACAAGAACATACATGCAATGACATTGGTTGATCCATATGTGGTTTGTGACAATAACACACATGCAATGACTCTAGGGGGTCCATATGTGGTTTGTGGAAAGAACACACATGCAATGACATTGGTGGATCCATGTGTGTTTCATGACAGGAACACACATGCAATGGCATTGGTGGATCCATATTTGGTTTGTGGAAAGAACACACATGCAATGACATTTCTTGATCCATATGTCCTTTGTGAAAGGAACACACATGGAATGACATTGGTTGATCCATATGTGGTTTGTGACAATAACACACATGCAATGGCATTGGTTGATCCATATGTCGTTTGTGGAAAGAACACACATGTAATTACTCTTGTGGGTACATATGTGGTTTGTGGAAAGAACACACATGGAATGGCAGTGGTGGATCCATGTGTGGTTCATGATAAGAACATACATGCAATGACATTCGTTGATCCATATGTGGTTTGTGACAATAACACACATGCAATGCCATTGGTGGGTCCATATGTGGTTTGTGGAAAGAACACACATGCAATAACTCTGGTGGGTCCATACGTGGTTTGTGAAAAGAACACACATGCAATGACTCTAGCGGATCAATATTTGGTTTGTGGAAAAGAACACACATGCAATGACTCTGGTGGATCCATGTATGGTTAGTGAGAAGAACACACATGCAATGACTCTCGTGGATACATATGTGGTTTGTGAAAAGAACACACATGCAATGTCATTGGTGGATCCATGTGTGGTTCATGACAAGACATACATGCAATGACATTGGTTGATCCATATGTGGTTTGTGACAATAACACACATGCAATGACTCTGGTGGATCCATGTGTGGTTTGTGGAAATAACACACATGCAATGACATTGGTGGATCCATATGTGGTTTGTGGAAAAGAATACACATGCAATGGCTTTGGTGGATCCTTATTTGGTTTGTGGAAAGAACACACATGCAATGACATTTGTTGATCCATATGTGGTTTGTGAAAAGAACACACATGCAATGACATTGGTTGATCTATATGTGGTTTGTGACAATAACACATATGCAATGCCATTGGTTGATCCATATGTGGTTTGTCAAAAGAATACACATGCAATTACTCTAGTGAGTACATATGTGGTTTGTGGAAAGAACACGCATGCAATGGCATTGGTTGATCCTTATGTGGTTTGTGAAAATAAGACACATGCAATGACATTGGTTGATCCATATGTGGTTTGTGGAAAGAACACAGATGTAATTACTCTAGTGGGTACATATGTGGTTTGTGGAAAGAACACACATGCAATGACATTGGTTGATTCATATGTGGTTTGTAGAAAGAACACACATGTAATTACTCTAGTGGGTGCATATGTGGTTTGTGGAAAGAACACACATTGCAATGACATTGGTGGATCCATGTGTGGTTCATGACAAGAACATACATGCAATGACATTGGTTGATACATATGTGGTTTGTGGCAATAACACACATGCAATGCCATTGGTAGGTCCATATGTGGTTTGTGGAAAGAACACACATGCAATGACATTGGTGGATCCATATGTGGTTTGTGGAAAAGAACACACATGCAATTACTCTAGTGGGTAAATATGTGGTTTGTGGAAAGAACACACATGCAATGACATTGGTGGATCCATATGTGCGTTGTGAAAAGAACACACATGCAATGCCATTGGTTGATCCCTGTGTGGTTTGTGGAAATAACACACATGCAATGACATTGGTTGATCCATGTGTGGTTCATGAAAGGAACACACATGCAATGGAATTGGTGGATCCATATTTGGTTCATGACAAGAACACACATGCAATGACATTTATTGATCCACATGTGGTTTGTGACAATAACACACATCCAATGCCGTTGGTGGGTCCATATGTGGTTTGTGGAAAGAACACACATGCAATTAATATGGTGGATCCATGTGTGGTTAGTGTAAAGAACACACATGCAATGACTCTAGTCGATCCATATGTTGTTTCTGAGAAGAACACACATGCAATGACTCTGGTGGATACATATGTGGTTTGTGGAAAGAACACACATGCAATGGAATTGGTGGATCCATGTGTGGTTCATGACAAGAATACATGTAATGACATTGGTTGATCCACATGTGGTTTGTGACAATAACACACATGCAATGCCATTGGTGGGTCCATATCTGGTTTGTGTAAAGAACACACATGCAATGACTCTAGTGGATCCATATTTGGTTTGTGGAAAAGAACATTCATGCAATGACTCTGGTGGATCCATGTGTGGTTAGTGAGAAGACATACATGCAATGACTCTGGTGGATACATATGTGGTTTGTGGAAAGAACACACATGCAATGGCATTGGTGGATCCATGTGTGGTTCATGACAAGAGCATACATGCAATGACATTGGTTGATCCATATGTGGTTTGTGACAATAACACACATGCAATGACTCTAGTGGATCCATATGTGGTTTGTGGAAAGAACACACATGCAATGACATTGGTGGATCCATGTGTGGTTCATGACAGGAACACACATGCAATGGCATTGGTGGATCCATATTTGGTTTGTGGAAAGAACGGACATGCAATGGCATTTGTTGATCCATATGTCGTTTGTGAAAAGAACACACATGCAATGACATTGGTTGATCCATATGTGGTTTGTGACAATAAAACACATGCAATGCCATTGGTTGATCCATATGTGGTTTGTCAAAAGAACACACATGCAATTACTCTAGTGGGTACATATGTGGTTTGGGGAAAGAACACACATGCAATGGCATTAGTTGATACATATGTGGTTTGTGAAAAGAACACACATGCAATGACATTGGTTGATCCATATCTGGTTTGTGGAAAGAACACACATGTATTTACTCTTGTGGGTACATATGTGGTTTGTGGAAAGAACACACATGCAATAACTCTGGTGGGTCCATACGTGGTTTGTGAAAAGAACACACATGCAATGACTCTAGCGGATCAATATTTGGTTTGTGGAAAAGAACACACATGCAATGACTCTGGTGGATCCATGTATGGTTAGTGAGAAGAACACACATGCAATGACTCTCGTGGATACATATGTGGTTTGTGAAAAGAACACACATGCAATGTCATTGGTGGATCCATGTGTGGTTCATGACAAGACATACATGCAATGACATTGGTTGATCCATATGTGGTTTGTGACAATAACACACATGCAATGACTCTGGTGGATCCATGTGTGGTTTGTGGAAATAACACACATGCAATGACATTGGTGGATCCATATGTGGTTTGTGGAAAAGAATACACATGCAATGGCTTTGGTGGATCCTTATTTGGTTTGTGGAAAGAACACACATGCAATGACATTTGTTGATCCATATGTGGTTTGTGAAAAGAACACACATGCAATGACATTGGTTGATCTATATGTGGTTTGTGACAATAACACATATGCAATGCCATTGGTTGATCTATATGTGGTTTGTCAAAAGAATACACATGCAATTACTCTAGTGAGTACATATGTGGTTTGTGGAAAGAACACGCATGCAATGGCATTGGTTGATCCTTATGTGGTTTGTGAAAATAAGACACATGCAATGACATTGGTTGATCCATATGTGGTTTGTGGAAAGAACACAGATGTAATTACTCTAGTGGGTACATATGTGGTTTGTGGAAAGAACACACATGCAATGACATTGGTTGATTCATATGTGGTTTGTGGAAAGAACACACATGTAATTACTCTAGTGGGTGCATATGTGGTTTGTGGAAAGAACACACATTGCAATGACATTGGTGGATCCATGTGTGGTTCATGACAAGAACATACATGCAATGACATTGGTTGATACATATGTGGTTTGTGGCAATAACACACATGCAATGCCATTGGTAGGTCCATATGTGGTTTGTGGAAAGAACACACATGCAATGACATTGGTGGATCCATATGTGGTTTGTGGAAAAGAACACACATGCAATTACTCTAGTGGGTAAATATGTGGTTTGTGGAAAGAACACACATGCAATGACATTGGTGGATCCATATGTGCGTTGTGAAATGAACACACATGCAATGCCTTTGGTTGATCCATTTGTGGTTTGTGGAAATAACACACATGCAATGACATTGGTTGATCCATGTGTGGTTCATGAAAGGAACACACATGCAATGGAATTGGTGGATCCATATTTGGTTCATGACAAGGACACACATGCAATGACATTTATTGATCCACATGTGGTTTGTGACAATAACACACATCCAATGCCGTTGGTGGGTCCATATGTGGTTTGTGGAAAGAACACACATGCAATTAATATGGTGGATCCATGTGTGGTTAGTGTAAAGAACACACATGCAATGACTCTAGTCGATCCATATGTTGTTTAGAGAAGAACACACATGCAATGACTCTGGTGGATACATATGTGGTTTGTGGAAAGAACACACATGCAATGGAATTGGTGGATCCATGTGTGGTTCATGACAAGAATACATGTAATGACATTGGTTGATCCACATGTGGTTTGTGACAATAACACACATGCAATGCCATTGGTGGGTCCATATCTGGTTTGTGTAAAGAACACACATGCAATGACTCTAGTGGATCCATATTTGGTTTGTGGAAAAGAACATTCATGCAATGACTCTGGTGGATCCATGTGTGGTTAGTGAGAAGACATACATGCAATGACTCTGGTGGATACATATGTGGTTTGTGGAAAGAACACACATGCAATGGCATTGGTGGATCCATGTGTGGTTCATGACAAGAGCATACATGCAATGACATTGGTTGATCCATATGTGGTTTGTGACAATAACACACATGCAATGACTCTAGTGGATCCATATGTGGTTTGTGGAAAGAACACACATGCAATGACATTGGTGGATCCATGTGTGGTTCATGACAGGAACACACATGCAATGGCATTGGTGGATCCATATTTGGTTTGTGGAAAGAACGGACATGCAATGACATTTGTTGATCCATATGTCGTTTGTGAAAAGAACACACATGCAATGACATTGGTTGATCCATATGTGGTTTGTGACAATAAAACACATGCAATGCCATTGGTTGATCCATATGTGGTTTGTCAAAAGAACACACATGCAATTACTCTAGTGGGTACATATGTGGTTTGGGGAAAGAACAAACATGCAATGGCATTAGTTGATACATATGTGGTTTGTGAAAAGAACACACATGCAATGACATTGGTTGATCCATATCTGGTTTGTGGAAAGAACACACATGTATTTACTCTTGTGGGTCCATATGTGGTTTGTGGAAAGAACACACATGCAATAACTCTGGTGGGTCCATACGTGGTTTGTGAAAAGAACACACATGCAATGACTCTAGCGGATCCATATTTGGTTTGTGGAAAAGAACACACATGCAATGACTCTGGTGGGTCCATGTATGGTTAGTGAGAATAACACACATGCAATGACTCTCGTGGATACATATGTGGTTTGTGGAAAAGAACACACATGCAATGTCATTGGTGGATCGATGTGTGATTCATGACAAGACATACATGCAATGACATTGGTTGATCCATATGTGGTTTGTGACAATAACACACATGCAATGACTCTGGTGGATCCATGTGTGGTTTGTGGAAATAACACACATGCAATGACATTGGTGGATCCATATGTGGTTTGTGGAAAAGAATACACATGCAATGGCTTTGGTGGATCCTTATTTGGTTTGTGGAAAGAACACACATGCAATGACATTTGTTGATCCATATGTGGTTTGTGAAAAGAACACACATGCAATGACATTGGTTGATCTATATGTGGTTTGTGACAATAACACACATCCAACGCCATTGGTTGATCCATATGTGGTTTGTCAAAAGAATACACATGCAATTACTCTAGTGAGTACATATGTGGTTTGTGGAAAGAACACGCATGCAATGGCATTGGTTGATCCTTATGTGTATTGTGAAAATAACACACATGCAATGACATTGGTTGATCCATATGTGGTTTGTGGAAAGAACACACATGTAATTACTCTAGTGGGTACATATGTGGTTTGTGGAAAGAACACACATGCAATGACATTGGTTGATCCATATGTGCTTTGTGGAAAGAACACACATGTAATTACTCTAGTGGGTGCATATGTGGTTTGTGGAAAGAACACACATTGCAATGACATTGGTGGATCCATGTGTGGTTCATGACAAGAACATACATGCAATGACATTGGTTGATACATATGTGGTTTGTGACAATAACACACATGCAATGCCATTGGTAGGTCCATATGTGGTTTGTGGAAAGAACACACATGCAATGACATTGGTGGATCCATATGTGGTTTGTGGAAAAGAACACACATGCAATTACTCTAGTGGGTAAATATGTGGTTTGTGGAAAGAACACACATGCAATGACATTGGTGGATCCATATGTGGGTTGTGAAAAGAACACACATGCAATGCCATTGGTTGATCCCTGTGTGGTTTGTGGAAATAACACACATGCAACGACATTGGTTGATCCATGTGTGGTTCATGAAAGGAACACACATGCAATGGCATTGGTGGATCCATATTTGGTTCATGACAAGAACACATATGCAATGACATTTGTTGATCCACATGTGGTTTGTGACAATAACACACATGCAATGCCATTGGTGGGTCCATATGTTGTTTGTGGAAAGAACACAATGCAATGAATCTGGTGGATCCATGTGTGGTTAGTGTAAAGAACACACATGCAATGACTCTAGTGGATCCATATGTGGTTTGTGAGAAGAACACACATGCAATGACTCTGGTGGATACATATGTGGTTTGTGGAAAGAACACACATGCAATGGCATTGGTGGATCCATGTGTGGTTCATGACAAGAATACATGCAATGACATTGGTTGATCCACATGTGGTTTGTGACAATAACACACATGCAATGCCATTGGTGGATCCATATGTGGTTTCTGGAGAGAACACACATGCAATGACTCTAGTGGATCCATATTTGGTTTGTGGAAAAGAACATTCATGCAATGACTCTGGTGGATCCATGTGTGGTTAGTGAGAAGACATACATGCAATGACTCTGGTGGATACATATGTGGTTTGTGGAAAGAACACACATGCAATGGCATTGGTGGATCCATGTGTGGTTCATGACTAGAGCATACATGCAATGACATTGGTTGATCCATATGTGGTTTGTGACAATAACACTCATGCAATGACTCTAGTGGATCCATATGTGGCTTGTGGAAAGAACACACATGCAATGACATTGGTGGATCCATGTGTGGTTCATGACAGGAACACACATGCAATGGCATTGGTGGATCCATATTTGGTTTGTGGAAAGAACACACATGCAATGACATTTGTTGATCCATATGTCGTTTGTGAAAAGAACACACATGCAATGACATTGGTTGATCCATATGTGGTTTGGGACAATAAAATACATGCAATGCCATTGGTTGATCCATATGTGGTTTGTCAAAAGAACACACATGCAATTACTCTAGTGGGTACATATGTGGTTTGTGGAAAGAACACACATGCAATGGCATTAGTTGATACATATGTGGTTTGTGAAAAGAACACACATGCAATGACATTGGTTGATCCATATGTGGTTTGTGGAAAGAACACACATGTATTTACTCTTGTGGGTACATATGTGGTTTATGGGAAGAACACACATGCGATGGCATTGGTGGATCCATGTGTGGTTCATGACAAGAACATAAATGCAATGACATTGGTTGATCCATATATGGTTTGTGACAATAACACACATGTAATGCCATTGGTGGGTCCATATGTGGTTTGTGGAAAGAACACACATGCAATGACTCTGGTGGGTCCATACGTGGTTTGTGAAAAGAACACACATGCAATGACTCTACTGGATCCATATTTGGTTTGTGGAAAAGAACACACATGCAATGACTCTGGTGGATCCTTATGTGGTTAGTGAGAAGAACACACATGCAATGACTCTTGTGGATACATATGTGGTTTGTGTAAAGAACACACATGCAATGTCATTGGTGGATCCATGTGTGGTTCATGACAAGAACATACATGCAATGACATTGGTTGATCCATATGTGGTTTGTGACAATAACACACATGCAATGACTCCGGTGGATCCATGTGTGGTTTGTGGAAAGAAACACATTTGCAATGGCTTTGGTGGATCCTTATTTGGTTTGTGGAAAGAACACACATGCAATGACATTTGTTGATCCATATGTGGTTTGTGAAAAGAACACACATGCAATGACATTGGTTGATCTATATGTGGTTTGTGACAATAACACACATGCAATGCCATTGGTTGATCCATATGTGGTTTGTCAAAAGAACACACATGCAATTACTCTAGTGGGTACATATGTGGTTTGTGGAAAGAACACGCATGCAATGATATTGATTGATCCATATGTGGTTTGTGAAAAGAACACACATGCAATGACATTGGTTGATCCATATGTGGTTTGTGGAAAGAACACACATGTAATTACTATAGTGGGTACATATGTGGTTTGTGGAAAGAACACACATGAAATGACACTGGTGGATCCATGTGTGGTTCATGACAAGAACATACATGCAATGACATTGGTTGATCCATATGTGGTTTGTGACAATAACACACATGCAATGCCATTGGTGGGTCCATATGTGGTTTGTGGAAAGAACACACATGCAATGACATTGGTGGATCCATATGTGGTTTGTGGAAAAGAATACACATGCAATTACTCTAGTGGGTACATGTAGCACCCCGCTAAAATCAGTACTAGAAAATCGCTGTGTTTTTGTTTTGTGCATCATCATGACCTCATGCTCATGTCATCATACCACATTGCATTTGAGCATCGTCATTATCATGCATATGTTTTTCTAAAACTATTTTCGAAAAGCCTACTTTTGTTTTCTAAATATTCCCCGTGTTAATTTCAAATCAAAACCCCGGGCCTCTTTCGGATATTTTGTTTTGTCTAAAAATAATTTACAAAAGGATTTAAAAACAAAAATAGATAAATAAACTATTTTTGTCAGACCGGGGAGGCAGCCTAGCCGTTAGCCAGGCCACCTACTACCCGGCCCATCTAAGAAAAACCTAACCCTAAAAACTAAAACCTACCTAGACCTAATCCCTAATCTACCCAGCCCCGCTCCTTGCCACGGTACACGACACACACACCAAGGCCAAGCGCTACACCACCAATTAACTCACACGGTCATGGACACACATCACGCACGACAGCATGCCTCGCACCACCCCACCTTGTCTCTCCGATCGCCCTGGCCCCACCACTCTGTCCGCCCTTCCTCTCGATCTCCTCACACCAACCTCAGACCATGAGCGCCTCCTCCCGAGCAAGCCGGTGGCGCCTGGCCACAGCAGCTGTTACTGCCCTGGCCAGGACTGCAGCCCGCCGTGCCTCTCTGCGCCCGCCCCGACCCCACGCGCCGCCTTCCTCGACCGAGTGTCACCGCCGCCCTGGATTCCTCACTAGCCGATGCTGCCACAACCGCCCTCCCTCGTTGCCGCTGCCACAACGCAAGCCACCACCACCCGTGAGCCCTCTGTCCGTCGCTGCTCGCTGCCCAGGGCCGCCTCTCAAGGTTCTGCTCGATCTCGCCACATGCCGCAGCTCTTCAGACATGAGCTCGCTGGGCTCCTTCTACTGCCTCCTCAGAAGCTCGCTGGCCCCGCCACTGCGGTTCCGCTCCGCTGCCTCGGTCGCTCGCCACCGCCTTCCCTACTGCAGAGTCGACCTTGCCCTCCACGACCAAGGCGTGCCCTTCACCACCATCCTCATGTGCCTCGCCACATCAGAGCAGTTCGGGCCTTCCTTGGTGTGGGCCACCTCTAGCGGCCGGCTCGACTCAACCTCATCGTCAGCCGCCTCCCTCGGCGCTGCGTCCCAGACTCTACACGCCGCGCTTTGTCGAGAACAAGCAGTTGTCATGCCCCGCTTGCTTTTGCCTCAAGGCTTAGCAACCGTGTGACCCCGATGGTAGTGCTGTTGCTGTTCGGCTGAACCAGTGTGTTGATCTAGGGAAGTGGTGATGATGTGGTGCTACATGTGTGGCGTTTGATGACCGATGGACAAGTTCTCCAACACGGATTTGACACTCTCGAAGATCAACCACACGGAGCCCCAAGAACTCCTTCCCGGATTCGAAGACCGCACCCGGCATTCTTCCCCTCTCTGATCTGAAGATTGATCCTGAACCCAACACCACGGAAAGTTATCCTTCCCAGATCTGACGATCGAGACCGATCCCCCGGATCCGAAGCCCGATCCCTCGTATCCCAAGATCTTCGACCCCTAATGTGATCCCCTTTTTTCGAGATCCCTATTGTATAAATGACATCTAACTTGTTGCATAATTAAATTATTCATGCATGCATACATATTTTGTGGGTCCGGGTTATTTCATCGATTCATCTAATAATTAAATATGGAGGCCATATGCGGGCTTTTCTAGTCTTATATTGACTCCATTTAAATTTGTGTAGCGAACCGATGCCATGTTTTGCCTTCTTAAGTCAACATTTAAACTGCGGGATAACTAAAAAACATGAACCATCTATATAATTGTCGGGACCCCAGTTCCGCTTAATTTTGTCTAGTCGCATCGCATCTTTGCCATGTCATACATCATACATGCATCATGCCCGATCTTCTGCCGTAGTATTAAATAGTGCATCCGGTGTTTCTTCTAGTGCTTTGCTTCTTCATGGATTAGGCCGATGAGTGGATGCGAGTGTCGACCCGATCTCTGATGAATCTTCGGCAGTGTTTCCTAGGCGAGCATTCTCCCCCTTTCTACCTATTTTCTGTTTATAGTCTTTACTTCCTCCTGTTGATCTATTGCTATCCTTGTTGCGATGCTTTAGTTTCCGTGCAGCATTTATATTCCTTGTAGCCTCTATATTGCCTTGGACACATCCCATTGCCTGTTGATTGATAGATAGTCGGCCTTGCGAGTCGTAGTTGCTTGCTTAGGTGTTGCTTCGCGTCATTGTCGTTCCACCATTGATAAAAGGTTGACACATGCTTAATGATAGAGATGCTTAATGGTGGAGAGGATCATGACTTTAAATACAACTATTAAATTGTTGGGATAACTAATGAAAGAGGCACCAGTGGGCAATATATGCTATTTGGTTTTTCATGTCCACTTGTGTCCCGTAGGCCCCGAGTACTTGATACCTGTTCCTTGACTATTCGCACTATCCACATATAGGAGACTCTATGAATCCCCCTTAGCCAGAGCTTGATTCATTTCTTATTTCTTGGGGCCATAAACTAGTTTGGGGCTTTATTACTATCCTGTACTTATGCCATGCTTTACTGCTTTATTTACGATTGTGCGTGGAGCACCTGTACTGTTTTGGAACGTGGAATGTTTTCGCGGTATCGACAAGCCTAGTCACACTTTGGGGTTCCCGATCGTTTACCATTGACACAAACTCGGTCTGTCTCGAGCTAGCCAACTTTGTTATGGTAGCTTAGTGGGTGGCCCTAGAAATATTTTATGAATCTGTGATTGCTTTGTCGTGAAAGCCTCACTGGGTTTTGATTTGGTTTTTCCGAGGTTGATCGTGTGTGTGTTGTTATTTGTGCACCCTAGGGTAAATCTTTCTGAAAGCCGTGTCCGCGGTTATGGACGACTTGGAGCACAGTATCTCGATCATAGACAAGCATAACTAAAGTAGTGCTATAAATTTGACTTAATATGTGACTAGTAATCAGCTTCACTACAATGGAATGGATAATAAAAGTGCCAACAACTGGTGGAGCTGGGCTATATCGTGTCATGTTATACCTGCCTAGTAAGTATCGCAACTCTAATGGAATGAAATAAAAGTGCCAACAACTCCGGGTTTAATGTCACATGCTAATTGTATCTGACTAGTAAGTACTGCAACTACAACTGAATGGTTAACTAAAACTACCCACTACTTATGCTATCAGGATGACTCATGCTATCTATATCTGACTAGTAAGTGCTTCAACTATAATGGAATGAATAAAGCTGCCAACTGTGTGAGTTCCTTGGTTTGACTTCCTCATTTGGTCTCGAGGGGGAATACCAGGATGGGTATGATTGGTGTTAGCATCAGGTTGGTCCCAAATAGGTCTTTCTTATCCCTCTCTAATAGCCGACAGTGGTTTCGAGTCTCTATAGGTTGTTTCGTGCATGCTTCGCTGCCGCTTCAGTCCACCATACCTATGTAGGCGAGAGCCGCCGAATTCTAGCCTCGCCGTGTATTGGCCTTAGTACTGACCGCTCCTTTTCTCCTTTGCCCTTTGCCGACACCCCTTTTGTTTTAGCAGGTATGAGATCGACGTTGTTAGCAGGGTTACCCTTCTGGCTTGGCTTGGGCAGGGTTATGGACGCCATTGGTTATTCTTCAGGGCTCTTAGCCCACTTTGCTTCTTATCCGTACTCGGATGTTGTATCGTTTTCAAGGTGAATTGGATCTTTGTACTGTATATCTGTATTCTTGACTCAATGAGTCGTTGTTGTATATATATGTGTTGTGGGTTCCATCGTGAACTATTGTGTAATGGTATTACTTTGTTTTCCACCTGCACGCAAGTGCCTGGTGGGCGTCCTTAAATCGTTTCTATGCGGGTTTGGCGGGAAGCGCCAAATCAAGATAGGGTCGATTCGAGGTGTTACAAAGTGGTATCGTAGCTCAGCCATGATACCCCCTGGTCCAAATTTCAGAGGATAACCTAGCTAACAGCCGATGTAGAGTGTCAAAACTATTTTGAAAAATATCGGTTGGATAGATCTGATTAGTTCTGCTTTTACTCCTTACCTCTATGCTATTCTCCTCTTACCTTCGCGTGTTTTTAATCCGTTCTCTTACCTTTCTTCGGGTCTAGGATTTCTCGTGGTTGGGTTTTTGTCGTACCTTTAGGGTTTAGGTTCCTTCCTCTTGCAACGTTGTTTCCACATTCGGTCTTCGTGCTATCTAGGTAACCTTCATCTATTGTACCTTTCGGTGGATCAAAATCCACTGAAATCTTTCGTTGTATCTTCCGGTGTGTTCCAATGCGACAACATCATCTACATCAGATCCGATGAAGAACCTGCATCGCTCCTTTGTGTCCGAACCTCGCTTGTCAAGATCTTTAGTCTAAATTCGAGAATTGGTTGCATAATTCTTCTATTCATGTATAGAGTAATGCTTTGGGTGCGCGATGGACTGATCACCATCCGACTACTCTTATCATTCGCTCTTGTACATCGAATCGGTGGATCAAGCAATTTTACTCCTTCCACTGAAGTTAGAGGTAGCCTTGTGACCTCTTTCTTCGCATTTGTTTCTACGGAGTGTTCTCTCGATGAATGTGGGCAACGACCCCTTGTTGGTGGTGTCGCCGATTTCAAGATGGTGCAATGATCATTGTTAGTGGTGTCGCGAGGATCTACACGAAGCGAAAAGCATCTGATCGTCGGCCTTCTTCCCTGTACCATGAGGCGGATCTCGAGGGCGAGATCCCTTGTTAGTGGTGTCGAATTGTAGCACCCCGCTAAAATCAGTACTAGAAAATCGCTATGTTTTTGTTTTGTGCATCATCATGACCGCATGCTCATGTCATCATACCACATTGCATTTGAGCATCGTCATTATCATGCATATGTTTGTCTAAAACTATTTTCGAAAAGCCTACTTTTGTTTTCTAAATATTCCCTGACATGGGTATACTCTACAGGTACTCGAGCTTGGTATATAGGGTATGAATACGTATAGGCCCACGGTGTCTCCAAGGCCCAAAACGAAGGATTCGAGTAATCTGCGGACTCTCGATTGCTTGAAGAACAAGAAGAAGCTAAAGATAGAAAGTTTAAAAGGGAAAAACCCTAACTTGTAACCGACTCGACCTGCTACCCGAGACCTAGCCTATCTATACAAAGGCTAGGAGGGGGCGGCGAGGAGGACACACGCAACCCTAGTTTCTACCACCTTCGCCAGATTGCATCTGCGCACCCTTGTAACTTTCGATTCCTTCGATAATTCCACGAGCAGACAAGCAGGAGTAGGGACCTCTACGAGGCCTGAACCTGGGTAAATCTTTGTCCCATGTGTGCTTGTCTGTTAGCCGATAGATGTCTCCAGCGCTCCCTCCTTCTCCAAAACCCAAGTCCATAACAATGGGCATTGACGAGTTAAACCCTCGTCAATTGGCGCCGTCTGTGGGAATTGGGAGTGCTGATGTTACGGCTTCTTCGGCCCCATCAACTGTGATCTACAACTCCGCAACAGCGGAGATTCGCCAGCTCTTTGGTGCGTTCGACTTCACTGTCCACACGCTAGCCACTCGCCCGGCCTTCGAGTCCGTGGGCGACGGAATCAGCCTGGCGATCGGGAGCTTCCGCTTCCAAGTTGGTCAGATGGGCACACTTCGCATGCCTGATCAGCCGACAGCACCGGCGATTGCCCCAGCATCGTGGTTTCCTCCGTCGATCGGCACCCTCAGCGAGCTCAACGCCCCGACAACAGTCGAGAACACTGTCAGCGACAGCAGTCGCGACTCCGATCTGAGCGATCTGGCCACTGAAGATGGAACCTACGGTTCCGGATCCGAGAGTTGTGGAAGCAACAGCTTCCCCAATCACTTCATGTGCGCCGTCATCAACGCAGGCGACACCTCTGCCAACCGCGACAATGGCGGCAATCGCGGCAACGGAACCGACCCGCCTAACGGCGGCAATGGTGGCAATGGCGGCAACGGTGGTAACAGTGGCAATCGCGTCCCCGTTGACAACGGAGGGGCAGTCGAACCTCCAACCATAGTAAACGAGCAAACCGGCGAACGTGTCGTAATCAAGCTCAACGAGCAAGAATGGGCTCGTTGCCGTGAGGCCCTGCAAGGCACCCCTCTACCCTTCGGATCCCCGCAGGAACTGCTGATGGGTTATCACTGGCTCCTGAAGGAAGAATTCAAGCGCCAAGTACAAACAATCGCGTAACTCGAGGCGTGCAAAAAGGCGGCAGACGAGTCGAGCCTTCACAGTGCTGGACTCTCCTCCTATGGAGGATCCTCCTCAAAGGGCAACGAGCACCTCGCCAAGAAGAGGCAGTCTCGGATGGCCCACCTCACCGAGCAGGAACGCATAGAGGCCGCAAAATTCCTCGACTTCGGCTCTATGACAGTCGACACCAGGGCAATGTGGTCCCCAAAACGCCGCAGGCTGCGGTGACAGCGACCACCATGTACCACTTGAACAACCAACCACCAGCTGGAGACCCCCGAGCCGCCATGCACCGATCTACGATCGCGGGCTTGGGATTAATCGAGGCCGCCCTCGACAAGGAGCCGACACCAGAACCAAAGAAGGGAAAAGCGCTAGCAAAGCGTTACTCCTCGCCCTCATCCAGCGATGACATCCATGACTTGTCTCGACGTCGCCGCTCACGACGACACGACCATGACTACGACGCACGTGATGACATCACGCAGCGCAAGATCGACAAATCAAGAGCACGGCATGCTCGGTCGACTGACTCGGAAGAGGAGGACGTGGAGCTCTGTGGCGCCAGATGCTTCAGCAGATCCATTAGGCAGAAGCGAATGCCTAAAGGGTTCAAACTTTCGTCGGAGAACCCGAAGTTTGACGGTCTGTGACCCCAAGATCTCCGGAGGACCACATCTCCTCCGCTGACTCCATGGAGGCGTCAAGCCGCCATGCAATGCTTGTAGCTACAGCTGCAGGGCGCCGCCCGGGCATGGCTCAATAACCTCCCACGTGGATCCATTCGCAGTTGGGATGAGCTGGTTTACAGCTTCGTGCGCAACTTTAAGGGTACATACAAACGACCTGCTCAATCGAAGAGCTGAGATGCTGCCAGCAAAGATCTGGCAAATCGCTGCGCTCCTACATCCAAAGGTGGTCCATCATCAAGAACTCCACGGAGAACATCTCGGAGGATCGCGTGATTTACACATTCAATGGTGGTGTCTGCCGTTTAGAACTCAGAGAGGAGCTGGGCCGCTCAAAGCCCAAGACCATCGACCACCTGATGGAGATCGCGAATCGGTGGGCCGATGGAGAAGACTCGGTAAAGAATCACGTTCACTCCGACAAGGAGGCGGATCTCGAGCGCAGACGCGATCGCCGAGGCAAGCGTCGCATGCGCATTTACGACGACCGCGACGACGTCAACATGGTCGTGGCTGGCTACGCCGAAAGATGCGACGACAACCGCAACAGTGGATACCGTAGCGGCGGATACCGTGACTCCAGGAAAACCACGCAAGTATGGCAACGCCGCACTCGCGACGAGGCACCCGCGAGCTCCATTGAGGACAAACTGTCCGGGACATGTACGGTGCACTTCTACATCGACAAGCATGATGGCAAGAAGAAGTCCAACCACCTCCTCAAGGATTGCTACGAGTTCCTCAAGCTACATGAGGGACTGGTTTGGATGAACCGCAATGCAGTCGAAAGAGGCTACGGAGCCGCTCCAGGCGCCATGGCACAGGGCGCACCGCCACCACCACCTGGGCCACCCCGAGGAGCCAAGACCGACCAGCACCACGGAGGCGAACCGTACCCACGGGCCATGGGCACCATGATGATCCAAAAGGGACGCCCCTCCAACAGGGTGCAAAAGGCCATCACTTGCCAAGTCAACTTGGCCACGCACTCGCCACCATCCACCACTGAGTACCTCAGTGGAAGCGAGTCAGGCATCACCTTCGACAAGCTCAACCACCCACCTCAGGTACCCCGTCTAGGTCATTGCCCCCTCGTACTCGAGGCGCAAATTGGAGGCTTCGACATGAGTCGCGTCTTCATGGATGGCGGAAGCGGCATCAACCTCATATTCGCGAGTACCTTGCGAGCAATGAGAATCCCTCTAACCTGCCTGGAGGCATCGGACACAACGTTCCACGACATCGTCCCAGGGAAAGGCGTATACCCCCTGGGCAAAATCAACCTCAACGTCATCTTTGGCACGCCGAAGAACTTCCGGCGCGAGCGCATCGATTTTGAGGTCGTCGACTGACCCTCACAATACCACTGCATCCTCGGGCGTGTCGCGTTCGCTAGGTTCATGGAAGTGCCCCACTACGCCTATCTGCAGATGAAAATGCCAGGTCCCAATGGCGTCATCATGATCAACGGGAGCTTTGAACGATCTGACAGTTGTGATAGGGAATTCAACAGAATCTCCCAGTCCTTCGGCATGTAGGAGGAACTCGCGAGATTGAAGGAGACGACAGATAATAGCCTGCCTCCCCTGAGCAGGCCAAGCTCACCTGATCTCTCCTTCGACTCATCTGTGCACACAAAGAAGGTGCAGGTCCACCCATCGGATCCCGCCAAGACGTCCCTCATCGCCAACAACTTGAGCCCCGCATAGGAACTCGCGCTCGTCGAATTCCTCCGTGAGCACTTGGAAATTTTTGCCTGGTGTCCTGCGGACATGCCAGGAGTTCCCAGGAAATTCGCCGAGCACGCACTCAACGTCAACCCTGACGCAAGGCTACCAAGAACAATCGCGATCGTTTAAGCCACGAGCGCAGGCGGTGGAATGGAGATCAAGACTCTCGAGGCCAAGTTCATACGCGAGATCAAGGAAAGCACTTGGCTCGCCAACACGGTGTTGGTACCAAAAAAGGACACGGATATCCTGCGGATGTGCGTGGACTTCACTTCTCTGAACAAGCACTGCACAAAGGATCACTTCCCGCTGCCACGGATCGACCAGATCATCGACTCCACCGCGGGATGCGAGCGCCTCTGCTTCCTCGACGCTTACTCAGGCTATAATCAAATTTGAATGAAGGAGAAAGATCAAGAGAAAATAGCGTTTACAACGCCTTCGCTGTTCTCACATAACACAATGCCCTTCGGGCTAAAAAACGCGGGAGCCACCTACCAGTGGTGCATGCAGGCTTGCCTCAAGGAACAACTGGGTCACAACATCCAAGTCTATGTCGACGACATAGTAATCAAGACCAAGGAAGAAGCCTCTTTAATCGACGATTTGCGCGAAACCTTCGCCAACCTCGAGCGCTACCGGATCAAGCTCAATCCGGAGAAATGCGCCTTTGGCGTACCATCTGGGAAGCTACTCAGGTATCTCATCTTCGCGAGGGGAATCAAGGCGAACCCGAAGAAGATAAAGGCCATACTGGCCATGGAGAAGCCGAAGAACATAAGAGGCGTCCAACAACTGGCCGGACGAATCATGGCCCTCAGTCGATTTATCAGTCGGATGGGTGAAAAGGCACTGCCCTTCTACCATCTCCTCCGCAAAGCTGAAAAATTCGGGTGGACCAATGAAGCACAAGAAGCATTCGAAGATCTCAAGCGCCTGCTATCCACTTCGCCAGTGCTGGTGACTCCACGAGAAAGAGAACCACTGTTGCTGTACATCTCTGCCACCAACTAGGTGGTCAGCACAGTGCTCGTCGTCGAGCGAGCTGAGGAAAACAAGGTTCACGGCGTACAATGCCCAGTCTACTACCTCAGCGAAGTCCTCACACCAACAAAACAACGGTACCCGCACTACCAGAAGCTGGCATACGACGTCTTTATGACCGCCCGGCGACTGCGCCACTACTTCTAGGAGCACCCAATCGTGGTAGTCAACTACGCCCCTCTAGGACATATCCTCAATAACCCCGACGCCACGGGGCGAGTCGCGCTTTGGGGAATAGAGCTGTCTCCACGAGACATCACATACAGCCTTGCGCCTTAATCAAGTCGCAAGTTCTCCCTGACTTCCTCGTGTACTGGATGGAGAACCAACTCCCGGACAAACCAGATATGTCCTACCTTTGGACAATGCACTTCGATGGGTCCAAGCGGAAGGACAGAGCAGGCGCAGGTGTCATACTAACATCACCTCAAGGGGACAAGCTAAAATACATCCTGCGAATGTAGTTCACAGCCTCAAACAACGAGGCTGAATACGAGGCCCTGTTGCATGGGTTGAGGATGGCAAAAGCCTACGGCGCCAAGAGGCTTATCATATACGGCGACTCCAAGTTGGTCGTCAACCAAACAATGCATGATGCGACGCACTGAACGACAACATGATCGCGTACCGCGACCTCTACGACACACTCGAAGGAGACTTCGACGGGTGTGAGATGCGACACGTAGGTCGCAAAAGCAACGAGGAAGCAGACGCACTCGCCAACATAGGTGCGCCCCCATACCACCTAGGGTATTTCTCGAGCGCATATGTGAATGCTCCATCAAGCCAAAGGCCGCAGAGAAGAAAGCAAGCGCAGCAACGGACTCGGGGCCTATGCCACCCAATGAGCTGATGACACTCGATGACTTGGAGCTGAACACAGGACTCGAGGGACCAATGAGCGTCATGATGATAGAGAAATCCTGGACACAGCCATACATTACGTACCTCCTCATCAAGAGGCTACCGGACGACCCGACAGATGCACGACACATTGCGTGGCGATCCAAGGCATTCACCGTTATCAACGGTGAACTGTACAAGCGCAGCATCACAGGAGTACTACAACGATGCGTCTCCCTGGCTTATGGAAAAGCAGTTCTCCTTGATATCCATGAAGGGACTTGCGGGGACCACGCCGGCAGTCGTGCCCTCGTTGCCAAAGATCTACGAGCTGGATTCTACTGGCCCACGGCCATGCGCGACGCCAAAGACATAGTCCAAAAATGCAATGCTTGCCAGCGATTCGCGGACAAGCCACACGCACCAGGCGTAGAGCTACGGCCAATCCCGTTGGCCTGTCCCTTCGCACAATGAGGGCTCGACATGGTCGGCAAACTTTCAAGATCCTCGCGAGGAGGCTACGTCTACCTCTTGGTCGCAGTCGACAAATTCACCAAGTGGATCGAAGCCATGCCAATGACCAACCAATCAAGGCACAACGTAGTCAAGTTCTTCGAGTCCATCGTCTACCGCTTCGGAGTGCCGCACAGCATCATCACCGACAACGGGACGAACTTCACATCCAAGGAGTTCCAGGAATTCTACGAGAACCTGGGAATCAACATTAGCTACGCCTCAGTCGCGCATCCACAGACCAACGGTCAGGTGGAAAAAGCAAACGGGCGTCTATAGCGGCATCAAGAAGCGACTCCTCCGACCACTCGAACAAGCCGCGGGTTGCTGGACAGATGAACTGCAATCCGTACTCTGGAGCCTACGTACAACTCCAAACAGCGCCACGGGCTACACGCCATTCTTTATGGTGCACGGAGCAGAGGCGGTGCTACCCGCCGAAGTACGATACAAGGCGCCGCGCGTAGTCGCGTACATCGAACAAGAATCATCCCTTGCACTCGAAGACTCCGTCGACCTCCTTGACGAAGCCAGGGAAATCGCTGCGGAGAGATCAACGATCTACCAGCAGAACCTGCGTAACTACCACAGTAGGAGGCTTCGCCCCAGATCCTTCGTCGAAGGCGACCTGGTCCTGCGACTGAAGCAGCAGGGGCATCTCAAGCTCGAGTCGCCCTGGGAAGGACTGTACATGATTACAGAAGTAATCCCAGGTGGCGCCTACCGCCTTCAAGATTTAGAGACAGGAGTCGCATACTCCAACCCCTGGAACGTCGCACAATTGCGACGCTTCTACCCCTAGTTGTTTTTTACTTTTACACCGCAAACAAGGCTACTCAGCCAAGGCTACTTAGCCACATATTGTACCTCGCACTATTCTCCGAATAAATAAAAGCTAAGTGCCCCACAACTCCATGTCCTCCTTTACTTTGTCAATTTATGTACTCGGGGGCTGCGCCACCCTATACACATCCGTTCTTCGAAACAAAACGCGATATCCTGAGTAGCTGGTACATCAATCGAACCCCTTAACACAACCTCAACCCAGCTGCAACGCACCTGATAGGTTGACAAGGGACTGAGATAAAACATGGACATGCTAACGAAAAGGACTCGCGGGCTCCCTTCTCTCTACCGCCCTCCAGGTTCTGCTCGAGCTCGCCACATGCCGCCGCTCTCTATACATAAGCTCGCGGGCTCCCTTCTCTCTACCGCCCTCCTATGCAGGCTCGCCTGGCCCCGCCACCGCGTCTGCCTTCCGCTGCCTCGGGTCGTTCGCCACCGCCTTCCCCTACCTGCAGAGTTGCGACCTCGCCCTCCACGACCTGCGCGTGCCCCTTCACCATCCCCGTGGTGCCTCGCCACACTGTAGCAGTCCGGGCCTTCCTCGGTGTGGGCCACCTCTAGCGGCCGGCCGGCTCGACCTCAACCTCACTGGCCGCCTTCCTTAGCAGCGCGTGCCTAGTACCTCTACACGCCTGCTCGCGTTCATCGAGAACAAGCAGGTTGTCATGCCCCGTTTCATTTTGCCTCGTCGCGCTAGCAACCGTGTGTGACCCCGATGGTAGTGCTGTTGCTGTTCGGCTGAACCAGTGTGTTGATCTGGGGAAGTGGTGATGATGTGGTGCTACATGTGTGGCGTTTGATGACCAATGGACAAGTTCTCCAACACGGATTTGACACTCCCGAAGATCGACCACATGGAGCACCAAGAACTCCTTCCCAGATTCGAAGACCACACCCGGTGTTCTTCCCCTCTCTGATCTGAAGATCGATCCCGAACCCAACACCGTGGCAAGTTCTCCTTCCCGGATCTGATGATCGAGACCAATCCCCCGGATCCGAAGCCCGATCCCTCGTATCCCAAGATCTTGGACCCCTAATGTGATCCCCTTTTTTCGAGATCCCTATTTTATAAATGACATCTATCTTGTTGCATAATTAAATTATTCATGCATGCATACATATTTTGTGGGTACGGGTTATTTCGTCGATTCATCTAATAATTAAATATGGAGGCCATATGCGGGCTTTTCTAGTCTTATATTGACTCCATTTAAATTTGTGTAGTGAACCGATGCCATGTTTTGCCTTGTTAATTCAACATTTAAACTGCGGGATAACTAAACAACATGAAACATCTAATTAATTGTCGGGACCCAGGTTCCGCTTAATTTTGTCTAGTCGCATCGCATCTTTGCCATGTCATAGATCATACATGCATCATGCCCGATCTTCTGTCGTAGTATTAAATAGTGCATCCGGTGTTTCTTCTAGTGCTTTGCTTCTTCATGGATTAGGACGATGAGTGGATGCGAGTGTCGACCCGATCTCCGATGAATCTTCGGCAGTGTTTCCCAGGCGAGCATTCTCCCCCTTTCTACCTATTTTGTGTTTATAGTCTTTACTTCCTCCCGTTGATCTATTGCTATCCTTGTTGCGATGCTTTAGTTTCCATGCACCATTTATATTCCTTGCAGCCTCTATATTGCCTTGGACACATCCTATTGCCTGTTGATTGATAGACAGTCGGCCTTGCGAGTCATAGTTGCTTGCTTAGGTGCTGCTTCGCGTCGTTGTCATTCTACCGTTGATAAAAGGTTGACACATGCTTAATTGTAGAGATGCTTAATGGTGGAGAGGATCATGACTTTAAATACAACTATTAAATTGCTGGGATAACTAATGAAAGAGGCACCGGTGGGCAATATATACTATTTAGTTTTTCATGTCCACTTGTGTCCCGTAGGCCCCGAGTACTTGATACCTGTTCCTTGACTATTCGCACTATCCACATATGAGAGACTCTATGAATCCCCCTTAGCCAGAGCTTGAGTCATTTCTTATTTCTTGGGGCCACAAACTAGTTTGGGGCTTTATTACTATCCTGTACTTATGCCATGCTTTACTGCTTTATTTACGATTGTGCGTGGAGCACCTGTACTGTTTTGGAACGTGGAATGTTTTCGCGGTATCGACAAGCCTAGTCACACTTTGGGGTTCCCAGTCGTTTACAGCCATTGACACAAATCCTGGGTCTGTCTCGGAGCCAGCCAACTTTGTTGCGGGTAGCTTAGTGGGGTGGCCCCTAGAAATATTTTATGAATCCTGTGATTGCTTTGTCGTGAAAGCCTCGTTGGGTTTTGATTTGGTTTTTCCGAGGTTGATCGTGTGTGTGTTGCTATTTGTGCACCCCTGCAGGGTAAATCTTTCTGAAAGCCGTGTCCGCGGTTATGGACGACTTGGAGCACAGTATCTCGATCATAGACAAGCATAACTAAAGTAGTGCTATAAATTTGACTTAATATGTGAGTAGTAATCACCTTCACTACAATGGAGTGAATAATAAAAGTGCCAACAACTGGTGGAGCTAGGCTGTATCGTGTCATGTTATACCTGCCTAGTAAGTATCGCAACTCCAATGGAATGAAATAAAAGTGCCAACAACTGCTGGGTTTGGGATGTCACATGCTAATTGTATCTGACTAGTAAGTACTGCAACTACAACTGAATGGTTAACTAAAACTACCCACTACTTATGCTATGAGGATGACTCATGCTATCTATATCTGACTAGTAAGTGCTTCAACTATAATGGAATGAATAAAGCTGCCAACTGTGTGAGTTCCTTGGTTTGACTTCCTCATTTGGTCTCGAGGGGGAATACCAAGATGGGTATGATTGGTGTTAGCATCAGGTTGGTCCCGAATAGGTCTTTCTTATCCCTCTCTAATAGTCGATAGTGGTTTCGAGTCTCTATAGGTTGTTTCGTGCAAGCTTCGCTGCCGCTTCAGTCCACCATACCTATGTAGGCGAGAGCCACCGAATTCTAGCCTCGCCGTGTACTGTCCTCAGTACTGACCGCTCCTTTTCTCCTTTGCCCTTTGCCGGCACCCCTTTTGTTTTAGCAGGTATGAGATCGACGTCGTTAGCAGGGTTACCCTTTCGGCTTGGCCTAGGCAGGGTTATGGACGCCATTGGTTATTCTTCAGGGCTCTTAGCCCAATTTGCTTCTTATCCGTACTCGGATGTTGTATCGTTTTCAAGGTGAATTGGATCTTTGTACTGTATATTTGTATTCTTGACTCAATGAGTCATTGTTGTATATATATGTGTTGTGGGTTCCATCGTGAACTATTGTGTAATGGTATTACTTCGTTTTCCAACTACACACAAGTGCCTGGTGGGCGTCCTTGAATCGTTTCTATGCGGGTTTGGCGGGAAGCGCTGAAATCTGCATAGGACCGATTCGAGGGTGTTACAATACATATGTGGTTTGTGGAAAGAACACACATGCAATGGCATTGGTGGATCCATATGTGGGTTGTGAAAAGAACACACATGCAATGCCATCGGTTGATCCATGTGTGGTTTGTTAAAAGAACACACATGCAATTCCATTGGTTGATCCATGTGGTTTGTGGAAAAGAACACACATGCAATGAATCTGGTGGATCCATATGTGTTTTGTGGAAAGAACACACATGCAATGACTCTAGTGGATCCATATGTGGTTTGTGGAAAAGAACACACATGGAATTGCTATAGTGGGTACATATGTGGTTTGTGGAAAGAACACACATGCAATGGCATTGGTTGATCCATATGTGGTTTGTGAAAAGACACATATAATGACATTGGTTGATCCATATGTGGTTTGTGGAAAGAACACACATGCAATGCCATTGGTTGATCCATGTGTTGTGGAAAAGAACACACATGCAATGACTCTAGTGGATCCATATGTGGTTTGTGGAAATAACACAAATGCAATGACATTGGTGTATCCATGTGTGGTTCATGACAGGAACACACATGCAATGACATTGGTGGATCTATATTAGGTTTGAGGAAAAGAACACACATGCAATTACTCAAGTGGGTACATATGTGGTTTGTGGAAAGAACACACATTCAATGACATTGGTTGATCCATATGTGGGTTGTGAAAAGAACACACATGCAATGACATTGGTTGATCCATATGTGGTTTGTGGGAAGAACACACATGCAATGCCATTGGTTGATCCATGTGGTTTGTGGAAAGAACACACATGCAATTACTCTAGTGGGTACATATGTGGTTTGTGGAAATAACACACATGCAATGCCATTGGTTGATCCATGTGGTTTGTGAAAAGTACACACATGCAATTACTCTAGTGGGTACATATGTGGTTTGTGGAAAGAACACACATGCAATGCCATTGGTTGATCCATGTGGTTTGTGAAAAGAACACACATGCAATTACTCTAGTGGGTACATATGTGGTTTGTGGAAAGAACACACATGCAATGGCATTGGTTGATCCATATGTGGTTTGTGACAATAACACACATGCAATGCCATTGGTTGATCCATGTGGTTTGTGGAAAAGAGCACACATGCAATGACTCTGGTGGATCCATGTGTGGTTTGTTGAAAGAACACACATGCAATGACTCTGGTGGATCCATGTGTAGTTAGTGGAAAGAAAACACATGCAATGACATTGGTGGATCCATATGTGGTTTGTGGAAAAGAACACACATGCAATTACTCTAGTGGGTACATATGTGGTCTGTGGAAAGAACACACATGCAATGACATTGGTTGATCCATGTGTGGTTCATGACAGGAACACACATGCAATGGCATTGGTGGATCCATATTTGGTTCATGACAAGAACACACATGCAATGACATTTGTTGATCCATATGTGGTTTGTGACAATAACACACATGCAATGCCATTGGTGGGTCCATATGTGGTTTGTGGAAAGAACACACATTCAATGACTCTAGTGGATCCATGTGTGGTTAGAGGAAAGAACACACATGCAATGACTCTAGTGGATCCATATGTGGTTTGTGAGAAGAACACACATGCAATGACTCTGGTGGATACATATGTGGTTTGTGAAAAGAACACAGATGCAATGGCATTGGTGGATCCATGTGTGGTTCATGACAAGAACAGACATGCAATGACATTGGTTGATCCATATGTGCTTTGTGACAATAACACACATGCAATGCCATTGGTGGGTCCATGTGTGGTTTGTGGAAAGAACACACATCCAATCACAATGGTGGGTCCATACGTGGTTTGTGAAAAGAACACACATGCAATGAATCTAGTGGATCCATATTTGGTTTATGGAAAAGAACACACATGCAATGACTCTGGTGGATCCATGTGTAGTTAGTGAGGAGAACGCACATGCAATGACTCTGGTGGATACATATGTGGTTTGTGGAAAGAACACACATGCAATGGCATTGGTGGATCCATGTGTGGTTCATGAAAAGAACATACATGCAATGACATTGGTTTATCCATATGTGGTTTGTGACAATAACACACATGCAATGACTCTAGTGGATCCATATGTGGTTTGTGGAAAGAACACACATGCAATGACATTGGTGGATCCATGTGTGGTTCATGATAGGAACACACATGCAATGGCATTGGTGGATCCATATTTGGGTTGTGGAAAGAACACACATGCAGTGACATTTGTTGATCCATATGTCGTTTGTAAAAAGAACACACATGCAATGACATTGGTTGATCCATATGTGGTTTGTGACAATAAAACACATGCAATGCCATTGGTTGATCCATATGTGGTTTGTCAAAAGAACACACTTGCAATTACTCTAGTGGGTACATATGTGGTTTGTGGAAAGAAAACACATGCAATGTCATTGGTTGATACATATGTGGTTTGTGAAAAGAACACACATACAATGACATTGGTTGATCTATATGTGGATTGTGGAAAGAACACACACGTATTTACTCTTGTGGGTACATATGTGGTTTGTGGAAAGAACACACATGCAATGGCGTTGGTGGATCCATGTATGGTTCATGACAAGAACATAAATGCAATGACATTGGTTGATCCATATGTGGTTTGTGACAATAACACACATGCAATGCCATTGGTGGGTCCATATGTGGTTTGTGGAAAGAACACACATGCAATGACCTTGGTGGGTCCATACGTGGTTTGTGAAAAGAACACACATGCAATGACTCTAGTGGATCCATATTTGGTTTGTGGAAAAGAACACACATGCAATGACTCTAGTGGATCCATGTGTGGTTAGTTAGAAGAACACACATGCAATGACTCTCATGGATACATATGTGGTTTGTGGAAAGAACACACATGCAATGCATTGGTGGATCCATGTGTGGTTCATGACAAGAACATACATGCAATGACATTGGTTGATCCATATGTGGTTTGTGACAATAACACACATGCAATGACTCTGGTGGATCCATGTGTGGTTTGTGGAAAGAACACACATGCAATGACATTGGTGGATCCATATGTGGTTTGTGGAAAATAACACATATGCAATGGCTTTGGTGGATCCTTATTTGGTTTGTGGAAAGAACACACATGCAATGACATTTGTTGATCCATATGTGGTTTGTGAAAATAACACGCATGCAATGACATTGGTTGATCTATATGTGGTTTGTGACAATAACACACATGCAATGCCATTGGTTGATCCATATGTGGTTTGTCAAAAGAACACACATGCAATTACTCTAGTGGGTACATAGGTGGTTTGTGTAAAGAACACGCATGCAATGACATTGGTTGATCCATATGTGGTTTGTGAAAAGAACACATTTGCAATGACATTGGTTGATCCATATGTGGTTTGTGGAAAGAACACACATGTAATTACTATAGTGGGTACGTATGTGGTTTGTGGAAAGAACACACATGAAATGACATTGGTGGATCCATATGTGGTTCATGACAAGAACATACATGCAATGACATTGGTTGATGCATATATGGTTTGTCACAATAACACACATGCAATGCAATTGGTGGGTCCATATGTGGTTTGTGGAAAGAACACACATGCAATGACATTGGTGGATCCATATGTGGTTTGTGGAAAAGAACACACATGCAATTACTCTAGTGGGTACATATGTGGTTTGTGGAAAGAACACACATGCAATGACATTGTGGATCCATATGTGGGTTGTGAAAAGAACACACATGCAATGCCATCGGTTCACCCATGTGTGGTTTGTGAAAAGAACACACATGCAATTCCATTGGTTGATCCATGTGGTTTGTGGAAAAGAACACACATGCAATGACTCTGGTGGATCCATATGTGTTTTGTGGAAAGAACACACATGCAATGACTCTAGTGGATCCATATGTGGTTTGTGGAAAAGAACACACATGGAATTGCTATAGTGGGTACATATGTGGTTTGTGGAAAGAACCCACATGCAATGGCATTGGTTGATCCATATATGGTTTGTTAAAAGACACATATAATGACATTGGTTGATCCATATGTGGTTTGTGGAAAGAATACACATGCAATGCCATTAGTTGATCCATGTGATTTGTGGAAAAGAACACACATGCAATGACTCTAGTGGATCCATATGTGGTTTGTGGAAATAACACAAATGCAATGACATTGGTGTATCCATGTGTGGTTCATGACAGGAACACACATGCAATGGCATTGGTGGATTTATATTAGGTTTGTGGAAAAGAACACACATGCAATTACTCTAGTGGGTACATATGTGGTTTGTGGAAAGAACACACATTCAATGACATTGGTTGATCCATATGTGGGTTGTGAAAAGAACACACATGCAATGACATTGGTTGATCCATATGTGGTTTGTGGAAAGAACACGCATGCAATGCCATTGGTTGATCCATGTGGTTTGTGGAAAGAACACACATGCAATTAGTCTAGTGGGTACATATGTGGTTTGTGGAAAGAACACATGCAATGCCATTGGTTGATCCATGTGGTTTGTGAAAAGTACACACATGTAATTACTCTAGTGGGTACATATGTGGTTTGTGGAAAGAACACACATGCAATGCCATTGGTTGATCCATGTGGTTTGTGAAAAGAACACACATGCAATTACTCTAGTGGGTAGATATGTGGTTTGTGGAAAGAACACACATGCAATGACATTGGTTGATCCATATGTGGTTTGTGACAATAACACACATGCAATGCCATTGGTTGATCCATGTGATTTGTGGAAAAGAGCACACATGCAATGACTCTGGTGGATCCATGTGTGGTTTGTGGAAAGAAAACACATGCAATGTGAAAGGATTATTTTCTCCTTATGTTTTTGGTGCTGATGACAACTCCTTTTGTGGTTTTACCATCTGTCAAGTTTCAGGGCTTATCTTCGGACGTGAGTATGGATGGACTTCTCTCGAGGAAGAGCTTGTAGTTGATAGCTTTTTTTTTCACTTTCTCTTGCTTTATACTTTAGGCTACCGTACTATCAAGAGGGAGTCCATCTAGGAAGGTTGTGGGAAATCAACATTTCATGCACATACCATATATGCACCTCCACAGCCATCCTAGTTTTCGTGTGAGATAGTATTTCCTGCAGAGTTGGTGGGTTTTCTGCCCTGACCGGTAGTACTGCCAGCAGCGTAGTACCGCTGAGGTTTTTCCTGGGCTTTTCGGAACTTCTGAAGTTCCGTCCTAATTCCGAAGCGATTTTGGCTCGAAGGCTTCGCCTAACTTTGCCTATTTGTCGGAACTAGCGCCGATTTTGGTTGGTAATCCGCCCGACCAAGATCTCCCCCAAGCGGGTAGCTTGTCATTCGACCGGTAGTACCGGCCGTCCTCGGTCACCGGTAGTTTTGGGTCTAGTTCCGGACCTAGTTCGACAAAGTGGGCGGTCAGTGACCTTCCTCGCCGCCTATTTGTCGGAATTAGGGGCGAAACTGGGACTGGTACTTCCGGCCAGCCCTATGGGTCCACTGACTGGTATTTTTGACCGTTGCGTGGCCTATGCTGGACTGTTGGTGGCTCTCCCACCAGTACTACCGGCCCACCACCGGTAGTACCGATGGCGTCGGGGCTGGGCAGTATCTGCCCGTTTGAAGGGTTCTATTTAAGGCCCCTTCTTCCTCCTCCCACCTCATCTCTTGTTTTTCTCTCTCCACCATTTTCACAAGAGCTTGACTTGACTAGATCTCTCTCCCCACCTAGTCAAATCTCTTGATCTTTTGAGGATTGGGAGAGGTGACCTAGATCTACACCTCCACCAAAGGAATCTTGATTTCCCCCACTCATCCTTCGTGGATTTTGTTTCTCTTGGGTTCTTGGAACCCTAGACGGTGTAGGGCATCGTCGGAGCTGGGGCATTTGTTGTGAAGCTCCGTGGTGTCGTTGAGGGCCTTCAATTGAGTTGTGAAGCCTCCCTCAACCTCGTCAGAAGGTTTTGCTGACGCCTTCAAGGTCACCGGTTAGTGGATTGTGAGGCCACCTTTGTGGTGGTGCTCACCAGAGAAGAAGGTGAGGCCTTTGTGGCGCTCGGGTGACCTTGTGTGGCCCTGACACCTCTCCAACATAGACGTAGCTTGCTTGGAAGTGAACTACAAGAATTAGATCTCCGTGTCCCCTCGCCGGTTCTTTCGCTCCACTCCTTTACTTCTTGCTTTTACTCTCTCGTTCACTTATTGTGTTACTTGTCATTTAGGTCTTTCACGTAGTTGCATCTCTAGTTCATCTTACTTTGTGCTAAGCCTTAAAAGTGCAATAAAAGATTAAAATTGGTAGTCTCCTATTCACCCCCCTCTAGTCGACCTAAGTTGGGCCTTTCAATTGGTATCAGAGCCTCGACTCTTTCTTCGGGCTTAACCGCCTAAGAGACAATGGTCGACGAAGAGGGAAGTGTGGGTGCAGCCGCCAAGAACTTGGCCTCCATGGATGACCTCAATCAATTGGAGTCATCCATGATGACCAAGTTTGAGGAAATGATGACTCTTTTGCAATCCCTTAAGCCTACCCCCATGCTAGAAACCCCTCATGATGCATCTCTTGCCAAGCCCCTCCGCCTCTGCAAGTGGTTGCCCCGTGGTGATTCATGGCAGCCCCAAAATATTTGGGCTTAGGCTTTGTGGCTCAAACCACCAAGCCCCCAAGCGAGAGCACCGAGGGGCTAGGTGACCCCTCCTCCAAAGAGGGAGATAGGGAAAAGGATTACTCGGCGGTACCACCACCGTTCAAGTACACACCAGACCCTCCCATTCCCATGCCGCACATCATACCTCAAGGAGCACCTCCCATACTAGATACTTCTAACTTTGCCAATTGGCAATATCTAATGCAATCTCATATCTCTAGCTCGTCTATTGAATTGATGAGGATTGTGGAGGAATGTTTCTCTCCATATGATGCTAAGAACTTGACTCGTGCCGAGGTCGTGGACAAGCAACTCAATGCCACCGCTTTGGGTATGATTCAAAAGGCATTGACTCCCAAGGACTTTGCTCACATTCGCCAATTCTCCACCGCCAAAGAAGCTTGGGATCATCTCACCGAGTTGTATATTGCAAATGCGAGCATTAAAAGCTCCAAGTTTGATGAAGTCAACAATGAGTCTGATGGCTTTGCAATGCAAGATGATGAGACAACCGAAGACATGTATCGTCGGCTCAAGGTTCTTTGTTGTACCATGAGGGACCTTGGAGCTACCTATGTTGACGACAAGTTCATGAAGAGGAAGTTTGTTCAAGCTCTTCTTCCCTTTAAGGAACAAAAACTCAACTCTATCAAGGGGAGAAGTAACCACCATACCATGTCCTCTCAAGAGGTGCTGAGTGAAGTTATTACCATGACCATTGCCAAGAAGAATGCAGAGTCAGCTCGTGCTCGTGCTTATGGGTCTCAAAAGTTGAACCTTGCCTTGAAAGCTCAAGTGGTGGAACTTGATGAAGATGACAACTCAAGTGAGTGGTCTCAAGAGGACATCAAATATGCTTTCAATGATCACTTGGCTCTAGCATCAAGGGCGTTTTGGAACAAACCGGGCATGAATTCAAGGTCAAGGGACAACCCAAGATTCAACTCAACCATGAAGGTTCCAAAGGCTAGATCTTGCTACAACTGTAACGACAAGAGTCACTTTGTAGCCCAATGCCCCTTCGAGAATAGAGAAGACAATGGAGGCTGCCTCATTCGCAAGAGCAAGCCAAGACCTCCTCATCCCTTGAACAAGAACTTCCACAACAAGAACCTTCCTAACAAGGAAAGGGCGATGGTGGTGCATGAAGAGTACTTCTCGGGCGATGATGATGATGTTGAGAATGAAGGTCAAGGTGGAGAGATCGTGGGGGTTGCCGCTATTGCTACTTCATCTACTCCACGAGTGTCTCTCTTCGACTCTCCAAATGAGAACATCACCAACCGCAACCAAAAGTGTCTCATGGCTAAGGCCACCGAGGTAACTCCCTCTTCCAAGTCCTCCCCAAATGAACTTCCCTTGCATGATCTAGAGGGTTTATAGGTTAAGAAAGAGATGGTAAGCATGTGTGAATCCATGGAGCATCTAGATGACGATACTAGAATGTGCTTTGAAACACTTGTAAACCAACTTGACCATGCTAGGGAAATGCTAGATGAGAAACAAGAAATGATTGACATGTTAGGTAAAAATGAGAGAGAGGCCGCTGATGAGACTGCCCCTTTATCTCAATCCCTTGAAGATGAACATAACATAAGAATAACTCTTGAGGAAAGTGTGGCTAAACTTGTTGATGACCATAATGCCTTCATATCGCAACTTGTTAAAGAACGAGATCATGCTATTGCTTCATTGAATGTCCTTCAAAATGAAAAGATTGAGTTTGGTGTTGGTCATGAATGCCTCAAGGATTTCGAGAAACTCAAGGAGGAACATCATGCCCTGGAGAGTAAATTCTCAAGTATCTTTGAGGCTCATGAGCAACTTCAAATGCAATTAAATAATGAACATTCAAAGACTTCCGCTACGCCTATTGTGCATTTGTCTTGTTCATCTAACCCTTGTTGCAAGCATGAGAATCTTGTTGAGGAGAACAAGACATTGAAAGATCAACTTGCAAAAGGGCAAGCTATCATCAAGAGGAAGAACAAGAGGAGGAACAAGAAAAGGAAGAAGAGCAAGAGCCTTGCTCTAGTATCCTCTCGTGATTCTACCATTGTGCAAAGTGATAACTTTGCCGGGAAGAATAATCCTTCCTACATTCTTTGCAAATATTTTGATGGTCATGTTTATGCTAAGTACATTGGTACATCTTACACTCATGATTATCATTGGAACATTTGGGTACCTAAGACCCTTGTGACTAACAAAAGGGGACCCATTGCAAAATGGGTACCTAAAACCAAAGCTTGATTTTCTTATAGGACTTTGCTTCTGGAGGTGCAAAATGGGTGCTTGATAGTGGAGCTACAAGCCATATGACCGGAAGCAAGTCTATCATGTCGGAGATTAGGCCAAATTTTGCCAATACTATGGTCTCCTATGGTGATAAAATAAGCTCTCAGGTATTGGGTTTTGGTAAGGTGGTAGTAGCTCCGGATGTATCCTTGGTGAATGTCATGCTTGTCAAAACCCTTGGCTACAATCTCCTTTCCGTTCGTGCTCTTGCTATCATGGGTCTTTCATCTTTCTTTAATGAGCACTCCGTGGTCCTCATGTGGAGCAAGTCTCTCATGGTGGCTTGCGTTGGATACGTAGAGCATGACTTATATGTAGTGGATTTCTCCGGAAAGCCATCTACACATGCTATATGTCTCTATGCGAAAGCCGACGTGGGCTGGTTGTGGCATCGCCGCCTAGCCCATGTTAACATGAAGGCTTTGCAAAGTCTCTACACGGGGGGCCACGTCCTTGGACTAAAAGACGTTTCCTTTGCCAAAGATCGCGTGTGCAGGGCTTGTATAGAAGGGAAGATGCATGAGAAGCCTCACAAGATTCTTAATCAAATCACCACCGAATGGTGCTTGGAGCTTCTTCACATGGATCTCTTTGGGCCTCCCTCTCATGATAGTCTTGGTGGGAAGAAGTATTGTTTGGTAATTGTTGACGACTTTTCACGATACACTTGGGTCTACTTCTTCAAGTTCAAGAGTGAGACTCAACAAACCGTCATCGACTTTGCCAATCAAGTGCAACAGAAACTCAATTCCACCATCCTCACCATCAGAAGCGACAATGGCACCGAGTTCAAGAACTACACATTGGATGAGTTTCTTATTTGATGAGGGGATCAAACATCAATACTCTACTCCCTATACCCCTCAACAAAATGGTGTTGCCGAAAGGAAGAGCCGTACTTTAATGGATGCAGCCCGGACCATGTTGGCGGAATTCAAGTCTCCATATAACTTTTGGGTCGAAGCCATTTCAACCGCTTGCCATGCAACCAATCGCGTCTATCTACGCAAGAAGAAGAACAAGACTCCATATGAACTTTTCACCGGTCACAAGCCAAATGTCAAGTACTTCCGGGTGTTTGGGTGTAGATGCTTCCTTCTCAAGAAAGGTGTCCGCTTATCAAAGTTTGAATCTAGGGCTCAAGAAGGGATCTTTGTTGGGTACTCAAATCAATCCCATGCCTATCGAGTCTACAACAAAGCAACGGGAAGGGTTGAAGAATCTAGCAATGTTGAGTTTGATGAAGATCATGAGTCTCTTGTGCGGCAAGATGGTGTTCGTGATCCAAGTGATGAAATTCCTCCCCAAGCCATAAGAAGAATGGGTGTGGGTTTCTTCCACCCCATTGAGGATCCCCTTGTGGCCGAAGGAGAAGGACCAAGCTCCACTCAAGCAGAGCCTTCACTCTCACAAGACCATCTTGCACCTCAAGGTCAACTTATTGCTTCTCAAGATTCTCCAAGCTCTTCTCAAGATCTTCATGTTCATGACTCTCCAAGATCAAGTCTACCTCAAGTTGATCAAGATCCACCCCTCCAAGGTAGTGAAGCTCCTCATGTCAATGACTCTCAAGGTCAAGTTGAAGAAGGTCAAGTTGACAATGACCAAGGCCAAGCAAATGTCTCTCCGCCAAATGGTGGTGTCTCTCCCTTGGTTGATGTTGATGAAGATAGTGATCACGTTCGCACATATTGTCAAGGAGGGGACTCGAACCATGGTGATGATCAAGTGGTTGCTCAAGAATCTCGTCTTGAGACCCAAGCTCGGCGTCAAGCATACCGTCTCGCCAAGCTCATCAAATATGGCCATATCCTTGATAATGTTTATGGAGATTTCAATAGGGGCTCCACTACTAGGATACAACTAACCTCTTTTAGTTCTCATCATGCGTTTATTTCTCATGTTGAGCCCCAAAAAGTCTTCAAAGCTCTTGAAGATGATGATTGGCTCGACGCTATGAACGAAGAACTCCACAACCTCAAGAGAAACAAGGTGTGGACACTTGTGAAGAGACCCAAAGATTGTCAAAATGTGATTGGGACGAAATGGATCTTCAAGAACAAGAGGGATGCAAATGGTATAGTCGTCCGCAACAAAGCAAGGTTAGTTGCCCACGGATACTCTCAAGTTGAGGGCATAGACTATGGTGAAACTTATGCTCCCGTTGCTCGTCTAGAATCCATTCACATGCTTCTTGCCTTTGCTACCCATCATAACTTCAAGTTGCAACAAATGGATGTTAAGAGTGCATTTCTTAATGGTCCCCTAAAAGAAGTGGTGTATGTCAAGCAACCTCCAGGCTTTGAGGACCCCCTCTTCCCGGACCATGTCTACAAACTCGATAAGGCACTATATGGTCTCAAGCAAGCCCCACGTGCATGGTATGAGTGCCTTAGAGAGCTTTTGTTAGACCATGGTTTCGAAGTAGGCCTCATTGATCCCACTCTTTTTACTAAGAAAGTTGGAGGAAACTTGTTCATTTGCCAAATCTATGTTGATGACATTATTTTTGGGTCTACTAACAAAGCTTTCAATGAGGATTTTGCTAAGCTCATGACCGACCGCTTTGAGATGTCTATGATAGGGGAGTTGGAATTCTTTCTTGGCTTCGAAGTCAAGCAATTGAGGAAAGGGACTTTCATCAACCAAGCTAAATATGTCCAAGATATGCTCAAGAAGTTCAACCTTGATCAAGTAAATGGAGTCAAAACTCCCATACCCACAAAGGTTAATCTTGATCTTGATCCCAAGGGTAAGGATGTGGATCAAAAGCTTTATCGCTCGATGATTGGTTCTCTACTCTATCTTTGTGCATCTCGACCGGATATTATGTTGAGTGTGGGTATGTGTGCAAGATTCCAAGCCGCGCCAAAGGAAAGCCACATGGTGGCGGTCAAGAGAATCTTTCGATATTTGGTTCATACCCCTAACTTTGGGCTGTGGTACCCAAAGGGGCCCAACTTTGACCTCATTGGTTACACAGATTCCGATTGGGCAGGAGACAAAGTGGAGAGGAAGTCTACCTCTGGTGCTTGTCAATTTCTTGGGAGGTCTTTGGTGAGTTGGTCCTCGAAGAAGCAAAACTGCGTGTCCTTGTCCACTGCCGAAGCTGAGTACATCTCCGCCGCGAGTTGTTGTGCTCAATTGCTATGGATGAAGCAAACTTTGAAGGATCTTGGACTATCTTTCATCAAGGTGCCACTTCTGTGTGACAACGAGAGTGCTATTGCTATTGCTATTGCTCACAATTCGGTTCAACACAACAAGACTAAGCACATTGAGATTCGTCATCATTTCATTCGGGATCATGTTGCTAGAGGAGACATTTCTTTGGAGTATGTTCCTACCAAGGCCAATCTTGCGGATCTTTTCACGAAGCCACTTGATGAAGCAAGGTTCCGGGAGTTGAGGCATGAACTAAATATCATTGATTCAAGAAACATGGCTTGAGTATCTTGCGCACATACCCGGGTCTCAAAGACTATCTTGTTTGGGTGTACGCATGGTTTTAGGGGGAGTGTGGTTCCCGACATGAACCAACACTCCTCCTATTATGCATACACTAATGTATTCATTCTCTATGGTCTCTCAAGGAGACAAAATGAGCTTAAATGATGAGTTTTGGTAATGAACCCAAGATAAATCTTCGCGGTTTCAAGCCAAATATACTCATATATGGTGGCCTAGTATACCAACATTATTTTGTTTGGCTCGTAGTCTTTCTGAGTATTACTCTCTCTATTGAATCTGGTTTGTCGTTTCTTCTCTGTTTGTGTCTTTTTTCTGCACAAGGTCTTTTGTTCTTGCCAATCAAAATCTGGAGCTCGTTTTCTGGGAATCGTCGGTAGTTCCGGTCGGAGCCGGTACTACCGGCCAGGGCCAAATCTCTCAAAAATTTCGCCCTGATCGGAAGTATCACTCCTTCCAGAACATCCGATGTCGTCAGTAGTTCCAGCCCCTGACCGGTACTACCGGTCGAGCGGGGCCCCTTTAAGTGACGGACCAGGGGAGCACGAGGTCATCTTCCCCATTTTCTTCCCCTGACCCCATCTTAATCTCCCTCTTCCCCAAGAAGCACTCCATGGTGTCGCCGCTGGCCACATCGGTTCCGGCTGTCCCTCCTCAGATAGGCTCCATGGGATTCTTCCCCTCCTCGATTCCCCGCCATGGACCCTGGTATTTGCTCCTCTCATCCTCCATTCATGGAGATCTGAACACTTTTGTGCTTGAGTAGGACATGCCATGTCTAGGGCCCTTTCTTTGGCTAGAACTGTAATGGGAAATCTTGGTAGGGCTAGGATTCGACTATAGACCGTTTTGCCTCAGTACATTGTCTAGTTTTCATCAATTTGTGCATCGAGTTCCGTAGATCTGTGATTTCCAATTGAACCGCCCTGCTCATGCCCTGACCGGTACTACCGGTGTAGATCTGCCGGTACTACCGGCGTGGTCATCTCACCGGTACTACCACTGAGGGCATGACTGGTACTTCCGGTGCGCCCCGTGCGACCAGTAGTTCCGGCCTCCAGGCGGAACTTCCGATGCACCAGTTGTTTGACGACTTCCTATGTACTGTGTCAATCTAGTCTAGTTGTTTTTTTTGTTTTCCTTCGACCTTGTGCACTTATCCTCGATTTCCTTCTTTCTATCTGCCTTCCTCTCAGGGCAAGGGGGTTCCTGTGGCAGATCCAAGCGGTCCCGTGCTCCCTCTCGTGGACTGTCAGAGATTGATGATGATGATTTGGAGGTCGTGCGTCCTCCATATCGCTTTCGTCGAGAAATGCGGTGAAGCGTCGTCATTGCTGTGGAAGGCAAAAGGCCTGTTCTAGCAAGTCAAAAGAAGACCACCTCTGGACCTGATTCGAGCAAGAAGAAGATCTCCTCTTGGCCGCAGCTTGCATATGAGGAGTTTCGCAAGGTTGATCCCTATATTCTTGCCCATCTCATTCCCACCTATGACATCATGTGCAAGGTCTATCAGAACACGATTTCTCCCAAGGCAGGCAACTTTGATCAGCTTTATGCTTTCCAGATTGATCTCATGTATCAGACTTACCGCCACAGAAACTCTCATGAGCCCCTTGATGTTATGGATTATATCTTTGAAGAAATTTGGTCCGCTATGATTGAGAAGAGGTCTTGTCCATATGCTCCATACATTCAGACTCTCATCAATGCCAAATTGAGGGAGGCAACATGCTCTATCTTCCCTCAGGAAGCTCTCACTATTCATGAGGAAAAGACTCTCCGTGTGATGAAGCACAAGTTACCTTGCTCTTAGGCTGATAACGAAGCTGCTGCAGGGGCTGCTTCGGATGCTAGTGATGGGGACCGTGCTGAGGCTTCTCCTCCACCCAACTTGTGAGACAGCCCTCTTGGGCAAAGAAGCTGCTGAAGAAGGTTAAGAAGACTTTATGCTTCATTCAGGACCGTGAGTATCAGTCATATGTTGCTCAGAGACACAGTGTTCGCCGGGAGAAGGCCATCATGAGGAAGCTTGCCATTGTTGTGTCACCAGAGTCTAGCTCCGTCACCACGCCCAAGGATGAGTGGGTCAACACACATTGAGGTGGACTGATAGCGATGACGAGCCAGAGATCTCCAGTCACTTTCCGCCCGCTTGGAACAATGCCTCTTGGGACCCTGAGCCGCCTCCTCCGTTCGTTGGTGGGTGGGCGCGTAGTTTGCCTACTCTATCCCTTTTTGGTGTCTTGATGCCAAAGGGGGAGAAAGTGCTCCGTTAGGATCACGGGATTTGCATGGGTTGTGCCACGAGCTCGCTCTTTCTTTGATATTTTTATGCTCGTGCACACTTTATTCTGTTATGTATGTTTGTGGACCTCCGTTATTGTTTGTGGACCTCCGTTATTGTTTGTGGACCTCGTGTATGGTTGCTACTTTGTTGGTGAGTCTATGTGCTAAGGTATCTCTATGGTATTCGTATGAGGATTTGTGGTGGACTACTCTTAGTTATCCAATCTTTGTTTCACCACAATAGTTTTTGGTGCAAGGTATGTGTTCCACTCTTATCTCCTTTTCTTCCGTACACCCTTGTTGGTCTATCTTGTTTGGGAGAGCTCTCTCCCATGTCTTCAGGGGGAGCCTATCTCTCCTGTTATTTCACTACCTGTTTTCCTCTGTGCAAATCTTGTGGGGTTGTCATCATACACCAAAAAGGGGGAGATTGAAAGGATTATTTTCTCCTTATGTTTTTGGTGCTGATGACAACTCCTTTTGTGGTTTAACCATCTGTCCAAGTTTTAGGGCTTATCTTCGGACATGAGTATGGATGGACTTCTCTCGAGGAAGAGCTTGTAGTCGATAGCTTTTGTTTTTCACTTTCTCTTGCTTTATACTTTAGGCTACCGTACTATCAAGAGGGAGTCCATCTAGGAAGGTTGTGGGAAATCAACATTTCATGCACAGACCATATATGCACCTCCACAGCCATCCCGGGCCAGGTGAGATAGTATTTCCTGCAGAGTTGGTGGGTTTTCTGCCCTGACCGGTAGTACCGGCCAGGCGGCGGTAGTACCGCCCAAGGGTTTTTCCCAGGGCTTTTCGGGCGGAACTTCTGGCTGAAGTTCCGGTCCTAATTCCGACGAAGCGATTTTTGGCTCAGTAAGACTTCTGTCTAACTTTGCCTATTTGTCGGAACTAGCGCCAGATTTTGGCTCGGTAGTACCGGCCCGACCAGCATCTGGCCCCCTGAGTGGTAGTACCGCCATTCCTGACCGGTAGTACCGGCCGTCCTCGGTCACCGGTAGTTCCGGGTCTAGTTCCAGACCCAGTACCGACGCTGGGCAGTGCGGGTCAGATGACCTTCTACCTCGCACTGTCTATTTGTCGGAATTAGGGGTGGAACTGGGACCTGGTACTTTCGGCCAGCCCTATGGGTCCACTGACTGATATTTTTGACCGTTGCGTGGCCTATGCTGGACCGTTGGTGGCTCGCCACGCATTACTACCACCCACCACCGTAGTACCGATGGCGAGGCTGGGCAAGATTCGCCTGTTTGAAGGGGTCTATTTAAGGCCCCTTCTTCCTCCTCCCACCTCATCTCTTGTTTTTCTCTCTCCACCATTTTCACAAGAGCTTGACTTGACTAGATCTCTCTCCCCACCCACTCAAATCTCTTGATCTTTTGAGGATTGGGAGAGGTGACCTAGATCTACACCTCCACCAAAGGAATCTTGATTCCCCCCACTCATCCTTCATGGATTTTGTTTCTCTTGGGTTCTTGGAACCCTAGACGGTGTAGGGCATCCTCGGAGCTGGGGCATTTGTTGTGAAGCTCCGTGGTGTCGTTGAGGGCCTTCAATTGAGTTGTGAAGCCTCCCCTCAACCTCGTTGTAAAGGTTTTCGGTTGACGCCTTCAAGGTCACCGGTTAGTGGATTGTGAGGCCACCTTTGTGGTGGTGCTCACCGGAGAAGAAGGTGAGGCCTTTGTGGCGCTCGGGTGACCTTGTGTGACCCCGACACCTCTCCAACATAGACGTAGCTTCCTTGGAAGTAAACTACGGGAATTACATCTTCGTGTCCCCTTGCCGGTTCTTTCGCTCCACTCCTTTACTTCTTGCTCGTTCACTTATTGTGTTACTTGTCATTTAGGTCTTTCACGTAGTTGCATCTCTAGTTCATCTTACTTTGTGCTAAGCCTTAAAAGTGCAATAAAAGATTAAAATTGGTAGTCTCCTATTCACCCCCTCTAGTCGACCTAAGTTGGGCCTTTCACAATGACTCTGGTGGATCCATGTGTAGTTAGTGGAAAGAAAACACATGCAATGACATTGGTGGATCCATATGTGTTTTGTGGAAAAGAACACACATGCAATTACTCTAGTGGGTACATATGTGGTCTGTGGAAAGAACACACATGCAATGACATTGGTTGATCTATGTGTGGTTCATGACATGAACACACATGCAATGGCATTGGTGGATCCATATTTGGTTCATGACAAGAACACACATGCAATGACATTTGTTGATCCATATGTGGTTTGTGACAATAACACACATGCAATTTCATTGGTGGGTCCATATGTGGTTTGTGGAAAGAACACACATGCAATGACTCTGGTGGATCCATGTGTTGTTAGTGGAAAGAACACACATGCAATGACTCTAGTGGATCCATATGTGGTTTGCGAGAAGAACACACATGCAATGACTCTGGTGGATACATATGTGGTTTGTGGAAAGAACAGACATGCAATGGCATTGGTGGATCCATGTGTGGTTCATGACAAGAACATACATGCAATGACATTGGTTGATCCATATGTTGTTTGTGACAATAACACACATGCAATGCCATTGGTAGGTCCATATGTGGTTTGTGGAAAGAACACACATGCAATGACAATGGTGGGTCCATACGTGGTTTGTGAAAAGAACACACATGCAACGACTCTAGTGGATCCATATTTGGTTTGTGGAAAAGAGCACACATGCAATGACTCTAGTGGATCCATGTGTGGTTAGTGATAAGAACACACTTGCAATAACTCTGGTGGATACATATGTGGTTTGTGGAAAGAACACACATGCAATGGCATTGGTGGATCCATGTGTGGTTCATGACAAGAACATACATGCAATGACATTGGTTGATACATATGTGGTTTGTGACAATAACACACATGTAATAAGTCTAGTGGATCCATATGTGGTTTGTGGAAAGAACACACATGCAATGACATTGGCGGATCCATGTGTGGTTCATGACAGGAACACACATGCAATGGCATTGGTGGATCCATATTTGGTTTGTGGAAATAACACACATGCAATGGCATTTGTTGATCCATATGTCGTTTGTGAAAGGAACACACATGTAATGACATTGGTTGATCCATATGTGGTTTGTGACAATAACACACATACAATGCCATTGGTTGGTCCATATGTGGTTTGTCAAAATAACACAAATGCAATTACTCTAGTGGGTACATATGTGGTTTGTGGAAAGAACACACATGCAATGGCATTGGTTGATCCATATGTGGTTTGTGAAAAGAACACACATGCAATGACATTGGTTGATCCATATGTGCTTTGTGGAAAGAACACACATGTAATTACTCTAGTGGGTACATATGTGGTTTGTGGAAAGAACACACATGCAATGACAGTGGTGGATCCATGTGTGGTTCATGACAAGAACATACATGCAATGGCATTGGTTGATCCATATGTGGTTTGTGACAATAACATACATGCAAATCCATTGGTGGGTCCATATGTGGTTTGTGGAAATAACACACATGCAATGACTCTGGTGGGTCCATACGTGGCTTGTGAAAAGAACACACATGCAATGAATCTAGTGGATCCATATTTGGTATGTGGAAAAGTACACACATGCAATGACTCTAGTAGATCCATGTGTGGTTAGTGAGAAGAACACACATGCAATGACTCTGGTGGATACATATGTGGTTTGTGGAAAGAACACACATGCAATGACATTGGTGGATCCATGTGTGGTTCATGACAAGAACATACATGCAATGACATTGGTTGATCCATATGTGGTTAGTGACAATAACACACATGCAATGACTCTAGTGGATCCATATGTGGTTTGTGGAAAAAACACACATGCAATGACATTGGTGGATCCATGTGTGGTTCATGACAGGAACACACATGCAATGGCTTGGTGGATCCTTATTTGGTTTGTGGAAAGAACACACATGCAATGACATTTGTTGATCCATATGTGGTTTGTGAAAAGAACACACATGCAATGACATTGGTTGATCCATATGTGGTTTGTGACAATAACACACATGCAATGCCATTGGTTGATCCATATGTGGTTTGTCAAAAGAACACAAATGCAATTACTCTAGTGGGTACATATGTGGTCTGTGGAAAGAACACACATGCAATGGAATTGGTTGATCCATATGTGGTTTTTCAAAATAACACACATACAATGGAATTGGTTGATCCATACGTGGTTTGTGGAAAGAACACACATGTTATTACTCTAGTGGCTACATATGTGGTTTGTGGAAAGAACACACATGCAATGACATTGGTGGATCCATGTGTGGTTCATGACAAGAAGATACATGCAATGACAATGGTTGATCCATATGTGGTTTGTGACAATAACACACATGCAATGCCATTGGTGGGTTCATATGTGGTTTGCGGAAAGAACACACATGCAATGACTCTAGTGGATCCATATGTGCTTAGTGAGAAGAACACACATGCAATGACTTTGGTGGATACATATGTGGTTTGTGAAAAGAACACAAATGCAATAGTATTGGTGGATCCATGTGTGGTTCATGACAATAACATACATGCAATGGCATTGGTTGATCCATATGTGGTTTGTGACAATAACAGACATGCAATACCATTGGTTGATCCATGTGGTTTGTGGAAAAGAACACACATGCAATGACTCTGGTGGATCCATGGGTGGTTTGTGGAAAGAACACACATGCAATGACTCTGGTGGATCCATGTGTGGTTCATGGAAACAATACACATGCAATGAAATTGGTGAATCCATATGTGGTTTATGGAAAATAACACACATGCAATTAATCTAGTGGGTACATATGTGGTTTGTGGAAAGAACACACATGCAATGACATTGGTTGATCCATGTGTGGTTCATGATAGGAACACATGCAATGGCATTGGTGGATCCATATTTGGTTCATGACAAGAACACACATGCAATGACATTTGTTGATCCATATGTGGTTTGTGACAATAACACACATGCAATGCCATTTGTGGGTCCATATGTGGTTTGTGGAAAGAACACACATGCAATGACTCTGGTGGATCCATGTATGGTTAGTGGAAAGAACACACATGCAATGACTGTAGTGGATCCATATGTGGTTTGTGAGAAGAACACACATGCAATGACTCTGGTGGATACATATGTGGTTTGTGGAAAGAACACATATGCAATGGCATTGGTGGATCCATGTGTGGTTCATGACAAGAACATACATGCAATGACATTGGTTGATCCATATGTAGTTTGTGACAATAACACACATGCAATGCCATTGGTGGGTCCATATGTGGTTTGTGGAAAGAACACACATGCATTGACTCTGGTGGGCCCATACATGGTTTGTGAAAAGAACACACACGCAATGACTCTAGTGTATCCATATTTGGTTTGTGGAAAAGAACACACATGCAATAACTCTGGTGGATCCATGTGTGGTTAGAGAGAATAACACACATGCAATGACTCTGGTGGATACATATGTGGTTTGTGGAAAGAACACACATGCAATGGCATTGGTGGATCCATGTGTGGTTCATGACAAGAACATACATGCAATGACATTGGTTGATCCATATGTGGTTTGTGACAATAACACACATGCAATGACTCTAGTGGATCCATATGTGGTTTGTGGAAAGAACACACATGCAAGGACTTTGGTGGATCCATGTGTGGTTCATGATAGGAACACACATGCAATGGCATTGGTGGATCCATATTTGGTTTGTGCAAAGAACACACATGCAATGACATTTGTTGATCCATATAGTTTGTGAAAAGATCACACATGCAATGACATTGGTTGATCCATATGTGGTTTGTGACAATAACACACATGCAATACCATTGGTTGATTTATATGTGGTTTGTCAAAAGAACACACATGCAATTACTCTAGTGGGTACATATGTGGTTTGTGGAAAGAACACAAATGCAATGGCACTGGTTGATCCATATGTGGTTTGTGAAAAGAACACACATGCAATGACATTGGTTGATCCATATGTGGTTTGTGAAAAGAACACACATGTAATTACTCTAGTGGGTACATATGTGGTTTGTGGAAAGAACACACATGCAATGGCATTGGTGGATCCATGTGTGGTTCATGACAAGAACATACATGCAATGACATTGGTTGATCCATATGTGGTTTGTGACAATGACACACATGCAATGCCATTGGTGGGTCCATATGTGGTTTGTGGAAAGAACACACATGCAATGACTCTGGTGGGTCCATACGTGGCTTGTGAAAAGAACACACATGCAATGACTCTAGCGGATCCATATTTGGTTTGTGGAAAAGAACACACATGCACTGACTCTAGTGGATCTATGTGTGGTTAGTGAGTAGAACACACATGCAATGACCCTAGTGGATACATATGTCGTTTGTGGAAAGAACACACATGTGTGTGGTTCATGACAAGAACATACATGCAATGACATTGGTTGATCCATATGTGGTTTGTGAAAATAACACACATGCAATGACTCTAGTGGATCCATATGTGGTTTGTGGAAAGTACACACATGCAATGACATTGGTGGATCCATGTGTGGTTCATGACAGGAACACACATGCAATCACATTTGTTGATCCATATGTGGTTTGTGAAAAGAACACACATGCAATGACATTGGTTGATCCATATGTGGTTTGTGACAATAACACACATGGAATTCCATTTGTTGATCCATATGTGGTTTGTCAAAAGAACACACATGCAATTACTCTAGCGGGTACATATGTGGTTTGTGGAAAGAACACACATGCAATGGCATTGGTTGATACATATGTGTTTTTTTCAAAATAACACACATGAAATGACATTGGTTGATCCATATGTGGTTTGTGGAAAGAACACACATGTAATTACTCTAGTGGGTACATATGTGGTTTGTGGAAAGAACACACATGCAATGACATTGGTGGATCCATGTGTGGTTCATGACAAGAACATACATGCAATGATATTGGTTGATCCATATGTGGTTTGTGACAATAAAACACATGCAATGCCATTGGTGGGTCCATATGTGGTTTGTGGAAAGAACACACATGCAATGACATTGGTTGATCCATATGTGGTTTGTGGAAAGAACACACATGTAATGCCATTTGTTGATCCATGTGGTTTGTGGAAAAGAACACACACGCATTGACTCTAGTGGATCCATATGTGGTTTATAGAAAGAACACACATGCAATGAAATTGGTGGATCCATGTGTGGTTCATGATAGTAACACACATGCAATGGCATTGGTGGATCCATATTTGGTTTGTGGAAAAGAACACACATGCAAGTACTCTAGTGGGTATATATGTGGTTTGTGGAAAGAACACACATTCAATGACATTGGTTGATCCATATGTGTGTTGTGAAAACAACACACATGCAATGCCATTGGTTGATCCATGTGTAGTTTGTGGAAAGAACAGGCATGCAATGACATTGGTGGATCCATGTGTGGTTCATGACAAGAACACACATGCAATGGCCTTGGTGGATCCTTTTTTGGTTTGTGGAAAGAACACACATGCAATGACATTTGTTGATCCATATGTGGTTTGTGAAAAGAACACACATGCAATGACATTGGTTTATCCATATGTGGTTTGTGACAATAACACACATGCAATGCCATTGGTTGATCCATATGTGGTTTGTCAAAAGAACACAGATGCAATTACTCTAGTGGGTACATATGTGGTTTGTGGAAAGAACACACATGCAATGGCATTGGTTGATCCATATGTGGTTCGTCAAAATAACAAACATGCAATGACATTGGTTAATCCATATGTGGTTTGTGGAAAGAACACACATGCGGTTACTCTAGTGGGTACATATGTGGTTTGTGGAAAGAACACACATGCAATGACATTGGTGAATCCATGTGTGGTTCATGACAAGAGCATACATGCAATGACATTGGTTGATCTATATGTGGTTTGTGACAATAACACACATGCAATGCCATTGGTGGGTCCATATGTGGTTTGCGAAAAGAACACACATGCAATGACTCTAGTGGATCCATATGTGCTTAGTGAGAACAAAACATATGCAATGACTTTGGTGGATACATATGTGGTTTGTGAAAAGAACACACATGCAATAGTATTGGTGGATCCATGTGTGGTTCATGACAAGAACATACATGCAATGACATTGGTTGATCCATATGTGGTTTGTGACAATAACACACATGGAATGCCATTGGTTGGTCCATGTGGTTTGTGGAAAAGAACACACATGCAATGACTCTGGTGGATCCATGTGTGGTTTGTGGAAAGAACACACATGCAATGACTCTGGTGGATCCATGTGTGGTTCGTGGAAACAACACACATGCAATGACATTGGTGGATCCATATGTGGTTTATGGAAAATAACACACATGCAATTACTCTAGTGGGTAGATATGTGGTTTGTGGAAAGAACACACATGTAATGACATTGGTTGATCCATGTGTGGTTCATGATAGGAACACATGCAATGGCATTGGTGGATCCATATTTGGTTCATTACAAGAACACACATGCAATGAAATTTGTTGATCCATATGTGGTTTGTGACAATAACACACATGAAATGCCATTTGTGGGTCCATATGTGGTTTGTGGAAAGAACACACATGCAATGACTCTAGTGGATCCATGTATGGTTAGTGGAAAGAACACACATGCAATGACTGTAGTGGATCCATATGTGGTTTGTGAGAAGAACACACATGCAATGACTCTGGTGGATACATATGTGGTTTGTGGAAAGAACACATATGCAATGGCATTGGTGGATCCATGTGTGGTTCATGACAAGAACATACATGCAATGACATTGGTTGATCCATATGTAGTTTGTGACAATAACACACATGCAATGCCATTGGTGGGTCCATATGTGGTTTGTGGAAATAACACACATGCATTGACTCTGGTGGGTCCATACATGGTTTATGAAAAGAACACACACGCAATGACTCTAGTGTATCCATATTTGGTTTGTGGAAAAGAGCACACATGCAATGACTCTGGTGGATACATATGTGGTTTGTGGAAAGAACACCCATGCAATGGCATTGGTGGAACCATGTGTGGTTCATGACAAGAACATACATGCAATGACATTGGTTGATCCATATGTGGTTTGTGACAATAACACACATGCAATGACTCTAGTGGATCCATATGTGGTTTGTGGAAAGAACACACATGCAAGGACATTGGTGGATCCATGTGTGGTTCATGACAGGAACAATAATGCAATGGCATTGGTGGATCCATATTTGGTTTGTGGAAAGAACACACATGCAATGACATTTGTTGATCCATATAGTTTGTGAAAAGATCACACATGCAATGACATTGGTTGATCCACATGTGGTTTGTGACAATAACACACATGCAATACCATTGGTTGATTTATATGTGGTTTGTCAAAAGAACACACATGCAATTACTCTAGTGGGTACATATGTGGTTTGTGGAAAGAACACACATGCAATGGTACTGGTTGATCCATATGTGGTTTGTGAAAAGAACACACATGCAATGACATTGGTTGATCCATATGTGGTTTGTGAAAAGAACACACATGCAATGACTCTGGTGGGTCCATACGTGGCTTGTGAAAAGAACACACATGCAATGAATCTAGCGGATCCATATTTGGTTTGTGGAAAAGAACACACATGCACTGACTCTAGTGGATCTATGTGTGGTTAGTGAGTAGAACACACATGCAATGACCCTAGTGGATACATATGTGCTTAGTGAGAAGAACGCACATGCAATGACTCTGGTGGATACATATGTGGTTTGTGAAAAGAACACACATGCAATGCCATTGGTGGATCGATGTGTGGTTCATGACAAGAACATACATGCAATGACATTGGTTGATACATATGTGGTTTTCGACAATAACACACATGCAATGCCATTGGTTGATCCATGTTGTTTGTGGAAAAGAACACAAATGCAATGACTCTGGTGGATCCACGTGTGGTTTGTGGAAAGAACATACATGCAATGACTCTGCTGGATCCATGTGTGGTTAGTGGAAAGAACACACATGCAATGACTCTAGTGAATCCATATGTGGTTAGTGATAAGAACACACATGCAATGACTCTAGTGGATACATATGTGGTTCATTGAAAGAACGCACATGCAATGACATTGGTGGATCCATGTGTGGTTCATGACAAGAACATACATGCAATGACATTGGTTGATCCATATGTGGTTTGTGACAATAACACACATGCAATGTCATTGGTGGGTCCATATGTGGTTTGTGGAAAGAACACACATGCAATGACATTGGTGGATCCATATGTGTTTTGTGGAAACTAACACACATGCAATTTTTTCTAGTGGGTACATATGTTGTTTGTGGAAAGAAAACGCATGTAATGACTCTAGTGGATCCATATGTGGTTTGTGGAAAGAACACACATGCAATGAAATTGGTGGATCCATGTTTGGTTCATGACAGGAACACACATGCAATGGCATTGGTGGATCCATATTTGGTTTGTGGAAAGAACACACATGCAATGACATTTGTTGATTCATATGTGGTTTGTGAAAAGAACACACATGCAATGATATTGGTTGATCCATATGTGGTTTGTGACAATAACACACATGCAATGCCATTGGTTGATCCATATGTGGTTTGTCAAAAGAACACGCATGCAATTACTATAGTGGGTACATATGTGGTTTGTGGAAAGAACACACATGCAATGACATTGGTTGATCCATATGTGGTTTGTGGAAAGAACACACATGCATTGACATTGGTGGATCCATGTGTGGTTCATGACAAGAACATACATGCAATGACATTGGTTGATCCATATGTGGTTTGTGACAATAACACATATGCAATGCCATTGGTGGGTCCATATGTGGTTTGTGGAAAGAACACACATGCAATGACTCTAGTGGATCCATATATGGTTAGTGAGAAGAACACACATGCAATAACTCTGGTGGATACATATGTGGTTTGTGGAAAGAACACACATGCAATGGCATTGGTGGATCCATGTGTGGTTCATGAGAAGAACATACATGCAATGACATTGGTTGATCCATATGTGGTTTGTGACAATAACACACATGCAATGCCATTGGTGGGTCCATATGTGGTTTGTGGAAAGAACACACATGCAATGACTATAGTGGGTCCATACATGGTTTGTGAAAAGAACACACATGCAATGACTCTAGTGGATCCATATCTGGTTTGTGGAAAAGAACACACATGCAATGACTCTAGTGGATCCATATGTGGTTTGTGGAAAGAACACACATGCAATGACATTGGTGGATCCATGTGTGGTTCATGACAGGAACACACATGGAATGGCCAATCCTGTAATGGTCCCTAAAAAGGACACCTCTTATTTAAGGATGTGATGAAAAGCGTAAGGCAATAGCTAAGGAACTAGCCTGGCTCGAGTTAGCCGGATTCATAGAAGAGGTCATCCACACTGAGTGGTCGGACAATATTGTAATGGTCCCTAAAAAGGACACCACTGATTTAAGGATGTTTGTTGATTATACTGCCTTGAACAAGGCTTGTCCCATAGATCCGTTCGCTCTGCCTACAATTGATCAAGTTATCGATTCTACGGCCGGCTTGGAACTCCTATGTTTTATCGATGCATATTCCGGTTATCACCAAATTCGGATGAAGGAATCTGAAAAAGTCAAAACTTCATTCATAACCCCCTTCGGAACCTTCTTTTTCATTATGATGCCCTTTGGGCTCAAGAACGCATGAGCTACGTACCAGCGCACTATGCAGCGTTGCCTCCACGACCAAATCAGACACATATGTGGATGATATTGCGGTTATGTCCAAAAAGAAGGAAACCTTAATTTCCGACTTGGAGGAAACGTTCGCCAATCTACGAAAATACAACATAATGCTTAACCCGAAGAAATGCTTCTTTGGAATACCAGCCAGAAAATTGTTAGGTTTTATCGTGTCTCAAAGAGGCATAGAGGTAAACCAGGACAAGATTAAGGCTATGCTCAATATTTCCAGGCCAACTCGCTTGAAGGACGTTCAAAGACTAACTGGTTGCATTGCCGCAGTCAGTCGGTTTGTAAGCCGGCTCGGTGAAAGAACCACACCATTATACATGCTCCTAAAAAAGACCAAAAAGTTCGTTTGGACCGACGAAGCTGAAGCTGCACTACAAGATCTGAAAGCAATACTCTCATATGCTCCCATCCTTGCAGCACCGGAACCACAGGAACCGATGTTGCTCTATCTCGCTGCGACAAATAGGGTCGTCAGTATCGTCATGGTGCTGGAGAGACCAGAGGAAAATCAGGAACACCTGGTGCAGCGTCCAACTTACTATCTCAACGAGGTCTTAACTGAGTCTAAGCAGCGGTAGCCGCACTATCAAAAGCTGGCTTATGGGGTGTTCTTAGCATCTCGTAAGTTACGACATTATTTTCAGGAACATCCAATTACTGTGGTGAGCACAACTCCCATGAGAGACATAATCAACAAGAATGACACCATAGGACGCGTCGCCAAATGGGGCATAGAGCTTTCCGCTTTCGACATTGAGTACAAACCTCGTACAGCAATCAAATCCCAAATCCTCGCTAACTTTGTCGCTGATTGGACAGAGACAATGGAGAATATGACCCTACCAGAGTCGGAGTACCGGACCTTACATTTTGACGGGTCTAAGGCGCTCGGGGGCTCGGGGGCTGGCGTGGTGCTCAAATCACCCCAAGGAGATAAAATTTTCTATGTATTGTAGATCCACTTCACGACGACGAATAACATTGCCGAGTATGAAGCACTACTGCATGGAATCCGGATTGCTAAGGATATCGACATCCGACGTTTAATGTGTTATGGAGATTCGGATCTTGTTGCCCAACAAGTGTCAGATATCTGTAATGCAAAGAAACACATGGCAACATATAGGGCTGTCGTGGATGAACTATCTAAACTGTTTGAAGGGTTTGAAGTTCAACACATCCCTCGAACAGAAAATGAGGAAGCAGATGCACTATCTCGAATAGGCTCTGCGCAGTAAAAGGTTCCGGGTGGCGCTTTTTTAGAGCACCTCAAAGTTCCCTCTATAAAAGGAGTAGACGAGGAATATTCGACCAAATCCGACTCACCTTTAGTAGCAGTTCTAGCTGTGATTCCCAGCTGGACTCAACCCTACCTTGATTACTTGGTAGATGGAAAATTTTACCCGAAGACGAAGTTCTGAGCCGACAGATCGTCCGACAAGCAAAATCCTACACTATAATTAGTGGTGAGCTCTATAAGCGGAGTGCATCTGGGGTCTTTCAGCGCTATGTATCTCCGGAAGAAGTAGTAGAAATCTTACGAGAGATCCACGAAGGCGAGTGTGGTCACCACGCTGCAGCCAAATCTCTAGCGGCAAAAGCTTTCCAACACGGTTTTTTTTGGCTTACAGCCAAGGCAGATGCCGAACGGCTGGTCAAGACGTGCAAGGGCTGCCAAAAATATGCCAAACAAGCTCATGTTCCGGCTGATCAGCTGCGAACAATACCTATAACATGGCCCTTTGCGGTCTGGGGGCTTGATATGGTAGGACCATTTAAACGAGCTCGAAGTGGATTTACTCATCTCTTAGTGATGGTGGATAAATTCACAAAATGGATTGAGGCTAAACCTATCACTAGTTGTGATGGAGCAACAACCAGAAGATTTGTCGAGGATGTCATAATCCAATACGGTTATCTGCATAGCATTATCACGGACACCGGGAGTAATTTCTCTATGGGAGATCTTGCCGAATTTTGCAATGAACAAAATATCCGGCTTGACATTGCGTTATTCGCACATCCACAAGCTAATGGACAAGTCGAAAGAGCAAATGGTTTAATCCTACAAGGCCTAAAACTAAGACTCGAAGCACCACTACGACGTGCGGCAGGGGCTTGGGCGGAGCAATTACCTTCTGTAATATGGAGCTTACGAACAACTCTGAACATGTCAACCGGATACACACCTTTCTTCTTGGTCTATGGCGAGAAGCAGTTCTTCCTAGTGATCTGATTCACACTTCTCCTAGAGTTGACATATATATTGAAGAGGATGCCGAAATTTCTCGACAAAATGATCTCGACTTAGTCGAAGAAGTGCGCGTTGTTGCTGAGATGAGATCAATAGCCTATCAGCAGAAGTTACGCAAGTATGATAGCCAGGGAGTCAAAAACCGGTCTTTCAATAAGGGCGATTTGGTTCTCTGGCTTGTGCAGCAAAGAAAGCACAAACTTTCCCCAATTTGGGACGGGTCATTTTTAGTTAGCCGAGTAATGCACAATGGTTCTTACTACCTAACTAATATGCGGCCAGTCAAGGAAAGACCTGCTACTAAGAAAAGAAAGAGAGCTGGAGGCAGTACAGACGCGAAAGAATTAGACAGACCATGGAATATTGCTCAGCTACGTCCCTTTTATTCTTAGTTTATTTTTCTTTGTAATCATATATGTGTACATGTTCAAGTGAGAAATAAAGTTTTGGTTGCCTCAAATTTTTCCTGGGAAGTTATTTACCATCTTATTTCCGAATGATCATGTCACAGTCGAAAATCCCAGAATACTTGAAAGTACTTTATGCTCATGTTTGTTCTGGTCTAGATTTCCAATTCTAAAATTACTACCTTTGGGTATAAATCTAAATTTTCTTGTCTATACTTTGGTTATTTATCTGATTGCCGGATGCGGGCATTTTTCGAGTAGTGAATTGTTGGTACTGGAAGCCGGCTTTGTTTCCGAGTTTAAACTGGTTTAGTAATTGAGCTCCGTTGCTCGGCAAAGTTTCCGTGCTAAAGGTTGGCCGGCTCACGAAAGGGACGAGGCGGAAAGCCAGATAAATGATAAGTATAGACAAAAAACATAAGTGCTTATGTAAACTTTCCAGGCACGGAAATTATAAAGCCAAAAGTGCTGAATAGATATATTAAAACTTAGCACTAGCAAAAGTATCATACAACTGATTTACTACCCGAATTGTATTCAGAATAATACATTGTTTGTTCTGATGCTCTACGATGCAGGGAAATAAGAAGGAGCTACCGGCTCACTAGAGACATCAGCCTCGCCTCGATATCTTTTTGAGACGTTCAAATCCGAGATGGTTTGTTCGTCGTCGGAAAGTTCGCCAGTTTCTTCGGCAGGCGGAGGCGGCGTCTCTACGCGAGTGAAGAAAGGAGTGTCGTAGCTGGTCAAGTCAGCTACGTGGCACCCATATCCGGCGCAGGAGTTCATGATGGCTTTGATGTCCTGCTGCTATCCGTCTTCATCCACAGTAGAATACCCTCTGGTTACTTGCCAGATCTCCATGCTTCCATGCTGGCTCATGACCATAGTGAGAGCGTTCTACGCCACGGTTCGCGCGTAGGACATGTTCCACTCCTGGATGAGATGGGGCATCTCCTTGGCCTTGTCTCGCACTTCAAAGCCGGACATGCTATGCATGTCTAGAACCTTGAGAACTTCGCCAATATCCTCAATGGATTGGCGGAAGTCATGAAGCAAATCACCGACTTGTGTAAGCCGGCTAGTGCAAGATTCGGCAGAGGCTGAGTCCAGTAAATTCAGAGGACCTACGCATGTAATGCAAAGGGATTAATAAAATAAATACGGACTCCAAAGAGTCAGAAGATGCAGAAAAAGTTAGAAAGAGGGTAATATACCGAAGATGACGTCGTCAACTTTGGTCTTTTCTTCATGAAGACTCTAGAGTTTAGCCCGGAGTGCCTCGGTAATATCCTTCTCTCTGAACAAATCATTGCTGAGATCTGAGATTTTCTTATCCTGGAGCGTAATCTTGCGATCACGCTCCTCAGTGGCCATGGAGGAGGATTCGAGAACTTGAGCAATGCTCTTCTCATGATCCGCCTTAAGCTTATTCAGCTCTTGGCGGAGGTCTTTGTTTTCCACCTCTAGGGTTTTCAGATTCTCGGCCTCCTCAACCATAGCACATGATTGCTTTACCAGTGCTGAAGTCAAAATAACAATAGTTGAACAAAAATTCGACTATGAAATAAAAGACAAGGTTTGAGTTCTAGAATGTTTACCTTCAGCCTCATCCCTGGATACTTTCAGTTGAGAATTTTCAAGTCGGAGAGCTCTGATTTCTCTCTGCATGTTATAGATATTCTTCAATAATTCCTTTTTATATGAATTAACTTTCTGTAAGTCAGAATACCCAGTCATAAGTCTACTAAAGACTCGGGCTAATATTTTTTACTAACATCAGCACGAGCCTTGGGGGCTACACTAGTTCATTCTTTGGCATCCTAAGAAAGCATAAATCCGGATTGTCTATCAAACTTCATGCTTGGGGGCTAGAGGATATGATATGAAATAAAGTAAAACGTGAGTTGGAATTTCGACTTACATGCTGTTCGTGAGTGAGTTTGCTCAAACTCATATTCACTTCTGTGGTAACCTTCTCGGCGAGAGTGAGCGGGATCACTGGCAGAGTTGGAAGCTCGCCGGTTCTCAGCCTCTCGTCGCGAAGGCAGACATGTTCAAGAAGTTCATAGTACTTGACGTCCTTTACTTCTTGTGCTTCTTCTTCGGCAGAGATAGTCCGGCTCTCTAGGCATTACCGGGCCAGCCGTTGAATCTCCTCCACAGATTTCCGAGAAAGGCCAAGTTTGGCAATACCAGGATTGCTGAGGAGATTGGCAGCAAAGACCTCTGCCGATGGATCATTACCCAAAGAGGGTTCACCCTTATCAAAACCTGAGTCGCCCATGGTGATGTCAGTTTGCGATTGGTGGATCACTGGATCTACTGATTGAGCCGGATATTCTATGATGGTCAAAGATGGAGTAATCTCCGGCGCCGCAGAAGGCTGAGGGGCAGGAGTCAGAGGCACTACGGTAGGAGAAGTCAAATTTAGCTTTGACTAGCCCTTGGTGAGCTGTTTAGCTCTGAGAAGGTAATAGAACAAAAAACATTACATCTCAGAAAGAATTAAGACATATAGTACAAAGACCTTGTGAGGAAAGATTACCTCTTCACAACAGGCACCTCGTTTGTGCCAATAGCCACTGTCAGAGCTTTATGCTTCCGAGGGACAACATCCGGCAGTGGAACCAACTCTCCGTCATCCTGAGAAAACTCAGGAGGATATCCCTCGATAGGAGCAAGCTCCGACTCGGGGAGGTCGGCAAGCTGAAAAGAAGAGATATTTCAGTATTGAAAAATAATATAAAGATGAGCACATAATACGAGTTGTTGTTGGAAGCTTACCGGCACCACGGGATCTTCCGCCGTATGCATGTCCAAGGATAGCTCTAGAATCTTCCTCTCAATCCGCTCCCTTATCAGCCACTTGATTTAACATACGTAATCTTTTGCCGAGTAGGCCTTGGGGCTGATTCAGAGGAAATCTTTCTTGGATGACGTGATGGAGTGCATCAGTCGGTCTCCATGATGTTGAAGAGGCTGGATCCGGTGTGCCACCCATCAGTGAACTAAGTCGGACCCTTTCAGGCCCTTGTGCTTCATCAAATACTCAATCCGCCTCTTGGCAAGAAGCAGATCGTCACTGAGAGCCGGCGCATCTGCGTCCTAGGACTCTTGGGGTGTAGCGGCACCGTCGACAAAAGTCGGTAAAGCAGTAGCTTTGCTGGGAGCGGGAATATCCTTGTGATAGAAGAAAGTGGACGACCATTGCTTGACCGACTCGCTGGCCATAATCCTAGGATAGATCCGCTCTCTTCTAATAGAAAAACCAATAGTACCGGTAATATAAGGATTACCGGCAGTGATGGAATTTCTCCGGACATGAAAATAGAACCGGAAAAGAGTAAGGCTCGGCCTAATGCCGAGATACCCCTTGCACAAAGATGCATACGTGCTCATCTCTAAGAGAGAGTTCAGGGGAAGATGATGGAGTCGAACTCCGTAGTGATCTATAACCTCAGAAAAGAAATCTGAGGGAGGGAAGCTCAAACCTCTGTCGAGGTGGGTGCCGAAGTGCACTCGCTCGCTGTCGCGGGGGGTGGGGATGGTTTCGGCAAAGCTACTCTATCAGTCGCCGGCGCGGAGGAGCCCTTCGTCCTCCACGACGCGGAGTTTGGTGTCGTCAAGGATGCACGGGATCCAGACCCCGTGGTTGCTCTCTTTCTCCGCCGCCACTACCGTCGCTGCCGTCACCGCCGTGCCAGAGGATGATGCTGAAGCCATTTCTCCTATATGCCGATGACCTTGGATGGGCGGCGCTGGAGGTTTCTAGGGAGCAGAGGAGCTCTGGGTTCGTGGGGAGACATTGGGGAGAAGGAAATGGCGCAAGTGCTGGTGAAGAAGATGGGGAAAAGGATCCTCACCGCTTATATCCTCCGACCGCGTCAAGATTCGTGTAAACGCAACAGTGAACGTGCCACACGTCGTGGAAAGAACTAGGGTAACCCTCGTGCGATGATTACGGTACCTTGATCTCCACGCACGCATTAAAATGGCGCCTCGGTTCTGCGAAAGGTGGACCCACCAATGGTCGTGCTAACAGGAAATGTCTGTCAGTGACGTGACTTGACCATGACTAGTGTCAGGTTACGTCAGAGACCAAGTTCCGTCTTAGTTTGAATTTTGAGCTGGAAACCCGAATAACATATTCATAGGTCTGGCTCATTTGAGATTCGGATCCTATCCTTTCTTTTTTGAAGTTTTAGGAACCCTTCACGATTCTGCAAGCCGAAGATCAAGCTAGACGATGATGAAATCCGACTTTGGATCAGTGTCGTGGAATTGACCACGGCAGATGCTACAGGGTAGCTTATGTAGAGGAAAGGGCAAGACGACGTAGGAGAATCCAGGAGCGAGATTGGCACACGATGTACCCAAGTTCATGTCCCCTCGATGGAGGATCACTATGTCCTGCTGCCAATCCAGTATATGATCATAGATTGGTTTACATGGAGCCACCGGAAGCGGAGGGGGAGACTAGATCTAATATGACATGGGAGAGCTGTCCCCCAAAGGGGTGCCCCTGGTGGCTTTATATATGCAGCCAGTTAGGGTTTACAAATTGTGCTAATGGGCTTTCTATTGGAGTCTCTATGTTGGGCCTTCAGTCGGTGTGGCGTCTGGGTCCAGTATACGCCAGTCGCCGTATTCGGCGAGTCGACCCACTCCGGGCTTGGCTTCAGTCGGCTCGCTCCAGCTGGCGACTCCGCTTCGTGGGCATACCCCGATTGGTATTCCCCCATCAGTAGTCCCCGAGTGCGTCAGGGACTCGGCGATGACTTCAAGTCGCCGAATTGGCGTAGGTGATTCCAGGGTGGAGTCGATGGTGAGTCATTGGCGAGCTCCTAAAACAGAGAAATAGCTCATGAAGCAGCCCAATCGCCAAGGCGAGTCGTCATTGGACAGAGTCGCCCCTTGGAGAAGTTTGGCCGACGCCTTGTCAACTTGCTGTCGTAGAGGACGTGGAGGCCACCAAACCATTGATGGTGAAGTCGCCAAGTCGGTGTAGGGGAATACGCGAGATGAGTCCGTGTTGGCGAGTCCCCGAGCGTGTTGAGTCTGTGGCGAGTCCATGATGGCGATACCGGCGTGTTAGTACTGTGACGAGTCATGCGTGGCAAGTCCACGAGCGTGTTGAGTACGCGAGGGCGAGTCCGCGGTGGCGAGTCCCCAAGCGTGTTGAGTACGCGAGGGCGAGTCCGTGGTGGCGAGTCCCCGAGTGTGTTGAGTACGCGAGGGCGAGTCCACGGTGGCGAGTACCCGAGCGTGTTGAGTACGTGAGGGTGAGTCCGCGGTGGAGAGTCCCCGAGCGTGTTGAATACGCGAGGGCGAGTCCGCGGTGGCGAGTCCCCGAGCGTGTTGAGTACACGAAGGCGAGTCCGCGCTGGCGAGTCCCCGAGCATGGCGAGCCACGGTCGTGGAACCACGCGCACACGCAGTATGCTAGGAGTAGTCCCCGAGGGTCAAGTTGGCTTGTAGAGGCGACTTGAGACTCTTTAGAGATGCATATTCTGAAAATAGTAGTGGTTGTTGCCGAGCATGGGGAGTCTGCGCGGGAAGAGTTCCCGAGTGTGGCGAGTCCACGATGACGTTGAGTACACTGTTTTTATTAGAGAGTCTCTCATCTTGGCCCGAGGGGCCAGTCGCATGGCAACTCCAAAGATGGCTCTCGGTTTAGCGTTCTTCCTGGACGATCTGAGGCTCGGTTTGCGAGTCCTCGTCCGCAGTACTTGGCTGTGCGAGTCGTACTGTCTAAGGTTGAGGAGGACATGGTGCTATTTGTGTAGAACTGCCATTTGTCTTGGCCCGGAAGGCCAGTCGAGCAAGGCGACTCCAATGATGGCTCTCGGTTAGCTTTTTTCATGGACGATCCGAGGCTCGGTTTGCGAGTCCTCGTCCGCACTACTTGGCCATTGTGAGTTGCTCTTTCAAAGGTTGACAAAGGCGAATCGATTTTCCCGGAGGGAAGAGACACCCAGTGGTGAGTCCATGCAGCATGGCATGTGACCCTCTCTAGCGACTCGTACGATGAGGGGCCCTTAGCAGTCGCGGCATACGCATTCGACGTAGCGGAAGTATATACGTGCTTTGGCGTTGTCGACACGGCGGACACGTGGTCGTTGCGACAGACGGAGGTCGTGCTTTGGCGAAGGGAGGCCACGCTTTGGCGGAGTCGATGCGACAGACACGGGGTCGACACAGCGAACGGAGGTCGCGCTTTGGCGGGGTCGACGCGGTGGACACGGGGTCGATGCGGCAGACAGAGATCGTGCTTTGGCGAAGTCGACACGGTGGACACGGGGTCGACACGACAGATGGAGGTCGCGCTATGGTGAAGTCTACGCGGCGGACACGGGGTTGACGTGGCGCACTGAGGTCACATGGTGAAACCGTGCGGCGTTTAGCCGGTAGCATGGCGAGTCCATGATAGGCAAGTTGCCAAACATGGCGAGTCCGCGACCGTGGGAGTCCACGGCGGGCGATCCCGAGCATGGCGAGTCCACGACGGACGAGTCCCCGAGCGCACCGAGCACACGACGGCGAGTCTGTGATGGTGGCGAGTTTGAGGCGGGAGAATCCCCGAGTACGGTGAGTTGTCGAGTGGCGAATCCGAGATGGGTGCACACGAGGCGGGTGACTTCGCGGCGGACCAGGCGCCGAGTGTGATGAGGCGAGTCGAACGTTGATGGGTTGGAGTAGACCATGACTGAGACAGAGTAGTCCGCCTAGGTAGTAGACTAGCCATGGTGAATCAAGGCGGACTCGCCAATCCGCGAGGCCATGATTGAAGGCGGCGGCTGTGCGCCCTCCATCTCGACTTCGTGACTAAATCCAAGTTGCCTGGTGCTTGTATATTGAACAACGATCAGATGTAAGTAAAAATATTCATTGCCACAGTAATTAATACGTGCATGATTGAAATACTAGAAAAATCTGATTAGCCCCCGCCACATGCACTCCAAGCATGATTGTTTATATAAGGAAGCATCTCCGCTATGAAGGCGAGTTGATCGCACGCCCCGATGTTGGCCTCTGCCTTTTCGTGGATCACAAATTGTGGCTTTCTTATCCTTGTACGTATGAGATTAGTTAGAATTAGTACTCGATTGGATGGAATATAATACTCATAATAAATTTGAACGGAGAAGTTCCTTTTGTACTGATTCGATGTAGGTATTGCATTTGCTACTTGGTCCGATCTCTTGATCGTCGTCGAGTCGGCCAGTTGTCCTAGCATACGAAATAGACTATGCTGTAGTCGTAGCTTCGGAATCGCATCGCTTCGGGGTGATCGTCGGCCGATAGAACGGGCTGCGCCAAACTGCCAAGAAATTCCACATAATCTTACAAGAAACGGACCAATCGTCCGCTCTTTGTATACACCAATACGCATGCAGAAAATTAAATCTAAATATAATAATAAACAATATAATAATAAACTGGCAAGGTAATCAATGTGAGATGGGATCTAATAAAAAAAGCTCAACTGTCATATAGCGATCGTGCATGTCCCGAACTTCTTCAGGTGCTTGGTGAATATGAAATCCATGGTGGTGGCGTGGATGAACCAGCCACATACGATCTAGGCACCATCGTTGGTAAGGGATCTCGCCCAGATTATCATCTCCAAGCACCGCTTAGCCCACGGTGAGCGCCAACTGTCGTGGAATTGACCATGGCAGATGCTATAGGGTAGCTTACGTAGAGGAAAGGGCAAGACGACGTAGGAGAATCCAGGAGCGATATTGGCACACGATGTACCCAGGTTCACGTCCCCTCGATGGAGGATCATTATGTCATGCTATCAATCCAGTATATGATCATAGATTGGTTTACATGGAGCCACCGGAGGCGAAGGGGGAGACTAGATCTAATATGACGTGGGAGAGTTGTCCCCCAAAGGGGTGCCCCTAGTGGCTTTATATATGCAGCCAGTTAGGGTTTACAAATTGCGCTAATGGGCTTTCTATTGGAGTCTCTATGTTGGGCCTTCAGTCAGCGTGGTGTCTGGGTCCAGTATACGCCAGTCGTCGTATTCGGCGAGTCGACCCACTCCAGGCTTGGCTTCAGTCGGCTCGCTCCAGCTGGCGACTCCGCTTCGTGGGCATACCCCGATTGGTATTCCCCCATCAATCATGGAGGCATCTGAGGGCTACTGTTGGGGATATACTTTCCGGGTATCCTCACTGTGCCTCACTGACCAGGGTGGCCCACTTCGGGTTAGAGCTTTGCTTCACGGGTGGCCCAGTCAGGGAGAAGAGACGAAGTTGAATCCGGCTACGGGAAGGCCCAGAAGACTTACCGACATAGGCCCATAGTGTTACTTGTAGTTCAAGATGTACTCTGTAACCGACTCTTAGTCGTAGCCGGATAGATCTCTCCTGTAAACCCTAGGCCGGATATCTATATAACCCGTCCTAGGGAGAGCCTTTAGGGCACCCTCACAATAGTCTATAATCTCAACTCGCATAGGTGAAACCCTCGTGACCCATATTCCGGCTCTGTCGTATTACTGGATTGCTAGCAGGAGTAGGATCCGTCCAAAGCCGGCGGATTTGAACCTGGGTAAACTTGTGTTCTCACTGTCCCAAAACACCGTACGTCTCACACCCCTCTCTTCCACACGCCCCGAGGACCCCCTCATGGCATACTTGTCATCAATCCGAAGACAGATCCATATTTGGTTTGTGGAAAGAACACACATGCAATGACTCTAGTGGATCCATATGTGGTTTGTGAAAAGAACACACATCAATAATATTGCTTGATCCATATGTGGTTGATGACAATAACACACATGCAATGCCATTGGTTGATCCATATGTGGTTTGTGACAATAACACACATGCCATGCCATTGGTTGATCCATTTTGTTTGTGGAAAAGAACACACATGCAATGACTCTGGTGGATCCATGTGTGGTTTGTGGAAAGAACACACATGCAATGACTCTGGTGGATCCATGTGTGGTTAGTGGAAAGAACACACATGCAATGACTCTAGTGGATCCATATGTGGTTAGTGAGAAGAACACACATGCAATGACTCTAGTGGATACATATGTGGTTCATGGAAAGAACACACATGCAATGGCATTGGTGGATCCATGTGTCGTTCATGACAAGAACATACAAGCAATGACATTGGTTGATCCATATGTTGTTTGCGACAATAACACACATGCAATGCCATTGGTGGGTCCATATGTGGTTTGTGGAAAGAACACACATGCAATGGCATTGGTGGATCCACATATGGTTTATGGACAAGAACACACATGCAATTACTCTAGTGGGTACATATGTGGTTTGTGGAAAGGACACACATGCAATGACATTGGTGGATCCATATGTGAGTTGTGAAACGAACACACATGCAATACCATTGGTTGATCCATGTGTGGTTTGTGAAAACAACACACATGCAATTCCATTGGTTGATCCATGTGGTTTGTGGAAAAGAACACACATGCAATGACTCTAGTGGATCCATATGTGGTTTGTGGAAAGAACACATATGCAATGACTCTAGTGGATCCATATGTGGTTTGTTGAAAATAACACACATGGAATTACTATAGTGGGTACATATGTGGTTTGTGGAAAGAACACACATTCAATGGCATTGGTTGATCCATATGTGGTTTGTGAAAAGAACACACATGCAATGACATTGGTTGATCCATATGTGGTTTGTGGAAAGAACACACATGCAATGGCATTTGTCGATCCATGTGGTTTGTGGAAAAGAACACACATGCAATGACTCTAGTGGATCCATATGTGGTTTGTGGAAATAACACACATGCAATGACATTGGTGGATCCATGTGTGGTTCATGACAGGAACACACATGCAACGGCATTGGTGGATCCATATTTGGTTTGTGGAAAGAACACACATGCAATGACATTTGTTGATCCATATGTGGTTTGTGAAATGAACACACATGCAATGACATTGTTGATCCATATGTGCTTTGTGACAATAACACACATCCATTGGTGGGTCCATATGTGGTTTGTGGAAACAACACACATGCAATGAGTCTAGTGGATCCATATGTGGTTAGTTAGAAGAACACACGTGCAATGACTCTGGTGGATACATATGTGGTTTGGGAAAATAACACAAATGCAATGGCATTGGTGGATCCATGCGTGGTTCATGACAAGAACATACATCCAATGACATTGGTTGATCCATATGTGGTTTGTGACAATAACACAAATGCAATGACATTGGTTGATCCATGTTGTTTGTGGAAAAGAACACACGTGCAATGACTCTGGTGGATCCATATGTGGTTTGTGGAAAGAACAGACATGCAAGGACTCTGGTGGATCCCTGTGTGGTTAGTGGAAAGAACACACATGAAATGACTCTAGTGGATCCATATGTGGTTAGTGAGAAGAACACACATGCAATGACTCTAGTGGATAGATATGTGGTTCATGGAAAGAACACACATGCAATGGCATTGGTGGATCCATGTGTGGTTCATGACAAGAACATACATGCAATAACATTGGTCGATCCATATGTGGTTTGTGACAATAACACACATGCAATGCCATTGGTGGGTCCATATGTGGTTTGTGGAAAGAACACACATGCAACGACATTGGTGGATCCATATGTGGTTAGTAGAAAAGAACACACATGTAATTACTCTAGTGGGTACATATGTGGTATGTGGAAAGAACACACATGCAATGACATTGGTGGATCCATGTGTGGTTCATGACAGGAACACACATGCAGTGACATTGGTGGATCCATATGTGGGTTGTGAAAAGAACACACATGCAATGCCATTGGTTGATACATGTGTGGTTTGTGGAAAGAACACATATGCAATGCCATTGATTATCCATGTGTTTTGAGGAAAAGAACACACATGCAATGACTCTAGTGGATCCATATGTCGTTTGTGGAAACAACACACATGCAATGACATTGGTGGATCCATGTGTGGTTCATGACAGGAACACACATGCAATGGCATTGGTGGATCCATATTTGGTTTGTGGAAAGAACACACATGCAATGAAATTTGTTGATCCATATGTGGTTTTTGAAATGAACACACATGCAATGCCATTGGTTTATCCATATGTGCTTTGTGACAATAACACACATGCAATGCCATTGGTTGATCCACATGTGGTTTGTCAAAAGAACACACATGCAATTACTCTAGTGGGTACATATGTGTTTTGTGGAAAGAACACACATGCAATGGCATTTGTTGATCCATGTGTGGTTTGTGAAAAGAACACACATGCAATGACATTGGTTGATCCATATGTTGTTTGTGGAAATAACACACATGCAATTACTCTAGTGGGTACATATGTGGTTTGTGGAAAGAACAAACATGAAATAACATTGGTGGATCCTTGTGTGGTTCATGACAAGAACATACATCCAATGACATTGGTTGATCCATATGTGGTTTATGACAATAACACACATGCAATGCCATTGGTGGGTCCATATGTGGTTTGTGGAAAGAACACATGTGCAATTAATCTAGTGGATCTATATGTGGTTAGTGAGAAGAACACACATGCAATGACTCTGGTGGATACATATGTGGTTTGTGGAAAGAACACACATGCAATGGCATTGGTGTATCCATGTGTGGTTCATTACAAGAACATACATGCAATGACATTGGTTGATCCATATGTGGTTTGTGAAAAGAACGCACATGCAATGACATTGGTTGATCCATATGTTGTTTGTGAAAACAACACACATGCAATGACTCTAGTGGATCCATACTTGGTTTGTGGAAAAGAACACACAAGCAATGACTCTAGTGGATCCATATGTGGTTTGTGGAAAGAACACACATGCAATGACATTGGTGGAACCATGTGTGGTTCATGACAGGAACACACATGCAATGGCATTGGTGGATCCATATTTGGTTTGTGGAAAGAACACACATGCAATGACTCTAGTGGATCCATATGTGGTTTGTGGAAAGAACACCCATGCAATGGCATTGGTTGATCCATATGTAGTTTGTGAAAAGAACCCACATGCAATGACATTGGTTGATCCATATGTGGTTTCTGGAAAGAACACACATGTAATTACTCTAGTGGGTACATATGTGGTTTGTGGAAATAATAGACATGCAATGACATTGGTGGATCCATGTGGGGTTCATGACAAGAACATGCATGCAATGGCATTAGTTGATCCATATGTGCACCCATGCAATGCCATTGGTGGGTCCATATGTGGTTTGTGGAAACAACACACATGCAATGAGTCTAGTGGATCCATATGTGGTTAGTTAGAAGAACACACATGCAATGACTCTGGTGGATACATATGTGGTTTGGGAAAAGAACACACATGCAATGGCATTGGTGGATCCATGCGTGGTTCATGACAAGAACATACATCCAATGACATTGGTTGATCCATATGTGGTTTATGACAATAACACACATGCAACGACATTGGTGGATCCATATGTGGTTAGTGGAAAAGAACACACATGTAATTACTCTAGTGGGTACATATGTGGTATGTGGAAAGAACACACATGCAATGACATTGGTGGATCCATGTGTGGTTCATGAAAGGAACACACATGCAACGGCATTGGTGGATCCATATTTGGTTTGTGGAAAGAATACACATGCAATGACATTTGTTGATCCATACGTGGTTTGTGAATTGAACACACATGCAATGACATTGTTGATCCATATGTGCTTTGTGACAATAACACACATGCAATGCCATTGGTTGATCCACATGTGGTTTGTCAAAAGAACACACATGCAATTACTCTAGTGGGTACATATGTGGTTTGTGGAAAGAACACACATGCAATGGCATTGGTTGATCCATATGTGGTTTGTGAAAAGAACACACATGCAATGACATTGGTTGATCCATATGTTGTTTGTGGAAAGAACACGCATGCAATTACTCTAGTGGGTACATATGTGGTTTGTGGAAAGAACACACATGAAATAACATTGTGGATCCTTGTGTGGTTCATGACAAGAACATACATGCAATGACATTGGTTGATCCTTATGTGGTTTGTGACAATAACACACATGCAATGCGATTGGTGGGTCCATCTGTGGTTTGTGGAAAGAACACACGTGCAATGACTCTAGTGGATCTATATGTAGTTAGTGAGAAGAACACACATGCAATGACTCTGGTGGATACATATGTGGTTTGTGGAAAGAACACACATGCAATGGCATTGGTGTATCCATGTGTGGTTCATGACAAGAACATACATGCAATGACATTGGTTGATCCATATGTGGTTTGTGACAATAACACACATGCAATGCCATTGGTGGGTTTGTATGTGGTTTGTGGAAAGAACACGCATGCAATGACTCTAGTGGATCCATATGTGGTTTGTGGAAAGAACACACATGCAATGACATTGGTGGATCCTTCTGTGGTTCATGACAGGATCACACATGCAATGGTATTGGTGGATCCATATTTGGTTTGTGGAAAGAACACACATGCAATGACTCTAGTGGATCCATATGTGGTTTGTGGAAAGAACAAACATTCAATGGCATTGGTTGATCCATATGTGGTTTGTGAAAAGAACACACATGCAATGACATTGGTTGATCCATATGTTGTTTGTGAAAATAACACACATGGAATGACTCTAGTGGATCCATATTTGGTTTGTGGAAAAGAACACACATGCAATGAATCTAGTGGATTCATATGTGGTTTGTGGAAAGAACACACATGCAATGACATTGGTGGATCCATGTGTGGTTCATGACAGGAACACACATGCAATGGCATTGGTGGATCCATATTTGGTTTGTGGAAAGAACACACATGCAATGACTCTAGTGGATCCATATGTGGTTTGTGGAAAGAACACACATACAATGGCATTGGTTGATCCATATGTAGTTTGTGAAAAGAACACACATGCAATGACATTGGTTGATCCATATGTGGTTTGTGGAAAGAACACACATGTAATTACTCTAGTGGGTACATATGTGGTTTCTGGAAATAACAGACATGCAATGAAATTGGTGGATCCATGTGTGGTTCATGACAAGAACATACATGCAATGGCATTAGTTGATCCATATGTGGTTTGTGACAATAACACCCATGCAATGCCATTGGTGGGTCAATATGTGGTTTGTGGAAAGAACACACATGCAATGAGTCTAGTGGATCCATATGTGGTTAGTTAGAAGAACACACATGCAATGACTCTGGTGGATACATATGTGGTTTGGGAAAACAACACACATGCAATGGCATAGGTGGATCCATGCGTGGTTCATGACAAGAACATACATGCAATGACATTGGTTGATCCATATGTGGTTTGTGACAATAACACAAATGCAATGACATTGGTTGATCCATGTTGTTTGTGGAAAAGAACACACATGCAATGACTCTGGTGGATCCATATGTGGTTTGTGGAAAGAACACACATGCAAGGACTCTGGTGGATCCATGTGTGGTTAGTGGAAAGAACACACATGAAATGACTCTAGTGGATCCATATGTGGTTAGTGAGAAGAACACACATGCAATGACTCTAGTGGATAGATATGTGGTTCATGGAAAGAACACACATGCAATGGCATTGGTGGATCCATGTGTGGTTCATGACAAGAACATACATGCAATGACATTGGTTGATCCATATGTGGTTTGTGACAATAACACACATGCAATGCCATTGGTGGGTCCATATGTGGTTTGTGGAAAGAACACACAAGCAACTACATTGGTGGATCCATATGTGGTTAGTGGAAACGAACACACATGTAATTACTCTAGTGGGTACATATGTGGTATGTGGAAAGAACACACATGCAGTGACATTGGTGGATCCATATGTGGGTTGTGAAAAGAACACACATGCAATGCCATTGGTTGATACATGTGTGGTTTGTGGAAAGAACACATATGCAATGCCATTGATTATCCATGTGTTTTAAGGAAAAGAACACACATGCAATGACTCTAGTGGATCCATATGTCGTTTGTGGAAAGAACACACATGCAATGACATTGGTGGATCCATGTGTGGTTCATGACAGGAACACACATGCAATGGCATTGGTGGATCCATATTTGGTTTGTGGAAAGAACACACATGCAATGACATTTGTTGATCCATATGTGGTTTGTGAAATGAACACACATGCAATGACATTGGTTTATCCATATGTGCTTTGTGACAATAACACACATGTAATGCCATTGGTTGATCCACATGTGGTTTGTCAAAAGAACACACATGCAGTTACTCTAGTGGGTACATATGTGGTTTGTGGAAAGAACACACATGCAATGGCATTGGTTGATCCATGTGTGGTTTGTGAAAAGAACACACATGCAATGACATTGGTTGATCCATATGTTGTTTGTGGAAATAACACACATGCAATTACTCTAGTGGGTACATATGTGGTTTGTGGAAAGAACACACATGAAATAACATTGGTGGATCCTTGTGTGGTTCATGACAAGAACATACATCCAATGACATTGGTTGATCCATATGTGGTTTATGACAATAACACACATGCAATGCCATTGGTTGGTCCATATGTGGTTTGTGGAAAGAACACATGTGCAATTAATCTAGTGGATCTATATGTGGTTAGTGAGAAGAACACACATGCAATGACTCTGGTGGATACATATGTGGTTTGTGGAAAGAACACACATGCAATGGCATTGGTGTATCCATGTGTGGTTCATTACAAGAACATACATGCAATGACATTGGTTGATCCATATGTGGTTTGTGAAAAGAACGCACATGCAATGACATTGGTTGATCCATATGTTGTTTGTGAAAACAACACACATGCAATGACTCTAGTGGATCCATACTTGGTTTGTGGAAAAGAACACACAAGCAATGACTCTAGTGGATCCATATGTGGTTTGTGGAAAGAACACACATACAATGACATTGGTGGAACCATGTGTGGTTCATGACAGGAACACACATGCAATGGCATTGGTGGATCCATATTTGGTTTGTGGAAAGAACACACATGCAATGACTCTAGTGGATCCATATGTGGTTTGTGGAAAGAACACCCATGCAATGGCATTGGTTGATCCATATGTAGTTTGTGAAAAGAACCCACATGCAATGACATTGGTTGATCCATATGTGGTTTCTGGAAAGAACACACATGTAATTACTCTAGTGGGTACATATGTGGTTTGTGGAAATAATAGACATGAAATGACATTGGTGGATCCATGTGGGGTTCATGACAAGAACATGCATGCAATGGCATTAGTTGATCCATATGTGCACCCATGCAATGCCATTGGTGGGTCCATATGTGGTTTGTGGAAACAACACACATGCAATGAGTCTAGTGGATCCATATGTGGTTAGTTAGAAGAACACACATGCAATGACTCTGGTGGATACATATGTGGTTTGGGAAAAGAACACACATGCAATGGCATTGGTGGATCCATGCGTGGTTCATGACAAGAACATACATCCAATGACATTGGTTGATCCATATGTGGTTTATGACAATAACACACATGCAACGACATTGGTGGATCCATATGTGGTTAGTGGAAAATAACACACATGTAATTACTCTAGTGGGTACATATGTGGTATGTGGAAAGAACACACATGCAATGGCATTGGTGGATCCATGTGTGGTTAGTGGAAAGAACACACATGAAATGACTCTAGTGGATCCTTATGTGGTTAGTGAGAAGAACACACATGCAATGACTCTAGTGGATACATATGTGGTTCATGGAAAGAACATACATGCAATGGCATTGGTGGATCCATGTGTGGTTCATGACAAGAACATACATGCAATGACATTGGTTGATCCATATGTGGTTTGTGACAATAACACACATGCAATGCCATTGGTGGATCCATATGTGGTTTGTGGAAAGAACACACATGCAACGACATTGGTGGATCCATATGTGGTTTGTGGAAAAGAACACACATGTAATTACTCTAGTGGGTACATATGTGGTTTGTGGAAAGAACACACATGCAGTGACATTGGTGGATCCATATGTGGGTTGTGAAAAGAACACACATGCAATGACATTGGTGGATCCTTCTGTGGTTCATGATAGGAACACACATGCAATATAATTGGTGGATCCATATTTGGTTTGTGAAAACAACACACATGCAATATAATTGGTGGATCCATATTTGGTTTGTGAAAACAACACACATGCAATGACTCTAGTGGATCCATATGTGGTTTCTGGAAAGAACACACATGCAATGACATTGGTTGATCCATATGTGGTTTGTGAAAAGAACACACATGCAATGACATCGGTTGATCTATATGTTATTTGTGAAAAGAACACACATGCAATGACTCTAGTGGATCCATATTTGGTTTGTGGAAAAGAGCACACATGCAATGACTCTAGTGGATCCATATGTGGTTTGTGGAAAGAACACACATGCAATGACATTGGTGGATCCATGTGTGGTTCATGACAGGACCACACATGCAATGGCATTGGTGGATCCATATTTGGTTTGTGGAAAGAACACACATGCAATGACTCTAGTGGATCCATATGTGGTTCGTGGAAAGAACACACATGCAATGGCATTGGTTGATCCATATGTAGTTTGTGAAAAGAACCCACATGCAATGACATTGGTTGATCCATATGTGGTTTGTGGAAAGAACACACATGTAATTACTATAGTGGGTACATATGTGGTTTGTGGAAATAACAGACATGCAATGACATTGGTGGATCCATGTGTGGTTCATGACAAGAACATACATGCAATGGCATTAGTTGATCCATATGTGCACCCATGCAATGCCATTGGTGGGTCCATATGTGGTTTGTGGAAACAACACACATGCAATGAGTCTAGTGGATCCATATGTGGTTAGTTAGAAGAACACACATGCAATGACTCTGGTGGATACATATGTGGTATGGGAAAAGAACACACATGCAATGGCATTGGTGGATCCATGCGTGGTTCATGACAAGAACACACATGCAATGCCATTGGTTGATCCATGTGGTTTGTGGAAAAGAACACACATGCAATGAATCTAGTGGATCCGTATGTGGTTTGTCGAAAGAACACACATGCAATGACATTGGTGGATCCATGTGTGGTTCATGACAGGAACACACATGCAATGGCATTCATATTTGGTTTGTGGAAAGAACACACATGAAATGACATTTGTTTATCCATATGTGGTTTGTGAAAAGAACACAAATGCAATGATATTGGTTGATCCATATGTGGTTTGTGACAATAACACACATGCCATGCCATTAGTTGATCCATATGTGGTTTGTCAAAAGAACACACATGCAATTACTCTAGTGGGTATATATGTGGTTTGTGGAAAGCACACACATGCAATAGGATTGGTTGATCCATATGTGGTTTGTGAAAAGAACACACATGCAATGACATTGGTTGATCCATATGTGGTTTGTGGAAAGAACACACATGCAATTACTCTAGTGGGTACATTTGTGGTTTGTGGAAAGAACACACATGCAATGACATTGGTGGATCCATGTGTGGTTCATGACAAGAACATACATTCAATGACATTGGTTGATCCATGTGTGGTTTGTGACAATAACACACATGCAATGCCATTGGTGGGTCCATATGTGGTTTGTGGAAAGAACACACATGCAATGACTCTAGTGGATCTATATGTGGTTAGTGACAAGAACAAACATGCAATGACTCTGGTGGATACATATGTGGTTTGTGGAAAGAACACACATGCAATGGCATTGGTGGATCCATGTGTGGTTCATGACAAGAACATACATGCAATGACATTGGTTGACCATATGTGGTTTGTGACAATAACACCCATGCAATGCCATTGGTGGGTCCATACGTGGTTTGTGGAAACCACACACATGCAATGAGTCTAGTGGATCCATATGTGGTTAGTTAGAAGAACACACATGCAATGACTCTGGTGGATACATATGTGGTTTGGGAAAAGAACACACATGCAATGACATTGGTGGATCCATATGTGGTTTGTGGAAAAGAACACACATACAATTACTCTAGTCGGTACATATGTGGTTTGTGGAAAGAACACACATGCAATGGTATTGGTTGATCCATATATGGGTTGTGAAAAGAACACACATGCAATGACATTGGTTGATCCATACGTAGTTTTTGGAAAGAACACACATGCAATGACATTGGTTGATCCATGTGGTTTGTGGAAAGAACACACATGCAATTACTCAGTGGGTACATATGTGGTTTGTGGAAACAACACACATGCAATTACTCTAGTGGGTACATATGTGGTTTGTGGAAAGAGCACACATGCAATGAAATTGGTGGATCCAGATGTGGGTTGTGAAAACAACACACATGCAATGCCATTGGTTGATCCATGTGTGGTTTTTGAAAAGAACACACATGCAATACCATTGGTTGATCCATGTGGTTTGTGGAAAAGAACACACATGCAATGACTCTGGTGGATCCATATGTGGTTTGTGGAAAGAACACACATGCAATGACATTGGTTGATCCACGTGTGGTTTGTGAAAAGAACACACATGCAATTACTCTAGTGGATCCATATGTGGTTTGTGGAAAAGAACACACTTGGAATTACTATAGTGGGTACATATGTGGTTTGTGGAAAGAACACACATGCAATGGCATTGGTTGATCCATATGTGGTTTGTGAAAAGAACACACATGAAATGACATTGGTTGATCCATATGTGGTTTGTGGAAAGAACACACATGCAATGCCATTGGTTGATGCATGTGGTTTGTGGAAAAGAACACACATGCAATGACTCTTGTGGATCCATATGTGGTTTGTGGAAAGAACACACATGCAATGACATTGGTGGATCAATGTGTGGTTCATGACAGGAACACACATGCAATGACATTGGTGGATCCATATTTGGTTTAAGGAAAAGAACACACATGCAATGACATTTGTTGATCCATATGTGGTTTGTGAAAAGAACACACATGCAATGACATTGGTTGATCCATATGTGGTTTGTGACAATAACACACATGCAATGCCATTGGTTGATCCATATGTGGTTTGTCAAAAGAACACACATGCAATTACTCTAGTGGGTACATATGTGGTTTGTGGAAAGAACACACATGCATTGGCATTGGTTGATCCATATGTGGTTTGTGAAAAGAACACACATGCAATGACATTGGTTGATCCATATGTGGTTTGTGGAAAGAACACACATGCAATTACTCTAGTGGGTACATATGTGGTTTGTGGAAAGAACACACATGCAATGACATTGGTGGATCCATGTGTGGTTCATGACAAGAACATACATGCAATAACATTGGTTGATCCATATGTGGTTTGTGACAATAACACACATGCAATGCCATTGGTGGGTCCATATGTGGTTTGTGGAAAGAACACACATGCAATGACTCTGGTGGGTCAATTCGTGGTTTTTGAAAAGAACACACATGCAATGACTCTAGTGGATCCATATTTGGTTTGTGGAAAGAACACACATGCAATGACATTGGTGGATCCATATGTGGTTTGTGGAAAACAACACACATGAAGTTACTCTAGTGGGTACATATGTGGTTTGTGCAAAGAACAGACATGCAATGGTATTGGTTGATCCATATGTGGGTTGTTAAAATAACACACATGCAATGACATTGGTTGATCCATATGTGGTTTGTGGAAAGAACACACATTCAATGCCATTGGTTGATCCATGTGGTTTGTGGAAAGAACACACATGCAATTACTCTAGTGGGTACATATGTGGTTTTGGGAAAGCACACACATGCAATGGCATTGGTTGATCCATATGTGGGTTGTGAAAAGAACACACATGCAATGGCATTGGTTGATCCATATGTGGTTTGTGTAAAGAACACACATGCAATTCCATTGGTTGATCCATGTGGTTTGTGGAAAGAACACACATGCAATTACTCTAGTGGGTACATATGTGGTTTGTGGAAAGAACACACATGCAATGACATTGGTTGATCCATATGTGGGTCGTGAAAAGAACACACATGCAATGCCAGTGGTTGATCCATGTGTGGTTTGTGAAAAGAACACACATGCAATGCCATTGGTTGATCCACGTGATTTGTGGAAAAGAACACACATGCAATGACATTGGTGTATCCATATGTGGTTTATGGAAAGAACACACATGCAATGACATTGGTTGATCCATGTGTGGTTTGTGAAAAGAACACACATGCAATTACTCTAGTGGATACATATGTGGTTTGTGGAAAAAACACACATGCAATGAACACTGGTGGATCCATATGTGTCTCATGACAGGAACACACATGCAATGACATTGGTTGATCCATATGTGGTTTGTGACAATAACACACATGCAATGCCATTGGTTGATCCATGTGGTTTATGGAAAAGAACAAACATGCAATGAACTCTAGTGGATCTATCTTGGCATAATTTAGTGTATGCCACGATGTATTTAATTGTAAAATACACTCACTTTCCATTTTTATACTAGTCAGCTTTGTCCTTGGTTTTTTGATACTACTCATTTTTGCCCCTCTCTCTCTTTCGTAGAAGCCCAAACCTGTGCCCACTCTATCTGCTACGCCCTGATTGGTTGTCACAGTTGTCACGCGGATCGTGCGCACCAATCATGGATCCTGTGTGATCCAACGAGGCTCATTGCACATGTCGTGCCCTTCACATGACAACGCGAGATAACACGTACATCTCCCTCAGCGAGACGTCTACAAGAAAGAACACGATGCCGTCTATGGAAAAAGTCATCGTGTGGTCATGTCACGTTTAATCTAGTCTGCAAAGGCTACAAGTCTACTACACATCAACTAGTCATCCACGGCCCATGGGCTATACCATTTTTACTATGCAGCGCACCCGCACTCTCACTTCTAACAGGCCCCCACCACACGAACCTTCCGCACGGCATCTGCAGCCAGAAGAGCTGCCTACCGGGGCCCTCGAGGAGGCCTAAACGTCCCCGCATTAAAAACCCAGCCTATCGGGTCCTCCATTCGCACTCATCCACTCCTATCTCTTACCTATCTAGCAAAACCCCACAATCTTGAACATACATGCACGAACCTTCTCCATGAAACCAGTGCGTGGGGGTGAGTGTGCGGGCATCGCCGCTGGGGTGGTGCTTCATGCGGCAGATCTGGAGGAGCATCACGCAACAAGGCGAGGAGGAGGTGCAGTTCAACCCCTTGGGGGACCATGTGCTCGCCGGTTCTAACGACTTCGGAGGCCCCGACGAGGGCGTGGAGTTCGATGAACATGCTCCACTCGTGTACCCGAAGGTACATCTATTTCTACATCTTTCATATTTTCTGCTCGAGCTTAATCTATCCTGGCTTCATAAAAAAATCTAGTCCTAATGATTAGATGCAATGTACGAACTGGTACATGGAGAGATCTAGTCTATTCTGAATGAATCCACATTATTTATTTATTAATAAGATATCAAGAACACAAACCACATTAATTTAGGAGCAAGATGGGGAGATGGCCGTAATGAACTGCTGAACCTGTATAGACATGTTATTGCATCTAAAGTAACTCGGAATGGTGGAAGGAATATATATTTGTTATTTTGCTCATTTCGGTTTGCATTCCATACATTACAGGTAGATTCAAGTGAGATGAACTCTGACAAGGAGAACTGGGACAACAAGAGCCGCCATGTCATGAAGAAGCTCAAGAGCGGGATAATCCCTTTCCGCACTCGACTTGGGGAGCTCAGGTGCCCTTTCTATAAGAAAGGAGTCAACCCGAGGATTGCCAGCTTGATTCCACATGCGGTTGGTATCGGTTAAAGCTCGACTAGTAAACACACGTCGGCGACCAAGGCTAAGCACGCTACTTATGGCAAATTCCCGAGGGAGTATGTCAAGACCGGCCTAGTGTCCCCTTACTTAGGAATTAGCTACTTCTAGCCGACCAACCCCTCACTATGCTGGCCCGACCACTAATAATATTTAGTTCTCTTACCTATCTAGACCCTTAAACTATGGGGATTTCTATTTTCGTACCCTTCAAATTATATTCAAGTTCATCTGTTTATGGAGTTAAATTTCCGGAGGCATACTCGTTATTTTGCATGGATCCCCGACAAATATAAGAGTTATCCTGTCCGCTAGATCACAGAGGATCTACGGTTGGTGGGCACGATCCGTGTGACAACTGTCTCGACCAATCAGAGTGTAGCAGCGAAGATGAGCACAGGTGCGAGAGATGGATACAAAGAGAGGGGAAAACCAAGTAGCACTTAAGAACCAAGGGCAAAACTGAGTAGAACTTAAAAACCAAGGGTAAGAGTGACAAAGGGATTCAAATAGAAAATAGAAAATGATTTAAAAAATGGAACCAAACTGCCAGTGTTACACTCGAGGGCAAAACTGAGTACAACTGAATCGCGAGGGTTAGACACGAGGGGCTAACGTGACTCACGGTACACCTGTGCGGTGCACGGGGCGGTAGCGGACACGTGTGGCCGTGCACAGTGCAGTAGCATACGCGGTGCACGGTAGTGCAACGAAACGTCGCTTCCCTTCTCCTTTAATAGAGGCCTCCCCACTCCCACTCTTCACGCACTCGCTCACTCAATTATTTCCACTGTCCCATCACCTTCTGCAAACCCCCAAGAAAACCCCAACCACACCGGTGATGGAGAAGAATGGCACGGTGGCCATCGGTGCCTCCAAGGCCACCGGTGAGGAGGCCCCCGTCCCTGTCCCCGCATCTGCCATAGCCGCCTGCGAGGAGTCCCCCGCCGATCTCGGACAGATCCCGCTCCGCTGGGACCCCTACGAGGAGGTTGTCTACATAAGGCCGGAGAACCCCTACAACACCAGCACTGCCGACCCATGGTCGGAGGTAACCGGGGTTTTCTCCCCTTCCCTTGTTCTTCCCCCATTCCCATCGTTGGATGCTAGATTGTATGTTATTAGGGCTCGACTGTTCGTATTTTTACAGTAGCCAATCCTCTTGTGTTAGATCTCGATTTTCAATGAATCCCCCTGTTCGTAGTTGGGATCAGTATTCAATTTGGTTTGAGATTTGGGGAATAATCAGGAGATCTCAATCGGTTAATTTATGCAAATAATCAATCCCGATAATCAAAGTATCTCAATCATGTCCTTATTGCACTCTACTGTTTTTTTCCAACAGGAGGATAGCAGCGATGTCCGCAGCGACGACAAGTCCAAGGACATCAAGACTCGTCATGTGCTTAGGAGGCTAAAGTCCGGCCAGTACAACAACTTCTTCGGCGACGACGTGTACAAGTGCCCCTTCTGCCCCACCAGGAGGCTCCGCGTCATGGACTTCAACTCCCTCGTGAAGCATGCCGAGGACGTGAGGACCTACGGCGAGTCCGTGAATGTCCACGGCTTCATAGCCAAGCACCAGGCGCTCGGTCTTCACCTCCGCAACCTCTAGAAGGTGGCTATCGAGGAGGTTCGCATGCCCCCGATCAAACCTAAGGCGCCCAAGGTCAAGGGACTAGGCAGCAAGAAGTGGAGGAGGCGCCAGAGGGAGGAGGTGGAGGCCCTCCTGGCAGAGGCCACGAGGGGCCACTGATCAGCTGCTGCTGCTACTGCTGTAAAGCAGCTTATTTTGTCTTGTCTCTGTTGAACCTGTCAGCTGCTGCTGCTGAGCAGCCTAATTGTCGAACCTCGTTAATTACCGCACTATATAACCTATATTAGCTGCTTTATCTACTTCTGCTCTGTTTACTGAATTTATTTATGGTGCTGGTTAGTTTTGCTGCTCTAGATTTGCTACCAGATTGGGGAAAAACGAGGGCAAAAGGAACAATGAATGAAGAGAGAAGCTGCTCTAGATTTGCTACCTTTTTGGGCAAAAAAACAAAACTGTTAGCGAGAGAGGGGAAAAGGCACTCTTAAAAAGGCCAAATAACAAAAAAAACTTCTAATTTAGGCGTCAGGGCGCACATAACGGCCAAGCCTTTGACCAGATGGCACCCCCCTCCGAGCACATGTGAGGGCTTTGGAATAGAGGGAGGGCAAAAGTGAGGACAAACGAGACACAATGTTGCTCTAGCTAAATCTGACAAAAAGCTGAATTTGGCTTTACCATGCAATTTGGCTAGAGCTCCACAATGTAGCTATTCTAAATTCCTACACCATGCGGTCCCACCGCTGACAAGAATAGCCTTATTTTTTGTCTAAAGATATGAGAGCAGAGGACACATGTCACACATAGGTTGGCTAATCAATTTGGAACCACATTTGGCATCGGAGCACCCACTTGCTTCGGTTCCCTCTTTTGCTCAATTTGGAACCACCTCCACAGTGTAGGGAACTAGTTCCAAGAGCCAAAAAGTAAATATGGAACCATTTTTGCTGGGGAAAATATAAATCCCTAAACTATGTGGTGCGTTGAAACCTCATGCTTTTCCACCGACACGTGTGTTGCAAAGTTGCTTGATCGTGCATGCTTACACAAGTGGCCTACACAGAAACTTATAGAAGCATGGGCAAACGAGTTTCAATTTGGCAAATTCTAGACAAAATCACCAAATTAAAGAAAGGAAATTGCAAGATTTGCGCAATCGGCAGGCCTGGCTGGTGGTGCCGGGTGCGTGGATGCTAGGTCCCTGTCTATGCTTACACTTCTTAAACTTGTTAGGAATAATAGCTGTACACTTTCTTCTGTCCTGTCACGTTATGTCGTGTCAGCACCGCACACCCGCTACGGATCGGCAATGGGATGGTGGTCTACGTGACCGGTCTCTGCCACGCCAAAGCCACGTCGCACACCCGTCCCATCACCTACCGGGACGAACACCGAATTTAATCGCTAGGATTGGAAACCAATGATGCTCGCCCGGTCAAACTTGCTTCCGCTTGGGTATGACCAGAATATTGGTAAATGCAATTTAAGCATCGCCTTTCGTCTCCTCAGCACATCACTGTGCAAAAATCACCAACTCCTTCCTTTCGCCACCGCGGCAGCTATCGCAAGAACCATCAACGCTGCCGCAGGCACCGCCTCCACCGGGCCACACCACCGCAATAGATCACTCCACCGCCACGCCCACTCCTAGCCACCGTTACCGACCCTAGGCCACCGTCGCCGCATTAGCTGCTGCCATGGATGCAGAGTACGGCGTGTTCGGCGACAGGAGTGACTTCACCGACGAGTACACCGTCACCACCCATGGAACCACCAAGCTGACAGTCGTCCACACAAATGCGTCAGCGGAGGTCGCCAAGGTCATCGCAATGTACGAGCGGTGGCCACAGGAGCCGATGGACAGGTACAAGATCGTCGGCCTTGACCTCGAGTATACTAGAGATAGGAAGAGGGTGGCGCTTTTGCAGCTGTCCATGCCTAACCACTGCCTCCTATACCATGTATGTAGGGCCAAATCTGTATGCCCGGAGCTTCGCGAGTTCCTACACAGGAGGGAGATCTACTTCACCAGCGTTGACATCAAGAACGACACTCCGAAGCAAGAGCGGGATCTCCTCGTTCATGTTGTCAATCATGTCGATCTCCAATGTTTGTGGAGGTACCCGGATGGAGAGACGGGGAAAGCCGGCATGGCTAGACTCACTTCCGACATCATCGACCGCGAGTACGCCGGCATAAAAGTCGAGTTCCCGAAGCACCTGCATGAGCGATGGGAGTGGAGGCACCTAGATTACGATGCAATATGGTACATAGCCAAGGATGCGTATGTCTGCTACGAGATGCTCAACAGGATCTGGCGAGTGGGTGAGTGTGTTGTTTACCACTACTAGTTTTGCATTTCATTCCTAGTTTTATCTCTCTTGTATTTTATCTCGCATGTATTTTCTAAGCATTCTGTGTGTAAGAACCAAGCTCGTATGATCCCTGTGCTATTAGGTAGTTAACCTGTATGAATTACATTTCCCCCTTTTATATGCTCAACATTCATTCTTACAAATTCTGTCTATGCCATTTGCACGCGGCAGAATCCAGAACTGACATGCATAAGGTGCGATACAGTCATAAGTCATAACCAAACCCAGATTATAGCGAAGGATATAGTCATAACCAAACCCAGATTATAGTTCGACAAAGGTAATACCAACAGTTCGTAATTGCTCACATAGTGTACTTCTGAAATAACATGTTTTCATAAACATAACAAGCCCCATACAAACAGAATAATCATGCACTAAAAGTCTATATCACAGCCTGTTGGAGAAGGCAACCAATCCTAGGATGCCTTCGGTCGCTTGCCCCGGCTTGTAGATTCATCTACACTTCGGCATCTGGGGCAAACAACCTACCCTAGTGGTGGTTCAATGATGCGATGCCTGGAACGAGATTTTACAATCTGGCGGTATAGCTCCTGGCTAACATATCCGTCAATTGCAGCGTACTTCAGATTAGGTTCAGAAAGCGACTTATCCTCCCAGTAATCGTGCCCTAAACACCTCCACGAACATATCGGCAATTTTCCCTTCATGTCAGCATACCATTGGTCGATGAGTTCGGAGGCAAGATCGACCATCCTGGTCCTGCCGTCCTTCGTCCCTAGGGTCCAGTAAATTTCCTGGATGTCCACTCTGCACTCCTTTGGGATTCTAATGTTGATAGTCGGGCTTTCAAGCAGTTTAGTGTCATTCGGGATGTCAACACTAGTAATGTTATGTGCTGGTTCACGAGAAAGTCAAGAAACAGATCCCTAATCCTTTTGACCCACCTGCATGAAAATGAATTCAGACAAATAATATAGCAATAACTTTTGCAAACAGAAGGTTTAGGAACAAAAAGATAGCAAAGTCTACTAGATCCTGTCAGCCCCCTTCTCGCAAAAAGGCTGGTATACAAGGACGTGCCTTTCATGGAGAGTTGCACCACGGCGATCCTACGGTGATTGCAGCTGTACTCAAGATCGAGACCTATTAACCTATTTTCTTTGAATAGCAGCCAACTCGTGTAATTACTTAGAGTGTTCCTCACCGTCCGAGGGTCGGTGGTGTAGACGACATTGATCTTCTTCCTGCCATGTACTTCTATGTCGAAGTATGCAGTCGCTTTCCTACCGTTGTTTCGGACACCTGAAAAATCCATGACTACAGGCAGGAGGGAAAGGATATGGACGAAGAGGGCGATGCCGTGGCAGAGGAAATGGATGAGGCCGTGGAGGAGAAAGACGATGAGGTCATGGAGGAGGAAATGAGACGAAGAAGTGAAAGATTGGAACCGCCCTTACCAATATCTGGAATGGTGCACGACCGTTCGTAGTAGGGTGAAGGTGGAGAAAACCGGCGGTTTTATAAGTCGACGCTAGCGCTGCCTAAAATTTGTTCTGTGCCACTTGCATGCGGTGGAATCGAGGTCTGCCATGCATGATCCAAGTCAAACGTAGTCACATTTGCACATGCCGACCTTTACTCACTGACAGGCGGGCCGCACATTTCTCTCTTACGATTTATTTTTTCACTTCCTCTAGACGGTTCCGGTGCGCGCCCTCAATAATTACGCCCCTCTTCCTTGTCTTCCACGCGGACGAGAACTGGCGGCGGCGGCGGTTCCTCACCGGGTCACTCCCTACTCGAACAACTGCCCCCATCCCTGATTCCATCCCCTCTCGAACCCATCTGCCTCCTTATCACAACGCCTCCATTAATCTACCGGATTCCAGACTCCATTTGATGCTATGGGTAGAGCTTGGGATAGCAGCAGGCTAAAGCGAAAGGCATGCGACGACAACGTGGATGGCCAGGGTGACCGCCACCGCGAGGATTGGGGATGGCTGAACCTCAGTGCCGTGAACATGCACAGGATCGCCACGGGGTTGGACATCATCTCTGCCGGCCACCTCGCTCGCTGCATCCCAGGCTACCGCTTCACGATGCGGGACATGGACGAACAACCGTTCGGCACGCCAGGCCTTCTTTACCTCGATACCAGCAAATGGCCAAACGACCGCGATGGCCACGTAAGTTCCAGTATCTTGCTTATTGGTTCAGTCATATCGTTGATTCATATGTGCTGAACTCTCATCGGAATCCTATGTTCCTTTCGTCAAACGTGTTGTGTGCACACGCGGTTTGAACAAATTGAACCATTTAAGACTATTCTGTACAGCGGAAGCTCTACTCATACCTGATATTCTGGTATTTTCCTAGTGACAAAGTCTTACTTTAGGTGATCGACGATTTGTCAATTTCGATTTGCAATGGAATGCCTGCTAGGTGATATTCTGTTCCTAAAATAAAAACAAACAGATTAGACGATTTAAGGCTGTTATGCCCCGAGCTGTTTATGATCATCGTTAGGAGTTTGTTCTAGGGGGCTCTGCTCCTACTCCATATATTGGGTATCTTCGTAGTGACACATGCACAATTTAGGCGATATCTGAGTAGACACTCGTATTTAGGCAATATTTTGTGTACTTTAATCTTAAGGTCTAGTTGTCAAATTGTATTTGTAATGGAATCCATGCTAGGTGATTGTACCACCTGACAACAAACTCTACAGAATATTCATGCAAAACTGATGTTGCTGGATAAATGGTCGGAATCAGTAGTGGTGAATATCAAGGAAGAAGAAGAGACGGAAATGGGAGATGACCAGAATTGGGTGGGTGGCAACGGCGAGTGGCTGGTCCTTTTATCCCAGGATGGGAGTACTTGGACTCTAAAAAATGTCTACAAATCGTTGAGATTTACATTGCCATCTTTGGAGGGTGTCGGCTGATGGCCCAAAATATATCGAGCTCGTTGGGGAACCCCAAGAGGAAGGTATGATGAGCACAACAGCAAGTTTTCCCTCAGTTATGAAACCAAGGTTTAATCGAACCAGTAGGAGCAAGGAAACACCCCAAAGGTGTTGCTAGCTGAACTTTGGAAGGGTGCACCACCGGTGCCAGCAGCAACGTGGAGACCTACACAACACAACCACAGAACTCTGCCCCCAACTTGCGATGAGGTTGTCAATCTCACCAGTTTTGCTGAAAACAAAGGATTAAACGTATCGAATGGAAGGAAGTAATAGTTTGCAGAAAGTAAACACAAAGCAGTAAACAGTTGATTGTAGATTGATGGTAAAAGAAAGGACCGGGGTCCATAGTTCACTAGAGGTGGCTTTCCTTAAGATAGATGACATGTTGGGTGAACAAATTACAGCGAGGCAATTGACAAACATCGACAAAGCATACAAGCATATACTACTCATCTTGACTCCTTTGAGATTCGATTGGGCATTATAACATTATACATAGACCGCCAGCCAACTACATCTATGACTAATAATCCACCTTCATGTTATCATCCGAACCCCCTCTAGTATTAAGTTGCAAGCAACGGATAATTGCATTACGAATTGCGTGTAAAGTAAACAATACGATTGTTCTATGAACAAATCATTGTTGTTTTCTCCCTAGTAGCAACAGCACATCTAGTACCTTAGAGATTTCTGTCACTTCCCCAGATTACTAGAGGCATGAACCCACTATCGAGCATAAATACTAACTCTTGGAGTTGCTAGCATCTACTTGGCCAAGATAGCTACTCACAACGGAAAGCATGCAAGATCACAAATAACATAGACATGATAGAATCAATAATCAACCTGAAATAGCATCTCAATATCCGTCGGATCCCCGCAAACACAACATGCAGAATTACAAATAGATGATCTAGATCATGAACGGAGCTCACAAGATCTAAACATGATAGCACAAAGGAGGAGAACCAGCCATCTAGCTACTACATGGACCCATAGTCCAGAGATGAACTACTCGCGCATCACACCGGAGGCTTGCATGGTGATGAAGAAGGCCTCCAGGGTGAATTCCCCTCTCCGGCAGGGTGTCCGAAAGAGCTTTAGATCCCTCCCGATCTAGGGATGGAGATGATGGTGGCTATAGACTCTTTTGTGGAATTTTGATTGGGTACTTAGGGTTTCCGTATCGAAGGAATCTTATAGGCGAAAGGAGAGGCCAGGGGGGGGTGCCTGGGCTGAACACACCACCCCCTGGTGCGGGCCAGGCCTGGCCGCGTGGCCAGGTGGTGTGGCCACCCTCTGGCCCTTCTCCGTCTCGTATTCTGGCTCCGGGTCTCCCTCGGTGAAAAACTGACTTTGGCTTTTGTCCCGTCCAATTCCGAGAATATTCATTTTCTGACTTTCCTGGAACCAAAAACAGCAGAAAACAGGCAGCTGGCACTGTGGCTCTTATTAATAGGTTAGTCCAAGAAATCATATGAAAAGTACTCCAAAGTGTGGACAAAACATAAGAAAGTAGATAAAACCAAGCATGGAACATCAAAAATTATGGATATGTTAGCAACGTATCATCGGCATTACTTCATTCAACAATGGGTGGCCGCCTCCCATTTCCGAATTCGCTTACAGGTTCAACATGGCAGAACTTGAGCTCATGAAGGTACAACTCCCACATAGACCATGAGAGGTGTGGAAGACCTGGGAGTACGACCTCTTAGCGGTGTTCGACAAGGCAATCCCATTCATTAGATGCCCAAAAGACAAGGAATGGACAGTCTTGCGCGATGACTTCCTGTGGCCGGAGAAGTATGTAGACACCGTCTTCACCTCCAGCTACCATTCAAACCATTTATGTAGTCACTAAACCTAGCGGCGATGTGCGTGTTTGGGAGCCGTCCATTTGGGGTGAGTCATGGTGTCATATAGCATGTAAAATCCTATTCAAAATTCTGCTTACTGACTGTAAGTAACACGCAGGTACCCACGCAGCCCCGCGCATCATTCTAGCTCCAGTGATCGAAGATGCAGTAGTAGATGCTGAACTTGGGACACTGTGCTAGTTCCTGGCACCTCTCGGAGGTGACACAAAATAGGATGTTGAACTCATGTGGATTCATATCAGGGGAGCACTAAACAGTGTTGGTGATACAATAGAACATATGGGGACACAACTTTCTTCATACCCATCGCTGCGGTGTCATGTTTTCTCGAGGTCCGAATGCCCGTCCAAAGACCCAGTAGAGCAAGTATGGAGCAGAGTCGACAATCTGAAGGGACAATCTGTGTTTCTTGGGATCAACTACCCTTTCTTTGTCAGAGCCCCTGGAGTTGTTGAACCTGTAATTGCTCAGGAAGCCCTGGCTCCTGATGCTGCTACTGCTGGTGGTGGTGGTGGTGGAGCTGACGAAGAACTAGCTGCTGCTACTCCTGGTGAAGCTGACGAAATACTTGGTGATGATGCTGCTGGTGAAGCTGACGAAATACTTGCTAATGCTGCTGCTGGTGAAGCTGACGAAATACCTGATGAGGCTACTACTAGTGAAGCTAACGAAATGCCTGTTGAGGCTGCTGCCGGAGTCCAGGAAGAACATGCTGGTGCTGTTGCTGAGGTTCCAGCACTTCTAGTGTTTATAACATACTGTCTTTGCTACACACTCATGCGCCTATCATGTTGACACTCCAGATCTGACCTGGAGCCGAATCCACATCGAGGGGAGGGGGTCTACAATTGGCTCATCAGTGGGGTCGTATGATTTGATGGAGAATGACAGACGGACAAACGCAGCATTCTAGTTCGTTGCAACGATACCACCAGCTCTAGGGACCTAGTGCTCATACTGGCAAATCCGATGAACCATTTGTCTTTATCTTTATCTTTAGTTACGCTTATTTGTGTAAAGACTAAGATGTGCTTATTTGTGTAAGACTAAGTTAGGCCTAACTATGTAATATTCAGTGAAGCACAACTTTTCTTTCCATGCTCATCACAGCAGAATTGCAGCATAGAACAGACAAAGGTAATGTGCATACTAGGCATATTTGCTCAGGATAACAACCACTTCAAGTAAATGATACATGGTGTACACATCACTAGAATGTGCCACCTATTGATGATTGATAACATGGATCTAGCTTTTCTGCGTGTACTTGCACTGAATCGCTCATTGATTTGTTCACATATTTTTTGGCAATGGCTGATGAACTCCACTCTCTTGGTAACATGCTTCATCAGCGAGCACTTGTAGATGCAATGCAAAGTACAGAACATGGTTGTCATCGTCATTCCATTTAGGTTCTCTATGTTTCGTCATCACGGAGCTACTAATTTCAAATGAAAATCTATTAAACAACATATGTGTACATTGTTAGAGTATGCTATAGACACGGTACATACATGTTTTTCTACAATCACAAGAAGAAAACTTGATGCATTTTCACCTTGTTGGCATTGTGCCGAACTGGGTGGATGTGGCTTTGGGGTTCGGAGAGGAATGCGCCATGGCTGGTGCGTGTGCGACCACGATGACGGTGAGCTCGGATTCTGGAGGAGGCCAACAAGACCGAGCATGGTCGGCATGGTGACAGATCTCACCCGGGAATGAATTCCCGTCCCCACGCTGTGCCATGGGTGCGGCCAAGGTGAGGGTGCGGTGACCTAGCATACCACTGCATGATGTAGTACACTATAGTCGTGGACATAACACCAATGAAACACCGTCCACTAGTATTACATCCCTCAGAGTGGTACAACAGAAACACAGCAGGTCCAAGACATGACTATAGATTACAACTCGACTCTTTACAAAAGATCCAGATAACACTCTAGGTTAAAGAGAGAGAAAGAACTTACAAAGGAGAACTAGAAATAATAACTCAGAACTATCTAGAAACTAAGACTAGCATCTGAACTAATTGGTTTGCAATTGCTGCTAATGCAATGCTCTACAGAAATAGGTTTTATGGCTAGAGTATCTACTCTTATCTAAACAGAGACTTCGTCTTCACTTCGGTTGATGAATATGTTTCCTTCATTGTCTTTATTGAAGATCTTGAGCTATCGATGATGGTTTCTTGAGAAGAAATTGATGTTGACGTCGTCTTCAACGGCTTAGAACCTAGCAAGGGTTAAGAAGGTACGGTTGAGTACGAGCGTACTCAACAAGTTCACTAAAAAGGAGTGTATGATGCACTATCTCTACAGCCACAGACCAAAGGTCATAGGCAATGCAGGTTTTCATAAGCATTTCTTCAAAGGTTGCTTTTATTCTGAAAACTATGTCTGATAGCCTTCACAGGTTGACTAGAACCTTCGTGGGGTTCCTTTCCTGCCGCATTCGTAGCTCCTTCCCGGAACAGGGAGTAACATGTCACAATTCTTACACTCTGCAGAGGTGCGTCACTTTTCCCATAAGAGACCTTAAGCTTTGTTGCACAGCCGGGAGTATGTCCCTGTTCAAACTTCCATGGTTTGAGGCCCAACTTAAGATCCAAGCCAATTGCTGCCCTCTCCGCGACCCCATATGTCTGCACGATCCTCCGGGACTGACTACACCTCCGTTAATCCCCCTTTTTGGGCAAGCTACAACCCTGGTGAGTTCCCAAAGACTCTATGAGCTGGTGATACCCCTGGCAAGCTCCATAAAGGTCTAACTATACCTCTGGTAGCCACTCATAGATAATCTAGATACCAAAATCATGGGGCCTAAGGGTGCCCACCCATATGTTGGATCCACACAAGGAATCACAACGTCACGATAAGGTCATCTTGCCTCCATATGAAAGGAAGAAGATACAACTGACTCCACCGTCCCATTCCAAATCTCATGGTTGAAGCGTATTATACGGCGCTAGAATCACTAGCGACATTGGTTGTTAAGTCCTAGATATTATGTTCCTTTACCACTGGAGCTATATCAATAGATTATTACCATCTAGTAAATAATCCATAATCATATTATTATGAAATTAGTGTTTTCTGACCTTTTCGGAATGCAGGTGATGACAACATTTGAGTTATAAGAATTTGATAGAAAATAATCAAAGGACACGAGCAAGTTGTGAACTTGCCTTTTGTGATTGCAAGATTATGCACTCACGGTCTTCGAGATAATAGAAGATCCAAATTCTGTAAACAACATCATTGGTCCGGTAAGGACTAATGTTTAAAGAAGCAACATGAAATGATGCATAAGTAATGTAATGCAATTTGATAAATGCGAATCCCCGGAATAGTCGTAACTGATCTAGGGTTTGGAGTTTGTGATGAGTTCTTTGGATATGTTTCACTTTTATATCAGCTTCACACTTGTCCTTCTTATTAAGGCTTGTGAGAGTGGGTGTGAAACAATATGTAAATACAAGAAATAATATGTAATACTAATGCATACAAATGGGTCATGGTATCTAAAATATTTCTTAAACAAGATTAAGAATCAATTAGAGCTTTTAAAGAAATGTTCAAGGATTACTTTGAATGTTTCTTAAAAGAATAACTTTTGAAGAAAACATTACTTTACAAAGTAAAAAGTATTTAAACTTAAGGTTAACACTTTAAGGGTTTCTTATTAATTATAAGTACTAAAGTAGAAAACAACTACTATTGTTGAGTAGCTATTCTACTAGTAAATGGAGACTTTTAACACTCCATGAAGGTGAAACAAAAGTATTATGCATTGATAGAAGTGGTGTTTTCTTGATTTTATAAGTGGATAGAATCACTTACTTATTATAGAATTAATACTCATTTCTATGAACATGGGAATGGCATCATGTGAAATACTTACAAACTTTCCTTAGCCTTTAGAGTGTATTCCCAAACTTGTAAAAGAATTAGTATTCAAATCTTGATGATTTTATAATTGATAAACTATTTTTTGAGAGTAAGATTTACTTAACTTTGAATGGTAGTTTTAGTAAGCACAACTTGAATTGGTTAGACCTATCTTAACTTTATTTAAACATAACTTGCACTTGTTATTACACTTTAGACTTTAAACAAATAATGCTAAAGGTAATAGTAAGTATTTATACATTTTTTATGAATTAAAATAAAAGAAAGGAGTTAAAATAAGATTTGTTACACCTTTATCTTTTATTTTACTTCAAAAGTGAGAGTTGACATTTTTAATGTATAGAATTTATTTTTGTGATCATTTTGGTATATTATAAGTATTTTTGTGATTTTTAAATAACAAGATATGATTTTTATAAGTTTAATCACTTTATAAAACTAAACAAATAATAAATATTAGTTAAATGATATAAAAATAATAGAAACAAGTTTGTAAATGTAGATTTTGTTTTTATAAGAATTTTGTACTATTTATATTTTTCTCATTTACCAATATTAAAATATGAATTTTCAAAGTATTATTACTTATAAAATCTTTATTAAATAATAATTATTTAAATAGTTAAGACAATAATATTTTATAATAAAGTTGAATTATAGATTTTATTTTTCTAAGCATTTTGATATATTATATACATTTTTCTGAATTATCAAACAAAAGATATAGAATTAATAAGTTTTAATCCTTTTATTAAATTTCTGGAATAATATTTATATTAAAACTTATTTTGTTTTATCTATTTACTAGACTGGACATACTTTTCTCACCGAGGCTATTCCTAGCCAGAGACACTGACTGGTGGGGTCACCACCGAGTCACATGCCACATGGGCATGGATTGGTTAATGCACCGATGTGGCGAAGGGTGGTGACGCGGAGCTGACGTCGTGTTGACGTCACTTCGCCAGAGATGGTCGGACGGCGAACAACAACGATGATTGGGAAGGTTTGGTTGAGGAGGTCCGAAAGAGGAGAACAAGATGAACTAACTGGTGGTGGCGCCGCCCCCTAAAGGTCATCGGAAGATGGCCGGCAGAGCGAGCGGTGGCTCTTGTGACGTGGCGGGGTTGAATCACGAGCGTATTATCAAGAAACAGAAAACACTAGCATGTTCAACAACTCACCAGGAACGCGATGATACGGTCAGTGAAGCGAGGTGTAGCCGGAATCGCCGGTGATCGCTGGTGACTGACGGCGGAGCAATGCTTCAATTGGCTCGACTTCGGGTTCTCTGGCTTCCATGGACTAGGTAGGAAGAACAAGAAGGGTACGCCGAGCACGGGAGTGTCCTCCGTTGGACTTAGGGTGGTCGGAGACGGCGAGGACAACGAACTCCGACGAGCTAGGGTTTCGGCTCCTGGAGGGAAACAGAGAGAAATGGAGAGTGAGCGAGGGAAATGAGGATGAGGATGAGGGAGGCGTCACGGTGTCATTCTTATCCTCGGCTAGGACGGTGGAGAGAATCTGGCGGTTGGATCCTGCTAACACTAACGATTCGCATCCTGCGGCGGCGCAAACCTCCAGCGAGATGCCTGTGTGTGTCGCAGTGATGACGACAGCAATTTCCCGAAAAATCCCCTCTAGTTTCTAGGAATTAACCCATAGTCCAACTTCTGTCCCACCTGCCAGTGAGAGAGAGAAGGTGAGATGGGCTGCCGTTGCTGGGCCTTAACTGAGTGAGGGAAAAATTACTGCTACTGCTCGTGAGCTGGAATTAAGGGATGTGCCAGGGCCGAGCTGCTGCGCTGCTTTTATTCCTTTTCTTTTTCAATTACATTTTCTGTTTTCTCTTCTTTTACAAAATCCTTTTAAATTTGAATTTCTTCATGGATTTAAATATCCAGAGATTTTGTAAGTTATAAATATTATTGTATAAAGGAATTATAATTATTTCCCCTGCATTTCTTATTGTGTATAAGATATTTACAACTATATGAAGGGTTCTTTTATTTAGTAAAGTAAATATAATTTAGGGTTTTAGGAATTTACTTCCTATAAGAAAATCTTATATAAATAATTTTTATTACCACTAAAAGAATGCAATAGTATTGGTTTAAGAGGATAATGATTTATGTGTATAGAATCTTATTAATACTTTCCCTCATAATTGAATTATACTTACATGATAAGATATTAAACCCTAGGGTTTGTATCATGGTGATTTGAGGTCCATGGTTCTTCCCATTTGAGGATTTCACCAAAACCAATCCTACTTGATTTATAAAGATTAGAATTACTACGTAACAATATTGGTTAGGTAATGATGAATCAATAATAATCATTGGTGGAGAAATGCTCATGTTTATTCAGATATAGGTATATGGGTTCTGAGAGGATTTAATAACTCATATTCAATTATGGATATATATGATTATTAAGGCTAAGACATATTACTATCATATTTGGTGATTCTAAATAACCTTTCAATTTAAAGTGAGTTATTGGGATTGCTTTCATGATGTGATCTTAATAATCCTATGAGAATAGGTTCTTATTAGGGTTTAAGACAATCTGGTAGACAAGGCTTCCATCTATAAACACTCATCTGGTTCTCTAATTATCTCTTGGAAGCTTTAATTGTCCAAGAGGTATTGTTCAATGGTTACCTAGGAATAGGAAGTGGTTTCACTACCCATTTGATTCAAGGGTTTTGAATAATGAAGTATACATGGGTCTTGTCATGGCTTGATGTACTGTTGGTTAAGGGTTTATAAAGAATCCTTACCTTAATACCTCCCCAATGTTATCTTAAGATAAGGAATTCCTTTCCTAAATATACTCTATTTCTCTCTCTTATCTTATTCACAAAGATCACATCTTCCTGAATAAGACAATCATCTGACTCCACCATATCCATCATCATATAATGACATGGTCATGCCACTTCAACTTTACTCCATTCTTACTCCTAGTATAGAACTCCTCTTAATTAACTACCATTGATGCACCTATCAATGTAGCTACTACTAACTCCATAGATTAACTTCCTTAAATCCATCTTGCAACTACTTCCAAGGCTTGCAAGATTATAGTTCTCTCTATATCACATGTGATATCAATCCTCTGGAATAAGTATGGTACTACTCTCCATAATACAAGTTGTTCTTGTATTAACTTGGTTAAACTATTATACTTCAAACTACTCCTACAACTTATGTTACATACTTCATTATACTCTAGCTTGACTTCTTAGGATCAAGCTAGATGATTCATCTACTAGGGATTTACCTAATTTGGTATACTCACAAGTCTTCCTCAACACCTAGTCATCTATTCTCAAATGACTTGAGAATAATGACCACCATCCTTTGATCAAACAAAGCTTAGGCTTTTAATTGCCTGATCAAGACCTATACTCAACTAAGTAGTAGACTTGTACTAGTCTCTCTATAAAGCTGATCTTGTTAAAGAAGCTTACTTCATATCTATATCTACTTGGCTTAACAAAATTATTATTAGATACACAAGTACTACTAGCTTTTTCACTGTTCCTCAATTACTAGCTTAACTCTTGGGTTTAGGTACTACTTCTAGTTAACTCATGAGTGAGTTAACTCCTCCAACACCAAATGGTTTGTTCACCACTAAGGATCTCATTCCATTGATGATGGCACACTCTACCATAACTAGTTCCTTCTTCTTATTGACTTACTTAAGGTCTTTGGAAGGTTTATATAATAGGTCAAAGCTAAAGGTTAACAAGTGCTAGGTCAAGAATTGGTCACTCAGTAGTGATGATCCATTGACACTAGGACTTGGTTAAATAGGAATGTCACCTCTTAATATCATATTAAGGGTATGTGTTGAATGGTCTTGGCTTGACTTCCTTTAGTACTCTATTTGTAATAATAGTTAGTGTATAGAAACTACCATGATTCTCATGGTACGAATAACTATTGCAAGCAAGTATATCAAGGTTTAGTTATGGGGTTTCATTACTTAAGTTATATACTTAACTTGGTATTCAGGGTTTGTTGTAGATAATACCTTGGTATCATCTTGAGAGTATTAAGTATTCATCCTTGAGTTGTTGTATGGAATACCATGTAATGATCTCTAGAAGATCAAGTACTCCTTATTAAGTAGTGTGTGGTGACTTAGTTTTATTACATTTGATCTACCCTTAGATCAAATTATATTACCCAAAGATAAAGTTTTAGAAAAGGTCATATTGAAACTTATCACAGTCAACTTGATGATCTACTTCAGTTCCACCAAGCTAAGAGAAGATTCAATCACTTTGGCAAGTTTTATTTCAAAGCGCGAAAATTATCCGGATTTTCTATGCATGAATGCAATACACACACATGTGTTCAGCTTATTTCTAAGCTCTAATGTTGGGGTGTTATAGAGGGCGAGCTCCGATTCGGGATGGGGAGGAGAGAGGGGCCAAGTAGGTTCGTCCAAGTCCTAGCTCCGCACCATGGCCGTGACCACAGATTGCCGCCCCGGAGGACGAAGAAGACGCGTAAAGGATGCATGCGCCAACGCTGCAAGCCTACATGGCAGCCACTGACAGCGATGACATAACAATGGTAGCAGAGCCAACTTGACGGGCGTTAGCCTGATATTTTGTATTGAAACATAAAGTTGAATTCGTGCCGAAAAAGACCCTCTGAGTATTTGGCATGCCAACTTTGGGCAACGCAGCTGATTATAAGCAACTTGGGTACCGTGTTGCCTAGGCGCCCCAACTTTCAGGCTGCAAAATGATATTCTCCTCTCGTCCACCCTATCCTTACACTCCTCCCTGCGATTTCCCTCTCGTTTCCCCTGGAGGCCGAAACCCTAGCTCGGCCAGAGCCGTCGTCACTGTCGTTCAGGACCACCTCTAGCCCAGCTGAGCACGCAGTCGTGACCCTCTAACTCTCCTCGAACGTTTGCCCCCATTAGGCGCAGCTTCAATCGGCCCAATCGCCACCTTCATCCTCAACACCGACTGCCACCATCTTCGTCGATTCCGGCCATGATAGCCTTCCCCGACCGCACAATCGTGCTCAGGGTGAGATTCTCTTCCTCATGGACCTTCCCTATGTCTTTCTATCGCTCTGTAGACAATGCTGGCCATTGTTCTGCAAGCCCCATCACCGCTTGTCGCCGGGGAGCTTGCTCTGGTGACTGAATCCGGGCGGCGCCACCACTAACTAGCCTGTCTTGAAGCCCTGGTTCGAACACACCTAGCCTCGCAATCCTGCCTGCACCCTAGCACCATCGTGATGACGTCACCATGGCATCATGTCGACCTGTACCGCTGACCGCCGACGTGGCTCCTGACCCACAGTCAACCACAACGCCTAGACCCAGTGGCAGTGTAAAAATATTGAACGCTCCCGCTGATGTCAGCCTTGCGGAATAAAAGTTTATTCAATTAGTTTAATATTTTCAAAAAAGGTTTAAATATTTTAAAATCAATAACTAATTCATTTTAAATCAGAAAAATATGTATAATATATCAAAATGTTCAAAAAATGAGATCTACACAATAGACTCATGATCATGCATTGTTTAACAACTCCAATTGCAAGTTTAATTAGAAGAATCAATTGAACTCCGTAGGTGATTTCGAGGTTCTCCCTGTTCTAGGGTTTGTACCCCTCAGACCCTATTTAAAATGGTGAAGCATGCTTTAGGGTTTCCTTCCAATACAATTTAACTTTCCATGTCATCATCCTTGTTTAAGCATTGCATTGATACCATGTATTGATTGTTGCTTTCCTTTCTAGTGTTTTTGCTTCTTCTTGGTAGACCTTGGAGTTGATGTGAGCAACGAGATCGAGTCCAAGATTGAAGATTAAGATTAACACCATCGAAGGTTATCGACGAACAAGATCATCTTATGAACCCTGAAGATCTATAGTTGGGTATCAACAGGCAAATGCAAGCATAGCCCCACACATGATATAATCCTATAATTTCAAAGTATTTCATTCTTGCCATGTGCATATGATTCTAAAGTCTTTCATTGTTAGATACAGTAATCCTATCTGATGCATGTTTCCTTTGTATCCTATACTCCCTGATCCACTGCTCCTAGCATAACTAGGGTTTGGCTTATGAACTTCAGTAGAGCTATCTATACCTGTTGTGCTTAGCCAAGCTTAGTTGTTACCGCTGGTCCATCTGATTGATGAATCAGAACTACGAATTAACCTAGTTGGAAGGATGACGTGGTATGATCAGAGATGAAAGTTAAACACGCTAAGGCTTGTATGGGAGGCCATGAGGGTTGTGGTTTTTGCAATTCCATACTTGCCACCCTTAGGACCCGAGGTTCTTGCCTCTTGAACCAAGACGAGCGTACAGCCACACGGGGCCTAGGAAACCCCTTGAACCCAACTTGCCTAGTCTGATCCATGAGTGCGTAGTTTGAGTTTTGGAGTTGGCATCTGCATATTTGGATGGGTCGAAGATGGTGCATCATATAGGACGTGGCCGGGTGAAGAGTGCACGACACTAAAACTGGATCCCGATAGATAGAGTCGCGGACCTCCTCAGAGTATGGCCAACTACCGTAGCAGGGAGCCCTTCTGGGTGACTCATGGATTAGGCAAAAGTAAGGGAAAGATTTTGGTTGACCACCCTTTGTTAGCACACCAAGGAAGTGTGTCAAGTGGCATTAAGAGTTCGTCGATGCGTGTGAGTAAAGTTGTACACCCCTGCAGGGTTAAATCTTTTTGAAAAGCCGTGTCCACGGTTATGGACGACTTGGGAATGGACATGGGATCATAGAGAAGAATAACCTAAACATAAAACTTGGAGTAAAATAAAGTGTGCTTAAGGATGCTTCCTCAGGGATCGAGGGGGTGATCCTAGATGGTAGGTTCCGCTGATGATGATTTGGTGGATGCCAAGAGATGATCAAGTTAGATATATCGCTTTCTTATCCCCTTTTAAAAGGTTCTATTTAGTCGAGCTTCTTCTCCTCCCTCTGGTTTTACAAACAAAGACAGCTTTATGCAAAATAACTCTGTTGGGGATATTATTTCCGGGTATCCTCACAGTTCCTCACTGACCAGGGTGGCCCACTTCGGGTTAGAGCTTTGCTTCACGGGCGGCCCAGTCAGGGAGAAAGACGGAGTCCAAACCGGCTACGGGAAGGCCTAGTCAGGGAGAAAGACGGAGTCCAATCCGGCTACGGGAAGGCCCAGAAGACTTACCGACTTAGGCCATAATATTACTTGTAGTTCAAGATGTACTCTGTAACCGACTCTTAGTCGTAGCCGGATAGATCTCTCCTGTAAACCCTAGGCCAGATATCTATATAAGCCGTCCTAGGGAGAGCCTTTAGGTCAACACCTCAATAGTCTACAATCTCAACTCGCACAGGCAAAACTCTTGTAACCCATATTCCGGCTCTGCCGTATTACTGGATTGCGAGCAGGAGTAGGGTCCGTCCAAAGCCGGCGGATTCGAACCTAGGTAAACTTGTGTGCTCACCGTCCCGGAACACCGTACGTCTCACACCCCTCTCTTCCGCACGCCTCGAGGACCCCCTCATGGTGTACTTGTCATCAATCCGACGACAGTTGGCGCCCACCGTGGGGCAAGTGAGCTTCAGATCTGCAAGAATCGGAATCGGCGAGACTATCGCCGTCGGTTGCATCCTCTATGCCAGCAACATCCCTCTCATCGTTCTCGACGAGACCTGGATTCCGGCCAAGGAGGCTGTGACTGCCTACACAATCATGTCTTTTGGCGAGATCGATGTTTACATCGGTTTCGCTGAACCTGCCCCACCCACCCAGTGGTGATGATAGAGGCAGAAGAATCTTCTGGGTCCCCTTTGTCCATGGAGGCGGCAGAGTTCTGGATCTCAGAAAACCCTAAACCCACCCAGCCTGCACTAGTTACAGAGATAGTGGAGAAATCCGAGCCTGAAGAAGACCTAGCGGCCCAAGTCGAATCTGGAGTGGATCTCCCTAGAGGAGCCGGATCCCAGATCGACCCACCCGCGGAAGTCGAAATCCAGGAGGAGCATATCAATGACACTGATTCCGGCTCTGATGATGCGGGAGCAGACAAACCTTTCCTAAGGTACACATTACGACGTATGATAATGCAAGATGCGAGCGCAGATGCAATTCTCGAGACCATCAAAATTTTCGACATGGCTGATCGCGAAAGCCGCAGGTACCTCAGGAAGCACGCGTCACACTTCGTCGGGTATGTGGGATCCGGATCCGGCTCTGCCGATGCTGGAGAAAACACCGACTCGGTGCTAGAGGCAATTGGAACAAACGCCGACGTACCCGCATCCTTGGATGAATCGATGACGCCAGCAGATTTCCGAAAGTTCTCCATGGAATATGAAGAGGAGTATAAATCCAAGGCTGTAGAAGAAGGAGAAGCCATGGATGAAGGATCCGGGGAACACTCTCCTAAAGCGCAGAATGACATGGACGTCGGAGATAATCCCGAGGTCCAGATGTCCGAAAGTACCGATCAGAGCCTGACTCCGGGAAATGGACCCAAGGCCGTCTTTGCTACCGGCGCTACCAAGAAGACAAAGAAGAAGAACAAGAAAAGCAAGACCCCGGCAAAAGACCCTCTGGCTAAGGAGGTGATTGCTGAGGAATACGAGGAAGACTTGGATGGAGCACTTATCCAAGAAGAGCCGAAAAAAGAAGAATCGGTGGATGGACACGTGATCACCGAAGGTGCACGTAAACTCATCGATGCTGCATTAACCACACCTATCCCTATAGCTGCAGAACTTACTGCTGAAGAGCTGGACGAAAGGGCCCAAGCCCTAGAAGCGCGTCGTCAACAACTCCTCGATGAAGCCAAAAACATCGAGGTGGAGAAGAAACGCATGGCAACTAAGGACTACATGTCTCGGTTGCATCAGAAGACACGGAAGCGTCACACCAATGACGACCAATTCCCACATATCCGTGCCGTCCTTTTCGGAGATGAGATGGGGAAGCCACAGAAAGATAGCAAAGGAGATTGGGTATATCCCCCAGTACAGAATACCGTGGCGGCCCGAGAAATTCTATCGGCTAATCCAGGACCACAGGAGATCCGTTTGGGTATCAAGCTACTCAACAAGGGACTGGACCAGCAAAAGGTCGCCCTGTTCGGAAGTCAAAAACTGGTCTCGGATTCCGACCAATGTCGAACAGATCCGGCATGGGCTGACGTGAGACCCCACCGCGTTCCGGAGCAGCATTATCGCCCCGAACGACGGGAGGACAATTATTCGAGAACCGGATTGTCAGGACAGCATCGCAGGACTACACGCGACTGGAGCAACGTCGCACCAGTGGCCGAGAAAGAGGCCATCGCTGCTCTGAATCCGAGGAATCCTCTCCGACGAGAATCTAATGATCAAAGGGGAGAAGATAAAGAGAAACGTCGAGAGGAGGATCGTCAAAAATGCCACCTCCTAGACATGCAAGCCGTCCGGCTGAGCCCCACCATGGTGGGAACGACGGACGAAGAAATGACGGAAACCATGCTGGAACAAGCAGGCAGGGGGATCGTCGTAGTGAAGACCCTCCTCAGAATCGGAATAATGACGTTCCGGCCGGAGGCCGGCGATCAGCCGGAAACTATCCAGCTGCCCCACCCTCTCCACCACACAGTCATCACAACGGCTTCCAAGGAGGGCAAGGAGGACGACGTGGCGGAGGAGGTGGTGGCAGAAGCCGAAGTCTGGCTCCAAGGCACCACAGCCACAACCTACATCCGGGACGATCTTTATCCCCGAACGACGCAAGGCACAGGATCAACTCCAACATAGAGGCTCGGCGTTACGAAAACGATGATATCTACGTGGGCCCAAAGTGCTTCGGACCACGCATCAGAGCTACAAAATTCCCGGAAGGATTTGCTATCTCAAGACATATCCAAGCCTACGATGGCATTGCTCGGCCGGATGCAGCTCTGATTTCATCCAAGCTTGCTGCATCGCCAAAGACGGAAACAGCCTGGTCGCAACCCGATATCTCCCACTTATGTTGTGGAAGACGGCACGATCATTGCTCAATGAACTTCCGGAGAACACCATCCATAACTGGTATGACATGAAAAGTGCGTTCTTTCGGAATTTTGAAGGCACATATCGGAGGCCCTGTACGGTCGGAGACCTACAGCATTGCACCCAGAAAGCCAGAGAAACTTGCCGGGACTACCTCGAACAATGGATCGACACCAAGAACTCCTGTCAAGGAGTAAATGATCAAACTGCGTTGAAGCTTTCATTGTAGGTCTCCCAATTGGTCTACTGCGTCATCGCTTGAAGTGTGACAAGGTCACTGATTTGGGAGAGATGATAGAAATAGTGAGCAAGTATGCAGATGCTGACGATGATGCAGAGGGATTGCTCAATGCCCTAGTTGTGCCTCAGTCGGCAAGACAACCAAAGCAACAAGCTCAGAAGCGCAAAAATACCCCGGAAGAAAAACCCAACATGGAAACAGCGGTGGTTACTACCGTTTCCGGTTCTGGAGGACGAGGAGGACGTGGCGGAGGCCATGGGCATGGCCGTGGGACTTCAAGGGTCCAAGGTAGAGGAGAACAGCAACCAGGCAAAACCTACTCTTGGTCCGACATTGCCAATAACCCATGTGTGCATCACCTAGAGGCCAATGGGGGCTCGTCCCACACCAACGCTGAATGTCGTTTCAATGACAACATCAAAAGAGATGACACCGCGGGCTACAAAGCTAAGCGGAAGAAGGGAAAGAAAAATCCCAAAAAGGACAAGGAGACCAAGGAAGATTCCGACATGGAGGAAGCTGATGCTTCAAATCCCAAGCCGGAAGGGAAGAAGACTTTTCCCACTAAAAAGGACACTTATGTCACTTTCCTCGGATCTCAACCAACAAAGGTCAAGAAAGCAGTTCTACACGAGCTCAATGCAATAGTTTTGGCTGTCCCCCAATATCTGGACTGGTCGGAAGTGGCAATCACATTTGACCGCGATGATCATCCGCCTAAGTTACACATGCAAGCAAAATACGCCTTAATCGTCAACCCACTTATTGACGGTTATGGTTTCTCCAATACCCTCATGGACGGTGGTAGCAGCATCAATATTCTCTATGTTGAAACGCTACACCGGATGAAGATCTCGGAAACCCAGCTGAACCATAGCTCTGTGATATTTCACGGAGTTGTCCCAGGAAGACAAGCTAATTCCCTGGGAGAGATTACTTTGGATGTTACCTTTGGAACTCCAAAGAACTATCGGATGGAAGCACTTTGTGCGAGGATGGAAATGCCACCTTTGCCGAAGCCGTGCTGCACGCCCAGGAGTACCAGGAGATCAAGAGAGCATAGATCCGTCCGAGATGCCCGCAACGAAGAAGGAGGTGACAAAGCCAAATCCGGAGTTCAAGGCATCAGAAGAGACGAAGAAAGCACCGTTGGAGGATGATGACCCTTCCAAGGTGACCCAGATAGGTGTAGGCCTAGGTAGCGCATAGGAAAGCGCGCTTGTCAAGTTCCTCCAAGCAAATCAAGATATATTCGCATGGCAGCCATCTGACATGACCGGAGTACCTAGGGAACTTGCTGAGCACTCTCTAAATGTAAACCCGAACGCTAAACCCGTCAAACAGTCCTTACGACGGTTTGGCGACGAAAAGTGTAAGGCAATAGCTAAGGAACTAGCGTGGCTCGAGTTAGCCGGATTCATAGAAGAGGTCATCCACACTGAGTGGTCGACCAATCCTATAATGGTCCCTAAAAAGGACACCACTGATTTAAGGATGTGTGTTGATTATACTGCCTTGAACAAGGCTTGTCCAAAAGATCCGTTTGCTCTGCCTAGAATTGATCAAGTTATCGATTCTACGGCAGGCTCGGAACTCCTCTGTTTTCTCGACGCATACTCCGGTTATCACCAAATTCAGATGAAGGAATCTGACGAAGTCAAAACTTCATTCATAACCCCTTTAGGAACCTTCTGTTTTGTTACGATGCCTTTTGGGTTGAAGAATGCAAGAGCTACGTACCAGCGCACGATGCAGCGTTGCCTCCATGACCAACTCGGACGCAATGTACATGCATACGTGGATGATATCATGGTAATGTCCAAAAAGAAGGAAATGCTGATTTCCGACTTAGAGGAAACATTTGCCAATCTACGAAAATACAACATCATGCTTAACCCAAAGAAATGCTTCTTTGGAATACCAGCCGGAAAATTGTTAGGTTTCATCGTGTCTCAAAGAGGCATAGAGGTGAACCGGGACAAAATCAAGGCTACACTCAATATTTCCAGGCCAACTCGCCTGAAGGACGTACAAAGACTAACTGGTTGCATCGCTGCGGTCAGTCGATTTGTAAGCCGACTTGGTGAAAGAGCCGCGCCATTATACAAACTGCTAAAAAGACCAAGGATTTTGTTTGGACTGACGAAGCTGAAGCTGCACTACAAGATCTGAAGAAAGTACTCTCATCTGCTCCTATCCTTGCAGCGCTGGAACCTAAGGAACCGATGTTGCTCTATCTCGCTGCGACAAATAAAGTCGTTAGTATCGTCATGGTGGTGGAGAGACCAGAGGAAAATCAGGAACACCTGGTGCAGCGTCCGACTTACTTTGTCAGCGAGGTCCTAACAGAATCAAAACAGCGGTATCCACACTATCAAAAGTTGGCTTACGGTGTTTTTCTAGCATCTCGTAAGTTACGACACTACTTTCAGGAGCATCCAATTACCATGGTGAGCACAGCTCCCATGAGAGATATAATCAACAACAGTGACGCCACTGGACGCGTCGCCAAATGGGGCATAGAGCTTTCAGCTTTCGATATTGAATACAAACCTCGGACAGCAATCAAATCCTAGATCCTTGCCGACTTTGTCGCTGATTGGATAGAGAAAAAGGAGAACATGATCCTCCCTGAGTCGGAATATTGGACCCTCTTTTTCGATGGGTCTAAGGCTCGAGGGGGCTCGGGGGATGGCGTGGTGCTCAAATCACCCCAAGAAGATAAACTTTTATACGTGTTACAGATACACTTCATAGCAACAAACAATATTGCCGAGTATGAAGCACTGCTGCATGGAATCCAGATTGCTAAGGATATTGGGATCCGATGTTTGATGTGTTACGGGGAATCGGTCCTTGTTGCTCAACAAGTGTTGGATATTTGTAACGCAAATAAACACATGGCAGCATATAAAGTTGTCGTGGATGATCTATCTAGATGGTTCAAAGGGTTTGAAGTTCAACACATCCCTCGAGCAGAAAATGAGGAAGCGGACGCACTATCTCGGATAGGTTCTGCGCGGAAAGAGGTCCCGGATGGCGCTTTTTTAGAGCACCTCAAAGTTCCCTCAATAGAGGGAGTAGATGAGGAATATCCGACAAAATCCGACTCACCTCTGATAGCAGTCCTGGCTGTAATTCCCAGCTGGACTCAACCCTACCTCGATTATTTGGTAGATGGCAAATTACCCGAAGACGAGGTGCTGAGCCGGCAGATTATCCGACAAGCAAAAGCCTATACTATTGTTAAAGGTGAGCTCCATAAACAGAGTGTTTCTAGGGTTTTTCAGCGCTGTGTATCTCCGGAAGAAGGAGTGGCAATCTTAAGAGAAATCCACGAAGGCGAGTGTGGTCACCACGCTGCAGCCAAATCTTTAGTGGAAAACGCTTTTAGACACGGATTTTTCTGGCTTATAGCTCAGGCAGATGCCGAACGATTAGTCAAGACGTGCAAGGGCTTCCAAAAGTACGCCAAGCAAGCTCATGTTCGGGCTGATCAGCTGCGAACAATACCTATAACATGGCCCTTTGCGGTCTGGGGGCTTGATATGGTAGGACCTTTTAAACGAGCTCCAAGTGGATTTACTCACCTCTTAGTGATGGTGGATAAATTCACCAAATGGATTGAGGCTAAACCTGTCACTAATTGTGATGGAGCAATAGCCAAAAGATTTGTCGAGGATGTTATAATTCGGTATGGTTATCCACATAGCATTATCACGGACAACGGGAGTAACTTTTCTATGGGAGAATTGGCTGAATTCTGCAACAAGCAAAATATCCGGCTTGACATTGCGTCAGTCGCACATCCACAGGCTAACAGACAAGTCGAAAGAGCAAATGGTTTAATTCTACAAGGCCTAAAACTGAGACTCGAAGCACCACTACGACCTGCTGCGGGGGCTTGGGCAGAGGAATTACCCTCTGTAATTTGGAGTTTACGAACAACTCCAAACAGGTCAACAGGATACACACCTTTCTTCTTGGTCTATGGCGCAGAAGTAGTTCTTCCTAGTGATTTGATTCATACTTCTCCTAGAGTGGCCATGTATATCGAAGAGGATGCCGAGATTTCTCGACAAAATGATCTCAACTTAGTCGAAGAAGTTCGCGTCGTTGCTGAAATGAGATCTACAGCCTATCAGCAGAAGTTACGCAAGTATCATAGCCAGAGAGTCCGAAATAGATCTTTCAATAAAGGCGATTTGGTTCTCCGGCTTGTGCGACAAAGAAAGCACAAACTTTCTCCAGTATAGGAAGGGCCCTTTTTAGTTAGTCGAGTGTTACACAATGGATCGTACTACTTAACTGACATGAGGCCAGTCAAAGAAAGACCCGCTACTAAGAAGAGAAAGAGACCTAGAGGCAGTATAAATCCGGATGAGTTAGACAGACCGTGGAATATTTCTCAGCTACGTCCCTTTTATTCTTAGTTTATCCTTCTTTGTAAACATATATATGTACATGTTCTCTGAGAAATAAAAGTTTTGGTTGCCTCAAGTTTTTCTGAGAAGTTTTTACCATCTTATTTCTGAATGATCATGTCATAGTCGAAAATCCCAGAATGCTTGAAAGTACTTTATGCTCATGTTCATTCTGGTTTAGATTTCCGATTCTAAAAATTGCTACCCTCGGGTATAACTCTAAAGTTTCTAGTCTTTACTTTGGTTATTTGTCTGATTGCTGGATGCGGGCATTTTCCGAGTAGTGAATTGTTGGTACTGGAAGCCGACTTTGTTTCCGAGTTTAAACTGGTTTAGCAATTGAGCTCCGTTGCTCGACAAAGTTTCCGGCAGAAGGTTTAGCCGGCTCACGAAAGGGACGAGGCAGAAAGCCAGATAAAACGATAAGTAGAGACGAAAAAGTACAAGTGCTTATGTAAACATTTCAGGCACACAAAAAAAACTCAAAGCCAAAAGTGCTAAATAGATCAAAAGCTTAGCACTAGCAAAATTAAAGTACTGCATATTTACAGATGCATCATGTTTTTCCGGAATAATACAAAAATTTCTGATCTATGATGCAGGAGGAGATGAAGGAGCTGCCAGCTCACTGGAGATTCCGCCTTGATATCGTTCCGAGATGTCCGCATCCGAGGTGGTGCGTTCATCGTCAGAAACTTCTGTTGGTTCTTCCGGAGGAGGAGGTGGAGTATCTACGCAGGTGAAGAAGGGGATCTCGTAGCTGGTCAGGTCAGCCACGTGACACCCATATCCGGCGCAGGAGTGCATGATGGCTTGAAGGTCCTGCTCCTGGCCGTCTTCATCTACCTTGCAGTACCCTCTGGTCACTTGCCATATTTCCATGTTTCCATGGTGGCTCATGACCATGGTGAGATCGTTCTGCGCAGCAGTCCGCGCGTAGGACATGTTCCAATCCCGAACAAGTTGCGGCATCTCCTTTGCCTTGTCTCACACCTGAAAATCCGACATGCTTGGCATGCACGGAATCTTGAGAGCTTCGCCGATGTCCTCAAGGGACTGGCAGAAGTCATGAAGCAGGTCACTGACTTGGGTAAGCCGGTGGGTGCGGGGCTCGGAGGAGGAAGAGTCCGTCAAGTTTAGAGGACCTATACACAAAACAGGTTAAGGAAAATCCGACATTGATAAAAGTCGAAGAAAGAGACAAGTCAAATAGATGGAACGTACCGAAAATGACGTCGTCAATTTTGGTCTTCTCCTCCCGAAGACTCTGGAGTTCAGCCCGGAGCGCCTGCGACATGTCCTTCTCTCTGCTAAGCTCATTTTTGAGGTCCGAGATTATTTTATCTTGAGCAGCGATCTTGCGATCACGCTCTTTAGTAGCCATGGAGGAGGATTCAAGGACTTGAGCTATGCTCTTTTCATGATTTGCCTTGAGATGGTCCAGCTCTTGGCGAAGCTCCTTGTTCTCCACCACCAAGGTCTTGAGCTTCTTGGCCTCTTCAATCATGGCGACGGATTGTTTCACCAGCGCTATAAGTCAAAAAGGAACAACAGTTCAAGAACAAATTCGACATTGAAAATGACAAAGACAAGGTTTAAGTCTCGGAATGTTTACCTTCGGCCTCATTCTTGGCAACTTTAAGTTCAGCATTCTTAAGCCAGAGAGCCTTGATCTCTCTACGCTTATCGCAGACATTTCTCAGTAAATCCTGGTTATAGGAACATACTTTAAGTCAGAAAGCTACTTAAGACTCGGGCTAATATTTTTGCTAAATATCAGCACGAGCCTTGGGGGCTACACTAGTTCGTTCTTTGGCATCCTAATGAAGCATAAACCCGGATTGCGTATCCTACTTCATGCTTGGGGGCTAGAGGATATGATATAAAATACAATAAAGGAAAAACAGGAGTTGGAATTCTGACTTACATATTGTTCGCGGGTGAGTTTATCCAAACCCGCGTTCACTTCAGTGGCCACCTTTTCGGCGAGAGTCGAAGGAATCACTAGGGCTGTTGGAAGCTCACCAGTCCTAATCCTCTCGTCGTGAAGGCGCACTTGAGCGAGAAGGTCGGAGAACTTGACGTCCTCTGCTTCTTGCGCTTCTTCCTTGGCAGATAAGGTTTTTTTCTCCAAGCATTACTTGGCGAGCCGCTGGATTTCTTCAGCAGATTTCTGGGACAGGCCAAACTTGGCAAGTCCTGGATTGCTGATAAGGTTTTCGGCGAAGGTTTCTGCCGAGGGATCATTACCCAAAGAGGGTTCACCCTTATCTAAAGCTGACTCACCCATGGTGACGTCAGTTTGCGACCCAAGGTTCGCAGGCTCCGTTGAAGGAGCCGAATCTTCTGCAGCATCTGGAGAGATCACCGGCATTGCAGAAGGTTGAGGGGCAGGAGTCGGAGGAGCCACGGTAGGAGAATATATGGTAAGCTTCATCTGCTGCAGCGGCTTCGAAGGAATCCCTCTCCCTTTGCCCTTGAGGATCGGTTTTGCTCTGAGAATGTAGTAAAGTCAGAAACATTACATCTTAGAAATAAATTCGAGTAAAGTACAAAGGCAGAAAATTGTGATTGAAAGTTACCTCTTCACAACGGGCACCTCCTTTGTGCCAACAGCCACTGTCGGAGCTTTGCGCTTCTTGAGCGCAAGATCTGGCAATGGGACCACTTCTACCTCCTAAGAGAACTCCAGAGGATATCCTTCGAGCGGAGCAAGTTCCGACTCGGGGAGGTCAGCAAGCTCAAAAGAAGAAAACATATCAGCATTGCACTATAACTCAAATGTTGAAACACATAAAAAGGTGTACTGATAGAAGCTTACCGGCACTATTGGGTTATCCGCCATGTGCATGTCCAGAGAAACCTCCGGGATTCTCCTCTCGATCCACCCCCTAATCAGCCACTTGATCTGGCTTATGTAGCCCTGTGTGGTGAAGGCTTTGGAGCTGATGCGGAGGGAGTCTTTCGGAGACGACATGATGGAATGCACCAGTCGGGTTCCGTGGTACTGGAGGGGCTGGATCCAACATGAGACCTAGCACTGGACCAAGTCGGATCCCTTCAGATCCTTGTGTTTGATCAAATATTCGATCCGCCTCTTAGCGAGGATCAGATCGTCGGTGAGAGCCAGAGCGGCCTCGTCCCAGGATGGTTGGGCCGTGGCGGCTCCATCGATGAAAGTCGGCAAAGAAGTGGCTTTGCCGGGATCCGGAATATCCCTATGATAGAAAAACGTGGCTGGCCATTGTTTGACCGAGTCACTAGCTAGAATTTTGGGATACGCGTGCTCGCGTCTAAGCGAAAAGCTAATAGTGCCGGTGATGTAAGGAACACCGGCAGTAATGGAGTTTCTCCGGACATGAAAATAGTTCTGGAAAAGAGTCAAACTCAGCCTAATGCCGAGAAAGCCCTCGCACAATGAAGCGTACGCGCTCATCTCTAACAGAGAGTTGGGAGGAAGATGATGGAGTTGAACTCCGTAATGATTAATCACCTCGGAGAAGAACTCCGAGGGAGGAAACGACAAACCTCTGTCGAGGTGGGTGCCGAAGTGGACCCGCTCGCCGTCGCGCGGGTTTGGGACGGTTTCCTCAAAGCCGCTCCACCAGTCACCGGCGGCAAGAAGCCTCTCCTTCTCCACATTCTTGAGGCCCTCCTCGTTGAGAGCGCAGGGAATCTAGAGCCCGCGAAAGCTCTCTTTCTCCGCCACCGCTTCCGCCGTCGCCGCCGCTGACGCCAAGCCGGAGGAAGAAGATGAAGCCATTTCTCCGGCGAGCAGTTGACCTAAAAGGGGCGGCGCTGGGAGTTCTATGGGGAGGAACGAGGGAGCTCTGTGCACGCAGGAAAATTGGGAGGAAAGGAAAAGGCAAAGGACTGGTGAAAGAAGAAGGAAGGAATCCTAACCCCTTATATCCACCTAACTGCGCCAAGATTCATGCAAATGCTACAGTGTAACCGCCACGTGTCGTGGAAGGAACTGGGAAGGACCCACGCGATGATTGTGTCGCCTCGATCTCCACGCACGCATTGAAACGGCGCCTCGGTTCCGCGAACCGCGGACCCACCAACGGTCGTGCTGACGGAATGCCTGTCAGATGACGTGACTTGACCATGACTTGTGTCAGGTGGCGTTAGAGATCAAGTTTCGGCTTAGTTTGAAATCAAGCTGGAAAATCCGAGTAACCTACTGATAGGTCCGACTTATTTTTAAGACCCGGATCGTATTTTTTGTTGTGAAGTTTCAGGAACCCTTCAAGATTCTACAAGCCGAAGATCAAGCTAGACGATGATAAATCCGACTTTGGATCTTGGAGGCCTCCGAGGGCTGCTGTTGGGGATATACTTTCCGGGTATCCTCACAGTTCCTCACTGACCAGGGTGGCCCACTTCGGGTTAGAGCTTTGCTTCACGAGCGGCCCAGTCAGGGAGAAAGACGGAGTCCAATCCGGCTACGGGAAGGCCCAGTCAGGGAGAAAGACAGTGTCCAATCCGGCTACAGGAAGGCCCAGAAGACTTACCGACTTAGGCCCATAATATTACTTGTAGTTCAAGATGTACTCTGTAACCGACTCTTAGTCGTAGTCGGATAAATCTCTACTGTAAACCCTAGGCCGGATATCTATATAAGCCGTCCTAGGGAGAGCCTTTAGGGAAACACCTCAATAGTCTACAATCTCAACTCGCACAGGCGAAACCCTTGTAACCCATATTCCGGCTCTGCCGTATTACTGGATTGCTAGCAGGAGTAGGGTCCGTCCAAAGCCTGCGGATTCGAACCTTGGTAAACTTGTGTGCTCACCGTCCCAGAACACCGTACGTCTCACACCCCTCTCTTTCGCACGCCTCGAGGACCCCCTCATGGTGTACTTGTCATCAATCCGACGACAAACTCCACCAGCCATAAGTCTTGCAGAGTACACCTTGTACTCAACCTTGCTTTGTTGATACTTTTGCAGTAGGTAAGTGTTACCATAAGTGTTGGGGATATGCTATATGGGTATCCTCATAGCACGTCACCAATCTGCCTAACCCGGGTGGCCCATAGTTGGTAACAAGGCCTATGGCCTGCTGGGTAGCCCAGTTAGACGGATCTAGAAGGGAGGCCCATGCCGGATAAAGGAAGGCTACGCAGGAGTCACCGACATACTCGGAGCCTTAGAGTGCTTGACACGGAAGACTAGTTTGTGTAGGTGTAGGACTCTTTACCTTGTCCGACAAGGACCTTTCCCTGTAACCCTAGGTCTTGGCGCCTTTATAATCCATCTTGTGGGAGCCTTTAGGGCACAACCTCTTAGATTGTAGCGTACAACATGCAACACCTCGCACAGCGAAACTATCTCTGTAACTTGGCGTATTTCCATTATAGTGATTTATAGCAGGAGTAGAGTTCCGCCACCATTGTGGGACTTGAACCTGGGTAAGCTATGTTACCTCGTACCTTCTAACTCTCCACCTTACCCCATGCATCTAAACACGCACTGTGAGGACCCCTCCATGGCGTACTCGTCGACAATACCACGACAGTTGGCACCCACCGTGGGGCAAGAGGCGCTTCGAGCTCTACACCGGGCGAGGTCCAATCTCTTCACGGGAATCAGCGACACTATAGCCATTCGACACGTTCTCTTCTCCGGCAACGTCCCGATCATCCCTCTAGACGAGTTCTGGGTGCCGGCGAAGACAAATCCTACACGCTGCTCCGTCATCCCTGTCGGAGACATCCACATCTTCATCGGCGAAACTGACTCGGGTCCTAGCTCCCAGGAAGTCGGAAAATCGTCAAGCCCCGCACAGACCGCCTATGAGAAGGACATGTTCATGGAAGGATCTGGGCCATACCTCTCCTTGGAGTATGGTGGCTCAGATCAGGAAATTTCAAGACCCACCCAAACCGCCCCTGTGCAGGATATAAAGGTGGAAGGACCCCGCAAATCCGCTTGGCTTCCCCGAGCGTTAGAGATGCGTAAGTCTCACTTTGTCAGTGTCATCACCATCTTCAATCTAGCTAGATGCATTCAGAGGGATGGAGAACCTCCTCGTGAATACCTCGCCAGATGGATGAGGGTGAAGGAAACCCTAGAGGGCGACCGCACCGACGAGCTCGTATACCACTTCGTGGAAGGGCTCACACCTGGAACACTCCTCCGGCATACCCTCCGAAGGCGGCAAGCCGCAGGTCCTCTCACCCTTGGTGAGATGGTCACCATCATGAATGAGTATGCGGAAGCCAACAAAGAGGCAGAAACAGGGATCACCGTCATGGTCGGAGGAGGAAACAATAACAACGGCTCGCCTCCATCACCCTGCATGTCCGCCATTGCCAACACCAAGGCCAACTCTGACTCCGTCCTTGACGCGCTATATGCTGACATCAACATGGATGGCGGTAGCTCGGACACAAACTCGGAGGAATACGATGCTATTATGAGGGAGATCGAGCAGGAGATCGAGAAGGAGGAGCGGGCCGAGAAGACCAACACTTCCCACTAGGTGCTAGTCACCATTGGGAGCGTGATAGAAGAAGACGGACAAGAACAGGATCATGAGAGAGCTCACCCACGCCAGCGGTAACCAGAGCAGCAACAACCAAGAAGGCCGCTGAGCCTCCGGCTCTGGCCAAAGCTATGCCTCCTCCGGTTATCTGCCCGCAACCGGCACATGAACTCACCACGGCCCCTAGTACGGCCCGACAATCAAACCAGCCGCCAATGCCACCATCAACATCTGCAGCCGGCAACCCATTGTCCACACCCGCCGACAAAGCAATTTACGGCGCACTCCTCTTTGAACCCATCACCGCCGCCCATATCTGGAGCGTTATGGAGTTTGACGAGAAATGCGCGGCAATCTTGGCGGAGGCCAAGTGCATCGCAGAGCAGGGCTCTAAGCTGGACGAAGACATGGCTAAGGCGCAGCAATCCATCAAGGTGGCAAGAGCTATGGAGGCTGAGTACAAGCAATTGCTGGTAAAGCAAAAGGCAAAGAAGGCACCAACTCACGTCGTTGAAGATCCTGACGTTCGGTGCAGGTTGGGGTATGAGGGCTCCAAGCCGACAAAAGCCACCCCTTATATTGATTCAGAGGGGAGGCAAGTCATGCCAACTCCCACCCTCAACATCACCGTCGCCAAGACCCTCCTAGAGCAGGACAGGTCGCCAGAAGCAGTTGCTAAGGTGTATGATCTCGTCGCCAAGGCATGCAAGCAAAATGAAAAGGCTACCTCGCAGAGGCTTGAGTCCAACCCAGAGCTTTGCCAGTCAACCATGAACAACCGTAGAAGGCCAAAATCTCCCCATGACGAGGGATCTCGCACAGGCTCCACAGAGCAAAGACGGAGGGAGACGCGCAATAGGACTGACACCATCCCCATATCCTACGACCACGGAGAAAAGGCTCATCCTCGCCGCCACCTCCACCACCATCGGCGTCACGAGGAACCAGAGCCACGCCATCGTACGAGCATGCCACCTCCAAGGCAGCCCCAGCCCGGCGTCATTATACGCGACCAGGGCGAGCAACCTCGGTATGCCGGAGAGCGCATCGGCAACGAAGGACACAAGAGCAGGTCCCACAAGGAACTGCCATGTCTGACAAGCAACCACGACAGGCGTGAGGAGTCGCAGGAGGGACATAGCAAGAAGGCTAACCCACCGCCTCCACCGCCACTGTCGCCACCTAGCAGCCATCATGGCGGAGGCCATGGCGGATCTCACAAACCGCACCATAATTCGCCTCCCCATGACGGAAAAGGGAAGCTGCCAGAGCCATATGACGCACAATCACGGCTGGATAAGATCCAAGAAGTTCGGGAGCTCCCATACCTTGGGCCACGTTGTTTTGGACCAGTAATACGGGCCACAACTTACCCCAAGGGCCTCTAGATAGACAATACCATCAAGCCCTACAATGGCACAGCCAGGCCAGCAACATGGTTGTAGGACTACAGCGAAGCGACTCACATCACAGGAGGAAACCCCAACGTCGCCGTCAAGCACCTCCCACTCATGCTGACTGGCATCGCCCGACAATGGATCGATGACTTGCCGGAGAAATCAATATGCAACTGGTTGGACATGCATGAAGCATTCACCAAAAACTTTGAGGGCACGTACAAACATCCCTACACTATCGGAGACCTTCAGTGGTGTGTGCAAGAAAAGGATGAAACCTCTTGTGCTCACCTCTCTCGCTGGCTGGATATGAAAAATTCCTACGTAGGGGTGCACGATCAGACCGCTATGGCCGCCTTCATCGACAGTCTAGAAAAGGGAACTTTTCTCCGCCATAAGTTGAAGCGCAAGCAAGACAACAACGAGCTCACCCTCAATTCAATGATCGCCATGGCTAGCGAGTTTGCCACTGCTGATGACGATGCATGCGGGTCACTGCCGGCAATAGCAATCCCTACCTAGGCCAGAAAAACAACAATAACAATAAGCAGAAGAATCCGCCTGAAGAGAAGCAAGTAACCGACGTGGTCGCCACAATGTTCACTGGCAGAGGCGGAGGCGGACAGCATGGACGTGGACGGGGGGCTAGCAGTGGCCAGCAGAGGAGTGATGCTACACCCTTAGCGCCCCGCGTTCCCCAAACATACGAGGAATATCGGGACATGCCATGTTTCGTTCACCTCGACGCCAACGGCAAGTCCACCCACACAAACCAACAATGCAAGTTTGTCAATGATCTCAAGGAGGACCCTGAGTCCGGCTACAAGCGAAGTCGGAAAAACAGACCCCGCGAAAAAGGAAAAGGGAAGAGGAAGGAGGAAGCGCCCAAGGATTCAAGTGATATGGATGAAGACATGGAACCCAAATCTTCCGACAAGGGAGAGGATAAAGGTAAAAATCCCTTCGAAAAGAAGGCTCCGTGTTACCACACTTTCCTTGGTACTCCCACCATCCGGGCCCAGAAAACCTCTTTAAGGATACTGATGGCTACACTCCGTCCAGTTCCCCAGTACGTCAGGTGGCCGGAAGTTCCAATTACTTGGGATAGGAAAGATCATCCAGAGCTTATCCCTTTAGAGAACCAGTATGCCATGGTCATCAACCCTTTGATTGACGGCACAGAGTTCACCAAGTGCCTCATGGATAGTGGAAGCAGCATCAACATCATGTACCTGGATACACTACACAAGATGAACTTGATAGAGACCCAGCTAAGGAAGAGATACACCGTGTTCCATGGGGTTGTCCCTGGCCGACAAGCAAATTCCCTGGGCTGCATCACGCTTCCAGTCGCTTTTGGCGATGTCAAAATTACCGCCAAGAACGCATGACCTTTGAAGTGGTGCCTTTCAAGAGCGTGTACCACGTCATTTCAGGCACGACATCTTCCACTCCTTCCTCGCAAGGCCATGCTTTGTCTACAACAAGCTCAAGATACCCGGACCAAATGGCGTCATCACTGTTGACGGAAGCTTATCCAAGGCACGAGAGTGCGAGCTCAGTGAAGCCGCCTTCACCGAAGCAGTCCTCTACGGTGAGGAGTTCAAGGAGATCCAGAACCAGGTCGATGCCTTGGAGATGCCGGCTTCGAAGAAGCAGATCACTGCTGCCAAACCCGCCTTCAAGGCCGCCATAAAGACCAAGCAGGTGGAACTTGTGGACAGAGATTCCTCCAAGACCACCTCCATTAGCACGAACCTGGATCCCAAATAGAAAAGCGCGCTCGTCGTGTTCCTCCGTGAGAATAGGGACATCTTTGCCTGGCAACCTGCCGACATGAAAGGTGTACCTAGGGAACTTGCCGAGCATAGCTTGAATATTGATCCAAATGCCAAACCGGTGAAGCAACCTCTACGATGCTTTGGTGATGAAAGACGAAGGGCAATAGGAAAGTAATAGCTAGGTTACTTAAGGCTAGATTTATCCGAGAAGTTATTCACATCCGATGGGTGGCAAATCCTGTACTTGTCCCCAAAAAGGGAACCAATGAATTAAGAATCTGTGTTGATTACACCGGCTTGAAAAAAGCATGTCTGAAGGATCCGTTTGCTTTGCCTCGCATTGACCAAGTCATTGACTCGGCGGTTGGCTCGGAACTTCTGTGTTTTCTCGATGCCTACTCAGGATACCACCAGATCCGGATGCGAAAGTCAGACCAATTGGCCACTTTGTTCACCACACCCTATGGCACGTATTGCTACGTCACGATGCCCTTTGGGTTGAGAAATGTTGATGCTACTTAACAGTGAACGATGCAACGTTGCCTACACGACCAAATAGGTGGCAACGTACACGCTTACATGGACGACATTGCAATAATGTCAAAGAAACCAAATGACCTTATCACTGACTTGCAGGAAACCTTTGATAATCTCCGGAAATACAGCATGATGCTGAACCCCAAGAAGTGCGTCTTCGGGGTACCCTCTGGCAAGCTGTTGGGTTTCATTGTTTCGCATCACGGAATCGAGGTGAACCGAGGGAAAATCAAGGCCATCCTCAACATCAAATGCACGACATGCCTGAAGGACATACAAAGGCTCATAGGCTGCGTTGCAGCAGTAAGCCGGTTCATCAGCCGACTTGGTGAGAAGGCTATGCCACTCACCAAGTTTCTTAAGAAGGCGGACAAATTCACATGGACGGACGAAGCTAACACAACACTCCAGGAGTTGAAGAGAATACTCTCCTCCCCACCAATACTTGCAGCACTGGTACCAAGGGAGCCTATGTTAGTGTACATGGCGGCAACCAACCGAGTAATCAGCATCGTCATCATGGTGGAGCGCAAGGAACCAACGCACGAATATGGAGTTCAGTGGCCTGTTTACTATGTAAGCGAGGTCTTCACGGAATCCAAGCAGCGTTACCTACACTACCAAAAGATAGCTTATGGAGTTTTCCTTGCTTCACGTAAGCTAAGGCATTATTTCCAGGAGCACCCCATCATAGTAGTGAGCAAAGCTCCACTATCCGACATAATCAACAACAATGACTCTACATGGAGAGTGGAAAAGTGGGGCATTTAGCTTGTCGCCTTTGAAATCACCTACAATAGACGCGGCGCTATCAAATCACAAGCATTGGCGGATTTTCTTGTAGATTGGACAGAGCTGCCAGAAGACACTCCTGTGCCAGAGCCAGAATATTCGGTTATGCACTTTGAAGGATCAAAGCTACTCAATGGCTCGGGGGCTGGTGTATTACTACAATCACCAACAAGAGAAAAACTACAATACGTCCTGCAGATCCACTTCAACTCTACCAACAACATGGCGGAATATGAGGCCCTCATTCACGGACTTCGCGTAGCCAAGTATATTGGCATCAAGCGCATAGTTTGCTATGGAGATTCCGACTTGGTTGTCCAGAAGGTAGCTGGCACCTAGAATGCGCGGAACCCTATGATGGCGGCATATCGAGACGAAGTAGATGAAATAGCCAAGTGCTTCAACGGCTACAAAGTCAAGTATGTCAAAAGGGAGGATGATGAGGCGGCAGATCTGCTGTCAAAGCTTGGATCAGCCCGCCGACCAATTCCACCAGGCGTTTTCCTGGAAAATTTACGGACTCCATCCGTGAAAGGAGCTGACCCCGACAACCCGGATAGAGTGGATTCATTTGTTAATACAGTAACAGTGACCTCTCCGGCTTGGACGAAACTGTTCATGGACTACCTACAAGATGGAACTTTGCCCGCTGACAAAGTCGAAAGCCGGCAAATAGTACAAAGAGCAAAAGGCTACGTCAACATTGATGGCCAGCTATACAAAAGAAGTATCACAGGAGTTTTCCTACGATGCGTCTCCCAGCAGCAAGGTATTGACATCCTTAGAGAAATACATCTCAGAGATTGCGGGCATCACGCCGTTCCCCCATCGTTGGTGGCTAAAGCCTTCCGACAAGGATTCTACTGGATAACTGCCAAGGCGGACGCCGACAAGTTGGTACAAACATGCCTTGGGTGTCAGTTCTATGCAAGACAACCAAGTGTTCCAGCTGAAGAATTGTGAACAATACCAATAACTTAGTCGTTTGCAGTCTAGGGGCTGGACATGGTGGGACCTTTGCAGACAGCACCCTGTAGATTCACACACTTGCTAGTAGCAGTGGATAAATTCACAAAATGGATTGAAGCTAAACCCATTAGAAGGCTTGATGGGGCAATAACCCTAAAATTTGTCTGGGATCTAGTGGTGAGATTTGGTCTCCCGCATAGCATCATCACCGACTACGGAAGAAATTTGTCTCTCGGAGAAGTTGAGGAGCACTGTCATGAAAAGCGCATCCGCCTTGACCTAGCATATGTGGCACACCCACAGTCAAATGGGAAAGTTGAAAGGGCCAATGGACTAATCCTGCACGAAATCAAGCCACGCTTAGAGGCACTGCTATGAAGAGCAGTTGGAGCCTGGGCGGAGGAATTACCACCTATTTTGTGGAGTTTAAGAACAACACCCAACAGATCCACCGGCTTCACTCCTTTCTTCATGGTTTATGGAGCAGAAGCAGTCCTCCCATCCGACATCCTCCACGATACACCAAGAGTTTCCGCCTACAATGAGGATGACGCTAAAGAATCTAGACGCTTATCTGTGGACCTACTCGAAGAAGAGCGCGTGCTAGCATGCCAGAGATCCGCCATCTACCAGCAGAAGCTGCGTGGCTACCATAGTCTCCGCGTAAAGCATCGCTCGTTTAAAGAGGGGGATCTGGTGCTTAGACTCAAGCAGGAGAAATCACACAAACTATCCCCGCCTTGAGAAGGACCGTTCGTCATAAGCAAAGCATTGCTAAATGGTTCCTATTACCTCGTCGATATTCACGAGTTGAAAGATAGGCCAAAAAATCGCAAGCGCAAGCAACGTGACTCCGATGATGACTATCCGGAGACAGATCAGCCATGGAACATAGCACAACTACGTCCCTTTTACACTTAGCACATTTATATTATGTACTCCCTCCGATCCATATTACTTGTCACTAAACTGGATGTATCTAGACATGTTTTAGTGCTAGATACATCTATTTCAACAACAAGTAATATGAATCGGAGGGAGTAGTAAGTTTCTTATATGATCAATGAAATAAAGCATTTGGTTCACTCATATTTTCTGAGTCTTTTACCTCCTTTAGTTGTTCATTTTTGGATCATATAAATCCTTTATGCGCAAGGTTGCATTTGCCCTTGTGAAAATTCTGCCTACGGGCATTAGCTTAACTTTTCTAGTCTACACGTTTTCTGAAGTTTTTATGTGGTTTCCAGAGTAGTGACTTTTCGGCACTCAAAGCCGGCGATTTTGTTCTTAGGTTCTGGATGGTGCTATTAAGCATCATCACCTGAGAGCATAGTTCTGTGCTACGAGTCTTCCATCTCACGAAAGGTCAAGCATACGAACCAGAATATTGGATAAGCCAGCACTTGCTTAAAAAGATATACACATGCTGGAAATAGATAAGTTGCAGGAAGCTTGAGTACAAGTTTTTCCGCCTTAGCCAAACATAAGTTTTTCCACATACATTCTGCAAAGACACATTTAATACAAATATTGTTTTTCATGGCTCTGCTGTAGGGGACTTCGTGGTGGCATCATTAGGAGAGCCAGGCTAGGAGAGATCGTCAAACTCTGAAGGAGAGGGGCTAGACTCGGACGAAGCCATGTCTTCATGAAGGATCTCGGCAGGCACGAAGACATCCGCCTTGACCATCTTGGCAACTCTGGTTTCTAAGCCGACGAGGGTGTTCCAAATAGCATCGCTATCGATCTCCCAACCTTCCTCGTCTACCTTGGGCATGCCGAAGGTCACCAAGTCGATGTCGGCATTGTCATAGTGTGCCTTGACCAAGGAAAGGGTCATTCTTGCACTAGCCTGGACGCAAGAGGCTTTCCAGTCCTTGACTTTCTCGGGGGCTCGGCGCAGGATTTCCGCGAACTTGGCCGCTGAGTCTGCCACCTTGATATTTATGCCTAGAGGTTGAGCTATCTCCTTGGCCTGGGCGATGGCGATGCTGATGAAGTTGCTGGCAAGAACCATGCATTCCTTGGGATCTGGAACACCCTCACCCAAGTTAGCTAAGCCAATGGGAGTTGTGGTTTGCGCAAAACACAAGGACCATGAGTACACACAAGTAAAATGGTTGTCTAACTTACAGAAATGACCAAGATAGAGAAAGGTTACCGAAGATGCTCGTTTCCGCTTGCTGGCATGTCTCCGCCAAGACATCGCGCTGCTTCTAGACTATCTTGAACGCCTCAAGGTTTCTAGCATTCTGCTCTTTGGCATCTTGGTTTTGTTCCTTGAGTTGCACAAGTTCGTCTTTCAGGCGTTGCATCTCGGCGTCAGCAGACTCTTGCATAGCCTTCATCGCTGCATCATGGCGCTTGATGGCATCGGCCAGGTCCCTCTTCAGAATTTTGTTCTCATCATCGAGCTCCTGGATATGCTTGGATTGCTCGACGATGCTCTTGGTCTTGGCAATGGCTTCTGTAAGACGGAAATCAAAAAGTGCTATCAGAAGACAGAAGAGACAATTCAATGAGAAAAGCAAGGAGCTATTGTCGGAAACAGACTCTGACTATTTTTTATCTGTTCTTTTAGGAATTTGTTTTTACCCTTGATACGTCCATTTTGCATCACTATTCTATGTCATAATTTACTGTTATTCATTGATATATTTCATATTAAGAGATGATACTTATGTTATTTCATCTGTTTTTGCATGGTTGATGACTTTTGGAGCATGGACCGCTACAGTCAGGATTCTGATGGAAAATGTGCTGTTTGGAGGCAAAATTCGTGAAGATCAGAAAATCCAGGAAAATATACAGAAAATCCTATTTTTCCAGAAGACGAAGGAAGCCAGAAGGAGGAGTGGAGATGGGCCACAGGGACCCCACACCACCCCCTGGCGCGGGCCACCCTAGGCCGCGCCACCAGGTGGTGTGGCAGCCCTGGCCCACCTCTGGCTCTCCCCTCTGGTGTATATATTCCTCCCAAAACCCTCAGACTCGGGGAGCAACCATAGAAAGATTCCGCCGCCTCTACGGGGTGGAAAACACCGAGAGAGAAAGATCTCTCTGGCAGACAGATTTTTGCCGGGGGAATTCCTTCCCGGAGAGGGGAGATCGTCGCCATCAACACCACCATCAAGCTGGACTTCATTGGGATCATCATCACCATCATCACCACCATCATCACCATCAGCACCCTCATCATCATCTCCATATTGCTGTAACAATTGGGTTGAATCTTGCATAGTTCTTAGGGGAAACTTTCCTGGTGTTGATTAATATTTGTAGTTGATGCTATTGAGTGAACAATTGAATTAATGTTTATGTTCAGATTGTTATACATCATTATTCCATCTCTGATCATGATCCATATGATGTCTTGTGAGTAGTTCGTTTTGTTCTTGATGACATGGGAGAAGTCATGTTGTTAGTAGTGGAGTTGTGTTGAGAAAGATTCAATAGTTTGATATTTAAGTTGTGGTGTACTTCTTCTAGTGGTGTCATGTGAACGTCGACTACATGACACTTCACCTATATGGGCCTAGGGGAATGCAATGTGTATTTGGCTACTAATCGTAGGGGTTGCCGGAGTGACAGAAACCTGAACCCCCATTGGGAAACCATTGCACAAGGGACGTAAGGGTCTTAGAGTTTAAAGTTGTGGTTAGGTTTCTACCTTAATTACTTTCTTGTAATTACGGATGTTTGCAAGGGGTATAATCATAAGTATGTATTAGTCCTAGGAAGGTTGGTACATTAGCACAGGTTCACTCACACAACACTTAGCAAGCTAAAGAAGATTAATCAACTATATGAAGCGAAAGCACTTGATAGTCTTCCCATGTGTCCTCGAGAATGTTTGGTCATCTTAAGTAATACAACCGGCTTGTCCTTTGCTGCACAAAGGATCGGGCCACTTGTTGCATTTGTCCTATTGTCTTTTATTTACTCGTACGTTATTTACTTGCTTTATCAAAAAACCCTAAAAATCCGTTTGCTAAGTATTTGCAGAGAATTCCTGATCCATACCACTAGCCAGCACCTTCTGCTCCTTGTTGGGTTCGACACTCTTACTTATCAAAAATACTGTGATACACCCCCTATACTTGTGGGTCATCAAGACTATTTTCTGGCGCCGTTGCCGGGGAGTGAAGCGCTATTGGAGAGTGGAACTAGTAAAGGAAACTTCTACTATGAGTATTGTTTACTTCCGTTAGTTGCTTTATTTTTGTTATGGATATTTCGCTGAGTTTCTTATTTGGTAAAGCCACTACCACTGATAAGGTAGTAGACGAACCACCACCTACTGAGAATGATGCTTTCAAAATACCTACAAGAATTATTGATTGTGTTATGGATAACTACTATGTTGGGGATGGAACTGTCCATCCCGGTGATCATTTGCTCTTTATACATGAATTATGCGGGTTGTTCAAGTGTGCAGGTATTACTACATATCAAGTTAAGAAGAAGTTATTCTCATTATCACTAAAAGGAAGAGCTGAGGAATGGTATAAGATTCTTAAGAATGGTCAAGCTTTTGAATGGGAGGAAATAGTACCTCTCTTTTATTCAAAATTTTATCCTTCTAATGAGATTCATAAAGATTGGAATCAAATATACAACTTTTGGCCTCTTGATGGAGAGAGTACAACTCAAGCTTGGGGGAGATTGAAGTTACTAATGCTCAAATGTCCCATTCATGAGCTCCCCCACAATATTATTATCAATAACTTTTATGCAAGGCTCCCTCTACATGACAAGGATTTATTGGATGCTTCTTGTGCTGGATCATTCACTCGCATGGAAGAAGAAGCTAAGTGGGATCTTCTGGACCGTATTCAAGATAATGATGAAGCTTGGGAGAATGACAAAGGTAGAAAATCAGGTATAAATTATGATTATGAATGCATTTAATCTTTTATGGGTACTGATGACTTTCAAAATATTAAAAATGCTTATAGTCTAGACTCTCAAGCTATTGCTTCTTATTTTAAGGCTTTTGCTTCTTACATTGAAGTGCCTAAAAAGAAGTGGAATAAGTATCATGAACCTTATAAAGATGTTGCTAAGAGTGTTCCTGCAAGAAATATTGAAGTTTATACTGCTAATCATGTTTTACCTAAACCTTACATTGAGAAAATGCCTTTCCCAGTTAAGATAAATGAACATTCTATGATAGCTAGTATGGTTGATGAAACTATAAGCAAAGCTGTTGAGCCTGATAAACAAATGGTTGATGAACCTATAATAGCAAATGTGAAAGACTTTGTCACTAAATATGTAGAAAAGGGACACACTATCCTTTGTAAGGATATCCCTAATATTGTTTCACAAAGTAGTGTTATGAGAGCTAGTATAACTGTGTTTTCTGGTAGAATAAGTGATCATTGTTATGATGGTCCTTGTGATAGTTATATTGTTAAGTTTATGCATGATACTGAAAGTTACTATGAGAGAGGGAAAAGTGTTCTTATGCATCTCAATAATATCAAGTTTCCTCGTTTTATGCTGAAACTTTTTATGTTGCACTTCTTTTGCCTTCCTATGCTAGTAGCTTCTGGTTTCAACAACTTGTTTGTTTACAAAATTCCCTTGTATAGGAAGTGGGTTAGACTTAAATGTGTGTATTTTTGCTTCTTAATGCTCTCTTTCACTTCAATTCATATTCTTATGTGAGCATCTTCGAAATTATCATGCCCATCTTAATGGCTATAAAGAAAGAGCTTTTTGGGAGACAACCCGGTTTATTTTTGCTTTCAGTTTGTTTTTGTTTCTTTGAGTCTTGGAAGTTATTACTTCGGTAATAACCTCTCCTTATCCTTTTTGTTTGGTTTTTGTGTCAAGATCAACCTCAAACGAGAGAGAAGTAATATTTGGGGAAGTTGCTGTCCCGAAACAGATTTTTGTGCTTCACCATAAAAATTCGTGAGAGATCTCTGTCTGTCAGATTGAACTGTAATTTTTTTTGCTTCTGCCCCAGGTTGTTATTTAAGTTTCGTTAGTTTTACACTTTTTGATTGGAGCAACAGAAGATTTTCTAAAAAATTGATCTTTACCTGCTGGTATGTTTTGACAGATTTTGCCACTCTTGCATTTGCTTCTTTATTCGATTTCCTTTTTGAATTCTTTTTGGGTTTTCGGAAGGAGTTGCTAAAGTAGCTTATGTTTTGATGGTTTTCAGTTGAAGTTGGCCTCAAAAGGTTTTATCACTTCACTTATACTAATGTTGCTAATGAGAACTGCGTGAAGTTTTGTGTGAAAGAAATTTCCAGGTAGTGGAGATAATGGTGTAATAAGAAAGTGAAAGGTTTTATGACTCAAGTAATAAGTGTACGAAGATGAATATATTGATGTTATTCAAGTGGTGACTCCGTAAGAACCCACTAGATACCAAATTCAGAGACCTGCAAAGTCCGTTTTCAAATAGGTAACAGTTCTGGTTAGAAAAGTTATGCGAAAATACTATCCAACTATATTTTTTGCAGTTTTTAGCCAATAAGGAAAGTTATGAAGCAAAAGAGGGACGGAAGCAGAGCCAGGGTGGATCACACCACCCTGTGGCGTGGGCCCACCCCTGGCCACGCCACCAGGTGGTGTGGCCACTCCGGACTCCGTCTTCGACCCGTTTTCTCCCAGTACCTTTCTTTTGTTGTGAAACTTTGTAATATATAATCCCCCGGATCCCCCAAGGTTCATATATCGTGTTTTCGTCGTGTTTTCATTTTGATCTGTTTCTGCCAGGAACTATCTTTGAAGCTTAGAAGCACAATGGTGTCTGCCAAGGATAAAGGGAAGGAGCCTATGGAGGAAGATCTCCAAGACCCCAAGCAGGGGCTGGTACCTTTAGTCACTTGCCCTGCATCAACGGAAGCCCTACGAGTCACTAAGGAGTTATGCGATAAGTACCGAGACTTGAGGAGGAAGGTGGACATGCTTCAATGGGAGAATAATAGGCTTCGCAAGATGCTGGAAGATTTCCTCACGTCAACTAAGAAAATATTACCACCACCAACAAAGGAGTAATTTGTCATCAGGTTTTGCATCCCCTTGGTTTGTTCCAAGCTTGGGGGAGTGCCGCGGTATCACATCACTATCTTCTATATTTTTACCTTTTAGTAGAGTCATATCATGAATAGAGAAGTTATCATGTAGGATGGTTTGCATTATGGAAGTGTCCCCTCTCTCGTTAGATATGTATCCCTTGGTATGAGTTGCCGTTATGGAATATTAATGAGAAGTTCTATCATTTACTCTTTTGCATATCTTATATTAGTTTTCAATTCATGGTTATATGATTGATCTTGTTGTTAGTATTGGTATCACTTTAGGATCATTGAGTTAATTTAGTTGGTTTTGGCAAACCTGGCTCGGTCAGTAGCAACACTATTTTTGAGAGTTGAATGAAAAGATAAAAGTACTCTTACAGAAATATAATTTCATCATCTTTCTTTCTTGATTTGCTCATAAGTCTAGTATTCTCTAGTTAATATCTTTTGTGCTTCCAAGGAAGATTGCATGTTTGTCTTTATCACTTGTATGTTTGTTTGTTTCCTTCAACTCTTATACTTGCTACCCAGCCTTGCTAGCCAAAAACCTGTACTGAGAGGGAATAGTTCTCGTGCATCCACTTCCCTAAACCAAAACCCATGCCATTTCTGTCCACCATACCTACCTATTAGCATTATTGCTATTCCAAGTAAATTCTTGTTTTTATCTACCTTCCAAATTAAACTTGTTATGTGAAAATTAGTGATTAAAGCTCTCACGAACTTGATGGCACACTTTACTTTCTTGCACTTAATAAACTTGAACCATTGTGCCCATCTATGTTGCGCATATGCTTGCGCTTTGTGAGTTGTGAATTAGCAGAACCATGCTGTCATGGGGAATGCTTTCAACATTGCACTGGTACTTTGTACCTAGTTGATATCATGCTCTTTTGTCTATGGATGTCGTCGGTGTGAAATCAAAGGGGAGCTTGTAAGTCCATGGAGTTATGCATGTGTATTAGAGAAATGCCTAGGCCACTGGTCTAATCCATGCTGACATGGTGGAAACCTGCAGCGTAACCATAACGAGCATCTATGAAGCATTCTTCTTATAAAAAAAAGAGTCCTATATTGAGAAAAAAACGAGAAAAAGAAAAAGGAGATTATGAAAAGAGGAAAGAGAGAAAAAGCACCATATTCCCATGGTAAATAAGAAGATTGATGAGATGTTTGTTGTCTGCTTGCCTTGTCATTTTGATATGGGGATGCTTCCGTATCATCGGGCAAGGGGTACCCCGTTGGCGGTTCTCTATGATACACATATGCTTACAATAACAAGAACTTACCGGTGACTAAACTTGAGTAGCATGAGGAGCGACCCTCGTATTCAAGAGACATGAGATTCTCAATTTACAACTTGTCAATGCATATCCTCATATTTGATCACTTTAACCTTAATCACCTAAAGATGCCTATGATAGGGGCAATGAGAGCTGAAAGCTAGTAAGTACCATAATTTTTGGGAGCTCTTTATGAGACTTGCAATCCCTGCTTCCCTCTGTGAAGGGGCTTTCTTTTACTTTTTAGTTGAGTCAGTAAACCTATTCCCTTCTATCTCAGCAAGTATTTTGAGTTGATGTGTTTCATTCATTCATATCATGATTTATTCAATCATGTTTCTTATGTTCCTTGTTTTGCACATTGCTCTTATCTTGATGTTTACTACTTTGAAAGCTATCATTGAAAACCGGCTATTTGTGAACTCCAACAAATTATCAACTATTCTTCGACCAAGAGCTAAGTTTGCCATTACCAATTATTATTCACTTTAGGTATCTTTATTGTGTTTCCTTTACTTATTACAAGTTAAGTTATATAATAGTGAGTTGTCTTCTATTATGATCTATGTATTGATGAATGTGATGCTTCTTGTCTGTATTCTTTTATCGACTCTTCACTCCATAAACCTGAGGTCATGTTTATTGAGCTCAGTTTTGCTTGGGGACAAGTAAAGTCTAAGCTTGAGGGGAGTTGATACGTCCATTTTGCATCACTATTCTATGTCATAATTTACTGTTATTCATTGATATATTTCATATTAAGAGATGATACTTATGTTATTTCATCTGTTTTTGCATGGTTGATGACTTTTGGAGCATGGACCGCTGCAGTCAGGATTCTGATGGAAAAGGTGTTGTTTGGAGGCAAAATTAGCGAAGATCAGAAAATCCGGGAAAATATACGGAAAATCCTATTTTTCCAATAGACGAAGGAAGCCAGAAGGAGGAGTGGAGATGGGCCACAGGGGGCCCACACCACCCCCTGGCACGGGCCACCCTGGGCCGCGCCACCAGGTGGTGTGGCCGCCCTGGCCCACCTCTAGCTCTCCCCTCTGGCGTATCTATTCCTCCCGAAACCCTAAGACTCGGGGAGTGACCACAGAAAGATTCCATCGCCTCTGCAGGGCGGAAAACACCGAGAGAGAAAGATCTCTCTAGCAGACAGATTTCTGCTAGGGGAATTCCTTCCCGGAGAGGGGAGATCGTCGCCATCAACACCACCATCAAGCTGGACTTCATCGGGATCATCATCACCATCATCACCACCATCATTACCATCAGCACCCTCATCATCATCTCCATATTGCTATAACAATTGGGTTGAATCTTGCATAGTTCTTAGGGGAAACTTTCCCGGTGTTGATTACTCTTTGTAGTTGATGCTATTGAGTGAACCATTGAATTATTGTTTTTGTTCAGATTGGTATACATCATTATTCCATCTCTGATCATGATCCATATGATGTCTTGTGAGTAGTTCGTTTTGTTCTTGAGGACATGGGAGAAGTCATGTTGTTAGTAGTGGAGTTGTGTTGAGAAAGATTCAATAGTTTGATATTTAAGTTGCGGTGTACTTCTTCTAATGGTGTCATGTGAATGTCGACTACATGAAACTTCACCTATATGGGCCTAGGGGAATGCATTGTGTATTTGGCTACTAATCGTAGGGGTTGCCGGAGTGACAGAAACCTGAACCTCCATTAGGAAACCATTGCACAAGGGACGTAAGGGTCTTAGAGTTTAAAGATGTGGTTAGGTTTCTACCTTAATTACTTTCTTGTACTTACGGATGTTTGCAAGGGGTATAATCACAAGTATGTGTTAGTCCTAGGAAGGTCGGTACATTAGCACAGGTTCACTCACACAACACTTAGCAAGCTAAAGAAGATTAATCAACTATATGAAGCGAAAGCACTTGACAGTCTTCCCATGTGTCCTCGAGAATGTTTGGTCATCTTAAGTAATACAACCGGCTTGTCCTTTGCTGCACAAAGGATCGGGCCACTTGTTGCATTTGTCCTATTGTCTTTTATTTACTCGTACTTTATTTACTTGATTTATCAAAAACCCCTAAAAATCCGTTTGCTAAGTATTTGAAGAGAATTCCTGATCCATACCACTAGCCAGCAACTTCTGCTCCTCGTTGGGTTCGACACTCTTACTTATCGAAAATACTACGATACACCCCCTATACTTGTGGATCATCAACCCTGTTTAAGGTCCAATTCCTTCCGAATAGCAGCAAACCTCTCATTGGCAGCAATCCTCCATTTATTCTGATTCTGCGCAAAATGTTAACATGCTTAGTTTCTCTAGAGCATCTAGTCGGAACTATTCAAGTTTCAACTACACGCTCGGGGGCTACAGTACATGATTTTGAACTAAACTAGTTTCTCTAGAGCATCTAGTCAGAACTATTCAGTTTCAACTAAACACTCGGGGGCTACACGGACAAGTTCTACACTTAGTTCTTTGGAGCACTCAGGCCAATAACTATTGATTTATCCGCCTAAGAGCTCGGGGGATATAGTGGGATATGCTACAGAAAGTAAAGTAAGAGAAGTTCAAAAAACTTATGATGGCAATGATCCTGAGATTGTTGGCCAGATGAGCATAGGAGTCATGGAAGGTCCGGGCATTCTTATAGATTGCGTCGGCCTGCTTGATGAGGTCATCCAAGCTCAATGTCGGAGGAGTCACAGCCAATGGAGAGGTTGAAGCCGGAGGCATGGATGAAGACCTAGTTGCCTCCTTCACCTTCAGAGCAGTTGATGGCTCGGAGGATCCCGCCTCGATCGACACTTCCACGTCCACCTCTTCCACCACTTACTTCCCTTTCTCGGTGGCATCCTTAGCAGGAGCTTCAGCCACTTTAGAGGAGGTGCTCTCCTGCGTTGCCTGGCTGCTGGGAATGACATCTGCCTCGACCGAACCTGAGACATCAGTGATTGGATTGACATCTGTCTCCATGGCGGAGGTATCAGGAATGGCGGGAGTTGAGGGCCCAGCGGGGCCAGAAGAGGGCTTGGCGGCAGGAGTAGGGGGAGCAGTGGCGGGAGAGGACTTGGCGGGAAAATCCCTGGTCAGCATATCATGAATGTTTTTTGACCCTCCAACATCTTTGGAGGATCGCTTCAAACTAAAACCGCCTTTCCTCCTGAAACGTACAAAGTATAAGTACAAGAGTTGAAAAAAGGTGTGGGCTGAAAAAGCACAAGTCGGAGAATGAAAATACTTACTCCACAGCAGGAGCCTTGGTGAGGGGAATGCCAGTGGACTTCTTCTTCTTCTCCTCCTCTAAGGCAGCAGTGGAACGTTTGGAGACTCCACTCTCCGATTTCTTCTTCTTGGCCTCGGCAGCAGCATTAGAGGTGGAGATCTTCCGCTTTCGCGCTGCCGGAGTTGGTTGATCCTTGGAGGCATCATCATCGGACACCACCTGGATATCCTTCAGCTTATGATCATAGACCTGGGAGGCCATTTGATCTACCGCTAAGGTCGCCAGCTGGGATACATGGGAGTGTTAGACGAACAACTTCAAAGTCAGAAAAACCTTAGAGCATGTAACGAGCAACAAAGGAAACAGAAGCTACCTCTGGGCCCTTGCCACACTCGAACATGTCGAAGGTGATCTTGAAGCCATGCTTCTTGTCCTTCACCTTGGCGATGTCCTTGAGCCAGAGCTTGATGGAGTCAGTAGAGAAGTTATCCCGCGAAATTCGCATGGGATCCCTCCTGTCTTGGCTATACTTGCACATCAGCTCGGCGCGGTGCTGCAGAGGCTGGATCCACCTAACGTACCAGCACATTGCAAGGTCCAAGCCCGTTAGACCTCCATCTACGAGCCATTCAATCCGCCTTACGGCGCGATTGGCTTCATCGTCGGAGGGAAGGGAGGCTAGAGTCCGCCATGCGGGTACTTCGGTGGAATCTCCATCGACGAAGTCAGGGTAGGTATCAAGACGGTCCGGCAGAGGGACATCTGGCCCGTAGAAATACGTACGGTGCCAGTTCCTGCAAGACTCGTGCCCTATGATGTCGGGGAAGCGCCGGCTAGGCCGGACCTTAAAGCTAATGGTTCCGCAGATCCGCAGTTTGTCCATGGACTCCACGGACTCTCTCTTGACGGTAAAAAAGTATACAAACAGATCTAATCTAGGCTTAATACCTAGGTATCCTTCGCACAGAGCTACAAAGTTGCTAAGGACTAGAATACTGTTGGGTGAGAGGTTGTGGGGGGAGTACCCAGAAGTGTCAGAGGACATCCAGGAAGAAGTTGGAGACTGGCAGGCTTACGCCACGTACCCGCTGAGACTTGAGGTAAACCTTCTCTCCGGCTTGGGGAGAAGGGACCACCTCGCCGGCCGGTGCCACCTGCCAGACCAATTTCTCTGCTGCGGGGAGATACCCCTCATCGACCAACTCTTGGAGATCTTCGGCGGAGAGATCAGAGCCTCTCCACACCCCCTTGTGGGAGTCGCTTTCTTCTTCAGCGGCTTCGGGCACCGCTCGTTATTGGTCGTTGCTAATGGACTTCGTCACGGCGGAGACAGGAACAACCACTCCCTCCGGCAGGACGATCACTCCCTAGGATGGCTCCGTCATAGCCTCGGGAATCGCCGCCATGGAAGGAGCAGAGCTGCTGGAAGCCATTGCGACAGGGAGAAGGTGGATGAAGAAAGGGCTCTGGTTAGGGTTTTCACAGAGGAGCTCGAACGGTCGTACGGTTGGAGGAAAACGAAGACTGGGAAGCGAATGCGGGTAAGAAGAAATAAATTGACTGCGATAAGACTATATAGACCTCGCATCAAGATTCGTGCAAAAGAACTAATGGATGGAACGTTGCCGATGTAGAAGTGAACGTTTGCAGTAATTTCGCCACGTCCTCCGTCTTTTGCCGCTCCACCATTTCAGATTTCGCGCGCGTGAAAGTAGCTGATGATTAATTCTCTGTTTCTGTGAGTTTCGAGGAAGCGTAGGCTGTACCCTACGTCATCCTCCTGACAGTTGCAGTGAAGGGTCACATCCTAAGATTCCATCGAAGACGGAGATTACCCGACTCCGGAAAGAAAGACTCAAGGAATATCCGGCTACATTGCGAAGCCGGAGAGGATTGCAGGGTTCTTTGGGAGACCTTTGAGATATTGCTTGAAGGATTGCCAGCATCACTTGGACAGGACATTCAGAGATCAAGGAGCAAGACGGCGCAAGATTTCAAAGTCCTCCGGGGGCTACTATTGGGGATATGCTATATGGGTATCCTCATAGCATGTCACCAATCCGCCTAACCCGGGTGGTCCATAGTTGGTAGCAAGGCCTATGGCCTGCTGGGTGGCCCAGTTAGACGGATCTAGAAGGGGGCCCATGCCGAATAAAGGAAGGCTACACGGGAGTCACCGACATACTCGGATCCTTGGAGTGCAAGACATGGAAGACTAGTTCGTGTAGGTGTAGGACCCTTTACCTTGTCCGGCAAGGACCTTTCCCTGTAATCCCTAGGTCTTGGTGCCTTTATAAGCCGGCCCGTGGGAGCCTTTAGGGAACAACCTCTTAGATTGCAGTGTACAACATGCAACACCTCGCACAACGAACCTATCATTGTAACTCGGCGTATTGCCATTATAGTGATATATAGCATGAGTAGAGTTCCGCCACCGTAGTGGGACTTGAACCTAGGTAAGCTGTGTTACCTCGTACCCGCCAACTCTCCTCCTTACCCCACGTCTCTAAACACGCACTATGAGGACCCCTCCATGGCGTACTCGTCGTCAATACCACGACAATAAGAAATGATTTCTGTACAACAACAACATTGACGAGTAGCTTGGGGTTCCTGGTCAACAGCCTGGAATCTAAGGATTGGGACGTCATCATTATACTTCAGGCCTCTTAGGCCATTTGTTAAGTTTGCTATACTTAATAGCATAATTTGCCTTCTGTTGTTTGATGTTTTTGGTCAGTGACCTCTGCTTGTAATATTTTGGATCTTTGCTCAGTTATGAGCTTGCTGTAATAACTTTTGATTCGTAGGGTCACTGTAATGTTACTGATTCTTTCTCTGTATGCTTCCGAGTTTTAGGTTAGGCTTATATCATACAGAGGTCTGGGTTTGTCTAGCCCTAATCCCGGGGGTGTCACAAGTTTTGGTATCAGAGCAGTACCGTCCGTACGAAAACCTTTCTACTGGTCGATGTTGAGTCTAGTGTTTGTGAAAACTATTTGAAAGTTGAAAAGTATTTGCAAAAACTCTAGTATGCTTCTTTTTCTCCTTATCAAGTTTTTTCTAACTCTCGGTCATCTTATCTTGTGTTAACTTTGAAAAGTTTTGCTATCTCGTCTCATTTTTTAAAGCTTAGGTGCTTTCTAGGCATGTCGTTTCTTAACTAATTGACCTAGTGTCTAGTTCTCCAGAGTCAGTTGTGTGAGTGTTCCTTGTTTCCCTTTGATCTTCTTCACTTGAGAGATTCCTTTTCATCATGATCTCTCTATCTTATGGGTCCACAACATCATGTTCATGGTTCCACAGTAATCTGTTCTAGGCCTCAAAGTTTCCTTTCGCCTCGTGTGCCTCCTTTTTATTTGTTTGGGTACTTCAGAAGTTGTTTATTCTCGTGAAACCTAACTCGTGGTTACTACCTTGTAGTACCCTCTCTACTACTAAGATAGTAGTTACTCCTTTCTTTGGGTTTTAACCCTTGCACTTGAACCGAAGATCCCTGAGTGTATTGGATTGTGGTGTTGTGAATCTTGCACATGAAGCTGACCTTTAACCCAAGATCCATTTTGTTGATCCCTATTGTTAATGTTCAAACATTACCTCAGGATGGGTAGTATCTTCTACTATAGCCTTCAAGCTTGTGGTATTTGTCACCATCGAATTGTCACAATTAAAGACTTCCCCTACCACTAGGTATGGCATATGTTCTTTAACGGAACCAAATAGATCATGACAAGAGTACTCCTCATGAGTCTCGCATATGTACCCGTGACTCTGCCACACCTCCCTTTCCTGCATCGGTCCTTGGAATATTGTTGACTTATGCATCCACATATCGGGATTCTATCCTTAGCATGTTCTTCTTTTCCCTTATTGTTTTCTGACCTTTGTCTACTGATGGCTCAAAATGTAGAGCATGTTGGGAACCCCAAGAGGAAGGTATGATAAGCACAGTAGCAAGTTTTCATTCAGTTATGAAACCAAGGTTATCGAACCAGTAGGAGCAAGGAAACAACTCCAAGGTGTTGCTAGCAACTTGGAATCCTGCACAACACAACCACAGAAGTTTGCCCCAACTTACAATGAGGTTGTCAATCTCACTTGTTTTGCTAAAAACAAAGGATTAAACGTATAGTGTGGAAGATAGTAATTTCTTGGAGAAAGTAAATAGTAAATAGTAACAGTAGATTGTATATCAATGGTAAAAGAATGGATTGGGTTCCATAGTTCACTAGAGGTGATTCTCCTTAAGATAAATAGCATGTTGGGTGAACAAATTACAGCGGGGCAATTGACATATTTGAGAAAGCATACAATGCATATACTAGACATCTTGACTCCTGTGAGATTTGATTGGGCATTACAACGTTATACATAGACCGTAATCCAACTGCATCTATGAATAATAATCCACCTTCAGGTTATCGTCTGAACCCCTTCTAGTATTAAGTTGCAAGCAACAAATAATTGCATTAAGCAAAGTGTGTATACTAAACAATATGATTGTCCCATGGACAAAGGATTGGTGTTTTCTCCCTAGTAGTAGCAGCACATCTACAACCTTAGAGATTTCTGTCACTTCCCCAGATTACCAGAGGCATGAACCCACTATCGAGCATAAATACTCCCTCTTGGAGTTGCAAGCATCTACTTGGCCAAGATAGTTACAAACAACGGAGAGCATGCAAGATCACAAATAACATAAACATGATATAATCAATAATCAATCTGAAATAGCATCTCCATATCCATCGGATCCCCGCAAACACAACATGTAAGATTACAAATAGATGATCTTGATCATGAACAGAGCTCACAAGATCTAAACATGATAGCACAAAGGAGGAGAACCAACCATCTAGCTACTACATGGACCCGTAGTCCAAGGATGAACTACTCACGCATCACACCAGAGGTAGGCATGGTGATGAAGAAGGCCTCTAGGGTGATCTCTCCCCTCCGACAGGGTGCCGGGAAGAGCTTCAGATCCCTCCCGATCTAGGGATGGAGATGGCGGCGGCTACAGACTCTTTCGTGGATTTCTGATCGGGTCTTTTATCGGGTCCTAGGGTTTTCGTCCCAGGAGGCTTTTATAGGAGAAAGGGCAAGGTCGGTGGACTACTAGGGGACCACACCCCCTGGTGGCGCGCCTAGGGCTGGGCACGTCGCCACCAGGTGTGGCCGCCCTGGTGCGCCACTTCGTCTCCCCTCCGGACTCCGTGTTCCTTCTGGTAAAATATTGACTTGGGCTTTTGTCCGGTCCAATTCCGAGAATATTTCCTTACTAGCTTTTCTGAAGCCAAAAATAGCAGAGAACAGGCAACTAGCATTGTGGCATCTTGTTAATAGGTTAGTTCCAGAAAATCTCTAAAAATATCTCAAAGTGTGAAAAAAACATAAGAAAGTAGATATAAAACAAGCATGGAACATCAAAAATTATAGATACGTTTATGACGTATCAAGCATCCCCAAGCTTAACTCCTGCTCGTCCTCGAGTAGGTAAGTGATAAAAAGAATAATTTTTGAGGTGACATGCACCATCATAATCTTGATAAAGGTATTTGTAAAACATTGATAGCTGGGATCAAAGTACTCTAACATGAACATGAAAGATAGAGTTCTAATAATAAGACATAACAACTATGTTGCAACATGAAAAAGGTACAAACAAAAGATTCATGAATAATAATGCATTCAAAGACGTTTGTTTGTTTCACATATAGAAAACATAATAAGAATGGTATTCAGCTTGTCCCTCATCGTATAGCAAAACATAAATGCATAGGACACCTTCAAAGTTTATAAGGGTGACTAGATACAAATAATTTAAGAACAAGCAATATCAAAGTTATGAATCAATCAACAAGTTTTGGGACAATGCACATTAAACTAAGAATGATCACTATGCTCTCTCAATTGGTGCATAAAGATAGAAGATGGAGACTCAACATAAAAGTAAAAAAGAAAGGCCCTTCATAAGAGGGAAGCAGGGATTTCAAGTTTCATAAAGAGCTTCCAAAAATTATGGTACTTATTAGCTTTCATCTCTCATTGTCCCTATCATAAGAATCTTTAGGTGATTAGGGTTAAAGTGAACAAATATGAAGATATGCTTGACAAGTTATAAGTCGAAAATCTCATGCCCCTTGCCTACGAGTACCGAACCTCATGCTACTCAACTTTAGTCACGAGTAAGTTCTTGTCATTGTAAGTACATGTGTATCATGCATGGAGAACCGCCAACGGGGTACCCCTTGCCCCATGATACATGAGCTATCCCATATCAACATGACAAGGCAACAGACAATGAGCATCCCAGCGATCTTTTTATTTGCTATTTGCATAGGCTTTTATTGAGGAAGCTTCACAGAATGCTCACTACGGTTATGCTGCAAGTTACCACCATGATTAGGCATGGCTTAGGGTAGCCGCCCAAGCATTTCTCTAACACACATACAAACTACATGAGCTTACAAACTCCCCTTTTATTTCACACCGCCGGGATCCATAAACAAAAAAACATGATATCAACTGAATAATAAGTGCAATGTTGAAAGCGTTCCCCATGGTACATGGTTCTGCTAATTCTCAACTTATAAAGTGAAAGCATATACGCAACATAGAAGGACGCTATGGTTCAAGTTTATTAAGTGCTAGAAAGTAAAGTGTGCCATCAAGTTCGTGAGAGCTTTAATCACTAATTTTCACATAACAAGTTTAATTTGGAAGGTAGATAAAAACATGAATATACTTGGAATAGTGTAAAACACCATGCATAGGAATTTATAGTGGACTCTATGGAATAACTTGGTTTTCTTGGGGGTTGGATGCATGAGTGGAACTCATACTTGGTACATGTGGAGGCTAGCAAAAGACTGGGAGCGACCAACTAAGAGAGCACTAATTGCCATAATCATGCAAAGCGACAAAACATTATTAATTAAAGCATAAAGTGATATTACAAGTCAAAAAACTAAATGATCATAGAGGATAAGGTGACTTGTTCATAGTCTTAACATGGTGTAAGCATGTGCCAAGTCAACCCAAATAAAGCATCGAAGGAGAATACCACAATATTATGCTAAAACAACGCATGATTCTTTCAAGGCACATTATGCAATCTCAATTGTTTGGAACAAGTCATGCTACAACAATAATCACTAAGCATAAGTTCAAGCAATATCAAACATGACATGATAAAGTCTAGGCCACAGTCAGAACAAAACTCCTTTTGTACCACTTATAAGCATGAACTTTCCTACTCTTTTCCAATCATCAATCAACTTATTTGAAATATAATATGAATACAGGGGTCCATCCAATTGATTTAAGCAAACTAAACAAAAGAAAACTAAAAGCAAAGACGCTCAAGAACAACACAATTGTGCATGAAACAATAAAAATGAAGTGTTTTGGAAGAAAACCTGAGATTTTTATTGATGAAGAAGGGGATGCCTTGGGCATCCCCAAGCTTTGACGCTTGTACTTCTTGAATATTTCTTTGGGTGACACGGGTGGCATCCCCAAGCTTGATCTTTTGTCCATACTTCATCTTATCACATTGTTCTTCCCTACACTTGAAAATTTCCTTCATACAAAACTTCACACAATCTTCATTAGCAACATTAGTGTACTCAAGATAATAAGTCTTTGGGTTCAGTTTCAACACAAGTTATACTCCATTAAAACACTAGCTACTATAGCAATTCCTTCTAAAAGATCAAGTAATCAAAGAGAACTCAAAGAGAAAGAGATTAAGAGGCAAATGCAAATAGTGGCAGAAATCTGTCAAAACAGACCAGCAGGTAAAAACCAATTTTTTCGAAGACCTTATGTTGCTCAAATAGAAAAGTGCTGAACTAATGAAAGTTAGATAAAAACTGGGGGCATAAGAACAAAAAATTACAGCTCAATCCGACGTTCGGAGATTTTTCACGATTTTTTACAGTGAAGCACACAAATCTATTTTGGGACATCAACTTTCCCAAGTCTTACTGCTCTCTCATTAGAGGTTATTCTTGGCAAAAAAACCACACAAAAAGGATAAGGAGAGGTTATTATAGACGTAATAACTTCCAAGACTCAACAAAAGAAAAACTTACTGAATAGAAATTTTGGTTATCTCCCAATAGTGCTTTTCTTTAACGCTTTTGAGCTAGGCATAGGAAGCAAGATTCAAGTATTTTCGAATGAAGAAGCATTAAAACCAAGTTTTGTTTTAATAGTAGAGGCAAAAGGTATCTTCTTTCTCTTCTTAGGGGAGTATTCTATACCTTTCTTGAGTGGCAGTTGATATTTAATGGTGCCTTCCTTCATATCAATAATAGCACCAACTGTGCTAAGAAAAGGTCTTCCCAAGGTAATAGGACAAGAAGCATTGCATTCAACATACAAAACATAGAAATAAATGGGGACATAGGTATTGTTAACCATAATAAGAACATCATTAATACTCCCCATGAGTTTCTTTTTAGCATTATCATCAAGTTGAATATCTAAATAACAATCTTCCAATGGTGTCAAGTCAAGCATCTCATAAATCCTTCTAGGCATAATAGAGACACTAGTATCAAGATCACATAAAGCTTTGAGATGAAAATCATTCACTTTCATATTAATGATGGGTTCCCAACCATCTTATAATTTCCTAGGAATAGAAGCTTTATGTTTCAACTTTTCCTCTTTAATTTTTATAAGAGCATTTGTAATGTGTTTTGTAAAGGCCATATTCATAGCACTAGCATTAGGACTTCTAGCAAGCTTTTGTAGGAACTTAATTACTTCAGAAAATTGCAACCATCAAGATCAAAATCAAAATTACCATCCAAGGACGTAGAACTGTTTCCCATATTTTGAAGAATTTCAGCATTTTTATTGGGGATGGTTCCATTGGTTTTAGGCATTGTTGCAAAAGGAATGGGGACTTCATGCGGTTTACTAGCATCTACATTGGTGGTGGTAATAGTACAAATATTATTATTTCTAGAAATTTCATCTTCTCTTTCCCACTTAGCATGCAATTTAGCTAACAGTCTAACATTTTCATCAATACTAACTTGTATGGCATTAGTAGCAGCAAAGGGGTTTTCCATAGTTTTAGGTTTAGTAGCCATTTTATTAATCAAAGAAGATTGTGCTTTAGATAAATATTATATATTTCTTTTAGCATTCAAATGTTTTTCCTCAACAGTTTTATTGAAAGTCGTTTGTTTATTAATAAAATCCTTAAGCATGACTTCAAGTTTAGTGGGTGCACTTCTATTGTTGTTGTAGGAATTTCCATAAGCATTACCATTATTGGGAGGATATAGCCTATAATTGTTACTACCAAAATTATTCCTATAGGCATTGTTGCTAAAATTACTATTTCTAATGAAGTTCACATCAACTTGCTCTTCTTGAGCAACCAAAGGGGCTAAGGGAACATGATTTGGATCAATATGAGCTTTCCCATTAACAAGCATAGACATAATAACATCAATTTTATCACTCAAGGAGGAGGTTTCTTCAACAGAATTTACCTTCTTACCTTGTGGAGCTCTCTCAGTGTGCCATTCAGAGTAGTTACCATCATATTATCAAGGAGCTTTGTTGCAGCACCCAAAGTAATGGTCATAAAGGTGCCTCCAGCAGCAGAATCCAACCGATTACTTGAAAAATAATTCAGTCCTGCATAAAAGGTTTGGATAATCATCCAAGTAGTCAATACATGAGTGGGGCAATTCTTTACCAAATAATTCATTCTTTACCAAGCTTGTTTAAATTTCATTATTTCACTTCTCATAGATATAATCTTAGCAGGAGGATAGTATTTTCCATTGAAAGCACCTTTGCATTTAATCTAGGAATCAATACTATTTCTAGGTAGGGATAGCAACCATTCTTTAGCTTTTACTCTTACAGAGAAAGGAAACAATTTAAGCTTAATAATATCTCCATCTATATCCCTATGCAACAAAGTTATTAAGGTGAGCAGCAGCATCATCGGTACCAGCACTAGAAAATTGTTCTTTCATAACAAGGTTGAGCAAAGCAGGTTTAATTTCAAAGACAGCAGCTCCAGGAACAGGTGGAGCAATAGGTGTGCACATTAAATCATTGTTGTTGGTGCTAGTGAAGTCACACAACTTAGTGTTTTCAGGAGTATTCATTTTTTTAGATTAAAGCGAGCCAACATAAATAGAAACTAAAATAGGAACTAATTTTTTTGTGTTTTTGATAGGAAGAAACAAGCAAACAAAGCAAAAATAAACTAAGCAAAACAAAAAACAAAGTAAAGAGATTGGTTGTCAGGGACTCCCCTTGTTAAGCTTTCCTTAACTCCCCGGCAATGGCGCCAGAAAAAGTGCTTGATGGCTCAAAATGAAGAGCTTGTTGGGAACCCCAAGAGGAAGGTATGATGAGCATAGCAGCAAGTTTTTCCTCAGTTATGAAACCAAGGTTATCGAACCAGTAGGAGCAAGGAAACAACTCCAAGGTGTTGCTAGCAACTTGGAATCCTGCACAACACAACCATAGAACTTTGCCCCAATTTACAATGAGGTTGTCAATCTCACTGGTTTTGCTGAAAACAAAGGATTATACATATAGTGTGGAAGATAGTAATTGCTTGCAGAAAGTAAATAGTAAACAGTAACAGTAGATGGTATATAAATGGTAAAAGAATGGACTGGGGTCCATAGTTCACTATAGGTGATTCTCCTTAAGATAAATAGCATGTTGGGTGAACAAATTACAGCAGGGCAATTGACAGATTTGAGAAAGCATACAATGCATATACTAGACATCTTGACTCCTATGAGATTTGATTGGGCATTACAACATTATACATAGACCGTAATCCAACTACATCTATGACTACTAATCCACCTTCAGGTTATCGTCTGAACCCCTTCTAGTATTAAGTTGCAAGCAACAGATAATTGCATTAAGAAAAGTGTGTAAAGTAAACAATACGATTGTCCCATGGACAAAGGATTGCTATTTTCTCCCTAGTAGCAACAACACATCTACAACCTTAGAGATTTCTGTCAATTCCCTAGACTACTAGAGGCATGAACCCACTATCGAGCATAAATACTCCCTCTTGGAGTTGCAAGCATCTACAGTTACAAACAATGGAGAGCATGCAAGATCACAAATAACATAGACATGATAGAATCAATAATCAATCTGAAATAGCATCTCAATATCCATCAGATCCCCGCAAACACAACATGTAAGATTACAAATAGATGATCTTGATCATGAACGGAGCTCACAAGATCTAAACATGATAGCACAAAGGAGGAGAACCAACCATCTAGCTACTACATGGACCCGTAGTCCAAGGATGAACTACTCACGCATCATACTAGAGGCAGGCATGGTGATGAAGAAGGCCTCCAGGGTGATCTCTCCCCTCCGGCAGGGTGCCGAGAAGAGCTTCCGATCCCTCCCGATCTAGGGATGGAGATGGCGGCGGCTACAGACTCTTTCGTGGATTTATGATCAGGTCTTTTATCGGGTCCTAGGGTTTTCGTCCTGGGAGGCTTTTATAGGCAAAAGGGCAAGGTCGGTGGAGTACCAGGGGGTCCACACCCCCTGGTGGCGTGCCTAGGGCTGGTCGTGCCGCCACCACGTGTGGCCGCCCTGGTGCGCCACTTCGTCTCCCCTCCGGACTCCGTGTTCCTTCTGGTAAAATATTGACTTGGGCTTTTGTCCGGTCCAATTCCGAGAATATTTCCTTACTAGCTTTTCTGAAACCAAAAACAATAGAAAATAGGCAACTGGCACTATGGCATCTTGTTAATAGGTTAGTTCGAGAAAATGTATAAAAATACCTCAAAGTGTGAACAAAACATAAGAAAGTAGATATAAAACAAGCATGGAACATAAAAAATTATAGATACATTTACGACGTATCATCTACCAGTTGGTAGCCAAGTAGTAATGCGGATTGGTGTCTTCCGATGCAAGGTACTCTTGTGGTCCATCAAGACAAACCATTTTGGGATGTCAGGAGAGACAAACTCTAGTACCTCGTCATATCTAGGACTAGGTCAAAGTGTTGTAATCTGTAGATCAATAAGCATTGACTAACTTTTGATTTGTTCTACCTTAAAGTATCACACTCTTATAAACTAAGAGGTCGTGCTGAGTTCATGACTCCCTTAATGAACTGATGTTGTTACACATATTTACCCACCCTTCCTTCGAGCTTTTGTGCTCGTGAATGATGCATGTGCGTAATACTGTGGCCATCTGAGATTCTTAGCAATCATTATTGCTTTGGACCTCAACAAGGACATTTGTGTCATTCTTAAATTGATTGGTTAGTCCAATCACTAAGAAAAGGATGGTTCTACCATCAAGTCCATTATTCTAATGCACTCTCTTCGGTTAAAGAGTTAGGCTTGTGCCGAAACTCTGAGACTATGTCTTCTTGCCTTACTAAGCAAGTTTCCTCTCGAACTATGTGACATATCGGTGGTTTGTGATATTCTAGATGTATTGCTAGAAGTATTGCCATGTTGCCACATGACCATGTTTATCAAGTTCTTGAGCAAGCCAGTTCTCTAAACTGCCCCTTTCTCCAAGGATCCGTACTGGATACGCCTGAACTAGTTGGTTGATCTTAAACAACAACTTGGAGAGTTTTAAGACAAAAGTTCTACCCAACTTTGTTCCTTCGTAAGGGATAACCAGTTTTGTTCATGCTGAAGAAAGATAGTGTTTACTTCATGGATATGTTATCTCCCTCCACCTTTGATTTGATTTGCGTTATCACCAAATCAAACCCAGTTCCAAGGACTATCTTGATGATGTTGCTACTCGTGATGTGTCACGTGAGTACATCTTCATGTTCTTTGGTCTGACCAATATCTATGTCCTGTTCATACAGCATATGAGTCCCTCTTCTTGGAGTATGTTGATAAGTTTGTTATTGAGCCCATCGATGACATTCTTATCTCCTCCATGCTAGACTAGATTTATATGGAACAGTTGGCCTTAATGTTGGAAACTTTTGAGTACCGTCTTCGTGTGATCTTGAAGTATGCATTCTGGATGTTAGAAGTAACTTTCTCCGGTTCACGTGCAATAGTTGAAGTTGTCGTCGTGGATTTGAGAAGAGTTATCCTTGTTTCCTTGGGAATCATTTCATGCCAACCAAGAAAGTGTAAAGCACTCTTGATATGGTAGGTTGATACCTTCACATATCAAGAACACTCTCTAAGCACACTAATCCACTGACTAATTTGTCATGGAAGAGAAGAAGTTCCACAAACTTCAGTATCCTCCTAAATGTCTTCCAACAATAAGGATGCATTTTTCTTTCTTTGCAATTAATTATGTAGGAGCAATTATCTTTTGATAACTTGCAAATACATGGGTTTCGCAACCTAGCTCATTCTTTTGGAGCTTTACAATGTAGTCCATGTCTTGAGAATCTAGTAACTTTACCTTTGTGGTAAATGTTGCACACCTTCTATTCAGAAATGCTGAGTCTAAAGTATCTATTCCACCTAACCAGAGCTGAATATCAAGCAACAAGGATGGTTGATGTTCTTCAAGGTTTTTGACGTAGGTCTCTTTGAAAATCCGGCAAATATTGATGTAGTGGTTAACACAATCAGCCGAAAGATCTCCTGTCACATTCTCTTGAATCATCAATAACAACCACTCTTCATGAGACATCTTCTATGATTTGTTATAGGAGTTGTGCTTATGGTTTCCTTTGTATCCGAAGTCTGACCTTTTTACTTGATGTCTCGTGTCTCGAACATCAAGGAGAACATTTAAAGTAGTGCTGCTAAATGTCTCTCGGTCGATTCTCCAGACCATTTTATGTTGGCAAGCGTCCTGATGTGCCAAGTAACTAAAGTATGAGAATGAAGTTTCTTTTTCCTCGTGTCATCAGGAATCTTCCTATTTATTCATCTGGTGGTGTAAAGTGGTATCACGATCTTTGGCAAAGATTTTGATAGACCCGGATGAATAAAGAGTTTCCTTCGGTTCCTCTAACATGTTCGAAGAGCGACTATGGTTTTGATAATCAGATGTCCTCTTGCTACATGTTCCTTGTGACTCTTACGAGTCATATCCACCAATGCAACCTTTCTGTCTTAACCTTCTGTCGAACAAAGAATGGTCCTTCTGTATCAAAAGTAGTTCAATAGCTTGGTTATTCGTATCTCTGTACCTTGGAAGCTCTACTTAAGCCGTTAGTAGAGGTTCATCTCTCGAAGTCTTTGGTTGTGTTCCTTCTGTTGTAAGCTTTCCCTTTCAGAATCTTAAACTCTTATAAAGGTCTATGGTCTCAATCCTTATGAAGACCATCTATCTAATACCTTGGAACCATCTCCTTTTGTTTCCTCCTTTACCCTGGCATGTTTCATGCTCGTTGGATCCAGAGATGTTAAGAAACATCTATCCACGAGTTGACCATGAGATACTCTATTTGCAGTTCTATGTATTCCCTCTCTTCTTTAGTGTGTGCAGCTACCTCGAAGAAATGAAGCGCTTCATTCATTAAATTATGGTGGCATGGATCAACCTCTTCGGGAAGATCGTCTAAGTCTAGTGTGACCCTCTTCCTGCTATCTTCCTATCTAGGAATCTCAGGAGGAGATTCTGTTAAGGGGGATAGAACTGTAACACCCCTAGTTGTTCTAATAATAATTAGGGTTTTGATTGTGCATTCATGAGCATCATATTTTAAAAGTGCATCCAAAAGAAATTAAGTAAAACCTTGAACTATTCCAGCCCGTAGCCCACTTTCTCTCTTCTCTTCCCTGCCGCACAGTGTGATCCCGCGCGGCCCACTCTAGCCCAAGCCAGCCCAGCCCGCGTACCCCTTCGCCGTGCTTCCTCTGTCTTCCTCCTCGTGACAGCGAGAGAAGCACCCCGTTGGCACGTCCGATGCCGTCTGCCGCTCCATTGTGATGCTCGCCTCCCCTCGTCAATTCCTAGAGCTAGATAAGATCGCCACGACGCCCTCTCGCCCACCCTATCCTCTCACTCCTCCCTACAATTTCCCTCTCGTTTCCCCTGGAGGCCGAAACCCTAGCTCGGCTAGAGCCACTGTCACCGTCGTTCAGGACCACCTCTAGCCCAACTGAGCATGCAGTCGTGACCCTCTAACTCTCCTCGATCGTTTGCCCCATTAGCGCAAGCCGGCGTAGCTTCAATCGCCCCAATCACCACCTCCGTCCCCGATGCCGGCCTCCACCATCTCTGTCGAGTCCCGACGTGATAGCCTTCGTCGATCGCACAATCGTGCTCAGGGCGAGCTTCTCTTCCTCATGGACCTCCCATATGTCCTTCTATCGCTCTGTAGCCAACGCCCGCCGTTGTTCTGCAAGCCCCGTGCCGCTCGTCGCTAGGGAGCTCGCTCTGGTGACTAAATCCAGGCAGCGCCGCCACTAACTAGCCCGTCGTGAAGCCCTGGTTCGAATGCGCCTAGCCTCGCAGCCCCGCCCGCACCCTAGCACCGTCGCTATTGACCACCTGACGATGGCCATCGCGATGACGTCACCGTGGCGTCACGCCGACCTGTTCCACTGACCGCTGACCGCCAGCGTGGCAGACGACATGGCTCTCGGCCCACAGTCAGCCACAGAGGCTAGACCTAGTGGCTGTGTAAAAATATTTAACGCTCCGGCTGACGTCACCCTTGCGCAATAAAAGTTTATTCAATTAGTTTAATATTTTAAAAAAAGGTTTAAATATTGTAAAATCAATAACTAATTAATTTTAAATCAAAAAAATATGTATAATATATCAAAATGTTCAGAAAAATGAGATCTACACAATAGACTCATGATCATGCATTATTTAACAACTCCAATTGCAAGTTTAATTAGAAGAATCAATTGAACTCTGTAGGTGATTTCGAGGTTCCCCTATTCTAAGGTTTGTACCCCTCGGACCCTGTTTAAAATGGCGAAGCATGCTTTAGGGTTTCCTTCCAATACAATTTTACTTTCCATATCATCATCCTTGTTTGAGCATTGCATCAATACCATGTATTGATTGTTGCTTTCCTTTCTGGTGTTTTTGCTTCTTCTCGATAGACCTCGGAGTAGATGTGAGCAACAAGATCGAGTCCAAGATTGAAGTTCAAGATTAACACCATCGAATGTTATCAACGAACAAGATCATCTGATGAAGCCTGGAGATCTATAGTTGGGTATCAACAGGCAAAGGCAAGCATAACACAACACATGATATAATCCTATGATTTCAAAGTATTTCATTCTTGTCATGTGCATACGATTCTAAAGTCTTTCACCGTTAGATACAGTAATCGTATCTGATGCATGTTTCCTTTGTATCCTATACTCCCTGATCCACTGCTCCTAGCATAACTAGGGTTTGGCTTATGAACTTTGGTAGAGCTATCTATACCTGTTGTGCTTAGCCAAGCTTAGTTGTTACTGCTGGTCCATCCGATTGATGAATCAGAGCTACGAATGAACCTAGTTGGACAGGATGACGTGGTATGATCAGAGATGAAAGTTAAACATGCTAAGGCTTGTATGGAAGGCCACGAGGGTTGTAGTTTTTGCAGTTCCATACTTGCCACCATTAGGACCCGAGGTTCTTGCCTCATGAACCAAGACGAGCGTACAGCCACACGGGGCCTAGGAAACCCCTTGACCCCAACTTGCCTAGTCTGATCCATGAGTCCGTAGTTTGAGTTTTGTAGTTGGCATCTGCATATTTGGATGGGTCAAATATGGTGCATCATATAGGACATGGCCAGGTGAACGGTGCACGACACTGAAACTAGATCCCGGTACACAGAGTCGCGGACCTCCTCGGAGTATGGCCAACTGCCGCAGCAGGGAGCCCTTCTGGGTGACTCATGGATTAGGCAAAAGCAAGGGAAAGGTTTTGGTCAACCACCCTCTATCAGCACACCAAGGAAATGTGTCAAGTGGCATCAAGAGTCGGTCGGCGCATGTGGGTAAAGTTTTACACCCCTGCAGGGTTAAATCTTTTTGAAAAGTCGTGTCCACGGTTATGGACGACTTGGGAATGGACATGGGATAATAGAGAATAATAACCTAAACGTAAAACTTGGAGTGAAATAAAGTGTGCTTAAGGATGCTTCCTCAGGGATCGAGGGGGTGATCCTAGATGGTAGGTTCAGCTGATGATGATTCGGTGGATGTCAAGAGATGATCAAGTTAGAGATATCGCTTTCTTATCCCCTTTTAAAAGGTTCTATTTAGTCGAGCTTCTTCTCATCCCTCTGGTTTTACAAACAAAGACAACTTTATGCAAAATAAATCCACCATCCATAAGTCTTGCGAAGTACACCCTGTACTCAGTCTTGCTTTGTTGATACTTTTGCAGCAGGTAAGTGTTACCATAAGAGATGATTTCTGTACGAGAATGACATCGACGAGTAGCTTGGGGTTCCCGGTCGGCAGCCTGGAATCTATGGATTGGGATGCCATCATTATTCTTTAGGCCTCTTAGGCCATTTGTTAAGTTTGCTATACTTAATAGCATAATTTGCCTTCTGTTGTTTGATGTTTGTGGTCAGTGACCTCTGCTTGTAATATTTTGGATCTTTGCTCAGTTATGAGCTTGCCGTAATAACTGTTGAGTCGTAGGGTCACTATAATGTTACCGATTCTTTCTCTGTATGCTTCCGAGATTTAGGTTTGTCTTATATCAGACAGAGGTCTGGGATTTGTCTAGCCCTAATCCCGAGGGTGTCACATATAACATTATATATGATGCAAATATGTGGGAAGACATGTTAACAAACTATGAAGTTCATGTATGCATTTTACATGCTTCAAGGACCTGGAATGGAGCCGACGACTATGGTAGTTATAGAGGTTTTGTTGGTAGACAATCGGACGAGTGGCAGCAATGTCGCGCCTTGTCGAGCAGGTTTGACGTCGTGTTCGAGTGCGGGTATAGAGTCAGCTTCATTGTAGGTGACTATCCGATGGGTGTTGTAGCGCTCTTCAGCGGGTAGTACTGCTTCTGCGCTGTGCACCAGGAAGAAGGGCGTGTTGCCCATGGCATTGTTTGGGGTTATCCTTAGACTCCACAATATCGAGGGTTGTTCCTCAGGCCATGATCTTGCACCTCTTTCGAGAGGCTAGAGGAGCCTTTTCTTGATGTTGTTGCAGATGAGGATGTTTTCCTTTTCGACTTGGCTGTTGGTTTGCGGATGCGCCACCGAGGCGTAGCTGGGATTGATCCCCATCTTCTCGCAGAAGCCTTGGAATTCCTTTGAGGTGAAGTTGGAGCTGTTGTCGGTGATGATGATGTGCAGTACCCCGAACCTGTAGATGATGGACTCGAAGAACTTCACGGCAGTGGCATCGCTTTGGTTGGTGACGGGTGTTGCCTCGATCTACCTTGTGAACTTGCCGACTTCGAAGAGGAGGAACACGTGGCCTCCATGTGAAGACTTCTCTAGCTTTCTGACCATGTCGAGTCCCCATCGCGCAAAGGTCCATGCCAATGGTATTGGCCATAGCTCGGAGCCTTGTGTGTGCGGTTTGTCCACAAATATGTGCCAAGCGTTGCACTTCTCAATGATGTCCTTGGTGTCTTGCATCGCGGTTGGCTAGTAGAAGCCTGCCCATAGGGCTTTAGAGACTAGTGCATGCCTACTGGCGTGCCTGCAGGTGCCCTCATGTATGTCGAGTAAGATGCCTCTTCCATCTTCAGGTGTGATGCACCTTTGCAGGACACAAATGATGCTTCTCTTGTAGTGTTCGCCATTGATTATGGTGAAGGCCTTTGACCGGTGGGCAATGTGTCATGCGTCGGGTGGGTCGTCTGGAATCTCTTTGCATAAAAGGTATGTGATATATGGGTGCATGCAGGTTGGTTCCATCAACATGACCTCTATTGGTCCTTCCGGCGCAGGATTTTCTTCCGTTGTTGCGGATGCCTTGGGATCTTCAGGTGGCGTAGCCCTTGGTTGCGTTGCTGTTGCCGATGAAGTGTCCGGATTCTATGGTCTTGATGGATCGTTCTATGATATGTTCTAGGAACACACCAGGTGGTATGGGTGCATAGGTGGACCCAATGTTGGTCAGTTTGCCGGCCTCTTCATTTTTCTCGTGGCCAATGTGCCTGAGTTCACATCCATCAAAATTTACCTCCAGGGAGTTGTAGAGATCGCATTAGGCGATCATGTTGTTGATGGAATCGTAGTGGTTCATTATTTGCTATGTGCCGAGATTGGAATCACCATAGATCCTCAGCCGTGTGGCACCATAGGTCTTGGCCATGTGCATGTTGTGGATCATAGCCTCATACTCTGCTTCATTGTTGGACATGTGGAACTTCATCCAAAGTACACAGTGTATCTTGTCACCTTGCCGGGATGTCAAGATGACACCAACACCCATGCGTTCAGTTTGCTTTGATCCGTCGAAGTGCATAAACCAGACACCCAACATGTCCAGTACCTATGGTATTTGGAGCTCCATCCAGCGGACTAGGAAATCCGGGATCACCTATGACTTGATCGCCGTGTGCCTTTTGTAGCTGGTGTCCCATGGGGATAGTTCGATGCCCAGAGGGAAACTCACCCTGTTGCTTCAGGATTGTTGAGGATGTGTGATAGTGGTGCATTGTTGACCACAATGATCGGGTGCTCCATGAAGTAGTGGCGCAGTCGACACGCCATCATGAAGACACCATAGGCCAGCTTCTGGTAGTGCGGCTACCACTATTTGGTTAGTGTGAGTACCTCGCTGAGGTCGTATATGGGTCATTGCACCCTGTGTATCTTGCCGTCTTCCATGCGCTCAATGATGAGCACGGTACTGAGCACCTGGTTGGTGGTAATGATGTATAACAATATTGGCTCCTTCTATCAAACACTTGCGTCTCGTGAAGAAACAAGGGGTCCGAAGAGCCCTGAGTTCGACAGGGGTCTGAACACGCATTCTAGGCTAGCCGGTGCTGAAGTAGGCAGTGGAGCTCGCACATGACAGAGAGAGAGAGACATGGATTTTACCCAGGTTTGGGACCCTCGTGAGGAGGTATATATAGCCCCTACTCCTACTTTGTTGTATTGCTCGATGCGCTTCACGAGGGTACAGAGGTAGACGAATGTCTAGAGTTTTAGATCTATGAGATTAACCTTTCTAAGGTAGGAGTTGCCCTCCTTTTATAGGGTCGCAGGGCCTCTTCCCCCAATCTTTGGGCGGGAAGGGTAACCACATTGCCACCCTAAGGATGCCTGGTCTATAAGACTACTTTGTGTGGACTCGGTCTAGGGCTACGGGTTGCCCTCTGATCCTTCATAAAGCTGAGGTTCTTGACACCATCCTTCATTACGCGATGCCGCCCTCGCCTCCCTTGCTCCAAAGTGGCAAGAGACATCTCTGCTAGTGCTAAGGTCATCTGTGGTGCTTTTACACTAGAGGGGGTGGACCGGCTCATCTTTACCGAGGCGGTCCGTGCAGCCCTGGCTCCATCTACTGAGTTTTGTCATGTTCCTTCCGTTTGCTGTAAGATAACAAGAATGCCCCTAGGGCATGCTCCAAAGCATACGAGGCCTGGTGGAGACCCGGGAAAGCCGGAGTCCCCCTCGCGAGGTGGTCGCTGTCAGGGGGACTCGGGTGAGACTCTTGAGGGGCCGGTCGCCTGGATTCCCCTCCCGAGGCTGTTCCGCGAGATACCTCAACCTCTAGAGGGCGCCGTGGCTCAGGCAGTCAGCCCGACGGCCGTAGGATCATGGTACCCCTAGTACCAGGGCTCTGATAGTAGCCCCTAGCGCTTGCGACGCACGTGTCCCTTTATGGACACAAAGTGGCAAGGGCCCAAATGGACGGTGGGTCCCTCCACTGCACTGGTCAACACAGAACCGCCACTGCGCATCGTGACCGTGCACACGAAGCGGCGGTGTGCCTCTCGCCAAGGGATGTAGGTGCGCCCGTCCTGCCTTGGAAACCGCTCCCCATGATTTGACGACTTGTGGGGCAGACTGACGGTTGATGTCGCGTGCCTGAGGCATCGTGTCCTCCCTGCGATGTTAAATGTGGGCACAAAGGAGGCGTCTTATCTTCGACACCACCTTCTCATATCCTTTCCTCCTTTTTCCTGCTCTTCTAAAGCCAAGTTTTCACCCCTCTCCATGGAGCCTGAACGGCCTTCCATCGCTGAGAAGGGTAATTTCGTGATGCCGGAGGTGGATGCGGCTCCGCCAGCGAAGCACGGTGTGGGGGGCCGCGCAGGAGCGTCCACGGGAGGCACAGCGGTCACGACACGGGCTAGGTTGGATCTTCTTCTTCTAGGGTCGCGTTAGCTATCGGGAAAGAGGCGTCGGTGAAGCACGGATGGGGGCTTCCTCGTAGAAGCGGTCATGGCCGTCGCGGGGGGCGCGATGGTGGTCCGGAGTCGGTGCCGCTACTTCCTCTGTCGCATCCAGCCGTCATGATCAATACCGAAGATGACCCCAAGCCAGAGTGGGTCGTCGACTTCGTCCTCGTCCTAGGAGACTTGGACTGGTCCTCAAGGGTGAGGCTTCCCCCACACTTTTCCTTGGGGGCCTGGAGCGACATTCCTAGAGGCGTGCGGCTGAAGCCCTCTGGAGGCGGTAATGGCTAGAACGTGAACGTCGAGCTCCCCGCGTCGGGCGGGATGTACCTCCCATCGGTTGGTATCGTTTCAGCTGTGACCACAACATCAAGCACGCTCGGTGTTGCGGTTCCCCTACATCCCTAGGGATGGCTTCATAGTATCCGTGTTTAACCCTCATATGTGCCGCGTCGACTACCCGTGCCACCTCCGGGGGCTCTGAGCGGGGCATCGTGTCCCGACTACCACCGTGATGCCAATGGGGCCTTAGTTATTTTGCTAATGTAGATATGCAGTGGTGTTATCTTAGCCTTTTCCTTGTAAGGATGACTATAGTGAACTCCTCCTAGATGATACTCCTTGTTGTCTTCCTTTTTCCTTCTGCACTCCACCGAGGTATGTAGCGAGGGGGCAGCTCCCGGTCGTGGCGGCCTCATGCGCTAGTTAGGAGAGGGTCAGGGAGCGGCAACATGACTGACGTGAGTCGACCAAAACATGATCTCCCGTTCCGCCACACCATGAGTAGCACCATGCGAGTGTCCTTGCTGGGGGAGTAAGGGCTGCCCTAGGAGTGCTCTAGAAGGGGCACAATTCTCTAGAGCGGCGCGAAGAGAGGGCTTCCTGAGGTACATGGCCTTGTGTCCTTGTCCTACACACACACTCATTGATACTTGCGAGATAGACGAGAGCCTCCGGCTCGTGCGGCTTATCAGGAGGGGGAGCCTCCCCGGGTTTCCTCCCTCATCCTCTGGCATAGAGCGGTAGGTTTCCTGGGGCCCTTGCGGCTGGAGCAGGCTATCCTCGCGAGGGCCTTTGCGCTTAGATAGCCTCCCGAGGGCGAATCCATGGATTCAAGTGAACCTTGGGGGCGCCCTTTTGAGCCATCCCTCGCATATCCTATGGCATCACTTGTTGGAGAACTCCTGTTATTGTGACCTCTTGAGAGCGAGACCACTGACAGAGTGCATTCCCATGGTATGCTCTGTAGGTCCCTTGGGTAGGAAACTATGGAGCGACGTATAACCTGTCGGGACCTCAAAGAGGTGCCGAGAAGTTGGCCGCTGGAGGGGTGTAACCTCACCAGCCATCCCATAAGCCTCTCGAGGAGAGAGAGTGGTAGGGAAAATGCTTATCCTGTTGGACCCTCAAAGAGGGACCGTAGGTTTAACATGAAAATGTGGCCGCTGGAGGCGGATACCCTCATGAGCCACCCCATAAGCCAATCGAGGAGAGAGAGACATAGGGAAAATGCTTATCTTGTTGGATCCTCGAAGAGGGACCATAGGTTTAGCATGAAAAGGTGGCCGCTGGAGGGGGATACCCTCACAAGCGGACCTGTAAGCCTCTTGAGGAGAGATTCGTAGTGAAAATGCTTATCATATTGGACCCTCAAAGAGGGACTGTAGGTTTAGCATGAAAGGTGTATGTTGGAGGGGATACCCTCACAATCCGCCCCGTAAGCCTCTCGAGGAGAGAGAAAGACGTAGGGAAAATACTTATCCTGTTGGACCCTCGAAGAGGGACCATAGGTTTAGCATGAAAGGTGTCCGCTGGAGGGGGATACCCTCACGAGCCACCCTGTAAGCCTCTCGAGGAGAGAGAGAGAGAGTCGTAGGTCAAATGCTTATCTCGTTGGACCCTTGAAGATGGACCATAGTTTGAGCATGAAAGGTGGCCGCTGGAGGGGGATACCCTCATGAGCCGCCCTGTAAGCCACTCAAGGAGAGAGAGCCATAGGGAAAATGCTTATCATGTTGGACCCTCAAAGAGGGACCGTAGGTTTAGCATGAAAGGTGTGTGCTGCTTAGTTTCTATGTATATGTTGCGCGAGGGTCTCAAGCACCAAGAACCGTGGGTGAGGTGACTTATTGTAGGGGATAGTCCAGAAGTTCAGAGCTCGACACTTTAGGCCTTGGAGTTGGAACCAATAACCATGAGTGAGATGACTTAACACGGGTGCTAGTCTGCAAGTTCAGAGCTCGACACTTTAGGCCTTGGCTTTGATGGGGAGTGACCCAGCGATGAGCACCGTGACTAGACCCCGCTCGCGGGACATATGCTAGAGAACCTTTGTAATGCATGGCTAAAAATGTTTTCCTAATGAAATCAAAGGAAAAATCAAGGTTGCTGCAAGGCGCAAGATCCAAAAAACTACCAGGGAGGTCCAAGCTTATTACAATGTTGTTGTGATCTGCATGGGGGCTTACAAGAGATAAGGTTGAAAAAGGATGGGTGTTAGGAGTCACCTTCAAAAAAGCAGGGTAGTCAGCTGCGTGGCTCGAGGAAGCCTGCTCGTCTCCTGGGCATCTGAAGCAGCCCCCTGCTCATGCCTCTCAGGTGTTGTCGGGGAGGCGGTTGATGTTTCCCATGCGTTGGGTGCAGTCTAGGGGGAGTCGGGAGCCTCCAGCCCCCCAGCACCCTCGTGAGCCCCCGCCATGCTGGCGAGGGTCAACATAGACGGTGCCAGCCTTCCTCCCTTATTATGGACACTGGTGAAGGCCTGAGCCCTGTTGAGCGGGTACAAGGCAACGACCTCCCTTTTCGCCAAGGCATTCTCTAGGGGCACTGAGGACTGCAAGTGCACATATCGATTATAGATAGTTTCGAAATAAGAGTATCGAACCCACAAAGAGCTATTTTGTTAAGGTCTTTATGCCCCTCGTCACCGTCTACCAAAGGATACTTGTAAGCCGCCTTTGATTTCAAGTAAAGGGTGTTTTGAAAGGTTTTTGGTTGAATGCAGAAAAGTAATTAAAATAAGTAAAAGAAAGCAAGTAACAAGAGTGTTTGGAAACGTGGTTCAACTCAATAGGGCTAAAGAGTTCTCAGGGATTTAGGATACATCTCTAGCATGATATTATTATTCATAATTAGGATAACCTACTTCTTGTGTCATGATATGTGTGGAGAGAGCTCCATAATAAGATGTTCACTACAAGGCTCATAGGCAATCACTCTGTTGAGCCAAGAATGAGGTGACCTCTAAATAGCCATCGTGATATCTGAGCGCAATCACCCATACAAACCACCACAATTAAGGGTCTCCCCATGGATATCATAATTAGCTTAGGGAATCTCTCTTTATCCTCCTTTGACCGTGTAGGTTGCTAGCCGGTGCCAATTAGTCATGATATCTTCTGGGGCATGCTTTCAAACACGTCCAAATGATTTCACCCTCTTCTTTAGTCCCGAAGGCAAATGATATGTGGCCGACTACACATACCATCTAAAGAGAGAAAGAGAGATCAAACACACATCATAAATCTATCATAGACCAGTAAGTCATATAGACACAAGAATACATCATCTTTATTTCAATTTCATAATAGTGCTAGGGTTGCTGCATCTCCCCAAGAACGAGGGGAAACTACTCTCACATAGAAGAAATTAATGACAACATCATAATCATATGGATGGATAAAAGTACTGGGATAAATCTAGTGCAAACCATAATTGAATTTGGAATTACAACAAGATATATTGAATGAAAGATGGGGTAATAGTGGTGATGGTGATGCAATGGTTGATGATGAAGGGGATGATGCGATGTCCTCCAATGATCCATGAAGCAGGAGGGATTTGCCCTTCTCCAAGTTCTTCCTTCAGATCCCTTTCTAGTGTGGTTTTTTGTGGCTCGAGGTTGCTGTGAATGTCGGATCTGTGATTTGTCTTTGCTAGGAGAAAGTATTTGATGAGGCGGACATGTTGCCGCATGGTACGGGCAGACGATACGGGCGGACTCTACCCATACCACAGGTCGTTAATGTTGTAGTAGCCATCCTCACATTTGCTATTCTCCTAGGTGTGAATGTAAATCAATTAAATGACTTTTATCACGTAAAAATTATCATATCACAACAAAATATGACAGTTCCAATTGATATGTTCATAAGAGACTCAGTAATTCAGGATCCTGTTAAAACAAGACAAAAGGTGCTTATGGACAAGATCATTACGTTCATGAGGCACAAGTTGTTATAATAAATGAGGAGAAATTGAAACAAGAATACAATATCAGATGTAAAGTTACTTTGGGAGTATTATCACACCGTTACACATCTCGTGACTTAGAGGCTTACACATATTTTGGTATCAATGAAGTTATAAGAAGATTTTAGTGATGCAACATATTATAAAATCATAAAGTTAAATTAGTTGAGCTCTTAATTCAGTAATGAAGATTCATGATCATTATTTTTCTCTTTCTTTTTTCTTTTGCCTTGAAATTCTATTGATAGCTATTCTTTTATCTGCTCTTTTTAGTACAACCAATTGATCATGCTCACTACTTTTAATGGCTTTTAAAAACCGTGACTATAATATGCTACCAAAATTCTTCTTCTATAGTCTAATCAATACTTGTATTGGTATGGAAGTCCCTAAAATCATGACAGCTATACAAGTATTATAACACTCAATCTAATTCAATCATCTAATATAATAATCATGAATATAAAGATAACTTCAAATATCATAAAGTCTCAAAACTCAACAAATATAACTCTTTTCTCGAATAGAAGGGAGCTTGAAGATGATGCAACTAATGCAAACTCTGGAATTGAAACCTAACATGCGTGTAGTAAAGTAAACATGCTAAAAACTGTAAGATAGATTACAAGGTGTTATAGATCTCCTGAAAGCTTGGATCAAGCTGGTGGGATCAAATAATCCCCTGTGATTATTCGATACCGTGGCACTCTTTAAGGTGAAGGTGTTTTGCCAGAAATAGCTGCGTAAAGTTTCTTGTTCGTCTCCTAAAGGGCAGATATGCGGCAAAGACACTTCTGCAGATCCGAGCGCAAGAGGAACATCCCTTCAGCGACTCTATTTAGTGTGTCATTGAGTGCCTTCTTGGTTTCAAGATCTAAGAGGCGCTTGCGCACGATCTCTCGGTGAATGAGTTCTTCCTTCTGGTACTTCTCTATCTTTCGAAGTTGATGTTTGACTTCTAGAACATGTAGACTGATGGGCATGCCCATAAGGTTGAAGCCCCAATCTCGTTGTGGCTTCACGCTCATGCGCACGTTTAGGGAAATCTTCTTTGTTGTAGAAGTATATGCCATAGTTTCCTGGTAAGTTCCTGCATTAGGTCAGTTAGCTTTCTTACACTTCGGTGAAGAGTAGTTGGTGGCGATGATCTTGAATGACTCCGTGCGTGCCTTCCCATGGGGTTTCTTTGATTCTTATTTATCTCCAGGCTTCACCATAGCCAGATAATCCGGCTATTTCCATCCCCTATTTATTTGCTCCATGAACGTCTCAAATTCCCCCTCATCATCATCAGAGTCATAAGCATACCTCTTATTCTTCGGGCTTAGACCTTGAGCTTCACGGTCATTTGCTTCAATGGAGGAAGTCTGGAAGCTATCCCATGAAGGGGACATGAGGCTTAGAGGTTTTCCTTTGCCTAGAACTGGGTAGCGCATCAAGTAGATTGGATATGTTGATATAAGAGGGAGGAAGACCTCTAGGGAGGCTTATTAAGGGTCAGAAATAGGGAAAAAATCATACTAGAAGGAAGAGAGTCGGCCAAGAAAAGAATCCCAACAAATAAGGAAAGAAATAAGCTAAAATGGGAAGAAAACATGGTCGTAACGACAACTTGTACGGGCGGATGCCCGTACATCGTGCCAGTACCGGGTATTTTCCAAAAATCTGACATGCCGAAGGCGGTGAATAATCAACCGACTAAGTGGTACTGGTAGGACCCGCCTGTAGGGCCTAGCCGTACTGTTTATTACCGAGTTTGTTTCTCTCTTTTTTCAATGATACAAGAATCGAACGAGGAAACACAAAAATGGTAATGACGAGCCTTACGGGCACTCGTACCGATATGTGAAAAACGAGCTGGGATTACTAATGGTTTAATGAGTAGTGGTACAGGCGGGTCCGGTCATACCTCCCGCCCGTACCGACCTCGTAAAATTGGTAGTAGAATCATAAAAGCAAAGGGAAACCAAAAATGCAAATAGAAACAAAAAAAGGTCAACTAGAATAAAGATGTTTCAAGATTTCAAATATCTTTTTCATCGAGAGGGAAAGAGTTTATTCAGGTACCTTCATCTCCTTTTAATTCTTGAATCACCTTTTTATTTTTCCCTTTGAACAATGTTGGTCGCAATAAATTGCTAAAACCATTGGAAAGAGAAATTGAAAATTTTCTTTTAGGAATTGTAGTTCCCGAGGGTATGCAAATGGATGACACTACCCTAGGAGGATCAATATCCTCAATGTCCATGGATGCTTCCTCCCATTCTTCCTTTCTTTGGAGAATCTGTAAATCAAATTCTTGCAAAAGTAAAGTCCAATGGATCATTCTTGGCTTAACGTTAGTCCTTTTAAGAATCTCTTTCAATCCAACACGATCAGTATGCACTCTTACCTTAGAGTCAATAATATAAGATCCAAACTTATCATAGGAGAAAACCACGGCGAAAAATTCCTTTTCTGCCATGAGGTAATTCTTTTGGGCCCCGTTCAAGGTACGGTTAGCATGATGAATGATATTGAGTTCATCACCATCATACTGGCAAAGAATTGCTCCAACAGATTCGTGGATAGCCTCACAGAATAGATCAAAAGGTCTCTTCTAGTTAGGTGGTTTTATAATAGGAGCTTCAAGAAGAAGGGCTTGTTTCAATATGTTGAAAGCAGTAAGACAGTTTTCATCAAAATTAAAAGCAACATTCTTTTGAATAAGGTTAGTTAGTAGTTTCACAGTTTTCGAGAAATTCTTAATGAATCTTACATAAAATCCAGCATGGCCTAAGAAACTCCTAATACCTTTTATATCGCAAGGAGGGGGAGGCCTTTCTATTGCTTCAATCTTTGCTTTATCAACTTCTATACCCTTACCTGAGATTTTGTTACCAAGCACTATACTTTCTTGAACCATAAAATGACATTTTTCCAATTCAAGGCTAGGTCAGTATCTTCACATCTCTACAAACTTTATGAAGGTTATGAAGACAGTGATTAAATGAAGTTCCATAAACAGAAAAATCATCCATGAATCATAATACTTTCAACATAATCAACAAATATAGCAGTCATACATCTTTGGAAGGTGGCAGGGGCATTGCAAATACCGAAAAGCATACGGTGATAAGCATATAAACCGAAAGGACAAATAAAGGTTGTTTTTAGTTGGTCATCAGGGTGAACATCAATTTGAGAAAATACGGAATAACCGTATAGATAGTAGAAATGAGAATGCATAGCAAGCCTTTCTAGAGTTTGATCTATAAATGATAAAGGATAATGATCCTTTATAGTTCCCTTATTAAGTTTTCTATAGTCAATCCACATCCTTTGACCAACAATAGTTCTAGTAGGTATCATCTCATTGTGTTCATCTTCAACAATGGTAAATCCACCTTTCTTAAGAACACAATGAACATGACTTACCCATTCACTTTCCTCCACATGAAAGATGATCCCTGCATCTAATAAACGAGTTACTTCCTTCCTTACCTCTTCTTTCATGTGGGGTTTAAGTCACCTATGAAAGTCTGCAACCGACTAGGCTCCCTCTTCCATAAATATACTATGGGTGGCTATCGAGGGACTAATCCCTTTTAAGTCACTCATTGAATACCCAAGAGCATTCCGATGCATCCGGAGAACCATCATTAAGTTCCGCTTCTCTTTTTCTGCAAGGTTAAAACTTATAATAACAGGGAAATTATTAGTTCAATCAAGAAACCTATATTTTAATTCCTTGGGTAAGGTTTTGAGAGTAGGAGGTGGAGGTGCCTCATCTCCTTTTCTGATAGGTTCTTCATACTTTTCATTCATCTCGGGATCCACCTCAGATGTGGAGTCAAGATAATCATCCATTTCCAGTTTTTCCATGTCAAGGAGGATGTTATTATTATCGACTAAACTTCTTGCTAAATCATCACCATGAGTCTCAATAACTATTGAAGAAAGATTAACGATATTACCCTCCTCTTCTTGTCCATGATCATAATCATCCAAATCCTCGATTGCTGACTTATGGTCAAATTTGGAAAAATGGAAGTCCATTTTCTCTTCACCAAACTTGCGAGATACAGTTTGTCTCTTGTAATCAATGTTTTCTCCTACGGTGTTCAAAAAGGTTCTTTCGAAAATAATTGGACAATAAACATCAGTAGGCATATCGATAAGTACAAAATCAATGGGATACTTATATGGTCCAATACAAATTGGAACATATCTAATTATTCCCATAGGGACTTTGAGTGTCTTATCTGCAAGCATTATAGTCATGTCAGTATCCTCGAATTCAGCTGGGGTTAGTTCATTTTGGATTTTAAAATAAATATTAAAGGGGATTATGTTAACAGCTGTTCCAATGTCGCAGAGGCCATAATAAGAAGTTCCACCGAAAGTACAAGGAAGAATAGGTTTACCAACTTCTTTAGCTTTTACCTTTCCTTCAACAAACTGTGAAGCTTCGATTTCTAGCTCTATCACGTTGCAATGTGCAAACATGGTTAGAATATCCTCCTTTGTTGGTTCCCGGGTCTCCTGTATACTTACTTTGTTAGTTTTTCTTGCTTGTGCCTCTTCTTCCAGCTTCTCAAGGAACATCCTTTCTTCTCCGCGTTGATCTTCGAGCTGCCAAGCCATCATATGTTTTCTCGCAGTCCTTGGAAAAGGAATGGGTTCAACATATGGGGTATCTCCCTTAATGGCTCAACATGAGCTGCAATTATTGGATCATCTTCTTCAGCAGGCTCAGGTGGAGGAGTATATTGAAGCCAATCTTTCTTAAGAGCTTCAATGTGTTATGTAAAAGACGGAAGGATTTGCAGAATAATATCATCATCAAGTTTAAGTTCATCAGCAGTTTCTTCTACTTTACCGGATTCATTATAAGCATTGAGACAATCATATTCAATTTCTATACCTCCTTTGTTGCCTAAATCAAATCCCCATGCTTCTCCATTACGGAAAATACATTCTAGAAGTTACCAAACTTTATTTATAGTTAGCTCCATAAAAGATCCTCCAGAATTTGTGTCAAGCTCACGTTTAATTTCTTGATTAATCCCCCCATAGAAAATATGTAAAACATACCATTCAGGTAAGTCATGTTGAGGACATTTATTAAGTAGGGACTTGTACCTTTTAAAGGCCCTTACCAAGCCTTCACCTGGGAGGTTCTTGAAATTCGTGATTGCCCTTCTTACTTCAGTTGTCTTTACCTTGGGAAAGAATCGAAATACACATTCTCGTTTGAGTTTTTCCCAAGTATCTATTTTCTCTGCAGGGAAAATTCTATACCAAGCTAAAGCAGTGTTGGTTAGAGATTGGCTAAGCAATTTAAGTTGCAACATCATCAGAATAGCCTCTCAATTTAAGTGTCCAACATAACTCAATAAAATGCATTAAATGAGTGTAAGGATCCTCATCAGGATCATCTCCTACAATTTTTTTATTTAATAATAGCGATAAAGCGAGGGTTAACCTCGTATTCGGGTTTGCTCCCACTCAGGAATTCTTTGACGAGTCCTCTATTGAACTTCCCAAGGTGTTTAGTTGCATCGAGATGATTCATCAGTCCGAGTGCAGTCATGGTGCTTACCTAAAACTAGTAATCAACTTTAGAAAAAAATTAGTAGAATAAGCAACTAAGAACAAAGACCAAAAGCGCTTAGCTCCCCGGCAATGGCGCTAGAAAATAGCTTGATGACTGCAAGTGCACAGATCGATTGTACCTAGTTTCAAAATAAGAGTATCGAATCCATAGAGAGCTATCTAGTTAAGGTCTTTATGTCCCTCGTAACCGTCTACCAAAGGGTACTTGTAAGCCGCCTTTGATTTTAAGTAAAGGATGTTTTGAAAGGTTTTTGGTTGAATGCAGAAAACTAATTAAAACAAGTAAAAGAAAGCAAGTAACAAGAGTGTTTAGAAATGTGTCTGAACTCAATAGGTCTAAAGTGTTCTCGGGGATGTAGGATACACCTCTAGCATGATATTATTATTCATAATTAGGATAAACTACTTCTTGTGTCATGAGATGTGTGGAGAGAGCTCCATAATAAGATGTTCACTACAAGGCTCGTATGCAATCACTTTTCTTGAGACAGGAATGAGGTCACATCTAAATAACCACCATGATGTCTGAGGGCAATCACCCATACAGACAACCGCAATTAAGGGTCTCCCCATGGATATCGTAATTAGATTAGGGAATCTCTCTTTATCCTCCTTTGACCGTGCATATTGCTAGCCAGTGCCAATTAGTCACGATAGCTTCCGGGGCATGCTTCCAAACACGTCCAAAGGATTTCACCCTCTTCTTAGTCCCGAAGAAAAATGATATGTGGCTGACTACACATACCATCTAAAGAGAGAGATAGAGAGAGATCAAACACACATCATAAATCTATCATAGACCAGTAAGTCATATGGACACAAGAATCGATCATCTTTATTTCAATTTCATAATAGTGATAGGGTTCCTCCATCTCCCCAAGTACGAGGGGAAACTACTCACACATGGAAGCAATGAATGACATCATCATAATCATATGGATGGATAAAAGTACTGGGATAAATCAAGTGCAAACCACAATTGAATCTGAAATTATAACAAGGTCTAATGAATGAAAGATGGGGGTAATAGTGGTGATGGTGATGCACCGGTTGATGATGAAGGGGATAATGCAATGTCCTCCAATGATTCGTGAAGCAGCAGGGATTTGCCCTTCTCAAAGTTTCTCCTTCAGATCCGTTTCTGGTGTGGTTTTTCATGGCTCAAGGTTGTTGTAAATGTCGGATCTATGATCCGTCTTTGCCAGGAGAAAGTATTTGACGAGGTGGACACGCTGCCGCATGGTATGGGCGGACGGTACATGCAGACTCCACCCGTTAACGCTGCAGTAGCCTTCCTCATGTTTGTTATTCTCCCAGGTGTGAAGGTTAATCAATTAAATGACTTTTATCATTTAAAAAATATTATATTACAACATAATATGACACTTCCAATTGATATGTTCATAAGAGACTCAATTTCTGGATCCTTTTGAAACAAGGACAAAAGGTGCGCGCAAACGCAGTAAGATACAAAAATCTCTATTCTACGTATGCAAAAACGAAAGGTAAATATGCTTCAATTTTGGACTCATCAGCCACCATCTGCTTCTTCCTTGTGGTGCCCCTATGTAGTCGAGGGCATCCATGTAGCACCCCGGAAAAACCACTACTAGAAAATCGCTTGTTTTTTATTTATTTTTGCATCATCATGATAGCATGCTCATGTCATCATGCCACATTGCATTTGAGCATCATCATGACATCGTCATGCATATGTTTGTCTAAAACTATTTCCCTAAAACTATCTTTGTTTTCTAAATATCCCCTCCTTTAATTTCAAATCAAAACCCCAGTCTTCCCGAATATTTTGTTTGTCTAACACTATTTACAAATTCTTTTATTAAAAATAAAACAAATAAATATTTAATAAAAACATTTTAAGGGGGAGCCAACCAGCCAGGCATGTGGCCCAGCCGGCCAGCTACAACCCTACTGCCCTAAACCTAGCCCAACCCAAAAGCCACCTACCGACCCAGCCCCACACCTAAGCCTAACCACCCCATTCACACAACCCAGCCCCACACACACACCCGACCACATGCGACACACCCCACCAGCGCGATCCCCTGGCCCACCCTCGCTTTGTAAGCTACCGCCCCACCGCACATCACGCGTTACACGCGACCGGCCCCATCCACGCGCACCGGCATGTATGCACGGGAACCACCTGCGACCTCCACCTCCACCCTGACGCTCCCCTCGTGCGTCCCAGCCCTGCGAGCCTGGCACCACCCCACGGTTTTCCCCACCTACCCCCGCTCCCCCGTCCCATCCTTGATTCCATGTGAGCGTCGCCTACCCCAGGGAGCTTCTTCCGTCGCCGCCTCCACCTCGCCTACCTCCAGCGCCCCACTCCTCTCTGCCCAACAGCGCCTCCTCCCCTCGAGTGCTCGACGGCGCTTGAACCTAGGCAGCCTACCCCTCTCCTGTCCTTGTCCGTGCACTACTGCTGCCATGTTCACGACCACCGCCGGTCTCGCCCGGCCCTAATCCGTGCTACCTCCTTCTCTGTGTGCCGAGCCGCAGTCCCGCCTACTCGAGCACCGCTGCCACCTGTGCCCTCAACCTCGACCCGAGCCCATCACCACGTCCGGCCTCTGTGTCCCTCTCCCTGCAGCGGTGTTGCTATCGACCCGAGCCCATCACCATGTCCGGCCTCTGTGTCCCTCTCCCTATAGTGGTGTTGCTGTCGACCCGAGCCCATCACCGTGTTCGGCCTCTGTGTCCCTCTCCCTGCAGCGGTGTTGCTGCCCCTCTGTAGCCGCCGCTCGATCCCTCCCTATCGACTGCCATCAGCCCTGCACCTCACTGCCATCAGCCCTGCACCAGCCCGCGCAGCTCCACCGCCGACCATAGCCAGAAGTTTGCCCTGGCACCCTCCCTCGAGCTTGTCCTTGTCCCTCGCGTGCCCCGCAACCGTGTAGTGCTTGGTGCCACTCGAGTGCGTCCGCCGCTGCGTCAAGGACGTCCTCGACCTCGCGTGCCCGAATGCATGTGCGCATGCGGTGTTTGTTTTGGTGTCCCACGATTTTCAGCGGTGGATGTGAAGTGATGGTGGTGATGGATGTGTCGAGATGTCGATGTGAACAAGATCTACAATGACTCATACGAATTCGATGAACCACCGACAACAGCACAAGTTCACCATCGCCTGATGAAGCCGGAACTCCAAGATCTCTGACTCTTACTGGCGCCGATCTAGCACGCCAAGGCCTCCTACACGGACCCGAACCCCAACCCCTCTGAGACCCAAGATCTTCGATCCAAGATGTGTGACCCTATTCGAGATCCCTATTTTTATAATATGTGACATATATCGTGTTGCACTTAAATCATTCATGCTTGCATCTCATCATATGATTTGGGGGCAATATGTCGATTCACCTCATAATTAAATATGGAGCTATATTCGGTCTATTCTTGTCTTATATTGGCTCCATTAATTTTTTTGTAGCGAACCGATGCCATGTTTTGCCTTGTTAAGACAATATTTATATTGCAGGGTACCTAAATAACATGAACATTCTATTTAATTGTCGGGATTCCGATTCCTCTTAATATTGCCTAGTTGCATCGCAACTTTGCCATGTCATGCATCATGCCCGGTCTTCTACCTTGCAAATAAATAGTGCATTGGGTGTGTCTTTTAGTGTTTTGCTTCTTCATGGATTAGTCCATTGAGTTGATGCGAGTACCGACAAGTTCTTTAGATAATGTATCTTCAACAATGTTTCTCAGGCGAGCATTCTTCCCCTTTCTACCTATTTTGCATTTATAGTCTTTACTTCCTCTTATTGATTTATTATTATCCTTATTATTGATGCTTTAGTTTTCCGTACCATTGATCCCCTGCAGCCCATATTTCCTTCAACACATCCTATTCCCCGTCGTTTGTTAGACAATCGGCCTTGCGAGTTGTAGTTGCTTACTCAGGTGCTGCTTTGCATCGTTGTTGTTCCACCGTTGTTGGGAGGTTGGCACATGCTTAATGCTAGAGATGATCATGGCTTTAGTTACAACTTGTTAATTAAAATGCTGGGAATAGATATAACTAATACAGAGGCACCTGTGGGCAATAAATGTTATTTGGTTTTTTACCCGCTCACTTGTGTCCCCTAGGACCCCGAGTACTTGATGCATGTTCCTTGACTACCGCACTATCCGCATGTGGGACCATGAATCCCCTTAGCCTGAGCTTGATTCGCATCTTATTTCTTGGGTCCACAAACTAGTTTGGGGTTTTACTACTATCCTATACTTATGCCATGCTTTACTGCTTTATTTACTACTGTTTGTGGATAGCGTTTACTACTGTACTATTTAGGAACCCGTGACACGATTCTATTGTATCAATAATCCCATTCACACTTTCGGTTCCTAGTCGTTGACAACTGTCGCCACACACCCTGGGTCTATCGCGGAGCCAGGCGACTTCGTAGTGGGTAGCTTAGTGGGGTGGCCCACTGAAATAATTTTTAAATCCTGTGAATGCTTTGTCGTGATGCCTCTTTGCATTTTTTGGGTTTTTCCGAGGTTGATCATGCGTGTGTTTCTATTTGTGCACCCCTGCAGGGTAAATCTTTTCGAAAAGCCGTGTTCGTAGTTATGGACTACTTGGAGCATAGTGTCTCGACCATAGACAACTATAACTAAAGTAGTGCTATAATTTTGACTCTGGCATGACTTGTAATCAGCTCCACTACAATGGAATGAATAAATAAAAGTGCCTACAACTGATGGAATTGGGGTGTCTCATGTTATCTATACTTGCCTAGTAAGTATTGCAACTACAATAGAATGGTTAATTAAAAGTGCCAACAGTTGGTGATGTTGGAATGTCTCATACAATCTATATCTGACTAGTAAGTGCTGCAACTAAGTGGAATGGTTAATAAAACTGCCAACTGTATGAGTTCCTCGGATTGACTCCCTTGTTTGGTCTCGAGGAGGAAATATCAGGATGGGTATGTTTGGTGTTAGTATCAGGTTGGTTCCAAATAGGTCTTTCTTATCCCTCTCTGATAGCTGGCAGATGTATCGAGTCTCTATAGGTTGTTTAGTGCATGCTTCGCCGCCGCTTCAGTCCACCATACCTATGTAGGTGAGAGCCGTCAAATTCTAAGACTCACCATGTACTAGCCTCAGTACTGACCTCTCTCTTTTTTCCATTGCCCTTTGTCTGCACCCCTTTTGTTTAACATATATAAGTTTGACGACATTAGTAGGGTTGCCCTTATGGCTTGTCCAAGGAAGGCTTATGGATGCCATTGGTTATTATTCAAGGCTCTTAGCCCCATTTGCGTTTTATCTGTACTGGGATGTTGTATCATTTTCAAGGTGATTTGGATCTTTGTACTATATATTTTTATTCTCGGCTCTTTTAGTCATTGTTGTATATATATATTTTGTGGGTTCCATCGTGAACTATTGTGTAATGGTACTACTTCGTTTTCCGCCCGCAAGCAAGTGCCTGGTGGGCATAATCGAATTTTTCGATGCGGGTTTGGCGAGGATCACTAAAATCTGCATAGGGCCGATTCGAGGGTGTTACAATCCATGTCCTCCGAATACGCAGTGGCTGAAGTATTGTAGCCGGCTCGATGGAGCGCAGAGCTTCTTTCTCATCGTAGCGGATCGTGATAACCTCGCCGCTGCCTCTGGACATCTTGACCATATTGTAGGTGTGATGGGTGACCGCCATGAACTTGACTAGAGTTGGGTACCCTAGGATGACGTTGTAGGTAGGCATATGTGCACCACGTCAAAGTTGATGAGCTTGTTCCAGTAATTGTTGTGTGACCCGAACATGACGGTGAGTCACACCTGCCCGATGGGTATGTTGGTTCCATCGGTCACGCCAATGAATGGCATGGTCGGCATCAGCTGGTCGTAGGGCACCTGCATCTTGGCAAAGGTCTCGGTGGAGATAACATTTAGGACGGCACCACCATCGATGAATGTTTTGGTGATTGCAATGTTGTTGATGGTGGGAGTGCAGATCATGGGGAGGGTTCCCACAGCCCTGGTGGAAGTAGGGTGGTCATTGGCATCGAAGGTGTTGGCGTACTGGGACCACTGGAGCTTCGGGGACAGATTCCTAGGCTGGGCTACCGCGACCTTGCGGGTGGGCTGCTTGAAGTGCCTATTGTAGGTCAGAGCCTAGGAGTCACCGAGGATGCAAGTGATGACCCTGGTGGGCTCTTGATATCCCCCGGTGCTCTCATCGGCACGGCCCTTCACGGTGGTGTGGGGGTGATGCTGTTGCATGGCGTTGGCCTGATGAGCCTGCTGAGGCGGGTTGTTACCCCCGTAGTTGTTGTTCTAGCACCTGCCCCCTAGTGGCCGCCATGGCCACTATTCTAGCCACCGCCTTGCCTACCCTTCCTTTGACTGCTAGCAGTCAAAGGAAGGGGAGGCAAGACGTACGGACGGTACCCACGCTCACCATCCTCATCGCCCTTGCGAGGGCTCTTGAACACAGGCTCTACGGTGGGCTTCCGCTTGACATCCTTGCTCTTGCTCTTGGAGGAGCTGGAGGACTTGGGCGTGGTTTCTTACTCGGCGAGGCCGAACATGTGACCAGCCTTAGCCTTGGCGCACTTCTCTGCCATGACGAAGAGTTCTACCACCGTGGTGAGGTTTTCTCCCCGGATGCTGATCTTCTCCCTCATCCGGACATCCTTGACACCCTCAGAGAAAGCGGTGATGACGTTGGAGTTCGAGATCTTAGGGATCTTGTTGCGGACCTGGCTGAAATGTTGCAGGAACATGAAGAGGGTTTCATCGTGCTGCTGGCATACCTGACTAAGGCTGTAGTAGGCGAGGGATGCTAGTAGGTTCCCTTGAAGTTGGCGATGAAGAGCATGCAGAGGGTGAGCCATGAATCTAAGGACTCCTCGGGGAGGTTCATTAGCCAGGTGTACGCCGCGTCCTTTAGAGCCATTGGGAACTAGTTCGCCATGACACGGTTGTCGCCTCCTGCGGCCTCGATACCAGTGGTGTAGAGTTGCAGGAACTCGCACGGGTTTGCGGTATCGTCGTAACGCGCTAGTATCTCCGGGCGGAACTTATGTGGCCACACCAGCCGGCCAAGATCCTTGGTGAACACGAGGAAGCCATTGCTCTGAACCTCCTTACCGCTAGCAAGGGCCGTGCGATTCTGTTGGCCCACCATGATGATCTCCTTGATGATGTGATCCTCTCGCCCTCATGGGGGCACGGTGACCGCTCGGGTAGTCTCGAGAGGTAGGCCAATTTGGCAGCTGTTGCCGAGCGGAGGGGCGGTGTCACCAGGCTTGGGGGCGTCATCGGAGCATGAGGGCAGGCACGAACCTGCAGCCCCTTGTGTTGGCTCCTCGGTGCGAGATCCCTATGACGCTTGGTTGTCCGCAATGATGTCGACAAGCTTAGCCATGCGCTTGTGTCACTTCTCCTGGCTGGACTCGGCCGATGGCTGCTGTAGTAGCTCATGCACCATACGCTTGGCGGCCTCTAGCGTGGGCCAGTCGGTCTTGCCGCGAGTGGATGTTGTGCGGGAGAGCAAGGTGTTTCCTCGGGTTGATAGCGACTGCTCACGGGACGGTCGGAAGGAGGAACCTTCCTCGTCCTCCGTCCACGGGGTTTGCTCCGTGGTGGTGCGTTGAGGAATGGGCTCTGTCTGAGCCTTATTCGTAGCACGGTGCAGGGCATGCTTGGCCCAAGTATCGTTGCGAGCCGACGTGCCGTCAAGGTGGATGAAGACCTTGGAAGTGTGCCTCAGCCCCTACCCGGCGCGCCAAATGTCGGACACTTGTGTCCTGCAAAGGAACAAGGGGTCTGATGAGCCCTGAGTTTGAGAGGGGGATGGACACGTGTTCTAGGCTAGCCGGCAATGAAGTAGGCAGCAGAGCTCGCACACGACAGAGAGAGAGAGATAGGGGTTTTTACCCAAGTTCAGGACCCTCATGAGGAGGTAAAGCCCCTACTCATGTTTATTGTATTGCTCGTTGTGCTTTGCGAGGGTATAGAGGTAGACGAATGTCTAGGATTTTAGATCTCTGGGATCGACCTTTTCTAAGGCATGAGTTGCCCTCGTTTTATAGGGGCGCAGGGCCTCTTCAGCCAATGTTTGGGCAGGAAGGGTCACCACATTGCTATCTAAAGGATTCTTGGTCTACAATATTTCCTTGTGTGCACTTGGTCTAGGGCTATGGGCTACCCTCTGATCCTTCGTAAAGCTGAGGTTCCTGGCACCATCCTTTGCTACGCGATTCCACCCTCTCCTCGCTTGCACCAAAGTTGCAAGGGACAACTCTGATGGTGTTGATGTCATCCGTGGTGCTTTTACACTAGGCGGAACGTCTCCTCTTTACCAAGGTGGTCCACGCATCACTGGCTCTATCTGCCGGGTTTTGTCCACTTCCTTCCTTTTGCTGTAAGATTACAAGCATGCCCCTGGGGCACGCTCCAAAGCATCCGAGGCCCGGTGGGTACCCGGTGCTCGCGGCGAGGGGGACTCAGGTGAGGCTCTTGAGGGGCTGGTCTCCTGGGGTTCCCCTCCTGAGGCTGTTCCGCGGGATACCTCAGCCCCTAGAGGGCTTCGTGGCTCAAGAGATGGGCCCGACGGTTGTAGGATCACGGTACCCCTAGTACCAGGACCCCGACACCTTCTCCTTGGGTGTCACCAAAACTAGCGAGGTTGATAGTGGGCACTTGAGGTCTTCGAAGCCACCTCTGCTTCAGTGCTCCACTTGAATTTTTCCATTTTGCGGAGCAGTTGATAGAAAGGCAGTGCTTTTTCGTCCATCCAACTATTGAATCGGATGAGTGCCGATATTCTTCCAGCTAGTTGTTGGGCACCTTTGAGGTCTCGTCCCTCTGCATTTACAGTATGTCCTTTAACTTCTTCGGGTTTGCTTCGATTCCCCTTCCAGAGATGAGGTACCCGAGGAGTTGTTTGAATGGGATGCCAAACACGCATTTTAGCAGATTCAGCTTGATCTTGTACCGGTCAAGGTTGTTTAAGGTCTCATGGAATCAATGTAGACTTGGATGTTTCTGCCGATTTGGTCCTTGAGGTAGGCCTACTGTACCGTTCATAGGTGGCACCCGTTGTCTTCAGCCCGAAGGGCATGGTGTTGTAGCAGTATACTCCGAAAGGCGTGATGAAGGCAGTTTTTCCTGGTCCTCCCCTTTCATCCAAATCTAGTTATAGCTTGAGTAGGCATCAAGAAATGAGAGGCGCTTGCAGCTTGCGGTGGAGTCGACTATTTGGTCGATCCATGGCAAGAGGAAGTGGGCCTTCGGGCAGTGCTTGTTCAGGGACGTGTAGTCCACACACATGTGGAGTATTTCTATGTCCTTCTTAGGGACTAGCACAAGATTAGCTACCCATGTGCTCTCCTTGATCTCATGGATGAAATTGGCTTCTAGGAGTCTGTTGACCTCCACACCAACATATTTGGCCTTTGTCTCGAAGAGGCAACACATTAATTGCTTGACCGGTCTGGCATCCGGAAACACATTGACTGCATGCTTGGTTAATTCACTAGGAACTCCTGGCATGTCCGCAGGACAATAGGTGAAGATCTCCTAGCGCTCATGGTGTTATTTGATGAGCGCGAGTTTCTATGTGGAACTCAGTTGCTTGAGATGAGGGACGTCTTCATGGGGTCCGTCAGATGGACCTAGACCTCCTTTGTGTCCACTGTAGAGTCTAAAGATTGCTTGTGTGCATTCCGTTTGATCACGGGAGGAAGACTGTGGTCTGTCGACTCCTTGAGCTTCACAAGTTATTCTTGCACCTCGAAAGATTGGGAGATTCTGTTGAACTCCCTGCACAATTGTCAGATTGCGTGAAGCTTTCACAGATGGTGATGACACTTGGGGCTCCTGACATCTTCAGCGTGAGATAGGCGTAGTGTGGTATCGCCATGAACCTGGTGAATGTGACCCGCACAAGTATGACATGGTACTGCGGTGTCCAATTGATGACTTCAAAGTCGAGTCTTTCATGCCTGAACTTATCAAGCTTGCCGAAGATTACATCCAAGTAGATTTTTCCCAGGGGAAGGATGGGTTTCCCTGGGACTATGCCATGGAATGTTATTTTGGATGGATAACATCCCAGCATTAGGATCCAACGAAGGGTAGAAATAGGAATATAAGTTTGTGCATGCAGGCATCTGTAAAATCTGGGTAATTTTTTCACCAAACAAAACACTAAAGGGATGAGAGTTTCTTTCACTAACTAGAGGTAGGTATAGCTCTTGTTAGTGATTGCTATGAATTTTGACATCATCTTTAGGCAGTATTAAGAAATTGGGGGGAATTACTTGGAATTTAAATTTGAAATTTCAAATCAATTTGAAATTAATATAAATATTAGAAGTTATTAATATTGAAGGGTTGTCCAAAAGAAAACCTTATTAACATTGTTTGATTTTAAGAAAGAAATAGTAATCAATAATAAGTTTTAATGACAAGGAAAAAGAATTAAATAAGAAATAATGCTTATTTCTCTATTTTTATAATGAGGTCACAAATGATGACAAATACATCAAAGGTATAAGATTACAAAGAACAAAAAAATTAACTTTATTAAACTTGTAATAACACCTTTACAAGATACTTGACAAAAGAATTACAAAGAAGGTTACAAGAAGAACCTATACTAACTATCTACCCTACACTAATCTTGTGAGTCCAGATCTTGTTCCTGCAAATAAGAAAAACAACTAGAAAGGAAAATTAGGGATTAGTAAGGTAATTTTACTCTCAGTGTTGAACAGTGAAGTGCACTATTCATGGTACATCATTGAGTACACAGAAGGGTAAGTTTCACCAACAGTGAAGTATCTGTTCTTCTCAGTTAATAGCAAAGATTACAGTAAAAGTCAAGTGGATAAAAAATAGGTTTCACCAAGCTGACAATCAGTAAACAGGTAATAGTAACAACCAAGTTACTTGAGCTGATCCACGTGCACAACATACACACCCACAGCTTAGTCGACTAACTGCATGTGGTGTGCTGTCAAGCTACCACTAGGATCTTAAGGATCAATATTTGAGGATCTTAAGGATCAATATTTGACAGTGAGGAGATCAATCATTTTCTTAAAAGGATTCAAGAATCATTAGCTGATACCATGCATCAGAGCATATCTTTGAGGGATAGCTAGAAACAACTTAATATTTCCTAGCCATGCCTCAAACCAGCATCATAGGGTAATAGACTATACTACCTCCGTCCCAAGGCTTAAGGCGTTTAATTTTTTGAAAAAGTCAAACTATGTAAAATTTGACCAAGTTTTTAGAAAAAAATATTAATATTTACAATATGAAATATATATCCTTGGATACATCATGAAACATATTTTCACGTGATATCAATATAATATCATACTTCTTGATAGTTTTTTCAAAAGTTTGATCAAACTTTCCGTAGCTTGACTTTTCAAAAAAATTATATGCCTTAAGCCTTGGAACGGAGGGAGTAGCATATTAAGATAATAAAGCCAGCAGAAGCTTTTCAGTCATTTAACTAGTCAAACTTGGAGACAGGTAGGATTTAGGCAATAGAAGTATCTAAAGAAGGTGTCACAAATGTAGCATCTAAAACCAAGCCAATGCTTTACTGATATTTGATCAGTTAACTTACAGAAAGATAACTAATCTCTTTCCTGGAATAAATATTCAGGAATCATACTCATGGTTGCATTTATATAATTAGGTAAGCATAGGAGTATCATTCTCACTCCAATTTAAAAGATCAACACAAACCAGTGTATAAAGATCAACTAAACATTACTGACAGAACCATTGTTAGTACTAGGATCATGAAACCATAGTGAAATCCACATCACGCATAAGGGGGTAAACATCCAGGACAGTATAACCACTACAATCAGTCCTAATAGAGTCATCATGCTTAGACCAGAGGGATGAACCCTAAACGAACCATGAAATCAATTAGGGATTTATCACTAGAGGCACACAGAGGTTATCGAGCAAGGCAGAATGGAGCACAGAAGAGGAGTATCAAATCTTACTCAAGGGCTTCGCAAAAAGAACCGAAGAGGAAGCAGAGGATGGCCGGTAGCAAAGAAGGAACGGCGGCACGAGGAGCACTCCAAAGGGGTGCTGCAACCCGCACCAACCGCGTTTGATCCACCAGAGAAGAGAGGCGAACGCCATGAAGAACCGACGCACCATCGCCGATGCTCCAGAGCGGCCAACCCTAACCCTAGCCTAGGGCAGAGGTCAGCACGGCCAGGAGATAACACCAACCACGGATCTGCTTGGACAAGATAAAGCAGCGTCATCGACTGAGTCACCCTACACCATCATGACGGCTGGATTCGGCTGGAATCGTACGCGGCGGCGGCAGATGGAGGAGATGGTCGTGTGCGCGAGAGGGTGAGAGAGTGTGCGTGTGAAGAGGGGGGCACGTGGGCGACCAAGACCACTCTAGTGGGCGTAACCAGGCCAAGTGGGCCGGGTTAAGTTGGGACGGGCCAGCCTAGTGGGCCAGGCCCGTATCTTAATAGGGTTATTTAAAAAGAGAATAATTACAAATATACCCCTAAGATAAAAATAACTCTAGATAAATAAATAAAAATCTTAAAAATACAAATAATATATCTACAAATTCACAAAAATATTTTCTATTGAATAAAAATAATCAATAGAACTTTTGGCAATTAAAATTTAGGGCTATTAATAATAGGATGCTAATTACTTTTGAATTTTACAAAAATATGGGAAACACCTAAAATTGAGTAAAATTCACTTTTAAGATCCTAAATGAATATACTATTGTAGAAAAATACTAATTTGTATTTTTGGAAAGTGAATTTGGTGTGCTAAAAATAAATCCTATTCCCTTAAAGGAATTTCATAACATATTTAAAGGAAATAAATTCATAGAATGATATTGTCTTTTATCGATTAAATAAAATAGTAAGCTTTTACTAAAAGGGTAAGACATGCACGGAAGCAAATAATAAATCATTGCATGACATTACTATGTCTGGCATATTGCTTCTTTAAATATTGTCCTTATCGGGCAATAATGGTTCTTTGTAGAAACCGGAGCTCAAGGTCAGGTGGAAGCATCCAACTTCACTACCTTGCAGTCACAAGGCAAGTTCATAACTTGCTCATGTCCTTTGAAGAGTCTTTATCAAAGATATTGCAAATTGTGTGTTATCATCTATGATTTGGAAACAGAAAATGGTATCTTCTCTAATAAATAAGATGTAGTATCATCCTAAGTGATGATAAAGACCAGCAATGGAACTTAGGGTTCCAATTGCGTAAGTCACATAGGCTTAACAACCCTTGACATCAGTGATTCTAGCACCGTATAATACACGTTAACCATGAGATTTGGAATGGGACAGAGAAGTCACCCGTATCTTCTTCCTTTCATATGGAGGCAAGATGACCTTATCGTGACGTTGGGATTCCTGGTATGGATCCAACATATGGGTGGGCACCCTTAGGTCCCATGATTTTGGTGTCTAGATTATTTATGAGTGGCTGCCGGAGGTATAGTTGGGCCTTTTAGGGAGCCTAACAAGGGCATCACCACTTCATAGAGTCTTCGGGAACTCACCAGGGTTATAGCTTGCCCTAGTTGGAGGCTTGATGGAGGTGTAGTCAGCCCTAAAGGATCGTGTAGACATATGGGGTCGCGGAGAGGGCAGTGATTGGCTTGGATCACCTACTGGGCCCCACATCATGGAATTGTGGACGGGAAAGTACGCCCGGTTGTGCAACAAGGAGTTGGTCTCTCATGGGTAGAGCAACGCACCTCTGCAGAGTGTAAGAATTGTGACATGTTACTCCCTGTTCCGGGAAGGAGCTATGAACGCGGCAGGAAAGGAACTCCATGAAGTTCTGGTCAACTTGTGAAGCCTGATGGGCATAGTTTTTGATAATAAAATCAATCTTTGAAGAAATGTTTATGAAAAATGCATAGTACCAAGGACGTATTGTCCGAGGTGGTAGAGAGAGCATCAAACTTCCCATATTGTATATAATGAACCTGCTGGGTAACGCTGTTACTCACTCTTTCCTTTGAACCCCTGCTTAGACTCTGAGAATCCTTTGAACCCCTGCTTAGACAAGAGGACGTCTGCTACGAAGAACCTGACCTGTCCAGAGGAGTTGAAGGGGTGGACTACGAGATACGCTATGGAGTGGAGGGTAACGAGTCCGAGTAGTTGCCTTAGTTATTAGAAAACCAATTGATCCGAGCAGCAGGAACTATATAGAATACGTTGTTGAGTTTAATTCGAAGTATGAGTTTAGTTTTTATTATCTTCCGCTGAAACTACTTAAGTTTGGTTTATTCTTTCATAATATTTGAAGTGTGAGAACTCTCGGTTTGTAATAATAAAGTGTGTATGTTTGTAATATGGATCCACAATGTTTCTATTGTACCACTCTGAGGGGTGTGATATTTACGGAACGGTGTTCTGTGAGTGTCATATCAACGACTATAGTGTACTACACATGCAGTGGTATGCTGGGTCACCGCAGATGATATCAGAGCAATTGCTTTGACCTTAGGTTGGAAACCTAGTAAAGGGAAATAACTGTAGGAGTCTAGGAGCAACGGTAAAGAGTTCTCTAGATTATATGATGAATATTCAATTGGGAATATTGCGTTATATTTTTTAGTGCGACAATTCTTTATTATGATGCATCATTATAATTAATTGATACTAATTATATTTATATCTATATAGTTGAAATGGCACCAAAGTTTCCAAAACAGACCTTGGCAAGGAAAGAAGAGACTCTCGCTGATTATCGGGGGGCTTTAACTGAACAGCGTCGAGAACTTCTGAAGGTTTTTGGTTGCACAACTAATATTCCAGTCAATACCATTACCTACCATGATGGGCGAATGTTAGCCAAATATCGTGTTAGCATCCAACTACCAAAGAAGCTTGGTTTATATCACAACTTACCTATGGGAGAAGGTAGAAGTCACCTAGAAGCATATCATGTTGCTATTGTGGAGGCAATAGCCAATGTTCGGGAACACAAAGCAGAAGAGTTAGCAAGAAGCACATATTCTATAATTCCTCATGACTCTATAGACAAAGAACCGGAACCAGATCATCTTACTTTAGTAATGAAGCATCCAAAACTAGCATCTAAGTTTATGGATCTGTATCGACTGATGGTTGGGTCTTTGTATAAGACACATCAGGTTATCATAGAAGATCAGGTTGATATTCTAGAGGATTTAACGAATCCTGAAAGAAGGGAGAAGTTAGCATCTAAACTGGAAAATGAAGCAGTGGATAGGGTTAACCAGTTTTCAAGGATATACCTATAGATCCAACATCTTTTACACCATATCCCTATTCACCGATACCAGAACCTCTTAGATATCCTGATGAGGGCATTAGTTATCCAGTACCACAGAGTTCTTGGGGAACTAAGGACTCGGAATTACCTATTGGGAATTCTGAAGGATGGAGGTACAGATAATGGATGGATCTACCGGGAATCCTATTCCTGTGGAAGATTCAGTTGGAGATATCGGACAGACTAGTCGCATGGGTGTAAGATCTTATTCCGTTGATGGAAGAGATGTCCACGTGGAAGATGTAGAGTCCGAGGAGGAAGATCCTGAAGAAAGGGTGTTCGAGTCACTAGAAAATTATCCTACTCCAGATAATGTGCACTATCCAATCATAGCTGAGGACTATCGTACCCAGCAGAGTACTTGGGGGCACCAGAAGGCGAATATTCTGTTGATTCCTCCAGAGTCGGGATGCAGGAGATGGATGAAGAAGGGAGTGATGAGGATGACTCGGTTGACGCTTCAGATGAGTTGGAAGGTATGGATACACTTCAGCTGAATGATGTGTCAAGTCCGGAGACTTCTGATACTGAATATCATCCATCAAAAAGGCAAGTCGTTTCACAATCGGTGCGTCGTACTTCACGATAGCATGGTTGTATTCTAGGTATGTACGATGAACGATGCAACTTCTGGGGAGTGTGACTTTGATTAGGAGCATTTCCGTAGGAGACGAGAGTTGGAGTTGGAGGACTGATGTAAATAAATAAGTGAGATAGTACCACATGAGCTTGTAATGTTTAATGAGTAAGGGCTTGTAATCACGTTGTATAAATTATATTGCTTGTAATGTAGAATATGTGTGTAATGCATATTTGGTTCTTATTTGGACCTTGTTTTCCATTGTGTGACTAGTTCTGTGCATGAAGTTGAGCTCAGAACACATATGCATGATGTAATTATGAGTATTCGCTCATGTTACATGACTAGGGGGTATGGAAACGGGTGTAGAAAATGAGGCTGAGCAGTAGTGCATGGAGCGCGAAGCCAAAGAAAAGTCGGATGAAGACGCCAGAATGCAAGCAAATTTACCACCACCATCAATGAGGCCATTGATGGAGCAAAACTCTATGCAGTACATGCAAATGATGCAAGAGTCCCAGAATAAATTCATGGAGGGGTTAGTAGACCGTGTGGGACAGCCAAGGGCACCTCAAGGACGTGGTGTTAGTCTTTCGGATTTCCAGGATACCAGGCCTTTACCTTTCGCATCCGCTCCTGAACCAATGGATGCAGAGGACTGGTTAACACATACCGAAAGAAAGTTGAGAACTGTAGGATGCAATGAGGAAGATAAGTTGAGGTACGCAACGCATTTATTGACCGGACCTGCGGTGTCATGGTGGGAGAGTCAGCTAGCAATGCAACCTCTAGGAAGAGAGTACAATTGGGAGGAGTTTAAACAAAGATTCCGTGAATATCATGTTCCGGAGAGTATCATAGAGTTGAAGCATAGGGAGTTTGAAGAACTGCAACAAGAATATTCTAGTGTCATGATGTATATTCGGGAGTTTAGTGATTTATCTCGTTATGCTGCTGAAGAAGTTAGCACGGAGGCGAGTAGGAAGAAGAGGTTCATGCGTGGACTAAATCCATTTGTGAAGATGCAGTTAAGGCTTGCCAACACTCAAACTTTTCAACAGTTGCTTGATGCAGCTATCACTTTTGAAGATGATTACAAAAATGTCCAAGAGGACCGTAGGAAGAGAGCAAAGAAGGAAACGAAGAGGATTCAGTCAAGTAAACCCAAAACTAATCTAGAGTTTACCAGAAACCAGTGATAATTTGTTATGGATGTGGACAAAAGGGTCATATTAAGCCTGATTTCCCAAACAAACCACCCGGTGGTTGGCCCACAAAGGGTGGAGGACAAGCCAGTGGAGGCGGAGGTGGACAGCCTAACAGAGGTGGAAGCTATGTAAAAAATAATAATGGCAAGAGAGGTAGACCTATGGGAAAGCTGAATTGCGCAACCCTGGAGGAGGTGGATAATTCAAATCAGGCGGTGATAGGTACGCTCAATATTCTCACAAATCCCAAAAAAGTTTTATTTGATACTGTTGCAACTACTTCTTTCATATCTGAAGAGTTTTGTGATAAATTCGGGATTAGAAGGGCACCGTTAGAAAAACCTATGACCATAGTTACCGCCGGAGGGATTGTGGTAGTTAGACATATTAAACTAAACCAAGTCATCTCAATCTGTGGCCAAACCTATTATGTGGATCTTTATGTGATCCCATTAAAAGGAATAGCAGTAGTGCTGGGAATGGATTGGATGATAGACTATGGAGCTTAGATCATGTGAAGAGAAAACCGTTTCAATCAGATCTCCAAGTGGAGGAAGGATAGTCTATCAGGCGGATAAACATAGTCAGATCATGGTAGATCTGCAGTTGAACTCAATGAAGGAGGCCAAATTAGAAGATATTCTAGTGGTGAAGGAGTTTCAAGATGTTTTTCCAGCAGATTTACTATGAATGCCACCTGATCGGGAGATAGAGTTCACTATTGACCTGATACCCGGTACAACACCAATAGCTCAAGCACCATATAAGATGGGGCCCAAGGAATTAAAAGAGCTTAAAGAGCAAATTGATGAATTAGCCCGGAAAGGATTCATACAGGAAAGTGTATCTCCGTGGGGAACTCCGGTAATCTTTATGGATAAACGAGATGGTGGACGGAGAATGTATGGGGATTATAGAAATCTCAACAATGTCACTATCAAGAATAAATACCCATTACCAAGGATACAAGATTTATTTGACCAAGTCAAGGGAGCAGGAGTATTCTCCAAAATTGATCTAAGATCAGGATACCACCAGATAAAAATTGAACCTGAAGATATTCCTAAAACATCATTCGTATCAAGGTATGGACATCATGAGTACTTAGCTGTACCTTTTGGTCTGACTAATGCACCAGCAATATTCATGAATTTGATGAACAAAATCTTCATGCCGTATTTGGACAAGTTTGTCATAGTATTCATTGATGATATTCTGATATATTCCAAAGATACAGAAGAGCATGTAGAACATTTGAGAGTAGCATTACAAATCTTAAGAGAACATAAGCTTTATGCTAAGTTCAGTAAGTGTGAATTTTGGTTGGATGAAGTAGAGTTTCTTGGTCATGTGATCAATAAGGATGGAATTGCTGTAAATCCGTCCAAAGTTCAATCAGTACTGGATTGGAAGGCACCAACCAATGTGAAGCAAATCCAAGGTGTTTTAGGTATGGCCGGTTATTATCGAAGATTCATAGAAGGTTTTTCCAAGATAGCTGGACCAATGACCAAATTATTAAGAAAGAATACACCTTTCATATGGGATGAGAAGTGTGAAGCAAGTTTTCATGAGTTGAAAAGCAGATTAACTACAGCACCAATCCTAGCAATTCCAGAACTAGGAAAAGATTACACATTATATTGCGATGCATCCAAGGAAGGATTAGGTTGTGTGCTTATGCAAGATCGTAAGGTAATTGCTTATGGATCTAGGCAATTGAAACCACATGAAGTGAACTATCCAACCCATGATTTAGAATTAGCAGCAGTAGTGTTCGCTTTAAAAGGATGGAGACATTTTCTCTGTGGGGCAAGATGTGAGTTATATACTGACCACAAAAGTCTCAAATATTTCTTCACTCAAAAGGAATTGAATATGAGACAGAAGCATTGGCTGGAATTGATTAAAGATTATGATCTAACAATCAATTACACTCCTGGAAAAGCAAATGTTGTGGCAGATGCTTTAAGTCGGAAAAGCACAGATATACAACCTTTGAATAAAGAACTACCAAAAGAACTATAGATGGATTTGGAAAGGATGGAAATACAATTTATAAGTACAACAGTTCTTGGAGGATTAGCTACCATGCGGGTAATTGAAGTGCAAAGTAGTGATCTTCAACATGAAATTTATAGACATCAAGGTGAAGATCCTTTCATTACTAAAGAAGTTCGAAGAATCTCTCAAGGTCAAACCTCAGTTTTTCACCTAGGAGATTATGGATCTTTATGGTTTCAAAACCGTCTTTGTGTACCAGATGTGACAGAGACTCGAGAAGTGATACTTCGGGAAGCTCATGAAACACCATATTCCATACATCCGGGTAGTACAAAAATGTACATGGATTTAAAAGAGTTGTTCTGGTGGAATAATATGAAGAGGGATATTATATGTATTGGAATGCCATACTTGCCAAAGGGTTAAAGCAGAACATCAAAGTCCAGCAGGACCATTACAGCCTTTGGAAATTCCAGAATGGAAGTGGGAAGAAATTGGTATGGATTTTATCACAGGGCTACCCATGACACCGAAACGGAAGGATATGATATGGGTGATTGTTGATAGACTCACAAAAAGTGCTCATTTTATTCCAGTGAATCAAAAGGATAATGCTGAGAAATTAGTGGAAATTTATGTCAAAGAGATTATGAGTAAACACGGGGTACCCAAGAAAATTGTGTCTGGTAGAGGATTTGTGTTCACATCATCATTTTGGAAACAATTACATGCAGCACTGGGTTCAAAGTTGGATTTTAGCACATCTTATCATCCAGAAACTGGAGGCTAGACAGAGAGGACCAATCAAATCTGAGAAGACATGCTTAGAGCTTGTGCATTAGATTTTGGAGGTTTGTGGGAAGATCATTTACCATTGGCATAATTTTCTTACAACAATAGCTATCAGAGTAGCCTGAAGGCAGCACCTTATCAAGTATTATATGGAAGAAGGTGAAGATCACCTATATGCTGGCATGAACCTGGTAGTAGCAAAGAATTTGCACCAGATTATATCAAGGAAAGGCAAGATATCATTGATATCATTAGAGATCGGTTGAAGATAGCTCAGAGTCGACAAAAGAGGTATGCTGATCAAAGTCGTAGATCATGGCATCCAGAAGTAGGAGATATGGTATATCTCAAAGTAAGTCCGATGAAGGGAGTAAAGCGGTTTGGAGTCAAAGGAAAATTAAGTCCAAGGTACATTGGCCATTCAAGATATTAAGTCAGAACCAAACAATAGCTTATGCTCTGGAGTTACCAACGAGATTAGCTCAGGTTCACAATGTGTTCCATGTTTCACAACTTCGGAAATGTCTGAAAGTTCCCGATGATGCTATCACTCATCAAGAGATTGAGTTACAAGCAGATTTGACTTATGTTGAGAAACCCTGTAAGATTCTAGAAGAAAACTGGAAAAGGTTAAGAAACAGGGCAATTGAGTATTGCAACATTCAGTGGGAACATCACCCAGAACGAGAAGCTACCTGGGAGAAGGAAGATGCCTTGAGGGAAGCATATCCAGAGTTGTTCAGGTACCATCCGTAAACTTCTGGATGAAGTTTAATCTAAGGGGGGAAGTTTGTAACATCCCATCATTAGGATCCAACGAAGGGTAGAAATAGGAATATAAGTTTGTGCATGCATGCATCTGTAAAATCTGGGTAAATTTTTCGCCAAACAAAAAACTAAAGGGATCAGAGTTTCTTTCACTAACTAGAGGTAGGTATAGCTCTTGTTAGTGATTGCTATGAATTTTGACATGATCTTTAGACAGTATTAAGAAATTGGGGGAATTACTTGGAATTTAAATTTGACATTTCAAATCAATTTGAAATTATTTAAATATTAGAAGTTATTAATATTGAAGGGTTGTCCAAAAGAAAACCTTATTAACATTGTTTTATTTTAAGAAAGAAATAGTAATCAACAATAAGATTTAATGACAAGGAAAAAGAATTAAATAAGAAATAATGCTTATTTCTCTATTTTTATAGTGAGGTCACAAATGATGACAAATACATCAAAGGTATAAGATTACAAAGAACAAAAATTTTAACTTTATTAAACTTGTAATAACATCTTTACAAGATCCTTTACAAAAGAATTACAAAGAAGGTTACAAGAAGAACCTATACTAACTATCTACCCTACACTAATCTTGTGAGTCCAGATCTTGTTCCTGCAAATAAAAAAACAACTAGAAAGGAAAAATAGGGATTAGTAAGGTAATTTTACTCTTAGTGTTGAACAGTGAAGTGCACTATTCATGGTACATCATTGAGTACACAGAAGGGTAAGTTTCACCAACAGTGAAGTATCTGTTCTTCTCAGTTAATAGCAAAGATTACAGTAAAAGTCAAGTGGATAAAAAATAGGTTTCACCAAGCTGACAATCAGTAAACAGGTAATAGTAACAACCAAGTTACTTGAGCTGATCCACGTGCACAACATACACACCCACAGCTTAGTCGACTAACTGCATGTGGTGTGCTGTCAAGCTACCACTAGCAGTACAAGGTACCATACAGAGCACTAGCCGAAGGGGAAACACAGGAGCTTAGTTCTTCTTCTTGGGCATACACTCACAGCTATAGAACTTACTGAAACCATAGCCCATTACTCCACCAAATTACCCAAATCAAGCATCAGATCTCTACCTGATGGTAACATAAGGAGGGGGTGGAGCAGGTGGAAAGAGAGGTCAAGCATCAAGTTACAGGAGCAGCACCATGTGGTGTAGAGCTAGATCAAGCAGCAAGCTACATCACAACATCATCAATCAACAAGCAATCTGGTGAGTTCAAATAACATCACCACATGATCAGATCATCATAGAGTCATATGAGCATATGATTTTTTACCTAATGTTCTCAGAAAAACACCCAAGTGGGGTGTAGATTCATCCCAAAAGCATTTAAATGAAAGCCAATGACAAATCCTTACAAACAAATCCAAGATCTCAGCCTTTGCTTCATAGATCTTGGATATATACTCAATTCTCCACATTTATAAATAAACAACAGTCTTAGACCTAGATTCAGGGCACATCTCCTATGGAGTAGCACCTCTGTAATCTCAAGATCTTAAGGATCAATATTTAACAGTGAGGAGATCAATCATTTTCTTAAAAGGATTCAAGAATCATTAGCTGATACCATGCATCAGAGCATATCTTTGAGGGACAGCTAGAAACAACTTGATATTTCCTAGCCATGCCTCAGACCAGCATCATAGGCTAATAGACTATAGCATATTAAGATAATAAAGCCATCAGAAGCTTTTTAGTCATTTAACCAGCCAAACTTGGAGACAGGTAGGATTTAGGCAATAGAAGTATGAACATCTGTGTACCATTCTAGAGAAGGTGTCACAAATGTAGCATCTAAAACCAAGCCAATGCTTTACTGATATTTGATCAGTTAACTTACAGAAAGATAACTAATCACTTTCCTAGAATAAATATTCAGGAATCATACTCATGGTTGCATTTATATAATTAGGGAAGCATAGGAGTATCATTCTCACTCCAATTTAAAAGATCAACACAAACCAGTGTATAAAGATCAACTGAACATTACTGACAGAACCATTGTCAGTAGTAGGATCATGAAACCACAGTGAAATCCACACCACTAGCATAAGGGGGTAAACATCCAGGACAGTATAACCACTACAATCAGTCCTAATAGAGTCATCATGCTCAGACCAGAGGGATGAACCCTAAACGAACCATTAAATCACTAGAGGCACACAGAGGTTATCGAGCAAGGCAGAGTGGAGCACAGAAGAGGAGTAGCAAATCTTACTCAAGGGCTTCGCAAAAAGAACCGAAGAGGAAGCAGAGGATGGTCGGCGGCGAAGCAGGAACGGCGGCACGGGGAGCACCCCGAAGGGGCACTGCAACCCGCACCAACCACGTTAGATCCACCAGAGAAGAGAGGCAAATGCCGTGAAGAACCGGCACACCATCGCTGCTGCTCCAGAGTGGCCAACCCTAACCCTAGCCTAGGGCAGAGGTCAGCACGGCCAGGAGAAAGCACCAACCATGGATCTGCTTGGACAAGATGAAGTAGCGTCATCGACTGAGTCACCCTGCATCGTGGCGACGGCTGGATTCTGCCGGAATCGTACGTGGCGGCGGCAGCAGACGGAGGAGATGGTTGTGTGCGCGAGAGAGTGAGAGCGGGGAGAAGAGTGTGCGTGCGAGGGGGGTACTGGGCTAGTGGGAAGCCTAGTACCACTCTGGTGGGTGTAACCAAGCCAAGTGGGCCAGTTTAAGTTGGGCCGGGCCAGCCTAGTGGGCCAGGCCCGTATCTTAATAGGGTTATTGAAAAAGAGAATAATTACAAATATACCCCTAAGATAAAAATAACTCTAGATAAATAAATAAAAATCTTAAAAATACAAATAATATATCTACAAATTCACAAAAATATTTTCTATTGAATAAAAATAATCAATAGAATTTTTGGCAATTATAATTTAGGGCTATTAATAATAGGATGCTAATTACTTTTGAATTTTACAAAAATATGGGAAACACCTAAAATTGAATAAAGTTCACTTTTAAGATCCTAAATGAATATACTATTGTAGAAAAATACTAATTTGCATTTTTGCAAAGTGAATTTGGTGTGATGAAAATAAATCCTATTTCCTTAAAGGAATTTCATAACATATTTAAAGGAAATAAATTCATAGAATGATATTCTCTTTTATTGATTAAATAAAATAGTAAGCTTTTACTAAAAGGGTAAGACATGCACGGAAGCAAATAATAAATCATTGCATGACATTACTATGCATGGCATATTGCTTCTTTAAATATTGTCCTTATCGGGCAATAATGGTTCTTTGTAGAAACCGGAGCTTAAGGTCAGGTGGAAGCATCCAACTTCACTACCTTGCAGTCACAAGGCAAGTTCATAACTTGCTCATGTCCTTTGAAGAGTCTTTATCAAAGATATTGCAAATTGTGTATTATCATCTATGATTTGGAAACAGAAAATGATATCTTCTCTAATAAATAAGATGTAGTATAATCCTAAGTGATGATAAAGATCAGCAATGGAACTTAGGGTTCCAATTGCGTAAGTCACATAGGCTTAACAACCCATGACATTAGTGATTCTAGCGCCATATAATACGCGTTAACCATGAGATTTGGAATGGGACAGAGAAGTCAGTCGTATCTTCTTCCTTTCATATGGAGGCAAGATGACCTTATCGTGACGTTAGGATTCCTGGTATGTATCTAACATATGGGTGGGCACCCTTAGGCCCCACGATTTTGGTGTCTAGATTATTTATGAGTGGCCGCCAGAGGTATAGTCGGGCCTTTTAGGGAGCTTACTAGGGGCATCACCACTTCATAGAGTCTTCGGGAACTCACCAGGGTTATAGCTTGCCCTAGTTGGAGGCTTAACGGAGGTGTAGTCAGCCCTGGAGGATCGTGCAGACATGTGGGGTCGCTGAGAGGGCAGTGATTGGCTTGGATCACCTACTGGGCCCCACATCATGGAATTGTGGACGGGAAAGTACGCCCGATTGTGCAACAAGGAGTTGGTCTCTCATGGGTAAAGCAACGCACCTCTACAGAGTGTAAGAATTGTGACATGTTACTCCCTATTCTGGGAAGGAGCTACGAACGCGGCAGGAAAGGAACTGTCAACACCCGGATTTTTAATCCCAGATGCCCATTATGCCATTCCCCGCAATCCAAGGATTACCATTTATGCGAGACATAACGGATTGTATATCACAGTACATCATCCATTACAAACCATACATAAGGTCTTACACAAATAAGGATCTCATGATCCAGTCTTAATACAACAAGCAGCGGAAATAAAAGATAAGCGTAGCGGTGGGGTCCATCTTCAGGGGCACAGGCAATGCTGACAAAGGCAGATAGTCCTAGTTATCATAGCCGTCCTGCTGACCATCATCCTGGTAGTCTCCTTCATAGTCTGGCCATGAGAATAGCCAGGGACAAAAGGCATGAGTACTCTTTAAGTACTCGCAAACTACCACTAACAAGTAGTATAGTTCCAAGTTAAAGTGCTATCTCTAATTTTAACTATAAAGTTAAGTTTGAAACCTAGGCTGAGTTCTGAAGCAAAGAAAGATAAAATAAAGTTCTAGAATCACTTAAGTTGGGAAGCTATTGTCATAAACACAACCCTGTTGTGGTCAAGTCAAGATTCATCATTCCTTTCATAAGTTATTTTCAAAACATCTGACAACGAAACAGTGTGGCCATTCCAACTGTCCATAACCGCGGACGCGGCTATTCGAATAGTTTGACACTCTGCAGAGGTGGTAAACTTTCACCACAAGATTCGATACATCTGTCAGGGATAGCCCTGAATCATCATACTTAGTATGCTGATAATCAAACATAACTTTTCCTTTACACACCTAGTATAAGCACCTCTCCTATGAGCATGGCCTCCCAACCATGACAATCTGTCATCTTGGGCACTGCATAGGCGGACAACATTGAGAGGTAGCCTCAGCTCAAACCTCTCTCGCGAGGGAACTAATACTAATGCATATACACTTCCGGCTAAGCCTTACCCAATTCAGGTATTGTGGTTGTATGGTAAATTTGGAATGGTATCGCATCTGAATCCAACCATCAGTTTTATAAGAGGGCTAAGGCTCATGCCTCAACATTTTCACCATCATAAACCATTTGTGTTTCTCAACACCTGTCAAAACATCTCAATAGAATGACTCATCATTCCAAGGTTTTCACAATTCATTTTCACCAAGTGTTCCCATCTAAAGTGACTCAAGTTTTTTATCTAACCCTAAACTACTAAGTTAAGAGTGTTCACTAAGGTGGAAAGATGGGATCAATCTCATGCCATAGAATGACATCTAAAGTTATCTAAATAGGTCAAGTTTTATACTCTTTATGCTACCTTCAAAACAAGTAAAGGACTTTGTGTAAAGTAAAGGAAGTAAAGCTTGAAATTAGTACTTGGGGTAAAGAATAGTCAAAGTAGTTTAACCAAAGCATGCCTAAGGCATCTTTGCTAAACCATCTAGTTTAATCCTAGCTTGCTAATAGTAGCTTGCATTGTTAATGGTGGCTTGCTAAGTATAATACTTGCAAGTGTTATCTTGTATTGTTAATGGTGGCTTGCTTAGTGCTATCTTGATAACAATAGCTTGCCTTGGTTGGTGTAGTGGTTGATGTTTTCTTCCTCCTCTTGATAGAACTCCTCCTCCTCGAAAGCTTGGTCGGTACTATCTTCTATAAATACATACGGAGTACACAATCACCAAACAATACTTAACTAGTCTACTTAGCACTCTAAGTCATACACTTGATGATCTATTATTATCACAAGCATCACAAGTTTTATTAATTAGTTTCATCCTTTTTATTTAAGAAAAGTAATTTCTACTCATTGAAAATTAACTAAGATTTAATATTCAGCACTTAAAATATGGGATCATGTGGACACATGTCATCACCACATATCTTAACATGTGGGAATGTAATTTAAGGGTTGGTTCATAATTACTTTGGTTTAAGTTCATTATTTAATGATTTAAAGTGACAAGAAATGCCTATATTGCATTATTTTGGTACTAGTCCAAAGTCACTGCATGTAAACCTTAATATTATTACATATTCAGATAAGCATGGTTAAATGTGATTTTTGAGAGTTGGAATCAACTCAAAAGCTAACTTGGTTGATTTTATAAAAATGTTGCAAGGTGCAAATGCTTCTGTTTTGTTATTTTTACTAGGAGAGATCTCTAACTCTAATTGAATTAAATCCAACGGGCTTGGGTAGATCTTTTCAGTAGCTTTCTAACAAAATTGGAATCACTCCATTTGGATTGGTAAATCTCTCTGAATTGAATTTCAAACTAGGGGACATAACTAGGTTTAAATAAAATAGAAAAATCCTAATTCAAACTAACAGGGTTGCGCGGGAATGCTAACGGGCCGGCCCAGTGACACTACGCGGCACGGGGCTCAGCTGACAGGGGGGTCCACCAGTCAACGGCTCATTACACGCGAAGCGGTACACGGCGATATGGGTCGTTGGATTAGAACGGGGATCAACGGCTAGGGATCGTCGTCGACGACGGACCTGTCGCTGGCAAACTCTAACCCTAACGGCTCAATGGGGGTGCTCAGGGGGCATACCAGGGCTCCAGCGACAACGGCGAGGCGGGCAAACGGACTGGTGGTCGACGACGAGCTCAGGGACGGTCGAGGTAGCTCCGGGGGTGGTCGGAATCAGCGCCGCCCTTCTCCTCCAGAGGTGGCCCGCTCCGGTACAATTCCAGCTAATGGTTGCTCGCCTTGCTCCGGGGAGAAGTGGGGAAGGCTCAGTGAGGTGAGGGGAGGTGAGTGGTGTGTAGAGAATGGCTGGGGAAGGCCTCTATTTATAGGACGACGACGCGATCGAGAGGGATGGGCAGGCGACTCCGGCGAGGGTTGCACAGCGTGCTACTGGTGTGGCTCGAGGTAGGGGCGGTTGCTAGTCTCCTGGCGGTTCTCTACAAAGTGAATGCGAGCCTAGGGCGGTGGTATGCGGTCGGGCAGAGCTGGCGCTCTGAGCGGCAGAGGCGGCAGTCTCCACGGCGAGCGGTGGCTGTGGTGCATTTTGCGGCGAATGGGCATGTCTGGCGTGCTCCCTGGATCATGGCGGAGCGATGGGCGCGGGCTGCGGTCGAGGGGCGGCGTCTACACGCGTGTTGGGCGCGGCGGTCTGGCGCGTGCTCGGCATGGCGCAGACAGGCAGTGCGCGGTGCTTTGGCGGTGGTCCACAGTCTAGCTCGGCTCGGGGAGAGGACAGAGAGTGGCGGTGAGGTGAGAGCTAGCTAGTAGACATGGCAAGAGGGAGCGGGATGGTCTGCTGTGGTGGTGGCATGGTCGGCCGGCCAGTAGGTGCTCGACATGGCATGGCTACTAGGGGATAGGGGAGGGGGTGATAATGGCATGGTTAGATCATTTGGAGATAGAGGGAGTGTTTTGAGGAGAATTGGGTGCAAAACCCTGTTCAGAACAGTAAGCTAAATACTAGGTGTAATTCATGCCTGCCAAGTGTTTGAAGAAATGGCCGCAAGAACTTTCTTTTTGAATTTTGAAAAAAAAATTGGTGGGTGTGCTAGATATAAGCTTGAGACTCTATGGGTGCCTGGGTTTTGAAAATTGAGCTGGTTTGAGTGGTTTTTGAAATAGTGGGATCTTCCCATATGATATAGATTCAATTTTCAACTGTCAATTAAATTTAGTATTTGAATGTTTTTGGCAGATCACAAAGTGGGCCTTGGTACATCATTATGTGTACTAGCAAGGGGTGCAAAGAACCACAATTGTTTCTGTTAGGTTTTGAGTACTAGGAATAGCCAAAGTAGGCATGCTGATTAAAATGGCACAAATGACCATTATCTTCTTTTATTCATTTTGATTTGTTTTTCTTTGGGAAATGTTTGGGAAAGATCTAGATGATGTTTATTTCACCTAAGAATCATTTTACAAGCAATGGATCACTTAATCATGGCAATTCAAACAACTCCTATTTTTAAATGGACACACATATGAATGCTTTGATAATTTCAATTGAAAAACTTTTTGTTAACCCTAATTTTGATGATTTGGATCTTAATAACCTTGTATTAAAGTTTTGGGATGTTACAAACCTTCGCCCCTTAAACAAAATCTCGTCCCGAGATTTATAAAGAAAACTAGGAACTAAAGAGATCTGGGAACTCTGTCCTAATGTAATCTTCTCGCTCCCAGGTGGCTTCTTCTTCGGTATGGTTGCTCCATTGAATCTTTAGAAACTTGATACTCCTGGTCCTAGTGGTTCTGTAAGCTTCCTCCAAGATACGGATGGGCACTTCACGATAGGTCAGGTCATTGTTGATCTCCACAGCTTTGTGATCGATGTTCTTGAAAAATTCAGTCTTCTCTAGCACTTCCAAGCATTTGCGAAGTAACGAGATATGGAACACATTGTGGATGGCTGACATCTCTTCAGGTAGTTCTAGTTGATATGATACTTCTCTCGACGGTTCAGAATCTTGAAGGGTGCGATATATCTGGCGGCTAACTTTCCTTTCAGACTAAAGCATTGGGTTCCTTTCAACGGCAAAACCTTGAGATATACAAAATCTCCAACATTGAAAGTCAGGTCTCTTCTTCTCTTATCAGCATAACTCTTTTGTCTGGATTGGGCGGTCTTGAGGTGCTCACGGACTTTGTGAACCTTCTCTTCGGCTTCTCGGATAATGTCGGGTCCAAAGATCTGACTCTCTCCTACTTGTGACCAATTCAAAGGGGTATGACACTTTCTTCCGTATAGGAACTCAAATGGTGCCATTTGTAAACTATCTTGATAACTGTTGTTATATGAGAATTCTGCGAAAGGTAGGCAGTCTTCCCATTTTGATCCGTACTCCAACACACAAGCTCTTAACATATCCTCTAAGATCTGGTTGACTCTCTTAGTCTGTCCATCAGTTTGCGGGTGATAAGAGCTTCTGAAGTTCAACTTGGTGCCTAATCCTTCCTGCACTTTCTGCCAAAATCTCGAGGTAAACTGGGTTCCTCGATCTGATACTATGGTTTTGGGGGTTCCAGGCAGACTAACAATCCTAGCAATGTATAGCTCTGCTAGCTTCGCACTCTGGTAGGTAGTCTTGACAGGTATGAAGTGGGCTACCTTGGACAGTCTATCAACTATGACCCAGATTGAGTCATTTCCCCTACTAGAAGTAGGCAAACCGGTGATAAAGTCCATTCTGATGGAATCCCATTTCCATTCCGGGATCTGCAATGGTTGCAACAGTCCTGCGGGTCTCTAATGCTCTGTTTTGACTCTTTGACAGATGTCACACTTGGCGATGTAGCTTCCGATTTCTCTCTTCATCTTGTGCCACCAAAATTGCTCTTTTAGGTCTTGATACATCTTTGTTCCTCCAGGGTGGATAGAATAAAGAGTATCATGAGCTTCCGTCATGATAACTTGATTTAGCTCCGAATCTGCTGGCACATAGATACGTCCTTTGTACCACAACACTCCTTCTTCGTCTTCAGTGAATCCAGGTACCTTTCCTGTATCAATATGACATTTGATTCCGTTGATACTTTACTTTCATTTCCCTTCTGGGCTTCCTTGATTTGGCTAATCAATGTGGGTTGAAGTTCAATGCTAGCTAAGAATCATTTGCTAACTAATTCAGTCCTGAACTGCTCCAACTCCTCATACAAACTTGGCTGCTTCTCCTTGATCATGGTGTTTAGCCTACACGGCAATCTGCTAAGAGCATCTGCTACCACATTGGCTTTGCCGGGGTGATAGTGAATGTCAAGGTCATAATCCTTGATTAACTCTATCCATCTCCTTTGTCTCATATTCAACTCCTTCTGAGTGAAAATATATTTCAAGCTCTTGTGATCTGAGTAAATCTCACAGCGATTACTCATCAGATAATGACGCCATGTCTTCAATGCCAAAACTACGGCTGCTAATTCAAGATCATGGGTCGGATGGTTCTGCTCATGCTGCTTCAGTTGTCGAGACAGATACGTGATGACTTTGCCTTCTTGCATCAATACACATCCGATACCAATCTTGGATGCATCACAATATACATCAAACGGCTTCTTGATATCTGGCATGATCAATATTGGGGCTGATATCAATCTCTTCTTCAGCTCCTGAAAACTGGCTTCACACTTGTCAGTCCATTCAAACTTCTTGTCCTTCTTCAACAATTGGGTCATGGGTCTGGCGATGCTCAAGAACCCTTCGACGAACCCTCGGTAGTATCCTGCTATTCCGAGAAATGCACGGACTTGGGTTTGAGTGGTTGGGGCTTCCCATGCTTTGACATCTTTGATCTTGGCGGGGTCAACGGAGACTCCTCCGACAGACACAATATGTCCTAGGAATCCTACTTCTTTCAGCCAAAACTCACACTTGCTGATCTTGGCATACAACTATTGTTCTCTCAAGGTTTCTAGGATGATTCTCAGATGTTGCTCATGCTCTTCTTCTGACTTGGAGTAGATAAGGATGTCGTCGATAAACACAACTACAAACCTATCTAGGAAATTCATAAAGATCTTATTCATGAGATTCATGAAATAAGCAAGGGCATTGGTTAATCCAAAAGACATAACTGTGTACTCGTATAAACCATATCGAGTACTAAAGGCGGTCTTTGGAATATCCGTTGCATGAATCTTAAGTTGGTGATAACCAGTCCTAAGATCAATCTTTGAGAATACCTGGGCTCTAGTCAACTGATCAAATAGATCCTCTATCTTTTGCAAGGGGTACTTATTTTTGATGGTGACATCATTCAACTTTTTATATCTGTACACAAACGGTTGCCTCCATCTTTCTTGTCGACGAATAACATTGGTGATCTCCATGGCGAAGCGCTTGGCTGAATCAAGCATGTTGCTAACATGGCATCTAACTGCTTCTTCAGCTCCACTAACTCTGAGGGGTTCATGCTATAGGGTGTCTGGGCTATGGGTCCGGTTCCGAGGATTAGCTCGATAATGAACTCAATATCCATATCCGGGGGCATACCTGGCAATTCATCTGGGAATACGTCGGGGTATTCACAGACTACTCTTACTTGATCTATGGTGGGTAGGGCTAGACTCTTGTTGCACTTGAATTTGCGAGGTAAGGTTTCAGATATATGCTCTACTGTTACTCCAGAGCTACTGGTCATGGTGATGGCTTTCTTAGCACAGTATATCAGTCCTTTATGCCTTGACATCCAGTCCATACCTAGTACTACTTCCAATCCTTTGGTTCCAAGTACTATAAGGTTGGCATAAAAATCTATCCCATGTATTCTGATAGGTACACCTTTGCAATTTTTTCTAGCTTTTGTAGTTGATCCGAGGATTTGAACTATCATGACATGCTTCAGGTTGGTTGGGTGAATCTTATTAGTGCATGCAAATTCTTCGGTGACAAATGAATGCGATGCTCCCGAATCAAACAATACTCTTGCTAAAACTGAGTTGATAGAAAACATACCTAGCACCACATCTGGCGCTTCTTGGGCTTCTTCGGTGTTCATGTGGAAGAAACGACCGTTGCGGTTGTGAGGGTTCCCTGGGGCAAATCTTCTCCCTGGTTGAACACGGCGCTGCTGTTGAGCTGGGGCATTGACATTGGCAGTGGCGGTAGCCTTCTTGGGACACTCATTGGAGTAGTGACCCTTCACTCCACACTCGAAACAGGTGATCTGGGACTTGTCTTTTGCTGCGACGGGCACAGCATTGCTGCCAGTTCTGGGTGCAGTATTGTTGTTGTTGTTGTTCTTGGGAGGTGCACGGTTGAAATTGTTGGTATTGCCGGAGTTGTGATTGTTTCCTCTGGACTTCGCATTTCCTTTGCTACGGTTGGGGTAGCTTGGGCGAGACATTGGGGGTCGGTTGTTCCTTGGTGCATATCCTGGTGAGGGGTTTGGGTATTACGGTGACTGCTGGATCCTGATTGCTGCATCATACGATGTTTGCGGTTGTCGTTTGCCTGGTTAATCTTCCCTTCCATCTGAGTGGCAGAGTCGACTAGCTCTTCGAGATCCTCGAAACGGATGTTGACGAGGACAGTCTACATCTCATCATGCAGTCCGTTCAGGAATCTCTCCTTCTTCTTCACCTCTGTGTTGATTTCATCAGGTGCGTACCTTGCAAGCGACAGGAATCTGCCACGGTATTCCACCACAGTCATTCTTCCTTGCTTCAAGTCGCGAAACTCATCTCTTAGTCTGGTGACTAAACCTTGTGACACGTGGGTACGGCTGAACTTTGTTTTGAAAGCTTCCCATGTCATCACTTGACCATGGTTCATATTGCGGATACTAGTCCACCAAGCTCTTGCATCTCCCGCCAGATAGTGGGTGGCGAAGAGAACTTTCTCGTTGTCATCGACTCTTGCAACTTCTAAGTTGTTTTCCATTGTCTGTAGCTAGTCATCTGCATCTAGTGGGTTTTCAGCTTGGTTGAAGATTGGGGGATTAGTATTCTGGAAGTTTTTGAGTTTGGACCCATGGTGATCCTGGTTTCCATGGTTCTGGTTGTTGAGAGCCATCTGGGCGATCTGCTCCAATGTTGCTAAGTTAGCTTGGCGCTCTGCCCTGCTTGCTTCTCTGTCTGCGATGAGATTCTGCATGATCTGCAGAATTGGGTCTTGCGACGAGCTGCTCCCTCCTTGGTTTCCACGAGTCATCTAAAGATTGAGATAGATACAGGGGTAAGAGGGAAAGTTCTAAGGTTCATGGTTTTGGTTTCAAAACTAGAATTTCGAGTTTGACTCAGGTTTTGTCACTAACTTCATTTCATTCATGCAAACAAGCACACGATACAACACACACCACAACAATCAAAGGAAAACAGATGGTTTGAAGAACCATTCTGCAAGCTACGATACAGTGGGACCGATACATCTCATTCTACGACAGTGCTCTAGTGCATCTACTCATCATCGATGAAGTCGGAGTCCTCATTGTCAGTGTAGAAGTCCACAGCATCCTCCTCCAAAAAGTCATCATCATTGCTGAGGTAAGAATCCATGTCTCCCTGGATGTCTTCACCCTCCTCTCCCTCCTCCTTTGCGGCAAGCTGAGCTTCTTGCTCCTTGACGGTCTTCTCAAGGTCGGCCACCTTCTTGTGAAGACGTGCGATGGTGCGATCCTTCTTTGCATGCTGGCGGCAAAGAGACTGGCGATCTTGGACGAGCAGTGCGAAAGTCTGGGCCTTCTGGTCGGCAATGGCACGGTTCTGGTTGGCTAACTCCCTGGCATTGTCCAGTTCCTGCTGTCTGTCGTGCAGTAAGAAGTCAAGATTCTCCACTTGACGCCTCAACTCTGGGTGACTTGGCATCTCCATTGGCATTCCCATGAAGTCACGTCTTGCAAAGTGAGCAAAACGGGTTCCCTGGAGTTGGTTGACACTGAGGGCACATAGACGTGCGAGAGCTTCATGCATTGCCCTGGCTAATCCATCTAGCCAGTTGTTCTCTCTCACGGAGAACTGGATTCTCCCGGATGTCGGTGCTTCGATGCTTCCTCTAAGATCAGCGGTGACTAGCCACTGTAAATCTCGTCCTGGGGGTCCTAGAAGTTGAGCTCCAAGAAAATCTGGATGCGAGCCTCCCAGAAACTCCGATAGTGAATCCAGATCCCTCTCGAAGATCAGTTGACCTCCGTTTCCCAACTGGCAGAACTTGCTGAACTGAGTCTCCATCTACAAGAATTAAGGATGAGGAAATTAGTGAAGTGATCTAGTGTGTCAAATTTTAAGTAGTAATATAAAAATTTTGAGGAACATCAATTTTTGAGAAACAAAGAATTCCCAAGGATAAGAGAGGAAATAGTTTTTCATAAATACTCACTTTGGTTTGGAAATTAAGTTTTTGTTTGGACGTCCATTCTAACTAGGGTCTCCTATGGGAGAATATCATTTTGCAGCCCGAAAGTTGGGGTGGACAGGCAACGCGGTACCCAAGTTGATTTTTATCACCGCGATTCGAAAAGTTGGGGCGCCAATTGCTGAGAGGGGTGTTTCGAGTGAATGATGGCCAAACCCAATATTTTCAAATCGCGCCCGTTAAGTCAGGATATTCCATTACACTAGTTCCTGTTGTGCCCCTCCTTCGCCGGTCACTCCACCCTGCACATGTCGTAGGGGCAAATCCAGTATTGTACTTTCCTAACTCTCGACACTGAATCTTGCTGTGGCGGCGGCGGTCCCTTTTCTTCCCTTCCTCGACCCTAAATCTACCGGCGGCGGAGGACCTTTTTTCTCCCTCCCCCGACACTGAATCCGGCGGCGGCGGCCCAGCATGTCTTGCAAGGCGAAGGTTGTAGCTACGTCGCCGACTGAAAATGGTCCGTCGAGGCCCAAGTCTGGGGCTCAATGCATAGCTGCGGCGAGGTCTTCAGCCCCGGTTAGCAAGGAGGATAGCAAGGATTCTGCTCCCAAGGTACCTACGAGTAGCGGGTTGAAGAGAAAAGCAAGGCCAGCGGCGGATTGTTCAGCTTCGGTGAATCTTTTCAGATCTCGAAGAAAAAAACCCGGGAGAAGAGCGAGAGGTGAATTTTTCTTATCTATGCCTTATCTTGCAAGTAGATTAGTTACGACATAATAGAATCGAATGAACTGAAATGTTCCCCTTTTTAATCAAATTAGGCATAGCTTTGATACAAGTGACCTATATGAGTTCACAATTCATGTTCGGCAGTACACTGTAAAGCTTGATTTTGGTTGCGAGAGGGTTGTGTTCGGGCAAGATGTGCATCTGCTTGTGAATTGCAAAGAGGTTGTGTCTGTTTCGCAGCTGGTAGATATGCTTGCCGCTAGAATTCCCTGGGGTTCTAGACAGAGGACAAAATTGGTGTGGCACAACATGAATGATACCTATCAGCAAATTGAGCACTCCCATGAGCTTCAGATGGTTTGGGAGTGTTGTGCAGCTGATCGTAAGGTGAAAGTTGAAGCGATGATTGATGATATGTATGCAGATGCTGGAGATCTTCTGCCGAGCTTACGCTCTAGAGAATCTGGACCAATAGATGCTGATCTAGATAAGTTCGGTATACGCATAGAGGTGGATTCATACATGGAAAAACTTGATGAGGGGGTTAATAAGCCAGTTTCGTCATGTACTGTGGAGATCACTGTCAATTCCAAAAACATAACTCTTGATGAAATGAGAGAGATGATCGGTAAGGAAATCAGTATTGGCCCTAAGCAGATGGCAAAAATCCGTGGTGGCATCATAAGAAGCAGCAATTCATAGATGTTTTGGATCTGAAGATCTTATGAAGATTATGCAATGAAGAAGCGAACCAGAAGGTGTTCTTCCTTAGTACCATTTGATGTTGTTGAACAGGTTATAGTGGATGTAGATGCCCATGTAGTGGTGAGCAGAAGGAGGTGGTCGGCGTTGATGAGATCGATGAGAGCTGCTACCCTAGGCTTGTCATATGGACGCGGGTTCCCACTGTATTTGTAATATTGATTGCTGTTGCATTTAGAGCGTTACATGATTATGTTTGTTGAGAGATTGCGATATAATGCCGTGAGCTGTTGAGATTTTCGGACATGTCACTCCTTTGAAACCATCGTTGTTGTAATAAGACATAAGTACATTGTAGTTGACATGATTATGTTTCTTAAGATGACGTCTGCACTTGTTTGATTATTATGTTTGTTGGGACATTGTAATGTAATGTTTTGTGAAACCATGACTAGACTAGTGATGCATAAATACATTGTAGTTGACATGATTATGTTTCTTGAGATGATGTCTTGTACTTGTTTACATTATTTTGTTTGTTGAGAGGCGTAATGTAATGTTTTGAAACCATGACAGGACAAGTGATGTGTAAGTACCTTGTAGTCGACATGATTTTGTTTCTTGAGTTGATGTAATATACTTGTTTCTATGATTACGTTTGTGGAGATATTGTAATGTGATGTTTTGTGAAACCATGTTGTGGTTATGTTTGTTGGGAGAATATAATGTAATGTTTTGTGAAACCATGACTGAAGAAGTGATGCATAAGTACCTTGTAGTTGACATGATTTTGTTTCTTTGGATGATGTAATATACTGGTATGTTTTTGTTAGGCAATGAAATTGAGATGGAGGGAGTGCAGGTTTAATATTTGAAATGAGAATGTGTGAAGAGAATCCATATCGAGGCGGAGATTAATCAGGGAAAGGGCATGGTATCAATTAAACTATTGTAACATGCCAATTTAGTCATCATTGCAGCGGTAGAAGGGCTACGCTCTCTCTCTCTCTCTCTCTCTCTCTCTCTCTCTCTCTCTCTCGCTCACCGACGCCGTCTCCGTCGCCGTCGCATTCGCCATGTTGTCCTTGAACGGCGAGGACAACCAGTTGAGCAGCAACAACCTTCTCTCCGACATCGAGTATTCCTTCCACCATGTGAGTTCCTCTGTTTTCTCGGGCTAGGGTTAGGCAATGGTAAATCACTCGATCTGAGCTCCATATGTGCATGCAATCGTGTTCGATTGCAGCTTTGCGTTTACCTATAAGTACCAAGGACGATCTATGACTCCAAATGGGAGGGCCTAGATCTTGATGGAGAAGTGCCATGTGACCATGGGCTAAAACTGAGGAGATATGTTGCATTCGAAGGTAGTAACACTGGGAGAAGGTTTTTGGGCTGTACAAATCAGGTTTGTTTACATTATGTGCAACTATGACATGAAGTAAAATGTATCGTGCATGTTCATAACACTATAGTGTGTGTGTTTTTAGGTTGGCCCGGTGTGTAAAGCAGTAGAGTGGGTGGATCTTGAGTGGCCAGATGCACTTAAGAAATGTTTGGCACAGTTATGGGAGATGTATGAGTTGGAAAGGTCGGGGAGATTTACCGATGCAAGTGATGCAGCTAAAAAAAATTATAAGTTGTCGGTACAAAATAAGGAGCTGGAACAAGAAATCGAGAATTTGCAGTCAAAGCTAACTGACGGAATCGATGGGAGCTTGGTTGTTGGAACTGCAAAGAAGCTTCAGGATAGTCACAGGTTGCTGATTCATAATGCAGAAAAGGAGAGGGATCAGCTCAGGGAAGACAAGAAGAAGCTAGAGTGTTGCATTGCGGATCTGTTGAAGGAACCAAGAAGGCGCGAGGGTGAACAAGGGCGGACTATAGAGGATAAAGGAAATTGAGATGAATAATTTATGTTGTACCAATGCCGAAACTAGTTAATTGTAAGACTTGCGGTTGTGCTTTCGAACTAAGCCAAACTCAATCCTCGAGCAAACTAATTTCAGAACGCATATATCGTGCATAGAGTTAAGTTCACGCTTACAAAATCACCACTAGGAGGATAAACTAGGCGATTCGATTACTAAATAGACATATGTTGTGTTCAAGCGAGCCTAGCAGGCTGCTGTTTTCCTCCCTAAGATTGGCCAGCTCCTTGATACTATGTCGTGCTTTGTATGGTTCCAGGCCCGTCATGGATTGGAGAATTTTGTCCGTAGCCATACGATTTTCCTTCAAGATCCCTTTCATGATCTCCGTCTGCTTCCTAGCCGAGGCGTGACCTTCACTATGTAGCTTCGCCCAGTTGGCGTTTAACTCCTTCAGTTTCTGGCACTTGTCAGAAAGGACCACGAATTCAGCCTTGATTGGTCAAAGGCAGCTCTAGGAATTCCGCTTCTCCTTTGGATTGCTATCTTGTCATTTAGCAGTCGCGGTCACTGGTCGATCTTTCGCCTCTTTCCCTGCAACAAAAATACATGGTATGGTTTGTTCAGTTCACCAGGATAAGCTGGTTAGTTTCCATAATTAACTAAATCGACTAGTGGCACTGTCGTAATTTCAAGGAAGAAGCAATCTAGGACTAATCAACATTTTATGAATCGACTAGTGGCACTGTCATAATTTCAATTTCGAAGACAAATAAGATTTATCAGCAGTTTAGTGTGTTGTGGGTTTTTCCCAATATCACCAAATAGTAGTGGGAGAGTGGCAAACTCATGCGATACCCATGTCGGATACATATGGAAGAGAACATGGTGTCCATTCATGAACATGAACACCAACACATGTCCAGATAGATAAGGAGTTGCCCTAGGATTCTTATTGCACCCTATAATGGGAAGCAGACATGGGCATTGCTCCCTGAACCCTAAACATTACAAAAGGAGAGGAGGACGAACTGGTATTCGTGTCCTCGCTAACGGGAATCAGACTTGGGCATTGCTCCGGTACGCCTCCAGACATGCCCTTAGCTCCTCGTTCTCTTTCCGAACACCCTCGAGTACGGTGATCCCTCTGCTCATGTCCGCCTTCATTTCCTTGACTGCATCCAGGCAACGGTTCCTGTCATGGTAGGCTCGGATGGTAGCCTTGGTTTCCTCGACGCGTCCTTTGAGTGCCTCGCTGACTTTGTCCTGCAAGAGAATGCACCTTTCCACGAGATTCTTCTTCTCCTCCGTGAGCTCGTTGATTATCTTGATGGCCTGTTCTTGCCTGATCAAGTTACGATCGAGCACTTTCTGCAGCCTAACGACGTCACATGCAAAATCTAGCGAGATCTCCTTCTATACAGATAATTGCTTGCGTAGGCTCTCATTAGCTTAGGCGAGGGAGCGTGCAAGCTCATGTTATTTGTCAATCTTGGAACTGATCGCGGCCACCTTCTCACTGTACTCGGCCTTCGATCGCTGCATTGTTCATGTTAATTGAAATAGGAATTCTACAATTACACTCCAGGTCCCAGGTGAATACTAATATAGATCAAAAAAAATCCCTGTTGAATCTATTGGCCGCAGTGTTAAAAATTAAACCTGGAGATCTATTCATGACCACGATAAACTAATCCTAATCACAAAAAATCCATAGTGAATCTATGAACAGCGGTATTAAGGAAAGACCAAGAGATCCAGTCATATTCATGAAAACAAATACAACTCACAAAAGAAGAAGAAAAACCAATGCGGGGCAGACAGCATCTATGAAATCCACATCATAACTCAGAGAAATAACAGCGTGGAGATTTGCTACCTCGCTGACACATGGAACAGGGCCGAACGGGTCCTGCAACGCCTCCATCGTGGTGGATTCGGGATCCACGGCTGACCTGTAATACGTAGAAGAGGAAGAGCTAGAAGAAGAAAAACAAGAAGAAGATGATTAAGATCATGATGGAGAGGGAGATGGAGAAGAAGTAGAATAAGGAGACCGTGCAGGAGGAGCCTACTTTGCTAGAACATTCGGCGCCATTGTCGGGGGAGATTGGGCCTCGATGAGAGGGTGGGCTTGAGCGGCTGGTAGAGCAAGAAGTGCATCACGGTGATTTCTCTCCCTTTTCTCTGCGAGTCGACCGGCCTCTCCCCCTCCTCAGTGGAGCCATGGCTTGCAGGGTGAGTGTGGCGGAGGCAGGAGGAAGGAGATAGTGATTATTAGTGTGGGAGAAGAGTAAAGAGTATGTGCCGTGGTCGATGGTACTAGTACTAATATACAATACCACCGTGTACGGTCTACCTTCTCAAAGAAGCCAGGGAGGCAGGGGTAGGGAATCGATGGGACTTGTCTTTATTGCGATGGACACTTCAATGGTCGTCGGTGCCGCCCAAAATCCAGTATATAATAAGGGGAGTGCGAGCCGGGTGGTCGTTAGGGGAATCGGCGCGCACATCCCGCATGCGTGTGTCACGTGTTGATGGGGCAATGACGCACGCAACTGCTGCACGATCACGTCGGCACGTCCAACTCCGTCGAACTCCACGTGACAGGCACGCACGGGATATTTACGAGTCTGGAATACGCTGTGCCACTTTAATTGTGATCAAATTATGTTCAGTACGCGAGATATTACTTTTTTTTGATAATCGACAAATGCACGCGTGGACACGACGCACAAAACCGCTGCTCGTCCTTGATCAGATCGGCACCCCACTCTGTGTACCCGCCATCGACCATTCGGAGCAACTACCTCGAGCACGATGCCCCCTCTCCGTGGCAATGGCAGGTCCAAGCCGTCCACTGACCGTCCTGCGTCCCCGGCTCTTTGCTGCATCGTCCGCGCTCGCGAGTCGCCTGCTGAGGCAGCACGTCGTGTCCGACCGCGCCAGGATCCATCGACATCGGCACTCGAGGACACCGTGACGTCAAAGCTCGTACCGGCCACGCAGGAGGAGCGTGGGGTACCTGTAGCGTCGGACGAGCGCAAAGTAGCAGCCAGGACGGAGGCGCGTGTTGCACCGGCGAGTACGGACAAGAAGAGGAATGAGAAGAAGACCAGGAAGAAGAGAGGAGATATCTATTTGGACGAGTCCGACTCGGCCAACAAGGAGGCATTCATCGATCAGTTGGAGGCAGGAGCGGAGGAGAGTGACGTGGACCCGTGGTACTACAAAGAGGAGGAGGAGGACTCCGACAAGGAGATAGCGCGCTTATTCGAGGAAGGGGGCGGTGTCGAGTCATCAAAGGAGGGCACCGACAGCGGCGATGGCGGGGACCATGGTGTTGACGAAGACGAGGACGAACCGGAAGACAAAGACGATGGCTTCTTTGAAATATGATCATTTATTTTATTTATTTTAGTTAGATAGATGGATTTTCACTTGTTTATGGGGGTTTAGTATAGGTGGCACGGATAGAGAGGTGGCACGGATTGACCATGCATAAAAAAAGTGGAGAAGGGAGGGGTTATCCTGCCCGTTAGATCACATGGGATCAACGGTTGGTGGAGACGATCCGCGTGACATCTCTGTCAGCTAATCAGGGCATAGCACCCAGAGTGAGCACATGTTTGGGATCTCCACACGTTTGGGCTTTTGTGCGATTTGTGACAGAGAGAGAGGGAAAATCTATTTTCATAATCCGCCTATGGATCCACCCATACCATTCAAATTTCATTGCATTTGTGCTCTTTTCACAATCCACCTATGGATCCACCAGTGTCATTGCATGTGTGTTCTTTTTACTAACAACAACCAGAGTCATTCCATGTGTGTTCTTTTCACATACCACATATGGATCCACCAGTGTCATTGCATATGTGCTCTTTTCACAATCCACCTATGGATCCACCAGTGTCATTGCAGGTGTGTTCTTTTTAGTAACAACAACCAGAGTAATTTTGCATGTGTGTTCTTTTCACTAACAACAACCCGAGTCATTTTGCATGTGTGTTCTTTTCACATGCCACATATGGATCCACCAGTGCCATTGAAATGTGTGTTCTCTACAGAGACCACACATGGATCCACCGGTGTCATTGCATGTATGTTCTTTTCACTAACAACAACTGGAGTCATTGCATGTGTGTTCTCTTCACAATCCACACATGGATCCACCAGTGTCATTGCATGTATGTTCTTTTTAGTAACAACCAGTGTCATTGCATGTGTGTTCTGTTCACAATCCACACATGGATCCACCAGTGTCATTGCATGTGTGTTCTTTTTACTAACAACAACAAGAGTCATTAAAATGTGTGCTCTCTTCAGAGACTACACATGGATCCACCAGTTTCATTGCATGTGTGTTCTTTTCACTAACAATAACTAGAGTCATTGCATGTGTGTTCTCTTCACAATCCACACATGGATCCACCAGTGTCATTGCATGTGTGTTCTTTTTAGTAACAACAACCAGTGTCATTGCATGTGTGTTCTCTTTAGAGACCATACATGGATCCACCAGTGTCATTGCATGTGTGTTCTTTTTACTAACAACAAGAGTCATTGAAATGTGTGCTCTCTTTAGAGACCACACATGGATCCACCAGTGTTATTGCATGTGTGTTCTTTTTAGTAACAACAACCAGCATCATTGCATGTGTGTTCTTCTCACATACCACATATGGATCCACCAGTGTCATTGCATGCGTGCTCTTTTCACAATCCACCCATGGATCCACCAGAGTCATTGCATGTGTGTTCTTTTCACTAACAACATCCAGAGTCATTGCATGTGTGTTCTTTTCACATATCACCTATGGATCCACCAGTGTCATTACATGTGTGTTCTTTTCACTAACAACAACCAGAGTCATTGCATGTGTGTTCTTTTCACATACCACATATTGATCCACCAGTGTGATTGAAATGTGTGTTCTCTACAGAGACCACACATGGATCCACTAGTGTCATTGGATGTGTGTTCTTTTTAGTAACAACAACCAGAGTCATTTTGCATGTGTGTTCTTTTCACATACCACCTATGGATCCACCAGTGTCATTGCATGTGTGTTCTTTTCAGAATCCACCCATGGATCCACCAGAGTCATTGCATGTGTGTTCTTTTTAGTAACAACCAGAGTTATTTTGCATGTGTGTTCTTTTCACATACCACCTATGGATCCACCAGTGTCATTGCTAGTGTGTTCTTTTCACTAACAACAACCTGAGTCATTTTGCATGTGTTTTCTTTTCACATACCACATATGGAGCCACCAGTGTCATTGAAATGTGTGTTCTCTACAGAGACCACACATGGATCCATCGGTGTCATTGCATGTATGTTCTTTTCACTAACAACAACTGGAGTCATTGCATGTGTGTTCTCTTCACAATCCACACATGGATCCACTAGTGTCATTGCATGTGTGTTCTTTTTAGTAACAACAACCAGTGTCATTGCATGTGTGTTCTCTTCACAATACACACATGGATCCACCAGTGTCATTGCATGTGTGTTCTTTTTACTAACAACAACAAGAGTCATTGAAATGTGTGCTCTCTTCAGATACCACACATGGATCCACCAGTGTCATTGCATGTGTGTTCTTTTCACTAACAACAACCAGAGTCATTGCATGTGTTTTTTTTCACATACCACATATGGATCCACCAGTGTGATTGAAATGTGTGTTCTTTTCACAATCCACCCATGGATCCACCAGTGTCATTGCATGTGTGTTCTTTTTAGTAGCAACAACCAGAGTGATTTTGCATGTGTGTTCTTTTCACATATCATCTATGAATCCACCAGTGTCATTGCATGTGTGTTCTTTTCACTAACAACAACCAGAGTCATTGCATGTGTGTTCTTTTCACATACCACATATGGATCCACCTGTGTCTTTGAAATGTGTGTTCTCTATAGAGACCACACATGGATCTACCAGTGTCATTCCATGTGTGTTCTTTTTAGTAACAACAACCAGTCATTTTGCATATGTATTCTTTTCACATACCACCTATGGATCCACTACTGTCATTGCATGTGTGTTCTCTTCACAATCCACACATGGATCCACCAGTGTCATTGCATGTGTGTTCTTTTTAGTAACAACAACCAGTCATTTTGCATGTGTGTTATTTTCACATACCACCTATGGATCCACCAGTGTCATTGCATGTGTGTTCTCTTCACAATCCACACATGGATCCACCAGTGTCATTGCACGTGTGTTCTTTTTAGTAACAACAACCAGTGTCATTGCATGTGTGTTCTCTTTAGAGACCACACATGGATCCACCAGTGTTATTGCATGTGTGTTCTTTTTACTAACAACTACAAGGGTCATTGAAATGTGTGCTCTCTTTAGAGACCACACATGGATCCACCAGTGTCATTGCATGTGTGTTCTTTTTAGTAACAACAACTAGAGTCATTGCATGTGTGTTCTTCCCACATACCACATATGGATCCACCAGTGTCATTGCATGTGTGCTCTTTTCACAATCCACCCATGGATCCACTAGAGTCATTGCATGTGTGTTCTTTTTAGTAACAACAACCAGAGTCCTTTCGAATCTGTGTTCTTTTCACATACCACCTATGGATCCACCAGTGTCATTGCATGTGTGTTCTTTTCACTAACAACAACCTAAGTCATTTTGCATGTGTGTTCTTTTCACATGCCACATATGGATCCACCAGTGTCATTGAAATGTGTGTTCTCTACAGAGACCACACATGGATCCACCGGTGTCATTGCATGTACGTTCTTTTCACTAAAAACAACTGGAGTCATTGCATGTGTATTCTCTTCACAATCCACACATGGATCCACCAGTGTCATTACATGTGTGTTCTTTTTAGTAACAACAACCAGTGTCATTGCATCTGTGTTCTCTTCACAATCCAGACATGGATCCACCAGTGTCATTGCATGTGTGTTCTTTTTACTAACAACAAGAGTCATTGAAATGTGTTCTCCTTCAAATACCACACATGGATCCACCAGTGTCATTGCATGTGTGTTCTTTTCACTAACAACAACCAGAGTCATTGCATGTGTGTTCTTTTCACATACCACATATGGATCCACCAGTGTGATTGAAATGTGTGTTCTCTACAGAGACCACACATGGATCCACCAGTGTCATTGCATGTGTGTTCTTTTTAGTAACAACAACCAGAGTCATTTTGCATGTGTGTTCTTTTCACATACCACCTACGGATCCACCAGGGTCATTGCATGTGCGTTCTTTTCACAATCCACCCATGGATCCACCAGAGTCATTGCATGTGTGTTCTTTTTAGTAACAACAACCAGAGTCATTTTGCATGTGTGTTCTTTTGACATACCACCAATGGATCCACCAGTGTCATTGCATGTGTGTTCTTTTCACTAACAACAACCTGAGTCATTTTGCATGTGTGTTCTTTTCACATACCACATATGGATCCACCAGTGTCATTGAAATGGTTGTTCTCTACAGAGACCACACATGGATCCACCGGTGTCATTGAATGTATGTTCTTTTCACTAACAACAACTGGAGTCATTGCATGTGTGTTCTCTTCACAATCCCCACATGGATCCACCAGTGTCATTGCATATGTGTTCTTTTTAGTAACAACAACCAGTGTCATTGCATGTGTGTTCTCTTCACAATCCACACATGGATCCACCAGTGTCATTGCATGTGTGTTCTTTTTTCTAACAACAACAAGAGTCATTGAAATGTGTGCTCTCTTCAGAGACCACACATGGATCCACTAGTGTCATTGCATGTGTGTCCTTTTCACTAACAACAACCTGAGTCATTTTGCATGTGTGTTCTTTTCTCATACCACATATGGATCCACCAGTGTCATTGAAATGTGTGTTCTCTACAGATACCACACATGGATCCACCGGTGTCATTGCATGTTTGTTCTTTTCACTAACAACAACTGGAGTCATTGCATGTGTGTTCTCTTCACAATCCACACATGGATCCACCAGTGTCATTGCATGTGTGTTCTCTTCACAATCCACACATGGATCCACTAGTGTCATTGCATGTGTGTTCTTTTTAGTAACAACAACCAGTGTCATTGCATGTGTGTTCTCTTCAGAGACCACACATGGATCCACCAGTGTCATTGCATGTTTGTTCTTTTTACTAACAACAACAAGAGTCATTGAAATGTGTGCTCTCTTCAGAGACCACACATGGATTCACCAGTGTCATTGCATGTGTGTTCTTTCCACAATCCACCCATGGATCCACCAGTGTCATTGCATGTGTGTTCTTTTTAGTAACAACAACCAGAGTCATTTTCCATGTGTGCTCTCTTTAGAGACCACACATGGATCCACCAGTGTCATTGCATGTGTGTTCTTTTCACAATCCGCCCATGGTTCCACCAATGTCATTGTATGTGTGTTCTTTTTAGTAACAACAACTAGAGTCATTTTGCATGTGTGTTCTCTTCACATACCACCTATGGAGCCACCAGTGTCATTGCATGTGTGTTCTTTTCAGTAACAACAAACGGAGTGATTTTGCATGTGTGTTCTTTTCACATATCACCTATGGATCCACCAGTGTCATTGCATGTGTGTTCTTTTCATAATCCACCTATGGATCCACCAGTGTCATTGCATGTGTGTTCCTTTTAGTAACAACAACTAGAGTCATTTTGCTTGTGTGTTCTTCTCACATACCACATATGGATCCACTAGTGTCATTGAAATGTGTGTTCTCTACAGAGACCACACATGGATCCACCAGTGTCATTGCATGTGTGTTCTTTTTAGTAACAACAACCAATCATTTTGCATGTGTGTTCTTTTCACATACCACCTATGGATCCACCAGTGTCATTGCATGTGTGTTCTCTTCACAATCCACACATGGATCCACCAGTGTCATTGCATGTGTGTCCTTTTTAGTAACAACAACCAGTGTCATTGCATGTGTGTTCTCTTCAGAGACCACACATGGATCCACCAGTGTCATCGCATGTGTGTTTTTTTACTAACAACAACAAGAGTCATTGAATTGTGTGCTCTCTTCAGAGACCACACATGGATCCACCAGTGTCATTGCATGTGTGTTCCTTTCACTAACAACAACTAGAGTCATTGCATATGTGTTCTTTTCACATACCACATATGGATCCACCAGTGTGATTGAAATGTGTGTTCTCTACAGAGACCACACATGGATCCAGCAATGTCATTGCATGTGTGTTCTTTTTAGTAACAAAACTAGAGTTATTTTGCATGTGTGTTCTGTTCACATACCACCTATGGATCCACCAGTGTCATTGCATGTGTGTTCTTTTCACAATCCACCCATCGATCCACCAGAGTCATTGCATGTGTGTTCTTTTTAGTAACAACAACCAGAGTCATTTTGCATGTGTGTTCTTTTCACATACCACCTATGGATCCACCAGTGTCATTGCATGTGTGTTCTTTTCACTGACAACAAACTGAGCCTTTTTGCATGTGTGTTCTTTTCACATACCACATATGGATCCAGCAGTGTCATTGAAATGTGTGTTCTCTATAGAGACCACACATGGATCCACTGGTGTCATTGCTTGTATGTTCTTTTCACTAACAACAACTGGAGTCATTGCATGTGTGTTCTCTTCACAATCCACATATGGATCCACCAGTGTCATTGCATGTGTGTTCTTTTTAATAACAACAACCAGTGTCATTGCATGTGTGTTCTCTTCACAATCCACACATGGATCCACTAGTGTCATTGCATGTGTGTTCTTTTTACTAACAACAACAAGAGTCATTGAAATGTGTCCTCTCTTCAGAGACCACACATGGATCCACCAGTATTATTGCATGTGTGTTCTTTTCACTAACAACAACCAGAGTCATTGCATGTGTGTTCTTTTCACATACCACATATGGATCCACCTGTGTGATTGAAATGTGTGTTCTCTACAGAGACCACACATGGATCCACTAGCGTCATTGCATGTGTTTTCTTTTTAGTAACAACCAGAGTCATTTTGCATGTGTGTTCTTTTCACATACCACCTATGGATCCACCAGTGTCATTGCATGTGTGTTCTTTTCACAATCCACCCGTGGATCCGCCAGAGTCATTGCATGTGTGTCCTTTTTAGTAACAACAACCAGAGTCATTTTGCATGGGTGTTCTTTTCACATACCACCTATGGATCCACCAGTGTCATTGCATGTGTGTTCTTTTGACTAACAACAACCTGAGTCATTTTGCATGTGTGTTCTTTTCACATACCACATATGTATCCACCAGTGTCATTGAAATGTGTGTTCTCTACAGAGACCACACATGGATCCACCGGTGTCATTGCATGTATGTTCTTTTCACTAACAACAACTGGAGTCATTGCATGTGTGTTCTCTTCACAATCCACACATGGATCCACCAGTGTCATTGCATGTATGTTCTTTTTAGTAACAACCAGTGTCATTGCATGTGTGTTCTGTTCACAATCCACATATGGATCCACCAGTGTCATTGCATGTGTGTTCTTTTTACTAACAACAACAAGAGTCATTAAAATGTGTGCTCTCTTCAGAGACTACACATGGATCCACCAGTTTCATTGCATGTGTGTTCTTTTCACTAACAATAACCATAGTCATTGCATGTGTGTTCTTTTCACATACCACATATGGATCCACCAGTGTCATTAAAATGTGTGTTCTCTACAGAGAACACACATGGATCCACCAGTGTCATTGCATGTGTATTCTTTTTAGTAACAACAACTAGTCATTTTGCATGTGTGTTCTTTTCACATACCACCTATGGATCCACCAGTGTCATTGCATGTGTGTTCTCTTCACAATCCACACATGGATCCACCAATGTCATTGCATGTGTGTTCTTTTTAGTAACAACAACCTATGTCATTGCATGTGTGTTCTCTTCAGTGACCACACATGGATCCACTTGTGTCATTGCATGTGTGTTCTTTTACTAACAACAAGAGTCATTGAAATGTGTGCTCTCTTGAGACCACACATGGATCCACATGTCATTGCATGTGTGTTCTTTCACAATCCACCAATGGATCCAGTGTCATTGCATGTGTGTTCTTTTAGTAACAACAACGAGTCATTTTCCATGTGTGTTCTTTTCACATACCACCTATGGATCCACCATTGTCAATGCATGTGTGTTCTTTTCACAATCAACCAATTGATCCACCAGTGTCATTGCATGTGTGGTCTTTTTAGAACAACAACCTGGGTCCATTTTCATGTGTGTTGTCTTCACATACCACCTATGGAGCCACCAGTGTCATTGCATGTGTGTTCTTTTCAGTAACAACAACCAGAGTGATTTTGCATGTGTGTTCTTTTCACATATCACCTATGGATCCACCAGTGTCATTGCATGTGTGTTCTTTTCATAATCCACCTATGGATCCACCAGTGTCATTGCATGTGTGTTCTTTTTAGTAACAACAACTAGAGTCATTTTGCATGTGTGTTCTTTTTAGTAACAACAACTAGAGTCATTTTGCATGTGTGTTCTTTTTAGTAACAACAACTAGAGTCATTTTGCATGTGTGTTCTTCTCACATACCACATATGGATCCACTAGTGTCAATGAAATGTGTGTTCTCTACAGAGACCACACATAGATCCACCAGTGTCATTGCATGTGTGTTCTTTTTAGTAACAACAACCAATCATTTTGCATGTGGGTTCTTTTCACATACCACATATGGATCCACCAGTGTCATTGCATGTGTGTTCTCTTCACAATCCACACATGGATCCACCAGTGTCATTGCATGTGTGTTCTTTTTAGTAAAAACAACCAGTGTCATTGCATGTGTGTTCTCTTCAGAGACCACACATGGATCTACCAGTGTCATTGCATGTGTGTTCTTTTCACAATCCGCCCATGGATCCACCAATGTCATTGTATGTGTGTTCTTTTTAGTAACAACAACCAGAGTCATTTTGCATGTGTGTTCTCTTCACATACCACCTATGGAGCCACCAGTGTCATTGCATGTGTGTTCTTTTCAGTAACAACAAACGGAGTGATTTTGCATGTGTGTTCTTTTCACATATCACCTATGGATCCACCAGTGTCATTGCATGTGTGTTCTTTTCATAATCCACCTATGGATCCACCAGTGTCATTGCATGTGTGTTCCTTTTAGTAACAACAACTAGAGTCATTTTGCTTGTGTGTTCTTCTCACATACCACATATGGATCCACAAGTGTCATTGAAATGTGTGTTCTCTATAGAGACCACACATGGATCCACCAGTGTCATTGCATGTGTGTTCTTTTTAGTAACAACAACCAATCATTTTGCATGTGTGTTCTTTTCACATACCACCTATGGATCCACCAGTGTCATTGCATGTGTGTTCTCTTCACAATCCACACATGGATCCACCAGTGTCATTGCATGTGTGTCCTTTTTAGTAACAACAACCAGTGTCATTGCATGTGTGTTCTCTTCAGAGACCACACATGGATCCACCAGTGTCATCGCATGTGTGTTTTTTTACTAACAACAACAAGAGTCATTGAAATGTGTGCTCTCTTCAGAGACCACACATGGATCCACCAGTGTCATTGCATGTGTGTTCCTTTCACTAACAACAACTAGAGTCATTGCATGTGTGTTCTTTTCACATACCACATATGGATCCACCAGTGTGATTGAAATGTGTGTTCTCTACAGAGACCACACATGGATCCAGCAATGTCATTGCATGTGTGTTCTTTTTAGTAACAAAACCAGAGTTATTTTGCATGTGTGTTCTGTTCACATACCACCTATGGATCCACCAGTGTCATTGCATGTGTGTTCTTTTCACAATCCACCCATCGATCCACCAGAGTCATTGCATGTGTGTTCTTTTTAGTAACAACAACCAGAGTCATTTTGCATGTGTGTTCTTTTCACATACCACCTATGGATCCACCAGTGTCATTGCATGTGTGTTCTTTTCACTGACAACAAACTGAGCCTTTTTGCATGTGTGTTCTTTTCACATACCACATATGGATCCAGCAGTGTCATTGAAATGTGTGTTCTCTATAGAGACCACACATGGATCCACCGGTGTCATTGCTTGTATGTTCTTTTCACTAACAACAACTGGAGTCATTGCATGTGTGTTCTCTTCACAATCCACATATGGATCCACCAGTGTCATTGCATGTGTGTTCTTTTTAGTAAAAACAACCAGTGTCATTGCATGTGTGTTCTCTTCACAATCCACACATGGATCCACCAGTGTCATTGCATGTGTGTTCTCTTCACAATCCACACATGGATCCACTAGTGTCATTGCATGTGGGTTCTTTTTACTAACAACAACAAGAGTCATTGAAATGTGTCCTCTCTTCAGAGACCACACATGGATCCACCAGTATTATTGCATGTGTGTTCTTTTCACTAACAACAACCAGAGTCATTGCATGTGTGTTCTTTTCACATACCACATATGGATCCACCAGTGTGATTGAAATGTGTGTTCTCTACAGAGACCACACATGGATCCACTAGTGTCATTGCATGTATTTTCTTTTTAGTAACAACCAGAGTCATTTTGCATGTGTGTTCTTTTCACATACCACCTATGGATCCACCAGTGTCATTGCATGTGTGTTCTTTTCACAATCCACCCGTGGATCCGCCAGAGTCATTGCATGTGTGTTCTTTTTAGTAACAACAACCAGAGTCATTTTGCATGGGTGTTCTTTTCACATACCACCTATGGATCCACCAGTGTCATTGCATGTGTGTTCTTTTGACTAACAACAACCTGAGTCATTTTGCATGTGTGTTCTTTTCACATACCACATATGTATCCACCAGTGTCATTGAAATGTGTGTTCTCTACAGAGACCACACATGGATCCACCGGTGTCATTGCATGTATGTTCTTTTCACTAACAACAACTGGAGTCATTGCATGTGTGTTCTCTTCACAATCCACACATGGATCCACCAGTGTCATTGCATGTATGTTCTTTTTAGTAACAACCAGTGTCATTGCATGTGTGTTCTGTTCACAATCCACACATGGATCCACCAGTGTCATTGCATGTGTGTTCTTTTTACTAACAACAACAAGAGTCATTAAAATGTGTGCTCTCTTCAGAGACTACACATGGATCCACCAGTTTCATTGCATGTGTGTTCTTTTCACATACCACATATGGATCCACCAGTGTCATTAAAATGTGTGTTCTCTACAGAGAACACACATGGATCCACCAGTGTCATTGCATGTGTATTCTTTTTAGTAACAACAACTAGTCATTTTGCATGTGTGTTCTTTTCACATACCACCTATGGATCCACCAGTGTCATTGCATGTGTGTTCTCTTCACAATCCACACATGGATCCACCAATGTCATTGCATGTGTGTTCTTTTTAGTAACAACAACCTATGTCATTGCATGTGTGTTCTCTTCAGTGACCACACATGGATCCACTTGTGTTATTGCATGTGTGTTCTTTTTACTAACAACAACAAGAGTCATTGAAATGTGTGCTCTCTTCAGAGACCACACATGGATCCACCAGTGTCATTGCATGTGTGTTCTTTTCACAATCCACCAATGGATCCACCAGTGTCATTGCATGTGTGTTCTTTTCACAATCCACCCGTGGATCCGCCAGAGTCATTGCATGTGTGTTCTTTTTAGTAACAACAACCAGAGTCATTTTGCATGGGTGTTCTTTTCACATACCACCTATGGATCCACCAGTGTCATTGCATGTGTGTTCTTTTGACTAACAACAAACCTGAGTCATTTTGCATGTGTGTTCTTTTCACATACCACATATGTATCCACCAGTGTCATTGAAATGTGTGTTCTCTACAGAGACCACACATGGATCCACCGGTGTCATTGCATGTATGTTCTTTTCACTAACAACAACTGGAGTCATTGCATGTGTGTTCTCTACACAATCCACACATGGATCCACCAGTGTCATTGCATGTATGTTCTTTTTAGTAACAACCAGTGTCATTGCATGTGTGTTCTGTTCACAATCCACACATGGATCCACCAGTGTCATTGCATGTGTGTTCTTTTTACTAACAACAACAAGAGTCATTAAAATGTGTGCTCTCTTCAGAGACTACACATGGATCCACCAGTTTCATTGCATGTGTGTTCTTTTCACATACCACATATGGATCCACCAGTGTCATTAAAATGTGTGTTCTCTACAGAGAACACACATGGATCCACCAGTGTCATTGCATGTGTATTCTTTTTAGTAACAACAACTAGTCATTTTGCATGTGTGTTCTTTTCACATACCACCTATGGATCCACCAGTGTCATTGCATGTGTGTTCTCTTCACAATCCACACATGGATCCACCAATGTCATTGCATGTGTGTTCTTTTTAGTAACAACAACCTATGTCATTGCATGTGTGTTCTCTTCAGTGACCACACATGGATCCACTTGTGTCATTGCATGTGTGTTCTTTTTACTAACAACAACAAGAGTCATTGCAATGTGTGCTCTCTTCAGAGACCACACATGGATCCACCAGTGTCATTGCATGTGTGTTCTTTTCACAATCCACCAATGGATCCACCAGTTTCATTGCATGTGTGTTCTTTTCACAATCCACCAGTGGATCCGCCAGAGTCATTGCATGTGTGTTCTTTTTAGTAACAACAACCAGAGTCATTTTGCATGGGTGTTCTTTTCACATACCACCTATGGATCCACCAGTGTCATTGCATGTGTGTTCTTTTGACTAACAACAACCTGAGTCATTTTGCATGTGTGTTCTTTTCACATACCACATATGTATCCACCAGTGTCATTGAAATGTGTGTTCTCTACAGAGACCACACATGGATCCACCGGTGTCATTGCATGTATGTTCTTTTCACTAACAACAACTGGAGTCATTGCATGTGTGTTCTCTTCACAATCCACACATGGATCCACCAGTGTCATTGCATGTATGTTCTTTTTAGTAACAACCAGTGTCATTGCATGTGTGTTCTGTTCACAATCCACACATGGATCCACCAGTGTCATTGCATGTGTGTTCTTTTTACTAACAACAACAAGAGTCATTAAAATGTGTGCTCTCTTCAGAGACTACACATGGATCCACCAGTTTCATTGCATGTGTGTTCTTTTCACTAACAATAACCATAGTCATTGCATGTGTGTTCTTTTCACATACCACATATGGATCCACCAGTGTCATTAAAATGTGTGTTCTCTACAGAGAACACACATGGATCCACCAGTGTCATTGCATGTGTATTCTTTTTAGTAACAACAACTAGTCATTTTGCATGTGTGTTCTTTTCACATACCACCTATGGATCCACCAGTGTCATTGCATGTGTGTTCTCTTCCAAATCCACACATGGATCCACCAATGTCATTGCATGTGTGTTCTTTTTAGTAACAACAACCTATGTCATTGCATGTGTGTTCTCTTCAGTGACCACACATGGATCCACTTGTGTCATTGCATGTGTGTTCTTTTTACTAACAACAACAAGAGTCATTGAAATGTGTGCTCTCTTCAGAGACCACACATGGATCCACCAGTGTCATTGCATGTGTGTTCTTTTCACAATCCACCAATGGATCCACCAGTGTCATTGCATGTGTGTTCTTTTTAGTAACAACAACCAGAGTCATTTTCCATGTGTGTTCTTTTCACATACCACCTATGGATCCACCAGTGTCATTGCATGTGTGTTCTTTTCACAATCCACCCATGGATCCACCAGTGTCATTGCATGTGTGTTCTTTTTAGAACAACAACCAGAGTCATTTTTCATGTGTGTTCTCTTCACATACCACCTATGGAGCCACCAGTGTCATTGCATGTGTGTTCTTTTCAGTAACAACAACCAGAGTGATTTTGCATGTGTGTTCTTTTCACATATCACCTATGGATCCACCAGTGTCATTGCATGTGTGTTCTTTTCATAATCCACCTATGGATCCACCAGTGTCATTGCATGTGTGTTCTTTTTAGTAACAACAACTAGAGTCATTTTGCATGTGTGTTCTTTTTAGTAACAACAACTAGAGTCATTTTGCATGTGTGTTCTTTTTAGTAACAACAACTAGAGTCATTTTGCATGTGTGTTCTTCTCACATACCACATATGGATCCACTAGTGTCAATGAAATGTGTGTTCTCTACAGAGACCACACATAGATCCACCAGTGTCATTGCATGTGTGTTCTTTTTAGTAACAACCAGTCATTTTGCATGTGGGTTCTTTTCACATACCACATATGGATCCACCAGTGTCATTGCATGTGTGTTCTCTTCACAATCCACACATGGATCCACCAGTGTCATTGCATCTGTGTTCTTTTTAGTAAAAACAACCAGTGTCATTGCATGTGTGTTCTCTTCAGAGACCACACATGGATCTACCAGTGTCATTGCATGTGTGTTATTTTTACTAACAACAACAAGTGTCATTGAAATGTGTGCTCTCTTCAGAGACCACACATGGATCCACCAGTGTCATTGCATGTCCGTTCTTTTCACAATCCACCCGTAGATCCACCAGTGTCATTGCATGTGTGTTATTTTTAGTAACAACAACTAGAGGCATTTTCCATGTGTGTTCTTTTCACATACCACCTATGGATCTACCAGTATCATTGCATGTGTGTTCTTTTCACAATCCACCCATGGATCCACCAGTGTCATTGCGTGTGTGTTCTATTTAGTAACAACCACCAGACTCATTTTGCATGTGTGTTCTCTTCACATACCACCTGTGGATCCACCAGAGTCATTGCATGTGTGTTCTTTTTAGTAACAACAACCAGAGTGATTTTGCATGTGTGTTCTTTTCACATATCACCTATGGATCCACCAGTGTCATTGGATGTGTGTTCTTTTCATAATCCACCTATGGATCCACCAGTGTCATTACATGTGTGTTCTTTTTAGTAACAACAACCAGATTCATTTTGCATGTGTGTTCTTCTCACATACCACATATGGATCCACTAGTGTCATTGAAATGTGTGTTCTCTACAGAGACCACACATGGATATACCAGTGTCATTGCATGTGTGTTCTTTTTAGTAACAACAACCAGTCATTTTGCATGTGTGTTCTTTTCACATACCACCTATGGATCCACCAGTGTCATTGCATGTGTGTTCTCTTGACAATCCACACATGGATCCACCAGTGTCATTGCATGTGTGTTCTCTTCAGAGACCACACATGGATCCACCAGTGTCATCGCATGTGTGTTCTTTTTACTAACAACAACAAGAGTCATTGAAATGTGTGCTCTCTTCAGAGACCACACATGGATCCACCAGTGTCATTGCATGTGTGTTCTTTTCACAATCCACCAATGGATCCACAAGTGTCATTGCATGTGTGTTCTTTTTAGTAACAACAACCAGAGTCATTTTCCATGTGTGTTCTTTTCACATACCACCTATGGATCCACCAGTGTCATTGCATGTGTGTTCTTTTCACAATCCACCCGTGGATCCGCCAGAGTCATTGCATGTGTGTTCTTTTTAGTAACAACAACCAGAGTCATTTTGCATGGGTGTTCTTTTCACATACCACCTATGGATCCACCAGTGTCATTGCATGTGTGTTCTTTTGACTAACAACAACCTGAGTCATTTTGCATGTGTGTTCTTTTCACATACCACATATGTATCCACCAGTGTCATTGAAATGTGTGTTCTCTACAGAGACCACACATGGATCCACCGGTGTCATTGCATGTATGTTCTTTTCACTAACAACAACTGGAGTCATTGCATGTGTGTTCTCTTCACAATCCACACATGGATCCACCAGTGTCATTGCATGTATGTTCTTTTTAGTAACAACCAGTGTCATTGCATGTGTGTTCTGTTCACAATCCACACATGGATCCACCAGTGTCATTGCATGTGTGTTCTTTTTACTAACAACAACAAGAGTCATTAAAATGTGTGCTCTCTTCAGAGACTACACATGGATCCACCAGTTTCATTGCATGTGTGTTCTTTTCACTAACAATAACCATAGTCATTGCATGTGTGTTCTTTTCACATACCACATATGGATCCACCAGTGTCATTAAAATGTGTGTTCTCTACAGAGAACACACATGGATCCACCAGTGTCATTGCATGTGTATTCTTTTTAGTAACAACAACTAGTCATTTTGCATGTGTGTTCTTTTCACATACCACCTATGGATCCACCAGTGTCATTGCATGTGTGTTCTCTTCACAATCCACACATGGATCCACCAATGTCATTGCATGTGTGTTCTTTTTAGTAACAACAACCTATGTCATTGCATGTGTGTTCTCTTCAGTGACCACACATGGATCCACTTGTGTCATTGCATGTGTGTTCTTTTTACTAACAACAACAAGAGTCATTGAAATGTGTGCTCTCTTCAGAGACCACACATGGATCCACCAGTGTCATTGCATGTGTGTTCTTTTCACAATCCACCAATGGATCCACCAGTGTCATTGCATGTGTGTTCTTTTTAGTAACAACAACCAGAGTCATTTTCCATGTGTGTTCTTTTCACATACCACCTATGGATCCACCAGTGTCATTGCATGTGTGTTCTTTTCACAATCCACCCATGGATCCACCAGTGTCATTGCATGTGTGTTCTTTTTAGAACAACAACCAGAGTCATTTTTCATGTGTGTTCTCTTCACATACCACCTATGGAGCCACCAGTGTCATTGCATGTGTGTTCATAGCAGTAACAACAACCAGAGTGATTTTGCATGTGTGTTCTTTTCACATATCACCTATGGATCCACCAGTGTCATTGCATGTGTGTTCTTTTCATAATCCACCTATGGATCCACCAGTGTCATTGCATGTGTGTTCTTTTTAGTAACAACAACTAGAGTCATTTTGCATGTGTGTTCTTTTTAGTAACAACAACTAGAGTCATTTTGCATGTGTGTTCTTTTTAGTAACAACAACTAGAGTCATTTTGCATGTGTGTTCTTCTCACATACCACATATGGATCCACTAGTGTCAATGAAATGTGTGTTCTCTACAGAGACCACACATAGATCCACCAGTGTCATTGCATGTGTGTTCTTTTTAGTAACAACAACCAGTCATTTTGCATGTGGGTTCTTTTCACATACCACATATGGATCCACCAGTGTCATTGCATGTGTGTTCTCTTCACAATCCACACATGGATCGACCAGTGTCATTGCATGTGTGTTCTTTTTAGTAAAAACAACCAGTGTCATTGCATGTGTGTTCTCTTCAGAGACCACACATGGATCTACCAGTGTCATTGCATGTGTGTTCTTTTTACTAACAACAACAAGTGTCATTGAAATGTGTGCTCTCTTCAGAGACCACACATGGATCCACCAGTGTCATTGCATGTCCGTTCTTTTCACAATCCACCCGTAGATCCACCAGTGTCATTGCATGTGTGTTATTTTTAGTAACAACAACTAGAGGCATTTTCCATGTGTGTTCTTTTCACATACCACCTATGGATCTACCAGTATCATTGCATGTGTGTTCTTTTCACAATCCACCCATGGATCCACCAGTGTCATTGCGTGTGTGTTCTTTTTAGTAACAACCACCAGACTCATTTTGCATGTGTGTTCTCTTCACATACCACCTGTGGATCCACCAGAGTCATTGCATGTGTGTTCTTTTCAGTAACAACAACCAGAGTGATTTTGCATGTGTGTTCTTTTCACATATCACCTATGGATCCACCAGTGTCATTGGATGTGTGTTCTTTTCATAATCCACCTATGGATCCACCAGTGTCATTACATGTGTGTTCTTTTTAGTAACAACAACCAGATTCATTTTGCATGTGTGTTCTTCTCACATACCACATATGGATCCACTAGTGTCATTGAAATGTGTGTTCTCTACAGAGACCACACATGGATATACCAGTGTCATTGCATGTGTGTTCTTTTTAGTAACAACAACCAGTCATTTTGCATGTGTGTTCTTTTCACATACAACCTATGGATCCACCAGTGTCATTGCATGTGTGTTCTCTTGACAATCCACACATGGATCCACCAGTGTCATTGCATGTGTGTTCTCTTCAGAGACCACACATGGATCCACCAGTGTCATCGCATGTGTGTTCTTTTTACTAACAACAACAAGAGTCATTGAAATGTGTGCTCTCTTCAGAGACCACACATGGATCCACCAGTGTCATTGCATGTGTGTTCTTTTCACAATCCACCAATGGATCCACCAGTGTCATTGCATGTGTGTTCTTTTTAGTAACAACAACCAGAGTCATTTTCCATGTGTGTTCTTTTCACATACCACCTATGGATCCACCAGTGTCATTGCATGTGTGTTCTTTTCACAATCCACCCATGGATCCACCAGTGTCATTGCATGTGTGTTCTTTTTAGAACAACAACCAGAGTCATTTTTCATGTGTGTTCTCTTCACATACCACCTATGGAGCCACCAGTGTCATTGCATGTGTGTTCTTTTCAGTAACAACAACCAGAGTGATTTTGCATGTGTGTTCTTTTCACATATCACCTATGGATCCACCAGTGTCATTGCATGTGTGTTCTTTTCATAATCCACCTATGGATCCACCAGTGTCATTGCATGTGTGTTCTTTTTAGTAACAACAACTAGAGTCATTTTGCATGTGTGTTCTTTTTAGTAACAACAACTAGAGTCATTTTGCATGTGTGTTCTTCTCACATACCACATATGGATCCACTAGTGTCATTGAAATGTGTGTTCTCTACAGAGACCACACATAGATCCACCAGTGTCATTGCATGTGTGTTCTTTTTCGTAACAACAACCAGTCATTTTGCATGTGGGTTCTTTTCACATACCACATATGGATCCACCAGTGTCATTGCATGTGTGTTCTCTTCACAATCCACACATGGATCCACCAGTGTCATTGCATGTGTGTTCTTTTTAGTAACAACAACCAGTGTCATTGCATGTGTGTTCTCTTCAGAGACCACACATGGATCCACCAGTGTCATTGCATGTGTGTTCTTTTTACTAACAACAACAAGTGTCATTGAAATGTGTGCTCTCTTCAGAGACCACACATGGATCCACCAGTGTCATTGGATGTGCGTTCTTTTCACAATCCACCCGTAGATCCACCAGTGTCATTGCATGTGTGTTATTTTTAGTAACAACAACTAGAGGCATTTTCCATGTGTGTTCTTTTCACATACCACCTATGGATCTACCAGTATCATTGCATGTGTGTTCTTTTCACAATCCACCCATGGATCCACCAGTGTCATTGCGTGTGTGTTCTTTTTAGTAACAACCACCAGACTCATTTTGCATGTATGTTCTCTTCACATACCACCTGTGGATCCACCAGAGTCATTGCATGTGTGTTCTTTTTAGTAACAACAACCAGAGTGATTTTGCATGTGTGTTCTTTTCACATATCACCTATGGATCCACCAGTGTTCTTTTCATAATCCACCTATGGATCCACCAGTGTCATTGCATGTGTGTTCTTTTTAGTAACAACAACCAGATTCATTTTACATGTGTGTTCTTCTCACATACCACATATGTATCCACCAGTGTCATTGAAATGTGTGTTCTCTACAGAGACCACACATGGATCCACCGGTGTCATTGCATGTATGTTCTTTTCACTAACAACAACTGGAGTCATTGCATGTGTGTTCTCTTCACAATCCACACATGGATCCACCAGTGTCATTGCATGTATGTTCTTTTTAGTAACAACCAGTGTCATTGCATGTGTGTTCTGTTCACAATCCACACATGGATCCACCAGTGTCATTGCATGTGTGTTCTTTTTACTAACAACAAGAGTCATTAATTGTGTGCTCTCTTCAGAGACTACACATGGATCCACCAGTTTCATTGCATGTGTGTTCTTTTCACTAACAATAACCATAGTCATTGCATGTGTGTTCTTTTCACATACCACATATGGATCCACCAGTGTCATTAAAATGTGTGTTCTCTACAGAGAACACACATGGATCCACCAGTGTCATTGCATGTGTATTCTTTTTAGTAACAACAACTAGTCATTTTGCATGTGTGTTCTTTTCACATACCACCTATGGATCCACCAGTGTCATTGCATGTGTGTTCTCTTCACAATCCACACATGGATCCACCAATGTCATTGCATGTGTGTTCTTTTTAGTAACAACAACCTATGTCATTGCATGTGTGTTCTCTTCAGTGACCACACATGGATCCACTTGTGTCATTGCATGTGTGTTCTTTTTACTAACAACAACAAGAGTCATTGAAATGTGTGCTCTCTTCAGAGACCACACATGGATCCACCAGTGTCATTGCATGTGTGTTCTTTTCACAATCCACCAATGGATCCACCAGTGTCATTGCATGTGTGTTCTTTTTAGTAACAACAACCAGAGTCATTTTCCATGTGTGTTCTTTTCACATACCACCTATGGATCCACCAGTGTCATTGCATGTGTGTTATTTTCACAATCCACCCATGGATCCACCAGTGTCATTGCATGTGTGTTCTTTTTAGAACAACAACCAGAGTCATTTTTCATGTGTGTTCTCTTCACATACCACCTATGGAGCCACCAGTGTCATTGCATGTGTGTTCTTTTCAGTAACAACAACCAGAGTGATTTTGCATGTGTGTTATTTTCACATATCACCTATGGATCCACCAGTGTCATTGCATGTGTGTTCTTTTAATAATCCACCTATGGATCCACCAGTGTCATTGCATGTGTGTTCTTTTTAGTAACAACAACTAGAGTCATTTTGCATGTGTGTTCTTTTTAGTAACAATAACTAGAGTCATTTTGCATGTGTGTTCTTTTTAGTAACAACAACTAGAGTCATTTTGCATGTGTGTTCTTCTCACATACCACATATGGATCCACTAGTGTCAATGAAATGTGTGTTCTCTACAGAGACCACACATAGATCCACCAGTGTCATTGCATGTGTGTTCTTTTTAGTAACAACAACCAGTCATTTTGCATGTGGGTTCTTTTCACATACCACATATGGATCCACCAGTGTCATTGCATGTGTGTTCTCTTCACAATCCACACATGGATCGACCAGTGTCATTGCATGTGTGTTCTTTTTAGTAAAAACAACCAGTGTCATTGCATGTGTGTTCTCTTCAGAGACCACACATGGATCTACCAGTGTCATTGCATGTGTGTTCTTTTTACTAACAACAACAAGTGTCATTGAAATGTGTGCTCTCTTCAGAGACCACACATGGATCCACCAGTGTCATTGCATGTCCGTTCTTTTCACAATCCACCCGTAGATCCACCAGTGTCATTGCATGTGTGTTATTTTTAGTAACAACAACTAGAGGCATTTTCCATGTGTGTTCTTTTCACATACCACCTATGGATCTACCAAAGTCATTGCATGTGTGTTCTTTTCACAATCCACCCATGGATCCACCAGTGTCATTGCGTGTGTGTTCTTTTTAGTAACAACCACCAGACTCATTTTGCATGTGTGTTCTCTTCACATACCACCTGTGGATCCACCAGAGTCATTGCATGTGTGTTCTTTTCAGTAACAACAACCAGAGTGATTTTGCATGTGTGTTCTTTTCACATATCACCTATGGATCCACCAGTGTCATTGGATGTGTGTTCTTTTCATAATCCACCTATGGATCCACCAGTGTCATTACATGTGTGTTCTTTTTAGTAACAACAACCAGATTCATTTTGCATGTGTGTTCTTCTCACATACCACATATGGATCCACTAGTGTCATTGAAATGTGTGTTCTCTACAGAGACCACACATGGATATACCAGTGTCATTGCATGTGTGTTCTTTTTAGTAACAACAACCAGTCATTTTGCATGTGTGTTCTTTTCACATACCACCTATGGATCCACCAGTGTCATTGCATGTGTGTTCTCTTGACAATCCACACATGGATCCACCAGTGTCATTGCATGTGTGTTCTCTTCAGAGACCACACATGGATCCACCAGTGTCATCGCATGTGTGTTCTTTTTACTAACAACAACAAGAGTCATTGAAATGTGTGCTCTCTTCAGAGACCACACATGGATCCACCAGTGTCATTGCATGTGTGTTCTTTTCACAATCCACCAATGGATCCACCAGTGTCATTGCATGTGTGTTCTTTTTAGTAACAACAACCAGAGTCATTTTCCATGTGTGTTCTTTTCACATACCACCTATGGATCCACCAGTGTCATTGCATGTGTGTTCTTTTCACAATCCACCCATGGATCCACCAGTGTCATTGCATGTGTGTTCTTTTTAGAACAACAACCAGAGTCATTTTTCATGTGTGTTCTCTTCACATACCACCTATGGAGCCACCAGTGTCATTGCATGTGTGTTCTTTTCAGTAACAACAACCAGAGTGATTTTGCATGTGTGTTCTTTTCACATATCACCTATGGATCCACCAGTGTCATTGCATGTGTGTTCTTTTCATAATCCACCTATGGATCCACCAGTGTCATTGCATGTGTGTTCTTTTTAGTAACAACAACTAGAGTCATTTTGCATGTGTGTTCTTTTTAGTAACAACAACTAGAGTCATTTTGCATGTGTGTTCTTCTCACATACCACATATGGATCCACTAGTGTCAATGAAATGTGTGTTCTCTACAGAGACCACACATAGATCCACAAGGGTCATTGCTTGTGTGTTCTTTTCGTAACAACAACCAGTCATTTTGCATGTGGGTTCTTTTCACATACCACATATGGATCCACCAGTGTCATTGCATGTGTGTTCTCTTCACAATCCACACATGGATCCACCAGTGTCATTGCATGTGTGTTCTTTTTAGTAACAACAACCAGTGTCATTGCATATGTGTTCTTCTTGAGACCACACATGGATCCACCAGGTCATTGCATGTGTGTTCTTTCACTAACAACAACAAGTGTCATTGAAATGTGTGCTCTCTTCAGAGACCACACATGGATCCACCAGTGTCATTGGATGTGCGTTCTTTTCACAATCCACCCGTAGATCCACCAGTGTCATTGCATGTGTGTTATTTTTAGTAACAACAACTAGAGGCATTTTCCATGTGTGTTCTTTTCACATACCACCTATGGATCTACCAGTATCATTGCATGTGTGTTATTTTCACAATCCACCCATGGATCCACCAGTGTCATTGCGTGTGTGTTCTTTTTAGTAACAACCACCAGACTCATTTTGCATGTATGTTCTCTTCACATACCACCTGTGGATCCACCAGAGTCATTGCATGTGTGTTCTTTTTAGTAACAACAACCAGAGTGATTTTGCATGTGTGTTCTTTTCACATATCACCTATGGATCCACCAGTGTTCTTTTCATAATCCACCTATGGATCCACCAGTGTCATTGCATGTGTGTTCTTTTTAGTAACAACAACCAGATTCATTTTACATGTGTGTTCTTCTCACATACCACATATGGATCCACTAGTGTCATTGAAATGTGTGTCTCTACAGAGACCACACATGGATATACCAGTGTCATTGCATGTGTGTTCTTTTTAGTAACAACAACCAGTCATTTTGCATGTGTGTTCTTTTCACATACCACCTATGGATCCACCAGTGTCATTGCATGTGTGTTCTCTTGACAATCCACACATGGATCCACCAGTGTCATTGCATGTGTGTTCTCTTCAGAGACCACACATGGATCCACCAGTGTCATCGCATGTGTGTTCTTTTTACTAACAACAACAAGAGTCATTGAAATGTGTGCTCTCTTCAGAGACCACACATGGATCCACCAGTGTCATTGCATGTGTGTTCTTTTCACAATCCACCAATGGATCCACCAGTGTCATTGCATGTGTGTTCTTTTTAGTAACAACAACCAGAGTCATTTTCCATGTGTGTTCTTTTTACATACCACCTATGGATCCACCAGTGTCATTGCATGTGTGTTCTTTTCACAATCCACCCATGGATCCACCAGTGTCATTGCATGTGTGTTCTTTTTAGAACAACAACCAGAGTCATTTTTCATGTGTGTTCTCTTGACATACCACCTATGGAGCCACCAGTGTCATTGCATGTGTGTTCTTTTCAGTAACAACAACCAGAGTGATTTTGCATGTGTGTTCTTTTCACATATCACCTATGGATCCACCAGTGTCATTGCATGTGTGTTCTTTTCATAATCCACCTATGGATCCACCAGTGTCATTGCATGTGTGTTCTTTTTAGTAAAAACAACTAGAGTCATTTTGCATGTGTGTTCTTTTTAGTAACAACAACTAGAGTCATTTTGCATGTGTGTTCTTCTCACATACCACATATGGATCCACTAGTCATTGAAATGTGTGTTCTCTACAGAGACCACACATAGATCCACCAGTGTCATTTCATGTGTGTTCTTTTTAGTAACAACAACCAGTCATTTTGCATGTGGGTTCTTTTCACATACCACATATGGATCCACCAGTGTCATTGCATGTGTGTTCTCTTCACAATCCACACATGGATCCACCAGTGTCATTGCATGTGTGTTCTTTTTAGTAACTACAACCAGTGTCATTGCATGTGTGTTCTCTTCAGAGACCACACATGGATCCACCAGTGTCATTGCATGTGTGTTCTTTTTACTAACAACAACAAGTGTCATTGAAATGTGTGCTCTCTTCAGAGACCACACATGGATCCACCAGTGTCATTGCATGTGCGTTCTTTTCACAATCCACCCGTAGATCCACCAGTGTCATTGCATGTGTGTTATTTTTAGTAACAACAACTAGAGGCATTTTCCATGTGTGTTCTTTTCACATACCACCTATGGATCTACCAGTATCATTGCATGTGTGTTCTTTTCACAATCCACCCATGGATCCACCAGTGTCATTGCGTGTGTGTTCTTTTTAGTAACAACCACCAGACTCATTTTGCATGTGTGTTCTCTTCACATACCACCTGTGGATCCACCAGAGTCATTGCATGTGTGTTCTTTTTAGTAACAACAACCAGAGTGATTTTGCATGTGTGTTCTTTTCACATATCACCTATGGATCCACCAGTGTCATTGGATGTGTGTTCTTTTCATAATCCACCTATGGATCCACCAGTGTCATTGCATGTGTGTTCTTTTTAGTAACAACAACCAGATTCATTTTGCATGTGTGTTCTTCTCACATACCACATATGGATCCACTAGTCTCATTGAAATGTGTGTTCTCTACAGAGACCACACATGGATATACAGTGTCATTGCATGTGTGTTCTTTTTAGTAACAACAACCAGTCATTTTGCATGTGTGTTCTTTTCACATACCACCTATGGATCCACCAGTGTCATTGCATGTGTGTTCTCTTGACAATCCACACATGGATCCACCAGTGTCATTGCATGTGTGTTCTCTTCATGCACCACGTATGGATCCACCAAAGGTCATCGCATGTGTGTTCTTTTTACTAACAACAACAAGAGTCATTGAAATGTGTGCTCTCTTCAGAGACCACACATGGATCCACCAGTGTCATTGCATGTGTGTTGTTTTCACTAACAACAACCAGAGTCATTGCATCTGTGTTCTTTTCACATACCACATAAGGATCCACCAGTGTGATTCAAATGTGTGTTCTCTACAAATACCACACATGGATCCACCAATGTCATTGCATGTGTGTTCTTTTTAGTAACAACAACTAGAGTCATTTTGCATGTGTGTTCTTTTCACATACCACCTATGGATCCACCAGTGTCATTGCATGTGTGTTCACAATCCACCCATGGATCCACCAGAGTCATTGCATGTGTGTTCTTTTAGTAACAACAACCAGAGTCATTTTGCATGTGTGTTCTTTTCACATACCACCTATGGATCCACCAGTGTCATTGCATGTGTGTTCTTTTCACTAACAACAACCTGAGTCATTTTGCATGTGTGTTCTTTTCACATACCACATATGGATCCACTAGTGTCATTGAAATGTGTGTTCTCTACAGAGACCACACATGGATCCACCGGTGTCATTGCATGTATGTTCTTTTCACTAACAACAACTGGAGTCATTGCATGTGTGTTCTCTTCACAATCCACACATGGATCCACCAGTGTCATTGCATGTGTGTTCTTTTTAGTAACAACAACCAGTGTCATTGCATGTGTGTTCTCTTCACAATCCACACATGGATCCACTAGTGTCATTGCATGTGCGTTCTTTTTACTAACAACAACGAGAGTCATTGAAATGTGTGCTCTCTTCAGAGACCACACATGGATCCACCAGTGTCATTGCATGTGTGTTGTTTTCACTAACAACAACCAGAGTCATTGCATCTGTGTTCTTTTCACATACCACATATGGATCCTCCAGTGTGATTGAAATGTGTGTTCTCTACAGATACCACACATGGATCCACCAATGTCATTGCATGTGTGTTCTTTTTAGTAACAACAACTAGAGTCATTTTGCATGTGTGTTCTTTTCACATACCACCTATGGATCCACCAGTGTCATTGCATGTGTGTTCACAATCCACCCATGGATCCACCAGAGTCATTGCATGTGTCTTCTTTTAGTAACAACAACCAGAGTCATTTTGCATGTGTGTTCTTTTCACATACCACCTATGGATCCACCAGTGTCATTGCATGTGTGTTCTTTTCACTAACAACAACCTGAGTCATTTTGCATGTGTGTTCTTTTCACATACCACATATGGATCCACTAGTGTCATTGAAATGTGTGTTCTCTACAGAGACCACACATGGATCCACCGGTGTCATTGCATGTATGTTATTTTCACTAACAACAACTGGAGTCATTGCATGTGTGTTCTCTTCACAATCCACACATGGATCCACCAGTGTCATTGCATGTGTGTTCTTTTTAGTAACAACAAAAAGTGTCATTACATGTGTGTTCTCTTCACAATCCACACATGGATCCACCAGTGTCATTGCATGTGCGTTCTTTTTACTAACAACAACGAGAGTCATTGAAATGTGTGTTCTTTTCACATACCACATATGGATCCACCAGTGTGATTGAAATGTGTGTTCTCTACAGAGACCACACATGGATCCACCAATGTCATTGCATGTGTGTTCTTTTTAGTAACAACAACCAGAGTCATTTTGCATGTGTGTTCTTTTCACATACCACCTATGGATCCACCGGTGTCATTGCATGTGTGTTCTTTTCATACTCCACCTATGGATCCACCAGTGTCATTGCATGTGTGTTCCTTTTAGTAACAACCAGAGTCATTTTGCATGTGTGTTCTTCTCACATACCACATATGGATCCACTAGTGTCATTGAAATGTGTGTTCTCTACAGAGACCACACATAGATCCACCAGTGTCATTGCATGTGTGTTCTTTTTAGTAACAACAACTAGTCATTTTGCTGTGGGTTCTTTTCACATACCACCTATGGATCCACCAGTGTCATTGCATGTGTGTTCTCTTCACAATCCACACATGGATCCACCAGTGTCATTGCATGTGTGTTCTTTTTAGTAACAACAACCAGTGTTATTGCATGTGTGTTCTCTTTAGAGACCACACATGGATCCACCAGTGTTATTGCATGTGTGTTCTTTTTACTAACAACAACAAGAGTCATTGAAATGTGTGCTCTCTTCAGAGACCACACATGGATCCACCAGTGTCATTGCATGTGTGTTCTTTTCACAATCCACCCGTGGATCCACCAGTGTCATTGCATGTGTGTTCTTTTTAGTAACAACAACTAGAGGCAATTTTCCATGTGTGTTCTTTTCACATACCACCTATGGATCTACCAGTGTCATTACATGTGTGTTCTTTTCACTAACAACAACCTGAGTCATTTTGCATTGTGTTCTTTTCACATACCACATATGGATCCACTAGTGTCATTGCATGTGTGTTCTTTTCACAATCCACCCATGGATCCACCTGTGTCATTGCGTGTGTGTTCTTTTTAGTAACAACAACCAGAGTCATTTTGCATGTGTGTTCTCTTCACATACCACCTATGGATCCACCAGTGTCATTGCATGTGTGTTCTTTTTAGTAACAACAACCAGAGTGATTTTGCATGTGTGTTCTTTTCACATATCACCTATGGATCCACCAGTGTCATTGCATGTGTGTTCTTTTCATAATCCACCTATGGATCCACCAGTGTCATTGCATGTGTGTTCTTTTTAGTAACAACAACCAGATTCATTTTGCATGTGTGTTCTTCTCACATACCACATACGGATCCACTAGTGTCATTGAAATGTGTGTTCTCTACAGAGACCACAAATGGATCCACCAGTGTCATTGCATGTGTGTTATTTTTAGTAACAAGAACCAGTCATTTTTCATGTGTGTTCTTTTCACATACCACCTATGGATCCACCAGTGTCATTGCATGTGTGTTCTCTTGACAATCGACACATGGATCCACCAGTGTCATTGCATGTGTGTTCTCTTCAGAGGCCACACATGGATCCACTAGTGTCATCGCATGTGTGTTCTTTTTACTAACAACAACAAGAGTCATTGAAATGTGCGCTCTCTTCAGAGACCACACATGGATCCACCAGTGTCATTGCATGTGTGTTCTTTCACTAACAACAACCAGAGTCATTGCATGTGTGTTCTTTTCACATACCACATATGGATCCACCGGTGTGATTGAAATGTGTGTTCTCTACAGAGACCACACATGGATCCACCAATGTCATTGCATGTGTGTTCTTTTTAGTAACAACAACCAGAGTCATTTTGCATGTGTGTTCTTTTCACATACCACCTATGGATCCAACAGTGTCATTGCATGTGTGTTCTTTTCACAATCCACCCATGGATCCACCAGAGTCATTGCATGTGTGTTCTTTTTACTAACAACAACCAGAGTCATTTTGCATGTGTGTTCTTTTCACATACCACCTATGGATCCACCAGTGTCATTGCATGTGTGTTCTTTTTACTAACAACAACAAGAGTCATTGAAATGTGTGCTCTCTTCAGAGACCACACATGGATCCACCAGTGTCATTGCATGTGTGTTCTTTTCACAATCCACCCGTGGATCCACCAGTGTCATTGCATGTGTGTTATTTTTAGTAACAACAACTAGAGGCATTTTCCACGTGTGTTCTTTTCACATACCACCTATGGATCTACCAGTGTCATTGCATGTGTGTTCTTTTCACAATCCACCCATGGATCCACCAGTGTCATTGCGTGTGTGTTCTTTTTAGTAACAACCACCAGAGTTATTTTGCTTGTGTGTTCTCTTCACATACCACCTATGGATCCACCAGAGTCATTGCATGTGTGTTCTTTCTAGTAACAACAACCAGAGTGATTTTGCATGTGTGTTCTTTTCACATATCACCTATGGATCCACCAGTGTCATTGGATGTGTGTTCTTTTCATAATCCACCTATGGATCCACCAGTGTCATTGCATGTGTGTTCTTTTTAGTAACAACAACCAGATTCATTTTGCATGTGTGTTCTTCTCACATACCACATATGGATCCACTAGTGTCATTGACATGTGTGTTCTCTACAGAGACCACACATGAATATACCAGAGTCATTGCATGTGTGTTCTTTTTAGTAACAACAACCAGTCATTTTGCATGTGTGTTCTTTTCACATACCACCTATGGATCCACCAGTGTCATTGCATGTGTGTTCTCTTGACAATCCACACATGGATCCACCAGTGTCATTGCATGTGTGTTCTCTTCACAGACCACACATGGATCCACCAGTGTCATCGCATGTGTGTTCTTTTTACTAAGAACAACAAGAGTCATTGAAATGTGTGCTCTCTTCAGAGACCACACATGGATCCACCAATGTCATTGCATGTGTGTTGTTTTCACTAACAACAACCAGAGTCATTGCATCTGTGTTCTTTTCACATACCACATATGGATCCACCAGTGTGATTGAAATGTGTGTTCTCTACAAAGACCACACATGGATCCACCAATGTCATTGCATGTGTGTTCTTTTTAGTAACAACAACTAGAGTCATTTTGCATGTGTGTTCTTTTCACATACCACCTATGGATCCACCAGTGTCATTGCATGTGTGTTCACAATCCACCCATGGATCCACCAGAGTCATTGCATGTGTGTTCTTTTAGTAACAACAACCAGAGTCATTTTGCATGTGTGTTCTTTTCACATACCACCTATGGATCCACCAGTGTCATTGCATGTGTGTTCTTTTCACTAACAACAACCTGAGTCATTTTGCATGTGTGTTCTTTTCACATACCACATATGGATCCACTAGTGTCATTGAAATGTGTGTTCTCTATAGAGACCACACATGGATCTACCGGTGTCATTGCATGTATGTTCTTTTCACTAACAACAACTGGAGTCATTGCATGTGTGTTCTCTTCACATTCCACACATGGATCCACCAGTGTCATTGCATGTGTGTTCTTTTTAGTAACAACAACCAGTGTCATTGCATGTGTGTTCTCTTCACAATCCACACATGGATCCACCAGTGTCATTGCATGTGTGTTCTTTTTACTAACAACAACGAGAGTCATTGAAATGTGTGCTCTCTTCAGAGACCACACATGGATCCACCAGTGTCATTGCATGTGTGTTCTTTTCACTAACAACAACTAGAGTCATTGCATGTGTGTTCTTTTCACATACCACATATGGATCCACCCAGGATTGAAATGTGTGTTCTCTACAGAGACCACACATGGATCCACCAATGTCATTGCATGTGTGTTCTTTTTAGTAACAACAACCAGAGTCATTTTGCATGTGTGTTCTTTTCACATACCACCTATGGATCCACCAGTGTCATTGCATGTGTGTTCTTTTCACTAACAACAACCTGAGTCATTTTGCATGTGTGTTCTTTTCACATACCACATATGGATCCACTAGTGTCATTGAAATGTGTGTTCTCTATAGAGACCACACATGGATCCACCGGTGTCATTGCATGTATGTTCTTTTCACTAACAACAACTGGAGTCATTGCATGTGTGTTCTCTTCACAATCCACACATGGATCCACCAGTGTCATTGCATGTGTGTTCTTTTTAGTAACAACAACTAGTGTCATTGCATGTGTGTTCTCTTCACAATCCACACATGGATCCACCAGTGTCATTGCATGTGTGTTCTTTTTACTAACAACAACGAGAGTCATTGAAATGTGTGCTCTCTTCAGAGACCACACATGGATCCACCAGTGTCATTGCATGTGTGTTCTTTTCACTAACAACAACTAGAGTCATTGCATGTGTGTTCTTTTCACATACCACATATGGATCCACCAGTGTGATTGAAATGTGTGTTCTCTACAGAGACCACACATGGATCCACCAATGTCATTGCATGTGTGTTCTTTTTAGTAACAACAACCAGAGTCATTTTGCATGTGTGTTCTTTTCACATACCACCTATGGATCCACCGGTGTCATTGCATGTGTGTTCTTTTCATACTCCACGTATGGATCCACCAGTGTCATTGCATGTGTGTTCCTTTTAGTAACAACCAGAGTCATTTTGCATGTGTGTTCTTCTCACATACCACATATGGATCCACTAGTGTCATTGAAATGTGTGTTCTCTACAGAGACCACACATAGATCCACCAGTGTCATTACATGTGTGTTCTTTTTAGTAACAACAACCAGTGTTATTGCATGTGTGTTCTCTTTAGAGACCACACATGGATCCACCAGTGTCATTGCATGTGTGTTCTTTTTACTAACAACAACAAGAGTCATTGAAATGCGTGCTCTCTTCAGAGACCACACATGGATCCACCAGTGTCATTGCATGTGTGTTCTTTTCACAATCCACCCGTGGATCCACCAAAGGTCATTGCATGTGTGTTCTTTTTAGTAACAACAACTAGAGGCCATTTTCCATGTGTGTTCTTTTCACATACCACCTATGGATCTACCAGTGTCATTGCATGTGTGTTCTTTTCACAATCCACCCATGGATCCACTTGTGTCATTGCGTGTGTGTTCTTTTTAGTAACAACAACCAGAGTCATTTTGCATGTGTGTTCTCTTCACATACCACCTATGGATCCACCAGTGTCATTGCATGTGTGTTCTTTTTAGTAACAACAACCAGAGTGATTTTGCATGTGTGTTCTTTTCACATATCACCTATGGATCCAGCAGTGTCATTGCATGTGTGTTCTTTTCATAATCCACCTATCGATCCACCAGTGTCATTGCATGTGTGTTCTTTTTAGTAACAACAACCAGATTCATTTTGCATGTGTGTTCTTGTCACATACCACATATGGATCCACTAGTGTCATTGAAATGTGTGTTCTCTACAGAGACCACACATGGATCCACCAGTGTCATTGCATGTGTGTTATTTTTAGTAACAAGAACCAGTCATTTTTCATGTGTGTTCTTTTCACATACCACCTATGGATCCACCAGTGTCATTGCATGTGTGTTCTTTTTACTAACAACAACAAGAGTCATTGAAATGTGTGCTCTATTTAGAGACCACACATGGATCCACTAGTGGCATTGCATGTGTGTTCTTTTCACAATCCACCCGTGGATCCACCAGTGTCATTGCATGTGTGTTATTTTTAGTAACAACAACTAGAGGCATTTTCCATGTGTGTTCTTTTCACATACCACCTATGGATCTACCAGTGTCATTGCATGTGTGTTCTTTTCACAATCCACCCATGGATCCACCAGTGTCATTGCGTGTGTGTTCTTTTTAGTAACAACCACCAGAGTCATTTTGCATGTGTGTTCTCTTCACATACCACCTGTGGATCCACCAGAGTCATTGCATGTGTGTTCTTTTTAGTAACAACAACCAGAGTGATTTTGCATGTGTGTTCTTTTCACATATCACCTATGGATCCACCAGTGTCATTGGATGTGTGTTCTTTTCATAATCCACCTATGGATCCACAAGTGTCATTGCATGTGTGTTCTTTTTAGTAACAACAACCAGATTCATTTTGCATGTGTGTTCTTCTCACATACCACATATGGATCCACTAGTGTCATTGAATTGTGTGTTCTCTACAGAGACCACACATGGATATACCAGTGTCATTGCATGTGTGTTCTTTTTAGTAACAACAACCAGTCATTTTGCATGTGTGTTCTTTTCACATACCACCTATGGATCCACCAGTGTCATTGCATGTGTGTTCTCTTGACAATCCACACATGGATCCACCAGTGTGATTGCATGTGTGTTCTCTTCACAGACCACACATGGATCCACCAGTGTCATCGCATGTGTGTTCTTTTTACTAACAACAACAAGAGTCATTGAAATGTGTGCTCTCTTCAGAGACCACACATGGATCCACCAATGTCATTGCATGTGTGTTGTTTTCACTAACAACAACCAGAGTCATTGCATCTGTGTTCTTTTCACATACCACATATGGATCCACCAGTGTGATTGAAATGTGTGTTCTCTACAGAGACCACACATGGATCCACCAATGTCATTGCATGTGTGTTCTTTTTAGTAACAACAAACAGAGTCATTTTGGATGTGTGTTCTTTTCACATACCACCTGTGGATCCACCAGTGTCATTGCATGTGTGTTCTTTTCACAATCCACCCATGGATCCACCAGAGTCATTGCATGTGTGTTCTTTTAGTAACAACAACCAGAGTCATTTTGCATGTGTGTTCTTTTCACATACCACCTATGGATCCACCAGTGTCATTGCATGTGTGTTCTTTTCACTAACAACAACCTGAGTCATTTTGCATGTGTGTTCTTTTCACATACCACATATGGATCCACTAGTGTCATTGAAATGTGTGTTCTCTATAGAGACCACAAATGGATCCACCGGTGTCATTGCATGTATGTTCTTTTCACTAACAACAACTGGAGTCATTGCATGTGTGTTCTCTTCACAATCCACACATGGATCAACCAGTGTCATTGCATGTGTGTTCTTTTTAGTAACAACAACCAGTGTCATTGCATGTGTGTTCTCTTCACAATCCACACATGGATCCACCAGTGTCATTGCATGTGTGTTCTTTTTACTAACAACAACGAGAGTCATTGAAATGTGTGCTCTCTTTAGAGACCACACATGGATCCACCAGTGTCATTGCATGTGTGTTCTTTTCACTAACAACAACTAGAGTCATTGCATGTGTGTTCATTTCACATACCACATATGGATCCACCAGTGTGATTGAAATGTGTGTTCTCTACAGAGACCACACATGGATCTACCAATGTCATTGCATGTGTGTTCTTTTTAGTAACAACAACCAGAGTCATTTTGCATGTGTGTTCTTTTCACATACCACCTATGGATCCACCGGTGTCATTGCATGTGTGTTCTTTTCATACTCCACGTATGGATCCACCAGTGTCATTGCATGTGTGTTCATTTTAGTAACAACCAGAGTCATTTTGCATGTGTGTTCTTCTCACATACCACATATGGATCCACTAGTGTCATTGAAATGTGTGTTCTCTACAGAGACCACACATAGATCCACCAGTGTCATTACATGTGTGTTCTTTTTAGTAACAACAACCAGTGTTATTGCATGTGTGTTCTCTTCAGAGACCACACATGGATCCACCAGTGTCATTGCATGTGTGTTCTTTTTACTAACAACAACAAGAGTCATTGAAATGCGTGCTCTCTTCAGAGACCACACATGGATCCACCAGTGTCATTGCATGTGTGTTCTTTTCACAATCCACCCGTGGATCCACCAGTGTCATTGCATGTGTGTTCTTTTTAGTAACAACAACTAGAGGCCATTTTCCATGTGTGTTCTTTTCACATACCACCTATGGATCTACCAGTGTCATTGCATGTGTGTTCTTTTCACAATCCACCGATGGATCCACTTGTGTCATTGCGTGTGTGTTCTTTTTAGTAACAACAACCAGAGTCATTTTACATGTGTGTTCTCTTCACATACCACCTATGGATCCACCAGTGTCATTGCATGTGTGTTCTTTTTAGTAACAACAACCAGAGTGATTTTGCATGTGTGTTCTTTTCACATATCACCTATGGATCCACCAGTGTCATTGCATGTGTGTTCTTTTCATAATCCACCTATCGATCCAGCAGTGTCATTGCATGTGTGTTCTTTTTAGTAACAACAACCAGATTCATTTTGCATGTGTGTTCTTGTCACATACCACATATGGATCCACTAGTGTCATTGAAATGTGTGTTCTCTACAGAGACCACACATGGATCCACCAGTGTCATTGCATGTGTGTTATTTTTAGTAACAAGAACCAGTCATTTTTCATGTGTGTTCTTTTCACATACCACCTATGGATCCACCAGTGTCATTGCATGTGTGTTCTTTTTACTAACAACAACAAGAGTCATTGAAATGTGTGCTCTCTTCAGAGACCACACATGAATCCACTAGTGGCATTGCATGTGTGTTCTTTTCACAATCCACCCGTGGATCCACCAGTGTCATTGCATGTGTGTTATTTTTAGTAACAACAACTAGAGGCATTTTCCATGTGTGTTCTTTTCACATACCACCTATGGATCTACCAGTGTCATTGCATGTGTGTTCTTTTCACAATCCACCCATGGATCCACCAGTGTCATTGCGTGTGTGTTCTTTTTAGTAACAACCACCAGAGTCATTTTGCATGTGTGTTCTCTTCACATACCACCTGTGGATCCACCAGAGTCATTGCATGTGTGTTCTTTTTAGTAACAACAACCAGAGTGATTTTGCATGTGTGTTCTTTTCACATATCACCTATGGATCCACCAGTGTCATTGGATGTGTGTTCTTTTCATAATCCACCTATGGATCCACAAGTGTCATTGCATGTGTGTTCTTTTTAGTAACAACAACCAGATTCATTTTGCATGTGTGTTCTTCTCACATACCACATATGGATCCACTAGTGTCATTGAATTGTGTGTTCTCTACAGAGACCACACATGGATATACCAGTGTCATTGCATGTGTGTTCTTTTTAGTAACAACAACCAGTCATTTTGCATGTGTGTTCTTTTCACATACCACCTATGGATCCACCAGTGTCATTGCATGTGTGTTCTCTTGACAATCCACACATGGATCCACTAGTGTCATTGCATGTGTGTTCTCTTCACAGACCACACATGGATCCACCAGTGTCATCGCATGTGTGTTTTTTTACTAACAACAACAAGAGTCATTGAAATGTGTGCTCTCTTCAGAGACCACACATGGATCCACCAGTGTCATTGCATGTGTGTTCTTTTCACTAACAACAACCAGAGTCATTGCATGTGTGTTCTTTTCACATACCACATATGGATCCACCGGTGTGATTGAAATGTGTGTTCTCTACAGAGACCACACATGGATCCACCAAAGTTATTGCATGTGTGTTCTTTTTAGTAACAACAACCAGAGTCATTTTGCATGTGTGTTATTTTCACATACCACCTATGGATCCAACAGTGTCATTGCATGTGTGTTCTTTTCACAATCCACCCATGGATCCACCAGAGTCATTGCATGTGTGTTCTTTTTACTAACAACAACCAGAGTCATTTTGCATGTGTGTTCTTTTCACATACCACCTATGGATCCACCAGTGTCATTGCATGTGTGTTCTTTTTACTAACAACAACAAGAGTCATTGAAATGTGTGCTCTCTTCAGAGACCACACATGGCTCCACCAGTGTCATTCCATGTCTGTTCTTTTCACAATCCACCCATGGATCCACCAGTGTCATTGCATGTGTGTTATTTTTAGTAACAACAACTAGAGGCATTTTCTATGTGTGTTCTTTTCACATACCACCTATGGATCTACCAGTGTCATTGCATGTGTGTTCTTTTCACAATCCACCCATGGATCCACCAGTGTCATTGCGTGTGTGTTCTTTTTAGTAACAACCACCAGAGTTATTTTGCATGTGTGTTCTCTTCACATACCACCTATGGATCCACCAGAGTCATTGCATGTGTGTTATTTTTAGTAACAACAACCAGAGTGATTTTGCGTGTGTGTTCTTTTCACATATCACCTATGGATCCACCAGTGTCATTGGATGTGTGTTCTTTTCATAATCCACCTATGGATCCACCAGTGTCATTGCATGTGTGTTCTTTTTAGTAACAACAACCAGATTCATTTTGCATGTGTGTTCTTCTCACATACCACATATGGATCCACTAGTGTCATTGAAATGTGTGTTCTCTACATAGACCACACATGGATATACCAGTGTCATTGAATGTGTGTTCTTTTTAGTAACAACAACAAGTCAGTTTGCATGCGTGTTCTTTTCACATACCACCTATGGATCCACCAGTGTCATTGCATGTGTGTTCTCTTGACAATCCACACATGGATCCACCAGTGTCATTGCATGTGTGTTCTCTTCACAGACCACACATGGATCCACCAGTGTCATCGCATGTGTGTTCTTTTTACTAACAACAACAAGAGTCATTGAAATGTGTGCTCTCTTTAGAGACCACACATGGATCCACCAGTGTCATTGCATGTGTGTTGTTTTCACTAACAACAACCAGAGTCATTGCATCTGTGTTCTTTTCACATACCACATTGGATCCACCAGTGTGATTGAAATGTGTGTTCTCTACAGAGACCACACATGGATCCACCAATGTCATTGCATGTGTGTTCTTTTTAGTAACAACAAACAGAGTCATTTTGGATGTGTGTTCTTTTCACATACCACCTGTGGATCCACCAGTGTCATTGCATGTGTGTTCTTTTCACAATCCACCCATGGATCCACCAGAGTCATTGCATGTGTGTTCTTTTAGTAACAACAACCAGATTCATTTTGCATGTGTGTTCTTTTCACATACCACCTATGGATCCACCAGTGTCATTGCATGTGTGTTCTTTTCACTAACAACAACCTGAGTCATTTTGCATGTGTGTTCTTTTCACATACCACATATGGATCCACTAGTGTCATTGAAATGTGTGTTCTCTACAGAGACCACACATGGATCCACCGGTGTCATTGCATGTATGTTCTTTTCACTAACAACAACTGGAGTCATTGCATGTGTGTTCTCTTCACAATCCACACATGGATCCACCAGTGTCATTGCATGTGTGTTCTTTTTTGTAACAACAATCAGTGTCATTGCATGTGTGTTCTCTTCACAATCCACACATGGATCCACTAGTGTCATTGCATGTGTGTTCTTTTTACTAACAACAACAAGAGTCATTGAAATGTGTGCTCTCTTCAGAGACCACACATGGATCCACCAGTGTCATTGCATGTGTTTTCTTTTCACTAACAACAACCAGAGACATTGCATGTGTGTTCTTTTCACATAGCACATATGGATCCACCAGTGTGATTGAAATGTGTGTTCTCTACAGAGACCACACATGGATCCACCGGTGTCATTGCATGTATGTTGTTTTCACCAACAACAACCAGAGTCATTGCATCTGTTCTTTTCACATACCACATATGGATCCACCAGTGTGATTGAAATGTGTGTTCTCTATAGAGACCACACATGGATCCACCAATGTCATTGCATGTGTGTTCTTTTTAGTAACAACAACTAGTCATTTTGCATGTGTGTTCTTTTCACATACCACCTATGGATCCATCAGTGTCATTGCATGTGTGTTCTTTTCACAATCCACCCATGGATCCACCAGAGTCATTGCATGTGTTTTCTTTTAGTAACAACAACCAGAGTCATTTTGCATGTGTGTTCTTTTCACATACCACCTATGGATCCACCAGTGTCATTGCATGTGTGTTCTTTTCAGTAACAACAACCTGAGTCATTTTGCATGTGTGTTATTTTCACATACCACATATGGATCCACTAGTGTCATTGAAATGTGTGTTCTCTACAGAGACCACACATGGATCCACCGGTGTCATTGCATGTATGTTCTTTTCACTAACAACAACCGTGTCATTGCATGTGTGTTCTCTTCACAATCCACACATGGATCCACAAGTGTCATTGCATGTGTGTTCTTTTTAGTAACAACAACCAGTGTCATTGCATGTGTGTTCTCTTCACAATCCACACATGGATCCACCAGTGTCATTGCATGTGTGTTCTTTTACTAACAACAACTAGTCATTGAAATGTGTGCTCTCTACAGAGACCACACATGGATCCACCTGTGTCATTGCATGTGTGTTCTTTTCACTAACAACAACTAGAGTCATTGCATGTGTGTTCTTTTCACATACCACATATGGATCCACCAGTGATTGAAATGTGTGTTCTCTCAGAGACCACATGGATCCACCAATGTCATTGCATGTGTGTTCTTTTTAGTAACAACAACCAGAGTCATTTTGCATGTGTGTTCTTTTCACATACCACCTATGGATCCACCGGTGTCATTGCATGTGTGTTCTTTTCATAATCCACCTATGGATCCACCAGTGTCATTGCATGTGTGTTCCTTTTAGTAACAACCAGAGTCATTTTGCATTTGTGTTCTTCTCACATACCACATATGGATCCACTAGTGTCATTGAAATGTGTGTTCTCTACAGAGACCACACATAGATCCACCAATGTCATTGCATGTGTGTTCTTTTTAGTAACAACAACCAGTCATTTTGCATGTGGGTTCTTTTCACATACCACCTATGGATCCACCAGTGTCATTGCATGTGTGTTCTCTTCACAATGCACACATGGATCCACCAAAGGTCATTGCATGTGTGTTCTTTTAGTAACAACAACCAGTGTTATTGCATGTGTTTTCTTCAGAGACCACACATGGATCCACCAAAGGTCATTGCATGTGTGTTCTTTTTACTAACAACAAGAGTCATTGAAATGTGTGCTCTGTTCAGAGACCACACATGGATCCACCAGTGTCATTGCATGTGTATTCTTTTCACAATCCACCCGTGGATCCACCAGTGTCATTGCATGTGTGTTCTTTTTAGTAACAACAACTAGAGGCATTTTCCATGTGTGTTCTTTTCACATACCACCTATGGATCTACCAGTGTCATTGCATGTGTGTTCTTTTCACAATCCACCCATGGATCCACCTGTGTCATTGCGTGTGTGTTCTTTTTACTAACAACAACCAGAGTCATTTTGGATGTGTGTTCTTTTCACATACCACCTATGGATCCACCAGTGTCATTGCATGTGTGTTCTTTTTACTAACAACAACAAGAGTCATTGAAATGTGTGCTCTCTTCATAGACCACACATGGATCCACCAGTGTCATTCCATGTGTGTTCTTTTCACAATCCACCCGTGGATCCACCAGTGTCATTGCATGTGTGTTATTTTTAGTAACAACAACTAGAGGCATTTTCCATGTGTGTTCTTTTCACATACCACCTATGGATCTACCAGTGTCATTACATGTGTGTTCTTTTCACAATCCACCCATGGATCCACCGGTGTCATTGCGTGTGTGTTCTTTTTAGTAACAACCACTAGAGTTATTTTGCATGTGTGTTCTCTTCACATACCACCTATGGATCCACCAGAGTCATTGCATGTGTGTTCTTTTTAGTAACAACAACCAGAGTGATTTTGCATGTGTGTTCTTTTCACATATCACCTATGGATCCACCAGTGTCATTGGATGTGTGTTCTTTTCATAATCCACCTATGGATCCCCCAGTGTCATTGCATGTGTGTTCTTTTTAGTAACAAGAACCAGATTCATTTTGCATGTGTGTTCTTCTCACATACCACATATGGATCCACTAGTGTCATTGAAATGTGTGTTCTCTACAGAGACCACACATGGATATACCAGTGTCATTGCATGTGTGTTCTTTTTAGTAACAACAACCAGTCATTTTACATGTCTGTTCTTTTCACATATCACCTATGGATCCACCAGTGTCATTGCATGTGTGTTCTCTTGACAATCCACACATGGATCCACCAGTGTCATTGCATGTGTGTTCTCTTCACAGACCACACATGGATCCACCAGTGTCATCGCATGTGTGTTCTTTTTACTAACAACAACAAGAGTCATTGAAATGTGTTCTCTCTTTAGAGACCACACATGGATCCACCAGTGTCATTGCATGTGTGTTGTTTTCACTAACAACAACCAGAGTCATTGCATCTGTGTTCTTTTCACATACCACATATGGATCCACCAGTGTGATTGAAATGTGTGTTCTCTACAGAGACCACACATAGATCCACCAATGTCATTGCATGTGTGTTCTTTTTAGTAACAAACAACCAGAGTCATTTTGGATGTGTGTTCTTTTCACATACCACCTATGGATCCACCGGTGTCATGGCATGTGTGTTATTTTCACAATCCACCCATGGATCCACCAGAGTCATTGCATGTGTGTTCTTTTAGTAACAACAACCAGATTCATTTTCCATGTGTGTTCTTTTCACATACCACCTATGGATCCACCAGTGTCATTGCATGTGTGTTCTTTTCACTAACAACAACCTGAGTCATTTTGCATGTGTCTTCTTTTCACATACCACCTCTGGATCCACAAGTGTCATGGCATGTGTGTTCTCTTCACAATCCACACATGGATCCACCAGTGTCATTGCATGTGTGTTCTTTTTAGTAACAACAACCAGTGTCATTGCATGTGTGTTCTCTTCACAATCCACACATGGATCCACCAAAGTGTCATTGCATGTGTGTTCTTTTACTAACAACAAGAGTCATTGAAATGTGTGTTCTTTCAGAGACCACACATGGATCCACCAAAGGTCATTGCATGTGTGTTCTTTTCACTAACAACAACCAGAGACATTGCATGTGTGTTCTTTTCACGCATCACATATGGATCCACCAAAGTGATTGAAATGTGTGTTTCTACAGAGACCACACATGGATCCACCAATGTCATTGCATGTGTGTTCTTTTAGTAACAACAACAGTCATTTTGCATGTGTGTTCTTTCACATACCACCTATGGATCCACCCGGTGTCATTGCATGTGTGTTCTTTTCATAATCCACCTATGGATCCACCAGTGTCATTGCATGTGTGTTCCTTTTAGTAACAACCAGAGTCATTTTGCATGTGTGTTCTTCTCACATACCACATATGGATCCACTAGTGTCATTGAAATGTGTGTTCTCTACAGAGACCACACATAGATCAACCAGTGTCATTGCATATGTGTTCTTTTTAGTAACAACAACCAGTCATTTTGCATGTGGGTTCTTTTCACATACCACCTATGGATCCACCAGTGTCATTGCGTGTGTGTTCTTCTCACAATCCACACATGGATCCACCAAAGGTCATTGCATGTGTGTTATTTTTATTAACAACAACCAAAGGTCATTCCAGTGTGTTCTTCTTCAGACCACATGGATCCACCAAGGTCATTGCATGTGTGTTCTATTTACTAACAACAACAAGAGTCATTGAAATGTGTGCTCTCTTCAGAGACCACAAATGGATCCACCAGTGTCATTGCATGTGTGTTCTTTTCACAATCCACCCGTGGATCCACCAGTGTCATTGCATGTGTGTTCTTTTTAGTAACAACAACTAGAGGCATTTTCCATGTGTGTTCTTTTCACATACCACCTATGGATCTACCAGTGTCATTGCATGTGTGTTCTTTTCACAATCCACCCATGGATCCACCAGTGTCATTACGTGTGTGTTCTTTTTAGTAACAACAACCAGAGTCATTTTTTATGTGTTTTCTAATCACATACCACCTATGGATCCACCAAGTGTCATTGCATGTGTGTTCTTTTAGTAACAACAAATGAGAGTGATTTTGCATGTGTGTTCTTTTCATATCGCCTATGGATCCACCAGTGTCATTGCATGTGTGTTCTTTCATAATCCACCTATGGATCCACCAGTGTCATTGCATGTGTGTTCTTTTAGTAACAACAACAGATTCATTTTGCATGTGTGTTCTTCTCACATACCACATATGGATCCACTAGTGTCATTGAAATGTGTGTTCTCTCTGAGACCACACATGGATCCACCAAAGGTCATTGCATGTGTGTTATTTTTAGTAACAAGAACCAGTCATTTTCCATGTGTGTTCTTTTCACATACCACCTATGGATCCACCAGTGTCATTGCATGTGTGTTCTCTTGATAATCCACACATGGATCCACCAGTGTCATTGCATGTGTGTTCTCTTCAGAGACCACACATGGATCCACTAGTGTCATCGCATGTGTGTTCTTTTTACTAACAACAACAAGAGTCATTGAAATGTATGCTCTCTTTAGAGACCACACATGGATCCACCAGTGTCATTGCATGTGTGTTGTTTTCACTAACAACAACCAGAGTCATTGCATCTGTGTTCTTTTCACATACCACATATGGATCCACCAGTGTGATTGAAATGTTTGTTCTCTACAGAGACCACACATGGATCCACCAATGTCATTGCATGTGTTTTATTTTTAGTAACAACAACCAGAGTCATTTTGGATGTGTGTTCTTTTCACATACCACCTAGGGATCCACCAGTGTCATGGCATGTGTGTTCTTTTCACAATCCACCCATGGATCCACCAGAGTCATTGCATGTGTGTTCTTTTTAGTAACAACAACTAGAGGCAATTTTCCATGTGTGTTCTTTTCACATACCACCTATGGATCTACCAGTGTCATTACATATGTATCCACCAGTGTCATTGAAATGTGTGTTCTCTACAGAGACCACACATGGATCCACCGGTGTCATTGCATGTATGTTCTTTTCACTAATAACAACTGGAGTCATTGCATGTGTGTTCTCTTCACAATCCACACATGGATCCACCAGTGTCATTGCATGTATGTTCTTTTTAGTAACAACCAGTGTCATTGCATGTGTGTTCTGTTCACAATCCACACATGGATCCACCAGTGTCATTGCATGTGTGTTCTTTTTACTAACAACAACAAGAGTCATTGAAATGTGTGCTCTCTTCAGAGACCACACATGGATCCACCAGTGTCATTGCATGTGTGTTCTTTTCACAATCCACCCGTGGATCCACCAGTGTCATTGCATGTGTGTTCTTTTTAGTAACAACAACTAGAGGCAATTTTCCATGTGTGTTCTTTTCACATACCACCTATGGATCTACCAGTGTCATTACATGTGTGTTCTTTTCACTAACAACAACCTGAGTCATTTTGCATTGTGTTCTTTTCACATACCACATATGGATCCACTAGTGTCATTGCATGTGTGTTCTTTTCACAATCCACCCATGGATCCACCTGTGTCATTGCGTGTGTGTTCTTTTTAGTAACAACAACCAGAGTCATTTTGCATGTGTGTTCTCTTCACATACCACCTATGGATCTACCAGTGTCATTGCATGTGTGTTCTTTTCACAATCCACCCATGGATCCACCAGTGTCATTGCGTGTGTGTTCTTTTTAGTAACAACCACCAGAGTTATTTTGCATGTGTGTTCTCTTCACATACCACCTATGGATCCACCAGAGTCATTGCATGTGTGTTATTTTTAGTAACAACAACCAGAGTGATTTTGCGTGTGTGTTCTTTTCACATATCACCTATGGATCCACCAGTGTCATTGGATGTGTGTTCTTTTCATAATCCACCTATGGATCCACCAGTGTCATTGCATGTGTGTTCTTTTTAGTAACAACAACCAGATTCATTTTGCATGTGTGTTCTTCTCACATACCACATATGGATCCACTAGTGTCATTGAAATGTGTGTTCTCTACATAGACCACACATGGATATACCAGTGTCATTGAATGTGTGTTCTTTTTAGTAACAACAACAAGTCAGTTTGCATGCGTGTTCTTTTCACATACCACCTATGGATCCACCAGTGTCATTGCATGTGTGTTCTCTTGACAATCCACACATGGATCCACCAGTGTCATTGCATGTGTGTTCTCTTCACAGACCACACATGGATCCACCAGTGTCATCGCATGTGTGTTCTTTTTACTAACAACAACAAGAGTCATTGAAATGTGTGCTCTCTTTAGAGACCACACATGGATCCACCAGTGTCATTGCATGTGTGTTGTTTTCACTAACAACAACCAGAGTCATTGCATCTGTGTTCTTTTCACATACCACATTGGATCCACCAGTGTGATTGAAATGTGTGTTCTCTACAGAGACCACACATGGATCCACCAATGTCATTGCATGTGTGTTCTTTTTAGTAACAACAAACAGAGTCATTTTGGATGTGTGTTCTTTTCACATACCACACCTATGGATCCACCTGTGTCATTGCATGTGTTTTCTTTTCACAATCCATCCATTGATCCACCAGAGTCATTGCATGTGTGTTCTTTTTAGTAACAACAACCAGATTCATTTTGCATGTGTGTTCTTTTCACATACCACCTATGGATCCACCAGTGTCATTGCATGTGTGTTCTTTTCACTAACAACAACCTGAGTCATTTTGCATGTGTGTTCTTTTCACATACCACATATGGATCCACTAGTGTCATTGAAATGATTGTACTCTACAGAGACCACACATGGCTCCACCGGTGTCATTGAATGTATGTTCTTTTCACTAACAACAACTGGAGTCATTGCATGTGTGTTCTCTTCACAATCCACACATGGATCCACCAGTGTCATTGCATGTGTGTTCTTTTTTGTAACAACAATCAGTGTCATTGCATGTGTGTTCTCTTCACAATCCACACATGGATCCACTAGTGTCATTGCATGTCTGTTCTTTTTACTAACAACAACAAGAGTCATTGAAATGTGTGCTCTCTTCAGAGACCACACATGGATCCACCAGTGTCATTGCATGTGTTTTCTTTTCACTAACAACAACCAGAGACATTGCATGTGTGTTCTTTTCACATAGCACATATGGATCCACCAGTGTGATTGAAATGTGTGTTCTCTACAGAGACCACACATGGATCCACCGGTGTCATTGCATGTATGTTGTTTTCACCAACAACAACCAGAGTCATTGCATCTGTTCTTTTCACATACCACATATGGATCCACCAGTGTGATTGAAATGTGTGTTCTCTATAGAGACCACACATGGATCCACCAATGTCATTGCATGTGTGTTCTTTTTAGTAACAACAACTAGTCATTTTGCATGTGTGTTCTTTTCACATACCACCTATGGATCCACCAGTGTCATTGCATGTGTGTTCTTTTCACAATCCACCCATGGATCCACCAGAGTCATTGCATGTGTTTTCTTTTAGTAACAACAACCAGAGTCATTTTGCATGTGTGTTCTTTTCACATACCACCTATGGATCCACCAGTGTCATTGCATGTGTGTTCTTTTCAGTAACAACAACCTGAGTCATTTTGCATGTGTGTTATTTTCACATACCACATATGGATCCACTAGTGTCATTGAAATGTGTGTTCTCTACAGAGACCACACATGGATCCACCGGTGTCATTGCATGTATGTTCTTTTCACTAACAACAACTGGTGTCATTGCATGTGTGTTCTCTTCACAATCCACACATGGATCCACAAGTGTCATTGCATGTGTGTTCTTTTTAGTAACAACAACCAGTGTCATTGCATGTGTGTTCTCTTCACAATCCACACATGGATCCACCAGTGTCATTGCATGTGTGTTCTTTTTACTAACAACAACGAGAGTCATTGAAATGTGTGCTCTCTTCAGAGACCACACATGGATCCACCAGTGTCATTGCATGTGTGTTCTTTTCACTAACAACAACTAGAGTCATTGCATGTGTGTTCTTTTCACATACCACATATGGATCCACCAGTGTGATTGAAATGTGTGTTCTCTACAGAGACCACACATGGATCCACCAATGTCATTGCATGTGTGTTCTTTTTAGTAACAACAACCAGAGTCATTTTGCATGTGTGTTCTTTTCACATACCACCTATGGATCCACCGGTGTCATTGCATGTGTGTTCTTTTCATAATCCACCTATGGATCCACCAGTGTCATTGCATGTGTGTTCCTTTTAGTAACAACCAGAGTCATTTTGCATTTGTGTTCTTCTCACATACCACATATGGATCCACTAGTGTCATTGAAATGTGTGTTCTCTACAGAGACCACACATAGATCCACCAATGTCATTGCATGTGTGTTCTTTTTAGTAACAACAACCAGTCATTTTGCATGTGGGTTCTTTTCACATACCACCTATGGATCCACCAGTGTCATTGCATGTGTGTTCTCTTCACAATGCACACATGGATCCACCAGTGTCATTGCATGTGTGTTCTTTTTAGTAACAACAACCAGTGTTATTGCATGTGTGTTCTCTTCAGAGACCACACATGGATCCACCAGTGTCATTGCATGTGTGTTCTTTTTACTAACAACAAGAGTCATTGAAATGTGTGCTCTGTTCAGAGACCACACATGGATCCACCAGTGTCATTGCATGTGTATTCTTTTCACAATCCACCCGTGGATCCACCAGTGTCATTGCATGTGTGTTCTTTTTAGTAACAACAACTAGAGGCATTTTCCATGTGTGTTCTTTTCACATACCACCTATGGATCTACCAGTGTCATTGCATGTGTGTTCTTTTCACAATCCACCCATGGATCCACCTGTGTCATTGCGTGTGTGTTCTTTTTACTAACAACAACCAGAGTCATTTTGGATGTGTGTTCTTTTCACATACCACCTATGGATCCACCAGTGTCATTGCATGTGTGTTCTTTTTACTAACAACAACAAGAGTCATTGAAATGTGTGCTCTCTTCATAGACCACACATGGATCCACCAGTGTCATTCCATGTGTGTTCTTTTCACAATCCACCCGTGGATCCACCAGTGTCATTGCATGTGTGTTCTTTTTACTAACAACAACAAGAGTCATTGAAATGTGTGCTCTCTTCAGAGACCACACATGGATCCACCAGTGTCATTGCATGTGTGTTCTTTTCACTAACAACAACCAGAGACATTGCATGTGTGTTCTTTTCACGTACCACATATGGATCCACCAGTGTGATTGAAATGTGTGTTCTCTACAGAGACCACACATGGATCCACCAATGTCATTGCATGTGTGTTCTTTTTAGTAACAACAACCAGAGTCATTTTGCATGTGTGTTCTTTTCACATACCACCTATGGATCCACCGGTGTCATTGCATGTGTGTTCTTTTCATAATCCACCTATGGATCCACCAGTGTCATTGCATGTGTGTTCCTTTTAGTAACAACCAGAGTCATTTTGCATGTGTGTTCTTCTCACATACCACATATGGATCCACTAGTGTCATTGAAATGTGTGTTCTCTACAGAGACCACACATAGATCAACCAGTGTCATTGCATATGTGTTCTTTTTAGTAACAACAACCAGTCATTTTGCATGTGGGTTCTTTTCACATACCACCTATGGATCCACCAGTGTCATTGCATGTGTGTTCTCTTCACAATCCACACATGGATCCACCAGTGTCATTGCATGTGTGTTATTTTTATTAACAACAACCAGTGTCATTCCAGGTGTGTTCTCTTCAGAGACCACACATGGATCCACCAGTGTCATTGCATGTGTGTTCTATTTACTAACAACAACAAGAGTCATTGAAATGTGTGCTCTCTTCAGAGACCACAAATGGATCCACCAGTGTCATTGCATGTGTGTTCTTTTCACAATCCACCCGTGGATCCACCAGTGTCATTGCATGTGTGTTCTTTTTAGTAACAACAACTAGAGGCATTTTCCATGTGTGTTCTTTTCACATACCACCTATGGATCTACCAGTGTCATTGCATGTGTGTTCTTTTCACAATCCACCCATGGATCCACCAGTGTCATTACGTGTGTGTTCTTTTTAGTAACAACAACCAGAGTCATTTTTTATGTGTGTTCTCTTCACATACCACCTATGGATCCACCAGTGTCATTGCATGTGTGTTCTTTTTAGTAACAACAGCGAGAGTGATTTTGCATGTGTGTTCTTTTCACATATCGCCTATGGATCCACCAGTGTCATTGCATGTGTGTTCTTTTCATAATCCACCTATGGATCCACCAGTGTCATTGCATGTGTGTTCTTTTTAGTAACAACAACCAGATTCATTTTGCATGTGTGTTCTTCTCACATACCACATATGGATCCACTAGTGTCATTGAAATGTGTGTTCTCTACAGAGACCACACATGGATCCACCAGTGTCATTGCATGTGTGTTATTTTTAGTAACAAGAACCAGTCATTTTCCATGTGTGTTCTTTTCACATACCACCTATGGATCCACCAGTGTCATTGCATGTGTGTTCTCTTGATAATCCACACATGGATCCACCAGTGTCATTGCATGTGTGTTCTCTTCAGAGACCACACATGGATCCACTAGTGTCATCGCATGTGTGTTCTTTTTACTAACAACAACAAGAGTCATTGAAATGTATGCTCTCTTTAGAGACCACACATGGATCCACCAGTGTCATTGCATGTGTGTTGTTTTCACTAACAACAACCAGAGTCATTGCATCTGTGTTCTTTTCACATACCACATATGGATCCACCAGTGTGATTGAAATGTTTGTTCTCTACAGAGACCACACATGGATCCACCAATGTCATTGCATGTGTTTTATTTTTAGTAACAACAACCAGAGTCATTTTGGATGTGTGTTCTTTTCACATACCACCTAGGGATCCACCAGTGTCATGGCATGTGTGTTCTTTTCACAATCCACCCATGGATCCACCAGAGTCATTGCATGTGTGTTCTTTTAGTAACAACAACCAGATTCATTTTGCATGTGTGTTCTTTTCACATACCACCTATGGATCCACCAGTGTTATTGCATGTGTGTTCTTTTCACTAACAACAACCTGAGTCATTTTGCATGTGTGTTCTTTACACATACCACATATGGATCCACTAGTGTCATTGAAATGTGTGTTCTCTACAGAGACCACACATGGATCCACCGGTGCCATTGCATGTATGTTCTTTTCACTAAAAACAACTGGAGTCATTGCATGTGTGTTCTCTTCACAATCCACACATGGATCCACCAGTGTCATTGCATGTGTGTTCTTTTTAGTAACAACAACCAGTGTCATTGCATGTGTGTTCTCTTCACAATCCACACATAGATCCACCAGTGTCATTGCATGTGTGTTCTTTTTACTAACAACAACAAGAGTCATTGAAATGTGTGCTCTCTTCAGAGACCACACATGGATCCACCAGTGTCATTGCATGTGTGTTCTTTTCACTAACAACAACCAGAGACATTGCATGTGTGTTCTTTTCACGTACCACATATGGATCCACCAGTGTGATTGAAATGTGTGTTCTCTACAGAGACCACACATGGATCCACCAATGTCATTGCATGTGTGTTCTTTTTAGTAACAACAACCAGAGTCATTTTGCATGTGTGTTCTTTTCACATACCACCTATGGATCCACCGGTGTCATTGCATGTGTGTTCTTTTCATAATCCACCTATGGATCCACCAGTGTCATTGCATGTGTGTTCCTTTTAGTAACAACCAGAGTCATTTTGCATGTGTGTTCTTCTCACATACCACATATGGATCCACTAGTGTCATTGAAATGTGTGTTCTCTACAGAGACCACACATAGATCAACCAGTGTCATTGCATGTGTGTTCTTTTTAGTAACAACAACCGGTCATTTTGCATGTGGGTTCTTTTCACATACCACCTATGGATCCACCAGTGTCATTGCATGTGTGTTCTCTTCACAATCCACACATGGATCCACCAGTGTCATTGCATGTGTGTTCTTTTTAGTAACAACAACCAGTGTCATTCCAGGTGTGTTCTCTTCAGAGACCACACATGGATCCACCAGTGTCATTGCATGTGTGTTCTATTTACTAACAACAACAAGAGTCATTGAAATGTGTGCTCTCTTCAGAGACCACACATGGATCCACCAGTGTCATTGCATGTTTGTTCTTTTCACAATCCACCCGTGGATCCACAAGTGTCATTGCATGTGTGTTCTTTTTAGTAACAACAACTAGAGGCATTTTCCATGTGTGTTCTTTTCATATACCACCTATGGATCTACCAGTATCATTGCATGTGTGTTCTTTTCACAATCCACCCATGGATCCACCAGTGTCATTGCGTGTGTGTTGTTTTCACTAACAACAACCAGAGTCATTGCATCTGTGTTCTTTTCACATACCACATATGGATCCACCAGTGTGATTGAAATGTGTGTTCTCTACAGAGACCACACATAGATCCACCAATGTCATTGCATGTGTGTTCTTTTTAGTAACAAACAACCAGAGTCATTTTGGATGTGTGTTCTTTTCACATACCACCTATGGATCCACCGGTATCATGGCATGTGTGTTATTTTCACAATCCACCCATGGATCCACCAGAGTCATTGCATGTGTGTTCTTTTAGTAACAACAACCAGATTCATTTTCCATGTGTGTTCTTTTCACATACCACCTATGGATCCACTAGTGTCATTGCATGTGTGTTCTTTTCACTAACAACAACCTGAGTCATTTTGCATGTGTGTTCTTTTCACATACCACATATGGATCCACCAGTGTCATTGCATGTGTGTTCTCTTCACAATCCACACATGGATCCACCAGTGTCATTGCATGTGTGTTCTTTTTAGTAACAACAACCAGTGTCATTGCATGTGTGTTCTCTTCACAATCCACACATGGATCCACCAGTGTCATTGCATGTGTGTTCTTTTTACTAACAACAACAAGAGTCATTGAAATGTGTGCTCTCTTCAGAGACCACACATGGATCCACCAGTGTCATTGCATGTGTGTTCTTTTCACTAACAACAACCAGAGACATTGCATGTGTGTTCTTTTCACATACCACATATGGATCCACCAGTGTGATTGAAATGTGTGTTCTCTACAGAGACCACACATGGATCCACCAATGTCATTGCATGTGTGTTCTTTTTAGTAACAACCAGAGTCATTTTGCATGTGTGTTCTTTTCACATACCACCTATGGATCCACCGGTGTCATTGCATGTGTGTTCTTCTCATAATCCACCTATGGATCCACCAGTGTCATTGCATGTGTGTTCCTTTTAGTAACAACCAGAGTCATTTTGCATGTGTGTTCTTCTCACATACCACATATGGATCCACTAGTGTCATTGAAATGTGTGTTCTCTACAGAGACCACACATAGATCAACCAGTGTCATTGCATATGTGTTCTTTTTAGTAACAACAACCAGTCATTTTGCATGTGGGTTCTTTTCACATACCACCTATGGATCCACCAGTGTCATTGCATGTGTGTTCTCTTCACAATCCACACATGGATCCACCAGTGTCATTGCATGTGTGTTATTTTTATTAACAACAACCAGTGTCATTCCAGGTGTGTTCTCTTCAGAGACCACACATGGATCCACCTGATGTCATTGCATGTGTGTTCTATTTACTAACAACAACAAGAGTCATTGAAATGTGTGCTCTCTTCAGAGACCACAAATGGATCCACCAGTGTCATTGCATGTGTGTTCTTTTCACAATCCACCCGTGGATCCACCAGTGTCATTGCATGTGTGTTTTTTTAGTAACAACAACTAGAGGCATTTTCCATGTGTGTTCTTTTCACATACCACCTATGGATCTACCAGTGTCATTGCATGTGTGTTCTTTTCACAATCCACCCATGGATCCACCAGTGTCATTGCGTGTGTGTTCTTTTTAGTAACAACAACCAGAGTCATTTTTTATGTGTGTTCTCTTCACATACCACCTATGGATCCACCAGTGTCATTGCATGTGTGTTCTTTTTAGTAACAACAGCGAGAGTGATTTTGCATGTGTGTTCTTTTCACATATCGCCTATGGATCCACCAGTGTCATTGCATGTGTGTTCTTTTCATAATCCACCTATGGATCCACCAGTGTCATTGCATGTGTGTTCTTTTTAGTAACAACAACCAGATTCATTTTGCATGTGTGTTCTTCTCACATACCACATATGGATCCACTAGTGTCATTGAAATGTGTGTTCTCTACAGAGACCACACATGGATCCACCAGTGTCATTGCATGTGTGTTATTTTTAGTAACAAGAACCAGTCATTTTCCATGTGTGTTCTTTTCACATACCACCTATGGATCCACCAGTGTCATTGCATGTGTGTTCTCTTGATAATCCACACATGGATCCACCAGTGTCATTGCATGTGTGTTCTCTTCAGAGACCACACATGGATCCACTAGTGTCATCGCATGTGTGTTCTTTTTACTAACAACAACAAGAGTCATTGAAATGTATGCTCTCTTTAGAGACCACACATGGATCCACCAGTGTCATTGCATGTGTGTTGTTTTCACTAACAACAACCAGAGTCATTGCATCTGTGTTCTTTTCACATACCACATATGGATCCACCAGTGTGATTGAAATGTTTGTTCTCTCTGAGACCACACATGGATCCACCAATGTCATTGCATGTGTTTTTATTTTTATTAACAACAACGAGTCATTTTGGATGTGTGTTCTTTTCACATACCACCTAGGGATCCACCAGTGTCATGGCATGTGTGTTCTTTTCACAATCCACCCATGGATCCACCAGAGTCATTGCATGTGTGTTCTTTTAGTAACAACAACCAGATTCATTTTGCATGTGTGTTCTTTTCACATACCACCTATGGATCCACCAGTGTTATTGCATGTGTGTTCTTTTCACTAACAACAACCTGAGTCATTTTGCATGTGTGTTCTTTACATACCACATATGGATCCTAGTGTCATTGAAATGTGTGTTCTCTACAGAGACCACACATGGATCCACCGGTGCCATTGCATGTATGTTCTTTTCACTAACAACAACTGGAGTCATTGCATGTGTGTTCTCTTCACAATCCACACATGGATCCACCAGTGTCATTGCATGTGTGTTCTTTTTAGTAACAACAACCAGTGTCATTGCATGTGTGTTCTTCAATCCACACATGGATCCACCAGTGTCATTGCATGTGTGTTCTTTTTACTAACAACAACAAGAGTCATTGAAATGTGTGCTCTCTTCAGAGACCACACATGGATCCACCAGTGTCATTGCATGTGTGTTCTTTTCACTAACAACAACCAGAGACATTGCATGTGTGTTCTTTTCACGTACCACATATGGATCCACCAGTGTGATTGAAATGTGTGTTCTCTACAGAGACCACACATGGATCCACCAATGTCATTGCATGTGTGTTCTTTTTAGTAACAACAACCAGAGTCATTTTGCATGTGTGTTCTTTTCACATACCACCTATGGATCCACCGGTGTCATTGCATGTGTGTTCTTTTCATAATCCACCTATGGATCCACCAGTGTCATTGCATGTGTGTTCCTTTTAGTAACAACCAGAGTGATTTTGCATGTGTGTTCTTCTCACATACCACATATGGATCCACTAGTGTCATTGAAATGTGTGTTCTCTACAGAGACCACACATAGATCAACCAGTGTCATTGCATGTGTGTTCTTTTTAGTAACAACAACCGGTCATTTTGCATGTGGGTTCTTTTCACATACCACCTATGGATCCACCAGTGTCATTGCATGTGTGTTCTCTTCACAATCCACACATGGATCCACCAGTGTCATTGCATGTGTGTTCTTTTTAGTAACAACAACCAGTGTCATTCCAGGTGTGTTCTCTTCAGAGACCACACATGGATCCACCAGTGTCATTGCATGTGTGTTCTATTTACTAACAACAACAAGAGTCATTGAAATGTGTGCTCTCTTCAGAGACCACACATGGATCCACCAGTGTCATTGCATGTTTGTTCTTTTCACAATCCACCCGTGGATCCACAAGTGTCATTGCATGTGTGTTCTTTTTAGTAACAACAACTAGAGGCATTTTCCATGTGTGTTCTTTTCATATACCACCTATGGATCTACCAGTGTCATTGCATGTGTGTTCTTTTCACAATCCACCCATGGATCCACCAGTGTCATTGCGTGTGTGTTATTTTTAGTAACAACAATCAGAGTCATTTTGCATGTGTGTTCTCTTCATATACCACCTATGGATCCACCAGTGTCATTGCATGTGTGTTCTTTTTAGTAACAACAGCGAGAGTGATTTTGCATGTGTGTTCTTTTCACATATCACCTATGGATCCACCAGTGTCATTGCATGTGTGTTCTTTTCATAATCCACCTATGGATCCACCAGTGTCATTGCATGTGTGTTCTTTTTAGTAACAACAACCAGATTCATTTTGCATGTGTGTTCTTCTCACATACCACATATGGATCCACTAGTGTCATTGAAATGTGTGTTCTCTACAGAGACCACACATGGATCCACCAGTGTCATTGCATGTGTGTTATTTTTAGTAACAAGAACCAGTCATTTTCCATGTGTGTTCTTTTCACATACCACCTACGGATCCACCCGTGTCATTGCATGTGTGTTCTCTTGACAATCCACACATGGATCCACCAGTGTCATTGCATGTGTGTTCTCTTCAGAGACCACACATGGATCCACCAGTGTCATCGCATGTGTGTCCTTTTTACTAACAACAACAAGAGGCATTGAAATGTGCGCTCTCTTCAGAGACCACACATGGATCCACTAGTGTCATTGCACGTGTGTTCTTTTCACTATCAACAACCAGAGTCATTGCATGTGTGTTCTTTTCACATACCACATATGGATCCACCAGTGTGATTGAAATGTGTGTTCTCTACAGAGACCACACATGGATCCTCCAGTGTCATTGCATGTGTGTTCTTTTTAGTAACAACAACCAGAGTCATTTTGCATGTGTGTTCTTTTCACATACCACCTATGGATCCAACAGTGTCATTGCATGTGTGTTCTTTTCACAATCCACCCATGGATCCACCAGAGTCATTGCATGTGTGTTCTTTTTAGTAACAACAAGAGTCATTTTGCATGTGTGTTCTTTTCACATACCACCTATGGATCCACCAGTGTCATTGCATGTGTGTTCTTTTCACTAAATACAACCCGAGTCATTTTGCATGTGTGTTCTTTTCACATACCACATATGGATCCACCAGTGTCATTGAAATGTGTGTTCTCTACAAAGACCACACATGGATCCACCGGTGTCATTGCATGTATGTTCTTTTCACTAACAACATCTGGAGTCATTGCATGTGTGTTCTCTTCACAATCCACACATGGATCCACCAGTGTCATTGCATGTGTGTTCTTTTTAGTAACAACAACCAGTGTCATTGCATGTGTGTTCTCTTCACAATCCACACATGGATCCACCAGTGTCATTGCATGTGTGTTCTTTTTACTAACCACAATAAGAGTCATTGAAATGCGTCCTCTCTTCAAAGACCACACATGGATCCACCAGTGTCATTGCATGTGTGTTCTTTTCACTAAAAACAACCAGAGTCATTGCATGTGTGTTCTTTTCACATACCACATATGGATCCACCAGTGTGATTGAAATGTGTGTTCTCTACAGAGACCACACACGGATCCTCCAGTGTCATTGCATGTGTTTTCTTTTTAGTAACAACAACCAGAGTCATTTAGCATGTGTGTTCTTTTCACATACCACCTATGGATCCACCAGTGACATTGCATGTGTGTTCTTTTCACAATCCACCCATGGATCCACCAGGGTCATTGCATGTGTGTTCTTTTTAGTAACAACAACCAGAGTCATTTTGCATGTTTGTTCTTTTTAGTAACAACAACCAGACTCATTTTTCATGTGTGTTCTTTTTAGTAACAACCAGAGTCATTTTGCATGTGTGTTCTTTTCACATACCACCTATGGATCCACCAGTGTCATTGCATGTGTGTTCTTTTCACTAACAACAACCTGAGTCATTTTGCATGTGTGTTCTTTTCACATACCACATATGGATCCACCAGTGTCATTGAAATGTCTGTTCTCTACAGAGACCACACATGGATCCACCGGTGTCATTGCATGTATGTTCTTTTCACTAACAACAACTGGAGTCATTGCATGTGTGTTCTCTTCACAATCCACACATGGATCCACCAGTGTCATTGCATGTGTGTTCTTTTTAGTAACAACAACCAGTGTCATTGCATGTGTGTTCTTTTTAGTAACAACAACCAGAGTCATTTTGCATGTGTGTTCTTTTCACTAACAACAACCAGAGTCATTGCATGTGTGTTCTTTTCACGTACCACATATGGATCCACCAGTGTGATTGAAATGTGTGTTCTCTACAGAGACCACACATGGATCCCCTAGTGTCATTGCATGTGTGTTCTTTTTAGTAACAGCAACCAGAGTCATTTTGCATGTGTGTTCTTTTCACATACCACCTATGGATCCACCGTTGTCATTGCATGTGCGTTCTTTTCATAACCCACCTATGGATCCACCAGTCTCATTGCATTTGTGTTTCTTTTAGTAACAACAACCAGAGTCATTTTGCATGTGTGTTCTTCTCACATACCACATATGGATCCACTAGTGTCATTGAAATGTGTGTTCTCTACAAAGACCACACATAGATCCACCAGTGTCATTGCATGTGTGTTCTTTTTAGTAACAACAACCAGATTCATTTTGCATGTGGGTTCTTTTCACATACCACCTATGGATCCACCAGTGTCATTGCATGTGTGTTCTCTTCACAATCCACACATGGATCCACCAGTGTCATTGCATGTGTGTTCTTTTTAGTAACAACAACCAGTGTCATTGCATGTGTGTTCTCTTCAGAGACCACACATGGATCCACCAGTGTCATTGGATGTGTGTTCTCTTGACAATCCACACATGGATCCACCAGTTTTGCAAGGTGTAGTGGTCGCACCATTCCGTTCTTCATCATCTTGTGAACGTGAAGGTCACCTTCGTTCCGAACACCCGCCTCTCCTTGTGTTGTTTTCTTTTTCCTAGGAATCTCGGGGCGAGATTCTTGTTTAGTGGGGGAGAGTTGTAGCATCCCAATTGTCTAACAATTGCAATGCTACTAGTCTAGTCTATATATATGCTACTTCCTATATATAATTGTTGCATCATCATTATATCATGCTCATGTCATCATGCCTCCTTGCATTTGAGCATCATATAAAAACCCTTTTCCATTTGGTTCTTATCTCATCTGCATTAGTAATTGTATTTGCCTCTTGATATTTTATTTGGTTCTTGATATATTGTTTAAATGCCCAAGTTGAGTTGGGGGCATATCTCTTATTAACTCCACCACCTTTCTTTCACCACCTTATAATTCCACCATCCAGCTAAATATGAGCTTTGCACTTTATTGGGTTTTACCTCTAGCTCATATGGGTTGGGATGGATCCAATTCTTTCCACATGCTCTCATCTTAGCATCATGTTGTTTTCACATCATTGATATATGAGAGCCACATGGCCACCTTTGCATGCCTTGTGAGTGGAACCTTTTTCCTGGCCTCCATATGGACTATTATGGATATATGCTCATGTGGGGATATTATTGGGACTATTAAGCAACTAGTGGCTCATACACACTAGCATGTCCCATTTTTATTCAAACATGGCCATCTCCAACTACTCCACATGGGGTATCCTTTCATTTCTTTTGCTTGGCTTTATTCCACCTTTGGAAATGCAAATGAACAATGCCATGTTTAATATTATTGTTTTCACAAGAATCAACATGGTATTAAATATTTTGCATGGGCCATGCAAGTGCCACCTTTTCTAGTATTTGGTTTTTATTTGAATCTTGACTGGATCATCATCTCTCTCTCTATCTCTATCCCTTCTTTTGGGCTTGATCTATTTTTATCTTGCTTAAACCTCATCACCATCTCTATCCACCCCATCACCACCTTTTCCTCTTCTTCTCTTTGGGCTAGCTTTGTTTGAGCTTGACTTGATCTTGACAAGAGTAACCCTAAGCCCTCATCTCTCCTCTCTCTTTACCACCCTCTCTAACCACACTCCTACCTAATCTAAACTCACACTCCCATATTATCTAAACCATACCCCCCCTAGATCCAAACCCTAAGCTACCACCACATCTCCTCCTCTCGGCCTCTCTCTTCTCTCCACCTCCCTGGACCCACCTAGCCCCCCCCTACCCCCTCGCAACCCTAGTACCAACCCCTAAACCCTAAACCCTAGCCTCCCTCTCTCTCTCTCTCTGCCTGCATGCCCCCACCAGCCCGAGGCACCTGCCTCCTTGGCCTCGCCTCTCGTCCCACTTGGCGCCCCTTCTCTGCCTGCTCAGCCGAGCACGTGAAGGAGGAGGGAAAGGTGGCCGAGCCACCTTTTCCATCTACCCCACCTCCCCACGGCATCTCCCTCTCCTCTCTGCTATCTACCATCACTCCCGCTCCCTCCTGCCTCGCCCAGATCTACCCCGGGGCGCCTGCCTCTCCCCTCTCTTCGCCATCTCCACCACCTACCCCATCGCTGCAACTCCTCGGGCTACACTGCACTACACGGCGAGCACGACGTGGGAGGTGATCGAGGAGTACAAGGACGTGCACCTGCATCGCCCCGAACCCGCCAGCGAGGAGGAGGAGGCCTGCACCGCCGCTGCACGCCGCGACGCCCACCGAAAACCCTAGCTCGCTGGACCTCTGCATCATCGTCGTCCTGCTGCTCGCCGACCCGATCCAACGCCACCGACCTACTCTCGGTGAGCCCCTGTACCTCCCTGACACGGTCCGCCTCTCTGTACCACCCTAGCCTCGCTGGACTTTGCGTCGAACAGCCTCCGCTCGTCGGAGAGCACTGCTGTCACGCTCGCTCTGCGTAGCACCCTATTTAGGCCGCCCACCTCTCGACACTAAGCCCAAGCCACCGCAGTAGCCGCCTGGCGCACCAAGCGTCCCAGGTTCGATCCCACGCGCCACGCCAGACGCGATACCGTCATCTGGCGCGGGGAAGATCCACAGTACGGCGACCTTTTGCGCATAACCCCCTGCCCTTTTTCTGCGTCAATCCGCGGTACTTTTTGGCCCACCAGTCAGCCGCCGAGCAATCTTGCAAAAGAGCCCCCCCGTTTCTCTGGCCTCAACCCGCGCTCCCCCGCTGTGCCGCGTGGCAGCCCCGCACTCACCCTCTGTCACGTGGGGCCGAAGTTCCTGTCGGGCCCGCCTGTCTGTCTCTGAGGCTAGCTCAGCTCGCGGTGGCAGAAGAAATTCTGTGCGCTGCTTTGCTGAGTCAGCATTGGACCCACCTGTCTGTGTCTTTGGCTAGATTAGTCCGAGTAACAAAAGTTTCCCTGTATTCTGTTTTAAATTCAAATCTTTTTCAAATAAATTCAAATTCAAATTTAATTCTGTTTTTAAATAACTTTTTAAATATAGTTCCAAATAATACAAATAATATATGTTTTCAAATCAGAAAAATGTGAGGATTTCAAATATGCCATCCAAAATATATTTTGAACACTTTATTTTCCCAAGTTAATTAAAATTACAATAAATGCCCTTTTTCCTTAATTAATTAATATCTTGTGTTTTATAACTCCAAATTTAACAAATAATATGTCTAAAATGATTAGCTCGACGAGACCTTTCTGTTTATGCATTCCATGTTTTGATTTGAAGCATGCATCATATAAATATAATGTGTACAGCAACTAATATGAGGTGAAAATGTGATTAAAACCCAATAAAATGGTTTATTCTTGTATTCCACACCTCACCCATGCCATGCTACTTTATTGCCATGCAAATTGTGCATCATTCATCATGGCATGATTGTTTGCTTGTCGCATCTAATTCATATGCTTGTGCACTTTATTTATGTTGGCCCTTGTTTGTTTGGTTCTTCTTCGAATAGACGCTGAGCAGGGGATATATCAAGAGAACCAGGAGCACTACCCAGATCCTTCTCTCGCTTCAACTGAGCTGCCAGGAAAGCACTACCACATGCTTGCATACATATAGTACCTATTGCCTCTTTCTTATTCTTGCATCATTGAGTCGCGATTGCATTAAATTGAATCCCAAGTATTGCATAGCCTTTACTTTTAAACCCCAATCAAGCTTGTTCCTCCATCCCATGAGCCATTACTACAGAGTTGTTTGAGCCATGCGAGTCAGAGAAGCATGTGTAGGGTATGTGAGTGTCTGATGGATAATGAGGTACCTAAACAACTTAACCTGAGTAGTAATGGGATAACTAATGAAAGTGGCATCGGTGAGCCATATTCGCTATTTGGTTTTTCAGGCTCACTTGTGTCCCGTAAGACCCCGAGTACTTGATTCCTGTTCCAAGAATATTCGCGCTATCCACATCCGGAGGCTTATGAACCCCCGAGCCGAGCTTGATTCATTCTTATTTCTTGGGGCCACAAACTAGTTTGAGGTTTTATTTACTATCCTGTACTTATGCCATGCTTTCTTGCTTTATTTAAATTGTGCGAGGTATCGCATTAATCGCATCGCTTAGGAAAGCGGAGTGTTTTCGCGGTATCGACAAGCCCAGTCACATTTTCGGGTTCCCAGTCGTTTACAGCCACTGACGCAAACCTTGAGGCCGCCTCGGAGTCAGCTAACTTCGTTGCGGGTAGCTCAATGGGGTGGCCCCCTAAAATATTTCTGAATCTTGTAATTGCTTTGTCGTGACTGCCTCGTTGGGTTTTGATTTGGTTTTTCCGAGGCATATCGAGTGTGTGTTACTATTTGTGCACCCTCAGGTAAAACTTTCAAAGCCGTGTCATGATTATGGACGACTTGGAGCACAGTTTCTCGATCATAAACAAGCATAACTAAAGTACCGCTTTTAATTTGACTAAATAACTGACTAGTAAATAGTGCAACACTCATGGAATGGTTAATAAAACTGCCAACGGATGAGGGGGGTTGTTCGTCCGCTTCCTCGTCGGTAAGCGGGGAGGAGGATGGATCTGTTAATATTACCATTATAACTGTTGTATTATTTCACGGACATCCGTCTATCTCTGGTTAGGCGGATGGTTAGCGAGTATCTATAGAATTGTTAGGGCTTATCTTTTGCTGCAATTGCGTCACCCCAGGTTGTGTCCCCTTTAGAGGCATAAAGACTTGCCGAGTACCCTAGGGTCTCACACGATAAATTGTTTGATTCAGATGAACAGTAAACTCGCAAGATGGATCTTGGGTGGAGGAGATTTGACGATGTGGGCAACGAACATTCGGTGTAGAGATTCCGAACGGGATCCGTGAGATCTGTGGGCGGGATGTGCTTATTTATGGGGCATCTTATGCCGATTTGCTTTATCCGCATCGGATTTTGTCTTCCGCTTGATACTGATGTTTGATGTATGAGGAGATATCCTAAACTATTATATCTATCTAGGATATTTGGATCTTGCCGTATGGCGTTGCTATATTTCCTTTCTTTTTAGATGGAATGGCTCTGATGTACTATTGTATGGTGGCTTGCATACATACTCATTTGTGTATGTAGTTGATCCCTTCGCCTGCCGATTACGCGCCTGCTCTTGTCCCGATGTTTGGAAATGGTTGGGACGTAAAGGTCTACCTGTGAGTGGCATTTGGGCCCCACCGTACTATTTCAACCATTTCTGCTCATCCAGGCTTGTAACTAGGAGCGTAATTCACCGAGGTAGTTACAATTGGTATCAGAGCCATCCCGACCTTCAGGGTCTCAGCCAAATGGTCGTTGTCAGTTTAGCAAATATTTTTGGTAGTTATGTATACTAGGGAAAAACAAAACGTGAGAGTAGGACTGCTTCCACTTTTCTTCTTACCCAACCACCCACTCTTTTCTGGTAAGGAAGTGTAACGTTTTCAATCCTCTTCTTAAAATTCAAACTAGGATTCACGTGTTCTGGGTTTCCGTAGTACCATAGAAAGTGTGTGTGTGTGTGTGTGTAATTCCTTGTCTATCTGTTGCATCCAACTTGTTATCACAATCTGCTTTTGGTTATCAACTTTTGGTACATTCCATACTGACAGGCTTTTGAAAGTCGGCGCGATCTATCTGACTCCTTGTTAACCGGTGCCATCTTTTTAAGGGTGTCCTTCCTTCTAGCAACTCCACATTCTGTGTAAGCATCTGTTGCTAATCTCTACCTGATAAGTGATTTTGCGCATCTATTGGTATTTTAATGCCAAAATTGCAGAAAATTTTTCTTTGATACATCTGTGTTTCCACACTCCTTTTCAGTCGTGTGTGAAACATTATCTATCTTCCTTTTATCAGCATCTCCATGCTAACTCATTCTTTTGTCACCGGCGCTTAATCCTGGAGTTTCTTTTCATCTCCTTTCTCTCTTGGGCTAATTACATAACATGTGTCGATCCGATGCTGGTGGTTGTAATTTGGCTCTCGGCATAGCTATATTCCACTCATGATAAGTGTCGATTGAAATATGGAAAATGCTATCAACCGTCACCATCTGGAGGATAAGGTTATATCCTGTGATTTTGAGTACACCGTGATCATATCTATGCATATTCAAGCATCTTTGGCAATCCGGAGTTTCCCAAAACACTACGGCGGTCTATCATCTGTCCATCATGCTGCACATCTTTTTGAACTCCATATCTGCACAATTCTCCTAGATACGAGGGAATTGCATCTTTTCGCTTCTGGTAGCTTTGCTTAAGGTATGATTTATCGTCTTTTCTTTATCCAAGATCTCTTTATCTTTGTAACCGGTGATTCGATCGGCAATGTGAACCAGGAGACATCTCTTTTTCTTCCGAAGGACCAGATAATCTATTCTTCCAGTGCATCTTCTTCAACACGAACCCGTGCTCTTAATATTGATCTTTCAAAGAGCGTTGAGCTCAGGAAGTGTTCGAGCATTTGTTCGTTTCTCCCGCCTCTTGAACTTGATATTCTGGGAATATCCTGTCAATCCATGGTGGTATATGTTGATAATATGCTTGCCTATTCCATATCAATGAAAAGACATGGAAGATCATCTGTGTCTCTTTCTCTCAAGCTTCGTGAGCACTGCCTGTGTGCAAAGTCTCAAAGTGAGAAATTCTGGCTTCTTGAAGTCACCTATCTCGACCACGTCCTTCTGCTAAATACATCACTTCAATTCTGGAATTAGCAAGTCCATTGTTAATTCCATCCTCCATCTTCAACCAATCCGGAGTTGTTCCTTGTTGGCAAGTTATCATCATCGTTTCGCTAAAGTTTCCTCAAGGCTGCTAAAGCTCTCTCAATGTTTTCAAGAAGAACATGGAGTTCTTTCACCTCAGTCTCGTCAAGTAATCTCTGGAAACCCTCTCGCTCTATCGTCTATGCTCTATCCACCGGAGGCCATGAAGACCTTCCAGATCTTGTATTCCTTCTGTTCAAGTGGTGCTATCTTTTTCTTTATCTGTGGAATCTTGCAGTTGTCTCCGTGATCTTCCTTCATATCTTTTCGGTGGCTGGTTACTTACGTTATGACGACAACATCATCACCCTTATCTATCTTGGATCCGGTGAATCGTTTGCATCAATCCTTGTTTTCTAACGGAGTTCCATGAGCTTCTCTTATCAATACCTTTAGTCTGTTTTGGTAGTTGGGTTGCATGGTTTTCTTATTCATGTGCGGAGTAATGCTTTGAGTGCGGGATGGAGTAGCTACCATACCACTACTCTTATCATTCGCTCTTGTACATTGAATTGGTGAATTAATGTGATTTCACTCATTCCACGGAAGTTAGAAGTGGCCTTTATCCCTTGATACTTTTACTTCCGTCTTTGTTTTTCCGGAGTGCTCTCTCGAAGGAAGTAATCAATAATCTCTTGTTGGTGGTCTGTCTATTCTAGATGGAGCAAAATCTTCAATTATCTGGTGGAAACAAACACAAACTCTTTTCTGTCCTCGTCATTCTACCGGTGCTCGGCATCCCCAAACAAGATGGAAGGAAACTATCTCTCTTTGTTTCATCAATTCGTTTTCTGTGGTAAAGCCAATTATGGTTGATGCCATCAGCCGCAAATCTATTGCGTTAGCCTCAAGGCTAACGAAAGAAATAAGTATCTCTACGATAAACTCCAGATCCTCCATATTCTTTGCTTCTCGGGATCCCACCATGATCTAGTTTCACATCCGTCTCTGGAAGTTATATCCGCGCACCTCAATTGCGTGATCCTTTGGTTCTTACCGGCGCAACAAGAATCTAATCCGACGATGTCTAACTAAATCTTTCTGCTGATATCAAGGGACTCTATTGTTTGAAGGCAATATTGTTTCCGCACTTCATTTCTCTAATCCGAGAGGCGATACGATGCTATTGTCATAGTGGTTCAAAACCTCTCCAATCTAGCTCTTTTCTTCCGGCGACACAAAGATCCATCCTCTCTAGTATCCAGAATCTCTAATCTTAACGGTGTGCCTTTCTATATCCATGATACATCATCTTTTCCTTTCTTTCACAAGTGGTTCTATTCTGTTATCATGTTTCTTGAGAAAACCGGAGCTATGTCCATCCTATCCTTCTTGTATCACGGCAATCCTTCAACTCTTCTAACCCGTTGTTTCTCAAGCAAAACGCAAGACTCGCAACAAGTCTAGCAAGTTTTGCAAGGTGTAGTGGTCGCACCATTCCGTTCTTCATCATCTTGTGAACGTGAAGGTCACCTTCGTTCCGAACACCCGCCTCTCCTTGTGTTGTTTTCTTTTTCCTAGGAATCTCGGGGCGAGATTCTTGTTTAGTGGGGGAGAGTTGTAGCATCCCAATTATCTAACAATTGCAATGCTACTAGTCTAGTCTATATATATGCTACTTCCTATATATAATTGTTGCATCATCATTATATCATGCTCATGTCATCATGCCTCCTTGCATTTGAGCATCATATAAAAACCCTTTTCCATTTGGTTCTTATCTCATCTGCATTAGTAATTGTATTTGCCTCTTGATATTGTATTTGGTTCTTGATGTATTGTTTAAATGCCCAAGTTGAGTTGGGGGCATATCTCTTATTAACTCCACCACCTTTCTTTCACCACCTTATAATTCCACCATCCAGCTAAATATGAGCTTTGCACTTTATTGGGTTTTACCTCTAGCTCATATGGGTTGGGATGGATCCAATTCTTTCCACATGCTCTCATCTTAGCATCATGTTGTTTTCACATCATTGATATATGAGAGCCACATGGCCACCTTTGCATGCCTTGTGAGTGGAACCTTTTTCCTGGCCTCCATATGGACTATTATGGATATATGCTCATGTGGGGATATTATTGGGACTATTAAGCAACTAGTGGCTCATACACACTAGCATGTCCCATTTTTATTCAAACATGGCCATCTCCAACTACTCCACATGGGGTATCCTTTAATTTCTTTTGCTTGGCTTTATTCCACCTTTGGAAATGCAAATGAACAATGCCATGTTTAATATTATTGTTTTCACAAGAATCAACATGGTATTAAATATTTTGCATGGGCCATGCAAGTGCCAACTTTTCTAGTATTTGGTTTTTATTTGAATCTTGAGTGGATCATCATCTCTCTCTCTATCTCTATCCCTTCTTTTGGGCTTGATCTATTTTTATCTTGCTTAAACCTCATCACCATCTCTATCCACCCCATCACCACCTTTTCCTCTTCTTCTCTTTGGGCTAGCTTTGTTTGAGCTTGACTTGATCTTGACAAGAGTAACCCTAAGCCCTCATCTCTCCTCTCTCTTTACCACCCTCTCTAACCACACTCCTACCTAATCTAAACTCACACTCCCATCTTATCTAAACCATACCCCCCCTAGATCCAAACCCTAAGCTACCACCACATCTCCCCCTCTCGGCCTCTCTCTTCTCTCCACCTCCCTGGACCCACCTAGCAGCTACCCCCCCCCCCCCGCAACCCTAGTACCAACCCTAAACCGAGGCTTCCCCAAACCCTAAACCCGAGCCTACCCCTCTCCCTCTCTAGCTCTCTCTGCCTGCATGCCCCCACCAGCCCGAGCCTGCCCCTGCCTCCTTGGCCTCGCCCCTGTCCCACTGGCGGCCTTCTCTACCTGCCCTCGCCCAGGAGCACGTGAAGGAGGAGGGAAAGGTGGCCGAGCCACCTTTTACATCTACCCCACCTCCCCACGGCATCTCCCTCTCCTCTCTGCTATCTACCACCACTCCTGGCCCCTCCTGCCTCGCCCAGATCTACCCCGGGGCGCCTGCCTCTCCCCTCTCTTCGCCATCGCCACCACCTACCCCCATCGCCGGCAACCCTCGGCCTCCTGGCTACACTGCATCTGGGCGAGCACGACGTGGGAGGTGATCGAGGAGTACAAGGACGTGCACCTGCATCGCCCCGAACCCGCCAGCGAGGAGGAGGAGGCCTGCACCGCCGCTGCACGCCGCGACGCCCACCGAAAACCCTAGCTCGCTGGACCTCTGCATCATCACGTCTCCGCCTGCTCACGACCCGATCCAACGCCACCGACCTACTCTCGGTGAGCCCCTGTACCTCCCTGACACGGTCCGCCTCTCTATACCACCCTAGCCTCGCTGGACTTTGCGTCGAACAGCCTCCGCTCGTCGGAGAGCACTGTCGTCTGCACGCTCCCGCTCTGCGTAGCACCCTATTTAGGCCGCGCCCACCTCTCTGACACCAAGCCCAAGCCACGCGATGGCTCGCCTCTGCTGCGCCAACGTCCAGGTTCGATCCTCACAGCGCGCCAGGGCACCGACTGTCATCGCTAGCGAGAAGATCCACAGTACGGCGACCTTTTGCGCATAACCCCCTGCCCTTTTTCTGCGTCAATCCGCGGTACTTTTTGGCCCACCAGTCAGCCGCCGAGCAATCTTGCAAAGAGCCGTTTCTTCTGGCCTCAACCAAGCTCCCCCACTGTGCGGCGTGGCCCCGCACTCACCTCACTCACGTGGGGCGAAGTTCTGTCGGGCCCTTTGTCTGCCTTCGAGGCTAGCTCATTTCGGTGGCGTAAGAAATTCTGCGCGCTTTTGTGAGTCAGTTGGACCCACTGTCGTGTCTTTGGCTAGATTAGTCCGAGTAACAAAAGTTTCAGATTGTTTTAAATTCAAATCTTTTTCAAATAAATTCAAATTCAAATTTAATTGCTTTTTAAATAACTTTTTAAATATAGTTCCAAATAATACAAATAATATATGTTTTCAAATCAGAAAAATGTGAGGATTTCAAATATGCCATCCAAAATATATTTTGAACACTTTATTTTCCCAAGTTAATTAAAATTACAATAAATGCCCTTTTTCCTTAATTAATTAATATCTTGTGTTTTATAACTCCAAATTTAACAAATAATATGTCTAAAATGATTAGCTCGACGAGACCTTTCTGTTTATGCATTCCATGTTTTGATTTGAAGCATGCATCATATAAATATAATGTGTACAGCAACTAATATGAGGTGAAAATGTGATTAAAACCCAATAAAATGGTTTATTCTTGTATTCCACACCTCACCCATGCCATGCTACTTTATTGCCATGCAAATTGTGCATCATTCATCATGGCATGATTGTTTGCTTGTCGCATCTAATTCATATGCTTGCGCACTTTATTTATGTTGGCCCTTGTTTGTTTGGTTCTTCTCAGACGCGAAAGGTGGATATATCAAGAGAACCAGGAGCACTACCCAGATCCTTCTCTCGCTTCAACTGAGCTGCCAGGCAAGCACTACCACATGCTTGCATACATATAGTACCTATTGCCTCTTTCTTATTCTTGCATCATTGAGTCGCGATTGCATTAAATTGAATTCCATATATTACATAGCCTTTACTTTTAAACCCCACCGAACCTTGTTCCTCCATCCCATGAGCCATTACTACAGGAGTTGTTTGAGCCATGCGAGTCGTAGAACAGCATGTGTAGGGTATGTGAGTGTCTGATGGATAATGAGGTACCTAAACAACTTAACCTGAGTAGTAATGGGATAACTAATGAAAGTGGCATCGGTGAGCCATATTCGCTATTTGGTTTTTCAGGCTCACTTGTGTCCCGTAAGACCCCGAGTACTTGATTCCTGTTCCAAGAATATTCGCGCTATCCACATCCGGGAGGCTTATGAACCCCCCTGAGCCAGAGCTTGATTCATTCTTATTTCTTGGGGCCACAAACTAGTTTGAGGTTTTATTTACTATCCTGTACTTATGCCATGCTTTACTGCTTTATTTAAATTGCGAGGTAACCTTTGCACTATTTAGGAAAGCGGAGTGTTTTCGCCAGGTATCGACAAGCCCACCACATTTTCGGTTCCCGATGTTTACAGCCACGACGCAAACCTTGAGGCCGCCTCGAGTCAGCTAACTTCGCTATGGTAGCTCAATGGGGTGGCCCCAAATATTTCAATCCTGTAATTGCTTTGTCGTGATCGCCTCGTTGGGTTTTGATTTGGTTTTTCCGAGGCATATCGAGTGTATGTTGCTATTTGTGCACCTGTAGGGTAAAACTTTCAAAGCCGTGTCCGCGTTATGGACGACTTGGAGCACAGTTTCTCGATCATAGACAAGCATAACTAAAGTACCGCTTTTAATTTGACTAAATAACTGACTAGTAAATAGTGCAACACTCATGGAATGGTTAATAAAACTGCCAACGGATGGGGGGTTGTTCGTCCGCTTCCTCGTCGGTAAGCGGGGAGGAGGATGGATCTGTTAATATTACCATTATAACTGTTGTATTATTTCACGGACATCCGTCTATCTCTGGTTAGGCGGATGGTTAGTAGTATCTATAGAATTGTTAGGGCTTATCTTTTGCTGCAATTCGCCACCCTGTGTTGTGTCCCCTTTAGAGGCATAAAGACTTGCCGAAAATTCTAGGGTCTCACACGATAAATTGTTTGATTCAGATGAACAGTAAACTCGCAAGATGGATACCGGGTGGAGGAGACGGACGATGTGGGCAACGAACATTCGTGTAGAGATTCCGGAACGGGATCCGTGAGATCTGTGGGCGGGATGTGCTTATTTATGGGGCATCTTATGCCGATTTGCTTCTTATCTGTACTCGGATTTTGTCTTCCGCTTCCGTTTGATACTCTGATGTTTGATGTATGAGGAGATATCCTAAACTATTATATCTATCTAGGATATTTGGATCTTGCCGTATGGCGTTGCTATATTTCCTTTCTTTTTAGATGGAATGGCTCTGATGTACTATTGTATGGTGGCTTGCATACATACTCATTTGTGTATGTAGTTGATCCCTTCGCCGACACGCCGCCTTCTTGTCCCGATGTTTGGAAATGGTTGGGACGGCCGAAAGGTCTACCTGTGAGTGGCATTTGGGCCCCACCGTACTATTTCAACCATTTCTGCTCATCCAGGCTTGTAACTAGGAGCGTAATTCACCGAGGTAGTTACATGGATCCACCACTGTCATTGCATGTGTGTTCTATTTAGAAACCACACATGGATCCACCAGTGTCATTGCATGTGTGTTCTTTTTAGTAACAACAACCAGTGTCATTGCATGTGTGTTCTCTTCAGAGACCACACATGGATCCACTAGTGTCATTGCATGTGTGTTCTTTTCACTAAAAACAACCCGAGTCATTTTGCATGTGTGTTCTTTTCACATACCACATATGGATCCACTAGTTTCATTGAAATGTGTGTTCTCTACAAAGACCACACATGGATCCACCGGTGTCATTGCATGTATGTTCTTTTCACTAACAACATCTGGAGTCATTGCATGTGTGTTCTCTTCACAATCCACACATGGATCCACCAGTGTCATTGCATGTGTGTTCTTTTTAGTAACAACAACCAGTGTCATTGCATGTGTGTTCTCTTCACAATCCACACATGGATCCACCAGTGTCATTGCATGTGTGTTCTTTTTACTAACCACAATAAGAGTCATTGAAATGCGTCCTCTCTTCAAAGACCACACATGGATCCACCAGTTTCATTGCATGTGTGTTCTTTTCACTAAAAACAACCAGAGTCATTGCATGTGTGTTCTTTTCACATACCACATATGGATCCACCAGTGTGATTGAAATGTGTGTTCTCTACAGAGACCACACACGGATCCTCCAGTGTCATTGCATGTGTTTTCTTTTTAGTAACAACAACCAGAGTCATTTAGCATGTGTCTTATTTATACATACCACCTATGGATCCACCAGTGACATTGCATGTGTGTTCTTTTCACAATCCACCCATGGATCCACCAGGGTCATTGAATGTGTGTTCTTTTTAGTAACAACAACCAGAGTCATTTTGCATGTTTGTTCTTTTTAGTAACAACAACCAGACTCATTTTGCATGTGTGTTCTTTTTAGTAACAACAACCAGAGTCATTTTGCATGTGTGTTCTTTTCACATACCACCTATGGATCCACCAGTGTCATTGCATGTGTGTTCTTTTCACTAACAACAACCTGAGTCATTTTGCATGTGTGTTCTTTTCACATACCACATATGGATCCACCAGTGTCATTGAAATGTCTGTTCTCTATAGAGACCACACATGGATCCACCGGTGTCATTGCATGTATGTTCTTTTCACTAACAACAATTGGAGTCATTGCATGTGTGTTCTCTTCACAATCCACACATGGATCCACCAGTGTCATTGCATGTGTGTTCTTTTTAGTAACAACAACCAGTGTCATTGCATGTGTGTTCTTTTTAGTAACAACAACCAGAGTCATTTTGCATGTGTGTTCTTTTCACGTACCACCTATGGATCCACCGTTGTCATTGCATGTGCATTCTTTTCATAACCCACCTATGGATCCACCAGTGTCATTGCATGTGTGTTTCTTTTAGTAACAACAACCAGAGTCATTTTGCATGTGTGTTCTTCTCACATACCACATATGGATCCACTAGTGTCATTGAAATGTGTGTTCTCTACAAAGACCACACATAGATCCACCAGTGTCATTGCATGTGTGTTCTTTTTAGTAACAACAACCATATTCATTTTGCATGTGGGTTCTTTTCACATACCACCTATGGATCCACCAGTGTCATTGCATGTGTGTTCTCTTCACAATCCACACATGGATCCACCACTGTCATTGCATGTGTGTTCTTTTTAGTAACAACAACCAATGTCATTGCATGTGTGTTCTCTTCAGAGACCACACATGGATCCACCAGTGTCATTGCATGTGTGTTCTCTTGACAATCCACACATGGATCCACCAGTGTCATTGCATGTGTGCTCTCTTAGAGACCACACATGGATCCACCAGGGTCATCGCATGTGTGTTCTTTTTACTAACAACAACAAGAGTCATTGAAATGTGCGCTCTCTTCAGAGACCACACATGGATCCACCAGTGTCATTGCATGTGTGTTCTTTTCACTAACAACAACCAGAGTCATTGCATGTGTGTTCTTTTCACATACCACATATGGATCCACCAGTGTGATTGAAATGTGTGTTCTCTACAGAGACCACACATGGATCCACCAATGTCATTGCATGTGTGTTCTTTTTAGTAACAACAACCAGAGTCATTTTGCATGTTTGTTCTTCTCACATACCACATATGGATCCACTAGTGTCATTGAAATGTGTGTTCTCTACAAAACCACACATAGATCCACCAGTGTCATTGCATGTGTGTTCTTTTTAGTAACAACAACCAGATTCATTTTGCATGTGGGTTCTTTTCACATACCACCTATGGATCCACCAGTGTCATTGCATGTGTGTTCTCTTCACAATCCACACATGGATCCACCAGTGTCATTGCATGTGTGTTCTTTTTAGTAACAACAACCAGTGTCATTGCATGTGTGTTCTCTTCAGAGACCACACATGGATCCACCAGTGTCATTGCATGTGTGTTCTCTTGAAAATCCACACATGGATCCACCAGTGTCATTGCATGTGTGTTCTCTTCAGAGACCACACATGGATCCACCAGTGTCATCGCATGTGTGTTCTTTTTACTAACAACAACAAGAGTCATTGAAATGTGCGCTCTCTTCAGAGACCACACATGGATCCACTAGTGTCATTGCACGTGTGTTCTTTTCACTAACAACAACCAGAGTTGACGAGGTTTAATCTCGTCAATGCCCATTGTTATGGACTTGGGTTTTGGAGAAGATGGAGATGCTGGAGATCGTGGCACGGTTAACAGACAAGCAACCAGGGGACACGAGATTTACCCAGGTTCAGGCCCCCGTAGGGAAAACCCTACTCCTGCTTGTCTGTTCTTTGATTACGGCGGAACCGAAGGTTACAGGGTGCGCGTATTCGATCTGGCGTGGATGCGTGTGCGAAAGTATGAGTCGAGTTGTCCTAGGACGTGCCCTCCTGGCCTTTATATAGACTTAGGAAGGTCCCGGGTGTAGTCCTAGTCGGTTACAAGTTCTAGGGTTTTACCCTTTTGAATTTCCTATCTCCTCTAGCCTTGCTCTCCAAGGATCCGAAGACGTCATGGGCCTTGGCCACCCGAAAATCTTCATGGGCCAGCGTATGTCTGCCGTGGGCCTTCCTTGGGCTGGACTAGGTATGCTGAAGTTACGTACCCGTAGGGTATAACCATGTCAGTAGCCCCCGAGTGATCAGTCGAATCGTAGGTTCGGCTGAGGACTCTTCCATCCTTCGGGAGCAGTTATATGTTAATGGTATATGTGTGTAGGGATTGTTGATGCGTGTGCCTGACTCACCCGACGGATCAGGGTCAGTTAACTGTCTTAGGACGAAACAACACGATCTTCTTCAGGTTTGGGTCCCTTAACCCAGGCCTGGAACATATGCTGGCGTAATTCAACCCAGGCCGCGGAGGACTTATAGGAGTGGAATTCCAGTGATTTTAATTGGTGTACCCAACGCGTCCGTCGGGATTTTTCATCGTACCTGCTGGTACGGATTCATACTAGCAGAGCGCAGTCAGGTGCGTTGCTAGGCCATCAGATGATATCTGTAGGTCTTATCTTTGCATCGCAGACGCAGTATCCGAACATTTATCACCTCGGAGGTGCTTCGGGTGGCCAAGGAGATTGTTGCTCACTCAGCGTTTTGCTGGGGCAGAGTTGCCAAAAAGTTTTTGCGTGCTGATCCGAAAGATCGCAGTCGATGATTTCATAGGGTGCGCGACCAGCGCTCCCTATGGGAGTAGCCCCCAAGTGTCTGTTCGAGTCGTAGACTCGAGCGGAGACTTTTAGTTCAAGCATTGCTTCAATCATTAGGTCCGCAGGACTCGAAAATTTTCGGATGCTAAAATCCATCCTCCCTATGGGAGTAGCCTCCGAGTCCGTAGTGGAGTCGTAAACTCGACGTAGGACTCAGAGAAAATAATTTTGTCCTCATTTGTCTGTCGGGTGCGCGGCCAGCGCTCCTGATAGGAGTAGCCCCCAAGTATTTAGTCGAATTGTAGATTCGAGTGAGTACTTTTAGCTGTGGCGCCAAAGTGGTGCTAGTATAGCTTTTGATGACGTCAGTGCTTACGATCGATGACCTCAAGCGTCTGCTACACCAGAGATGACTTGACTAGACGAAGCGTGGGTCCCACTTGCTGACTTTGAATTGACCGGTCACGCGCGGCGTGGAGATGATTACGGCGTCTCCTCTATTTCCGCACGTAGTGGACGGCGTGGTAACGACGGTTCGTTTTGGTGCTGACACGTGTACGGCCAGATCTACCGTTGGCGTTAGGTCTTCTCGATGGACGGCCGGCGTGCGTCGTCTTCGCTGTTATAATCCCTGGTGAAATCGTGGTTTGTTTTTCACCATAGCAGTTCATCTAGTCACTGCCCCCTCGTTCTTGAGCTATTCTTGCTGCGCGCTGAGAGTTTCCTCCACATTTCCTTTGTCTTTCTTCGTTGGCAACGCCACCACCGCCGTAGCGCCATGGGGCAAACAAAGAAGTCCTCATCTGCAGTTGGGACCAGCGCCGCCGGGGGCAAGAAGGGCACCGACACTGCTCGCGTCACCGATGGTGGCTGGCGGCGATCAGAAACGCGGGAGAGCGATCTCCGCAAACTGCGCGAGCGGAGCCTGATCCCGCAAGACACGACGGCCGTGAGACTCCCTGGCAATGAGGTAATCCCCCGTCCCCCATCTGGGTATCGGGTTATGTTTGTTGCCTTCATGATTCGCGGGTTTTCTTTTCCGGTCCATGACTTCCTTCGTGGATCGCTTTTTCTATGGGGTTCAACTCCATCATCTGCCTCCCAACTCCCTTCTCCACATTGCGTGTTTTATCACGCTTTGCGAGTGTTGGCTTGGCATTGAGCCGCACTTTGGCCTCTTCCGGAAGCTTTATTCCGTGAAGAGGCAGTCTGGTTCGGATGGTGTGTATCCCATTGGGGGTTTCATCATCTCCCTCAGTCCCAATGTGCAATTCTTTTCCTTTTCCATGTCCGAATATGTCCAGTACTGGCGAAGGAAATGGTTTTACATCCGTGACTCCGTACTGCCTGGGCAAGATTTTGGTCTCGTTCCTTTTGACCCCTCCCAATTGATTGAGAAGAAAAGATCCTGGAAAAACCAAGTCTTAGACGGTGAAGTGGCGGAGATAGAGGCCCTGTACCGTCGGGTGAAGGATCTCCAATTGATTCCTGAGAAGGAGGTGAACGGTGTCGACATCATCCGGACGTTTCTTGGCGTGGTGCAGCCTCCAAGCGAGGGCGCATCCGATGTTTCTTTACTCTGGGCGCCGTGATCCGACGAGGGTTTCGAGTGAGAGAATCTCCGAGGTGGAACTTGACAAGGCTCTTCGCGCGCTGTTGAAGTTCAAGGCTGACGAAGAAATCCCGGGGAAGTCGCTGACTCCTCCCTTTTCTTCGATGTTGGTAGTACTGAAGGTGTAGATTTGCGCACGTAGTGCTTCCTTTTTGTTTTTGTCATTTGTGTACTTTTTCCTTTGTTTGCTAACAAAGTTCCTTTTCCTTTTGAAGAGCTTCAAAGTGCCGGGCATGGCGCCACCGTTGCCCGAGAGGTATCCGAATGCTCCGGATAATGAAGTGGTGGATTCCGTGTCCGAGCTACCGTCAGCGCGATCCCCAGCGGAGGATGCCGACGAATCGAGTGAGGACCATTCGCGCAAGCGGTCACGGAGTTCTAGCGAGTCGTCAGATGCCTCGACTCCTCCGACTCCCAGAAATCCTCTGGGCCTTGAGCGTCATGATGATGTGCATGGTGGTTCTTCCTCTCCCCTTCCTGCCATTCCTGTGCGGGCTGTTGCTCCGCACCCGCCAAAGAAAGAAGGAGGAAGAAAAGAAGGAGGAGAAGAAGGAAGAAAAGAAGGAGAAGAAGAGGGCCCGAAGGGCTTCTCCTATCTTCGACCTGAGCGCGTTGGGCTCGTAAGTTTTCTTGTTGCCACTGTTGTCCTTTGTTCCCTTGTTATTGTTGCAGCTGTTTTGATTGGTTCTTATGCAGGCAATCCTCCGACGGTTCTAGTGATGGTGCACGCGAGATGATGGGGGAGTTGAACATTGCGTCGCCTCCTCCTCATCGATGGCGACTTCAGTGACGCCTTGCCAGTTCCTCCCTGTCTGAGAGGCTGGTGGTTGCGCCTCGAGATTTCGCAGCGGGCTGGTTCGCCTTTGGAGCACGTAAGTTTTTCTGCTTGATGTTACGGGGGGAGACCCCGAGTGTCTTCGTATGCTGATGTTGTTTATGCTTCTTTGTGTTGGGCGTAGCCCCAAAGTCCTGCTCTTACTACTATTGCCTGTTGCTGCAGCCTTTTGTCCAAGAGGCCAAGCGGCTGGTGGAGGAACGCCTGACGCTGGAGGCGAAACTGCGGCAGCTCAAGGTATTCGTCTGCCTTGTAGTACTTCTCTTGCTTATCCTGGTCCTGTTCTTTGACACTTGCTTGTTGTAAATGCAGAGGAGCATAACGACTCTCCGTGAGGTCGATGCTCAAGAAGAGCCTTGCCAATCGCAGGCTACGGGCGAGAGCGCCTTGAGCTGGAGCTGACGAAGGCAGCCGAAGCGAAAGAGCGTCTGCAGCAGGAAGCCGCAGATCGTGAGGGGCAGCGCCACCGCTATGGCTGCTCGTGAAAAAGGGGTGGCGGAGAAGCTCATGGTCACGCCAAGGCTATTTCGGGTGAGCGCTAGCTTTTGTACTTGCTTCTTTTTCTACGGATCTTCTTCTATGTTGCCTTTCTTCATGTTTTCTTCTTTTTTGTCTCAGATGCCGCAGGCATCGAGTTCGACCGCGGTGCTCTGGAGCACGGGAGTGCTCTAGATGATGCCACTGTAGCGGTCGAAGACCGCTGCAGCACCGTCGTCAAATCCCTTGCCAAGGCGAAAGAGGTCCTTGGTCGCTTCTACCAGGAGCTCTTCCCGAAGGGTGCATCCCTTGAAGACGTGGATTCCCTGGCAGAGGCTCTGTCAGCCGAAGCGCCTGCAGCGTACAAGCGCAAGCAGAAGGGCATCGGCGCGTCCGTTGGGCTGGCGATGGCCATGGCGGCTGGGGCGGAGCTGGACCTGCCCTAGATTACTTCTCGGATGCCTACAACTGCAGATGGATCCGAGGTAGCCTTCGCCGCCTACTCCGCTCGCTGCAGACGATATGGGCCCAAGCTCATTGACTTGCTGTCTGAGTATGCATTGCGGCAGCAGGGCGAGGCTAAAGCTAGGCAGTCTGGTTCTGAGGCGACTCAGTGTCCTCCGCCTTAGGCATAGTAGACGTAGGGTAGTTTGTAGTCTATTTTTGTTGTAAATATCTTTTGTAGTATCATCCTTGTGCCACGTAGTGGCCTTATATACTTTAATGAATTCCTCCGAGTTGTGCTCTATCCTTGGCTGAATGTCTGTGTGCCTTCTTTTTTCTGCTGCTATAGGTTCCTTCGGGTGCTGACCCAGTTGACACTTCATCCGAAAGGCCCTTGCGAGCATCATTGGATGTTTCCTCGCAGCTCGCGTTTCTTCGAGATCGCGTCCGCAGCTTGGAGAGAGATTTGCTTGGGTTACGCGGTCGCGCTGACGTTTGGAAATCCAAAGCAGACCGTGGTGCAGCCAGAGAGGAGTATTTGATGGCGGAGCTGGGTCGGCTGTCCGAGCAGCTGCAATGTAAGTTGATCCTTCTTTCGGGCTGTAGCTCAGTTCTTCGGGTGAGCCTGCTGGACTTACTCTTGTTTTGTGTGGTTGTCGCAGGTGCCAATCTTGCTCCGAGGGAAGAAAAGGAGCGTATTGCTATTCGAGTCAATTGCTTGACTCAATAGGACATGGAGGCTGGCGGCTTCTTCTGGATGGATCGTGATCGCGCCATAGTTACGGCGGTGCGCGGGATCGTGTCTACCAGGTTTTTCGCGGTGCTCGCCAGTGCATATCGCTTTCCTCGGTGCTGCACGTCATGTTTCCGTTGGATGCCGTGCCAATGACCCTTGCAGGTCTTCTGATGAAGTTTCGGAGTGCCAGCAATGTCAAGGAGCTGGTGCGGCAGCAGCTCATCGCAGGGGTGAAGGCTGCCTTGTCTCTTGTGAGGGTGCACCGCCCTGACATAGATTTGGCTGTTGTGGCGACTGGGCCACCTCCTCGACCAGATGGTGGTGAGTGGAATATGCGTCTGCATTACGCGGCTGTAAGGCAGTATGCCGAACAGATTGTAGATTTGTTTGAGCAGCGTGCTCAGGTTATTCTTCAGAATAGGTAGGACCTGAAAATAAACAGATAGATGTAAAATATGTATATTGCGGCTGGGCGTGTATGTGCCCTTTGTTGTAAAGGTTTGCTTGTTTGCGAGCACGCAGTGCTTTGATTTAGTACGTGCCCTTTTCGTTTGCCTGACGTGGTCAGCTACTCAGGTGTACACGTTTTGTCCTCAGTCGATGAAATCGTGAGGTGGGGGGAGCCCCCGAGTGCGTATGTAGCATGTAGTAAAGTTGCAGAAAATAGTCAATCGAGGGTTGGGGGCGAGGTACTTAGCTTTATTTATATCGTAATGGAGGAGGTACATGATTCGGCTGAGTAGCCTTGGCTGGAAGCCTTATTGAAAAAAGCGGGGTAGGTTGCTACGGGTAGAATCGTCGCAGGTGCGAGACGTTCCACGGGTTGGAGTATGCGACTCCAGACTCCACGTGCTTGAGGCGATAGGCGCCACCTGGGATGACTTCGGTGATGACATAGGGTCCTTCCCATGGTGAATCGAGTTTGTTCGGTCGCTTTTGCTTGAGTCGCAAGACGAGGTCTCCTTCGACGAAGGACCTTGGGCGCAGCCGGCGGCTGTGATAGTTGCGGAGACTCTGCTGGTACGCCGCTGATCGAGCGGCTGCTATATCCCGCGCTTCATCGCGACGGCGTCTTCGAGTGCAGCCGTGGATTCGGCTTTGCTGTAAGCGACGACTCGTGGAGCCTGGTGGCGTACTTCGGCTGGTAGCACGGCCTCAGCTCCGTGCACCATGAAGAACGGTGTGTAGCCGGTGGAGCTGTTTGGCGTAGTACGTAAGCTCCACAGGACAGACGGTAGCTCTTTCGTCCAGTTTCCAGCTTTGTGCTCGAGTGAGCTCATGAGGCGCTTCTTGATGCCGGCGCCGATTAGGCCGTTGGCCTTTTCCACTTGCCCGTTTGTTTGCGGGTGTGCCACTGAGGCATACGTGATATTGATCCCGAGGCCTTCGCAGAAGTCCTGGAATTCTTCGGAGATGAAGTTCGATCCGTTGTCGGTGATGATGCTGTGCGGTACGCCAAACCTGTAGACAATGGATTCGAAGAATTTGACGGCGGTTTTGCCCTTCTGGTTGGTGACTGGCATGGCTTCGATCCACTTGGTGAATTTGTCGACTGCGACCAGGAGGAAGACGTGTCCTCCCTTCGAGGATTTTGGCAGTTTGCCGATCATGTCAAGGCCCCATTGGGCAAAAGGCCAGGCTATGGGTATGGGTCGAAGTTCGGACCCAGGTGCGTGCGGTTTGTCGGCGAACCGTTGGCACCCGTTGCATCTTCGGACGATGTCTTTCGCGTCGCTCATGGCCGTTGGCCAGTAGAATCCTGCTCGCAGAGCTTTACGACGAGGCGGCTACTGCGTGGTGGCCGAGATGCCCTCGTGGATATCTTGGAGTATGGCCTTGCCGTCATTGATGGTGACGCACCGTTGTAGCACGCCCGTAATGTGTTTGTACAGCTCGCCGTTGATGATGGTGAAGGCTTTGACCGACGAGATACGCCGGGCATCTGTCGGGCTGTCCGCAATTCTCTGCTTATCGGGGAACCGGAGGTATGGACGTGTCCAAGTTTCGTCGACCGCCATGACCTGCATCAGTTAACCATGGCAACTTCGGTATCCAACTTTTCGGTCCTTCATTACCTTCGGTAGCGTAGCCCCGAGTGTTCGCTTCTTGGTGATCCCTTGGGAATTTCCGCTTGATGGATGGCACGCAGATCTATTCGAGGAACACACCTGTGGTACCATTTCACAAGTTGAGCCGATGTTGGCGAAGTCTATCGCCTCCTCGTTGCTCTCTCTTCCAACGCGTCAAGTTCGCAGCCGAATTCTCCTTCGAAAAGCGTTGTATAGCGCCATGCACGCGATCATGTTTTTCGGCGTGGCCGCACTCATTCATCGTCTGTTGTGCGACAAGGTTGAGTCACCGTAGATGACCAGCGCTGCACCACATATTTTGCCATCTTCATGCCATGGATGAGGGCTTCGTATTCGGCCTCGTTGTTGGAGGCTCTGAATTTCATCCGAAGGACGTACTTCATCTTGGCACCTTGCGGGGAGGTTAGTATGACTCCTGCCCCCTGCTTCGGCAGCTTTGGAGCCGCTAAATGCATTGTCCAGATCGCGACATGTCCGGGGTGTCGTGCAGCTGCAGCTCCATCCAAGGCACCAGGAAGTCCGGAAGGACTTGAGATTTGATTATGTCGCTTCGTAGATGATGTCCGGGGTGATAGTTCAATGCCCCACGGCCACGCCTCGTGGCCTCTGGGTTATTCAGATGCTGTTTAGGGGTGCCTCGTTGACGACCATCACCTGATGCTCCTGGAAGTAGTGGCTCAGTCGCCGAGCCGTCATGAACACGCCGTAGGCCAGCTTCTAGTAGTGCGGGTACCGTTGTTTTGTTGGAGTGAGAACCTCGCTGAGGTAGTAAATTGGGAGTTGTACCCCGTGGGTCTTGCCTTCTTCGGGTCATTCGACCACGAGTACCTTATCTTGACCACCGGTGTGTGGCTGCTATGTACGAACAGGGGCTCGCGCTTTTGGCGTGACCAAACTGGCGAGGTGGAGAGGAGCCGCTTGAGGCTTTCAATCGTCGTTGGCTTCGTGTCCACTCGAACTTGTCCGCCTTTGGCGCAAAGCCGGTAAAATGGTAGGGCCTTCTCGCCCATGCGGTGATGAACTCGCTTAGTGCCGCCATCGCCTGTGAGCTGAACGCCCTTGAGGTTTTTCGCTTCTCCATTGTCATGATAGCTTTGATTTTCTTCGGTTCGCCGATCCCTCGTTGAGAGATGAAGTACCCGAGCAGACCGAGGGGACGCCAAGGCGACTTTTCGATTGAGCTTGATCCTGTAGCGATCAAGGTTGTCGAACGCCTCGCGGAGATCGTCGATAAGTGTTCTTGCCTCCTTGGTTTTATGACTATGTCGCCGACATAGACTTGGACGCTATGACCGATCTGGTCCTTGAGGCAGGCTCGCATGCATCGCTGGTACGTGGCACCCGCGTTCTTTAGCCCGAAGGGCATTGTGTTGTAGCAGATACTCGAGCGGTGTGATGAACGCCGTTTTTCTTGATCTTGACCTTGAGTCGAATCTGGTTATAGCCTGAGTAGGCGTCGAGGAAGGAGAGTTTCACAACCCGCAATCGAATCGATGATCCGTCGATCCGAGGAAGAGGGAAGTGGTCCTTAGGGCGTGTTTATTTAGTGACGTGAAGTCTACGCACATCCGGAGGATGTCCGTGTCCTTCTTCGACCATCAACGTGTTTGCCAGCCACTCGCTTCCTTGATTTCCCGGATGAAGTCTGCTGAGTAATCTGTTGATCTCCTTGCCGATAGCTTCGCTCGGCTCCGGGTCTTCGGATGGACTGCTTGACTGGCTTGGTGTCTGGGAAGACATTGAGTGCGTGCTCGGCGAATTCCCTGGGAACTCCTGGCATGTCCGCAGGACACCAGGCGAAGATTTCCCAGCGCTCACGGAGGAATTCGACGAGCGCGCCTTCCTATCAAGATCCGAGGTCGTTGGCGATCAACGTCTTGGAGGCATCCGTTGGATGGACCTGCACTTTCTTGGTGTTGATGGTGGAGTCGAAAGACATGTCAGGTGCGTTCTGCTTTGTGACTGGGGGTAGCCCATTGTCCGTCACCTCGCGGAGCCTTACAAGCTCGTCTTGCATGCCGAAAGACTGGGAGATTTTGTTGAAATCCCTGTCGCATTGGTCCGATCGGGTGAAGCTCCCGTGGATTGTGATGACGCCCCTTGGTCCCGGCATCTTGAGTAGCAGGTATGCGTAGTGTGGGACGGCCAGGAACCTTGCGAATGCTACGCATCCCAGATGGCATGGTATTGGGACGGCCACCCACCACTTCAATTCTAGGCACTCTCGCCGAAAGTTGTCCGGCTTCGAAGATGACGCCGAGCCCTATTTTGCCTAGGGAAGATGCCCTTCCACAGGACAATGTCGTGGAACGTTGTGTTCGATTGTTCCAGTTGCATTGGGATCCGTGATAGCTGCTAGAGTGCTTGCGAACATTAGGTTGATGCCGCTGCCGCCGTCCATGAAGACACGACTCATCTCGAAGCCTCCGACCTGCGCCTCCAGACTGTGGCAGCATGACCTGGGCGAGGGATCTGGCAAGGTGATCCGCGAATGAATGTGATGCAGACTCGATCCGCCGAGGTACTCGGGGATTGCAGCGAAGTTGCCACGCCAAGTTGATTTGTCGGTGATTTTCTTCGCACTGTTGGTGGGCGCCCTTCGGATCATATTTAGCGCTCCTTTGGTGGGGGGTATGCGACCGGCGTTGTTTTGCGCTGGTGCGATTGGTTGATTTGGGCCTCAATAGGCGCGGTGGAGGAGCTCCGTGTGCTATTTCACTGGGCGCAGTGCGTTTCAACGCAGGAATTGGAGCTTGTTGCCTCATCTGCATCATGCCTTCGCTGAGTTTACGAACTCGCGTCCTTGAGCATGTGGCTAGCTTTTTTTGCCATCTTGTTTGTCGATGTAGAAGTGGATGGTGCATGGACCCGGAAGTTTGTCGAATGCTGATGGTCCGTTGTCGCGCGGGCGTTGCTAAGCACGACTCGTTGGTCGTCCGTTGTCGCGAAGTTTTCGCTGGTATCCTCCGTTGCTGTTGTTGCGGTCGTTACAATGGCGTAAGCCGGGCGACCATGTCGGGTCCGTCATGGTCCTCGTAGACGCGCGATCTCCTCTTGCTGCGGCATTCGCGTCTTCGGCCATAGTCGTCCTCTTCATCTGATTGCGCCCGCTAGATGCAATCTTCGCCGTCTGCCCAACTATTGGCGATTTCCATGAGGTGGTCGAGTGTCTTGGGCTTTACACGCCCAAGTTCCTCCTTGAAGTTCAGGCGCTGACGCCCCTCAAGGCGTCGATGGCCCTTTCTTCGAGATGTGTGCTGCGGAGTTCTTGGTTGTAGACCAGCGTAGTATGTACGAGTGAATAGATTCACCTATTCTCTGAGTGCAGGCTCGCAACTCTTCGATTGAGGCGGGCCTCTTGCTGGTGCCTTTAAAATTTCGGATGAAGCTATAAGCGAGCTCCTCCCAGCTTCGGATGGATCCTGATGATAGGTTGCTAAGCCAGACCAGCGCCGCTTTGTCAATCGCAATGAAGGCATTGCATGGCGGTTTCTTTGTTGCCTCCGTGAAGCTTGGACGGATGACGATGGTCACCGAGCCAGGACTTTGGATCTTGCGTGCGTTGAACTTCGGAGTATCGAAGGAAGCTTGAAGTTGCGTGGCATCCGTGTTCGCCGGACGGATCTGCTGAAGCATCGAGCCCGCAGTTCTCCTTCGTCTTCATCCATCTCAGATTCGACGAGCATGCGTTTGGCGCGTGCTTTGTCGATCTTGCGCTGTGTAAGCTTGTCTCTGGCGTCGTAGTCGCGTTTATGGCGGTCGAGCTCTTCTTCCTTCGAGGAAGATCGTGTTCCTCTTCATCTTCGGATGAGGAGTGGGGCTCGGTTGCGCTGGCGGAGCTTTCTTCTTCGGCTCCGTAGGGCGTCTTCGTGGGCGCAGCTCAATTAGTCCTAGTCCGGTGAGTGCGGACCTATGCATGGCCCTTTTCGGTCCCCCTCCGAGGTGGGTGAGCCGCGAGATCTGTGATGGCTGCCATGATCGCAGCTTGTGGCGTCTTCGGATGATGTTGCCGTCGGCGTCCATATCCATGAACGATGTGTGGAGAGTTCGGGTCACGCCACGCCCGCTCCTTGGTCCATGTTTTCCACCGAGGTGGTGCTTGTTTCCCTGGTTTCCGTTTGTGCTAGAGCCGGGTCCCATGGCGGAGGCGCACTCGTCACAAGACCGGACTCGTGAGGCTGCTTTCTTGCGTTTGTCGAGCGTCTCCTGCATCTTGACTTGCTTCTTGTGCTCCTCGATGAGGAGGTAGTGGTATGCCCTTAGCAGATTACGTGGGGAGTCCAGAGGTAGGACTATTTCGCTTGCGACAGCGCGGCGTGCTTCGACCCATCCTTCTTTGCTAAGTTGGATGAGGTGGCCCCCGTTTTCCCCATTTTCGCCGTTCCCACCGTTTTCGCGGTTTCTGTCCTACGGGTTAGGGTTGGGCGGCGGGTTAGGCGTTTCCTCGTCGGTTTGGATGACTGCGGCGCACAGATAGCGCCTGCAGATTGGTTGGCTGCTGCCGCAGCTTTCGGATCCGGAACCGTAGGTCCCTTCATCCGAAGGTGGATCGCACAGATCGGAGTTGCAGCAGCTGCTGCTGTAGAACTCATCTGTTGATGGTGACGTGCGTAGCACGGGGTGTGGAGCCCATGAAGCGGGCCTGATTGATGGCACGGGCACCGCCAGGAGGCGGAGGTGCCGGTTGTCCCACAGGCGAAGCTCGAACAGAATTTCGAGTCCGTCGCCTACGGGCTCGAAATCCTTCATGGTATCCGGCGAGTGGGCGGTGAAGTCGAAAGCGCCGAAGAGGAGGTGATTCTCCGTCACCGCGGAGTTTTAGATCGATCGGGTCAAAACCGTCACGACCGCACAATCAGCAGACCCAATTCCCACAGACGGCGCCAATTGACGAGGTTTAATCTCGTCAATGCCCATTGTTATGGACTTGGGTTTTGGAGAAGATGGGGATGCTGGAGATCGTGGCATGGTTAACAGACAAGCAACTAGGGGACACGAGATTTACCCAGGTTCAGGCCCCTGGAGGGAAAACCCTACTCCTGCTTGTCTGCTCTTTGATTACGGCGGAACCGAAGGTTCTGAGGTCGCAGATTCGATCTGGCATGGATGCGTGTGCGAAAGTATGAGTCGAGTTGCCCTAGGACGTGCCCTCCTGGCCTTTATATAGACTTAGGCAGGTCCCGGGCGTAGTCCTAGTCGGTTACAAGTTCTAGGGTTTTACCCTTTTGAATTTCCTATCTCCTCTAGCCTTGCTCTCCAAGGATCCGAAGACGTCATGGGCCTTGGCCACCCGAAAATCTTCATGGGCCAGCGTATGTCTGCCGTGGACCTTCCTTGGGCTGGACTAGGTATGCTGAAGTTACGTACCCGTAGGGTATAACCATGTCAAGAGTCATTGCATGTGTGTTCTTTTCACATACCACATATGGATCCACCAGTGTGATTGAAATGTGTGTTCTCTACAAAGACCACACATGGATCCACCAATGTCATTGCATGTGTTTCTTTTTAGTAACAACAACCAGAGTCATTTTGCATGTGTGTTCTTTTCACATACCACCTACGGATCCAACAGTGTCATTGCATGTGTGTTCTTTTCACAATCCACCCATGGATCCACCAGAGTCATTGCATGTGTGTTCTTTTTAGTAACAACCAGAGTCATTTTGCATGTGTGTTCTTTTCACATACCACCTATGGATCCACCAGTGTCATTGCATGTGTGTTATTTTCACTAAAAACAACCCGAGTCATTTTGCATGTGTGTTCTTTTCACATACCACATATGGATCCACCAGTGTCATTGAAATGTGTGTTCTCTACAAAGACCACACATGGATCCACCGGTGTCATTGCATGTATGTTCTTTTTACTAACAACATCTGGAGTCATTGCATGTGTGTTCTCTTCACAATCCACACATGGATCCACCAGTCTCATTGCATGTGTGTTCTTTTTAGTAACAACAACCAGTGTCATTGCATGTGTGTTCTCTTCACAATCCACACATGGATCCACCAGTGTCATTGCATGTGTGTTCTTTTTACTAACAACAATAAGAGTCATTGAAATGCGTCCTCTCTTCAAAGACCACACATGGATCCACCAGTGTCATTGCATGTGTGTTCTTTTTAGTAACAACAACCAGTGTCATTGCATGTCTGTTCTCTTCACAATCCACACATGGATCCACTAGTGTCATTGCATGTGTGTTCTTTTTACTAACAACAACAAGAGTCATTGAAATGCGTCCTCTCTTCAGAGACCACACATGGATCCACCAGTGTCATTGAATTTGTGTTCTTTTCACTAACAACAACTAGAGTCATTGCATGTGTGTTCTTTTCACGTACCACATATGGATCCACCAGTGTGATTGAAATGTGTTCTCTACAGAGACCACACACGGATTCACCAGTGTCATTGCATGTGTTTTCTTTTTAGTAACAACAACCAGAGTCATTTTGCATGTGTGTTCTTTTCACATACCACCTATGGATCCACCAGTGTCATTGCATGTGTGTTCTTTTCACAATCCACCCATGGATCCACCAGAGTCATTGCATGTGTGTTCTTTTTAGTAACAACAACCAGAGTCAGTTTGCATGTGTGTTCTTTTCACATACCACCTATGGATCCACCAGTGTCATTGCATGTGTGTTCTTTTCACTAACAACAACCTGAGTCATTTTGCATGTGTGTTCTTTTCACATACCACATATGGATCCACCAGTGTCATTGAAATGTCTATTCTCTACAGAGACCACACATGGATCCACCGGTGTCATTGCATGTATGTTCTTTTCACTAACAACAACTGGAGTCATTGCATGTGTGTTCTCTTCACAATCCACACATGGATCCACCAGTGTCATTGCATGTGTGTTCTTTTTAGTAACAACAACCAGTGTCATTGCATGTGTGTTCTTTTTAGTAACAACAACCAGAGTCATTTTGCATGTGTGTTCTTTTCACATACCACCTATGGATCCACCGTTGTCATTGCATGTGCATTCTTTTCATAACCCACCTATGGATCCACCAGTGTCATTGCATGTGTGTTTCTTTTAGTAACAACAACCAGAGTCATTTTGCATGTGTGTTCTTCTCACATACCACATATGGATCCACTAGTGTCATTGAAATGCGTGTTCTCTACAAAGACCACACATAGATCCACCAGTGTCATTGCATGTGTGTTCTTTTTAGTAACAGCAACCAGATTCATTTTGCATGTGGGTTCTTTTCACATACCACCTATGGATCCACCAGTGTCATTGCATGTGTGTTCTCTTCACAATCCACACATGGATCCACCAGTGTCATTGCCTGTGTGTTCTTTTTAGTAACAACAACCAGTGTCATTGCATGTGTGTTCTCTTCAGACACCACACATGGATCCACCAGTGTCATTGCATGTGTGTTCTCTTGACAATCCACACATGGATCCACCAGTGTCATTGCATGTGTGTTCTCTTCAGAGACCACACATGGATCCACCAGTGTCATCGCATGTGTGTTCTTTTTACTAACAACAACAAGAGTCATTGAAATGTGCGCTCTCTTCAGAGACCACACATGGATCCACCAGTGTCATTGCATGTGTGTTCTTTTCACTAACAACAACCAGAATCATTGCATGTGTGTTCTTTTCACATACCACATATGGATCCACCAGTGTGATTGAAATGTGTGTTCTCTACAGAGACCACACATGGATCCACCAATGTCATTGCATGTGTGTTCTTTTTAGTAACAAAAACCAGAGTCATTTTGCATGTGTGTTCTTTTCACATACCACCTATGGATCCACCAGTGCCATTGCATGTGTGTTCTTTTCACTAACAACAACCTGAGTCATTTTGCATGTGTGTTCTTTTCACATACCACATATGGATCCACCAGTGTCATTGAAATGTGTGTTCTCTACAGAGACCACACATGGACCCACCGGTGTCATTGCATGTATGTTCTTTTCACTAACAACAACTGGAGTCATTGCATGTGTTTTCTCTTCACAATCCACACATGGATCCACCAGTGTCATTGCATGTGTGTTCTTTTTAGTAACAACAACCAGTGTCATTGCATGTGTGTTCTCTTGACAATCCACACATGGATCCACCAGTGTCATTGCATGTGTGTTCTTTTTACTAACAACAACAAGAGTCATTGAAATGCGTCCTCTCTTCAGAGACCACACATGGATCCACCAATGTCATTGCATTTGTGTTCTTTTCACTAAAAACAACCAGAGTCATTGCATGTGTTCTTTTCACATACCACATATGGATCCACCAGTGTGATTGAAATGTGTTCTCTACAGAGACCACACACGGATTCACCAGTGTCATTGCATGTGTTTTCTTTTTAGTAACAACAACCAGAGTCATTTTGCATGTGTGTTCTTTTCACATACCACCTATGGATCCACCAGTGTCATTACATGTATGTTCTTTTCACAATCCACCCATGGATCTACCAGAGTCATTGCATGTGTGTTCTTTTTAGTAACAACAACCAGAGTCAGTTTGCATGTGTGTTCTTTTCACATACCTCCTATGGATCCACCAGTGTCATTGCATGTGTGTTCTTTTCACAATCCACCCATGGATCCACCAGAGTCATTGCATGTGTGTTCTTTTTAGTAACAACAACCAGAGTCAGTTTGCATGTGTGTTCTTTTCACATACCTCCTATGGATCCACCAGTGTCATTGCATGTGTGTTCTTTTCACAATCCACCCATGGATCCACCAGAGTCATTGCATGTGTGTTCTTTTTAGTAACAACAACTGCAGTCATTGCATGTGTGTTCTTTTCACATACCACCTATGGATCCACCAGTGTCATTGCATGTGTGTTCTTTTCACTAACAACAACCTGAGTCATTTTGCATGTGTGTTCTTTTGACATACCACATATGGATCCACCAGTGTCATTGAAATGTCTGTTCTCTACAGAGACCATACATGGATCCACCGGTGTCATTGCATGTATGTTCTTTTCACTAACAACAACTGGAGTCATTGCATGTGTGTTCTCTTCACAATCCACACATGGATCCACCAGTGTCATTGCATGTGTGTTCTTTTTAGTAACAACAACCAGTGTCCTTGCATGTGTGTTCTCTTCACAATCCACACATGGATCCACCAGTGTCATTGCATGTGTGTTCTTTTTACTAACAACAACAAGAGTCATTGAAATGTGTGCTCTCTTCAGAGACCACACATGGATCCACCAGTGTCATTGCATTTGTGTTCTTTTCACTAACAACAACCAGAGTCATTGCATGTGTGTTCTTTTCACATACCACATATGGATCCACCAGTGTGATTGAAATGTGTGTTCTCTACAGAGACCACACACGGATCCACCAGTGTCATTGCATGGTTTTTCTTTTTAGTAACAACAACCAGAGTCATTTTGCATGTGTGTTCTTTTCACATACCACCTATGGATCCACCAGTGTCATTGCATGTGTGTTCTTTTCACAATCCACCCATGGATCCACCAGAGTCATTGCATGTGTGTTCTTTTTAGTAGCAACAACCAGAGTCAGTTTGCATGTGTGTTCTTTTCACAGACCACCTATGGATCCACCAGTGTCATTGCATGTGTGTTCTTTTCACTAACAACAACTTGAGTCATTTTGCATGTGTGTTCTTTTCACATACCACATATGGATCCACCAGTGTCATTGAAATGTTTATTCTCTACAGAGACCATACATGGATCCACAGGTGTCATTGCATGTATGTTCTTTTCACTAACAACAACTGGAGTCATTGCATGTGTGTTCTCTTCACAATCCACACATGGATCCACCAGTATCATTTCATGTGTGTTCTTTTTAGTAACAACAACCAGTGTCATTGCATCTGTGTTCTTTTTAGTAACAACAACCAGAGTCATTTTGCATGTGTGTTCTTTTCACGTACCACCTATGGATCCACCGTTGTCATTGCATGTGCGTTCTTTTCATAATCCACCTATGGATCCACCAGTGTCATTGCATGTGTGTTTCTTTTAGTAACAACAACCAGAGTCATTTTGCATGTGTGTTCTTCTCACATACCACATATGGATCCACTAGTGTCATTGAAATGTGTGTTCTCTACAAAGACCACACATAGATCCACCAGTGTCATTGCATGTGTGTTCTTTTTAGTAACAGCAACCAGATTCATTTTGCATGTGGGTTCTTTTCACATACCACCTATGGATCCACCAGTGTCATTGCATGTGTGTTCTCTTCACAATCCACACATGGATCCACCAGTGTCATTGCATGTGTGTTCTTTTTAGTAACAACAACCAGTGTCATTGCATGTGTGTTCTCTTCAGAGACCACACATGGATCCACCAGTGTCATTGCATGTGTGTTCTCTTGACAATCCACACATGGATCCACCAGTGTCATTGCATGTGTGTTCTCTTCAGAGACCACACATGGATCCACTAGTGTCATCGCATGTGTGTTCTTTTTACTAACAACAACAAGAGTCATTGAAATGTGCGCTCTCTTCAGAGACCACACATGGATCCATGAATGTCATTGCATGTGTGTTCTTTTTAGTAACAACAACCAGAGTCATTTTGCATGTGTGTTCTTTTCACATACCACCTATGGATCCACCAGTGTCATTGCATGTGTGTTCTTTTCACTAACAACAACCTGAGTCATTTTGCATGTGTGTTCTTTTGACATACCACATATGGATCCACCAGTGTCATTGAAATGTGTGTTCTCTACAGAGACCACACATGGATCCACCGGTGTCATTGCATGTATGTTCTTTTCACTAACAACAACTGGAGTCATTGCATGTGTGTTCTCTTCACAATCCACACATGGATCCACCAGTGTCATTACATGTGTGTTCTTTTTAGTAACAACAACCAGTGTCCTTGCATGTGTGTTCTCTTCACAATCCACACATGGATCCACCAGTGTCATTGCATGTGTGTTCTTTTTACTAACAACAACAAGAGTCATTGAAATGTGTGCTCTCTTCAAAGACCACACATGGATCCACCAGTGTCATATCATTTGTGTTCTTTTCACTAACAACAACCAGAGTCATTGCATGTGTGTTCTTTTCACATACCACATATGGATCCACCAGTGTGATTGAAATGTGTGTTCTCTACAGAGACCACACACGGATCCACCAGTGTCATTGCATGGTTTTTCTTTTTAGTAACAACAACCAGAGTCATTTTGCATGTGTGTTCTTTTCACATACCACCTATGGATCCACCAGTGTCATTGCATGTGTGTTCTTTTCACAATCCACCCATGGATCCACCAGAGTCATTGCATGTGTGTTCTTTTTAGTAACAACAACCAGAGTCAGTTTGCATGTGTGTTCTTTTCACATACCACCTATGGATCCACCAGTGTCATTGCATGTGTGTTCTTTTCACTAACAACAACTTGAGTCATTTTGCATGTGTGTTCTTTTCACATACCACATATGGATCCACCAGTGTCATTGAAATGTTTGTTCTCTACAGAGACCATACATGGATCCACAGGTGTCATTGCATGTATGTTCTTTTCACTAACAACAACTGGAGTCATTGCCTGTGTGTTCTCTTCACAATCCACACATGGATCCACCAGTATCATTGCATGTGTGTTCTTTTTAGTAACAACAACCAGTGTCATTGCATCTGTGTTCTTTTTAGTAACAACAACCAGAGTCATTTTGCATGTGTGTTCTTTTCACGTACCACCTATGGATCCACCGTTGTCATTGCATGTGCGTTCTTTTCATAATCCACCTATGGATCCACCAGTGTCATTGCATGTGTGTTTCTTTTAGTAACAACAACCAGAGTCATTTTGCATGTGTGTTCTTCTCACATACCACATATGGATCCACTAGTGTCATTGAAATGTGTGTTCTCTACAAAGACCACACATAGATCCACCAGTGTCATTGCATGTGTGTTCTTTTTAGTAACAACAACCAGATTCATTTTGCATGTAGGTTCTTTTCACATACCACCTATGGATCCACCAGTGTCATTGCATGTGTGTTCTCTTCACAATCCACACATGGATCCACAAGTGTCATTGCATGTGTGTTCTTTTTAGTAACAACAACCAGTGTCATTGCATGTGTGTTCTCTTCAGAGACCACACATGGATCCACTAGTGTCATTGCATGTGTGTTCTCTTGACAATCCACACATGGATCCACCAGTGTCATTGCATGTGTGTTCTCTTTAGAGACCACACATGGATCCACCAGTGTCATCGCATGTGTGTTCTTTTTACTAACAACAACAAGAGTCATTGAAATGTGCGCTCTCTTCAGAGACCACACATGGATGCACCAGTGTCATTGCATGTGTGTTCTTTTCACTAACAACAACCAGAGTCATTGCATGTGTGTTCTTTTCACATACCACATATGGATCCACCAGTGTGATTGAAATGTGTGTTCTCTACAGAGACCACACATGGATACACCAATGTCATTGCATGTGTGTTCTTTTTAGTAACAATAACCAGAGTCATTTTGCATGTGTGTTCTTTTCACATACCACCTATGGATCCACCAGTGTCATTGCATGTGTGTTCTTTTCACTAACAACAACCTGAGTCATTTTGCATGTGTGTTCTTTTCACATACCACATATGGATCCACCAGTGTCATTGAAATGTGTGTTCTATCTGGAGACAACACAGGGATCCACCAGTGTCAGTGCATTTATGTTCTTTTATGTAACAACAACTGGAGTCATTGCATGTGTTTTCTCTTCACAATCCACACATGGATCCACTAGTGTCATTGCATGTGTGTTCTTTTTAGTAACAACAACCAGTGTCATTGCATGTGTGTTATCTTCACAATCCACACATGGATCCACCAGTGTCATTGCATGTGCGTTCTTTTTACTAACAACAACAAGAGTCATTGAAATGCGTCCTCTCTTCAGAGACCACACATGGATCCACCAGTGTCATTGCATTTGTGTTCTTTTCACTAACAACAACCAGAGTCATTGCATGTGTGTTCTTTTCACATACCACATATGGATCCACCAGTGTGATTGAAATGTGTTCTCTACAGAGACCACACACGGATTCACCAGTGTCATTGCATGTGTTTTCTTTTTAGTAACAACAACCAGAGTCATTTTGCATGTGTGTTCTTTTCACATACCACCTATGGATCCACCAGTGTCATTACATGTGTGTTCTTTTCACAATCCACCCATGGATCCACCAGAGTCATTGCATGTGTGTTCTTTTGAGTAACAACAACCAGAGTCATTGCATGTGTGTTCTTTTCACATACCACCTATGGATCCACCAGTGTCATTGCATGTGTGTTCTTTTCACAATCCACCCATGGATCCACCAGAGTCATTGCATGTGTGTTCTTTTTAGTAACAACAACCAGAGTCAGTTTGCATGTGTGTTCTTTTCACATACCACCTATGGATCCACCAGTGTCATTGCATGTGTGTTCTTTTCACTAAAAACAACTTGAGTCATTTTGCATGTGTGTTCTTTTCACATACCACAGATGGATCCACCAGTGTCATTGAAATGTCTGTTCTCTACAGAGACCATACATGGATCCACCGGTGTCATTGCATGTATGTTCTTTTCACTAACAACAACTGAGTCATTGCATGTGTTCTCTTCACAATCCACACATGGATCCACCAGTGTCATTGCATGTGTGTTCTTTTTAGTAACAACAACCAGTGTCATTGCATGTGTGGTCTCTTCACAATCCACACATGGATCCACCAGTGTCATTGCATGTGTGTTCTTTTTACTAACAACAACAAGAGTCATTGAAATGCGTCCTCTCTTCAGACACCACACATGGATCCACCAGTGTCATTGCATTTGTGTTCTTTTCACTAACAACAACCAGAGTAATTGCATGTGTGTTCTTTTCACATACCACATATGGATCCACCAGTGTGATTGAAATGTGTTCTCTATAGAGACCACACACGGAATCACCAGTGTCATTGCATGTGTTTTCTTTTTAGTAACAACAACCAGAGTCATTTTGCATGTGTGTTCTTTTCACATACCACCTATGGATCCACCAGTGTCATTGCATGTGTGTTCTTTTCACAATCCACCCATGGATCCACCAGAGTCATTGCATGTGTGTTCTTTTTAGTAACAACAACCAGAGTCAGTTTGCATGTGTGTTCTTTTCACATACCACCTATGGATCCACCAGTGTCATTGCATGTGTGTTCTTTTCACTAAAAACAACTTGAGTCATTTTGCATGTGTGTTCTTTTCACATACCACGGATGGATCCACCAGTGTCATTGAAATGTCTGTTCTCTACAGAGACCATACATGGATCCACTGGTGTCATTGCATGTATGTTCTTTTCACTAACAACAACTGGAGTCATTGCATGTGTGTTCTCTTCACAATCCACACATGGATCCACCAGTGTCATTGCATGTGTGTTCTTTTTAGTAACAACAACCAGTGTCATTGCATGTGTGTTCTTTTTAGTAACAACAACCAGAGTCATTTTGCATGTCTGTTCTTTTCACGTACCACCTATGGATCCACCGTTGTCATTGCATGTGCGTTCTTTTCATAACCCACCTATGGATCCACCAGTGTCATTGCATGTGTGTTTCTTTTAGTAACAACAACCAGAGTCATTTTGCATGTGTGTTCTTCTCACATACCACATATGGATCCACTAGTGTCATTGAAATGTGTGTTCTCTACAAAGACCACACATAGATCCACCAGTGTCATTGCATGTGTGTTCTTTTTAGTAACAACAACCAGATTCATTTTGCATGTGTGTTCTTTTCACATACCACATATGGATCCACCAGTGTGATTGAAATGTGTGTTCTCTACAGAGACCACACATGGATACACCAATGTCATTGCATGTGTGTTCTTTTTAGTAACAATAACCAGAGTCATTTTGCATGTGTGTTCTTTTCATATACCACCTATGGATCCACCAGTGTCATTGCATGTGTGTTCTTTTCACTAACAACAACCTGAGTCATTTTGCATGTGTGTTCTTTTCACATACCACATATGGATCCACCAGTGTCATTGAAATGTGTGTTCTCTACAGAGACCACACATGGATCCACCGGTGTCATTGCATGTATGTTCTTTTCACTAACAACAACAGGAGTCATTGCATGTGTTTTCTCTTCACAATCCACACATGGATCCACTAGTGTCATTGCATGTGTGTTCTTTTTAGTAACAACAACCAGTGTCATTGCATGTGTGTTATCTTCACAATCCACACATGGATCCACCAGTGTCATTGCATGTGTGTTCTTTTTACTAACAACAACAAGAGTCATTGAAATGCGTCCTCTCTTCAGAGACCACACATGGATCCACCAGTGTCATTGCATTTGTGTTCTTTTCACTAACAACAACCAGAGTCATTGCATGTGTGTTCTTTTCACATACCACATATGGATCCACCAGTGTGATTGAAATGTGTGTTCTCTCTGAGACCACACATGATTCACAGTGTCATTGCATGTGTTTTCTTTTTAGTAACAACAACCAGAGTCATTTTGCATGTGTGTTCTTTTCACATACCACCTATGGATCCACCAGTGTCATTACATGTGTGTTCTTTTCACAATCCACCGATGGATCCACCAGAGTCGTTGCATGTGTGTTCTTTTTAGTAACAACAACCAGAGTCAGTTTGCATGTGTGTTCTTTTCACATACCACCTATGGATCCACCAGTGTCATTGCATGTGTGTTCTTTTCACAATCCACCCATGGATCCACCAGAGTCATTGCATGTGTGTTCTTTTTAGTAACAACAACCAGAGTCAGTTTGCATGTGTGTTCTTTTCACATACCACCTATGGATCCACCAGTGTCATTGCATGTGTGTTCTTTTCACGAAAAACAACTTGAGTCATTTTGCATGTGTGTTCTTTTCACATACCACAGATGGATCCACCAGTGTCATTGAAATGTCTGTTCTCTACAGAGACCATACATGGATCCACCGGTGTCATTGCATGTATGTTCTTTTCACTAACAACAACTGGAGTCATTGCATGTGTGTTCTCTTCACAATCCACACATGGATCCACCAGTGTCATTGCATGTGTGTTCTTTTTAGTAACAACAACCAGTGTCATTGCATGTGTGGTCTCTTCACAATCCACACATGGATCCACCAGTGTCATTGCATGTGTGTTCTTTTTACTAACAACAACAAGAGTCATTGAAATGCGTCCTCTCTTCAGACACCACACATGGATCCACCAGTGTCATTGTATTTGTGTTCTTTTCACTAACAACAACCAGAGTAATTGCATGTGTGTTCTTTTCACATACCACATATGGATCCACCAGTGTGATTGAAATGTGTTCTCTATAGAGACCACACACGGAATCACCAGTGTCATTGCATGTGTTTTCTTTTTAGTAACAACAACCAGAGTCATTTTGCATGTGTGTTCTTTTCACATACCACCTATGGATCCACCAGTGTCATTGCATGTGTGTTCTTTTCACAATCCACCCATGGATCCACCAGAGTCATTGCATGTGTGTTCTTTTTAGTAACAACAACCAGAGTCAGTTTGCATGTGTGTTCTTTTCACATACCACCTATGGATCCACCAGTGTCATTGCATGTGTGTTCTTTTCACTAAAAACAACTTGAGTCATTTTGCATGTGTGTTCTTTTCACATACCACAGATGGATCCACCAGTGTCATTGAAATGTCTGTTCTCTACAGAGACCATACATGGATCCACTGGTGTCATTGCATGTATGTTCTTTTCACTAACAACAACTGGAGTCATTGCATGTGTGTTCTCTTCACAATCCACACATGGATCCACCAGTGTCATTGCATGTGTGTTCTTTTTAGTAACAACAACCAGTGTCATTGCATGTGTGTTCTTTTTAGTAACAACAACCAGAGTCATTTTGCATGTGTGTTCTTTTCACGTACCACCTATGGATCCACCGTTGTCATTGCATGTGCGTTCTTTTCATAACCCACCTATGGATCCACCAGTGTCATTGCATGTGTGTTTCTTTTAGTAACAACAACCAGAGTCATTTTGCATGTGTGTTCTTCTCACATGCCACATATGGATCCACTAGTGTCATTGAAATGTGTGTTCTCTACAAAGACCACACATAGATCCACCAGTGTCATTGCATGTGTGTTCTTTTTAGTAACAACAACCAGATTCATTTTGCATGTGGGTTCTTTTCACATACCACCTATGGATCCACAAGTGTCATTGCATGTTTGTGCTCTTCACAATCCACACATGGATCCACCAGTGTCATTGCATGTGTGTTCTTTTTAGTAACAACAACCAGTGTCATTGCATGTGTGTTCTCTTCAGAGACCACAGATGGATCCGCCAGTGTGATTGCATGTGTGTTCTCTTGACAATCCAGACATGGATCCACCAGTGTCATTGCATGTGTGTTCTCTTCAGAGACCACACATGGATCCACCAGTGTCATCGCATGTGTGTTCTTTTTACTAACAACAACAAGAGTCATTGAAATGTGCGCTCTCTTCAGAGACCACACATGGATCCACCAGTGTCATTGCATGTGTGTTCTTTTCACTAACAACAACCAGAGTCATTGCATGTGTGTTATTTTCACATACCACATATGGATCCACCAGTGTGATTGAAATGTGTGTTCTCTTCAGAGACCACACATGGATCCACCAATGTCATTGCATGTGTGTTCTTTTTAGTAACAACAACCAGAGTCATTTTGCATGTGTGTTCTTTTCACATACCACCTATGGATCCACCAGTGTCATTGCATGTGTGTTCTTTTCACAATCCACCCATGGATCCACCAGAGTCATTGCATGTGTGTTCTTTTTAGTAACAACAACCAGAGTCATTTTGCATGTGTGTTCTTTTCACATACCACCTATGGATCCACCAGTGTCATTGGATGTGTGTTCTTTTCACTAACAACAACCTGAGTCATTTTGCATGTGTGTTCTTTTCACATACCACATATGGATCCACCAGTGTCATTGAAATGTGTGTTCTCTACAAAGACCACACATGGATCCACCGGTGTCATTGCATGTATGTTCTTTTCACTAACAACAACTGGAGTCATTGCATGTGTGTTCTCTTCACAATCCACACATGGATCCACTAGTGTCATTGCATGTGTGTTCTTTTTAGTAACAACAACCAGTGTCATTGCATGTGTGTTCTCTTCACAATCCACACATGGATCCACCAGTGTCATTGCATTTGTGTTCTTTTTACTAACAACAACAAGAGTCATTGAAATGCGTCCTCTCTTCAGAGACCACACATGGATCCACCAGTGTCATTGCATGTGTGTTCTTTTCACTAACAACAACCAGAGTCATTGCATGTGTGTTCTTTTCACATACCACATATGGATCCACCAGTGTGATTGAAATGTGTGTTCTCTACAGAGACCACACACGGATCCACCAGTGTCATTGCATGTGTTTTCTTTTTAGTAACAACAACCAGAGTCATTTTGCATGTGTGTTCTTTTCACATAACACCTATGGATCCACCAGTGTCATTGCATGTGTGTTCTTTTCACAATCCACCCATGGATCCACCAGAGTCATTGCATGTGTGTTCTTTTTAGTAACAACAACCAGAGTCAGTTTGCATGTGTGTTCTTTTCACATACCACCTATGTATCCACCAGTGTCATTGCATGTGTGTTATTTTCACTAACAACAACTTGAGTCATTGTGCATGTGTGTTCTTTTCACATACCACATATGGATCCACCTGTGTCATTGAAATGTGTGTTCTCTATAGAGACCACACATGGATCCACCAGTGTCATTGCATGACAACAACTAGTCATTTTGCATGTGTGTTCTTTTCACATACCACCTATGGATCCAACAGTGTCATTGCATGTGTGTTCTCTTCACAATCCACACATGGATCCACCAGTGTCATTGCATGTGTGTTCTTTTTAGTAACAACAACCAGTGTCATTGCATGTGTGTTCTCTTCAGAGACCACACATGGATCCACCAGTGTCATTGCATGTGTGTTCTTTTTACTAACAACAACAAGAGTCATTGAAATGTGTGCTCTCTTCAGAGACCACACATGGATCCACCAGTGTCATTGCATGTGTGTTCTTTTCACAATCCACCCATGGATCCACCAGTGTCATTGCATGTGTGTTCTTTTTAGTAACAACAACCAGACTTATTTTCCATGTGTGTTCTTTTCACATACCACCTATGGATCCACCAGTGTCATTGCATGTGTGTTCTTTTCACAATCCACCCATGGATCCACCAGTGTCATTGCATGTGTTTTCTTTTTAGTAACAACAACCAGAGTCATTTTGCATGTGTGTTCTCTTCACATACCACCTATGGATCCACCAGTGTCATTGAATGTGTGTTCTTTTTAGTAACAACAACCAGTGTCATTGCATGTGTGTTCTCTTCACAATCCACACATGGATCCACCAGTGTCATTGCATGTGTGTTCTCTTCACAATCCACACATGGATCCACCAGTGTCATTGCATGTGTGTTCTTTTTACTAACAACAACAAGATTCATTGAAATGCGTCCTCTCTTCAGAGACCACACATGGATCCACCAGTGTCATTGCATGTGTGTTCTTTTCACTAACAACAACCAGAGTCATTGCATGTGTGTTCTTTTCACATACCACATATGGATCCACCAGTGTGATTGAAATGTGTGTTCTCTACAGAGACCACACACGGATCCACCAGTGTCATTGCATGTGTTTTCTTTTTAGTAAATCCAACCAGAGTCATTTTTCATGTGTGTTCTTTTCACATACCACCTATGGATCCACCAGTGTCATTGCATGTCTGTTCTTTTCACAATCCACCCATGGATCCACCAGAGTCATTGCATGTGTGTTCTTTTTAGTAACAACAACCAGAGTCAGTTTGCATGTGTGTTCTTTTCACATACCACCTATGTATCCACCAGTGTCATTGCATGTGTGTTCTTTTCACTAACAACAACTTGAGTCATTATGCATGTGTGTTCTTTTCACATACCACATATGGATCCACCTGTGTCATTGAAATGTGTGTTCTCTATAGAGACCACACATGGATCCACCAGTGTCATTGCATGACAACAACTAGTCATTTTGCATGTGTGTTCTTTTCACATACCACCTATGGATCCAACAGTGTCATTGCATGTGTGTTCTCTTCACAATCCACACATGGATCCACCAGTGTCATTGCATGTGTGTTCTTTTTAGTAACAATAACCAGTGTCATTGCATGTGTGTTCTTTTTACTAACAACAACAAGAGTCACTGAAATGTGTGCTCTCTTCAGAGACCACACATGGATCCACCAGTGTCATTGCATGTGTGTTCTTTTCACAATCGACCCATGGATCCACCAGTGTCATTGCATGTGTGTTCTTTTTAGTAACAATAACCAGTGTCATTGCATCTGTGTTCTTTTTACTAACAACAACAAGAGTCATTGAAATGCGTCCTCTCTTCAGACACCACACATGGATCCACCAGTGTCATTGCATTTGTGTTCTTTTCACTAACAACAACCAGAGTAATTGCATGTGTGTTCTTTTCACATACCACATATGGATCCACCAGTGTGATTGAAATGTGTTCTCTATAGAGACCACACACGGAATCACCAGTGTCATTGCATGTGTTTTCTTTTTAGTAACAACAACCAGAGTCATTTTGCATGTGTGTTCTTTTCACATACCACCTATGGATCCACCAGTGTCATTGCATGTGTGTTCTTTTCACAATCCACCCATGGATCCACCAGTGTCATTGCATGTGTTTTCTTTTTAGTAACAACAACCAGAGTCATTTTGCATGTGTGTTCTCTTCACATACCACCTATGGATCCACCAGTGTCATTGCATGTGTGTTCTTTTTAGTAACAACAACCAGTGTCATTGCATGTGTGTTCTCTTCACAATCCACACATGGATCCACCAGTGTCATTGCATGTGTGTTCTCTTCACAATCCACACATGGATCCACCAGTGTCATTGCATGTGTGTTCTTTTTACTAACAACAACAAGAGTCATTGAAATGCGTCCTCTCTTCAGAGACCACACTTGGATCCACCAGTGTCATTGCATGTGTATTCTTTTCACTAACAACAACCAGAGTCATTGCATGTGTGTTCTTTTCACATACCACATATGGATCCACCAGTGTGATTGAAATGTGTGTTCTCTACAGAGACCACACACGGATCCACCAGTGTCATTGCATGTGTTTTCTTTTTAGTAACAACAACCAGAGTCATTTTTCATGTGTGTTCTTTTCACATACCACCTATGGACCCACTAGTGTCATTGCATGTCTGTTCTTTTCACAATCCACCCATGGATCCACCAGAGTCATTGCATGTGTGTTCTTTTTAGTAACAACAACCAGAGTCAGTTTGCATGTGTGTTCTTTTCACATACCACCTATGGATCCACCAGTGTCATTGCATGTGTGTTCTTTTCACTAATAACAACTTGAGTCATTTTGCATGTGTCTTCTTTTCACATACCACATATGTATCCACCAGTGTCATTCAAATGTCTGTTCTCTACAGAGACCATACATGGATCCACCGGTGTCATTGCATGTATGTTCTTTTCACTAACAACAACTGGAGTCATTGCATGTGTGTTCTCTTCACAATCCACACATGGATCCACCAGTGTCATTGCATGTGTGTTCTTTTTAGTAACAACAACCAGTGTCATTGCATGTGTGTTATTTTTAGTAACAACAACCAGTGTCATTGCATGTGTGTTCTCTTCACAATCCACACATGGATCCACCAGTGTCATTGCATGTGTGTTCTTTTTACTAACAACAACAAGAGTCATTGAAATGTGTGCTCTCTTCAGAGACCACACATGGATCCACCAGTGTCATTGCATGTGTGTTCTTTTCACTAACAACAACCAGAGTCATTGCATGTATGTTCTTTTCACATACAACATATGGATCCACCTGTGTCATTGAAATGTGTGTTCTCTACAGAGACCACACATGGATCCACTAGTGTCATTGCATGACAACAACTAGTCATTTTGCATGTGTGTTCTTTTCACATACCACCTATGGATCCACCAGTGTCATTGCATGTGTGTTCTCTTCACAATCCACACATGGAACCACCAGTGTCATTGCATGTGTGTTCTTTTTAGTAACAACAACCAGTGTCATTGCATGTGTGTTCTCTTCAGAGACCACACATGGATCCACCAGTGTCATTGCATGTGTGTTCTTTTTACTAACAACAACAAGAGTCATTGAAATGTGTGCTCTCTTCAGAGACCACACATGGATCCACCAGTGTCATTGCATGTGTGTTCTTTTCACAATCCACCCATGGATCCACCAGTGTCATTGGATGTGTGTTCTTTTTAGTAACAACAACCAGACTTATTTTTCATGTGTGTTCTTTTCACATACCACCTATGGATCCACCAGTGTCATTGCATGTGTGTTCTTTTCACAATCCACCCATGGATCCACCAGTATTATTGCATGTGTGTTCTTTTTAGTAACAACAACCAGAGTCATTTTGCATGTGTGTTCTCTTCACATACCACCTATGGATCCACCAGTGTCATTGCATGTGTGTTCTTTTTAGTAACAACAACCAGAGTGATTTTGCATGTGTGTTCTTCTTACATACCACATATGGATCCATCAGTGTCATTGCATGTGAGCTATTTTCACAATCCACCCATGGATCCACCAGTGTCATTGCATGTGTGTTCTTTTCACTAACAACAACCAGAGTCATTGCATGTGTTTTTTTTTTCACATACCACATATGGATCCACCAGTGTCATTGAAATGTGTGTTCTCTACAGAGACCACACATGGATCCACCAGTGTCATTGCATGTGTGTTCTTTTTAGTAACAACAACCAGTCATTTTGCATGTGTGTTGTTTTCACATACCACCTATGGATCCACCAGTGTCATTGCATGTGTGTTCTCTTCACAATCCACACATGGATCCACCAGTGTCATTGCATGTGTGTTCTTTTTAGTAACAACAACCAGTGTCATTGCATGTGTGTTCTCTTCAGAGACCACACATGGATCCACCAGTGTCATTACATGTGTGTTCTTTTTACTGACAACAACAAGAGTCATTGAAATGTGTGCTCTGTTCAGAGACCACACATGGATCCACCAGTGTCATTGCATGTGTGTTCTTTTCAGTAACAACAACTAGAGTCATTGCATGTGTGTTCTTCTCACATACCACATATGGATCCACCAGTGTCATTGCATGTGTGCACTTTTCACAATCCACCCATGGATCCACCAGAGTCATTGCATGTGTGTTCTTTTCACTAAAAACAACCTGAGTCATTGCATGTGTGTTCTTTTCACATACCACATATGGATCCACCAGTGTCATTGCATGTGTGTTCTTTTCACTAACAACAACCTGAGTCATTTTGCATGTGTGTTCTTTTCACATGCCACATATGGATCCACCAGTGTCATTAAAACGTGTGTTCTCTACAGAGACCACACATGGATCCACTGGTGTCATTGCATGTATGCTCTTTTCACTAACAACAACTCGAGTCATTGCATGTGTGTTGTCTTCACAATCCACACATGGATCCACCAGTGTCATTGCATGTGTGTTCTCTTTAGTAACAACAACCAGTGTCATTGCCTGTGTGTTCTCTTCACAATCCACACATGGATCCCCCAGTGTCATTGCATGTGTGTTCTTTTTACTAACAACAACAAGAGTCATTGTAATGTGTGCTCTCTTTAGAGAACACACATGGATCCACCAGTGTCATTGCATGTGTGTTCTTTTTACTAAGAACAACAAGATTCATTGAAATGTGTGCTCTCTTCAGAGACCACACATGGATCCACCAGTGTCATTGCATGTGTGTTATTTTCAGTAACAATAACCAGAGTCATTGCATGTGTGTTCTTTTCACATACCACATATGGATCCACCACTGTCATTGCATGTGTGCTCTTTTCACAATCCACCCATGGATCCACCGGTGTTATTGCATGTGTGTTCTTTTTAGTAAAAAACAACCAGTGTGATTTTGCATGTGTGTTCTTTTCACATATCACCTATGGATGCACCAGTGTCATTGCATGTGTGTTCTTTTCACTAACAACAACCAGAGTCATTGCATGTGTGTTCTTTTCACATACCACATATGGATCCACCAGTGTCATTGAAATGTGTGTTCTCTATAGAGACCACACATGGATCCACCAGTGTCATTGCATGTGTGTTCTTTTCACTAACAACAACTTGAGTCATTTTGCATGTGTGTCCTTTTCACATACCACTTATGGATCCACCAGTGTCATTGCCTGTGTGTTCTCTTCACAATCCACACATGGATCCACCAGTGTCATTGCATGTATGTTCTTTTTAGCAACAACAACTAGTGTCATTGCATGTGTGTTCTCTTGGATCCACCAGTGTCATTGCATGTGTGTTCTTTTTACTAACAACAACAATAGTCATTGAAATGTGTGCTCTCTTCAGAGACCACACATGGATCCACTAGTGTCATTGCATGTGTGTTCTTTTCAGTAACAACAACTAGAGTCATTGGATGTGTGTTCTTCTCACATACCACATATGGATCCACCAGTGTCATTGCATGAGTGCTCTTTTCACAATCCACCCATGGATCCACCGGAGTCATTGCATGTGTGTTCTTTTTAGTAACCACAACCAGAGTCATTTTGCATGTGTGTTCTTTTCACATACCACCTATGGATCCACCAGTGTCATTGCATGTGTGTTCTTTTCACTAACAACAACCTGAGTCATTTTGCATGTGTGTTCTTTTCACATGCCACATATGGATCCACCAGTGTCATTGAAATGTGTGTTCTCTACAGAGACCACACATGGATCCACCGGTGTCATTGCATGTATGTTCTTTTCACTAACAACAAATGGAGTCATTGCATGTGTTTTCTCTTCACAATCCACACATGGATCCACCAGTGTCATTGCATGTGTGTTCTTTTTAGTAACAACAACCAGTGTAATTGCATGTGTGTTCTCTTCACAATCAACACATGGATCCACCAGTGTCATTGCATGTGTGTTCTTTTTACTAACAACAACAAGAGTCATTGAAATGTGTGCTCTCTTCAGATACCACACATGGATCCACCAGTGTCATTTCATGTGTGTTCTTTTCACTAACAACAACCAGAGTCATTGCATGTGTGTTCTTTTCACATTCCACATATGGATCCACCAGTGTCATTGCATGTGTGTTCTTTTCAGTAACAACAACTAGAGTCATTGCATGTGTGTTCTTCTCACATACCACATATGGATCCACCAGTGTCATTGCATGAGTGTTCTTTTCACAATCCACCCATGGATCCACCGGAGTCATTGCATGTGTGTTCTTTTTAGTAAAAACAACCAGAGTCATTTTGCACGTGTGTCCTTTTCACATACCACGTATGGATCCACTAGTGTCATTGCATGTGTGTTCTTTTCACTAACAACAACCTGAGTCATTTTGCATGTGTGTTCTTTTCACATGCCACATATGGATCCACCAGTGTCATTGAAATGTGTGTTCTCTACAGAGACCACACATGGATCCACCGGTGTCATTGCATGTATGTTCTTTTCACTAACAACAAATGGAGTCATTGCATGTGTGTTCTCTTCACAATCCACACATGGATCCACCAGTGTCATTGCATGTGTGTTCTTTTTAGTAACAACAACCAGTGTAATTGCATGAGTGTTCTCTTCACAATCAACACATGGATCCACCAGTGTCATTGCATGTGTGTTCTTTTTACTAACAACAACAAGAGTCATTGAAATGTGTGCTCTCTTCAAAGACCACAAATGGATCCACCAGTGTCATTTCATGTGTGTTCTTTTCACTAACAACAACCAGAGTCATTGCATGTGTGTTCTTTCCACATTCCACATATGGATCCACCAGTGTGATTGAAATGTGTGTTCTCTACAGAGACCACACATGGATCCACCATTGTCATTGCATGTGTGTTCTTTTTAGTAACAACAACCAGAGTCATTTTGCATGTGTGTTCTTTTCACATACCACCTATGGATCCACCAGTGACATTGCATGTGTGTTCTTTTCACAATCCACCAATGGATGCACTAGAGTCATTGCATGTGTGTTCTTTTTAGTAACAACAACTAGAGTCATTTTGCACGTGTGTCCTTTTCACATACCACCTATGGATCCACCAGTGTCATTGCATGTGTGTTCTTTTTACTAACAACAACCTGAGTCATTTTGCATGTGTGTTCTTTTCACATACCACATATGGATCCACCAGTGTCATTGAAATGTGTGTTCTCTACAGAGACCACACATGGATCCACCGGTGTCATCGCATGTATGTTACTTTCACTAACAACAACTAGAGTCATTGCATGTGTGTTCTTTTCACAATCCACACATGGATCCACCAGTGTCATTGCATGTGTGTTCTTTTCACAATCCACCCATGGATCCACCAGAGTCATCGCATGTGTGTTCTTTTTAGTAACAATAAACAGAGTCATTTTGCATGTGTGTTCTTTCCACATACCACCTATGGATCCACTAGTGTCATTGCATGTGTGTTCTTTTCACTAACAACAACCTGAGTCATTTTGCATGTGTGTTCTTTTCACATAGCGCATATGGATCCACCAGTGTCATTGAAATGTGTGTTCTCTACAAAGACCACACATGGATCCACCGGTGTCATTGCATGTATGTTCTTTTCACTAACAACAACTGGAGTCATTGCATGTGTGTTCTCTTCACAATCCACACATGGATCCACCAGTGTCATTGCATGTGTGTTCTTTTTAGTAACAACAACCAGTGTCATTGCATGTGTGTTCTCTTCACAATCCACACATGGATCCACAAGTGGCATTGCATGTGTGTTATTTTTACTAACAACAAATAAGAGTCATTGAAATGTGTGATCTCTTCAGAGACCACACACGTATCCACCAGTGTCATTGCATGTGTGTTCTTTTCACTAACAACAACTAGAGTCATTTCATGTTTGTTCTTTTCACATACCACATATGGATCCACCAGTGTGATTGAAATGTTCGTTCTCTACAAAGACCACACATGGATCCACCAGTGTCATTGCATGTGTGTTCTTTTTAGTAACAACAACCAGAGTCATTTTGCATGTGTGTTCTTTTCACATACCACCTATGGATCCACCAGTGTCATTGCATGTGTGTTCTTTTCACAATCCACCCATGGATCCACCAGTGTCATTGCATGTGTGTTCTTTTTAGTAACAACAACCAGAGTCATTTTGCATGTATGTTCTTTTCACATACCACCTATGGATCCACCAGTGTCATTGCATGTGTGTTCTTTTCACTAACAACAACCAGAGTCATTTTGCATGTGTGTTCTTTTCACTAACAACAACCAGTGTCATTGCATGTGTGTTCCCCTCAGAGACCACATATGGATCCACCAGTGTCATTGCATGTGTGCTCTTTTCACGATCCACCCATGGATCCACCAGTGTGATTGCATGTGTGTTCTTTTTAGTAACAACAACCAGAGTCATCTTGCATGTGTGTTATTTTCACATACCACCTATGGATCCACCAGTGTCATTGAAATGTGTGCTCTCTTCAGAGACCACACATGGATCCACCAGTGTCATTGCATGTGTGTTCTTTTCAGTAACAACAACCAGAGTCATTGCATGCGTGTTCTTTTCACATACCACATATGGATCCACCAGTGTCGTTGCATGTGTTTTCTTTTTACTAACAACAACCAGAGTCATTGGATGTGTGTTCTCTTTAGAGACAACACATGGATCCACCAGTGTCATTGAAATGTGTATTATTTTCAACTACCGCCGTTGGCCACAAACAATCGGGACGCAGAACTAACCAGCAACTGGTCTGGGCTTCTAGTAGACCCGATCCCCGATTGTTAGGCGCCGTTGGATCAGGGTGCATGGACGATAGTGATGTCCTTCGCGAGGGCGATCCGCGAGAAGTCTATTCTGCAAACTGATTGGCCGTGGCAACTACGCTGGGCCTACGTCCTTGCCTTTATCCCCTTAACCTCCGGGCCGAAAATCAGATCGTGTTCCTTCATCGCCATGGAGAGGGAGAGGCCCAAACTCAGCTTGCACGAGGCTCAGATGTTTGCCCACTACGACATACTCGCGCCGCCGTTAGCTAGGCTTCCGGATGGCTTCGAGCTCAGCTACACCGGGTTCCTGTCGCACCGCTCTTGCGCAACAACGCGATGGCGAGGCAGATCGAGGAGCATCGCCGCGAGCTGTCGGAGCGGAAGAGGGCAATGTCGTGGTACTCGCGTACGAGCGCGTACTGGCGAAAGTTGTTCAAGAAGGAGCGGGCTGTGTTGATTGCGCTGTGCAGAACCCACCAGCGGGAGATCCACCCGGATTTGCGCAACCCCGAAGGGAGGCAGCGCTTCTGGGCAGTGCCTAGGCGTACGACCTCCACCGTTATCGATGCAGCGCGCCGTGAAGAATCCATGAGGAGGAGGAACGCTGCTGGGAACGTCGGGATCGATTCCGACGCGGAGGAGGCTAGCAGCGACGCGGACAACATCGTCAATGATGGAGACTGCGGGAGCGTCATAGTCGATTAGGGCCACTTAAGAATAATTTAAATGGGAAAATTTGCTGCAAGACATCGTTATTTTCTGTCATTTGCTGCAACACACCGTCCGATTGTGTCTTTGCTAGGTACCATTACAATTGAGCGGTGTGTTTTAGCAAACGCTAGAAAATAACAGTGTCTTGTAGCAAATTTTCCCAAATTAAATCTATGTACAGTATCTTAATGCGCTCTTTGGATCTGAGTCACCTGAGTCGTGGTCGATTATCGTCATAATCTATATATGTTGGCCATGTTTTTGTTGTCTTTGTCTTTGAAACTAGTCGATCAAAACTCGTCCGATCCTGAAAATAAAGTTCGCGCGTTCCCTGGCATATCTGATGGGACAATATGCTGACTCTGCTCCCAGCACTTGATGGCACAGCCGTAATTTGGAATGCGCCCGAGGAGAAGGGATCGAGCGTGTTGTAATAGTGTACTACTCCTGTCCAGATATAACTGACTTGGTTTTTTTAGATATTTAATAAATGTGTCTATACCCAAAACATGTCTAGATACATGTTTTAGGTTTCTCTATCTTTCAAACTAATCAAAAGTCGCCAAATTCTGAACAAACAAAGTCATTGCGTTCACACCTGATGGGACAATACGCTGACTCTGCTACTTGATGGCACAGCCATAATTCTGGAGTACGCTAGAGGAGATGGGAATGCATGGGAGATGGGGACTAGTAGCCGCGTCCAAACGCAGGTAAAAAATTAATGTAATAATATTTTTTAAAAATGTAATCGGGTCCACATGACCCCATCACAGACACGTTGCACGCGCCAGATATAAATAAAGACGACATGGATAGTTTAGTTTCAATGATACAATTCAACATAGGACATTACTATGCCCGCATCTTTCTACTCCTCTTATTAGTCTGCTAGCCCACGCTGCATTAAGCATCAGTTGATGAGGATAGAAAAATGATAAAATGGCAAATAAAACAATTTTTAAGCTTACCTTTCATCCGGAGAATCATACAAAGATGAAATTGGAAGGGATTTATTATTTCTCCTGCAGTTAGCCGAAAGATCCTCAAGAACATCCTCAATCACCCCTACAACTTCTTCATATTCTAATACACCTCCATTACTTGCCCTTTCCTCCCCGTTCCGCTTACCCTTTTGTTTCTTTTCACACCCTTTTCTCGCCGGCACATCCACTTCTTCATAAATTGGCTGCTTACATACGTTTTCCTCCGAGTGCTCATCACCGTCTTCGCGCTGCTCTACCGCCAGTTCTGGCTGAGAAGCCTCATTTTCTGCCACCGGGGTGTGAACAGGGACAATAGCATGTGTAACTGGGTTTTTGCACAACCTCTTGATATGGCCGAATCCACCACAATGTCCGCATTTCCTTTTCCTAGCACCAAGCCTTGGACCTTTATCGGTGGAGGCTACGATCCTTAGCTTTCTAGGCCTCCCAGGTGGCCTCCTAAGAACTGTTGGTTGAATTTTGAACCCTGGATCGACAATCCCCCAATCATTTTCATCGGTCATAGGTGGTACATTTTCTGCATAAGTTGCAGCAAACTTGTCCGCAGAGAAATAATTGTTGACATAGTTCTCTATTTTAGCTCCGTTACCTCTAAGCTTTAAGATGAAGTAAATTGCATGGTGACATGGCAGACCAATAATCTGCCACTGCCTGTATGAACAAGTCTTGTTTCCAATGTCTATAGTGTACCTCCGTTCACTTCCACGCTTGTATTCTGCATAAACCTCTGCCAATGTTCTGGAACTTCTGACCACCCTCATCTTTATCATTCTCATTGCCCTGGTTCTTGCATTCAGTAACATAACCACCTTTGGAACTATTTTATGGCCTAAAAATTTTCTTGCACAAATTCTTTGCCTTAAATCTATCTTCACCATTATGCACTGTCTTATTGCATCCAACAAAATAACAATTCCAAGTGTCTTCATGCCCAAACTTATCATTGAAACTCTCTACCAAATTATTGCATACAAAATCCACCTTGCTTAACTCACCAAACTTGCTTCTGGCCCATAGCTTGGTGTGATGTTCCTCAAGGTATTTTTTCACCTTTGGAACTACATACATGTTTTTCAAGTAAGTAGAATGCGTGCTTGGGATGTATGTGTATGCTGATCACCACAAGTCCTCTTCAAAGATCTTTCCTTCGAACTTCTTCGTGTAGTTAGTAGCGAGGTGTCGCATGCATTCCCTATGCTCAACCCCAGGAAACACAGCATCAATAGCATTCTCAAGACCCTCGGATGCACCGGTGTGTATCACCAAGCCTTCAGGGTGACCAATTACTTCCTGTAGTCTCTGCATGAACCATGTCCAGCTTTCATTTGATTCACCCTCAAGAACAGCATAAGCTACGGGTAGAAGCCAATTATGCGCGTCCAAAGCACAAGCAGAAGCAACATGTCCCCTGAACTTCCCTGTTAAAGAAGTTGCGCCTATTGCCAAGTATGGCCTGCAGCCATCTAGGAACCCCTTCCAGCATGCCTTCAAGCAGAAAAAACATCTTCTGAAGCATATCTTATCTACCTACTTATACCTGACCCCCCTCGAGACCTTTTCTCTCCCTTTCACAACCTCGTAATCGATGTCAACAACACTACCAGGTGATGTTTTCTCTACCTGAGCTTTGAAACTATACAACATATGAAAACTGTCATTCCACTTGCCTTGAATGAAGTCTAGAGCCATCTCCTTCCCATCAAAGACTCTGTGATAAGGAATCAGAACGTTAACCTTTTTGCTAATCTTTGCTCTGAGTTCAGCTGGTCCAATGTTATGATCCTGCCTCACCCAGTCAAGTACAGTAGCAGCAATCCACTTGGTAGTCGCCGGTCTAATTTTACCACTTAAAGAAGTATTAGGGCAGTTGTGTTCCTTCGTGTTTACTTTGATCTGCATTCGATAAGAATCCAAATAATTCAGAGCTAGTTATCAGCAGAATGAATATGAGAAAGACTGAAACTAAATGTAGCTATTGCAACCTAAAATGGGTGTCCACCCCTCATTGGAGATGCATGTAATTTCCATTTACACACATTACTTTCCCTACAGTGCACCCTAAATCTCTTTTGGTTGCTCTTTTCAATGATAAATTCGAACCCAAATCTGATTGCATAGGTTGCAACTACATATCTGCAGTCCTCCACATTATCAAAGACAGTCCCCTCGTCAATTGTAGGATTGTCCCTGTCAAAGTGTATCACTGGCCTGTCCACGTCTTCATCGTCGTATCTACATCCCATTTCCACATCTTCACATTCCTCTTCCTCATCAGTCCCATAGTTAGGCTCAAAGTTCAAATCAACCAAATATTCCCTACTCTCCATCCTATCAGGGTCAGTAGCCACATATGGATATGCTTTCTCATCATCATCCGCACTGCCACACTTTTCAGTGCCTTCATGCTCGCTTGACAAAGCATCATGCTCAAGGACAAGCTGTATAGACGTCCTGCAGTTACCAACCCATATCCTTGGCATCACCACGGGCCTATAAACGCTAATTGGGGTATGGAGATAAGGAATCACAGTTCTTACCTTTCAATGGGGACGCACGACACCTTCTCCGGGCTCCATACCTCCAAAGCTCTGCACCTTGCTACCTCTCCCCTCGTTTCGTTGTCCTCTGTGCTCTCCAAACTTGAAGGAGATTCCGTGATCTCCAGCCGTGCAGGACCCATATCCGTGCTCTCAAGCCTCGCAGGATCCATCTCCGAGCGGGATCCGGATCACCAGCGTCGTTGGGCCCCTAACCTGACGACCGACTCTCGGTTTTCGTTTCCAGACGCGCCTGGGCGGTGGGTGGCAGTAAGGAGACATGGCAAGGAGGGGAGGGGAGGGGACGTGAGGGGAGAGGGCAGGGACGGGAGGGCAGGAGGACGACGGCCCAAGGGGACGACGAGAGCGGTGCACGACTGAGCAGAGTGGCGGCGGCAGGAGCAGAGGAGAGGAGCGGAGCTGGTTGCGACAAAGCATGGAAAATTGCACAATAATGTGTTGGTGGGCGGCACCAGCCCTCGAACCTGGGACGCGCGCCGTCGTAGGTGGAGGAGGCGGGCCCGCCTGTCAGAAAACATGCCATCTGTTAGCGCACTATGCACGGGGAGCACTTCAGGGAATTTTTAGCAGGTCCCACATGTCAGTCTATTTGATCAAAACTTGCATGCAGAATTCAAAGTATTTATTTTTAGTAGCTTCTTTCAGAATTCTCTGTGTTCGACACGGGCATCAGCTCAGCGCTGGAATTCAGGTCCCACATGGAAAATTGCACAATAATGTGTTGGTGGGCAGCACCACCCCTCGAACCTGGAATGCGCGCCGTCAAAGGTGGAGGGGGAGGGCCCACCAGTTAGAAAACATGCCACGTCGGCATCCCCTATTTCTGATGCCCTTTAAAAAAATAAAACATGCCACGTCGTTATCCCCTGTTTCTGATGGTGTTTCTACACTCGACGGTACATGGTGGCATATAAATAATATCGTATAAACATAAGGGCACATCCGTCAACATTTCTAAAATGAAACCCGGTCCCGTCTCCTACATGTCCTGGTACATTGCCCGATGAGGTGGATAGCCACGACCGATCTTTTTAATACGTTCGCACTCTTATGCTGAGAAGGGAAATAAAGATTGAGTTGTTAATGCAACGAATGTCGAATTATTACCCTCTAAAGAAATGAGAAATGGTTATTTTCACGCGTGCCCGTAGTCCAAACCTCATCGCTACCTTTCACTCCCTTCTCCGACTAACCAGTTCACCTTGCGCAGCTCCTCCGTGCCGCACCAACTAGGGTAACATGGTGGCCCGCTAAGCCGCCGCCACCGCTGACAAATTACCGAACTGGGGTGTTTAGCCCCTCTAAGGCAGGCAATGAAGCTCTACTTCAAGGCCGGTCTCCCATTGCCCTGCCAGGCGGATGATTTCCCTGAATGTGCCGAATCGGCCATTGGCGCATTGGCCGTTGTCGGTGCTGACAAGCAGGGCCAAGAGAGCGATGTGGAGAAATCGCGCGGCAGCATTACGTCATGCTCTAGGCAATGGGAACAAGGTACGTATCAAATCTTTCATGAGAGCATGCCGCCGCCAAGGGTACACACCCTCGAACAGGGCAGCACCAAGGTCTAGGAACTCTCGCGTCCACGCTTCGGCGCGGACTACATTACCTCAGTGGGGTAGGCTAGGAGCATGCCGTCTGCGACAAAGACACTCCATCCTACGCACTGTCGAAGGCCGTACTGTGGCAGTGACCAAGCGTCTATACTCAACATGCTGGATTGTTCGACAGCCGGAGCCGGCGGCGGGCATCAGCTCAGCCCCGGAATTCAGGTTCGAGTTCACACCGACCTACGATCCCGAGAAGGAGATGTCGAATTTTAGTTTCGAAGAAAAGCTATGGGCGGCGGATGGTCCAACCGAACCGATCGGTGCACGCAAATCGCTCGTGCATGAACGATGCAGATTTCTTGTAGTTTGGCGGGAAGGCAATAGATCAGTTTGGGTTAAATGATCAAAGAACTTATGTCCTTTGAAGGCAATTGGCCAGCCAACTTTTCTGGTGGAGATCTGTAGTTTCTTCGGTGTAGAATAGTTAAGTTCAGACTGAAGAATGGCTTTTGTAGATGAAATGCTGACGAATTGTTCTATAAACTAGTAGGAAGTTTAGCCCACTTTTGTGCAGGTATAAGACCCTTTTGTATGGAAGTACTACTGTTGTAAGCAAATACTATCAAGTACCTATTTCCTTCAATTACTAGTCGTGGTTCAATCCAGTTAATCGGCATCTTTTTATCCTGCATCACAGATTTTATGCCTCATCGTCTGTGCTGTAAACCATTTTTTCCTTTGTCTTGTGTTGCCTGCAAAATGGTCCTGCAGTTGAACGTGTTACAAATGTAGCTACCTTGTACTCCCTCCGTTTCAAAATATAAGATGTTTTAGCTTTGTGAATGAAGTGTATCTAGTCCCCTTTTAGTATGTAGGTTCATTTAGGTTTAGAAAGCACCATCACTAAAAGATGTCTAGATACGCTCCATTCACAAAGCTAAAACATCTTATATTTTGAAACGGAGGGAGTACTTGAAGAGGAGATGGACTACATTTTCCTGGCATCCACAGAATTGACATTGCTCATTGCCAGACCACCCTCTTTTCATGAGGTTGTCCTTGATTATTCACAGAAATTATAAAGCACGGTGTTCAACTACATCGATTCAAACTATTACACGCACACAAACTACATCAAATTCATTACCCGCACATACTACATCGATTCAAACTATTACACACACATACTACTTCAAACTATTACACACGTACTACATCGATTCAAACTATTACACATTTTTAGTCGATGCTAACTTCCTCCTACGCTCTCCATACTACAAATTCATTAGCCACACATACCACGGCAATTCACTAGAGCTCTGTCTTCACTCGAGGGAAATCAGAACCACCAGCTCGTCCAAGCTCGGTCCCCCCACTGAAACTGTGTGCCCCGTCGCGAAACGATGGCGGTCCTGTGCCATCGATCCTTCCAAGTCAACACTGCAGGCGACGAGGGCGCTTTCTGGCAGCCTTTTCGGGGCTCTGAATGCCATGTACCGAGTCTAGAACCGCCTCCAGGTGGATGATGACCGGGTGCTTCCAAGAAAGCCGCGCCACCTCGCTTGGAATCTGCACCTCGTACATCTTAGGAATGGTGTCAGGATCTTTCAGCCACGCCTTTACCTCGATGACCCATCTGTCGCTCGGTGGCACGATTTCCACTAGCTCGCCGTCAAGGCTACTAACGACCTGCTTGAGGGCCTTCGGCTCCCAAACATCCAATGGGAGGCCGTCAAAGCCGAGTTTGGAGAAGAAACGAAGCTGCCCCAAGCGATCGTGCCACCCACAGGTGCGATGCCAACGCATGAAGCTCATTTTCTCCCCGCAGCACTCGAAAGAACGGGAAGAATGCAGAACGCGCTCGGTGTCTGAGCTGTGCTCGAACCGGACGCAAAATTGAATGGCGGCGCGCATACCTCAATGTTGACCTCATTTCGTGTCATCCCAAAACGAGACCTGAAAGCCGACAACAACTCTGCCGGCGACACGGCGGGACGGGCGCCCAGCACGGTGGCCATGAGAGCATGGTCATCGAACTGCTATGCCAGGGCTACCATGCCTGGGGTGCGCGGCAGCAGGCAACTTCCCGAGGCTGGTCGCTGGCCTGGATCGCCCAACGGGACGCGCTCCGCCGTGCGAGAAGGACTAGCCAGAGGAAAAATATTAGTCTAGGGACATGAAGCTCTGATACGGCGGATGATGCAACGATGATGGCTACGAGCTTCGATTAGAGGCGTGGGAGGTTGACCGGACATGGCAGAGACGCAAATTAGAGCAAGTGCGAGCTCCGATCTGAGACAAGCAGCCGGAGCTGAGCAAATGTTATGGGGAGGGGAGCAGGGGAGAAGACCAGAGCAGAGCAAAGAAATAGGTCTCGTCCACTCAGGGATCTGGTCCACGCAGGGGTAAGCTAGTCCACGACCGTAAAAGATAACAGGGAATACTGACATGGCGGTCCAAGAAGAGTTGACCTAACGGCGGTATTTGAGTTCAACCATTTTTCGTCTGGTTCAAACGACCATTTGGCCATTAGATTTGTATTCACCCCCATTTGGCCCTTCTGGACAATTGGCGAATCTACTATGGCCCCTCCGCGCGATTGATGGCAACTCAGGTACCGTGGTGCGCTCACCCACCAACTTTGGTACCGCAAACGAACATTCCCCTCCTATGGTCAGGATGGCTCTGATACCAACTTGTCAACACCCGGATTTTTAATCCCAAATGCCCGTTATGACATACCTCGCAATCCCAGGATTACCATTTTTGCGAGACATAACGGATTGGATATCACAGTACATCATCCATTACAAACCATACATAAGGTCTTACACAAATAAGGATCTCATGATCCAGTCTTAATACAATAAGCAGCGGAAATAAAAGATAAGCGTAGCGGTGGGGTCCATCTTCAGGGGCACAGGCAATGCTGATGAAGGCAGATAGTCCTAGTTATCATAGCCGTCCTGCTGACCATCATCCTGGTAGTCTCCTTCATAGTCTGGCCATGAGAATAGCCAGGGATAAAAGCCATGAGTACTCTTTAAGTACTCGCAAACTACCACTAACAAGTAGTATAGTTCCAAGTTAAAGTGCTATATCTAAGTTTAACTATAAAGTTAAGTTTGAAACCTAAGCTGAGTTCTGAAGCAAAGAAAGATAAAATAAAGTTCTAGAATCACTTAAGTTGGGAAGCTATTGCCATAAACACAACCCTGTTGTGGTCAAGTCAAGATTCATCATTCCTTTCATAAGTTATTTTGAAAACATCTGACAACGAAACAGTATGGCCATTCCAACTGTCCATACCCGCGAACGCGGCTATTTGAATAGTTTGACACTCTGCAGAGGTGGTACACTTTCACCACAAGATTCGATACATCCGCTGTGATAACCTCAATCATCATACTTAGTATGGAGATAATCAAGCATAACCTTTCCTTTACACACCCTAGTATAAGCACCTCTCCTATGAGCATGGCCTCCCAACCATGACCATCTGTCATCTTGGGCACTGCATAGGTGGACAACATTGAGAGGTAGCTTCAGCTCAAACCTCTCTCGCGAGGGAACTAATACTAATGCATATAAACTTCCGGCTAAGCCTTACCCAATTTAGGTATTGTGATTGTATGGTAAATTTGGAATGGTATCGCATCCGAATCCAACCATCAGTTTTATAAGAGGGCTAAGGCGCATGCCTCAATGTTTTCACCATCATAAACCATTTGTGTTTGTCAACACCTGTCAAAACATCTCAATAGAATGACTCATCATTCCAAGGTTTTCACAATTCATTTTCACCAAGTGTTCCCATCTAAAGTGACTCAAGTTTTTTATCTAACCCTAAACCACTAAGTTAAGAGTGTTCACTAAGGTGGAAAGATGGGATCAATCTCATGCCAAAGAATGACATCTAAAGTTATCTAAATAGGTCAAGTTTTATACTCTTTATGCTACCTTCAAAACAAGTAAAGGACTTTGTGTAAAGTAAAGGAAGTAAAGCTTGAAATTAGTACTTGGGGTAAAGAATAGTCAAAGTAGTTTAACCAAAGCATGCCTAAGGCATCTTTGCTAAACCATCTAGTTTAATCCTAGCTTGCTAATAGTAGCTTGCATTTTTAATGGTGGCTTGCTAAGTATAATACTTGCAAGTGTTAGCTTGCATTGTTAATGGTGGCTTGCTTAGTTCTAGCTTGATAACAATAGCTTGCCTTGGTTGGTGCAGTGGTTGAAGTTTTCTTCCTCCTCTTGATAGAACTCCTCCTCCTCGAAAGCTTGGTCGGTACTATCTTCTATAAATACATACGGAGTACACAATCACCAAACAATACTTAACTAGTCTACTTAGCACTCTAAGGCATAAATTTGATGATCTATTATAATCACAAGCATCACAAGTTTTATTAATTAGTTTCATCCTTTTTATTTAAGAAAAGTAATTTCTACTCATTGAAAATTAACTAAGATTTAATATTCACCACTTAAAATATGGGATCATGTGGACACATGTCATCACCACATATCTTAACATGTGGGAATGTAATTTAAGGGTTGGTTCATAATTACTTTGGTTTAAGTTCATTATTTAATGATTTAAAGTGACAAGAAATGCCTATATAGCATGATTTTGGTACTAGTCCAAAGTCACTACATGTAAACCTTAATATTATTACATATTCAGATAGGCATGGTTAAATGTGATTGTTGAGAGTTGGAATCAACTCAAAAACTAACTTGGTTGATTTTATAAAAAAATTGCAAGGTGCAAATGCTTCTGTTTTGTTATTTTTACTAGGAGAGATCTCTAACTCTAATTGAATTAAATCCAACGGGCTTGGGTAGATCTTTTTAGTAGCTTTCTAACAAAATTGGAATCACTCCATTTGGATTGGTAAATTTCTCTGAATTGGATTTCAAACTAGGGGATAGAACTAGGTTTAACTAAAATAGAAAAATCCTAATTCAAACTAACTGGGTTGCACGGGAACGCTAACGGGCTGGCCCAGTGACACTATGCGGCGTGGAGCTCAGCTGACAGGGGGTCCACCGGTCAGCGGCTCATTACACGTGAAGCGGTACGGGGCGATATGGGTCGTTGAATTAGAACAGGGATCAATGGCTGGGGATCGTCGTCGACGACGGACCTATCGCCGGTGAACTCTAACCCTAACGGCTCAGTGGGGGTGCTCAGGGGGCGTACCAGGACTCTAGCAATGACGGCGCGGCGGGCAAACGGACTGGTGGTCGACGGCGAGGTCAGGGACGGTCGAGGCAGTTCCGGGGGTGGTCAGAATCAGCGCCGCCCTTCTCCTCCAGAGGCAGACCGCTCCGGTGCAATTCTGGCCAACGGCTGCTCGCCTTGCTCCGGGGAGAAGTGTGGAAGGCTCAGTGAGGTGACGGGAGGTGAGTGGTGTGCAGAGAATGGCTGGGGAAGGCCTCTATTTATAGGACGACGACATGACCGAGAGGGATGGGCAGGCGACTCTGGCGAGGGCTGCACAACGTGCTAGCGGTGTGGCTCGAGGTAGGGGAAGTCGCTGGTCTCCTGGCGGTGCTCTAGGAAGTGAATGCGAGCCTAGGGGCGGTGGTATGTGGTCGGGCGGAGCTAGCGCTCTCAGTGGCAGAAGCGGCAGTCTCAATGGCGAGCGGTGGCTGTGGTGCGTTGGGCGGTGAATGGGCATGTTTGGCGTGCTCCCTGGGTCGTGGCGGAGCGGTGGGCGCTGCGGTCGGCGGCTGCGCGCACGTGTGGGCGTGGCGCTCTGGCGCGTGCTCGGCATGGCGCAGACAGGCAGTGCATGGTGCTTTGCTGGTGGTCCACGGTCTGGCTCGGCTCGGGGAGGGGACAGAGAGTGGCGGTGTGGTGAGAGCTAGCTAGTAGACATGGCGAGAGGGAGGGGGACTGTCTGCTGCGGTGGTGGCATGGTCGGCCGGCCAATAGGTGCTCGGCATGGCATGGCATGGCTACTAGGGGATAGGGGAGGGGGTGATAATGGCATGGTTAGATCATTTGGAGACAAATGGAGTGTTTTGAGGAGAATTGGGTGCAAAACCCTGTTCAGAACAGTAAGCTAAATACTAGGTGTAATTCATGCCTGCCAAGTGTTTGATGAAATGGCCGCAAGAACTTTCTTTTTGAATTTTGAAAAGATTTTTGGTGGGTGTGCTAGATATAAGCTTGAGACTCTATGGGTGCTTGGGTTTTGAAAATTGAGCTGGTTTGAGTGGTTTTTGAAATAGTGGGATCTTCCCATATGATATAGATTCAATTTTCAACTGTCAATTAAATTTAGTATTTTAATGTTTTCGGCAGATCACAAAGTGGGCCTTGGTACATCATTATGTGTACTAGCAAGGGGTGCAAAGATCCACAATTGTTTCTGTTAGGTTTTGAGTACTAGGAATAGCCAAAGTAGGCATGTTGATTAAAATGGCACAAATGACCATTATCTTCTTTTATTCATTTTGATTTGTTTTTCTTTGGGAAATGTTTGGGAAAGATCTAGATGATGTTTATTTCACCTAAGAATCATTTTGCGAGCAATGGATCACTTAATTATGGCAATTCAAACAACTCCTATTTTTAAATGCACAGACATATGAATGCTTTGATAATTTCAATTGAAAAAGTTTTTGTTAACCCTAATTTTGATGATTTGGATCTTAATAACCTTGGATTAAAGTTTTGGGATGTTACAGGAACTCCATGAAGTTCTGGTCAACCTATGAAGGCTGATGGGCATAGTTTTTGATAATAAAATCAATCTTTGAAGAAATTTTTACGAAAAATGCATAGTACCAAGGACGTATTGTCCGAGGTGGTAGATAGAGCATCAAACTTCCCACATTGCACATAATGAACTTGCTGGGTAACGCTGTTACTCACTCTTTCCTTTGAACACCTGCTTAGACTCTGAGAATCTAGAAGACACTTCGATGTACGTAGCTAATGGACAAGAGGACGTTTGCTACGAAGAACCCGACCTGTCCAGAGGAGTTGAAGGGGTGGACTACGAGATACGCTATGGAGTGGAGGGTAATGAGGCCGAGTAGTTGCCTTAGTTATTAGAAAACCAATTGAGCCGAGCAGCAGGAACTATATAAAATAAGTTGTTGGGCTCAATTCGAAGTATGAGTTTAGTTTTTATTATCTTCCGCTGAAACTACTTAAGTTTGGTTTGTACTTTCATAATATCTGAAGTGTGAGAACTCTCGATTTGTAATAATAAAGTGTGTATGTTTGTAATATGGACCCGCAATGTTTCTGTTGTACCACTATGAGGTGTGTGATGTTTACGGAATGGTGTTCTGTGAGTGTCATATCAATGACTATAGTGTACTACACATGCAGTGGTATGCTGGGTCACCTGCGGTGACCCAGCATACCACCGCATGATGTAGTATACTATCGTCGTTGACATACCACCAATGAAACACCATTCACCAGTATTACATCCCTCAGAGTGGTACAACAGAAACACAAAAGGTCCAAAACATGACTATAGATTACAACTCGACTCATTACATAAGATCCAGAGAACACTCTAGGTTAAAGAGAGAGAAAGAACCTCTTACAAAGAAGAACCAGAATTAATAATTCAGAAACAATTGGTAATTAAGACTAGCATATAAACTATTTGGCTTCTCATTGCTGTTATTGCAATTACTCTACATAAGTAGGTTTTATGGCTAGAAAATTTATTCCTGTCTACTTAAGAACTCTGTCTTCACTTTCACTGATGTGTATGTTGACCTTATTGACGCTATTGAAGAACTTGAGTTGTTGATGATGGTTTCTTGAGCAGTAATTGATGTTGATGTCATCTTCAATGGCTTAGAATCTAGCAAGGGTTAAGATGATACTTCGCTGGTTGAAGTAGCGTGCCGCATCAGCAAGTTCACTAAAAAGGAGTGTATGATGCACTATCTCTATAGCCATCGACCATAGGTCGTAGGCAATGCAGGTTTTCGTAAACATTTCTTCAAAGGTTGCTTTTATTCTGAAAACTATGTCCAACAGCCTTCACAGGTTGACCAGAACCTTCATGGGGTTCCTTTCCTGCCGCGTTTGTAGCTCCTTCCAGGAACAGGGAGTAACATGTCACAAGTTTTACACTCTGCAGAGGTGCGTTGATTTACCCATGTGAGATCAACTCCTTGTTGCACAACCGGGCAATCTTTCCCGTCCACAATTCCTTGATGTGGGGCCCAGTAGGTGATCCAAGCCAATCACTGCCCTCTCCGCGACCCCATATGTCTGCACGATCCTCCGGGGCTGACTACACCTCCGTTAAGCCTCCAACTAGGGCAAGCTATAACCCCGTGAGTTCTCAAGACTCTATGAAGTGGTGATGCCCCTAGTAAGCTCCCTAAAAGGCCCGACTATACCTCTGGCAGCCACTCATAAATAATCTAGACACCAAAATCGTGGGGCCTAAGGGTGCCCACCCATGTGTTGGATCCATAGTAGGAATCCCAACGTCATGATAAGGTCATCTTGCCTCCATATGAAAGGAAGAAGATACAATTGACTTCTCTGTCCCATTCCAAATCTCATGGTTAATATGTATTATACGACGCTAGAATCACTGGCGACATCGGTTGTTAAGTCCTAGATATTATGTTCCTTTACCACTGGAACCGTATCAATAGATTATTACCACTTGGTAAATAATCCATAATCATGTTATTATGAAAATAGTATTTTTTGTCCTTTTTGAAATGCAGGTGTTGGCAACATTTGAGTTACAAGTATTTGATAGAAAATAATCAAAGGACATGAGCAAGTTGTGAACTTTCCTTTGGTGATTGCAAGATTATGCAGTCACGGTCTTCGAGATACTAGAAGATCCAAATTCTGTAAATAGCATCATTGGTCCGGTAAGGACTAATGTTTAAAGAAGCAATATGCTAGTGCATAAGTAATGTAATGTATTTTGTAAAATCCCGAGATAAATCTCCAATACATGAATGAGTTTATCTAATACTGACACCTTTTTGAGATTTGGTTAGTTCTTATGTTTACCTCTCAAATTATGAATTTAAATGTTTAATATGCAAAGTGTGCTAGTGAAGTGCAATAACACTTTGAGGTTGAGATGATTTACTATCTAGTAATTATGATGGATGTTGGTGCGATAGATTGGTAAGAGTTAAATATCTTATTTTATAAGATTGTTGTTTGAAGTGGCAAAACGAATAACATTTGAGGGAAAAGTTTCCTTGCCAAGGTTTAAACAATCTGTGGGGTTAATAGAATGTGATCGATGTTGTTTGGATTGGCTCGGATTATATGAATTTGATATGCATTATGATTTGATTGAAACAGACGAAAGTTAACTATAAAACATAATCAAACTTTATATACTATCTTCATAACTTTAGGAACTAAAGTTAGCTTGAAAATATAAATAGACCTGGGTGTGATGTGTTCAAAATATTTAAAAGCGTTAATCTTTATAAGAAGCATGTTTGAGTCTGTGAGATCATTCACTTTAAGTGAATGATAAGTTTAAAATATGCTTTGTGATTAAGAATTTGATTTGACTTATTAAGGAAAATAATTTTAGATAAGAATATTAATGTGCTAGGTTTGCAAAACTATGTTAAACCTGGTTGAGTTAAAAAGTAAGAAGCTTAAATTTTTTATTGACGTTTTAGAACTTAATTAAAATTGTTGATTTACTTGGTTTTAAGATTTATTAGAGTGTTATACAGTTAATAGTTTATATTTTTAAGTTTTGCATAAATCCAAGTGATTGTTTTGAAACTAGTATTTGTATATATAAGAGTTAAGGTTTTATAATTATTTCTTGTTTAAGAAATGTTAATAATGAATTTATTAAATGATATTCTATAAAATAGTTTAAAATTTATTACTTTAAAACCTTATGGCATATTATAATTAGTATTATTTTAATAAACTATATGTATTTTTGATCTTAAAAATGATTTTTTATTTATTTTTAAGTATTATTCCTATTTTTATAAAATTCCACAAAGGACTAAATATCTTAGAATATCTACTTTAAGTTTTATTTGTAATAATTAAAGTTAATAATGTTTATAAGGTAGTATAATGATTTTAATACTCAGAAATGATTTTTATTGGTTTTTAGGACTTTTATTTTATGAAATTTCATTTAGAAGTTAATTGTGTTATTATTTATTTGTACGATATTAAACTTGAATAAGTTAAATCATATTTTTCTTAGGTATGTATTATTTGTTTGCGATCATTTTTATATATTATAAATATTTTTAGGATTTTTATTTATTTTCCTAGGTTTAAAATAGGTTTAGGGGTATATTTGTAATTAGAAATTTTAAACAAACCTTCTTATTAAACATGGGCCTGGCCCACTAGCTGGCACGGTCCGATCCGGTCCACTCGGTTGAGCCGGCCCGGTCCAGCCCACGGGGTTGAGTTAGCCCGATCCAGCCCACTGGGTTGGGTAAAACCAACCTAGAGTCACTGGACCGGCCCCAATCGGCCCCGTCATTACCTCTCTCTCCCTCTCGACCTTATCCTTGGCGATCCCCTGGCGATGCCCTAGCAACACCGTCACTGCTACGATTCTGGCAGCCCCAGTCCTTCCCGGTTGACGCTACTATGCAGGGTGACATTGCCGACGGTGCTACATTGGCTTACCCTCTTCGATTCATGGCTCGCGCTCTCTGCTGGTGGTGCTTTTTCCCTTCCCCTGGCATCTAGGGTTAGGAGCTCGCCGGTGATTTGGCGCTCCGATGCCCTATTAACGCTGCATTGGTGCCTTGATGATGGTGGGTATCACCCTATCCGGTGGCCGCCGTGATTGCGGCTTGACGCAGGTCGCAGCGCCCCTCTAGGGTGCACCCCGTGCCGCCGTGTGCTGCCTCTTCTTCGGCCTCTACTTCCTCTTCTCTAAATTCGCGAGGACCTTAAGTAAGTTACTTTGCCCCTCTCTCAATGCTCTCTATCTTCTGCCTTGCTCGGCAGCCTCTGTGTGCTTCTAGTGAACAATCCCTAATTGGGTGCATGATCTGATTAGGGTTCACCACTCTGGTTTGATTATTATAACTCTATTAAACTGATTGTAAAACTTTCCTGGATGTTTACCTACTTATGCAGTGATGTGGATTTCACTATGGTTTCATGGTTTGAATCTTGAGAGTGGTTACATGAGTAATTGTTCACTTGACCTTGTATATACTAATTTGTGTTGATCTTCTAGATTGGAGTTAATATGTTATTCCTATGATTCTCGATTGTAAATATGCAACCATGGGTATGATTCCTGAGTGCTTATTCCGGAAAATGATTAGTTATCTTTTTGTAAGTTAACGATCAAATTTAATAAAAGTATTGGCTTGGTTTTAGATGCTACATTTGTGACACCTTCTTTAGAATGGTACACAAATGTTTATTCTTCTATTGCCTAAATCCTACCTGTCTCCAAGTTTGCCTGGTTAAATGATTGAAAAGCTGCTGCTGACTTTATTATCCTAATATGCTATAGTCTATTAGCCTATGATCTTTGATGCGAGGCATGGCTAGGAAATATTAAGTTGTTTCTAGGCCCCTCATAGATATGCTCTAATGCATGGTATCGCTAATGATTCTTGAATCCTTTTAAGAAAATGATTATCTCCTCACTCAAATATTGATCCTTTAAGATCCTGAGATTACAGAGGTGCTACTCCATGGAGATGTGCCTGAATCTAGGTCTAAGACTATTGTTTATTTATAAATGTGGAGATTTGAGTATATATCCAAGATCTATGATGCAAAAGGAGATCTTGGATTTGTTGTAAAGAATTTGTCATTGGCTTTCATTTAAATGCTTCGGGATGAATCTACACCCCACTTGGGTGTTTTAGAGAAGATTTAGTAAAACACAAGATACATCATATGACTCTGATCATCTAATCATGTGATGATGTTATTTGAACTCACCAGATTACTTGTTGGTGGATGAGGTTGTGTGTTGCTTGCTGCTTGATCTAGCCTCGCACCATCTGCTTGCTCTCTGGACATGTGCTTGACCTTTCTTTCTACCTCTCCACCCTCCTTATGTTACCATCCTGTGGAGATTAGATGGTTGATTTGGGTAAGCTATTGGAGAATTTGGCTATGGTTTCAAGCTCAATAAAGGTGAGTGTGTGTTGAGAAGGAGGAATGAGTCCACTGTGTTCTCCTTGGTTGGTGCTTTGTATGGTTGCTTGTCTTTGCTCTTTCCACACACCCATGCAGTTAGTTGACTAAGCTGTGTGTGTGTGTGTTGTGCATGTGGATCAGCTCAAGTAACTTGGCTTTTACTATTACCTGTTTACTAGTTGATAGCCTGGTGAATCTTCCCCTTTTCTTGTGCTGATGATGTTGATCTGATACTATACATTGGTGAAATTGGCCCCTTTAATTACTCAATGATGTAACTAGGAACATATGAAAAGTACTCCAAAGTGTGGACAAAACACAAGAAAGTGGATAAAACTAAGCATGGAACATCAAAAATTATAGATACATTTGCAATGTATCAGATGTTTACCTACTTATGCCAGTATTGTAGATTTCACAATTGTTTCATGGTTTCTGTACTGACAGTGGTACTATCAGTAATTGTTCACTTGATCTATATACACTAAATTGTGTTGATCTTCCAGACTATAGTTAATATGATACTCCTATGATTCTCTGATTGTAAATATGCAACCATGGGTATGATTCCTGAGTGTTTATTCCAGGAAAATGATTAGCTAGCTAGCTACCAGTTTACTGATGAAATTTAAGTAAAGTATTTTCTTGGTTTAGAAGTTATACTTGTGACACCTTCTTTAGAATGGCACACAAATGTTCATAGTTCTATTGCCTAAATCCTACCTGTCTCCAAGTTTGGCTGGTTAAATGACTGAAAAGCTGCTACTGGCTTTATTATCCTAATATGCTACAGTCTATTAGCCTATGATGCTAGTCTGAGGCATGGCTAGGAAATATTAAGTTGTTTCTAGCTGTCCCTCATAGATATGCTCTGATGGATGGTATCAGCTAACGATTCTTGAATCCTTTTAAGAAAATGATTAATCTCCTCATTGTAAAATATTGATCCTTTAGATCCTGAGATTATAGAGGTGCTACTCCACAGGAGATGTGCCCTGAATCTAGGTCTAAGACTGCTGTTTATTTATAAACATGGAGATTTGAGTATATATTCAAGATCTATGATGCAAAGGCTGAGATCTTGGATTTGTTTGTAAGAATTTGTCATTGGCTTTCATTTAAATGCTTCTGGGATGAATCAACACCCCACTTGGGTGTTTTCTGAGAAGATTAAGTAAAGAAAATCATATGCTCATATGACTCTATGATAATCTGATCATGTGGTGATGTTATTTGAACTCACCAGATTACTTGTTGGTGGATGAAGTTGTGTGTTACTTGCTGCTTGATCTAGCTCTGCATCATCTGTGTTGCTCCTGGGACGTTGTGCTTGACCTTTATTTCTACCTGCTCCACCTCCTCCTTATGTTACCATCCTGTGGAGATTAGATGGTTGATTTGGGTAAGCTGTTGGAGAATTTGGCTATGGTTTCAGCAAGCTCAATAGCTATGAGTGTGTGGTTGAGAAGGAGGAATGTGTCCCTGTGTTCTCCTTCGGCTGGAGCTTTGTATGGTTGCTTGTACTGCTGTTGTCTGCTTGCCAGCACACCCATGCAGTTAGTTGACTAAGCTGTGTGTGTGTGTTGTGCATGTGGATCAGCTCAAGTAACTTGGCTTTTACTATTACTTGTTTACTAGTTGATAGCCTGGTGAATCTTTCTCGTTTTCTTGTGCTGATGATGTTGATCTGAAGCTTATTTGTTTAAAAGAACAAATACTATACATTGGTGAAATTGGCCCCTTTAATTACTCAATGATGTAACTAGGAACAGTGCACTTCACTGTTCTCTACTAAGAGTAAAACTAACCCCCTTTCTCTTCTTATATCTTTTGTTTGTATTTTGCAGGAATCAGAGTGAGGAATAAAGACAACAGATGAAAGAAGAGTTAGATATTAGACTAGGGTTTTATTTCATTCCCTTTGTATTCTTTTATTTTGACTTCTGTACAGACATTGTAATAAGTATTTGTTTAATAAAGTTCTTTTGACTGTGTGACAATTATTTCTGTAAAGACAATGTAATGGGTGTATTCCTGTAATAAGGAATTTTCTTTTGTATTTCCTTTCCTATTATTTGTGTAATTATTTAAATGTAATTTACTCTTATTATTTTGTTATAAAAGAACAATATACTACTCCCTGTCTTCTAATTAATAAAGAATTGTTTTATATTATAATCCTTTATTAATTACCTTTCCTTACTATTTACCCTTTATTTTTCTTTTTTTATTTTTTTTGTAATTTCTGTTTCAGTTAATAAAATGTAAATTTTTCCTTGTATTACAGTTTGTTATATACTTGTAGTTATTACAATTCCTTAATCCCATATTTATATGGATTAGAATTAAAGAATACTACTTTCTTATTTGGTATTCTATTATTTTATTTAATACATGCAAGATAAAATATTCTTTATTTCTTTTAAAATATATTTTTATTATTTATTTACTTTTAGTTAACTAAATTGTGTATTCAGAGTCAAAACTCAAACTTCTTCTCTCATAAACCATAAAACTCTAAGGATCATGTCAAAATTCACCTCACTCATCTCAGATGATCTAACCTAATTTATCAGAGTGAGAGAACTCTGATTTACTCTACTTTTTTGATTTGGCGTGAAAATTCCCTGGATTTTCTATGCATGAATGCAATGCACACATCTTAACTCAGCTTATTTCTAAGCTCTATTTCTGGGATGTTACAGACTCTCCATCTTAAAATAAACTTCGTCCCCGAAGTTCATACTCTCTTACGTTTCGCCATGAGGTATTGACTTGTATTGATCACAAAAAATTTCAACTCCATTGTGATCATGATTGGGAATAATTGTGGTATCCCGTATCCAATCTTTTTCCTTGAATTCCGTTCATACTTGGCAACTTCCGTCTATCGTTTCCAATATGTAGCATGACTCCTTCTACTATAATCCCTTGGGTTATGTCTTCACAATTCTACTTAGGATTGGGTTTGGACACATTTCATCTATTCCAATCTGTCTTCCTACTACTTTACACTGGAGCGTTTTAGTAGGCTCAGGGCAACTTACTAACTATTTCCTTTTCTTAACACCTACGTTCTTATTAGTTATATCTCCTTTCTTCTTCCTTTCATTCACTATATATAAGAATAATTTATAATTTATGATGATGAATTCTTATATCCTTATGAGAATATGGTTTATTCTCATCATTGTTTAATACTTCTTCCCTAACTGTAGTTAAATAGTTAAGCAACAACACTTTAGCGTTTATTGTTTACTCTTCCCCTTGGGGTTTTCTAATGATCTCTAACCTACAAGTATAATACTCATTGATTAAAGTATTGGTCTATGCCTAGCTTGAATCGTACCTATATAAGGTTTCACGAAAGAACCTACGGTACACCATCATAGTAGTGGATCTCCACAACAAATCTTCCAACGCTGCTTGTCTTACCCTTAACTATCTAGACATTTTCGCTTTGATAAGCCCGATGTGACGAAGCATCTCGAAAGACGATCTTCAATGGTATACTTCCTTAGGTCTAACTTAACTTAGGCCAAGTTTTATATTCTTTAGATTACACAAATATAACTTACTTCACTACACTGTTAGGAGACCAGCTACAGATACCAGCTAATACCAGCTGAAGATACCAATGATGGGTACTAGCTGTGAATCCTCCTAGGTGTATAAATTACCCTATAGGTTCTGGATTTACTACCGGCATTCCCTCTAAATTGTTAGAGCTAGAACACCAGCTACGGTTTTCACACTTCTCCTTCACATTACTTCATGATATTTCCATGAACTTAAGACGACTATATTATTAGTTTCAAAACAACATCACCTACTTAGGTTGAACTGAATCCTCCTAATGTTGCTATGTACTAGTATTCCTTGTAACCTAATTAGAATTGAGTTGAAATTAATCCATCCCTCTAAATAGTGTCAATACCCTTATATTTGGCTTCCTTCTTTTTGCAAGTCTTCATCTTGATCTTCAGAACTCGTCACTCCCTTACACGAATCCCCTTTTCTATATAGGTCTATAACCTCAAGTAATAACTTGATGATGCACATGCATTTGCACATCAAGCCAAACTTCATGCACAGATCTAGTCAATCAAGAAGATGCAATAAAACCAAGAAATACTCAAACATATACCATGTATTAAACATATGTCTTCGAAATTTTACAACTCCCAACCACAGCAAGACATTCCCCCTGTACACTACTTCCTTATATTACAAGCTATTTCTCACTCATGTGAGCATACTCTCACTTATTTCAGCAAGCCTCACAACTACTACAATACACATTACCCAATATGTACATTATTCAAGCACACTACTACCTAGGTTACGTCCATTCTTACTTTCTTCACTCACTTCTGGGCTTCCAGATTTTTCGTCCATGATGACCCAAAGTTCTACAACTGCCTTCTGGTGCATCAGAACATCTAGTAGGTGCATAACCTGGAGTAGAAGTACCTAGAGTGAGATTAGTCACTGAAAAATGACTATCAAGCTCATTTCCTTCTTTCGTATTCTTCTGTCCTCCTCCGGGCGCATCCTCAAAGTAAGAGGTATTCTTTGCTTGTTCCACAATCCACTCACACATATTGGTGTAGTAACTACCAGGACACTCTTCCAACTCAATGGGAATACTATTACCCCCATATGGTCCGTATGATTCTATAGGATTGAAACTGGTTTCTACCCCCTTACCCGATTTATTGGGTATAGCTTGTCCCATGACTTCATCATAGGACTGGCCTTCCCATCCGGTAGTTTCTCCAGTGATATTATTGGGGTTGGGTGCATTCCATATCCTCTGTTCCTCCTCGTATTTGGTCCATCGGTCTATTGCTTGCTGAGGTTCGATTGGGTAGTAGGCATAGACTTCAGAGTGTGGGTCATTAAACTCTGTTTCTTCAAACACTTCTCTGGAAAAGATTGGCTTTGAGTGCTTAGCTTCTCTACTAAACTTCTTTCTATGTGCCTTTGACTTTGCACGATCAGTGAAATCCTCAATGACCGTGTCCAACTCTTGAACTAGCACTTGGTGAGTGTTATGAAACGTGTCCAGTAAAGACTTATAACGATCCATATATTCTACTGTCAGAGTAGGTTTGGTACCAGAGCAGAATGATCTAACTCTGGATCAGACCTAGGAGTTTCGTGAGGTATAGCAGTGTAGGTAGTACCTTTCAGTGCCTTGGAATTCTGTTCCCTTATCTTGGTTATGGCTGCTACTACTGCAATCTGATAGGCTGTTGCCATACACCTTGCTTTTCCCGATGGATTTCACCACGCACTCCCAGCTTCTTGGGTAACATGATCAGGATACGGTACTTGGCCAATATCCGTCCATCATAAAAGCTGCAAACCTTGACCAGAAGTCGAGACTCGCAATCCAGACTCCATAAAAGTTGTCTTAGAGTGATTGTCCAGGCATCATTGTAATCATCTAAAGGTCTTGTTCAACACTTGAACATTCCGAGGTGGATACCTAGGTGCCATTCTTGTACTGTAGATGAAATTATCATCAGTAATATTGAGTTAAAACTCATGGTACTCATTTAAAATTGCATAATAAAGAATCATCGCACTAGGAACATGACGAGATTATTCCCAATTGAATATTGATGACCCACAAGTATAGGGGGTGTATCCCAGTATTTTCGAGGGAAGTAAAACCCAATTTATTGATTTGACACAAGGGGAGCCAAAGAATATTATAAGCTTTAACAACTGAGTTGTCAATTCAGCTGCACCTGGAAACAATCTTGCTCACAGCAGTTTATCAGTAGCAACAATTTTGTAGTAGTAATAGTAAAGTAACAGCAGTAGTAAAGTAAAGACAACAGTAACTATAGCAGCAAACAAGAGGGATTCGAAAGTGTAGGCATAGGGATGGATGGACGGGCGTTGCATGGACAAGACAATTCACATAGCAATCAGAACATAGGGCAATTGCAGATAAATAAGAATAAGCATCCAAGTACTAGATAATCCTAGACATGTGTCCCATATATAGTCATACGTGCTCGCAATGACAACTTCCACAACATCTTTTGTCCTGCCAGCCCATTTGCAGCGGGGCCTCAAGGGAACTACTGGCAATTAAGGTGCTCCTTTTAATAGAGCACCGGAGCAAAGCATTAACACTCCGTGAACACATGTGATCCTCACATCAAAGCCATTCCCTCCGGTTATCCCGATTTCTATCACTTCGGGGCCATTTGTTCCGGACAACAACGTGTGTATACAACTTGCAGGTAAGACCATAAACAATATTATTATAATGAATCAATAACATGTTCAGATCTGAAATCATGGCACTCGGGTCCTAGTGACAAGCATTAAGCATAACAAGTCGCAACAAAGTCATAAAGCACTAATAAAAGATACTAGGCACCATGCCCTAACAATCTAATGCCATTACATGAACGATCTCATGCAATCCCTAGCATCCCCATAGCCTACAACGGGGGATTACTCACTCATAGATGGGGGAAACATGGATGGTCGATGGAGAAGCGATGGTGATGATGATATTGATGATCTCCTCCGATTCCCCGTCTCCCCAGGTGCCGAACAGAGTTTCGTGTCAAGCTTTGAATCGTGGTGGCGGTGGAGCGGAACTCCTTCGGAAAACGTCAACCCCTGAAGTTTTTAGGTCAAGGCAACTTATAGGCAGAGGAGATCGAGGCTGGGCGTGCCGACCACCTCAGTGCGCTGGCTTGCCACGCCAGGTGGTGTGGCCTGGGCCCAGCCCCCCTCCGTCTTGTATTCTGGCTCCGGGAGTCTTCTGGTGAAATAGGATTTTTGGCATATTTTCCGAGATTTTTCCTGATAGTTGATTTTCTGCACAAAAGCGTAAACTGTGGCAATTTCACGAACAGCCACAAGAAGCTAGTTGCATCCAAATCACACAAGTTTAGAGGAGAAACAATAGTAAAGTGTTCGGAAAGTAGATACGCTTTGGACGTATCAACTCCCCTGCTTAGCTTATTGCTTGTCCTCAAGCAATTCAGTTGAAAACTAAGTGCGATAAAAGAACTTTCACGAACACATTTGCTTCATATGATGTATATATTCTCAGCATGTGATCAACTACTTAGACAATTCATAATAAGGAGTATGCAACTAAGTTTACTTAATAGGCATTGCAAGCTATGAAGAGATTCCAACTCAAAAATAATAAGTAGCATGAAGCATAAACATAAGCAACATTACAATGCTCATAACAAGGTATGATAGAGTGGTATCTCGCTTGCCTTTGTGCCAAGGCACCTCTGAAGTTCAAGTGAAGACTAGAAGTAAAGATGTCAAAGATACAAGCATCAAAGTCATAACACAAATAGTCAAGTAATGAGACAAGCACAAAGAATGACAACTAAGCTCTCAAGAAGGTGCTCAAAGAATATGTGGAGACTCAACAAGTAAAAGAAAAGGTTTTGAATAATTTGAAAAGCTTCAAATGCTGAAAGTATGGTACTCATTAGCTTTGAGCTCTCATTGCCCCTATCATAAGCATCTTTAATGTGGTTAAGGTGAAAGTGAGGTCCAATCTGAGTTATATGCTTGTAGACTACAAACTAAAAATCCCATGTCCCTTGAGTACGAGGGCCGCTCCTCATGCTACTCAACTTTAGTTACCGGTAAGTTCTTTTCATCATAAATATGTGCGTATCATAGAGAACCGCCAACGGGGTACCCCTTGCCCGATGATACGGAAGAATCCCCATATCAAAATGACAAGGCAAGCAGACAACGAGTATCTCAGCAATCTTCTTATTTACCATGGGAAAATGGTGCTTTTTTCTCTCTTTCCTCTTTTCATAAATCTTTTTTTTCTTTTTCTCAATAGCTATCTCTCTTTTTTTATAAGAAAAATGCTTCATTGATATCATTATGGTTACGCTGCAGGTTTCCACCATGTCAACATGGATTAGACCAGCGGCTTAGGCGTTTCTCTAACACACATACATAACTCCATGGACTTACAAGCTCCCATTTTATTTCACACCGACGACATCCGCAAACAAAAGAGCATGGTATCAACTGGGTATATATTTACAAGTGTTGAAAGTGTTCCCCGTGACAACACGGTTCTGCTAATCCCCAGCCTATAATTTGCAAGCATATAACTTTCATGGACAGTCACAATGGTTCAGGTTTATTAAGTGCAGAAAATAAAGTGTGCCATCAAGTTCGTGAGAGCTTTACTAACTAACTTTCTCATAACAAGAAAACATTTTATTCGGAAGAAAACAAGGCATATTGAATATGCACGGAAGTAGCAAATGATGCTAATAGGTAGGTATGGTGGACACTTTGGAAATATTTGGTTTAGGGAATTGGAAACTTGAGTAAAACATACTCAGTGTAAGTGAAGGCTAGCAATAGTAAGAGAGCGACAAACGAGAGAGCAATAGATGTCATAATCATGCTTGCAACAAAACAGGACTAAACATGGCATGAAAGTGATTCAAGATCCTCAAGGCAAAATAATTCATCGAGGCTTAACTGATTATTTCAGTCATGTGCATGCGTGAGCATGTGCCAAGTGAATTCAAATGAAACATTCAGAGGAGGATACCACGGTGTCATACCAAGTTATGAATAGAGTAATGCAAGCAAATATTCATATGGCATGCTACAAACTATTAGCAAGCTAGAACTAATCATACGGAAGCAAGAACTACTAAGCATCCAAAGATAACATACACCCTACACGAACAGGCTAAGCATGCCCACAATGATGAGTATATGTACAAAAATGAAAACAAGTAGAGTTCGTTACCAGCCTCTTACCACGCCTCAAGTTGTCATTAATCCTCATTATTGCTCTTCACTTGTGTGGCTTGAATAATAATATGAAACCAATATCCGAGGACTGCTGAACCCTGTAGCAAACTCACAAAAACCAAAGAAGAACGACAAATATTTTTGATGTTTTCGATTTTTAAAACAAGAACCAAAAAGGAAAAACAAGCAAAGCAAAATCTTTTCGGGTTTTTTGAATAGTTCAAACAAAGCAAAGAGTGAAAAACAAACCAAGGCGAAAAGAAGAAGCAAACCAAAGAGAAACAACAAAAATATTGTTGGTCTTTTTGTGTTTTTAGAAAGCAAAAGCAAAGAAAGAACGGAAACTAAAAAGAAAAAAAACATGAATATACAAAGTACCGACGCAACATGATAAGGAGATGAGTGCGATGCCGGCGTACCTTCCCCCAAGCTTAGGCTTTTGGCCTAAGTGGGTATCAATCTAGATACGGGTAAGGGTTCCAAGCAGGAGGATCATGATAAGAATGGTCGTAGTTGGGCCCGTGGGAAGAAGAAGAAGCTCCCCAATCATAAGCAAAGCATCGATATGAAGACTCCCCCTCATTCGAGGGCTGGACCGAATCATCCGTGACCTCCCTTCTAGTGTCCTGCTCCTGTTGGAGAGCTCTCCCAAGTACGTGTCAAGCTCCTCCTCAGTGAGGGACCATCCTTCCCTGTTATCAAGGTTAAACAAAACAGGTGCAGGCAAAAGAACAACACGCTCGGACTTGCTCTTTCTCCAACCAGCTTTGAGAAAGGTTATTTCATAAGACAACTCATTCAAACTAGCCCACGAGGAAACAAATTTATGCTGTATCATGGAATTAAGATCAAGCCTTTCTATGGGGATTTGTAGGTCTAGATGATGAGGCACTAAACCATGCAATGCTAGTAAACGAGAAGCAATGAGGCCTCCACAAATTCCACCTTTCTCACGGTTAGTAGCAAGACGGAAAGCTATCAAAGCACCTAAGTTGTAAGACCTATCTGGTTTAAGAGCAGCAGAGATAAATGCTAGATCATATGAAGATAACTTATTGGCAGTTTTCCTAGCAAGAACACACTTGGCAATAAAGTAGGCAAAGTAGTGAATGGAAGGAAGATGAATGTTACGGATTTTTCCACTCTCCTTCGAGAAGCTGCTCCCTTGGCAAATTTCTGCGTATAAATCCATGAGTGGTTCAGGTCACTCCTTAATCCTTCTACATGATCCCCATTGAGGTACCTTAATAGCTGCACAAAAGTCATTGAGAGAAAGGTTGACAGCGATATTGTAAATTTTGTAATGGACCATGGGGTTAGGAAAAGAGTGACTAAATTGAAAGTCCTGCACCACAGACATGGTTAGCTTCACAAATTGACAAGGCTCATCTTCCAAAAAGTGCTCCAACCCTGCATCAGTAACCAAAGTGTGGAAATCTTGGAGAATTCCCGCAGCTCTCATGAACTCAGAACATGGATAAATGGAAGGAAAAACGTCCTCCTCCCGGTGGACCTTCATGACCTCAGGCACCCATAGTTCATGTTGGTTTAGTTGATGCTCATTCATCTTCTATTCTGAAATTTAAACACCTATTAAACAAGTGATTGCAAAGTGAATATAATAAGGATACTACTCATAGGGACTTGTAAGAGGCCTAAACATGCATCAAAACTATATATCTAACCATCAAACAAGCCTACAAGCTCTCATAACCTGTCACCTACAGTAGCAAAATACTCAAGATATAATCCACTAAACACAAATCTACTTGGACAAGGGGAGGAGCCACATACCAAAGAACAAGTGCTCCAAATTTCAGCAATAAAGATGGGCTGAGCAAGGAGATCGAAAAAAATCAAGAGCAAGCACAGTAAGAATGCGATTTTGAGCAATGAACTGGAGCTTACTCGGGAGAGAGAAGAAAGTGGCGGGTGAGACAGTTAGTGGAGGGCCATGGGTGGCCCACACCATGGCATGGCGCCACCCAGGGCAGGCCACGCCACCAGGTGGTGAGCCTGCCTGGTGGGTCCCCCTGGTACCTCCCAGGCACTCCTCTGCCCCTTTTTTCACGTAAAAATTTAATATGAATTTTTTGGAATTTTTCGAGACACTCTATTTTTGGGCAATTTTCAGGCATAGATGAATGATTTTCTGATAGACAATTTTTTTTTTGAAATGATGCAATGACAAAACAAGGGTAGAACTACAGGAGTTCTAAGACACTCTAACATGCAAGCAACTAACAACAAAGAAAACTAAACGAAAGCAAAAACTAAAATGGATAGAATAAAAGTAAACGGGGATAATCACGGTGAAAACATTGTCTTGTTCAATGAAATCCTTTTGTTAACAAGGTTGATCAGGTCTTGTTACCAAAACAATTCCATATGAGACAAAACTTTGTATCCCACTAATGATTATGTTACCTCAACCTTGATAGCAATGGTCCCAATCATAATAGTTTCAAATTTTTCTCTTGGTATGGGACAATATATTTCTCTAACTTGAATGCCCTCAACATGTTCAATTGAATTCAAACCATAAGTCCTTTCAATCTTCTTGGGAAAATAGACAGTATGTTCCTTGTCATTAACATTGAAAGTCACCTTTCCTTGATTACAATTAATAACAGCTCCTGCAGTATTAAGAAAAGGTCTCCCAAGAATAATAGACATATTATCATCTTCAGGCATTTCAAGCACAACAAAATCAGTTAATATCAAGCAATTATGAGCCACTTGAACAGGTACATACTCACATATACAAGTCTTTTTGCACTTTAACAAGTTGATCTATTTGAGTTTGAACCATTTGAAAGTGTTTAACAATCATTTTAACATCATTAGAGGTTCTTTCCACAATATCTTTCAACTCAACAATAGCTCTAGTGTTTTCCATTAGATGATTTTGCACCCTTTTATTAAAATTATCTTGCTTAACAATAAAAATATCGAATTCTTCTAAGCATTGATCAGGAGGTTTAGAATAAGGGATATCACCTTCATCAAAGTGTTGGAGAGAGTGTACCTCAATAGTGGATGAGTGGGGAATTGGCTTACATAATTCTTCTATAGGAGGTAAATTCTTGACATCCATGCTTTAATCCGCTTCTCCTTAAGACATTTCTTAGCTTCCTTCATCACTTCATCATTTAATTCAATAACTCCCTCTTCTTTGATGTTGGAATAGGCACCGGTATAGTAGGTTCTGTATAATTATCAGGTGTTTTGGTTCAGGAGGAGTCCAATCTTCATAGTTCTTACTTATTTTAGCCATTAATTCCTTAGCTTCCTTAGGAGTCCTATTCCTGAAAACACAATCAGCACAACTAACTAGGTATGTCCTAGATTCCTCGGTTAGTCCATTATAAAATATATCAAGAAGCTCATTCTTAGGTAATGGACTTCCAGCCTGTGCATGAATCAAAGCACAAAACCTTGCCCAAGATTCGGGCAATATCTCTTTTTCTCCCTGTTTAAAATCAAAAAGTTCCTACAAAATAGCATATCTAGCACTAGGAGGAAAATATTTCTACAGGAAAGTACTAATCAAGCAATCATGGCTATCAATAGATCTAGGAGGTAAATTACTAAACCAAGTTTTAGCTTCTCCTTTTAGTGAAAAGGGGAAAATCTTAGCAACAAAGTAAGTACGCATCTTAATATCGTCAGAAAACAAGCCACTCATGGTAGAAAGTTCATTCATATGTGCTACCGCACTTTCATTCTTAGTCCCACAAAAAGGTTCTTTCTCAACAATAGCTATGTAAGATAGATCAAGAGAGAAATCATAATCTTTATCTTTAATGTTTATGGGAGAAACAACAAACTTAGCAATAGGAGACAATTTGGGTCTAATAGTACGCCTCTCAAGGAGACTCTTAGCAGCGCTCCTGTCATGGGTGTTTTTACATTCTTTAATAAATTCATCGGTCATCTCAACATAACCATCTTCAATATCATAACTCTCACTAGACACAGGTGAACTAACATGTGTAGTAGTGTCTTCATTAGGAGTTTCAGTATTTCTAGCTATAGTTCTAGCAATCGTAGCATCTAGGAAAGGACCTAATGAACCACTCTTATCAAGAACAGTAGAAGCAGCATCGTAAGTATCAGAAGTTTCAGATTCAATAGTAGTAGCAGTGTGTGTAGCATGTGTATGTGGTGGTGTAACGAGCTTACTCATAACAGATGGTGAATCAAGAGCAATAGAGGTGTTCAGAACCGTACCTCTTCTTGTAGTGGATGGGAAAATAGGAACCTTGCCATCACGAGACTTACCCATGATGGATGGATAGCAGCGAACAATAGATAATCTAAGTTAACTTAATAAATAAAGCTATGCTCCCCGGCAACGGAGCCAGAAAATAGTCTTGATGACCCACAAGTATAGGGGGTGTATCACAGTATTTTCGAGGGAAGTAAAACCCAATTTATTGATTCGACACAAGGGGAGCCAAAGAATATTTATAAGCCTTAAAAACTGAGTTGTAAATTCAGCTGCACCTGGAAACAATCTTGCTCACAACAATTTATCAGTAGCAACAGTTTTGTAGTAGCAATAGTAAAGTAACAGCAGTAGTAAAGTAAAGACAGCAGTAACTATAGCAGCAAATAGTAGGATTCGAGTGCAGTAGGCATAGGGATGGATGGACGGGCGTTGCATGGACAAGACAATTCACATAGCAATCAAAACATAGGGCAATTGCAGATAAATAAGAATAAGCATCCAAGTACTAGATAATCCTAGGCATGTGTCCCATATATAGTCATACGTGCTCGCAATGAGAACTTGCACAACATCTTTTGTCCCGCCAACCCGTTTGCAGCGGGGCCTCAAGGGAACTACTGACAATTAAGGTGCTCCTTTTAATAGAGCACCAGAGCAAAGCATTAACACTCCATGAACACATGTGATCCTCACATCAAAGCCATTCCCTCCGGTTATCCCGATTTTTGTCACTTCGGGGCCATTGGTTCCGGACAACAACATGTGTATACAACTTGCAGGTAAGACCATAAACAATACTATTATAATGAATCAATAACATGTTCAGATCTGAAATCATGGCACTCGGGACCTAGTGACAAGCATTAAGCATAACAAGTCGCAACAAAGTCATAAAGCACTAATAAAAGATACTAGGCACCATGCCCTAACAATCTGATGCCATTACATGAACGATCTCATCCAATCCCTACCATCCCCATAACCTACAGCGAGGGATTACTCACTCATAGATGGGGGAAACATGGATGGTCGATGGAGAAGTGATGGTGATGATGATATCGATGATCTCCTCCAATTCCCTGTCCCGGCAGGGTGCCAGAACGGAGTTTCTGGTGCTGTTTCGTGGAATCTGGTGGTGGCGGCGGAGCGGAACTCCTTCTGGAAAAACATCGAACCCTCCTGAGTTTTTAGGTCAGAAGGAAACTTATAGCGAAGAGGGAGACCGAGGCGGCCATGCGCTGCACCACCTCGGCGCGACCTAGGCTTGCCATGACTAGGTGGTTTGGCTCGTCCCAGCCCCTCGTATTCTGCCTGGGAGTCTCGGGGAAATAGGATTTTTGGCATATTTTTCGGGATTTTTCCTGATAGTTGATTTTCTGCACAAAAAGTAGACACCAGGGCAATTCTGCTGAAAACAGAGTCAGTCCGCGTTAGTTGCATCCAAATCACACAAGTTTAAAGGAGAAACAATAGCAAAAGTGTTCTGGAAAGTAGATACGTTTTGGACGTATCAAATATCCATCATATTTCTAGAGAACTCTTTATGATTGCTAACATCCTTCCTACAGGTTCTACCCATTTACTAGGTTTACCAACCTAAGGTCAAAGCATATGCTCTGATACCAGCTGCGGTGACCCAGCATACCACTGCATGATGTAGTATACTGTAGTCGTTGACATAACACCTATGAAACACCGTTCACCAGTATTACATCCCTCAGAGTGGTACAATAGAAACACATCGGGTCCAAAACATGACTATAGATTACAACTCGACTCATTACATAAGAACCAGAGAACACTCTAGGTTAAAGAGAGAGAAAGAACCACTTACAAAGAAGAACCAGAATTAATAATTCAGAAACATTTGGTAATTAAGACTAGCATATAAACTATTTGGCTTGTCATTGCTGTTATTGCAATTACTCTACAGAAGTAGGTTTTATGGCTAGAGAATTTATTCCTGTCTACTTAAGAACTCTGTCTTCACTTTCACTGATGTGTATTTGACCTTATTGACGCTATTGAAGAACTTGAGTTGTCGATGATGGTTTCTTGAGCAGTAATTGATGTTGACGTCATCTTCAATGGCTTAGAATCTAGCAAGGGTTAAGATGATACGGTTGAGTACGAGCGTACTCGGCAAGTTCACTAAAAAGGAGTGTATGATGCACTATCTCTATAGCCACCGACCATAGGTCGTAGGCAATGCAGGTTTCCGTAAACATTTCTTCAAAGGTTGCTTTTATTCTAAAAACTATGTCCGACAGCCTTCACAGGTTAACCAGAACCTTCATGGGGTTCCTTTCCTGCCGCGTTCGTAGCTCCTTCCTGGAACAGGGAGTAACATGTCACAAGTTTTACACTCTGCAGAGGTGCGTTGCTTTACCCATGAGAGATCAACTCCTTATTGCACAACCGGGCGATCTTTCCCATCCACAATTCCTTGATGTGGGGCCCAGTAGGTGATCCAAGCCAATCACTGCCCTCTCCGCGACCCCATATGTCTGCACGATCCTCCGGGGCTAACTACACCTCCGTTAAGCCTCCAACTAGGGCAAGCTATAACCCTGGTGAGTTCCCGAAGACTCTATGAAGTGGTGATTGATGGCTCAGTGTATGGCGCCAGAAAAGTGTTGGTGTGGTGTTGATGTAGAGCTCGTTGGGAACCCCAAGAGGAAGGTATGATGAGCACAGTAGCAAGTTTCCCTCAGTATGAAACCAAGGTTTAATCGAACCAGTAGGAGCATGGAAACACCCCAAAGGAGCATGGAAACATCGCAGGTTGGGGACGAAGGTGGTTTGGCAGGGCAAACTACCGGTACTAGTAGCAACGTGGAGACCTGCACAACACAACCACAGAACTTTGTCCCCAACCTGCGATGAGGTTGTCAATCTCACCGTGTTTTTCTGAAAACAAAGGATTAAACGTATCGAATGGAAAGAAATAATAGTTTGCAAAAAGTAAACACAAAGCAGTAAACAGTTTATAGGTTGTATGTAAAGAAAAAGGACCGAGATCCATAGTTCACTAGAGGTGGCTCTCCTTAGATAGATAACATGCTGGGTGAACAAATTACAGCGGGGCAATTGACAAACATCAAGAAAGCAATACATGCATATACTAATCATCTTGACTCCTTTGAGACTTGATTGGGCATTACAACATTATACATAGACCGCCATCCAACTGCATCTATGACTAATAATCCACCTTCGGGTTATCATCCGAACCCCTCCAAAGATAAGTTGCAAGAAACAGATTATTGCTTTACGAACTGCGTGTAAAGTAAACAATATGATTGTTCTATGAACAAAGGATTGTTGTTTTCTCCCTAGTAGCAATAACACATATAGTACCTTAGAGATTTCTGTCACTTCCCCAGATTACCAGAGGCATGAACCCACTATCGAGCATAGACACTAACTCTTGGGGTTGCTAGCATCTACTTGGCCAAGATAGCTACTAAGAACAGAAAGCATGCAAGATCACAAATAACAAAGACATGATAGAATCAATAATCAATCTGAAATAGCATCTCAATATTCATCGGATCCCCGCAAACACAACATGCAGAATTACAAATAGATGATCTTGATCATGAACGGAGCTCACAAGATCTAAACATGAAAGCACAAAGAAGGAGAACCAACCATCTAGCTACTACATGGGTATGTAGTCCAAGGATGAAATACTCACACATCACACCGGAGGCTTGCATGGTGATGAACAAGGCCTCCAGGGTGAATTCCCCTATCCGGTAGGGTGCCGGGAAGAGCTTCAGATCTCTCTTGATCTAGGGATGGAGATGACGGTGGCTATAGACTCTTTCGTGGATTTTTGATCGGGTACTTAGGGTTTTCGTCCCGAGGGCATCTTATAGGCGGAAGGGGAGGCCGAGGGGGTGCCGGAGGTAGCCACACCACCCCCTGGCATAGGCCAGGCTGGGCCGCGCGGCCAGGTGATGTGGTGGCCCCTGGCCCCTCTCCGTCTCGTATTCTGGCATCTCATGACTTTCGAAAAATAGGCACTTTGGTTTTTGTCCCGTCCAATTCCAAGAATATTCATTTTCTGACTTTCCTGGAACCAAAAACAGCAGAAAACAGGCAGCTGGCACTGTGGCTCTTATTAATAGGTTAGTCCAAGAAATCATATGAAAAGTACTCCAAAGTGTGGACAAAACACAAGAAAGTGGACAAAACCAAGCATGGAACATCAAAAATTATAGATACATTTGCAATGTATCAATGATGCCCCTGGTAAGCTCCCTAAAAGGCCTGACTATACCTCCAGTGGCCACTCATAAATAATCTAGACACCAAAATCGTGGGGCCTAAGGGTGCCCACCCATGTGTTGGATCCATACAAGGAATCCCAACGTCACGATAAGGTCATCTTGCCTCCATATGAAAGGAAGAAGATACAGCTGACTTCTCTGTCCCATTCCAAATCTCATGGTTAGCGCGTATTATACGGTGCTAGAATCACTAGCGCCATCAGTTGTTAAGTCCTAGATATTATGTTCCTTTACCACCGGAACCGTATCAATATATTATTACCACTTGGTAAATAATCCATAATCATGTTATTATGAAAATAGTATTTTCTGTCCTTTTTGAAATGCAGGTGTTGACAACATTTGAGTTACAAGCATTTGATAGAAAATAATCAAAGGACATGAGCAAGTTGTGAACTTGCCTTTGGTGATTGCAAGATTATGCAGTCACGGTCTTCGAGACACTAGAAGATCCAAATTCTATAAATAGCATCATTGGTCTGGTAAGGACTAATGTTTAAAGAAGCAATATGCTGGTGCATAAGTAATGTAATGTATTTTGTAAAATCCCGAGATAAATCTCCAATACATGAATGAGTTTATCTAATACTGACACCTTTTTGAGATTTGGTTAGTTCTTATGTTTACCTCTCAAGTTATGAATTTAAATGTTTAATATGCAAATCGTGCTAGTGAAGTGTAATAACACTTTGAGGTTGAGATGATTTACTATCTAGTAATTATGATGGATGTTGGTGCGATAGATTGGTAAGAGTTAAAGATCTTATTTTATAAGATTGTTGTTTGAAGTGGCAAAACGAATAACATTTGAGGGAAAAGTTTCCTTGCCAAGGTTTAAACAATCTGTGGGGTTAATAGAATGTGATCGATGTTGTTTGGATTGGCTCGGATTATATGAATTTGATATGCATTATGATTTGATTGAAACAGACGAAAGTTAACTATAAAACATAATCAAACTTTATATACTATCTTCATAACTTTAGGAACTAAAGTTAGCTTGAAAATATAAATAGACCTGGGTGTGATGTGTTCAAAATATTTAAAAGCGTTAATCTTTATAAGAAGCATGTTTGAGTCTGTGAGATCATTCACTTTAAGTGAATGATAAGTTTAAAATATGCTTTGTGATTAATAATTTGATTTGACTTATTAAGGAAAATAATTTTAGATAAGAATATTAATGTGCTAGGTTTGCAAAACTATGCTAAACCTGGTTGAGTTAAAAAGTAAGAAGCTTAAATTTTTTACTGATGTTTTAGAACTTAATTCAAATTGTTGATTTACTTGGTTTTAAGATTTATTAGAGTGTTATACAGTTAATAGTTTATATTTTTAAGTTTTGCATAAATCCAAGTGATTGTTTTGAAACTAGTATTTGTATATATAAGAGTTAAGGTTTTATAATTATTTCTTGTTTAAGAAATGTTACTAATGAATTTATAAAATGATATTCTATAAAATATTTTAAAATTTATTACTTTAAAACCTTATGGCGTATTATAATTAGTATTATTTTAATAAACTATATGTATTTTTGATCTTAAAAATGATTTTTTATTTATTTTTAAGTATTATTCTTATTTTTATAAAATTCCACAAAGGACTAAATATCTTAGAATATCTACTTTAAGTTTTATTTGTAATAATTAAAGTTAATAATGTTTATAAGGTAGTATAATGATTTTAATACTCAGAAATGATTTTTATTGGTTTTTAGGACTTTTATTTTATGAAATTTCATTTAGAAGTTAATAGTGTTATTATTTATTTGTACGATATTAAACTTGAATAAGTTAAATCATATTTTCTTAGGTATGTATTATTTGTTTGCGATCATTTTTATATATTATTAACATTTTTAGGATTTTTATTTATTTTTCCTAGGTTTAAAATAGGTTCAGGGGTATATTTGTAATTAGAAATTTTAAACAAACCTTCTTATTAAACATGGGCCTGGCCCATCGGTGGCACTGACCCGATCCGTCCACTGGTTGGGTTGAGCTGGCCAGCCCATCGGATTGGGTCAAACCAACCTAGAGTTGCTGGACCAGCCCCAATCGGCCCAGTCATTACCTCTCTCTCCCTCTCGACCTTATCCTTGGCGATGCCCTAGCGACGCCATCACCGCTACGATTCCGGCGGCCCTAGTCCTTCCCGGTTAACGCTACTGTGCAGGGTGATGTTGCCGACGGTGCTACATCGGCCTACCCTCTTCGATTCATGGCTTGCGCTCTCTGCTGGTGGTGCTTTTGACCTTCCCCTGGCATCTAGGGTTAGGAGCTCGCCGGTGATTTGGCGCTCCGATGCCCTATTGACGCCGCACTTGTGCCTTGATGATGGTGGGTATCACCCTATCCGGTGGCCGCCGTGATTGCGGCTCGACGCGGGTCGCAGCGTCCCTCTAGGGTGCTCCCCGTGCTGCCGTGTGCTGCATCTTCTTTGGCCTCTGCTTCCTCTTCTCTAAATTTGCGAGGACCTTAAGTAAGTTACTTTGCTCCTCTCTCTATGCTCTCTCTTCTGCTTTGCTCGGCAGCCTTTGTGTGCTTCTAGTGAACAATCCCTAATTGGGTGCATGATCTGATTAGGGTTCACCACTCTGGTTTGATTATTATAACTCTATTAAACTGATTATAAAATTGTCCTGGATGTTTACCTACTTATGCTAGTGATGTATATTTCACTATTATTTCATGGTTTGTGTACTGACATTGGTACTGTCAGTAATTGTTCACTTGATCTATATACACTAATTTGTGTTGATCTTCTAGATTGGAGTTAATATGATACTCCTATGATTCTCTGATTGTAAATATGCAACCATGGGTATGATTCCTGAGTGTTTATTCTAGGAAAATGATTAGCTAGCTAGCTACCAGTTTACTAATGAAATTTAAGTAAAGTATTTGCTTGGTTTAGAAGTTATACTTGTGACACCTTCTTTAGAATGGTACACAAATGTTCATACTTCTATTGCCTAAATCCTACCTGTCTCCAAGTTTGGCTGGTTAAATGACTGAAAAGATGTTGCTGGCTTTATTATCCTAAGATGCTATAGTCTATTAGCCTATGATGCTGGTCTGAGGCATGGCTAGGAAATATTAAGTTATTTCTAGCTGTCCCTCATAGATATGCTCTGATGGATGGTATCAGCTAATGATTCTTGAATCCTTTTAAGAAAATGATTAATCTCCTCACTGTCAAATATTAATCCTTTAGATCCTGAGATTACAGAGGTGCTACTCCATAGGAGATGTGCCCCGAATCTAGGTATAAGACTGCTGTTTATTTATAAACATGGAGATTTGAGTATATATCCAAGATTTATGATGCAAAGGCTGAGATCTTGGATTTGTTTGTAAGAATTTGTCATTGGCTTTCATTTAAATGCTTATGGGATGAATCTACACCCCACTTAGGTGTTTTTCTGAGAAGATTAAGTAAAGCAAATCATATGCTCATATGACTCTATGATAATCTGATCATGTGGTGATGTTATTTGAACTCACCAGATTACTTGTTGGTGGATGAAGTTGTGTGTTGCTTGCTGCTTGATCTAGCTCTGCACCATCTGTGCTGCTCCTGGGACGTTGTGCTTGACCTTTATTTCTACCTGCTCCACCTCCTCCTTATGTTACCATCCTGTGGAGATTAGATGCTTGATTTGGGTAATCTGCTGGAGAATTTAGCTATGGTTTCAGCAAGCTCAATAGTTGTGAGTGTGTGGTTGAGAAGGAGGAATGAGTCCCTGTGTTCTCCTTCGGCTGGTGCTTTGTATGGTTGCTTGTACTACTGCCGTCTGCTTGCCAGCACACCCATGCAGTTAGTTGACTAAGTTGTGTGTGTGTTGTGCATGTGGATCAGCTCAAGTAACTTGGCTTCTACTATTACCTGTTTACTAGTTGATAGCCTGGTGAATCTTTCCCGTTTTCTTCTGCTGATGATGTTGATCTGAAGCTTATTTGTTTAAAAGAACAGATACTATACATTGGTGAAATTGGCCCCTTTAACTACTCAATGATGTAACTAGGAACATTGCACTTCAATATTCTCTACTGAGAGTAAAACTAACACAGTAAGCCCCTTTCTCTTTTTCTATCTTTTGTTTGTATTTTGCAGGAATCAGAGTGAGGAATAAAGACACTAGATGAAAGAATAGTTAGATATTAGACTAGGGTTTTATTTCGTTACCTTTGTATTCTTTTATTTTAACTTCTGTATAGACATTGTAATAAGTATTTGTTTAATAAAGTTCTTTTGACTGTGTGACAATTATTTCTGTAAAGATAATGTAATGGGTGTATTCCTGTAATAAGGAATTTTCTTTTGCACTTCCTTTCCTATTATTTGTTTAATTATTTAAATGTAATTTACTCTTATTCTTTTGTGATAAAAGAACAATATACTACTCCCTGTCTTCTAATTAATAAAGAATTATTTTATATTATAATCCTTTATTAATTACCTTTCCTTACTGTTTACCCTTTATTTTTATTTTTATATTTTTTTTGTAATTTCTGTTTTAATTAATAAAATGTAAATTTTTCCTTGTATTACAGTTTGTTATATACTTGTAGTTATTACAATTCCTTAATCCCATATTTATATGGATTAGAATTAAAGAATACTACTTTCTTATTTGGTATTCTATTATTTTATTTAATACATGCAAGATAAAATATTCTTTATTTCTTTTAAAAATCTATTTTTATTATTTATTTACTTTTAGTTAACTAAATTGTGTATTCAGAGTCAAAACTCAAACTTCTTCTCTCATAAACCATAAAACTCTAAGGATCATGTCAAAATTCACCTCACTCATCTCAGATGATCTAACCTAATTTATCGGAGTGAGAGAACTCTGATTTACTCTACTCTTTTGGTTTGGCGCGAAAATTCCCCGGATTTTCTATGCATGAATGCAATGCACACATCTTAACTCAGCTTATTTCTAAGCTCTGTTGCTGGGATGTTACAGATCGAGGCTTGTCATGTTGATGGTCATGGTGCGTAGGGTGCTGGTGAAGATGAGGTTAATGCCACTACTACCATCCATGAATACCTTACTCATCTCTTAGACCGATCTGAGATTCAAGCACTAGGATAGCGTGGCCTAGACATGCGACCTAATGCAGGTGATCAGATCTATCATAGGTGATGCAGGACTTGGATCCGCTAAGGTACTCGCGAATAAAAGGAGGTGATGATACGGCCATGCTCACTTGCTGGGAGATCGTCTTCTGGCATGTTGGAGGACTGTCCCTTCTGGATCATGATCATGTTCCCGAGAAGTCGTGGGTACTAGTCTCCCCTGTTGTTATGAGCCACCGCGACCACAGGTGTCGGTGGTGCATTAGCTGGTAGTGGAGGTGGTGGTGGTGCTCCGTATGCTACATGGCCTGGGGCTATCCGTAGCCTTGACTTGTTGTCTAGCATTGCAGCTGGGTGTAAGCATCTTAGAGCTTCTAGAACTCATGGCAATCCTTGAGAAGATGGCTGGATTTGCGTTCATCGTCTTTGCTATCGATGTAGAAGTGGACATTGCACGGTCCTCACAGCCGCTGCATCGAGGATGGTTAGTCCTCGCGGGTGTGGCATTGCGACACTTCGGTTGTTTTCTCGATGTTCTTGTCATCGTGGTAACTGCTACTACGGTAGCCTCTGCCGTGGTTGCTATCGTCGTGCAGCCAGCTGTGACCATGTTGACTCCATCCTTATCTTCATAGTCGTGCATCTTGTGCTTTCCTCGGTGATCGCTTCTGCGATCTTGGTCATCCTCGTCATCCAAGCGTGCACGACTATTGCAGAGGGCATCTTCACCATCCTCCCAGCGATCGGCAATATCCATCAGGTGGTCGATGGTGTTTGGCTTGGTGCGCCCCGGCTCCTCCTTGAGTTCTCGCCAGCGGACACAGCTCCATCAATCGCCCACTCCTTAGAGATATCTTCTGCGGAGTTCTGATGATATACCAATACTGGATGTATGAGTGGAGGGACTCGCCGGGTCATTAGGGTGCATGCCTGGAGCTCCTCGATGGACATGGGGGTGTTTTTATGTGCCCTTTAAGTTTCGGACAAAAATTTACACCAGTTCTTCCTAGCTTCCAATTGAGCTCGAGGGGAGGCTGTTGAGCCAAGCATGCGCAGAACCTTTCAGTTGCACTTGTAAGCATTGCATAGTTGTGTTTTTGTTCCGGCATGGCACATGCTAGATTGTAGGTGGTCATCCAACTAGGTCATCGGCTCTTGGAGGCCGTCAAATTTAGGGTTATCCAAAGGTAGCTTGAAGTCCTTTGGCATCTGAGTTTGCCATATGGCATGGCTGAAGCATCTAGCACTTTAAAGTTCGGTGTATTCATCATCCGATTCGGTGCAGTAGGAGTGTTTTGCATGTTTTTTAGATTTTTTTCGCTATGTGATCTCATCACGAGCATCATAGTCGCGGTCCGTTCGCCGCGAGGCTGTGGCATCATTGTGGTGGGTCATCATCCTGCAATGGTGAGCGGTTGCTCCTATGCACCGCATGTGCTTTCTGTGGCTTCTTGGTGGGTTCGCCCGTGAGTGCATCTTCGACCAGGCTGAGCCTAGCAATGGCAGATCTGAAGGCAGATCATGGACCCCCTGTAGGAGGTTGGTTGGATAGTTTTTAGGAGGTGGCCTTGTTTACGGCGGCTTGCAGAATTTTGGGCATCATATTGCCCCATGAGTTACTAACATGAACGAGAAGTTGAGGCTTTTACTGGCCTCACGCCTTGCTTCAAAGTCCATCAGATGTGTTTGGGAGCATCCCTTGTGTGCCCCAGCGTGATGGTTTCCCTCTGAGGAGGATCCGCCGATGGAGGAAAGTTCCGCCCATCGGGCACTTGAAGCGTTATCCTGCCGCTTGCGTTCTTCGAGCTGGGCATGCTGTGGCTATTAGCGCTGGTATTCCTTGTTTAGGTACCAGCGGTAGGACATCAGCATCTCGCAAGAAGATTCCTCTGGTAGTGGAGTGCCTTTAGGGCTAGCTTGACCCTCTCACACTCATCATTTGAGAGGTGGATCTGTGGGCACTTGTTGAGCTTGTCAAGGTTGGCCCCGTTTTTGGGTCTGGTGCTGGTGTTGCTCGCATTAATGGTGATGAAAATGCACTGGTAGTGGTTGATGGATGTTGCTCCTGCAGCTCTCCTGGTCAGATCTGACATCGTCATCTCCTCCGAGCTGCTATTCGAGCTATAGGTCGAGGAAGAGGCGCTAAGCTCACTGAGGGTGCCAAGTGGTGGTGGGATCCACGAGGTGGGTGAAATCAACAAAGATGTCGACTACTGCTTGACCAAACAGATCTGGTCTAGGAGGCGCAGAGTGTCGGTCTTGCCGACCTGGAATTGGAGGTCGCTGATCATCATATCGGCTCCATTGTTGTGGGAGTCGAAGGTCGGGCGGGTTGCCGGCAAGTGGATGGTGAAGTTGAAGGAGTCTAAGAAGATCTGCTCCACAGATGCCGACTAATCGTAGATTGCCGGTGATGGGGCTACCGAAGTAGCGACATCGTGCATGGGCTTCGCACAGACGAGACTAATTAACGTGGGGTGATGACATCAATACCCATACTTAATGGACTTGGGTTTAGGGAACAGCGGCTCGCTGGAGACTTCATCGGCTAACAGACAAACACAAAGGGGACACGAGGTTTACCCAGGTTCAAGCCCCGGGAGGGAAAAGCCTACTCCTGCTTGTCTATTCTTGATTGATTGAGCAACTGAAGGTTAAAAGGGTGCCAATACGGCTATCGAGCATAGATTGAATCAGACGGGTGTGTTTGCTAGGGTTTAGGTGATCCTCCTCATTGCTCCCTCCTGGCCTTTATATGGGGAGGCTAGGTCTCGAGAGACATCCGAGTTAGTTACAGATCTGAGGGCTAAACCCTATAGTTTCCTATCTAGTCTTACCATATCCGCTAAGGAGTCAAATCCTTCATGGGCTTGGCCACACCCAAATCATCATGGTCATCGTCAGCAACGGATCATCGAATTGGCCTCCCGTTGAGATGGACCAGATAGGCCAATATCAGGTACCCATAGGGCATACCTATGTCACATCCTATCCTCTTACACCTCCTTGTGAAGGATCTCTCTCCCTATCGCAAATTCCCCATGGCTTCGTATTAGCGAAGTACATGTTCTCAGTGGTTTCTCAGAAAGGATCTGCTGCTTTTCTAGATTGAGGACTCATAGGTTTTCGGGGTGTTGTATATGTGTGCGGTCACGGATGCACTACCATTTGAGGATCTCTACAACTCAATCTTTAAATTGGTAAGAGTACAACTACTTCATCTGTGAGATTAATTCTCGTAACGCTTTTCGGTCTTCGAGGGTAAGTTCTCTATGGATATATATCCACCCGTTGCTTGCATCTAGTAGATAGATCTTGGTGCTTAGTTGTTCATATCACAGGATTTTTTTTCTATGCTGCGAACCCAACATGTAGCAGGTCTTGCGCCATGAGAAGCGCAGCCTTAGGCGAGGGGTTGCTGCTATGCCCACCCCTGGAGATGGACATGGTGCTTGTGTGGGTGCGATGTTGCTGCTGTCCGGGGGGACAGAGGAGTGCACCTTGTCATCTCCTACCATGCTCTCTTGGTGATGAGGGTCATCGTTAGCAAGGCGTGGGTTGTCGTTGATGACAGGTTCCGCTCTGGCGGCGGATCGGCGATGGGCGCACACACTACGGGTTTCGTGGCCATGCCGATGAAAGGGGTGAGAGATGTGCCTCATCCCCCTACTTGGCATGCCAAATTTAGAAGATAGTCCCTACAAGGTACCTCTTGAAGTAGGATCAAATCGAACATAGGGGTCTGGACACGATCTTCCTAAAACCCTTAGCAAGCTTTGCAAGAAAATAGCAGGAAACACGGTAGAGGGATATAGAGAGTATACCCAGGTTCAGGGCATCGTGCAGTGTAAAACCCTACTCCTTACCTGGATTGCTTGCACTACTTGGTGAGGTTTATAGTACAAGGTTCTGATCAGGCAATCAGATCTAGGGATCCTAGCTAGGAGAAGCTAGGGTTTTTGATGGTGGAAGAAGGTTGGATCCCTTCTAAGGCACAACCCTACCCCCCTTTATAGGCGCCATGGTCCTCTTTCCAAGATAATGGATGGAAGTTTTTCCACATGGCAACATAGAAGGGGCATGTAGGTTGCAATGGTTCTAGCCTATGGACCTGGTCCATGGTGGGATGCTGTGAGCATCTTCTCCTCTGCCTCCTACATGTTCTTCCTCCGCCAGAGAGAGAGGTGGTCCCCAATGGTGCAGGTGCTATCGGCTACTCCTGCCTTGGAGAATAGGAAGATGCCTTCCTTGTGGAAGGGGTAGGTTAGTGGTCCCTTTTGGTCTTCAGCAGTGAGGCATTGTTGCCCAAGTATGCTTCATGCGGCCCCCTTGCATGGGGGTCCTTCTCTGCATGACTCTTCAAGATGCAACCCCTCGAGAGGGAGCCTCGTAGTTTTTTTTGGTGAGGCTTCAGAGCGTCATCCCTTCTGAAGCTGTTGGCCCTCTAAGCTAGGCCTGGAAGTAGGTGGGCCGTGGTACCCTGGTAGCCACTAGTCCGATAGTTTGTAAGGACCTTAATTTTCAAAAGGCACCAGATGTTGATTTGCAAGGTAACAGAAGTTGATTACTATTCACTAGTACTCATAATATTCTTGTCTGTGAGCATATAAGTTTGTTTCTTTGTTAGTCATGGCCGACTTGTGGTTTTCTGGCTACTAGTCTTTATCAATAGCATTTGTAAGTAATTTTTTAGCTTTCTTGTCTTTGTGAACAATTGAATGCTCTAAATTTGTTGCTTCTATAATTTATTATTAGTGAACTTGTGATTGCTGTAGATGATAAATTTCTATTGTATACTACTTTGTGCTTTAACTTCATTGATGTGCTATTTTTTAGATTGTATTTTGATTCATGCTTTGGCTTGTATGATGTGCTGATTGAAACAAAGAGTTAATTGATTGGTTGAAATAAATATTGGTAACACATAATATTAAATGGGAGATCGTGAATGGATGTATAGTCGATGGAAGATGGGTCACGCGACATCTAGTGAATGGGTTGACCGCATTACTGAATTTGTAGAGCAAGCATTCTCTGATCTTGATTTTGTTGAAGGCGACAAAATAAAATGTCCATGTGCAATGTGTCGAAATTATTCAAGACGTGATAAGCGTGAAGTATAGAAGCACTTAAATGTATTTGGGTTTATGCAAAACTATACAACATGGATAGGGACATTCTGAATCTGGGCCTTTGATAGAGCATGAATCTGATGGAATCTGGAGTATGCTAGTTGATCTTATTGGGAATAACCAGTGGCGGATGATGAAGAGCCACCTCCCCGCTACCCAAGACTTCTATAAAATGGTTGACAATGCTAAGGAGTTGGTCCATTCTAATACTTGTCACTCAAACGTATTAGCCATTTCTCATCTGATTTCTATTAAATCACAATACAACATGTCAATTGCAAACTATGATGCTATACTTGATTTCATCCATGATCTCTTTCCTTTGGATTCCAAATTGGTTAAGGACTTGCACCACTCTAAGAAGATGTTATATGGCTTAGGAATTACCAATGTCAAAATTGATGTGTGTTGCAATAATTGCAAGCTGTATTGCAAAACTGATGAAGATAAGGAGATGTGTGATCATTGCAACCAATCTGGCTATGAGGAAGGTCCAAATAAAATTCCGTGCAAAGTATTGCGGCACCTACCCCTTCTACATAGGCTACAAAGGTTGTGTGAAAATGAGGGTGTAGCAAAGCTCATGCGTTCTCACAAGCCTTCCAAATTTGGTAAGATGGTGCATCCATGTGATGGGGAAGCTTGGCAGGACTTTGGTAACGAGTTCAAAGATTTAGGAAGAGATCCTAGAAATGCCTGCCTATGTATAGCTACCAATGGTTTCACACCATTCAATCAGGGTACTACTCCTTATTCTTGTTGGCTAGTCTTTATGAGTCCACTAAATCTCCCTTCTAGCACAATGCTAAAGTCAGAATACATATTCATTAGCCTTGTTATTCCCGTCCCTAAACATCCAGGAAAGAAACTAAATATTCTCATGCATCCTTTAGTTGATGACCTATTGAAGTTGTGGAAGGGGGTAGCTACATGGAATGCTTCAGTCAAAAAATCTTTAAAATGAAGTCAAACTTTTTGTGGCTAGTCCATGATTTCCCTGCATATTGTAACTTTTTTGGATGGAGCACACATGGTATTTTAGCTTGTCCTATTTGTGGGTCTAATTCCAAAGCATTTATGGTCAAGAGTGGCGGAAAGCCTTGTTGGTTTGATTGCCATAGGTGCTTCCTTCACAGTGATCACCCTTTTAGAAACAAGCCTAATGCATTTCGAAAGGGCACAACAATTCATGACGATCTATCAAGGGAATTAACCGGAGAGGAAGTGGAAGCTCACATAGACAAGTTCGTAAATGACACTAGGAGCTATGTAGTATGCACCATTGGACTCACAAAAGCTGCTTCTGGCAACCCAAATATTTTCCAAATTTAAAGTTTCACCACAACATTGATGTCATGCATAATGAAAAAATGTTTCTGTAGCTATATGGAATACATGATTTGACATATCAGAAAAGCCTAGAGATAATATCAAGGCAAGTCAAGATTTAGCCACCACTTGTTATCGCACTAAGCCACATGTGAACAGGGAGACCAATAGAAAGTGGGACAAACCAGGGGCACTATTTTGCATTGATAAGGATGAGAAGATCATCGTTCTTAAGTGGATTGAGAAACTCATGTTTCCCGATGGTTATGCAGACAATATTAGGAGAGGTGTTCAGTTAGGTGAAAAGAAGATTCATGGCCTCAAAAGTCATGATTTGCATATATTCATGGAGCGCTTACTACCAATTGTGTTTTGTGGCTTTATCCCTGAGAACATTTGGTTGTGTTTGGTTGAGCTAAGATTTTTCTATAAGCATTTGTGTGTTAGAGAGCTTAGCGAGGATTTCATAAATTTTATGGAACAAACCATTCTTGTGCTCATATGCAAAGTAGATATGATATTTCCTCCTGGTTTCTTTAATCCAATGCAACATCTAATTGTGCATCTACCTCGTGAGGCCCGACTTGGAGGCACTGTCCAAGATCGATGGATGTACGCATATGAGAGGTAACCTGAAACATGCATTTTTTAGTTGTATCTATATACATATAACTCATTGGCCGGTTCTATGTATAGAAATACATCATCTTAAGAAAACAGTTGGTAATAAAGCTAGAGTTGAGGGCTCAGTTGTTAAATATCATCTTGTTAAGGAATCTACAAGCTTTTTGATAATGTACTTCAAACCAAAAGTACGATCAGTTCGAAGGAAAGCTCCTCATTATGATGATGGATCTAATTCATTTCAAAGTTCATGTGATATTGACATACTCCAATACACTGGTCGATGCATGTGCCCTAGGGGAAATCGTGATCTTGACACATAGGATTACAAAGTTGCTTTCTTGTACATATTGAGCAACATGTCCGAGATGGATGCTTTGTTTGAGTAAGTGTTGAACCCATGTAGTGTAAGCAAATGCATCCTTTAAAATTTTCAATTACTATTAATAAGTAGCTACGTTTTCCATGTAGACAATTTCATAAGGAACATTGGAAGAGTCGATGTAAAGAAGATGAGCAACAAGTTTGACATCTAAAGTTAAATGTATGGAGATCAGGAACGAATTTGTTTGACTAGTTCAAGAAACAAGTAAATATCCTCATTAGGACAATAAGACATATATAGCAAAATGACATATAACACCTACTATACAATTATATTTACAATGCATGAAGTCAGCTGCCATTCATATTATCTTGCGCCAAATGTCATATGGGTTTTCAACTAAGTTTACTAGTTACGGGATGTATGATATCAATGGATATAAATTTCCTTCTTCAAAGTATTAGAGGGTGAAGTTATTGAGTACAACGAATACTAGTGTGTGTGTGTGTGTCTAGTAATGGTGATCACAACAATGTGTTTGACTATTATGGAACCATAGATGGCATCATAGTAGTAACTTGGGAAGGCATCTCTAGGCTTGAACTTATTCTGTTTGAATGCTACTGGTTTGATCCAATGGCAGGGGTGAGGTGTACATAAAATCTTAGTTTTGTAGAGGTGAATCGCAACTCTAGTCTTGCAGGTAACAACCCATTATCTTGGAAAGTCAAGATACACTAGTGTATTACCTTGATTACCGTTGTCAGACTGCATCAGTGCTGAAAGAATGGTTAGTGGTGTATCATATGCCTCGAAAAGGATATGTTCTGACAATTGGCAACAATCTTGATGAAAACCCTCATGAAGAATTAGTGCAAGAAATGCTAGTCTATCAATACGAAGATGGTTTGCAAGGCACCTTTACTATTGACATAGGCATTTACTTTGAGTTTCCTACTTCGATTATTTCAGATGATGTCATCCAAAAGATATAGCCTTTTTGCAAGGCGAAAGTCTTTATTCATAAGATGAGAAAGATAATAACGAAGAAGGTTGTATAATGGGTTATTTATTCCCTAGACTGACATCCTAGATGAGTTATTAATTCTTATGTATTTCCTTAAGTAAAGTCGATTTGTGTGAGAAAAGGTGACATTTGATATGGTTATGTTGTTTGCATTTTTGCGCTATTTACTTGTACTGGTTGCCTCTCACTGCTCGTATTTCTTTTTGCTTGTTGCCTATCTTATTATGTGCATATATGGTAACTTCATATCGTCAAAATGCAGGATATGAGACGTCGAGGGGGTGGAGCCCACGGAGGGCGTGGATGCAATGGAGGACAAGGAGCAAGTGCTGCTATTAACAATAGCTCACAAAGTGTTGATAGTGCCGACACTAGCAACCATGATGTTAGTTGATCTTGTGAACGTATAGGGAGAAAAAGGAAGTCCAGGACCGAACTCAAGATGCCATCATGTTATGGCAAGATTTTCTTACAACCTAGTGATGATAAGTAACTACTTAACTCATGTAGTTGCAATTGATCAGAGATGCTATTTTTGCAAAATTTGGATCACATTTGACCTGATCATCATGTAGCAATTCAAGTATGCTAACTACAAACCCAAGCAAGCATACACTTACCCTTCTCATCTTGGACTTATTCTCAAAAAAGAGTACCCTGGTTTGGTGGAGGAAGAATATGAGGACAGTAATATCATTAATGTTCGAGCTGCCACATGCTGGGATGACTACTATCTCTGTCTAGATGACAAGGGTGTGACCCCTGCAGATCTAGTCAAGAGAGAATTCTGGGTAAGAACTCTCTGTAAATAAGCCTACATGTTTATATTTACTTAGTTTGCTAGTCTTTAATCTGATCTTCTTATTTTTATTTGCAACATCTCTATGAGGTCAACAAGAATGGCCAAGTCCGAGCCAACACTATGCTTGAAAATTATATAGTGAAGCATGTTCTGAACATGATTTATTCAGCCTGTATTGGTGTTATTAAAGAGTATTACAGGAAACAAGGAGAAATCATTGATGATGTGCTGGCACGTCCAAGAATGCTCGATCATGACGACTACAAAGGGAAGTGAAAGAAAGCTCAACATGCATTCTTGAACCCAACTTATGTTGCACAAAACCACGGTGGCTCACGTAACTTCACTGAAACCAAGCAACTATTGGTTTGGATTGAGAACTTGACTTGATTTAAATTGATGTTTTTTGTCTTGCATGATCAAAGTCTATTGAAATTTGTGATTTAGCAACAAAAATATGGGCCTGAGAAATCTTCTGACCTCAAGACATACCAAGTGATGAAATCAGGCATGAAAAACACTGATCTCACCACTGGATGTAATGGTCCAATAAGCAGCGAAAAAGTCAAAAAACGCCTGGTAAGTACAGTCTATAGAATCAAAGTTGTCAGAATCGTGATTCTGAATCGGATCGGAAACTCTAGTATAGGATCGTAGACCGTAGGATCATAAATTTTAGAATCGTGAAATCATAGATTCTACTTAGTAGAATCGTAGAATCGATCTACTCAATTTGGGTCGTAAAGTCGTAGAATCGCTATGGTAGAATCACGATTCTGACAACTATGTATAGAATCTCTACTCCTATCCATATGCTCACACTGTATTATCAATAATCCTTCATTTTTTTGGTCATAGACTGATTATGCAGCATCTTATCAATTATCCTTTTTTGTCATAGTTTGCTTATGCAACATATGCTAGTGTTGAACATCCCGCAGACTGGGATCATCGAACTTTTGACACTACGAGAAATGTCTCCATCCACAAAAGTTTGGTCCATCGAGCGTCGTAGAAGGTGTGTCTTCCACAATAATTTCATTCGCTTGATTGTGGCCGATGGAAAAGTTTTTTCTGCTTTCGTGGACCTCTACTATGATAAAATTGCTAAAAACATGAAAGAAGATGGACCGACGCGCGATAGATGTAAGATTTTTGGTTTCTCGCACAATGTTGACTAACCAAAATCTTTTAAGGCGTGTGGGTCCCGGATGTCAATGTCTCTAGTGGACCATACTTTCCGGTCGCGCCTCCTTGATTTGAACTCGATAACATTGCTCGATGCATTCGCTATTTAGTCAGGCTGCTAGGTCCCCTATGTCATCCTCTCATTAGAAGAATCGTGTGTATGATGGAACTTTTTCCTTCACTCGCACTACCCTGCCCCAAACTTGATAGCATTACTCGATGCATTTTACGTTTATTCAGGCTGCTAAGTACCATATGTCAGCCTCTCATTATAAGAAACGTGTGTATGATAGATTTTTTTCCTCGGCTACGCCTCTCAGATTTCAACTCGATAACGTTGCTCGATGCATCAGCCATTTATTCAGGATGGTGGGTCCCCCATGTTAGCCACTCTGTAAAAGAAACGTATGTATGATGGACTATCTATATCTGCTCGTGCCTCCCTGTTTCAAACTTGATAGCGTTGCTCGATGCATCCAAAGTTTATTTAGGCTGGTGGGTCCCCAATGCCAACCTCCTCTGTAGACGAAACATGTGTATGTTGGACATGTTTTTGGTCGCGTCTGCCATTTTGACCTTGGTAACGTTGCTCGATACGTAGCTATGTATGGTATTGCTACTGGAGATCTAATGTCAGCCTCTCTAGACAAGAAACATGTCTATCTTGGTCTTCTTTTCTCTGGTTGCGATCGCGGTTGTGCCCTTGCCATGAATGTTCTGACTAATGGGTCCCCGATGTCAGCCTCTCTGCATAGAAAACGTGTCTTTGTTGGACTTTTTCTTTCGGTCGCGCCCGTTACTTTGACCTTCTTAACATATCTCGATGCAACCGTGTATGTTCTGGCTGGTGGGCTCCCGATGCCAGCCTCTCTGTATAACTACTTAACTTTTATTCAAACCAACCTATGAAACTCGAGGGACACTGCAGTGGGTCCATGACCGTAAAGCAATATTGGTACAATAAAAATGTAAACCCAATATAAATATATGTACGCATAGAGGATTCAAACTCAAGACTTCCAATAGATGTAAACTGAGTGCATTGCCACTATACCAAAAATAAAAGGGCGGCACTTCTGGCACCTCAATTTATAAAATGCCACATAATGGAGTAGTTTCTTAAAAAGACGGGGAGGGTGAGTTTTTTAAGAGGTGGGGGCAATGTCCAAAAGGCCAAATTAAATAGATTTGGCTATTCTACATGGGTTATACTCCATGGGCTATGCTCGATGGGCTCCTTTCTTAAATTTCACTAGGTTGTGCTTAGTAGTCACCTGACCCCAGAAGGATGAATTCGAAGATTTTGGGTTAAAGAGGAACCGAATAGGCTAGCTTTCATCTGCTCGTTAGAAAAAATGCATTGTGCTATGGCTTGGCCGGATTTGAAAAAAATACCTCACCAAGGGTGGAAAAATAAGAGATAGTTCTTTTGACAGATATTCATGTATAAAAATTCTTCAGAGAGAATCAGTTGTTTCCGTTCTAAAAACATTAGTGCACGGTCAGTTTGCTGCTCAAAGTTTAATCTTCTTATTCCCTAGCAGCCCATGGCGAAATACAAATTAAGATGGAACATAATCATTTTCATAATAGTTGGTCATATAGGGAACCATCATATAGATACATATATATCATACCAATACATACTAGTCATAGCTCCAATCCAGCAAGAGGTTGTCATAGTTTTACCACCCATATATGATCAGTGGAGATAAGACAACCGCATAATTAATTACAAAAGCATGCGACCAAAGTGCTAGACAGCTAGGAACTTCATGGCTAGCGTGTGACATTCAAGGCAGCGAGATACATTGGCCTTGACCATTCTTTCGATGGTAAATTTTTCTTCTTTCTGGAACTTGATTCACCTAAAAGTAGCTGCCAAGTGCCCATCGGTCCAGTTAGTGGCATAGCGTCCCTCGATTTGCACTCCTTCGCTCTGCATCTTGAAGACTATTGTGCCCTTTCATTTCGCCTAGAGAGATCTTTCTCTCTTGGTGTTTTCCGCCCCGCAAAGGTGGCACAATCTTTCTTTCGTCGCTCCCTGAGTCTTAGGGTTTATGGAGGATAATATACGCCAGAGGGGAGAGCCAGGGGTGGACTAGGGCGGCCACACCACCTGGTGGCGCGACCTAGGCTGGCCCGCGCCAGGGGGTGGTGTGGGCCCCCTGTGGCCCATTTCAGCCTCCCCTTCTGGCTTCCTTCGTCTTCTGGAAAAATAGGATTTTCCATGTGTTTTCCTGGATTTTCTGATCTTCGCGAATTTTGCCTCCAAACAGCACCTTTCCATCAGAATCCTGACTGCAGCGGTCCATGCTCCAAAAGTCATCAACCATGCAAAAACAGATGAAATAACATAAGTATCATCTCTTAATATGAAATATATCAATGAATAACAGTAAATTATAATATAGAATAGTAATGCAAAATGGACGTATCAACTCCCCCAAGCTTAGACTTTGCTTGTCCCCAAGCGAATCTGAGCTCAATAAACATGACCTTAGGTTTATGGAGTGAAGAGTCGATAAAATAATATGGACAAGAAGCATCACATTCATCAACACATAAGTCATAATAGAAGACAACTCACTATTATATAACTTAACTTGCAATAAGTAAAGGAAACACAATAAAGATATATAAAGTGAATCATAATTGGTAATGGCAAACTTAGCTCTTGGTCGAAGAATAGTTGACAATTTGCTGGAGTTCACAAATAACTGATTTTCGATGATAGCTTTCAAAGTAGTAGACACCAAGATAAGAGCAAAGTGCAAAACAAGGAACATAAGAAACATGATTGAATAGATCATCATATGAATGAATAAAACACATCAACTCAAAATACTTGTTGAGATAGAAGGGAATAGGTTTACTGACTCAACTAAAAAGTAAAAGAAAGGCCCTTCGCAGAGGGAAGCAGGGATTTCAAGTTTTATAAAGAGCTTCGAAAAATTGTGGTACTTACTAGCTTTTAGCTCTCATTGCCCCTATCATAGGCATCTTTAGGTGATTAAGGTTAAAGTGACACAACTAAGATGATATGCTTGACAAGTTATAAGTTGAAATCTCATGCCCCTTACTTACGAGTACCGAACCTCATGCTACTAACCTTCAGTCACAAGTAAGCTCTTGTCATTGTAAATACATATGTATCATAAAAAATCGCCATGATACATATGTATTTACAGGAGCCATCCCATAATCAAAATGACAAGACAAGCAGACAATGAGCATCTCAGCGATCCTTTTATTTGCATAGGTTTTTATTGAGGATGCTTCATAGAGTGGTCATTATGGTTATGCTGCAAGTTTCCACCATGATTAGGCATGGCTTAGGCTAGCGGCCCAGGCGTTTCTCTGACACACATATAAACTCCATGATCTTACAAGTTCCCCTTTTATTTCACACCGCCGGGATCCATAAGCAAAAGAATCATGATATCAACGAGGTACAAAGTACCAGTGCAATGTTGAAAGCATTCCCCATGATGCATGGTTCTGCTAACTTCAACTTATAAAGCGCAAGCATATACGCAACAAAGATGGACACAATGGTTCAAGTTTATTAATTGCAAGAAAGTAAAGTGTGTCATGAAGTTCGTGAGAGATTTAATCACTATTTTCTCATAACAAGTTTAATTTGGAAGGTAGATAAAAACATGAATTTACTTGGAATAGCAATAGTGCTAATAGGTAGGTATGGTGGACACAAATTGCATAGATTTGGTTTAAGGATTGGATGCACGAGAAGAATTCCCTCTCAGTATAGGTTTTTGGCTAGCACGGCTGGGTAGCAAGTATAAGAGTTGAAGGAAACAAACAAACATACAAGTGATAAAAACAAACATGCAATCTTCCTTGGAAACACAAAAGATCTTAACTAGAGAATACTAAACTTATGAGCAAATCAAGAAAGAAAGATGATGAAGTTATGTTTCTTTAAGAGTACTTTTGTATTTTCCAATCAACCCTCAAAAATAGTGTTGCTACTGACCGAGCCAGGTTTGCCAAAACCAACTAATATTAACTCAATGATCCCAAAGTGCTACCAATACTAACAACAAGATCAATCAAATAACCACGAATTGAAAACTAATATAAGATATGCAAAGAGTAAATGATAGAACTTCTCATTAATAATCCATAACGACAACTCACACCAAGGGATACATATCTAACGAGAGAGGGAAAACTTCCATAATGCAAAACATCCTACATGATAACTTCTTTATTCATGATATGACTCTACTAAAAAGGTAAAAAGATAGAAGATAGTGATGTGATACCGCGGCACTCCCCCAAGCTTGGAAAAAACCAAGGGGATGCCAAACCTGATGACGAATTACTCCTTTGGTGGTGGTGGTATTCTCTCGTCATCATCCGACTTCCAGGGTAAGGGCTCCCCATCAACAAAGGACATCGTGATTCCAGCATCCTGAAACTTGCAGCAGCACTTATGCGTTTAAACCTAACCTCGTACTCACAGATTTGATTTTGAATGTCGTAGAGTTGTGCTTGCAGTTGGTTGGTTGTTTGGCGGAGTGAGAGGACTTCATCCTTGAGCTCAGCAGTCTCCTTTTGGTGCTCGGCGATGAGTTCGGAACAAGTCTTATGGATGATATCCACTTCGCGTTCTGCCATCTTCTTGTACCTAAAGACTTCTTGCTCCAGTGCTTCCATCCTGTCCTCTAGACTTCCTTCACCTTTAGGGACTTGAACCTCCTTTATCCGTACCTCTCCATCTTCAAGCAAAAACTCCTTGGGATGAATCTTCAACTCTATCATGTATGGGTTGATGATATCTGCAGAGGAATCTTCCTTGGCTGATCCAGAGGAAGACATTTTGGCTCCAAATCTAGGACTCTACCTGTCAGAAATAGATCGAAACAAAAACACGACGAGAACATGATATACGAACCTCGAGGGATCCGGGGATTATATATTACGAAGTTTTACAACAAAAGGAAGGTACTGGGAGAAAACGGGTCGGAGACGGAGTCCGAGGTGGCCACACCACCTGGTGGCATGGCGAGGGGTGGGCCCGCGCCACAGGGTGGTGTGAGCCACCATGGCTCTGTTTCCGTCCCTCTTTTGCTTCTTAGCTTTCCTTGTTGGCTAAAAACTGCAAAAATATAACTGGACAGATCTTTTGTGGAACTTTTCTTACTAGAACTGTTACCTATTCGAAAACGGACTATGCAGGTCTCTGAATTTGGTCTTTGATAAATTTTTCCGAAGTTATAACTTGAAAAGCATCAACATCTTCATTGTAAGAATCTCCAGCAATATAGTGCTTGAGTCGTTGCCCGTTCACCACTTGTGTAGTGCTGTCTTTTAAAGAGAAAAATTTTATCGCTCCTGAACGGTACAGTTCTTCAATAACGAAAGGTCCTTCCCATTTTGATAGTAGTTTTCCTGCAAAAATTCTGAGACGAGACCTATACAATAGAACTTTCTCACCAACATGGAATTCTCTCTTAAGTATTCACTTGTCATGCCATCTTTTATCTTTTTCCTTAAAGAGTCTAGCATTCTCATATGCTTCACTCCTCCATTCTTCCAAAGAACTTAAGTCAAATAGTCTTTTTTCACCAGCAAGCTTATAGTCTCTATTAAGTTCTTTAACTTCCCAATAAGCTTTGTGTTGTAATTCTAAAGGTAGGTGACAAGCTTTCCCATAAACCATTTTGTAAGGAGACATCCCCATAGGGTTTTTATAGGCAGTCCTATAAGCCCATAAAGCATCATTCAACTTTTTAGCCTAGTTTTTTCTAGATCTATTAACAGTCTTTTGCAAGATAGATTTAATTTCTCTATTTGATAACTCTACTTGCCCACTAGTTTGGGGGTGATAAGCTGAAGCGATTCTATGATTAACGTCATATTTAGCAAGGGTATTTCTAAAACCACCATGAATGAAATGAGAACCTCCATCAGTCATGAGATACCTAGGCACTCCAAACCTAGGAAAGATAGCATCCTTAAGCATTTTTAGAGAGGTCTCCCCATCAGCACTCTTCGTAGGTATGGCTTCTACCCACTTAGTAACATAATCAATGGCAACATGAATATGAGTATAACCTTTCGAGGGAGGAAAAGGACCCATAAAGTCAAATCCCCAGCAATCAAAGGGTTCAATAACTAGAGAGTAGTTCATAGGAATTTCATTGCATCTAGAAATATTACCAACATGCTAACACTCATCACAAGATAAAACAAATTTTCTTGCATCTTTAAAAAGGGTAGGCCAGTAGAAACCTGATTGTAGCACCTTTTGCGCAGTTCTATCTCCCGCATGATGTCCTCCATAGGCACTACCATGACATTTCATAATATCTCCTTTTGTTCGTATTCGAACACATCTTCGCATAATACCATCCACTCCTTCTTTATATAAATGTGGGTCATCCCAAAATAATGCCTCAAATCGTAAAGAACTTCCTTCTTTCTTTGAAAGTTGAAAGTTGGCAAATACTTGGAGACAATAAAGTTAGCATAATCAGCATACCAAGGGCTCCCTCCTGATCTTATCCCTATTGCGGCCAACTGTTCATTCAGGAAACTATCATTAACAGGCATAGGATCAAAAGAGATATTTCCCAACCGGGATAAATTATCAGCAACAGGATTTTTAGCACCTTTCCTATCTACAATATGTAGATCAAACTCTTGTAAAAGCAGCAGCCATCTAATAAGCCTAGGCTTAGCATCCTTCTTCGTCATAAGGTACTTAATAGCAGCATGATCAGTATGAATGGTGACTTTTGAGTCTACAATATAAGGTCTAAACTTATCACAAGCAAAAACGATAGCTAGGAATTCTTTTTCAGTAGTAGCATAATTCCTTTGAGCAGCGTCAAGAGTCTTACTAGCATAATGAATAACGTTTAACTTTTTATCAATTTGTTGCCCAAGGACAACACCTACAGCAAAATCACTAGCATCACACATTATTTCAAAGGGTAAACTCCAATCAGACGGTTGAACGATAGGAGCTGCAGTTAAAGCCTTCTTAAGAGTTTCAAAAGCTTCCTTACAATCATCATCAAAAACAAAGGGTACATATTTTTGAAGAAGATTAGTGAGGGGTTTTGATATTTTAGAGAAATCTTTAATAAACCTTCTATAGGAACCAGCATGACCAAGGATACTACGAATACCTTTGATGTCTCTTGGGCAGGGCATTTTCTTAATTGCCTCAACTTTAGCTCTATCCACTTCCATGCCTCTTTCGGAAACCTTATGCGCAAGGACAATCCCTTCATTAACCATGAAGTGGCATTTCTACCAATTAAGAACAAGATTAGTTTATTCACACCTCTGCAAAACTTTATCAAGGTTGTGTAGACAATTATCAAAAGAAGTTCCATAGACGGAGAAGTCATCCATGAACATTTCCACAATTTCCTCACAAAAACCATGAAAGATAGCAGACATGCATCTTTGAAAAGTAGCAGGAGCATTACATAAACCAAAAGGCATACGTCTATAAGCATAGGTTCCGTAAGGGCATGTAAAAGTAGTTTTTTCTTGATCTTGTTGTTTAACGGCAATTTGAGAGAAACCGGAATATCCATCAAGAAAACAAAAATGGGTCTTTTTAGATAACCTTTCTAACATTTGATCGATAAAAGGAAGTGGGTAATGATCTTCCTTAGTAACTTTGTTAACTTTCCTAAAATCAATGCACATTCTATAACCTACTACTATTCTTTGGGGAATAAGCTCATCATTATCATTAGGGACGACGGTAATTCCCCCCTTTTTAGGGACACAATGAACAGGACTAACCCATGCACTATCAGCATTAGGGTAAATAATACCAACATCAAGGAGTTTCAATACCTCATTTCTTACCACTTCCTTCATCTTAGGATTTAAACGTCATTGGTGCTCAACCACTGGCTTTGCATCTGGTTCTATATTGATAGCACGCTAACATATAGTAGGAGAAATCCCTTTTAAATCATCCAGAGTATAGCCCATAGCCCCTCGGTGTTTCTTCAGTACCTCCAGTAACCTTTCTTCTTCCTTCCCTGAAAGTTTAGAGCTAATAATAATAGGATATATCTTATTGTCATCAATGTAAGCATATTTAAGATCATCAGGGAGAGGTTTTAGATCGAAGACCGGATCCTTTTTGGGCGGCAACATGGTACCCAAGTCTTCTACAGGCAAGTTGTGCTTAAGCATCTTAGGTTGACAACGGAGAATCTCGTCAATCTCATTTCTTTCTTCCATGAAGATTTCACTTTCATTATCCTCCATAAATTGCTGCAAAGCATTGTTAGGAGCAAGAGAGATAGAGGCAAGTTGTTCAACTCTAAAATCCTCATTATGTGTTTCATTTTCACAAGGTTCTTTAGTAAATTTCGAAAAATTAAACTCATAAGATTCCCCATCAAATTTAGTTAAGATTTTCTTCCTTTTGCAATCTATAATAGCTCCACAAGTACTCAGGAAAGATCTACCAAAAATGATGGGATAAGTTTTACTAGCAGCTGAACCAAGTACTAGAAAATCAGCAGGATATTTAATCTTACCACAGAGAACTTCTACATCCCGCACAATACCAATTGGAGAGATGGTCTCTCTATTATCAAGGTGAATAACCACATCAATCTCTTCCAACTCACATGGACTAATTTCATGCATAATTTCTTTATAAAGCTCATAAGGAATAACACTTGAACTTGCTCCAATATCACATAAACCATAATAGCAATGATCACCAATTCTAACAGAAAGCACAAGGACACTAGCTTTTTTAGCTTTATTAGGATGTGAGACAATATTAGAAGCATCCTCAGAAAAGAGTATGTGTCCATCTTCTATACTTTTAGTGACAAGGTCTTTCACAATTGCTACAACAGGTTCAATGTTTATTTGTTCATCAGGTTTTACAGTTCTCTTTGCACTTTTAGTGATTACACTAGTTATCATAGGATGATCCTTTACCTTATCCAGGAAGGGTTTTTTCTCGATATAAGGTTCAGGTAAGATGTGATCAATAGTGTAAAACTCAGTACTCCCAACAGGAACACAGTCAACAATATCTTTATAAGGTGCATGGTACTTTCTCTATCCCTTTTTTGGGATTTCAATATAAGAAGCAAAAGCCTTAAAACAATTTGTAATAACTTGTAAATCAAGACCATAAGCATTACTAATATTTTGAAAGTCATCAGTTCCCATAAAGGATTCAATGCATTCATAATCATAATTTATACCTGACTTTCTTCCTTTGTCATTCTCCCATGCTTCAGCATAATCTTGAATACGGTCTAGAAGATCCCATTTAGCTTCTTCTTCCATGCGAGTGAATGATCCAGCACAAGAAGCATCCAATAAATCCTTATCTGAAGAGAAAGCCTTGCATAAAAGTTTTTGATAATAATATTGTTGGGGAGCTCATGAATGGGACATTTCAGCATTAGTAACTTCAATCTCCCCCAAGCCTGAGTTGTACTCTCTCCATCAAGAGGCCAAAAGTTGTATATTTGATTCCAATCTTTATGAATCTCACTAGGAGGATAAAACTTTGAATAAAAGAGAGGCACTATTTCCTCCCATTCAAGAGCTTGACCATTCTTCAACAGCTTATACCATTCCTCAACTCTTCCTTTCAGTGATAATGAGAATAACTTCTTCTTAACTTGATCTGTAGTAATACCTGCACACTTGAACAACCCGCATAATTCGTGTATAAAGAGCAAATGATCACTAGGATGGACAGTTGCATCCCCAACATAGTAGTTATCCATAACACGATTAATAATTCTTGTAGGTATTTTAAAAGTATCATTCTCAGCAGGTGGTGGTTCATCTACTACCTTAGCAGTGGTAGTAGCATTACGAAATAAGAAAATCGGTGAATTATCCATAATGAAAATAAAGCAACTAACAAAAGTAAACAAGACTCACATTCGAAGTTTCCTTTACCAGTTCCACTTTCCAATAGCGCTTCACTCCCCGGCAACGGTGCCAGAAAATAGTCCTGATGACCCACAAGTATAGGGAGTGTATCGCAGTATTTTCGATAAGTAAGTGTGTCGAACCCAACGAGGAGCGGAAGGTGCTAGCTAGTGGTATGGATCTGGAATTCTCTACAAAAACTTAGCAAACGGATTTTTAGGGGTTTTTGATAATGCAAGTAAATAAAGTACGAGTAAATAAAAGGAAATAAGAACAAATGCAGCAAGTGGCTCAATCCTTTATTCAGCAAAGGACAAGCCGGTTGTATTACTTAAGATGACCAAACATTCTCGGGGACACATGGGAATACTGTCAAGTGCTTTCGCTTCATATAGTTGATAAATCTTCTTTAGTTTGCTAAGTGTTGTATGGGTGAACCTGTACTAATGTACCAACCTTCCTAGCACTAATACATACTTGTGATTATACCCCTAGCAAACATCCGTAAGTACAAGAAAGTAATTAAGGTAGAAACCTAACCACATCTTTAAACTCTAAGACCCTGACGTCCCTTGTGTAATGGTTTCCTAGCGGGGGTTCAGGTTTCTGTCACTCCGGCAACCCCTACGATTAGTAGCCAAATACACAATGCATTCCCCTAGGCCCATATAGGTGAAGTTTCATGTAGTCGACATTCACATGACACCACTAGGAGAACTACACCACAACTTAAATATCAAACTATTGAATCTTTCTCAACACAATTCCACTACTAACAACATGGCTTCTCCCATGTCCTCAAGAACAAAATGAACTACTCACAAGACATCATATGGATCATGATCAGAGATGGAATAATGATGTATAGCAATCTGAACATAAACGATAATTCAATGGTTCACTCAATAGCATCAACTACAAAGAGTAATCAACACCAAGAAAGTTTCCCCTAAGATCTATGCAAGATTCAACCCAATTGTTACAATGATATGGAGATGGTGATGATGGTGTTTGTGGAGATGATGGTGGTGGTGATGATGATGATGATGATCCCGATGAAGTCCATCTTGATGGTGGTGTTGATGGCGACGATCTCCCCTCTCCAGGAAGGAATTCCCGTGATTCTCATGCGGAGAGATCTTTCTCTCTCGGTGTTTTCCGCTCCACAGAGGCGGCGGAATCTTTCTGTCGTTGCTCCCCGAGTCTTAGGGTTTCGGGAGGATAATATATGCCAGAGGGGAGAGCCAGGGGTGGACCAGGGCGGCCACACCACCTGGTGGTGCGGCCTAGGATGGCCAGCGCCAGGGGGTGGTGTGGGCCCCCTGTGGCCCATCTCAGCCTCCCCTTCTGGCTTCCTTCGTCTTCTAGTAAAATAGGATTTTCCATGTATTTTCCTGGATTTTCTGATCTTCACGAATTTTGCCTCCAAACAACACCTTTTCCATTAGAATCCTGACTGCAGCGGTCCATGCTCCAAAAGTCATCAACCATGCAAAAACAGATGAAATAACATAAGTGTCATTTCTTAATATGAAATATATCAATGAATAACAGTAAATTATGATATAGAATAGTGATGCAAAATGGACGTATCACTGGTGCAGTTATTTGTAGGGGGGCTGATGTAGGAATCGATACCGGTGCCAGCGCTGACAGCTTGATGATGTATTTCTTCTGAGGGGTAGGTAAGCTAACTACAGTAGTGGTATAGGAGTATGAGATGTCTACAAGCAAAATACTCTCTTATACAAAATTACTCACAAGATAGTGATCAGAGGATATGATGAGTATACAAGAAAAATAAGTTACTACCTCTATTCTTTCTCCTTGGGTCAACAAGTTTCGGTGCAAGAACTAGGTTTTGTGCCAGTCCGGGTGCCGATGCCAGTGCCAACAACTTGATGTTGGTTACCTTCTAGGGGTAGGTAAGGGGACTGTAGGAGTGGTCAGAGAGGCATATGAGATGTGTACAAGCAAAATTGTTTCTTATACAATAGTTACTCCCAAGACACCGATCATAGGATATGATGAGTATACAAGCAAATTAAGTTACTACCTCTGTTCTTTCTCCAATCACTAGAATAATATCATGAATAGAACAATGTAAATACAAAGCACAAACGTATTAATTAACAAGAACACACCACACTTAAATTACTCAAATCATCATAACATTAATAAAAGGGGGTTCAAGCCATGTTACAATCCATCACGGAGATCATGATGGGGAAGGATGAAGGATTAGCGGCGATGGATATGGTGATGACGGTGCGGTGATGGTGGCGTCGGTGTGGTGATGGCGGCTTCCTCCTTCTCCTCCTCTTCTTCCTTGGATGGCTTGATGGAGTCTGGATCTTGGTGGAGCTGTAGAGGCTATGGAGGCAGCACGGCGGCAGGGCGCCGCCGTGGAGGCGGTAGATGGGATCTAGATCTTGTATATGGTGTATTGTGGCTTCCTTGGGTCCTCCCTCCTTTATATAGGCCTTGGGGGTTCCCTAGGGTTCCCTCAATACCGTCATATGACTTAGGGAAGGTTCTGGAGCTTTTCTGGGGCGAAAATCCCATAGTTTCCGACCCTTTTTACAACTATAAGGGCGCAACTATATGGCCGGAATTATTGCTCCGGTCGTATAGTTGCTCGTTAAACTGTTTGTACTCTTTAGTATTTTGGTCGCCATTTCTTCATATGAATTATGTTTTGGGTGTTCTTGGGCTCGTTGAGTTAGTATCATCGAGGGATACGACCCTGTGGTCTTGGATCTTTATTTTGAGAAGTTGGAAAAATTCACTTTTCCAACACCTCAAACGGCTAAGTCTGGTCCCTGCAGCTCCTCCATACTATGCTCTCTTTGTTCCTTTTTCCTTTGTTTTGTCCATAATCATCATCAATACCTACACATATGTCAAAGACAAGGAAGAGGGATAAAATTCTACCTAAACTACTAAATGTCCAAAGCTCATATTGAATTTAATAAAAACAAGTAATCATGCATATTAGGCATAGCAATAGTTATATGGAGCTTGATATGATAAGCAAATGACACAATTTATATGGCTAAAAAGTGTTGTATATCACAGCCATCAACTTCCCCAAGCTAGATCTTACTCGTCCTCGAGCAAAAGGGATCGATAACTTAATGGATGTGATCTTGCTTATCATTGGAAATCAATGCACCGTATCCTTGTTTTTCCTGCAAGGTCAAAGCAAGAGAGCGCATAATCATACAAGGCAATATAAGCTTAGTTATATTATTCCAAACCACTATAGATTAGTCAAAAACTTCTATGCCCCATGTCAAAGATAAATCTACCTTGCAAGTAAACTTGTGATCCTTCTACACGCACTTTATTGTATTTTTATTTGTATAAGGCAAAGCTGAACACGGTTAGTTGTCAATCATAAATACAAATAGAGTTTTCCAATGCTGCCCACTCATGCCATCTATTAAAGTCTCTCAAGTGCAAACTTCGATTATTGATCTCATAGAAAATATATTTCTTAGTTAAGAGACCATGCCAAAAGAGTTGTATATGTTCAATCGAGACTGTGTAGGCTAGGATGGACACTCGTGACCATTACCAAGGTTTCCCTTTTTGGTATAATGATTTCTCATAACGGTCAGAGGAGTATTCCGACCTTTGCTTTTAACACAGGCCCATGAGAATACCAATGCATACCCAAATATAACATTTTGCTACAAATGTTGGGCAACTCATAGCCAAACTCTAAGAGTTTCCTCTTTTTGGATTGTCCAAAGGCCAGCGGAGTTGTTAGCATCCCATGTTGTGCGATAGTGGCACAAGACACGCATAAAGCAATATCTCACTTTGATTTCCAAGACAAAATTTTGGCATATGTAATCTCGAAACTTTGAAACATCATTTCTTATTTGACAACTCACTAAGTAAGCATCTATTAAGACCATCATTTCCAACACTATGGGGTCGTGCTACTCCATAACCATTCACTTAAGACAATTCTGAATAGTGACAACTAGCAAGTTTCGAAGAACTTCTTTATTATATTTTTTTATTTTCAAAATGTAGAGAACATGTCAATGTATATTTAGAGGATCACAATATTTTTCACACGCTAGATAAAAGTTGAACAAGGTGCATCAAATATATGGCTTGTCTCCTATGGGGCCTAACATGAGCAAGTATATCCCTTATATAAATATGAACAAAAACTCACCTAAGCAAGCATTCAAAATAGAGGGATACACAATAGTATGAAAACTTTTTAAGATAAAGAACTTTTCACAAGACTCTATGCATGCAAAATAACCTTCCCAAGCTAAACTTGAGAAGATCATGAAAACAAAAGATAAAACACAGTTATGAAAAGAAAGTGTAAGAAGTGGTTACCTCTCGAAGCTTAAGTTAAAGCCAGGGTGACACACTTTACTGTTGAGGTGCTTTTAACCTCTACTTTGATAGACAACGAACCTTTGCTTCAATGTATGCTTCACGATCCGGTGTATGCCTTCCTTAAGAACCTGGTAGGAACAAGACTAGAAGGAAGACAAAATATTTTTGTGTTTTGGAAGACACGGTTTTAGCTCATAGGTGATAAAAATACAAGTCCCACTGAGTCGGTTCATCAACCTAAACACCATGCTTAAGTCAACAAACTAATTCTAGAAGTGCGCTTCTCCTAGATTGTGATGAAGTGTGAGTGAGACAAAATATGAAACACGAGTGTCCAACCCCTATGTGCTTATTTAAAAGAGGTTCAAGTTGGAAGGTTTTACCAGACACTGATTGTTGAAATGTTGAATTGAAGCAACCAAGTGGCTCATGCGAGTGTTTGCACGGTTGACACTACTGTACACACCGTCAAACAAGGTTCAAGTCGCTGCGAAAATAACACACAAAATAAAAGACAACGGTTTGGTGTACGAACGAAGTTCGTTCACCCAACTAATGAAAGAAAACAAAAAGAAAACATGAACTACTAAAGAGAATTACAATTTAAGGAATTTATGAGATAGAACTTTATTGTTTACATACGCTCGGCTTCTCTAAAACATGGGAGAAGCTCTGAGGTGGTGCTTCGAAGTTTTTAGAAGAAGAAGGAAGAATAAAGAATGAAATTTTGAGCAATGGTTACCTTCCAGTTGGCGTTTGAGGGGTTTTCCTTAACTATACGGGCACAACTATACGGCCGGAACAATGTGTTCCCGCCGTATAGTTGGCCTGCTGTCAAAATTTAGGGTTTCCACCTACCGGCGCAGCTATACTGCCATAATTATACGGCCGGAACATTTTGTTCCTACCGTATAGTTGGTCGTCAAACTGTCTGTACCTGGAAAAGAAATTATACGAAAGCATCGATATCTATATGACCGGAACTATACGGATAGAATTTTTATTCCTTCCGTATAGTTGCCAATGACTTCCGGAAGAATAAAATCTAGTTGCAACATGAATGCAACTAGATTCAAGACACAAAACTAAGAAAGATGCCTAATGACTTCCGGGTTGCCTCCCGAGAAGCGCTCTCTTTAAAGCTATAAAGCCAGGCTAGGATGCTCCATACATTACCCACCTGGATCCCAAGGGATATCGACTCGAGGCGAGGTTATACATACCAGCTTGGAGCATCTTGAAGTAGAGTTCGGTCAGAGTCGTACCCGCTTACGGTGCATCGGCATCATGTAGATGAACAAGTTCTCGCTTTCAAGCAAGTGTTGATGCACCAAGATTGGTGAACATGCCTCCGTGTATAGCTGCAATGAGAGGATTTGAGAGTCATATAAAATTCTTAAATCTTTACCTTGGTTACCTGTGTAGGGGAACACTTCATAGTATTCTTCCTTCATAGCAAGGAGTTCAGGACCCTGCATGTTAGTATATCAAGGTTCTATCTCTAGTTCATTATTATTAATGCTCTCCATATGAGTGTCTAGGCATAAGGCCTCGGTAGAACAATTATCAACAGTTTTAGCATCATAAATATCACTACTAGAGTGAGAGGCATCACAAACAAAAGTTGTAGTGTGACTCTCTTTGTCAACCTCACCTTTTTGTTCCTACTTTTCATCGACTAGTGTTTTAATAACAATGATAGAATCAAAACTAGGAGTTGAAGGTGTGAGCGGGTGATCAATCTGTTCTTCCTCCTCTTCCTTGTGCTTCTTTTCCTCTCCACTTAAATTATTTTCGCAAAAGTGGAATATGAGGTATACTAAATTAAAAACTCCATCAAGTGCTTCACTTTCAACATCAATACTTCCTAGTCTAAATACCATTTCAGATGCAACCTTTGAAAAGAATGTATTCTAGTACTTCCAAACTAGCATAGGATTTATCTCTATTATAATTTTCTAGAGTAGGATTGTTAGAACACTTACATTGAAAATTAAGGTGGTCATCTGTTATAAAAATTGTGTAATAAGATCCATCATTAGCATGCAACCATAATGAATGCCTTTCCAATTGGTCCAGCAATTTCTTTATTAGCTCATGTCTAGCAACCAGGCTTGATGAACTTGAATCCTTTATCTCCTCCAATACTTGTATTATTTCTTGAACATAATTTATCTCGGAAGACATGATTAGTAGGAATAGTTTTTATAAATTTTTGGTTTTGTAATTTTTTTATTGTTTTTAGTATAAAAGAAAGCAGTAAGATAATAGAAACAAACTGAAATAAACTATGTGCGAGTAGATAATCCAATGCTTTGCTCCCCAGCAATGGCATCAGTTTGATGGGCTGAGTTCCTGCACCAAAACAGGGTTATTGCAGTACTTGCAGCAACAAATATTTAAAGAGTTTGTCCCGATGGGAGCTCGGCGAACACGACCCTCGCAGCCGCGTTGTCAATATGACCATGTTCGCACCCAAACCGTGGTTTGGAAATAGCCTATTCTATAAATGAATTTAAGATGTTGTGTAATAACTACTACTAGGACTGGAACAAAACTAGAACAAAAGTAAAACTGAAAAGAGGTGAATGCAATGAGATGAAATATTAATGCTATGATTTATCAAGTAATGTTGTGTATACCGGTGTGTATGATAAGTGCTTATGGAATAGCTATTAACTATAATTGTGGCGGTCCCTCATATACCATTGTCTCCCACTGTTGGTAAGTGGCTAGACAACTCAATTTTCCACACCCTCTTCGGACATGGGTCATTCGTAAGAGAATAGTGTATTAAGGTAACAAGACCAATCAAGGTAAACTAGAGCAAAGGCATTGAGTTCTATGGACACCCATACTCCTGAGCAATTGTGATAGTCACAAGATATCCCATATGTCACTTTGGGGTCAAGTAATTCGCAACACTATACCTATCTATATCATGAGTGATCTTGAGGAAATTAAATCTTATTGGGTGGTACATCCTAAGCTGCTATTGCCTCCGAAAATCACTTATAGAAAATAGCCTATTAGTTCTACTCACGGACTTGTCAGGCCCATGGACGAGTAGAAACTAATGATAAGTTTTGTGACGCTCCGTGAATCCCTAGTAAATTCCTCAAAATGGATTGGACGTGTCCAATCACTAGAATAATATCATGAATATAACAATGTAAAGAGAAAGCACAAACATATTAATTAACAAGAACGCACCACATTTCAATTACTAAAATCATCATAACATTAATAAAAGGGGGTTCAATCCATGTTACAACCCATCACGGAGATCATGATGGGGAAGGATGAAGGAGTAGCAGCGATGGAGATGGTGATGACGGTGCGGTGATGGTGGCGTCGGCGTGGTGATGGCGGCATCCTCCTTCTCCTCCTCTTCTTGCCTGGATGGCTTGATGGTGTTGATGGACATCTGGATCTTGGTGGAGCTATAGAGGCTATGGAGGCGGCACGGTGGCAGGGCGCCGCCGTGGAGGCGGTAGATGGGATCTAGATCTTGTATATGGTGTATTGTGGCTTCCTTGAGTCCTCCCTCCTTTATATAGGCCTTGGAGGTTCCCCCAATACCGTCATATGACTTAGGGAAGGTTCTAGAGATTTTATGGGGCGAAATCCCATCGTTTCCGACCCTTTTTACAACTATACGGGCGCAACTATACGGCCGAAATTATTGCTCCGGTCGTATAGTTGCTCGTTAAATTGTCTGAAATCTTTAGTATTTTGGTCGTCCTTTCTTCATACGAACTCCATTTTGGGTGTTCTTGGGCTCGTTCAGTTTGTATCGTCGAGGGATACAGCCCTTTGGTCTTGGATCTTTATTTTGAGAAGTTGGAAAAATTCACTTTTCCAACACCTCAAATGGTAAGCTGGTCCCTGTAGCTCCTCCATACTACAATCTCTTTGTTCCTTTTGCCTTTGTTTTGTCCATAATCATCATCAACACCTACACACATGTCAAAGACAAGGAAGAGGGATAAAATACTACCTAAACTACTAAATGTCCAAAGCTGATATTGAATTTAATAAAAACAAGTAATCATGCATATCAGGCATAGCAATAGTTAGATGGAGCATGCTATGATAAGAAAATAACACAATTTATATTGCTAAAAAGTGTTCTATATCACAGCCATCAGGTTCATTGACGCATTTGAGTGGATAGGGAACACAGAAGAAAATACTGGACAACGCAGAAACTATTCTGATAAAAACTGCCAGAATAGTTTCGATGTATCGAAATATTGCAAGGGGATAAAATTTTAATGTGTTTATTAAATGAAGTGTTCATTAAATGAAGTACTCATTAAATGAAATGTTCATTAAATTGAGTGGCATTAAACCAAGTGAATTAAAGTGCTTTAATGGAAAGATCTTTGATTTCTTGAGTGGAAAATTAATGGGACAAAGTGGACATGATTTTTTTGACTAGAGTGTCCACCAACGTAAATGAGGGAAGAGGTGGGGGCACCCCCTTGGCCGCCGGCCATGGGAAGGGGCTACCCCCTCCACCTATAAAAGGAGGTGGTGGAGACCCCTCCCTCACACACCTCTCCATTCTTCTCATATGCCCTTTGGTTGGAATCTTCCTCCCCTTGCTAGCTTGTCCATTGCCATGAGTATGGTGCTTAGGAGAAGCCCTGCTCAAGATCTTCTCCACCACCACTACCATGTTGTAGTGATGCTGGAGTTCCTGAGGATCCACTACTTCCCCTGCCCAACTAGAGTAAGGGACGGAGGTTGTCGGCACACGGAACGTGTGATCGATTACGGAAGCGATGTGCCTTTGTGGTGCTGATCGTCTTCGCTTCCTTGAGGGAACGTTATCCCGCTTACGGTCTTCAGGGGTGAGTCCTTCGAAAACCATTACAAGTATCGCTTAGATTTGATCTTGGTAGTTGCAATTCATATGAAAAAATATATTTTCCATGCAACGAACCCCATCAACATCCAGATCATATAGTTGCCATGTGCCTTTAGGGCCCTCGCTATACAGAGTGAGAAACTTGTCTTTTCTGCACACCTTGTTTATAATGGGGCGAGCGACACAAGGTATAGCCTTCATGTGAAAATTGATATAGAAGTAAGACGATAGCAAGAAAAGTGAGATACAAGATCTTAACTTGGAAAACATACCTGATACCATGGGTACCTTTCGCAAAGGGTGGCCATGCACCATTTTTCTCCCTCTGCCTTTCGAAGGGCATACAAGGCCCCCTTTCACCCCACAAGCTTGACAAGGGGATGGTACAACAATGGCTGAGCAGCTAGTGCGTGGTACTTAATGAAATTAAGTGGAAGAATAAATTATGTAAAGAGCATGTAAATCTAATAATATCAAACAAAATCATGACATGTAGAGCAAACAAATTTGATGTTTGTGAACTTCTAATAAGCATAAAGATAAAGCTAATAACAATAACATAGAAAATCATAACATGTGAAATTGTGGATTTCCAAATTATACCCACTTCTTAGAGAGGTCACTACCCACATGGGTACTATGTTTGAGCTTACTCAACATTTAGATGATCTCCACTTTTGGTGGAGGCATCAGCAATCTACTAGCCTCTACAACAGCCTTGGCCTCTACAACAGTACCTTCAGTCTGCATAAATAGCAACATAGCTCAACAGTTTAATACTATAGTAGTCATATGACTGTATGAGTCAGTCATTCAGACAGATCCAGATCTGGATTCATATAAACATAGTGCCAGAATTAGTAAAATCACACATATGTTTCTAAACATTTGATAAGCATGCATGACACAAAGCGGATAATAATTAAATAATACTACACCACGGTAAGTGGATTAAGAAAAAATACCCTTATATTTAAGCTGGGCCCACCTAGCTAGGGTGTGGCCTTGCGCTTGTTTGGTGAGTAGTGGTACTGGCCGGATCCTGTAGCATGTGGTGGTATCATCCTGTTTGCCACACCTGGAGGACCGCACATTCGTAGGTATGTACCACCCTGCTACAGTAAATAGAGAAGAAGATAGTGTCACAGAGGCTTCCATATAAACATGATGCAGATAGAGAAAACTTTTATAGCATATGAATACATCTAGGTTGCAGACAACAACTTTTAGCATGGAAAAGAATGGAAGAATGCAACACATATACTGCTACAGTACCTTATTTAGGCAACTTTTTTAGGGAATTAATGAGACCATCCCTGTCCATAGTGGTTGTGCGTGCAAATCAGAACAATGGTGACCATGCCCTGATCACCAATCCATACGAGATACCAATGGCCCAATCGATCAGAGCATAGGAGGCAAAATACCCTAATTCGGTGATTCTGAGGTGAGCACTAACCCCCCGACCTGTTTGAGAAGAAAGAACTCCATAATCAAAGTATACCGAATAGTACCCCTAATAGCCCAATCGGAAGCAAACAAAGCCGATTTTCGAGGTGAGAAAATATACCCACCTATCTGATATAAGCAAGAGCTCCCCAATCGGAGAAAATTGGGAAAAAGAATCATTCCACCAGTTCCAACACTTGCTTACTTTGTTGGATGGAAGCTAGCTAGTGATGGTTTATGGTCAGTAGAAATCCATGGGAAGGGGAGATAAAAGAGTAGTACTTATTTTCTACAGTAAAAGTTTAAGGGGTGGCGGAAGGAACTATTTCTCGGGTATGGTCCGAATTTTCAACACCCAGCTTTCACGTGGTGTCCTACAACTGTTTCAAGGGGTGAGTTAAAGCAGGACACATGTCTGGATAAAAACTTGACCGAGCCAACCTCCTCCTTCCCTTCATGCAAGTTCTCCCGTGTTCCACTCCTAGGACCAAGAAAATTTCCCCTCTTCGAATCAAATTGATCCTAGATTATCCTCTTGATTCGGCTCAAGGAGCATTGAGGGAGGGGAAGGGCAGGAAGAGGACAAGAAAGCAGTATTTGTAGAGTAGAGACTGATGCTGGATGCCTCAAAACCGTTTGGGAACCAACAAAATCATAAGGTGAGATTTTAGACTAGAAGCACATACACACAGACAAACACACATGTGTACGTAATAGTTTCCAATTACGGTTCTACTAACAAAAGCCTACAAATTATCAGGTAGCTTCATATTACAGTACTATGACAGTAGTGAACCAATCATGAGATAGCTCTACATATATTAGAGTTTTGCAGTTGGTCTAGTGGTCATGAGACTACCTAGATAGCGCAAAAAGTACACCCCTGATGATCAGGAGCCATGCATCAACTCCATCCAAGGGCAGTGTACATGATCCACAACCTCCTAAAGGATCCATAACCTTAGGTGCAGGCTCATCAACGAACATGTCATCACCATTACCATCAAAGTCCTCTTCGGTTGTCTGTTTTTCCGATTAGTACATTAATAGATACATTTATAGAGAAACATCTAAGACACACAACCTGAACATTTATCGTTCTACAGATATAACTTGCCATCTGGCATATCGGAAGTACCAGAAATGAAACCTGATTCATGCAGATTGTGCTTTTTCTCTCCTCCCCCTTCTCACACAGTTGATATAGATACTTAGGAGCTGCCTCTGCCATTGATCTAGATGATCAACATATTGTTCCCCTACTTGATCTGGATGATAAAGATGTGCTTCCGCCGGTTCATATGGAGGATCATAAGGTTCACCATGAAATACCCATCTAACATATGTGTGTAGCATCCCAAAATTAAATAAATGCTCTTCCACTATACTTTGAGGCCACACCAATGATTCACACACATGCAACATGGGAATTCACTTTTGAGTTGTCATAATGTGCTCTAACAAAATTCATAAATCGTAGAACACCACATATATGTTTAGCGTTGATTGAAGGAAAAGAAGGAAACATATAGATGGATTACAAAAACTATATATGCATGTGAATTTTAGCAAACATATTGAGAGTGAAACTCGGCGAAGGTATTTTAGAAAACAGATCGAGCGTAGAATCAACTATGCCCATGAAGATTGAGCACAAATTAAACTACGTATTTGAGGAGCCAGATTGTGTGAAAGGGCATTAACATGCCAACTATATCGAGATAGAGATAGAAGGACTACCGTGGGATCAACTAGACCACCGGTGCATCTCGAGAAGACCAACGAATAGGGAAAACTTCTTCGTGTGCATGGTGGTGATGAGGAGCAGCGGTGACTGCGTCTATTTTGCCGGGCAAGGGGGTGAGGGTCTGGGAAACGAAGGGTGGATATTATTACACAACACGAAAGGGTGGGGAGGGATAACTTTGGAAATTCTAACTTACCCTAGTTTTGGGCAACACCATATACGTGGCCCACATGTCAGTGAACATAGTTCTAAATTGACCCATTTTTGCTAAACCAAGATAAACTAGTTAAAGTGGCGAAATCAGCATGGAAACTTGGAAATTTATCGAACTCGTGCATTGTCTATTAAATATAATGTATTACCTTGTGTAAAATTTGGGAAGGTGCCATTTTGAGCCATATTCTCTATAGTTACTTCACAACAAAAGTCAGTGTTATCACTTGAAAAGTTGAAAATAATTTCAATTCTGGAAGCTTCCTTTGTAAACAATGTTTGAAATGCGAACATGCACCAATCTACTAGATATGTACAGGTTATCATAGACTATGGCAAACATATGGCCATGATCTTGGTCATCTGGTTCGAAAGCCATGAATATTTATAAATGGTACTCCATATTGTGAAACAAGTTTCTTCAAAAGTTGTCAGATTTTAAGTATACTTTTTTAGGGAAACGAGGCAGTGCACATATTAAGACACCGTGTGAAAGGAAGACATTGCTTCAATTTATATTTAGTTTCCTTGATTTTTTTTCAGAAGGTCCCAAACTTGGCGGCATTAGCATTCATATAAAGAAGTTTAATCTTACAGAACTCTTGTTGCTTCTCCCTTATTTTAGTACTTGGATAACTTCAAATGAATTTAACAAAAAATATGAGCCAGCAGATATCATGCACTTGTAGATAAAATTTTGAGATACTTCATTAAATTGACGTAACGTGATTCTATTCCATGAATATTAGAGTAAATAATAGTTCTAGGTTGTTTCGGCTCAAACTACTATCCACGTCATCCCGATTCTTTTTGGTCATGGGATGGATGCCAAGGAGGACACGCGACAACATTGCAATGGAGCCCTGCTATCTCGTGAGGCGGGTCCCGCTGCGGGCCAGGGCGAAATATTCCATATCGCGGATGGGTGTACCGCGTGCCGTCATACCCAACATCGCTGGACGGTGGGCCACATGCGCAACATAGGCCCGCTATCAGCATACGCGGGCTTGAACGCGCGCGGTGAGAGGTGTTCCCTGTGTGACAATGCTCCACAGCCGCCGGGTTCTAGAGCCCGCGGAAATCTGATGTGGCGCCGTGAGCCCATGCCGGCCATGGATAATCGTGGGCATGGGCCCGTCGAGATCCGACGTGGTACCGCAGAACCTAGATGACAACATTTTCTAGCGAATGCAGGGTCTAGGCAGAGCCGACGTGGTTGCAGACGGTATGGCCGGACGCAGGTTATCGCGGCAATGGTTCCCGTAAGGAGCTAACTTGGCACCGTAATCCCCTGCTGATTGCGGTTTCTCGCGGGTGTAGGGCCTTCATATATGACGTGGTGTCGTAATCCCTTGTCGGCCGCTGTTTCTCGCGGACATGGGGCCGTCCAGAACCGATGTGGAGATGTAGGGCCATGGGGTCTGTCAGTGTATACATTCGACGATGCAGGTTTTTGCGGCGACATCGTGTTGTACGACTAGTTGGTGCCCTACCTAGCATTGTTACCTCTAGCCTAGCAGCATATCCTATAGACGGCCGCGGTTGTCGCGGTGAGATCATGCACTAGCAGCAAGAATGATAGGTGGGTCTGGTGAGCGCTGGAGATATGCTTCCATGGACAGTATCCTTCATGCGCATGAAATCTCTAAGACTCAACATACAGATCCACCTATCTATAAGTACTGTCTCCCAGTCCACTCGCTAATGCAGTAAATTGCTTATTCTCTTCTCGCTCTCCCTATTGTTCTTGCCCGGCCTATTGCTAGGCAGGAGGCTCGATCGACCCAATGCTGGTTATTCTTTAGTCAATGCTGGGTCGAACTTTACTCTAGCTTAGTGTGCACGGCGCTATCGATGAGTAAGTCATGTTGCTTTTTTATGCTATTGTTGGGGATATGCTAAATGGGTATCACCATTGCATGTCTCTAATCCAGATAACCCGGCTGGCCCAAAGTTGGTAGCACGGCCCATGACCTGCTGGGCGGCAAATTTAGAAGGGAGGCCCATGCCGAATAAAGGAAGGCTACATTGCAGTCACCGACCTATTCAGAGCCTTGGAGTACAAGACAACGAAGACTAGTTAGTATTATTGTAGGACTCTATAACCTATCTGGCAAGGTCCTTTCTCTGCAACCCTAGATTCTGGTACCTTTATAAGCCGGACATGTGGGAGCCTTTAAGGCACAACGTACAACGATACACAACACCTCGCACATTGAACTGATCCCTGTAACTCGGCGTATTGCCAGTATAGTGATTTATAGCAGGAGTAGAGTTCCGCCACCATCGTGGGACTTGAACCTGGGTAAGCTGTGTTACCTCGTACCCGTCAACTCACTGCCTTACCCCACCTCTCTAAACACGCTCTATGAGGACCCCTCTATGACGTACTCGTCGGCAATACCACGATAGCTATTTCTCGCTTATTAACATGTTATGCCATGTTTTATTGCAGCTGCAGAATTCTCTTCTCTATGTATCTTCTTCAATCGATGGTCTGCAAGTTCGTCGCCTTCTTGATCTTTAGAAACACCTGCAAGGTATGTTTTTCATGAACATGGCGACGATAATGAATGCCTGCACCTCAAGGGTGTCTGCCGAAGCTATTGAATAGGTAAAGTCGTGCGCTATCTTCTTGCAAGACTTTTTGTTAGAAGCGGAGGAAGGGATATACGCTACTGTACTACAGCTCCGTAGATGCAGGCAAATTTTTCATGAATCTTGTATTTTCGCATAGTTTTCATCCAACTCTGCTACATACCCCCTTTATAAACTGGATGCAAAGCGTTGTTTTTAATATGATTGTATTCGAACTTTCTTATTATCTAGCTTTCTTATAAGACAAAGGGTTTAGCGAGACTATTTTTCTTGCAATGACGTATCTAAAACTTTATTTTATCCGCAGTTCAGGCACGCGCTTGCCCGTGAATTTTCCAACGTTAGGCTTATCGACTAAGACCCGAATCATGCAAGTGTACATTTAATGTCAGGCGCTTAGTCTACCAGCCATGCCTCGGGGGATGCAAAGAGGAATCTAGTAGGCATAAAACTTTAAAATTAGAGAAACTTGAGTATTATCAATTAAATAGGTTATAGTTTGTGTGAAATTTTGTGCGGTGCGATTTTGATCCATATTTTTTTTGTAGTTGCTTGATGTCAAGGTCATTGTTGTCACTTGAAAAATTGAAAATAACTTCAATTCTTGAAGCTTCCTTTGTAAACAATGTTTGAAATGCCAACATGCACCAGTCTACCAAATGTGGACAAGTCATTATAAACTATGGAAAATATATTGTCATGATCGACCTGGTCATCTGGTTTGAAAGCCATGCATATTCATACATGATTTTTTTCAAAATTTTCAAGTTTTGAGTTTATATTTTTTCATGGAACCTAGCTAGTGCAATAGTAAGGCACCATGCGAAAGAAAGGCATTACTTCAGATTATATTTAATTTTCTTGATTGTTTCATTCATATGTCCCAAATTTGGTAGCATTAGAGTGCATATCAAGTAATTGAATCTTGCGGAACTCTTGGTGGTTCTCCCTTGTTTTAGTACTTGGGTACACCTTCAAATGAATTTAACAAAAAATATGAGCAAGCAGGTATCATGCACTTATAGATACAAATTTGAGATAGTTTAGTTAAATTGCCGAATCATAATTCCATTCTATGAATCTAGGCATAAATCTTGAAAATTATTGAAACTTGGGCATTATCAATTAAATAGGTTATACTTTGTGTGAAAATTGGGGTTGTTGGATTTTGAGCCATATTTTTGTAGTTGCTTCACGACAAAATTCATTGTTGTACTTGGAAAATAACTTCAAATTTGGAAGCTTCCTTGGTAAACAATATTTGAAATGCCAATATGCACCAATCTATCAAATATGGACAGGTTATTATAAATATGAAAATATATTACCATGATCTTGGTCATCTGGTTTGAAAGCCATGCATATATATTCATACATGGTACACCATATCGTTTGACAAGTTTTTTCAAAATTGTCAAATTTTAAGTTCAAATGTTTTCACTGAAACTAGCTAGTGCAATAGTGATACACCATGCGAAAGAAAGGTATTACTTCAAATTATATTTAATTTTGCTGATTTTTTCATTCATAAGGCCCAAATTTGATGGCGTTAGCATTCATATCAAGAAGTTGAATCTTGCAGAACTCTTGGTGGTTCTCCCTTGTTTTACTACTTGGGTACCTTCAAATGAATTTTAAAAAAATTCTGAGCAAGCAGGTATAATGTACTTGTAGAATAAAATTTGAGATACTTTCATTAAATAGCCATAAAGTCATTCTATTGCATGAATATAGCCATAAAATTTGAGAATTATCAATTAAATAGGTTATACTTTGTGTGAAAATTAGGGCAGTGTGCTTTGGAGCCATATTATTTGTGGTTGAATCATGAAAAAATCCATTGTTGTCAATTGGAAAATTTAAAATAACTTCAAATATGGAAGCTCTATTTGTAAACAATGTTTCAATGCCAATATGCACCAATCAACCAAATATGGTTACATTATCATAAACTATGGTGAAGATATGGCCTTGACATTGGTCATCTAGTTTAAAAGGCATGGATATTCATATATGGTACGCCATATTGTGAAACAAGATTTTTTAAAGAATTGTCAAATTTAAAGTTTATATTTTTTCATGGAAACTAGCTAGTGCACATAGTGAGACACTAAGAGAAAAGAATGGTAGTATTTCGTTTCATATTTTGATTTTTTGTAATCCCTCCGTCTGAAAATATAAGACGCCTAAGGTTTAGTCAAAAGTCAACATTTTCTAAATTGGACTAAGATTATACACAAAAATATAAATATTTACAATACTAAATTAATATCAATAGATTTATCATAAAGTATCTTTTCATAATGTATGCATTCCATAACGTAGATGTACATATTTTTTTCTAAACATTTGGTCAAAGTTAGTAAGATTTGACTTTTGTTCAGTCCTTAGGCGCCTTATATTTTGGGATGGAGGGAGTATTTTTTTAAAATGAGAAAAATTTGGCGTCATTACCATTTATATGAAGAAGTTGAATCTTGCAAAACTCTTGTTGGTTCTCTGATATTTGACTACTCTGATACCTTTAAATTATTTTAAAAAAAATCAAGAGCAAGCTATATCGTACACTTTGTAGTTCAAAATTAGACAAACTTTAAATCGTCAAAAAGTCATTTTATTATACAGATTTAGCTAAGAAGCTTGGAAATTCATGAAAGTAGGGCGTTATCTTTCAAATCTAGAATACCCTTTTATTAACATTGCTTGAAATGCCGAGATGCACTGATCTACCATATATGGAGACATTATCATAAACTATGGCAGAGATATGGCTGTGACCTTGGTCATCTTGTTGGAAAGCCTTCAACAATGTTTATCAATTTCACAAATGTCCGAAAACTCATTTAAATGCTGGTAAGTATATTGCCGCTGGCTTGTCGGTCTAGATGGGTCCAACACACTACAAGAAAAGTTGGCTTTTACAATAGACAATTTTCGTGGTTGAAGGCCTGTTTTTCATAGCTAAAAAGTCTTCCGCGGCGGATGCCCATCGTGGTAAAAGCCCCGTCACAAATGAATCAACCACGGTTTTTCCCCGACCTTGGCGGATCGCACCCTTCAGTCATCAAAACTTGTTCCGTCGTAGATCTGTTCGCCAGCCACGATGGCTGCTGATGTCATGCAACCTGACACGTGGCAGCCGCCGTTAACGTCCAGTTACCACCATTAATGGTCGGAGAAACCGTTGGTGGAGCTAGGCCTAGACAATGCATGCTAATAACTAAATGGACCGGCCCATGTGGAGAGCCCAATAGGAACACAACTCTTTACTGTTTAGTCCTACACTGTCTAGAATCGGCCTAGTACTGCAGCCAGTAGCGGCCCGTACACTTTCGAGTCCAACACTGTGCTGCCACTTGAGACCTGCACCAATACGGCCCAACATTGTTCAGGCCTGTTGCCAATCTAGCCTTTTACTGTTCAGTCCTGTTACTGTTCCATGCTTTTAGGAATTTCGACCCGTTATTGTTTAGGCCCTTTAGTGTTTGGGCTTTTGCCTATTCAGGCCAGCACTGTTTAGCCTGTTATTGTACTGGCCTGCCACCGTACTGGCCTTTTGCTGTTGATACCTTTCGCGGTTCCATCCTTTCACTATTCCGACCTTTTCTCTGGTCTGGACTTCTACTGTTCTGTCCTTCTTACTGTTCTGGCCTTTTACTATTCGAGCCTTTTGATGTTCTAGCCTCTTACTGTTCTGGCCTTTTACTGCTATGGCCTTTTACTATTCTGGTCTTTTACTATACTGGCATTTTATTGTACTGGCCTTTTACTATACTAGCCATTTACTATTGTGGCCTTCTACTGTTCTGGCCTTCTACTTTTCTGGCCTTTTATTGTTCTGGCATTTTACTGTTCTGGTCGTTTTGGGTCGTCCAAGTACATGTTGTTTCAACATTTGGCATGCTACTGCTCCGGCCTGTTACTGTTTCGGCCTTTTTTGCTAGCGCATACTTTTCGCAGAACAGTTGAATATCAAGACATCAATTAATAAACATGCAGAAATTAAAACTACTTATTACACAACAATAAAAGTTTGTTACAATAGGCTATACAACAAGATCGTAATTCCAACAGATTACAATGTGTCAGTACCATCAATAAGAGATCGATACATGGCGATTCGCTTCAATGTATCATCTATCCTCTTCTTCAGCATTTCAACTACAGATCTAAGAGCAGCTACACCCTTTTGTTTTGCATGCAATACAACATTTATATATTTATCACCTGCAAGAGTTGTTCTAGGTGGACTGTTAAGTAAGTTGTTTGCTTCGAAAATGCAATGGGAGGATGAATGGAACGAGGGACCACAACTTTCAGTCCGGCCTTCCAAGGACTCCTGCTGGGTTTTAACTGCAGTCTGCTAAAATATGGTGAAAGAGGTTAAAACAAACAACAAGGGAAACAAGTAGTATTATATAAAGTAGAGATCATTTAAAGTAAGTATGAACTTATAGTAGCACGTTCAGGCTGACAGTAGCTCCTTCTCGAGTGGGTGAGACTCCTGGTCAATCTGCCAGAACAATCTAAGCAGAGTAGTTGGAACTCTGGTCCTTGTACTCCATTGTCATTTCTCTGCATGACATTTGAAACCAAGTTAGTTGGTTTGGAAGGATGAAAACTCTTGCAAAACACCAAAAACATAGCATTAAAAATTACCGGATGTATGTTTCAAACTAGATAGCTGGTTTGGAAGAATGAAAGCAGGTGAAAACACCAACATATAGCATTAAGAATGACCAGATGTATCATCCAAACTAGATGGACATTTTCCGAATTAAGCATTTGCACATAGATTCACAATTGAACATAAATGCAAATGTCATGACAAGTTCTTAGGTAGAATGACTTATTAACTTATTAGGCATACAGGTTATACAACTAATTAACATGACAAGAAACACAAGGAAATCTCATGATTTAACCTTGCTGGGCGTCAGATTGTCAGTGTTGGATCCTCTATGAGCTGTTTGCATGACCCGTGCGAGTGCTCGGAAAGAATAGGATCTATGAGTTGGTGTTGGAGGATTAAACCGATAGCGTGAGAATGTAAGAAAGGGAATAAAAGCGAGAAGCTGATGATGTGGATAGGACCTAAAAGATGAAGGGTGCAAACGAAATGGCAATAGCATCCAGGATATTGAGCAACATCCTAACAATTTCGTAGCTTACGAGTACCAAAAATATAGCAAACGGGTAAGAGAAATTACCGTTGCACGACGAGGATGGGTGGGACGGGCAAGAGGGCAGCAGGGGCGGTGGCTAGTCATTTCGGGGTCAGCAATGAATGATTCAGTGAAGCGGCCCAAGTAGGGTAGACGACGACATTGGCGAAGCAGATCCGGTGTAGCGAGGGTGTTGGTGAAATAGTTTTGGTGAAGAGAGCCTGTAGTGGAAGAGCTCCTATGTGGAAGAAAGGGCCAGCGGTGAAGAAGCTGGAGGAAGGTCAAGGTTGGGGGGTGTGGGCGGGAAAGAGACGATGGGGGGAATATAGGTGGATGACGCACATTTACCACCTATACCCCTGTATAATTGTAGTACTCCCATGGTCCTTGTTTCCAGCAGGGATAGATGAGAAATTTTGCATTTGCAAAAAGCGGGGCGGGAAATTTGAATATATACACGGGATATTTGAAGAGATGTGCAAGGGATGTTTCGGCACCATGCAGAAATTTTGAGGTTGAAGCTTCCGACGTACGCTACACCGACGCGACCGCTCTCACGTGTTGGCCCTGTCTAGACCCACATGCCAGCGACAGTATGCTTACCAACATATGAATGAGTTTCCACACATTTGCCGAAATTGATAAACAATATATTTTGAAGGCTTTCATACAAGATGACCAAGGTCATGGCCATATCTCTGTTATAGTTTATAATAGCGTGTCCATATCTGGTAGATAGCTGCATATTAGCACTTCAAAAGAATATTCTAGATTTGATGGACAATGCCCAACTTTCATGAATTTCCAAACTTTCTAGCTAAATCCATGCAATAAAATGACTTTTTGACAATCTGAAGTAAGTATGTCTAATTTCAAACTAGAAAGTGTGTGATATACCTTGCTCTTGACTTTTTAAAATAATTCAAAGATACCAAGTAGTCAAATATTGGAGAACCATCGAGAGTTTCACAAAATTAAACTTTTTAATATGAATGGTAATGACACCTAATTTCGGCCATTTTAAAAAAATACAAAGAAACTAAATATAAAAGGAGATGCATCCATTATTTTCTCTCTTCGTGTCTCACTATGCGCACTAGCTAGTTTCCATGGAAAAAATATAATCTTGAAATTTGATAACTTCTGAGAAAAAATTGTATCATAATATATGGAGTACCATGTAAGAATATGCATGGCTTTCAAACCAGATGACCAAGGTCATGGCCATATCTTTTCTATAGTTTATAATAACCTATCCATATTTGCTAGTTGGTGTGTATTGGCATTTTAAATATTATTTACAAAGGAAGCTTCCAAATTGGAAGTTATTTCAATTTTCTAAGGCACAACAATGGATTTAGTCATGAAGCTACTACAAAACATGGCTTAAAATCCCACTGCCCCGGTTTTCACTCAAAGTATATATAGCTAAGGGTTAAGTTTAGGGTTTGGGGTTTTATTTTGGGTTGAGGGTCTAAGGTTTCATGGTTTATGGTTCAAGATTTTAGGGTTTAGGCTTTTAGGGTTTAGTGGTTTAGGGTTCATGATTTAGTGTTTAGAGCTGTTCAGGGTTTTAGGGTTTATGATTGTTTAGGTTTTAGGGTTTAGGGAATTTTCAATAATAATGTTCAAGCTTTATATATATGGTTATATTCATGGAATAGAATGGCGTTATTGCAATTTAATAAAACTATTTCAAAATTTGATCTATATGTGCATTATACCTCCTTGGTAAGGGTTTAGGGTTCTAGGGTTAGGAGGTTATTAGGGTATACATTTAAGGGTTTTTGATTTTCAATAATGTTAAAGCTTTATGCTTATATTCATGTAATAAAATGGCTTTACCATAATTTAATGAAAGTATCTACAATTTTGATCTATAAGTGCATGGTACCTGCTTGGTTTAGGGTTTATGGGTCGATGATTTAGGGTTTAGGTTTTATGGGTTGTTTAGGGTTTAGGGATTAGCGATTTTTCAGTAATTCTCAAAGATTTATGCTTATATTTTTCAAATAGAATGGCGTTACGTGCTATAATGAAAGTATCACAAATGTTGATCTATAAGTGCATAATACTTGCTTGGTTAGGGTTTATGGGTCGTGGGTTTTGGGTTTTAGGGTTTTAGAGTTTAGGTTTTATGGTTGTATAGGGTTTAGAGTTTAGCGAATTTAGAATAATGCACAAGCTTTATTGTTATATTCATCGAATAGAATGGTGTTACCTAATTTATTTAAAGTATCTCAAATTTTGATCTATAAAGTGCATGATTTATATGTTGCTAACGTATCCATAATTTTTGATGTTACATGCTTGGTTTTATCTACTTTCTTATGTTTTGTCCCCACTTTGCAGTACTTTTCATATGATTTCTTGGAACTAACCTATTAAGTTTTTGGTTCCAGGAAGTAAGAAAATGAATATTCTCGGAATTGGACGGGACAAAAGCCAAAGTTATTATTTTACCGGGGGGACACTTGGAGCCAAAATACGAGACAGAGAAGGGCCAGAGGGTGGCCACACCACCTGGTGGCGCGGGCCAGGCCAGCCGCCGGGTGGTGTGGTGGGCCTCCGCACCCCGTCTCCCTCTCGCCTATAAGAGCCTCCCGATGCATAAACCCTAGGTCATCAATCAGAAATCCACGAAAGTTCCACAATACCACGCCAATCAAGGAGAGGGAGAGGGGACAGAAAGTCTCTGCAGCACCACCCCTGCCGGAGGAAGTGCCCCCGGAGCCATCACCATCAATCTCCACCGCCATCTCCATCACCATTGCCGATTCCCATGATGAGGAGGGAGTAGTTCTCTCTCGAGGCTAAGTGTTCTACCGGTAGCTATGTGTTCATCTCTCTCTCTATGCATGATCTTATTGAGATCATGAGCTTGTAATCTATAGATCTACCTTGCTACTCAAGTGCTTTATTAGATCTCTGCTCTCCCCATGTGTGTGAAAGTGACAGCGTGCACACCATGGTGGCACTTAGGCTAGAGATTACAAATACTTGTTATGAGTTATATTTGGAGTTTGATATCTTTATGAAATTGTGGTGTTTGTTGGACTCATCTAGTACTCAAGGTGACAGTGTGGGGTTTTCTAGATGGGAAAGGCTTACTTTGAGGTGTGCTATTATAGCCCTACCGTTGATTAGAGTGTCCAACCGGAGAGTAGTTAAGAGTAGTATCTTAAAGAGAATATATCTATATGAGAGTGTTCACTAGTGAAAGTATGATCCCCAGGCCTTGTTTCTAAGCACTGAAACACCGTTTGCTATTAGATCTGTTACATGTTTGCTTGCTTCCATCTTTATTTCAGTTTGCCTTTAGTCTTTTCCATGCCAACAAGCTATTTTCTATCAGCGTTACCACTTATATTTATCCATCCCATTTGTATTTCACTATCTCTTCGTCGGACTGGTGCACCTATACACCTGACATGTGTATTGGGTGTGTTAGGGACACAAGAGACTTCTTGTATCTTGATTGCAGGATTGCTTGAGAGGGAATACCTTTGACCACTTACTCCCTGAGTTTGATAAACCTTGGGTAATCCACTTAAGGGAAACTTGCTGCTGTTCTACAAACCTCTACACTTGGAGGTCCAACAACTGTCTACAAGAATAGAAGTGTGTAGATATCAAGCTATTTTCTGGCGCCGTTGCTGGGGAGGTAAGGTAAAAGGTATTCACACCGGAGGATTAAAGAAGAAGAACCTCCCACGGCAAACGCCTATTTTCTGGCGCCGTGCAGAGAGATAAAAGGTACTCACATCCTCCGGTGTGAGTGCTCAAAGTTATTTCCTTTAGATTCTGCAATTTTGTCTTTTTGTTTCTTGTATTCACTAGTTAGGCTTAATGGAAAACAACAACAAAATTAGAGAGCTTTATAGTATTTATCTTGAGTTAGGACATGAAGTATTTGAAGAGAAAATTAAAAACCTATGGAACTTTATTTGCATGCTAATAGCAATGTTGTTAGTATGAATTCTCTGGACACCATTATTGCTAATGCTATGGAAAAGTCTAAGCTTGGGGAAGCTAGTTTTTATGAAAATGATCTTTTTAGTTCCCCAGCTTTGGAAGATAGCTATTCTATTGCTTATGACGATACCAAACCTCCAATATATGATGATTACAATGATGAATATGATATTTTCAGTCCACCTACTATTGAGGAGAAAATTAATGATTACAATATGCCTCCTATATTTGATGATTATGGTGATAAGAATAATAATGATAGCTATTTTGTTAAATTTTCTCCCACTACAATTAATAAGAATGACTATTTTTATGTGGGGAGTATTAATTCTTTTATGCATGTGGCTCATGATAAGAATGTTTCTTGTGATAGTTATATTGTTACTTTTATTCATGATGCTACTGAAAGTTATTATGAGAGAGGGAAACATGGTTTTATGTGTCTCAACAATATTAAGTTTCCCCTCTTTATGTTGAAAGTCTTAAAGTTGCACTTGTTTTGCTTTCCTATGCTTGTTGCTTTGTGCTTTCATGACTTGTTTATTTACAAGACTCCTATGCATAGGAAGTGGGTTAGACTTAAATGTGCTTTGAATTTGCTTCTTGATGCTCTCTTTTACTTAAATTCATATTTCTTATGTGAGCATCTTCTCAAACTATCATGCCTAACTTAAAGGCGTTAAAGAAAAGTACTTATTGGGAGATAACCCAAAAGTTTTAGATGAGTCTTGGAAGTTATTACTTCAGTAATAACCGCTCCTTATCCTTTTTATTTGCTTTTTGTGCCAAGAGTAACCTCTAATGAGAGAGAAGTAATGATTGGGAAAGTTGCTGTCCCAAAACAGATTTATGTCCTTCACCGTAAGAATTCTTGTAAAATATCTGAACGTCTTTTTGAGGCATGCATTTTTGTGCTTCTGCCCCAGGTTGTTATCTAACTTTCGTTAGTTCAACACTTTTTGATTTGAGCAACAGAAGGTCTTCGAAAAAAATCGTCTCTACCAGATGGTCTGTTTTGACAGATTTCTGCCATTTTCTGCATTTGCTTCTTGTTGATTCCTTTTTGAGTTCTTTTGGGGATTTGAGCTTTTTGAGGGAAGTGCTACAGTAGCTAGTGTTCTAATGGAAGTTTTCTTGTTGTTAAAACTGAACCTTAAGACTTATTATCTTGAGTGCACTAATGTTGATAATAAAGATTGTGTGAAGTTTTGTATGAAGGAAAAATTTCAGGTGTATGGAAGGAATGAGCAATGAGATGAAGGATGGACTAAAACTCAAGCTTGGGGATGCCACACGTGTCACCCCAAGAAATATCCAAGAAGTACAAGCATCAAAGCTTGGGGATGCCCAAGGCATCCCCCTCTTCATCAATAAAAATCTCAGGTTTCTTCCAAACGCTTCATTTTTATTGTTTCATGCACAGTTGTGTTGTTCTTGGAGCGTCTTATTTTTCGTTTTTGTTTTGGTTTTTCGTTTGCTTGGTTTTCTTAGTTTGCTGAATAAATTGGTTGGACCCCCTCTTTTCATTCATTGGTTTTCAAATAGTTTGGTTTGGATTGGAAAAGAGTAGGAAAGTTCATACTTAACTGGTAAAGAGAGTTTGTTTTTGACTGTGGCCTATGCTTTGTCATGCCATGCTTGGTATTGTTTTGGCTTTATGCTTAGTATTATTTGCTGTAGCATGACTTGTTATAAAAAATTGAGATTGCTTAATGTGCCTTTGAAGAATCATGCGTTGTTTTAGCATATTAAAGCATAGTATTGTGGTATTCTCCTTTGATGCTTTATTTGGGTTGACTTGGCACATGCTCACACCATGTTATGACTATCTCAAGTAACCATAGCCTTTATGATACTTTAGTTTTCAACTTGTAGTATCAATTTATGCTTTGATCAATGATGTTTTGTCGCTCTGCATGATTATGGCCATTATTGCTCTCTTAGTTTGTCGCTCCTAGTCTTTTGCTAGCCTCCACAACCAAGTATGAGTTCCACTCATGCATCCAACTACCTAAACCAAGTTATTCCAAAGAGTCCACCATACCTACCTACTAGCATATGCTATTCCAAGTATATTCATGCTTTTGTTTATCTTCCAAATTAAACTTGTTATGAGAAAACTAGTGATTAAAGCTCTCACGAACTTGATGGCACACTTTACTTTTCTTGCCCTTAATAAACTTGAACCATTGTGTCGTCTATGTTGTATATGCTTGCACTTATTTGTTGGGGAGTAGCAGAACCATGCTTTCATGGGGAACGCTTTCAACATTGCACTTGGTACTTGTACCTAGTTGATATCATGCTCTTTTGTATATGAATGTCGTCGATGTGAAATGAAAGGGGAGCTTGTAAGTCCATGGAGTTATGTATATGTGTTAGAGAAACGCCTGGGCCGCTGGTCTAATCCATGCTGACATGGTGGAAACCTGCAGCGTAACCATAATGAGTTGTCTATGAAGCATTCATCTCATAAAAAAAAGAGTCCTACATTGAGAAAAAAGAGAAAAAGAGAAAAAGAGATTATGAAAGGAGGAAAGAGAGAAAAAAGCACCATATTCCCATGGTAATAAGAAGATTGCTGAGATGCTCATTGTCTGCTTGCCTTGTCATTTTGATATGGGGATTCTTCCGTATCATCGGGCAAGGGGTACCCCGTTGGCGGTTCTCTATGATACACATGTACTTACGATGACAAGAACTTACCGATGACTAAACTTGAGTAGCATGAGGAGCGGCCCTCGTATTCAAGGGACATGAGATTTCCAACTTATAATTCGTCAAGCATATACTTCATAGTTTGTTCACTTTAACCTTAATCACTTCAAGATGCTTATGATAGGGGCAATGAGAGCTAAAAGCTATTAAGTACCATAATTTTTGGAAGCTCTTTATGAAACTTGAATCTCTGCTTCCTTCTATGAAGGCCTTTCTTCCACCATTATATTGAGTCTCCGCTTTCTACCTTTATGCACTTACTTTGAGAGCATAGTGGCCATTCTTAGTTCTATGTGCATTGTCCCAAAACTAGTTGATTGATGCATACCTTGATATTGCTTGTTTTAAACTATTTGTATCTAGTCACTCTTATGAACTTTGAAGGTGTCATATGCATTTATATTTGCTACTCTATGAGGGACAAGCTGAATGCCATTATGCTATGTTTTCTTTATGTGAAACAAACAAACGTCTTGCATAGCATTGTTATTCATGAATCTTTTGTTTGTGCCTTTTTCATGTTGCAACATAATTGCTTTGCCTTATTGCTAGAACTTTGTCTTTCATGTTATGATTGAAGTACTATGATCCTAGCTTTTAATGTTTTACAAATACTTTGATCAAGTTTATGATGGTGCATGTCACCTCAAAAATTATTCTTTCTTTTTAGCACTTACCTACTCAAGGACGAGCAGGAGTTAAGCTTGGGGATGTTGATATGTTGCTAACATATCCATAATTTTTGATGTTCTATGCATGGTTTTATCTACTTTCTTATGTTTTGTCCACACTTTGGAGTACTTTTCATATGATTTCTTGGAACTAACCTATTAGAAAGATGCCATAGTGCTAGTTGCCTGTTTTCTGCTGTTTTTGGTTCCAGGAAGTCAGAAAATGAATATTCTCGGAATTGGACGGGACAAAAGCCAAAGTTATTATTTTACCGGGGGACACTTGGAGCCGGAATACGAGGCAGAGAAGGGCCAGAGGGTGGCCACACCACCTGGTGGCGCGGGCCAGGCCAGGCCGCGCCAGGGGGTGGTGTGGGCCCCTCCGGCACCCCCTCGGTCTCCCCTCTCGCCTATAAGAGCCTCTCGATGCATAAACCCTAGGTCATCAATCAGAAATCCACGAAAAGTTCCACAGCCACCACACCGAAGGAGATTCGAGGATAGAAGTCTGTTAAGCACCTGCCGGACGGGAAGTGCCCCCGGAGCCATCTCCATCAATCTTCACCGCCATCTCCATCACCATTGTTGATTCCCATGATGAGGAGGGAGTAGTTCTCTCTCGAGGCTAAGGGTTCTACCGGTAGCTATGTGTTCATCTCTCTCTCTATGCATGATCTTATTGAGATCATGAGCTTGTAATCTATAGATCTACCTTGCTACTCAAGTGCTTTATTAGATCTCTGCTCTCCCCATGTGTGTGAAAGTGACAGCGTGCACACCATGGTGGCACTTAGGCTAGAGATTAGAAATACTTGTTATGAGTTATATTTGGAGTTGGATATCTTTATGAAATTGTGGTGTTTGTTGGACTCATCTAGTACTCAAGGTGACAGTGTGGGGTTTTCTAGATGGGAAAGGCTTACTTTGAGGTGTGATGTTATAGCCCTACCGTTGATTAGAGTGTCCAACTAGAGAGTTGTTAAGAGTAGTATCATAAACAGAATATATCTATGTGAGAGTGTTCACTAGTGAAAGTATGATCCCCGGGCCTTGTTTCTAAGCACTGAAACACCATTTGCTATTAGATCTGTTACATGTTTGCTTGCTTCCATCTTTATTTCAGTTTGCCTTTAGTCTTTTCCATGCCAACAAGCTATTTTCTATCATCGTTACCACTTATATTTATCCATCCCACTTGTATTTCACTATCTCTTCGCCGAACTAGTGCACCTATACACCTGACAAGTGTATTGGTGTGTTGGGGACACAAGAGACTTCTTGTATCTTGATTGCATGATTGCTTGAGAGGGAATACCTTTGACCACTTCCTCCCTGAGTTCGATAAACCTTGGGTGATCCACTTAAGGGAAAACTTGCTGCTGTTCTACAAACCTTTGCACTTGGAGGCCCAACAACTATCTACAAGAATAGAAGTGCGTATACATCAATGATACCTGCTTGGTTAGTGTTTACGGGTTGAGGGTTTGGGGTTTTAGGGTTTAGGTTTTAGGGGTTGTTTAGGGTTTAGGGCTTAGGTAATTTTCAATAATGCTCAATATTTATGCTTATATTCGTGGAATAAAATGACGTTACCAAATTAAACGAAAGTATATCAAATTTTGATCTATAAGTGCATGCTACGTGCTTGGTAAGGGTTTAGGGTTTCGGGTTTTAGGGGCTTAGGGTTTTGGGCTTTAGGAATTTTCAATAATGTTCAAGTTGATTTATGCTTATATTCGTGGAATAGAATGGCATTACATCAATTAATTGAAAGTATCTCCAATTTTGATGTATAAGTGCACGATACCTGCTTTGGTTAGGGTTTATGGGTTGAGGGTTTAGGGTTATAGGTTTTTACGGTTTAGTTTTATGGGTTGTTTAGGGTTTAGGGTTTAGGGTTTAGCGAATTTTCAATAATGCTCAAGATTTATGCTTATACTCGTAGAACAGAATGGGTGTTAGCTGATTTAATGAAAATATCTCAAATTTTGATCAATGTGTGCATGACACCTGTTTGGTTAGGGTTTATGGGTGAGGGCTTAGGGCTTTACGGTTTAGGGTTTAAGTTTTAGGGGTTGTTTAGGTTTAGGGAATTTTTGATATTACTCAGGATTTATGCTCATATTCGTCAAATAGAATGGCGTTACCCAATTTAACGAAATTATCTTAAATTTTGATCTATAAGTGCATGCTACGTGCTTGGTGAGGGTTTAGGGGTTTATGATTTGGGTTTTAGGGGTTTAGGTTTTCAGGAATTTTCAATAATGTTCAAGGTTTATGCTTATATTCATGAATAGAATGGTGTCACCCAATTTAACGAAAGTATCTCAATTTTTTATCTATAATTGCATGATACCTGCTTGGTCAGGGTTTAGGGGTTTAGATTTTATGGTTTAGGATTCTATGAATTCTCAATAATATTTTCAAACTTTATGGTTATATATATATTCGTGGAACAGAATGGTGTTACCGCAATTTAATGAAAGTACCAAAAAATGATCTACAACTCGATGATACCCTTCCTTGGTAATATTTTTTGTTAAATAAAATTGAAGGTACCCAATTACTAAAACAAGGGAGAAACACAAAGAGTTCCTTGAGATTTAGGCGTTCTTTGGTTGGGATCTAATTCTGGCTTTTGATTTTTGGCTTATAAACCTACGGACGTGTTTTTGGCTTTGTTTTTTTAGCTTTTACACTGACATAGTGGAATGATAGTATAAGCCAGGTTGGATGATTTTAACGATATTATCCCGGTTTAGCGAAAAATGTTCAAATTTTGAACAACAAGCGATGGGAATCTCTACTTCCTGTAATCCTGGCTCACTGACATGTGGGTCACTTGCATAGTGGATCCAAAAAGTCAGTGTAGGACGGAGTTGGCGGGCAGGTAAATATTGAAGAAGGGCTAGGAAACATCGATGGGGTGATGCACTTGGGAGAACGCAAATTTACCACCTATATCCCTCTGTTATTGCAGTGCTCCCTTGGATTCATGTTTCTGGAGCAGGGATAGAAGAGGAATTTTGCATTCTAGAAAGAGGTGAAGCATGTTTGAATGGATGCGCGGGATATTTTAATGGATGGATGTGATGTTTGGGCACCGTACAAAATTTTGAGGTCGAAGCTTCTAGCATACGCTACTTCGGCGTGGGGCCCCTCAGACGCGCTATCACCGTCTAGGCCCACACGCCAGCGAGAGTTGCTTCATAGCATTTAAACGAGTTTCTAGGAATTTGCTGAAATTTTTGAACAATTTAAGGCTTTCAAGAAGATGACCATCGTCCAAAAAAAGGTGACCAAGGTCATGGAAATAGTTTATAATGACGTGTCCGTATTTGGTAGATCGGTGCATCTTTGCAAATCAACCAATATGTCTAGTTCCAAATTTGAAGTTTGTTTTCAAATTTCCATGTAAAAACAATGTGTTTTGTTGTGAAGCAACTACAAAGATGATGGCTCAAAATGCCACTGCCCCCTTTTTCACACAATGTATAACGCCCTTTCAAGCTTCCAGGCTAAATTTGTGCAATAAAATAATTATTGGGCCTGGATGTTTGAATGGATGGGCGGGATGTTTGAATGGGTGGACGGGATATTTCAGCGCTCTACCGAAATTTTTAAGTTGAAGCTTCTAAGGTACGCTAATCCCACAACAGAGAGCATGCAAGATCACAAGTAACAAAGACATGGTAGAATCAATAATCAATCTGAAATAGCATCTCAATATCCATCGGATCCCCACAAACACAACATGTAAGATTACAAATAGATGATCTTGATCATGAATGGAGCTCACAAGATCTAAACATGATAGCACAAAGGAGAAGAATCAACCATCTATCTACTACATGGACCCGTAGTCCAGGGATGAATTACTCACGCATCACACCGGAGGCAGGCATGGTGATGAAGAAGGCCTCCAGGGTGAATTCTCCCCTCCGGCAGGGTGCCGGGAAGAGTTTCAGATCCCTCCCGATCTAGGGATGGAGATGACGGCGGCTACAGACTCTTTCATAGAATTTGATTGGGTACTTAGGTTTTCTGTATCGTAGGCATCTTATAGGCGAAAGGGGAGGCCAAGGGGGTGCCCTAGGCGGCCACACCACCCCCTGGCGTGGGCCAGGCCTGGCCGTGCGGCCAGGTGGTGTGGCCAGCCTCTAGCCCCTCTCCGTATCGTCTTCTGGCTCCGTGTCCCCCCTCGGTGAAATATTGACTTTGGCTTTTGTCCCGTCCAATTCCGAGAATATTCATTTTCTGACTTTCCTGGAACCAAAAACAGCAGAAAACTGGTAGCTGGCACTATGGCATCTTGTTAATAGGTTAGTCCAAGAAAGTGTATAAAAATAAGTAGATATAAAACAAGCATGGAACATCAAAAAATTATAGATACGTTAGCAACGTATCAGACCCACACACCTCAAACCACTTCGGCGAGTCAACATCGCACAAGGAAACGAAAATCTTGCTTCTACCACGTGTTGGCCGAGCTTCCTCCATGTTTTTAGCAGATCCATCGTAGTAGAGGACCGTGAAACCAGAAAAGTTTTCCATCGTCCATGGCCTAGCTGAGAATTTCGTCATGGAAGACACGCCTTCTATGAAGACCGTCCGGCCAAGTCGTTGCGGAAGGAAACTTTTCTTGTAGTGACACCTAAGGATCAACCACGTGTCGGAGTAGCGTACCATGGAAGCTTCAACCTGAAAATTTCCTCAGAGAGCCGAGACATCCCGCGCATCCATTCAAATATCCCACGCAACCATTCAAATATCCCACGCATCCATTCAAATATCCACCTCGTTTTTTGCGAATGCAAAATTCCTCTTCTATCCTTGATCCCGAAACAAGAACCCGAGTAGCACCACAATAATAGAGGGTTATAGGTGGTAAATGTGTGTCATACAACCTATATCCCCCATCGCCTCTTCGCCGCCCTTCCTCAAAATTTACCCATCCACCCCCTCCTTCCTCCACCCGCTTCACCATCGGCCCTCTCTTCCACAACGGACCTGCTTCACCGCCGACGAGCTCTTCCACACGGGAGCTTCTTCACCTCCTTTGTTGTCCATGCACCGGATCTACCTCTCGCCGCCCTCGTCCACTACAACTGCTCTACGTACTGACTCCCGCATCGTGGACATCAGAACTATTTCACCGACTCCCTCGATGCACCGGATCTTCTTTACCAACATCGTCGTCTACCGCACGGGGGGCATTTCACTAAATCACTCATTAGATGGCCCCGAAATGCCCAGCCGCCGCCCTCTTGCTCGTCCCAGCCGCCCCCATCACGGAGTGGTAATTTCTCTTGCTCGTTTGATAATTTTTGGTTCACTTAAGCTAGGAAAGCGTTAGAGTGTTGCTCAATGTCCTGCCTCCTATTGCAATTTCATTTGCACCCACATCTGGTTGGTCATATCCACATCATTAGCGTATCGCTATTATTTCCTTTATTACATTGTCCCACCATCAGTATAATCCTGCAACACTAACTCTTAGATGCTTTATTTCTGAGAGCTCGCATGGGTCATGCAAACTGCTTGTACAGGATCCAACACTAACATTCTGACGCCAAGCAAGGTTGAGGTGTGAGGTTTTCTTGCGTTACTTAGGCTAGTTTCTTGTCATGTTAATAAGTTATATAACCTTTATGCATAATAAGTTAATAAATCATTTTACCTAAAACCTTGTCCTACCATTTCCATTCATGTTTTATTGTCTTTCTATCTGCGAATGCTTTGAGTAACTCAGAAAATGTCCATCTAGTTTGAATCATACATCTGTTCATTTTAATGCTATATTTTTTGTGTTTTCAACTGTTTTCATCCTTTCAAACTAGCTAACTAGTTTGAATCATACATCTGGTCAATTTTAATGTTATATTTTTTGTGTTTTCAAGTGCTTTTATCCTTATAAACCAGCTGACTCGGTTTTAAATGTCATGCCTTAATGCAGAGAAAGGACAATGGAGTACAAGGACTAGAGTTACAACTACTCTACTCGGATTTCTACTGGCAGATTGAACAGGAGTCGCACCCGCTTGAGAAGGAACTACTATGAGCCTGAACGAGCTACTATAAGTTCATACTTACTTAAATGATCTCTACTTTATATAATATGTGTTTTCCGTGTTCTTTGTTTTAACCTCTTTCACCATATTTTACCAGGCTATAGTTAAAACCAAGCAAGAGTCCTCGGAAGGCAGGGCTAAAACTTGTGATCCCTATTCCCATTCATCCTCCCGTTGCATTTTTAAGGAACTTTCTTAATAGTCGACCTAGAACAACTCTTGCAAGTGATATATATAAAGGTTGTATTGCATGTAAAAAGAAAGGGTGTAGCTGCTCTTAGATTTATAGATAAAATGTTGAAGAAGAGGACAAATGATATGATGAAGTGCATTGCCATGTACCGATCTCGTATAGATGATGTCAACTCTTCTTTATGACCTTGAAAAATGCAGATCTTGTCTAATGATCTGTGGCAATTTTCAATCTTGAGAGACTCTGTTGGCTTATGTGTAATAAAAATTTATCATTGTGTAATAAGTAGTTAAAATTTCTATTTTTTATGAGAGAGAAGTTTAAATTTATCATGTTTATTAATAAACGTGTTGAGATTCTTGTGTTGTTCTACAAAACGCCAATGCTGCCAAAAGGACCGAAACAGTAACAAGCCAAATAGTGAAAGGATGTAACTTTAACATGCCGAACAATGGAAGGTCGTGATCGGCGAACCATGGAAGAGATCTGATGAACAGTAATATGTCTGAACAGTAAAAGGCCTGAAGAATAAAATACATGAATCATAACAGGCCAGAATAGGTACATGTCAGAATCATAGCAGTACAAAATAGTAAATGGCTAGAAGAGTAAAAGACCAGAACAATAACACGATGGAGAAGTAATATGACAGAATAGTAACATGACAGAATCAAAATGGGCCAAAATAGTGATAGGCAAAAATAGTAGCATGCTAGAATAGTGAAATGCCATATTAGCGGAAGGCCTAAATAGTAACAGACCTTTCGACAAAAGGCCCACAATGAACGAAAAGTGATGGGATTTATGCATAGTGACATGCCTATGTTAGGCCTAAACAGTACCGTCTCGATTGTGCACATGCCGCTAATGGGCTGCACAGTGTTGGACCAATATGAGCCTTATGCAGGCTGAAATAGTAATGGACCAAAAAGTTAACAGGCCGCAGCTAGGCTGCAATGTGTTAGACTCCCTTCAATCAAAGCAGTCCTCTAGCAGGTCGAAATAGTAATGAGCCATATTCTTATTTGGCTTCACTCATGGGTCGGTCCACTTAATAATTAGTAGTCCTTGGCTGAGCCTATCTTCTACCACAATTTTGTGACCTTTAACAGTGTTTGCCGCAAGGCAGTTTGCATGACGTCAACAGTCAACGGGGCTGGAAAAATAGATCTATGATAGCACGAGTTTCCATGGTTGACGGGTGCGATCCGCCACGGTCGTGAAAAAACCGTGGTAGTGATGACTGGATTCCTTCACCAACAACAGGGTTATTGCAGTACTTGTAGCAGCAAATATTTAAGAGTTTGTCCCGATGGGAGATCGTCGAACGGAAACAACACGACCCCGTAGACACGTTGTCAATGCGGCCACGTTTCACACCCAAACCGTGGTTTGGAAATAGCCTATTCTATAAGTTACTAGAACAACGATAATTGAGAGAGGTTTAAAGTATCTAATAACAAAGAACTTTTAACAAGAACAAAATAAACTAAGATGGAAAATAAACAGGAATATGAACTGAATTAAAGAGATTGTAGTTGTACGATTGAATGGAATGAGAGAGGGCTTCTAGGCTTCTGTCTCACTAGTACTAGATGAGCAAATATATGTGTGATCTATAAGATATTTCTCAGACAAATAAACGTTCCGCAATTGATTACCGGGTTGTCACACTGTGTGCACTATGCATGGTTCTCGCACGTCACTGCAAGGCAAAAGGCACTTCCGGACCAAAGGATCACATAAACTTATCTTAGATCACAATAAAATTGTAACTTAGCACAATAGATCATACCTCAACCTAGAATTGAATAAATCACTCACACATGGATGAACTAATGAAACATATATAAATATATAATGATATCACAATCATGTTTAATCTTACAATTACTAAACACAACAGAGAGAGGGAGATGGAGATGGAGATTGGTGCGTGGTGGTGGTGATGCCTTCCTTCTCCTCCCCTTCTTCTTGCTTGGATGCCTTGATGGTGATGGTGTTGAGGGAGATCTAGATCTCGGAGGTGTGGTTGAGACAGAGCTCCGCCGCAATGGAGATCGGATGGGTGGCGGTGGCGGCAGAGCTCCTCCCCTAAAGGGCTATGGCTTGGTGGATCTCTCTTGGGTCCTCCCTCCTTAATATAGGCCTTAGGGGTGCCCTAGGGTTCCCCCAATACCGTCATATGACTTACAGAAGGTTCTGGAGCTTTTTTGGGGAAAAATCCCATCGTTTGCGACCTTTTTGGAAACTATACGGGCAGAGCTATACGACCAAAAATATAGCTCCGTTTGTATAGTTGCTCATTAAATTCTCTGCATGCTTTAGTATTTTGGCCGCCATTTCTTCATGCGAACTCCATTTTGGGTGTTCTTGCGCTTGTTGAGTTCATATCGTCGAGTACTACAACCCTGTGGTCTTGGATCTTTATTTTGAGAAGTTGTAAAAATTGACTTTTCCAACCTCTCAAATGGCTAAGTCTGGTCCCTGCAGCTCCTCCATACTATGCTCTCTTGGTTCCTTTTATCTTTGTTTTGTCCATAATCATCATCAATGCCTATACACATGTCAAATACAAGGAAGAGGGATAAAATTCTACCTGAACTACTAAATGTCCAAAGCTCATATTGAATTTAATAAAAACAAGTAATCATGCAAATCAGGCATAGCAATAGTTAGATAGAGCATGATATGATAAGCAAATGACACAATTTATATTGCTAAAAAGTGTTGTATATCATAGCCATCAACTTCCCCAAGCTAGATCTTGCTCATCCTTGAGCAAAAGGGATCGATAACTTAATGAGTGTGATCTTGCTTATCATTGGAAATCATTGCATCATATCCTTGTTTTTCCTGCAAGCTCAAAGTAAGAGAGCACATAATCATACAAGGCAATATAAGCTCAGTTATATTATCCCAAACCACTAGAGATTAGTCAAAAACTTCTATGCCCCATGTCAAAGTTAAATCTAGCTTGCAGGTAAACTTGTGATCCTTCTATACGCACTTTATTGTATTTTTATTTGATTAAGGCAAAGCTGAACACGGTTAGTTGTCAATCATAAATAGAAATAGAGTTTTCCAATGCTGCCCACTCATGCCATCTATTAAAGTCTCTCAAGTGCAAACTCCGCTTGTTGAGCTCACTGAAAATATATTTCTTAGTAATGAGACCATGCAAAAAGAGTGGTTTATGTTCAATCGAGACTGTGCAGGCTTGGAAGGACACTCGTGACCATTACTAAGGTTTCTATTTTCGGTATAATGATTTCTCATAGTGGTCAGAGGAGTATTTCACTTTTGCTTTTAACGCAGGCCCATGAGAATACCAATGCATATCCAAATATAGCATTTTTGCTACATATGTGGGCAACTCATAGCCAAACTCCAAGAGTTTCCTCTTTTTGGATTGTTTAAAGGCCAGCAGAGTTGTTAGCATCCCATGTTGTGCGACAGTGGTGCAACACATGCATTAAGCAATATCTCACTTTGATTTTCAAGACAAAATTTTGGCATATGTAATCTCGAAACTTTGAAACATCATTTCTTATTTGACAACTCACTCAGTAAGCATCTATTAAGACCATCATTTCTAGCACTATGGGGTCGTGCTACTCCATAACCATTCACTTAAGACAATTCTGAATAGTGTCAACTAGCAAGTTTCGAAGAACTTCTTTATTCTATTTTTTTCAAGATGTAGAGAACATGACAATGTATATTTAGAGGATCACAATATTTTTCACAAGCTAGGTAATAGTTGAACAAGGTGCATCAAAGCTATGTCTTGTCTCCTATGGGGCCTAACATGAGCAAGTATATCCCTTATATAAATATGAACAAAATCTCACCTAAGCAAGCATTCAAAAATAGAGAGATACACAATAGCATGAAAACTTTTTAAGATAAAGAACTTTGCACAAGACTCTACACATGCAAAATAACCTCCCCAAGCTAAGAACTTTGAGAAGATCATGAAAACAAAAGAGAAAATGCAGTTATCAAACAAGAGTATAAGAAGTGGTTACCTCCCCAAGCTTAAGTTAAAGCAAGGGTGACACACTTTACTGTTGAGGTGCTTTTAACCTCTACTTTGATGGACAAAGAACCTTTGCTTCAATGAATGCTTCACGATTTGGTGTATGCCTTCCTTAAGAACCTGATAGGAAGAAGACTAGAAACAAGACAAAATATTTTTGTTTTTTTGAAGACACGGGTTTAGCTCACAAGTGATAAAAATACAAGTCCCACTGAGTCGGTTCATCAACCTAAGCACCACGCCTAAGTCAACAAACTAGTTCTAGAAGAGGCCTCTCCTAGATTGTGATGAGGTGCAAGTGAAATAGGATACGAGACACGAGTGTGCAGCCCCTATGTGCTTATTTTAAAAAAAATCGAGTTGGAAGGTTTTACTAGACACTGATTGTTGAAACGTTGAATTGAAGCAACCAAGTGGCTCATGCGAGTATTTGCTTGGTTGGCACTACCGTACATGTCATCACACAAGGTTCAAGTTCCTATGAAAATAACACACAAAATAAAATGCATCGGCTTCGTATATGAACATAGTTCATTTACCCTACTGATAAAAAGGAAAATAAAAAGGAAACATGAACTTCTATAGAGAATTATAGTCTAGGAAGTTTCTTAGGAGAAAGTATGTCAGAATTTTGATATTGGGGTTACCTTCCCATAGCGATTTTGTGGTCAGACCAACTATACGGGCGCAACTATACGGCCGGATCAATGTGTTCCGACCGTATAGTTGGCCTGCTGTCAAAAATTTAGGGTTTCCTCCTAGTGACGAAGCTATACAGGAGCAACTATACGTCCGGAACAAAATGTTCCCACCATATAGTTAGTTGTCAAACTGTCTGTCCCTAGGAAAGAAAATATACAAAGGCATAGATATCTATACAACCGGAACTATATGGCCGGAATTTTTATTCCCGTCGTATAGTTGGTCATTAAACTCTCAGTATATTAGAAAAGAATTTGTACGGAGGCACTGATATCTATAGGACCAGAGCTATACGGACGGAATTTTTTATTCCTGCCGTATAGTTGGTCGTTAAACTCTCAGTACATATGAAAGAAAAATTTCGATGGCAAAGATATATATACGACCGGAACTATACGGACGGAATTTTTATTCCCACTGTATAGTTGGTCGTTAAACTCTCTGTATGCGTCAAAAAAAAAATTGTTTCTTCGAAAATTATTTCTTTTCCTGTAACTTAGTGATATACCTTTTTTATGACAGAAAATTGACAGTTAAAATTATCGACCAACAACAGCATGTATATAACAGGATTTAAGTACAACCGAGTTTATGCAACACATAATATAGTGACAATAAATTCTACCTTTTGAAAACTTCAACAAGATTACTCTAATAGCAAGACATGCGAAGAATAAAAGTGCCAATGCAATATGTGAAGGAGATATGCCCTAGAGGCAAATAATAAATAGGTTTTTATTTTCATATCTCAATTAGTTTATAATAGTTTCATATTGTGCTGTAACTGTGCCAAGTAGAAACATTGGTACAAGTGTGGTATGAAACAACAAAGTCCCTAATAGCCTCTATTCATACTAGTTCGTTGGGCATGAGGATAATCTGGGTTTCAAGATCATGGGCATTTATGCCGACTGACAATGGAATCATATCATTGGAGAATGATGTGATTGGACATTCCTCGAAGGATTGCAACATGATCAAGTCATATAGTTCATTGTTGCAACAGCTATACCTAGACTCCTTCTCCTTAGACCATGAGATCATATTACTCACTGTTTCCCGAGGCTGCTTTGACTGCATCAACCGTCATCTGGTAATACGGTGGCCATAAAGGTGTATGTTGGCTATTCCAAAGGAATAGTTGATGACATGTGACTACAAGACCAGGATTTGTTCATCCACATGACGGGTAAAGATACATACTACTGGCTTGGTGAGATTACATCCATAAATGTTGTGACATGTGACTAGGTCATGGGGATGTAATATCACGGTAACAAGAAAACATAATTTGTTGTGAATGAGATTGAACAAGGTATGGGATACCGATGATCGGATCTCAGACAAGTTGTATCGAGAAACAAAAGGAAGAGGATGCTACATTTAGCGGTTCAAACGACATTGTCACCAGGAATGCATAGGGGTCACGTGGATATCCCTGGTCCCTCTATTGATCATTGATACAGATCATGTCTAGAGCATTCCCGAGCCATGAGAGGATACACTTAAGGGTACGATGAGAGCGATCATTCATAAGACGGAATCACATGATAGAAAGAGAGAAAGCCAGAAATGTTCCGCAGAGAGATCCAAAGTTGTTCGGAGAAAGAATAAAGGAAAAGACCGGAAAAGTGTTTTCGGATAAATGGGAATTTAAATATATATTTATTATATGTTAATTGTGAATTAATATATTCTAAATAATATTTAAGTTAAGATTTATAAAGGCAACTTTTATATTTGGCCAAATCCCGAAGGGAAAAGGCCTAGAATAAAAGCTGCAGAAAAAATAAAAGGAAAAGGAAAACAGAAACAACCCACGTGGGCGGCAGATAGTTGCCGCAGCACGGGGGAAGGTTGATGTTGTCACCAATCAAGCGGTCAACCCCCCACCATGGGCAAGTAGAGAGGGAGTAGGCCGAGCGCCAGGGTGCCAGGTGCGAGGCCAGCCGCAGGCCGCCGAGGGGTGGCCAACCCACCCGGGCTTCCCTAGCAGGCCGCTGCCTCGCGGGAGTGAAGCTGAGCGCGGGGTGGGTCGCGCCAAGGCCCACCCAGCCAGCCCTTGTCTGCTGCCTCTTTTCTTTGTATTTGTTATTTTCTATTTTGGCTATTGGGCTGGTTTTTGGCCCATCCAGCCAGGATGAAAATACATGTCATTTTTCTTTTATGAATAGTCCCACATGGCTAACCCAATGGGGAGGGCACACCCCCTCTACCTATATAAAGGGGTGCCCATGGGAGGACTAAAGACATCAATATTTGGAGAAGTCCTTTGGTTGACTTCCTCCTTCCCTCTCTCTCTCTAGCCCTTGTGACCATGGCCCCAAGTCTGGGCTGTGCGATCAAGGCACACCTGTAGTATGCTGTTGCGCTGCAGAAATTCCTAGCCGGATATCAACTTCCACACTTTCGTCGGGATCGGGGAGCCGGAGGTCTCATCGTGCACCGGATGTGTACGAAGACACGAGGCGCAACACTTGGGGCGCTTAAATATCGTGAGCCGGAGCTGTTGCATGATGAAGATGAAGAAGGAGCAAGGGGTGACCTGCGAGGAGCTTCGCGACCTTGAGGTTGGCTACGAGTACGACTACTTCAACCACGTTCCCCATGAAACGTTAACCGCGTACGGTCTACAAGGGTATGTATTCTCTATGCTCCGGCCGTTACCGCATTACTACATAGATAGATCCTAGGCAGTTCTCGGGTTAAATCGTAGGAAATTTTTTGTTTTCTACTGCGGTCCCCAACAGTGGTATCAGAGCTGATCTATGCGTTGGAGTGCTGTACGGCCAGTACGCACAATTATTGTGCGGGCATTGATCCCTTAGTTGTTACCCTTGAACGTGTACTTGCTTATATTGTGGTATTGTTTGATGAAGCGGCCCGGACCGATCTTACGCATATTCATATGCGAGACTGGTTCCACGCTCAACATACGAGTTGTACCGTATAAGTGGCTAGCGGGTGTCTGTCTCTCATTCAATAGTTGATATAACATTTACAACGGAGGGCCCCGAAAGGGGTGTAGTAGAGACAACTGTCGGATCCCTGTTGTGGTTGGAAAGTTTGTAGTTTAGAAATGGTTCTAGTGCTAACAACCACGTAAAACTTGCAATAGATAAAGTAGAGGCGTCTAATTTTATTTTGACGGGGGCATGTGATTATGATATGGCATTGGTCGTTACAAAGGTAAAGTAGTTTACTTTTCTGTTACTAAGTAGTATAGTAATAGTCATCATTCCGATGGACGACCTAGTGGAGGCGTCATGGACTGGGCGTCAAACCAAGGGCAAGATGGAGATCATGCCGGAGCGCTCGATGGAGATCAACGTGCAAGAAGAAAGACCATATCATATCACATTATACATATGATGTTGATACCGGTTTTTACATCTTATTGTGTGCTAGTATTTAGATACTCAACGGTAGCAAATAAGATAATCCCTATTGAATTCCAATGTTCCCCTTGTGTGTGCACCACCAACAAAGTTCTTCGGTATGAGGCGATCTAGGGTACATGCCCGGTGTCGACATATATCTACGTCAGATACAAGGTGTGTAAGCCATGTTGCACAGCGAATACACACAAGTTAGATTTGGCGAGCCTAGCACGTTACAGAGACGTGGCCTCAGAACACAAGAGATCAAAAGATCGAGCATGAGTCACATGGATGATGTGATTGGCATTAGTGAATGCCTACCTTTGATAATGCACTGATGCCTGTGTAACAAGGGGGAGGTGCAGAGGATAGGGATCATGCGATCACTAAAATCGTCTAGGGGATGACAGTTTTAGTGGAGACCAATTATAAATTGATCTCTTATTATAAACTTAGTCTAGATGTCTGTTTGCAAATATCTTAGTAGATCTTAGTCTATCCCATTGAGGTCCTTCGCGACCATGAGAATATATTGCTTAATTTGGAACTTAGCAAAAGGGTCCAGCTTCATAGATTAATACCCACGCCTAAGGGATATCCTCGTAAAAGGTGATCTTCTCTTCTTGATACAATAACCATTAGGAGATAATTCGATGACTCCGGAATGTTTGAAAAAACACTTAGAGATCTTGCATTAGAGTTAATAACTCTTAGAAGGGCTTGATTGCAAAAGGAGGTCATGGATGAAAAGGTATATGTAAGATATACAAATTATAAATGTGATTCTTGCAAAACTCGTTGCAGTTCGCAAAGTATTTGATACTTGTCCCGTTTTGTAAAAACATGAGAATCTGCTTGAGCATTGCTGGTTTTGAGGCAACGTGACTTGATGACGGCAAGAAAAACAGTTGATGGCCAACATCACCTCTTCCCTCAAAGTTTATCATTTTGATTAGTGGACTTGAATATAATTTGTAATCCTAGTTTGTGTGTCTTGCTTTTGGCAAGACGATTATTCATATGAACAAGCCAGTTTGTACTATTCTTATGAACAATACCGTTATGGTCACATTACGATTTCAAACAAGTTATTCTCATCACTATGTTAATGATAATAGTTTAAACATTTATAAAGGAATAGAATGCTAAAAGATATCCAAAGTTTAACAATGAAATGACACTATAGTTTAAGTCATTTTTGTTATTGCAGGTTCTTTATGAAAGATCGGGGTCCTAGATGCTTAATCTAAAGACTTTGCAAAACCATGACCCTTGGTCAGAATGACTAAAACTCCGCATTCTGGTAAAACAATGATATGCAAAGAATGTTGAAACTTATACATAATGATGTATCATATTTTCAACAAGTAGTGGAAATCATTTATTGTGGACTTAAGTGAATAAGCATATTTACTTAATGAAACATAAGTTTGAAATGATTTGAATTGTTCAAATGAGTTCATAACTAAATGGGATATTAAATTAACTGAATTAACAAGTCTCTTCGATTTGATCGACATGACTAAGGTATTCAAGTTAATTTTAGCATAAAAGGGATTTGTGAAAGATGTTTCACAAATTATGATAATTGGATAAATTCAAACTGTATTGAAATATCTAAACATCATAATCATTATGTATTAGATACATATGGTATGATATTATATCTTATAGGGGTTATAGTTGTCATTTAGAGTTAAAGATCAAAATAAGCAAACACTCATTTGAAATATAAAGGAATATCTAAAGATTCGTGGAAACAACACCATAAGTGTTATGGCAAGTTCGAGTTTCTGGAGATTTAGACAAGTCGAAGTCGTGGCGAATAAACAAGTCTTTGTAGAGCATTCTTAGGAAGCTATGAATGCATCGTCCACAATGGGCAAACCAGTTGTTGTCCAAAGCTGACGTGTCTTGATGAAGATACATGTGGAAGAAAGTAAAAGATCAAAACAAGGTATTTGACCTTACCTCTGGATTGTTGAGTGGCGCAGCGGAATTTGTTCCGTAAATCCAAACTCTACAAATAGAGGAGAAACCAATGATAATGATCATAAAGTTTCAGTGAATACTTTTACTAAAGAAAGTAGGATTCAACTATATATTCTACAAGTTTGTGGAATTATAGTTGATTCACTTGTCATGTTTTGAACAAGACATACCTACGAATTACAAAGAAGCGTGATGGACCTAAGTACGAGAAATGAATAGTCATTGAAATCTCGTTAGTGGAATTCTCGATTTGATGGTGATCAAAGAATTTTGGAATGTCCAAGATTATTGAGAGGACCTAGATTTGAGTGGGAGCAAATCAACTCGGCTAATTCATAATATGTTGCTGACATATTTTGAGTGGGAGCTAAGTGAAATCCCTAGATCTCAAACATGAATGTCATATTTGAGTGGGAGCGTGAAATCATTCTGGATATGTGGACGACATATGTGAATGATGTGATTGGTGTTAATAATATTTAAGTTAGATAAATAAGGATGAAGTTGATGTTATTAAACAATAAGATCTATCGAGATAGATTGGTGAGTTTAATAAACACTGAATGTCGAATGCTTCCTGGACTTGATTCTGAAAGATGTTCAGATTATCCTAAGACAAGATTCTGAAGAAGCTCAGAATGGAACAAGGTGAGAAAGTAGTTCTTACTATATGAAGCATTGAGCATTGCAACTATGGTTGAAAGAAAGAGATGTGTTGCATCTCCTATGCCCCAGTCATAGGTTCTTCCATATAACCATGTTGTATACTCGACGTAATGTGACCCGAGGTTATGGTTGGTAGGACAAAGTCTTAACTATAAGAACGTGTCTTTAAGTGATTCATGAGTTGATCACTGAACCAGAATTAAGTTTGTACTTAAGTAGAAAGAAGCAATGTAAGTGGCATAGATGCATTTCATGCAATAGGATCTACATAGATATAGAAGTATAAAGGCTACATCTTATGTGATGTATAATGTTATGGCAGGGCTAGTTCTGTTTTAACATAGAATGATGTGTCCCAGGGCCCAGTGCCCATGATAAAGCCCTCGAGGTTGATCTAAAGTCACTGTAAGCTCCTGGAATCCGGCCTCATTCTACTGCCATAACTATAGTATATACACAAAGGATAGCAAAGTGTGTTTCGAAGTTTAGATGACAACGGTGAAAATGACCATCATCATAAACACTAGAAACAAAAGTCTCACTTTGTCGCCAAACAAATACTTCGACCCATTATATGATAATGGTGTCAATGTCAAAATTAGGAAGACATTAACAATTTGCAAAAGACATAATGATCTGGTAAAATAGAACATGGACATGACTTTTCCCATGAGCATGCATGATCTGTAAACGCATATGGTATATGGTTTATATGAGTAAAATGGGAGTTGGATTATTTGTACTCTAGTGCAAGTGGGAGACTGAAGGAGATATGCCCTAGAGGCAAATAATAAATAGGTTTTTATTTTCATATCTCAATTAGTTTATAATAGTTTCATATTGTGCTATAACTGTGCCAAGTAGAAACATTGGCACAGGTGTGGTATCAAACAACAAAGTCCCTAGTAGCCTCAATTCATACTAGTTCGTTGGTCAAGAGGATGATCTGGGTTTCAAGATCATGGGCATTTATGCCGACTGACAACATGATCATATCATTGGAGAATGATGTGATTGGACATTCCTCGAAGGATTGCAACACGATCAAGTCATATAGTTCATTATTTGCAACAGCTATACCTAGACTCCTTCTCCTTAGACCGTGAGCTCATATTACTCACTATTTCCCGAGGCTGCTTTGACTACATCAACCGTCATCTGGTAATACGGTGGCCATAAAGGTGTATGTTGGGTATTTCAAAGGAACAGTTGATGACATGTGACTGCAAGACCGGATTTGTTCATCCACATGACGGGTAAAGATACATACGGCCGGCTTGGTGAGATTACATCCATAAATGTTGCAACATGTGACTAGGTCACGGGGATGTAATATCACGGTAACAAGAAAACATAATTTGTTATGAACGAGATTGAACAAGGTATGGGATACCGATTATCGGATCTAGGACAAGTTGTATCGAGAAACAAAAGGAAGAGGATGCTACATTTAGCGGTTCAAACGACATTGTCATCAGGAATGCATAGGGGTCACATGGATATCCCTGGTCCCTCTGTTGATCATTGATACAGATCATGTGTAGAGCATTCCCGAGCCGTGAGAGGATACACTTAAGGGTACGATGAGAGTGATCATTCGTAAGACGGAATCATAGGATAGAAAGAGAGAAAGCCGGAAATGTTCCGCAGAGAGATCCGAAGTTGTTCGGAGAAAGAATAAAGGAAGAGACCGGAAAAGTGTTTTCGGATAAATGGGAATTTAAATATATATTTATTATATGTTAATTATGAATTAATATATTCTAAATAATATTTAAGTTAAGATTTATAAAGGCAACTTTTATATTAGGCCAAATCCCGGAGGGAAAAGGCCTAGAATAAAATCTGTAGAAAAAATGAAAGGAAAAAGAAAATGTAAATAAGCAAAAGTTGCAGCCAACGGGCAAGATGTTGTCATGCTGGCATGCTGGTCGTCCACCCCACGGCCCATGCGGGCGCGCGGGAGGGAGCAGGCCGCCGCTCGGGCGCCAGGCGGGCGGGCGGGCCGCTCGGCTAGGTGGGTCGCGGGTAGGCAACCAGCCCACCCGGGCCGCAGGAGCCAGCAGGCCGCCGGGGGGTGACCAGCCCACCCGGGCTTCCCCAGCAGGTTGCCGCCTCACGGGAGTGAAGCTGAGCGCGGGGTGGGCCACGCCAAGGCCCACCCGGCCAGCCCTTGTCTGCTTCCTCTTTTCTTTTTATTTGTTATTTTCTGTTTTGGCTATTGGGCTGGTTTTTGGCCCATCCGACCAGGACGAAAATACGTGTCATTTTTCTTTTATGAATAGTCCCACATGGCTAACCCAATGGGGAGGGCACACCCCCTCCGCCTATATAAGGGGGTGCCCATGGGAGGACTAAAGACACCAATATTTGGAGAAGTCCTTTGGTTGACTTCCTCCTTCCCTCTCTCTCTAGCCCTTGTGACCATGGCCCTGTATGGGTCAGGCGATCAAGGCACACCGCAGATGCCGCTATGCTGCGTGAATTCCTAGCCGGATATCAACTTCCGCACTCCTGGCGGGATTGGGGAGCCGGAGGTCTCATCATGCACCGGATGTGTACGAAGACACGAGGTGCAACACTTGGAGCGATTAAATATCGTGAGCCGAAGCTGTTGCACGATGAAGATGAAGAAGGACCAAGGGGTGACCTACGAGGAGCTTCACGAGCTTGAGGTCGGCTACGAGTACGACTACTTCAACCACGCCCTCATGGAACGTTAACTGCATTTGGCCTACAAGGGTATGTATTCTCTATGCTCCGGTCATTACCGCATTACTACATAGATAGATCCTAGGCAGTTCTGGGGTTACATCGTAGGAAATTTTTTGTTTTCTGCTGCGATCCCCAACAACATGAATGCAACTAGACTCAAGACACAAAACTAAGAAAGACACCTAATGACTTCCGGGTTGTCTCTCGGGAAGCGCTTTCTTATAACCAAGTAGCCAGGCTTTTATACTCCACATTTATTCAGCAATGGAGGCAGCTATAGGAGTAGTTTTGCTTACCTCCAACGAGTGTCTGAAGGATTTATATCATATTTTCTTCTTCTAAGACATACCCTCTTGCGGTGCATTGGTATCTTGTAAGTGTTCTCGTAACCACGTGAGGATGGATCCACCAAGCTCGGTAAATATGTTTTCTTTCCTTCCTACATATAGGGTGTTAATGATTTATTATCAAACTTTGAATCTTTACCCTGATTACTATTTTGAGGGTATAACTCATAATGTTCTTTTGGATCCAATAGCTTGGTCTTTGCCACCGAAATTTCCTGCACCTCATTAGTAAAAGAAAAGTCATAGCAAACAGATATGGGAGGCACACATAATTTTGTCTTTGGCTCATCATAATTGATTTCCGCGAAAAGAGTGTTTAAACAAACGCTACTAGAATCATCAAAAACTTCTTGAGGGCAATTATCGGGGATTATAGAATAACTAAAGTCCTCATCATCACTAAAGTCAGAAGAATAATAAGGGTCGGGAATAGGTGGGGGATCAGGAATAGGTGGGAGATCAGGTTTGAGAGCGGCTTTCAATTTATTCCATTCCTTGATTTCTTCTTCTTCTTTCTTCTTGATGCGTCCCCAATACTCTTCATGAAGCTGTTTCACTTCATCTGCAGATGTCAGATGGGTGGGATATTCAACACGAGGCTTCCTATTTTTATTTTTCCTAGTTTTAGGCTTCTTGGATTTACCCTTCTTTCCTGCTTCAATGATGCAACAAGTGGATGATATGGGAGTAACAGTAGAGGGTTGTTCTCCATCGTTACTAGAAGCAATTCTAATATGATTAAAATAATCAGCTATGAAAGGCATTGCTTTAGAAAGAACATCTCTAACTAAGGTATCACCATAAGGATTTTTTACTCTTCTATTTTCATCTTTAAGAAACTCATTGACCAAGTTCTCTACATCAGTGGGGAGAGGTTTTTCTTCATGCACAATTTCACATTGCCATTGATGAAGAATATTATGTATATCTCTTAAGAGTTGCCAAGCTTCTTCCAAAGTTTTTCCAAGGAATGCACCATCACACATCATATCTAGCTTATCCTTAGAAGAGTGATTTAAGCCTCCATAAAAGTGATTCCACAATAACCAATCAGGTAAATTATGATGTGGACAATCATGCATCAATTTTGAGAACCTACTATAAGCTTGTATTAAATCCTCATTGTTGCTTTGCTTGAAATTCAGGATATGAAGCCTACGCTCATAAGTTTGCTTTTGTGAGAAATACTTACCGATAAAAGCTTTAGAGACACCTTTCCATGAATTGAAGTGTCCCACGGGATGCGATCTTAGCCAACCTTTAGCTTTTCCTTTCAGCGAGAACCAGAATAGATATAACTTCAGCTTATCATTTATCCATCCATTTGCCTTCACCGTAGAACACAATGAAGTAAATTTGTCAATATGATCATATGGATCATTTTCCAAATCTCCTACAAAAGCTATTTCCATGATCATATTTATCCACATAGGATTAATCTCCTATCCATCAACATCAATAGCGGGTTGAACAATAGGGGCATGTAAATGATCAACACTCGGAGAAGCATACTCCGCAAGACTTTTACTTTCCATAGTTCCTATGTTTTTGAATTTCCTATAACTAAAATAAATAACAAGACTACTAACAAAAGGTAAACTAATTTTTTTTGTTCTTTTCAAATAATCAAAAGCATGAAGATAAATAGCAACAAATGGACATAAACTATGTACGAGTAGGAAGGTAATAACCGTATAATTATCTCCCCGGCAATGGTGCCAATTTGATGACTGGATTCCTGCACCAACAATAGGGTTATTGCAGTACTTGTAGTAGAAAATATTTAAGAATTTGTCCCGATGGGAGATCGTCGAACAGAAACAACACGACCCCGCAGCCACGTTGTCAATTTGGCCATGTTTCGCACCCAAACCGTGGTTTGGAAATAGCCTATTATATAAGTTACTAGAACAGCGATAATTGAGAGAGGTTTAAGGTATCTAATAACAAAGAACTTTTAACAGGAACAAAATAAACTAAGAAGGAAAGTAAACAGGAATATGAACTAAATTAAAGAGATTCTAGTTGTAGGATTGAATGGAATGAGAGAGGGCTTCTAGGCTTCGGTCTCACTAGTACTAGATGGGCAAATATATGTGTGATCTATAGGAGATTTCTCAGACAAATAAATGTTCCCCAATTGATTATTGGGTTGTCACACTGTGAGCACTATGCATGGTTCTCGCGCGTCACCGCAAGGAAAAAGGCACTTCTGGACCAAAGGATCACATAAACTCATCTTAGATCACAATAAATTCTAACTTAGTGCACTAGATCATACCTCAACCTGGAATTGAATAAATCACTGACACGTGGATGAACAACGAAACATATACAAATATATAATGATATCACAACCGTGTTCAATCTTACAGTTACTAAACACAAGCGAGAGAGGGAGATGGAGATCGGTGCGTGGTGGTGGTGATGTCTTCCTTCTCCTCCTCTTCTTCTTGCTTGGATGCCTTGATGGTGATGGTGTTGAGGGAGATCTAGATTTTGGAGGTGTGGTTGAGGCAGAGCTCTGCCGCAATGGAGATCGGATGGGTGGCGACGGCGGCAGACCTCCACCCCTGAAGGGCTATGGCTTGGTGGCTCTCTCTTGGGTCATCTCTCCTTTATATAGGCCTTGGGGGTGCCCTAGGGTTCCCCCAATACAGTCATATGACTTAGGAAAGGTTCTGGAGCTTTTCTGGGGCGAAATCCCGTTGTTTGCAACCTTTTTGGCAACTATACAGGCGGAGCTATACGACCAAAAATATACCTCTGGTTGTGCGGCCCTCAGATTAATCCTCCGAGAATCCCTGTTATGCATCCACCACGATCCCATGATCAGTTGTTGTGGCACATAACCGATGAGTATCAATGTAAACATCCATTAATTACACGGATACAAGTCATACCTTATTTGCCATTATGGCTACATCGAACATCATCAGCGGAACTTCATCAAGCGTAGAGCCCGAGCCATGCCTTAACCAACAGGCAACTGACTAGGAGAACGTCCTAGCTCGCATAGTCGTCGTCATCACCTTCTTCTTGATATCTGACCAAGTTAATAGCTAGGGACAATGCCAGTGAGTACTTTGAATGTACTCACAAACCACCTTAAGAGAAAGAAAATACAAGAGGATATGCAAGGTGGCTGCGGTAGTAGGAGGGTTCCAAGAGAGGTTCTTTTCTCAACTAGTTTCTCTTGGAGATATAACATCTACATGTCTTTGTTGAAAACTTTTGTAAAACATTTTGGAAACCTTTTTGAAAAGTTTTTGGAAAACACTAGGACTGGGTCACCCATTTGTTTCGTCCTTCTGGTCACCTCATGACCAAACTCCTTTTCTTCCTTTCCGACCATCCCCTGGTTAAATCATTTTCAAAGCCATTGCTTTTCCGAAATACTTTTTGAAATCAAAACCAGCACCGCTCTACAACAACCTTCCCAACCGTCCATAACCCGGGACACGGCTATTCGAATAGATTTATACTCTACAGAGGTTGTACACTTTACCCACAAGATTCGATCCATCCGCCACGGTTCATCGTGAATCGTCATACACCAGTATGCGGGGTTCAGATAATCAAACATAACCCTCGGAAAGTCCACTCCGACATGGGCCCTACCCTATGAGTTGTTCCCCTCAAGACCGGGATGTCTGGATCCACGGACCAACCGGAGCACCCCACTCAGACCTGGAGGGGGCACTTTCAATGAAGGGCTCATAGTTCGCCTGGTCACTCACATGGGTGCCTCTGCTTCCTCCAGGTGACTGCTTAACAGTTGACCCTTTCTGTAAAGGTAATCCCGAATTTTGAAGGAGATGATCCCCCATACGTAGCGGTGAGAATTTCCATATCAGAGTGAAGTATTTTGAGTTAAGCCCCGTCCCACTCCAGGGTAATGTGGTTGCACGGGTTAATTGTTCTGGCAAAACTGCAAAGAACCGGGTGCGTTTTTGTAAACATTTTCCTCCATCTTTTAGCATTTTGTATAACAAAACCTTTTTATTTTCTCAAACTTCCCTTGGTAGGTCAAACCTCACCAAGGTTTTGCCATAAACATTTTGTAAAACTTTTTCGGGGTCTTCCCACCCTCTAGTTTTGCTTCGGCTAAAACGGGGTCTCCAAAGGGGTATGGTGTTTGATACGTCCATTTTGCATCGCTATTCTATATCATAATTTACTGTTATTCATTGATATATTTCATATTAAGAGATGGTACTTATGTTATTTCATCTGTTTTTGCATGGTTGATGACTTTTGGAGCATGGACCACTGCAGTCAAGATTCCAATGGAAAAGGTGCTGTTTGGACGCAAAATTCATGAAGATCAGAAAATCCGAGAAAATACATGGAAAACCCTATTTTTCCATAAGACGAAGAAAGCCAGAAGGGGAAGTGGAGATGGGCCACAGGGGGCCCACACCACCCCCTGGCGCAGGCCACCCTAGGCCACGCCACCAGGTGGTGTGGCTGCCCTGGTCCACTCCAGCCTCTCCCCTCCAGCGTATATTATCCTCCCGAAACCCTAAGACTCAGGGAGCGACCACAGAAAGATTCCGCCACCTCTGCGGGGCAGAAAACACTGAGAGAGAAATATCTCTCTGGTAGATAGATTTCTACCGAGGGAATTCCTTCCTAGAGAGGGGAGATCGTCGCCATCAACACCACCATCAAGCTGGACTTCATCGGGATCATCATCATCATCACCACCATCATCATCACCATCAACACCTTCATCACCATCTCCATATTGCTGTAACAATTGAGTCGAATCTTGCATTAGTTTATAGGGGAAACTTTCCCGGTGTTGATTACTCTTTGTAGTTGATGCTATTGAGTGAACCGTTGAATTATTGTTTATGTTCAGATTGTTATACATCATTATTCCATCTCTGATCATGATCCATATGATGTCTTGTGAGTAGTTCGTTTTGTTCTTGAGGACATGGGAGAAGTCATGTTGTTAGTAGTGGAGTTGTGTTGAGAGAGATTCAATAGATTGTTATTTAAGTTGTGGTGTACTTCTTCTAGTGGTGTCATGTGAATGTCGGCTACATGACACTTCACCTATATGGGCCTAGGGGAATGCATTGTGTATTTGGCTACTAATCGTACGGGTTGCCAGAGTGACAGAAACCTGAACCCCCGTTAGGAAACCATTGCACAAGGGACGTAAGGGTCTTAGAGTTTAAAGCTACGGTTAGGTCTCTACCTTAATTACTTTCTTGTACTTACGGATGTTTGCAAGGGGTATAATCACAAGTATGTATTAGTCCTAGGAAGGTCGGTACATTAGCACAGGTTCACCCACACAACACTTAGCAAACTAAAGAAGATTAATCAACTATATGAAGCGAAAGCACTTGACGGTATTCCCATGTGTCCTCGAGAACGTTTGGTCATCTGAAGTAATACAACCGGCTTGTCCTTTGCTGAATAAAGGATTGGGCCACTTGCTGCATTTATTCTTATTGTCTTTTATTTACTCGTACTTTATTTTCCTGCATTATCAAAAACCCCTAAAAATCCGTTTGCTAAGTATTTACAGAGAATTCCTGCTCCAAGCCACTAGCTAGCACCTTCTGCTCCTCGTTAGGTTCGACACTCTTACTTATCGAAAATACTGCGATACACCCCCTATACTTGTGGGTCATCAAGACTATTTTCTGGTGCCATTGCCGGGGAGTGGTGTGGTATTGGAGAGTGGAACTGGTAAAGGAAACTTCTACTGTGAGTATTGTTTACTTCTGTTAGTTGCTTTATTTTCATTATAGATAATTCGCTGGGTTTCTTATTTCGTAATGCTACTACCAGTTAAAATAAAGGAACATTCTATGATAGCTAGTATGGGTAATGAAAGTACAAATAAAGGTGTTGAACCTGATAAACAAATGGATGATGAACCTATAATAGCAAATGTGAAAGACTTTGTCACAAAATATGTAGAAGAGGGACACACTTTCCTCTATAAGTATATCCCTAATATCGTTTCACAAAGTAGTGTTATGAGAGCTAGTGTCCCTGTGTTTTCTGTTAGGATAAGTGATCATTGCTACAATGGTTCTGGTGATAGCTATATCATTAAATTTATGCATGATACTGAAAGTTATTATGAGAGAGGGAAGACTGTTCTTATGCATCTCAATAATATCAAGTTTCCTCGTTTTATGCTTAAAATCTTTATGTTGCACTTGTTTTGCCTTCTTATGCTTACAGTTTTTGGTTTCAACAACTTGTTTTTTTACAAAGTTCCCTTGCATAGGAAGTGGGTTAGACTTAAACATGTGTATTTTTGCTTCTTAATGCTCTCTTTCACTTCAATTCATATTCTTATGTGTGAGCATCATTGAAATTATCATGTCCATCTTAATGGCTATAAAGAAAGAGCTTTTTGGGAGACAACCCAGTTTATTCTTACTTTCAGTTTGTTTTTGTTTCTTTGAGTCTTGGAAGTTATTACCTCGGTAATAACCTCTCCTTATCCGTTTTGTTTGGTTTTTGTGTCAAGATCAACCTCTAATGAGAGAGAAGTAAGATTTGGGGAAGTTGTTGTCCCGAAACAGATTTTTGTGCTTCACCATAAACATTTGTGAGAGATCTCTGTACGTCAGATTGAGCTGTAATTTTTTTGTGCTTCTGCCCCAGGTTGTTATTTAACTTTCGTTAGATTTGCACTTTTTTATTTGAGCAACAGAAGATTTTCGAAAAAAATAATCTTTACCTGCTGGTCTGTTTTGACAGATTTTGCCACTCTTGCATTTGCTTCTTAAAACGGTTTCCTTTTTGAATTCTTTTTGGGTTTTCGGACGGAGTTTCTTTAGTAGCTTATGTTTTGACGGATTTCAGTTGAAATTGAACCTAAAAGGTTTATTACCTCGCTTACACTAATGTTGTTAATGAGAATTGTGTGAAGTTTTGTGTGAAGAAATTTCCAGGTTAGTGGAGAAAATGGTGTAATGAGAAAGTGAAAGGTTTCATGACTCGAGCAATATGAGTATAAAGATGAAGATATTGATGTTATTCAAGTGGTAACTCCGGAAAAATTCATCAAAGACAAAATTCAGAGACCTGCAGAGTCCGTTTTTGAATAGGTAACAGTTCTACTAAGGAAAGTTCCGCGAAAATTCTGTCAAATTATATTTTTGGAGTTTTTATCCAACAAGGAAAGCTATGAAGCGAAAGAGGGGTGGAAATGGAGCCAGGGAGGCTCACACCACCCCCTGGCGCGGGCCCCCTAGCCACGCCAGCAGGTGGTTTGGCCACCTTGGCCTCCGTCTCCGACCCGTTTTCTCCCAGTACCTTCCTTTTGTTGTAAAACTTCGTAATATATAATCCCCCGGATCCCTCGAGGTTCATATATCGTGTTATCATCGTGGTTTCGTTTCGATCTGTTTCTGCCAGGAACTATTCTTGAAAGTTTGGAGGCACAATGGTGTCCGCCAAGGATAAGGGAAAGGAGCTTATGGAGGAAGACCTCCAAGACCCCGGGCAGGAGAAGGAGATCAAGAGTGAAGATGAAGAGGAGGCAAAGCACACCGACACTACCATTGCAAGCATTGGAGTGGTGGCAAACCCTGCCAGGATTATGTCAACTGGAGGGAAGCCTCCTCATCATTGTTCGGCTCCATGGTCACTTCCTCCATGCACGAAGAATCCTTTCCATACCCTTATCCATGAGCATCAATACTAGAATATGCCCAAGGACAAATTACCCTCCAATTGGGATTTGTCTCATTCTAGCCATGCAGGAAAAGAAGACTTCAAGGAGGAAGAGTGGGAAAAGAATCGCAAGAGCTGGGATTCACAACCTAGCATGATCATGCACCGCATCAAGCACAACTCGGAGTTGATTCGTACTCTCACCTTTGAGATCGAGGACTTGGGGAAACTAACCAAAGAGTTCATTGAGAGAATACCACTACCACCGAAGGAGTAATTCGTCATCAGGTTTTGGCATCCCCTTGGTTTGTTCCAAGCTTGGGGGAGTGCCGCGGCATCACATCACTATCTTCTATCTTTTTACCTTTTTAGTAGAGTCATATTATGAATAGAGAAGTTATCATGTAGGATGGTTTGCATTATGGAAGTATCCCCCCTCTCGTTAGATATCTATGTATCCCTTAGTCTGAGTTGCCGTTATGGAATATTAATGAGAAGTTCTATCATTTACTCTTTTGAATATCTTATATTAGTTTTCAATTCATGGTTATATGATTGATCTTGTCGTTAGTATTGGTATCACTTTGGGATCATGGAGTTAATTTAGTTCATTTTGGCAAACTTTGGGAAGATTGCATGTTTGTTTTTATCACTTGTATGTTTATTTGTTTCCTTCAACTCGTATGCTTGCTACCCAGCCTTGCTAGCCAAAAACATGTACTGAGAGGGAATACTTCTCATGCATCCAATCCTTAAACCAAAACCTATGCCATTTGTGTCCGCCATACCTACCTATTAGCATTATTGCTATTCCAAGTAAATTCATGTTTTTATCTACCTTCCAAATTAAACTTGTTATGTGAAAACTAGTGATTAAAGCTCTCATGAACTTGATGGCACACTTTACTTTCTTGCACTTAATAAACTTTAACCATTGTGCCCATCTATGTTGCGTATATGCTTGCGCTTTGTAAGTTGTGAATTAGCAGAACCATGCTGTCATGGGGAACGCTTTCAACATTGCACCGGTACTTTGTACCTAGTTTATATCATGTCTTTTGTCTATGGATGTCATCGGTGTGAAATGAAATGGGATCTTGTAAGTCCATGGAGTTATGCATGTGTGTTAGAGAAACGCCTGGGCCGCCGGTCTAATCCATGATGTCATGGTGGAAACATGCAACATAACCATAACGAGCATCTATGAAGCATTCTTCTTATAAAAAAAGAGATAGAGATTGAGAAAAATAGAAAAAGAAAAAAAAGATGAGAAAAGAGGAAAGAGAGAAAAAAGCACCATATTCCCATGGTAAATAAGAAGATTGCTGAGATGCTTGTTGTCTGCTTGCCTTGTCATTTTGATATGGGGATTCTTCCGTATCATCGGCAAGGGGTACCCCGTTGGCGGTTCTCTATGATACACATGTACTTACTATGACAAGAACTTACCGGTGACTAAATTTGAGTAGCATGAGGAGCGGCCCTTGTATTCAAGGGACGTGAGATTTTCAACTTGCAACTTGTCAAGCATATCCTCATATTTGATCACTTTAACCTTAACCACCTAAAGATGCCTGTGATAGGGGCAATGAGAGCTGAAAGCTAATAAGTACCATAATTTTTGGAAGCTCTTTATGAAATTTGAAATCCCTGCTTCCCTCTACGAAGGGCCTTTCTTTTACTTTTTAGTTGAGTCACTAAACCTATTCTTTTCTACCTCAGCAAGTATTTTGAGTTGTTGTGTTTCATTCATTCATATGATGATTTATTCAATCATGTTTGTTATGTTCCTTGTTTTGCACTTTGCTCTTATCTTAATGTCTACTACTTTGAAAGCTATGATTGAAAATCAGTTATTTGTGAACTCTAGCAAATTGTCAACTATTCTTCGACCAAGAGCTAAGTTTGCCATTACCAATTATGATTTACTTTATGTACCTTTATTGTGTTTCCTTTACTTATTGCAAGTTAAGTTATATAATAGTGAGTTGTCTTCTATTATGAATTATGTATTGATGAATGTGATGCTACTTGTCTGTTCCATGCTTTATCGTCTCGTCGGTGATACTTGCTGCATTTATTTTATTGTCTTTATTTACTCATATTATTTTCCTGCATTATTGAAACTAAATTGCTTATTTACAGAATTCCTGCCCAAATAGCCAGTGATATGGATCAGAATTCTCCAAATACTTAGCAAACGGATTTTTAGGGTTTTTGATCAAGCAAGTAAACAAAGTACGAGCAAATAAAAGACAGAGGAATAAATGCAGCAAGTGGCCCAACTTTATGAAGCAAAGGACAAACCGTTGTATTACTTAAGATGACCAAACGCTCGAGGACACATGGAAGACGCAAGTGCTTTCGCCTCATATAGTTGATTAATCTTCTTTAGCTTGCTAAGTGTTGTGTGGGTGAACCTGTGCTAATGTACCGCCCCATCCAAGACTAATACATAATTGTGATTATACCACTTGCAAACATCCGTAAGTACAAGAAAGTAATTAAGGTAGAGACCTAACCACAGCTTTAAACTCTAAGACCCTTTACGCCTTGCAAGAATGGTTTCCTAACGGGGGTTCAGGTTTCTGTCACACCGGCAACCCCTACGATTAGTAGCCAAATACACAATGCATTCCCCTAGGCCCATATAGGTGAAGTTTCATGTAGTCGACGTTCACATGATACCACTAGAAGAAGTACACCACAACTTAAATAACAATCTATTGAATCTCTCTCAACACAACTCCACTACTAACAACATGACTTCTCCCATGTCCTCAGGAACAAAACGAACTACTCACAAGACATCATATGGATCATGATCAGAGATGGAATAATGATGTATAACAATCTGAACATAAACAATAATTCAACGGTTCACTCAATAGCATCAACTACAAAGAGTAATCAACACCGTGAAAGTTTCCCCTATGAACTAATGCAAGATTCAACTCAATTGTTACAGAAATATGGAGATGGTGATGAGGGTGCTGATGGTGATGATGATGGTGGTGATGATGATGATGATCCCGATGAAGTCCAGCTTGATGGTGGTGTTGATGGCGACGATCTCCCCTCTCCGGAAAGGAATTCCCCCAGCAAAAATCTGTCTGCCAGAGAGATCTTTCTCTCTTGGTGTTTTCCGCCCCGCAGAGGCAGCGGAATCTTTCTGTGGTCGCTCCTCCAGTCTTAGGGTTTCGGGAGGTTGATATACGCCAGAGAGGAGAGGCTGGAGTGGGCTAGGGTGGCCACACCACCTCCAGGCGTGACCTAGGGCTGCCCCCGCTAGGGGGTGGTGTGAGCCCCCTGTGGCCCATCTCCACTCCGTCTTCTGGCATCCTTAGTCTTCTGGAAAAATAGGATTTTCCGTATATTTTCCCGGATTTTCTGATCTTCGCGTATTTTGCCTCCAAACAGCACATTTTCCATCAGAATCCTGACTGCAACGGTCCATGCTCCAAAAGTCATCAACCATGCAAAAATAGATGAAATAACATAAGTATCACCTCTCAATACGAAATATATCAATGAATAATAGTGAATTAAGACATAGAATAGTGATGCAAAATGGACGTATCAGGTAGTACTAATGATGTACTACAACATGGTTCAAGTACATTTTCAATAATGCACATAGGTTAGAGTAGGTGAAGTTCCAAAGATTGAATCTAGTTAAAGGTTCCATACTTAGCCAATTTTGGCAGATGGATGGATTTGGGCTATTATGTGAGAGGGAAGGATTTGGGAAGGATGCAAGAGTTTATACTTATCATCAAGTATATGATATTGAGGTTTAAAGTAAGTAAAAGATATCCATTCTTGTATCTGGTCTTTGATGAGTTGGATGCTAATACAAAGGATTAGCTCAGGATTGATCTGGTTAAGTAGATTTGAGATTCACTTGAGTGACTCGAGATAGATTGAGTTTGGGTTGCTTAGTTTGAGATTTATGATCTCAGCTTGGTTTGATCCCTAAGGATGAGCTACTAGATTAGCTCACTCTAGTTCTTAAGCAAACAAGGCAATCAGTAGATCAAGGTAATTCATCAAACATCAGATCAAGGCAACTCATCTTATCAACTTGTCCAACTATTACTAAGGTTAACTTCAAGCCTAGCTTGAGGTAAGCATGGGTGTTTTGAATAGGTTGTGTTTTGAATTAAGAAAAGGACCTCTTGGTATTTCCACCAAGATTTAGGAGAATTTTTGGAAGCCTAGAGATAAGAGTAGTTGAAAGTTCTATCTTGAAAATATAAGGAGATGATATATAGGTCTGCATAATTTTGTTAATAGAACTAGTAAAATAATTTGTTGTATCAAAATCATCTTGGCTCAGGTTTGGAATGCCGGAACATTTGAGAAAATTAAAGATGTGCTAGGATATCTCTTTTGTAAAATAGCTTTTGTCAACTAGTGTTGAGACAAGAAGTATATCACCTAATACAAAATCTGTTGCATGAACACAAGCAAACAAGTAAGCAAACATTGCAACACTTAATAAGAAAAAGTTTGTGTTCCCCCTGATTTTTGCCTTCTGGACAACTAATCAGGGTTGCTGAAATTGGGATGTTACACCGGTCGTATAGTTGCTCGTTAAATTCTCTACATGCTTTAGTATTTTGGCCGCCATTTCTTCATACGAACTCCGTTTTGGGTGTTCTTGGGATCGTTGAGTTCGTATTGTCGAGGGATATAACCCTATGGTCTGGGATATTTATTTTGAGAAGTTGGAAAAAATGACTTTTCCAACCTCTCAAATGGCTAAGTCTGGTCCCTGTAGCTCCTCCATACTATGCTCTCTTGGTTCCTTTTGCCTTTGTTTTGTCCATAATCATCATCAACACCTACACACATGTAAAATACAAGGAAGAGGGATAAAATTCTACCTAAACTACTAAATTTCCAAAGCTCATATTGAATTTAATAAAAACAAGTAATCATGCATAGCGATAGTTAGATGGAGCATGATATGATAAGCAAATGACACAATTTATATTGCTAAATAGAGTTGTATATCATAGCCATCGGGTAGCTACTTTGGTGATAGGACTTCTACCACGAGACCCATCTGTCGCACAAGACTTTTTAAACTACAAAAAACAAGCCTTCAATCATGAAACCGTCCGTTGTAAAAGACAATTTTCCTTGTAGGCTATCATCTATGACATCAATGGTGGCTTGCCTCATGGGCAACTACCAACAGGAATGGGTGCTATCAATAAAGTTAATGTTAAGTCAACAGCTAGATCAAACAATATGAAGCCATCCAATTCTAGCTCCTACCATGCAATTATGCATGAAAATCAAGAACTACAACAGAAGAAAGTGAATATAGAGCCTGAGAGTGAACCAATGCGTTGAAATCAAGAACTTTACCGTCAAATTAAATTGGTAGTCTAGATGTATTTCTATGCTCCACTAATTTTCCAATTCATGTGCATTGCATATGGACTAATCACTACTTCGTAAATATAGACCCTTTGGGAGAAGAATAATTTGACGCTACCATCTGAGTTAGTACACGAGGTAATCATGACTCTTCTTTGTTGTTATCAGTAAATCAAAGAAACCATTCACTAAGAAAAAAGCATAATATCATGGTTTTGTAATATTTTAGTAGCTTGATTATGCATCATCTTGTTTTATGTTTAATCAGCCTTGTAATTGTAAAATTGCAAAGCTTTGAAAATGTTGATGTATACAAAACTATGTACTGAACTTAAAGCAACAATGTGTTTCTATGCTGAACATAAATTAACTTGTCTTACTTCCCTTTTTTCGTATTATGCTTTATAAGAAGAATAATAAGGGAGCATGCAAGCTGTGTTTCTATCTCTGTCAACAAAACTATGTGTTGGACATAAATCAACGATGTTACTAGTACTAAACAACATGACATCATGGAGCCGCGGTTTAATGGGTAGGGATGCAAATTCAACAAATTTGCTTTAAAATTTGTGTTTCCGTTTATTGATTGCTCTAATGGACACTTCAAACTATTATACCACGATGCACAACCATGGCCGATGTTGATTTGTACTTACACGAGGACCATTTCACATGCACTATAGTGCCATGATTCAATTAGTAGCACAGTGCAAAATATTGTTGATTAGGTGACAAATCTAGCCATAAAAGCACTTGGTCTTGGCGCATTTTGTCTTGACTATATATCAGGCAATTTTTATTTTTGAGTGTGTCAGCTAGTTGTGGTCTGACCATAATGTATTTAAATATCTTGCAGGTTGTGGTTGATCCAACTGGTTCATCCCATATGTCCCCTTCATTTCTTGAGAAAATAGGTTCCCACATGGACAGCCGAGAAAACAATGACAAGGGTGATGTTGCATGCAACCAACAAGTGGGGGGAAATAATTTGGTGCCACCACCAGAGTTGCTAGAAGAGGTATTCTCGACTCTTCTTTGTTGTTGTCAATAATTAAAAAAACCAATCACTAAAACAAAGCATAATATCATGGCTTTGTAATATTTCAGTAGCTTGATGATTACGCATCAACTTGTTTTATGTTGAATCACCCTTGGAATTGTAAAATGGCAAAACTTTGAAAATGCTGATGTATACAAAACTATGTGCTGAACATAAATCAATAATGTGTTTTGATACGTTGCTAACGTATCCATAATTTTTGATGTTCCATGCTTGGTTTTATCTACTTTCTTATGTTTTGTCCATACTTTGGAGTACTTTTCATATGATTTCTTCGACTAACCTATTAACAAGAGTCATAGTGCCAGTTGCCTATTTTTTGCTATTTTTGGTTCCAGGAAAGTCAGAAAATCAATATTCTCGGAATTGGACCGGACAAAAACCAAAGTCGATATTTTCCCGGAAGACTCACGGAGCCAGAAGACGAGACGGAGAGGGGCCATAGGGTGGCCACACCATATGGTGGCACGGGCTAGCCCTGGCCGCTCCACCAGGTGGTGTGGGCCCCCTGGCCGCCCACCGACCTTGCCTCTTCGCCTATAAGATTCTTCCCGATGCAAAAACCCTAAATCATCAAACCTCCACCCACGAATTTGTAGCCACCAAAGCCACGTTTTTGCCTCCCCCATAGATCCCATCTCCACGGGAGAGGGCTCCCAATAAGCCATGAAGGAAGGGGCTAAGGGGTGGTGCTCCCCTGTGATACTGGCAACGGGGAAGGAGTCCTCTGCGCTGCCGCTGCCGCCGCCTCTTCACCACCATCTCCATCGATATCCAGCAGCATCTCCATCATCGTTACTGACTCCCATGATGAGGAGGGAGTAGTTCTCCCTCGAGGCTAAGGGTTCTACCGATAGCTATGTGTTCATCTCTCTCTATGCATGATCATATTGTGATCATGAGCTTTGTAATTAAGTAGATCTACCTTGCTACTCAAGTGCTTCAATAGATCTCTGCTCTCCCCATGTGTGTGAAAATGACAGCGTGCACACCATGGTGGCACTTAGGCTAGAGATTACAATTACTTGTTATGAGTTATATTTGGAGTTGGATGTTTCTATGAAATTGTGGTGTTTGTTGGAACCATCTAGAGCTCAAGGTGACAGTGTGGGGTTATTTACATGGGGAAAGCAAACTTTGAGGAGTGCTGTTATAGCCCTACCATGGATTAGAGTGTCCAACCGGAGAGTAGTTTAGAGTAGTACCATGAAGAGAAGATATTTATATGAGAGTGTTCACTAGTGAAACTATGATCCCTAGTCCTTGTTTCTAAGCATTGAAACACCGTTTGCTACTAGATTTGTTACATGTTGCTTGTTGCCATCTTTATTTCAGATTGCCTTTAGTCTTTTCCACGCGCCATAAAGCTATTTTCTGGCACCGTTACCACTTATAATTATCCATACCACTTGTATTTCACTATCTCTTCGCCGAACTAGTGCACATATACACCTAACAAGTGTATTGGGTGTGTTGGGGACACAAGGGACTTCTTGTATCTTGATTGCAGGGTTGCTTGAGAGGGGATACCTTTGACCACTTACTCCCTGAGTTTGATAAACCTTGGGTGGTCCACTTAAGGGAAACTTGCTGTTGTTCTACAAACCTCTGCACTTGGAGGCCCAACAACTGTCTACAATAACAGAAGTGCATAGACATCAAGCTATTTTCTGGCGCTGTTGCCGGGGAGGTAAGGTAAAAGGTACTCACATCCTCCGGTGTGAGTGCTCGAAGTTATTTCCTCTAGATTCTGCAATTTTGTCTTTTGTTTTCTTGTTTTCACTAGTTAGGCTTAATGGAAAACAACAACAAAATTAGAGAGATTTTTAGTATTTTTCCTAAGATAGAACTTGAATTGTCTGAAAAGAAAATTAAAAAACCCATGGAACTTTCTTTGCATGCTAATAGCAATGTTATTAGTATGAATCTTTTGAACACCTTTGTTACTAATGCTATGGAAACGTCTAAGCTTGGGGAAGTTAGTTTTTATGAAAATGATCTTTTTAGTTCCCCAGCTTTGAAGAAGAAAATTTGCTTTGATGATACTTTATCTCCCATATGTGGTAATTCTAATGATACTTGTGATATGTTAAATCCACATACTGAAAGCATCCCTTTTAAAATACCTATAAAAATTGTTGAACGTGTTATGAATAGCTGCTATTTTGGAGATGGAAATATCCATCCTGGTGATCATTTACTATTTATACATGAATTATGCGAGTTGTTCAAGTGTGCAGGTATTTCAATGAACCAAGTTAAGAGGAAGCTATTCCCTTTTCCACTTAAGGGCAAAGCAAGGGAGTGGTATGAGCTACTAGATGATCCTCATCATTTGGAGTGGAAGGAACTTGAATCTCTCTTTTACTCTAAATTTTATCCTCCTCATGAAATTCATAAAGATAGGAATTATATTTATAATTTTCATCCTCATGATGGAGAAAGTATTTCCCAAGCATGGGGGAGATTGAAGTCATTAATGCTCAAATGTCCCATTCATGAGCTCTCTAGTAATATTGTTATTAATAATTTCTATGCAAGGCTTTCAGGACATTACAAGGACTATCTAGATACTTGTTTAGAGGGATCCTTCGCAAGTAAGATGCCAAAGCTAAGTGGGATCTTCTTGAAACAATTCAAAGCAATACCGAAGATTGGGATAACAACAAAGGTAAAGAACCAGGTATAAACTATGAGTATGATTGCATTAAGTCTTTCGCTGAAACTGCTGATTTTCAAGAGCTTAGTGCTAAATATGGTCTTGATCCTCAAATTCTTATTGATTGTTTTAGATCCTTTGCTTCTCATATTAATGCTCCTAAAGAAAAATGGGACATCTATCATGAGCCTTTTAAAGACACTTGCATGGAAAATGAAATTGTTATTAATGATAGCAATAAACATGCTCAAACCTCTGAAAGTACTATTTCTTATAAGCATGTTAATTTTTGTGGAATGCATAGACCTTGTGAGAATAATCAAATTGAATAAGAATATTGTATCACCCACAGGAATGAAAAAACTAGAACGTGGTATAGGGCTCTATATGATCTTGGTAAAAAAGTTTGTGCCCTCTATCCTTTTATTTGTGAACTTTGCTTTCAAGTGGGTCATTTCAATTTTCAATGCTCAGGCCATAATAATAGCCCTTCTAATCCAATGAGTACTGCAAGTTTGTATTGTGATGACATGATCACTCCTAATCAGCATGATGAACTTACATTATTTTTGGGGTGTGAAGAGTTATCAAGAAAAACTTCTTTGGTAGATATGAGTGATTTTGGTATGAATAGTGTCATGCATGGTTGTCATCTTTATTGTGTTGATAATTGCCACAGAAATACTTACATACAAAATATTATAAAAGATGAGATTTTACCAAAATATGACAGGACTAATATGTGTTTTGTTCTTATTAATGAAAAGGAGGAATCCTCCAAAGTTTCTTCTATTGTCTCTAACGATAAACCAGGGTATATGGAGAAGCTTCCTTTCAAGCCTATCCCTCCTAAAGAGAAGAAGAAAAATAAGAAAAGGAGGAGTAAAAAGAGAGAGGAAACAGTAGTTTCCCCTAAGCATGTTGCTCCTATTATAGTTTTTGATGAGTCTGAACTCGATGATGTTCCTATGCCTATTACCTATAGTAGTGATCATGATTGGGAAAAGCGCACTGCTTTTGATATTTGTAATCTCTTCGGTACCAATTCTGAAAATGATGATATTAATAATTGCTATACTATTAGTGCTATTCATGTTCCTTCCAATGATGATATGTTTACAAATGAACACACTTTGGAAGATAACTATTCTATTGCTTATGATGATACTATACCTCCAATATATGATGATTGCAATGACGAATATGATATTTTCAGTCCACCTACTATTGAGGAGAAAATTAATTATGACTACAATATGCCTCCTATATTTGATGATTATGGTGATGAGAATAATAATGATAGCTATTTTGTTGTATTTTCTCCCACTACAATTAATAAGAATGACTATGTTTATGTGGGGAGTATTAATTCTTTTATGCATGTGGCTCATGATAAGAATGTTTCATGTGATTGTTATATTGTTAATTTTATTCAATATGCTACTGAAATTTATTAAAAGAGGGAAACATGGTTTTATGTGTCTCAACAATATTAAGTTTCCCCTCTTTATGTTGAAAGTCTTGAAGTTGCACTTGTTTTGCTTTACTATGCTTGTTGCTTTGTGCTTTCATGACTTGTTTCTTTACAAGATTCCTATGCATAGGAAGTGGGTTATACTTAAATGTGCTTTGAATTTGCTTCTTGATGCTCTCTTTTACTTCAATTCATATTTCTTATGTGAGCATCTTCTCAAACTATCATGTCTAACTTAAAGGCGTTAAAGAAAAGTACTTATTGGGAGATAACTCAAAAGTTTTAGATGATTCTTGGAAGTTATTACTTCAGTAATAACCGCTACTTATCCTTTTTATTTGCTCTTTGTGCCAAGAGTAACCTCTAATGAGAGAGAAGTAATGATTGGGAAAGTTGCTGTCCCGAAACAGATTTCTGTGCTTCACCGTAAAAATTCGTGTACAATCTCTGTACGTCCTTTTGAGGCGTGAATTTTTGTGATTCTGCCCCAGGTTGTTATCTAACTTTCGTTAGTTCAACACTTTTTGATTTTAGCAACATAAGGTCTTCGAAAAAATTCGACTTTACCTGCTGGTCTGTTTTGATAGATTTCTGCCATTATTTGCATTTGCTTCTTGTTGGTTCCTTTTTGACTTCTTTTGGGGAATTGAGCTTTTTGAGGGAAGTGCTACAGTAGCTTGTGTTTTAATGGAAGTTTTATTGGTGTTGTAACTGAACCTAAAGACTTATTATCTTGAGTGCACTAATGTTGCTAATAAAGATTGTGTGAAGTTTTGTATGAAGGAAAAATTTCTGGTGTATGGAAGGAATGAGTAATGAGATGAGAATGAACTAAAGCTTAAGCTTGGGGATACCATGCGTGTCACCCCAAGAATTATCCAAGAAGTACAAGCGTCAAAGCTTGGGGATGCCCAAGGCATACCCTTCTTCATCAATAAAAATCCCAGGTTCCTTCCAAACGCTTCATTTTTATTGTTTCACGCACAGTTGTGTTGTTCTTGGAGCATCTTCTTTTTCGTTTTTGTTTTTGGTTTTCGTTTTCTTTGTTTTATTAGTTTGCTAAATAAATTGGTTGAACCCCCTCTTTCATACATTGGTTTTCAAATAGTTTGGTTTGGATTGGAAAAAGAGTAGGAAAGTTCATGCTTAAGTGGTAAAGAGAGCTTGTTTTTGACTGTGGCTTATGCTTTTTCATGCCATGCTCGATATTGTTTTGGCTTTATGTTTAGTATTCTTTGTTGTAGCATGACTTGTTATAAACAATTGAGATTGCTTAATGTGCCTTTGAAGAATCATGCGTTGTTTTAGCATATTAAAGCATAGTATTGTGGTATTCTCCTTTGATGCTTTATTTGGGTTGACTTGGCGCATGCTCACACCATGTTATGACTATCCAAAGTCACTATAGACTTGATGATCCTTTAGTTTTCAACTTGTAGTATCACTTTATGCTTTGATCAATGATGTTCTGTCACTTTGCATGATTATGGCCATTATTGCTCTCTTACTTGGTCGCTCCCAGTCTTTTGCTTTTTATTTGCTTTTTGTGCCAAGAGTAACCTCTAATGAGAGGGAAGTAATGATTGGGAAAGTTGCTGTCCCGAAACAGATTTCTGTGCTTCACCATAAAAATTAGTGTACAATCTCTGTTCATCCTTTTGAGGCGTGGATTTTTTTGATTCTGCCCCAGGTTGTTATCTAACTTTCGTTAGTTCAACACTTTTTTATTTGAGTAACAGAAGGTCTTCGAAAAAAATCGTCTTTACCTACTGGTCTGTTTTGACAGATTTCTGCCATTATTTGCATTTCCTTCTTGTTGGTTCCTTTTTGAGTTCTTTTGGGGAATTGAGCTTTTTGAGGGAAGTGCTACAGTAGCTTGTGTTTTAGTGGAAGTTTTATTGGTGTTGTAACTGAACCTAAAGACTTATTATCTTGAGTGCACTAATGTTGCTAATAAAGATTGTGTGAAGTTTTGTATGAAGAAAAAATTTGAGGTGTATGGAAGGAATGAGTAATGAGATGAGAATGGAGTAAAGCTCAAGCTTGGGGATACCGCGCGTGTCACCCCAAGAATTATCCAAGAAGTACAAGCGTCAAAGCTTGGGGATGCCCAAGGCATACCCTTCTTCATCAATAAAAATCCCAGGTTCCTTCCAAACACTTCATTTTTATTGTTTCATGCACAGTTGTGTTGTTCTTAGAGCATCTTATTTTTCGTTTTTGTTTTTGGTTTTCGTTTGCTTTGTTTTCTTAGTTTGCTAAATAAATTGGTTGAACCCCCTCTTTCATACATTGGTTTTCAAATAGTTTGGTTTGGATTGGAAAAAGAGTAGGAAAGTTCATGCTTAAGTGGTAAAGAGAGCTTGTTTTTGACTGTGGCTTATGCTTTGTCATGCCATGCTCGATATTGTTTTGGCTTTATGTTTAGTATTCTTTGCTGTAGCATGACTTGTTATAAACAATTGAGATTGCTTAATGTGCCTTTGAAGAATCATGCGTTGTTTTAGCATATTAAAGCATAGTATTGTGGTATTCTCCTTTGATGCTTTATTTGGGTTGACTTGGCGCATGCTCACACCATGTTATGACTATCCAAAGTCACCATAGCCTTTATGATCCTTTAGTTTTCAACTTGTAGTATCACTTTATGCTTTGATCAATGATGTTTTGTCACTTTGCATGATTATGGCCATTATTGTTTTCTTAGTTGGTCGCTCCCAGTCTTTTGCTAGCCTCCACAACCAAGTATGAGTTCCACTCATGCATCCAACTCCTAAAACCAAGTTATTCCAAAGAGTCCACCATACCTACCTACTAGCATATGCTATTACAAGTATATTCGTGTTTTTATCTACCTTCTGAATTAAACTTGTTATGAGAAAACTAGTGATTAAAGCTCTCACGAACTTGATGGCACACTTTACTTTTCTTGCCCTTAATAAACTTGAACCATTGTGTCGTCTATGTTGTATATGCTTGTACTTATTTGTTGGGGATTAGCAGAACCATGCTGTCATGGGGAACGCTTTCAACATTGCACTTGTACTTTGTACCTAGTTGATATCATCCTCTTTTGTCTATGGATGTCGTCGGTGTGAAATGAAAGGGGAGCTTGTAAGTCCACGGAGTTATGTATATGTGTTAGAGAAACGCCTGGGCCGCTGGTCTAATCCATGCTGTCATGGTGGAAACCTGCAGTGTAATCATAATGAGCTGTCTATGAAGCATTCTTCTTATAAAAAAAGAGTCAGATATTGAGAAAAAAAGAGAAAAAGAAAAAAAATATGAGAAAAGAGGAAAGAGAGAAAAAAGCACCATATTCCCATGGTAAATAAGAAGATTGCTGAGATGCTCGTTGTCTGCTTGCCTTGTCATTTTGATATGGGGATTCTTCCGTATCATCTGGCAAGGGGTACCCCGTTGGCGGTTCTCTATGATACACATGTACTTACGATGACAAGAACTTACCTGTGACTAAACTTGAGTAGCATGAGGAGCGGCCCTCATATTCAAGGGACATGAGATTTCCAACTTATACTTTGTCAAGCATGTACTCCATAGTTTGTTCACTTTAACCTTAATCACTTCAAGATGCTTATGATAGGGGCAATGAGAGCTGAAATCTATTAATTACCATAATTTTTTGGAAGCTCTTTATGAAACTTGAATCCCTACTTCCTTCTATGAAGGCCTTTCTTTTACTTTTATGTTGAGTCTCCACCTTCTATCTTTATGCACCTACTTTGAGAGCATAGTGGCCATTCTTAGTTGTATGTGCATTGTCCCAAGACTTGTTGATTGATGCATAGCTTTGATATTGCTTGTTTTAAACTATTTGTATCTAGTCACTCTTATGAACTTTGAAGGTGTCCTATGCATTTATGTTTGCTACTCTATGAGGGACAAGCTGAATGCCACTATGCTATGTTTTCTTTATGTGAAACAAACAAACGTATTTCAAAGCATTGTTATTCATGAATCTTTTGTTTGTGCCTTTTCATGTTGCAACATAGTTGCTATGTCTTATTGTTAGAACTTTGTCTTTCATGTTATGATTGAAGTACTATGATCCCAGCTTTGAATGTTTTACAAATACTTTGATCAAGTTTATGATGGTGCATGTCACCTCAAAAATTATTCTTTCCTTTTATCACTTACCTACTCGAGGACGAGCAGGAGTTAAGCTTGGGGATGTTGATACGTTGCTAACGTATCCATAATTTTTTATGTTCCATGCTTGGTTTTATCTACTTTCTTATGTTTTGTCCACACTTTGGAGTACTTTTCATATGATTTCTTGGACTAACCTATTAGCAAGAGCCACAGTGCCAGTTGCCTGTTTTCTGCTGTTTTTGGTTCTAGGAAAGTCAGAAAATCAATATTCTCGGAATTGGACCGGACAAAAGCCAAAATCGATATTTTACCGGAAGACTCGCGGAGCCAGAAGACGAGATGAAGAGGGGCCACAGGGTGGCCACACCATATGGTGGCGCGGGCTAGCCCTGGCCGCGCCACCAGGTGGTGTGGGCCCCCTGGCCGCCCACCGACCTTGCCTCTTCGCCTATATGATGCCTCCTGATGCAAAAACCCTAAATCATCAAACCTCCACCCACGAATTTGCAGCCACCAAAGCCACGTTTTTGCCTCCCCCATAGATCCCATCTCCATGGGAGAGGGCTCCCAATAAGCCATGAAGGAAGGGGGCTAAGGGGCGGTGCTCCACTGTGATACCGGCGGTGGGGAAGGAGTCCTCCGCGCCGCCGACTCTTCACCATCTTCACCGCCATCTCCATCGATATCCAGCAGCATCTCCACCACCGTTGCTGACTCCCATTGAAAGGATACAGATGTCGCCTAGAGGGGGGTGAATAGGCGGTTTAAAAAACTTTTCCGAGATGGGCTTAACAAAGGCGGAATTAAACTTGCGTTTACTTTGTCAAGCACAAAACCTAGAACAACTAGGGTTCACCTATGTGCACCAACGACTTATGCTAATCAAGACAACCAACTATGTGATAGCAAGATATAGACTTCAAGCACGAAGGCTATCACAAAGTAAGGTGCATAAGTAAGAGCTCGGGTATAGAGATAACCGAGGCACGCGGAGACGACGATTATTACCGAGTTCCTCCCAACAATGGAGTACGTCTAGTTTGGAGAGGGGGTGGTATCAAACCACCAACGCCACAAAAGGCCTCCCTTATTCTCTGATGAATCTCACCCCAATGGGATCAATCCACCCTTCCACTATCGGCAACCTTCGAGGTGGTAGCCGACACCTTTACAACAAGTTCGAGGCACACATTCACAACTTAATTGGAGGCTCCCGAATACAAGCAAGCTATCAAACAATCAAAGACAAGCTTGTAAGCATCAATTCAAACCAAACAAGGCTTAGGGTTTCTAATGAAACCCTAGAGCAAGGGGCCCTCAAGTGAATGAGGGGGAAATGAAGATCTCTCTTGGTGAAGCTGTAGATCAAGGCCTCCTCCTCCGATTCCCCAAAGATCAGCGAGTTTGGGTGGTTGGATGAAGAGATCTTGGAGTTTTGGTGGCTCTAAAATGGTGTTCTTCAGTTTCTGGAACGAGCAACTTGAGGTTGAAGAAGAGGTCCCCTATTTATAGGCCCACTGATTTTTGACCGTTTTCTGACCGTTGGAGAAGAGTCAGACTGGAGACTCTGGCCTGCACACCGGAGTCTCCGGTCTACACCGGAGATTCCGGCCCATCTCCGGACCAGCCTCCGGACCACCAAACAGAATGACCCAGCCCTTCTGTGGGCCAAATGGACCGGAGACTCCGGTCCAACCACACCGGAGACTTCGGTCAGGGGCTTGGACCGGAAACTCCGGTCAGTCTCTGGACCTTGCTCCGGACCACCAATCTGGCTGACCCAGGTCTTCAACTTTGATCCACTCCGGAGACTTGTGTGGAAACTTCGGACCACACCGGAGACTCCGGTCTGAAAAACCTGCCAGAGACAAAACTGATGGAAACAACAAAACTGAAACGATCATAACATTTGCATCCGGACTCTGATTGACCCGAAACCAATTTTGTTGGAAAGGGGGTGACAAGAGCTACCCAGTAGACATCAAAATATTGTATACCACCAAGAGAGAACATTTCATGTATTATGATGTGAGATACCTCTCCTGGTGAGAAACCGGAAAAACCTCCAAGATCAAAAATGCAATAAGGTATAAGGGGGAAACCGTTTTTGATGAACTAGAGCTTGTTATGAATATTACCACAAGCTCTAGATCCTCACATGGATAAGATCCAAATAACAACCAAGAAAGATGATGCCAAGAATGCAAAGGTTTGAGCTCTCTCTCCGAAGGATATGATCAAGTTACTGACTCGAGATCCCCTCTTGATAGAACGGTTATCTATCCTACAAACCGGTCTCTCCAACTAGCACCACGAGACCGGTAGGAAGGAAACCCTATCAAGACCATACATTTGCCTTGCGCATATTCCACTTGAGCTTGATGATGACGATCTTCTCCACCTCAAGATGGAACACCTTTCTTGATTGGTTGCGCTAGCTTGAGGAAGACTTGCAAATTGCTCCCCATACTCCACTATGGTAGAGATTCTCTTTTGGGCATATCATCTTCCCATATCCATGACCACCATAGGATGGCAAGCTTCAAGCAAATGATCTCTTCGAGATGACTCATCTTGAACTTGCACATCATTTCTTCTTTCTTCATTATGTTGGTGTCTTGAAGGTACATAAGAGATATCACTCCAACTTTATTCTTCAAGACACACTTGCTATAGGCCCAACTCTTACTTGACCAATCTCCGAATCACTCATTGAAACCTTGGTCAACACTTGATCTTCTCTACTTTCTTCTTCTCCCAACCTTGAAGCCAACATATGGTTCAAGCATTGCCTATGGACAAATCCTACAAGTAAAACTCAATGCAAACATAAGTCCATAAAGATTGTCATTAATTACCAAAACCACACATAGGGGCACACATGCACTTTCACCAATGATGAGGAGGGAGTAGTTCTCCCTCGAGGCTAAGGGTTCTACCGATAGTTATGTGTTCATCTCTCTCTATGCATGATCATATTGTGATCATGAGCTTTGTAATTAAGTAGATCTACCTTGCTACTCAAGTGTTTCAATAGATCTCTGCTCTTCCCATGTGTGTGAAAGTGACAGCGTGCACACCATGGTGGCACTTAGGCTAGAGATTACAATTACTTGTTATGAGTTATATTTGGAGTTGGATGTTTCTATGAAATTGTGGTGTTTGTTGGAACCATCTAGAGCTCAAGGTGATAGTGTGGGGTTATTTAGATGGGGAAAGCGAACTTTGAGGAGTGTTGTTATAGCCCTACCATAGATTAGAGTGTCCAATCGGAGAGTAGTTTAGAGTAGTATCATGAAGAGAAGATATTTATATGAGAGTGTTCACTAGTGAAAGTATGATCCCTAGGCCTTGTTTCTAAGCATTGAAACACCGTTTGCTACTAGATCTGTTACATGTTTGCTTGCTGCCATCTTTATTTCAGATTGCCTTTAGTCTTTTCCATGCGCCATAAAGCTATTTTCTGATACCGTTACCACATATAATTATCCATACCACTTGTATTTCACTATCTCTTCGCCGAACTAGTGCACATATACACCTGACAAGTGTATTGGGTGTGTTGGGGACACAAAAGACTTCTTGTATCTTGATTGTAGGGTTGCTTGAGAGGGAATACCTTTGACCACTTCATCCCTGAGTTTGATAAACCTTAGGTGATCCACTTAAGGGAAACTTGCTGTTGTTCTACAAACCTCTGCACTTAGAGGTCCAACAACTGTCTACAAGAATAGAAGTGCGTAGACATCATGTTTCTATGCTGAACATAAATCAGCTTGGTCTTGATGCATTTTCTCTATGACTATATGTCAGGCAACTTTATTTTTTAGTGTGTCAGGCCGGTTGTGGTTTGGCTATAATATACTTAGACCATCTTGCAAGTTGTGGTTGATCCAATTGGTTGATCTCCTCCATCTCTTGACAAAATAGGTATCAACATGGATAGCCAACACAACAATGATAAAGGTGATGTTGCATACAACCGACAAGACCATGGATATGGTGCAAGAACATAAGTAGCCCACTGGAAGATCATGCACTTGTTGCAAAAAGATGGTTGTCTTCCGTGAGCTACTAGGACTAGTCCTACATGCTACCAAGACTAGTCCTACTTCTGGAATTATGTTGCGGCAAATTATTGGATTGATATGAATTGATGATTATGGTTACATTTAAATCTGTGTATTGAATGGGTTCTTATCTTGTTACGTGTAAGATTCTAGTAATTGTTTGCTATCAAACCTCTAATATAAACAACACTAAATATTTCTTGTAAATGCATTTTCCTAACGTGATCTTGAACATTTTCCCTGATGGTCACCATCAGCTATGAAACTGAATGACTCATGGTACCATATGAACCTCATAGGGTAACAACCGTCAAGTTACAGAAACTCGCAGTCAGTGGAGCATAGTCAGTGGAATAAATTAAACTGGTGGTATCAAACCATCAACATAAGTTTAACTTGGTGGTACTAAATTGTCAGGATAACCGTTTACCTTGTACTAAACTGTCAGGATGATTGTTTACCTTGATAGTACTAAACTGTTAGGATAACTATTTACCTTGATGGTACTAAACTATTAACGTAATCATTTATCTTGACAATATTTAACCATCAACATATTTGTTTAATTTGATGGTTTATTCATGTCAAGAAAATAGAACCTGGCGGAATCCTACCTCTCAAGTAGTAAATTTTGTTGATGGCCATACCCTCCATGTTTAATAAAACCTTACAGCCAATGCTCAACCAATTTCTATTTTACCGGACATTGGTCCCTAACAGCTAATGCTTGACGGTTTACTGCCAGGTTTTATTAACCTGGCAGGAATTGGCATTTCCTTGGCAGTTTGGGACCCTTAAGGACTTCGGGTTTTCTGGTAGTGTACTACATGATAACAATAGCAAAATCCGGAAGATGAACATACCACTAAACATATATTTTTTGCTTGGTATCTTTGTCGAGTGATTATCCATAATAGAGATAATCTGATTAAGAAAATTTAGCAGGGGAATATGAACTGTGATTTTTATCATCATAACGAGATAATCAAATATTTGTAATGTAACTTAGGCCGTTCTATATGGTCGGTCATCCAAGCAGCTTCCTGACAGTCATCCAAACAACTTCCGGCTTGTATCCACCAAGTAGCATTGCCAATATATTTGAGAATTGGTTATATGACATAGATTACAAGTACACATTTTTTCTTGGGGTGAAAGCGACTTCTTTAGCTATATAGAAATGACAAAGTGTTTAATGATAAAAACTTCTCTCTTGCAGGTTATCTACCGATGTACATGTACACTCTGCCTATGGTCGTGGCTACACCATGTGGAGTATTGTGACCTTTTTTACGGAGACGTGCACGGTTGGAGGATACAGTGTAATACCTGGAAAAAAATTCAAGATAAAAATTGCATGTTATTTAATTTTGTACATCATCATGACATCATGCATATTTTTCTCTAAAAATATTTTCGTCAAAAGAATTTTATTTTCTAATTATTCTTCTCCTTTATTTCAAATTAAAACCTGATTTTTTTTGAATCTTTTATTTATCTAGAAACTATTTAAAAAATCTTTTATAAAAATAAATAAATAAAATAAACTATTAAAAAAATAATTTAGAGGAGGCAGTCGAGCCAGGTACAAAATTCCAGCCGACTACCTGCTACCCAACCTAGCCTAAATCCTAATCCCCACCACAGCACACACGCCACACCCCACCACCGCCAGGCGCACACACCTATACGCACGCACCCCACTCACACACCCTCCACCTCCTTCCCTGTACACACGACCCAACACCACCTGACCCTCACGCACACAGCTCACAGCAAGCAACGCACACACAGCGCACCGCACGCACATGCCCTGTAACACACACGCACTGGAATCCCCACGCAACACTGGAAAATATTGATTGACCCTCCTCTATGCTGTGTCCTTTTTTTTCCTGTTTTCTAATTTGTTTAAGCTGTTTAAAATTGAACGGAGCAACAGTTTTACATTGAGGTTGGTCTATCCTCCGTGATACGGGACGATCATGTGATTAATTTCCGCAACGCTGGATACAGGAACGCACGTCCCACTCATGCACGCGTCCCAGCCCCACCTACCTAGCTACCCCAATCCCCGCATCGCCTCCTTCCTCATCTCCCTGGCGTCGCCTCGATCGTCACCGCCGGCCAGTGCGCCGCCTCCTAGGCTCTTCGCCACCTGGAGCTGTAGGTGGTTCCAAGGGTTGGGCTGTTCGCCCATTAATGCGGTACGTGAGCTGGGTTCAGAACGTCGTGAGACAGTTCGGTCCATATCCGGTGTGGGCGTTAGAGCATTGAGAGGACCTTTCCCTAGTACGAGAGGACCGGGAAGGACGCACCTCTGGTGTACCAGTTATCGTGCCTACGGTAAACGCTGGGTAGCCAAGTGCGGAGAGGATAACTGCTGAAAGCATATAAGTAGTAAGCCCACCCCAAGATGAGTGCTCTCTCCTCCGACTTCCCTAGAGCCTACGGTATCACAGCCGAGACAGCGACGGGTTCTCCGCCCATACAGGGATGGAGCGACAGAAGTCCTTTTCTTCAACCAGATTGTGTTTCTATTCACCCTGCTCCTTCGTCATCCGCCTATCTAGCCATTCTTCCTCGGTTTCGATTTTCTTATTCTCTTCCCTCAACCTCCGGCCGCCGTCGTCATAGCCGCCGGCCGAGCCGTCTCGATCCTGAATGCCTCCACCTCGCCGCTGCCTTCCCCGGCCGCCGTCTCTGCCCTCCCCCTGCAACGCCCGTCCGGCCACCTCCCGAGCTCGCGACGCCACACGCCCTGCCGCCTCGAGCCCCGCGTCGCCATGTCCGCCTCCGCGCGCGCCCGCGACCTTCCTCGCCCCGGCCGCTCCAGCGCCGTCCCCTGCCGACCCTTGCTGCTCTGCACGGCGCCGCGCCTCTGAACCCCGACGACTGACACCCGAGCTCTGCCGCCACCTCGGCCTGCGCCCACCGCACTGCCTCCGTTTCCCTGCAGGTTGTCACCGTGGCCGCACGTATCCGGCCACCACTCGAGTTCGTCATGCCCCTGGCCTCCGTCCTCCAGGCAGCGCCCCTGTCCCTGCAAACGGCGCATGACCCTGCCCTATCTCCTCTTGGGTATCCGCCGAAGACTCTGCGGCTCTGCTAGCCACTCTCTGTTTTGGTGTGTGAGGATCCACTGGTTTGTCAAGTGCATAAGTTACCATGTTTTCGATTTGGTCGGGCCGAGGAACGGAAACGAGGGAGGGAAGGAAAATGGTGGATGGAAAAAACAAAAAAAAAGGATCGAAAGGCGTAGACCAATTTCAGCAAACGTGTCTACAACAGTGAAAAAAAATAGGAGTAGAAATTGTTTTCTAGATCTAAATTGTCATGTGTAGTTGGTCCACTCGTGGATCAGGTCCCACAGAATTATTTTCCCTCCGGAACGACATGCGGGGTCGAGCAATCGTAGACAGAGGGAAATAAATTTAACTGTCCCAATATTACTCCTATGAGCTTTGTATAGGCCTAGAACAAAGACTAATCAGTTTTGAGGCTTTGATGTTGCTGTTGATAAAACTCCCGTGAATCAACCTTCTCGTTCCTTAGTTTCCGGGGTCGTGTTCCCGCAATCAAATCGCATCGTACCGAGCCTCATTCCCGCTCAGATTCTGGGATGACGAATCCGGATCAAGGGACGGCCTAACGTTCCTCGTTTCTAGCTACTATGGTCAAGTGGTGCTGGTGTGAGCTGATCTGGTCTTGTGATAATGTGGAGGCGTGATGGTATGGAGTTGATGAACCGGTGAAGATCGTGTTGTGTCACTAAAGTTATTCTCGAGACTGATTCAAAGACATCAACTCTGGCCATGTGAAGATTGTGTGGCGATGTTGACATGAGGCCTCGACGACAAGTTCTCCGTCACGGACCCGAAGACCAAACCCGAACCCTCCGAAGCCAAGACCTCCGAACCTAAACGTGTGACCTCTATCCGAGCTCATATTTTATAAATTGCCATATTAAACTTGTTGCATATTAAATCATTCATGCTCTCCTACATATTTATTTGTTTGGGGGACTTTGTCAAATCACCTAATAATTAAATATGGAGGCTATATGCGGGATATCTATGTCCTATCTCGGCTCCATATAAATTGTGTAGCTCATCTTTGCTATGTTTTTTTCATGCTAATCAACATCTAATATGCGGGTAGCTAAACAACTTGAACCTTCTAATCAAATGCCGGGATCCCGATTTCTCTTAATATGGCTAAGTTAAACCACATATTGCCATGGCATGCATCATATTATAAACATGTCGGATCTCCCGCCATAGTATTAAGTAGTGCATCGGTTTCTAGTGCTTTAATTGCTTCTTCACCGGTTAGGACGATGAGTCGATGCAAGTTGCGACAAGCCTTTGGTCACCGACTTTGTCTTCTCAGGCGAGCATTCCACCTTTCTACCCATTTTGCATTTATAGTCTTTACTTCCTTCCTTTGATCTATTGCTATCCTTATTATCGATGGTCTAGTACAGTTCCCTTTATTTACCTGCTCTACTATATAGCATTGGTTATCCTATTGCCTTGTTGATTAGTTAGCTTTGCCCTTGCGAGTTGTAGGCATGTTTAGTACTGTTCTCATACCGGTGAACCGTGATACCTAGATATGGTTAATACTAAGATAATTAAATTGGTGATGTTGGTTATGGTTATGGCTACACCCGGCAGGGACCACCTTTGGGAACTGCTTGAGCCGACCTAGGAACTGTTCGTTCTATGATACTAGTTCTGATTAGATCGCCCTAACAAAACATGGGGCCTCTGGGATCCCTTCACAACTATTGGTGCTATTCGTATATCCAGAGGGTTACAAAATTGGTTTTCTATTTGGTGCATACGCATAATATGTCATCGGACATGGGTGAGTTCAATATGTCTTCGGACTTGATATTTGGTGGATTGTCATGGCTTGCATACATAAACTACGGTACATGGTGGCGGCACCTATGGAGTAGAAGTTACCCCCGCAGGGCCCGGTCCACTAGTAGTCGTGAACGCTGTGCCACCTTGAGAATCGTCGTGCATCTTGGCTGGATAAAACACAATAGGTGATACCTCTGGATGTGTGCGTAATTATGGGACAGTTCTTGTTGTGAGATTCTGAAGGCATGCGTAATATGTTGCCTGGAGGGTTGAGCATGGGTTTAGATACAGTAGTGCATCCCTGGAGGGTAAATCTTTTTGAGAAGCCGTGTGTCCACGGTTATGGACGCCTCACAAGTACGGTGTCATGATCATAGACAACGTCACTGATGTTTTTCCTGTAATAATATGATTACTAATTAGCCTTATCAATTAAACAACTACTTAACTAAAAATTCCACTATGTGTGTTCTGCAAGAGAACTTCCTCAATTGGTCTTCGAGGGGGAAATCTTCGGATGGGTTATGCCTGATGTTATATTATTGTTACTGTATAGTGCTCTCTTATCTCGCTCTAATAGCCAAAGTTGTAGTGTGTCTCTATAAGTTAGATAGTGCAAGCTTTGCTGCCGCTGACCCCACCATACCTATGTAGGCGAGAGTCGTCGAATTCTAAGACTCGTCGTGTACTGGCCTCAGTAATGACCCCTCTCTTTCCATTTTCCTTTGCCCTTTATCGACACCCTTTGGCTTTGGCAGGTATGTGATTGATGATGTTAGCGAGGTTACCCTTCCGTCTTGTCCTGGGCAGGGTTTATGGACACCGCTTGGTTATTCTTCAGGACTATTAGTCCCATTTGGTTTTTATCCGTAATCGGATACTATTTGGCCTTCTTCATGATTTACATTTCCGTATTGTATCTTTTGTATTCTTGACTCGTCGAGTCGTTGTTGTATATGTAAGTCCTTATGGATGTTGTTGTAAACTATTGTGATGTAACTACTTGTAATCAAATCTCACTCACACGAAAGTGTCTGGTGGGCGTCTTTGAATCGCTTCTATGCGGATTTTGGCGAGAAATGTTGAGATCTGCATAGGCCCCATTCGGGGGTGTTACATACAGTGAGAGACTTATTTACCCGGCATAGATGACAACATAATCTTTGATGGGGATATACCAATAGGGGTATGCCTGGAGAGTGGATTTGACTAGCCAGGCTCACAACAAGTGGGCTATCTGGTACAAAGACTGGACATTCAAGGCCCAAGAAGCATGGCGACTTGATGCAGAAGGCCCAGAAGCATAGCTAGGCCCACTCGGATTAGGCTAAGATCAACGAAACCACAACCGATTCGATATTATCTACGTAAACCCTAGCGAAGTAGCTCTATATAAATCTCCTTAGGGTACCCGTTACAGGGATACACCTTGATACACCCCATAGAGGTGACTTGCTGCCCTCATCGCTGACCTCGACCTCCCATTGTAATATTGCTCCGATTGATACATCTAGCAGGAACTAGGCCTTTTACCCTACAGGGGGCTGAACCTGGGTAAAACCCCGAGTCTCCTCAATCTCGCACCGAAGATGGATCACTCGCCCTTGCCCTCAACTCAATATCTACCCCCGGTAGCGACAACTGTGGTCATTCCCATGACCGTGGCGCCCACCGTGGGGGTTGGTCAGTCAAGCCTGAGATCTGCGGCGAGACCCTACACTCTGATCGATCGTCCACTCGCCACCGATCGCATGATTGCTAACAGCGGATTCCTTCAGATCTTGTTGAGATGCTACATACCGGCGTCACACCCAGTCACCCACGTTGTAGAGGTGTCGTTCGGCTCCATCAACCTTTTCGTCAGGTTCATGGACGTCACCGACCCAGTGGAAACGACGGGATTCAATATCACTAACGGGTCGCCTCCGCGCAATCTACTCTTGGAGGAGCAGGGTCGCTCCATCACCCTCCTCGCCTCCGAGTGTGACCTAGCCCTAAGTGATGCAGCCAGGAGTGACGCGGCTCTTCGCGACAACACAGATTCGGTGACCCCTACCTCGGTCAACGGATCCATCACCGCCGCGTCCCACATCGACTCCATCACGTGAGTCTCCGATGCTGGCGATTTCAAGGATCCATCTATCCTCTGGATCTTCGACTCTGACTCTGGATCGGAGTCCCCTAACGAGGCCCGCACCCGATCCAACCGCTACAATGCCATCTATATGGCAGACAATGGTGCGCCAACAGATCCCTTCACCACACAACTTTCAGCAACGGCAACGGCCATGGAACTTGAAGATCACCGCTAACGGCTGGAGGAAACCGTCGCCAAAGAGCACACCGAGTGCGAGAAATTCTGCCTCGAGCAGAAAACAGCGCAAGAGCTATCGCTCTACCACCAACGTCAAATTAGGAGCCGCCTCAACCCTACTGTCCAAGGCTACACCCTGAACTTCGATGACGAGCGCGACCCCGCATGCACAGACGAGCTCGAGTACTTCCGCACGATAGTAGCCGCCCGATCGCTAGGGTGACCACACATGGAGATCCACCGCCACATTTGCAGAATAAATAAAGTACTCTACCACCTGCGAGGAAGAATCTTCATCCGCACCTTTGGTCCTGGCGAAGGGCTTCCAGCGGTTGACGGGGAATGTCGTCAGTGACTTCGCGACCGCTAATTGAAACGGATGCTCCGATGGCATGTCGCGATGTTTCGGCTCCGGATCTCTAGGGGTGACTCGACTCTCCTAATAGGGAAGGAGGTCGCTCATCGCCAAGACGTGATCCGCGTAGGGGCGGCCTTCGCATTCAACACCAGCATGTCATCGATCTCGACAACACCCATCGAGGAAGGGAACCCACTCATCACGTCATCTAGCTTGAAGTCATCCAGGAAATGCGCGAGCCCAAGACTCAATGCGGCGATCTCCTCACGATGAAACGCGGAGCGCATCATCCACTCGATGACCATCGACACCTCCTCTAGGTACCTCCAAACCTCGACGAACCCCTCGTGGATCACCTTGGTGGGCGAAATGTCCTGGAGAATAGCCCAGATGCACACCGACGATGTCGTGGCAGCTTAAGGTAGTCCTTGTCCCTATATTGAAGCACCGCTGGATCCTTTGGACCTATGGCATCTCCAAGGTGTCAGCACACTCGTCTCGCTCGAGGACTCAACCAACCTCAAAAGAAAAATAAGGCAAGGACACTCACCAAGCAGGCATCGACAGTTCTCTATAACGAACTTCTCCAGATCGGAGAACTTCGTCTGCACCTCCACGATCACGGAGTCAGATGCCTTAAGGTCCTTCTCCGCCTCTGCCAACGTGATCTTGGACCTCTCCACCTCCGCCAACATGGACTTGGCCTTATCCTGTGCCAAGGCGGCAGTCGCCTTCATGAACTCAAGCTCGGCAACAGGAACATAACCCTCATGAGAACTCGCTAACACGGAGGTATGATTTCCTTCAAAAAGAGAAGGAATATCAACTCAATGATGAGTCAGACAACACAGTTCATCAAGAAAAAAAGAGAAGAAAATCACCCACCCGCTGCAGCCTGAAGCTGGCTGATAGCCTAGGTTGCCCACCTGCAAGTCATGTTGAATGTGCTCCAGCTCCACTCGTTGGTTGTCTGACACACACTGCAAGTCAAAAAACAATAACAAATACTATCAAACACCATATACAAGACTCAAATTGCTGCTATTCAGTGACCCGACCCTCGAGGACTAGGGGAATTCCAAAGTTATAAGACCCAGCTCACTGCTATTAGCGACCCGACCCTCGGGGATTGGGCATCTGAAAATAAGTCTCCGGCCGCTACTACTTAGCGACCAAAGCCTCGGGGACTGGACATACCTAGAATGCTTGGCCAACCAAACAGTGGAGCTCGATCACTACCTTCGATGCTAGCGGATACACTGATGCCCTAGTTCCTCGCGCCAGCAACCTGACGTTTTTGTCGATGACCTCCGCCACTGCCAGCGATTGCGTCTGCGAAGTCATGGAGGACCCCTTAGCAAGAAACCATAGGAACGTCGCAGCCATGGTCGGCAGCCGCGGGTGCCTCCGCTGCCATGTCCTTGGTCGTGATAGCATCCTCTGCCACTGTGCCAAATGCCTTAGCCTTGGCGCTCTCTTCACACACGTCCCGCGTCGCCCTTTGCTATTGCCTGGCCTTCCTGGTCGAGTTCAACCTTCTTCTTCTTGTTGGCGCCAAGGTGGAGCGCCTCGCCGGAGTCACCTTTCCTCTTCTTGGAGGCATCCTCCCCCTCCTCGGCGTGGCTCGAAGGGACCTTTTCCATGGTAGCTCGCTTGATCTTCTTCGGTTGGCTCCTGCGAATTCCAGAAGATTAGTGACTTGGAATTTTCAAGTGGCACAATTCATACACAACACAATAAACTGAAGACACTTACTTGGCGACAGGAAGGACTCGCAACCCCGTGCTAACATGCGCGGGTTTCTCCAACTCGGGGTCGAGCGAGCGTGTCAACCCTGTCTCGAGTAGGCTTGCTTGACACCTTGGCTTGGGCAGTGCCTCTAGCTTCTTTGCCGATGCATCCGACTCCACCGGGGCTTCCGACCCCTTTGACACCTCCGGCTCCGTCGTTACCTCCGGCTCCATTGCCTCCTTCGCCACCTCCTCTGACTCAAACACTGCTGTTGGCTTCGGTGCTGGTTTCATCGGTGGCTTTGTCTTCATCGCAGACTTGGTTGGGGTGGGCACCCGTCTAGAGCTTTGTTCGTCAACGATCTCCATATCGCTGGTGTACTCCTCAAGGCTACGACTAGCCTCCGCCTCACGACACTTCTGGCTGCGAGTTTTTCAAGACACAGAGGCAGGTTCGTGCTCCTCCGTGCTTTCCTCCTCACTCTCGGAGGCATCCCCTTCGTCCTAGAGTTCTTTGGGAACTCCCTCGTCGAGCGGAGGGAGCCAGTTCTCAACGACCTAAAAGATCTAAGACACAATACCATATACATGGGGTCATTAACTCGACTCGGATAAGTGAAAAGGAAAGGTGACAGTTAATGGAATAGACATACGGTGAGGGACGGTCGTGATCTGGCCTTATACGAGCGAAGTCCCTCCAATAAATCGGTGAACTTCACAGTTGTAATCTTGTTCAAAGCCGTGATGTAATCCTCCACGGCCCACACCTCGTGGGATTATTCTGTTAGGTCTGACAGCCCGGTATAATCGTACATCAAATGGGCTTGCTGGCGAGTGGAACGAGTTGCTGCCCGAGCCAGCAATTTTAAAGGTTGATCGTCACCAGTCCATCCTGTCGGGGGGATGACCCCTAGTAGGGTCAAGCTAAGGTATAAAGATAAGATTGACCAAGGCTAAGGTTAATGATTGCGGGTTGGCCGACTAAGGCCGAGATACCCAAGCCGGGTTAGTCAGCCAACCCACAATCATTAAGCTTAGCCGACATACTTTGTATGTCGGCATAACATATAGGTTGTCTCTACTGTGTAGCTTCCTCTAGGTCGAGTTATCTAGGTTGAGGGCGACATAGGGGTTGGCATACACCAGAAGGGTGTATGCTGGCCTCAAGGTCAGCGCATCTTTCTCTCCCGGAATTCCTAGAAGGGATAAGCTCAAGTCAAGCGTGCCCCTAAATCCCGGAGCTAGGTCACGTCGAGTATTTTCTAGAGGAGACAGTGTCAGAAGGCTAACAGTCTAAAGGGATGGGCATGTCAAGTCCCATCGAGGGTATCCAGGGGTGACCCCGCGATGGGAAGAGCATCTGGGCCCAGGCAATGACTTTGTGCACCACCGGTGTAGGATCTACGAGGAATATTCGGGCCACCTCAACCCTAAGTGTAACCTAGGCACCCCTTTATAAGGTGCGGCAGGGCCTCCTAGAGACAGAGTCGGTTCATTTGCGTACTAGTTCATCGTGCATAGAAGAGAGAGGCAGAAGCTCCTTCATCTTCTTCATCTCGAATATAGCTCAAGGAGCCATTGTAGCTTGTGTTGATCATATTATGAGATCTAACATGCAGGAGTAGGGGTTTTATCTCAATAGGAGAGCCCTGAACCTGGGTACATCGTGTGTTCTGGGTTGTTCTGTGTGTGTTTTGTGTGCGGTATCCACCGCTCTATCCCTCCCCAGATCCACTAGCATCCATTCGGCCCCAACTTTAGCCATCCTATGGCATCTACTGTGACACCACCACGACAGTTGGCGCCTACCATGGGGCCAGCAGTGGCACTAGATGGTGTGTTCATTCGGATGGGAAACCTCATCGCTTATGGCGAGCGCATCATCTCTGGCATGGTCCAGCGATTCCGCTCGCTGGACTTCGTCAGCGACAACGTCGGCAACTTCGGCAACCGACCCTTCACGTGTAACGGCAAGTCCGTTAGCTTTGGCACGCACAAGGTCTACGTCGTGGTCGGCATCTCCTGCAAGCCCTGCAGCAGGTCATCGTTGCTACGGATCCTCCTCTCTACGCGGCTCACGGCCAGCGTACCGATCACCCCGCTAGCAACGTGGAGGTGATGATGACGGCGCCAGGGGTCGATGCCGGCAAAGATCCTATTGAGGAGGTGGAGACAACTCCCAAGGCTCCTAGGTCAAGGGGTCCTCTGCTGAAAAAGCCTGAGAAATACTTCAGCAGACCATAGAGAAACTGGCAACGCTAGTTGCTCCTATAGTAGATCCAGCTCAGGAACAGGCTGAGATAGAGCAGACCCGGTAGTGTGTCCTTGAGGGGGCAATGCAGGTGGCTCGTGCTCGGGAGGAGTTGAACATCACTCTCCGCGATTACAACAAGGCTCACAAGTTTACTACGAGTCCTACTCGTTTAGATGGTGTGAGGAACAAGGGGAAGAACCTCATTATTGAGATAGATAAGGAGTGTAGAACCAAGTCTGTAGCATTGGGTAACCCTTTGTCGATAGGTGTGCCAAAATGCAGTAGTCTGGCTAAGAACCTCAGAGCCGCGAATGCGGCAGCAGCCGAGATACCATCATTATCCGACGAGGCCCGGCGTAGGCAGCATGATAGGTTCAATGAGTTGGTGCGCATAGCAAACAAACAGAATGAGGATCTCCTCAGAGCAAACCCGGCTAGAGCTGGTGGCTCCCACATTGGTCATTTGGCTGGGGGGCTCCTGCAAAATCTGCCAGGGCAGCATCATCGCCTCATGCGCCCCTACAGCTCCTAGGAGAGAAGGATGTGTGAACTCTAGCAAAAGGAACAAGCAGTTAGTGGCTTATGACCCGAATGTAGCCAGGAAAGGCGATGCCGGGCAAGGAAGTGTCGGACGTGGAAATGCCGTCCAGGGAAATACTGGCCAGGGTAATGTGACTTAGGGGAATGTTGGGTGCGGCCGTCCAGAATAACCCGAACCATCAAGGCCATCACTCGGCAGATGGGGACAGTAGTAGCAACAGCATCCTCAGTATCAAGGAACCAACCTTGGCAGCAACAAAGTGCAGGACCAGTTGTGCAACACCAAAATGCTCACCCAATGCAGAACCGATACAATGATGGTTACTTGGCCATGGCCAATGTCAGGTTTCCGAGGCCGGGACATCAGATGATGACGAACCTGTTGGGATCTTGGCTGGGAAATAGGAATTTGCAGCCAGATGATACAAGGTTGAAGTTGGATAGGAATTATATGTCGGAAATAATGGAAGGACAGGGTCCTCCGGGTCCAGCATGTTTTGGACCTTGGATTCTGAGGGAACCGACAGTGCCGAATTTTAAGTTGGCAAGAGGAACAAAGATATATGACAGCAATGCCAAGCCATATGATCGGCTGATAGATTATGCCACCACTATGCATATTGCACAAGGGAACCTAAGATGGGTAGTGAGATATGTCTCAAGATGTTGGAGGGACCGACTAGAGTATGGTTGAACAATCAACCGACAGGAAGCATAAACCGTTGGTTAGATTTTGAAGAATTGTTTGTCAGCAACTTCACTAGTACGTACAAGAGGCCAAACAGACCTCAGCAGCTGGCATTGCGTAAGAAAGGACCCAATGAGACTGATAGAGAGTTTTTGACCAGGTGGTGTAATATGCGTAACTCCTGTGAGGGGATAATTGAGTCGCAAGACATAGCATGGTTTGCATAGGGTTGCCAGCATGCAAGTGTGTTATGGCAAAGATTGCAGAGAGATATGCCAACTACTTTGGCCGAGACAATCAAGATTGGAGATTTGTATGCTTTGGGTGACCCGACCCAGCCCTTAATTATGTCGACGAAGCCGAATGAGGAGTATTACTCCCGAGATGGGGCCGGGTCATCTAGAAGAAATGATTAACGGGGGAAAAGAAGAGGCGAGAGGCCGGATTACTGGTATGGGTCAAATCAGGTGGCAGCGGTGAACCAGGATCAGCCTAGTGCCGGCAATAGCTAGCGCCAGAAAATCAGTGGCTAGCAATGGACACAGAATACAGATGGCAAGAAACAGTGGAGTAATGAGTGTCGTGGGAATGACCACGGCAGTCGCTACCAGGGGTAGAAATTGATAGGATTGAGGGCAAGAGCTGGTGGCTATCTATGGAGAGAGATGGGGGCGGAGACACATGAGTTTACCCAGGTTCGGCCCCCCGGAGGGTAAAGACCTACTCCTGCTAGATTGTATTGGTAGCTAGCGAGTTACAGGGGTTGCAAGCTCGGTGGCTTGGCAGCGAGTCGCTCGTAGGGGTGTATGATGGAATGTGAGTACAAAGGGAACCCTAGGGAGGTTTATATAGGGGGTACCTCGCTAGGGTTTACAGATATACAACTGAACCAAACAAGGATTCAGAGGATTTAACCTAATCTGACTGGGCTTTAGCTATACTTCTGGGCCTCCAGCTTCCAGTCACCAGGCTCATTCTCAGTCGCATTCCAGTCGCCGTCTTGCAGGCCCAATCGCAAGGCCCTTGGCCTAGTCGAAACACCCTGTTGGGCATACCCCACTCGGCGTATCCCCACCAGTAGTCCCCGAGGCCAGCGTCTATTCAGCGCAGGTGTTCATTTGGCAGTCGGAGTAGGCGAGTCCAATTTGGACGCCCAGTTGAATCAGTGATGCACTCTATCGATGAGGGAGAAAATTTTCCCACCTGGTCTCCAATCACAGCATTGGCAAATGGACTTATGCTCGAGTCGAGTGGAAGAAGTTGGACCTCCAACTTGGTCAAACTAGCCATTGGGTAACCCAACGGTAACTTTGGCGTAATTACCATGGGTAACGGCTACCCCAAGATTTGCTGGTAACACGTCTTTATAAGGAGAGTGGCAAGAAACCCCGTAGATCTTCTTCCACATTCCTCACTCCCACGCACTCCCAGTCTCGCTGTCTCTCCATGATCCAGAATCTCCAGATCGAGCGACCTCGTCTTCTCCTCGATGGCGCCTCCGAAGGATCCGTGGGGGAAGTCCAAGTGCACCGCCGCGCTGCTCAGGTTGTTCGAGGATGTGGGGGTTCTCTGCAGGGGGAATTGGCGAATTCCCGCGCCCTCCGCGACCAAGCCAAAGCCCTGCGGTGGCGAATTCATCTGTTTCTCAAGCCATCTAGAGAGGGGCTTGGGATTCCCCACCTCAATCTTCTTCCGGCGGTTCTACACGTATTACGCGATCAAGCCGTGGGATCTTGGTCCACACAGCATAGAGCAGTTCGCGATCTTCGTCGCCTTCTGTGAATGCTACCTTGGATGCCGGCCCTACTTCCCGCTGTGGCTGGAGCTGTTCCACGGCCGCATCGGCTACGAAGGATCTGGCGGCCCTATCTTGGTGGCGGGCGGCATCACCTTCCAACTAAAGCCAAAGGAAAATTTGTTCAAGCTCCTGCTGCCGAAGAAGGCCACAAGCGAGTGGAAGAAGAGCTGGTTCTATGTGAAGGAATCCACTCCCTCTAGCGAGGTGTCGCTCCCTATGTATGTTGCAGAGAGGAGCGAGCCTCATCGGCTGATAGCGTCAAAGCTTCCCGGAGACCAGAAGATGTCCGTCATGGAGATGATGGAGCAGATCAAGGTCTTGAAGAACAAGGGGCTTGAAACAATCAATCTTTACAACTGCTGGCTCGGACGGCGCCTGGTCCCACTGGCGACCCGACCCCATTGGATGTATGAGTACACCGGGAAGAACGACCCTTCTAGGACGAGCAGGGAGTCCTGGGAGGACGCGGACTACAAGGCCGCCTTGAAGAAGATCATGAACGCGGAGTTTACCGACGGGATCGCCGGGCTTGTTCTGTACGTGGCCGTGAAGAACGAAGCCCCCACAGTGAGTTCTCCTTGTTACTTTGTCTTCAGTTGTAGCTCGCGTGGGTGCAATTTTCATCCGCGACTCGTAATATTCAATCGTGTTTTCTAACCGGGTCAATTCTCCTTGTCCACTCTCAGTTGTTTCAGGTCCTTGAAGGCTGGCTTCCCCTCTCGAGGAGGAGATTCCCAAAGAGATCGAAGAGGGGACCGAAGGAGAGTCCTCCAAGAGCGAAGAAGAGGCGAAGGAGGTCCCCCGCCAGCACCCGCGGCCCGCAAGACTCGCTCGCAGAAGTAGCACGAGATCGAGGAGAGTCGCGGAAATGAAATCCTCCATGAGCACAGTTCGCGGCGAATGGCCACACCAGCGAAGCCCGCGTGAAAACTGAAGTCGTTTGTGAAGAAGCCGGCTCCAAAATCGGTGTCGCCGCCTAGATCTATGGTGGCATTTGAGTTGGACGAAGAGTCCGACGATGAGGTTGCCGAAGCCTCAACCAAGATCCCTGAGGACAACTCTGATGAAGGGATTGGGAGCTGCGGACATGGTGGTAGAGTTGGAGGTTCCGCTTGCCACGATTGCTCCAACAGTCCCGGCTGCCGTGGAACCAGGGGCTGCTGAAAGCGCGGGGTCAAGGTCGCCGCCACCGGAGGGAGCGACTACGTCGCCCAGGCCGGATGTCCCTATAACCACAACCTCGACGCTGAAGAAGCCCGCGGTGTCGTGGGCCGCGACTGTCTTCAAGGAGGGGCTCTCGCGCAAGCTGGGCCTGGAGCTGGATAAGCCTACCCATATTAGCACGGGGCTGCGCTTCCTTCCGGTCGCCAAGTAAGTCTGATATTCTCTTTTTCCGTGCTTTAATGATTTCTTGCGTAATTTGTTTGCTGACCGTGGCAACTTCGCAGGTCTGGTGCCAAGAAGATAGGTCACCCTACGGTGGCCAAGATTCCACCAGTCGATGCCAGAGGGGAAGCTGACCCCTCCAAGAAGAGGAAACCTATTGCGGAAGGCGCGCCAACCAAAGGTGCAAAGAAGAAGAAGAAAGGGGACGTTCTTGACGCCGCAACTGGGGAAAACACGGAGGAGGGTGACTCTGCTACCCATGCCGAAGAAGTGACAGCCGCCCAATCGGAACCAGCCAAGGGGGCTCCATCATCGAAACCACTGGTCCCGATGACTAGCGCCCCGATGAAGATGGCCGCGTCATTTCCGCGCTTTATGGCAAAGGCATTCTCGACAGCAGCAGAGACTCAGTCGTCGCAAATTCCAGAGATCGTCGATGAAGACATTGGGCAACATCGCGGGCGCACATATTTTGTGGTCCCTTCGATGGATGCCAGTGAACTTCATAGCATGCTTGGTGCCGCCATTCAGTTATGTCCAGTCCCCGAGTGCCTAATCGCTGAATTTCAGTGGTTGTGCACTTAAAGTTTCTAGTCGTCCAGTCCCCGAGGGTCTAGTCGCTGACTCTCAGCAACTAGGCACTTAGGATTTTAGTCGTCCGGTCCCCGAGGGTCTAGTCGCTGAATTTCAGCGTCTAGACACTTAGGATTTTAGTCGTCCGGTCCCCGAGGGTATAGTCAAGGAACGCCTAGAGCGCGACCTGCATGCGGTGCAGGAGGACAATCGGTGACTCCAAGAAACTGCTGGTGAGTTGTTGCTTCCTTTGGCAAGCTCGAGCCATTACCGATCACATGAAACTGACTTGTGGTGCCTTTTGCCTTATAGATGGACTTCCTGCTGTGATTGCCAAGGCCCGCGAGGGATATGTTCCGGTTGCTGAACTAGATACAGCGAAGGAGCGGATCGACTTGTTGGTGAGGGAGCTAGAGGAGGCGAAGGCGTCGATGATCTCTTCTGAGGAGAGGGCCAAGGCCACAGTCGCCACGGCGGAGGAGGAATGGAAGGCTTCTGACTCGGTCATCCTCGGATTGCAGGGTGACCTTGGTGCCCTTGAGAAACATGTGATGGAGAGTTGTCGTAAGCTTCTTGGTGAGTGTCTTCTCTTTTCTTTTCGGTATGCGGCGAGTCCCCGAGCGGGCCAGTTCTTAGTGACGTTGGGTTTCTGACGTTACAGCCCTGATAGCAGGGGCGAAGCCAGGAAGAAAGATAGTCAGGGTCAAATCGAAGATGTAGAAGAAAAATGTGCCTAACGTATGTACATAAACTTGCACAGCTAGATACACAACTGGTATTAATTTTTTATGCTCTTTTGTGGATACTTAAAACCAGATTGTGGTCTATGCGGACCTTGAATCAAATATTTGTCTCTCTTTGGCTTATATATTCTGACAACCTCTTCCTGTTTGCCGAGAGGAAGCTCATTTAAATTTATCTCTCTTGGAGTTAGTACCAAAATCGGTACAAATAATAGACACGCGAAATTACCGTACAAGGTCCTTCTTGTTAGATTACCTGATATTGTGCCTGGAACGATTTGAGGCCTAATCTAGTTGATCCACTCATCACTGATTACCCAATACACACCCAAATAGCCAAACTTTCAAGCAAATAAATCAACTCATCAGGAACCCTAAGGTAATTTGAGAATTAGGAATTAAATCTCCTTCGGATCAATTAGATGGAGAGATGGGTTTTATGGCACTTACAAATCACAGAGATGGAACCGTCAGTTTTTGCAGAGGACGCGAGTGGCAAGGATGGCCGGCGATCCACGCGAGCAGACGCGTGCTGTTTACAGGACAACGACCACTTCGCAGAAAATGAATGAAATAGGAGGCGTCGACGAGCGATCAGTCCATCGTCCGAGCGAGCCTTTAGTTTGTGGATTGAATGATTAAGCCATTCAGCAAACCGCGGGCTGCTAGTGCTGCGTGCAGGGCCTCATTCTCGCGGGGCATGAACTTGTGGACTTTCATACTAGAATGGACAACACGGGCTGGGGTCAAATTCTATTTTCAGTGGGTCATTTTCCTTTTACTGGGCTATACTTACGAGGGTCTGGGCCAATGTCGTCGGTGTCAACTGACCCCAATGCGACACTATAGCTCCGCCCCTGCCTGATAGGACAAAGTGACCCGATGGTACAAAACCTCAATGCCTTGCAATGCGTGACTGCGGGGGTGAACACGGCCACCGCCTCGGCGCTGTGTGTCCAAGCCGTGCTTCAAGGGATGTTCCCCACCGAGGTTATTCCTGTAGGGTTGACTGAGGTTTGGCGCTATCTGGAGGAGGCGCCCGCCGTCGTCGAGTGGATGGCGCGATCGGCCTTCAGGCGCGGGGCGACCACGTCATTGAGCCTTGGACTTGCTCATTTTCCCGATGATTTCGACCTCGATGACGTCACTAGCGGTTACCCTTCGGTGACTGGCTCGGTGGAGATCTCGGAGGTTCTGAGGTTGACTGCCAAGGCTGCTTCGTTCGCGGAGCAAGTATTGGCCATTTGAGATTTGTTGCCGTACCAGGAGACGGTGGTGGCGCCGGGCGACGCCGAGCCGGAGCACCGTGACCTGCAGCCAGAGCATCCCTTTCGGTCGGTATTGTCGAAGTCGTTGACGACGTACCCAACAAACCCGTGGGAGCCGTTCGTCCGGGTCAAGGGTGATGGTGGCGCTTCTTCATCGAAGCCTACAAAATGAGTTGCTGCCCTAAGGGGCTTTTGTAAGTTATGGTGATCGGACACTTTTGTAATGTAAACAATACATATGTATGGAAGTAAGAGGAGTCATTCGACTCGCAATGCATGGTGAAGTGTGTTCTTTGTTGATTTTTAGGTGAGCGAGTCCCTGAGCGCGTCCGTCCTTTATTGGGGTTTACCTCGTTTGTGTGTAAATTTGATTATATTGAATTTTTATGTTGGTTGGAATCGACTCGTCGGGCTAATCGATTGGCGACCCCGAGCGCGAGCAGGGCCAGTTTAGGCGAGTCCCCGAGCATGAGGGTCTGGTGCGGTTGTTCGTAACGCATCTCTCCCCCTGGCTCAAAGAGTCAGTCACGTGGCGAGTCCAGGACAGGCTCTCTTGTAGACAAGTCCCCGTGCGTGGTACTTAACCGTTCGAGTCACTGTGCACGAGGATGGGGAGGACATATCGCTGTGAGAAGCGTTTATCGATTGTCTTGGCATGGCGTGCTAGTCGAGCGAGGCGACTCCGATGGGGGCTCCAAGGTGGCATATTCATCGACGACACAAGTCACGAATGTGTTCGGTGCCCTTGGGCCACACTACTTAGCCGTGCCGGTCGCTCTACCAAAGGTTGACTTCCGTCGGTAGCATATTGCGAAGCGTACGAGTGCGATTGGCACAAGAATATGGCAAGTAGGCACAATTTGTGCGATCTGAATTTCTTTCATTATATAGCAGCTGAGTACAAGTTTTAGTTCTATGTGTAGAACTTGCGGAGGAGGTTTACATTCCATGGCCTCCCAACTTCGAGATGGCCGTCGCCTCATACATCGATCAGGTAGTAGGCGTCGTTGCCGAGGACTCGCCCTATGGCGAATGACCCCTCCCATGGGGGAGAAAGCTTGTGCATGCCTTTTTTGTCCTGGACCAGTCATAGGACCATGTCGCCTTCTTGGATGGTGCGAGTCCGGACTCAGGGGATGTGGTAGCGGCAGAGTCCCTGTTGGTAGATGGCGGTGCAGGAGCGAGCTAGGTCTCATGCTTCGTCGAGCTGGTCGACCCCGTCTTACTGGGCGATCTCATTTGCCGCCTCCACATAATTGGCGACCCGAGGCGAGTCGTGCTCTAGGTCGGTTGGCATTACGGCCTCAGCGCCGTACACCATGAAGAAGGGCGTGAACCCCGTGGACCGGTTGATGGAGGTGCGAATGCCCCATATCACGGAGGGGAGCTCTTCGACCCAGCATCCAGGGGTGCGCTCGAGGGGCACCTGAAGTCGTGGCTTGAGACCGTGGAGGACGCGTTGGTTGGCGTGCTCTGCTTGGCCGTTTGACTCTGGGTGGGCGACTGAGGCGAGGTCGAGCCGTATGCTGTGCTCCTTGCAGAATTCCGCCATGGAACCCTTAGTGAAGTTGGTGCTGTTGTCCGTTATGATGCTATGCGGGTAGCCATACCGGTAGATGAATTTGCGGAGGAACTTGGTGGCAGTCTTGCTGTCACACTTCTTGATCGGCTTGGCCTCGACCCACTTGGTGAACTTGTCAACTGCGACCAGGAGGTGGGTGAATCCAGATGGGGACTTTTTGAACGGGCCAACCATTTCCATGCCCCATACGGTGAATGGCCAGGTGATGGGGATGGTCTTGAGTGCCGAACCAGGGATGTGCGTCTGGTTGGTGTATTTCTGGCACCCGACGCAAGGTTGGACGATGTCGGTGGCATCGGCGTGCGCGGTGAGCCAGTAGAAGCCATGTCGCATGGCCTTGGCGATGAGTGATCTTGCCCCGGCGTGATGGCCGCAGTCGCCGGTGTGAATGTCTTGGAGGATCTGGTGTGCTTCTTCTGGCTGTACGCACCGCTAGAATACGCCATTCACACTGCGTTTGTGGAGCTCGCCGTTGATGATGCCGAAGGATTTGCAGCGGCGTACTATCATTCGTGCCTCTGTCTCGTTAGTGGGCAGGACCTTGTGCTCGAGGAAGGCGACATACGGTGCGATCCAGTTGTTGGGTTCCATGACCATGGCGACTAGAGCTGGCTCGGGCTGTAGGGGTATCCCGATGTCGATCTCCTTCGGCGGGAAGACCGAAGGCTTCTTCCACCTCCGTCGCTGTTGCGGTCGGTGGGATTGGCATGGAGAATGGATCCGGCGGGGCGCTCGTGCTACCCGTCATGTAGATCGCGTTGAAGCGATTGAATCTGGTGCGGAAGTCCTCAGGGGACTCCGATCCGGAGTCGAAGATCCCGAGGATGAAGGGGTCCTCGAAGTCCTCAGGGTTGGAGACCCGCGTGATGGAGTCCTCCCGTGATGCGGCGGTGATGGATCCGGCGAACGAAGCAGGGGTCGTCGAGTTGGCGTCATCGTGGAGAGTTGCGTTGTCCGCAGTAGCGTCAGTCCCGGCCGCGTTGCTGGTGGCCGAGTTGTACTCGGTAGCGAGGTGACTGATTGAGCCATCTAGTCCTTCGAGAGCAGATCGCGGCATGGTGGTGATTTGCCGACGATCACCGTTCCCACTGGGTCGACTGCTTCAGTAAAGCCGACGAACAGGTTGATGGTGCCGACCGGCATCACCACGCTATGCGTGATCGGGCGCGACGCCAAGATGTAGCTGCTGGGCAGGATCTGCAGGATCCCGCCGCTGGCAATCATGCGACCTGTGGCGATCGACCGATCGATTGGCGTGTAGGGTCTCGCCGCAGAACTCAGGCCGAACCGGCCATACCCCACGGTGGGTGCCACTATCGCACGGCAGTCGCTACTAGGGATAGCGATTGATAGGATTGAGGGAAAGAGCTGGTGGCCATCTACGGAGCGAGATGGGGGCGGAGACACATGAGTTTACCCAGGTTCGGCCCCCGGAGGGTAAAAACCTACTCCTGCTAGATTGTATTGGTAGCTAGCGAGTTACAGGGGTGGCGAGATCGGTGGCTTAGCAGTGAGTCGCTCGTAGGGGTGTATGATGGAACGTGAGTACAAAGGGAACCCTATGGAGGTTTATATAGGGGGTACCTTGCTAGGGTTTACAGATATACAACCGAACCAAACAAGGATTCAATCTGACTGGGCTTCATCTATACTTCTGGGCCTCTAGCTTCCAGTCGCCATGCTCATTCTCAGTCGCATTCCAGTCGCCGTCCTGCAGGCCCACTCGCAAGGCCCCTGGCCCAGTCGAAACACCCTGCTGGGCATACCCCACTCGGTGTATCCCCATCAATGAGCAAAATAAACAATGGGGAGAGAGGCTGAAGTATAATTATGAGATGATGTTGGATCAGCCGTGCAATTTTCACATGCCAAATCCAGTTAAGCCGGCGAATCATACAACCAGGTAATGCATTTGGTTTTAGTGTGCGGGAAAAGGGAGAAATGGGTGCACCTCCACCATCTCAGCCACCACCACCAGGCGTTGATGTTACCACCACCACCACCAAGATATGAGAACCTAGAAAGAAGGGAAGTGCATCAAGTTGGAAACCAGAATCAAGGAGATTACGGCAATGTCGGCCATGGAGGCCGAAATGAGTATAGAGAGCACCACCAAAGCTATATCGTCTTTACGACGGAGGAAACAGAAAAACAGAGCCTATAAAGGCGCCAATTGGAAGTGAATGTAGTAATGCCAGTAGTGCCAAAATTTATGTACTGGTCTGACAGGAAATCACTTGGAGCATTAAGAACCACCCCAAGATCATGTCGAGTCCAGGGGCATATGCTTTGGTGCTAGACCCAACCTTCATCGGGCCTGACATAAATGTAAAATTCTCCAAGGTTCTTATCGATGACGGCATCAATATCAATATACTGTACAAGGATATAAGCACAAGTTGGGCATAACAGAGAACATGCTTAAGCCGACAAAAACCACTTTCCATGGAATTGTGCCGGATTTGTCATGCGAGCTGATAGGCAAAGTTCGGATAGATGTTTTATTGTCGGACTAAGAATTTTTTGTTTGAAGTTGTGGATCTCACCAGTTGTTATCATGCTTTGCTTGGTAGGCCAGCATTGGTGAAGTTTATGGCGTTTGTACACATAAGCTATTTGAAGATGAAGTTGTCAGGACCAAATGGGGTCATCACCATTGCATGCGATTATAGGCGCTCTATGGAGTGTGCGTCGACTGGCTCTTCGCTGGCCGAGTCACTGGTTATCGCCCAAGAGAAGAAGAGGATCCATTATGCTGTGTCATTGGCTTAGTCGGCTCAGCTGAATATGCCGACACTGAATAACCCGCACAGCAATGTATCTTTCTAGGCAATCAAGGAGACTAAGAATATTAGATTGATGATCAGTTCCCGTAGCACACCGTCACAATTGGTGCAGCCTGACCGACAAATAGGAAAGCGAGCTCGTCAGCTTCCTCCGTGAGAATCGGGATATCTTTGCATGGTCAACACAAGACCTGCTGGGTGTTCCGAGGGAGCTGGATGAGCATGCTCTGCATGTCAGGCCAGATGCAAGGCCGGTAAAGAAACCTATCTGCCACTTCACCGAGGATAGGAGAAATGTTATTGGTGATGAGATAGCTCGGCTGCTCGTAGCCAGGTTTATTATGGAAGTGTTGCACCCATATTGGTTATCCAATCCGGTTTTAGTCGAGAAGAAGGATGACCCAAACTTTGATGTGGTGTGGCGAATGTGTATTGATTACAAAAATCTGAAAAAGGCTTGTCCAAAGGACCCTTTTCCTTATACTATGATCAATCAAGTGATTGATTCAACTGCGGGGTGTGAGTTGTTAATGTTTGTAGAAGCATATTATAGTTTCCACTAGATACCTTTAAACCCAGCTGATCAAATAAAGATAGCCTTTATTACCTCGTATGAGGCTTATTGCATCGCACCATGCCCTTTGGTTTGAGAAATGCAGGTGCAACATATCAGAGGTGTATGCAAAAATGTATGGATGACCAAATTGGTAAAAATGTGCATGTATATGTTGATGATGTGGTCATCAAACCCAAGGAGAGTCATACTCTTTTGTATGATATAAGGCAAATATTTGCAAACTTAAGAAGGTTCCAAATGAAATTAAGCCCGAAAAAGTGCATGTTCGGTGTTCCGGCTAGAAAATTACTCGGTTTTCTCATGTCAAGCCAAGGTATCAAAGCGAACCCGACTAAGATCAGTGCCATTGAATGAATGGAACTACCGAAGTGTCTCAATGATGTCCAGAAGTTTACTGGTTGTCTGGCATCGTTAAGTCGCTTCGTTAGTCGGCTAGGGGAGAACCACTACCCTTATATCAATTGATGAGAAAATATTATAAATTCATTTGGATACCTCAAGCGGATAGCGCATTTCATGAACATAAAAAGATGTTAGCCTCTACACCAGTGTTAGCTTCACCACTATCCAAAGAGCTGATGTTGCTCTACATTGGAGCGACGAACCGAGTCGTAAGTGTCGTGGTAGTGGTGGAGCGTGACGAGGAAGGTAAGTCAGTGCATAGGGTAGTATATTACCTAAGTGAAGTGCTTTCAGCATCTAAGCTAAATTACCCACACTATCAGAAAATGACATATGGTGTCTATATGGTGGCCAAAAAGCTCAAACATTACTTTGAAGAACATCCTATAAGAGTAATATCTAAGGATCCTATATCGGAGATCATGGGTAATAAATACGCGAGTGGCCGGGTTGCCAAATGGGCTGTTGACTTAGCACCATATGCACCGTAGTACGATAGGAGAGATTCCATCAAGTCTCAAGCATTGGCCGATTTTTTTGTCGACTAGGCTGAAATGCAATATGAGGCATCATTTCCTTACTCCAACTATTGCAGAATGCACTTCAATGGATCCAAAATGAAAACTGGGTTAGGTTCCTACATCAGATATGTGCTGTAGATTCACTTTGCAACATAAATAATGTAGCCGAGTATGAGGCACTTGTGCATGGGCTCAAGCTAGCAAAATAAATTATTATTCGCCAGATTCAATATTTTGGTGATTCGGACCTTGTAGTACAGCAGGTTTCGGGTAATTAGGATGCGCTTGATGCTAACATGGCCTTGTATAGATTTCACGTTCAACAAATTAGTGGGTACTTTGAGGGATGCGAATTCCACCATGTACCTTGTGCCGAGAATGAAGCAGCTGATGTGTTATCCAAACTAGGCTCATCCAGACAGTCAATCCCACCGGGCATAGCTCTCAAGCACCTCCAAAAACCATCCATCAAACTGTCACCTAAATTCAAGTCGATCTTTATCCCGGCCAATCTAGAATCAGAGGTTGTCCCTATGGATATAGATATGGGGAGTGTTTCGGGGACTGCTTCAGCAAACCCGGGGACTATGCAGCCAAACCCGGTAGAGATTATGTTAGTGGAAACAATGTTGATTGATGAAGTTGTTTTCTCGGATCGTGCTATGCCAGCTTGGGCACAGTCAATTATGTCATTTCTGAAAATGGAAGTTTGCTAAGTGATGAAATCTCGGCTAGACAGGTGCAGAGAAGGGCGAAGGCCTATACCATTATCAATGGAGAGATATATAAAAGAAGTGTAACTAATGTTCTTCAGTGATGTTTTGACCCGAAAGAAGGGTAGGAAATCCTTTGGGATATCCATTAGGGAGAATGTGGGCATCATTCCTCATCGAGAGCCCTAGTCGCCAAGGCATTCCGACATGGATTTTCTTGGCCAAGTGCCTTACAAGAAGCTGAGGACTTAGTGAGAAAATTCAATGGGTGTTAGAGATATTCGAGCAAGATTCATATGCCAGCCTCTGCACTCAAAACCATACCAATCACTTGGCCATTTGCAGTGTGGTGTTTGGATATGATGGGGCCGTTTAAGCCGGCTCATGGCAACATGACTCATATCTTGGTCATGGTCGATAAATTCACCAAATGGATTGAGGTCAAACCAATAAGAAAGTGTGACGACCCCACAGTTGTATCATTCCTGAAAGATATAATCTTGAGATATGGATATCCACACAACATTACAATGGATAATGGCACGAACTTTGCAGAAGGAGCCTTTGCTCGATTTTGCATGGATAAGAGGATAAGACTCGATGTAGCATCGGTCGCACATCCCAAATCAAATGGGAAACTGGAGAGATTCAATGGACGGTTACTGTCCAGCATAAAACCTCGGCTCATTGATCCGCTGCAGCAATCAGCTGGATGCTGGATTGATGAACTCCCGGCGGTACTATGGAGTCTAAGGACAACTCCAAATCGCTCAACTGTCTATACGCCATTTTCCCTCGTATATGGGGTAGAAGCTATATTACTAGCCTACATAGAGCATGACTAGCCAAGAGTCACCCAATATATAGAGGCCGAGGTAAAGGAAGCCCGAGAAAATGATGTCGATTTGCTAGAAGAAGCATGACAATTGGCATTGTCCATGTCCGCTATATATTAGAAAAATCCTCGGCGCTATCATAGCCGGAAAGTAAACCCTTGAGTATTTCGAGAAGGGGATCTAGTGTTTAGGCTAGTGCAACGCACAACAAACATGCACAAATTATCGCCTCCATGGGAAGGGCCATTTATTGTGAGAAAATCTCTGCACAACGATGCATACTATCTAATAGATGCTCAGGCACAGGAGAATAACAAGGCGGAAAGGTCAGGTGAAGAAAGCAAGAGGCTGTGGAATGTAGCATTACTCCGTCCATTTTACACTTAGGAGAAAGTGTATGTATCACGAACTCTCATATATCGGATGTGTATGCCGGTAATGAGCTTATGAATGACATGCCAGCACCTGATACCTTTGATCCGGATTACGAATGTAGTATAGATCTTTTTCCCTAGTAGACCTAGGTTTATTGAATCCTCGGGAAGCAGAAGCGTAGTGAAGTTACTTTAACGGACCTTAGGAAGTTTTAGAATTACTTTTGTGTTTTTACCGAACCAAGAGTTTGCGCCTTTTTGTTGTTGTCGATGATGGAGAGAGAGGGCCTAGGGCATTCGGTTTCACCTGTAGCCGTGCAAAACATCTGATCGGAATAAAATATAGAAATAAAGTATGCATGTAATTGTTAGAGCAAGATAAATTATATGTGGGTAGTGCATCCATAATTGCTATTGCCTCCGCAACCGCTTATAGCAATAACCTACTAGTCTCATCCATAGAAGAAAGAGATCTAATGATATGCATAGTGATGTTACCGTTAATCCCAAGTAAATCCCTCACATAAAGTCGTACTACCCTTTCTGTCACTAGGGTTCCCAACCTGCAGATTAGTCATTACTCATACTCCCTATACCTGACTCAATCCTCGGGGTCTTGGGTACCTGACAAGTCCTTAGATTGAGGCAAGAGAGGATACAATAATCATCATGCCATACAAACTAATACATGATCCCATCTATGGTAAATAACATGCACAAAAAGCTACATGGCTAGGCTGAAGCCCTTAGCCCAAGGAGAATAACTCACACATAGAGATGAGGTCAAAGATCATAAACATTGTAGTAGAAATCATGAGATTGATAGCAAATAGTCTTACAATGTCGGCAATCGAAGAAGAGATCTACAATTACAAGTGGTGGAATATGGCTATGGTGGTGGAGAGATTAGATCTAAGTCTATTCCTCTAGCGGCTCATCGGTGTTGTGGATGGAGATCTGGGGGGTGGCTGAAGGTTTCTGCGAGCGCCTGTTTCTCGTCGCCCGAGGCCTCTTTTTATAGGGGTCCGTTCACGAAAGTTGTTCTGTTTAACCTAGCGGTGGCGGCGCCAACTATACGACCGAAACTATACGGCCGAAATTTTATTCCGGTCGTATAGTTGGTCGTTAAAGCGTCTGCCTCTGATCCACGACTCCTGGTTTCTTCTGGTTGTTGGAAATCTCGTATCTTTGACTTTAATGTAGTGATTCCCATCATAAAATGTCATTATCTGCTAGGAAAAATAGAAAGAAAGGATTGCATACCCCTTTGAATATTAGGCATTAGTGGCAGGGTTTAGAGAGATATTTCATTAAAATTGTGAATAATATCCAGTTTAAATATGGATGTAGATGGCTATATTTCAGAGCCATCAACCTCCCCAAGCTTAAACTTGATCGTCCCCGAGCATGAAAACTAAAATCAAAAAGGAACTTAGCATTTAAACTGAAATAACGAGATGATGATCTTACTCATGATTGATAGTCTCATGTTTCCTCCACTTCATAAATCTAAAAAAATTCAGCATAGATAGAGTAATGGCAAGCATATCATATGGGTTTTATGCATCCTTATAGCACAACAAAATTATTGTTTAACATGGATGATTAAAATGAGTAAAATTTATTCCATGTCATGTAATCAACTCATAGGCTTACCTTTGAACAATAAAGTATAATCATGTAAATTGAGAGTGTGAGAATTGTCATGAAAAGCATATATACTAGAGTATCTCAATTCTCCCACATCAATAAATCAAGACTTTTCAAGCACTACTTTTCTATTCATTGTCATTCAAGAATTTTAGTTTTTTGAGTAATGATCACCCACGAGTATAGGGGATCGCAGCAGTCTTCGGGGGAAGTAAAACCCAATTTATTGATTCGACACAAGGGGAGCCAAAGAATATTTATAAGCCTTAACAATTGAATTGTTAATTCAGCTGCACTTGGAAACAATCTTGCTCACAGTAGTTTTATCAGTAGCAACAGTTTTGTAGTAGCAATAGCAAAGTAATAGCAGTAGTAAAATAAAGACAGTCGTAACAATTGCAGTAAACAATAGGATTAAAGTGCGGTAGGTATAGGGATGGATGGACGGGCGTTGCATGGACAAGACAATTCATGTAACAATCAATACACAGGGCATTTGCAGATAAATAAGATAAAGCATCCAAGTACTAAATAATCATAGGCATGTGTTCTATATATAGTCATACGTGCTCGCAATGAGAACTTGCACAACATCTTTTGTCCTGCCAGCCCGTTGCAGCGGGGCCTCAAGGGAATCTACTGGCAATTAAGGTGATCCTTTTAATAGAGCACCAGAGCAATGCATTATCACTCCGTGAACACACGTGATCCTCATATCATAGCCATCCCCTCCAGTTATCCCGATTTCTGTCACTTCAGGGCCTCGGGTTCCGGACAACAATATGTGTATACAACTTGCAGGTAAGATCATAAACAATACTATCATCATGAATCAATAACATGTTCAGATTTGAAATCATGGCACTCGGGCCCTAGTGACAACCATTAAGCATAACAAGTTGCAACAATGTCAAAAAGCACTAACAATAAATACTAGGCACCATGCCCTAACAATCTGATGTAATTACATGAACAATCTCATCCAATCCCTACCATCCTGTAACACCCTCGGAATCGGCCCTATGCAAGTTTTAGCGAAACCCGCCAAACCCGCATAGAAACGATTCAAAGGTGCCCACCAGGCACTTGCGTGCGGGTGGAATACGAAGTAATAACATTACACAACAGTCCTCGATGGGACCCACAGATCAGATATATATACAACAGCGACTCATTGAGTCAAGAATACAGATAAAATATACAAAGATCCAAATCACCTTGAAAATGATAGAGCGTCCGACTACGGACAAGATGCAAATGGGGCTAAGAGCCCTGAAGGATAACCAATGGCGTCCATAACCACCTTGTGCCAAGCGGATGGGTAACCCTGCTAACGACGTCGATCTCAAAACCTGCTTAAACAAAAAGGGGTGCCGACAAAGGGCAAAGGAAAAAGAGAGAGCGGTCAGTACTGAGGCCAGTACACGGCGAGACTAGAATTCGGCGGTCCTCGCCTACATAGGTATGGTGGACTGAAGCGGCAGCGGCAGCATGCACTAAACAACCTATAGAGACTCGATACAACTGTCGGCTATCAGAGAGGGATAAGAAAGACCTATTCGGAACCAACCTGGTACCAACACCAAACAAACCCATCCTGGGGTTTCCCCCTCGAGAACCAAACGAGGAAGTCAACCGAGGAACTCACACAGTTGGCAGTTTTATTTATTCAGTTATCGTTGCGGCAATTACTAGTCAGGTATAGATAGTCATCCTGATAAAAATAAGCAGTGGGCACTTTTAGTTAACCATTCCGTTATAGTTGCAACACTTACTAATCAGATACAGATAGCATGAGACAAACCCAAAACCCAGCAGTTGTTGGTACTTTTATTTAGCCATTCCATTATAGTGAAGCTGATTACTAGTCATTATAAAGTCAAATTTATAGCACTACTTTAGTTGTAGTTGTCTATGATCGAGATACTGTGCTCCAAGTCGTCCATAACCGCGGACACGGCTTTCAGAAAGTTTTAACCCTGCAGGGGTGCACAAATAGCAACACACACTCGATATGCCTCGGAAAAACCAAATCAAAACCCAACGAGACAGTCACGACAAAGCAATTACAGGATTCAGAAATATTTCAGGGGGCCACCCCTTTAAGTAGATCCATAGCAAGCGGCCGGCTCAAACGGGCTTAAGGTTGTGGAGGCGGTGTAACGATCGGGAACCCGAAAGTGTGGGGCTTGTCGATACAGCGAAATCGGGCCACGATCCTAAGCAAGACAAATGCAAGACCTGCACAATTTACATAAAGCAGTAAAGCATGGCATAAGTACAGGATAGTAAATAAAACCTCAAACTAGTTTGTGGCCCCAAGAAATAAGAATGAATCAAGCTCTGGCTCAGGGGGGTCCATAAGCCTCCCGGATGTGGATAGCGCGAGAAATCAAGGAACAGGTATCAAGTACTCGGGGTCCTACGGGACACAAGTGGGCGGTCGGAAACCAAATATTATCTATCACCCACCGATGCCTCTGCTTACTTACTTCAATTTTAGTTGTTAAACAGGAATTAAAGTGAACGATAAGTAAAGCCAAGATCATCTCCAACATCGAACAGGCGGCAATACTCCAACAACTGTGGTACTTGACGACGCATAACAGCACTTGAGCAAGCGACTGACGCTGCAGGTCCAACTATCTACCAAACAACAGGTAATAGGATGTGTCCAAGGCAATATGAGTCTGCAAGGGATATCACGACACGAAAACTAGAGCATCGCAACACGTATAGCAATAGATCAACAGAGGAATAAATACTATAAAAGTAAGATAGGTAGAAAGGAGGAGGTGCTCGCTGAAAACATTGTCGAAGGTTCATCCAAGAACGGTAAGCTCACATCAACTCAACGGCCTTATCCGCGAAGAAGCAAAACACTAGAATAAACACCGGATGCACTATTTAATACAACGGCAGAAGATCGGGCATGATGCATGTATGATGCATGACATGGCAAGGGTGCAATGCAATTAGGCAAGATTAAGCGGAACCGGGGTCCCGACAATTAATTATATGGTTCTAGTAGTTTTAGATACCCCGCATTTTAAATGTTGTATTAACATGGCAAGATAGGTTACCGGTTCGCTACGCAAATTTAAATGAGGCCAATATAAGGCTAGATTTGCCCGCATATGGGCCCCATATTTAATTATATGGTGAATCGGCATAAGGCCCCCAAACCACATGACAAGTATGCGTGCATGGCAATTTAATATGCAACAATTTATATTTCATTTTATAAAATAGGGCTCGGGAAGGGAATCACACATTAGGGTTCGACGATCTTGGGGTCCGAGGGGTTCGGGGTCGGTCTCAGGGTCCGGCTACAAGAGGAGAACTTGTCGTGACGTGCCGGAGATCTTGGTTCCAAGCGGTCGATCTTGTCGGGTCCATGGATCGGCCGGTCTTGTCGCATCCGGGTTTTCGGGTCATGTCGACGGTCATGGCGTTCGGGATGAAGCACTTGTCGCACCGGGGTCTCGGTGTCCGGGGGTGCACCGGATTCTCTCTGGTCGATGTCGTTCTTGTCGTCGTGCAGATCTTGTCGGGTCCCCAAGTCGGGTCGGTCTTGGCTTCGGGGTGAAGAACTTGGTGTCCGGGCGGAGTGCTTGTCATATCCGTGAAGAAGAGCATGTCGGTCCACGGGGGTTCGGCCTTCGGGGCGATCTTGGCGTCTGGTTCTCGACTTCGCATCCTCGGGGAAGTGCCTGTCGCACAATTGTCTTCGGGTCCGGGTAAAAGAGCTCGTTGTCCGGGGGTTCTCTGGGTCCGATGAAGGTCTTGGCGAGGGGGAACTTGGGGTTTGCGGGGTCCGATTACCGGTGTCGAACTTGTCGTCACCACACCCAACACTTAGCACCACTTGGTACTACACAGGGACCTGCACGGGTGGAGGCGGACGAGCTCGGAAGGCGCGGTGCTCATGAGGAGGCCTTGGCCGCAGGCGAGGCTGCTTGGGCAGCGAGGCTAGCTCAGGTGACGCTGACGGCGCTTGTGGCGGAGGCCGCAGGCGGCAGGGCAGGCGGGGCGGAGCGGGTCAGCCAGCTGCTGCCAGTGGCGAGAGCGGAGACGGGCGACAGAGGGCCTTGGAGCGCAGCGGGAGGAGGCGCTGGCGGAGCTTGAACAGGCGGGCGCTGGAGCTGAGGTGGCGGCTTGCAGGCGGCGTCGCAGCGGAGGTGGAGGCAGGTGGCGGCGCGGAGGCGGAGGATGGGGCAGGGCTCGGTGGCGGCGCGGGCAGCGAGGGTCGGCAGGGGCGTGGTGAGCGCCTTGCTGAGCAGCGCGAGGACGCAGAGGCGAGGGCGAGGCGAGGAAGGAGGGGTCGAGCGGGCAGCCCAGGCGGAGGAGGATGGCGGCCTTGGTGTGGCTGTCCGCAGGGCGGTGGGCGGCAGGGCAGTGCCGGCAGCGGCGCGGAGGGACGGCTCGGGGAAGGGGGCCTGGGAGGTGCTGGGGAGGTGGGCGGTGGGCCAAAGGCGCCCAGTGGGGCCTGATTGAGTGGTGGGAGGGTGTGGGGTGAGAGGCTGCAGCGCGCGGGTGGGGTGGGGGCTGGCGCGTGCGCTGTCTGTGTGCGTGGGTGTTGTGTGGGCTTGTGTGTGTGTGCTGGTGAGGGAGTGGGGGTGGGTTAGTCTAGGTGGCAGCGTGTGAGTGGGTGGGGCTTTAGGGAGAGGTGAGGTGTCACGAGGGATTGGGTGGGTGAGGTGGCGGGTGTGGGTAGATAGGTTGGTATGTAGGATTAAGGGTGGACCGATTATATTTTTGGGCGGTTGTTGAATTGATTTCGTTCATTCTGCCCCACTAAAAATACTTTGTTATTTTATTTGTTTTAAACACGGTTTCTGCAACCCAATAGCAGGCAAACAAAAATGATCCGAAGACCTGGGGTTTGGCGTTTGAATAAAAGACGGGGCGTTTGAAAACTAATTAGGTTTTTCTGAAAATAGTTTGATGCAAGCAAAAGCAAGACGATGACGATGCTCAAATGCAATGTGGCATGATGACATGAGCATGCGGCCATGACGATGCAATGCACAAAAACAACGCGATTTTCTAGTAGTGGTTTTGCGGGATGCCACACATCCCCATAGCCTACTGCGGGGTATTACTCACTCATGGATGGGGGAATCATGGATGGTTGATGGAGAAGCGATGGTGATGATGATGGCGATGATCTCCTCCAATTCCCCGTCCCGACAGGGTGCCAGAACGGAGTTTCTGGTTCCGAATCGCGGATTCTGGTGGTGGCGGTGCAACGTAACTCTATCTGGAAAAACATCAAACTCCCCTTTGTTTTTAGGTTAGAGGGCTTATATAGGCAAAAGGAGAGATCGAGTCAGAGTCCAAGGCGGCCACACCACCTTCTGGCGCGGCCTGGCCTAGCCCACGCGGCCAGGTGGTGTGGGCCCCTCGTGGCCCTTCTTCGTCTTGTCTTCTGGCTCCATGAGTCTTCTGGTAAAATAGGAGTTTTGTGATATTTTCCGAGATTTTTCCTGAAAGTTGATTTCCTGCACAAAAACGAGACACCAAAGCAATTCTGCTGAAAACAACGTTAGTTAACATTAGTTGTATCCAAATCACACAAATTAGAGAAGAAACAATAGCAAAAGTGTTCGAGAAAGTAGATACATTTTGGACGTATCAACCCCCTAAGCTTAGCTTATTTATTGTCCTCAAGCAATTCAGTTGAAAACTGAGTGTGATAAAAGAAACTTTCACGAACACATTTGCTTCATAAGATGTATATATTCCTAGCATATGATCAAATACTTAGGCAATTCATAATAAAGAGTATGTGAATAAGTTTACCTAGTAGTCATGCAACATGACACATAAGCATATGCAGGATTGTAATGCTCATAAGAAGATATGATAAAGTGGTATCTCGCTTGCCTTTCTTTGGAGCAAAACATAAATGCCAAGGCACCTCTGAAGTTTAAGTGAAGACTAGAAATAAAAATATCAAAGATACAAGCGTCAAAGTTATGTCACGATTAACCGTGTTTTGGGACAAGCACATTACACTAAGAATGACAACTATGCTCTCAGGAAGGTGCTCAAAGAATAAATGGTGACTCAACATAAAAGTGAAAGAAAAGATTTGAAAAGTTTGAAAGGCTTCCAAATGTTGAAAGTATGGTACTCATTAGCTTTGAGCTCTCATTGCCCCTACCATAAGCATCTTGAGGTGATTAAGGTTAATGCGACACAAATATGAGGATATGCTTGACAAGTTATAAGTTGAAAATCTCATGCCCGTTGCTTACGAGTACCGAACCTCATGCTACTCAACTTTAGTCACGAGTAAGTTCTTGTCATTGTAAGTACATGTGTATCATAGAGAACCGCCAATGGGACACCCCTTGCCCCATGATACATGAGCTATCCCATACCAAAATGACAAGGCAACAAACAATGAGCATCTCAACGATCTTTTTATTTGCTATTTGCATAGGTTTTTATTGAGGATGCTTCACGATTGCTCACTATGGTTATTCTGCAAGTTTCCACCATGATTAGGCATGGCTTAGGCTAGCCTCTCAGGCGTTTCTCTAACACATATACAAACTCCATGAGCTTACAAGCTCCCCTTTTATTTCACACCCCGGGATCCATAAACAAAAGAACATGATATCAACTGAATAATAAGTGCAAAGTTGAAAGCGTTCCCCATGGTAACATGGTTCCGCTAATCCATAACTTATAAAGTGCAAGCATATACGCAACATAGATGGACACAATGGTTCAAGTTTATTAAGTGCAAGAAAGTAAAGTGTGCCATCAAGTTTGTGAGAGCTTTACTAACTAATTTTCACATAACAAGCAAACATTTTTATTAGAAGAAAACGAAACATAATAAATATGCAAGGAAATAACAATAATGCTAATGGGTAGATATGGTGGACTCTTTTTGACAACTTTGGTTTTAGGGAGTTAGATGCACGAGTAAAGCTTATACTCAGCACATGTGAAAGCCAGCAATAGAAAGGGAGCGACAATCGAGAGAGCAGTAACTGTCATAATCATGCTTGCGACAAAACAAAATTAATAGTGGCATAAAAATGACACGAGAACTCTGAGGCAGAATAAATCATCGAGGCTTAACTGACTTTTTGTTTAGTCATATGCATGCGTGAGCATGTGCCAAGTCAATTCAAATAAAACATTCAGAGGAGGATACCACAATGTCATACCAAGTTATGAATAGAACAATGCAAGCAAACATTTATATGACATGTTACAAACTATTAATGGATTGGAACTGATCATAAGAGAGCAGGAACTACTAAGCATCCATTAAATAAGATGCACCTTACATGAACAGACTAAGCATGCCCACAATGGTGAGTATATGTACAAAAATGAAAACAAATAGAGTTCATACCAGCCTCTTACCACACCTTGAGTTGTCATAAATCATCATTTCCTTTCATTTGTGTGACTTGAATAATAAGATAAAACCAAACTCCAAGGAGTCACTAAGGACTGCTGAACCCTGCAATGAACTTTACAGAACCAGAGTAGAACAACAAATATTTATGGGTTTTCGATCTTTAAAGACAAGAACCGAAGGAAAGAGAAAATAAAGCAAAATGTTTTTGGGTTTTTCGAATAATCAAATAAAAGCTTAAAAAGGGTGAAGCAAACCACGGAATATTGCTCACTCTCATCCTGCATGTAAGTGGTTAGACCAACCCTCTGAACAAGAAGTAAGAAATCATCAAGGATCCATGCAGCTTGCAAAAAAGTAAAACAAGGGAAGGTAGATGGGTGAGCATCTCCCTCATCTCCCTCATTGCCAAAGTGTGGCACAATAAGATCTTCATTATATGATGGCCTAAATTGAGACGCTGATCTCGAAGGCCTTGTCCTCCTGGGTGTGTCTCTCTCAAATACTTCTCCAAAAGTATGGTTGTTCATCTCTCCTTTTCCTAAAAAAATTAGACAATCATCACAGAAGTGATTGCAAAGTGATTAAATAATGAAATGAACTACTTATAGGGACTTGTAAGAGGCCTAAACATGCATCAAAACAATTTCTCTAAGCAAAGAACAAGCATGCAGACTCACATATCCTGTCACCTATAGTAGCAAAATAGTCAAGATATAATCCATTAATCACAAATCTACTTGGACAAGCGGAGGAGTCACATACCAGAGAACAAATGCTCCAAATCTCAGCAGCAAAGGTAGGCTGAGCAAGAGATCGAAAATCACGAGCAAGAATAGAAAGAACACGGGTTTGAGCAAATGGAATGGTGTTTTCTCAGGAGAGAGAAAGGAGTGGCAGGTGGAAGGATAAGTGGAGGGCCAGGGTGGCCCACACCATGGCCAGGCGCGCTCCTGGTGTAGCCGCACCACCAGGTGGTGTGCCTTACTAGTGGGCCCCCCTGGGTCACTCCAGGTACCTCTCTACCAAGCTTTCGGCGTAAAAATTTAATATGAATTTTCTAGAATTTTTTGAGAAACTTTATTTTTGAGCAATTTTCAGGTGTTGATGAATGATTTTCTGGCAGAAAGATGATTTTGGAATGATGCAATAACAAAACAAAACTAAAACTTCTGAAGTTCTAAGACACTCTAACATGCAAGCAACTAGCAATAGAAAAATAAACAAAGTGAAAGCAAAAATTAAAATGGATAAAATAAAAGTCAGCAAGAATAATCATGGTGAAAACATTGTTTTGTTCATTAAAATCCCTTTGTTATTAACAAGGTTGATCAGGTCTTGTTACCAAAACAATTTTATATGAAACAAAATTTTGCATTCCCCTAAATGATTATGTTACCTCAACCCTAATAGCAATAGTCCCAATCATAATAATTTCATAGTTTTCTCGTGGTATGGGACAATATATTTCTCCAACTTGGATGCCCTCAATATTTTCAATTGAATTTAGGCCATAAGTCTTATCAATCTTCTTGGGGAAATAGACAGTATGCTCTTTTTCATTAACATTAAAAGTTACCTTTCCCTGATTACAATTAAGGACAGCTCCTGCAGTATTAAGAAAAGGTCTCCCAAGAATAATAGACATATTATAATCTTCAGGCATTTCAAGCACAACAAAGTCAGTCAATATCAAGCAATTATGAGCCACTTGAACAAGGACATCCTCACATATACCAACAAGAATAGTAGTAGATTTATCAGCCATTTGCAAAGATATATTAGTTGGTATCAATTTTTCCAATTGAAGTCTCTTGTAAAGAGAAAAAGGCATAACACTAACTCCTGCTCCCAAATCACACAAAGCAGTTCTAACATAACTATTTTTAATAGAACATGGAATAGTTGGAATCCCTATGTCTCCAAGTTTCTTTGGAACCTTACCATTGAAAGAATAACTAGCAAGTAAAGTAGAAATTTCCTCATTAGGAATCTTCCTTCTATTAGAAACAATATCCTTCATATACATTGAATAAGGAGGCAATTTAATAGCACCAGTTAAAGGAATTTGCAAAAATAAAGGTTTCATCCATTCACAAAACTTGTTATAGTGTTCTTCTTCCTTTGACTTGTGTTTCTTATGAGGAAAAGGCATTGGGTTTTGAACCCAAGGCTCTCTTTCACTACCATGTTTCTTAGCAACAAAATCTTCCTTAGTGTATTTAGTATTCTTAGTGTGCCTTTCAGGTTCTTCTTCAATTTCTTCTTCATCAGGAGCATCATTTTTCTCATCACCATTCTCAGTTTCAGCATCAGAAGCAGATGTACTATTAGGATCTTTAGCAGGTTCAGAAGATTCTACAACTGTTTTATGTTTCTTTTTCTTTCTCTTAGAGGAAGTACCACTATTTTCAATTCATTGAGAATCCTGCTCAATTATTTTAGGATGCCCCTCAGGATATAGAGGATCCTAAGTGGCAGCACCACTTCTAGTTCTAATTTCATAAGCATGTTTTTCTTTAGAAGCATTAACTAGCAAATCTTTTTGTACTTTAGTAAGCTGATTAATTTGAGTTTGAACCATTTGGAAATGTTTAACAAGCATTTTAACATCATTGGAGGTTCTTTCCACAATATCTCTCAAGTCATTGATAGCTCTAGAGTTTTCCATTAAATGATTCTGCACTCTTTTATTAAAATTATCTTGCTTAACAACAAAGATATCAAATTCTTCTAAGCATTGATTAGGAGGTTTAGAATAAGGAATATCACCTTCATCAAAATGCTGGAGAGAGTGTACCTCAATAGTGGATGAGTGGGAGATTGGCTTACATAATTCTTCTATAGGAGGTAAATTCTTTACATCTTTAGATTTAATACCCTTCTCCTTAGACATTTCTTAGCCTCCTTCATCACTTCATCATTTAGTTCAATCACTCCCCTCTTCTTTGGTGTTGGTGTTGGCTCAGGCACAGTGGACTCAGGTGTAGTTGACTCAGGTGAAGTCTAGTCATCACAATTCTTGCTTATTTTAGCCATTAATTCCTCAACTTCTTTGGGACTTCTCCCCCTGAAAACACAATCAGCACAACTATCCAAGTATTTCCTAGATTCTTCCGTTAGTCCATTATAATATATATCAAGAAGCTCATTTTTAGGTAATGGACACACAGGCTGTGCGTGAATCAAAGGAAAAAACTTTGCCCATGATTCAGGCAATATCTCCTTTTCTCCCTGTTTAAAATCAAAAAGTTCCTAGAAAATGGCATGTCGAGCACTAGGAGGGAAATATTTCTGAAAGAAAGTATCAATCAAGCAATCAGTGCTATTAATAGATCCAGGAGGTAAATTATTAAACCAAGCTTTAGCTTCTCCTTTCAGTGAAAAAGGGAAAATTTTAGCAACAAAGTAGGTGCGCATCTTAATATCATCAGAAAACAGGCCACTCATGGTAGAAAGCTCAGTCATATGTGCTACAACACTTTCATTTTTAGTCCCACGAAAAGGTTTTTTCTCAACAATGGTTATGTAAGATAAATCTAGAGAGAAATCATAATCCTTATCTTTAATGTTTATGGGAGATGTAGCAAACTTAGCATTAGGAGATAATTTAGGTTTAATAGTACGTCTCTCAAGAAGACTCTTAATAGCACTTCTACCATGAGTGTTTTGGCATTCTTCAATAAATTCATCAGTCATTTCTATATAACCGTCTTCAATATCATTGCTCTCTCTAGACTCAGGTGAACGGACAGGTGTAGTAGTATCTTCATTAGGAGTTTCAGTATTTCCAGCTATAGTTCTAGCAATCGTAGCATCTAAGAAAGGACCTAACGAACCACTCTTATCAAGCACAGTAGAAGTAGCATCATAAGTATCAGAAGCAATTTTAGATTCAGCAAAAGTAGCAGTATGTGTAGCATGTGTATGTGGTGGTGGTGTAAGGAGCTTACTCATCATAGAGGGTGAATCAAGAGCAACAGAGGTGTTCAGAACTGTACCTCTCCTTGTAGTGGATGGTAGTATAGGAACTTTTCCATATGAGTTTTACCCATGATGAACATATAGCAGCAAACAACAGTGATTCCAAGTGAACTTGATAAATAGAGCTATGCTTCCTGGCAACGGTGCTAGAAAATAGTCTTGATGACCCACAAGTATAGGGGATCGCAACAGTCTTCGAGGGAAGTAAAACCCAATTTATTGATTCGACACAAGGGGAGTCAAAGAATATTTATAAGCCTTAACAACTGAGTTGTCAATTCAGCTGCACCTGGAAACAATCTTGCTCGCAGTAGTTTTATCAGTAGCAACAGTTTTGTAGTAGCAATAGCAAAGTAACAGTAGTAGTAAAATAAAGACAGTAGTAACAATTGTAGTAAACAGTAGGATTAAAATGCGGTAGGTATAGGGATGGATGGACGGGCGTTGCATGGACAAGACACTTCATGTAACAATCAAGACATAGGGCATTTGCAGATAAATAAGATAAAGCATCCAAGTATTAAATAATCATAGGCATGATATAGTCATACGTGCTCGCAATGAGAACTTGCACAACATCTTTTGTCCTGCCAGCCCGTTGCAGCAGGGCCTCAAGGGAATCTACTAGCAATTAAAGTGCTCCTTTTAATAGAGCACCGGAGCAAAGCATTAACACTCCGTGAACACGTGATCCTCATATCATAGCCATCCCCTCCAGTTATCCAGATTTCTGTCACTTCGAGGCATCAGGTTCCGAACAACAATATGTGTATACAACTTGTAGGTAAGATCATAAACAATATTATCATCATGAATCAATAACATGTTCAGATCTGAAATCATGGCACTCGGGCCCTAGTGACAAGCATTAAGCAGAACAAGTTGCAACAATGTCAAAAAGCACTAACAATAGATACTAGGCACCATGCCCTAACAATCTGATGTAATTACATGAACGATCTCATCCAATCCCTACCATCCCCATAGCCTACTGCGGGGGATTACTCACTCATGGATGGGGGATTCATGGATGGTTGATGGAGAAGCGATGGTGATGATGATGGCGATGATCTCCTCCAATTCCTCGTCCCGGTAGGGTGCCAGAATGGAGTTTTTGGTTCCGAATCGCGGTTTCTGGTGGCGGAGGCACATCGGATCTCTATCTGGAAAAATGTCGAACCCCCCTCTGCTTTTAGGTCAGAGGGCTTATATAGGTGAAAGGAGAGGTCGAGTCGGAGTCCAAGGCGGCCACACCACCTCCTGGCGCGGCCTGGCCTAGCCCGCGCGGCCAAGTGGTATGGGCCCCTCGTGGCCCTTCTTCGTCTCGTCTTCTGGCTCCACGAGTCTTCTGGTAAAATAGGAGTTTTGTGATATTTTCTAGGATTTTTCCTGAAAGTTGATTTCCTGCACAAAAACAAGACACCAAAGCAATTCTGATGAAAACAACGTTAGTCCGCATTAGTTGTATCCAAATCACTCAAATTAGAGAAGAAACAATAGCAAATGTGTTTAGGAAAGTAGATATGTTTTGGACGTATCAAGTAATTGAGAGCATGCCAAAAATTTGTTTGAGTTTATCGGGTTGTGATGGACACTCGTGGCATCACTAAGGTTTTTGTTCCTTTTGCATAATGATTACTCATAATAGCCAGAGGAGTGATTCCATCACGAACATAGCTACCCGAGAGTACCAAGAATCTTACCCACTATAGCATTGTTGCTACAAGTGTTTAATCAACTCATAGCCGAAATCTAGGAGTTTCCTCCATGAAGATCGTTCGTAGGCTAGTGGAGTTGTTGGAATCCCATGAAGCAATATCATTCTTATGATTAAGAAGTCAAACTTTGGCATGCTCACAAAAACCGCTAAACATTAATTCAATCGAACAAATCCTTTTAAAGAGCACTATCAAGTCAATCAACATTTTTAGTGGTGTTGAGTGTCTCTAGAAATAAGCCTAAACACTACAACACCCAAGCCTTCAATTTTGAGACTTTTTCTTATTACAATTGTTTAGCAATTTTTAGGCAAGACTTGGTTAATTATGAGAGCTAGAACAAAACATACCCAACTAAATACCCATGCAAACAAAAATCTTACTACAATACAAAGACTCACTCCACCAATATAATATCTCAACATTTACTACTAACTAGCATGGGTTTCTCAAACTTCAAAAGTGTAGAGTCACAAGACATACCTCTCATGTTTGGTTCCACTTCTCTCTTCCTTTTCTATTTGTTTCTTGGAAACTCGAAGTCGATCACTCTCTTGCAAATACATGAGAACCTCGAGGCGGAAAGAAAAAGAAAGAGGGAAAATAAAGAAAAATGGAGAAATATTTTTGTTGTTTTTAAGAGAGGGAATTTAAAGAATAGAAAATTGGCGGCAAATCTCGGCTACAAACTCTCGAAAGCAAATAGAAATAACTAAAGATAAAGTGTTGGGGAAACCAACACGAGTGCTTATAAACTCAAATTAAAAATACAACCTCGAAATAAATAAAAGAAAATGAACGCCAAATAAAGATACATGAGGAAACTTCCCCAAGATTAGGCTTTTGCAAGACCTTCAAATCATTGTGGTGGTGGGAAAAAGTCAGAACTCCAGTTCGCAAATTGAGTTGAGAGGTTGCAAGTTGATTCTCGGAGGTTCAGAGAGAGGCTATGCATTCTCTCCATAGTCCCTCCAAGTTCTTGGAAGTCTTGTTATGTAGCGAACCGGGTTGAAGGATGGTTCTCTTGATGAGGAACTTCTTGCTCCTTTTCTTGGTCCTCATCCTCATCCGGAATCTCCTCCTTGGGTTGGTGTTGCTCAACCTGCAAGTCATATAGCAAACGTCCTTCCTCGATAGAGAAAAGTCCATTAGGCATAGGAGCAGGGTAGATACGCCCAGCTCCAGCAATATGCAGATAATAAACACCACCTCTCCTAGTGAGCATTCCACAAGCCTTCAAACTAGAGAAACCAATATGTCGCTCACCTATCATAGGTTGGAATTCACCTAGGTTGATGCCTAGGGAAGTGGTAAGAACGGTGATGACGCCTCCACTTGTGATTGGTCCTAGGCTTCGGGAGGATTGGTGCTCCAAGTAGCGCACAAGGATTGCGCCCAAGTTGAGTGACAAGTAACAGTTGATATAAACAACCTTTGTGAAGACTAAGATATCCTCCTCACTGAGTCTTGTGAACTCATTACGTGCCTGCAAGGTGTTAGCAATAACATAGAACAAATAGCGAATTGCAGGATGTTGAATATTCTTCCCCTTGCTCACTCTAGAAGTGAAACTCATTCCATTATAATATTGTTCAGGGGAAGGTATTAAGCCAGTAAAGGATGTACATAAAGCATTAACATCATTGTTTGGGAAATTAAATCATGTGCACCATTCATCTAGTGTTAAAGTGTAGTTGTTGTTCATAAGTCGGAAAGAAATCGTGTCCTCTCCTTGCCATAGTTTAACAGTGCTTTGCAACGAACTTAGGAATTCAATGCTTAACCGGCGATCAGTAGGCACATCATTGTACACAAAGTTTTGCAGGCCAGCTCTATTGCAAAGTAAATTAAAGTAATCAGAAATACTGAGTTAGTTCAATATAATGGGGCAAGACCACTTGGTGGCCTTCACTTCGCGGTTCTTGATCCTATCAAAGCGATCATGTTGGAGCTTGTTCCTGAACCGTATCCCCATGCGTTCCTGAGCGACAGCCCGAGAAGTGCTAGCGGCAGCATGAGGACGAGTGCGCCTCCTTGTGTTCATCATCTAAAACAATAAAGGAAGACAAAATAAAACTTTTTGATCCAACAATAATAAGTATAACATATTCCTCATCATAACACACTAAAGAATCCTCTCAAAATAATAATCTAGGCAAGAGAATCATGGTAATTAGTTCATAGTAGGTCTCACCCTAGATTAATAATGACAATAGATCAAAAATGAATTTGAAAAAAGTAATTGGAGGATCGGAGGAGAAACATACCGTATATCACTTGTGTGCGAGGAAATCGAACGAAATTGAGTAGAGGTGAAGATCTCTTGATGTTTTGAGAGAGTTTGGAGGTAGAAGAAAGAAAAATGATTGAAGTTTTGGAGTTGGTGGTACCTTCCCGTGCGATTTTGTGGTCGGACGCTACTATATGGGCACAACTATACGGCCGGAACAATGCGTTCCCGCTGTATAGTTCGCCTTCTATCAATTTTTTAGGGTTTCCTCCTGGTGGCGCAGCTATACGGCCGGAACAATTTGTTCCCACCATATAGTTGGTCGTCAAACTGTCTGTACCTGAAAAAGAATTTTTACAAAGGCATCGATATCTATACGACCAGAGCTATACGACCGAAATTTGTATTCCTGCCGTATAGTTGGTCGTTAAACCGTTAGTACATGGAAAAAAGAATTCGTACGAAAGCACCGATATCTATATGGCTAGAATTTTTATTCCCGCTGTATAGTTGGTCGTTAAACAGTCAGTACATATGAAAGAAAAATTGTCGATGGCTCAAATATCTATACGACCAGAGCTATACGGCCGGAATTTTTATTCCCGCCGTATAGTTGGTCATTGAACTCTCTGTGTCCATCAAAAAAATTCCGTTTCTTTGTGAATTACTTCCTATACTGAAACTTAGCGAAATACCTTGTTTTTGACAGAAAGTTGACAGTTAAAATTATCAACCAACAACAGCATGTATAAAGCAGAATTTTAAGTACTACCAAACATCTTCTCCTCAAAAGAAGTTTTCTAGCACTCTTTATTAAACCTAAACTTAAACTAAAACTTAACTCAAACCTTTATTTAACATGGGTTGCCTCCCATGGAGTGCTCTTTTATGGTCAATAGCTTCACCTTGACGTTACTCACTTGGGCTAGATGAGTGGAACACCCACCCCAAAGTAGTTGTCCTTCAAGGTGATGGCCTCCTTCTCGTCATGTTTGGCTTTCTTTTTCCTGGGGAAATGGATAACAAAAGGATACCGCGAAGGCAATTGCAGCTTCACGTTCCCTTCATGTAGGTTAATTAAAGCCTTTATAGTTCTCAAGAAAGGACGACCTAGTATGATAGGAGCAATAGTATCTTCAGGAATGTCAACAATAACAAAGTCAATTAGAGCAGGACAACCTTTAATGTAAACTAAAGTGTTCTCCTTAATTCCTACAACTTGTTTATAAGTGGAATCTGCAAGATGTAGTTTTAGTTCAGTGATTTCGAAAGAGCCAAGGTTTAGCTTGCTAAAAAGACTTTGGGATTGTTGAGATGCTTGCACCTAGATCACAAAGTGTAGCTATCTCATTAGTCCCAATCTTAATTTTAATCGTGGGCTCAAATATATCATCTAGTTTAACAGGTAACTTTTCAACGATTTTCTTGTATTCCTCTTCAAGCTCGTGTACCTTAATCGCTACTTGATCAACAAAGTGTTCATACATGGCTTCATCGTTACCTTCACTCACCGGAATTTTGATGTTGATCCCTCTTTACGAGGTCTTCGATGGTGTAGCTTGGTGAAGGGGTGTTACTGTAATCAAGCTCTTCAGGATCCTCCCTTTGGATCCTCATCATTTTGAGTTCTTCAACAGGGTTGGGCTCAGCTTTACCTGCAAATTTATCTAGAATGAGAGTTTGACTCTCGGTTATCTTACCTAGCTGTGCCTCAACAATCGTCATCCTTTCTTGGAGGGCCTACAAATCATTCCTCAAACTTACAGCTTGGTTAGATAATTTACCAAGCATAGCATCATGGTTCTCCGTTATTTTAACAAGAATATTGTTTTGATCATTTTCTGAGTCTATAAAAGACTTAAGTGTTTCTTGGAGACTACCATTACTAGTTCCCATATTATTATTAGAGTTACCCGCAGGATTAGAGTAATGTTTCTGAAAATTAGAATTGTAATTTTTCTTCCAAGCAGGATTATAATCATTACGAGCTATGAAGTCTACTTCTTCAATATTAGTTTCAGGAATAACTCGTACCTAGGTTTCCTTACCTTTTACGGCTAATATGAGCTCATCCAACTTAGCATTGAGTTCTTCATTCTCATGTGGTGAGACGGAGTTCACCTTCTTCGTGTTTGATCTTTCCTCATGCCATTGGGCATGGTTGTCTTGCATATTGTCTAGCAGCTGCTTTGCTTCGGTAATATGTTTACCCATAAATGTTCCTCCAGCTGCAATATCAAGCATAGACTTAGACACAAGATTAAGAGCATTATAAAATAAATGGAGGATTAACCAATCTTCCATCCCATGGCTGGGCAGTTTCTTAAGCGTACTTTCATCCTCTCCCATGCAAGAACTAGTGGCTCATGCTCTTCCTATCTGAAACCAGTAATATTAGATCTTAGTTGCATAGTCTTTGCAGGTGGGAAAAATTTAGTCATAAATAAAGAAGTACATGCCACCCATGATGTAATATTATTTTTAGGCAAAGCTAGTAACCATTCTTTTGCTCTTCCTCTAAGAGAGAAAGGAAGTAAACGCAATTTTACCACATCGGGGTCAACATCTTTTATGCGCATCATGTCACATATTTTAGTGAAAGTATTCAAGTGCATACGTGCGTCCTCAATAGCAGAGCCTCCAAATTGATTATGTTGAACCAAACTTAAGTAATGGGGCTTAATTTCACAGTGATCAGCTCAGCGCCTCACGGCCTCAGCCTGCCTTCCTGATAGCTCCTCGGGCGGTCAAGCCTCGCATGGTAAGGATCTGGCCTGGTTACAGATAGTAGAAAATCATCTACTCACTTCTGTACTTCCGTAGCAGTAGAAAATCAAGGAACCTGCTAGTGCTAGCTATCGCCTGTAGAAAATCAATGAATCTACTAGCTATCGCCTATAGAAAATCAATGAACCTGATAGCTTCACATATACTATCTCCTTACTATACTCATCTATTAGTCGATGAATCAAAGAATCATCTTATTAATTTTTAAATTTCTGAGACAGGAAAATCATGAGAAGGACAAAGTGTCAATCGTGTTACGAGAAGAAGAAGAAAAGACACGGATTAGAAGCGGCGGCTCACTCTCAAAAGGGTGCTCAAAATAAATTTGTTGTGAAAGAGTCTCAAATAAATTCTAAAAATCAAACTCCAGATGCTGATGTTGATCATGGCCGTGGTGATAATGTGGTAGAAGTTGAGGCTTGTACTTCAGAATTTGATGAAGGCGATAGCTAGCAGATTTAGTGGATTGGCGACTATAGCACTTGAGAGTGATATTTTGGAGAAGATCAACTATAATGCTATGATTGAAATACCCGGCGGATGATGCTTTTTGGTAGATCATGAGGTTCGTTTCATTTCTTTGATGCTATATTTATTATTTTAGAATGAATACTTGATATTTTTTCAGACATTGTACGGCATAGCACATTCGGAAGTTATATAATATAAATTAAATGTGTGATTTTGTTATACTAGTCCTTGAGTGTGTACAAAAATTAAGACCCCATTTTTTATAAGTCGCACCGGGGCCCCCAAATCTTGGAGACGGGCCTGGTTAACATGCATCTCTTTATTCCTCATGTTCTTCGGTTTAAGAGGTATATCTATCATGGTTAGTCCTTAAAAGAATAGGTGTATATGCCTACGAGTACGAAAATATGGTGGAAACACATGTAATCCGTCAAGCAATATACAAAGCCCTTACAAGTTCTTACCAAACAGGAGGAAAAAGGTGGCGTGCAACCGCAAAGATCAGTGGTTCCAGAGATTGAACCGAGCGATTACCAGGGATCGACACAACGCACGTGGAAAAATCTGTGGAGCTCTGGGAAGGCTTAGCAAAGGGGGTTAGCAATTATCAAAATAACAATACAAAGTTGAAAAGATGCTCAATGATGGTACCGTGATGGTCCTAGCCTAGACCATACTAGATACACAAGCCTAGAGCACTAATGATGTCACAACGCGGCACACCAAGCAATGGTATGATGATATAGCACCCTGAAAAGCGAACTGAGATGTCCAACATCACTATGATGGCGAGTATCTAAAACTGATCCACGGGGTCTAAAAACAGGATAACCCCAAAAAAAAATGTCGAAGTTTTTTTACTATGCTCTAGAAAGCGCGCAAACGCCAAAAAATGTCGCTATAACGGCCGATGGAGAAAAGTGATCCCCAAGGCCAAAAACTAGTGTAGCCAGAAAAAAATTCAGAGGCATTTCCAGACTTCTTTTTTCCTCTCCTTGACTTGTGGCCAGAACTTAAACTCACGGAATTAGATTACTACACGGAATCAATATGGAAGGAAACAAATCTAACAAGGAAATAACAACTCTAGTCGGACTCGTGCCACGGCAGGGAAAGTGATCGGATCCGTGTCACGTTAGGAAGGCGGTGGCGGAGTGTAGGGTTTATGGTGGTAGGAGTATATGGTGACGGAATATGGTGGTGCGTATATAGCAATGGCAGAATATGGTGGTGGGTGTATGGAAATGGTGGTGATCATGGCGACGATGACTAATGTGACCAGAACTCGAAACTCTAAGGGATGAGACACTAAGACCAGCAACGCGACGCGACGATGCAGACATGGATTCAACGATGCAAAACTGAATAGACAATGCAAGACGAAGATTGGTGATGGGACAGATCTAACTCTAATTGTATTTTTTGGCTTTTTCGTGGGTTATAGGAAAAATAGATCTATACAAAGAAAAACTGTAAAATCTCACCGAGCAACCTGAAATCTGATACCACTTGATAGGAAAAAGGTGTCCGGTCTTTCGATTAGATGGTGATAGTCGATTTGGATGGAGTTCAGACTTAATGATCTGACTATATGTGCGAGCACGAGCGCCAATGCAATCGTGAGGCCAATCTCCTGGACATTACCGATCTTGCAGAAGCACGACCAACCTGACCAGCGAGGGTCTTAATTCCTACCTGAAATCAAGAACAAGTAAGAACTAATATTGCAATCAAGATATTGCAGATAAAGATGAAAGCTTTATTTAAATCAGTGGGATCCTGAATAGGTGCGAAGTACAGGAGGTCTCTGCGACACTCAAGCCTTAGCAAAGTTGCAATGATGGCTAACTTTTAGTCTAAACAAAATCTGAGTTTAAAGTGATGACTATGGGGGGTATTTAAGGAGGAAAAGGTGGGGTTTCGGCCAGCCATAGGTATGGTGGACAAATCCAACCCTAGAAAACCTTTTCCCCTCAAATACGGACTCTAAAAAGTGGCTAATAAAATTCCTGCAAAAATAACATGGGTCGGCGCCCTCTTCAATCCTCACATGCTTGCTGCCATCTCCATGCATGACCATGCTCCAATGCTTGTCCCTCTCATCCATGCTAGTTCCATCATTCCAAAGAGTAACAAACACATCTGATTTAGGCAACATCATATTCTCATGCATATGAGGAATAGTTCCAAGAAACGAAAGTACCTGATAGTTAAGTTGCTTGGCATGAGCTTGAGTGATAGGTCCTTATATTTGTGTAGTTGTAGGTACATCGGTTGTATCAATAGATGATATGTCCACATCATAAACAAGAAATAACAAAAAAAAACTCGGTAGAAAAGGCTTACCCGGAGCTAACGGGTCTTTCCATGTGAGGTTCCTTGAAACCCACCCTACGCCTTTTCGAGGGCTTGGGTGGTTGAGCTGGCTGAGCCACATGCATAACCCACTTCTTGCTCACTGCTTGACATCCCACGGCAATGGGAGGCACGTCATGCAGCTGACCAGCCGGGTCAGCTAGTGTAGATTTAAGCGGATAGGTGAATGCAAGTGGCATAGGATTAAATACCTCTAGAATATGACAATCATCATTGTCATCATCATCATCATCATCATCCGACCATTCCCTTAGTGGTTCAAAGACGGGAGTCTTATCCTGGGATCAACCGAAGCTGGCATCAGGGATGGGCATGAAATCCTCAGAGTCTGGGTCTTCCGAATCCGAAGTCTCATGATCCTTACCCAACTGTTGAGGGGTTTCTCATTATCCTCGGCAATTTGCTGAGTAAATCTCTGCACATTGAAACGGACCAAAGTCAAATGAAATAACGTGCCAACATAACTAGTATGACAGTGAAGGTCTCTCGGTTCTTTACCTTTGGTGCTGGATTTTCTCGGCTATAGGGTGGTATACCCCACTCCCATTCCTCGGTCATGTCGGTCTTGAAGATGGCTTTAACCCGTTTGCAAACCTGGAGCTTGGACAACTCGAAGGTGGACATCTGGTTCAGGTCAAGATGGCCACTCATATGATAGATCTTGTGACTACGGAGTTGAAGGGGGCAAACTCGACTACTAATGAATATAGCCAGGAGATCATCGGCCAACATTCCCGTTGCCTTCAACTTGCCGAAATAAGCATGAACCTCATTGACAAACTTGTTTTTAGTCTTCGGATTGAAGTCCCAGTTGTCTTTGGTGGGAACACCAATGGCAAAGGTCAGCAGCTGGATCATGTCTTCGTTGGTGTTATTCTTCACATAGAAGAATGACCGATGCCACTACTTACATGAATCCAAACCATGAATACGAGGAAATATGGAATTCTTCCGGGGTGTGATGGATGCGGCCCCACACTGGGTCAGATCTTTCTTGCCAGGAGGAACATCCGGGTCAGGGACAACCTGGGACCAAAGTTCGAAATACTTGGCCCAAACGGTTACGCAAGGCCAGAGGACGCGATATCCCTCTCAACAGGAGATGAAGGCAGAGAGAGAGGAAATGGCGTTGCCAGGAAGATGATGGGGTTGTAGGCCAAAAGTCTCGAGGAATTTCTTGGTGAAATTGCTAACGGGAAGACCAAATCCCCTAGCAAAATGAGAAACAAAGATGATGAACTCATCGGGAGGGCCTCTAGCACGAATTCATCGCCAGGAATGCGGTAATCTACCCTCGACAGGATTCGCCGGGTCTGGCGGAGCCAATCTATCTCCGTGTTTGTCACGTAGGAACCCTCCCAGGAGCCTCGCTTTGATGCGAGCTCATGTTCTTCCTGCTCAATGATGACCCACAAGTATAGGGGGTGTATCGCAGTATTTTCGATAAGTAAGAGTGTCGAACCCAACGAGGAGCAGAAGGTGCTAGCTAGTGGTATGGATCAGGAATTCTCTACAAATGCTTAGCAAACGGATTTTTAGGGGTTTTTGATAAAGCAAGTAAGCAAAGTACGAGTAAATAAAAGACAGCAGGAGTGAATGCAGCAAGTGGCCCAATCCTTTATGCAGCTTAGGACAACCGGTTGTATTACTTAAGATGACCAAACGTTCTCGAGGACACATGGGAAGACTGTCAAGTGCTTTCGCTTCATATAGTTGATTAATCTTCTTTAGCTTGCTAAGTGTTGTGTGGGTGAACCTGTGCTAATGTACCGGCCCATCGAAGACTAATACATACTTGTGATTATACCCCTTGGAAACATCCATAAGTATGATACATTGCAAATGTATCTATAATTTTTGATGTTCCATGCTTAGTTTTATCCACTTTCTTATGTTTTGTTCCAATTTTGGAGTACTTTTCATATGATTTTTTGGACTAACCTATTAACAAGAGCCACAGTGCCAGCTGCCTGTTTTCTGCTGTTTTTGGTTCCAGGAAAGTCAGACAATGAATATTCTCGGAATTGGAGGGGACAAAAGCCAAAGTGCCTATTTTTCCGGAAGGGATCAAGTGCCAGATTACGAGACGGAGAGGGTCCAGGGGCCGGCCACACCACCTGGCCACGTGGCCAGGCCTGGCCCGTGCCAGGGGGTGGTGTGGTGGCTCCCGGCACCCCCTCGGCCTCTCCTTCCGCCTATAAGTTGCCTTCGGGACGAAAACCCTAAGGACCCGATCAAAATCCACGAAGAATCAGTAGCCGTCATCTCCATCACTAGATCGGGAGGATTCAAGCTCCTCGGCACCTCGCCGGAGAGGGAATTCACCCCGAGGCCTTCTTCATCACCATGCAAGCCTCCGTGTGATGCGTGAGTAGTTCATCCTTGACTACGGATCCATGTAGTAGCTAGATGGCTGGTTTCTCCTCCTTTATGCTTTCATGTTTAGATCTTGTGAGTCTGCTCATGATCAAGATCATCTATTTGTAATCCATACATGTTGTGTTTATGGGATCCGATGGATATTGAGATGCTATTTCAGATTGATTATTGATTCTATCATGTCTTTGTTATTTGTGATCTTGCATGCTTTCCGTTGTTAGTAGCTATCTTGGCCAAGTAGATGCTAGCAACTCCAAGAGTTAGTATTTATGCTCGATAGTGGGTTCATGCCTCGTAATCTGGGAAGTGATGAAATCTCTAGGGTACTAGATGTGCTGTTGCTACTAGGGAGAAAACAACAATCCTTTGTTCATAGAACATTTGTATTGTTTACTTTAGACGCAGGTCATAAAGCAATAATCTGTTTGCAACTTAATAATCGGAGGGGGTTCGATGATAACCTCAAGGTGGATTATTAGTCATAGATGTAGTTGGATGGTGGTCTATGTATTATGTTGTAATGCCCAATCAAGTCTCGTAGGAGTCAAGATGATTAGTATATGCATGTATTGCTTTCGGTGTTTGTCAATTGCCCGCTGTAATTTGTTCACCCAAAGATGTTATCTATCTAAGGAGAGCCACCTCTAGTGAACTATGGATCCCGGTCCTTTACTTTACATACAATCTATAGTCTTTTACTGCTTTGTGTTTACTTTCTGCAAACTTTTACTTCTTTCCATTCAATACGTTTAATCCTTTGTTTTCCGCAAAACACGGTGAGATTGACATCCTCATCGCAAGTTGGGGACAAAGTTCTATGGTTGTGTTGTGCAGGTCTCCACATTGCTACAAGCACCGGTAGTGCGCCCTGCCAAAGATCAGCTAGTAACACCTTTGGGGTGTTTCCTTGCTCCTACTGGTTCGATTAAACCTTGGTCTCATAACTGAGGGAAAACTTGCTGTTGTGATCATCATACCTTCCTCTTGGGGTTCCCAACGAGCTCTGCATCAACCACGAGCCAGCAAAGATTTTTCTGGCGCTGTTGCCGGGGAGTCAAGGACATCTTCACAAGGGGAGTCCCTCATAACCAATCTCTTTACTTTGTTGTTTTTGTTTTTCTTAGTTTCTTTTTTCTTTGTTTGCTTGTTTTGTTCTTCAAAAAACACAAAAAAATTAGTTTTGCTTGTTTGCTTTCTTATTTCAAAAACATAAAAAAAATCTTTCCTATCTCATTATGTCTAACCTTGCTCCTGTCACTATGTCACCCAAGGAAATGATTTTCACTTTTAAACAAGTAATTGAGGAAAGTTTCGAGGAAGATTGGTCTAGAATCTCTGATCTACATGAAAAAACTGAGCCTAAAATGACTCAAATCTTGTTCCTTAGCAGTTTTTACCTTGGGATTGCTCTTTGCTATAGATATGCCCTAGATGCTATTGTGGGAGGAGACTTCCTCCAATGTAATGAGGATGATGCTATTAATGCTATAAAGAAATTGATCCTCACTTACAACATGCCTAGCCAAACTGATATTTCCTTCACAAAAATATTTGCTAGGTTGGACACTCTTGAGGATAGCACTACTAGATTAGAAGGGTGCTATAATACGCTTAGGGAGCATCACGATTATGTCCCAATAAACTCTGAACCATCAAAGTGGTTCCCTACTGTAAAGATTGAGATGAACGCTGAAACTTTTCAAGCTCGTTGTGATATCATGTCTGAATTTTGCCTTATGTCCAAAGATATTTATAAATCTCTTAATACTTGGGGGCTCATTGAGGGAGGAAAAGAAATATCTCTTAATAATAATACTACCATATTACCTCTTGGAATAGCTGAAGGAGTGTTTACAAATATCCTTGGGAAAACGATTTCTATTGATTATCTTGTTATTGAATGTGCAGGAAAAGGACAAATTACACTTGGAAGGTCCCTATTGGAACTTCTTGGAGCAATAATATATGTGGGAAAGGGTACCATGCACCTTTCTTCTCCACCAAACAATCATATTTTCCCCAAGGCTAAGAATAAAAGTAAGAGAGGTAAGGGCAAGAAAGTTGGTTTTAATGCTTCTTTATTTGAGAACACTTGATTCTTTCTTTGCTTCTTATGCCTAACTTAAAGGCGTTAAAGAAAAGTACTTATTGGGAGATAACCCAAGAGTTTTAGATGAGTCTTGGAAGTTATTACCTCTGTAATAACCTCTTCTTATCCTTTTTATTTGCTTTTTGTGCCAAGAGTAACCTCTAATGAGAGAGAAGTAATGATTGGGAAAGTTGCTGTCCCGAAACAGATTTTTGTGCTTCACCATAAAAATTCTTGAGAGAGCTCTGTATGTCGAATTGAGCTGTAATTTTTTGTGCTTCTGCCCCAGGTTGTTATCTAACTTTAGTTAGTTCAACACGTTTTGATTTGACAAACAGAAGGTCTTCGAAAAAATTCGTCTTTACCTGCTGGTCTATTTTGACAGATTTCTGCCATTTTCTGCATTTGCTTCTTGTTGGTTCCTTCTTGAGATCTTTTGGGGAATTGAGCTTTTTGAGGGAAGTGATACAGTAGCTAGTGTTCTAATGAAAGTTTATTTGGTGTTAGAACTGAACCTTGAGACTTATTTATTTTAAGTGCACTAATGTTGCTAATGAGATTGTGTGAAGTTTTGTATGAAGGAAAAATTTCAGGTGTATGGAAGGAATGAGTAATGAGATGAAGGATGGACTAAAGCTCAAGCTTGGGGATGCCACGCGTGTCACCCCAAAAAATATCCAAGAAGTACAAGCGTCAAAGCTTGGGGATGCCCAAGGCATTCCCCTTCTTCATCAATAAAAATCCCAGGTTTCTTCCAAACGCTTCATTTTTATTGTTTCATGCACAGTTGTGTTTTTCTTGGAGCGTCTTCTTTTTCGTTTTCGTTTTGGTTTTCGTTTGCTTTGGTTTGCTTAGTTTTCTAAATAAATTGGTTGGACCCCCTCTTTCACACTTTGGTTTGCATTTAGTTTGGTTTGGTTTGGAAAAGAGTAGGAAAGTTCATGCTTATGTGGTAAAAAGAGCTCGTTTTTTACTGTGGCCTATGCTTTGTCATGCCATGCTTGATATTGTTTTGGCTTTATTCTTAGTATTCTTTGTTGTAGCATGACTTGTTATAAACAATTGAGATTGCTTAATGTGCCTTGGATGAATCATGCGTTGTTTTAGCATATTAAAGCATAGTATAGTGGTATTCTCCTTTGATGCTTTATTTGGGTTGACTTGACACATGCTCACACCATGTTATGACTATCTCAAGTCACCATAGCCTTTATGATCCTTTAGTTTTCAACTTGTAGTATCACTTTATGCTTTGATCAATGATGTTTTGTCACTCTGCATGATTATGGCCATTATTGCTCTCTTAGTTTGTCGCTCCCAGTCTTTTGCTAGCCTCCACCACCAAGTATGAGTTCCACTCATGCATCCAACTCCCTAAACCAAGTTATTACAAAGAGTCCACCATACCTACCTACTAGCTTATGCTATTCCAAGTATATTCATGCTTTTGTTTACCTTCTACTTGTTATGAGAAAACTAGTGATTAAAGCTCTCACAAACTTGATGGCACACTTTACTTTACTTGCCCTTAATAAACATGAACCATTGTGTCTTCTATGTTGTATATGCTTGCACTTATTTGTTGGGAATTAGCAGAACCATGCTTTCATGGGGAACGCTTTCAACATTGCACTTGGTACTTGTACCTAGTTGATATCATGCTCTTTTGTATATGGATGTCGTCGGTGTGAAATGAAAGGGGAGCTTGTAAGTCCATGGAGTTATGTATATGTGTTAGAGAAACGCCTGGGCCGCTGGTCTAATCCATGCTGACATGGTGGAACCCTGCAGCGTAACCATAATGAGATGTCTATGAAGCATTCTTCTTATAAAAAAAAGAGTCCTATATTGAGAAAAGAGAAAAAGAAAAAAAGAGATACTATGAAAAGAGGAAAGAGAGAAAAAAGCACCATATTCCCATGGTAAATAAGAAGAATGCTGAGATGCTCGTTGTCTGCTTGCCTTGTCATTTTGATACGGGGATTCTTCCGTATCATCGGGCAAGGGTACCTGCTGATGTTCTCAATGATACACATGTACTTACAATGACAAGAACTTACCGGTGACTAAACTTGAGTAGCATGAGGAGCGGTCCTCGTATACAAGGGACATGAGATTTCTGACTTATACTTCGTCAAGCATGTACACCATAGTTTGTTCACTTTAACCTTAATCACTTCAATATGCTTATGATAGGGGCAATGAGAGCTGAAAGCTTTAAGTATCATAATTTTTGGAAGCTCTTTATGAGACTTGAATCCCTACTTCCTTTTTACAAAAGGCATTTCTTCCACCATTATATTGAGTCTCCACCTTCTATCTTTATGCACCTACTTTGAGAGCATAGTGGCCATTCTTAGTTCTATGTGCATTGTCACAAGACTAGTTGATTGATGCATAACTTGTTATTGCTTGTTTGAAACTATTGTATCTAGTCACTCTTATGAACTTTGAAGGTGTCCTATGCATTTATATTTGCTACTCTATTGAGGGACAAGCTGAATACTTTTATGCTATGCTTTCTTTATGTGAAACAAACAAACGTCTTGCAAAGCATTGTTATTCATGAATCTTTTGTTTGTGCCTTTTCATGTTGCACCATAGTTTCTTTGCTTATTGCTAGAACTTTGTCTTTCATGTTATGATTGAGGTACTATGATCCTAGCTTTGAATGTTTTGCAAATACCTTGATCAAGTCTTTGATGGTGCATGTCACCTCAAAAATTATTTCTTTTTATCACTTACCTACTCGAGGACGAGCAGGAGTTAAGCTTGGGGATGTTGATACATTGCAAATGTATCTATAATTTTTGATGTTCCATGCTTAGTTTTATCCACTTTCTTGTGTTTTGTTCCAACTTTGGAGTACTTTTCATATGATTTCTTGGACTAACCTATTAACAAGAGCCACAAAGCCTGCCTGTTATTTTGGTTCCGTGAAAGTTTAAAATGAATATTCTCGAATTGACGGGACAAAAGCCAAAGTGCCTATTTTTCCTGAAGGATCAAGTGCGGACACACCACCGGGGCCTGGCCCGCCAGGTGGTGTGGTCGCTCCCGGCACCCCCACCGCCTCTCCTTCCGCCTATAAGTTGCCCTCGATGAAAACCCAAGGACCGATCAAAACTCCACGAAGAGTTCAGAGTCATCATCTCCATCCCTAGACCGAGGGATCTGAAGCTCTTCCCGACCTCGCCAGAGAGGGAATTCACCCCGAGGCCTTCTTCATCACCATGCAAGCCTCCGGTGTGATGCGTGAGTAGTTCATCCTGGACTACGGATCCATGTAGTAGCTAGATGGCTGGTTTCTCCTCCTCCTTGTGCTTTCATGTTTAGATCTTGTGAGCTCTGCTCATGATCAAGATCATCTATTTGTAATCCATACATGTTGTGTTTATGGGATCCGATGGATATTGAGATGCTATTTCAGATTGATTATTGATTCTATCATGTCTTTGTTATTTGAGATCTTGCATGCTTTCCGTTGTTAGTAGCTATCTTGGCCAAGTAGATGCTAGCAACTCCAAGAGTTAGTATTTATGCTCGATAGTGGGTTCATGCCTCTGGTAATCTTGGGAAGTGACAGAAATCTCTAAGGTACTAGTGCTGTTGCTAGTAGGGAGAAAACAACGATCCTTTGTTCATAGAACAATTGTATTGTTTACTTTACACGCAGTTCGTAAAGCAATAATCTGTTGCTTGCAACTTAATACTGGAGGGGGTTCAGATGATAACCTGAAGGTGGATTATTAGTCATAGATGCAGTTGGATGGCGGTCTATGTATTATGTTGTAATGCCCAATCAAGTCTCAGAGGAGTCAAGATGATTAGTATATGCATGTATTGCTTTCTCGGTGTTTGTCAATTGCCCCGCTGTAATTTGTTCACCCAGCATGTTATCTATCTAAGGAGAGCCACCTCTAGTGAACTATGGATCCCGGTCCTTTACTTTACATACAATCTACAGTCTTTTACTGCTTTGTGTTTACTTTCTGCAAACTTTTACTTCTTTCTATTCGATACGTTTAATCCTTTGTTTTCCGCAAAACACGGTGAGATTGACAACCTCATCGCAAGTTGGGGACAAAGTTTTGTGGTTGTGTTGTGCAGGTCTCCACGTTGCTACTAGCACCGGTAGTGCGCCCTGCCAAAGCTCAGCTAGTAACAGCTTTGGGGTGTTTCCTTGCTCCTACTGGTTCGATTAAACCTTGGTCTCATAACTGAGGGAAAACTTGTTGCTGTGCTCATCATACCTTCCTCTTGGGGTTCCCAACGAGCTCTACATCAACCACGAGCCAGCAATGTACAAGAAATTAATTAAGGTAGAAACCTAACCATAGCTTTAAACTCTAAGACCCTTACATCCCTTGTGCAATGGTTTCCTAACGGGGGTTCAGGTTTCTGTCACTCCGACAAACCCTACGATTAGTAGCCAAATACACAATGCATTCCCCTAGGCCCATATAGGTGAAGTGTCATGTAGTCGACGTTCACATGACACCACTAGAAGAAGTACACCACAACTTAAATAACAATCTATTGAATCTCTCTCAACACAACTCCACTACTAACAACATGACTTCTCACATGTCCTCAAGAACAAAACGAACTACTCACAAGACATCATATGGATCATGATCAGAGATGGAATAATGATGTATAACAATCTGAACATAAAAAATAATTCAATGGTTCACTCAATAGCATCAACTACAAAGAGTAATCAACACCGAGAAAGTTTCCCCTATGAACTAATGCAAGATTCAACTCAATTGTTACATCAATATGGAGATGGTGATGAGGGTGCTGATGGTGATGATGATGATGATCCCGATGAAGTCCAGCTTGATGGTGGTGTTGATGGCGACGATCTCCCCTCTCCGGGAAGGAATTCCCCCGGCAGAAATATGTCTGCTGGAGAGATCTTTCTCTCTCGGTGTTTTCTGTCCCGCAGAGGCGGAGAAATCTTTCTGTGGTCCCTCTCCTAGTCTTAGGGTTTCGAGATGTTGATATATGCCAGAGGGGAGAGGCTAGAGTGGGCCAGGGTGGCCACACCACCTCCAGGCGCGGCCTAGGCTTGCCCGCGCCAGGGGGTGGTGTGGGCCCCCTGTGGACCATCTCCACTCCGTCTTCTGGCATCCTTAGTCTTCTGAAAAAATAGGATTTTCCGTATATTTTTCCGGATTTTCTGATCTTCGCGAATTTTGCCTCCAAACAGCACCTTTTCCATCAGAATCCTGACTGCAGCAGTCCATGCTCCAAAAGTCATCAACCATGCAAAAACAGATGAAATAACATAAGTATCACCTCTCAATACGAAATATATCAATGAATAATAGTAAATTAAGACATAGAATAGTGATGCAAAATGGACGAATCAACTCCTCCAAGCTTAGACTTCGCTTGTCCTCAAGTGAAACTGAGCTCAATAAACATGGCCTCAGGTTTATGGAGTGAAGGGCCGATAAAAGAATATGGACAAGAAGCATCACATTCATCAAATGCATAGATCATAATAGAAGACAACTCACTATTATATAACTCAACTTGCAATGAGTAAAGGAAACACAATAAATATACATAAAGTGAATCATAATTGGTAATGGCAAACTTAGCTCTTGGTCGAAGAATAGTTGATAAATTGCTGGAGTTCACAAATAGCTGGTTGTTCAATGATAGCTTTCAAAGTAGTAAACATCAAGATAAGAGCAATGTGCAAAACAAGGAACATAAGAAACATGATTGAATAAATCATGATAGGAATGAATGAAACACATCAACTCAAAATACTTGCTGAGATAGAAGGGAATAGGTTTACTGACTCAACTAAAAAGTAAAAGAAAGGCCCTTCGCAGAGGGAAGCAGGGATTGCAAGTCTCATAAAGAGCTCCCAAAAATTATGATACTTACTAGCTTTCAGCTCTCATTGCCCCTATCATAGGCATCTTTAGGTGATTAAGGTTAAAGTGATCAAATATGAGGATGTGCATTGACAAGTTGTAAATTGAGAATCTCATGTCCCTTGAATACGAGGGTCGCTCCTCATGCTACTCAAGTTTAGTCACCGGTAAGTTCTTGTTATTGTAAGCATATGTGTATCATAGAGAACCGCCAACGGGGTATCCCTTGCCCGATGATACGGAAGAATCCCCATATCAAAATGACAAGGCAAGCAGACAACAGGCATCTCAGCAATCTTCTTATTTACCATGGGAATATGGTGTTTTTTTTTCGCTCTTTCCTCTTTTCATAATATCTTTTTTTTTTCTCTTTTTTTTCTCAATATAGGACTCTTTTTTTATAAGAAGATTGCTTCATAGATGCTCGTTATGGTTACGCTGCAGGTTTCCACCATGTCAGCATGGATTAGACCAGCGGCCCATGCGTTTCTCTAACACACATGCATAACTCCATGGACTTACAAGCTCCCCTTTCATTTCACACCGACGACATCCATAGACAAAAGAACATGATATCAACTTGGTACAAAGTACCAGTGTAATGTTGAAAGCATTCCCCATGACAGCATGGTTCTGCTAATTCACAACTTACAAAGCGCAAGCATATACGCAACATAGGTGAGCACAATGGTTCAAGTTTATTAAGTGCAAGAAAGTAAAGTGTGCCATCAAGGTCGTGAGAGCTTTAATCACTAATTTTCACATAACAAGTTTAATTTGGGAGGTAGACAAAACAAGAATTTACTTGGAATAGCAATAATGCTACTAGGTAGGTATGGTGGACACAAATGGCAAAGGTTTTGGTTTAAAGGAGTGGATGCACGAGAAGAATTCCCTCTCAGTACAGGTTTTTGGCTAGCAAGGCTGGGTAGCAAGTACAAGAGTTGAAGGAAACAAACAAACATACAAGTGATAAAGACAAACATGCAATCTTCCTCGAAAGGACAAAAGATCTTAACTAGAGAATACTAAACTTATGAGCAAATCAAGAAAGCAAGATGATGAAATTATTTTTCTTTAGAGTACTCTTATCTTTTTCATTCAACTCTCAAAAATAGTGTTGCTACTGACTGAGCCAGGTTTGCCAAAACCAACTAAATTAACTCAATGATCCCAAAGTGATACCAATACTAACAAGATCAATCATATAACCACGAATTGAAAACTAATATAAGCCATGCAAAAGAGTAAATGATAGAACTTCTCATTAATATTCCATAACAGCAACTCACACCAAGGGATACATATCTAACGAGAGAGGGGCCACTTCCATAATGCAAACCATCCTACATAATAACTCCTCTATTCATGATATGACTCTACTAACAAGGTAAAAAGATAGAATATAGTGATGTGATACCGCGGCACTCCCCCAAGCTTGGAACAAACCAAGGGGATGCCAAACCTGATAACGAATTACTCCTTCGGTGGTTGTGGTATCCTCTTGATGAGCTCTCTGATCAGTTTCCCCAAGTCCTCAATCTCGAAAGTGAGATTACGAATCAGCTATGAGTTTTGCTCAATGCGGCTCATGATCACGTCATTTTGAGAATTCCAGCTCTTGCTATTCTTTCCCCACTCTTCCTCCTTAAAGTCTTCTTTTCCTGCATGGCTAGAACGAGGCAAATCCCAATTGGAGGGTAATTTCCCCTTGGGCATATTCTGGTATTGATGCTCATGGATAAGGGTATGGAAAGGATTCTTGGTGCGTGGAGGAAGTGACCAGGGATCTGAACAGTGATGAAGAGGCTTCCCTCCAATGGTTGGGTTTGCCACCACTCCAATGCTTGCAATGGTAGTGCCAGTGTGCTTTGCCTCCTCTTCATCTTCACTTTTGATCCCCTTCTCCTTCCCGGGGTCTTGGAGGTCTTCCTCCATAGGCTCCGTCCCTTTATCCTTGGCGGACACCATTGTGCTTCTAGACCTTCAAAGTGTATGTCCTGGCAGAAACAGATTGAAACAAAAACACGACGAAAACACGATATACGAATCTCGGGGGATCGGGGGGTTATATATTACGTAGTTTCATATCACAAGGAAGGTACTGGGAGAAAACGAGTCGGAGGCAGAGTCCAGGGTGGACTCACCACCTGGTGGCGCGGCCAGGGGAGGGCCCGCGCCACAGGGTGATGTGAGCCACCCTGGCTCCGTTTCCGTCCCTTTTTCACTTCGTAACTTTCCTTATTGACTGAAAACTGCAAAAATATAGTTGTATTGTAATTTCGTGGAACTTTTCTTACCATAACTGTTACCTATTTGAAAACAGACTTTGCAGGTCTCTGAATTTGGTATCTAGTAGATTCTTCCAGAGTCATCACTTGAATAACATCAACATCTTCATCTTCATACTCTTATTACTTGAGTCATAAAACCTTTCTCTTCCTTATTACACCATTGTCTCCACTTCCTGGAAATTTCTTTCACACAAAACTTCACACAACTCTCATTAGCAACATTAGTATAAGTGAAGTGATAAAACCTTTTGAGCTCAATTTCAACTGAAAACCAACAAAAATAAGCTACTGTAGCAACTCCTTCCGAAAACCCAAAAAGGAAATAGAATAAAGAAGCAAATGCAAGAGTGGCAAAATCTGTCAAAACAGACCAGCAGGTAAAGATCAATTTTTTCGAAAATCTTCTGTTGCTCAAATCAAAAAGTGAAAAACTAATGAAAGTTAAATAACATCCTGGGGCAGAAGAACAAAAAATTACAGCTCAATCCGACATACAGAGATCTCTCATGATTTTTTACGGTGAAGCACAAAAATCTGTTTCGGGACAGCAACTTCCCCAAATATTACTTCTCTCTCATTAGAGGTTGATCTTGACACAAAAACCAAACAAAAAGGATAAGGAGCGGTTATTACCAAAGTAATAACTTCCAAGACTCAAAGAAACAAAAACAAACTGAAAGCAAAAACAAATTGGGTTGTCTCCCAAAAAGCTCTTTCTTTATAGCCATTAAGATGGGCATTATAATTTTGAAGATGCTCACATAGGAATATGAATTGAAGTGAAAGAGAGCATTAAGAAGCAAAAATACACACATTTAAGTCTAACCCACTTCCTATGCAAGGGAATTTTGCAGACAAACAAGTTGTTGAAACCAGAGGCAACTTGCATAAGAAGGAAAAAGAAGTGCAACATAAAAACTTTCAGCATGAAACGAGGAAACTTGATATTATTGAGATGCACACGAACACTTTTCCCTCTCTCATAATAACTTTCAGTATCATGCATAAACTTAACAATATAGCTATCACAAGGACCATCATAGCAATGATCACTTATTCTAACAGAAAACACAGGAATACTAGCTCTCATAACACTACTATGTGAAACAATATTAGAGGTATCCTTACAAAGCATAGTGTGTCCCTCTCTTTCATACTTAGTGACAAAGTCTTTCACATTTGCTATTATAGGTTCATCAACCATTTGTTTATCAGGTTCAACAGCTTTATTCATACTTTCATCTACCATACTAGCCATCATAGAATGTTCCTTTATCTTAACTGGGAAAGGCATTTTCTCAATATAAGGTTCAGGTAAGACATGATTAGCAGTATAAACTTCAGTATTTCTTACAGGAACACTCTTAGTAATATCTTTATAAGGTTCATGATACTTATTCCACTTCTTTTTAGGCACTTCTATATAGGAAGCAAAAGGCTTAAAATAAGAAGCAATATCTTGAGAGTCTAGACCATAAGCATTTTTAATATTTTGAAAGTCATCAGTTCCCATAAAAGATTCAATGCATTCATAATCATAATTTATACCTGACTTTCTACCTTTGTCATTCTCCCAAGCTTTAGCATTGTCTTGAATACGGTCCAGAAGATCCCATTTAGCTTCTTCTTCCATGCGAGTGAATGATCCAGCACAAGAAGCATCCAATAAATCTTTATCATGTAGAGGGAGCCTTGCATAAAAGTTATTGATAATAATATTGTTGGGGAGCTCATGAATGGGACATTTGAGGATTAGTAACTTCAATCTCCCCCAAGCTTGAGCTGTACTCTCTCCATCAAGAGGCCAAAAGTTGTATATTTGATTCCGATCTTTATGAATCTCACTAGGAGGATAAAATTTTGAATAAAAGAGAGGCACTATTTCCTCCCATTCTAGAGCTTGACCATTCTTCAGCAGCTTATACCATTCCTCAGCTCTTCCTTTTAGTGATAATGAGAATAACTTCTTCTTAACTTGATCTGTAGTAATACCTGCACACTTGAATAACCCGCATAATTCGTGTATAAAGAGCAAATGATCACCAGGATGGACAGTTCCATCCCCAACATAGTAGTTATCCATAACACGATCAATAATTCTTGTAGGTATTTTGAAAACATCATTCTCAGCAGGTGGTGGCTTATCTACTACCTTAGCAGTGGTAGTAGCATTACCAAATAAGAAACTCAGCGAATTATCCATAACGAAAATAAAGCAACTAGCAGAAGTAAACAATACTCACAGTAGAAGTTTCCTTTACCAGTTCCACTCTCCAATAGCATTCACTCCCCGACAACGGCACCAGAAAATAGTCTTGATGACCCACAAGTATAGGGGGTGTATCGCAGTATTTTCGATAAGTAAGAGTGTCGAACCCAACGAGGAGCATAAGGTGCTGGCTAGTGGTATGGATCAGGAATTCTCTGCAAATGCTTAGCAAACGGATTTTTAGGGGTTTTTGATAAAGCAAGTAAGCAAAGTACGAGTAAATAAAAGATAGCAGGAATAAATGCAGCAAGTGGCCCAATCCTTTATGCAGCAAAGGACAAGCCAGTTGTATTACTTAAGATGACCAAACGTTCTCGAGGACACATGGGAAGACTGTCAAGTGCTTTCGCTTCATATAGTTGATTAATCTTCTTTAGCTTGCTAAGTGATGTGTGGGTGAACCTGTGCTAATGTACCGCCCCATCCAAGACTAATACATACTTGTGATTATACCCCTTGCAAACATACGTAAGTATAATAAAGTAATTAAGGTAGAAACCTAACCACAGCTTTAAACTCTAAGATCCTTACGTCCCTTGTGCAATGGTTTCCTAACGGGGGTTCAGGTTTCTGTCACTCCGGCAACCCCTACGATTAGTAGCCAAATACACAATGCATTCCCCTAGGCCCATATAGGTGAAGTGTCATGTAGTCGACGTTCACATGACACCACTAGAAGAAGTACACCACAACTTAAATAACAATCTATTGAATCTCTCTCAACACAACTCCACTACTAACAACATGACTTCTCCCATGTCCTCAAGAACAAAACAAACTACTCACAAGACATCATATGGATCATGATCAGATATGGAATAATGATGTATAACAATCTGAACATAACCAATAATTCAATGGTTCACTCAATAGCATCAACTACAAAGAGTAATCGACACCGGGAAAGTTTCCCCTATGAACTAATGCAAGATTCAACTCAATTGTTACAGCAATATGGATGGTGATGAGGGTGCTGATGGTGATGATGATGGTGGTGATGGCGATGATGATCCCAATGAAGTCCAGCTTGATGGTGGTGTTGATGGCGACGATCTCCCCTCTCCGGGAAGGAATACCCCCGGTAGAAATCTGTCTGCCAGAGAGATCTTTCTCTCTCGGTGTTTTCCGCCCCGCAGAGGCGGCGGAATCTTTCTGTGGTCCCTCTCCTAGTCTTAGGGTTTTGGGAGGTTGATATACGCCAGAGGGGAGAGGCTGGAGTGGGCCAGGGTGGCCACACCACCTCCAGGCGCGGCCTAGGGCTGCCCGCGCCAGGGGGTGGTGTGGGCCCCTATGGCCCATCTCTACTCCGTATTTTGGCATCCTTAGTATTCTGGAAAATAGGATTTTTCGTATATTTTCCGGGATTTTATGATCTTCGTGAATTTTGCCTCCAAACAGCACCTTTTCCATTAGAATCCTGACTGCAGCGGTCCATGCTCCAAAAGTCATCAACCATGCAAAAACAGATGAAATAAGATAAGTATCACCTCTCAATACGAAATATATCAATGAATAATAGTGAATTAAGACATAGAATAGTGATGCAAAATGGACGTATCACTCAATAGCGACAAGATCCTGAGGATCCATCTCCTCGGTGTTGTATTCTTCAGCGGCAAAATCTGCAGCGAAGCCGAGCCTGGACTGGTGCGGACCCATGGCAGCGGAGGAAGAAAGTGCTCGAGGATGGCAGTGGTGCAAGAGGAGCAGAGGAGCGGCGATCATGCGATTGCAAAATGCAGCGGAGTGAGGAAATCGACCGGGGAAAGGGAAAGTGAAATAAGGGTTTCCCCTCGCTCCCCTATTTAACATCATGGCGCGTCATGGGTCATGGGATTAGTTGTTCCCATGATGGCCACGGTGTGTGCGTGTACTTTGAGAAAGAAGATAAGGGAGATCGTGCCACACGAGCGCTTACAATGCTGAAGAAAGTAACTAGATTGTATGAACCGTAGCGGCAAACAAGGAGTTGCACGGCGATGTGATGGATGCCAGTGATAACTGGCGTGGCGTGACAGAGAACAGTGTGACATATCGTGTCTAGGACAAAGATTTAGGTGCAATATGATTATTGCCTAACACCTAGGATAAAATAGAATAATAGGAAGAAAATGAAATTGAGAGGTTAAGGAAAATAACCCAACTAGTGAGAAGTGACCTGGTAGGCGAGATGTATCTCGTTTGAGCCAGGAGAAGTCGGTCAAAGTGAGCAATCACCAATGGGGTGAGCAGAATTCAAATCATGATCAGCTTGCATAAAGATATGTTGGCTATACAAGAGATGATCCGTATAAATTGAACCTGTTGTGGCCTTTTCAGCTAACGTGGCTAAGACCGCAATAGCTTCGGGGACTAATATCGGGGGATGACCCCCGGTAGGGTCAAGCTAAGGTATAAAGATAAGGTTGACCAAGGATAAGGTTAATGATTGTGGGTTGGGCGACTAAGGACGAGATACCCACGGCAGGTTAACCCGGCAAGACTTGGCTGACATACTTTGTATGGCTGACATACTTTGTATGTCGGCATAACATATAGGTTGTCTCTTCTGTGCAGGTTCCTCCAGGCCGAGTTATCTGGGTTGAGGGTGACATAGGGGTTTGCATACACCAGAAGAGTGTATGTCGGCCTCAAGGTCAGCGCCTTTGTGTCTCCCAGAATTCCCGGAAGGGATAATCTCAAGTCAAGGATGCCCCTAAATCCTGGAGCTAGGTTACGTCGAGGGTTTTCCAAAGGAGATAGTGTCAGAAGGCTACCGATTTGAAGGGATGGGCGTGTCAAGTCCTATCGAGGGTATCCAGGGGTGACCCCACGACGAGAAGAGCATCTGGGCCTAGGCAACGACTTTGTGCACCACCTGTGCAGATCTATGAGGAATATTCAGGCCACCTCAGCCATAAGTGTAACCTGGGCACCTCTTTATAAGGTGCACCAGGGCCTCCTAGAGAGAGGGTTGGTACATTTGCGTATTAGTTCATCGTGAGTAGCACAGAGAGGCAGAAGCTACTTCATCTTCTTCTCCTCAAATACATCTCAAGGAGCCATTATAGCATGTGTTGATCATATTATGAGATCTAGCATGCAGGAGTAGGGGTTTTATCTCAATAGGAGAGCCCTGAACCTGGGTACATCGTGCGTTCTGTGTGTTCTTTGTGTGCGGTATCCACCGTGCTATCCCTCCCCGGACCCACTAGTGTCCATCCGGCCCCAACTTTAGCCATCCTATGGCATCTGCCATGACACCACCACGACACATCCTCCTCCAGCTTCGTGATTTAGGAGCACATCTCCATCATGGCCATCTTCTGCTCCTTGGGGAGCTCCTTCGCCGACAATCGCCACGGTTCGCTGCACTCCGTGGTATATTCTGGGATCGCCATCCCGCCGGTGGGGGTAGATTCCTTGACATAGAACCATAACTTTTTCCATTCATTCGCCACCTTCTTCGGAAACATAAGCTTCAGGAACTTGGCGTTGGGCTTCAGCTGGAAGGTGATGCTGCCCGCGACCAGGACAGGACCGTCCTTCCCCTCGCGGCTGACTCATCCGTGGAACAACTCCAGCCAGAGAGGGAAATACGGCCTACATCCAAGATAGCACTCGTAGAACGCGACAAAGATCGTGAGATGCTGATTTGAGGCCCCAGATTGGAGGGCTTGATCTGATAATAAGCGCAGAAGTGTCGAAAGAAGACCGAGGTGGGAAACCCTAGCCCTCTCTCCGGGTGGCTAAGGAAGCAAATGAACTGCCCCGCTTGCGGCCTCAGCTCGAGCTCGCTAGCCGTGGGGATCCGCCAGTTTCCATTCATAAGGACTCCGTTGTCCTGGAAGGATTGCAGCACGGCCGTTGTGCACTTGGATTTTTCCCAAAGATCTTTGGGAGGCGCCATCAAGAATGAGTCACTCGGTCTGGAAATCTGGATCGGAGGCGGCTCGGGAAGAAGAAGAGGAAATGGAGAAGTGCAGAGGAAAGTCCGTACAAAGCTCCCCTACTCCCCCTTAAGTAGGGGATTCCAGCAAAATGGCTCGGATTAGCCATGCTTCACGGTAATTCCACCGAAGTTACCGTTGATCAAATGGATCACTCTCATGTTCCACTCGTTTCGGTCCATTCGCCTAGAGACAGCGACTCAGACCCACCGTGACTCGCTTGAGTGTGACTGGGTCAAACCCTGACCCGATGACTTATTTCTTCATTAAAAGAGTTTGTTGTCGATTCGACTAAGTTTCCAATCGGATCCACTTACTCCGAGTGCCAAGTTGAAGCCTCCGCCAAACCCTCGACACACTTGGGGACTATTGATGGGGATATACCAATAGGGTATGCCCGGAGAGTGGATTTGACTAGCCTGGCTCACAGTGAGTGGGCTATCTGGTACGATGACTGGAAATTCAAGACCCAAGAAGCATGGTGACTGGATGCATAAGGCCTAGAAGGGTAGCTAGGCCCAGTCGAATTAGGTCAAGATCAATGAAACCACAACTGATTCGGTATTATCTATGTAAACCCTAGCAAGGTAGCTCTATATAAACCTCCCTAGGGTACCCTCTATAGGGACACACCTTGACACACCCCATAGAGGCGACTCGCTTCCCTCTTCGTGGAGCTTGACCTCCTATTATAATCTTGCCCCGATTAATACATCTAGCAGGGAGTAGGACTTTTACCCTAAGGGGGAGGGGGGTTGAACCTGGGTAAAACCCCGAGTCTCCTCAATCTTACACCGCAGATGGCTCACTCGCCCTTTCCCTCAACTTAATCGCTACATCGGTAGCGACTGCCCTGATCATTACCACGTCAATCTATGGATTGACCCTTAACCACCTTAGGCGTTTTGCAATTTATCGTTATAATATGTAATTCTCCTTTTTAAAATTTCCTTACGAGACTTTGGTTTGATGTCGGTCGTGCTCTTTGACTAATGAAAACGGCATTTATCCAAAAAAAATGAGCACAAACTGGAGTATGGCGACTGGAAATGGTTGCTTTAGGAGTTTGGGAACTGAATGAGCGCTTCATATAAGTTTAGAGACGGTGGATGTGATTCACTTCAAGACTCATTTTATATTAATTTGTGCCTGACCCCTTCAGCAAAAAAAAAGTTTGGCCCACCTAGCAGTGATATTGGACCCATGCAGCAATGCCAAATAACAGTAGGTGCTGGTTTATCAAATCGTCAGTGGTGACCAGCTAAATAGGTCGGCAAGCGGCACCCCACAACGACCCGCAAAAGTAAAATATAGATAAAATGTATTCTAAGAAAATAGTAAAATTAGAGAAGGATTAGTTAAAAAGCAGTGCGGTAACCCGCCCCGCTCGACACCCTACAGCTAAACCATCATTCTGCATCGATGTAAAAAAAATCAGCATCCTTTGATTGTAGGGTACTCCATCCGTCTGAAAATAAGTGACTTAGGTCTAGATACATATGAATCTAGATAAATCCAAGTAACTTATTTTCGGACGGAGGGAGTATAAGATAAGAGGGACTTTGGGAGCGTGGCGTAATGGAGCGGAGCTCAGAAATTTAAACTGCAACATAAATTCAAATTTAAAGTTTCAAAAAAATAGGAAAAAAATACTAACATGTAGGTAATGTTATACACTACGTGCGTGCCAAAAAAAATTGGATAGAAAAACGTTGTATTTTGGTCTCAGAAAAAAAGTGAAATTTTCAGATCTGAAATGTGATTAGTAAATTTGATAAATTGAAACTTTGCAGATCTATAGTGCGGAACGTTGGCTACATGTCAGTATTTGTTTCGATTCTTTTGAAGCCTTTTTAAAAAGCCCAAAATCGGTCTAAATTGGATTGAAGGGGAGAGATAGTGAGCGCTGTGTTGCTCGCGCGCCGACGCGCGCAATCGGGGACTTTGGCCGCAAATTAATAGGGGTAAGGTTCCTTCCGAGAAGCAGCAAATACAGTCAATACTTAGCCATTTGGTAAGCCGTAAACGTCAGTCGACTGTTTCAGCAAATACCATAAGCATTCCACCTCACACTGCTGTTGTAGTAGTATATATTAGTATACACAGAGGAGAGTGAAATACAGCTAGATGTTGTTTAATCTAACCAAGTTTAGAGGGAGTGCGCTATTGGCTATTGCTCATTATTTAACGTCCCAAGGTTTCGCATGTGACCGAGTACCTGTCTTCAAGACAAGCAGCGCAACCCGATGAGAAGGAAAAACTATATCCATCCCACGTACTCCAATATATACTCTGCTGTCACCTCGTTTGGTTAGACTTCAATAATTTTGAAACCTAACTCTTTTTTTTACTCCCTCTAAATTAATTGATTTAGATTTGTCGATTCGATGTATCTAGACATATTTTAGTGTCAGATATATCCGAATGTAGACAAATTTAAATCAATTAATTTAGATCGGAGGGAGTATGTTAAACGACAGTTAGCCCCCCAGCTGATGGCAACTTTTGTTGCATGGTTCGTCGAGAAGTTGGCAAGTATGGATAGGAAAAGTATACGATAGCAAGACCAAGACTCTCTTTTGATATAAGTATTTTTTTTCAACTTTTTTGCGAGTTGGCTAGCAAGACAAAGACTTGGCGTGCAAAAATGTTTCTAAGATCTCGACGTGCATAGATGATGTTAAAAATAATGGGCTAATTTATTTAAGTCTATATGTGATTTCAGTTTTTTTCTAAATCTCAAAGCCCATGTGTGTGAAAGCCCATGCGTGATTTAGCCCAATTTGGTGGCAGCTCACATATGAGTGGAGTGGGAGCTAAAGTTTAGTCCCACATGGAAAGTTAGAGAAGAGTTACACCATCTTATAAGATGGAGTGGTTCACCACTTAGTAAAGTGAATGAGAAGAGGAGAACTACACGCGCGCTCCTCCGACGACGACGTCGCTCGCCCGCCCGCCCGCCCGCCCGCCCGCCCGCCCGCCCGCTCGTCTCGTCATGACGCGCGCGCCGCGGGTTGCGGGTTCTCGCCGAACCGAGCTTTATTTTTGCTGCTTAGGAAAACTTTGTGCGGTTTTGACAGTCAGCCTATTCGGGTCGCTCCCGGATCGTGGGCTATCTGTAACCGACCCGAACGTTTTTCGAGCCGCTCTATATAAGCTACACACCGAAAACCAATCTAGGGTTTTACCTTCTCTCTGCCTTGCGCCGCCACCGTAGTCTACTTCATCCCGCTTGCCGGTGTGCACCGGAGAACGAGAGAGCAGGTCTCTGGAACCACTCGCCTTTGCGATCCTGTACGGGAGAGGGCGAATAAGGTTTTGGGAAGCGCTCTGCACGACTGCTCGAGTTCTGCATCACGGCTCGTCTTCCATCCAAGTCGGGCGGTGCTGTCTATCGTCGTCTTCGCCGCCGTCTGCTTCGACTAATCTTCTCCAAGGTTAATGTCGCGACTACTGCAATCGAACGGTATGTGCGACGTGCTACTGTCTGGTTATTAATCATGTTCTACGAGTACATGTTTAGCTGCTGCCTGTTTCTGTTCATCTTGTTGTTTAGTACATCTAGTATGTTCGAGTTACATGTGCTAGTAGATGGTATTGTCATGTTTAATATTCTGGAATTAATCACGGAAATTGTGCCTAATTATCCAACAATCCAAAAATCTTATTATAGGCAATTTTCCGAGATAAACATGGAACACTTGGCCGATGTGATGAAGCCAGAAAAGTTTACCGGTGTTCATTTTAAAAGGTGGCAGTATAAGACCACTATGTGGCTGCAAAATCTGAAAGTATTCGAGGCTAGTGAGGGTTTACCTGAAGAAACTATATCTGAACAAGTTTAAGGAAACCAATCTTGCCTTTGTGGGATGCGTTCTGAGTGTTCTTGACAACAAGTTGTTTGATGTGTACATGCACTTCAAAGATGGCAAAGAGCTCTAGGAGGCACTGAACGCTAAGTTCAGTATAACAGATGCTGGTAGTGAACTGTACATCATGGAGAACTTTCATGATTATAGGATGGTTAACAACCGTTCTGTAGTCGAACAAGCTCATGAGATACAGTGCTTTGCCAAGGAGCTTGAAATCCTTAAGTTTAACTTACCCGACAAGTTTGTGGCTGGGTGCATTATTGCAAAGTTGCCTTCTTTATGGAGGAACTTTGCCACAACTCTCAAGCATAAGAGACAAGAGATATTGGTTGAAAACCTGATAGCGTCTCTTGATGTTGAGGAGAAGGTTGGGGCTAAGGACACTGCTGAGAAAGGAGGCGAGGGTCAGTCTAGCGCCAACATGGTGCAGAAGAGGACCTTTGGCAAGAACAAAGGAAACTACAAGCCCTCCTTCAACAAGCCTGAAAAGACTACAACCTTCAAGAAGAAGAAGAAGCCGAACAAGGACGAGCTAGGATGCTTTACCTGTGGAGAGCTCGGACACTTCTCCAAGGACTGCCCAGAACGTGCAGATCACAGAGGGAAAAGTGGAAAGACTGTCAATGTCGTGACCGCTAGCAACACAGATGGGTATGTTAATTTATTTACTGTTCTTTCAGTGTTTCAATCACCATGTTGGTGGATTGATACGGGTGCTAATGTTAATGTGTGTGCTGACATCTCTATGTTCACTTCTTATTAGGTCATACGGGATTCTTCCGTCCTAATGGGGAATGGATCACATGCTTCTGTTCGTGGTGTTGGCACAGTGGATCTGAAGTTTACTTCCGGAAAGATCGTGCAGCTGAGGAACGTGCAGCATGTCCTTACTATAAACAAGAATCTCGTTAGTGGCTCCCTTCTATGCAGAGATGGGTTCAAGGTTGTGTTAGAGTCTAATAAAGTCGTTGTGTCGAAACATGGACAATTTATTGGTAAAGGTTATGAGTTTGGAGGCTTGTTGCGTTTCTCTCTTTCAGAGTTTTGTAATAAATCTGTGAATCATATTTGTGGTGATGTTAATGATGATACCAGTGTTTGGCATTCTCGTTTATATCACATTAATTTTGGTTTGATGTCTCGGATGTCCAGCATGAGTTTAATTCTGAATTTCACTATTGCCAAAGGTTTTAAGTGCCATAGTTGTGTGCAATCAAAGCAACCTCGAAAGCCCCACAAGGCTGCCGAGGAGAGAAACTTGGCACCTCTAGAACTCATACATTCTGATCTATGTGAGATGAATGGTGTGTTGACAAAAGGTGAAAAGAGATATTTCATGACATTGATTGATGATGCGACTAGATATTGCTATGTTTATTTGTTGCGCACTAAAGATGAAGCTTTAGACTACTTTAAAGTTTATAAAGCCGAAGTTGAAAATCAACTAGAGAGAAAGATCAAACGTCTTAGGTCGGATCGTGGTGGTGAATATTTTCCCAAAATCTTTGATGAGTTCTGTGAGGAACATGGCATTATTCACGAGAGGACGCCTCCCTACTCGCCCCAATCAAACGGGGTTGCCGAGAGGAAAAACCGCACACTGACTGACTTGGTTAATTCCATGCTAGCCACTGCTGGTTTATCAAAGGCATGGTGGGGGAGGCTTTGTTGACTTCATGTCATGTCCTGAATAGAGTTCCTAACAAGAATAAAGAAAAGACCCCTTATGAGGAGTGGGCTGGGAGAAAACCATCACTTGCATATTTGCGCACTTAGGGGTGTTTGGCTAAGGTCAACATACCGATTCCCAAGAAACGCAAACTTGGACCTAAAACAGTGGATTGTATCTTTCTAGGATATGCTCCACGGAGTATAGGCTATAGATTTCTAGTGGTTAAGTCTGAGGTTCCTGATATGCATGTTGATACTATAATGGAATCTCGTGATGCAACATTCTTTGAGAATATGTTTCCTATGAAGGATATGCATAGCATTGCTAGAATTTCTTCTGAAATACTTCCTGAATCTAGTGCATCTATTGAGAATTTTGAACAAACACATGAGGAAGTCCTAGAGAAGGATGACGATGAACCTCCCACAAGGAGTAAGAGACAGAGGATTGCAAAATCCTTTGGTAATGATTTCATCGTGTACCTTGTGGACGATACTCCTAGATCCATTGCAGAGGCATATGCATCTCCTGATGCAGATGATTGGAAAGAAGCTGTCCAAAATGAGATGGACTCGATTCTTTCTAATGGAACTTGGGAACTATCAAAACGACCCTACGGTTGAAGACCTGTGGGCTGTAAGTGGGTGTTCAAGAAGAAGTTAAGGCCTGATGGTACTATTGAGAAGTACAAGGCACGGCTTGTAGCAAAGGGCTACACACAGAAAGAAGGCGAAGATTACTTTGACACCTATTCACCTGTCGCTAGACTGACCACCATTCGAGTACTCATCCTCGGCTGCCTCTTATGGTCTTCTCGTTCATCAAATAGATGTGAAGACAGCTTTCCTTAATGGAGAGTTGGAAGAGGAGATCTATATGGATCAACCAGATGGGTTTGTAGTAAAAGGTGAAGAGATAAAGGTGTGCAAGTTGTTAAAATCTTTATATGGCCTGAAACAAGCACCTAAGCAATGGCATGAGAAGTTTGACAGAACTCTATTTTTTGCTGGCTTTGTCATTAATGAGGCTGATAGGTGTGTGTACTATCGCCATGGTGGGGGCGATAACGTTATATTATGTTTGTACGTGGATGATATTCTGATCTTTGGTACAAACATGGATGTGATAAATGAAGTCAACTCTTTCCTATCAAAGAGTTTTGATATGAAAGATCTGGGAGAGGCTGATGTGATTCTGAACATCAAGCTTATTAAGAACGAGAATGGGATTACTTTAACTCAATCTCATTATGTTGAGAAGGTCTTGAGCCGTTTTGGCTTTATTGATGGCAAGACTTCTCCAACACCTTATGATCCCAGTTTGACATTGCGAAAGAATAAGAAGGAACCAACAGACCAGTTGAAATATTCACAAATTGTTGGTTCTCTCATATACTTAGCAAGCGCTACAAGACCCGATATCTCTTTTGCTGTGAGCAAGTTGAGTAGGTTCATGTCTAACCCGGGTATTGATCATTGGCATGCACTTGAAAGGGTCATGCGCTATCTATGTGGTACAATGAGCTATGAGATTCACTATTCAGGACACCCTGCTGTGCTTGAAGGCTATAGTGATTCGAACTAGATCTCTGACATTGATGAACTCTACGCCACGAGTGGGTATGTGTTTACCCTTGGAGGCGGCGCAGTCTCATGGAGATCTCGTAGACAGACCATATTGGCGAGGTCAACTATGGAAGCAGAACTTACTGCTTTAGACACAACCACTGTTGAGTCAGAATGGCTGCGTGAACTCTTGATGGACTTGCCTATGGTTGAAAAACCTGTGCCGGCAATCTTTTTGAATTGTGACAACCAAACTGTTATTGTCAAAGTGAACAATTCTAAGGATAACGCGAAGTCATCAAGACACGTCAAGAGACGTTTGAATCTGTCAGGAAATTGAGAAACTCCAGAGTAATAACTGTTACGTATATAATCAAATAGATAAAAACCTGGCAGATCCCTTTACAAAGGGACTATCACGAATTGTGATAGAAAATGCATCGAGGGAGATGGGCTTGAGACCCATGGATGTCACACCATAGTGGTAACCCAACCTATATGATCGGAGATCCCGTGAATTAGGATCTGGGAAGAACAAGCTAGTGGTTTGACTGAGGAGAGTACTTTTGTAACCCTCTAGGTGAAGATGCATGACTCTCAAATCTGTAAGACAGGTTGGCAACATGCCTTAATGTGTTTCTGTTGACTATAACTAGCGAAGATGCCGTCCTACAGGGCATTCTTGAAAGAACACACCTATATGAGCTCGACTGTAAACGTTGCGGTCTATGAGACTTGGGTGGTCTCTAGTAAACTCATGAAGAGACCAAGGAGTATGACGCATATGCTCCAACCCGCGGGGTAGGCTACTGGTAGCCAGGTACTAGTTATGATTTTGAGTGAAATCTATTGGCACCAAACTTGCAATTCAAGGTTCGTCCATTGTTCAAGTTGCTGATAGACGTAGTTCAAGATTCTAGGCAGATGTTCAACTTAACAGTCTCTGCTGAAACACTTGTATATAAACAAGTAGTAAGGATTGGCAAATCTGCAAATGGGCATTTGAGATCTGGTGGGGGATTGTTAGAAATAATGGGCTAATTTATTTAAGCCCATATGTAATTTCAGTTTTTCCCTAAATCTCAAAGCCCATGTGTGTGGAAGCCCATGTGTGATTTAGCCCAATTTGGTGGCATCTCACATATGAGTGGAGTGAGAGCTAAAGTTTAGTCCCACATGGAAAGTTGGAGGAAAGTTACACCACCTTATAAGGTGGAGTGGTTCACCACTTAGTAAAGTGAGTGAGAAGAGGAGAACTACATGCACGCTCCTCCTCCGACGATGCCGCCGCTCGCACGTCTGCCTGCTCGTCTCGTCACGACGCGCGCGCGCGTCGCGGGTTGCGGGAATCTCGCCAAGCCAAGCTTTATTTTTGCTGCTTGGGAAAACTTGTGCGGTTTTGACAGACGTGTCAATAGTCAGCCAATTCGGGTCGCTCCCAGATCGTGGGCTATCTGTAACCGACTCGAACATGCGCAATGTGGGCTTGATCCACGACGTGCCCTATGCGGGATTCTCAAGCCGCTCTATATAAACGCCAGTGCGGCTTCCACCACGTACACACCAAAAACCAATCTAGGGTTTTGCCTCCTCTCTGCCTTGCGCCGCCACCGTAGTCTACTCCATTCCTTTTGCCGGCGTGCACCGGCGAACGGGAGAGAAGGTCTCCGGAACTACTCGCCTTTGCGATCCTGTACGGGAGAGGGCGAATAAGGTTTTTGGGAAGCGCTCTGCGCGACTACTCGAATTCTGCATCACGGCTCGTCTTCTATCCAAGTCGGGCGGTGCTGTCTATCGTCGTCTTCGCCGCCGTCTGCTTCGACCAATCTTCTCCAAGGTTACTGCTGCGACTACTGCAATCGAACGGTACGTGCGACGTGCTGCTGTCTGGTTATTAATCATGTTTTAGGAGTACATGTTTAGCTGCTGCCTGTTTCTGTTCATCTTGTTGTTTAGTACATCTAGTATGTTCGAGTTACATATGCTAGTAGCTGATATTGTCATGTTTAATGTTCTGGAATTAATCACGAAAATTGTGTCTAATTATCCAACAGACGAAGCGGAATGCAATGATGCTTAGAAAGCACTGCTCATGTTCTTCCCAAACCAAAGACTATTGAATGAAAGTTAGGAAATACACGCACATCTTTTGTCATTCATGGCAAGACGACCATCTTTTGCACATAGTAGGCGTCTACAAGCACGAAGCATCCAAGAGATATCACCGTGTTGCACGTACAATTTGCCAGTACTCTTGACTGGAAAGACTAGTCAGACTCGGAGACCAACTGATTGGCGCAAGAGAAAAAAGAATAAAGAAAAGACTTGGGAGAGACTCATTACTACTAGACTTGATGCTTTTAAATGAGAACCGGGTCCTGCGGTCCTGCGGTCCTGCGTCTCGCCTTAGCACACGCATAAACAAAGCACGTCCGCATTGCCAAGCAATGTATCCCACCACCCCTAGCGAGTCGTACGACGGCATGAGCAGGTACAGCAACGGCGTTCCGACACCGGCGGCGCCGCCACAAGCTACATACAACCACGCGATGAACCACTCGCGCCCCGCCGCCGGGCTGAGGCGGTGGTCCACCAGCCTCTTCCACTGCATGGACGACCCCGGGAACTGTAAGTCGGTGTCTGTCTTCCAAAAATCGACCGATTTCGCTTCTTGTTCTTCAGAGCTGTGAGAGGTAGCAATGGCCGCTCAAGTTTGTGGTATCTCTTTCTTTCGTGAAGGTCTCATCACGTGCCTGTGCCCCTGCATCACGTTCGGGCAGATCGCTGACATCGTGGACAGAGGATCCTGCTGTGAGTTCTTCCTTTCACCTTCTTGCACTGCCTTGTAAAACGAGCGAAACATCGATATCTTGAGGAGGCTGACTGAGTTCTGTGATTTGATCTGCGCAGCGTGTGCCGGGAGTGGAGCGCTCTACGCGACGATCTGCGCCTTCACGGGGATGGGTTGCCTCTACTCGTGCGTGTACCGGACCAAGATGCGGGCGCACTACGACCTGGACGAGGGGGAGTGCCCGGACTTCCTCGTGCACTGGTGCTGCGAGTGGTGCGCCCTGTGCCAGGAGTACCGCGAGCTCAAGAACCGCGGCTTCGACATGGGGATCGGTAGGTGCACAGTGCACGCACGACTTAATCTGCACTCCGTTGCTTATACTATCAGTTAAATTTCTCTTCTTTGCGCTTACACTGACAATGGGATCTGCCGTTTGCGTGGCAAGGCTGGGACGCGAACATGGAGCGGCAGAGGCGGGGCGTCACGGGGACGCAGGTGATGGGGGCGCCGGCCACGCCAGTCGGCATGATGAGATAGGGGTGGTGGTCGCCAAATGATTGATGCTACGGTGATTCTTGTGCTGTTCCGCTGTGTCATTTGTCCACTCTGTTCTTTGTTCTTGTTTGGAGTAGTAGCGTGTGTAATATATCTGCTTAGTTTGTGCTATGGACTTAACTCGGTGATTTTTTATGTCATTATTTGATGCGTTCGTGGATTGTGTAAAAGGCAACTAGAAGAAGATAAACAACATTTGCGACAGATAGTGCCCCAAATTCCTCTTCGCCTTGTCCATCCAGACATCTCATGTGCAAGTTTTTTGAATACAATCCAAGTTTTTTTATATGAATTCTGTCAGCAATATCTAGACGAACACGAGCAAACCATAGACGCATAGGATACCATGGTTACGTGCTAGCTCCGCCACACAATCCATTGAACGCTGACCAGCACGGTGGCAAGGTTGACTATTTTTTCGGATATTCACAACTGAGCTCGAGCTCATCTGCTCCTTGAGAAAGCAGCCAATCAATTGCCTTTGTGATGTGATCGGGTCATGGATCTGGTCATGTATAGTTGATGTATTTTCTGTTTTGATGGGCAAATATCAAGTCACATGTGACTACTATTGGCACTCCTGACATGGCAATAAATGAGGTCCGTTCTAGGTTTTAAATAAAATTACGAGCGAGCATGGCCATGTCAGACCCATGGAGTTAAAAGCAAGTACAATATGATACAGTCAGCTGGCTATAAGACATTAAATATTATACTTTTAGTGAAGTGAAGGAGATAAAAGAGAAGAGAGAATGTAAGGCGGCTGTAAGTTAAGAACCAGCTCTATTGAGAGTGAATGGGCCAAATATTGATTAATTAGTAGCTTTTGTAACTAACTATTATGCGGGCTATAGGGTTTGCTATAGATAACATGGCATTTCTTATAGCCAGCAATAAGCTATATTATTGAATTTAATCTGAGAGGAACAATACATAAGTGAACATGCATGCATGCACTTTGTATTATTGAACTTAATGTGAGAGGAACAATACATAAGTCATACAGGTGTTGTTATTTCTCAAATAATAAATATTTTATAAAAAACACTAGTGTATCCCTTGTGCATATATACTACACTAGTTCAGTGCCCGTGCATTGCTACGAGGCCTCATGTTTTTTTACTTTCCAGTATTTCACCCGTGCATATAAATATATTCACGGTGATACAAAGAATATATGAACAAAGACACATTTGTAATCAACATTTTTAACGACATCCACAAGAGCTTGTAGTTTGGGTTATTCAAACTAATTCTCCCTCCGTCCCTGTACATGCTCTCTTCCTCTCTCCGTCTCTCTCAGAAAACATACAACAACAAAGACATTACAAGAATGCATTTGTTTTTCTAGGGCCAAATAGGAAAGAAAATTTAATGTAGTGTCAAATAAGGAATTTTCCACCAGGCCCTCAACTACACCTCTTTCACCAATGCGTCGACATTGTGCATCATAGCCTTCCCGATCCAACAAAAGCGAAATTGTACTTTAAAACTCAAACAATGTGTCCCTCCACCACTGTGTGCCGATGTTTTCCACAACTCGGGGAAACCGCAAACCATCGTCTCACTTTCAACAACAATATTTATGTTGGGCTTTCCACTCCAGCCTAGAGTTATGAATATCTAACCAAGTAATGCTCCAAGGTTCAAAATCCCCAAATGAGACCATATATTCCTATCAATTATTTATTTTTAGCATAGGGTGTTTAGCTTGGCTTAATTGTCACCTTTGGGTTATAAGCCACAAAGGTACCTAAATAGATGTTATGTGTCTTATTATCAAAAATCCACAAATAAGCCCAACCAAACAGGCAAGTAATAAACTCATAAGAAATATTCTAACTCAATATTAAACTAACTCATAATAAATAAGAACATAACATAATTTATTTGCTATTCTCTTTCCTCTGCCATAAACCTCTATAGATAGCTAGCCAAATACAATTTAGAGAAGTTTTATGAATGATGACTTTATTAACTCAAACATGATTACAACGTTTAACAACACAAACAAAAGAAAAATAAGAGATAATCACACACTTATATTAAATGAAAAATCAACGTTCACTATGCACAAGTCAACATGCTCAGTTCAACCTGAAAACATAACACCCAATAAGATCCTTATAGAAGATTCCGTAATTACATATACTCCTGGTCTTGTTGTGATCTACTCGCCATTTTCTGCGTCAAAGCCAACATCTAGATCAGATGCATTCGGCTTTCCAATTCAGTAAAGAGAGTTCATGCTGCCAATGATACATATGGGTCCACGTGGAATGCTTGTTATGCTTGATGCATGTTCGGAATTCATCTAGAGTTATCAGTCTGGTCGCTTTAGGACTAGAGTCGGCAATATTTTGTATTGTTGATTCCACTCTTCATATTTACTGGTCAAAGAATACTCCACATTTGGTCAATACCATCGCAAGCAACCCATTCCAAAAGAAACTCGTCGCCAGAACATGACGTTCTTGTCTTTGGTCATGCTTTAAAAGTATCCACACTTTTATGCTGGCTTAAAAATAGTGGAATTTAAATTAAAATAGAAAAAGAAATTTGTGCTCAAGTACCATGCAGGTGTGCAGATGACATTGTAACTATAATTTAGACAACTTCTAACACATAAGAACTAATGAATTTTACTTGTACACGTGGTGAAAGATTGTACATATGGAATTTATTGGATAATTTTAGACTGTGACCAGGGCATTTATGGACTAATTGCCTCTAAAGATGATCAGTTAAATATTGTAGCTCCATCTTAATCTTTAGGAGTGGTGAGGAAGTAAACGCCTACTACAACCTCATGCATTATGATTTGTATAACTATGTTATCATCACATTCACTTTTCGTTATGTATAGTTCAATCACCTAAAAACATAACAACACACGGTGAGCAATGGCAGTGGTGAATTCCACGTCCCCCATGTGGAGAATCGGGGTGAAGATGCTTGCATCCTCCGCATGGAGGTGCACATGCGCTCGATTGTGCATCCCACGAGCATCCCATGTTGGATTCCTCTTAGCAAAACATATTTTCCTTGAGTACTAAGAAACTAAGCTAGTGTGAAGGATTTATTCAGGACAACAAATAATGGTTCTAAGTAGGTGTCGTAAGAACAACAAATAACAATCGTGAGCAGGTCTTACGAAGAACAAAAGGTAGCAATATTTAATTTGATTCGGTCCTACTTGCAGACTTGATATCCACTACAATAGAACAATTTAACAGAGGGCTTTTTTAGCAACACCGGAGGAACTTTTAGAGTGAGATATTGACACTATACTGCAAATATAGAGATGAAGGAGTGAATACGGAATATCATTCCTATATGGCACACAAGATTCACAATAAAAAAGTGTTGTATGGACCCATGGAATACTCATTAATATTCCTCCCTAAAGTCAATATCTACCATAGCTTTATGGTGTCAACAACTATAAATGCACATAACAATGAATTAGTTAGGGGCCTGAATAGTGGTAGGTATATATCTATTGTTATAGACAGAGTGGTGTCCCGATACATAAAAAGAAATGCAGAATCACCATTATATGGTTTTGTTGCCATACCTTTCCTACCAATTCAGAAAGTAAATTTCAACTCTTGAATCATCACCAAGGGCAAACACACCTCAGTAGCACTCTTTATGATTATATTCATGGTATTACTATTCAATGATGTGAAAAAGAAGGGTAGTATAAAAGAGAAAAAGAAAATAATATCAAGCTTTGGTCATGGAAAAGGATGGCTGCAAATATCTTTAGGTCAGACATAATGTAAATTGGATTCAAGCATAAATTTTGCCAGATAGGCGATACATAATATTTGTATTGATATGCATAAACCACGATTGGGAGGAAATCTTCTTGATTCAGATGATGCATATAATTAAGATGAAACCAAACAATAATATTATGAAAATTTTGCGTGTCCCTCCCAATGCAGTGAAATGGTCGTTGATGTAATACCTTTACATGTTTTAAAAAGGAAATATGGATCAGAGAAGCTTGCAGCTTAACCCTACCTATCATGAAGTAAGTAGATCTAGTAGTCAACTTTTTGTTGGAGTGTAGCCTGATGTGTAGCTCACGCCTGCAGTACAACAATACAAAACAAGTTTAGAGCACTAATGCAAGATAAGGCCGCGATAAAAAGGTACAATTTCGAGACAAAGTCAACGTAAAAATTCAGAAAATACTTGCAAACTAAAAAAGTATGGATAAGAGATGCTTAGACATTTAGAAGAAACTTAGCTTTAGCCCACCAGCAGCGCAATGCAACATCCCTTATGGTCCTGCTAGGCAACATAGTCTCTACCTTCATGTACCTCGTGATAATAGGTTCTTGGGCATATCTAACATTACCATGGAAGAAAGAATTAGCAACAGAAAATAAGTGACTTGTTTTTTAGACATGGTGCCAGAGGTAACATTTGACATGATTCTCTTCTCTTTCTTTCATTTGACGCCAATCAATTAGCTAGAATTTGGTAAGGTTGATGGGTAATGCAAAATCCAATTGCAGTTCTATGGCTTGCCGAATAATGACGAAAGGGATGCTATGGAAGATTCGTTTAATATTGCTAAAAGCTCAAAAGTTAACAGTCAGTTGCACAAATCCTGTTTTAGACTTTCTGATTGATGTTCCATTAACTTAATAACATCACATGGGGTGGAAAAGAAGGTTGCCGCATAACCAAATTGGCAAGCTCCATCAGGACAAGCAACATGACGGAAATAGCACAGTAGAGGCAACCATAATTCAGCAAGAGGAGGGGATCGAGTTTACGTTAAACTTCCTCATGTATACTCTGCTCACGATCACTCCAGTCCGAAGGTTAGCTAGTGGCGAACGTGTACTTGGATGTGGTTCTTCTCCCACGAAACATGTCCCCCTACGTGGTCCTCGACGGCCATTTCATTGACGCGTTACAGAATGCACCGCAGTTGTTTGGGGATAGATACATGCTGGTAGTTCTGCTCGTCCCACTCACACTACTTAGAGTTGTGAATCCCATCCCAGCAGCGCCGCCACCAATGCCACCGCTTATGTCGTTGTTGTATTGAAAGTAGAGCATGTGGTGGTGTTTGTACACCGAGGCGGCTGCACTCCCATCCCGTATTGCAAATCTTCTCATGTGACTCCTTGAGCTTCACCCGCAACATCCCACCCATTAGGATCAGTACCAACATGCCCCTGATGAGCACCATCACTGCCACCAGCAACACTGTAGCATCACCGTCAGCACGATCTAGTTCCACGTCTTCAGCGGACAACTCAGATCGATATGGGTCTCCCTTCCTGATCCCCTCACTCACTGTTGGCTAGTGGGGGAGATCTGGTGGTGGGAGGTCGGTGCAATTGGCAAGTGGTGTAAGGGATGAACGCGAAGTGGCAACCGCACATGCTGGTTGGGGAAGGGAGGGAGATGTTGTGGAGAGAGGCGACCATTCCTGGATGGCGGTAGCGATGCGAGGGAGGAGATCGGGGAGGGAGAGATGCGAGCGAAGAGCACACTTGTGTCTTTTGGTGTTCTGGGAGTTGGACAAAAAACAACCAAAGTGGGAAAAACCGGTGGAGAAGAGGAGGATGGAAAAAAGCCGTAAGCATCCATGCCTTCAAGGTGGGGGAAGGCAACAACGGGGGATGCGCTCTGGTAGAGAGGCTCGATCTAGGAGGGCATAGGCGACGGCACAAGATGATTCCGTGGGAAAATAAATAGAAGTGATTGTGATCCCGTTTATTATAGAGATTGGCGATAGTAGAGATGAAGATGCAGAAATGGAACATCAAAATTCATTTTAGATAGTAGAGGTAACACTGACCCAGTAAACCATTGACCACGAGGGAATTAAACTAATGGTTGTGAACAAATTGTTCATTAATTACCTGATCACAGAGATGAAGATGCACAACATACACGAAGCTTCAGTACAACTCTCCTAGAAATGAATAGGAAACATTAATCACTTCATGAAATAATGAGTTAATGAACTATTTCTTTTTCAAAATGTAACAGAAACATGATCAACCTTCTGTTTCTCTTGTATCTAAGCGTTGTGACTTTCTTCTGCATGAAAATCTGTGTAACAAAGGTTCTCGATGAAGGTAGCTTAAATTTATAGTATGACAATAATATTTTAAAATTCAGTACAAATCTTATGGAGAAATAATACAAAAACAATTATGCATGATATTAAAAATCTGTGAAGTGTTTATAACTTTAGTGTCAAATGTATAAGAAAACATTCGAAGCCTACAATGCATGACTCTGATTAACACTAAAAAAGGCATACAAATTAGATATGCCATGCATATAATTACAGGTTAGCATTTGTTCTGAACAAATAATTGAATCTGTGAAGTTTTTATAACTTTAGGGTCAAATGTATAGGAAAACATTCGAAGCCTACAGCGCATGACTTTGATTAACAGTAAAAAGGCATATAGATTAGATATGCCATGCAGATAATCACAGATTAGCATTTATTCTAAACAAACAATTAAAGAGATCGAGATCCTACGCTACAATTATACACCTCAGACTGAACTAGATTGTTGATGTTTGATTTGTTCATGTATTGAACATAAACCCTACTGCATACATATATAAATCTCAGAATGATCTGGATTGCTGGATGTTTGATTTGTTAATGTAGTACAGGAATGCTACTGCAGGGATTGCGTGTTGCTGCTAGATTAGATGTTGACCACCCCTTTTTAGTGATTAGACAATAGCATTCTAGTGTTTAAACGGCATAGCTGATTCTCTCCACTCCATCCAAGAGGTAAACTACAAGTAATTTATTGGAACAATAAGGCATGCACATTTAGTGTTCTATCATGCAGGACGTCCCTCTAGGGAACAATCCATATAGTTCACTTGGTCAAATGACTATAATGTAAGAAATTTTGATACTCTGCTTAATAAAGAAATACACCCTCTGTGCATGAGAGTTTATCCTAGGTGGATTTTGAAGTGAGCATATCTACGCAAAAATATCATACAAAGCATGGCCTTGTTAATCTTAACAAGAGATACAACAATCAATGAATATCTCATAGAGATGACAAGGGCTGCATTAGACATGAATAGCTCAACAAGATGCAGAAACCAATCATTTAGCTCTAGGTCAAGTGCAGTCTTTGCTTGAATTAAGTTCACGGTGATAAAACATAACAGGTTTGAAGAAACATAAGGTGTACTAGTTTAATATCATCCGTTATCACATCTTCGTCTACCACAATTTCCAGTGTGTGTCCTACCTGAAAAAATACACATTGATTCATTGTCTTGAATGTCCATGTTTTATTGACACCCTAAACCATGGGGAACACTGCAAGTTTGTCATATATTCATGTACGAGTGATGAAAGAAAACTCTAAGTTTGTCGCCTTCCCACATACATCACACACTTTAAAACATCCAGGACATCAGCTACCCGAACAACATGGAGAATTGCTTTATAATAGTACCCTACCTGGTATCATGTTGATATGAAACAATCATGTTAGTAGTCCGGCAATTGAGAGGAATCATCACCAAAAACTGATCCAAATTAATACCACCGATTGGTGGTTCTCCTCTACCGATTGGTGGATCTCCCATCTCCCCTCTAGTCATCTAGGAAGACGAAACAACATGTTGCTATAAAATTAAACATAGTGTAGGAAGGATCTCTGGTCTCCATGGCCAGGTCGGGGAGGGGATTAGATCTCTTGACGTCGGTCGGCCCTAGTGAGGTGGACTTCATGGGACTGGTGTGATGGAGTAGGTGGGTGTCATGTCGACCACGACGACATGGGCATCCCACAAGAGGGCATCCCGATGGTGGCTCCTCTTCCGCACCGTCCCGCTGGACCTCCTCTAGGCAACACCGTAGGTTGAAGACGGCAACAAAAATTTGTCGTGGAGCTTGCGTTTGAGGTGGAGAGGCCGAGGAAGGTTGGTCGGGGCTGGTGCGGTGGCAGAGTCTTCCTGACCATCTAGATCTAGCAACGTGCGGAGTGGTGCGTTGGTGGTATTAGCGGCGGATGAAGCAACAAGGACGAGCATTTTGGATCTGGAGCATTTGTGCGAGGAGGGAGGAGGCGGTCAACGGAAAACGGAACACATGCGGAATGAAGGGATCGGACATAGTGATATGTCCAAAACGTATCTACTTTCCTGAACACTTTTGCTATTGTTTCTCCTCTAAACTTGTGTGATTTGGATGCAACTAATATGGACTGACGCTGTTTTCAGCAGAATTACCTTGGTGTCTAGTTTTTGTGCAGAAAATCAATTATCAGGAAAAATCCCAGAAAATATGCCAAAAATCCAATTTTACCAGAAGACTCACGGAGTCAGAAGACGAGACAGAGTAGGGCCACGAGGGGCCCACACCACCTGGCCACGTGGGCCAGGCCAGGCCGCGCCTGGGGGTGGTCTGGCCAACTCGGCTCCCCCCTCGGCCTCCCTCTTCGCCTATAAGTCGCCTCTTGATCTAAAAACCAAGGGGGGCTCGACGTTTTTCCAGACGCTCCACCGCCGCCACCACCACCGTTCTGGCACCCTGCCGGGACAGGGAATTGGAGGAGATCATCGCCATCATCATCACCATCGCTTCTCCATCGACCATCCATGTTTCCCCCATCTATGAGTGAGTAATCCCCCGCTATAGGCTATGGGGATGGTAGGGATTGGATGAGATCGTTCATGTAATGGCATCGGATTGTTAGGGCATGGTGCCTAGTATCTATTATTAGTGTTTTTTCACTTTGTTGCGACTTGTTATGCTTAATGCTTGTCACTAGGGCCCGAGTGCCATGATTTCAGATCTGAACATGTTATTGATTCATTATGATAGTATTGTTTATGGTCTTACCTGCAAGTTGTATACACACGTTGTTATCCAGAACCGAAGGCCCCGAAGTGACAACAATCGGGATAACCGGAGGGAATGGCTTTGATGTGAGGATCACATGTGTTCACAGAGTGTTAATGCTTTGCTCTGGTGCTCTATTAAAAGGAGCACCTTAATTACCAGTAGTTCCCTTGAGGCCCCACTACAAACGGGCTGGCAGGACAAAAGATGTTGTGCAAGTTCTCATTGCGAGCACATATGACTATATATGGACCACATGCCTATGATTATCTAGTACTTGGATGTTTTATCTTATTTATCTGCAAATGCCCTATGTTCTGATTGCTATATGAATTGTCTTGTCCATGCAATGCCCGTCTATCCATCCCTATGCCTACCGCGCTTTAATCCTACTATTTACTGCAATTTTTACTACTGTCTTTACTCTTACTACTGCTATTACTTTGCTATTGCTACTACAAAACTGTTGCTACTGATAAACTGCTGTGAGCAAGATTGTTTCCAGGTGCAGCTGAATTGACAACTCAGTTGTTAAGGCTTATAAATATTCTTTGGCTCCCCTTGTGTCGAATCAATAAATTGGGTTTCACTTCCCTCGAAAATACTGTGATACACCCCCTATACTTGTGGGTCATCAAGACTATTTTCTAGCGCCGTTGCCACGGAGCATAGCTTTATTTATCAAGTCCACTTGGAATCATTATTGTTCGCTGCCATCCATCCATCATGGGTAAGTCTCGTGATGGGAAGGTTCCTATTTTACCATCCACTACAAGAAGAGGTATGGTTCTGAACACCTCTGTTGCTCTTGATTCACCGTCTGTTATGAGTAAGCTCCTTACACCACCACATACACATGCTACACACACTGGTACTGCTGCTGAATCTGAAACTTTTGATACTTATGATGCTGCTTCTACTGTGCTTGATAAGAGTGGTTCATTAGGTCCTTTCCTAGATGCTACGATTGCTAGAACTATAGCTGTAATTACTGAAACTCCTAATGAAGACACTACTACACCTGTTAGTTCACCTGAGTCTAGAGAGAGCTATGATATTGAAGACGGTTATATTGAGATGACCGATGAATTCATTAAAGAATGTCAAAACACCCATGATAAGAGTGCTTCTAAGAGTCTCCTTGAGAGGCGTACTATAAAACCAAAATTGTCTCCTAATGCTAAGTTTGCTGCATCTCCCATAAATATTAAAGATAAGGATTATGATTTCTCTCTTGATCTATCTTACATAGCTATTGTTGAGAAAAAACCTTTTTGTGGGACTAAGAATGAAAGTGTGGTAGCACATATGACTGAACTTTCTACCATGAGTGGTTTATTTTTTTATGATATTAAGATGCGCACCTACTTTGTTGCTAAATTTCCCCCTTTTCACTGAAAGGAGAAGCTAAAACTTGGTTTAACAATTTACCTCCTAGATCTATTGATAATCCTGATTGCTTGATTAGTACCTTCCTGCAGAAATGTTTTCCTCCTAGTGCTAGACATGCTATTTTGCAGGAACTTTTTTATTTGAAACAGGGAAAAAAAGAGATATTGCCTGAATCATGGGCAAGGTTTTGTGCTTTGATTCATGCATAGGCTGGATGTCCATTACATAAGAATGAGCTTCTTGATATATTTTATAATGGACTAATTGAAGAATCTAGGACATACCTGGATAGTTGTGCTGATTGTGTTTTCAGGAATAGGACTCCCAAGGAAGCTGAAGAATTAATGGCTAAAATAAGAAAGAATTATGAAGACGCGACTCCTCTTGAACCAGCTATACCTAAAACAATTATACCTGAACCAGCCATACCTACGCCTATACCAACATCAAAGAAGAGGGGAGTTATTGAACTAAATGATGAAGTGATGAAGGAAGCTAAGAAATGTCTTAAGGAGAAGGGAATTAAAGCTGCAGATGTCAAGAATTTACCTCCTATATAAGAATTATGTAAGCCAATTCCCCACTCATCCACTATTGAGGTACACTCCCTCCAACATTTTGATGAAGGTGATATCCCTTACTCTAAACCTCCTGATCAATGCTTAGAAGAATTTGATGTTTTTATTGTTAAGCAAGATAATTTTAATAAAAGGGTGCAAAATCATTTGATGGAAAACACTAGATCTATTATTGAGTTGAAGGATATTGTGGAAAGAACCTCTAATGATGTTAAAATTCTTGTTAAACATTTTCAAATGGATCAAACTCAAATTGATTAGCTTATTAAAGTACAGAAAGACTTGCTAGTTAATGCTGCTAAAGAAAAACATGCTTATGAAATTAGAACTAGAAGTGGTGCTGCTACCCAGGATCCTCTATATCCTGAGGGGCATCCTACAAGAATTGAGCAGGATTCTCAACAAGCTGAAAATAGTGCTACTACTCCTAAGAAAAGAAAAAAGAAACGTAAAACTATTGTTGAACCCTCTGAACCTGCTAAAGATCCTAATAGTATATCTGTCTCTGATGCTGAAACTGAAAGCGGTAATGAAGAAAACGATGCTCCTGATAAAGAAAAAGTTGAAGAAGAACCTGAAAGGCACACTAAGAATACTAAATACACTAAATAAGATTTTGTTGCTAAGAAACATGGTAGTGAAAGAGAGCCTTGGGTCCAAAAACCTATGTCTTTCCCTCATAAGAAACAGAAGTCAAAGGAAGATGAACACTATAATAAGTTTTGTGAGTGGATGAAACCTTTATTCTTGCAAATTCCTTTGACTGATGCTATTAAATTTCCTCCTTATTCAAAGTATATGAAGGATATTGTCTCGAATAAAAGGAAGATCCCTAATGAAGAAATCTCTACTTTGCTTGCTAATTATTCCTTTAATGGTAAAGTTCCAAAGAAACTTGGAGACCCAGGGATTCCAACTATCTCGTGCTCTATTAAAAATAGTTATGTTAGAACTGCCTTGTGTGATTTGGGAGCAGGAGTTAGTGTTATGCCTTTTTCTCTCTACAAGAGACTTCAACTAGAAAAACTAATACCAACTGATATATCTTTGCAAATGGCTGATAAATCTACTACTATTCTTGTTGGTATATGTGAGGATGTACCTGTTCAAGTGGCTCATAATTGCTTGATATTAACTGATTTTGTTGTGCTTGAAATGCCTGAAGATGATAATATGTCTATTATTCTTGGGAGACCTTTTCTTAATACTGCAGGAGCTGTTATTAATTGTAATCAAGGAAATGTGACTTTTAATGTTAATGACAAGGAGCATACTGTCTATTTCCCCAAGAAGACTGATAGGACTTATGGTTTGAATTTAATTGAACATGTTGAGGGTATTCAAGTTGGAGAAATATATTGTCCCATACCACGCGAAAAATTTGAAACTATTATGATTGGACCATTGCTATCAAGGTTGAGGTAACATAATCGTTAGTGGAACACAAAGTTTTGCTTCATATAAAATTGTTTTGGTAACAAGAACTGATCAACCTTGTTAACAAAAAGATTTTAATGAACAAAATAATGTTTTCACCTTGATTATCCCCGTTTACTTTTATTTTATCCATTTTAGTTTTTGCTTTCGCTTAGTTTACTTTTCTGTTGTTAGTTGCTTGCATATTAGAGTGTCTTAGAACTTCTGAAGCTTTAGCTTTGTTTTGTCATTGCATCATTCTGGAAACCTTTTTCTGTCAGAAAATCATTCATCTATAACTGAAAATTGCTCAAAAATAAAGTATCTCGAAAAATTCCAGAAAATTCATATTAAATTTTTACATGAAAAAAGGGGCAGAGAAGTGCCTGGAGAGTACCAGGGGGCCCACCAGGCAGGCACACCACCTGGTGGCGCGGCCAGCCTAGGGGCGCGCCTGGTCATGGTGTGGGCCACCCTGGCCCTCCACTCACTCTCTCACTTGCCACTGCTCTCTGTCTCTCTCTCCCGAGAAAACACGAGTTCATTGCTCGAAATCGCGTTCTTGATGTTCTTGTCCATGATTTTTCGATCTCCTTGCTGGGCCCATCTTTGCTGCTAAAATTTGGAGCATTTGTTCTCCGGTATGTGACTCCTCCGCTTGTCCAAGTAGATTTGTGTTTAGTGGTTTATATCTTGAGTATTTTTCTGCTGTAGGTGACAGGTTATGAGAGCTTGTAAGCTTGTCCAATGCTTAGAGATATTGTTTTAATGCATGTTTAGGCCTCTTACAAGTCCCTATGAGTAGTGCCCTTTATTATATTTTCACTTTGCAATCACTTGTGTAATGGATGTTTAAATTTCAGAACAGAAGATGAATGAGCATCAACTCAACCAACATGAACTAAGGGCGCCTGAGGTTATGAAGGTTCACCGGGAGGAGGAAGTTTTTCCTTCCATCTATCCATGCTTCGAATTCATGAGGGCTGCAGGAATTTCCCAGGACTTCCACACCTTAGTTGCTAATGCAGGATTGGAGCACTTTGTGGAAGATGAACCTTGTCAATTTGTGAAACTAACTATGTCTATAGTGCAGGACTTTCGATTTAGTCAGTCTTTGCCTAACCCCATGGTCCACTACAAAATTTACAATATAGCTGTCGACCTCCCTCTTGATGACTTTTGTGCAGCTATTAAGGTACCTCAGTGGGGATCGTGTGGAAGGATTAAAGAGCGGCCTGTGCCACTCATGGACTTGTATGCGGAGATTTGCCAAGGGAGCAGCTTCTCAAAGGAGAGTGGGAAAATCCGTAACATTCATCTCCCATCTATTCACTACTTTTCTTACTTTATTGCCAAGTGTGTTCTTGCTAGGAAAATTGCTAATAAGCTATCCTCATATGATCTAGCATTCATCTCAGCTGCTTTAAAACAAGATAGAACTTACAACTTGGGTGCCTTGATAGCTTCCCGTCTTGCTGCTAACCGCGAGAAAGGTGGAATTTGTGGAGGCCTCATTGCTTCTCGTTTATTAGCGTTGCATGGTTTAGTGCCTCATCATCTAGACCTACAGTTTCCCATAGAAAGGCTTGACCTTAATTCCATGATACAGCATAAATTTGTTTCTTCTTGGGCTAATTTGAGTGAGTTGTCTTATGAAATAACCTTTCTCAAGGCTGGTTGGCGAAGGAGTAAGTCCAAGCGATTTGTTCTTTTGCCTGCACCTGTTTTGTTTAACCTTGATACTAGGGTAGGATGGTCACTCACTGAGGAGGAGCTTGATACGTACTTGGGAGAGCTCTCCCAACAGGAGCAGGATACTAGAAGGGAGGTTACAGATGATTTGGTCCAGCCCTCGAATGAGGGGGAGTCTTCATATCAGCAGCCTACCTATGATTGGGGAGCTTCTTCTTCTTCCCAAGGGCCTAATCACGATCATTCTTACAATGACCCGCCTGCTTGGAACCCTTACTCGTATTTGGATTGAGACCCACATAAGCCAAAGCCTAAGCTTGGGGGGAGGTACACCGACATCACTCATCTCCATATCATCTTTCGTCGGTACTTTGTATATTCATGTTTCGTTCTCTTTTTAGTTTTCGTTCTCTCTTTGCTTTTGCTTTCTAAAACACAAAAAGATCAAAAATATTTCTTTTGTTTCTCTTTGTTTGCTTCTTTTTGCCTTGGTTTGCTTTTCCATTTTTTCTTTGTTTGAACTATTCGAAAAACCTAAAAAGATTTTGCTTTGCTTGTTCTTCTTTTTTGGTTCCTATTTTTATGAAAATCGAAAACACCAAAAATATTTGTTGTTCTTCTTTGGTTTTGTGATTTTGTTGCAGGGTTCAGCAGTCCTCAGTGGAATTTGGTTTCATGTTATTATTCAAGCCACACAAGTGAAGGGCAATAATGAGGATTAATGACAACTTGAGGTGTGGTGAGAGGCTGGTAACGAACTCTATTTGTTTTCATTTTTGTACATATACTCATCATTGTGGGCATGCTTAGTCTGTTCATGTAGGGTGTATGTTATTTGTGGATGCTTAGTAGTTCTTGCTTTCTTATGATTAGCTCCAGCTTGCTAATAATTTGTAGCATGTCATATGAATGTTTGCTTGCATTGCTCTATTCATAACGTGGTATGACATTGTGGTACCCTCCTCTGATGTTTCACTTGAATTGACTTGGCACATGCTCATGCATGCATATGACTGAAACAATAATCAGTTAAGCCTCGATGAATTATTTTGCCTCAGGAGTCTTGAATCACTTTCATGCCATGATTAGTCCTGTTTTGCTGCAAGCGTGATTATGACAGTTATTGCTCTCTCGTTTGTCGCTCCCTTACTATTGCTAGCCTTCACCTGCACTGAGTATAAGCTTTACTCGTCTTTCCAACTCCCTAAAACCAATATTGCCAAAAGTGTCCACCATACCTCCCTATTATCATCATTTGCTATTCCGTGCATGCTTAGTATGCCTTGTTTTCTTCCGAATAAAATGTTTGCTTGTTATGAGAAAGTTAGTTAGTAAAGCTCTCATGAACTTGATGTCACACTTTATTTTCTTGCATTTAATAAACTTGAACCATTGCGTCCATCTTTGTTGCGTATATGCTTGCGCTTTATAAGTTGAAGTTAGCAGAACCATGTATCACGGGGAACGCTTTCGACATTGCACGGGTACTTTGTACCCCGTTGATATCATGATTCTTTTGCTTATGGATCTCGGCGGTGTGAAATAAAAGGGGAACTTGTAAGATCATGGAGTTTGTATATGTGTTAGAGAAATGCCTGGGCCGCTAGCCTAAGCCATGCCTAATCATGGTGGAAACTTGTAGCATAACCATAATAAGCATTCTATGAAGCATCCTCAATGAAAACCTATGCAAATAGCAAATAAAAAGATCGCTGAGATGCTCATTGTCTGCTTGCCTTGTCATTTTGATTATGGGATGGCTCCTGTATCATGTGCAAGGGGTACTCCATTGGCGGTTTCTCTATGATACATATATACTTACAATGACAAGAGCTTACTTGTGACTGAAGTTAAGTAGCATGAGGTCCGGTACTCGTAAGTAAGGGGCATGAGATTTTAACTTATAACAAGTCAAGCATATCCTCTTAGTTGTGTCACTTTAACCTTAACCATTTAAAGATGCTTATGATAGGGTCAATGAGAGCTCAAAGCTAACGAGTACCATATTTTCAGCATTTGGAAGCCTTTCAAACTTTTCAAAACCTTTTTCATTTCCTTGTTGAGTCACCTCCCATTCTATGAGCACTTTCTTAAGAGCATAGTTGTCATTCTTAGTGTAATGTGCTTGTCTCAAAACTTGATTAATTGTGTTATGACTTTGATGCTTGTATCTTTGATATCTTTACTTCTAGTCTTCACTTGAACTTCAGAGGTGCCTTCGCATTTATGTTTGCTCTACAATCAAAGGCAAGCGAGATACCACTCTATCATACTTTGTTATGAGCATTGCAATGTTGCTTATGTTTATGTTTCATGCTACTTATTATCTTTGAGTTGCAATATCTTCATAGCTTGCAATGACTATTAAGTAAACTTAGTTGCATACTCTTTATTATGAATTGACTGAGTAGTTGATCACATGCTGAGAATATATACATCTTATGAAGCAAATGTGTTCGTGAAAGTTTCTTTTATCGCACTCAGTTTTCAACTGAATTGCTTGAGGACAAGCAATAAGCTAAGCTTGGGGGGAGTTGATACGTCCAAAACATATCTACTTTTCCGAACACTTTTGCTATTGTTTCTCCTCTAGAATTACCTTGGTGTCTAGTTTTTGTGCAGAAAATCAACTATCAGGAAAAATCCTGGAAAATATGCCAAAAATCCTATTTCACCAGAAGACTGACGGATCCAGAAGACGAGACGGAGTAGGGCCGCAAGGGGCCCACACCACCTGGCCGCACGGGCCAGGCCAAGCCATGCCTAGGGGTGGTGTGGCCGCCTCGGCTGCCCCCTCGGCCTCCCTCTTCGCCTATAAGTCGCCTCTTGACCTAAAAACCAAGGGGGGTTCAACGTTTTTCCAGAAAGAGTTCCGCTCCGCCGCCACCACTAGATTCCGCAATTTAGAACCAGAAACTCCGTTTTGGCACCCTGCCGGGACAGGGAATTGGAGGAGATCATCGCCATCATCATCACCATCGCTTCTCCATCGACCATCCATGTTTCCCCCATCTATGAGTGAGTAATCCCCTACTGTAGGCTATGGGGATGGTAGGGATTGGATGAGACCGTTCATGTAATGGCATCGGATTGTTAGGGCATGGTGCCTAGTATCTATTATTAGTGCTTTTTGACTTTGTTGCAACTTGTTATGCTTAATGCTTGTCACTAGGGCCCGAGTGCCATGATTTCAGATCTGAACATGTTATTGATTCATTATGATAGTATTGTTTATGGTCTTACCTGCAAGTTGTATACACACGTTGTTGTCCGGAACCGAAGGCCCCGAAGTGACAGCAATCGGGATAACCGGAGGGAATGGCTTTGATGTGAGGATCATATGTGTTCATGGAGTGTTAATGCTTTGCTCTAGTGCTCTATTAAAAGGAGCACCTTAATTGTGAGTAGTTCCCTTGAGGCCCCGCTGCAAACGGGCTGGCATGACAAAATATGTTGTGCAAGTTCTCATTGCGAGCACGTATGACTATATATGGAACACATGCCTATGATTATCTATTACTTGGATGCTTTATCTTATTTATCTGCAAATGCCCTATGTTCTGATTGCTATATGAATTGTCTTGTCCATGCAACGCCCGTCCATTCATCCCTATGCCTACCGCACTTTAATCCTATTGTTTACTGCAATTGTTACTACTGTCTTTACTCTTACTACTGCTATTACTTTGCTATTGCTACTACAAAACTGTTGCTACTGATAAACTGCTGTGAGCAAGATTGTTTTTAGGTACAGCTGAATTGACAACTCAGTTGTTAAGGCTTATAAATATTCTTTGGCTCCCCTTGTGTCGAATCAATAAATTGGGTTTCACTTTCCTTGACAATACTGTGATACACCCCCTATACTTGTGGGTCATCACGTAGTCGCAGAAAACAGAACGCCCAAGTACTTTTTAGATAGTAAAGATAATAGCGATGAAAGTGGCGCGAAAAGTTTTCGACTTTTCCATGGAAAAACAGAAACGAAACGAAAATACGGAAATGGAAACGGAATTTTGCAAAACAGAATGGAAATGAAATTGGTTTGGCGGAAAGGGAAACAAAAACGAAACAATGTTTTCTGGCGGAATAGATGCAGAAATGGAATTTCCATTTCCATATAATATGAAATTTCCGTTTTAGGGTTAATTTCCATGGACAAATATAATATACACATTATATAACCTTGTCAAACCAAATTTGCAAAGCTTCTGATCCTAGAACCAGCGACCATGTAATCCCTTCACGTATTCGAGTAGGCTTCCATGATTTGATCTTTTTATTATTCCCTTGTAAACCTAGCACAATTCTATAATCAGGGAACAACTTTGTTTGTTTTCTTGGACGTTAGCAATTTGTTGCATGATTTCAGAGTTCTCTTAGTTCCGGGTAAAATCTTCATTGTTCCACGTCTGCACCATATTCGGTCGATCTATGTCTGCTTCTGTTTTTGTTTATGGGGTTTTTGTATTCGTTTTAGCTTCTGGTCGACATGATAAGATAGGGGTGGGGGTTGCCAAATGATTTATGGTACTTTTCTATGGTGATTCTTGTGTTGTTCCGTGGTGTCAATTGCCCACTATGTTCTTTGTAGTGGTTTGGAGTAGTAGCATGTGTAATATATCTGCTTAGTTTGTGCAATGTACTTAACTCAGTAATTTTTATGTCATTATTTTATACGTTCATGGATTGTGTAAAGGGAAACTAGAAGAAGATAAACAACATTTGCGACAGATAGTGACCCAAATTCCTCTTCGCCTTGCCCATCGAGACATCTCAAGTGCAAGTTTTTTGAATACAGTCCAAGTTTTTTCACATGAATTTTGTCAGCAATATCAAGATGAACACGAGCAAAACATAGACGCATAGGATACCATGGTTACATGCTAGCTCTGCCACACAATCCATTGAACATTGACCAGCACGGTGGCAAGGTTCATTATTTTTTGGATATTCACAACTGAGCTCAAGCTCATTTGTTCCTTGAGAAATCAGCCAATCAAATGCCTCTGTGATGTGGTCGGGCCATGGATCTGGTTTGTAAAACAGAATATTTGGGGGCAACCGCTCAACACCCTAAACGAGTGTGGCTATCTTTTATATATAGGGGTACACTAAGTGTATAATACAGATTACAGGAGTTGTACAAAGGCTACTCATATACAGTCTAACACCCTCCCTTAACCTTAACTTTTGCATGGAGTATAAAGCAAGTTAAGATTGTGTTTAAAACCTTCAAACTGAGGCTGTGACAATGGCTTCGTGAAGATGTCATCTTTAGAAAAGATAAACTTGATGTGGAGTAGCTTCTGTGCAACACGTTCCCTCACAAAATGATAATCAACTTCGATGTGTTTCGTTCGGGCATGGAATACTGGATTGGATGAAAGGCATGTAGAACCAATCTTGTCACACCAAAGGACCAGTGGCTGATCCTGAGAGAATACCAACTCTCTCAGTAAAGACTGCACCCATATGAGCTCGGCTGTGGCATTGGAAACCGCCTTGTACTCAGCTTTAGTACTGCTGCGAGAAATTGTAGCTTGCTTGCGAGCACTCCAGACAATCAAGTTAGGACCAAGGACGGCCGCATAGCCCCCTGTGGATCACCTGTCATCTGGACTGCCAGCCCAATCCGCACGCAAAAATGCTGATAGAATACAGGACGACGCATGTCGGAGATGTAGACCATATGAGACAGTGAAGTGAATATAGCACAGAATATGCTTGACAACTGACCAATGAGAAGTCTTGAGAGCATGAAGATACTGCCACGTACGATTAAATACATAGGTAATATTGGGTCTGGTGATAGTCAAATACTATAGACCACCAACAATAGTGCGGTACTCAGTAGCCTCGCCAGAGGTATGTGGATCACCAGTAAGAGCAGATAATCAATCAGTGGCAGACATAGGAGTAGCAACATCTTCGCACTTAAGCATACCGGCATGTCGTAGTAAGTACAAGGAATACTTGTGTTGAGTGAGAGTGATCCCAGCAGTAGACTGAGCAACCTCCAGACCAAGGAAGTAATGCAAAGTGCCCAGATCATTTATAGAAAAATCAGCACTCAAGGCAGCCAATAGACGGTTAATAGCAGCAACTGAGGAACTAATGAGGATGATGTCAACAACATATACCAATAGATACATAGTTACCTCAAAACGCTGATAGAGGAACATGGACGTATCAGCAGTGTATGGAATAAACCCGTGAGACCGAAGAACTGAGCCAAGGTGTGCATGCCATGCGCGAGGAGCCTGCTTTAGTCCATACAGATCCTTAACAAGACGACACAAATGATGAGGCCAAGAAGGATCAACGAGACTTGTTGGCTGACGCATATAGACCTCTTCCTCCAAGGCTCCATGGAGGAAAGTATTCTGCACATCGAGCTAGCACAACGACCACCCTCGTGTAACAGCCAATGAGAGCAGGAGGAGAATGGTAGTAGGCTTGACAATAGGGCTGAAATTATCCTCATAATCAAGACCATACCTTTGTTTGAATCCCTTGGCAATTAAACGTGCCTTGTAGCGTTCAATAGAGCCATCAGCATGTTTTTGACTTTGAACACCCATTTTGTGACGCCAGAAATAGGAGGAACCAGCTGCCAAGTATCATTTTTCAAGAGTGCCTGAAACTCCCGCTCCATTGCACTATGCCAACGAGGAATACCAAGAGCAGCCTGAAAATGTCAAGGTTCAACAGTGGGATCAACCTCAGCCTGTGCCACACATGCTACAATCCACGCAACTGTTCCATCAGTGCATTCCCGCGAGTGAAAGATGCTGCTCTGACTACATGTTCGAGCACGCAGAGGAGCAGCTACTGGTGGTGGTGGTGACGAAGCTAGAGGTGATGGCGAGGCATCGCTGGATGTGGGAGACGTCCCATGCGATGCAACAGGCGATGCGAGTGGGACTGACCCTGTATCGTATGAGGCAGGTGAGGCAGGGACGCTGCCGGATGAAGGCGGCCTAGCTTAGGCCGTAGCAGATGGGGGCAGCCTAACCTGGGCCATATCGGGCGAGGCAGGGGCGTTGCCGGGCAAAACAGGAGCATCCTGGGATGGTGGTGGTACACTATTAGGAGAGCCCAACCTAGGTGATGACGATCCCGACGTAGCTGGGGACGATAGTGGACCAGGAGTCGGAGGTACACCCGCGGTGGAATCACCCAAGACACATCCGAAAGTGCTTGTTGCATGCTCCTGGTTGACATCCGGATCGACCTGTGGAGAGGATGCAATGTCCATCTCCCGATCGATAGTAGGCACCTAATCATCCAGCAGCTCAAGGCGCGCTCCTGTGCCAGTACCTATGACATGATTAGGCAACAAAGTAGGGGTATATCACTACAAGAATATGGGCGGTTCATGTCGATCTGATATCGTCATGGATGAGGGTCAAAACGTTGTAGATGGCCATCCGTGACTAATTCTGCGATGAAAAAATAGGTCATGGACCTCATGTCATAATTGAACCCGTGATGTTTTTTCTCTCTGAAAACGTCACACCCGCTCGCGATGTTCCTGTAATTTCATCGCGGCGAACTAGACCGTCCTAGCCCTGGCCCAATCATTCATGACGTTTTTATTTCATCACGATCGAGGCCACGTGGCAGACGGCACCGCTAGTGGCTGTCAGCGATGTTTGCTGACATCATGTTCGCCGTCTACAACGTCATCGACTTCCTGCCATTTTTTCGTCACGACCTGATTCCGTTGTCTCCATATCCGTGATGTCATCCAACCCGTTCATGGTGCCATTCTTCCCGTTTATGACGTCACATGGGCCGTGACAAATTTTGTTCGTCGCCACCTTTCGACGCCATGTTGACACGTGGACGGTTGGCACGACCAAGCTTGCGCCAATCGGACAAGACCACATGGGCAAGCCGCAGAACAACACGTTGACAAATCAAAATGGGACACGTATCACCTATCAACGACAAATTCTATGTGATGACGTCATCGTTGGCCGTGACATTTCTGTTTCATCTAGATAGTTGGCCAGTGAAAGGCGGCCATGTCGGCGTTTACCTATGACAGAAATGTTTCATCAAGAAGAACTGAGACGATTTTGTTTTCGTCGTGGATGCATGCTGGCATCACCGTGAGATCAGGGGCCATTTGTGCACGTAAATTTCTACTAGGCCTAATCATTTGTGACTCATTTCACACCACATGCATCAAATAACAGAATTTGACAATAAATTTTAGGACAATTTTTCACGTAAATTTCCATAGCAGTTTCTGAGCCAAAAGCCTCACAAGCTTCCACAGCCAAAAACTTTCCACAACAGTTTATGAGCCAAAAGAATCACAAGTTTCCCTGCCCAAAAGACTCACAAGTTTCCACACCAGTTAACTTTCCTAGCCCAAGAACTCACAAGTGTCAACCACAAGTTCACTTACCCTGTAATAGTTGAAGCTGCTATTGCCGCTGCTGCTTCTACTGAGTCATCTGAGACAACACTTGCTGAAGTAAGTCGTTTGTATGGTTTTATTTATCCTGCATCTCTTCTTGCTTCTTCTGCATTTCTGTCATGGCTTTAGCATACTGCAGCCTCTCTGCCTTGGCAACTTCTTTCGCTCTCTGCAATTCCTCTATGGTATAGCGCAGTTTGTCACTCCCTGCTCTCTCAGCCAAAAGTTCCGCTTCAAGGACATACCTGCTTCGTCTTGATGTACTTGGATGGAGGCCGATGTTCTTCAGGAATGTTGGCTTTCTGCTGTCTAGCGAGAGTGCAAAGTGCACAACCTCGATGGAAGAAAGTGGTTCTTCCCCTTGGACATCTGGAGCCATCTTCTCTTCCATGATTTCCTACAGTATTAGGAATATAAGCGAACATTAGAAAAATAGCAAGCAAACTACAATCATATCGTATACAATTGAGAGATGAAGATAGCATTGAATTTTACAAAGATGAAAAGTATTCAAGAGGAATTACAATTGCTTCCTTCATGTTCTGAGTGTAGCCATTTTTCGGGTTGCAATGCGTCTTTTTGAAGAGTTCGAAGGCATCATCCTCACCGTTGCACACAACCTCATAGCTATGAGAACCCGTGGTAGCAGGGTACAAGACTTTGCTCCTTTTCTCCTTGTTTTTTACACAAGTACTCTACACAAGCAGAAACCATACAATATAAGAGGCAGTTCCAATCAAACAATTCAAACACAGGCAGTAACAATATAAGAGTAAATGAAAAGTAACTTGTTTCCTAGGGTCAGACCAAGTATAAACAAGCTTGCACCACTTCTCGTCGGTCCTGTGTTTCACTTCATCAGGACATTTCCTTGTAACTTGGTTCAGAGGGTAGGGATAAAAATACTTCTTATTCAGAATATGCCGCTGATTCCTTGCATGCCTCATAAACTGATTTGTGCAAGCATTCCGCATGTTAGGGTGATTTGTGTCCATGGCAAACTTTTGCTGAAATAAAACATGGAGCATCAGCATTTGCATGAACATCGAAATGGAAAGATAAAGGACAACTAAGTCATAGAACATACAAAAACTTTGCCTATGAAGTCTTCTTGGACATCAACCCTCTTCTTGTACTCTTTCCAGTGGGGTAAGATAGGCATGCTAGTCCTTACTGTGACTACACACTCACTGGCAAACCTGATAGCAACACCTAGTTCGTCTGGTCTAGTTCTTCCTGGAAGAACTTTAAGTGAAAGCCTCCCTCCTTTGGACAACTTGTCAAGCCTCTTCCCCATGTTTTCCCCCTTACCGCTAGAGCTTTACCATTATGCAGAACTATATCTTTAGAATTCTGCGATTCGGTATCTTCAGAACAAGGTGCATCAAAGTCTTGAGACATCTGGTAGCCATCATCATCTATAGGAATACAATGTGCTGATTGAGTGTTCCATAGTAATATGATGGGATTAAATGGATTACTATAAAGCAAGCAGTCGGTTTAACACATTACCACATTGAGACTAGTCACTCTAGTCTTGGCACGGTACTTCATGACTAGGATCAGATTCCCCATATTCGGTAGCTGACTCATCATATTGGGTAGCTGACCCCTGACCCTCAAATTGGGTACCAGAGTCCTCACGGTCGGTAGCTGAACAAAAATGTTGGGTAGCTGAAGCAGCGCCTTGGGTACCTAACCCATCGGTTTGGGATGATGCACGGTCGCTTCAGGGAGGTGCCCGCAGACAGCTAGGTGGTGGCTTTTGGATTTGGAGAGGTGGCAAGTCACCTTTGGGGGATACCCGTGGGCAAAAGGATGTGGACTTCATCACTTGGGAAGGTGGCTTCTTGATTTGTACAGGTGGCAGGTTGGCTTTGGGAGGTGCCAGAGGACGGCAGGATGTGGGTTGGGGTTCCATACCATGGGTATGTGGCTGCTGGCTTTGGGGAGGTGGCTGCTTTTTGGGGAGGTTGCTGCTAGCTTTGGGGAGGTGGATGCTGGCTTCGGAGGGTGCATACTGGCTTTGGGGAGGTGGCTGATGGCTTTGGGGAGGTGGCGGCCGGCATACCAACGGGTCGGAGGGAGTGGGAAGCTCGCCTTGGGCAGAGTGCTGCTCATGTTGGACATCTTCCAGCTCGCCTTGGGAAGCTGGTTGATTGCCTTGGGCTGTTGACTTCTTCGCTTGGGTAGGTAGTAGATTGATGGCTTCTCGCTTCTCTCCTTGGTGGGCATCAGGAACTGCAGCTTTAGACACTTGGCTGCCATGAGGAACTACAGCTTTGGCCACTTGGCAAGCATCAGGAACTGCAGCTTTAGCCACTTGGCCGGCATGAGAAACTACAGATTTGGCCACTTGGTGGGCATCAGGAACTGAAGGTTTAGCTACTTGTCGGGCATCGAGAACTGCAGATTTGGCCATTAGGTTGCCATCAGGAACTGCATCATCGGTCACCAGCAGGGGAAAATGAAGTGCAACTCTAGCCACCTCCAGGGCATTAGGAAGTGCAACTTTGGCAGTTTGCCTGTCATCAGGAAGTGCGGCTTTGGTCGTTTGCCGCGCATTAGGAAGTTCAGCTTTGGAAATCTTCTGGGTTGCACTCCGAGTTTCTTGTGAATGGGTTGCGGGACTTACCGCTTTTGTTGTTCGCCGTGTGGAACCTAGAGGTGGAAGTCCTGCTTTTAGAAGATTCCCCTTGGACCTCGTGTGTCTCTCATTTTCTATGTCTAGAGATAGTATTGATGCCACGACACGCTTGCGAGATGATCCACCACCAGGAGCCATCCTTCACCTGGGAGTTGTCTTCTTGAATTTTCTCTTCTTAAGCTACACATTTTACATGTAACAATCAATTGGGGAAAATAATGAGGAACAAAACATATGGAAAAAAGAGTAAGCAAACAATTCCACACAAGATGATTTGGCAGCACCTTAATTGTGGAGAAATAATGACAAGATGGTGAGCTAGCAGGAAGGGGACTACCTGCAGCCTAGTCTCCTTGGTGACTAGTGTTTCATCACCTGATAGGTCACCTTCACTGATACCCCCCCTCGGGATCATACCGAGGTCTAGCGTGATCATTGTTGCTCTTTTTAGGGGAGAATACAGTTGAGGATGCAACAACACTGGCTATGAACCTAATACCAAGTTGTTGCATCCATGGACTCTTTCTCATGATGGTTTTCATCCGAATTTCTTCCATTGGTAGTATTTGTGGTTCTAACATGAATAAAGAATTCCAATTAATCTAGAAATATAAAACTAGGTGCGATACCAACCTATGCTATATAGTATATAGTACTCATCATTTAACAGGTCGCCATGAGCAATTTAAACAAAAAGATCATAGGCTGCCAAACTAATGCAACACACGGGATAATGTAACCTGGTCTAAAGCCTTCCTTTTTCTACTTCTAGGGGGGATATACTTGGTGATGCAACAAATTATGCTAAGAACCTAAGAGCATGTACAATGCAAGACGCTTAGAGAAGTCCTTAGCAAAATAAACTGGTTTTCGGTTAAGCAATGGTGCTTATTTATAACAGGATGATGTCTAAATTGGCACCTCTCGAATACAAATAAGAACTGTTTCTTACGAAAAAGCTTGGTTTATTTTCCTAAGCAACATCCCAAGCACATTCCACTGTACATCTGTGCTTCTAACATGTGTAGGGAACTCCAAATACGGCTCAATATATAACATATGGGGTGGAACAGTCCGCTATGACCAATTCATACTCTGATCATAAGACATATGACGAAACATCAAAACAAATGCAACATGGATTGCATGATACTACTACTATGGGTAGCCTAGCTGGTATTATACACTAGTATCATACACAGAATACTAGTGTGTAGAAACTTTCTACTATGACCAACCTAAATGATGGTGTCTATGTTATAAGACCTATGACACTGCTCACTATGGAGATACTATTAAGACCAGTCATAGTGGGGAGTAATATAGCCTAGTAACATGCTATGTTACTCCCCACTATGACCAGACTTAGTATTATACACTGCAATAATAAGCAGAGTAGGACGATTAAACATAAGCAGTAAAAGCATCTACCATACAATTAAATAGGAAATTAAGCAAAATATAACCTATGGTGCTCATTGTCCTATAGTAACCATCATGTAAAATAGTAAACTATGAACTACTTATACGATGAACATCAGACATATTAGGAAGCAGCCAAAGTAATGCAACAAACAGGATAATGCAACCTTTATCACACGCAAACTGATCATAAGCCTAATAGTTTACAAGGTGGACAATTCACCAATTGGTTGCAATAATAAGGAGGGCAAGACAATTAAACATGAGCAGTATATGCATCTATATCTAGCCACTAAATAGGCAAGTAGGTAGAATATAACATATGTTGTTGATTGTCCAATAGTAACCATAAGTGTAAAACAGTCCATTGTGAACAATTTGTATTTATACTCTGATCATAAGACATATGATGAAGCAGCCAAAAAATTGCAACAAACAAGATAATGCAACATTTATCACACGCAAACTGATCATAAGCCTAATAGTTTACAAGGTGGATAATTAACCAATTGGTTGCAATAATAAGGAGGACAGGACAATTCAACATGAGCAGTATATGCACCTATATCTTGCCACTAAATAGGCAAGTAGGCAGAATATAACATATGTTATTGATTGTCCAATAGTAATCACAAGTGTAAAACAGTCCACTGTGAACAATTTGTATTTATACTCTTATCATAAGACGTATTATGAAGCATCCATAATATTGCAACAAACAAGATAATGCAGCGTTTATCTGCAACAAACAATATAACCAAATAGTAGAAAAGCAAGGTAAGTGTTTCCTTGCCTTCAGCCTGTGGGGCCTTTTTTACTACTATTCTTGGCAGAACGCTTAAATCGTGGCATCGAGGCTTGTTAGCGGACCTTGGTAGAAGACTATGTGGACGAGGTGTACGACGAGTAGGCAGACCTTGTCGACAGCGAGGTGGCAGACCTTGTCGACTAGGTGGACGGCGAGGTGCACGACGAGTAGGCGTACCTTGTAATCGAAATGCACGTCGAGTGAGCAGACCTTGACTGCGAGGGGGAAGATCTTGACGGTGACGTGCACGGATAGTGGGAAGACCTTGACGGTGAGGTGGCAGGCCTTGTGAACGAGGTGCACGGTGAGGTGGCATACCTTGTCAGCGAGGTGCACGTCGAGTGAGCAGACCTTGATCTCGGGGACCTTGGCGTCCAGGGAGCAGACCTTGATGGAGAGGTGCATAGCGAGTGGGGAGATATTGATAGAGAGGTGAACGTAGAGGTGGAAGATCTTGTGGGTGAGGTTTAAAATGAGGTTGCAGACCTAGGAGCTTGACAGTTGGCACGACGTGGTGGAAAACCGTGAGGGTGACGATGGGCTAGGGTTGGGCTACATCGACGGCTAGCTGTGTACTGGAACGAAGGATGGTAGCATGGTGAGGAGGGGAATAGGGCAGCGAGGGGCAGAGGGAAGGACGATGGCGAGTGGAGGAGGGACAAACGGCGGTGAGGGTGAGGGCGAGGGAGGAGGTAGAGGGCAGCGAGGTGAGGAAAATTGGATCTCCTCCACTTTCAGCGAGGGAGGGGATAAGGAGGGTTTCTTTTAGATTACCTAAATGCCCTCTACGCAAATGATGCGTGGCACTGTGCTGAAGGGATGATCGGTCTATCCTATTGATGGCCCACAAGTATAGGGCGTGTATCGCAGTATTTTCAATAAGTAAGAGTGTCGAACCCAACGAGGAGCAGAAGGTGCTAGCTAGTGGTATGGATCAGGAATTCTCTACAAATACTTAGCAAACGGATTTTTAGGGGTTTTCGATAAAGCAAGTAAACAAAGTACGAGTAAATAAAAGACAGTAGGAGTAAATGTAGCAAGTGGCCCAATCCTTTATGCAGCAAAGGACAAGCCGGTTGTATTACTTAAGATGACCAAACGTTCTCGAGGACACATGGGAAGACTGTCAAGTGCTTTCGCTTCATATAGTTGATTAATCTTCTTTAGCTTGCTAAGTGTTGTGTGGGTGAACCTGTGCTAATGTACCGCCCCATCCAAGACTAATACATACTTGTGATTATACCCCTTGCAAACATCCGTAAGTACAAGAAAGTAATTAAGGTAGAAACCTAACCACAGCTTTAAACTCTAAGACCCTTACGTCCCATGTGCAATGGTTTCCTAACGGGGGTTCAGGTTTTTGTCACTCCGGCAACCCCTACGATTAGTAGCCAAATACACAATGCATTCCCCTAGGCCCATATAGGTGAAGTGTCATGTAGTCGACGTTCACATGACACCACTAGAAGAAGTACACCACAACTTAAATATCAAACTATTGAATCTTTCTCAACACAACTCCACTACTAACAATAAGACTTCTCCCATGTCCTCAAGAACAAAACGAACTACTCACAAAAAATCATAGGGATCATGATCAGAGATGGAATAATGATGTATAACAATCTGAACATAAACAATAATTCAATGGTTCACTCAATAGCATCAACTACAAAGAGTAATCAACACCGGGAAAGTTTCCCGTATGAACTATAGCAAGATTCAACCCAATTGTTACAGCATATGGAGATGGTGATGAGGGTGCTGATGGTGATGATGGTGGTGGTGATGATGATGATCCCGATGAACTCCATATTGATGGTGGTGTTGATGGCGACGATCTCCCCTCTCTGGGAAGGAATTCCCTCGGCAGAAATCTGTCTGCCGGAGAGATCTTTCTCTCTTGGTGTTTTCCGCCCCGCAGAGGCGGCAAAATCTTTCTGTGGTTGCTCCCCGAGTCTTAGGGTATCGGGAGGTTGATATACTCCAGAGGGGAGAGGCTGGAGTGGGCTAGGGTGGCCACACCACCTCTAGGCGCGACCTAGGGCTGCCCGCTCCAGGGGGTGGTGTGGGCCCCCTGTGGCCCATCTCCACTCCGTCTTCTAGCATCCTTGGTCTTCTGGAAAAATAGGAGTTTCCGTATATCTTCCCGGATTTTCTGATCTTCGCGAATTTTGCCTCCAAACAGCACCTTTTCCATCAGAATCCTGACTATAGCGGTCCATGCTCCAAAAGTCATCAACCATGCAAAAACATATGAAATAACATAAGTATCACCTCTCAATACGAAATATATCAATGAATAATAGTGAATTAAGACATAGAATAGTGATGCAAAATGGACGTATCAACTCCCCCCAAGCTTAGACTTCGCTTGTCCTCAAGCGAAACTGAGCTCAATAAACATGGCCTCAGGTTTATGGAGTGAAGGGTCGATAAAAGAATACAGACAAGAAGCATCACATCCATGAAATGCATAGATCATAATAGAAGACAACTCACTATTATATAACTCAACTTGCAATGAGTAAAGGAAACACATTAAAGATACATAAAGTGAATCATAATTGGTAATGGCAAACTTAGCTCTTGGTCGAAGAATAGTTGATAAATTGCTGGAGTTCACAAATAGCTGGTTATTCAATAATAGCTTTCAAAGTGTAAACATCAAGATAAGAGCAATGTGCAAAACAAGGAACATAATAAACATGATTTAATAAATCATCATATGAATGAATGAAACACATCAACTCAAAATTGCTGAGGTAGAAGGGAGTAGGTTTACTGACTCAACTACAAGGTAAAAGAAAGGCCCTTCAAAGAGGGAAGCAGGGATTGCAAGTCTCATAAAGAGCTCCCAAAAATTATGATACTTACTAGCTTTCAGCTCTCATTGCCCCTATCATAGGCATCTTTAGGTGATTAAGGTTAAAGTGATCAAATATGAGGATATGCATTGACAAGTTGTAAGTTGAGAATCTCATGTCCCTTGAATACGAGGGACACTCCTCATGCTACTCAAGTTTAGTCACCGGTAAGTTCTTGTCATCGTAAGCATATGTGTATCATAGAGAACCAACGGGTACCCTTGCCCGATGATACGGAAGAATCCCCATATCAAAATGACAAGGCAAGCAGACAACAAGCATCTCAGCAATCTTCTTATTTACCATGGGAATATGGTGCTTTTTTCTCTCTTTCCTCTTTTCATAATCTCTTTTTTCTTTTTCTCTTTTTTCTCAATATCTATCTCTTTTTTTATAAGAAGAATGCTTCATAGATACTCGTTATGGTTACGCTGCAGGTTTCCACCATGTCAGCATGGATTAGACCAGCGACCCAGGCATTTCTCTAACACACATGCATAACTCCATGGACTTACAAGCTCCCCTTTCATTTCACACCGACGACATCCATAGACAAAAGAACATGATATCAACTAGGTACAAAGTACCAGTGCAATGTTGAAAGCGTTCCCCATGACAGCATGGTTCTGCTAATTCACAACTTACAAAGCGCAAGCATATCATAACATAGGTGAGCACAATGGTTCAAGTTTATTAAGTGCAAGAAAGTAAAGTGTGCCATCAAGTTCATGAGAGCTTTAATCACTAATTTTCACATAACAAGTTTAATTTGGGAGGTAGACAAAACAAGAATTTACTTGGAATAGCAATAATGCTACTAGGTAGGTATGGTGGACACAAATGGCAAAGGTTTTGGTTTAAGGGAGTGGATGCACGAGAAGAATTCCCTCTCAGTACAGGTTTTTGGCTAGCAAGGCTGGGTAGCAAGTACAAGAGTTGAAGGAAACAAACAAACATACAAGTGATAAATACAAACATGTAATCTTCCTTGGAAGCACAAAAGATCTTAACTAGAGAATACTAAACTTATGAGCAAATCAAGAAAGAAAGATGATGAAATTATATTTCTTTAGAGTACTTTTATCTTTTCTTTCAACTCTCAAAAATAGTGTTGCTACTAACCGAGCTAGGTTTGCCAAAACCAACTAAATTAAATCAATGATCCCAAAGTGATACCAATACTAACAACAAGATCAATCATATAACCACGAATTTAAAACTAATATAAGCTAGGCAAAAGAGTAAATGATAGAACTTCTCATTAATATTCCATAACGGCAACTCACACCAAGGGATACATATCTAACGAGAGAGGGGACACTTCCATAATGCAAACCATCCTACATAATAACTCCTCTAATCATGATATGACTCTACTAATAAGGTAAAAAGATAGAAGATAGTGATATGATACCGCGGCACTCCCCCAAGCTTGGAACAAACCAAGGGGATGCGAAACCTGATGGCGAATTACTCCTTTGGTGGTGGTGGTATTATGCTCTTAGTTGATGTGAGGAAATCTTCCAGCATCTTACGAAGCCTATCATTCTCCCATTGAAGCATGTCCAGCTTCCTCTTCAAGTCTCGGTACTTATCGAAGAATTCTTTAGTGACTCGTAGGGCTTCCGTTGATGCAGGGCAAGTGACTGAAGGTACCAGCCCTTGCTTGGGGTCTCGGAGGTCTTCCTCCATAGGTTCCTTCCCTTTATCCTTGGCAGACACCATTGTGCTTCTAAGCCTTCAAAGAGTATGTCCTGGCAGAAACAGATCAAAACAAAAACACGACGAAAACACGATATATGAACCTCGGGGGATCCGGGGGGTTATATATTACGAAGTTTCACATCAAAAGGAAGGTCTTTGGGAGAAAGCGAGTGGGGCGAGTCAGGTGGACTCACCACCTGGTGGCGCGGCCAGGGAGGGCCCGCGCCACAGGGTGGTGTGAGCCACCCTGGCTCCGTTGCTGTCCCTTTTTCGCTTCGTAGCTCTCCTTATTGACTAAAAACTGCAAAAATATAGTTGGATAGTGTTTTCGTGGAACTTTTCTTACCAGAACTGTTACCTATTTGAAAACAGACTCTGCAGGTCTCTGAATTTGGTATCTAGTAGATTCTTCCGGAGTCATCACTTTAATAACATCAATATCTTCATCTTCATACTCTTATTACTTGAGTCATAAAAACTTTCTCTTCCTTATTACACCATTATCTCCACTACCTGGAAATTTCTTTCACAGAAAACTTCACACGGTTCTCATTAGCAACATTAGTATAAGTGAAGTGATCAAACCTTTTGAGCTCAATTTCAACTGAAAACTGACAAAACATAAGCTACTATAGCAACTCCTTCTGAAAACCCCAAAAAGAATTCAAAAAGGAAATCGAATAAACAAGCAAATGCAAGATTGGCTAAATCTGTCAAAACAGACCAGCAGGTAAAGATCAATTTTTTCAAAACTCTTCTGTGGCTCAAATCAAAAAGTGCAAAACTAACGAAAGTTAAATAACAACCTGGGGCAGAAGCACAAAAAAGCACAACTCAATCCGACAGACAGAGATCTCTCACGAATTTTTACGGTGAAGCACAATTTTTTTGTTTCGGGATAGCAACTTCCCCAAATCTTACTTGTCTCTCATTAGAGGTTGATCTTGACACAAAAACCAAACAAAATGGATAAGGAGCGGTTATTACCGAAGTAATAACTTCCAAGACTCAAAGAACCAAAAACAAACTGAAAGCAAAACAAATTGGGTTGTCTCCCATAAAGCTCTTTCTTTATAGCCATTAAGATGGGCATGATAATCTTGAAGAAGCTCACTCAGGAATATGAATTGAAGTGAAAGGGAGCATTAAGAAGCAAAAACACACACACACATTTAAGTCTAACCCACTTCCTATGCATGGGAATTTTGTAAACAAACAAGTTGTTGAAACCAGAGGCAACTTGCATAAGAAGGCAAAAGAAGTGCAACATAAAAACTTTCAGCATAAAACAAGGAAACTTGATATTATTGAGATGCATAAGAACACTTTTCCCTCTCTCATAGTAACTTTCAGTATCATGCATAAACTTAACAATATAGCTATCACAAGGACCATCATAGCAATGATCACTTATTCTAACAGAAAACACAGGAATACTAGCTCTCGTAACACTACTATGTGAAACAATATTAGAGGTATCCTTACAAAGGATAGTCTGTCCTTCTTGTTCATATTTAGTGACAAAGTCTTTCACACTTGCAATTATAGGTTCATCAACCATTTGTTTATCAGGTTCAACAGCTTTATTTGTACTTTCATTAACCATACTAGCTATCATAGAATGTTCCTTTACCTTAACTAGAAAAGACATTTTCTCAATATAAGGTTCAGGTAAAACATGATTAGCAGTATAAACTTCAGTATTTCTTGCAGGAACACTCTTAGCAATATCTTTATAAGGTTCATGATACTTATTCCACTTCTTTTTAGGCACTTCAATGTAGGAAGCAAAAGCCTTAAAATAAGAAGCAATAGCTTGAGAGTCTAGATCATAAGCATTTTTAATATTTTGAAAGTCATCAGTTCCCATAAAAGATACAATGCATTCATAATCATAATTTATACCTGACTTTCTACCTTTGTCATTCTCCCAAGCTTCAGCATTGTCTTGAATACGGTCCAGAAGATCCCATTTAGCTTCTTCTCCCATGCGAGTGAATGATCCAGCACATGAAGCATCAATAAATCTTTATCATGTAGAGGGAGCCTTGCATAAAAGTTATTGATAATAATATTGTTGGGGATCTCATGAATGCGACATTTGAACATTAGTAACTTCAGTCTCCTCCAAGCTTGAGATGTACTCTCTCCATCAAGAGGCCAAAAGTTGTATATTTGATTCCGATCTTTATGAATCTCACTAGGAGGATAAAACTTTGAATAAAAGAGAGGCACTATTTACTCCCATTCCAGAGCTTGACCATTCTTCAGCAGCTTATACCATTCCTCAGCTCTTCCTTTTAGTGATAATAAGAATAACTTCTTCTTAACTTGATTTGTAGTAATACCTGCACACTTGAACAACCCACATAATTCATGTATAAAGAGCAAATGATCACCGGGATGGACAGTTCCATCTCCAACATAGTAGTTATCCATAACACGATCAATAATTCTTGTAGGTATTTTGAAAACATCATTCTCAGCAGGTGGTGGTTTATCTACTACCTTAGAAGTGGTAGTAGCATTACCAAATAAGAAACTCAGCGAATTATCCATAACGAAAATAAAGCAACTAGCAGAAGTAAACAATACTCACAGTAGAAGTTTCCTTTACCAGTTCCACTCTCCAATAGCGCTTCACTCCCCGGCAACGGTGCCAGAAAATAGTCTTGATGACCCACAAGTATAGGGGGTGTATCGTAGTATTTTTGATAAGTAAGAATGTCGAACCCAACGAGGAGAAGAAGGTGCTGGCTAGTGGTATGGATCAGGAATTCTCTGCAAATACTTAGCAAATGGATTTTTAGGAGTTTTCGATAAAGCAAGTAAACAAAGTACGAGTAAATAAAAGACAGTAGGAATAAATGCAGCAAGTGGCCCAATCCTTTATGCAGCAAAGGACAAGCCGATTGTATTACTTAAGATGACCAAACGTTCTCGAGGACACATGGGAAGGCATCAAGTGCTTTCGCTTCATATAGTTGATTAATCTTCTTTAGCTTGCTAAGTGTTGTGTGGGTGAACCTATGCTAATGTACCGCCCCATCCAAGAATAATACATACTTGTGATTATACCCCTTGCAAACATCCGTAAGTACAAGAAAGTAATTAAGGTAGAAACCTAACCACAGCTTTAAACTCTAAGACCCTTACGTCCCCTGTGCAATGGTTTCCTAACGGGGGTTCAGGTATCTGTCACTCCGGCAACCCCTACGATTAGTAGCCAAATACACAATGCATTCCCCTAGGCCCATATAGGTGAAGTGTCATGTAGTCGACGTTCACATGACACCACTAGAAGAAGTACACCACATCTGAATTATCAAACTATTGAATCTTTCTCAACACAACTCCACTACTAACAACAAGACTTCTCCCATGTCCTCAAGAACAAAACGAACTACTCACAAGACATCATAGGGATCATGATCAGAGATGGAATAATGATGTATAACAATTTGAACATAAACAATAATTCAATGGTTCACTCAATAGCATCAACTACAAAGAGTAATCAACACCGGGAAAGTTTCCCCTATGAACTATAGCAAGATTCAACCCAATTGTTACAGCAATATGGAGATGTTGATGAGGGTGCTGATGGTGATGGTGGTGATGATGATGATGATCCCGATGATCTCCAGCTTGATGGTGGTGTTGATGGCGACGATCTCCCCTCTCTGGGAAGGAATTCCCCGAAATCATGCGCCAGAGATCTTCTCTCTCGGTGTTTCCGCCCGTGGGCGGCAAACTCTTTCTGTGGTCACTCCCCGCGTCTTAGGGGTTCGGGAGGTTGATATACGCCCGAGGTGGAGTGGGCTAGGTGGCCACACCACCTCTAGGCGCCTGACCTTGCCCGCGCCCGGGGTGGTGTGGGCCCATCTCCACTCTGTCTTCTAGCATCCTTAGTCTTCTGGAAAAATAGGATTTTCCGTATATTTTCCCGGATTTTCTGATCTTCGCGAATTTTGCCTCCAAACATCACCTTTTCCATCAGAATCCTAACTGCAGCGGTCCATACTCCAAAAGTCATCAACCATGCAAAAACAGATGCAATAACATAAGTGTCACCTCTCAATACGAAATATATCAATGAATAATAGTGAATTAAGACATAGAATAGTGATGCAAAATGGACGTATCAACTCCCCCAAGCATAGACTTCGCTTGTCCTCGAGCGAAACTGAGCTCAATAAACATGGCCTCAGGTTTAGGGAGTGAAGGGTCGATAAAAGAATATGGACAAGAGGCATCACATCCATCAAATGCATAGATCATAATAGAAGACAAATCACTATTATATAACTCAACTTGCAATGAGTAAAGGAAACACAATAAATATACATAAAGTGAATCATAATTGGTAATGGCAAACTTGGCTCTTGGTCGAAGAATAGTTGATAAATTGCTGGAGTTCACAAATAGCTGGTTTTTCAATAATAGCTTTCAAAGTAGTAAACATCAAGATAAGAGCAATGTGCAAAACAAGGAACATAAGAAACATGATTTAATAAATCATCATATGAATGAATGAAACACATCAACTGAAAATACTTGCTAAGGTAGAAGGGAGTAGGTTTACTGACTCAACTACAAGGTAAAAGAAAGGCCCTTCAAAGAGGGAAGCAGGGATTGCAAGTCTCATAAAGAGATCCCAAAAATTATGATACTTACTAGCTTTCAGCTCTCATTGCCCCTATCATAGGCATCTTTAGGTGATTAAGGTTAAAGTGATCAAATATGAGGATATGCATTGACAAGTTGTAAGTTGAGAATCTCATGACCCTTGGATATCAATGTGGTTTAGGAAAAGAACACATGCAATGACTTCATGTGTCAAACTATGCATGGTGTACAGAGACCAAAAACACACATATATATCAAAGCAACTTACACATTGCATGTTGTACCAGTGTGACAGAAGTCAATCACATAATCCACTGGAGTGATATCAATGTGGTTTTGGAAAAGACACAACATATGTGGTCATGTGGATCTCACTGACTCTAGTGGATATCAATGTGGTTTAGGGAAAGAACACACATGCAATGACTCCATGTGTCAAACCATGGTGTATATACCAAAAACACACATCTAGGAAAGCAGCTTCCACATTGCATGTTGCACTAGTGTTCAATCACAGAATCCACTAGGAGTGATATCAATGTGGTTTTGGAAAAGATCACAACATGTGTGGTCATGTGGATATCAATGTGGTTTAGGAAATTAAAAGAACACACATGCAACGACTAGGGGATAGATCCAAGTGTCAAACCATATGGTGTGCAGAGACCAACACATAGGGAACGCAGTTTGCACATTGCATATGTTGCACCAGTGTGATAGAACTGCATCACAGAATCCACTAGAGTAGTGTGTGTGTGTGTGTGTGGTCATGTAGATATCAATGTGGGTTTGGAAAAGAACACATGCAAATGTGGTCATGTGGATCAATGACTCTAGTGAAGATATCAATGTGTGGTTTAGGGAAAAGAACACATGCAATCACTCTAAGGGATCCATGTGTCAAACCATCATGGTCATAGAGACCAAAACACATAGGAAAAGCAGCTTCCACATTGCATGTTGCACCAGTGTGACAAAAGTTGCATCACAGAATCCACTAGAGTGTATGTGGTCATGTAGATATCAATTTGGTTTTGGAAAAGAACACATTCAATGTGCAATGACTCTAGGGGATCCATGTGGCAAACCATGTTGTACAAAGAGGAAAAACACATAGGAAAGCAGCTTACACATTGCATGTTGCACCAGTGTGACAGAATGTCGGGGGGATTATTCCCGGGTACCCCAAAGAGGTGCCTAAATACAGAAAAAGGCGAAATGGCAAGGGAAATAAAGAAAAAGCAACAGCAGACAACCTGGGCCAGCTGGAGCCTCCTAGCCGGCCCACCACCTTGTAGGCGCCACCTCTCCTTCCTGCTGAGCCAGTTCCCCCACTCCTCGCCGCCGTGACAGCGTCCTGTCCGGCTGGCCGTTGCCCTGCCTGGATGGGACACTTCTCTACCGCGCCCCCGGCTCCACGCAGCCCACCCCGGTTCTGCCCGTCACCGCTACCCCCGGCTGGGCCCTTGCCGGCCCACCCAGCTTCGCCTCCCTTCCTGGCTCCATCCGGGCCACGTTGGCCGCCCCGGCCGACTGAGCTTCCCCCGCCTTGCTTGCCCCAGCCCCAGCCCAGTGCCCCGACCAACTGGGTTGCCAAGGGTCGATCGCCACCAGCCGGATCAGGTGTTGCTGGTTCACAGGGGTCAACCGATCCCAGCTCACTGGCTCCCCTTCCTTCGATCAGCTGCCATGCGCATATGAAGATCGTATGAAGTACATACAGGAGACATCGACAAGACCAAGAGCACAGAGCCCATGCTGCTCACGTACGCACTAGTGTGTTTGTACCCTACTCAATTAGATGACATAGGCTATAGTCCTACACTATGTAGTGTCCCATGCATGACATGTTGAATAGTCTAGTTAGGCAAGTGGGTCACACCATGTTCCTTGGGCCACCTTTATAAGGCACCAAGGAGATACCCATCGATCTAGGGAGGACACGCACTGGCACTTGAGGCCATTCCCATCGATCACACCTCACAAGAAGTGAGCTAGCTCCCTGCTAGCTAGTTTGCTCTCTCACGAGCACATACACTCAAATAGATACACATACAGTGTTGGCATCTGAGTAGCTAGATAGTTCATACAGCTCGAGGAGAAGCTTGTACACCATATATCACTCATAGTTAGATCGGCAGGAGTAGGAGTTTTACCTCACCACGAGGGTTCTGAACCTGGGTAGTTCCTGTGTCTTGCTACACTCGCTTGTACCCAATCCCTCCTGCGAACACTGTTGATAGCTTCCCTGCCGTTTGCCCACACCTCTATCTAGCCTTCTTAGGCAATGCCGTTTCCATAGCTACGACATTTGGTGCACACCGTGGGGCAAGATATAACTTCGTCCAGAGTTCCATTCTGCACGGGACCAATTTTCTTCATCATCTCTATCACCGACTCGGCTCCATAAAATGCCCGGCGGTGAAGGGTTCCATAGCAGAAAACAAAAAAATTCCTACGTTGGAACTCCCTAACGCTCAAGATCTATCTATGTAGTAATGTAGTAACGACCGGAGCGTATAGAATACATACCCTTGTAGACCGTACATGGTTAACGTTCCAAGGGGAACATGGTTGAAGTAGTCGAACTCGTAGCGGACCTCAAGGTCACGAAGCTCCTCGCAGGTCACCCCTTGCTCCCTCTTCATCGTGCAATAACTCCGGCTCACGACATCCAAGGTTCCTCAAGTGAGGCCCCTCGTGGTTTCGTACACATACAGTGTATCATGACGACCTCCGACTCCTTGATCCCTGCTGGGAGTGCGGAAGTAGATCTCTGGCTTGGAATCCCTATAGCGCAACAGCGTGCTGCAGGTGCGCCATCTCTTGCGCGAACGATCCTTTCTTGGGACCGTGCCAACACATGGAGACAACTATGTAGAGAGAGAGGGAGTAATTCTCTAAGGAAAATGCCTTAGAGATCATCTCAGTGGTGTTTCTAATCCCACCCATGGGCACCCCTTTATATAGGGGGAAGGAGGTGTGCCCTCCCCTTTGGGTTTCCCAAGTGGGACTATTCAATGGAGAGAGGGGGGACGCACATGGGCCTCATGGGCCAGCCAGTCAGGGGTGGGCCCCACCCTGCGAATAGCCCTAGGCTGGCCGGGTGGGCCCCCAGAGGCAGCTAGGCCTTGGCCCTTCCCTCCTTCGGTTTTTCCTCATGGGACCTTTTCCCCTAGGAAGTTCACCCCATTAGTGGATTACCCCTTCAAATTAGATTTTAATATTATATTTAATATTAATTACATTAATTAATATGTAAATACATATTACAAAATCTGATTTGGCTCGAAACACCTTTCAGTTCCCTTTCGATTTCCTCCGAATGACTTCAGAACTTTCCCGGAACGATTCTGGTTCCCTCACAGAACTTTTCCGATTTCCTTTTCTCTTGCATATGGTGATTCCAACTTACAGAGGATCTCTAGCTTATCATACCCTTAAGTGTATTTCCCCACGGCTCGGGAATGGAACCGACATGCTCTCCATCAATGATCAATAGCGGGATCAGGATGCCCATAATGACCCCTGTGCATTCCACGATGATAATGTCGTTTGAACCGTAAATGTCGTTCCCATTCCCTTTGCTAGATGATACCTAGTTCATCCGAGAATTGATCTACGGTAACTCCATACCTTCGTTCAATCTCATTACCGATGAACTTGTTTTCTCGTTCCCATGTTGTTGCATTCCGTGACCCAGTCACACACTTGCAAGCTCCATTAATGCAATGTCACCGAGATGGCCACATATGTATCTATCCGTTACATGGATTGGCAAATCCTGGTCTTGATATGTACTCCTCTACGCGCCCCTTTGGGAAACTTGAGTAGCACCTTTTTGATCATCCAGTCACGGAATGATACTTGATAACCATCTAAGCTCCCTACAGAACGGTGATTTGCATTATCTCACAGTCTAAGGATTAGGTTGCGATATTTCCTTAGTTTATCATTAATGGTGAACTTTGTAACTAGATCTCATTAAGATACAACTGGTTGGGCTGTTTGTCTATCACATCATTCAACTAATGACATGACCTCATTGTCAATTGTCATAAATGCCCATGATCTCAAAACCCCAGATCATCCTCATGACCAATGAACTAGTTCGCTAGAGGTAACTAGAGACTTGGTTTGTTTACATACCACACGTGTATTAACGTTTCATATTAATACAATTATAACATAGTATGAAACTATTACGAATTAATTGAGATATGACAATAAAAACCTATTTATTATTTGCCTCTAGGGCATATCTCCTTCAGTCTCCCACTTGCGCTAGAGTACAAATAATCTAGCTCGCATTTTCCTCATCATAAACCACATCACATATGCGTTTATTGATCATGCATGCTTATGGAAAATGTCATGTCCATGTTCTGTTTTACTAGATCATTATGTCTTTGCAAATCGTTAATGTCTTCCTAACTTTGACATTCATACCATTATCTCATAATGGGTTGAAGTATCCGTTTGGTGACAAAGTGAGACTTTGTTTCTAGTATTTACCGTGACGGTCAGTTTCACTATTGTCACATAAAGTTTTAAACACACTTTGCACTCCTTTGTGTGTATATATAGTAGTCGTGGCAACATAGTGATGTCTGTATCCAGGAGCCAGCAGTGACGTTAGATCAGCTACAACGAGCTTTCTCATGGGCACTGTGCCCTGGGACACACACTCTGTGTAAAGACAAACTAGCCCCACCACAACAATATACATCATGTTAGATGGTATCCATATACCTATACTTCTATATCTATGTAGATCCTAGTGCATGGAATGCAACTATGTGCCTTACTTTGCTTCTTGCCATTTAAAGATAAACTTAATTCTGGTTCAGTGATTAACTCATGAATCACTTCAAGACATGTCCTTACAGTTAAGAGCTTGTCCTTCCAAGCATAACTTCGGGTCACATTATGTCGGGTATACATTATGGTTATATAGAAGAACCTATGGCTGAGGCATAGGAGATGTAATGCATCTCTTTCTTTCTTTTAACCATGGTTGTAATACTAAGACTAACTCAATGCTTCATACAAGTAAGAACCTCTTCCTTTTCCTTGTTCCATTCTGAACTACTTCAGAATCTTATCTAGGATATTCTGAACATCTTCAGAATCAAGTCCATGAAGCATTCGACTATGATGTTTATTAAACTTACCAAACTATCTTGATAGATCTCATTGTTTAATAACTTGTTCCACTTCATTCATATTTACTAACTGAAATGTTATCAATACCAATCACATCATTCATATATGTTGTCCACATATCTTAGAATGGTTTCACGCTCCCACTCAAATATGTTATCCATATATGAGATCCAAGGATTTCGCTTAGCTCCCACTCAAAATATGTCTGCTACATATTATGATTCAGCCAAGCTACTTAGCTCCCACTTAAAATATGTATCTTACATATTAAGATTTGGCCAAGCTAATTTAGCTCCCACTCAGATGTAGGTCCTCTCGATAATCTTGGACATTCCGAAATTCTTTGATGACCATCAAATCGAGAATTCCAGCTACGAGATTCCAATATCCCTATATTGCTGGTGTAAATCCAATAGACTCAAGCATCGCTACTTTTGTAGTCAACTCCTTGAATTTGTCCATACTTTGTGACAAATCGAGCTTTACATCTTGATGGCCCAAAATATATCGAGCTCGTTGGGGAACCCCAAGAGGAAGGTATGATGAGCACAACAACAAGTTTTCCCTTAGTTATGAAACCAAGGTTATCGAACCAGTAGGAGCAAGGAAACACCTCCAAGGTGTTGTTTCCAACTTGGAATCCTGCATAACACAACCACAGAACTTTGCGCCAACTTAAAGTTAGGTTGTCAATCTCACCGGTTTTGCTGAAAACAAAGGATTAAATGTATTGTGTGGAAGATAGTAATTGCTTGCAGAAAGTAAACAGAAAACAGTAAATAGATTGTAGATTGATAGTAAAAGAAAGGACAGGGGTCCATAGTTCACTAGTGGTGATTCTCCTTAAGATAGTTGACATGTTGGGTTATCATCCGAACCCCCTCCAGTATTAAGTTGCAAGCAACAGATAATTGCATTAAACATTGTGTGTAAAGTAAACAATACGATTGTTCTATGAACAAATGATTGTTGTTTTCTCCCTAGTAGCAATAACACATCTAGTACCTTAGAGATTTCTGTCACTTCCCCAGATTACTAGAGGCATGAACCCACTATCAAGCATAAATACTCCCTCTTGGAGTTGCTAGCATCTACTCGGCCAAGATAGCTACTAACAATGGAAAGCATGCAAGATCACAAATAACAAAGACATGATAGAATCAATAATCAATCTGAAATAGCATCGCAATATCCATCGGATCCTCGCAAACACAACATGTATGATTACAAATAGATGATCTTGATCATGAACGGAGCTCACAAGATCTAGACATGGTAGCACAAAGGAGAAGAACCAACCATCTAGCTACTACATGGACCCGTAGTCCAGGGATGAACTACTCACGCATCACACCAGAGGCAGTCATGGTGATGAAGAAGGCCTCCAGGGTGAATTCTCCCCTCCGGCAGGGTGCCGGGAAGAGCTTCAGATCCCTCCCGATCTAGGGATGGAGATGACGGTGGCTGTAGACTCTTTCATGGAATTTTTTATCGGGTACTTAGGGTTTCTGTATCGGAGGCATCTTATAGGCGAAAAGGGAGGCCGAGGGGGTGCCCTAGGCGGCCACACCACCCCTTGGCGTGGGACAAGCCTAGACGCGCGGCCAAGTGGTGTGGCCAGCCTTTGGCCCCTCTCTGTCTTATCTTGTGGCTCCGTGTCCCCCTTGGTGAAATATTGAATTTGGATTTTGTCCCGTCCAATTCCGAGAATATTCATTTTCTGACTTTCCTGGAACCAAAAATAGCAGAAAATAGGCAGCTAGCAGTATGGCATCTTGTTAATAGGTTAGTCCAAGAAAGTGTATAAAAATACTCCAAAGTGTGAACAAAACATAAGAAAGTAGATATAAAACAAGCATGAAACATCAAAAATTATAGATACGTTAGCAACGTATCAATATCCCCAAGCTTAACTCCTGCTCGTCCTCGAGTAGGTAAGTGATAAAAAGAAAGAATAATTTTTGAGGTGACATGCACCATCATAAACTTGATCAAAGTATTTGTAGAACATTGATAGCTGGGATCATAGTACTTTAACATAACATGAAAGATATAGTTCTAATAATAAGACATAGCAACTATGTTGTAACATGAAAAGGTACAAAGAAAAGATTCATAAATAACAATGCTTTGAAAGATGTTTGTTTGTTTCACATAAAGAAAGCATAATAAGAATGGTATTCAGCTTGTCCCTCATAGTGTAGCAAAACATAAATGCATAGGACACCTTCAAAGTTTTATAAGGGTGACTAGATACAAATAGTTTAAGAACAAGCAATATCAAAGTTATGCATCAATCAACAAGTCTTGGGACAATGCACATTAAACTAAGAATGGCCACTATGCTCTCTCAATAGGTGCATAAAGATAGAAGATGGAGAGTCAACATAAAAGTAAAAGAAAGGCCTTCATAGAAGGAAGCAGAGATTCGAGTCTCATAAAGAGCTTCCAAAAATTATGGTACTTATTAGCTTTCAGCTCTCATTGCCCCTATCATAATCATCTTGAAGTGATTAAGGTTAAAGTGAACAAATATGGAGTATATGCTTGACAAAGTATAAGTTGGCAATCTCATGTCCCTTGGATACGAGGGTCGCTCCTCATGCTACTCAAGTTTAGTTACTGGTAAGTTCTTGTCATAGTAAATACATGTGTATCATAGAGAACCGCCAACGGGGTACCCCTTGCCCGATGATACAGAAGAGTCCCCATATCAAAATGACAAGGCAAGCAGACAACGAGCATCTCAGCAATCTTCTTATTTACCATGGGAAAATGGTGCTTTTTTCTCTCTTTCCTCTTTTCTCGTCTCTTTTTTTCTCAATCTCTATCTCTTTTTTTATAAGAAGAATGATTCATAGATTGCTCATTACGGTTACGCTGTATGTTTCCACCATGATTAGGCATGGATTAGACCAACGGCCCAGGCGTTTCTCTAACACACATACATAACTCCATGGACTTACAAGCTCCCCTTTCATTTCAAATCGACGACATCCATAAACAAAAGAGCATGATATCAACTGGGTACAATGAACAAGTGTAATGTAGAAAGCGTTCCCCATGACAGCATGGTTCTGCTAATCCCCAACATATAAGTGCAAGCATATACAACATAGACGACACAATGGTTCAAGTTTATTAGGGGCAAGAAAAGTAAAGTGTGCCATCAAGTTCGTGAGAGCTTTAATCACTAGTTTTCTCATAACAAGTTTAATTCGGAAGGTAGATAAAAACATAAATATACTTGGAATAGCAAATGCTAATAGGTAGGTATGGTGGACTCTTTGGAATAACTTGGTTTTATTTGGAGTTGGATGCATGAGTGGAACTCATACTTGTTTATGGGGGCTAGCAAAAGACTGGGAGCGACAAACTAAGAGAGCAATAATGGCCATAATCATGCAAAGCGACAAAACATCATTAATTAAAGCATAAGGTGATATTGCAAGTTGAAAACTAAAGGATCATAAAGGCTATGGTGACTTGGGATAGTCTTAACATGGTGTGAGCATGCGCCAAGTCAACCCAAATAAAGCATCAAAGGAGAATACCACAATACTATGCTTTAATATGCTAAAACAATGCATGATTCTTTCAAGGCACATTAAGCAATCTCAATTGTTTATAACATGTCATGCTACAGAAAAAATCACTAAGCATAAAGCCAAAACAATATCAAGCATGACATGACAAAGCATTAGGCCACAGTCAGAAACAAGCTCCTTTTACCACTTAAGCATGAACTTTCCTACTCTTTCCCAAACCAAACCAATCTTATTTGAAAACTAATGTATGGTTGAGGGGGTCCAACCAATTTATTCAAGCAAACTAATCAAACCAATCAAACAAAAACTAAAATGAAGATGCTCCAAGAACAACACAACTGTGCATGAAACAATAAAAATGAAGCGTTTGGAAGAACCTGAGATTTTTATTGATGAAGAAGGGGATGCCTTGGGCATCCCCAAGCTTTGATGCTTGTACTTCTTGGATATTTCTTGGGGTGACACGGGGTGACATCCCCAAGCTTAATCTTTAGTCCATTCTTCATCTCATTACATCATTCTTTCCCTACACCTGAATTTTTTCCTTCATACAAAACTTGACACAATCTTCATTAGCAACATTAGTGTACTCAAGATAATAAGTCTTTTGGTTCAGTTCCAACACAAGTAAAACTTCCATTAAAACACAAGCTACTGTAGCACTTCCCTTAAAAATCTCAATTCCCCAAAAAGAACCCAAAAAGGAATCAACAAGAAGCAAATGCAAATAATGGCAGAAATCTGTCAAAACAGACCAGCAGATAGAAACCTATTTTTTCGAAGACCTTCTGTTGCTCAAATCGACAAGTGTTGAGCTAACTAAAATTGGATAACAACCTGGGGAAGAAGCACAAAAAATTACAGCTCAAACCGACGTACAGAGATTTTACACGAATTTTTACAGCGAAGCACAAAAATCTGTTTCGGGACAGCAACTTTCCCAAGCATTACTTATCTGTCATTAGAGGTTACTCCTGGCGCAAAAAGCAAATAAAAAGGATAAGGAGAGGTTATTACTGAAGCAATAACTTCCAAGACTCATCTAAAACTTTTGCGTTATCTCCCAATAAGTGCTTTTATTTAACGCCTTTAAGTTAGGCATAAGAAGCAAGAAAAGCATCAAGTATTCCCAAATGAAGAAGCATTATGAGCAAATTTTGTTTTCATAGGAGAGGCAAAAGGAATCTTCTCTCTCTTCTTAGGGAAGTGTTCTATACCTTTCTTGAGTGGGAGTTGATATTTAATGGTGCCTTCTTTCATATCAATAATGGCACCAACGGTTCTAAGAAAAGGTATTCCCAAAGTAATAGGACAAGAAGCATTGGATTCAACATCCAAAACATAGAAATCAACAGGGACATAGGCATTGTTAACCATAATAAGAACATCATTAATACTCCCCATGAGTTTCTTTTTAGCATTATCATCAAGTGGGACATTTAAATAGCAATCTTCCAATGGTGGCAAATCAAGCATTTCATAAATCTTTCTAGGCATAATAGAAACACTACTATCAAGATCACATAAAGCTTTGAAATCGAAATCATTTACTTTCATATTAATGATGGGTTCCCAACCATCCTCTAGTTTCATAGGAATAGAAGCTTTATGTTTCATCTTTTCTTCTTTAATTTTTATGAGAGCATCAGTAATGTGTTTTGTAAAGGCCATATTCATAGCACTAGCATTAGGACTTTTAGCAAGCTTTTGGAGGAACATAATTACTTCAGAGATATTGCAACCATCAAGATCAAAATCATAATTATCAACTAAAGTAGTAGAGCTATTGTTTCCCATATTCCGAAGAATTTCAGCATTTTTATTAGAAAAGGTTCCATTGGGTTTACTAGCTTCAACATTAGTGGTAGTGATAGTAGAAATACTAATATTTCTAGCAATTTCATCTTCTCTTTCCCACTTAGCATGCAATTCAGCTAATAGTCTAACATTTTCATCAATACTAACTTGTATGGCATTAGTAGCAGCAAAGAGATTTTCAATAGATTCAGATTTAGCAGCCATTTTATTCAAAGATTGAGCTTCATACAATGATGCTATGTTTCTTTCAGCATTAGAGAGTTTTTCCTCAATAGTTTTATTGAAAGCAGTTTGTTTACTAATAAAATCTTTAAGCATAACTTCAAGTTCATAGGGTGCACTCCTATTATTGTTATAGGAATTTCCATAAGTACTACCATTATTGGGAGGATATGGCCTATAGTTATTATTACCAAAATTATTCCTGTAGGCATTGTTGCTAAAATTATTATTTCTTATAAAGTTCACATCAACTTGCTCTTCTTGAGCAACCAAAGAGGCCAAGGGAACATGATTTGGATCAATATGAGCTTTCCCATTAACAAGCATAGACATAATACCATCAATTTTATCACTCAAGGAAGAGGTCTCTTCAACATAATTTAACTTCTTACCTTGTGGAGCTCTCTTAGTGTTCCATTCAGAATAGTTCACCATCATATTATCAAGAAGATTCATTGCAGCACCCAAAGTAATGGTCATAAAGGTACCTCCAGTAGCAGAATCCAGTATATTTCTTGAAGAATAATTCAGTTCTGCATAAAAGGTTTGGATAATCATCCAAGCAGTCAATCCATGAGTGGGACAATTCTTTACCAAAGATTTCATTCTTTCCCAAGCTTGAGCAACATGTTCATTATTAGATTGTTTAAATTTCATCATTTCACTTCTCATAGATATAATCTTAGCAGGAGGATAGTATTTTCCAATGAAAGCATCTTTGCATTTAGTCCAAGAATCAATACTATTTCTAGTTAGGGATTGCAACCATTCTTTAGCTTTTCCTCTCAAAGAGAAAGGAAACAATTTAAGCTTAATAATATCTCCATCTATATCCCTATGTTTTTGCGTCTCACAAAGTTCAACAAAGTTATTAAGATGAGCAGCAACATCTTCAGTACCAATACCAGAAAATTGTTCTCGCATAACAAGATTAAGCAAAGCAGGTTTAATTTCAAAGAAAGTAGCTTCAGGAACAGGTGGACCAATAGGTGTGCACATGAAATCATTGTTGTTGGTGCTAGTGAAGTCACACAACTTAGTGTTTTCAAGAGTAGTCATTTTTTGTGTTTTTAATAAAGAAAGCAAACTAGTACAACTAATTTTTGTGTGTGTTTTGATAAAGAAACAAGCAAACAAAGCAGAAATAAACTAAGAAAAACAAAAATAACAAAGTAAAGAGATTGGTTATGAGGGACTCCCCTTGTGAAGATGTCCTTGACTCCCCGGCAACAGCGCCAGAAAAATATCTTGATGACCCAAAATATATCGAGCTCGTTGGGGAACCCCAAGAGGAAGGTATGATGAGCACAACAACAAGTTTTCCCTCAGTTATGAAACCAAGGTTATCGAACCAGTAGGATCAAGGAAACACCTCCAAGGTGTTGTTTCCAACTTGGAATCCTTCACAACACAACCACATAACTTTGCCCCCAACTTACAATGAGGTTGTCAATCTCACCGGTTTTGCTGAAAACAAAGGATTAAACGTATTGTGTGGAAGATAGTAATTGCTTGCAGAAAGTAAACAGAAAATAGTAAATAGATTGTAGATTGATAGTAAAAGAAAGGACAGGGGTCCATAGTTCACTAGTGGTGATTCCCCTTAAGATAGTTGACATGTTTGGTGAACAAATTATAGCGGGGCAATTGACAAACATCGAGAAAGCATACATGCATATACTAATCATCTTGACTCCTATGAGATTTGATTGGGCATTACAACATTATACATAGACCATAATCCAACTGCATCTATGACTAATAATCCACCTTCAGGTTATCATCCGAACCCCCTCCAGTATTAAGTTGAAAGCAACAGATAATTACATTAAGCATTGTGTGTAAAGTAAATAATACGATTGTTCTATGAACAAAGGATTGTTGTTTTCTCCCTAGTAGCAACAACACATCTAGTACCTTAGAGATTTCTGTCACTTCCCAGATTACTAGAGGCATGAACCCACTATCGAGCATAAATACTCCCTCTTGGAGTTGCTAGCATCTACTCGGCCAAGATATCTACTAACAACGAAAAGCATGCAAGATCACAAATAACAAAGACATGATAGAATCAATAATCAATAATCAATCTGAAATAGCATCTCAATATCCATCGGATCCCCGCAAACACAACATGTATGATTACAAATAGATGATCTTGATCATGAACGGAGCTCACAAGATCTAGACATGGTAGCACAAAGGAGAAGAACCAACCATCTAGCTACTACATGGACCCATAGTCCAGGGATGAACTACTCACGCATCACACCGGAGGCAGTCATGGTGATGAAGAAGGCCTCCAGGGTGAATTCTCCCCTCCATGAGGGTGTCGGTAAGAGTTTCAGATCCCTCCCGATCTAGGGATGGAGATGACGGTGGCTACAGACTCTTTCTTTATCGGAGGCATCTTATAGGCGAAAGGGGAGGCCGAGGGGGTGCCCTAGGCGGCCACACCACCCCCTGGAGCAGGCCAGGCCTGGCCGCATGGCCAGGTGGTGTGGTCGACCTCTGGCCCCTCTCCGTCTTGTCTTCTAGCTCCGTGTACCCCTCGGTGAAATATTGACTTTGGCTTTTGTCCCGTCCAATTCCGAGAATATTCATTTTCTTACTTTCCTGGAACCAAAAACAGCAGAAAACAGGCAGCTGGCACTGTGGCATCTTGCTAATAGGTTAGTCCAAGAAAGTGTATAAAAATACTCCAGAGTGTGGACAAAACATAAGAAAGTAGATATAAAACAAGCATGGAACATCAAAAATTATAGATACGTTAGCAACGTATCACGTCTCCATTAAGTTTCATTTCCATCTTATGACTTTGAAGTCATTCAGAAATATCAAGTACACTTCTTTACTTAATAAGATCAAGTAACATATTACTTCACAATCTTAAATGTAACTTAATATAGGATTTCATGACTCCTAGTCATTTCTCGCACTTAGGTCCATCACGCTTCTTTGTAATTCGTAGGTATGTCTTGTTCATTAACATGTCAAGTGAATCAATAATATATTTCCACAAACTTGCCGATTATATATTGTTGAATCCTACTTTCTTTAGTAAAAGTATTCACTGAAACTTTATGATCATTATCATTAGTTTATCCTCTATTTCTAGATTTCGGTTTCATGAAACAAATTTCGCTACGCCACTCAACAATCAGGAGGCAAGGTCAAATACCTTGTTTTGATCTTTTACTTTCTTCCACCTGTATCTTCATCAAGACACATCAACTTTGGACAATAGTAGGTTTGCCCCTTGTGGAACATGTATTCATAGTTGCCTAAGAATACTCTACAAAGAATTGTTTATTCGCCATGATTTCGAATTATTGAAACCTCTAGAAACTCGAACATGCCATAACTCTTATGGTGTTGTTTCCACAAATCTTTAGATGTTCCTTTGTATTTCAACTGAGTGTTTTCTCATTTCGATCTTTAACTCTAAATTATAACTATAACCCCAATAAGAGATAATATTATACCATATGTATCTAATACATAATGATTATGATATTTAGACATTTCAATACACTTTGAATTTTCCCTATTATCATAATTTGTGAAACCTCTTTCACATGTCCTTTTATGCTAAAATTAAAATAAATACTTTAGTTATGTTGATCAAATCAAAGAGACTTTTGGATTCTTGTTAATTCAATATCCTCCTTCACTTTGAAATCTTTTGAACAATTCAAAATAGTTTCAAACTTATGTTTCATTAAGCAAATGCTCATATTCACTTAAATCCATAATGAATAATGATGTCCACTATTTGTTGAAAATACGATACATCACTATGTATAGATTCAACATTAAGTATAAATAATGATTTCCACTATCTTGTTGAAAATGTGATGCATCGTTATGTATAAAGTTCAACATTTCTTCACATATCACTGTTTTACCAGAATGCGGAGTTTTAGTCATTCTGCCCAACGAGGCATGGTTTTGCAAAGTCTCTAGATAAAGCATCTAAGACCCCGATCTTCATTTAGAACGAGGAACATGCAATAATCAAAATGACATAAACTATAGTGCCATATCATAATTAAACTTTGGATATCTTTTATCATTCTAATCCTTTATAAATGCTTGAACTATTATCATTAACATAGTGATTAGAATAACTCATTTATAATCGTAATGTGACCATAAGGGTATTATTCATAAGAATAGTAGAATTGGATTGTAAGTTATTTATATGAATAATTGTCTCGCTAAAAGCAAGACACACAAGCAAGGATTACAAAATTATATTCAAGTCCACTAATCCAAATGATAAACCTTGAGGGAATGAGTGATGTCGGCCATCAACCAGTTTGCTCGCCATCATTAAGCCACATTGCCTCAATTCCAACAATTCTCAAGCAAACCATCCTGTTTTCACAAAACGGGACAAGTATCTAATACTTTTGTAAACTGCAATGAATTTTGCAAGAATTACATTTATAACTTTGTATATCTGGCATATACCCTTTTCATTCATGACCTCCATTGCAATCAAGCCCTTCTGTGAGTTCACAACTCTAAATGCAAGATTGCTAAGTGTTTCTCCAAATGTTCCCTTTTTTATATCCATCATGGAAGAAAACTCATCCAATGGCTCATACTTTATGTTCCTGATCTTGGCGAATACAAGATTGTAATCCAACTCTCCATCGAATGGAGAATGGATTATTGGATGATTACAGAGAACACACAAACATCACAGAGTCATCGGATTATCTCCTAATGGTCATTGTATCAAGAAGAGAAGATCGCATTTTACGAGGATATCCCTCAGCCGTGGGTATTAATCTATGAAGTTGGACCCTTTTGCTAAGTTCCATATCAAGCAATAAATTTCCCATGGTCGCAAAAGACCTCAATGGGATAGGCCATGATCTACTAAGATATTTGCAAACAGACATCTAAACTAAGTTCATAATATGAGTTCAATCCTAATTGAGCTCCCACTAAAATTGTCATCCCCTGGATGATTTTAGTGATCACATGATCCCAATCCGCTGCACCTCCCCCGATCGTCACGGCCATCAGTGTAGTATCAAAGGTAGACATTCCCCAATGTCAATCACATCAACCATATGACTCATGCTCGACCTTTCGGTATCTTGTGTTCCGAGGCCATATCTAAACATGCTATACTCGCCAAATCTAACTTTTGTGTACTTGTAGTGCAACATGGCTTACACCCACTATATGCGAACATAGATATGTTTAGCCCCCGATCGTCACGGCCGGCTTCATAACGACGAAGTTTCTTGGTGGTGCACACACAAGGGGAACACTATCATTGGAATTATATAGGGATTATCTTATTTACTACCGTTGAGTATCTAATACTAACATATAATAAGATATAAAATAGGTATCAACATCACATGTAAATTTGTGATATGATATGGTACTTCTTCTTGCACCTTGATCTCCATCGAGCGCTCCGGCATGATCTCCATCTTGCCACTAGTTTGATGCCACCACCAGGTCGTTCATCGGAATGTTGACTCTTACTATACTACTTAGTAACAAAAAAGTAAACTACTTTACCTTTGTAACAACCAATACCATGTCATAACACAAGCCCTCCTGCAAAATAAAGTTAGACGCTTCTACTTCATCTTTGCAAGTTCTACATGGTTGTTAGGGCTTTCGCAATAGAAATGTTTCTAATCTAAGAACTTTCCAACCACAACGTGGATCCAACATTTGTCTCTACTACACCCCTTTCGGGGACCTCCGTTTTAAATGCTATATCAACTACTGAATGAGAGACAGACACCCACTGGCCACTTATACGGAACAAGTCGTATGTCGACTGTGGAACTAGTCTCACGTACGAATACGCGTAAGGTCAGTCCGGGCCACTTCATCAAACAATGCCGCGATATAAACAAGTACAGGTTAGAGGGTAACAACTAAGGGATCAATGCACTTTAAACTTGTCAGCGTACTAGCCGCATAGAACACTGGTACCATTGAAGGGTTCCATAGCAGAAAACAAAAAATTTCCTACGTTGGAACTCCCTAACGTCCAAGATCTATCTATGTAGTAATGCAGTAACGACTGGAGCGTATAGGATACATACCCTTGTAGACCGTATGCGGTTAACATTCCAAGGGGAACATGGTTGAAGTAGTCGAACTCGTAGCCAACCTCAAGGTCATGAAGCTCCTCGCAGGTCACCCCTTGCTCCTTCTTCATCGTGCAGTAGCTCCGGCTCACGACATCCAAGGTGCCTCAAGTGAGGCCCCTCGTGGTTTCATACACATACGATGTATGATGACGACCTCCGACTCCTTGATCCTTGCTGGGAGTGCGGAAGTAGATCTCCGGCTTGGAATCCCTACAGCACAACGGTGTGCTGCAGGTGCACCATCTCTTGCGCGAACAATCCTTTCTTGGGACCGTGCCAACACGTGGAGACAACTATGTACTGAGAGAGAGAGAGAGATGGAGGAATTCTCTAAGGAAAATGCCTTAGAGAACATCTCAATTGTGTTTCTAATCCCAGCCATGGGCACCCCTTTATATAGGGGGAGGAGGTGTGCCCTCCCCTTTGGGTTTCCCATGTGGGACTATTCAAGGGAGAGAGGAGGGAGGTGCATGGGCCTCATGGGCCATCCGGCCAGGGGTGGGCCCCACCCCGCGCACAGCCCTAGGCTGGCCGGGTGGACCCCCTGAGGCGGCTAGGCCTTGGCCCTTCCCTCCTTCGGTTTTCCCTCATGGGCCCTTTTTCCCTAGGAAGTTTGGCCCATTAGTGGAATACCCCTTCAAATTGGATTTTAATATTATATTTAATATTAATTACATTAATTAATATGTAAATACATATTACAAAATCATATTTGACCCGAAACACCTTTCGGTTCCCTTTCGATTTCCTCTGAACGACTTCGGAACTTTCTCGGAATGATTCCGGTTCTCTCACAGAACTTTTCCGGTTTCCTTTTAACTTTCATATGGTGATTCCAACTTATAGAGGATCTCTAGCTCATCGTACCCTTAAGTGTATTTCCCCACGGCTCGGGAATGGCACAGACATGATCTCCATCAATGATCAATAGCGGGACTGGGGTTCCCATAATGACCCATGTGCATTCCACGATGATAATGTCGTTTGAAACGTAAATGTTGTTTCCCATTCCCTTTGCCACATGATACCTAGTTCATCCGAGATTTGATCTACAGTATCTCCATACCTTCGTTCGATCTCGTTACTGATGAACTTGTTTTCTCGTTACCATGTCATTGCATTCTGTGACCCAGTCACATGCTTGCAAGCTTTGTTAATGCAACATCACTGAGATGGCCACATATTTATCTATCCGTTACATGGATTGGCAAATCCTGGTCTTGATATGTACTCCTCTACGCTCCCCTTTAGGAAACCTAAGTAGCACCTTTTTGATCATCCAGTCATGGAATGATACTTGATAACCATCTAAGCTCTCTCTAGAACGGTGATTTGCACTATCTCACAGTCTAAGGATTAAGTTGCGAGATTTCCTTAGTTTATCATTAATGGTGAACTTTGTAACTAGATCTCATTTAGATACAACTGGTTAGGCTATTTGTCTATCACATCATTCAACTAATGACATGACCTCATTGTCAATTGGCATAAATGCCCATGATCTCGAAACCCTAGATCATCCTCATGACCAATGAACTAGTTCGCTTGAGGTAACTAGAGACTTGGTTTGTTTACATACCACATGTGTATTAACATTTCGTATTAATATAGTTATAGCATAGTATGAAACTATTATGAACTCACTGAGATATGACAATAAAAACCTATTTATTATTTTCCTCTAGGGCATATTGATGGGTTCCGTAGCAGAAAACAAAAAATTTCTAGCTATGCGAACACTAATACTAGGATCTATACTACGTAGACATAAGCAACGGAAAGAGAGAGACAATATTCATACCCTTGAAGACCGAGGCATGCCTTACATGGGAAGGCATATGTTGATGAACCGAGCATCTCCAAGCACCCCAAGTGTGGTGCCTCCAAAGTACTACACACGTCCGGTGTAGGCGGTGTCTCGCGAGCTCTGATCCAGCCGAGCAGCAGAAGAAGTAGATGTCGGATCGCTGATCACACGATGGTGGTGTGAAGGTGGAGAACTCACAATCCATGAGGTCCTCTCCAATATTTTGGAGAAGTTCTCAATGGATGAGAGAGAGAGAATGGGATAGTTCCAAAGGGGCAGGGAGACCCCTATATTATAGTGGGAGGGCAGCACACCACCCAGGGGCCAGGCGGTGTGGGACTAATCCCCACACCCACCGGCCACCTAGGGGTAGCCACCAGCCCTAGGTGGGCCCACTGGGGCGGCCCACTAAGCCCAGGCCGGCCGGCCCCCTCTCCCTAGGCGCCTTGCCTCTTGGGCCTCCCCTTCCGGTGAGGCCCATTGGCATTGGGCTGCTTTTAATAAGAAATTAAAACATATATTTAATATTAATTCTCCAATTAACATTCAAATACACATATTATCTTATTCCTTCACTTCGGAACACCTTCCGGACCCCTTCCGATCTTCATCGGATGTTACTCGGAACTATTCTAGTTTCTCTTTCTCTACTTCTCCTATGATACCTAATCTAACCTAAGCGTCCCCACCCTTAAGTGTGACATCCTTCGGTTCGGGAACACTCCGTACACGATTGAGAGTCCTCTCATATCAATGATCATTAGCAAGACCTGGATGCCCATGATGATCCCCGTGCATTCCACGAATCTTATCGCTCGAACTGTGAATAGTCGTTTCCCGTTCCCTATGCCACTTGATACCTAGTTCATCCGAGACCTGATCTTTGGTATATCCATACCTTAGTTCGATATCGTTACTGATGAACTTGTTTACTTGTTCCCATGTCATTGCATTCCGTGACCCAGTCACACGCTTGCAAGCTTTGTTAATGCAACGTCACCGAGATGGCCACATATGTATCTATCTGTTACATGGACTGGCAAATCCTGGTCTTGATATGTACTCCTCTATGCGCCCCTTTGGGAAACCCGAGTGGCACCTTTTCGATCACCTAGTCATGGTGTGATACTTGATAACCTTCTAAGCTCCCTCCAGAATGGTGATTTGCATTATCTCACAGTCTAAGGATCAGGTTGCGAGGTTTCACGTGTTTATCATCAATGGTGAACTTTGTAACTAGATCTAATTGAGATACAACTATCAGATGTTTGTCTATCATGTAATTCAACCAATGACGTGACCTCATTGTCAATTGGCATAAATGCCCATGATCTTGAAATCCAGATCATCCTCATGACCAATGAACTAGTTCGCTAGAGGTAACTAGATACACAGTTTGTTTACATACCATACATGTATTAACGTTTCATATTAACACAAATATAGCACAGTATGAAACATATTACGAACATATAAGAGATATATCAAACAATACACTTTATTATTTGCCTCTAGGGCATAACTCCTTCAGTCTCCCACTTGCACTAGAGTACAAATTAATCTAGTTTACAACAGGGAGGAACCTCACACCAATGGCATCCTGGTATTGTTCGTGCTTGGCTTGTATGAGAGCTTTAGTCAGCGGATCTACCACATTTAGATCCATGTGCACTTTGCAAATCTTGATTTCACCTTCGTCAACATTCTGCCGGATGACGTGAAATCGTAGCTTGATGTGTTTGGTTGTGGATGAGTTCTTGGTTCCTTTGCGTTTGCAATAGCGCCCGTGTTGTCATAATAGATCGTCACATGGTCTTGCGCACTTGCAACAACTCCCAGTTCAATGACGAAATTCCTTAGCCAAATAGCCTCATTCGCTGCATCAGTAGCAACAATGTATTCCGACTCCATTATAGATTGTGCAACTACTGGTTGCTTCTTGCTCTTCCAGCTTATGGCCTCACTATTCAGAAAAACACAAATCCCATCTGAGACTTTGAGTCATCAGGATCTGAGTGCCATCTCGCATCCACGTAACCAGTTATGTTTAGAGCTTCATCATTACCTCCATAGACTAGGACAATATCCTTTGTTCTTTCAAGATACCTTAGGATATTTTTCACAACTGTCTAGTGATCCATTACTGGATTACTTTGGTATCGGCTCGCCAAACTAAGAGCTAAAGCCACATCAGGTCAAGTACTTAGCATTGCATACATGATAGATCCTATGGCTGAGGCATAGGGGATGTAAGACATCCTTTCTCTATCATCATCCATTTCCGGACATTGAGAAAAGCTCAGTATGCTACCTTTTGTCATAGGCGCCAAACCTCTTTTGGCATCCTCCATTTTGATCCTCTTCAAAATCTTCTCAAGCTAAGTACTTTGACTTAATGCAATCAGGTGTCTTGATCTATCTCTATAGATTTTGATGCCTAATATGTATGCAGCTTCACCTAAGTCCTTCATGGAAAATTGACTACTCAAATACGCTTTCACGATTTTCATAAGTTCCATATCATTTCTCATAAGTAATATGTCATACACATATACTACTAGGAAAACCACTGAGCTCCCACTTGCTTTCATGTAAACATAGAACTCTTGTTGATTTTGGAAAAATCCAAAACTCTTGATCACTTGATCAAAATGTTGGTTCCAGCTCCAAGATGCTTTCTTCAGTCCATAAATGGATCGCTGAAGTTTGCATACCTTCCCACCATCTTTAGGATCAACAAAACCTTCTGGTTGCATCATATACAACTATTCATCAATGTGACCATTGAGGAATGTCGTCTTGAAATCCATCTGCCAAATTTCATAGTCGAAATGGGCATCAATTGCTAGTAAAATCTAGACAGCCTTAAGCATCACTATAGGAGAGTAAGTCTCATCGTAGTCAAATCCTTGAATCTGTCGAAACCCCTTTATGACAAGTCGAGCTTTGTGAATGGTTACATTACCATTTGCATCAATCTTTTTCTTAAAGATCCATTTATTTTCCACGGCCTTGCGGCCTTTCGGAAGATCTACCAAGGTCCAAATTTGGTTTTCATACATGGATCCCATTTTGGATTTCATGGCTTCTAGCCATTTTTTGGAGTCAGCACTATCCATAGCTTCTTTGTAGTTTGCATGCTCTTCCTGTTCATCTAGGATGACAGACATCACAAGGCTACTATACCAATCAGGAGTGGCACGAACTCTTGTAGACTTGCAAACCGCAGGAGTTTCGATGTTGTTGTTTTGATCATCATCATTGGACTCTTCTTCCATGTTGGAGAGCGGTTTCGGAACAGCTTCCGTTGTGCTACTCGGAATTTGGAGAGAAGGGTCAACAACTTCATCTAACTCAATTTTCCTTCCACTAACTCATTTAGCAAGAAACTCTTTCTCAAGAATGGTCCAGGTTTTTGCGACAAACATTTTTCCTTCGGCTTGATTGTAGAAGGTATACCCAACTATTTCCCTTGGGTATCCTACGAAGATGCATTTTTCTGACTTAGGTTCAAGTTTGTTAGGCTATAGTTTCTTGACCTAAGCCTCACAACCCCAAACTTTCAAGAATGACAACACTGGCTTCTTGCCCATGCCATATCTCATATGGGGTTGTCTCCATGGATTTGGACGGTGCTCGGTTTAAAATAAAAGCGGCGGTTTCTAACGCATACCCCCAGAATGACACAAACAAATCAGTTAAAGACATAATGGACTACACGCTATCCAATAGAGTTCGGTTACGTTGTTCCGACACACCATTGCGCTATTGTTTTTGAAATTCCTTGAACTTTTCAAAGGTTTCATACTTGTGCTTCATTAAGTAGATATATCCATATCTACTCAAATCGTTAGTAAAGGTAACAAAATAATGATAACCATTGCGCGTTGAGACACTCATTGGTCCACATACATCCGTATGTATGATTCCCAGTAGGTCTGCAGCTCTCTCCATTATCCCAGATAATGGTGTCCTAGTCATCTTGCCCATAAGGCATGGCTCACATGTATCAAGGGATTCGAAATCCAATGATCCAGTAAGTCTCTCTGAATGAAGTTTCTTCATGTGTTTTACGCCAATGTGACCAAGACGGCAATGCCACATAAACATGGAATTATCATCATTATGCTTACAATGTTAGCATCAACACTATGGATGTGAGTATCACAATCAAGATCAAGTAAGAATAAACCATTACACACAGGCGCATGAACATAGAAAATATCATTCATATAAATAGAACAACCATTTGTTCCAGATTTAAACGAATAATGATCTTGCAACAAGCAACACCCACTCACAATATTCATACTCAATGCGGGTACATAGTAGCATTTATTCAAAACCAAAATTAATCCTGACGGTAGACGAAGATGTAGGGTGTCGACGACCATCACTTTGACTCTCGAACCATAGCCAACGCACATCGTCATCTCGTCCTGCAGAGAGTTACAAATGTGAGCAACAGATCCGGTATCAAATACCCAGGTGTTACTCCTAGTGCTTGTAAGGAACACATAAATAACATTTATATCACATATACCTTTGTCCTTGGCGGCTATCTTGCCGGCTTTCTTGTCATCAAGGTACTTGGGTGATGACTGCAAGTGCACAGATTGTTTGTAGCTAGTTTCGAAATAAAGATATCAATCCCACAGGGAGTAGTAGACGAAAGACTAAAATGCTTTTAACTATAACTAAATGAAGTACTTAATAAATAACTTTAAGATGCAAGATAAGTAGAGTTTTTTTTGAGTTTTTTGATTTAACAAGGTAATTTAAAGTAAAGCAAAACTTAATGCAGAAAGTAAGAATCGCTTGTTGAATAGAACTTTGGAACTATAATAGGGGAAAGGCGTTCTCAGGGAGTAGCGGATACACCGCTAGCAATTTAGACTAAGTAATGAATATTCTCATAGTGTGTATGCATGTGGGAGGAGCTCCATATATGAACGATTTGCCAGCAACTGCTACACACATCGTCCTCATAACCATAGTAGACAGTAACCGACAACCATCGCATTACCGCGCTATTAAGGGATTTCTCCCGTGGCATGGACATGGCCTGATTAGCTTTCCTTGGTGCCCCAAGTTAGTACGTAATTAATAACAACAACTTTATAGTCACAGTAAGAGCTATCATCGCACCGTCTACTAACAAGTAATCCCCTCCATCGAGTCCCCATAAGAGGCAAATATTAAGAAAGTGCACTTCTCCTTAATATCAAGATGAAGACAATTAACACGCACACATAATGATGTATAACATAATACTCTCTATCTCATCTCAGTCATATGCTAGGGTTTCTCCATCTCCCCAAGAACTAAAGATCTACTCAGACATGGAGGCAATCAACATCATGTCAATGGTAACAAAAACAATCATAGATTAATAGTACTTGTATAGATCCACAACGAGTATATGAATTACAACAAGATCTAGACAAGATGAAGATGGGATGGATGACGATGGTGGTGATGCAGCGGTGGTTGATGGAGATCATTGCCTTAGCCTCCTGGATGTGTGCAGGGTGAAGATGGATCCCTGGTGGATGAGTTGCCCTTCAAATGCCTTCTGGAGGTGAGGTTTTCGTGATTTCTAGGTGTTCTGTATGTCGTCTCTGCGAACCAATTGCACGGGGTGAAACTATTTGATGAGGCGGAGGCGGCGCCAACTATATGGTCGGAGCTATACGGGCGGAAGAAATTCTCCCGCCGTATAGTTGGTCGTTACGCTCTCTACCTCCCTTGTTCGCTTCTGGTTTTCTTCTGGTATTATTAATATTTCCCAAATAAGCGATTTACATTGTTTTTGACTCCTTTTCTCCATAGTACAACTACTTCAATAATTGTATCCATTGGATCCATCATCTGTCCTGATCCTGGTGGAAATAGATATAAAAATGTGCGCGCGAGCGCCATAAAATACCAAGATCCTACATCTACAATGCAAAATAATAATGTAAAACATGATGCAAATATGCACTCATCAACTTCCCCAAGCTTAGACTCTTGCTCGTCCCGAGCAAGTTTTTTAGCTTAATGGATGTGATCCTCATATTCATGAAGCCAAGTCGATAAAATAAATGAGGCAATTGCAGCCTATGTTTATCATGTTCGATACAGGGGAATAAGTTCATGAATAGTACCTTACTCGAACCATCTGAATAGTATTGGATGGCTTCCACACCTTAGTTATCAATAGTTCATAAAAGATGAATCTCAATATAATGTGAAAGAATCCGGTTCAATCGAATGAGTTAACGAGGTAGTCCCAAGCATTTTAGGATCGACGTATTCACTTGGGATTCAAAATCTCAAAAGTGTCTCTTTGTCATACTACAATGCAGTGGTATATGCCTATTTTCTCTTTGTACATTCACTCTTTTTCTTCTTTTCTTTTTCTTTTCTTTTTCCATATATGCTCACGGTTTTGTTTTAAGTGATGTGCAAAGGAGCTAGCCATATGTTCCACTTCATGTAGGAATTCAAAGTTCAATGATCTCAACTATGAAATTCCAACTGTATATGAAGCATTCTTATGACTTGAGATTCTACCACGATTTGTCCTCACTCTATGTGGATAACAGTTCCATTTTCCTTTGTTCAAGGTTTCTCTTTTAACTAAATTGAATAGATAATTTTTCTTTGTAAATCAAATCGTAGACTTACATCATATTGACCAAATTATCTTTATGTGTTCCATTAATACCAATGGTGTGGAAGACTCCTATTGCTATCATCAAGTGCAAGTAAAATCATACTCAAGCCATTCATATATCAATAAAGCAAACACAAACTCAATATTGCTCCATAATAATAAACTCGGAATTTCATAAAAGGGATCGACTATTCCTGAAGGGAATTCTAATGATGCAAACTTTATTTCTAGTTTTGAACTAATGCAAGAATAATAATAAAAACTTATAAGAAAGATTACAAGGTCTTTGAAGATCTCCTAAAGCTTGGAATCAAGCTAGGCGGATCAACTCCTTGTGGGTACCTATTCCTGCTCTTGGGTAGATAGAGCGTCACCTTCTTCCTTTATGTTGCCCGCTTTAACTATGCTTTCAAAGCGAATGCTAAGCTTGGCCATGTTGTATTGAAGCTTCAATATTTTCCTCTTGAGGAATTTCTTCTTATTTGTTAACTCAAAGACAGTTTTAATCAAGAAACCAACTCTACCATTGATTGCATCGACCTTCTTCTCAAGGTCTTTGCTCATCATCCAGTAGGAGTCAATTCCTTCTCCAATTGTTTCAACACATGCCTTAGAAGCCTTCTCTAACTCACAGATCTTATCATGAATCTCATCTTGCTGCACCTTCTTAGCTTTAAGATGTGATGGACCAAGAGGAGGTTTATAATAGGATCCAATGTTGTAACGATAAGGATTAGGGAGGTACTCATCCCTGTTCCTTCCCCACTCAGCTTGTGTCATCATCTCCATCCTCTGTGGGAACAGGTCCTCCCAATTTGGGAGAGGCTTGATCTCCAGGACGGATGATGATGATGACCCCTTAGGTTTTGCTTCCTCGATCCTCTTCACGGGCTTCTCATCTTTCTTCTTCCAGATCTGGTTGACGTGGAAGGGCTGCATGGCTTCGCTGCACGGATGTTATTAGAGGGCTTGTATAGGGATGGCGAGGATTTTTCGAGGCTGGAGGCTGTAGCTCTACGAAAACTTAATGAAAAAGGTTAGATGCGATCAGCTTTAAAAGGAGGGGTCAAAAACCCTAGCCGCCTTGCGTAACGAGCAACTATACAGACGTAGCCCGTATAGTTCCCGCTGTATAGTTGTGAACCGACTATAGATTAGAACTACGGCAGATCCTAACTATATGGCCGGAACTATACGGGCAGAATTTTTAACTCCGGCCGTATAGTTGGTCATTAAACTCTCAGTATTCTAGAAATTATTTTGTCAAAGGCGTAGACAACTATACGATTGCATCTATACGGCCGGAATTTGTATAGTTGGTCATTAAACTCTCTGTTTCCTCGACACAATTTTTGAAGAAGGGTCGATAATTATACGACCGCGACTATACTGGCGGAATTTTTAATTCCGGCCATATAGTTGGTCGTTAAACTCCCAGTACCTTTTGTGGATGGAAGCATTGACGTCGCAACAACTATACGGCCGGAATATTTATTCCCACCATATTGTTGGTTGTTAAACCTTCTGTGTCCACCAAAAAATTTCTGCTTCTCCAAGAATTCTTTATTAGTCTAAAACTTAACAAAATATTGAGCTTTGACAGAGAAATATCAGCTTAGATTTTCGACCAATTTTGGCATCATCAATTCTTCCTTTCTCTTTGAATTGTGCATCTTTCAATATGATTGCCAAACTATATTTGAACTTAAAATTTTAAAACTTAGTAAAACCTGTATTTCACATGGGTTGCCTCCCATGAAGCGCTCTTTTATAGTTAATAGCTTGACGGTGGTGCCGCTCATTCTGTCTTGAGTCCATCCTTCTTGAAATTGCTATTTTTCGTATATCTTCACTTTATCACTTCTTCGGGGGTGCTCAACTCTATAGTGATTGCACTTATATATTCTTTTACCCGATAATGCTGCAAGCGTTGTCCCTTTACTACCGACTCAAGAGTAGGTGTTTTTCCTTTGAGCTTAACTGCTCCCGACGGATAAGCTTCTTCCACTACATATGGACCTTCCCACTTCGATCTGAGTTTTCCTGGAAACAACTTAAGACGAGAATTATAGAGCAACACTTTATCTCCACTTTTGAAAGTCTTATTCTCAATTTTCCTATCATGCCATCTTTTAACTTTTTTCTTAAACAACCTAGCATTCTCATAGGCTTCACTTCTAAACTCATCTAAAGCATGCATATCTAATAAACGCTTTTCTCCTGCTGCTATGAGATCATAATTTAAATTCTTGATTACCTAAAAATCTTGGTGTTCTAGTTCTAAAGGTAAATGGCATGCCTTACCGTACACCATCTTATAAGGTGTCATACCCATTGGATTTTTAAACGCAGTACGGTATGCTCATAGAGTGTCATTTAACTTGTATGACCAATCTTTTCTTGATTTGTCCACCATCTTCTCGAGTATGGTCTTTAATTCTCTATTAGAGAGTTCCACTTGACCACTTGTTTAGGGATGATATGGTGAAGCGACGTGGTGGGTTACTCCATACTTGCTAAGGATTTTCCTGAAAGTTCCTTTCATAAAATGAGAACCACCGTCAGTAATTAAAAATCTAGGAACTCCAAACCTAGGGAATATGACATCCTTGATCATCTTCACTGAGGTAGCTGCATCAGCATGATTTGTGGGGATAGCTTCAACCCATTTAGTAACATAGTCAACAACACCAAGAATATGAGTATAACCATTAGACTCTATAAATGGTCCCATGTAATCCATTTCCCATACATCAAAGGGTTCAATTTTAGACTATAATTCATTGCCATTTCTTGTCTCCTACCTATATTACCTCTTCTTTGGTAGGCATCACAATATTCCACATACCTGTGTGCATCCTTGAGCAAGGTGGGCCAATATAATCCGGATTGAAGTACCTTTGCAATACTCCTTTTACCTACATGATACCCTCCATATGGACTGTCATGACAAGCCTTCAATGTCGCATTCATTTCGTGATTAGGAACACACTTCCGAATCATTTCATCAAGTCCATGACGATATAGATATGGATCATCCCAAAAGTAATATTTAAGATCATTAAAGAATTTCATTCTTTGATTTCTTGACATGCCGAGAGGTAATTTTTTTGTTGCTAGATAGTTATCATAATTTGCATACCATGGATCAGCAATTTCTACCTTCGCTAAATATTCTCCTGGAAATGATTCATTCATAGGTATGGGGTCATTAATTATTCCCTCCGTCCTAGAGAGATGATCTGCTACCGGATTATCCTTACCCCTCCTATCTACTATTTGCAAATCATATTCTTGTAGTAATAAAACCCACCTAATCAACCTGGGCTTAGCATCCTTTTTCACAAGCAGGTGACGCAAAGCTTGGTGATCTGTATGAATTATTACCTTAGAATTAATTATGTAAGATCAAAATTTGTCGCAAGCAAAAATTATAACTAGAAACTCTTTTTCTGTAGTAGCATAATGTTTCTGAATCTTATTAAGAGGTCTACTAGCGTAATAAATAACATTCAAATTCTTTCCATCTCGTTGTCCCAACACAGCCCCCTAAAGCATAATCTCTAGCATCACACATAATTTTGAAAGGTTCATCCCACTTTGGAGATTGCATAATAGGTGCTGAAACTAGTTTGTCCTTAAGGTTCTCAAAAGCCACAATTTAGTCATGGTATAAGTAGAATGGAGTTTCTTTATCAAGAAGATTGGTAAGGGGCATAGCTAATTTAGCAAAATCTTTTATAGACCGTTTATAAAATCCTGCATGTCCTAGAAACAGTTTTAAGCTTTTAATATCCTGAGGTATTGGGAGATTTTCTATAGCATTTATATTAGTTTTATATATTTCTATTCCCTTCTTAGAAACTTTGTGCCTAAAAACTTTACCTTCTCTTTCCATGAAATGGCATTGTTCCCAAACCAAGTTTGATTGCCTGCATCACTGCAAAACTTTGGTCAGATTATAGAGGCAATTATCAAAAGTTGTTCCACAAACGACAAAATCATTTGTTAGGACTTCCATAGTCTTCTCAACAAAGTCATCAAAGATCTTTAGAACACATTCCTGAAAAGTTGTTGCTGCATTACATAAGCCAAATGGAATTAATCTATAAGCATACGTCCCATAAGGACAAGTGAAAGTTGTTTTCTCTTGATGTTCCTGTTGTATGGCAATTTGAGAATATCCAGAATAACCATCAAGAAAACAAAAATAGGAATTATTACTAAGTCTTTCTAAAATCTTATCCATGAATGGTATAGGTTTATGATTCTTTTGTGTTCCACGGTATAGCTTCCTAAATTCAATGCACATACGATATCCTACAATTGGCCGCATAGGAACTAGCTCACCTTCCTCATTCATAGCAGCATCAAGACCACCTTGTCTTGGTATGCAATGAGTTGGGCTAACCCACTTACTGTCAGAAATAGGATATATTATGCCTGCATCAAGTAAGCGTATAACTTCCTTTCTTACTACTTCCTTCATCTTAGGATTAAGCCTTCTTTGTGTATCTACTACGGGTTCAGCATCATCAAGCATGGTAATCTTATGTGTTACAATAGATGGATCTATTCCTTTAATATCACAGAATGTATATCCAAAGGCTTCACGATGCTTAACCAAAACTGAAATGAGTTTACTTGTTTCATTTTTGGATAGATTCTTGCTAATAATAACAGTACATTTATTTTCATTATCTAAAAACTCATACCTCATATTGTCTGGAAGTTTTTTCAATTCTATCGGTGGAGGTTCTTCATGTCCCGTTCTTACCAACTCTTCATAGTCATGTGGATTTTGTGCTTCCGGAATTGAATCGAGGTAATCATCCATGTATTCTTTCTTCTCATCATCCGGTGCTTCTTCCCAATTAATCAAGCTCCTTTCGAATTCATCTTGTGGAGTACTGAAATGAATTTCCGCAAGCTCGGCAATCGTATTTTCTTCCTTAATATCCTCCACTTCATATGGCCTCTTATTTAGTTTGGTGAAGTGGAATGTCATTTCCTCTTCTCCAAACTTCAGTGAAATGGTTTCCTTCTGATTATCCACTTGAGCTTTGGTGATGGAAGTAAAAGGCCCGCCTAAAAGAATAGGACACAAAGTATCTCGAGGCATATCAACAATATGAAAATCAAGGGGGTACATGAGTGAGCCAGTAAAGACATAGATATTTCTGATTACTCCTTCCGGTTTTATATTGGTTCTATTAAACAATTTAATAATAGTGTCTACCTGTTCAACGTCTGGATTATTTAGGTTGTAGCAAAGTTCTTCATAAAGTGATGATGGCATAATATTTATGGTGGAAATTGTTTCACAAATTCCATATAAGAAAGTTTCTCCACAATATATAGGGGTCATAGGCTTCGAAGTTTCATTACCTCGAACCTTACCTTGGATGAATTCCGGGGTTTCACGGTCTAACATAACCACTTCATCTTCCACTATTCGTGCTTCCATAAGATCTTTTATTATAACATTATTTATATTTGTAGCTTCAAATTTCCTTTCTGGTTTCTTTGGTCTTTTCTTTATTTGTTCTTCCTCTCTATGTCTTTTTTCAAATATCCCTGTATAGGTATCGAGGAGAACTCTTCCATTAGCGCTCTTACACACTTCTTTTCTTTGAGAGGTTTACGAGGTTCCCATGCTGTAGGTACCTGCAAATTCCCTGCATAATTCTCAATAATTTTCTTTACTAAGTAATAATCAATACCGAGGGTTTTAATCATTGTATATGTCCTCTCTTCTACAAGGAAATCGTTAATGCAAGCATATTCAGAAAAACTATTTATAGTATTTTCCTTATCTTTAAAATTTTCAGTTGCTTCTTTCATTTTTATTATTAGATTCCAAGCCTCATCATAGCTATAAGATAGAAAACTGCCATTAGAAGCAGTATCTAGGTTCGTTCTATTTTCAATACTTAGCCCTCCATAAAAGGTATGGGTGATTAACCAATCAGGTAAATGATAATGGGGGCAATTATCCAGGTAACTTTTATACCTTAAATATTCTTCATATAAGCCCTCACTAGGATTATTTTTGAAACTGATAATAATACCTCTCATCCTATGAGCTTTGCTTTCAGAATAATATTTTGATAGGAACTTGGTAGTAAATTCCTCCCAAGTCCTTGGTGCTTCTGCACAAAAAGATCTATACCAGTCGCAAACATTATTAGAGAGAGTTTGTCTAAAAAACTGGATTTTAACCATATCAAGATTACAGTCGTCAAAAAAAAGGAACTAAGAATATCTTCAAAGAATTGTAAATGTCCATATGGACTTTCTTCATTGGTTCCTGCAAATTTCTTAGAATGTAATAACTCAAATAATAAAGGATGGATCTTGACTCCATCCAGATTTATGCTTTTGTTGACAGTTATAAAAGTGTCCATGGGCGAACCCATTTTCCTTACTGCCTCAAGCTGGTTTAAATGCTAAGTATTATCCATTGTTGCGGTCCTACAACTCAAGTAAAATTTAGTACCACGTAAGTAAATAAATAAAAGTAAAGTGACTAATAGCGCTAAGCTCCCTGGCAACAACGCCAGAAATTAGCTTGATGACTGCAACTGCACAGATCGTTTGTAGCTAGTTTCGAAATAAAGATATCGATCCCACAGGGAGCAGTAGGCGAAAGACTAAAATGCTTTTAACTATAACTAAACGCTGTATTTAAGAAATAACTTTAAAATGCAAGATAAGTAGAGTTGTTTTTGGGTTTTTTGGTTGAACAAGATAATTTAAAGTAAAGAAAAACTTAATGCAGAAAGTAAGAATCGTGTGTGTAATAGAACTTTGGAACTATAATAGGAGAAAGGCGTTCTCAGGGAGTAGCAGATACACCGCTAGAAATTTAGACTAAGTAATCTAGAGTATTATAACGAATATTCTCATAGTGTGTATGCATGTGGGAGGATCTCCATATATGGACGATTTGCCAGCAACTGCTGCACACATCATCCTCATAACCACAGTAGACAGTAACCGACAACCATCGCATTACCGCGCTATTAAGGGATTTCTCCCATGGCATGGACATGGATTTATGAGTTCTCCTTGGTTCCCCAAGTTAGTACGTAAGGAATAACAACAGCTTTATAGTCATAGTAAGCACTATTATCCCTCCGTCTACTAACAAGTAATCCCCTCCATCAAGTCCCCATAAGAGGCAAATATTAAGAAGGTGCACTTCTCCTTAATATCAAGATGAAGACAATTAACACGCACACATAATTATGTATAACATAATAATCTCTATCTCATCTCAATCATATGTTAGGGTTTCTCCATCTCCCCAAGAACTAAAAATCTACTCAGACATGGAGGCAATCAACATCATGGCAATGGTAACGAAAACAATCGTAGATGAATAGTACTTGTATAGATCCACAACATGTATAGGAATTACAACAAGATCTAGACAAGATGAAGATGGGATGGATGAAGATGGTGGTGATGCAGCGGTGGTTGATGGAGATCGATGCCTTAGCCTCCCGGATCTGCTCAGGGTGAAGATGGATCCCTGGTGGATGAGTTCCCCCTCTAGATGCCTTTCGGAGGTGAGGTTTTCGTGATTTCTGGGTGTTCTGTATGTCGTCTCTGCGAACCAATTGCACGGGGTGAAACTATTTGATGAGGCGGAGGCGGCGCCAACTATACGGCCAGAGCTATATGAGCGAAACAAATTCTCCTATCGTATAGTCGGTCGTTACGCTCTCTGCCTCCCTTGTTCGCTTCTGGTTTTCTTCTGGTATTATTAATATTTCCCAAATAAGCGATTTACGTTGTTTTGACTCCTTTTCTCCATAGTACAACTGCTTCAATAATTGTATCCATTAGATCCATCATCTGTCCTTAGCCTGGTGAAAACATACATAAAATGTGCGTGCGAGCACCGTAAAATACCAAGATCCTACATCTACAATGAAAAATAATAATGTAAAACATGATGCAAATATGCACTCATCATAGGGCCAGTTGTGTTTCCAGTGCACATCCCCTTTGCAATATAAGCATGTGGTCCCGAGCTTAGGGCAAGGCTTGGCAGTCTTAGAGGTATTGGCAACAAACTTGCCATCCTTCTTGGACTTCTTGCCCTTGCCTTTTTCCTTTTTCCCTGGCTTCTTAATGGTCTTATTGACCATAAACACCGTGTGCTCCTTCTTGATTTCTACCTTAGCAGTTTTGAGCATGGCGAACACCTCAAAAAGGGTCTTAGTCATCCCTTGCATGTTGTAGTTCATCGCAAAGCTCTTATTGCTAGGGCAGCGAGTGTAGCACCCTATCAATCGCGAGGTCCTCCGGGATTTTGCAATCTAGGGCGTTCAAACACTTAACGCAGCCAGACATTTTGACTACATGCTCACTAATACTGCTGTGCTCTTCCATCTTAGTAGAGAAGAAGAGCTCAGAAGCATCATACTCTCTGCACGAGCCTGTGGAGCAAAGAAAGCCTTGAGATATTCAATGATCTCAAAGGAATTCATCTTCTCAAAACTCTTTTGAAGCTCTGGCTCCATGGCATAGAGCATTCCACTCTAGATGAGGGAGAAATTATCCGCCTTGGACTGCCAGACATTCTTTTCATCCTAGGAGGCAGAATGTGCAGGCTTAGCCGGAAGCTCAGCCTCGATGACATAAGTCAACTTGTAGGGGACTAGGAGGATCCTAAGAATGCGGAACCATGCGGTGAAGTTGGTTCCATCATTTTTAGCTTGTCCTTCTCGAGGAAAGTGGTAAGGTTGAAGGTGGGTGGGCGAAACATATACAATGGATTTGCAAAGTGTTTAGACCATGTTCATAATAATGAGTTCAAGTTTTAATTATACTACCGTACTTGAAACAAAAAGAACTCCCACTCAAACGAACATCCCTCCACTCGTTTAGTGATCACATGATCTCCATCCTTTGCACCTCCCCCGATCGTCACGACCATCAGTGCAACATCAGAGGTAGACATTCCCTAATGTCAATAACATCATCCATGTGACTCATGCTCGACCTTTCAGTCTCTTGTATTCCGAGGCCATGTCTACACATCCTAGGCTCACCAGTTCTAATTTGTGTGTATTTGTAGTGCAACATGGCTTACACCCATTGTATGCGAATGTAGATATGTCTGGCACCCGATCATCACGGCGTTGCCTCATACCAAAGAACTTTCTTGGTGTTGCACACACAAGGGGAATATTATAACTGGAATACTGTGAGGGATTATCTTACGATGCTACCATCGAATATATAATTATACTAGCATAATAAGTAATACTTCATAAAGTAAAGTGCTATGACGTGGTTGCAGCGTATTGATCAACATCAATAGCATCAATGAAAGTTTCGCAAACTAGTCATGACCACGTCTCAACACAAGCCCCTATGCAACAATAATAATAGACACCTCTATATTATCTATTGCAAGTTTGACGCGGATTTAGGGCTTTCGTGGTAGAACCCCTTCCCACCTACGAACGTGTAGACACAACACATATTCAATGATTGCCATTTTACTTCCCTTTTCAGGGCCCTCCAATGTTGATGCCATATCAACTACTGTAGAGAGACAGCCACCCCCTAAGCCAGTTTGATTCGTGGACCAGTCTCATGAATCACCACGTGAGGTTGGTTGGGGGCCGCTTCATCAAACAGTGTCGTGATATGAACAAGAACATAAAAGAGGGTAGCAACTAGAGAATCAATGCCCACATATTGCTATGTATTCTATCCGTATGACACGTCTACCCATGGACCCACTCTGATACCACTGATGGGTTCCGTAGCAGAAAACAAAGAAATTCTAACTATGCGAACACTAATACCAAGATCTATACTATGTAGACATAATAACGGAAAGAGAGAGACGATATTCATACCCTTGAAGACTGAGGCACGCCTTACACGAGAAGGAGTATGTTGATGAAGTCGAGCAGCTCCAAGGACCCCAAGTGTGGTGCCTCCGAAGTACTACACACGTCCGGTGTAGGCCGAATCTCCCGGGATCCGATCCAGCTGAGCAGCAAAAGAAGTAGATGCCAGATCATTGATCACACGACGGTGGTGTGAAGGTGGAGAACTCATAATCCATGAGGTCCTCTACAATATTCCGGAGAAGTCCTCAATGGATGAGAGATACATAATGGGATGGTTCCAAAGGGGGAGGGGAGACCCCTATATATAGTGGGACGGGGCACACTACCCAGGGGGCAGGCCATGTGGGACTAATCCCCACACCTGCTGGCCACCTAGGGGTAGCCTCCTGCCCTAGGTGGGCCCTACTAGGGTGGCCCACTGAGCCCAGGCCGGCCGGCCCCCTCTTCCTAGGTGCCTTAGCCCTTGGGCCTCCCCTTTAGGTGAGGCCCATTACCATTGGGCTGCCTTTAATAATAAAATAAAATATATATTTAATATTAATTCTCCAATTAACATTCAAATACACATATTATCTTATTCCTTCACTCCGGAACACCTTCCAGGCCCCTTCCGATCTTCATCGGATGTTACCCGGAACTATTTCGGTTTCTCTTTCTCTACTTCTCCTACGATACCTCATCTACCCTAAGCGTCCCCACCCTAAAGTCTAACATCCTTCGGTTCGGAAACACTCTGGACATGATTGAGAGTCCTCTCATATCAATGATCATTAGCGGGACCTGGATGCCCATGATGATCCCCGTGCATTGCACAAATCTTATCCCTCAAACCGTGAATAGTAATTTCTTGTTCCCTTTGCCACTTGATACCTAGTTCATCTGAAACATGATCTTTGGTATCTCCATAGCTTAGTTCGATCTTGTTACCAATGAACTTGTTTACTCATTCCCATGTTGTTGCATTCCGTGACCCAGTCACACGCTTGCAAGCTTCATTAATGCAACATCACCGAGATGGCCACATATGTATCTATCCGTTACATGGACTGTCAAATCCTAGTCTTGATATGTACTCCTCTACGCGCCCCTTTGGGAAACCTGAGTGGCACCTTTTCGATCACCCAGCCATGGTGTGATACTTTATAACCATCTAAGCTCTCTCTAGAATGGTGATTTGCATTATCTCACAGTCTAAGGATCAAGTTGCGAGGTTTCATGTGTTTATCATCAATGGTGAACTTTGTAACTATATCTCATTGAGATACAACTATCAGATGTTTGTCTATCATGTCATCCAACCAATGATGTGACCTCATTGTCAATTGGCATAAATGCCCATGCTCTTGAAACCCAGGTCATCCTCATGACCAATGAACTAGTTTGCTAGAGGTAACTAGAGACATGGTTTGTTTACATACCACACGTGTATTAACATTTCGTATTAACACAGTTATATCACAATATGAAACATATTATGAACATATAAGAGATATATCAAACAATACACTTTATTATTTGCCTCTAGGGCATAACTCCTTCACATAAGTCCTTTAGTGGGCTCATCGCTTCTGTCGCGCCATCGTCACCGGCTCCGCTTCGTCAAGTCTCTCGGGGGCTCGCCGAGTCGCCCGGGGGCTCGTCTCCTTCGCCACGCCATCGTCACCGACTGCGGTGAACAAGCATACCACTGCATGTGTAGTACACTATAGTCGTTGACATGAGATCCACAGAACACTGTTCCGCAAATATCACATCCCTCAGAGTGGTATAACAGAACACTGCCATATTACAAACATACACTTCATTAATATTACAATACCAGAAATTTGAGACTTAAAGTGATCCAAACATACAAACCATATAACTTATTTAATAAGTTCAACGGAAAAACAAAAGACACAACGATAAGAAAGACGTGAGCTCAACAGCTTATTCTATAGGGTTCATGCTGCTCGGCTCAACCTAGGTAACTACGCTCCGGCCTGACAACTACTCTGACTCGTTGTCTTCAGCTCCATAGTGTATCCCGTAATCCACCCCTTCAATTCATAGTAGACATCATTTTGGACTTCTGTAGCATACACCTGGCCATCCTTCTATTCCTCAAAGTCTAGTAAGGGGTTCAAAGGAAAGAGTGAGTAACAACGTTACCAGCAAGTTCACTATATGCAAGGTGGGAAGTTTGATGCTCTATCTACCACCTCAGACTATAAGTCCTTGGTACTATGCAGTTTTAGTAAACATTTCTTCAAAGATTGATTTTATTATCAAAAACTATGCCCATCAGCCTTCATAGGTTGACCAGAACTTCATGGAGTTCCTTTCCTGTCGCGTTCGTAGCTCCTTCCCGAGACAGGGAGTAACAAGTTACAATTCTTACACTCTGCAGAGGTTCGTTGCTTTACCCATGAGAGACCAACTCCTTGTTGCACAACCGGGCATACTTTCCCGTCCACAATTCCGTGATGTGGGGCCCAGTAGGTGATCCAAGCCAATCACTGCCCCCCTTCACGACCCCGCATGTCCCCTTGGTGTACGCCATGCCCACATATTGAATTACGGCAATGGTTGGTATAGACCGTTCAGATGCCAAAAATATCGTGGGACATTGAGGGTTCCCACCCATATGCTACATATCCTCTATGAATTACCAATTAATGCATGCTACGAGGATAACAGCCACGACCTGTGCATTCAGATACAGGCGAGAGGAAGAAGATACAGCTGACTTCTCCGTCCCATTCCAAATCTCATGGTTAACACGTATTATACGGCGCTAGAATCACTAATGTCATGGGTTATTAAGCCCTAGTTCGACAACTGGAATCCTAGATTCCATTGTCATTCTTAGTATTTATCATCACTTAGGATGATAGTAGAATTCATTTGTTTGGGAAAATATTTATTTTCTGTCTCTATTAGAACATAGGTGACACACAATTTTCAAATACTTGCATAAAGACTCTTCAAAGGACATGAGCAAGTGATGAACTTGCCTTGTGACTGCAAGGTAGTGAAGTCGGATACTTCAACTTGACCTTGAGCTCCGGTTTCTATAGAAGACCATTATTGCCTGGTAAGGACAATATTTAAAGAAGCAATATGCAATGCATATTAATGTCATGCAATGATTTATTATCTTCCTTCTTTGCGTGTTGTACTCACCTTATAAAGGTTTTAGGTTTCTTTTAATGAATAAAAGAAAAGTATTATTCAAGAATCATTAAATTCACATAATTTTTATATTTAGTATCATTATGGTAACTAGTATTATTCTAAGAGTTTATTTTAAGTTCACTTAATTTTTAACTCTTTTAAATGTTTAACTAAAATTCTTTTAAGGAAATAAGACTTTATTTTTATCACACTTAATTTACTTTTCAAAAATATAAACTAGTATTATTCTATGATAGTACTCCATTTTAGGACCTTAAAAATGTATTTTCTTTAATTTTAAGTTTTTTGTATATTTTTATAAAATTCCAAAAGAAGTATATACATCCATAATAACAGTTCTAAATTTAATTACCTAAAATTCTCTCTATTATTATTTTTGAATAGAGGATACTTTTGTGAGTTCATTGGTATTTTATTTATATTTTTAGGATTTTTATTTTATTTATTAGAACCTTGAAGTCCTAGGGGTATTTTGGTCTTTTGATAAATTACTTATATTTTCTCTTTTAAATCTGGACCTAGCCCATTGGGCTAGCCTAGCCCTGACTTGGCCCACTTGGGCTGGTCAAACCCTCTTTGAACGAGTGGCCCTGTACCACTCGCTTCTCTCTCTCTCTCACGTGTTCACTCATCTCCCTCGCACCCCTGCGGAGGCATGGTGCTGCCGATGCCGCCATCGCGCTATTCTGGCCTCCCCAGGCCTCTCCGGCTGCCGCCCTGGTGCATGATGGGGTAAACGATGCCGCTCTATCAATTGGTCTAGTTCGACTCGGCTTTGGACCCCTCTCCCGTCCAGATTGACTCCACCCCAAATCCTAGGGTTTGGTGGATGCCGGTGATGTGGGGTTTTGCCGCTCTGTGGTGCTGTGCCACGACTCTGGTGGCTCTATGATGTCATCGTTGCTGCTCGTGTAGCTGTGGACGCCGCCCCATGGCTTGGCGCAGGTTGCAGCACCCTCGGGTGTTCCCCGTGCCGCCGTGTGTGCTCGTCGACCCCTCTGCTTCGTCTTCTAAACTCTAGCGAGGACCTCGGGTAGGTTCCTCTGTTTCCCCCATCGTATTCTTCCTCTGCCTCTCTTGTTGTCTTCTATGTGATTATGGTGAAGAACACCCTGGTTAGGGTTCATCTATGTTGTTCGGGTTCTATCCCTCTGTGTTGATTATTGAGGATGCTTTAGAGGTATTTATGGTGATTATACTATGCTAATCCATTGCCTATTGATGGGCTTGGAATTGCTAATAGCTCTGTAAGATAAATTCTTATCTAATTTTGGTGACTGTCATTATACAAGTGGTGATGCTGTGACTCTGATCTAGTCTAATTTCTAATTAGTGGTGATGGTTAGCTAGTTTTAGTACTAGAATATATATTTGACTGTCTGGGAAGTTACCATTGATGTCTCTGATGATAGTTCTTTTATGTAAAACGCTATGATTCCTAATTATTAGGAAGATGATTTGAATATCTTTCTGCAATAGTTTGATTATGAACTCTCTGTATAGGATTGGCTTGGTTAGAATAAATCCTTGTGACACCTTCCTTGGAATGGTACACAGGGGTTTATTCTAGTACTGTCTTTATTCTACCTATGTTCCAGAGTGACTTGATGCTAAGATGAGTTGAAAAATCCTGCTGAATATATTAGCCTATGGTGCCTATGAATTTGTTTTGGCCTATGATGCTGGTATGAGGCATAACTAGGTAAGGACAACTGTTTTTATCTATTGCCCCCCATGTTCAGTGATCTATGATGGATCATCACCATGTAGAATTACTATAGTGCTTGAGAATTAATTCGATAGTCACTTGGTATGACTATATAATGGATCCTTATTGTTTGAGATGCATGCTTATGATGAAATAGTTTCTAAGGTGATACTATTTAAAAGATGTGCCTAGAAATTTTGATCTAATGCTGCTGGTATATTTGGATGTAGAGAAATAAATTTATACCGAAGATCTATGATGCAAAGGCTGAGATCTTGGTGTGATTTGCAAAGACTGGTTGTTGGCTTTGTTTAACTCCTTCTGTGATGAATACACCCCACTTGGGTGCTTTGTGAGAAGATTCATAAAACAACACATGCTCTGATAATCTAAGATAATTTGATCATGTGATGGTTTTATGTGTACTCAGCACACAACTTGATTGTTGGCGATGATGTTGTTTTGTTGATTGATCTTGCTGGCTTGTTCTTGCTAGCTTGATCTTTCTCTGCACCTCCTGGTGTTGTTCTTGCTCCTCCTAGCTCCTGTGATCTTGTACTTGTCCTTACTATCCACCTGCACCACCCCTCCTTATGTCACCATTCTATGGTGATTTGCTGGTGGATTTGGTAAGCTATCTGGTGGATTTATTTGGGAAGTGAACAAACTCGTTGTGTTCTTGCTGTGTGTTTGAGAAGAGAAAATGTGCTTCCTAGTAGCTGTGCTACGGCTGTGAACTCCTTTTTGACTGCTTGTGTTGTTGCTGCTGTTTGGACAACACACCACATGCATTTAGGTGACTAAGCTGCCTTGTTGCTTGGCTGTTGGTGGATCAAATCAAGTGAATCGACTTTCACTTTTTATCTTTTCACTGTTTACAGTCCTGGTGAAACTTCCCCTTTCTCTATACTCAATGAAGTAATAAGAACAGTGCACTTCACTGTTCACCACTGAGAGTAAAAATGATGAACTAACCTCTTTTTTCTATTTGAGATGTTTATCTTATTTTGCAGGATCCAGATCTAGATTGTCAAGACTTAGTATACGAGTAGATAGGTAGTATAGATTCTGGTTGTAACCTTCTTTTATTCTTTTTGTAAAGAATCTTGTAATAACATTCCTCTGATTTAATAAAGTTTCATTTTATTGAAATTCACTTGCTGTATAGTGCTCCATTATTTATGTTATCATTCTTACCTTGTATTATTGTTAAGGAATAAAGAAAAGAAATAAGAATTCATTTCTTATTTAAATTTCCTTGTCTTAAATTCTTATAATTGTTTAATATATCTACAATATAACTAAACAATGTTTATAAATCACTTTGGAAAACAACTCTATATTTCTAACCTCTAATTTTCAAATATTTTCCAAATGATTTAAATTTCAAATTAGAATTCAAAATATTTCCCCCCAAAACACAATAATGCCTAAAGGTCATGTCAAAATTTATAGCAATCACTACAAAGAGCTATTGTACCTCTCGATAGTGAAAGAAACACTGATCTCTTTAGGGTTTTTGTTTGGCAAAAAATTTACCCAGATTTTACAGATGAATGCATGCACATGCGCAGATTCCTATTTCTACCCTTTGTTGGTTCCTAAATGCTAGCGTGTTATAGACTTCTCCCCTTAAATTAAACTTCGTCCCGAAGTTTGTTGATGTGTACCTGAATAGTTCTGGATATGCTTCTTTTAAGTCATCCTCTTTCTCCCATGTGGCCTCTCGCTCCGGGTGATGTTCCCATTGTACTTTTCAATATTTGATTTCCCTGTTTCTCAATCTTTTCCAGTTCTCTTCCAGAATTTTACAGGGTTTCTCAACATAAGTCAAATTTGCTTGTAACTCAATTTCTTGATGTGTAATAGCATCATCGGGACCTTTAAGACATTTTCGTAGTTGTTGTAACATCCCAAAACTTCAATCCAAGGTTATCAAAGATCAAATCATCCAAATTTTGGATTAACAAAAACTTTTCCATATTTAAAATGAAAGCATACATATATGTGTGCATTTAAAATAGGAGTTGTTTTGAATTGCCATGATTGTGTGATCCTTTGCTTCTAAAATGTTTCTTAGGTGATTTAAACATCATCTACATCATTCCCAAACTTTTCCTAAAGAAAATCAAATCAAAAAGAATTAAAATGAAGGAATGGTCATTTGGACAAATTTAACTCTCATGCCTACTTTGGCTATTCCTAGTACTCATTTCTTAACAGAAATGATTCTTGATCTTTACACCCCTTTCTAGTACACATAATGAGGTACCAAGGCCCACCTTTTGATCTACTAAAAACCTTCTGTTAACTATTTTAAATGACAGTTTAAAATTGAATCTAATGCATATGCATAGATCACCCCTATTTCAAAAACCATGTATTTGAGCACCATTTTCAAAACCCTTGCAACCAGAGACTACCTATCACTAGTGGAGATCACCCAAAATTTTTGAACTCAAAATTCAAAACTTTTTCTCTTGCGGCCATTTCATCAAACACTTGGCAGGCAGAATCACACCTCTAATCCTAGCTCACTGTTTTGAACAGAGTTTTGCCCCCATTTGATCTCCATTTAATCTCTTTGTCCCCCTCTGATCAAACCATGCCATTTGCAACCCATCCCCTACACCCTAGTAGCAATGCCATGCCATGCCGAGAACCACCCTGGCCGGCCAAACTTGCCCCGCTGCAGCAGACCACATCCTCGTTCCTCTCCATGTCTAGGAGGTAGCCAGCACCGCACCGGCCCTCTCTGTCCCTTGCCCGAGCCAAGACCAGCCATGGACCACAGAGGAGAACCCGCGCCCAGTGCCACCGAACCATGCCGACGCCGCCCGCAGAGCGCCAGACTGCCCCTCACAGGCACAAGCCGCCGCTCGACACCAGCCCGCGCCCACTGCTCCGCCTCGACCTAGAGAACACCCCAGACACATCCGTTTGCCGCCCAAAGCCCCACAGCCACCGCTCGCCGTGGACACAGCCGCTTCGGCCGCGCAGAGCGCCACCTCACCCCGACCACATGCCACCACCCCTACGGCCGCATTGAAGCGCTAGAGCACCGCCAGGGGACCGCCCATCGATCTCCATCCCCAACCATACCGCTAGCTCGCCATAGCCATGTCGCCACCGTCGACCGCCCATCCCGCTTGGTCTCACCGTCGAGCCTATAAAAGGAGCCCTCCCCAACACCAAAGACTCACACCATTCCACTCCCCTCACCTCTCTGAACCTCAACCACCCCTCGTCGGAGCAAGTGGAGCAGCAGCTCGCCGGAATTGGAGCCGGAGCCGCCGCCTATGGAGAAGAAGGGTGCCGTTCATTCCGGCCACCCCAAGCTCCGCCGCGACCATGCCTCGCCTCGCCGTCGTCTTACACTTTGTTCGCCCGCATCGCCGACCCTGCTGGAGCCCCGGTACGCCCTCAGTAGACCCCCACCGAGCCGCTAGGGTTCAAGCTCGTCGGCGACCCGTTTGTCGTCGACGACGACCCTCAGACGTAGATCTAGCCTCTAATCGCACGGCCCACAGCGCGCGTACCGTTTCGCGTTTTAAGAGCCGCTGACAAGTGGGACCCCCCTGTCAGCTGAGCCCCGTGCCGCGTAGCGCCACTGGGCCGGCCCATTTCCTTTCCCGCGCAAGCCCGTAGATTAAAATCTAGGTTTTTCTTTTTAGTTAGAATATAGTTTCTGTCCAGTGTTTCAAAATTCAATTCTGTGAGTTTGACAGATCCAAATTACATGAAACTAATTTTGTCTGAAAGGTATTGAAATGCTCTATCCAAGACCGTTGGATTTAATCCATTTAGAGTTATAGATTTCTCCTAATAAAAATAAGAAGACAGAAGCTTTTGCAACTTGAAACATTTCTATAAAATCAACCAACTTAGCTTTTGAGTTGATTCCAACTCTCAAAAATCACATTTCATCATATCTATCCAAATATGTAATAATATTAAGGTTTACAGGCAGTGACTTTGGACTAGTACCAAAATAATGCTATATAGGCATTTCTAGTCACTTTAAATCATTAAATAGTGAACTTAAACCAAAGTAATATTGATCCAACCTTTAAATATCATTCCCACATGTTAGAATATGTGGTGAGGACATGTGTCCACATGATCCCATATTTTGGTGGTGAATATTAAATTGTAGTTAATTTTTCAATGAATAGAAATTACTTTTCCAAAATAAAAAGGTTGAAACTATTGAATTATAACTTATGATGTTTGGGATGATAATAGATCATCAATTGTGTGGTTTAGAATACTACTTAGCCTAAGTTAAGTATTGTTTGGTGATTGTGCACTCCCTATGTATTTCTAGACGCTTGTACCGACCAAGCCTTCGAGGAGGAGGAGTTCTACCAAGAAGAAGAAGAAGAAGAAAACTTCAACCACTGCAAGCTATTAGTGGCAAGCTAACCCTTGCAAACATGCTTTAGTAAGCTATTGTAGCAAGCTAGAATAAAACTAGATGGTTTAGTAAAGATGCCTTAAGCATACTTTGATCACACCCCCTTAGTTTACACAAAGTTCTTTAATTAATTTTGAAGGTAGCATAAAGAGTATAAAACTTGACCTACTTAGAAACCTTTAGATGTCATTCTATGGCATGAGATTGATCCCACCTTTCCACCTTAGTGAACACTCTTAACCTAGTGTTTTAGAATAGATCAAACTTGAGTCACTTTAGATGGGAACACTTGGTGAAAATGAGTTATGAAAACCTTGGAATGATGAGTCATTCTATTGAGATGTTTTGACATGTGTTGAGAAACACAATTGATTTATGATGATGAAAATGATGAGGCATGAGCCTTAACCCTTTTATAAAACTGATGGTTGGATTCGGATGCGATACCATTCCAAATTTACCGTACAACCACATTACCTGAATTGGGTAAGGCTTAGCTGGAAATTTATATGCATTAGTATTAGTTCCCTCACGGGAGAGGTTTGAGCTGAGGCTACCTCTCAATGATGTCCACCTATGCAGTGCCCAAGATGACTGATGGTCATGGTTGGGAGGCCATGCTCATAGGAGAGGTGCTTGTACTAGGGTGTGTAAAGGAAAGGTTATGTTTGATTATCTGCATACTAAGTATGATGATTCAGGGTTATCCCCATGATGTATCGAATCTTGTGGTGAAAGTGTACCACCTCTACAGAGTGTCAAACTATTCGAATAGCCGCGTCCACGGTTATGGACAGTTGGAATGGCCATACTGTTTCGTTGTCAGATGTTTTCTAAATAACTTGAAAGGAATGATGAACTTTGACTGGACCATAACAGGGTTGTGTAGATGATAATAGCTTCCCAACTTAAGTGATTCTAGAACTTTATTTTATCTTTTCTTGCTTCAGAACTCAGCTTAGGTTTCAAACTTAACTTGATAGTTATTCTTTAAATTCAGTACTTTAACTTAGAATCATAACCCTTGCTAGTAGTAGTTTGCGAGTACTTAAAGAGTACTCATGGCTTTTGTCCCTGGCTATGATCATGGCCAGACTATGAAGGAGATTATCAAGATGATAGTCAGTAGGACGTCTATGATAACTAGGACTATCTGCCTTCGTCAGCATTGCCTGTGCCCCTGAAGATGGACCCCACCGCTACGCTATCGTTTATTTCCGCTGCTTGTTGTATTAAAGACTGGATCATGAGATCCTTATTTGTGTAAAACCTTATGTATGGTTTGTAATGGATGATGTACTGTGATATCCAATCCGTTATGTCTCGCAAAAATGGTAATCCTGGGATTGCGAGGTATGGCATAACGGGCATCTAGGATTGAAAATCCGGGTGTTGACAAGTTGGTATCAGAGCCATCCTGACCATAGGAGACCCTAGTTAGAATGGACGTCCAAACCAAAAACTTAGCTTCAAAACCAAAGTGAGTATTTATGAAAAACTATTTCCCCTCTTACCCTTGTGAACTCATTCTTTCTCAAAAATACATGTTCCTCAAAATTCTTACATTACTACTTAAAATTTGACACACTTGATCACTTCACTAATTTCCTCATCCTAAATTCTTGTAGATGGAGACTCAGTTCAACAAGTTTTACCCGTTGGGAAACGGAGGTCAGCTGATCTTCGAGAGGGATCTGGATTCACTGTCAGAATTACTGGGACGCCCACATCCGGAGTTTCTTGGAGCTCAACTTCCAGGACCCCCAGGAGGAGACCTACAATGGCTAGTCACCGCAGATCTTCGAGGAAGCATTGAAGCACCAACTTCCGGGAGAATTCAGTTCTCTGTGAGAGAGAACAACTGGCTAGATGGATTAGCCAGGGCAATGCATGAAGCTCTCGCATGTTTATGTGCCCTCAGCGTCAACAAGATTCAAGGAACCCGTTTTGCCCACTATGCAAGACGTGACTTCATGGGAATGCCAATGGAGATGCCAAGTCTCCCAGAGTTGAGGCATCAAGTGGAGAACCTTGACTTCTTGCTTCATGACCGACAGCAGGAACTGGACAATCCAGAGAGTTAGCCAACCAGAACCGTGCCATCGCCGACCAGAAGGCCCAGAAGGGTTATAACTTAGAATTATAACCCTTGTTAGTAGTAGTTTGAGAGTACTTAAAGAGTACTCATGGCTTTTGTCCCTGGCTATTATCATGGCCAGACTATGAAGGAGATTATCAAGATGATGGTCAGCAGGACGGCTATGATAACTAGGACTATCTGCCTTCATCAGCATTGCCTGTGCCCCTGAAGATGGACCCCACCGCTACGCTATCGTTTATTTCCGCTGCTTGTTGTATTAAAGACTCGATCATGAGATCCGTATTTGTGTAAAACCTTATGTATGGTTTGTAATGGATGATGTACTGTGATATCCAATCCGTTATGCCTCGCAAAAATGGTAATCCTGGGATTGCGAGGTATGGCATAACGGGCATCTAGGATTAAAAATCCGGGTGTTGACAGTTGTGACACATGGAAAACATTATGAACACGAGCCAATCTTTTTGGTAACTCGAGAGCATAAGCTATTGTTCTATTCTGACTCAGTATCTTGAATGGTCCGATATATCTTAGACTTAGTTTTCATTTGATTCCGAATCTCTTAACTCCCTTCATTGGACTTACTTTGAGATATACCATATCCCCCACTTCTGGATGCCATGATCGTCGACTTTGATCAGCATAACTCTCCTGTCGGCTTTGAGCTATCTTTAATCAATCTCTAATAATATCGATGATATCTTGCTTCTACTTGATATTGTCTGGTGCAAATTCCTTGCTACGACCAGGTTCATACCAACATATTGGTGATCTACATCTTCTCCCATAAAGTACTTGGAATGGTGCTGCTTTCAGACTACCCTAGTAGCTATTGTTGTAGGAAATATCTGCCAATGGTAGATGATCTTCCCATGAACCTCCAAAATCTAATGCACAAGCTCTAAGCATGTCCTCCAAGATTTGATTGGTTCATTCTGTCTGGCCTCCAGTTTCTGGATGATAGGCTTTGCTGAAATCCAACTTTGAGCCAAGTGCTTCATGTAATTGTTTCCAAAATGCTGATGTAAACACAGATCCTCTATCTGGTACAATTTTCTTGGTTACTCCATGCTTACTTACTATCTCTTTGACATATATTTCCACTAACTTCTTGACATTATCTTTTTGATTTACCGGAATAAAATGTGCACTTTTCGTGGATCTATCCACAATCACCCATATCATATCCTTCCGCTTTGTTGTCATGGGTAATCCTCTGATAAAATCCATACCAATTTATTCCCACTTCCATTCCGGAATTTCCAATGGTTGTAATGGTCTTGCTGGACTTTGATGTTCTACTTTTACTCTTTGGCAAGTATGGCACTCAGATACATACTTTGCAATATCCCTCTTCATGTTATTCCACCATAATAATTCCTTAAGATCCATGTACATCTTCATACTCCTTGGATGAATTGAATATGATGTCTCATGTGCTTCTCGGAGTATCACCTCTCTAATCTCCGGTACATATGGTACACAAAGACGGTTTTGGAACCATAAAGATCCATAATCTCCTAGGTGAAAAACTGATTTTTGTCCTTCAGAAATTCTTTTGATTTCTTCAGCAATGAATGGATCATCAATTTGATGTTGATAGATCTCATGACGAAGATCACTACTTTGTTCTTCTACAACCCTCATGGTAGCTAAGCCTACACAAACTTTTGTTCTTATAAATTGTATTTATAACCTTTCCAAACCCATATGCAACTCTTTTGGTAGTTCTCTATGGATGGGTTGAGTATCCGTACTCTTCCGACTTAAAGCATGTGCTACTACATTGGCCTTTCCTGGAGTATAGTTAATTGTAAGGTCATAATCCTTGATCAACTCCAACCCCTTTTCTGCCTCATATTCAGCTCCTTCTGAGTGAAGAAATATTTGCGACTTTTATGATCCGTGTATAGTTCACACCTTGCTCCATAGAGAAAATGTCTCCATCCTTTTAAAGCAAACCACTGCTGCTAACTCCAAATCATGTGTTGGGTAGTTGGCTTCATGAGGTTTGAGTTGTCTAGACCCATAAGCAATTACCTTGTGATCTTGCATTAGCACACATCCCAATCCTTCCTTGGATGCATCACAATATACTGTGTAATCTTTTCCTATTTCTGGTATAGCTAAGATTGGTGCAGTAGTTAATCTGGTTTTCAATTACTGAAAACTTGCTTCTCACCTCTCATCCCATATGAATGGTGTATTCTTTCTTAGCAATTTGGTCATTGGTCCTGCTATCTTGGAAAAACCTTCAATGAATCTCTGATAATAATCGGCCATGCCTAAGAAACCTCGGATTTGTTTTACATTAATTATTCCATTCCAGCACTGATTGAACTTTGGACGGATTTATGGCAATTCCATCCTTACTGATCACATGACCAAGAAATTCTACCTGGTCTAACCAAAATTCACACTTGCTGAATTTAGCATATAGCTTATGTTCTCTCAAGATTTGCAATGCTAACCTCAAATGATCTGCATGCTCTTCTTTATCCTTAGAGTATATAAAAATATCATCAATGAACACTATGACAAACTTATCCAGATAAGGCATGAAGATTTTGTTCATCAAATTCATGAATATTGCTGGTGCATTGGTCAATCCAAAAGGTGCGACGAGGTACTCATGATGACCATATCTTGACACAAATGCTGTTTTTGGAACATCTTCATGTTTGATTTTTATCTGATGGTATATTGATCTTAGATCAATCTTGGAAAATACTCCAGCTCCTTTGACTTGATCAAATAGATCTTGAATTCTTGGCAATGGGTATTTGTTCTTGATGGTGACATTGTTGAGATTTCTGTAATCACCACACATTCTTTGTCCTCCATCTCTTTTATCCACAAAAATTAACGGAGTTCCCCATGGGGATACACTTTCCTGAATAAATCCTTTTCTGGCTAACTCATCAATTTTCTCCTTAAGCTCTTTTGGTCCCATCTTGTACGGTGCTTGGGCTATTGGTGTTGTACCCGGTATTAAATCAATAGTGAATTATATTTCTCGATCAGGTGGCATTCCTGGTAATTTTGCTGGAAAACATCTTGAAATTCCTTCACTATAGGAATGTCTTCCAATTTGACCTCCTTCATTGAGTTCAATTGCAGATCTACCATGATATGACTATGTTTATCTGCCTGATAGAATATCCTTCCTCCACTTAAGACTTAATTGAAACGGTTTTATCCTCACAATTATCTAGGCTCCATACTTAGTCATCCAATCCATTCCCAACACTACTGCTATTCCCCTTAATGGAATCACATAAAGTTCCGCATAATAGGTTTGACCATAGATTAAGATAACTTGGTTTAATTTTATGTTTCTAACTACCACGATCCCTCCAGCGGTAACTACGGTCATAGGTTTTTCTAACGGCGCCCTTCTAATCCCGAACTTATCACAAAATTGTTCAGATATGAATGAAGTAGTTGCACCAGTATCAAATAGAAGTTTTCCAGGGTTCGTGAGAATATTGAGCGTACCTATCACCGCTTGATATGAGTTATCCACCTCCTCCAAGGTTGCGCAATTCAGCTTTCTAGTAGGTCTGCTTTCTTGCCATTGTCGTTTTTGCCATAACTTCCACCTCTGTTAGGCTTTCCACCTCCGCCTCTTGCTTGACCACCGCCTGATGTAGGCCAACCACCTGGTGGTTTCTTGGGACAATCGGGCTACATGTGCCCCTTCTAACCAGAACCATAGCATATGATTACTGGCTTCTTACATTCCCTTTGGAAATGCCCTGGAATACCGCAATTGCTGCATATAATATTCCTCCTAGAGTTGGACTGACCTCCACTGCTATTCTTGTTATTATTGTTGTTGTTATTGAAGGGTAGATTCCTTGATTTGAACTCCAAATTGGGTTTAGGCTTAATTGCTTGGATTCTCTTAGTTTCTTTCTTTGCTCTCTTCCTTCGATCCTCTTGGACATTCTTATAATCGTCCTCAAAAGTTATAGCTGCATCTAGTAACTGTTGGAAAGTTGCCTTATTGGCCAGCCTCAGCTGCATCTTCACAAATGGATTTAAACCACGTAGGAAACGTTTCTTCCTCTTTTCCTCAGTGCTCACTTCATCCTCAGCATAACGAGATAGTTGACTGAACTCCTGGATGTACTTCATGACACTGGTATATCCCTGCCGAAGCTCTTCAAACTCTCAGCGCTTCAACTCCATTACACTTTTTGGAACATGATACTCACGGAATCTCTGCTTAAACTCCTCCCAGGTATACTCCCTTCCTGACGGTTGCATTGCTAACTGATTCTCCCACCATGATGCTGCCGGTCTGGTTAAGAGATGTGTTGCATACCTCAACTTTTCCTCATCATTACAACCTACAGTCTTAAGTTTTCTCTCGGTATCTGCTAGCCAATCTTCTGCTTCCATTGGTTCAGGAGCCGATGCAAAAGGTAAAGGCCTTGCATTCTGAAAGTCATAAAGACTCACACCACGTCCTTCAGGTTCCCTCTGATGTCCCACTCGATCCACTAACCCCTCCATAAACTTGTTCTGGGACTCTTGCATCATTTGCATGTACTGCATAAAGTTCTGCTCCAACAACGGCCTCATTGGTGGTGGTGGTAAATTTTCCTGCATTCTGGCGTCTTCATCCACCTTTCCCTTAGCTTCGTGCTCCATGCACTGTTGTTCGGTCTCGTCCTCTACACCCGTTTCCATACCCCCTAGTCCTGTAACATAAAGCGAACACTCATAATTACATCATGCATATGTGTTCTAAGCTCAACTTCATGCACAGAACTAGTCACACAATGGAAAACAAAATTCAAATAAGAACCAAATATGCATTTCACATATTATACATTACAAACATCATAGTTAGTATAACGTCATTACAAACCCATACTATTTAGGTATTACAAACTCACGTGGATGCTATCCCACTTATTTAGTTACATCAAGTTCTCAGACTCTATCTTTCGTATCATCACTGGGATACTCCTTCTCAAGGTCATGCTCCCCAGAAGCTGCAACGTTCATCATACATACCAGGAGTACAACCGTGCTGACGTGAAGTACGACGCACCGTCTGTGGAACGACTTGCCTCTTCGATGGACGATACTCAATATTAGAAGTATCTGGACTTGACACATCATCCAGCTAAAGTGCGTCCATACCTTCCAACTCATTTGAGGTATCTTCAGAAACATCCTCATCACTGTCTTCTTCAATCGCCTCCTGCATCCCGACTCTAGAGTAATCAACAGAATATTCTGCTTCCGATGCTCCCCAAGTACTCTGCTAGGTACGATAGTCCTCAGCTATAATTGGATAGTGCATGTTATCTGGAGTAGGATAATGTTCTGGTGACTCAAACACCCTTTCTTCAGGATTCCTCATCGGACTCTACATCCTCCACATGGACATCCCTTCCATCAACAGAATAAGATCTCACTCCCATGCGACTAGTTTGCCCGGTATCACCAACCGAATCTTCCATAGGAATAGGATTCCTGGCAGATCCATCCATTGATCCATACCTCCATACTTTAGAGTTTCCAATAGGTAGTTATGAGTCCTCGGTTCCCCAAAAATTCTGTGGTAGTGGATGAATAGTACCTTCATCAGTATATCTGGTGGGTTCTGACATAGGTGAATAAGGATATGGTGTGAAAGATGTTGGATCTATAGGTATATCCTTAAAAGTTGGGCTAACCCTACCCACTGCTTCATCCTCCAGTTGAGATGTTAACTTGTCCTTTCATTCAGGATTAGTTAAATCCTCTAGCATATCAATCTGATCCTCCACAATAACCTGATGTGTCTTATACAAAGACCCAACTATTAGTCGATACTAATCCATAAACTTGGAAGCTAGTTTTGGATGCTTCTTTACTAAAGTAAGATGATCCAGAACTGGCTCCGTGTCTATAGAGTCATGAGGAATCATAGAATATGTGCTTCTGGCTAACTCTTGTGCTTTGTGCTCCTGAATATTGGATATCGCCTCCAAAATAGCAACATGGTACACTACAAGGAATGTGTTATTCTATGACCTTCTAATAGTGACCATGGACAAAATCGTCATAGAGTTATGACGATTTCATACCAGATGGTCGTAAGCCATTCAGGAGATTCAAACCCATAGAAAATTACGACGATTTTGCTCAGAAACGTCATAGTTTCATTAACTGAAATCGTCATAACCTGGCATATGTAGCCTACGATGTTATTTGCAGCTCACTACGACGATTTTAAAATCGTCATAGCATCCAAATTAGGATAGGTTGAAATGGTTAGTGGGCCACATCAGCGGTTGCACCTAAGTATCTTGTCTATGTGTCAGTTTTTGACTACGTGTCATATCCATGTGTCAATATCTGCTTATGTGGAAGATGATTACCCAAACTGACATGTGGGGCCCAAATCTGACCTCACACCGAACACACCAAACTGACATGTGGGTCTCAAATCTGGATGAGAGAAGGACCCCACCAAACTGACATTCTGGGCCATCTCATCTTGGACCGGCTACCCAGGTTTTTATGCCTTGTTGATTATTTCTGCAAAAACGGAACTGCCAGGGATTCGAACCCGCGACCATCAAGATAATCAACTCGTGCATGACCACCACAACAGCCGATCGTTCATGTCAATCCAACTGAGCTCGCTCCTATTATTTCTCTTCTCGTAGTTGGGCCTGGGCCATAGCGGATGAAGCACCGGATGGCCAATAGCGGATGGAGCACCGGATGGGCCTCGGCCCAGAGACCGTTACAGAGTTGCTATTGAGGCCAAACATGGCCTATCGGAACTTTGGTCCTAATAGGTTTTAGATTATTACTATTTTCAAACTTTTAGAACGTTTTGAGTAATTTCATCATATATTTTGCATACAATCTCGGATTGAGGGGATCCAAAAATCAATTTGGTTCATCTAGATGATATAAAAACTACAGTGTTGATGAATTCTCATGTTTACATTGTTTGGTTGACTTTTAATTTTTTTCTTATGTTGATTTAAAAGTCCGGTCAAAATAGAGGGTGTGACCGTTCGTTGGTAGGGCTGAATCTTGCAAAACTCTAAGTGGATATCTAATAAAATAACATATTATGAGTCTAAAAATTATTTTTGAAAAAAATTATGAGCAATATATCATGTACCTGTAGTTCAAACCAGACCCACTTCCTAACGATTCTGCAGGCATTTGTCTTTTTCACCCAGGGGTGGACATAAAGGTTTTCAAATCCCCGGTTGGGACATTGTTCATGTAAGGTGGTCTAGTATTTCTTAAAAATGGGATGGTAGCATTTTTGTATTCATCTTTTAGTGTTGTTTCACAAAACACCCCGATTTTGGCACGCGGAAAATAGAAAATAGTTTTTCCATGCGACGAAAAACATAACTTCATCCTGCAACATTGTTCGCCATCCCAATATGCACATGCGTGCACAAGATGGGCATATTATCACAAACTATGTCGCGATTCTTGCCATAACATTCGTCGTTTGGCTTGAAATCCATGAAACCTCAAACATGATAGGTCATTTCTGTGAAGATTTTTTCGAGATGCAATCAATATACCAAGTTTGATATTTTTACTTACAACTATATCACATAATATGGTACCACGCGAAGGATTTATATCGTTCGAACCATTTTTGAATTTCTTATGCCCGTTTTTGAATTTTCCTGTTTCAAACTATGGTCAAAACGGCGCGCATGAAGATAGGGGATGAGGCTCGCTAAACTTGCATTGGATCTCTGAAGAAACATCATATTGTGAGTCTAAATATGATTTTTTTTAAAATCATGAGCATTATATCATGTACCTATAGTTCAAATCGAACCCACTTCCTACCGATTCTACATGCATTTGTCTTTTTCACTAGGGGTGGACAAAACGGTTTTCGAATCCCCGGTTGGGACATTGTTCATGTAAGGTGGTCTAGTATTTCTCAAAAGTGGGGTGGTAGCATTTTTGTATTCACCTTTTGTTGTTGCTTCACAAAACGCCCTGATTTTGGCACTCAAAAAATAGAAAATAGATTTTTGATGCGACGAAAAAGAAAACTTCTTCCTGCAACATTGTTCGCCATCCCAATATGCACATGCGTGCACAAGATGGGCACATTATCATAAACTATGCCGCGATTCTTGCCATAACATTCGCCGTTTGGCTTGAAACCCATAAAACCTCGAATATGATAGGTCATTTCTATGAAGATTTTTTCGAGATGCAATCAGTATACCAACTTTGGTATTTTGCCTTACAACTATATCACATAACATGATACCACGTGAAGAATTTATATCGTTCGGACCATTTTTGAATTTCTTATGCCTGATTTTGATTTACCTGTTTTAAACTATGGTTAAAACGGCGCGCATGAAGATAGGGGATGAGGCTCGCTAAACTTGCATTGGATCTCTAAACAATCATATTGTGAGTCTAAAAATGATTTTTGCAAAAAATCATAAGCATTATATCATGTACCTGTAGTTCAAACCGGACCCACTTCGTGCCGATTCGGCACACATTTGTCTGTTTCACCAGGGGTGGACAAAAAGGTTTTTGAATCCCCGATTGGGACATTGTTCATGTAAGGTGGTCTAGTATTTCTGAAAAATGGGGTGGTAGCATTTTTGTATTCACCTTTTGGTGTTACTTCACAAAACGCCTCGATTTTTGCACTCGAAAAATAGAAAATAGATTTTCGATGCGACGAAAAAGAAAACTTTGTTCTGCAACATTGTTCGCCATCCCAATATGCACATACATGAAACATATCATGTATATGCGATGGTTTTCGGTGTGCACTCTGGAGCGAGTGACACTTTGGTGGAAAAAACCCTATGATATCATCTGCAACCAATCAAATTACAAGAAACAACCACCCGTGGATTGTCCATCTCACCCTAATTTGGACCGTTCAAGCACATCCAACGGCCACCGAAGAAGCACACATCATTCAGCAACCTACTCCCACCTCCACCATCCACCACATCGCACCAACTCCCAGTCCCCATTCCCTCGGCGCATCGCCCTCTCCTGAACCCTAGCGTGCCTGAGCCAGATCCGCCGCCACCCACGGCCCTCCCTCCCTTCTCCGCCACTATCGGCCCCTCCCACCACAGACCCCCTCCTATGGCTCAACACGCGCCACCACGACGTGGTCGTCACAACCATGCGGGCATCCACCCACCGATTCCTCCACCTTTCCATCTTAAATTCCCCATCCATCAACCGTAGTAGAGAAAAATCTCACTTGATCCACCAGCAAGCGACCAATCCATGGCTCTCCACGCGCTCAATAACACGCTGATGGCTGATACATTGCAAATGTATCTATAATTTTTGATGTTCCATGCTTGGTTTTATCCACTTTCTTGTGTTTTGTTCCAACTTTGGAGTACTTTTCATATGAATTCTTGGACTAACCTATTAACAAGAGCCACAGTGCCAGCTGCCTGTTTTTTGCTGTTTTTGGTTCCAGGAAACCGCCCAGACCACTTTCTTGTGTTTTGTTCCAACTTTGGAGTACTGTTTTCTTGGACTACTTTTCATATGCTGTTTTTGGTTCCAGCCGCCTCTGCCTCTCAGAGTGCCACCTCGCCCAGACCGCATACCACCGCCCCTACGGCCGCATTGAAGTCCTAGAGCACCGCTAGGGAACCGCCCATCGATCACCATCCCCAGCCATGCCGCTAGATCGCCGTAGCCATGTCGCCACCGTTGACCGCCCATCCCGCTCGGTCTCACCGTCAGGCCTATAAAAGGATCCCTCCCCAGCCATTCTTCTCCACACCATTCCACTCCCCTAACCTCTCTGAACCTCACCCACCTCTCGCCGGAGCAAGTGGAGCAGCAGTTCGCCAGAATTGGAGCCGAAGCCGCCGCCTCTGGAGAAGAAGGGTGCCGTTGATTCCGACCATCCCAAGCTCCGCCGCGACCACGCCTCGCCTCGCCGTCGTCTTCCACTTTGATCGCCCGCATCGCCGACTCTGCTGGACGCCCCCAGTAGACCCCCACCGAGCCGCTAGGGTTCGAGCTCGCCGGCGACCTGTCCGTCGTCGACGACGACCCTCAGCCGTAGATCTAGCCTCTAATCGCATGGCCCACAGCGCGCGTACCATTTCGCATTTTAAGTGCCACTGACAAGTGGGACCCCCCTGTCAGCTGAGCCCCGCTCCGCGTAGTGCCATTGGGCCAGCCCATTTCCTTTCCTGCGCAAGCCCGTAGATTCAAATCTGGATTTTTCTTTTTAGTTAGAATATAGTTTCTGTCCAGTGTTTCAAAATTCAATTCTGTGAGTTTGAAAAATCCTAATTACATGAAACTAATTTTGTCTGAAAGGTATTGAAATGCTCTATCCAAGCCCATTGGATTTAATTCATTTAGAGTTATAGATTTCTCCTAATAAAAATAAGAAGACAGAAGCTTTTGCAACTTGAAACATTTTTGTAAAATCAACCAAGTTAGCTTTTGAGTTCATTCAAACTCTCAAAAATCACATTTCATCATATCTATCTAAATATGTATTAATATTAAGGTTTACAGGCAGTGACTTTGGACTAGTACCAAAATAATGCTATATAGGCATTTCTAGTCACTTTAAATCATTAAATAATAAACTTAAACGAAAGTAATATTGATCTAACCTTTAAATCTCATTCCCACATGTGATAATATGTGGTGAGGACATGTGTCCAAATGATCCCATATTTTGGTGGTGAATATTAAATTTTAGTTAATTTTTCAATGAGTAGAAATTACTTTTCTAGCATAGAAAGGTTGAAACTATTGAATTAAAACTTGTGATGTTTGGGATGATAATAGATCATCAATTGTGTGGTTTAGAATACTACTTAGCCTAGTTAAGTATTGTTGGTGATTATGCACTCCCTATGTATTTCTACACGATAGTACCGACCAAGCCTTCGAGGAGGAGGAGTTCTACCAAGAAGAAGAAGAAGAAGAAAACTTCAACCACTGCACCAACCAAGGCAAGCTATTAGTGGCAAGCTAACCCTTACAAACATGCTTTAGTAAGCTATTGTTAGCAAGCTAGAATAAAACTAGATGGTTTAGTAAATATGCCTTAAGCATACTTTGATCACACCCCTTTAACTATTAGTACCCCAAGTCTTATTGACAAGTTTTACCTCCCTTAGTTTACACAAAGTTCTTTAATTAATTTTGAAGGTAGCATAAAGAGTATAAAACTTGACCTACTTAGAAACCTTTAGATGTCATTCTATGGCATGAGATTGATCCCATCTTTCCACCTTAGTGAACACTCTTAACTTAGTACTTTAGAATAACTCAAAAACTTGAGTCACTTTAGATGGGAACACTTGGTGAAAATGAGTTATGAAAACCTTGGAATGATGAGTCATTATATTGAGATGTTTTGACATGTGTTGAGAAACACAATTGGTTTATGATGATGAAAATGATGAGGCATGAGCCTTAACCCTTTTATAAAACTGATGGTTGGATTCGGATGCGATACCATTCCAAATTTACTGTACAACCACATTACCTGAATTGGGTAAGGCTTAGCTGGAAATTTATATGCATTAGTATTAGTTCCCTCACGGGAGAGGTTTGAGCTGAGGCTACCTCTCAATGATGTCCACCTATGCAGTGCCCAAGATGACTGATGGTCATGGTTGGGAGGCCATACTCATAGGAGAGGTGCTTGTACTAGGGTGTGTAAAGGGAAGGTTATGTTTGATTATCTGCATACTAAGTATGATGAATCAGGGTTATCCTTGACAGATGTATCGAATCTTGTGGTGAAAGTGTACCACCTCTGCAGAGTGTCAAACTATTCGAATAGCCGCGTCATGATTATGGACAGTTGGAATGGCCATACTGTTTCGTTGTCAGATGTTTTGTAAATAACTTGAAATGAATGATGAACTTTGACTTGACCACAACAGGGTTGTGTTAATGAAATTAGCTTCCCAACTTAAGTGATTCTAGAACTTTACTTTATCTTTTCTTGCTTCAGAACTCAGCTTAGGTTTCAAACTTAACTTGATAGTTATTCTTTAACTTCAGCACTTTAACTTAGAATTATAACCCTTGTTAGTAGTAGTTTGAGAGTACTTAAAGAGTACTCATGGCTTTTGTCCCTGGCTATTATCATGGCCAGACTATGAAGGAGATTATCAAGATGATGGTCAGCAGGACGGCTATGATAACTAGGACTATCTGCCTTCGTCAAGATTACTGTGCCCCTGAAGATGGACCCCACCGCTACGCTATCGTTTATTTCCGTTGTTTGTTGTATTAAAGACTGGATCATGAGATCCTTATTTGTGTAAAACCTTATGTATGGTTTGTAATGGATGATGTACTGTGATATCCAATCCGTTATGTCTCGCAAAAATGGTAATCCTGGGATTGCGAGGTATGGCATAACGGGCATCTGGGATTAAAAATCCGGGTGTTGACAGCTAGTAACACCTTTGAGGTGTTTCCTTGCTCCTACTGGTTCGATTAAACCTTGGTTTCATAACTGAGGGAAACTTGATGTTGTGCTCATCATACCTTCCTCTTGGGGTTCCCAACGAGCTCTACATCAACCACGAGCCATCAACACTTTTCTGGGCGCCGTGCATTGAGCCATCAAGCATTTTTCTGGCGCCGTTGCTGGGGAGTCAAGGACATCTTCACAAGGGGAGTTCCTCATAACCAATCTCTTTACTTTGTTGTTTTTTTGTTTTGCTTAGCTTTCTTTTTGCTTTGTTTGCTTGTTTTGTTCTTCAAAAACATAAAAACATTAGTTCTACTTGTTTGCTTTCTTATTTGAAAAACACAAAAAAAATTAGTTCCTTTCTTAAGTTGCCTTTATGACTAGCTCTGCTCCAATCATTATTTCATTATGGATAGCTCACTCAGTTTCCTATTTGGGAACAGTATTATGACTGCTAAGGTAATAGGTGAACCACCGCCTGCTAGAACCTCCATGGAAGAAGAAATTGCTGAACCTGAAAGCTCATTAGATGAAAAAGAGGAGGATAGTGATGGACAAAAGGAGGAAGAATGGATCTACCCATGCCTACCTTCTAATGAGAGTAACTCTTTATCCCTTACATTATTTGATTGTCCCCCATGCTTATCAAAGGAGGGTGAATGTTATGTTCCCGAGGATTCTTTTGAAAATGTTTATAATAAAGCTCTAGTGCTTGTAGATCATGAAAAGCATGCCTTATGTGATAGTTATATTGTTGAGTTTATTCATGAGGCTACTAAAAATTATTATGAGAGAGGAAAATATAGTTGTAGAAGTTTTTATGGTAATGAAACACCTCTCTATGTGCTGAAAGTTTTGAAGTTACTTTTGTTTTATCTTCCTATGCCTGTCACTTTGCTCTTTGTGCATTTATTTGCATACAAGATTCCTATGCATAGGAAGTGGGTTAGACTTAAATGTGTTTTGAATTTGCTTCTTGATGCTCTCTTTTACTTCAATTCATATTTCCTATGAGAGCATCTTCTCAAATTTTCATGCCTAACTTAAAGGCGTTAAAGAAAAGTACTTGTTGGGAGATAACCCAAGAGTTTTAGATGAGTCTTCGAAGTTATTACCTCTGTAATAACCTCTCCTTATCCTTTTTATTTGCTTTTTGTGCCAAGAGTAACCTCTAATGAGAGAGAAGTAATGATTGGGAAAGTTGCTATCCCGAAACAGATTTTTGTGCTTCACCGTAAAAATTCCTGAGAGAGCTCTGTATGTCGGATTGAGCTGTAATGTTTTGTGCCTCTGCCCCAGGTTGTTATATAACTTTTGTTAGTTCAACACTTTTTGATTTGTGCAACAGAAGGTCTTCGAAAAAATTCGTCTTTACCTACTGGTCTGTTTTGACAGATTTCTGCCATTTTCTGCATTTGCTTCTTGTTAGTTCCTTCTTGAGTTCCTTTGGGGAATTGAGCTTTTTGAGGGAAGTGCTACAGTAGCTAGTGTTCTAATGGAAGTTTATTTGGTGTTAGAACTGAACCTTGAGACTTATTTATCTTAAGTGCACTAATGTTGCTAATGAGATTGTGTGAAGTTTTGTATGAAGGAAAAAATTTCAGGTGTATGGAAGGAACAAGTAATGAGATAAAGGATGGACTAAAGCTCAAGCTTGGGTATGCCACGCATGTCACCCCAAGAAATATCCAAGAAGTACAAGCGTCAAAGCTTGGGGATGCCCAAGGCATCTCCCTTCTTCATCAATAAAAATTCCAGGTTTCTTCCAAACGCTTCATTTTTATTGTTTCATGCACAGTTGTGTTTTTCTTGGAGCGTCTTCTTTTTCGTTTTTGTTTTGGTTTTTAGTTTGCTTGGTTTGCTTAGTTTTCTGAATAAGTTGGTTGGACCCCCTCTTTCACACTTTGGTTTGCGAATAGTTTGGTTTGGTTTGGAAAAGAGTAGGAAAGTTCATACTTATGTGGTAAAAAGAGCTCGTTTTTGACTGTGGCCTATGCTTTGTCATGATATGCTTGATATTGTTTTGGCTTTATGCTTAGTATTCTTTGCTGTAGCATGACTTGTTATAAACAATTGAGATTTTAGCATATTAAAGCATAGTATAGTGGTATTCTCCTTTGATGCTTTATTTGGGTTGACTTGGCACATGCTCACACCATGTTATGACTATCTCAAGTCACCATAGCCTTTATGATCCTTTAGTTTTCAACTTGTAGTATAACTTTATGCTTTGATCAATGATGTTTTGTCGCTCTGCATGATTATGGCCATTATTGCTCTCTTAGTTTGTCGCTCCCAGTCTTTTGCTAGCCTCCACAACCAAATATGAGTTCCACTCATGCATCCAACTCCCTAAACCAAGTTATTCCAAAGAGTCCGCCATACCTACCTACTAGTTTATGCTATTCCAAGTATATTCATGCGTTATTTACCTTCCACTTGTTATGAGAAAACTAGTGATTAAAGCTCTCACGAACTTGATGGCACACTTTACTTTACTTGACCTTAATAAACTTGAACCATTGTGTCGTCTATGTTGTATATGCTTGCACTTATTTGTTGGGAATTAGCAGAACTATGCTTTCATGGGGAACGCTTTCAACATTGCACTTGGTACTTGTACCTAGTTGATATCATGCTCTTTTGTATATGGATGTCGTCGGTGTGAAATGAAAGGGGAGCTTGTAAGTCCATGGAGTTATGTATATGTGTTAGAGAAACGCCTGGGCCGCTGGTCTAATCCATGCTGACATGGTGGAAACCTGCAGCGTAACCATAATGAGCTGTCTATGAAGCATTCTTCTTATAAAAAAAGAGTCCTATATTGAGAAAAAAAAGAGAAAAAGGAAAAAAAGAGATACTATGAAAAGAGGAAAGAGAGAAAAAAAAAGCACCATATTCCCATGGTAAATAAGAAGAATGCTGAGATAATCGTTGTCTGTTTGCCTTGTCATTTTGATATGGGGATTCTTCCGTATCATCGGGAAAGGGGTACCCCGTTGGCGGTTCTCAATGATACACATGTACTTACAATGACAAGAACTTACCGGTGACTAAACTTGAGTAGCATGAGGAGCGACCCTTGTATACAAGGGACATGAGATTTCTGACTTATACTTCGTCAAGCATGTACACCATAGTTTGTTCACTTTAACCTTAATCACTTCAAGATGCTTATGATAGGGGCAATGAGAGCGGAAAGTTGTAAGTACCACAATTTTTGGAAGCTCTTTATGAGACTTGAATCCCTACTTCCTTTTACAAAAGGCCTTTCTTCCACCATTATATTGAGTCTCCACCTTCTATCTTTATGCACCTACTTTGAGAGCATAGTGGCCATTCTTAGTTCTATGTGCATTGTCCCAAGACTAGTTGATTGATGCATAACTTGTTATTGCTTGTTTGAAACTATTGTATCTAGTCCTATGCATTTATATTTGCTACTCTATTGAGGGACAAGCTGAATACTATTATGCTATGTTTTCTTTATGTGAAACAAACAAACGTCTTGCAAAGCATGTTATTCATGAATCTTTTGTTTGTGCCTTTTCATGGTGCATCTTAGTTTCTTTGTCTTATTGCTAGAACTTTGTCTTTCATGTTTTGATTGAAGTACTATGATCCCAGCTTTGAATATTTTACAAATACTTTAATCAAGTCTTTGATGGTGCATGTCACCTCAATCATTATTTCTTTTTATCACTTACCTACTCGAGGACGAGCAGGAGTTAAGCTTGGGGATGTTGATACATTGCAAATGTATCTATAATTTTTGATGTTCCATGCTTGGTTTTATCCACTTTCTTGTGTTTTGTTCCAACTTTGGAGTACTTTTCATATGATTTCCTGGACTAACCTATTAACAAGAGCCACAGTGCCAGCTGCCTGTTTTCTGCTATTTTTGGTTCCAGGAAAGTTAGAGAATGAATATTCTCGGAATTGGACGGGACAAAAGCCAAAGTGCCTATTTTTCCGGAAGGGATAAAGTGCCAGAATACGAGACGGAGAAGGGCCAGGGAGCCACCACACCACCTGGCCGCGTGGCTAGGCCTGGCCTGCGCCAGGGGTGGTGTGGCCGCTCCCGGCACCCCCTCGGCCTCTCCTTCCGCCTATAAGTTGCCCTCGGGACGAAAACCCTAGGTACCCGATCAAAAAATCCACGAAAGAGTCTGTAGCCGCCGTCATCTCCATCCCTAGATCGGGAGGGATCTGAAGCTCTTCCCGGCACCCTGCCGGAGAGGGGAATTCACCCTGGAGGCCTTCTTCATCACCATGCAAGCCTCCGGTGTGATGCGTGAGTAGTTCATCCTTGGACTACGGATCCATGTAGTAGCTAGATGGCTGGTTTCTCCTCCTTTGTGCTTTCATGTTTAGATCTTGTGAGCTCCGTTCATGATCAAGATCATCTATTTGTAATTCATACATGTTGTGTTTGCGGGGATCCAATGGATATTGAGATGCTATTTCAGATTGATTATTGATTCTATCATGTCTTTGTTATTTGTGATCTTGCATGCTTTCCGTTGTTAGTAGCTATCTTGGCCAAGTAGATGCTAGCAACTCCAAGAGTTAGTATTTATGCTCGATAGTGGGTTCATGCCTCTGGTAATCTGGGGAAGTGACAGAAATCTCTAAGGTACTAGATGTGCTGTTGCTACTAGGGAGAAAACAACAATCCTTCATTAATAGAACAATCATATTGTTTACTTTACACGCAGTTCGTAAAGCAATAATATGTTGCTTGCAACTTAATACTGGAGGGGGTTCGGATGATAACCCAAATGTGGATTATTAGTCATAGATGCAACTGGATGGCGGTCTATGTATTATGTTGTAGTGCCCAATCAAGTCTCAAAGGAGTCAAGATGATTAGTATATGCATGTATTGCTTTCTCGGTGTTTGTCAATTGCCCCGCTGTAATTTGTTTACCCAGCGTGTTATCTATCTAAGGAGAGCCACCTCTAGTGAACTATGGATCCCGGTCCTTTTCTTTACATACAATCTACAATCTTTTACTACTTTGTGTTACTTTTTGCAAACCTTTACTTCTTTCCATTTGATACGTTTAATCCTTTGTTTTCTGCAAAACACGGTGAGATTGACAACCTCATCGCAAGTTGGGGACAAAGTTTTGTGGTTGTGTTGGGTAGGTCTCCACATTGCTACTAGCACCGATAGTGCGCCCTGCCAAAGCTCAGCTAGTAATACCTTTGAGGTGTTTCCTTGCTCCTACTGGTTCGATTAAACCTTGGTTTCATAACTAAGGGAAACTTGCTGCTGTGCTCATCATACCTTCCTCTTGGGGTTCCCAACGAGCTCTACATCAACACGAGCCATCAACACTTTTCTGGGCGCCGTGCATTGAGCCATCAATGGCCGGAGTGTCAGAGTGGCCCAAGAATACCGCTAAGCTGTCAACGCCCGCCGTCATCGCTACCGCCCCCGCGGAGGGTGGAAGGAAGCGGAACGGTGAGAACACGACATCAAGGGCCAAGTCGACCTTGCCGGCGGCGGTGGAGTAGGTCGTGGAATCTGACGGCATCAAGGCGGGCCGGGTCCTGCTGCTCATCTATGTCGTCCTCTTTGATTCCCCGCCTCCTCCCGGCGATCCTCCAACAACTGGTGCAGGCTGACGACGGCTTTCGGTTGGCGCGGTGCAGTCGGCGTGCCAATGGGGAATCAGCATCCTGATCCTATGGTTCGAGTCTTCTGCTGTCATCATCACCGAGATAACTGACGGTTCCTGCTCTGATTGTTTGTGGCTGGTCGCTCACCTACATCCGTTGCTGCTGCTGTCAAGGGATTTCAGTTCTCAAGTATGCAATATTTCCCGTTGTACCAAACATGATGCCATCCTGATTTGCAAAATGGGATTGACAATCATCCACCGTAAGCTACCCATGTACTAGACGGTGTGTTCTCGATCCAAATCTAGTACTAGTAGATGTGGTAGCCAGATTATTACTAGGGAAAACACATCGGCTTATAACCAGGGCGATGTGAATGTGTAGAGCTACCTTTTACTCTTATTTGATTCCAGCCGATGGCTTATGGATGTGGGAATTCAAATGCATACCAAGGGACAAGGACAAATAAATAGGATATGTACCTTGTCTTACTCATATACAAGATATTCTTATGAATGAATACAAAATTTGCATTAATAGTAAAATGGAAGTCATTGATGCATGATCTTTTTATTATTGCTGAAGGAAGCATAGCTGCAAATGGATCACACCTGCAGTAAATAGACACTAACATTGCTTGTGAGATCATGGATGTACTAGGTTATGTTTATTTGTAACTAAAACATACAGCTACCTGTGTGTGTGTATCCTTGCTGCATCTGTGGGGATTTAATATTACTGATGAAATTCATGTGTTCTGAATATGGGTGCATTAGACTTAATATCAGTATTTCTTGTATGGAAGAACAAATACCAACTGTGTTTCATCTTTGCATCAGTATTTCTTCCAAACTAAATGTCTGGTTCATTGATATGTATGCAACACTACACTACAACTTGTGCTCTTTAATAAAAAAATTCCCTAGTATCCATCATGTTTAAACTAGTCTGTGATTATCTCTATCCATTACTTTCTATGAACATTTTGATTATGTACATAAAAATTATCAGCTAAAAGATATGCCAAAACACCTTCAACTAGTATATGTGTCGTGCAATTCTGTAGAGCTACTAGTTGTACTTTTGAAGCAAATTCGATGTTTGATTAACTATTTTGATATTGCTTGTCTGATCTCGGTTGTTTGTTTATGGGTGGTACGAAAAGGTGCAGTGACTACCTAGAGCTGGAGAACTTCGAGAGCCTTGTCTGGTAGGGTTTGCAGTCTTTTCTCCGGCGAGATGGCGGGGCGGCTGCAGGTATCTTCTCTTGTTGTTTGGTATGATTCTTCAGCTTATTACCTTGCAGCGAGAATAAAACCACGTGTCTCTTGTTTTGCTGCTTTCGTGTGCTTGGTTTGTGATATGAAAGTAGTAGTTGTTACATATCCTATATATGTGTGCACATGTGACTGACAAGTAAATTATGATGTTGATTTTCAAACCTGGGTGATTGTTGTGAGCTAGTACATGCCTTTAATCAGTTTGCCTTTTTACAATTTATTTGGTAAACCAGTTTCAGTTCTGAACGTACTTGGACATTTGCATGAATATTTTTTTAACAGTTCTCTAGAGATTCATTAAGTGTTGAACTGCATCTTATTGTCCTTATTCAGTCCTGGTGCTTAACCTATTCTCCTTTGTTTTGTAGATTTCAATTGGATAAGAGAGCATCTATGGTCATATTTTTCCTACGAAGATTAGTAATATGGATTTGTACTTGCTGTGAGTTGGTACTTCTATTGGTAGTGGCTGCGAGATGGCACTTGCTCGGTGAACTTATTTTGTACTTGATTATTGTGACCTAGATGCTGGTTGTCTTAACTTTGTTGCTCATAATGATCTAATTGGTGTGAATTGAAAGTTCTACTGATGTATATATTTACTTAATTGGTACTTGTTTCAAGTGATGTTTCGTTTGTATATTTGCCTATTGTTTCGAGTGTGGGCTGTTTGAAACTGGACATGACGAGGATGTGGCTAGAACATTTACTATACTGTAAAAATGTCACAGCCCAATGTCGTATGTACTGCATTGAAAGCCCACAACCCAAAATAATCTATACTGAAATAAAAGGCCACGACCCAAATAAAACCTAAATTCAGTAGTATATATATCTCATAAATAAAAGGCTGAAATTGTGGATTGTCAAGAGGCCACGACCCAAAACTAAAATGGATCGTCAAAAGGCAAAGGCCCAAAAGAAGAAGGATGTGAAAAGGAAAAGACCCAAAAGATATCTAAAGGAAAAAGGCCAAATTGTTGGGCTCGGCCCATCTCGGTGACCAAAATGGACCAAGCTGAATTCACACTACGACGATTTCATTTCGTCATAGTTTTGCCATGTAGGATTGCCCACGTAGGATCTAACTTGGCCACGCTAGATGGCCCATGACGATATTGGATCATCATAGACGTTATGACGATCCAATATCGTCATAGACGGTTATGACGGTTTTACCAAAAACGTCGTTATAGTTCATTTGCGACGCCTAGTTTTCGACGATCTCAAAATCGTCATAGAATCGTCATAAATGGACTACTATGAAGATTCTGTGACGAAATTGGAGGGTCATATATAGCCAGATTCCTTGTAGTGGTATGTTGCTAAGTGACTTCTACCTTCACCCATAGGTAAATAGTGATATAAACCAAGCTTTTCTGGTAGTTCGATGCTAACACGATATTTGGCTAACATTCTCCCATAATGGTATGTCAAGGTACTAACTGGAATAGTAGTTGTGCAACCAAAAACCCTTAGAAGTTCTCGAAGCTGTTCAGTTAATGTCCCCTAATAATCATCGAGAGTCTCCGCTTTCCTTACAAGTCCGTTTTGGAAACTTTGGTGCCATTTTCACTATATACAAAATATTCATAATTAGTAACCATTAATTATCATGATGCATCATCATAAAGAATTATCACACTAAAAGATATAACGAAATATTTCCAATTGAATATTCATCATATAATCTAGAGAACTCTTTACCGTTGCTCCTAGACTCGTACATGTAGTTCCCTTTACTAGGTTTCCAACCTAAGTTCAAAGCAATTGCTCTGATACCAGCTGCCGTGACCCAGCATACCAATGCATGTGTAGTACACTATAGTCGTGGACATGAGATCCATAGAATACTGTTTCGCAAATATCACATCCCTCAGAGTGGAACAACAAAAACATTGCGGGGCCATATTACAAACATACACACTTCATTAATATTACAATACCAGAAGTTCGAGACTTCAAGTGATCCAAAATTACAAACCATATAACTTATTTAATAAGTTCAGCGGAAAAACAAAAGACATGATGATAAGAAAGACGTGGGCTCAATAGCTTATTCAATAGGGTTCGTGCTGCTCGTCTCAACCTAGGTAACTACGCTCTGGCCTGACAACTACTCTAACTCGTTGTCTTTAGATCCATAGTGTATCCCGTAGTCCACCCCTTCGATTCCACCGTACATGTCCGGTTCTTCATAGTAGACATCGTTTTAGACTTCCGTAGCATACACCTGGTCATCCTTCTGTTCCTCAAAGTCTAGTAAGGGGTTCAAAGGAAAGAGTGAGTAACAATGTTACCTAGCAAGTTCACTATATGCAAGGTGGGAAGTTTGATGCTCTATCTACCACCTCGGACTATAAGTCCTTGGTACTATGCAGTTTTAGTAAACATTTCTTCAAAGATTTATTGTATTATCAAAAACTATGCCCATCAGCCTTCATAGGTTGACCAGAACTTCATGGAGTTCCTTTCCTGCCGCGTCCGTAGCTCCTTCCCAGAACAGGGAGTAACAAGTTATAGTTCTTACACTCTGCAGAGGTGTGTTGCTTTACCCATGAGAGACCAACTCCTTGTTTCATAACCAGGCATGCTTTCCCGTCCACAATTCCGTGATGTGGGGCCCAGTAGGTGATCCAAGCCAATCACTGCCCCCTTCGCGACCCCGCATGTCCCCTTGGTCTACGCCATGCCCACATCTTGAATTACGGCAATAATTGGTACATACCGTTTAGATTCCAGGACTATCGTGGGATGTTGAGGGTTCCCACCCATATGCTACATATCCTCTACGAATTACCAATTAATGCACGGTACAAGGATAATAGCCACGACCTGCGCATCAGGATACATGCGAGAGGAAGAAGATACAGCTAACTTCTCTGTCCCATTCAAAATCTCATGGTTAACGCGTATTATACGGTGCTAGAATCATTGATGTCATGGGTTATTAAGCCCTAGTTTTTCGACAACTGGAATCCTAGATTCCATTGTTATTCTTAGTATTTATAATCACTTAGGATGATAATAACATTCATTTGTTTGGGAAAATATTTATTTTCTGTCTCTTTTAGAACATAGGTGATAACACACAATTTTCAAATACTTTCATAAAGACTCTTCAAAGGACATGAGCAAGTGATGAACTTGCCTTGTGACTGCATGGTAGTGAAGTTGGATACTACCACTTGACCTTGAGCTTCGGTTTCTATAGAAGACCATTATTTGCCGGCAAGGAAAATATTTAAAGAAGCAATATGCAATGCATAGTAATGTCATGCAATGATTTATTATCTTCCTTCTTTGCGTGTTGTACTCACCTTATAAAGGTCTTAGGTTTCTTTTAATGAATAAAAGAAAAGTATTATTCAAGAATCATTAAATTCACATAATTTTTATATTTAGTGTTATTATGATAACTAGTATTATTCTAAGAGTTTAAAAATGAATTTACTTAATTTTTAACTGTTTTAAATGTTTAACTACAATTCCTTTAAGGAAATAAGACTTTATTTTTATCACACTTAATTTACTTTTCAAAAATATAAACTAGTATTTTTTCTATATACTCCCTTTTAGGATCTTAAAAATGTATTTAATTTAATCTTAAGTTTTTTTATATTTTTATAAAATTCCAAAAGAAGTATATACATCCATAATAACAATTCTAAATTTAATTACCTAAAATTCTCTCTATTATTATTTTTGAATAGATGATACTTTTGTGAGTTCATTGCTATTTTATTTATATTTTTAGGATTTTTATTTTATTTCTTAAAACCTTTTAGTCCTAGGGGTATTTTGGTATTTTGACAAATTACTTAGATTTTCTCTTTTAAATTTGGACCTAGCCCATTGGGCTAGCCTAGCCCTAACTTGGCCCACTTGGGCTGGTCAAACCCTCTCTGAACAAGTGGCCCAATACCACTCACTTCTCTCTCTCACATGTTCACTCATCTCCCTTGCGCCCCCACGGAGACGTGGTGCTGCCGATGCTGCCGTCGCGCGTTTCCAGCCTCCCCAGGCCTCTCCGGCCGCCACCCTAGTGCATGATGGGGTAGACGATGCCGCTCTATTGATTGGTTCAGTTCGATTCGGCTTTGGACCCCTCTCCCGTCCAGATTGACTCCACCCCGAACCCTAGGGTTTGGTGGCTGCCGGTGATGTGGGGTTCCACCGCTCTGTGGTGCTGTGCCGCGACTCTGGTGGCTCTATGATGTCATCATTGCTGCTCATGTAGCTGTGGCCACCGCCCCATGGCTTGGTGCGGGTTGCAGCGCCCTCAGGTGCTCCCCGTGCCGCCGTGTGTGCTCGTCGGCCCCTCTACTTCCTCTTCTAAACTCTAGCGAGGACCTCGGGTAGGTTCCTTTGTTTCCCCCCATCTTATTCTTCCTCCGCCTCTCTTGTTATCCTTTGTGTGATTATGGTGAAGAACACCCTAGTTAGGGTTCATATGTGCTGTTAGGGTTCTATCCCTCTGTGTTGATTATTGAGGATGCTTTAGAGGTATTTATGGTGATTATATTGTGCTGATCCATTGCCTATTGATGGGCTTGGAATTGCTAATAGCTTTGTAAGATAAATTCTTATCTAATTTTGGTGACTGTCATTGTACAAATGGTGATGCTGTGACTCTGATCTAGTCTAATATATGATTAGTGGTGATGGTTAGCTAGTTTCAGTACTAGAATATATATTTGACTATCTGGGAAGTTACCATTGATGCGTCTGATGATAGTTCTTTTATGTAAAACACTATGATTCCTAATTATTAGGAAGATGATTTGAATATCTTTCTACAATAGTTTGATTATGAACTCTCTATGTAGGATTGGCTTGGTTAGAATAAATCCTTGTGACACCTTCCTTGGAATGGTACACAGGGGTTTATTCTAGTACTGGCTTTATTCTACCTATGTTCTAGAGTGACTTGATGCTAAGATGAGTTCAAAACTCCTGCTGAATATATTAGCCTATGGTGCCTATGTTTTTTTTGTCCTATGATGCTGGTCTGAGGCATAACTAGGTAAGGACAACTGTTTTTATTTGCTGCACCCCATGTTCAGTGATCTATGATGGATCATCACCAAGTAGAATTACTACAGTGCTTGAAAATTAATTTGATAGTCACTTGGTATGACTATATAATGGATCCTTACTGTTTGAGATGCTTGCTTATGATGAAATAGTTTATGAGGTGCTACTATTTAAAATATGTGTCGAGAAATCTTGATCTAATGCTGCTGGTATATTTGGATGTAGAAAAATAATTTTATACCCAAGTTCTATGATGCACAGGCTGAGATCTTGGTGTAATTTGCAAAGACTGGTTGTTGGATTTGTTTAACTCCTTCTGTGATGGATACACCCCACTTGGGTGCTTTCTGAGAAGATTCATAAAACAACACATGCTCTGATAATCTAAGATGATTTGATCATGTGATGGTTTTATGTGTACTCACCACACAACTTGATTGTTGGCGATGATGTTGTTTTGTTGATTGATCTTGCTGGCTTGTTCTTGCTAGCTTGATCTTTCTCTGCACCTCCTGGTGTTGTTCTTGCTCCTCCTAGCTCCTGTGATCTTGTACTTGTCCTTACTATCCACCTGCACCACCCCCTCCTTATGTCACCATTCTATGGTGATTTGCTGGTGGATTTGGTAAGCTATCTGGTGGATTTATTTGGGAAGTGAACAAACTCATTGTGTTCTTGCTGTGTGTTTGAGAAGAGAAAATGAGCTTCCTAGTAGCTGTGCTACGGCTGTGAACTCCTTTTTGACTGCTTGTGTTGTTGCTGCTGTTTGGACAACACACCACATGCATTTAGGTGACTAAGCTGCCTTGCTGCTTGGCTGTTGGTGGATCAAATCAAGTGAACCGACTTTCACTTCTTATCTTTTCACTGGTTACAGTCCTGGTGAAACTTTCCCCTTTCTCTGTACTCAATGAGTTAATAAGAACAATGCACTTCACCGTTCACCACTGAGAGTAAAAATAATCAACTAACCTCTTATTTCTATTTGAGCTATTTATCTTATTTTGCAGGATCAAGATACAGATTGTCAAGACTTAGTATAGGAGTAGATAGGTAGTATAGATTCTGATTGTAACCTTCTTTTAATTTTTTTGTAAAGAATCTTGTAATAACATTCCTTGATTTAATAAAGTTTCATTTTATTACAATTCACTTGCTGTATAGTGCTCCATTATTTATGTTATCATTCTTACCTTGTATTATTGTTAAGGAATAAAGAAAAGAAATAAGAATTCATTTCTTATTTAAATTTACTTGTCTTAAATTCTTATTATTGCATAATATATCTTCAATATAACTAAACAATGTTTCTAAATCACTTTGGAAAACAACTCTATATTTCTAACCTCTAATTTTCAAATATTTTCCAAATGATTTAAATTTAAATTTTGAATTCAAAATATTCCCCCCAAAACATAATAATGCCTAAAGGTCATGTCAAATAGCAATCACTACAGAGAGCTATCCTACCTCCCGATAGTAAAATAAACTCTGATCTCTTTAGGGTTTTTGTTTAGCGAAAAATTTACTCGAATTTTACAGATAAATACATGCACATGCGCAGATTCCTATTTCTACCCTTTGTTGGTTCCTAAATGCTGGGATGTTACCCCGAATCCGTCCCTAAAGATTCTCGGGGGCTCGCCGTCGTCATCATCTTTGTCTCGTCAAGTCATCCCGGGGCTCGGCGCCTTCCTCTGCGCCTACGCGCCTCGTGTCCGCCCGTGTCGGTTGCGGCGCCGCGCACGTCGAGGCGCTCGTCTTCAACTTCTTCGGCGACTTCGCGAGCTCGCGTCCGTCTGTGCCAGCGCCGTCCGACACGACCTCTTCCTCTGTGCTTTGGGTTGCTTCTTCGTTGAGGCCCCCCGTGCGCTGCCAGCCATAGTGTCATCCCCTGCGGCAACCTCCTCCGCGCCCTCATGCGCGTCCGTCTCTGACCTCTCCATCAGGCCTCGCGAGCCCGTGCTCGAGCACGCCCGTGTGCGCCGGCGCGCCCGTCCCTGCATGTCCGAGGATCATCGTCCGTGCCTGCAGCAGCACCGCAACGCTGCTCCTGCCCGACCGGCCCGCCTGCGTCCACGCGCGTCGCGCCCGGTTCCTACGCCGCGTCACCGCGCTGCCGCCCGCAGCGCCTCCCCATCGGTGCACCTCCCCATCGGTGCATTCCCCTGCGTGCTTGCACCAGCACGCGCGCACCATACCTCCTCTGTCCTCTGTCGTGCCCCGAGCCACGTCCGCGCCCGTGCTGGCCAAGCGCCGCCCGTGTTTCTCCGGCTGCCCGCCGCCGTGGCCGCACGCGTGCTCGCGCCTGCCCACCGTGCCGCCTGCAGCAGGGCCGCGCTGCCACCAGGCTCCTCCCCGTCGAGTTCCTCCCCCTTCCGCGAGCCTCCCCTACGCCACCCGCACATCCTCCCCACTGAGCCGCGGCTCCAGCGAGCCACAGTTCTGCCCCTCGTTTCGTTGCAAAGCCGCGCACCGAGCACGCGCGTCCCTCCGCGGTCACTCGCCGCAAGATCCCTGTTGTGCCGCCGCCCTCCGATCACCTCTACCACTACGCCTCCTCGCCTCGCCGTCTACAGGCGTGCCAGCCGTGCCCCCTGCCGCGTCCGGTTGGGCTAGAGCGAGTCGGTTGGAGGAGAAAAGAAAAGAAGGAAAAGATAAGAGAAAGGAAGGTGGTGGGGTCGGCTGGGGGAAGCGGTGGTGATTCCACTGGTTGGAAAGAGAAGAAAGGTCAAACCGGCTAGGAATAAGGTAGAGAGAAAATATAAGAAAAAGGAAAGTGGAGTCCGTCCGACTAAGAGAAAAGTAAGAGCATGTACAATTTTTTATAAGACAGTCTTATTTTATATATGACATATCATTTGACATGATAATAAAATATGACATATAATAGGTTTTTTTAGACTTATCTCTAGCACTAGATGTTCCTAAATATATGGTGAGACATATTGTAGCTAAGAGATGATCTCTTAGCCAAGAGAAGGCAGACGTCTTTTTTTTCGTTTCTCTCTTCTCCAACTCAGCAATCATCATATGTGGCATTGCTAAGATAAGAGAAAAAAGACCGGCTAGCTATATTCGGTTGGAGGAGGGAAAATGGACAAAAATAACCCCTAAAAAACAAATTCGCAAAATGAACTCTGGCCGAAAGTATTTCACACGGACTAACCCTTTTTTGTAACGCCCAACACAAAGGCGCTATACTCTACACATAGGCGCTATGGTCCCTGCCAGTGTGGCGGCCGCCTGGCCCACCCGGCCGAGTAGCGCCTGGGCGTTGAGCCTGGGCTGTGCAGCGCCTAGGCGCTATGCCCCAATGTGTAGCGCCTATGTGAAAGGCGCTACACATTGAGACTTAGCCCCAGCCGCGCAGCCCCCCTCCCCACCCCGACCCACTCACTCCTAGCTCGTCCAAGAACAGAGAAGAACACCTAGCGGCGGCCCTCGCTCCTCCCCCCTCAAATCCCTCAGATTGGAGGCTTCACTTGGTGGATTTCGACCCTCCCCGGCTGCTAGAGGTACCCTCCCTCTATTCCTTCCGTTTTTACCGATTGAAATCTTTCATTTTGGTGGGATTTGAGTTGATACCCTAGAAATTTGATTTGTGAGGAAATGTTTAGAAATTTGTTGGGTTCATTGGCCAATGTTGGGTAGAATGGTGTCTAAGAAGCATTTAGTTAGGTTTAGGGTTCTTGGATTGTTAGAGTTTGGTTTATTGGAATGTTATGGCTATGGTTAGGGTTAGGGTTTACTCATGTAAGGGATGGTGTTCTTGTTAGATAAATTGTTTCATAATGTGACTACTATATTTTTATTCATCTTGCCATGGGTAGTTAATGATCATATTCTCTTATGTGTTAGGTATGGCAAGAATTGTTCATGTTCATCATGTGGACAAGGATGCATTTTTGAAAGGCAATATAGAACCGGGCCCGAATGAGCTAGACATGGTGTTTGAACGTAGTCCAACCTACACCGAGGTCTTGAAGCAAGTTAGGATAGAATTGAAATGGATGGACCCAAGTGATATTATTGAGTTGGAGGGAAGACATAATGTGAGTTTGGGAATGCATGTCCGTTGGAAGACCATGCGTATCTCTCCCGAGGCCCATTGGGTTGCATACAAGGAGGTGGTTGCGGAATCACTAGACAAGGCTCTTGAGCTATTTGCCACCAAGAAGGTTGATAGTTCGTTGCCTTTGGACTTGAACTGTTGTGCCTCCCCATTGGATTCTAGGAGTCCCCCACCCTTCAACCAAGAGGTATTGAGTGACCCTCCTTTAACCCAAACATTGAGCCCGATTTCGAAGTACCAAGATGAAGTATGGGAAGAGAACAATGATGATTATGGGCAAGATGAGAATGAGGTTGAGCTTCATGATAACAATGTTGGAGATTTGGATAAATATATTACGCAAGAGAACATGGACCGTGACATCCCCTATGCTCGAGGGTATGCATCGGACTCGGATGATGATGGTCCCGAAGTAGAACTTGATGAGGAGGGGTTCACGGCTACAGAGGCCGAAATCCACGATACCGTATTGGGGCGGGACCATCGAGTATCTTTATTTCATGATGTTAGTCTCGCGGATGAAACCATGGTTGATGGAGGCAAGGGTGTAGTTCTTAGACCAAGGGCAAGTTCTTACCGAGATGGTAATGAAGAGAATAATGGGATTACTCATGGAACGAGATTCAAGACCTTGCTAGAATTTAAGCAATGGATAAAGGCCTTCTCGGTTAAGCATCATCGTCCTTACACGGTGGTGCACTCGGACTTGAAGAAGCGCTACACGGTTAAATGTGAGCAGGATAGATGTCCTTGGATTGTGCGTGCAAGACCATTCAAGGGAGGTCCCGATTGGCACATATCTAGTTGTGTATCAACTCACATGTGTCGAGGCCCAAAGGTGGATGGCAAGGATGTGAAGCACGGGCACCGATAACTCACCTCCGAGTTCATTGCTTATAGGATTTCCAATGACGTCAAGTCATTTCCAATAATGAGAATCAAGATGGTCATGGAGCTTGTGAAAGCCGTCTTTCACTACGAGGTGAAGTACGGGAAGGCATGGAAGGCGAAGCAAGCCGCATTCAAGATGTCGTATGGTGATTGGGAGGAATCTTATAACCGGATCCCTAGGTTGTTGTTAGCGATGGCCAATGCTAACCCGACCATGATTCATATCATTGAACCTTATGGGAACAAGACAAGGATAATGAATGGAAAAACCGTTCGAGTATTTGGACGTACATTTTGGGGTTTCGAGCAATGTGTTTGGGCTTTTGAACATTGTAGGCCTGTTATATCCGTTGATGGCACCTTCTTGACCGGACAATACAAGGGAACTATCTTGATTGCAATAGCTAGCGATGCCAACAACCGGTTGGTTCCTTTGGCGTTTGCTTTGGTTGAGGTGGAAAACAATGACAATTGGGAGTGGTTCTTCCATATTTTGAGAACCAAGGTCTTACCCGCTCAAAGGGAATTATGTGTCATCTCGGATCGTCATCAAGGAATTCTCAATGCGGTGATGCTTGACATTCCCAGACATGTCCTATTGCACCATCGATGGTGCATGAGACATTTTGTTTCAAACTTCTATAGAGCATGCAAGAGTAAGTACTTGTCCGATGATCTACAAGATTGTTGTCTCGCTTTCATGGAGCGCCATTTCTCAAATTTGTACAACAAATTGTTCCATAACAGAGAACTCAATGCGGGAGGCAAAGAGTTTCTCCTTAGGAACATTGGAGATATGGGAAAGTGGGCACGAGCTTTCGATGACGGTGGCTGAAGGTATGGCCAAATGACAAGCAACATGGCAGAATGCTTCAACAAGTTGCTCAAAGGTGTCCGTGCATTGCCCGTCACGGCAATAGTCCAATATACATTTGACATGTTGAATGAGTGTTTCCTAAAATACTCAGCTGAAACAGATAGGCAGATTGTGGGAGACTATAAGAACAATCATATATACAAGTTCCCACCGAAGGTTGACGAATGGATGGAATTTCAGTCAAGGAAAGCGGATTCCCAAGTTGTCACGGAATTTGATAATGATGAGCATATATACCAAGTTACGGAGCCGGGAGGAACCACGGCTGATGGTGTCCAACACGGAGGCCATGCGTTCAAGGTCTCGCTTACTACTTGTGAGTGCACATGCAGAAGGCCATTGTTGCTTCATCTTCCGTGCTCGCACTTGCTAATCGCGGCTCGCAGACGACATTTGGACTATAATAATCCGCTCACGGTGAGAGAGTCTGAGTTCTTTATCGAGACTACTAAGCAGACATGGGCCCCTCGATTTCACCCATACCTGGACCAATCACAATGGTCGGAGTACCATGGAATTCAACTATGGCCCGATCCAAAATGGAAGGTGATTAAACGTGGAAGACGCACTAGAAAACGCTTTAGGAGTGACATGGATGGATGGGGCCGTAGTGTGAGGGTGAGCCTGGAACAACCTGAACTGCCTCATCACACGGTGTGGAAGATGGTACTCAACCGCCCAATTGGAAATTAATGGACAGCACATGAGCCAAAGATTCTTTTCCTCCAAACATTTCGGGTTAAGATCAAACCCGGGAGCAATACCAAAATCGTCCCCGTAACCATAAGGCTCCCACTCCACCTGCAACATATCACAAGAACATGTTTCTTGTAGATTTCTACTAGTGGGTAAAACACTCTAGGAAGTGATGTAAAGACACAAATTTACCTGCTTGGGAGTAAGCGCATCGAACTCGTTCGTGTACTTCATGTACATGGCATCAAAATTGCTAGTCATCTCCGACATGACGTCCCACTTGTAAGCCCAAGTGGGTGAGCGTAGAGGGTGTCTCCCAAACTCTGGCCAAGGTTGGTAGCCCACCTCTTTCGGGCGACCTACTGGTAAACGTTCCCAGCTCCATACCGAGAAGAGAACCATAGCACCACCTATTCCGGCGTTGGCGCTTGACCTACAGCAAGCATCATCCAACTGCAAGTAAAGTAAAAATGTCAACATATGATACGTGTGGATTGGAAGTGTACAAAAGGCGGCGGCATGAACAAGCGATTACCTGCCGGTACAAGTAGGCAAGAGCCGCCGAACCCCAGCTAATGTTGCTATGAAAGTGCGTTAGAGCCTTCAGCCACATCCACTGAGCGGTCCTACCTCCGCTGTCAGCAAACAAAGTCCTGGAGAGGACATACCACACATACACACGAGCATGTGTCTCGATCACCTCAACCTCGGCAGGCTCCGGGCTGTGCGCAAAGTTCGCCACAATCCACGCGTATGTCGCACATGCTGGGACTCTATCTTTACTCTTGTCTTCAAGTTCTACAGGAGCCCTCCCAATAAGTAACTGCATCTCATTGCGCCACCCGTAAGAATCTGTGTTCATACACAAAGGGTTCCCAGCAATAGGAAGCCCAAAGATCATGGAAACATCCTGAAGGGTGGGGTGATCTCGCCAGTCCGGAGGTGGAAAGTGTGCGTCTCCGGCCTCCACCGGTCGACAAGTGTGGTGAGGGCAGCCGCGTTGAGGTTCGGTGTCGACCAGGTCACAAGCGTGATAAAAGGGAGGAGGCCTAGCTGCTGGATGTACGGAGTGTACCGCTCATCGTACGGCATCTCACTCGAGGACGAGCCATGAGAGCGAATCTTCAGGGGACCTAGCTTCTGCATACATACAAGTCAAAATATTATGCTTCTTTACGGGTCAAACACAATTCAATCAATAGAAAAATTAAGACAAACAAGTCCAACATGGTTTTATTACCATATGCTTCTCCGCCATCAAGTATGCACGGTGTTTTGTATCATAGTAATCATCAAGTAGCCACACCATCCTACAAATATATTCCAAATATCAATAAATATGTAAGTGGTTCATCATATGTGACCATTGTTTCAATTTCTACAAGAAACTACAAAGGATATGGGAGCATATTATTCATACATTTATACAAATCCATATACAACCATCATCGATGGCCATTGTTATAGTTTCTACAAGTAACTACAAAGGATATGGACGCATATTATTGGAACATTTATACAAATCCATATACAACCATCATATACAAATCAAATCAACAACACATTGTCATTCCCCAACAAATATAACTAACATACAACTACAAAATACCAAAATACATGAACAAATCGGCCTATGCTCATGTTTCCATCTAAACCTAGGGTTCCAACCAAATAAGACTAAAATGTGCAAGATTTTTTGGATAAAAAAGAGGGGATCGAAGGAGAATACCTTGAGGGGAAGATTGGGTAGCAAATCCACGGAGAAAATCTTCAGATTTGTTGATTTTTAGTGGTGGATTTGAGGGGGGAGGAGAGAGGGGTGGCCTGGGTCCTCTTCTATTCTTCCTGGCGGCTGGGGAGGGAGTGGGTCGGGTGGGGAGGGGGGTCGCGGCTGGGGCTAAGTCTCAATGTGTAGCGCCTTTCACATAGGCGCTACACATTGGGGCATAGCGCCTAGGCGCTGCACGGCCCAGGCTCAACGCCCAGGCTCTACTCAGCTGGGTGGGGCCAGGGTGGGCCAGGCGGCCGCCACGCTGGCAGGGACCATAGCGCCTATGCCATAGGCGCTATCCTGTAGCGTATAGCGCCTTTGTGTTGGGCGCTACAAAAAGGGTTAGTCCGTGTGAAATACTTTCGGCCAGAGTTCATTTTGCGAATTTGTTTTTTAGGGGTTATTTTTGTCCATTTTCCCGTTGGAGGAAGGAAAAGGAAAGACATGAAGAAAAAGATAAAAGAGAAGGACCAACTAATTGCGGCCGGCTAAAAAGAGAGAGCAAGGAAGTACGACCAATTGATTATGGCCGGTTAGAAAAGAATGGGCCGACTGGGCCAGTCGGTAGAGAAAAAAAATGAAGAAAGAGAAAAATCCGGCTAGCGCACGCCGGTTAGAAAAGTGAGGACAAATAAATGGAAAATGTCAGATCTGGCTGTACCATTTCGGTCTAGCTAACCCCATTTGTCTGTCCGATTCGCCCGGTTCGGACCCATTTTGGCTGGGTCGGGCCAACTCTGCGCGACTTCACCTGGTTTGGTTGCCGGTTGGATCGGTTGGACCTGGTCCGACTAGGCCAGGCTGGCTCAGCGTGTCCTGGCGCGTTTGGTTGTCTAACCTGCTGGGGACCGAATCCGGCTATGCCGCGTTTGGTTGCATGTCCGGCTGGAGCTAGGCTATCTAGCAGAATCATTCCTTCGACCCTACTACACCGGCTGCATTAATGTGAGTGTTTTTCCTACCTCGAGCAACCCCCGGGGGACCCGCCAGATGTCGATTTGCTTCCTGCTTTCAGTTTTCCGGTGCCGGCAACCCCTACCTGGGGGCTCGCCGGTTGGCCCGACCTGCTGAATCTATAAACCGACTAAGTAGTGTGCGATGATGTCAAAGGCCCACTCTTCGTCTCAGCTACAGACCGCAACCCGGCTGTCCGGCTAGCAAGAGCAAAAGCCTGAGGCATCCCACATGAAAAACAGCGAAGGATGCAACAAATTGGACGTTCCGGCCTTGTACCTAGTTGGTATTTTCTGGCTGCTAAGCCACCAGTACCATGCGCAATGTATTGTCAGCTCCCCCTTCGGTTACGGCTCCGGACCGCCACCCGGCTACCCGGCAAGGACACTGCGGTAAATAGTAGAGCACACGAGAAAGTGACTAAGTGTTCAGAAAAGCACGAGCTAGTTTTTGAAAAGTAAAACCATGATTCGGTTGACAACATGTGTACGGTATGTTAATGTACTGACAAAAATTCATTTCTGTGTGTTTGTTTTGCATGACTGCACCGAGTCGGATCTCAAGTACAGATGAAGATTCGAAGAACTTGTCTCTGTCAGCTACTCCAAATCTTCGAGGCTACACCCAGTGGGTGCGCTAGCGGCCCCACTGGAGTTGTGTTGCTTCCCGGGCTAGAAGTGTCCAGCCGGACGCCATTCAAGAACTTCATCTACAACGACAACGTCAAGATTTTTTGGAGCTCATGCGAATTTCTCCCTCGCGGTGAAATCATCGCGCGCTCGGGGGCTAGTGTCGGGGGGATTATCCCCGTGTACCCCAAAGAGGCGCCTAAATACAAATAAAAAAGGCGAAATGGCAAGGGAAATAAAGAAAAAGCAGTAGCAGACAACCTAGGCCGGTTGGAGCCTCCTAGCTGGCCCACCACCTCGCTGGCGCCACCTCTCCTACCCGATGGGCCGGTTTCCCTACTCCTCCCCGTATTGATAGTGTCCTGGCCGGCCGGCCGCTGCCCCGCCCAGATTAGCCTCTTCTCTACCACGCCCCCGGCTCCACGCAGCCCACCCCGGTTCTGCCCGTCACCGCTGCCCCCGGCTAGGCCCCTTGTCGGCCCACTCGGCTCCGCCTCCCCGCCTTGCTCCATCCGAGCCACGTCGGCCGCCCCAGCCGACTGGGTTTCCCCCGCCTCGCTTGCTGGGCCGCCAGTGCCCCACCTGGCTGGATCAGGTACCGCTGGTTTGCTAGGGTCAACCGATCCCAGCTCACTGGCTCCCCTTCCTTTAATCAGCTCCCATGCGCATACAAAATCGGATCAAGTACATATAGGAGACATCGACAAGGCCAAGAGCACCGAGCCCATGATGCTCACGTATGCACTAGTGTGTTTGTACCCTACTCAATCAGATGACATAGGCTATAGTCCTACACTATATAGTGTCTCGTGCATGACATGTTGAATAGTCTAGTTAGGCAAGTGGGTCCCACCATGTTCCTTGGGCCACCTTTATAAGGAACCAAGTAGAGACCCATCGATCTAGGGAGGACACACACTGGCACTTGAGGCCATTCCCATCGATCACACCTCACAGGAAGTGAGCTAGCTCCCTGCTAGCTAGTTTGCTCTCTCACGAGCACATACACTCAAACAGATACACATACATGGTTGTCATCTGAGTAGCTAGATAGTTCATATAGCTCGAGCAGCATCTTGTACACCATATATTACTCATAGTCAGATCGGCAAGAGTAGGAGTTTTACCTCACCACGACGGCTCTGAACCTAGGTACTTCACTCGCTTGTACCCAATTCTGCATGTGGACACAGTCGATAGCTTCCCTGCCGTTTGCCCACACCTCTATCCATCCTTCTTAGGCAATGCCATTTCCATAGCAACGACATAGAAGTTACATCACAGAATCCACTAGAGTGTGCGTGATCGTGTAGATATTAATGTGGTTTTGGAAAAGGACACATGCAATAATGTGGTCATGTGGATCAATGACTAGTGGATATCAATGTGGTTTAGGAAAAAAACACATGCAATGACTCCATGTGTCAAACCATGGTGTGCAGACCAAAAACACACATGTAAAGCATCATCCACATTGCATGTTGCACACCAGTGTGACAGAAGTCAATCACAGAATCCACTAGAGTGATATCAATGTGGTTTTGGAAAATAACACAACACGTGTGGTCATGTGGATATCAATGTGGTTTAGAAAATTAAAAGAACACGCATGCAATGACTAGGGGGATATATCCATGTGTCAAACCATATGGTGTATAGAGACCAACACATAGGGAAAGAAATTTGCACATTGCATATGTTGCACCAGTGTGACAGAATTGCATCACAGAATCCACTGGAGTAGTGTGTGTGGTCATGTATATGAATGTGGGTTTGGAAAAGAACACATGCAAATGTGGTCATTTGGATCAATGACTCTAGTGGAGATATCAATGTGTGGTTTAGGGAAAAGAATACATGCAATCACTCTAGGGGATCCATATGTCAAACCATCATGGTCATCGAGACCAAAAACACATAGGAAAAGCGTGTCATTGTATTGGGAATGGCAGTACCTGGAAAGGTTAGATAGAGGTGTGGGGACTAGCAGGGAAGCTCTCGACGGCGTCCGCAGGCGGGATCAGGTACGAGCTAGTGTAGCGAGACACAAGAAGTACCCAGGTTCAGAGCCCTCATGAGGAGGTAAAAATCCTACTGCTGCCAATCTGACTATTAGTAGTATACGGGCTACAATTGCTCCTTGAGCTATATCTCCTAGATACCTTCTTAAATTCTCTGAGACCAACCCTTGCTACGAGAGCCTTGCCCCTCCTTATATAGGTAGAGGGGTAACGGTCTAACTGGCCATGCTGAATGGCGGGTCCCAGCTAGCTGGTCATCTATTATATCCGGTACGGTATGTCCCGTCGAAGTACATGTCATATGGGTCATCGTGGGTACAGTGAAGGCTGTGTGAGCCCGTCGTCAGCACACGGCCATTGTGCCCGTGTCACCTAGCAAAGTCTTCAGTATGGCCGCGTAGTGGCGGGTCTTGTCGCTGTACCAGGGAGTATCGTGCACTGTGTAGCATGTTGCCATGTCCTCTTGATTGCATCCGGCTACGCTAGTGTATCCGGTCTTGAATCTTGCCGCTCTTCCTGGTCCCGGCTACTGGATGGTAGCCAGTACAAATTGTCCGCGTGCGGCTGCATCCTGCCAGCCGGACGCGAACTGCCTGCCATAGTTCTTGTCTGGTTGGGGTATCCGGGAGTCATCCCCCCGACACTAGCCCCCGAGCACAAGTTGATTTCGCGCTTAGGTGAAATGTGGGCGTGCTCCCTCTTGAATTTGAAATCCATGTCCGGCTACGCCTGACAGTTGTGCTACCCGTGACATCAGTGCTGACGCTGGCCACGTGCGCACGCGTCGTCATTGCGCTGCGGCGTGCAGCGTAACGTCGCGTCGCATGTCGCCTCGAGAACTCCCGTCTGGCGCTTCGGTTCCCGGCCCTGGATCTTCTACGCACTCGGCGCCTGCACACGGGACCTGGAGCGGTAGTGGGGGTGGGCCATGGCCCGGTGAGCGCCACGTGGTGCCGCAGACGATTGCCCTCCCCGGTCCTTAAAACGCCGCCCGGGGGAGCCGCTTCCCCCTTCCGCTCACTGCCTCCCCATTCTCCTCCTTGCCCCTTGCTTTCTCGCCTCTGCCTTGTGAGCTCTTGCCGCCGGAGTTAGCCGCACCGCTCCTTTAGCGTCACCAGAGACATGGGGCACCGTCATTCGGCTCCCCGCGCCACGGCGGACGAGATCGTGATGGCCTTCGAGCGTGGAGCCTGGTGTGGCTCCTCCGTCACTGAAGAGCACATCGCAAAGTACCACGCCACCCGCGTCTTGCCGCCGGAGTCGGAGGTGAAGGTGCGGTTGGCGCTGCCGGAGGAGGAGTCACCGCACCCGGTGGAGGGGGAGCGGGTCATCTTCCTCTCGCACCTCGCCCGCGGCTTCACGCTACCCGTGCATCCCTTCTTCCTCACCTTCCTCGCCTTCTTCGACCTCCGCCTCCACCACTTTGGCGCCAACGCGATAGGCACGCTCACGCACTTCGCGGCTTTTTGTGAGAGCTATCTCGAGATCCAGCCAGATCTCGGGCTCTTCTGCCGGCTGTTTCGTGTGCGCCCGCAGGTGCAGTTCACGCAAGGGACGCTGGTGGCGTGCGGTGGCGCCTCCATCTACTCGTGCTCCCAAACCGTCTACCCAAAGTTCTGGCTGCAGGACACAGTCCGACTGTGGCAGCATTCGTACTTCTACGTTAGCAACGTCACCAAGGTCAAACGGATCAATTTGCCGACTTTCCAGGACGTGGAATCTAGTTGGCAGAACTGGGACCTGAAGATCCACGGGGACAAGGCGGAGTCGGACACGATGCTACAACGGATGCGCTCCCTCGTCACCGCCGGCTTGACCGGCCTAGACATCACACTCAGCTGGATGTCCCGGCTGATGATGTCGTTGTAGCAGCACGCACACAAGATGTGCTACTACTCCGACCAGCTGGAACCCAACCAGCTGTCGCACCATGATCCTCGCTACCACAACCTCAAGGTGTGGGTGTGGATGATCACCATAGAGAGGTTGCCGGAGGGCTGGAACTTCGGGCAGGTCCCATACAGCCGTGACAACCGTGCACCCCAGGTAAGCTTCCTGTCAGCTGGCTCTTTCTGTTTTTGTCTGCCTTGCCAGTCGGCTGATTTCTTATCTTCTTTTCCCATGGTAGACCTTCCCCTACATCATTTGGGAGGAGGGCGAGACCCCCCTCTAGAACTTAATGCCCGATCTTCCCGATCTAGTCGGGTGCTGGAGGGAGCGGGTCCAGCCGGCCTACCGTGGAGGAGCCGCCCCCCAAGAGGAGTCGGACTGGCGCCCTCCCCCTTAGTCGGCTTGGCTGCAAGAAGGTACTGCCTCCAGTGGTGTTGGGGTGAGTAGCTTCTATTCTTACTTTGCGTTTCTTCCTCCCTTTTTCCTCTTGCATGATTTTTTCGATCTTTTGATTTTTCTCACTTGCTCTTTTTTCTTGTCTTTTGCTTTTCAGCTCGCTCGTCTCCATTGGTGCCACTAGCCCGGCGTGGGCGCCGACTGGCTCACGCCCTCCTTGGCGCCGGATTCGTCTGCTGTATTCACTGCCCCTTCGCCCAGGCTCCGCCTCACGCCTCGCCTGACCAAGGCTAGCCGGGGCTAGGGATGCTCCAGCGACCACGGTGGTGCAGCCTCACAAAGTGGAGGTAGTTCCCCTGCCGGGACGAGGAGGGCCTCATCCGGCAAGGAGCTGGGGGTCATCACGGACGACAACTCCGATGGCGAGCCAGGGGAGGAGTGGCAGATGGTGGTGCTGGAGGCGAAGGAATCGCTGACCGTCAACACTGTTGACGACAATGCCTCTCCTGCTGCCTCGCTAGCGAACCTGGCTGCCACCCTCGAGCTGGCGGTGAAGGAGATCTGGCTGCTGGAGGCCGCAGCCGGGAGCAACCGTACCTTGGAGCAGAAGTTGGCCCCCGCCAATGGTACCTCCTAGAGTAAGTGCTTTCACCCGGTTCCAGTAGCCGTATACTTTCCTCTTTTTTTTTCTGATAGCCGGTTTCTTGCAGCCATCATGGTGTGCGTCCAGCAGGAGATCGATCGCTTGAACAAGGCGAACGACCGGCTGGCCAAGTCGAACTCCACTCTCCGGATGCAGAATAAGGAGTGGCACTCCAAGACGGATGCGCTGGAGGCCAACCTCAAGGAGCGCAACTCTGCCCTCGCCAGTCGGGCCCAGGCCTTTGATCTCCTCGACACCCAGAAGAAGGACTAGGAGAAGGAGATCAAACGGCTGGTGGACCGGGAGAAGGCCCTGCTCGAGGAGTTGATGCATATCGGGCGCACCGCCAAGGGTAAGTATTTTCCGACTAGCTTTTCCCATCCGGATCCGGTAGTCGGACCTGACTTTCTTTTTTCTGACAGCGTTTTATCCTGGCGTAGACCTGCTGGCGTACAACCGGTTGCAGGAGAATTGGCCAGGGGAGCAGCCCACCTCACAGGAGCTGGTTTCCCTTCTTGGCGAGGAGGCCACTGAGCTGCACAAAGCGGCTCACACGGTCTTCGATTTCCTGTAGCCGGATGCAGCGGCGCCAGAGATGATCGCTTAGATGGCGGCCAAGGTAACAGAGGTATCGGCTGCCGTCGAGCAGCTGAGGGATCTGGCGGCGTGAGCCAGAGCAGAGATGGCTTTGGCCTCGATGCTCTCCTGGTACAAGGACGCCCGCATTGAGAAGATCGATGGAGGTTTCCACGCCGGTGCCGACCTCGCCACCATCCGCAAAGCCCATCTCGAGCTCCACGCTTCTACCATCAAGATCGCCAGCTACGCTGACGTAGATGAGGTCATCACCGACTCGGAGTCCACTGAGACGCCGGATATGGAGGCCGAAGCGTCGTCGCAGCCGACTGCAGGAGCCGGGACCTCCAGTGCGCCTCCTCCGCCTCCCGAAGCCGTAGCTGGCCATGATCAGCCTCATGGCAAGGGCTCTGCCATCTAGACTTGATCCCCGGGATACCGGGTGAAATTGTAATTATTTCATCTTGTTGAACTTTGTTGTTTGCGCCGGCCATCTATGATGCCAGTTGAACCTATGGGAGCTTTGACTCCCTTTTGTTTAATCGTGTTGTTTGCTTGCTTCTATTTTCCTTATGATCTTGCTTGCTTCTGTTTTTATCTTTTTCCGGTTACACTTATCCATCTAACCTCGCCTAGCTGAACACCTTTAGCCGGGGGAACTTCACCTCTAGTGGGGGCGCGCCAGCGCACCCACTGGGTGTAGCCCTCGATATTCAGAGTAGCTGGCGAAGCCAGGTGCTTCGAATCTTCCTCTTTCCTTTCCTTCAAGTTCTTAGCTTCTTCCGGCTATTCGCCTCTAGCCGGTTAATCTAACCTTGCCTAGACCAGCCGAATACCACAACCAGTAGTGGGGGCGTGCCAGCGCACCCACTAGGTGTAGCCCCAGAGATTAGGAGTAGCTGGCGAAGCCAGGTGCTTCGAATCTTCCTCCTTTTCCTGCCCTTGCCCTCACCTGGGCTCCAAATATCTAGCTAAACTCATTTAGCCGGTCAGAACTACATGATTCCACTAGGGCGTGCGAGCGCACCCAGTGGGTGTAGCCCCCGAGATTCGGAGTGCTTGATGAAGGCAAGGACTTTGAATCTTCTTTCCTTTTGACGACCGAATCGATGTAGTCGTACAAAACAAACATACATATAGATTCATTGTCAATACATTAGCCAGTTAAGGTACTGCTTTTAAGCTGGAAAGCATCTTCGATTTTTCGAAAAACTAGCTTGCGCTTCTCTGGACACTTAGTCGCTTTCTCGCGCGCTCTGCTGTTTACGCTGCATCCATGCCGGGCAGTCGGGTTGCGGTCTGCAGCCGAAATCGAAGGGAGCTGACAGTACATTGCGCATGGTACTCGAGGCTTAGTAGCCGAATAATCTCGAACTAGGACGAGGCCGGAACGCCCAATCTGTCGCATCCTTCGTCGTTTTCATGTGGGATGCCTCGGGCTTTTGCTCTTGCTAGTCGGATAGCCAGGTTGTGGTGTATAGCTGAGATGAAGAGTGGGCCTCTAACGTCATCGCACATTACTCAGCCGGTTTATTGATTTAGCAGGTCGGGCCAGCCGGCGAGCCCCCGGGTAGGGGTTACCGAAGCCAGAAAAACTGAACCGGAAAAAGAACACATGCAAATTTCTGGCAAGGAGCCCCCAAGTATCTCTCGGGGTTCCGCATTTTTCATTCATAGAGTTCGCGAGATACATACACTGTCAGCTGACTAGGTGTAAAATGGACGGAGCAGTGCTGCATTCCAGGGGCGTTTCGTCTCCTCGTCCAACTTCTCCATCTTGTTCCTACGTGGCTACTGCACGTCGATGAGGTAGTAGGAAATGTTGTGTAGTGCCCGACTGATGATGAAGGGGCCCTCCCAAGGCGGCGATAGCTTGTGCATGCCTTTCGTGTCCTGCACCAACCGGAGAACCAGATCACCCTCGCGGAATACGATGGGTGGATCCGGCTCGAATGGTAGTGGCATAGGCACTGCAGGTACAGTGCTGATCTGGACAGCGCCAGCTCGCGGGCTTCCTCGAGGAGATCCACACCGTCCTTCCATGCCTCCAGATTGGCCTTTTCATCATACAGGATCTTGCACGGCGAGTCAAACTCGATGTCCGCGGAGAGGACAACCTCCGAGCCGTGGACGAGGAAGAACGGGGTGAAGCCAGTTGACCTATTCGGCATGGTGCGGAGGCTCCATAGCACAGCCAGAAGTTCTTCGATCTAGCACCCAGGCGATCGCTCCAAGGGCTCGATGAGGTGTGGCTTGATGTCGGCTAGCACTAGGCCGTTGGTCTTTTCGACTTGCCCGTTGGACTGCGGGTGCACGACGGATGCGAGGTCCAGCCGAATGCCCTTTTATTATAGAACCGGGTGAAGGCCCCCTTGGCAAAGTTCGTGATGTTATCCATGATGATGCTTTTGGGGTAGTCGAACCGGTTGATGATGTCCGTGAAGAAGGTGACGACTTTTGCCCCCTCTAGCTTCCGGATAGGATTGGCCTCTGTCCACCTCATGAACTTGTCCACCGCCACCAGAAGGTTGGTCATGCCTGCGCGTGCTCGCTTGAAGGGACTGACCATGTCGAGCCCCTAGACAGCAAAGGGCTAGGTGATCGGTATGGTCTTGAGCACCATAACCGGCATGTGCCTGAGCTGCCTGAAGTGCTGGTATCCGTTGCATGCGCAGACCAGCTACTCGACATCCTCGAGGGCGATGGGACAATAGAAGCCGTTGCAGAATGCCCTGGCGACTATCGCCTGAGATGAAGCATGATGTCCGCACTCGCCCCGGTGGATGTCCTTGAGTAGCCGGTAGCCTGTGTCCATGTTGATGCACCGCTGGAAGATACCGGATAGGCTGCGCTTGTACAGCTCTTTGTTGTTAACGGTGTACGTGTGCGTGCGTCACCGGATTTGCCTGGCCTCCACCTCGTCATCCGGAAGCTCTCCATTGGTGATGTAGTTCATGAAGGGCTGTGCCCAGGATGGTATCTCCCAGATGGTGAGAACGCTCTCGTTCTCCGGCTGAGGGAGGTCAGGGGGTCGTCTGAGTGAGGTACCCGGGACAGCAACCCCGGAGCCACTTGACGAGCTGGCAGCCCCAGGGTCTTGCGAGCCGAAGGGTGCGGATCCGCTGGAGTGGGTGCAAGCCTTTTTCTTTGCGGGTTCTGCGGGTTCCGCGTCTACCGGGCCATCAGCCAGCGTGCTTGCTGCCCAGATGATAGAATCCAACTCGGGAGACGGGTTGATGGAAGGCTTGCGTAGATGCTACAAGGAGACCCCTGGCGGGATCACCTGCCTGGTGGATCCGATTCGGCGAGCGAATCGGCTTCCTCGTTGTTCACGCGAGGGACGTGATGGAACTCACATTCGTTGAAGCAGGCGCTGAGCTTTTGCACGTGGAACCGGTAGAGGGCCATGTTTGCATCGCGGGCGTCCCATTCTTTGGATACCTGCTGCACCACCAGATCCAAATCGCCGAAGCAAATGATCCAGTTGACTCCGATCTCCCTAGTTAGCCAGAGGCCGTGCACCAGTGCCTCGTATTCGGCGACATTGTTGGAGGCCTTGAAGTGGATTTGGAGAACATACTCCAGCCAGTCTCCCTTGGGCGAGGTGAGGATGATGCCGGCTCCCAAGCCCCCGAGCATCTTCGAGCCGTCGAAGTGCATCCTCCAGTGGTCCGAGTCGGGAACTGGCGGGAGGTACTGGGTTTTGGCCCAGTCGACGAGGAAGTCCGCTAGAGCATGTGACTTGATCGTGAGCCTTGGCTCGTACTGGATGTAGTAGGCGGCGAGCTCGATGGCCTACTTGGCAATTCGGCCGGTAGCGTCCTTGTTGTCGATGATCTCTGAAAGGGGTACGGTGCACACCACCTTAATCGGATGCTCCTGGAAGTAGTGCTTGAGCTTCTTGCACGTCAGGTACACGCTGTAGCACATCTTCTGGTAGTGGGGGTAGTTCTTCTTGGAGAGGGAGAGAACCTCGCTGAGGTAGTAGATGGGTCTCTGAACCGGATGAGCCTTTCCTTCCTCAGGGCGCTCCACCACCATGACGATGCTAACGACCTAGCTGATGGCTGCTATATAGAGCAACATCGGCTCCTTGCTAGCCGGCGTGGCTAGAACCGGCACTGTGGATAGCATGCGCTTGAGGTTATGAAAGGCGGTGTCAGCTTGCGAGGTCCAGGAGAACTTGTCCGTCTTCTTCATCAGTTGGTACAGTGGAAGTGCTTTCTCCCCTAGACGGCTGACAAAACGACTGAGGGAGGCCAAGCATCCAGTGAACTTCTGGACTCCAAGAAAGCTCTTGGACGGCTGCATTCTTTCAATAGCCGCAATCTTCTCCGAGTTCGCTTTGATTACTTGTTGTGAAATGAGAAAACTGAGTAGCTGGCCGGATGGGACGCCGAAGATGCATTTCTCCGGGTTCAGCTTCATCTGGTACCGGCGGAGGTTGCCGAACGTTTCCCCCAAGTCCTCGAGGAGGGTGCGCTTTTCCTTCGTCTTGATGACGACGTCGTCCATGTAGGCATGCATGTTTTGGCCGATCTGCGAGTGTAAGCATTTCTGCATACATCACTGATAGGTAGTGCCTGCATTCTTCAGACCGAAAGGCATGGTTACATAGTAGAAAGCCCCGGACGGGGTGATAAACGACGTCTTTTTCTGATCAGCCAGATTTAGTCGGATCTGATTGTAGCCGGAGTAACAATCCAAGAAGGATAACAGGTCGTAGCCAGCCATGGAATTGATATCTTGATCGATACGGGGAAAAGCGAATGGGTCTTTTGGACACGCCTTATTCAGGCTGGTTTAGTCAATACACATATGCCAGGTCTTGTTTTTATTCAACACCAGGACTGGGTTGGCCAGCCAGTCCGGGTGGTACACTTCCATGATGAACCCGGCTGCAAGGAGCCAGGTGATCTCGTCACCAATGATCTTCCTCTTCTCTTCTGCGAACCGGCGCAGGGGCTGCTTGACCGGCTTGGCATCCGGCCGCACGTGAAGTGATTGCTCGGTGAACTCCCTCGGCACACCTGGCATGTCCTTGGGTCACCATGCAAAGATGTCCCGGTTCTCATAGAGGAAGTCAACGAGCACGCCTTCCTATTTGTTGTCCAAGTTGGCACCAATGGTGACGAACTTGGTTAGGTCGGTAGGGTCAAGCAAGATCCTCTTCGTCTCCCTGGCCGGCTAGAAAGCCGCATCTCCAACTGGCTTCCTGCTAGCCGGCATTTCTTGCTGGGCCACGACCACGTTGCGCATGATCTCGCGCTTCTCTTCGGCTATGATGAGGGCTTCAGCCAGCTTGGAGCTGGCTGACACGCACTCCATCGACCGCCTGAATCAACCGGCAACGATGATCACGCCGTTTGGTCCCGGCATCTTCGTCTTGAGGTACGCGTAGTAGGGGACAGACATGAACTTGGCGAGGGTGCGGCGCCCTAGGAGAGCGTGGTAGGAGCTTGCCATGTTCACCACTTCGAACCATACCGGCTCGCGCCGGAAGTTCTCCTTGGTCCCGAAAATGACGTCCAACTGGATTTTACCCAGCGGGGCGCAAGCCGGCCCTGGAAGCTGGAATGTCGTGGTAGTCGGGCGCAGGTCGCACTCGCTGATACCGAGCTTCTCCAGGGATGGCCGGTAGAGCAGGTTGAGGCTGCTGTCCCCGTCGATGAGGACGCGCGAGAAGTGGCAGGTGCGCTCGTTTGAGACGATGAGGGGGTCAAGCACCATCGCGTAGCCCCCGGGATTCGAAAGCTGATCCAGCTGATCCTCCTAGCTCCAGGTGATGGGGGTTTCCGACCAGTTCAAGTACTAGGGGACTAGGGAGACGATGGTGTTGACCTCCTTGGAGTGTTGTCTACGGTTGTGCTTGTCGTCTAGCTCGGTCTCGAAGATGTGGTAGGAGGCATGTGGCTGAGGGTAGCTGTTGTTGTTGTTGCCACCGTTACCATTGTTGTCGGCTCCCATAGCCGATGGTGGCGGTCCGCCGGGAGGGGGCGAGGGTAGACGGGGTTGGTTGCCTTGGTCTTTCATTTGGCGGGTCCAGCTGTAGTTCCGGGTGGTGTGCGTAGCCGACTTGAAGGTTCCGTTATGCCACTTGCATGGGCCATCGAACATTTGGTCGAAGGTGAGCCGTGGCTTCTGGCTCCTTGCATCATCAGCTGGTGCGTCGGGCGCACCCTCCACAGCATTGACTTGCTACACATGGTAGCGAGGCTTCTGCTCTCCGGCTTGGCGATCCCCGTGGAACCAGTTGTCGTTGATGTGCCGCCTGGAGGATCCATCTTCGCCACCCGGGTTACTTGGACGGTCGTGAACCAGCTCCGAGGGAGTCGGTCGCACATCAACATTCACCTAGAGCAGCTTTTTCATCGTGGTGTTAGCCGTGGCGTACTGGTCCGCGACCGTCATGAGCTCCTCCATGGTTTTCGGCTTGTCACACAGTAGCCGGTGGCAAAGCATGGTGCCCTCTCGGCATCCCTCGATAAAGAACCCGATCGCCTGGCTCTCTAGGATGCTCTCGCAAGTGTTGCGCAGCTCCGTCCACATGGTGAGGTACTCACAGTCCGACTCGCGGTCGCCCTGGATGCACAAGGCCAGGTCGCACGGGCGGCCCGGACGATTGTACGTGCCGTTGAAGTTGCGGACGAACACCTTCTCGAAATCTGGCCAAGCGTTGATGCTGTTGGGTCCGAGGCTGTTGAGCCATGTCCTCGCCGACCCGGTTAGCATGAGGGGGACGTAGCGCACTGCTATACGCTTGTTCCCATGGGCAATGCCGACTACCGTGGCATAGTCGGTCAGCTAGTCCTCTGGCTTCATGCTGCTGTCGTACTTGGGGGTATCTCGGGGCAGGGTAAACTTATCCGGAAATAGTACATTCCGGATGCAAGGTCCGAAGCAAACCAGCCCGGTGGAATCTTCCTCTTCTGTGATGCGCGCTTGAGCTAAGAGCTCGAGGCGGTCACGGGCATCCGGATGGTCCGGGTTGGGCGCTCCTACCCGTCCCGAGAGACGGGAACCAGCAAGTCGTGGCGCTCTGGTTGGTGGAGGGGGCAGTGGTGGGTTGCTATTCACCATCTACTTCTGACGTAGCTCGCCTGTGTTGCTAGAGTTGCGGCGCGGGCTATGGGATCTTGTTGGAGGAGAGGACGCCTGCTGAGTCTCGCAGGGTGCAACCTTGCTGTTGCCCGACAGCTTGCTTCCCCTGGAGTAGCTGGGGTCCTAGTGCATCTGCCGGATGGCGTCAGCCTGCTCATCCGTGATCTGGAGGAGCTCTTGTACCTGAGCATGCTGCCGGTCTTGCTCCTCGCCTTCCATGTTGGGCAGCTCATCTGCCACGGCTCACGCCGCGCACAAGTTCTTGATGGGCGTGCTGTAGGTGGGCCGGACAAGAACATGTGACAGATCTGGCTCGCCATCCCTCTCCATCCTTCCGCCTAGCTCGCCGCCGCGGCGTCGTACTTTCCCGCACCGGCTTGGCTCCATGGTAGCCGGAGTGTGAACGTGGGCGCGGTCGTACTCGCGCATGGTGATGTCAACTTGCTTCATGGCAGCCGCCAGCTCTATGGCCTCCTACAGGAGGAGCTGCCTCTCCATGGCGAAGTTCGCCTCCACCTCCTCCGGGTTGTCCTTGAGGTTAACCGGCATGAGGAGCCGGTCAATGGCCTCTTCCACCGGGTTCTTTGACCGCGGTGGGGAAGAAGTTCCGACCTTGTCCACGCCCTTCTCCCGAGGATGGCGAGGTTGGGAGCTGGATCCGGCCATCATGACCTCGACGCCACGCGAAGCGACGGAGATGCCGCTGCTGGGGAGCAGCGATTCTAGGACGGAGACGATCTCCCTAGGGAAACGTTCTAGCACAGTGGCGACGTAGACGGGGAGGTTGCCGAAAAGCAGGATGGAGCCGTTTGCCAAAAAGGTGGATCCGGTGAAACACGATGCGTTGTTGATGATGCAGTCGAACTTGCCGAGCGTAAGAACTAGGCCGGAGGCCACGCGCTCACCGACTGAAGTGTAGGGTCCCGTGCAGAACGTGACTCTGGTCGAATCCATCTAGCCCCACGGTGGGTGCCAACTATCGTTGTATTGGGAACAGTAGTACCTGGAAAGGTTAGATAGAGGTGTGGGGACTAGAAGGGAAGCTCTCGATGGTGTCCGTAGGCGGGATCGAGTACGAGCTAGTGTAGCGAGACACAAGAAGTACCTAGGTTTGGAGCCCTCGTGAGGAGGTAAAACTCCTACTCCTGTCGATCTGACTATCAGTAGTATATGGGTTATATTCGCTCCTTGAGCTGTATCTCCTAGCTACCTTCTTAAATGCTCTAAGACCAACCCTTGCTAAGAGAGCCTTGCCCCTCATATAGGTAGAGGGGCAACTGTCTAACTATTCATGCCGGCTGGTGGGTCCCACAGGCGGGTCCTAGCTGGCTGGTCATCTACAGTATCCGGTACGGTATGTCCCATCGAAGTACATGTCGTATGGGTCATCGTGGGTATAGTGAATGCCGTGCGAGCCTGTCGTCACCACCCGGCCACTATGCCCGCATCACCCAGCAAAGTCTTCGGTATGGCTGCATAGTGGCGGGTCTTGTCGCTGTACCGGGGAGTACCATGCACTATGCAGCATGTTGCCCTGTCCTCTTGATTGTTTCCGGCTCTGCTAATGTAGCCGGTCTTGAATCTTGCCGCTCCTCCTGGTCCCGACTACTGGATGGTAGCCGGTACGAAGTGTCCGTGTCTGGTTGCGCCCTGCCAGCCGGACGCGAACCGCCTGCCGTAGTTCTTGTCTGGTTGGGATATCCGGGAGTCATCCCCCTGACAAAGCGGCTTCCACCTTGCATGTTGCACCAGTGTGACAGAAGTTGCATCACAGAATCCACTGGAGTGTTTGTGGTCATGTAGATATCAATGTGGTTTTGTAAAAGAACACATGCAATGTGCAATGAATCTAGGGGATCCATGTGGCAAACCATGGTGTACAAAGACCAAAAACACATAGGAAAGCAGCTTCCACATTGCATGTTGCGCCAGTGTAACAGAAGCTGCATCACAAAATCCACTAGAGTGTGTGTGGTCATGTAGATATTAATGTGGTTTTGGAAAAGAACACATGCAATAATTAATAATGTGGTCATGTGGATCAATGACTTTAGTGGATATTAATGTGGTTTAGGAAAAGAACACATGCAATGACTCCATGTGTCAAACCATGGTGTACAGACCAAAAAACACATATAGGAAAGCAGCTTCCACATTGCATGTTGCACCAGTGTGATAGAAGTCAATCACAGAAATTCATTGGAGTGATATCAATGTGGTTTTGGAAAAGAACACAACATGTGTGGTCATGTGGATATCAATGTGGTTTAGGAAATTAAAAGAACACACATGTAATGGCTAGGGGGATAGATCCATGTGTCAAATCATATGGTGTATAGAGACAAACACATAGGGAAAGCAGTTTTACACATTTCATATGTTGCACCAGCGTGATAGAATTGCATCACAGAATCCACTACAGTAGTGTTTGTGTGTTCATGTAGATATCAATGTGGGTTTGGATAAGAACACATGCAAATGTCGTCATGTGGATCAATGACTCTAGTGGAGATATCAATGTGTGGTTTAGGGAAAAGAACACATGCAATCACTTTAGGGGATCCATGTGTCAAACCATCATGGTCATAGAGACCAAAAACACGTATAGGAAAGCATCTTCCACATTGCATGTTGCACCAGTGTGACAGTTGCACCACAGAATCCACTAGAGTGTTTGTGGTCATGTAGATATCAATGTGGTTTTAGAAAAGAACACATGCAATGTGCAATGAATCTAGGGGATCCATGTGACAAACCATGGTGTACAAAGACCAAAACACATAGGAAAGTAGCTTCCGCATTGCATGCACTAGTGTGACAGAAGTTACATCATAGAATCACTAGTGTGTGGGTGGTCTATATCAATGTGGTTTTGGAAAAGAACACATGCAATGTGGTCATGTGGATCATCAATGACTCTAGTGGAGATATTAATGTGTGGTTTAGGAAAAGAACACATGCAATCACTCTAGGGGATCTATATGTGTCAAACCATCATGGTCATAGAGACCAAAAACACATATGAAAGCAACTTCCTCATTGCATGTTGCACTAGTGTCATAGAAGTTGCATCATAGAACCCACTGGAGTGTGTGTGGTCATGTAGATATCAATGTGGTTTTGGAAAAGAACACAACATGCAATAATGTGGTCATGTGGATCATCAATGACTCTAGTGGAGATATCAATGCCTGGTTTAAGAACACATGCAATCACTCTAGGGGATCCATGTGTGTCAAACCATCGTGGTCATAGAGACCAGAAACACATAGGAAAGCAGCTTCCACATTGCATGTTGCACCAGTACTGTGACAAAAGTTGCATCACAGAATGCACTGGAGTGTATACATGTGTGGTCATATATATATATATAGAAACCCTATTCAGCATCCAGGGTGCAGAATAGTTATTTTGCACCCCACATATTTTTATGTTCTCACATACATAAATTTATGTTTTGTATACTAATAATTATGTACATATTCATTAGAAATGCAAAAAAATCGACATAAAAATACGATTTATGAGTCATTATAGTGTAAAAAACATAGAAAATTTGCATTTTACGCCATATTTTTTTAGGCATGTAAATATTTTTTTTACGACATGTCTAAATTTTTTTATGTTCTTCTTGACTTTCGGGATAAGAGAAAATTTACGTGACGTAAAAATCATGTACGGTTTGAAAGATAGGGGGTGGGTGAAGAATAACTATTCTACACCCTAGATGTCAAATAGCGCCACTCTATATATAGATATATATATATATATATCAAAGTGGTTTTGGAAAAAAACACATGCAATAATGTGGTCATGTGGATCAATGACACTCTAGAGATCAATGTGTGGTTTAGGAAAAACACATGCAATCACTCTAGGGGGTCCATGTGTGTCAAACCATCATGGTCATAGAGACCAAAAACACATAGGAAAGCAGCTTCGACATTGCATGTTTCACCAGAGTGACAAAAGTTGCATCACAGAATCCACAAGATTGTACATGTGTGGTGGTCATGTGTAGATATAGTTTTGGAAAATAACACATGCAATGTGGTCATGTGGATCAATGACTCTAGTAGAGATATCAGCGTGTGGTTTAGGAAAAGAACACATGCAATCACTCTAGGGGATCCATGTGTCAAAGCATCATGGTCATATAGAGACCAAAAACACATAGGAAAAGCAGCTTGCACATTGCATGTTGCACTAGTGTGACAGAAGTTGCATCACAGAATCCACTGGAGTGTGTGTGGTCTATTTAGATATATATCAATGTGGTTTTTGAAAAGAACACATGCAATGTGCAATGACTCTAGGGGATCAATGTGGCAAACCATGGTGTACAAAAAGACCAAAAACACATAGGAAAGCAGCTTCCTCATTGCATTTTGCACCAGTGTGACAGAAGTTGCATCACAGAATCCACTAGAGTGTATTGTCATGTAGATATCAATGTGGTTTTGGAAAAGAACACAACATGCAATGTGGTCATGTGGATCACTCTAGTGGAGATATCAATGTGTGGTTTAGGAAAAGAACACATACAATCACTCTAGGGGATCCATGTGTCAAAGCATCATGGTTATAGAGACCAAAAACACATAGGAAAAGCAGCTTCCACATTGCATGTTGCACCAGTGTGACAGAAGTTGCATCATAGAATCCACTTCAGTGTGTGTGGTCATGTAGATATCAATGTGGTTTTGGAAATGAACACATGCAATGTGGTCATGTGGATCACTCTAGTGGAGATATCAATGTGTGGTTTAGGGAAAAGAACACATGCAATCACTCTAGGGGATCCATGTGTCAAACTATCAAGGTCATAGAGACCAAAAACACATAGGAAAGCAGCTTCCACATTGCATGTTGCACCAGTGTGACAGAAGTTTTGCAGCACAGAATCCACTGGAGTGTACATATGTGTGGTCATGTGTAGATATATATATATATCAATGTGGCTTTGGAAAAGAACAATGCAATGTGGTCATGTGGATCAATTACTAGTGGATATCAATGTGCAATGACTCTAGGGGATCCATGTGTCCAACCATGGTGTATAAAGACCAAAAACACATAGGAAAGCTTTTTGGTCGGCATGCATGCATTCATGGAGTATGTAGAGTAAAAATGATTTACTGAAAAATTAGAAGAAATCGTGTGGGTTTTGCATTTTCCATTGACATGCCTAAAAATGATTATCTGCAAAAGAAATCGAGTTGTGTACACCGCTTCCCACTCGTGCATTTTGCATTGACACGTGCGTTGTACACGTTTCCGACCCCGCGTGTGCTCCCACTGCCCAACTTCCCCGTCATCCCCCAGTCATTTAAAAGACATCAGCCACACGGTTTCCCCAATTTCTCCGCACTCCATTCCACTCTTCCCTCTGCACTCCAAAGAACAGAAGGAAACCCTAGCAACAAGTACGAGATTGTTTTCACGAAGTTGAAGACATCAAGACCTGTGGTCACCAAGGACACTAAGGTCATCATCGACAAGGAGGCAGCCAATGCGATCGCCGAGAAGGAAGCAGATAACAAGGTCGAAGAGGAAGCGGTTGTAGATCTAGTGGTGCAGGTGGACTACGATTACTTTGACGATAGCAAGGATGAAGAACCTACGGATCCGTTCACGTTCGAGCAAGAATCTAGCGACAGAGAACCGGAGGTAATTAGATCTGAATTGTGAATGGGGTTTTCTGATTTTACTGTTCATATTTTAATTAATAGGTGTCATGGTATTGCCAACAAGTACACCATGGAGGGATCCTCACAGTGTGTGTTTAGAGATGTGGGGTAAGGTGGAGAGTTGGCGGGTATGAGGTAACATAGTTTACCCAGGTTCAAGTCCCACGACGGTGGCGGAACTCTACTCTTGCTATAAATCACTATAATGGCAATACGCCGAGTTATAGAGATTGGTTCGCTGTGCGAGGGTGTTATGAATCGTGCCCTAAAGGCTCCCACAGGTCCAGTTTATAAAGGCACCAGAACCTAGGGTTACAGGGAAAGGACCTTTCCGGACAAGGTAAAGAGTCCTACACTAATACAAACTAGTCTTTCGTGTCTTGCACTCCAAGGCTCCGTGTACGTCTGTGACTCCTATGTAGCATTCTTTCATCCATCATGGGCCTCCCTTCTTGATCTGCCTAGCTGGGCCACCCAGCAGGCCATAGGCCTTGCCACCAACTATAGGCCATCCGGGTTAGCCAGATTAGAGACATGCTATGCTGATACCCATTTAGCATATCCCCAACAGTAGCCCCCGAAGGACTTCGAGATATTGCACCATCTTGCTTGTTAATCTTTAATTCTTCGTCTATGTGATTCTAGCAATCCGTCAAGCAATATCTCAAAGGTCTCCCAAAGAACCCAGCAATTCTCTCCGTCTTTGCAATGAAGGCAGAGATTCCTTGAGTTTTTGTTTCCAGGGCCGGATATCTTCCGCCTTCGATGGACTCTTGGGATGTGACTCTTCACTGCAACTTTCAGGAGAATGACGTAGGGTACAACCTACACTACCTCGTAACTCACAAAAGGCAAGGAATTAATCATTAGCCGTTTTTACACGTGCGAAATATGAAACAGTAAAAGCGGCAAAGACGGAGGACGTGGTGAAATTACCACGCACACTCATCTCCACATTGGCAACACTTCGCCTATTAGATCCTTCTGCACGAATCTTGACACCAGGTCTATATATTTTGACTGTAGCCAGATTATTTTCTTTTACCTGCATTCTCCCCCATGTCTTCGTCTTCCTCCAGCCACACGACCATTCGAGCTCCTCAACAGAAAACCCTAGCTAGAGCTTCCCCTTTCTCCATACTTTTCCACCTATACAATGGCCTCCAGCAGCTCTGCTCCCTCGATGGTGGCGACTTCCGAGGCTACAACAGAACCATCCCAGGGAGTGATGGTCCCACCTAAGGGGGTCATCGTCCCTATCGCTGTTGTGGTGGAAACCACCGGCGACGACCAAGGATGGGCGGCACCAGAAACTGCTGAAGAAGATAGCGACTCCCACAAAGGAGTGTGGAGGGCTCTGACCTCTCTGCCGAAGATCTGCAAGAACTTATCGCCGAGGGGTACCTACCCACGACGGAGGGTTTGTTGTGGCAGCCGGCGCCAGCCAGCGAGGTGACTCCTTCTCCCCAAGCCCCATAGAAGGTGTACCTCAAAGCTCAGCTGGTTCGTGGCGTAAGCCTGCCAGTCTCCGACTTCTTCCTGGACGTCCTTCATTACTTTCGGGTACTTCCCCACAATCTCTCTCCCAACAACATCCTCGTACTAAGCAACTTCATTGCTTTGTGTGAAGGATACCTAGGAATAAAACCTAGGTTGGATCTGTTTGTCTATTTTTTCACTGTCAAGAGAGAGTCCGTAGAGTCCAAGGATGAGCTATGGATATGCAGAACTATTAGCTTTAAGATCCAGCCTAGCCGGCGCTTCCCCCACATCGTGGGTCGTGAATCCTGCAAGAACTGGCAGCACACATATTTCTATGGCTCAAACATTCCTCTGCCTGACCATCTTGAGACGTATCCCGACTTCGTCAATCGTGCTGCCGCCGAAGCACCCACTTGGAGGTCCCCAGCCTCCCTTCCGTCCGATGAAGAAGCCAATCATGCCATAAGGCAGATTGAATGGCTCGTAGACGGAGGTCTGACGAGTTTGGACCTAGACATGTGCTGGTTCACTAGGCGGATCCAACCTCTACAGCACCACGCCGAGTTGATGTGCAAGTAATCCAAGAGGCGGAAGGATCCCATGCGTATTTCGTAGGACAACTTCTCCACTGACTCCATCAAACTCTGGCTAAAGGACATAGTCAAGGTGAAAGACAGGAAGCGTGGCTTCAAGATCACCTACGACATGTTCGAATGAGGCAAGTGCCTAGAGGAAGCTTCTGTTTCCTTTGTTTCTCGTTATGTATATACTCTAAGGTTTTTCCGTCTTGAAGTTATCAGTCTGACACACCTTTGTTTCCCAGCTGGCAACCTTGGCGGAGGACCAAATGGCCTCCCAGGTCTATGATCCCAAGCTGAAGGATATCCAGGTGGTGTCCGATGATGACACCCCCAAGGATCACCTAGCTCCGACAGCACGAAAGCGGAAGAGCTCCACCTCTGATGCTGCTGTGAGGCCAAGAAGAAGAAGAAATCGGAGAGAGGAGTCTCCAAACGATCCACTGCCACCTTAGAGGCAGAGAAGAAGAGATCCTCCAGCATCCCCTTAGCCAGGTCATCTGTTGTAATGTAAGTGCATTCATTCTCCGACTTTAATCTTTATTGCACTTATTCAATTCCTATACTTATACTGAGTACATTTCAGGAAGAAATCTGGCGCTGGTTTGAAGCGATCCTCCCGAGATGTTGGAGGGTCAAAAACTATCCTTGACATGCTAACCAAGGATATGGCCTCCAAGTCCTCTCCCGCTACTGCTCCCCCTACTTCTGCCACCAAGCCCGTAACAGGACCCACTAGGCCTTCTTCCCCCATCATTCTTGAGATCTCCGCCATGGAGATAGATATCAATCCATCAACTGATATCTCAGGTTCGGTCGGCATGGACGTTGCTCCTAGTGTCCAAGCAACACAGGAGAGTACCTCCTCCAAAATGGCTGAAGCTCTGGCTAAGGATGCCATGGAGAAAAGGAAACAAGTAGTGGAGGGAGAGGAGGCGGATGCGGTTGTAGCAACGGACAAGGAGGGAGCCACTGAGCCATCCATTGCTATTATCACTCAGTAGGCGACCAGGGCGTCATCCATGCCTCCGGCTTCAACCACTCCTCCGGCTAAAACTCCTCCGACATTGTGCCTGGATGACCTCGTTAAGCAGGCGGATGTCGTGTATAACAAAGCCGGTGTCTTCCACACTGCATATGCCAATCTGGCCAACAATCTTAAAGTCATTGCCATTGTAAGTCTTTAAACTTGATCTTTTATCACATAACATATCCCTCTATAGCCCCCGAGCTCTTAGGCGGATAAACAATAGTTATTAGCCTGAGTGCTCCAAAGAACTAAGAGTAGAACTTGATAGTGTGGCCCCTGAGCGTCTAGGTGAAACTAAAAAGTTGTGGCTAGATGCTCTAAGAGTAGCATACTTGTCTTTGAATTTTAATCCTGTAGCCCTAAGCTTCTAGATGAAACTAAAATAGTTATGGCTAGAAGATTCTAAGAGAAACTAAACACTTTTTCTTATGCAAAATGACAATTCCCAGAGGAAGAAAGCCAATGAGAAATGTGACAAGTTGCAGGTGGACCTGGATGCTGAAAAGGGTAAAACAACTTTTTTGAAGGAACATATTGTGAATAACAAGAGTCTGTTTTCCTCCGACTTTTTCCTTGCTATTGCACGTAGTCAACTTCTTCTGTGTTCTCATACTGTTCTTGTTTTGCTGTCTTATGGAACTTATTGCCAAGGCCAAGGTCATTGTCGAGCAATCAAAACACATTCAGGAACTCGACAATGAAAACAAGATCATGAAGAAAGACCTAGCCAAGGCAGTTAAAGGACACGAGGAGGCGATGAAGGCCCTGCAAGAATCTGCGGACTGCATCTAAAGGAACAAATCCAATGCCTAAAGGAGAAGAACCAAGCCGCCAAAGAGAAAAACTCTCAAAGCCTTGAGGCATACAAGAAACTTCAGGATGAACATGACATCTTGGTGGATACATACAAGCAAGATGAATCCAGCATTTTCGGTATATTTCCTCCATCTTAATCAATTCTATAACTTGGACAAATGTTTGATCTACTTATACGCATGGTCCTTGTATCACAACTCCCATTGGCTTGACCAACTTGGGTGAAGGTGCTCCAGATCCTAAGGAATGCATGATTCTTGCCGGAAACTTTGTCAGCACCGCTATCGCTCAGGCCAAGAAGATAGCTCAACCTCTAGGGATAAACATCAAGGCAACAGACTCAGCGGCCAAGTACTCGGAAATCCTGCACCGAGCCCCCTCAAGGACTAGAAAGCCTCTTGCGTTCGGGCTGGTGCAAGGATGACCCTATCATTGGTCAAAGAACATTATGACAATGCTGACAACGACTTGGTGACCTCTGGCATGCCCAAGCTGGACGAGGAAGGTAAAGAGATCGACAGCGATGATATTTAGAACTCCCTCGCTGGCTTCAACACCAGAGTTGCCAATATGGTCAAAGCGGACGTCTTCGTGCCTGCCAAGGTACTAGATGATGACATGGCGTCTTCTGAGTCTAGACCATCTCCTTCTGAGTTTGATGAGCTTTCCCGGCATGGCTCTCCTGTTGTTAATGATGCCACCATGAAGTCCCCTGCAGCAAAGACGTAAAAACAATATTTGTATTAAATGTCTCTCTGCAATGTTATGCAGAAAAACTGATGAATTTGTAAGGCGGAAAAAACTTGTACTCAATTTTCCTGCTACTTATCTATTTCCAGCATATATTTTTTTTATGCAAGTGTTGGCTTATCCATTATTCTGGTTCGTATTCTTGACCTTTCGTGAGATGGAAGACTCGTAGCACAGAACTATGCTCTCAGGTGATGATGCTTAATAGCACCGTCAAAAACCTAAGAGCAAAATCGTCGGCTTTGATTGGCAAGAAGTCACTACTACGGAATCCACATAAAAACATCAGAAAACATGTAGACCAGAAAACTTAAGCTAACGCCCGTAGGCGGAATTTTCACAAGTGCAAATGCAAACTTGCGCATAAGGGTTTATATGATCAAAAAATGAACAACTAAAGGAGGTAAAAGACTCGGAGAATATGAGTGAACCAAATGCTTTATTTCATTGATCATATAAGAAACTTATTACATAATACAAAATACACTAAGTCTAAAAGGGACGTAGCTGAGCTATGTTCCATGGCCGATCTATCTCCGGGTAGTCATCATCGGAGTCACGTTGCTTACGCTTGTGATTTTTAGGCCTATCTTTCAACTCGTGAATATCGACGAGGTAATAGGAACCATTTAGCAATGCTTTTCTTATGACGAATGGTCCTTCCCAAGGCGGGGATAGTTTGTGTGATTTCTCCTACTTGAGTCTAAGAACCAGATCCCCCTCTTTAAAAGAGCGATGCCTAATGCGACGACTATGGTAGCCATGTAGCTTCTGCTGGTAGATGTTGGATCTCTAGCATGCCAGCATGTGCTCTTCCTCGAGTAGGTCCACAGATAAGGATCTGGATTCTTCAGCATCATCCTCCTCGTAAGTGGTGACTCTTGGTGCATCGTGGAGGATGTCGGATGGCAGGACGGTTGCCATGAATAAAGAGTCAAGCCGGTGGATCTGTTGGGTGTTGTTCATAAACTCCATAGTACAGATGGTAGTTCCTCCGCCCAGGCTCCAGCTGCTCTGTGTATCGGTGCCTCCAAGCGTGGCTTGATTCCGTGCAAAATTAGTCCATTGGCCCGTTCAACTTGTCCATTAGACTGTGGATGTGCCACATATGCTAGGTCAAGGCGGATGCCTTTTTCATGATAGTACTCCTCAACCTCTCCGAGAGACAAGTTTCTGTCGTTGTCGGTGATGATGTTGTATGGGAGACCAAATCTCACCACTAGATCTGAGACAAACTTTAGGGATGTTGCCCCATCGAGCTTTCTAATAGGTTTTGCTTCAATCCATTTTGTGAACTTGTCTACTGCTACTAGCAAGTGTGTAAATCCACAGTGTGTTGTTTGCAATGGTCCCACCATGTCCAGCCCCCAGACTGTAAACGGCCAAGTTATTGGTATGGTTCGCAATTCTTTGGCTGGAACACTTGGTTGTCTTGCATAGAACTGACACCCAAGACATGCTTGTACCAACTTGTCAGCGTCCGCCTTGGCAGTTAACCAGTAGAGTCCTTGTCGGAAGGCCTTAGCTACCAACTATCGGGGAGCAGCGTGATGCCTGCAATCTCCGAGATATATTTATCTAAGGATATCAATACCTTGCTGCTAGGAGATGCATCGAAGGAAAACTCATGTGGTACTTCTTTTGTATAGCTGGTCGTCAATGATGACGTAGCCTTTTGCTCTTCGTATTATTTTACGGATTTCGACTTCATCAGTAGGTGAAGTTCCATCTTGTAGATAGTCCATGAATGGTTTCGTCCAAGCTGGAGAGGTCACTGTTACTATATTAACAAATGAGTCCACTCTATCTGGGTTGTCGAGGTCCGCTCCCTTCATGGATGGGTTCCGTAAATGCTCTAGGAAAATGCCTGGCGGATATGGTCAGCAAGCTGATCCAAGCTTAGATAGCAGATCCACCACCTCATTTTCCTCCCTTTTGACGTACTTGACTTCGTAGCCGTCGAAGCACTTGGCAATCTCGTCTACTTCGTCTTGATATGCCACCATCGTGGGTTTCTGCGCGTTCCAGGTGCCAGCTAGTTGCTGGGCAACCAAATCGGAATCTCCATAGTAAACTATGCGCTTGATGCCAATATCCTTGGGCACTCGAAGTCCATGAATGAGGGCCTCATATTCCACCATGTTATTGGTAGCGTTGAAGTGGATCTACATGACGTATTGTAGCTTCTCCCCTGTTGGTGATTGTAGTAATACAATACCCCTGAGCCTTTGAGTAGCTTTGATCCGTCAAAGTGCATGACCCAATATTCTGGCTCTAGCATAGGAGTGTCTTCTGGCAGCTCTGTCCAATCTGCAATAAAATCTGCCAATAACTGTGACTTGATAGCGTCGCGTCTCTTGTAGGTGATTTGAAAGGAGGAAGTTCAATGCCCCACTTTGCCACTCTTCCTATAGCGTCGCTGTTATTGATGATGTCAGACAGTGGAGCTTTGCTCACCACTGTGATGGGGTGCTCATGGAAGTAATGCCTTACCTTCCATGAAGCAAGGAAAACTCCATAAGCTATCTTATGGTAGTGCGGGTAACACTACTTGGATTCCGTCAAGACCTGGCTTACGTAGTAAACTGGTCACTGAACACCATATTCATGCGTTGGCTCCTTGCGTTCCACCACGATGACGATGGTGATTACTTGGTTGGTTGCCGCCATGTAAACTAACATAGGCTCCCTTGATACCGGTGTTTCAAGTATTGGCGTGGAGGAGAGTATTCTCTTCAACTCATGAAGTGTTGCGTCAGCTTCGCCGATCCATATGAATTTGTCCGCCTTCTTGAGTAACTTGTAGAGCGGCATAGCCTTCTCTCCAAGTCGGCTGATGAACCGGCTTACCACTGCTATGCAGCCTGTGAGCCTTTGTATGTCCTTCAAGCACGTTGGGAGTTTGATGTCAAGGATGGCCTTGATTTTCTCCGGGTTGACCTTGATTCCGTGGTGCGAAACAATGAATCCCAACAGCTTGCCGAATGGCACCCCGAAGACGCACTTCTTGGGGTTAAGCATCATGTTGTATTTTCAGAGATTGTCGAAGGTTTCCTGCAAGTCGGTGATAAGGTCGTTTGATTTCTTTGACATTACCGCGATGTCGTCCACGTAAGCATGCACGTTGTGACCTATTTGGGCATGTAGGCAGCGCTGCATTGTCCGCTGGTAAGTAGCACCAGCGTTTCTCAGCCCAAAGGGCATCGTGACATAGAAGTATGTGCCATAAGGTGTGGTGAACAAAGTGGAAAATTGGTCTGACTTTTGCATCCGGATTTGGTGGTAACCTGAGTAGGCATTGATAAAACACAGAAGTTCTGAGCCAACCGTCGAGTCAATGACTTGGTCAATGCGAGGCAAGGCAAACGGATCCTTCGGACACGCTTTGTTCAAGCCGGTGTAATACACACATTCTTAATTCATTGGTTCCCTTTTTGGGGACAAGTACAAGATTTGGTACCCATCCGGTGTGAATAACTTCTCGGATAAAGCCAGCCTTAAGTAACCTAGCTATTTCTTTGCCTATAGCCCTTCGTCTTTCGTCACCAAAGCATCGTAGAGGTTGTTTCACCGGTTTGGCATTAGGATCAATATTCAAGCTGTGCTCGGGGTTGACTGGCAAAGCTCCGGGTTGGACTCAAGCCTCTGCAAGGTAGCCTTTTCCTGTTGCTTGCATGCCTTGTCGACGAGGTCACATACCTGAGCAACTGCTTCTAGCGACATGTCTTGCTCTAGGAGGTTCTTGGAAATAGCAATGCTGAGGGCGGGAGTTGGCATTACTTGCCTCCCCTATGAATCAATGTATGGGGTGGACTTTGCTGGCTTGGTTCCATCATATCCCAACCTGTGTCGAATGTCGGGGTCTTCGACGATGTGAGTTGGTGCTTTCTTTGCCTTGTGCTTTAGTAGCAACTGCTTGTCCTCAACCTCCATAGCTCTTGCCGCCTTGATAGATTGCTGCGCCCTTGCCATGTCTTTGTCGAGCTGAGCCCCTTGCTCTGTGATGCATTTGGCCTCCGCTAGAATTTCTACATGCTTCTCATAAAGCTCTGTAACGCTCCGAATATGGGCGACAACGATGGGCTCGATGAGGAGTGCACCGTAGATTGCCATGTCATCGAGAGTAACTAATGGGTTACCAGCTGCAGACGTTGACGGTAGCGATGGCGGCTGAATTGATTGCTTGGCAGTACTTTGGGCTGTGGTGAGTTCCTGCGCCTACTGCAGGTGGATAACCGGAGGGGGCATTTCCTTTGCCGGAGGCTCCGCGGCCTTCTTGGCCGCTGCCGCTATGGTAACCGCAGGTGTGGGCGGAGCTCTCACATTCTGGTTCATGTCCGTCTTCTTCCATCATGCTTCCGATGGCGACTAGCACCTGCTAGGACGTGTTGGCCTTCTCGGCGCGCTCCTCCTTCTCGATCTCCTACTCGATCTCCCTCATAATAGCATCGTATTCCTCCGAGTTAGCATCCGAGCCGCCGCCATCCATATTGATGTCGACGTATAACGCATCAAGGACGGAGTCAGAGTTGGCTTCGGTGTTGTTGATGGTGGAGGTAGAGGGTGATGGTGACGAGCCATTGTTTTGGTTGCCTCCTCCGGCTGCGACGGTGATCTCGGCCTCATCCACCTCATTGGCGTCCATGTATTCATTGACGATTGTAATCATCTCACCAAGGGTGAGAGGACCCACAACCTGCCGCCTTCAGAGGGTATACCGGAGGAGTGTTCTGGGCGTGAGCCCTTCCACGAAGTGGTAGACGAGCTCATCAGCACGGTCACCCTCTAGGGTTTCCCTTACCCTCATCCATCTTGCAAGGTATTCGCGGGGAGGTTCTCCATCCCTTTAAACGCATTTTGCCAGATCGAAGATGGTGACGACACCGACAAAGTGTGACCTTCGCATCTCTAACGCTCGGGGAAGCCAAGCGGATTTGCGGGGTCCTTCCACCTTTATATCATGCACATGGGCGGTTTGGGTAGGCCTTGAATTTTCCTGATCTGAGTCGCCATACTCCAAAGAGAGGTACGACCCGTTATGGGGCCACTTGTCATCTCCATCTTGGGCCCCACCTATCGTTGGGTATTACGGGTCCATTCCACACTCGCCCAAATCAACTCGCCTCCTAGCGCTGGGAAAACCCTCTCCAACATCGGCCGAATCCCCTCCCCGACTCTCCCCGGTGACGGACAAATCACCTCCCGGTAACGGACAAATCCCCTCCCCTCTTGTACCCTCCCAGTGACGGACAAATTCCCTACCCTCTCGTACCCTCCCCAGCGACAACTGATACGTTGTAAACGTATCTATAATTTTTGATGTTCCATACTTGTTTTATATCAACTTTCTTATGTTTTGTCCACACTTTGGAGTATTTTTACACATTTTCTAGAACTAACCTATTAACAAGATGCCGCAGTGCCAGTTGTCTGTTTTTTGCTGTTTTTGGTTTCAAAAATGCTCGTAAGGAAATATTCTCGGAATTGGACCGAACAAAAGCCCAAGTCAATATTTCACCAGAAGGAATACGGAGTCCGGAGGGGAGACGAAGAGGGGAGCCAGGGCGGCCACACCCTAGGGTGGCGCGGCCAGCCCTAGCCGCACCGCCACCTGGTGTGGGCCCCCTAGTACTCCACCGACCTTGCCCCTTCGCCTATATATTGCCTCCGAGACAAAAACCCTAAGTACCCGATCAAAATTCAACGAAAGAGTCTGTAGCCGCCGCCATCTCCATCCCTAGATCGGGAGGGATCTGAAGCTCTTCCTGGCACCCTGTCGGAGGGGAGAGATCACCCTGGAGGCCTTCTTCATCACCATGCCTTCCTCCGGTGTGATGCGTGAGTAGTTCATCCCTGGACTACGGGTCCATGTAGTATCTAGATGTTTGGTTCTCCTCCTTTGTGCTACCATGTTTAGATCTTGTGAGCTCCGTTCATGATCAAGATCATCTATTTGTAATCTTACATGTTGTGATTGCGTGGATCCGATGGATATGGAGATGCTATTTCAGATTGATTATTGATTCTATCATGTCTATGTTATTTGTGATCTTGCATGCTTTCCGTTGTTAGTAGCTATCTTGGACAAGTAGATGCTAGCAACTCCAAGAGGGAGTACTTATGCTCGATAGTGGGTTCATGCCTCTAGTAATCTGGGGAAGTGACAGGAATCTCTAAGGTACTAAATGTGCTATTGTTACTAGGGAGAAAACAACAATCCTTTGTCCATGGGACAATCATATTGTTTACTTTACACACTTTGCTTAATGCAATTATCTGTTGCTTGCAACTTAATACTGGAGGGGGTTCGGATGATAACATAAAGGTGGATTATTAGTCATAGATGCAGTTGGATTATGGTTTATGTATAATCTTGTAATGCCCAATCAAATCTCGTAGGAGTCAAGATGATTAGTATATGCATGTATGCTTTCTCGGTGTCGGTCAATTGCCCCGCTGTAATTTGTTCACCCAACATGTCATCTATCTTAAGGAGAATCACCTCTAGTGAACTATGGACCCTGGTCCATTCTTTTACCATCAATCTACAATCCATTTACTATTTTCTGTTTACTTTCTGCAAGCAATTACTATCTTCCACACAGTACGTTTAATCCTTTGTTTTTAGCAAAACCGGTGAGATTGACAACCTCACTGTAAGTTGGGGGAAAAGTTCTGTGGTTGTGTTGAGCAGGATTCCAAGTTGGAAACAACACCTTGGAGGGGTTTCCTTGCTCCTACTGGTTCGATAACCTTGGTTTCATAACTAAGGGAAAACTTGCTGCTGTTCTTATCATACCTTCCTCTTGGGGTTCCCCAACAAGCTCGGTACATTTTGAACCATCAATCAAGCTTTTTCTGGTGCTGTTGCTGGGGAGTCAAGGACATCTTCACAAGGGGAGTCCCTCATAACCAATCTCTTTACTTTGTTTTTTTGTTTTGTTAGTTTATTTCTGCTTTGTTTTCTAGTTTCTTTATCAAAAACACAAAAAAATTAGTTATACTAGTTTGCTTCTTTATATTAAAAACACACAAAAAAATTAGTTTCTATCTTAAGTTGCTATTATGTCTAGCATTGCTCCAATCACTATGTCGCCTGAGGAAATGATTTTTACTTTCAAACAAGGAACTGAAGAGAGTTTCAAAGAAGCTTGGTCTAGAATATCTGATTTACATGCAAAAACTGAACCTAAAATGACTCTAAGCTTGTTTCTTAGCAGTTTTTACTTTGGAACTGCTCTTTGCTATAGATATGCTTTGGATGCTGTAGTAGGAGGATATTTCCTCCAATGCAATGAGGGTGAAGCTTTTAATGCCACAAAGAAGTTGGTCTCAACATATAACTTGCCTAGGAAATCTGATTCCTCCTTCATAAACATATTTGCCAGATTGAACACTCTTGAGACCAACACAGCTAGTTTAAAAGAATGCCATAACATGCTTAGAGAGCATCATGAATATGTTCCAATAAATTCTGAATTTTCAAAATGGCTTCCTACAGTAAAAGTTGTTATAAATAATGAAACTTTTTATGCTCGTTGTGATATCATGTCTGAATTCTGCCTTATGCCTAAATATATCTATGAATCTTTAAATCTTTGGGGACTTTCTGAAGGGGGATAAGAAATATATCTTGCTAATAATGCCACAATATTACCCATTGGAATAGCTGAAGGAGTGTTTACAAAGATTCTAGGGAAAGTGGTGTCTACTAATTATCTTGTTATTAAATGTGTAGGAAAAGGACAAATTACACTTGGAAGATCCCTATTAAAACTCCTTGGAGCAATAATAGATGTGGAAAAGGGCATCATGCATTTTGCTTCTCCACCAAACAATAATATGTTCCCCAAGGATAAGAATAAAGGTAAGAGAGGTAGGAGCAAGAAATCTGGTTTTAATGCTTCTTCATTTGAGAATACTTGATTCTTTTCTTGCTTCTTATGCCTAGCTCAAAGGCGTTAAGGAAAATCACTTATTGGGAGATAACCCAAATTTTGTTAGGAATATTTTGTTGAGTCTTGGATGTTATTGCTTCAGTAATAACCTCTCCTTATCATTTTTGTGTAGTTTGTGTGCCAAGAGTAACCTCTAATGAGAGAGAAGTAAGACTTGGAAAAGTTGCTGTCCCGAAACAGATTTTTGTGTTTCGCTATAAAAATTCGTGAAAAATCTCTATAAGTTGGTTTGAGCTATAATTGTTTGCGCTTCTGCCCCAGGTTGTTATCTAACTTTCGTTAGTTCAACACTTTTCAATTTTAGCAACAGAAGGTCTTCAAAAAATTGGTTTTTACATGCTGGTCTATTTTAATAGATTTCTGCCATTATTTGCATTTGCTTCTTAATCTCTTTCTCTTAGAGTTCTCTTTGATCACTTGAACTTTTTAAAGGAAGTGCTACAGTAGCTAGTGTTGTAATGGAAGTTTTACTTGTGTTGAAACTGAACCAAAAAGACTTATTATACACTAATGTTGCTAATGAAGATTGTGTGAAGTTTTGTATGAAGGAAATTTTAATGTGTAGGGAAGAGTAATGTGATAAGATGAAGAATGGACAAAAGCTCAAGCTTGGGGATGCCACCCGGGTCACCCAAGAAATATTCAAGAAGTACAAGCGTCAAAGCTTGGGGATGCCTGGGCATCCCCTTCTTCATCAATAAAAATCTCAGGTTTCTTCCAAACACTTCATTTTTATTGTTTCATGCACAATTGTGTTGTTCTTGGAGCGTCTTCGTTTTTTTAGTTTTCGTTTGCTTAGTTTGCTTGAATAAACTGGTTAGACCCCCTCATTCATACATTAGTTTTCAAGTAAGTTGATTTGGATTGGAAAAGAGTAGGAAAGTTCATGCTTAAGTGGTACAAAAGGAGCTTGTTTTTGACTGTGACTTAGACATTATCATGTCATGCTTGATATTGTTTTAGATTTATGCTTAGTGATTATTGCTGTAGCATGACTTGCTTCAAATAATTGAGACTGCTTAATGTGCCTTGAAAGAATCATGCGTTGTTTTAGCATATAAAAGCATAATATTGTGGTATTCTCCTTTGACGCTTTATTTAGGTTGACTTGGCGCATGCTCACACCATGTTAAGACTACACCAAGTCACCATAGCCTCTATGATCATTTAGTTCTCGAATTGTAATATCACTTTATGCTTTAATTAATGATGTTTTCTCGCTTTGCATGATTATGGCCATCATTGCTCCCTTAGTTGGTCACTCCCAGTATTTTGCTAGCCTCCATACCAAGTATGAGTTCCACTCATGCATCCAACTCCAAATAAAACCAAGTTATTCCAAAGAGTCCACCATACCTACCTATTAGCATTTGCTATTCCAAGTATATTTATGTTTTTATCTACCTTCCAAATTAAACTTGTTATGTGAAAATTAGTGATTAAAGCTCTCACAAACTTGATGGCACACTTTCTTTCTTGCACTTAATAAACTTGAACCATTGTGCCCATCTATTTTGCGTATATGCTTGCGCTTTATAAGTTGTGAATTAGCAGGACCATGTATCATGTTCTTTTGCTTATGGATCCCGATGGTGTGAAATAAAAGGGGAGCTTGTAAGCTCATGGAGTTTGTATATGTGTTAGAGAAACGCCAGGTCCGCTAGCCTAAGCCTTGCCTAATCATGGTGGAAACTTGCAGCATAACCATAGTGAGCAATCTGTGAAGCATCCTTAATAAAAACCTATGCAAATAGCAAATAAAAAGATCGCTGAGATGCTGAATGTCTGCTTGCCTTGTCATTTTGATATGGGAATTGTTGGAATTATGCCCTAGAGGCAATAATAAAGATTTTATTATTATAATTCTTGTTCATGATAAAGTTTATATTCCATGCTAGAATTGTATTAAGCGGAAACTTTAATACTTGTGTGGTTTGTGAACAACACCGTGTCCTAATGCGCCTCTATGGACTAGCTCATTGATCAATGATGGTTAAGGTTTCCTAACCATAGACATGAGTTGTCAATTGATAATGAGATCATATCATTGGGAGAATGATATGGTGATGCAGACCAAACGAAAGCGGGCAATTAGATCGTGTCATCGTGTTCGTCTTTGCGAAGTTTTTCTTATGTCAAATATTGTATTCCTTAGACCATGAGATAATACAACTCCCTAGTATCGGAAGAAAGCTTTGAGGTCATCAAACGTCATCCTATGAGAGGGTGATCATAAAGGTGTCTCTCAGGTGATCGGAAAGTATCTCATTGGGTTGTATGTATCGAGATGGGATTTGTCCTCCCAAGTCGGAGAGATATACTTGGGCCCACTCGGAATCGATATCAACACCGCTTGCAAGCATGTGGTTAAGGAGTTAATCACAAAGTGATATCGGATTACGACGAGTAAAGTACTTGCTGTGAACGAGATTGAACTAGGTATGGCGATACCGACGATCGAATCTCGGGCAAGTAAAATATCGCGAGAAAGGGAATATATATATGGGATTGATTGAATCCTGGCATCGTGGTTCATCCGATATGATCATCGATGAATGTGTGGGAGTCAATATGGGTGCCCAGACCCCGCTGTTGATTATTGATAGAAGATCATGTCTGCACATTCTCGAACCCGCAGGGTCACACACTTAACGTGTCTCGACGCTAGGATAGATTGGATAATTGGTTTATGAATTTTTGTTCGGAGTCTCGGATGGGATCCGGGACATCACGAGAGGTTCCGGAATGGTCCGGAGAATAAGATTCATATAAGGCAGTGCAGTTTTTGGAGTTCGGAATTGTTCCGGGTTAATCGGTATTGTACCGGAAGCTTCTAGAACCTTCCGGAAGGGGGCCAACGTGGTCCCACCTTCCGGGAGGGGGCATGGGCCTATGAGGGGGTGTCCTGGCCGCATTGGGCCAGGGGCACAAGGCCCCATAGGGCCCAGCCGATCCTAGAGAGTTTAAATCGTTTAAACTAGAGATAAGATAAGATAGGATTTCTAGATAAGGGAGAGTTTAAATTGTTTAAACTAGAGATAGGCTTGGAGGAGAGGCTAGGGCTGGCCGCACCCCCCCTCTATATATAGAGGGCTGGTGCGCCCCCCCTCTCACACCCTTACACCTTCCTCCAAACCCAGTTGCCCTGCTGCCCTTCCTCTCTCCCTCCCGACTGTTTGTAGGCGAAGCCCTGCGGCAGAAATTCTCCACCATATACACCACGCCGTCGTGCTGTAGATCCAATCTATCTCTCCACCATACTTGCTGGTCCGAGGAAGGAGGAGACGTCGAGGTGCCGCACGTGTGCATCTCACGGAGGCACCGCCACTTGTGGTGCTAGATCGGATCGGATCGCGAGGAGGAGAAGCGAGTACGACTACATCACCCACGTTCCGACGAACGCGTTGGCGTCGAATCTTCAAGGGTATGAAGATCTAATCCAATCTCTGTCGTTGTTTGCATCTCCTAGATTAGATCTTGGCTTTCCCTCTGTTCGCTTCCGTAGAAAATTTTGATTTACTATGTTGCGAAACCCTTCAGGAATGCTTCCTTCTCATCCGACAAGGGGTACCCCGTTGGTGGTTCTCTATGATACACATGTACTTACAATGACAAGAACTTACTCGTGAGTAAAGTTGAGTAGCATGAGGTTCGGTCTTCATAAGTAAGGGGCATCAGATTTCAACTTATAACTTGTCAAGCATATCCTCATATTTGTTCACTTTAACCTTAATCACCTAAAGATGCTTATGATAGGGGCAATGAGAGCTGAAAGCTAATAAGTACCATAATTTTTGGAAGCTCTTTATGAAACTTGAATCCCTGCTTCCTTCTATGAAGGGCCTTTCTTTTAATTTTTATGTTGAGTCTCCATCTTCAATATTTATGCACCTACTGAGAGAGCATAGTGGCCATTCTTAGTTTAATGTGCATTGTCCCAAAACTTGTTGATTGATTCATAACTTTGATATTGCTTGTTCTTAAACTATTTGTATCTAGTCACCCTTATGAGCTTTGAAGGTGTCCTATTGTAACTACCTCGGTGAATTACGCTCTTAGTTACAAGCCTGGATGAGCGGAAATGGTTAAAATAGTACGGTGGGGCCAAATGCCACTCACAGGTAGACCTTTCGGCCGTCCTAACCATTTCCAAAACATCGGGACAAGAACGAGCGGCGTAATCGGCAGGCGAAGGGATCAACTACATACACAAATGAGTATGTATGCAAGCCACCATACAACTGTCCTTAGAGCCATTCCATCTAAAAGAAATAGAAATATTGCAACGCCATACGGCAAGATCCAAATATCCTAGATAGATATAATAGTTTAGGATATCTCCTCATACATCAAACATCAGAGTATCAGGCGGAAGCGGAAAACAAGATCCGAGTACGGATAAGAAGCAAATCGGCATAAGATGCCCCATAAATAAACACATCCCGCCCACAGATCTCGTGGATCCCCGTTCCCGGAATATCTACACCGAATGATCGTTGCCCACATCGTCCGTCTCCTCCAACCAGTATCCATCTTGTGAGCTTACATGTTCATCTGAATCAAACAATTTATCGTGTGAGACCCTAGGGGTACTCAGCAAGCCTTTATGCCTCTAAAGGGGACACAACCTGGGGTGACGCAATTGCAGCAAAAGATAATACCTAACAATTCTATAGATACTCGCTAACCATCCGCCTAACCAAAGATAGACGGATGTCCGTGAATTAAATAACAACAGTTATAACGGTAACATTAACAGATCCATCCTCCTCCTCGCTTTCCGACGAGGAAGCGGATGAACAACCCCCCATCCGTTGGCAGTTTTATTATCCATTCCATGAGTGTTGCACTATTTACTAGTCAGGTACTTAGTCATATTAAAGCGGTACTTTAATTATACTTGTCTATGATCGAGAAACTGTGCTCCAAGTCGTCCATAAATCATGGACACGGCTTTCAGAAAGTTTTACCCTGCAGGGGTGCACAAATAGCAACACCCACTCGATCAACCTCGGAAAAACCAAATCAAAACCCAACGAGGCAGTCACGACAAAGCGATCACAGGATTCAGAAATATTTCAGGGGGCCACCCCATTAAGCTACCCGTAACGAAGTTAGCCGACTCCGAGACGGACTCAAGGTTTGCGTCAGTGGCTGTAAACGACTGGGAACCCGAAAGTGTGACTGGGCTTGTCGATACCGTGAAAACACTCCGCTTCCCTAAACAGTACAGGTGCATCCTCGCACAATCTTAAATAAAGCAGTAAAGCATGGCATAAGTACAGAATAGTAATAAAGCCCCAAACTACTTTGTGGCCCCAAGAAATAAGAATGAATCAAGCTCGCTCGGGGGTTCATAAGCCTCCCGGATGTGGATAGCGCGAATATTCAAGGAACAGGAATCAAGTACTCGGGGTCCTACGGGACACAAGTGAGCATGAAAAACCAAATAGCAGATATTGCTCACCGGTGCCACTTTCATTAGTTATCCCATTACTACTCAGGTTAAGTTGTTTAGGTACCTCGTTATCCATCAAACACTCACATACCCTACACATGCTATTCTACGACTCGCATGGCTCAAACAACAACAACAACAACAACAACAACAGCAACACCAGCAACAACAGCACAAACACCAGCAACAACAGCAACAACAACAACAACAACAACAACAACACCAACAGCAACAGCAACAACAACAACAACAACAACAACAACAACACCACCAACAACAACAACAGCAACAACAACAAAGTAGGGGAAGGCCTAGCACGGAGGAGTAGGGGAACAACAACTACAACTTTCGTTCAGAGATCTAGCACGGAGGAGGGCTACAAGGCAGAAACCTAGGAAAACCGAGGGCAGCAGCCGGGCTGCACGCAGACGCGACGGTGATCAAGGGCGCGCGTGCACGCGGGGTGCTTGACGCAGGGCGGCGGCGATGCAAGGTGAGAGGGGGAGGAAGATGATGTCCAGGAGGTCGGTAGGCTCACCTACGACCCTCAGGTGCAGCTAGCGGACTCGGGGCCAGATCGGGCGAGGAAGTGGCGGGCCGGGTATTCTGGTGCTCACGGACACGGGCGGCGGGGCTTCTCGGCGAAGCTCTGGTACTCTCATGCCTAGGCGTCGAAGAGGAAGTAGAGGAAGCCCCTGGTGCTCCTGGATCGCCTTGGGGAGCTTCAGACCGACGAGGCAAAGAGGTAGATGGGACTAGGGTTTGAGTTCGGCATGGGGAAGGCCATGGCTGTTCCTGGGGGAAAAGTGGGAGGAAGACGGGGTGCCTGGCGTCCAGATCTTTCCCTGGGGTTTTCCTGGGGTGGTTGAGGTGATAAGGGGGAGAGGGGAGAGGCACATGGGTAGCTTCACCTTTTGGCAAAGTAGGGGAAGGCCTCGGGTGATCTCTCTCCTCTCTCTCTTGTTGCTTTGCTAAGAGAGGAAGGGAGGGGACCAGGGGAGAGGCATCGTGAGAGAAGGTGGTGGGGACATCAAGGTAGAGAGAGGGAGAGGGGGAGGGTAGCTCGGGCTAGGGTAGATGGGGCTCAGGTTAGGTTTGGTTTAGGGTTAGGGTAGATGGTGGTAGGGTTTAGAGATAGAAAAGAAAGAGGGGATAAAAGGAGATTAGGGTTTAGAAGAACTAGGCTAGGAGAGAAAAGAGAGAAAGAAAAGAATAAGCCTCATATGATCATGCATAAGAGTTTTAATTAAAAGAAAAGATATGGGTGAGATAAAGGGTGATGGGATGGATGGAGATGGGTGTAGGTTTTAGATGCTTGCATGCATCAAGCAAGATCAAGCATGAAGAGGGGTAGAGAGAGATATGGGGGATGATCCACTCAAAGATTCAAGTAAAAATCCAAAAGACTAGAATGTGGTGGTTCTTGCATGGCCCATGCAAAATATTTAATGCCATGTTTATTCTTGTGAAAACAATAATATTAACATGGCATTATTCTCATGCATTCCCAAGAGTGGAATAAAGCCCAGCAAAAGAATTTGTGGAAGAAGATCCATCCTATCTCCCATGAGCTAGATTAAATACCAAAAGAAAATAAAATACAAGCTCATGGATAGTGGGATGGTGGAATTATAAGGTGGTGAAAGAAAGGTGGTGGAGTGGAATAAAAGATATGCCCCCAACTCAACTTGGGCATTAAACAATATATCAATAACCAAATACAATATCAAGAGGCAAATACAATTTACAATGCATATGAGAGAAGAACCAAAACAAAAAGGGTTTTATATGATGCTCAAATGCAAGGTGGCATGATGACATGAGCATGATATATTTCTGATGCAACAATTATATATATTAAGTAGCCATTATATTACTAGACCAAGTAGCATTACAATTGTTAGACAATTGGGATGCTACAACTCTCCCCCACTAAACAAGAATCTCGCCCCGAGATTCCTAGAAAAAGAAAACAACACAAGGAGAGGCGAAGGTGACCCTCACGTTCCCAAGTTGATGAACAACGGAATGGTGCGACCACTACACCTTGCAAAACTCGCTAGACTTGTTGCGAGTCTTGCATTTTGCTTGAGAAACAACGGTTAGAAGAGTTGAAGGATTGCCGTGAGACAAGAAGGATAGGATGGACATAGCTCCAGTTTCCCAAGAAACAAGATAAAAGACTAGAACCACTTGTGAAAGAAAAGGAAAAGATGATGTATCATGGATAAAGAAAGACACACCGTTAAGATTAAAGATTTATTGATACGAGAGAGGATGAATCTTTATCTCGCCGGAAGAAAAAGAGCTAGATTGGAGAGGTTTGAACCACTATGACACTAGCATCGTATCTTCTCTCGGATTTGAGAAATGAAGTACGGAAACAATATTGCCTTCAAACAATAGAGTCCCTTGATATCAACAGAAAGATTTAGTTAGCCATCGTCGGATTAGATTTCTTCTTGCGCCGGTAAGAACCAAAGGATCACGCAATTGAGGTGCGCGGATATAACTTCCAGAGACGGATGTGAAGCCAGAACATGGTGGAATCCCGAGAAGCAAAGAATATGGAGGATCTGGAGTTTATTGTAGAGATACTTATTGCTTTCTTTAGCCTTGAGGCTAATGCAATAGATTTGCGGCTGATGGCCTCAACCATAATTGTCTTTACCACAGAAAAAGAATTGATGAAACAAAGAGAGAGATAGTTTTCTTTCATCTTGTTTGGGGATGTCGAGCATCGGTAGAATGACGAGGACAGAAAAGAGTTTGCATCTGTTTCCACCAGATAATTGAAGATTTTGCTCCATCTAGAATAGATAGACCACCAACAAGAGATTATTGATTACTTTCTTCGAGAGAGCACTCCGGAAAAACAAAGACGGAAGTAAAAGTATTAAGGGATAAAGGCCACTTCTAACTTCCGTGGATTGAGTGAAATCACATTAATTCACCAATTCAATGTACAAGACCGAATGATAAGAGTAGTGGTATGGTAGCTACTCCATCCCGCACTCAAAGCATTACTCCGCACATGAATAAGGAAACCATGCAACCCAACTACCGAAATAGACTGAAGGTATTGACAATAACTCATGGAACTCCGTTAGAAAACAAGGGTAGATGCAACGATTCGCCAGATTCATAGATAGATAAAGATGATGATGTTGTCGTCATGTCATAAGTAACCAGCCACCGGAAAGATATAAAGGAAGATCATGGAGACAACTGCAAAATTCAACAGCTACAGAAAAGATAGCACCAACTTGAACAGAAGGAATACAAGATCTGGAAGGTCTTCCTGGCCTCCGGTGGATTGAGCATAGACGATAGAGCGAGAGGGTTTCAAGAGATTACTTGACGAGACTGAGGTGAAAAAGCTCCATGTTCTTCTTGAAATGATAGAGAGAGATTTAGCAGTTTGAGGAAATCTACGGCGGAACGACGATGATAACTCGCCAACAAGGAAAACTCCGGGTTTGATTGAAGATGGAAGATGGAATTAACAATGGATTTGCTAATTCCAGAATTGAAGCGATCTATTTAGCAGAAGGACGTGGCCGAGATAGGTGACTTCAAAAAGTCAGAATTTCCACTTTGAGACTTTGCACACAGGCAGTGCTCACGAAGCTTGAGAGAAAGAGACATAGATGATCTTCCATGTCCTTCCATTGATATCGAGTAGGCAAGCATATTATCAACATATACCACCATGGATTAACAGGATATTCCCGGAATACCAAGTTCAAAAGGCGAGAGAAACGAACAAATGCTCGAACACTTCTTGAGCTCAACGCTCTTAGAAAGATCAATATTAAGAGCACGGGTTCGTGTTGAAGAAGATGCACTGGAAGAATAGATTATCTGGTCCTTCGGAAGAAAAAGAGATGTCACCTGGTTCACATTGTCGATCGGATCACCGGTTATAAAGATAAAGAGATCTTGGATAAAGAAAAGATGATATATCATACCTTAAGCAAAGCTATTAGAGACGAAAAGATGCAATTTCCTCGTCTCAAAGAGAATTTTGCAGATATGGAGTTCAAAAAGATGTGCAGCATGATGAATGATGATGATCATCAGAGTGCTTTGGGAAACTCCGGTTTGCCAAAGATGCTTGAATATGCATAGATATGATCACGGTGTACTCAAAATCACAGGAGATAACCGTCGCCATTTGGAGGATAGAGTTGATAGCATTTTCCATATTCCACTCATGATAAGTGTCATATAGCTATGCCGAGAACCAAATTACAATCACCAGCATCGGATCGACAAATGTTATGTAATTAGCCCAAGAGAATTGGAGATGAAAAGAAACTCCAGGATTAAGCGCCGGTGACAAAAGAATGAGTTAGCATGGACATGCTGATAAAAGGGAGATAGATAATGTTTCACACACGACTTGAAGGAGTGTGGAAGCATAGATGTATCAAAGAAATTTTTTTCCGCATTTTTGGCATTAAAATACCAATAGATGCGCAAAATCACTTATCAGGTAGAGATTAGCAACCGATGGTTTCACAGAATGTGGAGTTGCTAGAAGGAAGGACACCCTTAAGAAGATGGCACCAGTTAACAAGGAGTCAGATAGATCGCGCCGGTTTTCAAAAGCCTGTCGGTATGGAATATACCAACAATTGATAACCAAAGGCAGATTGCGATAACAAATTGGATGCAACAGATAGACAAGGAATTACACACACACACTTTCTATGGTACTATGGAAACCCAGAACACGTGAATCCTAGTTTGAATTTTAAGAAGAGGATTGAAAACGTTACACTTCCTTACCAGAAAAGGATGGGTTGGTAGGTAAGAAGAAAAGTGGAAGCAGTCCTACTCTCGCGTTTTGTTTTTCCCTAGTATACATAGCTACCAAAAATATTTGCTAGACTGACAACGACCATTTGGCTGAGACCCTAAAGGGCGGGATGGCTCTGATACCAATTGTAACTACCTCGGTGAATTACGCTCTTAGTTACAAGCCTGGATGAGCGGAAATGGTTAAAATAGTACGGTGGGGCCAAATGCCACTCACCGGTAGACCTTTCGGCCGTCCTAACCATTTCCAAAACATCGGGACAAGAACGAGCGGCGTAATCGGCAGGCGAAGGGATCAACTACATACACAAATGAGTATGTATGTAAGCCACCATACAACAGTCCTCAGAGCCATTCCATCTAAAAGAAATAGAAATATTGCAACGCCATACGGATCCTAGATAGATATAATAGTTTAGGATATCTCCTCATACATCAAACATCAGAGTATCAGGCGGAAGCGGAAAACAAGATCCGAGTACGGATAAGAAGCAAATCGGCATAAGATGCCCCATAAATAAACACATCCCGCCCACAGATCTCGCGGATCCCCGTTCCCGGAATCTCTACACCGAATGATCGTTGCCCACATCGTCTGCCTCTCCAACCAAGATCCATCTTAAGAAGCTTACCTGCTCATCCGAATCAAACAATTTATCGGTGAGACCCTAGGGTACTCAAGAAGTCTTTATGCCTCTAAAGGGGACACAACCTGGGGTGACGCAATTGCAGCAAAAGATAATACCTAACAAATCTATAGATACTCGCTAACCATCCGCCTAACCAAAGATAGACGGATGTCCGTGAATTAAATAACAACAGTTATAACGGTAACATTAACAGATCCATCCTCCTCCTCGCTTTTCGACGAGGAAGCGGACGAACAACCCCCCATCCGTTGGCAGTTTTATTATCCATTCCATGAGTGTTGCACTATTTACTAGTCAGGTACTTAGTCATATTAAAGCGGTACTTTAATTATACTTGTCTATGATCGAGAAACTGTGCTCCAAGTCGTCCATAACCGCGGACACGGCTTTCAGAAAGTTTTACCCTGCAGGGGTGCACAAATAGCAACACACACTCGATCAACCTCGGAAAAACCAAATCAAAACCCAACGAGGCAGTCACGACAAAGCGATCACAGGATTCAGAAATATTTCAGGGGCCACCCCATTAAGCTACCCGTAACGAAGTTAGCCGACTCCGAGACGGACTCAAGGTTTGTGCCAGTGGCTGTAAACGACTGGGAACCCGAAAGTGTGACTGGGCTTGTCGATACATGAAAACACTCCGCTTCCTAAACAAGATGTGCATCCTCGCACAGTCTTAAATAAAGCAAGAAAGCATGGCATAAGTACAGATAGTAATAAAGCCCCAAACTACTTTGTGGCCCCAAGAAATAAGAATGAATCAAGCTCGCTCGGGGTTCATAAGCCTCCCGGATGTGGATAGCGAATATTCAAGGAACAGGAATCAAGTACTGGGTCCCACGGACACAAGTGAGCATGAAAACCAAATAGCAGATATTGCTCACCGTGCCACTTTCATTAGTTATCCCATTACTACTCAGTTAAGTTGTTTAGGTACCTCGTTATCCATCGACACTCACATACCCTACACATGTTGTTCTACGACTCGCATGGCTCAAACAACTCCTGTAGTAATGGCTCATGGGATGGAGGAACAAGCTTTGGGTTTAAAAGTAAAGGCTATGCAATACTTGGGATTCAGTTTAATGCAATCACGACTCAAAGATGCAAGAATAAGATAGAGGCAATAGGGTACTATGTATGCAAGCATGTGGTAGTGCTTGCTGGCAGCTCAGCTTGAAGCGAGAGAAGGATCTGTAGTGCTCTGGTTTTCTTGGTAAATCCCCTGCTCAGCGTCTATTCGAAGAAGAACCAAACAAACAAGGGCCAACATAAATAAAGTGCACAAGCATATGAATAAAATGCGACAAGCAAACAATCATGCCATGATGAATGATGCACAATTTGCATGGCAATAAAGTAGCATGGCATGGGTGAGGTGTGGAATACAAGAAATAAGCATTTTATTGAGTTTTAATCATATTTTATACTCAAATAAGTTGCTGTATACTTTATATTTATATGATGCATGCTGCAATTCAGAACATGGAATGCATAAACAGAAAGGTCTCGTCGAGCTAATCATTTTAGACATATTATTTGTTAAATTTGGAGTTATAAAACAAAAAGTTATTAATTATTTAAGGCAAAGGGCATTTTGTTGTAATTTTCATCAACTTGAAATTTAAAGTGTTCAAAAATATATTTTGAAGGGCATATTTGAAATCCTCACATTTTTCTGATTTCAAAACATATATTATTTGTATTATTTGGAATAATATTTGAAAAGTTAATTCAAAACAGAATTTATAATCATATAAAACATTTCTGAAAATATTTTGATTAAACAGAAAAACAACAGATACTTTTTATACTCAGAGAGATTTAGCCACAGCCGCTGACGAGTGGGCCAGGCGCTGACTCAGCCACAAGTGGGTCGACGTGGCTGCGCGGGGCTTTTCTCACCAGGGTTTTCCTAACCGCACCCATGACAGGTGGGTCCGGCATACAACACGAAGACGCATCGCCAGCCCGGCGAGACACGGGCGATCCTGTATGCTGGGGTCTGTCGTGATGGCCAAGATCTTCCGGGGTTTTCTTGCAAACAAAACACCGAGGCTGGTGGGCTTTTGGGACCGCGGTTTAGCGGGGAAAAAGGGAGGGCTCCAGCCAAAAGACCATCGGCAAGCGCCTCGCCGACACGGCCGACGGCGAGAGATCAAGGCTTCCGGCGACGATGGCGACGCTGGTCGAATAATCCGCCCCAAAAACGAAAAACGAAGACGACACCACGGCCTACAACTTTCGTTCAGAGATCTAGCACGGAGGAGGGCTACAGCGCGCGGAAAACCTAGGGGAAACCGAGGGCAGCAGGCTGGCTGCAGACGCGACTGACGGTGACTGCGGCGGCGCGCGTGCACGCGGGGTGCTCGACGCAGGGCGGCGGCGATGCAAGGTGAGAGGGGGAGGAAGATGATGTCCAGGAGGTCGGTAGGCTCACCTACGACCCTCAGGTGCAGCTAGCGGACTCGGGGGCGCGTAGATCGGCGAGGAAGTAGCGGGGCCGGGGTATTCCTGGTGCTCACGGACACGGCGGCGGCGGGGCTTCTCCGGCGAGCTCCTGGTACTACCCCGCGGCCTAGGCGTCGAAGAGGAAGCAGAGGAAGCCCCTGGTGCTCCTGGATCGCCTTGGGGAGCTTCAGACCGACGAGGCAAAGAGGTAGATGGGACTAGGGTTTGGGTTCGGCATGGGGAAGGCCATGGCTGTTCCTGGGGGAAAAGTGGGAGGAAGACGGGGTGCCTGGCGTCCAGATCTTGCCCTGGGGTTTTCCTGGGGTGGTTGAGGTGATAAGGGGGAGAGGGGAGAGGCACATGGGTAGCTTCACCTTTTGGCAAAGTAGGGGAAGGCCTCGGGTGATCTCTCTCCTCTCTCTCTTGTTGCTTTGCTAAGAGAGGATGGGAGGGGACCAGGGGAGTGGCTTCGTGAGAGTTGGTGGTGGGGAAATCATGGTAGATATTGGGTGAGGGGGAGGGTAGCTCGGGCTAGGGTAGATGGGGCTCGTGTTAGTTTTGGTTTAGGTTTAGGGTAGATGGTGGTAGGGTTTAGAGATAGAAAAGAAAGAGGGGATAAAAGGAGATTAGGGTTTAGAAGAACTAGGCTAGGAGAGAAAAGAGAGAAAGAAAAGAATAAGCCTCATATGATCATGCATAAGAGTTTTAATTAAAAGAAAAGATATGGGTGAGATAAAGGGTGATGGGATGGATGGAGATGGGTGTAGGTTTTAGATGCTTGCATGCATCAAGCAAGATCAAGCATGAAGAGGGGTAGAGAGATATGGGGATGATCCACTCAAAGATTCAAGTAAAAATCCAAAAGACTAGAATGTGGTGGTTCTTGCATGGCCCATGCAAAATATTTAATGCCATGTTTATTCTTGTGAAAACAATAATATTAACATGGCATTATTCTCATGCATTCCCAAGAGTGGAATAAAGCCAAGCAAAAGAATTTGTGTAAGAAGATCCATCCTATCTCCCATGAGCTAGATTAAATACCAAAAGAAAATAAAATACAAGCTCATGGATAGTGGGATGGTGGAATTATAAGGTGGTGAAAGAAAGGTGGTGGAGTGGAATAAAAGATATGCCCCCAACTCAACTTGGGCATTAAACAATATATCAATAACCAAATACAATATCAAGAGGCAAATACAATTTACAATGCATATGAGAGAAGAACCAAAACAAAAAGGGTTTTATATGATGCTCAAATGCAAGGTGGCATGATGACATGAGCATGATATATTTATGATGCAACAATTATATATATTAAGTAGCCATTATATTACTAGACCAAGTAGCATTACAATTGTTAGACAATTGGGATGCTACACCTATGCATTTATGTTTTGCTACACTAGGATGAACAAGCGGAATACCATTCTCATTATGTTTTATATATGTGAAACAAACAAACGTCTTTCAAAGCATTGTTATTCATGAATCTTTTGTTTATACCTTTTCATGTTACAACATAGTTGCTATGTCTTATTGTTAGAAATGTATCTTTCATGCTATGTTAAAGTACTATGATCCCAGCTATCAATGTTTTACAAATACCTTGATCAAGATTATGATGGTGCATGTCACCTAAAAAATTATTCTTTTTTTATCACTTACCTACTCGAGGACGAGGAGTTAAGCTTGGGGATGTTGATACGTTGTAAACATATCTATAATTTTTGATGTTCCATGCTTGTTTTATATCTAATTTCTTATGTTTTGTCCACACTTTGGAGTATTTTTACACATTTTTTGGAACTAACCTATTAACAAGATGCCATAGTGCTAGTTGCCTATTTTCTGCTGTTTTTGGTTTCAGAAAATCTAGTAAGGAAATATTCTCGGAATTGGACCGAACAAAAGCCCAAGTAAATATTTCACCAGAAGGAATACTAAGTCCGGAGGGGAGACGAAGATGGGAGCCAGGGTGGCCACACCCTAGGGTGGCGCGGCCAGCCCTAGCCGCACCGCCACCTGGTGTGGGCCCCCTAGTACTCCACCGACCTTGCCCCTTCGCCTATATATTGCCTCCGGGATGAAAACCCTAAGTACCCCATCAAAATTCCACGAAAGAGTTTGTAGCCACCGTCATCTTCATCCCTAGATCGGGAGGGATCTGAAGCTCTTCCCAGCACCCTGTCGGAGGGGAGAGATCACACTAGAGGCCTTCTTCATCACCATGCCTGCCTTCGGTGTGATGTGTGAGTAGTTCATCCCTGGACTATGGGTCCATGTAGTAGCTAGATGGTTGGTTCTCCTCCTTTGTGCTACCATCTTTAGATCTTGTGAGCTCTTTTCATGATCAAGATCATCTATTTGTAGGGATCCGATGGATATTGAGATGCTATTTCAGATTGATTATTGATTCTACCATGTCTATGTTATTTGTGATCTTGCATGATTTCCGTTGTTAGTAGCTATCTTGGCCAAGTAGATGCTAGCAACTCCAAGAGGGAGTACTTATGCTCGATAGTGGGTTCATGCCTCTAGTAATCTGGGGAAGTGACAGGAATCTCTAAGGTACTAAATGTACTATTGTTACTAGGGATAAAACAACAATCCTTTGTCCATGGGACAATCATATTGTTTACTTTACACACTTTGCTTAATACAATTATCTGTTGCTTGCAACTTAATACTGAAGGGGGTTCGGATGATAACATGAAGGTGGATTATTAGTCATAGATGCAGTTGGATTACGGTCTATGTATAATGTTGTAATGCCCAATCAAATCTCGTAGGAGTCAAGATGATTAGTATATGCATGTATGCTTTCTCGGTGTCTGTCAATTTCCCCGGTGTAATTTGTTCACCCAACATGTCATCTATCTTAAGGAGAATCACCTCTAGTGAACTATGGACCCCGGTCCATTCTTTTACCATCAATCTACAATCCATTTACTGTTTTCTATTTACTTTCTGCAAGCAATTACTATCTTCGACACAGTACGTTTAATCCTTTGTTTTCAGCAAAACCGGTGAGATTGACAACCTCATTGTAAGTTGGGGGCAAAGTTCTGTTGTTGTGTTGAGCAGGATTCCAAGTTGGAAACAACACCTTGGAGGTGTTTCCTTGCTCCTACTGGTTCGATAACCTTGGTTTCATAACTGCTGTGCTCATCATACCTTCCTCTTGGGGTTCCACAACGAGCTCGATACATTTTGAGCCATCAATCAACAACTAAATCCCCTTCCCTCCCCTCCCCTACTATAGCCAAATCACCTTCCATCCCCTTCCCGGTGACGACCAACCACCCTCCCCTCCCCAACGACAACAACTGCAACGTAAGTTCTCCTCGACGTACTTCCCTTCACCGCATCACCTCCTAGTTCTAGGTTCACTGCATTAGTGCTCCATCTAGGTCACCGGCGATGGATCTTGGCCTCAGTGTCGCCGCCTTGTTCTAGGGCAAAGCGACGGCGTTGTTGTCTATGTCATTGGATGATCTTGGAGTAGTCACCAAATTAATGCCCTAAATTGTTGTTTTTCATAGCTGTATGTTAGTGCTAATGGATAATCTTATGATATTAACTATTTACAACTAGCCAATGATGACTATGTGGCACTTATCATGTTGATTGGATGATCTCCATCTACTTAGTGTCTTTGTACAACCACTATGGCTCTACATCTCCTTGGTAGATACAGATTCATCTCATTGACTTGTGTGTGCTATCTTAGTATGGAGCCCACATTATATATTGATATGGGTCATTGTCTTCTTCACATGCATTTGGCCAATGATTAAAGTGTGACACTATATGTGTCCATGGGATAATGTGCACATAGCACGTGTTTTGTACAAACACATTTGTTGTGCATGCTTCTTGCTATATGTTCGATTGTCTCATTGATTTATGTGTGCTTTTTTACTATGAAGCCCACCAAATTGTTGTTTTTCATAGCTATATGCTAGTGCTGATGGATAATCTTATGATATTAACTATTTACAACTGGCCAATGATGAATATGTGGAACTTAGCATGTTTATGGGATGATCTCCATCTACTTAGTGTCTTTGTACAACCACTATGTCTCTACATCTCCTTGGTAGATACATATTCATCTCATTGACTTGTGTGTGCTATCTTACTATGGAGCCCACATTATATATTGATGTAGGTCATTGTCTTCTTAACATGCATTTGGCCAATGATTAAAGTGTGGTACTATCTGTGTCCATGGGATAATGTGCATATAGCATGTGTTATGTACAAACACATTTGTTGTGCATGCTTCTTGCTATATGTTCGATTATCTCATTGATTTATGTGTGCTTTGTTAGTATGAGGCCGAAATTGATATTTTCATCGCTATGTTAGTGCTAAGGGTTAACCTTATGATTTTCACTATTTACAACTAGTCATTGATGAAAATGTGGCACTTCGACTATTGATGGGATGATAGGCATCTACTTACTGTATTTGCATGGCCACTATGGTTGTACATGATCCTTGGTATATATAGATTCATCTCATTGGATGATGCTTGTAGTTGTGACCAAACCATATGCTTTTAAATTTGATTTTTGTAGTTCACTAATTATTATTTGATTCTTGTAGTTAGCAAGTCTCCAAATGGCTGCACTGTCAAGGGAAGAATTAGAAAGAAGCGCCTGTAGAAACTGTGAACAAAATGGAAGGGCTGATGCAGAAGGAGCCTACTGTACAATATAGCATCGAAATGCAGGTTTTAAAATTGTTGCTACTGACTCTAAGATAGTAGTTAAACCTATGGTACAACATCAAAACAAAACATTCTAATTACTGCAATGTCCATTTAGGTTTCTAAAACCAACGCTGGCTTAATCGATGTCACATCCAATGATGATGATGATGATTATGATGTGAAGCAACTTGTAGTCAAGAGACCTAAGAAAACAAGGTTCAGAGCATCTGATGATGATGTGAAGAAACATGTAGTCAAGAGACCTAAGAAAGCGAGGTTCAGAACATCTGATGATGATGTGAAGCAACTAGTCAAGAGACCTAAGAAAGCGAGGTTCAGAGCACCTGATGTTGTTGTTAGAATCACCAAAGCTAAGAAAACTAGGATCCCAACTCAGGTGTTTAAATTATAATACGTTTAATGTATCTATACAGTATATTTCTTTTGGGAGTTTAGTTCCATATATCATTTAGACATTCATCATTTTTGCCTAACATGATATGGCGTCGTGTCTAGTATGCAAGAGAAATTGCGAATCCAGGTTGTCATTGGGCATGTCCTTTTGTATCTACTTGTCAGAGTCAGAGGGGTTCTAGAACTCAGTGGTAAGTGGAAACAAGTAATTTTCTTTCAAAATACACTATAATTCTATAACCGTTTGTTTAATGTCTGATTCTTTTGTTTTTGGTGCACAGACTGTGCCATGCAATTCAAGGTTCATGTTCAATCTAAACACAACTGAATGTGAGAGTGTGCCCTTCAAGGTGCTTGGGCGCACCTACAAGATTGACCTCAAGAAAAGAAAGAACATGACTATCATGGGAGGTGAATGATGGAAGCAATTCATTACACAGAATGATCTTACCGTGGAAGAAATGTTATGTTTTTCTTTGACAGGACCTGTGCCGAGGATAATTGTTCTCTATATATGTGGTCTTGGTGGCGAGGAAGACGTATATGAATCTACTGTTGTTGCCCAAAGATGCCACCTTACCAATGATGCGATGGAACACCTCCTAGATACCCAACCTCCAATCAACACCTTCATCGGGGTTCCATTTGTGACCCGTTTGACAAGGACAAATCTTTTCCAACATAAGATGATATGGCAACTACCTTTTGTTTGTTCCTTGTATGGCTCCATATATAACTTGTGGTGGTCATCGTCTTACATGAGTACTTATTCTTTTTAATCCACTGCGCGACATTCCAGAGATTACCTACGAAAGTGGTTTCCTCCATGGGTATCCCTAATGATGGCGTGGCTGGAGTACAACTAAGAGATATTGACATCACCCCAATTGCATACAAGACTGACCCAGATGGTCATGTCGTCTTCAACAATCAGGGGTGGAAGAAATTTCACCAGAGTGAAGATGATCTAAAGGTTGGACAAGCCGTGCTAATTATTGGCAGGAAGACCACACAAGAGATGTTGGATGTGAAGTTTGTGTTCGAGACCATCTAGAATATAGTTGTGGTTGGGAACTGTTAAGTTTAACTAGTACGATGTAGTCTGAAATAGTTAATTAGTCGTTTGAAACCTAGTGTATATATATAATATATTTGCCTGTTTAGTCTACTTTTGGAAGATTTTGCCGGGTATGGTTATGATTGTGTGAACTGGAAGCTACTAGTACAAAAGAATTCTAAAAGCTTTCCTGTCCACATGCATTCCGGTCATTTGGGCGCTCGCAAGAGGGTCCCTCGTCGCGAGTTCGAGAGATTTCTATGAGACTCTGATCTCCGTTAGATTTTTTAAATCAGTAATTACAACTTGAGTGCTACGAGTAAAAGCTGAAATATAGTAATTGCACATAATTCTGAAAGCTAACATAGAGAATTCTGAAAGAAACTACTAAAAATAAATACTTTGAATTCTAAAAGTACTAAAATTAAATATATTACAATTTTATATGAAAGATAATACGCATACTGTTGATCGAAATAATATAAACCCAATACAAATTTCTACTTCGAATAGACCTGAAAATACTAGAAAATAACCTAGGATGAATATAGGATTCATTCTATCCTATATATTTCGTCGTCAGTGGCTCCCGAGTGCTGCATCACATATTCATTGAACTCTCCCCGAATGTAGTGTGCTGCCAGTATCTCATCTAGAGGGTAAGGCCTCAGCGTACATTCTAGTTTATGATGACCTAAGCCATGAAAAACCATTGTTGGTTCCTCTTCCCAGGCTTTGATCATCGTGATTGTACAGTCTAATATAATGTGCGTAGTGTATGCAACCAGGTTTTACTATGGGGTGCAACCTGGTGTCAATGGAGATAGACCGATGGAAATTAACGAGGAGGGAACGACTTCCAATGTCATCGATGGCCTCAAGAGAGCGGTTTTCCGTATCCACCCGGTACAACACCAGTTGACCTTTGGAGAAATCCCCATTCAACACAAGAAGCAGATCACCATCTAACTCCACTAGGTAAAATTTATAGGTTCCGCGTATCTGTTCAAAGACTGGGGCTGAAATTATTTTGGCCATCGTGATAGTGCTCGCGCGCTTATCTAACTGGATGTTGGTCGACATGATGTCTCCATTCGCAAGTAATGCATATACTTCCCCTCGGAATACCGTCATGCAGACCAAAAGCACATCAGGTGGTGGCGAATACATTCCTTCTCCAAATGATTCATTAAATTTTCCTATTGGGGTGCTCTCATCGACACCATCATCGGGGACTTTGTCACGACAATAGATAGCAGAATATGAGATGGTATTTGTGTTTGAAACTCAGTGTTGGACTTATGAGTGATTGGGTTCAGAAGCCGAATCTTGTACGGCTCCACCCTCTGAGCAAGCACGATGACGCCACGAGAAACACCGATGAAGTAGAATCTTTGGAAGAAGAGGACAATTAGCACTAAGATGTTTACAATGGAAAATACAAATAAATGAATGTTATATATATATGGATGTGAATGTGAACCTACGATGGACATCCATTAGATTCGTCGTGAAGCAACGGCGAATGGCGAGGTTGAGGAAGGTGAAGTCGCCGACGTCTGGAAGTGTGTGATCTATCATGATCCAGTTGTTAAGATGGAATTCAGGCACTTTTAAAGTGTGGCGTCAGTCGGTGTAGACTTCCCGACAAGCAATATAGGTGTCAATGCACTCCTCTTTCTCTAGCAAGTAGTCGGTGATCTTGTGAAGTGGGTTGGCCAGGAGATAGGACGAGTTCCTCTTCATCCGGCTGCTGGCCATGGCTTAGGTGTGGGAATGGTTCCTATTGATCGTGGAAGAGAGAAGAACAAGGAGACGAGGAGAAGAACAAGAGGAGAAGAGATGAGGGAGATAAAGCAAAACTGCCACTCCAAGGAGACGAGAAGACGACGGAGAAGAAGCAGAACTGCCACATCAAATTTGGATCAACGGTTATTTTTTGGAACTAACGCGTGAACTAGTCATACACTGCATGCGAGTGTGGATCAAACAGACTGACATGTGGGACTGGTAAAAAAAACCACCCCTAGATTCTGTCAAGTGCTACCGTGCATACTACACTGACTGGTGGGGTTAGTTCATGGATGCGCGGTCGTGGGAAAAAAATAGATTCTAACATGTGGCGCAACGATATCCATGACGATTATACGCGAGACGAATTGGCTAACTGGGCTTCAGGGCTGGGGACGAAATCCGCGACGATTTCATCGCGACGAAATCCGGAAACCTCATGAATGACCGGGCCAGAGGCCCTTTGATCCCCTCTGACGAAAAAAACTAGACCATCACGGATCCGTGACGTTTTTAGTTACCATCATGAAAAAACTTCATGGATCGTCCGAATTCTTGTAGTGTATACACCATCTACAAATTGATCAAGCGATGGTAAAAATGAATGTGCAGGTGGTGTGGGAGTGGCCACGATGGTCGGAAGTTCATAAAGAGGGAACACGTTCTCATCAAACACGACATCACGGGATAAGTAGACACGGTTAGACAGAACATGAAGGCGTTTGTCCCCTTTATGAAGAGAACTATACCCAACAAAGACGCACTTTTTGGACCAGAACTCTAGCTTATGCTTATTGTATGGACAGAGGTGAGGCCAACATGTGCAGCCAAACACTTTAAAGAACGTATAGTCAGGAGTTTTATTGAGTAAGAGTTCAAGTGGTGTTTTCATATGAAGAAGTCATGTAGGAAGCCTATTAATAAGAAAACAGGTTGTGGGAAAGACATCACTCTAAAACTGAAAAGTAACAGATGGATGAGCTAGTAAGGTAAGGCCAGTTTCTATAAGATGGTGATGCTTACGTTCAGCCATGCTGTTCTGCTGATGTGTATGAGGGCAAGACATACGATGCGAAATCCCGAGCTTATTAAAGAATACATAGAGGTTGTGATACTCACCCCAATTAGATTGAACATGAATAATTTTGTGCTTAATGAAACACTCAACATGCGCTTGGAACTGAATAAAGACATCAAACACATTAGATTTGCGCTTAAGAAGGTAAAGCCAAGTAAACGTCTATAAACATCAATAAAACTGACATAATAATTATGCCCCTCACAGAAGTTTGGGTAGGACCCATACATCAGAAAACACAAGCTCAAGTGGAGTTTTGACTACACGGCTCGACTCAGAAAAGCAAGCTGGTGACTCTTTCCCTGGTAACAGGCATCACAAATTGTTTTAGCACTATTGTTTGACACAACTGGAAGCTCATGACGGTGAAGAACATGCCGAACTATGGGAATGGCAGGATGACCAAGACGCGCATGCCAATGAGATGACGATACATAAACACCACTAAAGGCTTGAGGGACCGGTGGCACATCAAGTGCATAAAGTCCATGGCGTAGGCGACCTCTAAGGAGTACGTCCATCATGTTCTGATTCTTAATGAAGAAATGAAAAATGTGAAATTCAGCAAAGACATTATTGTCACGAGTAAGCTGGGAACTAACAACAGCTACGTGCAAGAGAAGGAACTCAAAGGACAGTGAGGAGATGTATTTTTTGTGAATTATGAGTAAGAAGGGACGCCTCACTAATATGTGATATGTGCATACCCGCGCCATTGGCGGTGTGATCCTTATCATGACTATGGTAGGGCTCCTAAGTAGAGAGCTTGCCCATCTCACTCGTCAGGTGGGTGGTAGCTCTCGTATCCATGTACCATGAAGCGTTGATGGGGTACGATGGAGTATGTCCATGCTCGTGACTTGCGTAGGCAGCCTATTTTTCATTTCCTTTGCCATTGTTGGCGATGCCCATAAAGTCATGCTTGAAATGGCGGTGACAGCGTGACGCGATGTGTCCATTAAGGCCGCACAGTTGGCAGGGAACCTGTGTGCCACATGCGGGACAGCATGCACGCGGGCGACCACCACCCATTGGAGTGTTGGCTGGGCATGACGGTTGGGGCGCATGAGCCGACTTGCCCTCCCATGGGGCGGCTTGTAGAGCATCGGCTTGGCGCGTGTGGCAGTGTTGGCAGAGGAATAGCTCAGGGCAGTATGCTTGGCCTTGACGCGCTGCTCAGTTGTGAGTAGACGCGAATACAACTCGCACGGCTGAACAGGAGTGTCGCGAGCGTAGACGTTCTCTACGAGATTGTCATAGTCATCACCTAGCCCATTCAGGATGAAGGAGACGAAGTCCTCAGGACAATGCGGCTGGCCAATGGAGGCGAGAGTATCCGCTAGGCCCGTCACCATGTTGTAGTAGTAGGTGATGGTGCAGTCAAGGAGCTTCACCTTGCCGAGCTTTGTGCGAATAGCATGTGCTCGCGCCTGTGACTGCGACGCAAATATGGTGCAGAGAGCATCCCAGGCATCCCAGGACATGGCGGCGAAGATGACGAGCGACACCACACTCTCCGTGAGCGAGGACTGGATAGCGGGGAGGATGGCTTGATCCTGAGCCACCCATGCATGATACGCCAGATGGTATGGCGTAGGACACGACAGTGTGTTGTCGACGTAGCCCGCCAGGTAGCGACTCCAAAGTAGCGACAATACTTGGGCACGCCATCATAGGTAGTTATCCGATGTGAGCTTCACCTAGATGAGATGGGCGAAATAGAAGGGCTATGGGGATCCACCGAGAACCACCGTGGAATGTTCCGCATGTGCAGCTAGAGGCGCCACGTAGAACCCCGAGGGTGGAGCACCTCCAGTCGTGGGCGCAACACCAACAAGAGTCATCGATAGGGACGTTGTAGGGATCGCGTAGTACGGTGGCGGGTAGCTCCCATACGGTAAGGTCGAAGTAGTACAGTAAATGTAAATTATCGATGTCGCGTCATGGGACGCTTGGGGCACGCTGTACAGAGATGGTGTAGACGCACCGTATAGAGGCATCGGAGCCACACTATACGGGGACGTCATAGCCACACCACACGGAGCCGTCGGGGCCGCGTTATATGCTGGCGTCGAAGCCATGATATGTGGGGCCGGTGCGTCGTAGGCGGGCAGAGCCGGAGCACCGTTTAACAATGGAGCGGGGGCGATGTACGATGATGGAGCAGGCGCACCATATGATCCAGATGGATCGGCACCGTATGGAGCTGGAACGTTGATGATATCTGCACCATATGGAGCTGGGCACGTTGGTGCGATCAGCGCATGCATGGGTGTTAGCACAGCCCCTGCCGCCGATTCCTTTCTGGCGACACCGACGACGTAGTTCTGACGAGACGACACGCACGTCCCCGATAGCTTTGCAATGATATGCACATACTACTACCTGATCGATTCTTTTGATCAGACTAGTAGTACGTGCATATCGTTGCAAAATTATCAGGGACGTGCGTGTTGTCTCGTCAGAACTTCGTCGTCGGTGTCGCCGGAAAGTAGTCGGCGGCAGGAGTTATGCTAACAATTGGTATTAGAGCCTCGTGAAGGATCTCCTAGTAATGGGAGGTCATAGCGACGATAGATGTGGGCGAGTATTCCGGTACGGCTAAAGGATTTGTCGCACCGATGATGACGCAGTACCCGCGGTATAGCCGCCACAACTTCACATTGTGGGCGATCGAGATGGAGTGGGTGTTAGAAGGTGCCAGACTCTAGGAGGCTATCGATCCAGGCGGCGACGAGTTCATAAAGCGCGCATCAAAGTACCACGTGGACTAACAGGCACTCACCGCCATCTTCTTGGTGATGCCGATGGATGTGAAGCAACACTTGATCTCGAAGAAATCTACAAAGGAGGTGTGGGATACGCTCAAGACACTAAATCTTGAGCACGAGCGCGTCCGTGAGGCGACCCTACAAACCTTGCAGAAGAAGTACGAGAATATGGAGATGGGAGGAGATGAGATGCTAGATGCATTTGCCTCGAGGGTAGCCACTTTGGTCAATGGGATTCGCGCGCTTGGCGAGAAGCTGAAGGAGATCTCTATCATGAGGCGTTTCCTCTGCGTGGCGCTGCGGCGTTATCCGCCTGTTGTCTCGGTGATCGAGCAATGCGTTGATCTCAAGACTCTCACGATGGATGATCTAGTTGGACGGTTCAAGGCTCACGACGAGCGGATGAAGATCACCTACAACAACGAGAAAGTGGATGAGCATCTCATGCTTATGGCTCGAGCATTGTTCGCCAAGAAGAAGAAGGGCGATAAAGCATCCGGGAAAAGGAGTGACAAAGAAGATTCTCGCCTAGCAAAAAAGTATATCGCAGGGGAGGATGAGGACGAGACTCCACCGTAGAGAAAGTTTGACATAAAAAAAGTAAGATGTCATAACTGCGGCGAGCTTAGTCACTTCAAGAAGGATTGCAAGAAATCTTTAAAGGAGAGGGCTCTCATCGCCCAGGAAGGAGATGATGGACCGATGATGCTAATGCTCAAAGTAACTGAGATGAAGGATGAGGATGATCCTCCATCACCGGGTACGGAGATTGTGGCGCAAGTGGATCACGATCTACCGTGTGTGGATCACGAGGAACAGAGTGCCCCTTTGCCACGTGAAGCCACGTTTGAGGCAAGTGAAGCCTCAAAACTTGTTCATGCTGATCTATGTGTTGGAATTTCACCTGCAACTCCGTCCGACAATAAGTTCTTCATGCTTGTGGTGGATGATCATAGTAAATACATGTGGATTGTGTTGCTAAAAAGTAAGGGTCAAGCTCAACAAGCATTCGAGAAGATCAAGAAAGCCGAAGAGTTCAAGGTGAAGGCGAAGATAAGAGCCCTACACATTGATCAGGAAGGTGAGCTACACCAAACTGTGTTGACCATGGCACGGAGCATGATGAAGAGTAAAGGCTTGTCAGGAAAATTCTGGGGTGAGGCAGTTAATACGGCTGTGTATTTGTTGAACATGGAGCCAACTGAGAGTGGAGTTGGTATAACATCGTACGAATCATGGTACAGAAGGAAACCCTCGGTTGATCATATTCGCACTTTTGGGTGCGTGGCGCATGTCAAGACGGAGTCCGACCATAAGAGTAAATTGGCGGATCAGAGGACTCCAATGATCATGACGGGCTATGAAGGCTCAAAGGCAGACCGCCTGTGCAATCCTTATAAGGTGGTTGTTAAGGGTGACGTAGTCTTTGAGGAAGAAAAGTCATGGAATTGGGGCTCCAGTGAACCTGGATATGCAACTTTTCATGTCACGTGGGATCTTGAGTATGAAGAAAATATGGATCAACCAAGCTTATCCTTGTCAGCAAGTTCGAGCCCAGAAGAAATTGAAGGCCTAGGGGGAGCTCCAGGCGTGGACACCATGCCAGAAGCACTAGAGATTCTCCCAGAAGACAAAGAGTTTGAAGAAAAGGCTAGTCCATGGCTAGAACATACGGAACTGAAAGGGCGCGAAGATGCATGTGCAACGATACCTGCACTTGTTTGCCTAGCAATTATAAGAGGAGGGGGAGCTGAAGCGAGCCCAACAAATGGGCCATCAAGGCCAGAAGGCGATGGTCCAAGAGTGTGGACTATTGGCCAAACAGATGGAGGAGACCCAACAATAGAGGGTGCAGATCCATCAAGAGGCTTTTCACGTGGTATAGAGAAGCTAGAAGGAAACATGGCAGAAAGAGATTCAAAAATAAAAGATGAATCGCTACAGGTAGGCAACCTATGCATTCCTACTCCGGACGAGCCAGAAGACAGCGTTGGTCAGGAGCAGGTAGAAGTCAGAATTGCTAGTCATGGTAGGAAACTAGCTTTGCTAGTCAACCAATGTGAGTTAGCTCCTACATATTTTTTCTATTGCATCCAAGAGTACCGGCAAGCAGAAGATCAAATATGTGAGGCATCAATGAAAAAGTACTTCATCGAACCAAGTATAATGTCTCAAGGCACGGACAAAAAGGACAGTCGGCGTGAAGGCGTGGAGAAGGGTGTGGATAAAAAGGGTTATCGGCGTGAAGCCATGGAGAAGCCGACAAAACCAATGTCGGTGACATGGGTGCTGAGGAAGGGAGCGACAAAAGCAATGCCGAGGAAGCCGCCCTTAAGAAGCAGCTGGCGTATTTGGGATCTAGGCAGATGTTGAAGAGTATGTCATGCTTAGGGGGTGATTGTTTTTCTTAAGAATGAGTCCGATACCGGCAAGGTGTCATGGACTACGTACACGAATGGTATACGTGGTTGGTTTCCGAGTGGGATACTTGCATGTATCAGAGTAGGAGTTTGTCACCAAGTAGTTCAAATCAGTAGCAGTCCTAGTAGTATATATATGCATGTAGTCCCTGCCCTTGTAAGAACACACCGTGCGATTGAGAAAATAAGAAAGAACCTATGAGGTGCGATATGCACCTGTGGCCATCAAGTTTATTGTCGCGTGCGTGAGTTGTGTTGCTACTAACTTGAACAATCAATCAAGGCTAGATAGCTTGGTTGTGTGTACATGCGCGTCTCATCGGAACTTCGTCGTTGTGGTCGTCAGAAAGTAGTCGGCAACAAGGGGATGTGCTAACAAGGGGCATCTTCGAGTGTGAGGTAGGTGTAGTAGGATGATCCGTCGAGAGAGCCGTAGAAGGAGGCCTAGCAAACACAATCTGAGACGGCTGCTCCATCCCGAATGGACGGGCGTGTGTCCACGCTAGAGGTTGGGAAGCTTGGAACGATGAGGCAGGTGTAGCAGGAAGACGGAACCATGGTCGGCGTGGAGGCAACGGTGGAGATTACCGGCACCGATGCGGAGGCGGCGGAAATCAACCCGGTGGCCGTGGCAGAAGACATGTTGGGGTCGACCTAGTCCGATACCATGTACAACGTAATATTTGGGAGAAACTGATCAATACCCTAAATGGACGTGTCTATCTTTTATATATATAGGGTACATCAAGTGTACAATACAGATTACAGGAGTTGTACAAAGTCTACGTTTAAAATGGTCATGTATAGTTAATGTACTAGATGGACCGTGCGTGCTTTGCCACGCCATCCTCTATTAATGGCGTTTATTTTATGGCAGTGGTGGTGTTTGTTTGCTTTCTGCTTTCGGTTCGCTGTGGTCTAGGCTTGTTCACAGTATGATGGAGGCGTAGGATGGCATTCGTTTATTCTATAGCAGGGGTGTTTATTTGCTTTCTGCTTTCGGTTCTATGGTCTAGGTTCACAGTACTGTGGAGGCCATCATAGGGTATGCAGCAGCATGCGTCGTGCTTCACCGTTCTTGATGGCGGTGAAACCTTGGGTGCCTCGAAGTGTACATGCATGTAAGGAAGACCACAACGCTGAGCAGTGTGATGCCCTTTTATACTTACAATAAAGTACCATTTTAAGTTGTTAGAATGATTCCGTAAAAATTAAAGTTGTGAACAGATATAGCACATATCACTCGATTACAACTAAAAAACCAACTCAACATTTGATATCTAAAAGGAAAAAAATACATAATCATAAATTGTTCAAATGTTCCTTTAGTTGTTGTCATAAGTTGGAACCCTATAAAAGAATGTCACACTTCCTTCAATTTATGGAACATAATATGGTCAATATCTACAAATGGGCAAGAGGAAATCGTTTCGAACTTTAAATTTCAGAAGCAACAAATTTCAATCACACTTTATTACAATGGAAATAGAACCAATGAGGGTTCACTTATCGCGTGAAAACTACTCAGGTACTTGGAAAGAATCCCACAAATAGCCGATGCATATCAAGAAGACAAATGGTTTTGCCAACACCTGACATTTGCAACTCTGAATGGATATCAGAAGCTAAAGACTGAGTAGAATACGTGAGTTAGCATATATATGAAATCTGCTAATGTAAATGCCTAAACAAGGGTAAAATTAAGTAGCAGCTGGTTTCCAGTTAGAATATGCATCTATAACAACTTCCGAGAAGTACAATATGCCATCATATCAACCCACCCAAATATAAAATTCAGCCATGAGTATAACTACTTGTCATCGATCTATAAATATTAGTCCTAGAAGTTTTACTTGGCCAATACAACTCAAATCACACCACTGATTTTTTCTGTGATGTTCTTACCTTTCTTTAGAAGTTATGACCAACCTTTCATAGTTACTCTTTAGCATTCGGCTCCTCTACAAAAACAAAAACCGAATCATGGTGGTTTGCATTGCTCTAGAAGTTATGAACAACCTTCCATGGTTACTCTTTAGCATTCGGCTCCTCTACAAAAACAAAAATCTGAATCATCGTGGTCTGCAGAAATCTTCTGAACGTTTGTTCAAGCACATGGGCTTCTGAATATTTCCAACTAGAAGACTGTAATAGAGAAAAACTAAGAGTCGGTCATTGATATGCAATTAATGTTATATTTATTCTTATGTTTCTATATGGTGGCACCGACAAAGCACCATTATTTCAAGAAGGTATTCAATATTCAGTTTATCTTGCTCTAATGTATTTAGTTACCCTTTACATTTCAATTATATAAATATTAGATGGTGTGTATGATCCAAAGAGAAGTGCGTTGATAAGAACCTACACATAGAAGTTATAAGCTGTAACACCCTCGAATCGACCCTATGCAAGTTTCAGCGATTCCCGCCAAACCCGCATAGAAACGATTCAAAGATGCCCACCAGGCACTTGCGTGCGGGTGGAAAACGAAGTAATACCATTACACAACAGTCCTCGATGGGACCCACATAACAGATATATATACAGCATGACTCCAAGAGTCAAGAATACAGATATACACTACAAAGATCCAAATCACCTTGAAAACGATACAACATCCGAGTACGGATAAGGTGCAAATGGGGCTAAGAGCCCTGAAAAATAACCAATGGCGTCCATAACCCTGCCTAGGCCAAGCCGGAAGGGTAACCCTGCTAACGATGTCAATCTCAAACCTGCTAAAACAAAAGAGGTGCCGACAAAGGGCAAAGGAAAAAGAGGAGCGTCAGTACTGAGGCCAGTACACGGCGAGGCTAGAATTCGGCGGCTCTCGCCTACATAGGTATGGTGGACTGAAGCGGCAGCGCAACATGCACTAAACAACCTACAGAGACGCGGTACAACTGTCGGCTATTAGAGAGAGATAAGAAAGACCTATTCGGAACCACCTGATACTAACACCAATCATACCCATCCTGGTATTCCCCCTCGAGACCAAACGAGGAAGTCAAACCGAGGAACTCACATAGTTGGCAGTTTTATTCATTCCATTATAGTTGAAGCACTTACTAGGCAGATATAGATAATATGGGTCATCTTGATAGCATAATTAGTGGGCCGTTTTAATTAACCATTCAGTTGTAGTTGCAGTACTTACTAGTCAGATACAATCAGCATGTGGCATCCCAATCCCAGCAGTTGTTGACACTTTTATTTCATTCCATTGAAGTCGCGATACTTACTAGGCAGGCATAACATGACACGATACACCCCAGTTCCACCAGTTGTTGGCACTTTTATTATCCATTCCATTGTAATGAAGCTGATTACTAGTCACATATTAAGTCAAATTTATAGCACTACTTTAGTTATGCTTGTCTATGATCGAGATATTGTGGTTCAAGTCGTCCATAACCGCGGACACGGCTTTCAGAAAGATTTACCCTGCAGGGGTGCATAAATAGCAACACACACACGATCAACCTCGGAAAAACCAAATCAAAACCCAACGAGGCTTTCACGACAAAGCAATCACAGGATTCATAAAATATTTTAGGGGGCCACCCCACTAAGCTACCCACAACGAAGTTGGCCGGCTTCGGAACGGACCCAGGGTTTGCGAGAACAACTGTAAACGACTGGGAACCCGAAAGTGTGACTGGGCTTGTCGAGACCGCGAAATCGTGCCGTGATCCAAAACAGTACAGGTGCTCCATGCACAATCTTAAATAAAGCAGTAAAACATGGCATAGGTACAGGATAGTAATAAAGCCCCAAACTAGTTTGTGGCCCCAAGAAATAAGAAATGAATCAAGCTCTGGCTAAGGGGGATTCATAGAGTCTCCCGTATGTGGATAGTGCGAATAATCAAGGAACATGTGTCAAGTACTCGGGGCCTACGGGACACAAGTGGACATAAAAAACCAAATAGCATATATTGCCCACCGGTGCCTCTTTCATTAGTTATCCTAGCAATTTAATAGTTGTATTTAAAGTCATGATTATCTCCACCATTAAGCATCTCCACCATTTATCATGTGCCAACTTGTCGTCAACGGTGGAACGACAACAACACGAAGCAACACATAAGCAAGCAACTACGACTCGCAAGGCTGACTATCTATCAAACAACAGGCAATAGGATGTGTCCATGGCAATATAGAGGCTACAAGGAGTATAAGTGGTGCACGGATACTAAAGCATCGCAATACGGATAGTAATATATCAACAGGAGGAAGTAAAGACTATAAATGCAAAATAGGTAGAAAGAGGGAGGATGCTCGCCTGGGAAACACTGCCAAAGGTTCATATCCGGAGAACTTGCCGATACTCGCATCCACTCAACGGCCTAATCCGTGAAGAAGCAAAACACTAAAAGAAACACCGGACACACTATTTAATGCTACGGCAGAAGATCGGGCATGATTATGATATGATGCATGGCATGGCAAAGGTGCGATGCGACTAGACAAAATTAAGCGGAACCGGGGTCCCGACAATTAATTAAATCGTCCACGATATTTAGATACCCCGCAATTTAAATGTTGTACTAATAGGGTGAAACATGGCATCGGTTCGCTACACCAATTTAAATGGGGCCAATATAAGACTAGAAAAGTCTGCATATGGACTCCATATTTAATTATGAGGTGAATCCATAAAATACCCCCAAACCCCATGATGAGATGCGAGCATGAACAATTGAAATGCAATAGATTGATATTATATATTATAAAAATAGGGGTTGGATAGGGGTCACACATCAGGTTCGGAAGATCTTGGGGTTCATCGAGGGGGTTCGAATCCGGGGGCCTTGGGGTTTGACGAAACGATCTTTGGATCCAGGATGGAGAACTTGGCGTCCGGGGTCTCGGTCATCGAATCACTGAAGGAGAACCTAGAGTCCTTGACAAAGTTCTCGGGCGTCGTCACCGGGACTTCAGAAGTTCTTGGCAAAAACCGGGGATGAAGATCTTCACAGGGCTTCGACATTCTTCGGGTGGCGTCACGCACGGTCGTCGTCCATGCCAGACCCCACCCGTAGATCATCCAGACAGATCTTAGGGCCACTATGCCATCATGGGTACTTCACACTATCAAGATAGCGAGCATATGACACAAGGATAAAATACAGAACAAGATCAAAGTACTATGAGGCAACATGTCCCGACCGAACATTTTCTCAAACATCTTGTGGGGAACTGGGGCGTTGACTGTAGGGGGCAGTGACGGTTCGTTGCAGGGCCGGCAACTGCTGGCGCGCCTGCTGCGAGGAGGCGAGGTGGACGAGGTGCCAAGGCGACGTGGCGCTCTGGCGGGGACAACAAGGGTGATGCAACCTGTGGTCGCGTCGTTGTTCAGGCAGAGAGGAGGCGGAGCCGAGACGGGGGTCGACCATGGCGGCTTGATGCAGGCGGCCGGACAGAGGACAGAGCGACGGGTCGGCGAGGAGCTTGATGAAGATGCTGGCATGGGCGGCGCTGAGCTTGCTACGGCGAGCTCGGGAGGCCGAGGTCGACGGGGGCCCGCAGCCAGTGCGGCTCGGGTGGAGTTCAAGCGGGCGGCCACGGTGGCGACGACACCGTGATGCAGAGGAGGCGGCGCTCTGCTCGAAGGGGAGGCGATGGCGGCCGGAACAGAGGACGGCGGTGGCGCGGTAGGAGAGGCAGAGAGGGTCATGCGGGATGACGAGGAGAGGAACCGGCAGCGGCCGAGGACTTGAGCGTTCGGTGGCTGGTGCCTGCGGGCGGCGGGGTACCGCGATGGGGAAAGACGGGTGGGGTGGGGATCACGGCGGGCTAGGCCAGGAGTAGGTGGAGGCTAGGCTCGCGTGGGTCGGGCACGAGCGGGGCTGGGGCTGGGCGTGCAGCGTGTCGGTGAGGTGCACCGCGTGTGCGTGTGTAGCGGTGTGGGGTGGTGCAGCGGTAGGGAGTAGGTGGGGTGGGGCCAGGCAGGTGAGAGTTGCTGGGCGGGAGATGGTGGTGGGGAGACGTGCCCCGGTGGCGGCGGGGTGGAGGGATTAGGGCATATGGTAGTTGGTCTAGATTAGGGTAAGGGGTTAGGTCGTCTAGGGTTTGGTTTTTTCCTGGGTAGTAGGCTGGCTGTTGGCTGGCCATTTGGGCCTGGCCGACAGTTGCCTCCCCAGGTTTTGTAAAATGTTTTATTTATTGGTTTTGTTTTAAAAGCCTTTTGTAAATTATTTTTAGACAAAACAAAATACCCGGAAGAGGCCCGGTGTTTCGATTTGAAAGAAAGGCAGGGTATTTAGAAAACAAAAATAGACTTTTCGAAAATAGTTTCAGACAAACATATGCATGATGATGACGATGCTCCAATGCAATGTGGCATGATGACATGAGCATGCAGTCATGATGATGCAATGCACCAAAAACACCGGGATTTTCTAGTAGTGATTTTAGCGGAATGCCACATAAGCTATTTATGATGGTTCTGACAACCATGTCACCATGTAAATCTCCTACCACACTCGTCTAGCGCATAATCATATAAATGTACACATGATAAGATTATAGACAAAATAAAACTACACCTACCGTATGGTGGGCAAGAGAAAATACTCTGCTTTATGAGGTAAGCTAGCTTGAGCAACCTCTGGTAATAATACTGAATACATAGCCCTTGAATTCCTTTACCAACAAAATCAGTGTACCATTCATTTAGGATATTACGTTACAATATGACCAAATTGGTTGTCAAAGAAACTACTGACCCAGATTGTCGTCACTAATTTCCTAGGAGATGGACCCTCTAGTCATAAAATGCATAGTTGCATGATTAAAACAAAAGCATATACTTACAGTACAAAAAATAAGGCTCTCACACCAAATGACTAAGGTGAATCGACACTGATTTTGGTCCAATAAGATATAAAAGTGTAACAGAAACCATGTGTACTCCAATAAAATAAATGACGCAGGAATTAAGCTCAGTTCTTACCATAAACCTATGCATCATCATACAATTTATAGATTATATATGAGCTGACAAGTATCACACAAAATAGAAAACACAGTGAAATAAAGCTCCAGGTCTGCATTTACTTATGATCAAGAACATGTATAACTTGCCACAAATAGAAGAGACAAAATATAAAGGTTGCATCATGAATCACAACCAGCGACATGATTATCCATTGTGTGGACAAATGGACTGACCTTGACAGTCCAAAGGTGCATGAAAATGCTAACTTAACATAACAAAAGAGAAATCGAGATAGAATAGGAACCCACATCCTCTTTCGTAGTCGCCGGTAAGCTCAAGTGGATGCCCAGTTTTTCGACTGACGAATATAGACGAAGTGAGTATCATGATAAACATGATTCGAACAGAAAAGGGAAGAATGTAAGACTGAAAACAATAAGAAGAGGATGGAGCATGACCTGGAGGTGTCGCCATCATCCTCAGACACAATCAAGATGAATGCTAACAAGCCATTAGATTTAGAATTCTAGACAGGAAAGCAAGGATGACTTCCACTCCTGGATCCATGTAGCGTCCATCTATAGGCAACAAACTGTAAATCGGATCTCTCATGCTTGACCCCGCAAGATGGTCTCCCGGCATTGACCCGGTAGGATGCTAGCAGCAAAGAACTCTTAGTGTCATCAGTCACATGAACACATTTTTCCCTTTTCATGTATCATGAACCACTTTATGTCTAGGTTGAACAAAAACAATCGAGCTATGATTTTAACCTAGAGATTCCCGGATCCAGATATCTCTTGAACTACTGCTGCATTAGTAGACTTAACCTAGGAGCATTAAAGATAATAAACATAGTTTTAATAAGAGCATATGAAATTTCTCTAATTGATCTTTTGGTATAAAGTTAAGCATTCCATACAGATGTTAAGGTACAGGCTGAAAGTAGCTCCTCACAAAAAGAACGAAAGAAGGTACCATTGTAGATTCAATAAAAAATGCATCTTAGTACCCGTTAGATATGTGTGAATCTATAAGTGTGTTTATTTCAATGTAAGCTGTTGCAGTCACAATGTTCAGAACATGTAGAAAATGCAGTAGCAGAGGTTGCGCCAGAATAGGGAGACCTAAAGTGTCGGGGGGGGGGGGGGGGTGACCCCCGGGTAGACCAAGACGGGACCAACCGGCTGGCTCCAAGGAGCGCACGCCGCCTGGACCTAGATCAAGGAACCGTAGCCGGGTGGAATTCCCACCCGGTCCATACTTAAGTTTCCCTGGCTGGCCTGTCTAGCCGGGTAGCCAGAAGAACCGGCTGGGGGGCCGCTCCTAGCCGGCCGCCACGGATCCGCTGGACATTGTACGGTGGGGATGACGCTCCTTGCTGAGCGCGCCCTTGACCGGACAGGCTGGTTGGCCTGGCCGGCGCTACTAGACAACTACGCCAAAGCTGGAGGCTGACGAGCAAAGCAAGGGCTGACGAGGAAAGCCCTGGCTTATGCATAAAGAGCCGGCTGACGGATAAAGAGCCGGATGACAAGTAAAGCAGGGGCGCTGAGCGCTAAAGCATGGTCCTCCCCTGTACTGGAGGCTTGACTGGACCCGGGCCTACCGTTTGGCCCTGTCCAGCCGGCCCACTTTGTAAAGCCCAAATCCAAACAGTAAACCCTAGAACCCACCTTGTAAGCTACTTCCTCGACTTTTATATAAAGGGGGTAGCGCTAGGGTTCTAGGTAAGCTGAAGCAGGAGGAAAATAGTCACCAGAACAAGGACTTAGAGAATTCTTAGCAAGAAATATCTAAGGAAACAGCTCTAGGAGCACTTGTATTGGGCACCCGCCCCCTTTGATAGTAGATCCTTGCAGGAGTAGGAGTTTTACCTTGCCAAGAGGGCTCCGAACCTGGGTACATCATTGTGTGTGCAGTATCTGTGCCTAACCCGTTGCGAGTAGCCACCGATAGTAACCTGATTGTCCCCTTCAAGCCATCCCCGATGGCACTGCCATGTTCCACACCACGATAGTTGGCGCCCACCATGGGGCACAACGCTTCGGCTGGGATCATCTTTCGCATGGGACTTCCACTCGTCGCTGGTGAGCGAGTGGCCTCTGGCCTCGTCCTCACTCTCGGCTCCTACGACTGCGTCCTCGACAACGCGTCCTACTTCGCTGGGGGAACTTTCCCAAGCGGAGGCTCCATCATGCGCTTCGGCGAGCACCACATCTACGTCGCCACCGTCCTGAGGCCTTTCCTCGTGAGGTCGTCACCATCTTCGGCGCACCCCCTGGCTTCTCCGCCTCATGCGTCGCCAGCGGCAGCGTCGAGGTCATGATGGCAGGCTCGGTGGAGAACTGCCGCCCACCTCTGGAGCGCAACGTGGACGGCCGCGCCACCAACTCATGTCTCCTGAACCCGGACTTGATCAACTCGTCCATCGAGCACCTCCGCAACCCATCACCCCCATCGGGGCGGATCCAACTGCAGCTGCGGCAGCCCTGGAAACTACGTGCCAGAACCTTCCAGAGGAAGCCAGCAAGGTGGTGGCCGCCCAGCGGCGGATGAACGCCACCATGCGGGAGTACAACATCGTGCATGGCTTCGTGCGCCTACCCGGCACCATCCGGTTGGCTCAGCCGCCAAGCCGGAACCTCGGCTCGGAGATGGATCATGCTGATGATCCGCACACACCTGCGGTGCAGTCGGTCTACAGCACCCCCGCCAAAAACATGAGGGCCGCGGAGGCAGCAGTTGCAGAACTTAGCCACTTGGAGGGCGAAGAACTGCTTCGTCAACAAGCGCACGTCCAGCTCCTCGTCGTCACGATGAACAAGCAACTGGCCGAGGCAGAACTCAACACGGCTGGCAACACCAGAACCCAGCCGGCTCACTAGATGGTGGACCCGGCTGCAGGCGGCAGCAAAGCGTCTTCCCCAAACAGAGCGAGACAAAGCAACCACCCACGTGGTGGATCTGCAGGCCGCGGGCCCAATGCCCGTGACGCGGCAACTGTTACTAGCAAAAATCGCGAGCCGACTGACGAAGCCGGAAAAGGCCAAGCGCTCTCCAAGTCCCGCCTATCTGGCTGGCTGGGACCGCTCGAGCCGGATGAACAACAAGATGCACGCGCGCGAATCGACCTGCTAGTCCAATCACGCGCGCTGGAGGAAGAAAGTCCAGCCGGACCAAGATGTTTCGGACCGCGCATCCGGAACGAACCGTTTGCAAAGGGATTTTCGCTCCCAAGGGATACGCCAAAGTACAACGGCTCGGTCAAGCCGGAAGACTGGCTGGTAGACTATACCACCACCGTGGGCATCGCCAATGTTAACCGCCGGGTAGCAGTACGCTACGCCCCTCTCATGCTCCTCGACTTGGCCAGGACATGGCTAAACAGTCTCCCTAACAACAGCATCAACGCTTGGATCGATTTCGAGCAGGCGTTCATTCACAACTTCACCGGCACCTACAAGCTCCCAGGCCGGCCTAACGAGCTTGCTCTCTGTGTACAGGGCCCGGATGAGTAGTATCGCTCCTACATCACTCGACGGACGAGCATGCACAACTCCTGTGAGGGGGTACGCGAGCACCAGGAGGTTGATTTCTTCATCAACGGCTGTAGAGACGGCACTATGCTCAAGCATAAGCTTCGCTGGGTGGAACCCACAACCATGGCCTAGACCATGGCCATCGCGGACAAGTATGCCATGACCGACGCGGCAATGAAAAGATCTGTCTGGGTGGATGACCAAGGGAAAATAATCGTCGATGTCGCTGTAGATTGGCGCCAGCCGGAAGGGAATGGGCACAATTCCAGGCGGCACGACAACCGCCATGGCAAGAGAAAGGACGACCAGCCGGATAACCAATATGGCTCCAGGCAGGTGGCAGCAGTGCAGGAGGATCTGGCTGCAGGCGGAAGCCGGAGATAGAAGCCCGATGACCAGCCTCCAAGGCCCAAGTACACCATTGAGTCCATGCTTGATGGGACATGCAAGTTCCACAGCGGGGGCAACAAGCTGGCTATGCACACGACATGCCAGTGCACCTAGACAAAGAAGATGGCGGAAATTGCTGGCACACCAGCTGGACAAGCGCCACCTCCTCCAGCCGGCGGTCCGCCAGGCGATCGCAACAACCAACATCGAAGGGAGGACGACGAAAATAACTACCCTCGCTAGGTGGGAAATTACCACATGTTCACCATGGAGCCGGACACCAAGCACAACAAAAGGCGCCGCGACGCGGAGGTGAACGCAATCGTTCCCCCTGTTCCCCAGTACCTCAACTGGTCGGAGCAAGAAGTTGCATGGAGCCGGAAGGACCAGCCGGCTGAGCTGCCTCACCCGGGCACCTACGCGATGGTTCTGGATCCTATCATTGTCTCCCAGAAGCATTCCTGCAGATTCTCCCGCGTCCTCGTTGATGGAGGGAGCAGCATCAACCTCCTGTACCACAGCTCGCTCGACCGGCTCGGTATCAGTGAGTTGCAGCTAGAGCCGTCAAGCACCTCCTTCCATGGAGCCGTCCCCGGCCCTTCGCACTCCCCCATCGGAAAAATCCGGCTGGACGTCATCTTTGGCACGGAGGACAACTTCCGCCGCGAGCCCATCTGGTTCGAGGTGGTCCACCTCTACAGCGCGTACCACGCAATCCTAGGGCGCCCAGCGCTCACCAAGTTCATGGCGGTACCACATTACGCCTACCTCAAGATGAAGCTGCCAGGGCCCAAAGGCGTCATCACTGTGGTTGGCTGCTACAGACGTTCTATGGAATGCACCACAGATGGGTCCAAGATAGCTGAAGCCATGATCATCGCAGAAGAAAAACGCATAATCATGCAAAACGTGGCAGCCCTGCAGAAGGACATGCCGGCTGGCGAGCCCAAGCCGGCCGGAGAGGCACAATTCAAGCCATCCAAGGGCACGAGGAAGATCCTGCTGAACGAGGCCGAGCCGGACAAGTTCGTCCTGGTCAGAGACGGCCTTGACAGCAAATAGGAAAGCGCGCTCGTCGACTTCCTCCGTGAGAATCGGGATATCTTCACATGGTCCCCCTAGGACATGCCAGGTGTTCCGAGGGAGCTCGCCAAGCACACTTTACATGTCAGACCGGATGCAAAACTGGTCAAACATTCACTGCGCTGCTTCGCGGAAGAAAAAAGAAGAACAATCAGGGAAGTGATCACTCGGCTGCTCGCAGCTGGATTCATCATGGAAGTTTTCCACCCGGAATGGCTGGCAAACCCGGTACTAGTGCTGAAGAAGAACAAGACTTGGCGCATGTGTGTTGACTACACCAGTGTGAACAAAGCATGCCCCAAGATTCCATTCGCCCTGCCAAGGATAGACCAAGTGATCGATTCCACTGCCGGCTGCGAGCTGTTGTCATTTCTGGACGCATATTCCGGCTACCACCAGATCCGGCTGAACCCCGCTGATCAAATAAAGACATCATTCATCACTCCTTACGGAGCATACTGCTACACCACAATGCCATTCGGATTGAAGAATGCTAGAGCAACATACCAACGCTGCATGCAGAAGTGTTTGCAGAATCAGATTGGCAGAAATGTACATGCCTACATCGACGATGTGGTAGTCAAGACCAAGGAGCTCTAGACACTCCTTGAGGACTCGAAGGAAACATTCACTAACCTCCGTCGGTTCTAGAGGAAGCTGAACCCAGAGAAGTGCATATTCAGCGTCCCAGCTGGTCAGTTACTTGGTTTCCTCATATCTGAGCAAGGAATCGAGGCGAACCCGGAGAAGATCGGCGCAATCGATCACATGCAGCCGCCTAAGAACTTGAGAGATGTCCAGAAGTTCATCGACTGCCTGGCTTCCCTCAGCCAGTTCATCAGCCGGCTGGGCGAGAAAGCACTCCCACCATACCAGCTCATGAAGAAAACGGACAAGTTCATCTGGACATCGCAGGCGGATGAAGCTTTCCATGACCTCAAGCGCATGCTCACCTCACCACCTATCCTGGCAGCACCAGCAGCGAAGAAACCCATGTTGATGTACATCGCAGCAACAAATAGGGTTGTCAGTGTGGTGTTGGTAGTAGAAAGGCCGGAAGAAGGAAAGGCGCAGCCGGTGCAACGACCGGTGTACTACCTGAGTGAGGTACTCTCGCTCTCGAAGCAGAACTACCCTCATTACCAGAAGCTGGTGTACGCCATGTACATGGCCGCCAAGAAACTGAAGCACTACTTCCAAGAACACTCCATCCGGGTGGTGGTGCTAGCGCCACTTGCGGAGATCATCGGCAACAGAGACGCCACAGGACGGGTGGCGAAATGGGCCATAGAGCTCGCTGCCCACAACATAGAGTACGAGCCAAGAATGGCGATCAAGTCTCAGGCCTTGGCGGATTTCCTCGTTGATTGGGCAGAAACACAGTACCTTCCGCCTTGCCCTGACTCCACGCATTGGAAGCTGCATTTCGATGGCTCCAAGATGTATGGAGGTCTCAGATCCGGAGTGGTCGTCACCTCCCCAAAAGCAGACCGGCTAGAATACGTGCTAAAGATCCACTTCCGCGCGTCCCATAACATCGCTGAGTATGAAGTGCTCATCCATGGCCTCAAGATGGCAAAGGAAATAGGCATCCGGCGCATCCTATGCTTCGGCGATTCTGATCGGGTGGTGCAGCAAGTGTCAGGCGACTGGGACGCTAGAGACGCGAACATGGCTCTATACCGTTTCTTCGTACAACAGCTATGCGCCTGTTTCGAAGGATGCGAGTTTCACCATGTTCCTTGGGTAAACAACAAGGCCGCAGACACGCTCGCCCGCATCGGGTCGACAAGACAACCAATTCCGCTTGGAGTCTCCCTTGAGCACCTACGCAAGCCATCAATCACACAGTCTCCCGAATCCGACTCCATCATATTGGACGCGGACCTAGGGACTGCCGGCTCCAAGACCTCCACGACGGCTGCAGCACACCCGGGGACTCCCTCACCGGACTCGGGGACTGCCGGCTCCAAGATCTCCGCGACGGCTGCAGCGCACCCGGGGATTGCCGGCCCCAAGACCTCAGCGACGGCTGGAGCGCACCCGGGGACTGCCTCGCCGCACCCGGGGACTGCCAGCTCCAAGACCTTCGCGACGGCTGCAGCACAATCGGGGACTACCGGCTTCAAGACCTCCGCGACGGCTGCACCGCACCCGGGGACTGCTCCTACACACCCGGGGACTGCCGCCTCCAGCGTAGAAGCTGTCGGCTCTGCCGCCCCACCCGGACGGCCTCCGGATTAGCCCGACCTAGCCATCCAGGCAGAAGTGAATCTGCTAATGCAAGCGGTGTGCGCCATCCGGGAAACACCAACATGGGCCAAGTCGTTCATGGATTTCCTAGCCAACGAAGAGCTACCCGAAAAGGAGGTGCAGGCAAGACAGATCAAGCGCAGAGCCAACATATACACCATAATCAACAACGAGCTCTACAAGCGCAATGTTGGCAGCATCTATCAACGATGTGTGGGCCAAGAGGAAGGAATCCGGCTGCTGGTCGACATCCACCAGGGCGAGTGTGGACATCACGCGTCGTCACGAGCCATTGTGGAAAAGGCTTTTCGCCACGGGTTCTACTGGCCCACAACACTAGAAGACGCTGATCAGATTGTCAAGGCATGCAACGGGTGTCAGCGGTTCAGCCAGCAGAAGCACACTCCGTCTGCAGCACTCAAGACTATCCCCATCACCTGGCCATTCGCCGTCAGGGGGCTGGACATGGTTGGCCCCTTCAAAATGGCTAGATCCAGCATGACCCACTTGCTGGTGGCGGTGGACAAGTTGACCAAGTGGATAGAGGCAAAGCCGATAAAGAAGCTGGATGCGCCAATGGTGGTCAAGTTCTTCACAGACACAATCACGCGCTTTGGCTACCCCAACAGCATCATAACCGTCAATGGAACAAACTTTTCCAAGGGAGCTTTTGCACGATTGTGCGGAGATAAAGGCATCCGCCTGGATCTCTTATCTGTGGCACACCCCCAGTCCAACGGGCAGTGCGAATGAGCAAACGGTCTGGTCCTAGCCGGAATCAAGCCTCGGCTGATCGAACCACTGATGAGATCTCCAGGCTGCTGGATTGAGGAGCTACTGGTTGTACTCTGGAGCCTACGCACAATGCCAAACCGGTCCACCGGCTACACCCCCTTCTTCCTCATTTCCGGGGCGGAGGCGGTTCTGTCCAGTGACATAGAGTTCGACGCACCCCGCAAACTGCTCTACACAGAACAGCAGGCCAAAGAAGCACGGGAAGACAGTGTCGATCTCTTGGAGGAAGCCTGGGAACTGGCCTTGTCTAGGTCAGCCATCTACCAGCAGAACCTGCACCGCTACCACGCCAGCTGGATACGGAGCGTTTCATTCCGCGAGGACGATCTGGTGCTAAGGCTGGTCCAAGACACCAAGGGGATGCACAAGTTGTCTCCACCTTGGGAGGGCCCATTCATAATTAGCCGGGCACTGCAGAACAACTCGTACTACCTCATCGACGCTCGCAAGCCGGAAAAGAACAGGATGGACCGCTTAGGTGAAGAAACTGAACGCCCATGGAACCCGAGCCTGCTCCGTCCCTTTTACACTTGACCAAGAAGTGTATGTACCTTACTTTCATCTAATGAACAAGCATAGGAGCCTCGACAAAGTCTCGGGGACTCCACAATAAAATAAGCAAGTCATGCTGCACAAGTTGGCTTTTCCGGCTGCATTAATCTAACCCCGGAGCCGGCTGTCCGCCTCGGGGACTCGCCGGTTGGCCCAGACGGCTACGCGATCCACGCGACAAGGTACTGTACGCGGTTCCTAAGGCTTCCTCTTTGGTTCCGGCTGCAGACCGCAAGCCGGCTGACAGATCCGGCAAGAGCAGAACTCTCAAAGGCCCCTACACAAAAATGCCATGAGGAAAACAAAAATGTCTAGACGACCCGGATGCGCTCGCTCGCTCAAAGGCAATGATCCAAACCCAAAGTATCGTGCAGTACGCCTACCAAGATACCCCTTGGACTCCGGCTAAAAGCCAGCAAGGGAACAACACTGAAATTGGCCAATGCTCACTAAGAAAAGGGCAAAGACATTGAACTTGCGTGAAACAACAGAAATCTGAAAACTAGTTCGTCTAAGATTACAATTTGGACTTGCATATGTTTAACCAGGCAAACAACGTGTTTCCTTCTATGCTTGCATGATCCAAAGTTCAACGACGAGCACCGCCAAGGCGGAGGCAGAAAGCTTCCAGGCGGTAGCAGAGCAGGTCAAGGAGATTCGACCCGGCTGTATTCTCCAGCTGGCCCGAACCTCGGGGACTACACCCTGTGGGTGCGCTTGCACGCCCCCACACAGAAACCTGCAAAACAAAGAGCATAAAAGAGATTCGACTTGGCTATATTCTCCAGCCGGCCCGGACCTCGGGGACTACACCCTGTCGGTGTGCTTGTGCGCCCCCACAAAGAAGAACACATGCAGAAGATGCAAAACAGAAAGTGCAAACAGAAGAGAACGAACAAATAAGATAAAGGGAGGCGATGCTCCCACACAAGTTCAGTATGTCACAGATGGACAATTGTTCACACGACACATAGAAAAGGCAGATTTTTCAAAGTCACAAATACTCCCGGCATACCGGGGATCAGATTCACTGAGGGGCAGAAGGGCCGAAGGCGTCAACTGGAGCGTGGCAGCAGGAGGCGACGTCCATCGAGGCGGTCTACGGCGCAGTCGGAGCTTCAGCCGCATCCGGACTATGGAAGTACCGCGACGTACCTCCCAATCGTCACAGCACATGAGCGGATGTCGGGGACGTCAGCGCGGAGCTGGTCATAGCTGGTCCCTTGGCGGAATCCACGGGAAAGGTTCCACAGATCCACGTCAGGGTACCATGACTTAAGCAGTGCGAACACCATCTCTGTGCCACCTCGAGCCACCCACTCCCGGGCCACGTTCATGAGCTCCGGGGCACCCCAGAGATGCTCAGCCAGGACGTCCATGGTGGAAGGTAGGACAGCCTCGGGCCAGACATAGTCGAAGACCTCGAGGGTGGCAGCGCGAAGCATGTTCACCTCCTCGCTGATGGCCGTCACCAGCTCACCCGGATGGAGATCTCGTTCCAGATATGTCTCGGGAATCCAGCCCAGCACCTGATCTGTCGCCTCAGGATACTGAGTTGTAGCCAGAAAAGATGACAATGATCAATATCAACCACAAAAAGAAAATCTGCAAAAGGGGCTCAAGTCAAAAACACTTACTGACAACGATCTTAGCGATCTGGTAGAGCTCCGACAGCGCCGCCGCCTCCTTGGCCTTGGAGGACTTGAGGGTGTTCGTCTGGGTGGCTTAAAGCCGCTCTAGCTTCTTCAACGCCTCGGTCTGGGCATCCATGGCCTTCTTGGCCCTACCAGCCTTGATCTCCATCTGCTACTACTGCGCAGTCAGCTTGGCGATCTGGTCCTAGCGGGTCTTTTTGGCCTCCTCCAGCCAGGCGGCCTCATCCTTCAGCCGGGCCACCTCGCGGTCCTGGTCCGCCAGCAGAGATGCATGAGGGTAACCAATACTCAACAAGAAGCGTGAGAAATCGCGCAATTGGGAAGACACAACAGAGCGAGCGATCTTATAGCCAAGGTCGCGCGAGGTCTTGGCGGCATTAGTGAGAGCCCTTTGTGCAAGAAAGGAGAGATAAGAACAAACAGAAACAACTACGTTGCGAGATAGCAGCAAAACAACAAGACTGGCAAACATAACACATACCTCAACAGAAGCCCCCAGCGTCCTGGCTTGCCCCAGCCCCTGCTCCAGCGCCCCCACTAGCTGGCGGATATGGCCAACGGCCAGCGGCGCCGCCTCCGAAAGTTGTGCCAGAAGGGCGTCCGACGGCGGCACGGGGCATGCCGGCGTCCAGCCGATGACCTGGAGGTCATCGTCGCTCACCGCAGCCGCGGAGGGCCCAACCTCCGACTGGACAGGAGCAGCCGGTGGTGGCACCTCCACCCGGTAGGCGCTGGAGTCAGCACCCACTGCCGAGCCGGTGGGAGGGACGGCCGCACCAGCACCCCCAAACGACAAACCCCCCGCGAGCCAGGATACAGCCCCGGCCCGGTGAAGCATCATGGGATCAGCCGGCGGCACCACATCCATCGCTGCCGCCTTGGGGCCCAGAGCAGGAGCCAGAGCGGACTTGAACGTCGGAGCCAAAGACGGGGCAGCCTTGAGGCCCGGAGCTGGCGTAGCCTCGCCCATAGACGGAGGGCGGTGCGGTGCTCGGACATGAGCCGAGCAGGACATAGCCTCACTGCAGAAGCACTGGAAGTGAGCAACTCAAATGTAAGTAAGGCAACACTAGCACCAAAAGGACAAGGGCACCTACCCAGCAATGCTCGGCATGACGGGCACGGTGCGGTGGCGGCGCAACCTCTTGCCACCACCTGCAGCCGGGGCAACATTAGTAGGGACGGCGCATTTCCCCCTGCCCCTGGGCGCGGCAATCTTTGCCAGCTCCACGTCCTCGTCGTGCGCAGCTATCCCAAGGACAAGCGAAAAGTCAAGATTACAACTACAAGCATGGCAAGTGCGAGCATGACAAACGCAGGGAACAAATTCTCACCGGGTGGGAACTCGCAACGCTTGTCGGCCCGCATGGGGAACCGCTCCGCCTCCGCGGGCGGAGCCTTTGCCGGCTTGAAGTCCGCGGCGAAGTTAGGGAGCTCGGTGTCCCCTATACCGTCCTCCGCTAGATGCGCCGTGAAAAGCTACTCAATAAGGGAAGATAAGAGGCACGAAGCGGGAGTCCCTCAGGAAAATCCACCCAGCAAAAAGCAAGAAAAAACGTACCTTCAGCAGTAGCCGGCTGCGGTGGTATGGCCGGCAAGAGAACTACCACTCCTCCTCCAGCGCCTCCTTCGAAATGGTGGCGAGCCATTCGCGGAGGGCGGCGTACGGGACGTCCAGCCGGGATACCCGGGTGGGATCCAGATGGCTGAAGAGGTGGCACATCTTGTGCGACCGGTGCTGCAGCGAGAGCACGCGGGTTGCCATGCAGGACAAGAGAATGTCCCAGGCGGTGAGCCGCTCCTTCTACATAAGGACAGCCAACCAGGAGCCCATCCGGTCGATGTCGCCCTAGGCGCCTAGATGCTAGACGGTCCAGGCCTTCCGGCTAGAGGGGACATTGGCAAAGGCAGGGACGTTGATGAAGTCCACCTCCATGTTGTTGCGCACGTAGACGTACGAGCGTTGCCAGAGCTTGACGGTGTCGGGGAGCTCCAGGCGGGGGATGGGCGCTGACGGCCGCGGGTAGATGGCACATCAGCCCGTCTCCGTTAACGGGCTGCCCTTCCCCACCACCTACACCTTGAAGTGGAAGAACTTCAAGAAATTTGCGGCGTCGGGGCAGATGCAGAGGTATGCCTCGCAGCAAGCCGCGTGATGCGACAGCATCGACATGGCGTTCGCTCCGAGGTGGTGGAGCTACAGATCAAAAGTGACCAGCTGCTCCAGGACAAAGCGGCTCAGCGGCAGCCCGAGGCCGCGAGCAAAGTGCACGAGAAAGACGATGGATTCGCCTGGCTGGGGGTGCGGCACCCGCTCGCCCTCCGGCGCGAGGTGATGCTTCACCACCCACTCCGACGGCAGGAACTGCCCCGCCGATACTTCTTCATGAGCTCCTCCGTGACATAGGAGCCGCACCAGCCGCCGGCGACCTCGGGCAGCATGTTACCTGGGATGGTAGCCGTGATGGAGGCGCGGGGTCCCGTGGTCAAAGAAGAAGGGAGGTGTCGGCGACTAAAGAACGGTGGCGCGGAAGAGCAGAGGGAGGCTAGAGCGCAAAGAAGAGCAAGGATGGCAGGCGCAGGGAGGCGAAGTGAGGAATCACTGCTCCTCGCGCATGTATTTATTGGCGTAGGGTAACTGCGACAGGTCCCCTGCCTCGACGCCACGTGGCAAAGCAACTACCCACTACCCCGCGACGGTTCGTGGCGGATCGCGTGCGCTAGCGCTGCGCGCGCAGAAGATCCCGCAGGCGTTACTGCAGGAGGCAAAATGCTCCCACGATCTCCAAGGAGACACAATGATGGAGGCGTGCGCACGGTTACCAAAAACTGCAGCGGCAGACCCAGAAGTCAAACTGACGTGACGCGCGCCAGAAACGGCAGGCGTGGCTTACTCAAGCACCAACGACAGCAGACTGGCGATCCATCTCCCGGCCGGCTGAGGCAGCCGGTCAAGAAGATCACCCATAACACCCTGTGGGTGGGTCCACCGACTCCGTAGCCGGTGAACTCCAGCCGGGAAAATGACACAGAATCCAAGCCGGTACAGGACAAAAACTACAAGACAAAGACTACAAGACAAACGAAAAAGACAATGCATTTGCGTCATCAACCATTTCAAATGAGCACGCAAGAACTTCTCCGCAAGGCCAAGTCCTAACGCGCTCGGGGACTAGTGTCGGGGGATGACCCCCGGGTAGACCAAGATAGGACCAACCGGCTGGCTCCAAGGAGCGCATGCCGCCTGGACCCAGATCAAGGAAGCGCAGCCGGGTGGAATTCCCACCAGGTCCATACTTAAGTTTCCCCGGCTGGCCAATCTAGCCGGGTAGCCAGAAGAACTGGCTAGGGGCCGCTCCTAGCCGGCCGCCTCGAATCCGCTCGACATTGTACGGTGGGGATGACGCTCCTTGCTGAGCGTGCCTTTGACCGGACGGGCTGGCTGGCCTGGCCGACGCTGCTAGACAATTATGCCAAAGCTGGAGGCTGACGAGCAAAGCAAGAGCTGATGAGGAAATCCCCGGCTTACGCATAAAGAGCCGGCTGATGGATAAAGAGCCGGATGACAAGTAAAGCAGGTGCGCTGAGCACTAAAGCATGGTCCTCCCCTGTACTAGAGGCTTGACTGGACCCGGGCCTACTATTTGGCCCTGTCCAGCCGGCCCACTTCCTAAAGTCCAAATCCAAACAGTAAACCTTAGAACCCACCTTGTAAGCTACCTCCTCGACTTGTATATAAAGGGGGTAGCGCTAGGGTTCTAGGTAAGCTGAAGCAGGAGGAAAATAGTCACCAGAAGAAGGACTTAGAGAATTCTTAGCAAGAAATAGCTAAGGAAACAACTCTAGGAGCACTTGTATTGGGCACCCGCCCCCTTTGATAGTAGATCCTTGCAGGAGTAGGAGTTTTACCTTGCCAAGAGGGCTCCGAACCTAGGTACATCGCTGTGTTTGCTATTGGTGGTATGTCAACGACTATAGTGTACTACATCATGTAGTGGTATGCTGCGTCACCGCAGCTAGTATCAGAGCATATTCTTTGTCCTTAGGATTAAAACCCTTTTAGGAAGATCATTAGGTTGGATAGTGACTATAGGATCCATCTTATCTAAACCAAGACTTGTGATGAGTATCCACTTGAGGATAAATATTGTCACACTTAAGTTGGATGTTCTTATCATCTTTCTTAAGGTTTAGTTATATGCCTTCTCTAGAGAATTGCCATTTTAGTGTTGATCTAAATAGGTATAACACCATTAAGACATCTTAAGTAAGATGAAATATCAAAGAAGATTACGACTAAGATTAGAATATCATGTGGAGTAGAATTAGTGATAGAGTCTATATTTAGAATCCATGTGAAGTAGCAGAATCTTATCACTAGTTGATACCACTATACCATACAGGGTAGACCATCAGAGTATGTATATAAACAATTGGAAGTAAATCATGTGGCATTCACTTGGGAATTACATGTGATAGAGTAGAATTTTGTTAAGAATCATTAATAGTAAGCTAAGAAGAAGAGTCGTCATGGTGAGATGAGCTCTTTAAATCATGAGGACTAGGTAGATCGTAACAAGTTCATGGTGAAAATAGCTCCGAGACCATGATAAGTCTGTAATTAGGACAAGTACTTAGTAACAAAGCTTGTAATAACAACAAGTAAAGAACGGTGTAGGTCTATGATAGAAGTCATATGTATTATAACATTATGATAATTGTTGGAATAATGTAGTAACTAAAATTTTGTTAGTAGTTTTGAGAGATCATATGAGGATAGTTATGATAGAATAGAAAATTAGTAGTCTTTAGTAGTCCTAAAGGAAATGTAAGTGGTTAGTGAGAACCAAAGTGAGACCACTTTGCTCAAAACTATCCAACTACAATTGGGTAGTTTGGGGTAAATAATGAGACAAAGAGTAGTTTAACACTTAAGTGCTAAGTATCACGGTGTAAACTTATACTAGGAGGTGTCATATACTACACAGCTAAGCCTGAATTCTAGAGGTACTATACTCAACTATTATATTCCGGGCTTAGAATGATGTGTGTTATATGTACCACATTTGGATTTTTGGTGTTTAATTGCATCTTCTTGATTGACTAGATCTGTACATGAAGTTTGACTTGATTTGCAAATGCATGTTGCATTATCAAGTTACTACTTGATGTTATAGACCTAGATAGTAAGGGAATTCATGTAAGGGAGTGACGAGTTCCGAAGATCAAGTTGGAGACTTGCAAGAAGAAGGAAGCTAAATATAAGGAGTATCAACACTATTTTGAAGGATGGATCAACCACAACTTACTATGAGCTGGCAATAAGAAGGATTACTAGTGCAGAAAAAGGGGGAGAGCACCATGAAGGATGAATTTAAGTTCACTCAAAATAGATGATGTTGCTCATAAGCTGTCAACACCCAGATTTTTAATCCCAGATGCCTTTTATGCCATACATCGCAATCCTAGGATTACCATTTTTGTGAGACATAACAGATTGGATATCACAGTACATCATCCATTACAAACCATAATAAGGTCTTACACAAATAAAGGATCTCATGATCCAGTCTTAGTACAAACAAGTAGCAGAATAAATAGCGTAGCGGTGGGCTCCATCTTTAGTGTCACAGGCAATGCTGACGATGGGAGATAGTCCTAGTTGTCGTAGCCGTCCTGTTGTCCTTCTTCCGGATAGTCCTCCTCATAGTCTAGCCACGGGAATAGCTAGGTACAAAGCCATGAGTACTCTTTAAGTACTCGCAAACTATCACTAACAAGTAAGGTAGTTCTAGTAGGAATTCTAAGTTCTAAGTTTATTTGCAAAGTTAAGTTTGAAACCTAAGCTGAGTTCAGAAACAAAGAAAGATAAAATAAAGTTTGAAATCACCTAAGTGGGAACTTAGTTGTCATAGTCACAACTCTGTTGTGGTCAAGTCATGTCACAATTCATTTCATAAGTCATTTTGAAAACATTTGACAACGGAATAGTATGGCCACTCCAACTATCCATAATCGCGGACGTGACTATTCGAATAGTTTGACACTCTGCAGAGGTGGTATATTTTCACCACAAAATTCAATACATCTGTCAGGGATAACCCTGAATCATCATACTTAGTATGCAGATAATCAAACGTAACATTTCCTTTACACACTCTAGTATAAGCACCTCTCCTATGAGCTTGGCCTCCCAGCCATGGCCATCTGCCATCCTGGGCACTACATAGGTGGACAACATTGAGAGGTAGCCTCAGCTCAAAACTCTCCCGCCAGGGAACCAATACTAATGCATATAAACTTCCGGCTAAGGCTTACCCAATTCAGGTATTGTGGTTGTACGGTAAAATTGGAATGGTATCGCATCCGAACCCAACCATCTGTTTTTTTATTAAGGGCTAAGGCTCATGCCTCAACATTTTCATCATCATAAACCATTTGTGTTTCTCAACACATGTCAAAACATCTCAATAGAATGACTCATCATTCCAAGGTTTTCATAATCATTTTCACCAAGTATTCCCATCTAAAGTGATCAAGTTTTTGGTTTAGCTCTAAACTACTAAGTTAAGAGTGGTCACTAATGGGGGATGCTAATCTCAATCTCATGCCATAGAATGACATCTAAGTCTAACTAGATAGGCCAAGTTTTATACTCTTTATGCTATCTATAAACAAAGTAAAGAACTTTGGTAAAGTAAAAGAAAGTAAAGCCTGTAAGTAAAACTTGGGATAGGTATAAATCAAAAAGGTATAACTAAAGCATGCCTAATGCATCTTTCTTGGTTTATTTTTCTTGCAAGGGTTAGCTTGCATTGTTAATGATGGCTTGCCTTGGTTGGTGTAGTGGTTGAAATTTTCTTCGTCTTCTTCGGGTAGCACTCCTCCTCCTCGTAGACTTGGTCGGTACTATCGTCTATAAATATATATGGAATACACAATCACCAACCAATACTTAACTAGTCTATTTAGCACACTAAGGCACACATTTGATGATCTAGTATCATCACAATCATCACAAGATTTAATGAACTAGTTTCATTTATTTTATTTGAGAAAAGTAATTTCTACTCATTGAAAATATCTAAGATTTAATATTCTCCAATTAAAATATGGGATCATGTGGACACATGTCATAACCACATATTCTAATGCATGGGAATGTGATTTAAAGGTTGGATCACATTTTAATAAGTTTAAGTTTAATATTTAAATGATTTAAAGTGACTAGAAATGCCTATATAGCATTATTTTGGTACTAGTACAAAGTCCCTACATGCAAACCTAAATATTATTACATATTTAGATAGGTATTGTCAAATGTGATTTTTGAGAGTTGGAAACAAGTCAAAAGCTATTATATTTGAATTTTGAAAAATGTTTGAATGTAGAAAAGTCTCTGTATTGTTATTTTTGCTATATGTGATCTATAACTCCAATTGATTTAAATTTAATGGTCTTGGATAGAGATTTAAATTATCTTTCTAGCAAAATTGGAATCATTCAGTTTGGTTCAGTAGAACTCTTTCAATTGATTTTTAAACTAGTGGGTAGAAACTAGATTAAGTCTAAATAGAAAAACACTTATTTGAATTCTAGGGCCAGCGTGGGAAACTAAAATGGGCCAGCACAGTGACACTCTGCGGCGCAGAGGATAGCTGACAGGGGGTCCCGCATGTCAGTGGCTCTTCTAACGTGAAGCGGTACGGGGCGATGTGGACTGTGCGATTAGAACCTAGATCAACGGCTCTGGCTCATCGTCGACGACGGGCTAGTCGCCGGCGAGGCTAAACCCTAGCGGCTCGGTGGGGGTATATTGGGGGCTTACCAGGGCTCCATCTAACATGGCGATGGGGGCGATCGAACGAGGAGACGATGGCGGGCTCAGGTGAGGTCGCAGCGGCTCCTAGGGTGGTTGCAATCGACTGCCCTTCCTCCTCTGCTGCGGTGGCTCTGGTGGAAATTCCGGCGAACGGCTGCTCGAGTGGCTTCGGCGATGCTGTGAGGTGGTTCTGAGAGAGAGGGGAGTGAGGTAGTGTGGCGAAATGGTGCTGGGGAGGGATCCATATATAGGCTCGACGAGGAGACCATGAGGGCGACGGTGAGCTCGTTAGTGACGTTGGTACAAGGTGCTAGAGGCATGGGCAGGGTAGGCGGACGGTGGCTTGCCTCCTGGCGGTCAGCTACGACGCAGCTAGGGGCGGTGGTATGTGGTCGGGAAAGGTCGACGCTCTATGCGGCAGAGGCGGTGCTCGATGCTGCGTGCGGTGGCTGCTGGTCGCGCGGCGGGAAAAGGGCATGTCTGGTAGCTTGCTGGGGTGAAGGCGGAGCGGCGCGTGCAAGCTGAGGTCGAGGCGCAGCTTGTGCTGGCCTGCCGGGGACGACGCTCTAGTGTGCTCCGTGCATGGCAAAAAAGCCTCGGTGGTCCAGGGGTTAGCGTTGCTCGGGGAAGGGACCGTGGGCGGCGGTAGGGTGTGGCGGAGCTAGGGGTGTGTGGGTTTGGCGCGGCGCTGTCTCGGGCGCGTTGCCCATGTTTGGCCGGCGGCGACCAAGAACGGGCGATGCGGTACTAGCGCTGCGGGGCAGAGGGGATCTTGTCTAGGGCTAGGTGAGTGTAGAAGGGGATAGAGGAGAGATGAGAGGGTCCAGAGGGTGACAAGAACTTAATTTGCAACAGTATTAGTTAGGCCAGAAGATTTTTGCCTGCCAAGTGTTCGATAAAATGGCCGCAAAAAGATTTTATTTGAATTTTGAAATGATTTTTGGTGTGTGGCTTGATCTCATGCTTGGTAGTCTGTGTTTGCTTGGGATTGTCAAGATGAACTCATTTGAGTGGTTTTTAGAAAAGTGTGGTCTATGCATATGAAATGGATTCCATTTTCAAATGCCATTTAAATTTAGTATTTAAATGTTTTTGTAAGATTTCAAAGTGGGCCTGGGTAGATCTTTACTTGTACTAGCAAGGGGTGCAAAGATCCATAATTGTTTCTGTTTGTATTTGACTTCTAGGAACACCTAAAGTGACCTAGTGGATTAAAATGGCAAAAGTGGACATTTGCATTTATTAATCTTATTTGATTTCTTTTTCTTTGGATTTTTCTTGGGAATTCAACTTTCAATCATTTTACAACCATTAGAGCAAACAAACATGGCAATTCAAAACAATTCTATATTAATGCAACACACATATGCATTCCTAATTGTTTTAATAAGAAAAAGTTTTTGTTAACCCTAAATTGGGTGATTTGGATCTTGATAACCTTGATTAAAGTTTTGGGATGTTACATAAGCTAATAAAGTAGTTGTACCTAGTTCATGGAAGTATCACGAATTAGTGCAAAGAAGAAGTCTTGTAATAAAGGTGGTATTGTAGCTCTGACAACTCAGAGAGAATGCCAATAAGAAGTCAAAAACCCATAGGGTAATCCATACACCTAGGAAGATCCACAGCTGATATCCGTAGTTGGTATCCATAGCTACTATCCTAACGGTGTAGTGAACTAAGTCATATTTGTGTAATCTAAAGAGTATAAAACTTGGCCTAAGTTAAGTTAGACCTAAGGAAGTATGAAATTAAAGATCGTCTTTTGAGACACTTCATGACATCGGGCTTACCAAATCAAAAATGTCCAGAAGGTTAAGAGTAAGATAAATAGTGTTGGAAGATTCATTTCAGAAATTCAAAATTGTGTGGATATACCGTAGATTCTTTCGGGAGACCTTATATAGGTAAGATTTAAGCTAGACAGAGACTAATACCTTAACTAGTGGGTATTATACATGAAGTTTAGAGACCATTAGGAAACCCCAAGGGGGAGAGTAAACAATAAACACTGAAGTGTTGTTGTCTAACTTTCTGATTAAAGGTTGGAGAAGTACAAAATTATTATGAGATTAAGCCTTATTACCATAAGGTTATAAGAAATCATTTGTATAAGAGTACTCTCTAAAGTATGTCCGGATGAATGACCAAAGTAGACATAACCGCTTAACCGAGTAAACTAGTTATAAAGGGGGAAACTGCTGGTAAGTTATCCTTTAGTGTAAAGAGAGTATTCCAATATAGATTGGTGTAGTGTAATAAGAAAGCCGGATTGGAATGGACTAAATGTGTCCTAAACCAATTCTAAATAGAAGTATAAGGACGTAGTCTAAGAAATTATGGTAAAAGAAGCCATAGGATAACTTAGAAGTGATAGTGGATATTGTAAAAAATGAAGAGGATTCAAGGAAAAAGATTTGGATACAGGATATAACAATTATCCCCAATTATGATCACTATGGATTTGAGAAATGGTGTAAGCAATACAAGTCAATACCTCATTCCGAAACGCAAGAGAGTACGAACTTCGGGGACGAAGTTTATTTTAAGGGGGGGAGTCTATAACGTCCCAGCATTAGAGCTTAGAAATAAGCTGAACACAAGTGTGTGCATTGCATTCATGCATATAAAATCCGGATAATTTTCACGCTTTTAAATAAAACTTGTCAAAGTGATTGAATCTTCTCTTAACTTGGTGGAACTGAAGTAGATCATCAAGTTGACTACAATAAGTTTCAATATGACCTTTGTTAAAAACCTTATCTTTGGGTAATACAATTTGATCTAAGGGTAGATCAAATGTAATAAAACTAAGTCACAACACACTACTTAACAAGGAGTACTAGATCTCCTAGAGATCATTATATGATATTCCATACAACAACTCAAGGATGAAAACTTAATATTCTAAAGATGATATTAAGATATTACCTACCATAAACTTTATATACCAAGTTAAGTATATAACTTAAGTAAAAGAAACTCTATAACTAAATCTTGATACACTTGTTTGCTATAGTTATTCCTACCATGGGTATCATGGTAGTTCTTAAACATTTACTCTTATTACAAATAGAGTAGAAAGGAAAGTCAAGCCAAGACCATCCAGCATATACTCTTAATATGATATTAATAGATGACAATCCTATTTAACCAAGTCCTAGTGTCTGTTGATCATCAATGTGTGTGATCAATTCTTGACCTAGAACTTATTGACTCATAGCCTTTGACCTATTGTGTTGACCTTCCAAATACCTTAAGTAAATTAATCTGAAGGAAGAACTAGATATGGTTGAGTGTACCATCATCAATGGAATGTGATCCTTAGTAGAGATCAAACCATTTGATGTTGGAGGAGTTAACTCATGAGTTAACTAGAAGCAGTACCTAAACTCAAGGGTTGAGCTAGTAATTGAGGAGCTATGAGAAAGCTAGTAGTATTAGTACATTAGATAACAATCTTGTTAGGACAATTGGATATAGACTTAGAATAAGCTTGCTTAACAAGATAAGTCTATAGAGTGACTAATACAAGTTTAATACTTAGTTGAGTATAGATCTTGATCAGACAAATAGAAGCCAAAGCTTAGTTTGATCAAATGATGGTGGTCATTATTCCCAAGTCACCTGAGAATAGATAACTAGGTGTTGAAGAAGACTTATGAGTATACCAAATTAGGTAAATCCCTAGTAAGAAGAATCATATAGCTTGAACATGAGAAGTCAGTTTTATGAAGTAGTTGGAGGCATAGTAGATTGATCTAGCTAATACAAGAATAAACTTGTATTATCGGTGAAGAACCATACTTATTCTAGAAGATTGATATCCTTTGTTATGTATAGGGAGGATTGTAGTCTTGCAACCCTTGGAAGAAGTTGCAAGATGGAGTTAAGGAGGTTAATAGCATCAATGGTAGTTATTTAAGAGGAGTTATATATTAGGAGTAAGAATGGAGTATTGTTGGAGTGGCATGACCATGTCATCATATGATGATGGATATGGTGGGGTCAGATGATTGTCTTATTCAGGAAGATGTGATCTTTGTGAATAAGATAAGAGAGATATATAGAGTATATTTAGGAAAGGAATTCCTTATCTAAAGATAACCTTGGTGAGGTATTAAGGTAAGGATTCTTTAGAAGCCTTAACCAAGAAGATATCAAGCCATGACAAGACCCATGTCTACTGTATTATTCAAGACCCTAGAACCCAATGGATAGTATCTCTTAGTCAAATGAAATGTCTAAGAGATAAGTAGAAACCAGATGAGTGTTTACAGATGAAAACCTTATTTGCTTTATTATCTTAAACCCTAACCAAAAGTGTTCTGTGGTGATTCTAAACTCTACAACTCAAGTAGAATAGGATTTGGCAAATAACCAAATATGGAGGACCATGAAAACCAAATCATCATATTATGAACTACAAAGATTAATCCTTTATAATGTATTTGGATAAATCCTTTATAAAGATAAGAAGGAACAAGATTCTATATACATGGATAAACATCTCAAACCAGTACCATTCAGATTATCAAGTGAAACTAGAATAATTTCTATAAGATCTTCTTATAGGAAGAAAATCCCTAAACCCTAATCATTATTAATAATTCTTAATGAAAAAGAATTACAATATAATGAATATATTTTAATGCACAATAAGAAATTAAGAGAAGATGATTATAAATTCTACAAACAATAATATTCATGACTTATAGAGTTTCTGCATATTTTAAACTCTTGTGGAATTCATATTTGAAGTAGTTTGTACTAAAACAGAAAATAGAAAACAGAAAACAGAAAATTTAATCGAAATAGAAAAAGAGAAAACCGCGTAGCAGTATCGGCCCACGGCCCGCTTTGTTCCTCGCTTAAGTGCCGCCCGCATGCACCCTCCTAAGCTTTTCGCTCGCTTCGCAACAGCCCAACCACGGTCTAGCCCAACTTACCATTTCGTCCAGCTTATCGTTGTCGTCCACCTCTCGCAGTCGCCGAAGCAGTTGCGTGGCACGAGCACCGCCGCTTGCCGGCGTGGAGATTAGTGTCATTGTCGTCTGGGAGGATAAGGAGGCCACCGCGACACCCTAGTCCATCCTCATCCCCATTTTACCTCTTTTCCTCGCACGCTATGATGCTCCCGCACTGAGATCGCCGCAACCCTAGCCATAGAAGCTTTTGGGCGCCGCCGTTCCACACCTCTTCTCATTGTCCTGAGCTCGTTATCGAGATCCTGGTGCTCGCCTGGGTCGATTGCCCCAGCTATCGTACACAGGAGGTGGCAATCAAAACCTCGATCTCGAGCTCCGGCCACCACGTTCGTCAACGATTCCACCGCCATCAACCTCGAGCTTCCTCTCCGATTGCTTCCCTGTAACCATGATGAGTCACTGATTCTCGGGAACATCTCCATCTTCTCCCTCCTGACTCATAGTCCTTGGTCACCATGCGTTGTCCGCCGCCGCCGTGGTTGCTCGTCATCGGCACTACTCCGGTGATTGTTTTGTAGTGGCACCACCTCCAGTAGGTACACCTTAGCCTTCCCGTTCAAATGCCTCACTCGGCTCACCCGCGCGTGCTCGTAGACGTTGCTTCTGGTGACCAATTGGGGGTGGCCGGCGAGGTGACCTCAAGCTTACATCACACCCGCCCTCCACCCAGTGAGCACGTTTGAATCGTTCAATGCCTACGTGGTCTATGATGTGTTCCCTGGACCCACTAGTTAGTAGCTATGTCTAGGGTTAGTATCGGTGTAAAAAATAATGAAGTGGGGGTGTCATCATTGACTAGTACACACTTAGGTGGCATCCAACGTGGCCACTGGCCCACAAGTCAGTGGCTAGGGCTAGTTGAGTCCGGGTGTAAAAAGGATTGTCTATTTAAATATTTAGATAAAACAATATATGTTTAAATATAAATAAATTTTAGGAATTTAGGAAAATAGTTAAATCATAAAAATTGAATATCTTTTGTTTTATAATTCAGAAAAATATATGTTATATATCAAAATATTTAGAAAAATAAAATCTATAATTTAACTTTATTAACAAACATTATTGTGTTAACTATTTAAATAAATATTATTTAATAAAGATTTTATAAGTAATAATACTTTGAAAATTCATATTTTAATATTGGTAAATGAGAAAAATATAAATAATAAACCAAAATTCTTATAAAAACAAAATCTATATTTACAAAGTTGTTTCAATTATTTTTGTATTCCTAAACTAATATTTATTATTTGTTTAGTACTTATAAAATGAATAAACTTATAAAAATCATCTCTTATTATTTAAAATTCACAAAAATACTTCTAATATACCAAAATGATAAAAAAATGAAATCTACACAGTAAAAATATCAACTCATACTTTTGAAGTAAAATAAAAGGTAAAGGTCTAATAAATATATAAACCCTTTTATTTTATTTCAATTCATTAAAAATATATAAATATTTACTCTTGCCTTTAGTATTGTTTGTTTAAAATCTAAAAATGTAATTGCAAGTCAATTAATGTTTAAGTGAAGTTTAAATAGGTCAAACCATTTTAAAATATATCTGCTAAAACTATCATCTCAAATTAAGGGTATTTTAATTTTCCTAAAAAGATTTTACCAATTATAAAATCAACTTAAATAGGATATTGTTCATCACAAGAATCCTATTCACTTATAACTTTAATAAAATACCATCTTATTCAAATAATAAAACATAAATTATAACATGTGGAATGTTAAGAGGTAAACCATCTACAGTATAGTGCCCTGTTCAATACATGCAAATTTCCACCACTTATAAAATGATTGTTTAATGTCGTAATGTCTTCCTTTTTAATAAGCTTACCTAATAAGAAAACCTTAAAGTGTTAGCCTTAAGTTTAAGTACTTTTTACTTTGTAAAAGTAATCTTTACTCAAAAGTTATTCTTTAAAGAAACATTAAAAGTAATCTTTAAACACTTCTTTAAAAGATCTAATTGATTCTTAATCTTGTTTAAGCAATATTTTAGATACCATAACCCATTTGAGTGCCTTAGTATTGCATATTACTTGTTCTATTTACTTATTGTTTCACACACACTCTCACAAGCCTTAATAAGATGCACAAGTGTGAATTTGTTATAAAAGTGCAACACATTCTAAAGAACTCATTTCCAGTTTCCAAACCCTAGTTCAAATACGACTATTCCGGGAATTCACATTTATCAAATTGACTTCAGCATCGTTGCATCTTGCTTCTTTATACATTAGTCCTTACCGGACCAATGATGCTATTTACAGAGTTTGGATCTTCTATTGTCTTGAAGACCGTGACTGCATAATCTTGCAATCACAAAAGGCAAGTTCACAACTTGCTCATGTCCTTTGATTATTTTCTATGCTTGTAACTCAACTGTGTCATCACCTGCATTTCAAAAAGGTTGAAAACAGTATTTTCACAATTAACTGGAAAAATGGATTACTGATCCAGGGTGATTAGCTAATCTATCATAACTGACAATGGAAACGCCATTGTACAGTAATGTATCATCTAGGACTTAACAACCAATGTCGCCAGTGATTCTAGCGCTGTATATTATGCATCAACCATGAGATTTGGAATGGGACAGAGAGGTCAGCTATATCTTATTCCTTTCATATGGAGGCGAGATGACCTTATCGTGATGTTGGGATTCCCGGTGTGGATCCAACATATGGGTGGGCACCCTTAGGCCCCACGATTTTGGTGTCTAGATTATTTATGAGTGGCTGCCGGAGGTATAGCCGGACCTTCGGGAACTCACCATGGTAGTAGCCTACCCTAGTTGGGGGCTTAACGGAGGTGGAGTCAGCCCCGGAGGATCGTGCAGACATATGGGGTCGCGGAGAGGGCAGTGATTGGCTTGGATCTTAGACTGGGCCCCACATCAAGGAATTGTGGACGGGAATAAGCTGCTCGGTTGTGCAACAAAGCTAAGGTATCTTTTGGGAAAAGTGACGCACCTCTGCAGAGTGTAAGAATTGTGACATGTTACTCCCAGTTCTGGGAAGGAGCTACGAACGCGGCAGGAAAGGAACTCCATGAAGTTTTGGTCAACCTGTGAAGGCTGTCGGACATAGTTTTTAGAATAAAAGCACTCTTTGAAGAAATGTTTACGAAAACCTGCATTGCCTACGACCTCTAGTCTATGGCTGTAGAGATAGTGAATCATACACTCCTTTTTAGTGAACTTGCTGAGTACGCTCATACTCAACCGTACCTTCTTAACCCTTGCTAGGTTCTAAGCCATTGAAGACAATGTCAACATCAATTTCTGCTCAAGAAACCATCATCGACAACTCAAGTTCTTCAATAAAGTCAATGAAGTCAACATATGCATCAGCTGAATTAAAGATAAAGTGTCGGTTTAGATAGGAGTAGATTCTCTAGCCATAAAACCTATTTCTGTAGAGCATTGCAATAGCAGCAATGGCAAACCAAATAGTTTAGATGCTAGTCTTAGTTATTAGATATTTCTGAGTTATTATTTCTGGTTCTTCTTTGTAAGAAGTTCTTTCTCTCTCTTTAACTTAGAGTGTTCTCTTGATCTTTTGTAAAGAGTCGTGTTGTAATCTATAGTCATGTCTTGGACCTACTGTGTTTTTGTTGTACCACTCTAAGGGATGTAATACTAGGGAACGGTGTTTCATTGGTGTTATGTCACCGACTATAGAGTACTACATCATGAAGTGGTATGCTGGGTCACCGCACAACCCTTGCCGATGAAGCTCTTGATGGAGGCGTACACGCCTACTTCTCTTACCCCATCGGCGCCTCCTCCACCTCCATATCCACCTGCGCCGAGCCCTTGCCGACAACCCCACCCGCCACGCAGCAGGGTCAACACGAAGAACAACAACGAGAGAATTAGGAGATGCCTCATCACCACAAACAAAGAGCCGAAGAGGCTGTCGATGTAGTCGATTGAGCCGTCAAGGTTGCGGCCACATGCCACAACACGTCTGTCCCGTCGACACTAGAGTCAAACTAGCAGCCGTGGAGCAGGATCATTGGACGGAGCCGACAGACGCGATGGAGGCCTGCCTAGGTAGGCGCACCGAGATGACGCGGTTGTTCAAGAGGCGAAGGTTGTTCATGTGCAACACAGCAGGGCGAGCCATCGCTGCCAATGGCTAGCATCCCCCGCATCGCTGACATTGGCGGCTAGGGTTTGTCGTGGGATAGCAGGAGCCGGCGGCAGGTTGAATCGGTGGAGGCAGAATAGACATAGCAAAGAGGAAGGGGATCCATCTCCGAGAGAAAGCAGTGACTTTTTTTTGACACGAGAAAGGCTAGACATGTCGCTCGTCAGAACCGACTTGGAAAGGTGAACCATCACACGCCGAAGGAAGCGACTCGAAATCAACACACTCATTTCGCAAAAAAAAAATAGCACACTCAATCGGTTAGAGCAACCATAGCACCTCAAAACAAGGGAGCTTAGAGATCTTTAGGGATTTTCTGTTTTGATGGGAAAATATCGAGTCACATGTGACTACGTTGCACTCCTAACATGGCAACAAATGATGTCCAGTTCTAGGTTTCAAATAAAATTAAGACCGCGCATGCCCATGCGGACGCATGGAGTTAAAGGAACAATACATAAAGGGATGTTTGGTAGCCTGCAATTGATTTTCGGCCCAGCCCGATAGTGTTGGCCATGACACTGCCCGTTGTGAACAAGCACTGGGTCATCTTCTACAGCCCGTTAGATAGTCTGTGTGGCATCCTTTGGGCTAAGATTGCGGCCCGTTTGGTTCCCTATTTTTTCCAGCAGATGCAAAAGATGGTGTTTGGTGCCCAGCCTGTTTCCTTCCTTTACACATGTTGATACACTAACCTCATTCAGATGTGCTGATCTTACCACATCACATCTACACAACACACATTCATGGAACACATCACATAAGAACAAGGCATATAAACTAGACTAGGCAGGTTAGATCATAGTTAGGTGCATCCCATGGCACATGATAGGTTGTTCATGTCAGGGGTACACACCCCTAACCCAAAAGACACCCAGAAGACAGTGGTTCGACATAGCATACAGCAGACAAACTAGACTATATATACAATCAATAGCAGATAAGACGATAAGATGAGCTTATCGCAGGTTATCAACTCCTTTGTTCTGTTGAAATCCCCGAAGAGAGTCACCTTGAAGCCCTTCTGCTTGTTGATGTACTTGAAGGCGAGGACGTTACCAACCCAGAGCTTGATCTTCGCCACAAACTCACTCCAGCCCTTCATGAAGTACATCTGCCGCTCAAACATCTGTAGTTGCACACCATACTCACAGAAGAAGGAGGTCTTCGGGGGGAGTGTGTAGACCTGCTGCCTTATCTGCAGCTGCTTCAACACTACCGCCTTCTTGCTTTCCGGGAGCTAGAGAGCAGCCAGGTCTGTGGCCTTGATCTAGACGTAGAAGCAATGAGGGAGGTTATGGATTCTGCAGTGACGAAGGCGAGGCTTGCAGCCCTAACGTTCCTTCTTCTTCCTCGTTTGCACTTCTGCCAGCATCCTGTTCAGGGTTGGTCTAGACATTGAGGGAGGGAGGTCTCGGATGAAGTCCTCGTACCCAGGCATAGGAGGAACTGTGTTCCTACACAAGGTGTCCTAGTCCTTCTTGGGTACCTTGCTGATCAGAACTGGTCAGAAAACAGTAGCAAATGCATTGTACAAATCAAATAGATCAATGATAGTTGTACATATCAATGCATAAAGGCACTGGCTTTCATCTACACATGCATAATGTTGCTGCCAAGCATGTGGACAAGAAAAATGGTAGTGACATTCATCTACACATGCACAATGGTGCTTCCAAGCATGTAGATAAGCAAAAATGGAAGTGACATGCATCTACACATGCATAATGGTGCTTCCAAGCATGTAGACAAGCAAAAAATGGTAGTGACATTCATCTACACATGCATAATGGTGCTTCCAAGCATCTGCACAACCAAAATGGTAGTGACATTCATGTACACATGCATATAGGCAGTGCCATTCATCTACACATGCATAATGGTGCTGCCAAGCATCTACACAACCAAAATGGCAGTAACATTCATGTACACATGCATAATGGTGCTGACTATTAGAGATATGTCACGTTATGTGAAATGATTGCCAGAGATATGTCACATTATGTGACATAACACCCCAATCCCCTGAATCGTGGAGAGTAATATTTGTGATCTCCCATTGATGGTTGGGATTGTAATTTGTCTATACATGCAATGGAAAAGGCCCTAGTTTGATCAACTCTCCTAGTCTATCTTTCTCACATGGTATCAGCCTAAATAATCCTACACAGCTTCCGCTCCTCCCGCTCTCCACCATAGCCACCGTCGGCCTCTCTCCAACCCTAGCCGGCCACCGTCGCCCAACCCCATCCCTCTCCTCTCTCATCTCCACCATGGCTACTCTTACTATGCAGCCATCCTTCTTCCTCGACCATGCTGCCCCCTACACCGTATCTTCGTGTGGCGCTCCGCCTGCCTCCGTTCTCAAAATGGCTCTTCCTCACTCCGGCCATGCCGCCCCCTACGCGTGTCTTCGTATGTCGCTCCTCCTGGCGCTTCCCCCTACGCAACTCTTCCCCATGCCGGCTAAGCCGCCCCCAACGCGGCTCCTACCCACGCCGGCCATGCCACCCCCTACGGAGCGTCTTCGTACGATGCTCCTCCTAGAGCCCACCCTACGCGGCTACTCCCCCTCTAGCTACACTACCACCAACGCGGATCCTACCCACACCGGCCATGCCGCCCCCTATGGCGCGTCTTTGTACGTCGCTCCTCCTGGTGTTGCCCCCTACGTGGCTCTTCCCCATGCCGGCTACGCCGCCTCCAACGCGGATCATACCCATGCCGGTCACGTCGCCCCCTACGGTGCGGTCACGTACAGCGCCCCAAAAGGTGTTGCCTCATACGGTATTGCCTTCTATGTTGCACCACTGGCATCGGTGCAAACATGGGCTCCCTCACCCCCACGGAGTGGGTCTTCGACAATGGTGCCACCGCCCACCTCTCTAAGGACACCGGTATCCTTCACTCTCTTTCTCCACACCTTGTTTATAGTCATGTCACCGTTGGAGATGGCTCCTCCGTTCCCGTCTCCTCCTATGGTCATGTCTCTCTTACTTCTTTTTTATCTAATCGTCCTCTTCATATTTGCAATGTTCTTGTTACACCTCGTGTTATTAAAAATCTTGTCTCTGTCCATCAGTTCACTACTGATAATAATTGCTCCATAGATTTTGACCTTGTTGGTTTTTCTATGAAGGACCTTCTTTCCCGATGTGAGCTTCTTCGATGCAATAGTACAGGGGAGCTTTATTCTTTCCAGCACCCGACACCCCGTGCTCTCACCACGACCACCACACCTCATGATATTTCGCATCGTCGCCTCGGTCACCCCAGTCACGATGCCTATCGTCGTATTTCACATCATATTTCTTTGCCTTCTACTAAATCATTCTCTCATAGTACTCAATGTCATGCATGTCAACTTGGACACCATGTATGTTTGCCTTTTTATTCTTCCACGACTAGAACCACTCGTCCTTTTGAGTTAATTCAGTGTGATCTTTGGACATCTCCGGTCTCGAGTATTTCTGACTTTAAATATTTGTTAGTCATTCTTGTTGATTTTACTCATTTTTGGTGGACCATCCCTCTTTGCCTAAAATCTGATGCCTACGCCGTGCTCGCCTATTTTCGCTGGTTCGCTCATACACAGTTTAATTTGCCTCTTGCGTCCATACAATGTGACGATGGTCGTGAGTTTTACAATGCCAAACTTCACTCCCTCGCCGCAGCACCTGGCATACACATTCGCTTCTTGTGCCCATACACCTCCCAACAAAACCGTAAAAATGAGTGTATTATATGTATAGTTAATGACATCGTGAGTCCTCTCTTATTTCATGCTAGTTTACCGCCTCGTTTTTTGATTGAAGCTCTTCATCACGCCACTCACGTCCCTAATTGCCTCCCCACCAAAAGCATTAGCACGCCCTCCCCATACTTCTCTCTTCATCACACACACCCCGACTACTCGTCTCTTCATGTTTTTGGTTGTCTCTGTTACCCCAACACTGTATCCACTATGTCTCACAAACTCGCGCCCTGGTCTAGTGTTTATATTTTTCTTCGTTATTCACCTGATCATAAGGGTTATCGGTACATGAACCTTGCCACTCAGCGCATCCTTATTTCTCGCCATGTTGTTTTGATGAGTCTACTTTCCCTTTGCCTCGCCACAACCTCCCTCTGCTGCCACTTACGAGTTTCTCAACGATGTTCCTTCTATCGTTGTTACTCTGGTTGCCCCACACACCCCTATGGCGCCGCCCTTGTTGGCACCCTTCGCGCTGCCCTCACCGGCGCCCTCCCCGCCGCCCTCGCTGGTTCCCTCGCCCGTGCATTGCAGGCGTAGCACCTCCAGTGTACATGTCCCTCCCTATGAGAGGCTTAACCTGCATGCTCCGGTTAACAGGTACTCGCCAGTTCCCTCCTCCGCACGTGTAGCTCTTAAGGATCCCAACTGGATCGAGGCTAGGACCGAGGAGTATCGCGCTCTCCTTGGCAATAACACTTGGGATCTCGTGCCTCTTCCTCGGAACGCCAACATTGTCTCCGGCAATGGGTCTTTCGCCACAAGATGAAGCTCGATGGCTCTCTCGACCGCTACAAAGTACACTAGGTGCTTTGTGGTTTCTCTCAGGAGCAAGGTGTTGACTTCGACGAGATGTTCAGTCCGGTTGTCAAACCGGCCACGGTCCGTGTAGTCCTCTCCATCGCGCTCTCCTTTAAATGGGAGACTCGCCAGGTCAACGTCAAGAACGCCTTCCTCCAAGGCAATCTTGCCGAGGTTGTCTACAGTCGCCAACCCACCGGCTTCATCGACTCTACTCGCCCCGAGCACGTCTGTCAGCTGAACCGTTCTCTATATGGTCTCAAGCAGACTCCTCGCGTGTGGTACCAGCGCTTTGCGAACTTCATCAAATCGACCGGCTTCATGTGCTCACGCTCCGACACGTCACTGTTCGTTCTTCAGTGCATGGAGGGTACAACTTTCATCTTATTGCATGTCGACAATATCATCCTCACTACATCCTCGATTTGGCTTCTCGACCGGATCATCGCCTCACTCCGCTCTGAGTTCTCCATGACGGACATGGGCAACCTTCACTACTTCCTCAGCATCGCGGTAACCCACGACTCCTCTGACATGCACCTCTCGCAGGCCAAGTACGCGGTGGAGACTCTAGACAACGCTGGCATGACTGCTTGCAAGTACGCGATGACATTGGTCGACACGTCGCCAAAGCTCTCTGCCTCTACTGGCCCTACCGTGGCCGACCCGACTAAGTACAGGAGTATCGCTGGGGATCCCCAGCACCTTACCTTCACGTTCCCTGACATCGCCTACGCCGTTCAGTAGGTGTGTCTTCACATGCACGATCCGCACGATAAGCACTTGGCGGCCATTAAGCGCACCTTGCGCTACATCAAGGGAACGATGTCTCATGCACTCCAGCTTGATTCGTCTTCACCAAATTCCATGGTCACCTACACCGACTCCAACTTGGCGGGCTGCCCTGACACTCGACGTTCCATGTTGGGTTTCTATGTCTACCTCAATGAAAACCTCGTCTCATGGTCTTCGAAGCGGTAACATATGGTCTCTTTTTCCAGTGCTAAGGCTGAGTATTGTTCTATGGCTAACGTTGTTGTTGAGGCTAGTTGGATTCACCAACTCCTCCACGAGCTTCATCGACCATCTCCTCTAGCTACGGTTGTGTTCTGCGATAATGTTAGCGTCATCTACATGTCAACGAACCCTGTTTAGCACCAGCGCACCAAGCACACCTAGATCGATCTTCACTTCATTCACGTTTGTGTTTCATGGGTCAGGTTCGCGTGTTGCATGTTCCTTCGTCTTAACAGTTTGCCGACATCTTGACGAAAGGTCTTCTGAAAGGGCATTTCCTACCTTAATGATGTTTTGTTGTTTGTTGTCAACACAAGTAAGTTCTTACCGTGTGCTAAGTATATTGCAGGTTTTATCCTTGTAAAGGCACAAGATGGTGTTCTTTCTACCAATGGAAAAGGGTTCAAATTTTAATCAAGAAAAGGGTGCTTGGATGGAAGATGTGGCCTGCTGCTCCCCTCAGTCCAGAGACTCCAGTGTTGCTGGTCAGAGACTCAGGCCTGGTCTCTGGGCTATCTCTGCCCCTAGAATAGTCTTTGTGTCCCTCCCCAGAGTGTGACCCGGAGTCTTGCTCGACCCCAGAGACTCTGGTGCAGGGGTCCGGAGACTCTTGCCAGGTCTCCAGCCAAGACTCCAGGGTGCCCCGAATTGCATTTATTACACCCCCCGGAGTCCTTCTCGGAGTCCTGCGACACCCCCAGAGACTCTGGCCATGCCCGGAGACTCCAACCCTAGAGATCGAAGATGCCAGGGTTAGTGAAAGGGAAATGACTCTATTTGGGGGGGGGGGGGGCTATAAATACCCCCTTCTTCCCAAAGTGCAAGTTGTGGCTTCTACTCTCTCCTCCATTGTTGCTGAGCTCCAACCTCCTAGTTCTCCTTCCCTAGCCACTAGAACATGACGCCCCTTGGGGAATCAAGGGAGGAGACCTAGACCTAGCTTTCCACCAAAGGGATTTGTGTTTCCCCACCATTTGAATAAGTTGTTGTTGCTCTAGGGTTTGAGGAAACCCTAACTTGAAGAAGTCACCCTCCATAGCTCATCCTCATGTGTAAGATCTTCAGGGTCGTCTTGGGAGCCTCCAATTTAGTTGTGGAGAAGTACCCCAATGTTTTGTACAAGGTTTCGGTCGCCGCCTTGAAGGCCACCGTATAGTGGATCGTGTGCTTGCAGTGAGGTGGGTGCGCGGGAGAATAGGGTGAGGCCTTTTCTGGCATTGGTGGTCCTAGTACCACCCACCCCTCCAGCAGAGACGTACTTCCCCTCAAAAGGAAGGAACTTCGGGAAAACATCTCCGTGTCCTCTCTTGGTGATTTCTATCCTTTACTCCTTATTATTGTTGTTGCATGCTTGCTTGTCATATAGGTTCTCTCACCTAGTTGCATATCTAGAGAACTTACTTTGTGTCAAGCCTTAATTTGAAAAGAAGCTAAAAATTAAGTAGCACCTATTCACCCCCTCTAGTCGCTTATACCGATCTTTCAATTGGTATCAGAGCAAGGTGCTCTTCTTTGGCTTAACCACCTAAGAGAAGTATGATCAACACGAACGGGACTGAAACCACTCCCGATGAAGCACCATCACTAAGAGAGAGCTTATCGATTCGATGGATATGGTCTGACAAGAGATGAGAGACATGTTTGAGTTATATCTTAGTAAAAAGGAAGTTGTTATTTCTGATGACATTGATAACCAATCAAGTGGTACCAAACCGGCGGAAGATCCCCTCAGGGGCTCTCGTACCGGTGAAGGTAGCAACAAGGATAAAAGTAACCCTATGGGAAGCATGCCACCACCACCTAGCTACAATGCCACTCCCATTCCCACACCTCATATAAACCATCGTGGTCCACCACCTAAGCTTGATGAATCAATTTTTGCAAATTGGCAATATCTAATGCGCTCTCACTTAAAAAGTTCTAGTGTTCATCTTTGGAAGGTTGTGGAGTTTGGTTTCAATCCGCACAACCCCTACAACATGACACCCACCGAGGAAATCAATAATCAACTCGATGCCACTGCCATGTCCATTCTCCAAGATGTATTGACTCATGATAAAATGACTCACATTCATTCTTATGACACTGCCAAGGAATCTTGGAATGCCCTTCAAAGAGTCTATCTTGGCAAATAAAGCATCCAAAGCTCCAAGTTGAAGGAATGCATTATGAAGCCAATGTCTTTGTTGGAAAGGAAGATGAGACTCTCGAAGACCTCTATCAAAGGTTCATGACCCTCTCAATTAGGATAATTGACCATGGAAGTAGGGATGTGGATGATAAGTGGATCAAGCACTTATGAAGATAAATGACCAACAACATTCAATCAAGGGTGCACTTATGACTCCAAGATGTGTGTTGAGGCTCTCATGAGCCAACTAGGTGAAGCGCGTTATATCATCAACGAGAGGGATGATTCCATCTCAGAGATGTTTGGGCATGCCTGTGAGGCTGCCATGGAGATTGCCGCCTTGATTGATGCTCTTAAGGAAGAGCAAAGTAAAAGAGTTACTATTGAGGAAACCTATATTTCCCATGAAGAATCTTTTAACTTAAATGTCTCTACACTTGTTAAAGAACATAACCATGCTCTTGCTTTAACTAATGTTCTTAAAAATGAAAATCTTGAGTTTGGGGTTGGTCATGATAGAATAAATGAAGGCTTCGAGAAACTCAAGAAGGAACATGAGGCCTTGTTGAGAAAATTCTCTGTTCTTTCAAAGTCACATGAACAACTTCAATATCAAGTGACAAAAGATGTTTCAACCTTGTCAAATAGTATTGCTTCATGTTCTACTAACCCTTGTTGTGATACTACTAGGAAAACATGTATATGTAATCCGTGTGGCCGTGGCGCACATGCGTGGTACTGCCCCACGGGAAAATAGCCGTGGCGCACCATCATATAGTGCCCCACGGGTAGGCCACATAGCCGTGGCGCATATGCACTAGGTGCGCCACCCCTATGTGTGGGCCAGGGTGCATGCGACCGCACCCCACTTACCTGTGGCGCATTGGACCTATATGCGCCATTCCTATCTCCGTTTCAGTGGCGCACGTCTTGCCCATGCGCCACACGCAAGTGGAGGGTGGTCAACCCGTGGATATGGGCTAACTTGGTCGTGGCGCATTGGCTTGTTATGCGCCACGGATGCTCCGCTGAGCTGTGGCGCATGTGGCCATGTGCGCCACGCCTAAGTCGAGCACTATACAACACGAACACATGCTGGCCCAAAACCCCACTTCACTTTCCCCTTTCTTCCTTTCTTGGATCTAGTCGAGCTCCTCCTCCTTCCCACCTTATTTCTTCATCTTTTTCACCGGTTAATAGTTTATTTGTTGAACTTAAGTTGGATTCTACATACATAAGAGAAAAGCAAGCTCTCACGCAACTCTCTTAGCTCTACTACCTCTCTAGCTCCTTCGATCTTCTTGGCCTCATATTGGTAAGTTGTCCATGTGTATGGAGGATGCTCATGTGTTTGTATGATGCTCTCATCTTGTGTGTAGTAAGAGGATTATGTGCATGTACGTGTATGGAGGATTGATGTGCATGTGTGTATGGAGGATATATGAATGCTCATTTGTGTGTATGATGCTCATGTGTTTAAGAGGATTATGTGCATGTGTGTATATGGAGGATTCTCATGTGTTCTTGTATGATGCTCTCTCATGTGCATGTGTGTGTGAACGAGTTGCCAATGTTTTGCCAAAATGTTTATTCATTTTCGTAATGCAAGAGCTGCCGCTAGAGAGAAAGCCAAGTTTACGCAACTTGATAAAGACGCAGTTACTCCATTGTATGAAGGATGCAAGCCCGATAATACCCACTTGAATGTAATTCTCAAGGCTATGGAGATGAAGGAAAAACACAAATGGACCGACGCAAGCTTCAACGATATGATGGAATTCTAGCACGATTATCTTCTAGTGGGGAACACATGTCTAACTAGTATGGAGGTGGCCAAAAAAATCATGTGTCCTCTCGATCTACCGCATGTTAGATACCACGTATGCATCAATGATTGCATCATTTATCAGGGCGAGGATGCGGAGAGAACCACATGTCCGGTGTGTAGCGTTAGTCGACAAGAAAAGGAAGAAAGCTCCTCGAAAAGTGGTATGGTACTTTCCCATCACTCCTCGTCTGGAGCGGTATTTCATAGACCCTAAGGAAGCAAAGCTCATGCGCTGGCACACGGAAAGAAAGAAGACAGCTGATGATACGGAAAGGGATGAGATGCTGACGCACCCTTCAGATGCTAGCCAGTGGAAATCATTGGACCTCGAATTTCTAGAATTCGGGGGGGCGGGGGATTCAAGGAATGTCAGGCTAGGTGCAAGCACCGATGGACTCAATCCGTTCGGCAGCCAGAGCAACACGCATAACACGTGGCCTGTGTTTGTATGGATGTACAACCTCCCTCCATGGTTGTGCATGAAGAAGTACATACAAATGAGTATGCTAATTCAAGGCCAAAAACAACCTAGTACTAACATCAATCTGTATCTCGGCCTGTTGAAAGAGGAGCTATCTATGTTATGGGAAGCTGGAGCCAATACGTACGATGCTGTCATACAAGATTATTTCACTATGAGAGCCGCATTGCTCACTATAGTGCAAGACTATCCCGGTTGCGGATATATCTCGGGGCAAGTGATCCAAGGATTCTTCGCATGCGTTAAGTGCATGGATAACACAACCTATATCCAACTAGAGAGAGATCCTGGGTCTTCAAAAACCGTGTTGATGATGCATCAGAGGTGGCTTCGCAATAAGGATCCATGGAGAAAATGTGGATATCTGTTCGATAGGAAATCAGAGATCCGAGGAATTCCAGATCGGAAGAGTGGCCAAGAAATTGATGATTTACTGAGAAACTGGAAAGAGTGCCCTAGGCCGGGAAAGAAGCGAAAGAGGCAACAATCAGATAAGCCGTTGCTGAAGGTATGGAAAACGAGGTCTGTTTTTTGGAAGTTCCTCCGCACGCCTCATAGCCTTGACATCATGCATATCACGAAGAACGTGTGCGAGAGTCTGGTCGCCACCTTGATCAACATGCTGGATAGGACGAAAGATGGTGCGAAAGCAAGACACGACTTGATATTCATGGAAATCAGGCATGATCTTCACGGAGGACGCACTACTCCTGATGATCAGGATGATGAAAATGATCAGTCGGAGGCGACACAAGGTCGCCGAAAGGGTAAAAAGGTTAAGAAGAACGAATATTACTGTCCCCCTTCATTCTTCACTCTAAGCCAGGATGAGATCAAACAGTTATTCAAGTGCCTCCTAGGATTCAAATTTCCTTACGGCTATGCGGGCAAGATTAGCAGATACCTAGACGAGGCGAAGCAGAGGTTCGGTGGAATGAAGTCTCACGACTGTGTCGTGCTAATGACGCAGATACTTTCGGTTGCACTACAAGGGATAATGGACGAGCACATCCATGTAACGTTGTTTGGGCTCTGTAAATTCTTCGACATCATCTCTCGAAAGTCGATTGGCGTGAATCAGCTCAAGAGGCTGCAGGAGGAGATCGTGGTGATACTATGCGAGCTTGAGATCTACTTCCCGCCCGCATTCTTCGACATTATGGTGCATCTGCTGGTCCATATCTTGGAGGATATCATCCAACTTGGGTTGATGTTCCTCCGCAGCATGATGTCATTCGAAAGGATGAATGGACACATAAAAGGATATGTTCGCAACAGGTCCCGTCCAGATGGAAGCATAGCCAAGGTATTTCTAGCCGAAGAGTGCATCTCTTTCTGCATGAATTATCTAGACGTCGAGAACCCTGTCGGTATTTTTGTCAACAGGCACATTGGCAGACTCGATGGATTGGGTCACCAAGAGGGTTGCCGCATAATGCATGTGGACTTCGATGGTCGACTCGCAGATTTTAATAGAGCAAACCTAGTCGCGCTACAACATATAGAAGTGGTTGATCCTTGGGTACAAAAGCACAAATAGTTTATTGAGAAGAAGTATAGTGACCGGGGCTAGCAGAGGATGAAGGGATAAATAATCAAAGAGCACAACTCCGATTTCACGCATTGGTTCAGCGAGACACTCCTAGATAGTCCCCACAAACGGATTTTGCTTCTGTGGAGGAAAACATCATATTCGCCTTATCACAGGGACCCATGCGCAGCCTGATGACCTACCAGGCATAAGACATCAACGGATACACATTCTACACGGAGGAAAAGGATAGCAAGTGTGACTATCAGAACTCTAGGGTAATGTCGAAATTCTATACCGATGACAACGTGAAGGAAAGATTCTATGGAAGGATCAAGGAGATATGGGAGCTTGACTACTATGGAGAAAATGTGCTGATGTTCCGTGTGAGATGGGCCAAGAGTGTCGAAAGAGAAGATCGGTATTTCACAACCATGGTTATACCAGAAGCCGGCAAATCCAAGGCTACTGGTGCGAAAGTAGCCGCAAAAAATGAGCCATGGGTATTGGCTAGAAAAGTGGACCAATGTTTTTTATTACCAACCCGGCAAATCCTAGTCGGGTTGTCGTGACGAGAGGAAAAAGAAACATCGTCGGAATGGATGGAGTCACCAACGAGCAAGACTTTGACCAGTACGGCGATCCAAAGATTGAAGATGATGACGACTATAATGAAGCAACATATATCCCAAGAAGACAAAGGATAACCCTACCCAAAAAAGGTAGCCCATTCAAGAGAAGAATCATGAAAGTTGCAGGGCTAAACTATTCAACCGCGACAAAGAAGGGAAAGAAGATTGTAAAACGCTAGCTCTTATAATCACGCGTGTGTCGTCATTTTATGTACCACTTTTGACATTTAAATATATAACATAGATAATTTATTATTTTCCTTCTACCACCCTGAATCAATTTTGTACCACTATTGTGCCACATTTAAAAGTATGTTTAAAATAAAAACAGATTTTTTTGGCACACTAGGCCAGGGTTCGAACCCTGGGTGCTTGCTGGTGTGGCTGGGAACTACAACCACTAGGGTATGTCGAGACATCTGTTAGAAACTGGGTTTCAGATTTATTTGATTGTAGTCCGAGGTTAGGCATGGCGCACTTGGCCCCAGTGCACCAAAACTAATGTTCTTGTGTTGGCGCACTTGGCCCTAGTGCGTCACGCCTAAGGTGTGGGCCTGACTGGTGTCTGTCGATCAGCCCTTGCTAGTCCTTCTCCCTCATCTCGTCATGCGACTAGTGCCCCCAATCCCTAGCGCCGCCGCCAATCCCTAGCACCGCCAAACTGGTCCTGCAGCCCCTAGCACCCCCAATCCCTAGCGCCGCCGCCCTTGTCGCCTTCGCCACCGAGGAGGAGGAACCCAAGGAGGAGGAGAAGGGCACTCCCAATCCCTAGCGCCCCAAATCCCCAATCCCTAGCACCGCCACCATTGTCGCCTTCTCTACTTCGGAGGAGGAGGAGCCTAAGGAGGAGGAGAAGCGCAGCGCCATTATCGCCAGGAGGAGAAGGGCAGCGCGACCGTCGCCAGGAGGAGAAGGGTAGCACCACCATCGCTAGGAGCTCACTGCGCGGTCACCGTTGCCAGGAGGAGAAGGGTAGCGCCACCATCGCCAGTGCCACCGTCGCTAGGAGCTTACCCCGGTCACCGTTGCCGCTCCTCTCGGTGAGCCCTCCCTTTCCCCTCTCTTGGCAATTGCCAAAGTTATAAAGGAGCTTCACTATCAGTTATGAATAGGATAAACTCAAGAAGTTCATCAAGGGCATCAGGCAATTTCTGCCTTGTCTGCTTATTAGTTTCCACAAGCAATTTGTTCTTTTCAGCTTGTCTACTTGTTGCGCATTTTCTGCCTTGTCTGCTTGTTGCGCATTTTCTAATTACTTCACTTCGGTCATGGGTTAATTAAGCTACACTTGTCTGCTTATTTGTTTGTTAGGATGAATCATAAGGATAGTATCTGATTAAGGTGTCTATTGAAAAAGACCTCCTTCCTTGATTATGCATCCTAAACTGATCATATATTCTGAGCAAATATACAAAATTATCTGTTCAGGTGTTCTGGAAAGTATGGTTCAAACTATCAGTATACACATGTACATGAGAAATAGGGGTGGGAAGTGATGATTAAAAAGAGGTAGCCATGCTAGAATTAATGGTACAAGGTTCATGATGGTATGCATGTCCTAGTTAGTTATTCTCATTGGGCATGTGGTATGCATGCTAGCATTTCAGATGGTGTATTTGTGGTGGCTTGGTTGTTAAATAAATATAACCATGGTTTCCTCTTTTGGGTCGTGACCCTTGAATTTGTCTTGTCGTGCTTCCCATTCAAACTAGGATAATGCATGTCCTAGTTAATTAAGCTACCCACGTCTGCTTGTTTTCTTGTTGTGATGAATCATAAGGAAAATCTGATTTCTATTTACATATTTCAATATGTTATTATAGTAAATGATTTCAGTATTTTATCATAGTGAAATACTCGACCAAGAACTACAGATATAACTGTCATTACCCTGATCAAGACCAAAAAAATCCATTATACAAGTCACATATTTGCAAGTAAAAATCTATGATGGCAAAAAATTGTATTCATGTAACTTCATTTTGTACTTATGCAACTTAGCATGTAGATGAAAGCATATAAAATACATGTCTAGTACTTAAAGAAGCTTTTTTACAAATGTATTAACAGAAAGATATAAAAACTATGCTTTAAAAATGTATTAACAGAAATATGCTTTCTTTGACATGCATTTTACAAAAGCCACTTATAAAAGAAGAATAGAGTCTCTTTAAAAGAAGTGAAATGTCATATTTGAACCAGTTCAGAGATATAAGCAGGCAACAAAGTTGTATAATGTTCCTAGGCAGCATAGTATCAAGGGAATAAAAAGTAGTAAAAGAAAAATTGTGCAGGATTGTATTAATGTTCCTAGACATCCTCCTAGACATGCTCTGATTTTTGTATAATGTTCCTGGACATGCTCTGATTTTTGTATAATGTTCCTAGCAGCATAGTAGCAAGGGAATAAAAAGTTGTATAATGTTCTGGACATGCTCTGATTTTTGTTCATGCTCTGCTTGCCATGTATTAATTACTGGTTGTTTATCATAACAAGATTGTATTAATTACTGTTTTTCACGCAGATTACTCTGTATTCTCTTTATATTGAAAGAGAATAATTACTGGCTATACCATGCTGTTATATTGAAAACTATGGTTGTTGTGGGGTGGGGGGTTTAGGATAGGTACATTTGAAATGAGTTCCGATATTTGCTAAAATGTTGATTAACTTCCATTTTGGCAAAAATCGAAAACTCCTAGGTTAAGAAAAATAGGGGAGGTCATGCCGGATTTTCTCGTGAATTTCTAATATTTCTTTGACTTTTTTTACTTAGTGCAAACATGGCTGACAATGACCAGGCCGGCTCTTCTCGGCGCATAAACATTGAAGAAGAAGTCAGAGCTCCAACAAAATTTTCATTCTGGGAGGCTGCCCAGCAGATGGAAAGAAATGAATAGGGTGATGAAGAATATCAGCCTGAAGAGAGCGACAATGATGAGATGGTGGACGAGGAGGAAGTGACCAATTCTAGCGAGGAGGTAGAGGACACCGGGGATGAAACCACTGATGGCGCCGGCGGTAGCAATCTGAAGAAGAAGAAGGAACGACGCCCGAACACGGTCGGCACCGTCAGAGAGGAAATTACCGAAGTAACCCTGAAAGGGGTTCCTCTGGCGCCCGAACACGTCATCAAAGGGTACGATGGGAAAGTGGCGGCTATCATCCGGGCCATTGTATTGATCAACATAGAGAATCTCCAGCATAAAGCAAATGGCCATTTGCTCACACTCCTCTTCGAGAAGCTGCACGCATGATAGAAGTTCCCACTTGAATACCGGAACACAAATTACCACGAGAATGAAGTGAACAAATCCGCCCTCACGAAGATGAGCACCACCCTGGCCAGCTGGAGAACACGGGTGAAGACAATGATTTAAAAAAAAGGTAAAAGTCTCGCGAAGATCCAGGAGAACTATCCTTAGATCACCGAAGCTCAGTACATGGAGTTCAAGGCCAGGTGCGAATCTGAAGCAGCCAAGGCCTCGAGTAAGTTGGGGAAGGAGTTGCGGGAGATGAATATAGGTAACCACCATCTCGGATCTGGTGGTTACATAGCTACAGAGTCCAAATGGCAGAAGGAGGACGACGATTTTATAGCTAAGGGGCAACCTAACCCCTTCGCAAAATTCGAAAACAAGCATCTTCGAAACTTGTCGGGGCCTAGTACCATGTGGACCCCAAAACCAAACAACTCACCGCAGAAAAGATCATGAAGGATTTTGAGATTCTTGCGGTAAGGAATTTAATTACCGTGGATCATGTATATTGCATTCTAATCGATGAAGTCGAATTTATAAACGGTTCACGTTCCTTCTTCTGTAGGATGAGGAAATCTCTAGTGAGGCTACCCGAACCTCCTCATCCTAGGGGTCGACAGCGGCCACCCGGTGAGACACCCCTTTTAATAGGGCGATGAACCGGGCTATGAAAGTCACACTAGTTACGAAGAAGCCGTCGTCGGCTGGCCGTGTCATCGGCTTCGGGGCTAAGCCATGGACGGATCATTATGGTCCACCGAAGCCGAAGACGCACGTGTCTGGGAGGATCGAGGAGGAAAGACGTGAGGTTGAAGAACTCAAGGCACAAGTAGCGTGGATTCCACAGATTGTCCAAGACAACCTGGCAATTAGCCTCACCGCCATCATACCTACCTTGGTAGAATCGATAGGGAAATGGAATGCAGAGGGTCATCAAGGGCCGTGCCCAATTCCTAGCATGGTCGGCAACAACTCGAGCAACGGTGATCACGTGTTCGTGACTCTGCCTGCCAGCACCGTGGTGTCGGATGCGTTGGTGACTCTTCCTGTCGTCACCGCATCGCCGGACGTGTTGGTGACTCCACCCGCCATCACCACGGTGCTGAAGCTTAATGCTGCTGATGACAAGGAAATACACGGGCGACCGACACCGTGCCATCAAGCAGCCCCTCCGTCAGTTGCATGCCCTTCATCGTCGGTGCCTCGACACTAGCCGATCTCGACGCCATCAAGGTAACTACTAAGCGTCCTTTCCTTTAATTAATCTGAAGCCGATGACCTCACTTCCTTGCCTTTAATTACTCTGAAGGCATCTCTGATGTCGTACATGTTTTTCTGCAGGCTGATGTTCAATGCACTCTCCTAAACTACGTGAACAGCGAGTTGAGGGATGTTGCCAAGGGCACTATCATTCAACCGTTAAACTGCGTGTTCCACTCAAAGCCGATGCCAGATACCGTGCATAGGGTTCAAATTGTTCGGTGCTACAGGGCTGCGACGGGGTGGAACCTCCCATTCAACCCCCGGGAGCCGATGAAGACGAGTCGTCTGTCCTCAGAGATTGCTTTGGCATTTTCATGCTCTGGCCGAAGAGCATGATTCGTTTGGGGACGGGGGAACCACCCCACAGACAACACCGCCACTTGTGCCGCCGCCCACGCCGTCACCTCCACACGATGTGTTGCCTTATGTTGATGACATGCCTATGGCACAGGATCTGTACAACGACAACATTAATGAAGATATTGATCTGTATATCAAAACTTGGCAAGGTGTTGACGGCATGGACATGCATGGTCCTAGTAATAATGAAGAACCCTGCCATGATGCATCCGTAGAGAAACCCGCTTGCAACAAGCGTCTGTTCGGTTCTCAGGAGACGCCTCCAGCTGATGGAGCCTTCTTCACCGAGCCTCAAACATCCAAAAGGCAAATTGTTATAAGCCCCAACACACTCCACAGGGTGGTCGGTGAGGGGAATGCGGTCCAAGCTCCCACTGTAAAGAAGCAACCGGTGGTGCTGTCGGCTCCAAATCCGATCCGAGCACAGGATGGGCCACGAAGACCCAAGGCTATTATGTGGAGGATGCATGTGGCGGGTAATCTGATGCTAACTAAGTAATTGTACAAGCTCGCAAGTTCAGATATGAAGAGTGTGCATGACGGTGTGCTGACAATCGAGGAACGCCTTCTTCAAGACAAAGATCCATCGTATCCGGTTTTTGTGGCTAAGGTGCCACATGGTTTGGGCTTTGTTGATAATAACCCCAGGGATATGTTCTTCGTGAGGTTTTTCGAAATCTTTTTGGTATGTTGCACATGCAACCTCTAGACTATACGACAGTCCGTCTATTTTCACTTTGTATGGCGATGCAAATCATTAGAGAGAACACACCGGGCATCGTGGTAGTGGACCCCTTCTACATGCGTGACGACTGCTTGGGAAGCTCTGTCGAATGGATATTCGTGGCGAATTACCTCCGAGATGTCATGGTGGCGAACAAGACGAAGGAATACATTCATATTCCTTACTTCCCTAAGCAAATCAAAGCCTCACCTCCAGAACATGATTTTTTAGATTTCCATCATTCCTTTTCCAGCATAACGGTCTGTTTGAATTGTTTTGCACAGAGACGAAGACTGCACACTCATTGTCCTTTCTCCGAAATATTCGCAAGCCACAAATTTCGACTCGGGGAGTGCGAGAAAGAAGAAAGACTATGATGAAATCAAGGATGTTCTAGATCATGCTCTGAGTGGCTATGCCACGGTGGAAGGCACCACATTTGTGACCAAAAAGTTCAAGTTCGGCAAGCACATGTTCAACCACGCAACGAACTTCCCTTGTGTGAAGCAGATTGATGGCAGTCGGAAGGAATCCTACTACATGCTCCATCACATACGGGCTTTCCTACAGGACCAACAACACTCTACGCTACTATCTCATCTCCGACAGTGGGCCCAAGCCAAGGCAAAGATCCAAGATTCTGATCTTAGACAAGAGTTTTATCGCATCCAGCAGTTTGCCACAATCATCTATCATGATGTCATGACCTCGGGGGGGGGGGGATCTTCTACTGCGGAGGCTACACACCGTCTAACCGTGACATAGAACATCGCCTACAGATGCAGGGTGACCTCAGGTCGTTAATGCCGAAAGAAGGCGTCCTCCCGTTCCCTAAGCCGAGTCAGGAGTCTTGATGTTTGCCTCAATAGTTGTAGTTATAAACTTGTGTATAGCTCTATATAGTTTCGATGGATGTGTTGAACTTAATAATTGTGGTCAATGCTACTTATTATGGTTATGAATCAATGCTTATTTCTTTTGCTTACATTTTCGTTCTTTTCTTTGCTTACTTTGGTCCTTTTTTGATAATGGCGATGATTAAAATGTTGTGGCACACTATATATGTGAATGTGCTGCGATGGTATTGTGAGCCTTGTGCTATGCACAAGTCCAAGTCTTGTGCATCCTACTTGGCTCACAGTACCGTCATAGCATATTCCTGTGTCCAAGCAAACCTAAGTATTTATATATGAGGCATGCTTTTTGAGTTAGCCCTTTTTGATAAGTGTATCTTCAATTGAGACTTTACATGTTTTTCCTTACTTTGGCCCTTTACTGAGATTGCGCATGATTAAAATGTTGTGGCACAATATATATGTGAACTCTAACTTTCCCTTGTCTAATATTATTTGTCTTGTCTATAGAGATGGCGAAGAAGTGGTATGTGGTGTACAGAGGCCATGTTCCAGGTGTCTACGACTAGTGGAAACACTGTCACAAACAAGTGAACAAGTTCCCGGGAAATAGCTAGAAAGTCTACAAGAGTAAGGAGGTGGCGGATGCTATGTGGATGGACCACCTCCGTGAGGAAGAGATGGAGGAGGGGCACCGGATCTGCAAGACCGTGAGGAAGAGAGAGGGGAACCTTAGAGAGGGGAACCTTCGTCATAGTAATCTCTATCTTACTCACCGTGTTTGTGGTTCTATTGTATTTGATTGTACTTTAGATGACTACTTAGAGCGATTGTGAACTTAGCTCCCTCGCCGATCACGACACCGGCGATAACTTGTGTAATGATTACACTTGTAATGTACTATGTATATTTGTACTATTTTGCAAACTATGTATGCATGTATATATTTGTACTATTTTGCAAACTATGAATATATGTGATACCTCCATCTTGCACCACTGTTCTATGTCTTAATTCACTATTATTCATTGATATATTTCATATTGAGAGGTGATACTTATGTTATTTCATCTATTTTTGCATGGTTGATGACTTTTGGAGCATGGACCACTCCAGTCAGGATTCTGATGGAAAATGTGCTGTTTGGAAGAAAAATTCACGAAGATCAGAAAATCCGAGAAAATATATGGAAAATCCTATTTTTCCAGAAGACTAAGGATGCCAGAATATGGAGTGGAGATGGGCCACAGGGGGCCCACACCACCCCATGGCGCGGGCAGGCCTAGGCCAGGCCAGGAGGTGGTGTGGCCACCCTGGCCCACTCCAGCCTCTCCCCTCTGCCGTATATCATCCTCCCAAAAACCTAAGACTTGAGGCGCGACCACAGAAAGATTCCGCCGCCTCTGCGGGGTGGAAAACACTGAGACAGAAAGATCTCTCCGGCAGACAAATTTCTGCCGGGGGAATTCCTTCCCGGAGAGGGGAGATGGTCACCATCAACACCACCATCAAGCTGGACTTCATCAGGATCATCATAATCATCACCACCACCATCATCACCATCAGCACCCTCATCACCATCTCCATATTGCTATAATAATTGTGTTGAATCTTGCATAGTTCATAGGGGAAACTTTCCCGATGTTGATTACTCTTTGTAGTTGATGCTATTGAGTGAACCATTGAATTATTGTTTATGTTCAGATTGTTATACATCATTATTCCATCTCTGATCATGATCCATATGATGTCTCGTGAGTAGTTCGTTTTGTTCTTGAGGACATGGGAGAAGTCTTGTTGTTAGTAGTGGAGTTGTGTTGAGAAAGATTCAATAGATTGTTATTTAAGTTGTGGTGTACTTCTTCTAGTGGTGTCATGTGAACGTCGACTACATGACACTTCACCTTTACGGGCCTAGGGGAATGCATTGTGTATTTGGCTACTAATCGTAGGGGTTGGCGAGTGTGAAACCTGAACCCCCGTTAGGAAACCATTTCACAAGGGACGTAAGGGTCTTAGAGTTTAAAGCTGTGGTTAGGTTTCTATCTTAATTACTTTCTTGTACTTACGGATGTTTGCAAGGGGTATAATCACAAGTATGTATTAGTCTTGGATGGGGAGGTACATTCGCACAGGTTCACCCACACAACACTTAGAATGCTAAAGAAGATTAATCAACTATATGAAGCGAAAGCACTTGACAGTCTTCCCATGTCTCCTCGAGAACGTTTGGTCATCTTAAGTAATACAACCGGCTTGTCCTTTGCTGCATAAAGGATTGGGCCACTTGCTGCATTTATTCCTACTGTCTTTTATTTACTCGTACTTTGTTTACTTGCTATATCAAAAGCCCCTAAAAATCCGTTTGCTAAGTATTTGCAGAGAATTCCTGATCCATACCACTAGCCAGCACCTTCTGCTCCTCATTGTGTTCGACACTCTTACTTATCGAAAATACTGCGATACATCCCCTATACTTGTGGGTCATCAAGACTATTTTCTAGCGCCGTTGCCGGGGAGTGAAGCGCTATTGGAGAGTGGAACTGGTAAAGGAAACTTCTACTATGAGTACTGTTTACTTCTGTTAGTTGCTTTATTTTCGTTATGTATAATTTGCTGAGTTCCTTATTTGGTAATGCTACTACCACTGCTAAGGTAGTAGATAATCCACCACCTGCTGAGAATGATGTTTTCAAAATACCTACAAGAATTATTGATCGTGTTATAGATAACTACTATGTTGGGGATGGAACTGTCCATCCCGGTGATCATTTACTCTTTATACAAGAATTATGCGGGTTGTTCAAGTGTGCAGGTATTACTACAGATCAAGTTAAGAAGAAGTTATTCACATTATCACTAAAAGGAAGAGCTGAGGACTGGTATAAGCTGCTGAAGAATGGTCAAGCTCTAGAATGGGAGGAAACAGTGCCTCTCTTTTATTCAAAGTTTTATCCTCCTAGTGAGATTCATAAAGATCAGAATCAAATATACAACTTTTGGCCTCTTGATGGGGAGAGTACAGATCAAGCTTGGGGGAGATTGAAGTTACTAATGCTCAAATGTCCCATTCATGAGCTCCCCAACAATATTATTATCAATAACTTTCATGCAAGGCTCCCTCTACATGACAAGGATTTATTGGATGCTTCTTGCGCCAGATCATTCACTTGCATGGAAGAAGAAGCTAAATGGGATCTTCTGGACCATATTCAAGACAATGCTGAAGCTTGGGAGAATGACCAAGGTAGAAAGTCAGGTATAAATTATGATTATGAATGCATTGAATCTTTTATGGGAACTGATGACTTTCAAAATATTAAAAATGCTTATGGTCTAGACTCTCAAGATATTGCTTCTTATTTTAAGGCTTTTGCTTCCTATATTGAAGTGCCTAAAAAGAAGTGGGATAAGTATCACGAACCTTATAAAGATATTGCTAAGAGTGTTCCTTCAAGAAATACTGAAGTTTATACTGCTAATCATGTTTTACCTGAACCTTATATTGAGAAAATGCCTTTCCCAGTTAGGATTAAGGAACATTCTATGATAGCTAGTATGGTTAATGAAAGTACAAATAAAGCTGTTGAACCTAATAAACAAATGGTTGATGAACCTATAATATCAAATGTGAAAGACTTTGTTACTAAATATGAAAAAGAGGGACACCCTATCCTTTGTAAGGATACCTCTAATATTGTTTCACAAAGTAGTGTTATGAGAGCTAGTATTCCTGTGTTTTCTGTTAGAATAAGTGATCATTGCTATGATGGGCCTTGTGATAGCTATATTGTTAAGTTTATGCATGATACTTAAAGTTACTATGAGAGAGGGAAAAGTGTTCTTATGCATCTTAATAATATCAAGTTTCCTCGTTTTATGCTGAAAGTTTTTATGTTGCACTTCTTTTGCCTTCTTATGCAAGTTGCCTCTTGTTTCAATAACTTGTTTGTTTACAAAATTCCCTTGCATAGGAAGTGGGTTAGACTTAAATGTGTGTGTGTGTTTTGCTTCTTATGCTTTCTTTCACTTCAATTCATATCTCTATGAGAGCGTCTTCAAAAATTTCATGCCCATCTTAATGGCTATAAAGCAATAGCTTTATGGGAGACAACCCAATTTGATTTTGCTTTCAGTTTGTTTTTGTTTCTTTGAGTCTTAGAAGTTATTACTTCGGTAATAACCTCTCTTTATCCGTTTTGTTTGGTTTTTGTGTCAAGATCAACCTCTAATGAGAGAGAAGTAAGATTTGGGGAAGTTGCTGTCCCGAAACAGATTTTTGTGCTTCACCGTAAAAATTCGTGAGAGATCTCTGTATGTCGAATTGAGCTGTAATTGTTTGTGATTCTTCCCCAGGTTGTTATTTAACTTTAGTTAGTTTTGCACTTTTTGATTTGAGCAACAGAAGATTTTGGAAAAAATTGATCTTTACCTGCTGGTCTGTTTTGACAGATTTTGCCACTCTTGCATTTGCTTCTTTATTCGATTTCCTTTTTGAATTCTTTTTGGGTTTTCGGAAGGAGTTGCTTCAGTAGCTTATATTTTGATGGTTTTCAGTTGAAGTTGGACTCAAAAGGTTTTATCACTTCATATATACTAATGTTGCTAATGAGAACTGTGTGAAGTTTTGTGTGAAATAAATTTCCAGGTAGTGGAGATAATGGTGTAATAAGGAAAAGAAGGGTTTTATGACTCAAGTAATAAGTGTATGAATATGAAGATATTGATGATTCAAGTGGTGACTCCGGAAGAATCTACTAGATACCAAATTCAGAGACCTACAGGGTCCGTTTTCAAATAGGTAACAGTTCTGGTAAGAAAAGTTCCGCAAAAATACTATCCAACTATATTTTTGCAGTTTTCAGCCAATAAGGAAAGTGACGAAGCGAAAAAGGGACGGAACCGGAGCCAGGGTAGCCCACACCACCCTGTGGCACGGGCCCACCCCTGGCCGCGCCACCTCCGTGGTGAGGCCACCCAGGACTCCGCCTCCGACTCGTTTTCTCCCAGTACCTTCCTTTTGATACGAAACTTCGTAATATATAACCCCCAGATCCCCCGAGGTCCGTATATCGTGTTTTCGTTGTGTTTTTGTTTCGACCTGTTTTCTGCCCGGACATACTCTTTGAAAGTTTAGAAGCACAATGGTGTCTGCCAAGGATAAAGGGAAGGAGCCCATGGAGGAAGACCTCCAAGACCCCGGGAAGGAGAAGGAGATCGAGAGTGAAGGTGAAGAGGAGCAAGGCCAACGTCCGCACACCGGCACTACCATTGCAAGCATTGGAGTGGTGAAACCTGCTAGGGTTAGAAGGACGACACGGATGCAGACTAGGGGGAAAGCTCCTCGCCACAGTTTGGCTCCACGGTCACTTCCTCCACGCACCAGGAATCCTTTCCATACCCTTATCCATGAGCATCAATACCAAAATATGCCCAATTAGAAATTACCCTCCAATTGGGATTTGCCTCGTTCTAGCCATGCAGGAAAAGAAGACTTCAAGGAGGAAGAATGGGGAAAGAATAGCAAGAGCTGGAATTCTCAACACGACATGATCATGAGCCGCATTGAGCAAAATTCATTGTTGATTCGTAATCTCACTTTCGAGATAGAGGACTTGGGGAAACTGATCAGAGAGCTCATCGAGAGGATACCACCACCACCAAAGGAGTAATTCGTCACCAGGTTTGGCATCCCCTTGGTTTGTTCCAAGCTTGTGGGAGTGTCACGGTATCATATCACTATCTTCTATCTTTTTACCTTATTAGTAGAGTCATATCATGAATAGAGGAGTTATTATGTAGGATGGTTTGCATTATGGAAGTGTCCCCTCTCTCGTTAGATATGTATCCCTTGGTGTGAGTTTCCGTTATGGAATATTAATGAGAAGTTCTATCATTCACTCTTTTGCATAGCTTATATTAGTTTTCAATTCATGGTTATATGATTGATCTTGTTGTTAGTATTGGTATCACTTTGGTATCATTGAGTTAATTTAGTTGGTTTTGGCAAACCCGGCTCGGTCAGTAGCAACACCTTTTTGAGAGTTGAAAGAAAAAGATAAAGGTACTCTAAAGAAATATAATTTCATCGTCTTTATTTCTTGATTTGCTCATAAGTCTAGTATTCTCTAGTTAAGATCTTTTATGCTTCCAAGGAAGATTGCATGTTTGTCTTTATCACTTGTATGTTTGTTTGTTTCCTTCAACTCTTATACTTGCTACCCAGCCTTGCTAGCCAAAAACCTGTACTGAGAGGGTATTCTTCTCGTGCATCCACCTCCTTTAAACCAAAACCTTTGCCATTTATGTCCACCATACCTACCTAGTAGCATTATTGCTATTCCAAGTAAATTCTTGTTTTATCTACCTCCCAAATTAAACTTGTTATGTGAAAATTAGTGATTAAAGCTCTCACTAACTTGATGGCACACTTTAGTTTCTTGCATTTAATAAACTTGAACCATTGGGTCCTTCTTTGTTGCGTATATGCTTGCGCTTTATGAGTTGAAGTTAGCCGAACCATGTATCATGGGGGCCGCTTTCAACACTTCATTGGTACTTTTACCTAGTTGATATCATGTTCTTTTACTTATCGATCCCGGCGGTGTGAAATAAAAGTGGAACTTGTAAGATCATGGAGTTTACATGTGTGTTAGAGAAACGCCTGGGCCGCTAGCCTAAGCCATGCCTAATCATGGTGGAAACTTGCAGCATAACTATAGTGAGCATTCTATGAAGCATCCTCAATAAAAACCTATGCAAATAGCAAATAAAAAGATCGCTGAGATGCTCGCTGTCTGCTTGCCTTGTCATTTTGATTATCGGATAGCTCCTGTGTCATGTGCAAGGGGTACCCCGTTGGCGGTTCTCAATGATACACATGTATTTACAATGACAAGAGCTTGCTCGTGACTGAAGTTGAGTAGCATGAGGATCGGTACTCATAAGTAAGGGGCATGAGATTTCAACTTATAACTTTTCAATCATATCCTCTTAGTTGTGTCACTTTAACCTTAATTACCTAAAGATGCCTATGATAGGGGCAATGAGAGCTGAAAGCTAGTAAGTATCATAATTTTTGGGAGCTCTTTATGAGACTTGCAATCCCTGTTTCCCTCTATGAAGGTCCCTTTCTTTTACTTTGTACTTGAGTCAGTAAACCTACTCCCTTCTATCTCAGCAAGTATTTTGAGTTGTTGTGTTTCATTCATTCATATGATGATTTATTCACTCATGTTTCTTATGTTCCTTGTTTTGCACTTTGCTCTTATCCTGATGTTTACTACTTTGAAAGCTTTCATTGAAAACCAGCTATTTGTGAACTCCAGCAAATTATCAACTATTCTTCGACCAAGAGCTAAGTTTGCCATTATCAATTATGATTCACTCTATGTATCTTTATTGTGTTTCCTTTACTCATTGCAAGTTGAGTTGTATAATAGTGAGTTGTCTTCTATTATGATCTATGTATTTGATGAATGTGATGCTTCTTGTCCGTATTCTTTTATCGACTCTTCACTCCATAAACCTGAGGCCATGTTTATTGAGCTCAGTTTCCCTTGGGGACAAGCGAAGTCTAAGCTTGGGGGAGTTGATACGTCCATTTTGCATCACTACTATGTCTTAATTCACTATTATTCATTGATATATTTCATATTGAGAGGTGATACTTATGTTATTTCATCTATTTTTGCATGGTTGATGACTTTTGGAGCATGGACCGCTGCAGTCAGGATTCTGATGGAAAAGGTGTTGTTTGCATGCAAAATTCGCGAAGATCAGAAAATCCGGGAAAATATACGGAAAATCCCATTTTTCTAGAAGACTAAGGATGCCAGAAGGTGGAGTGGAGATGGGCCACAGGGGGCCCACACCACCCCATGGCGAGGGCAGGCCTAGGCCGCGCCAAGAGGTGGTGTGGCCACCCTGGCCCACTCCAGCCACTCCCATCGGGCGTATATCATCCTCCCGAAACCCTAAGACTCGAGGCGCGACCACAGAAAGATTTCGCCACCTCTGCGGGGCAGAAAACACCAAGAGAGAAAGATCTCTCTAGCAGACAGATTTCTGCCGGGGGAATTCCTTCCGGAGAGGGGAGATCATCGCCATCAACACCACCATCAAGCTGGACTTCATCGGGATCATCATCATCATCACCACCATCATCACCATCAGCACCCTCATCACCATCTCCATATTGCTGTAACAATTGCGTTGAATCTTGCATAGTTCATAGGGGAAACTTTCCCGGTGTTGATTACTCTTTGTAGTTGATGCTATTGAGTGAACCTTTAAATTATTGTTTATGTTCAGATTGTTATACATCATTATTCCATCTCTGATCATGATCCATATGATGTCTCGTGAGTAGTTCGTTTTGTTCTTGAGGACATGGGAGAAGTCTTGTTGTTAGTAGTGGAGTTGTGTTGAGAAAGATTCAATAGATTGTTATTTAAGTTGTGGTGTACTTCTTCTAGTGGTGTCATGTGAACGTCGACTACATGACACTTCACCTTTACGGGCCTAGGGGAATGCATTGTGTATTTGGCTACTAATCGTAGGGGTTGGCAGAGTGACAGAAACCTGAACCCCCGTTAGGAAACCATTTCACAAGGGACGTAAGGGTCTTAGAGTTTAAAGCTGTGGTTAGGTTTCTATCTTAATTACTTTCTTGTACTTACGGATGTTTGCAAGGGGTATAATCACAAGTATGTATTAGTCTTGGATGGGGCGGTACATTCGCACAGGTTCACCCACACAACACTTAGAATGCTAAAGAAGATTAATCAACTATATGAAGTGAAAGTACTTGACAGTCTTCCCATGTGTCCTCGAGAACGTTTGATCATCTTAAGTAATACAACCAGCTTGTCCTTTGCTGGATAAAGGATTGAGCCACTTGCTGCATTTATTCCTACTGTCTTTTATTTACTCGTACTTTGTTTACTTGCTATATCAAAAACCCCTAAAAATCCGTTTGCTAAGTATTTGCAGAGAATTCCTGATCCATACCACTAGCCAGCACCTTCTGCTCCTCGTTGGGTTCGACACTCTTACTTATCGAAAATACTGCGATACACCCCTATACTTGTGGGTCATCAATATGCTGCATGTATGTATGGACTAGCAATTAAAAAAATGTTAGCAAATATAGCCGTGGCGCACATGGCTAGTGTTTGTGGCGCTCAGTAACCATGGCGCACTTGGCCTGGTCCGTGTGGCGCACCAGCTGGTGCGCCACAACAAACTTAGCTGTGGCGCATTGGCTCTAAGAACAGTGGTGCACTACCCAGTGCGCCACGGATCGATCGATATAGGCGTGGAACACTTGGTAGTGCACCACGTCTAACTATTAGCCATGACGCGAGTTTAGTGGCGCACCACAAGTGCGCCACGGATGACGAAAAATAGTGTGCCACAAACATGCTGTTTTCCAGTAGTGTGAGCATGATGATCTTCTCGAGGAGAACAAGAGGTTGAAAGCCATAATTGAGAAAGGCCTTGTCTCATGCATTCAATGTGAGAAAAGACTAAATGATTTTTTGAGTAATAAAAGAGAAAATGTGACTAAGGAAGGACTTGGATTTGCATCCAAGTCAAAGAAGAAGAGCAAGGGCAAGAAGAAGAAGAACTTGCCCACTCCCCCTTCCAAAATGATTACCTTTGTGAAGGAGGGTAGAAGGCAAAAGAGAAGGAACCAAGTGTCATTAAGAGTGGTGATGAACCCTCTCATAATGACTTTATAGGAAAATATAACCCATCCTATGTTCTTATGAAATCTTATGATGGTCATGTCTATGCTAAATATGTAGGCACCTCTTATGGTGATGATTACCATTGGGCCATTTGGGCTCCTAACAAACTTGTGACTAACAAAAGAGGACCCATTCAACAATGGGTACCTAAAAACAAGCATTGATTTCTTGTAGGACTATGCTTTTGGTTGAAGAAATTGGGTGGTTGATAGTGGTGCCACGAGTCATATGACCGGAAGCAAGGAGATGTTTGCTGATACTAGACCTAATACTTCCAACATGTGTGTCACTTATGGAGATGGATCAACCTCTAAGGTATTGGGTTTGGGTAAGGTAGTGGTCATGCCGGATATATCCATTGTGGACATTATGCTTGTCAAAACCCTTTCATACAATTTAATTTCCGTTCATCAATTCGCGCTTATGGGATTTGTAGCCTACTTTACCCCTAAGGTTGTGGTTCTCATGTGGATCAAGACTCTCTCTATAGCCTTTATTGTGTATGCCGACAACGGTTTGTATGTGGTAGATTTCGATAAGAAACCCACACCTACCTCGGCTTGCCTAATGGCTAAAGGTGACATGGGATGGCTTTGGCATCATCGTCTTGCACATGTCAACATGAGGTCTTTGCAAAGTCTTTACACGAGAGGTTACATCCTTGGACTAAAAGATAATGTGCAGTTTGTCAAAGATCGTGTGTGTAGGGCGTGTATTAAAGGGAAGCTCCATGAGACGGCACATCCCCCCCACAACAACCATCTATTCCTATGGGATCTTGGAGCTCCTACACATGGACCTATTTAGTCCTCCATCCTTTGATACCCTTGGGGGAAATAAGTATTTCTTGGTTATTGTGGATGACTACTCAAGCTACACTTGGGTATATTTCTTCAAGAAAAATAGTAGACTCAACAAACTTTCATCAACTTTGCCAATGAAATGCAACATCAACATAACAAAAAGTGACAATGGTACCGAGTTCAAGAACTACACCCTAGATGAATTTCTTGGTGATGAGGGAATCAAGAATCAATATACCGCTCCATATAACCCTCAACAAAATGGTGTGGCGGAAAGGAAGAACCGGACTCTTATGGATATGTCAAGAACCATGATTGCGGAGTTCAAGTCTCCATATAATTTTTGGGCCAAAGCTATCTCAATCGCTTGTCATATTGCCAACTGGGTTTATCTTCACAAGCACTTGAACATGACTCCATATGAGATCTTCACTGGCAAGAAGCCAAGTATCCACTATCTTTGAGTGTTTGGGTGTAAGTGTTGTATTATCAAGAAAGGTAACCGGTTATCTAAATTCGAATCTCAAGCTATTGAAGGTATCTTTGTTGGCTATGCATTGTACTCTCATGCTTATAGGATCTATAACAAGTCCACCGGGCAAGTAATAGTATCCTCTAATGTGAGGTTCGATGAGCATCAAGGCTCCCAAGTGGGGAAAATTGATCTTGGTGATGTAGGTGATGAAATTCCTCCTCAAACCATAAGAAGAATGGATGTGGGATTTTTTCTCCCTGTTGAGGAACCCCTTGTGGTGTAAGGAGAAGGACAATTATCTACTCAAGTGGAGCACTCAGTACTCAAGATCTACTTCAACCCCATATCCATCAAGATACCATATATGAAGATATAGTTCATGATCAAGGTTAAGCTCAAGTGAATGATGGGTGTGCATCACCCCATATGGACCAAGGTCAAGCTCATGAAGATGGACAAAGACAAAATGTCGAGCAAGCTCAATTTCAAGGTCAAGACGAGTATCAAAATAGTGGTGATGACGAAGTAGCTTCTCAAGAATCCACTGAGAAAGCTCAAGCTTGTCGTGAAGCAAGGAGGGTCGCCAAGATCATCTGTGAAGGACTTACTCTTGAAAATGTTGTTGGTGGTCTTGAAAGGGGCATTACTACTTGTAACCAAGTGGATAACTTTGTGGCCACAATAATTTCATTTCTTGTGTAGAGCCCCAAAAGGTGTATGAAGCCCTTGAAGACCCGGACTGGCTCGACAACATGCATGAAGAGCTTCACAACTTCGAGCACAACAAAGTGTGGTCATTGGTGGAGAGACCCAAGGAATGCTGTAATGTAATTGGGACAAAGTGGATCTTAAAGAACAAGCAAGATGAAAATGGGATGGTCATTCCCAACAAGACAATATTGGTGGCTCCAGGCTTCTCCCAAGTCGAGGGTATCGACTACGGTGAAACTTTTGCCCCGTTGCCTAACTTGAATCCATTCGTATCTTGCTTGCATATGCATCTCATCATAACTTCAAGTTGCAACAAATGGATGTTAAAAGTGCATTTATTAATGGTCTGCTTAATGAGTTGGTGTATGTCAAGCAACCTCTGGGTTTTGAGGATCCCAAGTTTCTGAACCATGTCTACAAACTTTATAAGTCACTCTATGGACTTAAACAAGCCCCACGTGCATGGTATGAGCACCTTAGAAAGTTGTTGGTAGACCGTGGTTTCAAAGTTGGGCTAATCGACCCCACTATTTTTACTAAGCGAGTTGGAGGAAACTTGTTCATTTGTCAAATTTATGTTGATGATATTATCTTTGGTTCTCCTAATAAAGATTTCAATGATGTCTTTTCTAAGCTAATGACATATGAGTTTGAAATGTCTATGATGGGTGAATTGTAATTCTTTCTTGGATTCGAAGTGAAGCATTTGTTTGGAGGTATCTTCATTAATCAAGCCAATTACATTCAAGATATGCTCAAGAGGTTCAAGATGACGGATTTAAATGGATACCAAAAAAGTTGGCTTTTACAACGACGATTTTCGTGGTTGAAGGCCCATTTTTCGCGGTTAAAAAGTCTTCTATGATGGATGGACTTCGTGGTAAAATCCCCGTCACAAAAGAATCTACCACTGTTTTTCTCGATCGTGGCAGTGTTGGGGATATACTTTCTGGGTATCCTCACTGTGCCTCACTGACCAGGGTGGCCCACTTCGGGTTAGAGATTTGCTTCACGGGTGGCCTAGTCAGGGAGAAGAGATGGAGTCCAATCTGGCTACAGGAAGGCCCAGAAGATTTACCGACATAGGCCCATAGTGTTACTTGTAGTTCAAGATGTACTCTGTTACCGACTCTTAGTCATAGCCGGATGGATCTCTCCTGTAAACCCTAGGCCATATATCTATATAAGCCGTCCTAGGGAAAGCCTTTAGGGCACCCTCACAATAGTCTACAATCTCAACTCGCACAAGCGAAACCCTTGTAACCCATATTCCGACTCTGCCGTATTACTAGATTGCTAGCAGGAGTAGGATCCGTCCAAAGCCGGTGGATTCGAACCTGGGTAAACTTGTGTGCTCACCGTCCCGAAATACCGTACGTCTCACCCCCTCTCTTACACACGCATCGAGGAACCCTCATGGCATACTTGTCATCAATCTGACGACAGTTGGCGCCCACCGTGGGGCAAGTGAGCTTCGGATCTGTGTTCCGAGCAGAATCTGCAAGAATCGGAATGGCGAGACTATCGCCGTCGGTCGCATCCTCTACGCCAGTGATGTCCCTCTCATCGTTCTCGGTGAGACTTGGATTCCGGCTAGGGAGGCCGTGACTGCCTATACCATTATGTCTTTCAGCGAGATCGATGTGTACATAGAATTCGCTGAACCTGTCCCACCCACCCCAGCGGTGATGATAGAGGCAGAAGAAATTTCTAGGTCCCCTTTGTCCGTGGAGGCGGCAGAGTTCCGGATCTCAGAAAACCTTAATCCCACCCAGCCCGCACCCGTTACGAAGATAGTGGTGAAATCCGGGACTGAAGCAGATCTTGCGGTTCAAGTCGAATCTGGAGTGGATCTCCCTAGCGAGGCCGAATCCCAGATCGATCCACCCGCCGAGGTCGAAATCCAGGAGGATCACAACAACAACCTTGGTTCCGGCTCTACCAACACCGGAACAGATCAACCGTTCCTGAGGCACACGGTGATGTGCATGGTGATGAAAGACGCAAGCGTGGATGAGGTTCTCACAACCATCAGGATCTTCGAGACAGCCACGAGGAAAGCCGCAACTACCTCAGGACCCACACATCGCACTTCGTCGGATATGTTCAATCCAGATCCAGCTCTGCCGATGCTGGAGACAACATTGACTCAGTGCTGGAGGCGATCAGAACAAACACCGACTTACCCGCATCCTCGGATGACTGGATGATGTCGGCAGATTTCCGACAGTTCTTCACAGAAAATGAAGAGGAGTAAAACTCCAAAGCTACAGAAGAAGGAGAAGCCATGGATGAAGGATTCAGGGAAAACTCTCCCAAAGCACAGGATGACATGGATATTGGAGATAATCCTGAGGTCCAGATGTCCGAAAGTACCGATCAGAGCTTGACTGCAGAAAACGGACCAAAGCAGTCTTTACTACCGGTGCTGCCAAGAAGGCAAAGAAGAGGAACAAGAAGAACAAGACCCCGGCAAAAGAACTTCCTGTAGAGGAGGTGATCGCCGAGGAATACAAGGAAGACTCGGATGGAGCACTTATCCCAGACGAGCCCAAAGAAGAGTTGGTGGATGGACATGTGATCACCGCAAGTGCCCAGAAACTCATCGACGCTGCATTAACCACACCTATCCCTACTGCGGAGGAACTCACCCCTACAGAATTGGACAAAAGGGCCCAGGCCCTAGAAGCGCGTCGCCAAGTACTCCTGGATGAGGCCAACAACATCGAGGAAGAGAAGAAGCACATGGACAAGGCGGAGAGGCTCATCTCTCTGCAACATCAGAAGAACTGGAAAAGCCACGTACGGGATGACAAATTTTCGGAAGTACGAAAGGTTCTCTTTGAGGGAGATCCGGGGATGCCTCGGCTCGACAGTAACGGATATCTGGTGTACCCAACACTAGTGCAAAACACCGATACAGCCCGAGACATCCTGGCAAATAACCCAGGCCCGAAACAGGTTCAATTGGGCATTAGGCTACTCACCAAGGGTCTGGAACAACAGAAGGTCGCGAAATCCGGAAGCGGAAAACTGGTCTTCCAATCCGACCAATGTCGCACGGATCCGGCCTAGAACGACATTAGACCCCAAAGGGCTCCGGAACAACATCACCTTTCCGACCGTCAGGAAGACAATCACTCAAGAACCAGATCTTCAACACAACATCACAGAGCTGCACGTGATTGGCGCAACATCGCTCCAGCCGCCGAGCAAGAGGCGATCACTGCCTTGTATCCGAAGAATCCTCCCAGCGAGAGTCGAACGATCGGAGGGAAGAAGACAAAGAGAAGCGTCGGGAGGAGGACCGACAAAGAATGCCACCTCCTAGACATACAAGCCGTCTGGCTGTTTCCCACCATGTTGGGAATGACGAATGAAGGAACGATGGACACCGTGCCGAGTCAAGCCGGCGAGGGGCTCATCGTAATGAAGATCCTCCCCGAAGCTGGAATAATGACACTCCGGGCGGAGGCCGGCGATCAGCCGGAAACAATCGAGTTGCTCCACCCTCTCCACCAAGTAGCCATCACAACGACTCCCAAGGAGGCCAAGGAAGGCGTCGTGGCGGAGGAGGTGGTGGCAGAAGCCGAAGTTCGGCTCCAAGGCACCGCAGCCATAGCCGTCAACCAGGACGATCTCTATCCCCAAGTGACACGAGGCATAGGACTAATTCCAATATAGAGGCGCGGCGCTACGAAAATGATGATATATACGGAGAATATCATTTTGCGGCCCGAAAGTTGGGGTGTCCAGGCAACGTGGTACCCAAGTTGCTTACAATCAGCTGCGTTGCCCAAAGTTGGCGTGCCAAATACTCAGAGGGTCTTTTTCGGCACGAATTCAACTTTACGTGTCAATACAAAAATCAGGCTAACAGCCATCAACTTGGGATCCCCTGTCAGTTCTCGCTGTTATGTCGCTCCTATCGCTTAGGCGGGGTGGTTGTCACGTAGGCTTGCAGCATTGGCACAATGGATAGGACAACACCCCCCGCCCAGTGTATTGACGTGACAAAACAGGGCACATGTATCGGTGTTATAATTATTTTTTGTTTACTCAGAAGCTGGAACGGCCATCGCCACGCGTCTCACCTTGGACTTCCGTCCCCGTCGTTAACCACTACCTTAAAAGCTCATTGACGGTTCCACCATTCCCCTGCCTCGCAGAAACCACTCTTCTTTTTCCTGTCATTTGTCTTCTTCCCGTCTTCTCCTTGCCACCATGGAAGGTCGTCGCACTCTAGAGACAAGCTTCACTACCCATGACAATAAGAAGATAGAAGTTGTCTACACCAACGAGGAGGAGATAGTGGTTGTCAACACCCGGATTTTTAATCCCAGATGCCCGTTATGCCATACCTCGCAATCCCAGGATTACCATTTTTGCGAGACATAACGGATTGGATATCACAGTACATCATCCATTACAAACCATACATAAGGTTTTACACAAATAATGATCTCATGATCCAGTCTTTAATACAACAAACAGCAGAAATAAACGATAGCGTAGCGGTGGGGTCCATCTTCAGGGGCACAAGCAATGCTGACGAAGGCAGAGAGTCCTAGTTATCATAGCCGTCCTGCTGACCATCATCTTGATAATCTCCTTCATAGTCTGGCCATGATAATAGCCAGGGACAAAAGCCATGAGTACTCTTTAAGTACTCGCAAACTACTACTAACAAGGGTTATAATTCTAAGTTAAAGTGCTGAATTTAAAGAATAACTATCAAGTTAAGTTTGAAACCTAAGCTGAGTTCTGAAGAAAGAAAAGATAAAGTAAAGTTCTAGAATCACTTAAGTTGGGAAGCTACTATCATTAACATAACCCTATTGTGGTCAAGTCAAAGTTCATCATTCATTTCAAGTTATTTAGAAAACATCTGACAACGAAACAGTATGGCCATTCCAACTGTCCATAACCACGGACGCGGCTATTCGAATAGTTTGACACTCTGCAGAGGTGGTACACTTTCACCAAAAGATTCGATACATCTGTCAGGGATAACCCTGAATCATCATACTTAGTATGCAGATAATCAAACATAACCTTCCCTTTACACACCCTAGTATAAGCACCTCTCCTATGAGCATGGCCTCCCAACCATGACCATCAGTCATCTTGGGCACTGCATAGGTGGACATCATTGAGAGGTAGCCTCAGCTCAAACCTCTCCCGTGAGGGAACTAATACTAATGCATATAAATTTCAAGCTAAGCCTTACCCAATTCAGGTAATGTGGTTGTACGGTAAATATGGAATGGTATCGCATCCGAATCCAACCATCAGTTTTATAAAAGGGTTAACGCTCATGCCTCATCATTTTCATTGTCATAAACCAGTTGTGTTTTTCAACACATGTCAAAACATCTCAATAGAATGACTCATCATTCCAAGGTTTTCGTAACTCATTTTCACGAAGTGTTCCCATCTAAAGTGACTCAAGTTTTTGAGCTATTCTAAAATACTAAGTTAAGGGTGTTCACTAAGGGGGAAAGACGGGATCAATCTCATGCCATAGAAGGACATCTAAAAGTTTCTAAATAGGTCAAGTTTTATACTCTTTATGCTACCTTCAAAATTAAGTAAAGAACTTTGTGTAAACCAAGGGAGGTAAAACTTGTCAATAAACTTGGGGTACTAATAGTTAAAGGGGTATGATCAAAGCATGCTTAAGGCATCTTTACTAAACCATCTAGTTTTATTCTAGCTTGCTAAAAATATCTTACTAAAGCATGTTTTCAAGGGTTAGCTTGCCACTAATAGCTTGCCTTGGTTGGTGCAGTGGTTGAAGTTTTCTTCTTCTTCTTCTTGGTAGAACTCCTCCTCCTCGAAGGCTTGGTCGGTACTATCGTCTAGAAAGACATAGGGAGTGCACAATCACCAAACAATACTTAACTAGACTAAGTAGTATTCTAAACCACACAATTGATGATCTATTATCATCCCAAACATCACAAGTTTAATTCAATAGTTTCAACCTTTTTATTTTGGAAAAGTAATTTCTACTCATTGAAAAATTAACTAAAATTTAATATTCACCACCAAAACATGGGATCATGTGGACACATGTCCTCACCACATATTCTAACATGTGGGAATGAGATTTAAAGGTTGGATCAATATTACTTTGGTTTAAGTTCATTATTTAATGATTTAAAGTGACTAGAAATGCCTATATAGCATTATTTTGGTACTAGTCCAAAGTCACTGCCTGTAAACCTTAATATTATTACGTATTTGGATATATATGATGAAATGTGATTTTTGAGAGTTGGAATCAACTCAAAAGCTAACTTGGTTGATTTTATAAAAATGTTTCAAGTTGGAAAAGCTTCTGTTTTCTTATTTTCATTAGGATAAATCTATAACTCTAAATGAATTAAATCCAACGGGCTTGGATAGGGCATTTCAATACCTTTCAGACAAAATTAGTTTCATGTAATTTGGATTTGTCAAACTCACAGAATTGAATTTTGAAACACTGGACAAAAACTATATTCTAACTAAAAAGAAAAATCCAGATTTGAATCTCTGCTCATGGCTGGAAAAGAAAGGCCGACCAGGTGGCGCTACTGTGGCGGGCTTAGCTGACAGGGGTCCCACTTGTCGGTGACACTTAAAATGAAGCAGTGCAGCGCTGTGGGCGTCGATTAGAGGCTAGATCTACTGGTGAGGTGGTCGTAAATCGACGACGGCAGGCAGCAGCTCGAACCCTAGCGGCTCGGTGGGGGTCTACTGGGGGCGTACTAGGGCTCCAGCGAGGTCGGCGAGGTGGGCAAACAAAGTGGAAGACGACGGCGAGGCGAGGCATGGTCACGACGGAGCTTGGGGTGGCCGGAATCAACGGCACCCTCCTTCTCCAGGCGGCTCGGCTCCAATTCGACAACTGCTGCTCCACTTGCTCCGGCGAGGTGGGTGAGGTTCAGAGAGGTGAGGGGAGTGGAATGGTGTGAGTCTTTGGTGCTGGGGAGGGCTCCTTTTATAGGCTCGACGGTGAGACCGAGCGGGATGGGCGGTCGACGGTGGCGACATGGCTACGGCGAGCTAGCGGCATGGCTGGGGATTGCGATTGGTGGGTGGTTCCATGGAGGTGCTCTAGGACTTCAATGCGGCTGTAGGGGCGGTGGCATGCGGTCGGGGCGAGGTGGCGCTGCTGTGGCGGCAGTGTGTCCTGGCGGTGGCTGTGTGGCTTTGGGTGGCGAACGGAGGTGTCTGGGGTGTTCTCCAGGTCGAGGCGGAGCGGTGGGCGCGGGCTGGTGCCAAGGGGCGGTCGGTGCAAGCGGGGACAGTGTGCGCTCTGCGGGCAGCATCGGCATGGTTCGGTGGCCTTTGGCGGCGGATCTTCTCTTCTCGGTCCATGGCTGCTCTTGGCTCGGGCAAGGGGAGAGAGAGGCGGTCTGATCTTTGCTACCTCCTAGACATGGAGAGGAAAGAGGAGGTGGTCTGCTGCAGCGAGGCAAGTTTGGTCGGCCCGGGTGGTGCTCGGCATGGCAGTGCCTTGCCACTAGGGTGTAGGGGATGGGTTGCAAATGGCATTTTTTTATCAGATGGGGACAAGGAGATTAAATGGAGATCAAATGGGGGCAAAACTCTGTTCAAAACAGTGAGCTAGGATTAGAGCTGTGATTCTGCCTGCCAAGTGTTTGATGAAATGGCCGCAAGAGAAAAAGTTTTGAATTTTGAGTTCAAAATTTTTGAGTGATCTCCACTACTGATAGGTAGTCTCTGGTTGCAAGGGTTTTGAAAATGGTGCTCAATTAGATGGATTTTGAAATAGGGGTTATCTATGCATATCCATTAGATTCAATTTTAAACTATCATTTAAAATAGTTTACAGAATGTTTTAGTAGATCAAAAGGTGGGCCTTGGTACCTCATTATGTGTACTAGCAAGGGGTGCGAAGATCAGGAATTCTTTCTGTTAAGAATTGAGTACTAGGAATAGCCAAAGTAGGCATGAGAGTTAAATTTGTCAAAATGACCATTCCTTCATTTTAATTCTTTTTGATTTGATTTTCTTTAGGAAAAGTTTGGGAATGATGTAGATGATGTTTAAATCACCTAAGAAGCATTTTACAAGCATTGGATCAATTAATCATGGCAATTCAAACAACTCCTATTTTAAATGCACACATATATGAATGCTTTCATTTTAAATTTGGAAAAGTTTTTGTTAACCCCAATTTTGGATGATTTGATCTTGATAAGCTTGGATTAAAGTTTTGGGATGTTACAAACCTTCCCCCCTTAAACAAAATCTCGTCCCAAGATTTACAAGGAAAACTAGGAACTAAAGAGATCTGGGAACTCTGTCCTAATGTAATCCTCGCGCTCCCAAGTAGCTTCCTCCTTGGTATGGTTGCTCCACTGAATCTTGAGAAACATGATACTCCTGGTCCTGGTGGTTCTGTAGGCTTCTTCTAAGATACGAATGGGCACTTCCCAATAGGTTAGGTCATTGTTGATTTCCACTGCTCTATGATCGATATTCTTGAAAACTTCAGTCTTCTCAGGCACTTCCAAGCATTTGCGAAGTAACGAGATATGGAACACATTATGGATGGCTGACATCTCTTCAGGCAATTCTAGCTGATACGATACTTCTCCTCGACGGTTCAGAATCTTGAAAGGTCCGATATATCTGGGAGCTAACTTTCCCTTCAGACTAAAGCGTTGAGTTCCCTTCAATGGTGAAACCTTGAGATATACGAAATCTCCAACATTGAAAGTCAGGTCTCTCCTTCTCTTGTCAGCATAGCTCTTCTGTGTAGATTGGGCGGTCTTGAGATGCTCACGAACTTTGTGAACTTTCTCTTCTGCTTCTCAGAGAATGTCAGGTCCAAAGATCTGACTCTCTCCTACTTGCGACCAATTCAAAGGGGTACGACACTTTCTTCCGTATAGGAATTCAAAGGGTGCCATCTGCAAACTAGCTTGATAACTGTTGTTATATGAGAATTCTCTGAAAATGGCGATCTTCCCATTTTGACCTGTATTCCAACACACAAGCTCTAAGCATATCCTCCAAGATCTGGTTGACTCTCTCAGTCTGTCCATCTGTTTGCGGGTGATACGCGGTGCTGAAGTTCAACTTGGTTCCTAATCCTTCCTGAACTTTTTGCCAAAATCTTGAAGTAAACTGGGTTCCTCGATCTGATACGATGGTCTTGGGGGTTCCATGCAGACTAACAATTCTAGCAATGTACAGCTCTGCTAGTTTTGCACTCTGGTAGGTTGTCTTGACAGGTATGAAGTGGGCTACCTTGGATAGTCTATCAACTATGACCCAGATTGAGTCATTTCCCCTACTAGAAGTAGGTAAACCGGTGATAAAGTCCATTCCGACAGAATCCCATTTCCATTCCGGAATCTACAATGGTGGCAATAATCCTGTAGGTCTCTAATGCTCTGCTTTGACTCTTTGATAGATGTCACATTTGGCGATGTAGCTTCCGATCTCTCTCTTCATCTTGTGCCACCAAAATTGCTCTTTCAAATCCTGATACATCTTTGTTCCTTCGGGGTGGATAGAATAAAGAGTATCATGAGCTTCCTTCATGATAATTTCCTTCAGCTCCGAATCTGCTGGCACATAGATACGTCCCTTGTACCACAGTACACCTTCTTCGTCTTCGGTGAATCTAGGTACTTTGCCTGTACCAATATGGCGTTTGATTCCGTCGATACTTTCATTCCCCTTCTGGGCTTCCTTGATTTGGCTAATCAAAGTGGGTTGAAGTTTAATGCTATCTAGGAATCCTTTGCTAACTAACTCAGTCCTGAACTGCTCCAACTCCTCATACAAACTTGGTTTCTTCTCTTTGATCATGGTGTTCAACCTACATGGCAATCTGCTAAGAGCATCCGCTACCACATTGGCTTTGCCGGGGTGATAGTGAATGTCAAGGTCATAATCCTTGATTAACTCTATCCATCTTCTTTGCCTCATATTCAACTCCTTCTAGGTGAAGATATACTTCAAGCTCTTATGATCTGAGTAAATCTCACATTGATTACCCATCAAATAATGACGCCATGTCTTCAATGCTAGAACCACGGCTGCTAGCTCAAGATCATGGGTCGGATAGTTCTGCTCATCTTTGCTTGGTTGTCGAGACGGAATCTGTGATGACTTTGCCTTCTTGCATCAATACACATCCTAGACCAATCTTGGATGCATCACAATACACATCAAGCGACTTCTTGATGTGGGCATGATCAAAATTGGGGCTGATATCAATCTCTTCTTCAGCTCACAGGCGGCTTCACACTTGTACATCCATTCAAACTTCTTGTCCTTCTTCAACAATTGGGTCATTGGTCGGGCTATGCTCGAGAATCCTTCTATGAACTTGCGGTAATATCCCGCTAATCCGAGAAATGAACAAACTTGGGTTTGATTTGTTGGGGCTTCCCATTCTTCGACATCTTTGATCTTGGTGGGATCAACAGAGACTCCTCCGGCAGACACAATAGAATCCTACTTCTTTCAGCCAAAACTCACACTTGATGAACTTGGCATATAACTGATGCTCTCTTAGGGTTTCTAGGAAGATTCTCAGATGTTGCTCATGCTCTTCTTCTGACTTGGAGTAGATAAGGATGTCATCGATAAACACAACTACAAACTTATCTAGGAAATTCATAAAGATCTTATTCATGAGATTCATGAAATAGCGAGGCATTGGTTAATCAAAAGACATAACCGTATACTCGTATAAACCGTGGCGAGTAGTAAAGGCGGTCTTGAATATCAAATCATACGAATGTTAAGTTGGTGGTAACCAGTACTAAGATCAATCTTTGAGAATACCTGAGCTCCAGTCAACTGATCAAATAGATCCTCTATCTTTGGCAAGGGGTACTTGTTCTTGATGGTGACATCATTCAACTTTCTCTAGTATGTACACAGACGGTTGCCTCCATCTTTCTTGTCGACGAAAAACACTGGTGATCTCCATGGCGATGCACTTGGTTGAATCAAGCCGGTTGCTAACATGGCATCCAACTGCTTCTTCAGTTCTACTAACTCTGAGGGGTTCATGGTATAGGGTCTCTGGGCTATAGGTCTGGTTCCGGGGATTAGTTCGATAATGAACTCTATATCCCTATCCGGGGGCATACCTGGCAATTCATCTGGGAATACGTCGGGGTATTCACAGACTACTCTGACTTGGTCAATGGTAGGCAGGGCTACACTTTTGTTGCATTTGAGTTGACGGGGTAAGGTTTCAGAGATATGTTCTACTGTTACTCCAGAACTACTGGTTATGGTGATGGCTTTCTTAGCACAGTCTATCAGTCCTTTATGCCTTGACATCTAGTCCATACCTAGTACTACTTCCAATCCTTTGGTTCCAACTACAATTAGGTTGGCATAAAAATCTATCCCATGTATTCTGATAGGTATAGCTTTGCAAATTTTTCTAGCTTTTGTAGTTGAACGAGGGATTTGAACTATCATGACATGCTTCAGGTTGGTTGGGCGAATCTTACTAGTGCATACAAATTCTTCGGTGACAAATGAATGCGATGCTCCAGAATCAAACAATACTCTTGCTAAAACTGAGTTGACAGAAAACATACCCAACTACATACGGTGCTTCTTGGGCTTCTTCTGCGTTCATGTGGAAGAGATGACCGTTCGGTTGTCTTGGGTTTCTGGGCAAATCTCCTTCCTGGTTGAACACGCCTTTGCTGGTGGGGCATTCAGGGGCATTGGCGGTCTTCTTGGGACACTCATTGGAGTAGTGACCCTTCACTCCACACTCGAAACAAGTGATGGGACTTGTCCTTGGCTGCGAGCAGTCTGACATTCTTTGCCGATTCGAAGCGGTGTTGTTGTTGTTGCTCTTGGGAGAACACGGTTGAAGTTGTTGGCATTGCGGGGTGATGATTGTTTCCTCCGGACTTCACATTTCCTCACTTCTGATTGGGGTAGCTTAGGCGAAATTTGGGGTCGGTTGTTCCTTGGTGCATATCTGGTGAGGTTAGGGCGGTACTTACGGTGACTCTTTGGATCGATTGCTGCATCATACGACGCTTGCGGTTGTCGTTTCCCTGGTTAATCTTCCCTTCCATCTGAATGGCAGAGTCGACTAGCTCTTCGAGATCCTGGAAACGGATGTTGACGAGGACAGTCTGCATCTCATCATGCAGTCCGTTTAAGAATCTCTCTTTCTTCTTGGCCTCCGTGTTGATCTCATCCGGTGCATATCTGGCAAGCGACAAGATTTTGTCACGGTACTCTACTATAGTCAATCTTCCTTGCTTCAGTTCACGGAATTCATCTCTCACCCTGTTGACAAGACCTTGCGACACGTGGGTGTGGCTGAACTTGACCTTGAATGGTTCCCAGGTCATCACCTGGCCATGGTTCATGTTGCGTATGTTATTCCACCAAGCTCTTGCATCTCCCGCCAGACAGTGGGTGGCGAAGAGAACTTTCTCATTCTCCTCAACTCCTACAACTTCGAGGTTGTTTTCCATGGTCTGTAACCAGTCATCAGCATCTAATGGGTTTTAAGATTGGTTGAAGATTGGGGGATTGGTGTTCTGAATTTTTTTGAGTTTAGATCCATGGTGATCCTGATTTCCATGTCCTTGGTTGTTGAGAGCCATTTGGGCGATCTGCTGCAATGTTGCTAAGTTGGCTTGACGCTCGGCCCTGCTTCCTTCACGGTCTGCGATGAGATTCTGCAAGATTTGTATCATTGGGTCCTGCGACGAGCTGCTCCCTCCTTGGTTTCCACGAGTCATCTGAAGATTGAGATAGATATAGGGGTAAGAGGGAAATTCTAAGGTTCATGGTTTTGGGTTTTTAAAGCTAAACTGGGAGTTAGACTCAGGTTTTTCAACTAACTTTACTTTCATTCATGCAAGCAAGCACACGATACAACAGACACCACAACAATCAAAGGGGAAAACAGATGGTTTTAAGAACCATTCTGCAAGCTACGATACAATGAGATGATACATCTCATGCTATGACAGTGCTTTAGTGCATCTACTCATCGTCGATGAAGTCAGAGTCTTCATCATCAGTGTAGAAGTCCACATCATCCTATTCCAGAAAGTCATCATCGTTGCTGAGGTAAGAATCCATATCTCCCTGGATGTCTTCACCCTCATCATATTCTTCTTTGGCGGCAAGCTGAGCTTCCTGCTCCTTGACGGTCTTCTCGAGGTCGGCCACCTTCTTGCGAAGACGGGCGATGATGCGATCCTTCTTTGCACGTTGGCGACGAAGAGACTGGCGATTTTGGACGAGCAGTGCGAAAGTCTGGGCCTTCTGGTCGGCAATGGCACGGTTCTGGTTTGCTAACTCTCTGGCATTATCCAGTTCCTGCTGTCGGTCATGAAGCAAGAAGTCAAGGTTCTCCACTTGACGCCTCAATTCTGGGTGACTTGGCATCTCCATCGGCATTCCCATGAAGTCACGTCTTGCATAGTGGGCAAAACGGGTTCCTTGAATCTTGTTGTGGCGAGGGCACATAGACGTGCGAGAGCTTCATGCATTGCCCTGGCTAATCCATCTAGTCAGTTGTTCTCTCTCACAGAGAACTGAATTCTCCTGGAAGTTGGTGCTTCAATGCTTCCTCGAAGATCTGCGATGACTTGCCATTGTAGGTCTCCTCCTGGGGGTCCTGGAAGTTGAGCTCCAAGAAACTCCGGATGCGGGCGTCCTAGTAACTCCGACAGTGAATCCAGATCCCTCTCGAAGATCAGCTGACCTCCGTTTCCCAACTGGTAAAACTTGCTGAACTGAGTCTCCATCTACAAGAATTTAGGATGAGGAAATTAGTGATGTGATCAAGGGTGTCAAATTTTAAGTAGTAATGTAAGAATTTTGAGGAACATGTATTTTTGAAAAAGAATGAGTTCACAAAGGTAAGAGGGGAAGTAGTTTTTTTTATAAATACTCACTTTGGTTTTGAGGCTAAGTTTTTGGTGTGGACGTCCATTCTAACTAGGGTCTCCTATGGTCAGGATGGCTCTGATACCAACTTGTCAACACCCGGATTTTTAATCCCAGATGCCCTATATGCCATACCTCGCAATCCCAGGATTACCATTTTTGCGAGACATAACGGATTGGATATCATAGTAAATCATCCATTACAAACCATACATAAGGTTTTACACAAATAAGGATCTCATGATCCAGTCTTTAATACAACAAACAACGGAAATAAACGATAGCATAGCGGTGGGGTCCATCTTCAGGGCACGAGCAATCTTGTGAAAGCGAAGAGTCCTAGTTATCATAGCCGTCCTGCTGACCATCATCTTGATAATCTCCTTCATAGTCTAGCCATGATAATAGACAGGGACAAAAGCCATGAGTACTCTTTAAGTACTCGCAAACTACTACTAACAAGGGTTATAATTATAAGTTAAAGTGCTGAATTTAAAGAATAACTATCAAGTTAAGTTTGAAACCTAAGCTGAGTTCTGAAGAAAGAAAAGATAAAGTAAAGTTCTAGAATCACTTAAGTTGGGAAGCTACTATCATTAACACAACCCTGTTGTGGTCAAGTCAAAGTTCATCATTTATTTCAAGTTATTTAGAAAACATCTGACAACGAAACAGTATGGCCATTCCAACTGTCCATAACCGCGGATGACTATTGAATAGTTTGACACTCTGCGGAGGTGGTACACTTTCACCACAAGATTCGATACATCATGTCGGGATAACCCGGAATCATCATACTTAGTATGCAGATAATCAAACATAACCTTCCTTTACACCCTAGTATAAGCACCTCTCCTATGAGCATGGCCTCCCAACCATGACCATCAGTCATCTTGGGCCTTTGCATAGGTGGACATCATTGAGGTAGCCTCAACTCAAACCTCTCCGTGAGAACTAATACTAATGCATATAAATTTCCAGCTAAGCCTTACCCAATTCAGGTAATGTGGTTTATGCAGGTAAATTTGGAATGGTATCGCATCCGAATCCAACCATCAGTTTTATAAAAGGGTTAAGGCTCATGCCTCATCATTTTCATCGTCATAAACCAGTTGTGTTTTTCAACACATGTCAAAACATCTCAATAGAATGACTCATCATTCCAAGGTTTTCGTAACTCATTTTCACCAAGTGTTCCCATCTAAAGTGACTCAAGTTTTTGAGCTATTCTAAAATACTAAGTTAAGGGTGTTCACTAAGGGGGAAAGACGGGATCAATCTCATGCCATAGAAGGACATCTAAAAGTTTCTAAATAGGTCAAGTTTTATACTCTTTATGCTACCTTCAAAATTAAGTAAAGAACTTTGTGTAAACCAAGGGAGGTAAAACTTGTCAATAAGACTTGGGGTACCAATAGTTAAAGGGGTGTGATCAAAGCATGCTTAAGGCATCTTTACTAAACCATCTAGTTTTATTCTAGCTTGCTAAAAATAGCTTACTGAAGCATGTTTGCAAGGGTTAGATTGCCACTAATATCTTGCCTTGGTTGGTGCAGTGGTTGAAGTTTTCTTCTTCTTCTTGGTAGAACTCCTCCTTCTCGAAGGCTTGGTCGGTACTATCGTCTAGAAAGACATAGGGAGTGCACAATCACCAAACAATACTTAACTAGGATAAGTAGTATTCTAAACCACACAATTGATGATCTATTATCATCCCAAACATCACAAGTTTAATTCAATAGTTTCAACCTTTTTATTTTGGAAAAGTAATTTCTACTCATTGAAAAATTAACAATATTTAATATTCACCACCAAAACATTGGATCATGTGGACACATGTCCTCACCACATATTCTAACATGTGGGAATGAGATTTAAAGGTTGGATCAATATTACTTTGGTTTAAGTTCATTATTTAATGATTTAAAGTGACTAGAAATGCCTATATAGCATTATTTTGGTACTAGTCCAAAGTCACTGCCTGTAAACCTTAATATTATTACGTATTTGGATATATATGATGAAATGTGATTTTTGAGAGTTGGAATCAACTCAAAAGCTAACTTGGTTGATTTTATAAAAATGTTTCAAGTTGGAAAAGCTTCTGTCTTCTTATTTTCATTAGGAGAAATCTATAACTCTAAATGAATTAAATCCAACGGGCTTGGATAGAGCATTTCAATACCTTTCAGACAAAATTAGTTTCATGTAATTTGGATTTGTCAAACTCACAGAATTGAATTTTGAAACACTGGACAGAAACTATATTCTAACTAAAAAGAAAAATCCAGATTTGAATCTACGGGCTCGCGCGGGAAAAGAAATGGGCCGACCCAGTGGCGTTACGCGGTGCGGGGCTCAGCTGACAGGGGGTCCCACTTGTCAGCGGCACTTAAAACGCAGAACGGTACGCGCGCTGTGGGCCGTGCGATTAGAGGCTAGATCTACGGCTGAGGGTCGTCGTCGATGACGAACAGGTCACCGGCGAGCTCGAACCCTAGCGGCTCGGTGGGGGTCTACTGGGGGCGTACCAGGGCTCTAGCGGGGTCGGCGAGGCGGGCAAACAAAGTGGAAGACGACAGCGAGGCGAGACGTGGTCGCGGCGGAGCTTGGGGTGGCCGGAATCAACAACACCCTTCTTCTCCAGAGGCGGCGGCTCCGGCATCAATTCCGGCGAGCTGCTGCTCCACTTGCTCCGGCGAGAGGTGGGTGAGGTTCAGAGAGGTGAGGGGAGTGGAATGGTGTGAGTCTTTGGTGCTTGGGAGGGCTCCTTTTATAGGCTCGACGGTGAGACCGAGCGGGATGGGCGGTCGACGGTGGCGACATGGCTACGGCGAGCTAGCGGCATGGCTGGGGATTGCGATCGGTGGGCGGTTCCCTGGCGGTGCTCTAGGACTTCAATGCGGCCGTAGGGGCGGTGGCATGAGGTCGGGCGGTGGCGCTCTGCGGCAGAAGTGTCCTGTGGCGGTCAGTGCACTGTGGGGCTTTGGGCGTGACGGAGGTGTGCAGGGTGTTCTCCAGTCGGCGGAGGCGGTGGGCGGGCTGGTGCCAAGGCGATCGGCTGGCGGGGCAGTCTCTGCGGGCGGCATCGGCATGGTTCGGTGGCACTGGGCGCGGGCTCTTCTCTGTGGTCCATGGCTGCTCTTGGCTCGGGCAAGGGACAGAGAGGGGCGGTGCGGTGCTGGCTACCTCCTAGACATGGAGAGGAAAGAGGAGGTGGTCTGCTGTAGCGGGGCAAGTTTGGCCGGCCCGGGTGGTGCTCGGCATGGCATTGCCTTGCCACTAGGGTGTAGGGGATGGGTTGCAAATGGCATGTTTTGATCAGAGGGGGACAAGGAGATTAAATGGAGATCAAATGGGGGCAAAACTCTGTTCCAAACAGTGAGCTAGGATTAGAGGTGTGATTCTGCCTGCCAAGTGTTTGATGAAATGGCCGCAAGAGAAAAAGTTGTGAATTTTGAGTTCAAAATTTTTGAGTGATCTCCACTACTGATAGGTAGTCTCTGGTTGCAAGGGTTTTGAAAATGGTGCTCAATTAGATGGCTCTTGAAATAGGGGTGATCTATGCATATGCATTAGATTCAATTTTAAATGGTCATTTAAAATAGTTTACAGAATGTTTTTAGTAGATCAAAAGGTGGGCCTTGGTACCTCATTATGTGTACTAGCAAGGGGTGCAAAGATCAGGAATTGTTTCTGTTAAGAATTGAGTACTAGGAATAGCCAAAGTAGGCATGAGAGTTAAATTTGTCAAAATGGCCATTCCTTCATTTTAATTCTTTTTTATTTGATTTTCTTTAGGAAAAGTTTGGGAATGATGTAGATGATGTTTAAATCACCTAAGAAACATTTTACAATCATTGGATCAATCAATCATGGCAATTCAAACAACTCCTATTTTAAATGCACACATATATGAATGCTTTCATTTTAAATTTGGAAAAGTTTTTGTTAACCCCAATTTTGGATGATTTGATCTTGATAAGCTTGGATTAAAGTTTTGGGATGTTACAGTGGTGCGTGTCCTGAGGATGTACGAGGGTTAGCTTGAGAAAGACGAGGACAAGTTTGTGGGATTGGACCTCGAGTACACCCCGGAGTACCCATATGAAGGGAGTGAAGTCGCCGTCGTTAAACTGGCCATGAGGAAACACGTCCTCGTCTACCACCTCTCCCGGTTTGTAGATTTGCTCTCTATATCTAACCGCTTTTAGGGTTTTCTCCTCTTGTTCTTTATCCATTTGCTCATCTTGCAACTACTGGATTTTATTTAGGACCAAATAAATTATGACAAGACAATGTTGAAAGTCTTGATCTTGCATTTACTAAACTTTTCGAAATTATATTCAGATGATGATCTTGCATTGAAAAAATATTTGTAGTTACAAATTTTGGTGATGACAAACTACATACTTTCAGGACTGACAGGAATTGTCCGGTGCTACGCCAATTACTTGTAGAAAAGGGAATTGTTTTCTGCACTGTCGACAATACAACTGATTTTTTGAAATTTTATCAAGAGGGAATTATAATTCCTGCGCACAACTGGATCGATATTCAGCGTCTTGTCAAGATCCTTGGGGGCTCGAGGAAGGATGGAATGGCATCACCCGCAACTAGAATCCTCGATGAGTCGTACGACAGAATGAAGGAAGATTTCCCTACGGATAGGCACGATTTCTGGGACGAGTGGCCGTTGTCTGATATAAACCTGAAGTATGCAGCCATAGATGCTAACGTGACCTACTAGCTGTACAAGAAGATCCATTTTTTCTACGTTACCTCATATTTTGCCCTACTTGCAAGAGTGAAGATGAGCTTAGGGGAGCCCTCTGTAGAAAATGCAGAATAGCTGAGTTTGAAGCTGCATATGCAAAGAAAATGGCTGCATCTGAAGCAACTGACAGAGAGGCTGCAGAAGCAGCTGAAGCAGAAGCAGCTGACAGAGAGGCTGCAGCTGAAGCAACAAACAGAGTGGCAGCATCTTCTAGCGGCAATAATCAAGTCTATGATGCACCGCTAATTGTGTCGCAGGATGCTGAAGATAGGGAAGCCAAGTCAGATCCCAGGTGGGATGAAGCATTTTGTGAGCTGTGGAGTGCCAATAATGTCAGATCCACCTGGAATGATCGCAATTGGTCGCCTAGGAACGATGGCAAGCGCCTCAAGTGGTCTGATGAGAAGTGAATTAAATTTTACTTCTCAGTGTTATGTTTCTATTTTGTGGAACTCATTTAGCTTGTCAAGATGTCTAGTGCCTCAAGTGAGAGTAGTAAAATAAATTTAACCCTCTTTGTGTTATGTTTATGTATGTGTCTTGTAGCCTGTCAAGATGGTAACTCGTTAACTGGAAGTTTGAAAGAGTACCCTTTTCCTCTCTCGCTAAACATATATGTTTCATTTTGCCCAAATTGGTAGCAAATCTAGAGAAGATTCTCTCTTCGATAATTCGTTCCCTTTTGGACCTCTTTTTGCCTCCGATCAGGTAGCAAATCTAGAGCAGAAAATCACACCAGGCAGAATACATTCATTCAGAAAACAAAACAAATGTAGATATAGCTGTGCGCAGCTAAATAGGATATAGCGATAGAAATTAGGTTTCTTAACGAGGTTCGATGCATTCAGCCAGAAATAGGATGCAAGCAAAATATAGAAAATCAAAAGAAGCCGCCTAGAGCAGCCGCAGCAGCAGCAGATACATTCAGGGACACATCCAACCCTTCCTTCATGCGCCCGTGCCTCCACCTCCTCCCTACGGCGCTTCCTCCACTTCTTGCTGCCCAGTCCCTTGATCTTGGGGGCCTTGGACCTGATTGGAGGCATCTGACCCTCTTTGATGGCCACCCGCTGGAGGTTTCGGAGGTGAATGGCGGGAGCCCGGTGTTCAGCGATGTAGGCGTTGATGTTCACGGTCTCGCGCTCGCCGCCTTTGTGGATGCCAGAGCCCGGGGCCTCTGCATGCTTCAGTAAGGAGTTGAAGTTGGTGCCGGCGAGACTCACCCAATGACGACCCCTTGCGTAAGATCGAGCCGCCGAAGAAGAAAGGCGTCATCTTGGCCCACACCCTCTTGGTGTGGATGGACTCATCATCGCTGCAGACGTCGCTGCTGGAAACCTATTGGAAGAAAAGGAAAATGGGGGAGTAGATGATGTAAGAAGACCGAGCAATCGAAATGTGAACAAGCGAATCCTAATAAACCAAGATCTAGCATCCAACGATGGGAACAGTAGAAGAACCAGGGGAGGGGAGCAAACCCTAGTTACCTCCGAACATGGGTCATCGATGCCGGTGTCGTACGGGTTCAGCGGAGCGATGTACTTATCTGGATCGTAGGTGCCAAAGAAGTGCTTGATCTGCTTGTGACCGGCGGGGGCCTCCTCGCCAGCGGGGGGCTCCACTTCGGCGGCCCCGTCGGTAGCAGGGATGGGGGCCTAGACGGGAACAACGGCTGCCATCGATGGCTCGACTAGGGCCTAGACAGGGAAGGCGGCTGCTTTCAACGTGTTGAGGGGGACCGGTGAGGAGACGGGGGCCTCCTCACCGGCGGCCTCGGAGGCGATGATGGCCACCTTATCCTCCTCCGCCATCATCGGCGCGGACAGGGTATTCTCGGGAGTTTGCGGATGCTGGTGGGACAGTGGAGAGGGTTGCGTGGGGAGAGTGAGCGAGAGTGAGCGGAGAGAGGCTCTATATTTAAGGTGGATGGAAGCAAGGCACGTTTCGTTGCACCACCGTGCAATGCGCCGTGCAGTCTACTGCACCGTGCACCGCGACACGCGCATGGCACATCACGTTTTTTCCGGGGCCATGCATGGCAGTTCTGTATTGAGCCGCATGCAAAGGGATCATATACAATTTGTATGTACGAAGTTTGACACGGCCCTAAAATTGGCGATAGTTAAAAGTGGAAATGTAGAGGGGAAGGTAGGTGGCTGTACGGCGAGATTTGTGGGGTTGTGTTAGATCAGCTAGAGGGATGTGTTGATGACTGTGAGTGACTCGATGAAGGCGGAGACATTAGGTCTCGTCGAGCTCAGCTCTTCGGCCTCCGGCTAGCGCGTGCAAGTTTCTTACGGCGGGGCCCAGTTGGAAGTGAGATTTAGAGCCTCTGCGTAAAAAATGGGATATGTCTTATTAAAATCAAGTGGCAATAAATTGCAGTTGTCCATCAATGACCATGCACTCGATGACGCATGTGTTGTGGCGTAGTAGTAGGAGTAGTAGGCTTTTCACACTTGATTAAACATGACATGACCGATCAACGACTTTTTCCATGGATGGCATCGTGTTCCTTCTTGTAGAAGTCTTGCTGAGGGAGACATCTGTACCGTCTCACGCTATACTTTGAATGGCACGACATGTGCAAAAATCATTGTTGGATCACACAAAATCAACGGTTAGTGTGCACGATCCGCGTGACAACTATGACAACCAATCAGGGAGTAGCAGACAGAGTGAGCATAGGTTTGGGCTTCTACGAAAGATAGAGAGAGGGAGGCAAAACTGAGTAGTATCAAAAAACCAAGGGCAAAACTGAGTAGTATAAAAACGGAAAGTGAGTGTCTTGTACAATGAAATACATGGATCAACCAATGGCATTGCATGTCCGTTCTTTTCATGAACCACAGCTAGAGTCATTGCATGTGTGTTCTTCTAAACAAACCACATAAAGATCCACCAGTGTCATTGCATGTTTGTTCTTTTCATGAACCACACCCAGTGTCATTGCATGTCTGTTCCTCTAAACAAACCACACGTGGATCCACCTAGTGTGATTGATGTCTGTTCTTTTAACAAACCACACATGGATCCACCAGTGTCATTGCATGTGTGTTCTTTTCATGAACCATAGCTAGAGTCGTTGCATGTCTCCTCTTCTCACAAACCACATAAGGATCCACCAGTGTCATTGCATGTGTGTTCTTTTCATGAACCACACCCAGTGTCATTGCATGTGTGTTCTTCTCAGGAACCACACATGTATCCACCAGTGTCATTGCATGTGTGTTCTTTTCATGAACCATAGCTAGAGTCATTGCATGTGTGTTCTTCTCACAAACCACACATGGATCCACTAGTGTCATCGCATGTGTGTTCTTCTCATGAACCACAACCAATGTCATTGCATGTCAGTTCTTCTAAACAAACCACACATGGATCCACCAGTGTCATTGGATGTGTGTTCTTCTCATGAACCACACATGGATCCACCAGTGTCATTGCATGTCTGATCTTTTCAGGAACCACATCTAGAGACATTGCATGTCTGTTCTTTCCACAAACCAGATATGGATCAACTAGTGTCATTGCATGTCTGTTCTTTTCATGAACCACAATTAGAGTCATTGCATGTCGGTTCCTTCCACAAATCACATATGGATCCACCAATGTCATTGCATGTGTGTTCTTTTCATGAACCACAGCTAGAGTCATTGCATGTGTGTTCTTCTCACAAACCACATAAGGATACACCAGTGTCATTGCATGTGTGTTCTTTTCATGAACCACACCCAGTGTCATTGCATGTTTGTTCTTTCCACAAACCATAGATGGATCCACCAGTGTCATTAGATGTGTGTTCTTTTCATGAACCACACCCAGTGTCATTGCATGTTTGTTCTTTCCACAAACCACACATGGATCCACCAGTGTCATTAGATGTGTGTTCTTTTCATGAACCACACCTAGTGTCATTGCATGTGTGTCCTTCTCACGAACCACACATGGATCCACCAGTGTCATTGCATGTTTGTTCTTTTCATGAACCACAGCTAGAGTCACTACATGTCTGTTCTTTCCACAAACCACATATGTATCCACCAGTGTTATTGCATGTCTGTTCAGTTCATGAACCACAGCTAGAGTCATTGCATGTTTGTTCCTTCCACAAACAACATATGGATCCACCAGTGTCATTTCATGTGTTTTCTTTTCATGAACAACAGCTAGTCATTGCATGTGTATTGTTCTCACAAACCACATAAGGCTACACCAGTGTCATTGCATGTGTGTTCTTTTCATGAACCACACCCAGTGTCATTGCATGTCTGTTCTTTCCACAAACCACACATGGATCCACCAGTGTCATTGGATGTGTGTTCTTTTCATGAACCACACCCAGTGGGTATAGGCATGTCTGTTATTTTCCCAAACCACACATGGATCCACCAGTGTCATTGCATGTGTGTTCTTTTCATGAACCATAGCTAGAGTCATTGCATGTCTGTTCTTTCCACAAACTACACATGGATCCACCTAGTGTGATTGCATGTCTGTTCTTTTCACAAACCACTCATGGATCCACCAGTGTCATTGCATGTGTGTTCTTTTCATGAACCACAATTAGAGTCATTGCATGTGTGTTCTTCTAAAGAAACCACACAAGGATCCACCAGTGTCATTGCATGTCTGTTCTTTTCATGAACCACACCTAGTGTCATTGCATGCTTGTTCCTCTAAACAAACCACACATGGATCCACCTAGTGTGATTGCATGTCTGTCCCTTTCACAAACCACACATGGATCAACCAGTGTCATTGCATGTGTGTTCTTTTCATGAACCATAGCTAGAGTTATTGCATTTCAGTTCTTCCCACAAACCACATGTGGCATCCCGCTAAAACCAATACCAGAAAATCGTTGTGTTTTTGTGCATTGCATCATCATGACCGCATGCTCATGTCATCATGCCACATTGCATTTGAGCATCATCATGACATCATACATTGTTTGCCTAAAATTGTTTTCTAAACGCCTATCTTTGTTTTCTAAATATCCCCTGTCTTTATTTAAAATTAAAACCCCGGCCTCTTCCGGATATTTTCTTTTGTCTACAAAATATTTACAAAAGTCTATTTCAGACAAAACAAAAATAGATAAAACTATTTCTTTTCAGACCGGGGAGACCGCCAGCCTGCCAGGCCAAAAGCCCAGCAGGCCAGCAGTCTACTACCCGGCCCAACTAGACAACCCCCAAACCGTAACCCTGACACTCCCCACCCCACACACTACCCCGCCGCCTTGACCACGCAAAGAAGCAAGCAACCACACGCCAGACGCCAGCAGATGGCCGAAGACACAGCGTGCACGACACCGCACATGCACGCACTCCACCGTCCACATCGCGCCCCACGACCACTCCGCCTCCACGAAGACGCAACCCGCTCCCGCACGCAACCCTCCTCTCCCGCTCACACGCCCCGCTCCTCACCTGGCCCACCCTGCAGCCCCGCTACCGACACCACCCCACACCCTGGCCTCGATCCCCTCACCCTTCCCACCAACCCCGCCTCTCCTTGATCCCCACCCTACACGCGCCCCTCGTCCTCGCCCCGCGTCGTCCCTGCCTCGACCACGTCGGCGATGCCTCACCGTCCTCTCCTCTCCGGCAAGCACCCTGTCTTGGACCTCGCCGCCACGGCCCCCTTCTCCTCTGGCTCCAGGCGCTGCCCTCGCCGCGAGGAGCGCCACGTCGCCTCGCCGGCCGCCCTCTCCTCTGGCCGTCCGAGCCCCGTGACAGTGTTGTCCCTCGTGACCTCATCTACCAGCAGCCCCGTGGTTCTCCTTGGTACGCCAGGACCTCGCCGTCCCTGCCCTAGCATGCTCCGGCCCGCCGCTCTCCTTAACCAAGTCCGCCGTCTCCGCGTCGAGCCCCTGACCGTGTCGACCTCCATCCCTCTGCCCCACGCAGATGTGTCCCCAGCCCACGCGCGAGCGCAACCCCTCGAGCTCCGTCGCCCCAGCGCCCTCCCGTGTGTCGCTGCCGGGCCCCTCTTCGTGACAAGCTCGCCAAGCCGCCACTTCCGTCTTCTGGCCGCGTCGCTCCGCCGCCATCCAGAGACGTCCAGCCTCGTGACCCCGAGCCTCTGTGAGAGCTGCCTCCTCGAGCATGCCACGGAGTTCCTGTGCCTGCTACCAAGTCCGACTCGCGCGCTTGCTTGGCGGCTCTGTCTGCCCGTTTACGTTTTGGAACCCCGGTGGTGTGCTGCTAGCGATGTGTAGCGGGGGTTATGTTGTGTTTGCGTGACCTCGAGGATGAGATGGTGATGCAACCAAGGCGGTCCCGATAAGATCACTCGGGCTACATCAATTTAGGTCATGTATGGTGAAGAGCTACATGAACTACCGAGCCTCCATGTTCCGCAACCGATCATCGTCATACAAGAACGACCCCAAACCAAGATCACCCACAACCACCGACAAGATCTCCGATCCGACCCATCGGCAAGTTCGCCTCGAGGAGCCGCATGAACCGAGGATTTCGACAAGTTCTTCCGCACCGACAAGACCGGCTCGATGCCAACGGTTTCGATGGTTGAACATGGTGCCACCCAAGACCTCTGACACGGGAAGGCCCAAGTCCTTCGAGGCGAAATCGACAAGATCCACACGGGACGACAAGATCTACTTCGTGGGCACCGAGCGTCAAGATCGCCTTCGCGGGGAAACGGCAAGTACTCCTTCTCGGATGCGAGACCCGGATCCGAAGACCGCCAAGATCGCCACCGGAACACCAAGTTCTTCATCCCGAACGCCAAGACCGACCCGATACGCGGACCCGACAAGATCTTCGCGACGACAAGATCGACACCGACCAGGGAAAATCCGATGCGCCCCCGACGCCAAACCAAGTCCTTCTTCCCAGAACAGCAAGCTCTCTTTTTGTTGTCCGAGACCGATCCCGTCGAACCGTTCCCCCCATCGAACCCTGAGGCCGGACCCCGGACCCCCGGAATCCAAGATCTCCCGAACCCAGATGTGTGACCCTAAGCCCCTATTTTTATAATATGACATTATCAACTGTTGCATAATAAATTGTTCATGCTTGCATACATATTTGTGGGTATGGGGGCATTATGCCGATTCACCTCATAATTAAATATGGAGTCCATATGCGGGATACCTTTGTCTTATTCCGGACTCCAATTAAATTTGTGTAGCGAACCGATGCCATGTTTCGCCCTGTTAATACCACATTTAAATTGCGGGGTAGTTAAATAACATGAACCGCCTAATTAATTGTCGGGACTCTGGTTCCGCTTAATACTGCCTAATTGCACCGCAACTGCATCATATCATAATCATGCCGGATCTTCTGCCGGAGTATTAAATATTGCATCCGATGTTTCTTCTAGTGTTTGCTTCTTCGCGGATTAGGCCGATGAGTTGATGCGAGTATCGACAAGTTCTCCAGATATGAACCTTCGGCGGTGTTTCCTATGCGAGCATCTCCCCCCTTCTACCTATTTTGCATTTATAGTCTTTATTTCCTCCTGTTGATGTATTGCTATCCGTGTCGCGATGCTTTAGTTTCCGTGTACCATTTATATTCCCTGCAACCTCTATATTGCCTTGGACACATCCTATTGCCTGTTGTTTGATAGACAGTCGGCCTTGCGAGTCGTAGTTGCTTGCTTCTGTGTTGCTTCGCGTCGTTGTTGTTCCACCTTTGACGGCAAGTTGGCACATGACAAATGGTGGAGATGCTTAATGGTGGAGATGATCATGTCTTGAATTACAACTATTAAATTGTTGTGATAACTAATGAAAGAGGCACCGGTGGGCAATATATGCTATTTGGTTTTTATGCCCACTTGTGTCTACTTGATACCTGTTCCTTGACTATTTGCACTATCCACATCCGGGAGACTCTATGAATCCCCCTTAGCCAGAGCTTGATTCATTTCTTATTTCTTGGGGCCACAAAGTAGTTTGGGGCTTTATTACTATCCTGTACTTATGCCATGCTTTACTGCTTTATTTACGATTGTGCATGGAGCACCTGTACTGTTTTGGAACATGGAATGTTTTCACGGTATCGACAAGCCCAGTCACACTTTCGGGTTCCCAGTCGTTTATAGCCATTGTCACAAACCCTGGGTCCGTCTCGGAGCCGGCCAACTTCGTTGCGGGTAGCTTAGTGGGGTGGCCCCCTGAAATATTTTATGAATCTTGTGATTGCTTTGTCGTGAAAGCCTCGTTGGGTTTTGATTTGGTTTTTTCGAGGTTGATCGTGTGTGTGTTGCTATTTGTGCACCCTTGCAGGGTAAATCTTTCTGAAAGCCGTGTCCGCGGTTATGGACGCTTGGAGCACAGTATCTCGATCATAGACAAGCATAACTAAAGTAGTGCTATAAATTTGACTTAATATGTGACTAGTAATCAGCTTTACTACCATGGAATGGATAATAAAAGTGCCAACAACTGGTGGAGCTGGGGTGTATCGTGTCATGTTATACCTGCCTAGTAAGTATTGCAACTCCAATGCAATGTGATAAAAGTGCCAACAACTGCTGGGTTCTGGGATTCCTCAGGACAATTATATCTGACTAGTAAATGTTCCAACTACCATGGAATGGTTAATTAAAACTGCCCACTACTTATGCTTCAGGATGACATGCTATCTATATCTGATTAGTAAGTGCTGCAACTATAACGGAATGAGTAAAATTGCCAATTGTGTGAGTTCCTTGGCCCGACTTCCTCGTTTGGTCTCGAGGGGGAAATACCAGGATGGGTATGTTTGGTGTTAGTATCAGGTTGGATCCGAATAGGTCTTTCTTACCCCTCTCTAATAGCCGACAGATGTATCGAGTCTCTATAGGTTGTTTAGTGCATGCTGCACTGCCGCTTCAGTCCACCATACCTATGTAGGCGAGAGCCACCGAATTCTAGCCTCGCCGTGTACTGGCCTCAATACTGACGTTCCTCTTTTTCCTTTGCCCTTTGTTGGCACCCCTTTTGTTTTAGCAGGTATAAGATCGACGTCGTTAGCAGGGTTACCCATCCGACTTGGCCTGGGCAGGGTTATGGACGCCATTGGTTATTCTTCAGGGCTCTTAGCCCTATTTGCATCTTGTTCGTACTCGGACACTGTATCGTTTTCAAGGTGATTTGGATCTTTGTAGTGTATATGTGTATTCTTGACTCTTGGAGTCGTGTTGTATATATATCTGTTCTGTGGGTTCCATCGAGGACTGTTGTTTAATGGTATTACTTCGCTTTCCACCCGCACGAAAGTGCCTGGTGGGCGTCCTTGAATCGTTTCTATGCGGGTTTGGCGGAAAGGGCTAAAACTTTCATAGGGCCGATTCGAGGGTGTTATAGAGTGGTATCAGAGCTCAGCAGTTGTGATACCCCACAAGTCCAGCCTGTAGGATAACCTAGCTAACGGCCGAAGTAGAGTGTCAAAACTATTTTGCAAAATCGGTTGGATAGATCTGATTAGGTCTATTTTTACTCCTTACCCTCTGCTATTCCCCTCTTACCTCTGCATGATTTGGATCTCCTATCTTATCTTTTCTTCGAGTCTAGGATTTCTCGTGGTTGGGTTTCCGTCGTACCTTCATGGTTTTGCTTCCTACTTTGGTAACGGTGTTTCTACATCCGGACTTCATGCCATCTGAGGAAATCTTCATTTGTTGAACTTCTTGTTGCTCCTTCTTTGTGCCTTCCGGTGTTTCCAAGACGACGTCATCATCATCTACGCCAGATCCGATGCAGAGCCTGCATCACTCTTTTGTTTCTGAACCTCGTTTGTCGAGATCTTCAGTCTAATTCCAAGAGTTGGTTGCATAATTCACCTATTCGTGTGCAGATTTATGGTTTGGGTGCCCGATGGACTGATCACCATCTGACTACTCTTCTCATTCGCTTTTGTATATTGAATCGGTGGATCCAGCAGTTTTACTCTGTCCACGGAAGCTAGAGGTGGCTTTATTTTGTTGATACCTCTACCTTCGCCCTTTGTTTCCTGGAGTGTTCTCTCGATGATCACGGACAATGACCTCTTGTTAGTGGTGTCGCGAGGATCGACACGAAGCGAGAAGATTCAGATCGCCAACCTTCTTCCCGATACCATGAGGCGGATCTCGAGGGCGAGATCCCTTGTTAGTGGTGTCGAATTGTGGCATACCGCTAAAACCACTACCAGAAAATCGCTGTGTTTTTGTGCATTGCATCATCATGACCGCATGCTCATGTCATCATGCCACATTGCATTTGAGCATCATCATGACATCATACATTGTTTGCCTAAAACTGTTTTCTAAACGCCTATCTTTGTTTTCTAAATATCCCCTGTCTTTATTTCAAATTAAAACCCCGGACTCTTCTGGATATTTTCTTTTGTCTACAAAATATTTACAGAAGTCTATTTCAGACAAAACAAAAACAAATAAAACTATTTCTTTTCAGGAAGAGGCCGCCAGCTGCGGGCCAAAAAAGCCAGCGATCTACTACCCGGCCCAACTAGACAACCCCCAAACCGTAACCCTAACACTCCCCCACACTACCCCATACCCGCCTCCCCACACGCAACTCCTTCTTGCGCCCGCTCCTCACCTGGCCCACCACAGCCCCTTCACCACCCACACCCTAGCCTCGATCCCCTCACCCTTCCCACCAACCCCGCCTCTCCTCGATCCCCACCCTGCACGCGCCCCTCGTCCTCGCCCCACGTCGTCCCTGCCTCGACCACGTCGGCGACGCCGCGCCGTCCTCTCCTCTCCGGCAAGCACCCCGACTTGGACCTCGCCGCCGCGCCCCCCTTCTTCTCTAGCTCCAGGCGCCGCCCTCGCTGCGAGGAGCGCCACGTCGCCTCGCTGGCCGCCCTCTCCTCTGGCCGTCCGAGCCCCGCGACGGCGCCGTCCCTCACTACCTCGTCTGCCAGCAGCCCCGCCACCGGTCCCCTTCACCAACGACCGAGCTCGTCCGATGCGCCCCATCGACGCGTTCTCCCGCTTCGGCCGCGGTTCTCCTCGGTGCGCCAGGACCTCGCCGTCCCTGCCCCAGCACGCTCTGGCCCGCCGCTCTCCTTCACCAAGTCCGCCGTCGCCGCGTCGAGCCCCTGACCGTGTCGACCTCCATCCCTCTGCCCCACGCCGTTGTGTCCCCGGCCCGCGCACGAGAGCAACCCCTCGAGCTCCGTCGCCCCAGCGCCCTCCCGCGTGTCGCTGCCAGGCCCCTCTCTGCGACAAGCTCGCCGAGCTGCCACTTCCGTCTTCTGGCCGCGTCGCTCCGCCACCGTCCAGAGACGTCCAGCCTCACGACCCCGAGCCTCTGCGAGCGCTGCCTCCTCGAGTACGCCACGGAGTTCCTCTGCCTGCTGCCAAGTCCGACTCGCGCGCTTGCTTGGCGGCTCTGTCTGCCCATTTACGTTTTGGAACCCTGGTGGTGTGCTGCTAGCGATGTGTAGCGGGGGTTATGTTGTGTTTGCGCGACCTTGAGGATGAGATGGTGATGCAACCAAGGCGGTCCCGATAAGATCACTCGGGCTACATCAATTTTGGTCATGTATGGTGAAGAGCTACATGAACCACCGAGCCTCCATGTGCCGCAACCGATCCTCGTCATACAAGAACGACCCCAAACCAAGATCGCCCACAACCACCGACAAGATCTCCTATCCGACCCATCGGCAAGTTCGCCTCGAGGAGCCGCATGAACCGAGGATTCCGACAAGTTCTTCCGCGCCGACAAGACCGGCTCGATGCCGATGGTTTTGATGGTTGAACACGGTGCCACCCAAGACCTCCGACACGGGAAGGCCCAAGTCCTTCGAGGCGAAATCGACAAGATCCACACGGGATGACAAGATCTACTTCACGGGCACCGAGCGTCAAGATCGCCTTCACGGGGAAACCGCAAGTACTCCTCCTCGGATGCGAGACCCGGATCCGAAGACCGCCAAGATCGCCACCGGAACACCAAGTTCTTCATCCCGAACGCCAAGAACGACCCGATACGCGGACCCGACAAGATCTTCGCGACGACAAGATAGACACCGACCAGGGAAAATCCGATGCACCCCCGACGCCAAACCAAGTCCTTCTTCCTGGAACGCCAAGCTCTCTTTTCGTTGTCCGAGACCGATCCCGTCGAACTGTTCCCCCCATCGAACCATGAGACCGGATCTCGGACCCCCGGAACCCAAGATCTTCCGAACCCAGATGTGTGACCCTAAGCCCCTATTTTTATAATATGACATTATCAACTGTCGCATAATAAATTGTTCATGCTTGCATACATATTTGTGGGTACGGGGGCATTATGCTAATTCACCTCATAATTAAATATGGAGTCCATATGCGGGATACCTTTGTCTTATTCCGGACTCCATTTAAATTTGTGTAGCGAACCGATGCCATGTTTCACCCTGTTAATACCACATTTAAATTGCGGGGTAGTTAAATAACTTGAACTGCCTAATTAATTGTCGGGACCCTGGTTCCGCCTAATACTGCCTAATTCACTGCATCTGCATCATATCATAATCATGCCGGATCTTCTACCGCAGTATTAAATATTGCATCCGATGTTTCTTCTTGTGTTTGCTTCTTCGTGGATTAGGCCGATGAGTTGATGTGAGTATCGACAAGTTCTCTGGATATGAACCATCGGCAGTGTTTCCCAGGCGAGCATCTCCCCCCCTTCTACCTATTTTGCATTTATAGTCTTTATTTCCTCCTGTTGATCTATTGCTATCCGTGTCGCGATGCTTTAGTTTCCGTGTACCATTTATATTCCCTGCAGCCTCTATATTTCCTTGGACACATCCTATTGCCTGTTGTTTGATAGACAGTCGGCCTTGCGAGTCGTAGTTGCTTGCTTCTGAGTTGCTTCGCGTCGTTGTCGTTCCACCGTTGACGACAAGTTGGCACATGACAAATGGTGGAGATGCTTAATGGTGGAGATGATCATGTCTTTCATTACAACTATTAAATTGCTATGATAACTAATGAAAGAGGCACCGGTGGGCAATATATGCTATTTGGTTTTGATGCCCACTTGTGTCCCGTAGGCCCCGAGTACTTGATACCTGTTCCTTGACTATTCGCACTATCCACATCCGGGAGACTCTATGAATCCCCCTTAGCCAGAGCTTGATTCATTTCTTATTTCTTGGGGCCACAAAGTAGTTTGGGGATTTATTACTATCCTGTACTTATGCCATGCTTTACTGCTTTATTTACAATTGTCCGTGGAGCACCTGTACTGTTTTGGAACGTGGAATGTTTTCGCGGTATCGACAAGCCCAGTCACACTTTCGGGTTCCCAATCGTTTACATCCATTGTCACAAACCCTGGGTCCGTCTCGGAGACGGCCAACTTCGTTGCGGGTAGCTTAGTGGGGTGGCCCCCTGAAATATTTTATGAATCCTGTGATTGCTTTGTCTTGAAAGCCTCGTTGGGTTTTGATTTGGTTTTTCCGAGGTTGATCGTGTGTCTGTTGCTATTTGTGCACCCCTGCAGGGTAAATCTTTCTGAAAGTCGTGTCCGTGGTTATGGACGACTTGGAGCACAGTATCTCGATCATAGACAAGCATAACTAAAGTAGTGCTATAAATTTGACTTAATATGTGACTAGTAATCAGCTTTACTACAATGGAGTGGATAATAAAAGTGCCAACAACTGGTGGAGCTGGGGTGTATCGTGTCATGTTATACCTGCCTAGTAAGTATTGTAACTCCAATGCAATGTGATAAAAGTGCCAACAACTGCTAGGTTTTGGGATTCCTCAGGACAATTATATCTGACTAGTAAATGTCCCAACTACCACCGAATGGTTAATTAAAACTGCCCACTAATTATGCTTCAGGATGACTCATGCTATCTATATCTGATTAGTAAGTGCTGCAACTATAACGGAATGAGTAAAATTGCCAACTGTGTGAGTTCCTTGGTCCGACTTCCTCGTTTGGTCTCGAAAGGGAAATACCAGGATGGGTATGTTTGGTGTTAGTATCAGGTTGGATCCGAATAGGTCTTTCTTACCCCTCTCTAATATCCAACAAAAGTATCGAGTCTCTATAGGTTGTTTAGTGCATGCTTCGCTGCCACTTCAGTCCACCATACCTATGTAGGCGAGAGCCGCCGAATTCTAGCCTCGCTGTCTTGGCCTCGATCTTGACGCTCCTCTTTTTCCTTTGCCCTTTGTCAGCACCCCTTTTGTTTTAGCAGGTATAAGATCGACGTCGTTAGCAGGGTTACCCTTCCGGCTTGGCCTGGGCAGGGTTATGGACGCCATTGGTTATTCTTTAGGGCTCTTAGCCCCATTTGCATCTTGTCCGTACTCGGACGCTGTATCATTTTCAAGGTGATCTGGATCCTTGTAATGTATATCTGTATTCTTGACTCTTGGAGTCGTGCTGTATATATATTTGTTCTGTGGGTTCCATCGAGGACTGTTGTGTAATGGTATTACTTCGCTTTCCACCCGCACGAAAGTTCCTGGTGGGCGTCCTTGAATCGTTTCTATGCGGGTTTGGCGGAAAGGGCTAAAACTTGCATAGGGCCGATTCGAGGGTGTTATACCACATAAGGATCCACCAATATCATTGCATGTCTGTTCTTTTCATGAACCACACCCAGTGTCATTGCATGTGTGTTCTTCTCATGAACCACACATGGATCCACCAGTGTCATTGCATGTGTGTTCTTTTCATGAACCACGGCTAGAGTCATTGCATGTGTGTTCTTCTCACAAACCACACATGGATCCACTAGTGTCATTGCATGTGTGTTCTTCTCATGAACCACACCCAGTGTCATTGCATGTCTGTTCTTTCCACAAACCACACATGGATCCACCAGTGTCATTGGGTGTGTGTTCTTTTCATGAACCACACCTAGTGTCATTGCATGTGTGTTCTTCTCATGAACCACACATGGATGCACCAGCGTCATTGCATGTCTGTTCTTTTCATGAACCACAGCTAGAGTCATTGCATGTCTGTTCTTTCCACAAACCACATATGGGTCCACCAGTGTCATTGCATGTCTATTCTTTTCAAGAACCACAGCTAGAGTCATTGCATGTCTGTTCCTTCGACAAACCACATATGGATCCACCAGTGTCATTGCATGTGTGTTCTTTTCATGAACCATAGCTGGAGTCATTGGATGTGTGATCTTCTCACAAACCACATAAGGATACACCAGTGTCATTGCATGTGTGTTCTTTTCATGAATCACACCCAGTGTCATTGCATGTCTATTCTTTCCACAATCCACACATGGATCCACCAGTGTCATTGGATGTGTGTTCTTTTCATGAACCACACCCAGTGGATAGAGGCATCCCTGTTCTTTTCACAAACCACACATGAATCCACCAGTGTCATTACATGTGTGTTCTTTTCATGAACCACACCTAGGGTCATTGCATGTCTGTTCTTTCCACGAACCACACATGGATCCTCCTAGTGTGATTGCATGTTTGTTCTTTTCACAAACCACACATGGATCCACCAGTGTCATTGCATGTGTGTTCTTTTCATGAACCACAGCTAGAGTCATTGCATGTGTGTTCTTCTAAACAAACCACATAAGGATCCACCAGTGTCATTGCATGTCTCTTCTTCTCATGAACCACACCCAGTGTCATTGCATGTCTATTCCTCTAAATAAACCACACATGGATTCACCGAGTGTGATTGCATGTCTGTTCTTTTCACAAACCACATATGGTTCCACTAGTGTCATTGCATGTGTGTTATTTTAATCAACCATAGCTAGAGTCATTGAATGTCAGTTCTTCTCACAAACCACATAAGGATCCACCAGTGTCATTGCATGTATGTTCTTTTCATGAAACACACCCAATGTCATTGCATGTGCGTTCTTCTCATGAACCACACATGGATCCACCAGTGTCATTGCATGTGTGTTCTTTTCATGAACCACGGCTAGAGTCATTACATGTGTGTTCTTCACACAAACCACACATGGATCCACCAGTTTCATTGCATGTCTGTTCTTCTAATGAACCACAGCTAGTGTCATTGCATGTTTGTTCCTCTAAACAAACCACATAAGGATCTACCAGTGTCATTGGATGTGTGTTTTTCTCATGAACCACAAATGGATCCACCAGTGTTATTGCATGTCTGATATTTTCAGGAACCACAGCTAGAGTCATTGCATGTGTATTCTTCTCACAAACCAGATAAGGATACACCAGTGTCATTGCATGTGTGTTCTTTTTATTAACCACACCCAGTGTCATTGCATGTATGTTCTTTCCACAAACCACTCATAGATCCACCAGTGTCATTGGATGTGTGTTCTTTTCATGAACCACACCGAGTGTGATTGCATGTCTGTTCTTTTCACAAACCACACATGGATCCACCAGTGTCATTGCATGTGTGTTCTTTTCATGAACCACAGCTAGAGTCATTGCATGTGTGTTCTTCTAAACAAACCACATAAGGATCCACCAGTGTCATTGCATGTGTGTTCTTCTCATGAACCACACCCAGTGTCATTGCATGTATGTTCCTCTAAAAAAACCACATAAGGATCCACCAGTGTCATTGGATGTGTGTTCTTCTCATGAAGCACACATGGATCCACTAGTGACGTTGCATGTCTGTTCTTTTTATGAACCACAACTAGAGTCATTGCATGTCTGTTCTTTTCACAAACCACACATGGATCCACCAGTGTCATTGCATGTGTGTTCTTTTCATGGACCATAACTAGAGTCATTGCATGTGTGTTCTTCTCATGAACCACAAATGGATCCACCAGTGTCATTGCATGTGTGTTCTTTTCATGAACCACGGCTAGAGTCATTGCATGTGTGTTCTTCTAAACAAGCAACATAAGGATCCACTAGTGTCATTGCATGTCTATTCTTTTCATGAACCACACCCAGTGTCATTGCATGTATGTTCCTCTAAACAAACCACACATGGATCCACCTAGTGTGATTGCATGTTTGTTCTTTTCACAAACCACACATGTATCCACCAGTGTCATTGCACGTGTGTTCTTTTCATGAACCATAGCTAGAGTCATTGCATGTCAGTTCTTCTCACAAACCACACATGTATCCACCTAGTGTGATTACATGTCTGTTCTTTTCATGAACCACCCCCGGTGTCATTGCATGTGTGTTCTTCTCATGAACCACACATGATCCACCCGTGTCGTTGCATGTGTGTTCTTTTCATGAACCACGGCTAGTCATTGTATTTATGTTCTTTTCACAAACTACACATGGATCCACCAGTGTCATTGCATGTGTGTTCTTCTCATGAACCACACCCAGTGTCAATGCATGTATATTCTTTCCACAAACCACACATGGATCCACCAATGTCATTGGATGTGTGTTCTTTTTATGAACCACACCTAGTGTCATTGGATGTGTGTTCTTCTCATGAACCACACATGGATCCAACAATGTCATTGCATGTCTGTTCTTTTCATGAACCACAGCTAGAGTCATTGCATATCTGTTCTTTCCACAAACCACATATGGATCCACTAGTGTCATTGCATGTCTGTTCTTTTCATGAACCACATCTAGAGTCATTGCATGTCTGTTCCTTCCACAAACCACATATGGATCCACCAGTGTCATTGCATGTGTGTTCTTTTCATGAACCACAGCTAGAGTCATTGCATGTGTCTTCTTCTCACAAACCACGTAAGGATACACCAGTGTCATTGCATGTGTGTTATTTTCATGAACCACACCCAGTTTCATTGCATTACTGTTCTTTCCACAAACCACACATGGATCCACTAGTGTCATTGGATGTGTGTTCTTTTCATGAAGCACACCCAATGGATAGAGGCATGTCTGTTATTTTCACAAACCACACATGGATCCACCAGTGTCATTGCATGTGTGTTCGTTTCATAAACCACAGCTAGAGTCATTGCATGTGTGTTCTTCTAAACAAACCACATAAGGATCCACCAGTGTCATTGCATGTGTGTTCTTATCATGAGCCACACCCAGTGTCATTGCATGTCTGTTCCTCTAAACAAACCACATAAGGATCCACCAGTGTCATTGGATGTGTGTTCTTCTCATGAACCAAACATGGATCCACCAGTGTCATTGCATGTCTGTTCTTTTCATGAACCATAGCTAGAGTCATTGCATGTCTGTTCTTTCCACAAACCACACATGGATCCACCAGTGTGATTGCATGTGTGTTCTTTTCATGAACCACAGCTAGAGTCATTGCATGTGTGTTCTTCTCACAAACCAAACATGGATCCACCAGTGTCATTGCATGTGTGTTATTTTCAGGAACCACAGCTAGAGTCATTGCATGTCTGTTCTTTTCACAAAGCACAGATGGATCCACTAGTGTCATTGCATGTGTGTTCTTTTCATGAACCACAGCTAGAGTCATTGCATGTGTGTTCTTCTCATGAACCACAAATGGATCCACCAGTGTTATTGCATGTGTGTTCTTTTCATGAACCACAACTAGAGTCGTTGCATGTGTGTTCTTCTAAACAAACCACATAAGGATCCACCAGTGTAATTGCATGTCTGTTCTTTTCATGAACCACACCCAGTGTCATTGCATGTCTGTTCCTCTAAACAAACCACACATGGATCCACCTAGTGTGATTGCATGTTTGTTCTTTTCACAAACCACACATGGATCCATGATACATTGCAAATGTATCTATAATTTTTGATGTTCCATGCTTGGTTTTATCCACTTTCTTGTGTTTTGTTCCAACTTTGGAGTACTTTTCATTTGATTTCTTGGACTAACCTATTAACAAGAGCTACAGTGCCAGCTGCCTGTTTTCTGCTGTTTTTGGTTCCAGGAAAGTCAGAAAATGAATATTCTCGGAATTGGACGGGATAAAAGCCAAAGTGCCTATTTTTCCGGAAGGGATCAAGTGCCAGAATACGAGACGGAGAGGGACCAGGGGGCCACCACACCGCTCACCCCCTCGGCCTCTCCTTCTGCCTATAAGTTGCCCTCGGGATGAAAACCTAAGTACCCGATCAAAAATCCAGGAAAGAGTCTGTAGCCGCCATCATCTCCATCCCTAGATCGGGAGGGATCTGAAGCTCTTCACGGCACCTTGCCGGAGAGGGGAATTCACCCTGGAGGCCTTCTTCATCACCATGCAAGCTTCCGGTGTGATGCTTGAGTAGTTCATCCTTGGACTACGGATCCATGTAGTAGCTAGATGGCTGGTTTCTCCTCCTTTGTGATTTCATGTTTAGATCTTGTGAGCTCCGTTCATGATCAAGATCATCTATTTGTAATCCATACATGTTGTGTTTGCGGGGATCCGATGGATATTGAGATGCTATTTCAGATTGATTATTGATTCTATCATGTCTTTGTTATTTGAGATATTGCATGCTTTCCGTTGTTAGTAGCTATCTTGGCCAAGTAGATGCTAGCAACTCCAAGAGTTAGTATTTATGCTTGATAGTGGGTTCATTCCTCTGGTAATCTGGGGAAGTGACAGAAATCTCTAAGGTACTAGATGTGCTGTTGCTACTAGGGAGAAAACAACAATCCTTTGTTCATAGAACAATCATATTGTTTACTTTACACGTAGTTCATAAAGCAATAATCTGTTGCTTGCAACTTAATACTGGAGGGGGTTCGGATGATAACCCAAAGGTGGATTATTAGTCATGGATGCAGTTGGATGGCGGTCTATGTATTATGTTGTAATGCCCAATCAAGTATCAAAGGAGTCAAGATGATTAGTATATGCATGTATTGCTTTCTCAGTGTTTGTCAATTGCCCCGCTGTAATTTGTTCACCCAGCATGTTATCTATCTAAGGAGAGCCACCTCTAGTGAACTATGGATCCCGGTCCTTTGTCTTTTACATACAATCTATAAATTGTTTCTGCTTTCTGTTTACTTTCTGCAAACTTTTACTTCTTTCCATTCGATACATTTAATCCTTTGTTTTCCGGAAAACACGGTGAGATTGACAACCTCATCGCAAGTTGGGGACAAAGTTCTGTGGTTGTGTTGTGCAGGTCTCCACGTTGCTACTACCACCGGTAGTGCGCCCTGCCAAAGCTATGATAACTAGGACTATCTGCCTTCGTCAGCATTGCCTGTGCCCCTGAAGATGGACCCCACCGCTACGCTATCGTTTATTTCCGTTGTTTGTTGTATTAAAGACTAGATCATGAGATCCTTATTTGTGTAAAACCTTATGTATGGTTTGTAATGGATGATGTACTGTGATATCCAATCCGTTATGTCTCGCAAAAATGGTAATCCTGGGATTGCAAGGTATGGCATAACGGGCATCTGGGATTAAAAATCCGGGTGTTGACATCTAGTAACACCTTTAAGGTGTTTCCTTGCTCCTACTGGTTCGATTAAACCTTGGTTTCATAACTAAGGGAAACTTGTTGTTGTGCTCATCATACCTTCCTCTTGGGGTTCCCAACGAGCTCTACATCAACCACGAGCCATCAACACATTTTCTGGGCGCCGTGCATTGAGCCATCAAGCGATTTTAAAAGCGTCGTTGCGAGTCAAGGACATCTTCACAAGGGGAGTCCCTCATAACCAATCTCTTTACTTTGTTGTTTTTGTTTTGCTTAGTTTTCTTTTTTGCTTTGTTTGCTTGTTTTGTTCTTCAAAAAAAAACAAAAAAATTAGTTTTACTAGTTTGCTTTCTTATTGGAAAAACACAAAAAAAAACTTAGTTCTTTTCTTAAGTTGCCTTTATGACTAGTTCTGCTCCAATCACTATTTCATTATGGATAGCTCACTCAGTTTCCTATTTGCGAACAGTATTATGACTGCTAAGGTAATAGATGAACCACCGCCTGCTAGAACCTCCATGGAAGAAGAAATTGCTGAACCTGAAAGCTCATTAGATGAAAAGGAGGAGGAGAGTGATGGACAAAAGGAGGAAGAATGGATCTGCCCATGCCTACCTTCTAATGAGAGTAACTCTTTATCCCTTACATTATTTTATTATCCCCCATGCTTATCAAAGGAGGGTGAATGTTATGTTCCCGAGGATTCTTTTGAAAATGTTTATAATAAAGCTCTAGTGCTTGTAGATCATGAAAAGCATGCCTTATGTGATAGTTATATTGTTGAGTTTATTCATGAGGCTACTGAAAATTATTATGAGAGAGGAAAATATGGTTGTAGAAGTTTTTGTGGTAATGAAACACCTCTCTATGTGCTGAAAGTTTTGAAGTTACTTTTGTTTTATCTTCCTATGCCTGTCACTTTGCTCTTTGTGCATTTATTTGCATACAAGATTCCCATGCATAGGAATTGGGTTAGACTTAAATGTGTTTTGAATTTGCTTCTTGATGCTCTCTTTTACTTCAATTCATATTTCCTATGAGAGCATCTTCTCAAATTTCCATGCCTAACTTAAAGGCGTTAAAGAAAAGTACTTGTTGGGAGATAACCCAAGAGTTTTAGTTGAGTCTTGGAAGTTATTACCTCTGTAATAACCTCTCCTTATCCTTTTTATTTGCTTTTTGTGCCAAGAGTAACCTCTAATGAGAGAGAGAAGTAATGATTGGGAAAGTTGCTGTCCCGAAACAGATTCTTGTGCTTCACCGTAAATATTCGTGAGAGAGCTCTGTATGTCGGATTGTGCTGTAATGTTTTGTGATTTTGCCCCAGGTTGTTATCTAACTTTCATTAGTTCAACACTTTTTGATTTGAGCAACAGAAGGTCCTCGAAATAATTCTTCTTTACCTGCTGGTCTGTTTTGACAGATTTCTGCCATTTTCTGCATTTGCTTCTTGTTGGTTCCTTCTTGAGTTCTTTTGGGGAATTGAGCTTTTTGAGGGAAGTGCTACAGTAGCTAGTATTATAATGGAAGTTTATTTGGTGTTAGAACTAAACCTTAAGACTTATTTATCTTGAGTGCACTAATGTTGCTAATAAAGATTGTGTGAAGTTTTGTATGAAGGAAAATTTTCAGGTGTATGGAAGGAATGAGTAATGAGATGAAGGATGGACTAAAGCTCAAGCTTGGGGATGCCACGCGTTTCAGCCAAGAAATATCCAAGAAGTACAAGTGTCAAAGCTTGGGGATGCCCAAGGCATCCCCTTCTTCATCAATAAAAATCCCAGGTTTCTTCCAAACGCTTCATTTTTATTGTTTCATGCTGATTGTGTTTTCTTGGAGCGTCTTCTTTTTCGTTTTTGTTTTGGTTTTTAGTTTGCTTGGTTTGCTTAGTTTTCTGAATAAGTTGGTTGGACCCCCTCTTTCATACGTTGGTTTGCAAATAGTTTGGTTTGGTTTGGAAAAGAGTAGGAAAGTTCATGCTTATGTGGTAAAAAGAGCTCGTTTTTGACTGTGGCCTATGCTTTATCATGCCATGCGTGATATTGTTTTGGCTTTATGCTTAGTATTCTTTGTTGTAGCATGAATTGTTATAAACAATTGATATTGCTTAATGTGTCTTGGATGAATCATGCGTTGTTTTAGCATATTAAAGCATAGTATAGTGGCATTCTCCTTTGATGCTTTATTTGGGTTGACTTGGCACATGCTCACACCATGTTATGAATGTCACAAGTCACCATAGACTTTATGATCCTTTAGTTTTCAACTTGTAGTATCACTTTATGCTTTGATCAATGATGTTTTGTCGCTCTGCATGATTATGACCATTATTGCTCTCTTAGTTTGTCGCTCCTAGTCTTTTGCTAGCCTCAACAACAAAGTATGAGTTGCACTCATGCATCCAACTCCCTAAACCAAGTTTTTCCAAAGAGTCCATCATACCTACCTACTAGCTTATGCTATTCCAAGTATATTCATGCTTTTGTTTACCTTTCACTTGTTATGAGAAAACTAGTGATTAAAGCTCTCACGAACTTGATGGCACACTTTACTTTATTGCCTCTAATAAACTTGAACCATTGGGTCCTTCTTTGTTGCGTATATGCTTGTGCTTTATAAGTTGAAATTAGCAGAACCATGTACCATGGGAACGCTTTCGACATTGCACTTGTACTTTGTACCCCGTTGATATTATGTTCTTTTGCTTATGGATCCCGGCGGTGTGAAATAAAAGTGGAACTTGTAAGATCATGGAGTTTGTATGTGTGTTAGAGAAACGCCTGGGCCGCTAGCCTAAGCCATGCCTAATCATGGTGGAAACTTGCAGCATCACCATAATGAGCACTATATGAAGCATTCTCAATAAAAACCTATGCAAATACCAAATAAAAAGATCGTTGAGATGCTCATTGTCTGCTTGCCTTGTCATTTTGATTATGGGAAAGCTCCTGTATCATGTGCAAGGGGTACCCCGTTGGCGGTTCTTAATGATACACATATACTTACAATGACAAGAGCTTACTCGTGACTGAAGTTGAGTAGCATGAGGATCGGTCTTCGTAAGTAGGGGCATGAGATTTCGGTTTATAACTTGTCAAGCATATCCTCTTAGTTGTGTCACTTTAACCTTAATCACCTTCAAGATGCTTATGATAGGAGCAATGAGAGCTGAAAGCTATAAGTACCATAATTTTTTCGAAGCTCTTTATGAGACTTGAATCCCTACTTCCTTTTACAAAAGGCCTGTCTTCCACCATTATATTGAGTCTTCACCTTCTATCTTTATGCACTTACTTTGAGAGCATAGTGGCCATTCTTAGTTCTGTGTGCATTGTCCCAAGACTAGTTGATTGATACATAACTTGTTATTGCTTCTTTTAAACTATTGTATCTAGTCACTCTTATGAACTTTGAAGGTGTCCTATGCATTTATATTTGCTACTCTATTGAAGGACAAGCTGAATACTATTATGTTATGTTTTCTTTATGTGAAACAAACAAACGTCTTGCAAAGCATTGTTATTCATGACTCTTTTGTTTGTGCCTTTTTATGTTGCATCATAGTTTCTTTGCTTATTGCTAGAACTTTGTCTTTCATGTTATGATTGAAGTACTATGATCCCAGCTTTGAATGTTTTGCAAATACTTTGATCAAGTCTTTGATGGTGCATGTCACCTCAAAAATTATTTCTTTTTATCACTTACCTACTCGAGGGACGGGGAGTTAAGCTTGGGGATGTTGATACATTGCAAATGTATCTATAATTTTTGATGTTCCATGCTTGGTTTTATCCACTTTCTTGTGTTTTGTTCCAACTTTGGAGTACTTTTCATATGATTTCTTGGACTAAACAAGAGCCACACTGCAAGCATACTGTATTCTGCTTTTTTTGGTTATAGGAAAGACAGACAATGAATATTCTCGGAATTGGACGGGACAAAAGCCAAAGTGCCTATTTTTCAGGAAGGGATCAAGTGCCAGAATACGAGACGGAGAGGGACCAGGGGGCCACCACACACTGGCTGCTGCGGCCAGTCCCACGCCCGAGGTGGTGAGGCCAGCCCTGGCACCCCCTCAGCCTCTCCTTCCGCCTATAAGTTTCCCTCGGGACGAAAACCCTAAGTACCCGATCAAAAATCCATGAAAGAGTCTGTAGCCGCCGTCATCTCCATCCCTAGATTGGGAGGGATATGAAGCTCTTCCTGGCACCCTGCCGAAGAGGGGAATTCACCCTGGAGGCCTTCTTCATCACCATGCAAGCCTCCGGTGTGATGCGTGAGTAGTTCATCCTTGGACTACAGATCCATGTAGTAGCTAGATGGCTGGTTTCTCCTCCTTTGTGCTTTCATGTTTAGATCTTGTGAGCTCCATTCATGATCAAGATCATCTATTTGTAATCCATACATGTTGTGTTTGCGGGGATCCGATGGATATTGAGATGCTATTTCAGATTGATTTTTGATTCTATCATGTCTTTGTTATTTGAGATCTTGCATGCTTTCTGTTGTTAGTAGCTATCTTGGCCAAGTAGATGCTAGCAACTCCAAGAGTTAGTATTTATGCTCGATAGTGGGTTCATGCCTCTACAGTAATGAGGAAGTGGCCAATCTCTAAGGTACTAGATGTGTTGTTGCTACTAGGAGAAAACAACAATCCTTTGTTCATAGAACAATCGTATTGTTTACTTTCTGAGCAGTTAAGTAAAGCAATAATCATTGCTTGCAACTTAATCTATAGGGGTTGGATGATAACCCAAAGGTGGATTATTAGTCATAGATGTAGTTGGATGGCGGTCTATGTATTATGTTGTAATGCCCAATCAAGTATCAAAGGAGTCAAGATGATTAGTATATGCATGTATTGCTTTCTCGGTGTTTGTCAATTGCCCCGCTGTAATTTGTTCACCCAACATGTTATCTAAGGAGTGCCACCTCTAGTGAACTACGGATCCCGGTCCTTTGTCTTTTACATACAATCTATAAACTGTTTCTGCTTTGTTCTTTCTGCAAACTTTTACTTCTTTCCATTCGATACGTTTAATCCTTTGTATTCCACAAAACACGGTGAGATTGACAACCTCATCGCAAGTTGGGACAAAGTTCTATGGTTGTGTTGTGCAGGTCTCCACGTTTCTACTAGCACCGGTGCATACCTTAAGCTCAGCTAGTAACACCTTTGAGGTGTTTCCTTGCTCCTACTGGTTCAATTAAACCTTGGTTTCATAACTGAGGGAAACTTGCTGCTGTGCTCATCATACCTTCCTCTTGGGCTTCCCAACGAGCTCTACATCAACCACGAGCCATCAACACATTTTCTGGGCGTCGTGCATTGAGCCATCAATCCACCAGTGTCATTGCATGTGTGCTCTTTTCATGAACCACAGCTAGAGTCATTGCATGTTTGTTCTTTCCACAAACCACACATGGATCCACCTAGTGTGATTGCATGTCTGTTCTTTTCACAAACCACACATGGATCCACCAATGTCATTGCATGTGTGTTCTTTTCATGAACCACAGCTAGAGTCATTGCATGTCTATTCTTCTAAACAAACCATATAAGGATCCACCAGTGTCATAGCATGTCTGTTCGTTTCATGAACCACACCCAGTGTCATTGCATGTGTGTTCTTCTCATGAACCACACATGGATCCACCAGTGTCATTGCATGTTTGTTCTTTTCATGAACCACAGCTAGACTCATTGCATGTGTGTTCTTCTAAACAAACCACATAAGGATCCACCAGTGTCATTGCATGTCTGCTCTTTTCATGAGCCACAGCTAGAGTCATTGCATGTATGTTCCTTCCACAAACCACATATGGATCCACCAGTGTCATTGCATGTGTGTTCTTTTCATGAACCATAGCTAGTGTCATTGTATGTGTATTCTTCTCACAAACCACAAAAGGATACACCAGTGTCATTGCATGTGTGTTCTTTTCATGAACCACACCCAGTGTCATTGCATGTCTGTTCTTTCCACAAACCACACATGGATCCACCAATGTCATTGGATGTGTGTTCTTTTCATGAACCACACCTAGTGTGATTGCATGTCTATTCTTTTCACAAACCACACATGGATCCACCAGTGTCATTGCATGTGTGTTCTTTTCATGAAACACAAATAGAGTCATTGCATATCCGTTCTTTCCACAAACCACACATGGATCCAACGAGTGTGATTGCATGTCTGTTTTTTTCACAAACCACACATGGATCCACCATTGTCATTGCATGTGTGTTCTTTTCATGAACAACAACTAGAGTCATTGCATGTGTTTTCTTCTAAACAAACCTCATAAGGATCCACCACTGTCATTGCATGTCTGGTATTTTCCTGAACCACACCTAGTGTCATTGCATGTTTGTTCCTCTAAACAAACCACACATGTATCCACCTAGTGTGATTGCATATCTGTTCTTTTCACAAACCACACATGGATCCACCAGTGTCATTGCATGTGTGTTCTTTTCATGAACCATAGCTAGAGTCATTGCATGTTAGTTCTTCTCAAATACCACATAAGGATCCACTAGTGTCATTGCATGTCTATTCTTTTCATGAACCACGCCCAGTGTCATTGCATGTGTGTTCTTCTCATGAACCACACATGGATCCACCAGTGTCATTGCATGTGTGTTCTTTTCATGAACCATAGCTAGAGTCATTGCATGTGTGTTCTTCTAAACAAACCACATAAGGATCCACCAGTGTCATTGCATGTGTGTTCTTTTCATGAACCACACCCAGTGTCATTGCATGTCTGTTCCTCTAAACAAACCACACATGGATCCACTAGTGTCATTGCAGGTGTGTTCTTTTCATGAACCACAGCTAGAGTCATTGCATGTGTGTTCTTCTAAACAAACCACATAAGGATCCACCAGTGTCATTGCATGTCTGTTCTTTTCATGAACAACACCCAGTGTCATTGCATATTTGTTCCTCTAAACAAACCACACATGGATACACCTAGTGTGACTGCATGTCTGTTATTTTCACAAACCACGCATGGATCCACCAGTGTCATTGCATGTGTGTTCTTTTCATGAACCATAGCTAGAGTCATTGTATTCCAGTTCTTCTCACAAACCACATAAGGATCCACTAGTGTCATTGCATGTCTGTTCTTTTCATGAACCACACCAGTGTCATTGCATGTGTGTTCTTCTCATGAACCACACATGGATCCACCAGTGTCATTGCATGTGTGTTATTTTCATGAACCATAGCTAGAGTCATTGCATGTGTGTTCTTCTAAACAAACCACATAAGGATCCACCAGTGTCATTGCATGTGTGTTATTTTCATGAACCACACTTAGTGTCATTGCATGTCTGTTCTTTTCACAAACCACACATGGATCCACCAGTGTCATTGCATGTGTGTTCTTTTCATGAACCACACATGGATCCACCCAGTGTGATTGCATGTCTGTTCTTTTCACAAACCACATATGGATCTACCAGTGTCATTGCATGTATGTTCTTTTCATGAACCACACCCAGTGTCATTGCATTTATGTTACTCTCATAAACCACATATGGATCCTAACCTTAGGAGATCCCTAACCTTACCTTAGCCCCCCAATTGGTGGCCGTTGGACCGAGTCTTCTAGAAGGCACGCCCTAACACAGTTGTTCTGCTTGACGATTGGGATGGTCTTCGTGAGAGCGATCTGCGAGTAGTGATCTGCGAGTAGGATGTTTGTGAGAGCGATCTGCGAGTAGGATGTGTTAGGCCAACCAAACGATGTATGACTCCGACTATCACGGTTTAGTGGATGAAGACAGTCTTCTGTTATGTAAACATGGACATGTGCCCACTAAATTTGTAGCATTCGAAGGACGAAACGTAGACAGGAGGTTTCTACGGTGTCAAGGACATCGTGCAATGATGCAAGGCGAAAGTTGCGGTGTTGTCAAATGGGTAGATCCAGAGTGGCCCAAATCAATGCAGAAAATGCTAGACAAACTATGGGATATGACTGTTGAGTTGAAAGAATCCGTAGTTAGCTCACTTCTTGACAGTGTTGAGATGAAGCTATGGGACCCAGTTGACATGACCAAGCTTAAGCGAGATCTCAGGAGGGTGCAAGACAAGGTTAGCAAAGTCAAGAAGGAGAGGGACGTGGTGTTGGCCCTGAAGGCTAAAGCAGAGCAAGAACTGACTCAAGCAAGGAAGGATCTTCACCAGGCCAAAGTCCTGCAGTTCACAACTACGAGTATTGACAAGTGCATGAGGAAAAATACGGAGAAACAATTGAAGTTGTGCAAGGAATATGCTAAAAGGAAGGAGAAGACGAATCGATCCTTGCTCTCGCAGGAAGATGCGCATCGGGCTAAGATTAGGAAGATCAAGGAGATGTGTGATAACTAGTTCTATTTAGCTTGAGCTTCGTGCATTTTTAAGTTGTAATAGTAGTACTTGTTGACCTAGAGGTCTGAACTAGTGGTCCCGGAGTCCTGGGAGGAAAAAAATTGCTCTCTCGTTAGTCTGTCTTAACCCTGCATCATTTCCTTTTGTCTGATCATGGTGGTATTCTGACATTGGTGGTTTGTTTAAACGTAATCTACGTGGATTGTGCCACATGCAAATGGCACAGCCACAATTTATAAAGTGGAAGCACGTACATCCGGTTAATGGAGATCCGGGAGCTTTGCCAGACGCAGGGGATGCAAGAGCAGTGATGCGGTGCGATAGACGGGCTCAAGCGTCTGGGCATTATCGGTTGCCATTGATGTTTATGTTTCCACATCGTTGTGCAGCATCTGAACTAAGTTGCTGCTTCGTGGAGTGTGGCAGCTTAAATAATTTATTTCTGTTCCACTTACATTCCGTCGTATTTGGAGACCTCCTGCCCCTCAGCAATCCTGGAACCGGTGCTGCGTGTTTTCAGATAGCAGTGGCACAATCACAATTTCGGATTCAAACAACTGACTCAGGCATTTCCAAACCCTAAGTCGCGGTACATTTTACTCAGAGAACATGGGTAGATTGTTTTGCCCAGCAAAGTTCCACACACAGAGCTCCAAAATTTAACCGAATTACATATATAGGTTCAAGTTCAACACATTACTATGCATCTTCATTGCCAGCAGACTTCTTTCGCAGCCTGGGTGCCAAGCCTTCATGTCCACTGGCTTCTTCATTTCCTGCCTTCTTCCTCTTCCTCGGTGCCAATTTTCTTGGCTTCACGTACGCTATATCGCCGGGACAATGGGCACTAGAATCGTGTCCAGCATCATCTTTCCACTCGTTTTTAATTTCTTCGGGCAGCAAAATGACTGACCCGGCAATCATGTTTCTAACCTTGCGGCGCTTCCTGTCAAAGAAACAGGACTGTTGCATAACTGCCCAATATCTACAAAGTAAATGAAACAAAAATTGCAATTCAGCACAAATATGCGAACCCCAAGAGGCTTTTTCTTACCAAGAGCTAATTGGGTTCGAGCGACCACCCTGTCCAAGAATAGAAGGGCGACTCGCAGTTGCAGCAGCTTCCACATCCAGTACATCACAATTCAGCTCAAACATGCAATCCGAAGCATACCTTTTCATCAACCCAATTAGCTGACTGTCACACGTTAGAGGAACCATGATGCCACGTTCATCCATGAAGCTAAACTTTGCAGCCCGCTTCGGCCATAATTCATCATGATTGCGCAGAGCAGCAACCATACTAGATATAGTGCAGACCTACGCAGGCGCTTCTTCCATCGTGATACAATGGTGTCCATACCACTTTCCCTTAGAGTCGTACCTGAAGAGGACTACCGTAACCATGTAAGGGTGGTCCGCGGATATCCCACTTGATATATGTTTGTCAGCATTAGGCTAACAAACAAATTTAGGTTCAGTATCCAACTAGCGGTTATAATTAGTGAGAATAGCAAATAGAAGGGTAGCTCACCCGCTTGTAGCTAGAACTTCTTCTTCCTTGGTAGTAGGATCTGCCATCCTCCGAGCTGCTCGGCTCGTTGGCAGTGGAGGCGGGATAGAGCCTCGCAACAGCGGCTACAGCATGCGCCATTGGACCTCGGGATCAGCGATTGGGCGCACCAACTTGGCGCCAGAAGTCAAATGTCTGAAGGGATCGTCCTGCCTGGATGGTGGATTCCGATGCCGCCGGTGCTAGGGAAAGGTGGGAATGGATTTGTGAAATTGGTCAACGCATCCAATCCACTTAGTTACTCAATTTGCCTAAGAGGTTGCCGCGTTGGCGCTCGCGTCATGGAGAGATGACCGACATGAGGGTCCCGACCATCAACTTCACGGGGCAGTTTAATAGAATGATTGAATTTGGGAGGGGTGAGATGAGTTTGCCTCGAAATGGCCCCTCTCAGTAGTTGGCGGCCCAACATTTTGAAACGCGGCAATTTCAGGCAACTTAGGTACCACGATGCGTTGGCCTACGAACTTTTGTACCGCAGACGAACATGCCCATATATACATGGGCCCAAAATGCTTCGGACCACGAATTCGACAAACACATTTCCTGGAAGGATTTGCTATCTCAATACACATCCAAGCTTACGATGGTGTAGCCCGGCCAGATACTTGGCTCCGGGATTTTTTCTAGGCTTGCTGCATCGCCAAAGGCAGAAACAGCTTGGTTGCAACCCGATATCTCCCACTTATGTTGCGGAAGACGACGCGATCATGGCTCAATGAACTTCCGGAGAACACCATCCACAACTGGTATGACATGCAAAGCGCATTCTTTTGGAATTTCGAAGGCACATATAGGAGGCCCTGTACGGTAGGAGACCTACAACGTTGCACCCAGAAAGCCGGAGAAACTTGCCAAGATTATCTCGGATGATGGATCGACACTAAGAACTCCTGTGAAGGGTTAAATGACCAAACTGCGACTGAAGCTTTAATTGCAGGACTCCCAATTGGTTTACTACGTCATCGCTTGAAATGTGACAAGGTAACTGATTTGGGAGAGATGATAGAAACAGCGAGCAAGTATGCAGATGCTGACAATGATGCAGAGGGATTACTTAACGCCCTAGCTATGCCACAATCGGCAAAACAACCAAAGCAGCAGGCTCAGAAGCGCAAGAATACCTCGGAAAAAACCCAACACGGAAACGACAGTGGTCACTGCTACTTTCGGGTCTGGAGGACGAGGAGGGCACGACGGCGGCCGAGGACACGGTCATGGGACATCAAGAGTCCAGGGTAGAGGAGACCAGCAACCTGGAAAATCCTACTCCTAGGCCGACATTGACAATAACCCATGTGTGCATCACTTAGATGCCAATGGGGGCTCTTCTCACACAAACATCGAGTGTCGTTTTAATGACGACATCAAGAAATACGATACCGCTAGCTATAGGGCTAAGCGGAAGAAGGGAAAGAAGAATCACGAAAAAGGGAAAGAGACCAAGGAAGATTCCAACATGGAGGAAGCCGATGCTTCAAATCCTAAGCTGGAAGGGAAGAAACACTTCCCAACAAAGAAGGAGACTTACGTCACCTTCCTCGGATATCAACCAGCTAAGGTCAAGAAAGTAGTTCTGCATGAGGTCAACGCGACTGTTCCGGCTGTCCCCCAATTCTTGGACCGGTCGGAAGTGGCAATGACCTTTGACCGTGCTGATCATCTGCCTAAGTTGAATAGGCGAGGAAAATACGCCTTAGTCGTCAATCCACTTATTGACGGCTATGGTTTCTCCAAGACTATCATGGACGGTGGCAGTAGCATTAACATCCTGTATGTAGAAAAGCTTCACCGAATGAAGATCTCGGAGACCCAGCTGAATTATAGCTCTGTGATCTTTCACAGAGTTGTCCTAGGAAGACAAGCAAATTCCCTGGGAGAAATCACTTTGGATGTGACCCTTGGAACTCCAAAGAACTATCGGACAGAAGCACTTTCCTTCGAAGTGGTCCCGTTCAAGAGCTCGTACCACGCTATATTCGGACGCCTGGCTTACTGGGCTTTTATGGCTCATCCATGTTACATTTACAATATGATGAAAATTCCAGGTCCCAATGGTGTGATCACCATCAGAGGAGACCCGAAGAAGGTGCGAGAGTGCGAGGACAGAAATGCCGCCTTTGCTGAAGCCATGCTGCATGCCCAGGAGTACCAGGAGATTAAGAAAACCATTGATTCGTCTGAGATGCTCGCGACAAAGAAGGAGGTGACAAAGCCAAATCCGGAGTTCAAGGCATCGGAAGAGACAAAGAAGACACCATTGAAGGATGATGACCCCTCCAAGGTAACCCAGATAAGCGTAGGCCTAGATAGCGCATAGGAAAGTGCGCTCGTCAAGTTCCTCCAAGCAAATCAAGATATCTTTGCATGGCGGCCATCTGACATGACCGGAGTACCTAGGGAACTTACCTAGGGAAACAAGTCATGAAAGCACAAAAGAACAAGCATAGTAAAGCAAAACAAGTGCAACTTCAAGACTTTCAACATAAAGAGGGGAAACTTAATATTATTGAGATACATAAAACCATGTTTCCCTCTCTCATAATAACTTTCAGTAGCATCATGAATAAAATTAACAATATAACTATCACATAAAACATTCTTATCATGATCCACATGCATAAAATGATTATTACTCCCCAAATAAACATAGTCATTCTTATTAATTGTAGTGGGAGCAAATTCAACAAAATACCTATCATTATTATTCTCATCACCATAATCATCACATATAGGAGGCATATTATAAACATAATTAATTTTATCCTCAATAGTAGGTGGACTGAAAATATCATATTCATCATTGTAATCCTCATATATTGGAGGTTTGGTATCATCATAAGCAATAGAATAGCTATGTTCCAAAGCTGTGGAACTAAAAAGATCATTTTCATAAAAACTAGCTTCCCCAAGCTTAGACTTTTCCATAGCATTAGCAATAATGGTGTCCAAAGAATTCATACTAACAACATTGCTATTAGCATGCAAATAAAGTTCCATAGGTTTTTTAATTTTCTCTTCAAACACTTCATGTCCTAACTCAAGATAAATACTATAAAGCTCTCTATTTTTTTGTTTTTTTCCATTAAGCCTAACTAGTGAAAATAAAAACAAGAAACAAAAAGACAAAATTGCAGAATCTAAAGGAAATAACTTCGAGCACTCACACTGGAGGATGTGAGTACCTTTTACCTTACCTCCCCGGCAACGGCACCAGAAAATAGCGTGATGTCTACACACTTCTATTCTTGTAGACAGTTGTTGGGCCTCCAAGTGTAGAGGTTTGTAGAACAGCAACATGTTTTCCCTTAAGTGGATCACCCAAGATTTATTGATCTCAGGGAGGAAGTGGTCAAAGGTATCCCCTCTCAAGCAACCCTGCAATCAAGATACAAGAAGTCTCTTGCGTCCCCAACACACCCAATACACTTGTCAGGTGTATAGGTGCACTAGTTCGGTGAAGAGATAGTGAAATACAAGTGGTATAGATAACTATAAGTGGTAACGGTGATAGAAAATAGCTTGATGGCATGGAAAAGACTAAAGTAAAACTGACATAAAGATAGAAGCAGGCAAACATGTAATAGATCTAATAGCAAACGATGTTTTAGTGCTTAGAAACAAGGCCTAGGGATCATACTTTCACTAGTGAACACTCTCATATAAATATATTCTTCTTTATGATACTACGCTGAACTACTCTCCGGTTGGACACTCTAATCCATGGTAGGGCTATAACAACACACCTCAAAGTAAGCCTTTCCCCTCTAGATAACCCCACACTGTCACCTTGAGCACTAGATGGGTCCAACAAACACCACAATTTCATAAAGACATCCAACTCCAAATATAACTCATAACAAGTATTTGTAATATCTAGCCTAAGTGCCACCATGGTGTGCACACTGTCAACTTCACACACATGGGGAGAGCAGAGATCTATTAAAGCACTTGAGTAGCAAGGTCGATCTATAGATTACAAGCTCATGATCTCAATAAGATCATGCATAGAGAGAGATGAACACATAGCTATGGTAGAACCCTTAGCCTCGAGAGAGAACAACTCCCTCCTCATCATGGGAATCAGCAACGGTGATGGAGATGGTGGTGGAGATCGATGGAGATGGCTCCGGGAGCACTTCCCCGTCCCGACAGGGTGCCGGAACAGGGACTTTCTGTCCACCGAATCTGCCCTTCGGTGGCGGCGGCGCTGTGGAACTTTTCGTGGCTGGAGGCTTGACGATTTAGGGGTTTTGCATCGGGAGGCATCTTATAGGCGAAGAGGCAAGGTCGGTAGGCGGCTAGGGGGCCCACACCACTTGGTGGCGCGGCCAGGGCTAGCCCGCGCCACCATATGGTGTGGCCACCCTGTGGCCCCTCTCTGTCTCGTCTTGTGGCTCCATGAGTCTTCCGGTAAAATATCAACTTTGGCTTTTGTCCGGTCCAATTCCGAGAATATTGATTTTCTGACTTTCCTAGAACCAAAAACAGCAGAAAATAGACAACTGGCACTGTGGCATCTTGTTAATAGGTTAGTCCAAGAAATAATATGAAAAGTACTCCAAAGCATGGAACATGAAAAATTATAGATACGTTTGCAACGTATCAACATCCCCAAGCTTAACTCCTGCTCGTCCTCGAGTAGGTAAGTGATAAAAAGAAAGAATAAATTTTTAGGTGACATGCACCATCATAAACTTGATCAAAGTATTTGTAAAACATTGATAGATGGGATCATAGTACTTCAACCAAAACATGAAAGACAAAGTTCTAGCAATAAGACAAAGAAACTAAGTTGCAACATGAAAAGGCACAAACAAAAGATTCATGAATAAAAATGCTTTGCAAGACGTTTGTTTGTTTCACATAAATAAAACATAGCATAGTGGCATTTAGCTTGTCCCTCATATAGTAGCAAACATAAATGCATAGGACACCTTCAAAGTTCATAAGAGTGACTAGATACAAATAGTTTAAAATAAGCAATATCAAAGTTATGCATCAATCAACAAGTCTTGGGACAATGCACATAGAACTAAGAATGGCCACTATGCTCTCAAAGTAGGTGCATAAAGATAGAAGGTGGAGACTCAACATAAAAGTAAAAGAAAGGCCTTCATAGAAGGAAGTAGGGATTCAAGTTTCATAAAGAGCTTCCAAAAATTATGGTACTTATTAGCTTTCAGCTCTCATTGCCCCTATCATAAGCATCTTGAAGTGATTAAGGTTAAAGTGAACAAACTATGGTGTATATGCTTGACGAAGTATAAGATGGAAATCTCATGTCCCTTGAATACGAGGGCCGCTCCTCATGCTACTCAAGTTTTGTTACCGGTAAGTTTTGTCATAGTAAGTACATGTGTATCATAGAGAACCACCAACGGGGTACCCCTTGCCTGATGATACGGAAGAATCCCCATATCAAAATGACAAGGCAAGCAGACAATGAGCATCTCAGCAATCTTCTTATTTACCATGGGAAAATGGCGCTTTTTTTCTCTCTTTCCTCTTTTCTCATATCTCTTTTTTTTCTCTTTTTTCTCAATATCTGACTCTTTTTTTATAAGAAGAATGCTTCATAGACAGGTCATTATGGTTACGCTGCAGGTTTCCACCATGACAACATGGATTAGACCAGCGACCCAGGCGTTTCTCTAACACACATACATAACTCCATGGACTTACAAGCTCACCTTTCATTTCACACCGACGACATCCATAGACAAAAGAGCATGATATCAACTAGGTACAAAGTACAAGTGCAATGTTGAAAGCGTTCCCCATGACAGCATGGTTCAGCTAATCCCCAACAAATAAGTGCAAGCATATACAACATAGACGACACAATGGTTCAAGTTTATTAAGGGCAAGAAAAGTAAAGTGTGCCATCAAGTTCGTGAGAGCTTTAATCACTAGTTTTCTCATAACAAGTTTAATTCGGAAGGTAGATAAAAACATGATTATACTTGGAATAGAAAATGCTAATAGGTAGGTATGGTGGACTCTTTGGAATAACTTGGTTTTAGGAATTGGATGCATGAGTGGAACTCATACTTGGTTATGGAGGCTAGCAAAAGACTGGGAGCGACCAACTAAGAGAGCAATAATGGCCATAATCATGCAGAACAAAAAAACATCATAAATCAAAGCATAAAGTGATATTACAAGTCGAAAACTAAAGGATCATAAAGGCTATGGTGACTTGGGATAGTCATAACATGGTGTGAGCATGTGCCAAGTCAACCCAAATAAAGCATCAAAGGAGAATACCACAATACTATGCTTTAATATGCTAAAACAATGCATGATTCTTCAAAGGCACATTAAGCAATCTCAATTGTTTATAACATGTCGTGCTACAGCAAAGAATACTAAGCCTAAAGCCAAAACAATATAAAGCATGGCATGACAAAGCATAGGCCATAGTCAAAAACAAGCTCTCTTTACCACTTAAGCATGAACTTTCCTACTCTTTTCCAATCCAAACCAAACTATTTGAAAACCAATGTATGAAAGAGGGGGTCCAACCAATTTATTCAGCAAACTAAGAAAACAAAGCAAACGAAAAACCAAAATGAAAACGAAAAAGAAGACGCTTCAAGAACAACACAACTGTGCATGAAACAATAAAAATGAAGCGTTTGGAAGAAACCTGGAATTTTCATTGATGAAGAAGGGGGATGCCTTGGGCATCCCCAAGCTTTGACGCTTGTACTTCTTGAATATTTCTTGGGGTGACATGGGTGGCATCCCCAAGCTTGAGCTTTTGTCCATCCTTCATCTCATTACTCATTCCTTCCATACACCTGAAATTTTTCCTTCATACAAAACATCACACAATCTTTATTAGCAACATTAGTGCACTCAAGATAATAAGTCTTTAGTTTCATCTCCAACACCAATAAAACTTCCATTAAAACACAAGCAACTGTAGCACTTCCCTCAAAAATCTCAATTCCCCAAAAGAACTCAAAAAGGAACCAACAAGAAGCAAATGCAAATAATGGTAGAAATCTGTCAAAACAGACCAGCAGGTAAAGACGAATTTTTTAGAAGACCTTCTGTTGCTCAAATCAAAAAGTGTTGAACTAACGAAATTTAAATAACTACCTGGGGCAGAAGCACAAAAAATCATGCCTCAAAAGGATTTACAGATATTTTACATGAATATTTATGGTGAAGCACATAAATCTGTTTCAGGACAGCAACTTTCTCAATCATTACTTCTCTCTCATTAGAGGTTACTCTTGGCACAAAAAGCAAATAAAAAGGATAAGGAGCGGTTAACTTCCAAGACTCATCTAAAACTTTTGGGTTATCTCCCAATAAGTACTTTTCTTTAACGCCTTTAAGTTAGGCATGATAGTTTGAGAAGATGCTCACATAGGAAATATGAATTAAAGTAAAGGAGAGCATCAAGAAGAAAACTCAAAACACATTTAAGTCTAACCCACTTCCTATGCATAGGAATCTTGTAAACAAACAAGTCATGAAAGCACAAAACAACAAGCATAGTAAAGCAAAACAAGTGCAACTTCAAGACTTTCAACATAAAGAGGGGAAACTTAATATTATTGAGATGCATAAAACCATGTTTCCCTCTCTCATAATAACTTTCAGTAGCATCATGAATAAATTAACAATATAACTATCACATAAAACATTCTTATCATGAGCCACATGCATAAAATGATTATTACTCCCCACATAAACATAGTCATTCTTATTAATTATAGTGGGAGCAAATTCAACAAAATAGCTATCATTATTATTCTCATCACCATAATCATCAAATATAGGAGGCATATTGTAAACATAATTAATTTTCTCCTCAATAGTAGGTGGACTGAAAATATCATATTCATCATTGTAATCCTCATATATTGGAGGTTTGGTATCATCATAAGCAATAGAATAGCTATCTTCCAAAGCTGGGGAACTAAAAAGATCATTTTCATAAAAACTAGCTTCCCCAAGCTTAGACTTTTCCATAGAATTAGCAATAATGGTGTCCAAAGAATTCATACTAACAACATTGCTATTAGCATGCAAATAAAGTTCCATAGGTTTTTTAATTTTCTCTTCAAACACTTCATGTCCTAACTCAAGATAAATACTATAAAGCTCTCTAATTTTGTTGTTGTTTTCCATTAAGACTAACTACTGAAAATAAAAACAAGAAACAAAAAGACAAAATTGCAGAATCTAAAGGAAATAACTTCTAGCACTCACACCGGAGGATGTGAGTACCTTTTACCTTACCTCCCCAGCAACGGCGCCAGAAAATAGCTTGATGTCTACGTACTTCTATTCTTGTAGACAGTTGTTGGGCCTCCAAGTGCAGAGGTTTGTAGAACAACAACAAGTTTTCCCTTAAGTGGATCACCTAAGGTTTATCGAACTCAGGGAGGAAGTGGTCAAAGGTATCTCCTCTCAAGCAACCCTGCAATCAAGATACAAGAAGTCTCTTGTGTCCCCAACACACCCAATTCACTTGTCAGGTGTATAGGTGCACTAATTCGGAGAAGAGATAGTGAAATACAAGTGGTATAGATAATTATAAGTGGTAACGGTGATAGAAAATATCTTGATGGCATGGAAAATACTAAAGTAAAACTGAAATAAAGATAGAAGCAAGCAAACATGTAATAGATCTAATAGAAAACGGTGTTTCAGTGCTTAGAAACAAGGTCTAGGGATCATACTTTCACTAGTGAACACTCTCATATAAATATATTCTTCTACGCTGAACTACTCTCCGGTTGGACACTCTAATCCATGGTAGGGCTATAACAGCACACCTCAAAGTAAGCCTTTCCCCTCTAGATAACCCCACACTGTCACCTTGAGCACTAGATGGTTCCAACAAACACCACAATTTCATCAAGACATCCAACTACAAATATAACTCATAACAAGTATTTGTAACCTCTAGCCTAAGTGCCACCATGGTGTGCACACTGTCAACTTCACACACATGGGGAGAGCGGAGATCTTTTAAAGCACTTGAGTAGCAAGGTAGATCTATAGATTACAAGCTCATGATCTCAATAAGATCATGCATAGAGACAGAGATGAACAAATAAGCTACGGTTGAACCCTTAACCTCGAGAGAGAACTACTCCCTCCTCATCATGGGAATCAGCAACGAAGATGGAGATGGTGGTGGAGATCAATGGAGATGGCTCCGGGGGCACTTCCCCGTCCCGGCAGGGTGCCGGAATAGAGACTTTTTGTCCCCCGAATCTCCCCTTCGATGGCGGCGGTGCTGTGGAACTTTCCGTGGCTGGAGGATTGACGATTTAGGGTTTTTGCATCAGGAGGCATCTTATAGGCGAAGAGGCAAGGTCGATGGGCGGCCAGGGGGCCACACCACCTGGTGGCGCGGCCAAGGGTAGCCTGTGCCACCATATAGTGTGGCCACCCTGTGGCCCCTCTCCGTCTCGTCTTCTGGCTCCATGAGTCTTCCGGTAAAATATCGACTTTGGCTTTTGTCCAATCCAATTCCGAGAATATTGATTTTCTGACTTTCTTGGAACCAAAAATAGCAGAAAACAGACAACTGGCAGTGTGGTATCTTGTTAATAGGTTAGTCCAAGAAATCATATGAAAAGTACTCCAAATTATGGACAAAACACAAGAAAGTAGATAAAACCAAGCATGGAACATCAAAAATTATAGATACGTTTGCAACGTATCAAAGAGTCGCACCACTATACAAGCTCCTGAAAAAGACCAAGAAATTCGTTTGGACCGACGAAGCTGAAGATGCGCTACAAGACCTAAAATCAGTACTCTCATCTGCTCCCATCCTTGCAGCACCGGAACCACAGGAACCGATGTTTCTCTATCTCGCTGCGACAAAGAGGGTCTTTAGTATCGTCATGGTGGTGGAGAGACCGGAGGAAAATCAGGAACACTTGGTGCAGCGTCCGACTTACTATCTTAGTGAGGTCTTAACTGAATCAAAGCAGCAATATTCGCACTATCAAAAGCTGGCTTACGGTGTGTTATTTGCATCTCGTAAGTTGCAGCATTATTTTCAGGAACATCCAATTACCATGGTGAGCACAGCTCCCATGAGAGACATAATTAACAAAAGTGATTCCACAGGACGCGTCGCAAAATGGGGCATAGAGCTTTCAGCTTTCGATATTGAGTACAAACCTCGTACAACAATCAAATCCCAAATCCTCGCTGACTTTGTCGCTGATTGGATAGAGACAACGGAGAATATGACCCTACCAGAGTCAGAATACTGGACCTTGCATTTTGACGGGTCTAAGGCGCTCGGGGGCTCGGGGGCTGACGTGGTACTCAAATCACCCCAGGGATATAAACTTTTCTATGTACTGCAGATCCACTTCACGGCGACAAATAACATTGTCGAGTATGAAGCACTATTGCATGGAATCCAGATTGCTAAGGATATCGACATCCGACGTTTAATGTGTTATGGAGATTCGGATCTTGTTGCCCAACAAGTGTCGGATATCTGTAATGCGAACAAACACATGGCAGCATATAGGGCTATAATAGACGAACTATCTAAATCGTTTGAAGGGTTTGAAGTACAACACATCCCTCGAACAGAAAATGAGGAAGCAAATGCACTATCTCGAATAGGATCTGCCCGGAAAAAGGTTCCGGATGGCGCTTTTTAGAGCACCTCAAAGTTCCCTCTATAAAAGGAGTGGACGAGGAATATCCGACCAAATCCGACTCACCTTTAGTAGCAGTTCTGGCTATTATTCCTAGATGGACTCAACCCTAGCTTGATTACATGGTTGATGGAAAATTACCCGAAGATGAAGTTCTGAGCCGACAGATCGTCCGGCGAGCAAAAGCTACACTATAATTGGTGGTGAGTGCATCTAGGGTTTTTCAACGCTGTGTATCTCCGGAAGAAGGAGTGGAAATCTTACGAGAGATCCATGAAGGCGAGTGTGGTCACCACGTTGCAGCCAAATCTCTAGTGGCAAAAGCTTTCCGACACGGTTTTTTCTGGCTTACAGCCAAGGCAGATGCCGAACGGCTGGTCAAGACATGTAAGGGCTGCCAAAAATACGCCAAACAAGCTCACGTTCCGGCTGATCAGCTGCGAACAATACCTATAACATGGCCTTTTGCGGTCTCGGGGCTTGACATGGTAGGACCGTTTAAACGGGCTCCAAGTGGATTTACTCATCTCTTAGTGATGGTGGATAAATTCACAAAATTGGATTGAGGCTAAACCCGTCACTAGTTGTCATGGAACAACAACCAGAAGATTTGTCGAGGATGTCATGATCCGATACGGTTATCCGCGTAGCATTATCACGGACAACAGGAGTAATATCTCTATGGGAGAGCTTGCCCAATTCTGCAATGAACAAAATATCCGGCTTGACATTACGTCAGTCGCACATCCATAAGCTAATGGACAAGTCGAAAGAGCAAATGGTTTAATCCTACAAGGCCTAAAACCAAGACTCGAAGCACCAGTACGATATGCTGCGGGGGCTTGAGCAGAGGAATTACCTTCTGTAATATGGATTTTACGAACAACTCCAAACATGTCAACCGGATACACAGCTTTCTTCTTGGTCTATGGCACAGAAGCAGTTCTTCCTAGTGATTTGATTCACACTTCTCCTAGAGTTGCCGTGTATATTGAAGAGGATGCCGAAATTTCTCGACAAAATGATCTCGACTTAGTTGAAGAAGTGTGCGTCGTTGCTGAGATGAGATCAACAGCCTATCAGCAAAAGTTACGCAACTATCATAGCTAGAGAGTCAAAAACCGGTCTTTTGATAAGGGCGGTTTGGTTCTCCGGCTTGTGCAGCAAAGAAAGCACAAACTTTCCCCAATATGGGAAGGGCCATTTTTAGTTATTTGAGTAATGCACAATGGTTCTTACTACATAATTGATATGCGGCCAGTCAAAGAAAGACCCGCTACTAAGAAAAGAAAGAGAGCTGGAGGCAGTATAGACCAGGATGAATTAGACAGACCATGGAATATTGCTCAACTACGTCCCTTTTATTCTTAGTTTATTTTTCTTTGTAATCATATATGTGTACATGTTCAATGAGAAATAAAGTGTTGGTTGCCTCAAAAAATTTCTGAGAAGTTTTTTGCCATCTTATTTCTGAATGACCATGTCACAGTCGAAAATCCTAGAATACTTGAAAGTACTTTATGCTCATGTTTGTTCTGGTTTAGATTTCCGATTCTAAAATTGCTACCTTTAGGTATGAATCTAAATTTTCTAGTCTATGCTTTGGTTATTTGTCTGATTGCCGGATGCGGGCATTTTCCAAGTAGTGAATTGTTGGTACTGGAAGCCAGCTTTGTTTCTGAGTTTAAACTGGTTTAGCAATTGAGCTCCGTTGCTCGACAAAGTTTCCGTGCTAAAGGTTGGCTGGCTCTTGAAAGGGATGAGGCGGAAAGCCAGATAAACGATAAGTACAGACAAAAACATAAGTGCTTATGAAAATATTTCAAGCACGAAAATTATAAAGCCAAAAGTGCTAAATAGATATATTTAAACTTAGCACTAGCAAAAAGTATCATACTACTTATTTACAACCCGGATTGTTTTCAGAATAATACAATGTCTATTCTAATGCTCTACGATGTAGGGGAAGGAGGAGTTGTCGGCTCGCTAGAAACATTAGCCTCACTTCGGTATCTTTCCAAGACGTTCAAATCCGAGATGGTTTGTTCATCGTCGGAAGCTTCACCGGTTTCTTCGACAGGCGAAGGCGGCGTCTCTACACGAGTGAAGAAGGGAGTATCGTAGCTGGTCAAGTCAGCTACGTGGCACCCGTATCCGACACAGGAATCCATGATGGCTTTGATGTCCTGATTCTGGCCATCTTCATCCACAATAGAATACCCTCTGGTCACTTGCCAGATCTCCATGCTTCTATGGTGCCTCATGACCATGGTGAGAGCATTCTGCGCTACGGTTCACGCATAGGACATGTTCCAGTCCTGGATGAGCTGGGACATCTCCTTGGCCTTATCGCGCACTTCAAAGCCAGACATGCTATGCATGTCTAGAACCTTGAGAACTTCGCCAATATCTTCGATGGATTGGCGGAAGTCTTGCAGCAAATCACCGACTTGAGTAAGCCGGCTGGTGCGAGATTTGGCAGAGGCTGAGTCCAGTAAGTTCAGAGGACCTGCGCATGTAATGCAAAGGGGTTAATCAAATAAATCCAAACTCCAAAGAGTCAGAAGATGCAAACAAGTCAGAAAGAAGGAAACATAACAAAGATGACATCATCGAATTTGGTCTTCTCCTCCCGAAGACTCTAGAGTTCAGCCTGGAGTGCCTCGGCAATATCCCTCTCTCTGAACAAATCATTGCTGAGATCCGAGATATTCTTATCCTGGAGCGCAATCTTACGATCACGCTCCTCGGTAGCCATGGAGGAGGACTCGAGAACTTGAGCAATGCTCTTCTCATGATCCGCCTTAAGCTTATTCAGCTCTTGGTGGAGGTCCTTGTTTTCCACCTCCAAGATTTTTAGATTCTCGGCCTCCTCGATCATAGCACATGATTGTTTCACCAGTGCTGAAGGCAAAAGAACAGAAGTTGAACAAAATTTTGACTATAAAAGGCAAGGTGTGAGATCTCGAATGTTTACCTTCAGCCTCATCCTTGGATACTTTCAGTTGAGCATTTTCAAGTCGGAGAGTTCTGATCTCTCTCCGCTTGTCACAAATATTCTTCAATAAATCCTGTTTATATGAATTAACTTTCTGTAAGTCAGAATACCCAGAGTCAGAAGTCTAATAAAGACTCAGGCTAATATTTTTGCTAATATCAGCACGAGCCTTGGGGGCTACACTAGTTCATTCTTTGGCATCCTAAGAAACCATAAATCCGGATTGTCTATCCTACTTCATGCTTGGGGGCTAGAGGATATGACATATGATATGAAATAAAGTAAAACGTGAGTTGGAATTCTGACTTACATGTTGTTCATGAGTGAGTTTGCTCAAACTCATGTTTACTTCTGTGGTAACCTTCTCGGCGAGAGTGAGCGGGATCACTGGCAGAGTCAGAAGCTCGTCGGTTCTCAACTTCTCGTCGCGAAGGCGGACTTGTTCAAGAAGTTCGGAGTACTTAACGCCCTCCGCTTCTTGTGCTTCTTATTCGACAGTAATGGTCCGGCTTTCTAAGCATTGCTCGGCCAGCCGCTGGATTTCCTCCGCAGATTTCCGAGAAAGGCCAAGTTTGGCAAGTCCCGATTGCTTAGGAGATTGTCGGCGAACACCTCTGTCGAGGGATCATTACCTGAAGAGGGTTCACCCTTATCAAAACTTGCGCCACCCATGGTGATGTCAGTCTGTGATCCGAGGATCACTGGCTCTTCTAATTGAGCTGGATCTTCTGCAACGGTCGGAGATGAAGTAATCTCCGGCGCTGCAGAAGGCTGAGGGGCAGGAGTCGGAGGAGCTACGACAGGAGAAACCAAGTTTAACTTCGACTGGCGTAGAGGCTTTGAGGCAACCCCTTTCCCTTTGCCCTTGGAGAGCTGTTTAGCTCTGAGAAGGTAATAAAACAAAAAACATTACTTCTCAGAAAGAATTAAGACATATAGTATAAAGACCATGTGAGGAAAGATTACCTCTTCACAACGGGCACTTCCTTTGTGCCAATAGCCACTGTCTGAGCTTTGCGCTTCCGAGGAATAACATCTGGTAGTGGAACCAACTCTCCCTCATCCTAAGAAAACTCAGGAGGATATCCCTCGACCAGAGCAAGCTCCGACTCGGGGAGGTCGGCAAGCTGAAAAGAAGAGATATCTCAGTATTGCAAAATAATATAAAGATGAGAACATAATACAAGTTGTTGCTAGAAGCTTACTGGCAGTACGGGATCCTCCGATGTATGCATGTCTAGAGATAGCTCCAGAATCTTCCTCTCAATCCACTCCCATATCAGCCATTTGATTTGGCATACATAATCTTTTGCTGAGTATGCCTTAGGGCTGATTCAGAGGGAATCTTTCTTTGACGACATGATGGAGTGCATCAGTTAATCTCCATGATGTTGAAGAGGCTGGATCCGGCATGCCACATAGCAGTGAATTAAATCGGACCCTATTAGGCCCTTGTGCTTCATCAAATACTTGATCCGCCTCTTGGCAAGAAGCAGATCATCACTGGGAGCCGGTGCATCTATGTCCCAGGACTCTTGGGGCGTGGCGGCACCATCGATGAAAGCCGGGAAAGTAGTAGCTTTACCGGGAGCGGGAATATCCTTATGATAGAAAAAAGTGGACGACCATTGCTTGACCGACTCACTGGCCATAATCCGACGATAGACGCGCTCTCACCTAACCGAAAAACTAATAGTACCGATAATATAAGGATTACCGACAGTAATGGAATTTCTCTGGACATGAAAGTAATACCGGAAGAGAATAAGGCTCGGCCTAATGCCGAGATACCCCTCGCACAAAGATGCGTACGCCCTCATCTCGAAGAGAGAGTTCGGGGGGAGATGATGGAGTTGAACTCCATAGTGATCTATAACCTCAGAGAAGAAATCCGAGGGAGGAAAGCTCAAACCTCTGTCGAGGTGAGTGCCGAAGTGAACATGCTCGCCTTCGTGATTGTTGGGGATGGTTTCACCGAAGCCGCTCCGCCAGTTACCGGTGCGGAGGAGCCCTTCTTCTTCCATGACGTGTAGCTTCTCATCGTCCAGAATGCACAGGATCCATACCCCGTGATTGCTCTCCTTCTCCACCGTCGCTGCCGTCGCTATCGTACCGGAGGATGATGCTGAAGCCATTCTTTATGCGTCGGTGACCTTGGATGGGTGGCGCTGGAGGTTTTTTAGGGAGCAGAGGAGCTCTAGGTTCGTGGGGAGTCGTAGGAGAGAAGGAAACGGCGCAAGTGCTGGTGAAGAAGATGGGGAAAGAAATCCTCACCACTTATATCCTCCAGCCACGTCAAGGTTCGTGTAAACGCTACAGTGAACGTGCCACGTGTCGTGGAAGGAACTGGGAAACCCTCGTGCGATGATTATGCCGCCTCGATCTCCATGCACACATTGAAACGGCGCCTCGGTTCCGCGAAAGGGGGACCCACCAACGATCGAGCTGACAGGAAATGTCTATCAGTGACGTGACTTGAGCATGACTAGTGTCAGGTTATGTCAGAGACCAAGTTCCGGCTTAGTTTGAATTTCGAGCTAGAAACCCGAATAACATATTCATAGGTCCGGCTCATTTGAGACTCGGATCTACTCCTTTCTTTTTTGATGTTTCAGGAACCATTCATGATTCAGCAAGCCGAAGATCAAGCTAGACGATGATGAAATCCAACTTTGGAGCATGGAGGCTTCCCGGGGCTGCTGTTGGGGATATACTTTCTAGGTATCTCACTATGCCTCACTGACCAGGGTGGCCTACTTCGGGTTAGATCTTTGCTTCATGGGCGGCCCAATCAGGGAGAAGAGATGGAGTCCAATCCGGCTACGGGAAGGACCAGAAGATTTACCGACATAGGACCATAGTGTTACTTGTAGTTCAAGATGTACTCTGCTACCGACTCTTAGTCATAGCCGGATGGATCTCTCCTGTAAATCCTAGGCTGGATATCTATATAAGCCGTCCTAGGGAAAGCCTTTAGGGAACCCTCACAATAGTCTACAATCTCAACTCACACAGGAGAAACCCTTGTAACCCATATTCTGGCTCTGTCGTATTACTGGATTGCTAGCAGGAGTAGGATCCGTCCAAAGCCGGCTGATTTGAACCTGGGTAAACTTGTGTGCTCACCGTCCCGGAATACCGTACGTCTCACCCCCCTCTCTTCCACACGCCTCGAGGACCCCCTCATGGCGTACTTGTCATCAATCTGACGACAGGCGGATCACAACATTTGGCCATGAAAACTTGTTCCATCGTAGATTTGTTCGCCGGCCACGTTGATTGCTGACGTCATGCAAATAGTCACATGGCAGATTCCATTAATGCCTTGTTACCGCTGTTAATGGTCACATAAACCATGGTAGAAGCTAGGTTAAGCCAAGGCCTGCTAATTATTAAGTGGGCCGGCCCATGAGGAGAGCCCAATAAAATTACGGCCCTCTACTGTTTCGTCATGCACTGTTAAAATTGGGCCCAATAGTGCAACAAGCCATGGCCCACAAACTTCTGGACCCGATACATTTTCGGCCTACACAAGGCCCACATTGGTAAAATACTATGCGGCCCCTTAGCAGCCTGTGTCAAGTCGGTCCGATACTGTTAAGGCCTACGGTCGGACCATTACTATTCTCACAACTCGTCATGGGTTGTCCACCAACAGCCCTTTTTTGAGAAGGTACGTTATTGTTCTGGCCTTTTACTGTTCCGACTGTCAACTGTTCAAGCCATAGGCGGCCTATTACTGTTCTGGCCCGGTAATATTGTCGGCATGTTACTGCTCTGGCCTTTAATTGTTCTGGTCCTTTACAATTCTGGTCTGCTACTATTGTGGTTTGTTACTCTTCTGGCATGTTACTGCTTTGGTCCGTTACTGTTCTAGCCTGTCACTGCTTTTGGCTCGTTATTGTTCTTGCATGTTACTGTGCTGGCCTACTGCTGTTCAGGCCTTCTAGTGTTCTGGCTTGTTACTATTACTAATTGCCACCTTGGGTAGGCCCATTACGTGTACGGACTTCTACAGTTTTGGATTTTCTGAAGCCCATGCGAATATAATAAAAGGTGTATAATTAGAGAGCATATTTTACTATTCATGGTCGGCCCAGTACAAGACGGGCCAATAAGAAAGCCTAATAGTGTTTGCTAATCGACCTGGCTGGTGCAGTTATGGTACTGCCTACGGCCCTACATGGATGGCGTCCAGTAAATGCCTACATGGCATATGCGAGTTATCTAGATATTACATCATCTACAAACTTCTTAAAATTATTACATATTAACAACTCAAGGGAAAGAAAATTCGGCATTCCAGTTGACAATCGAGTTGATAGCAAAGTTCTCAATTTGCTTGCTCAATCTTTCACCTTCATCTCCCTTTGAGTGTGATAGCTACATTGGAAAACCACCTTAAGACATTATCTTGCAGCCCCCTCTTTGGTGGCGATAGCAATAATTGTAGTCTGAAACTAAGTAATAACAAGTTAATACATCAAACAAGACAAACTACTGATTTGATTGATATGACAGGAGCTATGAACTGGAGTTTACAACTGATCAATGGTTTAATTATTGACCAACATGTCAAACAAACAAGACAAGCAAGCACACATTAAACAAGTTTGCCTACAGTGCAACGAGCAATCAAAAAATATGTGTGTGTGTGGCTTAGAATTTCAGCAAATATAAACTAGCTAGGTCATTTTAACAAATATATATGGAAGCAGTTGTATACCCTAGAATGCAAGAGAATTTGGGTGACTCAGAATTTGTGCTGAGCTACACAATGGCTTGCAGTTACTATCATAGCTAAGAATCAACCAGATAGAAATTATAATGGCATCATAAGAGGACTTCTAGAGCAGGAATGCAAACCACAAGTGAACTACATAGTAGAGGACAATTATGTTGTTGCTTAGGACGAACCAGCACCAGGTAAGGAAATAATGGCGTCGCTTGTGAACCTGTAGAATAGGCTATGCAAACCAACATGTTCATTGTTCCATTTTGAGCTCTATGCAAGAAAATAAAAATAGTTGGTGTTGCAGCTTTTCAAGAGCCAGATGGCAACAACAAAATTATAATCGAATTAGTATGAAGAATTTAAACAGGTACTACAGGATATCAGAATGATGCTAGGGAGGAAAGAATAGCATGAACTTAGCTTAGGACGAACCATATAGATTTAGTAACTGTGGAGCAGGGAAGCCACACTACTATTTTCCACTAATTTTACATTTTGAAAGAACTAGACAATAGCACGCAATTACTGTTGTACGGAGTAGCTAAGAACATGTGCATGACAAAATAAAAAACATGTGCATGACTTTATATTTGTAGAGCAGCGAATGCAAACCAATATGTCTAATGACCTTGTATGTTCTAGCATGAAGAACATGCATGCCTGATGTCTGCAAGTGCATATATCGTTTTAGCTAGTTTCGAAGTATATATATCGATCCCACAGGGAGCCCAAAGGTAAGTGTTTATGGGTGAAGTCTCTATCACGCTCAAAGTTGTCACATGTCTTCGAGTGAATTGACTGCAAGTGTGGAAATAAGAATGAAATTTGTATTAAACTGGATTTATTTAAATAAAACTAAAATGTAAACTTCAGTAATAAAAGCATAAAAGTAAAGAACGATTCAGTTGTTTGTTATTTTCTGTAGATGACTGAGAAGGCGCGGGGAGATACTGTTCATGGTGATAGTGGCTATGCTAGGTGGACGAATGATAAATGTAACAATTGTAATCTTATAAGTATATGTGTAGGCGAGTAACCCATAATTAGCCAGAACTCCTCTTGGTAGATTTCATCCCAACTTCAATAATCCTACTAGCCTGTTACCAAAACCATGGTCAGACACTAGATGATTAAGATCCTTCAGGTTGCTTAGCAATTAAGCTCCTTGGATCGTACTAATGCAATAAGCACAGTGGTTCCTCGTTATCCTTGAGTCAACTAGTTTCCCATTGATATCCCTGTGTCACTCGAGGGTTGCCGGTCTGCTATCGAACAAGATCCTATCTATGTATAACAAAGCATCATGTTGTCTAGGCCCTTAATTGGACAACAAGCATTAGGCATCCCTGTCGTGGTATTGCCGACGAGTACACCATGGAGGGGTCCTCACAGTGCGTGTTTAGAGACGTGGGGTAAGGTGGAGAGTTGGCGGGTACGAGGTAACATAGCTTACGCAGGTTCAAGTCCCACAATGGTGGCGAAACTCTACTCCTGCTATAAATCACTATAATGGTAATATGCCGACTTACATAGATAGGTTCGTTGTGCGAGGTGTTGCGTGTTGTACGCAACAATCTATTGTGTTCTACCCTAAAGGCTCCTATAGGATGGATTATTAAGGCGCCAAGACCTAGGGTTTACAGGGAAAGGTTCTTGCCGGACAAGGTAAAGAGTCCTACACCTACACGAACTAGTCTTCCATGTCTTGTACTCCAAGGCTTCGAGTATGTCGGTGACTCCTGCGTAGCCTTCCTTTATCCGACATGGGCCTCCCTTCAGGATCCTTCTAACTGGGTTGCCCAACAGGCCATAGGCCTTGCTACCAACTATGGGCCACCCGGGTTAGGCAGATTGGTGACATGCTATGAGGATACCCATATAGCATATCCCTAACAATAGCCAAAGATAGTCAAGCACACATAATATAGTAATTAAAATCAATCAAAAAGTAATGGAAATATATGAAGGCACATCACATCTCACCAATCCCTTACATCTCCCACGCCCAAGGAACTTACTCACACATGAGAGAAGAAAGCATCATCGATATAATCAAATAAAGGGAGTTCTTCTCAATATTACCGTGGAGATCCATAATAAGAATGGAAAAGTAATCCAACACAATTCAAGATAGGAAGAAACAATCTCAAACCATGATCTTGCAAAGTAAAGATCTCTCTCTCTCTCAAGTACAAGTAATGGCTATGGGGGTGTGATGGCTAGGAGGTCGAAGATCATGGAGCGAGATGAAGAACGTCTCCCCCTTGATGCAGCCCATCCTACGGACGCCTCTACATCTACACCACCAAGCCCCCCATGTGGGACGATGACTCGCGCACTCCTCCAAGCAAAGGTGAATTCGCTCTTATACTCATGTGACTTTGATACACCCCTGGATGGCTAGCTACTGCATGCCCCGACACTATGCATCATTAGGTACGAAGACACGAGCCAGAGGAGCGACACGACAGCCAACAGCTGCCAGGAGACCCCGGTACTACCGGCCCCTAGAAGAGGTACTACCGCCCTAGGCAGAGAGATGGACCCGAAGCCCCAGATCCCAACGGTACTACCACACTCAGCAAGCGGTACTACCGCTGCACCAACTCATATGCCCAAAGCTTGCTCCGATACTACCACACCCTTCCAGCGGTACTACCGCTCAACCGACCAGTACTACCGGACACCCCAGGGCCTGCGCGCTCCAGCTCGGCCCTTTGGCCTTGTAACGCCCCCTTTTGATACTTTAGTTGCCTAAACTACCCCCGAACTTGTGGATGGCCTATATATATCCCCCACCTCTATTGTAAACCCGAGGCATGATATTGGAATTAGTGGAAACCCCTTGTGGATCTATCTATTTCTTGCCTCATGATCCTTTGACAAAGGAGCACCAAATATCCCAAACCTCGTTGGAGTTTGCATCGTGCCTCCGCGTTGTACAAGGCCTTGGCATCGGTGTCCCTTTGCCAAGACGTCAAGATCTCACCGAGTCTCCCATCTCGCCATGCCGGTTTGAGAGAGAGTCCTCCGCCCGACACCGATCCTAGGGATTACACCAGACCTGTCACCATCGGTGTGAGCTATTGGTGTGTTCATCGCATTCTTCGTGCGTGAGTTTGTCGTGTTCATCTTCCGCTCCTTCCCCCGCACTCCATCCTCGATTTGAGTGGGATTCATGAAAGATCAGGCCACCCTAGAGGTTTGCCCTCAACACCCCTTCTTCTCTAGATCTCTTTTTTCTCCTCTCTGGATGAGATGGCGACTGCTATGTTATGATTTCACGTCTAGCCTCTTCACGCCTCTTCACGGAAGTTGTCCCTTTTGACAAGACGGAGGCGGCGACAGCTATACGGCGGGAACTATACCGCTGGAAAAATGTTCCCACCGTATAGTTACTTGTTAAAGTCTCTGTATGCCTCCCTCGATTGCTTCCAAAGAGAGACTTGCTTGTTTTCGCCTGAATATTGTGTTTCTCTAGTTAAAACCTTCTATTGACGTTCAAAACCTGAAACACACATTAAAAACCAAATTTTCTTTGCTACCGAAGTATTAGCTTTAGGTAAGGTAGAAAACGATCAAATCCGGGAGAAAACCATCAATATAAACCATCAAAAATATGTTAATCTCACAGCTATCAAATCCCCCAAGCTTGGATGTTGCTCTCCCTCTAGTGACAAGTAAATAAGGAAAATAGCGGAGATTCGAGACTGAAATAAAAGAACTTACAAGCTTAAATTGGTGTCAAATTCTTTTCTTCACAATTCCTGCAATCTTAAACATGATCATACAAGTATTCACAAGATTGCACTGAGTCCACTTCCTAACCACGTATATCTTGCTAGCAAATAAATCATATGCCCGAGCAAGTGTCAAAAGTTTAGCTAGGAAAGTGAGACAAATTCTTTTGGTGTCTCTCTTTGTTGGGAGATGAATTTTTTTGCTATTGTTTATTTATTCAATTAAAAGTACTCAAGTTGGCACCAAAAATATTCGATTTAAGAACAACTCATCTATTCCCATGTCAAAATTTCAAGACTCTCAAAGCGCCTTTTTCCTTTCCTTGCTTTTTAAAAAATTCAGCTCTTTCATAGAGAAATCATGCCACTGCTTTTAACATGTTAATTGGGACTGTGTTCTGCACTCGTGACCATGCCAATAAATAATTGTTGAGCAATAGTGGGTTAGAGGTGTACTACAACTTCACTTGGAACATGAAACTGAAGGGGTTCCGTGTATGAAAACAATAAATTTTACCCTACGCCCCTGAACCCCTGATGACCCACAAGTATAGGGGGTGTATCGCAGTATTTTCGATAAGTAAGAGTGTCGAACCCAACGAGGAGCAGAAGGTGCTGGCTAGTGGTATGGATCAGGAATTCTCTGCAAATACTTAGCAAACGGATTTTTAGGGGTTTTCAATAAAGCAAGTAAACAAAGTATGAGTAAATAAAAGACAGTAGGAATAAATGCAGCAAGTGGCCCGATCCTTTATGTAGCAAAGGACAAGCCAGTTGTATTACTTAAGATGACCAAACGTTCTCGAGGACACATGGGAAGACTGTCAAGTGCTTTCGCTTCATATAGTTGATTAATCTTCTTTAGCTTGCTAAGTGTTGTGTCGGTGAACCTGTGCTAATGTACCACCCCATCCAAGACTAATACATACTTGTGATTATACCCCTTGCAAACATCCGTAAGTACAAGAAAGTAATTAAGGTAGAAACCTAACCACAGCTTTAAACTCTAAGACCCTAACGTCCCTTGTGCAATGGTTTCCTAACGGGGGTTCAGGTTTACATCACTCCGCAACCCCTACGATTAGTAGCCAAATACACAATGCATTCCCCTAGGCCCATATAGGTGAAGTGTCATGTAGTCGACGTTCACATGACACCACTAGAAGAAGTACACCACAACTTAAATAACAATCTATTGAATCTTTCTCAACACAACTCCACTACTAACAACAAGACTTCTCCCATGTCCTCAAGAACAAAACGAACTACTCATAAGACATCATATGGATCATGATCAGATATGGAATAATGATGTATAACAATCTGAACATAAACAATAATTCAACGGTTCACTCAATAGCATCAACTACAAAGAGTAATCAACATCGGGAAAGTTTCCCCTACAAACTATGCAAGATTCAACGCAATTGTTACAGAAATATGGAGATGGTGATGAGGGTGCTGATGGTGATGATGGTGGTGGTGATGATGATGATGATCCCGATGAAGTCCAGCTTGATGGTGGTGTTGATGGCGACAATCTCCCCTCTCTAGGAAGAAATTCCTCTGGCAGAAATCTATCTGCCGGAGAGATCTTTCTCTCTCGGTGTTTTCTGCCCCGCAGAGGCGGCGGAATCTTTTTGTGGTTGCTCCCTGAGTCTTAGGGTTTCGGGAGGTTGATATACGCCAGAGGGGAGAGGCTGGAGTGGGCCAGGGTGGCCACACCACATCCTGGCGCGACCTAGTCCTGCCCGCGCCATGGGGTGGTGTGGGCCCCCTGTGGCCCATCTCCACTCCATTTTCTGGCATCCTTAGTCTTCTGGAAAAATAGGATTTTCCGTATATTTTCCCGGATTTTCTGATCTTCGCGAATTTTGCCTCCAAACAGCACCTTTTCCATCAGAATCCTGACTGCATCGGTCCATGCTCCAAGAGTCATCAACCATGCAAAAATAGATGAAATAACATAAGTATCACCTCTCAATACGAAATATATCAATGAATAATAGTGAATTAATACATAGAATAGTGATGCAAAATGGACGTATCAACTCCCCCCCAAGCTTAGACTTCGCTTGTCCCCAAGCGAAACTAAGCTCAATAAACATGACCTCAGGTTTATGGAGTGAAGAGTCGATAAAAGAATATGGACAAGAAGCATCACATTCATCAAATACATAGATCATAATAGAAGACAACTCACTATTATATAACTCAACTTGTAATAAGTAAAAGAAACACAATAAAGATACATAAAGTGAATCATAATTAGTAATGGCAAACTTAGCTCTTGGTCGAAGAATAGTTGATAATTTGCTGCAGTTCACAAATAACTGGTTTTTCAATGATAGCTTTCAAAGTAGTAAACATCAGGATAAGAGCAATGTGCAAAACAAGGAACATAAGAAAAATGAGTGAATAAATCATCATATGAATGAATGAAACACAACAACTCAAAATACTTGCTGAGATAGAAGGGAGTAGGTTTACTGACTCAACTACAAAGTAAAAGAAAGGCCCTTCAAAGAGGGAAGCAGGGATTGCAATTCTCATAAAGAGCTCCCAAAAATTATGATACTTACTAGCTTTCAGCTCTCATTGCCCCTATCATAGGCATCTTTAGGTGATTAAGGTTAAAGTGATCAAAAATGAGGATATGCATTGACAAGTTGTAAGTTGAGAATCTCATGTCCCTTGAATACGAGGGCCGCTCCTCATGCTACTCAAGTTTAGCCACCGGTAAGTTCTTGTCATCGTAAGCATATTTGTATCATAGAGAACCGCCAACGGGGTACCCCTTGCCCGATGATACGGAAGAATCCCCATATCAAAATGACAAGGCAAGCAGACAACAAGTATCTCAGCAATCTTCTTATTTACCATGGGAATATGGTGCTTTTTTCTCTCTTTCCTCTTTTCATAACCTCTTTTTTTCTTTTCTCTTTTTCTCAGTCTCTATCGCTTTTTTTATAAGAAGAATGCTTCATAGATACTCGTTATGGTTACGTTGCAGGTTTCCACCATGTCAGCATGGATTAGACCAGCGGCCTAGGCGTTTCTCTAACACACATGCATAACTCCATGGACTTACAAGCTCCCCTTTCATTTCACACCGAAGACATCCATAGACAAAAGAACATGATATCAACTTGGTACAAAGTACTAGTGCAATGTTAAAAGCGTTCCCCATGACAGCATGGTTCTGCTAATTCACAACTTACAAAGCGCAAGCATATACGCAACATAGGTGAGCAAAATGGTTCAAGTTTATTAAGTGCAAGAAAGTAAGGTGTGCCATCAAGTTTGTGAGAGCTTTAATCACTAATTTTCACATAACAAGTTTAATTTGGGAGGTAGATAAAACAAGAATTTACTTGGAATAGCAATAATGCTAATAGGTAGGTACGGTGGACACAAATGGCAAAGGTTTTGGTTTAAAGGAGGTGGATGCACGAGAAGAATTCCCTCTCAGTACAGGTTTTTGGCTAGCAAGGCTGGGTAGCAAGTACAAGAGTTGAGGGAAACAAACAAACATACAAGTGATAAAGACAAACATGCAATCTTCCTTGGAAGCACAAAAGATCTTAACTAGAGAATACTAGACTTATGAGCAAATCAAGAAAGAAAGATGATGAAATTATTTTTCTCTAGAGTACTTCTATCTTTTTCATTCAACTCTCAAAAATAGTGTTGCTACTGAACGAGCCAGGTTTGCCAAAACCAACTAAATTAACTCAATGATCCTAGAGTGCTACCAATACTAACAACAAGATCAATCATATAACCACGAATTGAAAAATAATATAAGCTATGCAAAAGAGTGAATGATAGAACTTCTCATTAATATTCCATAACGGCAACTCACACCAAGGGATACATATCTAACGAGAGAGGGGACACTTCCAAAATGCAAACCATACTACAAAATAACTCCTCTATTCATGATATGACTCTACTAATAAGGTAAAAAGATAGAAGATAGTGATGTGATACCGCGGCACTCCCCCAAGCTTGGAACAAACCAAGGGGATGCCAAACCTGATGATGAATTACTCCTTAGGTGGTGGTGGTATCCTGCTTTTAGTTGACGTGAGGAAATTCTTGCGAAGCCTATTATTCTCCCATTGAAGCATGTCCACCTTCCTCTTCAAGTCTCGGTACTTATCGTAGAACTCCTTAGTGACTCATAGGGCTTCCATTGATGCAGGGCAAGAGACTAAAGGTACCAGCCTCTGCTTGGGGTCTTGAAGATCCTCCTCCATAGGATCCTTCCCTGTATCCTTGGCAGACTCCATTGTGCTTCTAAGCCTTCAAAGAGTATGTCCTAGCAGAAACAGATCGAAACAAAAACACGACGAAAACACGATATACGAACCTCGGGGGATCCGGGGGTTATATATTACGAAGTTTCATATCACAAGGGAGGTACTGGGAGAAAACGAGTCGGAGGCGGAGTCCTGGGTGGCCTCACCACCTAGTGGCGCAGCCAGGGGTGGGCCCGCTCCATGGGGTGGTGTGGGCCACCCCGGCTCCATTTCCGTCCCTTTTTCGCTTCGAAACTTTCCTTATTGACTGAAAACTGCAAAAATATAGTTGGATAGTATTTTCGTGGAACTTTTCTTACCAGAACTATTACTAGATGAAAACAGACTCTGCAGGTCTCTGAATTTGGTCCTCAATGAATTTCTCTGGAGTTATAACTTGAAAGGCATCAACATCTTCATTGTAAGAATCTCCAGCAATATAGTGTTTGAGTCGCTGTCCATTCACTACTTGTGTAGTATTATCTTTTAGAGAAGAAATTTTTATTGCTCCTAAACGGTATACTTCTTCAATGATGAAAGGTCCTTCCCATTTTGATAGTAGCTTACCTGCAAAAAATCTGAGACGAGACCTATACAATAGAACTTTCTCACCAACATGAAATTCTCTCTTAGGTATTCGCTTATCATGCCATCTTTTAACTTTTTCCTTAAAGAGCCTAGCTTTCTCATAGCCTTCACTTCTCCATTCATCTAAAGAACTTAAGTCAAATAATCTTTTCTCACCAGCAAGCTTACAATCTCTCTTTAGTTCTTTCACTGCCCAGTAAGCTTTGTGTTCTAATTCTAAGGGTAGGTGACAAGCTTTCCCATAAACCATTTTATAAGGAGACATTCCCATAGGATTTTTGTAAGCAGTTCTATACGCCCATAAAGCATCATTCAACTTCTTAGCCTAGTTTTTCCTAGACCTATTAACAGTCTTCTGCAAGACAGATTTAATCCCTCTATTTGATAACTCTACTTGCCCGCTAGTTTGGGGGTGATAAGCTGAAGCAATTCTATGATTAACATCATATTTAGCAAGGGTCTTCCTAAAACCACCATGAATGAAATGAGAACCCCCATCAGTCATGAGATATCTAGGCACCCCAAACCTAGGAAAGATAACATCCTTAAGCATTTTTAGAGAAGTATCTCCGTCAGCACTCTTTGTAGGAATAGCTTCTACCCACTTAGTAACATAATCTACGGCAACAAGAATATGAGTGTAGCCTTTCGAAGGAGGGAAAGGACCCATAAAGTCAAATCCCCAACAACTAGAGAGTAGTTCATAGGCATTTCATTGCGTCTAGAAATGTTACCAACACCCTGACATTCATCACAAGATAGGAAAAATTTTCTTGCATCTTTAAAAAGGGTAGGCCAGTAGAAACCTGATTGTAGTACCTTTTGTGCAGTTCTATCTCCTGCCTGATGTCCTCCATAGGCACTACCATGACATTTACGCAATATCTCCTTTTGTTCATATTCTAGAACACATCTTCGCATAATACCATCAACTCCTTGTTTGTATAAGTGTGGGTCATCCCAAAAGTAATGCCTCAAATCATAGAAGAACTTTCTTCTTTGCTGAGCTGTAAAAGTTGGAGGCAAATACTTGGAGACAATAAAGTTAGCATAATGAGCATACCAAGGGCTTCCTCGCGAGGTTACCCCTACTGCATCTAGCTGTTCATTTGGGAAACTATCATTAACAGGAATAGGGTCAAAAGTGATGTTTTCCAAACGAGATAAATTATCAGCTACAGGGTTTTCAGCACCCTTCCTATCTACTATATGTAGATCAAACTCTTGTAAAAGCAGTACCCATCTAATAAGCCTAGGCTTAGCGTCCTTCTTCATCATAAGATATTTAATAGCAGCATGATCAGTATGAATGGTTACTTTTGAGTCCATAATATAGGGCCTAAACTTATCACAGGCAAAAACAACAGCTAGAAATTCCTTTTCAGTAGTGGCATAATTCCTTTGAGCAACATCTAGGGTCTTACAAGCATAATGGATAACATTTAACTTTTTATCAATATGTTGCCCAAGGACAGCCCCTACATCAAAATCACTAGCATCACACATTATTTCAAAGGGTAAACTCCAATCAGGTGGTTGAACAATAGGGGTTGTAGTTAAAGCCTTCTTAAGAGTTTCAAAAGCCTCCCTACAATCATCATCAAAAACGAAGGGTACATATTTTTGAAGAAGATTAGTGAGAGGTTTTGATATCCTAGAGAAGTCTTTAATAAACCTCCTATAGAAACCAGCATGACCAAGGATACTACGAATATCTTTGATGTCTCTTGGACATGGCATCTTCTCAATTGCCTCAACCTTAGCTCTATCAACTTCTATGCCTCTTTCAGAAACCTTATGCCCAAGAATAATCCCTTCATTAACCATGAAGTGGAATTTCTCCCAATTAAGAACAAGATTAGTTTCCTCACATCTCTGCAAAACATTATCAAGGTTGTGTAGACAATTATCAAAAGAAGTTCCATAGACAGAAAAGTCATCCATGAACACTTCTACAATTTCCTCACAAAAAACATGAAAGATAGCAGACATGCACCTTTGGAAAGTAGCAGGAGCATTACATAAACCAAAAGGCATAGGTCTATAAGCATAAGTTCCATAAGGGCAAGTAAAAGTAGTTTTTTCTTTCTCTTGTTGTTTGATAGCAATTTGAGAGAAACTAGAATAACCATCAAGAAAACAAAAATGGGTCTTTTTAGACAACCTTTCCAACATTTGATCAATAAAAGGAAGCGAGTAGTGATCTTTCTTAGTAACTTTATTGACTTTCCTAAAATCGATGCACATCCTATAGCCTACCACTATTCTTTGAGGAATAAGCTCATCATTATCATTAGGGACAACGGTAATACCTCCCTTTTTAGGAACACAATGAACAGGACTAACCCATTCACTATCAGCAATAGGGTAAATAATACCAGCATCAAGGAGTTTCAATACCTCATTCCTTACCACTTCCTTAATCCTAGGATTTAAACGTCGTTGGTGCTCTACTACTGGCTTCGCATCTGGTTCTATGTTGATAGAATGCTGACATATAGTAGGTGAAATCCCTTTTAAATCATCCAGAGTATAGCCCATAGCTCCTCGATGTTTCCTCAAAACTTCCCATAACCTTTCTTCTTCCTTCCCTGAAAGTTTAGCGCTAACAATAATAGGATATATATTTTTATCATCAATATAAGCATATTTAAGATCATCAGGGAGTGGTTTTAGATCGAAAACCAGATCCTTTTTAGGTGGCATCATGGTACCCAAGTCTTCTACAGGCAAGTCATGCTTAAGCATCATAGGTTGATCACGGAGAATCCTGTCAACTTCCATGAAGATTTCACTTTCATGATCTTCCATAAATTGCTGCAAAGCATTGTTAGGAGCAAGAGAAATAGAAGCAAGTTGTTCAACCCTGAAATCCTCATTATGGGTTTCCTCTTCGCAAGGTTCTTTAGCAAATTTCAAAAAATTAAACTCATAAGATTCCCCATCAAACTTAGTCAAGATTTTCTCCCTCTTGCAATCAATAATAGCTCCACAAGTACTCAAGAAAGGTCTACCAAAAATGATAGGGTAGGTTTTACTAGCAGCCGAACCAAGTACTAGAAAATCAGCAGGGTACTTAATCTTACAACAAAGAACTTCCATGTCTTGTACAATACCAATTGGAGAGATGGTCTCTCTATTAGGAAGGTGAATAACCACATCAATCTCTTCCAATTCGCAAGGACTGATTTCATGCATAATTTCTCTGTAAAGCTCATAAGGAATAGCACTAGAACTTGCACCAATATCACATAAACCATAATAGCAATGATCACCAATTCTAACAGAAAGCACAGGAACACTAGCCTTTTTAGTTCTATTGGGATGTGAAACAATAATATAAGCATCCTCACAAAAGACTATGTGCCCATCTTCTATGCTTTTAGTGATAAGGTCTTTCACAATTTCTACCACAGGTTCAATGTTTATTTGTTCATCAGGTTTTACAGTTCCTTTTTCACTTTTGGTGATTACATTAGTTATCATAGGATGGTCCTTTACCTTTTCGGGGAAGGGAATCTTCTTGATATAAGGTTCGGGTAAGATGGGGTCAATAATGCAATACTCAGCACTTCCAATAGGAGCATAGTCAACAATATCTTTGTAAGGTGCATGGTATTTGTTCCATCCCCTTTTTGGAATTTTGATATAGGAAGCAAAAGCTCTAAAGCAATTCGTAATAACTTGCAAATCAAGACCATAAATATTAGTAATATTTTGAAAGTCATCGGTTCCCATAAAAGATTCAATGCATTCATAATCATAATTTATACCTGACTTTCTACCTTTGTCATTCTCCCAAGCTTTAGCATTGTCTTGAATACGGTTCAGAAGATCCCATTTAGCTTCTTCTTCCATGCGAGTGAATGATCCAGCACAAGAAGCATCCAATAAATCTTTATTATGTAGAGGGAGCCTTGCATAAAAGTTATTGATAATAATATTGATGGGGAGCTCATGAATGGGACATTTGAGCATTAGTAACTTCAATCTCCCCCAAGCTTGAGCTGTACTCTCTCCATCAAGAGGCCAAAAGTTGTATATTTGATTCCGATCTTTATGAATCTCACTAGGAGGATAAAACTTTGAATAAAAGAGAGGCACGATTTCCTCCCATTCCAGAGCTTGACCATTCTTCAGCAGCTTATACCATTCCTCAGCTCTTCCTTTCAGTGATAATGAGAATAACTTCTTCTTAACTTGATCTGTAGTAATACTTGCACACTTGAACAACCCGCATAATTCGTGTATAAAGAGTAAGTGATCACTGGGATGGACAGTTCTATCCCCAACATAGTAGTTATCCATAACACGATCAATAATTCTTGTAGGTATTTTGAAAACATCATTCTCAGCAGGTGATGGTAGCATTACCAAGTAAGAACCTCAGTGAATTATCCATAACGAAAATAAAGCAACTAACAGAAGTAAACAATACTCAAAGTAGAAGTTTCCTTTACCAGTTCCACTCTCCAATAGCGCTTCACTCCCGGCAGCGGTGCGGAAAATAGTCTTGATGACCCACAAGTATAGGGGTGTATCGATATTTTCGATAAGTAAGAGTGTCGAACCCAACAAGGAGAAGGTCTTTGGCTAGTGGTATGGATCAGGAATTCTCTGCAAATACTTAGCAAGCGGATTTTAGGGGTTTTGATAAAGCAAGTAAACAAAACGAGTAAATAAAAGAGTAGGAATAAATGCATCAAGTGGCCCAATCCTTTATGCAGCAAAGGACAAGCGGTTGTATTACTTAAGATGACCAAAGCGTTCTTGAGGACACATGGGAAGGCATCAAGTGCTTTCGCTTCATATAGTTGATTAATCTTCTTTAGCTTGCTAAGTGTTGTGTGGGTGAACTTGTGCTAATGTACCGCCCCATCCAAGACTAATACATACTTGTGATTATACCCCTTACAAAAATCCATAAGTACAAGAAAGTAATTAAGGTAGAAACCTAACCACAACTTTAAACTCTAAGACCCTTACGTCCCTTGTGCAATGGTTTCCTAACGGGGGTTCAGGTTTACATCAATCAAGCAACCCCTACGATTAGTAGCCAAATACGATGCATTCCCTAGGCCCATATAGGTGAAGTGTCATGTAGTCGACGTTCACATGACACCACTAGAAGAAGTACACCACAACTTAAATAACAATCTATTGAATCTTTCTCAACACAACTCCACTACTAACAACAAGACTTCTCACATGTCCTCAAGAACAAAACGAACTACTCACAAGACATCATATGGATCATGATCAGAGATGGAATAATGATGTATAACAATTTGAACATAAACAATAATTCAACGGTTCACTCAATAGCATCAACTATAAAGAGTAATCAACACCGGGAAAGTTTCCCCTATGAACTATGCAAGATTGAACGCAATTGTTACAGCAATATGGAGATGGTGATGAGGGTGCTGATGGTGATGATGGTGGTGCTGCTGCTGATGATGATCCCGATGAAGTCCAGCTTGATGGTGGTGTTGATGGCAACGATCTCCCCTCTCTGGGAAGGAATTCCCCCGGCAGAAATCTGTCTGCGGGAGAAATCTTTCTCTCTTGGTGTTTTCCGCCCCGCAGAGGCAATGGAATCTTTCTGTGGTCCCTCCCTGAGTCTTAGGGTTTCGGGAGGTTGATATACGCCATAGGGGAGAGGCTGGAGTGGGCCAGGGTGGCCACACCACCTCCTGGCGGGGCCTAGGCCTGCCCGCGCCATGGTTTGGTGTGGGCCCCCTGTGGCCCATCTCCACTCCATCTTCTGGCATCCTTAGTCTTCTGGAAAAATAGGATTTTCCGTATATTTTCCAGGATTTTCTGATCTTCGTGAATTTTGCCTCCAAACAGCACCTTTTCCATCAGAATCCTGACTACAGCGGTCCATGCTCCAAAAGTCATCAACCATGCAAAAATAGATGAAATAACATAAGTATCACCTCTCAATATGAAATATATATCAATGAATAATAGTGAATTAAGACATAGAATAGTCATGCAAAATGGACGCATCAACCCCTAAAGCTGCCAGGACCTATCTATTAATGTCTGATATGTGAGAGGGCTTTTGCGAACTTACCCTTGAAGACCGAAAAGCGTTGTCAATGCTCAGGAGAGCGTGGTTGATGTAGACGAGCCGAAGCCGACCTTAAGGTCGTGATGAAGTCCTTGTGCTCCCGTGGATCTAACGACTTGAGTGCCTCAAGTGCGACACCTCGCGGGGAGTTACACACGTCTGGTGCCTAATGATGACTCCCGCTTCCCTGATCCAGCAACAGTTGCGGAAGTAGAGCTCCCGGATCCGAATCCCGGAGCGCGACGACTGCTCCGCGGTGAAGATGTCTCTTGTTCGCGTAGTCTAGACTTGGGACCACGGTCACGAGAGAGAGGGGGGAGGGAGAAAATATCAATTAGAGGTCCTCCCAAAAGTGAGAAGACCTTTATTGATTATTGGTGTATTTTATTTGGCCAAATTCCCCCACTATATATAGGGGGAGGGGAGGTACTACCTCCCTCAAAGTCCCTGGGTGCGACTAAAGGAGAGGAGGGGGGAGGGGAGGCCGCCGGCCACCTAGTGGGCCTTGCGCGGGGAAGGCTAGGCCCAGCCGGCCACCCCCTTGGCCCCCTTCTCCCTCTCTCCTCTCCCTAATGGGCCCTCTCCCTCCAGAAATTGGCCCATTAAGCCTTTGACCATTTAAATTGATTTTCTCTTTATTAAATAATTATGAATAAATGATTAAATCAATATTTAACATTCATTCCACATATTATTCAACCTCCGTGGCTATGGAACACCTTCCACCTCCACTCCGGACATCCTCCGGACTTACCGAAACCCTTCCAGTTTTCTCTCTACTATTATTCGATGATTCTACCGATCCTATAAACACTCTCTAAGCATCATCAAGCCCTTAAGCATGATACCCCATGGTTCGGGAACACTCCAGACATGGTCAGGACACTCCCGCACCAATGATCGACAGAGGGACCTGGATGGCCATGTGACCCCTATGCGTTCCACGAAGATGTTTTGTCGTTTGAGCAGGGACATTTGTGTCTTATTCTCTTTGTCTCTCGATACTTGCATTGCCCGAGATCTGATCAATGACATCTCCATGTCGTGTTCAATCTCGTTACCGAACAATGCTACTTGACTCGTTCCGACAAGCGATATCCCCATGATCAAATCACACGCTGCGCATCTATTGGATATAACTTCTCTGAGTGGGCCCTTCGAGTATCTTCCCATCACATGGATGGACAAATCCCTATCTTGACATATATTGCCTCTACGGTTTCCTTCGAGTACCTGAACACACCTTTATAACCACTTTATTACGAAGTGGCGCTTGATGCTATCTAAGCACTCTTGGGAGACAATGATTGATATAGCCTCATGGTCTAAGGAATAGTCTACGAGGATCCATTTCTAATCATTGTAACTTGAACTTCGTGACATGATCGGGTCCCGATGTTTAGGTTGGGTATTGGTTCATCATCTCATTCTCAGAATGAGATGACTCCATTTCCAACTGGCATAAATGACACATGATCAGGAAACATGATCATCTGTTGACCAATGAACCAGTGACTAGAGTTTCACTAGGAACCCCTAGTTGTTTGTATATCACACGTGTATTGATGTTTCCACTCAATACAGTTATAACATGATATAAAACTTAATCATAAACTAGATGAAATATGATAATAGTCCTTACTACTATTTGTCTCTAGGGCATATTTCCAACAGAAACCATGAGGAGACTAAAATTTACCCGTCATAGCATTGCTTCTACAGACGTTTACATAACCCAATAGCCGAATTCAAGTGGTTTCCCACATTTAGATCGTTCATTGGCCAGCGGAGTTAATAGTTCCCCATGGAGCACGATAGTGTTGTAATGACACGCGTAAAGCAATATCTTACAGCATTTATTAGGAAAAGAAGTGGCATAATCTCTACTACTTCGAAACATCCACTTTATCAGACAATTTCATTCAAGGGTGCTATCAAGTCTATTTACATTAAGCTCAAATGGGATGGAGTAGTTCTAAAATCAAATCCTTTAGGGGTAAGCATGGACTCAAGTCGTCTTTTAGATGCGTTTTCTTGTTGTAAAAATGTAGGAAATATTTTTAACCAAGTTCATTGCTCATTGTTTCAAAGCTAAAATGGAGACACTAGCAAAGGAATAGAATTTATAGGATAGCAAGGTAAGTGGGGAGTGACTCCATCGCAAGCGAGTAAATAATTGTAGGATCAATTTAAGGTTGCTAAAAAGGTGATGAAAGGAATGTGATACCTCCTCTTGCTTGCTTCGTTCCGTACTTGAGTCGAATCCCCTCTATATTTCCCTATTGCCAAGTCACCTAAAATTGAGTAATCTCCAAGAGAAACAAAGAAACAAATTTGCAATAAAAGTTACAACTATTTTTTTGTATTTTTGGTTTAGGAATGCAAACTGAAAGTAAACATGCAATTTTGAAGAAGTAAAATAAATCAAAAGAAGAAATAAAAATATGAATGCAAGGTTTGGAGGTTTTCAAACCTCCCCCAATCTTAGATTGTTGCCAGGCTCGGTTGTTGCCGTCATTCGGCGGATGGTGCGGATACTGCTGGTAGTAGTTGGGGAAGTTTGTCATGAAGTGACTGAAGTTTTGAGTTAAGGCATCTCATTCTCCTTGCTGCTGTTGTCCCTCCCAAGCTAGGTTGTGTTCCTGCTCCTGCTCCTACTCATCCTCATCTTGTTGCTCTCCTTCTTCATCTTCCTCTTGATCAAGCAAGAGTTCAACCATGATCTCCGCGACCTGATCCTTGGTGAGGATCCAGGTGTCCTCTCCACAACCGAGAAGACTTAGGGACAGGGCAACGGAACCTGCTTAACCTACGCATCACCAGGATAACCAAACTGATATGCTCGGAGCCTCCTATTAGCTCGGTAAACACCGAGGAAGCCACAAGCAGTAAAGTATTTGACATCCATAAGTTTGGAGCCATCAACAGGTTGCATCACAGGTAAGACAATGTTTAATTGATGAGCAAGGTGGGTTACCAATCCACCAATGCGAATGTCACCTTTCGTCTTGTTGCTCTGGTGACGGAAATGTTGGATGAGTAGAGCCCCTGGATTGGGACTTTGTGGGGCATTGGGGAAGAGTGCCTTGGTGATATCTGCCATGTCCGCATTGGCCATGGAACTAGTATCTCCTCTTCCCAGCAGTGTGTTGGCGAGGAACAGGGCGTAGTAGCGAATTGTTGGGTTCTGAATGGTCGACATCTTTTGATAGAAGTCCGGGCCACCGTTAACATAAACAACCTCCCAAGTTTCTCCACTTGTGATGTTGTATAGGTTAGTAACAGTTGACTCCCCATCATGAGGGAAGCCAAAATCATTGCAAAATTGTTCAAAAGTTATTTTATATGGCTGCTAGTTCATGATGAATCTTACCGTCCACGCATTACCTTTCTCCCTGTGATCATCGTAGGAGGCAAGGAACTCATAGGTGAGCTCGGCGTAGGTATTGTGGCTTGCATAGGCGAGTAATGCAAGTCTTAAATTTGCACACATGAGGTCGAAGTCCGCCCTCAATCCTGCCACGGTGAGAAAGCTATCATCGTCCCAACGTGTGAGCAACATCCTCCTTGATGAAACTACTATCATCTTGGGGCTGAGCTCCGCTCGGTGCCCCGAACTCTCGCCACGTTGGCGCTTGCCCTTGCAAAAAATGCTACCAATTTTGTTCATCTTGATGCACTAAAAAATTTCACCATAAAACCTTAGGCATATAGTTTCTACATGATATACGAACGATTCTACATGGAACAATTTAATACTAACGTGAGAAATTAAGAGGAAAAGCAAAATAAGCTTGAGTTCATCCACTACATCAATGTGAGAGTTTCAACCATGGAAATCTAAAAATAAAGCATGGATAGGGAGAGAGCAACATACCGATCTGTTGATTCCCCCACTCAAACGAACGAAATCCGCAAAGAATCAAGAGTTCTAGATGGGTTTGGAGAGGTTTGGAGAGAGAATATGAGAGAAAAAGTGAGGAGGGAGAAGAAACCTAGCCGCCCCGGTGCGATTATGAGGTCGCGCCGAACTATACAGGCGGGATATGTTGTTACGGCCGTATAGTTACAGCGGTGCCACCAATTAGGGTTTCTTTATGCGGAACACGGCTATACGGACACAACTATATGACCGGATCATAATGATCCTGCCATATAGTTAATCGTCAAACCGTCTGTACCCTCGAGATAAATCTCCTAAAACACGCATTGATATCTATACGACCGGAACTATACGACCCGAATTTTTATTCCTGCCGTATAGTTGGTCGTTAAACCATCAGTACTTTTGAGAAGAAATTGTACGAAGGCATCGATATCTATGCGACCGGAGCTATATGGCCAAAAAATTTATTCCTGCCGTATAGTTGGTCGTTAAATTCTCTGTGCCCATGCAAGAAAATTTATTGATGGCAAAGATATCTATACGGCCAAACTATATGGCCGGAATTTTTATTCCCGACATATAGTTGGTCGTTAAACCTTTAGTACTCCTCAAAAAAATTCTATTTCTTCGAGAATACCTTCTTATCCTGAAACTTAGCGAAACATCTTGTTTTTGACAGAAAAATGACAGTTGAAATTATCGACCAAAAACAGCATATATAGAGCAGGATTTCTAGCTCTACCTATCTTCTTCTCCTCAATTAGAGGTTCACTCTTTGCTCTTGAAAAAATGATTAAGCTAGTTTTTTTTAGATAAAACTCAAACTTTTATTTTTATACTTATTCTACACTTGTTCAATCGATGTTGCTACTACTTTTCGACAACTTCATCTTTACGGATGCGCTTCCGCAAGAATGTCTGTGAAAAAGTTGTAGGAATACGATGAACACTTTACTCTTTAGTTTATTTAATTAATATGATGGGTTGACTCCCATTAAGCATTTTATTTAAGAATGCTTGAATAACACAACCCTTCTCTGTTCTCGAATTCTTACCTTGGGTTACCCCTTATCAAAGGCACTTACCACATGAACTCATTTTGCCGGTGGAATATATCTTTCTCTTGCTTGTAGCTTCTTTGGAAAATACCGGATGATTTCAGCATCATAAACATTGAAGATTATTTTTCCTTCAGTACAATCAACTGATGCTCCTACAGTACTAAGGAAATGTCTTCCAAGTATTATAGATAATTTTTCATCCTCTGGCATTTCAAGACTAATAAAATCAGTGGGAATAACATGTTCATCTATTCTAAGTAGAACATCCTCAATCATACTAATGGGTTGTTTAGTGGACTTGTCAGCCATTTGTAAAGTGATAGTAGTAGGGGAATACTCCCCTAATCCTTACCTTTTATAGAGGGAATATGACATTACACTAACTCCTCCACCTAAATCACACAAGGCATTGTGAATATCAGTTTTGCCAATTAAGCATGAAATAGTTGGTATTCCGGGATCTCTCGGTTTAGACAATAGCTTCCCATTAGCAGGATAACTAGTCACCATGGCAATGGTTTTGGTTATTTCTTTCTTTCTAGTAAGAGTATCACAGAGGAGTTTGGAATAGGTGGGAACTTTTATTACATCCGCAAATGGAATTACTAGACGAAGATCACCAAGTGCCTTTTTGAAAGAATCATAGATTACCTGGTCCGGTGCTTTCTTTTTTCGATCTTGATAAAGAAGCTTTTGCTCACGTTTCTTATTCTTGTCTTTTACCTTTTGTGGGGGATCAGGCTCTTTTGTTGCTCTCTTTTGTTGTTGCTTGTCACTTTTCTTATTTTCTACTGCAACAACTTCATCTTCATTGCTTGTCTCTTCTTCTTCTCTTGGATCAACCGTCTCTTCATCAGAGTCATAATGGTCATCCTTTGCATCATTTTGGTCCTCCTTGGTTTGATCTTGTGTTTCTTGAGGAGTTTCATCTTGAGGATCCACCAGCGTATCATCTTCTTGGCTTGCTTTGAGTAAGGCTTTTCCTTTTTGCTGTTTCTCAGCTTCATATTTGGGTGGTCCTAATGGTCATGTAACAACTACACCTTTTCTTGTAACAACATTAGTAGAAACAGGAATATCTATATCATCTCGAAGAAAAATTTGATAACCAGATGCTATTTGTTCGCCTTGGCTTTCAATCATACTAAGAAACTTGTGAAATAATTTTATTTCTTGGCCAATCTCATCATAATTTTTCGTGAGTTCTGCCAAAATCTTTTTATGTTTTTGAAAATGTTTATGTAGGTTATTATGAGATTTTGCTTGTCGATGTTTTAATTCATGAAAAACTTTTCTAGTTTCATCTTCCTCAGTAAAAACTTGTAACAAGTCTACTTTGTTTTCCTTAGCAAGTTCAGAAGGTATAACTTTTTCTTTCATTGTTTTGCGTACTTCAGGCATAAGATCAAGATTTATACAAAGCATCCCTTTTTCTAACTTAGTGTCAAAATCAGGATTGTATAAAGAATCATTCTTAGCCCTAGTAGACATCAATTCCAAACGTGCTTTAACAGTTAAAGTATTTTATAGAATCTCCTGCTGATAGGTCAAGCAACCCTTTACTTTGAGTATTAAGATCGTGGTAAAATAAATGGCAAATAGTTGATTCAGAATAGCCATGATTAGGAACTCTATTGATCATCCCAAAGAATCTATCCCAGGATTGTGGGTAGTTTTCTCCCACATTCCGACTAAAGTTGCCTATGCTCTTTCTAGTTTCAGTTATCTTTTTAAAAGGATTAAACCTGTTTATAAATTTGACAATACAGTTTTCCCAACATTTAATGTAATGTCGAGGGAGAGAATATAACCAGTCTAGAGCTTTACCTTTAAGGGACCAACGAAAAAATTTAGACGCGAGAAATCTCTTGGCAAACCTTTTGGTCCAAGTGTTGTCATCAAATTGTCAAACTCTCTAATATGTCTTCATGGATCTTCATCTTACCTTCCACTGAAAGCTTTTTCCTACAGAATTTTAATAATTCCACCATCAAATCGATATTCTCTAACTCCAGGGTTAGGAAATTCTATTGGTTGTTTCAGGAAAGCAGAGTTTGGAGCACTATATTCTCTGAGAGTTTTCTCAGGTTTCTTCAAAGTTGTCCTGTAAATAGACATGATTTCCATAATATCACTTAGGTTTTCAACTTCAACCTTGTCTGATCTTAAAAGTTTTTAAATAATTTCTTCATGTCTTTGAATAGGCATGCGCTCAAAATAATCTGGTAAGTAGGTCCTACCAGAGCGTGTAGACCCTTTGTCTCCTAGGCAAACCATTTTGTAGTAGTAACACCTAAAATGTCAAGAGACAAACACTTAGTGCTTATCTCCCCGGCAACAGTGCCAAAAAATAGCTTGATGTCTGCAAGTGCATAGATCGTTTGTAGGTAGTTTCGAACTATAGATATCGATCCCATAGGGAGCCCAAAGGTAAGTGTTTATTGGTGAAGTCTCTGTCACACTCAAAGTTGTCACAGGTCTTCGAGTGAATTTACTGCAAGTGTGGAAATATGAATGAAATTTGGATTAAATTGGATGTATATAAATAAAACTAAAATATAAACTTCAGTAATAAAAAGCATAAAAGTAAAGAATGATTTGGTTGTTTGTTGTTTTCTGTAGATGCCTGAGAAGACGTGGGGAGATACAGTCCTTGGTGATACTGACTATGCCAGGTGGACGAATGATAAATGTAACAATTGTAATCTTATAAGTATATGTGTAGGCGAGCAACCTATAATTAGCCAGAACTCCTCTTGGTAGATTTCATCCCAACTTCAATAATCGTACTAGCCTGTTACAAAAACCATAGTCAGAAACTAGATGATTAAGATCCTTCAGGTTGCTTAGCAATTAAGCTCCTTGGATCGGACTAATGCAATAAGCACAGTGGTTCCTCGTTATCCTCGAGCCAACTAGTTTCCCATTGATATCCCCGTGTCACTCGAGGGTCGCCGGTCTGCTAGCGAACAAGATCCTATCTATGTAGAACAAAGCATTATGTTGTTTGGGCTCTTAATTGGACAACAAGCATTAGGCATCCCAAAGATAGTCAAGCACACATAATATAGTAATTAAAATCAATCACAAACTAATGGCAAATATATGAAGGCACATCACATCTCACCAATCCCTTACATCTCCCACGCCCAAGGAACTTACTCACACATGAGAGAAGAAAGCATCATCGATATAATTAAATAAAGGGAGTTCTTCTCGATATTATCGTGGAGATCCACAATAAGAATGGAAAAGTAATCCAACACAATTCAAGATAGGAAGAAACAATCTCAAACCCTAATCTTGCAAAGTGAAGATCTCTCTCTCTCTCAAGTACAAGTAACGGCTATGGGGTGTGATGGCTAGGAGGTCGAAGATCGTGGAGCGAGATGAAGAACGTCTCCCCTTGTTCTCTGGATCTCTTTTGTCTCCTCTCTAGATGAGATGGCGGCTGCTGTGTTATGATTTCGCGTCTGGCCTCTTCATGGAAGTTGTCCCTTTTGACAAGACGGAGGCGTCGATAGCTATACAGCGATAGCTATACGGCGGGAACTATACGGCCGGAAAAATGTTCCCGCCGTATAGTTGCTCTTTAAAGCCTCTATATGCCTCCCTCGATTGCTTCCAAAGAGAGACTTGCTTGTTTTCGCCTGAATATTGTGTTTCTTTTGTTAAAACCTTCGTTTGATGTTCAGAACCTGAAACACACATTAAAAACCAAGTTTTCTTTGTTACCGAAGTATTAGCGTTAGGTAAAGCTATAAAATGATCAAATCCAGGAGAAAGCATCAGTAAAAACCATCAAAAATATGTCAAATATCATAGCTATCAGTGTCTAGTGACTTGTATGTACTATCACGATTACAAAAATGCAGTTCACTGTGACAGGCTTGAATCTGCTATATGCTGACAAAACAAAAACGGGTTGGAGAACCTTGGTTGTAGAGGTGTCTAAGCATCATCGGTACCGTGCGGGTGACGTACAGGTCACCGAGGGTGTTGCGGTTGCGGTGGCTATTAGCGTCGGGGAAGAAGATCTTGGCCAGCCGATGTCAGTTTGAGCATGGTGGACAAGTGCGTCGCTCAGGCAGATCCAGTGCAGTTAACAACAACGACCGAGCAGCTGGTCTAGAGCAGTGGGCATGGAAATCCTTGAACTAGATCACATCTGGTGTACACCAGTGAAGCGGATCCGATACGGTTGGGTAGCTTCCGGCGGCTGGAAAGCAGAGCTTGGGCGGTGGATGACACCATTGGTTTGGTGAACGACACTGCAGCTCCGGTGCAGTGGCAGAGAGACCCTTTGAACTAGATCGGGTGGGTGAGCATCAGTGAAGTGTCTCCGCGGCGGTGCATGAGACCGTAGCTCAAGCAGATCCGGCCGCCATGGAATTTCCGCCTGCCGGTGTGCTTGGTGGTCGTGAAGGTGAGGGCCTGGGAGAGGGGCTAGGATTTTTGGAAGGGCCAGCGAAAAATCTACATGAATCGGGACTAAGGAGATATAATTATGATCGTGCCCCCAAGCTACCAACTTTAGCTTGCCCATAGGGCATCTAAACAATGGGTAGAATGGAATTTTGAAGTCAAAAGTTTTTGAAATGGAGTGGCGCGAAATGCTTCAAGGTCAGTGTGTGATTTTGCCGCTTGATTGAGATTTTGAATTTTGTGACCGTCCATCTAATAATAATATAAAAATGGTACTGCCCCGGTGGGATATTTTCCCTCAAAGTTTTTGAAATGGAGGGGCGGGAAATGCTTCAAATTTGGTGTATGGTTTAGCCGCTCGATTGAGATTTTGAAATTGACTAGCGTCCATCTGATAATAATACAAAAAGGTACTCCCCTGGTGGGAGATTTTGCCTCAATGTTTTTGAAATGGAGGGGTGGGAAATGCTTTAAAGTTAGTGTATGGTTTAGCCGCTCGATTGAGATTTTGAATTTGACTAGCATTCATCTGATAATAATACAAAAATAGTACTCCCCCGGTGGGATATTCTGCCTCAAATTTTTAAAACGGAGGGGTGGGAAATGCTTCAAAGTTGGTGTGTGGTTTCGACGCTCGATTGAGATTTTGAATTTGGCTAGCATCCATATATTAATAATATAAAAATGGTACTCCCCTGGTGGGAGATTTTGCCTCAAAGTTTTTGAAATGGTTAGGCAGGAAATGCTTCGAAGTCAGGGTGTGTTATTTTGCCGCTCGATTGAGATTTTGAATTTGGCTAGCATCCATGTACTAGTAGTAGTAGTAGTAGTAAAAAAAGGTGGTAGAACGTACAACTATCTGGTTAGTTCGGAGAACTAACTTGAGTCACATCAACTGATTATCCATATAACCACACTTGAGGTACTCTCTATGTTCGGTATTACTACTAGGCCGGAGTAGTATTCCCGAAATACTAGTACTACTTAGTTCGGAGAACTAACTTCACCTATTCTTTTTATCGCTAGTTATTGCATGCAGTAATATTCCTAAAATCCAGCCAATGCACGTGGCCACAACATCTAATTGAAAACATGCAACCCAATGGATGCACTCCCATCTTAACAACATGAGCGGCCAGGAGCATTACAGGACGTGGTGGTTCATATTTTTTGGTCAACTAGAGGAGTAATTGAGCAAAACTAGGAGCATTAATTGGTCCTCCGGCCTAGCAATTGAGTTGTACAAATAATTAAGAACCATGCTATTGAGCGAACATGAGGCTTATAGCTCCTCAGAGCATACACCCCATCAATCCACACGGTGAGCATCTAATGGCACAGCCAAAAACCAACATTGAAAAATGGAAAATGCCATGCAAAAAATGGAAAATGTGTAACATCCTAGCATTAGAGCTTATAAATAAGCTGAGATCAGGTGTGTGCATTGCATTCATGCATAGAAAATCTGGATAATTTTCGCGCTTTTATATAAAACTTGTCAAAGTGGTTGAAACTTCTCTTAACTTGGTGGAACTGAAGTAGATCATCAAGTTGATTACGATAAGTTTCAATATGACCTTTGCTAAAACCTTATCTTTGGGTAATATAATTTGATCTAAGGGTAGATCAAATGTAATAAGACTAAGTCACAACACCCTACTTAATAAGGAGTACTAGATCTTCTAGAGATCATTACATGGTATTCCATAGCACAACTCAAGGATGAATACTTAATATTCTAAAGATGATATCAAGGTATTATCTACCACAAACCTTGAATAATCAATCAAGTATATAACTCCAAGTAAAGAAACCTCATAACTAAATCCTGAAACACTTGTTTGTCATAGTTATTCCTACCATGGGTATCATGTGGTTCTTAAATATTAACTCTTATCACAAATAGAGGGAAAATAGAAGTCAAGCCAAGACCATTCATCACATGCCCTTGTTGTCATATGAACATATGAAATTCCTAAATAGCTAAGGCTTAGTGTTAGTTCATCATCAATGTTAAGTGCTAAATTTCTGACCTAGAACTTATTGACTCTTAGCTTTGACCTATTATGTTAACCATCCAAAGAGCTTAAGGAAATTAATAAGAAGAAGGAACTAGATATGGTAGTGTGACATCATCAATGGAATGATATCCTTAGTGGTGATCAAACCATTGGATGTTGGAGGAGTTAACTCACTCATGAGTTCACTAGAAGAAGTATCTAAACCTAAGAATTAACTAATATTTGAGAAGTTATAAGAAAGCTAGTAGTGTTAGAGTATCAAGTAATAACCTTGTTAAGCCAAGTAGGTACAAACCTAAAGTAAGTTTCTTTAACAAGATAAGCCTATAGAAAGACTAACACAAGTCTACTGCTTAATGTTAATAGATCTTGATCAGACAATTAGAAGCCTAAACTTAGCATGAGAAAAGGATGATGGTCATTATTCTCAAGTCACTTGAGAATAGATGACTAGCTGATGAAGAAGAGTTATGAGTATGCCAAATTAGGCAAAAACTTAGTAAGCTGAATCACCTAGCTTGATCATGAGAACACCTAGCTTGATCATGAGAAGTAAAGCTTGGGTATGAGGAAGTTTAGAACCAAGTGGAATGGATTAGTTGGAGGCATAGTAGCTTACATGCTGATACAAGAACAAGCTTGTATTATGGAGATTAGTACCATACCTATTCTAGAGGATTGATATCACATGTGATATAGAGAGAAGTGTAATCTAGCAAGCCTTGGAAGTAGATGCAAGGTAAATATGAAGGAGTTTATGGAATGAAGTTAGCAATAACTACTTTGGTGGATCTATCAGAGGTAGTTAAGTAATGGAAGTTATACTAGGAGAAGAATGAAGGAGGAATAATGTTGAATTGGCAGGACCATGTCATCATATGATGATGGATATGGTGGAGTCAAATGATTGACTTATTTAGGAAGATGTGATCTTTGTGAATAAAGATTAGAGAGAGATATAGAGTATTTTTAGGAAAGGAATTCCTTATCTAAAGATAAGCTTAGTGAGGTATTAAGGTAGGAGTGCTTGAGAAACCTTAACCAACAATATATCAAGCTAGGACAGAACCATGTCTACCTCTTTGTCCAAAACCCCAGAATTAAGTTAATAGTTAAACCGATTCCTATTTTTAGGCAGCCAATGGATAGTATCTCTTAGTCAAATGAAATGTCTAAGAGATAAGTAGGATGCCAGTTGAGAGTGTAGTGATGGAAGTCTTGTCCACCTTATTGTCTTAAACCCTAATAAAGACCTAGTCTCTTATACCATTAAGCTCACATTAGGAAAGTAATCTCAATAGCTCACTCTAAGTTGAGTTATTATCCATGGCCACAAAACATGAAGGCAAATTGTCCTAGCTCTTAATCTTCATTCATATTCAAGGTAGAATGTGAGTTTATTAAATTTCCTAAAAGCTCATAATAACAACTAGAAAAGTGAACATCTTCATTAATGATTGTTGTTAACCAAGATGATTCTATGATAATTCTAAACACTACTATTCAAGTAGAACTTCAATAGGGAAATCTCCAAGTTTTGAGAACCATAAATTTTTAACCACCATATTATTAACCATAAATATTAAGGACATTATAGTGGATATATATCAATTCTTAAGTGAAGCTAAATATAAATAGAATGTGATATATCATTCACTATTTTAAAACCTTACCATTATAATTATCAACTTAAAATAGAATCATTTCTAAGTAAAAAATAAGCACCCTAAAACCCTAATTTATATTTAATTTACTAAATAAAAGAACCCTCCATATAGTTATGAATATTTTATACACAATAAGTAATGGAGGGAAGATGGTCATAATTTCTTTATACAACAATATTCATGACCTACAAATTCTCTGGTTATTTAAAACCTTGAAGAGATTCCAATTGGAAATGTTTTATAAAAACAGAAAACAGAAATAGAAAAAGAGAAGGGAATCAGCAGACTCCAGAATCGGCCCACGGCCAAGGTCGTCCTTGCGCTAACCGTCGCCCACGTGCACCCTCCAGAGCGTTGCACTCGCTAGGCCAAGTCCCAAGACCAGCCCGGCCCAACGTACCCCTTTGTCACCCTAATCCGTTGTCTTCCTCCTCTGGTGAAGCATCTCACTGGAGGGGATGGCGACCACCCGATGCCGCCTCGCCGCCGTGACGTCACCGCTGACACTCCTGCGAGGATAAGAATGCCACGACGAAGCCCTCATCCTCATCCTGGCATTTCCTCTCTCGCACTCGCCCCTTCCTCTGTTCCCCTCCAGGGACAGAAACCCTAGCTCGAAGCCCCATGTCGCGCCGCTGCTCTGGGTCTCCCTGTGCTCCATTGATCACGCTCGCCTCTTCTCCCCATTTTCCTGAGTCTCCTAGCCAAAGGAATTGAGTAGGGAGCTTCCAATCGATGCCCACGACCGCTTCTTCCTGAGCTCCGACCAAGCGCCGCTGAGACCGTGCCGTCGATTCCAACCTGCCCTAGCCTCACCGACGTCTTCTACGCGCTCTAGGTGAGCAAGCGCATCCTGTAGTCCTCTCAGATCTTTCTCTCTCGATGTACTTCATCCATGACGCGTGCCACCGTCTGCCGCCGTCAGCCACTATAGACGTTGATGCTCCCATCATACCGTAGCGGCGCCACCACTTTTATGCTTAGCGTGCTCGTCCGCGTCAAACCTGACCATCAGGGCTTGCTAGTTTGCATTGGATCGCCGCCATAGCCTGCCATCTTACCGCCACCGGTGGGATGATGTCAAGGTGACGTCATCGTGCGTGCAGTCAAATCCAGTCAAACCGAACGGGTCCCACTTTGCTAAGGTGGCCTACCGACATGGCCACTGGCCCACCTGTCGGTGACCTGAGGCTAGATTAGAGTGTGGTGTAAAAATAATTAGGTGAAGGACTGACGTCAGCAATGACGCAATAAGCCATTTAGTTATTTAATTTTAATAATTCCATAAAATGATTAAATCTTGTTAAATCAATATCTTTTATTTTATAATTCAGAAAAATATATATTATATATCAAAATGTTCATAAAAATACTCTATAATATAAACCTAATATCATATTTTATTTTCCAACTTAAATAAGATAGTTATTATTATTAGTAAATAGCCTATTAGGGATAAATCTTTAATAAACATATTTTATTGTTAAAATTTCAGAAAAATAAGTATAATATATCAAAATTCTTAGAAAAACAAAATATGCATTCATAAACTTATTTTGTACATTTTAGTGATACTTAACTAAGTATTTATTATTTATTTAGTATTTATAATGTGATAAAACTTATAAAAAATCATATCTTATTATTTAAAAATCAAAAAAATACCTATAATATACCAAATTGATCAAAAAAATAAAATCTACACATCAAAAATGTCAACTCTCACTTCTGAAGTAAAATAAAAGGTAAAGGTTCAATAAAACTAGTTTAAACCCTTTTCTTTTGTTTTAATGCATACAAATTATATAAAACTTGTTTATGCCTTTAAAATAAGTTATTTAAAATCTAAAAGTATAATAACAAGTTCAACTGATATTTAAGTGAAGTCAAGATAGGTCTAACCATTTTAAGTGTACTTACTAAAACTACCATTTAAAATTAAGTAAATCTTACTCTCCAAAAATATTCTAATCACTTATAAAATCATCAAGCTCATATTTACTAATTCTTCTACTAGTCTGGAAAACTACTTCAATTTAAATCAAGTTCTTAAGTAATTAAAGTAATGCCTATTTTGTACTTATGAAGCATCACCTTAAGAAAACACCAAAGCAATGCTACTTGTATTCTACCTTTATGAATACTTAAGAAGTAAACCACATATATGGTGATGCCATATCTAAAATATATAAGTCTCCACTTGCTAGTTGAATAGCTATGCAAAGATGCTTCCTATTTTTCTTTTAATATACTAAACCTTAAAAGTATAACTACAAGATTGAAATGCTTTTACTTTGAAAGGTAACCTTTTTCTCAAAAGTTATTCTTTTAAGAAACATTAAAAGTAAGCCTTAAGCATTTCTATAAAGGCTCTAATTGATTAATAATCTTACTTAAGAAAATCTTTTAGATACCCTGCAGCATTTGAGTGCTATAGTATTGCATGCTACTTGTTGTATTTACATATTGTTTCACACACACTCACACGCCTTAATAAGAAGCCCAAGTGTAAAGCTGGTATAAAAGTGAAACACATTCTAAAGAAACCATTCCCAGTTTCTGAACCCTAGATTAGATACGACTCTTTCGGGGATTCGCCTTTATCAAACTGAATTACATTACTTATGCATAATTGCATCTTGCTTCTTTAAACATTAGTCCTTACTAGACCAATGATGTTGTTTAAATAATTTGGATCTTCTAGTTTCTTGAAGACTGTGAGTGCATAATCTTGCAATCGCAAAAGGCAAGTTCACACTTGCTCATGTCCTTTGATTATTTTCTATCAAATGCTTGTAACTCAAATGTTTTCATCACCTGCATTTCAAAAAGGTCAGAAAATACTATTTTCATAATAATATGATTATGGATTAGTTACCAAATGGTAATAATCTATTGATACCGTTATCGTGGTAAAGGAACATAATATCTAGGACTTAATCAACCAATGTCGCTAGTGATTCTAGCACCGTATATTACGCGTTAACCATGAGATTTGGAATGGGATGGAGAAGTCAGCTCGATCTTCTTCCTTCGCATGGACGGATGACCTTATCGTGAGGCTGTAGCTTCCTTGCGGGGACTCAGCAGATGGGTGGGACTCCTAGTTCCCTGCGATATTGGTGTCTAGACTTTCTGTGAGGAGATGTCGGAGGTATATCTGCCTATACGGGGGTTGCCAAGGATATTATCTTCTCACTAGAGTCTCTAAGGGGTTGCTAGGGTTATATATTCCTATATGGGGTTTAACGCGGTATATCTGCTTGGGGAGGTCGTGTCTTCATGTGGGGTTGTATAGGAGGGCCTTGATTGGTTTGGATCTTAGTCTAGGCCTCATACCAAGGAAATGTGAACGAGCCTGCAACTCGGATGTGCAACAAAGCTAAGGTCTCTCATGGGTAAAGCAACGCACCTCTGTAGAGTGTAAGAACTATGACATGTTACTCCCTGTTCCGGGAAGGAGCTACGAACGCGGCAAGAAAGGAACCCCATGAAGGTTCTGGTCAACCTGTGAAGGCTGTCGAACATTGACGAGGGTTAAACTCATCAATGCCTATTGTTATGGACTTGGGTTTTGGAGAAGGAGGGAGCGCTGGAGGCAACAATCGGCTAGCAAACAAGCACATAGGGATGCAAGGTTTACCCAGGTTTAGGCCTCGTAGAGGTCCCTACTCCTGCTTATCTGCTCTTGGAATTATCGAGGGAGTCGAAAGTTACAGGGGTGCACAAATGCAATCTGGCGAGGTTGTGGAAACTAGGGTTGTGATTGTCCTCCTCGCTGCCCCTCCTAGCCCTTATATATATAGGCTAGGTCTTAGGTAGCAGGTCGAGTCGGTTACAAGTTAGGGTTTGCCTGTTTAAACTTTCTATCTTAGGCTTTGCCTTGTGCCGCAAGCAGTCGGAGTCTCCGTAGGTCACATGAATCCTGGATTGGGTCCTGGTAACGCTGTGGCCTTCTGCCAGATCAGGCGGTATATACCAAACTCGAGTATTTGTAAGGTATGCCCATGTCAGTAGGCCCCGAATGTCCAGTGGAATCATATATTTGAGTGGAAACTTTAGGAAGTCTTTCGAGTGCGCATCTGAGCATATTTTTGAGTGCTTTGTTTTGTGTCATAGGGATTATTGATATGCGTGCCTGATTTATTCGATGTATCGGGATCAGTTAACTGCCTTAAGGCAAAACAACGCAATCTACTCAAACTCAAGTCCTCGGACTCGAATTCGGAAAAGTGTTGGTGTAATTCGACTCGGGCCGCGGAGGTCTTACAAGAGTCGAATCCCAGTGTGTAAGTGTGAGCACTTGACGCGTCCGTCAAGGCTTATTCATCATACCTATAGGTACGGATTTATTTTTGATAGAGCGTAGTAGATGCATTGCTAGGCCTTATTCAGGTCTTATCTTCACGCTGTAAGCGCGACATCCAAATTTTTGTCATCGCGGAGATGATTCGGGTGACCCAGGAGACACAGTCTCTCTGCGGGAAAGATATGAGGCGGAGTCGCCATAGCATTCGAGTGTGGATGTTTTCAACACACGGTGTAACGTATAAGAAAAAATAATCATAGGGTGCGCGGCCAGCACTCCTTATGGGAGTAGCCCCCGAGTGCCTATTCGAGTCGTAGACTCGAGTAGGAACTAGAATTAAGTGCGACTACTGTCGTATTTTGCTTGTTGCAGTCGAATATGCTTTCAGCGCTCCCTATGGGAGTAACCCGAAGTCCATAGTCGAATCGTTGATTCGAGTGAAGGGTTTTCATGATGCTTGGATATAAAATTCTTCGGGTGTGCGGCCAGCGCTCCTATTAGGAGTATCCCCTGAGTGCTTGGTTGAGTCGAAGACTTGAGTAAGGACTAAAGTAGTCAAAATGTTCTCCTACTGGAGTTGATGAAATCAGTGATGACAATGAGATGACCTCAGTTGCCCGCATGAGCGGCTTTGACGGGACGTGATGAGTAGTGGGTCCCACTTTCTGACTTGGACTTGACCGGGCATGCGTAATCTTCTATTTTAACTGCGTCTCCTCGATTTCTGCGCATAATGGGAGTAGTGGGGGCGGTTCGTGGTTTACCCTTGCCACGCGTCAATGTCGATGTACGCCACACGTCTAGTAGATTTTCTTCTGGCTGTTGGATGACATCTGCTAGGAGGTTAAGTAGGGGCACACCATGCAGTAATTTCCCCACATCTCTCTTCTTGGTTGCGCTCCTCTACCATTGCTATTCTTGCTGCTCCTTTGCACACATCTCCTCCATGGCACTGGACCAACTCCGCGTCTTCCCCAGCTACTTCCTGCGCTCACATCGCCAGCGCAAGATGGCAGAGAAGAAAGGAGGCGTCGCCGCTGGATCTGCGGCTACCATTGTCGCCGCCAAGAAGAAGGGAGACGCTGCGAGTACAGGCGCCAACGCCGGTGATGCTGGGAAGAAGAAGGGTGCAGGGACTCACGTCACCAACGGGTCATGGCGCCAGTCCGTCATCAAGCCATGGGAGCTGTTAACCCAGCGCTAGGACAGGGTGCTTTCCGCCATGGAGGACGACTTGCGTGTTCCCGGTGATGAGGTAATCCCTAGTCCTCCTGCGGGTTTTCGAGTAATGTTCCTTGCGTTCATCATTCGCGGTCTTTCTCTTCCCCTACATCTGTTTGTTAGGGGTCTCCTTTTCTTCTATGGGTTCCAGCTCCATCAGCTGACCCCCAATTCTATCCTCCACATTGCTTGCTTCATCACTCTTTGTGAGTGCTGGCTCGGAATCGAGCCGCACTTCGACCTCTTCAAGAAGCTCTTCAATCTCAAACGTCAATCGGAATCGGGTTCAGTAGTCTACGACATAGGAGGTTGTGGTATCCACGTCGATTCCAACGTCACCTACTCCAACATCAAGATCACTACGTCTATCCAAGGATGGAGGGAGAAGTGGTTCTACATCCGCGACCAGAAAGTGGATGGAGAGCACTACGGACTTGCACCCTTCGATCCTGTGGTGCCATGCAAGCAGCAGAGGTCGTGGAAGAACGTTGTGATGCCCGCCGAAGTCGAAGAGACAGAGGCCCTCTATCAACGTGTCTGCAACCTCGAGAAGCACATAGGCAAAGAAGTAGGTGGCATAGAGCTTATTTGCACTTGGATGCGTCGCCGGGTTCAGCCTATGTAGGCCAGGGCGCACTGAGGTGGATTTCTCTTTGGAGTTTCTTGTTTTTTCGATTGCTTGTAGGTGCTTTTGCATACTGATGCTTTTTGTGTTGTTAAGACTGGGCTATGGCCGCCAACTTGCCTCCTCGGCCTAAAGGAATTATTCCTCGTGAGGTGGATGAAGAGGACGAGTCGGGCTCCATCGTCCTCGTGGAGGAAGAGGAGGAAGCCCCCGAGTCTAGTGACCATGGGACTTGCAAGCGCTCCCGTAGCAAGCATTCGGATGCCTCCTCGCCGACGATGCCGGAGGGTCCTCCTGCTGCTGCAGAGGAGCTAATCCCCGCCATGCATGTACGCGTCATGGCTCCTCCTCCATGGAAGAAGCTGAGGTTGCCGACGAAGTCGTCGAATGATTCCTTCAACCTTGACAAATTTGACAGGTAAGTTTTTATATTTGCGAGTTCATCTTTTTTTCCTTGAAGTTTCTCTTCTGAAATGGTACTGGTCACGTTTGTAATCAAACGGCGTCATCATCCTCCGACGACTGCCAATTTGTTAAAGAGTCTAGAGTCGCAGACTCTAAAAACAAGGAGGTGGCAGTACGGTCTCCTTCTCTAGTGGTGGCCCACTCCGCCGCCAATTCTTCGAGTTCCCCTCACACTGGGGGCACCATATGGTTGCACGGACGCCTACTCGATAGGAATCTTCGGAGTCCCTGGAGGAACACGTAAGTGTCTTTTCCCGCTGGCAGTCGAATTTTGAGTTTGTGCATTTTTGTCAATGCTAAAGCTTCGTTTCTTTTGGTGTAGCCTATCATGAAGGATTCCACTCGCCTTGCGGAGAAGATCCTTGCTTTGGGTCGACAGCATGCCATGCTGGACAACCGCCACCGTGCAATCGAAGGTTTGTGCTAAACTTGTCTTTTTGCTCTGCTTGTGTAGAGATTTGTAAACTCAGGTGTAGTCGTGCTCTACCCTTTGTAGGTGAGCGTAATGAGCTTCTCCGTCACGTTACTTCCCTCAAGAAGGGACTTGCCACAGTGGAGAAGAAGCACGATGAGGTAGTCGCGGCTCCGGAGGAGTCGCAAAAGCGTGGGGAAGACATGTGTGCCTCTATTGCTGAGAGGGAGAAGTTGTTCGTAGAACAGCTTTTCTCGATTGCGAAAGCACTCTCAGGTATTACACTGCTTCACTTGTATTTTTCTCTGTTTTTTGTTTTTGTGTCACTATGCTAATACTTTGTGTTCTTCAGATGCTGATAGCATAAGCTTCAACGCCCAGGCCTTGCGCCACACAGATGCCTTGGCTTGCGTTGTGGCCGCAGTCGAGGACCGCAGTGTCTCCCGCCAGGATACTCTTGGAAAGGCCAAGGGCGTGCTGAGCTGCCTCCGAGAGGACATGATCCCCAAGGCCAGCTTAATCGACAACCTTGATGGCTTGGTGGAATCCTTCGCTGGAGGTATTCCAATGGACTTCAAGAATTTGCAACGGTCTTTCAGCGCCACCATGGCACTCGCGATGGCGCAAGCTCATGGCGTGGAGATGGTCCTCAGCGTGATTTCGGAGGCGATGGCTGTCGAAGCGGATGGCCAGCAGGTAGTATTTGCTCCCTTCGCTGGTAGTTGCAGTAAGTATGGACACTAGCTCATCGATACAGTCGTGAAGTATTCTGTGGAGCTGCGGTGAGTGAAGGCGGCGAAGGCTGTGGCATCTAGGGCTACAACTGGAAAGTCCGTGGCATCAGAGACTGCCACGGATTCGAGGAAGCCCCCCAAGTCGAAGTCCAAGTCAAAGAAGCAGATCGTGCCTTAGCTGCCATTTGTAATAGCTTAGCTTCCCTTTTGCTGAACCATGTTTTGTGGGGCTACCCCTATTGATACTTTTGTTGAATTTGAATGCACTCCACCCTTTTTATCAATGTATGATTGGTCTCTTATTTGCCTCTTGCTTGGTTGTAATAGGGTCCTTCGAGTGGTCCTCATGACTCTCCTCGTACCGATGAAACTGCGTCACAACTGCGTTCAAAGATGGAGGAGCTGTCGCTGCTCTCGCAACTGCACGACCGTATAAAGCAGTTGGAGCAAGAGTTGCCCATTATCCATGGTAACACGGATAAGTGGATGTCAAAGGCTGAGAAGGCCACCGCTCACGAGAAGTGTCTCCTAGATGAAGTTGCACAGTTGAACGAGCAATTTAAATGTTAGCTCTCTATCTTCTTATCCTTTCTTTAGCCATTCGTGGTGATGCCTTGTCTTGTACTTTTGGTCTTGCTTTTGTAGTTGTTAGAGCTCGTCATCCGCAGGATGAGAGGGACCGGGTTGCCATTCGAATGAATGACTTAACCTAGGAGCAGTTGCATGCAAGTGGTACTTTTGGGTGAACCATGATCGTGCAGTCGCGTTGACGACATTGCAGGATCGTGTGTCGCGGGTGCTTCAGTGCTTGAAGAAGGTGCAGTCGTGCCTGAAGTACATTTATCAGACGATGTTTCCATTGGACGTTGTCCTCTAAAGCATGTTGGCTCTTCTGGCGAAGTTTCAGGATATTAGCGCAGTTCACGTGTGCATGCGCCAATAGCTAGTTCCAGGTACCAAGACTGCGTTGTCGCTGGTTCGACTGCATCAGCCAGATGCGGACATTGCATCTGTTGCCGCTGGACCACCGCTGCCGCCAGAAGGGATGACTTGGAATATGGTGCCGCACTATCAAGCGGTTGATCGGCCAGCGGAGGATATTGTCGACTTCTTCGAAGAGCAAACGAATGTTCTCCTTTTGCAGCAGTAGTGTAAGATAGGCCTGCACATAGATGTGTAAGTGTTGTAAAATTCATACAATTGTGTCGGGTATGTTTGATACCCGTGAAGTTAGAGAGCTTGCTAGCTTATATATATTTATTCGAGTGTGTGGTACTCTACAGTTCCTTTTCGTTAGCCTGACATGTATTCATCTCAGCACCTTGCCAACCTATCAGCTGCGTTGCAGCTGGGTTGGTGTTTATCAAGGGTTTGATTGGTAGTGTGTCAACTACTCAGGATACTACGATTTGTTCGTAGAACGAAAGCGTAAAGGGTGGCGCAGCCCCCCGAGTGATATAATTGCAAGTAAAACTGAAAAACATAGGTTTTGGGGCACTTAGCTTTATTTATTCGCAGAATAGTATGAAGTACAATGTGTGGCTAAGTAGCCTGGCTGAATAGGCTTATTTGTTAAAAAACGTCTAAGGGTAGAAATGGCGCAGCTGCACGACGTTCCAGGGTTTGGACTATGCGACTCCGCTCTCTAACTCTTTAAGGCGATAGGCGCCACCTGGGATTACTTCGGTAATCATGTAAGTACCTTCCCAAGGGGACTCGAATTTGAGGTTCCCTTGCTGCTTCAGTCGTAGGACCAAGTCTCCTTCGACGAAGGATCTGGGGCATAGCCTTCTGTTGTGGTAGTTGCGGAGGTTCTGCTGGTAGATCGTGGATCTCTCCACTGCAATATCACGTGCCTCATCGAGGAGGTCGACGGAGTCTTCGAGTGCGAGAGTTGATTCTTTCTCGTTGTATGCAACCACCCGCAAGGATTTGTAGCGCATTTCTGCGGGTAGTACCGCTTTGGCACCGTGCACCATGAAGAACGGAGTGTAGCCTGTGGCGCTGTTTGGAGTTGTGCGCAGCCTCCAAAGTACTGATTGCAGCTCGTCTAGACAGCAACCGACGGCTTGTTCGAGTGGCCGGAGGAGCCTTTTCTTGATTCCGCCGCAGATGAGGCCGTTGGCCTTTTCGACTTGACTGTTGGTCTGAGGGTGCACCACTGAGGCATAGCTAATGTTTATTCCCAGGATTTCGCAGAATTCCTAGAACTCCTTGGAGGTGAAGTTTGTCCCATTTTCTGTGATGATGCTATGTGGCACCCCGAAGCAGAAGACAATGGACTCGAAGAATTTGACGGCGCTGGCTCCTGATTGGTTTGTCACCAGCATAGCCTCAATCCACTTGGTGAATTTTTCGACCGCGACTAGGAGGTAGACGTATCCTCCTCGTGAGGATCTCTGGAGCTTTCCGACCATGTCGAGTCCCCATTGCACGAAAGGCCAAGCCACAAGTATTGGCCTAAGCTCTACGCCAGGTGCGTGCGGTTTGTCCGCGAATTACTGGCAAGCATTGCAGCACTGGACGATGTCCTTGGCATCGTGCATGGCTGTTGGCCAGTAGAATCGAGCTCATAGAGCTTTGGCGACGAGGGCGCGACTACCGGCGTGGTGCCCGCAAGTGCCTTCGTGTATGTCGAGGAGGATGGCTCTTCCGTCCCTATTGGAGACGCATCGCTGAAGGACTCCTGTGATGCTGCGCTTGTATAGTTCTCCATTGATGAGGGCGAATGCCTTGGATCGTCGCGCTATGTGGCGTGCATCGGTCGGGTCATCTAGTAGCCTTTTGCTGAGCAAGTATGTGATGTTTGGCTGTGTCCAGGATGGCTCGATCATCATGACCTCCATGGGGCCTTCGAGTCCTATGTCTAGCTCCATGTTGTCGAGTGCCATGGGCTCGCTTGGTGGCGTAGCCGCTGAGTCCTTTGTCGCGCTAACTTTAGGCTCTATGGCCTTTGGCTTGATGGAGCGCTCGCAGATGTGCTCTAGAAATACGCTAGGTGGCACTTGGGCATAGGAGGAACCAATGTTGGAGAGTATGTCTGCCTCCCCATTGCTCTCGTGGCCGACGTGGCGTAGCTCACAACCGTCAAAGTCCCCTAGTGTGTCGTAGAGGTCGCGGTAGGCGATCATGTTGTCGCTCAGAGCGTCACACTCATTCATTGTTTGGTTGACCACCAGCTTGGAGTCGTCATAGATGAAGAGTCGCTTGGCGCCGCAGGCTTTTTCCATTCACATCCCGTGGAGTAAGGCTTCATATTTGGCTTCATTGTTGGAGGCTGTGAACTGCATTCGCAGAATGTACCTCATCTTGTCACCTTGGGGCGATGTTAGTATGACACCTGCGCCAGCTCCTTCCTTGCGCTTGGATCCGTCAAAGTGCATTGTCCATAGGTAGGACATGTCTGGCTTGTCGGGGAGCTGGTTCTCCATCCAGTGCACGAGGAAGTTTGGGAGAAATTGCGATTTGACCGCGTCGCGCTTCTTGTACATGTTGTCTCGTGGAGAGAGTTCTATGCCCCAGAGCACGACTCGTTCGGTGGCGTCGGGATTATTGAGTATGTGTCCGAGCAGGGCGTTGTTCACCACTACGATCGGGTGCTCCTGGAAGTAGTGGCGCAGTCGTCTGGCGGTCATGAAGACACCGTATGCCAGCTTCTGGTAGTGGGGGTACTGCTGTTTTGTTGGTGTGAGCACCTCGCTAAGGTAGTAGACTTGGCGTTGTACTCGTGGACTTTATTTTATTCGCCTCGCTCCACCACGAGCACGGTGCTGACCACCTGGTTGGTGGCGGAGATATATAGCAATAGCGGCTCCTTTTTGTGACGCGTCACCAGTACTAGCGAGGTGGACAGTAGACGCTTGAACTTGTGCTTCTTGTGCTTCTTGTGCTGCGTCTGTCGACTCGAACTTGTCAGCCTTACAGAGAAGTTGGTAGAAGGGCAGTGCCTTTTTTCCCATTCGACTGATGAATCGACTGAGCGCCGCGATTCGCCCAGCCAGCTGCTGGACGCCTTTTACGTTCTTCGGCTTCTCCATGGCCAGTATGGCCTTTATTTTTTTCAGGTTTGCTTCGATCCTTCTCGCGGAGATGAGATACCCGAGCAGTTGCCCAGATGGTATGCTGAAGGCGCATTTGTCCGGATTGAGCTTGATCCGATAGAGGTCGAGGTTATCGAAGGTCTCGCGGAGATCATCGAGTAACACGGCTTCCTCTTTGGTTTTGACGACGATGTCATCGATGTAGACTTTGATATTGCGACCAAGTTGGTTTTTGAGGCAGGCCTGCATACACCACTGATAGGTGGCTCCTGCATTTTTTAGCCCGAAGGGCATCATGTTGTAGCGGAACACACCAAAAGGTGTCGTGAATGTCGTTTTCTCCTGGTCTTTCTCCTTCATTCGAATCTGATTGTAGCCTAAGTAGGCATCGAGGAAGTAGAGGCGCTCGCATCCTGCAGTGGATTTGATTATTTGGTCGATCCGTGGCAACGGGAAGTGATCCTTCGGGCAATGCTTGTTCAAGGAGGTGAAGTCTACGCACATCCGCAGGATATCTATGTCCTTTTTGGGCATAAGCCTGGATTTGCGAGCCAGGTGCTTTCCTTGATCTCGCATATGAATTTCGCATTGAGGGTCTATTGATCTCCATATCGACCGCTTTTGCTCTTCGTCTAGACAATCGCCGTATTGTTTGCTTGACTGGCCTTGCGTCTGGATTCACGTTGAGTGAGTGCTCGGTGAATTCCCTAGGAACTCCTGGCATGTCCGCTGGACACCAGGCGAAGATTCCCAGCACTCATGGAGGAATTCGACGAGCGTGAGTTCCTATGCGGCACTCAAGTTGTTGGTGATGAGGGCCGTCTTGGTCAGGTCCATTGGGTGGACCTGGACTTTCATGGTGTGCACCACCATGTCGAAGGATTGGTCGGGTGAGCTTGGCTTGCTCAGGGGAGGCAGACTATTGTTTGTCGACTCCATTAGCCTCACGAGTTCCTCTTGCATGCCAAAGGACTGGGAGATTCTGTTGAATTCCCTATCGCAGCTGTCAGACCTCTCGAAGCTTCCGTTGATTGTGATGATGCTGTTTGGACCCAACATCTTCATCTGCAGGTAGACGTAGTGTGGTACCGCCATGAACATCGCGAACGCGACATGTCCGAGGATGTAGTGGTACTGTGAGGGCCAGTCAACAACTTCAAAGTCGATGCACTCTCGCCAAAACTTTTGCGGCATGCCGAAGATGACGTCGAGGTTGATCTTGCCTAGGGGTATACACCCTTCCCTGGAATGATGCAATGGAACGTCGTGTCTGAAACTGCTAGACATGTTAGAGGGATCCTCATTGCTCGCAAGGTACTCGTGAAGATGAGGTTGATGCCGCTTCCACCGTCCATGAAGACGCGACTCATCTCGAAGCCTCCGATATGTGCCTCGGGCACTAGGGGACAATGGCCCGGGCAAGGTACTTGACATGGGTGGTCGCTCTTGTTGAAGGTGATGCAGGACTCGCTGCCGCTGAGGTACTCAGTGGTGGAGGGCGGAGAGTTCATCACCAGATTGACTTGGCGAGTGATCGATTTCTGCACTCGATTTGACGGATGACCCTTCTGGATGATTCCCATATTCCCCAGCGGTCGTGGGTATGGTTCGCCTCCATGATTCTGGATCGGTGCAGCCGCAGGTGGTATCGGACCTGGTGGTGGTGGAGGAGCTCCATGTGCCACAGTGCCCAGGGCAGCTCCGTAGCCTTGGTTAATCGTGTCACGATTCATCTGGGCCAGGCCCTCGTGGAGCTTGAGGAATTCACGGCAGTCCTTTAGGAGGTGGCTGGACTTTTTCTTGCCGTCATGTTTGTCGATGTAGAAATGATGTTGCATGGTCCGGACAGTTTGTCCTGGATGGATGCGGGTGCCTCATCACGAGTGTGGCGCTTCCATACTTGTGTGGTTTTCCTGTTGTCGCGGTATCCACTGCAGAGGTATCCACTGTTGCGGTTGTCGTCGCGTTTGTCGGCGTAGCCTGTCGCGACCATGTCGACCTCTTCGTGGTCCTCATAACCACGCATTCGACGTTTTCCTCGGCGATCGCGTCTACGCCCGAGGTCATCGTCATCATCAGAGTAGGCATGGTTTTTACCGAGTCCTCTCCATCGGCGCACCTATTCGTGATCTCCATCAGGTGGTCGATTGTCTTGGGCTTCGAGCGGCCCAACTCCACCCTGAGCTCTCTGCAGCGCACGTTGCCGTTGAACGCGTTGATTGCGTGATCCTTGGAGATGTCCTGTACATAATTCTTCATGATGGACCATCTCTGGATGTATGAGCGCAGTGAATCGCCAGACCTTTGGTGGCAGCCTCTTAACTCTTCGATTGATGCGGGCCTTTTGTAAGTGCCCTTGAAATTTCACACGAAGCTGTAGACCAGCTCTTCCCAGCTACGAATGGATCCGCGCGGGAGGTTATTAAGCCATGCTCGAGCGGCGCCTTGCTGCTGTAGCTGAAGGCATTGCATTGCCATGCTCGAGCTTATGTCGTGCAGCCTGACGGAGGAGGTGTGATCTTCCAACCAGATTTTCGGGTCCTCGAGGCTGTCAAATTTCGGGTTTTCCGATGGGAGCTTGAACCCCTTAGGCATTCTCTTCTCGTTGATGGATCTACTAAAGCATCTGGCGCCACAGAGCTCTATGTCGTCATCCTCCGAGTCAGTCAAACAGACACGCCTTGCGCACATCTTGTCGACCTTGCGCTGCATGATGTCATCACACGCGTCGTAGTTGTGATCGTGTCGCCGTGAGCGGAGACGTCGAGACAAGTCGTGGTTTTCGACACTGGACGAAGGCAAGGAGTAGCGTTTTTCCAGAGCCTTGCTCTTTTTCAGCTCTAGTGTTGGGTCATTGATGAGGGCAGCTTATCTAGCCCGAATCCTGTGGTCGTAGATCGGTGCATGGCGGCTCGCGGATCCCTAGCCAGAGGCTAGTTGTTGAGGAGGTACATGGTGGCTGCAGTCGCCGTTGCCTATCGCGTCTTCGGGAGCACGTTGCCCCGCGTATCCACCATCATGGACGAGAAGTCGAGGACTCGTGCGGCCTCTTCTCGCTCCTTGTCGGTGAGGTGGGACGGTCGAGAGCGCCTCTTGACAGCCACATGGTCGTTGCCGTTAGAGGAGGATCCTCCAATGGAGCAGAGCTGAGCCTGCCAAAGGATCGACTCATCTGCTGCTTTTCTGTGTGTGTCAAGTTGCGCGATTACTTGTTGTTGGTGCTTGTACTCCTCCTTGAGCAGCCAATGGTAACCCATCAACATCTGTTGTGATGAGTTTAAGGGCAAAGGATTTCCCCGCAGAGCTTCTCGGCAGCGAGCCCACTCATTGTCGTTGAGCTTGATCAGCACACGTTCTTCATTCGCTCATTAACCGTGAGGTGCGGGTCTTCTGTCCCACTGTTGGTGGGCGCGCCGTCGATGGGGCCATCGTTCGCGATTGGGATGCCACCATTTGTCGGGCCAGTGCTGGTGTTTTCGTGACTGGTGCCGGTATCGCCAGCGTTGATGACGACGCACATGTAGTGATTGGGGAAGTTGTTGCTTCCGCAGCTTTCAGATCAAGATCCGTAGGCTCCGTCTTCAGTGGCTAGATCGCCTAGATCGGATCCGCAACTGTTGTCGCTGATCGTGTTCCTGACTATTGTCGAGGTGTTGAGTTTGCTCAGGGTGCCGATCGGCGGTGGAAACCATGATGCTAGAGCAATCGCGGGAACCCTGGGCTGGTCAGGGAGGCGGAGCATGCCCAGCTGACCAAGTTGGAAGCATAGGCTCCCGATCGCCAGGTCGATTCCCTCGCCCACGGACTCGAAAGTCGGGCGAGTGGCCGGCGTGTGGATGGTGAAGTCGAAGGCACCAAAGAGGAGGCGAGTCTCTGCTATTGCAGAGTTGTAGAGCACAGTTGACGGGGCCCAAGAAGCCGCGACATCAGCACTCCCAGTTCCCACAGACGGCGGACGAGGGTAAAACTCAGGGAGCGCTGGAGGCATCAATCGGCTAGCAAATAAGCACACAGGGACGCAAGGTTTACCTAGGTTCAGGCCTTGTAGAGGTCCCTACTCCTGCTTGTCTTCTCTTAGAATTATTGAGGGATTCAAAAGTTACAAGGGTGCGCAGATGCAATCTGGCAAGGTTGTGGAAACTAGGGTTGTGATTGTCCTCCTCGCCCCCCCTCCTAGCCTTTATATAGATAGGCTAGGTCTTAGGTAGTAGTCGAGTCAGTTACAAGTTAGGGTTTGCCCGTTTAAACTTTCTATCTTAGGCTTTGCCTTGTGCCGCAAGCAGTCAGAGTCTCCATAGGTCACCCGAATCCTGGATTGGGCCCTGGTTACATTATGGGCTTCTGCCAGATCAGGCCGTATATACCAAAATCGAGTACCTATAAGGTATGCCCACGTCAGACATAGTTTTTAGAATAAAAGCAACCTTTAAAGAAATGTTTACAAAAATCTGCATTGCCTATGACTTTTGGTCTGTGGCTGTAGAGATAGTGCATCTTACACTCCTTTTTAGTGAACTTGTTGAGTACACTCGTACTCAACCATACCTTCTTAACCCTTGCTAGGTTCTAAGCCATTGAAGATGACGTCAACATCAATTTCTGCTCAAGAAACCATCATCGGCAGCTCAAGTTCTTTAATAAAGTCAATGAAGTGAACATATACATCAATCAAAGCAAAGGCGAAGATCTTGATTAGATAGGAGTAGATACTCTAGCCATAACACCTACTTCTATAGAGCATTGCATTAGCAGCAATTGCAAGTCAGTTAGTTTAGATACTAGTCTTAGTTACTAGATAGTTCTGAGTAATTATTTCTGGTTCTTCTTTGTAAGAACTTTATTTCTTCCTCTTTAGCCTAGATTGTTCTCTGGATCTTTTGTAAAGAGTCGAGTTGTAATCTATAGTCATGTCTTGGACCTACCGTAATTCTATTGTAATACTAGTGAACGGTGTTTCATTGATGTTATGTCAACGACTATAGTGTACTACATCATGCAGTGGTATGCTGGGTCACCGCAAAATGCCCTGCGTTTGCGTGTGCCCCGAGGACCACAGAGCGCATGTTTTCTCCTTAGATTTTGGGATAATTAAATACAACAAGGTTATGATACTACTACTACTAATATCATCCTACACATTCACGTGCTCCTAGGAGTCATACGCTGGTGTGCACGACCATTGTTCCGTAGTTAGTGCGCGTGCGCATGCGCGTGCCCGTGCCAGTTTGATGAAATGCGGTTGTAGTTGCTGTGTGCATGTCGTTGTCTTGTTTCCACACGCTTCGCTTGTATTTCCTAGGCCTTTATTTAAATGTGTGTCTCTAGAACCGATTCCTCTGCCAGTTGACGGGACCGACACAAACGCCATCATCCATGGCCGACAAGAAGCAGCAGGACTCGATGTGGCTGGTCTCCCTGGGGACTCTTTGTAGCACCCTGTCAACTGGGCCCCGGGGTTGTCACTCCTAGTAGCTTAATTAGATATCTAGACTGGCCCCACATACCAACACTAGTCTTTTATGTGCACTTTGTCCTCACTCGTGCGTGCCTGGTACCCACTTCCCGGTCGGTCACCCACCCTATAATTTCTCTAGGCCAAGCACACTTAACCTTAGAGTTCTTTCGAATGAGCTTCCGGAAAAGAAGTTGCAACTTGTTGGTATGAGTATCCTATCAATCCTATTAAGCCATGTGCCTTGATCTCACATACACCCACCCTTTAGAAGATCGATGCCCTCATCGATCAAGCACACCCCAGAAACGTTCCCTCTTGGCACGCGTCTGTGCGTCCAGTGCCGACACATGTGCTAGGCCATGTCCACTCCGGGCCACACGCTCCATGCTCCACGTGTCCCGCCACTGACCCGCGCACACCCGTTTAACCGCGAGGTCGGTTCTAATACCAATTGTAATACCTTGGACCCTACACTCTAAGCTCAAGCCTGGATGAACCAAAAGTGTACATGACATACTACCATGGGGCCGTGCAGCCACACACAGTAAGCCCACCTCATGGAGCAGGGCACGGTACCGGCCAGCCATCCCACCCACTTTCAAGAACATCGGGACAAGAGCGAGTGGCGTAGTCAACAGGTAAAGCGATAAAAAACATACACAAATGAGTATGTATGTTAGCGACATACAATAGACATTAGAGCCACACCATTTAAAAACAATAGAGACATCAATATTCAATGTCATACGGCAAGATCCAAATATCCTAGATAGATATAATACTTTAGGATACATCCTCATACATCACACATCAGAGTATCAAGCGGAAGTGGAAAACAAGATCCGAGTACGGATAAGAAGCAAATTGGCATAAGATGCCTTGAAAATAAGCACATCCTGCCCACAGATCTCACAGATCTCCATCCCCGGAATCTCTACACCTGACAGTCGTTGCCACCATCATTAGTCTCCTCGACCCAGTAACCTTCCTGAGAGTATACATGTCTATCTTAACTAAAACCATATGGAAGCAAAAGCACCCACGGAGACTGATAGGCAGACCCAGGGTTGCTACGGGGCCACTCGCGTGTGTGCCCAGAGAGGACGTGACAGCGGTGGCACTGGGGGGTGCGGGTTGTTTTTTGAAAAGGTTAGGTCTCTTTTTGTAAAATGGCAAGGGTGGTTGACAGGTGGGACCGCAGGGGCTGCAGGCTGCTGAAACGAAAAAAGGCAAGGTTTGACCTGCAAAACGTTTGGGCTAGCTGTCGATTCTGAGAAAGACGCCATTGTGCGCAGCCAACCGACGCAACTTCGATGGACGGAGGCGGGCAACTGGTTGCGAAACTCATGGCGCAGCAAGAATGGAAGTTGTAGAGGGCAGAACCATCTACAAGTTCCATGCACGAAACTTCGCCAGAGGAGGACCGTAGGGCTGGGAAAAGTACAAGGAACATAGGGGTTACAGGCGCTACTGCTGCTGGAGCGCGTTCAGCGAGCGGCGGCACACCCACAGGGAGTTTGACGGAAGGTTATGGTGACACAGGGAACGAGAGGGAGGGGGCCATGCCAGGGAGGATGAGGGCCTCACCAACGACCATATGGTACAGAAAGAGTGCTCGGGGTGGAACGGAGCAGCAGCGGGGCTCAGCGAGGTTCGCCTTGGCCTTGCCACGGACATGGTGATGCGCAGTTGGCTCCAGCAAGGAACAGCGAGCGGTCCATGGTGCAGGTCACCGAGGAACTAGGGAGGGGCTTCTGGTACTCTTGTGCGGCCTCGAGGAGCTCCAGGTCGTAGAGGCAGAGTGGATGGACAAGGTGGACTAGGGTTTTGGCTCCAAGGCCAAGGCGGCTTGGAGAGGGAGAAGAGAGGGGACCTAGGGTTGTGGGATCTCGATCAAGGGTCTAGTTAGGTTGGGTAGTTATGGAGGGGGCATGGAGCACGTGGGTGGTTCACTTTGCCAAAAGAGAGGGAGGAAGGCTCGGGTGGTAGCTAGGGTTCTCAGGATCTCTTCTCCCTTCCTTGTCCTGTAGCACGAGAGAGGGAAATGGGGACCCAGGTCGGGGTGGTGTCGACAGGGGTGGTGTTAGGGTCTGGTCCAACCAGACCAAGGAGAATAGGGGGACTCGGCTAGCCTAAGGTTTAGGTGAGACTAGGGTTTAGGATAAAGCGAGATATGGTTAGAATATATGATACATATGGCTAGGTGAGAGAGAGCACACGTAGCTAGGCTTAAGATTAGGGTAGATAGGTAGATAGTTAGATGGATTAACTAGATAGGTTTGATGTGAGAGTTTGAAAAGGTTTGGTTTGGTTTGATTTTAATTCAAGCTCATTCAAGAATTTCCAAAACACAACAAGACCAAAACAACCCCACAAAAGGGATATATAGAAAAAATAGAGGAAAGATCTAACTTGTTTGAGTTACCAACCAATAAAGCTCATCCAAGAACAATAATTCAAATAAGAAGGAATGAATATGGATGCTTGCATGGGCCATGCATGTGATATATATGCAAACCACTAGTAGTGAAAACACTAGAATTTCACATGGTCATATTTGTCCATGCATGCACTCAAAAATAGTTGAACCATGGCCCCACAAAACAACAAGATTGTACTCATATGAATATACATAGCATATAAACACATGCGAAGCTAATTGTCCATGATAGTGTGTATTTCCTGCTAGATCATCTTGTAGCCAAGCATAGTTTCACACATGAGCATATATTAACAAAAACCATATGGAAGCTAAAGAAAAGGAATTCTAACCAAATGGCATGCAAAGGTGGCCATGAGACTCCACATACTTAATATTGTGAAAACAATAGAGATCATGTATGGGAGCATGTAGTTTTAGAAGTGGATCCATCTTAATACATGTGAGCTAGATATAATACCAAAGGAATGCAAATGCTCATATATAGTTTGGATGGTGGAATTATAAGGTGGTGACAAAGAAAGGTGGTGGAGTCAAGAAAAGATATGCCCCCAACTCAACTTGGGCATGAAGCAATTAATCAAGAAGCAAATACAATATATCAAGAAACAACTACAAGTAATACAATATAAATGCATATGGGATAAGAACCAAATAAAGGGGTTTCATATGATGCTCAAATGCAATGTGGCATGGTGACATGAGCATGTTATAATGATGATGCAATTAATTATGTAGGAAGTAGCATTATATAGACTAGGCAAGTAGCATTGCAATTTTTAGACAATTGGGATGCTACAACTCTCCCCCACTAAACAAGAATCTCGCCCCGAGATTCCTAGGAAAAAGAAAAAGGCACAAGGAGAGGGGTGTTTGGAACAAAGTTGTTTTCTCAACGGAATGGTGCGACCATTACACCTTGCAAAACTTGCTAGACTTGTTGCGAGTCTTGCGTTTTGCTTCTTAGAAACAAAGGACTTGAAGAATCTGGAGTATTGTTGTAAGATAAGAAGATAGGATGAACATAGCTCAGGTACCCTCGAGAAACACGATAAAAGAATAGAACCACTTGTTGAAAGAATTTGAAAGACGGTGTATCAAGGAAAGAGAGAAAACACATCGTTAGGATTAAAGATCAACAAATGCACGTGATGATGATTATTTGTTTCGCTAAAAGAAAAGATCAACTTTGGAGAATTTGTCAACCACTATGAAAATAGCATTGTCTACTCCCTTAGATTTAAGAAATGAAATTTAGAGAAACAATATTGCCTTCAAACAATAGAGTTTCTTGATATCAATAGACTAAGATTAGAATTGAGGACTTCTTGAATTAGCTTCTTCTTGCGCGGTAAGAACCAAAGAATCATGCAATTAAGGTGCGCAGATATATCTTTAAAAGAAGGAGGTGATGCTAGTTTATGGTGGAATCCTCAGAAAGAAGTGGATTGTTGAAATCTGAAGTTTATTGTAGAGGTGCTTATTGCTTTCCTTAACCATGAGGTTATTGCAATAGATTTTGCAATTGATAGCATCGACCATAATTGTCTTTACCAAGAGAAAAGGTTGACAAATGAAGTGAGATATATCATCCATCCATCTTGTTTGACGATGTCAAGCACCGGTAGAATGAAGAGGACAGAGAAGATTTTGCATTTGTTTCCACTAGATCATTGAAGATTTTGCTCGGTGTTGAAAAATATGAGACCACCAACAAGGGATTATTGATTATGTTCTTTGAGAGAACCCTCCAGAAAATAGGGACGGAAGTAAAAGTATCAAGAGATAGTAGCCACTTCTAACTTCCGTGGAATGAGTAAAATCGCATTAATTCACCAATTCAATGTACAAGAGTGAATGATAAGAGTAGTGGTGTGGTCATGACTCCATCCCGCACTCAAAGCATTACTTCACACATGAATAGGTGAACTATGCAACCCACTCCCAAAAACAGACTGAAGATCTTAACAAATAGAATCATGAAGCTTCATAAGAAAAAAAAGATTTGATACAAACAATTCGTCGGATCCAAAGTAGATAAAGATGATGATGTTGTCGTTGTGTTGACAGTCCCAAGCCCTCTCAAAGATAAGAAAGAAGATCATAGAAATATATGAAGGATTCCACAAATAGATCAAGGATGGCACCCAAAACTGGAATAGAAGAATTATGAACGATCTGGAAAGTCTTCGTGGCATCTGGCGGATTGAGCATAGAAGATAGAGAGAGGATTTCAAAAGGTTGCTTGATAAATCGGAGACCAAAAGAACTTCTTATCCATCTGGAGAATATCAGAGAGATACTTAGCCGTCTTGAGGAAGTCTTCAACAAACCAGCGAGAATTACTTGACAAACCAAGGAAAACATCAGAGTTGATTGGAATATGTAGGATGGAATTAGCAATTGACTTGATGATTCCAGAATGGTAGCAATGTCTTTAGCAGAAGGACGTGGCCGAGATAGGTGACTTCAAAAATTCAGAACTTACACTTGAGAACTTTGCACATGGCCGGTGTTCATGGTGCTTGAGAGAAAGAGAAGATGTTCCTCATGTTCTTCTATCGATATAGAATAGGCAAGCATATCGTCAAGCTATACCAACAAGAATTATCGAGATGTTCCAAGGATACCAAGTTTATGAGGCGAGAGAAATGAACAAATGCTCGAAACACTTTCTTAGCTCAACACTCTTCAAAAAATCAACATTAAGAGCAAAGATTCATGTTGAAAAAGATGCACTAGTAGAATAGATTATCTGGTCCTTCGGATGATAAAAGAGATGTCGAGTTGTCCACATAGTTGATCGGATCAACGGTTAAAAAGACAAAGAGATTTTGGATAAAGAAACGACGATAGCTCATACATTTAAGAAAACTATTGGAGATGAAAGGATGAGATTCTCTCGTATCAAAGAGAACCTTGCAGATATGGAGTTCAAACAAGATAGGAAGCACGACAATCGGATAATAATCCATCATAGTGCCTTAAGAAAACTTTTGATTTGCCAGAGATAGTTGAATATGATGTAGGTATGATCACAGTACAACTAAAATTCACAAGAAATAACTGCAATCATTTTGAGAATTAGATTGATAGCAGTGGCCATATTCCCCTCATGATATGTGTCATATAGCTATATCGACAACCAAATTACAATCACAAGCAAAAGATTGATACCATTATGTATTTAGCCCAAAAGAATTGAAGATGAAGTAAAAACTCCAGACTGATGCACCAGTAGCAAAAGATCGACTTAGCATGGACATGCCGACAAAAATAAGGTGAAACATGTATCACACACAACTGAAAGGAGTATGGAAACACAGATGTATCAAAGAAAAAATTTCCGCATTTTTTGGCATTAAAATACCAATAGATGCGAAAAACACTTAACATATAGGGATTAGCAACTTCACATTGTGTGAAAGCATATAGGAAGGACGAACACCCTTAACAAGATTGCGTCGGTTAACAAGGAGTCAGATAGATTACATTGGTTTACACATAAGCCTGTCATTATGGAATGTACCAACAGTTGATAACCAAAGGCAGATTGCGACAACAAGGTTGGATGCAACAGATCAACAAAAGATTAACACATCCTATGGTACTACAGATACCCCAAACACGTGAATCCTAGTTTGAATTTTTAGAAGAGGATAGACAAACATTACACTTCCTTACCAAAAAAGCGTGGGTGGGTAAGAAGAAAAATGGAAGCAGTCCTACTCCCACATTTAGTTTTTCCCTAGTAGACGTAGCTACCAAAAATATTTTCTACACTGACAATGACCATCTTGGATGAGATCCTGAAGGGCGGAATGGCTCTGATACAAATTGTAATGCCTCGGACCCTACGCTCTAAGATCAAGCCTGGATGAACCAAAAGTGGACAGGACGTACTACCCTGGGGCCACACAGCCACACACTATAGGCCCACCTCGTGGAGCAGGGCATGGTACAGGCCAACCATCCCACCCACTTTCAACAACATCAGGACAAGAGCGAGCTGCGTAGTCAACTGGTAAAGTGATAAAAACATACACAAATGAGTATGTATGTTAGCGACATACAATAGATATTAGAGCCACTTCATCTAAAAACAATAGATACAGAAATATTCAATGTCATACGGCAATATCCAAATTTCCTAGATAGATATAACAGTTTAGGATACATCCTCATACATCACACATCAGAGTATCAAGCGGAAGCGGAAAACAAGATCCGAGTACGGATAAGAAGCAAATTGGCATAAGATGCCCTAAAAATAATCACATCCTGCCCACAGATCTCATGGATTTCCATCCCCTGAATCTCTACACCTGACAGTCCTTGCCACCATTGTCAGTATCCTCGACCCAGTAACCTTCCTGAGAGTATACCTATCCATCTGAACTAAATCTTTATCATGTGAGACCCTAGGGGTACTCAGCAAGTCTTAATGCATCTAAAGGGAACAACCTGGGGTGACGCAATTGCAGGGAAAGTTAATAGCTAAATAGTTCTATAGAGACACGCTATACATACGGCCAACCAGAGATGGACGGATGCTCGTTAATTAGTAACAACAGTTATATTAGCGACATAAATGAACATTGCTCGCCCTCCTTCTCACTTACTGACGAGAATGCGGAAGAACATCCCATCTGTTGGCAATTTTTTTAACCATTCCATGAATATTGCACTATTTAGTAGTCATGTCTTAGTAAAATTTAAAGGAGGTACTTTAGTTAAGCTTGTCTATGATCAAGAAATTATGCTCCAAGTCATCCATAACTGTGGACATGGCTTTCAAAAATATTTACCATGCAGGGGTGCACAAATAGCAACACACGCACGATCAACCTTGGGAAGAACCAAATAAAAAGGAACGAGACCTCATGATAATGTATTCATAGGATTCATAAATTATTTTAGGGGGTCACCCCCAATAATCTACCCTCTACGAAGTCGGCCACCTCAGAGACGGACCCATGGTGTGTGGCGACGTCTATAAATGACTAGGAAACCGAAAGTGTGACTAGGCTTATCGATACAGCGTAAACGTGGCACGAGTCCTAAATAGTATAGGTGCTCCATGCGCATTCGTAAATAAAGAAGTAAAGCATGACATAAGTATAGGATAGTAGTAAAGCCCTAAACTAGTTTGTGGCCCCAAGAAATAAAGTTCTAATCAATCTCAGGCGAAGGGGATTCACGGTCCCACATGCGGATAGTACGATAGTCAAGAAACAGGTATCAAGTACTCTGGGTCCTACGGGACACAAGTGAGCTTAAAGGACCAAATAGCAGATAATGCTCACCGGTGCCTCTTTCATTAGTTATTGTCAACACCCGGATTTTTAATCCCAAATGCCCGTTATGCCATACCTCGCAATCCCAGGATTACCATTTTTGCGAGACATAACGGATTGGATATCATAGTACATCATCCATTACAAACCATACATAAGGTTTTACACAAAATAAGGATCTCATGATCCAGTCTTTAATACAACAAGCAGCGGAAATAAACGATAGCGTAGCGGTGGGGTCCATCTTTAGGGGCACAGGCAATAATGACGAAGGCAGATAGTCCTAGTTATCATAGCCGTCCTGCTGACCATCATCTTGATAATCTCCTTCATAGTCTGGCCATGATAATAGCCAGGGACAAAAGCCGTGAGTACTCTTTAAGTACTCGCAAACTACTACTAGCAAGGGTTATACTTCTAAGTTAAAGTGCTGAATTGAAAGAATAACTATCAAGTTAAGTTTGAAACCTAAGCTGAGTTCTAAAACAAGAAAAGATAAAATAAAAGTCTAGAATCACTTAAGTTAGGAAGCTATTGTCATCTACACAACACTGTTGTGGTCAAGTCAAGGTTCATCATTCATTTCATGGTCTTTAGAAAACATCTGACAACGAAACAGTATGGCCCTTCCAATCGGTCCATAATCATGACGCGGCTATTCGAATAGTTTGACACTCTGCAGAGGGGGTACACTTTCACCACAAGATTCGATACATCCGTCAGGGACAACCCTGAATCATCATACTTGGTATGCAGATAATCAAACATAACCTTCTCTTTACACACCCTAGTACAAGCACCTCTCCTATGAGCATGGCCTCCCAACCATGACCATCAGTCATTTTGGGCACTGCATAGGTGGACAACATTGAGAGGTAGCCTCAGCTCAAACCTCTCCCGTGAGGGAACTAATACTAATGCATATAAATTTCCAGCTAAGCCTTACCCAATTCAGGTAATGTGGTTGTACGGTAAATTTGGAATGGTATCGCATCCGAATCCAACCATCAGTTTTATAAAAGGGTTAAGGCTCATGCCTTATCATTTTCATCATCATAAACCAATTGTGTTTCTCAACACATGTCAAAACATCTCAATAGAATGACTCATCATTCCAAGGTTTTCATAACTCATTTTCACTAAGTGTTCCCATCTAAAGTGACTCAAGTTTGATCTATTCTAAAATACTAGGTTAAGAGTGTTCGCTAAGGTGGAGGGGTAGTATCAATCTCATGCCATAGGATGACATCTAAGGGTTCTAATTAGGTCAAGTTTTATACTCTTTATGCTACCTTCAAAATTAATTAAAGAACTTTGTGTAAACTGAGGGGGTGTGAGCAAAGTATGCTTAAGGCATCTTTACTAAACTATCTAGTTTTATTCTAGCTTGCTACACTAGCTTACTAAAGCATGTTTGCAAAGGTTAGCTTGCCACTAATATCTTGCCTTGGTTGGTGCAGTGGTTGAAGTTGTCTTCTTCTTCTTCTTCTTGGTAGAACTCCTCCTCCTCGAGGCTTGGTCGGTACTATCGTCTAGAAATACATAGGGAGGGCAAAATCACCAAACAATACTTAACTTAGCCTAAGTAGTATTCTAAACCACACAATTGGTAATCTATTATCATCCAAAACATCACAAGTTTAATTCAATAGTTTCCACCTTTTTATTTTGGAAAAGTAATTTCTACTCATTGAAAAATTAACCATGATTTAATATTCACCACCAAAATATGGGATTCATGTGGACACATGTCCTCACCACATATTATAACCTGTGGGAATGAAATTTAAAGGTTGGCTTACTATCACTTTGGTTTAAGTTTATTATTTAATGATTTAAAGTGACTAGAAATGCCTATATAGCATTATTTTGGTACTTGTCCAAAGTCACTGTTTGTAAACCTTAATATTATTACATATTTGGATAGATATGATGAAATGTGATTTTTGAGAGTTGGAATCAACTCAAAAGCTAACTTGGTTGATTTTACAAAAATGTTTCAAGTTGAAAAAGCTTCCGCCTTCTTATTTTTATTAGGAGAACTCTATAACTCTAAATGAATTAAATCCAACGGGCTTGGATAGAGCATTTCAATACCTTTCAGAAAAAATTCATTTCATACAATTTGGATTTGTCAAACTCACAGAATTGAATTTTGAAACACTGGACAGAAACTATATTCTAACTAAAACGAAAAATCCTAATTTGAATCTACGGGCCATGCTGAAAGGAAATGGGTCGCCATTTGGCGCTGGCACAGTGGCTCACCGATGGGGGTCCTGTTTGTCAGCGGCACTTAACGCGCGAAGCGGTATGGGCGAACGGTGGCCGTGTGATCTGGTTCTAATCCAATGGCTGAGGGTCATCGTCGACGTTGGGCAGCGCCGGCGAGACAGAACCCTAGCGCGGCCAGTGGGGGTCGTTGGGGGCTCACCGGGGTTCAGGCGAGGCGGGCGAACGATGAAGTCGACGACGGCGAACCTCCTGGTACCGGCAGCTTCTCCTGAGGCGGCCTGGATCAATGGCGCCCATCTCCTCCCGAGGCGGTGGCTCCGGCTGCAATTCTGGCGCTCTGGTGCTCGAGCGGCTCCGGCTGGTGGTGGGGAGTGAGTGTGAGAGGTGGTGAGTGAGATGGTGTGCTCAAACTGGCTGGGGGTGTCCTCTATTTATAGTGGCGAGAGGGGACCGACGGGGCACACGGTGAGCTCGTCGTGGTCGATGGTACAGACGGCTATCGGCATGGGCGACGGTAAGGGGCTGTGCGGTGCTCCCAGGCGATGCTCAATGACACGGTGGCGAGACGTGGGGCGGTGCGGTTTGGTCTGGAACACGCGATGCTCTGCACGGCAGAGGCGGCGTCTTCGACGACGAGCGGTGCCTGTGCGTCATGGGGCGGCGAACGGGATGTCTGGCGGTCTCCTGGGTCGGTGGCGATCATGTATGCAAGCGGCGAGGGCGGCGCGCGGTCTGTGGGCGTTGGTCGAGGGTGGCGCTCTATCGCATGCTCGGCATGGTTGTTGGCGGGTTGGGCGCGGTCCATGCGTGTGGTCCAGGGGTTGGCAGGGTTCGGGCGCTGGACAGGGAGTGGCGGTGGACGGTGGGCTGCCTCCTAGACAAGGTTGGCATGGCTAATTCTCCTCCTAGCTTGCTATCTCCACTGGGGTGGCATGGTGAGCTTCGGCTGTTCACCATTGATGTCATTGCCCAGCTTACAGTGAGTCTAGTGCTTGGTTTAACTTGCTAGCTGATCTACTAAGATGGTTGTGAGCTAGAGAGGGAACAAGTTAGGCTTCAATCACTGCTCATAATAGTGTTTGGTTTTTGTTTGATTTGTGTCTGCCACCTGTTCGATGAAATGGCCGCAGGAACTCAAGTTTTGAATTTTGAAAAGATTTTTGGTGGGTGTGCTAAGTTGGTGTTGGTGAGTCTGCAGATGCTTGGGTTTTGAAAGTTGAGCTTGTTTGAGTGGTTTTTGAAAAAGTGGGATCTTCCCATATGAGAAAGATTCAATTTTGAACTGTTATTTAAAATAGTTTACAGAAGGTTTTTAGAAGATCAAAAGGTGGGCCTTGGTACCTCATTATGTGTACTAGCAAGGGGTGCAAAGATCCAGAATTGTTTCTGTTAATTTTTGAGTACTAGGAATAGCCAAAGTAGACATGGGAGTTAATTTTGGCAAAATGACCATTTCTCCATTTTAAATCTTTTTGATTTGATTTTCTTTAGCAAAAGTTTGGGAATGATGTAGATGATGTTTAAATCACCTAAGAAACATTTTACAAGCATTGGATCACTTAATCATGGCAATTCAAACAACTCCTATTTAAATGCACATAATGTGAATGCTTTCATTAGAAAAATGGAGAAGTTTTTGTTAACCCTATTTTTGGATGATTGGATCTTTGATAAACTTGGATTGAAGTTTTGGGATGTTACAAACCTTCCTCCCTTAAATAAAATCTCGTCCCGAGATTTACAAGGAAAACTAGGAACTAAAAAGATCTGGGAATTATGTCCTAATGTAATCCTCGCGCTCCCAAGTGGCTTCTTCCTCTGTATGGTTGCTCCATTGAATCTTGAGAAAGTTGATACTCCTGGTCCTGGTGGTCCTATAGGCCTCTTCTAAGATACGGATGGGCACTTCCCGATTGGTCAGGTTGTTGTTGATTTCCACAGCTCTGTGATCGATGTTCTTGAAAACTTCAGTCTTCTCCGGCACTTCTAGGCATTTGCGGAGTAACTAGATATGGAACACATTGTGGATGGCTGACATCTCTTCAGGCAATTCCAGCTGATACGATACTTCTCCTCGACGGTTTAGAATCTTGAAAGGTCCGATATATCTGCGGGCTAACTTTCCCTTCAGACTAAAGCGTTGAGTTCCCTTCAAGGGTGAAACCTTGAGATATACGAAATCTCCGACACTGAAAGTCAGGTCTTTCCTTCTCTTGTCAGCATAGCTCTTCTGTCTGGATTGGGCGGTCTTGAGGTGATCACGGACTTTGTGAACCTTTTCTTCGGCTTCTCGGAGAATGTCGGGTCCAAAGATTTGAATCTCTCCTACTTGCGACCAATTTAAGGGGGTACGACATTTTCTTCCGTATAGGAATTCAAATGGTGCCATCTGCAAACTAGCCTCGTAACTGTTGTTATATCAGCCTCGTATTCCAACACACAGGCTCTAAGCATATCCTCAAGTATCTGGTTGACTCTCTCAATCTGTCCATATGTTTGCGGGTGATAGGCGGTACTGAAATTTAACTTGGTTCCTAAACCTTCCTGGACTTTCTGCCAAAATCTTGAAGTAAACTGGGTTCCTCGATCTGATACAATGGTCTTGGGGGTTCCATGCAGACTAACAATTCTAGCAATGTACAGCTCTGCTAGTTTTGCACTTTGGTAGGTTGTCTTGACAGGTATGAAGTGGGCTACCTTAGATAGTCTATCAACTATGACCCAGATTGAGTCATTTCCCCTACTAGAAGTAGGTAAACCCGTGATAAAGTCCATTCCAACGGAATCCCATTTCCATTCCGGAATCTGCAATGGTTGCAACAATCCTGCAGGTCTCTGATGCTCTGCTTTAACTCTTTGACAAATGTCACACTTGGCGATGTAAGCCCGATCTCGCTTCATCTTGTGCCACCAAAATCGCTCCTTCAAATCTTGATACATCTTTGTTCCTCCGGTGGATAGAATAAAGGTATCATGAGCTTCCTTCATGATAACTTCTTTCAGTTCTGAATCTGCTGAACACGATACGCCCTTTGTACCACAAGATTCTTCTTCGTCTTCGGTGAATCCAGGTACTTTGCATGTACCAATGCGACGTTTGATCCCGTTGATACTCTCATTTCCCTTCTGGGCTTCCTTGATCTGGCTAAACAAAGTGGGTTGAAGTTCAATGCTATCTAGGAATCCTTTGCTAACTACTTCAGTCCTGAACTGCTCCAGCTCCTCATACAAACTTGGTTGCTTCTCTTTGATCATGGTGTTAAGCCTACACGGCAATCTGCTAAGAGCATCCGCTACCACATTGGCTTTGACGGGGTGATAGTGAATGTCAAGGTCATAATCCTTGATTAACTCTATACATCTTCTTTGCCTCATATTTAGCTCCTTCTGGGTGAAGATATACTTCAAGCTTTTATGATCTAAGCAGCGATTACCCATCAAATAATGACGCCATATCTTCAACGCTAGAACCACTGCTGCTAGCTCAAGATCATGGGTCGGATAGTTCTGCTCATGTTGCTTCAGTTGTCGAGACAGATACGCGATGACTTTGCCTTCTTGCATCAATACATATCCTAGACCAATCTTGGATGCATCACAATATACATCAAATGGCTTCTTGATGTCTGGCATCATCAAAATTGGGGCTGATATCAATCTCTTCTTCAGCTCCCGGAAACTGGCTTCACACTTGTCTGTCCATTCAAACTTCTTGTCCTTCTTCAACAATTGGGTCATTGGTCGGGCTATGCTCAAGAATCCTTCTACGAATTTGCGGTAATATCCCGCTAATCCGAGAAATGAACGAACTTGGGTTTGATTGGTTGGGGCTTCCCATTCTTCGACATCTTTGATCTTACTGGGATCAACAGAGACTCCTCCGGCAGACACAATATGTCCTAGGAATCCTACTTCTTTCAGCCAAAACTCACACTTGCTGAACTTGGCATATAACTGATGCTCTCTCAGGGTTCCTAGGATGATCCTCAGATGTTGCTCATGCTCTTCTTCGGACTTGGAGTAGATAAGGATGTCGTCGATAAACACAACTACAAACTTATCTAGAAAATTCATAAAGATCTTATTCATGAGATTCATGAAATAAGCAGGGGCATTGGTTAATCCAAAAGTCATAACCGTATACCAGATAAACCATAGCGAGTAGTAAAGGCGGTCTTCGGAATATCCGTTGCACGAATCTTAAGTTGGTGATAACCAGTCCTAAGATCAATCTTTGAGAATACCTGAGCTCCAGTCAACTGATCAAATAGATCCTCTATCTTTGGCAAGGGGTACTTGTTCTTGATGGTGACATCATTCAACTTTCGGTAATCATACGACGGTTGCCTCCATCTTTCTTGTCGATTTAATAACACCGTGATCTCCAAGGCGATGCGCTATTGAATCAAGCCTGTGCTAACATGGCATCCAACCGCTTCTTCGCCCACTAACTCGAGGGGTTCATGGTATAGGGTCTCGGCTATAGGTCTGGTTTCGGGATTAGTTCGATAATGAACTCAATATCCCTATCCGGGGCATACCGCAATTCATCCGAATACGCCGGGTATTCACAGACTACTCTGACTTGGTCAATGGTAGGCAGGGCTACACTCTTGTTGCACTTGAATTGACGGGGCAAGGTTTCAGAGATATGTTCTACTGTTACTCCAGAACTACTGGTCATGGTGATGGATTTCTTAGCATAGTCTATCAGTCCTTGATGCCTTGACATCCAGTCCATGCCTAGTACTACTTCCAATCCTTTGGTTCCAAGTACAATTAGGTTGGCATAAAAATCTATCCCATGTATTCTGATAGGTACAACTTTGCAAATTTTTCTAGCTTTGGTAGTTGAGCCGGGGATTTGAACTATCATGACATGCTTCAAGTTGGTTGGGCGAATCTTACTAGTGCATACAAATTCTTCGGTGACAAAGGAATGCGATGCTCTAGAATCAAACAATACTCTTGCTAAAACTGAGTTGATGAAACATACCCAAAGACTACATCCGGCGCTTCTGGGCTTCTTCGCTCATGTGGAAGAGACGACCGCTATGCTGTGTGGGTTCCTGGGCAAATCTCCCGCCTAGTCAACACGACGCTGCTGAGCTGGGCATTCACAGGGCATTGGCGGCAGCCTTCTTGGGACACTCATTGAGTAGTGACCTTCACTCCACACTCAAACAAGTGATCCGGGACATGTCCTTGATCGCAACAGTACAACATTGCTGCCAGCCTGGTGCAAGGTTGTTGTTGTTGTTGTTGCTCCGGAGGTGCACGGTTGAACTGATTGGCATTACCGAGTTGTGATTGTTTCCTCCGGACTTCACATTGCCTCCGCCACGTTGGGGTAGCTTGGGCGAATTGAGTGTCGGTTGTTCCTTGGTGCATATCCCGTGAAGGGTTGGGACGACATCGATACTTGGTGACTGTTGATCCAGATCACGCATCATACGACGCTTATGTTGTCGCTTTTCGTTAATCTTCCTTCCATCTGAAAGGCGAGTCGACTAGTTCTTCGAGATCATCAAACGGATGTTGACGAGGACAGTCTGCATCTCATCATGTAGTCCGTTCAAGAATCTCTCCTTCTTCTTGGCCTCCGTGTTGATTTCATCGGGTGCATATCTGGCAAGTGACAGGAATTTGTCACGGTACTCTACCACCGTCATTCTTCCTTGCTTCAACTCACGGAATTCATCTCTCATCCTGTTGACAAGACCTTGCGGCACGTGGGTGCGGCTGAACTTGACCTTGAATGCTTCCCAGGTCATCACTTGACCTTGGTTCATAGTGCGGATGCTATTCCACCAAGCTCTTGCATCTCCTGCCAGATAGTGGGTGGCGAATAGAACTTTCTCATTTGCATCCATGTAACTACCTCGGTGAATTACGCTCTTAGTTACAAGCCTGGATGAGCGGAAATGGTTAAAATAGTACGGTGGGGCCCAAATGCCACTCACAGGTAGACCTTTCGGCCGTCCTAACCATTTCCAAACATCGGGACAAGAACGAAGCGCGAATCGGCAGTAAGGATCAACTACATACACAAATGATTATGTATGCAAGCCACCATACAGCAGTCCTTAGAGCCATTCCATCTAAAAGAAATAGAAATATTGCAACGCCATACGGCAAGATCCAAATATCCTAGATAGATATAATAGTTTAGGATATCTCCTCATACATCAAACATCAGAGTATCAGGTGGAAGCGGAAAACAAGATCCGAGTACGGATAACAAGCAAATCGGCATAAGATGCCCCATAAATAAACACATCCCTCCCACAGATCTCACGGATCCCCGTTCCCGGAATCTCTACACCGAGTGATCGTTGCCAACATCGCCCGTCTCCTCCACCCAAAGATCCATCTTGCGAAGTTACCTGCTCATCCGAATCAAACAATTTATCGGTGAGACCCTAGGGGTACTCAGCAAGTCTTTATGCCTCTAAAGGGGACACAACCTGGGGTGACGCAATTGCAGCAAAAGATAATACCTAACAATTCTATAGATACTCGCTAACCATCCGCCTAACCAAAGATAGACGAATGTCCGTGAATTAATAACAACAGTTATAACGGTAATGTCAACAGATCCATCCTCCTCCTCGCTTACCAACGAGGAAGCGGACGAACAACCCCCCATCCGTTGCCAGTTTTATTATCCATTCCATGAGTGTTGCATTATTTACTAGTCAGGTACTTAGTCAAATTAAAAGCGGTACTTTAGTTATACTTGTCTATGATCGAGAAACTGTGCTCCAAGTCGTCCATAACCATGACACGGCTTTTAGAAAGATTTACCGCAGGGTGCACAATAGCAACACACACTCGATCAACCTCGAAAACCAAATCAAAACCCAACGAGGCAGTCACGACAAAGCGATCACAGGATTCAGAAATATTTCAGGGGCCACCCCATTGCTACCCGCAACGGTTGGCCGCCCGAGACGGACTCAAGGTTTGTGTGGACGGTCAGAAACGACTGGGAACCCGAAAGTGTGACTGGGCTTGTCGATACAGCGAAAACGTGTCATGATCCTAAACAGTACAGGTGCTCCACGCACAATCGTAAATAAAGCAGTAAAGCATGGCATAAGTACAGGATAGTAATAAAGCCCCAAACTACTTTGTGGCCCCAAGAAATAGGAATGAATCAAGCTCTGGCTCAGGGGGGTTCATAAGCCTCCCGGATGTAGATAGCGCGAATATTCAAGGAATAGGAATCAAGTACTCGGGGTCCTACGGGACACAAGTGAGCATGAAAAACCAAATAGCAGATATTGCTCACCGGTGCCACTTTCATTAGTTATCCCATTACTACTCAGGTTAAGTGGTTTAGGTACCTCGTTATCCATCAGACACTCACATACCCTACACATGCTGTTCTACGACCCGCATGGCTCAAACAACTCCTGTAATAATGGCTCATGGGATGGAGGAACAAGCTTCGGTGGGGTTTAAAAGTAAAGGCTATGCAATACTTGGGATTCAGTTTAATGCAATCGCGACTCAATGATGCAAGAATAAGATAGAGGCAATAGGTACTATATGTATGCAAGCATGTGGTAATGCTTGCCTGGCAGCTCAGTTGAAGCGAGGGATGGATCTGGGTAGTGCTCCTGGGTTTCTGGATATATCCCCGCCGCCTATTCAAGAAGAACCAAACAAACAAGGGCCAACATAAATAAAGTGCACAAGCATATGAATTAAAATGCGACAAGCAAACAATCATGCCATGATGAATGATGCACAATTTGCATGGCAATAATGTAGCATGGCATGGGTGAGGTGTGGAATACAAGAATAAAGCATTTTATGGAGTTTTAGTCACCTTTTATCCTGAAATAAGTTGTTGTATGCTTTATATTTATATGATGCATGCTGCAATTCAGAACATGGAATGCATAAACATAAAGGTCTCGTCGAGCTGATCATTTTAGACATATCATTTGTCGAATTTGGAGTTGTAAAACAAAAGTTATTAATTAATTAAGAAAGAGGGCATTTTATTGTGATTTTGATCAACTCGAAAATTAAAGTGTTAAAAATATATTTTGAAGGGCATAATTGAAATCCTCATATTTTTCTGATTTCAAAACATATATTACATGTTTAATTTGGAATTATATTTTAAAAGATATTTGAAAACAGATTTAAATTTGAATTTAAATCAATTTTGGAAAAGGTTTAATTAAAACAGACACAGGAAAAACTTTTGTTACCCAGCCCAGATCTAGCCACAGACAGTGACGAGTGGGGCCAGGCTGACTGGCGGGGCACACGCGCGCGAAAAAGCTTTTTACACCGCGGGTTGGCCTAGCTGCTGCGGTTGACAGGTGGGCCAGCGAGCTAGGGCCCATGGCCAACGAACGCGAGAGACGCTGTGGGGTTGTGATGGAGTGCGGGTTGAGGGCCTAAGAGCTGGGGGGCTTAACTGCAAGAATGCCAGGCAGCTGACAGGTGGGGTAGGCTGGACCGCGGGTTGAGCGCGGGATAAAAGAGGGGGCTAAAGACAAAACTACCACGGCCCGTACTGTGGATCTTCTCCACGGTCTGGCGCGAGCGTAAGAAGGCGGGATTCGATCCCGCGACCTAGGGTTTCACAAGGCTGAGACGGTAAAACCGGCTAGGTGGGGTTGTTGTCGTGAGGTAGCACAGCTAGGTGAGGCTTTACGCGCTGAAAACGTGCGGCATAACGGCATCGAGGGCGCACGAGGGCGTTCGCAAACGCCTGGGCGCTAGGTTTCCCGGTGGGGCGGAGGTTGTCCAAGCGATATAGGGGCTCACCGCGGGGTGGTCGGTGGCGACGGATCGGTGCGGGCGACGACGGAACGGCGAGGAAGCAGAGGCCGGGGTTCTAGGGTTTCGGCGGAGTGGCGAGGATGCTGGCGGCTGGGGTCCTCCTCCTCCAGCGCTGCACGAGGTGAAGCGGGGAGCGTCTGAAGGCCGACCACTCCAACGCCAACCACGACAAAGAGGAGCTAGGAGTAGGCGACTGCAGACGGTGGCATGGGAGAGGGGTAGGCGTCAGGGAGAGGAAGGAGAGGAGAGGCAGGGGCTCTGGGGTGGATCTGGAGAGGCAGAGGAGCCGTGTGGGAGGGGGAAAAGGGAGGGAGAGAGGCGAGGCAGCCGTGGCAGGGGGTAGATAAAGGTGGCTCGGGTTAGAGCTGGAGCTAGGGTTGGGGTAGGAGGGTAGCTCGGGTGTGGGCCAGGAAGAGAGGGTGACCAGGTGGGGGCATCATGGTAGAGAGAGGGAGGGTGAGAGAGGTGTGGGTATCTAGGGTTAGCTAGAGAGGGGTGGCTCGGGTTAGGGTTTTGGAGAGAGGGGGACTTAGGGTTTTGGTTCTTGCATGCATCAAGCTAGATCATACAAGAATGGGTGGAAGTGGTGATGGATAGGGAGAGATAGGGTTTAATATGATCAAAACAATCTCAAGCAAGAAAAGGTGGTGGACAAGATGGGAGGTGTGTCTAAGGTTTTAGGTGCACAAGGCAAGGAGAGACAAGATCAAGATGAGGAGGTTTTGAATAAGAGAGAAAGGGAAGCTCACAAAAGAAAGGATCCACTCAAAACCCAAAGAAAAACCAAAGGAGAAAGAATGGTGGTGCTTTGCATGGCCCATGCAAAAACATTAAATGCCATGTTTTAATCTTGTGAAAACAGAATAAATAAACATGGCATTTGTACCTATGCATTCCCAAAATATGGAATAAAGCCAAGCTAAAAGAATTAAAAGGATGCCCCATGTGGAGTAGATGGAGATGACCATATTTGAATAAAAATGGGACTTGCTAGTGTGTATGTGCCACTAGGTATTTAGTAAGCCCAAAAATATCCCAACATGAGCATAAACCCCAAAACAACCCATATGGAAGCTAGAAAAGGGTTCCACTCACAAGGCATGCAAAGGATATGTGGCTCTCATAAACCAATAATGTGGAAACAATATGGTGCATATATGAGAGCATGTGGAGATAGAATTGGATCCATCCCAACCCACATGAGCTAGAGGTAAAACCAAATAAGTTGCAATGCTCATATATGGTGGAATGGTGGAATAATGGGGTGGTGACAAGAAAGGTGGTGGAGTGGAATAAAAGATATGCCCCCAACTCAACTTGGGCATTTAAACAATATATCAATAACCAAATACAATATCAAGAGGCAAATACAATTAACAATGCACATGAGAGAAGAACCAAAACAAAAAGGGTTTTATATGATGCTCAAATGCAAGGTGGCATGATGACATGAGCATGATATAATTATGATGCAACAATTATATATAGGAAGTAGCCATTATATAGACTAGGCTAGTAGCATTGCAATTGTTAGACAATTGGGATGCTACAATCCACTCCTGCAACCTCTAAGTTGTTTTCTATGGTCTGCAACCAGTCATCAGCATCTAGTGGGTTCTCAGATTGGTTGAAGATTGGGGGATTTGTGTTCTGAAAGTTTTTGAGTTTGGATCCTTGGTGATCCTGATTTCCATGCCCTTGGTTGTTGAGAGCCATCTGGGCGATCTGCTGCAGTGTTGCTAAGTTGGCTTGACGTCGCTACCGCTTGCTTCACGATCTTCTATGAGATTCTCGCAAGATCTGCAGATTGGGTCCCGCGACGAGCTTCCTCCTTGGTTTCCACGAGGCATCTGGAGATTTAGATAGATATAGGGGTAAGAGGGAAATTCTAAGGTTCATGGTTTTGAGGTTTTCAAAGCTAAAACTTTGAGTTAGACTCAGGTTTCTCAACTAACTGCTTTTTCATTCATGCAAACAAGCACACGATACAACACACACCACAGCAATAAAAGGGAAACAGATGGTTTGAAGAACCATTCTGCAATCTACGATACAATGAGATGCTATATCTCATGCTACGACAGTGCTCTAGTGCATCTACTCATCGTCGATGAAGTCGGAGTCTTCATCATTAGTGTAGAAGTCCACCGCATCCTCTGCCAGAAAATCGTCATCGTTGCTGAGGTAGGAATCCATATCTCCCTGGATGTCTTCTCCTTCATCATCTTCTTCCTTGGCGGCAAGCTGAGCTTCCTGCTCCTTGACAGTCTTCTCGAGGTCGGCCACCTTCTTGCGAAGACGGGCGATGGTGCGATCCTTCTTGGCACGCTGGCGACGAAGAGACTGGCGGTCTTGGACGAGTAGTGTGAAAGTCTGGGCCTTCTGGTCGGCGATTGCACGGTTCTGGTTGGCTAACTCGCTGGCATTGTCCAGCTCCTGCTGTCGGTCATGAAGCAAGAAGTCAAGATTCTCCACTTGACGCTTCAACTCTGGGTGACTTGGCATCTCCATTGGCATTCCCATGAAGTCACGTCTTGCATAGTGGGCAAAACGGGTTCCTTGAATCTTGTTGACGCTGAGGGCACATAGACGTCAGAGCTTCATGCATTGCCCTCGCTAATCCATCTAGCCGCTTGTTCTCTCTCACAGAGAACTGAATTCTCCTAAGTTGGTGCTTCAATGCTTCCTCAAGATCTCGGTGACTAGCCATTGTAGGTCTCCTCCGGGGTCCCGGAAGTTGAGCTCCAAGAAACTCCGGATGTGGGCATCCTGAAATTCGACAGTGAATCCAGATCCTCTCAAGATCAATCGACCTCCGTTTCCCAACTGGTAAAACTTGCTGAACTGAGTCTCCATCTACAAGAATTTAGGATGAGGAAATTAGTGAAGTGATCAAGTGTGTCAAATTTTAAGTAGTAATGTAAGAATTTTGAGGAACATGTATTTTTGTGAAAGAATGAGTTCACAAGGGTAAGAGGGGAAATAGTTTTTCATAAATACCCACTTTGGTTTTTGAAGCTAAGTTTTTGGTTTGGACGTCCATTCTAACTAGGGTCTCCTATGGTCAGGATGGCTCTGATACCAACTTGTCAACACCGGGATTTTTAATCCCAGATGCCCGTTATGCCATACCTCGCAATCCCAGGATTACCATTTTTGCGAGACATAACAGATTGGATATCATAGTACATCATCCATTACAAACCATACATAAGGTTTTACACAAAATAAGGATCTCATGATCCAGTCTTTAATACAACAAGCAGCGGAAATAAACGATAGTGTAGCGGTGGGGTCCATCTTCAGGGGCACAGGCAATGCTGACGAAGGCAGATAGTCCTAGTTATCATAGCCGTCCTGCTGACCATCATCTTGATAATCTCCTTCATAGTCTGGCCATGATAATAGCCAGGGACAAAAACCGTGAGTACTCTTTAAGTACTCGCAAACTACTACTAGCAAGGGTTATACTTCTAAGTTAAAGTGCTGAATTGAAAGAATAACTATCAAGTTAAGTTTGAAACCTAAGCTGAGTTCTAAAACAAGAAAAGATAAAATAAAAGTCTAGAATCACTTAAGTTGGGAAGCTATTGTCATCTACACAACACTGTTGTGGTCAAGTCAAGGTTCATCATTCATTTCATGGTCTTTAGAAAACATCTGACAACGAAACAGTATGGCCCTTCCAACTGTCCATAACCGCGGACGCGGCTATTCGAATAGTTTGACACTCTGCAGAGGGGGTACACTTTCACCACAAGATTCGATACATCCGTCAGGGATAACCCTGAATCATCATACTTGGTATGCAGATAATCAAACATAACCTTCTCTTTACACACCCTAGTACAAGCACCTCTCCTATGAGCATGGCCTCCCAACCATGACCATCAGTCATTTTGGGCACTGCATAGGTGGACAACATTGAGAGGTAGCCTCAGCTCAAACCTCTCCCGTGAGGGAACTAATACTAATGCATATAAATTTCCAGCTAAGCCTTACCCAATTCAGGTAATGTGGTTGTACGGTAAATTTGGAATGGTATCGCATCCGAATCCAACCATCAGTTTTATAAAAGGGTTAAGGCTCATGCCTTATCATTTTCATCATCATAAAGCAATTGTGTTTCTCAACACATGTCAAAACATCTCAATAGAATGACTCATCATTCCAAGGTTTTCATAACTCATTTTCACTAAGTGTTCCCATCTAAAGTGACTCAAGTTTGATCTATTCTAAAATACTAGGTTAAGAGTGTTCGCTAAGGTGGAGGGGTAGTATCAATCTCATGCCATAGGATGACATCTAAGGGTTCTAATTAGGTCAAGTTTTATACTCTTTATGCTACCTTCAAAATTAATTAAAGAACTTTGTGTAAACTGAGGGGGTGTGAGCAAAGTATGCTTAAGGCATCTTTACTAAACTATCTAGTTTTATTCTAGCTTGCTACACTAGCTTACTAAAGCATGTTTGCAAAGGTTAGCTTGCCACTAATAGCTTGCCTTGGTTGGTGTAGTGGTTGAAGTTGTCTTCTTCTTCTTCTTCTTGGTAGAACTCCTCCTCCTCGAAGGCTTGGTCGGTACTATCGTCTAGAAATACATAGGGAGGGCAAAATCACCAAACAATACTTAACTTAGCCTAAGTAGTATTCTAAACCACACAATTGGTGATCTATTATCATCCAAAACATCACAAGTTTAATTCAATAGTTTCCACCTTTTTATTTTGGAAAAGTAATTTCTACTCATTGAAAATTTAACCATGATTTAATATTCACCACCAAAATATGGGATTCATGTGGACACATGTCCTCACCACATATTCTAACCTGTGGGAATGAAATTTAAAGGTTGGCTTACTATCACTTTGGTTTAAGTTTATTATTTAATAATTTAAAGTGACTAGAAATGCCTATATAGCATTATTTTGGTACTTATCCACAGTCACTGTCTGTAAACCTTAATATTATTACATATTTGGATAGATATGATGAAATGTGATTTTTGAGAGTTGGAATCAACTCAAAAGCTAACTTGGTTGATTTTACAAAAATGTTTCAAGTTGCAAAAGCTTCTGCCTTCTTATTTTTATTAGGAGAACTCTATAACTCTAAATGAATTAAATCCAACGGGCTTGGATAGAGCATTTCAATACCTTTCAGACAAAATTGGTTTCATGCAATTTGGATTTGTCAAACTCACAGAATTGAATTTTGAAACACTGGACAGAAACTATATTCTAACTAAAAAGAAAAATCCTAATTTGAATCTACGGCTTGCTGAAAGAAATGGGTCGGCCCGTTGGCTGTTCTGCACGCTGAGGCTGCAGGGCAGGGGGTTCCTCAGCGCCACTTAACACGCTGGTTGCAAGCGCGAACGGTGGCCGTGCGATCTGGTTCTAATCCAACGGCTAAGGGTCATCGTCGACGTTGCGCAGCGCCGGCGAGAGAGAACCCTAGCGCGGCCAGTGGGGGTCGTTGGGGGCTCACCGGGGTTCAGGCGAGGGTCGGCAAGGCGGGCGAACGACGAAGTCGACGACGGCGAACCTCCTGGTACCGGCAGCTTCTCTGGGCCTGGATCAATGGCGCCCTTCTCCTCCCGAGGCGGCGGCTCCGGCTGCAATTCCGGCGCTCTGGTGCTCGAGCGGCTCCGGCTGGCGGTGGGGAGTGAGTGTGAGAGGTGGTGAGTGAGATGGTGTGCTCAAACTGGCTGGGGGTGGCCTCTATTTATAGTGGCGAGAGGGGACCGACGGGGCGCACGGTGAGCTCGTCGTGGTCGATGGTATAGACGACTATCGGCATGGGCGACGGTAAGTGCGGTGCTCTGGCGATGCTCAACGACACTGTGGCGACGGGGCGGTGCGGTTTGGTCTGAACACGCGATGCTACGCGGCGAGGCGGCGTCTTCGACGACGAAGCGGTGGGCTGTCGTCATGGGGCGACGAACGGGATGTCTGGCGGTCTCGGTCGGTGATGGCGATCATGTATGCAAGCGGCGAGGGTGGCGCGCTCTGTGGGCTGGTCGAGGGTGGCGCTTAGCGCATGCTCGGCATGGTTGCTGGCGGGTTGGGCGCGTCCGCGGCGTGTGGGTCCAGGGGTTGGTGGCCAGGAGTGGCGGTGGACGGTGGGCTGCCTCCTAGACAAGGTTGGCACGGCTAATTCTCCTCCTAGCTTGCTGTCTCCACTGGGGTGGCATGGTGAGCTTCGGCTGTTCACCATTGATGTCATTGCCCAGCTTACAGTGAGTCTAGTGCTTGGTTTAACTTGCTAGCTGATCTACTGAGATGGTTGTGAGCTAGAGAGGAACAAGTTAGGCTTCAATCACGCTCATAATAGTGTTTGGTTTTGTTTGATTTGTGTCCATTGCTCGATGAAATAGCCGCAAGAACTCAAGTTTTGAATTTTGAAAATATTTTTGGTGGGTGTGCTAAGTTGGTGCTGGTGAGTCTGCAGATGCTTGGGTTTTGAAAGTTGAGCTTGTTTGAGTGGTTTTTGAAAAAGTGGGATCTTCCCATATGATAAAGATTCAATTTTAAACTGTTATTTAAAATAGTTTACAGAAGGTTTTTAGAAGATCAAAAGGTGGGCCTTGGTACCTTATTATGTGTACTAGCAAGGGGTGCAAAGATCTAGAATTGTTTCTGTTAATTTTTGAGTACTAGGAATAGCCAAAGTAGACATGGGAGTTAATTTTGGCAAAATGACCATTTCTCCATTTTAAATCTTTTTGATTTGATTTTCTTTAGCAAAAGTTTGGGAATGATGTAGATGATGTTTAAATCACCTAAGAAACATTTTACAAGCATTGGATCACTTAATCATGGCAATTCAAACAACTCCTATTTAAATGCACATAATGTGAATGCTTTCATTAGAAAAATGGAGAAGTTTTTGTTAACCCTATTTTTGGATGATTGGATCTTTGATAAACTTGGATTGAAGTTTTGGAATGTTACAGTTATCCCATACTACTCAGATTAAGTTTTTTAGGTACCTCATTTTCCAAAGACTCTCACGAACCCTACACATGCAATTCTATGACTCGCATGGCTCAAACAACTCCTGTAGTAATGGCTCATAGGATTGAGGAATAAGTTTTGGTGGGGTTTAAAATTAAAGGCTATGCAATACTTGGGATTCTAATTTAATGCAATCGTGACTCAATGATGCAAGAATAAGATAGAAGCATATGTGCTATATGTATGCAAGCATGGGGAATTGCTTGCCTGACAGTTCAGTTGTAGAATAGGAAGGATCCGGGTGTTACTCCCGAGGCTCCTGGTATTCTCCTTGCTCAGTGTCTATCCGGATAAAAACCAAACACAAGGGCCAAAATAAATACATTGCACAATAATCTAAATCATACGCAACAAGCAAACAAGGTATACCATGATAGAATAATGCACAATTTCATGGTACTAGCTGAATACCCATGCTTCGCAACGGAGTATATTCAATCATCATCTTATTACCCCCTCTTGTTGAATGTTTGACTTAGTCTTGATGCTCGCATGCGAGTGATTCCACCCGAAAAACATACATGGAAAGAGGTTGTCACTACAACATCCTTCACACTTTTTCCCCAATTATACACTCAACTTTCCCACAACTTCGCTGACACTATAGTGTCGCCTCCACAGTGCCCTCCCACCAGAGCCACCAGCCGTCGGCTCAACGCCCTCCCTCATTATAGAGCTACTCAAGCCCATGTCGGTAGACCACGTTCGACGTACCACGCGCCACTCCTTAGTTATCTCGTGCATACAACCCCCTCTGTTTGTTTGCTCCTTTTGTCCCGACTACAACTCTCAGTCTGGTCTCGCTCAATTCTGTCTATATACGCTTTTTCGTTATTTCGTTTCTCCATGGATGGTTCACTCTCTCCCTCTCCATATGCGGTCATGTAAGATAGCATCTCCACCTTTTATATATGTTTTCACATGTCGACCAAATCCTCGAGAGTGACACATCTATGGCCAACATCGAGCCAACCCTCGAGAGCGACACATTAGCCCATGTCGAGTCCTACCTCACCAATGGTCTATACGTTGAGGATTCGTTTGTCCACTTAGCCCATGTCGAGCCCTACCTCACCAGAAATCTATACACTGAGGATTCATTTTGCAGCCCTTGATATAGACTAATATTTGGAAAATCTAAACTACTCCAACAACAATTCGAAAAGATGCGCTAATGCAACTTCACTGGGAAGCACTAATAAAATCTAGGTGTACATGTTTCTCTTATAAGTTCAAAATCGAAAGTAATTCCATAATAGTGTTCTCGTCCGATAACCATAATAAAAATCTAAAAAAAATCTAAAAAAAATCTAAACAACTCGTGCAATAATAGACGAACAAAAGAAATCAATAAGGTTTCTGCTTGTTGCATTTTTCCTAAATCCCATTTTCACTAAGCTTGTTAGTACTATTTTCTATTGTTTTCCCTCCTACATAGATGATCGTTCTCCACGACAACTTGTTTTCCTAGATCTGCTCTCCATCCTTGTGGTAGGCCGGTTCCACCGACGGACAATGTTCCTGACTGGTGTTACGAGATGCTCGCGTCGTTTGACTGTTGGTATCATGACCGTGAACTGGGGTATGTTTTTTCAAGAGTATATCCTTTAGGAGCCATGAATGGCGCGTATTCATAGGAGGTTTCAATTGTTTGTTAGGATTAAAAAAATTGTTGCTTGTTCCACAATAGAAAAAATTAAGGTGGAAAAACACCCAAAAACATGAGTCTGGTCCGATACTGTTGCTCTGCATAACCTAGAAAAGGGAGAAGGTCCATCAAGAATGCTATGTTCCTTAATTCTATTGTTTATGCAGCCATCGATCGCTGCTCTCTCCCCCGTTGTGGTTGTTCGCCTCGCTCATCTCCCCACTACAAACTCTCACTCCACTCTGCAAGAAAATAAATCTCTCGCTGAACTCCATCTCGCCATGGTTGGTTCACTCCAGGCCTTCTTTTTCCCTTGAAAAAAACTAACACAAAATCATCGCTCGTTTTCTCCTTGAAGGATCCTTGTAAAGAGCAAGGCCCTCCCTTTTGCTCGAGAAGGCGCAAGCAACCTCGATAAGCACCTAGTCGTGTCGTTCGCCACCATTTTCCTTAGAAATCCCTGACGAGGCGTTTGGCGTAGAGGCCTTCGTAGGACAGTATTCTCCGCACACTTCCGTGTTGCCCGGCACCCTAATATATCTCCATAACGCCTTCCCATATGTTCCTTATCTTCTTCCCAATTTACTACACATATATACATTTATCAAAGGCACAACTTATTTAAATGAGATCTGACTTGTGTGAAGAGTGTTGCAACCTGTTGGTGTTGTGGGGGGCGGTGGGGGACGTAGTAGTAACGGACTACACGGAGTGTGTGGTGCCGTTTAGTACCCGAAGCCAATGGGTTTGATCCCTCTGTTGCTGCTGTTGTTGCTTTGGCAAGCTTGTTGGCGACCTAGTTCCATGTGAGTAGCTCCGCCGGGCTGCAGACGACAAGTACGACAGAGCAGTGCACAATGCTACGACCAAAGCTCGAAGGGAATAGTAGTAGTAAGCTTAGTATGTGGACAGAATCATTGTCATCCTTGCGAAAAACTCTGAGCAGAGTTGTGTGGATTACAGAGGGAGCGCGGCATGCAATTCTATAAAGACATGCTCCAGCGCATTCTTATTCCTCCGGGGCGTGTTCCAGAAGTGACACGAGGCCATCCGTATGCTTGTGGTTGCCATCATACTCACTTCTCTGGTGTCACCGACAATGGTAGGGTCGTCTTGACCATCTTCCTCGTGGTTCTGCTGGAGATCCCCGTGCATGGTTACTGTAGGTCCTGATGAAGTAGGGACTGGAGACATATATACTTGATATAGAGAAAGCTGTGTGAGGATTGCGTCATTGTGCAATGATTATTGTGTGAAATTGAAGAACCAACAGATATAAGCACGTTGGTATCCACTACCTCATACTCCTGATGCTGCTGAAACTGGCATACACGCGCGCCAAAAATCCAAGGATCGGCAAAATAACGGTATAGAATTAGATCAAGCTGGTGGCGTGCAGCGGTGCAGACTGTGTTGCTCCGAAGCCGAGTACAGGGAACACGCAATGTCGGTGCAGCGTCACGCGGGGCTGTGGGGTCGCATGCCTTTTTCACCGTTGGGCCGATAAGAGCAGCGCCCCGCCCTCACCTTTGACACTGTCGAGAAGACCTGGACGTGGTGCCGGTATTCGTGGCCGCCGCGGCTGAGCTCAGAGCGGAGCAGAGGGTCGCGCCGTACGTAGCGGCCTTAATCTCGAGCCACCACGCGACCAACTCGTCCTAGTCCGCGTCGATGGACATATGGCGCATTGCCGGCTCGTAGAGGACGTTTTCTCTCGTCGTCTTCATGGATGTTGTGCTCGAGCTGGGGTCTCCAACTCGTTGACGCTATGGAAGGCCTAAAATGTGGATTTGCAACCGTGGGCACCGCATGTGTTGCGATTTATGTGGTTTGGTGGCATAATTTGCGGTAAACGGATATGGAATGGACCAGAGAGCAGCGAGCGGGCGGTAAACTCGGGAATTTTGAATTTTTGTTGATGTAACAGTTTGTTCAGATAAGATAATATTTGCTAACCGAAGTTTGTTACCAGATGCTTTTTTTATTTAGGCACCGAGTTTGTTGAGGAGTGGCATTTACCTAGTAATTTATTGAAGTGTGACACCAGGCATTCGCAACTTTTAAAATAATAGTAAAGATAACCTAGCATGGCATGGGTGAGGTGTGAAAACAATAATAAAGCACTTTATTAATTTATTTTGGCATATTTTACTCCTATAAACAGTTATGATTATTTAACATTTGTATGATGCACGCTTCAATTCATATCATGGAATGCATATTTAGAATGGGCTTGTCACGCTGAATGATTTAGGCATATTAATTTTCGAATTTGGAATTACAGAAATAAAGTTATAGATTTATTAAGAAAAGGCATTTATTGGCATTTAAATAATTTCGAAACTTTAAATTGCTCAAAATTTATTTTGGATGGCATATTTGGATTTCTGGCTTTTTTCTGATCAGAAAACATATATCATATGTATTATTTGAATTTATGGATTTAAAACATTATTTAAATCATTCTATGTTAATAATGGGTCAAAAGTCAAATGTTTGACTAATTAGAGTAGGATCTAGGAAAATTTAAAAATATGGTTAAATTCACAATTAAATTTGAATCATATTTTATTTTGGAAATTTTGTCAAATTCGAAATATTGAAACATATATGAATTATATTAGATATAACAATATTTTGGATTTATTTTTGAATTTCAAAAATGTTGAGAAACTTTTTATACTCAGCTCTAGCTAGTCCCAGATGCTGATGAGTGGGGTCGCTGCTGACTAGGCGTTGTGCTAGTGCAGGCTGCTGAACTGGGACTTTTCTTACCGGCGTGCAGCTCACCCATAGAGACCGACAGGCGGGTCCAGTGTTGCCGCGGGGCCACTCGCGCGCGTGTACAGAGAGGACGTGACACAAGGCGGCGCTGGGGGCCGCGGGTTGTTTTTCGAAAAGGTCAGGTATATTTTTGTAAAATGGCAAGGGCGGTTGATAGGTGGGGCCGCAAGGGTTGCGGGCTGCTGAAACAAAAAAAAGACAGGGTTCGATCTGCAAAACGTTCCGGCTAGCTGTCGATTCTGACGAAGACGCCACTGTGCGCAGCCGACCAACGCAACTTCAACGGACGGAGGCGAGCAACTGGTTGCGAAAATCACAGCACCGCAAGAACGAAAGTTGTAGAGGGAAGAACCATCTAAAAAATTTGTACAGGAAACTTCGCCGGAGGAGGACCGTAGGGCTGGAAAAACTACGCATAGATAGAAACCACAACAAGACCAAAACAACCCCACAAAAGGGATATATAGAAAAAAACAGGGGAAAGATCTAACTTGTTGGACACATGATACTCCTTTGGACTCGGCAGATCTAAAGCAGCCCACCTCATTAACCCTGTGACAAGGACACACTTGAAGAAATACCGTTCGGATTCCCATAGACATTGGTCTGGCGGTATACTTCTTCAAGAAACAAAGCTTGTATTGGTCACACTTAATGATGAGCAGCTCTGTGTTGGACACATGATACTCTTTTGGACTCGGGCTCAAACCACTAGAGCCGCCACTCTCCATACTCGAGCTCCAACCACGAGATACGCTCGCGCGGGAAGATTAGGGCACAAGCTAAGGGAAAACAATTGAACTAGGGTTAGGTCTATGCGATATTTGGAACATAACATATCTTATAATTATCTGACATATCAGTTTCACAAAATCAGTCTTGCAAGATATTAGCTCACCCTAATTGGCTATTATACGAGAGGTGCTAGGTGCAATGTTATAGGGAAGATGCTCTCCTCCATGCATGACCAACATCCACGTGTCATCCAAGCTAACACAATTTTGACTAGAAACCTCGCTTACAACTAAATTTAGTCATGATGACAAGTTTGTGCATAAACTTTAGCAAATCACGAGTTGGAGGGCTAAATTGAGCCACGCACACAAGTACAAGGATTGTTTGTGTTTTTAACTCCATGGACCATGGATAATCAAATGACCATGCATAGTTGTGATCTACGTGAGGATGCATCACGGTGGCGAATATTGTGCATGTCATGTGATCGACGAGCACAAGCTTATGTCGTTCGTGAGTACGTGCCATAAATACATTGATAATTTTCCTCATAGTTTTTGTCCGGTAAAGCAAATTGGTATAACTTCTGCGTCTTGCGGTACACCGACTGGCTTCTGGACGAACACCCATATGCGGTAATTGAGCCTACGAGCTATGCATCTTGGGGTAGGGTCGCGCTCTGAGATCTCACATTCCTCACGGTGCCTCCGTGGTACAATACCACTACTATTGGAATGTTCGAGATGATGAAGAGGTGTTTTTCAGTGTTGAGGCTTGCTTTGGTTCCTCTCCCTTTTCTCAAATTTAAGAAATTGAAAACACAAGGAGGGTCTGCATTAACCAATGCCTGTTCGGCTTGGAGGACATGAAGGGGTATCGGCCAATCCTAGCCATTCTTATGTTTTCAGTTTTCTAAGTTTGGGAGTACGGGAGGACACTAGAGTAAAACTCTTATTTGTTTTCATTGACAAGAAGGATTGATCTTCATCTTCTCATCTAATGGTCGTAACGTGAATCAAATGATGTATTAATTACTAGTAGTTACCGGTAAGGTCTACTAGTACCAGAGAACTCGATGAAGCTAGCTGGAGTACTACTGTCAGTAGCTGCTGCAGAAGAGAGAGGGAGGGAGTTTTGCACAAGCCGGTGCACGTGGCAGTGTGTTCCTTCCGAGACAAGCTAGATTTAACACCCTCACCGCCCTCCCCATGCACACACAACCTCTTTTACTCAGTCCCTTCTTCCCATCCACTACCGCCCCTGGCCTCTCTCTCCATATTGTTGCCGACCATCTCCTCGGCTCCATACTCTATAGGTGGAGGTGAGATCGGTGCGGCAACCTTCTATAGGGCGGTGGCACATCCTTCATCCCTGTCCAGCGGCAGTAATGGCGGTTTGTGAAATACTAGAACACTCGTATCTATTCCCTTCGTTTCATAATATAAGATATTTTTAGCTTATGTGAAATGAGTGTAGCTAGATTCACTCTGAACTTACATGATAGAGTTGATGATGCGGTTAAATTTTTATTGTCGATTGCGCAGCATTGTCAACACTACAGTAGTTCTTATCTCGGCTATGGATCTTTTTTGTAGACTAGGATTGCATGGAAGCTTGTTTTTTGGGCTAGATCCCATAACTAAGAACAGTGGGGATCCATTCAAAGTTGGTAGTTCGGCAGCGCAAACTTTTGAACATTTTCACATATTTGACAAACAACATCATGTAATCAATATTACAACTTACTGCAGAAGGAGATATGGGAAGGAGCAAAAAAAGGATTCTCGACGAAATAGGTTCAATTCTGTGACTTCTGCTATCCCAGATGACAAGGTAAATCATTAGAATGACGTATGTTCTTGTCGTCCCACGCATATGCTTTCGCTATAGTCTCTGTTTATCTTGTAACTACAGAAGCACAAAGTTGAACAAGACTCCCAGTTTCCTGATGACGGAGTAGAAAATGGATGTCATATTGCTACACCTAAGACGCCACCTTGTTTACCTTCTATGGAGACTGATGCAGCTGCAGCTGCAGCTGGAACTGATGAGCCTGCACCTGCCATTGTCGTGCCAGATGATGGAGGTGGTGGATTGGTTTTACTATTGGTGGAGACTTGTGTGGCTAGAGCTAGCAGTGAAGAGCCTCCAGAGGACATTGTGGTGCTCGATAGTTCACCTATTGTGGAGACTCATGCTACCGGTGCTGGCGCTGCTATTGGTGCTGCTGATCCTGCTCCCGAAATCATCGTGCCACCCGAAGGAGGTGGTAAATTGGGTTTACAATCTGTAGAGACTGTTGCACCTGAAGGTGGTGAATTGTGATGTGGAGCTTTCTTTCTTATGATTTGTATGATTTTCTCTAGAACCTGTATTATGTAGCTACCTTACGCATTTATTACACTTTTCCCTATTGAACTATAGTTTGGAACTAGAACTACTCCTAGTATGTAATAATATTCGGGTTCTTAAGTATTATCGATGATAAACCAATGCTAGCTGAGCTGCACGAGAATTGGCCTCTGCCACTTCCAGTCGTGGTTCCTGGCTCATCTCCTTTCCACAAGCACGGTGAAAAGATGGTTTTGTTCCTTTTCTTGTAATGCTATTATGCTTGTGTTATTAATCTGGCAATTTTATGCTAATTTGGTCACCCAATGCGTATTTATGTCTCTACATACAAACATATTTGTTCACCTGACTTGAATAGAAAACAATGTCGTCTTTGCATCGACTAACACAAGGAGACATGCAAATATTTATTTATTTTTGAAATAAGGGAAAAGATTTGCCATTTTCATTGATAGAGAGGGAAATGCAATTAAATTATATTACGATAACTACTCGTACAAGTCATAGAATGGTAGGGGCTGCCATAGGAAATCGTCACCTCTAGCATAATGTTCTACAGAAGGCGGTATTACCAGATCCACAACCTTCTTTTCCTTGGGATGACAATGTCAAGTGCAGGATTTCGATTCTAAATGCAATCTAGTGCAGGTTCATCAGGACAACCTCCAACTGCATCAGTCTCCACAGAAGGTACATCAGCGTTATGGCAGACACCATTGGAAATGCAAGCTGAAGCTGTTGTTATACTCCTATTAGGACCATAGATAAGGGCCATAAATTCAATCTCCGAAATCTAGCGTTACAAAATAGACAAGAGGTTTTCCCATCTAGAAAATTTATAGACAATTCATAGTGCAATTTGAGCGTGTTACATGATCCTTAGATCTTAGTCCATATGGTCTTTTTAATGGTGGAACAAAATTTGCTGGTATTTTTATTTCTACGTAGAACCTACAAAACATAGCCAAGCAGACATTTTAATATACCTAACTTTTCTATAGTCTATATTATATGTGAAGATATCTTTGCATAACACTCACTTATCAAACTGTCTACGGATATCTTCCCGCTCCTTGGAAATGCGAAGTAGACATTCTATAGGATACATCCATCTATATTGTACTGTACCTCTAAGTACTTTCTCGTAAGGTACATCAACAGCCAAATGCTCCATCGTATCAAAGAAGGATGGGGAATATATCAGGTCAAAAGCTTACACAGGATCTCTGCCAAGTCCTTTTTAAGATGTTTTCCAACTCTTCTGTCCAGAGCTCTACTATAGATTTACCAAAAGAACATACCTACCCAAATCTACAAGCACCTTGTAAATATAGATGGTCACAAGCTTTAACTATTTCTAGGAGAGGTGGAGAACAAACCAAAGCTAACAAAAATGTCTAGTGCCTGAATCTAGCAGGCGAAGCGTGGGGATCACCCAGCTGACCGCTGGCATGTGCGTCTTGCGAAGAACAGTGCGGCCAATGGTGGTAGGTCGCACTGTTGATAGAAAGTCGTCGAGAAGTTTTTTTAAGACATGGAGAAGTTTGCGGCTTGGTTCTAATCCGGTGCATCTCCCATAAGAATGGCACAAAATTTGAAGAGATAGGGGCTGGTTGCTCGACTGAGGGCGTGCTTAGGAAAGTTTGGGGTCTTGTTGCAACGTTTTGGCAAGCACGGGGTGTTTGTCCACAATTTCCACAGAAATATCTGTAAATATTTTATCATATTTGCCAATTCTCAGTCACCTCTCTCGCCATTGGATTTACCTTGCAATTCGTGCAACGTGAGGGTTACACATTTGTTGCAACTAGGTTCTAACTGGGAATTTAGTGAGTTGCAACTACTAGGTTGCAATTGAGAATTAGCACAATTAGTAGGGTGACGTCAGCTCCTTAACATAATAAGTTCTCGGGCGCCTCAGATCTAGGCGCTCATATTTTATACCTTTTTTCCTTGTTGACGTCTTTGTTTCGAATCCGACCGAGTCCTAGCATGTACCTTGGGATTTTAACTATCGAGCCCAAGAAATTAGCCCATCTGGCCTCATTATAGCCCAAGATCTTTTAATTCAGCCATGTTTTGGGTCATTCGGTCGCGGAAAATAGCCCAATTATTTTGAGCGAGAACCCATGAAAATATCCCATGGATAATAGCCCATCAATCCCTGCTTGGCGCATTTTTCTTCAATTCGGACTTTTTTGGGCACTATCCACCCACCCCTAAAAAACTACGCCTATCCATGTTTTTTAAGTACTACCTACTACATTATGTATAGCATTTTTTAGTTTAGATGTCGGCAATCACGCGTAGCAGATGGACAAGCAACTTTTTAAGAAGAAAATAAATAATTTATATACCATGTTAGTATACAGTTTTTATGCTTTATAAAAGCATAAAAAAATTCTTGTGTAGTGGCAAGGTATGCAGTTTATCTGTAGCAATATTTCTAACTAAGAGGCTGACATGACTGACCCACCTGCCTATAGCTAGCTCCCATCAACCTTACCATATAAGAGATCAAGTTTAACGAGTGGGTTTAAAAGTACTTGTACAACAATCACGACCGGACAAAAGAGGACCAAGATAGACACGTTTCTTGTCTAGAGAGTCTGACACGTGGGCCCTAGCAGCAAGACCATACACGATTGTCACATCGATCAACGTTACCAAGGTCAAACCGGCGGACGCGACTGAAAAAGTGTCCAACATACACATGTTTCCTCTATAGAGGAGGATGACATGTGGACCTAGCAGGGAGACATTATACATGTGCTGTATCGAGCAACGTTGCCAAGTTCCAAAAGGGGAGCCACGAGAGAAAACAAAGTCCACCATGCACATGTTTCCTACACAGAGGAGGCTGACATGTGGGGCCCACCAGCCTGTATAAACGGTAGAATCAACAAGCAGCGCTATCAAGTTCGGAACAGGGTAGCACAAGTGAAGGAAAAAATTCCATCATAAACACTATTCATCTAATGAGAGGATGACATGTGGGGCCCAGGAGGTTGATTAAACGGTAGATGCATCGAGCAGCGTTATCAAGTTCAGAACAAGGTAGCGAGAGCAAAGGAAAAAAATCCATCATACACATGTTTCTTCTAATGAGAGGATGATATGTGGGTCCTAGCAGCCTGATTAAACGGTAGATGCATCGAGTAACGTTATCAACTTCGGAAAAGGGTAGCGCAAGCGAAGGAAAAAAAATTCCATCATACACATGATTCTTCTAATAAGAGGCTGACATGTGGGACCCAGCAGCCTGACTAAACGATAGACGCATCGAGCAACATTATCGAGTTCAAATCAGGGAGGCACGACCGAAAAGTATGGTCCACTAGAGACACTGACGTCCGGGACCCACACGCCTCAAAAGACTTCAGCGAGTCAACATCACGTGAGGAAACAAAGATCTTGCTTCTGTCACGCGCCAGCGGCGCTTCCTCCATGTTTTTGGCAGTTCCGTCATAGTAGAGGACCGCGAAACCGAAAAAAGTTTTCCATCAGCCATGATCGAGCTGAGAAATTTGTCGCGGAAGACGCGCCTTCGACGATGAACATTGGGCCATGTCAAGGAAAATTTCTTATATTGTAGCCAATACTCCCATGCCTCTCAAGCGTGATCTCACTCTCAACACTAAGGGTAATGATGTGGATCAAAAGGTATATTGATCTATGATTGGTTCTTAGCTTTATCTTTCCGCATCTAGACCGGATATCATGTCAAGTGTGGGTATTTGTGCACGGTTTCAAGACGCACCAAAAGAAAGCCACCTTGTGGTTGTCAAGAGAATATTTCGATATTTAGTTAATACCCAAAACTTTGTCTTATGGTATCCTAAGGGCTCGAGCTTTGTACTTCATGGATTCACGGACTCAGATTGGCAGGAGACAAAGTTGGAAGGAAATCAACCTCTGGGGCTTGCCGATTCCTTGGTAGGTCCTTGGTGTGTTGGTCATCAAAGAAGCAAAATTGTGTCTCCTTGTCATACGCCGAGGCCGAGTATATTGCGGCCGCTAGTGGTCATGCACAATTGTTGTGGATGAGGCAAATTTAAAGGACTACAGTGTCACATGTGACAAAGTGCCTCTTCTTTGTGATAATGAAAGTGCAATCAAGATTGCCTATAACCCGGTGCAACACACAAGAACGAAGCATATTGATATTTGTCATCACTTCATCTAGGAGCATGTGAATAATGGAGATATTCACCTCTCATATGTTATCACCAAGAAGAATCTTGTGGATTTATTCACCAAGCCCCTTGATGAGAAGAGATTCCGAGAGTTAAGGCATGAGCTAAATATCATTGGTTCGATATAGGGGGAGTGCGGTACTAATTGATTGGGTAATCCCTCCCCCCATTATGCCCAAAGTAAGAAAATTATCCTCTTAATATCATTGTGATATGTGAGCTTCAATGATGAGTTTTGGTAATGGACCCAAGATATATATTCCCGGTGCCTAGCCAAGTATACTCAAACATGGTGGCCTCGACCACCGACCCACACCTTCTTGAGGGTTTGGATCTTCTTTGCATCTTTGTTGTTCTTCTTTTGGATCTTATCGCTGTTTCTCTTGTGCCTGGCTTTTCACTAGTTTGTTGCTCTATCCTAAGCCTGCTTCCACCCCCTAAACCATGCTCCTTTCTTATCCTGCTTGTTTCTGGCGCTTTCTGGCTGAGGAGGCCAGAGACTCCAAGGTCTGACCCTAGAGACTCTGGCCCTAGGCCCCGGAGACTCTGGCCTAGATGGTTTCTCTATGAATGGTTAAGGGAATTCGGGGTGAGGGTAACCCCCCAGTTACTCCTCTCCACCCCCGACTCCCCTTCTCTCCACCCTCCCGTCCCATCCTCCACATGTCTCCGTTGGGGCCGCCCTCTGCCCCGGATCTGCCGCTTCCACTGTCTAGCATCTCCCCTCTACCACTGCGCCTCCTCCCCACCGACAGGGACCCCTCTCCATCGATCAAGGTTCCATATCTCTCTCTCAATCCCGGTCTAGGGTTTCACCTAGTTGATTTGTGAGGGCTGGGGATTTTTTCCATGGATTTCATGTTCTTAGCAGCAATGTCTATCATCTTGGGAAGATTGAGATCCTAATCTACTGAAGGATCACTCCCCAAGTCGCCTGCTCTCACCATCTTTCAGGGCTAGAGACTCTGGTCGTCATGACCGGAGACTCTAGTGGGGCGGAGACTCCGGGGCTAGAGGGCAGAGACTCCGAGGGTTTTCTCTATTTTTGATCTGGATTTCTTTCTTCCACCATATGTTCTAGGACAAGCTAACTTATCCCCTGTTGTGCTTTCATGCTTTCTTGTTTGTTTTCGCAGGTGGTTCCGGTAGCTCTCATCCTCGTTGTACCAAGTCCAAGACTCCTAACTATGGGGGAAATCCTCACCGGGTTACTGGTCGTCATCCATATGACAGTCGTGAGGAACATGCTGCAAAGACCCAGGTCAAGAAAGCCATGTCACTTCCGAGTTAAGACGAAGAGCGTATTCGTCATGAAGAACTTGCCAAAAAGCGGAAGTATGACAATCTCACCACTCTTAAGAAGATGAACACCGAAGAGTACAGCACAATAAGGAGGCAGTTGTTCTATGAGATGACTAATAACAGTCCAGATGGTTAGTTTTCGAGGAATGAGCACTTTTTGATCATGTCTGAAGTCTATGCAAATCTGTCTATGGAGAAGCATGTGTGCCTGCATCTTCCCCTTGATTTTTCCTTCATGAATAGCAAGTCCTATTTCTCTGAGGCACTCTGGATCACTGATGACTTCAAGTGCACATATCATTTGTAGCTAGTTTTGAATTAAAGATATTGATCCCACATGGAGCAGTAGGTGAAAGACTAAAATAGTTTTAACTAAAACTAAACGAAGTACTTAAGGAATAACTTTGAGATGCAAGAAAAGTATAATTGTTTTTGGGTTTTTGATTGAATGAAGCAATTAAAGTAACATAAAACTTAATGCAGAAAGTAAGAATCGCTTATGTAAAAGAACTTGGAACTGCAAAAGGGAAAAAGGCGTTCTCAGGGAGTGGTGGATACACCGCTAGCAATTTAGACTAAGCAATCAAGATTATTATAACAAATATTCTCATGATATGTATGTATGTGGGAGGAGCTCCATATATGGACAAATAGGAAGCAACCACTGCTCACATCATCCTTCATAACCACAGCTAACAGATAAACGACATCAATCGTATTATCCCGCTATTAAGGGATTTCTCCCGTGGCATGGACATGGAATTATGAGTTCTCCGTGTTTCCCCAAGTTAGTACGTAAAGAATGACAAAAGGTTTATAGTCATAGTAAGTACTATCATCCCTCTGTCTACCAACAAGTAATCCCCTTCATCGTGTCCCCATAAGAGGCAAATATTAGGGAGGTGCACAACTCCCAACATCAAGATGAAGACAATAAACACATACACATAATGATGTATAACATAATAATCTCTACCTCATCTCAATCATATGCTAGGGTTTCTCCATCTCCCCAAGAACTAATGATCAACTCAGACATGGAGGGAATCAACATCATGGCAATGGTAATGGAAACAATTGTAAATCAATAGTTCTTGTATAAATCCACAACGAGTATGGAAATTATAACAAGATCTAGATGGGGTGAATATGGGATGGATGGAGATGATGGTAGTGCAGTGGTTGATGAAGATGAAGATCTATGCCTTGGCCTCCCAGATCTGCGTAGGGCGAAGATGGATCCCTTGGGCGAGTTCCCCCTCCTGGTTCCTTCCGGAGGTGAGGTTTTTTGGCAATTCTAGGTGTTCTGTATGTCGTCTCTCCGATCCAGTTGCACAGGGTGAAACTATTTGAGGAGGTGGTGGTGGCGCCAACTATACGACCGGAACTATATGGACGAAAAAAGTATTCCGGTCATATAGTTGGTCTTTAAACCCTCTAGATGCCTCAATTGCTTCAGGTTTTATTCTGGTGTTACTGATATTTCCCAAATAAGCGATTTACGTTGTTTTTGACTCCTTTTCTCCCCAATACAACTGCTCCAAGAATTATGTCCATTGTACCCATCATTTGTCCTGATCCTGGTGAAAATAGACATAAAACATGCGCATGAACGCCATAAAATACCAGGATCCTACAAGTACAGTGCAAAATAATAATATAAAACATGATGCAAATATGCACTCATCAACTTTCCCAAGCTTAGAATCTTGCTCGTCCTGAGCAAGTTTAGCTTAATGGATGTGATACTCATATTCATGAAGCTGAGTCGACAAAATAAATGAGGCAGTTGCAGCATATGTTTATCATATATGATACATAGGAATAAGTTCATGAATAGTACCATACTCGAACAATCCAAAAAATATTAGCAGGATTCCACACCTTAGCATTTAACAGTTCACAAAAGATCACTCTCGATATGATGTAAAAGTATTCAGTTGAACTGAATGAGTTAGCAAGGCAGTCCCAACTGTTTTGCATTAACATATTCACTTGGGATTTAAAATCTCAAACGCTTCTTTGTCATACTACAATATAGTGGTGCATGCCTATTTGCTCTTTGGACATTAGCTCTTTTTCTTCTCTCTTATATATATATGCTCACACTTTTGTTTAAGTGTTGTGCAAAGGCGCTAGCCGTACATTCCATTTCATGTAGGAATTCAAAGTTTAATGATCTCAATTACCAAATTCCAATTGTATATGAAGCAATATTTATAGCTTGAATATTCTATCTCGTCTTGTTCTCACTCTAATTTGATAGCACTTTTAATTTTTCCTTTGTTCAAGGTTTTTTTTCAAATTAACTGATCAGATATTTTTTCTTTCTTTGTAAATCAAACCATGCACTTACAACATATTGACCAAATTATCTGTGTATGTTCCATTAATACCAATGGTGTGGAAGACTCCTATTGTTATCATCAAGTACAAGTGAAATTATACTCAAGCCATTCATATATCCAATAGGACAAGCACAAAACTCCATATATGATAATAAACCCGGAATTTCACAAATAGGATCGACTATTTCTTAAAGGAATTCAAATGATGCAAACTTTATTTCTAAACTCGAACTAATGCAAAACTAAAATAGTAATATAAAAATTATAAGATAGATTACAAGGTCTTAAAGATCTCCACAAGCTTGGAATCAAGCCATGCGGGATCAAATAACTCCTTGTTGGTACCTATTCTTCCTCCTGGGTAGGAAGAGTATCGCTTCCTTCCCCTGTGTTGCAAACTTTAGCTATGCTTGCAAGGCGGATGATGAGCTCGGCCATGTCGTATTGAAGCTTCAAAATTTCCTTCTAGAGGAATTTCTTATCATCTGTCAACTCAAAAACAGTTTTAACCAAGAAACCAACTCTACCATCAATGTCATTGACCTTTCTCTCAAGGTCTTTGCTCATCATCCAGTAGGAGTCAATCCCTTCTCCAATTGTTTCAACACATGCTTTCGAGGCTTTTTCCAACTGATAGATCTTATCATGAATCACATCTTGCCGCACCTTCTTAGGCTTCAGAGGCAACGGACCGAGAGGAGGTTTATAATAGAATCCTATGTAGGGATTAGGGAGATACTCATCCTTGCTCTTTCCCCGCTCTACTTACATCATCATCCCCATCCTTTGCGGGAACATGTCCTCCCAGTTTGGGAGAGGCTTGATCTTCAGGCTAGACGATGATGATGATCCTTTAGGTTCTACTTCTTCGATCCTCTTCACGGGATTCTCTTAGTTCTTCCTCCAAATATTGTTGACATGGAAGGGCTGGATGGCTTCGCTGCACGGATATTGTTAGAAGGGGATTGTATAGGTATGGCAAGGATTTTTCGAGGCTGGAGGCTGTAGCTCTACGGAAACTTAATGAAAAAGGTCACATGCGATCATCTTTAAAAGGGGAGGTCGAAAACCCTAGCCGCCATCCGTAACGAGAAACTATACGGGCGCGGCTCGTATAGGTATTTTTATTCCCGCCGTATAGTTGGTCATTAAACCTTCAGTACTCCAAACAATTTTTTTGGAGATGGGTCGATAACTATACGACGGCAACTATACGGCTGGAATTTTTATTTCCGCCATATAGTTGGTTGTTAAACTCTCATTACCCTAGAAAACAATTTTGACGAAGGCATCAATATCTATATGACGGAAACTATATGGCCAGAATTTTTATTCCCGCCATATAGTTGGTCGTTAAACCTTCTATACCTTTCGTAAACGGAAGGGGTGATGCCGAAACAACTATATGACCGCAACTATACGGCCGCAATTTTTGTTCCCGTCGTATAGTTGGTCATTAAACCTTCTAGATCCACCAAAAATTACCTGCTTCTCTAAGAGTCCTTTATTAATCTGAAACTTGATGAAATATCAAGTTTTGACAAAAAGTGATAGCTTAAATTTTCGACCAATATTAGCATCCCTTGAACGGGATTTCAGCATTATCAATCCTCTTTTTCTTTGTTTAGAGCTTTAAATGTTCCTTATTTAACACAAGCTCAACTAAAACTTAATTGAAAATTTAAAAACTTACTCATACATTTATTTCACATGGGTTGCCTCCCATGAAGCGCTCTTTTATGGTCAATAGCTTAACCATAGTGTTACTCATTTTGTCTCGATTCTATCCTTCTTGTAGTTGCCATTCCTTGTATATCTTTGCTTAATCACCTCTTCTGGGGTGATCACTTGTATGGTGACTGCACTTATATCTTATTTTTCTCGATAATGCTTCAAGCATTGTCCATTTCCCACCCATGAAATAGTGGGTGTTTTTCCCTAGAGCTTCACTGCTCCCGATGAATAAGCTTCTTCAACTATATAAGGGCCTTCCCACTTCGACCTGAGCTTCCCTAGAAACAACTTAAGACGAGAATTATAGAGCAACACCTTGTCTCCACTTTTAAAGGTCTTATTTTCTATTTTTCTATCATGCCATCTTTTCACTTTTTCTTTAAACAATCTAGCATTCTCATAAGCCTCACTTCTAAACTCATCTAAAGCATGAATATCTAATAAACATTTTTCTCCTGCTGCTTTAAGATCATAGTTTAGGTTCTTGATCGCCCAAAAAGCTTTGTGTTCCAATTCTAAAGGTAAATGGCATGCCTTACCGTATACCATCTTATAAGGTGTCATACCCATTGGATTTTTAAACGCAGTACGGTATGCCCATAGAGTGTCATTTAACTTGTATGACCAATCTTTTATTGATTTGTCCACCGTCTTCTCGAGTATGGTCTTTAATTCTCTATTGGAGAGTTACACTTGACCACTTGTTTGAGGATGATATGGTGAAGCAACACGGTGAGTTATTCCATATTTGCTGAGGATTTTCCTGAAAATTTCCTTTCATAAAATGAGAACCACCGTTAGTGATTAAAAATCTAGGAACTCCAAACCTGGGGAATATAACATCCTTGATCATCTTCACTTAGGCAGTTGCACCTGCATGGCTAGTTGGAATAGCTTAAACCCATTTAGTAACATAATCGACAGCAACAATAATATGAGTGTAACCATTTGATTCTGTAAAAGGTCCCATGTAACCCATTCCCCATACATCAAAGGTTTAATTATAAGACTATAATTCATTGCCATCTCTTGTCACCTACCTATATTACCCCTTCTTTGGCAAGCATCACAGTGTTCTACATACCTGTGTGCGTCCTTGATCAAGGTGGGCCAATAGAATCCGGATTGAAGTACCTTTGCTGCAGTTCGCTTGCCTGCAGGATGTCCTCCATACGGGCTGTCATGACAAGCTTGCAAAATTGCATTCGTTTCATGGTTAGGAACACATTTTCGAATCATTCCGTCAGGTCCATGACGATATAGATACAGATCATCCCAAAATTAATATTTAAGATCATTAAAGAATTGCATTCTTTGATTTCTTGTCATACCAGGAGGTATAAATTTTATTATGAGATAGTTAGCATAATCCGCAAACCAAGGATCAGCAATTTCAACATTTGCTAAATATTCTCCTGGAAATGACTGATTTATAGGTACGGGGTAAGTAATTATTCCCTCCATCCTAGAGAGATGATCTATTACCGGATTATCCTTACCCCTCATATCTACTATTTGCAAATCATATTCTTGTAGTAATAAAACCCACCTAATCAACATGGGCTTCGCATCCTTTTTCACAAGGAGGTGACGCAAAGCTTGGTGATTCGTATGAACTATTACCTTAGAATTAATGATGTAAGATATAAATTTGCCACAAGCGAAAATTATAGCTAGGAACTATTTTTCTGTAGTAGCATATTTTTTCTGAATCTTATTTAGAGTTCTACTAGCATAATAAATAACATTTAAATTCTTTCCGTCTCGCTGCCCTAACACAACCCCTAAAGCATAGTCACTAGCATCACACATGATTTCGAAAGGTTCACCCCATTTTGGAGATTGCATGATCGTGATGTGTCGTTCTAATAAGGTTCTCAAAAGCTACAATGCATGATCTAAGTAGAATGAGTTTCTAAGAATGGAGTCAAGAACGTTAGTGAGAGGCATAGCTATTTTAGCAAAATATTTTATAAAACGCTTATAATAACCTGCATGTCCTAGAAACATTTTTAAGTTTTTATGTCCCGAGGTATTGGAAGATTTTCTATAGCATTTATATTAGTTTTATCTATTTCTATACCCTTCTCCGAAACCTTATGCCCAAAAACTTTACCTTCTCTTTCCATGAAACGGCATTGTTCCCAAATCAAAACCAAATTTGATTGCCTCCATCTCTACAAAACTTTGATTAAATTGTAGAGGCAATTATCAAATGTTGTTCCACAAACAACAAAATCATTTGTTAGAACTTCCATAGTCTTCTCAACAAGATCATCAAAGATTTGTAGAACACATTCTTGAAAGGTTGAAGCTGCATTACATAAGCCAAACGGAATTAATCTATAAGCATATGTGCCATAAGGGAAAGTGAAAGTTGTTTTCTCTTGATCTTCCGGTTGTATAGCAATTTGAGAATATCCAGAATAACCATCAAGAAAATAGAAATAAGAATTATTACTAAGTCTTTCTAAAATTCTATCCATAAATGGTATATGTTTATGATCTTTCCATGTCTCACGATTTAGTTTCCTAAAATCAATGCACATGCGATATCCAACAATAGGTTTTACAGGAATTAGCTCACCATCCTCATTTATAGCAGCATCAAGCCCCCCTCGTCTTGGTATGCAATGAGCTGGGCTAACCACTTACTGTCAGAAATAGGATATATTATGCCAGCATCTAATAAGCATTTAACCTCTTTTCTTACTACTTCCTTCATTTTTGGATTAATCCTTCTTTGTGTATCAACTATAGGTTTAGCATCATCAAGCATGGTAATCTTATGTGTTACTATAGACGGATCTATTCCTTTAATATCACTTAGAGTATATCCAAAGGCTTCATGATGCTTAACCAAGACCGAAATGAGTTTATTTGTTTCATTTTCTGATAGATTTTTACTAATAATAATAGGACATTTATTTTCATTATCTAACTCATACCTCATATCGTCTAGAAGTTGTTTCAATTCAATTGGTGGAGGTTCTTCATCTCTTTTTCTTACCAGTTCTTCATAGTCATGTGGATTTTGTGCTTTCGGAACTGAATCAAGGTAATCATCCATGTCTTCTCTCTCATCATCATCCGGTGCTTCCTCCCAATTAATTAGGCTCCTCTCTAATTCATCTTGTGGAGTACTGAAATGAATTGCGGCCAGCTCGGCAATTGTTTTATCTTCCTTGATATCTTCCACTTCATATGTCCTCTTCTTTATTTTGGCAAAGTGGAATGTCATTTCCTCTTCTCCAAACATCACTGAAATAGTCTCCTTCTTATTATCAATTCGAGCTTTGGTTATGGAAACAAAAGTCCTGCCTAAAAGAATAGGACAAAAAGAATCTTGAGGCATGTTAACGATATGAAAATCAAGGGGGTACATGAGTGATATAATAAAGACATAGATATTTCTGATAACACCTTCCGGTTTTATATTAGTTCTATTATACAATTTAATAGTAGTGTCTACCAGTTCTACATCTAGATTATTTAAATTGTAGCAAAGTTCCTCAAAAATTGATGAAGGCATAATGTTTATAGTGGAAATCAGCTCACAAATTCTTTATAAGAATGTTTCTCCACAATATATAGGAGTCATAGGTTTAGAAGTTCCGTTACCTTGTACCTTAACTTTGATGAATTCTGAGGTTTCAAAGTCTAGCATAACCACTTCATTATCCACTGTTCGTGCTTCCATAAGATCTTTCAATATAACATTATTTATATTGGTAGCTCCGGGGTTCTTTTCTGGTTTCTTTAATCTTTTCTTTATTTGTTCTTCCTCTTTTTCCTTTTTCTTGATATTCTCTTGAATAGGTGCAGAGGAGAACTCTTCCATTAGCGCACTTTCTCTTGCATGCTTCTTTTCTTCGAGGGGTTTATGGGGTTCCCATTCTGTAGGTACCTGTAAATGCCCTGCATAATTCTCGATAATTTTCTTTACTGAGTAAGAATCAATACCAAGGATTTTAATCATTGCACAAGTCCTTTCATCTACAAGAAAATCGTTAACACAAGCATATTTAGAAGAACTATTTGTAATGTTCTCCTCATTTTTAAGATTTTCTGTTGCCTCCCTCATTTTCATTATTAATTTCCAAGCTTCATCATAGGTATAAGATAGAAAACTACCATTAGAAGCGGTGTCTAAGTTCGTTATGTTTTCATTATTAAGCCCTCCATAAAAAGTGTGAGTGATTAAACAATCAGGCAAACGATGATGGGGGCAATTATCTAGATAGATCTTGTACCTTAAATACCCTTCATACAAACCCTCATCAAAACTATTTTTGAAACTGATAACAATACCTCTCATCATGTGAGCTTTGCTTTCTAAGTAATATTTTGGTAGGAAATTGGTTGTCAATTGTGTCCAAGTCCTTGGTGCTTCTGCACAAAAAGATCTATACTAGTCGCAAACATTATTAGAGAGAGTTTGTCTAAACAACTGGGTTTTAACCATATCAAGATTACAGTCGTCGAATATAAAGGAACCAAGAACATCTTAAAAAAATTGTAAGTGTCCATATGGACTTTGTTCATTGGTTCCTGCAAATTTCTTAGAGTGTAGTAGTTCAAATAATAAAGGGTGGATCTCAATTCCATCCAGATTTATGATTTTACTTAGAGTTATAAAAGCGTCCATGGGCGAACCCATTTTCCATACTGCCACAAGCTGGATTAGATGTTGAGTGTTGTCCATTGTTGCGGTCCTGCAACTTAGATTAAAAATTAATACAACAAAAGTAAATAACTAAAACTAAAGTGACTTATAGCGCTAAGATCCCTGACAACAGCGCCCGAAAATAGCTTGATGACTCCAAGAGCACAGATTGTTTGTAGCTAGTTTCGAAATAAAGATATCGATCCCACATGGAGTAGTAGGTGAAAGACTAAAATACTTTTAACTAAAACTAAACGAAGTACTTAAGGAATAACTTTGAGATGCAAGAAAAGTAGAGTTGTTTTGGGGTTTTTGATTGAATGGAGCAATTAAAGTAACGTAAAACTTAATGCATGAAGTAAGAATCGCGTATGTAAAAGAACATGGAACTGCAATAGGGGAAAAGGCATTCTCAGGGAGTGGTGGATACACCGCTAGCAATTTAGACTAAGCAATCAAGATTATTATAATAAATATTCTCATGATATGTATGTATGTGGGAGGAGCTCCGTATATGGACAATAGGCAGCAACCACTGCTCACATCATCCTTCATAACCACAGCTGATAGATAAATGACATCAATCGCATTATCCCGCTATTAAGGGATTTCTCCCGTGGCATGGACATGGCTTTATGAGTTCTCCTTGTTTCCCCAAGTTAGTACGTAAAAAATGACAGCAGCTTTATAGTCACAGTAAGTGTTATCATCCCTCCATCTACCAACAAGTAATCCCCTTCATCGTGTCCCCATAAGAGGCAAATATTAAGGAGGTGCACAACTCCCAACATCAAGATGAAGACAATTAACACATACACATAATGATGTATAACATAATAATCTCTATCTCATCTCAATCATATGCTAGGGTTTCTCCATTTCCCCGAGAGGTAATGATCTGCTCAGACACGGAGGCAATCAACATCATGGCAATGGTAATGGAAACAATTGTAAATGAATATTTCTTGTATAAATCCACAACAAGTACGGAAATTACAACAAGATCTAGATGTGGTGAAGATGGGGAGGATGGATATGATGGTGGTGCAGTGGTTGATGAAGATGAAGATCGATGCCTTGGCCTCCCAGATCTGCGTAGGGAGAAGATGGATCCCTTGGGCGAGTTCCCCCTCTAGATTCCTTCCAGAGGTGAGGTTTTCGGTGATTTCTGGGTGTTCAGTATGTCATCTCTCTGATCCAGTTGAACAGGATGAAACTATTTGAGGAGTTGGTGGTGGCGCCATCTATACGACCAGAACTATACGGCCGGAAAAAGTATTCCGTTCATATAGTTGGTCGTTAATCCCTCTGGATGCCTCAATTGCTTCGGGTTTTCTTCTAGTGTTATTGATATTTCCCAAATAAGGGATTTATGTTGTTTTTGACTCCTTTTATCCCCAATACAACTGCTCCAAGAATTGTGTCCATTGTATCCATCATCTGTCCTGATCCTAGTGAAGATAGACATAAAACATGCATGCGAACACCGTAAAATACAAAGATCCTACAACTACAGTGCGAAATAATAATATAAAACATGATGCAACTACGCACTCATCAATCACCGAGAAGCTTGGGCTACATCATCTCATGGGATTTAAGTAGGATTACAACATTCATATTGTGCATCAGTTCTTTGCCACTCTCATGTTCAGAGAAGGGAACGAGATCCCTATGACTTGGATGACTGGCGAGGTTTGTTGTTAGTCTAGCATTAGTGAGTTTACCGAGGTCTTGGAGTATCCATTCAAGGGGAGGGATGCATCGGTTGGTCTTCGCATTCATGAGACTTCCGGGCTTGAGTATAAGAAGAAGAATCTTGCTCCTCTCTACAATAAGCAAACTGGTGTCCTTGGTGAAGCAAGGAACCTCAGGCCACCATTTCACATTGTGCTCCGCATGTTTCGTGAGAACATTTATCCTCAGGTAGGTAATCTTGACACCATCCGTGCAGCTTTGGTTCCTCTCATGGCTCTTGCTCATTCTGTATACATCAAGGGCCCTGATGGTCCTTCCACTCCACTCGATGTCATGTACTTTATCTTCATGGAGTTGGCCATCAACTTGGGTGAGGAGAAGACTCCCACCTATTCTCCCTATGTCATGAGGCTTGTGCTCTCCACCTTCCCCGCTTGCCGGTCTCCTTGTTGTTGACCATGCCCTCCTCCAATTGCAGAATAAGTCTCCCACTACCATGGCTGATCCTCATGGGTATTCTGCTCCCATACCAGATGCTAAGATTAGAGAGGATGAGGAGGATATCCCTCCTGCTGCCAGCCCCATTCGAGCTATGAGGAAGAATGCCAGTAATGCCCAGATGCCGTCTCTTTCTCGTGAGTATGTTAACGGGAAGTGAGGAAGGCCACATTTTGGGAAAGGATATTACTTTGCATGAACATTGATATTCGCAAGGGTCAGTATGAAGCATACAAGAGGGACAAGAAGATTCTAAGGAAGTTGAACCAATGGGAGGATATTGACGCTGAAGGATCAGGTTCAGCATAGCAACAGCTCTCTTGCACTCTCCCCTATGGTTCGTGGGCTCATGTCATGTTGATTGGCATGTGTTTGAGGATGATGCATCCTCTTCTTTCCATGGCAAGGGCCCTGCTACTACTGATGATCAAGGTTTTGAGGAGATCTCCGAAGATGAACAGGAGGACAAGGATGACGAGTGATCCGGTTGGGGCGTGTAGTCTTGATCTTTCTCCCTTTTTGGTGTCTCGATGCCAAAGGGGGATAAGTTGCTATATTAGGTTGTGCGTGGGATTTGCATGGGAAGTCACAAGCTCGTTTTTCATTTGATACTTCATTGCTTGTGAACTTGATCTTGTTTTCCTCGTATTATTTGTTAACCTATGTTATATGTTCCCTTATGTAAGTGAAGACTATGTGGTATTGTATCTTGTGGATTCATATCTATCAGAGTCCTGGCATCTAGGGTACCACAATCTTATGGCTGATGGGCCCACCGACAGGGCCACCGTCCCATCCGAAAGAGGAGGCACAAAGAAGGGTACCTCAAGAGGGAAACCCGAGGCCACCACCTCGAGAGGGGAACTCGACCGAGTCCTCCGTCTACCGTGGTGGAGCGCCGGCTTGCCCAGGTCACGAGACAGGCCTTGGGTGACCCTTCCCACCACCATTTGGGAGGAAGAGGTCTAGCCACCCTATATAAGGATACCTTCTCCTACCTTGGGAGGGGTCGATCCTAGCGATATGTAACCCTGTACATTGGTTCACCATTGTACCCTCGCGAAGCACCGCAAGTAATACAACGAAGTAGGAGTGATGGCCCAAAATATATCAAGCTCATTGGGGAACCCCAAGAGGAAGGTATGATGAGCACAACAGTAAGTTTTCCCTCAGTTATGAAACCAAGGTTTAATCGAACCAGTAGGAGCAAGCAAACACCCCAAAGGTGTAGCTAGCTGAACTTTGGCAGGGCGTATTACCGGTGCCAGCAGGAACGTGGAGACATGCACAACACAACCACAGAACTCTGCCCCCAACTTGTGTTGAGGTTGTCAATCTCACCGGTTTTGCTAAAAACAAAGGATTAAACGTATCGAGTGGAAGAAAGTAATAGTTTGTAGAAAGTAAACACAAAGCAGTAAACAGTTGATTGTAGATTGATAGTAAAAGAAAGGACCGGGGTCCATAGTTCAGTAGTGGTGACTCTCCTTAAGATAGATGACATGTTGGGTGAACAAATTACATCGGGTCAATTGACAAACATCGAGCAAGCATACAAGCATATACTACTCATCTTGACTCCTTTGAGATTCGATTGGGCATTACAACATTATACATAGACCGCCATCCAACTGCATCTATGACTAATAATCCACCTTCAGGTTATCATCCAAACCCCCTCCAGTATTAAGTTGCAAGCAACGGATAATTGCATTAAGAATTGCGTGTAAAGTAAACAATACGATTGTTCTATGAAGAAAGGATTGTTGTTTTCTCCCTAGTAGCAACATCACATCTAGTACCTTAGAGATTTCTGTCACATCCCCAGATTACTAGAGGCATGAACCCACTATCGAGCATAAATACTAACTCTTGGAGTTGCTAGCATCTACTTGGCCAAGATAGCTACTAACAACGGAAAGCATGCAAGATCACAAATAACAAAGACATGATAAAATCAATAATCAATCTAAAATAGCATCTCAATATCCATCGAATCCCCGCAAACACAACATGCAGAATTACAAATAGATGATCTTGATCATGAACGAAGCTCACAAGATCTAAACATGATAGCACAAAGGAGGATAACTAGCCATCTAGCTACTACATGGACCCGTAGTCTAGGGATGAACTACTCATGCATCACACTAGAGGCTTGCATGATGATGAAGAAGGCCTCTAGGGTGAATTCCCCTCTCCGGCAGGGTGCTAGGAAGAGCTTCAGATCCCTCCCGATCTAGGGATGGAGATGACGGCGGCTACAGACTCTTTTGTGGAATTTTGATCGGGTACTTAGGGTTTCTATATCGGAGGCATCTTATAGGCGAAAGGAGAGGCCGAGGGGGTGCTTGGGCTGGCCACGCCACCCCCTGGCGTGGGCCAGGCCTGGCCGTGTGGCCAGGTGGTGTGGCCACCCTCTGGCCCTTTTTCGTCTCGTATTCTGGCTCCGGGTGTCCCTCGGTCAAAAACTGACTTTGGCTTTTGTCCCGTCCAATTCCGACAATATTTATTTTCTGACTTTCTTGGAACCAAAAATAGCAGAAAACAGGCAGCTGGCACTGTGGCTCTTGTTAATAGGTTAGTCCAAGAAATCATATGAAAAGTACTACAAAGTGTGGACAAAACATAAAAAAGTAGATAAAACCAAGCATGGAACATCAAAAATTATGGATACATTAGCAACGTATCAACATCCCCAAGCTTAACTCCTTCTCGTCCTCGAGTAGGTAAGTGATAAAAAGAAAGAATAATTTTTGAGGTGACATGCACCATCATAAACTTGATAAAAGTATTTGTAAACATTCAAAGCTGGGATCATAGTACTTCATTCATAACATGAAAGACAAAGTTCTAGCAATAAGACAAAGAAACTATGTTGCAACATGAAAGGCACAAACAAAAGATTAATGAATAACAATGCTTTGCAAGACGTTTGTTTGTTTCACATAAAGAAAACATAGCATAGTAGCATTCAGCTTGTCCCTCATAGAGTAGCAAACATAAATGCATAGGACACCTTCAAAGTTCATAAGAGTGACTAGATACAAATAGTTTAAAACAAGCAATATCAAAGTTATGCATCAATCAACAAGTCTAGGGACAATGCACATAGAACTAAGAATGGCCACTATGCTCTCAAAGTAGGTGCATAAAGGTAGAAGGTGGAGACTCAACAAAAAAAGTAAAAGAAAGGCCTTCATAGAAGGAAGTAGGGATTCAAGTTTCATAAAGAGCTTCCAAAAATTATGGTACTTTTTAGCTTTCAGCTCTCATTGCCCCTATCATAAGCATCTTGAAGTGATTAAGGTTAAAGTGAACAAACTATGGAGTATATGCTTGACAAAGTATAAGTTGGAAATCTCATGTCCCTTGAATACGAGTGCCGCTCCTCATGCTACTCAAGTTTAGTCACTGGTAAGTTCTTGTCATTGTAAGTACATGTGTATCATAGAGAACCGCCAACGGGGTACCCCTTGCCCGATGATACGGAAGAATCCCCATATCAAAATGACAAGGCAAGCAGACAACGAGCATCTCAGCAATCTTCTTATTTACCATGGGAATATGGTGCTTTTTTCTCTCTTTCCTCTTTTCATATATCTCTTTTTTTCTCTTTTCTTTTTCTCTTTTTTTCTCAATATCTGACTCTTTTTTTATAAGAAGAATGCTTCGTAGATAGCTCATTATGGTTACGCTACAGGTTTCCACCATGACAACATGGATTAGACCAGCAGCCCAGGCATTTCTCTAACACACATACAAAACTCCATGGACTTACAAGCTCCCCTTTCATTTCACACCGATGACATCCATAGACAAAAGAGCATGATATCAACTAGGTACAAAGTACAAGTGCAATGTTGAAAGCGTTTCCCATGACAGCATGGTTCTGCTAATCCCTAACAAATAAGTGCAAGCATATACAACATAGATGACACAATGGTTCAAGTTTATTAAGGGCAAGAAAAGTAAAGTGTGCTATCAAGTTTGTGAGAGATTTAATCACTTGTTTTCACATAACAAGTTTAATTCGGAAGATAGATAAAAACATGAATATACTTGGAATAGCATATGCTAGTAGGTAGGTATGGTGGACTCTTTGTAATAACTTGGTTTAAGGAATTGGAGGCATGAGTGGAACTCATACTTAGTTACAAAGGCTAGCAAAATTCTAGGAGCGACAAACTAAGAGAGCAATAATGGCCATAATCATGCAGAGCGATAAAACATCATTGATCAAAGCATAAAGTGATACTACAAGTTGAAAACTAAAGGATCATAAAGGCTATGGTGACTTGCGATAGTCATAACATGGTGTGAGCATGTGCCAAGTCAACCCAAATAAAGCATCGAAGGAGAATACCACAATACTATGCTTTAATATGCTAAAACAACGCATGATCCTTCCAGGGCACATTAAGCAATCTCAATTGTTTATAACAAGTCATGCTACAGCAAAGAATACTAAGCATAAAGACAAAACAATATCGAGCATGGCATGACAAAGCATAGGCCATAGTCAAAAACAAGCTCTCTTTACCACTTAAGCATGAACTTTCCTACTCTTTTCCAATCTAAACCAAACTATTTGAAAACAAATGCATGAAAGAGGGGGTCCAACCAATTTATTAAGCAAACTAAGAAAACCAAGCAAACGAAAAACCAAAACGAAAACGAAAAAGAAGACGCTCCAAGAACAACACAACTATGCATGAAACAATAAAAATGAAGCGTTTGGAAGGAACCTGGAATTTTTTATTGATGAAGAAGGGGATGCCTTGGGCATCCCCAAGCTTTGACGCTTGTTCTTCTTGGATATTTCTTAGGGTGACACATGTGGCATCCCCAAGCTTGAGCTTTAGTCCATCCTTCATCTCATTACTCATTCCTTCCATACACCTGAAAATTTTCCTTCATACAAAACTTCACACAATCTTTATTAGCAACATTAGTGCACTCAAGATAATAAGTCTTTAGTTTCATCTCCAACACCAATAAAACTTCCATTAAAACACAAGCTATTGTAGCACTTCCCTCAAAAAGCTCAATTCCCCAAAAGAACTCAAAAAGGAACCAACAAGAAGCAAATGCAAATAATGGCAGAAATTTGTCAAAACAGAAAGCAGGTAAAGACGGATTTTTTCGAAGACCTTCTATTGCTCAAATCGAAAATTGTTGAACTAACGAAAGTTAGATAACAACCTGGGGCAGAAGCACAAAATATCACGCCTCAAAAGGACGTACAGAGATTTTACACGAATTTTTACGGTGAAGCACATAAATCTGTTTCGGGACAACAACTTTCCCAATCATTACTTCTCTCTCATTAGAGGTTACTCTTGGCACAAAAAGCAAATAAAAAGGATAAGGAGCGGTTATTATAGAGGTAATAACTTCCAGACTCATCTAAAACTTTTAGGTTATCTCCCAATAAGTACTTTTCTTTAACGCCTTTAAGTTAGGCATAAGAAGCAAGAAAAAGAATCAAGTGTTCTCAAATGAAGAAGCATTAAGAGCAAATTTTGTTTTCATAGGAGAGGCAAAATAAATCTTCTCTCTCTTCTTAGGGAAGTGTTCTATACCTTTCTTGAGTGGGAGTTGATATTTAATGGTGCCTTCTTTCATATCAATAATGGTACCAACAGTTCTAAGAAAAGGTCTTCCCAAAGTAATAGGACAAGAAGCATTGCATTCAACATCCAAAACATAGAAATCAACGGGGACATAGGCATTGTTAACCATAATAAGAACATCATTAATACCCCCCATGAGTTTCTTTTTAGCATTATCATCAAGTGGGACATTCAAATAACAATCTTCCAATGGTGGCAAATCAAGCATATCATAAATCCTTCTAGGCATAATAGAAACACTACTATCAAGATCACATAAAGCTTTGAAATCAAAATCATTCACTTTCATATTAATGATGGGTTCCCAACCATCTTCTTGTTTTATAGGAATAGAAGCTTTATGTTTCATCTTTTCTTCTTTAATTTTTATGAGAGCATCAATAATGTGTTTTGTAAAGGCCATATTCATAGCACTAGCATTAGGACTTTTAGCAAGCTTTTGTAGAAACTTAATAACTTCAGAGATATTGCAACCATCAAGATCAAAACCATAATTATCATCTAAAGTAGTAGAGCTATTACTAGCCTTAACACTAGTGGTAGTGATAGTAGAAACACTAATGTATCTAAGAATTTCATCTTCTCTTTCCCACTTAGCATGCAATTCAGCTAATAGTCTAACATTCTCATCAATTCTTACTTGTATGGCATTAGTTGTAGCAAAGGGATTCTCATTAGTTTCAGGTTTAGCAACCATTTTTTTCAAAGAAGATTGAGCTTTAGCCAAAGATGGTATATTTCTTTCAGCATTAGAGAGTTTTTCCTCAATAGTTTTATTGAAAGCAGTTTGTTTACTAATAAAATCTTTAAGCATAACTTCAAGTTCAGAGGGTGCACTCTTATTATTATTGTAGGAATTTCCATAAGCATTACCATTGTTGGGAGGATATGGCATATAATTGTTGCTACCAAAATTATTCCTATAGGCATTGTTATTAAAATTGTTATTTCTTATAAAGTTCACATCAACTTGCTCTTCTTGAGCAACCAAAGAGGCTAAGGGAACATTATTTGGATCAATATGGGCTTTCCCATTAACAAGCATAGACATAATAACATCAATCTTATCACTCAAGGAGGAGCTTTCCTCAACAAAATTTACCTTCTTACCTTGTGGAGCTCTTTCAGTATGCCATTCAGAGTAGTTAACCATCATATTATCCAGAAGCTTTGTTGCAGCACCCAAAGTAATGGTCATAAAGGTACCTCTAGCAGCAGAATCCAATAGATTTCTTGAAGAATAGTTCAATCCTGCATAAAAAGTTTGGATAATCATCCAAGTAGTCAGTCCATGAGTGGGACAATTCTTTACCAAAGATTTCATTCTTTCCCAGGCTTGAGCAACATGTTCATTATCAGATTGTTTAAACTTCATTATTTCACTTCTCATAGATATAATCTTAGCAGGAGGATAGTATTTTCCAATGAAAGCATCTTTGCATGTAGTCCAAGAATCAATACTATTCCTAGTTAGGGAATTTAACCATTCTTTAGCTTTTCCTCTCAAAGAGAAAGGAAACAATTTAAGCTTAATAATATCTCCATCTATATCCCTATGCTTTTGCATCTCACATAGTTCAACAAAGTTATTTAGATGAGCAGCAACATCTTCATTACCAATACCAGAAAATTGTTCTCTCATAACAAGATTGAGTAAAGCAGGTTTTATTTCAAAGAAAGTAGCTTCAGGAACAGGTGGAGCAATAGGTGTGCTCATAAAATCATTGTTGTTGGTGCTAGTGAAGTCACACAACTTAGTGTTTTCAAGAGTAGTCATTTGTTTGTGTTTTTAATAAAGAAAGCAAACTTGTTAAAACTAATTTTTGTGTGTTTTTGATAAAGAAACAAGCAAACAAAGCAAAAGTAAACTAAGCAAAACAAAAATAACAAAGTAAAGAGATTGGTTATGAGGGACTCCCCTTGTGAAGATGTCCTTGACTCCCCGGCAACGGCGCCACAAAAATAGCTTGATGGCCCAAAATATATCGAGCTCGTTGGGGAACCCCAAGAGGAAGGTATGATGAGCACAGTAGCAAGTTTTCCCTCAGTTATGAAACCAAGGTTTAATCGAACCAGTAGGAGCAAGGAAATACCCCAAAGGTGTAGCTATTTGAACATTGGCAGGGCGCACTACCGGTGCCAGCAGCAACGTGGAGACCTGCACAACACAACCATAGAACTCTGCCCCCAACTTGCGATGAGGGTGTCAATCTCACCGGTTTTGCTGAAAACAAAGGATTAAATGTATCGAGTGGAAGAAAGTAATAGTTTGCAGAAAGTAAACACAAAGCAGTAAACAGTTGATTGTAGATTGATAGTAAAAGAAAGGATCGGGGTCCATAGTTCACTAGTGGTGGCTCTCCTTAAGATAGATGACATGTTGGGTGAACAAATTACAGCGAGGCAATTGACAAACATCGAGAAAGCATACAAGCATATACTACTCATCTTGACTCCTTTGAGATTCGATTGGGCATTATAACATTATACATAGACCGCCATCCAACTACATCTATGACTAATAATCCACCTTCAGGTTATCACCCGAACTCCCTCCAGTATTAAGTGGCAAGCAACGGATAATTGCATTACGAATTGCGTGTAAAGTAAACAATACGATTGTTCTATGAACAAAGGATTGTTGTTTTCTCCCTGGTAGCAACATCACATCTAGTACCTTAGAGATTTCTGTCACTTCCCCAGATTACTAGAGACATGAACCCACTATCGAGCATAAATACTAACTCTTGGAGTTGCTAGCATCTACTTGGCCAAGATAGCTAGTAACAACGGAAAGCATGCAAGATCACAAATAACAAAGACATGATAGAATCAATAATCAATCTGAAATAGCATCTCAATTTCCATCGGATCCCCGCAAACACAACATGCAGAATTACAAATAGATGATCTTGATCATGAACGGAGCTCACAAGATCTAAACATGAAAGCACAAAGGAGGAGAACCAGCCATCTAGCTACTACATGGATCCGTAGTCCAAGGATGAACTACTCACGCATCACACCGGAGGCTTGCATGGTGATGAAGAAGGCCTCCAGGGTGAATTCCCCTCTCCGGTAGGGTGCCGAGAAGAGCTTCAGATCCCTCCTGATCTAGGGATGGAGATTATGGCGGCTATAGACTCTTTCGTGAATTTTGATCGGGTACTTAGGGTTTCTGTATCGGAGGCATCTTATAGGCGGAAGGAGAGGCCGAGGGGGTGCCTGGGTTGGCCACACCACCCCTGGCACGGGCCAGGCCTGGCCGCGCGGCCAGGTGGTGTGGCCTCCCTCTGGCCCTTCTCCGTCTCGTATTCTGGCTCCGGGTGTCCCTCGGTGAAAAACTGACTTTGGCTTTTGTCCCATCCAATTCCGAGAATATTCATTTTCTGACTTTCCTGGAACCAAAAACAGCAGAAAACAGGCAGCTAGCACTGTGACTCTTGTTAATAGGTTAGTCCAAGAAATCATATGAAAAGTACTCCAAAGTGTGGACAAAACATAAGAAAGTAGATAAAACCAAGCATGGAACATCAAAAATTATGGATACGTTAGGAACGTATCAAGGAGTAAGGGCTTTACCTCCTCATGAGGGTCCTGAACCTAGGTAAAAAACCCGTGTCAAACTCTCTATCGTGTTCGTGCATCGCCACCTTCGCTATCGTCAAGCAGCTCAAAACGCGTGATTCAACACCCTCTCGAACTCAGGGCTTGTTGGACCCCTTGTTCCCACGTGGGACTCTTGCTCTGACAATATCTCGTGTATGGTGAAGACTTCTCTTAAAATGGGAGCTCATCTATAACTCTTCACCACATTAGTTGGTGCAAAGGTATGAGTATCATTTCACAATCTTATCTCCTTGCACTTGGGTAGGTTTGTAATGTTTAGGGGGAGTGTTCTTCCTTTCTCTTGTGCACTTGTATTCAAATACAAAATCTCGAATGTGCACACTTCAAGGGGGAGTCTCTCTACTTCTTGTGTATCATGTTGTGGTTGTCTATTATTGTCCGTTCATCTGTGCAAATCCTTGCGTTGTCATCAAACACCAAAAAGGGGAGGATTAAAAGGGCATTTCCTACATTAATGATGTTTTGGTGTTTGTTGTCAACACAAGTAAGTTTTTAGGGTGTGGTAAGCATATTGTAGATTTTATCCTTGTAAAGGCAAAAAACAGTGTTCTTTCTAGCAATGGAGAAGGGTTAAAATTTTAATCAAGAAAAGGGTGCTTGGATGGAAGATGTGATGAGGACATACCTACAATGATACCTACCCCAATTGCTAATGATGATGTTCCAATTGCAAAGAAAGATCAATCCAATGAGATAAGGATTGGACCAATCACAAGAGCTTGTGCTAAGCTACTAGAACAACAGGTGAACTTGTTTCTTAATGAACCTGGTGTTTTAATTACTAAGAATTTTATACTACCTAAGTCTTTGAATTATTGCATGATCAGGTACTTAGGAGAAGAAGGTGTAGCACGGAGAAAGGAGCTAATGGAACAAGGCATGGTGATCATTGAAGAATGCGTGAGGGAGGAGAGGGAGGAAGTGCAGGGAGCACACAAGATTGAAGATCAACACTTGGTGGACAATCTCTGCCGCGGCAGAGAAACGCCACTTTTCTCTGCCACGGCAGGCTACTGCGGCACAGAAACAGAGTCCTTTTCCGCCACGACAGGCTGCCGCGATAGACAAATGGGCCCGAATTCTGCCATGGCAGAAACCTGAACCGAAGCAACTTTAGGTCGGTTTGTACCCTTAGTTGGGTGGGACCAACTCGGATCCACCCTTAGGCCGCCGCCCCCAGACTCATAAATAGATAGGGCGCACTTCTATCTAGGTTTAGACCATGTTAAAATATTTTGGACATGTTTCTTTCATAGAACCTCTAGAATTACCCTGTGTTCGAATCTACCAACTATAATTGAGTGTGATCTGTTGTTCCATTGGGAATTAGTAGATTGCATACTACCGTTCGTGGTCACGGCCAAAGTGCAAGAGTGTGGTGTTGTGAATATCCTACAAGGTTCGAGATCTGTTGCACTGGCATCAGGGATCGAGCGGGAGAGATCATAGCTACGCACTAGTTATCTATCATCCACCATCATCATCGACAAGAGCTTGTTGAGAAGATCGGGCCACCCCATATCATCTTGGTATCAGATTTCCTCGTTGCCTCGGTAAGGAATCCACAATCCATCCATAGATTAGAGAGTGTTTTTTGTCCTATACAGAAAAGCCCCACAAAAAGAGTTGCCATAGACTAGATTGCATCGTAGACGAGTAATAATTGCTGGTCGTGTTCATCCTTTAGTTTAGATCTAGATTTGTTCTTCGTAGATCTGTTTTTCTACTTCTGTTCTAGCCGAATCCACCATTGTTTCCGCCACCACAAGGTCAGATCTGATCTAATCTAAGAGTCCTAGTCTCCTACTCTTGGCTGAGTCGGGATAAAAAAATTCCTACCAACTCTGCCGCAACATGGAAACAGCCTGTTTTTCTACCGCGGAGTCCTGTTCTGCCACGATTCGGATTCGCTGCCGTGACACATTTTTGACGTGTTTTTTTACCGCGGTAGGATGTTCTGCCACGACACGAATTTGCCCTGTTTTTCTACCATGGCAGGAACTTTTACAAAGTGTGAATTTGCACTTTTCCTTCAGCCTTAGCCACAGCCTTTCTACTACATAGGTGTAGGAACTTGCCTATTGAGACTAGTTTCTGCTCCTACAGGCTGCTCTTAGGACTTTGGTGTTGTACTTTGTAATTGGCCGTGTGTGATCTATAAAATCAAAAAAAGAGAAAAAGAAATATACCAAAAGCAAAAAAAAAAGAGCTATACAAAAGAAAAAGAAAAATAGTGGAAAAAGAGAATTTGAGCAAGAGGCCTAGTGATATCTTTGTCCACTAGTAGATTGAGCAATTGTGCCTATTTACTTTGAGCTTTGCTAGTGTCTCTCGAGAGTAGTGCAACACCCTTCATAGTTGCATTGCCACATTTTTCTCCACGTGTGTGTTTCTTGGGTATTTGTACGATCAACACTAGGACTTTTTTGTGGTCTAGATAGGATACCATACCTATAGCTCCACCATAAATAACCTGTGTTCCCTACGATCGTTTTCTATACCTTTGATATTCACTTTATCACTTCAGTGCATCAGTCGTTGATCTTGTTTGGTAGAGTATCTCTATTCACTTTGGAACGGTAAGATCTCCTTTCTTATTAGTTGTGAGTGAGCTGTGAGAGTTTTCCACCATACAAATTTTGATTTTTGCACTAACCTACTAATCATGTCTACTAGTGATAGTGATGTTGTGTCACAGAAAAAGCAGGTGGAGGAGCTTGTTACTTGGACAGAGTCTCTTGATAGAAATATCACAGACATACAAAATGCTATGGAGAATAATAATGGAGCCATCAATAATATTCATACACAGCTGACTGCTATGAATGTCAACATTGCCACCTTGCAGCGTTCCATTGAGGTGATTCAAGCAACACTCCAGCCCGGACCTGCACAACGTGATGATGGGTTTGAGGACTTTGATGAGGGGAGTGCGGCTGATGCTGCTCCACATCGTGGCAGGGGATGTGCCAATCCCCCTGCACCTGCGGCTTCTCCTCTGTATGGCCGTGGGTATGCTCCTCTTGGACGTGCCCAGCGTGCTTACAATCCAGCTGATGATAGTTTGGGCAAGCCCAAGTTCTCAATTCCTTCGTTCAATGGCCCGCTTGATCCTGAGGATTATATTACTTGGGAGTTGAAGATTGAGAAGCTCTGGCGTTTATTTGATTACCCAGAAGACAAGAAGGTCAAGCTTGCTGCATCAGAGTTTGATGGTTATGCTTTGCATTGGTGGGAAGCTATTGTGCAGAATAGATTGAACGACAATGAACTTCCTGTGAGGGATTGGCGTGAGATGAAGGCCATCATGGCAGATCGTTTTGTCCCCTCCAATTATTTGCACTCCGTGTTTGACAAGCTCACACAGTTGAGGCAAGGCACAATGACAGTTGATGAGTATTACATGGAGATGGAGATGCTTATGCAGCGTGCTAATGTTCGTGAATCGCGAGAGATGACAATGCAGCGTTTCCTCAACAATTTGAAGCTTCAAATCTTGTGCGTTATCACAAGTATGAGACAATGAACAAGTTGCTGCACCATGCTAGTGTCGTGGTGGTGTCACGGCAGATGCCATGGATAGGCTAAAGGTGGGGACTAATAGCACTAGGGGAATCCAGGGAGGGATAGTGAGGTGATACCTCACACAGAAGGTTTATATTTGATTCACTTCACAGATAACAAGTGCTCCTCGAGCTGTATTGGAGAGAGGAGGAAGAAGGTACTCTCTTACTCTCCCCGCTAGCTAGCCCTCAGGAACCTAGTAAAACTCTATCCAAATGAGCTCAACCAGTAGAACCTAACTCCTTCTGTAGAGGCCCTAGCCCTCCTTATATAGGGGGTGGCTAGGTCTCCACTTAGGGCATACGTGGAGGCATATTCCAGGGAATATGCCTCCTCCCAAAATAGCGAGTCGACCGAGGTGCTTTTCCCCTGCGTCACCCATGCAGAGGCTACGTGAGCCTCTGCGGCGCCTGCGTCAGCCGACACGGGCGTCGTCACCTCTGTCAGCCACGCCTCGGTGGTCCTGCCCCTGTCTGCTTCACTCATACAGTGCGTACTGGGGTTACTTTTGACCAGCGGGATTCCTTCCTTCTGCTAGAAGCTTGCTATGACCCGGATCGTGGAGAATTCGGTCACACCTATTCCTGCATGAAAGTTAGACACATCTCTCCGACTTACGGCTTAAGTCGGTTGAGACCAAGTCAGGTGGACGTCCCCTGGTCCGGGTTACTCTGTGATCCGGCCTGCCTTGAGGTGGCCCGGCCAGCATCGGCTTTGGCCTTGCCGAACCTCGGCTAACTCGGCCTTTACACCCTGGCGTGACCCTACCCGGGGGTATCCCCCCAACATTAGTCCCCGAAGCTGGTGCGGTCTTAGTTGCCTTGGCTACTAAGGCCACATCAGGTTCCATTTCACTGAGCTTTGGATCTTATTTCCGAGTTTCCTCCTTATCTCGGATTCTTTGGATTTACTTTCCCTTGGCACATTCCAAGTTTTCCCTTGCTGGCCGGGTTACTACCTTATCTTGGATCCCATGGATTTACTTTCCCTTGGCACATTCCAAGTTTTTACTTGCTGGCCGGGTTACCACGTTCTCATCCGGGTTTCTTTTCCTTCTCTCGTATGCTTCCCCACGCGGAGGCTAATCATTAGGTTGCCTCATTTTAAGGGCCAGCCACAGTAACTGGCACAGTAATTGTCAGTTATCACTGTGCGCGGGTCACGTCATGCCTGCCTCCTTGTTAACCGCATCAATGCGTCGCGTCATGGGATCAGCTACACCCTATGACCCTCTGTGTGGCTCTTCGCTGATTGGTCCATCTGGGCTATACACGGCCACACGGTGTGGCGTTGCCGCATAGCACGATCCCACTTCCTCCTTGATGGAGCGGTTAAATAGGGGAGGGGTGCGCCCCTTGGGTCTTTTCCCCCCTCAGTGCCCCTCTGCCTCTAGTTCTTCTTCTTCATCTTCTCCCACAACAGCGCCGCCACCACCGCGTCTGAGTAGCAGCGCCACCGCCGTACTGCTTCCATTCGCATCCGCGTCGCCGTCGCCGCTGCGCACCTCCTCCGCCACGGGTCGCTGTCAATCTAGGCCGCTGCCCCCCTCCGCCGCTAGCGCCAGTGAGGGCAGCAAACTTGAGATGACAGAGGAGGAGCTTGTCGTTGCTGAGTAGGAGATGGAGGAGGACACTGCAACGACAGACTGCGGTGCGTGGGCTGGCTCCTGGGTCTGCCAGGACGATTTGGACTGGCTCTACCGCACCAGACGCATCCCCGCAGGCGTCACTGCGCTCCTCGCCTCTGCCGAACTCGCCCCCTCACCCAATCTGGGTCAGTTTGTTGTGTTCTTGTCACACTTCCAGCGGGGATTCGGTTTGCCAGTCAGCGATTTTTTCCACGATTGGTTGAACACCTATGAACTACAGCCGCACCATCTTCCTGCCAACACCATCACTTCTCTCTCTGCTTTTGCCTCCACAATCGAAGGCTACGCCGGATTATGGCCCACGAAGGAGCTATGGATCCGGTTTTTCGGCCTTCGTCGTAATGTAATTCCGAATGCCGATCTAGAGCCGGAGGACAAACAACTTACGCAGTTCGGCGCTGCGTCCATTTCACCCCGGAGGCCCTCAGTCTTTCCCCGGGTTACCGAGCTGGATTCCTGCAAAGGATGGGCCCGGACCTTCTTTTATGTTTGGAACGACGGCACTGAAGACTTGATCCGGCTTCTCCCCTATGCTCCGGGTCCTCCTAACTCGGAGTTGTGGGACGTTGTCCCCAAGAAGCCCACAGTCTTGGCCAACCAGGTCAACAAAAGATTCGTGGAGCTGAAGGAGCTCGGGTTGCACAACGAGGACGCCATGATCACATTCGTCCGCAACCGGATCTCCCCTCTCCAGAAACGCACTCACAAGGTGTGCCACATGAGCTGGGGCCGTGACCCCAACCAGACCTCGTCTTTCGAGTTGAGCAACACAGAAATCTACCGCCGGGTCAAGGCCCTTTTCACCACCCACAAGGACTTCTCCTCTGAGTGGACGTGGGGAATTGAGCACTATTGCCGGGATAGGCTTCCTCCCGTGGTAAGCTTTGTGCCACGGACTTTCTCCGAATTAAATCTTATGTCGGTTGCTGCTGTATCTTTAACTCGGTTGTCGTTTTTCTCCCTTAGCAATTCCTTCAGCAAACTATCGAGGATGGCACCGATCCCACCCTCAAATGTGCGCCTGACCGGGAGAGCTCGGACAAGGAAGAACCGGACCTGGAGATGTTCCTCCCGATGTCCGACGCGACCAAGCGACCCACCGGTAAACTCTCTTCTATTAGAGATTAGCCCAACGATGAAGATGATTCGGATGTTGAGGTGATGGAAGCATTTGACGTTGTCCCCCTTTCTTATGCTTTTCCGGCATCAGCTAACCCCGGTGGGCAGATCCATGAGGACCCTCCCCTTGCCGTGGGTGACCCTGTTTCGGTTGCACCGAAGAAGAAAAGGTAAGCCACATCCACTTCATCCTACGGACCTTCTCAGCCAGCCAAGAGGCGAAAGAAGTCCGAGGATAAGACTTCCTCCAAGCCTGCAACCAAGGCCCCAGCATGAAGGGCTCGGAAGCCCAAGGAGCCGCTGACCTCGGATGCGTAAGCCTCTTTTTCCCTCTGCCATTTACTTGTTCTTGCATTGTTATAGATTCTCATCTGACATTATTTGATTCGGCAGGGCTACGATGGAGGTCCCCCAGAGTGGATCTAGCATCTCTTCGTTGCTCCGACTCAGCCCTTCTCCCCCTCGTGGCGACGATTCACTCTCGCTGAGCCCTATTCCGGAGGGTTCAGCGGCTGCTCCGGGTTCCAGCCCACCTCATCAAGAGGGGGGCAACCTCGGAGCAGGGGAGACTGACCCAGCCGAGGCAGTGGCATCCACCACTTCGGCTCCGCCGCAAGCAGCTACTGCTGAGTCTACTTGAGTACCTCCTCCGAAGAAGAAAACAGCACCAGCACCAGCACCAACTTTAGCACCAGCAGCCAAAGCAGTAGCATCAAGCCCCTCTGCCTCGTCCGAGTCTTCTCAGTCTCGGCGAGAAAGCACCCAGGCAGCTCCTAAGGGTAAATCTGCTGCAACCACTTTCTCCTCTTAGCAGCCGAAAGACAAGAAGGCCCCTGACGCCACCAGGGCAGCGTCCGTCGAGTCTGGACAGCGCACTCTTGCGTCCATGCTTGCCAAGAAGCCTCCAGCACCGAAGGACGCCCCTGTCGAGCCAGCTAATGTGCAGCAACTTGTCGTGCACACCAGCCTGTCCCTTGCTTAGGTTGAGAGGAGGGAAGCACATGCTAAGGGATTGGTGGCGCCCCACATGCTCAGCAGTGAACGATATCCTCCGACCTTGATCGAGTTCATGAACAACTGGAACAAGGCGGAGTTCGTCTACAACGACGATCTCCCAGAGAAGTTCGGTCCCGCCGAGTTCTCTGCTCAGATGAACACAGCCGCTAAGGCGATTAACCTTGCGGGTCGGATGATGGAGGTACGTTACTTCACCTTTTCCTTAGCATGTATTAGTGATATAACCATTAGTCCCCGAGCCTCCGGGGGAGTAACTTGTTACTCGGTCGGATGCTCCTTAGAAAACTAACGTAGCTCCTTGACAAATTCAAATATGCACACACCTAGAGCCGGGTTAAGTTCCGCTTGGCCCGGATCTTGTACACTTCGAATATGCACACACCTAGAGCCGGGTTAAGTTCCACTTGGTTCGGATCTTGTACACTTTGAATATGCACACACCTAGAGCCGGGTTAAGTTCCACTTGGCCCGGATCTTGTACACTTTGAATATGCACACACCTAGAGCCGGGTTAAGTTCCGCTTGGCCCGGATCTTGTACACTTCGAATATGCACACACCTAGAGCCGGGTTAAGTTCCGCTTGGCCCGGATCTTGTACACTTGGAATATGCACACACCTACAGCCGGGTTAAGTTCCACTTGGCCCGGATCTTGTACACTTCGAATATGCACACACCTAGAGCCGGGTTAAGTTCCACTTGGCCCGGATCTTACACTCGAATATGCACACACCTAGAGCCGGGTTAAGTTCCACTTGGCCCGGATCTTGTACACTTCGAATATGCACACACCTAGAGCTGGGTTAAGTTCCACTTGGCCCAGATCTTGTACACTTTGAATATGCACACATCTAGAGCCGGGTTAAGTTCCACTTGGCCCGGATCTTGTACACTTCCAATATGCACACACCTAGAGCCGGGTTAAGTTCCACTTGGCCCGGATCTTGTACACTTCGAATATGCACACACCTAGAGCCGGGTTAAGTTCCGCTTGGCCCGGATCTTGTACACTTCGAATATGCACACACCTAGAGCCGGGTTAAGTTCCCCTTGGCCCGGATCTTGTACACTTCGAATATGCACACATCTAGAGCCGGGTTAAGTTCCACTTGGCCCAGATCTTGTACACTTCGAATATGCACACACCTAGAGCCGGGTTAAGTTCCACTTGGCCCGGATCATGTACACTTCGAATATGCACAAGGTTTAAGCTATATTTTTGTACTGTTTTCAGGTGACCACCAACCGCCGGAGCGCTGAGTTCCAGCATCTCCTGGACACTCACAAAATGCTGCTCGCAAAGCATAATGCGCATCTCGCTGAGCACGAGAAAAGGGGTAAGTTCTGTTCTTCATATTTTTCTGTTTTCCTGCATCTTTTTCTGTCGAACTAACCCGTCATTCGGTTTTCGCAGCTGGGGTGGAGGAAGAATCTAGATCAGATTAAGGGTAAGTTACTTTTGTCTGACCTTGCTATGCTTTCCATTTCCCTTCTTCCTTGGCTCGGCAAAAATTCATACCTCGGCTTTGCCAGGTTAACAAACTATTTCAGTATCACTGGAAGATAGTGTGCCCGTGCCTGATATGATGCTGCATTTTCTCGAACAAGTAGGGCAACATCAGGCCGAGCTCAATAAGAAAGACGATGAGCTTGCCCTCCTCTGAACCAAGGATGATGAGATCGCCAAGCTCAAAGCAGAGATGAAGAAAATGAAAGTGCAGCACCAATCCGATCTTGAAAAGGTTGGCCAGGACTATACTGAAGAGGGCGAGCGCCTTAATCTCCAAATTGCCAAGGACCGAGAACTTATCCAGGAGGCCGACGTCAAGCTTGAGTAGGCGAACGCTGAACTTGTGCAACTCCGCAAAAGACACGATGACTGTACCAAGGAATTGACCCGGATCCACAGCCACATTTTACAGAAGTTCGTTTCCCTTATCCGGCATCTTTCTCCGGGTTACTTCACATGTCTTTTCATTACTTGCTTCTCTTGTCTCATTTTTAGGAAAATTTCCAGAGGGTACTCCCATTGCGAAGGCCATTGTTGACTTCCCGAGAGAGAGGGTACTCCGTTTCTGACGGTGAAGATATTCCCTATGACATGGAGGACTTGTTGGTCAGCCTGTCGTCCCGTGTGGAAATCATCAAGAACTATGGCAAGGATCTCCTTAACGTTGCAGTCCGAGTCTTCAACACGTTTTGGCCTGCCGAAGACACTCCAGAGGGAACCACAGTTCTTGCTGAAAAGCTGATGGAAATCGAGACCCAGCTCGACCTTTGGAGGAGTCCACTAGACATGTCGCAGCTGAGACCGTTCTTCACCACATACTCACGTGGTACGAGAAGATCGACCTCAACCTCCTGACGCGCCTGCGCATCGGATCCAAATGGACCAATGACCCGGAGTGGGTAGCTCGGCGCCAGGCTTGCGCCCATAGCCTCATTGAATATGCTCCCATTCATGAATGGACTGAGGGTCCGAGCTTCCTGGAAACCGCTGGTGACGAAAATGCTGAGAACGTAGAAGATGGTTCGGACAAGGGTGAAGAGGAAGACGCCTCGGATATCGAAGACGGTGAAGATGACGCCGAACTTCCTCCTCCTAATGCTCCTTGAGTGAAAACACTTTAAAATTTATCAGATCCCCGGTATGCCGGGTGGAATTGTATCCAGTACACATGTGATATTTTGCTACTAAGTTTTTATGCCGGATCAACTTGGGCGTAGCCCCCAAATTTCATTTTCTTGTTTGTCCAATCTTCTAGCTCGGTTCGTGTCTACCTTGATTCGATTTTACGACTTACGAACCCGAGCTTCAAAAATTGTTTTAACAATACTTTGAAACTTTAGGCTTAGCTCAAAATAATTCAGCATAATAATTTAAAAGTAAATACAAGGTTAGTCTGAAAAACAAATGTCGGCTCGATTAAGTTTGTTTCCTTAGTCGTTTTTCATGTGCTACGCAATTCCAAACTTGTTCTCTTGCTTGCCATGAAGCAAATTCTTGTTGGACAGCAGCAAGTCGAAGAGTTGGGTTTTTGGTGCTCACACACTACTAATCCGAGTTAAGTAGAACAACTTACTCCAGCTGACGTATAAATAATGAAAGACAACAAATATTATTAAGCGGTCCCGAGTTCTTTCGAGGTGCCAACATTTCGTTGATAGGCTCACTGCCGGCATACATACCGACATATGAGAAGACTCGGATACATACACTTCTCTGCTAAGTGTAGAAAGGACGAAGTAGAGCTACATTCCATGGACGCTTAGATTCCTCGCCGGACCTGTCCGCCTTGTTCTTTTCCCGTGGCTTTGCATCGATAAGATAATAAGAATCATTGTGCAACGCTTTGCTCACAATGAATGGCCCTTCCCACGGGGGGGATAACTTATGCATGCCAGCAGTACGTTGTACCAACCGGAGCACCAGATTGCCTTCCTGGAAAACTCGGGGGCTTACTTTCTGGCTATGATAGCGTCGGAGATTTTGCTGATATATGGCGGATCTGGACAATGCCAATTCTCTCGCTTCTTCTAGCAGATCAACATCATTTTGCCAGGCTTCCCGCACTTCGGCTTCTGTGTATTGGGTGACCCTAGGCGAGTCATGCTCTATGTCGGCTGGTAATACAGCTTCTGCCCCATATACCAGAAAAATGACGTATAGCCTGTTGATCGATTCAGAGTTGTCCTTAAACTCCACAGTGTCGCTGGTAGTTCTTCTATCCAGCACCCAGCTGATCTTTGCAGCGGCTCAATGAGTCGGGGTTTTATCCCGGATAATACCAATCCGTTGGATCTTTCCACTTGTCCGTTCGATGTGGGGTGGGCTACCGAGGCAACGTCCAGCCGGATCTTCTTATCCCGGCAGAATCGCGTGAATGCTCCTTCAGCAAAATTTGTGCCATTATCCGTTATGATACTGTGAGGGTAACCGTATCTCAAGATAATGTCTTTGAGAAATGTTATGGCCGTAGCTCCATCACACTTTCTTATTGGCTTCACTTCAATCCATTTTGTAAACTTATCCACCATGAACAAAATGTGAGTCATATTCCCCCATGCTGGTTTGAACGGGCCAACCATATCCAAACACCATACAACAAATGGCCATGTGATTGGTATGGTCTTGAGTTCCGACATAGGCATATGTGTCTTGGTAGCATACCTCTGACAACCATTGCATTTTCTCACCAGATCTTCTGCTTGTTCTAAGGCACTTCGCCAGTAGAATCCATGTCGGAAAGCTTTTTCCACCAAGGCTCGGGTCGAGGCATGATGCCTGCACTCCCCTTGATGTATATCTCGGAGGATGTCAAGCCCTTCTTCTAGGTCAACGCATCACTGGAGGACATTGGTCACACTCCTTTTGTATAGCTCGGAATTGATGATTGTGTATGCCTTTGCTCTCCTCTGAGTTTGCCTGGATAGCACCTCCTCAGTGGGTAACGTTCCATCTTTCAGGAATTGAAATATAGGAAGTGCCCAAGCTGGTATTGCTCGCGTAGGGAACACATCCTCATCAACTTCCATCTGATCCACCGGCATAACTTCAACCGGATCACGCTGAGCAGTCCCCGGGTTCGCTGAGGCAGTCCCCAGGTTTGCTGAGACAGTCCGCGGGTTTCGCGCACCACCTCCCATGTCAACGTCCATGGGCACAACTCTGGATTCTGTATCCTCCGGGACGTAGATTGAGTCGGTTCCTGGGGACGGCCTGATAGACGGTTTTCTGAGGTGTTCCCATGCTACACCCGGTGGAATTGCTTGCCGGGTTGATCCGAGCTTCGACAGCATGTCGGCAGCCTCATTTTCCACCCGGGGTACATGGTGAAATTCACATCCCTCAAAGTAACCAGATATCTTCTGCACATGAAATCTGTATAGAGCCATGTTTGGATCAAGGGCGTCCCACAATTCAGGCACTTGCTGTATTACCAAATCCGAGTCGCCAAAGCATAATATCCGACATATCCCAATCTCTTTTGCCACTTTGAGCCCATGCACAAGTGCTTCATACTCAGCAACATTGTTTGATGCCGTGAAATGGATCTGCAGCACATATTTCAGCTAGTCCTTCTTTGGCGAGGTAAGCACAACTCCGGCGCCTAGCCCGGTTTTTGTTTTTGACCCGTCAAAATGCATCCTCCAGTAGTTCGGATCTGGTGGCGGTGGTTCATATTGTACCTCGGCCCAGTCCACGAAAAAGTCGGCCACAGCCTGAGACTTGATTGCTTCTCTTCTTTCATATTGTGGCACATAGGGAGCTAGTTCAATTGCCCATTTTGCAATTCTGCCACTCGCATCTTTGTTACTCATTATCTCAGATATGGGAGCTTCACATATTACTTTGATGGGATGCTCCTCAAAGTAATGCTTTAACTTCTTAGCTGCCATATAGACACCATATGCCACCTTTTGATAGTGTGGGTAGTTCTGCTTTGAGGCAGATAATACCTCGCTTAGGTAATACACTGGTCTTTGCACCGACTTACCCTCTTCGTCGCGCTCTACCATAATCACTGCACTTACAACTCGGTTGGTTGCGGCTATGTAGAGCAACATTGGATCCTTTGATAGTGGAGAGACTAACACTGGTGCAGTGGCTAACATCTTCTTTAAGTGGGCAAAGGCTTCATCGGCCTGTGGCGTCCAAACGAACTTACCTGAATTTTTCATGAGTTGGTAGAGAGGCAATGCCTTTTCTCCCAACCGACATATAAACCGACTTAATGATGCCAGGCAACCAGTGAACTTCTGGACATTGTTAAGACACTTCGGCAATTCCATTCGTTCAATGGCCCAGATCTTAGTTGGATTAACTTCGATACCCCGGCTGGAGACAAGAAATCCGAGTAATTTTCCAGCCGGGACACCGAAGGTACATTTCTCCGGGTTAAGCTTCATTCGGAACCTTCTTAAGTTCGCGAATGTCTGTCTGATATCATCAAGGAGCGTTTTGCTTTCCTTGGTCTTGATAACCACATCATCCACATACACTTGTACATTTTGACCTATTTGGTCATGCGAACATTTCTGCATACATCTTTGATACGTTGCCCCTGCATTACGTAAACCAAACGGCATGGTGCGATAGCAATAAGCCCCATACGGGGTGATAAATGCAGTCTTTATTTGATCATCCGGATCCAGAGGTATCTGGTGGAAACCAGAATATGCATCAATGAATGACAACAGTTCACATTCGGCAGTTGAGTCTATGACGTGGTCTATCCTCGGCAGTGGAAATGGATCTTTTGGACACGCCTTGTTCAGGTTTGTGTAATCGATACACATACGCCAAACCACTGCCACATTCGGATCATCCTTCTTCTTCTCCACCAGCATTGGATTAGACAGCAAATCCGGGTAAAGTACTTCCATGATAAATCCTACTGCTAGTAACCAAGCTATTTCATCTCCAATGACTTTTCTCCTATCCTCGGCGAAGCGGCGGAGAGGTTTCTTCACCGGCCTTGCTCCGGGTCTCACGTTCAAAGAGTGCTCGGCCAACTCCCTCGAAACACCTTGCAAGTCCTGTGTGGACCAAGCAAAAATATCTCGATTCTCACGGAGGAAGTTGCCGAGCTCGCTTTCCTATTTATCATTTAACCCGGCACCAATTGTTATGGTGCGCTCCGGGAAGATATCATCAACAGGCACCTTCTTAGTATCCTTTGCGGCTTGGAACGAAACGCTACCATGCGGGTTACTCAACGCCGGCATATACTGCTGCACGGACTGAGCTAATGCCGCCACCTCTTGGATTTTTCTTTTCTCTTGCGCAATCACAACTAACTCGGCTAGGTTAGACCCGGCTAAGGCACACTCAATGGAATGTCGGAAATCCCCAGCGATGGTAATCACTCCATTTGGCCCGGGCAACTTCATCTTCAAGTAACTGATGTGACAGCTCGCCATGAACTTGTTCAATGCTGGTCTTCCGAGTAATGCGTGATACGCACTTTCCAAGTTCACCACTTCAAACTCCAAATTCTCAGTTCGGCAATTATCTCTCGTGCTGAACAACACGTCAACCCGGACTTTGCCTATGGGCTCACAAGAAATGCCTGGCACAATACCATGGAAAGTTGTCCTTGTAGCCTGGAGCATGTTCTCCGAGATACCCAACTTGCGCATTGTATCCGCATACATGATGTTAATGTTACTGCCATTGTCAATCAGTACCTTGGAGAACCACACATTGATGTTTGGCCCAATGAATGTCGGATCCAGCACTAACTGCATACGAACCAGGACTCGGCATAAGCTTGGGATGATCTTTGATATTCTAGGTAATTTCCTGGTCCGACCAAGGCATATACCTCGTCACTGCTGGCATTACCGCATTGACCTCCATATGTCGGTGCTGCAAGCTCTTTCTATCTGTTTCCTCGGTGGTAAACACACAGTAACTCTGATGATGCTCCCTGTACTGATTCCTCCCCTCATTTCTGGGGTACCTCTGATCTGGCTGATGCTGGTTTTCTACTTGATGCACTGCATCCCTTCTCTCATGGTTATCATACCTCGGCGGAGGGGGAGGCAACATTAGCTGTTGTGTGCTCGCTTCGGAGAGCAATTGCTGCCGGGTAACTCCTTTCGAGGTTGATCATTCCAGGGTGCTTGAGCATTCCCCGAACCGCCTTGTTCTATCTTACGCATCCACTCACATTGCCTCGTTGTATGACCCGCTAGGTTACTCGGATTTGGCGTGTGAAATTTACACGGCTGATCCAATCGATTCATAAGTATACCTCGGACGGTCCTTCTTTTCTTGCCACTGTTTCTTCTGCTCTGGCGTCCAAGTTTTCTTGCCATCAATTCTTGGTGTACATTGTTGCCCTCCAGTTTTCTTACGTTGATTGCTCCCTGCTGCCATTGTTAATCAGTACCTTGGAGAACCACACATTGATGTTTGGCCCAATGAATGTCGGATCCAGCACTAACTGCATACGAACCAGGACTCGGCATAAGCTTGGGATGATCTTTGATGTTCTAGGTAATTTCCTGGTCCGACCAAGGCATATACCTCGTCACTGCTGGCATTACCGCATTGACCTCCATATGTCGGTGCTGCAAGCTCTTTCTATCTGTTTCCTCAGTGGTAAACACACAGTAACTCTGATGATGCTCCCTGTACTGATTCCTCCCCTCATTTCTGGGGTACCTCTGATCTGTCTGATGCTGGTTTTCTACTTGATGCACTGCATCCCTTCTCTCATGGTTATCATACCTCGGCGGAGGGGGAGGCAACATTAGCTGTTGTGTGTTCGCTTCGGAGAGCAATTGCTGTCGGGGTAACTCCTTTCGAGGTTGATCATTCCGGGGTGCTTGAGCATTCCCCGAACCACCTTGTTCTATCTTACGCATCCACTCACATTGCCTCGTTGTATGACCCGCTGGGTTACTCGGATTTGGCGTGTGAAATTTACACGGCTGATCCAATCGATTCATAAGTATACCTCGGACGGTCCTTCTTTTCTTGCCACTGTTTCTTCTGCTCTGGCGTCCAAGTTTTCTTGCCATCAATTCTTGGTGTACATTGTCGCCCTCTACTTTTCTTACGTTGATTGCTCCCTGCTCCGGGCTGATCTTGATTCACTGCTGCAACTTGTTGCGAACTGTACCGGTGATCCGGTCTGTCATCTCTTCTTTTACCTCTGTAATCATTCCTCTGGGACGATCCGGCTCCATCTCTTTGGTAGTACTCCTCATTCGACTCGTTCGACACGAGCCTAGGTTGGGTCGGATCACCCAAAGCATACGAATCAGCAATCCAGATCATTTCTGCCAAAGTGGTTGGCATTTTCCTTTGCAACTTCTACCATAGCTCGCTTGCATACCTGCACCCCTGCGCAAACCATGCTATGGCCTGTGACTCTATCACACATTCACACGAGTTTCTCACGGTACACCACCGGGTTAAAAACTCCTGGTCTGTCTCGTTCGGTCTCTGCTTACACATAGCTAGGGTACATGGCCTATTTGGCCTCTGATACGTACTTGATAAATTACTGATAAACATTTCCTCAAAATCGATCCAGCAGTTAATACTTCCGGGCGGCAAATTGTTTAACCATACCCTTGTTGGCCCCTCCAACATCTGGGGTACGTATCTCACAGCCCATCGCAAGTTGCCTGTAGCAATTTTCACAGCTGTTGCATAGTTTATCAACCAATCCTCCGGCTTAGTACTGTCGTCATACGTCTTTGTGCCTCTGGGTAACTGGAAGTTAGGTACCGGTGGCTCTTTCATGATCCGGGGTCCAAAACACGCAGGACCCGGAGGACCTTGACTTTCAATCTGCTCCAACCTATACATTCGATCCAGTTTCAACCTGGCATCATCCGGCATCAGATCCCTGCTCCCCAATCTCGACCCTCTCACATGATAGTCCGGCCTTGGGTATCCTGCATTCACCATTTCTGAATCTCCATCGTTATACTGGTCTCGCTCTCGTGGCGCATCTATCTGTTTCATACCTCGGCCGGCACTTTGCTCTTGCCTTGGTATATTCCGCTGCTGCGGTTGTCCTGCCGAGTTGCGCTATCCAGCATTGCCATTAATAGCGTTTCCTTGACCAGCATTGCCTTGGTCACGGTTACCTCGGCCAGCTTCACCTCGGCTCACACTTCGTCAATCGTCATTTCTTTGTACTTCTTTTGCTTTTCCTGCCCTTGTCGGGTCATACGGAACGATCTGTTTGTTTCTCCTGGCCGAGGTTACTACCTCTTCTCTCCTAGGACCACCATGAGGAGACGATGCTCCATGATTTCTGTGTTACCCACCGCCGAATGAACGATCTTGGAGGCCCCAGCTCTCTCCGGGTTAGCCCTGAGTAACTCCTCATTTTGCCTGTTCGCGATCCGAACCAACTCATTGACCCTATCTTTCTATCTCTAACGGGCTTCACCCGTTAGACCCTCTAACTCGGACGCAGCTGCATCCGCTGCTCTAAGGTTTTTTGCCGGGGTACTATACTTCGGCAGCCCCACAGACAAACAGTTCTCTGACTCCTCAATCCTAGTATCACCCTCTTTGTTCATTTCACTCATGAGATTTCTCCCCTTCACTTTTACAGCATCTACTTTATTCGCCTTTGCGTACTCATGCAGCGTCATGTTCAACGACTGCTGAGCCGCAGCTATCTTTTTCGCTCCCTCTAGAATTTTCTGCCTAGTTTCCTCTAGCTCAGCATGTGCCTGAGTCGGATCTACCACTGCTGCTACCGGGTTTGCCAAGCTATCCATAGCTTCTCTCAGTACATTCTCAGGCCTCTCTAGTGGAGGACCTCTACCTTTCCTCGGTGCGTTAGGTGTTACCTCTGGATCTGGTGCCGGATCCTTGCTTGCGCCTGCGCCTGGCGCAGTCATCATCACCTCAGCACGGTCCGGGGAGTGAGTGATACGCGCCCCGTGAACCACGCTAAGGGGTGGCTCCCCTGCCTCGACGACGTGCCGCGGATGAACGCATGATACGTCCACAGCAACGTAGACCTTGTGCGCACCAAGCCTGACGAAGAGGCCGTTGTGCGGAAGCGGGCGCGTGCCGAAGCAGCCAGCGTTGTCGCTGACAAAGTCCAGTGCTCCAAAGCGCTGAACGAGCCCGGAGACGATGCGTTCGCCGGTGCCGATGAGGTTTCCCGTCCGGATCTTGACCCCTGCTAGCGACGCTAGCCCCACGATGGGCGCCAACTGTCGTGGTGGTGTCACGGCAGATGCCATGGATAGGCTAAAGGTGGGGACTAATAGCACTAGGGGAATCCAGCGAGGGATAGTGAGGTGATTCCTCACACAGAAGGTTTATATTTGATTCACTTCACAGATTACAAGTGCTCCTCGAGCTGTATTGGAGAGAGGAGGAAGAAGGTACTCTCTTACTCTCCCCGCTAGCTAGCCCTCAGGAACTTAGTAAAACTCTATCCAAATGAGCTCAATGAGCAGAACCTAACTCCTTCTGCAGAGGCCCTAGCCCTCCTTATATAGGGGTGGCTATCCCAAAATAGCAAGCCGACCGGGGTGCTTTTCCCCCACGTCACCCATGCAGAAGCTACGTGAGCCTCTGCGGCGCCTGCGTTAGCCGACACGGGCGTCGTTACCTCTGTCGGCCACGCCTCGGTGGTCCTGCCCCTGTCCACTTTGCTCATGCAGTGCGTACCAGGGTTACTTTTGACCAGCGAGATTCCTTCCTTCTCATAGAAGCTTGCTATGACCCAGATCATGGAGGATCTGGTCACACCTATTCCTGCATGAAAGTTAGACACATCTCTCCGACTTACGGCTTAAGTCGGTTGACACCAAGTCAGGTGGACGTCCCCTAGTCCGGGTTACTCCGTGATCCGGCCTGCCTTGAGGTGGCCTGGCCAGCAACGGCTTTGGCCTTGTTGAACCTCGGCTAACTCGGCCTTTACACCCCGGCGTGACCCTACCCGGGGGTATCCCCCCAACAGCTTGAGAGGCCGAATCCCAGTTGGCTGAAGAGGCGAAGTCACGTGCTCGTTTTCCATCCTCCAGCCGTTTTTTGGCCAGATCTACACTTCCTGGTGTAGCGCCACCTGCTGCTAGTCCTCATACACCATCGGCCAACCAGCAAGCACTTCTTCGTTTGGTTCTAATGCTCGGAAGCCTGCCGCTCCTACTGCTAGCTCAGGTTCCAATATGTCTACTGCGCGTACTCGCGATGTGGTGTGCCATACTTGTGGAGGTAGAGGTCACTACAAGAAGGATTGTCCAAACAACAAGGTTATGTTTGTCAACGAACAAGGAGAAGTAGAGAGTGGAGATGAAGCTTCTGATGATGATATTGATGATGGCAAGGATGGTGCCGATGCATATGCTGAGCGTGCACCAACTATTGTCGTATCTTCACGTGTACTTAGTGTGCAACCGGTTGAGGAATCCCAGCGTTGCAACTTATTCCAAACAAAAGCTCTAGTTGGACCTAACAAAGCTTGCAAGGTATTTATTGATGGAGGTAGGTGCAGAAATCTTGCAAGTAAGGAACTATGTGCCAAACTGAATTTGACATACTTACTTCATCCGAAGCCATACTACATACAATGGTTGAGAAACAATGGTGATATGAAGGTAAATCATATGGTACATGTGAATTTTCAAATAGGGCCATACAAAGACTCTATTGATTTTGATGTGGTTCCTATGACTGTTTGTCACTTACTATTGGGTCGGTCGTGGCTTTATGATCGCCATGTGCAACACAATGGCTGAGCCAATACATATCACTTGGAATACAAAGGAAAGAAGATTACTATGCAGCCAATGACACCATAAGAAATTGTGAATGATTCTCGCCAGAAGATAGAGGTGAACTTGAAGGAAGATTCTACCACTGAGCGAGATTGTGTGATAGCTGTTCCTGATGTAGTTGAGCCTAAATTGAGTGATATAATGAAAAGTGAGAGAGTGCCTGGGTTATTGATACTAGCCACCAAGGAGGATATGAGAGAGTTTCGTGAGGATCCTACAGCCATGCCACTTGTGCTCATGTATAAGGGTGATGTATTGGTTTCTAATGACATGACCCATATTTCTCTTGGTGTCTCTTATGTTTTGCAGGACTTTGGGGATGTGTTTCCACAAGATGTACCCGCAGGTTTACCTCCATTGCGTGGTATAGAACAAAAGTGGATCTGATTCCTGGCACCACACTTCCCAACCGTGCACCATACAGGACTAATCTCGAAGAAACTAAGGAAATTCAGAAGCAAGTACAAGTGTTGCTTGATAAAGGGTACATTCGTGTTTCTCTTAGCCCTTGTGCTGTTCCTGTTATTTTAGTTCCTAAGAAAGATGCTACATGGCGCATGTGTGTATATTGTAGAGCGATTAATAACATCACTATTCGATATCGCCATCCTATTTCATGCTTAGAGGATATGCTAGATGAATTGAGTGGTGCTGCTGTTTTCTCTATGATAGACTTGCATAGTGGTTATCATCAAATTAGGATGAAAGAAGGGGATGAATGGAAAACTGCTTTCAAAACTAAATTCGGCTTGTATGAGTGGTTAGTCATGCCATTTGGTCTTACTAATGCACCTAGTACCTTCATGCGTTTGATGAATCATGTTTTGAGAGAGTTTATTGGTCATTTTGTGGTTGTTTACTTTGATGATATACTTATATACAGCCACACCGAATCTGAACATTGCACTCATATTAGACAAGTTTTGCAAGTGTTACGTGATAATAAACTGTATGCTAATCTTGAGAAGTGTACATTGGCAAAAGATAAGGTCATATTCCTAGGATTTGTTGTATCTAAGCATGGAGTAGAGGTATATCAATCTAAAATTGAATCAATTTAGAATTGGCCTACTCCAATGAATGTCAGTCAAGTGCGTAGTTTCCACGGTTTAGCTGGTTTCTATAGGCGCTTTGTGAAAGATTTTAGCACCATTGCTGCACCTTTGAATGATTTGACAAAGAAAGGTGTTCCTTTTATATGGGGCGCGACCCAAGACATTGCATTTGATACATTAAAACGTTTGCTTACTTCTGCACCGTTACTTGCATTACCGGATTTTTCAAAGCAATTTGAAGTTGAATGTGATGCTAGTGGTATAGGCATAGGTGGCATTTTGATGCAAGAGGGTCAGCCTATAGCTTATTTTTCTAAGAAGTTGACTGGTGCTCGCTTGAATTATTCTATATATGATAAATAATTGTATGCACTTGTTAGAGTACTTGAGGTTTGGCAACATTATTTGTGGCCAAAGGAATTCATCATACATTCTGATCATGAAGCATTGAAATACTTGAAAGCTCAATCAAACTTGCATAGAAGATTAGCTAAATGGGTTGAGTTCATTGAGTCTTTTCCTTACATCATTAATTATAAGAAGGGAAAAGAGAATGTTGTTGCTGATGCTCTATCTAGGAAGAATATACTATTAACCAATCTTGATGTTAAAATTCCTGGATTAGAAGCTATTTGTGCACTTTATGCAACTGATCATGATTTTGCTGAACCATATCGTTTGTGTGCTCTTAGAAACGCATGGGATAAGTATCATATACGTGATGGATATTTGTTTCGAGTAACAAACTATGTATTCCAGAATCGTTGTTGCGTTTGTTCTTAGTGCAGGAATCACATGCTGGTGGTTTGATGGGTCACTTTGGGCGTGAGAAGACGTTGCGCATGCTTGCTGATCACTTTTATTGGCCCAAGATGAGGCATGATGTGTACAGATTTGTGAGCCGATGCATTACTTGCCACAAGTCGAAATCCAAGCTGAAGCCTCACGGTTTGTATACACCTCTCTCTGCACCTACTACTCCATGGGAAGACATTAGTATGGATTTTGTGCTAGGTCTACCTAAAACTCAGAGAGGGCATGATTCTATATTTGTGGTAGTGGATAGGTTCTCTAACATGGCTCATTTTATTGCCTGCCACAAAAGCGACGATGCGTCGCATGTTGCTAACCTACTTTTTAGGGACATCGTGAGATTACATGGAGTACCTAAGACGATTGTTTCTGACCGTGATGTGAAGTTCATGAGCTAATTTTGGAAGACCTTATGGGGGAAGCTAGGAACGAAGCTGTTGTTCAGCACTACATGTGATCCCCAAACAGATGGTCAAACGGAGGTGGTGAATAGAACATTGTCACAGCTGCTAAGCACCATGATTAAAAAGAATCTGGAGGAGTGGGAAGAGTGTTTTCCACATGTTGAGTTTGCTTACAACAGGACTGTGCATTCAACTACTCAGCTTTGTCCTTTTGAGGTGGTGTATGGCTTCAAGCCATTGACGCCACTTGATATGTTGCCTTTGCCATTACATGAGAGAGTTGATATTGAGGCATCAAAACATGCTTCTTACATGAAGAAAATACAGGAGAAGACTCGAGAGGCTATTGAGAAGAAAGGCAAGAATATTGCTGCTACAAGGAATCAAGCAAGGAAGGAAGTGTTGTTCAAGCCTAGAGATATGGTTTGGGTGCATCTGTGCAAGGAAAGATTTCCATTACTTCGTAAGTCCAAGTTGAAGCCACATGGTGCTGGTCCTTACAAGGTGCTAGCCAAAATTAATGAAAATGCCTACTCGGTTGACATACCTATTGAGGAGTTTGGAGGAGTTAGCAACAGCTTCAACATTGTTGATTTGTCACCATATGCGGGAGAAGACCTTGGAGCATCGAGGTCGATGCCTTTTGAAGGGGGGAGATGATGAGGACATCCCTACAATGATACCTACCCCAATTGCTAATGATGATGTTCCAATTGCAAAGAAAGATCAATCCAATGAGATAAGGATTAGACCAATCACAAGAGCTCGTGCTAAGCTACTAGAACAACAGGTGAACTTGTTTCTTAATAACCTGGTGTTTTAATTAATGCGAATTTTATACTACCTAAGTCTTTGAATTATTGCATGATCAGGTACTTAGGAGAAGAAGGCGTAGCACGAAGCGAGGAGCTAATGGAACAAGGCGTGTTGATCAATGAAGAATGCACGAGGGAGGAGAGGGAGGAAGCGCAAGGAGCACACAAGATTGAAGATCAACACTTGGTGGACAATCTCTGCCGCGGCAGAGAAACGCCACATTTCTCTGCCACAGCAGGCTGCCGCGACACAGAAACATTGTCCTTTTCTGCCACGACAGGCTGCCGCGGCAGAGAAACGGGCCCGAATTCTGCCACAGCAAAAACCTGAACCGAACCAACTTTAGGTCGGTTTGTACCCTTAGTTGGGTGGGTGATGACCCACAAGTATAGGGGGTGTATCGAAGTATTTTTGATAAGTAAGAGTGTCGAACCCAACGAGGAGCAGAAGGTGTTGGCTAGTGGTATGGATCAAGAATTCTCTGCAAATACTTAGCATACGGATTTTTAGGGATTTTTGATAAAGCAAGTAAACAACATAAGCGTAAATAAAAGACAGTAGGAATAAATGCAGCAAGTGGCCGAATCCTTTATGCAGCAAAGGACAAGTCGGTTGTATTACTTAAGATGACCAAACGTTCTCGAGGACACATGGGAAGACTGTCAAGTGCTTTCGCTTCATATAGTTGATTAATCTTCTTTAGCTTGCTAAGTGTTGTGTGGGTGAACCTATGCTAATGTACCGCCCCATCCAAGACTATAATTGAGTGTGATCTGTTGTTCCATTGGGAATTAGTAGATTGCATACTACCGTTCGTGGTCACGGCTGCGTGCGCAAGAGTGTGGTGTTGTGAATATCCTACAAGGTTCGAGATCTGGTGCACTGGCATCAGGGATCGAGCGGGAGAGATCATAGCTATGCACTAGTTATCTATCATCCACCATCATCATCGACAAGAGCTTGCTGAGAAGATCGGGCCACCCCATATCAAGATGTGGCCTGCTGCTCCCCTGAGTCTGGAGACTCCGGTATGCCTGGCTGGAGACTCCGGCCTGGTCTCTGGGGCTGTCTCTAGCCCCCTGGAATAGTCTATGTGTCCCTCCCCACAGTGTGACCCGGTGTCTAGCTCGACCCCCGAGACTCCGGCATAGGGGTCTGGAGACTCCGGCCTGGTCTCCGGCCAAGACTCCGTGTGCCCTGAATTGCATTCAGTACCCCCTGAGTCCTGCGCCACCCCCGGAGACTCCAGCCTTGGATACCGGAGACCCCGGGGTTAGTGAAAGTGCAAAGACTCTATTTTGGGGGGCTACAAATACTCCCTTCTTCCCCAAGTGCAAGTTGCGGCTTCTACTCTCTCTCCTCCATTGTTGTTGAGCTCCAACCTGCTAGTTCTCCCTCCCTAGCCACTAGAACTTGATGCCCCTTGGGGAATCAAGGGAGGAGACTGATACATTGCAAATGTATCTATAATTTATGATGTTCCATGCTTGGTTTTATCCACTTTCTTGTGTTTGGTTCCAACTTTGGAGTACTTTTCATATGATTTCTTGGACTAACCTATTAACAAGAGCCACAGTGCCAGCTGCCTGTTTTCTGCTGTTTTTGGCTCTAGGGAAGTCAGAAAATGAATATTCTCGGAATTGGACGGGACAAAAGCCAAAGTGCCTATTTTTCCGGAAGTCATCAAGTGCCAGAATACGAGACGGAGAGGGGCCAGGGGGCAACCACACCACCTGGCCACGCGGCCAGGCCTGGCCCACGCCAGGGGGTGGTGTGGCCGCTCCCGGCACCCTCTCGGCCTCTCCCTCTGCCTATATATTGCCCTCGGGACAAAAACCTAAGGGACCGATCAAAAATCCACGAAAGATTTTGTAGCCACCGTCATCTCCATCCCTAGATCCGAGGGATCAAGCTCTTCGGCACCACGGAGAGGGAATTCACCACAGAGGCCTTCTTCATCACCCTGCAAGCCTCCGGTGTGATGCGTGAGTAGTTCATACTTGGACTACGGATCCATGTAGTAGCTAGATGGCTGGTTCTCCTCCTTTGTGCTTTCATGTTTAGATCTTGTGAGCTCCGTTCATGATCAAGATCATCTATTTGTAATTCTGCATGTTGTGTTTGCGGGGATCCAATGGATATTGAGATGCTATTTCAGATTGATTATTGATTATATCATGTCTTTGTTATTTGTGATTTTGCATGCTTTCCGTTGTTAGTAGCTATCTTGGCCAAGTAGATGCTAGCAACTCCAAGAGTTAGTATTTATGCTCGATAGTGGGTTCATGCCTCTGGTAATCTAGGGAAGTGACATAAATCTCTAAGGTACTAGATGTGTTGTTGCTACTAGGGAGAAAACAACAATCCTTTGTTCATAGAACAATCATATTGTTTACTTTACACGCAGTTCGTAAAGCAATAATCTGTTGCTTGCAACTTAATACTGGAGGGGGTTCGGATGATAACCTGAACATGGATTATTAGTCATAGATCCAGTTGGATGGCGGTCTATGTATTATGTTGTGATGCCCAATCAAGTCTCAAAGGAGTCAAGATGATTAGTATATGCATGTATTGCTTCCTCGGTGTTTGTCAATTGCCCTGCTGTAATTTGTTCACCCAGCATGTTATCTATCTAAGGAGAGCCACCTCTAGTGAACTATGGATCCCGGTCCTTTTCTTTACATACAATCTACAACTGTTTACTTCTTTGTGTGTACTTTCTGCAAACTATTACTTCTTTCCATTCGATACGTTTAATCCTTTGTTTTCCGCAAAACACGGTGAGATTGACAACCTGATCGCAAGTTGGGGACAATGTTCTGTGGTTGTGTTGTGCAGGTCTCCACGTTGCTACTAGCACCGGTAGTGCGCCCTACCAAAGCTCAGCTAGTAACACCTTTGGGGTGTTTCCTTGCTCCTACTGGTTCGATTAAACCTTGGTTTCATAACTGAGGGAAACTTGCTGCTGTGCAGAAATCTGTCTGCCGGAGAGATCTTTCTCTCTCGGTGTTTTCCTCCCTGCAAAGGCGGCGGAATCTTTCTCTGGTCGCTCCCCGAGTCTTAGGGTTATGGGAGGATGATATACGCCAGAGGGGAGAGGCTGGAGTGGGCCAGGGTGGCCACACCACCTCCAGGCGCGACCTAGGGTTGCCCGCGCTAGGGGGTGGTGTGGGCCCCCTGTGGCCCATCTCCACTCCGTCTTCTGGCATCCTTAGTCTTCTGGAAAAATAGGATTTTCCCTATATTTTCCCGGATTTTCTGATCTTCACGAATTTTGCCTCCAAACAGCACCTTTTCCATCAGAATCCTGACTACAGCGGTCCATGCTCTAAAAGTCATCAACCATGCAAAAACCGATGAAATAACATAAGTATCACCTCTCAATACGAAATATATCAATGGATAATAGTGAATTAAGACATAGAATAGTGATGCAAAATGGACGTATCAACTCCCCCCAAGCTTAGACTTTGCTTGTCCCCAAGCGAAACTGAGCTCAATAAACATGGCCTCGGGTTTATGGAGTGAAGAGTCGATAAAAGAATACGGACAAGAAGCATCACATCCATCAAGTGCATAGATCATAATATAAGACAACTCACTATTATATAACTCAACTTGCAATAAGTAAAGGAAACACAATAAAGATACATAAAGTGAATCATAATTGGTAATGGCAAACTTAGCTCTTGGTCGAAGAATAGTTGATAATTTGCTGGAGTTCACAAAAAACTGGTTTTCAATGATAGCTTTCAAAGTAGTAAACATCAAGATAAGAGCAATGTGCAAAACAAGGAACATAAGAAACATGATTGAATAATCATCATATGAATGAATGAAACACAACAACTCAAAATACTTGCTGAGATAGAAGGGAGTAGGTTTACTGACTCAACTAAAAAGTAAAAGAAAGGCCCTTCGCAGAGGGAAGCAGGGATTGCATGTCTCATAAAGAGCTCCCAAAAATTATGATACTTACTAGCTTTCAGCTCTCATTGCCCCTATCATAGGCATCTTTAGGTGATTAAGGTTAAAGTGATCAAATATGAGGATATGCATTGACAAGTTGTAAGTTGAGAATCTCATGTCCCTTGAATACGAGGGTCGCTCCTCATGCTAATCAAGTTTAGTCACCGGTAAGTTCTTGTCATCGTAAGCATATGTGTATCATTGAGAACCGCCAACGGGGTACCCCTTGCCCGATGATACGGAAGAATCCCCATATCAAAATGACAAGGCAAGCAGACAACAAATATCTCAGCAATCTTGTTATTTACCATGGGAATATGGTGCTTTTTTTCTCTCTTTCCTCTTTTCATAATATCTCTTTTTTCTCTTTTTCTCAATCTCTATCTCTTTTTTTATAAGAAGAATGCTTCATAGATACTCGTTATGGTTACGCTGTAGGTTTCCACCATGTCAGCATGGATTAGACCAGCGGCCCAGGCGTTTCTCTAACACACATGCATAACTCCAGGGACTTACAAGCTCCCCTTTCATTTCGCACCGACGACATCCATAGACAAAAGAACATGATATCAACTAGGTACAAAGTACCAGTGCAATGTTGAAAGCATTCCCCATGACATCATGGTTCTGCTAACTCACAACTTACAAAGCACAAGCATATACGCAACATAGGTGAGCACAATGGTTCAAGTTTATTAAGTGCAAGAAAGTAAAGTGTGCCGTCAAGTTCATGAGAGCTTTAATCACTAATTTTCACATAACAAGTTTAATTTGGGAGATAGATAAAACAAGAATTTACTTGGAATAGCAATAATGCTACTAGGTAGGTATGGTGGACACAAATGGCAAAGGTTTTGGTTTAAAGGAGGTGGATGCACGAGAAGAGTACCCTCTCAGTACAGGTGTTTGGCTAGCAAGGCTGGGTAGCAAGTACAAGAGTTGAAGGAAACAAACAAACATACAAATGATAAAGACAAACATGCAATCTTCCTTGGAAGCACAAAAGATCTTAACTAGAGAATACTAAACTTATGAGCAAATCAAGAAAGAAAGATGATGAAATTATATTTCTTTGAGTACTTTTTATCTTTTTCATTCAACTCTCAAAAGTAGTGTTGCTACTGATCGAGCCAGGTTTGCCAAAACCAACTAAATTAACTCAATGATCCCAAAGTGATACCAATACTAACAACAAGATCAATCATATAACCACGAATTGAAACTAATATAAGCTATGCAAAAAGAGTGAATGATAGAACTTCTCATTAATATTTCATATCGGCATCTCACACCAAGGGATACACATCTAACGAGAGAGGGGACACTTCCATAATGCAAACCATACTACATAATAACTCCTCTATTCATGATATGACTCTACTAAAAAGGTAAAAAGATAGAAGATAGTGATGTGATACCGCGGCACTCCCCCAAGCTTGGAACAAACCAAGGGGATGCCAAACCTGATGACAAATTACTCCTTCGGTGGTGGTGGTATCTTCTCATCTTTGTCCGACTTCCAGGGTAAAGGCTTCCCATTAACAAAGGACATCGTGGTTTCCAACATCCTGAAACTTGTAGCAGCACTTATGCGTTTAAATCTAGCCTCATACTCACAGTTTTGATTTTGAACATCATAGAACTGTGCTTGCAGTTTGTTGGTTGTTTGGCAGAGTGAGAGGACTTCGTCTTTGAGTTCAGCAGTCTCCTTTTGGTGGTCGGTGATGAGTTCAGAACAAATCTTATGGATGATATCCACTTCGCGCTCCGCCATCTTCTTGTACCTAAAGACTTCTTGCTCCAATGCTTCCATCCTGTCCTCCAGACTTCCTTCACCATTAGGGCCTTGAACCTCTTTAATCCGAATCTCCCCACCTCCGAGCAATAACTCCTTGGGATGAATCTTCAATTCTCTCATGTATAGGTTGATGATATCTTCTAAGGAATCTCCCTCAACTGATCCAGTGGAAGACATTGAGGCTACCAATCTGAGATTTTTACCTGGCAGAAATAGATCGAAACAAAAACACGACGAAAACACGATATACGAACCTCAGAAGATCCGGGGGTTATATATTACGAAGTTTCATATCAAAAGGAAGGTACTGGGAGAAAACGAGTCGGAGGCGGAGTCCAGGGTGGACTCACTACCTGGTGGCGCGGCTAGGGGTGGGCCCGCGCCACAGAGTGGTGTGGGCCACCCTGGCTCCGGTTCTGTCCCTTTTTCGCTTCGTAACTTTCCTTATTGACTGAAAACTGCAAAAACATAGTTGGATAGTATTTTCGTGGAACTTTTCTTACCAGAACTGTTACCTAGATGAAAACAGACTCTGCAGGTCTCTGAATTTGGTCCTTAATGAATTTCTCTGGAGTTATAACTTGAAAGGCATCAACATCTTCATTGTAAGAATCTCTAGCAATATAGTGTTTGAGTCGCTGTCCATTCACTACTTGTGTAGTATTATCTTTTAGAGAAGAAATTTTTATTGCTCCTGAATGGTATACTTCTTCAATGATGAAAGGTCCTTCCCATTTTGATAGTAGCTTACCTGCAAAAAATATGAGACGAGACCTATACAATAGAACTTTCTCACCAACATGAAATTCTCTCTTAAGTATTCGCTTATCATGCCATCTTTTAACTTTTTCCTTACAGAGCCTAGCATTCTCATAGGCTTCACTTCTCCATTCATCTAAAGAACTTAAGTCAAATAATCTTTTTTCACTAGCGAGCTTACAATCTCTATTTAGTTCTTTCACTGCCCAGTAAGCTTTGTGTTCTAATTCTAAGGGTAGGTGACAAGCTTTCCCATAAACCATTTTATAAGGAGACATTCCCACAGGATTTTTGTAAGCAGTTCTATAAGCCCATAAAGCATCATTCAACTTCTTAGCCTAGTTTTTCCTAGACCTATTAACAGTCTTTTGCAAGATAGATTTAATCTCTCTATTTGATAACTCTACTTGCTCGCTAGTTTGGGGGTGATAAGCTGAAGCAATTCTATGATTAACATCATATTTAGCAAGGGTCTTCCTAAAACCACCATGAATGAAATGAGAACCCCCATCAGTCATGAGATACCTAGGCACCCCAAACCTAGGAAAGATAACATCCTTAAGCATTTTTAGAGAAGTCTCTCCATCAACACTCTTTATAGGAATAGCTTCTACCCACTTAGTAACGTAATCTACGGTAACAAGAATATGAGTGTAGCCTTTCGAAGGAGGGAAAGGACCCATAAAATCAAATCCCCAACAATCAAAAGGTTCAATAACTAGAGAGTAGTTCATAGGCATTTTGTAGCATCCCAATTGTCTAACAATTGCAATGCTACTAGCCTAGTCTATATAATGCTACCTCCTATATATATAATTGTTGCATCATAATTATATCATGCTCATGTCATCATGCCACCTTGCATTTGAGCATCATATAAAACCCTCTTTCTTTGGTTCTTCTCTCATATGCATTATTAATTGTATTTGCCTCTTGATATTGTATTTGGTTATTGATATATTGTTTAATGCCCAAGTTGAGTTGGGGGCATATCTTTTATTAACTCCACCACCTTTCTTGTCATCACCCTATCTTTCCACCATTCCACCATATATGAGCATTGCAACTTATTTGGTTTTACCTCTAGCTCATGTGGGTTGGGATGGATCCAATTCTATTTCCACATGCTCTCATATTAGCATCATGTTGTTTTCACATTATTGATATGTGGAGCCACCTTTGCATGCATTATGAGTAGTGCTCCTTTTCCTAGCTTTCATATGATTATTATGGATATATGCTCATGTTGGGATATTTTTGGGACTATTAAACATCTAGTGGAATATACACACTAGCAAGTCCCAATTATAATCAAATATGATCATCTCCATCTACTCCACTTGGAACTTTCATTTAAATTCTTTTGCTTGGCCTTACTCCACATTTTGGGTAATGCATAGGAATAATGCCATGTTTATTATTTTGTTTTCACAAGGTTAAAATATGGCTTTGAATGCTTTTGCATGGGTCATGCAACCTTCACCACCATTTGATCTCTTTTGGTTTTCCTTGGTTTTTGAGTGGATCATGTTCAAACCCTAAACCCTCCTCATCTTGATTTGAGCATCCAACCTCACCTCTCCCATCTCCACCTTATCAACCTCACATGGGAAGGTGCCATGTCCATCCAAAACCCTAACCCTAATCACCTACCCCTATCACCATCTACCATACCACCCCCTCTAGCCAAACCGAGCCACCCTCTAACCCGAGACCACCTCTCCTCTCTCTAACCTATCTAACCCAAACCCTAACCATAGCTAAACCTAACCCGAGGCCACCATCTAACCTAACCCGAGGCTACCCTACCCTAGCCCGAGCCTCCCCTCCCCTCTCTCTTCTCTCTACCGCCTGCCAGGCTGGCCCAGATGCTACTCCCCACCGTCCCTGCCGTCCCCACCTGCAGCCTCTCCATGCCTACCTTCCCAGCCCGAGCAAGCACATGATCGAGGAGATAAGAAAAGGACCGAGCCACCTTTATCTACCCACGCCACGGTAGCCTCGCCTCCCTCCTTTTTCCTCTCCCACACGGCTCTCCTCTGCCTCCCAGATCCACCCCAGGGCCTTGCCCTCTCCCCTCTCTTCTCCTCCGACACCATCTACCCCATCGCCGGCCACCGTCGGTCTCCACCATATCCCGTCGAACCAGGAGGCGTAGGCGAGCAGGAGGCTGTCGGCGAGGACAGGGAGGTCCTCTGCAGCAGCCCTGTACACGACATCGAGGAGGAGGAGGTTCAGAATCACAGACACCGACGCGCTCATGCGCGAAACCCTAACTCCACAGCGCCGCCGACGATCGCCGCCTCTGCCCGAACCAACACCGCCAGCATCCTCGCGGTGAGCCTCCCTTCCTCCCTGAGATGCTCCGCCTCGCTGTCGCCGTCTAGATCCTTAGTTCGTTTCGCCAAACACCCTTGGTGCGCGTGGCATGAGCCTTCAGACGCCCCTGCCGCCGCCACACCTCTAGCCGCGAGCTAAGCCAAGACAACCCCTAGCCACCCCACAGAAGCCGCTGCCAAGGCTACATGTCGCGAAGTTCGAGCCACAGCGCTGCGCACGCTCTCTCTTCCATTTAAACGGCGTGGAAGAAAAACAGTGCGGGGTGTCCTTTTTGCCGATACCCCCCTGCCTTTTTGCGCGCTCAACCCGCGCTCCTGCCGACCCCACCTGTCTGCCTCTGTGTGGCTTTTACAGAAAAGCACCCGGGTTTGTTGCGCCATCACCAACGTGTCCCTGTCCATGCCGCGTGGCACGCTGGTCGGGTCATACGCCAGGCCTTCCGCCAACCTCAGGCCCGCAAGTCGGTCTCGGGCTGGACAACGCTGGTGCAAAAAGCCCTGAAGTACCATTGCCTTCACGCTGACTCAGCATCTCGGGCCCAACCGTTAGTGGTTGTGGCTAGCTCCCTCTGAGTATCAAAAGCGTCTGTTCTTTTTCTGTTTAATAAAAATGATTTCAGAAAAATGTGTAATATGATTATAAATCCTGTTTATAAATAACTTTTCAAATATTATTCCAAATAATACAAACAATATATGTTTTGAAATCAGAAAAATGTGAGGATTTCAAATATGCCTTCAAAATATATTTTGAACACTTTAATTTTCGAGTTGATTAAAATTACAATAAAATGCCCCTTTTGCCTTAATTAATTAATAACTTATGTTTTATAACTCCAAATTTAACAAATAATATGTCTAAATCGATCAGCGCGACGAGACCTTGCTGTTTATGCATTCCATGTTCTGAATTGCAGCATGCATCATGTAAATATAAAGTAAACAGCAACTTATTTGAAAAGGTGACTAAAACACCATAAAATGATTTATTCTTGTACCCCACACCTCACCCATGCCTTGCTACTTTATTGCCATGCAAATTGTGCATCATTCATCATGGCATGATTGTTTGCTTGTCGCATTTTATTCATATGCTTGTGCACTTTATTTATGTTGGCCCTTGTTTGTTTGGTTCTTCTTCGAGTAGACACGAGGTGGGATATATCAAGAAACCCAGGAGCACTACCCAGACCCTTCTCTCGCTTCAACTGAGCTGCCAGGCAAGCACTACCACATGCTTGCATACATATAGTACCTATTGCCTCTATCTTATTCTTGCATCATTGAGTCGTGATTGCATTAAACTGAATCCCAAGTATTGCATAGCCTTTATTTTTAAACCCCACCGAAGCTCGTCCCTCCATCCCATGAGCCATTACTACAGGAGTTGTTTGAGCCATGCGAGTCGTAGAACAGCATGTGTAGGGTATGTGAGTGTCTGATGGATAACGAGGTACCTAAACAACTTAACCTGAGTAGTAATGGGATAACTAATGAAAGTGGCACCGGTGAGCAATATCTGCTATTTGGTTTTTCATGCTCACTTGTGTCCCGTAGGACCCCGAGTACTTGATTCCTGTTCCTTGAATATTCGCGCTATCCACATCCGGGAGGCTTATGAACCCCCCTGAGCCAAAGCTTGATTCATTCTTATTTCTTGGGGCCACAAAGTAGTTTGGAGCTTTGTTACTATCCTGTACTTATGCCATGCTTTACTGCTTTAATTAAGATTGTGCGAGGAGCACCTGTACTGTTTTGGATGCGAAGTGTTTTCGCGGTATCGACAAGCCCAGTCACATTTTCGGTTCCCGATGCATAGCCACTGACGCAAACCTTGAGTCCGTCTCGGAGCCGGCTAACTTCGTTGCGGGTAGCTTAATGGGGTGGCCCCCTGAAATATTTCTGAATCCTGTGATCGCTTTGTCGTGAATGCCTCGTCGAGTTTGATTTGGTTTTTCCGAGGTTGATCGAGTGTGTGTTGCTATTTGTGCACCCCTGCAGGGTAAATCTTTCTGAAAGCCGTGTCCGCGATTATGGACGACTTGGAGCACAGTTTCTCGATCATAGACAAGTATAACTAAAGCACCGCTTTTAATCTGACTAGACTAGGTACCTGACTAGTAAATAGTGCAATACTCACGGAATGGATAATAAAACTGCCAACGGATGGGGGGTTATTCGTCCGCTTCCTCGTCGGTAAGCGAGGAGGAGGATGGATCTGTGGATATTACCGTTATAACTGTTATAACTGTTGTTATTAATTCACGGACATCCGTCTATCTCTGGTTAGGCGGATGGTTAGCGAGTATCTATAGAATTGCTAGGGTTTATCTTTTGCTGCAATTGCGTCACCCCAGGTTGTGTCCCCTTTAGAGGCATAAAGACTTGTTGAGTACCCCTAGGGTCTCACACGATAAATTATTGGTTCAGATGAACAGGTACACTCGCAAGATGGATACTGGGTGGAAGAGACGGACGATGTGGGCAACGATCATTCGGTGTAGAGATTCCGGGAACGGGGATCCGTGAGATCTGTGGCCGGGATGTGCTTATTTATGGGGCATCTTATGCCGATTTGCTTCTTATCCGTACTCGGATTTTGTCTTCCGCTTCCGCTTGATACTCTGATGTTTGATGTATGAGGGTAAATCTTTCTGAAAGCCGTGTCCGCGATTATGGACGACTTGGAGCACAGTTTCTCGATCATAGACAAGTATAACTAAAGCACCGCTTTTCATTTGACTAAGTACCTAACTAGTAAATAGTGCAACACTCATGTAATGGATAATAAAACTGCCAACGGATGGGGGGTTGTTCGTCCGCTTCCTCGTTGGTAAGCGAGGAGGAGGATGGATATGTTAATATTACCGTTATAACTGTTGTTAATAATTCACGGATATCCATCTATCTATGGTTAGGTGGATGGTTAGCGAGTATCTATAGAATTGTTAGGTATTCTCTTTTGCTGCAATTGCGTCACCCCAGGTTGTGTCCCCTTTAGAGGCATAAAGACTTGCTGAGTACCCCTAGGCTCTCACACGATAAATTGTTTGATTCAGATGAACAGGTAAACTCGCAAGATGGATACTAGGTGGAGGAGACGGGCGATGTGGGCAATGATCATTCGGTGTAGAGATTCCGGGAACGGGGATCCGTGAGATCTGTGGGCGGGATGTGTTTATTTATGGGGCATCTTATGCCGATTTGCTTCTTATCCGTACTCGGATCTTGTTTTTCCGCTCACCGATACTCGATGTTTGATGTATGAGGAGATATCCTAAACTATTATATCTATCTAGGATATTTGGATCTTCATGTATGCTGCAATATTTCTATTTCTTCTAGATGGAATGGCTCGAGGACTGTTGTATGGTGGCTTGCATACATACTCATTTGTGTATGTAGTTGATCCCTTCGTTGCCGATTACGCCTGTTCTTGTCCCGATGTTTGGAAATGGTTAGGACGGCCGAAAGGTCTACCTGTGAGTGGCATTTGGGCCCTACCGTACTATTTTAACCATTTCCGCTCATCCAGGCTTGTAACTAGGAGCGTAATTCACCGAGGTAGTTACACATTTCATTGCATCTAGAAATATTACCAACACGCTGACATTCATCACAAGATAGGACAAATTTTCTTGCATCTTTAAAAAGGGTAGGCCAGTAGAATCCTGATTGTAGTACCTTTTGTGCAGTTCTATCTCCTGCATGATGTCCTCCATAGGCACTACCATGACATTTACGCAATATCTCCTTTTGTTCATATTCTGGAACACATCTTCGCATAATACCATCAACTCCTTCTTTGTATAAGTGTGGGTCATCCCAAAAATAATGCCGCAAATCATAGAAGAACTTTCTTCTTTGCTGAGCTGTAAAAGTTGGAGGCAAATACTTGGAGACAATAAAGTTAGCATAATCAGCATACCAAGGGCTTCCTCGCGAGCTCACCCCTACTGCAGCTAGTTGTTCATTTGGGAAACTATCATTAACACGCATATGGTCAAAAGAGATGTTTTCCAAACGAGATAAATTATCAGCTACAGGGTTTTTAGCACCCTTCCTATCTACTATATGTAGATCAAACTCTTGTAAAATCAGTACCCATCTAATAAGCCTAGGCTTAGCGTCCTTCTTCATCATAAGATATTTAATAGCAGCATGATCAGTATGAATGGTTAATTTTGAGTCCACAATATAGGGCCTAAACTTATCACAGGCAAAAACAACAGCTAGAAATTCCTTTTCAGTAGTGGCATAATTCCTTTGAGCAGCGTCTAGGGTCTTACTAGAATAATGGATAACATTTAACTTTTTATCAATACGTTGCCCAAGGATAGGACCTACAGCAAAATCACTAGCATCACACATTATTTCAAAGGGTAAACTCCAATCAGGTGGTTGAACAATAGGGGTTGTAGTTAAAGCCTTCTTAAGAGTTTCAAAAGCCTCCCTACAATCATCATCAAAAACGAAGGGTACATCTTTTTGAAGAAGATTAGTGAGAGGTTTTGATATCCTAGAGAAGTCTTTAATAAACCTCCTATAGAAACGAGCATGACCAAGGATACTACAAATACCTTTGATGTCTCTTGGACAAGGCATCTTCTCAATTGCCTCAACCTTAGCTCTATCAACTTCTATGCCTCTTTCAGAAACCTTATGCCCAAGAACAATCCCTTCATTAACCATGAAGTGGCATTTATCCCAATTAAGAACAAGATTAGTTTCCTCACATCTCTGCAAAACTTTATCAAGGTTGTGCAGACAATTGTCAAAAGAAGTTCCATAGACAGAAAAGTCATCCATGAACACTTCTACAATTTCCTCACAAAAACCATGAAAGATAGCAGACATGCACCTTAGGAAAGTAGCAGGAGCATTACATAAACCAAAAGGCATACGTCTATAAGCATAAGTTCCATAAGGGTAAGTAAAAGTAGTTTTTTCTTGATCTTGTTGTTTGACAGCAATTTGAGAGAAACCAGAATAACCATCAAGAAAACAAAAATGGGTCTTTTTAGACAACGTTTCCAACATTTGATCAATAAAAGGAAGCGGGTAGTGATCTTTCTTAGTAACTTTATTGACTTTCCTAAACTCGATGCACATCCTATAGCCTACCACTATTCTTTGAGGAATAAGCTCATCATTATCATTAGGGACAACGATAATACCTCCCTTTTTAGGAACACAATGAACAGGACTAACCCATTCACTATCAGCAATAGGATAAATAATACCAGCATCAAGGAATTTCAATACCTCATTCCTTACCACTTCCTTCATCCTAGGATTTAAACGTCGTTGGTGCTCTACTACTGGCTTCGCATCTGGTTCTATGTTGATAGAATGTTGACATATAGTAGGTGAAATCCCTTTTAAATCATCCAGAGTATAGCCCATAGCTCCTCAATGTTTCCTCAAAACTTCCAATAACCTTTCTTCTTCCTTCCCTGAAAGTTTAGCGCTAACAATAACAGGATATATATTTTTATCATCAATATAAGCATATTTTAAGATCATCAGGGAGAGGTTTTAGATCGAAAACCAGATCCTTTTTAGGTGGCATCATGGTACCCAAGTCTTCTACATGCAAGTCGTGCTTAAGCATCATAGGTTGATCACGGAGAATCCTGTCAATCTCATTCCTTTCTTCCATGAAGATTTCACTTTCATGATCTTCCATAAATTGCTGCAAAGCATTGTTAGGAGCAAGAGAAATAGAAGCAAGTTGTTCAACCCTAAAATCCTCATTATGGGTTTCCTCTTCGCAAGGTTCTTTAGCAAATTTCAAAAAATTAAACTCATAAGATTCCCCATCAAACTTAGTCAAGATTTTCTCCCTCTTGCAATCAATAATAGCTCCACAAGTACTCAAGAAAGGTCTACCAAAAATGATAGGGTAGGTTTTACTAGCAGCCGAACCAAGTACTAGAAAATCAACAGGGTACTTAATCTTACCACAAAGAACTTCCAAGTCTCGTACAATACCAATTGGAGAGATGGTCTCTCTATTAGCAAGGTGAATAACCACATCAATCTCTTCCAACTCGCAAGGACTGATTTCATGCATAATTTCTCTGTAAAGCTCATAAGGAATAGCACTGGAACTTGCACCAATATCACATAAACCATAATAGCAATGATCACCAATTCTAACAGAAAGCACAGGAACACTAGCCTTTTTAGTTCTATTGGGATGTGAAACAATATTAGAAGAATCCTCACAAAAGACTATGTGCCCATCTTCTACGCTATTAGTGACAAGGTCTTTCACAATTGCTACCATAGGTTCAATGTTTATTTGTTCATCAGGTTTTATAGTTCTTTTTTCACTTTCGGTGATTACATTAGTTATCATAGGATGGTCCTTTACCTTTTCGGGGAAGGGAATCTTCTCGATATAAGGTTCGGGTAAGATGGGGTCAATAATGCAATACTCAGCACTTCCAATAGGAGCATAGTCAACAATATCTTTGTAAGGTGCATGGTATTTGTTCCATCCCCTTTTTGGAATTTCGATATAGGAAGCAAAAGCTCTAAAGCAATTCGTAATAACTTGCAAATCAAGACCATAAATATTACTAATATTTTGAAAGTCATCGGTTCCCATAAAAGATTCAATGCATTCATAATCATAATTTATACCTGACTTTCTACCTTTGTCATTCTCCCAAGCTTCAACATTTTCTTGAATACGGTCCAGAAGATCCCATTTAGCTTCTTCTTCCATGCGAGTGAATGATCCAGCACAAGAAGCATCCAATAAATCTTTATCATGTAGAGGGAGCCTTGCATAAAAGTTATTGATAATAATATTGTTGGGGAGCTCATGGATGGGACATTTGAGCATTAGTAACTTCAATCTCCCCCAAGCTTGAGCTGTACTCTCTCCATCAAGAGGCCAAAAGTTTTATATTTGATTCCGATCTTTATGAATCTCACTAGGAGGATAAAACTTTGAATAAAAGAGAGGCACTATTTCCTCCCATTCTAGAGCTTGACCATTCTTCAGCAGCTTATACCATTCCTCAGCTCTTCCTTTTAGTGATAATGAGAATAACTTCTTCTTAACTTGATCTGTAGTAATACCTGCACACTTGAACAACCCGCATAATTCGTGTATAAAGAGTAAATGATCACCAGGATGGATAGTTCCATCCCCAACATAGTAGTTATCCATAACACGATCAATATTCTTGTAGGTATTTTGAAAACATCATTCTTAGCAGGTGCTGGTTTATCAACTACCTTAGCAGTGGTAGTAGCATTACCAAATAAGAAACTCAGCGAATTATCCATAACAAAAATAAAGCAACTAACAGAAGTAAACAATACTCACAGTAGAAGTTTCCTTTACCAGTTCCACTCTCCAATAGCGCTTCACTCCCCGGCAATGGCGCCAGAAAATAGTCTTGATGACCCACAAGTATAGGGGGTGTATCGCAGTATTTTCGATAAGTAAGAGTATCGAACCCAACGAGGAGCAGAAGGTGCTGGCTAGTGGTATGGATCAGGAATTCTCTGCAAATACTTAGCAAACGGATTTTTAGGGATTTTTGATAAAGCAAGTAAACAGCGTACGCATAAATAAAAGACAGTAGGAATAAATGCAGCAAGTGGCCCAATCCTTTATGCAGCAAAGGACAAGCCGGTTGTATTACTTAAGATTACCAAATGTTCTCGAGGACACATGGGAAGACTGTCAAGTGCTTTCGCTTCATATAGTTGATTAATCTTCTTTAGCTTGCTAAGTGTTGTGTGGGTGAACCTGTGCTAATGTACCGCCCCATCCAAGACTATAATTGAGTGTGATCTGTTGCTCCATTGGGAATTAGTAGATTGCATACTACCGTTCGTGGTCACGGCTGTGTGCGCAAGAGTGTGGTGTTGTGAATATCCTACAAGGTTCGAGATCTGGTGCACTGGCATCAGGGATCAAGCGGGAGAGATCATAGCTATGCACTAGTTATCTATCATCCACCATCATCATCGACAAGACCTTGATGAGAAGATCGGGCCACCCCATATCAAGATGTGGCCTGCTACTCCCCTGAGTCTGCAGACTCCGGTGTGCCTGGCTAGAGACTCCGGCCTGGTCTCTAGGGTTGTCTCTAGCCCCCTGGAATAGTCTATGTGTCCCTCCCCAGAGTGTGACCCGGTGTCTAGCTCGACCCCCGAGACTCCGGCATAGGGGTCTGGAGACTCCGGCCTGGTCTCCGGCCAAGACTCAGTGTGCCCTGAATTGCATTCAGTGCCCCCTGAGTCCTGCGCCACCCCCAGAGACTCCGGCCTTGGAGACCGGAGACCCCGGGGTTAGTGAAAGTGCAACGACTCTATTTTGGGGGGCTACAAATAACCCCTTCTTCCCCAAGTGCAAGTTGCGGCGTCTACTCTCTCTCCTCCATTGTTGTTGAGCTCCAACCTTCTAGTTCTCCCTCCCTAGCCACTAGAACTTGATGCCCCTTGGGGAATCAAGGGAGGAGACTGATACATTGCAAATGTATCTATAATTTTTGATGTTCCATGCTTGGTTTTATCCACTTTCTTGTGTTTGGTTCCAACTTTGGAGTACTTTTCATATGATTTCTTGGACTAACCTATTAACAAGAGCCACAGTGCCGCCTGCTTTTCTGCTGTTTTGGCTCCAGAAGTCGAAAATGAATATTCTCGAATTGGACAGGACAAAAGCCAAAGTGCCTATTTTCGAAGTCATCAAGTGCCGAATCGAGACGGAGAGGGGCCGGGGCAACCACACAACCTAGCTGGCTAGGCTGCCCAGCCAGGGTGGTGTGGCGCCCCGGCACCCCTCGGCCTCTCCTTCCGCCTATATATTACCCATGGGAAAAACCCTAAGGGCCGATCAAAATCCACGAAAGAGTTCAGAGCCACCGTCATCTCCATCCCTAGATCGGGAGGGATCTGGCTCTTCCGGCACCTGCCGGAGAGGGAATTCACCGAGGCCTTCTTCATCACCATGCAAGCCTCCGTGTGATGCGTGAGTAGTTCATCCTTGACTACGGATCCATGTAGTAGCTAGATGGCTGGTTCTCCTCCTTTGTGCTTTCATGTTTAGATCTTGTGAGTCTGCTCATGATCAAGATCATCTATTTGTAATTCTGCATGTTGTGTTTGCGGGGATCCGATGGATATTGAGATGCTATTTCAGATTGATTATTGATTCTATCATGTCTTTGTTATTTGTGATTTTGCATGCTTTTCGTTGTTAGTAGCTATCTTGGCCAAGTAGATGCTAGCAACTCCAAGAGTTAGTATTTATGCTCGATAGTGGGTTCATGCCTCTGGTAATCTGGGGAAGTGACAGAAATCTCTAAGGTACTAGATGTGCTGTTGCTACTAGGGAGAAAACAACAATCCTTTTTTCATAAAACAATAATATTGTTTACTTTACACGCAATTCGTAAAGCAATAATCTGTTGCTTGCAACTTAATACTGGAGGGGGTTCGGATGATAACCTGAAGGTGGATTATTAGTCATAGATGCAGTTGGATGGTGGTCTATGTATTTTGTTGTAATGCCCAATCAAGTCTCAAAGGAGTCAAGTTAATTAGTATATGCATGTATTGCTTTCTCGGTGTTTGTCAATTGCCCTGCTGTAATTTGTTCACCCAGCATGTTATCTATCTAAGGAGAGCCACCTCTAGTGAACTATGGATCCCGGTCCTTTTCTTTACATACAATCTACAACTATTTACTTCTTTGTGTTTACTTTCTGCAAACTATTACTTCTTTCCATTCGATACGTTTAATCCTTTGTTTTCCGGAAAACACTGTGAGATTGACAACCTGATCGCAAGTTGGGGACAAAGTTTTGTGGTTGTGTTGTGTAGGTCTCCACGTTGCTACTAGCACCGGTAGTGCGCCCTGCCAAAGCTCAGCTAGTAACACCTTTGGGGTGTTTCCTTGCTCCTACTGGTTCGATTAAACCTTGGTTTCATAACTGAGGGAAACTTGCTGCTGTGCTCATCATACCTTCCTCTTGGGGTTCCCAACGAGCTCTACATCAACCACGCACCAGCACTTTTCTGGGCACCGTGCACTGAGCCATCAAGCATTTTTCTGGCGCCGTTGCCAGGGAGTCAAGGACATCTTCACAAGGGGAGTCCCTCATAACCAATCTCTTTACTTTGTTGTTTTTGTTTTGCTTAGTTTTCTTTTTGCTTTGTTTGCTTGTTTTATTATCAAAAACACACAAAAATTAGTTTTACTAGTTTGCTTTCTTTACCAACAACACAAAAAAATTAAGTCTCCTTTAGTTGTCACCTCTTCCTTAGCTCACCATGTTGATCCCTACATTCACCCTGAAAGACCTTCCAATTGGTAGTGGTTCTATAATTGGGAAAGATAACATTGAAGAATTCTTTAATCATGTTAGTAAGCATGAAGATACTGAGGATAGATCCCTTGTAGAACTTGCACAAAACTATGAGATTGATGCATCTTCTTTAATTCACATGTTAGAAGCTAGGTTTGTTAACCTCAACCCCTTAATGCAAGTAATGTTTCTTAAGCTTAAAGAAATTGAGGATCCTGAAAAGAGGGATTTCATTTTAGAAACTTTGTTTAAGGAGTTCTATGATGTTGCCAAGGAAGCTAGGAAAATCTTTGAACGTTTCAATATGCTAGGCTCGTGTGTAGATGTTGTTGGTACACGAGAAAAGATGAACAAAACCGAACCTAATGGGGAGGAACCTAAGATACCAACACCCTTTAAACTAATAGCAATACATGATGCCATAGAAAAGAATCTTAATTGGATTGTTCCTGCAAACCCTTTTGATGAGAATAGTGAACCTAAGAGCATTGAGAGAGGATCCTCTAGAACTTATTTGGATGATATACCTTGCCTTGTTGAAAATATTTCTGGTATTAATCTTAATGCTTCTTCATTTGAGAACACTTGATTCTTTCTTTGCTTCTTATGCCTAACTTAAAGGCGTTAAAGAAAAGTACTTATTGGGAGATAACCCAAAAGTTTTAGATGAGTCTTGGAAGTTATTACCTCTGTAATAACCTCTCCTTATCATTTTTATTTGCTTTTTGTGCCAAGAGTAACCTCTAATGAGAGAGAAGTAATGATTGGGAAAGTTGCTGTCCCGAAACAGATTTTTGTGCTTCACCGTAAAACTTCGTGAGAGAGCTCTGTATGTCGGATTGAGCTGTAATTTTTTGTGCTTCTGACCCAGGTTGTTATCTAACTTTAATTAGTTCAACACTTTTTGATTTGAGCAACAGAAGGTCTTCTAAAATTTTTGTCTTTACCTGCTGGTCTGTTTTGACAGATTTCTGCCATTTTCTGCATTTGCTTCTTGTTGGTTCCTTTTTGAGTTCTTTTGGGGAATTGAGATTTTTTGAGGGAAGTGCTACAGTAGATAGTGTTCTAATGGAAGTTTATTTGGTGTTATAACTGAACCTTAAGACTTATTTATCTTGAGTGCACTAATGTTGCTAATAAAGATTGTGTGAAGTTTTGTATGAAGGAAAAATTTCAGGTGTATGGAAGAAATGAGTAATGAGATGAAGAATGGACTAAAGCCCTAGATTGGGGATGCCACGCGTGTCACACCAAGAAATATCCAAGAAGTACAAGCGTCAAAGCTTGGGGATGCTCAAGGCATCCCCTTCTTCATCAATACAAATTCCAGGTTTCTTCCAAACGCTTCATTTTTATTGTTTCATGCATAGTTGTGTTGTTCTTGGAGCGTCTTCTTTTCATTTTCGTGTTGGTTTTTCATTTTCTTTTGTTTGCTTAGGTTGCTGAATAAATTGGTTGGACCCCCTCTTTCATACGTTGGTTTGCAAATAGTTTGGTTTGGTTTGGAAAAGAGTAGGAAAGTTCATGCTTATGTGGTAAAAAGAGCTTGTTTTTGACTGTGGCCTATGCTTTGTCATGCAATGCTTGATATTATTTTGGCTCTATGCTTAGTATTCTTTGCTGTATCATGACTTGTTATAAACAATTGAGATTGCTTAATGTGCCTTGGATGAATCATGCGTTGTTTTAGCATATTAAAGCATAGTATAGTGGTATTCTCCTTTGATGCTTTACTTGGGTTGACTTGGCGCATGCTCACACCATGTTATGACTATCTCAAGTCACCATAAGCCTTTATGATCCTTTAGTTTTCAACTTGTAGTATCACCTTATGCTTTGATCAATGATGTTTTGTCGCTCTGCGTGATTATGGCCATTATTGCTCTCTTAGTTTGTCGCTCCCAGTCTTTTGCTAGACTCCACAACAAAGTATGAGTTCCACTCATGCATCCAACTCCCTAAACCAAGTTATTCCAAAGAGTCCACCATACCTACCTACTAGCTTATGCTATTCCAAGTATATTCATGCTTTTGTTTACCTTCCAAATTAAACTTGTTATGAGAAAACTAGTGATTAAAGCTCTCACGAACTTGATGGCACACTTTACTTTTTGCATCTGATAAACTTGAACCATTGGGTCCTTCTTTGTTGCGTATATGCTTTCGCTTTATAAGTTGAAATTAGCAGAACCATGTTTCATGGGGAATGCTTTCAACATTTGCACTTGTACTTTGTACCCTGTTGATATCATGTTCTTTTGCTTACGTATCCCGGCGGTGTGAAATAAAAGTGGAACTTGTAAGATCATGGAGTGTGTATGTGTGTTAGAGAAACGCCTAGGCCGCTAGCCTAAGCCATGCTTAATCATGGTGGAAACTTGCAGCATCACCATAATGAGCACTCTATGAAGCATCCTCAATAAAAACCTATGCAAATAGCAAATAAAAAGATCGCTGAGATGCTCATTGTCTGCTTGCCTTGTCATTTTTATTATGGGAAATCTCCCGTATCATGTGCAAGGGGTACCCCGTTGGCGGTTCTTAATGATACACATATACTTACAATGACGAGAGCTTACTCGTGACTGAAGTTGAGTAGCATGAGGATCGGTCTTCGTAAGTAAGGGGCATGAGATTTCGGTTTATAACTTGTCAAGCATATCCTCTTAGTTGTGTCACTTTAACCTTAATCACCTTAAAGATGCTTATGATAGGGGCAATGAGAGCTGAAAGCTATAAGTACCATAATTTTTGGAAGCTCTTTATGAGACTTGAATCCCTACTTCCTTTTAAAGGCCTTTCTTCCACCATTATATTGAGTCTCCACCTTCTATCTTTATGCACCTACTTTGAGAGCATAGTGGCCATTCTTAGTTCTATGTGCATTGTCCCAAGACTAGTTGATTGATGCATAACTTGATATTGCTTGTTTTAAACTATTGTATCTAGTCACTCTTATGAACTTTGAAGGCGTCCTATGCATTTATATTTGCTACTCTATTGAGGGACAACCTGAATACTATTATGCTATGTTTTCTTTATGTGAAACAAACAAACGTCTTGCAAAGCATTGTTATTCATGAATCTTTTGTTTGTGCCTTTTCATGTTGCATCATAGTATCTTTGCTTATTGCTAGAACTTTGTCTTTCATGTTATGATTGAAGTACTATGATCCCAGCTTTGAATGTTTTGCAAATACTTTGATCAAGTCTTTGATGGTGCATGTCACCTCAAAAATTATCCTTTCTTTTTATCACTTACCTACTCGAGGACGAGCAAGAGTTAAGCTTGGGGATGTTGATACATTGCAAATGTATCTATAATTTTTGATGTTCCATGCTTGGTTTTATCCACTTTCTTGTGTTTGTTTCCAACTTTGGAGTACTTTTCATATGATTTCTTGGACTAACCTATTAACAAGAGCCACAGTTCCAGCTGCCTGTTTTCTGCTGTTTTTGGTTCCAGGAAAGTCAGAAAATGAATATTCTCGGAATGTGACGGGACAAAAGCCAAAGTGCCTATTTTTTCGGAAGTCATCAAGTGCCAGAATACGAGACGGAGAGGGGCTAGGGGGCCACCACACCACCTGGCCATGCGGCCAGGCCTGGCCCGCGCCAGGGGGTGGTGTGGCCGCTCCCGGCACCCCCTCGGCCTCTCCTTCCGCCTATATATTACCCTCAGGACGAAAACCCTAAGGGCCCGATCAAAAATCCACGAAAGAGTCTGTAGCCACCGTCATCTCCATCCCTAGACCGGGAGGGATCCGAAGCTCTTCCCGGCACCCTGTCGGAGAGGGGAATTCACCCTGGAGGCCTTCTTCATCACCATGCAAGCCTCCGGTGTGATGCGTGAGTAGTTCATCCTTGGACTACGGATCCATGTAGTAGCTAGATGGTTGGTTCTCCTCCTTTGTGCTTTCATGTTTAGATCTTGTGAGCTCCGTTCATGATCAAGATCATCTATTTGTAATTCTGCATGTTGTGTTTGCGGGGATCCGATGGATATTGAGATGCTATTTCAGATTGATTATTGATTCTATCATGTCTTTGTTATTTGTGATCTTGCATGCTTTCCGTTGTTAGTAGCTATCTTGGCCAAGTAGATGCTAGCAACTCCAAGAGTTAGTATTTATGCTCGATAGTGGGTTCATGCCTCTGTAACTGGGAAGTGTAAATCTCTAAGGTACTAGATGTGCTGTTGCTATTAGGGAGAAAACAACAATCCTTTGTTCATAGAACAATCATATTGTTTATTTTACACGCAGTTCGTAAAGAATAATCTATTGCTTGCAACTTAATACTGGAGGGGGTTCGGATGATAACCTGAAGGTGGATTATTAGTCATAGATGCAGTTGGATGGCGGTCTATGTATTATGTTGTAATGCCCAATCAAGTCTCAAAGGAGTCAAGATAATTAGTATATGCATGTATTGCTTTCTCGGTGTTTGTCAATTGCCCCGCTGTAATTTGTTCACCCAGCATGTTATCTATCTAAGGAGAGCCACCTCTAGTGAACTATGGATCCCGGTCCTTTTCTTTACATACAATCTACAATTGTTTACTTCTTTGTGTTTACTTTCTGCAAAGTTTGGCTTCTTTCCATTCGATACATTTAATCCTTTGTTTTCCGCAAATCACGGTGAGACTGACAACCTGATCGCACGGTTGTGTTGTGCAGGTCTCCACGTTGCTACTAGCACCGGTAGTGCGCCCTGCCAAAGTTCAGCTAGTAACACCTTTGGGGTGTTTCCTTGCTCCTACTGGTTCGATTAAACCTTGGTTTCATAACTGAGGGAAACTTGCTGTTGTGCTCATCATACCTTCCCCTTGGGGTTCCCAACGAGCTCTACATTAACCACGCACCAGCACTTTTCTGGGTGCCGTGCACTGAGCCATCAGAGACCTAGACCTAGCTTTTCACCAAAGGGATTTGTGTTCCCCACCATTTGTGTAAGTTCTTGTTGCTCTAGGGTTTGAGGAAACCCTAACTTGAAGAAGTCGCCCTCCATAACTCATCCTCATGTGTAAGAGATCTGGGGTCGTCTTCGGAGCCTCCAATCAGTTGTGGAGAAGTGCTCCAAGGTTTTGTATAAGGTTTCGGTCGCGGCCTTCAAGGCCACCGTATAGTGGATCGTGTGCTTGCCGTGAGGCGGGTATGCGGGAGAATAGGGTGAGACCTTTTGTGGCGCTTGTGGTCCTAGTACCACCCACCCCTCCAACGGAGACGTACTTCCCCTCAAAAGTAAGGAACTTCAGGACAACATCTTCGTGTCCTCTCTCGGCGATTTCTATCCTTTACTCCTTATTATTGTTGTTGCATGCTTGCTTTTCATATAGGTTCTATCACCTAGTTGCATATGTAGAGAACTTACTTTGTGTCAAGCTTTAATTTGAAAACAAGCTAAAAATTGAGTAGAGCCTATTCAACCCCTCTAGTCGCTTATACCGATCTTTCATCTCCCATCACCGTTGTTTTGGATTTTCGATCCAGTCTCAACATCCGTACTCCTCTCGTTGTAACTGCGAGGGAGTCTGAGAGATATGTCACATTATGTGACATGATTGCTAGAGATATGTCACATTATGTGACATAACACCCCAATCCCCTGAATCATGGATAGTAATATTTGTGATCTCCCATTTATGGTTGGGATTGTAATTTGTCTATATATATACATGCAATGGAAAAGGCCTAAGTGTGGTCAATTCTCCTAGTCTATCTTGCTCACACTGACATTCATCTACACAACTAAAATGGCAGTGACATTCATGTACACATGAATAATGGTACTAACATTCATCTACACATGCATAATGGTACTACCAAGCATCTACACAAGCAAAATTGGTAGTGACATTCACCTACACATGCATAAATGTGCGTCCAAGCAATAGATCAAATCTTCCCTTGCGCAATGGTCATATATCAAGCAACATATTGTAATCTACAATGCCAGCATTCGTATATAACACATTCTATCTAGCAAACATATGAATTTGTACAGAGGAACAAGAATAGATGGGGAAACGAAAACCCTTACATGCGGCAAAATAGTGGACGGCCTAGTCGCTAGAGGTGTTGGTGAAGCAGCGGCGGATCTAGGTGTTCCCTGCCCGGAGGGGGTGCCGCCCGGTACTGCCGCGTCTAATCCTTGCGGAAATGCCGAGGGCAAGCCAGGAAACCCTACCGGGATCAGGCCGAATCCCGGCGGGAACATCATGTCCCGGCTCGGAGGCACGGCCGTGAAGAAGGACGGCCCGGCCATGCCGCCGCTCCACCCCGGCGCCCCCTCCGTCATGGCCGCTGTCCTCAATGCATTGGCGAAGGGGTCGGTGCTGAAGCATGTCGGGACGGGGAAAAACCCCGATGCAATCCCCATGGATCGCATCGCCCCGATGCCACAGCCCTAACCGATGCCTCGCACGGCACCCTCAAAAGCGACGATGGCCACCGTAGAGAGGGGACTACGGTGGGGTCAGCTGGAGCCGCCGCGGTCTTAAATCCCCCTGCCCGTACAACGCTACGATGTGCTGGACGGGGCAGCCTACCTGCTTGCGGGGTGTGTGCTTGATGTAGGGCACTACCTTTCCGACGGGAAGGCTGGTCGGAGGAGGCGGCGGAGGAGGAGAGGAGGAGGCCATCGGTCTCTCCGATGGGACGAGACGAGACTGCTCTGACGGGCGGAGTGGGGCGGTAAGAGGAAGCGAGGCAGAGTAGGGAAAGAGTTACTCGCGTCTCCCGCGCTTCCCCACGCGTGCAACCGTTGGGCGGCGACCGCCCATTTTGCGCCCAACTGAGGCTAGCTCCACGGAAACGGCCGATTCGGCCGTTGTCCCTAGGCCTGACTCTGGACTGTTTTAATACCCATGTTGGACACAACCCGGGGGAGCCCAGGTAACTAAACAAGCCGTTTTTTTCGCCAACGGGCCTGTCTAAAGCTGATGCAGCCTACCAAACGCGCTCTAAGTGAACCTGCATGCATGCACTTTGTATTTCATACTATATATAATGACCGTATGTCTAACTGAATAATAAAACAAGCATAGATGCCTAGATATATGTGCCGTCCAGATAAAGAGAGCAAATGTGCTCTAGAGCCAAAACGGCTCGTCCCTATTTTTTTCACTATCGACACAAACAACAACATACTCTCTTGCAAGAATAATCCCTATCGGCGACACAAGAAGCCACTCGTCATACAGCTGTTGTTATCTCAAATAAATATTTTATAAAAAACACTAGCATATTCCTTGCGCATGTATACTATATAATTACACTGTCGCGGAGCTACCGTAAGAAGTATGAGGGGCTAAACGTGAAATATGAATGTTTTTTCACACATTCTAAATCAAGAGTAAAAGGACAAAGAAAGTGGCATGCATGATTACAAATTTATTGTTGATGTATTTGTCGTGAGTATATGTTGTCGCGCCCCGTAGAATACAAATTTCTCTGACATGTTGGCTGCATTCTGACATTCGTGCGATTTTGATGTTGAATTTCAAGATGCTAAACTTTATCATTTTCTCTTGCGAGTAACACAGGAGAAGTTTTATAGAAATTTTATAAGGAGAAGTTTTATAGAAATTAATTAAGGAGAAGTTTTATAGAAATTTAAATACGCGGGGACAAAAAGGCCTACTCTCCCGGTATTATTTCACCCAAACGTTAAGCACCCGCACTAACCCACAAGCGGTCTTAATTCTATCGAGAACAACCGTGGGTGGCGCATACTTGTTATAGAAGACTCGTGCGTTCCTTTCGTTCCATATCTCCCAAGTGATGAGCAAGGTGAGGGAAGCCATAGCCTTTCGGTTAGGGATTGGGCCCTCCGATAACATAGACCGCCAATGTTTTATGCTAAGATTTAAATATTTAGAAGGATGGATTGCATGAAGACCCATCCAAGCTTTTATATATCCCCAAATTCAAAGTGTATAGCGGCAATGGAAGAATAGGTGGGAGATAGATCCCGCTGCTTGCTTGCAAAGAGGGCACAATCCGCAATTTGACCAACCTCTCTTATCCAACCGTTCCGCCATCCAAAGTCTATTTTGGGTTGCAAGACAAGCAAAGAATTTGGTTTTTGGTGGTGCCCAAATGTCAACACCCGGATTTTTAATCCCAGATGCCTGTTATGCCATACCTCGCAATCCCTGGATTACCATTTTTGCGAGACATAACGGATTGGATATCACAGTATATCATCCATTACAAACCATACATAAGGTTTTACACAAATATGGATGGATCCAGTCTGTAATACAACACGCAGCGGAAATAAACGATAGCGTAGCGGTGGGGTCCATCTTCAGGGGCACATGCAATGCTGACGAAGCCAGATAGTCCTAGTTATCATAGCCGTCCTGCTGACCATCATCTTGATAATCTCCTTCATAGTCTGGCCATGATAATAGCCAGGGATAAAAGCCATGAGTACTCTTTAAGTACTCGCAAACTACTACTAGCAAGGTTCATGATTCTAAGTTAAAGTGCTGAATTGAAAGAATAACTATCAAGTTAAGTTTGAAACCTAAGCTGAGTTCTGAAGCAAGAAAAGATAAATTAAAGTTCTAGAATCACTTAAGTTCGGAATCTATTATCATCTACACAACCCTGTTGTGGTCAAGTCAAAGTTCATCATTCCTTTCAAGTTATTTAGAAAACATCTGACAACGAAACAGTATGGCCATTCCAACTGTCCATAATCATGACGCTGCTATTCAAATAGTTTGACACTGCAGAGGTGGTACACTTTCACCACAAGATTCGATACATCCGCTGTGATAACCCTGAATCATCATACTTAGTATGCAGATAATCAAACATAACCTTCCCTTTACACACCCTAGTACAAGCACCTCTCCTATGAGCATGGCCTCCCAACCATGACCATCAGTCATCTTGGGCACTGCATAGGTGGACATCATTGAGAGGTAGCCTCAGCTCAAACCTCTCCCGTGAGGGAACTAATACTAATGCATATAAATTTCCAGCTAAGCCTTACCCAATTCAGGTAATGTGGTTGTACGGTAAATTTGGAATGGTATCGCATCCGAATCCAACCATCAGTTTTATAAAAGGGTTAAGGCTCATGCCTCATCATTTTCATCATCATAAACCAATTGTGTTTCTCAACACATGTCAAAACATCTCAATAGAATGACTCATCATTCCAAGGTTTTCATAATTCATTTTCACCAGGTATTCCCATCTAAAGTGACTCAAGTTTTTGATCTACTCTAAAATACTAAGTTAAGAGTGTTCACTAAGGTGGAAGGATGGGGTCAATCTCATGCCATAGAATGACATCTAAGGGTTTCTAAGTAGGTCAAGTTTTATACTTTTTATGCTACCTTCAAAATAAGTAAGGAACTTTGCATCCTAAGGTTTCTCAACACATGTCAAAACATCTCAATAGAATGACTCATCATTCTAAGGTTTTCATAACTCAATTTTACCAAGTGTTCCCATCTAAAGTGACTCAAGTTTGATCTATTCTAAAACACTAGGTTAAGAGTGTTCACTAAGGTGGAAATGTGGGATCAATCTCATGCCATAGAATGACATCTAAGGGTTTCTAAGTAGGTCAAGTTTTATACTCTTTATGCTACCTTCAAAATTAATTAAAGAACTTTGTGTAAACTAAGGGGGTGTGATCAAAGTATGCTTAAGGCATCTTTACTAAACTATCTAGTTTTATTCTAGCTTGCTACAAGAGCTTACTAAAGCATGTTTGCAAGGGTTAGCTTGCCACTAATAGCTTGCCTTGGTTGGTGCAGTGGTTGAAGTTTTCTTCTTCTTCTTCTTGGTAGAACTCCTCCTCCTCGAAGGCTTGGTCGGTACTATCGTCTATAAATACATAGGGAGTGCACAATCACCAAACAATACTTAACTTAGGCTAAGTAGTATTCTAGACCACACAATTGATGATCTATTATCATCCCAAATATCACAAGTTTTAATTCAATAGTTTCAACCTTTTTATTTTGGAAAAGTAATTTCTACTCATTGAAATATTAACTACACTTTAATATTCACCACCAAAATATGGGATCATGTGGACACATGTCCTCACCACATATTCTAACATGTGGGAATGAGATTTAAAGGTTGGATCAATATTACTTTGGTTTAAGTTCATTATTTAATGATTTAAAGTGACTAGAAATGCCTATATAGCATTATTTTGGTGCTAGTCCAAAGTCACTGCCTGTAAACTTTAATATTATTACATATTTGGATAGATATGATGAAATGTGATTTTTGAGAGTTGAAATCAACTTAAAAGCTAACTTGGTTGATTTACAAAAATGTTTCAAGTTCCAAAAGCTTCTGTCTTCTTATTTTTATTAGGAGAAATATATAACTCTAAATGAATTAAATCCAACAGGCTTGGATAGAGCATTTCAATACCTTTCAGACAAAATTAGTTTCATGTAATTTGGATTTGTCAAACTCACAGAATTGAATTTGAAACACTGGACAGAAACTATATTCTAACTAAAAAGAAAAACCTAGATTTGAATCTACGGGCTTGCGCGGGAAAGGAAATGGTTGGCCCAGTGCCGCTGTGCACGGGCTCAGCTGAGGAGGGTCCACTTGTCGTGGCTCTTTAAAATGCTTGAAAGTACGCGCTGTGGGCGTGCGATTAGAGGCTAGATCTCTGGTGAGGGTCGTCACGACGCAGCCAGACGGTCGCCGGTGAGCTCGAACCCTAGCGGCTCGGTGGGGGTCTACTGGGGGCATACCAGGGCGCCAGCGGGGTCGGCGATGCGGGCGAACAAAGTGGAAGACGACGTCGAGGCGAGGCGTGGTCGCGGTGGAGCTTGGGGTGGCCGGAATCAACGGCACCCTTCTTCTCCAAAGGCGGTGGCTCCGGCTCCAATTTCGGCGAGCTGCTTCTCCACTTGCTCCGGCGAGAGGTGGGTGAGGTTCAGAGAGGTGAGGGGAGTGGAATGGTGTGAGTCTTTGGTGCTGGGGAGGGCTCCTTTTATAGGCTCGACGTTGAGACCGAGCGGGATGGGCGGTCGACGGTGGCGACATGGCTACGGCGAGCTAGCGGCATGGCTGGGGATGGCGATCGATGGGCGGTCCCCTGGCGGTGCTCTAGCGCTTCAATGCGGCCGTAGGGGTGGTGGCATGTGGTCGGGGTGAGGTGGCGCTCTACGCGGCCGAAGCGGCTGTGTCCACGGCGAGCGGTGGCTGTGGGACTTTGGGCGGCGAACGGAGGTGTCTGGGGTGTTCTCTCGGTCGAGGCGGAGCGGTGGGTGCGGGGTGGTGTCGAGCGGCGGCTTGTGCACGCGGGGACAGTGCACGCTCTGCGGGTGGCGTCGGCATGATTCGGTGGCACTGGGTGCGGGTTCTCCTCTATGGTCCATGGCTGGTCTTGGCTCTGGCAAGGGACAGAGAGGGGCGGTGCGGTGCTGGCTGCCTCCTAGACATGGAGAGGGGGAGAGGGGTGGTCTCACTGCAATGTTGCAAGTTTGGCCGGCGAGGCATGGCTCGGGTCGGCATGGCATTGTTGCTAGGGGTGTAGGGGATGGGTGTTTAGGCTTTGGTTAGATCATTGGGAGACAAAGAGATTAAATGGAGATCAAATGGGGGCAAAACTCTGTTCAAAACAGTGAGCTAGGATTAGAGGTGTGATTCTGCCTACCAATTGTTTGATGAAATGACCGCAAGAGAAAAAAGTTTTGAATTTTGAGTTCAAAATTTTTGGGTGATCTCCACTAGTGATAGGTAGTCTCTGGTTGCAAGGGTTTTGAAAATGGAGCTCGAATACATGGTTTTTGAAATAGGGGTGATCTATGCATATGCATTAGATTCAATTTTAAATTGTCATTTAAAATAGTTAACAGAAGGTTTTTAGTAGATCAAAAGGTGGGCCTTGGTACCTCATTATGTGTACTAGCAAGGGGTGTAAATATCCATAATTGTTTCTGTTAAGAAATGAGTACTAGGAATAGCCAAAATAGGTATGAGAGTTAAATTTGTCCAAATGACCATTTCTTCATTTTAATTCTTTTTGATTTGATTTTCTTTAGGAAAAGTTTGGGAATGATGTAGATGATGTTTAAATCATCTAAGAAACATTTTAGAAGCAAAGGATCACACAATCATGGCAATTCAAAACAACTCCTATTTTAAATGCACACATATATGAATGCTTTCATTTTAAATTTGGAAAAGTTTTTGTTAACCCTATTTTTGGGTGACTTGCTCTTGATAAGCTTGGATTGAAGTTTTGGGATGTTACACCAAACTTTTCAAACAATCATGTTCATGTTGGAGGATATAGCAACTAAAAATTGCACCTCATATGCCGAGGCCGCCGTGTATTGGCGATCATTTGTGAGCTTCCAACAAATGTCATATTGCAAGTCTTCATCAAGTTACACATCACGGAGCAAAGCCCAAAGCTCCAAATATTGGGTGAGGTGTTGCAAGGAAAAGGCTTGACAAAGCTTCAAAGATCGCAGCCAAGTGAAGTCATGTAGGGCGTGGCAAACTTTACACTTTCTTTTGAGATGTCACAGTGCAAAGGCGCAATCCCTTTAGGCTTTCTTCCATATAACCATGGGGCGTGCCAAAGAGGAGTCTTCTTCCCATAACCAAGCTTAATCGTGGTGGCAGTGTAGAAGATGCTCATGTCCTCCTCGGTGCAAGGATTACTGGAGCCAACCCAAATTTTGTCGGGGTCCTTCCACTCAAGCCAAAGCCACCGCAAGCGAAGTGCCGTTGCAAATTTATCCAAGTTCAGAACACCAAGTACCCCAAGTTTTTTAGGGCGGCACACGTTCACCCAATTGACCTTGCATTTTCCACCGGTCATAGAATCCTTTGCCAACCAAAGGAAGGTACTCTTTAGTTTATTGATATACTTTATGGTTCTTGGCGGGACGTTGAGTGAAGTCAAATAGTAGATGGATTGAGAAGAGATGACCGATTTAACAAGGGCGGATCTACCGGCCGTGGTGATGTACTTCCGGTTCCAAGTTGGAAGCTTCCTGGCGCATTTATCTTCTTGTTGTTGAAAGTCCTCCGTGTGAGACGCCAAACCGAGAGAGGTATCCCAAGGTACCGCAATGGAAATGATGCTCTAGTTGCCGATATGCCCTCAAGGATCATCGAGATCAATCTCTCCACATCTAATTGGTACCACAGAGCTTTTCTGAAAGTTGGTGCAAAGACCCATCACCTCCCTAAAGCCTTGGACGATAGAACTCAAGTTTTGTCTGTCCTCTTTGATTGGAGCCACAAAAATGGTCTCGTCATTCGCATATCGAGATGTCCTCAAAATAACTCCCTATCCACACGACAACTTCCTCCATGTCAAAAACCTCGCCAAAAGGTTTCACAAAGGCAATATTCCGGCACTAAATATTTCCCAATTAGATTTGCTCGTTATTTTATTTTTCATGTCATCATGATATCATGCATATTTTTCATGTCATCATGACATCATGAATATAAAATTATTTTATTTTACACCGTATTTTGTTGATACAATATCTGTACAGTTTAATATATATATAAAGTCGTCCTCCTTTTTCTTATTTTAAAATAAAACAAATAATATATTCCCGGTCCGTTTACGAAATGTTTTCAGTTTTACTAAAAAATTAAGAGGAAAAAGTCGGTCCAATATTTTAACCTAAAACTCGACTCATCTAGTCTACTTTGGACTATATAAATATCTTAATCGCCCCATTCTTACTCACCAAACCCTAACCCCGAATCTGATATCTAAACTCTCCTATTTTTATCTACCGGTATTCTTCAAAAATTCCACGCTAACTCTCGCCGACCGATCGATTCCCTGCAGCTACTCTCTTCTATTTAGTTCAGCAAGCTCTGCCTTTGACGCAGTTCTGAATTCCTTCTCGTTTTGATCCAATCTCTCTTTCACTGAAGCTAGCTAGGCTTCGTTGCTTCTATGCTCAACGTGAGACTTGCCCAAGCGCGAGACAGCAGGCAGCTGCCCTGTAGCTCCTCTCACCAGATCCCAATCGGTTTCCACACCAGGACCAAGATTCCCACGCGCACAATCTGCCCGTCGTATTCTACCGTGCCGAAGCGGGTCAACGCCCAGCTCCAGATCCCATCGGCTCTGCCACTTCCGCTTGCTGCGCCTGCGCGCCTTGGCCCTGCTCGAGGCGTGTCTCATCGCCGACAGCGTCTTGTCCGATGCTCCCCTTGGTATGCGTGCGATTCCTGTTTTCCTTGCACTGATCCTTCTTTTTCTTATCAGCAGATCAAGCCTTGATGCTCCCACCACTTCCCGCGCGCGCAGGCGACCTGCATGCTGTAACTACCTCGGTGAATTACGCTCCTAGTACAAGCCTGGATGATCAGAAATGGTTGAAATAGTACGGTGGGGCCCAAATGCCACTCACAGGTAGACCTTTCGGCCGTCCCAACCATTTCCAAACATCGGGACAAGAACGGGCGGCGTAATCGGCAGGCGAAGGGATCAACTACATACACAAATGAGTATGTATGCAAGCCACCATACAATAGTACATCAGAGCCATTCCATCTAAAAAGAAAGGAAATATAGCAACGCCATACGGCAAGATCCAAATATCCTAGATAGATATAATAGTGTAGGATATCTCCTCATACATCAATCAACAGAGTATCAAGCGGAAGCGGAAGACAAAATCCGAGTACGGATAAGAAGCAAATCGGCATAAGATGCCCCATAAATAAGCACATCCCGCCCACAGATCTCACGGATCCCCGTTCCCGGAATCTCTACACCGAATGATCGTTGCCCACATCGTCTGTCTCTTCCACCCAGTATCCATCTTGCGAGTGTACCTGTTCATCTGAACCAATAATTTATCGTGTGATACCCTAGGGGTACTCAACAAGTCTTTATGCCTCTAAAGGGGACACAACCTGGGGTGACGCAATTGCAGCAACAGATAAACCCTAGCAGTTCTATAGATACTCGCTAACCATCCGCCTAACCAGAGATAGACGGATGTCCGTGAATTAATAACAAGCTTATAACAGTTATAACGGTAATATCCACAGATCCATCCTCCTCCTCGCCATCGACGAGGAAGCGAATAACCCCCATCCGTTGGCAGTTTTATTATCCATTCCGTGAGTATTGCACTATTTACTAGTCAGGTACCTAGTCTAGTCAGATTAAAAGCGGTACTTTAGTTATGCTTGTCTATGATCGAGAAACTGTGCTCCAAGTCGTCCATAACCGCGAACACGGCTTTCAGAAAGTTTTACCTGAGGTGCACAAATAGCAACACACACTCGATATGTCTCGGAAAAACCAAATCAAAACCCAACGAGGCAGTCACGACAAAGCAATCCCAGGATTCAGAAATATTTCAGGGGGCCACCCCATTAAGCTACCCGCGACGAAGCTGGCCGGCTATGAGACGGACTCAAGGTTTGGGTGGACGGCTGTAAACGACTAGGAACCCGAAAGTGTGACTGGGCTTGTCGATACCGCGAAATCGTGTGCCGGCCCTAAAGACAGATGTGCTCTCGCACAATCTTAAATAAAGCAAGAAAGCATGGCATAAGTACAGGATAGTAAATAAAACCTCAAACTAGTTTGTGGCCCCAAGAAATAGGAATGAATCAAGCTCGCTCAAGGGGTTCATAAGCCTCCGGATGTGGATAGCGAATAATCAAGGAACAGGAATCAAGTACTCGGGGTCCCACGGACACAAGTGAGCCTGAAAACCAAATAGCTTAATATGGCTCACCGATGCCACTTTCATTAGTTATCCCATTACTACTCAGGTTAAGTTGTTTAGGTACCTCGTTATCCATCAGACACTCACATACCCTACACATGCTGTTCTACGACTCGCATGGCTTAAACAACTCTTGTAGTAATGGCTCATGGGATGGAGGAACAAGCTTCGGTGGGGTTTAAATGTAAAGGCTATGCAATACTTGGGATTCAATTTAATGCAATCGCGACTCAATGATGCAAGAATAAGAAAGAGGCAATAGGTACTGTATGTATGCAAGCATGTGGTAGTGCTTGCCTGGCAGCTCAGTTGAAGCAAGGAATGGATCTGGGTAGTGCTCCTGGTTCTCTTGATATATCCCCTGCTCAGCGTCTATTCGAAGAAGAACCAAACAAACAAGGGCCAACATAAATAAAGTGCGCAAGCATATGAATAAAATGCATCAAGCAACCAATCATGCCATGATGAATGATGCACAATTTGCATGGCATTAAGGTAGCATGGCATGGGTGAGGTGTGGAAACAATAATAAAGCATTTTATTTAGTTTTGGCCCCAATTTATTCTCATATTAGTTGCTGTATACTTTATATTTATATGATGCATGCCTCAATTCAAACCATGGAAAGCATAAACAGAAAGGTCTCGTCTAGCTAATCATTTTAGACATATCATTTGTTGAATTTGGAGTTATAAAACAAAAGTTATTAATTTATTAAGGTAAAAGGGCATTTAATTGTAATTTAAATAAACTTGGAATTTTAAATGTTCAAAATATATTTTGAAGGTCATATTTGAATTCCTCACATTTTTCTGATTTGAAAACATATATTATTTGTATCAATTGGATTAATATTTTAAAAGTTATTTAAAATGTAAATAAATTTGAATTTGAATTAATTTGGAAAAGATTTGAATTTAAACAGATAGACTGAATTACTTTTTATACTCAGGGTTAGCTAGCCACAGTCACAGACATGTGGGGCCACTGCTGACTGGACCAAACGCGCGCGGAAAAACTTCTGTCACCGCGAGCTCTTCTAGCCTTAGCGGATGACAGGTGGGGCCTGGGGTCTTCGCAGGCCCACGCGTCAGCGGGCGACCAAGGGGGGTGCCACGCGGCTTAGCGAGGACCGCGGGTTGAGGCGGTGGAACCCTGGGGGTTTTCTGTAAAAGCGGCAGCGCGGCTGACTAGTGGGCCAAAAGTACCGCGGGTTTAGACGAAAAGAAAGCAGGGGGGTATCGGCAAAACTACCGCCGTCTTGCTTCTTCCTCATGATGCACGCGCGGTGCAGAGCGGGGATTCGAACCAGGGACCTGCGGGCGCGCGCTAGGGTGGCGAACCAGTGCGGTGGGCTGGGGCTAGGTGTCCTGAGAGCGGGCGGGGCCTAGATAGGGCTACTGCGCGCTGCGGGGACGAGCAGACGCACACGACGCCGGCGCACAGAGGGTGCTCGACGGAGCGCACGTCGCGGCCAGGACACGACGGTGAAAGCGAGGGTGTCCAGGAGGGAGGTGGGCTCACCGCGAGTGTGTCGGAGGCGTTGGATCGGTTCGGCGGGCAGACGATTGGCGACGACGCAGACGGACGGCGATCTAGGGTTTCGCGGCGGGTGCGTCGGTGTTCTTCGGCTCCGGTGCTCCTCCTCTGCGACGGCGCGTACAGGACGATGCAGCGGACGACCGTGAGCTTCCCCGACACCCAGGAGCGCCACGCCACCGGCTGGTAGAGGGAGATCGGTGGAGGCCGAAGGTTTGGCCGGCGAGGGGGGGTAGATGGAGACGGTGGAGAAGAGAGAGAAGAGGGCAGGCCTCTGGGTGGATCTGGACGAGCGAGGAGAGGTTTTGGGAGGGGTGGTAAAGCAGAGGGAGGAAGGACGGTGCCGTGGGGAGTGGTTGGATAAAGGTGGCTCGGTGCCCCTTTTTCCTTCTCTCCTCGAGCACGTGCTCGGGCAGGGAGGCCAGGGCAGGGGCAGGCGCATGGGGAGCTGGCAGGTGGGGTAGGGCAGGCCAGGGTCGGGGTGGTTCGGGCTGGGGCCCCTAGGGCAGAGAGAGAGCTAGGGAGAGAGAGGTGAGGCTCGGGTTGGGGGGGTGGTAGCCTCGGGCTAGGGTTGGTGTTAGGGTTGGGGGTAGCTAGGTGGGGTTTGGATGGTCAGGTGGAGCCAGCTAGGTGGGGCTCGGCATGGAGACTAAGGGGAGGGGGAGGCCGAGAGAGAGAGAGGAGGGGACTTAGGGCTTAGGTGAGAGGGGTATGGGGGTTAAGGTTAGATGGGGTATGGGTATGGTGATGATGGAGGATCTAGGATAGATGATTAGAGAGAGGGGTGATGGATTAGGGGCTAAGGAGCTTGCATGCTCCACACTTGAACAAGCAAGAAGGTGGTGAAAGAGAAAGAGAGGGATGTGGTAAGGTGGTTTAAGCATGATCAAATAAGATCAAGCCAAAAGAAAAGACAGAGGTAGAGATGATCCACTCCAAGAACTAATAAAATCCAAATGACAAGCAAAAGGTGGTGCTTGCATGGGCCATGCAAAACATTTAATGCCATGTTGATACTTGTGAAAACAATATTATTTCATGGCATTATTATTATGCATCCCAAATTATGGAGTAAGGCCCAAGCAAAGGAATTTAGAAAGAATTCCAAGTGGAGTATATGGGGATGATCACATTGGATTATAATTGGGAATTACTAGTGTGTATATTCCACTAGGTAGTTAATAAGCCCACAAAATATTCCAACATGAGCATAATTCCATGATAATCCAAATGAAAGCTAGGAGAAAGGGTCCCACTCACAAGGCAGGCAAAGGTGGCCATGTGGCTCTCATAAACCACTATTGTGAAAACAACATGATGCTAAGATGAGAGCATGTGGTAAAAGAATTAGATCCATCACAACCCACATGAGCTAGAGGTAAAACCAATAAGTGCCAAACTCATATTTAGTTGGATGGTGGGATTATAAGGTGGGGAAAGGAAAGGTGGTGGAGTTAATAAGAGATATGCCCCCAACTCAACTTGGGCATTTAAACAATATATCAAGAGCCAAATACAATATCAAGAGGCAAATGCAAATAATAATGCATATGAGATAAGAACCAAACAAGAAGGGGTTTGATATGATGCTCAAATACAAGGAGGCATGATGACATGAGCATGATATAATGATGATGCAACAATTATATATTTGAAGTAGCCATTATATTACTAGACCAAGTAGCATTACAATTGTTAGACAATTGGGATGCTACAACTCTCCCCCACTAAACAGGAATCTCGCCCCGAGATTCTAGGAAGAAGAAGACACAAAGAGGGTAGGATACTTGGCACGGAGCTCATCTTCACGTTCCCAAGTGGCTTCATCAACGGAATGGTGCGACCACTGCACCTTGCAGAACTTGATGGACTTGTTGCGAGTCCTTCTTTCTGCGACTTCAAGGATTTTTGTGGGGTGTTCTTGATAAGACAGGTCTTCTTGGAGATTGATAAGCTCATGGTCCACGGTCCTGCCGGGATCCTTGAAGCACTTCTTGAGCTGAGAGATGTGGAAAACATCATGGACCTTGAGTTTTTCCGGGATCTCAAGAGCATAAGCAACTTCTCCTCTTCTTCCACGAACTTTGAAGGGACCGATGTATCTAGGAGCCAGCTTTCCTTTGATACCAAAACGGTGCGTGCCTCTCATGGGAGTGACACGAAGGTAAACGAGATCACCAGGGACATACTCCATGTCCGTGTGCTTCCTGTCATAATTGCTCTTCTGGCGACTTTGAGCAATCCTCAGATTTTCAAGAATGATGTGCACCTTCTCCTCCGCTTGAGTCACAATGTCAGGGCCAAACAAGATCCTTTCACCGCACCACCAACCAATCGGAGTTCTGCATTTGCGACCATAGAGAGCCTCAAATGGTGCCATCTTTAGACTTTTCTGGAAGCTGTTATTGTAAGAGAACTCAGCATAAGGAAGACATTCTTCCCACTTCATGCCAAAAGAGATGACGCAAGCACGAAGCATATCCTCCAGAATCTGATTGATCCTTTCAACTTGCCCTTGCGACTGAGGGTGGTAAGTTGTGCTGAAGTTCAACCTTGTTCCCAAAGCATTTTGGAAACTCTCCCAGAACTTGGAGGTGAAGATGCTTCCACGGTCTGAACTGATCTCAAGCGGAACCCCATACAGAGATACAATTCTGTTGATATAGTGCTCCGCCAACTGAATTGCAGAAATGGTTTCCTTGACGGGGAAGAAGTGAGCCACTTTAGAAAGTCTGTCAATGATAACAAAGATTGCATTGTTGCCCTTCTGCGACCTCGGAAAACCAGTGATGAAGTCCATCTCTACTTTCTCCCATTTCCATTCCGGGGGTTTCAATGGTTGTAGAAGACCCAAGGTTTCGATGGACTTTCACTCTGCAGCGACATCACACTCCGAGACATACCGCACAATACCTTTTCAAACCAGGCCACCAATATTGTGTTTTCAAGTCCATGTACATCTTTGTGCCGCCAGGTGGATAGAAAGAACGTAATCATGCGCCTTGAGAACTTGCTCTCTCAAACCCGGTAGTTCGACAAACATCCGTGTTCAAAGAAAAGCGTGCCTTGATCATCGACGTGGAAGGACTCATACTTTGGAAGCTGAATCCTGGAGATGATCTTTCTTGTGTACTGATCACCAAGCTGAGAAGAGCGAACCTTTTCTTCCAAGAGAGGAGTTGCTAAAAGGTTCAGGAGATACCCTTGTTCCACAATTTCAAGGTTAAGCTGACGGAATTCCTCGCACAAGAGAGGCTGTTGTTCTTCCATCATGAGGTTGTTGACATAAGCTTTGCGGCTGAGAGCATCTTCCATGACATTAGCTTTGCCCGGAGTGTAGTTGATGGTCAAATCGAAGTCATTGATTGCTTCAATCCATCTCCTCTGCCGAAGGTTGAGATCAGGCTGAGTAAAGATATACTTCAGACTCTTGTGATCAGAAAAGATCTCACAACTATTGCCAAGCAAGTAGTGCCTCCATACTTTCAAAGCAAAGACAACTGCCGCGAGCTCGAGGTCATGTGTAGTATAGTTTATCTCATGCGTCTTCAACTGGCGAGAGGCATAAGCAACAACTTGTTTTTCTTGCATAAGGACCGCACCCAATCCATGCAAAGAGGCGTCACAGAATATCTGAAACGGCTTGGATGTATCCGGAGGAACCAAGACTGGTGTGGAAGTGAGCTTCTCTTTGAGTGTCTCAAAGCTAGTTTGACATGCAGGAGTCCAAAGGTATTTCTTGCCTTTCTTGAGGAGAGCGGTAGGCTTCGCTATCTTGAGAAGTTCTGAGCAGCGATGGCAATAACTAGCCAAACCAAGGAAACTCCGCACTTCTTTGACATTAACAAAGGAAGCCATTCAACAATTGTCTTCCAGTTTCGGATTGGCAATGCCCTTGGCAGAGATGACATGACCAAGATAGGTTACTTGAGGCAGCCAAAACTCACACTTGGAGAACTTTGCATACAAGCGGTTCTCACGAAGCTTGCTTAGGACACACCGAAGGTGTTCTTCATGCTCTTCCTTCGACTTAGAGTAGACTAAGATGTCATCTAGGTAGACCACAACGAACTTGTCAAGATACTCCATGAAAACCGAGTTCATGAGCCTCGAGAAGGTGGCAGGTGAGTTGGTGAGACCGAAAGACATGACCGTGTACTCATACAGGCCATAGCGGGTGGTGAAAGCTGTCTTAGGAACATCTTCCTTGCGAATCTTGATTTGGTGATAACCACTTCTCAAGTCAAGCTTAGAGAATACCACAGCTCCAACTAGCTGATCAAAGAGAGCATTAATCCGCGGAAGGGATATTTATTCTTGATGGTTTTAGCATTGAGAGCCCGATAGTCAACACAAAGTCTATCACCGTCTCGCTTCTTCACAAAGAGAGTAGGGCTACCCCAAGAAGAAGTATCTTGTGTTGAATGAAACCCAACTTCTCTTGTTCATCAAGGTCGTTTGAGTTCAGCCAACTCAGCAGACCGATCTTATAAGGCCGCTTGGAGATAGGAGCGGTGCAGGTTCAAGCTCAATAACAAACTCAACCTCACGATCCGGAGGCATACCTTACAACTCTTCAGGAAAGACATCTGGGAACTCACAGACCACCGTTACACTCTGAATAGCTTCCATAGAATCAACATTTAGAGCTGCCAATGAGTAAAGCTGGATAGCAGAGTCGACTTGGAGAATAGACTATATGGCCTTCAGAATCTTCGAGAAACCGAAGCCAAAGACAATCAATCACAGCTGCATTTCTTTGTCAACCAATCCATGCCCAAGATGACATCAATGTCAGAATTGCCCAGAACAATTAAGGACGCCGAGAACGAAGAGCCACCAATCTCAATTTGATTGCCATGGCTGATATGAGCAGCCCTCATGTTTGAACCAGGAGATAGAACCATTAACCGCTTGAGGAGAGGATCCAACGCTAACTCATTCTCATTTGCAAACTTGTGAGAAACAAAAGAATGCGATGCCCCAGAATCAAACAAAACTCATGCAGGGACTGAGTTAACGGGAAGCATACCCATCACAACTCCAGGTGCATGCTCAGCTTGAGCGGCGTTGATGCAGTTGGCACGAGCAACAGTAGACCCGGGCTTGGTGTTGATGTTGAGAGCCCGAGGTGGTGGTGCACGAACCAAAGGAGAGCTTGCCGCAGATCTTGCAGGTGGTGGAGGAAGAGCCTTGTTCTTCATCGGACATTTCCATTGTTGATGCCCAGAGTCTCCACAAGTGTAACAAGCACCAGGTGGACGTGGAGCAACGTAGCCAGGGACTCCGCCAGGCGCTCCAGGGTAGTGGTGGTTGTAGCCCCTGGGAGCAGCAGTGAGGAAGTTTGGTGGCCTTGCCGCGTAGCTTGAAGGTCTTGGTGGAGCCGGGAGCGACGGTGGGGTGTTAGGAACCCAGACACGACGCTTAGAAGGAGCTGACATAGCTGAAGAGCTTGCTGCATCACGGCTGTGTTTCTTTGACTCCTCAAACACTTGCCTACTTGCCTCTTCCTGCAGAGTTGTATGCTGAAGTTCCAGAAAAGATGCCGGCCTTGCATGTGTGATTGCATACTTAATCGATGCATTGAGCCCTTGCCTGAACCTCTTTTGCTTCTTCTTGTCATCAGAGATCTCATCGCCACCATAACGAGACAGGTTCATGAAGTTCCTGATGTAGGTGTTGACATTATCATTGCTCTGCTTGAGGTTGAGAAACACTTCCTTCATCCTCTCCATGACAATTTCGACGAATCGCTCTTTGAAAGCTCCAGTGAACTGTCCCCAAGTAGGCTGAAAACCAGTGCAGTTTGCCTTCAGGTAATTCTCCCACCAGAGAGCTGCATCTCCCTTCAGAAGGTGAGTAGCACACTTTACCCATTCTTGCTCGGGAACATCAGCAGTCATCAGCAACCTTGACATCTCACGCAACCAATCATCAGCATCAAGTGGTTGATCAGAAACCTCAAATTGGCGTGGGTTGAACTTCAGGAATCTCTTGATGTCTCCTCACTTGGGAGGTGGAGGTAGCGGAACAAACTCATTCCTCCTGACACTTTCCTCAAACCGCTGCTGGTTCTGCTGCATTGCTGCCAAGGCATTGGCGATGCTTGACAACGCTTGTTCAGGTTGTATGTCCTCCTCGAGCAGCGTGGTGGTGCCATCCTGTGATTGATATAAAACACAAGTCAGTACTATGATGGAGAATAATGATAATCCAAAATAGTACCAAAATGGAATTAATCAAGATTAAAGGATACAATTTACTAAGATGATATTAAAATATCAACGAAGTTCAAAGCACCTAGAAGATATTAAGCATATCGCACCTGTTGAAAAGGAGTGTGGTACACAAATATATCAAAGAAAAATTTTCCACAAATTTCGGCATTAAAATACCAATAGATGCGCAAAATCACTTAACGAACCAAGATTAGTGACTCTACCAACTCAATATACAAGAGCAATAATAAAAGTAGTGGTATGGTCGCGACTCCATCCCGCACTCAAATCATTACTCCGCACATGAATAAGTAAAACCCATATCTCAACACCTTCTTCTCACGATAACCTAAAGATTAGCGACTACGAGCGAACACCCTAAAGAAGATAACATCGGATAACAAAGAGTAAGACAGATCGCGTCGGTATACAAATCTAATCGGATAGATCGCGTCGGTTTGCAAAAGCCTGTTGGTATGGAATGTACCAGTTGATAACCAAAAGGCCGATAAAGATAACAACTTGGATGCAACAGATAGACAAGGAATTACACACACACACACACTCACACACGGATACACAACCTATGGTACTCGGAAACCGAACACGTGAATCCTAGTTTGAATTTAAGAAGAGGATTGAAAGCGTTACACTTCCTTACCGTAAAAGGGTGGGTGGGTGGGTAAGAAGAAAAGTGGAAGCAGTCCTACTCTCGCTTTTGTTTTTCCCTAGTATACATAGCTACCAAAAATATTTGCTAGACAGGACAACGACCATTTGGCTGAGACCACGAAGGCGGGATGGCTCATACCAATTGTAACTACCTCGGTGAATTACGCCCTAGTACAAGCCTGGATGATCGAAATGGTTGAAATAATGCAATTGGGGCCCAAATGCCACTCACAGTAGACCTTTCGGCCGTCCCAACCATTTCCAAACATCGGGACAAGAAGCAGGCGGCGTAATCGGCAAAGTGAAGGATCAACTACATACACAAATGAGTATGTATGCAAGCCACCATACAATAGTACATCGAGCCATTCCATCTAAAAAGAAAGGAATATATAACGCCATACGGCAAGATCCAAATATCCTAGATAGATATAATAGTGTAGGATATCTCCTCATACATCAATCAACAGTATCAAGCGGAGCGGAAGACAAAATCCGAGTACGGATAAGAAGCAAATCGGCATAAGATGCCCCATAAATAAACACATCCCGCCCACAGATCTCACGGATCCCCGTTCCCGGAATCTCTACACCGAATGATCGTTGCCCACATCGTCCGTCTCTTCCACCCAGTATCCATCTTGCGAGTGTACCTGTTCATCTGAACCAATAATTTATCGTGTGAGACCCTAGGGGTACTCAGCAAGTCTTTATGCCTCTAAAGGGGACACAACCTAGGGTGACGCAATTGCAGCAAAAGATAAACCCTAGCAATTCTATAGATACTCGCTAACCATCCGCCTAACCAGAGATAGACGGATGTCCGTGAATTAATAACAACAGTTATAACAGTTATAACGGTAATATCCACAGATCCATCCTCCTCCTCGCTTACCGACGAGGAAGCGGACGAACAACCCCCCATCCGTTGGCAGTTTTATTATCCATTCCGTGAGTATTGCACTATTTACTAGTCAGGTACCTAGTCTAGTCAGATTAAAAGCGGTACTTTAGTTATGCTTGTCTATGATCGAGAAACTATGCTCCAAGTCGTCCATAACCGCGGACACGGCTTTCAGAAAGTTTTACCCTGCAGGGGTGCACAAATAGCAACACACACTCGATATGCCTCGGAAAAACCAAATCAAAACCCAACGAGGCAGTCACGACAAAGCAATCCCAGGATTCAGAAATATTTCAGGGGGCCACCCCATTAAGCTACCATGACGGTTGGCGGCTACGAGACGGACTCAAGGTTTGGGTGGACGGCTGTAAACGACTGGGAACCCGAAAGTGTGACTGGGCTTGTCGATACCGCGAAATCGTGTCCCGGCCCTAAACAGTACAGTGTGCTCCTCGCACAATCTTAAATAAAGCAGTAAAGCATGGCATAAGTACAGGATAGTAAATAAAACCTCAAACTAGTTTGTGGCCCCAAGAAATAAGAATGAATCAAGCTCTGGCTCAGGGGGGTTCATAAGCCTCCCGGATGTGGATAGCGCGAATAATCAAGGAACAGGAATCAAGTACTCGGGGTCCTACGGGACACAAGTGAGCCTGAAAAACCAAATAGCGAATATGGCTCACCGATGCCACTTTCATTAGTTATCCCATTACTACTCAGGTTAAGTTGTTTAGGTACCTCGTTATCCATCAGACACTCACATACCCTACACATGCTGTTCTACGACTCGCATGGCTCAAACAACTCCTGTAGTAATGGCTCATGGGATGGAGGAACAAGCTTCGGTGGGGTTTAAATGTAAAGGCTATACAATACTTGGGATTCAATTTAATGCAATCGCGACTCAATGATGCAAGAATAAGAAAGAGGCAATAGGTACTGTATGTATGCAAGCATGTGGTAGTGCTTGCCTGGCAGCTCAGTTGAAGCAAGGAATGGATCTGGGTAGTGCTCCTGGTTCTCTTGATATATCCCCTGCTCAGCGTCTATTCGAAGAAGAACCAAACAAACAAGGGCCAACATAAATAAAGTGCGCAAGCATATGAATAAAATGCATCAAGCAACCAATCATGCCATGATGAATGATGCACAATTTGCATGGCATTAAGGTAGCATGGCATGGGTGAGGTGTGGAAACAATAATAAAGCATTTTATTTAGTTTTGGCCCCAATTTATTCTCATATTAGTTGCTGTATACTTTATATTTATATGATGCATGCCTCAATTCAAACCATGGAAAGCATAAACAGAAAGGTCTCGTCGAGCTAATCATTTTAGACATATCATTTGTTGAATTTGGAGTTATAAAACAAAAGTTATTAATTTATTAAGGTAAAAGGGCATTTAATTGTAATTTAAATAAACTTGGAATTTTAAATGTTCAAAATATATTTTGAAGGTCATATTTGAATTCCTCACATTTTTCTGATTTGAAAACATATATTATTTGTATCAATTGGATTAATATTTTAAAAGTTATTTAAAAACAGAAATAAATTTGAATTTGAATTAATTTGGAAAAGATTTGAATTTAAACAGATAGACTGAATTACTTTTTATACTCAGGGTTAGCTAGCCACAGTCACAGACATGTGGGGCCACTGCTGACTGGACCAAACGCGCGCGGAAAAACTTCTGTCACCGCGAGCTCTTCTAGCCTTAGCGGATGACAGGTGGGGCCTGGGGTCTTCGCAGGCCCACGCGTCAGCGGGCGACCAAGGGGGGTGCCACGCGGCTTAGCGAGGACCGCGGGTTGAGGCGGTGGAACCCTGGGGGTTTTCTGTAAAAGCGGCAGCGCGGCTGACTAGTGGGCCAAAAGTACCGCGGGTTTAGACGAAAAGAAAGCAGGGGGGTATCGGCAAAACTACCGCCCGTACTGTGCTTCTTCCTCGCGGACAGGTCGGTGCGCGCGCGGTGCAGAGCGGGGATTCGAACCAGGGACCTGCGGGCGCGCGCTAGGGTGGCGAACCAGTGCGGTGGGCTGGGGCTAGGTGTCCTGAGAGCGGGCGGGGCCTAGATAGGGCTACTGCTGCACAAGGGGACGAGCGCCAGCCACGACGCCAAGCCGCAGAGGGTGCTCGGGAGGCGCCACGCCGCGCCAGGACACGACGGTGAAAGCAAGGGTGTCCAAGAGGAGGTGGGCTCACCGCGAGTGTGTCGAGGCGTTGGATCGGTTCGGGCGAGCGATTGGCGGCAACGCAGACGGACGGTGATCTAGGGTTTCGGCGAGTGCGTCGGTGTTCTTGACTCGGTGCTCCTCCTCTGCGGCAGCGCGACAGACGATGCAGCGGACGACCGTGAGCTTCCCCGACACCCAGGAGCGCCACGCCACCGGCTGGTAGAGGGAGATCGGTGGAGGCCGAAGGTTTGGCCGGCGAGGGGGGGGTAGATGGAGACGGTGGAGAAGAGAGAGAAGAGGGCAGGCCTCTGGGTGGATCTGGACGAGCGAGGAGAGGTTGTGGGGGGGTGGTAAAGCAGAGGGAGGAAGGACGGTGCCGTGGGGAGTGGTTGGATAAAGGTGGCTCGGTGCCCCTTTTTCCTTCTCTCCTCGAGCACGTGCTCGGGCAGGGAGGCCAGGGCAGGGGCAGGCGCATGGGGAGCTGGCAGGTGGGGTAGGGCCGAGCCAGGTGGTTGGTGGGGCCCCTAGGGCAGAGAGAGATCTAGGGAGAGAGAGGTGAGGCTCGGGTTGGGGGGGTGGTAGCCTCGGGCTAGGGTTGGTGTTAGGGTTGGGGGGTAGCTAGGTGGGGTTTGGATGGTCAGGTGGAGCCAGCTAGGTGGGGCTCGGCATGGAGACTAAGGGGAGGGGGAGGCCGAGAGAGAGAGGAGGGGACTTAGGGCTTAGGTGAGAGGGGTATGGGGGTTAAGGTTAGATGGGGTATGGGTATGGTGATGATGGAGGATCTAGGATAGATGATTAGAGAGAGGGGTGATGGATTAGGGGCTAAGGAGCTTGCATGCTCCACACTTGAACAAGCAAGAAGGTGGTGAAAGAGAAAGAGAGGGATGTGGTAAGGTGGTTTAAGCATGATCAAATAAGATCAAGCCAAAAGAAAAGATAGAGGTAGAGATGATCCACTCCAAGAACTAATAAAATCCAAATGACAAGCAAAAGGTGGTGCTTGCATGGGCCATGCAAAACATTTAATGCCATGTTGATACTTGTGAAAACAATTTTATTTCATGGCATTATTATTATGCATCCCAAATTATGGAGTAAGGCCCAAGCAAAGGAATTTAGAAAGAATTCCAAGTGGAGTATATGGGGATGATCACATTGGATTATAATTGGGAATTACTAGTGTGTATATTCCACTAGGTAGTTAATAAGCCCACAAAATATTCCAACATGAGCATAATTCCATGATAATCCAAATGGAAGCTAGGAGAAAGGGTCCCACTCACAAGGCAGGCAAAGGTGGCCATGTGGCTCTCATAAACCACTATTGTGAAAACAACATGATGCTAAGATGAGAGCATGTGGTAAAAGAATTGGATCCATCACAACCCACATGAGCTAGAGGTAAAACCAATAAGTGCCAAACTCATATTTAGTTGGATGGTGGGATTATAAGGTGGGGAAAGGAAAGGTGGTAGAGTTAATAAGAGATATGCCCCCAACTCAACTTGGGCATTTAAACAATATATCAAGAGCCAAATACAATATCAAGAGGCAAATGCAAATAATAATGCATATGAGATAAGAACCAAACAAGAAGGGGTTTGATATGATGCTCAAATGCAAGGAGGCATGATGACATGAGCATGATATAATGATGATGCAACAATTATATATTTGAAGGAGCCATTATATTACTAGACCAAGTAGCATTACAATTGTTAGACAATTGGGATGCTACACATGCGCCAACACTAGCCCGGCCGCTCCTCTGTTTCTCCTCGTCGTGGGCATAGCGCCACTCCCGGAAAACGCCTCCCACTTCTGTTTCTGTTCGTGTCCGCATGTGGACATCTTTGCAGCTTCATTGGTTCCCAGTCTGCTCGGCGGCGCGCAAATTCAGCATGTCCCCGTCTTCGATCTTTTTGCCTAGTACGTGTTTAATAAAAATGCTCACGAGAGTTTTGGTCTCTGTTTTTCTATCTTTTTTTTGATAAGGGCGTTTTATTACTTAAATTTAAGCGTTACACCCGGCCTCTGCATAACTGGGATGCACACAGCCGCCACAGTTTACAAGTCCAAACAGAAAAATAACTAAGCGAAATACATAGCATATTGAGAAATTGTAAGACGCCTAAGATGTTGATGGAGGACCGATCCGAAGATTATGCTGCCATCCATGTTGGGTAAACAGATCCCGCGCCGTATCCTCCAGCCGCGTACACACCTCCATAAAAAGGTCGTGATACACCGCACGGTGCAGGACTGACCAAGAACGCAGTGTGCTGGTACATCGGTAAATAACCTACAGAAGAGAACAATTTACATCATCAAAAACTTTATCATTTCTACACAGCCATAGCGACCATATAATGGCAATCGCTCCAACCCGAAGAAGTAACTTAAACTTGTTATCTATCCCATGTAACCAGTTCCCAAAAATATTGGCAATACTACTTGGTGGATACATGCCTAAAGCTGCTTGGGTAACTAACCATATAGATCTAGCAAAATTGCATTGGAAAAACAGGTGTTTGATTGTTTCATTATGATGACAAAAAACACACATAGGATTCCCATGCTAATTCCGCTTTAAAAGATTATCTTTAGTAAGAATAACTCCTCGACAAAGATACCACACAAATTTTTTTGTTTTTTAGAGGTATCTTCATCTTCCAAATCATTCTATTATCTATAACAGGTATCGCAGGCTGGACTAGCGCATTGTATAATGAACTGACAGAGAAAGAACCTTTCTCACTTAAGTTCCATCGAAATTGCCCGTCCAGTGTGATGCTTGTACATTTGCTAGACGGTGTAGCAATGCAATCCAAGAGTCAAGCCTAGTTCCAATCAAATCACGTCTGAAAGTCACATTGGGTAGGAACGATTCCAAAACAGTGGAAATCGTTTCATCCTTGTAACGGACAATAGAATACAACGCGGGATATTGTTCACGGAGTGTAGCATTACCCAGCCATTTATCCTCCCAGAACCTTATCTGAGATCCATCCTTAATAGAAAAAGTTTCGAAGCGGAAGAAAATTTTCTTCGTTGCCATCAGACCGGTCCAAAAGTGAGAGTCACCTAGTTTCCAAACCAGTTGTGACAATGCTCTTGAACCGATATATTTTCTTTTAAGTAGGGTTTGCCACACTCCATCTTCAGTTAGTAACTTGAAGAGCCATTTGCCAAGAAGAGCTGTATTCTTGATCTCAAGATCATGAATACCCAACCCACCTTGATCTTTGGGGCGGCAAAGCACACTCCATTTAGCCAGCCTATACTTTTTTTTCTCACTGTCTCCTTGCCAAAAGAATCGAGATCGGAAGTAATCAAATCTCTATAATACTCCTTTTGGTAGTTGGAAAAAGGATATCATATACAGTACCATATTACTTAGTACTGAATTGATGAGTACCAATCTTCCCCCTATGGAGAGCAGTTTACCTTTCCAGGTGCTCAATCTTAGTTGTAATCTTTCCTCGACAATCTTCCATTCAGCATTTGTGAGTCTCCGATAGTGAACCGGGATTCCCAAATACCGAATCGGAAAAACGCCCTGACTACATCCAAAGAGATCAGCATAAAAACTAACAGCGTCTTGATCCTCACCAAAACAAAACAATTCACTTTTATGAAAGTTAATTTTCAACCCTGAGAGTTGCTCAAAAGCTGAAAGTATCAGTTTTAGATTTTTTGCTTTTTCTATGTCATGTTCCATAAATAAAATTGTATCTTCGGCATATTGAAGGATTGATAAACCTCCATCTACTAGATGGGGAATCACACCTTCAATTTGGCCATCGGACTTGGCATGCTCAATCATGATAGCGAGCATATCAGCCACTATGTTAAATAGCATTGGTGATAATGGATCTCCCTGTCTCAAGCCTTTTTTTGTTTGGAAATAGTTACCAACATCGTCATTGACTTTTATGGCAACACTACCTCCCGACACAAAGCTAGTAATTAACGCTTGCCACCCAGATGAAAAACCTTTCATTCTCAGGGTCTGTTGAAGAAAAGGCCATTTGACTTTATCATAGGATTTTTCAAAGTCAATTTTTAGAATTACTCCATTTAACTTTTTCCTATGTAGTTCATGAACTGTTTCATGTAAGGTCACCACACCATCAAGTATGTTGCGACCTTGCATAAAGGCAGTTTGTGATGGACGAACTACATGATCCGCCACTGAGTTTAGTCTGATAGTTGCAACTTTGGTGAAAATCTTAAAACTAACATTAAGAAGACAAATTGGTCTATATTGTTGGATCCGTTCTGCTTCGTTAATCTTAGGCAATAAGATTATCTCTCCAAAGTTCAAACGAAACAAATCTAGTTGACCCGCGTGCAAAGCACTGAACATGTCTAAAAGATCTGTTTTGATTACATCCCAAAAAGTTTGATAAAACTCAGCTGGGAAACCATCAGGACCAGGGGCCTTGTTATGTTCCATCTGGAAAACAACCTTCTTAACCTCCTCCTCAGAATAGGGAGCCGTTAATAGGTTATTTTCCTCGACAGAAACTGACGGAAACAAACGGCCCCATCGGAAACTGACGGCCAATGTTGTCACCTTTCCCAGGTCTTCTTCTCTCCATTCTCTACTCCGACCACTTCGGCTAATTCCGTGATTTTGGCTAATTAGGCAGCTTCAACCACAACCCGAAGACCGAACCTAAACCCTCGGAACCCAAGATCTTCGATCCGAGATGTGTAACTCCTTTCCGAAGCCCTATTTTATAAAATTGTCATACAACATGTGCATATCAAATTATTCATGCTTGCATACATATTTTGCCATTTGGGGGTATTTTGTCGAACCACCTAATAGTTACCTATGGAGACTATATGAGGGCTATTCTAGTCTTATATTGCCTCTATTTAAATTTGTGTAGCGAACCGATGCCATGTTTTGCCTTGTTAATTAAACTTTTAATTTGCGGGGTAGTTAAACAACTTGAATCATATAATATTTAATTGTTAGGATCCCGATTTCGCTTAATATTGCTAAGTGGGACCGCATCTTGCCATGTCATGCATCATATCATGAGCATGCCGGATCTTTCGCCATAGTATTAAATATTGCATCCGGTGTTTCTTTCTAGTGTTTGTTTCTTCATCGGATAGGACGATGAGTGGTTGAGAGTTGCGACAAGCCTTCGGATACCAACTTTGTCTCAAAGGCGAGCATTCTCCCCCTTCTGCCTATTTTGCATTTATAGTCTTTACTTCCTTTCTTTGATCTACTGCTATCTTTATTATCGATGCTTTAGTGTCGTTTCCTTATTTCACCTGCTCTACTATACTGCCTTGTTTATCCTATTGACTTTGTTTGAGTAGCTAGCTTTGTCCTTGCAAGTCGTAGCGCATTCTTAGGTCTGCTGCTTGCTCTCATACAGGTGAACCGTGATATCTGGTAATGGTTGATAACATGATAAATTGAATTGGTGATGCTGATTATGGTTATGGTTTCACCTAATGATAAGGCCCCGGCAGAGACCACCTTTGGGAACTGCTTGAGCCGACCTAGGACCCGTTCGTTCTACGATACTAGTTTTGAGTTGATCGTGCTAACCAAACGTGGGGGCCCCTGTGTCAACACCCGGATTTTTAATCCCAGATGCCTGTTATGCCATACATCGCAATCCCAGGATTACCATTTTTGCGAGACATAACAGATTGGATATCACAGTACATCATCCATTACAGACCATAAAAGGTCTTACACAAATAAGGATCTCAAGATCTAGTCTTAGTACAATCAAGTAGCAGAGTATATAGCATAGCGGTGGGGTCCATCTTCAGAGTCACTGGCAATGCTAATGATGGAAGATAGTCCTAGTTATCATAGCCGTCCTGCTGTCCTTCATCTTGGTAATCTCCTTCATAGTCTGGCCATAGGAATAGCCGGGGACAAAAGCCATGAGTATTCTTTAAGTACTCGCAAACTACCAGTAACAAGTAGTATAATTCTAGTAGAAAGGCTAACTAAGTTCATTTGTAAAGTTAAGTTTGAAACCTAAGCTCAGTTCAGAAACAAAGAAAGATAAAAGAAGTTTGAAAACACTTAAGTGGGAACTTAGTTATCATAGTCACAACTCTGTTGTGGTCAAGTCATGTCACAATTCATTTCATAAGTCATTTTGAAAACATCTGACAACGGAACAGTATGGCCACTCCAACTGTCCATAACCGCGGACGCGGCTATTCGAATAGTTTGACACTCTGCCGAGGTGGTACACTTTCACCACAAGATTCGATACATCTGTCAGGGATAACCCTGAATCATCATACTTAGTATGCAGGTAATCAAACATAACCTTTCCTTTACACACTCTAGTATAAGCACCTCTCCTATGAGTATGGCCTCCCAACCATGACCATTTGTCATCTTGGGCACTGCATAGGTGGACAACATTGAGAGGTAGCCTCAGCTCAAATCTCTCCCGCGAGGGAACTAATACTAATGCATATAAACTTCCGGCTAAGTCGTACCCAATTCAGGTATTGTGGTTGTATGGTAAAATTGGAATGGTATCGCATCCAAACCCAACCATCAGTTTTATAAAAGGGCTAAGGCTCATGCTTCAACATTTTCATCATCATAAACCATTTGTGTTTCTGAACACATGTCAAAACATCTCAATAGAATGACTCATCATTCTAAGGTTTTCACAAGTCATTTTCACCAAGTAGTCCCATCTAAAGTGAATCCAGTTTTGGGTTTTGTTCCAACTACTAAGTTAAGAGTGTTCACTAATGTGGGATGCTAATCTCAATCTCAGGCCATAGAATGACATCTAAGCCTAACTAGATAGGTCAAGTTTTATACTCTTTATGCTACCTTTAAACAAGTAAAGGACTTTGGTAAAGTAAAGAAAGTAAAACTTGTAAGTAAAACTTGGAATAGGTATAAGTGAAAATGGTATAACCAAAGCATGCCTAATGCCTTTGCTTAGGTTATCTAGCTCAATTCTAGCTTGCATAGTTAAGACACTTGCAAGTGTTAGCTTGCATTGTTAATGATGGCTTGCAAGTAATCACTTGCATGGTTAACTTGTATAATGCTAGCTTGCCTTGGTTGGTGCAGTGGTTGAAGTTTTCTGCCTCCTCCTCCTGGTAGAACTCCTCGTCCTCGTAGACTTGGTCGGTACTATCGTCTATAAATACATACGGAGTATACAATCACCAAACAATATTTAACTAGTCTACTTAGCACACTAAGGCACACATTTGATGATATAGTATCATCTCAAACATCACAAGGTTTAATGAACTAGTTTCATTCTTTTTATTTGAGAAAAGTACTTTCTACTCATTGAAAATAACTACGATTTAATATTCTCCATTTAAAATATGGGATCATGTGGACACATGTCATCACCACATATTCTAACATATGGGAATGTGATTTAAGGGTGGGATCACATTTTAATAAGTTTAAGTTTAATAATTAATGATTTAAAGTGACTAGAAATGCCTATATAGTATTATTTTGGTACTAGTACAAAGTCACAGCATGCAAACCTTAATATTATTATATATTCAGATAGGTATGGTTAAATGTGATTTTTGAGAGTTGAAATCAACTCAAAAGCTATTATGGTTGATTTTAGAAAAATGGTTGAATGTGAAAAAGCTTCTGTCTTGTTATTTTTACTAGGAGAGCTCTCTGACCCTAAATGATTTAAATCCAGCGGGCTTGGATAGATATTTTCAGTAGCTTTCCAACAAAATTGGAATCACTCAATTTGGTTCAGTAAATCTTCCTGAAATGATTTTTAAACTAAGGGATAGAATTGATTTTATGTCTAAATAGAAAAAACCTATATTTGAATTCTCGGGTCAGCAAGGAAACTAAATGGGCGTCCAAGTGCTCAAGGCACAGAGGGCAACTGACAAGGGGGTCCCGCATGTCAGCGGCACTTAAAACCTGAAGCGGTACGGGGCAATCTGGGCGCTACGATTAGAACACAGATCGACGGCTCACGGTCGTCGTCGATGACGGACTCGTCGCCGGCAAGACTGAACCCTAAACGGTCGGTGGGGGTCTACTGGGGACATACCAGGGCTCCAGCTAGTGCGGCGAGGTGGGCAAACGAACTGGTGGACGACGACGGACTCAGGCGAGGTCACGGCAGTGGCTGAGGTGGACGAAATCGACGGGGACTTCTCCTCCTCGACAGCGGCTACCTCCGGTGGAATTCCGGTGAACGGCGGCTCGAGCGGCTTCGGCGAGACAGGGGAAACAGCTAGTGGACAGAGGGGAGTGAGATGGTGTGAAGAAATGGTGCTAGGGTGGCCTCTTTATATAGGCTCGACGAGGGGACCGACGGGTGTGGGCTGGCGTCTCCGGCGAGGGCGGTATAGAGGGCTACCAGCGTGGGCAAGGTAGGCAGACGGTGGGCGGTCTGCTGGCGGTCCTCTAAGGTGTAATGGCATGGCTAGGGGCGGTGCCTAACGGTCGGGAGCTTCCCGCGCTCTAGGAGACAGAGGCGGTGCTCGACACGGCTCCCGGTGACTGTGGGTCGCACGGTGGTGCACGACCGTGTCTGGCGGGGTGCTGGGTTGACGGTGGAGCGGTGTGCGTGATTTGGTGTCGAGGCGTGGTCTGAGGCGTGCTGGCGGCAATCGCGCTCTGGCGCACTCTGGCCACACGTAGAGAGAAAGGGCGGCGCTGCTCTAGGGTGGTCTAGGGGCTTGCAGCGATCGAGGGGTGAACAGGGAGAGGCGATAGGGTTAGGCGGTGCTAGCGGGCAAGCTGGAATGGCGCAGCTTGGTCTCTGGCACGTTGCTCGCGTTCGGCCGACAGTGACCATACTTGGGCGGCGCGACACTGGCGCTACGGGGAAGGGGGAGTGCTGGTCTGGGCTGGGGTAGATGCTAGGGGGACAGGGGGGTCTAGAGAGGGTCAAATGGGGGACAAGGGATCAATGTGCAACAGTATAAGTTAGGCCAGATGATTTTTGCCTGCCAAATGTTCGACACAATGGCCGCAAGAAAATTTTGTTTGAATTTTGAGCTGATTTTTTGGTGGAGTGATTCATCTTATGCTTAAGCATCTAGGTTTGCTTGGGATTTTGAAATGGAGTTCTTTTGAGTGGTTTTTGAGAAAGTGGGATCTAGACATATGAACTAGATTCAAATTTCAAATGTCATTTAAAATTAGAGTTTGAATGTTTTTGGGAGATCACAAAGTGGGCCTTGGTACATCACTACTTGTACTAGCAAGGGGTGCAAAGATCCACAATTATCTCTGTTAAGATTTGAGTGCTAGGAACAACCAAAGTGGGCTATGTGATTAAAATGGCAAAAGTGACCATTTGCTTATTTAATTCTTTTTGATTTATTTTTCTTTGGGATTTGCTTGGGGATGATCTAGATGATGTGTAATTCACCTTAGAGTCCTTTTCCAACCAATAGATCACTCAAACATGGTAATTCAAAACAACTCCTATTTAAATGCATACACATATGAAAGCTTAAAGATTTTTAAATGGAAAAGTTTTTTGTTAACCCTAAATTGGGTAGATTTGATCTTGATCACTTGGATTCAAGTTTTGGGATGTTACACCCTGGGATCCCCCCTCAACTACCGGCGCTATTCGTTTATCCAGAGGGTCACAAAATTGGTTTTCCATTTGGTGCATACGCATAATATGTCCTCGGACATGGGTTGAGTTGTGATATGATTTTAGTGGACTGCCATGGCTTGCATTGCATAAAATCGAGATACTGTGCCGAAGGTGGGATGGAGCTCTACAAGTTATCTTCCGATAATCGACTGGACGTAGACTCAAACGCTATGCCTTCCTTGAGAATCGTCGTACCTCTTGGTTGGTTCCCCACAATGGGTGATACCTCTAGATAATCGCGTAGTTATGGGACAGTTCTTGTTGTGAGATTCAGACGGCACGATATGTTGCTTGAAGGGTTGAGCATGCGTTTGGGTACAGTAGTGCACCCCTGCAGGGTAAATCTTTTCGAGAAGTCGTGTGTCTACGGTTATGGACGCCTCAGGAGTACGGTGTCATGATCATAGACAATGGCACTAATGATTTTGCCTCAAATAATATGATTAGTAATTAGCCTTATCAACTAAACAACTTCTTAACTAAAATTTTCACCGTGTGTGTTCCGCAAGAGGACTTCCTCGACTGGTCTTTGAGGGTGAAAATCTTTGGATGGGTTATGATTGGAGTTATATTCATGTTATCGTATAGCGCTCTCTCATCCCGCTCCAATAGCCGAAGTTGTAGTGTGTCTATAAGTTATATAGTGCAAGTTTTGTCGTCTCTATAAGTTATATAGTGTGTCTCTCATCCCGATCGAATTCTAGACTCGCCGTGTACTGGTCTCAGTACTGACCGCTCTCTTTTTCCGTCGCCCTTTGTCGGCACCCCTTTTTTTGACAGGTATGTGATTGACGATGTTAGCAAGATTACCCTTCCGACTTGGCCTGGGCAGAGTTTATGGACGCCATTGATTATTCTTCAAGACTCTTAGTCCAATTTGGATCTTGTTCGTACTCGGACCTTTTTTAGCTTTCTTCATGATTTGTATCCTTGTATTGTATCTTCGTATTCTTGACTCGTTGAGACGTTGTTGTATATATTGGTCTTTGTGTATTTTGTTGTAAATTAGTGTGATGTAACTACTTGTATCAAAATCCACCCACATGAAAGTGTCTAGTGGACGTCCTTGAATCGCTTCTATGCGGATTTTGGCAGAAATGCTAAGATCTGCATATGCCCGATTCTGGGGCGTTACAATTGACATCCGCAAAGCCTTTGAATCAATCCGTTGGGAATACATCTTCGACCACCTTCAATGCCGCGGGTTCCCTAGCCATTTTCAGAATTGGATCACCGCCCTTCTATCAACTTCCTCTTCCCGCGTACTCCTAAATAGCATTGCGAGCCTCCCAATTAAGCATGGGAGAGGGTTTGGCAAGGGGACCCACTTTCTCCTCTCTTTTTTGTTATCGCCATAGACCCGCTCACTCAATGTCTTGAAGGTGCAACTAGACATGGTTTGAAAACAGGTTATATATTATCCTATAAATACATGTTTTGGGTCCACGAACCAAAAAAACGACTCTTGTCGTATGTGTGGACGTCCACGGGAGGAGACCTAAGTGAAGGAAAATATAATAGTTGCTCTTAGATTGATTTGATCCCACGCTGGGATTATATAGTATAAGGAGGCTTAGCTGCTAAGGTAAATAGATTACAAATAAGGTAGGACTCTTTGAGTTGGTTTACTCTAGATGTGTCCTACACGTACACGTCTAACACCCCGCACAGTCGGAGAGGGAGCACCGCGAACGTTCGGGCTAGAGCGGAACTCGGTGAAGATAGTCGATGGCAACCCCTTGATACGTCCATAACGTATCTATAATTTTTGATGGTTTTATGCTAATAATATGCTTTTGACACTTCTTTTTGTATAAAGTTTATGATTTATTTAGACTAACCTACTAATAGTTGAAAAGGTGCACAATGTTCTTGTTTTACACTTTGATGTGTAGGAATTACCAAGAATACAAGTGAAAACCTTGTTGGAGTCAAATTGGGATTTTTCCAGAAATCTATCTCAGAACTCTTTTTGAAGATGGTCACGTTTCGGGTCAAAGACAGTGTCAAACGGAAAACTCTTCAACTATAAAGTTGTTGGAAATTTCGTGAAAAACGTTATGGACATAAAATTTAGCTGATTCCGAGTCCGGACGGGCCTTCTAGGCCCGATTTACTGCAGCCCAAGATGGGGTGACGGGAATCCGAGAAGCTATATAAAGGGAGAAAACCTAATTCGCCCAGGGCATCTCCACCCACGAATTTGCAGCCACCAAACCCATGTTTTTGCCTCCCCCATGGATCCCATCTCCATGGGGGAGGGCTCCCAAGAAGCCATGAAGAAAGGGGGCTAAGGGGCGGTGCTCCCTCATGATACCGACGGCGGGGAAGGTGTCCCTCGCACCGCCGCCGGCGCCGCCGCCCTCTTCACCATCTTCACTGCCATCTCCATCACCTAATCCTGCTAGTATGCAGTTGTTCATCTTCCCACACACCTCTATACCGTGCTATGTAAACATGGTGTTTGATGCTATAAGTTATAATCCTATGATTTATGTCATGTTTGCGTAGTTTTTCTTAGATTCAATGGTTGAACGTCTTTGGTTCATTAGAGTTGTATGTTGATATGGTACAATCCTTTGGTGTCTATTATATGTGTGTGCACATGGATTAAACATCATAGGATTTGTAGTATGTGTAAAAGGAAGGGGGATTTCTGCCGGAGTGATAGAAACCCGAGGATGCAAACCGGAACGTTGCACGTATGGGAGTAAGAGAATCATTAAACTTAAGGCTATGGTTGGGGAAACCTTAATGCATTGATTAGTACTTACGGATGTTTGCTAACAATCCAATCATATAGTACATGTAATTCCAAGTAGTGAAGCGCATGTATATTTAGCCTCCCCCACATAGAAAACTGCATCGAAGACAATGAACCCGATCTATTTGCTATTTAAACATGGACAAAACCACCACAATTACCACCACTATTCCACACTCATGGTTCTGTTAGTTTAGTGTATTTTATTGCTGCAGCATCTAGCTTTACTTTCTTGTTATTTATTATCATGCAAAGCTATCTTTGTTGCTCTAGTTTTATTTCCTAAATAATGAAAACGTTTAGTGTGTGTAGAGTTGTATTAGTGGTTGATAGAACTTGAGAGAATATTTTGTTGGGTTCGTAGCATAGAAAACAAAAAAATTCCTATGATGAGAACTATACGCCAAGATCTATCTACTATATATAAGCAACGGGTGGATATACATACATAGAGAACTTACCCTCGAAGACAACAAAGCTTTGTTAACGAGTTGGAACTCGTGGATGATGTAGTCATACACTTGCCGATCTCAAGATCGTGATGAAGTCCAGCATGTCCGGCTCCAGCACATCCTTCAGATCCAACTCCAGCAAGTCCAGCACCGCAAAGCAGCGGTGCATCCATGATCGCACACACGTCCGGTACCCCGACAACCTCCATCCCTCGCTCTAGCAAAGCAGCGGAAGCAGCAACTCCTTTCCAGACAAAGCCACCGGGAACATGTATCTCGCTAATCCGAGACCATGGGGAATAATACTAGAGGGGGAGAGAGATCCTTCACGAGGAGGTGTGAGGAAGAAGGAGTGAGAGGGGGGCTTTTATAGGAGGGGAGGGTGTCCCTTCACCTCCTCCATTCATATGGTGGTAACCCCCTCCACATTAAAATGCCCCTTCACATTCTCTTTTAAAGTCTCCACTTTAAATGCATTAAATTTCTGCTCTCTCATTTAATAAAACTCTTTTATTAATTTTATTCAGAATTTTTTTAATTACTTTAATTAACAAACATTCACATAAAACCCCCTGCAACATTTCAATATTACATGCATAACCAATTTCAGCAATTTCACCCGAAACAGTTTCGGTGTTTATTGAAATAATTCCAGCGCTTTCTTAAATATTTATCTGAAACATATTTGCTCCAAATGGTGTCGGTATCCCTTAAGTGTGTCACCCTATGGTTCACGAATAATGCAGACATGATCGAGACCCCTCTTCGATCAATAATCAGCAGCGGGACCTGGAGATCCGTACTGACTCCCACATATTCAACGATGACTCTTGTGATCGTGTGAACCTTTAACGTCGTAACTAACTCCCTTTGTCTCGCGATATATTACATGTCCGAGATTCGATCGTTGGCATCCAAATACCTAGTTTGATCTCGTTACCGACATGCACTCTTTTCTTGTTCCCGTGATATAACATTCTACTGATCACATCACTTGCATGCAAGCTATTTCAATGTGATATCACCGAGAGGACCCAGAGTATATCTATCCGTCATCAGGATGGACAAATCCCACTCTTGATCCATGAGCCTCAACATAACACCTTCGTAGCACTAAACCCACCTTTATAGTCATCCTGTTACGGTGTGACGTTTGATGTTATCAAGATACTCTTCCGGTGTTAGCAATTAACATGATCTCGTGGTCTAAGGACTAAGATTACTTCGTATGATGTTATAGCCATATAAACATAATGACTCTGATCGTAATGCTATACTTCGTATGAATGTTCATCACATCATTCCACCATTGTTGTGACCTCGTTATTAACAACATCCAATGTCCATGATCAGGAAACCTTGATCATCTTGTTAATCAACAAGCTAGTTTATATGAGAGGCGATTAGGAACTTTGTATTTTGTTTATTAAACACACATGTATTAACGTTTCCAATTAATACAATTATAGCATGCAAAATAAACATTTATCATAAACATGGAATAAGATAATAACCACTTTATTATTGCCTCTCGGGCATATTCCCTTCAGTCTCCCACTTGCACTAGAGTCAATAATCTAGTTTGAAAAACTTTGCGTATTGAACACCTATGGCTTTCTGGTGTTGCATATACGCGATTGCTAGTGGTTATATAATCTCCTGATCCGGCAGCTTTCAGTGCGTGTGTATTTGCATGTCTTTGCGTCTCTACGCATCACTCATTCTCAAATGAGATGGCATTGTATAAATTTGGTCCTTTGGTGAGACCTTTAGTTCGTTCTGGTTAAAATATGTAGATATTATTGTCATACAATATATATTGATAGTATTAGCCCACTTTGAACCACACCTAGTTTGATAACAAACTACTTAACACAAATGCCCTCCTTTGCTGCCACTATAGCAGTCATATACTTAGCCTTTTGTTGTAGTATTCATCACAATGTTTCAACTTTGGAACTTATCCAAATCCATCATGGAACATCCTTTCCATTACATTGTGCCACCCATAGTCTAAATTGAGATAAATTTAATTTTTATCTTGTGACAAAACTAGTATCAATGTAACACTTTACAATGGACTACCTTTAACTATTTGTCACTTATACATGATATATTCTTAGTTCTTCCAAAGCTCATAAGAATATCTTTACTATTGTCCAATGATCATCTTATGAATCATTCTGGTATGTGCTCATAACATTTAGAGCACAGGACATTCTGGATATATACATATCATGGTATAATCGATCAAAATCTTCATGTGATTTTACTCACCAAGTGTTGAAACACTTAAATCTTGATACAATCCTTTCCATGCAGCAAGAACCTTTCTTGTTGTTTCCATATTGAACCCTTTCAATATCTCATATATGTATGTCTAGCACAACCATATTAGCGCCTCAATCTATCCATATAGATATTGATGCCAAATATTCCGGTTTTGCCCAAGTCTTTCATCGAAATCTTATTTTATTGAAATTTTTAACTTATGTCAATACAAGATACATCATTTCCAATCAACAATATGTCCTCTACATAATGTATTAGAAATATGTCTCAGCGCTCCCACTTAATTTCTTGCAAATGCAAGCATCTTCATTATCTCCGATGAATTTAAACTCTTTTAACAGTTTCATCATGGTGAAGATTCCAACTCCGCTATGCTTACTTTAACTATTGAAGTTTGCATGCCCTTTTAGCACCCTTTGAATTAACAAAACCCTTCGGACCGTGTCATGTACACATCCTAGATAACCATTCTATTAGAAGAACCTTGTTTTGTTTATTCAACTACCATATACCAAATTATATGTAGTGGTTGCTACATTAATCCGTCAAGACTAAATATCGCTATGAAAGATCAAATCTTGTCATAGTCAACTCCTTGAACATTGCCGTAAACTTCTTTCCAACATGTCGACTATTTCACAGATTTTAAACATCCATGTCTATCTCTTTATAGATCCAAACAACCGAGGCTTCACGCCTTTCTGGAGGGTCTTCCAAGTTCCGAAACTTGATTTCTCGTGTATGGATACTATCACAGGTTCTATGACTTCTAGTCATTTTATGGAGTCAGGGCCCATCATCGCTTCTTTGCATGCAGTCGGTTCATCATTGTCAAAACAATAACGACTTCTATTTCAAATCTTACTATTTAATTCATACCGACCCACATGGTTCAATAGGAACTCTAATCTCCAAGATCATACCCTTTGTAATCACGGGAGCCATGAGCATTGTAGCCTCCACCGGGACACTTCCCGGTGCTGTGCTACTTAGCACATATATCAAAGTTCTATTGTCCTCCCACTTAACTTTTCATGAAAAATTCCTTCTCAAGAAACTTAACGTTCCAAGTGACAAACTCTTTTGTCCTCGGTGTTATGGAGGAATTCCCAACAAATTCTTTGGGATAACCTACAAAGACGTGCTTATCCGACTTTGGTTGTAAACATTTTACTTATGCATAGGATACCAAAATTTAAGAAAAGACAATTCGAGTTTTATCCCAAACCATAACTTATATGGTGTCATTTCAACGGATCAAGATGGTGCTCTTTTCAGTGTAAAAGTGGTAGTCTCTAAAGCTTTAATACTTAAAACATAATGGCAGTTTTATAAATGACACCTTTGATCTTACCATGTCAAACATGGTTTGATTTCATCTCTCGAATATGCCATACTCCTATGGTTAATCGGTATCACAAATCATGGAACAATTCCTCAAATCTTAGGTGTTTTGCTAAACATGTAACTCATATGATCGAATCATAAACTCTTTATTTTCTTGTTACAATGATTTTCCACTTCATCTTGAAAGTCTTTGAACAATTTTCTAATGTTTCATACTTCTTCCTTATTAAGTAAATAGATTGATATATTCACTTAAATTTCTAGAGAAAGCATATGAAGCAAAAAGATCCATCGCATATGACTACATATAATGGACTATATACATCAATATGTATAATATTCAATAAGTTAGTCATCCGTTCCTCTTTGGCCTATGGACAGAGTTTCAATTATCTCGAGGAAAGTCTCACAAGCGTCAATTGATCAAAATCAAAGACTCCAAAAATCCATCAACATTTAGTTTCTTCATGTTTTCTTTCCAATATAATTTAAACAGCGATGTCACTTCATAAGTGATCTTCCAATCATTTGTCTTACGACATTTTAGCAATAATATTTATGGATGTGATTTCTCTAACTAGACTTGTAAAAGTTCATCCATCCATTATGGAATACGGTAATTATTTGAATAACCATTGTTCTCGTAATACCAGAGCAAAATAACAATTATTAAAACAAATCGTGAAGGCTAGGTTTGACGACAACGAAAAACACAATAACACTTTATTTGTTTTCGATGAGCATCATCACTTATTCTCTTGCCAGTTACTTAGGCCATTGCAGTTCATGAGTTGTGTTGTCCTGTATGACACTTTATACCAACCAATTCGGTATCCAATACCTTAGAACCACATTGTTTAACAAGCAAGGAATACAGCCATAACATGTACATCTTCTATATACCTAAGTTGGACATATCCAACCTTTTCTTTTCTACCAAATATTTTATAGATTCTCTTTCAGCAATTCCTTTTCCTTTTAAAAGAATCTATCAACATCAATAGTGGTGCCATTCACATTACACATAGTACAAAGCGTATATAGTCAAATACTAATACCTTTGGACTTGCACTTTGAAGTGGATCACCATCATCAAATGTTCGGTATTCTTTCAAAAATCCATTATTTAGTAATCTATTAGTGTAGTAAACATTTTACTTACATCTTCTATTCATCCTTATCATGAAAACTTTCATGATCAAGCTACTATAGCCTATAAGGAAGAATCGCGAGTATAATGATAGTTCCCAAAACCTTTTGGGAGATCCGGATGCTTAGCATCTCCATCCTTCACAAATTCTCATACAATATGAGAACATGTATTTTGCTAAATTATACTCTATCATAATGCAACCAAAAACATTGTTTCAGATATCACAATATCTTTCACACATGATGGTTTCTGAAAAAAAATTCATCTCCTATATAATCATGATATTAAAACAACTTTTGAATATCAATAATCATGGAGGCAAACATGATAATTTAGATACTAACATTGGAATTCCTACTCTTGATTTAATACTACTTATTAAACTTCATGGAGTAAACAGAGTTTGCTAAAAGTTTGCAATAGGACTTTTAAACTTTAAATTGACATTCAAAACAATACGATACCAGTTCGTAAAGTAAATACCTAGAATTATATAGTTCCATTATCTCAAATACAACTAAGCATAAGGTAGAAAACGAATGCCAATGACTACAACAAACTATGCAAATTCACTTTGATTTAGTTTATGACAAATTTGGTTCGACTAATCCAAATTAGAAATGAACTCCCACTCAAAAATGACATCCCTCGTGCCTTTTTGGTGATTACATGAACCAAATCCACTACACCAAGTCTGATCATCACGTGAGTTGGTGTATCTTCAAAGGCGAGCATCAATATGGGCATCATATCAACTATATGACTCATGCTTAACCTTTAGGTCCGTGTTCCGAGGCCATGTCTGTACATGCTAGGCTCGCCAAGTAAGAACCTTAGTATTCGCGTGTGTAGAACTGTCTTACACCCGTTATATGAAAGCGTAGAGTCGAGTACACCCGATCATCACGTGATGTCTCGAAACACGATCCATAGAACGGTGCATACTTAAGGAAGAACACAGTTTTATCTTGATATCTAAATGAGGGATCATCTTATAATGCTACTAAAACGCCAAACAAGCAATATAAGATGTGAACATCATATGTGTAAAGTGTAATGATATGGTCCATGCATTTGATCACCATCATATGCATCGTGGTATGATCTCTATCATTCCTTTGTGTGTAAGGCCAAGGTCTATGGAACTTACATGTTAGGTGTGTTGTTAGAGTATCAACTATACATCAACTTACAACATTACCATATCATGACACTAGCCTAGCAATGATCTAAACTAGACGCCTCTAATTTATCCATTGCAAGTTTTTATGTGGCTTAGGGCTTTCGAAGATAGAACCGGTCTTACCTACGAACATGGAACCACAACGATGATAACTAAGTTATTAGCAACTCGTTGTAAATCAGATATTGACTATAGTAGGAGAGACAGACACCCGCCAGCCACTTATGCAAAACTAGTTGCATGTCAGTCGTGGAACCGGTCTCATGTGCGATGACATGTAAGGTTGGTCCAAGCTGCTTCATCCCACTATGCCACCAATATCCAAAATACATGAAAGATGCAATAACATGATCATAATCGCCCACATATAAACATATGTTTACTACCCGTGCAAAGCACCTACGCATATATCAGGCTCTGATACCACTATTGGGTTCGCAGCATAGAAAACAAAAAAATTCCTAGATGGGAACTATACGCCAAGATCTATCTACTAGATACAAGCAACGGGTGGATATACATCCATAGAGAACTTACCCTCGAAGACAACAAAGCTTTGTTAACGAGTTGGAACTCGTGGATGATGTAGTCGTACACTTGCCGATCTCAAGATCGTGATGAAGTCCAGCATGTCTGGCTCCAACACGTCCTTCAGATCTAGCTCCAGCAAGTCCAGCACCACCAAGTCCAGCACCACAAAGCAGCGGTGCATCCATGATCGCACACACGTCCGGTACCCCGACAACCTCCATCCCTCGCTCCAGCAAAGCAGCGGAAGCAACAACTCTTTTCTAGACAAAGCCACCGGGAACATGTATCTCGCTAATCCAAGACCATGGGGAATAATACTAGAGGAGGAGAGAGATCCTTCACGAGGAGGTGTGAGGAAGAAGGAGTGAGAGGGGGGCCTTTTATAGGAGGAGGGGCGGGTGTCCCTTCACCTCCCCCATTCATATGGTGGTAACCCCCTCCACATTAAAATGCCCCTTCACATTCTCTTTTAAAGTCTCCACTTTAAATGAATTAAATTTCTCCAAATTTAATGCTCTCTAATTTAATAAAACTCTTTTATTAATTTTATTCAAAATTTTGTTAATTACTATTATTAACAAACATTCACATAAAACCCCCTGCAACATTTCAATATTACATGCAGAACCAATTTCAACAATTTCACTCGAAATAGTTTTGGTGTCTATTGAAATAATTCCAGCTCTTCCTTAAATCTTTATCTGAAACATATTTGCTCCAAATGGTGTCGGAATACCTTAAGTGTGTCACCCTACAGTTCGCGAATAATGCAGACATGATCGAGACCCCTCTCCGATCAATAATCAGCAGCGAGACCTTGAGATCCGTACTGACTTCCACATATTCAACGATGACTCTTGTGATCGTGTGAACCTTTAACGTCGTAACTAAATCTGTTTGTCTCGCGATATATTACATGTCCGAGATTCGATCATTGGCATCCAAATACCTAGTTTGATCTCGTTACCGACATGCACTCTTTTCTCGTTCCCGTGATATAACATTCTAGTGATCACATAACTTGCTTGCAAGCTATTTCAATGTGATATCACTGAGAGGGCTCAGAGTATATCTATCCGTCATCAGGATGGAAAAATCCCACTCTTGATCCATGAGCCTCAACATAACACCTTCGTAGCACTGAACCCACCTTTATAGTCACCCTAGAAATTAACATGATCTCATGGTCTAAGGACTAAGATTACTTCGTATGATGTTATAGCCATATAAACATAATGACTCTGATCATAATGCTATACTTCGGATGAATGTTCATCACATCATTCCACCAATGTTGTAACCTCGTTATTAACAACATCCAATGTCCATGATCAGGAAACCTTGATCATCTTGTTAATCAACAAGCTAGTTTATATGAGAGGCAGTACTAGGAACTTTGTATTTTGTTTATTAAACACACATGTATTAACGTTTCCAATTAATACAATTATAGCATGCAAAATAAACATTTATCATAAACATGGAATAAGATAATAACCACTTTATTATTGCCTCTCGGGCATATTCCCTTCACATTTATCCTACCTTTAGCTCCTCGTTGGGTTCGACACTCTTACTTATCAAAAAGACTACACACGATCCCCGATACTTGTGGGCTATCAAGACCTTTTCTAGCGCCGTTCCCGGGGAGCAATAGCGTGTGAGTGAATATTCTTGTGTGCACTTGTTTGTTTTATCTCTAAGTAGTTTTTACTTTCAGTTTTAAGTTGTTCTCTATCTTAGTATGGATAGGGAATGCGAATTACAAAAAAAATTAGTTGTACTTGTTACCTAAATGTCAACACCCGGATTTTTAATCCCAGATGCCCGTTATGCCATACCTCGCAATCCCAGGATTACCATTTTTGCGAGACATAACGGATTGGATATCCCAGTACATCATCCATTACAAACCATACATAAGGTTTTACACAAATAAGAATCTCATGATCCAGTCTTAATACAACAAGCAGCAGAAATAAAAGATAAGCGTAGCGGTGGGGTCCATCTTCAGGGGCACGGGCAATGCTGATGAAGGCAGATAGTCCTAGTTATCATAGTCGTCCTGCTGACCATCATCTTGATAATCTCCTTCATAGTCTTGCCATAATAATAGCCAGGGACAAAAGCCATGAGTACTATTTAAGTACTCGCAAACTACTACTAACAAGGAGTATAATTGTAAGTTAAAGTGCTAAATCTAAGTTTATCTATAAGGTTAACTTTGAAACCTAAGTTGAGTTCAGAAGCAAAGAAAGATAAAATAAAGTTCTAGAATCACTTAAGTTGGGAAGCTATTGTCATAACACAACCCTATTTTTGTCAAGTCAAGATTCATCATTACTTCAAAGTATTTATAAAACATCTGACAACGAAATAGTATGGCCATTCCAACTGTCCATAACCATGGACACGACTAATCGAATAGTTTGACACTCTGCAGAGGTGGTACACTTTCACCACAAGATTCGATACATCTGTCAGGAATAACCCTGAATCATCATACTTAGTATGCAGATAATCAAACATTACCTTCCCTTTACACACCCTAGTATAAGCACCTCTCCTATGAGCATGGCCTCCCAACCATGACCATCAGTCATCTTGGGCACTGCATAGGTGGACATCATTGAGAGGTAGCCTCAGCTCAAACCTTTCCCGTGAGGGAACTAATACTAATGCATATAAATTTCCAGCTAAGCCTTACCCAATTCAGGTAATGTGGTTGTACGGTAAATTTGGAATGGTATCGCATCCGAATCCAACCATCAGTTTTATAAAAGGGTTAAGGCTCATGCCTCATCATTTTCATCATCATAAACCAGTTGTGTTTCTCAACACATGTCAAAACATCTCAATAGAATGACTCATCATTCCAAGGTTTTCATAATTCATTTTCACCAGGTGTTCCCATCTAAAGTGACTCAAGTTTTTGATCTACTCTAAAATACTAAGTTAAGAGTGTTCACTAAGGTGGAAGTATGGGGTCAATCTCATGCCATAGAATGACATCTAAGGGTTTCTAAGTAGGTCAAGTTTTATACTTTTTATGCTACCTTCAAAATAAGTAAGGAACTTTGCATCCTAAGGGGGGGTAAAACTTGTAAGTAAGACTTGGGGTACTAATAGTTAAAAAGGGGTGTGATCAAAGCATGCCTAAAGCATCCTTGCTCATTCATCTAGCTTAATTCTGGCTTGCTAACACTAGCTTGGCTTGGTTGGTGCAGTGGTTGAAGTTTTCTTCTTCTTCTTCATGGTAGAACTCCTCCTCCTCGAAAGCTTGGTCGGTACTAGCGTCTATAAATACATAGGGAGTGCACAATCACCAAACAGTACTTAACTAGGCTAGATAGCATTCAAATACACGCAATTGATGATCTATTATCATCACAAGCATCACAAGTTTTAATTCAATAGTTTCATCCTTTTTATTTTAGAAAAGCAATTTCTACTCATTGAAATATTAACTAAAATTTAATATTCACCACCAAAATATGGGATCATGTGGACACATGTCCTCACCACATATTCTAACATGTGGGAATGAGATTTAAAGGTTGGATCAATATTACTTTAGTTTAAGTTTATTATTTAATGATTTAAAGTGACTAGATAGCATTATTTTGGTACTAGTCCAAAGTCACTGCCTGTAAACCTTAATATTATTACATATTTAGATAGATATGATGAAATGTGATTTTTGAGAGTTGGAATCAACTCAAAAGCTAACTTGGTTGATTTTATAAAAATGTTGCAAGTTGCAAAAGCTTCTGTCTTCTTATTTTTATTAGGAGAGATCTATAACTCTAATTGAATTAAATCCAACGGGCTTGGATAGATCATTTTAATACCTTTCAGCCAAAATTGGTTCCATACAATTTAGATTTCTAAACCTCTCTGAATTGATTTTCAAACTAGAGGACAGAAACTAGAATTAACTAAAAAGAAAAATCTAGATTTGAATAGGTGGGCTAGCGCGGGAAAAGAAATGGGCCGGCCCAGTGGCGCTTCGCGGCACGGGGCTCAGCTGAGAGGGGGGTCCCGCGTGTCAGCGGCACTTAAAACGTGAAACGGTACACGCGTTGTGGGCCGTGCGATTAGAAGCGAGATCAACGGCTGAGGGTCGTCGTCGACGACGAAGAGGTCGCCGGCGAGCTCGAACCCTAGCGGCTCGGTGGGGGTCTACTTGGGGCGTACCAGGGCTCCACCGGGGTCGGCGAGGCGGGCAAACAACGTGGAAGATGACAGCGAGGCGAGGCGCGGTTGCGGCGGAGCTTGGGGTGGTCGCAATCACCGGCGTCCTTCTCCTCCTGCTGCGGCTGCTCCGGCTCCAATTCCGGCGAGGCAGAGCTCGCCTTGCTCCGGCTATAGGTGGGTGAGGTTCAGAGAGGTGAGGGGAGTGGAATGGTGTGGAGAGAAGAGGCTGGGGAGGGCTCCTTTTATAGGCCCGACGGTGAGACCGAGCGGGATGGGCAGGCGACTCCGGCGACAAGGCTACGGCAGGGTAGAGGCATGGCTGGGGGTGCCGATCGATGGGCGGTTCTCTAGAACTTAAATGCGAGCGTAGGGGCGGTGGCACACGGTCTGGGTGAGGTGGCGCTCTGAGAGGCAGAGGCGGCGGTGTCCACGGAGAGCGGTGGCTGTGAGGCGTTGGGCGGCCAGCGAGGGTGTCTGGGGTGTTCTCCAGGTCGAGGCGGAGCGGTGGGTGCGGGCTGGTGCCAAGGGGTGGTCTGTGCGAGCGGGGACAGGGCGTGCTCTGGGGGCGGCGTCGGCATGGTGCGGTGGCACTGGGCGCAACTTGTCCTCGGTGGTCCACTGCACGGCTGGGCTCGGGTAAGGGACGGGGGTGGCGGTGAGGTGTGAGCTACCTCCAAGACATGGAGAGAGGGAGAGGGGCGGTCTGCTGCGGTGAGGGCAAGGTTGGCCGGCGAGAGGCGGCTCGGCATGGCATGGCCGTGCTACTAGGGGCTAGGGGAGTGGGTGGTTAGACTCTGGTTAGATCAAGAGGGGACAAGGGAGATAAATGAAGATCAATTGGGGGCAAAACCCTATAGTAAACAGTGAGCTAGGATTAGAGGTGAGATTATGCATGCCAAGTGTTTGATGAAATGGCCGCATGAAAGAAAGTTTTGAATTTTTGTTTCAAAACTTTTGAGTGATCTCCACTAGTGATAGGTAGTCTCTGGTTGCAAGGTTTTGAAAGTGGAGATCAAATAGATGGTTTTTGAAATAGGAGTGATCTATGCATATGCATTAGATTCAATTTTAAACTATCATTTAAAATAGTTAACAGAATGTTTTTAGCAGATCCCAAGGTGGGCCTTGGTACCTCATTATGTGTACTAGCAAGGGGTGCAAAGATCAAGAATTGTTTCTGTTAAGTTTTGAGTACTAGGACTAGCCAAAGTAGGCATGAGAGTTAAATTTGCCAAAATGACCATTCCTCCTTTTTAATTCTTTTTGATTTGATTTTCTTTAGGAAAAGTTTGGGAATGATGTAGATGATGTTTAAATCACCTAAGCAACATTTTACAAGCATTGGATCATTCAATCATGGCAATTCAAACAACTCCTATTTTAAATGCACACATATATGAATGCTTTCATTTTAAATTTGGAAAAGTTTTTGTTAACCCTATTTTTGGATGATTTGATCTTGATAAGCTTGGATTGATATTTTGGGATGTTACAAACCTTCCCCCTTAAACAAAATATCGTCCCGAGATTTACAAAGAAAACTAGGAACTAAAGAGATCCGGGAACTCTGTTCTAATGTAATCTTCGCGCTCCCAAGTAGCTTCCTCTTTGGTATGGTTGCTCCACTGAATCTTGAGAAACTTGATACTCCTAGTCCTGGTGGTTCTATAGGCTTCTTCTAAGATACGGATGGGTACTTCCCGATAGGTCAGGTCATTGTTGATTTCCACAGCTCTGTGATCGATGTTCTTGAAAACTTCAGTCTTCTCAGGCACTTCCAAGCATTTGCGAAGTAACGAGATATGGAACACAATGTGGATGGCTGACATCTCTTCAGGCAGTTCCAGTTGATACGATACTTCTCCTCGGCGGTTCAGAATCTTGAAAGGTCCGATATATCTGGGGGCTAACTTTCCCTTCAGACTAAAGCGTTGAGTTCCCTTCAATGGTGAAACCTTGAGATATACAAAATCTCCGACATTGAAAGTCAGGTCTCTCCTTCTCTTGTCGGCATAGCTCTTTTGTCTGGATTGGGCGGTCTTGAGGTGCTCACGGACTTTGTGAACTTTCTCTTCTGCTTCTCGTAGAATATCGGGTCCAAAGATCTGACTCTCTCCTACTTGCGACCAATTCAAAGGGGTATTAAACTTTCTTCCGTATAAGAATTCAAATGGTGCCATCTGCAAACTAGCTTGATAACTGTTGTTATATGAGAATTCTGTGAAAGGCAGGCAGTCTTCCCATTTTGATCCGTATTCCAACACACAAGCTCTAAGCATATCCTCTAGGATCTGGTTGACTCTCTCAGTTTGTCCATCTGTTTGCGGGTGATACGCGGTGCTGAAGTTCAACTTGGTTCCTAAACCTTCCTGAACTTTCTGCCAAAATCTTGAAGTAAACTGGGTTCCTCGATCTGAGACGATGGTCTTGGGGGTTCCATGCAGACTAACAATCCTAGCAATGTATAGCTCCGCTAACTTTGCACTCTGGTAGGTTGTCTTGACAGGTATGAAGTGGGCTACCATGGACAGTCTATCAACTATGACCCAGATTGAGTCATTTCCCCTACTAGAAGTAGGTAAACCGGTGATAAAGACCATTCCGACGGAATCCCATTTCCATTCCGGAATCTGCAATGGTTGCAACAATCATGCAGGTCTCTGATGCTCTGCTTTGACTCTTTGACAGATGTCACATTTGGCGATGTAGCTTCCGATTTCTCTCTTCATCTTGTGCCACCAAAATTGCTCCTTCAAATCCTAATACATCTTTGTTCCTCCGGGGTGGATAGAATAAAGAGTACAATGAGCTTCCTTCATGATAACTTCCTTCAGCTCCGAATCTACTCGCACATAGATACGTCCTTTGTACCATAGTACTCCTTCTTCGTCTTCGGTGAATCCAGGTACCTTGCCTGTACCAATACGACGTTTGATTCCGTCGATACTTTCATTTCCCTTATGGGCTTCCTTGATTTGGCTAATCAACATGGGTTGAAGTTCAATGCTAGCTAGGAATCCTTTGCTAACTAACTCAGTCCTGAACTGCTCCAACTCCTCATACAAACTTGGTTGCTTCTCCTTGATCATGGTGTTAAGCCTACACGGCAATCTGCTAAGAGCATCCGCTACCACATTGGCTTTGCCGGGGTGATAGTGAATGTCAAGGTCATAATCCTTGATTAACTCTATCCATCTCCTTTGCCTCATATCCAGCTCCTTTTGAGTGAAGATATACTTCAAGCTCTTATGATCTGAGTAAATCTCACAGCGATTACCCATCAAATAATGACGCCATGTCTTCAATGCTAGAACCACGGCTGCTAGCTCAAGATCATGGGTCAGATAGTTCTGCTCATGTTGCTTCAATTGTCGAGACAGATACGCGATGACTTTGCCTTCTTGCATCAATACACATCCTAGGTCAATCTTGGATGCATCACAATACACATCAAACGGCTTCTTGATGTCTGGCATGATCAAAATTGGGGCTCATATCAATCTCTTCTTCAGCTCCTAGAAACTGGCTTCACATTTGTCTGTCCATTCAAACTTCTTGTCCTTCTTCAACAATTGGGTCATTGGTCGGGCTATGCTCGAGAATCCTTCTACGAACTTGCGGTAATATCTCGCTAATCCGAAAAATGAACGGACTTGGGTTTGATTGGTTGGGGCTTCCCATTCTTCGACATCTTTGATCTTGGTGGGATCAACAGAGACTCCTCCGGCAGACACAACATGTCCTAGGAATCCTACTTCTTTCAGCCAAAACTCACACTTGCTGAACTTGGCATATAACTGATGTTCTCTCAGGGTTTCTAGGATGATTCTCAGATGTTGCTCATGCTCTTCTTCTGACTTGGAGTAGATAAGGATGTCGTCGATAAACACAACTACAAACTTATCTAGGAAATTCATAAAGATCTTATTCATGAGATTCATGAAATAAGCAGGGGCATTGGTTACTCCAAAAGACATAACCATATACTCGTATAAACCATAGCGAGTAGTAAAGGCGGTCTTCGGAATATCCGTTGCACGAATCTTAAGTTGGTGATAACCAGTCCTAAGATCAATCTTTGAGAATACCTGGGCTCCAGTCAACTGGTCAAATAGATCCTCTATCTTTGGCAAGGGGTACTTGTTCTTGATGGTGACATCATTCAACTTTCTGTAATCTATACACAGACGATTGCCTCCATCTTTCTTGTCGACGAATAACATTGGTGATCTCCATGGCGACGCGCTTGGGTGAATCAAGCCTGTTGCTGACATGGCATCCAACTGCTTCTTCAGTTCCACTAACTCTGAGGGGTTCGTGGTATATGGTATCTGGGCTATAGGTCAGGTTCCGGGGATTAGTTCGATAATGAACTCAATATCCCTATTCGGGGGCATACCTGGCAATTCATCTGGGAATACGTCGGGGTATTCACAGACTACTCTGACTTGGTCAATGGTGGGCAGGGCTACACTCTTGTTGCACTTGAATTGACGGGGTAAGGTTTCAGAGATATGCTCTACTCCAGAACTACTGGTCATGGTGATGTCTTTCTTAGCATAGTCTATCAATCCTTTATGCCTTGACATCCAGTCCATACCTAGTACTACTTCCAATCCTTTAGTTCCAAGAACAATTAGGTTGGCATAAAAATCTATCCCATGTATTCTGATAGGTACAACTTTGCAAATTTTTCTAGAACCGGGGATTTGAACTATCATGACATGCTTCAGATTGGTTGGGTGAATCTTACTAGTGCATACAAATTCCTCGGTGACAAATGAATGTGATGCTCCAGAATCAAACAATACTCTTGCTAAAACTGAGTTGACAGAAAACATACCCAACACTACATCTGGCGCTTCTTGGGCTTCTTCTGCGTTCATGTGGAAGAGACGACCGTTGCGGTTGTGAGGGTTCCCTGGGGCAAATCTCCTTCCTTTCTTGATATGTCCATAACGTATCTATAATTTTTGATGGTTTTATGCTAATAATATGCTTTTGACACTCCTTTTTGTATAAAGTTTATGATTTATTTAGACTAACCTACTAATAGTTGCAAAAGTGCACAATGTTCTTGTTTTACACTTTGATGTGTAGGAATTACCAAGAATACAAGTGGAAACCTTGTTGGAGTCAAGTTGGGATTTTTCCAGAAATCTATCTCAGAACTCTTTTTGAAGATGGTCACGTTTCGGGTCGAAGACGACGTCAAACGGAAAAATCTTCAACTATAAAGTTGTTGGAAATTTCACGACAAATGTTATGGACATAAAATTTAGCTGATTCCGAGTCCGGACGGGCCTTCTAGGCCCGATTTACTGCAGCTCAAGATGGGGTGACGGGAATCCGAGAAGCTATATAAAGGGAGGAAACCTAATTCGCCCAGGGCATCTCCACCCACGAATTTGCAGCCACCAAAGCCATGTTTTTGCCTCCCCCATGGATCCCATCTCCATGGGGGAGGGCTCCCAAGAAGCCATGAAGAAAGGGGGCTAAGGGGCGGTGCTCCCTCATGATACCGGCGGCGGGGAAGGTGTCCCCCGCACCGCCGCCGGCGCCGCCGCCCTCTTCACCATCTTCACTGCCATCTCCATCACCTAATCCTGCTAGTATGCAGTTGTTCATCTTCCCACACACCTCTATACCGTGCTATGTAAACATGGTGTTTGATGCTATAAGTTATAATCCTATGATCTATGTCATGTTTGCGTAGTTTTTCTTAGATTCAATGGTTGAACGTCTTTGGTTCATTAGAGTTGTATGTTGATATGGTACAATCTTTTCGTGTCCATTATATGTGTGTGCACATGGATTAAACATCATAGGGTTTGTAGTATGTGTAAAAGGAAGGGGGAGTTCTGCCGGAGTGATAGAAACCTGATGACGCAAACCGGAACGTTGCACGTATGGGAGTAAGAGAACCATTAAACTTAAGGCTATGGTTGGGGAAACCTTAATGCATTGATTAGTACTTACGGATGTTTGCTAACAATCCAATCATATAGTACATGTAATTTCAAGTAGTGAAGCGCATGTATATTTAGCCTCTCCCACATAGAAAACTGCATCGAAGACAATGAACCCGATCTATTTGCTATTTAAACTTGGACAAAAGCACCACAATTACCACCACTATTCCACACTCATGGTTCTGTTAGTTTAGTGTATTTTATTGCTGCAGCAACTAGCTTTACTTTCTTGTTATTTATTATCATGCAAAGCTATCTTTGTTGCTCTAGTTTTATTTCCTAGATAATGCGAATGTTTAGTGTGCGTAGAGTTATATTAGTGGTTGATAGAACTTGAGAGAATATTTTGTTGGGTTCGCAGCATAGAAAACAAAAAATTCCTATGATGGGAACTATACGCCAAGATCTATCTACTAGATACAAGCAACGGGTGGATATACATCCATAGAGAACTTACCCTCGAAGACAACAAAGCTTTGTTAACGAGTTGGAACTCGTGGATGATGTAGTCGTACACTTGCCGATCTCAAGATCGTGATTAAGTCTAGCATGTCCGGCTCCAGCACATCCTTCAGATCCAACTCCAGCAAGTCCAGCACCACCAAGTCCAGCACCGCAAAGCAGCGGTGCATCCATGATCGCACACACGTCCGGTACCCCGACAACCTCCATCCCTCGCTCCAGCAAAGCAGCGGAAGCAGCAACTCCTTTCCAGACAAAGCCACCGGGAACATGTATCTCGCTAATCCGAGACCATGGGGAATAATCCTAGAGGGGGAGAGAGATCTTTCACGAGGAGGTGTGAGGAAGAAGGAGTGAGAGGGGGGCCTTTTATAGGAGGGGAGGGTGTCCCTTCACCTCCCCCATTCATTTGGTGGTAACCCCCTCCACATTAAAATGCCCCTTCACATTCTCTTTTAAAGTCTCCACTTTAAATGCATTAAATTTCTCCAAATTTAATGCTCTCTCATTTAATAAAACTCTTTTATTAATTTTATTCAGAATTTTGTTAATTACTTTAATTAACAAACATTCACATAAAACCCCCTGCAACATTTCAATATTACATGCAGAACCAATTTCAGCAATTTCACCCGAAACAGTTTTGGTGTTTATTGAAATAATTCCAGCGCTTTCTTAAATCTTTATCTGAAACACATTTGCTCCAAATGGTGTCGGTATCCCTTAAGTGTGTCACCCTCTGGTTCACGAATAATGCATACATGATCGAGACCCCTCTCTGATCAATAATCAGCAGCGGGACCTTGAGATCCGTACTGACTCCCAAATATTCAACGATGACTCTTGTGATCGTGTGAACCTTTAACGTCATAACTAACTCCCTTTGTCTCGCGATATATTACATGTCCGAGATTCGATCATTACCGACATGTCCGAGATGTGATCCAAATACCTAGTTTGATCTCATTACCGACATGCACTCTTTTCTTGTTCCCGTGATATAACATTCTACTGATCACATCACTTGCTTGCAAGCTATTTCAATGTGATATCACCGAGAGGACCCAGAGTATATCTATCCGTCATCAGGATGGACAAATCCCACTCTTGATCCATGAGCCTCAACATAACACCTTCGTAGCACTAAACCCACCTTTATAGTCATCCTGTTACGGTGTGACGTTTGATGTTATCAAGATACTCTTCCGGTGTTAGCAATTAACATGATCTCATGGTCTAAGGACTAATATTACTTCGTATGATGTTATAGCCATATAAACATAATGACTCTGATCGTAATGCTATACTTCGTATGAATGTTCATCACATCATTCCACCATTGTTGTGACCTCGTTATTAACAACATCCAATGTCCATGATCAGGAAACCTTGATCATCTTGTTAATCAACAAGCTAGTTTATATGAGAGGCAGTACTAGGAACTTTGTATTTTGTTTATTAAACACACATGTATTAACGTTTCCAATTAATACAATTATAGCATGCAAAATAAACATTTATCATAAACATGGAATAATATAATAACCACTTTATTATTGCCTCTCGGGCATATTCCCTTTAGTCTCCCACTTGCACTAGAGTCAATAATCTAGTTTGAAAAACTTTGCGTATTGAACACCTATGGCTTTCTGGTGTTGCATATACGCGATTGCTAGTGGTTAATATAATCTCCTGATCTGACAGTTTCAGGTACGTGTGTATTTGCATGTCTTTGCGTCTCTACGCATCACTCATTCTCAAATGAGATGGCATTGTATAAATTTGGTCCTTTGGTGAGACCTTTAGTTCGTTCTGGTTAAAATATGTTGATATTATTGTCATACAATATATCTTGATAGTATTAGCCCACTTTGAACCACACCTAGTTTGATAACAAACTACTTAACACAAATGCCCTCCTTTGCTGCCACTATAGCAGTCATATACTTAGCCTTTTGTTGTAGTATTCGTCACAATGTTTCAACTTTGGAACTTATCCAAATCCATCATGGAACATCCTTTCCATTACATTGTGCCACCCATAGTCTAAATTGAGATAAATTTAATTTGTATCTTGTGACAAAACTAGTATCAGTGTAACACTTTACAATGAACTACCTTTAACTATTTGTCACTTATACATGATATATTCTTAGTTCTTCCAAAGCTCATAAGAATATCTTTACTATTGTCCAATGATCATCTTATGAATCATTCTGGTATGTGCTCATAACATTTAGAGCACAGGACATTCTGGATATATACATATCATGGTATAATCGATCAAAATCTTCATGTGATTTTACTCACCAAGTGTTGAAACACTTAAATCTTGATACAATCCTTTCCATGCAGCAAGAACCTTTCTTGTTGTTTCCATATTGAACCCTTTCAATATCTCATATATGTATGTCTAGCACAACCATATTAGCGCCTCAATTTATCCATATAGATATTGATGCCAAATATTCCGGTTTTGCCCAAGTCTTTCATCGAAATCTTATTTTAATGAAATTCTTAACTTGTGTCAATACAAGATACATCATTTCCAATCAACAATATGTCCTCTACATAATGTATTAGAAATATGTCTCAGCGCTCCCACTTAATTTCTTGCAAATGCAAGCATCTTCATTATCTCCGATGAATTTAAACTCTTTTAACAGTTTCATCATGGTGAAGATTCCAACTCCGCTATGCTTACTTTAACTATTGAAGTTTGCATGCCCTTTTAGCACCCTTTTAATTAACAAAACCCTTCGGACCGTGTCATGTACACATCCTAGATAACCATTCTATTAGAAGAACCTTGTTTTGTTTATTCAACTACCATATACCAAATTATATGTAGTGGTTGCTACATTAATCCGTCAAGACTAACTATCGCTATGAAAGATCAAATCTTGTCATAGTCAACTCCTTGAACATTGCCGTAAACTTCTTTCCGACATGTCGACTATTTCACAGATTTTAAACATCCATGTCTATCTCTTTATAGATCCAAACAACCGAGGCTTTACGCCTTTCTGGAGGGTCTTCCAAGTTCCGAAACTTGATTTCTCGTGTATGGATACTATCACAGGTTCTATGTCTTCTAGTCATTTTATGGAGTCAGGGCCCATCATCGCTTCTTTGCATGCAGTCGATTCATCATTGTCAAAACAATAACGACTTCTATTTCAAATCTTACTATTTGATTCGTACCGACCCACATGGTTCAATTGGAACTCTAATCTCCAAGATCATACCCTTTGTAATCACGGGAGCCATGAGCATTGTAGCCTCCACCGGGACACTTCCCGGCGCTGTGCTACTTAGCACATATATCAAAGTTCTATTGTCCTCCCACTTAACTTTTCATGAAAAATTCCTTCTCAAGAAACTTAACGTTCCAAGTGACAAACTCTTTTGTCCTCGGTGTTATGGAGGAATTCCCAACAAATTCTTTGGGATAACCTACAAAGACGTGCTTATCCGACTTTGGTTGTAAACATTTTACTTATGCATAGCATACCAAAATTTAAGAAAAGACAATTTAGGTTTTATCCCAAACCATAACTTATATGGTGTCATTTCAACGGATCAAGATGGTGCTCTTTTCAGTGTAAAAGTGGTAGTCTCTAAAGCTTTAATCCTTAAAACATAATGGCAGTTTTATAAATGACACCTTTGATCTTACCATGTCAAACATGGTTTTATTTCATCTCTCGAATATGCCATACTCCTATGGTTTATCGGGAACACAAATCATGGAACAATTCCTCAAATCTTAGGTGTTTTGCTAAACATGTAACTCATATGATCGAATCATAAACTCTTTATTTTCTTGTTACAATGATTTTCCACTTCATCTTGAAAGTCTTTGAACAATTTTCTAATGTTTCATACTTCTTCCTTATTAAGTAAATATATTGATATATTCACTTAAATTTCTAGACAAAGCATATGAACCAAAAAAGATCCATCGCATATGACTACATATAATGGACTATATACATCAATATGTATAATATTCAATAAGTTAGTCATCCGTTCCTCTTTGGCCTATGGACAGAGTTTCAATTATCTCGAGGAAAGTCTCACAAGTGTCAATTGGTCAAAATCAAAGACTCCAAAAATCCATCAACTTTGAGTTTCTTCATGTTTTCTTTCCAATATAATTTAAACAGCGATGTCACTTCATAAGTGATCTTCCAATCATTTGTCTTACGACATTTTAGCAATAATGTTTATGGATGTGATTTCTCCAACTAGACTTGTAAAAGTTCATCCATCCATTATGGAATACGGTAATTATTTGAATAACCATTGTTCTCGTAATACCGGAGCAAAATAACAATTATTAAAACAAATCTTGAAGGCTAGGTTTGACGACAACGAAAAACACAGTAACACTTTATTTGTTTTCGATGAGCATCATCACTTATTCTCTTGCCAGTTACTTAGGCCAATGCAGTTCATGAGTTGTGTTGTCCTGTATGACACTTTATACCAACCAATTCGGTATCCAATACCTTAGAACCACATTGTTTAACAAGCAAGGAATACAGCCATAACATGTACATCTTCTATATACCTAAGTTGGACATATCCAACCTTTTCTTTTCTACCAAATATTTTATAGATTCTCTTTCAGCAATTCCTTTTCCTTTTAAAAGAATCTATCAACATCAATAGTGGTGCCATTCACATGACACATAGTACAAAGCGTATATAGTCAAATACTAATACCTTTGGACTTGCACTTTGAAGTGGATCACCATCATCAAATGTTTGGTATTCTTTCAAAAATCCATTCTTTAGTAATATATTAGTGTAGTAAACATTTTACTTACATCTTCTATTCATCCTTATCATGAAAACTTTCATGATCAAGCTACTATAGCCTATAAGGAAGAATCGTGAGTATAATGATAGTTCCCAAAACCTTTTGGGAGATCCGGATGCTTAGCATCTCCATCCTTCACAAATTCTCATACAATATGAGAACATGTATTTTGCTAAATTATACTCTATCATAATCCAACCAAAAACATTGTTTCAGATATCACAATATCTTTGACACATGATGGTTTCTGAAACAATTTTCATCTCCTATATAATCTTGATATTAAAACAACTTTTGAATATCAATAATCATGGAGGCAAACATGATAATTTAGATACTAACATTGGAATTCCTACTCTTGATTTAATACTACTTATTAAACTTCATGGAGTAAACAGAGTTTGCTGAAAGTTTGCAATAGGACTTTTAAACTTTAAATTGACATTCAAAACAATACGATACCAGTTCGTAAAGTAAATACCTAGAATTATATAGTTCCATTATCTCAAATACAACTAAGCATAAGGTAGAAAACGAATGCCAATGACTACAACAAACTATGCAAATTCACTTTGATTTAGTTTATGACAAATTTGGTTCGACTAATCCAAATTAGAAATGAACTCCCACTCAAAAACGACATCCCTCGTGCCTTTTTGGTGATTACATGAACCAAATCCACTACACCAAGTCCGATCATCACGTGAGTTGGTGTAGCTTCAAAGGCGAGCATCAATATGGGCATCATATCAACTATATGACTCATGCTTAACCTTTAGGTCCGTGTTCCGAGGCCATGTCTGTACATGCTAGGCTCGCCAAGTAAGAACCTTAGTATTCGCGTGTGTAGAACTGTCTTACACCCGTTATATGAAAGCGTAGAGTCGAGTACACCCGATCATCACGTGATGTCTCGAAACACGATCCATAGAACGGTGCATACTTAAGGAAGAACACATTTTTATCTTGATATCTAAATGAGGGATCATCTTATAATGCTACTAAAACGCCAAACAAGCAATATAAGATGCGAACATCATATGTGTAAAGTGGAATGATCTGGTCCATGCATTTGATCACCATCATATGCATCGTGGTATGATCTCTATCATTCCTTTGTGTGTAAGGCCAAGGTCTATGGAACTTACATGTTAGGTGTGTTGTTAGAGTATCAACTATACATCAACTTACAACATTACCATATCATGACACTAGCCTAGCAATGATCTAAACTAGATGCCTCTAATTTATCCATTGCAAGTTTTTATGTGGCTTAGGGCTTTCGAAGATAGAACCGGTCTTACCTACGAACATGGAACCACAACGATGATAACTAAGTTATTAGCAACTCGTTGTAAATCAGATATTGACTATAGTAGGAGAGACAGACACCCGCCAGCCACTTATGCAAAACTAGTTGCATGTCAGTCGTGGAACCGGTCTCATGTGCGATGACATGTAAGGTTGGTCCGGGACGCTTCATCCCACTATGCCACCAATATCCAAAATACATGAAAGATGCAATAACATGATCATAATCGCCCACATATAAACATATGTGTACTACCCGTGCAAAGCACCTACGCATATATCAGGCTCTGATACCACTATTGGGTTCGCAGCATAGAAAACAAAAAAATTCCTAGATGGGAACTATACGCCAAGATCTATCTACTAGATACAAGCAACGGCTGGATATACATCCATAGAGAACTTACCCTCGATGACAACAAAGCTTTGTTAACGAGTTGGAACTCGTGGATGATGTAGTTGTACACTTGCCGATCTCAAGATCGTGATGAAGTCCAGCATGTCTGGCTCCAACACGTCCTTCAGATCTAGCTCCAACAAGTCCAGCACCACCAAGTCCAGCACCGCAAAGCAGCGGTGCATCCATGATCGCAACACACGTCCGGTACCCAGTAATTTTGTTAATTACTTTAATTAACAAACATTCACATAAAACCCCCTGCAACATTTCAATATTACATGCAGAACAATTTCAGCAATTTCACTCGAAATAGTTTTGGTGTCTATTGAAATAATTCCAGCTCTTTCTTAAATCTTTATCTGAAACATATTTTCTCCAAATGGTGTCGGAATACCTTAAGTGTGTCACCCTACAGTTCGCGAATAATGCAGACATGATCGAGACCCCTCTCCGATCAATAATCAGCAGCGGGACCTTGAGATCCGTACTGACTCCCACATATTCAACGATGACTCTTGTGATTGTGTGAACCTTTAACGTCATAACTAAATCCGTTTGTCTCGCGATATATTACATGTACGAGATTCGATCATTGGCATCCAAATACCTAGTTTGATCTCGTTACCGACATGCACTCTTTTCTCGTTCCAGTGATATAACATTCTAGTGATCACATAACTTGCTTGCAAGCTATTTCAATGTGATATCACTGAGAGGGCTCAGAGTATATCTATCCGTCATCAGGATGGAAAAATCCCACTCTTGATCCATGAGCCTCAACATAACACCTTCGTAGCACTGAACCCACCTTTATAGTCACCCTGCTACGGTGTGACGTTTGATGTTATCAAGGTACTCTTCCGGTGTTAGAAATTAACATGATCTCATGGTCTAAGAACTAAGATTACTTCGTATGATGTTATAGCCATATAAACATAATGACTCTGATCGTAATGCTATACTTCGATGAATGTTCATCACATCATTCCACCAATGTTGTGACCTCGTTATTAACAACATCCAATGTCCATGATCAGGAAACCTTGATCATCTTGTTAATCAACAAGCTAGTTTATATGAGAGGCAGTACTAGGAACTTTGTATTTTGTTTATTAAACACACATGTATTAACGTTTCCAATTAATACAATTATAGCATGCAAAATAAACATTTATCATAAACATGGAATAAGATAATAACCACTTTATTATTGCCTCTCGGGCATATTCCCTTCACATTTATCCTACCTTTAGCTCCTCGTTGGGTTCGACACTCTTACTTATCAAAAAGACTACACGCGATCCCCGATACTTGTGGGCTATCAAGACCTTTTCTAGCGCAGTTCCCGGGGAGCAATAGCGTGTGAGTGAATATTCTTGTGTGCACTTGTTTGTTTTATCTCTAAGTAGTTTTTACTTTCAGTTTAAGTTGTTCTATATCTTAGTATGGATAGGGAGTGCGAATTACAAAAAAAATTAGTTGTACTCGTTACCTAAATGTCAACACCCGGATTTTTAATCCCAGATGCCCGTTATGCCATACCTCGCAATCCCAGGATTACCATTTTTGCGAGACATAACGGATTGGATATCCCAGTACATCATCCATTACAAACCATACATAAGGTTTTACACAAATAAGAATCTCATGATCCAGTCTTAATACAACAAGCAGCGGAAATAAAAGATAAGCGTAGCGGTGGGGTCCATCTTCAGGGGCACAAGCAATGCTGACGAAGGCAGATAGTCCTAGTTATCATAGCCGTCCTGCTGACCATCATCTTGATAATCTCCTTCATAGTCTGCCCATAATAATAGCCAGGGACAAAAGCCATGAGTACTCTTTAAGTACTCGCAAACTACTACTAACAAGGAGTATAATTCTAAGTTAAAGTGCTAAATCTAAGTTTATCTATAAGGTTAACTTTGAAACCTAAGCTGAGTTCAGAAAAAGTCTTGACATCCCACACGCTATTGCTCCCCGGCAAAGGCGCCAGAAAAGGTCTTGATATCCCACAAGTATAGGGGATCGTGTGTAGCCTTTTCGATAAGTAAAAGTGTCGAACCCAACGAGGAGCTAAAGGTAGGATAAATGTTCTCTCAAGTTCTATCAACCACTGATACAACTCTATGCACACTAAACATTTGCATTATCTAGGAAATAAAACTAGAGCAACAATACAAGTACTAGAGATAGCTTTGCATGATAATAAATAACAACAAAGTAAAGTTAGTTGCTACAGCAATTAAATACAATAAACTAACAGAATCATGAGTGTGGAATAGTGGTGGTAATTGTGGTGGATTTGTCCAAGTTTAATTAGCGAATAAATCAGGTTCATTGTCTTTGATGCAGTTTTCTACGTAAAAGAGGCTAAATATACATGTGCTTCACTACTTGGAATTACATGTACTATATGATTGGATTGTTAGAAAACATCCGTAACTACTAATAATGCATTAAGGTTTCCCCAACCATAGCTTTAAGTTTAATGGTCCTCTTACTCTCATACGTGCAATGTTCCGGTTTGCGTCCTCAGGTTTCTGTCACTCCGGCAGAACTTCCCCTTCCTCTTACACATACTAAAAACCATATGATGTTTAATCCATGCGCGCACAAATATAATGGACACCAAAGGACTACACCATATCAACATACAACTCTAATGAACTAAAGACGTTTAACCATTCAATCTAAGAACAAAGAAACTACACAAACATGACATAGATCATAGGATTATAACTTATAGCATCAAACACCATGTTTACATAGGACGGTACAAAGGTGTGTGGGAGGATGAACCACTACATACTAGGAGGATTAGGTGATGGAGATGGCGGTGAAGATGGTGAAGAGGGCGGCTGCAGCGCTGGGGACTCCTTCCCCACCGCCGGTATCATGGGGGAGCATTGCCCCTTAGCCCTTTCCTTCATGGCTTCTTGGTAGCCCTCCCCCTTCTCGTATTCCCGTCACCCCATCTTGGGATGTAGTAAATCGAGATCAGCGGGCCCGTCCGGACTCAGAATAAGCTATAATTTATGTTTAGAATGTTTGTCACGAAATTTCCAACAACTTTGTAGTTGAAGATTTTTCCGTTTGACACCGTCTTCGACCCGAAACATCACCATCTTCAAAAAGAGTTCTGAGATAGATTTCTGGAAGATCCCAATTTGACTCCAACAAGGTTTCTACTTGCATTCTTGGTAATTCCTACCCATCAAAGTGTAAAACAAGAACATTGTGCACTTTTGCAACTATTAGTAGGTTAGTCTAAATAAATCATAAACTTTATATAAAAAGGAGTGTCAAAAGCATAATATTAGCATAAAACCATAAAAAAATTATAGATACGTTATGGACATATCACCGTGCTTCTCCGGGCCGCGGCTGGAGATCCGGCCTGCGAGCCCGCCCGCCACTACCATCGGAGGAGGAGGAGCGCAAGCGCCTCCCCGTGCAGGGACATGGCAGCGACGCCCGTGGGCGCACCTGCACGACCCCACCGCTTCCGCCCGACGATGTCGCAGACGACGTAAAGGAGCTGTTGTTGGTCAAAATGTGCGCCCTCCCGCCGGCCGTCCGCGAGCCGAGGCCAAGTTCCACTCATTATGCACCGCGGTCATGCAGATCGTGCAACGCCGCCGTGACGACCGCATGACAGAGAAGCGAGATTTTCTCCGTGCCTGTCGCCTCTCCCTCCTCGAGCACCTGGGGCGGCTCGAGGCCCTGGATGCTGACATACCCGATGAGTTCTTCACCACCGACGACTATGGCAACACTGACACCGACGAGGATTAAGCGTGTGCCGCCGCCGCCGTTGATGATCCGGTGAGTAGGTACCCCCGGTGGAGCTACGTAGATGGCAGGTGAAGTCTGGATGCAGGGCGCAACATTAATTTCTGCTAAACTTTATATGTAGATCTAGATGATCAAAACCTCCTCTATGTAATATGGCACCAATGTGTGATGATTTTTAAATATGCTATTTGGATTAGTGTATTTGTTCTACCCCATGGTTTTCGATACTACAAACCAGGTTTCCGATTTACCGCATCCGCCTTTTGCAGTACCGCGGGATGCGGTATGTGCTAGAGATGCTCTTACTCAGGTCCTATATCGTCTCACATACCTGTACGTGACTAAAGCCCTGAAGATGAAGAGAAGGTCCGACTATTATTGTGCGATGAGGGAGGCCCAGCAACAGAAGTGGCCCAGCAGACAAGCGGAGCTCGGCCACATATCTACTTAAGTTGTTCCTGCCGAGAAAAGATGCATGTTGTAATATGACCAATTGTGTCCGTCGTGGATAATTCCCTTCCTCCTTCTCCGAGTTTGCGGACTCGTGATTTCCTTCATGTGTGACGCTGAATTGTAATACAACTGAGAGTGATATTAGTGAGGGTGATCTGTAGCGCCACATCTGGTATCAGTGTCGGGTTCCGTAGCAGAAAACAAAAAAATTATATCTACTTGAACACTAATACCAGGATCTATACTATGTAGACATAAGTAACGGAGAGAGGATTCAGTATTCATACCTTTGAAGACCGAGGCACACCTGACGCAAGAAGGCATATATTGATGAAGACGAGCAGCACCCCAAGTGTGGTGCCTCCGAAGTTCGTCACACGTCCGGTGTAGGAGACATCAACCGGACTCCGATCCAGCCGAGCAGCGGAAGAAGTAGATGCCGGATTGCAGATCACACGACGATAGTGTGAAGGTGGAGAACTCACCCACGAGGTCCTCCCCAATATTATGGAGAAGTCCTTAGTGGATGAGAGAGAGAGAATGAGAGGGAATGGATGATTCCCAAGGGGGAGGGGAGACCCCTATATATAGTGGGAGGGGGCACACCACCCAGGGGACAGGCAGTGTGGGACTAAACCCCACACCCGCCGGCCACCTAGGGTCAGTCGGCGGCCCTAGGTGGGCCCCATTGGGGCGGCCCACTAAGCCTAGACTGGCTGGCCCCCACTCCCTAGGCGCCTTGCCCTATTGGGCCTTCCTTCGGGTGAGGCCCATTAGCATAAAGGAGCCTTTAAAAATAAAATAAAATATATATTTAATATTAATTCTCCAATTAACATTCAAATACACATATTATATTATTCCTTCACTCCGTAACACCTTCCAGACCCGTTCCGATCTCCATCGGATGTTACCCGGAACTATTCCGGTTTCTCTTTCTCTATTTCTCCTACGATACCTCATCTACCCTAAGCGTCCCTACCCTTAAGTGTGACATCCTTCGGTTCGGGAACACTCCGGACATGATTGAGACTACTCTCACATCAATGATCAACAGAGGGACCTAGATGGACATGTGACCCCCGTGCGTTTCATGAATACAATCGCTTGAACCATGAGATAGTCGTTTCCCGTTCCCTTTGTCATTCGATACCTAGTTCATTCGGGATTTGATCTTCGGTATCTCCATACCTTAGTTCGATCTTGTTACGATGAACTTGTTTTCTCGTTCTCATGTCGTTGCATTCCGTGACCTAGTCACATGCTTGCAAGCTTCATTAATGCAACGTCACCGAGATGGACACATGTATCTATCTGTTACATGGACTAGATAAATCCTGGTCTTGATATGTACTCCTCTACGCATCCCTTCGGAAAACCTAAGTGGCACCTTTTTGATCGCCCTGTTACGAGATGATTCTGGATAACCATCTAAGCTTCTTCTGGAATGGTGATTTGCATTACCTCACAGTCAAAGGATCAGGTTGCGAGGTTCTCTGTGTTTTATCATCAATGGTGAACTTTGTAACTAGATCTCATTAAGATATAACGGTCGGATGTTTGTCTATCATGTTATTCAACTAATAACATGACCTCATTGTCAGTTGGCATAAATGCCCATGATCTTGAAACCCAGACCATTCTCATGACCAATGAACTAGTTCACTACAGGTAACTAGAGACACGGTTTGTTTACATACCACACGTGTATTAACGTTTCGTATTAACACAGTTATAGCACAATATGAAACGTATTATGAACATATAGGAGATATATCAAATAATACACTTTATTATTTGCCTCTAGGGCATAACTCCTTCAATCAGAGCCTTAGATCCACAAATTTTTTCCTTAAAATTCTCCACAGAAACATCCAATCTGAGCGAGGGAGGCAATTCGGGTGACAGGGATCTGGTGCTTGAGGAATCTCGTAAAATCCCATCGGATTTCTCCCTCCCCACAGCGACGGCCTGGAGGCTGTAAGCTAGCACCTCTAAGGCGGGGACATGTGGCGTTAGACAGTTCGCGTGGAGAATTCAGGGGCAATCAAGAGGTTGGATGAAGATCCTGCTGCGTCTGGTAAAATTCCGGCTCGGTACCTGAGTTAGCTCCTCATAGGGGGCGTATCGAGACGGCGGCAGCAGGCGTTGGCTTCCATTGCCGACATGTGGGCGACTTGTGATTCGGTCATCATGGAGCAAGTTCAGGCCAATCTCGCGGATTTGCGGAAGCAAGGTGCTGAAACATCAACCACAATTGGTCTTATCAATGAATCTCTCCAAGCGCTCAATTCATGGATAGTGCAAGTGGAATACTCCGTGAAACAATTACATAAATCCATCACAGATATTGGGGCTTGGGTGTTTGTGTTGGAATCTCCCTCCAGCCTACCTCCAGTACACACACCTCGGCCTGAATGGCACGATGATGAACAATTGAACCAGGGTCTTGTGTTTGGTGCCCCTTGAGCACCAGCGCTTGCCCTGGACAAGGGTATGCGCACCAATCCCCATATTCCTTTAGTTTTGACATTGGAGAGGAACTCTGAAATGTTTACTAACAACATTTAGTTTAGGTCACAACACACATAGTAGAGTCTAGGCCACCTAAAAATGAATTCCCTCGTTTTGATGGGGAGAATCCAAAGTGGTGGAAAAAAGTGTGTGAAAAGTACTTTCTATTATATGATGTTGATCATGAAACTTGGGAAAACTTTTCTACGATGCATTTCACAGGCAACGCAGCATTATGGTTGCAAACTTATGAGGCAGAACACGATGTGGATAACTGGGAAGAACTCTATGTAGCCATCCACACCAAGTTTGGTAAAGATAAACACCATAGGCACCTAGAGGCATTGGAGAGATGCAAACAAACTAAAGAGGCCTATTACCACAAGTTTGAAGGGATTAGGCACAAAATTTTGATCTAAAATAAGCATTATGATGAAGCATTTTTGTCACTAAATTCATTGGGGTTAAAAAAAGATATTCAAAGAGTCAAAGAGCTATTTGACTACATAATCCTAGAACAGTTGCTACGTTGATTCTTGCTAAAAAACGGGAGGGGTGCTAGAAGAGATGAAATCATTCTCCACCAACCGCTACAACTCAGATTTCAAATCTCCTTATTCCAGAACTGGGTACCCACACAAAGGGATATTATCATAAGTTCATGTTGAGGGGGCTAAGCACACCGAGGACAAGGCAAAACACAAAGGGCAATGGTATGAGAAGATAAAAAACCTCAAAGACTAGCGCAGAGCAAGGGGTGAGTGTTTCACTTGTGGGGAGAAGTTTCACCCTGGCCATAAATGCAACAAAAGCATTCCTCTAGTTGTAATGGAAGAACTATTGGAGGTACTGCTGTTGAATACATCAGAAACTGGGGTGGACAAGGAAACCTCGAGTGATTAGGAGGAAACATTTATGCACATCTCACCTAATACTCTAGCAGGTGTGCAATCCAAGAAGAGTATCAGATTACAAGGCGAGTGCAAGGGAAAACAAATTCTTCTGCTCATTGATTCTGGCGGTGCAGGTAGTTTGGTCAGCTCTGAAGCGGTACAGCAATTGGGACTATCTATTGTGCAAATTCCTACAGGCCAAGTGACAGTGGTTGACGGGGAACAAACACTGTTAATCAAGCATCTCCTGATGTGCAGTGGTCGTGTCAAGGACATCAATTCTCTAATTTGTTCCGTGTTCAGTGTTCACGGCTAGGATATGGTGCTATGTATGGATTAGCTCGAAAGCTTGCCACCAATGTGGATCGATTGGTCAAGAAAAACTCTAAGGTACAAAATGAATGGCCAACGAGTTCAGTTAACAGGAGTAAAAACAAATGTTCAGAGTTGTGACCCAATATTATTAGCAGAATTACAAGATTTGGCAACACTAAGGGTGCTGGAACATGTAGTGCAGTTATGCATCACTGACAGTCAAGCAACTGAAGTGATACCGGTTGAAATCGAGCAGGTGTTGCAACAACATTCAAGTTGTTTCCTTACCCCCACAGGATTACCTCCACATCGAGAGTATGATCACCACATTACTCTATTCCCAGGAGCACAACCAGTAAATGTGAAGCCATACAAATACTCTCCCCAACAAAAAATGGGATAGAATGGCTGATCACAGAAATGCTACACCAAGGCATCATCAAAACCAGTCACAACCTGTTCGCTTCATCGGTGTTGTTGGATAGGAAGAAAGATGGCACGTGGTGGTTTTGTGTTGACTACCGCCATCTTAATGAAGTCATAGTCAAGGATTGATATCTGATGCTAGTAGTGGATGAACTCCTCGATGAATTGGCGGGATCTCAATTTTCACCAAATTGGATCTACATTCCGGGTAACATCAGATTCAATTGGCGGACGAAGATGAATGCAAGACTGCATTTCTCTATCACAGTGACCATTACAAATTCAGGGTGCCCCGACCACTTTTCAAGCGGCCATGAACACGGTCTTTGAACATGAAATTCGCAAGTATGTCCTCGTCTTTGTCGATGACATAATAATATACAGCAAAAGCTTGATGGACCATCAACGGCACCTTCAAAGAGGTATTCAAATTGCTGGAGCAACACCAATTGTATGTGAAGCAATCAAAGTTCTACTTTGCACAGCCCGCCCTAGAGTACCTCGGACACATCGTCAGCAGACATGGGGTGGCCACAGATCTAGCGAAAATCAAGGCGGTCCAACACTGGCCAAGACCGGAAGATCTCAAATAATTGAGAGGCTTCCTAGGACTGGTGGGGTATTACAGAAAATTTATTTGCCACTTTGATATTATATCCCGACCGCTGACAAATTTGCTGAAGAAACACGCTTAGATCCTCTGGACTCTGGTGGTAAATAAAGCATTCATGGCACTCAAAGATGCACTCACAAAAGCACTAGTGTTGGCTCTTACTGAGTTTTCGAAGGAATTTGTGTTGGAAACGGATGCATGCGCAAAATGGGGTGGGGGATGTCTTGATGTAGTAAGGACATCCGTTGGCGTTCCTCAACAGAGCATTAGGGGTGAAGAACCAAATGCTGTCAATCTATGCTCTGCTGAGGGTGCTGAAAAAAAATCCATAGTTGCCATTTGCCGCCTCGCACCTAACTAGCTAATAGTAGGTGCTTAAGAGTATAGTGAGGGCGCTAAGGGCGATGGGTGGGCGCACGGCGCTCGCCATCGTCGGTTAACTCTGGCGCCGGTTCTCGCACCGTCCTGTGCTACGGGGACGCTGGATGGCTGTCGTTTCTCCTGCCTTCACGATGGTGAGGTTGAGGACCATGTCGCCGTGCGCATCGCGGAGGCGGCTATTGCTGAGGAGGAAGAGACCTGGATCCCGGTGGTTCATCGCAGAAGAGGATCAAAGGCAGAGATTCTCTCAGATTTCTAGGATTCAGCGGGTTTCCCAACCCATGAATCGCATTTTTGGGAGAGACGTCGACCTCGTCGATCCGTTTCAGGCGAGATCAGCAGGTCGCCGGTGGGCGTTACGCCGCAGTCCCCTTCTTCTGTTGGACGCGAGCCTGGAGGGAGGATCCGATGCTCTTCTTCATCACTGTCCGGTCTTCGGTTGTCCCGGTCGCCGAGGATGGGACCCTAGAGGGGACCGCTGCCAGGTCGCCGGTTTTCTACACCACCTATCCTTGGAATGTTGCTCCGGCCACCGGTGGAGCCGTCCTCTGCTACTCCGGGGTTGCTGGCTCCGGGTAATTCGGATCGGACGGTGCCGGTTTTTGCTCGCGAGGAATCAGGAGCTCCTTCTGCGGACGAGGCTAGCTGGGCCTGCATGCATGTCACGGAAATCACGCATCCAAACCTAGGACTCGTTAGGCGTCGGACGAGGGCCCGTTTGTCGAGACCTACATCGCCCGCAACTTGCCCTAGCCGTCTTTACCCTGCGGCCGCCTCGTCCGCTCCGCCTGCTCCACCCCCCGTCTCTGCGTTGCCGCCGTGTTCCTCCATTGGATCGCTCTTTCGTCGATCTTTTGCTGAGGTTGCGGCATCTCCCCTGCATCCACCTATGTCGCGCCCTCCTGCGCCGGGTGGAGCTGGGCTTGGTTCGGCGGGGCTACCTAACCTCTCCATGCCGCTGACCTCCTCGATGGCACCGCCGCTGGTCCCTGTTTCCGCTGCTTCGGGAGCGGCCTTGGGCACTGTCGCCCGGTAGTCGCACTTCTGCAAGCTATGGGTGCTCCTCTTCAACCTGCGGGTGTTTACGGGTCAGCTGGCTTCCCCGTGCCACCTATGCAGCTACCTCTACAGCCACCGTCGCGCCGACCGGGGCCACCGGCATATATGCCGCCGGGACAGTTTATGGGACAGCCTTTCTTGCAACCTGGTGGGAATCAGAGACCGGTTTTTCATCCGATAGTGCCTCCTCATTAGTTTCAGTTTCCTCAGGCGCAACCATCGGTTCAGGCAATTGCGTCAGGCAATGTTAGAAATAAGAGGAAGAAAAAGAAAAATCCTTCTTGGGTCGGTTCAGGCTCCTGTAGCTCCGGTGCAGTCACATTATAACCAGGTACAGCCGTTTTTTGCGCCACCTCCTTTTGGTCAGATGTCCGTTCCACCTGTGGTGAGTACACCAGTGGCTACTGCTTCGGTTCCATTGGAAGTTGCACCGGCCTCTGAGTTGAACAAGCCTAAGAAAGCTGTCAAATGTTGGAAATGTTCTGTTGATACCCATGCTACTAAAAACTGCCCAGTTCAGCACTATTGCCTTGTCTGTAATAATTTTTCTCATCCGACTAATAGATGCCCTACATTGAAGTTGCCTCGTCCTTCATCTATTGTGGCCGATAATGGCACGGATGACACTCCTTTTAATCAGCTTCCTGACTGTATCTACAAGGCTCACTTGGCACCCAAGAGAACCCCTATGGCGAAAGTGACTATTATTGGCTCTCCGGTTCCTCCAACTATTATTGAATCACAGATGACTAGAATTTGTCCTCTGAATACTCAGTAGAAGTGGGAGGCCCTTCCTCATGGAGAAGACGCTTTTCTGGTTGGTTTCCCAACTTTTGAGGACCTACAGAGAGTTGATGGTATTCAGATGCCAGTGATATCCTACGATTCCAGGATTGTGATTAGTACTTGGGAGGTGGAAGATATTCCACATAAGTTTGTTCTCCCTCAGTTGTGGGTTCATGTGGAGGGTGTACCTTAAACTATCCATCATTTTCATGGTCTCTGGGCTATTGGGTCTCTTTTAGGGACTACCGTGGACGTGGATCTTGCCACCCTTCACAGCCGCAATATCATTCGTATTTGTGTGGCTATGATGAATCCCAAGGCATTGCATAAATGTGAGGATTCAATTGGGCATTTTATTGGCGCCAATGCAACTTTGAAACTGAAAGGTTATGATTTTATCTTCCGAAAAGAATCAGATGACTTTATTCCGGATCCTGGCTTCACACCTTTTTTTCTGGAGGCGTAAAAGTGATGATCTAGAGGATGATGATGGTTGCAATGAGACTGAAAAGGATGTATCTCAGGGTAAGGATTTGTCTTCTGGGCCCCAGGAGTCTAATATGGAGGTGGATAACTCAAACATACAGGGAGCCTCTAGGGGATCTACAGTTACCAAAGACAGCTCAAGCCCTTCCGTTTGTAGTTGTTGTTACTCCATTGAATCCTAACCCATAGACACCAAGGGGCAAGGAAATCCTGGCTCAGGCACTGGCTAAGAACTCTCCGACGACCGCGTGGATGGAGTCATCTGATCTCGTTGGCGCGTTCCCGTTTGTTTCAAGGCGGACTCGGCATGTCACCCCTGTTTTATCAGCTGTTAATGGGCGCATATCGATTGAACCGGTGGACAAGCCTGTCATTGTTGATCTTGTAGCTACACTAGACGATCAGATGGACCGGGAGGCGCAGTGTTCAGCGGGACTCGATGGGCGGGTGGACCAGTTCGTGCCACTGCAGGATGGGCCGATTTTTGATGCCCAGGTTGGGGATGCGGATGGGTGCGTGTCGCCGACTACCAGTGGGCTGACCTGTGGGCCGGTTTTTATCGCCCAGGCGGGGCTGATGGATTTGGTCGCTCAGGCGGGACGTGGAGGCTCTATTGAGCTGTCTCAGGATGGGCCTTCTCTAGGGGCTCGGGTGGCGCGAGAGGCCCGTCAGCTTTCGCCTCCAGGTGGACCGACGACTGTTGTTGACCAGCAGGACAAGTTGCGGATGACACCGATGGATCAGAGGACCATGGCGGTGGATTCAGCTGCTACATTGCTGGGGGAGGAAGCTGTAGTGGCTTCTGTTGGTTCTTCGCCCCAGATACGTGCAGCTGACATGCGACTAGACAGTTCCGCTTCAATGAAGATCAATTCAGTGGTTCCTGTACCACGCAGAAGTGGACGTCATCAGGTTTGCAAGGATGGGTCTACAGTAACTGATGAAGACTCTTTGTTGAAGGCCATGCGCAGGAAAGCCAAGAAGAACCTGGACTCTAATGGTAATTTTTCATCATCTAAATCATTTCTATCATATTCATCTAATCATATTTCATCAAAACTGAACTCTATTGGTATTAGTATTGGTAAAAATGATAGAGAGGTTGATGTTTCTACTAAGGTCTTGAGGCGAATGGAGTTCGATCGCTTAACGGTCGCTCCAAAATCTTTGACCTCTTCTTTTCCCACTTACTCTTATGATGAGGAGGCGAAAGCCACAACTGATGGTAAGCTTCTGTCTCATCTAGGAGGTGAAGTTCTCGAGGTTGGATTGGACGAAGACAGATTATGTTCATTATATGAACTAACTGCTTCTGGTTGTAAATCGACCTTCGGGAAAAAGCGTAATAAGTCTCGGAGACGAGATATTGCTCCAAAATATATTATTGTGTCCTAATGAATGGCATGTTTTTGAATAGCAGAGGTCTTCGTGACTTGGCTAAACATTTACATATTACACTTTGTTGTAGAGAATATAATTTAGATTTTGTGGCTATTTCGAAAACAGGTAGACGAGAATTTTCACAAAGTTTACTGGACCGTCTTTCGGGAGGCATAGACTTTGTTTGGCATTCTCTTCCACCTAGGGGACGATCTGGTGGCATTCTACTCGGCATAAGGGCTAATACCATGGATATTTTAGCTTGTTCGGAAGGAGAATTTCATTTGAAACTCCACATCCGTAATAAAGCCGATAATTTCACATGCAGCCTAGTTGATGTGTACGGTGCGGCTCAAGAAGTGTTCAAGGCTGATTTCCTTCAAGAGTTGGTGAACCTAGCAAAGGATAATCCGTACCCTATTCTCATAGGGGGGATTTTAATCTGCTACGGTTTCCACACGAGAAGAGTAAAGGCTGGTTTGATGATCATTGGCCTTTCCTTTTCAATGCTGTCATTGATAGTCTTGATCTAAAGCAAGTAACCATGATCGGATGACAATTTACTTGGGCAAACTATCTTCCGGAACCTACATATGAAAAGCTAGATCGCGTATTGATGGACTCAGATTGGGAAGATAAATTTCCACTTGTCTATGTACAAGATCTAGAACATATTGAGGCTCTTTCGGATCATGCTCTCATTTTGCTAATTACTGGTAGACCTTCTACACGATGTTCACAGATGTTCAAATTTGAACTTGGATGGCTACATCGAGTAGGTTTCGAGGATATGGTTAAAGCTGTTTGGGAAAGACCTATTATGGGTACTAATCCAATCTAGAGGTGGAATAACAAAGTGCGAGCGACACGCATACACCTTGGGGGTTGGGCATGCCACACAACTGGTATTCTTAAAAAAGAAAAGCTTAGACTCTCGTCTACTATTGATGAACTCGAAGCATTGGCAGAAACTCATTTATTAACTCCGCATGAAATTGAGATAAAAAGCCAATCGAATGCGGAATTAGCATGTCTTCTGCGCGAAGAGGAACTCAAATGGTACCAACGTTCCAAGGCTCAATTTATTCTGCATGGAGATTCGAATACTAGGTACTTCCGCAATGTTGCCAATGGCAGACACAAGAAGAAACTTAGTCGTTCCTTAATGCAAGATGATGTTGGAATGACTGAAGGACATGAGCAGCTGAAATCTTATATTAAAAATTATTACAAGGGTTTATTTGGGAACCAGAAGAAGGTACTTTCTCCCTGGATGAGTCCCAAATAGATGATGTACCCTAGGTGTCTGTTTTGGAAAACAATATTTTGACTGCTCCCTATACAAAGGAGGAAGTTAAGAAGGCTGTTTTCCAAATGGAACACAATAAAGCCCCTGACCCTGATGGATTTCCAGCTGAGTTTTATCAAACCTTTTGGGATGTTATCAAAACAGATCTTATGGATATGTTTATGCTTTGTACGTTGGACAATTGAATTTGTTTTGATTGAATTTTGGAGAGATTATCGTATTACCTAAGATTAATGAAGCAGAACGGATCCAACAATATAGACCGATTTTCCTTCTTAATGTTAGTTTTAAGATTTTCACCAAAGTAGCTACTATCAGGTTAAATTCAGTGGCTGATCATGTAGTTCGTCCATCGCAAACTGCTTTCATGCAAGGCTATAACATACTAGACGGTGTGGTAACCTTACATGAAACGGTGCACGAACTTCATAGGAAAAAGGTTAATGGGGTTATTCTAAAAACTGATTTTGAGAAAGCTTATGATAAATTTAAATGGTCTTTCCTTCAACAGACTCTCAGAATGAAAGGTTTCTCAGCTGAGTGGTGTGCTTTAATCAATAGCTTAGTTTGGGGAGGTAGTGTTGCCATCAAAGTTAATGATGATGTTGGTAAATACTTCTAGACCAAAAAAGGGCTAAGACAAGGTGATCCATTATTGCCAATGCTATTTAACATAGTGGCTGATATGTTATCTATTATGATTGAGCGCGCAAAATCTGATAGCCAAATTGAAGGTGTGGTACCTCATCTAGTGGACGGAGGTTTATCTATCCTTCAGTATGCTGACGATACAATTCTATTTATGGAACATGATCTTGAAAAGGCTAAGAATCTGAGACTTATACTTTCAGCTTTCGAACAACTTTCAGGACTAAAAATAAACTTCCATAAAAGTGAATTGTTTTGTTTTGGTGAGGCTCAGGAGATAGCTGACCTTTATGCTGAGCTTTTTGGTTGTAGTCAGGGCATATTTACGATTTGATATTTGGGCATTCCGGTTCATTATCGGAGGCTTACAAATGATGAATGGAAAATCGTTGAGCAAAGACTACAGCTGAGATTGAGTAGCTAGAAAGGTAAATTACTATCCATAGGTGGAAGATTGGTACTCATCAATTTAGTGCTAAGAAATTTGGTATTGTATATGATATCTTTCTTTCAACTTCCCAAACGAGTCTTGCATAGGTTGGATTATTTCCGATCAAGATTCTTTTGGGAGGGAGATAGTGAAAAAAAGTAGTATAGACTGGCTAAATGGAGTGTGCTTTCTCGTCCCAAAGAACAGGGGGTTGGGAATTCATGATCTGGAGATCAAGAACACAACACTTCTTAGTAAGTGGCTCTTCAAGTTATTAACTGAAGAGGGGACATGGCAAACTCTATTAAAAATAAAATATGTTGGGTCAAAAGCTTTGTCCCAATTGGTTTGGAAACCGGGGGACTCTCACTTTTGGGCTGGCCTGATGGCAACGAAGAAACATTTCTTCCGCTTCGGTACATTTTCTATTATGGACGGTTCTCAGATATGGTTTTGGGAGGATAAGTGGCTTGGCAATGCTACACTCCGAGAACAATATCCTGCGTTGTACTCTATTGTCCGTTATAAGGAGGAAACAATTGCCACAGTATTGGCATCGTTCCCACCTAATGTGACCTTTAGGCGCGATTTGTTTGGTACTAGACTTGACTCTTGGATCACATTGCTACACCGGTTAGCAGATATCCAACTGTCAGCTCAACCTGACAAATTTCGATGGAATTTAAGTGAGAACGGTTCCTTCTCCGTTAGTTTCCTATACAATGCTTTAGTCTAGCCGGTCTTACCAGTGTTAGATAATAGGATGATCTGGAAGATGAAGACATCTTTAAAAAACAAAATCTTTGCTTGGTATCTTCGTCGAGGAATCATCCTTATAAAATATAATCTTATAGGCGGAATTGGCATGGGAACCCTATGTGTGTGTTTTGTCATCACAATGAGACAATCAAACACTTGTTTTTCCAATGCAATTTCGCAAGGTCTATATGATTAGTTACCCAAGCAGCTTCAGGCTTGCATCCACCATGTAGTATTGCCAATATATTTAGGAATTGGTTACATGGTATAGATCGCAAGTATAAGTTACTTCTTCGGGTTGGAGCGATTGCCATTATTTGGTTGTTATGGCTATATAGAAATGATAAAGTTTTTAATGATAAAAATTGCTCTCTCTTGCAGGTTATCTACAGATGCACCAACACCCTACAATCTTGGTCGGTACTGCATCGTGCGGATTTACACGACCTTTTCGAGGAGGTGTATACGCGGTTGGAGGACATGGTACGGGATTTGTTTACCCGGCATGGATGGCAGCATAATCTTCGGATAGGATCTCCTTCAGCACACTAGGCGTTTCACAATTTCTCATTTTTGATATGTAATTCGCCTATTTACTTTATTTTTTCTCTTGTTGGATCTGTGAACTATGTTGGTTGTGTGCATCATCGTTATGCAGAGGCCGGGTGTAACTTAAACTTTTAAGTAGTAAAGCGTCCCTTATCGAAAAAATGATATGTCATCAGGCAAAAGGTGAACACGTGAGATTACCTGGGCGGTTGCAACCACATAAAATACCTCCTTTAGCCTGGCACACAGTGAGTTTAGACTTCATCGAAGGACTGCCAGCATCTAATAGATTCAATGCCATCCTACTGGTCATCGACAAATTCATGACATTTGGTCAATTCATACCTGTCAAACATCCTTTCACGGCAGCACACATTGCTCAGCTCTTCATGGATAATGTGTACAAGAATCACGACATGCCTAGTGTGATCATCTTTGACCATGATAAGATCTTCATCAACAGTTTCTGACAGAATTTGTTCAAGCTAGCTGACTCTACATTGAAACTGACCTCATCCTACTACCTGCAGACTGACGACCAAACATAGCGACTGAATCAATGTTTGGAGATGTATCTTCGATGTTTGATCCACGCTACACCTGAGAAATGGGCCAGGTGGCTACCATAGACGGTGTACTGGTACAACACTACATACCACTCAACGCTGGGGCGGTCTCCTTTCGAAGTACTGTATGGTCGAGAACCATGTCACATTGCGACGGAAACTGCTTCGCTTCCCTGTAGTACTGACGTGGAAGAATGGTTGAAGGAGAGAGAAACCTTGTTAGTTGTTACCAGTTATCCGACAACACTTGGAGCTTGCCTAGACAAGAATGAAGATTCAGGCTGACAAAAGTCGATGCGAACGTCAATTCGCAGTGGGAGATTATGTTTACTTGAGACTACAACTGTATGTGCAATCTTCTACCGAGCGACGATCATCACAGAAGTTGGGTTTTCTTTTCTTTGGACCATATCTGATACTTCAGTGAGTGGGGACAGTCGCATATAAACTCCAACTCCTTTCGTCATCCAGAATCCACCCGGTGGTGCATGTATCCCAACTGAAGAAAGGGGTCAAACCTACTGATGAGGTAAGCACCACTCTGCCGATAGCTCTGATCCGGATGTAGTTGTCAGTATATCCAACTCAGTTATGCGGGGAAAGAATGATCAAGAAAGGGGCAAGATGGTGCCGTAGGTCAAGGCTAGCACGGCTACCACCTACATGCGACTCTTGGGAACTTGTGTACACCATTGTTGACACATACCCAGCATCATCGGCTTGGCGTCAAGCCGTGGATGAAGGGGGTAATGTCACGTACATGCATGGACTGAAGCCCTGAAGGTGAAGAGAAGTGTCAACTACCTTCGTGCGATGGGGGAGGCTCAGCAATAGAACCGGCCAATAGACAAGCGGAGCTCGGCCATGTATCTAGTTAAGTTGTTCCTGCCGAGAGAAGACGCATGTTGTAATATGACCAATTTTGTCTGTCATGGATAATTTCCTTGCTCCTCCTAGTCTGTAAACTCGTGATCATGCGTGACGCCGAATTGTATCATACAATTGAGAGTGATATCAGTGAGGGTGATCTGTACCGCCACACACCACTAATTATTGTTCCTGCAACGCACGTAGGACCAACTTGTGCGCCAGTAAGCACTAGTCATAGGGATATACTCACCGTGTGAGGAAATTGCACAAACCACTACTTATTGCCGCGTTAGTTGCACAAAACACCAACTATAGGTGTTTTCTGCAGAAATCACCAACTATACATGTAAATCATTGCACCGAGGTCTAAATCTAGGATTTGATTGCTTAACAGTAATTCCGACGGATAGAGCTCACATGTCAGTGCTGCCATGGCTTTCACATGTCATTAGCTATTTTTTTCAAATATTCCAAGAACAAATATTTATTTATTTTAATAATTTAAACGGTAGAACTAACAAATTCGGAAAAGTTAAAAATATTTATTATATTTATGACTTTTTGTTAGGTTTTGTTAGAACTGGAAACATTCTAATAACTGAAACAATATACCGTAAGTAATCTCTAAACGTTTGAAAACAATAGAGAAATAAATGAGGTAGACGAATATTTTTTATCAACCTTGTATGTTTGACAACAAATAGCCGATGAGACACGGGCACCACATCACCATTGTTATGTGGGGATCTATCGTCAAATTTAGATTTAACAAACTTTATCCTAGATTAACATTTTTATGCAAAAAATTACAAGTATAATTAGTGATTTTTAAAAATATACTTTCTCCGTCCTAAAATAAGTGACTTGGTTTTGTCTAGATTCCTATGTATCTATATACTAAAACAGGTCTAGATACATCTGAATATAGACAAACCCACGTCATTTATTTTGGGACGGAGTGAGTAATATAATTAGTGTTTTTTGCAACTAGAGCAGCAATAGGCCATGACACAGGATTCAGCCAAGCACTAGTGGAAAACGCCGGACTAACACCGGTTCGAAATCCCCCTCTAACACCGGTTTCGCAACCGCTGTTGCCGATTCGGTGTTAGAGCCCCCCTTTAACACCGGTTCTTATATGAACCGGGGATAAAGGGTGACGCACGTGGGGGCTGCGCAAAGCTCAGACCACCCCCTTTAACACCGGTTCGTAACACGGACCGGTACTAAAGGTTCCCTGCCGCGGAAAGAAAATAACCCAAAACTCTACCGCGGTAGAAGTTCTGTCGCCGCCCTGTTTTGGGCGGATTTCTGTGGCGGCGGGAGGGGGGGTCGATCAGGAGAGGGACACATATATAAATTGTTGCTATGTACGTACATCAATAATTAAGCAACTATTATTATACACAAACGTTGTCATTGTGGTATTCTCTGTACACGTTCAAACATCAAGTTATCTCTATACACGTTCAAGCATATACATATAATTAATATAGCATGTCTCTGGATAACTACGATACAGGCATATATCTATAGAGTTCTCCGCCAAGCTTGACGACCTCTTCAAGTATGAACCCCGCCAATTCCTCTTGAATGACTCGTATGCATTCAAATGGTAGGAGTTTGTCCCGCATCCATTCGATCTAAATATATATAAAGAAGGGGGTCAATTTATATAAGAACGAAACTCAACACAACTGATGGTAATAAAATAAAGTTGTGTACTTTGTTTACGTACTCTAAGTTGTTATAGTGCGGCTTGGCCCCTCGCACACATCGTGTTTGCGAATAAACTCGCAAACGTAGTATCCATATAAGTTATTGCCGGCTCCCTGCATCACGCACTTTACGAGAATAGAGAGTTCAATCAAAATAATAATTAATCAAGCATGATAATGGAATTAAAAGCGGAATCAAAGAGATACGTAGACCTAGCTGGCTAGTATTACTTACATTTTGATCTACAAAATCTAGTTCTTCTGACCATTCACCCATGGCCCTGCACGTGAACCTTTTCCAAACCCTGCCCAGCAAAGAAAATGAATAAAGAAGTAATTAATTACTTGCTATCACAAAAGTCGTCGATCTAGTGCGATAATATAATTGAAATTACCCCCGGAGCATCGCTTTAAAGTTAGCATATAGCTTACTGTTTTTTTGTGCCGAGTCCATGATAAGGACTTTTCCTGCGTCAACTTGAATGACTAGCAGAATAAAGTGGAACCTGCGCACGCATAACTCATTATCAGTTACACTTAACATCGAGTAAGCCGAAACAGAATATGTACAAGACGGTAACACTTACTTGAAGTTGTAAGGCAATAGTATTTCCCTTTTGGTTTGTTGTCTCAATAACGACCTTAGCAAGAGATCTTCTGTTTCTCCGGGTTTATCTTGTACCACTCGTTCATAAATTCTATTTGGGTCAACGAACCCAATGTCATAAGGGCCTCCTTTCGTGCATTTCATAACCTTTTTCCTGCATAATAGTATATACATATGGTGAGCATATATATACATACAATTAATGAATTGAATGAGCTGAGCTAGAAATTACAAAAATAGTACTTACACACAATAAAGGTTGGGGATAGCTTTGTCGAGTTCCTGATTGAATAAATAATGCAAGTCTTCAATGTGGAAGGTGATATGGTCATCTCCAAGCAAGAAAATCTCATCTCTTATATGCGCTCTGATCCATTTTGCCTTTGTCTTGCAGAAAGTAAGGTACCACTTATGCAATCTTCGCATCTTTGTTGGTAGATCCTTGAGTTGCTGTTTCTTGACAAGAGGCTTCCCATACTCCCATGGATGTACGGGGTGGATATCGCCTTTGGGCAACTGGTCTCTGATACGTTGCAAACATATCTATAATTTTTGATGTTCCATGCTTGTTTTATATCTACTTTCTTATGTTTTCTTCACACATTGGAGTATTTTTATACACTTTCTTGGACTAACCTATTAACAAGATGCCACAGTGCCAGCTGCCTGTTTTCTGTTGTTTTTGGTTCCAGAAAAGTCAGAAAATGAATATTCTCGAAATTGGACAGGTCAAAAGCCAAAGTTGATATTTTACCGGAAGACTCACGGAGCCAGAAGACGAGACGGAGGGGGGCCACAGGGCGTCCACACCATCCCTTGGCGCGGGCAACCCTAGGCCGCGCCAGGGCATGGTGTGGGCCCCCTGGCCGGCCACCGACCTTGCCCATTCGCTGATAAGAAGCCCCTGGGACGAAAACCCTAAATCGACCAGCCTCCAGCCACGAAAAGTTCCGCAGCGCCGCCACCACCTAAGGGGAGATTCAGGGGACAGAAAGTCTCTGTTCCGGCACCCTACCGGGACGGGGAAGTGCCCCCGGAGCCATCTCCATCGATCTCCACCACCATCTCCATCGCTGTTATTGATTCCCATGATGATGAGGGAGTAGTTCTTCCTCGAGGCTAAGGGTTCGACCGGTAGCTATGTGTTCATATCTCTCTCTATGCATGATCATATTGTGATCGTGAGCTTTGTAATCTAGTAGATCTACCTTGCCACTCAAGTGCTTTAATAGATCTCTTCTCTCCCCATGTGTGTGAAAGTGACCGCGTGCACAACATGGTGGCACTTAGGCTAGAGATTACAAATACTTGTTATGAGTTATATTTGGAGTTGGATGTTTCTATGAAATTGTGTTGTTTCTTGGAACCATCTAGAGCTCAAGGTGACAGTGTGGGGTTATCTAGATGGGGAAAGCGAACTTTGAGGAGTGTTGTTATAGCCCTACCATGGATTAGAGTGTCCAACCGGAGAGTAGTTCAGAGTAGTATCATAAAGATAAGATATTTATATGAGAGTGTTCACTAGTGAAAGTATGATCCCTAGGCCTTGTTTCTAAGCATTGAAACACCGTTTGCAATTAGATCTGTTACATGTTTGCTTGCTTTCATCTTTATTTCAGTCTGCCTTTAGTCTCTTCCACGCCATCAAGCTATTTTCTGGAACCATTGTCTTATATCCATACCACTTGTATTTCACTATCTCTTCGCTGAACTAGTGCACCTATACACCTGACAAGTGTATTGGGTGTGTTGGGGACACAAGAGACTTCTTGTATCTTGATTGCAGGGTTGCTTGATAGGGGATACCTTTGACCACTTCCTCCCTGAGTTCGATAAACCTTGGATGATCCACTTAAGGGAAAACTTGCTGATGTTCTACAAACCTCTGCACTTAAGGGAAAACTTGGAGGCCCAACAACTGTCTACAAGAATACAAGTGCGTAGACATCAAGCTATTTTCTGGCACCGTTGCCGGGAACTTAAAGAAGAATAAGCTCCCACGTCAACAACGCGCCATCAAATGTATTTTCTGGCGCCGTTGTCGGGGAGGTAAGGTAAAAGGTACTCACATCCTCCGGTGTGAGTGCTCAAAGTTATTTCCTTTAGATTCTGCGATTTTATCTTTTTCTTTCTTGTTTTCACTAGTTAGGCTTAATGGAAAACAACAACAAAATTAGAGAGCTTTATAGTATTTATCTTGAGTTAGGACATGAAGTGTTTGAAGAGAAAATTAAAAAACCTATAGAACTTCATTTGCATGCTAATAGCAATGTTGTTAGTATGAATTCTTTGGACACCATTATTACTAATGCTATGGAAAAGTCTAAGCTTGGGGAAGCTAGTTTTTTATGAAAATGATCTTTTTAGTTCCCCAGCTTTGGAAGATAGCTATTCTATTGCTTATGATAATACCAAACCTCCAATATATGATGATTACAATGATGAGTATAATATTTTCAGTCCACATACTATTGAGGAGAAAATTAATTATGATTACAATATGTCTCCTATATTTGATGATTATGGTGATGAGAATAATAATGATAGCTATTTTGTTGAATTTGCTCCCACTACAATTAATAAGAATGACTATGTTTATGTGAGGAGTATTAATTGTTTTATGTTTGTGGCTCATGATAGGAATGTTTTATGTGATAGTTATATTGTTAATTTTATTCATGATGCTACTGAAAGTTATTATGAGAGAGGGAAACATGGTTTTATGCATCTCAATAATATTAAGTTTCCTCTCTTTATGTTGAAAGTCTTGAAGTTGCACTTGTTTTGCTTTCCTGTGCTTGTTGCTTCGTGCTTTCATGATTTGTTTCTTTACAAGATTCCTATGCATAGGAAGTGGGTTAGACTTAAATGTGCTTTGAATTTGCTTCTTAATGGTCTCTTTTACTTCAATTCATATTTCTTATGTGAGCATCTTCTCAAACTATCATGCCTAACTTAAAGGCGTTAAATAAAAGTACTTCTTGGGAGATAACCCAATAGTTTTATTAAGTCTTGGAAGTTATTACTTCTGTAATAACCTCTACTTATCCTTTTTTATTTGATTTTTGTGCCAAGAGTAACCTCTAATGATAGAGAAGTAAGATTTGGGGAAGTGTTGTCCTGAAACAGATTTTTGAGCTTCACTGTAAAAATTCGTGACAAATCTCTGTATGTCTGATTGAGCTGTAATTTTCTGAATAAATCCCCCAGGTTGTTATCTAACTTTCGTTCTTTCAACACTTTTTGATTTGAGCAACAGAAGGTCCTCTAAAAAATTGGTTTTCACCTGCTGGTCTGTTTTGACAGATTTCTGCCATTATTTGCATTTGCTTCTTAATCTCTTTCTCTTTGAGTTCTCTTTGATCACTTGAGCTTTTACAAGGAATTGCTACGGTAGCTTGTGTTTTAATGGAAGTTTTATTTGTGTTGAAACTAAACCCAAAGACTTATTATCTTGAATACACTAATGTTGCTAATGAAGATTGTGTGAAGTTTTGTATGAAGGAAATTTTCAAGTGTAGGGAAGAATAATGTGATGAGATGAAGTATGGACAAAAGCTCAAGATTGGGGATGCCACCCGTGTGACCCCAAGAAATATTCAAGAGGTACAAGCGTCAAATCTTGGTGACGCCCAAGGCATCCCCTTCTTCATCAATAAAAATCTCAGGTCTTTCTAGACACTTCGTTTTATTGTTTCATGCACAATTATGTTATTCTTGGAGCATCTTTGTTTTTAGTTTTCTTTTGTTTGATTTTCTTAAGTAAGTTGGTTGTATCCCAACACACTTCTTTTGGAGAGAGATACACCCCGTTATTCATTGCCTAGAACACTCTACTTTTCATTTCTTATTGTTCTATGAGTGTTCTCTTTTGCTAGCACTGTGTTTAGCCTTAGTTTTCTTGTACTTTCAGCTTAGAACTTTTTAGTTCTTCTTTGTGGATTTGTGAGACAAGCTCACTGATCTTTATTTATTATTATCTTTGTGAGTTGTTTCAAATAGGTTGGTTTGGATTGGAAAAGAGTAGGAAAAGTTCATGCTTAAGTAGTAAAAAGGAGCTTGTTTTTGACTGTTTTGTCTTTATGCTTAGTGATATTGTTTTGTCTTTATGCTTTGTGATTTTTGCTCTAGCATGACATGTTATAAACAATTGAGATTGCTTAATGTGCCTTGAAATAATCATGCGTTGTTTTAGCATATTAAAGCATAAGTATTGTGGTATTCTCCTTTGATGCTTTATTTGGGTTGACTTGGCACATGCTCACACCATGTTATGACTATCCCAAGTCACCATAGCCTTTATGATCCTTTAGTTTTCGACTTGTGATATCACTTTTTGCTTTAATTAATGATGTTTTGTCGCTTTGCATGATTATGGCCATTATTGCTATCTTAGTTGGTCGCTCCTAGTCTTTTGCTAGCTTCCATAACCAAGTATGAGTTCCACTCATGCATCTAACTCCAAATAAAACCAAGTAATTCCAAAGAGTCCACCATACCTACCTATTAGTATTTGCTATTCCAAGTATATTCATATTTTTATCTACCTTTCGAATTAAACTTGTTACGTGAAGGACCATATCGCATTGCACTTACATATGATGTTTATTATTTGTGCATATTTTGTGTACTAGTATTAAGATACTCGACAGTAGCATAAATAAGATAATCTCTAAAACATAATACCAACAAAAGTGTTATCCCTTAGTGTGCATCACCAAGAAAGTTCTCCGCTATGAGGAACGCCATGACGATCGGGTGTCACATATAACTGCGTTCACATACGGTGGGTCTAAGCCATGTTATGAAGCAAAAACCATGCAAGGTTCATATGGAGAGCCTAGCATGTACAGATATGGCCGCGGAACACGGATGGTCGAAATATCTAGCATGAGTCACATAAATGATGTGATCGATGCCTCGGCGTCCACCTTTGCAACTATATCGCTGGCCGTGATGATCGGGGGTGGTGTAGTGAATAGGGATCGTGGATTCACTAAAACCCTTTTGGGGATAGGAGTTTTTAGTGGAGTCCTTGTTTTAACTCACATAATTATAAACTTAGTATAAAGATCCTTTTGTAATTCTAAATGTAGAGATGGCTCACAGTGAAGCTTATTTTGATGCTGCTGAGTGGGTAGTTGCTAAAAATCTTAGACTTGATGGATCCAACTACACTGACTGGCTTGTGCATCTAAATGATCTCCTCACTAAGAATAATGTGGTAGACTACATACGCCTCATGATGGATTTTAACGAGCCAAACAACTATGAGACCCCACGAGGGTGGGCAGACCGCCATTTTCGTCAAGAGATGTCCATTTACATTCAAGTAATTATGCGCTATAGAATGGTGAACTAACTACATCCACTAATGGGTGATCTTGACCCATACTCGATGGTGGATCAGCTGAGGGCGGAGTTCATAAGCCATGTTCTCATGTGGAAGCACGAGTTTCTTGGAGAGTTCCTTTCTATACAGATGGAGGAACACACTTGTCTGAAGATCCACTTGGAGAGCATACATGATGCACACATGAGACTGGTTTACTTCGTGGACTACTAGATGTCCGACTCCTTTGCGATAGGCATGTTGCTTCGATCGCTACCTCCCAGCTACAAAGGACATGTCCAGAACAACATCATGAGTGGTGATACAGAAACACTAGATGGCATGGGTATACCTTATAGGTACTCACGGTTAGCCTATACGGTCTAGCCCAAGAGGAGTCCACGGTGTAAACGAAACCCAATAAGGATTCGGGTGTCCCTAAGGAATGCGACTCCTTAAAGAACACGACAAGGAATAGATAGAAACTTAACAGGAAACCCTAATTTGTAACCGACTCAGCCTGCTATCCCGAGACCTAGCCTCCCTATATAAAGGCTTGGAGGGGGCAGCGAGGAGGACAATCCACAACCCTAGCATACACCTTGCTAGATTGCATCGGCGCACCCCCTGTAAGTTTCGACTCCCTGATAATCAAGAGCAGACAAGGAGTAGGGTACTCTTTGTTGGAAATATGCCCTAGATACAAATAGTAATAAGGACTATTATCATACTTCATAAAGTTTATCATTAAGTTTTATATCATGATATAACTGTATTGAGTGGAAACATCAATACACATGTGATATATAAACAACCAGGGGTTCCCAGTGAAACTGTAGTCACTAGTTCATTGGTCAACAAATGATCAAGTTTCCTGATCATGTGGCATTTATGCCACTTGGAAATGGAGTCAACTTATTCTGAGAATGAGATGACGAACCAACACCCAACCTACACATCGTGACCCGATCATGTCACGAAGTTCAAGTTACGATGATTAGAATGGATCCTCGTAGAATATTCCTTAGACCGTGAGCCTATATCAATCACTGTCTCCTGAGAGTGCTTAGATAGCATCAAGCGTCTCTTCGTAACAGAGTGATTATAAAGGTGTGTTCAGGTACTCGGAGGAACCGTAAATGCAATATATATCAAGAGTGGGATTTTTCCATCCACGTGACGGAAAGATACTTAAGGGCCCACTCAGGAGAAGTTATATCCTATAGCTGCGCAGCGTGTGATTTGATCACAGGGATATCACTTGTCAGAACGAGTCAAGTAGCATTGTTGAGTTACGAGATTGAACACAACATGGTGATGTCATTGATCAGATCTCAGGCAATGCAAGTATCGAGAGACAAAGGGAATAAGACACGACCGCCCCGGTTCAAATGATGAAAGATCTTCGTGGAATGCACAGGGGTCACATGGCCATCCAGGTCCCTTTGTCGATCATTGGTCCGGGAGTGGCCCGACCATGTCTGGAGTGTTCCCGAACCGTAGGGTATCACGCTTAAGGGTTTGATGATGCTTAGAGAGTGTTTATAGGATCGGGATAATCTCCGAAGAATAGTAGAGAGAAAACCGGAAGGGTTTCGGTAAGTTCGGAGGATGTCCGGAGTGGAGGTGGAAGGTGTTTCATCACCATGGAGATTGAATAATATGTGAATGAATATTAAATATTGATTTAATCATTTATTCATAATTATTTAATAAAAGTGAAAATCTATTTAAATGTCAAAAGGCTTAATGGGCCAATTCCGGAGGGAAGAGGGCCCATTAGGGAAAGGCAAGAGGGAGAAGGGCCACAGGGGGTGGCCAGCGCCCTAGTGGGCTATCCCCTCTGCACGGGGCCCATGGGGGTGGCCGGCGGTGCCACCCCTCCCCCTCTCCTCTCCTTTAGTCCCACCACGGGACTTTGAGGGAGGTAGTACCTCCCCTTCCCCTATATATAGTGGGGGCATTTGGCCAAATAAATACACACAATATTCAATAAAGGTTTCCTCAGTTTTGAGGAGACCTCAAATTGATATTCTCTCTCTCGTGATCGTGGTCGCAAGTTTGGACTGCGCGAACGAGAGACATCTTCACCACGGAGCACCTTCGTGTTGCGGGATTCGGATCCAGGAGCTCTACTTCTGCAACTGTTGCTGGACCGGTGAAGCATGAGTCATCGTCAGGAACCGGACGTGTGTAACTCCCCGCGAGGTGTCACACTTGAGGCACTCAAGTCGTTGGAGCCGCAGGAGCACAAGGACTTCATTATGACCTTGAGGCCGGCTTCGACTCATCTACATCAACCACACTCTCCTGAGCGTTGACAATGCTTTTCGATTTTGTTGTGGAAATGGCCACGGCAGTCGCTGCCACTGGCAGCGATTGAGTGTTTCATGAGGAAGAGTTGGCGGCCATCTGCGGTGCGAGATGGGGGCGGATGCACATGGGTTTACCCAGGTTCGCCCCCCCGGAGGGTAAAGACCTACTCCTGCTAGATTAGATTATTGGAGAGCGAGTTACAGGGGTGGCGAGCTTGGCGGCTAGGCAGCGAGTCGCTTGAGGGGGTGTATGATGGGACGTGAGTCTCTATCATACCCTAGGGAGGTTTATATATGAGGCACCTTGCTAGGGTTTACAAGTTACAACCGAACAAGATAAGGATTCAGAGGTTTTGACCTAATCCGACTGGGCTTCTGTTACGCTCCTGGGCTTCCAGTTGCCAGTCGCCGGGCCTCTCCTTCCGTTGTAATCCAGTCACCATCCTCCAGGCGCGCTCACAGGCCTTTCGGCCCAATCGGAACGTCCCGCTGGGCATACCCCCTTTGGCATATCCCCATCAGTAGTCCCCGAGGCCATCTTTGATGCAGGCGCAGGCGTCCTTTTGGCGTTCGGAGTAGGCAAGCCCAATTTGGGCGCCCAGTCGAGTCGGCAATGGACTCCATCAGAACCAAGGAGAATTTCCCCATGTTTCCATTCGCTGTCCCAGTGATTGTTACTGCTGCCAAGTCGTCATCCCGGCGTGTGGAAAAGACTGGCGGGTAGCGGGTGAAATAAAGGAGTTGGACCGTCAAATCTGGTCAAACTATCCGTTGGAATTTCCAACGGTAACTTCGGCGCAATTACCGTGAGTAATGGCTATCCCGATTTTGGCAGGTGGCATTCCCATATAAGGGGAGTGATGGTTCAGCTCTGCAGACCTTCTCTGCATTCTTCATTCTTCCTCATTCGTTCTTCTTGTCTCCAATCTCCCTGCCTACATCCTTCCGACTTGTCCTTTCCGCATCGTGCGATTCCACATCCTACTCGATGGCGCCTCCCAAAGGCTCATGGGGAAAATCCAAGTGTACCACAGCCCAGCTTAAATCCTTCGAGGACGCCGGAGTACTCTGCAAGGGGAACTCGCGGGTTCCCCCTCCTCCGAGACCGAGCCAAAGCCGCGACCCGGCGAATTCATCTGTTTTCGCAGCCATCTTGAGAGGGGTTTGGGATTCCCCACTTCACTCTTTTTCCGCCGCTTCTGCGCGTATTACGCAATCAAGCAATCGGATCTCGGTCCGCATAGCATCGAGCAGCTGGTGATCTTCGTCGCCTTCTGCGAATGTTACCTCGGCTGTAGGCCGTATTTCCCGCTGTGGCTGGAGCTCTTCCACAGCTGCATCGGGCGCTAGGCGTCCAGTGGCTTGATGTTGGCCGCAGGTGGCCTCACATTCCAACTGAAGCCGAAGGCCAATTTCGTCAAGCTCCTCCTGCCAAAAAAGGCCGCCAGCGAGTGGAAGAAGAGCTGGTTCTACTTCAAAGAAGCCACTCCCTCCGGCGAGGTGGCTCTTCCCGAGTTTGTCGCCGAGAGGAGCGAGCCTTGCCGGTTGGCACCGAAGAAGCTTCCCAAAGACCAGTGGATGGCCGTCGCAGAAATGATGGACCAGATCCAGAAGCTGAAGGAGCAGGGGTTGATTCCGATCAACCTCTACAACTGCTGGCTCGGCCGGCGTCTGGTTCTGCTGGCGGCTCGGCCACACTGGATGTATGAATACAGCGGGAAGCATGACCCCTCCTAAACCAGCAAGGAATCATGAGAGGCCAAGGACTACAAGGCCGCCCTAAAGAAGATCACCGATGCAGAGTTCACCAGCGTGGCGGTCGGGCTCGCCCCGTACACTCCTATGAAGAACGAAGCCCCCACAGTAAGTTCTCTTCCCAGTCGCTATGTCCATACCTCAGTTCTCAGTCTCCGCGTTTGGTGTTTTACTCGTGGTGGTTCTCAGCTTTTTCAGGTGTTGGAGGGCTGGTTCCCTCCGCTTGATGAAGAGGTTCCCCAGGAACTGGAGGAAGACTCCAAGGGAGACTCTTCCGACAGTGACGGGGAGGAGGAAGAGGTTCCTCCCCTAGCGCCTGTGGCTCGCAAGACCCGCATGCAAAAACAGCGTGAGTTCGAGGCGAGCCACAGCCTGGACGAACACGACGGAGGCGATGAGGTCGCGCAGGAGCACAAGTATCGGCGTACCGCTACATCGTCGAAGCCCGCACGCAAGCCCAAGTCGCCAGCGAATAGGCCCACGTCGCCGTCCAAATCGACGGTGGTGTTCGAGTCGGATGACGATTCCGATGATGAAGGTTCCCCCAAAGTCTCGCACAAGGCCCCAAAGGATGCAATCCCGACAAAGGGGTTGGAGGGCGAGGACACGGAGGTAGTGGTAGAGGTTCCCCTGATGGTGATTGCGCTGATGGCCTCGGGGGTTCCAAGCCAAGAAGCGGCTGAGGCGATGGCGTCCAAGTCGCCGCAGCCGTCAAGGGCGGCCGTGTCGGAGCCGTAGATCCCGGCGACTGCGGCTTCATCGTCGAGGAAGCCCGCGGTTTCGTGGGCTTCAGACGTCTTCGAGAGGGGGCTCACCCGCAAGTTGGGTCCCGAGTTGGACAAGCCCGCCCACATCAGCACGTGCTTCAAGGCCCCTCCCGGTCGCTAAGTGAGTACTGCTCCTTCATCCCGATTGGCCTCGCTCTTTTTGTATTGTCGTTATATTGATTGTGGGAACTCGTGCAGGTCGGGGGCCAAGAAGATTGGTCGTCCTTCAGTGGCTAAGATTCCACCGGCCGCCCCCACAGGAGAGGGCGACCTCCCCAAGAAGAGAAAGGCCGTCGGAGATGTGGCGACCGTGGAAGTCGTGAAGAAGCAGAAGGGGGATGCCGACGATGCCGCAGCCAAGGACAGCGCCGTGGAGCCAGATGCTGCGTCAGTCGCCGAAGAGGTGGTGGCGGCGCGATCAAAACCAGTCTTGGATGCGTCCGTGCCGGAAGCGCCAGCCCCGACAACAAGTGCCCCCGACAGAATGTCAGCGACGTTCCCGTGCTTCATGGCGAGGGGGTTTCCAGGTGTGGCGGACACCTAGTCTCCGCAGAGTCCAAAGATCGTGGATGCGGACATTGGGTCCCATCGTGGGCGCACTTCCTTCACGATCCCATCGACTGACACCGGAGAACGTCACAGAATGCTCGGCGCTGCTATTCAGGTATGTCCAGTCCCCGAGTTCCTAGTCGCTGAATTTCAGCGGCTGGGAACTGAACTTCTTGATCCTCTCCAGTCCCTGAATTCCTAGTCGCTGAATTTTGGCGGCTAGGAGTTGAGTTTTGTTTTTTTCTTCCCAGTCCCCGAGTTCCTGGTCGCTGAATTTCAGCGGCTGGGAACTGGGTTTTGTTTTGTCAAATGCTGAGGTGTGTTGTTTGTTTGCAGGGATTGCAAAGGGAGTCGACCGATCGGCAGGCCGCGAGAGAGTGCTTGGAGCGTGACTTGCACGAAGTACAAGAGGCGAACCAGCGGCTTCAGGAAACTTTTGGTGAGTATCTGTTTGTCTTTCTTTTCCTTTGTCGGGTGTGAACTAGTGGTGTACAACATGCTGATGGTTTCTCTTGCAGATGGTTTCCCGGCTGTGATTTCCAAGGCCCGTGAAGGGTATGTTCCAGTCGCCGAGCTGGACTCGACGAATGGACGAATAGCCTCCCTGATGCAGGACTTGGAGGAAGCGAAAGCGGCCTCAGTTTCCTCAGAGGAGCGAGCGAAGGCTGCTGTTGCTGCGGCTGAGGAGGAATGCAAAGCCACGGATTCCATCATCGTGGGGCTGCACAACGAGCAAACCGCCTTGGAGAAGCACGTCACGGAGAACTGCCGCAAACTCCTTGGTGAGTCTCCGTCTTTGCCTGACCCGTTTGTCGAGTCCCTGATTTGGGGGTTTCATAGTTTCACTGACACCTGACTTTGCAGCTATGGTAGGCCAAAGCGATCCGGTGTTGCAGACCTACAATGCTTCGCAGTGCGTGACTGTCGTGGTGAACACAGCCATGGCTTCGGCGTTGTGCGTCCAAGCGGCTCTTCAGGGCATGTCCCCCACTGAAGTTACTCCTGGGGGGCTTACGGAGGTGTGGCTCTATTTGGAGGAGGTGCCTGCCGTAGTGGAGTGGATGACGTGCTCGGCGTTCAGGCGCGGGGCCACCACAGCGTTGAGCTTAGGGCTCGCCCACTTCCCCGACGACTTCGACCTTGACGACGTGACGAGTGGCTACCCATCGGCGACCGGCACGGTGGAGATGTTAGAGGTGCTGAAGCTGACCGTGAAGGCCGCCCCTTACGCCGATCGGGTCTTGGCGATGGGGGATCTACTGCCGTACCAGGAAACGGTGTTGGCGCCTGGCAACCCTGAGCCAGAGCATCGCGACATGAAGTCGGAGAAGCCCTTCCGGTCGTCGTTGTCGAAGTCGCTAATGACGTACCCGACGAACCCGTGGCAGCCTTTTGTTCGTGTCAAGGGGGGTGGCGCTGCTTCTTCATCAGGGCCTGTAGAATAAACAATGTAATTGTCCAATTTGCGATGTATGCCAAGTGGCAACTGTTGTAAAGTATTTTGTAATATATGCCAAGGGGAGTCGATCGACTCGTATTGCGACTAGGATTGTGTGGTGTGTTTGTTTTTGGTTGAACGAGTCCCCGAGCGCGTCCGCCCTTTAATGGGGTATAACTCGGTTGTATACTTTTGTGTATTGTTTTGGTTGTGCACTGTTTTTATCTATCACGTCTTCTGAGTGGCGAGTCCCCGAGCGCGAGTGGGGCTGATTTGTAGGCGAGTCCCCGAGCGTGGTGCTCGACCATGTTGGTCATATCCCTGTTGTAGGTTGTGAGTGCGTTGTTTGTAACGCGTCTCCTCCCCTGGCCCGGAGAGTCAGTCGCTTGGCGAGTCCAAGGCAGCTCTCTTACTTGGTGTGTTCCCGAGCCGTGTGGTGGTTCCCGTTTTGCGGAGTCCCCATGCGTGGTACTTTAACCGTTCGAGTCGCTTTGCACGAGGATGGGAGGGACAGGTCACTGTGAGAAGCATGTACCGGTTGTCTTGGCCCGGTGGGCCAGTCGGGCTAGGCGACTCCAATGGCGGCTCCAGGTTGGCGTTTTTGTGGACGACCCAAGGCCCGAATATTTCCAGTGCCCTTGTGCTGCACTACTTAGCCGTGCCGGTCGCTCGACCAGAGGTTGACTTCCGTAGGTAGTGTATTGCTAATATGTACGAGTGCGAGTGGCACAAGAATATGGCGAGTGGGCACAATTTGTGTGATCCGGATGAATTTCATTATATATGCCAGCGGAGTACAATGTGAAGCTCTAAGTATAGAACTTTCTGAGGAGGTTTACATTCCATGGCCTCCCGACCTCCAGTTGGCCGTCACCCCGTATGTCGATGACGTAGTAGGCATCATTGCCAAGGACTCGGCCTATGGCGAATGGCCCCTCCCATGGGGGGGGGGAGAGTTTGTGCATGCCCTTCTTGTCTTGGGCTAGTCGTAGGACCAGGTCGCCTTCCTGAAAGGTGCGAGTTCGCACTCGGCGGCTATGGTAGCGGCGGAGTCCTTGCTGGTATATGGTGGTGCGGGAGCAAGCCAGGTCGCGTGCCTCATCGAGTTGATCGATGCTGTCTTGGTGGGCAACCTCGTTGGTCGCCTCGGCGTAGTTGGCGACTCGAGGTGAGTCGTGCTCCAGGTCGGTTGGCATTATGGCCTCGGCGCCATACACCATGAAGAAGGGTGTGAACCCGGTTGAGCGATTGACGGAAGTGCGAATCCCCTATATCACAGAGGGGAGCTCGTCGACCCCGCACCCTGGGGTGCGCTCGAGGGGCACCTGGAGTCGCGGCTTGATCCCATGGAGGATGCTCTGGTTGGCGCGTTCTGCTTGGCCATTTGACTCCGGGTGGGCGACTGATGCAAGGTCGAGTCGAATGCCATGTCCTTGGTGAAGTTGGTGCCGTTGTCTGTTATGATGTTGTGCGGGGAGCCGTACTGATAGATGAGTTCGCATAGGAACTTGGTGGCTGTCTTGCTGTCGCACTTTTTTATCGGCTTGGCCTCGACCCATTTGGTGAATTTGTCGACTGCGACCAGGAGGTGAGTGAAGCCAGACGGGGCCTTCTTGAACGGGCCTACCATGTCCATGCCCCATACGGCGAATGGCCAGGTGATGGGGATGGTCTTGAGTGCCGAGCCAGGGAGGTGCGTCTAGTGGGCATACTTCTGGCATCCGACGCATCATTGGACGATGTTGGTGGCGTCGGCGTGTGCGGTGAGCCAGTAGAAACTGTGCCGCATGGCCTTGGCGACTAGCGACTTGGTGCCGGCGTGATGGCCATAGTCGCCGGCATGAATGTCCTGGAGGATCTTGCGGCCTTCTTCTGGCTGTACGCAGCGCTGGAACACGCCGGTCACGCTGCGTCTGTGGAGCTCGCCATTGATGATGACGAAGGATTTGCAGCAGCACACGATCATTCGTGCCTCCGTCTCATTGCTCGGTAGGAGTTTGTGTTCCAGGAAGGCGACGTATGGTGTTGTCCAGTCGCTAGGTTCCACAACCATGGTGACTAGGGCCGGTTCTGGTTGCAGTGGGATCCCGACATCGATCTCTTTTGGTGGGCTGACCGATGGTTTGTGGATGATGTCGAGGAAGACGCCTACTGGTGGCGCTTGTCGGGTCGATCCGATGCGGGAGAGGGCTTCTGCCTCCTCGTTTTTGCGCCAGTCGAAGTGTCCTCCCAACTGGTCGACAGCTTGGCGGTACGCGATCATTGTTGGGGAGACGGTGTCGCACGTCCCGGCGACTTGGCCGGCGACTAGGTCGGAGTCGCCATAGCATTGTAGGCGGTTGACGTTCATCTCCTTAGCGGCTCTCATGCCGTGAAGGAGGGCCTCGTATTCTGCCATGTTGTTGGTGCAGGGCTTGAAGTTGAGGTGGAGCATGTAGTAGAACTTGTCCCCTTTGGGTGAGGTCAGTATGACCCAGCCCCAGCACCGTCGGTGTTCTTGGAGTCGTAGAAATGGAGCGACCAGTAGTGGAGGTACGGGATCTTTTATGGCTGATGTGCTTCTTCCCAGTCTGCAAGGAAATCAACCAGGGCTTGTGACTTGATCGCTTTGCGAGGCTCGTATTTGATGTTGTGGATGCCGATTTTTACAGCCCACTTGGCGACTCGCCCGGTCGCCTCGCGATTGCGTATGATGTCTTGTAGGGGTGTGGAGGAGACCACCGTGATTGGGTGCTCCTGGAAGTAGTGTGGGAGTCGCCGTTGTGCTCGGAATACCGCGTACACTAGTTTTTGGTATTGCGGGTAGCGCTGTCGTGAGTCCGTTAGGACTTCACTGATGTAGTAGACGGGGCGCTGTATGGGGCGCTCCTTGCCCTCTTCCGGCCGTTCGACGACCATCACGACGCTGACGGCGCGAGTAGAGGCCGCGACATAAACGAGCATTGGCTCTTTGTCGAGTGGAGCAGCGAGTAGTGGGGCCGCGAGTAGCACTTCTTTGAGCGCTTTGAGTGCGTCGTCGGCCTCCGCGTCCCATTGAAATGTGGGGTTCTTGCGCATCAGGCGGTAGAGGGGAATTGCCTTCTCGCCTAGTCAGGGGATGAAGCGGCTGAGGGCCGCGACTCGCCCTGCCAACTTCTAGACATCATGCAGGCACTCGGGTTTTCCGAGCCGCGTGATGGTGTCGATCTTGGTGGGGTTGGCTTCGATGCCTCGCTTAGAGACTACATATCCCAGGAGTTGTCCGGTGGGGACGCCAAAGGTGCATTTTCCGGGGTTCAGTTTGATGTTGTACCTTCGCAGGTTTGCGAAGGTTTCAGCTAGGTCGGTGAGCAGGTCGTCCTGGCGGGTGGATTTTACCACCACGTCGTCGATGTAGACGTGAATGTTGCGGCCAATTTGGCTCGCTAGGCATTGCTGCATGCATCTCTGGTATGTGGCGCCTGCGTTCTTGAGGCTGAACGTCATGGCTGTATAGCAGAATGCGCCGAATGGCATAATGAACGCCGTCTTCTCCTCGTCCTCGACCTGTGTCACCGCGTTGACGACAACCGCGCGGGCGAGCACCTTCTTCTCGCGCTTGGTGCCGAGTCCGGTGAGGGTGTGTAGCGAGCCGACGGCAGTGCCGAAGCCGCCGCTGTTCCCATTGTCCCGAGGTGGGTTGTTGTTGGGGTCCTCCCTTGCTCGTCTCGCCTTCTCAATCTCTTTGAGAGAGTGGCAATCAGCGGTGGTGCGGGTGGCGGGTTTTCCCTTCCTGCTATGGTAGATGCAGGGCTGATTGAGCAGGGCGACAGGGTCGAATTTCGGCCTCGTCGTGTTGTTGGCGCGGTAGTTCCCGCTGTCGCGGTAGTTTCCTCCATCCTGGCGGTAGTTCTTGGAGTCGCGCTGGCCGTAGCTGGCGTTGGCGACGAAGTCGACTCGCCCGTCCGTGTGGCGCTTGCCGGTGATGCAGGTGTTGCTGTAGCGCATGTCGCGTAGGCGCCCGCTGTCGTGGATGCTGGTGCGGCGTCTTCCTCCCGACTCGTCGTCGGAGTATTGGTTGGGGTCCTCCTTCGCATAGCACTTGGCGATCTCGAGGAGGTCAGGGATGTTGTCGAGCGTCCGGTAGACCCTCTTGATCTTAGCGACCAGGAGTTCGTACCGGCACGTGTTCTTGAAGCAGTGTATCGCCGTGTCTGGGTGGATGCCAGAGGCGTTTATCCATAGTTCTTGCCATCTTTGGATCCAGCGGTGAGTCGACTCGCGTTGTCCCTGGATGCATCGCTCCAGGTCCTCTATGGTGGTGGCGCGGGTGTAGGAGCCCTCGAAGTGCGTGACGAAGGCGTCCCGCATTTCTTCCCAGGAATCGATGTTGTCGGTGGGGAGCGTGTTGATCCATTGCCGGGTCGCACCCTCCATCATCAGGGAAGGTAGCGAGCGGCCAGCAGGTCGGTGTGGCCTGCGATTCCCATTGCCATGAGGTATGTGTCAAGCCAAACAACGGGATCGTACGCCGGGTCGAACTTTTTGATCTCCTTGGGGGCCTTGAAGTTGGTGGGGTATTTTTTCCCGCGAATCATGGGCCCGAAGCATTGCGGCCCGGCTCGACTGAGCGAGCCTCTTGGTTCCGGGTCGCCGCGGTTGGTGAGGGTGTGCTTCAGGTTGTTGGGTTGGCGCGACCGCCACGCCTGGTTGTTGATGATGTTCGTACAGGCATCGAGGGGCTGCCCGTTGGCGGCGACCGTGTTATTCGCCGCTCGCGGCTCGTTGGTGGACAGCGCGGGATTGGCGGCCCGTGGTTGGTTCGCTAGGGGCTGCGGTGGTGGGCAAATTAATGCGTTGGCAACGGTGGGGTGGCCGCTTGATGCCGCCCTGCTTGCTGATGAGCGGGAGTACATCCGTCCCCATGGGTCGACTCCCGCAGCTTGTTGCTCGACAGCCCTGACGAGTAGGGCCTTGGCGTACTGGATCTGTAGTGGTAGCCCGTTAGCGTCGCGGGCTTGAGGCGAGATGATGATCCGCGGTTGGTCTGGCGGGGGCGCATGGCCCATGGGTGGTGGAGGGGCTCCGGTTGCCGGTGCACCAGGTGGTGGTCTCGCGGGGTTGCTTCCGCCTGGCGGCGCGTTCTCGCAGTATTCGCGCTCGGCGGCGCGTGCGGGGCCGCTCTCGTCGTTGAAGTTCAGGACGCAGCCCTGGACGTTGGAGTTCTGGCGGGTCCTGATGCGGCGCTGGTGATAGAGCGACAGCTCCCACGCCGTCTCTCGTTCGAGGCAATATTTCTCGCGCTCGGCGAGTTCGTTGCGTTCCGCCTCCACGAGCCGCAGGTGGGCTTGCTCCACCTCCGTGGCTGTCGCAGTCGGCGGGATCGGCGTGGCGAACGGATCTGGCGGGGCGGCCGTGCTTCCCGCCATGTAGATCGCGTTGAAGCGATTGGATCTAGTGCGAAAATCCTTGGGGGAGTCCGAGCCCTTATCGAAGTCGAAGATCCCCAGGATGGAGGAGTCTTCGAAGTCCTCGGGGTTGGAGACTCACGTGATGCAGTCCTCCCGTGATGCGGCGGTGATGGATCCATCGACCGAGGCAGGGGTCGCGGAGTCGGCGTCGTCGTTCAGGGCGTCATTGTTGGTGGCGGCGTTAGTCTCGACCGCGTAGCTGGCGGCCGAGTCGTACTTGGTGACGAGGCTCCTGATGGAGTGGACCTGTGTAACACCCTCGAATCGGCCCTATGCAAGTTTTAGCGATTCCTGCCAAACCCGCATAGAAATGATTCAAAGATGCCCACCAGGCACTTGTGTGCGGCTGGAAAACAAAGTAATAACATTACACAATAGTCCACGATGGAACCCACAGAAACATATATATACAACAACGACTCCATGAGTCAAAAATACAGATATACAATACAAAGATCCAAATCACCTTGAAAACGATACAGCATCCGAGTACGGATAAGAAGCAAATTGAGCTAAGAGCCCTGAAGAATAAACAATGGCGTCCATAACCCTGCCCAGGCCAAGCCAGAAGGGTAACCCTGCTAACAACGTCAAACTTATGCCTGCTAAAACAAAAGGGGTGTCGACAAAGGGCAAAGGTAAAAGAGAGCAGTCAGTACTGAGGCCAATACACGGCGAGGCTAGAATTCGGTCGCTCTCGCCTACATAGGTATGGTGGACTGAAGCGGCAGCGCACCATGCACTAAACAACCTATAGAGACTCGATAAACTGTCGGCTATTAGAGAGAGATAAGAAAGACCTATTCGAATCCAACCTGATACTAACACCAATCATACCCATCCTGGTATTCCCCCTCGAGACCAAACGAGGAAGTCAAACCGAGGAACTCACACAGTTGGCAGTTTTATTCATTCCATTATAGTTGAAGCACTTACTAGTCAGATATAGATAGCATGAGTCATCCTGATAGCACTAGTAGTAGGCAGTTTTAGTTAACCATTCAATTGTAGTTGTAGTACTTACTAGTCAGATACAATTAGCATGTGGCATCCCAAACCCGACAGTTGTTGGCACTTTTATTTCATTCCATTGGAATTGCGATACTTACTAGGCAGGTATAACATGACACGATACACCCCAGTTCCACCAGTTGTTGGCACTTTTATTATCCATTCCATTGTAGTGAAGCGGATTACTAGTCACATATTAAGTCAAATTTATAGCACTACTTTAGTTATGCTTGTCTATGATCGAGATACTGTGCTCCAAGTCATCCATAACCACGGACACGGCTTTCAGAAAGATTTACCCTGCAGAGGTGCACAAATAGCAACACACACACGATCAACCTCGGAAAAACCAAATCAAAACCCAACGAGGCTTTCACGACAAAGCAATCACAGGATTCATAAAATATTTCAGGGGGCCACCCCACTAAGCTACCCGCAACGAAGTTGGCTGGCTCCGAGACGGACCCAAGGTTTGTGTCAATGGCTGTAAATGACTGGGAACCCAAATGTGTGACTGGGCTTGTCGATACCGCAAAAACATTCCACGTTCCAAAACAGTACAGGTGCTCCACGCACAATCGTAAATAAAGCAGTAAAGCATGGCATAAGTACAGGATAGTAATAAAGCCCCAAACTAGTTTGCGGCCCCAAGAAATAAGAAATGAATCAAGCTCTGGCTAAGGGGGATCGATAGGGTCTCCCGAATGTGGATAGTGCGAATAGTCAAGGAGCAGGTATCAAGTACTCGGGGCCTACGGGACACAAGTGGACATGATAAACCAAATAACAGATATTGCCCACCGGTGCCTCTTTCATTAGTTATCCCAGAAATTTAATAGTTGTATTTAAAGTCATGATCCTCTCCACCGTAAAGCATATGACAACATTCCAACAACTCTGTGGTACTTCACGACACGAGATCACACCTGAGCAAGCGACTACGACTCGCAAGACCATCTATCTACCAAACAACAGGTAATAAGAGGTGTCCAAGGCAATATAAAGGCTACACAGAATATATCTGGTACGAAACACTAAAGCATCACGATATGGATAGCAATAGATCAATAGGAGGAAATAAAGACTATAAATGCAAAATAGGTAGAAATGGGGAGAATGCTCGCCTGGGAAACACTGCCGAAGATACATATCCGAAGAACTTGTCGATACTCGCATCCACTCAACGGCCTAATCCACGAAGAAGCAAAGCACTAAAACAAACACCGGATGCACTATTTAATACTACGGCAAGAGTCAGCATGTTCATGATATGATGCATGGCATGGCAAGATGCAGTGCAATTAGGCAATATTAAGCGGAAGCGAGGTCCCGATGATTAATTAAGAGGTTCATGTTGTTTAGCTACCCCGCAATTTAAATGTTGTATTAATAAGGCAAAACATGGCATCGGTTCGCTACACAAATTTAAATGGAGGCAATATAAGACTAGAAAAGCCCGCATATGCGCTCCATATTTAATTATTAGGTGAATCTGCATAATGCCCCCAAACCACACAATATATATGCGACATGATCAAATTAATATGCAACAATTTTATATAGCATTTATAAAATAGGGATAGGTAGGGGTCACACATCTAGGGTCGAGGATCTTGGGGCTCGAAAGGTTCGGCGGGATCGGTCTTCGGATACGTGTAGACGGTCATGGTGTCCGGGGAGGCGATCTTAGTTCTAGGCTTCAGATCCTCGGGACCGGGGTCTTCAGGGTTTGGGGATGGGTCTTGGCGTCCGAGAATCTTTGGGCCTCGGCTAGCAGGTTCCGGGAGGAAGAGCTTGGCAAGGCGAGGTGGAACTTGGTGATGAACAGGTTCACGGACACCGGCTCGAGTGGCGACGCGAGATAGGGAACATCGACGAAGAACACCGGGCGCCAGCGAGCTTCAACAACCATCTGTGATTTTTTTAAGGAAGGTGTCACTGATAGCTTGGTGAGGAAAATAACACAACAAACATGCACTTGAGAGAGCACTATTAGGACAAACACCTCACGGCCTCAGAACACGCATACACCTCAGGAACGATCGAAGAGAGCAACACGCGCGATAGGCAACGGTGAGCAGGCGATGCTGCCTCAGACGGGCAGGACGCACGCACGAGGAGCACCAGCGATGGCCGGTTCGAGGCAGCAGCGGTGAGGCCTGGAAGTCGACAGGAGGCTCGGGGAGGACGGGGCTCTGACGAACTTGGAGGTGGGGTTGCGAACGACGGGAGTAGGCGTGGCCGGGAAGAGGAGGGCACCGCCGGGGCGGCGGGGTCCTGCGGTGGAGCGCCAGGGAAGAGCGGCAGATGGTGGCGTCGGGCTCTGGCGGCGAGGAAGCAGGCTCGGGGAGGCCTTAGGTCCTATGTAGAGGCTAGAACGAGCGCCGACGCTGAGAGGGCGGCGCTGCGTGAGGTCAGGCTAGGGGCCTCCCATGGCGGCGGGTGGTTGCAGACGAGGTCGCGAGGAGGAGCCGAGCAGGGAGAGAGAAGAGGCGCTGTGGTAGGGAGGAACTCATCCGGGAGCGGCTGCTGCGGGGCCGGGGAAGGCGAGAGCGGCGCCTGGCGAGGCCGGCGGCAGCAGATCGGGGATGAGGGAGCACTCGGGTCGAGGCGGGGCCTCGCGAGCGAGGGTAGGTAGGAGGCGACGGGGATCGAGAGTGGGGTGCGTGCGTGGTGGGCATCGCTGCGGGGTGGGGCCAGGTTAGCAAGCGAGCAGGGATGGGGTGCTGGCAGCAGGGCGAGATCGGGTCGAGGCAGGTGAGAGGAGCGACGACTCGGGGTGAGGCTAGGGTCGCATGGCGCTCGCATCGATTAGAGGCAGGTGGGGCCGAGCGGTCGAACGGGTTGGGGTAGCGTGCACTGGAGGTGTACCATAGGGTGGGGCCAGGGAGCGTGCGAGGCGTGTCGGTGCTGCGCACGTGAGCGAGAGTGCGTGCTTGGGTGTAGCTTCAGGGTGGCAGCGGTAGAGGGGTGGTGATGTGTGGTGAGTGCGGGATCGGGTGTGGTGTGGTTTAGGCTAGGGATTAGGGTTAGGGTTTGGAGGTGGCCGGCTGGGCTTCTAGGCCTTGCTAGCTGCCTCCCAAAATAATATAAATTTTGGTTATTATTTTAAGAGACGTTTGTAATTTGTTTTTAGACAAACAAAATATTTGGAAGAGTCCGGGGTTATGATTTGAAATAAAGACGGGAATATTTAGAAAACAAAACTAGCCTTTTAGAAAATAGTTTTAGACAAACATATGCATGCAGACATGAAGATGCTCAAATGCAATGTGGCATGATGACATGAGCATGTGGTCATGATGATGTAGAAAACAAAAATATAGCGATTTTCTAGTAGTGGTTTTATCGGGGTGCTACAACCTGCTCTTCCAAAAGCAGATCACGGTGCGGCGGCGATCCGCCGATGATCATCGTTGCAGCTGGGTCGACCGCGCCAGTGAAGCCGACGAAGAGGTTGATGGAGCGGACCGGCATCACCGCGCCGTGAGTGACCGGGCGTGACGCCGGGATGTAGCTTCTGGGCAGGATCTGTAAGATCCCGCCGATGGCGATCATGCGACCGGTGGCGAGCGGCCGATCGATCGGCGAGTAGGGTCTCGCTGCAGAACTCAGGCCAGTCCTGCTATGCCCCACGGTGGGCGCCACTCTCGTGGAAATGGCGACGGCAGTCGCTGCCACTAGCAGCGATTGAGTGTTTCCTGAGGAAGAGTCCGCCCCCATCTCGCACCGCAGATGGCCGCCAACTCTTCCTCATGAAACACTCAATCGCTGCCAGTGGCGGCGACTGCCGTGGCCATTTCCACGACAGGTTTTCATGGGTAAGTTTGCGAAAATCCCCTCCCGTTACTGCATTACTAATAGATAGGTCCTGGCAACATCAGGGGTTCAGGGGCGTTGGGTAAAAATTTATTGTTTTCATACTCAGAACCTCTACAGTGATATCAGAGCTAGATCTATGCGTAGTAATGCTAGTATGGGTAGAACATATGTGATGTAGTGTGTGGGCATTGATCTTTTAGTTGTTACCCTCCCACGTGTACTTGTGTATACCGCAGTAATGCTTGATGAAGCGGCCCCCAAGCGACTTTACGCGTTCATTCGCGAGACTGGTCCGTGCTTGACATACGCCTTGTACCGTATAAAGTGGCTTAGGGGGTGTCTGTCTCTCTCGCATTAGTTGGTATGCCATTTGCAATGGAGGGCCCCGAAAGGGGTGTAGTATAGACAACTACTTGATCAGCGTTGTGCTAGAAGGTCATAGGTAAGAACGGTTCTTGTGCGGAAGCCCATTCAGCCACGTAAAACATGCAAAGATAAAGTAGACGTGTCTAACTTTGTTTTGCGGGGGCATTGCTTTGTGATATGGTTGTGGAAAAGGTAAAGTGATTAGCTTATGTTACATAGTAGTAGATAGTCACGGAGGTGACAGACTACCATGCTGGAAAGACACCGATACCCTGGTGTCTATAGTGCCGGAACTCTAGCACCGAAATCCGGTGACGACGGATGGAGATCACGATGTGAAGGACCATGTCACATCGCATTTACATTAAATGTTATTGTTTGTATATCTTATTGTGTGCTAGTATTAGATACTTGACTGTAGCCTAATAAGATGATCCCTGTTAAAATTACCAATGATTGTGTTCCCCCTTAGTGTGCACCACCAAGAAAGTTCTTCGGAATGAGGCAGGCCGTGATGATCGGGTGTCAGACATATCTACGTTCGCATACAGTGGGTGTAAGCCATGTTGCACAGCGAATACACTAAGGTTGGGTTGGCGAGCCTAGAACGTTACAAAGACATGGCCTCGGAACACGGATGGTCGAAAGATCGAGCACGAGTCGCATGAATGATGTGACCGATGTTTAGCGTCCACCCTAGAACCCACACTGATGGCCGTGATGATCGGGGGAGATGTGGGGAAAAGGGGTCATGTTATCACTAGAAGCCTTCAGAGGATAGGTGTTTCTGAGTGGAGTTATTATTAACTCCTTTAATTATAAACTTAGTCTAAATTCCTCTTACAATTATAAATGTAGAAAATGGTTCTCCCCGATGCTACCTTTCCTATTGACGATTGGTTTGAAGGAGAGAAGCTCAGGCTAGATGGATCAAACTTCTCCATATGGGTTGCGCGTCTCAACGTTCTCCTTAGAGAGAATAACGTGGTTGACTATATACTCGACGAGATGGATTTGGATCAGCCCATTGACCTAGAGACCCCAGAGGAGCGGGAAGACTGCTATCACCCTCGGCCTCCTTCATTTCAGTTACAATGTGTTTCGGAATGGTGAACGAGCTGTGGCCGGTCGTGGGTAATGTCGACCCTCGTACGGTAATGCCACACCTTAGGACACATTTCATGGAACAAGCACGCATATGGAAGCATGAGCTGATGGGAGACTTCCTCTCCATTAAGATGGAGGAGAACTCATCGCTTGACGACCACTTGGAGCGCATGCATGATGCGCACATGCGGCATGCATACATTCTGGATAGCTGGATGACGGGCTCTTTTGCAAATGACGTTGTGCTGCGATTGTTGCCACCAATCTACCAAGCACAAGTCAGGACTTGCATTATGAGAGGCGACGCGGAAACACTAGATTTCCATAGGTTCGTATCACATCTCAGGAATGTGATGGTTGAATCCGTTATCACTGAGGTCATCAATGACAAAGGTATATATTTGATATACAATTTTATAAATGTTATAATCTTGTAAACACATTTGCAGTGTTAAGTATATTTGATACTTGTTCTGTTTTGAGGTGCTTGCTGGAGAGGAGGTGACGTTACGTGTTGATGGCGAGCATGATGATGATGTCCAACGACACTCTCCCTCGACATTTATCACTTAGTTTATGTTTTAGGATGATTATTGTAATCAAAATATTGTGAACTTCTTTAGTGTGTTTCACATTTTGTGAGACTGTTATTCATACCAGTTTGTAACAAACAGTTGTTCCACTTTTATGAATGATCTCTATTCATGTTCATATCTTGTTCGATTATATGTGAATTATCCTTGTTTTTGAAACTAATTGATAATACATGAACATTTGTAAAATATTGAAATGCCTTAAAATACCGAACTTAATGATATGTTCATTAATGAATGAAACCATTGTTTAAATTCAAAGTTATGTTGATAATATGTGAAAGTCATTTGATTACTTATCACATATGAATCATGCCTAAGTTTGGCAAAATAACTTGAACACTGTGTATTACATGAATACAAAGTGTTTGATGAATTGTTAAAAGTAAATACATATTCGATGTATTATGTTTTAACAAAATGGTAATTATCATTATATGATTATTTAAATGTGTATATAAGTTTACCAAAGGAAACATGAGTATGAAACTATTTTATATGATCAAATTATTTCATCAATAAAGAGTATAAAGTTAAAAGAGAATCTAATTACTACGATTTGATCAATAGTAATGAAATTTGACTTTATAAGAATGGCATAAAAGAAAATTGTGAAATGCGATGCATTTGAAATGTCAAATTGCAAAGCATCACAAATGTGATATTAGATATCAAAGTGGGTGAATAGATGGCACCAAATAAATCGTTGTAGTGTAGATGTAGAGACCATTAGTTAGAAATAGTTAGGACTCAATTAGAACATATAGTGAACCATTTGGATTCATGAAATCGGCTCCATATCTAGTATGGATCGTCGTAAAAGTTTTGGGGTTATACGATATAACCAAAACAATAGCGAATAAGTCCTTGTAGAGTATTCATTGGAAACTTTGAATACGAAATCCATAGCTGAAACCAAAAGGAAAGCAAAACTTGTATTTCTTGGATTTTGGTGCATTTTCAAGAAAGTTCACATTCAGTGATATTTCTCGATTATGAAGCTTTTGGAAGATAGTGTGAAACACGATGAGGATTCAAAACCCTGCATCAGAGTGTGAGAAGGAACATAAAGTGTTCCTAAATGATTCTCTTCACAAAGGAAAGAATCAATGATAATGATCATTGTGTTTTCCCCATGGGTGCTTTCACTACATAAAGTAGGATTCAAAATGCATCCCATACCTTGTATGGAGTCATTTGTGAATCATTTGTCATGATTACCAGAATATGACATACCTACGAACTACTAAGGAAATAATGGTAAACTAATGATATGAGAAATCCCAAAGCAAAATTCCCTTGAGATTAGAAAGCAATTCATTGCTAAAACTTACAAAGTAAAGGGTTACATGGATTTTCCCAAATGACTTCAAAGCCATAGTGGAAAATGGGGTTAATTACAAAAGCACAATTTGTCAAGTATTGGACAAATTCAAATGAATTTGATTCAAGTGTGCTGAATGTCTAGAGGATTTAAAACTAGTAAAAGTACTAGTATCTCATAGTAAAACTCCAAGTTTGATATTTGATCAAAGGATTTTGAAGTTGTTCAAAATAGTGAGTGGATATGCAATTTGCATGAAATTGAGTGGGAGCTATGAAAGTCTTCCTAAAAAAATATGTGTGGGACATATTTTTGAGTGCGAGCAATATTAGTCTCAAATTCAAATATGTAGGAACATAGTTTGAGTAAGAGTAGTGACCCGTACCCAAATATGTTGGGAACATATTTTGAGTGGGAGCTTATAGGAGTGATTCTTAAGTGTGTATTCGACACATTAAGAATAAAAGCACAAGTACCAATAAATAATGATTTATAAGGAGTAGAAGTTTATAATAAGTGTATTATGATATTATGTAGTATTCCTTAAGGGGTTCTGAAAAGGGTTTCAGAATAGACGTTAATTAAGGAACTGGTCCTTAATAACTCAAGTTAGGAATAGTATTAAGTTTAAAGGTTGAAAGAAAGAATAGGATGATTATCATCCACTATGTTGAGACATAGGTTCTATCTTAGAAAACCATAATGATGGAAACTCCTGTAAATACCGATTAAAGTCAAGTAGGAAGCGAGGTGAACAAAACATCGAAAGATGCACAAGGTGCACTCATGTTTCGATGATTACATTTATAATAATAGATAATGGTACCATCTAAAGTGTTGTATAATGTTATGGCGGGGCTAGTTCCCTTTTAACGTAGAATGATGTGTCCCAGGGCACAATGCCCATGACAAAGCCCTCGACGTTGATCTAAAGTCACTATAGGCTCCTGGAATCAGGCCTCGTTCTGCTGCCATAGCGATGATGTATACACACAGATGTTATCATGTGATGATAAAGTATTAATGTAAATCAAGGTGACATTAGTAAGTTGCAAAGGATTTGGGACTGTAAAGTACAAACCCAAGACTCAACCTCTTCCATGAGCAAGCATGTTCAGGGTACCAGATATATGGTACCAATGACTAAGAACAAATGCAGCTAGTTTATTTGTAATCTAGTACAAGTGGGAGACTATTGGAAATATGCCCTCAAATAGTAATAAGGACTATTATCATATTTCATAAAGTTTATGATGAAGTTTTATATCATGCTATAACTGTATTGAGTGGAAACATCAATACACGTGTGATATATAAACAACCAGGGGTTCCCAGTGAAACTCTAGTCACTAGTTCATTGGTCAACAGATGATCAAGTTTCCTGATCATGCGGCATTTATGCCAGTTCGAAATGGAGTCAACACATTATGAGAATGAGATGATGAACCAATACCCAACCTAAACATCGTGACCCGATCATGTCATGAAGTTAAAGTTATGATGATTAGAATGGATCCTCGTCGACTAATCCTTAGACCGTGAGGCTATATCAATCACTGTCTCCCGAGAGTGCTTAGATAGCATCAAGCGTCACTTGGTAATACAATGATTATAAAGGTGTGTTCAGTTACTCGGAGGAACCGTATAGGAAATATATGTCAAGAGCGGGATGTCCGTCCACGTGATGGAAAGATACTTAAGGGCCCACTCAGGAGAAGTTATATCCAATAGCTACGCAGCGTGTGATTTGACCACAGGGATATCACTTGTCGAAACGAGTCAAGTATCATTGTTCAGTAATGACATTGAACACGACATGGTGATGTCATTGATCAGATCTCGGGCAATGCAAGTATCGAGAGACAAAGGGAATAAGACATGATCGTCCCGGTTCAAACGACGAAAGATCTTCGTGGAATGCACAGGGGTCACATGGCCATCCAGGTCCCTCTATCGATCATTGGTCTGGGAGTGTCCCGACCATGTCTGGAGCATTCCTGAACCATAGGGTATCACGCTTAAGGGTTTGATGATGCTTAGAGAGTGTTTATAGGATCAGGAGAATCGCCGAAGAATAGTAGAGAGAAACCGGAAGTGTTTTGGTAAGTCTGGAGGATGTCCAGAGTTGAGGTGGAAGGTGTTCCATAACCACGGAGATTGAATAATATGTGAATGAATATTAAATATTGATTTAATCATTTATTCATAATTATTTAATAAAATAGAAAATCAATTTAAAGGTCAAAAGGTTTAATGGGCCAATTCCGGAGGGAAGAGGGCCCATTAGGGAAAGGCAAGAGGGAGAAGGGCCAAAGGGGGTGGCCAGCGCCCAAGTGGGCCAACCCCCCTCCCCCCACGCGGGTCCCATGGGGGTGGCCGGTAGTGCCACCCCTCCCCCTCTCCTCTCCTTTAGTCCGACCCCGAGAGTTTGATGAAGTTGCCCCCAACCGACTTTACGCGTTCATTCACAAGACTGGTCCAAGCTTGACATATGGCTTGTACCGTATAAAGTGGGTTTGGGGGGTGTCTGTCTCTCGAAGTAGTTGGTATGCCATTTGCAAAGGAGGGCCCCGAAAGGGGTGTAGAATAGATAACTATTTGATCCACGTTGTTGTTGAAGTTCGTAGGCAAGAATGGTTCTTGTGCAAAAGCCCTAACAGCCACGTAAAACATGCAAAGATAAAGTATAGGCATCTAACTTTGTTTTGCAGGGGCGTTGTGTGTGATATGGTTGTATTTAAGGTAAAATAGCTTACTTTCTGTTGCTAAATAGTAGTAATGGTCATCATGATGGTGGACTACAACACCGGAGGCGCCGGTACCCTGGTGCCCACGGCACTGGAGCTCTGGCTCCAAACCCGGAGATGCGGGACGTAGATCACAACGCGAAGGACCATATCACATCGCACTTACATATGATGTTTATTATTTGTGCATATTTTGTGTACTAGTATTAAGATACTCGACCGTAGCATAAATAAGATAATCTCTAAAACATAATACCAACAAAAATGTTATCCCTTGATATGTCCATTTTGCATCACTATTCTATGTCATAATTTACTGTTATTCATTGATATATTTCATATTAAGAGATGATACTTATGTTATTTCGTCTGTTTTTGCATGGTTGATGACTTTTGAAGCATGGACTGCTGCAGTCAGGATTTTGATGGAAAAGGGGATGTTTGGAGGCGAAATTCACGAAGATCAGAAAATCCGGGAAAATACATGGAAAATTCTATTTTCCCAGAAGACGAAGATTGCCAGAAGGGGGTGTGGCCACCCTGGCCCACTCCAGGCTCTCCCCTCTGGCGTATATTATGCCCTCGAAACCCTAATACTTGGGGATGGACCACAGAAAGATTCCGCCGCCTCTGCGGGGCGAAAAACTACAGAGAGAGAAAGATATCTCCGGCAGACAGAATTCTGTCGGGGAATTCCTTCCCGAAGAGGGGAGATCGTCGTCATCAACACCACCATCAAGCTGGACTTCATCGGGATCATCATCATCACCACCATCATCTCCACCAGCACCATCATCACCACTTCATACCGCTGTAACAATTGGGTTGAATCTTGCATAGTTCTTAGGGGAAACTTTCTCGGTGTTGATTACTCCTTGTAGTTGATGCTATTGAGTGAACCATTGAATTATCGTTTATGTTCAGATTCTTACATATCATTATTTCATCTCTGATCTTAATCCATATGATGTCTTGTGAGTAGTTCGTTTAGTTCTTGAGGACATGGGAGAAGTCATGTTGTTAGTAGTGGAATTGTGTGGAGAAAGATTCAATAGTTTGATATTTAAGTTGCGGTCTATTTCTTCTAGTGGTGTCATGTGAACGTCGACTACATGATACTTCACCTATATGGGCCTAGGGTAATGCATTGTGTATCTGGCTACTAATCGTAGGGGTTGCCGGAGTGACAGAAACCTGAAACCCCGTTAGGAAACCTTTGCAGAAGGGACGTTAGGGTCTTAGAGTTTAAAGCTGTGGTTAGGTTTCTACCTTAATTACTTTCTTGTACTTGCGGATGCTTGCAAGGGGTATAATCACAAGTATGTATTAGTCCTAGGAAGGTCGGTACATTAGCACAGGTTCACCCACACAACACTTAGCAAACTAAAGAAGATTAATCAACTATATGAAGCGAAAGCACTTGACGATATTCCTGTGTGTCCTCGAGAATGTTTGGTCATCTTAAGTAATACAACCGGCTTGTCTTTTGCTAAAGAAAGGATTGGGCCACTTGCTGCATTTATTTTTTTTGTCTTTTATTTACTCGTACTTTATTTATTTGCATTATCAAAAAACCCTAAAAATCTGTTTGCTAAGTATTTACAGAGAATTCCTGCTCCAAGCCACTCGTCAACACCTTCTGCTCCTCGTTGGGTTCGACACTCTTACTTATCGAAAATACTGCGATACACCCCTATACTTGTGGGTCATCAAGACTATTTTCTAGCACCGTTGCCGGGGAGTGAAGCGCTATTGGAGAGTGGAACTGGTAAAGGAAACTTCTACTATGAGTATTGTTTACTTCTGTTAGTTGCTTTATTTCAATATGGATACTTCGCTGAGTTTCTTATTTCGTAATGCTACTACCACTTCTAAGGTAGTAGATGAACCACCACCTGCTGAGAATGATACTTTTAAAATAGCTACAAGAATTATTGATCGTGTTATGGATAACTACTATGTTGGAGATGGAACCGCCCATCCCGGTGATCATTTGCTCTTTATACACGAATTATGCGGGTTGTTCAAGTGTGCAGGTATTACAACAGATCAAGTCAAGAATAAGTTATTCTCATTATCACTGCAAGGAAGAGCTGAGGAATGGTATAAGCTGCTAAAGAATGGTCAAGCTCTTGAATGGGAGGAAGTAGTACCTCTCTTTTATTCTAAATTTTATCCTCCTAGTGAGATTCATAAAGATCGGAATCAAATATACAACTTTTGGCCTCTTGATGGAGAGAGTACAGCTCAAGCTTGGGGGAGATTGAAGTTACTAATGCTCAAATGTCCTATTCATGAGCTCCCCAACAATATTATTATCAATAACTTTTATGCAAGGCTTTCTCTTCATGATAAGGATTTATTGGATGCCTCTTGTGCTGGATCATTTAAACGCATGGAAGAAGAAGCTAAATGGGATCTTCTAGACCGTATTCAAGACAATGCTGAAGCATGGAAGAATGACAAAGGAAGAAAGTCGGGTATAAATTATGATTATGAGTGCATTGAATCTTTTACGGGAACTGATGATTTTCAGAATATTAGTAATGCTTATGGTCTTGATTCTCAAGTTATTGCAAATTGTTTTAAGGCTTTTGCCTCTTATATTGAAATTCCGAAAAAGGAATGGAACAAGTATCATGCACCATATAAAGATATCGTTGATTATGTTCCTGTTAGAAGTACTGAATTTTGCACTATTGATCACATCTTACCTGAACCTTATATCAAGAAAATACCCTTCCCGGATAAGGTAAAGGAGCACCCTATGATAGCTAGTGTAATTAATAAAAGTACAAAGAGAACTGTGAAACCTGATGAACAAATAAACATTGAACCTGTAGTAGAAATTGTGAAAGACCTAGTCACTAAAAGTGTAGAAGAAGGACACATTGTCTTCTGTGAGGATGCATCTAATATCGTCTCACATCCCAATAGAACTAAAAAGACTAGTTTCCCTGTGCTTTCTGTTAGAATTGGTGATCATTGCTATTCTGGTTTATGTGATATTGGTGCAAGTTCAAGTGTTATTCCTTACGAGATTTATAAAGAAATTATGCATGAAATTAGTCCTTGCGAACTAGAAGAGATTGATGTGGTTATTCACTTTGCTAATAGAGAGACCATCTCTCCAATTGGTATTGTAAGAGATGTGGAAGTTCTTTGTGGTAAGATTAAATATCCTGCTGATTTTCTAGTACTTGCTTCAGCTGCTAGTAAAACCTACCCTATCATTTTTGGTAGACCTTTCTTGAACACATGTGGAGCCATTATAGTTTGTAAAAGGGAGAAAATTTAACTAAATTTGATAAGGAATCTTATGAGTTTAATTTTTCGAAATTTACTAAAGTTCCTTGTGAAAATGAAGCCCCTAATGAGGATTATAGAGTTGAACAACTTGCTTCTATCTCTCTTGCTCCTAACAATGCTTTGCAACAATTTATGGAAGGCCACGAAAGTGAAATCTTCATGGAAGAAAGAAATGAGATTGACGAGATTCTCCATCACCAACCAAAGATGCTTAAGCATAACTTGCATGTGGAAGATTTGGGTACCACATTGCCACCTAAAACAGATTCGGTTTTCGATCTAAAACCTTTACATGATGATTTTAAATATGCTTACATTGATGATAATAAAATATATCCTGTTATTATTAGTTCTAAACTTTCAGGGAAGGAAGAGGAAAGATTACTGGAGGTATTGAAGAAACACCGAGGAGCTATGGGCTATACTCTAGATGATTTAAAGGGATTTCTCCTACTATATGTCAGCATGCTATCAATATAGAAGATGCAAAGCCAATGGTAGAACATCAACGTTGTTTAAATCCTAAGATGAAGGAAGTGGTAAGAAACGAGGTATTAAAACTCCTTGATGCTATTATTATTTATCCTATTACTGATAGTGAATGGGTTAGTCATGTCCATTGTGTCCCGAAAAGAGGGGGAATTACCGTTGTGCCTAATGATAATGATGAGCTTATTCCCCAAAGAATAGTAGTAGGTTATAGGATGTGCATTGATTTCAGAAAAGTTAACAAAGTTACTAAGAAAGATCATTACCCACTTCCTTTTATTGATCAAATGTTAGAAAGGTTGTCTAAAAAGACCCATTTTTGTTTTCTAGATGGATACTCTTGGTTTTATCAAATTGTTGTTAAACAACAAGATCAAGAAAAAACTACTTTTACATGCCCTTATGGAACCTATGCTTATAGACGTATGCCTTTTGGTTTGTGTAATGCTCCTGCTACTTTTCAAAGATGCATGTCTGCTATCTTTCATGGTTTTTGTGAGGAAATTGTGGAAGTATTCATGGATGATTTTTCTGTCTATGGAACTTCTTTTGATAATTGTCTGCACAACCTTGATAAAGTTTTGCAGAGATGTGAAGAAACTAATCTTGTTCTTAATTGGGAGAAATGCCACTTCATGGTCAATGAAGGGATTATCCTTGGACATAAGATTTCTGAAAGAGGCATAGAAGTTGATAGAGCTAAAGTTGAGGCAATTGAGAAAATTCCCTGTCCAAGAGACATCAAAGGTATTCGTAGTATCCTTGGTCATGTTGGTTTCTATAGAAGGTTTATTAAAGATTTCTCTAAGATATCAAAAGCCCTCACTAATCTTCTTCAAAAGGATGTACCTTTTGATGATGATTGTAAGGAAGCTTTTGAAACTCTAAAGAAGGCTTTAACTACTGCTCCTATTTTTCAACCACATGATTGGAGCTTACCCTTTGAAATCATATGTGACGCTAGTGATTTTGCTGTAGGTGCTGTCCTTCTTTAGCTTTTGAAACTCTAAAGAAGGCTTTAACTACTGCTCCTATTTTTCAACCACATGATTGGAGCTTACCCTTTGAAATCATATGTGACGCTAGTGATTTTGCTGTAGGTGCTGTCCTTGGGCAACGAATAGATAAAAAGTTAAATGTTATCCCTTATGCTAGTAAGACTCTTGACGCTGCTCAAAAGAATTATGCTACTACTGAAAAAGAATTCTTAGTTGTTGTCTTTGCTTGTGATAAGTTTAGACCTTATATTGTTGACTCAAAAGTTACCATTCATACTGATCATGCTGCTATTAAGTACCTTATGACGAAGAAAGATGCTAAGCCTAGGCTTATTAGATGGGTGCTGCTCTTACAAGAGTTTGACCTACATATTGTAGATAGGAAAGGTGCTGAAAATCCTATTGCTGATAATTTATCTCGATTGGAAAACATCTCTTTTGATCCTATGACTGTTAATCATAGTTTCCCAAATGAACAGTTGGCTGCAGTAGGGGTAAGCTCACGAGGGAGCCCTTGGTATGCTGATTATGCTAACTTTATTGTCTCCAAGTATTTGCCTCCAACTTTTACAGCTCAGCAAAGAAGGAAGTTCTTTTACGATTTGAGGCATTATTTTTGGGATGACCCACATTTATATAAAGGAGTAGATGGTATTATGCGAAGATGTGTTCCAGAATATGAACAAAAGGAAATATTGCGGAAATGTCATGGTAGTGCCTATGGAGGACATCATGCGGGAGATAGAACCGCACAGAAGGTGCTACAATCAGGTTTTTACTGGCCTACCCTTTTTAAAGATGCAAGAAAATTTATCTTATCATGTGATGAGTGCCAACGAGTTGGTAACATTTCTAGACGCAATGAGATGCCTATGAATTACTCTCTAGTTATTGAACCATTTGATTGTTGGGGATTCGACTTTATGGGTCCTTTTCCCCCTTCAAAAGGTTATACCCATATTCTTGTTGATGTTGACTATGTTACTAAGTGGGTAGAAGCCATACCTACAAAAAGTGTTGATGGGGAGACCTCTTCCAAATGCTTAAGGATATTATCTTTCCTAGGTTTGGAGTGCCTAGGTATCTTATGACTGATGGAGGGTCTCATTTCATTCATGGTGGTTTTAGAAAGACCCTTGCTAAATATGATGTTAATCATAGAATTGCTTCAGCTTATCATGCCCAAACTAGTGGGCAAGTAGAGCTATCAAATAGAGAAATTAAATTCATCTTGCAAAAGACTATTAATAGATCTAGAAAAAATTGGGCTAAAAAGTTGAACGATGCTTTATGGGCTTATAGGACAGCCTATAAAAATCCTATGGGAATGTCTCCTTACAAAATGGTTTATGGGAAAGCTGGCCACCTGCCTTTAGAATTAGAACACAAATCTTATTGGGCAATGAAAGAACTTAATAGAGACTGCAAACTTGCTGGTGAGAAAAGATTATTTGACTTAAGTTCGTTGGATGAATGGAGGAGTGAAGCATATGAGAATGCTAGACTCTTTAAGGAAAAATTAAAAGATGGCATGACAGGAGAATTCTTAAGAGAGAGTTCCATGTTGGTGAGAAAGTTCTATTGTATAGGTCTCATCTCAGATTTTTTGTAGGGAAGCTACTTTCAAAATGGGAGGGACCTTTTGTTATCGAAGAAGTATATCGTTCAGGTGCAATAAAAATTTCTTCTTTAAAAGATAACACTACACAAGTGGTGAATGGTCAGCGACTCAAGCACTATATTGCTGGAGATTCTTACAGTGAAGATATTGATGCTATTCAAGTAGTAACTCCGGAAAAATTTATCAAAGAGCAAATTCAGAGACCTACAGAGTCTGTTTTCGAATAGGTAACAGTTATGGTAAGAAAAGATCCGTGAAAATTCTGTCCAGTTATATTTTTGGAGTTTGTATCCAACAAGGAAAGAAACAAAGCGAAAGAGGGACGAAAACGGATCCAGGGTGGCTCACACCACCCCCTGGTGTGGCCCCCCGGCCGCACCAGCAGGTGGTGTGGCCACCTCGGCCTCCATCTCCGTCCCATTTTCTCCCAGTACCTTCCTTTTGTTGTAAAAAATCGTAATATATAATTCCCTGGATCCCCCGAGGTTTGTATATCGTGTTCTCATCGTGTTTTCGTTTCGATCTGTTTCTGCCAGGAACTATTCTTAAAGTTTAGAAGCACAATGGTCTCCGCCAAGGATAAGGGAAAGGAGCCTGCGGAGGAGGATCCCCAAGACCCCGGGCAGGAGAAGGAGATCGATGAAGAGGAGGCAAAGAAAAGCCAGCATCCGCACACCGGCATTACCATTGCAAGCATTGGAGTTTTGGCAAACCCTGCCAAGATCAGAAGGACTGCACGGATGTCAACTGGAGGAAAGCCTCCGTGTCACTGTTTGGCTCCATGGTCACTTTCTCCACGCACCAAGAATCCCTTCCATACCCTTATCCATGAGCATCAGTTCTAGAATATGCCCAAGGAGAAACTACCCTCCAATTGGGATATGCCTCGTTCTAACCATGCAGGAAGAGAAGACTTCAAGGAGGAAGAGTGGGGAAAGAATCACATGAGCTGGAATTCTCAACCCAACATAATCATGAGCCGCATTGAGCAAAACTCTGAGTTGATTCGTACTCTCACCTTCGAGATTCAGGACTTGAGGAAATTGATAGAAAAGCTCATCGAGAGAACACCACCACCACCGAAGGAGTAATTCATCATCAGGTTTTGGCATCCCCTTGGTTTGTTCCAAGCTTGGGGGAGTGCCACGGTATCACATCACTATCTTCTATCTTTTTACCTTTTTAGAAGAGTCATATCATGAATAGAGGAGTTATCGTGTAGGATGGTTTGCATTATGGAAGTGTCCCCCCTCTCGTTAGATATCTATGTATCCCTTGGTGTGAGTTGCCATTATGGAATATTAATGAGAAGTTCTATCATTTACTCTTTTCATATCTTTTATTAGTTTTCAATTCATGTTATATGATTGATCTTGTTGTTAGTATTGGTATCACTTTGGGATCATTGAGTTAATTTAGTTGGTTTTGGCAAACTTGGCCCGGTCAGTAGCAGTACTCTAAAAGAAATATAACTTCATCATCATCTTTCTTGAGTTGCTCATAAGCTTAGTATTCTCTAGTTAAGATCTTTTGTGCTTCCAAGGAAGATTGCATGTTTGTTTTTATCACTTGTATGTTTTGTTTGTTTCCTTGAACTCTTATGCTTGCTACCCAGCCTTGCTAGCCAAAAACCTGTACTGAGAGGGATTGCTTCTCATGCATCCAATCCTTAAACCAAAACCTATGCCATTTGTGTCCACCATACCTACCTACTACCAGTATTGCTACTCCAAGTAAATTCATGTTTTTATCTACCTTCCGAATTAAACTTGTTATGTGAAAATTAGTGATTAAAGCTCTCACGAACTTGATGGCACACTTTACTTTCTTGCACTTAATAAACTTGAACCATTGTGCCCATCTATGTTGCGTTTATGCTTGCACTTTGTAAGTTGTGAATTAGCAGAACCATGCTGTCATGGGGAACGCTTTCAACATTGCACTTGTACATTGTACCTAGTTGATATCATGATATTTTGTTTATGGATGTCATCGGTGTGAAATGAAAGGGGAGCTTGTAAGTCCATGGAGTTATGTATGTGTGTTAGAGAAACGCCTGGGCCGCCGGTCTAATTCATGCCTAATCATGGTGGAAACCTGCAGTGTAACCATAATGAGCAATCTATGAAGAATTCTTCTTATAAAAAAAGTAGAAATAGAGATTGATAAAAAAATAAAAAAGGAGATGAGAAAAGAGGAAAGAGAGGAAAAAGCACCATTTTCCCATGGTAAATAAGAAGATTGCTGAGATGCTCGTTGTCTGCTTGCTTTGTCATTTTGATATGGGGATTCTTCCGTATCATCGGGCACGGGGTACCCCGTTGGCGGTTCTCTATGATACACATATACTTACTATGACAAGAACTTACTGGTAACTAAACTTGAGTAGCTGTAACACCCTCGAATCGGCCCTATGCAAGTTTTAGCCCTTTCCGCCAAACCCGCATAGAAACGATTCAAGGACGCCCACCAGGCACTTTCGTGCGGGTGGAAAACAAAGTAATACCATTACACAACAGTCCTCGATGGGACCCACAAAACAGATATATACAACAACGACTCCATGAGTCAAGAATACAGATATACTATACAAAGATCCAAATCACCTTGAAAACGATAGAGCGTTCGACTACCGACAAGATGCAAATGGGGCTAAGAGCCCTGAAGAATAACCAATGGCGTCCATAACCACCTGTGCCAAGCCAAGGGTAACCCTGCTAACGACGTCGATCTCAAACCTGCTAAAACAAAAGGGGTGCCGACAAAGGGCAAAGGAAAAAAGAGGAGCGTCGGTACTGAGGCGAGTACACGGCGAGGCTAGAATTCAGCGGCTCTCGCCTACATAGGTATGGTGGACTGAAGCGGCAGCGCAGCAACACTAAACAACCTATAGAGACTCAGTAAAACTGGCGACTATTAGAGAGGGATAAGAAAGACCTATTCGGATCCAACCTGATACTAACACCAATCATACCCATCATGGTATTTCCCCCTCGAGACCAAACGAAGAAGTCGGACCAAGGAACTCACACAGTTGGCAATTTTACTCATTCCGTTATAGTTGCAGCATTTACTAATCAGATATAGATAGCATGAGTCATCCTGAAGCATAAGTAGTGGGCAGTTTTAATTAACCAATCCGTATTAGTTGGAACATTTACTAGTCAGATATAATTGTCCTGAGGAATCCCAAAACCCAACAGTTGTTGGCACTTTTGTCACATTCCATTGGAGTTGCAATACTTACTAGGTAGGTATAGTATGACACAGATCACCACAGATCCACCAGTTGTTGGCATTTTTATTATCCATTCCATTGTAGTGAAGTTGAATTACTAGTCACATATTAAGTCAAATTTATAACACTACTTTAGTTATGCTTGTCTATGATCGAGATACTGTGCTCCAAGTCGTCCATAACCGCGGACACGGCTTTTAGAAAGATTTACCCTGCAGGGGTGCACAAATAGCAACACACACACGATCAACCTCGGAAAAACCAAATGAAAACCCAACGAGGCTTTCACGACAAAGCAATCACAGGATTCATAAATTATATCAGGGGGCCACCCCACTAAGCTACCCGCAACAAAGTTGGCCGACTCCGGAATGGACCCAGGGTTTGTGTCAATGGCTGTAAACGACTGGGAACCCGAAAGTGTGACTGGGCTTGTAGATACCGCGAAAACATTCCACGTTCCAAAACAGTATAGGTGCTCCACGAACAATCTTAAATAAAGCAGTAAAGCATGGCATAAGTACAGGATAGTAATAAAGCCCCAAACTACTTTGTGGCCCCAAGAAATAAGAATGAATCAAGCTCTGGCTAAGGGGATTCATGGTCCCATATGCGGATAGTGCGATAGTCAAGGAACAGGTATCAAGTACTCGGGGTCCTACGGGACACAAGTGAGCGTGGAAGAACCAAATAACATCTATTGCCCACCGATGCCTCTACATTAGTTATATGTAGTAAATTAATAGTTGTAATTAAAGACATGATCATCTCCACCATAAACATCCGCCAGCATTCCAACAACTGTGGTACTCGACAACACGAGATCGCACCTGAGCAAGCAACTATGACTTGCAAGGCCAGCTATCTACCAAACAACAGGTATTAGGAGGCGTCCATGGCAATATAGAGGCTGCACGGGATATAACTGGTGCATGGAAACTAAAGCATCACGACACGGATAGCAATAGATCAACAGGAGGAAATAAAGACTATAAATGCAAAATAGGTAGAAAGGGGGAGAGATGCTCGCCTGGGAAACACTGCCGAAGGTTCATATCTGGAGAACTTGTCGATACTCGCATCCACTCATCGGCCTAATCCGCGAAGAAGCAAACACTAGAAGAAACACCGCATGCAATATTTAATACTATGGCAGAAGATCCGGCATGATTATGATATGATGCATGGCATGGAAAAAGTGCGGTGCAATTAGGCAGTATTAAGCGGAACCGAGGTCCCGACAATTAATTAAAAGGTTCAAGTTATTTAGATACCCCGCATTTAAATGTTGGATTAACAAGGCGAAACAGAGCATCGGTTCGCTACACAAATTTAAATGGGGGCCAATATAAGACTAAAATATCCCGTATATAGCCTCCATATTTAATTATGAGGTGAATCGGCATAATGCCCCCATACCCACAAATATGTATGCAAGCATGAACAATTTATTATGCGACAGTTGATAATGCCATATTATAAAAATAGGGTCTCGGAAAAGGGGATCACATTAGGGGTCGAAGATCTTGGGGTTCGATGTGGTTCGGGTTCGGTCTCGGCGGGATCAGGGTCTACGGCGTCTTCGGTTCCCGGGTCAGGGAACTTGGCGTCCGGGAAGGCGAGCATGAAACGGATGCCGGCGTTTGGATCCGGGGTCTTGATGTACCAGACCGGTGTCTAACTTCGGTTACCGTGGTCTCGGGGTTCCGTGTGGCCGATCTTGTATCTTCAACGCCGGGTACTTCGGATGGCATCACCGTCAGTCTTGGAAGTCCTTGTCGTAGTACCACATCGTCATTCCCACACATATGTCACCACTATTGCATCTTCACCTCCCAACAGTAGTAGACCACTGGGTCAGAGCACCAAGTGCATTGAGTGGAGATAGACCATCTGAAACACAGGGTCATAGCAGAGCATGAACACAGCCACAACATACACCTGCAGCGCAACAGATGGTGGCCTAGACCTGAGGCGGTCGCGGGTAAAACGAGTAACTGCTCGCGACAGGGAGGGCGGCATCGCGCGTGGACGAGCAGGAGGCCCGGCAAGACAGAGGACCGGGTCGACGGTGTTCGCGGAGCGGCGGCGCCGGAGAAGATCCTAGAGGCGGCGCAACAGGACGGCGAAGAGGCAGTCGAGCCAGGCTCTGGCTCGAGGAGGAGGCCGCAATGCAGAGAAAGGAGGACGCAGGGGCGACCTCAGAGGCGGCGGAGATGACCCTTGGCGGCCGATGACGACGTGCTCGCTAGGGCGGCACTACGAGGGGTGGCGCCACCGGCGGCGAGGCCCGGGGCAGAGAGCTCATCGGCGGACGACCTGGGGAGGAGAAGGCGGGACCGCGGACGGCGGGGCGGAGGCGGGATCTCGCGCCGGTGGCGGTGCAGAGGGAGACCGGGGCCGCGGGTGAGGGAGCCCGCGGGGCGGCAGGCTGGCCGGCCGGGCGAGATGGGGCGCAGGCCGGGCGAGAAACGAGGGCCTTGGGCAGCCAGCTGGGTGCGCGGGGGTTGGTGGGGAGAGAGAGGAGGGAGAAAGGCAGACACGTCGTGGGGAGACGGGGGAGGAATCCCGAGGGCGCCTAGTCGATGGTGGGGCCAAGGGAGGGGGTCGGTGGGCCTGGGCTGGTCAAAGTGCACACGGGTTAGAGCGTGTCCACTGGGGTGGACCAGGGGGTGCGCGTGTGTGTGAGTGCGTGCGTGCGTTTGTGTGCGTGTGTTATGCGGCAGCGGGTTGGGTCGGGTTAGTGGGGTAGGTGGCCAGGCTGTGTGGAGGGTTGGCAGGCGGTGTGGTGCCACGTGGGCCAGCAGGTGGCGAGGGGATAAGTTGGTGGTGGAGGCGCGTGGGAGCGGGGTGCAGGCGGGAGCGGGAAGGGTGGCGGCGGCAGACAAGAGGGAGGGAAACTGGGAGGAGGGGGTTAGGTGGCTAGGGTTTTGGTAACGTGGTGGTAGGCTGCTCCTAGCTGGGCTTTTGGGCCTAGCTGGCGGCAGCCTCCCTCGATTAAATATTTATTTTATCTGTTTTAATTTTAAAGACTTTTTAAAATAGTTTTTAGACAAATAATAGACCCGGAAAAGACCGGAGTTCTGATTTGAAATTAAGACGGAGATATTTAGAAAACAAAAATAGGCTTTTCCAAAATAGTTTTCAAACAAACCATGCATGATGATAACGATGCTCAAATGCAATGTGGCATGATGACATGAGCATGCGGTCATGATGATGCAATGCACAAAAACACCGCGATTTTCTAGTAGTGGTTTTAGCGGGATGCCACAATTCGACACCACTAACAAGGGATCTCGCCCTCGAGATCCGCCTCATGGTACCGGGAAGAAGGCTGGTGACCTGAATCTTCTCGCTTCGTGTCGATCCTTGCGACACCACTAACAAGAGAGCGTTGTCCGTGGTCGTCGAGAGAACACTCCAGGAACAAAGGCGAAGGTAGATGTATCAACAAATAAAGCCACCTCTAGCTTCCGTGGACGGAGTAAAATTGCTGGATCCACCGATTCAATATACAAAAGCGGATGATAAGAGTAGTCGGATGGTGATCAGTCCATCGCACACCCAAACCGTTACTCTGCACACAAATCGGAGAATTATGCAACCAACTCTCAGAATCAGACTGAAGATCTCGACAAGTGAGGTTCGGAACAAAGAAGTGATGCAGGCTCTACATCGGATCTGGCGTAGATGATGTCGTCGCGTCGGAAAACACCAGAAGGCACAAACGAGAAACCAAGAATGGTACCACAGATAAAGGATCACTCCGATAGCATGAAGTCCGGAGGTAGAAACCCCGTTGCCAAAGGAGGAAGCGAAACCCTGAAGGTACGACGGGAACCCAACCACGCGAATTCCTGGACTCGCAGAAAAGATAAGAGAGCAGATTCAAAACACGCAGAGGTAAGAGGAGAACAGTAGAGGGGTAAGGAGTAAAATCAGACCTAATCAGATCTATCCAACCGATTTTGCAAAATAGTTTTGACACTCTAGATCGTCCGTTAGCTAGGTTATCCTACAGGCTGGACCAGTGGGGTATCGTAACTGCTGATCTCTGATACCACTTTGTAACACCCTCGAATCTGCCCAATGCAAGTTTTAGCCCTTTCCGCCAAACCCGCATAGAAACGATTCAAGGACGCCCACCAGGCACTTTCGTGCGGGTGGAAAACGAAGTAATACCATTACACAACAGTCCTCGATGGGACCCACAAAACAGATATATACAACAACAACTCCATGAGTCAAGAATACAGATATACTATACAAAGATCCAAATCACCTTGAAAACGATAGAGCGTCCGACTACCGACAAGATGCAAATGGGGCTAAGATCCCTGAAGTATAACCAATGGCGTCCATAACCCTGCCCAGGACAAGCCGAAAGGGTAACCCTGCTAACGACGCCGATCTCAAACCTGCTAAAACAAAAGGGGTGCCGATAAAGGGCAAAGGAAAAAGAGGAGCGTCAGTACTAAGGGCAGTACACGGCGAGGCTAGAATTCGGCGGCTCTCGCCTACATAGGTATGGTGGACTGAAGCGGCAGCGCAGCAGCACTAAACAACCTATAGAGACTCAGTAAAACTGGCGGCTATTAGAGAGGGATAAGAAAGACCTATTCGGATCCAACCTGATACTAACACCAATCATACCCATCCTGGTATTTCCCCCTCGAGACCAAACGAGGAAGTCGGACCAAGGAACTCACACAGTTGGCAATTTTACTCATTCCATTATAGTTGCAGCATTTACTAACCAGATATAGATAGCATGAGTCATCCTGAAGCATAAGTAGTGGGCAGTTTTAATTAACCAATCCGTGTTAGTTGGAACATTTACTAGTCAGATATAATTGTCCTGAGGAATCCCAAAACCCAACAGTTGTTGGCACTTTTATCATATTCCATTGGAGTTGCAATACTTACTAGGCAGGTATAGTATGACACAGATCACCACAGATCCACCAGTTGTTGGCATTTTTATTATCCATTCCATTGTAGTGAAGCTGAATTACTAGTCACATATTAGGTCAAATTTATAACACTACTTTAGTTATGCTTGTCTATGATCGAGATACTATGCTCCAAGTCGTCCATAACCGTGGACATGGCTTTTAGAAAGATTTACCCTGCAGGGGTGCACAAATAGCAACACACACACGATCAACCTCAGAAAAACCAAATCAAAATCCAACGAGGCTTTCATGACAAAGTAATCACAGGATTCATAAATTATTTTAGGGGCCACCCCACTAAGCTACCCGCAACGAAGTTGGCCGGCTCCGAAACGGACCCAGGGTTTGTGTCAATGGATATAAACGACTGGGAATCCGAAAGTGTGACTGAGCTTGTCGATACCGCGAAAACATTCCATGTTCCAAAACAGTACAAGTGCTCCACGCACAATCTTAAATAAAGCAGTAAAGCATGGCATAAGTACAAGATAGTAATAAAGCCCCAAACTATTTTGTGGCCTCAAGAAATAAGAATGAATCAAGCTCTGGCTAAGGGGATTCATGGTCCCATATGCGGATAGTGCGATAGTCAAGGAACAGGTATCAAGTACTCGGGGTTCTACGGGACACAAGTGAGCGTGGAAGAACCAAATAACATCTATTGCCCACCGATGCCTCTGCATTAGTTATATCTAGCAAATTAATAGTTGTAATTAAAGACATGATCATCTCCACCATAAACATCCGCCAACATTCCAACAACTGTGGTACTCGACAACATGAGATCGCACCTGAGAAAGCAACTACGACTCGCAAGGCCAGCTATCTACCAAACAACAGGTATTAGGAGGTGTACATGGGAATATAGAGGCTGCACGGGATATAACTGGTGCACGGAAACTAAAGCATCGCGACACGGATAGCAATAGATCAACAGGAGGAAATAAAGACTATAAATGCAAAATAGGTAGAAAGGGGGAGAGATGCTCGCCTGGGAAACACTGCCGAAGGTTCATATTCAGAGAACTTGTCGATACTCGCATCCACTCATCGACCTAATCCGCGAAGAAGCAAACACTAGAAGAAACACCGGATGCAATATTTAATACTACGGCAGAAGATCCGGTATGATTATGATATGATGCATGGCATGGAAAAAGTGTGGTGCAATTAGGCAGTATTAAGCGGAACCGAGGTCCCGACAATTAATTAAAAGGTTCAAGTTATTTAGATACCCCGCATTTAAATGTTGGATTAACAAGGCGAAACAGAGCATCGGTTCACTACACAAATTTAAATGGGGGCCAATATAAGACTAAAATAGCCCGCATATAGCCTCCATATTTAATTATGAGGTGAATCCGCATAATGCCCCCATACCCACAAATATGTATGCAAGCATGAACAATTTATTATGCGACAGTTGATAATGCCATATTATAAAAATAGGGTCTCGGAAAAGGGGATCACATTAGGGGTCGAAGATCTTGGGGTTCGATGTGGTCCGGGTTCGGTCTCGGCGGGATCGGGGTCTACGGCGTCTTCGGTTCCTGGGTCAGGGAACTTGGCGTCCGGGCAGGCGAGCATGAAACGGATGCCAGGGTTTGGATCCGGGGTCTTGATGTACCAGACCGGTGTCTAACTTCGGTTATCGTGGTCTCGGGGTTCCGTGTGGCCGATCTTGTATCTTCAACGCCGGGTACTTCGGATGGCATCACCGTCAGTCTTGGAAGTCCTTATCGTAGTACCACATCGTCATTCCCACACATATGTCACCACTATTGCATATTCACCTCCCAACAGAAGTAGACCAGCGGGTCAGAGCACCAAGTGCACTGAGTGGAGATAGACCATCTGAAACACAGGGTCATAGAAGAGCATGAACACAGCCACAACATACACCTGCAGTGCAACAGATGGTGGCCTAGACCTGAGGCGGTCGCGGGTAAAACGAGTAGCAGCTCACGGCAGGGAGGGCGGCGTCGCGCGTGGACGAGCAGGAGGCCCGGCAAGACAGCGGACCGGGTCGGTGGTGTTCACGGAGCGGCGGCAGCCGGAGAAGATCCTAGAGGCGGCGCAGCAGCACGGTGAAGAGGCGGTCGAGCCAGGGCTCAGGCTCGAGGAGGAGGCCGCATCACAAAGAAAGGAGGACGCAGCGGCGACCTCACAGGCGGCGGAGATGACCCTTGGCGGCCGATGACGACGTGCTCGTTGGGGCGGCACTGCGAGGCGTGGCTCCACCGGCGGCGAGACTGGGCAGAGCTCGTCGGCGACGCACTGGGAGGAGAAGGCGGGACCCATGGACGGGCGGGCGGGATCTCTGGCGCGGTGCGAGAGAGGGGACCGGGTGAGGGAGCCAGCAGGCGGCACGAGCCGGGCCTGCTCTGATGAGATGGGGCGTAGGCGGCCGGGCGAGGAAACGAGGCCGCGGTGGCTGCGTGCGGGGTGCGCGGGGGTTGGTGGGGAGAGAGAGGAGGGAGAAAGGCAGACGCGGCCTGGGGAGACGGGGGGAGGAATCCCGAGGGCGCCTAGTCGGTGGTGGGGCCAGGAGGAGGGGGTCGGTCGGCAGGTGGGCCCGGGTCAGGTGCGGCACACGGGGTTTGGGAGCGTGTCCACTAGGGTGGACCAGGGGGTGCGCGCGCGTGTGAGTGCGTGCATGCATGCATGCATTTGTGTGCTTGTGTTGTGCGGCAGCGGGTTGGGTCGGGTTAGTGGGGTAGGTGGCCAGGCTGTGTGGAGGGTTGGCGGGCGGTGTGGTGCCAGGTGGGCCAGCAGGTGGCGAGGGGATAAGGTGGTGGTGGAGGCGCGTGGGAGCGGGGTGCAGGCGGGAGCGGGCAGGATGGCGGCGGCAGACAAGAGGGAGGGAAACTGGGAGGAGGGGGGTTAGGTGGCTAGGGTTTTGGTAAAGGGGTGGTAGGCTACTACTAGCTGGGCTTTTGGGCCTGGCTGGCGGCGGCCTCCCTCGATTAAATATTTATTTTATCTGTTTTAATTTTAAAGACTTTTGTAAATAGTTTTTAGACAAATAACAGACCGGGAAAAGACCGAAGTTCTGATTTGAAATTAAGACGGAGATATTTAGAAAACAAAAATAGGCTTTTCGAAAATAGTTTTCAAAAAAACCATGCATGATGATGACGATGCTCAAATGCAATATGCCATGATGACATGAGCATGCGGTCATGATGATGCAATGCACAAAAACACCGCGATTTTCTAGTAGTGGTTTTAGCGGGATGCCACAGTAGCATGAGGAGCGACCCTCGTATTCAAGGAACATGAGATTTTCAGCTTATAACTTGTCAAGCATATCCTCATATTTGATCACTTTAACCTTAATCACCTAAAGATGCCTATGATAGGGGCAGTGAGAGCTGAAAGCTAATAAGTATCATAATTTTTGGAAGCTCTTTATGAAACTTGAAATCCCTGCTTTCCTCAGTGAAGGGCCTATCTTTTACTTTTTAGTTGAGTCAGTAAACCTATTCCCTTCTATCTCAGCAAGCATTTCGAGTTGTTGTGTTTCATTCATTCATATGATGATTTATTCAACACTACAAGAATTTCGGCCTATTGCAACAAAATTTATTTCTACGACTATCTTTTGTTGCAATAGAATCCAATATTACCACAAAATTTTAGTTCATGGAAATAGGACTTACATATTGCAACAATTTTGTTTTGTCGTGCTAAGTACCCTTTTTGTTGCAATAGATGCCACATATGGCAACGAACTGCAATATTGCAACATGCATGTTTTGTTGCGCGAATTAGTCATTTTGTTGCAATAGATACTAGGAATTGCAACAAAACAAATCTCCGTGGTAATATTCTACAAGATATTGCAACAATTTTGCCATCTGGCGTTACTTACAAATATCGTTGCAAAAAATTAATTTTCGTATTGCAACAAAATATGTATGGTCATAATAGCACACATTTTATGCGTCGATTTTATTTTATTGCAATAATTATTATATATTGCGCCAAATTTTATATACATGATAATATGTAGAACATATTGCAACAATCCCCTAATGTTGCAAAAGAGAAACAAGATATTGCAAGGATACTCTCTGGAGTGGCCTATCGCCTCCTGGTATTTCTCTTTATTTATTATAACTTATCTCATGATCAAAGGGATGTACTAGTTTATATAGGAATGCTGTTAGATTATTACAAAAATAATTTAGGGACTGATTCCTCCTAGTCTGAGCAGTTGCAGGTAACCGTGAACAAGGATTTCAATCCTGAATCATATTTTCAAGGGGACGTGAAATTCCCTCGACACTCAACACCCATCATCTGAGTCTTCTGGGCCGTCCGATCTTTATTATTGAATGGGAGTTTGTGATGGTACCCATCATCTTTTGGGTAGTCTGATCTACTCGACAGCAATCACACAGCTTGATAAAAAAATTATGACACGATTTCAACCTTCCTATTAACGCATATATCAATCTCAATAAACAAGGACATGGCCTTGTTTCCGCAATCATCCTATCACGGACATCTCTAGAAATATGGGAATGTAATCCCTCCTTCCTCTTGCTAATGTGGGTCTCTTCAGAAAAAAGATGACACGATCCAGGTATCTTAGATACAATCGGGACGTGATCCTCTTCAATCCAGAAATATGGCATCTTTATTAAGAAAAATATGCCATCTCTTTTTTTAGATGTGATTGTTAAAAAATTGAAAAGCACACAGTAAAATAAATTAGACCCGCGGAGGAAGCCGTACTAAAGGTGGGCACAATTCACCGAAACCGAACAACCGAATCGATGTGACCTAGACCGAATCCGAAACAACCTAAACCGATTCGCTGTGTGCATTCGCGGTTAGTGATTTAAAAAATCGAAATTATTTCGGTGGTTTCCGACTTTCGGTCCACTGACTCGGTCCACCTAACAGACCGAAGCACCGATCCGGTGATACTTAGTTGCTTACGACCTGGCTACACCTACCTAAATCCCCTCATTCCCCGCGGCGCTGAGCGAGTCTCCGACCTAGGTTAAATCGTCGAATTGATTCCGCTCCCCTGAAATCTCGCCACAAGATCGATTTCGCCTTTCCCCAAATCGCAAGAATCATGCGTATTCAATGAATTTCCTTGGTAGATTGATCTCTTGCCTCCCCAAATCGGTATATGAGCCGAGCCACCATTCCCTTCTGCCCCATCGCATCAAGAATCAGTCGCGGTCGTGGCCATCCATAGCCGCAGCTCGCAGGCCATCCGTCGTGACGACCATCTCCGGCCGAACGCTGCAATGGAAGAAGAGCAACGTCCGCTAGAGCAAGAGCACGAACAAGGGCTGATTCCACACCCAATAGCCTGCATCGTAAGTGTATTTTTTCCGATCCTAAATTCCTAATCGTTAATTTGATTCAGAACCTAGTTCTTCATATAGTCCATGTTTAGATTTGTACAGTTTGATTGCGTATACTTCCCTCATTTTCTCTATTTTAGATGTCATCTGAGACCGAGTCCCAGGCTATTGTACCCGTGGCCACGGACGTGTATAGGGAGATGGCCAATAGTGTCGATGGATCAAGTATGTTGTTGACGGTGTGGTGCAAGCGACGGATACAGGTATAGGGAATGAAAAATACAGAAAGAATGCACTACTGGTTAGTAGTACTTATGTTGTAAAAATAATCTTCACTCCCTCCGTCCCAAAATAAGTGACGTAAGTTGTCTAGATTCGGATATATCTAGGCACGTTTTAGTATATAGATACATGCGAATCTAGACAAACTCAAGTCACTTATTTTGAGACGGAGGGAGTAGATAATACTATATAGATTTAAGGTGTTCAATTTAAAGATTATTGTGAAAATTGATACTACAAATAGTGCATGCAATGAAATATCTTGAGTTTGAGCAACTAGACTTACAATTGATTATTGGAAATTTTTCATAATTTGGTAGTTATAAAATTGTTTTCCAAATCCATGATTGGCAAATAATGATAAATATGGTTCTTTCTTGTGTTATTTTCCATCAAAGTTAATCTAGGTTCTTTATAATTCTAATTGTGAACAAACATTTCATCTAACTATGCATTTAACCTACTTAAGTTTTTATTGCAGGAGGTAAATATAAAATGCCATTCTACATACTACATCCATATATCAAGAAGCCAGGGAGGAGTCATGCAGAAGTCGCAACGAACTTTATTTTTTTAGATTTTAGTTTGATAAACAATGTGCCATGAAGAATATGGATAACTAGATTATTTAGTGTGCAGTGCTATTTTCTTTCAAGGTGTATGTAACCTCGCCCTCAAAAAAAGTTGTATGTAATCTTAGTTTGTGTTGATGAATTTTAGTAAGTAAAGCTTTATGATTTATTATTGGATATCCTTGAGTGTTGATTGATGTGTTAAAATTTTAATAAAATGGTAGGGTTGTATAATTGTTGTGATAACTATTTATCACCTTCAATATGATTAAGATGCAACCTTTTGTTACCACGAATAGGAATGTTGTTTCCATAAGCTAATGCCATGAACATAGGGGTTTGTGGCGATTTGTTGTCATAGGTTATCACCATAGTTGACTATTGCCACGGGAAAATATGTGCCACGATACAAACATTTTTGAAATAGGTTATTTTCACAAGAAACTATCGCCACATAACTAGTAATCGCCACATTTCATTATCTTGTTGCATCAAGTTATCACCACAAACCAAATTGTGGCAGCAAGGACATGTTGCCATGGGGAAAAATGTGGTGACTTGCCACATGGATGTTGCAATAGCACACTTTATTGCCACAATTTTTTTTTGTAGAAATAACATGTTACCATGCGTCATGTCGCAATGGATGGCAACAAATGGCATGTCGTGGCAATAGGTACCTATTGCGACAATCTATAACTTATTGCGATGAATGATTTTGTTGCAATAGACCGGAATCCTTGCAGTGAATCATGTTTCTTATGTTCTTTGTTTTGCATATTTCTCTTATCTTAGTGTTTATTACTTTGAAAGCTATCATTGAAAACCCTTTATGTGTGAACTCCTACAAATTATCAACTATTCTTCGACCAATGGCTAAGTTTGCCATTACCAATTGGTATTTACTTTATGTATCTTTATGGTGTTTCCTTTACTTATTGCAAGATAAGTTATATAATAGTGACTTGTCTTATATTATGATTTATGTATTGATGAATGTGATGCTTCTTGTCCGTATTCTTTTATCGACTCTTCACTCCATAAACCTGAGATCATGTTTATTGAGCTAAATTTTCGCTTGGGGACAAACGAAGTCTAAGCTTGGGAGGAGTTGATACGTCCATTTTGCATCACTATTTTATACAATAATTTACTGTTATCCATTGATATATTTCATATTAAGAGATGATACTTATGTTATTTCGTCTGTTTTTTGCATGGTTGATGACTTTTGGAGCATGGACCGCTACAGTAAGAATTCTGATAAAAAAGGGGCTGTTTGGAGGCGAAATTCGCAAAGATCAGAAAATCCGGGAAAATTCATGGAAAATTCTATTTTTCTAGAAGACGAAGATTGCCAGAAGGGAGAGTGGAGATGGGCCACAGGGGCCACACCACCTGGCTGGCCACCACTAGGTCACACCAGTGGTGTGGCCACCCTGGCCCACTCCAGGCTCTCTCCTCTAGCGTATATTATCCCCTCGAAACCCTAATACCTGGGGAGGGACCATAGAAAGATTACGCCGCCTCTGCGGGGCAGAAAACTACATAGAGAGAAAGATCTCTCCGGCAGACAGAATTCTGCCAGGGAATTCCTTTCCGGAGAGGGGAGATCGTCGCCATCAACACCACCATCAAGCTGGACTTCATCGGGATCATCATCATCATCATCACCACGATCATCTCCACCAGCACCATCATCACCACTTCATACCGCTATAACAATTGGGTTGAATCTTGCATAGTTCTTAGGGGAAACTTTCCCGGTGTTGATTACTCCTTGTAGTTGATGCTATTGAGTGAACCATTGAGTTATCGTTTATGATCAGATTGTTACATATCATTATTTCATCTCTTATCTTGATCCATATGATGCCTTGTGAGTAGTTCGTTTAGTTCTTGAGGACATGGGAGAAGTCATGTTGTTAGTAGTGCAATTGTGTTGAGAAAGATTCAATAGTTTGATATTTAAGTTGTGGTGTATTTCTTCTAGTGGTGTCATGTGAACATCGACTACATGGCACTTCACCTATATGGGCCTAGGGGAATGCATTGTGTAATTGGCTACTAATCGTAGGGGTTGCCAGAGTAACAGAAACCTGAACCCTCGTTAGGAAACCTTTGCACAAGGGACATCAGGGTCTTAGAGTTTAAAGCTGTGGTTAGGTTTCTACCTTAATTACTTTCTTGTACTTGCGGATGCTTGCAAGGGGAATAATCACAAGTATGTATTACTCCTAGGAAGGTCGGTACATTAGCACATGTTCACCCACACAACACTTAGCAAACTAAAGAAGATTAATTAACTATATGAGGCGAAAGAACTTGACGATATTCCCGTGTGTCCTCGAGAATGTTTGGTCATCTTAAGTAATACAACCAGCTTGTCCTTTGTTAAAGAAAGGATTGGGCCACTTGCTGCATTTATTATTATTGTCTTTTATTTACTCGTAATTTATTTATCTGCATTATTAAAAACCCCTAAAAATCCGTTTGCTAAGTATATACAGAGAATTCCTGATCCAAGCCACTCGTCAACACCTTCTGCTCCTTATTGGGTTCGACAGTCTTACTTATCGAAAATACTGTGATACACCCCCTATACTTGTTGGCATCATCCCTTAATGTGCACCACCAAGAAAGTTCTCCGTTATGAGGCACGCCATGACGATCGGCTGTCACACATAACTACGTTCACATACGATGGGTCTAAGCCATGTTACGTAGCAAAAACCATGAAAGGTTCAAATGGCAAGCCTAGCATGTACAAACACGTCTGTGGAACTTGGATGATCGAAATATCTAGGATGAGTCACATAAATGATGTGATCGATACCTCGGCGTCCACCTTTGCAACTATATCGCTGGCCGTGACAATCGAGGGTGGTGTAGTGAATAGGGATCGTGTAATCACTAAAACCCTTTTGGGGATAGGAGTTTTTAGTGGAGTCCTTGTTTTAACTCACATAATTATAACTTAGTCTAAAGATCCTTTTGTAATTCTAAATGTAGAGATGGCTCACAATGAAGCTTATTTTGATGCTGCTAAGTGGGTAGTTGCTAAAAAGGTTAGAATTGATGGATCCAACTACACTGACTTGCTTGTGCATCTAAATGATCTCCTCACTAAGAATAATGTGGTAGACTACATACGCCTCATGATGGATTTTAACGAGCCAAACGACTATGAGACCACACGAGGGTGGGCAGACCGCCATTTTTGTCAAGAGATGTCCATTTACATTCAAGTAATTATGCGCTATAGAATGGTGAACGAACTACATCCGCTAATGGGTGATCTTGACCCTTACTCGATGGTGGATCAGCTGAGGGTGGAGTTCATAAGCCATGTGCTCATGTGGAAGCACGAGTTTCTTGGAGAGTTCCTTTCTATACAGATGGAGGAACACACTTGTCTGAAGAGCCACTTGGAGAGCATACATGATGCACACATGAGACTGGTTTACTTCATGGACTACTAGATGGCCGACTCCTTTTTGCGATAGGCATGTTGCTTCGATCTCTGCCTCCCAGCTATGAAGGACACGTCCAGAACAACATCATGAGTGGTGATACGGAAACACTAGATGGCATGGGTATACCTTATAGGTACTCACGGTTAGCCTATACGGTCCAGCCCAAGAGGAGTCCATGGTGTAAACTAAATCCAATAAGGATTCGGGTGGCTCTAAGGAATGCGACTCCTTGAAGAACACAGCAAGGAATAGATAGAAACTTAACGGGAAAACCCTAATTTGTAACCGACTCAGCCTGCTATCCCGAGACCTAGCCTCCCTATATAGAGGCTTGGAGGGGGAAGCGAGGAGGACAATCCACAACCCTAGCATACACCTTGCTAGATTGCATCTGCGCATCCCCTGTAAGTTTCGACTCCCTGATAATCAAGAGCAGACAAGGAGTAGGGTACTCTTTGTTGGAATATGCCCTAGAGACAAATATTAATAAGGACTATTATCATATTTCATAAAGTTTATGATTAAGTTTTATATCATGCTATAACTATATTGAGTGGAAACATCAATACACGTGTGATATATAAACAACCAGGGGTTCCCAGTGCAACTGTAGTCACTGGTTCATTGGTCAACAGATGATCAATTTTCCTGATCATGTGGCATTTATGATAGTTGGAAATGGAGTCAACTCATTCTGAGAATGAGATGATGAACCAATACCCAACCTAAACATCGTGACCCGATCATGTCACGAAGTTCAAGTAACGATGATTAGAATGGATCCTCATAGACTATTCCTTGGACCGTGAGGCTATATCAATCACTGTCTCCCAAGAGTGCTTAGAAAGCATCAAGCGTCACTTGGTAAAACAGTGATTATAAAGGTGTGTTTAGGTACTCGGAGGAACCGTAGAGGTAATATATGTCAAGAGCGGGATTTGTCCGTCCACGTGACAAAAAGATACTTAAGGGCCCACTCAGGAGAAGTTATATCGAATAGCTGCGCATTGTGTGATTTGATCACATGGATATCACTTATCGGAACGAGTCAAGTAGAATTGTTCAGAAACGAGATTGAACACGACATGGTGATGTCATTGATCAGATCTCGGGCAATGCAAGTATCGAGAGACAAAGGGAATAAGACACGACCGCCCCGGTTCAAATGATGAAAGATCTTCGTGGAATGCACAGGGGTCACATGGCCATCTAGGTCCCTTTGTCGATCATTGGTCCGGGAGTGGCCCGACCATGTCTGGAGTGTTCCCGAACCGTAGGGTATCACGCTTAAGGGTTTGATGATGCTTATAGAGTGTTTATAGGATCGGGAGAATCGTCGAAGAATAGTAGAGAGAAAACCGGAAGGGTTTCGATAAGTCCGGAGGATGTCCAGAGTGGAGGTGGAAGGTGTTCCATAACCACGGAGATTGAATAATATGTGAATGAATATTAAATATTGATTTAATCATTTATTCATAATTATTTAATAAAAGAGAAAATCAATTTAAAGGTCAAAAGGCTTAATGGGCCAATTCCGGAGGGAAGAGGGCCCATTAGGGAAAGGCAAGAGGGAGAAGGGCCAAAGGGGGTGGCCAGCGCCCTAGTGGGCTAGCCCCCCTGCGTGGGGCCCATGGGGGTGGCCGGCGGTGCCACCACTCCCCCTCTCCTCTCCTTTAGTCCCACCCCGGGACTTTGAGGGAGGTAGTACCTCCCCTCCCCTATATATAGTGGGGGTATTTGGCCAGATAAATACACACAATATTCAATAAAGGTTTCCTCACTTTTGGGGAGACCTCCAATTGATATTCTCTCTCTCTCGTGACCATGGTCCCAAGTTCGGATCAAGGCCGAGAGACATCTTCACCGCTGAGCTGGCTCGCCATGGGATTCGGATCCAGGAGCTCTACTTCCGCAACTGCTATTGGATCGGGGAAGCGGGACTCATCGTCAGGCACCAGACATATGTAACTCCTCGCGATGTGTCACACTTGAGGCACTCAAGTCGTTGGAGCCACAGGAGCGTAAGGACTTCATCACGACCTTGAGGTCGGCTTCGGCTCGTCTACATCAACCACACTCTCCTGAGTGTTGACAACGCTTTTTAGTCTTCAAGGGTAAGTTCGCGAAAAGCCCCTCCCGTTACTGCATTACTAATAGATAGGTCCTGGCAACATCAGGGGTTCAGGGGCGTAGGGTAAAAATTTATTGTTTTCATACGCGGAACCCCTACACTATTCGAGGCTTGAACCTGGGTAAAACCTCGTGTCTCCCTAGGTGCTTGTTTGCTAGCTGATCGATGCCTCTAGCGCTCCCTAATCCCTTGAACATAAGTTTATCAACGATGGGTATTGATGAGTTAACCCCTCATCAATTGGCACCGTCTGTGGGAAGCGGGAGTGCTGATATTGCGGCTTCCTCGGCCCCATCAACTGCGATCTACAACTATGCTATAGCGGAGACTCGCCTCGTCTTTAGCGCTTTCGACTTCACTATCTACTCGCTGGTAACTCGCCCAGATTTTGAGTCCATGGGCGATGGGATTGGCCTAGTGATCGGAAGCCTATGCTTTCAGGTTGATCAGATCGGCACACTTCACCTCCCCGATCACCCGCAAGCTCCTTTGATTGCCCCTGCATCGTGGTTCCCACCACCGATTGGTACCCTGAGCGAGCTCAATGCCTCGGCATCAGTCGAGGACACGAATAGCAAAAATAGTTGTGAATCCGATCTGTATGATCTGACATCGGAAGATGGAGCCTACGGTTCTGGATTTAAGAGCTGTGGGAGTAACAGCTTCCTCGACCATTACATGTGTGTTGTCATCAATACCGGTGGCGGCGGTGGCACCCAAGGAAACACCGGCACCGTCATCAATAATGGTGCCCCAGTCGACAATGGTGCTCCTGGCAACCGTGCCCCTACAAATGGTGCGCTTACCAATGGTGACCCCACCCCTCCTAACCCTGACAATAACAGCGAGCACGCCAATAATGGGACGGAGCGCCAGCAAATTAACCTCAACCAGTGTAACAACCCAAGTTTGTAATATATGTAATTATTACTTAAGAGCATAAGCATGCATGAATCTTTTGTATTCTTATTGTGTTTTGGAGACAAGAGGGGAGAAAAACCCTAATCTCTAAATTGTTTTCCTCCCCAATTCTATCCTTTCCAAAAATGGTTTTGATTTGGTAAAATGGATCCACATGTCGACCCTACCGTTAATATGCTCAAAAGGTTTACAAAAGGATTCTAAAACTTTGCCTCTTTCAAAGTTGTTCAAAATATTTTTGAATTGAGTAAATATAAGGAGGGTTTGTAGAGAAAGTAAATACAAAATTGTTTTTCTAGAAAAAAATGTGAGCAGGGAGGGAAAAAGGCCACAGCCCAGCAAGCCAGCCTGCCTCCCCTTTCTTTCTACGGCCTAGCTGGCCCAACACCACGGCCCGTACCGCCTCGACAGCTATTCGCATTGTTGTCTTTGTCGACGATGGGGAAGCAGCTTCGTGGCTTCGCCATCGCTGTCGGCCACCCCGCACGCACCAAGATTCCCGCCCCGTCTTCTATAAAGCCCGCTGCCGCAGAGGAGATCCCCCAGACGCCACTTCCCCCCTCCCCCTTATCCTCTCCCGCCATGGCCGGCGAGATCTAGCTCACTGCCGTCGACGCCCTCGCCGTCTTCGGTCGCCCCGAGCTCTGTTGAGACCACTACCGTGACCGCTTTGATCTCCTCGTTCTCCCCATCTAGTTCACACAGCTCGGCGTGCCTCAAATCGCCGGAATCGAGAAGTCCCTCCACCGCCAGACGCAGCCGCTCACCATCGATTCAGGCATCGCCTCGCCTTGCCGCCAAGCTTCACCCGCTCCTGGTGAGTTTCTCGTCTGCGCAGTACTCTCCGTTTCACCGCTGGCTCGCCGTAGCACCACCGTGCCGTGAGGCCAAGCCCGCCGCCACAGTAGCTCGGCAGGGATGGAGATCCGACGACCATAGATGGGCGGCGCCACCTCAATGTGGTTTGCCTCGTCGGGCTCTTTCCAACGCACCCAGCCGCACTTGCTGGGGCGCGCCAGATCATCGCCGTCGACCGCTAACCGGCGGTGCTGCCATGTCCTATCCATGATGTGGCCATGACGTGGCACAGGCCCTCCTGTCAGCCTCAGGGGCTAGCTGCCTCTGCGGTGCAAAAAGTTAGGGTTAGGGTTAGCTGACATCAGGCTGACATCATATACACTTTATTATTTTCAAAAATAATTTAAATAAGGCAGAAATTGTTATAATCTTATAAAATTCATATTTAATCAGAAAATTGTGAATAATATATCAAAATGTTCATAAAAAGGAGATCTACACTTTAAAAATATAATCATGCACTGTTGATCAACCTAAACCCTAGCTAGTTTAGAGGAACATCGAACCCCCTTAATTGCATATGGGATCGATGGAATGCCAAACCCTCGGCACTCCAAACCCATTTAAATTGATGCTAATCCTAGGGTTGCCATGATAACTTTAATCTGACATATCATTCATGTGCTTGTGCATTGCATGGTTTGAGATGTTGATTGTTGCCTTTCTTTCCGGTATAAATTCTTCGTGATAGGATCCAAGCACGAGACCGAAGTCAACGACACCGAAGATCCATATCTGTCTACTGAAGGACAAGGCAAGTGTAGCCTCTCATTGTGAACCTATGTTTTACAAAGTATTTACTTTCTCGCTATACTGCACACGATTCCAATGTGGTCTTTTGTCAGTAGCCAGAGTTACCTATCTGCTGCATAGTTTCCCTATTGTAGCCTTATACACCTGATCCACAGCTCCTAGCAAACCTAGGTCTGGCATGTGAGCGTTGCTAGAGCTTATTCGACGGTCAAGCTTAGCCATGCTTAGTAATTACGCCTGAACCATCCCGATGATGATGAATCGAAGATGCCAAATAATCTAGAAAGGTAGGAGATGGAGACATGATCGGAGGTGACGTATAAACATGCTAAGGCATGTATGGGAGGCCACGTTGGGTGTGATTTTTGTAGTCCTATGCTTGTCACTACTAGAAACCGAGTTCTTGCCTTTGGAATCGAGACGAGCGTACAGCCACACGGGGCCTGGAAAACCCCTCGACTAACTAACTTGCCTAGTAGCTTCCATGAGTCACATAGTTCGGTCTTTCCATTTGGCATACGCATTGAAAATGTTTTTGAAAGCGGAGGAGAAGGAGGTGCATCATAGCAGGTAGGTAAGCATGGCCGGGGTTGCTTGGGGTGGATATATCCCCTAGTAAACCAACCTCGCCTCATATCTCTAGGGACCGGCTTCGGGATTTGTCCCATTATGGCGGAACCCTCCTTACGGTGCAACTCATGGTCTCGGCAACATCAAGGTAAAGGTCGTGGTCAACCACCCTCTTCTAGCCCTCCAAGGAAGAGGGCTAATAATATTTGGCACTAAGAGTCGGTTGGTACGTGTGGGTAAAGTTGTACACCACTGCAGGGTTAAATCTTTTCGAAAAGTCATGTTCACGGTTATGAACGCTTGGTGAGCAAATTCTAAGATCATAGATAACATTAACTAAAGTAGAACTTGTTGGTCCACGTGTGCTTAAGGATGGTTCGAGGGGGTGATCCTAGATGAGGAGTTCAAATGTACTTGGTTAACAACTTCAGATGTTCAAGATGGAGTCGTCGCTCTCTTACCCTGTTTTGAAAGTACTCTATGTAGGCGAGCCTATACTCTCTCTTGTTTACAAAAAAAGTTGGCTTTACGCAAAGAAAATCCAGAGAAAGATTTTCTAGCAAGAGCATGTAGATACTAGGTTATCTAAGTCTTGCGGAGTACATTCTCGTACTCAGCCTTGCGCCATTGTTGTTTTTCTTCAGATGATATAGTCGCAACTGAAGGTGGCTTCTACATTGACATCGACAAGTAGTTGGGGGTCCCAGGTAGCAGCCTGAGGACTATGGGTTGGACGTCGCTTATTCTTATGGCCTCTTAGGCCCTTTGTTAAGTTTGTTGTGTAGAACAACATATTTTGCTTTCGCTATTTGGTGTAATGATGGGTCTATGACCCATGGTTTGTAATAATCTGATATTGTACTCTGTTAAGAGTTTAAACTTATGTTGTTGTATCCCTCTGTTCTGTAATCTTACCGAATTATATACTATGAGTCTCTGAGGTTGGAGTTAATTTTATCTCGGTGGTTAACCCGAGGTTTGCTTAACCAGAAACCCAGGGGTGTTACAGGTTTTGGTATCAGAGCAGGACTTCTTGTAGGAAACCCTAGTATTGGTCGATGTTGAGTCTAGAAGTTGACAAAACTATTTAAAGGTTGAAAACTATTTGCAAAAAAACTCTGTCTAGGAATCTTTTTACTCCTTTTCTGGTGTGATTCTAATGATGGAGTTTCCTTATCCTGTTTGGTTTGAAAAGGTTTTCATTCCTTATCCTTAATTTAAACGTTTAGTATCGTGTCTTTGGGGTTGTTTTTCTAAGTACTCTGTAACTGGTTGCTATTCTCAGATTTATCAAGATATCTCAGTTCTGCTTGATGCATAACATCTTAGCACTCCATTTTTATGGTTTGTAAGTCAGCTAGTTAGTGTATACGTTAGTATGCTTTGATACTACCATGCTTGATGAGATGATATGTTTTACATCTAGTATTATTTGTCTTTGGATCCCTTGGCTAACACCTTCTGTTCTTACATGATGGGTGACACTTCTCGAGCTCGCACCCGTGCTCAAGCTCATGGACCTAGGAATGAGGACAATCCTTCTAATCTTCCTCCACCACCATCAATGGTTCAACTCATGGCTATGTATGAGACCAACCGTGTTGACAACATGAGACTCCTTGAAAGGATTGAGCGCAATACTCAGCACCCAAACAACCAAGTCGGCATCAAGGATTTCATATGTCTCACTCCCCTAGTCTACAACTTTTCCACTGAGCCACTTGATCTAGACTACTGGCTTCGCACCATGGAGCGCAAACTTCAGGTTGGTCATGTTCCTGAAGCTGATTGGGTAACCTTTACTGCCTACCATCTGGAGGGAGCAGCTAACTCCTGGTGGGAAAATTTCTTGGCATTCCAAGCTGCTCGACATGTCGTTATTTGGCAAGAATTCACTAAAGGATTATGAGCTTATCATATTCCGGAGGGTCTAATGGATGAAAAGAGGGAGGAGTTCCTCAAGATGAAACAAGGCACTGGTTCTATGTATGATTGCCAGCATAGCTTCAATCGTCTTGCATACTATGCTCCTGAAGAAGTTTCCACTGATGTTAAGAAGCAAGCTCTTTTCCGCAAGGGACTGGACCCTGATGTTCGTCGCGATCTTCATCTGATGGATTTTGGGAATCTGCAAACTCTTGTGAACAAGGCAATAAAGCAGAGCATGGAAAGGTGGAGTATGAGAAAACTCACAAGCATTCTTATGAAGGATCCAACAAGACTAGTTCAAGCACCAAGAAGTGTCGTGTCTTTGTGCTTTATAGTGATGTGCCACATGCTCCTTACACCCAAAGGTCTTCTGGATATGTTCCTCGCCCTAATGCTACCTCATGCAATGCTAGTGGGACAAACTATCCTGCTACTGGTACGTCATCAGGTCTAATTTGCTTCAACTGCCGCCAACCTGGTCACTATGCAAGGGAGTGTCCGCAAAAGAGTGATGCTGAGAGAGCACCACCAAAGAAGTATACCAAGCCTCAAGGTGCTGGAAGTGGTCGTCTGACCCATATCTCCGCTGAAGAGGCTCAGGAACATCCAAACGTCGTTATGGGTACACTTTGTATCAATCACATTCCAGCTAAAGTTTTGTTTGATTCTGGAGCATCGCATTCATTCATGTCGCAAGCTTTTGCTGAAATGCATGGGATAAGTTTTGAGGGATTGTCTAAACCTTTGCTGGTTCAGTCTCCTAGTTCTAGTTGGTGTACCACCATGGTTAGTCATGGGAACCTAATCAATGTTTCCTCCCAGTTGTTCCCCACTTCTCTTATTTCCCTCAAGTCAACTTATATTGACATCATTTTGGGCATGGACTGGTTGTCTCAATATCAAGCGGTCATGGACTGTGCAACCAAGTCCGTGACTCTGACTAGTCCTGCTGGCATAACGGTCACGTATTGCACTGTAGGGTCACTATCTCCTTTAGCTGTTTATAATCCTCAAGCAGAGTTGTATGCTCTTGAAGTTCAACCTCTGTTAGAGATTCAAGATGTTTCCATGGTATGTGAATTCCCAGATGTCTTTCCTGAAGAGTTGCCTAGCATGCCACCTGATCGAAGTGTGGAGTTTGTCATAGAGTTGGTCCCCGGAACACCTGTTTCTAAGAGACCCTACCATATGCCCCCTCATGAGCTAGTGGAGTTGAAGAAGCAACTAGACGAGTTGGAGATAAAAGGATACATCCATCCTAGTACATCTTCTTGGGGATGTCCTACAATCTTTGTTAAGAAGCGGGATACCAATATACCACGTCTGGTTGTGGATTATCGCCCTCTCAATGATGTGACTATCAAGAACAAGTATCCTCTCCCTAGGATCCATGATCTTTTTGATCAGTTAAGTGTTGCCACCGTCTTTTCCAAAATGGATTTGAGGTCAGGGTATCATCAAATCAAGATCCAAAAGGAAGACATTCCAAAGACTGCTTTCACTACTCGTTATGGTCTTTACGAGTACACTGTCATGTCCTTTGGTCTTACCAATTCTCTAGCCACTTTTATGCGGCTTATGAACTCTGTCTTCATGGAGTATCTCGACAAGTTCGTTGTGGTCTACGTCGATGATATTCTGGTCTATTCCAAGACTAAGGAAGACCACACTGAACATCTACGTTTGGTGTTGACAAAGCTTTGAGAACATCATCTCTATGCCAAGTTCTCCAAATGTGAGTTTTGGTTACAAGAACTCATATTCCTTGGTCATGTTGTTTCTTCCGAAGGGGTTGCAATTATTTCGGACAAGGTTCAATCTGTTCTTGACTGGGAATCCCACAAATCCGTTAAGGATGTTTGATGTTTCCTTGGGTTGGCGGGATACTACCGTCAATTCATAGAGAACTTTTCCAAGATTGCCAAGCCAATGACTGGTCTTCTTAAGAAGGATAAGAAGTTTGAATGGTCTACTAAGGCTGAAGAAAGCTTCCAGGTTTTGAAAACCAAGCTAACCACTACTCCGGTGCTAGTTCTTCCAGACACCAGTAAAGACTTTGTCATCTTCTGTGATGCCTCTCACCAAGGTCTCGGGTGTGTGTTGATGCAAGATGGTCACATGGTGGCCTATGCCTCTCGACAGCTGAAACCACATGAGAACAATTATCCAACTCATGATCTCGAGCTTGCAGCTATTGTTCACGCTCTTAAGCAATGGCGACATTACCTCACCGGTAGTCGTTGGGAGTTATACTCAGATCATCAGAGTCTAAAGTATCTTTTTACACAACCTGGTTTGAATCTCAGGCAAAGAAGATGGTTGGAACTCATCAAAGATTATGATTTGGGTCTCAACTATGAACCCGGCAAAGCCAATGCCGTTGCTGATGCGCTAAGTCGGAAGTCTTATTGCAACAATCTGTTGATCAAACAAGCTCAACCTTCTCTTCAGGAGGAATTTTCTCGACTAAATCTTGAAGTTATTCCTCGTGGATCCCTTTCTACTCTTGAGGTGAAATCTTCTATAGAGGATGAAATCAAGCTTGCTCAAAAGAATGATTCTGAAGTTGCTGAGATCAAAGAGAACATTGCTAAGGGAGTTTAAAAATGTTTCTCTACTGATGATCAAGGTATTGTTTACTTTGGTAACCATCAGGTAGTGCCGAAGAGAACAAAGTTGAGGGGTTTAATTCTTAAAGAGGCTCATGAATCACCTCTCTCCATCCATCCTGGAGGTACCAAGATGTATCGAGATCTCCGTCAAAGATTCTGGTGGTCTGGTATGAAGCGACATATAGCCCGCTTCATTGCTGAGTGTGACGTTTACCGTCGCGTCAAGGCTGAACACCAGACCCGCTGGTCTCCTACAATCACACCGTATTCCTGAGTGGAAATGGGATGAGGTTGGTATGGATTTCATCACTAGTTTTCCCAAGACTCAAAAGCGAAATGATGCCATATGGGTAATTGTCGACTATTTGTCCAAGGTTGCTCACTTCCTACCTGTCCATGAGAGCATTACTACTAATCAGTTGGCAGATTTGTACATCTCTCGGATAGTGGTCCTTCATGGAGTCCAAAAGAAAATTGTCTCTGACCGAGGGAGTTTGTTCACTTCAAGGTTTTGGTCAAGTTTCCAACAAGCTATGGGAACTCAGTTATCCTTCAATACAACTTATCATCCTAGTAGCGGTGGTCAAACCGAAAGGGTGAATAAAATCCTTGAAGACATGCTTAGAGCATGTGTCATATATTTTGGTAAGAACCGGGAGAAATGCCTACCTTTTGCTGAGTTCTCCTACAACAACAGTTATCAGTACAGTATAGACATGGAACCTCTCCAATTCTTATACGGAAGAACATGTCGTACTCCTCTGAATTGGTCTGAAACCAGTGCAATAAAGTTCTTTGGACCGGATATGATCAAGGAAGCAGAAGATCAAGTTGATATTATACGAGATAGTTTGAAAACTGCTCAGTCTCATTAGAAGAGCTATCATGATCGTCAGCATCAACATGTTGAATATGAAGTTGGTGATCAAGCTTATCTCCGAGTCACTCCGTTAAAGGGTGTCCATCGTTTCGGTATCAAGGGCAAACTAGCTCCTCGCTATGTTGGTCCTTTCCGTCCTTTCCAAGCGAGATAAGCTCGCATATCAATTGAAGTTGCCTGCAAACTTCCCTTGGGTACATGATGTCTTCCATGTGTCTCAACTCAAGCGTTGCTTCAAAGACCATGTTCGTGGTGTTGATCACCAAATGCTCGACGTTCAAGAGGATCTGACTTATCAAGAGTATCCTATTCGTATCCTTGAAGTCAAGCGCAAGACACGTTGTTAAAGCATCAAGTTTCTGAAAGTTCAGTGGTCTCATCACTCTGAAGATGAAGAAACCTGGAAATGAGAAGATCGTCTTTGATCTGAGTACCCTGCCTTCTTTTCTAAAACTTAGGAATCTCCGGATGAGATTCTTGTAAGGGGGGTAGAGCTGTAACAAACCAAGTTTGTAATATATGTAATTATTACTTAAGAGCATAAGAATGCATGTATCTTTTGCATTCTTGTTGTGTTTTGGAGACAAGAGGGGAGAAAAACCCTAATCTCTAAATTCTTTTCCTCATCAATTCTATCCTTTCCAAAAATGGTTTCGATTTGGTAAAATGGATCCACATGTGGACCCTACCATTAATATGCTCAAAAGGTTTACAAAAGGATTCTAAAACTTTGCCTCATTCAAAGTTGTTCCAAATATTTTTGAATTGAGTAAATATAAGGAGGGTTTGGAGAGAAAGTAAATAGAAAAGTTTTTCTAGAAAAAAAATGTGAGCAGGGAGAGAAAAAGGCCACAGCCCAGCAAGGCAGCCTGCCTCCCCTTTCTTTCCGCGGCCTAGCCGGCCCAACACCGTGGCCTGTACCGCTTCGACAGTTGTTGGCATCGTCGTCTTCGTCAATGATGGGGAAACTGCTCCGTGCCTTCGCCATCTTCGTCGATTCCCGCCCCATCATCTATAAAGCCCGACCGCCGCATAGGAGAACCCCAGACGCCACTTCCCCCTCCCCCTTATCCTCTCCCTCCATGGACGGCGAGATCTAGATTGCTGCCATCGACGCCCTTGCCGTCTCCGGTCGCCCCGAGATCTGCTGAGACCACCGCCTTGACCGCTGACGTCATATATGCTTTATTATTTTCAGAAATAATTTAAATCAGGCATAAATTGTTATAATCTTATAAAATTCATAACTAATTCATATTTAATCAGAAAATTATGAATAATTTATGAAAAATTTCAGAAAAAGGAGATCTACACTTTAAAAATATAATCATGCATTTTTGGTCAATCTAAACCCTAGCTAGTTTAGAGGAACATCGAACCCCCTAATTGCATATGGGATCGATGGAATGCCAAACCCTCGGCACTACGAACCCATTTGATGCTAATCCTAGGGTTGCCATGAGAACTTTAATCTGACATATTATTCATGTGCTTGCGCATTGCATGGTTCAAGATGTTGATTGTTGCCTTTCTTTCCAGTATTGCTTCTTCACGATAGGATACGAGCACGAGCCCGAAGTCAATGACACCAAAGATCCATATTTGTCTACTAAAGGACAAGGCAAGCGTAGCCACTCATTCTGAACCTATGTTTTGCAAAGTATTTACTTTCTCGCTATAATGCACACGATTCCAATGTGGTCTTTTGTCAGTAGCTAGAGTTACCTATTTGCTGCATAGTTTCCCTATTGTAGCCTTATACACCTGATCCACAGCTCCTAGCAAACCTAGGTCTAGCATGTGAGCGTTGCTAGAGCTTATTCGACGGTCAAGCTTAGCCATGCTTAGTAATTACTCCTAAACCATCCTGATGATGATGAATCGAAGATGCCAAATAATCTAGAAAGGTAGGAGATGGAGACATGATCGGAGGTGACGGATAAACATGCTAAGGCTTGTATGGAAGGCCACGTTGGGTGTGGTTTTTGTAGTCCTATGCTTGTCACTACTAGGAACTGAGCTCTTGCCTTTGGAACCGATATGAGCGTATAGCCACACGGGGCCTGGAAAAGTCCTCGACTAACTAACTTGCCTAGTAGATTCCATGAGTCACATAGTTCGGGCTTTCCATTTGGCATACGCATTGAAAATGTTTTCGAAAGCGGAGGAGAAGGAGGTGCATCATAGCAGGTAGGTAAGCGTGGCCTGGGTTGCTTGGGGGTGGATAGAGCCCCTGGTAAACCAACCTCGCCTCACATCTCTAGGGACCAGCTTCAAGATTTGACCCGTTACGGCGGAACCCTCCTTAGGGCGTGCCTCATGGTCTCGGCGACAACAAGGTAAAGGTCGTGGTCAACCACCCTCTACCGACCCTCCAAGGAAGAGGGCTAATAATATTTTGCACTAAGAGTCGGTTGGTATGTGTGGGTAAAGTTGTACACCCCTACAGGGTTAAATCTTTTTGAAAAGTCATGTTCATGGTTATGAACGCTTGGTGACCGAATTCTAAGATCATAGATAACATTAACTAAAGTAAAACTTGTTGGTCCACGTGTGCTTAAGGATGCTTCCTCGGGGGTTCGAGGGGGTGATCCTAGATGAGGAGTTCAGATGTACTGGGTGAACAACTTCAGATGTTCAAGATGGAGTCGTTGCTCTATTACCCCGTTTTGAAAGTACTCTGTGTAGGCGAGCCTCTACTCTCTCTTGATTAGAAACAAAGTTGGATTTACACAAAGAAAATCCACTGAAAGCTTTTCTAGCAAGAGCATGTAGATACTAGGTTATCTAAGTCTTGCGGAGTACATTCTCGTACTCAGCCTTGCGCCATTGTTGTTTTTCTTCCGATGATATAGTCGCAACTGAAGGTGGCTTGTATGTTCACATCGACGAGTAGTTGGGGGTCCCAGGTAGCAGCTTGAGGATAATGGGTTGGACATCGCTTATGCTTATGGCCTTTTAGGCCCTTTGTTAAGTTTCTTGTGTAGAACAACATATTTTGCTTTCGCTGTTTGGTGTAATGATGGGTCTGTGACCCCTGGTTTGTAATAATATGATATCGTACTCTATTAAGAGTTTATAGTTATGTTGTTGTATCCCTGTGTTCTATAATGTTACCGAATTATATACTGTGAGTCTTTGAGGTTGGAGTTAATTTTATCTCGGAGGTTAACTTGAGGTTTGCTTAACCCTAATCCTAGGGGTGTTATAGCCAGGCAGAATGGGCAAGGTGCAAGAAAGCCTTGCACCACAATCCCATGCCAGCAAACGCGTCACAACAGATTCTAATGGGGTACCATTGGCTACTTATTCAGGAGTGCAACCGCTAGCACAAGGTAAACGCACAATTTGTGCCCTACAGGAAAGCCACGGGCAAGTCGAGTGCCCGACGGGCAGCGCTCTCTTCAATCAGCGGATCCTGCTCCAAGGGCAACGGACCCGCGGTCACCAGAAGGCGCTCTCGCTTGGAACACCTCACCAACAAGGAGCGGGAAGAGGCCACCCGAGTCCTCGGTTTCTCTCTTCTGTCGGTGGACTCACTGGGTAAAATGACCCCAAAGACGCCACAAGCAGCGGTGACAGCAGCCACCTTTACCTGCTCAACAACCAACCACCAGCCGGAGATCCACGATCTGCCATGCACCAATCTACGATCGCCGGCCTTGGACTGGTCGAAGCCGCGCTCATCAGAGATCCAACCCCAGAGCAGAAGGAGCCAAAGAAAATCAAGGCTCCACCCAAGTACTACTCTCTCTCCTATAGCGATGAAGAGCACAACTTGTCGAGGCGATGCCGTTCATGTTGACACGATCGTGATTACGACGCGCGTGATGACATCACGTAGCGCAAAGTCGAAAAGATGCATGTCAAACGCGCTTACTCAACAGAGTCGGAGGATGAAGGATCAGAGCTCTGTAGCTCCAGCTGTTTCAGCAGAGCCATACGGCAGACACGAATGCCGAAAGGGTTCAAACTTCCTTCAAAGAACCCGAAGTTCGACACCCTCTAGGTCCCGAAGATCTGGCTGGAGGACCACATCTCTTCTGTCAAGCAGCATGGCGGAAACAAGTGCATAGCCATGAAGTGCCTCCAGATGTAGTTGCAAGGCGTTGCTTGCGCATGGCTCAACAATCTGCCCCGCGGGTCGATCCGCAGCTGGGAATAGCCAGTCTACAGCTTCGTGCGAAACTTCAAGGGCACCTACAAGCAGCCAGCGTCAATCGAAGTGCTCAAAGCCTGCTACCAAAAGCCGAGCGAATCCCTTCGATCCTACATCCAAAGGTGGTCCATCATTAAAAACTCGGCACAAGACATCTCCGAGGATCACGCAATCGATGCGTTCAACGATGGTGACCGCTGCATAGAGCTCAGGGGGGAGCTGGGCCACAAGAAGCCCAAAAAATCGACCACCTAATGGACATCACGAATCGGTGGGCGGATGGAGAATACTTGGTGAACAAGCATCATGTTCACTCAGATCACAAGGACGACCTCAGCCGCAGACACGACCGTCAAGGAAAGCATCGGATGGGCGGCTACGAAGACCGCGAAGAAGTCGCCATGGTCGTCGCCGGCTACGCCGACAAGCGCGACGAAGGCAACCACAAAAGCTACCGCGATAGTGGGAAAACTGCGCAAGTGGAAACATCACACCCACGACGAAGCACCTAGAACATGCATCCAGGAGAAGTTATTTGGACCATGCAACGTTCACTACTACATCGACAAGCACGATGGCAAGAAGAAGTCCAGCCAGCTCCTTAAGGACTGCTGCGAGTTCCTGAAGCTCCACGAAGGCCTCGTCTAGATGAATTGTGACATGATAAATCAGGGCTACGGATCTGCCCCAGGCGCCATAGCTCATGGAGCACCACCGCCACCACCCGGAGCACCCGCGCAGCCTATAGCTGTGCCTGTACAAAACAATGGAGGCGAACAATACCCACGAGCACTAGGGAAGATAGGTATGATCCTGAAGGGGCGTCCCTCCAACAGGGCGCAAAAGCCGATCACTAGCCAAATCAATTTGGCGGTTAACTCTCCACCCTCGACCACTGAGTACCTCAGCGGGTGTATGTCCTGCATCACCTTCAACAAGCGTGAGTGCCTTGCCCAGGTCACTCTGCCCTGGTGCTCGAGGCGTAGATTGGTGGCTACGAGATTAGTCGCGTATGCATGGACGGCGGCAACAACATCAACCTCATGTTTGCTAGCACCCTACGCGCCATGCAGATCCTCGTCTCCTTCCTGGAGGCATTCGAAACAACGTTTGATGGCATCGTCCTAGGGAAAGGCGTATACCCCTTGGGTAAAATAAACCTCAACGTCATCTTCAGCACGCCCGCAAACTTTTGGCGTGAGCGCCTCGAATTCGAGGTGGTCGACTAGCCCTCGCAATACCACACAATCCTCGGACGTGTCGCATTCGTGAGGTTCATGGAGGTCCTGCACTATGCATACTTGCAGATGAAGATGCCAGGGCCCAACAGAATTATCACCATTAGCGGGAGCTTCGCCAAATCAGATAGTTGCGACAAGGAATTCAACATAATCTCCCAGACCTTTAGCATGCATGAAGAGCTTGCCAGGCTCAAGGAGTAAATAGACAACAGTCTTCCTCCTGTGAGCAAGCCGAACGCACCCGGCCAGTCCTTCGACTCTTCAGTGAACACCAATGCGGTCTAGGTCCAACCAACAAACCAAACCAAGACGGCCCTCATCGCCAACAACTTGAGTCCAACATAGGAACTCGCGCTCGTCGAATTCCTTCGTAAGCGCTGGGAGGTCTTCGCCTGGTGTCCAACGAACATGCCAGGAGTTCTAGGGAATTCACTGAGCACACACTCAACGTAAACCCAGATGCAAGACCCGTCAAGAAGTCGATGCGTCGGCTGTCCAAACCAAGGGCAAATACGGTTGGCATGGAAGTCAATAGAATCCTCGATGGCAATTTTATATGCAAAATCAAGGAAAGCACCTGGGTGGCTAACCCCGTGCTTGTCCCAAAGAAGGACACAAATATCCTGCGGATGTGCGTGGCATTCACCTCTCTTAACAAGCACTACCCGAAGGACCACTTCCCATTACAAGGGATCGATCAGATAATCGACTCCACTGTGGGATGTGAATGCCTCTGCTTCCTCGAAGCCTACTCAGGCTATCACCATATTCGAATGAATGAGGAGGACCAGCAGAAGACGGCCTTCATCATGCCCTCCGGTGTCTACTACTACACCACGATGCCCTTCGGGCTAAAGAACGTAGGGCCACCTATCAGGAGTGTATGCAAGCCTCCCTCAATAACTAGCTCGGTCAAAACATCCAAGTGTATGTTGACAACATCGTCATCAAGACCAAGGAGGAAGCTACACTCATCGACGATCTCCACAAGACCTTCGACAATCTCGACTGCTACCGCATCAAGCTGAACCCGGAGAAGTGCGCCTTCGGCGTGCCATTCGGGCAAAACTCGGGTACCTCATATCCGCCAAGGGAATTGAGGCTAACCCGAAGAAGATAAGGGCCATACTGGCCATGGAGAAGGCGAAGAATGTCAAAGGCGTCTAACAGCGGGCGGGCCGAATCACGACGCTCAGTCGATTCATCAATCGAATGGGTGAGAAGGCACTACCGTTCTACCAACTCCTTTGCAAAACTAAAAAGTTCGAGTGGACGGACGAGGCGCAAGACGCATTCGATGACCTCAAGTGCCTACTCTCCACCTTGCCCGTGCTGGTGACCCCCAGGGAAAAGGAGCCAATGTTGCTATACATCTCTTCCACCAACCAGGTGGTCAGTACCATGATGGTGGTAGAACGAGCCGAAGCAACAAAGTCCATGGAGTACAACGCCCAGTATACTACCTCAGCGGGGTACTGACACCATCAAAACAGCGGTACCCGCACTATCAGAAGCTGGCCTATGGTGTCTTCATGACAGCACGGCGACTGCACCACTACCTCCAGGAGCACTCCATAGTCATGGTGAACGATGCTCCGCTAGGATACATCCTCAATAACCCCGATGCTACGGTGCGAGTCGCCCTTTGGGGAATCGAGCTGTCCCCGTGGGATATCACATACGAGCGGCGACTAGCGATCAAGTCGCAAGTTCTACTGGACTTCCTCGTTCACTGGATGGAAAACCAACTCCCAGATACACCGGACATGTCCTGCCTATGGACACTGCCACTTCGATGGATCTAAGCGTCAAGAGGGAGCTGGCGCCCACATCATCCTGACATCACCACAGGGTGACAAGCTGAGGTATGTTCTGTGGATGAAGTTCCACGCCTCCAACAATAAGGCGGAGTACGAGGCTCTGATCCATGGGATGTGGATGGCCAAAGCCAGTGGCGCAACATGACTCGTCATCTACGGCGACTCCAAGCTCGTGGTGAATCAAACCAAGAACCAATGTGATGCTATGAGTGACAACATGATCGCATACTGTGATCTCTATGATGCACTCGAAGGAGACTTCGATGGCTGCAAGATGTAGCACGTAGGCCATGAGAGCCACGAGGAGGCTGACACACTCACCAACATAGGCTCGACCTGTGCCCGGTGCCACCAGGCGTTTTCCTCGAGCAGATCTGCGAACGCTCCATCAAGTCAAAGGCTCCAGCAAGACCATTTGGCACGGCAACAGACTCGGGGGATACACCACCCAAAGAAGCCGAAGGTCCTAGTGAGGCAGAACAAGGGTCCACAACCGAGGGCCCCATGGTGGTCATGCTCATCGAGCCATCCTGGACACAGCCGTACATCACATACCTCTCACCCAAAAGCTGTTAGACGACCCAACAGATGCACGACACATAGCGCGGAGCTCCAAGGCCTTCACCATTATCAACAGCAAGTTGTACAAGCGCAGCATTACAGGAGTCGTTCAGTGATGTGTCACCAACGGTGACAGGAGAGCCATCCTCCTCGAGATACATGAAGGCACATGTGGCCATCACGCCGGTAGTCGCGCCCTCATCGCCAAAGCTCTATGTGCAGGCTTCTACTGGCCAACGGCAGTGCACGACGCAAAGTACATCGTACAGAAGTGCAATGCTTGCCAAAGATTCACGGATAAGCCGCACTCACCAGGTGCAGAACTCAGGCCAATACCTATGGCCTGGCCCTTTGCGCAATTGGGACTCGACATGGTCGGTAAGCTATAGAAATCATCACCCGGAGGATACGTCTACTCCTCGTCGTAGTCGACAAGTTCACCAAGTGGATTTAAGCCATGTCGGTGACTAATCAGATAGGCGCCACCACCATCAAGTTCTTTGAGTCCACCATCTTCAGGTTCGGGGTGCCACATAGCATCATCACTGACAACGGGACAAACTTCACCTCGAATGAGTTCTAGGAGTTCTGCGAAAACTTGGGAATCAACATCAGCTATGACTCAGTGGTGCACCCCTAGACCAATGGTCAAGTTGAGAAGGCCAACGGCCTCGTCTGCAATAGCATCAAGAAGAGACTCATTCGACCACTTGAGCGGGCAGCTGGTTGTTGGGCTGAGGAGCTACCCTCCGTACTATGGAGCCTGCGCAGACTCCGAACAGTGCCACGGGCTACACGCCGTTCTTCATGGTGCATGGAGCTGAAGCTGTACTACCCACAGAAGTGTGCCACAAAGCCCCCAGGGTTGTGTCCTACAGCGAGGCCAAATCTATGGCCGCACTCGAGGACTCCGTTGACCTCCTCGAGGAAGCACGCGAGATCACGATGGAACGATCAACGATCTACCAGTAGAGCCTCTGCAACTACCACATCCGACGGCTGTGCCCAAGGTCCTTCGTTGAAGTAGACCTCATCCTACGTCTGAAGCAGAAAGGGCACCTCAAGTTCAAGTCCCCCTAGGAAGGACCCTACGAGATCACTGAAGTAATCCCAGGTGGCGCCTATCGCCTGAAGGACGTAGAAAATGGAGTCGCATACTCCAACCCATGGAACCTTGCACAGCTACGACGTTTCTATCCCTAGATGTTTTTTGCTTTACAATAAGGCTACTCAGCCAGGCTACTTAGCCAAACATTGTACCTCCTAATATTCTCCGAATAAATAAAGCTAAGTGCCCCAAACTATTTGCCATGTTACATTTACTTTCATTACTATTTTGCATTCGGGGGCTGCGCCTCCTTGACGACCTCGTCACATATCCAACTACACAATGCAATGACCCAAATAGCTGACCATATTGTCAATCGAACCCTTAAATACTCCAACTCAGTTGCAGCGCAACTAGCAAGATGGCAAGGCATTGAGATACACAAGCGTCAAGCTAACGAAAGGGAAATGCATAGAAAACATATTCGCAAACAACATAGGCTAACAAGCTTTACATACAGTACGGGTACTAAATTGCCTAGTCGAAAAATTATACAAGCTTCACAACACCTATACATTTTATGCACGACAGAAATATTCTACTGACGATGAAGGAGTACATTGGTGCATTCGTCGAACAAATTTACAATCCTCTACGCTGGCCCGATGACCGCCCAGTAATGTGGAACCATATTCCATTCCATCCCCTCTGGAGGTGCTGGTGGACCTTCTGCGACTGCCTCCAAATCCACATCTGGACGTTACATACGGACAAGTTCCAGCGCAGCCTTGGCACCCACGACAAGTTACTGATGCATGCACTTACGTACAACACCAGCATTCTAAAACCTACGAAGCAATGCCAAAAGCCTCACTGGGATAGCATTCAACGGGTATATCGCCACGAATATATGCCTCAAGCACGACCGAGCCTTCTTCAAAAACTACAGCACCTGTGACACGCGATCCTGCAACATTGCAAGTAGAACCACATGATTTTGATCGGTCAGAAGAACCCACCAGCTTCTAGCTGCTCCTGAGTCAACCAGTTCATTCGGATGCTAATGTGATCCCTCTCTTCCTGCAGAATGAGATTGAAAACTTCACAAATAGCAATGGCAAAAATATTAGTCAACACATTGACAACACAGAAGAACAAGAACAAGGGAGTCGAAAAACACCCACATTGTAGTTGCTCGTTGATCTGAGCCACCTCGCCAAGAAGATAAGCTTTTTGCTCTGCATCTTTTTTTGCCTTCGACTTCCAGACATTTGCACTGCCGTGAATCATCAGTGCGTCTCGCTCCAAGTGCATCACGTGCTCACGCAAGCGAGATAGAAGCGACAACTCCTCCACTTTCGAACGTGGCAGCACCACAGGCACATCAAAAGAAGGCACATCCTGCACGCCACTCGAAGGCCCCTAACCAAGCAACATATTCGAAGAATAAGAGACATTAAACATGGAATTCGAGTGACAGAAGCACGAAGAAAATTTATACATCAGATTAATAACAAGTTCTGACAGGGGCAGCCCCACAAAAGTAGTTCAAGACAAGCCTAAGGTGCCAGCATTGCTACAAAACAAAACAGGAAAGGCATCTACGCCTATGCATCGACACTCGAGGGCTTCACCGACTCCACGGCAGCATCTGACATCCCGACCTTAGCAGCAGCAGCTCCGGACGCTATGACCTTCGCTGCGCTCCGACGCTTTTGCTCTGTGGAGTATTTAGCAAGCGTCTCTATAAGACGAGGCCCGTACTTATGGCCGCGAGTAGGAAATGGGCCAAAATCTACCTCTTCACCCTCCATGGTCGTCGGCATCCTCGATGTGATCTTGCTCACATTCAAGTCAGCACCACAGGCCTGCACCATCGCCAGCCCTAGAGAAGCACCAGCTCCCTTCTTCGCATTCTTGAAGTCTGCAGGGACGCCCCTAGCGAAGGTCTCGACCAGGTCGTCAATATCTTCAACGAGCTTGTCCTTGGGGAGCATCTCCTCTCGAAGACGTCCAAGCACGTCCTTGGCCTTCTTGAGTGAGTCCTAGGTGGAGATGCTGCGATCTTCGATTGCATTAACATCACCGGCCAGGACATCCTCCCGAGAAAGCGCCTGACGGTCGAAGTCCACTCTAGTGGCATCTATGATTAACTCGCATAAATCAGCAAAGGAACAAATAAAAACAAAGGAGAAGATTAGGACTGAACAAAACTATGACAGAGAATACCATAAAGGGCTTGCATGATAGAGAGAAGTTGTTCCATGAACCCTTTCTCTCTGTCTGCTACAGCGGCCAACAGGTCTTCTTCGCGCTTCTTCGAGTCCTTCTTGAGGAGCTCAAGGGCTTCGAGTTCCTCATCCCACTTTTTCTCCGCCGCATTACGCCCCTTTTTAAGGGAGAATAGATGACGAAGAAGGTCATTGTTTTCATCTGGCAAAATGAAGGCAAGCATGTGAGGCATAATTGAAAAGCATGCTCAACAAAGCAAGGCATGAATAAAGCACCTACTCTGCAACTGGCGATGCTCATTATCCAGACGAGCGTGCTGACGGCCAATGTTCACAACTTGCTCGCCAAGATGAACCGCGTCTTGGAGGATAGGCTGCATAAGGAAATATGTCATGAACAAGGGTGACACCAGAGAATTTTTGAGCAATGCACCTACATACACTTACATGACTTACATGGTCACCCGAAGACTCTGGAGGTTCTTTCTGGGAAGACGTCCGGGAAAGAACCCTGTGCTTCCCTGAATTTGGAGAACTCGAGGAACTCGCGCTAGAGGTGGCCGCTGTCTTTGGGGAGGGCTCGAATTCCTAAATATCTTTGCCCTTCGAGTCTACGACTCCCATCTCCTCCAGGATGCGGCGAGTGTCGGGCGATGAGGATGCAGTCACGCTTACAAAGGCAAAATAAGACATTCAACACACAAACGCTTCATCTCAGACAAACACTTAAACACATAGAGTAGCAAAGACTCACCCATCAAAGTTGTCGAGGTCGAAGTCCTCGTCTACTTTCTCCTTCAGCTTCCTCGGCTTCTTCAACGGAGGAGGCGCCATGCTGCGAACAGGTACCACTAAAATGGGATCCTTGGTACCCACATCAGACGAAGGATACTTCGGTGCCTCCAGCATAGACGCATCTGAATCATCACTTCAGGAGCGCTCGCGGGTGTCGTCTTCGCTGGACTCAGGGGCTCCCTGAACCTTAGTAACAGGCACAGTCAACCCCGATTCATCTTCCTCCTCAGCTTTGGAAGGAAGTATCCCCTCCGACTGAGGTAGTAGAGCACTCGCCACTTTCCAATCCTGGTGCAAAACATCAAATTACAATGAAAAAATAGTCCTACAGGCAAGAACGAAGAAGTGTCGAAATAAAATTTACCTCAGGAGGGGAGTTCCTCGCACGAAATGGAAGAGTGGGTCATCCCGGGAAGAACATCCTTGGCAGTGTATTCAGTCAGGGCCTTGACTTTTCTATCCACCTCCCCCGAATACAGATCCTCAGAGGAAATGCGAGTCGGGTCATCCACACTGGTCTAGCACGACATTGGGTGTGCCCTGTCTTGCAGCGGCTGCACCCGATGCCGTAACCATGTGTGAATGAGATCCACGTCGGTAACTTCTTGGCCTTGAACAAGCTGAAGGTCATAGACACGCTTGTACAAGACCTCGAGTTCCTCTTCTTCCCCTGGCATCACCACATTCTTCCAAGATCTACTCCTATTCAGCTCAGCCTTCAAGTCAAAAGGAGCAATCCCAAAGTTTTCTCCGGCAACCTTCTGGTCCCGGATATAAAACCACTTATTCCTCCATCCTAGGGTAGATTTGACAAGATTAAGGCTGAAATATGGGACATTGGGGTCCACATATATGCCGCATCCGCCAAGGTCGTACGTCACCGAGCCAGACCCCGACTGCCTCTTCAGTTTGAAGAGCTGCTTGAAGAGTCCAAAGTGCGGCTCGATTTCAAGCTAGCACTCGTAGAGGGTGATATAGCACGCGATGTGCAAGATGGAACTGGGGGTCAACTGATGAAGTTAAAGCCCATAAAAGCAAAGCAATCCTCACACGAACTTCTGGAGGGAGAGAGAGAGACCCTGGAGGATAAATGCCAAAAACATCACCCGAAACCCAGCATGAGGATCGGGGATTTCCTCGGGTCCAGGGATTCTGCAATCCGCCGCGTTGGCCGGCAGCAGACCATCCTGGCGGTGCGTTTGGAGTCCGTGCTCCTTCAAGGTGGTACGCCGCTATGACCCGTTGGTTACACGGGTACCATCGCCTTTCTTCTTCGAGGATATAGTGGTGGTGCCGTACACGACAGCCACGACATCGCCCTTCTTCTTTGACACAACGATAGTGGCGACAGATCCCGCAGCAATGATGTCCTTCTTCTTCTCCATCCTTCGGAGGCGAAGTGACTGAAGGAAGTACCTTGGAAAAGCCTTGAGAATGTCTAGTGTAGCAAGGACAATGGGTGCGCTAAAGCAGATGAAGAACGGCAATGGCAATAGTCTGAAAGGGGGGAAGAAGCATAGTGCGAGAATTACCGCACCAGATCCGTACTTAAGCACCGAGGATTGCCATCCAACGGTGAACACATTTTCATTTGGACACGTGGAGCACATCAGCGAGCACACGTGCAACGTGCATACTGAATCATCGTCGCACGATCGCCACACTACATGAAAATTGAGAAGGCGCGATTAAAACCTTAGTTTACACGTGACTAGTCAAATCCTAGTCAGATTTCGAGGCCCACCTATGTCACGTCCCATCAGCACCACTTATGCGGGCAACTGATCTCAGCAAATCACTAGCACCGACGTCATCTGGATAAGTACTCTAGCAGGAGTTTCATTCGACTAACCTAGTCTTTAGTCGATTCTACGACTCGACCAAACACTCGGGGGCTACTCCTAACAGGAGCACTGGCAGCACACCCGAAGATTTTAAGGGCATAGAATCACCTTGGTTAAAAATGAAGGACATTTATATTTCGACCCCCTCCTTCGAATCAACGATTCGACTGCAGACTTGGGGGATCCTCCCATAGGTAGCGCTGGAAGCGCAATCGACAAGTTAAATACAAATGACAGCAGTTGACAAATGTTCAAAAGTCCCCACTCGAGTATAGACTCGAATAGGCACTCAGGGCTACTCCTATAGGGAGCGCTGGTCGCGCACCCTATGAAAAAATAGTTATCCATGGAAAAAGCGTTGACCACGTCCACACCATGAGTATTTGAAGAATTTGGTGACTCCGCCTCACAATCCCTGAACATGCCCTGCAAAGAGACAGCATCTCTTGGGTCACCCGAATCACCTTCACGGTGAATAAAACTTCGGATGACACGTTTACAACATGAAGATAAGACCTGAAAAAGTCCTGGCAACGCACCTGATGCACTCTACCAGAAATAATCCATGCCTACAGGCACGATGAAAAACCCTTGAAGGACGCGTTGAATGCTCACACTAAAACACTGGGATTCGACTATGTAAGACCTCCGCGACATGAGTCGAATTGCGTCAGCAATGTTCCGAATTCGAGTCCAGGGACTCGAATTTGAGTAGATTGTGATGTTTTGCCCTAAGGCAGTTAACTGATCCCGATCTATCGAATGTATCAGGAAAGCATATCAACAATCCCTATGATGCAAATTTGGGCACTTGGAAGAACTTTGGAAGAGCCTACATTCCATGCACTCGAAGACTTATAGTCTCCAGTTGAATCTACGATTCGACTAGACACTTGGGGGATACTAACATGGGTATACCATACAGGTACTCATGGTTAGCCTATACAGTCCAGCACAAGAGGAGTCCACAGTGTAAACGAAGCCACATAAGGATTCGGTTTGCCCAAAGGAATGCGACTCCTTGAAGAACACGACAAGGTATAGATAGAAACTTAAAGGGAAAACCCTAATCTGTAACTGACTCGACCTGCTATCTCGAGACCTAGCCTCCCTATATAAAGGGTAGGAGGGGCAGTGAGAAGGACAATCCACAACCCTACCATATACCTCGCCAGATTGCATCTGCGCACCCCCTATAACTTTCGACTCCCCGATAATCAAGAATAGACAAGCAGGAGTAGGGTCCTCTTCGAGGCCTGAACCAGGGCAAAACCTCGTGTCTCCCTATGTGATTGTTTGCTAGCCGATCGATGCCTCCAGTGCTCCCTAATCCCTCGAACCTAAGTCCATCAACGATGGGCATTGATGAGTTAACCCCTCATCACTGGATTTCCATGAGTTCATATTACATTTCAAGAACGTAAAGGTTGAACCTATCACCGAAGAGGTCATCGATGATGAAGGTATATATTTGATATACAATTTTATAAATGTTATAATCTTGCAAACACTTGTTGCAGTATTGAAGTATTTCATACTTGTTCTGTTTTGTGAAAACATGTCCTTCTGCATGAGAGCTGCTTGCTGGAGAGGAGGTGACGTTGTGTGTTGATGGCGAGCATGATGATGATAGCCAACGACACTCTCCCTCGACATTTATCATTTATTTTATCATTTTGTATGATTATTGTAATCGATGGATTATGAACTTCTTTAGTATGTCTCACACTTCATGAGATGGTTATTCATATGAGTTTGTAACAAATAGTTGTTCTGCTTTCATGAATGATTTCTATTTGTGTTCATATGTTGTTTTATTAGGTGTGAATTATCTGTGTTATGAAACTAATTGATAATGCATGGACATTTGTAAAATATTGAAATGACTTGAAAATACCCAACTTAATGTTATATCCATTTCGAATGAAACCATTGTTTAAAATTCAAAGTTATGTTGATTACATGTGAAAGTCATTTGATTTCTTGTCACGTATAAATCATTCCCAAGTTTGGTAAGTTAACTAAAACATCGTGTATTGTATGAATACAAAGTGTTTGATGAATTGTTGAAAGAAAATACATATTCGATGTACCATATTTCAACAAAGTGGTGATTATCATTTTTTGATTATTGAATTTTGTAAAGGAGTGAGTTTAGCAAATGAAACATGAGCATGAAACTATTTGATATGATCAATGAATTTCAGCATCAAAGGTTATTGAAATAAAAGAGAGTCAATTTACTATGATTGATCAATAGTGATAAGACTCGACGTTATGAGATTGGCATAAAACTTATGAAATATAATGCATTCCGATATGTTGAAGTGCAAAGAATCACATTATGATGTTTGATATTAAGTGGGTGAATAAATGGTGTTGGGGATATATTTTCTAGGTATACCGAGTGTGACTCGCTGACCAGGGTGGCCCACTTCGGGTTAGAGCTTTGCTTCACGGGCAGCCTAGTAAGGGAGATAAGACAGAGGTCCATCCGGCTATGAGAAGGCCTAGAAGACTTACCGACCTAGGCCAGTTTAGTTACTTGTAGTCCAAAGATGTACTCTGCAACCGACTCTGTATCATAGTCGGATAGATCTCTCCTATAACCCTAGGCTGGAGATCTATATAAGCCGTCCTATGGACCAGCATTTAGGACACCCCACAATCGAGAACCCCAACTCGCACAGGCGAACCTCTCTTGTAATATGTACTACTGGCTCTGTCATATTAATGGATTGCTAGCAGGAGTAGGATCCGTCCAAAGCCGGCGGATTCGAACCTAGGTAAAAGCTTGAGTGCTCACCATCCTAGAATATCATCGCCTCACACCCCCTTTCTCCACATGCCTCGAGGACCCCCTCTAGGCATACATGTCTTCAATCCGACAATAGTTGGCGCCCACCATGGGGCAGATGAGTTTCAGATCTATGTTCCAGGTGGAATTTGCGCGAATCAATATCAGTGAGACAATCGTCGTTGCCCCGTTCCTCTATGCCAGTGACGTCCCTCTTGTCCTTGTTGACGAGACTTGGATTTCGGCTAGGGAACCTGTGACCACCTGCACCATCATGTCCTTTGGCAAGATCGACGTTTACCTCGGTTTCGCTGAACTTGTCCAACCCACCCCAGCGGTGATGATAGAGGTAGAAGAAATTTATGGATCCACTTTGTCAGCAGAACGATAGAGTTCCGGGTCTCAGAAAACCCTAATCCCACCTAGCCTTCACATGAAGAGGAGATAGTGGAGAAGATTGTATCTGAAGCAGATCTCCCAAAGGAGGTCGAATCTCTGGAAGATCAAAGCAGCAACAGCTCTAGATCTGGCTCTTCTGATGCCAGAGCAGGAAAGTCACTTCTGAGGCACACGCTAAGGCGGATGATTCTGGGAAGAAATGCCAGCATGGAAGAGATCCTTGAGACTATCAAAAGTTTCGAGGAAGCGAACAAAGAAAGCCGCAACTACCTCAGGATGCGCACATCGCACTTTGTTGGATACGTTGAATCCGGCTCTGGCGATGCTGGAGATGACAATGACTCGGTGTTGGAGGTAATCAGAACGAACACCGACTTACCGACATCTTCGAATGATTCCATGACGTTGGCAGAATTCTGAAAGTTCTCCGTGGAAATTGAAGAGGCGATCGACTCCAAGGTCGCGTAAGAACAAGAAGCTATGTATCAAAGCCCCTACAACAGTATGGACGAAGGATGCGGAGAAAACTCTCCCAAACCACATGATGATATATATCTCAGAGATAATCCCGACGTCCAGATGTCCGAGAGTACTGATAGAAGCTTGACTCCAGAAATCGGACCCAAAGATGTCTTTGCTACCAGTGCTACCAAGAAGGCAAAGAAGAAGAAGACTCTGGCTAAAGACCTTCCAACTGGTGAGGTAAGAGCTGAAGAATATGAAGAAGACTCAGATGGAGCTTTGATCCCTGATGAGGCAAAAAGCACTCCGTTGGATGGAAACATGGTTACTTCTGGTGCCCGTAAGACTCTCAGAGACGCACTGACCACACCTATCCCGACAGCTGCAGAACTTACACCTACGGAGTTGGAGGATAGGTCCCAAGCCCTAGAAGTGCATCGCCAAGTACTCCTTGATGAAGCCGCCCATATCATCAAGGAGAAGCAACACACTGCGGCTGCGGGGCAGCCTAGTACTCGATAGCATCAAAAGACACGGAACGACCCTAAGTTGGCTAACAAAAATCTGGAAGTTCACAAAACTCTTTTCGAAGGATACATAGCCATGGGTAAATCTTAGATCGATAGCAAGGGAAACCGGGTGTATAGCATGCCGGTGGAAAATGCTACTGCGGCCAAAGATCTCTTGGCAAATAATCCAAGTCCTGACTAGGTCCGACTAGGTGTGAAGCTTCTCACCAAGGGCCTGGAACAGTAGAAGGTCGCCACGTCCGCCAGCGGGAGGCTATTCTCCAAATCCGACCAATGACACATGGACACGGGTTGATAGCAAGATGTAAGGCTCCGACGGGAGCTAGAACGACACTATGGTTACGACCCTTGGGAGGACAACTACTCAAGAACCGGATCTTCATGACATTGGCACAAACCCGCACGAAGCTGGAGCAACGTCTCTCCAGCTGCAGAGCGAGACATCATTGCAACAATAGTCCAACCTCCCCAGTGGTTGTCGAATAGCCGCAGGGAAGACGAAGAAGCTCAACGTCGGGAGCAGGACTGGCAAAGGATGCCCCCTCCTAGACAAACATGTCGTCCGGCTGAGCCACATCACAATGATGGCAACAGCAGACGAAGGAATGACGAACATCGTGTTGTATCAAGCCGACATGATGGCCGTCATCACGAAGCCCCAGATGGGGTAATAATTCACCACCACCACCCTCTCTGCCAATCAGCCACCATAGCGGCTCCCATGGAGGCCATGGGGGTCATGGCGGAGGTGGTGGTAGAAGAAGCAGAAGTCTGGCTCACAAGCACCATAGCCACATCGAACAACCGAGATGGTGCGCCCTATCACCAAGTGATGCCAGGCACCAGATCAACTCAAACATAGAGGCGCGGTGCTATGAGTCGAATAACATCTATGTGGGTCCAAAATGCTTTAAACCGTGCATAAGACAAACAAACTTTCTAGAAGAGTTTGCCATCTCAAGGCACATCCAGCCCAACGATGATGTGGCTCGGCTAGACACCTGGCTCCAGGACTTCTTCTAGGCCCGCTGCATCGCCAAGGGAGGAAATAGCTTGGTTGCAACCCAGTACCTCCCACTTATGCTGAGGAAAACGGCTCGATCAAGGCTCAATGAACTCCTGGAAAGCACCATTCATAACGGGTATGAAATGCAAAGTGCTTTCTTTTGGAACTTTGAGGGAACATACAGGAGACCCTACACGGTCGGAGATCAGCAGCGGTGCACCCAGACACCCGGAGAAACTTGTCGAGACTACCTCAGACGATGGATCGACACAAAGAACTCCTGTGAGGGAGTAAAGGACCAAAACACGATCGAAGCATTCATCACGGGACTCCCAATTGGTTTATTGCGTCATCGCTTAAAGTGTGACAAAATCACTGATTTGGGGAGATGATAGAGACGACAAGAAAATATCCTATGCCTATGATGATTTAGAGGGATTGCTAAATGTATTGTGCCAAAGTCAACTAAGTAGCCAAAGCAGCATGCCCCAAAATGAAAGAACACCTCGGAGGAGAAACCCAACCCGAAAACCACAATAGTTAATGCAACTTTCAGGTCTAGAGGTCGAGGAGGCCGCGACGACGGTCGGGGACGAGGTTGTGGAACTTCCAGAGTCCATGGTAGAGGAGACCAACAACCTGGCAAAACCTACTCTTGGGCTGACATCGCCAACAATCCGTGTGTGCATCACGCGGATGGAAACGGGGGCTTGTCCCACACCAATGATGAGTGTTGTTTCGATGATGACATCAAGAAAGACGAATCTGCTTGCTACAGGGCCAAGCGACGGAAAGGAAAGAAAAATTCCGACAAAGACAAGGAGTCCAAGGAAGATTCTGACATAGAGGAGGTAGAAGCTTCAAATCCCAAGTCCGTTGGAAAGAAGACCTTCCTAGCCAAGAAAGACACTTATGTCTGCTTCCTTGGATCCCAACCAGCTAAGGTCAAAAAGACAGTGATGCATGAGCTCAACACAACTGTTCCGGATGTCCCTCAGTATCTGGACTGGTCGAAAGTTTCAATTACCTTTGACCGAAGCTATCATCTGCCTAAACCACATAGGCGAGGAAAGTATGCTCTAGTCATCAATCCACTTATTGGAGGCTATGGTTTCTCCAAGACCCTCATGGACAGTGGTAGTAGTATCAACATCATCTACTCTAAATGCTATGCTGGATGAGGATATTGGAAACACAAATAAATCATAACTCCATGACTTTTCATGGAGTTGTCCCCAGAAGACAAGCAAACTCTCTAGGAGAGATCACTTGGGATGTTAATTTTGGAACTCCAAAGAACTACCGGACAGAAGCACTTTCCTTCGAAGTGGTCCCATTCAAGAGCGCATACCATGCTATCTTTAGGCGTCCATCTTACTGGGCTTTTATGGCTCTCCCTTGTTATATTTACAACAAGATGAAAATTCTAGGTCCCAATGGCGTCATCACGATCTGGGGAGACCCGAAGAAGGCACGAGAATGCAAGGACGGAAATGCTGCCTTTGCTAATGCCATACTACATGTGACGAGGAGTACTAGGAGATCAAGAAGAACATCGACCCATCCGAGATGCCTACGATGAAGAAGGAGGTGACAAAGCCGACTTCGGAGTTCAAGGCATCAGAAGAGACAAAGATGACGCTGTTGAAGGATGATGGCCCCACCAAGGTGACTCAGATAGGCGTATGTTTAGGCCACACATAGGAAAGCGCGCTCATCGAGTTCCTTAAAGCTAATAAAGATATCTTCGCATGGCAGCCATCTAACATGACCGGAGTACCTAGGGAACTTCCCGAGCATAGCCTAAATGTATACCCAAACGCTAAACTCGTCAAATAGTCCTTACGAAGTTTCAGTAATGAAAGACGCAAAGCAATAGCTAAGGAACTAGCCTTGCTCGAGTTAGCCGGATTCATAGAAGAGGTCATCCATATTGATTGGTCGGCTAGTTCTGTAATGGTCCCTAAAAAGGACACCGTTGATTTAAGCATGTGTGTTGATTATACTGCCTTGACCAAGGCTTGTCCCAAAGATCCGTTCCCTTTGCCTAGAATCGATCAAGTTATCGACTCAATAGTAGGCTTAGAACTCCTATGTTTTATCGACGCATATTTTGGATATCATCAAATTCGGATGAAGGAGTTAGAAAAAATAAAGACTTCGTTCATCAACCCCCTTCAGAACCTTCTGCTACGTAATGATGCCTTTTGGGCTAAAAATTGCAGGAGCTACGTACCAGCGCACTATGCAGCATTGCCTCCATGATCAAATCGGACGCAACGTACATGCATACATGGATGACATAGTTGTGATGTTCAAAAAGGAAACGCGTATTTTTGACTTGGAGGAAACATTCAACAATATATAAAAATACAATATAATGCTTAATCCGAAGGAGTGTTTCTTTGGAATACCAGCCAGAAAATTGTTAGGTTTCATTGTGTCTCAAAGAGGCATAGAGGTGAACGAAGACAAAATAAAGGCTATACTCAACATTTCCAGGCCAACTTGCCTGAAGGATGTACAACGGCTAGCTGGCTGCATTGTTGTGGTCAGTCATTTCATAAGCCGGCTCAGTAAAAGAGCCGCACCATTATACAAGCTCTTGAAAAAGACTAAGAAGTTCATTTGGACTGATGAAGCTGAAGCCGCACTTCAGGATCTAAAAGTCGTACTCTCATCCGCCCCTATTCTTACAGCACTAGAACCACATGAATTGATGTTGCTCTACTTAGCTACGACAAACAGATCCATCGGTGTCGTCATGGTGGTGGAACGGCCAGAAGAAAAATAGGAACACTTGGTGCAGCGTCCGATTTATTATCTCAGTAGGTCTTGACTGAATCGAAGCAAAGGTATCCTTATTACCAAAAGTTAGCATATGGTGTGTTGTTCGCATCTAGAAAGCTACGGCATTATTTTCAAGAGCGCAAGATTACCGTGGTGAGCATATCTCCCATGAGAGACATAATCAACAACAATGATGCCACAGGACGCATCGCTAAGTGGGGAATAGAGCTAGCAACTTTTAATATTGAGTATAAACTTGTGAAATACAATGCATTTCGATACATTGAAGTGCAAAGCATCACATTATGATGTTTGATATTAAATGGGTGAATAGATGGCACTAGATAAATCATTGTAGCGTTAGTGTAAAGACCATTAGATTGAAATAGCAAACAGTCATTTAGATTATGAAGTGAACCATCTGAAATTCATGAGAACATCACCATACCTTGTATGGATTTCCATGGAAGTTTTGGAGCTATTTGATATCTCCAAAGCAATAGCGAACAAGTCCTTGTAGAGTATTTATTGGAAACTTTGAATATAAAATCCATGGCTTAAACCAAAAGATAGGCAAAAATAGTATTGCTGAAATTTTGGTGGATTATCGAGGCTATGTTCTCGACAATGAAGCTAATGGAAGATAGTGAAAGCACGATGAGGTTTTATAACCCTACATCAGATTGTTGAGAAGCGCAACGGAACATGTTCCAGAACTCGTCTCTTTACTTAAAGGAAAGGATCAACGATAATGATCATTGTGTTTCCCCCCACTAGTGTTTTTATTAAATAAACTAGGATTTCAAAATGTACCCTACATCTTGCATGGATACATTTATGAATCACTTGTCATATTACCAAAATATGACATACCTACGAATTACAAAGGAACTGATGGTAAACTAAAGTTACGAGGAATTCTAGAAGTGGATTTCACTTAAGATTAGAAAGTAAAATGTTACTGAATCTTGTCAAGTAAAGGGGTTACTTGATTTTTTCAAAGGACAGCAAGGTCATGATGGAAAGGGTGAAAGACAAAAGCATGATTTGTCATGTATTGGGAAAATTCAAAATAATTTGATTCAGAAGTGCTAAATTCTACTGGATTTGATACTACTAAAGTACTAGTGTCTCGTCAAAGAAACTCTCGACCTGATAATCGATCAAGGGATTTTGAAGTTATTCAGAATATTGAGAAGATATGCAATTTGCATGAAATTGAGTGGTAACTATAAAGGCTTCCTAAATAAATATGTGAATGACATATTTTTGAGTGGGAGTAATATAAGTCTCGGACTCAAATATGTAGGAAATATATTTTGAGTGGGAGCTCAATTGTTATGTGTATACGACACATTAAGAAATAAAAGCACAAGTACTGATAAATAATGATTTCTAAGGGTTAAATGTTGAAACAAAGTATGTTAGAATGTATTCCTAAAAGAGATTCTAGAATAGTTTCGAAATAGCAATTGATTAACGAATGGTCCTTGATCATTCGAATTAGGAATGACATTGAGTTTAACATCAATTGTTCAAAGTAAGAAAAGGATGATGATCATCCACTATGTTTTGACATAGGTTCTGTCTTAGAAACCACGATGAGAGAAATCAACATAAAATATGATCCAAGAAGAAACATTCAGAAGTGATTAAGTATGAATCACGGAACACTGAGCTAAGTTTGTCCACAATATCTAATGAGAACTATAGACATGTTTTCAGATCCATGAAGGATAACATACCTCAAATCATAAATGGTTATATTATAAGGGCACGTGTTAACCTTAAAAGATTTAAAATCTCTGTATTAAAGATACTGATTTAAGTCAAATAGGAAGCATGGTGACAAACATCAAAAAATGCACATAGTGCACTAGTGTTTCGATAACTACATTTTAAATTAAATTATAAGGATACAACCAAAAGTGTTGTATAATGTTGTGGAACGACAAGTCGTATTTTCACAGAGTCTATGTCCTAGGGAAGAGTGCCCTTGAGAAAGCTCGCATTGGATAATCTAACGTCACTGCTGGCTCCTGGAACTGACCTCACTCTGTTGCCATAACTGCTATACATACACAGGATGTTATCATAAGATGATGAAATATTAATGTCAATTAAGGTGACATTAGTAAGTTGCAAAGGATATGGGGCTATAAAGTCTAGACCTTAGACTCAACCTCTTCCATGAGCAAGCATGATCAGAAGTGCCAGGTCAAATGGTGTTGATGATTAGTAAACAAATTCAGCTAGTTTATTTGTACCCTAGTGCAAGTGGGAGACTATTGGAAATATGACCTAGAGACAAATAATAATATGGATAATTATCATATTTCATAAAGTTTATGATTAAGTTTTATATCATGTTATAACTGTATTGAAAGGAAACATCAATACATGTGTGATATATAAACAACCAGGAGTTCTCGGTGAATCTCTAGTCACTGGTTCATTGGTTAACATATGATCAAGGTTTCCTGATCATGTGGCATTTATGCCAGTTGAAAATGGAGTCACCTCATTGAGAGAATGAGAAGATGAGAAATATCCAAACTAAGCATCGTATAACGATCATGTCACAAAGTTCAAGTTGTGATGATTAGGAAACCTAGTGTCTTGTTTCTTAGACTGTGAGACCATATCAATCACTATCACCCGAGAGTGCCTTGATTTCATCAAACATCACTCAGTAAAACGATGCTCATAAAGGTGTCTTCAGGTATTCATAGAGGCATGTAGAGGCATTACGTGTCAAGAGCGGCATTTGTCCACGCGTGACAGAGAGGTACCCAAGGGCCCACTCAGAGAAGTTATATCCATAAAGCTACGCAGCGTGTGACTAGGTCACGGGATATCACTTGTTAGAATGAGTTAAATGGAATTTGTTGGTAACGAGATCGAACACGACATGGTGATGTCACTAATCAGATCTTGGACAATGCAAGTATCACAAAGACAAAAGGAATATGACACGACGTTCATGGTTCAGCGATGAATGACTCGTGGAATGCATACGAGTCATCATGGGCATCGAGATCCCTCTGATGATCATTGGTACGAGAGGGATCTCAACCATTTCTGGAGTGTTCCCAAACCATGGGTGACATGGATATACCCTACGGGTACTCGTGTTTAGCCTGTATGGTCCAGCCCAAGAGTAGACCACGGTGAAATCAAAGCCCAACAAGGATTCGGGTGGCCCAGGTTGGAAGGAAGGCAACTCCTTGAAGGACAGGGCAAGCAATAGATAGAAATTCAAAAAGGTAAAACCCTAATCTGTAACCAACTCGGCATGCTATCCCGAGACCTAGCGTCCCTATATAAAGGCTAGGAGGGGCAGCGAGGAGGACATCCACAATCCCAACATACACCTCGCCAGATTGCATCCGCGCACCCCCTGTAACTTTCGAATCCCCGATGATCAAAGAGTGGACAAGCAGGAGTAGGGTCCTCTTCGAGGCCTGAACCTGGGTAAACCGCGTGTCTCCCTATGTGCCTGTTTGCTAGCCAATCAACGACTCTAGTTCTCCCTAATACCTCGAACCTAAGTCCATCAATGATGGACATTGATGAGTTAACCCCTCGTCAATTGGCGTCGTCTGTGGGAACTAGGAGCACTGATGTTGTGGATTCCTCGGCCCCATCGACTGCGATCTACAACTCCATTATAGTGGAGAATCGCCTCCTCTTCGGCACCTTCGACTTCACCGTCCACTTGCCAGCGGCTCGCCTGAACTTCGAGTCCGTGGGTGACTAAATCGGCATGACGATCGGAAGCCTATGCTTCTAGGTTGGTAAGATCGGCACACTTAGCTTCCCAAATCACTCGCAAGCTCCTTCGATTACTCCTGCCTCGTGGTTCCCACTGCCGATTGGCACCCTAAGCGAGCTCAACGCCTCAACACAGGCCTATGACACGGATAGCAACAATAGTTGCTAGCCCAATCTTTGTGATCTGACAACAAAATATGGCGCCTACGGCTCCGGATCTAAGAGCTGTGGGAGTAGTGGCTTCCCAAACCACTAGATGTGCACCATCATCAATAGCGGCGATGGAGGCACTCGAAGGGACACCACCAATGGCGGGGCCACCAAGAACAGGACTACCAATCCAGTCCCCACCATCGGCCCTGTCGATGGCGAACAACCACACCCGCCCAACCTTGATAATCAGGGCGAACCCGTCAACGATGGGACGAGGCGGCAGGAGATCCACCTCCACAATGCTGAGTGGGCGTGATGTAGGGAAGCCCTACAAGGCAACCCCTGCTACCAAACTCATCACAATAAATGCTGATGGGATACCATTACCTACTCATCCAAGAGTTCAACCGCCAACGGGCGGTGATGGCGCAACTCGACAAACGCAGAAGGGCCACGGACGAGTCAAGCGCCTGACGGGCGGCACTCTCCTCTATCAGGGGATCCTCCTCCAAAGGAAATGACCATGGAGTCGCCAAAAGGCGCTCTTGACTAGCCTACCTCAACAACAAAGATCGAGAAGAAGCCACTAAAGCCCTCGACTTCTCGTTCATGACGGTGGACTCACGGGACAACGTGCTCCCGAAAACACCACACGCAGCAGGGATAGCAGCCACCATGTATCTGCTCACCAATCAACCACTAGCTAGAGTTCCACGATCTGCCATACACTGATCCACCATCACTTCACTCAGACTGGTCGAGGCTGTGCTGGCCAAGGAGCCAACACCGGAGCCCAAGAAAAGCAAGGCTCCACCAAAGAAATACTTCCTATCTTCTAACAAGGACGAGGACGACTTGTCGCGGCGACACCACAACTCACAGCGACACCATCACAATTTCAACGCGCATGACGAGATCACCCAGCGCAATGTCCACAAGATGCACGCTAAGCGCGCTTACTCAATAGAGTCAGAAGATGAAGGAACAGAGCTCTATGGCGCCAGCTACTTCAGCAGAGCCATACGGCAAACGTGAATGCTGAAAGGGTTCAAACTTCCTTTAGAGAACCCAAAGTTCGACGGCCTCTAGGACCCGAAGATCTGGCTGGAAGACCACATCTCTTTTGTCAAGCTGCATGGCGGAAACAAATGTACAACCATGCAATGCCTGCAGCTGAAGCTGCAAGGTGCTGCTCGCGCTTGGCTCAACAATCTTCCCTATGGATCGATCCGCAGCTGGGAGGAGCTGGTCTATAGCTTCGTTTGAAACTTCAAGGGCACCTACAAATGACCCTCATCAATCTAAAGTGCTTAGAGCCTGCAACCAGAAGCCGAGCGAATCCCTTCGCTCCTACATCCAAAGGTGGTCCATCAAGATATCTCCGAGGACCACGGTGTCCGCCGCAGAGAGCTCAGGGAAGAGCTGGGCCGCATGAAGCCCAAATCCATCGACCACCTGATGGACATCGCGAATCGGCAGGCAGATGGAGAAGACTCGGTGAACAAAAACTGTGTTCACTCAGATGATGAGGACGACCTCGGCCGCAGACCTGACCATCGAGGGAAGCGTCGCATGCGTGGTTATGAAGAGCGCGAGTAAGTCGACATGGTCGCGGCTCGCTATGTCAACAAGCGTGACGAAGGCAACCACAACAACGGATACCGTAGCGGCAGCTACCGTGACAGCGGGAAACCTAGGCAACACCTCACCCGTGATGAAGCACCTGCAACATCCATCCAGGAGAAGTTATCTGGACCCTACAATGTCCACTTCTACATCGACAAGCATGATGGAAAGAAGAAGTCGTGCCACCTCCTCAAGGACTGCCACGAGTTCCTGAAGCTCCACGAAGGCCTAATCTAGCTAAATCGTGACACGATAAATCAGGGGTACGAAGTTGCCCCAGGTGCCATAGCTCATGGAGCACCACCACCCGGAGGACCCGCACAGCCTGCGGCTGCGCCAGTACAAAACAACGTAGGTGAATAGTACCCATGACCGCTAGGGAACATGGGTATGATTTAGAAGGGGCGTCCCTCCAACATTACGCAAAATTCGATCACTCGATAAATCAATTTGGCCATCAACTCTCCACACTCGACCACTGAGTACCTCAGCGGGTGCGAGTCCTGCATCACCTTCGACAAGCGTGACCACCCGCGCCAAGTGCCTCGCCCAGGTCATTCTCCCTTGGTGCTCGAGGCGTAGATTGGTGGCTACAAAATGAGTCGAGTCTTCATGGATGGCGACAACAACATCAACCTCATGTTCACCAGCACCCTTCATGCCATGCGGATCCCCTCTCCTGCCTAGAGGTATCCGAAACGACATTCCATGGCATTGTCCTAGGGAAAGGCGTATACCCCTTGGGCAAAATAAACCTGGATGTCATCTTCGGAACGCCCGCAAACTTTTGGAGGAATGCCTCGAATTAGAGGAGGTTGACTGTCCCTCGCAATACCACACAATCCTCAGACATGTTACGTTCGCGAGGTTCATGGTGGTCCCGCACTATGCATACTTGTAGATGAAGATGCTAGAACCCAACGGCATTATCACCGTCAGTGGGAGCTGCGCCAAGTCAGATAGCTGCGACAAGGAATTCATCAGAATCTCCCATACCTTTGGTATGCATGAAGAGCTCGCCAGGCTGAAGGAGCCGACAGACAACAATCTTCCTCCTGTGAGCAAGCCGAACACACCTGATCAATCCTTCCATTCGTCGGTAAACACCAAGGCGGTTTAGGTCCACCCAACGGACCCGACCAAGACGGCCCTCATCGCCAACAACTTGAGTTCCGCATAGGAACTCGCGCTCATAAAATTCCTCCGTGAGTGCTGGGAGATCGTTGACTGGTGTCATGCGGACATGCCAGGAGTTCCCAGTGAATTCGTTGAGCATGCACTCAACACGAATCCAGATGCAAGACTAGTCAAGCAGTCGATGCGTCGACTATCAGAACCAAGGGCAAAGGCGGTTGGCACGGAAGTCAACAGACTCCTCGATGCCGATTTTATAAGTGAAATCAAGGAAAGCACCTGGGTGGCTAACCCCGTGCTTGTTCCAAAGAAGGACACGAATATCCTGCGGATGTGCGTGGACTTCACCTCTCTCAACAAGCACTGCCCGAAAGACCACTTCCCATTACCACGGATCGAACAAATAATCGACTCCACCGTGGGATGTGAACGCCTCTGCTTCCTCGATGCCTACTCACACTATCATCAGATTCGAATGAAGAAAGAGGATCAGGAGAACACAGCCTTTATCTCACCCTTTGGTGTTTACTGCTACACCATGATGCCCTTCGTGCTCAAGAACACAGGAGCCACCTACCAGCGGTGTATGCAGGCTTGCTTCAAAAACCAGCTCGGTCGAAACATCCAAGTGTATGTCGACAACATCATCGTCAACACCAAGGAGGAAGCTACACTCATCGATGATCTCCGCGGGACCTTCGACAATCTCGACCGCTACCGAATCAAGCTGAATCCGGAGAAGTGTGCCTTTGGCGTGCCATCGAGGCAATTACCCGGGTACCTCATATCCGCCAAGGGAATCGAGGCCAACCCAAAGAAGATACGAGCCATACTAGCCATGGAGAAGCCGAAGAACGTGAAAGGCGTCCAGCAGCTGGCTGAGCGAATCGTGGCGCTCAGTCGATTCATCAGTCGAATGGGCGAGAAGGCACTACCGCTCGACCAGCTCCCCTGTAGAACTGAAAAATTCGAGTGGGCGGATGAGGCGCAAGAAGCATTCGAATATCTCAAGTGCCTGATATCGACCTCGCCCGTGCTGGTGACCCTCCTGGGAAAAGGAGCCAATGTTGCTATACATCTCCACCACCAATTAGGTGGTCAACACCGTGCTAGTGGTACAACGAGCCGGAGATAACAAGATCCATGGGATGCAGCGCCCCATATACTACCACAACGAGGTCCTGACACCAACAAAGCAGCGGTACCCACATTACCAGAAGCTAGCCCACAGTGCCTTCATGACAGCATTGCGACTGCCCCACTACTTCCAGGAGAAACCCATAGAACCACATCATCAACAACCGCGATGCTATGGGGAGAGTCGCCCTCTAGGGCATCGAGTTTTCCCCGCCGGACATCACCTATGAGCAGTGAGTGGCAATCAAGTCGCAAGTCTTACAGGACTTCCTCGTCCAATGGGTGGAGCACTAGTTCCATGATACACTAGATATGTCCAACCTCTAGACCATGAACTTTGATGGATCCAAGCGCAAGGAGGGAGCTGGTACAGGCGTCATCATGACGTCTCCTCAAGGTGACATGATGTGATACATCCTGCGGATGAAGTTCCGCGCGCCCAACAACAAAGCAGAGTATGAAGCGCTGATCCATGGGATGTGGATGGCAAAGGCCTGTGGCACTACGCGGGTCATCATCTACGGCGACTCCAACCTCGTGGTCTAGCAAACCATGAACATGTGTGATGCTCTAAGCGAAAACATGGTTGCGTACCGCAACCTCTACAACACACTCGAAGGGGACTACGACGGTTGTGAGCTACGACACGTAGGACGCAAAAGAAATGAGGAGGCTGACATGCTCGCCAACATAGGATCCACCTGCGCCCCGGTACCACCAGGTGTATTCCTCGTGCGGATATGTGAGCGCTCCATCAAGCTAAAAACTCCTGCAGGACCATCCGGCACAGCAACGGACTCAGGCGCTACGCCACCCGAAGAAGCCGATGGTTCCAGCAATACAAAGCAAGGATCTGCACCTGAAGGTCCCATGGAGGTCAAGCTCATCGAGCCATCCTGGACGCAGCCATACATCACATACTTGCTCACCAAAAAGCTGCCAAATGACCCAACAGATGAGCGGCACATAGCGCGGCGCTCCAAGGCTTTCACCATCATCAACGGTGAGATGTACAAGTGCAGCATCACGAGTGTCCTCCAGCGACGCGTCACCAACAGCGACAGAAGGGCATCCACCTCGAGATACACAAAGGCACCTACGGACATCACGCTTGTAATCGTGCCCTTGTCGCTAAAGCTGTACGAGCTGGCTTCTATTTGCCAAGGACATCGTCCAGAAGTGCAACGCTTGCCAAAGATTCGCGGATAAGCCGCACGCACCAGGCGTTGAACTCAAGCCAATACCTATGGCTTGTCCCTTTGCGCAATGGTGACTCGACATGGTTGACAAGCTGCAGAAATCATCACCCGTAGGATACGTCTACCTCCTTGTCGTAGAAGACAAGTTCACCAAGTGGATCAAGACCATGCTGGTGACTAATCAGACAAGCGCCACCACCATCGAGTTCTTCGAGTCCATCGTCTTCAGGTTCGGGGTGCCACACAACATCATCACCGACAATGGGACGAACTTCACCTCGAACGAGCTCCAGGATTTCTGCGAAAACCTAGGAATCAACATCAGCTACGCATCTGTGGCACACCCCCAGACCAATGGTCAAGTCGAAAAGGCCAACAACCTCGTCTGCAATGGCATTAAGAATAGATTTCTTCGACCACTCAAGCGGGCAGCTGGTTGCTGCACTAAGGAGCTTCCCTCCTTACTATGGGGCATGTGCATGACCCCAAACAGTGCCATGGGCTACACACCGTTCTTCATGGTGCATGGCGCTGCGGTGGTACTACCCGCGGAAGTGCGCTACAAAGCCCCGAGTGTTCTCGCTTACAGCGAGGCCGAATCTACGGCCGCACTCGAGGAATCCGTCGACCTCCTCAATGAAGCAGGCGAGATCGTGGTGGAGCAATCAACGATCTACCAGCAGAACCTCCGTAACTACCACAGCCGACTGCTGCGTCCAAGGTCCTTCGTCGAAGGAGACCTAGTCCTATGCCTAAAGCAGAAGGGGCACCTCAAGTTCGAATCCCCTTGGGAGGGACCCTACGTGATCACTGAAGTAATCCCAGGTGGCGCTTATCGCCTGAAGGACGTAGAGAGTGGAGTCGAATATTCCAACCCATGGAACATCGCACAACTGTGACGCTTCTACCCCTAGATGTTTTTACTTTACAATAAGGCTACTCAGCCATGCTACTTAGTTGAACAATGTATCTCCTGCTATTCTTGAAATAAATAAAGGTAAGTGCCCCAACTATGAGTCTTGTTACATTTACTTTTATTCATATTTTGCACTCGAGGGATACGCCTCCTTGATGACGTCATCACATATACAACCTCATAACACAATGACCCGAGTAGCTGACTCTGCTTTCAATCGAACCCTTGATAACTCCAACCCAGTTGCAACACAACTGACTGGTTGCCAAGGTGTAGAGATACACAAGCGTCAGGTTACCAAAAAGGCATTGCATAAGAAACACACCAGAAAAATGCATAAGCTAAAAAGCTTGTATATTACAAAGGGCGACTGACATGGGTATGATTACTCGGGTGCTTATGTTTTGCTACCCTGGCTGTATAAAGGCTCTCGTCCCATGAAGATTCAAGATGATGGCCCAAGAAGCATCCAATGGAAGCCTTAGTTGTATTAGATAAGGAAATAGGAACCAACACTGTGTTGGTGTTGTAATCGTAAATATGTAACCTATCTGTATACGGCTTTGGGACCTAGCCTATTATATATAGGATGGGAAAAGCCTACGAGAAGGTATGAAAAAACTCCCAAGCAATCTGTAATAGCATTGTCCATCAATAATCAGGCAACTTCGACTCCCTTGTTTGCCTGACATCGGATGAAACCCCCAGCGTGCTCTCTTCCGCAAAACCCTAAGTCCATAACTATGGGCATTGCCAAGGTTACCCCTCGTTAATTGGCGCTGTCTGTCGGCAACCTAAACGCTGGAGTCATGGATTTGGCGGACCCCTTTTCATCAAACAACAATCCGACGAAAGTGGTTCCGCGCCTGCCCACCCCTGTTTCGGTACCCGCCGATTTCAACAGTGGATCTGATCTCATCATTGGAAGTTTCCACTTTCAAGTGGAGGATCCCGAAGAACCATACCTCTCAGCTCCTATCTCATCGGGGCCGTCAGTCAAAAAATTTGTGCCTACAGTGATACATGTATCATCCGTCGGATCATCCATGAAAGCCATGCTGCAGGCAGAGAAAGCTGAAGAAAACAATGAAAACACAGCAGATCTAGGGGATCTTGATGGTCTTTACGATGATCTCTCCCTTGGGTCAGAACTCCAGCCAACTACTCCACGTGGATCAAGCTCGATAAATGCGGAACCAAAAGAAAGTGGCGAAAGTATCGACTTCAGAATCAGGATGGCTGAAATCTACCCAGAGTAGAAACTACTGGACTTCATTGATCCCCCAGACAGTGTCTCCCTCGGATCCAATGACGACGTCACTAGTTCATACATAACTCAACACCAAGTGTGCGTGATCATCATGGATGCCTCAACTCAGCAGGACTCCAACATAACGATATCTATGACCCCGATGATCGAACGATAATGCAGGAGATCATGGAAACGAAGGAAATCATGGAAACGAAGGAGACCCAACGAACAACCGCATAATCCTGGGAAGAGAAGAACCACACAGAGGCAAGCAGCAAACTCTCCGGCTACTAGCCGAAGCATGGAAAAAGCAAGGGCACCAATTTCGGTTGTAGTTCCAATGACAGCCGAAGCCACGCGCAAAGATTTGCTAGCATACCAATACCTGCTTCATCATAAAAAGAGAGACTTACTAAGGATGTAGAGGCAGCTCCACAAAAGGAAAAGACTAGCTAATGAATCCAGCCTTTGGCGGGCCCAGCTAAGCTCTACCCGAGGATTAGGACGCGTAACTGGAGGAGCACATCCAAGGAGAGGAACCTCACGGCTATAGAATATCCCCAAAGCTGAAAGAAACGAATTGGCGCGAGACCTCAATTTATCCAATAGGACACATCAAAGCAAAATCATGCCAAGCCGCAATTGTAGATTCACAAACATACCTGCTCACAACTCAACCCACACCCGACAATCCCCGTGTGGCTCTTCATCGCTATACGCTAATGAACCTTGGCATGGTAGGAGCATATCTCGCACAAGCAGAACATGGAATTACACAACAACCCGACAGATTCCCATGCCATCGAAGCAACCCTCGGCAGGTGGGGCACACCCGACGATCACGATCACCACATCGAGTGCATGTTTCAGGCTCTGAGCCGTAAAACGACGCAAGAGATGACATTACGCAGCGTAGGATTGATAGATCCAGAGAAGAGCGTAGCAGCTGAAGATATTACGATGGTGAAAGCGAGGACGAATATCAACTATGTGGAGCTAGTTGCTTTACCAAACGGGTTCGCAAAACTCCAGTGCCAAAGGACTTCAAACTCCCCCGTGATCGTCAGAAGTACGATGGTCTCCAAGAACCCGAAGCTTGGTTGGCAGATTATTTAGCAACTGTCAAATTACAGGGTGGTTCCAAGACCCCCGCAACCCAGAGCTTGCAGCTGCACCTAACTAGCGATGCCCGGTCATGGCTAAGACAGCTACCCGAAGATTCAATCAGCAGCTGGAATGATCTTGAGGACAAATTCATCCGAAATTTCCACTCAACATTGAAGCGACCTGCGTCTCTAGAACAATTGCGAGCATGCAAGAAAAAACCAAGAGAACTGATACGGGGCTTTATCCAGCGGTGGAACATCATAAAAATTTGGCTGAGGCTATATCCGGTGAAAGGGAAATCGACGCCTTCAATGATAGCCTTCGTCGACAAGAATTCATCGAAGAAATGAGACGAGTCATGCCCAAGATGATCTCACAGCTGATGGACATGGCTAATCGCTGGGCTGACGGAGAAGACACGGTACACAATAAGCAAGCCCATTCACCCAAAGCAGACAGGGATAGGTGCAATAATGACAGAAGACGACAAAGCAACAATGGAAACAACGGATCAAGCTATGTGGCAGCTGGTTTCTTCGGAGGGGACAACCGAAGAAGCGACGATTACAACAATGGGTATCGCAGTAGTAGGGACGATGTCGGTGGAAGCCATCCAAAGAAGCGATACTATCCAAGAAATCGAGGGACGATGTCGGTGGAAGCCATCCAAAGAAGCGATACTAGCCAAGAAATCGAGACCTACCAATGTCTGGAGTGCAAATGCTGGAAGGACCCTGCAATATGCACTTTTACATCGACTCAACGGGCAAAACGCGATCCAATCATCTTATGAAGGATTGCTGAACATTCTTAAAGATGCAGGAGCTATGCAATGCAAAGGCAACCGAAGCAACAAACTGAGGTTACACCACTGCACCTGGCGCTTTGGCCATCGGCGCACCACTGCTGCTGCCGGTGTATCTGCTAGTAGGGCAGCCGCAAAACACAATAAACCAAGAAGATGAGTACCCTAGGTCAAAAGGAGCAATGTCGATGATCCAGAAAGGGCGGCCCTCTAACAGGACACATAAGCTGATTACAAGACAAGTAAATATGGCAGTAACAACACCACCTCCTACACCTAAATATCTCCACTGGTCAGAACAAGAAATTATGTTTAGTAGAGCTGATCACCCACTACGGGTACCACGACCAGGTCAGTCAGCCTTAATTGTGGAAGCACAAATTGGAGGGTTCGACATGAGGAAGGTTTTCCTGGATGAAGGGAGCAACATCAACCTCATCTATGCCAAAACTCTACCGGCAATGAATTGGTCCCTAACAAATCTAGCGCCTACAAACACAACTTTCGACGGGATAGTTGCGGGCAAAGCCAAGATTCCTCTAGGCAAAGTCTATATCAACGTAGTCTTCGGATCAAGGAATAACTTCAGGCATGAAAAAGTGGAGTTCGAAGTCATGGACTGGCCATCACAGTACCACGCGATCCTGGCACGACTAGCTTTTTCTAGGTTCATGGCAGTGCCCCACTACGCATATCTAGTGCTAAAAATGCCAGCCCCCAATGGGATCATAATAATAAGAGGAAGCTTTAGTCGCTCGGATAGCTGTGACCAAGAATTCAATAAACTATCAGAATCTTTCAGGATGGAGGCAGAATTTGTCCAGCTAAAAATCGCGGATGTAGAACTGCTACATGAAGGACATGTCCCCAGTGAGCAGACTTTGGAAAATCAGGCGCACCACGCACTCGCAAAAAGAACCTATCCGGCCTCCAGTATCGGCCTCGCATAGGAAGGTGCGCTCATCGGTGTCCCCCGTGAGAATTGGGAAATTCTTGGAAACTTCATCAAAACACAAGAAGCCCCCAAGGAACCCGACGAGCACCCAACCAAATTAAACACAACAGACAATGAACAGTCCACCCGACGAATCAAGGCCATTGGAGAGCAAGTTCCTCGCCCCACAAATAAATGGTGCATCGTAGAGATAACAAAAGCAACGTGGGTAGATAACACAATACTCATCCCGAAAAAAGGCGTCGGCCTCCGTGTGTGCATTGATTTCCCAACTGCAAGCACTCCAGCAAACCAACCCCTTTTCTCTCTGGTCCTCCATGCAAAAACGGCGCCTCCATTCGAAAGGATGAAACCCCCTTAAACCCACACAGAGCACAATTGAGCACCTCAAGACAGAAGCGGCGGATTTTAGGAAGATCTTTTACTTTTATGCATTTTATATCCAATAAGGCCAACGGCCAGGCGAACACGCCAAAAAATGTATCCTCTGCTATTCGACGATAAATAAAGAAAAGTTTCCAAAACTGGGTTTTGAAATCTCTATTGTTCTATTCATCAACTCAATACACGGGGGCTTCGACAATTACGCCATATGAACAATCGTCGGCTCATATACAATGTGTTTTCGACTCATATAAAAGTTGACTCAGCCTATAGGCGTCAGACGAATACAAGGGTCTTGTGCGGTAAAAACAAAATCTCGTATAAATTTATGACTTTTTTGGCAAAAATACGTACAATGGAGTTACACAAATATTTCTTCAAGTACAAAGATACATAATTAAGAAAAACAGTTAGATGGATAAGTTAATGAATAAATCTTCATCTTCCTCGAGCCATCTTCGGACAATTCTAATGGCAGTACTACAGGTGGCAGCATAGTGAGGCGCCATATTAACAAGTCCACCACCAGGAGGGGGAGACAGCCCCAAAGATACCGCATCCAAATCCAACGTCGGGTGGTGCGCATGCACCCAATAAAGCACAAGTTTAGCACCCTCCACAAGTTGGAGCTTCACAAAGTGATGAATCCTTTCACCCTGCCGAAATTTAGCCAGTAAATCAGCTATGGTCTAAGGCTGCGTATCCTGGGGAAACATGGCATTGTATACAATGGCCAACGATCTGCGACAACACTCGACAAACTTCTCCACCTCTAATAAATGATCTTGAAGCAAAGCCATAGAGTAGGCATGGCAATGATCAATCCAAAAGTCAGTCTCATAATTTTGGGAAGCAGTCACAAGAGCATGGATTCAATTGCACAAACATTGGGTTTCTTCCCTCTCGCACAGTCAAATGCCTAAAGAAAAAAGAGAGATGGAAAATTAAACTCCGCAAATAAAAAGGAAGCAACATGAAATAATGCGGAAGACTTACATAGCATCTTCTCGCTCGCCCTGGAAATTTCCTCCAAAAATATGCTTCGCGATCTAGGGCCTGGCGTGTCTTCGATTGAATTATCCACCATTGATTGGACAACCCAAAGTTCACCTTCAAGTTTCTTCACCAGCTCAATTTTGTCTGCATATAATGGCGGGTCTACTACATGAACAACAGCAGTCTCAATCGCACCTAACCTAGATGAAGATGGGTTCACATCCGACGACTGAGTAGGCACAGATGGAGCCACTGAAGCACACAATATTTGGCAGTGCAGATGAAAGTACATGACCTTTAGCACACAAAGGACAATTCACACATATACACAAGTAGTTGTTTCTCAACAAATGGAGTACTTTAAAAAAGAAATCAAGTTCATTACAGCAACAGAATGAAAGACACCTATGGCTACAAATAAACTATGGGGCAGTTTTTTCTGCAGACAAGGTGGTGAAAGAACATTTCATGATCTCTAGTGTTTTATGTATTAGATAACAATACCAAGGACCATCTCACGTGTGTTGAAGTGCTACAGGTAAACGGGTTATTTAGATGCAGCAAAACTGAATGTTGGGGGGCAGATTATCTGCCCATGTCAAGGGCCGGATAATCCGGCCCTCCCCAATCTCCAAGAGCGGGCAAGGTGCGTGAAGCGGTATGGGGGCGGAATATCTCTCGGATTGTCCGGCCAAGGCTAGAGTTTTTGCCCAGGGCGGATAATCTGCCCCTCCTGGGGGCCGGATAATCCCCCCCCCCCCCGAGAATTTTTGCAAAGGCTGGCCAGGCGTGTCACGCGGTATGGGGCAGATTTTCCCTTGAAAATCTGTTTCCGGGGCGGAGTTTTCCCCCGGCCAGATAATCCGGCACTCAAATTCTCCAACGGCCAGGATTATAAGGGGGTATTTATTCTCCATCAATCCCTTCTGCCAGAACTCTTGATTCATTCGAAAAAGCTCAGACCTGTTCTTCAAGTTCCAAGCAAGATCTCCATCCTCACCCACCCAAAGGCTTCGATCTTTCGGTAATCGAAGGAGGAGGCCTCGATCTTGATCAACACCAATCAAGCGCTTAACTCCCCCCCCATTAACTTGGAGGATTGTTGATCTAGTATTTCTTGCAAATATCTAGATCCTAGTTTTGATTATTTGATAATCCTTGTTCTTGTGGCATCTTGTTGTCATCACGGGAGCCTCCAATTTAGTTGTGGATGTGTGCCCTGCTAGCATTGTAAAGGCACTAGTTCCTATCTCGAAGGGTACCAATAGTGGAAAGGTGGATCAGGCCTTTGGTGGCGAGATCCATCGTAGAAAAGGGTGAGTCCTATTGTGGCGTAGTGGTCTTAGAACCGCCCACCCCTCCAATGCAAACGTACTTCCCTTAACAAGGAGGGAACTGCGGTCAAACAAATCCTTGTGTCTCCGCGTGCTCCACTACGGTTACCTTGCTCCTTTTACATGCTTAGTAGTTAGGTTGGCATATAGGGAAATTCTCGTAATTACATATCTATAGAATTTACATTTGTGTCAAGCCTAAAATTGAAAAAGAACTAAAATTTGAAGTAGCACCTATTCACCCCCCCCCCTCTAGGTGCCCATATGATCCATTTCAATTGGTATCAGAGCCTCGGCTCTATTTTCGGGCTTTACCGCCTAAGAGGTTATGGGCACTATGGGAGATGGTAGTCAGGCTGTGGACAAGGTAACTATGGATGATCTCAGGATGTTGGAAACAACCTTGCTGAAATCCATAGAGGCCAAAATGGAAGAGATGCATCAAATGATTGCACGTCACTCTCCATCTACAGCCCCACCTACATCTACCTCTAAGGCTACCACTCTGCTCTCTAAGGACAAAGCTAATGCTAACTCCAAGGGTGACGAGGTGGTAGGTGATAAAAATAATGGCTCCTCCTCAAAAAAAGGAAGTGGTAAGGAGGATTATAGTGAGGTCTCTCACTTATATTCTCCCGATCCACCAATCCCTCACCCTCATATAAACAATGGGGGTGATCCACCCAAGCTTACTGCATGTTCATTTAATCAATGGCAATTCTTAATGAAATCTCATGTGTACAGTTTGTCAATTGAGCTTTGGAGGATCATTGAAGAAGGCATCCACATTGGAGATTCCACCAATTTGACAAGAAGAGAAGTTGTGGATAGCCAACTCAATGCAATGGCTCTACACATGATTTAGCTCGGTGTGGGTCCCAAGGACATGCCCCACATAGAACATCTCAGCACCGCTAAGGAAGCTTTGGATGCCCTCACCGAACTCTTCATTGGGAATGAAATCATGAGAAGGAATAGGTATGATGCACTAAATAACCAAGATGAAGGTTTTTATATGATGGATGGTGAGGATCATGAGGATATGTACAAAAGACTCAAGTTAATAGCCACCACATTTAGAAATCATGGGGCTACCCACGTTATGATGCTTGGATCAAGAGAAAGTATGTTAGTGCTCTTATGCCTTTTGAGCCTACTAATTTGAAGAGCCTTCAAGGTAGACACAATTACCATCAAATGACTTCCAATGAGGTCATGCAAGAAATGGCAGCCTTCAAAGTGGCCGCCAAGAATGCCGAAGACGCTTGTGCTCGAGCCATTGGAATGCAAAAGGGAGTAAATGTGGCCTTAAAGGAAAATATTGTTGAACAAGATGATGATGACTTTGAAGCTATGGAATGTCCTAAGGATGTCAAGAGGGCACATGGTGAGTACATGGCCTTTTATGTTAGAAACTTTTGGAAGGACCCCGCCAAAGCCAAATCTGAAATTGAACGCAAGAATGGTTCTAATGGAAGAAGGGAAAATGGTCCTAAACTGAGAACATGCTTCAATTATAGAGACCGGCTGCACTTCATGGCCGAATGTCCTTATCAAAATAGAGAAGATAATGGAGGAAGGATCATTCTCAAAGAAAATTCAAAGGCACCTCGGAAGAAGCAATTTGTGAAGAAAAATGGTCCTTACAAGAAGCAATCAAAGATTGTCTTGGCAGCTCAAGACGAGTCCTCGTCCGGGAGTGAAGATGAAGAAGATGATGATAGCTCGCGAGAGGTGGCTGCCATAGCCACCACATCTATAGCGACTTCACTCTTCGATTCACCTAATGAAATGTGAGCAACAAGAACGTCACTTGCCTTATGGCAAGAGGTTCCGAGGTATCATCTTCCACCACTTCTTTCCCTAAGACTACAGTGAATATTGATACAGATGATTCTACTAGTCTTAAGGTTAAGGAGGAAATTATTGCTTTGGATTATTTCATCACTAACTTGCAAGGTGACTACAAAGTGCACTTTGAGGTACTCATGGATCAACTTGCTCAAAAAGAAAAGCTTCTCGAAGAAAAGGGCAAAATTGAAAGAGAGGATGCAATGGAGCTTGCATCATTAAAGAATGCTCTAGAAGAAGAAGAGGCTCGAGTCTCACTAGAGGAGACACTTGAGTCTATCAAGGAGAGACATGATGAAGTTGTTGCCAAGATGGTCAAGGAACATGATAATGCTATTGCCAAAGCAAAGAAACTAAAAAGGGAAAAGATTGAATTTGGGGTTGCTCATGCTAGACTCTCCGAGAAATAGGAGACACTTGACATTGCCCACAAGGCTTTGGAGAGTGAATAATCCATTCTTAATGAGTCTCATGATCCGCTCCAAATTCGATTGACCAAGTATGATACTCCAAGAACTTCTACGTCAACATTTGCACATGAAGAAAATGCTTTGTTGAAAGAGGGGCTTGCCAAGGCATCCACTTCCAAAGGCAAGGAAGCTCTAGATGAAATCCTTAGCAAGCAAAGAATGAATAATGGAAAGGAGGGACTTGTTTATATCCCAAAGTCTAAGAAGAAGAAGAACAAGAAGAAGAACAAGAAGAAGAAAGGCAAAATTGCTCAAGCAAAGACGAACACAGTTAAAAAGAACATCACAAAGAACAAAACTGACTATATTGGCTTTGCAGGGTCGAATAATCCTAATTATGAGTTGTTTTGTGATTACTATGGTGATGTCTATGCTACTTATGTTGTTCCTTTTGATAATTATATTTCTTGGTCTATTTGGGTTCCAAACACCCTTGTTACTAACATGAGAGGACCCATTGAAAAATGGGTACCTAAAACCAAGAAGTAATTCTCTTGCAGGGCTATGCTTCCGGTGGGTCTAAATGGGTGCTCGATAGCGGGTGCAAAATTCATATGACCGGAAGCAAGGAGATAATCACGGAGATGAAGCCAAACCATGATCAAATAACCGTCTCCTATGGTGATAAGTCAAAATATGAGGTATTGGGTCTTGGCAAGGTTGTGGTTGCCCACGATATTTCTCTCGTGGACGTCATGCTTGTTGAGACCCTTGGTTACAATTTACTTTCTGTTCGTGCCCCTCGTAAGATGGGCTTTGCAGTTTTTATTGATGGAGATTTAGTGGTACTCTTGTGGAGCAAGTCTCTAAAGGTCACTTTCATTGGGTATGTCGAAAATGACCTATATGTGGTGGAATTTTTGGGGAAAACCACAGCAGGTCCGATGTGCTTATTTGGAAAGGCCGACGCGCGCTGGTTATGGCATCGCCATCTAGCTCACGTCAACATGAGAACTTTGCAAAGTCTTCACAAGGGTGGCCACATCCTTGGACTAAAAGATAGTGTTTCTTTTGCCAAAGATCGTGTTTATAGGGCATGTGTTGAAGGAAAGATTCACGAGTCTCCCCATAAGAGGAAAACTATTATTTCATCAAAGAGGATCTTGGAGCTCCTTCATGTGGATCTCTTTGGTCCTCCATCTCATGCAAGTCTTGGTGGGAAGAAATATTGCCTTGTCATAGTTGATGATTACTCAAGATACACATGGGTATACTTCTTCGAGCTAAAAAGTGAGACCCAACAAACTGTCATTGACTTTGCCAATGAGGTTCAGTGTCAACACAATGTCCCAATATTGGCAATTAGAAGTGACAATGGATCCGAGTTCAAGAACTACACTCCGAATGAATTCCTAAGCGAAGAGGGGATAAGACACCAATATTCTGCTACGTACACCCCTCAACAAAATGGTGTAGCCGAGAGGAAAAACTGGACTTTAATGGACATGGCTAGGTCTATGTTGGCTGAATTCAAGTCACCATACAATTTCTGGGCTAAAGCTATCTCCACTACTTGTCACTCATCAAATTGGCTTTATCTTCGCAAGATCTTGGAACGGGTGTTCGGTTATAAGTGTTTCTTTCTCATTAAAGGAGTCCGTTTGTCTAAATTTGAGTCTAAGGCTTTAGAAGGTATTTTTGTTGGTTATGGTGCCGAATCCCACACTTATAGAGTCTACAATAAGCTATCCAGAACTGTTGTAGAATCTTGTAGTGTGGTATTCGAGTAAAATGATGGATCCCATCTGGGGCAAGTTGATGTTTGTGATGCAGATGTTGAAATACCCCAAGATGCCATAAGAAGAATGGGCGTGGGATTTTTCCGCCCCATTGAGGAACCCCTTGTGGCGGATCGGGAAGGACAATGCTCTACTCAAGTAGAGCCCTCATCTACATAAGCTCAAAAAGCTCCACGTGCTGGAGAAACCACTTCACCAAGACCACAACCTGCTGAAGATCATCCATCACCTAAAGCATCTGGAAGCTCCAGGCCGGATATTTCGGGTGAGGCCGGATTATCCAGTCCGACCACATCGAATGCCATGAACAAACAGAATGACCAGGAAGAAGGAGAAACTCCCAGGCCGGATTTTCCGGCCAACGCCATATTATCTGGGCCGACTCCAACTCATGCCAGAAACATCCAAGATGATCAAGAAGGAGCAAGAACTCCCATGCCAGATTATCCGGCCCTGAAGTTACAGAACAGCAACAACCTCCTGTTATGGTTGTTGATCAAAATTAAGGAAAAGGTTCTTCGTCTCATGTACTCACTGAACAAGTTGCTGATCAAGGTCAAGCTAGTGGTCCTGACAAAGACTCAAATGATTAAGAAATTCCTCCAAGAAACAACAAGCTGATTGAAATTCATCGCAAAGCTCGTGCCGAAAGAAACCTCGAATTAAGAGGTCATACATTAGATAAAGTGGTTGGCAATCTAAGAAGAAGGGTTTCCACAAGAAGAGAGCTTGCAAGCTTCAGCGATCATCAAGCTCACATATCTATGGTGGAACCAAAGAAGGTTTTTAAAGCTCTTGAAGATCCAGATTGGGTGGTTACTATGCATGAAGAACTCAATAATTTCGAGCGCAACAAGGTTTGGAAATTAGTAGAGGAGCCAAAAGATTGCCGCAATGTTATCGGCACCAAGTGGATATTCAAGAAGAAGCAAGATAAGAATGGAATTGTTGTAAGAAACAAGGAAAGATTCATTACACAAGGTTTCTCTCAAGTGGAAGGCATCGACTTTGGTGAAACTTACACTCCCGTGGCTCGCCTTGAGTCTATCTGTATCCTTCTTGCTTATGCAGCTCATCATAACTTCAAATTACAGCAAATGGATGTTAAGAGTGCGTTTCTTAATGGTCCTCTACATGAGTTGGTATATGTAAAGCAACCCCCGGGTTTTGAGGACCCCAATTTCCCGAACCATGTCTACAAACTCGATAAGGCACTCTATGGCCTTAAACAAGCCCCACGTGCATGGTATGAGCATCTTAAAGAGCTTTTGCTAGACCGTGGCTTCGAAGTTGGGCAAATTGATCCCACTATTTTTACTAAGAGTGTTAAGGGGGAGCTCTTCGTATGCCAACTATATGTCGACGACATTATATTTGGCTCTACTAACCAAGATTTTAATGATGAATTTTCAAAGCTTATGACTGACAGGTTTGAGATGTCTATGATGGGAGAATTAAGGTTCTTTCTTGGATTCGAGATCAAGCAACTAAGAGAAGGAACCTTCATTAATCAAGCAAAATACATCCAAGACATGCTCAAGCAGTTTAAGATGATGGATCTTAATGGAGTTGCTACACCAATGCAAACTAAATGTCATCTTGAACTCAATCCCAATGGTAAAGATGTGGACCAAAAGGTATATCGGTCCATGATTGGCTCTCTCCTTTACCTCTGTGTATCTAGACCCGATATTGTGTTGAGTGTAGGAGTGTGTGCAAGGTATCAAGCTGCTCCTAAAGAAAGCCACTTAGTGGCGGTTAAGAGAATTTTCCAATATTTGGTTCATTCCCCAAACTTCGGTCTATGGTATCCCAAAGGTTCAGATTTCTCTCTATGTGTGTATATGGATTCAGATTGGGCTGGTGAAAAGGATGATAGGAAATCAACTTCTGGTGCTAGTCAGATTTTGGGCAGGTCCTTGGTATGTTGGTCTTTGAAGAAACATAATTGTATACCTCTCTCCACTGCTGAAGCTGAATATGTGGCTATGATGACTACAAGTGCACAGATCATTTGTAGCTAGTTTCGAAATAAAGATATCGATCCCACAGGGAGCAGTAGGCAAAATACTAAAATTCTTTTAACTAAAACTAAATGAAATACTTAAGGAATAAATTTAAGATGCAAGAATAGTAGAGTTGTTTTTGGGTTTTTGGTTGAACAAGGCAAATTAAAGTAAAGTAAAACTTAATGCAGAAAGTAAGAATCGTGTGTGTAAGAGAACTTGGAACTACAATAGGGAAAAAGGCGTTCTCCGGGAGTGGTGGATACACCGCTAGCAATTTAGACTAAGCGATCAAGATTATTATAACGAATATTCTCATGATATGGGAGGAGCTCCATATATGGACAAATAGGCAGCAACCGCTTCTCACATCATCCTCATAACCATAGCAGTCAGCAATCGACATCAATTGAATTACTGCGCTATTAAGGGATTTCTCCCATGGCATGGACATGGCTAAATGAGTTCTCCTTGATTCCTCAAGTTAGTACGTAAAGAATGACAACAACTTTATAGTCACAGTAAGTGCTATCATCCCTTCGTATACCAACAAGTAATCCCCTTCATCTAGTCCCCTTAGGAGGCAAATATTAAGGAGGTGCACAACTCCCAACATCAAGATGAAGACAATTAACACATACACATAATGATGTATAACATAATAATCTCTATCTCATCTCAATCATATGCTAGGGTTTCTCCATCTCCCCAAGAACTAGAGATCTACTCAGATATGGAGGCAATCAACATCATGGCAATGGTAATGGAAACAATTGTAGATCAATAGTACTTGTATAAATCCACACCGAGTACGGAAATTACAACAAGATATAGATGGATGAGATGGGATGGATGGAGATGGTGATGGTCTAGCGGTTGATGAAGATGTAGATTGATGCCTTGGCCTCCCAGATCTGCGTAGGGTGAAGATGGATCCCTTGGGCAAGTTCCCCTCCAGATGCCTTCCGGAGGTGAGGTTTTCGCGATTTCTGGTTGTTCTGTATGTCATCTCACCGATCCAGTTGCACGGGGTGAAACTATTTGAAGAAGTATTCCGATCGTATAGTTGGTCGTTGAACCGTCTGTATGCCTCGATTGCTTCGGGTTTTCTTCTGGTATTATTGATATTTCCCAAATAAGCGATTTACGTTGTTTTTTACTCCTTTTCTCCCCAATACAACTACTCCAAGAATTGTGTCCATTGGATCCATCATCTGTCCTGATCCTGGTGAAAATAGACACAAAATATGCGCATGAGCACCGTAAAATACCAAGATCCTACATCTACAATGCAAAATAATAATATAAAACATGATGCAAATATGCACTCATCAACTTCCCCAAGTTTAGACTCTTGCTCGTCCCGAGCAAGCTTAGCTTAATGGATGTGATTCCCATATTCATGAAGCTGAGTCGATAAAATAAATGAGGCAGTTGCAGCATGTGTTTATGATATACGATATATAGGAATAAGTTCATGAATAGTACCTTAGTCGAACCATCTGAATAGTATTAGCAGGCTTCGACACCTTAGTGATAAATAGTTCATAAGAGATGAATCACAACATAATGTAAAATTATCATGTTCAACCAAATGAGTTAGCGAGGTAGTCACAAGTGCTTTACTATTAACATATTCACTTGGATTCAAAATCTCAAAAGTATCTCTTTGTCATACTACAATACAGTGGTGTATGCCTATTTGCTCTTTGCAAATTCGATCGTTTTCTTCTTTATTTTCTTCTCTTTTGTTTATATGCTCACACTTTTGTTTAAGTGTTGTGCAAAGGAGCTAGCCATACATTCCACTTCATGTAGGAATTCAAAGTTTAACGATCTCAATTATCAAATTCCAATTGTATATGACGCATTCTTATTACTTGAAGATCCTACCTCGACTTGTTCTCACTCTATTTTTGATAGCACCCTTTATTTTCCTTTGTTCAAGATTTCTTATTCAACTCAACCGGTTAGATAATTTTTCTTTCTTTGTAAATCAAACCATGTACTTACAACATATTGACCAAATTATCTTTATATGTTCCATTAATACCAATGGTGTGGAAGACTCCTATTGATATCATCAAGTGCAAGTAAAATTATACTCAAGCCATTCATATATCTGATAAGACAAACACAAACTCAAAATTGCTCCATATATAAGAATAAACTCAAAATTTTATAAAAGGGATCGACTATTCCTGAAGGGTATTCTAATGATGCAAACTTTATTTCTAGTTTGAACTAAGGCAAAACAAAATAGTGATATAAAACTTGTAAGATAGATTACATGGTCTTTAAAGATCTCCCCAAGCTTGGAATCAAGCTAGGTGGGATCGAATAACTCCTTGTTGGTACCTATTCCTCCTCCTGGGTAGGAAGAGTGTTGTTATCTTTAACTATGCTTGCAAAGCGGATGCTAAGCTCGACCATGTCATATTGAAGCTTCAACATTTTCCTCTTGAGGAATTTCTTCTCATCTGTCAACTCAAAAACAGTTTTGATTAAGAAACCAACTCTACCATCGATCTCATCGACCTTTTTCTCAAGGTCTTTGCTCATCATCCAGTAGGAGTCAATCCTTTCTCCAATTGTTTCAACACATGCCTTCAAAGCTTTCTCCAATTCATAGATGTTATCATGAATCTCATCTTGCCGCACCTTCTTAGGTTTAAGAGGTGATGGACCAAGAGGACGTTTATAATAGGATCCTATGTTGTGACGATAGGGATTTGGGAGATACTCATCTTTGTTCTTTCCCCGCTCAGCTTGCCTGATCATCTCCATCCGTTGCGGGACCATGTCCTCCCAATTTGGGAGAGGCTTGATCTCTGGGTTGGATGATGATGATCATCATTTAGGTTCTACTTCTTCTATCCTCTTCACGGGTTTCTCTTCTTTCTTCTTCCAGATCTTGTTGACATGGAAGGGATGCATGGTTTCACTACACGGATGTTGTTAGAGGGGCTTGAATAGGGATGGCGAGGATTTCCCGAGGCTGGAGGTTGTAGCTCTACGAAAACTTAATGGAAAAGGTTAGATGCGGTCAGCTTTAAAAGGGGAGGTCAAAAACCCTAGCCGCCTTTCGTAACGAGTAACTATATGGGCGTGGCCCGTATAGATTCCACCGTATAGTTATGGACCGACTATAGATTAGATCTATAGTGGAACCAACTATACGGTCGGAACTATACGGGCAGGAATTTTTATTCCTGTCGTATAGTTGGTCGTTAAACTCTCTGTACTCCGAATAATTTTTTTGGAGATGGGTCGATATCTATACGACCACAACTATACGGGCGGAATTTTTATTCCCACCATATAGTTGGTCATTAAACTATCAGTACTCAGGAAATAGTTTCGTCCAAGGCATCGATATCTATACGACGGCAACTATATAGGCGGAATTTTTATTCCTGTCATATAGTTGGTCGTTAAACTATCAGTACCTTTCATAGACGGAAGGGGTGATGTCAAAACAACTATACGACCATAGCTATATAGCCGGAATTTCTATTCCCGTTGTATAGTTGGTCGTTAAACCTTCTGTGTCCACCAAAAATTTCTTGCTTCTCCAAGGACTCTTTATTATTCTAAAACTTAACGAAATATCAAGTTTTGACAGAAAAATAACAGCTTAAATTTTTGACCAATTTTGGCTTCATCAATCTTCCTTCTTCTTTGCTTAGAGTTTCAATATGTTCCTCTTTCAAAACCAGCTTATAAAAACTTTTAAAACTTACTCAAGCCTTTACCTTGCATGGGTTGCCTCCCATGAAGCGCTCTTTTATGGTCAATAGCTTGACTGTAGTGTTTCTTATTTCTTCCAGAAGCTGCCATCCCTTGCGTATTTTTGCTCAATCAACTCTTCTGGGGTGATCACTTCTATGGTGATTGCACTTATATCTTCTTTTACTAGATAATAGTTCAAGCGTTGTCCATTCACCACCCATGCAAGAGAGGGTGTCTTTCCTTTGAGCTTCACTGCTCCCAATGAATAAGCTTCTTCAACTATATAGGGACCTTCCCACTTCGATCTAAGCTTCCCTGGAAACAACTTAAGACGAGAATTATAGAGCAACACTTTTTCTCCACTTTTAAAGGTCTTATTCTCTATTTTTCTATCATGCCATCTTTTCACTTTTTCTTTAAACAACCTATCATTTTCATAGGCCTCACTTCTAAACTCATCTAAAGCATGAATATCTAATAGATGCTTTTCTCCTGCTGCTTTAAGGTCATAATTTAGGTTCTTGATTGCCCAAAAAGCTTTGTGTTCCAATTCTAAAGGTAAATGGCATGTCTTACCGTACACCATCTTATAAGGTGTCATACCCATTGGATTTTTAAACGCAGTACGGTATGCCCATAGAGTGTCATTTAGCTTGTATGACCAATCTTTCCTTCATTTGTCCACCGTCTTCTCGAGTATGGTATTTAGTTATCTATTAGAGAGTTCCACTTGACCACTTGTTTGAGGATGATATGGTTAAGCAATGTGGTGAGTTACTCCGTATTTGCTGAGGATTTTCCTAAAAGTCCCTTTCATAAAATGAGAACCACCATCAGTGATTAAAAATCTAGGAACTCCGAACCTGGGGAATATGATATCCTTGATCATCTTCATGGAGGTGGCTGCATCTGCATGACTTGTTGGAATAGCTTCAACCCATTTGGTAACATAATCAATAGCAACAAGAATATGAGTATGAGACTATAATGATACTATAATTCATTGCCATTTCTTTCAAACCATTTGATTCAATAAAAGGTTCCATGTAATCCATTCCCCATACATCAAAGGGTTCTATTATGAGACTATAATTCATTGCCATTTCTTGTCTCCTACCTATATTACCTCTTCTTTGGCAAGCATCACAGTATTCCACATACCTGTGTGTGTCCTTGAGAAAGGTAGGCCAATAGAATCCAGATTGAAGTGCCTTTGATGTAGTTCGCTTACCTGCATGATGTCCTCCATATGGACTGTCATGACAAGCTTTAAATATTGCATTCATTTCGTGGTTAGGAACACAATTCTAAATCATTCCGTCAGGTCCATGACGATATAAATATGGATCATCCCAAAAGTAATATTTAAGATCATTAAAGAATGTCATTCTTTGATTTCTTGTCATACCAGGAGGTATAAATTTTGTTGCAAGATAATTAGTATAGTCTGTATACCATGGATCGGCAACTTCAGCATTTGCTAAATATTCTCCTAGAAATGATTCATTTATAGGTACAAGGTTAGTAATTATTCCCTCCATCCTAGAGAGATGATCTGCTACCGGATTATCTTTACCCCTCCTATCTACTATTTTTAAATCATATTCTTGTAGCAACAAAACCCACCTAATCAACCTAGGCTTCGCATCCTTTTTCACAAGGAGGTGACGCAAGGCTTGGTGATCCATATGAATTATTACCTTAGAATTAATGATGTAGGATCTAAATTTGTCACAAGCAAAGATTATAGCTAGGAACTCTTTTTTGTAGTAGCGTAATGTTTCTGAATCTTATTAAGAAGTCTACTAGCATAATAAATAACATTTAAATTCTTTCCATCTCGCTGCCCCAACCCAACCCCTAAGGCATAGTCACTAGCGTCACGCATGATTTCGAAAGGTTCATCCCAATTTGGAGATTGCATGATAGGTGCTGAAACTAATTTATTCTTAAGGTTCTCAAAAGCTGCAATGCAGTCATGATCTAAGTAGAATGGAGTTTCTTTATTAAGAAGGTTGGTGAGAGGCATAGCTATTTTAGCAAAGTCCTTTATAAAACGCTTATAAAAACCCGCATGTCCTAGAAACATTTTTAAGTTTTTAATGTCCTGAGGCATTGGGAGATTTTCTATAGCATTTATATTAGTTTTATCTATTTCTATGCCCTACTCCGAAACCTTATGCCCGAAAACTTTACCTTCTTTTTCCATGAAATGACATTGTTTCCAATTCAAAACCAAATTTGATTGCCTGCATCTCTGCAAAACTTTGGTTCGATTGTAGAGGCAATTATCAAAGGTTGTTCCACAAACAACAAAATCATTTGTTAGAACTTCCATAGTCTTCTCAACTAAATCATCAAAGATTTTTAGAACACATGCTTGAAAAGTTGTTATTGCGTTACATAAGCCAAACAGAATTAATCTATAAGCATATGTGCCATAAGGGCAAGTGAAAGTTGTTTTCTCTTGATCTTTCAATTGTATGGCAATTTGACAATATCCAGAATAACCATCAAGAAAACAGAAATAAGAATTATTACTAAGTCTTTCTAAGATTTTATCCATGAATGGTATAGGTTTATGATTTTTCTGTGTCTCTCGGTTTAGCTTCCTAAAATCAATGCACATACAATATCCTACAACAGGCCTTACAGGAACTAGCTCACCATCCTCATTCATAGCAGCTTCAAGACCACCTTGTCTTGGTATGCAATGAGCTAGGATAACCCACTTACTGTCAAAGATAGGGTATATTATGCCAGAATCTAATAAGCGTATAACCTCTTTTCTTACTACTTCCTTCATTTTCGGATTAAGTCTTCTTTGCGTATCCACTACAGGTTCAGCATCCTCAAGCATGGTAACATTATGTGTTACTATAGATGGATCTATTCCTTTAGTATCACTTAGAGTATATCCAAAGGCTTCACGATGCTTAACCAAGACCGAAAGGAATTTATTTGTTTCATTATCTGATAAATTTTTGCTAATAATAACTGGACATTTATTTTCATTATCCAAAAACGCATACCTCATATCGTCTGGAAGTTGTTTCAATTCAATTGGTGGAGGTTCTTCATCTCCTTTTCTTACCAGTTCTTTATAGTCATGTGGATTTTGTGCTTCTGGAACTGAATCAAGGTAGTCATCCATGTCTTCTCTCTCCTCATCATCTGACGGTTCCTCCCAATTAATTAGGCTCCTCTCTAATTCATCTTGTGGAGTACTAAAATGAATTGTGGTTAGCTCAGCAATTGTTTTCTCTTCCTTGATAACTTCCACTTCATATGGCCTCTTCTTTAGTTTGGCAAAGTGGAATGTCATTTCCTCTTCTTCAAATATCAGTGAAATAGTCACCTTCTTATTGACAACTCGAGCTTTGGTTATGGAAACAAAAGGCCTGCCTAAAAGAATAGGACAAAAAGAATCTCGAGGCATATCAACAATATGAAAATCAAGGGTGTACATGAGTGATCAAATAAAGACATAGATATTTCTGATTACACCTTCCGCTTTTATGTTGGTCCTATTAGACAATTTAATAGTAGTGTCTACCAGTTCCATATATGGATTATTTAAATTGTAGTGAAGTTCCTCATAAAGTGATTGTAACTACCTCGGTGAATTACGCTCCTAGTTTCAAGCCTGGATGAACGGAAATGGTTGAAATAGTACGGTGGGGCCCAAATGCCACTCACAGGTAGACCTTTCGGCCGTCCCAACCATTTCCAAACATCGGGACAAGAACGGGCGGCGTAATCGGCAAAGTAAGGGATCAACTACATACACAAATGAGTATGTATGCAAGCCACCATACAACAGTACATCAGAGCCATTCCATCTAAAAAGAAAGGAAATATAGCAACGCCATATGGCAAGATCCAAATATCCTAGATAGATTTAATAGTTTAGGATATCTCCTCATACATCAAACATCAGAGTATCAGGCGGAAGCGGAAGACAAGATCCGAGTACGGATAAGAAGCAAATCGGCATAAGATGCCCCATAAATAAACACATCCCGCCCACAGATCTCACGAATCCCCGTTCCCGGAATCTCTACACCGAATGATCGTTGCCACCATCGTCAGTCTCTTCCACCCAGTATCCATCTTGCGAGTTTACCTGTTCATCTGAATCAAACAATTTATCGTGTGAGACCCTAGGGGTACTCAGCAAGTCTTTATGCCTCTAAAGGGACACAACAGGGTGACGCAATTGCAGCAAAAGATAAACCCTAGCAATTCTATAGATACTCGCTAACCATCCGCCTAACCAGAGATAGACGGATGTCCGTGAATTAATAACAACAGTTTTAACCGTAATAACGGTAATATCCACAGATCCATCTTCCTCCTCGCTTACCGACGAGGAAGCGGACGAACAACCCCCCATCCGTTGGCAGTTTTATTAACCATTCCATGAGTGTTGCACTATTTACTAGTCAAGTACTTAGTCAAATTAAAAGCGGTACTTTAGTTATGGTTGTCTATGATCGAGAAACTGTGCTCCAAGTCGTCCATAACCGCGGACACGGCTTTCAGAAAGTTTTACCCTGCAGGGGTGCACAAATAGCAACACACACTCGATATGCCTCGGAAAAACCAAATCAAAACCCAACGAGGCAGTCACGACAAAGCAATCACAGGATTCAGAAATATTTCAGGGGGCCACCCCATTAAGCTACCCGCGACGAAGTTGGCTGACTCCGAGATGGACTCAAGGTTTGCGCCAATGGCTGTGAACGACTGGGAACCCGAAAATGTGACTGGGCTTGTCGACACCGCGAAAAAACTCCGCTTCCCTAAAGCGACAGTGCGAGACCTCGCACAATTTAAATAAAGCGATAAAGCATGGCATAAGTATAGGATAGTAAATAAAACCTCAAACTAGTTTGTGGCCCCAAGAAATAAGAATGAATCAAGCTCCTGCTCTGTGGGGGTTCATAAGCCTCCGGATGTGGATAAGCGAATATTCTTGGAACAGGAATCAAGTACTCGGGGTCTTACGGGACACAAGTGAGCCTGAAAACCAAATAGCGAATATGGCTCACCGATGCCACTTTCATTAGTTATCCCATTACTACTCAGGTTAAGTTGTTTAGGTACCTCGTTATCCATCCGACACTCACATACCCTACACATGCTGTTCTACGACTCGCATGGCTCAAACAACTCCTGTAGTAATGGATCATGGGATGGAGGAACAAGTTTCGGTGGGGTTTAAAAGTAAAGGCTATGCAATACTTGGGATTCAATTTAATGCAATCGCGACTCAATGATGCAAGAATAAGAAAGAGGCAATAGGTACTATATGTATGCAAGCATGTGGTAGTGCTTGCCTGGCAGCTCAGTTGAAGCAAGAGAAGGATCTGGGTAGTGCTCCTGGGTATCTTGATATATCCCCTGCTCAGCGTCTATTCGAAGAAGAACCAAACAAACAAGGGCCAACATAAATAAAGTGCACAAGCATATGAATTAAATGCGACAAGCAAACAATCATGCCATGATGAATGATGCACAATTTTGCATGGCATTAATGTAGCATGGCATGGTGAGGTGTGAGATACAAGATTAAACATTTTATTGAGTTTTGGGCCCATTTTATTCTCATATTAGTTGCTGTACACATTATATTTATATGATGCATGCTGCAAAACAGACAAAGGATTGCATAAACAGAAAGGTCTCGTCAAGCTAATCATTTTAGACATATTATTTGTTAAATTTGGAGTTATAAAACAAAAGTTATTAATTTATTAAGGAAAAGGGCATTTTATTGTAATTTAAAACAACTTGGAATTTGAAAGTGTTCAAAAAATATTTTGGAGGGCATATTTGAATTCCTCATATTTTTCTGATTTGAAAACATATATTATTTGTATTAATTGGATTTAAGAATTAAAAGTTATTATAAAACAGATTTGAATTTGAATTTGAAATAAAATTTGAAAAGATTTGAATTTAAAACATAAAATGTAGACTTTTGTCACCTGCAGATATAGACCCGTGTGACGGGTGGGGCTCACTGCTGACTGGACAACCCACGACAGAATTGTTTTTCTCACCATGAGCTCGTCTAGTCCCGATGAATGACAAAGTGGGCCGGAGCGACCTTGGGGCCACACGCGGGCGCGCCAGCGGGGGCGTGCCACGTGGGGGAGCCAGGGTACTGCGGGTTGAGCGCTCAGATCTGCGGGGTGGTTTTTGTAAAAAGGCAGCAGACGCTGACTGGTGGGCCTAGAGGGAGCGCGGGTTCAGGGAGTTAAAAAGGTAGGGGGTATTCGCAAAAGCGGCAGCGCTACTGTGGATCTTCCCTGAACCTCTGTCGACAGGTCGATGCCGAACGCGCGGAGCGCAGCGCGCGGCGCGTGGGGCTCGAACACGTGACCTAGGGCGCGCGCGCAGAGGCGGAACCACTGCGGTGGCTTGGCGTTGTTGCCAGGGAGGTGGCCGTGGCCTAGGTAGGTTGCTACGCGGAGCGGGAGCTAGCGTAGCAGCAACAGCACCGAGGGCGCTCGGAGAAACTACCGGCGAGCACAGGCGACGGCGGGGGAAACGGAGGTGTCAGGGAGGTTGGCCAGCTCACCGAGAGGTGGTCGGCGGTGTTGGATCGGGTCGGCGAGCAGCGGATCGACGGCGAGGCAGACGCCGGGCGGATTAGGGTTTCGGGGTCGGCTTCGCGATGTTCTCCGGCTCGAGCCTCCTCCTCGTTGTCTGGTATGTCGGCCAGCAACGACCGTGGTCTTCCTCGACACCCTGGAGCACCACGCCACCAGCTGGTTTGAGTAGGGCGGTGGAGGCCGAGGTTTGCGTGATGGGTGGCGGAGGCGGTGGAGAAGAGGGAGAGGCGGTGCCTGGGAGATCTGGAGATGTTCTGGGCGAGGCTGAGAGGTGGAGATAAAGGGAGGGAGAGGGTGCCGTGGGGAGTGGGGCAGAGAAACGGGGGCGCGGCCACCTTTCTTTCCTCCTCCTCTCACGTGCTCGGTCGGGGTAGGGGCAGGGCAGGTAGGGGGAGGCTTCCAGGTGGGGCAAGGTGAGGCCAAGGAGGCAGGGGCAGGCTCGGGTTGGAGGGGCCCTAATGGCATAGAGAGAAAGAGAGAGGGGGAGTAGCCTCGGGTGGAGCTAGGATTGGAGCTAGGGTAGGAGAGAGAGGGGGTATGGCTCGGGTTAGGATAGCTAGGGTTGGGCTAGGTGGCATGGTGGGCCAGCTAGTGAGAGAGAGAGGCCGAGAGAGAGATGGGGTGGGTACTTAGGGTTTGGTTTAGATTAGGTATAGATTAGGGTTTAGGAGAGGGGGGTATGGTGATGATGAGGTAGGTGATGGTCTAGGCTTATAGAGATAGATGGAGAGGTTTGTAGCTAGGGTTTGCCTTGGACAAGATCAAGCCAAGAACAACCAAGATCAAACAAGATCAAGACAAGAAAAAGAGAGCGATGGAATGTTAGGGTTTGAGCAAGATCAACATAGATCAAGCCAAAAGAAAAGATAGAGGTAGAGAGAGAGGGATGATCCACTCAAAAATCAAATAAAATCCAAATGACAAGCTAAAGGGGTACTTGCATGGCCCATGCAAAATATTTATTGCCATGTGGGTTCTTGTGAAAACAATATTATTACATGGCATTATTATTATGCATTTCCAAAATTGGAATAAAAGCCAAGCAAAAAGAATTAAAAAGGATGCCCCATGTGTAATAGATGGAGATGACCATGTTTGAATAGAAATGGGACTTGCTAGTGTGTATGTGCCACTAGATGCTCAATAGTCCCAAAATACCCCAACATGAGCGCAATTCCATAATAATCCATATGGAAGCTAGGAGAAAGGGGCCCACTCACAAGGCATGCAAAGGTGGCCAAGTGACTCTCAGATATCAATGATGTGAAAACAACATGATGCTAAGATGAGAGCATGTGGAAAAGAATTTGGATCCATCCCAACCCACATGAGCTAGAGGTAAAACCAATAAGTGCAAAGCTCATATTAGTTGTATGGTGGAATTATAAGGTGGTGAAAGAAAAGGTGGTGGCGTTAATAAGAGATATGCCCCCAACTCAACTTGGGCATTAAACAATATATCAATAACCAAATACAATATCAAGAGGCAAATACAATTAATAATGCATATGAGATAAGAACCAAATGAAAAGGGTTTTATATGATGCTCAAATGCAAGGTGGCATGATGACATGAGCATGATGTAATGATGATGCAACAATTATATATTTTAAGTAGCCATTATATTACTAGACCAAGTAGCATTACAATTGTTAGACAATTGGGATGCTACAACTCTCCCCCACTAAACAGGAATCTCGCCCCGAGATTCTAGGATGAAGAAGAAGACACAAAGAGGATAGGATACTTGGCACGGAGCTCATCTTCATGTTCCCAAGTGGCTTCATCAACGGAATGGTGCGACCACTACACCTTGCAGAACTTGATGGACTTGTTGCGAGTCCTTCTTTCTGCGACTTCAAGGATTTTTGTGGGGTGTTCTTGATAAGACAGATCTTCCTGGAGATTGATAAGCTCATGGTCCACGGTCCTGCCGGGGTCCTTGAAGCACTTCTTGAGCTGAGAGATGTGGAAAACATCATGGACTTTGAGTTTTTCCGGGAGCTCAAGAGCATAAGCAACTTCTCCTCTTCTTCCACGAATTTTGAAAGGACCGATGTATCTAGGAGCCAGCTTTCCTTTGATACCAAAGCAGTGCGTGCCTCTCATGGGAGTGACACGAAGGTAAACGAGATCACCAGGGACATACTCCATGTCCGTGTGCTTCCTGCCATAATTGCTCTTCTGGCGACTTTGAGCAATCCTCAGATTTTCAAGAATGATGTGAACCTTCTCCTTCGCTTGAGTCACAATGTCAGGGCCAAACAAGATCCTTTCACCTGCACCCGACCAACCAATCGGAGTTCTGCACTTGCGACCATAGAGAGCCTCAAATGGTGCCATCTTTAGACTTTTCTGGAAGCTGTTGTTGTAAGAGAACTCAGCATAAGGAAGACATTCTTCCCACTTCATGCCAAAAGAGATGACGCAAGCACGAAGCATATCCTCGAGAATCTGATTGATCCTTTCCACTTGTCCTTGCGACTGAGGATGGTAAGCTGTCCTGAAGTTCAACTTTGTTCCCAAAGCATTTTTAACTCTCCCAGAACTTGGAAGTGAAGATGCTTCCACGGTCTGAACTGATCTCAAGCGGAACCCCATACAGAGAGACAATTATGTTGATATAGAGCTCAGCCAACTGAATTGCAGAAATGGTTTCCTTGACGGGGAAGAAGTGAGCTACTTTAGAAAGCCTGTCAATGACAACAAAGATTGCATTGTTGCCCTTCTGTGACCTCGGAAAACCAGTGATGAAGTCCATCTCTACTTTCTCCCATTTCCATTCTGGGGGTTTCAATGGCTGTAGAAGACCGGAAGGTTTCTGATGGACAGCTTTCACTCTGCGGCAGACATCACACTCCGAGACATACTTGGAACAATACCGTTTCAAACCAGACCACCAATATTGTGTTTTCAAGTCCATGTACATCTTTGTGCTGCCAGGGTGGATAGAAAGAACAGAATCATGCGCCTCCTTGAGAACTTGCTCTCTCAAACCCGGGTAGTTCGGAACAAACATCCGGTGTTCAAAGAAAAGCGTGCCTTGATCATCGACGTGGAAGGACTCATACTTCGGAAGCTGAATCCTGGAGATGATCTTTCTCGTGTGCGGATCACCAAGCTGAGAAGAGCGAACCTTTTCTTCCAAGAGAGGGGTTGCTAGAAGGTTCAGGAGATACCCTTGTTCCACAATTTCAAGGTTGAGCTGACGGAATTCCTCGCACAAGAGAGGCTGTTGTTCTTCCATCATGAGGTTGTTGACATAAGCTTTGCGGCTGAGAGCATCTGCCATGACATTAGCTTTGCCCGGAGTGTAGTTGATGGTTAGATCGAAGTCATTGATTGCTTCAATCCATCTCCTCTGCCGAAGGTTGAGATCAGGCTGAGTAAAGATATACTTCAGACTCTTGTGATCAGAAAAGATCTCACAACGGTTGCCAAGCAAGTAGTGCCTCCATACTTTCAAAGCAAAGACAAGCACTTGTAGCTCGAGGTCATGTGTAGGATAGTTGATCTCATGCGTCTTCAACTGGCGAGAGGCATAAGCAACAACTTGTTTTTCTTGCATAAGGACCGCACCCAATCCATGCAAAGAGGCGTCACAGAAGATCTGGAACGGCTTGGATGTATCCGGAGGAACCAAGACTGGTGTGGAAGTGAGCTTCTCTTTGAGTGTCTCAAAGCTTGCTTGACATGCAGGAGTCCAAAGGTATTTCTTGCCTTTCTTGAGGAGATCGGTAAGAGGCTTCGCTATCTTCGAAAAGTTCTGAACGAAGCGACGGCAATAACTAGCCAAACCAAGGAAACTCCGCACTTCTTTGACATTAACCGGAGGAAGCCATTCAACAATTGTCTTCACAGTTTCCGGGTTGACTGCAATGCCCTTGGCAGAGATGACGTGACCAAGATAGGTTACTTGAGGCAGCCAAAACTCACACTTGGAGAACTTTGCATACAAGCGGTTCTCACGAAGCTTGCTTAGGACACACCGGAGGTGTTCTTCATGCTCTTCCTTTGACTTAGAATAGACTAGGATGTCATCCAGATAGACCACAACGAACTTATCAAGATACTCCATGAAAACCGAGTTCATGAGCCTCGAGAAGGTGGCAGGTGCGTTGGTGAGACCGAAAGACATGACCGTGTACTCATACAGGCCATAGCGGGTGGTGAAAGATGTCTTAGGAACATCTTCCTTGCGAATCTTGATTTGGTGATAACCACTTCTCAAGTCAAGCTTAGAGAACACCACAGCTCCAGCTAGCTGATCAAAGAGATCATTAATCCGCGGAAGGGGATATTTATTCTTGATGGTTTTAGCATTGAGAGCCCGATAGTCAACACAAAGTCTATCAGTCTGGTCTCGCTTCTTCACAAAGAGGGTTGGGCTACCCCAAGAAGAAGTACTATGCTGAATGAAACCCAACTTCTCTTGTTCATCAAGCTGACGTTTGAGTTCAGCCAACTCAGCAGGACCCATTTTATAAGGCCGCTTGGAGATAGGAGCGGTACCAGGTTCAAGCTCAATAACAAACTCAACCTCACGATCCGGAGGCATACCTGGCAACTCTTCAGGAAAGACATCTGGGAACTCACAGACCACCGGAACACTCTGAATAGCTTCCATAGCATCAACATTCAGAGCCGCCAAAGAGAAAAGCTGGATAGCAGGAGTCAGACTTGGAGAATAGACTATATGGCCTTCAGGAATCTTCAGAGAAACCGAGCGTAGTTACAATTGGTACCAGAGCCATCCCGCCCTTCAGGGTCTCAGCCAAATGGTCGTTGTTAGTCTAGCAAATATTTTTGGTAGCTATGTATACTAGGGAAAAACAAACGTGAGAGTAGGACTGCTTCCACTTTTCTTCTTACCCACCCACCCGCCCTTTTCTGGTAAGGAAGTGTAACGTTTTCAATCCTCTCCTAAAATTCAAACTAGGATTCACGTGTTCTGGGTTCCATAGTACCATAGGTTGTGTGTGTGTGTGAATTCCTTGTCTATCTGTTGCATCCAACATGTTATCACTATCTGCCTTTTGGTTATCAACTGTTGGTACATTCCATACCGACAGGCCTTTGTAAACCGACGTGATCTATCTGATTCGTTGTATACCGGTGTGATCTGTCTTACTCTTTGTTATCCGACGCTATCTTGTTTGGGGTGTTCGTTCTGTAGTTACTAATCTTTAGGTTCATCTTAAAAGAAGGTATTGGGATATGTGTTTTACTTATTCATGTGCGGAGTAATGATTTGAGTGCGGGATGGAGTCGCGACCATACCACTACTCTTATCATTCGCTCTTGTATTTTGAATTGGTAGAGTTACTAATCTTGATTCGTTAAGTGGTTTTGCGCATATAGTGGTATTTTAATGCCGAAATTTGCGGAAAAAAAATTTCTTTGTTAGTTTGTGTACCACACTCCTTGTTCAATCGTGTGCGATATGCTTAATATCTTCTAGGTGCTTTGAACTTTGTTGATATTTTAAATATCATCTTAGTAAATTGTATCCTTTAAATCTTGGTTAATTCCATTTTGGTACTATTTTGGATTATTATTATTCTCCATTATGGTACTGACTTGTGTTTTATATCAATCGCAGGATGGCACCACCACGCCGTTCTGAGGAGGACATACCACCTGAACTGGGGGCTGCGTTGACAAGTATTGCTAATGCCTTGGGTACAATACAACAGAACCAGCAGCGTTTTGAAGAAAGTGTCAGGAGGAATGAGTTTGTTCCACTACCTCCACCTCCCAAGCGAGGAGACATCAAAAGCTTCCTAAAGTTCAACCCGCGCCACTTTGAGGTGTCTGATCAGCCACTTGATGCGGATGATTGGTTGCGTGAGATGTCAAGGTTACTGGTGACTGCTGATGTTCCTGAGCAAGAATGGGTAAAATGTGCAACTCACCTTCTGAAGGGAGATGCAGCTCTGTGGTGGGAGAATTACCTCAAGGCAAACTACACTGGTTTTCAGCCTACATGGGAACAGTTCACTGGAGCTTTCAAAGAGCAATATATGTCAGAAATTGTCATGGAAAGGATGAAGGAAGTGTTTCTCAACCTCAAGCAGGGCAATGACAATGTTAATACCTACATCAGAAACTTCATGAACCTTTCTCGGTATGGTGGCGATGAGATCTCTGATGACAAGAAGAAGCAAAAGAGGTTCAGACAAGGGCTCAATGCATCAATTAAATATGCAATCACACATGCAAGGCCGGCGTCTTTTCTGGAACTCCAACATACAGCTCTATAGGAAGAAGCAAGTAGGCAAGTGTTTGAGGAGTCCAAGAAACACAGCCGTGATGCAGCAAGCTCTTCAGCTATGTCAGCTCCTTCTAAGCGTCGTGTTTGGGTTCCTAACACCCCATCGTCGCTCCCGGCTCCACCAAGACCTTCAAGCTACGCGGCAAGGCCATCAAACTCTTTCACTGCTGCTCCCAGGGGCTACAACCACAATTACCCTGGAGCGCCTGGCGGAGTCCCTGGCTACGTCGCTCCATGTCCACCTGGTGCCTGTTACACTTGTGGAAACACTGGGCATCAACACTGGAACTGTCCAATGAACAACAAAGCTCTTCCTCCACCACCTCCAAGACCTGCGGCAAGCTCTTCTATGGTTCGTGCACCACCACCTCGGGCTCTCAACATCAACACCAAGCCCGGGTCTGCTATTGCTCGTGCCAACTGTGTCAACATTGCTCAAGTTGAGCATGCACCTGGAGTTGTGCTGGGTACGCTTTCTGTTAACTCAGTTTTTGCATGAGTGTTATTCGATACTGGTGCATCGCATTCTTTTGTGTCTCAAAGGTTCTCTCAGCAACAAGGTCTTCCGCTTCAATCTTTGTCCAAGGTTCTTAGGGTGCAATCACCGGGGACAACTATGAAGGCTTCTCAAATAAGCCATGGGAACCAAATTGAAATTGGAAACAAAAAATTTCTGGCATCCCTCATTGAATTGGGCAATTGTGACATTGATGTTATATTGGGCATGGATTGGTTAACAGCAAATGCAGCTGTGATTAATTGTGCTGAATGCTCGGTTTCTCTGAAAATTCCTGAGGGCCATATAGTCTATTCTCCAAGTCTGACTCCTACAATTCAGCTTTTCTCTCTGGCGGCGCTGAATGATGATGCTATGGAAGCTATTCAGAGTGTTCCGATGGTCTGTGAGTTCCCAGATGTCTTTCCTGAAGAGTTACCGGGTATGCCTCCTGACCGAGAGGTCGAGTTTGTGATTGAGCTTGAACCTGGTACCGCTCCTATCTCCAAGCGGCCTTATAAAATGGGTCCTGCTGAGTTGGATGAACTCAAACGTCAGCTTGATGAACAAGAGAAGTTGGGTTTCATTCAGCACAGTACTTCTTCTTGGGGTAGCCGAACCATCCTTGTGAATAAGCGAGATAAGACTGATAGACTTTGTGTGGACTATCGGGCTCTCAATGCTAAAACCATCAAGACTAAATATCCCCTTCCGCGGATTAATGATCTCTTCGATCAGCTAGCTGGAGCTGTTGTATTCTCTAAGCTTGACTTGAGAAGTGGATATCATCAAATCAAGATTCGCAAGGAAGATGTTCCCAAAACATCTTTCACCACCCGCTATGGCATGTATGAGTACACGGTCATGTCTTTCGGTCTCACCAACGCACCTGCCACCTTCTCGAGGCTTATGAACTCGGTTTTCATGGAGTATCTTGATAAGTTTGTTGTGGTCTATCTGGATGACATCCTAGTCTATTCTAAGTCAAAGGAAGAACATGAAGAACACCTTCGGTGTGTCCTAAACAAGCTTCGTGAGAACCGCCTGTATGCAAAGTTCTCCAAATGTGAGTTTTGGCTGCCTCAAGTCACCTGCCTTGGTCACGTCATCTCTGCCAAGGGCATTGCCGTCAACCCAGAAACTGTGAATACAATTGTTGACTGGCTTCCTCCTGTAAATGTCAAAGAAGTCCGGAGTTTCCTTGGTTTGGCTAGTTACTATCGTCGCTTCATGCAGAATTTCTCGAAAATTGCGAAGCCTCTTACCGATCTCCTCAAGAAAGGCAAGAAATACCTTTGGACTCCTACGTGTCAAGCAAGCTTTGAAACACTCAAAGAGAAGCTCACTTCCACACCAGTCTTGATTCCTCCAGATACATCAAAGCCTTTCCAGATATTCTGCGACGCCTCCTTGCAAGGATTGGGTGCGGTCCTTATGCAAGAAAAACAAGTTTTTGCTTATGCCTCTCGACAGTTGAAGACGCATGAGATCAACTATCCTACACATGACCTCGAACTCACAGCAGTTGTCTTTGCTTTGAAAGTATGGAGGCATTACTTGCTTGGCAACCATTGTGAGATCTTTTCTGATCACAAGAGTCTGAAGTATATCTTCACACAGCCTGATCTCAACCTTCATCATAGGAGGTGGATTAAAGCAATCAATGATTTCGATTTGACCATCAACTACACTCCGGGCAAAGCTAATGTCATGGCCGATGCTCTCAGCCGCAAAGCTTATGTCAGCAACCTCATGGTGGAAGAACAACAGCCTCTCTTGTGCGAGGAATTCCGTCAGCTCAACCTTGAAATTGTGGATCAAGGGTATCTTCTGAACCTTCTGGCAACCCCTCTCTTGGAAGAAAAAGTTCGCTCCATTCAACTTGGGGATCCTTACACTAAAAAGATCATCTCCAATATTCAGCTTCCGAAGTATGAGTCCTTCCACGTCAATGACCAAGGCACTCTTTTCTTTGAACACCGGATGTTTGTTCCGAACTACCCGGGTTTAAGAGAGCAAGTTCTTAAGGAGGCGCATGATTTTGTTCTTTCTATCCACCCTGGCAGCACTAAGATGTACATGGACTTGAAAACACAATATTGGCGGCCTGGATTGAAACGATATTGTGCCAAGTATGTCTCGGAGTGTGATGTCTGCCGTAGAGTTAAAGCTGTCCATCAGAAACCTTCTGGTCTTCTACAGCCATTGAAACCTCCGGAATGGAAATGGGAGAAAGTAGAGATGGACTTCATCACTGGTTTTCCAAGGTCGTAGAAGGGCAACAATGCAATCTTTGTTGTCATCGACAGGCTTTCTAAAGTGGCTCATTTCTTTTCTGTCAAGGAAACAATTTCTGCAATTCAGTTGGCTGAGCTCTATATCAACAGAATTGTCTCTCTGTATGGGGTTCCTCTTGAGATCAGTTCAGACCGTGGAAGCATCTTCAATTCCAAGTTCTGGGGAAGTTTCCAAAATGCTTTGGGGACAAAATTGAACTTCAGCACAGCTTACCACCCTCAATCGCAAGGACAAGTTGAAAGGATCAATCAGATTCTGGAAGATATGCTCCCTGCTTGCGTCATCTCTTTCGGCATGAAGTGGGAATAATGTCTTCCTTATGCTGAATTCTCTTACAACAACAGCTTCCAGAAAAGTCTAAAGATGGCACCATTTGAGGCTCTCTATGGTCGCAAATGCAGAACTCCAATTGGTTGGTCGGGCGCAGGTGAAAGAACATTGTTTGGCCCCGACATTGTAACTCAAGCAGAGGAGAAGGTTCACATCATTCTTGAAAATCTGAAGGTTGCTCAAAGTCGCCAGAAGAGCAACTATGACAGAAAGCACACGGACATGGAGTATGTCCCTGGTGATCTCGTTTACCTTCGTGTCACTCCCATGAGAGGCACGCACCACTTTGGTATCAAAGGAAAGCTGGCTCCTAGATACATCGGTCCTTTCAAAATACGTGGAAGAAGAGGAGAAGTTGCTTATGCTCTTGAGCTCCCTGAAAAACTCAAGGTCCATGATGTTTTCCACATCTCTCAACTCAATAAGTGCTTCAAGGATCCCGGCAGGACCATGGACCATGAGCTTATCAATCTCCAAGAAGACCTATCGTATCAAGAACACCCCATAAAAATCCTTGAAGTCGCAGAAAGAAGGACTCGCAACAAGTCCATCAAGTTCTGCAAGGTGCAGTGGTCGCACCATTCCGTGGATGAAGCCACTTGGGAACGCGAGGATGAGCTCCGTGCCAAGTATCCTACCCTCTTCGTGTCTTCTTCTTCGTCCTAGAATCTCGGGGCGAGATTCCTGTTTAGTGGGGAGAGTTGTAGCATCCCATCTGTCTAACATATGTAATGCTCCATGGTCTAGTAATATAATGGCTACTTCCTATATATAATTGTTGCATCATAATTATATCATGCTCATGTCATCATGCCACCTTGCATTTGAGCATCATAAAAACCCTTTTCCATTTTGGTTCTTCTCTCATATGCATTGGTAATTGTATTTGGCTATTGGTTTATTGCTTTTGGGTATTGATAAATGCTTGATGCCCAAGTTGAGTTGGGGGCATATCTTTTATTCAATTCCATCACCTTTCTTTGTCACCACCTTATACTTCCACCATCCTAGTTACCCAGGAGCTTTTATTTTCTTTTGGCTTTTAATCTAGCTCATGTGGGTTGGGATGGATCCAATTATATTTTTTTCCTTTAGCTTGGCCTTACTCCATATGTTGGAATGCATATGTATAAATGCCATGTGTATTTATTTTGTTTTGACAAGAATAAAACATGGCATTTAATATCTATGCATGGGCCATGCAAATCACCACCACCTTTTTCTCCTTTGGGTTTTCTATGGTTTTTGAGTGGATCCTTTTCTTTTGTGTTTTCCCTTTCTCCTTCTCTCAAACCTCACCCCTCCCTCTTGGTTGATCTTGTTTTGATCATGCCAAACCCTAACCTCTCTTTACCTTTTCCCCATACTTGCATGCTCTTATGGGGTCATATCCAACTCTAATCTCACCACTCCCTTCCATCTCACCTCACCATTTCCATCTCACCACTCTTCTTGCTTGATCTAGTTGTGATCATGTAAACCCTATATCTCAACCACACCTTACTCTACCTCTCCTTACACTCCTCTTTGCTTGAGCATGTGAGGATGCCAAACCCTAACCCCTCCCTAACCCTAGTTCTAGTCCAAACCCTAACCCATTACACTAACCCTCACCTCACCTCCCCCCTCTCACCATGTCGTGGTACACCTCTCCCTCCCTGCCAAGCTACCCCACCTAGTCCCTCCTTACCCATGCGAGTTACCCCACCCCTCTAACCTCACCTAGATGAGGCTAACCCGAGCCTCCCCCTTTCCTTCTCCCTCTCTCCCTCTGCCACAAAGGGACCCACCCGAGCCTGCCTTGCCTTGCCCTCACCCTGGCCCACCGACAGCCCCTATTCAACTGAGCTGCCAGGCAAGCACTACCACATGCTTGCATACATATAGTACCTATTGCCTCTATCTTATTCTTGCATCATTGAGTCGCGATTGCATTAAATTGAATCCCAAGTACTGCATAGCCTTTACTTTTAAACCCCACCGAAGCTTGTTCCTCCATCCCATGAGCCATTACTACAGGAGTTGATTGAGTCATGCGAGTCGTAGAACAGCATGTGTAGGGTATGTGTGTGTCTGATGGATAACGAGGTACCTAAAAAACTTAACCTGAGTAGTAATGGGATAACTAATGAAAGAGGCACCGGTGGGCAATATCTGCTATTTGGTTTTTATGCTCACTTGTCTCCCGTAGGACCCCGAGTACTTGATTCATGTTCCTTGACTATTCGCACTATCCACATTCGGGAGGCCTGTGGACCCCCCTGAGCCAGAGCTTGATTCATTCTTATTTCTTGGGGCCACAAAGTAGTTTGGGCTTTATTACTATCCTGTACTTATGCCATGTTTACTGCTTTATTTAAGATTGTGCGAGGAGCACCTGTACTATTTAGGGATCGCGGCACGATTTCGCGGTATCGACAAGCCCAGTCACATTTTCGGGTTCCTAGTCGTTTACAGCCGTTCTCGCAAACTCTGGGTCCGTCTCGGAGCCGGCCAACTTCGTTGCGGGTAGCTTATTGGGGTGGCCCCCTGAAATATTTATGAATCCTGTGATCGCTTTGTCGTGAATGCCTCGTTGGGTTTTGAGTTGGTTTTTCCGAGGTTGATCAAGTGTGTGTTGCTATTTGTGCACCCCTGCAGGGTAAAACTTTCTGAAAGCCATGTCCGCGGTTATGGACGACTTGGAGGATAGTTTCTCGATCATAGACAAGTATAACTAAAGTACCGCTTTTAATTTGACTAAGTACCTGACTAGTAAATAGTGCAACACTCATGGAATGGTTAATAAAACTGCCAACGGATGGGGGTTGTTCGTCCGCTTTCTCGTTGGTAAGCGAGAAGGAGGATGGATCTGTTAATTATACTGTTATAACTATTGTTCTTAATTAACGGACATTCGTCTATCTTTGGTTAGGCGGATGGTTAGCGAGTATCTATAGACTTGTTAGTTATTATCTTTTGCTGCAATTGCATCACCCCAGGTTATGTCCCCTTTAGAGGCACAAAGACTTGTTGAGTACCCCTAGGGTCTCACACGATAAATTGTTTGATTCAGATGAATAGGTATACTCGCAAGATGGATACTGGGTGGAGGAGACGGATGATGTTTGCAACGATCACTCGGTGTAGAGATTCCGGGAACAGGGATCCGTGAGATCTGTGGGCGGGATGTGTTTATTTATGTGGCATCTTATGCCGATTTGCTTCTTATCCGTACTCGGATTTTGTCTTCTGCTTCCGCCTGATACTCTGATGTTTGATGTATGAGGAGTTATCCTAAATTATTATCTCTATCTAGGATATTTGGATCTTGCCATATGGCGTTGCAATATTTCTATTTTCTTTTAGATGGAATGGCTCTGAGGACTGTTGTATGTGGCTTGCATACATACTCACTTGTGTATGTAGTTGATCCCTTCGCCTGCCGATTACGCCGCTCGTTCTTGTCCCGATGTTCTGAAAGTGGTTAGGACGGCCGAAAGGTCTACCTGTGAGTGGCCCTTGGCCCCACCGTACTATTTTAACCACTTTCGCTCATCCAAGCATGTAACTAAGAGCGTAATTCACCGAGGTAGTTACACCAATGACTACAACAAATTATGCAAATTCACTTCGATTTAGTTTATGACAAATTGAGTTCGACAAATCCAAATTAGAAATGAAGTCCCACTCAAAAACGACATCCCTCGTGCCTTTTTGGTGATTACATGAACCAAATCCACTACACCAAGTCCGATCATCACGTGAGTCGGTGTAGCTTCAAAGGCGAGCATCAATATGGGCATCATATCAACTATATGACTCATGCTTAACCTTTCGGTCCGTGTTCCGAGGCCATGTCTGTACATGCTAGGCTCGCCAAGTAAGAACCTTAGTATTCGCGTGTGTAAAACTGTCTTACACCCGTTCCCATGAAAGCGTAGATTCGAGTACACCCGATCATCACGTGATGTCTCGAAACACGATCCACAGAACCGTGCATACTTAAGGAAGAACACATTTTTATCTTGATATCTAAATGACGGATCATCTTATAATGCTACAAAAAAGCGCCAAACTAGTAGTATAAGATGCTAACATCTAATGTGTAAAGTGAGATGATATGGTCCATGCATTTGATCTCTATCATTTGCATTGTGGTATGATCTCTATCATTCCTTTGTGTGTAAGACCAAGGTCTATGGAACTTACACGTTAGGTGTGCTGTAAGAGTATCAACTATACATCAACTTACAACATTACCATATCATGACACTAGCCCAGCAACAATCTAAACTAGACGCCTCTAATTTATCCATTGCAAGTTTCACGTGGCTTAGGGCTTTCGAAGATAGAACCGTTCTTACCTACGAACATGGAACCACAACGAGGATAACCAAGTTATTAGCAACTCGTTGTAAAAAAGATATTGACTATAGTAGGAGAGACAGACACCCGCTAGCCACTTATGCAAAACTAGTTGCATGTCAGTCGTGGAACCGGTCTCATGTACGATGACATGTAAGGTTGGTCCGGGCCGCTTCATCCCACTACGCCACCAATATCCAAAATACATAGAAGATGCAATAACATGATCATCATCGCCCACATATAAACATATGTGTACTACCCATGCAAAGCACCTACGCATAGATCAGGCTCTGATACCACTGTTGCGTTCGCAGCATAGAAAACAAAAAATTCCTACGATGAGAACTATACGCCAAGATCTATCTACTAGATACAGAGCAACATGTGGATATACATCCATAGAGAACTTACCCTCGAAGACAACAAAGCTTTGTTAACGAGATGGAACTCGTGGATGATGTAGTCGTACACTTGCCAATCTCAAGATCGTGATGAAGTCCAGCAGGTCCGGCTCCAGCACGTCCATCAGATCCAGCTCCAGCAAGTCCAGCATCGCAAAGCAGCGGTGCATCCGTGATCGCACACACGTCCGGTACCCCGACAACCTCCATACCTCGCTCCAGCAAAGCAGCGGAAGCAGCAACTCCTTTCCAGATAAAGCCACCGGGAACATGTATCTCGCTAATCTGAGACCATGGTGTAATAATACTAGAGGGGGAGAGAGATCCTTCATGAGGAGGTGTGAGGAAGGAGTGCGAGGGGGGAATTTTATAGGAGGAGGGGAGGGTGTCCCTTCACCTCCCCCATTCAGGTGGTGGTAACATCCTCCACATTAAAATGCCCCTTCACATTCTCTTTTAAAGTCTCCACTTTAAATGCATTAAATTTCTCCAAATTTAATGCTCTCTCATTTATTACAACTCTTTTATTAATTTTATTCAGAATTTTTTTAATTACTTTAATTAACAAACATTCACATAAAACCCCCTGCAACATTTCAATATTACATGCAGAACCAATTTCAGCAATTTCACCCGAAACAGTTTCGGTGTCTATTGAAATAATTCCAGCGCTTTCTTAAATCTTTATCTGAAACATATTTGCTCCAAATGGTGTCGGTATCCCTTAAGTGTCACCCTACGGTTTGTGAATAATGCAGACATGATCGAGACTCCTCTCAGATTAATAATCAGAAGCGGGGCCTGGAGATCCATACTGACTCCTACACATTCAACGATGACTTTTGTGATCGTGAGAACCTTTAATGCTAGTAACTAAATCCCATTGTCTCATGATATAATACATGTCCGAGATTCTATCATCGGTATCCAAATACCTAGTTTGATCTCGTTACCGACATGCACTCTTTTCTTGTTCTCGTGATATAACATTCTAGTGATCACATTACTTTGCTTGCAAGCTATCTTAATGTGATATCACCAAGAGGGCCTAGAGTATATCTATCCGTCATCGGGATGGACAAATCCCACCCTTGATCCATGAGCCTCAACATAACACCCTTGTAGCACTGAACCCACCTTTATAGTCACCCTGTTACGGTGTGACGTTTGATGTTATCAAGATACTCTTCCGGTGTTAGCAATTAACATGATCTCATGGTATAAGGACTAAGATTACTTCGTATGATGTTATAGCAATATAAACATAATGACTTTGATCGTAATGCTATACTTCGGATGAATGTTCATCACATCATTCCACCAATGTTGTGACCTCGTTATTAACAACATCCAATGTCCATGATCAACAAACCTTGATCATCTTGTTAATCAACGAGCTAGTTGATATGAGAGGCATTACTAGGAACTTTGTATTTTGTTTATTAAACACACATGTATTAACGTTTCCAATTAATACAATTATAGCATGCAAAATAAACATTTATCATAAACATGGAATAAGATAATAACCACTTTATTATTGTCTCTCGGGCATATTCCCTTCACATACAAACCCTCACCAGGATTATTTTTGAAACTAATAATAATACCTCTCATCCTATGAGCTTTGCTTTCTGAATAATATTTTGATAGAAAATTGGTTGTTAGTTCCTTCCAAGTCCTTGGTGCGTCTGCACAAAAAGATCTGTACCAGTCGCAAACATTATTAGAGAGTTTGTCTAAACAAATAGGATTTAACCATATCAAGATTACAGTCATTGAATATAAAGGAACTGAGAATGTCTTCAAAGAATTGTAAGTGTCCATATGGACTCTCTTCATTGGTTCCTGCAAATTTCTTAGAGTGCAGTAGTTCAAATAATAAAGGTCGGATCTCAATTCGATCCGGATTTATGCTTTTATTGACAGTTATAAAAGCGTCCCTGGGCGAACCCATTTTCCTTACTGCCTCAAGCTGGTTTAAATGTTGAGTGTTGTCCATTGTTTAGATCCTGCAACTTAAATTAAATATTAGTAGAAGGAAAGTAAATAACTAAAAGTAAAGTGACTTATAGCGCTAAGCTCCCCCGCAATGGAGCCAGAAAATAGCTTGATGACTACAAGTGCACAAATCATTTGTAGCTAGTTTCAAAATAAAGATATCGATCCCATAGGGAGCAGTAGGCAAAAGACTAAAATGCTTTTAACTAAAACTAAATGAACTACTTAAGGAATAAATTTAAGATGCAAGAATAGTAGAGTTGTTTTTGGGATTTTGGTTGAACAAGGCAAATTAAAGTAAAGTAAAACTTAATGCAGAAAGTAAGAATCACGTGTGTAAAAGAACTTAGAACTGCAATAAGGAAAAAGGCGTTGTTAGGGAGTGGTGGATACACCGCTAGCAATTTAGACTAAGCGATCAAGATTATTATAATGAATATTCTCATGATATGTATGTATGTGGGAGGAGCTCCATATATGGACAAATAGGAAATCGACATCCTCATAACCACAGCAGTCAGCAATCGACATCAATCGAATTACTGCGCTATTAAGGCCGCTGGTCTAATCCATGCTGACATGGTGGAAACCTGCAGCGTAACCATAATGAGTTGTCTATGAAGCATTCTTCTTATAAAAAGGAGTCCTATATTGAGAAAAAAAGAGAAAAAGAAAAACAAGAGATTATGAAAAGAGGAAAGAGAGAAAAAAGCACCATATTCCCATGGTAAATAAGAAGATTGCTGAGATGCTCGTTGTCTGCTTGCCTTGTCATTTTGATATGGGGATTCTTCCGTATCATCGAGCAAGGGGTACCCCGTTGGCGGTTCTCTATGATACACATGTACTTACAATGACAAGAACTTACCGGTGACTAAACTTGAGTAGCATGAGGAGCAGCCCTCGTATTCAAGGGACATGAGATTCCTAACTTATACTTCGTCAAGCATGTACACCATAGTTTGTTCACTTTAACCTTAATCACTTCAAGATGCTTATGATAGGGGCAATGAGAGATGAAAGCTATAAGTACCATAATTTTTGGAAGCTCTTTATGAAACTTGAATCTCTGCTTCCTTCTATGAAGGCCTTTCTTCCACCATTATATTGAGTCTCCACCTTCTATCTTTATGCACCTACTTTGAGAGCATAGTGGCCATTCTTAGTTCTATGTGCATTGTCCCAAGACTAGTTGATTGATGCATAACTTGATGCTTGTTTTAAACTATTTGTATCTAGTCACTCTTATGAACTTTGAAGTTGTCCTATGCATTTATATTTGCTACTCTATGAGGGACAAGCTGAATACTATTATGCTATGTTTTCTTTATGTGAAACAAACAAACGTCTTGCAAAGCATTGTCATTCATGAATCTTTTGTTTGTGCCTTTTCATTGCATCTTAGTTTCTTTGTCTTATTGCTAGAACCCTGTCTTTCATGTTATGATTGAAGTACTTTGATCCTAGCTTTGAATGTTTTACAAATACTTTGATCAAGTCTTTGATGGTGTATGTCACCTCAAAAATTATTCTTTCTTTTTCTCACTTACCTACTCGAGGATAAGCAGGAGTTAAGCTTGGGGATATTGATACATTGCAAATGTATCTATAATTTTTGATGTTCCATGCTTGGTTTTATCTACTTTATTATGTTTTGTTCCAACTTTGGAGTACTTTTCATATGATTTCTTGGACTAACCTATTAACAAGATGCCGTAGTGCCAGTTTCCTGTTTTCTGTTGTTTTTGGTTCCAGGGAAAGTCAGAAAATGAATATTCTCATAATTGGAAGGGACAAAAGCCAAAGTTCCTATTTCCCGGAAGACTCACGGAGCCAGAAGGAGAGTCGGAGAGGGGCCAGGGGCCAGCCACACCATAGGTGGCGCGGGTCCCCCTTGGCCGCGCCACCAGGTGGTGTGGGCCCCTCCGGCCTCCACCGACCTTGCCCTTTCGCCTATATATTCCTCCCGATGCGGAAACCCTAAATAGTCAATCAGAAATCCACGAAAAGTTCTGCAGCACCGCTGCCACCAAAGGGGAGATTCGGGGGACAGAAAGTCTCTGTTCCGGCACCCTGCCGGGACGGGGAAGTGCCCTCGGAGCCATCTTCATCGATCTCCACCACCATCTCCATCACCATTGCTGATTCCCATGATGAGGAGGGAGTAGTTCTTCCTCGAGGCTAAGGGTTCTACCAGTAGCTATGTGTTCATCTCTCTCTCTCTATGCATGATCATATTATGATCATGAGCTTTGTAATCTATAGATCTACCTTGCTACTCAATTGCTTTAATAGATCCCTACTCTCCCCATGTGTGTGAAAGTGACAGCGTGCACACCATGGTGGCACTTAGGCTAGAGATTACAAATACTTGTTATGAGTTATATTTGGAGTTGGATGTCTTTATAAAATTGTGGTGTTTGTTGGACTCATCTAGTACTCAAGGTGACAGTGTGGGGTTATCTAGATGGGAAAGATGAACTTTGAGGTGTGCTGTTATAGCCCTACCATGGATTAGAGTGTCCAACCGGAGAGTAGTTAAGAGTAGTATCATGAAGAGAAGATATTTATATGAGAGTGTTCACTAGTGAAAGTATGATCCCTAGGCCTTGTTTCTAAGCATTGATACATCGTTTGCAATTAGATCTGTTACATGTTTGCTTGCTTCCTTCTTTATTTCAGTTTTCCTTTAGTCTTTTCCCACATCAACCACATGCCATCAAGCTATTTTCTAGCACTGTTACCACTTATAATTATCCATACCACTTGCATTTCACTATCTCTTCGCCGAACTAGTGCACCTATACACCTGACAAGTGTATTGGATGTCCTGGGGACACAAGAGACTTCTTGTATCTTGATTGCGGGGTTGCTTGAGAGGGAATACCTTTGACTACTTCCTCCCTAAGTTCGATAAACCTTGGGTGATCCACTTAAGGGAAAACTTGCTGCTGTTCTACAAACCTCTGCACTTGGAGGCCCAACAACTGTCTACAAGAATAGAAGTGTGTAGACATCAGAAGGCCTCAATATTGGTTATCATATTGACTATTCCTATATTATATTGAGGACTTATCTCTCACGGTGGTATGATGTTTTGGTCTAACTCGTCATTTGTGTGTAGCTTCCATTCCAATGAAATAGCCTTGTACCTACTTGTGTGCATTTGTATTCAAATGCAAATTATTAATTATGCACACATTTAGGGGGAGTCTGTTTCATCCTTGAAATGATGTTGTTAGTAGATCTCTATTGCAAATCTTAGTATTGTCATGTAACACCAAAAAGGGGGAGATTGAAAGAACATTTCATGATCTCTAGTGTTTTGTGTGTTAGATAACAATATCAAGGATCATCTCATGTGTGTTGAAGTGCTACAGGTACATGAGTTATTCAGAGACAGAAAAACTGAATGTTGGGGGGCGGATTATCAGCCCGTGTCAAGGGCCGGATAATCCGGCTCACCCTATCTCCAAGAGTAGGCAAGGCGCGACAAGCGGTATGTGTTGGGTTTGCAGCATAGAAAACAAAAAATTTCCTACGATGGGAACTACTAAGCACCAAGATCTATCTACTAGATACAAGCTACAGGTGGATATACATCCATAGAGAACATACCCTTGTAGATCGACAAAGTGAAACGAGGTTGAACTTGTGGATGATGTAGTTGAACACTTGCTGATCTCCGGATCAAGATGAAGTCCAGAGCAGCAACTCAGCAGCACATCCATGATCACACACACATTCACTCCACCGAACAACCTCCACCTCCTCGCTCCAGCGATGCAACAGAAGCAGTAACTCCTTCCAAACGAAATGCCACTAGGAACATGTATGTGACTAATCCGAGACCATGGGGAATAATTCTAGAGGGGGAGAGAGATCCTTCACGAGGAGGTGTAAGTGAGAAGGAGGGAGAGGGGGCCTTTTATAGGAGAGGGGGCAGCTCATCCCCATGGCCGATGCACATGGAGGGTGCCCCCACCTCTTCCTCACTCATGTGGTGTAATCTCCACTCACATAAATTTGCCCCTCCATTTTCTCCACTCAAAATCCCACTCAAAATACATTAAATTTCCACCAAATTTAATGCAACTGTCATTTTATAAAACTCTTTTATTTATTTTATTCATAATTTTGTTAATTACTTTAATTAACAAACATTCACATCAAACTCCTTGCAACATTTCAATATCACATACAAAACCAATTTCAGCAATTTCACCCGAAACAATTCGGGTGTCCATTGAAATAATTCCAGCGCTTTGCGATTCTTTTGTCTAGAACATATTTTCTCCAAATGGTGTTGGTATCCCTTAAGTGTGTCACCCTACGGTTCACGAATAATGTAGACATGATCGAGACCATTCTCGGATAAATAATCAGAAGCGGGACCTGGAGATCCATATTGACTCCCACACATTCAATAATGACTTCTTATGATTGTGATAACCTTTAAAGCAAATAAGTAAATCCCTTTGTCTCGTGATATATTACATGTCCGAGATTCGATCATCGGTATCTCCATACCTAGTTTGATCTCGTTGTCGACATGCACTCTTTTCTCGTTCCCGTGATATAACATTCTAGTGATCACATCACTTGCTTGCAAGCTATCTCAATGTGATATCATCGAGAGGGCCCAGAGTATATCTATCCGTCATCGGGATGGACAAATCCCACTCTTGATCCATGAGCCTCTACATAACACCTTCGTAGCATTGAACCCACCTTTATAGTCACCCTGTCACGGTGTGACATTTGATGTTATCAAGATACTCTTCCGGTGTTAGTGATTGACATGATCTCATGGTCTAAGCACTAGGATTACTTCATGTGATGTTATAGCAATATAAAAATAATGACTTTGATCGTAATGATATACTTCGGATGAATGTTCATCACATCATTCCACTAATGTTGTGACCTTGTAATTAACAACATCCAATGTCCATGATCAGGAAACCTTGATCATCTTGTTAATCAACGAGTTAGTTTATAAGAGAGGCATAACTAGGAACTTTCTATTTGTTTATTAAAGACACATGTATTAACGTTTCCAAATTAATACAATTATAACATGCAAAATAAACAACTATCATATACTTGGAATACATATAATAACAACTTTATTATTCCCTCTCGGGCATATTCCCTTCAGTCTCCCACTTGCACTAGAGACAATAATCTAGTTACATAGTGATAAATCTAACACCCATGGAGTTCTGGTGTTGATCATGTTTTTCCCTAGGGAGAACTTTAGTCGACGGATCTACTACATTGAGATCCGTGTGTATTTTACAAATCTTTATATCTCCATCCTTGACATGCTCGCGGATGGAGTGAAACCGGCGCTTAATATGCTTGGAATTCTTGTGAGACCTTGGTTCCTTGGCGTTGGCTATGGCTCCATTGTTGTCACAATAGAACACCATTGGGTCCAACGCACTAGGAACCACACCTAGTTCGGTTATGAACTCCTTCATCCAAACTGCTTCCTGTGCTGCTTCTAAAGAAGCAATATATTTCGCCTCCATTGTCGATTTTGTCACCACAGGTTGTTTGGAGCTCCTCCAACTAACTGATGCTTCGTTCATGAGAAATATGTATCCGGATTGAGACTTAGAGTCATCTGGATTGGTGTCAAAGCTAGCGTCGACATAACAATTAGCGACCAGCTCTTCTTCACCTCCGTATACAATAAACATTTCCTTGTTCTTCTTAAGTACTTAAGGATATTCTTGACGCTATCCTGTGTTTCGAACCTGGATCAGATTGGTACCTACTAGTCAAAGTAATAGCATGTGCCACATCCGGTCTTGTACATAGCACGTACATTATAGAGCATATCGTTGAAGCATAGGGGATCGTATCGATTATCTCTCTTTCTTCCTCCGTAGCCGTACTTTGAGTCTTACTCAATGTCTTGCCTTGCAACATAGGTAAGAACCCCTTCTTACTTTCGTCAATTTTAAACTTATTTAAAATCTTATCAAGATATGTACTCTGTGATAGCCCTATTAGGCGCCTTGATCTATCTCTATAGATCTTAATGCCTAATATATATATGATGCTTCAAAAGGTCCTTCATCGAAAAATTGTTGTTTAGATAACTTTTAACACTGTTTAAAAGATCTATATCATTTCCAATCAGTAATATGTCATCCACATATAATATCAGAAATGCCACATTGCTCCCACTCACTTTCTTGTAAATACAAGCCTCTCCATAAGTTTGGACAAATCCAAACTCTTTGATCACCTCATCAAAGCGGAGATTCCAACTCCAGGATGCTTGCTTTAGTCCATATATGGATCACTGAAGCTTGCATACCTTGTCAGAATCGTTAGGACCGACAAAACCCTTTGGTTGTATCATATACAACTCTTCTTCAATATTACCATTGAGGAACGCAGTTTTTACATCCATATGTCATATCTCATAATCAAAATATGCAGAAATTGCTAACATAATCCTAACTGATTTTAGCATTGCTACGGGAGAGAATGTCTCATCATAGTCAACTCCTTGAATTTTTTGAAACCCCTTTGTGACAAGTCGATCTTTATAAACTGTCATATTACCATCAGCATTAGTTTTTCTTTTGAAGATCCATTTATTCTCAATGGCCTTTAGGTCGTGAGGTAAGTCCACCAAGGTCCAAACCTGGTTTTCGTACATGGATTCCATCTCAGATTTCATGGCTTCTAGACATTTGTTGGAATCTAGGCTCATCATCGCTTCTTCATATGTCGAGTCATCTATTTTATCAACCATGAAATTCACAACAAGATTCCCGTAAAGTTCAGGAGCTGTATGTGTTCTGCTTGACCTGCGAGGTTTGGTAGTGTCCTCTTCCGGAGTTTCATGATCATTATCATTAGTTCCCTCTTCATTTGGTGAAGTTAACTCCGGAACAATTTCCGGTGCTACGCCACTCACCGTTTCATGAAGAGAAGGTTCAATAACCTCTTCGAGTTCTACCTTCCGACTACTCATACCTTTCGCGAGAAACTCTTTCTCTAGAAAGGATCCATTCTTGGCAACAAAAACCTTGCCCTCGGATTTGTGATAGAAGGTATACCCAATTATTTCTTTAGGGTATCCTATGAAGACACATTTTTCCACTTGGTTCGAGTTTATCAGGCTGACGTTTCTTCACATAAACATCGCATCCCCAAACTTTAAGAAATGATAACATAGGTTTGTTTCCAAACCACAATTCATACGATGTCATTTCAACAGATATAGATGGTGCCCAATTTAAAGTGAATGCAGTGGTTCCAGTGCATAACCCCAAAATGACAGTGGCAAGTCAGTCAGAGACATCATAGATCGAACCATATCCAATAAAGTACGATTACGACATTTCGACACGCCATTATGTTGTGGTGTTCCGGCAGGCGTGAGTTGTGAAACTATTCCACAATCTTTCATATGTGCGCTAAACTCGTAACTAAGATACTCTCCTCCATGGTCGGACTGCAGAAATTTGATATTTCTTTTACGATGATTTTCCACTTCATTCTGAAATTCCTTGAACTTTTCAAAGGTCTCAGACTTGTGTTTCATGAAATAGATATACCTGTATCTACTCAAATCATCCGTGGAAGTAACAAAATAACTATATCCACCACACGCTGACACACTCATTGGACCACATACATCAGTATGTACGATTTCCAATAAATCTGTTGCCCGTTCCATTGAACCGGAAAACGGCATTCTAGTCACCTTTCCCATAAGGCATGACTCACATGTATCAAATGATTCAAAATCAAGTGATTCCAAAAGTCCATCAGAATGGAGCTTCTTCATGAGTTTAACTCCAATACGACCTAGAAGGCAATGCCACATATATGTAGACATATCATCATCAAGTTCAATCCTTTTAGCATCAACATTATGAACATGTGTAACACTATTATTGAGATCCAACAGAAATAAACCATTCATCACAGGTGCATGACCATAAAAGATATCATTCATATAAATCGAACAACCATTATTTTCAGACTTAAACGAATAACCACTTCACATCAAACACGGTCTGGATACAATGTTCATGCTCCGTGCAGGCACCAAATAACAATTATTTAGATTTATCACTAATCCCAACGGTAGGTGGAGAGGCAGCATTCCGACAACGGTCAAATCAACGCTTGATCCATTACCAACACGCATCTTGACCTCACCCCTTCTTAGCAGTTGCTTTTTCTGCAGCCCCTGATTCGAGTTACATATATTAGCAACCGATATAGTATCAAATACCCAGGTGCTACTGCGAGTACTAGTAAAGTACACATCAATAACATGTATAGCACATATACCTTTCTTGCCTTTCCAACCTTCTTGTCCGCCAAATACTTGGGGCAATTGTGCTTCCAATGGACAGTCCCCTTGCAATAGGAGCACTCGATATCAGACTTAGGGCCAGCTCGAGATTTCTTTTCAGGTGCGGCAACAGATTTGCTGCCCTTCTTTCCCTTATGTTTACCCTTCTTGTCTTTCTTGAAACCGGTGGTCTTATTGTTCATCAACACTTGATGATCTTTACTGATCTCCACTTCTACAGTTTTAAGCATTAACAGAAGATCGAGGAGAGACTTCTTCATGCCCTGCATGTTATAGTTCATCATGAAGCTCTTGTAGCTAGGTGGCAGAGATTGGAGAACACGATGTATGCCTAATTCAATGGGAATCGTTATTCCCAGGTACACAAGTTTATCGGCGTACCCAAACATTTTGAGTACATGCTCACTAACAGAGATGTTCTCTTCCATCATGTAGCTAAAGAACTTTTCAGAAGCATTATAACTCTCTACGGCAACATGGGTATCAAAAATCATTTTCAATTCACCCATGGTATCAAAAGCATTGCCATTTTCGATACGCTTTCGAATTTCTGGCTCTAGCCCATACAGTATGTCGCAATGAACTAAGTTGTGGTCCTCCTGACGAGTCAAATAGACGTTATTTTCCTCGTCAGGGGCATCAAGAGCTAGTGGGGGGCCTAGTGGCGCTTCTAGCACATATTTCTTTTGTGTAGCAGTGAGGACAATCCTCAAATTCATGGCCCTATTGGTAAAGTTACTAAAATTTGCCACAAGTTTCTCTTTCTCTATGAACACATTTAAATTAAAAGCAGGTGGTGCCATCTACAATAGAATTTGTAAAGCTTAGACTAAGTTTATGATGGATCGAGTTCAACTAATCCAAATTACAAATGAACTCCCACTCAAAAACAACATCCCTCGTGTCTTTTTGGTGATTACATGAACTGAATCCACTACACCAAGTCCGATCATCACATGAGTCGGTGTAGCTTCAAAGGCCAGCATCTATATGGGCATCATATCAACTATATGACTCATTATTAACCTTTCAATCCGTGTTTCGAGGCCATGTCTATACATGCTAGGCTCTCCAAGTAAGAACCTTAGTACTCGCGTGTGTAAAACTGTCTTACACCCGTTATATGATCATGGATTCAAGTACACCCGATCATCACGTGATGTCTTGAAGCGGCAAAACATAAAACGGTGCATACTTAAGAAAGAACACATTTTTATCTTGATATCTAAATGAGGGATCATCTTATAATGCTACTAAAATGCCAAACAAGCAATATAAGATGCAAACATCATATATGTAAAGTGAAATGATATGGTTCTTGCACTTGATCACTATCATGTGCATCGTGGTATGATCTTTATCATTCCTTTGTGTGTAAGACCAAGGTCTATGGAACTTACATGTTAGGTGAGTTGTAAGAGTATCTACTATACATCAACTTACAACATTACCATATCATGACACCAGCCCAGCAACAATCTAAACTAGACGCTTCTAATTTATCCATTGCAAGTTTTACGTGGCTTAGGGCTTTTGAAGATAGAACTGGTCTTAGCTACAAACATGGAACCACAACGATGATAACCAAATTATTAGCAACTCGTCCTGAATTAGATATTGACTATAGTAGGAGAGACTGACACCTGCTAGCCACATATGCAAAACTAGCTACATGTTAAGCATGGAACAGGTCTCATGTGCGAGGACATGTTAAGTTAGTCCGGACCACATCATCCCACTATGCCACCAATATCCAAAATACATATAAGATGCAATAACATGATCATCATCGCCCACATACTCATATGTGTACTACCCGTGCAAAGCATCTACACATAGATCAGGCTCTAATACCACTGTTGGGTTCGCAACATAGAAAACAAAAAAATTCCTATGATGGGAAGTACTAAGTACCAAGATCTATCTACTAGATACAAGCTATGGGTGGATATACATCCATAGAGAACATACCCTTCTAGACCTTCAAAGTGTAACAAGGTTGAACTCGTGGATGATGTAGTCGAACGCTTGTCGATCTCAGGATCGAGAAGAAGTCCAGCGCCACAACTCAACAGCACATCTGTGATCGCACACACGTTCAGGCCACCGAACAACCTCCACCTCCTCACTCCAGCGATGCAGCGGAAGCAGTAACTCCTTCCAGACAAAATGCCACCGAGAACATGTATCTCACTAATCCGAGACCATGGGGAATAACTCTAGACAGGGGAGAGATCCTTAACGAGGAGGTGTAAGTGAGAAGGAGGGAGAGGAGAGCCTTTTATAGGAGAGGAGGCAGCCCCTCCCCATGGCCGGTACCCATGGAGTGTGCCCCCACCTCTTCCTCATTCATGTGGTGGAAGCTCCACTCACATAAATTCGCGCCTCCATTTTCTCCACTCAAAATCCCACTCAAAGTGCATTAAATTTCCACCAAATTTAATGCAACTCTCATTTAATAAAACTATTTTATTTATTTTATTCAGAACTTTGTTAATTACTTTAATTAACAAATATTCACATAAACCCCCTACAACATTTCACAATCACATGTAGAACGAATTTCAGCAATTTCACACGAAACAATTCTGGTGTCCATTGAAATAATTCCAGCACTTTGAAATTCTTTCGTCTAGAACATATTTGCACCAAATGGTGTTGGTATCCCTTAAGTGTGTCACCCTATGGTTCACTAATAATGTAGACATGATCGAGACCATTTTTGGATCAATAATCAGAAGCGAGACCTGGAGATCCATACTGACTCCCACATATTCAACGATGACTTCTTGTGATCATGAGAACCTTTAACGCTAGTAACTAAATCCTTTTGCCTCGTGATATATTACATGTCTGAGATTCGATCATCAGTATCTCCATACCTAGTTTGATCTCATTGCCGACTAATGACTGCAAGTGCACAGATCATTTATAGCTAGTTTCGAAATAAAGATATCGATCCCACAGGGACCAAGAGTCTGACATCTAATAACTCTTTGAACTAAATACTGAAATAGTAATGCTAAATAACGTTCTAAGTAACAAGATAAAATGCGAGTTTTGTGTAAAAGATATTTTTGGGTTTTCAAATAAGATAACAATAAGTAAACTAAAGCTATAAGTAAACAAGAGCATGCACGTATGATTACGAAAGTCTGAAAGATGATGGAAAGAGTTCTCAGGGAGTAGTGGATCCACCGTTAGTAATTAGAAAGAGTGATCAAAATTATTATAATGAATAAGACCATTTATGATATGTGTGGGAGGAGATCCATATATGGACGAATAGGCAGCAACCACTTAACACATCATCCGTCATAACCACCGCAGACAACAATCGACCTCAATCGAATTACTATGCTATGAAGGGACTTTACCCCATAGCATGTATCCCATGGCATGGACAATGTTCCGTGAGTTTCTCCTCGGTTCCCAAGTTGATACGTAAGGAATGACAATAGTTTTATAGTCACCGTAAGTGCTATCATCCCTCTGTTTACCAACAAGTAGTTCCCTCCATCTAGTCCTCAGTGAGGCAAATATTGAGTGGCGCGCTTCACCCAACATCAAGATGTAGGAAATCTAACATAGACACATAATGAACAATATCACATAATAATCTTTATCTCAATTCAATCTCATACCAGGGTTTCTCCATCTCCCAAGAACAAAGGAAACTACTCACACATGAAGGAAATCAACATCATGGATAGAATATGAATGAAGTATGATGATACAATTGAAGACAAGTGCAAATCCAAGATTCAATCTAGAATTACAACAATCAAGTAACCAAAGGGGATCGTGATGGAGACGTTGTTGATGAAGATGACGATCTAGATCGATGTGGGGCCTTAAAGATCCTAGTCCCTTATCCTCTTGTGTGATGGTGATGGTGTAGATCTGATTAGAGGCGGCTATGGTGGTGGCACGGTGGCAGGGCTCCGCCGTGGTGGAGGATATGTCTTGGTGGCTCTCTCTTGGGTCATCCCTCTTTTATATAAGCCTTGGGGTGCCCTAGGGTTCCCCCAATACCGTCATATGACTTAGGGAAGGTTCTGGAGCTTCTCTGGGGCGAAATCCCATCGTTTGTGACCTTTTTACCAACTACACGGCGGGAATTTTTAGTTTCGGTCGTATAGTTGGTCGTCAAACCTTCGGGTTCCGTAGTGTTTTGGCCGACATTTCTTCATACGAACTCCGATTTGGGTGTTCTTGGGCTCGTTGAGTTCGTCTCATCGAGGGATACAACCCCATGGTATTGAATATTTATTTTGAGAAGTTGGGAAAATTTGTTGGGCCCGTAGCATAGAAAACAAAAAAAATCCTACGGTGCGAACTACACGCCAAGCTCTATCTATTAGGTACAAAGCAACGGGTGGACATACATCCAACGAGAACTTACCCTTGTAGACAACGAGCTTTGTTAACGAGTAGGAACTCGTGGTTGATATAGTCGTACACTTGCCGATCTCAAGATCATGATGAAGTCCAGCAGGTCCGGCTCCAGCACGTCCATCAGATCCAGCTTCAGCACCACCAAGTCTAGCACCGCAAAGCAGCGGTGCATCCGTGATCGCACACACGTCCGGTACCCAGACAACCTCCGTCCCTCGCTCCAGCAAAGCAGCGGAAGCAACAACTCCTTTCCAGATAAAGCCACCGGGAACATGTATCTCGCTAATCCGAGACCATGGGGGAATAATACTAGAGGGGGAGAGAGATCCTTCACAAGGAGGTGTGTTTGAGAAGTGAGGAGAGGGTGGCCTTTTATAGGAGGAGGGGGGGTGCCCCTCCTTCATGGACGGCGCATGGAGGAGGTGTCTCTTCACCTCCTCCATTCATGTGGTGGTAACCCCTCCACATTAAAATGCCTCTTCACATTCCCTTTTAAAGTCTCCACTTTAAATGCATTAAATTTCACCAAATTTAATGCTCTCTCATTTAATAAAACTCTTGTATTATTTTTATTCAGAATTTTGTTAATTACTTTAATTAACAAATATTCACATAAAACCCCCTGCAACATTTCAATATTACATGCAGAACCAATTTCAGCAATTTCACCCGAAACAGTTTCGGTGTCTATTGAAATAATTCCAGCGCTTTCTTAAATCTTTATCTCAAACATATTTGCTCCAAATGGTGTCGGTATCCCTTAAGTGTGTCACCCTACAGTTCGCGAATAATGCAAACATGATCGAGACCCCTCTCAGATCAATAATCATAAGCGGGACCTGGAGATCCATACTGACTCCTACACATTCAACGATGACTTCTGTGATCGTGAGAACCTTTAACGCTAGTAACTAAATCCCTTTGTCTCGCGATATATTACATGTCTGAGATTCGATCATCGGTATCTCCATACCTAGTTTGATCTCGTTACCGACATGCACTCTTTTCTTGTTCCCGTGATATAAGTGATCACATCACTTGCTTGCAAGCTATCTTAATGTGATATCACCGAGAGGGCCCATAGTATATCTATCCGTCATCAGGATTGAAAAATTCCACTCTTGATCCATGAGCCTCAACATAACACCTTCGTAGCACTGAACCCATCTTTATAGTCACCCTGTTATGGTGTGACGTTTGATGTTATCAAGATACTCTTTCGGTGTTAGCAATTAACATAATCTCATGGTCTAAGGATAAAGATTACTTCGTATGATATTATAGCAATATAAACATAATGACTTTGATCGTAATGCTATACTTCGGATGAATGTTCATCGCATCATTCCACCAATGGTGTGACCTTGTTATTAACAACATCCAATGTCCATGATCAGGAAACCTTGATCATCTTGTTAATCAACAAGCTAGTCTATAAGAGAGGCATAACTAGGAACCATTTTTGTTTATTAAATACACATGTATTGATGTTTCCGATCAATACAATTCTAGCATGTAAAATAAACATTTATTATAAACATGGAATAAGATAAGAACCACTTTATTATTGCCTCTCGGGCATATTCCCTTCAGTCTCCCACTTGCACTAGAGTCAATAATCTAGTTTGAAAAACTTTGCGTATTGAACACCTATGGCTTGATGGTGTTGCATATATGCTATTGCTAGTGGTTAACATAATCTCCGGATCTGACAGTTTCAGGTCCGTGTGTATTTGCATGTCTTTGCGTCTCTACGCATCACTCATTCTGAAATGAGATGGCATTGTATAAATTTGGTCCTCTAGTGAGACCTTTAGTTCGTTCGGCTCAAAATATGTTGATATTATTGTCACACAATATATCTTCATAGTATTAGCCCACTTTGAACCACACCTAGTTTGATAACAAACTACTTAACGCAAATGCCCTCCTTTGCTATTACTATAGCAGTCATATACTTAGCCTTTTGTTGTAGTATCCGTCACAATGTATCAACTTTGAAACTCATCCAAATCCATCATGGAACATCCTTTCCACTACATTGTGCCACCCATAGTCTAAATTGAGATTAATTTGTATCTTGTGACAAAACTAGTATCAATGTAACACTTTACAATGAACTACCTTTAACTATTTGTCACTTATACATTATATATTCTTAGTTCTTCCAAAGCTCATAAGAATATCTTTACTATTGTCCAATGATCATCTTATGAATCATTCTGGTATATGCTCATAACATTTAGAGCATAGGACATTCTGGATATATACATATCATTGTATAATCGATCAAAATCTTCATGTGATTTTACTCACCAAGTGTTGAAACACTTGAATTTTGATACAATCATTTCCATGCAGCAAGAACCTTTCTTGTTGTTTCCATATTGAACCCTTTCAATATCTCATATATGTATGTCTGGCACAACCATATTAGCGCCTTAATCTATCCATATAGATATTGATGCCTAATATTCTGGGTTTTCCTAAGTCTTTCATCGAAATCTTATTTTAACGAAATTCTTAACTTGTGTCAATACAAGATACATCATTTCCAATCAACAATATGTCCTCTACATAATGTATTAGAAATATGTCTCAGCGCTCCCACTTAATTTCTTGCAAATGTAAGCATCTTCATCATCTCTGATGAATTTAAACTCTTTTAACAGTTTCATCATGGTGAAGATTCCAACTCCGCTATGCTTACTTCAACTATTGAAGTTTACATGCCCTTTTAGCACCCTTTGAATTAACAAAACCCTTCGGACCATGTCATGTACATGTCCTAGGTTACCGTTCTATTAGAAGAACCTTGTTTTGTTTATTCAAATACCATATACCAAATTATATGTAGTGGTTGCTACATTAATCCGTCAAGACTATATATCTCTATGAGAGATCAAATCTTGTCATAGTCAACTCCTTGACATTGTCGTAAACTTCTTTCCGACATGTTGACTATTTCATAGATGTTAAACATCCATGTCTTATTTCTTTATAGATCCAAACACGACCGATAGGCTTCACGCCTTTCCGGAGGGTCTTCCAAGTTCAGAAACTTGTTTTCTCGTGTATGGATACTATCACGATTCTATGACTTCTTGTCATTTTATGGAGTCAGGGCCCATCATCGCTTCTTTGCATGTAGTCGGTTCATCATTGTCAAAACAATAACGATTTGCTTATCAGATCTTACTATTTGATTCTTACCGACCCACACGGTTCTATAGGAACTCTAATCTCCGAGATCACACCTTTTGTAATCACGAGAGCCATGAGCATTGTGGCCGCCACCGGGACACTTTCCGGCGCTGCGCTACTTAGTACATATAGCTAAGGTTCAACAACCTTATCAAAGTTCTATTGTCCTCCCACTTAACTTTTCACGAAAAAATCCTTCTCAAGAAACTTGACGTTCCAAGTAACAAACTCTTTGTCCCTGGTGTTATGGAGAAATTCCCAACAAATTCTTTGGGATAACCTACAAAGACGTGCTTATCCGACTTTGGTTGTAAACATTTTACTTATGCATAGCATACCAAAATTTAATAAAAGACAATTCGGGTTTTATCCCAAACCATAACTCATATGGTGTCATTTCAATGGATCACGATGGTGCTCTTTTCAGTGTAAAAGCGGTAGTCTCTAAAGCTTTAATCCTTAAAACATAATGGAAGTTTTATAAATGACACCCTTGATCTTACCATGTCAAACATGGTTTGATTTTATCTCTCGAATATGCCATACTCCTATGGTTTATCGGGAAACACAAATCATGGAACAATTCCTCAAGTCTTAGGTGTTTTTGCTAAATATGTAACTCAAATATCTTCCTTTATGATCGAATCATAAACTCTTTATTTTCTTGTTACAATGATTTTCCACTTCATCTTAAAAGTCTTTGAACAATTTTCAAATGTTTCATACTTCTTCCTTGTTAAGTAAATATACAGATATATTCACTCAAATTTTTGGAGAAAGCATATGAAGCAAAAAGATCCATCGCATATGGCTACACATAATGGACTATGCACATCAGCATGCACAATTTCCAATAAGCTAGTCATCCGTTCCTCTCTGGCCTATGGACGGAGTTTCAATTATCTTGAGGGAAGTCTCACATGCGTCAATTGATCAAAATCAAAGACTCCAAAAATCCATCAACATGGAGTTTCTTCATGTTTTCTTTCAAATATAATTTAAACAGCGGTGTCACTTCATAACTGATCTTTCAATCATTTGTCTTGCGACATTTTAGCAATAGTGTTTATGGATGTGATTTCTCCAACTAGACTTGTAAAAGTTCATCCATCATTTATGGAATACGGTAATTATTTGAACAGCCATTGTTCTCATGATACCGGAACAAAATAACAATTATTTAAACAAATCTTGAAGGCTTGGTTTGATGACAACGAAAAACACAATAACACTTTATTTGTTTTCGATGAACATCATCACTCATTCTCTTACTGGTTTACTTAGGCCATTGTAGTTCATGAATTGCGTTGTCCTGTATGACACTTCATACCAACCAATTCGGTATCCAATACCTAAGAACCACATTTTTTAACAAGCAAGGAATACAACCATAACATGTATATCTTCTATATACCCAAGTTGGACATCTCCAACCTTATATTTTCTGCCAAATATTTTATTGATTCTCTTTCAGCAATTCCTTTTTCTTTTAAAAGAATCTATCAACATCAATAGTGGTGTCATTCACATGACACGTAGTACAAAGCGTATATAGTCAAATACTAATACCTTTGGACTTGCACTTTGAAGTGGATCACCATCATCAAATGTTTGGCATTCTTTCAAAAATCCATTCTTTAGTAATCTATTAGTGTAGTAAACATTTTACTTACATATTCTATTCATCCTTATCATGACAACTTTCATGATCAAGCTACTATAGCTTATAAGGAAGAATCACGAGTATAATATCAGTTCCCAAAACCTTTTTGGTAGATTCGGATGCCTAGCATCTCCATCCTTCACAAATTCTCATACAATATGAGAACATGTATTTTGCTAAATTATACTCTATCATAATGCAACCAAAAACATTGTTTCAGATATCACAATATCTTTCACACATGATGGTTTTTGAAACAATTTCTAGCTCCAATATAATCTTGATATTAAAACAACTTTTTGAATATCAATAATCATGGAGGCAAACATGATACTTTAGATACTAACATTGGAATTCTTACTCTTGATTTAATACTACTTATTAAACTTCATGGAGTAAATAGAGTTTGCTGAAAGTTTGCAATAGGACTTATAAACTTTAAATTGACATTCAAAACAATACGATACCAGTTCATAAAGTAAATATCCAGAATTCTATAGTTCTATTATCTCAAATAAAAACTAAGCATAAGGTAGAAAACGAATGCCAATGACTACAACAAACTATGCAAATTCACTTTGATTTAATTTATGACAAATTTGGTTCAACTAATCCAAATTAGAAATGAACTCCCACTCAAAAACGACATCCCTCGTGCCTTTTTGGTGATTACATGAACCAAATCCACTACACCAAGTCCGATCATCACGTGAGTTGATGTAGCTTCAAAGGCGAGCATCTATATGGTCATCATATCAACTATATGACTCATGCTTAACCTTTTGATCCGTGTTCCGAGGCCATGTCTGTGCATGCTACGCTCGCCAAGTAAGAACCTTAGTACTCGCATGTGTAAAACTGTCTTACACCCGTTTGTATGAAAGCGTAGAGTCGAGTACACCCGATCATCACGTGATGTCTCGAAATACGATCCACAAAACGGTGCATACTTAAGGAAGAACACATTTTTATCTTGATATCTAAAAGAGGGATCATCTTACAATGCTATAGAAAGCGCCAAACTAGCAGTATAAGATGCTAACATCTAATGTGTAAAGTGAGATGATATGGTCCATGCATTTGATCTCTATCACTTGCATCGTGGTATGATCTCTATCATTCCTTTGTGTGTAAGGCCAAGGTCTATGGAACTTACACGTTGAGTGTGTTGTAAGAGTATCTATCATACATCTACTTACAACAATACCATATCAATACACTAGCCCAGCAAGGATCTAAACTAGACGCCTCTAATTTATCAATTGCAAGTTTTACGTGGCTTAGGGCTTTCGGAGATAGACCGTTCTTACCTACGAACATGAACCACAACGAGGATAACTAAGTTATTAGCAACTCGTTGTAAATCAGATATTGACTATAGTAGGAGAGACAGACACCCGCCAGCCACTTATGCAAAACAAGTTGCATGTCAGTCGTGGAACCGGTCTCATGTACGATGACATGTAAGGTTGGTTCGGGCCGCTTCATCCCACTATGCCACCAATATCCAAAATACATAGAAGATGCAATAACATGATCATCATCGCCCACATATCAACATATGTGTACTACCCATGCTAAGCACCTACGCATAGATCAGGCTCTGATACCACTGTTGGGTCCGCAGCATAGAAAACAAAAAAAATCCTACGGTGCGAACTACACGCCAAGATCTATCTATTAGGTACAAAGCAACGGGTGGACATACATCCAACAAGAACTTACCCTCGTAGACAACGAGCTTTGTTAACGAGTAGGAACTCGTGGTTGATGTAGTTGTACACTTGCCGATCTCAAGATCGTGATGAAGTCCAGCAGGTCCGCCCAAAGACGTCCATCAGATCCAGCTTCAGCACCACCAAGTCCAGCACCGCAAAGCAGCGGTGCATCCGTGATCGCACACACGTCCGGTACCCCGACAACCTCCATCCCTCGCACCAGCAAAGCATCGGAAGCAGCAACTCCTTTCCAGATAAAGCCACCAGGAACATGTATCTCGCTAATCCGAGACCATGGGGGAATAATACTAGAGGGGGAGAGAGATCCTTCACAAGGAGGTGTGTTTGAGAAGTGAGGAGAGGGTGGCCTTTTATAGGAGGAGGGGGGGTGCCCCTCGTTCATGGCCGGCGCATGGAGGAGGTGTCTCTTCACCTCCTCCATTCATGTGGTGGTAAACCCTCCACATTAAAATGCCTCTTCACATTCCCTTTTAAAGTCTCCACTTTAAATGCATTAAATTTCTCCAAATTTAATGCTCTATCATTTAACAAAACTCTTTTATTATTTTTATTCAGAATTTTGTTAATTACTTTAATTAACAAATATTCACATAAAACCCCCTGCAACATTTCAATATTACATGCAGAACCAATTTCAGCAATTTCACCCGAAACAGTTTTGGTGTCTATTGAAATAATTCCAGCACTTTCTTAAATCTTTATCTGAAACATATTTGCTCCAAATGGTGTCGGTATCCCTTAAGTGTGTCACCCTACGGTTCGTGAATAATGCAGACATGATCGAGACCCCTCTCAAATCAATAATCAGAAGCGGGACCTGGAGATCCATACTGACTCCTACACATTCAACGATGACTTCTGTGATCGTGAGAACCTTTAACGCTAGTAACTAAATCCCTTTGTCTCGCGATATATTACATGTCCGAGATTCGATCATCGGTATCTCCATACCTAGTTTGATCTCATATCGACATGCACTCTTTTCTCGTTCCCGTGATATAACATTCTAGTGATCACATCACTTGCTTGCAAGCTATCTTAATGTGATATCACCGAGAGGGCCCAGAGTATATCTATCCGTCATCGGGATTGAAAAATTCCACTCTTGATCCATGAGCCTCAACATAACACCTTTGTAGCACTGAACCCATCTTTATAGTCACCCTGTTACGGTGTGACGTTTGATGATATCAAGATACTCTTCCGGTGTTAGCAATTAACATGATCTCATGGTCTAAGGATCAAGATTACTTCGTATGATATTATAGCAATATAAACATAATGACTTTGATCGTAATGCTATACTTCAGATGAATGTTCATCACATCATTCCACCAATGGTGTGACCTTGTTATTAACAACATCCAATGTCCATGATCAGGAAACCTTGATCATCTTGTTAATCAACAAGCTAGTCTATAAGAGAGGCATAACTAGGAACCCTTTTTGTTTATTAAACACACATGTATTGATGTTTCCGATCAATACAATTCTAGCATGTAAAATAAACATTTATCATAAACATGGAATAAGATAATAACCACTTTATTATTGCCTCTCGGGCATATTCCCTTCAAAATTCACTTTTCCAACCTCTCAAATGGCTAAGTCTGGTCCCTGCAGCTCCTCCATACTATGCTCTCTTTGTTCCTTTTTATCCATAATCTTCACCAACACCTACACACATGCCATAGACAAGGAAAGTGATAAAATTCTACCTAAACTACTAAATGTGCAAAGCTCATATGAAAGTAAATGAGAACTAGAAGTCATGCATATAAGGCATAGCTATAGCTAGAAGAAACATGATATGGGAGATAAATGGCTCATTTTATATTGCTAAAAGAGGTGGTATTTCACAGCCATCAAATTCCCCAAGCTAGACCTTGCTCGTCCTCAAACAGGAAGGTTCGATAATAAGTTAATGGTTGTGAAATAACTTATCTTTGGAAATCAATGCCTTGCATCCTTATTTCTTCTACAAGCTTGAAGAGAGAAAACATGTATTCATACAAGGAAACACAAGCTAGGTTATAAAGACCACTAAAGATTCATCAAAACTTATATGCTCCATGTCAACAGTGAATCTAACTTGCAGACAAACTTGTGATCCTCTTATTGCACCTTTTGTATAACTTTTCATATCATTATTTTTTATGAGGAAAAACTTAGTCACAAATAGATGTCAAGCATAAATAGGAATAAAGTTTATCGATTCTACCCAATCATGTCATCTAGTTAAGGTTCTCAAGCGCAAACATCAGTTATTTAGTTTCATAAAGTTTCTCTCTTAGTAACGAAATTTATTCCAAAAGGAAATGCGAGAACATGTCAAAAGAAGCATAGCATTAGAGTGTCTCTTCTGGTCATCCACATCAATGAATAATGGCTATAAAACACTCATTTGCTATTCTTTGTCTTTCTAAAACTTTAGTTCATCAGTAATGAGATCATGCCAAAACTTAGTGTGTTTCATTAGACTGTGCATGCTAAGAATGGATAATCGTGACCATTACCAAGGTTTCCCTTTTAGGTATAATGATTTCTCATAATGGTCAGAGGAGTATTCCCTCTTTTGCTTTGAACGCAGGCCCATGAGAATACCAATGCATACCCAAATATAGCATTTATGCTACATATGTTTTGCAACTCATAGCCAAACTCCAAGAGTTTCCTCTTTTTGGTTTGTTCAAAGGCCATCGGAGTTGTTAGCATCCCATGTTGTGCAACAGTGTGTAGACACGCATAAAGCAGTATCATACTTTAATCAACAGGTCAAGATTTGGCATGCATCTCAATTACCGCTAAATATTAGTTTCTTCAAACAAATCCTTTCAAATAGTACTATCAAGTTGATCATCCCATCTATGTTGTCGAGTATCTTTAAGGCTAAACTCTTAAGACAATTAAACAACACCTTATTTAGCATAAAATTCAAAACTTTGAAATATCATTTCCAATTGACAACTCCTTATGTAAACAAACTATAAAGTCTATTGTTTTGACATTATGGGGTCGAGCATAACCTATTCATTTAAGACAAAGCTATTTAGTGACAACCAACAAATTTCAAAAGATCTTGATCAAGTATTCATTCTTTCCAAGTGTAGATATTGTGGCAATGTTTTCTAGAGGATCACAAATAGTGTCACAAGCTTGATAAACAATTTGGCAAGATGCATACAAGCTCTAAGTCAACTCCTATGGTGCCTATCATGAGCAAGTGTATCCCCATATGAATACAGAACTAGACTCACTTAAACAAGCATTCAAAAATAGCAGGGTACATGATTGCATTAAACCTTCATTGAATACGAACATTGCACAAGAATCTACACATGCAGAAGTAACCTCCCCAAGCTTGGAACTTTGCAAAAACCAAACTTGAGTATATCACCAAAAGAAAAGAGAAAATACAGTTTCCAAAAGAGAGTGTGATAAGTGGTTACCTCCCCAAGCTTAGTTGAAAACAAGGGTGACACACTTTACCGTTGAGGTACAAGTAACCTCTCTTTTGATGGACAAAGAACCTTTGCTTTAACGTATACTTCTTGATATAGCCTGGTGGCTGCCTTCCTTGCGAACCTGCTTGGAAACTAAGAACAAAATAAAACACTTTGTGTTTTTTAAGGCACGGGGATTAGCTCAAAGTGATAAAAATACAAGTCCCACTGAGTCGGTTCATCAACCTAAGCACCACGCTTAAGTCAACAAACTAGTTCTAGAAGATGCCTCTCCTAGATTGTGATAAGGTGCAAGCGAAATAGGATACACGACACGAGTGTGGAGCCCCTATGTGCTTATTAAAAGAGGTTCGAGTTGGAAGGTTTTACCAGACACTGATTTTCGAAGCGTTGAATTGAAGCAACCAAGTGTCTCATGCGAATGTTTGCATGGTTGGCACTATCGTACATGTTGTCACACAAGGTTCAAGTCCCTACGAAAATAACACACAAAATAAAATGCATTGGTTTGGTATACGAACATATTTCATTTACCCCACCGATAAAAGGGAAGTAAAAAAGAAAACATGAGCTTATATAGAGAATTATAGTCTAGGAGGTTTCTGAGTTAGAATTTTATTGCTTACATATGCTCGGCTTCTCTTGATCATGGGATAAGCTCCCAGGTGGTGTTTCGAGGTTTTTAGAAGAATAAAGAATAAAATTTTGAGCGATGGTTATCTTCCAGTTGGCATTTGAGGGGTTTTCCCAACTATAGGGCGCAACTATACGGCTGGACCAAAAAGGTCCCGCCATATAGTTGGTCATTAAACTTACTGTACCTTGAAAAAGAATTTTGACGAAGGCATCAATATCTATATGGCCAGAACTATATGGCCGGAATTTCTATTCCCGCTGTATAGTTGGTCGTTAAACCTTCAGTATCCTAGAATAGAAATTTTACAAAGGCATTGATAACTATATGGCCGGAACTATACGGCTGGAATTTTTATTCCCGTTGTATAGTTGGTCGTTAAACCTTCTGTACCTAAAAAAGAAAATTTGTCGATAGCAAAGATATCTATATGGCCAAACTATACGGCTGGAATTTTTTATTCCCGCCGTATAGTTGGTCGTTAAACCTTCAGTAGACATCAAAAAATTTCTATTTCTTTGAGAATTCTTTCTTATCTAGAAACTTAGCGAAACACCTTGTTTTGGCAGTAAAATAACCACTTTAATTTTCTACCAACAACAACAAGTATAAAACAGGATTTAAGTACAACCGAGTTATGCAACACATAGTAACAATAAATTCTACCTTTTGAAAACTACAACAAGATAACTCTAATAGCAAATCATGCAAACAATAAAAATGCCAATGCAACATGAATGCATCAAGACTCAAGACACAAAACTAAGAAAGACACCTAATGACTTCTGGGTTGCCCCTCGAGAAGCGTTTTCCTATAACAAAGTAGCCAGGCTTTTCTCCAATATGATTTCAATAGATAGGAGCCAGAGAATTATTTATTCTTACCTCCAAAACAGGTTTGGAGCACTTACTATTATGGCATGGTCAAAGTCTCACTCGATTGCGGTGCATCGGAGTCTTGTAGATAAATGTGTTATTCCTCACAAATGATGATTGATGCGCCATGTGTGGCGAGCATACCTCCCTAGATAGCTTCAAGAAAAGGATTAGATATTTACATGTAAAGTCAAACATGTTACCTTTGATAGCATCATCATGATAAAATTCATAGTACTCTTCTTGGACTACATTATCACGAGTAAACACTTCATAATACTCATCTTTAGCAGTAGGGAAAAATTCAAAAGTGTCTCTATTCTCTAGTTCACCACCCTTGCTAACAAGTTCCTCGGTTCTAGATTTATCAATTCAATCACAAAAAGAAGCATCATCAACAAATGTTTCATCAAAGATGTGCTCTCCCAAAACCTGCTCATTAATACTACAAGGATTATCTCCAGTTCATCATTATTAGTGTTCTCCAAATGACTATCTAGGCATAAAGCCTCCGCAGATAAATTATCTTCAGTTTCAACACAATAAGAATCATTACTAGAGACTGAGGCATCATAAAAAACTTATTATTAGTAGAATGATGTTTTTCTTCAACCTCACCTTTTTGGTGTTCCTCCTCGTTATCCAGTGGTTCCTGCAAAATGTTAGTTTCGGGAACTATTGTTTTACATAGCTCCTTACTCTTTATCACAAGTGCATTCCCACTAAAATGTTCTTGACAATAATTGACAATATAATCCATAATATTATGATACCTTGCAAAATCCTCATTATCGCTACTTTTCATAAGAATGCCAATTTTCCTAAGCAGCTCATGAGACCCTTCATAAACTATGTATTCCAAGAGTTTTACATTATTACCGTTTATGTGAGTATTGGTTGATAAAAATTCTTTAAAGAGAGGAATGCATTCATAATCATAAAGCTTGTTAGGCTTACCATTATATTGCCTCATCCCTTCGAATAAATTTGACAAATTACAAGAATAATAATCCACCTGCTCCCACATGTCCATTAGTTGCATATCCTCAAGAATTAGTTGTTCTTCTTCGTGTTCGTCCTCTTCTTGGGAAGGAACTTTGTCCTTCTCTAATGATATTTCCTGCAAACAAGTAACTTTGTGCGCTACGGGTTTTCTCCATGTCTTACTCCTCATAATAAGTGTATTCTCACTAAAATGTTCATGAGAATACCAAGAAATATGTTGTAGGATTTCATAAGCTGTTTGTGTGAGAACACTATCTTCACTATTAATACGTGATATGACATATATTATCAACTCACGGGCACCTTCAAAGATAATATACTCTAATATTTCACTAGTAACATCACCATTATTATAAGACACTGAAGATTGATTAAAGGTATCAGAGCATTGAAAACGAAAGTAGTGCCCAAGATTCATACATTGAGGACATATTATTGGATCATCTATCGTATCTAGAGAAATTAACTTTTTAGCATATTCCACTATTTGGGAATGCATTTCTCTTACTGTCATATTGCTCACTTGTTCTTCAAAATACTCATCATTCTCTTCCAATGAGGATTCATGTCCCATGTTAATAGCATCACAATATTCATAGAAAGATTCATCTTCTAGTCCGTCAAAATCACTGTCTAGGCACGAATCCTCCTCAGAACAATCATCATAAGTTTGGGGCTTATAGAAATCATTACTAGATAATGAGATATCATTTGCATGCATACTATTTGTGTGTGGAAAGTTATTTTTAGAAGTAGGAGATTCAAGTGGTTGATCAAGTTGCTCCTCTTCATTCTTACTAAGATAATTTGCGAGTAGCTCAGTGATAGTCTTACTTTCGGGCTTACCTTCCACTAGTTGAGAGGGTGCAACATCAAGTGCCACCTCTTTATTAACAACATGTTCTGGTGGTTTAGGTGGAGGCTCTTTGAGTGGAGTTCCCTCCACATTATATTTTGGAGCACCCTGCAAAAGGTTAGATTTTTCCATGGTAGCTTTAATCCGCCAAACAATAAATTCATTATCATGGAAGTTATCTTGGCAATAGCAGAATATAGGGTGAACTTCTTTATAGATCATATCAAGTGGTTTACTTTCTACCTGTATATGTCTTAAACAAAATATCAACTCTTGGCAACCAGTAAAAAGCACAAATTGTAATGTGTCCTCCCCACCAAGGCATTTAAACTCATCTCTATTATAGTCTGCCAGTTCAGTATCAAAAAATTATACTTACATTGATAATTGAGGTGATCTGGAGATCCGCAACAATCACAACATAATTGATAATAGGCACATAGTGTGGATGAATACTTGTCCACCCAAGTCAACCATTCTTTTAATATGCCTTGCCTCTTATGAATATCTCCCAAAGTCCTTCCCTTTAACTCCTCCATTATAGATTTCATCTGTTGGAAGGTAGTTATCTCGGAAGACATGATTAGTAACAAATATTTTTATGGGTTTTTGGTTTGTAAACAAAAGCAAAAATACAAATGCAGAAAATAAAGAAAGCTTAAAACAAAATCTAGCAAAACTAAAATAAATAAACAAAAGCTAAAAGACCTAAAACACTTAGCTCCTCGGCAACAGCGCCAGAAAATAGCTTGATGACTACAAGTGCACAGATCATTTGTAGCTAGTTTCGAAATAAAGATATCGATCCCATAGGGAGCAGGAGTCTGAAGTCTAATAACTCTTTGAACTAAATACTGAAATAGTAATACTAAATAACGTTCTAAGTAACAAGATAAAATGCGAGTTTTGTGTAAAAGATATTTTTGGGTTTTCAAATAAGATAACAATAAGTAAACTAAAGCTATAAGTAAACAAGAGCATGACAGTATGATTACGAAAGTCTGCAAGATGAGGGAAAGAGTTCTCAGGGAGTAGTGGATCCACCGCTAGTAATTAGAAAGAGTGATCAAAATTATTATAATGAATAAGACCATTTATGATATGTGTGGGAGGAGCTCCATATATGGACGAATAGGCAGCAACCACTTAACACGTCATATGTCATAACCACAGCAGACAGCAATCAACCTCAATCGAATTACTGCGCCATTAAGGGACTTTACCCCGTAGGATGTATCCCATGGCATGGACAATGTTCTGTGAGTTCTCCTCGGTTCCCAAGTTGATACGTAAGGAATGACAATAGCTTTATAGTCATCGTAAGTGCTATCATCCCTCCGTTTACCAACAAGTAGTTCCCTCCATCTAGTCCTCAGTGAGGCATATATTGAGTGGCGCGCTTCACCCAACATCAAGATGTAGGAAATCTAACATAGACACATAATGAACAATATCACATAATAATCTTTATCTCAATTCAATCTCATACCAGGTTTCTCCATCTCCCAAGAACAAAGGAAACTACTCACACATGAAGGAAATCAACATCATGGATAGAATATGGATGAAGTATGATGATACAATTGAAGACAAGTGCAAATCCAAGATTCAATCTAGAATTACAACAAGTAACCAAAGGGGGTCGTGATGGAGACGTTGTTGATGAAGATGATGATCTAGATCAATGTGGGGGCCTTCAAGATCCTAGTCCCTTCTCCTCTTGTGTGATGGTGATGGTGTAGATATGATTAGAGGCGGCTATGGCGGTGGCATTTGCGGCAGGGCTCCGCCGTGGTGGAGGATATGGCTTGGTGGCTCTCTCTTGGGCCCTCCCTCCTTTATATAGGCCTTGGGGTGCCCTAGGGTTCCCCCAATACCGTCATATGACTTAGGGAAGGTTCTAGAGCTTCTCTAGGGTGAAATCCCATTGTTTGTGACCTTTTTACCAACTATACGGCCAAACTATATGGTGGGAATTTTTAGTTCCGGCCGTATAGTTGGTCGTCAAACCTTCGAGTTCCACGGTGTTTTGGCTACCATTACTTCATACGAACTCTGATTTGGGTGTTCTTGGGCTCGTTGAGTTCGTCTCGTCGAGGGATACAACCCCATGGTATTGAATATTTATTTTGAGAAGTTGGAAAAATTCACTTTTCCAACCTCTCAAATGGCCAAGTCTAGTCCCTACAGCTCCTCCATACTATGCTCTCTTTGTTCCTTTTTATCCATAATCTTCACCAACACCTACACACATGTCATATACAAGGAAAGTGATAAAATTCTACCTAAACTACTAAATTGCAAAGCTCATATGAAAGTAAATGGGAACTAGAAGTCATGCATATAAGGCATAGATATAGCTGGAAGTAACATGATATGAGAGATAAATGGTTCATTTTATATGGATAAAAGAGGTGGTATTTCACAGCCATCACCGACATGCACTCTTTTCTCATTCCCGTGATATAACATTCTAGTGATCAAATCACTTGCTTGCAAACTATCTCAATGTGATATCACCGAGAGGGCCCGGAGTATATCTATCCATCATCGAGATGGAGAAATCCCACTCTTGATCCATGAGCCTCTACATAACACCTTCGTAGAACTGAACCCACCTTTATAGTCACCCTTTCACAGTGTGATGTTTGATGTTATAAAGATACTCTTCCAGTGTTAGTGATTAACATGATCTCATTGTCTAAGCACTAGGATTACTTCATATGATGTTATAACAATATAGACATAATGACTTTGATTGTAATGCTATACTTAGGATGAATGTTCATCACATCATTGCACTAATGTTGTGACCTAGTTATTAACAATATCCAATGTCCATGATCAAGAAACCTTGATCATCTTGTTAATCAACGAGCTAGTTTATAAGAGAGGCATAACTAGGAACTTTCTACTTGTTCATTGAACACACATGTATTAATGTTTCCAAATTAATACTATTATAGCATGCAAAATAAACATCTATCATATACTTGGAATACATATAATAACAACTTTATTATTGTCTCTCGAGCATATTCCCTTTAGTATGGGGGCGAAATATCTCTCGGATTATCTGGCCAGGGGTAGGGTTTTTGTCCAGGCCAGATAATCCGCCCCTCCTGGGGGCGGATAATCCCCCCCCCCCCCCGAGAATTTTTGCAAAGGCTGGCTAGGCGCGTCACGTGGTCTGGGGGCGGATTCCCCCCCCCCCCTGGAAAATCTGTTTCCGGGGTGGAGTTTTGCCACGGCCGAATAATCCGGCCCTCAAATTCTCCAATGGCAGGGTTTTGAAGGGGGTATTTATTCTCCATCAATCCCTTCTTCCAGAACTCTTGATCCATTCAAAAAAGCTTAGACTTGTTCTTCAAGTTCCAAGCGAAATCTCCATCCTCACCCACCCAAAGGCTTTGATCTTTGGGGGATCGAAGGAGGAGGCCTCGATCTTCATCAACACTAATCAAGCGCTCAACTTCCCCCCATTCACTTGGCGGATTCTTGATCTAGTATTTCTTGAAAATATCTAGATCCTAGTTTTGATTATTTGATAATCCTTGTTCTTGTGGCAGCTTGTTATCATCACGGGAGCCTCCAATTCAGTTGTGGATGTGTGCCCTGCTAGCGTTGTAAAGGCACTGGTTCCTGCCTCGAAGGGTACCAATAGCGGGAAGGTGGATCAGGCCTTTGGTGGCGAGATCCATCGGAGAATAGGGTGAGGCCTATTGTTGCGTGGTGGTCTTAGAACCGCCCACCCCTCCAATGCAGACATACTTCCCTTAACAAGGAAGGAACTATGGTCAAACAAATCCCCATATCTCCACGTCCTCCTCTATGGTTACCTCGCTCCTTTTTACACGCTTAGTAGCTAGGTTGGCATATATCGAAATTCTCGTAATTGCATATCTAGAGAATTTACATTTGTGTCAAGCCTAAAATTGAAAAACAACTAAAATTTGAAGTAGCACCTATTCACCCTCTCCCCTCTAGGTGCCCATACGATCCATTTCAGGTGGCGCTGGTGGTTGGATCTCTAGTCGCATGAATAACTGGGGCGACACTCGACGAAGGAGCACCAGCAGAAGAAGGGCGGCTGATTTTGGTGGACCCGCGCCTATGCCCAACATCAGCCGAGAATACTTCTTGGCCTTTTTTACAAAAAGGCTACAAGTCGATTGCTTGGCCATTGGAGGTGACTGGGACAGAGGAGCTAACCTTCTGCCAGTCAACCTTCTCACCATGCACCATTGCTAGAGCCATTGACGTTTCAGCGCCACTCTTTGACTGTGTCATGCTGTAGCCAACAAGCGGGCTTGGATCAGCTCCGAAGACAACAACAAGGTCGTTCAAATCAGCCAGTACTTCCTTCATCGGAAAAACTTCGGCATGTAAGCTCTTGAAGGCATGGCGTGAGCGGACAAGAAGATTGCGCTCATGAACATTGTTGGCCTCTAAAGTGACAATAACATCCGATAAAGGGTCAACACTCTTATCTTCATCCAGCACTAAATTCTGACCCGTCAGCTCTGCACACGCAAATAGAGTTAATAACCAAGAAGGAAGAAGAAGGAGCAAAACATAAATCTTTCCTTGAAGATAATAAACTCACGAGTCAATGAAGCTTTGATGGTCTCTAAGCGCTTTTGAAGATTTTCATCTCAGGCGGCAATCTGTTTCGTCTTTTCTTCGGTGTCAGCGTTGGCCTTCTGGTTAGCCTCTTCCAAAGCTTTCTTGGCGACCTGCAGTTTGGCCTCCAAATCATCGGCATGCTTTATCGCCTCATCCCGGATGACCTTGGACTCTTTGGCAGCGGCAAGACAATCGACAAAGAATGCAAAAGTCAAATAAAAGAAAAAAAGGAGGAGATACAAATGCCAAATTCTCAAAGATGAAGGGAACAAACCTTTCAGTTCTTCGGCTTCATTATGGATCTTGATAAAGTGAGAGGCCAAGTCGACCATCTCACGCATCAAAGGCTGACAAACACAAAAAGCAGAACATCAGGAAAAATGAGCAAAGGAGAAGCCATATTTATGTTAAAACAAAACGTACTTACATCCTGCATATCCACCTCGATGGGATTATTGGATATCACCACGCCTTTGCCGGCCATTATTCTTCTTTTCTACGGTGGAGGTTTTTGCAAAGTGGCAATATATTTCTGGATAATCTTATTCGCAGGAGACGCGTGCATTTCTAGTGGATCCAAGGACGGATGAGGAGATTTAACTGGAGGAGGGGCGATAGATGTACTAGGAGGAGACATGGGAGGATCTTCCCCCTCATCACCACTACAAAAGCAAAGCAAATAACTATATAATTTTACCATCCAAAAGAATCAAGGAAGGTACAATCAGTACTTACGAAGAAACGCCATGTGTAAAGCGGAACAAATTCATCAGTGGAGGAGCTAACGAAACTGGAACGGCACACGGAGGCTTCGAGCTAGTGGAGTCATCCGAGTCTTCAATCGTCTCTGCTGCATCAGGGTGTTTCCTTTTTTTGCCAGCAGTCGCCATGCAAAATTCCTCAGAGAGAGCCGACGGAAGGGAATGAGTACTTGATGAGGATTCAGCAACAGACGCCTCCACCTCTTCATTGGCAGTAGTCCTAACCATAGGAAGATCATTTGATAAAGAGGGGTTGGCTGGGAGCTCACCGTTTTCGAGGAATGGAGGAAGTGAATATAGATGATCATAATCCTGCATGACAGAGGAATAGCAAAAACAAGGACAAACATAAGAAAAAGTACATTCACACAAAGAACAAATAAAGGGGGAAAGCCAAGGAAAAATTACTTTTGGAAGGCGCTTTTTCTTGCCAAAAGGCTCCACACAGCAGTCGGAAGGAACCGAGGTTTTCTTGGCCAGCGTGGTGATGTTTCGAACCCTTTTCTCGTAGACCTTGAGGGTAAGATCATCCGATGAAATCCTCATCGGGTTTTTCTTGCCAGTATAGGCCCACACACCAGAAATTCTTGCCTGAAGAGGCTGAACATGGATCCGAGGAAAGTATGCCAGGATTTATAATCCCGATAATTCCTTACCAATATCGTGGCGTAGTTTCTCTATGCGGGCGAGCAGAGATTTAATCTCTATCATTTCTTTAGGAGTTGGACGCTGATCCCAAGAATCAAGTTTTCGGCAAGTTTTCTTGGGGTCAAAAGGGGCTAAGCCAAAAGATTAACCCTCAATTTTTTGGTCCTTGATGTAAAACCATTTGGTTTTCCATCCTTGGACAGAGTCAGTAATCTTGAAGTCAAAATAGTCGACTTGAGAGCGAACAGAGAAAATGGCGCCACCGACATCCTGAATAATGGTATTGGTGGCATTCCGATGAATATAGAAGAAATACTTCCACAGGCCCCAATAGGGATGAATCCCGAGGAAGCATTCGCAAAGGGTAACAAAGCAAGTGACATGAACGATGGAGTTGAGCGTGAGCTGATACAGCTGCACGCCACAAACAAAGAGGAGGCCTCAGAGAAATTCATGAACATGGAGGGAGAGGCCGTGATATAAAAAGGAGAGAAACATTACCCTCCAGCTAAATTTGGGGATAAGAGCGGCTTCATCCCCTAGAACCTTGAAGGAGCCCTCCCCAAGATGACCGGAGTTCCGTGCTTCACACAGATCTCGTTCGGAGCACTTCAACGGGGCCCATCCAATAGCCCTCTTCATCGTGGCCTTGGTGACCGTAGTGGAAGTTCCTACCTTGCTCTTTCCCATGGTGATTGGGAAACAGCACAAGTGCACGGAGAGAAAAGGAGTAGGCGAGAGAGGCAAGCACATGCAGGGCGCAGGGAAGAAGATGAAGCTAGCAAAGAGGAGATAGTAAAAAGAGTAAAATGAGTCTCCCCTCGTTTATAAAGAAACAAAGCACAAAGCTCAACCGTTTGATGTAAAATTGAACCATCAAAAACACATAGGATGATGAAGCATGTCAGAAGATTACAAAAGTAAAAGATCCTGAGCAGTTATTACTGTGGTAAAAACAGGGAAACCCCGCATGAAGCCTCGATCTTCACGCGGAAAAGGGGACGTGCACTCAAAAACTTCGCTGAGACACCACCCACACGTCATCATTACTGCAGCATGGTCCCACAATCGAAACGTCCCATCAAGACATATCTCTGAGAAACCACAGTGCAATTTCGTCATCAGTGACGTCATACCATGTAGGTTACAAAACACTTCAGCTCTATAAAAAGGACAAGGACCCTAGAAAACATTTATAAAAATCTGAGTCGAAATAAATTCCTCAGCAAGAGAAACTTTGAGCCTATAATCGAATACAAATATTCAAAAATAGCCTCGGGGGCTACCTCTATCGGGAGCATTGGTCGTGCACCCAACAAAACTCAAGGTGATAATGTCAGAATAGTTAATTTTTCGAGCCTATGTCCCGATGTATACATCCGAACATAGCCTTGGGGGCTACTCCCATTAGGAGCGCTGCCGCGCACCTAACGAAGAAAGTTCATTTGTTCCAAGACAATACTCGAAGATAAAATTATCCTCGTGTGTTAAAAGCAATGAGTATTACATATATGCATCCTCAAATGATTAGTCCTATCGGGAGCATCTACAAAAACAAAAAAACGGTAAACTTCAGCAATTCCAACAGCCAAACAAGGCAGTCAATAAAAATATATACAAAAATCTCGGATTACGCCCGACGCAACAAAACTCCGAATGACGTGTCCACGACATGAAGGTAAGACCGAGGTATCCGTCCTGTGTAGCCTGGTAATCGCACAAGAATGCCCTCTGCCAGTAAAATATCCGTATCAATGATACGATGAAAAATCTTGACGGACGCATCGGATTCTCGATAAAATAGAACTAGAATTCAGTATTCGATAAGACCTCAACGGCTCGAATTCAGTAACGCTAGTTAAAATTCCGAGTTCCGGCCTAGGGACTTGAATTTGATGTAGATATACAGTGTTTTTGCCTAGGAGCAATTAACCGATTCCCGATCTGTCAGATGCATTAGGCCTATTGTACCAAATCCCTATAAAGCAAGAAAAATAAAAACAATTCATAAAAACTCAAAACATGAAGAACTAAAAACATCTTTGAGACTCAACCAGAATATACGATTCGGGTAGAGTATCAGGGGCTATTGACATGGGTATGATCACTCGGGTGCTTATGTTTTGCTATCCTGGCTATATAAACGCTCTCGGCCCATGAAGATTCAAGATGATGGCCCAAGAAGCATCTGATGGAAGCCTTAGTTGTATTAGAAAAGGAAATAGGAACTGACATTGTGTTGGTGTTGTAATCGTAAAAATGTAACCTATCCGTATACGGTTTTGGGACTCGGCCTATTATATATAGGAAGGGATAAGCCTACGGGAAGGTACGGAAAAACTCCCAAGCAATCTGTAATAGCGTTGTCCATTAATAATCTAGTTACTTCGACTCCCTTGTTTGCCTGACATCCGATGAAATCCCCAGTGTTCTCTCTTCTGCAAAACACTAAGTCCATAACTATGGGCATTGCCGAGGTTACCCCTCGTCAGCGACACAAAGCCCCAGTCAATAACTATACAATCTTTACATCACCTATAAATTTTGTGCAGGACATAACTATTCTACTAACACTGAAGGAACACATTGGTGCGTTTGTCGAACAAATTTACAATCCTCTCCGTTGGCTCGGCGACTGCTCAGTAGTGCGGAACCATGTTCCACGCCATTCCTGCCAGAGGCGCTAGTGGTCCCTCTGCAACCGCGTCCAAATCCACATCCAGATTCTGCATACGCACAAGCGCAAGCGCAACCTTGGCACCTGTGACAAGTTGCTGGTGCACGCACTCGCGTACAACACCAGCATTATGAAACCTACAGAGCAATGCTAGCAGGCTCACCGGGATAGCGTCCAGCGGGTACATCGCCATGAATATATGCCTCAAGCACGACCGAGCTTTCTTCAAGAAATTTAGCACCTGTTATACGTGATCCTGCAACGTTGCGAGCACAGTTGCACGATTTTGGTCGGTCCAGAAGAACCCACCAGCTTCCATTTGCTCCTGAATCAAGCAGTTCAGCTAGATGCTAATGCGATCCCTCTCTTCCTGCGGAATGAGATTGACAACTACACAGATAGCAATAGGAAAGTATCAGTCAACACTATGATGACACAAAAGAACAAGAACAAGGGAGTCAAAAAACACCCACATTGCAGCTGCTCGTTGATTTGAGCCTCCTCGCCAAGAAGATAAGTTCTTGCTCTACTGCCTTTTCTACCTTCGACTACCAGACATCAGCATTACCGTGAATCATCAGCGTGTCCTGCTCCAAATGCTTCACGCGATCACGCAGGTAGGACAGAAGCGACAATTCTTCCACCTTTGACCGCGGTGGCACCACAAGAACAGTATAAGAAGGCACACCCAGCACGCCACTCAAAGACCCCTAACCAAGAAAAAGTTTGAAGCATAAGAACCATTGAGCAAGGAATTCGAGTAAATGAAACACGCAGAAGATTTATACATCGAACTTAACAACATGTTCAGACAGGGGCACCCCCACAAAAGTACTTCATGACAAGCCTAAGGTCCCAACACCGCTACAAAAGAAAAACAGGAAAGACAGCTACGCCTATGCACCGGCACTCGAGGGCTTCGCAGACTCCATGGAAGCATCCGAGGTTGCGACCTTAGTAGCAGCAGCTCCATATGATGTGGCATTCACTGCGCTCCGTCGTTTTTGCTCTACAGAGTACTTTGCGAGCAACTCTATAAGACGGGGCCCGTACTTATGGCAACATGTGACAAATGGACCAAAAACTACCTCTTCGCCCTCCATGGTCATTGGCATCCTTGAAGTGATCTTGTTCACGTTCAACTCATCAATACAAGCATGCGCCATCGCCATCCCTAGTAAAGAACCAGCTCCTTTCTATGCGTTCTTGAAGTCCGCAAGACGCCCTCGGTGAAGGTTTCAACCAGGACATCAATATCTTCAATAAACTTGGCCTTGGGGAGTGACGAGGGTTCAACTCGTCAATTCCCATTGCTATGGACTTGGGTTTTGGAGAAGGAGGGAGCGCTGGAGGCATCAATCGGCTAGCAAACAAGCACACAGGGACGCAAGTTTTACCCAGGTTCAGGCCTCATAGAGGTCCCTACTCCTGCTTTCCTTCTCTTGGAATTAACGAAGGAATCAAAGATTATAGGGCCACGCAGATGCAATCTGGCGAGAGTTGTGGAAACTAGGGTTGTGATTGTCCTCCTCGCCGCCCCCTCCTAGCCTTTATATAGATAGGCTAGGTCTCGGGTAGCAGGTCGAGTCGGTTATAGATTTAGGGTTCACCCTTTGAACTTTCTATCTTAAGCTTCTTGTTGTCTCGCAAGCAATCGAGAGTCCGTGGGCCACTCGAATTCCTTATTGGGCCTTGGCAACACCGTGGGCTTCTGCCGTATCTGGACCATATATGCCTGTAGGGTATACCCATGTCACTTTATGAAGCCTTTGAGTGCATGACTGAGCATATTTTTGAGTGTTCTGTTTGTGTCATAGGGATTGTTGATGTACATGCCTGATTTATCCGATGTATCGGTATCAGTTAACTGCCTTAGGGCAAAACAACACAATCTACTCGAACTCGAGTCCCCGGACTCGAATTTGGAAAAATGCTGGCGTAATTCGACTCAGGCCGTAGAGGTCTTACAGGAGTCAAATTCCAGTGTATAAGTGTGAGCACTCGACGCGTCCGTCAAGGCATGTTCATCGTACCTATAGGTATGGATATATTCTAGTAGTGCGCAGCAGATGTGTTGTCAGGCCTTATTCAGGTCTTATCTTCACACTGTAAGCGCGGCATCCAAATTTTTTGTCATCACGGAGATGATTCGGGTGGCCCAGGTGACGTAATCTCTTTGTAGGGAAAATATGAGGTGGAGTCGCCATAGCATTTGAGTGTGTATGTTATCAACACATGGTACGATGTTCAAGGAAAAATAATCATAGGGTGCGCGACCAGCGCTCCCTATGGGAGTAGCCCCCGAGTGCCTATTCGAGTCGTAGACTCGAGTAGGGACTAAAAACATTTGCGACTGCTATTGTCTTTGGTTGCTTGTTTCAGTCGAATATGCTTTCGGCGCTCCCTATGGGAGTAACCCGTAATTCACAATTGAATCGTTGATTCAAGTGATTGGTTTGTCTTGAATGTTCATACACCTACATAAAAAAATTCGGGTGCGCGGCCAGCGCTCCTGTTAGGAGTAGCCCCCGAGTGCTTGGTTGAGTCGAAGACTCGAGCAAGGACTAAAGTAGTCAAAATATTCTGCTGCTGGAACCAATGATGTCAGTGCTGATGATGTGATGACCTCAGTTGCCCACGTGAGCGGCTTTGACGGTACGTGACGAGCGGTGGGTCCTACTTTCTGACTTTGATTTGACTAGGCGTGCATAATCTTCTGTTTTAACTGTGTCTCCTCGATTTCCACGCATAATGGAGGTAGTGGGGGACGGTTCGTGATTCACCCTCGCCACGTGTCGATGGTGATGTACGCCTCGCATCCAGTAGGGTTTCTGCTGGCTGTTGGATGGCATCCGCGAGGAGGTTAAGTAGCAGCGCAGCTACGGTAATTTTCCCCATCTCTCTTCTTACTCGTGCCTCCTTCACCATTGTTGCCCTATCTGCTTCCTTGCGCACTTCCTCTTCACGGCACTGGACCAGCTCCGTGTCTTCCCCAGTTACTTTCTCCATTCACACCGCCATCAAAAGATGGGTAAGAAGAAGGGAGGCACTGCTGCTGGATCTACGGACGCCATTGCCGCCACCAAGAAGAAGGGCGGTACCACCACCGTGGGCACCAGCGCTGCTGGCGCTGGGAAGAAGAAGGGTGCGGGCACCCGCGTCACCAACGGCGCCTGGCGGGCATCCATCATCAAGCCTTCCAAGCCGCATCTCCATCGCCAAGATGGAGCTCTTCCACCTGCAGAAGATGACTCGTGAGTGCCCAGTGATGAGGTAATCCCTTGTCCTCCTCCGGGTTTCCGGGTGATGTTCCTTGCGTTCATCATCCGAGGTCTCTCTCTCCCCCGCATCCTTTCTTCAGGGGTCTCCTTTGTTTCTATGGGCTCTAGCTACACCAGTTGTCCCCAAATTCCATTATTCACATCGCATGCTTCATCATGCTTTGCGAGTGCTGGCTCGAAATCAAGCCACACTTTGGCCTCTTCAAGAGGCTTTTTAAGCTGAAACATCAGTCGGCGTCCAGTTCGGTAGTCTACGACGTAGGAGGCTGTGGGATCCACGTCGAATCCTCTATTACCTACTTTGAAATCAAGCTCACCGTGTTCGTCCAAGGGTGGAGGGACAAGTGGTTCTACATCCGTGACCAGAAGGCCAACAGAGAGCACTATGGACTCGCGCCCTTCGATCCCGCGGCGACTTGCAAGAGGCGGTGCTCCTAGAAGAATGTCGTGATGCCTGGCGAGTCCAAGGAAACGAAGGTGCTGTATAAGCGCGTCTGTGACCTCGAAAGCCGCATAGGCAAAGGAGAGGGTGACGCCATGCTCATTCGCACATGGTTGCACCGCTGCGTGCAGCCTCTGCAAGCTAGAGTCCACCCAATGTACTGCTGGGCTGGCGCGAGCAATGTCACTCGCATATTTGCCAAAGGCATTTCTGTGGGTTAAGTGGATAGGAGGGTATGACTGGTGACCAACTACACTGCCAAGGAGGTTCTCCCAGGCGAACCAGTCGTGCCTCCTTTCAATGCCTCTAACCCTCCTCTTGAGGTAGAACTTGTACTGTGAAGTAGTTTTCTTTTTCGACTACCATTATGGTGCTTGATGTATAATGATGTATCTTCTGAATGCAGGACTGGAAGGTGTCTTCCAATTTGCCCCCTCATATTGAAGGGGTTATCCCTTGCGAAGTGGATGAAGAGGACGAGTCGGAATCGACCGTCCCAATTGAACAGCAGGAGGGAGCCCCCGAGTCCAGCGACCAGGACACTCGCAAGCGTTCCCGCAGCAAGGATTCTGACGCTACTTCCCTGACGATGCCGGAAGGTCCCTCTGCTGCTACAGAGGAGCCAATCCCCGCCATTCATGTGCGCACCATGGCTCCTCCCGCTCGGAAGAAGCTGCGACTTCCGAAGGAGTCGTCAGAGGAATCCTTCGACCTTGATAAATTTAACTGGTGAGTATTGCTATCGCGAATGCGTCTTGCTTTTTCTTGGAGTTGCTTTTTCTGAAGTTTTTTTGCTGGATGTGTTTTCTAGTCAAGCAGCGTCGTCGTCTTCTGACGACGTCCAATTTGTGAAAGAATCCGGAGTCGCGGACTCCATGGCCAAGGAGGTGGCCAAATGATCTCCTTCTCCTCTAGTGGCGGCCCACTCCGGGCACAATTCTTCGAGTTCCCCGCATGTTGGGGAACACCAGATGGTTGCCCGGATGACTGCGCGGCAGTCATCTTCGGAGTCCCTGGAAGATCACGTAAGCATCCTTTTTGTTGTTGTGGCAGTCAAATTTACACTTGGTGCTATCGCTGAACCTTTGCTTTCCTTTTGATGCAGCTCATTGTGAAGGAAGCTGCATGCCTGGCGGAGCAAGTCCTTGTCATGGGCCTATAGCACGTGCTACTAGACAATCACCACCGTGTCGTCGAAGGTTAGTTTTGACTTCATCTTTGTCTTCGTGGAAATTATAAATTCAATTGATGATACACCCTGTGCCTTGTATTTGAGCACAATGAACTTCTTCGTTGTGCTGCTTCGCTCGAGAAGGCGCTTGCCGCGGCAGCGAAGAATCACGATGAAGCAGTCACGGCTCTGGAGGAGTCGCAAAAGCGTGAAGAAGATTTGCGCGCTTCCACTGCTGAGAGGGAGAAGTTGTTCGAAGAACAACTTTTCTCGATTGCCAAGTCCTTCTCAGGTATTTTTTCAGCTGGATTTGCGTTGCTCCGTGCTTGATGTCATATTGTTGTGCTAACACCTTATGTATGCAGATGCCAGTGGCTTGAGCTTTGACGCCCAGTCCCTTCGCCGCATAGATGCGTTGGCTGGTGCCGTGGCTGCAGTCGAGGACCGCAGCGTTTCCCTTCAGGAGACGTTGACGAAGGCCAAGGGTGTGCTCAGTCGCATCCGCGAGGATTTAAATCCCAAGGCTGAGCTGATTGACAACCTTGAGGACCTGGTGGAATACCTTGCTAGGGGTGTTCCCATGGACTTCAAGAACTCCTAGCGGTCTGTCAGTGCTACCATGGCACTCCCGATGGCACAGGCCCATGGCGTGGAGTTGGATCCCTCCATGATCTCCAAGGCGATGCCCGTCGACGCAGATGGCCAACAGGTAGTGTTTGCTCCCTTCGCTACTAGTTGTGGTAAGTATGGGCCGTAGCTCATCGATATAGTCGCGAGATATTCCGTGGAGCTGCAACAAGTGAAGAAGGTGGCTAAGAAGGCGGCATTAGGGGCTACCACCAGAAAGTCTGTGGCATCAGAGGCTGCCACGGATTCGATGAGGCCTCCGAAGTCAAAGTCCAAGTCGAAGAAGCAGATTGCTCCTTAGTCGCCAATCTGTAATAGTTATAGTTGCCTTTTGTTGAAACTAGACTTTTGTGGGAGTGTCCCTGTCGAGACTTTGCTGCGCTTGAATGCATTCATGCATTTATCAATGTATTCCTGGTCTCTTATTGGCTTCTTGCTTGATTGTGATAGGATACGTCGAGTGGTCCTCATGACTCTCCTCCCACCGATGAAACCACGGCGCAGCCACGTTTAAAGGTGGAGGAACTATCGTTGCTTTCGCGATTGCACGACCGCATTAAGCAGTTGGAGCGCGAGTTGCCTATCGTCCACGGCAGCACGGATGTGTGGACGTCGAAGGCAGAAAAGGCCACCGCCCGCGAGAAGTATCTATTGGAGGAAGTGGCGCAGTTGAATGAACAGTTCAAATGTTAGCTTTCTGCCTTCTCATCTTTTCTTTTAGTCAGTCGCAGCGATGCCTAGTCTTCACACTTTGCCATTTGCTTGGTGTAGTTGTCAGCGCTCGTCATCCGCAGGATGAGAAGGACTGGGTTGCCATTCGAATGAATAACCTGACCCAGGAGCAACTGCAGGCGAGTGGGTAATTTTGGGTGGACCACGATCGTGCGATCGCGCTTGCGACCCTGTAGGATTGTTCTTCTCGAGTACTTGATTATTTGAAGAGGGCATGGTCATGCCTTAGGCATATTTATCAAACGATGTTTCCGCTGGACACCGTCCCTTCAAGCATGTTGGCTCTTCTGGCGAAGTTTCAAGATTTATGTGCGGTCCGCGACTGCGTGCGGCAGTAGTTAGTAGCTGGTGCTAAGGATGTGTTGTCGCTGGTGCGACTGCATAGGCCGGATGTAGATGTTGTGTCTGTTGCCGCTGGGCCACCGCCTCCGCTAGAAGGTATGACCTGGAACATGGTTCCACACTATTAAGCGGTTGATCGGCCAGCAAAAGATATTGTCAATTTCTTCGAGGAGCAAATGAACGTTCTTCTTTTGCAGCAGGAGCATGATTTGTATCCTGCACATAATTGTATAAGTATTGTAAAGTTCGTATGGTTATGTTGGGTGTAACTAATACCCATTGATATGTGAAGAGCTTGCTAGTTTTTATATTTTGCGAGTGTAATGTACTCTGCAATTCCTTTTTGTTAGCCTGAGTTGTGTTTATCTCAGCACCTTGCCAACCTGTCAGGTGTGTTGCAACTTGTAACATCCCAAATTTTATGATTGCAGATGTTACTAGAAGCATGCATCATATCTTTGCATCATGGCATCACACAATAAAAGCCGCGTCAAATACTTTCCCCAAACCCTATAGTCATATAAAGACAAAAAAGGGTTAAACAAAAACTAACCTCCTAAACCCTTGCCAAAGTGTTATTTTATAACCCCATAGTAATCTCCTTCATTTTACAAAATTTTAGAGACAAATTTCATTATTCTTGGAGTCCATTTACAAAAGTTATAAGACAAATAGGAAAACAGAAAATAAAAAGAATAAACTACAAAAAAAAGAGTCTAGCCTAACCGGGCCAGCCGAGCCGGCCCACCCCTATCATCAGCGGCCAGCAAATGACCAGGCACAGCCAGCCCAGCAAGCGCCGCCAGCCGTTCAGCCCGCTCCTCTCGCCTCTCACTGACAAATCGGGCCCGCATGTCATCCCCAACCTCCTCCGTGTTCATCCCCAACTTCTCATGACCGACACGATCCTAACAGAATCTGTTGATTCTAAGTATAGTTCGACCCCTCCCGCAGGCAAAATCCCCCATATAAGCCTCCGCATCGAGCCCTGGTCCTTTTCCTGAAAAAATCGCGAACCCTAGAGCCGCCTGCGCGAAGATTGATCCCGCCGCCGGAGTTCCACCTCAGTAACCTTTGGGAGGTTGCTCCCTCGTCTAAATCGAGCTCCTCTCCCTCCTTTTCTTCCAAAATCGAAACCACCTCTAACCTCTGCATCTCCCACCTGCTTTTCCCTCTCTACAGCCCAGTCGAGCGACGGGAATTGCACGCCGGAGCTCTGCCAGAGACAGAGGACATCAGCGGAGCGCCACTGCGAACCGAGGAAGGGAAGCCCAACGTCGTCTGTACCAGGGGGACCACAAGGAGGAGGGCCACGTCGTCGTCTGCTTCGCATAGCTGGGAGCTCGCCAGGACGCCTCCGAGCACCACCACTGACGGGCCGCCGCTGCTCAACGACGTTGACGAGTCACCCATCGCCGCCAGGTGAGTCGCTTTCATTCCCGGCCGTTGGATCGTGGTTCGACGACATAGATTAGAACCCCAAAGCGAACGGGTATCGCCCAACCGCGTCACGCCACGTGGCGCACACACGCGTCAGCTCGTTGCGTCAGCACCGCGTGCTTAGCTGGGCCAATTCCGCGCGGCCACTTGTCGCTTACGTGGCCGCCCACCTGTAAATACTTTTAAATAGGCAGAAAATACTTTAATCTTGTGAAATTCATAGTAATTTGAATAGTTGGCCAAAAATTGCGTATAATATACCGTTGGATTCGAAAATTGAGTAGAACACAGATCTGCAATAATATTGTTGGTTTACTGCAGTAATTTTGTGGTAGGGCTTAAAGTTTAGATTGGAGTATTTTAATTCTAGAAAAATATCCGTAGATCCGTCTTAGTTGATTCTTGTTGCGTTGGCTTTGTATCTACGAGTTCTTCTGTGGAAAATTGTTATGTCATCCTTAGAGTGTTTAGATCTGTTTCGAGGTAGATTGGAAGTGTAGATCTATTTATGAGCATGTTCAATTAAGTATTAACCCAAAATACTTAAAATCTATGGGAAATCGATACTAATGATATCCCCAACTCAACAACACCCCAGAATAAAACCCTTGGTCGAAATTGAATCCATCCTTGCATATTACCATGTTACATGCATACATATTTACCTTTGTGGCATTGCTTTGTGCAAATTGTGATTGGATCTATGTTTGTGTTTCGTTAGATTGTTCGGATTGCACTGAGGAGTACTGTTATGTAGAGTGCCGCTCGGATCAAGAAAAGTTACACCACTTGTACATATTATGTCCCAGTTTTTGACTATGCATATTTTACTCTTCAAATATTGTAGTATGCATGTGTAGGTCTTTAGTAGATTTTCTTATTACTATTTTTCCAAGTGCGGTTTTGTAGTATGCCATGAGTAGCTTTATACTTAGGAATTTCCGTCCTAATAGGTTTCCCCTGCATTTGCTAAGTATTACTTGCTATGCTATATATATACTAAGTACCGTTGGGAGGTTCGAAAGACTCAAAAAATTTCTAAGTATGAGAGCTCTCTCGAGCAAACTTTTCTTCTCAAAACCCCCTTCAAAATAAAAACTAAGTTTTCTTCTAGGCGGAATGGTTGTCGGGACAACGAGTGGGATCCTTGGTGGAGGATGGCCGCCCAGGAATCAAAGAAGTCTGCCATGTTTCAGAATTCAGAAGCTTCCAGTGCAACCACAATACATATGGGCTCTGTCTTGGCTTAGTACTTAGTGGGAAACCTCACCGGGGTACCAACATTTGGAGGTTCTTGGCACGGTTGGATCCAGCTGGTAGAGGGGCTACTAAGGAAAGGCTTCGCCATGGTCTTGTCTGTAAAAGGACTTGATCGTGGATTGTGGGGAAAGTGCACGAACTCTCGAGAGTATTTCAATCTGATCGATCAGCCGAGTTCACGGAAAAGAACACTTTGAGCATCTGAAGGATGGAGCCTCTGAAAGATCTTCCTCTCTCTTTTCCAAACTTAAAGTTTTATAAACCCCAAGGCGTGAGTAATATCGCCATTGGGTGGGATTTTGGGGACTTGGTGCGTAATATCCAAGTGCTAGGTTGATTGGACACTTGGTGAGTAATATTCATGTGTTCCATTCAACCCTATACTACTTAGCAATGTTTACAAAGTAGGGTAAACTCTTCCTCTTTTCTTCTTACTTAGGGAAAATTGGCCTTATGCAAAAGAACCCCAAAGCCTACACTTAGCCTTGCATGTAGAGATAGTCTTATTCTTTCCTTGGTGTAATTTGCCAATACATTCAAAGTATTGACCCAACTTGTTGGCTGCACGTCTTATGTGCAGAATCCGAAGACTGAAAGGTGCGAGGATCATGGTCTTCACGCAACTAGCCTGAGGCGTTGATGGACTCAAGTTTTACTTAGTTTCCGCTGTTTTATTTGAGCTAGCTATAAGCTATGCAAGTTGTAATAATTTATACTCTGGATTATTCGTGTAATAATGACTTGTGTTTTACATGATATTCATCGACTGTGAAGTGCTAGCTATTGATCCAGGGACTAGCATGTTAATCACAGGGACTTAGGATCCTTAACGATCCGAGGTCACAACAGATGGTATCAGAGCACAAAGTTGCCTGTAGGACGTGACCCCTAGGATTGGAAACCACCTTTACCATTGTGTGTTTTTGCTTTCTATGTTCTTCTAAGTTATTTGTGCTCTTCTAGTCATTCTCTTCCTTATCACTTTGTGCCTAATCTTCATTCTCCTAACTTAAAGATGACGACCTTCTACTATGACACCGCCGAAGACATCAAGTACCTGCGCTTTGGGGAATGCCTTCTGGACATCATCAAGACGTTGGAGTTGCCTATACCGTCAATCAAGGGGAGCGAGTTGAGGAAGATGCACAAGGAAGGATGCTGGGCGATTGAAGTCATCCAACCGGGGCGCAGCGAGTCTGAACCCAAGACGGAGGCCATTGTACTCAATGTCACCAGCGACTCCAAGGAGAAAGGACTTAGCACCAGCATGCAGGAGCTCATTGGACGCCTTTGTGGACGCCACCATGAAGAGGTTGAAGGCCACTACATCAAACCCTTTGGAAGACATGATGAGAAGGGAGTTCCAATCGAGTTAACCTCGGAGGAAAGGGCAACATGCAAGCATCAAAGGATCCAATACCAGGACTTGGAGTGCCACATCAACAGTCTTGAGGAGGGAAGCTGCTTTGAGATCATGAGGAATGACGAGTTATGCACCCTAGTCAAGGAGAAGGACGAGAAGATCAAAGAGCTGGAAGAGAAGATCAAGTCCCTAGGAGGGAAGCTCACCGCCCAAGACAAGAAGTTCACTAATCAAGAGAAGAGGGTGCAGGATAAGAACAAGAGGATTAGGGAACAAAGTCTTGTACTCGCAAAAAACGAGATGGAGTTCAAGAACTTTGCCACCATGTTGAAGGACCTGCGAGCAGCCAAGAGGAGCTTGGAGGAGAAGATCGCGCCCATGACTAAGGAGTCAAGCTTGATCAAGGAGCTGCAGAAGGAGAAGAAGGAACTTCAAGAGAAGCTCGAAGCTGCTACCCAGGAGCTACAAGAGGTGAAGGAACTTCAAGAGAGGCTCGAAGCTGCTACACCGGAGCCGCATGAGGTGAAGGAACTTCAGGAGAAGCTTGAAGCCACGACGAAGGACATGGAGTTATACAAGTCAATGCTGGAGAAGGAAGGCTTCACTATTGAGGAAGTGGATGATGAGTAGAGTAGATAGTTGGACCAACTTTATTTCTATAGTCAAACGTTGTTCGCGATTGTAATAAGTACCAAAACTACATTGGTTTAGTTAAACTTGGTTGAGTTGTGTTAAACTATGTGATATGTGTGCCTTGTGTTTCTCGTGTGCTTTTCTCGTGTTTACATAAGGGTAGGAGTTTATTCCTTAGGCTTTCTATCTATTTCTTAACTTGTTTCCCAAACCCCACAGATGGCGAGACGTGGGAACAACAACAACATGCCCCCAGAGATGGCACAACTTCTGAACTCCCAGAATCAGCTGATCCAACTCCTCACTCAAAACATGCAAAACAACAACAACAACCCGCCGCCTCCACCACCTCCACCGCCCCAACAGGATCGCCTGACTCAGTTCTTGAGGTTGAACCCTCCTATTTTCTCAAGTAGTTCTGAGCCAATTGTGGCAGATGACTGGCTCCGCACCACCAACAAGAAGTTAGATACCGTCCAAGTTGTTGGAGCTGACAGGGTGCGCTTTGCCGCGCACCAACTTGAGGGACCAACTGCTGAATGGTGGGATAATTACCAAGTCACCCACCCTGATATTGAAGCTATCACCTGGAACCAGTTTGAGGTGGCCTTTCGTACTCATCACGTAGCTGCTGGTGTCATGTCACTAAAGAGACGTGAGTTCCGCGACTTGAAGCAACTACATCGCTCTATCTCCGAGTATGGGGACCTTTTCAGCAAGCTGGCACGTTATGCAGCTGATGATGTTTCCACTGATGCCAAGAGACAGGAGGAGTTCCTAAGGGGACTTAATGATGAGATATCCATTCAACTTGTGGCTCTGAAGTTTGATAACTATCAGGAACATCTAGACAGGGCAATTGTGGTTGAAGCAAAGCAAAGGAGTATAGAGAACCACAAGAGAAAGTCCACCTCACACAAGCACAACTCAGCCCCATATCAGAAGCAACACACTTCGTCACCGCCACCCCACAACCACAACGGCCACAACCACAATGGTCATCGTCATGGAGGACATAACCACAATGGCCATAAACACAGCAATCGAAATGGCAATGGGAAGGATCTGAGTGAAGTGACATGCTTCAAGTGTAACAAGACAGGGCATTATGCAACTACTTGCCCCGAAAAGATGAAGAATGGGAATGGTAATGGGAATGGCAATGGACACAACCATGGTAATGGTAATGGAAATGGGAAGAAGCCGAATCCATTCGTCAAAGCCACGGTGAATCATGTCTCTATGGAGGATGCTCGTGAGGCACCTGACTCCGTGATTGGTAAGTTCAAGCTTAATTCCACCTCCGCAGTTGTTCTTTTTGATACTGGTGCATCGCATTCATTCATATCAAGGGTATTTTTGGATAGAGGCAAGATACCTACGGAGACTATTAGTACTCCCCTAAGGGTAAGTTCTCCTGGAGGAGAAATAGTGGAAAACTCTGGATGTCGTGGGTTAGAACTAAGTATTGGCGCACACATCTTTCCCACAAGTCTAGTCGTTCTGGAGTCACAAGTCTTAGACATAATTTTGGGCATGAATTGGATGACCGAATATGAGGGAGTCATAGATTGTGCCAAAAGGACTGTCGCACTCACAACTCCGGATAAGAAGAGAATCCGCTTTAAATCAGCCTTTGCACTCAAAGGAAGTATGGTGAACTCTCTTAAGGGGGTTAGCTTGGAGGATGTGCCAATTGTGAAGGATTATCCAGATGTATTTATGGAAGAATTGCCAGGGATGCCTCCTGACCGAGACATCGAGTTTCTCATCGACTTGATGCCTGGTACTGGACCGATAGCAAAGAGACTGTACAAGATGGATGTTGATGAGTTGAAGGAACTTAAGAAACAACTTAGAGAGCAATTCGACAAAGGCTTCATTCAACCAAGTGCGTCATCTTGGGGAGCGCCTGTCTTATTTGTGGAGAAGAAGGATAAAACCAAGAAACTAGTCGTGGACTACCGGTCGTTGAATGAAGTGACAATCAAGAACAAGTACCCTCTACCCAATATCAACGACCTGTTCGATCAATTAAGGGGAGCTAGTGTGTTCTCAAAGATTGACCTCCGATCAGGTTATTTCCAGTTAAAGATCTGGGAACAGGATGTACCCAAGACAGCCTTCACCACAAGATACGGATGGTATGAGTACACCGTGATGTCTTTTGGCCTAACCAATGCCCCAGCATACTTCATGACTATGACGAACAAGGTGTTCATGGAGTACTTGGATAAGTTTATTGTGGTATTCATTGATGACATACTCATATATTCCAAGGACGAGAAGGAACATGAGAGGCATGTGCGCCTAATTATGGAAAAGTTAAGGGAACACAAGTTGTATGCCAAGTTTAGCAAATGTGAGTTCTGGTTAAAAGAAGTGGGCTTGGTCATATTGTGTCATCTAAAGGACTTGTCGTGGACCCAAGTAAGGTAGCTTCCGTGACAGAATGGGAGTCACCTAAGAATGTGGGTGATATTAGGAGTTTCTTGGGACTTGTAGGATATTACCGAAGGTTCATTGAAAACTTTTCCAAGATAGCAAAGCCTATGATAGAATTGTTGAAGAAAGAAAAGAAGTTCCAATGGACCGAGGCATGTGAAGAAAGTTTTCAAGAATTGAAGAAGCGCCTAGTAACAGCACCAGTTTTGTGTCTCCCTGACATCCAAAAAGATTTCCAAGTCTATTGCAACGCTTCTCGACAAGGACTTGGTAGTTTACTGATGCAAGATGTAAAAGTAGTGTCTTACGCCTCCCGGCAACTTAAGAACCATGAAAATAACTACCCCACACACAATTTGGATCTAGCATCAGTTGTGCATGCGCTAAGGTATGGAGACATTACCTCATGGGCAAACATTGTGATGTGTTCACAGATCACAAGAGTCTTAAATATATCTTCACTCAAAAGGAGTTAAACATGAGGCAAAGGAGATGGCTTGAGCTCATCAAGGACTATGACTTGGACCTGCTGTACCATCCTGGAAAGGCCAATGTTGTGGCTGACTCCTTAAGCCAGAAAGTCTATGTAAATGGACTTACCGTGGGAGAAATTCCAAAGGATTTGTGTGAACAGTTCGAGGATCTCATGTTGGAAATAGTTCCAGAAGGATACTTAGCAACTATGGAGATAGTGCCAACGCTTCTGGACCAAATCAAAGGGGACCAAGAGGGGGACAAAGAGTTGGAAGAGATAAAAGCTAATATAAGCAAGGGTAAAGCAAAAGGGTTTCATACGGATGAACAAGGGACACTTTGGTATGAGAAGCGTTTGTGTGTTCCCGATGATCCCGATATCAGGAAGTTAATTCTTCAGGAAGCTCACGATTTGCCTTACTCAATTCATCCTGGTAATACAAAGATGTACATGGATGTGAAGGATAGATTCTGGTGGAATAACTTGAAAAGAGAAATTGCTGAATACATCTCCTTGTGTGACGTGTGCAACAGAGTCAAGGCCGAACATCAAAAACCAGCAGGGCTGCTGCAGCCATTACCTGTGCCCGATTGGAAGTGGGACAAGGTAGGCATGGATTTTATCACAGGACTACCCTGGACTCGTTCTGGGTATGATTCTATCTGGGTAGTAGTCGATCACTTCACAAAGGTGGCCCACTTTATTCCCGTAAAGACCACCTATACAAGTGCTAAACTTGCCAAGATTTATATGGCAAGGATCGTAAGTCTTCATGGTGTACCCAAGGGGATTGTCTCTGATAGAGGTACCCAATTCACCTCGAAGTTTTGGCGACAGCTACACGAGTCTCTAGGGACATGGCTGGAGTTTAGTACTGCTTTCCACCCGCAAACAGATGGACAAACGGAAAGAGTTAATCAGATCTTGGAGGACATGTTAAGAGCCTATGCACTAGACTATGGGTCTAGTTGGGATGATACTTTGCCATATGCGGAATTATCATACAATAACAGTTACCAAACTAGTATCAAGATGGCTCCATTTGAAGTTCTATATGGCAGAAAGTGTAGAACTTCGCTGTTATGGAATGGAGTTGGGGAACGTAGTTTGTTTGGACCTGAACTGATCAAGGATGCCGAAGAAAAAGTAAGACGGATTCAAGACAGGTTAAAAGTAGACCAATCCAGGCAAAAGAGTTATGATGATTCCAAGCGCAGGGATGTAGCTTATGAAGTGGGAGACCGTGCATATCTCCAAGTTTCACCACTACGAGGAGTTAAGAGATTTGGAATCAAGGGTAAGTTGGCACCTCGATTCATAGGGCCCTATAGGATTTTGGCTCGTAGAGGGGAGGTTGCCTATCAGTTGGAATTGTCCGAAGTGTTGACTGTTCATGATGTATTCCATGTGTCACAACTAAAGAAGTGTCACCCGGAAATGGCTGAAAAACCACTAAAGGATACGGTTCCTTTGGATGAGGTTCAACTGGAAAACGATCTCACCTATGAGGAAAAACCCACCAGGATTCTGGAAACAGCTGAGAGAATTACTCGTACCAAGACTATCAGGTTTTGCAAAGTTCAATGGAATCACCATTCCGAGGAAGAGGCCACGTGGGAACGTGAAGAAGACCTGAAGAAAGAACACCCACACCTATTTGCTAACCAACCTGAATCTCGGGGGCGAGATTCTTCTTAAGGGGGGGTGTAGGTTTGTAACATCCCAAATTTTACGATTGCAGATGTTACTAGAAGCATGCATCATATCTTTGCATCATGGCATCACACAATAAAAGCCGCATCAAATACTTTCCCTAAACCCTATAGTCATATAAAGACAAAAAAGGGTTAAACAAAAACTAACCTCCTAAACCCTTGCCAAAGTGTTATTTTATAACCCCATAGTAATCTCCTTCTTTTTACAAAATTTTAGAGACAAATTTCATTATTTTTGGAATCCATTTGCAAAAGTTATAAGACAAATAGGAAAACATAAAATAAAAAGAATAAACTACAAAAAAAGAGTCTAGCCTAACCGGGCCAGCCAAGTCGGCCCACCCCTATCTACCAAGGCCAAGCAGAAGAAGATAGCAGCAGACAGCCGGCCCAAAGCCCGCCCGCTCCCCTCGCCTCTCACTGACAAATCGGGCCCGCATGTCATCCCCAACCTCCTTCGTGTTCATCCCCAACTCCTCCTGACTGACGCGATCCTAACAGAATCCGTTGATTCTGAGTATAGTTCGACCCCTCCCGCACGCAAAATCCCCCATATAAGCCTCCGCATCGAGCCCCAGTCCTTTTACCAAAAAAATCGTGAACCCTAGAGCCGCCTGCGCCAAGATCGATCTCGCCACCGGAGTTTCGCCTCAGTAACCTTCAGGAGGTTGCTCCCTCGTAGAAATCGAGCTCCTCTCCCTCCTTTTCTTCCAAAATCGAAACCACCTCTAACCTCTGCATCTCCCACCTGTCTTTTCCCTCTCTATAGCGCAGTCGAGCGACGGGAATTGCACGCCGGAGCTTCGCCGGAGACAGAGGACATCAGCGGAGCGCCACTGTGAACCGAGGAAGGGAAGCCCGACGCCGTCTGTACCAGGGGGACCGCGAGGAGGAGGGCCACGTTGTCGTCTGCTTCGCACAGCTGGGAGCTCGCAAGGATGCCTCCAAGCACCACCACGGACGCGCCGCCACCGCTCAACGACTTCGACGAGTCACCCATCGCCGCCAGGTGAGTCGCTTTTGTTCCTGGCCGTTGGATCGTGGTTCGACGACATAGATTAGACCCCCAAAACAAACGGGTATAGCCCAACCGCGTCACGCCACGTGGTGCGCATGCGACACGCTCGGCGACGTCAGCACCGCGCTGCTGAGCCAATTTCACGCGCCACTTGTCGCCACGTGGCGCCACCGTAAATACTTTTAAATAGGCAGAAAATACTTTAATCTTGTAAAATTCATAGTAATTCGAATAGTTGGCCAAAAATTGTGTATAATATACCGTTGGATTCACAAAATTGAGTAGAACACAGATCTGCAATAATATTGCTGGTTTACTGTAGTAATCTTGTGGTAGGACTTAAAGTTTAGATTGGAGTATTTTAATTCTAGAAAAATATCCGTAGATCCGTTTTAGTTGATTCTTGTTGCGTTGGCTTTGTATCTACGAGTTCTTCCGCAGAAAATTGTTATGTCATGCTTAGAGAGTTTAGATCTGTTTCGAGGTAGAGTGTAGATCTATTTATGAGCATGTTTAATTAAGTATTAACCCAAAATACTTAAAATCTATGGGAAATCAATACTAATGACATCCCCAACTCAACAACACCCCAGAATAAAACCCTTGGTCGAAATTGAATCCATCCTTTCATATTACCATGTTGCATGCATGCTTATTTACCTTCGTGGCATTGTCTTGTGCAAATTGTGATTGGATCTATGTTTGTGTTTCGTTAGATTGCTCGGAGTGCGCTGAGGAGTACTGTTGTGTAGAGTGCTGCTCGGATCAAGGCAAGTTACACCACTTGTACATATTATGTCCCAGTTTTTGACTATGCATGTTTTACTCTTCAAATCTTGTAGTATGCATGTGTAGGTCTTTAGTAGATTTTCTTATTACTATTTTTGCAAGTGCTGTTTTGTAGTATGCCTTGAGTAGCTTTATACTTAGGAATTTCCGTCATAATAGATTTCCCCTGTTTTTGCTAAGTATTACCTGATATGCTATATATATACTAAGTAGCGTTGGGGGGTTCGAAAGACTCAAAAAAAATCTAAGTATGAGAGCTCTCTCGAGCGAACTTTTCTTCTCAAAACCCCCTTCAAAATAAAAACTAAGTTTTCTTCTGGGAGGAATAGTTTTCGGGACAACGAGTGGGATCCTTGGTGGAGGACGGCCGCCCAGGAATCAAAGAAGTCTTCCATGTTTCAGAATTCAGAAGCTTCAAGTGCAACCACAATACATATGGGCTCTGTCTTGGCTTAGTACTTAGTGGGAAACCTCACCGGGGTACCAACATTTGGAGGTTCTTGGCACGGTTGGATCCAGCTGGTAGAGGGGCTACTAAGGAAAGGCTTCACCATGGTCTTGTCTGTAAAAGGACTTGATCGTGGATTGTGGGGAAAGTGCACGAACTCTCGAGAGTATTGCAATCTGATCGATCAGCTGAGTTCACGGAAAAGAACACTTTGAGCATCTGAAGGATGGAGCCTCTGAAAGATCTTCCTCTCTCTTTTCCAAACTTAAAGTTTTATAAACCCCAAGGCGTGAGTAATATTGCTATTGGGTGGGATTTTGGGGACTTGGTACGTAATATCCAAGTGCTAGGTTGATTGGACACTTGGTGAGTAATACCTACGTGTTCCATTCGACCCTATACTACTTACCAATGTTTACAAAGTAGGGTAAACTCTTCCTCTTTTCTTCTTACTTAGAAAAATTGGCCTTATGCAAAAGAACCCCAAAGCCTACACTTAGTCTTGCATGTAGAGATAGTCTTATTCTTTCCTTGGTGTAATTTGCCAATACATTCAAAGTATTGACCCAACTTGTTGGCTGCACGTCTTATGTGCAGAATCCGAAGACTGAAAGGTTCGTAGGGATCGCGGGTCTTCACGCAACTAGCCTGAGGCGTTGATGGACTCAAGTTTTACTTAGTTTCCGCTGTTTTATTTGAGCTAGCTATAAGCTATGCAAGTTGTAATAATTTATACTCTGGATTATTCGTGTAATAATGACTTGTGTTTTACATGATATTCATCGACTATGAAGTGCTAGCTATTGATCCAGGGACTAGCATGTTAATCACAGGGACTTAGGATCCATAACGATCCGAGGTCACAACACAACTGGGTTGGTGTTTATCAAGGGTTCGATTTGTGTTGTGTCAGCTACTCAGGATACTGCGATTTGTTTGTAGAACATGTGTAAAGGGTGGCGCAGCCCCCGAGTGAGAAAATTGCAAGAAAATAAGGAAAACACAGAGTTTTGGGGCACTTAGCTTTATTTATTCGCAGAATAGTACCAGGTACAGTTTGTGGCTAAGTATCCTGGCTGAATAGCCTTATTTGTAATGTAAAAACGACTAGGGGTAGAAGTGACGCAGCTGCGTGATGTTCCAGGGATTGCAGTATGCGACTCCTATCTCGAGATCTTTAAGGCGATAGGCGCCACCTGGGATTACTTCTGTAATCACGTAAGGTCCTTCCCAAGGGGACTCAATCTTGAGATGCCCTTGTTGCTTCAGTCGCAAGACCAGATCTCCCTCGATGAAGGATCTGGGGCGTAGCCTTCTACTGTGGTAGTTGCGGAGGCTTTGCTGGTAAATCATTGATCTCTCCGCAGCGATTTCCCGTGCCTCGTCAAGGAGGTCGACGGAGTCTTTGAGTGCAAGAGTTGACTCCTGCTTGCTATAAGCGACCACCCGTGGGTCTTTGTAGCGTACTTCTGCGGGTAGCACCACTTCAGTACCATGCACCATGAAGAACGGAGTGTATCCTATGGCGTTGTTTGGAGTTGTACGCAAGCTCCAAAGAACTGATTGCAGCTCGTCTGGCCAGCATCCAACGGCTTGTTCGAGTGGTCGAAGGAGTCATTTTTTGATTCCACCGCAGACGAGGCTGTTGGCCTTTTCGACTTGACCATTGGTCTGCAGGTGAGCCACCGAGGCGTAGCTTATGTTGATTCCCAGGTTTTCACAGAACTCCTGGAACTCCTTAGAGGTGACGTTCGTCCCATTGTTCGTGATGATGCTGTGTGGCACTCCAAAGCGGTAGACAATAGATTCGAAGAACTTGACGGTGCTGGCCGCTGATTGATTTGTCACCGGCATGGCCTCGATCCACTTGGTGAATTTGTCGACTGCAACCAAGAGGTAGACGTAACCTCCTGGCGAGGATTTTGGGAGCTTGCCGACCATGTCGAGTCCCCATTGTGTGAAGCGCCAAGCCAATGGTATTGGCCGGAGTTCTGCGCCAGGTGCGTGAGGTTTGTCTGCGAATCCCTGGCAAGCGTTGCAGCGCTGGACGATGTCCTTGGCGTCGCGCATGGCAGTGGGCCAGTAGAATCCGGCTCGAAGAGATTTGGCAACGAGGGTACAACTGCTAGCATGGTGCCCGCAAGTGCCTTTGTGGATGTCGAGGAGGACATCTCTTCCATCCATGTTGGAGATGCGCCGTTGAAGTACTCACATGATGCTGCACTTGTATAGTTCGCCGTTGATGAGGGCAAATTCCTTGGATCGTCGCGAGATGTGTCACGCATCAGTCGGGTCATATGATAGCCTCTTGCTGAGTAGATATGTGATGTAGGTTTGTGTCCAAGATGGCTCAATCATCATGACGTCCATTGGTCCTTCGAGTCCTGTATCAAACTCTAGGTCGTCAAGTGCCATTGGCTCATTGGGTGGCATAGCCCCCGAGTCCATTGACGTGCTTGCTTTCTTCTCTAGAGCCTTGGGCTTGATGGAGCGCTCGCATATGTGCTCGAGGAATACCCCAGGTGGTATGGGGGCGCAGGTGGAGCCAATATTGGCGAGTAGATCCGCCTCTTCATTGCTTTCGTGACCCACATGTCGCAGCTCACAGCCGTCAAAGTCTCCTTCGAGTATGTCCCTCGAACTTGTCAGTTTTGCGGAGAAGTTGGTAGAAGGGCAGTGCCTTTTCGCCCATTCGACTGATGAATCGACTGAGCGCCGCGATTCGTCCAGCCAGTTGCTGGACGCCTTTTACGTTCTTCGGCTTCTCCATGGCCAGTATGGCCTTTATTTTCTTCGAGTTTGCTTCGATCCCTCTCGCAAAGATGAGATACCCGAGTAACTGCCCAGATGGCACGCCGAAGGCGCATTTGTCCGGATTGAGCTTGATCCGGTGGCGGTCGAGGTTGGAGAAGGTCTCGCGTAGATCATCGATTAGTGGGGCTTCCTCTTTGGTTTTGATGACGATGTCGTCAACAGAGACTTGGATGTTGCGACCAAGTTGGTTCTTGAGGCAGGCCTGCATGCACCGCTGATAGGTGGCTCCTGCATTTTTTAGCCCGAAGGGCATCGTGTTGTAGCATAACGCACCGAAGGACGTTGTGAACGCCGTTTTCTCCTAATCGTCCTCCTTCATTCGAATCTGATTGTAGACTGAGTAGGCGTCGAGGAAGCAGAGGCGCTCACATCCCGCGGTGGAATCGATGATTTGGTTGATTCGTGGCAGCGGGAAGTGATCCTTTGGGCAGTGCTTATTCAAGGAGGTGAAGTCCACGCACATCCGCAGGATATCCATGTCTTTTTTAGGCACAAGCACTATGTTAGCGAGCCAAGTGCTTCCCTTGATCTCGCGTATGAATTTTGCGTCGAGGAGTCTGTTGATCTCCATGCCGACTACTTTTGCTCTTGGTTCAGACAGTCGCTGAATTGTCTTCTTGACTGGCCTTGTGTCTGGATTCATGTTGAGTGAGTGCTCGGCGAATTCCCTGGGGACTCCTAGCATGTCCGCTGGACACCAGGCGAAGATCTCCTAGTGCTCACGGAGGAATTCGACGACCGCGAGTTCCTATACGGAACTCAAGTTGTTGGCGATGAGGGTCGTCTTGGCCAAGTCCGTTGGGTGGACCTAGACTTTCTTCGTGTGTACCGACGAGTCGACGGACAGGTCGGGTGAACTTGGCCTGCTCAGGGGAGGCAGACTGTCGACTCCTTCAATCTTGCAAGTTCCTCCTGCATGCGGAAGGACTGGGAGATTCTGTTGAATTCCCTGTCGCAGCTGTCGGACCTCTCGAAGTTGCCATTGATTGTGATTACACCGTTTGGACCTGGCATTTTCATTTGCAGGTAGACGTAGTGCGGCACCGCCATGAACCTAGCAAATGTGACACGTCCGAGGATGCAGTGGTATTGCAAGGGCCAGTCGACGACCTCAAAGTTGATGCGCTCTCGCCGAAAGTTTTGCAGCGTACTGAAGATGACGCCGAGGTTGATTTTGCCTAGGGGATATATGCCCTTTCGTGGGATGATGCCGTGGAACATCATGTCTGAAACTTCCAGACAAGTCAGAGGGATCCTCATCGCTCGCAAGGTACTCACGAACATGAGGTTAATACCACTGCCGCCGTCCATGAAGACGCGACTCATATCGAAGCCCCCGATTTGTGCCTCGAGTACGAGGGGATAGTGGCCTAGATGAGGAACTTGGCATAGGTGGTCGCGCCTGTCGAAGCTGATGCAGGAGTCGCTTTCGCTGAGGTACTCAATGGTGGAGGGTGGAGAGTGTGTCGCCATATTGACTTGGCGAGTGATGGCCTTCTATACTCGATTTGAGGGACGCCCTTTTTGGATCATCTCCATGTTGCCCACGGCTCGTGGGTATGGCTCGCCTCCGTGATGCTGGGCCGGCGCAGCCGCGGGTGGTGGTGGTCCGGGCGGTGGTGGAGGAGCTCCATGTGCCACGGCACCTGGGGCGGCTCCATAGCCCCTGTTGACCGCGTCGCGATTCATCCGAGCCAGGCCCTCATGGAGTTTGAGGAATTCGCTGCAGTCCTTGAGAAGGTGGCTGGATTTCTTCTTGCCATCACGCTTGTCGATATAGAAGTACACGTTGCATGGTCTGGACAGTTTGTCCTCGATAGATGTTGCGGGTGCCTCTTTGCGAGTGTGGCGCTGCCACACCTGCGTGGTTTTTCCGCTGTCGCGGTATCCACCACTGCGATATCCGTTGTTGTAGTTGTTGTCACGTTTGTCGGCATAGAAGGCTGTGACCATGTTGACCTCGTCGCGGTCATCGTAGACGCGCATTCGACGTTTGCCTCGGCGGTCGTGTCTGTGCCCAAGATCGTCATCGTCGTCGGAGTAGGTATAGTTTTTCACCGAGTCTTCTCCATCCACCCACCGATTCACGATTTCCATCAGGTGGTCGATCATTTTGGGCTTCGAGCGGCCCAGCTCCTCCCTGAGCTCTATACGGCGGACGCCACCGTTGAATGCGTCGATTGCGCGGTCCTCCGAGATGTTTTCTGCGGAGTTCTTAATGATGGACCACCTCTGGATATACAAGCGCAGCGACTCGCTAGATCTTTGCTGGCAGCTTCTCAGTTCTTTGATTGATGCGGGCCTTTTCTAAGTGCCCTTGAAGTTGCGCACAAAGCTGTAGACCAGATCTTCCCAGCTGCGAATGGATCCGCGTGGGAGGTTGTTGAGCCATGCGCGAGTGGCGCCCTGCAGCTGTAGTTGCAAGCATTGCATGGCCGTGCTTCAACTCCCGCCATGTAGCCTAACAGAGGAGATGTGGTCCTCCAACCATATTTTCAGGTCCTACAGGCCGTCAAATTTTGGATTCTCCAACGGGAGCTTGAACCCCTTAGGCATTCGCTTCTACCTGATGGCCCTGCTGAAGCATCTGGTGCCGCAGAGCTCCGTCTTGTCTTCTTCCGAGTCAGTCGAACGAGCATGCCTTTCTTGCATCTTGTCGACTTTGCGCTGCGTGAGGTCATCACGCGCGTCGTAGTCACGATCATGCCGCCGTGAGCGACGTCGCCGTGACAGATCATGATTGTCGTCACTGGAGGAGTACGAGTAGTACTTGTCTAGAGCCTTGCTTTTCTTCGGCTCTTGTGTTGGCTCTTTGTCGAGGGCGGCCTCGATTAGCCCCAGGCCCGCGATCGTAGATTGGTGCATGGCAACTCGCGGATCTCCATCCGGTGGCTGGTTCTTGAGGATGTGCATGGTAGCCGCCGTCACCGTGGCGTTTTTGGGAGCATGTTGCCTCACGTATCCACCGTCATAGAGCTGAAGTTGAGGACTTTCGCAGCTTCTACGCGTTCTTGCTCGGTGAGGTGGGCCAGTCGAGATCGTGTCTTGTTGGCCACGTACTCGTTGCCTTTGGAGGAGGATCCTCCGTGGGAGGAGAGCCCACCTCCTCGAAGACTCGACTCGTCTGCCGCCTTTCTACGCGCTTCGAGTTGCCCGATCACCTGCTGCTGGCGCTTGAATTCCTCCTTTAGCAGCCAATGGTAGCCCATCAGCATGTCCTGTGGTGTGTTGGGGGTAGAGGATTGCCCCGTAGAGCTTCACGACAGCGAGCCCACTCGTTGTCGTTGAGCTTGATCAGCATGCGCTCACCGGTGTTCTCATTCACCGAGAGTGACGGTTCTCCTCCGATCCCATTGTTGACGGGCGCGCCGTTGCCATCATTGGTGGGGCCGCTGTTGGGCATACTGCCGTTGGGAGGTCCGGTGTCGTTGGGCGCAATGCCATTGGGCGGTCCGGTGCCAGTGTTTTCGCGATTGACGCCCGTGTCGCCCGCGTTGATGACGGAGCACATGAAGTGGTTGGAGAAGTTGTTGCTCCCGCAACTTTCAGATCCGGAGCCATAGGCTCCATTTTCTGTGGCTAGGTCACCCAGATCGGATCCGCGACTATTGTCGTTGTCCATACTCCCAGTTGTTGCTGAGGTGCTGAGCTTGCTGAGGGTGCCGATTGGTGGCGAGAACCACGACGCTATAGCAATCACGGGTGTCGTTGGCTGGTGAAGCATGCGAAGCGTGCCCAGTTGACCAACCTGGAAGCGGAAGCTCCCAAACGCCAGACTGATTCCATCGCCCACGGACTCGAAAGCCAGGCGAGTGGCTGGTGTGTGGACGGTGAAGTCGAACGCGCTGAAGAGCTGGCGAATCTCTGCTATTGCAGAGTTGTAGATCGCGGTTGATGGGGCCGAAGAAGCCGCGACATCAGCACTCCCAGTTCCCATAGACAGCGCCAATTGACGAGGGTTCAACTCGTCAATGCCCATTGTTATGGACTTGGGTTTTGGAGAAGGAGGGAGCGTTGGAGGCATCAATCGGCTAGCAAACAAGCACACAGGGACGCAAGTTTTATCCAGGTTCAGGCCTCGTAGAGGTCCCTACTCCTGCTTGTCTGCTCTTGGAATTAACGAAGGAATCGAAGATTACAGGGGCGCGCACATGCAATTTGGCGAGAGTTGTGGAAACTAGGGTTGTGATTGTCCTCCTCGCTGCCCCCTCCTAGCCTTTATATAGATAGGCTAGGTCTCGGGTAGCAGGTCGAGTCGGTTACAGATTTAGGGTTCGTCGTTTGAACTTTCTATCTTAAGTTTCTTCTTGTCTCGCAAGCAATGAGAGACCATGGGCCACTCGAATTCCTTATTGGGCCTTGGCAACGCCGTGGGCTTCTGCCGTATCTGGTCGTATATGCCAAACTCGAATACCTGTAGGGTATACCCATGTCAGGGAGCATCTCCTCTCGAATACGTCCAACCACGGCTTTGGCCTTCTTGAGTGAGTCCTAGGTGGAGATGTTGCGATCTTCGATTGCCGCGATAGCACCATCCAGGACATCCTCGCGGGCCAGCACCTGGCGGTTGAAGTCCACTCTGGCGGCATCTACGATTTACTCTCATAAATACAATAGAAGAAAATAAACCAATGAGCAAGGCCACAATAAAGCATACCAGAAAGTGCTTGGGCAATAGAGAGAAGTTGTTCTGTGAACACGTTCTCTCTGTCAGCTGTAGCGGCCAACAGGTCCTCTTCGTGCTTCTTTGAGTCCTACTTGAAGCACTCCAGGGCTTTGAGTGCCTCATCCTGCTTTCTCTCTGCCACGCTGAGCCCCTTTCCAAGGGAGCTTAGACGACAAAGAAGGTCATTGTTTTCTTCTGGAAAATGAGGCAAGCACGTCAAGCACAAATTGAAAAACGTGTTCAGCAAGACAAGGCAAGAACAGAACACTCGCTCTGTAGCTAGCGATGGTCATTATCCAGCCGAGCATGCTGCCGGCCAAGGTTAATAACTTGCTCGCCAAGATGAACCGCGTCTTGCACGATATGCTGCACAAGGAAATATGTCACAAAGAAAGGTGATACCGGGGGATTTTTGAGCAATGAACTTACATACAGTTACATGGTCACCCGAAGACTCCGAAGGTTCTTTCTGGGAAGATGTCTAGGAAAGAACCTTGTGCTCCCCCAAATTGGGAGAACTCGAGGAACTCGCGCCAGAGGTGGCCGCTATCTTCGAGGAGGGCTCGAATGCCTCCACATCCTTACCCTTAGAGTCCACGACTCATATGTCCTCTAGGACATGGCAAGTGTCGGACGATGATGACGTAGTCACGCTTCAACAAGCATAAGAAGAAAATCAGCACAAATGAACTGTAAACCAGAAAAATATTTAAACGCATCATGCAAGGTAGCCAAGACTCACCCGTCAAAATTGTCGAGGTCGAAGTCCTTGTCCATCTTCTCCATCAGCTTTTTCGGCTTCTTCAGCGGAGGAGGCGCCATGCTACAAACAGGTACTACTGGAATGAGATCCATGGTACCACTTTAGGCGAAGGATCCTTCGGCGCCTCCGACATAGACGCATCTGAATCCATACTTCGGGAGCGCTTGCGAGTGCTGCCTTCGCTAGACTCGGGGGATCCCTGTACCTTCGTGATGGGCACAATCGACCCCGATTCGTCCTCCTCCTTAGCCTCGGGAGGAAGTATCCCCTCCGGCTGAGGCTGTAGTGCACTCTCTACTTTCTAGTCCTGGTGCAAGCATCAAATTACAATCACAAAATGTCCCGCGGACAAGAAAGAAGAAGAAGAGTCGATAGAAAATTTACCGCGGGAGGAGAGTTACTCGCATGAAATGGCAGCGTGACCAAATCCCAGGAAGAACATCCTTCACGGTGAATTTGATCAGCGCCCTGACTTTCTTATCCACCTCCAACAACGACATATCCTTAGAAGAAATGCGAGTTGGGTCCATCACACTGGTCCAGCACGACATCGGGTGTGCCCTGGCCTGCAGAGGCTGCACCCGACGCCGCAACCATGTGCAGATGAGATCCACGTCGGTGACTTCTTTGCCTCGGACAAGCTGAAGGTCACAGACATGCTTGTGCAAGGCCTGAACTTCCTCTGATTCGCCCGGCATCACGACATTATTCCAGGATCTTCGTTTCTTCAGCTCAGCATTCAGGTCCAAGGGAGCAAGCCCGAATCTTTCTCCATCGACTTTTTTTGTCCCAGATATAAAATCATTTCTCCCTCCATCCTTGGACAGGCTCGACAAGATTGAGGCTAAAATACTAGACATTGGGTCCACATATATGGCACAGCTGCCAAGATCTTAGACCACAGAACTAAACCCCGACTGCCTCTTCAGCTTGAATAGCTTCTTAAAAAGACAAAAGTGTGGCTCGATACCGAGCTAGCACTCGGAGAGAGTAATGTAGCACGTGATGTGCAAGATGGATTTGGGCGACAACTAATGGAGTTGAAGCCCATAAAAACACAACAACCCTCACACGAACTTGTGGAGGGGGAGAGAGACCTCGAAGGATAAAGGCCAAAAACATCACCCGAAACCCAGCGGGAGGATCGGGGATTACCTCTAGGCCGGGGATACGGCAATCATCTTCTTCCATTGGTAGTAGATCGGCCTAGCGATGCGGCTGAAGTTCATGTGCCTTCAGGGTTGTATGCCGCCATGACCCGTTGGTCAAGCGGGTCCCGGCGCCTTTCTTCCTTGTGGTCGCGGCGGTAGTGCCCGAACAAGCGGCGGTGGTGATCTTGTTTGCCACGGTGGCGGTAGATCCCGTGGCAACGTTGCCCTTCTTCTTCCCCATTCTTCGGCGGCAAAAAGACCAGAGGAAGTAGCTGGGAAAGGCCTTGAGAACATCCAGCGCAGCACGGAAGATGGGAACAGTGGAAGAACGGCAATGGCAGCAGTGCGAAAGGGGGAAGAATCACAGTACGGAAATTACCGCACCAGATCCCTACTTAAGCACCAAGGAATGTCATCCAATGGGCAACAAAACTTCATTTGGACGCGTGGAGCATATCGGCGGGCTCGCATACTGAATTGTCATTGCATGATCCCCACGCTGCGTGAAAATTGAGGAGGCACGGTTAAAACCGTAATCTACGCATGACTGGTCAAATCCCAGTCAGACTTCAGGGCCAACCTTTGTCACGTCCCATCAGCACCGCTTATGCGGGCAACTTATCTCATCAGATCATCAGCACTTAAGTCATCCAGATACGTACTCCACCAGAAGTTCCCTTTGACTGATCTAGTCTTTGATAGACTCTACGAGTAAACCAACCCCTCAGGGGCTACTCCTAACAGGAGCGCTGGTCGTGCACCCGAAGAATTTAAAGGGCACGGAATTGTCTTGATACAAATAGAAGACATTTACACCTCAACCCCTCCTTCGAATCAACAATTCGATTGCGGACTCGGGGGCTACTCTCATAGGGAGCACTAGAAGCACAATCGACAAGATAAATATAAATGCTAGTAGTAGAAAAATGTTCAGAGTCCCCAATAGAGTCTACGACTCGAGTAGGAACTCGGGGAGCACTGGTCGCGCACCCTATGAAAATGAAAAATAGGTATCCATGGTAAAAGCATTGACCATGTCCACACCATGATTATTTTAAGCATTCGGCGACTCCGTCTCATAATTGTTGAACATACCCTACAAAGATACAACGTCTCCTGGATCACCTGAATCACCTCTGCAGTGAATAAACTTTCGGATGCCGCATTTACAACATGAAGATAAAACCTGCGAAAGGTCTGGCAATGCACCTGATGCGCTCTACCAGAAATAATCTGTGCCTACAGGCATGATGAAAAAACCTTGATGGACGCGTCGAGTGCTCACACTAAAACACTAGAATTTGACTCTGTAAGACCTCCATGACAGGAGTCGAATTATGCTAGCAATATTCCGAATTCGAGTCCAGGGACTCGAGTTTGAGTAGATTGTGTTGTTTTTCCCTAAGGCAGTTAACTAATCCCGATCCATTGAACGTATCAAGCATGCATATCAACAATCCCTATGACACAAATTGTGGCACCCGAAAGAAATTTCGGATGATCCTACATTCCATGCACTCGAAGACTTTATAGTCTCCACCCGAATCTACGATTTGGCTAGACACTTGGGGGATACTGACATGGGTATACCCTATGGGTACTCGTGTTTATCCTATATGGTCCATCCCAAGAGGAGCCCACGATGCAATCGAAGCCCAGCAAGGATTCAGGTGGCCTAGGTCCGAAGGAAGGAGACTCCTTGGAGCACACATCAAGCAATAGATAGAAATTCAAAAGGGTAAAACCCTAATCTGTAACCGACTTGGCTTACTATCCCGAGACCTAGCCTCCCTATATAAAGGCTAGGTGGGGGCAGCGAGGAGGACATCCATAATCCCAGCATACACCTCGCCAGATTGCATCTGCGCACCCCGTGTAACTCTCGACTCCCCAATAATCAAAGAACAGACAAGCAGGAGTAGGGTCCTCTTTGAGGCCCGAACCTGCGTAAACCGCGTGTCTCCCTACGTGCTTGTTTGCTAGCCGATCGACGCCTCTAGCACTCCCCAATCCCTCAAACCTAAGTCCATCAACGATGGACATTGATGAGTTAACCCCTCATAATGAGGTATCACACTTAAGGGCTTGATGATGCTCGGAGATCATTTTGGTATCGACAGAATCACTGAAGGAAAGAAAGAGAGAGAACAGGAAGAGTTTCAGTAAGTGCGGAGGATGTCCAGAGTGGAGGTGGAAGGAGTTCTATACTCATGAAGATTGAACAATATGTAAGTAAATATTAAATATTGATTTAATCATTTATTTATAATTATTTAATAAAATAAAAAAGAATTAAATGGTCAAATACCTAATTGGGCCAAAATACCTAGGGAAAAGGGCCCATCAGGGAAAAGACCAAAAGGGAGAAAGGGAGGAGGGCCGCATGGGCCCCATGCACCTGCCGACTTGGCCCATGGGGGCCTTGGCCGACCGGCCAGCCCTCCCCCTCTCCTCTCCCTTTTCTTTAGTCCCACATGGCTAAACTAATTACCTATGGGGTGATTTTCCCCTATATATTGAGAGGTATTTTAACAAAATAAATACACCAATAATCAATAAAGGTTCCCTCTCTTTTTGGGAGACCTCCAGTTGATTCTCTCTCCCATGACCATTGTCCCAAGTATGGATCGTGCGAGCAGGAGACCTCTTCACCACGGAGCGTCGTCGCGCTGTGGGATTCGTACCTAGAAGGTCTACTTCCGCAACTGCTGCTGGATGGGAGGATCAGGAGTCATCGTCAGGCATCGGACGTGTGTAACTCCCTCGGAGGTGCAACACTTGGGGCACTAGGAGTCGTTGGAGCTGCAGGAGCCGTAGGACTTCAACATGACCTCGAGGTCAGTGTTAGAGCGACTACATCAACCACACTCTCCCGAGTGTTGACAACGCTTTTCAGTCTTCAAGGGTAAGTTCGCGAAAAGCCCCTCCCATTACTACATTACTAATAGATAGGTCCTAGCATTATGGTTCTTGGCGTAGGAAAAATTTATTGTTTTCATGCGCGAACCCCTACAGTGTTGACTAAAGCTGGAAAAGATACTCCGTGACTCTGATAGATGATTCCACTACATACTGCTATGTATATCTGTTAAACACTAAATATGAGGCTCTACACTACATTAAAATCTATAAAGCAGAAGTTGAGAATCAACTTGAAAAGAAAATTAAACAAATCTAGTTAGATTGTGGTGGAGAGTATTTTTCTAATGAGTTTGATTTTTTTGTTGTGGAACTTGGTATTATTCATGAAAGGACGCCTCCCTATTAACCTCAGTCAAATGGGGTTGTCGAATGGAAAAACCGTACTCTAACGGATTTGGTTAAAGCCATGTTAGATACATCGGGTTTGTCCAAGGCAAGGTGGGGGAGGCTATATTGATATCATGTCATGTCCTGAATAAAGTTCTGACAAAAGACAATGAGATCACTCCCTATGAGCAATGGGAGAAGAGAAGAACGACACTCTCATACTTACATACATGAGGCTATTTGGTGAAAGTCAATGTGCTGATCTAGAAAAAGCATAAGCTTGGATCAAATACAGTGGATTACATTAATTTGGGGACACTAAGAATAGCGTCGGATATTGATGGGGATATGATGAATGTGGTACGCCCAACAGGATGTTCCGATTGGGCCAAAGGTCTCACGAGTGGGCCTGCAGGACGGTGATTGGAATGCGACTAAGGAGAAGGCCCAACGACTGGAGACTAGAGGCCCAGAAGCATACTCGAAGCCCAGTCGGATTAGGTCAAAGCCTCTGAATCCATATCCTGTTCGGTTGTAAACTGTAAACCCTAGCGAGGTGCCTCATATATAAATCTCCCTAGGGTATCCTAAGGACTTACGTTCCATCATACACCCCTTCAAGCGACTCGCTGCTTAGACACCGAGCTCGCCACCCCTGTAACTCGCTCTCCATCAATCCAATCTAGCAGGAGTAGGTCTTTACCCTCCGGGGGGCAAACCTAGGTAAACCATGTGCATCCGCCCCCATCTTTCACCGCAGATGGCCGCGAGCTCTCGCCCCCGTTTGAATCAATCGCTGCCAGTAGCAACGACTGTCGTGGCCATTTCCACGACAGTGGCGCCCACCGTGGGGCCTAGCCGGACTGGCCTGAGTTCTGCGGTGAGACCCTACTCGCCGATCGATCGGCCGATCGCCACCGGCCGCATGATCACCATCGGCAGGATCTTGCAGATCATGCCTAGCCGCTACGTCCCGGTGTCGCGCCCGATCACCCACAGCGTGATAATGCCAATCGGCTCCATCAACCTCTTTGTCGGCTTCACTGGCGCGGTCGACCCAGCAGCGACGGTGATCGTTGGCGGATCGCCGCCGCACCACGATCTGCTCTCGAAGCAGCAGGTCCGCTCCATCAGGAGCCTCGTCACTGAGGACGACTCGGCCGCATGCAACATGGCCGAGACCAACGCCGCCGCGAACGACGAGGCCCTAAACGATGATGTCGACTCCACGACCCCTGCCTTGGTCGACGGATCTATCACCGCGGCATCACGAGAGGACTCCATCACGCGGGTCTCCAACCTTGAGGATTTCGAGGAATCCTCCATCCTCGGGATCTTCGATTTTGATTCCGGCTTGGAGTCGCCCGAGGACTTCCATGCCAGATCCAATCGCTTCAACCCGATCTACATGGCGGGCAACACGGCCGCCCCACCAGATCCGTTCTCCAAACCGATCCCACCGACCGCCATGGCCATAGAGGTGGAGAAGGCCCGCCTGTGACTCGCGGAGGTGCAGCGCAATGAGCTCACCGAGCGCGAGATATACCGCCTCGAGCGGGAAACGGCGCGGGAGCTATCGCTCTATCACCAGCACCGCATCAGGACCCGCCTGAACTCCAACGTGTAGGGCCGCGTCCTCAACTTCAACGACGAAAGTGACCCCGCACGCGCGGCTGAGCACGAGTACTGCGAGAACGCACCACCAGGTGGAAGCAACCGACCATCACCCGGTGCACCGGCGACCGGAGCCCCTCCACCACCCATTGGCCGTGCGCCCCCGCTGGACTAGCCGCGGATCATCATCTCGCCACAGGTCCACGACGCCACGAACTCCCACTCTACTCCACCCCGATGGACAACATCCTCGCGGCTGATGTCGCGGTCGCCAACCCCGATGTCCAGGGAGAAGGCGCTCTGCAGATCCAGTACGCCAAGGCCCTACTCTCCAGGGTTGTCGAGCAACAAGCTGCGGGAGTCGACCCACGGGGTCGGATGTATTCCCGCTCCTCAGCAAGCAGGGCGGCCTCAAGCGGCCACCCCACCATCGCCAATGTCGTGACCTGCCCACTACCCCAGCCCCTGGCGATGCAGCCAAGGGCCGCCAACCCTGCGCTCTCCACCAACGAGCCGCGACCGGTGAACAACACGGTCGCCACCAACGAGCAGCCCATCGACGCTCACACGCACATCGTCAACAACCAGGCCTGGCAGGCGCACCAGCCCAACAACTTGAGGCATACCCTCTGTAATCGCGGTGACCCCGAACCCAGGGGCTCGCTCAGCCGAGTCAGCCCCCAATGCTTCGGGCCCATGATTAGAGGGGAAAAGTACCCCGTCAACTTCAAGGCACCCAAGGAGATCGAAAAGTACGATCCAACGTACGACCCTGCAATGTGGCTGGACACATACCTCATGGCGATGGGAATCACCGGCCACACTGACCTGCTCGCCGCTCCCTACCTCCCCATGATGATGGAGGGCGTGACCTGGCAACAGATCAACACCCTCCCCGCCGACAGCATGGACTCCTGGGAGGAAATGCGGGATGCCTTCGTCAGGTACTTCGAGGGCTCCTACACCCGCGCCACCACCATCGAAGACCTGGAGCGGTGCATCTAGGGACAACGCGAGTCGACCCGCCACTGGTTTCAAAGGTGGCAAGAACTGTGGGTCAATGCTTCCGGCATCCACCCGGACACGACGATACATTGCTTCAAGAACGCGTTCTGGTACGAACCCCTGTTCGCTAAGATCAAGCGGGTCTACTGAACGCTCGACAACATCCTTGACCTCCTCGAGATCGCCAAGTGCTACACGGAGGAGGACCCCAACCAAGACTCCGACGATGTGTCGGGAGGAAGACGCCGCACCAGCGGCCACGACAGTGGGCGACAGTGCGACATGCGCTACAGCAACACCCGCATCACCGGCAAGCGCCGCATGGACGGGAGAGTCGACTTCGTCGCCAACGCCGGCTACAGCCAATGCGACCCCAAGAGCTACCGCCGCGACAGAGGAAATTGCCGCGATAGCGGAAACTACCGCGCCAACTACACGGCGAGGCTGAAATTCGACCCCGCTGCCCTGCTCAACCTGCCCTGCGTCTACCACAGCAGGGAGGGGAAACCCGCCACCCACACCACCACGGACTGGCACTCTCAACGAGATCGAAAAGGCAAGGCAAGCAAGGGAGGACCCCAACAACAACCCACCTCGAGACAATGGAAACACCGGTGGCTTCGGCAACTTCGTCGGCTCGCTACACACCTTCACCGGGCTCGGCACCAAGCGCGAGAGGAAGGTGCTCGCCCGCGCAGTTGCCGTCAATGCGGTGACATAGGTCGATATCCCACGCTTCCTCAACTGGTCCAAGCAGAGCATCACCTGGAGTCGCCAGGACCACGCTCCCAAAATCAAGTACCCAGGACGAGTCGCCCTGGTGGTCAGGCCCAAAGTGGCCGACTATTGGCTGCCCAAGACACTAATGGATGGCGGGAGCTCCATCAACATCATGTATCTGGACACGTTCAAAAGGCTTCAGCTCCCGGAATCAGCAACCCAGCCGACCCTGACAACCTTCCACGGTATCGTCCCCGGTCGAAAGGCGTACACGATCGGAAAACTGACATTACCGGTCACCTTTGGCACACAAGCAAACTACCGCACCGAGCGAATTGAGTTCGAGCTGGTGAACTTCCGCAGCCCCTACCACTGCGTCCTGGGATGCCAAGCCTTCGCCAAATTCATCGCGACCCCACACTACGCCTACAACATGATGAAGCTTCTAGGGACAAGCGACATCATCACCGTCCACGGCGACCCTGATATGGCCGTGGAATGCGAGGACAAAGGTGCCAAGCTCGTCGACGCTGTCATTCTCGTGGAAACTGACCATGCAGAGAAGCTCACAAAATACACGGGCAACATCAACAAGGACGACCCCACCATCCTGAAAAAGCCAACCGCCGCGAACTCCACACTCGAGGCGACCACGCACACCCGCACCGTCGAGCTCGTCTCGGGCGACTCCAGCCAGACGGTCACCATCAGGGCGCACATGAGCCCCGCATAGGAAAGCGCGCTCATCGGGTTCCTCCGTGAGAACCGCGACATCTTCGCATGGAAACCTTCTGACATGCCAGGTGTCACGAGGGAACTCGTTGAGCACAAATTAAACACCGACCCCAAAGTGCGACCAGTAAAGCAGTCGCTGCGGCCCTTCAATGAAGAGCGGCACCGAGCAATCGCCAAAGAAGTGCAATGCCTGCTAGCCGCAGGTTTCATCTAGCCAATAAAATACTCCAAGTGGTTGTCAAACCCAGTCCTGGTTTTGAAAAAGAACAACACATGGAGAATGTGTATCGACTACACCAACCTCAACAGCGCCTACCCGAAGGAGGAGTTCGTCCTACCGCGCATCGATCAGATCATCGACTCACGCGGGATCGGAGTCGCTGTGCTTCCTCGACGCATACTCTGGTTACAACCAGATCAAAATGGCAGTCGAGGATGAAGAGAAGACGGCGTTCATCACGCCATTCGGCGCCTTCTACTACACGGCCATGACGTTCGGCCTCCAGAACACACGCGCCACATACCAAAGGTGCATGCAGGGGTGCCTCGCGAGCCAAATTGGCCACAACATTCACATATACATCAACGACATGTTGGTAAAATCCACCCGCCAGGACGACCTGCTTGCCGACCTGACCGAGACCTTCGCAAACCTGCGGAGGTACAACATCAAGCTGAACCCAGGAAAATGCACCTTCCGCGTCCCCACAGGACAGCCACTAGGATATGTAGTCTCCAAGCGAGGTATCGAAGCCAACCCCACCAAGATCAACACCATCGCACGACTTGGGAAACCCGAGTGCCTGCGCGACGTCCAAAAGTTGGCCGGGCGAGTTGCGGCCCTCAGCCGCTTCATCCCCTGACTAGGCGAGAAGGCAATGCCCCTCTATCGCCTGATGCGCAAGAACCCCACGTTCCAATGGGACGCGGAGGCGGACGATGCACTCAAAGAACTCAAAGAAGTGCTACTCGTGGCTCCACTCCTTGCCGCCCCGGTCGACAAAGAGCACATGCTCGTCTACATGGTGGCCTCCACTCGAGTCGTCGGCGCCGTGATGGTCGTCGAACCGCCATAGGAGGGCAAGGAGCGCCCCATACAGCGACCTGTCTACTACATCACCGAAGTCCTAAAGGACTCACAACAACGCTACCTGCAGTACTAGAAACTGGTGTACGCGGTATTCCGAGCTCAGCGGCGACTCCCCCATTATTTCCAGGAGCACCTAATCACGATGGTCTCCTCCGCATCTCTACAAGACATAATACGCAATCGCGAGGCGACTGGGCGAGTCGCCAAGTGGGACGTCGAAATCGGCGTCCACAACATCAAATGCGAGCCCTGCAAAGCGATCAAGTCACAAACCCTAGCTGATTTCCTCGCATATTGAGAAGAAGCGCAGCAGCCGGAAAAACTACCATACCTTCACTACTAGTCACTCCACTTTGACGGATCCAAGAACGCCGACGGTGCAGGGGCCAGGGTCATATTGACCTCCCCCAAAGGAGACAAGCTCCGCTACATGCTCCACCTCAACTTCAAGCCCTACACCAACAACATGGCAGAATACGAGGCCCTCCTCCATGGCATGCGGGCCGCCAAGGAGATGAACATCAACCGCCTACGGTGCTATGGAGACTCCGACCTAGTCGCCGGCCAGGTCGCCGGAACATGCGACGCCGTCTCTCCAACAATGATCGCATACCGCCAAGCGGTAGACCAGCTGGGAGGACACTTCAACGGCTATTCGGTCGAGTGGATCGACAGACGCAAGAATGAGGAGGCAGACGCCCTTTACCGCATCGGGGCAGCTCGACAAACGCCACCCACAGGCGTCTTCCTCGACATCATCCACAAACCTTCGGTCTGCCCATCAAAGGAGATCGACATCGGGATACCACTACAACCCGAGCCGACCCTAGTCGCCATGATCGTGGAGCCCAGCGACTGGACGGCACCATACGTCGCCTTCCTCGAGCACAAGATCCTCCCGAGCGAGATGGAGGCACGAATGATCGTGCGCCGCTGCAAATCCTTTGTCATCATCAACGGCGAACTCCACAAGCGTAGCATGACCGGCATGTTCCAACGTTGCGTACTGCCAGAAGAAGGCCGCAAGATCCTCCAGGACATCCACGCTGGTGATTGCGGCCATCACGCTGGCGCCAAGTCGCTGGTCTCCAACGCCATGCGGCACGGCTTCTACTGGCTCACCGCGCACGCCGATGCCACCAACATCGTCCAACAATGCGTCGGGTGCCAGAAGTACGCCAACCAGACGCACCTCCTTGGTTCGGCACTCAATGCCATCCCCATCACATGGCCATTCGTTGTATGGGGCATGGACATGGTAGGCCCGTTCAAGAAGGCCCCATCCGGCTTCACCCATCTCCTGGTCGCGGTCGACAAGTTCACCAAATGGGTCGAGGCCAAGCCGATCAAAAAGTGCGACGGCAAGACGGCCACCAAGTTCTTATGCAAGCTCATCTACTGGTACGGCTACCCGCATAGCATCATAACAGACAACGGCACCAACTTCGCCAAGGGGGCCATGGCAGAATTCTGCGAAGAGCACGACATACGACTCGACCTTGCTTCAGTCGCCCACCCGGAGTCGAACGGCCAAGCAGAACGCGCCAACCAGAGCGTCCTCCACGGGCTCAAGCCGTGACTCCAGGTGCCCCTCGAGCGCACCCCAGGATGCTGGGTTGAAGAGCTCCCCTCTATAATATGGGGGATCCGCATGTCTGTCAATCGCTCCACCGGGTTCACACCCTTCTTCATGGTGTACAGTGCCGAAGCCGTAATGCCAACAGAACTGGAGCACGACTCACCTTGAGTCGCCAATTACGTCGAGGCGACAAATGAGACCGCCCGCCAAGACAGCATCGACCAAATCGACGAGGCACGCGACTTGGCTCGCTCCCGCACCGCCATCTACCAGCAGGGACTCTGCTGCTACCATAGCTGCCGAGTCCGGACTCGCACCTTCCAGGAGGGCGATCTGGTCCTACGACTGGCTCAGGACAAGAAGGGCATGCACAAACTCTCCCCCCCCATGGGAGGGGCCATTTTCCATAGGGTTATTCCTCAGCAATGACGCCTACTACCTCATCGACATACGAGGTGACGGCCAACTCGAGGTTGGGAGGCCATGGAATGTAAACCTCCTCCGAAAGTTCCCATACATAGAACTCAAGCATGTACTCAGATGACATATATAATGAAAGTCATTCGGTTCACAAAATTGTGTCTACTCGCCATATCCTTGTGCCACTCGCACTCGTACAATTAGCAATACGCTACCCACGGAAGTCAACCCTTGGTCGAGCGACTGGCACGGCTAAGTAGTGTGGCCTAAGGGCACCAAAAATACTCGGGCCTTGGGACATCCACGAATACGCCAACCTGGAGCCACCATCGGAGTCGCCTAGCTCGACTGGCCCAACGGGCCAAGACGACCGGTATACGCTTCTCACAGCGACATGTCCTTCCCATCCTCGCGCAAAGCGACTCGAACGGTTAAGTACCACACACGGGGACTCCGCAAAAATGGAACCCTCACGCGGCTCGGGAACACACCAAGTAAGAGAGCTGCCTTGGACTCGCCCAGCGACTGGTTCTCCGAGCCAGGGGAGGAGACGCGTTACAAACAACGCATTAGTAACTTACAACAGGCACGCGCCCAAAAGTACTACGCTCGAGGACTCGCCTACAAATAATCCCACTCGCGCTCGGGGACTCGCCCCTTCAGGAGACGCAAGGGACAAACAATGCACAATCAAAAGAAAACACATATGTATACAATCGAGTTATACCCCATTAAAGGGCGGACACGCTCGGGGACTCGCTCAAACAAACAAAAAAACACACCACACAATCACGCTCGCACTGCGAGTCGATTGACTCCTCTTAGTCAAAATATTGTTCATATTACAAAAATCGCCACTTGGCATATATTACAAACTGCCCAGAGATGCTATCTATTTTGCAGACCCTGGCGAAGAAGCATCCCCACCACCCTTGACACGGACAAAAGGTTGGCAGGGGTTTGTCGGTAGGTCGTCAGCGACTTCGACAGCGCCGACCAGAAGGGTTGCTCCGACTTCAGGTCGCGATGCTCCGGCTCGGGGTCGCTAGGCGCCAATACCGTCTCCTAGTATGGCAGAAGGTCCACCATCGCCAACACCCGATCAGCAAAGGGGGCAGCCTTGGTGGTCAGGTTTAGCACCTCCGACATCTCCACTGTACCAGTCACCGAAGGGTAGCCGCTGGTGATGTCGTCGAGGTCGAAATCGTTGGGGAAGTGAGCAAGACCCAAGCTCAATGTTGTGGTGGCCCCGCTCCTGAACGCTGAGCGTGCCATCCACTCCATGATGCTGGGCACCTCCTCCAAATAGCGCCACACTTCCGTCAGTCCCCCGGGAATAACCTCGGTGGGGGACATCCCTTGAAGGACTGCTTGGACACACAACGCCAAGGTAGTAACCGCGTTCACCACGGGAGTCACGCACTGCGAGGCGTTGAAGGTCCGCACCACCGGGTTGCTTTGCCCTATCACAGCTGCAACATCAGACGTTAGTGACACTATGGATTTCCCCACTCGGGGACTCGCCAAACATGTTAAGCAAAGAATAGAGACTCACCAAGGCGTTTCCGGCAGTTCTCGGTGACGTGCTTCTCCAGGGCGACATGATCGTTCTGCAACCCCAGGATGATCGAGTCCGTGGCCTTCCGCTCCTCTTCAGCTGCAGTGACTGCAGCCTTCGCTCGATCCTCAGAAGAAATCGAGGCCGCTTTTGCCTCCTCCAACTCCTAGACTAGCGAGGCGATTCGCCCATTCGCCACGTCTAGCTCGGCAACTGGGACGTACCCTTCACGGGCACTGGCAATTGCAGCTGGAAGACCATCTGAAAAGAAAAGAAACAAATCGTCAACACGCCAGAACACCAATGGTTCACAGCTGAAAAACGAATCAAGTACTTACCAACAGTCTCCTGGAGTCGCCGGTTTGCTTCTTGTGCCACGCGCAGATCCCGCTCCAGACGCTCCTTCGCGGCCAAGCGATCTGTCGACTCCCTTTGCAAGCCCTGCAAGAATAACAAAAGTTAGCACTTACCAAAACAGATATTTAGTTCCTAGCCACTGAAAATCAGCGACCAGGAACTCGGGGACTGGCAACTCAAAGAAATTCAGTTCCTAGCCGCTGAAATTCAACGACTAGGAACTCGGGGACTGGAGAGTAGAAGCAACTCAGTGTCTAGCCACTGAAATTCAGCAACTAGACACTCGGGGACTGGATGTACCTGAATGGCGGCGCCAAGCATCTTGTGAAGCTCTCCGGCATCCGTCGACGGGACCGTGAAGGAGGTGCGCCCGCGACGTGACCCAGCGTCTTCATCAACGATCTCCAGGCTCTGTGGAGACTGGTTGTCTGCCACGCCTGGAAACCCCTTCGCCATGAAGCGTGGGAACGTTGATGACGCTCTAGCCGGGGCACTGGTCACCAGAGCCAACGTTTCCGTCGCTGGAGCGCCCATGGCTGGCTCCGACCGCGTAGCCGCACCTCTTCGATGACTGCAGCGAGATCGCTCTCCTTGGCGCTATCCATCGCCACGGCATCATCGGCACCGCCTTTCTGCCTCTCACGAAGACATCTGAAGCCCATGACACCGCGGGCTTCCTTGACGATGAAGCCGCGGTTGCCGGAATTTCTGGCTCCGAAGACGTGGCCGCTCTTGAAGGTTGCGGCGACTTTGATGCCGTGGCCTCAGCCGCCTCCTGGCCTGTTGCCCTCGAAGCCGTTGGCACAATCACCGCCAGAGGAACTTCCACTGTCACCTCGGTGTCCTCGTCCTCCAATCCCTTAATCGGAATCGCATCCTCCGGGATCTTGTGCGAAGTCTTAGGGGTGTCATCATCATCAGAGTCGTCATCTGACTCAAACACCACCGCCGACCTGGGCGGCGATGCTAGCTTCTTTGTTGGCGACTTCAGTTTGCACGCGGGCTTCACCGGTCTGGTCATGCGCCGAGATGTGTGCTCCTGCACGATCTCTTTGCCCCCTTCGTGTTCATCAAGGCTGCGACTCGCCTCGAATTCGCGCTGCTTCTGCATGCGAGTCTTGCAAGCCGTAGGTGCTGGGGGAGGAACCTCCACTTCTTCCTCGTCGCTTTTGGAGGAATCACCTTCAGAGGCTTCTTCGAGCTCCCGGGGGACCTCTTCGTCAAGCGGAGGGAGCCAACCTTCCAACACCTGGAACAACTGAGAACAACCACAAATAAGTATCGAATGATGCGACTGCAAATTACATTGCAGAAATTGCGACTAGAAGGAAAACTTACTGTGGGGCTTCATTCTTCACGGGAGTGTATGTGGCGAGCCCGGCCGATGTGGTTGTAAATTCTGCATCGGTGATCTCCTTCAGGGCGGGCTTGTAGTCTTCGATTTCCCACGACTCTTTGCTGGTCCGGGAGGGATCGTGTTTCCTGTTGTACTCATACATCCATTGCGGCCGAGCCGCTAGTGGAACCAGACGCCGCCCGAGCTAGCAGTTGTAGAGGTTGATCAAGGACAACCCCTGATCCTTCAACCTCTGGATCTGGTCCATCATTTCCGCGACGGCCATCCTCTGGTCTTCAGGGAGTTTCTTCGGCGCCAGCCGGCGAGGCTCACTCCTTTCTGCGACGAACTCGGGAAGCGCTACTTCACCAGAGGGAGTGGACTATTTCACGTAGAACCAGCTCTTGTTCCACTCGCTCGCAGCCTTCTTCAGCAGCAGAAGCTTGATAAAGGTGGCCTTCGGCTTCAATTGGAACGTGACGCTGCCGGTCGCCAACATCAAGCCACCAGACGCCTCGCGCCCGATGCGGCTGTGGAAGAGCTCCAGCCACAGCGAGAAGTATGGCCTACAGCCAAGATAGCATTCGCAGAAGGCGACAAAGATCGCCAGCTGCTCGATGTTGTGCGGACCAAGATCCGGCGGATTGATTGCATAATACGCACAGAAACGCCGGAAGAACGGTGAGGTGGGGAACCCCAAACCCCTCTCTAGGTGGCTAGGGAAGCAAATGAACTCGCTGGCCCGCGGCTTCGACTCGATCTCGGAGGGAGCGGGGACCCGCTAGTTCCCCTTGTGAAGGACTCCGGCGTCCTCGAAGGATTTGAGCTAGGCCATGGTGCACTTGGATTTCCCCCATGAACCTTTTGGAGGCGCCATTAGGAAGGACGTGGGGTCGCTTGGTGTGAAGGGATCGAATCAAAGGAAGACAGGAGAAATGGATGCGTGAGAATAAAGAACGCAAGGAAGGATCTGCAAGGCTGATTTGTTACTCCCCTTATAAGGAGGCGCTACCCGCCAAATTCGGGGTAGCCGTTACCTGCGGTAATTACGCCGAAGTTACTGTTGGAATATCCAACGGATAGTTTGACCAGGTTGACGGTCCAACTCCTCCATTCCACTCGCTGGCAACTAGCCCTGTCCACTCGCCAAAGCAGCGACTTGGCAGCCGTGGTGTTCGCTGGAGCAGCAACTGGGAGCCTGGGGAAAATTTCCTTGGTTTCAGTGGAGTCCATCGCCGATTTGACTAGGCGTCCAAATTGGACTCGCCTACTCCGACTTCCAAATGACCACCTACGTCTGAATCAATGATGGCCTCGGGGACTACTGATGGGGATATGCCAAATGGGGCATGCCCAGCAGGACGTTTCGATTGGGCCAAAGGTCTCACGAGTGGGCCTGCAGGACGGCGACTGGAATGCGACTAAGGAGAAGGCCCGGCGATTGGAGACTGGAGGCCTAGAAGCGTACTCGAAGCCCAGTCGGATTAGATCAAAGCCTCCGAATCCATATCATGTTCGGTTGTAAACTGTAAACCCTAGCGAGGTGCCTCATATATAAACCTCCCTAGGGTATCCTAAGGACTTACGTTCCATCATACACCCCTTCAAGCGACTCGCTACTTAGACGCCGAGCTCACCACCCCTGTAACTCGCTCTCCATCAATCCAATCTAGCAGGAGTAGGTCTTTACCCTCCGGGGGCCGAACCTGGGTAAACCATGTGCATCCGCCCCCATATCGCACCGCAGATGGCCACCAGCTCTCGCCCCCGTCTCAATCAATCGCTGCTAGTAGCAGTGACTTCCGTGGCCATTTCCACGACAGATATAGATTTCTAGTAGTGAAATCTGAAGTACCTGACATAAATGTTGGTACAATTATAGAGTCTAAAGATGCTACATTCTTTAAGGATATGTTTCCTATGAGAGTATGCCAAACACTTCTAGACAAGAATCAGAGGAAACTCCTGAGCCTGCCATTCGTATGGAATATTATGAACAAACACATGATGAAAATCCTGAGGAGGATGACGAGGAAACCCTTGGCAGGGGAAAGAGACAGAAGACTGGAAAGTATTTTGGTGATGATTTCCTCGTGTACCTTGTGGATGATACTCCCACTTCTATTTCAAAATCTTATGCATCTTCAGATGTTGACTACTGGAAAGAAGCAGTCCATAGCAATATGGACTCCATCATGGCTAACGGGACATGAGAAATGGATGTAAACCATTTGGATGTAAGTGCGTGTTGAAAAATAAGCTTAGGCCCGATGGTACTATTGAAAAGTATAAGGCTAGACTTGTGGCCAAGGGTTATTCCTAGAAAGAAGAGGAAGATTTCTTCGATACTTGTTCTCCCGTGGCCAAACTGACCACCATTCAAGTATTACTCACGTTCGCAGCCTCGCATGGTCTTCTTGTCCACCAGATGGATGTTAAGACGGCTTTTCTAAACGGAGAGCTAGACAAGGAAATCAACCATATGGCTTTGTGATAGATGGTCAGGAAGGAAAGGTGTGTAAATTACTTAAATCTTTATATGGCCTGAAACAAGCACCTAAGTAGTGGCATGAGAAGTTCAATACAACTTCAACATCTACTGGCTTTGTTGTTAATGAAGCCGACAAATATGTATACCATCGCCATGGTGGGGACGAAGGAGTTATACTGTGCTTGTATGTTGATGACATACTGATGCTTGTGACTAAACTCAAAGTCATCGAGGAGGTTAAGTCGTTTCTATCTCAGAATTTTGAGATGAAGGACCTTGGTGTGGCTGATGTTATCTTGAACATCAAGCTATTGAGAGATAATGAGGGTGGGATTATGCTTCTGCAATCCCATTATGTTGAGAAAATTTTGAGTCATTTTGGATATTCGGACTGCAAAATTTCTCCAACACCATATGATCCTAGTGTGCGGATTCGAAAATTCGAAGGCACAGCTAAGGACCAGCTGAGATACTCTCAATTCATTGGTCACTCATATACCTAGCTAGCTCTACAAGGCCTAACATCATGTTTGTCGTGTGCAAACTGAGTCGGTTTGTTTCCAATCTGTGTGATGAGCATTGGCTTGCTGTTGAAAGAGTTATGCACTATCTGAAAGGTATTATGAAGTATGGACTGCACTATACCGGACAACCGTCAATACTTGAAGGGTATTGTGATGTGAATTGGATCTCTGATGCTGATGAGATGAAAGCCACAAGGGGATATGTGTTTACCCTTGGAGGTGGTGTTGTTTCCTAGAAGTCTTGAAAGAAAACGATACTAACGAGATCAACAATGGAAGTAGAACTAACATCATTAGAAACATCTAGTGTCGAAGAAGGATGGCTTCGAGATCTTTTGAAGGACTTGTCAGTGGTTGAAAAGCCAGTACCGGCTATCCTTATGAATTGTGACAATCAAACTGTAATTTTCAAGGTAAAGATTTCAAAGGACAGCATGCAGTCCAACAAATACATAAGAATGAGCTTAAAAGTTGTTAGACATTTAGGAAACTCCAGAGTGATGGCGTTGGATTATATCTAGTCAGCTAAGAATCTGGCAGATCCCTTCACTAAAGGGCTATCACGTGTTGTGATAGAAAATGCATCGCGGGAGATAGGTATGAGACCCACATGAGTTGGCATGGTAGTAACCCAACCTATGTGATCGGAGATCCCGTGAAGTAGGATCTGGAAAAACAAGCTAGTGGTTAACAGAGGAGAGTAGTTTACTAACCCACTCCGCTGGAGATGCAATACTCTCGGAAACTATATGCCTGGTTGACTTTTGTTTAATTGTGTTCCAAAGCTTCCATAAGAAAGATGCTATCCTATAGAGCGATCTTTGGAGTAACACACCTATATGAGCCCGACTGCTGGTCACAGTCTATGAGATTGAGGTGATCTCTAGTAAGCTCATGGAAAGTCTAGGAGTGTGACTAATATGCTCCACCCGAGGGGTCATCCTTCAGCAGTCTAGTACTGGTAAGACGTTTGGTGAAACTCCTTTACGCCAACTGACAATTCAAGACATAGTCCATTGTTCAGTTGTAAAGGAGTGTAGCCATCTGTTCTAGGTGGATGTTCAACCTTGATAGATCTCCACAGAAAACACCAATATATCAAAATAGTGTTTGGAACAGAGGATAACATGATGGGCCTTCGGAATCTGATGGGGGATTGTTGAAATATTGGAGTGGGATTTAGGACCATTTAACAATTTCAGAAAAATCCCTAAACGCCCGTGCTGTCAAGGCAAGAGGAGTGATAGGAGTTTAGTCCTACATGGCTAGTTGAGAGAGATTTTCACCAACATATAAGGTGAGCCTTTCTCCCACTAGTATGAGTTGGTGTGAAGTGAGGAGAGTGTTCCACATGCGCGCTCCTCCTCCGCCGCCTGCCTCGCCACGACGCACGCGCGTGTCGCGGGTTGCGGGAATCTCGTCGAGCCGATTTGTTCTTTTTTTGCGTACGTACGTTTCTATATTAATGGCTTGCATTTCTGTTGGCTCTCGTCTTCGACTCTGTGCCTATATAGGGGAGAGGTCCCTCCTCTCCAGACTATATTAGAACACTACTCTGCCTCCACTTGTTTCTGCCCCTATCGTTCCTTCCACTAGTGCTGCCGCGGGTGATCCCGCCCCGTCCACTGCGTACATGACTGACGGGAGAGTATGCCTCCGAAACCGCACCCCTCGAGATCATGTATGGAAGAGGGGCGATTAGGTTTTTGGGAGCATCTTCTAGGCAACCGCTCGCTCTCGATCGACCGCGTCCATGTCTTTGTCATCACCATGGCCACCGACGCCGAGAGGGCCACTGCTGACAAGAGGGCGGCCGACGAGGCTGCCTCCGCTGATCCTACGGCCAACTGGCCGACCGGAGGGTATAATATGTTTATCTCTCTCCTATTTATTTCTACGTGCACAGTAGTAGTAATTTGTGTAGATGATTCTACGATCTGTTTAATACTGCATGTCTATATTATCAGGTATCCGTATGTGCACGGTATTATTATGATTTATTCCTGGATTAATATAATCGAAAAATTGCCTAGATTTTTAACAATATTCAGTAGAATATTCGGGATCTGTTTAATACCGCTTGTCTGTATAATATAATCGAAAAATTATCTAGATTCTTAACAATATTCAGCACCTTGATCCCTTGGGCCAGCCGCGCCACCTCCTCGTGCCATGTTCGGAGCTATTCGGAGTGCGCTCGCCGCCGCCGCGCCGTGAGGTAACAAGCAGGTGTGTTAGCTGTGTGCGTGCACGAGGAACTGAAGAGGGAGAAAATGTGTATATACGTACGGTGGTGCCAGATGTTGCCGATGGTGTCGAGTACGTAGGGTTTGCCCGCGCCGTTGCTCGCCGCCATGGAATCAAATAGACTAGTCGTGAATAGAAGATTGATGATGGACTTGAGACACCCCGCCATGGAATCGAGCTCGGAGGGCAGCGGTGGTGGCGCCGTTGGAGGCGGATGGGAGCAGTTGGTGGTGTATTTTTAGTGGAGAGAAATGTTGATCGCTTTTGCTGTAAAATTTACGGGTTTAACCACTTTTGCAGCATCTGCTGGAGATGCGAGATCTATATGAATGCGAGTCATTTTTTTCCGGACGGAGACAGTATTTGTTTGTTTAGGAAAGCGTCCAGGTTCTTACATGTGGTTTGGGTGCAAAACTAGTGGACGGTATCAAAACGATAAAAAATGGATTGGGAGAGTATAACCGCTCGCGTTTACGGCCGATCAAGTAGGCCATTCTGATCAGCTTGTTTGGCGTTGAAAGATTCCAGGGCCCATATTCTATTGCTACTACTCGTCCACCTACCACCGTCTAGTTAAGCCGGAATAAATGGTAATCCCCAGCTCTTGACGTCACGTCGGCCTATGAAAACGAAGTTGCAACCATGGTTGAAGTATCAACTCACATGAACTCGGGACTTGAGAGGTCCTCCTCTTGCAGTCCATGACTTCATTGAGAAGAAAAACGAGAGAAACTAGCAGGGTACGACAGAGACATCAAAGACCAGGACAATGCCATCTGGGGCTATGGAAGACACGTGTATGGTTATGTGGATCGAGATGCAGCCCCGAGCTAACCTATTGCTACTTTTTGATGTAGCACCGAGCTAACCTACTGCTACTTTTTGATGCAGCCCCGAGCTACCCTAAAAAAGGAAGAACGGTACGTGCACTCGAAATAGCACATTTTGTTTTTGGAAAGATCGGTGGGTTTCGGAGTACTTCCTAAATAATTTATTTGAATTTGTCTATGTTCGAATATATCTCCACATGACTTAGTGTATACATACATACGAATTTAGATAAATTCAAATCAATTGTTTCCGGATGGAAAAGTATAAAGCATCTCGAATGTAATAAAATTTATATCGAGATCCTAACAACCTCTTCTCCCACCGGAGTAAGCCACTGACGCGTTTTTGTCGCCGCTCTCTTACTGTAGCCGGCCAGACGCTATTGATGACAGTCGGAAACTTTTCATGCACATGCCCCTAAGGACCACAACTCCAGAACCAAAGTCGTCGCTAGTGAACCCTTAAATTGATCCGAGACTCTTAACACCAAACCTATTACACATGCAGACTGGATAAGATCTAGCACTCCATAGAAGGGACGACCAAACGAATCCCCATCCCTTCTCAATGCCATTAGCGAGATCACCGCCGATGATGTGGACGAGGAGGGAGGCATACCTTATTCTTATCCAACACAACTCCACTATAGCCACCATAATGTCGATGTCGAGTGTCAAAACTCTTACTTTAGGGAATTTAATATAGCACCTAGCACATGTCCGAGGTCCCCACCCCATCCCATCGCGGGAGTGGAAAGCAGAGGAGGCAATGACTGGTCGATTCCAGGTCGTATACGGCGAGGATAAAACTAATAAGACTTGAACTGTAATCTTAATAATGAAAGAAAGGTACTCTCTCCGATCTAAATTAATGACTCGGATCTGTCCAGATTCGAATCTATTATTAGTCTAGATCAGTGGGACCGTGGGAGTTGTACATTTTGGTACCTATCTAAGTGCTTATTTTGTAGGTGAGTATAATTTAATCACCTGGAATGTAGGTGGAAAAAAAAGAAAATCTGAGGTAGAAAACAAGTGTGGCGCCCCGCAAAAACCACTACTAGAAAATCGCGTTGTTTTTGTGCATTGCATCATCATGACCGCATGCTCATGTCATCATGCCACATTGCATTTGAGCATCGTCATCATCATGCATCTGTTTGTCTAAAACTATTTTCGAAAGACTATCTTTATTTTCGAAACGCCCCGTCTTTATTTCAAAGTAAAACCCGGGTCTCCGGATTATTTTGTTTCGTCTACCAATGGATTTCAAAAGCCCCGTTTTCAATAAATAAAATGTTTAATTATTTTTAGGGGCAGCCGAACCGGGCCGATCCGACCCAGTCGGCCACCCCAGTACAAAAACCAGAGCTGTCTAAGACTTTTCCTACCTAACCCTAACCTACCCAGTCCCCAGCCACATCACTTCCTCCAATCCCATGCCGCCACCTCACCTCTCCCTTCCCTCTATCCAATCCTATGCAGCCACATCAGCCCCTGGCCCCACCTCCTCTCCACCCCACCCCACCTGGCGCGACCCGTCCCGCACTCACCATCCACCCCGCCTGGCCCCACTCCCCCACCGACACCCACCAAACCCGCCGCCTGGGATCTCCACCCACATGCCCCCCACCACTCCGACCCCCGTCTCCCCACCACCTGCCCCTCGCTCACAGGCCCCTGGTCCGCCTGCGCCTCCCAGCGTCTCCTCCTCCCTGCTGCCGCCTTCTCCAGCCGGGCCGGAGCCACCATCACCGCCAAGGTCCACCTCGGACCGACTCGCCCTCTGCAACTAACGACCACCGCCTGGTCCCCGCCTCCTCCGCCTCGTGCTCCACCCACCGGCGCCTCCTCTCCTTCCTCTCCCCTCGGCCGCATCTCCATGGTCGCCATCCACCTCGCCAGTCATCGCCGCCACCGCCACCGACCTCTCCTTCGCGCCTCCTGAGCTCCGCTGCCCGCCAGAGCTCTGCTCGCCTGCCCTCGAAGGCCAGGCTGGGCGCCTGGCCCCTGCCTGCTCCTCGCCGCTGCCGGCCTCCCTCCCTGCCCTCGCCTGGGTCCCCTTCCTGCGTGCTGCCCCTGGCTGGCTCACTTTGCCGTGGGTGCTCCTTGCCCCCGGCCCCGCAGCACCAACCCATCCTCGGCCCGGCGGCCTTCCTCCTGCCGCCAGGGGAACCGCCTTCGTCGAGGTCCTCGTCGTCCTCGAGCTCTCCCTGTAGACCCGTCTCTGCACGTCCGTCGCCATCCCTCTGCACCGTGGCTTACCCGGCCCTGCCGTCGTTTTTCCTCTCTGTTGCTTGTGTGTTGTGTTTTGTGGTGAGATGGGGGCACATGGAGTGATGTGGTGCCACCTGGAGTACGCTACCGAGAACCGTCCCGATGACAAGATGATCTCTACCAATACCGACACAAGCGCACAAGACAACCCGCGGTGAAATGCAAGACCTTCACGGGACACCAAGATCTCCCGGCGCCGAGACCCGAGCCCGACCCCGACAATCAAGCCGGAGACCCCAAGATCTTCCTCAAGGGCGACAAGATCGTCAACGGGGAACCGAAGACCCGAAACGACAAGTTCTTCTTCCCGGAACGACAAGTACTTCACCACGGGACACCAAGTTCTCCGTCATGGAACACCATGATCTTCGACACAGACGCCAAGACCGACCCGATACGAGAACCCGACAAGATCTTCGCAACGACAAGACCGACACCGACCAGGACGAATCCGATGCGCCCCGACGCCGAACCAAGTCCTTCTTCGCGGAACGCCAAGATCTACTCTGTTATCCGAGAACGATCCCGCCGAGACCGAACCCTAGATCCGGACCCTGAGACTGACCCCGAACCCCCCTGAGCCCCAAGATCTTCCGAACCCAGATGTGTGACCCCTTTTCCGAGCCCTATTTTATAAATTGCCAACTATATAAACTGTTGCATTTAATTAATCATGCTTGCATATTCATGTGGTTTGGGGGCCTTATGCCGATTCACCATATAATTAAATATTGAGACCATATGAGGCTTTTCTAGTCTTATATTGGTCCCATTTAAATTTGTGTAGCGAACCGGTGATATATTTTGCCATGTTAAGACAACATTTAAATTGTGGGGTATCTAAACAACATGAACCTTCTAAATAAATGTCGGGACCCCGGTTCCGCTTAATATGGCCTAAATGCATCGCACCTTCGCCATGTCATACATCATACATGCATCATGCTCGGTCTTCTGCCGTAGTAATAAATAGTGTATCCGGTGTTTCTTCTAGTGTTTTGCTTCTTCATGATAAGGCCGTTGAGTTGATGTGAGCTTCGCCCCGACCTTCGGATGAACCTTCGGCAATGCTTTCAGGCGAGCATCTCCCCCTTTCTACCTATCTTACTTTTATAGTATTTATTCCCTCCTGTTGATCTATTGCTATCTGTGTTGCGATGCTCTAGTTTTCGTGCCCGTGATATTCCTTGCAGCCTTATATTGCCATGGACACATCCTATTACCTGTTGTTTGGTAGATAGTTGGACTTGCGCGTCGTAGTCGCTTGCTCAAGTGCTGTTGTGTGTCGCCAAGTACCACAGTTGTTGGAGTATGGCCGCATGTTTAATGTTGGAGTTGATCAAGACTTTAATTACTGTTTAATAACTAAAATTGAAGTAGGTAATGCAGAGGCACCGGTGGGTGATAGACAATATTTGGTTTCGACCACTCCTGGTGTCCGTGGGACCCGAGTTCTTGACACTGTTCGAGATCGAGCGCTAACCACATGTGGGATGTGGGCACCCCATCGATTAGTACCTGATTTCAAAGTATTGTACTAGGGCCACAACTAGTTTGAGGTTTTATTTACTATTCGTACTTATGCCATGCTTTACGCTTTATTTAAATTGTACGATGTAATCGCACTGTCTTGCTTAGGATCGGGACGTTGCCAGACGACAAGCCCGGTCATCTTTTCGGGTTCCCTCGTTCATAAATCCACCCAAACCCCGAGTCCGTCTCGAGACCGGCCGACTTCGCTATGGGTAGACTTAGTGGGTGGCCCCATGTACTTGCTTTGGGTCTGGGAAACGTCATGACTTAGGCCCCGCCGACATACCGATGGGTGTATGTTAATTGATCTGGCAAAAAGGGTCGAAGTGCGTGTGGATACTTTGGTGCACCCCTGCAGGGTTAAATCTTTTCGAAAAGCCGTGTCCGCGGTTATGGACGACTTGGAGCACAGTTCTCGATCATAGACAACTATAACTAAAGTTTACTGTTATAATTTGACTTGTATCCGATGTGACTAGTAATCAGCTCAACTACAACGGAATGGCTAAATAAAAGTACCAACAACTGCTGGGTTTTGGGATATCTCATGCTAATTGTATTTGACTAGTAAGTGTCGTAACTACAACGGATTGGTTAAATAAACTGCCACGCTTATTTTATCGGGATGACTATCTATACTTGACTAGTAATTGCTGCAACGATAACTGAATAAATAAAACTGCCAACTGTGTGAGTTCCTCGGTTGACTTCCTCGTTTGGTGTCGAGGGGAAAATACCAGGATGGGTATGTTTGGTGGTAGTATCAGGATGGTTCCGAATAGGTCTTTCTTATCCCTCTCTGATAGCCGACAGTTATATCGAGTCTCTATAGGTTGTTTAGTACATGTTGCGCTGCCGCTTCAGTCCACCATACCTATGTAGGCGAGGACCGCCGAATTCTAGCCTCGCCGTGTACTGGCCTCAGTACTGACCGCTCTCTCTTTTTCCTTTGCCCTTTGTCGGCACCCCTTTTGTTTAAGCAGGTTTTGAGATCGACGTCGTTAGCAGGGTTACCCTTCCGGCTTGGGCAGGGTTATGGACGCCATTGGCTATTCTTCAGGGCTCTTAGCTCAATTTGCATCTTGTCCGTACTCGGACGCTCTATCGTTTCAAGGTGATTTGGATCTTTGTCTTGTATATCTGTATTCTTGACTCATGGAGTCGTGTTGTATATATATCTGTTCTGTGGATCCCATCGAGGACTGTTGTGTAATGTTATTACTTTGTTTTCCACCCGCACGAAAGTGCCTGGTGGGCACCTTTGAATCGTTTCTATGCGGGTTTGGCGAGAATCGCTAAGACTTGCATAGGGCCGATTCTGAGGGTGTTACAACAAGTAAAATCACGAAATGTGTCGAGAAAAAAACTAGTCAACCATCACGGAAAGCTAACTAGCAACTCTGCCGCGAAATGTGTCGAGAAACGAACTAGTCAACCATCACGAAAGCCAACTAACAACTCTGCCGCGATCGACAAAATTCAGAATTGAGATTGTTAAAACAATTTAGAAATATAAGGTGTTTTAGTTCTGTGAACCGAATGTATCTACTTTTAGTGTATAGGTTACGTTCGTTTCACATGGCTAAAATTCTTGTATTTCGGAGTAGTGTACATCGGAGCATGGAAGGAGAAGTCTACGCACCGGGCACACCGCACGTCGGCATCACTCGCTCCTTCCATTTGAAGGGCCCCGTAGCTGCCAACAGTTTGACCGGCTCCGGGCTGCGAAGCCGCCAGGAGAGAAGCCGGAACAAGCAAAACCACCACAAGACATAGGGATCAAAACAAGCGTAGCTAGCTCAGGAGGCAGAGGAGACGAAGCAGAGAAGGGGTGGCGAGGAGGCCACCGGTCGTGCGGGAGGGAAGGAGATGGACGTGAAGCGGGCGCGGAGCCCTCGGTCTTCGGCCGACGGCGACGACGACAAGAGGAGGGCGCCCAGGTGGGGCGGCGCCGTCCGGCCGTCGATGGTGCTGCTCGGCTTCCTCATCACCCTGCCTCTCCTCGCGCTCGTTTTCGGCGGCCGCTGGGGAGGCTCCATCCCCTCCACCTCCTCGCCGTCCTCATCGTCGTCGTCCATTCCGGAGGTCACCGGCCGCCACGTCGTCGCCGGCGCCGGCAGCGAAACGCCCAAAAGTAAGCTTCTTCTTTACCCTGCACGCAGTTTGGGCCTCTGAATTGTGAAGATCACGCCCCACGTAAGGCAAGAAAAGCCCGATCGTTGACCGCCAGTAGGCAGGAGAAATTCTTGGGCGGGGCTGGCCTATGAACGAGCAGCTACTGTCGTAAGCAAATCTGCCTCTTTATTCTCTTTCGCCATTCAGCAAAGTAGCGCGGAAATTGCCTTTTTTTTTTGTCAAGAAGTACGAGGATGCCATCTCTAGTACACTGGCATTGTGAGTTATAGCCATGGCCACCCCAATGAGTGAGTAGATCGCTCAATTCTGTGCAAGAACTAGAGATCTAGTTTGCTCAGACAGCCCAAATTTTCCTCGGATATCACTGATCCACAGGTAGAACAATCTTGTAGACCAGATCCCAACGGCAGAGCACTTGAACAGTCAGCTCTGGTTTGGTGCTGTGGCGACAGTGCTGATGCCATGCCATCCCATCCCGTTGTGACGCTGGCGCATCCTTTTGCGGATCTTGTCCTACCTCATCAACCTTTTCACAAAAGGATATAGCTTGTGCCATAATGTCGGTGCATTGCCCTTGCAAAGGGTGTTCCGAAATAGCCAGCCTTTTTAGTTGAGCGAATGAGTGGTCCCTGGCCTTGGGAGGCAATCGGTACTGTTAGCTTAAAGTATCTGGGCGAGGCTCCAAGAAAGTACTGTAGATTCTTAAACTACTGGTGAGGCTCCAAAGTGAGGAGGTCCCAGATGGATAATTTCCTCACAGAACATTTCAAAACAATTCCCTTGAGTAAGATAGTAGAAGTAAGAAATATGCTTGCAACTTTACTCTGTTTTAGGCCAAAATTAGCCTTTTTTTGGGGGGGGGGGGTGGGGGTGGGGGGGGGGGGGGGGGGGGGGGTGGGCAATATGGATCATGACTGAAATGTTAATAGCATGCATGGCGGCAATTGTTTCGTGATGCTACCAATGCTGAATTCCCAACACTGCGTGAGGCCTTTTTGATCCTGTATGACTATATTCATGTTGTTTGCCGTTTTTTAACTGACAAGATTATAACATTCAGTTAACTTGTGTGCAGAAAGCGCAACGCCTCCGAAGAACGTCTCCGCGCCGGCAGCCAAGCTTCTGGGAGGACTGCTCTCCGCGGCATTCGATGAATCCTCCTGCGAGAGCCGATACAAATCTTCGCTGTACCGGAAGCCGTCCCCGTTCCCGCTTTCCCCCTACCTGGTGAAGAAGCTCCGAAAGTACGAGGCGCGCCACAAGAAGTGCGGCCCGGGCACCAAGAGCTACAGAAGAGCCATCGAGCAGCTCCAGGCGGGCCGCAACGTGGTGGAGAGCTCCCATGATTGCAAGTACGTGGTGTGGTTCCCCTGCAACGGCCTCGGCAACCGCATGCTCACCATCACCTCCACCTTCCTCTACGCGGTCCTCTCCGGCCGCGTCATGCTCGTCAACGTGCACCAGGAGCAGGAGGGCCTCTTCTGCGAGCCCTTCCCGGGCACCTCCTGGGTGCTCCCCGCCGGGTTCCCCGAGGGCAACCCCCAGAAGCTCCACGTGGACGCGCCGGAGAGCTACGTCAACATGCTCAAGAGCGGCCTCGTCCGCGCCGACATGCCGGCGTCGTCGCTGCCGCCGTACGTGTACCTCCACGTCGAGCAGACCCGCCTGAGGCTGTCCGACAACATCTTCTGCGACGACGACCAGGCGGTGCTCGGCAAGTTCACCTGGATGATACTCAAGTCCGACAGCTACTTCGCGCCGGCGCTGTTCCTGACGCCCATGTACGAGAAGGAGCTGGATAGGATGTTCCCGCAGAGGGAGGCGACGTTCCACCACCTGGGGCGGTACCTGTTCCACCCGACGAACAAGGTGTGGGGCATCGTGAGGAGGTACTACGAGGCGTACCTCGCCAGGGTGGACGAGAAGATCGGCTTCCAGATCAGGATCTTCCCGGAGAAGCCGGTCAAGTTCGACAACATGTACAACCAGCTCACTAGGTGCATCAGGGAGCACCGGCTGCTACCGGAGCTCGGGGAACCGTTGGCGGCGAACGCGACGGCCGGCGCCGACGGGAAGGTGAAGGCCGTGCTGATCGCGTCCCTGTACCCGGGCTACTACGACAAGATCCGGGGCCTGTACTACGAGAACCCGACCAAGACGGGGGAGATCGTGGCGGTGTACCAGCCTAGCCACGAGGAGAAGCAGGAGTACACGTCAAACGAGCACAACCAGAAGGCGCTCGCCGAGATCTACCTGCTCAGCTACTGCGACAAGATCGCCATGAGCGCGTGGTCCACGTTCGGGTATGTCGCATACGGCTTCGCCGGCGTCAAGCCGTGGATCCTGCTCCGGCCTGACTGGAACAAGGAGGTGTCCCAGATCGCGTGCGTCCGGTCCACGTCCGTCGAGCCGTGCCTGCACTCGCCGCCCATCCTCGGATGCAGGGACAAGCGGGAGGTCGACGTGGCCGCCGTCAAGCCGTACGTCCGGCACTGCGAGGACGTCGGATTCGGCCTCAAGATATTCGATAACTAAACACTGATGATGACAAGATCCGAATCAGTTTTACGCGACGGCAACCGCGTAAGTACGTTTTTTTTTCTCAACTCCCAGCTGTGGATTAATTAGGTATTTGGGGGACCGGAACTTTCTTGTGTTCGTTTTGTATACTACTATTCTATTCAAATTCGTTCTTTGTATAAAAAGTGGCCGTACGTCGCGCCAGGATACGGGCACCAGGATACGGGGATATATATTGCAATTGAAAAATAAAATGAAAGGACATGATTAGGAACTTGCTAGCGATTTTGTAAACTGTTTTTTTTGGCACAATGTAATGTAGATATTTCAAAGATATATTGTTAATATAACTTCCAAGAAACCAAAGTGCACAAATATGTGGTAATTTCTAATGCATAGCTCACCAAACATTTCTAAAATAACATCCATAATCAAAGATCAATCCCGATGTACAAACTGGTTCTACACACACATAATATTGAGAAATTTATGACTTTTATATGGTGAATGCAACCGCATTGTTGAATTCATTATTTTTTGTTCACACATTGCCAAGGATCCACTTGAGCACTCTAGTAGTGCCACGGGGGTTTACCTTCTACTCCCCCCGGCCCGGAATAATCGGGGGGGCAGACTTTGTCCATTTTACAAAACTTTCTTCAAACATTTAATTTTTTTGGCATAAAGCCAGGCACACCTAATATGATCGTCGATGACCTGGAACTCCTCCACCTGGCCAGCCGCCGTTGCCAGCGCTCCTGCGTGGAGCTCCTTCACTAGCCGGCCGGTGCTGCCACCCACCACATCTGCTCAAGCTCTGTTTTGGCCGGCACCTCCATAATATATTCTAATCCTTCAAGTTATGCAATCAGGTTCCTTCAAGTTATGCAATCAGGCCCGAGACAACAGCTCCCGGCACCTCCATAATATATTCTAATCCTTCAAGTTATGCAATCAGGTTCCTTCAAGTTATGCAATCAGGCCCGAGACAACAGCTCCCGTTTATGCATGTAGCAACCTCCTTCCTCTGGCCCACGATCCCATTTAATGTCAGATCCTTCTGTCATGCACATATATGTGTAGCAGGCCGTCCTAATACTTTCCATCTAATTATGGCTGACACAATTAGGCAACCATATGTTCAATGCGGTTGAATTGACTTGCTGATATCCAAGCAATTCCACAACGTATATAAACTGGAGAGACTAGTTGTAAAGAGGCGAGGCGGTACTATCGAACATAGAAAATATATACCTCTATTATTTACCGGCAGTCTTTGAAAGCACCGGTTTTTTGAGTTTAATTCCAAATAGTTTTAAGCCCAGCTAAAGGCCTAGCTAGAGCCTAATTTTTCTAGCCAGCAAGCATTGCTGCTCGCTTCCTCCACGCGAGCACGCGTGCGAGCTGAACAATAGGACAGAAAACATGCGCTGATCAGGCAGATGAGAAAAGAAAAGGCCGAATCGAACCGGTAAAATTTGACTTAGCGGTGGGAGTCCTCGACCACGAGCAGCCGGCGAGTGGCTTTCGCGGCGATCAGCGCGTGAGTGGGCTGCGGCGAGTGCCTTGCGCGCGAGCGGCGGCGAGTGTATGTGCAGCGACGGGCGGCTCCTTCCCGGACAGGGCCCGAGCTCTTAGTGGTGGAGAGGATGGCCTGCGCATGGGCGGCGGCGAGTGCCTTTGGTTGCAGTGACGGGCGGCTCCATCTTGGGCCTAGGCGCGAGTTCTTAGTGGTGGGGGGATGGCCTGCCGCTCGTCCTCTGCTTCGCCTTGCATGTACGCCAGCTGCGAGGGGGCGGCCCGCCTCTACACCTCTGGCCGTGAGCGATGCCAATGCCATTTAGGGCGGCCCCCACCTCTACATTCCGGCGGCCGCAAGCGATGTCGTTCAGGTCGGGCCGGCGTTGCAGCTTGCCTTGCACGGAGATGGTGCAGGCTGCTCCGACGGTGCGGTGGCAAGTGGCCCGCTTGGGATAGGAGGAGACGATGCATGCTTGCTCCGGCCAAAAGAACAGTTTAATTAAGCACACCGAACATTTTAATTAAGCACCGGACAGTTTTAACTAAGGGGTAGTATATCGAAGCTTTAGGGGTAAAGTTCTCTAGAAAAGTGTTGGACCGGAAAACACATTGGATGCTTACACGTGTATACATAGATCTCCTGGTTTACCTTCCGATCCATGAATTATACTACTCACGCCGATCCATACTAATGATCTCAACTTTATCAAGATTCGTACGTATCTAGTTAAATATTTAGATTAAATATTGATCTGTATTTAGACAAAGTTGATACTCCCTATATCTAGAAATAACTGATTTGTATTTGTGTAGTTTCATAAAGGGCGTGCCTAGGTCTCAGGCGACTGAGACTTAACTAAGTCTCAGTCGCATGACGTCAGAGCTAATCTGAACCCATCGAGTTTCCCACTTTAAGCCCAACGCTCAACTAGTATTCTGCTCCTGGGCTTTTCCTGTTCTGTTTCTGTTGATTGGGCTGTTTGTCATATTTGTTGTTGGGCTTTTGTCCTGTATCTGAAGGAAGTATCCAGAAACAAAAGGTGTGATATTACATCTGTATCCCCAACTACTCTGCCTCCTTCTTCGTTTTACCCGTCTCACCAGATCCTTCTCCAAGCAAACGAAATCTCCATGAAAAGAAAGGAGACTTAAGATTGAAAATCATGTCCAGGGAAGGAGAACGACAAAACCATGCAGAAGCAACGAGCATGTACCCAGGTAAAAAAGAAAAAATCACCTCCTTCGAATTTTTGTTTGCTTCTTCCATCTCCTGTCATATTAATCTGGTCAGAATATCTCCAGGCATAATGGACACAGGAACACCAAGTACTTACCAGGGTTAGAAAAATCCATCTTCTTTCTTTCGATAACCTTCTTAATCTTGATATCAGACGTTGTTTTCTCTGAACAAAGTTGATTTCACCTCCTTCGAATTTTTGTTCCATCCGCTGTCATATTTGTTGTTTGAAGAAATTTGCTCAGAAATCTGGTGAAAATTAACATTCTGTAATTATCTCCAGGTTTTATGGACACAGGAACACCAAGTACTTACCAGGGTTAGAAAAACCCATCTCTTTTCTTTCAGATCTCCTTCTTACCCTTGATATTAGAACTTGTTTTCTCTGAAGAAAGTTGATTTCACATCAGCAAACATGATTATTTTCTGTGCAGAAATAATGCAGGACTATGGTGATTATCTAATTGGAGCACAGCAGCAAACATCAAAGGTATTGAACATCAGATCATTGTTTTACTTTTATCAGAAAAAGGTTATTTATTTTTGCATGATTATTTTTTGGAAACAACTTAATGAAAGTCAATATGTACATGAACAATCTGTTCTTTTGGAAAACAACTTGATGCAAGTCAAATCTGTTCATGTACTTCTATATAATAACAAGAATGCAAGTCAATCTGTTTGACTTAAGATTGAACAACAACATTTTGACTCAGATAATATGAACGGAAAAATGTGATATGTGGACACTAGTCCATGTGAAATGCAGTTAGTTGGCAAACTGCATAAAAACATATTTCACCTGCACACACATGTAAAAGAATATATATTTTGATTTCAGGTTAATTATTTTGAAGGACATGGTTTGTCCTATACACAAATGTTGTTTGGAGTCGAGAAGTCAGCTGAAGGACAACATTACAACAATTTCTATCAAGGTCCAGGAACAGATGAGGTACCAAAAAAATATGGAGAACAAGCTATTTACTTTCAAAACAAAAATATGCAGAACTAAGTTTTTTAAGTTTTCATTCTGTTACTTCTTAGCTTATTTTATTTTGAAACCAAAATATGCAGAACAAGTTGTATATGATCACTGGTAGATGTTTTGATGGCAATGCTGGTATGGAAGAAGAGGATGAATGTTGTGATCAACTTCAAGATAATTCAAGTGAAACAACAGACATGTTCCATTAAGATGATGCATCTAATTCTTACTTTGATGACAACATACCTCACAATGTTGATAATTCGGATGGAGAATGGGATGAGCCATCACCACAAGAGTATGATATATTTGGTGATGCACAACCACCGGATGCTTCCACTGATCAAGAACCAGCACATGCTACTGTTCAAGAAGCACCAAATGCTTGTACTGCTGAACAACCAAGTTCTTCTGATCCAGCAAGTGCTTCTCCTATAGAAAGCCATGCTCAAACAGAAGCAACTAAAGAACCCGTTGAGCTTCTATCACAGCAAGATATTGAAGATTTCCTAGAGATTGAAAATGAAGAATCCTGCAGTCAAGAAGTCTGTCGTCAGCATACTCCACATCTTGGCATGATTTTTGATTCTGATGAAGAAGCTTATCATTTTTACAATGAGTATGCTGCAATATGTGGCTTTTCTGTAAAGAAGGCTGGAAATTATCATGCAAAAAAGCAGGTAGTGCTGGGCATACACGTTCTACCTTTTCATGCAACAAATCAGGAAAAATTCCTGATCAGGATACTTTGGAGGCAAGAAAGGAAACAAGAGAAGACAGGCGTTGTGCCAGTTGAAACACAGAAAAGAAGACGAGCAAACGTTGTACAAATAACAGGTTGCCTGGCTAAGATGGTGGTTTCACTAAGGAATGGTAAGTGGAAGGTCATTTCAGTGGATCTTGAACACAATCATGAGCTGAGCCCACCGGACGAGACGAAATTTCTTAGGTCTCATAAGCACATGACTGAACAAGAGAAGCTCTTCATCCGCACATTCAATTCAGTCAAACTACCCACGAGGAAAATAATGGCAATCCTAGCTTACTTAAGAGGTGGAGTGGGTACTCTTCCTTACACAAAAAAATATGTCAGCAATGTCCGAACAGCTATAAGGAATGAGTGCAGGCAGAATGACATGACCCAAGTGTTGGAGTACTTCCAGAAAAGAAAACAAGCTGACCCAAGGTTCTTCTATGACTTCGAACTTGGTGAGGGAAATAAGGTGCTAAGTATATTCTGGTCAGATGAATATTCAAGAAAGATGTATGACCTGTATGGAGATTGTGTTAGCTTTGACACAACTTACAAGACCAACAGATACAACCTCCCATTTGCACCATTTGTAGGTGTGACAGGCCATGGAAACAATTGCTTGTTTGCTTGTGCATTTGTTTAGAATGAGACTATTGATGTTTTTAAATGGTTGTTCAAAACATTCTGAGAATGTATGGGAAACAAGGATCCTACTACAATCATCACAGATCAGTGTGTGTCAATGGGTAAAGCAATATCGACAGTTTTCCCTAACACAGTGCACAGGTTTTGCTTTTTCCATATAAGAAAGAAAGCCGAGGAAAAGTGTGGAAGATCATTTGCTACCAAGAAAGACTTACATGCAGACTTCTCAGATATCTTGCGCAACTCATTGACTGTAGAAGAATTTGAATTCTTGTGGCCGCAGATGATTGAAAGATATGATGTTGCGCACCTAAAATATTTCAAAGCAATGTGGGATAACAAGCATAGATTTGTTCCTGTTTATTTCAAGAAGGATTTTCCCCTTTTATACACTCGACTGCTAGGAGTGAAGGAACTAATTCTGTGTTCAAAGACAATGTAGGTGCAACCTACAGTGTCATTAGTTTCTTGAGTGAATACCAGAGAATATGTGAAGCAATTCAGGAAAAAGAGAAAGAGCAGGACTCAATTACTAGGACTACTAATCCTAGTTATCATTTCAGCAGTGAGATTGAGATACAAGCAGGTAGTATCTACAACCGGCAAATATTTTACAAGTTCCAAAATCAGCTGAAGTTCACAAGAAAACTACATGTTGATGAGGTGGTTAAGAATGAGAGATATGAAGTTTATAAGACAAGGATGGTTGCATAAAAAGAATTTAGGCCTCGGCGGTTCATTGTCTTGGTTAATTTACCACAAGAAGATTTGTCTTGCATTTGTTGCAAATTTCAGAAAGATGGCATTCTTTGCAGCCACATACTTCGTGTTCTCGTAAACCTCAACATGTCAGAGTTGCCAGCAAAATATTTTATAGACAGGTGGAAGCCAAAGGAGAGAAAAATAATAAGAGATAAGAAATTCAATCTGCCCATGGAACTCACGGAGAAAGACAGCCACCTTAGGTTCAGTCTTTTGTCCGACAGGCTTATTGACATTGCATCTGATGGTTCTAAATCAAATGAGAGGTATCTATTGGTTGTGGAAGAAGCTAAAAAGATACAGGAGAAGCTGGATGCAATGAGTATAGCTGATGAGCAAGAAGAGCTGCTAAGAAAGCAAGCAGCTAGGCAGCCTCTGATAATTGATGATGGCTACACTAATATTCTTCAGAATCCTGATGTTGCTAAGTCAAGAGGGCGACCTAGTACAGCTGGACGACATAAAACTTTAGCTGAACAAATCCGAACAAAACAGAAAATAACATGCAGCCATTGTGGTTCACATGAACACAACTATGCAACATGCAAGTCGAAGCATCTACCTAAGAGTACTTTCGACAAGAAAACTGCAAACAAAAAAGCTTCAGGCATGATACATTAATGTTTAATGTAGAATTATAAAGTAACGTATATGTGCTTAGTTGATTTATTTCTTTTGTATCTGTTCTGCAGGTTCTACTTCGCAAAAACATAAAGAGTGTTATGGAAAAACAGAGCAAACCAAAACAAGAAAGATGCCTAAAGGACAACTCAGTCCTATGGAGTTGTGAAAGAAGATGCATGCGATTAATAGACAAGCAAGAGAAATTTGTAAATTATGTGTTATTTTCTTGTGCTCAACAAGATTTTAGACGTGAATGATATACATCTGTTGCCATTCTGTCATCTCTATGTTTTGGTGAAGAATTAACGCAAAACAATTTTCCTGCTGATTTTCATCTCTATGCAGAGCAGTGCAAAAACTATTGTTTGGTTTGTGTCTCTATGTCCCGTCTTTAAATTAATATTGAATTCATAAGTAATACAAGCAAATTAAATGTTCAAAAAACATGAGTTTTTTTCATTGTGTACCTTTGTTGTGATCTGCAAAGCTTACTTCGCCAATTTGTTCATCAGCGAAATAGAAAATCAATATCCTTCATCGTCATTTGTTGTTCATGCCTGAAGGAAAAACATTTCAATGTTAATACAATAGGCTAAAGATGAAGATAAAAAAGCATTTAGGAAAAAAAAATCATGCTAGGCTCATACATGTGCAAAATAAATAAACAAAATTGACATACGTGAATTATCTTTTCATATGTGAAAAATGCTTTAAATGTGTACCTTTTGAATTATTCTTCATACTGTTAAATTCTTCATCAATTTTCACATCCTATTGTAGAGTATCGAACATTCAAATGCTTAGTCCTGTTAATGCATAAACATAAAAAATATGTACTAAAAATTTGGGAATATTTCCCAAATTTGAAATATATTCATACCATACTATACTCATATCTGAAAATCAGTAGGCATATTGTTTTTATGTGTTTTTTCCCACAACATCACAAAGCACACAAAAAATAAAAAATAAAAGCTCATGTCCATGTTATTACAAATGCTTTCCACATGAGTATATAAGACTAGTTTGAGATGCACAAAAACATCAGAAAAGAATCTTCGACTTTATGTGTGCTTGCTGCTGTTTGTAAGGTACAAACTGTACTCTTGATATAGAATTTACTTTACTTTGGAAATCACTGCAAAAAATGCCTTTGTGTTATATACTATATAAAATAAACAGATATGACTTTATAGAAAACTGTTATAGTGCTTACCCATGTGTTAGTAGGAAAAAGATTTTTCACTCCATATCCCTCTTCTTGTTCTTGTAAGCCTATTAAAACCAACAACAAAACAGAGCAGTAAACACACACAGAATAGTTCAAACATAAAATGAATATTGTCAAACAAAAATGAAAAAGAATCTTACTTGTATGTCAAACGTGCTTATGAAATCCATCTGACTAATTTCTGAGTTGTAGTCATTGAATAAAGTGTCTATTGCTATTCTAACACGGGACTCTGGTATGTCTTGTGCTGAAAATGAGCAAGAATGTGGGTTCCTTGTGCAATACTTCTGCATGTATTTGATAGTGAAGATTCCGCAATCATTGCTGTTTAGGGATTGGATATGTTAATATAATGCAGAATATATAACAGTGAATATAACAAAACTAAAAGGATTTACGTAGGGAGTTTTCTGTTTTGGCAAATTTGGGAACATTCTACCAAAGCTCTCGAAATGCATATCTTTCAGATTGCATTCGTTCCACGTATTTATGAAAATTTTAACCTGTAGCAGCAAAATAGAAGAAAATAAGAAATCAGAAAATATTAAATTCGGAAAAATTGCAATGGGACATGCGTAGGTCTCAGGCATACCCAATACAAGAGTTAGGTGTGACTGTGCTTGAAATATACAAACATACCAGCATGTTATCGACATTCTGATGCAGTGCACTAGTCTCTCCATATAGTGAATCAAGGAACAAGAATTTTCGGACCTTCATATCAACGGCGAACACAAACCAGTGACTGTCATACAAAGCTGGGAAGTTTAACTACATTTTACAGAAACAAGAAATTAGTGTTTATATAGATTAAAATGATCATACTGTAAAATAGAAAACAGAATGTGCAGAAAAAAGCAAAATTACCCTTTCAGATTGGTGCAACTTTTTTGCTGAATCTGCAGCCTTGAAATTTTTAATAACATTCTTATTCCAAACATTCTTCATGTAATCACTAGGCCATTTTCAAGGAAATATTCCTGTTTCATAAAAATATAATGAATATTAACATATTGAATACCAACTGTATGTTGCCAAAAGAAAAGCAAAAATCACTAGGCAAATCAACGGTATTCAAAAAAATACTTACTGCCGAGGTGTGGAAGAAGAAATGTTGCAACAAGTAAGTTGCAACAAGGTCCCCAATTACAAGCAAAATTACAACTAGCCCTCGACGGAAGCTCGGTTACAAGAAAGTTGCAACTGTCCCGCCGATGGGTCCTCCCGGTTGCAATAAAGTCAGCGGGCACTCGTTACAATTAAGTTGCAACTGCGGCCCCAGTTATAATCAAAGTTGCAACTAGCCCCCAAGCCTGTCGGCGGGGTCCCCAGTTACAACCAAGTTGCAACTGCTCCCGTTACAAGCGAGTTGATTGCAACTGGGCCCCTAAGCCTATCGACGGGGTCCTCAGTTACAAGCGAGTTGCAACTGGGCCCTGACGGGAGCTTAGTCACCACTATAAAAAAATCAAGGGGAAAAAATAAAAAAGAAAAATAATAGAAAAGATGACACAACAAACCTATAAATCAGCAAATGAACTTACAACTAGAATGAAAAAAGATAAATTACCGGCGCAAAATTGTAAAACCAATCTCACCGTCACTCTAAAGCATCAAGAAAAACAAAAAAATCCTCTAGCAATCTACCTTTTGCATAATTATGTTGCCGGTGAAAAAAACAAAACTAATAATAGCCAACCATAATAAAATAGGGCATGAGCACATAAAACAGTTACAGACAAAAAAACAAACACTATGTCGTCACATAAAAAAACGACCACATATGATAACCAAAAAAGTAACAACATATAGTTGGCTCAAATGAAAACGAAAAAAAAGAAAAACAAAAGTTTAGAAAAAAATGCATAGCTACGATGTAGGTTCACTTCAGATCTACATATTTAATCGAAAAACATATTATATTATAAAATTATTGGGGTACATGTTACTAATATAAGTTAGATCAGTATAGTACAAAATTTGTAGTCTAAAATATCGTCCTACAGTAAAACAATGACAACTATAAAAATCTAGAGACAAAAAACAAATTGAGAAAACAAAAATAGAACCAGCAAAGAAAAAATTAAAAAATTGAAACTCGGTTGAACAACCAACTCAAACACTTAAGCTAATACCTGAAGAATAGAAAATAACTGCCGGAAAAAAACACAAAAAGCAAAAAAAAGGAAAAAAAAGTAAACTCGTCGGTCGGTGACAACACACAGAATAAAGCCCACGTAAACAACAGATAAAGCCGCATAGCCACGGAGAGTCAGCCGCACAACCGCAGACCGCGGGGTCAGCTGCGCGCGCGGGACAGAGCGGCGCAGCAGCCAAAACATACTTTTGCACTGATCGTAAAGCAACAAATCCAACGGTGTATTAGGTGACTGAGACTTAAATAATTCTCATGCATCTGAGAAATAGCAAATCCGTTTCATAAATGTGAATCTAAAGAAAGTCAAGGCACTTATTTCTGGATGGAGGAGGGTACCCTTAAGACCTCGTTCGTTTAATCCCGTAAAAGTCATGGATTGACCTGGATTGGCCTGGATTGCAGCTGATCCTGATTTTCCAGCCCAGTAATGTATTTTTTTTCCAGCCCAAGAAACATGTGGTGTTCGTTTACTCCAAGACAGTAATATTTACCCAGGCCATCCCGTCCGTGACAGCTGAGTTGACCTGGAAAAATATTATCGTCGCTCTACGTATGGAATAAATCCAGGACAAGAGAGAGATCGCGAGCGAACGTCGCGAGGCGGCGCACTCGTGGGTTGTGACATAGCAATGGATTAACCGAACAATTGAAATTTAGAAGGAATTATGGGAAAGGAATTAATTGGGGTTAGCATGGATTCGGTGTAAGACAGGATCCACCAAATCCTAACCTGGATCTTTTCCACGTCTGGATTCCTTCCCAGCAAAACGAACAGGGCCTAAGATGGACCGGAGGCGGAGGGAGTAAGCAGATGTAGACCTCTGTGTTTGCAAGACTCTGGACGATAACAACGTGATTAGTACTAGACGTCTGTGTTTGCAAGACTCTAGATGATAACAGCGTGATTAGTACTGTATTTAATTCTGAAGACCTTCGTGCCATGGGCGTTCCTGCATCCCATCAGCCAAGAACCGGTCTTCAAGTTCTTCGCCTGACAGCCTAACGCAGATCAACACCACAGGTCCACGTGCAGCGTATAAGAGCATCTCCACTCGCTCGCGTGGCCGGTGGGTTTTTTCGCCGGGCCATCAAAAATTGGCTCAGCCGTGTTCCCAGGACGTCAGTTTTATCCGGATTTTACTCAAAATACGTCCGAAGATCTCAGGCCGTTCCCGAAGCGTCGGGAACACGCTGGAAACGCCGGATGAAGCGAATTCGGCGGGAAAAAATAATCTCGGCGCGTGGACCCGCCCATTCAGCGACCGAAGGCCGTTCGTCGTCATCCTTCCGCCTCGGCTTCCGTGAAGGACCGTCGGGCATTAACTGCCCGTCTCGTCGACCACGCGTCAGCGTAATGGCGCGCCACCGTCGCCTCGCTTCCCGTCGTTTCCCCTTTTCCTGCCACGCCGCTACACCCCTCCCGCCTTCGCCGCCCGAGTTCGGCCTATAAAACACGGCGACATCGCCCGTTCCCAGCACACTTCCCCCTCCATCCCACACCACCACGAACTCCGGCAAAAAGAAGCACTCGGCGAAGGAAAAGATGGCAGAGAGGTTCCTGGCGCCCCCGCGGCGGCGAACGGCTTCGGCCAGCGGATGCTCCAGCCATGGGAGGCGAGGATGCTCCATGACGTCGGATACATGGCGCCGCCAGATTTCCGCTATCCGCTCGGGTGGAAGCTCAGCGCCGGTGGCATACTAGTGTCACCGGTGCCGGAGGACGATCAGATGGTGGAGGAGATCCAGGCCATCATCGCGGCGACACGTGCATGGGGAATCGTCATCAACGAGCCTCGCACGACGTCGCCGCCGATCGGCCGGCTTCGCCTTCGCCAGCCGAAGCCGGAGCCCGCGGACTGGGGCGTGGTTGTCGACGAGGACTCCTTCGCCATCAAAATGGCGATCAAACATTCTCTGCGCGGCGCCGCGCCACCATCACAGACGCCGGAGCCGAACATCCTCGCCTGGTCTAGGGCGGACTGGGGGCAGGAGGAAGCACGCCGCGTTCCCCGCCAGCAGGAGGAGGCCGAGCGCCAGGCCGCCTACCATGGCACGCCTCTCGTCATCCTCAACGACGACGATGACGTCGGGCCTTCATACTAGCCGTGGAGGTCTGGCGACGCATGCGAGGGCAGCTCGTGCCCTCCGCAGACGCCGAGCGACGACGGCGACGATGATGGAACGACGGACCCGGACTACACCAACTTCTACCGCAACTTCGGCATGTAGACGGCGTCCACCCGCATCGGCCTTTTTTTAGTTTTTTTAGCCTAAACGAAGTCAGAATTCGGGTGCCCACCTGAATTCGACGTAATATGTATGAATCGCCCACCTATTAATGAAACCTGCCTATGTTCGCCCAAAGTTTGCCGAATTTTGTTAAAAAATTTCCAAACACGGGAGCTCAGCCTGGAAATGCGACTGGAAAACCGGTCGTTCCTAGGCCGAAAACTGTCTCCATCCAGCGCTATTTAGCTCCGGACTTCGGCCTGGGAACGGCCAACGAGTGAAGATGCTCTAAGTCGCTTTTCATCCTGGAATATACTATGAAATAGGTAGAAAGGTGCCGCTTGCCGCGCGCTACGGCGGGCAAAGTGTAGTGACCAAATATTCTAAATGATGATCCTTCTGAGATAATATGGGAACATGCAACATGTCATAAGTACCAACTTTTTAATTATATTACCCAGCTCAACACATAGGTAATGCCAAAGTGCATTTATAAGCGAACAACAACTAATAAATATACATAACCGAAACTCTAAAAGATATTGAGTGGTATATCACTTAAATGGACTATGCTCATGGTAGTCAAATTAAGACTTATTGGAGTTGTCATCTAGAGATAAAGATAGTCTTCCGAGCATTGCTCATCATTGTCTTGGGTGATCTCATCACCAAAGAAAGATTTTCATGCTGGTCAGATAAGCATTAGTCTCATTGTTTATATGGGACAACTCTCCATCTTCGGCAAATTCAGGTACATAAGTGTAGGGATATGTGACAGTTGAGTTCAGTTGGCATCATACACCTAGGACTCAAATTTTCGTGGACTAAATGCTGAAGGACAGTAGAGTTCTTTGATTATGTTGTCATTCTCTTCCATTTGATGAAGGAGATCTTTGTTGGGCTTCTCCATAAGCTAAAGTTTGCCATAATTATAATATCTTGGTATCTTATAGCTATGTTTCTCCATATATTTTATTGCCTCTTGCAAGATGATTCTCGGCCTTTCCAGCTCTCTGGCTGTATAAGTTGATCGAGACTTCTTGCCATATGGGGTCATGTACTGGCCAATAAATGTGTAAAATTCAACGATGACATAGTGAAAATTTTCTTAATAAGAACTTTGGTCAGCATAGGATCCTGCATGACCTTGGCATGAATATGGAGAGCATTCATGGTGGTAGTTTAAAGAAAGGGTTTAAATAAGGTAATTAGACGAATGCAATGCATGTATGTGTCGTCTAGAAACATAGTCCATATATGTTCTTTATTCTATAAGAGATTAACTTAATTTGTGAGGCATATCCACACATATATGTACTAAAAAGTAAGTTTCATCTACTACAAATATGAATACCAATGTCTGAACAGTCTTTACAAAAATTGGCATATGTTGTATAATGAGATGGATGTGTTTACTAACCACAAAATCTACTATGCAAAAAAAATCTCAATTACAGACATATTAGAAGATCTATCGAAAAGTCGTATGGGTACTAAGATTCTGATAGTTTTGCAGTGGGAAAACTAATTTCTTGAATGAATTAGATTAGCATAAAAGCTTCATACTATAACAGCAGAACCCGCCAAATGGCAGGCAACTCGATGTGGACAATCATTTTGGAAGACAATTAAGCTAAAACGCTATACCAAAGTTGGCTGAACTGTATAGATAGAAATTTGATATATATCCTAAATATTTAGTGGAGTTCATCATCGAAGAGACCAAGAGCACTGGCATAGGAACAAAATCAACAAAACTGTATTTGGCAGAGTGGAAAAAACACTTACACATAGCATGCTTATCTATTGAATAACAACAGGAAGAACGGGCACAACAGGTGATACCAATCATTAGTGGCTTAACTTGATATCATAACAAAACTTCCAGACGCCAAAAATCATAGCAACTAACCAAGTCTAGACTTGGGAGCAATGAAGAGCAACTTACGTGCCTTGGATATTGACTGGTTTAAAAGCTACAGGCTATGTAAAAAATCTAAAGAACTCAGGGTATGTAGTAAGAACACGAAACGACAAAACTATGAACTACATGGGTAGGCTGTAATTTATCACTATTTTGGTACATGATGCCTACAAAGCTCATCAATGGGTACTAAGAACATGATAATAGACCATAGAAGTGTATATTTCTTATATCCTGTAAAATGAAACAACATGGAGCCATGGTAGGGTTGTTATAAAAGCATTGTGTTCTTCACATTTAATAATATCAACAGAAGCCACAATAATAATCTAGGAACATGGCTTCCCTTGGTTGATTATACGATGCCATAGGCACATAAGAAATAAGAAAAAATATTTCCTAAAATGAAACAATGTACCTTGTAGAAGAGTATAATAAGAACACTATTGATTGATCTATAACCTAAGAATGGGCATAATTTGCTGAGAAGATTGCACATAGAATCTAGAACTTGCATTCCTCAATTATCTGGCCTATGAATTCAAGTAAACGGAATAAAAGAACATTATCAGATCAAATGAAACCAAACATCATAGTTGAATAAGTGGCACATCACAAAAACTTTCATCATTCCCTTGTTCTTGCCTTCTCATGGATCTAAAACAATAATCCGGGAATAACGGTACATATTTCTCCATCAACTAAGTGCATATATTGCCTATGAGATTCATGCTGAAATGCCAATATGGCGCCCAAAGACAAAGGTTTCTTTTATGACCTCATTATCGCAAAGTGAGCATACTAAGTAGACTTTAGTCCCATTTGGCGCCCTTATTAAAACCAACATCTTCCACAATGACCCTTGGTAAATCATCACGAACACAATGGCATCATCTTTTCCACCATGCCCATCAAAGACCTGTTATGCATGTCAGTTCAGGTAAACCATCAAACAACTGGGAGGCAGTCCCGAAGGGCCAGAACTCGGTCTAGGGCACCTGCACCAGGGGAGGCCACCGCAGCAGCTTGGGATCGAGCAGCTCACAACCTAGTCCAACGTGGAATATTGGGTGCCACACTTTGTTTTCCTACAACTCCCGTCCGCAATTCATTGTTGTGTCGATGCACGCTCAACCTAGCAACTTTTGGCTTGTCGATTTCTTGACCGATGGCGCCCCACAACATGATGAACAACACTTAGAGGAGGATAGGGAAGAGGTTGATGCACATGTTCGTCTTCAGGTTCCTCTTCTGCAGCAGGGCAAACAAAGAAGCCAAGTCAAATGTCAATGCGCTAATTCGTATCTCCAATATCCAAGAGAAATAGAGCATAGAAGAATCTAGGCGACTTGGAAGCCGAGGTTCTGGCAGAGGAGGGCATTGATTTGTGTCACGGCAGCCACCTCGAACCGGTCAACAGGTTCCATTCAGTGCCGGCCTTGGACAGGTGCAACCGGTGCATGCGCACGGGGCCCTCGGCTTATAGGGGCCTCATTCCAAGTACCTTACGGGCAGCTCATTAGCTTAGAAAAAATTAAACTAAATCGGTTAGCACAAGTGCTACCAGCGTAGGCCTACGTGGAGGCAACTGCACCTCCACGCATCTCTAGAAAAAGAAACACCGAGCGCTGCTCTACCATAAAGTTTGTAGACTGCCGTTCAATTCGTCTCCTCTCAATCACCGTGCACAATACTCTATAAGTTCACGTTACGATTGAAATATCAGAAAAAAAAAGTGCAGAGTTTGTGCTCTTGAGCTATAGCGAACTTGGTATTTTAAAAATAAAAAATGATAATTTAACCCTTCATAAAATTCTAAAAACATTTACATGGATACATTTCCTTATTCTCTACATGTCTGTAGGGTTTTGCCGAATAATAAATTATAATTTTGGCTACAAAATCACAAAATCACGGCTTTGAAAGGGCCAAAAAACTCTGTTTTGCTTCCAAAATTTGTCTTTTTTGTGCAAACCACATATGGAAATATTGTGCTAGAAAAACTTGGACGTAAATTATATGTACTTGTATATTTGTTTTCAAAAAAAATCAAGAAAAGATAAAGTTATCGAATTTTCAAAACCACTTTTCAAAACATCCGCCTCAATACTTATTTCTATATTGGGCCCCAAGTTTTGTCTTGCACCGGGCCCCAACATGTCAGGGCCGGCCCTGGTTCCATTCTTGGATTTGGAGGAGAGGAAACCGATCCACCGATAAGGCGCACGCGCCTAGACACTCTGAGAAGCTCCACACCACGCCATGGCCAGGCTCCTGGTCGGGGGAGAGGCCGTTCTCGTGCTCTGGGAGAGGAAGTCACCGCCGCCATGCTCGGGACTGCACGGCTGCACCTCGTCCTCCAAAAACAACTGATCTACTGCTCCCCCATCCTCGCAGCTTCTTTCTTGACAGATGGTTGCGCAACTCTGAATGTGACTGCATTTGTAGTCATGAACACATCAGCCACTTCCTCGCTGAAAACAAAAAAACAACATCACGCCCTGAATTTGGAGACTCCAAACATTAAAAAAAATCACAGAAATGTTTTATCTGGTACTGAACAATGTAAAGAACAAGTGGAAATATGCACGACCATTCAAGATAAGGGCTTCTAAGCTATGAATTCAGATGGCGATATCAGGTATCAACTACAAGAGGTGACTGATATTATGACAGGTTAAGTAAACCAAAATGCACATAAAAATTCCAGTTTGTTGTTTAATTCAACTTGCCATGAAAATAAGCAAGTGCACTTGCAATCATATTATAAAAATACGAGAAAGGCACAAGGAATTTAAAGATAAGCATTCTATAATATTTTATCACTAATATTTGCAAAGAGGACGACCAACTTCCAAGCAACAATATGTAAAACAAGCAGGTGCCTAAATTTATGCCAAGCGCCAGGTGAAGTAAAGCGGAAAGCACGGCAAATTCTCATCCCCTTTGTTCAACGGATCATTCCATGAAAACAAGAGCTCCTGCAATTGCATCAGCCTCCAGAAAGGAAATTGCAGAATGGATTTAAATATAAACAATCCATAGTAAGACCATGGCCAAATTTAAGGTTCATATCAGGATCACAAACAAAGACCTTTCAGTCAAATACAAAACCCAGATTGAGTCAATTTCATAGACAACGATACAACATACCAAGATATTACAATTATGGCGAACATGCTAGCAGCAAATGTGCAAAACTGCCGCACCAGGGTGGTGTTTTGATTGAAAATTGTAACCGTGAAATAAAACCAATATGGGATTGCAGTTGGTCTGTTTTTTCCGTTAGAACCTAGTTAAGGTTTTCCAAGCATTTTTCTTGTCCGACTTGAGTGACTTGTGGTCTGTCAACATTCCAGAAATCAAGATCTGAACCAAACCGTCGCGAATGATGCTGAACAAACTGGTTAGACAGTGCATGCGTCCTTCCAAGTATAAACAGACCTTGTTTGAAGAATAAATTTCCGCACCTAGTGTCCTATGCAAAGTCATCAAATATCAGCGTGCAGGATTTTTTACATGCTGAATACTTGGAGGATAACTTTTATCTACCTCTTTCCCAACAAGCTTACTCTGAATTTTTAATCTTGGAAGATAGATGCCAAGAGATCCTTCCAACATTACAGGAAAATCAACATGATAGTTGGAGTTATATTTGGGGGTCTGATAGATTTGAAGTAAAAAAGGCTTACTCTACTATGATTGGTTATTCCCCCACACCACCACATTTCTCTTGGCTTTGGGCATCCTCTTGCCAGAACAAACACAAATTCTTTTTTTGGCTTTTGCTTCTGGATAGATTAAATACAAGAAATCTTTTGAGAAGAAAACAATTTGCATTGCCTGACTATAATTGTACAATTCTTAATTGCCCTTTGGAAGAATCAGTAACACACTTATTCCTGGATTGCTCCTTTGCAAAAAACTGCTGGGATCATATTTGCACAGACAGAGCAACAAAATTATCAGGATTGGAGGCTTTATCAGACATTAAAATCAAACTGCATCTACCTTTTGCAATGGAGATTATTATCTTGGCTGCTTGGGGTATCTGGATTTGTAGAAATGAGAAAAATTTTAATGATAAAAGGCCAACATTAGAGGGATGGAAGACAATTTTCTATCAAGAGATGAGATGGGTGCAATTCAGAGTTAAAAGAAAATACCAGGAGAAATTCAATACTTGGCTGAGCCAACAATTAGACCAGAGATAGAGTAGATCTTGTTGCCCTCTTTGAGGTGGAATTTTTTTTCTCTTTGATATTTAGATCTTTAGACTCATATATAATATTACTATGTAATATCTCTATATTTATATAATAGAAAAAATTGCAGTGGGAACCTTCCCTACTGTTTCACCTAAAAAAAAAAGTATAAACAGACCATTTCTAGCAAACCAAACAGCGGCTAGCGTTATGAGACTGTGCCGACAAATAACCAGTACAGTTAAGGAAGCAATGACCAACTGAAGAGAGCATCCTACTTCGTACAAATTATTATTTCTGGGCAGCAGCACAAAGCATGGACCAGGAAGCAGAAGTTAACCCAAAACTCCTGAACTGTTTGTGCGGGAACACAAAAGTATGTCCCGTAAAGGCACGGAAAACTACAGGCAAGGGCCACCCAGAACCCCACAACTTTTTTTACTAAATACACAATTAAATAGCTGACATATCAGTGCACATTACTTTTACCTCAAGTTCTAAGATTCATTTCATTGATCTACAATATTACAAGGATCCACGGCAAGCACATTAGCTGAAGCATGGACGAACAACTTATTGTATCTAATTAATTTCTGGCATTGAGAGAACATGCTAGTCCGGCTTGTCATGTATCCCACAAGAAAACATCGATTGATTTCAAAATAAAAAAAGCATCCAAGAGATAGTTGAGCGGATGAGAAAAGTTTGACATAGTTTGGGGGTGAGCACTCATAATACAAGATAAACAATGTGAATAATCCCTACTTGTATTGTATGGTATATAAGCATTGGCATATTGCCAATCCAAATCGTGGAATATTAAGCTTTCACGGAATAATACAAATTTCATCTAAAGTAGAAGAATATTCTTATGTGGGGTACATCAGAATAAGTGAAGAAAACATGAGATTGATTTTCAGATAAGCAGTAACTTTGGAATGTCAAAACCATAAAAAGCGAAAGGATTACTGACCCAGGAAATAGTCCAGCTGTTGTCCTAAAAAAGACATTGCTGGCCATCCTCGTCTTGAGCAGCAAAAGCAATACCATCTAACCATGTACCTTTGCTGATAGGAAACATATATTAGTCTAAAGTAAAAAATGTCCCATCTCAAATAATTGGGAACAGTACGTATTCTTCTAATCAAGAAAAAACAAAGGAAGCGCCTCTAACCACAAGAAAAGCAATTAGTGAGAGATTTTCCGAGGAGTAAATCACAGAAAATCTTCAAATGACGATCCTTGCAAAAAGTATCTCCTTGCTTGATCATACTTCTTAACACAATAATAATAGCACCCCCACAGCCAACCAGAAATTTGACCTACAGAGGGCACCACCAAACAGTACACCAACCAGGCATAAATTATGAATTGCAGAACAAAAATAAAAAAATGAGTCGCGAATTATATGCTTTTTTTTTCGATAAAGGGCGTTTTATTACTTGAAAGGTTTAAGCATTATAGCCGGTCTCTGCATAACTAGGATGCACACAGCCGTCCAAGTTCAAAAGTCCAAACAGAAAGTTAAATAAGCGAAATATATATCAAATTTCAGAAATTGTAAGACGCCTAAGATGTTGATGGAGGACCAATCCGAAGATTATGCTGCCATCCATGTCGGGTAAACATATCCCGCGCCGTATCCTCCAGCCGTGTACACACCTCCGTAAAAAGGTCATGACACTCCGCACAATGCAGGATTGATTAGGAGCGCAGTGTGCTGGTACACTGGTAAATAGCCTGCAGAAGAGAACAATTTATATCATCAATTTTTTTGTCATTTCTACACAGCCATAGCGACCATATAATGGCAATCGCTGCAACCTGAAGAAGTAACTTAAACTTGTTATCTATCTCGTATAACCAATTCCTAAAAATGTTGGCAATACTACTAGGTGGATACAAGCCCGAAGCTGCTTGGGTAACTGACCATATAGATCTAGCAAAATTGCATTGAAAAAATAGGTGTTTAATTGTTTCATTATGATGATAAAACACACACATAGGATTTCCATGCCAATTTCGCTTAATAAGATTTTCTTTTGTAAGGATAACTCCTCGACGAAGATACCACCCAATTTTTTTTTTATTTTTAGGGGTATTTTCATTTTCCAAATCATCCTATTATCTAAAACAGGTATAACTGGCTAGGCTAGCGCATTGTATAAGGAACTAACAGAGAAAGAACCTTTCTCACTTAAGTTCCATCAAAATTCGTCTGACCCAGGTGACAGTTGTACGTTTGCTAGACAATGTAGCAATGTAATCCAAGAGTCAAGCCTGGTTCCAATCAAATCGCGTCTGAAAGTCACATTGGGTGGAAATGATTCCAACACAGTGGAAATCGTCTCATCCTTATAACGGACAATAGAATACAATGCGGCATATTGTTCACGGAGTGTAGCATTACCCAGCCACCTATCCTCCCAGAACCTTATTTGAGACCCGTCCTTAATAGAAAAAGTTTCGAAGCGGAAGAAAATTTTCTTCGTTGCCATCAGACCGGCCCAAAAGTGAGAGTCGCCTGGTTTCCAAACCATCTGTGACAATGCTCTTGAACCAATATAATATACTTTCTTTTAAGTATGGTTTGCCACACCCCGTCTTCAGTTAATAACTTGAAGAGCCATTTACCAAGAAGGGTTGTATTCTTGATCTGAAGATCATGAATACCCAACCCACCTTGATCTTTGGGGTGGCAAAGTATACTCCATTTAGTCAGTCGATACTTTTTCTTTTCATTATCTCCTTGCCAAAAGAATCGCGATCGGAAATAATGCAACCTCTGTAAGACTCCTTTTGGTAGTTGGAAAAATGATATATACAGTACCATATTACTTAGTACTGAATTAATGAGTACCAATCTTCCCCCTATGGAGAGCAATTTACCTTTCCAGCTGCTCAATCTTAGTTGTAATCTTTCCTCAACAATCTTCCATTCAGCATTTGTGAGTCTCTGGTAGTGAACCGGAATTCCCAAATACCGAATCGGAAAAACGCCCTGATTACATCCAAAGAGATCAGCATAGAGACTAACTGCGTCACGGGCCTCGCCAAAACAAAACAATTCACTTTTATGGAAATTAATTTTCAACCCTGAGAGTTGCTCAAAAGCTGAAAGTATCAGTTTCAGATTTTTCACTTTTTCTAGGTCATGTTCCATAAATAGAATTGTGTCGTCGGCATATTAAAGGATTGATAAACCTCCATCTACAACATGGGGAATCATCCTTTCAATTTGGCCATCGGACTTGGCATGCTCAATCATGACAGCAAGCATATCAACCACTATATTAAATAGCATTGGTGATAATGGATCTTCCTGTCTCAAACCTTTTTTTGTCTGGAAGTATTTACCAACATCATCATTGACTTTTATGGCAACACTACCTCTCGACAGAAAGCTATTGATTAACGCTTGCCACATAGATGAAAAACCTTTCATTCTAAGGGTTTGTTGAAGAAAAGACCATTTGACTTTATCATAGGCTTTCTCGAAGTCAATTTTTAGAATTACTCCATTTAACTTTTTCCTATGCAGTTCATGAACTGTTTCATGTAAGGTCACAATACCGTCAAGTTTGTTGCGACCTTGCATAAAGGCAGTTTGTGATGGACGAACTACATGATCCGCCACTAAGTTTAAACTGATAGTTGCGACTTTGGTGAAAATCTTAAAACTAACATTAGGAAGACAGATTGGTCCATATTGTTGAATCCGTCCTGCTTCATTAATCTTAGACAGTAAGATTATCTCTCCAAAGTTCAAGCGAAACAAATCTAATTAACCAACGTGCAAAACACAGAACATGTCTAGAAGATATGTTTTGATAACATCCCAAAAAGTCTAATAAAACTCAGCTGGGAAGCCATAAGGACCAAGGGCTTTGATATGTTCCATCTAGAAAACAGCCTTCTTGACCTCGTCCTCAGAATAGGGAGTCGTCAATAGGTCATTTTCCTCGACAGAAACCTGAGGTACATCGTTTGTTTGGGATTCATCCAGAGAGATGGAACCATCTTCACGTTCCCCAAACAAACTTTTGTAGTAATTTGTAATGTAAGATTTCAGCCGCTCATTTCCCTCAATCCTCCCCTCATCTTGTGATAAAGATCGAATCAGTTTCTTCTTGTGTCTGCTATTAGCAACACTATGGAAGTATCTAGTATTTGAATCTCCATGCAAAATAAATTGGGCTTTGGACCGTTGGTACCATTTGAGTTCCTCTTCATGCAGCAGTCGTGCTAACTCCGCATTCGCTTGTCTTTTTAGCTCAATTTCATGCGCAGTTAACAAACGATTTTCTGCTATAGCTTCAAGGTCATCAATTATAGATGATAGCCATTTTTTTCCTTTTTAAGGATACCAGTTGTGTGACGCGCCCAACCCCCAAGGTGTTTTCGTGTCAGACGCACTTTATTGTTCCACCTCTGGATTGGGTTGTTACCTGGTACCGGTCTTTCCCATACTGCTTTGACCATCTCATGGAAACCATCCCGATGTAACCATCCAAGTTCAAATCTGAACGGACGGGAACATTGTAATCTAGGTAATCTAGTGGTTAACAGAATGGGAGCATGGTCAGACAGCGCCTCAATATGTTCTAGAGCACGAATTGAGACTCGGGGGAAATGATCTTCCCAATCTGAGTCCATCAATACGCGATCTAGTTTTTCGTATGTAGGTTCTGGCAAATAGTTAGCCCAAGTAAATTGACGACCGATCATAGTTACTTCCTTCAGGTCTAGGCTGTCGATGACAGCATTAAAGAGGAATGGCCAATGATCATCGAAACGGCCTTTACTTTTCTCAAATGGAAACCGTAGCAGATTAAAATCACCCCTATAAAGATAGGGTATGGATTATCTTTTGCTAGGTTCACCATATCAGCTTTGTTGCGGATGTGGAGTTTGATGTGGAAGTCCCCTTCCAAACTAGCTAATATATCCATGGTATCCGTCCATACACCAAGTAAAATGCCCCCAGACCGTCCCCTAGGAGGATGAGAATGCCACACAAAGTCTATACCACCCGAAAGGCGATCAAGTAGACTTTGAGAGAACTCTCTCCGACCCGTTTCCGAAATAGCAATAAAATCCAAATTATGTTCCCTAGAATAAAGTGCAATATGTAAATGTTTAGCCAAGTCCCGAAGACCTCTGCTATTCAAAAACATGCCATTCATTGGGAAACAAAAATAGATTTAGGTGTCAAATCTCGTTTCCGAGATTTATTACATTTTTTACCAGAAGAAGATTTCCGACCAGAAGCAGTTAGTGCATATACTGAACTTAACCTGTCCTCGTCAAAACCGACTTCCAGAACTTCACAAACTAGATGAGATAGGAGCTGACCATCTGTTGTGGAATTTGCATCCTCATCATCATCAAAGCAAGTGGAAACAACTGGGGTCGAGGCTTTTGGAACAACCGTTAGACGGTCAAATTCCATCCGCTTCAAGACCTTAGTAGAAATAGAAACTTCACTAGCATTCTTACCAAGACTAATGCCTACACTATTAAGCTTAGAAGAAATTTGCGTAGATGAAAAAGATAGAAAAGACTTGGAGGAGGAAGTACCGCAAGGGTCCAAATTCTTGTCTGCTTTCTACGCATGGCCTTTGACATCGAATCTTCATCAGTAGCATTAGAACCATCTGAACAAACCGGGTGTCGACCACTTCTGCGCAGAGCTATTACAGGAATCTGCATGCCAACGTTGGAGGTTTGTGCTGAAACTTGACGAGGGACAGCAGGCGCCTCGTGTGGATCAGACTGCAGCGACATCTGTGGAGCAGCGGAAATCGGCCCATGCGTGTTCCTCTCCATATCCGTCGCCTGGGTAGCATATTGCGCCGCAGCGTCAGGTTAGAGACACCGAGGTCGCCGGCAAAGACACCCAACTCTAGCAAAGGAATACACCATGTTGAGAGAGCTGTTGCCACTCACGAAGCACGCCACAAACGCCTCAACAAATCAATCTATAAGGATATCTGCAAGTCAATAAGCAACATAACTTTGTGTTAGTGATATTTTAGCCTTGCCTCTATGCAATCATACACTAAGCTATCAAGGATGAAACCTATTGAGATTAAAACTGAAAGTTCTAAAACAAATTGAAGTGAACTCTCATGATCCAGTACCACAAGTACCTTGCACTAGTTTCCACGGAATCTATGCATGAATAAGGGAAAAAGAAACACCAATTCACTGAAGAGATTAATTACTACTGGTGCCTCCTTTCAATCCATTCAAGATGACAAATCAATTCATACGCTCTTAAAAACTGAGTTCAGTTCAAGCACTCTTATAAATACTCGCCTAGTAGCAGAATACACTTTCAATATAGTACACAAGATAAATCAAGCATGAAGAACCTACAGATCATGCGCGTAGACCTGCTATATAGCAGAGATTTTTGACAACAAAATCATATCTACACTTCTAGCAAATAAAATTGTTCTACAGTGATAAGGTAAACAATACTCAAACCTGCATGGATAACACCAAATTACAACTAATCCTAGCACCAAATTATAACTAATCTTAGTGCACCAAATCGTAACTAATGGCCTGCTATTTTAGGTCCACACACAAACAACAGAAGAGATCAAGGACAAAGCACATGGCATCACCTTGATTTAAGTGAGGAGGATGGGAAGAAGAGGTTAGAGGGTCGCTGTAATCACTGGCGTCTAGATGACGTTGTTGTCAGCCTCCTTGAGCCAGGGACGCGTGGGCGCAAGTCGACTTCGTCACGTGCGCCACCTCTGTGTTGTCGCCTCCGATTGAGAGAGAGGAAGGGAGGGAGAGGGTGAGACGAGAGAGAGAGAGAGGGAGGGATAGCTAGGGACACGGTGGAGAGGGGCGGCGCCACTGTATCTCCGTGGTCACCGATGGACTCCCTCGGTCGCTGGCCTCCACGTCCACATCGGCCCCATCCGCCACGAGCTAGACTTGCACCTGATCCCTGGATATATTCCTCCCCTCCTATTACACCTGCTCCTTTCCTCACGCCACCGCCTGCTCCTTTTCTCTGCGCGCCGCCACACCACACAAAGACGAGGGGCAGAGAGGAGAGAACCAAGAGAGGATAGGGTTCCGTGGGTTAGGGTCGAGACAAGCGTACAGGGGGCTCCTACCCGGTGACGTCGTCGCTGCAACGGGCGTACTTGGCGGCTGGCGACGTCGTCCTCTCCATGGCCTCCTGCACCCCGTCGTCGGAGAGAGGGAGAGGGGTTGCGGCCACTGCCAACGGCTGCTACTCGGACACCCCACGCGGTGCCCTCATCCATGGTCACCACCCTGAGGCACACACCACCCGCTGCCGCCGCCATCTCCACCACCCACTCCACGATCCAGATCCCACACCACCACTAAGGCACACACCACCCACTGCCGCCGTCGTCTCCACCACCCACTCCACGATCCAGATCCCGCTATGTGCACACCCTCCGGTGCTCCGCTCCATGGTCTAGCGATACAGAGAAGGCGAGACTTCTAGAGCAGGACTAGCGATGGCGACGCCTAGGGTTTGAGGAGGACACACGGGAGTAGCACGGGTGAGAGAGTCTCTTGCAAGCCCTTCGCCGCCAGCTCCTTTCCTCCATGTCGTCGCGCCGCCAGTCGTCGCGCCGCCATGCCATGGGAGAGATAGGGATATGAGAGGAGGAAGACAATAGAGAGGGGAACGTGTGGGCAAACGGGAGGCTGCTGGATCCGTGCACGGTGGTAGGGTTTGGCAAGTGGAAAGCCCTCTGCGGTCTGTGAAACCACGGTGGAGCCATCGCGCCCTCTCCCAGGTTGTAGACGCACAACGCGCCACGCTCCACGGCTCTCCGACGAGCGGGCCCCGGAAAACGCAGGCCCTGAAAGTCAGTGAGGGTTGCTAGCTCTAGTGCCTGTGCGGGTAGAAAACAGGTGCTTAGACGGACGGCCGAGATCGACTTGAAAACTCAATCGGGCGGCTCAGACCACACATGGCCTCTAAAAGCTCCATTGGGAGGCTACAATATTTCTTTTAGATAACAAACGACAGAAGCGTTATGTACTGCAGTATACTGGATAGGTCTTGAGCATCGCCTGGCGTGTGAAAACTCGCATGTAGCACATCTTTTATTTATCTTTCTCTGTGTTGCAAATAAATTAATTAGAAAATAGGTGCTCCTCTCTTCCCACATTTAGCAAGGAGTACCATCTAAATCAGATAGTTCGCACATGGGTACAATGTCGGACCATCTATCTCATTAGCCTTTACGGTACAATCCTTAGAAGGATTACAACACTTTTATATTCACTATGATGTAACAAAAACAATCTGGTAAAAAATCTATGGTACTAATTTATAGCACATGTGAATAAAAAAATGGCTATGGAAAATATTGCGCACCTCGTATCTTTTTTATAAGTGATACAACGGACAAGAAAAAATAACCACATACTACACTATTGCTTAATGTGACCATTATTTGCATGACAATAGGAGAGCAATCTGTTATGATATTCAATTGTAAAAAATAACATTGGTGGGATGCAGCTGACTAAATGTGAATATCAGTTCGCAAAAGTACAAAAACAATTGTATTTTACCCATCATTGCACACCATGTTCCAAAGTGTACCCACGTAATGGCGACCTATAATTTCGAGGCTATGAAAAATCGATTTAAGTCCACGGCTTCCATATGAGCTTGTCCTATAATATTAGTGATCCTTGCAAAATGAGCATTATGGCTTCGTGTCACTCCAAAGACTTCTGTCATCCTCACAGGGAGGCTTTAAAGAATGACAATGCCTTGAAACAACTGCATCATTGAACCGGAAGAACATATTGGCCTATTAACCACCGTAACAGATTCGTGTGTCAGCACAACACGGAATAGGCACAATTAACTCTCCCTGAAATATATTTTCACAAATCAACTGTCCTGGTTAGCATAAACCAATTACGAAAGAGAGGAACACTCTTTGAAACATACAATTTCATTTTCAACTATGCAAGTGAAAGGTAAATCAAGTATTGCTACGTTTGCTGGGAAAAGGCGGAAACAACAATTCAATATAAAAGCAATTTTGCATATGCATATAGAAGCTTGATAAACTATTATCGTGATGTATATGTAGAGTTGGCTCAACATTATCATCACACTCCATATCTAGTTGGATAACCATATACAGTTGTTCTGAAGGGTAGTAGTAAGCAAGATAACTGTAGCAAAAGACTAACTTATTTACCTCACTCTGGACTCTAATTTTAGATCTTTGAACATAGAAATGATAAGCATGGAAAAAACTTGTAAAACATGAATTAGTATTTCTCCAGAATAGTTGATACATCTTTCAGTGATCAACTATTTGCTAAAAGCGTACCTAGCTTGTTAGCCTAGCAAGTAATAAGTGTTCATAGGGAAAAAGGTACAAACCTAACCTCATTCAATCAACTAAAGTGGAGCAAAAACTACTAATTTAATTTTGTTACCAGATAAAATAAGCAGTGGCAAGGTTGCGATGCAATACATAGCGTGACACAATACAAACATAGAAAAATGAAGAAACATGTCTACATTTTTACTATGGTATCTTGGAGAGCAGAATATACTACTTATGGAAAGCGTTAGTTTAACATGGATGATAAGTGACAACATGCTAACGTAAATAGTCCCTACAGTTTATACAAAGCTAAGTTAAGGTGAAAAAAATACTACAAATCTATTTCCGCCTAAAATGCAAGGTACAAACAACTCAGCCAAAACCACCAAGACACTGTAGCATCACTCGAGCACTCTGAAAGAAATCGACTTTCTCTAATAAAAATATATCATATGCCTTAAATGGGAAACAGTAATGAAAGAGCAAACTATATAGCACCAAAATCAAAGAGTTTCTCCAAGCGAAGAAACTACATAAGAAAATATGAACCACATAATAGATAAAACTGTATAATCCAGACCTGGTCACTCACCACCTTCATTTACTTTGTGTAAGGGTTACAACATCAATGGAAAGATATAAGTTCCATTAGAAATTACTTCTTTTAAGATTTTTTATCTCACAATCTAGTATAAACTATCAAAAAGACATTAATGTCATGAAAGGTATGCTCATATTATCTATTAATACTGTAGAATTCAGTACTTCAAATGTAAGGATGATAACTTAATACTCCATCCGTTTCAAAATATTTTTTTAATTTTTGTGAGAGGAATTTATCTGGACGCCTTTTAGTGTATAGGTTCACTCCGAATCTACACACTAAAAAGAGTCTAGATACATTAATTTCACAAAAGCTAAAACATCTTATATTTTGAAACAAAGGGAGTACAACTAACCAATCATATATAATACCAGTGTAAGGACGAGAGCATTTTTCTTCCTTTTTATCTCGAGAGAAGCAAAGACATGCAACACAACAATCAATGTTCATGTTCCCTAAAGATAAACAACTAAGACATTTCCCATTCACAAAGATCTAATAACTCAAATATAAATGAGTCTACAAGCACTAAACTACATAAGGAAAGACATATTAAGCATGGCAATATATATCCAGGGAAAAAGGTGACCAAAATGTTAGATCATCTATAGGGTTCTAGCAAAATAGTGAATTGCATAGACTGAACCCCTACAACTGACTTAATTAATGGTTTTTATTACAATATAGGTGATGAACCACAAGTATAAAGGGTGTATCGCAGTATTTTCGAGGGAAGTAAAACCTAATTTATTGATTCGACACAAGGAGAGCCAAAGAATATTATAAGCCTTAACAACTGAGTTGTCAATTCAGCTACACCTGAAAATAATCTTGCTCACAGCAGTTTATCAATAGCGACAGTTTGGTAATAGCAATAGCAAAGTAATAGCAGTAGTAAAAGTAAAGACAGTAGTGATAATTACAGTAAACAGTAGGATTAAAGTGCGGTAGGCATAGGAATGGATGGACGGGCGTTGCATGGATAAGACAATTCATATAGCAATCAAGATATAGGGCAATTGCAGATAAATAAGATAAAGCATCAAAGTACTAAATAATCATAGGCATGTGTTCCATATATAGTCATACATGCTCGCAATGAGAACTTGCACAACGTCTTTTGTCCTGCTAGCCCGTTTGCAGCGGGGCCTCAAGGGAACTACTGGAAATTAAGGTGCTCCTTTTAATAGAGCACCGGAGCAAAGCATTAACACTCCGTGAACACATGTGATCCTCACATCAAAGCCATTCCCTCCGGTTATCCCGATTATTGTCACTTCGAGGCCTTTGGTTCCGGACAATAACATATTTATATAACTTGCAGGTAAGATCACAAACAATACTATCATAATAAATCAATAATATGTTCAGATCTGAAATCATGGCACTCGGGCCCTAGTGACTAGCATTAAGCATAACAAGTTGCAACAAAGTCAAAAAGCGCTAATAATAGATACTAGGCACCATGCCCTAACAATCTGATGCCATTACATGAACGATCTCATCCAATCCCTACCATCCCCATAGCCTACATCGGGGGATTACTCACTCATAGATGGGGGAATCATGGATGGTTGATGGAGAAGCGATGGTGACGATGATGGCGATGATCTCCTCCAATTTCCCGTCCCGGCATGGTGCCAGAACGGAGTTTCTGGTTCTGATTTGCAGAATCTGGTGGTGGCGGCGTAGCGGAACTCTTTCTGGCAAAACATCGAATCCCCCTTGGTTTTTAGGTTAGGAGGCAATTTATAGGTGAAGAGGGAGGCCGAGGGGGTGACCGAGGTGGCCACACCACCCCCAGGCGTGGCCTGGTGGCGTGGGCCCCTCGTGGCCCTCCTCCGTCTCGTCTTCTGGCTCCGTGAATCTTCTGGTGAAATAGGATTTTTGGCATATTTTCCGGGATTTTTCCTGATAGTTGATTTTCTGCACAAAAACTAGACACCAAGGTAATTCTGTTGAAAACAACGTCAGTCTGTGTTAGTTGCATCCAAATCACACAAGTTTATAGGAGAAACAATAGCAAAAGTGTTCGGGAAAGTAGATACGTTTTGGACGTATCAACTCCCCCCAAGCTTAGCTTATTGCTTGTCCTCAAGCAATTCAGTTGAAAACTGAGTGCAATAAAAGAAACTTTCACGAACACATTTGCTTCATAAGATGTATATATTCTCAGCATATGATCAAGTACTTAGTAAATTCATAATAAGGAGTATGCAAATAAGGTCACTCAATAGTCATTGCAAGCTATGAAGAGATTCCAACTCAAAAATAGTAAATAGCATGAAACATAAACATAAGCAACATTGCAATGCTCATAAAAAGGTATGATAGAGTGGTATCTCGCTTGCCTTTGATCGTAGAGCAAACATAGATGCCTAGGTACCTCTGAAGTTCAAGTGAAGACTAGAAGTAGAGATATCAAGGATACAAGCATCAAAGTCATGACACAATTAACCAAGTTTTGAGACAAGCACATTACACTAAGAATGACAACTATGCTCTTAAGAAAGTGCTCATAGAATATGTGGTGACTCAACAAGAAAGTGAAAAGGTTTTGAAAAGTTTGAAAGGCTTCCAAATGCTGAAAGTATGGTACTCATTAGCTTTGATCTCTCATTGCCCCTATCATAGGCATCTTTAAATGGTTAAGGTGAAAGTGAGGTCCAGTACGAGTTATATGCTTGACAGACCATAAACTGGAAATCTCATGTCCCTTGAATACGAGGGCCTCTCCTCATGCCACTCAACTTTAGTTACCGGTAAGTTCTTGTATAGTAAATACATGCGTATCATGGAGAACCGCCAACGGGGTACCCCTTGCCCGATGATACGGAAGAATCCCCATATCAAAATGACAAGGCAAGCAGACAATAAGCATCTCAGCATCTTCTTATTTACCATGGGAAAATGGTGCTTTTTTTCTCTCTTTACTCTTTTCTCATCATCTTTTTTTTATTTTTCTCAGTAACTATCTCTCTTTTTTTATAAGAAGAATGCTTCATAGATTGCTCATTATGGTTACGCTGCAGGTTTCCACCATGATTAGGCATGGATTAGACCAGCCGCCCAGGCGTTTCTCTAACACACATACATAACTCCATGGACTTACAAGCTCCCCTTTTATTTCACACCGACGACATCCGTAAGCAAAAGAGCATGATATCAACTGGGTATATATTTATAGGTGTTGAAAGCGTTCCCCGTGACAGCGGTTCTGCTAATCCCCAACCTATAATTTGTAAGCATATAACTTTCATGGACAGTCACAATAGTTTAGGTTTATTAAGTGCAAGAAGTGAAGTGTGCCATCAAGTTCGTGAGAGCTTTACTAACTAACTTTCTCATAATAAGCAAACATTTTATTCGGAAGAAAACAAAGCATACTGAATATGCATGGAAAAGAAAATGATGCTAATAGGTAGGTATGATGGACACTTTGGCAATATTGGTTTTGGGAAGCTGGAAACACGAGTAGAGCTCATACTCAGTGCAAATGAAGGCTAGCAATAGTAAGGGAGCGACAAACGAGAGAGCAATAACTGTCATAATTATGCTTGCAACAAAACAAGACTAATGATGGCATGAAAGTGATTCAAGAACCCTGAGGCAAAATAATTCATTGAGGCTTAACTGATTGTTCCAGTCATATGAATGCGTGAGCATGTGCCAAGTCAATTCAAGTGAAACATTCAGAGGAGGATACCATAGTCTCATACCAAGTTATGAATAGAACAATGCAAGCGAACATTCATATGACATGCTACAAACTATTAGCAAGCTGGAGCTAAACATAAGAAAGTAAGAACTACTAAGCATCCATAAATAACATACACCTTACATGAACAGACTAAGCATGCCCACAATGATGAGTATATGTACAAAAATGAAAACAAATAGAGTTTGTTACCAGCCTCTTACCACACCTCAAGTTGTCATTAGTCCTCATTATTGCCCTTCACTTGTGTGGCTTGAATAATAACATGAAACCAAACTCCACTGAGGACTGCTGAACCCTGCAACAAACTTCACAAAACCAAAGAAGAATAGAAAATATTTTTTGGCATTTTTGATTTTTGAAGGGGAGAACGAAAAGGAAGAACAAGCAAAGCGAAATATTTTTAGGTTTTTTGAATAATTAAGACAAAGCTAAAAGAAAGAGGCAAAACAAGGAAAAAAGAAAAAGAAGCAAACAAAGAGAAACAACGAAAATATTTTTGGTCTTTTTGTGTTTTGGAAAGCAAAAGTAAAGAAAGAACGAAAACTACAAAGAGAACGAAACATGGATATACAAAGTACCGACTAAACATGATATGTAGATGAGTGTGGTGTCGGTGTACCTCCCCCCCAAGCTTAGGCTTTTGTCCTAAGTGGGTATCAATCCCAAGCTGTCCAAGATGGAGCGCCTCTGTAGTACGACGAAGAGGTGCCCTCGTCCTGGTACGAGCTCGAGGACGCCCTAGCGTAGTGCGCAGAATAGTCGTAAGAGGGCCGATACATTGCAAATGTATCTATAATTTTTGATGTTCCATGCTTGGTTTTATCTACTTTCTTATGTTTTGTCCACACTTTGGAGTACTTTTCATATGATTTCTTGGACTAACCTATTAACAAGATGCCACAATGCCAGTTGCCTATTTTCTGCTGTTTTTGGTTCCAGGAAAGTCAAAAAATGAATATTCTCAGAATTGGACCGGACAAAAGCCAAAGTTGTTATTTTCCCGAAAGACTCACGGAGCCAGAAGGAGAGTCGGAGAGGGGCCACATGGTGGCCACACCACCCCTAGGCGCGGGTCCCCCTTGGCCGCACCAGGGCATGGTGTGGGCCCCCTGTCCGGCCACCGACCTTGCCTCTTTCGCCTATATATCTCCCCCGAGGCAAAAACCCTAGATCATCAAGCCTCTAGCCACGAAAAGTTCCGCAGCGCCGCCGCCACCGAAGAGGAGATTTGGGCGACAGAAAGTCTCTGTTCCGGCACCCTGCCGGGATGGGGAAGTGCCCCCGGAGCCATCTCCATCGATCTCCACCACCATCTCCATCACCATTGCTGATTCCCATGATGAGGAGGGAGTAGTTCTCTCTCGAGGCTAAGGGTTCTACCGGTAGCTATGTGTTCATCTCTCTCTCTATGCATGATCTTATTGAGATCATGAGCTTGTAATCTATAGATCTACCTTGCTACTCAAGTGCTTTAATAGATCTCTGCTCTCCCCATGTGTGTGAAAGTGACAGCGTGCACACCATGGTGGCACTTAGGCTAGAGATTACAATTACTTGTTATGAGTTATATTTGGAGTTGGATGTCTCTATGAAATTGTGGTGTTTGTTGGAACCATCTAGAGCTCAAGGTGACAGTGTGGGGTTTTCTAGATGGGAAAGGCTTACTTTGAGGTGTGCTGTTATAGCCCTACCATGGATTAGAGTGTCCAACCAGAGAGTAGTTAAGAGTAGTATCATAAAGAGAAGATATTTATATGAGAGTGTTCACTAGTGAAAGTATGATCCCTAGGCCTTGTTTCTAAACACTGAAACATTGTTTGCAATTAGATCTGTTACATGTTTGCTTGCTTCCATCTTTATTTCAGTTTGCCTTTAGTCTCTTTCACACCATCAAGCTATTTTCTAGCACCATTGTCTTATATCCATACCATTTGTATTTCACTATCTCTTCACCGAACTAGTGCACCTATACACCTGACAAGGGTATTGGGTGTGTTGGGGACACAAGAGACTTCTTGTATCTTAATTGCAGGGTTGCTTGAGAGGGAATACCTTTGACCACTTCCTCCCTGAGTTTGATAAACCTTGTGTGATCCACTTAAGGGAAAACTTGCTGTTGTTCTACAAACATCTGCACTTGGAGGCCCAACAACTGTCTACAAGAATAGAAGTGCGTAGACATCAAGCTATTTTCTGGCGCCGTTGCCAGGGAGGTAAGGTAAAAGGTACGCACATCCTCCGGTGTGAGTGCTCAAAGTTATTTCCTTTAGATTCTGCAATTTTTCCTTTTTGTTTCTTGTTTTCACTAGTTATGCTTAATGGAAAACAACAAAAAAATTAGAGAGCTTTATAGTATTTATCTTGAGTTAGGACATGAAGTGTTTGAAGAGAAAATTAAAAAACCCATGGAACTTTATTTGCATGCTAATAGCAATGTTGTTAGTATGAATTCTTTGGACACCATTATTGCTAATGTTATGGAAAAGTCTAAGCTTGGGGAATCTAGTTTGTATCAACATGATCTTTTTAGTTCCTCAGCTTTGGAAGATAGCTATTCTATTGCTTATGATAATACCAAACCTCCAATATATGATGATTGCAATGATGAATATGATATTTTCAGTCCACCTACTATTGAGGAGGAAATTAATTATGATTACAATATGCCTCCTACATTTGATGATTATGGTGATGAAAATAATAATGATAGCTATTTTGTTGAATTTGCTCCCACTACAATCAATAAGAATGCCTATGTTTATGTGGAGAGTATTAATTCTTTTATGCATGTGGCTCATGATAAGAATGGTTTATGTGATAGTTATATTGTTAATTTTATTCATGATGCTACTGAAAGTTATTATGAGAGAGGGAAATATGGTTTTATGTATCTCAACAATATTAAGTTTCCCCTCTTTATGTTGAAAGTCTTGAAGTTGCACTTGTTTTGCTTTCCTATGCTTGTTGCTTTGTGCTTTCATGGACTTTTTCTTTACAAGATTCCTATGCATAGGAAGTGGGTTAGACTTAAATGTGTTTTGAATTTGATTCTTGATGCTCTCTTTTACTTCAATTCATATTTCTTATGTGAGCATCTTCTCAAACTATCATGCCTAACTTAAAGGCATTAAAGAAAAGTACTTATTGGGACATAACCCAAAAGTTTTAGATGAGTCTTGGAAGTTATTACTTATGCAATAACCGCTCCTTATCATTTTTATTTGATTTTTGTGCCAAGAGTAACCTCTAATGAGAGAGAAGTAATGATTGGGAAAATTGCTGTCCCGAGACAGATTTCTGTGCTTCACCGTAAAAATTCGTGTAAAATCTGTGTATGTCCTTTTGAGGCGTGAATTTTTGTGCTTCTGCCCCAGGTTGTTATCTAAATTTCATTAGCTAAACACTTTTCGATTTGAGCAACAGAAGGTCTTCGAAAAAATTCGTCTTTACCTGCTGGTCTGTTTTGATAGATTTCTGCTATTTTCTGCATTTGCTTCTTGTTGGTTCCTTTTTGAGTTCTTTTGAGGAATTGAGCTTTTTTAGGGAAGTGCTACAGTAGTTAGTGTTTTAATGGAAGTTTTATTGGTGTTGAAACTGAACCTAAAGACTTACTATCTTGAGTGCACTAATGTTGCTAATAAAGATTGTGTGAAGTTTTGTATGAAGGAAAAATTCCAGGTGTATGGAAGGAATGAGTAATGAGATGAATGATGGACTAAAGCTCAAGCTTGGGGATGCCACGTGTGTCACCCCAAGAAATATCCAAGAAGTACAAGTGTCAAAGCTTGGGGATGCCTAAGGCATCCCCTTCTTCATCAATAAAAATCCCAGGTTTCTTCCAAACACTTCATTTTTATTGTTTCATGCACAGTTGTGTTGTTCTTAGAGCGTCTTCTTTTTTCGTTTTTGTTTTGGTTTTTTGTTTGCTTGATTTTCTTAGTTTTCTGAATAAATTGGTTGGACCCCCTCTTTCATGCATTGGTTTTCAAATAGTTTGGTTTGGATTGGAAAAGAGTAGGAAAGTTCATGCTTAAGTGGTAAAGAGAGCTTGTTTTGCATTGTGGCCTATGATTTCTCATGCCATGCTTGATATTGATTTGGCTTTATGCTTAGTATTCTTTGTTGTAGCATGACTTGTTATAAACAATTGAGATTGCTTAATGTGCCTTGGAAGAATCATGCGTTGTTTTAGCATATTAAAGCATAGTATTGTGGTATTCTCCTTTGATGCTTTTTTGAGAGACTTTGATGCTTTATTTGGGTTGACTTGGCGCATGCTCACACCATGTTATGACTATCTCAAGTCACCATAAGCCTTTATGACCCTTTAGTTTTCGACTTCTAATATCACTTTATGCTTTAATTAATGATGTTTTGTCGCTCTGCATGATTATGGCCATTATTGCTCTCTTAATTGGTCGCTCCTAGTCTTTTGCTAGCCTCCATAACCAAGTATGAGTTCCACTCATGCATCCAACTCCAAATAAAACCAAGTTATTTCAAAGAGTCCACCATACCTACCTATTAGCATTTGCTATTCCAAGTATTTTCATGTTTTTATCTACCTTCCGAATTAAACTTGTTATGAGAAAACTAGTGATTAAAGCTCTCACGAAATTGATGGCACACTTTACTTTTCTTGCCCTTAATAAACTTGAATCATTGTGTCGTCTATGTTGTATATGCTTGCACTTATATGTTGGGGATTAGCAGAACCATGCTGTCATGGGGAACGCTTTCAACATTGCACTTGTACTTTGTACCTAGTTGATATCATGCTCTTTTGTCTATGGATGTCGTCGGTGTGAAATGAAAGGGGAGCTTGTAAGTCCATGGAGTTATGTATATGCGTTAGAGAAACACCTGGGCCGCTAGTCTAATCCATGCTGTCATGGTGGAAACCGGCAGCGTAACCATAATGAGCAATCTATGAAGCATTATTCTTATAAAAAAAGAGTTAGATATTGAGAAAAAAGAGAAAAAAGAAAAAAAGAGATATGAGAAAAGAGGAAAGAGAGAAAAAAGCACCATATTCCCATGGTAAATAAGAAGATTGCTGAGATGCTTGTTGTCTGCTTGCCTTGTCATTTTGATATGGGGATTCTTCCGTATCATTGGGCAAGGGGTACCCCGTTGGCGGTTCTCTATGATACACATGTACTTACGATGACAAGAACTTACCGGTGACTAAACTTGAGTAGCATGAGGAGCGGCCCTCGTATTCAAGGGACATGAGATTTCCAACTTATACTTCGTCAAGCATATACACCATAGTTTGTTCACTTTAACCTTCATCACTTCAAGATGCTTATGATAGGGGCAATGAGAGCTGAAAGCTAAAAAGTACCATAATTTTTGGAAGCTCTTTATGGTACTTGAATCCCTACTTCCTTGTATGAAGGCCTTTCTTTTACTTTTATGTTGAGTCTCCACCTTCTATCTTTATGCACCTACTTTGAGAGCATAGTGACCATTCTTAGTTCTATGTGCATTGTCCCAAGACTTGTTGATTAATTCATAGCTTTGATATTGCTTGTTTTAAACTATTTGTATCTAGTCACTCTTATGAACTTTGAAGGTGTCCTATGCATTTATGTTTGCTACTCTATGAGGGACAAGCTGAATGCCACTATGCTATGTTTTCTTTATGTGAAACAAACAAACGTTTTGCAAAGAATTGTTATTCATGAATATTTTGTTTGTGCCTTTTCATGTTGCAACATAGTTGCTTTGTCTTATTGTTAGAACTTTGTCTTTCATGTTATGATTGAAGTACTATGATCCTAGCTATCAATGTTTTACAAATACTTTGATCAAGTTTATGATGGTGCATGTCACCTCAAAAATTATTCTTTCTTTTTATCACTTACCTACTCGAGGACGAGCAGGAGTTAAGCTTGCGGATGTTGATACATTGCAAATGTATCTATAATTTTTGATGTTCCATGCTTGGTTTTATCTACTTTCTTATGTTTTGTCCACACTTTGGAGTACTTTTCATATGATTTCTTGGACTAACCTATTAACAAGGTGCCACAGTGCCAGTTGCCTGTTTTCTGCTGTTTTTGGTTCTAGGAAAGTCAGAAAATGAATATACTCAGAATTGGACTAGACAAAAGCCAAAGTTGTTATTTTCCCAGAAGACTCACAGAGCCAGAAGGAGAGTCGGAGAGGGGCCACAGGGTGGCCACGCCACCCCTAGGCGCGAGTCCCCCTTGGCCACGCCAGGGCATGGTGTGGGCCCCCTGGCCGGCCACCGACCTTGCCTCTTTCGCCTATATATCTCCCCCGAGGCAAAAACCCTAGATCATCAAGCCTCCAACCACGAAAAGTTCGGCAGCGCTGCCGCCACCGAAGAGGAGATTTGGGCGACAGAAAGTCTCTGTTCCAGCACCCTGCCGGGACGGGGAAGTGCCCTTGGAGCCATCTCCATCGATCTCCATCACCATCTCCATCACCATTGCTTATTCCCATGATGAGGAGGGAGTAGTTCTCTCTCGAGGCTCAGGTTCTACTGGTAGCTATGTGTTCATCTCTCTCTCTATGCATGATCTTATTGAGATCATGAGCTTGTAATCTATAGATCTACCTTGATACTCAAGTGCTTTAATAGATCTCTGCTCTCCCCATGTGTGTGAAAGTGACAACGTGCACACCATTGTGGCACTTAGGCTAGAGATTACAATTACTTGTTATGAGTTATATTTGGAGTTGGATGTCTATGAAATTGTGGTGTTTGTTGGAACCATCTAGAGATCAAGGTGACAGTGTGGGGTTTTCTAGATGGGAAAGGCTTACTTTGAGGTGTGGTGTTATAGCCCTACCATGGATTAGAGTGTCCAACCAGAGAGTAGTTAAGAGTAGTATCATAAATAGAAGATATTTATATGAGCGTGTTCACTAGTGAAAGTATGATCCCTAGGCCTTGTTTCTAAACATTGAAACATCGTTTGCAATTAGATCTGTTACATGTTTGCTTGCTTCCATCTTTATTTCAGTTTGCCTTTAGTCTCTTTCACACCATCAAGCTATTTTCTAGCACCATTGTCTTATATCCATACCATTTGTATTTCACTATCTCTTCGCCGAACTAGTGCACCTATACACCTGACAAGTGTATTGGGTGTGTTGGGGACACAAGTGACTTCTTGTATCTTGATTGCAGGGTTGCTTGAGAGGGAATACCTTTGACCACTTCCTCCCTAAGTTCGATAAACCTTGGGTCATCCACTTAAGGGAAAACTTGCTGCTGTTCTACAAACCTATGCACTTGGAGGCCCAACAACTGTCTACAAGAGTAGAAGTGCGTAGACATCAAGGGCACATCCCCCTAGTGCTATCCATAGAAACCAAGCAAGCAGAGCTGCTCGTCCACCTCCTCGTTGGAACGCGACCATGGCCTCCTGTAAATACTGAACAAAGTGGATTGTGGCAAAGGAATTTCCCTCTCATCTCCATTAGTAAACAACATCCTGTATACTAAATTCTTCGTACTAGAGTCAGCAGTGACAAAGTGATGCGCAGCAAGATGCCCCCTTTGTGGTGTCAGATCAAGCCTTTGTGGTGTCAAAAGGTCTAAGGGCATAAAGTTCTAAAGCAATGCATAACCATATGCCCATAAATAGGTCCTCTAGTAGCTAGGCGGCGAGCAATGAGAGAACCAATATTATACTTGGTATCATTATTAAGTGCAGCAGCAAGGAAGGCTAAATGATAATTAGAAATATTACTAGTGTTTTCCCTACCCTGAATGCTAGTGGCAAGATAATAAGCAAAATATCTAAGAGCTGGGAGTTGAATGTTCCTTATCTTCCCACGCTGAGCTATGCAGTCATCGTCATTTGTCACACTTTGGTAGAGCTCGAGCAAATCAGCAGGGCGGCCTTGGATCTTCTTCACTGTCCTAGTCATGCCAATGCCTATAATGCTGCAAAATCTTTCCAATGGCATGGTGATAGGCAGATTATAAATTTTGAACGAAACAGTTGACTGATAAGGGGTGTTAGTGAAAACGAATCTCTCAACAAAAGTTTTGGTGAGCACGGTGTATTGCTCACTCTCATCTTCCATGTAAGTAGTCAAACCAACTCTCTGAACCAGTAGTAAGAAATCATTGAGGATCCCTGCAGCTTGCATAAAGGTAAAACAAGGGAAGGTAGATGGGTGAGCATCTCCCTCATCTCCTTCATTGCCAAAGCGTGGTGCAATAAGATCTTCATTATATGATGGTCTAAACTGAGAGGCTGATCTTGAAGGCCTTTCCCTCCTGGGTGTGTCCCTCTCAAATATTTCTCCAAAAGTGTGGTTGTTCATCGTTGATATTATGACATTTAAACATCTATTATACAAGTGATTGCGAAGTGAATACATAATGAAGGGAACTACTCCTAGGGACTTGTAAGAGGCCTAAACATGCATCAAAATAACTTTTCTAAGCATTGAACAAGCTTACAAGCTCACATAACCTGTCACCTACAGTAGCAAAATACTCAAGATATAATCCACTAAACACAAATCTACTTGGACAAGCGGAGGAGTCACATACCGAAGAACAAATGCTCCAAATTTCAGCAGCAAAGATGGGCTGAGCAAGGAGATCAAAAAATCATGGACACGAATAGCAAGAACGCGAGTTTGAGCAATGAACCGATGTTTTCTCAGGAGAGATAAGGCAGTGGCAAGTGAGAGAGTGAGTGGAGGGCCAGGGGTGGCCCACACCATGGCCAGGTGCGCCCCTGGGGTGGCCGCGCCACCAGGTGGTGTGCCTGCCTGGTGGGCCCCCTTGGTACTCTCCAGGCACTTCTCTGCCCCTTTTTTCGCATAAAATTTAATATGAATTTTCTGGAATTTTTCGAGACACTTTATTTTTGAGCAATTTTCAGGTATTGATGAATGATTTTCTGACATAAAGATGTTTTTGGAATGATACAATGACGAAACAAAACTAAAACTTCAGAAGTTCTAAGACACTCTAATATGCAAGCAACTAGCAACATAAAAGTAAACTAAGTGAATGCAAAAACTAAAATGGATAAAATAAAAGTAAGCAAAGATAATCATGGTGAACACATTGTTTTGTTCATTAAAATCCCTTTGTTAACAAGGTTAATCAGGTCTTGTTACCAAAACAATTTTATATGAAACAAAACTTTGCATTCCACTAATGATTATGTTACCTCAACCTTGATAGCAATGGTCCCAATCATAATAGTTTCATATTTTTCTCATGGTATGGGACAATATATTTCTCCAACTTGGATGCCCTCAACATGTTCAATTGAATTTAAACCATAATTCCTATCAATCTTCTTGGGGAAATAGACAGTATGCTCCTTGTCATTAACATTAAAAGTTACCTTTCCTTGATTACAATTAATAACAGCTCCTGCAGTATTAAGAAAAGGTCTCCCAAGAATAATAGACATATTATCATCTTCAGGCATTTCAAGCACAACAAAGTCAGTTAATATCAAGAAATTATGAGCAACTTGAACAGGTACATCCTCACATATACCAATAGGAATAGTAGTAGATTTATCAGCCATTTGCAAAGATATATAAGTTGGTATTAATTTTTCCAATTGAAGTCTCTTATAGAGAGAAAAAGGCATAACACTAACTCCTGCTCCCAAATCACACAAAGCAGTTCTAACATAACTATTTTTAATAGAGCATGGAATAGTTGGAAACCCTGGGTCTCCAAGTTTCTTTGGAACCTTATCATTAAAGGAATAATTGGCAAGCAAAGTAGAAATTTCTTCATTAGGGATCTTCCTTTTATTAGAGACAATATCCTTCATATACTTTGAATAAGGAGGCAATTTAATAACATCAATCAAAGGAATTTGCAAGAATAAAGGTTTCATCCACTCACAAAACATATTATAGTGTTCATCTTCCTTTGACTTGTGTTTCTTATCAGGGAAAGGCATAGGTTTTTGGACCCAAGGCTCTCTTTCACTACCATGCTTCTTAGCAACAAAATCTTCTTTAGTGTATTTAGTATTCTTAGCATGCCTTTCAGGTTCTTTTTCAATTTTTTCTTTATCAGGAACATCATTTTCCTCATTACCACTTTCAGTTTCAGCATCAGAGACAAATATACTATTAGGATCTTTAGCAGGTTCAGAAGGTTCTACAATAGTTTTTATGTTTCTTTTTCCTTTTCTTAGGAGTAGTACCACTATTTTTAGTTTGTTGAGAATCCTGCTCAATTCTTTTAGGATGCCCCTCAGGATATAGAGGTTCCTGGGTAGCAGCACCACTTCTAGTTCTGATTTCATAAGCATGTTTTTCTTTAGCAGCATTAACTAGCAAATCTTTTTGTACCTTAATAAGCTGATCAATTTGAGTTTGAACCATTTGGAAATGTTTAACTAGCATTTTAACATAATTAGAGGTTCTTTCCACAATATATTTTAACTCAATAATAGCTTTAGAGTTTTCCATTAAATGATTTTGCACCCTTTTATTAAAATTATCTTGCTTAACAATAAAAATATCAAATTCTTCCAAGCATTGATCAGGAGGTTTAGAATAAGAAATATCACCTTCATCAAAATGTTGGAGAGAGTGTACCTCAATAGTGGTTGAGTGGGAGATTAGCTTACATAATTCTTCTATAGGAGGTGTAACTACCTCGGTGAATTACGCTCCTAGTTACAAGCCTGGATGAGCGAAAATGGTCAAAATAGTACGGTGGGGCCCAAATGCCACTCACAGGTAGGCCTTTCGGCCGTCCTAACCATTTCCAAACATCGGGACAAGAACGGGCGGCGTAATCGGCAGGCGAAGGGATCAACTACATACACAAATGAGTATGTATGCAAGCCACCATACAATGGTTCTCAGAGTCATTCCATCTAAAATGAAAGGAATATTGCAACGCCATACGGCAAGATCCAAATATCCTAGATAGATATAATAGTTTAGGATATCTCCTCATACATCAAACATCAGAGTATCAAGCGGAAGCGGAAAACAAGATCCGAGTACGGATAAGAAGCAAATCGGCATAAGATGCCCCATAAATAAACACATCCCGCCCACAGATCTCACGGATCCCCGTTCCCGGAATCTCTACACCGAATGATCGTTGCCCACATCGTCTCCTCCACCCAAAGATCCATCTTGCGAGCTTACTGCATCTGAATCAAACAATTTATCGTGAGACCCTAGGGGTACTCAAAGAAGTCTTTATGCCTCTAAAGGGACACAACTGGGTGACGCAATTGCAGCAAAAGATAAACCCTAACAATTCTATGGATACTCGCTAACCATCCGCCTAACCAGAGATAGACGGATGTCCGTGAATTAATAACAACAGTTATAACGGTAATATTAACAGATCCATCCTCCTCCTCGCTTACCGACGAGGAAGCGGACGAACAACCCCCATCCGTTGGTAGTTTTATTATCCATTCCATGAGTGTTGCACTATTTACTAGTCAGGTACTTAGTCAAATTAAAGGCGGTACTTTAGTTATACTTGTCTATGATCGAGAAACTGTGCTCCAAGTCGTCCATAACCGCAGACACGGCTTTCAGAAAGTTTTACCCTGCAGGGGTGCACAAATAGCAACACACTCGATCAACCTCGGAAAACCAAATCAAAACCAACGAGGCGGATCCGACAAAGCGATCACAGGATTCAGAATATTTCAGGGGCCACCCATTAAGCTACCCAAGCGAACTGGCCGGCTACGACGGACTCAAGGTTTAGTGGCCGTCAGAACGATCGAACCGAAAGTGTGACTGGGCTTGTCGATACAGCAAAAACGGTTCACGGCCCTAAACAGTAGGTGCGATTGCACAATTTAAATAAAGCAAGAAGCATGGCATAAGTACAGGATAGTAAATAAAACCTCAAACTAGTTTGTGGCCCCAAGAAATAAGAATGAATCAAGCTCGCTCAGGGGTTCATAAGCCTCCGGATGTGGATAGCCTTGAATATTCAAGGAACATGAATCAAGTACTTTCGGGTCCCACGGACACAAGTGAGCTTGAAAAACCAAATAGAAAATATGGCTCACCGATGCCACTTTCATTAGTTATCCCATTACTACTCAGGTTAAGTTGTTTAGGTACCTCGTTATCCATCAGACACTCACATACCCTACACATGCTGTTCTACGACTCGCATGGCTCAAACAACTCCTGTAGTAATGGCTCATGGGATGGAGGAACAAGCTTCGGTGGGGTTTAAAAATAAAGGCTATGCAATACTTGGGATTCAATTTAATGCAATCGCGACTCAATGATGCAAGAATAAGATAGAGGCAATAGGTACTATATGTATGCAAGCATGTGGTAGTGCTTGCCTGGCAGCTCAGTTGAAGCGAGAGAAGGATCTGGGTAGTGCTCCTGGGTTTCTTGATATATCCCCTGCTCAATGTCTATTCGAAGAAGAACCAAACAAACAAGGGCCAACATAAATAAAGTGCACAAGCATATGAATAAAATGCAACAAGCAAACAATCATGCCATGATGAATGATGCACAATTTGCATGGCAATAAAGTAGCATGGCATGGGTGAGGTGTGGAATACAATATTAAATCATTTTATGGGGTTTTAATCACATTTTAGCCTCATAATAGTTGCTGTATACTTTATATTTATATTATGCATGCTGCAAAACAGATAATGGAATGCATAAACAGAAAGGTCTCGTCGAGCTAATCATTTTAGACATATCATTTGTTAAATTTGGAGTTATAAAACAAAAGTTATTAATTATTTAAGGTGAAAGGGCATTTTAATGTAATTTTAATCAACTTGGAAAAATAAAGTGTCCAAAATATATTTTGAAGGTCATATTTGAATTCCTCACATTTTTCTGATTTCAAAACATATATTATTTGTATTATTTGGATTTATATTTTAAAAGATATATTAAAACAGATTTAAATTTGAATTTAAAATAAATTTGAAAAGATTTGAATTAAAACAGAAAAGCAGAAATACTTTTGTTACTCAGACAGATACAGACCCAGACGCTGACGGGTGGGCCAGCTGCTGACTGGGCAACACAGCGCGACGGAAAACGTTTTACACCGCGGGCTTAGCTAGCCACAGAGAAAGACAGGTGGGCTCCGGGGCTCTGCGGACCCACACGCCAGTGGGCGAGAGGGGGCTTGCCACGCGGCACAGAGAGGGAGCACGGGTTGAGGAGTCCAAAAGCCTGGGTACCTTTTTGCAAAAAAAGCTGAAAAAAGGCAGGGGGTATGCGCAAAAGGCCACGACCACTGTTCTTCTTCTCTGAATCTACTGACGACAGGTTTGTGCTCGACAGGGCGGGGCTCGGTGCAGGGGTCGATCCCGCGACCTCGCGTGCGCGCGCGGCGGCGGTTACCGCTGCGGTGACCTGGCGGTGTTGCTGGGGAACGGCTGCGCGGACAGAAAACCCTTTCGCGGCACGACGGCGAAGTGACCATGGAGCGCCAGCCTTGAAGCGCTTCGACGCGTCTAACATGTCTGAGGAGGATCGGCCGGAGGGTGTCCAGAGGTTCGGAGGCTCACCGGGGCAGCGATGGAGTCGATCGAGCCGGGAAGCGAGGATCGTCGGCGTGGCTCGCAGACGGCGGCTAGGTTCGGCCGGGCTCGGCGGTGCAGCGGTTACTGGGCTCCTCCGCCGGCTCCGTGTCTGTGGTGACGAGGGGAGCTCCACGGCCTTCCTCGACAACCAGAGCTCCGCGCCCGCCGCTGGATTCGAGGAGTTGGTGATCGGCAGCCTCGGTGGCCGACGCAATGAGTGTGTGGGTGAGGGGAGGAAGAGGGTTAGGCACGGCCCGGGATCTGTGGTGGGTACGAAAAGGGAGGGAGGGTGGAGATAAGGTCGAGAGAGAGCGGGGTGCCGTGGGGGAGTGGTTAGGGGTAGAGGTGGCTTCGGCCACCTTTTCCTCCTCCCTTCACGTGCTCGGGTCGGGGCAGGAGCAGGGCGAGGTGGTGATGGGGGGCTGCCAGGTGGGGACGGCAGGGTCGGTGGGGAGGCTCGGCTGAAGGGGCCCTCATGGCAGAGAGAGAAGAAGAAAGGAGGAGAGGGGAGGCTCGGGCTGGGGCTCGGGTTGGGTAGTAGGAGGCTCGGGCTAGGGTTTCTGCTGGGGATGGGGTAGCTAGGTGGGGCCAGGGTGACCAGGTGTGGCCGAGCTAGGTGAGAGAGAGAGGGAGGCCGAGAGAGAGGGTGGAGCTAGGGTTAGCTAGAGAGAGAGAGGCTAGGTTAGGTTAGAGGGGGTGTGGTTTAGAGAGGATGGTAAAGAGAGGAGAGATGAGTGTAAGGTGGCTAGGGTTTGTTTTTGTCAAGATCAAGCCAAGATCAAACAAAGCTAGCCAAAAGAGAGAAGGAGAACAAAGGTGGTGAGAGATAGAGAGAGAGGTTAGGTTTGGAGAAGGAATAAGGGAGAGGGGTATAGAGATATGGGAATGATCCACTCAAGGTTCAAATAAAAACTCCAAAGAGAAGGAATGGTGATGCTTTGCATGGCCCATGCATAATATTAATGCTAGGTTTCATCTTGTGAAAACAACATAAATAGCCATAGCATTTATACATATGCATTCCAAAATTATGGAATAAGCCAAACTAGAAGAAGTGAACGGATGCCCCATGTGGAGTAGTTGGAGATGACCATATTTGAATAAACATGGGACATGCTAGTGTGTATGTGCCACTAGATGCTTAATAGTCCCAAAAATATCCCAACATGAGCATAATTCCAAAACAACCCATATGGAAGCTAGGAAAAGGAGCACTACTCATAATGCATGCAAAGGTGGCTCCACATATCAATAATGTGAAAACAACATGATGCTAATATGAGAGCATGTGGAAATAGAATTGGATCCATCCCAACCCACATGAGCTAGAGGTAAAACCCAATAAAGTGCAAAGCTCATATTTAGTTGGATGGTGGAATTATAAGGTGGTGAAAAGAAAGGGTGGTGGAATTTAAATAAAAGATATGCCCCCAACTCAACTTGGGCATTTAAACAATATATCAATAACCAAATACAATATCAAGAGGCAAATACAATTAATGATGCATATGAGAGAAGAACCAAATCAAAAAGGGTTTTATATGATGCTCAAATGCAAGGTGGCATGATGACATGAGCATGATATAATTATGATGCAACAATTATATATAGGAAGGTAGCATATATATAGACTAGGCTAGTAGCATTGCAATTTTTAGACAATTGGGATGCTACAACTCTCCCCCACTAAACAAGAATCTCGCCCCGAGATTCCTAGGAAAAAGAAAACAACACAAGGAAAGGTGGATATTCGGAACGAAGGTGATCCTTGCGTTCCCAAGATGATGAAGAACGGAATGGTGCGACCACTACACCTTGCAAAACTTGCTAGACTTGTTGCGAGTCTTGCGTTTTGCTTGAGAAACAACGGGTTAGAAGAATTGAAGGATTGTCGTGAGACAAGAAGGATAGGATGAACAAGGCTCCGGTTTTCTCAAGAAACATGATAAAAGAATAGAACCACTTGTGAAAGAAAGGAGAAGATGATGCATCATGGATAAAGAAAGACACATCGTTAAGATCAAAGATTTATTGATACTAGAGAGGATGAATCTTTATCTCGCCGGCAGAAAAAGAGCTAGATTGGAGAGGTTTTGAACCACTATGACAATAGCATCGTATCTTCTCTCGGATTTGAGAATGAAATATGGAAACAATATTGCCTTCAAACAGTAGAGTCCCTTGATATCAACAGAAAGATTTAGATAGACATCGTCGGATTAGATTCTTCTTGCGCCGGTAAAACCAAGGATCACGCAATTGAGGTGCGCGGATATAACTTCCAGAGACGGATGTGAAGCCAGATCATGGTGGAATCCCGAGAAGCAAAGAATATGGAGGATCCGGAGTTTATTGTAGAGATACTTATTGCTTTCTTTAGCCTTGAGGCTAACGCAATAGATTTGCGGCTGATGGCCTCAACCATAATTGGCTTTACCACAGCAAAAGAATTGATGAAACAAAGAGAGAGATAGTTTCCTTTCATCTTGTTTGGGGATGTCAAGCACCGGTAGAAAGACGAGGGTAGAAAAGAGTTTGCGTTTGTTTCCACCAGATAATTGAGGATTTTGCTCCGTGTAGAAAGGGTGAGATCACCAACAAGAGATTATTGATTACTTTCTTTGAGAGAGCACTCCGGAAAAACAAAGACGGAAGTAAAAGTATCGAGGGATAAAGGCCACTTCTAACTTCCGTGGAATGAGTGAAATCGCATTAATTCACCAATTCAATGTACAAGAGCGAATGATAAGAGTAGTGGTATGGTAGCTACTCCATCCCGCACTCAAAGCATTACTCCGCACATGAATAAGAAAACCATGCAACCCAACTACCAAAATAGACTGAAGGTATTGATAAGAAGAACTCATGGAACTTCGTTAGAAAACAAGGATAGATGCAAACGATTTGCCGGATTCATAGATAGATAAAGATGATGATGTTGTCGTCATATCTGAAGTACCAAGCCACCAGAAAGATATGAAGGAAGATTACGGAGACAACTGCAAGATTCAACAGCTACAGAAAAGATAGCACCAACTGAACATAAGGATTACAAGATCTAGAAGGTCTTCATGGCCTCCGGTGGATTGAGCAGAGACGATAGAGCGAGATGGTTTCAAGAGATTACTTGACGAGGCTGAGGTGAAAATAACTCCATGTTGTTCTTGAAAAGATTGAGAGAGATTTAGCAGTCTTGAGGAAATCTACGGCGGAACGACGATGATAACTTGCCAACAAGGAACAACTCCGGATTGGTTGAAGATGGAGGATGGAATTAACAATGGACTTGCTAATTCCAGAATTGAAGCAATGTATTTAGCAGAAGGACGTGGTCGAGATAGGTGACTTCAAGAAGCCAGAATTCACGCTTTGAGAACTTTGCACACAGGCAGTGTTCTCGAAGCTTGAGAGAAAGAGACATAGATGATCTTCCATGTTCTCCCATTGATATGGAATAGGCAAGCATATTATCAACATATACCACCATGGATTAACAGAATATTCCCAGAATATCAAGTTCAAGAGGCGGGAGAAACAAACAAATGCTCGAAACACTTTCTGAGCTCAACGCTCTTAGAAAGATCAATGTTAAGAGCACGGGTTCGTGTTGAAGAAGATGCACTAGAAGAATAGATTATATGGTCCTTCGGAAGAAAAAGAGATGTCACCTGGTTCACATTGTCGATCGGATCACCGGTTACAAAAGATAAAGAGATCTTGGTTAAGAACCGATGATAGCTCATACCTTAAGCAAAACTACCAGAGACGAAAAGATGCAATTCCCTCGTCTCAAAGATAGTTTTGCAGATATGGAGTTCAAAAAGATGTGAAGCATGATAAACAGATGATAGACCACCGTAGTGCCTTGAGAAAACTCCGTATTGCCAAAGATACTTGAATATGCATCGATATGATCACGGTGCACTCAAAATCATAGGAGTTAACCGTCACCTTTTGGAGGATAGAGGTGATTGCATTTTCCATATTCCACTCATGATAAGTGTCATATAGCTATGCTGAGAACCCAATTACAATCACCAGCATCGGAGCGACACATTATATGTAATTAGCCCAAGAGAACTGGAGATGAAAAGAAACTCTAGGATTAAGCGCCGGTGACAAAAGAATGAGTTAGCATGGACATGCTGATAAAAGGGAGATAGATAATGTTTCACACACGACTGAAAAGGAGTGTGGAAACACAGATGTATCAAAGAAAATTTTCCGCATTTTTCGGCATTAAAATACCAATAGATGCGCAAAATCACTTATCAGGTAGAGATTAGCAACAGATGCTTACACAGAATGTGGAGTTGCTAGAAGGAAGGACACCCTTAAGAAGATGGCACCAGTTAACAAGGAGTCAGATAGATCGTGCCGGTTTTCAAAAGCCTGTCAGTATGGAATGTACCAACAGTTGATAACCAAAGGCAGATTGTGATAACAACTTGGATGCAACAGATAGACAAGGAATTACACACACACACAAACACACAACCTATGGTACTACGGAAACCCAGAACACGTGAATCCTAGTTTGAATTTTGAGAAGAGGATTGAAAACGTTACACTTCCTTACCAGAAAAGGGTGGTGGGTGGGTAAGAAGAAAAGTGGAAGCAGTCCTACTCTCTCGTTTTGTTTTTCCCTAGTATACATAGCTACCAAAATATTTGCTAGACTGACAACGACCATTTGGCTGAGACCCTGAAGGGCGGGATGGCTCTGATACCAATTGTAACTACCTCGGTGAATTACGCTCCTAGTTACAAGCCTGGATGAGCGGAAATGGTCAAAATAGTACGGTGGGGCCCAAATGCCACTCACAGGTAGGCCTTTCGGCCGTCCTAACCATTTCCAAACATCGGGACAAGAACGGGCGGCGTAATCAGCAGGCAAAGGGATCAACTACATACACAAATGAGTATGTATGCAAGCCACCATACAATGGTTCTCAGAGTCATTCCATCTAAAAAGAAAGGAATATTGCAACGCCATACGGCAAGATCCAAATATCCTAGATAGATATAATAGTTTAGGATATCTCCTCATACATCAAACATCAGAGTATCAAGCGGAAGCGGAAAACAAGATCCGAGTACGGATAAGAAGCAAATCGGCATAAGATGCCCCATAAATAAACACATCCCGCCCACAGATCTCACGGATCCCCGTTCCCGGAATCTCTACACCGAATGATCGTTGCCCACATCGTCCGTCTCCTCCACCCAGTATCCATCTTGCGAGCTTACCTGTGCATCTGAATCAAACAATTTATCGTGTGAGACCCTAGGGGTACTCAGCAAGTCTTTATGCCTCTAAAGGGGACACAACCTGGGGTGACGCAATTGCAGCAAAAGATAAACCCTAACAATTCTATGGATACTCGCTAACCATCCGCCTAACCAGAGATAGACGGATGTCCGTGAATTAATAACAACAGTTATAACGGTAATATTAACAGATCCATCCTCCTCCTCGCTTACCGACGAGGAAGCGGACGAACAACCCCCCCATCCGTTGGCAGTTTTATTATCCATTCCATGAGTGTTGCACTATTTACTAGTCAGGTACTTAGTCAAATTAAAGGCGGTACTTTAGTTATACTTGTCTATGATCGAGAAACTGTGCTCCAAGTCGTCCATAACCACGGACACGGCTTTCAGAAAGTTTTACCCTACAGGGGTGCACAAATAGCAACACACACTCGATCAACCTCGGAAAAACCAAATCAAAACCAACGAGGCAGTCACGACAAAGCGATCACAGGATTCAGAAATATTTCAGGCCACCCATTAAGCTACCATGAAGCTGGCCGGCCACGAGACGGACTCAAGGTTTGTGTGGCGGTAAACGACTGGGAACCCGAAGTGTGACTGGGCTTGTCGACAAAAAACGGTCACGGCCCTAAACAGTACAGTGCGATTCGCACAATTTAAATAAAGCAAGAAAGCATGGCATAAGTACAGGATAGTAAATAAAACCTCAAACTAGTTTGTGGCCCCAAGAAATAAGAATGAATCAAGCTCTGGCTCGGGGTTCATAAGCCTCCGGATGTGGATAGCGAATATTCAAGGAACATGAATCAAGTACTCGAGGGTCCTACGGACACAAGTGAGCCTGAAAACCAAATAGAAAATATGGCTCACCGATGCCACTTTCATTAGTTATCCCATTACTACTCAGGTTAAGTTGTTTAGGTACCTCGTTATCCATCGACACTCACATACCCTACACATGTCGTTCTCGACTCGCATGGCTCAAACAACTCCTGTAGTAATGGCTCATGGGATGGAGGAACAAGCTTGATTGGGTTTAAAATAAAGGCTATGCAATACTTGGGATTCAATTTAATGCAATCGACTCAATGATGCAAGAATAAGATAGAGGCAATAGGTACTATATGTATGCAAGCATGTGGTAGTGCTTGCCTGGCAGCTCATTGAAGCGAGAGAAGGATCCGGTAGTGCTCAGGTTTCTTGATATATCCCCGCCAGCCTATTCAAGAAGAACCAAACAAACAAGGGCCAACATAAATAAAGTGCACAAGCATATGAATAAAATGCAACAAGCAAACAATCATGCCATGATGAATGATGCACAATTTGCATGGCAATAAAGTAGCATGGCATGGGTGAGGTGGAATACAATATTAAATCATTTTATGGGGTTTTAATCACATTTTAGCCTCATAATAGTTGCTGTATACTTTATATTTATATTATGCATGCTGCAAAACAGATAATGGAATGCATAAACAGAAAGGTCTCGTCGAGCTAATCATTTTAGACATATCATTTGTTAAATTTGGAGTTATAAAACAAAAGTTATTAATTATTTAAGGTGAAAGGGCATTTTAATGTAATTTTAATCAACTTGGAAAAATAAAGTGTCCAAAATATATTTTGAAGGTCATATTTGAATTCCTCACATTTTTCTGATTTCAAAACATATATTATTTGTATTATTTGGATTTATATTTTAAAAGATATATTAAAACAGATTTAAATTTGAATTTAAAATAAATTTGAAAAGATTTGAATTAAAACAGAAAAGCAGAAATACTTTTGTTACTCAGACAGATACAGACCCAGACGCTGACGGGTGGGCCAGCTGCTGACTGGGCAACATGTTGACGGAAAACGCTTTACACCGGGCTTAGCTAGCCACAGAAAGCAGTGGGCTCCGGGGCTCTGCGGACCCACACGCCAGTGGGCGAGAGGGGGCTTGCCACGCGGCACAGAGAGGGAGCGCGGGTTGAGGAGTCCAAAAGCCTGGGTACCTTTTTGCAAAAAGACTGGGAGGCTGACAGGTGGGACTGGTTGGACCGCGGGTTGAGCGCGCAAAAAGGCAGGGGGGTATGCGCAAAAGGCCACGGCCACTGTTCTTCTTCTCTGAATCTACTGACGACAGGTTTGTGCTCGACAGGGCGGGGCTCGGTGCAGGGGTCGATCCCGCGACCTCGCGTGCGCGCGGCGGCGGTTACCGCTGCGGTGACCTGGCGGTGTTGCTGGGGAACGGCTGCGCGGACAGAAAACCCTTTCGCGGCACGACGGCGAGGAAGCGACCGCGAGCGCGCCAGCGCAGAGAGCGCTCGACGAAACGTCTAACGTGTACAGGGGAGGATCGGCCGGAGGGGGGTGTCCAGGAGGTTCGGAGGCTCACCGCGGGGACGGCGATGGAGTCAGATCGAGCCGGGAAGCAGGGGATCGTCGACGTGGCTCGCGGACGGCGGCTAGGGTTCGGCGTCGGGCTCGGCGGGTGCAGCGGTTCTGGGGCTCCTCCTGCTCGGCTCCGTGTACAGGGTGACGTAGGGGAGCTCCACGGCCTTCCTCGACAACCAGAGCTCCGCGCCCGCCGCCGGATTCGAGGAGTTGGTGATCGGCAGCCTCGGTGGCAGCCTTGGGTGTGTGGCAGGAGGGGGAGGAAGAGGGTTAGGGCACGGCCCCGGGGGATCTGTGGTGGGTACGAAAAGGGAGGGAGGGTGGAGATAAGGTCGAGAGAGAGCGGGGTGCCGTGGGGGAGTGGTTAGGGGTAGAGGTGGCTTCGGCCACCTTTTCCTCCTCCCTTCACGTGCTCGGGTCGGGGCAGGAGCAGGGCGAGGTGGTGATGGGGGGCTGCCAGGTGGGGACGGCAGGGTCGGTGGGGAGGCTCGGCTGAAGGGGCCCTCATGGCAGAGAGAGAAGAAGAAAGGAGGAGAGGGGAGGCTCGGGCTGGGGCTCGGGTTGGGTAGTAGGAGGCTCGGGCTAGGGTTTCTGCTGGGGATGGGGTAGCTAGGTGGGGCCAGGGTGACCAGGTGTGGCCGAGCTAGGTGAGAGAGAGAGGGAGGCCGAGAGAGAGGGTGGAGCTAGGGTTAGCTAGAGAGAGAGAGGCTAGGTTAGGTTAGAGGGGGTGTGGTTTAGAGAGGATGGTAAAGAGAGGAGAGATGAGTGTAAGGTGGCTAGGGTTTGTTTTTGTCAAGATCAAGCCAAGATCAAACAAAGCTAGCCAAAAGAGAGAAGGAGAACAAAGGTGGTGAGAGAGAGAGAGAGGTTAGGTTTGGAGAAGGAATAAGGGAGAGGGGTATAGAGATATGGGAATGATCCACTCAAGGTTCAAATAAAAAATCCAAATAGAAGGAATGGTGATGCTTTGCATGGCCCATGCATAATATTAATGCTAGGTTTCATCTTGTGAAAACAACATAAATAGCCATAGCATTTATACATATGCATTCCAAAATTATGGAATAAGCCAAACTAGAAGAAGTGAACGGATGCCCCATGTGGAGTAGTTGGAGATGACCATATTTGAATAAACATGGGACATGCTAGTGTGTATGTGCCACTAGATGCTTAATAGTCCCAAAAATATCCCAACATGAGCATAATTCCAAAACAACCCATATGGAAGCTAGGAAAAGGAGCACTACTCATAATGCATGCAAAGGTGGCTCCACATATCAATAATGTCAAAACAACATGATGCTAATATGAGAGCATGTGGAAATAGAATTGGATCCATCCCAACCCACATGAGCTAGAGGTAAAACCCAATAAAGTGCAAAGCTCATATTTAGTTGGAAGGTGGAATTATAAGGTGGTGAAAAGAAAGGGTGGTGGAATTTAAATAAAAGATATGCCCCCAACTCAACTTGGGCATTTAAACAATATATCAATAACCAAATACAATATCAAGAGGCAAATACAATTAATGATGCATATGAGAGAAGAACCAAATCAAAAAGGGTTTTATATGATGCTCAAATGCAAGGTGGCATGATGACATGAGCATGATATAATTATGATGCAACAATTATATATAGGAAGGTAGCATATATATAGACTAGGCTAGTAGCATTGCAATTGTTAGACAATTGGGATGCTACAGGAGGTAAATTCTTCACATCTTCAGCTTTAATACCCTTCTCCTTAAGACATTTCTTAGCTTCCTTCATCACTTCATCATTTAGTTCAATAACTCCACTCTTCTTTGATTGGTGTCGGCTCAGGCACAATTAACTCAGGTGTAGTTGGCTTAGGTGAATTCCAATCATCATAATTCTTGCTTATTCTAGCTATTAATTCCTTAGCTTCTTTGGGAGTTCTCTTCCTAAAAACACAATCAGCACAACTATCCAGGTATGTCCGGGATTCTTCGGTTAGTCCATTATAATATATATCAAGAAGCTCATTTTTAGGTAATGGACATCCAGCCTGTGCATGAATCAAAGCACAAAACCTTGCCCATGATTCAGGAAATATCTCTTTTTCTCCCTGTTTAAAATCAAAAAGTTCCTGCAGAATGGCATGTCTAGCACTAGGAGGGAAATATTTCTGAAGGAAGGTACTAATCAAGCAATCAGAGCTATCAATAGATACTGGAGGTAAATTATTAAACCAAGATTTAGCTTCTCCTTTTAGTGAAAAAGGGAAAATTTTAGCAACAAAGTAGGTGCGCATCTTAATATCATCAAAAAATAAGACACTCATGGTAGAAAGCTCAGTCATATGTGCTACCGCACTTTCATTCTTAGTCCCACAAAAAGGTTCTTTCTCAACTATGGTTATGTAAGATAAATCAAGAGAGAAATCATAATCCTTATCTTTAATGTTTATGGGAGATGCAGAAAACTTAGCATTAGGAGATAATTTAGGTCTAACAGTATGTTTCTCAAGAAGATTCTTAATAGCACTTTTATCATGAGTGTTTTGACATTCCTTAATAAATTCATCAGTCATCTCTATATATCCGTCTTCAATATCATAGCTCTCTCTAGACTCAGGTGAACTGACAGGTGTAGTAGTGTCTTCATTAGGAGTTTCAGTATTTACAGCTATAGTTCTAGGAATCGTAGCGTCTAGGAAAGGACCTAATGAACCACACTTATCAAGCATAGTAGAAGCAGCATCATAAGTATCAGAGGTTTCAGATTCAGCAGTAGTAGCAGTATGTGTAGCATGTGTGTGTGTGGTGGTGTAAGGAGCTTACTCATAAAAGATGGTGAATCAAGAGCAACAGAGGTGTTCAGAACCCTCCCTCTCCTTGTAGTGGATGGTAAAATAGGGACCTTGCCATCACGAGACTTACCCATGATGGATGGAAGGCAGCAAACAATAGTGATTCCAAGTGAACTTGATAAATAGAGTTATTGTAACATCCCAAAACTCCAATCCAAGCTTATCAAGATCTAAATCATCAAATTTGGGGTTAACAAAAACTTTTCCAAATTTAAAATGAAGGCATTCATGTGTATGAGCATTTAAAATAGGAATTGATTTGAATTGCCATGGTTCTGTGATTCTTTGGTTGTAGAATGTTTCTTAGGTGATTTAAACATCATCTACATCATTCCCAAACTTTAACTAAAGAAAATCAAATCGAAAACAATTAAAAAGGAGGAATGGTCATTTTGACCATTTTAATCCACTACACTACTTTGGGTGTTCCTAGCACTCATTTCTTAATAGAAACAATTCATGATCTTTGCACCCCTTGATAGTACACATAATGAGGTACCAAGGCCCACCTTGTGATCTGGCAAAATCTTTCAAATGCTAATTTTAAATGACAGTTCAAAATTGAATCTATTTCATATGGGAAGATCCCACTTTTTTGAAAACCATTCAAACCAGCTCCACTTTCAAAACCCTTGCAACCAGAGACTACCTAGCACTAGTGTAGATCACCCAAAAATTTTGAAATCAAAATTCAAAAGTTTTTCTCTTTCGGCCATTTTGTCAAACACCTTGCTAGCAAGATCAAAGTGGCCTAACTATTACTGTTTTGGGATTGATTTTGTCTAGCAATTTGAAGTGCTTTGATCACCCTTGTCTCCCTCAAGCCTAACCAGACCAACCTCAACATCTCCCCTACCTCCTAGCTGCACTGCCATGCCATGCCGAGAGCACCTTGCCGGCAAACTTGGCCCTCGCAGCAGCAGACCGCTCTCTTCTCTATCGCCATGTCTACAAGCGAGCCAGTGGTCCACTGCCACCGTCCAACCAGCCCCAGCCCAGAGCCAGAGACAGGAACGGCCAAGAACCGCCGCGCCCGGAGCTGGTCGACCATGCCGACGCTGCCCGCAGAGCGCGCACTGTCCCCGTGTGCACAGACCGCCCCTCGGCCGCATCCCGCGCCTACCGCTCCACCATGACCTGGGGAACACCCGAGACACCCCCGCTGGCCGCCCAACGCTCCCCAGCCACCGCTCGCCGTCGAACCCGCAGCCTCTGCCGCCCAGAGCACGTGACGCGCCCGACCAGCACAGAGCTCGCCTTGCCGCGCCTTTAAGCCTCAGCGCACCGCCAGGAGACAGGCCACCGCCCCCTAACTCGAGCCACGCCGCTAGTCCCCTGTGCTGCCCTCGCGGGAGTCGCCTGCCCACACCCTTCGGTCTCACCGTCGGGCCTATATAAGCCGGCCTCCCCAGCCTCTTTTCTCCACACCCAGTCACTCCCCACCTCTCACTGATCCTTTCCCCTCTCTCACCAGAGCCAATCGAGCTCTGCCTCGCTGGAATTGGAGCAGGAGTCGCCGCAGCAGGAGGAGAAGGGCACCTGCGATTTAGGGAACCCCAAGCTCCGGCGCAACCGCGCCTCGCCTCGCCGTCGTCTTCCAGCTTGTTTGCCCACCTCGCCTACCCTGCTGGAGCCCTGGTACGTCCCTGGTCGACCCCCACCGAGCCGCTAGGGAAAACTCTCGCCGGCGACGTGTTCGTCGTCGACGACGACCCTCAGCCGTAGATCCCCCTTCTAATCCTACGGCCCATAGCGTGCGTACCGTTTCGCGTGTTATGAACCACTGACAAGCGGGACCCCTGTCAGCAGATCCCCGCGCCGCGGAGCGCCACTGGGCCGGCCCATGTTCTTTCCCGCGCTAGCCCAACCGTTCAAATTGGATTTTTCTTTTTAAGTTGAATCTAGTTTCTGTCCACTAGTTTAAAATTCAATTCTAGGAGTTTTACAAATCCAAATTGCATGAAACCAATTTTGTCTGAAAGGTATTGAAATGATCTATGCAACCCGTTGGATTTAATTCAATTAGAGTTATAGATCTCTCCTAATAAAAATAACAAAACAGAAGCATTTGCACCTTGCAACATTTTTATAAAATCAACCAAGTTAGATTTTGAGTTGATTCCAACTCTCAAAAATCACATTTCACCATATCTATCTAAATATGTAATAATATTAAGGTTTACATGCAGTGACTTTGTACTAGTACCAAAATAATGCTATATAGGCATTTCTAGTCACTTTAAATCATTAAATAATGAACTTAAACCAAAGTGATTATGATCCAACCTTTAAATCTCATTCCCACATATTAGAGTATGTGGTGATGACACGTGTCAACATGATCCCATATTTTAAGTGGTGAATATTAAATCTTAGTTAATTTTTCAATGAGTAGAAATTACTTTTCTAAAACAAAAAGGATGAAACTATTGAATTAAACTTGTGATGATAATAGATCATCAAATGTGTGTCTTAGAATGCTAATTAGACTAGTTAAGCATTGTTTGGTGATTGTGTGTTCCGTATGTATTTATAGACGATAGTACCGACCAAGTCTACGAGGAGGAGGAGTTCTACCAAGAAGAAGAAGAAGAAAACTTCAACCACTGCACCAACCAAGGCAAGCTATTAATGTCAAGTTAACCCTTGCAAGTTTAGTACTTAGCAAGCTAGGATCAAACTAGATGGTTTAGCAAGAATGCCTTAAGCACACTTTGATCACACCCCTTTGACTATTAGTACCTCAAGTCTTGGTTACAAGTTTTACCTCCCTTAGTTACACCAAGTTCTTTACTGGTTTTGAAGGTAGCATAAAGAGTATAAAACTTGACCTATTTTAGAAACCTTTAGATGTCATTATATGGCATGAGATTGAACCCATCACTTCCACCTTCGTGAACACTCTTAACCTAGTAGTTAGAGTAGATCAAAAACTTGAGTCACTTTAGATGGGAGCACTTGGTGAAAATGAATTATGAAAACCTTGGAATGATGAGTCATTCTATTGAGATGTTTTGACATGTGTTGAGAAACACAAATGGTTGATGAGGATGAAAATGTTGAGGCATGAGCCTTAACCCTTTTATAAAACTGATGGTTGGATTCGGATGCGATACCATTCCAAATTTACCATACAACCACACTACCTAAATGGGGTAAGGCTTAGCTGGAAATTTATATGCATTAGTATTAGTTCCCTCGCGGGCGAGGTTTGAGCTGAGGCTACCTCTCAATGTTGTCCACCTATGCAGTGCCCAAGATGACAGATGGTCATGGTTGGGAGGCCATGCTCATAGGAGAGGTGCTTATACTAGGGTGTGTAAAGGGAAGGTTATGTTTGATTATCTGCATACTAAGTATGATGATTGAGGTTATCCACGATGATGTATCGAATCTTGTGGTGAAAGTGTACCACCTCTGTAGAGTGTCAAACTATTCGAATAGCCGCGTCCGCGGTTATGGACAGTTGGAATGGCCATACTGTTTTGTTGTCAGATGTTTTCTAAATAACTTGAAATGAAGGATGAATCTTGACTTGACCAAAACAGGGTTGTGTTTATGACAATAGCTTCCCAACTTAAGTGATTCTAGAACTTTACTTTATCTTTCTTTGCTTCAGAACTCAACTTAGGTTTCAAACTTAACTTTGTAGTTAAACTTAGATTTAGCACGTTAACTTAGAACTATAGTACCTGTTAATAGTAGTTTGCGAGTACTTAAAGAGTACTCATGGCTTTTGTCCCTGGCTATTCTCATGGCCAGACTATGAAGGAGACTATCAAGATGATGGCCAGCAGGACGGCTATGATAACTAGGACTATCTGCCTTCGTCAGCATTGCCTGTGCCCCTGAAGATGGACCCCACCGCTACGCTTATCTTTTATTTCCGCTGCTTGTTGTATTAAAGACTGGATCATGAGATCCTTATTTGTGTAAGACCTTATGTATGGTTTGTAATGGATGATGTACTGTGATATCCAATCCGTTATGTCTCGCAAAAATGGTAATCCTGGGATTGCAAGGTATGGCATAACGGGCATCTGTGATTAAAAATCTGGGTGTTAACAGTTATGCTCCCCGGCAATGGCGCCAAAAAATAGTCTTGATGACCCACAAGTATAGGGGGTGTATCGCAGTATTTTTGAGGGAAGTGAAACTCAATTTATTGATTCGACACAAGGGGAGCCAAAGAATATTTATAAGCCTTAACAACTGAGTTGTGAATTCAGCTGCACCTGGAAGCAATCTTGCTCACATCAGTTTATCAGTAGCAGCAGTTTGGTAATAGCAATAGCAAAGTAATAGTAGTAGTAAAAGTAAAGATAGTAGTAACAATTGCAGTAAACAGTAGGATTAAAGCGCGGTAGGCATAGGGATGGATGGACGGGCGTTGCATGGATAAGGCAATTCATATAACAATCAAGATATAGGGCAATTACAGATAAATAAGATAAAGCATCCAAGTACTAAATAATCATAGGCATGTGTTCCATATATAGTCATACGTGCTTGCAATGAGAACTTGCACAACATCTTTTGTCCTGCCATCCCGTTTGCAGCGGGGCCTCAAGGGAACTACTGGTAATTAAGGTGCTCCTTTTAATAGAGCACCGGAGCAAAGCATTAACACTCCTTGAACACATGTGATCCTCATATCAAAGCCATTCCCTCCGGTTATCCCGATTATTGTCACTTCGGGGCCTTTGGTTCCGGACAATAACATGTGTATACAACTTGCAGGTAAGATCACAAACAATACTATCATAATGAATCAATAACATGTTCAGATCTGAAATCATGGCACTCAGGCCCTAGTGACAAGCATTAAGCATAACAAGTTGCAACAAAGTCAAAAAACACTAATAATAGATACTAGGCACCATGCCCTAACAATCTAATACATGAATGATCTCATCCAATCCCTACCATCCCCATAGCCTACAATGGAGGATTACTCACTCATGGATGGGGGAATCATGGATGGTTGATGGAGAAGCGATGGTGACGATGATGGCAATGATCTCCTCCAATTCCCCATCCCGGCATGGTGCCATAACGGTGTTTCTTGTTTTGATTTGCAGAATCTGGTGGTGGCAGCGTAGCGGAACTCTTTTTGGAAAAACGTCGAACCCCCCTTGGTTTTTAGGTCAGGAGGCAACTTATAGGCAACTTATAGGCGTAGCGGAACTCTTTTTGGAAAAACTATAGTACAATCTACTAAATATATAATATAATATAAAACAAACAATATTGCTTATATCAAGCTTCATATAGTGCTCCAAACATATTACGTTGTGTTCATCCTTGTTACCGTGTATTATGCAGCCACGAGATGATAGATTGGTACAAAATACTATGAAGAAACTTTGATTAATTTCTAACTATATAGTTCATGGACATGATAATATTATCACATAACTTAGAGCTCACCAAACTTAGTTGCCATAATCCCATGCCATCAGTAGTAGTAGTCTCCACTAAGGAGAATGAATAGAAAGCTGAAGAAGCTGAGCAAATGCAAGTGGAACAGAAAATAGGGGTCTTAACCAAAGCCGTCAGAGGCCTCGATTTTCCTTGATTGTTACCACCTATTAGTTTAAGTTCTCCACTTAAAATCCACTAGTAATCTAGGACCAGATCAAGCAAGTTTGTGTTAGAACAACTAATCAACATATATATAGCTCATTCGATCATGGTCGAACTAAATTTCTTGAAATTCTTGTGTACGGACCATGGACCCATGACCGAACATACGCCAACAAATATAGTAAATTAATCAAAAGACTTACCTATATTAGGACTGAATGGGCAAAAACAACATAATTAGTTAGAAGGAGAAAAAGTTGAAGTACTTATGTTTGGAATCTAAAGAGCGTTTTCTTTGCATGCTGCAGTAGATTAAATTTAATCTTAGGTCTTAAGATCTAAATATTCCATTTGATCACCTATTAAATAAATTTGCAACATTAAGATTCCCGTAGGCATATATCTGAAACTTAAATGGGTACATGTATGACTGAACATCCCATGGTGTTTATCAAGAAATATTGACAACATATCTAATTGCAGCATAACAATCAGTGCTACACACAACTGATGGCAACAAACACAACCACTTTTAGTTGGGACTCCAAGTGCAGAGTGTTGTAGTAAGCTTATTTTCCCCACAAGGGTGACTCGAGGGTTTATATCGAACTCTCGGGGAATTGTGTGGATATTTGTCTTCTCCTCTTCAAGCAACTTGTAAAGTAAAGTAATTTGTCTTGTGTCCCCAACTCCACCAAGTGGTTGTCAAGCACAAGGTTTCATATTAGTAATATGAAATAAAATATAAAATAAAGTAAAGCAATACAAACTAGATAATATGGAGGATAATAGAGTTGTTTTTGGGTTTTTATGAGTGATTGCAAGTAGAGAAAGTATTTTTGTATTTTCGAAATAATAAGTTGTAGAAATTATAAATGATAGTAGATACAATGTAAAGGTGTTTCTTATGATAAAAATCGGACCGGGGTTCATGGGTTCACTTGTCTACTCTCGTTTTAAGTAGTAGTGATCACAAAACAATTCAGCAATGATAAAGATTCATGGAAATTATATAAGTGCTTGATAAAAGGAATTAATATGGGCATCACATTCTAGTATTGAGATGTAATACATCTCTCTCTTATACTCCTCAAGAAAGGGAAATCTCCATGCAATCTTGATTTAAGAACAAATCAGAGTATAGATTTAAGCAATATTATATGATGTTTGAAATACAAATATGCTACCTTGATCTAACAAGGTCATCACACTGTCACGTGATAACTATAGCACATGATTTCACTTTATCCCTAGTGAGGCAGCAAAAGAAAGGTAAAAACAAAGTATATCTGGAATATTATGTGTCACAATTCAATCTCTACCCCCAGGCTACTCCATCTTGTTGGGGTTCCGCGTATGAAAACAATAAATTTTACTCTACGCCCCTGAACCCCTGAAGCTGCCAGGACCTTTCTATTAGTAATACAGTAACGGGAGGGGCTTTTCGCGAACTTACCCTTGAAGATCAAAAAGCGTTGTCAATGCTCAGGAGAGCATGGTTGATGTAGACGAGCCGAAGCCGACCTCAAGGTCGTGATGAAGTCCTTGCGCTCCTCTGGCTCCAATGAATTGAGTGCCTCAAGTGCGACACCTCACAAGGAGTTACACACGTCCGGTGCCTGACAATGACTCCCGCTTCCCCGATCTAGCAACAGTTGCGGAAGTAGAGCTCCTAGATCCGAATCCCGCAACGTGACGGTGCTCCGCGGTGAAGATGTCTCTCACTCGTGTAGTCCAGACTTGGGACCATGATAACGAGAGAGAGAGGGGGAGAGAGAAAATATCAACTGGAGGTCCTCCCAAAAGTGAGAAGACCTTTATTGATTATTGGTATATTTAAATTGGCCAAATACCCCCACTATATATAGGGGGAGGGAGGTACTACCTCCCTCAAAGTCCCGGAGTGGGACTAAAGGAGAGGAGGGGGGGGCTACGCCCAGCCGGCCTCCCCCTTGCCCCTTCTCCCTCTCTCCTTTCCCCTAATGGGCCCTCTCCCTCCGGAAATTGGTCCATTAAGCCTTTGACCATTTAAATTGATTTTCTATTTATTAAATAATTATGAATAAATGATTAAATCAACATTTAACATTCATTCACACATTATTCAATCTTCGTGGCTATGGAACACCTTCCACCTCCACTTCGGACATCCTCCGGACTTACCGAAACCCTTCCGGTTTTCTCCCTACTCTTCTTCGGTGATTCCACCGATCCTATAAACACTCTCTAAGCATCATCAAGCCCTTAAGCATGATACCCCACAGTTCGAGAACACTCCAGACATGGTCGGGATGCTCCTGCACCAATGATCGATAGAGGGACCTAGATGGCCATGTGACCCCTGTGCGTTCCACGAAGATCTTTTGTTGTTTTAACTGGGATAGTCATGTCTTATTCCTTTTGTCACTCGATACTTGCATTGCCCGAGATCTGATCAATGACATCACCATGTTGTGTTCAATCTCATTACTGAACAATGCTACTTGACTCGTTCCGACAAGTGATATCCCTGTGATCAAATCACATGCTGCGCAGCTATTGGATATAACTTCTCCGTGTGGGCCCTTGAGTATCTTCCCGTCACATGGACGGACAAATTCCGCTCTTGACATATATTGCCTCAACGGTTTCCTCCGAGTACCTAAACACACCTTTATAAGCACTGTATTACCAAGTGGCGCTTGATGCTATCAAAGCACTCTCGAGAGATAGTGATTGATATAGCCTCACGGTCTAAGGAATAGCCTACGAGGATCCATTTCTAATCATCGTAACTTGAACTTCGCGACATGATCAGGTCATGATGTTTAGGTTGGGTATTGGTTCATAATCTCATTCTCGGAATGAGATGACCTCATTTCCAACAGGCATAAATGCCACATGATCAGGAAACTTGATCATCTGTTGACCAATGAACCAGTGACTAGAGTTTCACTCGGAACCCCTGGTTGTTTGTATATCACACCTGTATTGATGTTTCCACTCAACACAGTTATAGCATGATATAAAACTTAATCATAAACTATATTAAATACAATAATAGTCCTTACTACTATTTATCTCTAGGGCATATTTCCAACAGTCTCCCACTTGCACTAGAGTACAAATACAGTAGCTGCATTTGTTCTCAATCATTGGCACCATATATCCAGTACCCTGAACATGATTGCTTATGGAAGAGGTTGAGTCTTGGGTCTGTACTTTACAGTCCCAAATCCTTTGCAACTTACTAATGTCACCTTGATTGACATTAATATTTTATCATCTCATGACAGCATCTGTGTGTATGCATTGTCGCTATGGCAGCAGAACGAGGCTTGATTCCAGGAGTCTACAGTGACGTTAGATCAACCTCGAGGGCTTTCTCATGGGCACTGTGCCCTGGGACACATCATTCTACGTTAAAAGCAAACTAGCCCCACCATAACATTATACAACACTTTAGATGGTATGCTTATCTATTATTATAAATGTATTCATCGAAACACTAGTGCACTCTATGTAACTTTCGATGTTTTTGTTCACCTTGCTTCCTACTTGACTTTAATTGGTATCTACAGGAGTTTCCAACATGTTCCCTTATAACATATTCCTTTATGCTTTAAGATATGTCATCCTTTATGGATTTGGGAAACATGTCTACAATTCTCTACTAGACACTGCGAACAAAAACTTAGCTCAATGTTCTGTGATTCAAACTTAATCACTTTCAAACGTTCCGTATTTGGATCACATATTATGCTAAGTTATCATCATGGTTTACTAAGATAGAACTTATGTCTTAACATAGTGGATGACAATCATCCTTTTCTTTCTTTCAACCATTGATGTTAAACTTAGTGTTATTCCTAATTTGAGTTATTAAGGACCAGTTCCTTAATTGACTTTTATTCTGAAACCCTTTTTTCAGAATCCCTTAAGGAATACTACATAATATCTTAATACACTTATTGCCAACTTCTACATCTTATAAATCATTATTTATAAGTATTTGCGCTTTCATTCTTAACATACTTAAGAATTACTCCTATAAGCTCCCACTCAGAATATGTTCCTACATATTTGAATTTGAGACTTATATTGCTCCCACTTAAAAATATGTCAATCACATATTGTTTCATGGAAGACTTTCATAGCTGCCACTCAATTTTATGAAAATTGCACATCGACTCACTATTTTGAATAACTTCAAAATCCTTTGATCAAATATCAAACTTGGAGATTTTACTATGAGATACTAGTACTTTACTAGTTTTAAATCCACTAGACATTTAGCACATTTGAATCAAATTCATTTGGATTTGTCCAATACCTGACAAATTGTGCTTTTGTCACTCACCCCTTTTTCCACTATGGCTTTGCAGTCATTTGGGAAAATTCCAAGTAACCCCTTTTACTTGTGAGATTCAGCAATGAATTGCTTTCTAATCTCAAGTGAATTTTTGTTTCTAGGATTTCTCATAATTTTAGTTTACCATTATTTCCTTAGTAGTTCGTAGGTATGTCATATTCCAGTAATCATGACAAATGATTCACAAATGTCTCCATACTAGATATGGATTACATTTTGAATCCTACTTCATGTAGTGAAAACACTAGGGGAGGAAAACACAATGATCAATATCATTGATTCTTTTCTTCTGTGATGAGAATCGTTCAGGAACTTTGTCTGTTGTGCTTCTCAACACTCTGATGTAGGGTTTTGAATCCTCATCTTGTTTTTCACTATATTCCATTTGCTCCATAATTGAGAAACATCACTAAAAGTGAGCTTTCTCAAGAATGCACCAAAATCCATGCAATACAAGTTTTGCTTCTCTTTCGGTTTTCCAATGAATACTCTACAAGGACTTATTCGCTATTGTTTTGGTTATATCAAATAACCCCAAAACTTTCACGAATTCAAATGGTTCACTACCTTCTAATTGAGTGCTAATTATTTCTAAGCTAATGGTCTCTACATCTACACTACAACGATTTATTTGGTGCCTTCTATTCAACGCCTTTGATATCTAATATCACATTGTGATGCTTCGCATTTTGATGTTTCAAAACGCTTTGCATTCCACAATTTCTTTTATGCCATTCTTATAAAATTGAATTTCATTACTATTGATCAAATCATAGCAATTTGATTCTCTTTTATATTTATACCCTTTTATTGATGAAACACTTTGATCAAATCAAATAGTTTCATGTTCATGTTTCCTTTGGTAAACTTCTTTACACATTTAAACAATCACATAATGATAATTACCATTTTCGTTAAACACAATACATCGAATATGTATTTACTTTTAACAATTCTTTAAACACTTTGTATTCAAGTAATACACGGTGTTCAAGTTATTTTGCTGAACTTAGGCATGATTTATATGTGATAAGAAATCGAATGACTTTCACATATTATGAACTTAGGCATGATTTATATGTGATAAGAAATCGAATGACTTTCACATATTATCAGCATAACTTTGAATTTAAACAATGGTTTTTCATTCATTAATGAACATATCATTAAGTTGGGTATTTTAAACAAGGCATTTTTAATGTTTTATAAATGTTCATGCATTATCAATTAGTTTCAAACAACAAGGATAATTCACACATAATCAAACAAGATATGAACATGAATAGAAATCATTCATAAAAGTGGAACAATTGTTTGTTACAAACTCATATGAATAACCGTCTCACGAAGTGTGAGACACACTAAAGAAGTTCACAATCTCTTGATTACAATAATCATCCTAAAACATAAACTAAATGATAAATGTCGAGGGAGAGTGTCATCGGCCGTCATCATCATGCTCTCCATCAACACGCAACATCACCTCCTCTCCAGCAAGCACCTCTCATGCAGAAGGAGCTGTTTTCAGCAAAACATAACAAGTATCTGATATACTTAACACTGCAAATGTGTTTGCAAGATTATAACATTTATAAAACTGTATATCAAATATATACCTTTGTCATTGATGACCTGGGCGACATCTGGTTCAACCAACACATTCCTGAGATGTGTCCCGAACTGGTGGAACTCCATTGATTCTGTGTCGCCCCTCATTACGCAAGTCCTGACTTGTGCTTGGTAGCTTGGTGGCAGCGACCGCACCACAACATTGTTTGCGAAAGAGCCCGTCATCCAGTTATCCAGGAAGTATGCAGGCCTCATGTACACATCATGCATGTGCTCCAAGTGGTCGTCCAGTGATGAGTTCTCCTCCATCTTAATGGATAGGAAGTGTCCCATCAGCTCATGCTCCCGTATGCGTACTTGTTCCACGAAATGTGTCCTAAGCTGTAGCATCACCGAACGAGGGTCGACATCACCCACGAAAGGCCACAGCTCATCCACCATTCCGAAACGCATGGTAACTGAAATGAAGGAGGCCATCTCACGATAGAGATAGCGGTCTTTCCGCTCCTCTGGGGTCTCTAGGTCAGTGGGCTGATCCAAATCCATCCCGTCGAGTATGTAGTCGACCATGTCGTTCTCGCTAAGGAGAACGTGGAGACATGCAACCCATATTGAGAAGTTTGATCCATCTAATCTGAGCTTCTCTGCTTCTAACCAATCAACCGTCAACACGAAATGAGCCATCTACATTTAGAATTGCAAAAGGAATTTAGACTAAGTTTATAATTAAATGAGTTAATAATAACTCCACTCAGAAACACCTATCCTCAAAAGGGTTCCTAGTGATAACAGGACCCCTATCAGCCACATCTCCCCCGATTGAACACGGCCATCGATGTGGGTTCAAGGGTGGACGCTAACCGTCGGTCACATCATTCATGCGACTCATGCTCGATCTTTCGACCATCCGTGTTCCGAGGCCACACTTCTATGGCGTGCTAGGCTCTCCAACTCAACATTAGTGTATTCGCTGTGCAACATGGCTTACACCCACTATATGCGAACATAGATATGTCTGACACCCAGGCCTATAACCCTTGATCGCCTCATACCGAAGAACTTTCTTGGTGGTGCTCACTAAGGGGAACACAATCATTGGTAATTTTAACAGGGATCATCTTATTAGACTACCGTCGAGTATCTAATACTAGCACACAATAAGACATACAAACAATAACATTGAATGTAAATGCTATGTGATGTGGTCCTTCACGTCGTGATCTCCATCCGCCGTCACCGGGTTCCAGCGCCAGGGTTCCGGCGCCGTAGACACCAGGGTACCAGTGTCTTTCCGGCGTGGTAGTTCGTAACCTTCGTGACTAGCTACTACTACATAACAAAAGGTAATCACTTCACCTTTGCCACAACCATATCACAAAGCAATGCCCCCCCTGCAAAACAAAGTTAGATGCCTCTACTTTATCTTTGCATGTTTTACGTGGCTGAATGGGCTTTCGCACAAGAACCGTTCTTACCTATGAACTTTCAGCCCAACGCTGATCAAGTAGTTGTCTCTTCTACACCCCTTTCGGGGCCCTCCATTGCAAATGGCATACCAACTAATGCGAGAGAGACAGACACCCCCTAAGCCACTTTATACGTACAAGCCGTATGTCAAGCGTGGACCAGTCTCGCGAATGAATGCGTAAAGTCGGTTGGGGGCCACTTCATCAAGCATTACTGCGGTATACACAAGTACACATGGGAGGGTAACAACCAAAAGATCAACGCCCACATGCTACATCTCGTGTGTTCTACCCGTACTAGCATTACTACGCATAGATCTAGCTCTGATACCACTGTTGGGGTTTCGCGTATGAAAACAATAAATTTTACTCTACGCCCCTGAACCCCTGAAGCTGCCAGGACCTATCTATTAGTAATATAGTAATGGGAGGGGCTTTTCACGAACTTACCCTTGAAGACCGAAAAGCGTTGTCAACGCTTAGGAGAGCGTGGTTGATGTAGACGAGCCGAAGCCGACCTCAAGGTCATGATGAAATCCTTGCGCTCCTCTGGTTCTAGCGACTTGAGTGCCTCAAGTGCGACACCTCGCGGGTAGTTACACACATCTGGTGCCTGACGACGACTCCCGCTTCCCCGATCCAGCAGCAGTTTCGGAAGTACAACTCCCGGATCCGAATCCCGCAGCGCGACGGTGCTCCGCGGTGAAGATGTCTCTCGCTCACGCAGTCCAGACTTGGGACCACGGTCACAAGAGAGAGAGAGAGGGGGAGAGAGAAAATATCAACTGGAGGTCCTCCCAAAAGTGAGAAGACCTTTATTGATTATTGGTGTATTTAAATTGGCTAAATACCCCCACTACATATAGGGGGACGGGAGGTACTACCTCCCTCAAAGTCTTGGGGTGGGACTAAAGGAGAGGAGGGGGGAGGGTGGCCGCCAACCACCCTATTGGGCCCTGCGCGAGGGGGATAGGCCCAGCCGGCCTCCCCCTTGCCCCTTCTCCCTCTCTCCTTTCCCCTAATGGGCCCTCTCCCTTTGGAAATTGGCCCATTAAGCCTTTTACCATTTAAATTGATTTTCTCTTTATTAAATAATTATGAATAAATGATTAGATCAAATTTAACATTCATTCACACATTATTCAATCTCCGTGGCTATGGAACACCTTCCACCTCCACTCCGGACATCCTCCAGACTTACCGAAACCCTTCCGGTTTTCTCCCTACTCTTCTTCGGGGATTCCACCAATCCTATAAACACTCTCTAAGCATCATCAAGCCCTTAAGCGTGATACCCCACGGTTCGAGAACACTCCAGACATGGTCAGGACACTCCCGCACCAATGATCGACAGAGGGACCTGGATGGCCATGTGACCCCTGTGCGTTCCACGAAGATCTTTCGTCGTTTGAACCAGGACAATTGTGTCTTATTCCTTTTGTCACTCGATACTTGCATTGCCCAAGATCTGATCAATGACATCACCATGTCATGTTCAATCTCGTTACTGAACAATGCTACTTGACTCGTTCCGACAAGTGATACCCTGTGATCGAATCACACGCTGCGCAGCTATTGGATATAACTTCTCTAAGTGGGCCCTTGAGTATCTTCCCGTCACATGGACGGAAAAATCCCGCTCTTGACATATATTGCCTCAACGGTTTCATCCAAGTACCTGAACACACCTTTATAACAACTGTATTACCAAGTGGCGCTTGATGCTATCAAAGCACTCTCGGGAGACAATGATTGATATAGCCTCACGGTCTAAGGAATAGTCTACGAGGATCCATTTCTAATCATCGTAACTTGAACTTCATGACATGATCGGGTCATGATGTTTAGGTTAGGTATTGGTTCATCATCTCATTCTCGGATTGAGATGACCTCATTTCCAACTGGCATAAATGCCACATGATCAGGAAACTTGATCATCTGTTGACCAATGAACCAGTGACTAAAGTTTCACTGGGAACCCCTGGTTGTTTGTATATCACACCTGTATTGATGTTTCCACTCAACACAGTTATAGCATGATATAAAACTTAATCATAAACTATATGAAATATGATAATAGTCCTTACTACTATTTGTCTCTAGGGCATATTTCCAACACATCTAACACATGCTTATCCCCATACAAGTTCTTACATACAAGTTGGATAAAAACTAGCAATGAAGAACTGGGTGCATGATATGTATCTATTAAAACATCTTACACAAAGTAGATTCCAATGTCAAATATCAAACCATAGAACAAAGATCCACCACATAGGAATTATAAATATGACCATAATCATGTAGAGCAGCTCATATGGTACTAGATCTATGAAGAACAAGAGATAAATAGATCAAGCTACTACCACAAACCCATAGCCCAGAGGTGGACTACTCCCTCTTCATCATGGTGATGATGCTGGAGATGTTGGAGAGGGTGGAGATCTCCCCGGAGGTGGCTCCGACAGAGTTTCCCCCTCCAATCTTCGCCGGATCTGACTCTGTTTGGTGGTGTTTCGTCTCTGGTGGCTTCTCACGTCTCTCGTCTCGAGGACACCCCAGGGGGTCCTTATATAGGGTTTTTTAGGTCAAGATAACTCCATGGGTGAAAGAATCAAGGCGATCAGACGACCGAGGAGCAAACGAGCATGGTTAACACACCCACCAGGCCTAGACGCGCCACCTGGGCTCGTTTGGCCCTCCCGGTGAGATTCTAGTGCTCCAGATGCTTCTCGTGGATAAATATTGGCATTCCCAAAAGTGCAGGTCCATTTGACTTCGTATAGGTCCCGAAACATCGAAAACATTGAAAACAGGATTTTTCTGCCCTGCAGGGTTATAGGCAAAATAAAGAGGATCATTGGTAAATCCCAAAAATAATATAAAACATGGATATAACATTACATATGATGCAAATATGTGAGAAAACATGTTACAAACTACAAAGTCCATGTATGAATTTTACATGCATCAACATCCCAAGCTTAACCTATGCTTATCCTCGAGCATGAAGGTGATAAAACTAAACATGGACTTTGGAGTTTATTACCTTAGCTTCCTTCATTATCATGTAGAATTCATAGGGTCAATTCCTTTCAATGAAACATAATATGCAAGTGTACTATCAAGTTGTATCTTTTACACATCTATAAATATGTTGAAAAATAAGTGATGGTGTGATAAAACAAATGATGAACAAAATAAACTTGCAAGCACACTTTGAAGAACCTATAGAATTAGAGACTCTTTTCATGCTTGTCATTTGTTTTTTCATGCCTTTATGTTTGGGCTACTTCTTAGTTTCATGCCCTTGATTGGAAGACCCACTTCATAGTTTTATGTCTTCCCTTGAGATGTCTTGCATCCCATACCGAAAGTAAGCATTGAATACATATGTTAATCCTCCATAAAGAATAAAAATAGAATTTTGAGCTATGTAATTCATGTCAACAATACTAATAAGGATGGGGTTCCAAATATCTTTTATTTCACCTTTGTTTCTAAGCTTCGTATGGTTTATGTGCTAAACATCTTACAAGTTGACTGTTTCATGTACCTAGTCTATGACCTTGCACTCCTCATGCTACTCAACTTAAGACTGTCATTGTATACTCATGTTGGTCTAGGAAACTGCATCACTAAAGTACCTCTTACCCCTGTGTAGCTATATGCCCCCTTTTTGTGATTTATTTATTTGCTTATTTAATCATTTATTCATTTAGCATAAAATATAATATAATTCCTTGGTTGTGTTCAAGGTGGGAGGGGGGACAATATTTCTACTCCAGAAGAACAAGAGAAATAGACATATGAATCATATCAACAAGGATCATCATGTTGTAAGTTTCCACCATGTCATGCATGGCTTTGGCTAGCGGTTCAGGAGCGTTTTCTACTAACATCCCTACTCCAGTGTGCACACTTCATTTCACATTGTTGCAATCCATAGGTAGAACTTAAACATGATTAATATTCAACATTTAACATTGAAAGCTTTGTGCCATGTCAGTCATGGTTTAGCTAACAACCACTAATAAGATGTAAAGCACACAAATTTCCATAGTGGTGTCACCCCAGACCTTACTTTCTTATGAGCTTTAAAATACATTAAAAAGTGTGTTTTTAAGAGTGTTTGGAGGATTAACATACATACTATACTTGAAAGTAGCTTTTGCTACAAGTAGGTAGATATGCCTAGTCTAGTTTTAAGGGGCTTGGAACAAGTCTTAGCTTATGTAGAAAAGGCTGAGCAAAAAGAGATCTAAAGAGTGTGCCATCTAGTTTATAATGTCAACATTTATTTTCTCACCTTGCTTCTTAATGTTGAACATAAATATGCACAAGTAAAGGATACAAATTAATAGGCATACAACAGATCATGTTTCATATAAAGTACTTGAGCTTAAGAACTTGACACAACATGAATTTCAACTTTTGTTTTTATCTCCCCTTTTCTTTTATTCCATGGCATTCTTTTTTTAGTTTTGATCTCATTAAGATAGTTTTTATTTTCAGTAGCTAATCATAAACATTTAAAATAATAGTGGTGGTGGTCTTTTTAATGCAAAACAAAAATAAAATGACAAAATAGACGCTCCAAGTTTCTACGATAGTTCTATATTACTGAAAAAACAAAGTTTAGAGATTTGCAAACCAATAGTTGAGTTGGTCTAGTGGGGTGCCTTGGGAATCCCCAATTTTATGGTTTTTACCATCCTTGGATTGCTCTTGGTGTGATTTTGCTCTATTCCCTATCAAAAAACTTCAACACAAAACATTTTCTCCCATCTCTTTTCTGAGAGGTGACATTAGTGACACAAGAATATAATAGTTGTTGCATATATATCAAAGAAAAAACTCTTTCTAAATATTACAGCAAGCATATAATGTTCCTACATATCCTTATAATATAATATGACTCATACAAATCATCTTAGGACACTTGGGAATGGTTAAAACAGAACATGACAGAATCTGTCCAGATTTTCAGCATCAGAAAAACGATTTTTTCTCGCCCACTTAGACATGTCAGAAATTTTATCTAACTTTTGTGCATACAGATAATGATTTTTTTTAAATGCTATGTGAATTTGAGTGCAATCGGAGTTACATAAAAAATCAGAAAATTCATGCACTAAAAACTACTCTCTGGAAATTTGCTACTCCATATGTTTAGCAACTTTTAAACATCCAAAATGGGTTCCACTTGGTACTTTATTAAGAATTACAGAAAGAAAACCAAAAAAACTCTTTTTCTACATCAAGAGTTCAAAACAAAAATCCAAAAGAAAAATAATCAGGTTGCCTCCCGCAAAGCGCTTTCTTTATATCCATATAGCTAGGCTTTACTTAGTTGGTTTAGGTGATGTGGAACTCATGGGATAACTTGTTCTTCTTATCTACCTCCTTATTCCTTGGAAAGTGTTCCATGCACTTCTTGTGAGGAAATTGAAAATTCACATTTCCTTCTTTTATACCAATGATTGCACCTATGGTTCTCAAGAAAGGTCTACCAAGTATTATATGACTTTAGGTATTGCTCCCCATATCGATGACAATAAAATTAACAGGTACAAATGTCATATGTAATTCAACCATAATATCTTGAACTTTTCCTAGAGCATGTTTAGTTTAATCATTAGCAAGTAAAAGATCTATTGAGCATTTTTCCATAGGTTTCAAATCAAGTAAATCATATAGATCTTTAGATAAAACTAAGACACTAGATCCTAAATCTAGAATAGCATGATGTGTCTCTTTTACAATAGTGATTAATACCTTGGGGATCCATACATCCCGAGCTTAGGTGGTATCATAGCTTCCCTATTATAACTTTCAATCTTTTCTTTTATAACATAATTTGCTAGGTAAGAACCAAATCCTGCTTGACCATTAAAGGATGGATCATTAGATTTTTTTGCAACAAGTTAATGAGTTCATGCAATCTACATTTATAAATATCATGTAGAGGTTATTTTGTTTCACTTAACATTTTAACTTCTTCTACTTTTTTATCATTTGTTGATCCATTTTCATTTTCAATCATAGTTGTTTCTTCCCTTTTTCTTTTTAATGATTCTAAATTTTTGTCCCCAAATAGCATGATGAATCTTCTAAGGTTTCCACTTTTACTTCATTTTCACCACGAGTTCTCCTAAGGGAAAATTGGGGTTAACTTCCCTTAAGCTCTTGTTGATACTTGTTTCTACCAAAATTCCATCTAACAATGTAAATGCTTCATGGGGGTTTAGATATAAAAAGGATTTTTCGGTTTTGTTATCTAGAGATTGCTTAGATTCATGTGTAAGGCCTTCATAAAAACTTCCTACAAGCAACCAATCCTTTAACCCATGTTCCCCTTTATGTGTGAGTTGTTTAAACCTTACCCAAGCACTAGCGAGAGGTTCATTTTCATATTGCTTGAAATCACCTATCATTTTTTTTCTAAAAAGGATACTTTCATATTGTACCATGTTTGTAAATCTCTTTTAGGCGCATTATTATTCCATCTTTTAGCTATTCCTTTTAAGGAGTGCGAAAATAATATTACTATCACTATTTCAGGATCAATGTATGGGACCCCTAGAATTTTGCATGAATCTTCAAAGATTTTAATATACCAATGAGCAGCTACTACATTCTCATTAGAAAAATGATTACAGACTATGGCCCCTAACACCTCAGGATCAATGTTGCAATTAAACTTGTTTGCGAATAGAAGTGTTCCCAACTTAATTTTTTTTCCTAGTCATGTTTAACAAAGGTTGATATTAATTTTTATGTGTTTTTGTGTTTTAAGGAAAACTTAAAAAGACTAAAAACAAGAAAAATTAAAATACTTTAAAAATCTAAAAGGAGAAGAAAAGGCTCACAGTGGTGTAACCTCCCCAAGCTTGGGTTGTTGCACAAGTTGGTGAAGGTGACGGCACCAGAAAATAGTTTGGCCGCTGCCGTGGGAGTTTCACCACACTACAATCACTGTGATATGTCTCCACCAATTCCTCATCAACGGCACCAGAAAATAGTCTTGATGGCAACAAATGCAGCCACTTTTCATTGGGACTCCAAGTGCAAAGTGTTGTAGCAAGCTTCTTTTCCCCACAAGGGTGACTCAAGGGTTTATATCGAACTCTTAGGGAATTGTGTGGATATTTGTCTTCTCCTCTTCAAGCAACCTTTAAAGTAAATTAATTTGTATTGTGTCCCCAACTCCACCAAGTGGTTGTCAAGAACAAGGTTTCGTATTAGTACTATGAAATAAAATTTAAAACAAAGTAAATAAAGTAAAGCAATGCAAACTAGATGATATGGAAGAGAATAGAGTTGTTTTGGGGTTTTTATGAGTGATTGCAAGTAGAGAAAGTATTTTTGTATTTTTGAAAGAATAAATTCCAGAAATTATAAATGATAGTAGATGCAATAGAAAGGTGTTTCTTATGATAAAAATCGGACCTGGGTTCATGGGTTCACTTGTCTACTCTCTTTTTAAGTTGTAGTGATCACAAGACAATTCATCAATCATAAAGATTCATGGAAATTCTATAAGTGCTTGATAAAAGGAATTAATATGGGCATCACATTCTAGTATTTAGATGTAATACATCTCTCTCTCTTATACTCCTCAAGTAATGGAAATCTCCATGCAATCTTGATTTAAGAACAAATCAGAGTATAGCTTTAAGCAATATTATATGATGTTTGAAATACAAATATGCTATCTTGATCTAACAAGGTCATCACAATGTTACGTGATAACTATATCACATGATTTCACTTTATCCCTAGTGAGGCAGCAAAAGAAAGGTAAAAACCAAAGTATATCTTGAATATTATGTGTTACAATTTAATCTCTACCCCCATGCTACTCCATCTAACACACACTTCTCCCCATACAAGTTCTTACATACTAGTTGGATAAAAACTAGCAATGAAGAACCATGTGCATGATATGCATCTATTAAAACATCTTACACAAAATAGATTCCAATCTCAAATATCAAATCATAGAAGAAAGATCCACCACATAGGAATTACAAATATGACCATAATCATGTAGAGCAGCTCATATGGTACTAGATCTATGAAGAACAAGAGGGAAATATATCAAGCTCTACCACAAACCCATAGCCCGGAGGTGGACTACTCCCTCTTCATCATGGTGATGCTGCTGGAGATGTTGGAGAGGGTGGAGATCTCCCTGAAGGTGGCTCCGATGGAATTTCCCCCTCCAATATTCGCCGGATCTGACTCTGTTTGGTGGTGTTTTCATCTCTAGTGTATTTTCCTATCTCTCTTCTCAAGGACACCCCCAGGGTCCTTATATAGGGGTTTTTAGGTCAAGAGAACTCCGTGGGCAAAAGAATCAAGGCGATCAGACGGCCGAGGAGCAAACGAGCATGGGTGGCGTGCACACCAGGCCTAGGCGCGCCACCTGGGCTCGTTTGGCACCTCCTGGCCCTCCTGGTGAGTTTTTAGTTCTCCAGATGCTTCTCGTGGATAAATATTGGCATTCCCAAAATTGCTGGTTCATTTGACTTCGTATAGGTTCTAAAACATCAAAAACATTGAAAACAGGGTTTTTCTGCCCTGCAGGGCTATAGCCAAAATAAAGGGGATCATTGGTAAATCCCCCAAAATCAATATAAAAACATGGATATAACATTATATATGATGCAAATATGTGAGAAAACATGTTAACAAACTACAAAGTTCATGTATGCATTTTACATGCATCAACATCCCCAAGCTTAACCTATGCTCGTCCTCGAGCATGAAGGTGATAAAACTAAACATGGACTTTGGAGTTTGTTACCTTAGCTTCCTTCATTATCATGTAGAGTTCATAGGCACAATTCCTTTCAATGAAACATAATATGCAAGTGTGCTATCAAGATGTATCTTTTACATATTTATAAATATGTTGAACAATAAGTGATGGTGCGATAAAACAAATGATGAACAAAATAAACTTTCAAGCACACTATGAAGAACCTATAGAATTAGAGACAATTTTCATGATTGGCATTGGTGTTTTCATGCCTTTAGTTTTGGGCTACTTCTTAGTTTCATGCCCTTGACTAGAAGACTCACTTCTTAGTTTTATGTCTTCCCTTGAGATGTTTTGCATCCCGTACCGAAAGTAAGCATTGAATACATATGTTAATCCTCCATAAAGAATAAAAAATAGATTTTGAGCTATGTAATTCATGTCAACAATACTAATAAGGATGGGGTTCCAAGTATCTTTTATTTCACCTTTGTTTATAAGCTTCATATGGTTTATGTGCTAAACATCTTACAAGTTGATTGTTTCATGTACCTAGTCTATAACCTTGCACTCCTCATGCTACTCAACTTAGGTCTGTCATTGTATACTCATGTTGGTCTATGAAACCGCATCACTAAAGTACCTCTCGGCCCTGTGTAGCTATATGCCCCCCTTTTTGGCATTTATTTATTTTCTTATTTATTCATTTAGAATAAAATATAATATAATTCCTTGGTTGATTTCAAGGTGGGATGGGGGCAGTATCTCTACTCCAGAAGAACAAGAAAAACAGACATATGAATCATATCAACAAGGATCATCATGTTGTAAGTTTCCACCCTGTCATGCATAGCTTTGGCCAGCGGTTCAGGAGCGTTTTCTACCAACATGCCTACTCTAGTGTGCACACTTGATTTCACATTTTTGCACCATAGGTATAACTGAAACATGATTAATATTCAACATTTAACATTGAAAGCTTTGTGCCATGCCAGTCATGGTTTAGCTAACAACCACTAATAAGATGTAAAGCACAAAATTTCCATAGTGGTATCACCCCAAACCTTACTTTCTTATGAGCTTTAAAATACATGAAAAAGGGTGTTTTTAAGAATGTTTGGAGGATTAACATACATACTATACTTGACAGTAGCTTTTGCTACAAGTAGGTAGATATGCCTAGTCTAGTTTTAAGGGGCTTGGAACAGGTCTTAGCTTGTGTATGATAGGCTTAGCAAAAGAGATCTAAAGAGTGTGCCATCTAGTTTATAATGTCAACATTTATTTTCTCACCTTTCTTATTAATGTTGAACATAAATATGCACAAGTAAAGGATACAAATTAATAGGCATAAAACAGATCATGTTTCATATAAAGTACTTGAGCTTAAGAACTGAACACAACATGAATTTCATCTTTTTTATCTCCCCTTTTCTTTTATTCCATGGCATTATTTTTTAGTTTTGATCTCATTAAGGTAGAGTTTATTTCCAGTAGCTAATCATAAACATTTATAATAACGGTGGTGGTATTTTTAATGCAAATCAAAAATAAAATGACAAAACAGACGCTCTAAGTTTGTACGATAGTTCTATGTTGCTCAAAAAACAAATTTTAGAGGTTTGCAAACCGAGAGTTGAGTTGGTCCAGTGGGGTGCCTTGGGAATCCCCAAGCTTATGGTTTTCACTACCCTTGGATTGATCTTGGTGTGATGTCCCTCTATTCCCTGTCTAAAAAATTCAACGCAAAACTTTTTCTCTCATCTCTTTTCTGAGAGGTGACATTAGTGGCACAAGAATATAATAGTTGCTGCATATATATCAAATACAAAATTATTTCTAAATGTTCTAGCAGGCATATAATGTTCCTACATATCCCTAGAATATAATATGACTCAGACAAATCATCTTAGGACACTTGGGAATGGTTAAAACAAAACATGGCAGAATCTGTCTAGATTTTCAGTATCACCAAAACGATTTTTTTTCGCCCACTCAGACATGTCAGGAATTTTAGCCAATTTTTTAACGTACCGAGTATGAAAAGTTGTAAATTATTTATGAATTTGAATGCAATCAGAGTTACATAAAAATCAGAACATTCATGCATTAAACACAGTTCTGTAGAAATTTGCTACTCCATATGTTTACCAACTTTTAAAATATCCAAAATGGGTTCCACTTGATACTTTATTAAAAAAATACAGAAATAAAACCAAAACAAAACTCTCTTTCTACAACAAGAGTTCAAAAAAAATCCAAAATAAAAATAACCAGGTTGCCTCCCACAAAGCGCTTTCTTTATAGCCATATAGCTAGGCTTTACTTACTTGGTTTAGGTGATGTGGAACTCATGGGATAACTTGTGCTTCTTAACTATCTCCTTCTTCCTTGGAAAGTGTTCCATACACTTCTTGTGAGGAAATTGAAACTTCACTTTTCCTTCTTTTGTATCGATGACTGCACCTGTGGTTCTCAAGAAAGGTATACCAAGTATTATAGGACTTGAGGTATTGCTCCGCATATCCATGACAATAAAATCAAAAGGCACAAATTTCAAATGTAATTCAACCATAATATCTTGAACTTTTCATAAAGCATGTTTAGTTGAATCATCAGCAAGTAAAAGATCTATTGAGTATTTTTCCATGGGTTTCAAATCAAGTAAATCATATAGATATTTAGACAAAACTAAGACTCTAGATCCTAAATCTAGAATAGCATGATGTGTCTCTTTTCCAATAGTGATTAATACCTTGGGTATCCATACATTCCCAATCTTACGTGGTATCATAGCTTCCCTATTATATCTTTCAATCTTTTCTTTTATAACATAATTTGCTAGGTAAGAACCAAATCCTGCTTGATGACCATTAAAGGATGGATCATTAGAATTTTTTTGCAACAAGTTAATGAGTTAATACAAGCTACATTTATCAATATGAAGTAGAGGTTCTTTTGTTTCACTTAACATTTTAACTTCTTCTACTTGTTTATCATTTGTTGGTTCATTTTCATTTTCAATCATAGTAGTTTCTTCCCTTTTTCTTTGTAATGATTCTAAATTTTTGTCCCCAAAGAGCATGCTGGAATCTTCTAAGAACGGGGTGCAATGAAGAACGGGGTGCATGATGTGCATCTATTAAAACATCTTACACAAAATAGATTCTAATCTCAAATATTAAATCATAGAACAAAGGTCCACCACATAGAAATTACAAATATGACCATAATCATGTAGAGCATCTCGTATGGTACTAGATCTATGAAGAACAAGAGAGAAATAGATCAAGCTACTGCCACAAACACATAGCCCGGAGGTGGACTACTCCCTCTTCATCATGGTGATTATGATGGATATGTTGGAGAGGGTGCAGATCTCCCCGAAGGTGGCTCCGGCGGAGTTTCCCCCTCCAATCTTCACCGAATCTAACTCTGTTTGGTGGTGTTTTTGTCTCTAGTGGCTTCTCCTATCTCTTTTCTCGAAGACACCCCGGGGGATCCTTATATATGGGTTTTTAGGTTAAGTGAACTCCGCGGGCGAAAGAATCAAGGTGATCGGACGGTCGAGGAGCAAACGAGCATGGGTGGCGCACCCACCAGGCCTGGGCGCACCACTTGGCCCTCCTGGTGAGATTCTAGTGCTCCAGATGCTTCCTGTGGATAAATATTGGCATTTCCAAAAGTGCATGTCCATTTGACTTCATATAGGTCCTGAAACATCAAAAACATTGAAAAGTGGATTTTTCTGTCCTACAGGATTATAGCCAAAATAAAGGAGATCATTGATAAATCCCCCAAAATCAATATAAAACATGCATATAGCATTATATATGATGCAAATATGTGGGAAAACATGTCAACAAACTACAAAGTTCATGTATACATTTTACATGCATGAACAACCTTTTTTTGGATGGCATCATTATTAGAGATTTGGTAAAAATACAGCGTCTAAGGAGCAAGTTATATGTTCCTTAACAGAAGGGTGTAGCAGTCCTATGATCAAGCTCTACACGTGCACTGTAAATCACATAAATAGTATACACCACTACTGAAATATCTATACGACAAAGAAAAGATAAATATAACTCACCCATAGTTAGAAAAAATGAGAGCAAATCTCAATCTTTATCTTGATTATGTCCCCAGTTATTATCAAATTCATTATCTGCAAGACTGAAAGCACCACCTTGCTTGTAGTTTGTGCATAGCAGCTCTGCAAATACGTACATCCGTATAAGATAAAATCAGTGGCTAGAACACATCAGATAATATGATGTGGGTGTATAAATGTCCTAGTCCTAGTTCCATTGATCGTGTGTTAGAAATAACACGACTTATGAAATCTGAGTTAGAATCTGCACACAATAAAAAGATAAAGCTCTAAAGAGATATCTGTATACCATGCCAAGTCATGGTATCTTCTTTTACAGAAATAAGACAAAGTCCAAAACACAAGATTTTGCATGAAATAATTGTCAGAAACCAAAGATGACATTGCTAAGAAACTTTTGCAATGGAAATCACGTGCCCGACAATTTGCAGGAAAAAATCAAAACATATAACCAATTTAGAAATCTGGACAATAAGGCAAAGAGAAATCTCACAGTCTGCTTCCATGGTTGCACGTCTGCAACATCCGGCCTTGCTAGATCTTACCCTAGGCAGTCTAGTAGATGTGAGGGTGGGGAGCTGGACAGGTTGGACCTATGGTAGGAAAACTTTGCCACGAGGGGGCTCTCAGCCTTGCCCTCACCAGGTCTGACATGGTGTTAGCGGTTAGAAACCTAGAACACACGAGGAAAAGAAGATGTGTGCGGCCTCTTGGTGTATGGCACTCCTCGTGGCCGCGCTGGGTAGCCTCACGCCCTTGTCCACGGCAACGGCCGCGAGCCATAGCACTCCTCCTTGGCACCTGCCCTTGCCCTGGCAACAGCCTCCAGATCCCACTCGTGGTGCCTCCTGCTGGGCTACCATAGCTCAAGATGGGTCCTTAGAAAGTAGGTTGACACCGCTCGTTGAGGTGGCTAGTTATTGGAGGCTGCGGTGATATCTGATGTAAAGAGATAGCAGTGCACGGGAACGACTAGGATGGGAGAGGAAGCAATGGGCTGGAGAGAGAGAGGGGACGGGGGTGTGCGGATGTGCTGAGAAGACACACCGTCCTCCAGGTTTCCAACTGCTGCACACGCATAAATGGGCATCAGCAAAGGATCACATGCAGCGTCAGCCAACATCAAAGGGCCACTATTAGGGACAACGATCGATACAGAGCATGGCAAGTGCCCTCAGCTTCTCTGCATGTCACCACACGTAATATTTTAGTATCTGGTAACATGAACTCCATTCTAGTCCTCCAACAGTCTTTCGTCCCGATTTGCAAATAAACCAACCATCCAGACAAAGTTTCCTATCCAAGACAGAAAAAGTCTGCTAGGCTACGACACAGTTAACACTAAGCTACAAAAGCAAAAGACAAGCTCTCGGTAGCACGAGACACTCAAAAACTAGAAATGGAGACCAGTAAGTGTGAGAGCATGCCATACAGTCTCTCGTTGTCCCGTAGCCTACAGTGCGGCTACCATTGCTACAAAAACATTAGAAATTTGTCGAGGTAGAAGCGCGTTGAAGGAAAACCTTCTCAATCACCATCTTATTATGATTAGCATACAATATCCAAGATATCACGACAAACACCAACCAGAATAAGCGACAACTCTTCCTGGTATGGTTGGCCCGGGTTTCCAAGAATTCAAAAATCTTGGGCCTACCAAGCAGGGTCTAAAGCCTCTCAGATAAAGTTCTAAAGAAAACGAGCCACGGGACAGGTGGATAGTATGTGGGTTTTCAATTTAGGGACACCACATAGTAGACATAACCCATCCCTCATCCCTAGTAGCTTTTTCACCTATACCCCAATCAGAAGGCGGTTTCGTAGCAATTAACACAGGAAGATCTTTGTTTTTAAGGGTAAAAGTGCTTTCCACATGTCTTTCATCCAAGGCAGAGCGGGCCTCTAAATAGGGCCTAAAAAGCTAACCTAACCGAGAATACACCTGAGGGGGTAATCACCACGAGACACTATCCGTTGACTGACACACTACTAGAGAAAAGCCTATAGGAGACATGCACATTAGATGCACATTTATACCATATGCGCCTTTGATAATATAGGCGAGGCACACCATGGATCCATGTGCCTCTAGTAATTTCATAGGCGAGGCGCATATCTGCAGGATGCGCCTCCACTATCATCTGTACGGACGAAACCTGGCACCCCCATCTTATGCGAGGCGCACCAGCCGGACATGCGCCTCTAGTACTTAAATAGGCGAGGCGCATATGTGGCAAATACGCCTCACATATCTTGGGTGGGCCCGGGTGGAGATCGATGGTCCAATATGAGAGGTGCATATTGCAAGATGCGTCTCCGATAGTTTCAATAGGCGAGGCGCATTAGGGAGCGTGCGCCTCAAGCAACCCCTGCGGGCCCGGGTGGCCACATAGGCGAGGCGCATGTTGGCATGTGCGCCTCAGATAGTTCAGACTATCAGAGGCGCATTTACTGCAATATGCGCCTCGCATAACCTGGCTCACTTTTTCTGCATCTTTTTGGCACATGCACCCCACTCACTTTCCTGACTTCTTCCTCTCCACCCAAAGACAGATTTGGTCGACCCCTCCTTCTCCCCACCTCATTTCCCACATTGATTCACCATAGAAGCTTGCTCAATCTCCATTGATTGACACTCACATGTAAGTGAAGTTTCTTGCTCCTCTAGATCTACAACATGTCCCTTTACTTCTCCTCCGTCTCTCTTGCGCAAGTTGTCGTTGGAGGAAGCGTGAAGGCGTTGCTTGTATGCTCATGCGCGTTGTCGGTGACACCACGACTATATGATTGTGTTATGGTGCATGCTTCTTTTTGTGCAGGGATTTCATTTGAGATGCTAATGTTTCACCAGAATGTCGATTAATTTCTTTTCCGGCGAATTTCTGGCACTCGTAGATGTCCTCTTTTTAGGGGAGGTCATGCCGAATTTTTTGGGCGATCTAGATGTCCATATATGCTCTAATTATTCTCTTGCTCTTTGTACCACACGTAGGCGACCATGGTCCGACCACTGATTCACAAAGCCCTCATGGATAGGTGGATGAGATGCGAGAGGACCGATATGGCACGCGCAAACAAGACAGAGATAAGATGTCCGTGTCTCGACTGCAAGCAGATGTATCTGATAAGGCACGATTCCGGAATGCTGGAGTCGCACTTGCTCCGACGTAGTTTCATGGATGGCTACACTCGGTGGATACGTTATGAAGAAGATGATGAGGAGGATGTCAATAATGGTGAAGATCAAGATGCCGGTCATGATCACGAAGATCAAGGCGCCGACGACGGGGCAGGTGATGATCATGAAGATCAGGGTGGCGCCGAGCATGAACACGAAGATGATCAAGGTGGCGCCGGGCATGAACACGAAGATCAAGGTGTCGACCATGACTCGAGCTGGCTGCGAGACCCTCATGTCCAAGATCTGCTTCTCAAGGAGACTAGTAACACTAGAGCCGCCGCTAGAGAGAAATCTAAGCTGGAGAAAATGAAGAAAGACGCGGTCACTCCATTGTTTGATGGATGCAACGACGGTGATATCCGTCTGAATGTAACGCTCAAGGCTCTGGAGATGAAGGCGAAACACAAAATGACCGACGAATGCTTCGACGACAACATTGCATTCTAGCACGATATTCTTTCCAAGAAGGGGAACACATGTCCGACTAGTATCGCTGAGGCCAAGAAAGTCGCGTGCCCTCTCAATCTACCACACGTGAAATACCACGTCTGCATAAATGATTGAATCATCTACCGGAGCGAGGACGTGGAGAAGACCACGTGTCCGGTGTGCAAGACCTCTCGATACAAGAGAGGTACCAAGAAAGCTCCTAGAAAGGTGGTGTGGTACTTTCCTCTAACTCCTCGTCTGCAGCGGTATTTCGCAGACCCTAAGGAAGCAGAGCTCATGCGCTGGCACGCGGAAAGAAAGAGGCCGGAAGACGATGATCCGGAGAAGTAGGAAATGCTTAGGCACCCTTCGGATGCTTGCCAGTGGAAGGCGTTGGACCTCCAATATTACCAACATTTCAGGAAAGAGTCAAGGAACCTCAGGCTGGGCGTGAGCACCGACGGACTTAATCCGTTTGGAAGCCAGAGAAGCACACACAGCACCTGGCCCATGTTTGTATGGATCTACAACCTCCCCCCTGGTTGTGCATGAAGAAGAAGTACGTAGCCATGAGTATGCTGGTTCAAGCGCCAAAACAACCCGGTACAGACATCAATCTGTATCTCACATTGTTGAAAGAGGAGCTGGCCACATTATGGGAAGAAGGAGCCTGTACGTGAGACGCCTCGAGACAAGAATACTTCGACATGAGAGCGATAGTGATCACGACGGTGCAAGACTATCCCGGTTACGGATACTTCTCGGGGCAGGTGGTCCAAGGATTCTATGGGTGCGTTAGGTGCAAAGATAATACAACATAACGTTAGCTATAGAAATATCCCGGGTCCGGGAAAACCGTGTTCCTTGGGGCTCGGAGGTGGCTTCCCAAGAATCACGCCTGGAGAAAGCTAGGAGATCTATTCGATGGGGCGGTCGAGCTCCGAGGAATCCCGGACTAGAGGAGCGGCGTGCAAATCTACGAGCTGTTGAATAACTAGAAGGAATGCCCTGCACTAGGAAAGACCCAGAAGAAGCCAGAGCCGCTGCTGAAGGTATGGAAGGCAAGGTCTGTTTTCTGGGACTTGCCATACTGGAAGATCCTTCGCGTGCCTCATAGCCTCGATCTCATGCATATCACGAAGAACGTGGGCGAGAGTCTGTTTGCCACCCTCCTTAACACCGACAACACCAAAGATGGGCCGAAGGCAAGGAACAACTTGAAGCATATGGGCATCAGGGATGAACTTCAACCACCACCTAGCGATGACGAGGAGGAGGATGAGGAGGAGGAGACGGAAACGCAGAATAGCCATCGTCGCAAGGGCAAAATCAGGTCAAGAAGGGCGAGGTCAAGCTCAAATCCTCGTGCTTCACTCTGAGTAAGGAGGAGGCCATACAGTTTATGAAGTGCCTCGTCGGAGTCAAATTTCTGAACGGCTACACGGGGAAGATAAGCAGATGGCTAGACGAGGCGAAGCAGTGCTTCAGCGGGATGAAGTCTCACGATGTCGCCGTGCTGATGATGCAGGTACTCCCGGTCGCGATCCGAGGTATAATGGACAAGCACGTCCGTGAAACGTTGTTTGGCCTCTGCAACTTTTTCGACGTGATCTCTCGAAAGTCGATAGGCATTAAGCAGCTCACGAGGCTACATGACGAGATCGTGGTGATACTATGCGAGCTCGAGATCTATTTCCCCCCGCATTATTTGACGTCATGCTTCATCTGCTTCTCCATGTCGTGGAGGATATCGTCCAGCTCGGTCCTCCGTTTCTGTGAAGCATGATGCCATTCGAAAAGGCTCAATGGACACATCAAAGGATACGTTAAGAACAGGTCCCGTCTAGATGGAAGCATAGCAAACAGCTTCCTGGCCGAAGAGTGCATCTCTTTCTGCTCAAACTTTCGACAAACCGAGACCCCTCTTGGTCTGCCATTCAACAAGCACCTCGGGAGGCTTGCTGGATGCAGTCACCACGAGGGTCGGCGCCCAAAGCATGTCGACATAGAGGGACGAACCAAGTCCTTTGAAAGAGCAAACCTGGTCGTGCTACAACACCTGCAGGTGGTCGATCCATACATATATGAGCACAAAGAGTTTATCAAGAAGAATTACGCTGACCAGGGGCGCCAGTACTCCGAGGAAGATGTTATCAAGGAGCACAACTCCGGTTTCACTCGTTGGTTCAGGGAGAAGGTCATTGCTAATCTACCGCAGGGCGAGTAATCGGAGGAAGATATACTCATATTCTCCTTGTCACGGGGCGCCTCGCACAACCTGATGACCTATCAGGCATACGATATCAACGGATACACGTTCTATATAGAGGAAAAGGACAATAACTGCGATTACCAGAACTCGGGGGTTACGGGGATATTCTGCACCGGCGACGTCCCGGAAAGATACTAAGGAAGGATCGAGGAGATTTGGGAGCTCGACTACGTTACGGAGAAGGTGCCGATGTTCCGTGTCCGATGGGCCAAGAGCGTCGAGAAAGAAGGCCGATATTTCACCACCATGGTTATACCGTCAAAGACCACCAGCACGAATGCACCCGCGAGAAATGAGCCTTGGGTTCTAGCTAACAAGGTCGATCAATGCTGGTACATCACAGACCCGTCAAAGCCTAGCCGGGTTGTCGTCAGGAGAGGCAAAAGGAACATCATCGGAATGGATGGAGTCGCCAACGAGCAAGACTTTGACTAGAACGATGACCCGAAGATGGAAGACGGATACGGCAACCAAACACCATACACCACAACCCTACCTAAGAAGGGACTCCCGTTCAAAAGAAGTAGTGAAGACGTCCCGAACCTAACCTATGCAACCGCGACAAAGAAGGGCAAGAAGACGACCATTGTCAAGAAACGCTAGCGCGCTCCGACTATTGCCAAAAACCGTCGTGTGTGTGTGGTATACTATTATGTATCGAAACATTCATAATTATCATTTTTTGTATGTTATAATATTGCATTGAGAATATTATGTATCGACGAGACACATTCATAATACTCACTTTTGTTGTTTTGGCAATATTTGAATTTTTAAAATATTTGCAGTATATTTTATAGTTCATATTGTGTTTGGACAATGTTTTTACATGAAAAATGGCCTTCAAAAAAAGTTTTCAAAAATATGTTGCCCCCAGGATTCGAACCTAGGTGGCTAGGGTTTAGAACAAGACAAGGGTCGATACCAGTGGGCTAGGGTCAGTTTGTTGGCAGATACAGCGCACTGTGCTAGTTGACTAGTAGTGAAAAATAGCCAAGGCGCATATGGCCAGAATGAGCCTCGCGTAAACTTATGCGAGGCGCATTTTCAAATATGCGCCTCGCATAAGCTAGTACCTGTCTGTGATCGACTGAGTCTTTTTCTCTGGATCGATGATTAAGCCTGTGTGTACTCTGCAACCACTGCCGCCTTCGCTCCGCCGCTCGTCGTCGCCTTCGCTTTGCCACTCGCGCCGCCGTGCCTAGGAGGAGCCCACTCGCCGCCGTGCCCAGGAGGAGAGGAGGAGGAGCCCGCCCGCGCCCAGGAGGAGGAGCCCGCCCGTGCCGCCCCTTCCTCTGCACGCCGCGTCGCCTTCCCCGCCCCGTCTGTGCCCGCCGCTCACTGCTGAGGTGCGTGACCCCTTCCCCTTCCCCCTACCCCTCTTCCCTCCCCTATCCCCTCTCCCTATGATCTAGGTATCGATTGCTCGCTAATCTGTAAGCAGGGGATCGTGATTTGGGGCTTTTAGAAATAAAATCTTATGATCTATTGGTGGTGTTTTAGAAATAAAATTGAGATAGCTCTCCTTGTAGGGCCAAGCCTGACGCTTAGCTCACTGCATTATGATCGTGTAGTAAGCATAAATTATGACAATCTATGGCTTATCTTGCTGATGGTAGTGAAGGTCACACAGTTAGTTTTGTCATTTAGACAGTAACAGTTGTTACTTATGTATTGCTTGAGCCAAGTCTAGGTAACTTACACGGTACGTCTTACCATTGCGTGCATATATTTGTTTCTGGCTAGTTGCATGGTTGGTGTGCTAGACCCAGGTTCAAATCCTTCCCTAGTATACTATTTTTAGAAGCGATTCTTGTTATTGGTCAGAGTCTTCTAAAGAGCAATAACAGATTACATTTGTTGCAGAAGGTCTACTATGCATTTATTTAAGTTTATGACATTGTTGGCGAACCAATTTCTAGTGAACTGGTTGTTAGGGTGTCTTATCCCTTTGGTAAATTTTCTAGTGAACTGGTTGTTAGGGTGTCTTATCCCTTTGGTAAATCATCCCGGACACCACCTCAACATTAAGACCTCAGTGTAAATGAGTACCAAGTGATGCCTAAAAAAATAATGAATGTTAATTGGATCAGTTTGTTAACAAGTAATCTAGACAGAGACGAATATAATTGGAGTGGGTTATCATCGATAAGGAAATTAACAGAACTTGTAATTTACAGAAGAAAAATATATATCCTAGCCAACATAAGTAGATGAGAACAGTAACTAGCATCGACGATTTACATGCTATTTTATTTTACTGTATACAAGAAGAGAAAAAAGCGCGCATAACTGCAGTTTGTTTACTGTATTATTCTATTCAGCCCGCCTACAACCATGTGAAGTACTTCGTCATAATATGCTCATCCATAATTTTAATTCATGACCTTAGAACCATGCATCATCGACTAGTATTCAAATCAAGTTGTTGCAAACTCATTTACCAGATCTGTTCAGCATTTGCTCCCTCATCTCCAAGCCCGTGGCCAATGCATAATTCCAAGTGCTAGCTAGCATCACAACAACAAATGGGTAAGATGCTACATCCAAGCATAAAAAACAAATAGATGTTATTAGTCATGGCGAGGAGACTGGCTGAGGTGAACATCAAAGACTTAGTATAATAGGGAGCAAGCAGGCACCTCCCATCCTTAGGTAACCATCAATCTAGTTAGTCAGTGTACCTTGTAGTTAATTACATGAATGAATTTTTATTTGGTTCTTTCTGTCCATATGGTGCTTAGATAGTTTTGTGCACTCGATTCAGATAGTTATGAGCACTGTATATAGTACCAATTTACCATGTTTTTGTTCAAATTGTTTATCAAACAACATGCTTCTCCAAGGCAGCAGGACAAAAACGGACTTGAACAGATTGGTCAGTTTTGGAGTTTTGGAGTTGAACTGCTTATATCATCTGCTTGTACTACAACATGTACATCTGGTACCACAACATGTACATCTAGTTCTTATTCTTTGTGATGTACATCTAGTACTAATGAACTGTGTTTGTGTATGCTGGTAGCATACACAAAATGGCTGTGTATATTGTGTATATTCTGCATATATTGTGTATGCAAACTTAGTTTTGGAGTTTTATGCATATATTGTGTATGCTGTCTAAAATGGCTGTGTTTGTGTATGCTGGCAGCAAAATGGCTGTGTTTGTGCCTATTTAGCCTTTTTGTGCAGGTTTTTCTTTTTGAGTTGCCAATGTTTTGCCGGAATGTTGATTCATTTTTGTTCCGGCGAATTTCTGGCACTGCTAGACATAGAAAATTAGCAAAGGTTATGCCAAAATTTTCTGTGAATTTTTGTGCTTATTAGTTCCATTTATTTGTGTGTTTAGAAATGTCGGCGAAGCAGGGACCTTCTAGCAAGAAGTCCTTTTGGGAGCAGCAGGCGAAGATGGAATCCCAAGAGGACCCAGAATTTGTTCCGCGGGACGACGAGATGGAGGCGGACGAGGATATGTCGTCGGGCGATGAGGAGATGGGGGACACGGATGGCAACGCCACTACCACTGATGGCGGTGGTGAAGCTACTACGGACGGTGGTAGCACATCGAAGAAGGCCCACGGCAACGACTCCTTTAGACACACCAAACTCGAAATGAGTCGTTGTCATGGAGACCGAATCCTTTCTTTGGTTTGCCTCTTGACATATCATATCCATGCTATATGAATCATGAAAATATTTCTCTTCTTTTGTCTTTGGCGATACGAATAGTATGAGGCACAAATCCAAGTCATTCTTGGTTTGATTTTTTTGGTCTTTCTTCAAAATGTCGATGATTAGAACGTGTTGTGGCGTCATGTGTATGACTATGCCGCTGTTTGATCTCGTGTGCCAAGTAGACTAGTAATTTGGGCATATACTCTACTTGCCGCACAAGATCAAACAGCGAGCATTGTTATTTCCATGCCCAACCTAAGTATGAGGCACTAATACAAGTCATTCTTGGTTTGCTTTTTTTGGTGTTTCTTTGAAATGCCGATGATTAGAACGTGTTGTGGCGTCATGTGTATGACTATGCCACTGTTTGATCTCGTGTGCCAAGTAGACTAGTAATTTGGGCATATACTCTACTTGCATTTGAACTGCTCAATGAACAATAAAGAAAGAGCTAAGGTCAAAAAGTATATGTGTTACTAATAGTAAACCAATTGGATTTGGAGTTTGCTTTCAGCTGAACATGTTATAACTCACAAGATCAAACATCGAGCATTGTTATTTCCATGCCCAACATAAGTATGAGGCACTAATGCAAGTCATTCTTGGTTTGCTTTTTGTTGTCTTTCTTCAAAATGCCGATGATTAGAACGTGATTTCTTACATCTTGTTGCACCCATATATATATGCATGATCTTATCTTGTGAACTGCTATTGCTTTGCACTGACATAGATAATATCATATATCTTGTATATAGGAGATGGCAAAGAAGTGCTATGTCGTGTACACCGGAAAGGTTCCAGGTGTGTACGAGGAGTGGCAGGACTGCCAGAAGCAAGTGAACAAATTCTCGGGCAACAGCTACAAAGGCTACAAGAGTAGAGAGGTGGCGGAAGAGAAGTGGAGGAAGCACGGGAGGAAGAAGTGGAGGAACTTCGTCGTGATCACCATATTGCTCTTCATTGTAGTAGGTTGTGTGCTCTACTTCACCTAGCTAGCTAGAGAGCTCCGTCGTGCATGTAGTTGTAATGCGATTGTGAACTTGTACTCGATCGGTCCCCCGGGAGATGTGAACTTGGTGTTGTGTGTGTGATGTATGCTCTAGTTAGTTGATGTGTGAACTCTCGTATGTCGCGGATTAATTCAAGTTGATGTGTGATATAATTGTATTAGTGATGTACTTGTATTAGTGTTGATGTGTGATGCAACTTTCTGAAAATTATGTGTTGTTTATACTGTTATTGACTGTATAATACCTGTATACTGTTTCTAGACTGTATTGTCGGTCTGTAAAATTTAAAATTTGAAATTGATATTTGAGTCGCATATGTGACCATCTTAGAGGCGCATATGTAATCTTATGGGAGGCGCATATCTAATACAAATTAGAGTCGCATACGTGATGCGCCTCCTATAACCTATATATGCGAGGTGCATATCAATATGCACCTCCGATAAATATATAGGAGGCGCATATTGATATGCGCCTCACATACATAGGTTATAGGAGGCGCATCTCGTATTCGACTCGTGTAACAAATACTTGAGTCGCGGCACTCGAGTCGCATCCACAATGCGACTCTAATGGCCTTTCATATGCACCTCCAGTAGGCTTTTCTCTAGTAGTGACAATGTTGTACGAAGACTCACCCTCGGCTCTCCACATGCCATGGTTTCCTCTGTTCCCAAAGATTCCATGAAATGTTGTTCCATGTCCCCTTCTGGCCGCTGAGACTACATTAAGCGAGGTTTGAGAGAAAATTGCAGAGACGTTAGTTTATACCTCTCTAAGTGGGCGATCCCTAAGCCAAGAGTCCAGCCAAAACGATACCCTCTCTGTTTTCTATGGAGAAGCTAACCCCTATCAAGATGTCATGCTCGATCTCCCAGAATTGGGAGCCTCCCCGGTGATCAAAATCAAAGAGTAGGAATCCCCGCATGTATTTGGCCTTAACCAACTGGAGCCAAAGGCCTCCCTCGTATCTCAAGATGTGATTGTTGGGTTCACAACATAGAAAACAAAAATTTCCTACGATATGAACAACTAAGCACCAAGATCTATATACCTAGATACAATCAACGGGTGGATATACATCCATAGAGATCTTACCCTTGAAGAACGAAAAGCTTTGTTAACGAAATCTGATTTTCTGGATGATGTAGTTGTTCACTTGCCGATCTCAACATCGTGACAGAGTCCGACACCGCAAAGCAGCAGTGAATCCGTGATCACACACACGTATGGTACCTCGACCACATCCAATTCCTCGCTCCAGCAAAGCAGTGGAAGCAGCAAATCCTGCCAGAAAAAGCCACCGGAAACATGTACTTCGCTAATTCGAAGCCATGGGGAATTGCTAGAGGGGGAAGAGAACCTTCACGAGGAGGTGGTGCAAGAGGAGATGAGACATGGGGCTCCATTAATAGGGGAGGGGCGCAGCCCCATGGCCATGGCTGGCCAGCCATGGTGGGTGCCCCCACCTCTCCCTCATTCATGTAGGTGGAGCTTCCACTAAGCCCACTCACATCAATTTCAACTCCACTCACTTTGCATTTAATACCCACTTGTTTAAATGCATTTTCTATTTAAATAAAACACATTTATTTATTTTATTCAGAATTTTGTTAATTAATTTAATTAACAAACATTCACATAAAACCCCTTGCAATATTTTGTTATCATATGTAGTACCAATTTGAGCAATTTCACCCGAATCCATTCTCGTGTCCATCGAAATAATTCCAGCGCTTTCATAATCTTTCTCTGGTATCTTATTTGCTCCAAATGGTGTCGGCATCGCTTAAGTGTGTCGCCCTACAGTTCACGAATAATGCAGACATGATCGAGACCCCTCTCTGATCAATAATTAGCAACGGGATCTGGAGATCCGTACTAACTCCCACACATTCAACGATGGCTCTAGTGATCATGTGAACCTTTAATGTTGTAACTAAATCCCTTTGTCTCGCGATATATTACATGTCCGAGATTCGATCATCGGTATCTCCATACCTAGTTTGATCTCGTTACCGACAAGTACTCTTTTCTTGTTCCCGTGATATAACATTCTAGTGATCTTATCACTTGCTTGCAAGCTATGTTAATGTGATATCACCGAGACAGACCAGAGTATATCTCTTCATCACCGGGATGGACAAATCCCAGTCTTTATCCATGAGCCTCTACTTAACACTTTCAGAGTATCTAAACCCACCTTTATTGTCACCCTATTATGGTGTGATGTTTGATGTTATCAAGTTACTCTTCCGGTGTTAGTGATTGGCATGATCTCATGGTCTAAGGACTAAAGTTACTTCGCATGATCTTATAGGAATGTAAACATAATGACTTTGATCGTATTACTATACTTTGGATGAATGTTCATCACATCATTCCACCAATGTCGTGACCTTGTTATTAACAACATCCAATGTCCATGATCAGGAAACCTTGATCATCTTGTTAATCAATGAGCTAGTTTATATGAGAGGCATAACTAGGAACTCTTTATTTGTTTATTAAACACACATGTATTAACGTTTCCAACAAACAACAATTATATCATGAGAAATAAACATTTATCATAAACATGTAATAAGATAATAAGCACTTTATTATTGCCTCTCGGGCTTATTCCCTTCAGTCTCCCACTCGCACTAGAGTCAATAATCTAGTTTGTAAACTTGCAAATTCAACACCTATGGCTTTCTGGTGTTGTATATACGCGTTTCCTAGTGGTAAACATAATCTGGATATGACACTTTTAGTTCCGTGTGTATCTACATGTCTTTGCATCTCTACGCATCACTCTGATACATTGCAAATGTATCTATAATTTTGATGTTCCATGCTTGGTTTATCTACTTTCTTGGGTTTTGTCCACACTTTGGAGTACTTTTCATATGATTTCTTGGACTAACCTATTAACAAGAGCGACAGTGCCAGCTGCCTGTTTTCTGCTGTTTTTGGTTCCAGGAAAGTCGGAAAATGAATATTCTCGGAATTGGACGGGACAAAAGTCAAAGTTGCTATTTTACCAGAAGACATCTGGAGCCAGAATAAGGGACTCAGAGGGGCTGGGTCCGGCCACACCACCTGGCCACGCGGCCAGGCCTGGCCCGTGCCAGGGGGTGGTCTGGCCGACCCCAGCACCCCCTTGGCCTCTCCTTCCGCCTATATATTGCCTCTGATACAGAAACCCTAAGTACCCGATCAAAATTCCACGAAAGAGTCTCTAGCCACCGTCATCTCCATCCCTAGATCGGGAGGGATCTGAAGCTCTTCCCGGCACCCTGCCGGAGAGGAGAATTCACCCTAGAGGCCTTCTTCATCATCATGCAAGCCTCCGGTGTGATGCGTGAGTAGTTCATCTCTGGACTACGGGTCCATGTAGCAGCTAGATGGCTGGTTGTCCTCCTTTGTGCTTTCATGTCTAGATCTTGTGAGCTTCGTTCATGATCAAGATCATCTATTTGTAATTCTGCATGTTGTGTTTGCAGGGATCCGATGGATATTGAGATGCTATTTCAGATTGATTATTGATTTTATCATGTCTTTGTTATTTGTGATCTTGCATGCTTTCCGTTGTTAGTAGCTATTTTGGCCAAGTAGATGCTAGCAACTCCAAGAGTTAGTATTTATGCTCGATAGTGAGTTCATGCCACTAGTAATCTGGGGAAGTGACAGAAATCTCTAAGGTACTAGATGTGCTGTTGCTACTAGGGAGAAAACAACAATCCATTTTTCATAGAACAATCGTATTGTTTACTTTACACGCAATTCGTAAAGCAATAATCTGTTGCTTGCAACTTAATACTATAGGGGGTTCGGATGATAACCTAAAGGTGGATTATTAGTCATAGATGCAGTTGGATGGTGGTCTATGTATAATGTTATAATGCCCAAGCGAATCTCAAAGGAGTCAAGATGATTAGTATATGCTTGTATGCTTTCTCGATGTTTGTCAATTGCCCCGCTGTAATTTGTTCACCCAGCATGTTATCTATCTTAAGGAGAGCCACGTCTAGTGAACTATGGACCCCGGTCCTTTCTTTTACATACAATCTACAAACGGTTTACTACTTTGTGTTTACTTTCTGCAAACTATTACTTCCTTCCGGTCGATACGTTTAATCCTTTGTTTTTCAGCAAAACCGGTGAGATTGACAACCTCATCGCAAGTTGGGGGCAAAGTTCTATGGTTGTGTTGTGCAGGTCTCCACGTTGCTGCTGGCAGCGGTAGTGCGCCCTGCCAATGTTCAGCTAGCTACACCTTTGGGGTATTTCCTTGCTCCTACTGGATTGATAACCTTGGTTTCATACTGGGGGAAAACTTGCTGCTGTGCTCATCATACCTTCCTCTTGGGGTTCCCCAACAAGCTCGATATATTTGGGCCATCAATAACTTTTTCTGGCGCTGTTGCCGGGGAGTCAAGGACATTTTCACAAGGGGAGTCCCTCATAACCAATCTCTTTACTTTGTTATTTTTGTTTTGCTTAGTTTCTTTTTTCTTTGTTTGCTTGTTTCGTTATCAAAAATGTGGGCTCCCCGGATTATTCATCCGAGATTCCCTGTTATGCATAATTCCATGTTCCCATGATCAGTGAGCCGTGGAAAATAACCGACAGGTACCATTACAACATCCGAACATAACGAATTACAAGACTTACATAAATGCCTTTAAGGCTACATCATCATTAGCAGCGGAACATCGTCAAGCGCAGAGCCCAGTCGTGCCTCAACCTACAGGCATCTGACTGGGAAGACGGCCTAGCTCGATGGACGTCACCTTAAAATCCCTGAAAGTCTGGCAAAGTAAATAGCCAGGGACACAGCCGTGAGTACTTTTAAATGTACTCGCAAACCACTAGGATAAGTAAACAAAGGAAATGCAGTTTTGGCTGTGGCGAGATAGCTCTATCTGGGGTTGTTTTTGAAAAGCCTAAACTAACATTGAAGTTATGGCATCTTCATATCTTTGTTGAAAAAGAGTTTTGAAAACTATGCTTCTGTTTTATAAATCCAGACATCTCCATGTCTTTGTTGAAAAAGAGTTTTAAAAACAGTTTTTGTAGTAAGAACCCTTTTTAAAACACCTTAGACCCCTCGGGTCAAAACAAAGCCTTCGAACTCGAATTCCCCCGGAACCTTCGTCCTCATCGTACTTCTTTCCCAAACAAGCACAGTTGGATACTCCTAGCCAACACCTTTACAACCGTCCTTGACCATGGACACGGCTATTCGAATAGGTTATACTCTGCAGAGTTTGCACACTTTACCCACAAGAATCAATACATCCGCCGGGATTCAACCACGGCCCACTACCACTGTAGATGGGGGTCCGGATAATCAAACCTAAATTTTTGCTTGTCTACACTAGCAACGACATGCTTTTCCTCTTGGGTTTGTTCTCCCCGGCAACGAGTATGTGGCTCCCAGCCATAGTCCTTCCTTCCGTACACGCGCATACCCAAGCCACAACTTGGCGTATACCTTAAATCTGGAGACTCCACTTCCTTCTGTACTACCTAAGTCATACCGTCCGCGGGAGACCCAATTGCTGCACCGGCCTCCTGCCAGGCCAGGCTCACTCTTGCCGAAGCAAGCGACAGGCTTCAGATCCGTGATCTGGGACACCTGCCCGGTCTTCCAAGGATTTCTCCCTATAAGCATGGTAGAAGTGCCTCGGCTAATGCGGACAAACTACGGGTTAAGCCCCAGCAACCTAGGGTAATGTGGTTGCACGGTAAAAATTGTTCCAGTAAAGGCGTAGAACATCCCATCATCTTCTCGTTTCTCCTCATCACCATTTATTTTGTTAAAACTTCCACTGGGAACGATGCCTCTTCCCAGCGTTTTTCAAAGTTGTTTTTGAAACCTTTATGGTGGGGAAAATCCCAAAACAGTGTATTTTCTCAAAAAACGAGGGTTTTCCAATGGGGTGAGATGCTAATGATCATACTCCCGATCTAAAGGGATAAAAGGGTAGGTTCATCGGGGTGGTGCCTCGAAGGACATGAAATCATAACTTGGAGGAGCCAAGTTACTACCGCAGTATTTATAAAACAAAACATGCAGGTAGAGTATGCAATTTGTAAAGAAGATATAAAACAGGTAAAAGAGATTAGGCATGTAATAGAGTTCAGGAAGTGGTGGCTTGCCCGTGATCAGCAATAAGTCCCTGGACTTCTTAAGATGACCAAGAATACCCAATAATATAATAAGAAAATCCCGTTCTTCTTGTCGTCAGACTCTCACACTATCGTCGTCATCGGATACACATGCAAGCAGACAATATCACAATGAATACAAGGAATACAAGAATCACACCATACATCAAACAAACAAGAGAATTACTACTGGACTTGGGAGGTTTTGGAGAAGGGGAAATCACATGGTGGAATTTACTAAATTGCCACTGGTTGTCTTCTCTGGGAAGATGGTTGTCTAGGGTAGATACATGGGACTTGAATTAGGATTTTGGGTTCAGTAGGATACCAATGTCCAAAAAGGATGTCCTCTGGTAGGTATTGTCAAGACAAAACCATCACAAGTGGTTTCACTTGATTATCACTTTTCTAGATTTAAATATGCTTTTTTATAGTGGATTAAACTCTAGTTTGAGGAAATAATTCACCAGAAAAGTTCTGTAGCTCCAAAAATTATTTCCTTGGATGGTTAGGTAATACTTGATGTACTGAACGACCTAGAGTTGGAATCAAGTCAGAGGAATTACCAGAATGCCCTCAGGAAATTCCTAAAGACAGTTCTATATGATTCTTCTCTTATTTACCAGATTAAATCTACAAAAGATAATGATTTGGTTCCAAGGGCATGTGATAGGCATGTCCAATACCTTTCTGTAGGAATTGGATTCACCCTTTTTGGAGTTGCCAAACTCCTGGAGTTATTTATTTAGTGGAAATACCCATTACAGAGGTATTTAAATCACTAAACTTTATCCAGAGCTCAATAAAATCTGAGCTGCTGAGGTTTGGTGGATATGGGTTCTGGTGTGTACTGGGAGTTGGAATTAGGTCCATACCACATTTTGTTAGACCTGAGGAAATTATCTAAGATAGAAAGTGTCTAGTTTTGTTATTTTTACTAAAGGCAGAATATTGTTCAACTGGGCATGGGACCTGTGTTGGTTGATAGGTATTGCAAATAACTTCCAGTAGGTCTTTGGTTCATCTCAAATGGAGATGTGGAACTTTCTGTGGATTTTAATTAGTTTTCTAGGCCCATGTTAGCAGATTAATTACTACCAAATATTGGAATTTATTTTGGGCATGGGGTTGCCTCTGCATGTTTGAGAAAACATCAGAGTACCCCTAGAAATTTGAATCTAGGCAAATGGACTTGGTTTAACATTTGTTTGGATTAAAACTGACCCACTATTTAACAGATCTAGAGATAAACATAAAAAGGAGATTAGCAATGGGCCGGGATTCCTTAGGGGAACAGGCCGCATAGGGGCAGGCCGGCCCAGCTCGCCAGGGAATACGCACGGGAGGGGGGTTTTAAACTCCGGCCGCGGGTACCGCTGGTCAGCCACACGGGGACCAAAACAGTATCGGCCGCTCCTGGCCGTCGGATCGAATAGAGATCAACGACGGAGCGCCTGTCTCCTACCTCGCGACACGCGCGGCAGCGGAAACCCTAACTGGGAGGGAGGCGGGTTGGGGGAGGGCTCACCGGCGGCATAGGGGCGATGGCGGCGATGCAGGTCGATGCGGAGCCTCAGGATGCGCAAAACAAGGGGTGGGAACGACCCCTCTAACGACAGGAGGAGTCTCGCACGAGGTCGTCAGCATGCACCGGTCGGATCTCACCGGAGAGCTCTTTCGAGGGTGCTGCAAGGAAAAAGGGGGGCAGGGTTAGCTAGGGGAGGTCGAGGAGATCTCAGCAAGAGAGCACGTAGAGGGAGAGGAGCAGTGGGGAGAGCTCTAGGCTCGGTTCTTTAAAACGTCCGAAGCTTTTACTCCTCCTTCTCACGGGCAGTACAGAGGAGGGGAGGGGCTGCGGAGCTAGGGGGTGATAAATCAGACCTAGGGGATCCTCGTGAGGCTACATGCAGGTGGAGGAGAACTCGGGAGAGGTCACCTCGAGCTCGAGCTCAACAATGACCAAGAGGAGTTTTCTCTCCTCTCCTAGCCAGTACAGAGCGAGGAAGAGGGAAAGTGGAGCAAGGGGTGGTGAGTGGGGAGCTGTGGGGCGAATGAGGGTGTGAGGAGGCGCTGGGGAAGGCCCCTGGCCTTTATACCATGGAGAGGGATTGGAGGGAGTAATTTACCACAATGGACATGGTGGAGAGGGAGGGCTGGCCAAGGATTGGTCCAGGGGTCGGTGGAGAGGGTTATGATGGTCATTTTGGGCGTGCTGGATCAAAGAGGGAGGGAGAGCTAATGTGGTAATTAATTAGATTAGATCTTTGTAAGATCTTGGTTGTCTCTCTCTCCTTCTACTAGTACAAGGGCAAATGGGTAATTGTTGGGTGGTGCTACATTGGTGGTCGACCAGTGTGGTGTCCTGGTGCTAAGGACGAGCCTTGATCAAGCTTTGGGGAAAATTGGAAGTGGTTTAGACTAGGGGTTTACTAGTTTTGCCAAAATTGATCCAATGGTGGGTTGTGAAGGAAGTCCAAATATTTGTGTTGGACCAGAGGGGAAAATGGTACTGGTGAGTAGAGGAGGTAAAGGTAGACTCCTAGGATTTATTTGGGGTTTTTATGTGGAGTTCAAGTCCACTTAAATCCAATTAGTCAAAAAGGACAGAAATGATTTCTAGAAGATCATTTGCTAAATTTCCATTGGACAAGGATGTATTTTGGTGTGGAAGGGTCCCAGACGTGAATACACACTTAGGGGAATTTTCCCAAGATTTATTGGGGATTAAAAGTGATTAAAACAATTATTATTCCAATTCAGCCTTTTAAGAAAAAGGGCAAAAAGAAATAATAAAGCTTCTCAAAAATATTTATTTTTGATATGGAAAGATAGGATATGAGTTGTGGGACTCACATGAGCCAAAAGTTGGGGAAGTGGTTTGGTAAAAACCAAACTTTCCTTTGGGGATGGAGTTTTGGAGATTTTGACTATTTAAGAGATTAAATAGTTTTGGGACCATAATAATTATGGATAAATATTGATAAAACTTGATGATCAATATAGATGAGATAGACAAGGTATAGAAAGAAGTTGCAACCTTGGGGGAGGAAATTCCAACTAGAAAAGGATGGAAAACAAAGAGTTGATGATCTAGGGTGGTGTTATTTTTATACCACCAAAACATGCTTGCATCTTGGAGCTTAGAGCTCACCTTGGTGCAAGGGATGGATGGATATGTGGACCAGGTCATATAGATGATCATGGCATAAAGAGTTTGAATTATCTGCATTTGAGGTGATCTATAAATGATGGCAAACTTTGTTGAAATTAAGGCTACCATGCAGAAACTGTTATGATGCCTTCTAAACCATGTGGTTTTAATCAGCACAGAGATTCATTAGGGGCAAGTGAAGTAGGTTCTGATAGAAATCAATGAGTAGAACACAACCATGCAGAGATTTGGTCCAAAGGAGTTTGGATGGTGGTGGGAGCTTCTAGCAAAGTTGGCATGAGGACTAGTTTTGCAGGAAATGTTATTTTCTTGTCTGCAAAACCATCAAGGATGAGTGGGTTAGAGGAGGATTTAACCAGAGGGAAATATGGGAATTGGTAGTCCTTAAGAGGGTTAATTAGATGGTTCAGGTGCATTTCCAAAAATGCACATGGTTTGAGAAAAGGAGGCATTCAAAAAGGTGATGCTGGAACTGTTTCCAGACTTTGCCAAATTTGGCAGTTTTGAGGATTTTGACTAGAGTATGAGAGGGAAATTTTTTGGAGGAGTTGCAAAGTATCAGAGCTTTAACAAGTGGGTGATATGGAAGTGTAGAGTGAGTAAAAGAGATCCTTTCTTGATGTTGGTCTTCAAGGACTTGAGAGCATCTAGAATGGGGATCCTCAGAATGGATCTGGTTGAGGGTTTTAGATGATCACCTAGTGGCTAGGGATCATATCAAAGTTGTAGCCTTGCCTAGGGATTTAGGATTTGGGAAACTCTTGATCCTAGTGATGAGCTCCTAGATTGGCTCAAACTAATTCCTAGGCAAACAAATCAAACAGCAGAGCAAGCAACTCATCATACAGCAGATCAAGGCAACTCATCTTATACCCTAATCAACTATTTCTAGGGTTTACCATCAAGCTTAGCTTGAGGTAAGGTTGGGGCATTTTGAAGAGGTTTATTTTTTAATAAGATGAGGGTTCTTGGTATCTCTACCAAGAGTAGAATTCAAATGCTCTGAACAAGAGTTTGAGAAAGCTAGAGGTAAGATTAGTTGAGTGTTCTATCTTGAAAACACAAGGAGATTGTATTATATATCTCTCCATAGTTTTGTTAATAGAAACTACCAAAAATAGTTTTGGTTACATAGGCATCTTGGCTCCTGTTTTGAAATGCCAGAACATTTGAGAATATGTAGAGTAAGCCAAGATAGTTTTGGTAAATAGCTTTTGCCAACTGAGGTTGAGGTAAGGAGTATCCTAAGATACACATCATAAGCACAAGTGCAAACAATCAACAAGCAAACACTACACCAAAGCACAGGAAAAAGTTTTTGTTCCCCCTGATTTTTGCATTCTGGACAACAAATCAGGGTTGCTGAAATTGGGACGTTACAAAACACACACAAAAATTAGTTTTACTAGTTTGCTTTCTTATTTGAAAAAACAAAAATGATTACTCTTGAAAACACTAAGTTGTGTGACTTCACTAGCACCAACAACAATGATTTTATGAGCACACCTATTGCTCCACCGGTTCCTGAAGCTACTTTCTTTGAGATAAAACCTGCTTTACTCAATCTTGTTATGAGAGAACAATTTTCTGGTATTGGTAATGAAGATGCTGCTGCCCATCTAAATAACTTTGTTGAACTTTGTGAGATGCAAAATCATAGGGATGTAGATGGTGATATTATTAAGCTTAAATTGTTTCCTTTCTCTTTGAGAGGAAAAGCTAAAGAGTGGTTGAATTCCTTAACTAGGAATAGTATTGATTCTTGGACTAAATGCAAAGATGCTTTCATTGGAAAGTACTATTCTCCTGCTAAGATTATATCTATGAGAAGTGAAATAATGAAGTTTAAACAATCTGATAATGAATATGTTGCTCAAGCATGGGAAAGAATGAAATCTTTGGTTAAGAATTGTCCCACTCAAGGACTGACTGCTTGGATGATCATCCAAAAATTTTATGCAGGATTGAACTATGCTTCAACTAACCTATTGGATTCTGCTGCTAGAGGTACCTTTATGACCATCACTTTGGGTGCTGCAACAAAGCTTCTGGATAATATGATGGTTAACTACTCTGAATGGCATACTAAGAGAGCTCCACAAGGTAAGAAGGAAAATTCTATTGAGGAAACCTCCTCCTTGAGTGATAAGATTGATGTTATTATGTCTATGCTTGTTAATGGGAAGCCCAAATTGATCCAAATAATGTTCCTTTAGCTTCTTTGGTTGCTCAAGAAGAGCAAGTTGATGTGAACTTCATAAGAAATAACAATTTTGGCAACAATGCTTATAGTAATAATTTTGGTAACAACAATTATAAGCCATATCCTTCCAACAATGGTAATGCTTATGGAAATTCCTACAACAATAATAGGAGTGCTCCCTCTGAACTTGATGTTAGGCTTAAGGAATTTATTAGTAAACAAACTGATTCAATAAAACTATTGAGGAAAAACTCTGTAATGCTGAAAGAAATATAGCATCTTTGGCTGAAGCTCAGTCTTCTTTGAATAAAATGGCTGCTAAACCTGAAACTAGTGATAATCCCTTTGCAACTACTAATGCCATACAAGTAAGAATTGATGAAAATGTTAGACTACTAGCTGAATTACAAGCTAAGTGGGAAAGAGAAGATGAAATTTCTAGAAACATTAGTGTTTCTACTATCACCACCACTAGTGTTGAGGCTAGTAATAGTTCTACCACCTTAGATGATAATTATGATTTTGATCTTGAAGGTTGCAACATCTCTGAAGTTATTAAGTTCCTACAAAAGCTTGCTAAAAGTCCTCATGCTAGTGCTATGAACATGGCCTTTACAAAACACATTACTGATGCTCTCATAAAGATTAAAGAAGAAAAGATGAAACATAAAGCTTCTATTCCTATAAAACAAGAAGATGGTTGGGAATCCATCATTAGTATGAAAGTGAATGATTTTTATTTCAAAGCTTTATGTGATCTTGATAGTAGTGTTTCTATTATGCCTAGAAGGATTTATGATATGCTTGATTTGCCACCACTTGAAGATTGTTATTTGAATGTCCCACTTGATGATAATGCTAAAAAGAAACTCATGGGGAGTATTAATGATGTTCTTATTATGGTTAACAATGCCTATGTCCCCGTTGATTTCTATGTTTTGGATGTTGAATACAATGCTTCTTGTCCTATTACTTTGGGAAGACCTTTTCTCAGAACTGTTGGTGCCATTATTGATATGAAAGAAAGCACCATTAAATATCAACTCCCACTCAAGAAAGTTATAGAACACTTCCCTAAGAAGATAGAGAAGATTTATTTTTCCTCTCCTATGAAAACAAAATTTGGTCTTAATGCTTCTTTATTTGAGAACACTTGATTCTTTTTCTTGCTTCTTATGCCTAACTTAAATGCGTTAAAGAAAAGTACTTATTAGGAGATAACCCAAAAGTGTTGAAACATCAGTGCAATGCAAATCACAAGGAGGCTTCAGTAAAGGAAAAGACTCACAATATGTCGCACATGTTGGCTGAAGCTCCAAATCAGTACCAATGTCATCAACAATCTCCTCAGTTGTAGTAGGTACTAAAACATCCTCCTCAAGTGACAATGCACAGTCCGACGATGCAGGTTGTAAAATAGATTGCTCCCTTTCTTCAAAAGCAACCTGCATAGCACAAGAAACAATACCAGGAGTAGAGATGATTACATTAGTAGAAATATCCTCACATGTATTAGCAGCTACTGCACTGATGTTTTCTTTTTCTCTCATAGTCTTAGAATGGATGCTCTCAACCTCACGTTTAGTGGAATCACATAGCTCACTTTTGATAACATTCTCACTCAGCTTGGCTATGTGGCTCTCATTCTCACATGGGTTGTAATGCACACCGTGTTCAAGATGACAAATAATAGAATTGTCACCATTCATCATGACCTTGTACTTAGCAAACAAACTGAACTCTTTTGTCCTCTCCTTGCGAAGAAGATGATACTCATGAAATTTGTCGGCTGAAATCCTGAGCATAGCACGCCTCTTCATGTTCCATTTGAAAGAAATCCTTCCAACAACAGGACATATTTGAGCGTCAAACCTTCTGCTCCAAGGTTCTCCCAATAGTATGTGACAAGAATCAAGTGGTATAGGAGATACATCACAGCGCATAATCTCAGTATGCTCTTTAAAAGTCATAGGAACATCAGCGGTGTGTGAAATCAGCAATGTGCCATATGATGAATGCAATAGATATGGCACCACACGAGCACTTGTGGGTAGCTGCAGCTTTTGTACAACTTCAACGCTGACCAAATTAAGAGTAGAGTTGCTATCAATGGTAATGGAAGCACATCGCTCACCAATCATCACACTATGGTGGAAAAGACCATCACCATCAAAAATACCGCGTTCTTTCCTCCAAAAAGTTCCACTACAACGCCAATTGTCGAAGAATTTGTAATTGTAGGTCTCCACATTATTTGTAACATCACCCTGCCTCCATTTTCTGCATCACATCAACACTAGTAGAAGACATGATAAGTACATTAGTGCACAAATCAAAATCAGTATGGTGGAAACTCTCACAACTCACTCACAACTGCTAAGAAAGGAGATCTTACCATTCCAAAGTAAATAGAGATGCTCTACCAAACAAAATCAAAGACTGATGCACTGATGTGATGAAGTGAATACCAAAGGTATAGAGAACGATCGCAGGGCATATAGGTTATTTATGGTGGAGCTGTTGGTATGGTATCCTAACTACACCGCAAACAAGTCCTAGTGCTGATCGTATGACAAAGACCCACGGAAACACACACGGTGGAGATAAATGGGGCAATTGCTGTTGGGTCCGCAGCATAGAAAACAAAAAAATCCTACGATGAGAACTACACGCCAAGATCTATCTACTAGGTACAAAGCAACGGGTGGACATACATCCAACGAGAACTTACCCTCGAAGACAACGAGTTTTGTTAACGAGTAGGAACTCGTGGTTGATGTAGTCGTACACTTGCCGATCTCAGGATCGTGAGGAAGTCCGAGCGCCGCAACTCAGAAGTGCATCAGTACTCGCACACACGTTCAAGCCACCAGACAACCCCACCTCCTCGCTCCAACGACCCAGCGGAAGCAGCAACTCCTTCCAGACAAAATGCCACCGAGAACATGTATCTCGCTAATTCGAGACTATGGGGGAATAATTCTAGAGGAGGAGAGAGATCCTTCACAAGGAGGTGTGAGGAAGAAGGGGAGTGAGGGGGGCCTTTTATAGGAGGAGGGGGGTACCCCTCCCCCATGGCCGGCGCCCATGAGAGGGTGACTCCTCACCTCCCCCATTCATGTGGTGGTAACCCCTCCACATTAAAATGCCCCTTCACATTCTCTTTTAAAGTCTCCACTTTAAATGCATTCAATTTCTCCAAATTTAATGCTCTCTCATTTAATAAAACTCTTTTATTATTTTTATTCAGAATTTTGTTAATTACTTTAATTAACAAACATTCACATATAACCCCTTGCAATATTTCAATATCACATGGAGAACCACTTTCTGCAATTTCACCCGAAACAATTTCCGGTTTCTATCGAAACAATTCCCGCGCTTTGTAATTCTTTCGTCTGAAACATATGTGCTCCAAAATGGTGTCCGGTACTTCTTAAGTGTGTCACTCTATGGTTCACGAATAATGCAGACATGATTGAGACTCCTCTCAGATCAATAATCAGAAGCGGGACCTGGAGATCCATACTGACTCCTGCATTTTCAACGATGACTTCTGTGATCGTGAGAACCTTTAATGCTTGTAACTAAATCCCTTTGTCTCGCGATATATTACATGTCCGAGATTCGATCATTGGTATGTCCATACCTAGTTTGATCTCGTTGCCGACATGCACTCTTTTCTCGTTCTCGTGATATAACATTCTAGTGATCACATCACTTGCTTGCAAGCTATCTTAATGTGATATCACCGAGAGGGCCCAGAGTATATCTATCCGTAATCGGGATTGACAAATTCCACTCTTGATCCATGAGCCTCAACATAACACCTTCGTAGCACTGAACCCATCTTTATAGTCACGCTGTTACGGTGTGACGTTTGATGTTATCAAGATACTCTTCAGGTGTTAGCAATTAACATGATCTCATGGTCTAAGGATAAAGATTACTTCGTATGATTTTATAGCAATATAAACATAATGACTTGATCATAATGCTATACTTCGGATGAATGTTCATCACATCATTCCACCAATGTTGTGACCTCGTTATTAACAACATCCAATGTCCATGATCAGGAAACCTTGATCATCTTGTTAATCAACGAGCTAGTTGATATGAGAGGCATTACTAGGAACTTTGTATTTTGTTTATTAAACACACATGTATTAACTTTCCAATTAATACAATTATAGCATGCAAAATAAACATTTATCATAAACATGGAATAAGATAATAACCACTTTATTATTGCCTCTCGGGCATATTCCCTTCAATCTCCCACTTGCACTAGAGTCAATAATCTAGTTTGAAAAACTTTGCGTATTGAACACCTATGGCTTTCTGGTGTTGCATATACGCGATTGCTAGTGGTTAACATAATCTCCGGATCTGACTGTTTCAGGTCCTTGTGTATTTGCATGTCTTTGCGTCTCTACGCATCACTCATTCTCAAATGAGATGGCATTGTATAAATTTGGTCCTTTGGTGAGACCTTTTAGTTCGTTCGGGTTAAAATATGTTGATATTATTGTCATACAATATATCTAAATAGTATTAGCCCACTTTGAACCACACCTAGTTTGATAACAAACTACTTAACACAAATGCCCTCCTTTGCTGCTACTATAGCAGTCATATACTAGGCCTTTCGTTGTAGTATCCGTCACAATGTCTCAAATTTGAAACTCATCCAAATCCATCATGGAACATCCTTTCCATTAATTGAGATAAATTTTAATTTGTATCTTATGACAAAACTAGTATCAATGTAACACTTTACAATGAACTACCTTTAACTATTTGTCACTTATACATGATATATTCTTAGTTCTTCCAAAGCTCATAAGAATATCTTTACTATCGTCCAATGATCATCTTATGAATAATTTTGGTATGTGCTCATAACATTCAGATCATAGAACGTTCTGGATATATACATATCACGGTATAATCGATCAAAATCTTCATGTGATTTTACTCACCAAGTGTTGAAACACTTGAATCTTGATACAATCCTTTCCATGTAGCAAGAACCTTTCTTGTTGTTTCCATATTGAACCCTTTCAATATCTCATATATGTACGTCTGGCATAACCATATTAGCGCCTCAATCTATCCATATAGTCATTGATGCCAAATATTCCGGTTTTGCCCAAGTCTTTCATCGAAATCCTATTTTAATGAAATTCTTAACTTGTGTCAATAAAAGATACATCATTTCCAATCAACAATATGTCCTCTACATAATGTATTAGAAATATGTCTCAGTGCTCCCACTTAATTTCTTGCAAATGCAAGCATCTTCACCATCTCCGATGAATTTAAACTCTTTTAACAATTTCATCTTGGTGAAGATTCCAACTCCGCTATGCTTACTTCAACTATTGAAGTTTGCATGCCCTTTTAGCATCCTTTGAATTAACAAAACCCTTCGGACCGTGTCATGTACACGTCCTAGGTAGCCATTCTATTAGAAGAACCTTGTTTTGTTTATTCAACTACCATATACCAAATTATATGTAGTGGTTGCTACATTAATCCGTCAAGACTAAATATCGCTATGAAAGATCAAATCTTGTCATAGTCAACTCCTTGAACATTGCCGTAAACTTCTTTCCGACATGTCGACTATTTCATAGATGTTAAACATCCATGTCTATTTCTTTATAGATCCAAACACGACCGACAGGCTTCACGCCTTTCCGGAGGGTCTTCCAAGTTCAGAAACTTGATTTCTCGTGTATGGATACTATCACGGATTCTTTGACTTCTAGTCATTTTATGGAGTCAGGGCCCGTCATCGCTTCTTTGCATGTAGTCGGTTCATCATTGTCAAAACAATAACGACTTGCTGATCAAATCACACTATTTGATTCTTACCGACCCACACGGTTCAATAGGAACTCTAATCTCCGAGATCACACCCTTTGTAATCACGGGAGCCATGAGCACTGTGGCTGCCACCAGGACACTTTCCGGCGCTATGCTACTTAGCACATATAGCTAAGGTTCAACAACCTTATCAAAGTTCTATTGTCCTCCCACTTAACTTTTCACGAGAAATTCCTTCTCAAGAAACTTGACGTTCCAAGTAACAAACTCTTTTGTCCTTGGTGTTATGGAGAAATTCCCAACAAATTCTTTGGGATAACCTACAAAGACGTGCTTATCCGACTTTGGTTGTAAAATTTTACTTATGCATAGCATACCAAAATTTTAAGAAAAGACAATTCGGGTTTTATCCCAAACCATAACTTATATGGTGTCATTTCAACGGATCACGATGGTGCTCTTTTCAGTGTAAAAGCGGTAGTCTCTAAAGCTTTAATCCTTAAAACATAATGGCAGTTTTATAAATGACACCTTTGATCTTACTACGTCAAACATGGTTTGATTTCATCTCTCGAATATGCCATAATCCTATGGTTTATCGGGAAACACAAATCATGGAACAATTCCTCAAATCTTAGGTGTTTTTGCTAAACACGCAACTCAAATATCTTCCTTTATGATCGAATCATAAACTCTTTATTTTCTTGTTACAATGATTTTCCACTTCATATTGAAAGTCTTTGAACAATTTTCAAATGTTTCATACTTCTTCCTTATTAAGTAAATATACAAATATATTCACTCAAATTTTCGGAGAAAGCATATGAAGCAAAAAGATCCATCGCATATGGCAACACATAATGGACTATGCACATCATCATGCACAATTTCCAATAAGCCAGTCATCCGTTCCTCTTTGGCCTATGAACGGAGTTTCAATTATCTCGAGAAAAGTCTAATAAGCGTCAGTTGATCAAAATCAAAGACTCCAAAAATCCATCAACATGGAGTTTCTTCATGTTTTCTTTCCAATATAATTTAAACAAAGATGTCACTTCACAAGTGATCTTTCAATCATTTGTCTTGCGACATTTTAGCAATAGTGTTTATGGATGTGATTTCTCCCACTAGACTTGTAAAAATTCATCCATCCTTTATGGAATACGGTAATTATTTGAACAACCATTGTTCTCGTAATACCGGAACAAAATAACAATTATTAAAACAAATCTTGAAGACTAGGTTTGACGACAACGAAAAACACAATAACACTTTATTTGTTTTCGATGAACATCATCACTTATTCTCTTGCTAGTTACTTAGGACATTGTAGTTCATGAATTGCGTGGTCCTGTATGACACTTCATACCAACCAATTCAGTATCCAATACCGGTATCCAATACCTCAGAACCACATTGTTTAACAAGCAAGGAATACAGCCATAACATGTATATCTTCTGTATACCTAAGTTGGACATCTCCAACTTTTTCTTTTCTGCCAAATATTTTATAGATTCTCTTTCAGCAATTCCTTTTCCTTTTAAAAGAATCTATCAACATCAATAGTGGTGTCATTCAGATGACACATAGTAAAAAGCGTATATAGTCAAATACTAATACCTTAGGACTTGCACTTTGAAGTGGATCACCATCATCAAATGTTTGGCATTCTTTCAAAAATCCATTCTTTAGTAATCTATTAGTGTAGTAAACATTTACTTATATCTTCCATTCATCCTTATCATGACAACTTTCAGGATCAAGCTACTATAGCCTATAAGGAAGAATGACGAGTATAATTTTTGTTCCCAAAAACCTTTTTGGGAGATCCGGATGCCTAGCATCTCCATCCTTCACAGATTCTCATACAATATGAGAACATGTATTTTGCTAAATTATACTCTATCATAATGCAACCAAACACTTTGTTTCAGATATCACAATATCTTTCACACATGATGGTTTCTGAAAATTTTTCCAGCTCCTATATAATCTTGACATTAAAACAACTTTTGAATATCAATAATCATGGAGGCAAACATGATACTTTAGATACTAACATTGGAATTCTTACTCTTGATTTAATACTACTTATTAAACTTTATGGAGTAAATAGAGTTTGCTGAAAGTGTGCAATAGGACTTATAAACTTTAAATTGACATTCAAAACAATACGATACCAGTTCGTAAAGTAAATATCCAGAATTCTATAGTTATATTATCTCAATTAAAACTAAGCATAAGGTAGTGAACAAACGCCAATGAATACAACAAATTATGCAAATTCACTTCAATTTAGTTGATGACAAATTTAGTTAGACTAATCCAAATTAGAAATGAACTCCCACTCAAAAACAACATCCCTCGTGCCTTTTTGGTGATTACATGAACCAAATCCACTACACCAAGTCCGATCATCACTGAGTTGGTGTAGCTTCAAAGGCGAGCATCAATATGGGCATCATATCAACTATATGACTCATGCTTAACCTTTCGGTCCGTGTTCCGAGGCCATGTCTGTACATGCTAGGCTCGCCAAGTAAGAACCTTAGTACTCGCGTGTGTAAAACTGTCTTACACCCGTTGTATGAAAGCGTAGAGTCGAGTACACCCGATCATCACGTGATGTATCGAAACACGATCCATAGAACGGTGCATACTCAAGAAAGAACACATTTTATCTTGATATCTAAATGAGGGATCATCTTGCAATGCTACCAAAAGCGCCAAACTAGTAGTATAAGATGCTAACATCTAATGTGTAAAGTGAGATGATATGGTCCATGCATTTGATCTCTATCATTTGCATCGTGGTATGATCTCTATCATTCATTTGTGTGTAAGGCCAAGGTCTATGGAACTTACACGTTAGGTGTGTTGTAAGAGTATCAACTATACATCAACTTACAACATTACCATATCATGACACTAGCCCAGCAACAATCTAAACTAGACGCCTCTAATTTATCCATTGCAAGTTTTATGTGGCTTAGGGCTTTCGAAGATAGAACCGTTCTTACCTATGAACATGAACCACAACGAGGATAACCAAGTTATTAGCAACTCGTTGTAAATCAGATATTGACTATAGTAGGAGAGACAGACACCCGCCAACCACTTATGCAAAACAAGTTGCATGTCAGTCGTGGAACCGGTCTCATGTACGATGACATGTAAGGTTGGTCCGGGCCGCTTCATCCCACTATGCCACCAATATCCAAAATACATGAAAGATGCAATAACATGATCATCATCGCCCACATATAAACATATGTGTACTACCCGTGCAAAGCACCTACGCATAGATCAGGCTCTGATACCACTATTGAGTCCGCAGCATAGAAAACAAAAAATTTCCTACGATGAGAACTACATGCCAAGACCTATCTACTAGGTACAAAGCAACGGGTGGACATACCCAACGAGAACTTACCCTCGAAGACAACGAGTTTTGTTAACAAGTAGGAACTCGTGGTTGATGTAGTCGTACACTTGCCGATCTCAAGATCGTGAGGAAGTCCGAGCGCCAAGAATCAGCAAGGCATCCGCATCGCACACATGTTCAAGCCACCGGACAACCTCCACCTCCTCGCTCCAGCGATCCAGCGGAAGCAGCAACTCCTTCCAGACAAAATGCCACCAGGAACATGTATCTCGCTAATCCGAGACCATGGGGGAATAATTCTAGAGGAGGAGAGAGTTCCTTCACAAGGAGGTGTGAGGAAGAAGGGGAGTGAGGGGGGCCTTTTATAGGAGGAGGGGGGTACCCCTCCCCCATGGACGGTGCCCATGGGAGGGTGACTCCTCACCTCCCCCATTCATGTGGTGGTAACCCCTCGACATTAAAATGCCCCTTCACATTCTCTTTTAAAGTCTCCACTTTACATGCATTAAATTTCTCTAAATTTAATGCTCTCTCATTTAATAAAACTCTTTTATTATTTTTATTCAGAATTTTGTTAATTACTTTAATTAACAAACATTTACATATAACCCCTTGCAATATTTCAATATCACATGCAAAACCACTTTCTGCAATTTCACCTGAAACAATTTCCGGTTTCTATCGAAACAATACCTGCGCTTTACAATTCTTTCGTCTGAAACATATGTGCTCCAAAATGGTGTCCGGTAACTCTTAAGTGTGTCACCCTATGGTTCACAAATAATGCAGACATGATTGAGACTCCTCTCAGATCAATAATCAGAAGCGGGACCTGGAGATCCATACTAACTCCTGCATATTCAACAATGACTTCTGTGATCGTGAGAACCTTTAATGCTTGTAACTAAATCCCTTTGTCTCACGATATATTACATGTCCGAGATTCGATCATCGGTATCTCCATACCTAGTTTGATCTCGTTGCCGACATGCACTCTTTTCTCGTTTTCGTGATATAACATTCTAGTGAGCACATCACTTGCTTGCAAGCTATCTTAATATGATATCACCGAGAGGGCCCAGAGTATATCTATCCTTCATCGGGATTGACAAATTCCACTCTTGATCCATGAGCCTCAACATAACACCTTCACTGAACCCATCTTTATAGTCACCCTATTACGGTGTGACGTTTGATGTTATTAAGATACTCTCTAGGTGTTAGCAATTAACATGATCTCATGGTCTAAGGATAAAGATTACTTCGTATGATTTTATAGCAATATAAACATAATGACTTGATCGTAATGCTATACTTCGGATGAATGTTCATCACATCATTCAACTAATGTTGTGACCTTGTTATTAACAACATCGAATGTCCACGATCAGGAAACCTTGATCATCTTGTTAATCAACAAGGTAGTCTATAAGAGAGGCATAACTAAGAACCCTTTTTGTTTATTAAACACACATGTATTGATCTTTCCTATCAATACAATTATAGCATGCAAAATAAACATTTATCATAAACATGGAATAAGATAATAACCACTTTATTATTGCCTCTCGGGCATATTTACTTCAATTGAAACTATGAAAAAAGAGCTAAAAAATTGAGGTATGTTGGAGGAACGCTCGTGTTGCAATGCACAAGAAGAGACGCTAGCAATGTCTCATTGAAACGGGCACACGATTGCTAAACTGAGCAGCCCGTAGAGCACTAAGCATGCTAGTCTCGTAGGATAGTTTTAGACACAAAGAAAGGCTTACTAAGGCTCACAAGGATAGGTACGCTATGTGGACTCAGTAAAAAAAATAAACAAAAAAGAAAAAAAATTTGACCTGAGAATTGGTCTCTGCCACGACAGAAAAACGGGCCTAAAATCCTGCCGCGGCAGGATGTCGACAGACACAAAAATTTGTCGTATGAGGACAGACCTGTCTATGGTGCAGCGAGGGTCCGATTTTTTTTTGTGAACATGAGAAGCTCACATAGGACCACAGTGATGTCTGTGGTAAGGCGTGAGCCTAGAGATCCGATTTTTTTTTCAACGTGAGATACTCACGTACAGGGAAGTTCCGATCGTTTTTTCTTCTTTCTTTTACGTGAAGGAAGCTCACGTACTACGATCGGTTTTCTCTTCTTTTCTTTTTCTCTTCTTTCAAAACAGATCTACAACTCCCCAAAACAACTAGAAAATAGATCTAGTAGATCTAAAACTCAAGAACACGATGAACAGTCTGAAGAACTCGAGAACCAGTCTAGAAACAGTCTAGGGAATCCGACGGCGGAACAAAAACAGACGAAAGCTAGACAAAAACTATGACTCAGATTTAGAAGAAAGGCTACACAAAAGGACTACGATCAGCAACTAGAACTCACGAACAATGTTATCTAGGCTATGGCAATGAACTGTGAACCCTAATATGTGTGGCTTCTTCTGTATAGGACAAAAACAACTAATCTATAGATGGATTTGTGGATGCTTACCGAGGCAACACTGGAAATCTGATACCAAGATGATATTGCTCACCGAGTAAACCCAGCGCTCTGATACCAAGATGATATGGGGTGGCCCGATCTTCTCAGTAAGCGGATGGCGGTGATGATGGCGGATGATAGATAACTAGTGTGTAACTATGATCTCTCCCACTCGATCCCTGATGCCAATGCAACAGCTCTCGAACGTTGTAGGATATTCACAACACCACACTCTTGCGCACTCAACCGTTAACCCGAACGGTAGTATGCAATCTACTAATTCCTAATGGAACAACAAATCACACTCAATCATAGTTGGTAGATTCGAACACAGGGTAATTCTAGAGGTTCTATGAAAGAAATAACTCCAAAATATTTTAATGTGGTCTAAACCCTAACTTGTGATGGCTACGGAGGTTTATATGAGGGCTGGGGCGTCCTCCGCTCTAAACGGGCCTAAAAACAGCCATATCTTGGCCCAAACTGACTCGGTTCGACTCAAACTGATACATACCGACCCATATATGGGTTCGGCTTTATTGGCACGCAGTCCAAACATCATGGAACACCTCAAACATGTAATTCTTGGTACGCCATCTCTCTCTCTCTTGCTCATACGTGATTTCCTTATTGCCTCCTAGTGCGTATGCCTCCCGCTCCTCCCTCGCGCACTTGTTGATATTGGAAATCAGCGCTTATCCTTCTTGCTACAACTCTCCTCCTCCTCGCGCAACGCTTGTGTTATCAATAAACCTGATCATACAAAGATGCATAGACTTAGGTAGTATAAAGTTCTCATTAAGTAAAACATTAGGTTGAATTAGGAATGAATTCACCTGATAGTCATTATTGATTTGACTCAATATTTCCTTCCAGTTGAGGCAGTCAAAATCATCATAATCCCTGTATATATCCTCATCACCTAAGCTGGACATTTCCAACCTTTTCTTTTCTGCCAAATATTTTATAGATTCTCTTTCAACATTTCCTTTTCTTTTAAAAGAATCTATCAACATCAATAGTGGCGCCATGCACATGACACATAGTCCAAAGCGTGTATAGTCAAATACTAATACCTTTGGACTTGCACTATGAAGTAGATCACCATCATCAAATGTTTGGCGTTTTTTCAAAATCCATTCTTTAGTAATCTTTTATTGCAGTAAACACTTTACGTACATTTCCTATTCATCCTTATCATGACAACTTTCACGATCGAGCTACTATAGCCTATATGGGAAAATCGTGAGTATAATGCCAGTTCCCAAAACCTTTTTGGGTGGGAGATTAGGATGCCTAGCATCTCCAACCTTCACAAATTCTCATAAAATATGAGAAAATGCATTTTTCCAAATTATACTCTATCACATTGCAACCATAAACATTATTTTAGACATCACAATATCTTCCACACACGACAGTTTCTGAAACAATTTTTCCAGCTCTGAGACAACCTTTATACTGAAACATCTTTTGAATATCAAGGATCATGAAGGAAAACATGATACTTTAGATACTAACACCAGAATTGTTACTCTTGATTTAATACTACTTATTAATCTTCATGGAGTAAATGGAGTTTGCTTAAATTTTGCAATAGGAGTTTTAAACTTTAGATTGACACTCAAAAAAATACGATACTAGTTCGTAAAGTAAATATTCAGAATTCTATAGTTCTATTATCTCAATTATAACTAAGCATAAGGTAGTAAACGAATGCTAATGACTACAACAAATTATGCAAATTCACTTTGATTTAGTTTATGATAAATTGAGTTTGAATAATCCAAATTACTAATGAACTCCCACTCAAAAACAACATCCCTCGTGTCTTTTTGGTGATTACATGAACCAGATCCACTACACCAAGACCGATCATCATGTGAGTTGGTGTAGCTTTAAAGGCGAGCATCTAGATGGTCATGATATCAACAATATGACTCATGCTTTAACTTTTGGTTCGTGTTCCGACGCCATGTCTGTACATGCTAGGATCGCCAAGTAAGAACATCAGTACTAGCGTGTGTAAAACTGCCTTACACCCGTTATATGCGAACATAGAGTCCATCACACCCGATCATCACGTGGTGTCTTGAAACGATGAGCTTTCTTAATGGTGCATACTAAGGAAGTACACATTTTTATCTTGATATTTAAATGAGGGATCATCTTATGATGCCACTAAAGCACCATACAAGCAATATAAGATGCAAACAAACATCATATGCAAAAAGTGATATGATATGGTTCCTACACTTGATCACTATCTTGTGCATCGTGGTATGATCTTCATCGTTCCTATATGTGTAAGGCCAAGGTCTATGGAAATAACACTTTGGTATGTTATAATTTCCAAGAGTATCAATCCATACTACAAATTATAACATTACCATATCATAACACTTGCCTAGCAAAACCAAAAACTAGACGCTTGTAATTTATCTTTTGCATGTTTTTACGTGGCTTAGGGCTTTCGGAGATAGAACCATTCTTACCTACGAACATGGAACCACAACAATGGTAATAAAATTATTAGCAACTCATTGTAAATTAGATATTGACTATAGTAGGAGAGATAGACACCTCTAGCCACTTATGCAAAACTAGTTGCATGTCAAGCGTGGAACATGTCTCATGTGCAAGGACATGTAAAGTTAGTCTAGGCCGCTTCATCCCACTATGCCACCAATATCCAAAATACATAGAAGATGCAATAACATGATCCTCATCACCCACATAATCATATGTGTTCTACCCGTGCAAAGTATATACGCATAGACCTGGTTATGATACCACTGTTAGGTTCACAACAAAGAAAACAAAAATTTCCAACGACATAAAAAAATAAGCACCAAGATCTATCTACCTAGATACAATCAACGGTGGATATACATCCATAGAGATCTTGCCCTCTAAGACCGAAAAGCTTTGTTAACGAAATCCGATTTCGTGGATGATGTAGTCGTTCACTTGCCGATCTCAAGATCGTGATGAAGTCCAGCACCGCAAAGCAACAATGCATCCATGATTGCACACACGTCTGGTACCCCGGCCACCTCTAAGTCCTTGCTCTAGCAAATTAGTGGAAGTAGCAAATCCTTCCAAAAAAGTCACCGACAACATGTACTTTGCTAATCCGAAGCCATGGGGAATTGCTAGAGGGGGAAGAGATCCTTCACGAGGAGGTGGTGCAAGAGAAGAGGAGCCATGGGGCTCCTTTTATAGGGGAGGGGCACAACCGCATGGACATGGTTGGACGACCATGGTGGGTGCCCCCACGTCTCCCTCATTCATGTGGGTGGAGTTTCCACTAAGCCCACTCACATCAATTCCAACTCCACTCACTTTGCATTTAATACCCACTTGTTTAAATGCATTTTCTCTTTAAATAAAACACTTTTATTTATTTTATTCATAATTGTTTTAATTACTTTAATTAAAAAACATCCACATAAAACCCTTGCAACATTTCGATATCACATGCAGAACCAATTTCAGCAATTTCGCCAGAAACAATTCCAGTGTCCACCAAAATAATTCCAGCGCTTTCATAATATTTCTATGGTATCTTATTTGCTCAAAATGGTGTCGGTATCCCTTAAGTGTGTCACCCTATGGTTCACGAATAATGCAGACATGATCGAGACCCCTCTTCGATCAATAATCAATAGCGGGACCTAGAGATCCGTACTGACTCCCACACATTCAACGATGACTCTTGTGATCGTGTGAACCTTTAACATCGTAACTAAATCCCTTTGTCACACAATATATTACATCTCTAAGATTCGATCATCAGTATCTCCATACCTAGTTTGATCTCGTTACTGATAAGGACTCTTTTCCTGTTCCCATGATATAACATTCTAGTGATCTTATCACTTGCTTGAAGGCTATGTCAATGTGAAGTCACTGAGAGGTCCCAGAGTATATCTCTCCATCATCAGGATGGACAAATACCACTCTTTATCCATGAACCTGTACATAACACTTTCGGAGTATCTGAACCCACCTTTATTGCCACCCTGTTACGGTGTGACGTTTGATGTTATCAAGTTACTCTTCTGGCCTGATCTCATGGTATAAGGACTAAAGTTACTTCGCATGATGTTATAGCAATGTAAACATAATGACTTTGATCGTATTACTATACTTCAGATGAATGTTCATCACATCATTCCACCAATGTTGTGACCTTGTTATTAACAACATCCAATGTCCATGATCAGAAAACCTTGATCATCTTGTTAATCAATGAGCTAGTTTATATGAGAGGAATAACTAGGAACTCTTTATTTTTTTATTAGCACACATGTATTAATGTTTCCAATTAACACAATTATAGCATGAGAAATAAACATTTATCATAAACATGGAATAAGATAATAACCACTTCATTATTGCCTCTCGCACATATTCCCTTCAGTGCCACACCCCCTTCAACATCAGTGCCTTGATGAATTGACAAGAGAGATAGAATGTATATGCCCCAAAGCTCATTGGGGGTGAAAATATCCACCCGTTGACTATGTGACATTTTGGACGATCATTAGGATCCTGCCATAAGAAGCGCGATAACTCTTTGTCAAAACAGTCGTGCACCCCCTCTTGCAGGAGGTATAGCCCCATCACATTATTCATGGGAAGGATGGATAAGCAGTAGTGATGAAGGATGGATAAGCAGAAGAGGTCTTGGAAGAACGTCGTGATGCCAGGTGAGGCAAACGATGTAGAGGTCTTGTACAAGAGGGTGTTGGACCTTCAACTTGTTCGAGGCAACGTGGTCACTGGCGTGGACCTCATCCAAACATGGATGAAACATCGGGTGCAACCACTGCAGGATAGGGCTTATCCAATGTATCTCTGGTCAAGCGTGATGGATCCATCTCGCATCTGCATGGAGGACATATCTTCGGTGGAGCTCGAGAAGAAGATTAGGTCATTGACCAAGATCACTTTGAAGGAAGTTCTCTCCGAGGAATCGAGCACCCTTCCTTTCTGTGCTACTTTTGTGCCTCCAGAGGTAATCTTTCATGGAATGTTTCCTTTTGTTCGTAGGACAATACGAATGATGAACTGATGGTATTTTCCCTGCTGTTGTAGGAGTGTAAGGTTGCAGGCTCAATGCCTCCTCAGCTAGAAGGCATAATTCCTCCTAAGGCCACAAAGGTAGACGAGTCAGATTCGACTGTGCCTGTCATTGAGGCACGGGAAGCCCCCGAGGCTAGTGAGGCTAGGTATCGCAAGGTGGAGTGAAGCGAGGAGTCGGATGCCTTCACTCTAGGGATGCTAAGGGACCTTGCTCCTGAGGAGGGTGCCATGGATCCGATTCTGGCAGATCCTATTCGCAGCATGCATCCCCCGCTGCTGAAGAAGCAGAAATAGGACAAGGTTTTTGTCCTCGATAAATTTGATGGGTGAGCTTGTGCTCCTTTCTAGTTGTTTTTAGATTGTTCTTCTCATTGTTCTCCTTGTACTTATTATCTTGTGCCTGTGCTGAAGTGCCATGACGTCATGTTCGTCAGACACCATCCGTGAGCTAGACGATGAGGGAGTCGTGGACTCCAGGGAGAAGGTTGCAGAATAGCCCGAGCCTTCCCCAAAGACAGCAGCCAACTCTGGTGTGAGCTCTTTGAGTTCCTCCAAGCTGGAGGAACACAATGTTCTGACCCGGATGACCAGAGGAGAACCTTCAGAGTCTTCGGGTGATCACGTAAGTGTATTTTTAGTCATTCGAGGGAGCCCTCGAGTACTTTTGTGCTCTTTTGGTGCAGAATCCATTGTAGCCCTTTCTGTAGAACATGGTTTGCCTTGGTAATGACTATGTGCAGCTGGATGCTGACCATCAACAGCTGCAAAGTAAGGTCCTTTCTTCTTCCAGTTGTTTGTGTAGAGGTTGGATCAATGTTCTGACTATCATGCCCTTTTGTTGCTAGAGGAAAACAATGAAAATCTTCATCGACTGAGCTCTCTTGAGAAGAGTCTCAGCGCTGCTAAGATGAAAAGAAAGGACGTGGTCGATGCCCTCGAGCCCTTCAAAGAGGAGTCACGATGGCTGGAGGAGGAATGCACTACAAGAAAAGTTGGCTTTTACAACGGACAATTTTCGTGGTTGAAGGCCCGTTTTTCATGGCCGAAGAGTCTTGCGCGACGGATGGCCTTCGTGGTAAAAGCCCTGTCACAAATGAATTAACCACAGTTTTTTTGCCCGTGGCAGATCGCACCCTTTAGCAACGAAAGCATGTTCCGTCGTAGATCTGTTCGCCAGCCACGCTGACGGCTGACGTCATGCAAACTGCCACGTGGTAGCCGCCGTTAGCAACCGGTTACTGCCGTTAACAGTCATAGAAACCGTGGCAGAAGCTAGGACCAGCCAAGTCCTGCTAAGTATTAACTAGGCCAACCCATCAGGAGAGCCCAACAAGAAGATTGTCTGTCGTCGGATTGATGACAAGTACGCCATGAGGGGGTCCTCGAGGCGTGTGGAAGAGAGAGGTGTGAGATGTACGGTGTTCCAGGATGGTGAGCACACAAGTTTACCCAGGTTCGAATCCGCCGGCTTTGGACGGATCCTACTCCTGCTAGCAATCCAATAATACGGCAGAGCCGGAATATGGGTTACAAGGGTTTCGCCTGTGCGAGTTGAGATTGTAGACTATTGAGATATGCCCTAAAGGCTCTCCCTAGGACGGCTTATATAGATATCTGACCTAGGGTTTACATGAGAGATCTATCCGGCTATGACTAAGAGTCGGTTACAGAGTACATCTTGAACTACACGTAACACTATGGGCCTATGTCGGTAAGTCTTCTGGGCCTTCCCATAGCCGGACTGGACTCCGTCTCTTCTCCCTGACTGGGCTGCCCGTGAAGCAAAGCTCTAACCCAAAGTGGGCCACCCTGGTCAGTGAGGTACAGTGAGGATACCCGGAAAGTATATCCCCAATAGCAGCCCCTGGAGGCCTCCAAGGTCCAAAGTCAGATTCACCATCATCTAGCTTGATCTTCGGCTTGCAGAATCTTGAAGGGTTTCTGAAACTTCAAAAGAAAAGATACGATCTGGGTCTCAAAAAATGAGTCGGACCTATAAATATGTTATTTGTGTTTCCAGCTCGAAATTCAAACTAAGCCGGAACTTGGTCTCTGATGTAATCTGACGCCAGTCATGGTCAAGTCACGTCACTGACAGACATTTCCTATCAACACGACTGTTGGTGGGTCCTCCTTTCGTGGAATCGAGGCGCTGTTTCAATGCACGCGTGGAGATCGAGGCGGCATAATCATCGCGCGGGGTTTTCCCAGTCCTTTCCACGACGCGTGGCACGTTCACTATAGATTTTACACGAATCTTGACGCGGCCGGTGGATATAAGCGGTGAAGATCCTATTCCTCATCTCTTCTCACCAACACTTTGCGCCGTTTCCTTCTCCCTTACGCCTCCCACGAACTTAGAGCTCCTCTGCTCCCCAAAAAATCTCCAGCGCCGCCCATCCAAGGTCACTGGTGCACCGGAAAAATGGCTTCTGCATCATCCTCCGGCATGGCGGCGACGGCAGAGAAAGAGAGCAACCGCGGGGTTTGGATCCCATGCGTCCTTGATGATCCCAAGCTCCATGTCGTTGAAGAAGAAGGGCTCCTCCACGCCGGTTACTGGCGGAGCGGCTTCGGTGAAACCATCCCCAACCCCCGCGACGACGAGCGAGTGCACTTAGGCACTCACCTTGACAGAGGTCTGAGTTTTCCTCCCTCAGATTTCTTTTCTGAGGTCATAGGTCATTACGGATTTCATCTCCATCATCTCACCCTGAACTCCATCTTAGAGATGAGTGCGTACGCCTCTTTGTGCGAGGGGTATCTCGGCATTAGCCCAAGCCTTACTCTCTTCCGTTATTACTTCCATGTCCGGAGAAATTCCATTACTGCCGATAATCCTTATATTACTGGTACCATTAGTTTTTCGGTTAGGCGAGAGCGCGTCTATCCTCCGATCATGGCTAGTGAGTCGGTCAAGCAATGCCCGTCCACTTTTTTTCTATCACAAGGATATTCCCGCTCCTAGCAAAGATCATACTTTGCTGGATTTTGTCGACAGAGCCGCCACGCCCCAAGAGTCCTGGGACGAGTTCGCTCCGGCTCTTAGTGACGATCTGCTCCTCGCCAAGAGGCGGATCAAGTATCTGATGAAACACAAGGACCTGAGAGGGTCCGACTTAGTTCAATGCTGGGTGGAACGCCGGATCCAACCTCTTCAACATCATGGAGATCGACTGATGCATTCCATCATGTCATCGAAGAAGGATTCCCTCCGCATCAGCCTCAAAACCTACGAGCCAAAAGATTATGTAAGCCAAATCAAATGGCTGATAAGGGAGTGGATTGAGAGGAAGATTCCGGAGCTGTCCCTAGACATGCATACAACGGAAAATCCCGTTGTGCCGGTAAGCTTTAGCAACAACTCTTTCATGTGTCATCTTTATATTATTTCACAATACTGACATACTTCTTCTTTTCAGCTTGCCGACCTCCCCAAGTTGGAGCTTGCTCCAATCGAGGGATATCCTCCTGAGTTTTCTCAGGATGAAGGAGAATTAGTTCCAATGCCGGATATCGTTCCTCGAAAACGCAAAGCTCCAACATTGGCCATTGGCACAAAAGAAGTGCCCGTTGTGAAGAGGTAATCTTTCCTCACAAGATATTTGCATTTTGTTCGTAATTCCTTCCGAGATGTAATTTTCTATGTTCTATTACCTTCTCAGAGCTAAACAACTCATCAAGGGCAAGGGGAAGGGAGTTGTCTCGAAGCCCCTGCATCAGTTGAAGCTAAAATTGGCTTCTCCTGCCGTAGCTCCTCCGACTCCTGCCCCTCAGCCTTCTACAACGCCGGAGATTACTCCATCTCCGACCGTTGTAGAAGATTCAGCTCAACCAGCAGAGCCAGCGATCCTTGAATCGCAAACTGACATCACCATGGGTGACTCAGGTTTTGATAAGGGTGAACCCTCCTCGGGTAATGATCCCTCGGTAGAGACCTTCGCCGACAATCTCCTGGACAATCCGGGACTTGCCAAACTTGGCTTATATCAGAAGTCTACAGAGGAGATCCAACGGCTAGCCTGGCAATGCCTGGAAAGCCGGACTATCTCTGCCGAATAAGAAGCGCAAGAAGCAGAGGATATCAAGCACTCTAATCTTCTTGAACAAGTTCATCTTCGCGACGAGATGCTGAGAACCGGTGAACTTCCAACTACACCAGTGGTCCCCCTAACCCTCGCCGAGAAGGTTGCTATTGAAGTGAATGTGAGTTTGGACAAACTTACTCACGAACAATATGTAAGTCGGAATTCCAACTTCTCATTTTTCCTTATTTCATATCATATCCTCTAGCCCCCAAGCATGAAGCTGGACAATCAAATCCGATTTTATGCTTCCCTAGGATGCCAAAGAATGAACTAGTATAGCCCCCAAGGCTCGTGCTGATATTAGTAAAAATATTAGCCCGAGTCTTTAGTAGACTTCCGCCTCTAGGTATTCTGACTTATAGAAAGTATATTCATATAGCTAGGATTTATTGAAGAATGTTTGCAACCTGCGAAAAGAAATTAGAGATCTCCGGCTTGAAAATGCACAATTGAAAGTTTCCAGGGATGAGGCCAAAGGTAAACATTCCGAAACTCAAACCTTGTCTTGCATTTCATAGTCGAATTTTTTGTTCAACTGTTGTTCTTTTGACTACAACACTGGTAAAGCAGTTCTGTGCTATGATTGAAGAGGCCGAGATTCTTAAAACCCTGGTGGTGGAAAATAAGGAACTTCGCCAAGAGCTGGATAAGCTTAAGGTGGATCATGAGAAGAGCATTGCTCAAATTCTCGAATCCACCTCCATGGCCACCGGGGAGCGTGATCGTAAGATTACGCTTCAAGATAAGAAAATCTCGGATCTCAGCAATGATCTATTCAGAGAAAGGGACATTACCGAGGCACTCCGGGCTGAACTCCAGAGTCTTCGGAAAGAGAAGGCCAAAGTCGACGATGTCTTCTTTGGTACGTTTCCCCTTTTTTGACTTATCTGCATCTTCCGACTTTTTGGAGTCCGGGTTTACCTGACTTACCCTTTGCATTATATGCGCAGGTCCTCTAAAAGTTAGTGGACTCAGCCTCTGACGAATCTCGCACCAACCGGCTTACCCAAGTCGGTGATTTGCTGCATGACTTCCACCAATCCCTCAAAGATATTGGCGAAGTTCTCAAGGTTCCGGACATGCATAGCATGTCCGGCTTTGAGGTGCGAGATAAGGCCAAGGATATGCCGCAGCTTGTTCAGGAATGGAACATGTCCTACGCGTGAACCGCAGCGCAAAATGCTCTCACCATGGTTATGAGCCACCATGGAAAGATGGAAATCTCGCAAGTAACCAGAGGGTACTGTCAGGTGGACGAAGATGGAAAGGAGCAAGACATCAAGGCTATCATGGACTCCTGCGCTGGATATGGGTGCCACGTAGCTGATCTGACCAGCTACGGTACTCCCTTCTTCACCCACATGGACACGCCCCCTCCGCCTTCCGAAGAAACAACTGAAGTTTCCGACGATGATCAAACCATATCGGATTTGAACATCTCGGAACATTATCAAAACAAAGCTGATGTATCCAGTGAGCCGACAGCTCGTACCTCTCCCCCTGCATCATAGAGTATCAGAAAGAACAATGTGTTATTCTGAAAACAATTTGGGTCTGTAAATAAGTAGTATAATACTTTTGCTAGTGCTAAGCTTTATTTTATCTATTCAGCACTTTTGGCTTTAATATTATGTGCCTGAAATGTTTGCATAAGCACTTCTATTTTTTGTCTGCACTTATCATTTATCAGGCTTTCTGCCTCGTCCCTTTCATGAGCCGGCCAACTTTTAGCATGAAAACTTTGCCGAACAATGGAGCTCAATTGCTAAACCAGTTTAAACTCGGAAACAAAGCTGGCTTCCAGTACCAACAATTCACTACTCGGAAAATTCCCGCATCCAGAAATCAGAAAAATAACCAAAGTATAGACTAGAAAATTTAGATTTATACCCGAAGGTAGCAATTTTTAGAATCGGAAATCTAAACCAGAACAAACATGAGCATAAAGTACTTTCAAGTATTCTGGGATTTTCGACTGTGACATGATCATTCGGAAATAAGATGGTAAAAACTTCTCAGAAAGATTTTGAGGCAACCAACACTTTATTTCTCATTGAACATGTACACATATGTGATTACAAAGAAAAATAAACTAAGAATAAATGGGACGTAGCTGAGCAATATTCCGTGGTCTGTCTAACTCATCCGGGTTTGTACTGCCTCCAGCTCTCTTTCTCTTCTTAGTAGCAGGTCTTTCTTTGACTGGCCGCATATCAGTTAGGTAGTATGAACCATTGTGCAATACTTGACTAACTAAAAATGGCCCTTTCCATATTGGGGAAAGTTTATGCTTTCTTTGCTGCACAAGCCGGAGAACCAAATCTCCCTTATTGAAAGACCGGTTTCTGACTCTCTAGCTATGATACTTGCGTAACTTCTGCTGATAGGCTGTTGATCTCATTTCAGCAACGACGCGAACTTCTTCGACTAAGTCGAGATAATTTTGTCGAGAAATTTCGGCATCCTCTTCCATATACGCGGCCACTCTAGGAGAAGTGTGAATCAAATCACTAGGAAGAACTGCTTCTGCGCCATAGACCAAGAAGAAAGGTGTGAATCCGGTTGACCTGTTTGGAGTTGTTCGCAAACTCCATATTATAGAAGGCAATTCCTCTGCCCAAGCCCCCGCAGCACGTCGTAGTGGTGCTTCGAGTCTTGGTTTTAGGCCTTGTAGGATTAGACCATTTGCTTGTTCGACTTGTCCATTAGCTTGTGGATGTGCGACTGACGCAATGTCAAGCCATATATTTTGTTCATTGCAGAATTCGGCAAGTTCTCCCATAGAAAAGTTACTCCCGTTGTTCGTGATAATGCTATGCGGATAACCGTATCGGATTATAACATCCTCAACAAATCTTCTGGCTGTTGATCCATCACAAATAGTGATGGGTTTAGCCTCAATTCATTTGGTGAACTTATCCACCATCACTAAGAGGTGACTAAATCCACTTGTAGCCCGTTTAAACGGTCCTACCATATCACGCCCCCAGACCACGAAAGGCCATGTTATAGGTATTGTTCGCAGCTGATCAGCCAGAATGTGAGCTTGTTTGGCAGCCCTTGCACGTCTTGACCAGCCGTTCGGCATCTGCCCTGGCTGTAAGCTAGAAAAAACCATGTCAGAAAGCTTTTGCCACTAGAGATTTGGCTGCAGCGTGGTGACCACACTCGCCTTCGTGGATTTCTCATAAGATTTCCACTCCTTCTTCTAGAGATACACAGCACTGAAAAACCCCAGATGCACTCCGATTATAGAGCTCACCACTAATTATAGTGTAGGATTTTGCTCGTCGGACGATCTGCCGGCTCAGAACTTCGTCTTCGGGTAATTTTCTGTCTACCAAGAAATCAAGGTAGGGTTGAGTCCAGTTGGGAATCACAGCCAGAACTGCTACTAAAGGTGAGTCGGATTTGGTCAAATATTCCTCGTCTGCTCCTTTTATAGAGGGAACTTCGAGGTGCTCTAAAACAGCGCCATCCAGGACCTTTTTTGGGCAGAGCCTATTCTAGATACTGCATCTGCTTCCACATTTTCTGTTTGAGGGATGTGTTGAACTTCAAACCCTTCAAATGATTTAGATAATTCATCCATGATAGATATATATGCTGCCATGTGTTTATTCGCATTACAGATATCCGACACTTGTTGAGAAACACGATCCGAATCTCCATAACATATTAAACGTCGGATGCCGATATCCTTAGCAATCCGGATTCCATGCAGTAATGCTTCATACTCGGCAATGTTATTTGTCACCGTGAAGTGTATCTGCAATACATAGAAAAGTTTATCTCTTTGGGGTGATTTGAGCACCACGCCAGCCCCCAAGCCCCCGAGCGCTTTAGACCCGTCAAAATGCAAGGTCCAGTATTCCGACTCTGGCAGGGTCATATTCTCCGTTGTCTCTGTCTAATCAGTGACAAAGTCAATGATGATTTGGGATTTTATTGCTATACGAGGCTTGTACTCAATGTCGAAAGCTGAAAGCTCTATGCCCCATTTTGCGACGTGTCCCGTGGCGTCACTATTGTTGATTATATCTCTCATGGGAGCTGTGCTCACCACGGTAATTGGATGTTCCTGAAAATAATGCCGTAACTTACGAGATGCTAAGAACACACCGTAAGACAACTTCTGATAGTGCGGATACCACCGTTTTGATTCAGTTAAGACCTCGCTGAGATAGTAAGTCAGACGCTGCACCAGGTGTTCCTGATTTTCCTCCGGCCTCTCCACCACCATGACGATACTGATGACCTTGTTTGTCGCAGTGAGAGAGAGCAACATTGGTTCCTATAATTCCGGTGCTGCGAGGATGGGAGTAGAAGAGAGTACTGCTTTCAGGTCTTGTAGCGCAGCTTCAGCTTCGTCGGTCCAAATGAATTTCTTGGTCTTTTTCAGGAGCTTGTATAGTGGTGCAGCTCTTTCACCGAGCCGACTTACAAACCGACTGACTGCGGCAATGCAACCAGTTAGTCTTTGAACGTCCTTCAGGCGAGTTGGCCTAGAAATATTGAGTATAGCCTTGATTTTGTCTCGCTTTACATCTATGCCTCTTTGAGACACGATAAAACCTAACAATTTTCCGGCTGGGATTCCAAAGAAGCCTTTCTTCGGGTTAAGCATTATGTTGTATTTTCGTAGATTGGCGAACGTTTCCTCCAAGTCGGAAACTAAGGTTTCCTTCTTTTTGGACATCACCACAATATCGTCCACATATGCATGTACATTGCGTCCGATTTGATCATTGAAGCAACACTGCATAGTGCATTGGTACGTAGCTCCTGCGTTCTTGAGCCCAAAGGGCATTGTAACGAAACAGAAGATTCCAAAGGGGGTTATGAATGAAGATTTAACTTTGTCAGATTCCTTCATCTGGATTTGGTGATAACTGGAATATGCATCGAGAAAACATAGGAGTTCCGAACCTGCCGTAAAATCGATAACTTGATCAATCCTAGGCAGAGCGAACGGATCTTTGGGACAAGCCATGTTCAAGGCAGTATAATCAACACACATCCTTAAATCAGTGGTGTCCATTTTAGGGACCATTATAGGATAGGCCGACCACTCAGTGTGGATGACCTCTTCTATGAATCCGGCTAACTCGAGCCGGGCTAGTTCCTTAGCTATTGCCTTACGCTTTTCATCGCCAAAATGTCGTAGGGACTGTTTGACGGGTTTAGCATTCGGGTGTACATTTAAAGAGTCCTCGGCAAGTTCGCTAGGTACTCTGGTCATGTCAGATGGCTGCCATGCGAAGATATCTTGATTTGCTTGGAGGAACTTGACGAGCGCCCTTTCCTATGCGCTATCTAGGCCTACGCCTATCTGGGTCACCTAGGAGGGGTCATCATCCTTCAACGGCGTCTTCTTCGTCTCTTCCGATGCCTTGAACTCCGGATTCGGCTTTGTCACCTCCTTCTTTGTTGTGGGCATCTCGGACGGATCTATGGTCTTCTTGATCTCCTAGTACTTCTAGGCGTGCAGCACGACTTCAGCAAAGGCGGCATTTCCGTCCTTGCACTCTCGCGCTTTCTTCGGGTCTCCCCTGATGGTGTCACGCTATTGGGACTTGCAATTTTCATCATATTGTAAATGTAACATGGACGAGCCATAAAAGCCCAATAAGCCGGACACCCGAATATAGCGTGGTACGTGCTCTTGAACGGGACCACCTCGAAGGAAAGTGCTTCTGTCTGATAGTTCTTTGGAGTTCCAAAGGTCACATCCAAAGTGATTTCTCCTAGGGAATTTGCTTGTCTTCCTAGGACAACTCCGTGAAAGATCATAGAGCTGTAATTCAGCTGGGTCTCTAAGACCTTCATCCGGCGTAGCGTTTCGACATACAGGATGTTAATGCTGCTGCCACCGTCCATGAGAGTCTTGGAGAAACCATAGCCATCAATAAGTGGATTGACGACTAAAGCGTATTTTCCTCGCATGTGCAACTTAGGCGGATGATATGCACGGTCAAAGGTGATTGCCACTTCCGACCAGTCCAAGAATTGAGGGACAGCCGAAACTGTTGCATTGAGCTCATGTAGAACTGCTTTCGTGACCTTAGCTAGTTGAGATCCAAGGAAGGTGACGTAAGTGTCTTTCTTTGTCAGGAAGTTCTATTTCGATTTTGGCTTGGGATTTGAAGCATCGGCTTCCTCCATGTCGGAATCATCCTTGGTCTCTTTATCTTTTTCGGGATTCTTCTTTCCCTTCTTCCACTGAGCCCTGTAGCCAGCGGTATCGTCTTTCTTGATGTCGTCATTAAAACGACATTCGACGTTTGTGTGAGACGAGCCCCCATTAGCGTCTACGTGATGCATACATGGGTTATTAGCAATGTCGACCCAGGAGTAGGTTTTGCCAGGTTGCTGGTCTCCTCTACCCTAGACTCTTGATGTCCCACGACCGCGTCCACGGCCACCGCCGCGCCCTCCTCGTCCTCCAGACCTGAAAGTAGCAGTGACCACTGCTGTTTCCGTGTTGGGATTTTCTTCCTAGGTGTTCTTGCGCTTCTGAGCTTGCTGATTTGATTGTTTTGCCAACTGTGGCACAGCTAGAGCGTTAAGTAATCCCTCTGCATCGTCGTCAGCATCTGCATACTTGCTCGCTATTTCTATCATCTCTCCCAAATTAGTGACTTTGTCACACTTCAAGCGATGACGTAGTAAACCAATTGGGAGTCCTGCAATGAAAGCTTCGATCATAGTTTGGTCATTTACTCCTTCATAGGAGTTCTTGGTGTCGATCCATTGTCCGAGATAATCCCGGCAAGTTTCTCCGGCTTTCTAGGCGCAACGCTGTAGGTCTCCTACCGTATAGGGTCTCTGATACATGTTTCCGAAAGAACGCACTCTGCATATCATACCAGTTGTGGATGGTGTTCTCCAGAAGTTCATTGAGCCATGATCGTGCCGTCTTCCACAACATGAGTGGGAGATATCGGGTTGCGACCAGGCTGTTTCTGCCTTTGGTGATACATCAAGCCTGGAAAAAATCCTGGAGCCAAGTGTCTGGCCAAGCCATACCGTCGTAGGCCTGAATATGCCTTGAGATCGCAAATCCTTCTGGGAATTTTGTTGCTCTTATGCATGGTCCGAAGCATTTAGGGCCCACGTATATATCATCGAATTCGTAGCGTCGCGCCTCTATGTTGGAGTTAATCCTATGCCTTGCGTCACTTGGGGACAAAGATCGCCCTGATTGATGACTATGGCTGCGGTGCCTTGGAGCCGGACTTCGGCTTCTGCCACCACCTCCTCCGCCACGACGCCCTCCTTGGCCTCCTTGGGAGTCGTTGTGATGGCTCCTTGGTGGAGAGGGTGGAGCAGCTGGATTGTTTCCGGCTGATCCCGGCCTCCGTCTGGAGCGTCATTATTCCGGTTCTGGGGAGGGTCTTCATTATGATGAGCCCCCTGCCGGCTTGACTCGGCATGGTGTCTGTTGTTCCTTTGTCCGTCGTTCCCATTGCGGTGGGGCTCAGCCGGACGGCTTGTATGTCTAGGAGGTGGCATTCTTTGACGATCCTCCTCCTGACGTTTCTCTTTGTCTTCTTCCCTACGATCGCTCGACTCTCGCCGGGGAGGATTCTTCGGATACAGTGCAGCAATTGCCTCTTGCTCCGTGGCTGGAGTAACGTTGGGCCAGTCACATGCAGCTTTGCGATGCTGTCCTGAAGATCCGATTCTTGAGTAGTTGTCTTCCCGATGGTCGGAACGGTGATGCTGTTCCGGAGCATGTCGGGGTCTTACGTTATTCCAGGCCGGATCCGTGCGGCATTGGTTAGATTGGGAGACCAGTTTTCCGCTTCCGGACTGGGCGGCCTTCTGTTGCTCCAGACCCTTTGTGAGTAGCTTAATGCCCAATCGAACCTGTTCTGGGCCTGGATTACTTGCTAGGATTTCTCGAGCAGCGACGGTGTTTTGTAATGGTGTTGGATATACCCAATCTCCCTTGCTGTCAAGTCGAGGCATCCCATGGTCTTCTCCAAAGAGGACTTTGTGAACTTCCGGGAATTGGTCGTCACGAGTGTGACATTTCCAGGTCTTCTGATGCTACAGAGAGATCTACTTCTCCACATTTGCCATGCGTTTCTTTTCTTCCTCGATGTTTTGGGCCTCATCGAGGAGTACTTGGCGACGCACTTCTAGGGCCTGGGCCGTTTCATCCAGCTCTTCAGTAGTAAGTTCTGCAGCTGTAGGGATAGGTGTGGTTAATGCAGCATCGTTGAGTTTACGCGCACCTTCGGTGATCACGTGTCCATCCACCGACTCTTCTTTGGGCTCGTCTGGGATAAGTGCTCCATCCGAGTATTCCTCATATTCCTCGAAAATCACTTCCTCTGCCAGAAGATCTTTTGCCGGGGTCTTTTTTTCTTGTTCTTCTTCTTTGCCTTCTTGGCAGCGCCGGTAGCAAATACGGCTTTAGGTCCGTTTCTTGGAGTCAAGCTCTGATCGGTACTTTCAGACATCTGGAGCTCGGGATTATCTCCGATATCCATGACATCCTACGCTTTGGGAGAGTTTTCCCCGGATCCTTCATCCATTGCTTCTCCCTCTTCTGTAGCTTTGGAGTTGTACTCCTCTTCATACTCTATGGAGAACTTTCGGAAATCCGCCGACGTCATCGAGGCATCCGAATATGCGAGTAAGTTAGTGTTTGTTCCAATCGCCTCCAGCACCGAGTTGGCGTTGTCTCCAGCATCAGTAGAGCCGGATCCGAATCCAACGTACCCGACGAAGTATGATGTGCAGGTCCTGAGGTAGTTGCGGCTTTCCTCGTGGGCTTCCTCGAAGATCTTGATGGTTTCGAGAACCTCATCCATGCTTGTGTCTTGCATCATCATACGCCTCAACGTGTGACTTAGGAACGGTTGATCTATTCCGGTGTTGGCAGAGCCAGAACCAAGGTTGTTGTTGTGATCCTCCTGGATTTTGACCTTAGCAGGTGGATCAATCTGGGATTCGGCCTCGCTAGGGTGATCCACTCCAGATTCGACTTGAGCCACGAGGTCTGCTTCAGGCCCGGATTTCTCCACTATCTCCGCAGCGGGTGCGGGCTGGGTAGGATTAGGGTTTTCTGAGATCCAGAACTCTACCGCCTCCACGGACAAAGGGGACACAGAAATTTCTTCTGCCTCTATCATCACCGCTGGGGTGGGTGGGACAGTTTCAGCGAATCCGATGTACACATCGATCTCGTCGAAAGACATGACGGTGTAGGCAGTCACGACCTCCCTAGTCGGAATCTAGGTCTCGTCGAGAACGATGAGAGGGACATCGTTGGTGTAGAGGATGTGACCGACGATGATGGTCTCACCGATTCCGATTCTTATATATTCCGCTCGAAACACAGATCCGAAGCTCACTTGCCCCACGGTGGGCGCCAACTATCGTCGGATTGATGACAAGTACGCCATGAGAGGATCTGTCCAAAGCCGGTGGATTCGAACCTGGGTAAACTTGTGTGCTCACCGTCCCAGAATACCGTACGTCTCACACCCCTCTCTTCCACACGCCTCGAGGACCCCCTCATGGCGTACTTGTCTTCAATCCGATGACATGGCCTGTTACTGTTTTGTCCTGCATTGTTTGAAATAGGCCCAGAGATGCGGCCTGCAAACTTTTAGGCCCGATTCTGTTTTGGCCTATAGAAGGCCCATGTTTGTCCAATACTATGCTGCCACTTGAGGCCTGCACAAGTCCGGCCCTACACTGTTCAGACCTATTACCAATTTAGCCTTTTTTATTCAGTCCTGTTACTCTTTCAGCCTTTTAGGAATTTCGACCCGTTACTTTTTAGGCCCTTTAGTGTTTGGGCTTTTGCCTGTTAATCGCTTGGCCTGTTATCAGATCGCTCGCCACCGTCTTGGCCTTTTGCTGTTGATACCTTTTACGGTTCCGACCTTTTACTGTTCCAGCCTTTTCACTGTTCTGGCCTTTTACTGTTCTGACCTTTTATGGTTTTGTCCTTTTACTGTTCTGGCCTTTTTGCTGCTACGGCCTTTTACGATTCTGGCCTTTTATTGTTATGGTCTTTTACTGTTCTGGCCTTTTACTATTCTGTCCTTTTACTGTTCTGGCCTTTCACTGTTCTGGCCTTTTACAGTTGTGGCCGCTTTGGGCCATCCATGCGCACGTTGTTACTGTTTCAGACTTTTTTTGCTAGCGCCTACTCTTCGCAGAACAGGTGAATATCAAGACATCAATTAATAAACACATAGAAATTAACATTACTTATTACACAACAATAAAAGTTTGTTACAACAGGTTATACCACAAGATCGTAATTCCGACAGATTACAACGTGTCAGTACAATCAATAAGAGATCGGTACATGGCGATTCGCTTCACTGTATCATCTGTCCTCTTCTTCAACATTTCAGCTACAGATCTAAGAGAAGCTACACCCTTTCGTTCCGCATGCAATACAACATTTATATATTTATCACATGCAGGAGTTGTTCTAGGTGGACTGTTAAGTAAGTTTGCTTCGGCAATGCAATGGAAGGATAAATGGGACGAGGGATCACAACTTTCAGTCCTGCCTTCCAAGGACTCCTGCTAGGTTTTAACTGTAGTCTGCTAAAATATAGTGAAACAGGTTAAAACAAACAACAAGGGAAACAAGTATTATTATATAAAGTAGAGATTATTTAAAGTAAGTATGAACTTACAGTAGCACGTTCAGGCTGACAACAACTCCTTCTCGAGCGGGTGCGACTCCTGGTCAATCTGCTAGAAGAATCTGAGCAGAGCAGTTGGAACTCTGGTCCTTGTACTCCATTGTCATTTCTCTGCATGACATTTGAAACCAATTTGGTTGGTTTGAAAGGATGAAAACTCTTGAAAAACACCAAAAACATAGCATTAAAAATTACCAGACGTATGTTTCAAACTAGATAGCTGGTTTAGAAGGATGAAAGTAGGTGAAAACACCAACATATAGCATTAAAAATGACCAGATATATCATCCAAACTAGATGGACATTTTACGAATTAAGCATTCGCACATATATTCACAATTGAACATAAATGCAAATGTCATGGCAAGTTCTTAGGTAGAATGACAACTAATTAACATGACAAGAAACTGGCCTAAGTAACACAAGGAAACCTCACTATTCAGCCTTGTTGGGCGTTAGATTGTCAGTGTTGGATCCTCTATGAGCTGTTTGCATGACCCGTGCGAGCGCTCGAAAAGAATAGAATCTATGAGTTCGTGTTGGAGGATTAAACCGATAGCGTGAGAATAAAGAAAGGGAATAAAAGCAAGAAGCTAATGAGGTGGATAGGACCCACAAGATGAAGGGTGCAAATGAAATGGCAATAGCAACCAGGATATTGAGCAACATCCTAAAGATTTCATAGCTTACAAGTAACAAAAATATAGCAAACGGGCAAGAGAAATGACCGTTGCGCAGCGAGGACGGGTGGGACGGGCAAGTGGGCGGCAGGGGCAGCGGCTTGGCATTTCGGGGTCAACAACGAATGATTCAGTGAACCGGCCCTAGTAGGGTAGACGACATTGTTGGTGAAGCAGATCCGGTGCTGCGAGGGAGTCGGTGAAATAGTTCCGGTAAAGAGCGCCTGTAGTGGAACTCCGGTGTGGAAGAGAGGGCCGGCGGTGAAGAAGCTAGAGGAAGGTCGAGGTTGGAGGGATGTGGGCGGGGAAGAGACAATGGGGGGGGATATAGGTGGGATGAGGCACATTTACGACCTATACCCCTATATTATTGTAGTACTGCCACTGTCCTTGTTTCGGGAGCAGGGATATAAGAGGAATTTTGCATTTGCAAAAAGCGGGGTGGGATATTTGAATAGATGCGCGGGATATTTGAATAGATGTGCGCGAGATGTTTCGGCACCATGCGGAAATTTTGAGGTTGAAGCTTCCGACGTACGCTACTCCGACGCGGCTGCTATCACGTGTTGGCCCCGTCTAGACCCACATGCCAGCGACAGTATGCTTACCAACATATAAATGAGTTTCCACACATTTGCCGAAATTGATAAACAATATATTTTGAAGGCTTTCATACAAGATGACTAAGGTCACGGCCATATCTCTATTACAGTTTATAATAGCGTGTCCATATCTGATAGATAGCTGTATCTTGGCATTTCAAAAGAAGATTCTGGATTTGACGGACAATGCCCAACTTTCATGAATTTCCAAACTTTCTAGCTAAATCTATGCAATAAACTGACTTCTTGACAATCTAAAGTAAATATGTCTAATTTCGAACTAGACCATGTGTGATATACCTTGCTCTTGACTTTTTAAAATAATTCAAAGATATCAAGTAATCAAATATTGGAGAACCACCGAGAGTTTTGGAAAATTCAACTTTTTTATATGAATGGTAATGACACCTTATTTCAGCCATTTAAAAAAATAGAAAGAAACAAAATATAAAAAGAAATGCATCCATTATTTTCTCTATTCGTGTCTCACTATGTGCACTAGCTAGTTTCCATGGAAAAATATAATCTTGAAATTTGATAATTTCTGAGAAAAATTGTATCACAATATATATGGAGTACCATGTAAGAATATGCATGGCTTTCAAACCAGATGACCAAGGTCATAGCCATATCTTTTCTATAGTTTATAATAACCTATCCATATTTTTTATGGTGTGTATTGGCATTTAAAATATTATTTACAAAGAAAGCTTCCGAATTGGAAGTTATTTCAATTTTCTAATGCACAACAATGGCTTTAGTCATGAAGCTACTACAAAACATGGCTTTAAATCCCACTGCCCAGGTTTTCACTCAAAGTATATATAGCCTAGGGTTAATTAAGTTTAGGGTTCGGGGTTTTATTTTGGGTTTAGGGTTTAAGGGTTCAGGGTTTATGGTTTAGGATTTAGGCTTTTAGGGTTTAGTGGTTTAGGGTTTAGGGTTGTTCAAGGTTTTAGGTTTTATCATAGTTTAGGTTTTAAGGTTTAGGGAATTTTTAATAATAATGTTCAAGCTTTATATATATGGTTATATTCATGGAATAGAATGGCGTTATCGCAATTTAATAAAAGTATTTCAAAATTTGATCTATAAGTGCATTATACCGCCTTGGTAAGGGTTTACGATTCTAGGGTTAGGAAGCTAGAGTTCTAGGGTTAGGAGGTTATTAGGGTTTACGGTTAAGGGTTTATGATTTTCAATAATGTTCAAGCTTTATGCTTATATTCATGTAATAGAATGGCGTTACCACAATTTAACGAAAGTATCTCAAATTTTGATCTATAAGTGCACGGTACCTGCTGGTTTAGGGTTTATGGGTCGATAATTTAGGGTTTCACGGATTAGGTTTTATGGGTTGTTTAGGGTTTAGGGATTAGCGATTTTTCAATAGTTCTCAAATATTTATACTTATATTCGTCCAATAGAATGGCGTTACCTGCTTTAATGAAAGTATCACAAATGTTGATCTATAAGTGCATGATACCTGCTTGGTTAGGGTTTTACAGTTTAGGTTTTATCATTGTATAGGGTTTAGAGTTTAGCGAATTTAGAATAATTCTCAAGCTTTATTGTTATATTTGTCGAATAGAATGACATTACCTAATTTAATGAAAGTATCTCAAATTTTGATCTATAAAGTGCATATACCTGCTTGGTTAGTGTTTATGGGTTGAGGAAATTTTTGATAATGCTCAAGATTTATGCTTATATTTGTCGAATAAAATGGCGTTAGCAAATTAAATGAAAGTATATCAAATTTTGATCTATAAGTGCATGCTACGTGCTTGGTAAGGGTTTAGGGGTTTAGGGTTTTAGGAATTTTCGATAATGTTCAAGTTGCTTTATGCTTATATTCGTTCAATAGAATGGCATTACATCAATTAATTGAAAGTATCTCATATTTTGATGTATAAGTGCACAATACCTGCTTTGGTTAGGGTTTATGGGTCGAGGGTTTAGGGTTATAGGTTTTTACGGTTTAGTTTATGGATTGTTTAGGGTTTAGCGAATTTTCAATAATGATCAAGATTTGTGCTTATACTCGTAGAACAGAATGGGTGTTAGCTGATTTAATGAAAGTATCAAAATTTTTGATCAATGTGTGCATGACACATGCTTGGTTAGGGTTTATAGCTGAGGGTTTAGGGCTTTAGGGTTTAGGTTTAAGTTTTAGGGGTTGTTTAGGGTTTAGGGAAATTTTTATATTACTCAGAATTTATGCTTATATTCTTCAAACAAAATGGCGTTACCCAATTTAATGAAATTATCTTAAATTCTGATCTATAAGTGAATTCTAAGTGCTTGGTGATGGTTTAAGGTTTGGGGTTATAGGGTTTAGTGGTTTAGGATTTGGGTTTTATAGGTTTCGGTTTTCGGGCATTTTCAATAATGTTCAAACTTTATTGTTATATTCGTGTAATAGAATGGCGTTACCGCAATTTAATGAAAGGTCGAATCTCAAATTTTGATCTATAAGTCCACGATACATGCTTGGTTAGGGTTTATATGGGTCAAGGGTTTAGGGTTTTATGGTTTTACGGTTTAGGTTTTATGGACTGAATAGGGTTTAGGGGGTTTATCGAATTTTCAATAATACTCGAGCTTTATGCTTATATTCGTTGAATAGAATATGGCGTTACCTAACTCAATGAAAGTATCTCAAAATTTGTTCTATAAGTGCATGATACCTGATTAGTTAGGATTTATGGGTTGAGGGTTTGGGGTTTTAGGTTTAGGTTTTATTAGGGGTTGTTTAGGGTATTTTCGATAATGCTAAAGATTTATGCTTATATTCATCGAATAGAATGGAGTTACCAGTTTAATGAAAATATATCAATTTTTGATCGATAAGTGCATGCTACGTGCGGTGTTGAGGGTTTAGGGTTTTAGGGTTTAGGGCATTTCCAATAATGTTCAAACTTTATTGTTATATTCGTGGAATAGAATGGCGTTACCGCAATTTAATGAAAAATTGAATCTTAGATTTTGGTCTATAAGTCCACGATACCTGCCTGGTTAGGGATTATATGGCTCGAGGGTTTAGGGTTTTAGGGTTTTACGGTTTAGGTTTCATGGACTGAATAGATTTAGGTGGTTTATCGAATTTTCAATAATACTCAAGCTTTATGCTTATATTCGTCGAATAGAATATATATGGCGTTACCTAACTCATTGAAAGTATCTCCAAATTTGATATATAAGTGCATGATACCTGTTTTGTTATGGTTTATGGGTTGAGGGTTTGGGGTTTTAGGTTTAGGTTTTATTAGGGGTTGTTTAGGGTTTAGGGTATTTTCGATAATGCTCAAGATTTATGCTTATATTCATCGAATAGAATGGAGTTACCAGTTTAATGAAAATATATAAGCTTTTGATCGATAAGTGCATGCTATGTGTTTGGTAAGGATTTTGGGTTTAATTAGTGTTTAAATTTTAGGGTTTTGGGAATTTTAAATAATCTTCAAGCTTTATGCTTATATTCGTGGAATAGAATGGCGTTACCGCAATTTAATGAAAGTATCTCAAATTTTGATATATAAGTGCATGATACCTGCTTGATTAGGGTTTAGGGTTTTATATTTTAGTTTTATGGATTGTTTCCGGTTTTGGGTTCAGAGAATTTATGGTAATGCTCATGATTTATGCTTTTATTCGTCTAATAGAATGGCATTACCTGATTTAACTAAAGTATCTCAATTTTTTATCTATAGTTGCAGGATACCTGCTTGGTCAGGGTTTAGGGGTTTAGATTTTATGGTTTAGGATTACGTGAATTCTCAATAATATTTTCAAACTTTATGGTTATATATTCGTGGAACAGAATGGTGTTACCGCAATTTAATGGAAGTTTCTCAAAAATTGATCTACAAGTCGATGATATCCTGCTTGGTCATATTTCTTGTTAAATAAAATTTAATGTACCCGGGTACTAAAACAAGGGAGAAACAGGAAGAGTTCCTTGAGATTTAGGCGTTGTTTGGTTGGGCTCGAATTCTGTCTTTTGATTTTTCTCTTATAAAGCTACGAACGTGTTTTTGGCTTTGTTTTTTTAGATTTTACTCTAACATAGTGGAATGATAGTATGCGCTAGGTTGGATGATTTTAACGATTTTATCTCGCTTTAGCAAAAAATGTTCGAATTTTCAACAACAAGCGATGGGAATCTCTACTTCCCGTAATTCTGGCTCACTGACATGTGGGTCACTTTCATAGTGGGTCCAAAAAGTTGGTGTAGGTCAGAGTGGGCGGGCAGGTAAATGTTGAAGAAGGGCTGGGAAACATGGATGGGGTGATGCACTTGGGAGAACGCAAATTTACCACCTATATCTTTTTTTTGAGGTAAAACAGTAGGGATAACCCCACTGCAATTTTTTTCTATTATATAAAGGTTAAGATATTTACATACAAATCTAATGGTCTATGGAAATAAAAGAAAACATAGTCCACCTCAAAGAGGGCATAAACTTTCTACATTATCTCTGGTCTAATTGTTGGCTCAGCCAAGCATTGAATTTCTCCTAGTGTTTTCTTTTGATTTTGTATTGCACCCATCTCATCTCTTGGTAGAAAATTGTCTTCCATCCATCAAGTGTTGGTCTTTTATCATTAATTTTTTTCTCATTTCTACAGATCCAGATACCCCAAGAAGCCAAGATAATAATCTCCATTGCAAATGGCAGGTGCAGTTTGGTTTTAATGTCTGATAATGCCTCTAATCCTGATAACTCAATTGCTCTGTCTGTGCATATGTGCTCCCAGTGAAGTTTTGCAAAGGGGCAATCCCAAAATAAGTGGGTCACCGATTCTTCCAAAGGGCAATTTAGGATTGCACAATTATAGTCTGGCAGAGCAAATTGTTTCCTTCTCAGTAGGTTTCTTGTATTTAATCTATCCAGAAGCAAGAGCCAGAAGAAAAATCTGTGTTTGTTCTGGCAAGAGCACGTCCATAGCCAAGAGAAGTGTGGTGGCGTAGGGGAATATCCAATCATGGAAGAGTAAGCCTTTTTGACTGCAAATCTATCAGATCCCCAAATATAACTCCATCTATCGAGTTGATCTTCTTGTAAGGTTGGAAGGATCTCATGGCAGATGTCTTCAAGGATTAAAAATTCAGAGTATGCTTGTTGAGAAAAAGGTAGATGAAAATTATCCTCCAAGTATTAACCATGTAAAAATTCTTGAACACAGATGTTTGAAGACTTTGCAAAGGACAACAGGTGAGGATATTTGTTTTTTAAACATTCATCTTGCCAAAGATCAGACCAGAAAAAAGCAGATTTCCCAGATTTCAAGCTGCATCTAGCCATTGCTTTAAAAGTGTAAATAAATTTAATATGAGATTTCCACCAGAATGATCCCTCCATACCTCTTCCAGGTAATTTCCCATTCTGATAATAAGTTTCCCAAATGAGATGAACCCAAGGGATATCGTGATGGTTGTAGAATTTGTCCAAGTTCTTTAGGAGAAGGGCAGTATTTTGAATGGTGAGACCCAGCACCCCTAGACCCCCTTGATTTTTGGGTCTACAAATCTTATCCCATGACACTAGAGCCCGACCCTTTGCTTGAACATCTTTAGTCTTCTTTCTCTAGAGGCAGTGTCTCATATATTTTATGATCTGTTCTTTGATGGAAACAGGCACATCAAGGCATCTCATAAAGAACAAAGGTAGTGAGGACAGAATAGACTTAACCAATTGAAGTTTTCCTCCATAGTTCAAGAAATCAGCTATACACATAATCTTCTTTCCACTCTTTGTACAATTGGTAGAAAATGCTCCATGGTTGGCTTTGATAAGCTGAGGGGCAGTCCAAGAAATGTGAAAGGAAGGCTACCAGTTTGGCAATTAATTATCTGAGCAAAATGGATCAGCCTGTCATTGCTTAAATTTATTGGCATCATGCTTGATTTCGAATAGTTCACTTTGAGGCCAGCGGATAAGGCAAAAGTTTGAAGGAGAGCTTTTAAGCATGACAATTGACCAGCATCTGCTTTTAGCACCACTAAAGTGTCATCAGCATATTGTATCACAGGGAAATCATTGTTAGGAGGGCCTCTTACTGGTGGAGACAAAAGCTGGAGGTGCATGGCTTTATTCAGGACAAATTGAAGAAGATCAGCAGCAAGGACCAAAAGGAGGGGAGAAAGTGGGTCTCCTTGCCTCACCCCTCTCATGCAGTAGAATTTTTTCCCAGGTACCCCATTTAGAAGAACTTCAGAAGAGCCAGACTCAAAGATCATCTCAATCCATTTACTCCATTTCTTGCCATATCCTCTTGCCCTGAGTATATTTAGGATGGATGAATGATCAATTGTATCACAAGACTTTTCAAAGTCTAATTTTAAGATGACAATTTCCTCCTTGGTTTTATGGCATTGAAAGAGATATTCAAAAGCCCACCCAAGGCAATCCTGAATAGATCTGTTTTTGAGGAAACCATATTGATTCTTATGCACCAGCTTCAAAATAACATTCTGCAGTCTGTTTGCAAGAAGTTTGGTAATAATTTTGAGAACACAATTTAATAAAGATATGGGCCTGAAATTAGCAGGGGTGGAAGGGTTTGTCACTTTAGGAATGAGAGTAATGAAGGATGAGTTAATACTCTCAAGAGAAACTTTCTCCTCAAAGAAATCATAGATAAGCAATTTGATGTCACTTCCAATAATGGGCCAGCAGCTTTTGATGAATTCATTGTTAAAGCCATCAGGTCCAGGGGATTTATCATTTGGGAGATCATTTATCACATCCTCAATCTCTTTGTCCAAGAAAGGCATTTCAAGAGAATTTCTCATCTCCTCATACATTCCATTGCCATAAAAATTCTCAAGGTTGAAGAGCATCTCAGTTTTTACAGATGTACCCATTCTAGCCTTGAAGTCATCCCACAGAAGATCATCTTTGTCAGAGTGATCAAATATTTCTTGGCCATTGTCATTCTTTATCATTGAGATATAATTGTGTCTATAACTGATGGTAGCCTTAGAATGGAAGAATTATGTATTTTCATCTCCTAATTTCACCCATTTAATTTTTTCTCTTTGTTTCCAATAGGTATTCTGCTTCTGGAGCAGAGCAATGACATGTGATTTCAGTAGATCTCTGAGGTGCCATTCATTAATAGGTAAGGTTCATGTTTCCTCAAGCAAATCTAGTAGATCAATTGTGTCATTAACCTTCTTAATCTGATCTTTTAAACAGGGGATTTGTCTGGCCCAAATCTTAATACCTCTCCTCACATTCTTCAATTTGGTACTTATTTTCTTTGCCATGTCTAAGTGTCCTGTATATTCCAAGCACTTTGCACAATTTGTTTGAAGTCACTATGTTGTAACCAGAAGTTTTCAAATCTGAAAACTTGTGCCTTGGGAATATTAGTTCCAATTGAAATGACACAAGGTAGGTGATGAGAAGTTTTCTTTGAAAGTGGGTGAACAAAGGTAGAGGGATATTTGAGAGTCCAAGAGATAGAAGTAAAAAACCAGTCCAGCCTTTCCAAGAGGGGTTCTTTTTGCATATTCCTCCAAGTATATTTTCTTCCCTTAAGTGGAATCTCAATTAGCCCTAGGTTACTAATAGCTTCATTGAAAAGCAAAGTGTCATTAACATCTCCTCCACTCCTTTTTGTGTCAGAAAGCCTTCTGATAAGATTAAAATCCCCAAGACTAACCAATCCATATTATTAGACATAACAATTTTAGAAAACCAATCCAAAAAATCCTCTTTTCTATCAGCTTGACAAGGACCATAGATGTTGGTAAGGGTCCAGGTGTCATTTGAGAGGAGGGAAGTGAATGTGACGGAAGTAGAAAATTCATTTTGGAAGGCTCTGTGACCACTAAACATAGAACTGTTCCAAATGATGATAAGCCCCCAGAAGCTCCAATGGAAGGAAGAAAGTCAAAGCTATCAAACTTGCTTGGACAGAATTTTTTTAAGTAGTTCATGTGAAAGTTTACTCTTTTGGTTTCTTGAATACAAATGATGTCACACTCCGATTCAATAATTTTGATTTTTAAAGCCAACCACTTCTTCTCAGAGTTCATGCCTCTGAGATTCTAGTTACGATATTCCATTTTATTTTGTTATTCATAGTTAACCTGAGGAGGTAGGTATTGGGGTGACACAAGATATGTAATCACACAAATAAGCTTAACCCTTTCACATAATCCAAAAGTCATAGAAACACACAAATCCATAAAGAGCATAATAAGCTCATTACATGTCCCAAAAGCAAGTGATCCAGACACAAAATGACTAAAGTTTTGATACATTAAAACATCTATTTTGGTGCTTTCTTCTTAAACTGCTAACCACAGGTTTCAGCAGCCACACCTTTCTTCTTTCCAGGCATGATTGTGTCAGCTCCATTCTTCTTTGATCCAGGCTTTCTAGGATGTTTGATGACCAAATCATTGATCCTGCTCTTCATCAGCAACCTTTTCTCAAGTTCTCCCTCTTTGACCTTACAAAAAGAATCAGCATGGTTTTTAACAACTTTATTGCTGAGGCAGGGTGGAGCAGCATTGCAAGAAAGACAATTTAAATCAATACAATTCACATGAATTTTGAAACCCCCATTAAGTTCGACAATCCTAGGACTTCTTCTCACCTCAGTATCCACCATTGGCTCCTTTCCCCTTCTTTTTTTGGATGGAGCATTGGGAACCAGTAGATTTGAGGGGGAGCCATTATTCAGGCAGTGAGGAGGCATCTGGCTAACACAATCATTATGGTTTGGACGTCCATTCTAACTAGGGTCTCCTATGGTCAGAATTGCTCTAATACCAACTTGTCAACACCTGGATTTTTAATCCCAGATGCCCGTTATGCCATACCTCGCAATCCCAGGATTACCATTTTTGCGAGACATAACGGAGTGGATATCATAGTACATCATCCATTACAAACCATACATAAGGTTTTACACAAATAAGGATCTCATGATCCAGTCTTTAATACAACATGCAGCGGAAATAAACGATAGCGTAGCGGTGGGGTCCATCTTCAGGGGCACAGTAATCTTGTGACGAAGATAGTCCTAGTTATCATAGTCAATCCTCACCATTATCTTGATACTCTCCTTCATAGTCTAGCCATGATAATAGCCAGGGACAAAAGCCATGAGTACTATTTAAGTACTCGCAAACTACTACTAGCAAGGGTTATAATTCTAAGTTAAAGTGCTGAATTGAAAGAATAACTATCAAGTTAATTTTGAAACCTAAGATGAGTTCTGAAGCAAGAAAAGATAAAGTAAAGTTCTAGAATCACCTAAGTTGGGAAGCTAATTTCATTAACACAATCCTGTTGTGGTCAAGTCAAAGGTCATCATTCATTTCAAGGTATTTAGAAAACATCTGACAACGAAACAGTATGGCCATTCCAACTCTCCATAACCGCGGACACGGCTATTCGAATAGTTTGACACTCTGCAGAGGTGGTACACTTTCACCACAAGATTCGATACATCTGTCAGGGATAACCCTGAATCATCATACTTGGTATGCAGATAATCAAACATAACCTTCCCTTTACACACCCTAGTACAAGCACCTCTCCTATGAGCATGGCCTCCCAACCATGACCATCACCATCTTGGGCACTTTGCATAGGTGGTCATCATTGAGAGGTAGCCTCAGCTCAAACCTCTCCCGTGAGGGAACTAATACTAATGCATATAAATTTCTAGCTAAGCCTTACCCAATTCAGGTACTGTGGTTGTACGGTAAATTTGGAATGGTATCGCATCCGAATCCAACCATCAGTTTTATAAAAGGGTTAAGGCTCAGGCCTCATCATTTTCATCATCATAAACCCATTGTGTTTCTCAACACATGTCAAAACATCTCAATAGAATGACTCATCATTCCAAGGTTTTCATAACTCATTTTCACCAAGTGTTCCCATCTAAAGTGAATCAAGTTTGATTTATTCTAAAACACTAGGTTAAGAGTGTTCACTAAGGTGGAAAGGTGGGATCAATCTCATGCCATAGAATAACATCTAAGGGTTTCTAATTAGGTCAAGTTTTATACTCTTTATGCTACCTTCAAAATTAATTAAAGAACTTTGTGTCAACTAAGGGGGTGTGATCAAAGTATGCTTAAGGCATCTTTACTAAACTATCTAGTTTTATTCTAGCTTGCTACAATAGCTTACTAAAGCATGTTTGCAAGGATTAGCTTGCCACTAATAGCTTGCCTTGGTTGGTGCAGTGGTTGAAGTTTTCTTCTTCTTCTTCTTCTTGGTAGAACTCCTCCTCCTCGAAGGCTTGGTCGGTACTATCGTCTAGTAATACATAGGGAGGGCACAATCACCAAACAATACTTAACTTAGCTAAGTAGTATTCTAAACCACACAATTGATGATCTATTATCATCCAAAACATCACAAGTTTAATTCAATAGTTTCCACCTTTTTATTTTGGAAAAGTAATTTCTACTCATTGAAAAATTAACCATAATTTAATATTCACCACCAAAATATGGGATCATGTGGACACATGTCCTCACCACATATTCTAACTTGTGGGAATGAGATTTAAAGGTTGGATTACTATTACTTTGGTTTAAGTTTATTATTTAATGATTTAAAGTGACTAGAAATGCCTATATAACATTATTTTGGTACTAGTCCAAAGTCACTGTCTGTAAACCTTAATATTATTACATATTTGGATAGATATGATGAAATGTGATTTTTGAGAGTTGGAATCAACTCAAAAGCTAACTTGGTTGATTTTACAAAAATGTTTCAAGTTGCAAAAGCTTCTGTCTTCTTATTTTTATTAGGAGAAATCATAACTCTAAATGAATTAAATCCAACGTGCTTGGATAGAGCATTTCAATACCTTTCAGAAAAAATTGGTTTCATGCAATTTGGATTTGTCAAACTCACAGAATTATATTTTGCAACACTGGACAGAAACTATATTCTAACTAAAAAGAAAAATCCTAATTTGAATCTACGGGCTTGCGCGGGAAAGGAAATGGGCTGCCCAAAGGCTATTTGCGCATAGGGCTCACCTGATGGGGTCCCGCTTGTCACACTTAACACACGGTTGCAGCCAGGGCTACCGTCGATTAGAAGCTAGATCTACGGCTGAGGGTCGTCGTCGACAACGGACGGGTCCCCGACGAGCTCAAACCCTAGCGGCTCGGTGGGGGTCTACTGGGGGCGTACCAGGGTTCCAGCAGGGTCGGCGATGCGGGCGAACAAAGTGGAAGACGACGGCGAGGCGAGGTGTGGTCGCGGTGGAGCTTGGGGTGGCCGGAATCAACGACACCCTTCTTCTCCAGAGGCGGCGGCTCCGGCTCCAATTCCGGCGAGCTGCTGCTCCACTTGCTCCGGCGAGAGGTGGGTGAGGTTCAGAGAGGTGAGGAGAGTGGAATGGTGTGAGTCTTTGGTGCTGGGGAGGGATCCTTTGATAGGAGCGATGGTGAGACCGAGCGGGATGGGCGGTCGACGGTGGCGACATGGCTACGGCGAGCTAGCATCATGGCTGGGGATGGCGATCGCTGGGCGGTCCCCTGGCGGTGCTCTAGCGCTTCAATGCGGCCGTAGGGGCAGTGGTATGCGGTCGGGGTGAGGTGGCGCTCTAAGAGGCAGAGGCGGCGGTGTCCACGGCGAGCGGTGGCTGTGGGGATTTGGGCGGCGAACGGGGGTGTCTGGGTGTTCTCTAGGTCGAGGCGATGCGCTGGGCGCGGGCTGGTGTCGAGTGGTGGCTTGTCCACGCGGGGACAGAAGCGCTCACTCGGCATGGTCCGGTGGCACTGGGCGCGGTTTCTCCTCGGTGGTCCACGACTGCTCTTGGCTCGGGCAAGGGACAGAGAGGGGTGGTGCAACGTTGGCTACCTCCTAGACATGGCGAGGGAAGTTGGCGGCTGCTGTGGCGCGATGTCGCCGGTGGGGGTGCTCAAGGTGCTCGGCCTTAATGGCCATGACCATTTGGTCGTGTGCACAGGGTGTGGCCGGGCTAGCAAAAGGTAGGGCTGGTACTGAGGGAACAAGGGACAAGGTTAGGCACAAATGGTGACCAAGATCACTGCTCAAAACAGTGTTTTAATTTTGGCCAGATTTGTGCACACAAGCTGTTTGATGAAATGGCCGCAAGAGAAAAAGTTTTGAATTTTGAGTTCAAATTTTTTGGGTGATCTCCACTAGTGCTAGGTAGTCTCTGGTTGCAAGGGTTTTGAAAATGGTGCTCAATTAGATGGTTTTTGAAATAGGGGTGATCTATGCATATGCATTAGATTCAATTTTGAACTGCCATTTAAAATAGTTTCCAGAATGTTTTTAGAAGATCAAAAGGTGGGCCTTGGTACCTCATTATGTGTACTAGCAAGGGGTGCAAAGATCAAGAATTGTTTCTGTTAAGAATTGAGTACTAGGAATAGCCAAAGTAGGCATGAGAGTTAAATTTGTCCAAATGACCATTCCTTTATTTTAATTCTTTTTGATTTGATTTCTTTTAGGAAAAGTTTGGGAATGATGTAGATGATGTTTAATTCCCTTAAGAAACATTTTAGAAGCAAAGGATCACACAATCATGGCACTTCAAAACAACTCCTATTTTAAATGCTCACATATATGAATGCTTTTATTTTAAATATGGAAAAGTTTTTGTTAATCCTAAATTTGGATGATTTGATCTTTGATACTCTTGGATTGAAGTTTTGGGATGTTACAAACCTTCCCCCCTTAAATAAAATCTCGTCCCGAGATTTACAAGAAAACTAGGAACTAAAGAGATCTGGGAACTCTGTCCTAATGTAATCCTCGCGCTCCCAAGTAGCTTCCTCCTCGGTATGGTTGCTCCACTGAATCTTGAGAAACTGGATACTCCTGGTCCTGGTGGTTCTGTAGGCTTCTTCTGAGATACGGATGGGTACTTCCCGGTAGGTCAGGTCATTGTTAATTTCCACTGCTCTGTGATCGATAGTCTTGAAAACTTCAGTCTTCTCAGGCACTTCCAAGCATTTGCGAAGTAACGAGATATGGAACACATTGTGGATGGCTGACATCTCTTCAGGCAGTTCCAGTTGATACGATACTTCTCCTCGGCGGTTCAGAATCTTGAAAGGTCCGATATATCTGGGAGCTAACTTTCCCTTCAGACTAAAGCGTTGGGTTCCCTTCAATGGTGAAACCTTGAGATATACGAAATCTCCGACATTGAAAGTCAGGTCTCTTCTTCTCTTGTCAGCATAACTCTTCTGTCTGGATTGGGCGGTCTTGAGGTGCTCACGAACTTTGTGAACTTTCTCTTCTGCTTCTCGGAGAATGTCGGGTCCAAAGATCTGACTCTCTCCTACTTGCGACCAATTCAAAGGGGTACGACACTTTCTTCCGTATAGGAATTCAAAGGGTGCCATCTGCAAACTAGCTTGATAACTGTTGTTATATGAGAATTCTGCGAAAGGCAGGCAGTCTTCCCATTTTGATCCGTATTCCAACACACAAGCTCTAAGCATATCCTCCAATATCCGGTTGACTCTCTTAGTCTGTCCATCTGTTTGCAGGTGATAAGCGGTACTGAAATTCAACTTGGTTCCTAAACCTTCTTGAACTTTTTGCCAAAATCTTGAAGTAAGCTGAGTTCCTCGATCTGATACGATGGTCTTGGGGGTTCCATGCAGACTAACAATTCTAGCAATGTACAGCTCTGCTAGTTGTGCACTCTGGTAGGTTGTCTTGACTGGTATGAAGTGGGCTACCTTGGATAGTCTATCAACTATGACCTAGATTGAGTCATTTCCCCTACTAGAAGTAGGTAAACCGGTGATAAAATCCATTCCGACGGAATCCCATTTCCATTCCGGAATCTGCAATGGTTGCAACAATCCGGCAAGTCTCTGATGCTCTGCTTTGAATCTTTGACAAATGTCACACTTGGCGATGTAGCTTCCGATCTCTCTCTTCATCTTGTGCCACCAAAATTGCTCTTTCAAATCCTGATACATCTTTGTTCCTCCGGGGTGGATAGAATAAAGAGTATCATGAGCTTCCTTCATGATAATTTCCTTCAACTCTGAATCTGCTGGCACACAGATACGTCCCTTGTACCACAGTACACCTTCTTCGTCTTCGGTGAATCTAGGTACTTTGCCTTTACCAATACGATGTTTGATCCCGTCAATACTTTCATTCCCCTTCTAGGCTTCCTTGATTTGGCTAATCAAAGTGGGTTGAAGTTCAATGCTAGCGAGGAATCCTTTGCTAACTAACTCAGTCCTGAACTGCTCCAACTCCTCATACAAACTTGGTTGCTTCTCTTTGATCATGGTGTTAAGCCTACACGGCAATCTGCTAAGAGCATCCGCTACCACATTGGCTTTGCCGGGGTGATAGTGAATGTCAAGGTCATAATCCTTGATTAACTCTATCCATCTTCTTTGCCTCATATTCAACTCCTTCTGGGTGAAGATATACTTCAAGCTCTTATGATCTGAGTAAATCTCACAGCGATTACCCATCAAATAATGACGCCATGTCTTCAATGCTAGAACCACTGCTGCTAGCTCAAGATCATGGGTCGGATAGTTCTGCTCATGCTGCTTCAGTTGTCGAGACAGATACGCGATGACTTTGCCTTCTTGCATCAATACACATCCTAGACCAATCTTGGATGCATCACAATATACATCAAATGGCTTCTTGATGTCTGGCATGATCAAAATTGGGGCGGATATCAATCTCTTCTTCAGCTCCTGGAAACTGGCTTCACACTTGTCTGTCCATTCAAACTTCTTGTCCTTCTTCAACAATTGGGTCATTGGTCGGGCTATGCTCGATAATCCTTCTCACAATTTATGTAATATCCCGCTAATCTGAGAAATGAACGAACTTGGGTTTGATTTGTTGGGGCTTCCCATTCTTTGACATCTTTGATCTTGCTGGGATCAACAGAGAATCCTCCGGCAGACACAATATGTCCTAGGAATCCTACTTCTTTCAGCCAAAACTCACATTTGCTGAACTTGGCATATAACTGATGTTCTCTCAGGGTTTCTAGGATGATTCTCAGATGTTGCTCATGCTCTTCTTCTGACTTGGAGTAGATAAGGATGTCGTCGATAAACACCACTACAAACTTATCTAGAAAATTCATAAAGATCTTATTCATGAAATAAGCAGGGGCATTGGTTAATCCAAAAGACATAACCGTATACTCGTATAGACCATAGCGAGTAGTAAAGGCGGTCTTCGGAATATCCATTGCACGAATCTTAAGTTGGTGATAACTAGTCCTAAGATCAATCTTTGAGAATACCTGAGCTCCAGTCAGCTGATCAAATAGATCCTCTATCTTTGGCAAGGGGTACTTGTTCTTGATGGTGACATCATTCAAATTTCTATAGTCTGTACATAGACGGTTGCCTCCATCCTTCTTGTCGACGAATAACACTGGTGATCTCCATGGCGATGCACTTGGCTGAATCAAGCCGGTCGCTAACATGGCATCTAACTGCTTCTTTAGTTCTACTAACTCCGAGGGGTTCATGGTATAGGGTCTCTGGGCTATAGGTCCGGTTCCGGGGATTAGTTCGATAATGAACTCTATATCCCTATCCGGGGGCATACCTGGCAATTCATCCGAATACGTCAGGTATTCATGACTACTCGACTTGGTCAATGGTAGCGTGGCTACACTTTTGTTGTATTTGAATTGACGGGTAAGGTTTCAGAGATATGTTCTATGTTACTCGAACTACTGGTCATGGTGATGGCTTTCTTAGCATACCTATCGATTTTATGCCTTGACATCCAGTCCATACCTAGTACTACTTCCAAACCTTTGGTTCCAAGTACAATTAGGTTGGCATAAAAATCTATCCCATGTATTCTGATAGGTACAACTTTGCAAATTTTTCTAGCTTTTGTAGTTGAACCGGGGATTTGAACTATCATGACATGCTTCAGGTTGGTTGGGCGAATCTTACTAGTGCATACAAATTCTTCGGTGACAAATGAATGCGATGCTCCAGAATCAAACAATACTCTTGCTAAAACTGAGTTGACAGAAAACATACCCAGCACTACATCTGGTGCTTCCTGGGCTTCTTCTGCGTTCATGTGGAAGAGACGACCGTTGCGGTTGTGCGGGTTCCCTGGGGCAAATCTCCTGCCTTGTTGAACACGACGCTGTTGCTGAGCTGGGGCATTCATAGGGGCATTGGCGACAGTCTTCTTGGGACACTCATTGGAGTAGTGACCCTTCACTCCACATTCGAAACAAGTGATCTGGGACTTGTCCTTGACTGCAACAGGTACAGCATTGCTGCCAGTTCTGGGTGCAGTGTTGTTGTTGTTGCTCTTGGGAGGGGCACGGTTGAAATTGTTGGCATTGCCGGAGTTGTGATTGTTTCCTCCGGGCTTCACATTTCCTCCGCTATGGTTGGGGTAGCTTGGGCGAGAATTTGGGGGTCGGTTGTTCCTTGGTGCATATCCTGGTGAGGGGTTAGGACGGTACTTCTGGTGACTACTGGATCCAGACTGCTGCATCATACGACGCTTGCGGTTGTCGTTTGCCTAGTTAATCTTCCCTTCCATCTGAATGGCAGAGTCGACTAGCTCTTCAAGATCCTGGAAACGGATGTTGACGAGGATAGTCTGCATCTCATCCTGCAGTCCATTTAAGAATCTCTCCTTCTTCTTGGCCTTCGTGTTGATCTCATCCGGTGCATATCTGGCAAGTGACAAGAACTTGTCACGGTACTCTACTATAGTCAATCTTCCTTGCTTCAGTTCATGGAATTCATCTCTTATCCTGTTGACAAGACCTTGCGGCACGTGGGTGCGGCTGAACTTGACCTTGAATGCTTCCTAGGTCATCACCTGGCCATGGTTCATGTTGCGGACGCTATTCCACCAAGCTCTTGTATCTCCCACCAGATAGTGGGTGGCGAAGAGAACTTTCTCATTCTCATCAACTCCTGCAACTTCTAGGTTGTTTTCCATGGTCTGTAACCAGTCATCAGCATCTAATGGGTTTTCAGATTGGTTGAAGATTGGGGGATTGGTGTTCTGAAAGTTTTTGAGTTTAGATCCATGGTGATCCTGATTTCCATGTCCTTGGTTGTTGAGAGCCATTTGGGCGATCTGCTGCAATGTTGCTAAGTTGGCTTGACGCTCGGCCCTGCTTGCTTCACGGTCTGCGATGAGATTCTGCAAGATCTGCAACATTGGGTCCTGCGATGAGCTGCTCCCTCCTTGGTTTCCACGAGTCATCTGAAGATTGAGATAGATATAGGGGTAAGAGGGAAATTCTAAGGTTCATGGTTTTGGGTTTTCAAAGCTACAACTTTGAGTTAGACTCAGGTTTTTCACTAACTTCATTCTCATTCATGCAAGCAAGCACACGATACAACACACACCACAACAATCAAAGGGGAAAACAGATGGTTTGAAGAACCATTCTGCAAACTACGATACAATGAGATGATACATCTCATGCTACGACAGTGCTCTAGTGCATCTACTCATCGTCGATGAAGTCGGAGTCTTCATCATCAGTGTAGAAGTCCACAGCATCCTCTGCCAGAAAATCATCATCGTTGCTGAGGTAAGAATCCATATCTCCCTGGATGTCTTCTCCTTCATCATCTTCTTCCTTGGCGGCCAGCTGAGCTTCCTGCTCCTTGACGGTCTTCTCGAGGTCGGCCACCTTCTTGCGAAGACGGGCGATGGTGCGATCCTTCTTTGCACGCTGGCGACGAAGAGACTGGCGATCTTGGACGAGTAGTGTGAAAGTCTAGGCCTTCTGGTCGGCGATGGCACGGTTCTGGTTGGCTAACTCTCTGGCATTGTCCAGTTCCTGCTGTCTGTCATGAAGCAAGAAGTCAAGGTTCTCCACTTGACGCCTCAACTCTGGGTGACTTGGCATCTCCATCGGCATTCCCATGAAGTCACGTCTTGCATAGTGGGCAAAACGGGTTCCTTGAATCTTGTTGATGCTGAGGGCACATAGACGTGCGAGAGCTTCATGCATTGCCCTGGCTAATCCATCTAGCCAGTTGTTCTCTCTCACAGAGAACTGAATTCTCCCGGAAGTTGGTGCTTCAATGCTTCCTCGAAGATCTGTGGTGACTAGCCATTGTAGGTCTCCTCCTGGGGGTCCTGGAAGTTGAGCTCCAAGAAACTTCGGATGTGGGCGTCCCAGAAATTCTGACAGTGAATCCAGATCCCTCTCGAAGATCAGCTGACCTCCGTTTCCCAACTGGTAAAACTTGCTGAACTGAGTCTCCATCTACAAAAATTTAGGATGAGGAAATTAGTGAAGTGATCAAGTGTGTCAAATTTTAAGTAGTAATGTATGAATTTTGAGGAACATGTATTTTTGAGAAAGAATGAGTTCATAAGGGTAAGAGGGGAAATAGTTTTTCATAAATACTCACTTTGGTTTGGAAGCTAAGTTTTTGGTTTGGACGTCCATTCTAACTAGGGTCTCCTATTGTCAGGATGGCTCTGATACCAACTTGTCAACACTCGGATTTTTAATCCCAGATGCCCGTTATGCCATACCTCGCAATCCCAGGATTACCATTTTCGCGAGACATAACAGAGTGGATATCATAGTACATCATCCATTACAAACCATACATAAGGTTTTACACAAAAAAGGATCCAGTATTTAATACAACAAGCAGCAAAAATAAACAATAGCGTAGCGGTGGGGTCCATCTTCAGGGGCACAGGCAATGCTGACGAAGGCAGATAGTCCTAGTTATCATAGCCGTCCTGCTGACCATCATCTTCATACTCTCCTTCATAGTCTGGCCATGATAATAGCCAGGGACAAAAGCCATGAGTACTCTTTAATTACTCGCAAACTACTACTAGCAAGGGTTATAATTCTAAGTTAAAGTGCCGAATTGAAAGAATAACTATCAAGTTAATTTTGAAACCTAAGCTGAGTTCTGAAGCAAGAAAAGATAAAGTAAAGTTCTAGAATCACCTAAGTTGGGAAGCTAATTTCATTAACACAACCCTGTTGTGGTCAAGTCAAAGGGCATCATTCATTTCAAGGTATTTAGAAAACATCTGACAACGAAACAGTATGGCCATTCCAACTGTCCATAACCGCGGACGCGACTATTCGAATAGTTTGACACTCTACAGAGGTGGTACACTTTCACCACAAGATTCGATACATCTGTCAGGGATAACCCTGAATCATCATACTTGGTATGCAGATAATCAAACATAACCTTCCCTTTACACACCCTAGTACAAGCACCTCTCCTATGAGCATGGCCTCCCAACCATGACCATCAGTCATCTTGGGCACTGTATAGGTGGTCATCATTGAGAGGTAGCCTCAGCTCAAACCTCTCCCGTGAGGGAACTAATACTAATGCATATAAATTTCCAGCTAAGCCTTACCCAATTCAGGTAATGTGGTTGTACGGTAAATTTGGAATGGTATCGCATCCAAATCCAACCATCAGTTTTATAAAAGGGTTAAGGCTCAGGCCTCATCATTTTCATCATCATAAACCCATTGTGTTTCTCAACACATGTCAAAACATCTCAATAGAATGACTCATCATTCCAAGGTTTTCATAACTCATTTTCACCAAGTGTTCCCATCTAAATGAATCAAGTTTGATTTATTCTAAAACACTAGGTTAAGAGTGTTCACTAAGGTGGAAAGGTGGGATCAATCTCATGCCATAGAATGACATCTAAGGGTTTCTAATTAGGTCAAGTTTTATACTCTTTATGCTACCTTCAAAATTAATTAAAGAACTTTGTGTCAACTAAGGGGGTGTGATCAAAGTATGCTTACGGCATCTTTACTAAACTATCTAGTTTTATTCTAGCTTGCTACAATAGCTTACTAAAGCATGTTTGCAAGGATTAGCTTGCCACTAATAGCTTGCCTTGGTTGGTGCAGTGGTTGAAGTTTTCTTCTTCTTCTTCTTGGTAGAACTCCTCCTCCTCGAAGGCTTGGTCGGTACTATCGTCTAGAAATACATAGGGAGGGCACAATCACCAAACAATACTTAACTTAGGCTAAGTAGTATTCTAAACCACACAATTTATGATCTATTATCATCCAAAACATCACAAGTTTAATTCAGTAGTTTCCACCTTTTTATTTTGGAAAAGTAATTTCTACTCATTGAAAAATTAACCATAATTTAATATTCACCACCAAAATATGGGATTATGTGGACACATGTCTTCACCACATATTCTAACCTGTGGGAATGAGATTTAAAGGTTGGATTACTATTACTTTGGTTTAAGTTTATTATTTAATGATTTAAAGTGACTAGAAATGCCTATATAGCATTATTTTGGTACTAGTCCAAAGTCACTGTCTGTAAACCTTAATATTATTACATATTTGGATAGATATGATGAAATGTGATTTTTGAGAGTTGGAATCCACTCAAAAGCTAACTTGGTTGATTTTACAAAAATGTTTCAAGTTGCAAAAGCTTATGAGTTCTTATTTTTATTAGGAGAAATCTATAACTCTAAATGAATTAAATCCAACGGGCTTGGATAGAGCATTTCAATACCTTTCAGAAAAAATTGGTTTCATGCAATTTGGATTTGTCAAACTCACAAAATTGAATTTTGAAACACTGGACAGAAACTATATTCTAACTAAAAAGAAAAATCCTAATTTGAATCTATGGGCTTGCGTGGGAAAGGAAATGGGACGGCCCAGTGGCGCTGTGCGGCACAGGGCTCAACTGACAGGGGGGTCCCGCTTGTCAGCGACACTTAACACGCGAAGCGGTACGCGCGCTATGGGCCATGCGATTAGAAGCTAGATCTACGGCTGAGGGTCGTCGTCGACGACGAACGGGTCGCCGGCGAGCTCAAACCCTAGCGGCTCGGTGGGGGTCTACTGAAGACGACGGCGAGGCGAGGCGTGGTCGCGGCGGAGCTTGGGGTGGCCGAAATCAACGACACCCTTCTTCTCCAGAGGCGGCGACTCTGGCTCCAATTCCGGCGAGCTGCTGCTCCACTTGCTCCGGCGAGAGGTGGGTGAGGTTCAGAGAGGTGAGGGGAGTGGAATGGTGTGAGTCTTTGGTGTTGGGGAGGGCTCCTTTTATAGGCTCGACGGTGAGACCGAGCGGGATGGGCGGTCGACGGTGGCGACATGGCTACGCCGAGCTAGCGTCATGGCTGGGGATGGCGATCGCTGGGCGGTCCCCTGGCGGTGCTCTAGCGCTTCAATGCGGCTGTAGGGGCGGTGGTATGCGGTCGGGGTGAGGTGGCGCTCTGAGAGGCAGAGGCGGCGGTGTCCACGGCGAGCGGTGGCTATGGGGCTTTGGGCGGCGAACGGGGGTGTTTGGGGTGTTCTCTAGGTCGAGGCGGTGCGGTGGGCGCGGGCTGGTGTCGAGTGGTGGCTTGTGCACGCGGGGACAGGGCGCGCTCTGCGGGCGGCGTCGGCATGTTCCGGTGGCACTGGGCACGGTTTCTCCTCGGTGGTCCACGGCTGCTCTTGGCTCGGGCAAGGGACAGAGAGGGGCGGTGCGGCATTGGCTACCTCCTAGACATGGCGAGGGAAGTTGGCGGCTGCTGTGGCGCGATGTCGCCGGTGGGGGTGCTCAAGGTGCTCGGCCTTAATGGCCATGACCATTTGGTTGTGTGCACAGGGTGTGGCCGGGCTAGCAAAAGGTAGGGCTGGTACTGAGGGACCAAGGGGACAAGGTTAGGCACAAATGGTGACCAAGATCACTGCTCAGAACAGTGTTTTAATTTTGGCCAGATTTGTGCACACAAGCTGTTTGATGAAATGGCCGCAAGAGAAAAAGTTTTGAATTTTGAGTTCAAATTTTTTGGGTGATCTCCACTAGTGCTAGGTAGTCTCTGGTTGCAAGGGTTTTGAAAATGGTGCTCAATTAGATGGTTTTTGAAATAGGGGTGATCTATGCATATGCATTAGATTCAATTTTGAACTGCCATTTAAAATAGTTTCCAGAATGTTTTTAGAAGATCAAAAGGTGGGCCTTGGTACCTCATTATGTGTACTAGAAAGGGGTGCAAAGATCAAGAATTGTTTCTGTTAAGAATTGAGTACTAGGAATAGCCAAAGTAGGCATGAGAGTTAAATTTGTCCAAATGACCATTCCTTTATTTTAATTCTTTTTGATTTGATTTCTTTTAGGAAAAGTTTGGGAATGATGTAGATGATGTTTAATTCCCTTAAGAAACATTTTAGAAGCAAAGGATCACACAATCATGGCACTTCAAAACAACTCCTATTTTAAATGCTCACATATATGAATGCTTTTATTTTAAATATGGAAAAGTTTTTGTTAATCCTAAATTTGGATGATTTGATCTTTGATACTCTTGGATTGAAGTTTTGGGATGTTACACAGATGTGCCTCATTAGGAGAAAGCAAATTAGTGTCTTCAATCATCCAATCATCTTGTTGATTGACCACATTAATAGGCTGGACCTCATCCTCATCATCCTGGTAGTTTTGAAGGATATTGAACAAACCATCACCCATACTAATATCCTGAATGTTCTCAACAAGCTGCTGCTCCACCTCAATGTCATCATCAGCATGAACCGAATTATTGTTAGAAGAAATATTGACAGTAGGGAAAGATCCAGTAACAACACTGTTAGCCTCCTGAGGTGGCAGATTCAGGTTGCCAATTGGCATGTCCACTCCTTCAATAAAGATAGGGCCTTGAACATGTGCATTCCATTGTCCCCAATCAACATCATTATTCTGTTGTGGAGCAGCAACAACCCAATGGTCCCATCCACCAACTTCACCTTCAAGTTGAGGAGGAGGTGGTGGGAGGGACCAAATTGGGTTCCCATGATAGGTAAAGGGTGAGGGTCTTCATTATCATCTAGCAGTGGGTCCTCATCAGGTGGGCCCCCACCCAGGAGATTGCTGTTCAAAAGCTACACAGAAAAGGTCCAAGATTCAGTCTCAACCAGGTCTCCAATGGTAAATCTCACACTTTTGGGTACCTCCACCAGGTCAGTAACTCTGAGTTTAGAAATGATTCTTCCTTTGTGCTCAGGGTCTGTTTCCCAAAGAAGAACTTTTCCAATATTAGAAAAAACAGCATTCAGGTCTTCAGTATGCCAGTGGTCGAGTGGAGGGCCCAGAAGCATAACGCAACACTCATTGTTGAACTGTGTCCTACGCCAGTTGATTCCCTCGTTGTGTTTGACGAAGGAACCTGTAACATCTTGGAAAGGGATTCGTCCAGCACCGATCAAATGGTCGCCGTCACTGACATTGTTAAATTGCACATATGCAGAACCATAGGGGCAGTTTTGGATATCACAAAAATCCACCCTAGCAACATTGTTAAGGAAATCTTGCAACATATCTCTAACATTCTCAAAGGGAACCAGACCAGGAGGAAGGGGATGAATGTTTGTAATGGCATACTGTTCATGAGCACGTGGGCGACGAGGAACCGCCACCCTCTTGACACGATTTCGCCCTTCCACTTGCATAATCTCGAAGCCAGGAGGGAGAAGAGGCTGCGGATTGAGCGGAATGTTCGCCATTACGGCGGAAGTTGCCACCGGCGATGAGTGGAGCGACGTGGTTGGGGTTTCTGCAGGCATGGGAGTTGAGGAGGTAGGGACTTCCGAATTTTCCTTTTTTTGGGAGAGGGCACAGTCTTTTAGACAATCGAACACCCTGGGCCGCGGAACTTGCACCGAGACATGGGCCTTGAACCAATTAAGGTAACATTTGTCGGGCCAGGAACAGGAAGGGAAAGTGGGAGATTTCAAAAATGGTAAAAGACCGGGCAACTTAATTGCAGCAGATTCTTTGCATGGAGGAAATTTCGCTTCCTCAATAACTCTCCTTTTAACCACAATTTCCGCAAAAGTCGTGCCAAGATTATTTCCATTAATGCCACTCGTGATTTGACCGTTTTTGCATGGGGATTTCGGAGAGGTAACCAGGAAACAGATACGATCAAAAACAGACAAATTACTTTTCTTTTTGTAAGATACAAAAGTCCAATCTTTATCAATTTCTTTGTAATATTTTCTTTCCTCAAATCTCCAATTTGAGCCACCTTCCCCCCATAAGCTGATCTCAAAATCTTTGCCTTTTACCTTCCCCCCAATCTTTGTCAATTTACCACCTATATCCCTCTATTATTGCAGTGCTCCCTCAGATTCTTGTTTCTGGAGCAGGGATAGAAGAGGAATTTTGCATTCTAGAAATATGTGAAGCATGTTTGAATACATGCGCGGGATATTTTAATGGATGGGTGCGATGTTTGGGCGTCGTACCAAATTTTGAGGTCAAAGCTTCTAGCATACTCTACTCCGGCGTGGGGCCTCTCAGACGCGCTGTCACCGTCTAGGCCCACAAGCCAGCGAGAGTTGCTTCCTAGCATTTAAACGAGTTTCTAGGCATTTGCTGAAATTTTCGAACAATTTAAGGCTGTCAAGAAGATGACCATCGTCCAAAAAAAAGGTGACCAAGGTCATGGAAATAGTTTATGATGACGTGTCCGTATTTGGTAGATCGGTGCATCTTTGCAAATCAACCAATATGTGTGCTTCCAAATTTGAAGTTTGTTTTCGAATTTCCATGTAACAACAATGTGTTTTTTTGTGAAGCAACTACAAAGATGATGGCTCAAAATGCCACCATACCCTTTTTTCACACAATGTATAACACCCTTTCAAGCTTCTAGGCTAAATTTGTGCAATAAAATAATTTTTGGGGCTGGATGTCTTTTTGGGGGCTGGATGTTTGAATGGATGGGCGGGATGTTTGAATGGGTGGGCGGGATATTTCGGTGCTCTGCCGAAATTTTGAAGTTGAAGCTTCTAAGGTACGCTACTCCCACTTGGGATGTTGTCCCCGTCAGATAGACCCACATGCCTGTATGCTTTCCAGCATTTAATGAGTTTATAGACATCTGCCGAAATTAATGAACATTAATTCAAGGCTTTCAAACAAGAGGAGCAAGGTCGCAGCCATAGTTTCTGTACCTTTTTCATCTTTTGTACTACTCCGTACATTGAAGCATCTTCGCCAACCAAGCTTACAAACCTGGCCATATTTGGTAGATCGGTGCATCTTGGCATTTCAAGCAATTGTTTACAAAGGAGATTCCAGATTTGATGGATAATGCCCTACTTTCATGAGTTTCCAAACTTCCTAGCTGAAGATGCTGAAATTAAATAACTTTTTTACTATTGAAAGTAAGTATATTTATGTACTACAAAGTGTGTGATATAGCTTACTCTTGACTTTTTAAAAATAGTTTAAAGGTACTGAATTAGTCAACTATTGGAGAACCACCGAGAGGTTTGCAAGATTTCAATTTTTTGATATGAATAGTAATGACACCAAATTTGGGTTAGTCTTTTAAAAAAATAAAGAAACAAAATATAAAATGAAATATAACCATTCATTTCTCTGTTGGTGTCTCACTGTGTGCATTGGCTAGTTTCCATAAAACGTTGGTGTCTAAAGCGACGACAATGGATTTTGTCATTAAGAAACTACAAATAAGTATGGCTCAAAATCCCATTGCCCTAGTTTCCACACAAGATATATATAGCCTGGGGTTTAGGGTTCGTGTTTTTTGGATTGAGGGTTTAGGGGTTTAGGGTTTATGGTATATGATTTAGGATTTTAGGGTGTAGGGCTTAGGAGTTTAAGGTTGGTATTTAGGGTTTGGGGTTTTAGGGTTTAGGGTTTTGTAGGTTTTAGGGTTTATGAATTTTCAATAATAATGTTAAAGATTATATATATGCTTATATATATTCATGGAATAGACTCGTGTTATCATACTTTAATGAAAGTATCTCAGATTTTGATCTATAAGTGCATCATACCTGCTTGGTAAGGGGTTTAGGGTTTAGGTATTTTATGGTTTTGGGGGTTTAGGTGTTTAGGGTTTAGGTTTTTTTGGAATTTTCGATAATGTTCAAGCTGCTTTATATATGCTTATATTCATGGACTTGAATAGCGTTAGCACAATTTGAGGAATGTTTATCTGAAATTTTGATCTACAAGTGCATGTGATACCTCATTTGCCGATGTCGTTTTGGCGGGTTTGAGGGTTTAGGGTTTTAGGTTTAGGCCATTTTCGATAATGTTCAAAATTTATTGTTATATTCGTGTAATAGAATGGCGTTACCGCAATTTAATGAAAGATCGAATCTCAAATTTTGATCTATAAGTCCACGATACATGCTTGGTTAGGGTTTATATGGGTCGAGGGTTTAGGGTTTTATGGTTTTACGGTTTAGATTTTATGGACTGGATTGGGTTTAGGGGGTTTATCGAATTTTCAATAATACTCGAGCTTTATGCTTATATTCGTTGAATAGAATATGGTGTTACCTAACTCAATGAAAGTATCTCAAAATTTGTTCTATAAGTTCATGACACCTGATTGGTTAGGATTTATGGGTTGAGGGTTTGGGGTTTTAGGTTTAGGTTTTATTAGGGGTTGTTTAGGGTATTTTCGATAATGCTCAAGATTCATGCTTATATTCATCGAATAGAATGGAGTTACCAGTTTAATGAAAATATATCAATTTTTGATTGATAAGTGCATGCTACGTGCGGTGTTGCGGGTTTAGGGTTTTAGGGTTTAGGGCATTTACAATAATGTTCAAACTTTATTGTTATATTCGTGGAATAGAATGGCATTACCGCAATTTAATGAAAGATCGAATCTTAGATTTAGATCTATAAGTCCACGATACCTGCCTGGTTAGGGTTTATATGGGTCGAGGGTTTAGGGTTTTAGGGTTTTACGGTTTAGGTTTTATGGACTGAATAGAGTTTATGGGGTTTATCGAATTTTCAATAATACTCAAGCTTTATGCTTATATCCATCGAATAGAATATATATGGCGTTACCTAACTCATTGAAAGTATCTCCAAATTTGATTTATATGTGCATGATATTTGTTCTGTTATCGTCTATGGGTTGAGGGTTTGGGGTTTTAGGTTTAGGTTTTATTAGGGGTTGTTTAGGGTTTAGGGTATTTTTGATAATGCTCAAGATTTATGCTTATCTTCATCGAATAGAATGGAGTTACCAATTTTAATGAAAATATGTCAACTTTTGATCGATAAGTGCATGCTACGTGTTTGGTAAGGATTTTGGGTTTAATTAGTGTTTAAATTTTAGAGTTTCGGGAATTTTAAATAATGTTCAAGCTTTATGCTTATATTCATGGAATATAATGGTGTTACCGCAATTTAACAAAAGTATCTCAACTTTTGATATATAAGTGCACGATACCTGCTTGATTTGGGTTTATGGGCCGAGGGTTTAGGGTTTTACATTTTAGTTTTATGGGTTGTTTTCGGTTTTGGGTTCAGAGAATTTTTGTTAGTGCTCATGATTTATGCTTATATTCGTCTAATAGAATGGCGTTACCTGATTTAACTAAAGTATCTCAATTTTTGATCTATAGTTGCACGCTACCTGCTTGGTCAGGGTTTAGGGGTTTAGATTTTATGGTTTAGGATTCCGTGAATTCTCAATAATATTTTCAAACTTTATGGTTATATATATTTGTGGAACAGAATGGTGTTACCACAATTTAATGAAAGTATCTCGAAAATTGATCTACAAGTCGATGATATCCTGCTTGGTCATATTTCTTGTTAAATAAATTTGAATGTACCTGGCTACTAAAACAAGGGAGAAACAGGAAGAGTTCCTTGAGATTTAGGCACTGTTTGGTTGGGCTCGAATTCTGCCATTTGATTTTTGGCTTATAAAGCTACGAACGTGTTTTTGGCTTTGTTTTTTTTTGCTTGTACTCTGACATAGTGGAATGATAGTATAAGCCATGTTGGATGATTTTAACGATTTTATCTCTGTTTAGCGAAAAATATTCGAATTTTGAACAACAAGCGATGGGAATCTCTACTTCCCGTAATTCTGGCTCACTAACATATGGGTCACTTGCATAGTGGGTCCAAAAAGTCGGTGTAGGTCGGAGTGGGCGGGCAGGTAAATATTGAAGAAGGGCTGGGAAACGTGGATGGGGTGATGCACTTGGGATAACACAAATTTACCATCTATATCCCTCTGTTATTGCAGTGCTCCCTCGGATTCTTGTTTCTGGAGCAGGAACAGAAGAGGAATTTTGCATTCTAGAGAGAGGTGAAGCATGTTTGAATGGATGCGCATGATATTTTAATGGATGGGTGCGATGTTTGGGTGCCGTACCAAATTTTGAGGTAGAAGCTTCTAGCATATGCTACTCCGGCGTGGGGCCTCTCAGACGCGCTGTCACCGTCTAGGCCCACACGCCAGCGAGAGTTGCTTCCCAGCATTTAAACGAGTTTTTAGGCATTTGCTGAAATTTTTGAAAAATTTAAGGCTTTCAAGAAGATGACCATCATCCAAAAAAAGGTGACCAAGGTCATGGAAATAGTTTATGATGACGTGTCCGTATTTGTTAGATCGCTGCATCTTTGCAAATCAACCAATATGTCTGGTTCCAAATTTGAAGTTTGTTTTCGAATTTCCAAGTAACAACAATGTGTTTTGTTGTGAAGCAACTGCAAAGATGATGGCTCAAAATGCCACCGCCCCCTTTTTTCACACAATGTATAACGTCATTTCAAGCTTCCAGGCTAAATTTGTGCAATACAATAATTTTTGGGGCTAGATGTTTTTTTGGTGGGCTGGATGTTTGAATGGGTGGGCGGGATATTTCGGAGCTCTGCCGAAATTTTGAAATTGAAGCTTCTAAGGTACGCTACTCCCACTTGGGATGCTGTCCCCGTCAGATAGACCCACAGGCATGTATGCTTTCCAGCATTTAATGAGTTTATAGACATCTGCCAAAATTAATGAACATTAATTCAAGGCTTTCAAACAAGAGGAGAAAGGTCACAACCATAGTTTTTGTACCTTTTTCATCTTTTGTACTACTCCGTACATTGAAGCATCTTCTTCAACCAAGCTTATAAACCTGACCATATTTGGTAGATCGGTGCATCTTGGCATTTCAAGTAATTGTTTACACAGGAGATTCCAGATTTGATGCATAATGCCCTACTTTCATGAGTTTCCAAGCTTCCTAGCTGAAGATGCTGAAATTAAATAACTTTTTGACATAAAGCCATTCGTTCACAAAGTGCATGCCATGTGCATTAGTTTCCATGGTAAAACATAAAATTGTATATTGATAAGTTTTGGATCAATTTTGATCTATGGTGACTGGCAGGTGGGCCACGTATATGGTAGGTCAGAATTTCCAAAGCAAGGTAGGTCAGAATTTCCAAAGTTATCCCTCCGCAATTCGCATCCCTTCGTGCCGTGTATTAACTTCCACCCTCCGCTGCCTAGGCCTCACCCCTTCCCCACAAAACAGACGCGCTTATGTCCGCTCCTCATCACCAACATGCGCGAAGAAGATTTCCCTACCCATCGGTCTTTTTGAGACGCACCGGTGGGCACGTCAATCCCACGGTAGTCCTTCTATCTCTAGCTCGATCTGGTTGGCATTTTTATTGCTCTTTCAAATACTCCTACGTAGTTTAATTTGTCCTCAATCTGCATGGTCATAGTTTATTCTGCGGTGGATCTTTGTTCCTAAATACCTTCGGTGATTTTTGCTGTCAATATGTTTGCTAAAATGCATAGGCATATATAGTTTTTGTACTTCATCTATATGTTTTGTGCTTTTCTTTTAATAATAACCAACCTTGTATGTCATAATTAAACAAATGGGAAGATTTTGGATAGATATCGCTCCATTAGGCAGCGCTAAACGTATCCTTGATGTTCTATGATTTATGGGATTTATTAGAGCTCATTGTGACAACTCAAAAGTACACTGCCCCTGCTGGTTGTGTGCGGATCATAGGTTGCTGCCTCAAAGTATAGTGGAAGACCATATTTTTATATTTGGGATGCTTAGCACATATGTTAGATGGGTATTTTATGGTGAACCATATGATCCTCCATCTGAACCAGGGGAAGCACATCTTTATCATCAAGATCAAGTAGGGGTAGCAGATGTTGATCAACTAAATCAACTTACAGAGGCAGCTCCTGAGCATCTAGATCAACTTGGAGAAGGGGGAGGAGAGAAAAAGTGCAAGCTGCATGAAACATGATTCATTTCTGGTACTACCACTATGCCAGATGACAAGGTATATCTGTAGAACGACAAATGTTCAGGTTGTGTGCCTTTGATGTTTGTCTATAAACGTATCTGTTAATCTACTAATCGTAGAAGCAGACGACTGAAGAGGACTTTGATGGTAACGACGATGACCTGTTCATTGATGAGCCTGTACCTGAGGCTGTGGATCGGGTACACTGCGTCTGGATGGATTTGATGCAGGGATACTGATCATCAGGGGTGTACTTTTGGTGTCGTTCGTGACCACTAGCCCAGCTGCAAAACTCTTGGGGTGTAGATCTATCCCATGATTGGTTCGCTACTGCCGTAGTTCTGTAATATGGAGCTACCTTATTATGATTTCTAGGCCTTTGTTAGCAGAACTGTAATTGGAAACTATTCCGTATATTAGTATATACGGAGTATATATGTGTTTGTGTGTGTTTCTAGTCTGAAATCCGAGCTTATCATTTCATGGGTTCCTAAACTGTTTTTGAGGCCCCAGCGCTGGTGCCCTATGCTGCAATTACCGCCATATTGTCCACTGCTCCGTGAGGCGAATCCGCAGAAGTATAATAAGCTGGGACCAATTTGATTCGAAGAGGGGCGATTTTATCTGTCCTTCGAGAGGAACCCGAGAGAACTAGTAATGGTACCAAGGGAAGGAGGAGGTTGGCTCGGTCAATTATCTCACCCACTTGATGTGGGACCTTCTTTAACTCACCCCTGGCGTGGGTCCCGCTTGAAATAGTTGTGGGCCACCACGTGATAGCTGGGATAAAAAATTCGGGATTCTCTCCCGGCAAAATGTTCCTGCCACTGCCACTTAAAAATACTGTAGAAAAAAGTGTACTGCCCAGCCCTACTACTGCTAGTACTACTACTCCCCTGCCCATGCCTTTCTACTGACTACAAGACAAGAAACCATCACTAGCTAGCTCACATCCAGCAAGCAACTGTTGGAACTGGTGCAACCTCCGATTGGGGAGTTCTTGTTGAAATAGGTGGGTGTATTTGCTCACCTCGAAATCCGGCTTTTCTTAATTTGCTTCCGATTGGGCCATTGGGGGTACTATTAGTACTAGGAGTAGTAGTATTCGGTATGCTTTGATTGTGGAGTTCTTGCTTATTGCTCACCTCGGAATCACCTAATCAGGATATTTTTCCTCTTCTCTAATCTATTGGGTCATTTGGGTGGGGTGGTGGTGGGGATGGGGGTGGGGGTGGGGGAAGGTGGTACTGATTTCGTATGGATTCTGGATCAGGGAATGATCACCGCTGTTCTGATTGGGGCATTTGGTCGACTTCGATTTCGGTGTTCTTCACTTCTGTAACCTTTAGTTGCTACTCGTAATGTGCAATGGATTTTGCGTCAGATTTTGTATGGAGAACTATGGGTCAGTGGCGCGCACGGCCACTACAAACAGTGATGGTCCCGTCAATTCCCTTAAAAGTTTCCTAAAAAGTTAATGTAGCAGTATATTCGTTGCGTTCTTCCATTCTTTCCAATGCTGAAAGTGGTTGGCTGCAACCTGGATGTATCCCTGTGCTAAAAGTTGTCTCTGTATGCATCCTATTTTTGTGGAAGCCTTTGTGGCACCATCTCTTCTTCATTTACTGTAGCACGGTGGTACATACTTGCGAACATGTGGTGCTCCAGGTGCGGCAAACAGGATGGTACCCCCACATGCCACAGGATCCGACGAGTACCACTACTCACCAAAAAACAAGTGCAAGGCCACCGACCAGATGGGAGGGCCCAACTTAAAGAGAAAGGTATTTGTTCTTAATACCCTTATTACCATGGTGCAGACAGATTTAAGTATTACCCGCTTGGTGTGATGCATGCTTATCAGATGTTCATAAACATATGTGTGATTTTATTAATTCTGGCACTGTGTTTATGTGAATCCAGATCTGGATCTGTCAAACTGTCTCGTACAGTCAGTCTATGACTACTATGTACTGTACTCCCTCATCCCAAGGCTTAGGCATATAGTGTATTTTTTGAAAAGTCAAGCAACAGAAAGTTTGACCAAACTTCACATAGTAGTATTGAACTGTTGAGCTCTGTTGCTATTTATGCAGATTGAAGGTGCTGCTGTGAAGGTTGAGGCTGCTGTAGAGGCTAGTAGATTTCTGATGCCCGCACCAAAAGGGGACATCCACAACGAGGAAGCGCCAACACAGTACCTAGGTGGGCAGTGACCTCTCTAAGAAGTGGGTATAATTTGGAAACCCACAATTTCACATGTTATGCTTTTCCATGTTATTTCTATCAGCTAGTACTATATGTTTACGCTCATTAGAAGTTCACAAAAATAAAATTTGTTTTCTTTACAAGCAATGGTTTTTTCTTATATCATTAGATTTACTTGCTCTTTACATAATTTAACCTTTCCACTTAATTTCAATCAATACCACGCACCAGCTGCTTAGTCCTTTTTGCTACCCTCCTCTTGTCAAGCTTGTGGATTGAAAGGGGGGCCCTGTATGCCATTCCAAAGGCAGAGGGATGAAAAATGGTGCATGGACACCCTTCGTAAAGGGTACCCATGGTATCAGGTATGGATTCCAAGTGGTCTAGACTGACTTGATGTAAGATCTTGTATCTCACTTTTTTTTGTTATCGCCTTACTTCTCTATCAGTTTTCTCATGAAGGCTGTCCCTTGTGTCGCTCGCCCCATTATAAACAAGATGTTTGGAAACGACCAGTTTCTAACTCTGTATAGCGAGGGCCCTAAAGGCATGTGACAACTATATGATGTGGATGTCTCCCAGACGATGGCCACCACCTATTTGGGTGGCCGAGGTTGGTCCAAGTATGTCCGTGAGAATGGTCTGAAGTAGGGGGACGAGGTAACATTCGATTTTACCAAGCCTGGGCAGATACTTGCACGCCATCGTACACCTGTTGACCGAAGGACCAAGAACATAGGTAGTACTAATTAGTTTCATTATGTACTCATCACAACCTCTAATGATTTTCTTGCGACTAACTGTTCTGCACCATTGTCTTTACTCATCATATGACCCTGAACACTTCTGCAGTCTACTTCCCCTTATGTACCACCCAGAAGGGTACCAGCATCAAGCTGCTGGTACCGGCAGCAGCACCAGCCCTAGTTCCTGAAATGGCACCTGTTGACCTCAGTAGGAGAAAGAATAGAGGTAGTAACTTAATTCACTTGTATACTCTCATCTCTGTCTAGGAGTTACTATTGTATAAGAAACCATTTTGCTTGTCCACATCTCATATGCCTCTCTGACCACTCCTGCAGTCCCCTTACCTACCCCTCAGAAGGTAACCAGCACCAAGATGCTGGCACCCCCAACGGCACTGGCCCTAGTTCCTGCTCTGGCACCTGTTGACCTAAGTAGAAAGAATGGAGGTAGTAACTTAATTTGCTTGTATACTCATCATATCCTCTGATCACTGTCTTGTGAGTAACTGTTGTATAAGAGACCATTTTGCTTGTACACTTCTCATCTGCCTCTATCAACCCTGCAGTTAGCTTAGCTACCCCTCAGAAGGAATCTAGCAGCAAGTTGCTGGCGCCGGCACCGCTTCTGGGCCTTCTAGCTCCTGCACCAGCCCCTCTACAATTAGTGGCACCATCTCCTACACCAGCACCCGCCCCAGCACAGGCACCGACACAAGCTCCTTCATCACCCCGGGAAGCACCTCGTCAGACCATATCCTACACATGTGTCATCACAAGGTCGCACCGGATTATGTTTGTGAGTATATGGCGGCAGATAAACTGTTTGAATGTCTTCTCAAGTTTCACATGATTCAGTGCATCGCTCTTACTAATTATGTGTCTATCTATTGCTTTGACTCAGAAATTGCCTATGAGTGCCACAAAGCTACTCTAGGCCAGACGAAAGGGCACAAGTCTTCACGATCCAGAGTGAAGGATTGCTTATCGAGGGACGCTACGCCATTAACTCGACTAATGGGCGCTTGGCAGCTACTTCTAGGTGGATCAAGTTCCAGAAAGCAACCAAACTTACTATTGGAAGAACGGTCAAGGTCGATGTATCTCGCTGCCCTGAATGCGGCATGCTGTTCATGAACTTCCTATCTGTCTAGCTCTTTGGCCACATGCTATTGTAATTAATTATGTGGTTGTCTTATCTTCACTGATCATATATGAGTGGTAAAACTGTGATAACCTTTTGCTAGATTGGAGCTATGACTAGTACGTACTGGTATGGTATATCTGTACCTATATGACGGTTCCCTATATGAGCAAATATTATGACAATGATTGTGTTGTGATCGAGTGTGTTTGGAGAAAAAGGCAAACTCATCGCGTGGCATGGTTTTTACAGCTGAAACAACAACTGTCTCTCTTTGTAGTGATATTGAATTTCAGTGTTTGTATTGCTGAATCAGTCACTTTGAAATGCTTCTGAATTGGTCAAGTGCTACGGAATATGAACTAGGAATCTATCAATTTTTTTATGTCTTATTATTCTGCACTCCTTAATCTTTCAAATGGTATTGAATTTGTCAAAAGTTCTGTCGTTGCTGCTGGCTGCTTGCTCTAGAGCTTTTGCCTTTGTGTCATCGAAACCGTTGGATGCATTTTGGACAGAGATGAGAGGGTAAAGATATACAGTGTGATTTCACCAAGTGAAATCATTGGATACCAGTCCTGTTTTGGCGCATGTGGTGTGTGTTCATTAGATATTTTTACATGAATATCTGTCAAAGGAATTATCACTTTTTTTCCTCCCTCGAAGAGGTCTGTGTTTGAATCTAGCGAGACACAGCCTAGTAAAATTTGACATAGGAGCCCATTGACCATAGCCCAACAACTTTTTAATTTGGCCTTTTGGCAGTGCCCCCCACCTCTAAAAAAACTCTGCCTACCCATGTTTTTATGAAACTAATCCATTGTGTGGCCTTTTATAAATCGAGGTTCCAGTAGCACTGCTCTTTTATTTTAAGAGAGATAACATGGAAACACAATAATATTTTTTAGAAGACTAATACATAAGTTGTAGTACTAATACATGTTTAATGATTCAATTTCTATTAGTATCTTTGGTATTGTGGCAAAACACTCAGTTTATGTCTATTTGATTTGATTTGAAGGTGTTTAGTTCGCACTGTGTGTACATATTTATGTATATCTTGGGTTTACTTTTTTTAGAAAGGGTTTACTTTTTAATATCGCATTACGGAGAGGCTGACATCACGGACCCACCAGCCTACAACATCCCTCGAGCTTAATGGTCAGGTTTGAAAAAAAAGTTAAATACTTGTACAAAGAGGCTGGCATCAGGGACCCATGATACGTTGCTAACGTATCCATAATTTTTGATATTCCATGCTTGGTTTTATCTACTTTCTTGTGTTTTGTTCCAACTTTGGAGTACTTTCTATACACTTTCTTGGACTAACCTATTAACAAGTGCCACAGTGCCACTTGCCTGTTTTCTGCTGTTTTTGGTTCTAGGAAAGTCAAAAAATCAATATTCTCGGAATTGGACCGGACAAAAGCCAAAGTCGATATTTTACCGGAAGACTCATGAAGCCAGAAGACGAGACGGAGAGGGGCCACAGGGTGGCCACACCATATGGTGGTGCGGGCTAGCCCTGGCCGTGCCACTAGGTGGTGTGGGCCCCCTGGTCGCCCATTGACCTTGCCTCTTCGCCTATAAGATGCCTCCCGATGCAAAAACCCAAAATCATCCATCCTCCAGCCACGAAAAGTTCCGCAACGCTGCCGCCACCAAAGGGGAGATCCGGGGGACAGAAAGTCTCTGTTCCGGCACCCTGCCGAGACAGGGAAGTGCCCCTGGAGCCATCTCCATCGATCTCCACCACTATCTCCATCACCATTGTTGATTCCCATGATAAGGAGGGAGTAGTTCTCTCTCGAGGCTAAGGATTCTACCGGTACCTATGTGTTCATCTCTCTCTATGCATGATTTTATTGAGATCATGAGCTTGTAATCTATAGATCTACCTTGCTACTAAAGTGCTTTAATAGATCTCTACTCTCCCCATGTGTGTGAAGCTGACAGTGTGCACACCATGGTGGCACTTAGGCTAGAGATTACAAATACTTGTTATGAGTTATATTTGGAGTCGGATGTCTTTATGAAATTGTGGTGTTTGTTTGAACCATCTAGTACTCAAGGTGACAGTGTGGGGTTATCTAGATGTAGAAAGCGAACTTTGAGGTGTGCTATTATAGCCCTACCATGGATTAGAGTGTCCAGCCGGAGAGTAGTTACGAGTAGTATCATAAAGAGAAGATATTTATATGAGAGTGTTCACTAGTGAAAGATGATCCCTAGGCCTTGTTTCTAAGCACTGAAACACCGTTTGCTATTAGATCTATTACATGTTTGCTTGCTTCTATCTTTATTTCAGTTTTACTTTAGTCTTTTCCACGCCTTCAAGCTATTTTCTATCACCGTTACCACTTATAATTATCTGTACCTCTTGTATTTCACTATCTCTTCGCCGAACTAGTGCACCTATACACCTGACAAGTGTATTTGGTGTGTTGGGGACACAAGAGACTTCTTGTTTCTTGATTATAGGGTTGCTTGAGAGGGGATACCTTTGACCACTTCCTCCTTGAGTTCGATAAACCTTGGGTAATCCACTTAAGGGAAACTTGCTGCTGCTCTACAAAGCTCTGCACTTGGAGGCCCAACAACTGTCTACAAGAATAGAAGTGCGTAGACATCAAGCTATTTTCTGGCGCCGTTGCCGGGGAGGTAAGGTAAAAGGTACTCACATCCTCCGGTGTGAGTGTTCGAAGTTATTTCCTTTAGATTCTGCAATTTTGTCTTTTTGTTTCTAGTTTTCACTAGTTAGGCTTAATGGAATACAACAACAAAATTAGAGAGCTTTATAGTATTTATCTTAAAGTGTTTGAAGAGAAAATTAAAAAACCTATGGAACTTTATTTGCATGCTAATAGCAATGTTGTTAGTATGAATTCTTTGGACACCATTATTTCTAATGCTATAGAAAAGTCTAAGCTTGGGGAAGCTAGTTTTTATGAAAAATGATCTTTTTAGTTCCCCATCTTTGGAAGATAGCTATTCTATTGCTTATAATGATATCAAACCTCCAATATACGATGATTATAATGATGAATATGATATTTTCAGTCCACCTACTATTGAGGAGAAAATTAATGATTACAATATGCCTCCTATATTTGATGATTATGGTGATGAGATGAATAATGATAGCTATTTTGTTGAATTTGCTCCCACTACAATTAATAAGAATGACTATGCTTATGTGGAGAGTAATAATTATTATATGAATGTAGCTCATGATAAGAATGTTTTATGTGATAGTTATATTGTTAATTTTATTCATGATGCTACTGAAAGTTATTATGAGAGAGGAAAACATGGTTTTATGTGTCTCAACAATATTAAGTTTCCCCTCTTTACGTTGAAAGTCTTGAAGTTGCACTTATTTTGCTTTACTATGCTTGTTGCTTTGTTCTTTCATGACTTATTTCTTTACAAGATTCCTATGCATAGGAAGTGGGTTAGGCTGAAATGTTCTTTGAAGCTTCTTGATACTCTCTTTTACTTCAATTCATATTTCTTATGTGAGCATCTTCTCAAACTATCATGCCTAACTTAAAGGCGTTAAAGAAAAGTACTTATTGAGAGATAACCCAAAAGTTTTAGATGAGTCTTGGAAGTTATTACTTCAGTAATAACCGCTCCTTATCCTTTTTATTTGCTTTCTATGCCAAGAGTAACCACTAATGAGAGAGAAGTAATGATTGGGAAAGTTGCTGTCCCGAAATAGATTTCTGTGCTTCACCATACAAATTCGTGTAAAATCTCTATACGTCCTTTTGAGGTGCGAATTTTTGTGTTTCTGACCCAGGTTGTTATATAACTTTCGTTAGTTCAACACATTTCGATTTGAGCAATAGAAGGTCTTCGAAAAAATTCGTCTTTACCTGCTGGTCTGTTTTGACAGATTTCTGTCCTTATTTGCATTTGCTTCTTGTTGGTTCCTTTTTGAGTTCTTTTGGGGAATTGAGCTTTTTGAGGGAAGTGCTACAGTAGCTTGTGTTTTAATTAAAGTTTTATTGGTGTTGGAACTTAACCTAAAGACCTATTATCTTGAGTGCACTAATGTTGCTAATAAAGATTGTGTGAAGTTTTGTATGAAGGAAAAATTTCAGGTGTATGGAAGGAATGAGTAATAAGATGAAGGATGGACTAAAGATCAAGCTTGGGTATGCTACGCATGTAACTCCAAGAAATATCCAAGAAGTACAAGCGTCAAAGCTTGGGGATGCCCAAGGCATCCCCCTCTTCATCAATAAAAATCCCAGGTTTCTTCCAAACACTTCATTTTTATTGTTTCATGCACAGTTGTGTTGTTCTTGGAGCGTCTTCTTTTTCGTTTTTGTTTTGGTTTTTCGTTTGCTTTGTTTGCTTTGTTTTCTGAATAAATTGGTTGGACCCCCTCTTTCATACATTGGTTTTCAAATAGTTTGGTTTGGATTGGAAAAGAGTAGGAAAAGTTCATGCTTAAGTGGTAAAGAGAGCTTGTTTTTGACTGTGGCCTATGCTTTGTCATGCCATACTTGATATTGTTTTGGCTTTAGGCTTAGTATTCTTTGCTGTAGCATGACATGTTATAAACAATTGAGATTGCTTAATGTGCCTTTGAAGAATCATGCGTTGTTTTAGCATATTAAAGCATAGTATTGTGGTATTCTCCTTTGATGCTTTATTTGGGTTGACTTGGCACATGCTCACACCATGTTTTGACTATCCCAAGTCACCATAGCCTTTATGATCCTTTAGTTTTCAACTTGTAGTATCACTTTATGATTTGATTAATGATGTTTTGTCGCTCTGCATGATTATGGCCATTATTGCTCTCGTAGTTGGTCGCTCCCAGTCTTTTGCTAGCCTCCATAACCAAGTATGAGTTCCACTCATGCATCCAACTCCTAAAACCAAGTTATTCCGAAGAGTCCACCATACCTACCTATTAGCATATGCTATTCCAAGTATATTCATGTTTTTATCTACCTTCCGAATTAAACTTGTTATGAGAAAACTAGTGATTAAAGATCTCATGAACTTGATGGCACACTTTACTTTTCTTGCCCTTAATAAACTTGAACCATTGTGTCATCTATGTTTTATATGCTTGCACTTATTTGTTGGGGATTAGCAGAACCATGCTGTCATGGGGAACACTTTCAACATTGCACGGGTACTTTGTACCTAGTTGATATCATGCTCTTTTGTCTATGGATGTCGTCGATGTGAAATGAAAGGGGAGCTTGTAAGTCCATGAAGTTATGTATATGTGTTAGAGAAACGCCTGGGCTGCTGGTCTAATCCATGCTGACATGGTGGAAACCTGCAGCGTAACCATAATGAGCTGTCCATGAAGCATTCTTCTTATAAAAAAAGAGCGAGATATTGAGAAAAAAGAGAAAAAAAAATAAAAAAAAGATTATGAAAAGAGGAAAGAGAGAAAAAGCACCATATTCCCATGGTAAATAAGAATATTGCTAAGATGCTCGTTGTCTGCTTGCCTTGTCATTTTGATATGGGTATTCTTTTGTATCATCGGGCAAGGGGTACCCCGTTGGCGGTTCTCTATGATACACATGTACTTACGATGACAAGAGCTTACAAGTGACTAAACTTGAGTAGTATGAGGAGCGGCCCTCGTATTCAAGGGACATGATATTTCCAACTTATACTTTGTCAAGCATATACTCCATAGTTTGTTCACTTTAACCTTAATCACTTCAAGATGCTTATGATAGGGGCAATGAGAGTTGAAAGCTAATAAGTACCATAATTTTTGGAAGCTCTTTATGAAACTTGAATCCCTACTTCCTTCTACGAAGGCCATTCTTTTACTTTTATGTTGAGTCTCCACCTTCTATCTTGATGCACCTACTTTGAGAGCATAGTTGCCATTCTTAGTTCTATGTGCATTGTCCCAAAACTTATTGATTGATTCATAACTGTGATATTGCTTGTTCTTAAACTATTTGTGTCTAGTCACTCTTATGAACTTTGAAGGTGTCCTATGCATTTATGTTTGCTACTCTATGAGGGACAAGCTGAATTCCAGTATGCTATGTTTTCTTTATGTGAAACAAACAAACGTCTTGAAAAGCATTGCTATTCATGAATCTTTTGTTCGTGTCTTTTCATGTTGCAACATAGTTGCTTTGCCTTATTGTGAGAACTTTGTCTTTCATGTTATGATTGAAGTACTATGATCCCAGCTATCAACGTTTTACAAGTAGTTTCATCAAGTTTATGATGGTGCATTTCACCTCAAAAATTATTCTTTCTTATTATCACTTACCTACTCGAGGACGAGCAGGAGTTAAGCTTGGGGATGTTGATACGTTGCTAATGTATCCATAACTTTTGATGTTCCATGCTTGGTTTTATCTACTTTCTTGTGTTTTGTTCCAACTTTGGAGTACTTTCTATACACTTTCTTTGACTAACCTATTAACAAGTGCCACAGTGCCAGTTGCCTGTTTTCTGCTGATTTTGGTTCCAGGAAAGTCAGAAAATCAATATTCTTGGAATTGGACCGGACAAAACCCAAAGTCGATATTTTACCGGAAGACTCACGGAGCCAAAAGACGAGACGGAGAGGGGCCACAGGGTGGCCAAACCGACGAGACGGAGAGGCTAGCCCTGGCTATGCCACCAGGTGGTGTGGGACCCCTGGTCGCCCAACGACCTTGCCTCTTCGCCTATAAGATGCCTCCCGGTGCAAAAACCCAAAATCATCCAGCCTCCAGCCACGAAAAGTTCCGTAACACCTCCGCCACCGAAGGGGAGATTCGGGGATAGAAAGTCTCTATTCCGGCACCCTGCCGGGACGGGGAAGTGCCCCCGGAGCCATCTCCATCGATCTCCACCACCATCTCCATCACCATTGCTGATTCCCATGATGAGGAGGGAGTAGTTCTCTCTTGAGGCTAAGGGTTCTACCGATAGTTATGTGTTCATCTCTCTCTATGCATGATCTTATTGAGACCATGAGCTTTTAATCTATAGATCTACCTTCCTACTCATGTGCTTTAATAGATCTCTGCTCTCCCCACGTGTGTGAAGTTGACAGTGTGCACACCATGGTGGCACTTAGGCTAGAGATTACAAATACTTGTTATGAGTTATATTTGGAGTTGGATGTCTTTATGAAATTGTGGTGTTTGTTTGAACCATCTAGTACTCAAGGTGACAGTGTGGGGTTATCTAGATGTGGAAAGCAAACTTTGAGGTGTGTTGTTATAGCCCTACCATGGATTAGAGTGTCCAACCGGAGAGTAGTTAAGAGTAGTATCATTGAGAGAAGATATTTATATGAGAGTGTTCACTAGTGAAAGTATGATCCCTAAGCCTTGTTTCTAAGCACTAAAACACCATTTGCTATTAGATCTATTACATGTTTTCTTGCTTCTATCCTTATTTAAGTTTTACTTTAGTCTTTTCCATGCCTTCAAGCTATTTTCTATCACCGTTACCACTTATAATTATCTATACCACTTGTATTTCACTATCTCTTTGCCGAACTAGTGCACCTATACACCTGGCAAGTGTACTGGGTGTGTTGGGGACACAAGAGACTTCTTGTATCTTGATTGCAGGGTTGCTTGAGAGGGGATACCTTTGACCACTTCCTCCCTGAGTTCGATAAACCTTGGGTAATCCACTTAAGGGAAACTTGCTGCTGTTCTACAAACCTCTGCACTTGGAGGCCCAACAACTGTCTACAAGAATAGAAGTGCGTATACATCAACCCACCGGCCAGAACATACCAGAGAGGGTGACATGGGGGCCTCAGCAGCAAGGCCATACACGCTGCCACATCGAGAAACGTTGCCAAGGTCAAAACAGCGGACGTGGCCAAAAAAAGTCCATCATACGCAGGTTTGATATACAGAGAGACCGGCATGTGGGACCTAGTAGCGCAGCCTTATACAGGTTCTGCCTCAAGCGATGTTGCCAAGTTCGCAACAGGGAGGCGCGAGCAAGAAAAAAGTCCAGCATGCATACCTTTCTTCTAATGAGAGGCTCACATGGGGGACTCATCAGCCTAGAAAAACGGCCGATGCATCGAGCAACGCTATCAAGTTCCAAACACGGAGGTGCGACCGAGAGCAAAAATTCCATCATACACATGTTTCTTCTTATGAGTGTATGACATCTGGGGGTGGGGCCCTGCATCATGATTAAACGGTAGATCCAGCGAGCAACGCTATCAAGTTCGGAACACGGAGGCGCGATCGAGGGAACAAATTCTATCACACACACGTTTCTTCTAATGGGAGGATGATATGTGGGGTCCAGGAGTTTGATTAAACGGCTGATGCAGCGAGCAAAGCTATCAAGTTCAGAACACGAAGGCGCGATAGAGGGTAAAAAATCCATCATACACATGTTTCTTCTAATGAGAGGATGACATGTGGGGCTCAGGAGGTTAGTTAAACGGTAGGTGCGTTGAGAAACGCTATCAACTCAGAACGGGGTTAGCGCGAGCCAAGGAAAAAAATCCATCATACACACATTTCTTCTAATGAGAGGATTACATGTGGAGCTCAGAATGTTGGTTAAACGGTAGATGCGTTGAGCAGGGCTATCAACTCGGAACAGGGTAGCACCAGTGAAGGAAAAAAATCCATCATACACACGTTTCTTCTAATGAGAGGATGACATGTGGGGCCCAGCATCGTGATTAAACGGTAGATGCATCGAACAACTCTATCAAGTTTGGAACAGGGTAGCGCGAGCCAAGGATAAAAATCCATCATACACACGTTTCTTCTAATGATAGGATGACATGTCGGGCTCAGGAGGTTGGTTAAACGGTAGATGTGTCGAGCAGCGCTATCAACTCGGAACGGGGTAGCGCTAGTGAAGGAAAAAATTCCATCATACACACATTTCTTCTAATGAGAATATGACATGTGGGTCCCAGGAGGTTGATTAGACGGTAGATGCATCGAGTAGCGCTATCAACTTCAGAACAGGGTAGCGCAAGCGAAGGAAAAAAATGATCATGCACACAATCCTTCTAATGAGAGGCTGACATGTGGGACCAAACAACCTGACTAAACAGCAGACGCCTCGAGCAACGTTATCGAGTTCAAATCAGGGAGGCGTGACGGAAAAGTATGGTCCGCTGGAGACACTGACATCCGGGACCCACACACCTCAAAAGATTTCGGCGAGTGAACATCGCGCGAGGAAATGAAAATCTTGATTCTGCCACGCGCTGGCCGAGCTTCGTCCATGTTTTTAGCAGATCCGTCATAGTAGAGGGCCGCGAAACCGGAAAAAAAAGTTTTCCGTTAGCCACGGCCGAGCCGAGAATTTCGTCGCGGAAGACACGCCTTCTACGATGTCTGTCGGGCCAATTCGTTGCGGAAGGAAAATTTTCTTGTAGTGATGGATAGCATCTACGGCCGAAAGGGAGCACCGGTTCACAGAACAACTCTTGGCCACTGCCCAGGCTCTATCTAGTTTGTGTTCTGATTTGACTTTATTTTTTAATGCGTTGATGTCTTTGACTTCTTCTTATCCATAATCGTGAGTTGTTGTGGTCCCGCAGATGCGGTCGGTATGGAATTCGACCGTTAGGTGTTGACCCACGAGGATCTCCTGGCTGGTGCAGTGGTTGCAGTCGAAGTGAAGGAGATATGCCCTAGAGGAAAATAATAAATATGTTTTATTGTCATATCTCAATTAGTTCATAATAGTTTCATACTATGCTATAACTGTATTAATACGAAACATTAATACACGTGTGGTATGTAAACAAACCAAGTCTCTAGTTACCTCTAGCGAACTAGTTCATTGGTCATGAGGATGATCTAGGGTTTCGAGATCATGGGCATTTATGCCAATTGAAAATGAGGTCACGTCATTAGTTAAATGATGTGATAGACAAACAACCCAACCAGTTGTATCGTAATGAGATCTAGTTACAAAGTTCACCATTAATGATAAAACTAAGGAAACCTCGCAACCTGATCCTTAGACCGTGAGGTAATGCAAATCACCGTTCTAGAGGGAGCTTAGATGGTTATCAAGTATCATACCGTGACTGGGTGATCGAAAAGGTGCCACTCAGGTTTCCCAAAGGAGGATGTACAGGAGTACATATCAAGACCAGGATTTGCCCATCCATGTAACGGACAGATACATTAGTGGCCATCTCGGTGATGTTGCATTAACGAAGCTTGCAAGCGTGTGACTGGGTCACGGAATGCAACGACACGGAAACGAGAAAAGAAGTTCATCAGTAACGAGATCGAACGAAGGTATGGAGATACCGTAGATCAAATCTCGGGTGAACTAGGTATCAAGTGGCAAAGGGAATGGGAAATGACTGTTTACGGTTCAAATGACATTATCATCGTGGAATGCATAGGGGTCATTATGGGCATCCCGGTCCTGCTATTGATCATTGATGGAGATCATGTCTGTGCCATTCCCGAGCCGCGGGGAAATACACTTAAGGGTACGATGAGCTAGAGATCCTGTATAAGTTGGAATAACCATATGAAAGAGAAAAGGAAACCGGAAATGTTCCGTGAGAGAACCAGAATCGTTCTGGGAAAGTTCCAAAGTCGTTCGGAGGAAATCGAAAGGGAAAAGAAAGGTGTTTCAGGTTAACTCAGATTTTGTAATATGTATTTACATGTTAATTAATCTAATTAATATTAAACATAATATTAAAATCTAATTTGAAGGGGTATTCCACTAATGGGCCAAACTTCCTAGGGAAAAAGGGCCCATGAGGGAAAACCGAAGGAGGGAAGGGCCAAGGGCCAAATGGTCAAGGGCTAGCCACCTCAAGGGGCCCCACCTGGCTTACCTAGGGCTGTGCACGAGATGGGGCCCACCCTTGGCCGGCCGGCCCATGGAGCCCTAGGTCCCATGGTGCCTCCCCCTCTCTCCCTTGTTTAGTCCCATATGGGAAACCCAAAGGGGAGGGCACACCCCCTCCCCCTATATAAAGGGGTGCCCATGGGTGGGATTTAACAAACCTATATTTGGACAAGTCCTTTGGTTGAATTTCTCCTCCCTCTCTCTCTCTCCTGTCTCCATGTGTTGGCATGGTCCCAAGTAAGGACTGTCCGAGCAAGAGACACCACACCTACAGCACGCCGTTGCGCTGCAGGGATTCCAAGCCGGAGATCTACTTCTGCACTCCCGGCAGGGATCAAGGAGCCAGAGGTTGTCATCGTACACCATATGTGTACGAAACCACGAGGGGACTCACTTGATGCATCTTGGATGTCGTGAGCCGGAGTTGCTGCACGATGAAGAAGGAGCAAGGGGTGACCTGCGAGGAGCTTCGCGACCTTGAGGTCGGCTATGAGTTCGACTACTTCAACCATGTTCCCCTCGGAATGTTAACCGCGTACGGCATACAAGGGTATGTATTCTGTACACTCGGCCGTTACCTTATTACTACATAGATAAATCTTGGGCAGTTTAGGAGGTTCCAACCTAGGAAATTTTTTATTTTCTGCTGCGGAACCCTTCAGTGGTATCAGAGCTGATCTATGCGTAGGAGTGTTGTACGGCCAGTACGCACAAGTTTTGTGTGGGCATTGATCCCTTAGTTGTTACCCTCTAACGTGTACTTGTTTATATCGCGACATTGTATGATCAAGCAGCCCGGACCGACCTTACGTGTATTCGTACACGAGACTGGTTCCACGCTCGACATACGGCTTGTTCCGTATAAGTGGCTAGCGGGTGTCTGTCTCTCATTCAATAGTTGATATAGCATTTACAACGAAGAGCCCCGAAAGGGGTGTAGTAGAGACCATTGTTGGATCCATGTTGTGGTTGGAAAGTTCGTAGATTATAAATGGTTCTATTGCGAAATCCCTAACAAGCACGAAAAACTTGCAGAAGATAAAGTAGAGGCGTCTAACTTTATTTTGCAGGAGGGGTTGTGTTATGACATGGTATTGGTCGTTAGGAAGGTAAAAGTAGTTTACTTTTATGTTACTAAGTTAAATATTAATGTCCATCGTTCCGATGGACGACCGGGTGGTGGCGTCGTGGAGTTGGCGTCAAACCAAGGGCAAGATGGAGATCATGCTAGAGCGCTCGATGGAGATCAAGGCGCAAGAAGGACCATATCATATCACAATACACATGTGATGTTGATACCTGCTTTATATCTTATTACATGCTAGTATTAGATACTCAACGGTAGCAAATAAGATAATCCCTATATAATTCCAATGATAGTGTTCCCCTTGTGTGTGCACCACCAAGAAAGTTTTCCGTTATGAAGCCGACTGTGACGATCGGGGGCTAGACATATCCACATTCGTATACAGTGGGTGTAAGCCATGTTGCACATCGAATACACACAAGTTAGATTTGGCGAGCCTAGCATGTGTAGACATGGCCTCGAAACACAAGAGACCGAAAGGTCGAGCATGAGTCACATGGTTGATGTGATTGATATTAGGGAATGTCTACCTTTGATTCTACACTGATGGCCGTGACGATCGGGGGAGGTGCAGAGGATTGGGATCATGTGATCACTAAAATCGTCCAAGGGATGAGAATTTTAGTGTGAGCTCAATTAGGATTGAACTCATATTATGAACTTAGTCTAGATGTCTGTCTGCAAATATCTTAGTAGATCATGGCCTATCCCATTGAGGTCCTTTGCGACCATGGGAAATTCCTGCTTTATATGGAACTTAGCAAAGGGTCCAACTCTATAGATTAATACCCACGCATGAGGGATATCCTCGTAAAAGGTGATCTTCTCTTCTTGATACAATGACCATTAGGAGATAATCCGATGACTCTGCAATGTTTGTGTGTTCTCCGTAATCATCCAATAAGCCGTTCTCCATTTGATAGAGAGTTGGATTACAATCTTGTATTCTGCAAGATCAGGCACATCAAGTATGAGTCGTTGGATGAGTTTTCTTCCATGATGGATGAAAAAGAAAATATTTGGAGAAACACTTAGCAATTTTGCATTAGAGTTATGAACTCTTATAAGGGCTTGATTGCAATGGAGGTCATGGATGAAAGGGTATATGTAAGATATACAAATTATAAATATAGTTCTGGCAGAACTCGTTGCAGTTTGCAAAGTATTTGATACATGTCCCGTTTTGTGAAAACTGGATAATCTTCTTGAGAATTGCTGGATTTGAGGCAATGTGACTTTATTATGGCAAGCAAAATAGTTGATGGCCGACATCACCCCTTGCCTCAAAGGTTTATCATTTGGATTAGTGGACTTGAATATAATTTGTAATCCTTGTTTGTGTGTCTTGCTTTTGGCGAGACGATTGTTCATATGAACGAGTTACAAGAAAGTTGTACTATTCTTATGAACAATATCGTTATGGTCACATTATTATAATTATAAATGTGTTACTCTCAACACTATGTTAATGATAATAGTTTAAACATTTATAAAGGATTAGAATGCTAAAAGATATCCAAGGTTTAGTAATGACATGACACTATAGTTTAAGTCATTTTGGTTATTGCATGTTCTTCATGAAGATTGGGGTCCTAGATTCTTAATCTAGAGACTTTGCAAAACATGCCTCGTTAGGCAGAATGACTAAAACTCCGCATTCTGGTAAAACAGTGATATGTGAAGAAATGTTGAACTTTATAGATCAAGATGTATCATATTTTCAATAAGATAGTGGAAATCATTATCCATACTTAATGTTGAATCTTATACATAGTGATTTATCGTGTTTTCAACAAACAATGGAAATCATTATTTCGTACTTAATTGTGGACTTAAGTGAATAGGCGTATTTTCTTAATGAAACATAAGTTTGAAACTATTTTGAATTGTTCAAAAGATTTCAAAGTGAAGGAGGATATTGAATTAACAAGAACACAAAAATCTCTTCGATTTGATCGACATGACTAACCTATTTCAGTTTATTTTGGTATAAAAGGACATGTGAAAGAGGTTTCACAAATTATGATAATAGGGCAAATTCAAAGTGTATTGAAATATCTAAATATCATAATCATTATGTATTAGATACATATGGTATAATATTATCTCTTGTAGGGGTTATAGTTATCGTTTAGAGTTAGAGATCGAAATGAGCAAACACTCGGTTGACATACAAAGGAACATCTAAAGATTCTTGGAAACAACACCATAAGAGTTATGGCATGTTCGAGTTTCTAGAGGTTTTGATAATTCAAAATTGTAGAGAATAAACAAGTCTTTTTAGCGTGTTCTTAGGCAACTATGAATACATGTTCCACAAGGGGCAAACCTGCTAATGTCCAAAGTTGACGTGTCTTGATGAAGATACAGGTGGAAGAAAGTAAAAGATCAAAACAAGGTATTTGACCTTACCTCCTGATTATTGAGTGGCACAGCGAAATTTTTTTCTTGAAACCAAACTCTACAAATAGAGGAGAAACTAATGATAATGATCATTAAGTTTTAGTGAATGCTTTTACTAAAGAAAGTAGGATTCAACAATATATACTCTACAAGTTCGTGGAAATATATCATTGATTCACTTGTCATGTTTATGAACAAGACATACCTACGAATTACAAAGAAGCGTGATGGCCTAAGTGTGAGAAATGACCAGGAGTCATAAAATCCTATATTAAGTTACATTTCAGATTGCAAAGTAATATGTTACTTGACCTTATTAAGTTAAGAAGTTTACTTGATATTTCTGAATGACTTCAAAGTCATAATATGGAAATGAAACTTAATGGAGACGTAAATCTCGAGTTGTCACAAAGTATGGACAAATTCAAGGACTTGATTACAAATGTAGCGATGCTTGAGTCTATTGGATTTACACCAACAATATAGGGATATTGGAATCTCGTAGATGGAATTCTCGATTTGAAGGTGATCAAAGAATTTTGGAATGTCCAAGATTATCGAGAGGACCTGCATTTGAGTGGGAGCTAAATTAGCATGGCCAAATCTTAATATGTAAGAGGCATATTTTGAGTGGGAGCTAAGTAGCTTGGACAAATCTTAATATGTAGTAGACATATTTTGAGTGGGAGCTAAGTGAAATCCCTGGATCGCAAATATGGATGCCATATTTGAGTGGGAGCGTGAAATCATTCTAGGATATGTGGACGACATATGTGAATGATGTGATTGGTATTAATAACATTTAAGTAGATAAATTGGGATGCAGTTGAAGTTATTAAACAATGAGATCTATCGAGATAGATTGGTGAGTTTAATAAACATTGAATGTCGAAAGCTTCTTGGACTTGATTCTGAAGATGTTCAGAATGTCCTAAGCAAGATTACGAAGAATTTCAGAATGGAACAACGTAATAAAGTAGTTCTTACTATATGAAGCATTATCTTAGTATTACAACGATGGTTAAAAAGGAAGAAAGAGATGTGTTGCATCTCATATGCCTCAGTCATAGGTTCTTCTATACAACCATATTGTATACTCGACGTAATGTGACCCAAAATTCTGGTTGGAAGGACAAGCTCTTAACTGTAAGAACATGTCTTGAAGTGATTCTTGAGTTAATCACTGAACCAGAATTAAGTCTGTACTTAAATGGCAAGAAGCAAAGTAAGTGGCATAGTTGCATTTCATGCACTAGGATCTACATAGATATAGAAGTATAAAGGCTCCATGTAATGTGATGTATATTGTTATGGCGAGATGAAAACCCACAAGTATAGGGGGTGTATCGTAGTATTTTTGATAAGTAAGAGTGTCAAACCCAACGAGGAGCAGAAGGTGCTGGCTAGTGGTATGGATCAGGAATTCTCTGTAAATACTTAGCAAACGGATTTTTAGGGTTTTTTGATAAAGCAAGTAAATAAAGTACGAGTAAACAAAAGACAATAAGAATAAATGCAGCAAGTGGCCCAATCCTTTATGCAACAAAGGACAAGCCGGTTGTATTACTTAAGATGACCAAACGTTCTCGAGGACACATGGGAAGACTGTCTAGTGATTTCGCTTCATATAGTTGATTAATCTTCTTTAGCTTGCTATGTGTTGTGTGGGTGAACTTGTGCTAATGTACCGACCTTCCAAGGACTAATACATACTTGTGACTATACCCCTTGCAAACATCCGTAAGTACAAGAAAGTAATTAAGGTAGAAACCTAACCACAACTTTAAACTCTAACACCCTTACGTCCCTTGTGCAATGGTTTCCTAACGGGGGTTCAGGTTTCTGTCACTCTGGCAACCCCTACGATTAGTAGCCAAATACATAATGCATTCCCCTAGGCCCATATAGGTGAAGTGTCATGTAGTTGACGTTCACATGACACTACGAGAAGAAGTACACCACAACCTAAATATCAAACTATTGAATCTTTCTCAACACAATTCCACTACAAACAACATGACTTCTCCCATGTCCTCAAGAACAAATCGAACTACTCACGAGACATCATATGGATCAGGATCAGAGATGGAATAATGATATATAACAATCTGAACATAAACAATAATTCAATGGTTCCACTCAATATCATCAACTACAAAGAGTAATCAACACCGGGAAAGTTTCCCCTAAGAACTATGCAAGATTCAACCCAATTGTTATAGCAATATGGATATGGTGATGAGGGTGTTGATGGTGATGATGGTGGTGGTGGTGATGATGATGATCCCGATGAAGTACAGCTTGATGGTGGTGTTGATGGCGACGATCTCCCCTCTCTGGGAAGGAATTCCTGGCAATCATCTAGGAGATCTTTCTCTCTCGGTGTTTTTCGCCCCGCAGAGGTGGCGGAATCTTTCTGTGGTCACTCCTCGAGTCTTAGGGTTTTAGGAGGAATATATACGCTAGAGGGGAGAGCCAGAGGTGGGCTAGGGCGGCCACACCACCTGGTGACGCGGCCTAGGGTGGCCCGTGCCAGGGGGTGGTGTGGGCCTCCTGTGGCCCATCTCCACTCCTTCTTATGGCATCCTTAGTCTTCTGGAAAAATAGGATTTTTCGTATATTTTCCCGGATTTTCTGATCTTCGCAAATGTTGCCTCCAAACAGCACCTTTTCCATCAGAATCCTGACTGCAGCAGTCCATGCTCCAAAAGTCATCAACCATGCAAAAACAGATAAAATAACATAAGTATCACCTCTTAATATGAAATATATCAATGAAGAACAGTAAATTATGACATAGAATAGTGATGCAAAATGGACGTATCAACTCCCGCCAAGCATAGACTTCGCTTGTCCCCAAGCGAAACTGAGCTCAATAAACATGACCTCAGGTTTATGGAGTGAAGAGTCGATACAAGAATACGGACAAGAAGCATCACATTCATCAATACATAGATCATAGTAGAAGACAACTCACTATTATATAACTCAACTTGTAATGAGTAAAGGAAACACAATAAAGATACATAAAGTAAATCATAATTGGTAATGGCAAACTTAGCTCTTGGTCGAAGAATAGTTGACAATTTGCTGGAGTTCACAAATAACTGATTTTCAATGATAGCTTTCAAAGTAGTAGACAACAAGATAAGAACAATGTGCAAAACAAGGAACATAAGAAACATGATTGAATAAATCATCATATGAATGAATGAAACACAACAACTCAAAATACTTGTTGAGATAAAGGGGAATAGGTTTACTGACTCAACTAAAAGGTAAAAGAAAGGCCCTTCATAGAGGGAAGCAGGGATTTCAAGTTTCAAAAAGAGCTCCCAAAAATTATGATACTTACTAGCTTTCAGCTCTCATTGCCCCTATCATAGGCATCTTTAGGTGATTAAGGTTAAAGTGACACAACTAAGAGGATATGCTTGACAAGTTATAAGTTGAAATCTCATGCCCCTTACTTACGAGTACCGAACCTCATGCTACTCAACTTCAGTCACGAGTAAGCTCTTGTCATTGTAAATACATGTGTATCATTGAGAACCGCCAATGGGGTATCCCTTGCACATGATACAGGAGCTATCCCATAATCAAAATGACAAGGCAAGCACACAATGAGCATCTCAGCGATCTTTTTATTTGCTATTTGCATAGGTTTTTATTGAGGATGCTTCATAGAATGCTGACTATAGTTGTGCTGCAAGTTTCCACCATGATTATGCATGGCTTAGGCTAGCGACCCAGGCGTTTCTAAAGGAGATATGACCTAGAGGCAAATAATAAATAGGTTTTTATTGTCATATCTCAATTAGTTTATAATAGTTTCATATTGTGCTAGAACTGTGCCAAGTAGAAACATTGGTACAGGTGTAGTATGAAACAACCAAGTCCCTAGTAGCCTCTATTTATACTAGTTCGTTGGTCACGAAGATGATCTGGGTTTCAAGATCATGGGCATTTATGCTGACTGACAACGAGATCATATCATTGGAGAATGATGTGATTGGACATTCCTCGAAGGATTGCAACACGATCAAGTCATACAGTTCATTGTTGCAACAGCTATACCTAGACTCCTTCTCCTTAGACCATGAGCTCATATTACTCACTGTTTCCCTAGGCTGCTTAGACTGCATCAACCGTCATCTGGTAATATGGTGGCCATAAAGGTGTACGTTGGGTATTCCAAAGGGATAGTAGATGACATGTGACTGCAAGACCAGGATTTGTTCACCCACATGATGGGTAAAGATACATACGGCTGGCTTGGTGAGATTACATCTATAAATGTTGCAACATGTGACTAGGTCACGGGGGTGTAATATCATGGTAACAAGAAAACAGAACTTGTTGTGAACAAGATTGAACAAGGTATGGGATACCAATGATCGGATCTCGGACAAGTTGTATCGAGAAACAAAAGGAAGAGGATGCTACATTTAGACGGTTCTAACGACATTGTCATCAGGAATGCATAGGGGTCACATGGACATCCGTAGTCCCTCTATTGATCATTGATACAGATCATGTCTAGAGCATTCCCGAGCTGCGAGAGGATACACTTAAGGGTACGATGAGAGCGATCATTCGTAAGACGGAATCATAGTAGAGAAAGAGAGAAAGCCAGAATCGTTCCGCGGAGAGATCCGAAGTTGTTTGGAGAAAGAATAAAGGAAAAGACCGGAAAAGTGTTTTCGGATAAATGGGAATTAAAATATATATTTATTATATGTTAATTATGAATTAATATATTCTAAATAATATTTTAGTTAATATTTACAAAGGCAACTTTTATATTAGGCCAAATCCCCGGAGGGAAAAGGCCTAAGAATAAATCTGCAGAAAAAGATAAAAGGAACAACCCACATGGGCGGCAGATAAGTTGCCACCGCACGGGGGCAGCAGCCTGTACCCACCGCCACTACCAGGCCGCCTGTGGGCAACGGATAAACCGCACCGCACAGGGGCAGGCACCAGCTACCAGCCGCGGGGCCGGCCTGGCCTAACCCCGGCCCATGTGGGGCTCGAGGGGGAGCCAGCCAGGCCACCGGGCTGGCGGGGGCAGGCGGCCCACCCGGGCGAGCTGCCAGGCGGGCGGTGCAGGCCGCGGGCGAGCTGGGCCTCGGGGTGGCACTCCGGCCCACCCCGGTCAGCTGTCTGTCATTGCTGCTGCTTTCTTAACAAGCTGGGGCCAGCTAGCCATGCCCACCGGCTAGCTGGCCTTCTAGTACATCTTTGTTGGTGAAGGGTTAAAGTGAAAAACAAAAAAATTCTATCTACTCGAATACTAATACCAGGATCTATACTATGTAGACATAAGTGACGGAGAAGGAATACAATATTCATACCTTTGCAGAGAGAGGCACGCCTTACGCAGGAAGGCGTATATTGATGAAGACGAGCAGCACCCCAAGTGTGGTGCCTCCGAAGTTCGTCACACGTCCGGTGTAGGGGACGTCAACCGGGCTCCGATCCAGCCGAGCAGCGGAATAAGTAGATGACGGATCGCCGATCACATGGCAGTAGTGTGAAGGTGGAGAACTCAATCACGAGGTCCTCCCCAATATTATGGGGAAGTCCCTAGCAGATGAGAGAGAAAGAATGAGAGGAATGGGTGTCTTCTAAGGGGAGGGGGGACCCCTTTATATAGTGGGAAGGGGGTGCACCACCCAGGGGCCAGGGGGTGTGGGACTAATCCCACACCCGCCAGCCACCTTGGGGCAGCCGTCGGCCCTAGGTGGGCCCCACTGGGGCGGCCCAACAGCCCTAGGCCGGCCGGCCCCCACTCCCTATGCGCCTTGCCCACTTGGGCCTCCCTTTGGGTGAGGCCCATTAGCAATATAGTTCCTTTAAAAATAAAATAAAACATATATTTAATATTAATTCTCCAATTAACATTCAAATACACATATTATATTATTCCTTCACTCCGGAACAACTTCCGGACCCCTTCCGATCACCATCGGATGTTACCGAAACTATTCCGGTTTCTCTCTCTCTATTTCTCATACGATACCTCATCTACCCTAAGCGTCCCTACCCTTAAGCGTGACATCCTTCGGTTCGGAAACACTCTGGACATGATAGAGACCACTCTCATATCAATGATCAATAAAGGGACCTGGATGGCCATGTGACCCCCGTGTGTTTCACGAATTCAATCGCTCGAACCGTGAGATAGTCGTTCCCCATTCCCTTTGTCATACGATACCTAATTCATCCGAGACATGATCTTCGGCATCTCTATACCTTAGTTCGATCTCGTTACCGATGAACTTGTTTTCTCGTTCTCATGTCGTTGCATTCCGTGACCTAGTCACATGCTTGCAAGCTTCATCAATGCAACGTCACCGAGATGGCCACATGTATCTGACCGTTACATGGACTAGACAAATCCTGGTCTTGATATGTACTCCTCTACGCATTCCTTCAGAAAACCTGAGTGGCACCTTTTTGATCACCCTGTTACGAGATGATTCTTGATAACCATCTAAGCTTCTTCCAGAATGGTGATTTGCATTACCTCACAGTCAAAGGATCAGGTTGCGAGGTTCTCTGTGTTTTATCATCAATGGTGAACTTTGTAACTATATCTGATTACGATATAATGGTCGGATGTTTGTTTATCATGTTATTCAACTAATAACATGACCTCATTGTCAGTTGGCATAAATGCCCATGATCTTGAAACACAGACCATCCTCATGACCAATGAACTAGTTCACTAGAGGTAACTAGAGACACAGTTTGTTTACATACCACACATGTATTAACGTTTCGTATTAACATAGTTATAGTAAGTATGAAACGTATTATGAACGTACATGAGATATATCAAATAATACACTTTATTATTTTCCTCTAGGGCATAACTCCTTCAGTTGGGCCAGTGGGATTTAGGCCCATTCGGCTGGTCCGAATTCTACTGACTTTTCCTTTATTAATAGTCCCACATGGCTAACCTAATGGGGAGGGCATACCCCCTCCGCCTATATAAAGGGGTGCCCATGGGTGGGATTAAACACACAATTGGAGAAGTCCTTTGGTTGACTTTCTCCTCCTCCTCTCTCTCTATACCTCGTGACCATGGCCCCAAGTCTGGGTTGTGCGATCGAGGAACACCTGCAGTATGCCATTGCACTGCAGGGATTCCTAGCCGGATATCAACTTCCGCACTCCCGGTGGTGTCGTGGTGGTGTCACGGCAGATGCCATGGATAGGCTAAAGGTGGGGACTAATAGCACTAGGGGAATCCAGGGAGGGATAGTGAGGTGATTCCTCACACATAAGGTTTATATTTGATTCACTTCATAGATTACAAGTGCTCCTCGAGCTGTATTGGAGAGAGGAGGAAGAAGGTACTCTCTTACTCTCCTCGCTAGCTAGCCCTCAGGAACCTAGTAAAACTCTATCCAAATGAGCTCAACCAGTAGAACCTAACTCCTTCTGCAGAGGCCCTAGCCCTCCTTATATAGGGGTGGCTAGGTCTCCACTTAGGGCATACGTGGAATATGTCTCCTCCCAAAATAGCAAGCCGACCGGGGTGCTTTTCCCCCGCGTCACCCATGCAGAGGCTACTTGAGCCTCTGCGGCGCATGCGTCAGCCGACACGGGCGTCGTCACCTGTGTCGGCCACGCCTCAGTGGTCCTTCCCCTGTTCGCTTCGCTCATGCAGTGCGTACCGGGGTTACTTTTGACCAGCGAGATTCCTTCCTTCTCCTAAAAGCTTGCTATGACCCGGATTGTGGAGGATCCGGTCACACCTATTCCTGCATGAAAGTTACACACATCTCTCCGACTTACGGCTTAAGTCGGTTGAGACCAAGTCAGGTGGACGTCCCCTGGTCTGGGTGACTCCATGATCCGGCCTGCCTTGAGGTGGCCCGGCTAGCATCGACTTTGGCCTTGCCAAACCTTGGCTAACTCGGCCTTTACACCCCGGCGTGACCCTACCCGGGGGTATCCCCCCAACATTAGTCCCCGAAGCTGGTGCGGTCTTAGCTGCCTTGGCTACTAAGGCCACATCAGGTTCCATTTCACTGAGCTTTGGATCTTATTTCCGAGTTTCCTCCTTATCTCGGATTCTTTGGATTTACTTTTCCTTGGCACATTCCAAGTTTTCCCTTGCTGGCCGGGTTACTACCTTATCTCGGATCCCATGGATTTACTTTCCCTTGGCACATTCCAAGTTTTCACTTGCTGGCCGGGTTACCACGTTCTCATCCGGGTTTCTTTCCTTCTCTCGTATGCTTCCCCATGCGGAGGCTAATCATTAGGTTGCCTCATTTTAAGGGCCAACCACAGTAACTGGCGCAGTAATTGTCAGTTATCACTGTGCGCGGGTCACGTCATGCCTGCCTCCTCGTTAACCGCATCAATGCGTCGCATCATGGGATCAGCTACACCCTGTGACCCTCCGTGTGGCTCTTCGCTGATTGGTCCATCTGGGCTATACACGGCCACACCGTGTGGCGTTGCCGCATAGCACGATCCCACTTCCTCCTCGATGGAGCGGTTAAATAGGGGAGGGGTGCGCCCCTTGGGTCTTTTCCCCCCTCCGCGCGCCTCTGCCTCTAGTTCTTCTTCTTCATCTTCTCCTGCGACAGCGTCGCCACCACCGCGTCTGAGTAGCAGCGCCGCCGCCGTACTACTTCCATTCGGATCCGCGTCGCCGTCGCTGCTGCGCACCTCCTCCGCCACGGGTCGCTGTCAATCTAGGCCGCTGCCCCCCTCCGCCGCTAGCGCCAGTGAGGGCAGCGAACTTGAGATGACAGAGGAGGAGCTTGTCGTTGCTGAGCAGGAGATGGAGGAGGACACCGCGACGGCGGACCGCGGTGCGTGGGCTGGCTCCTGGGTCTGCCAGGACGATCTGGACTGGCTCTACCGCACCAGACGCATCCCCGCAGGTGTCACTGCATGCCTCGCCTCTGTCGAACTCGCCCCCTCACCCAATCCGGGTGAGTTTGTTGTGTTCTTGTCACACTTCCAGCGGGGATTCGGTTTGCCAGTTAGCGATTTTTTCCACGATTGGTTGAACACCTATGAACTCCAGCCGCACCATCTTCCTGCCAACTCCATCACTTCTCTCTCTGCTTTTGCCTCCACGATCGAAGGCTACGCCGGATTATGGCCCACGAAGGAGCTATGGATCCGGTTTTTCGGCCTTCATCGTAATGTAATTCCGAATGTCGATCTAGAGCCGGAGGACAAACAGCTTACGTAGTTCGGCGGTGCGTCCATTTCACCCCGAAGGCTCTCAGTCTTTCCCCGGGTTACCGGGCTGGATTCCTGCAAAGGATGGGCCCGGACCTTCTTTTATGTTGGGAACGACGGCACTGAAGACTTGATCCGGCTTCGCCCCTATGCTCTGGGTCCTCCTAACCCGGAGTTGTGGGACGTTGTCCCCAAGAAGCCCACAGTCTTGGCCAACCAGGTCAACAAAAGATTCGTGGAGCTGAAGGAGCTCGGGTTACGCAACGAGGACGCCATGATCACATTCGTCCGCAACTGGATCTCCCCTCTCCAGAAACACACTCACAAGGTGTGCCACATGAGTTGGGGTCACGACCCCAACCGGACCTCGTCTTTCGAGCTGAGCAACACAGAAATCTACCGCCGGGACAAGGCCCTTTTCACCACCCACAAGGACTTCTCCTCTGAGTGGACGTGGGGAATTGAGCACTATTGCCAGGATAGGCTTCCTCCCGTGGTAAGCTTCGTGCCATTGACTTTCTCCGAATTAAATCTTATGTCGGTTGCTGCTGTATTTTTAACTCGGATGTCATTTTTCTCCCTTAGCAATTCCTTCAGCAAACTATCGAGAATGGCACCGATCCCACCCTCAAATGTGCGCTTGACCGGGAGAGCTCGAACGAGGAAGAACCGGACCAGGAGATATTGCTCCTGATGTCCGGAGTGACCAAGCGACCCGCCGGTAAACTCTCTTCTATTAGAGATTGGCCCGCCGATGAAGATGATTCGGATGTTGAGGTGATGGAAGCATTTGACGCTGTCCCCCTCTTATGCTTTTCCGGCATCAGCTAACCCCGGTATGCAGATCCATGAGGACCCTCCTCTTGCCGTGGGTGACCCTGTTCCGGTTGCACCGAAGAAGAAAAGGGAAGCCGCATCCCTTCATCATCTGGACCTTCTCAGCTAGCCAAGAGGCGAAAGAAGTACGGGGATAATACTGCCTCCAAGCCTGCAACCAAGGCCCTAGCACGAAGGGCTCGGAAGCCCAAGGAGCCGCTGACCTCGGATGAGTAAGCCTCTTTTTCCCTCTGCCATTTACTTGTTCTTGCATTGTTATAGTTTCTCATCTGACATTATTTTATTCGGCAGGGCTACGGTGGAGGTCCCCTAGAGTGGATCTAGCATCTCTTCGCCGCTCCGACTCAGCCCTTCTCCCCCTCGTGGCGACGATTCACGCCCGCTGAGCCCTATTCCGTAGGGTTCAGCGGCTGCTCCGGGTTCCATCCCACCTCGTCAAGAGGGGGGCAACCTTGGAGCGGGGCAGACTGACCCAGCCGAGGCAGCGACATCCACCACTTCGGCTCCGCCGCAAGCAGGTACTACCGATTCTACTTCAGTACCTCCTCCGAAGAAGAAAACAGCACCAGCACCAGCACCAGCACGAACTCCAGCACCAGCAGCCAAAGCAGCAGCACCAAGCCCCTCCGCCTCATCCGAGTCTTCTCAGTCTCGGCGAGAAAGCACCTAGGCAGCTCCCAAGGGTAAATCTGATGCAACCAGTTCCTCCTCTCAGCATCCCAAAGGCAAGAAGGCCCCTGAAGCCACCAAGGCAGCGTCCGTCGAGTCTGGACAGCGCACTCTCGCGTCCATGCTTGCCAAGAAGCCTCCAGCACCGAAGGACGCCCCTGCCGAACCAGCTAATGTGCAGCAACTTGTCTTGCACACCAGCCCAGCCCTTGCTCAGGTTGAGAGGAGGGAAGCACATGCCAAGGGCTTGGTGGCGCCCCACATGCTCAGCGGTGAACGATATCCTCCGACCTTGATCGAGTTCATGAACAACTGGAACAAGGCGGAGTTCGTCTACAACGACGATCTCCCAGAGAAGTTCGGTCCCGCCGAGTTCTCTGCTCAGATGAACACAACCGCTAAGGCGATTAACCTTGTGGGTCGGATGATGGAGGTACGTTACTTCACATTTTCCTTAGCATGTATTAGTGATATAACCATTAGTCCCCAAGCCTCCGGGGGAGTAACTTGTTACTCAGCCGGATGCTCCTTAGAAAACTAACGTAGCTCCTTGACAAATTCAAATATGCACACACCTAGAGCCGGGTTAAGTTCTGCTTGGCCCGGATCTTGTACACTTCGAATATGCACACACCTAGAGCCGGGTTAAGTTCCACTTGGCCCGGATATTGTACACTTCGAATATGCACACACCTAGAGCCGGGTTAAGTTCCACTTGGCCCGGATCTTGTACACTTCGAATATGCACACACCTAGAGCTGGGTTAAGTTCCGCTTGGCCCGGATCTTGTACACTTCGAATATGCACACACCTAGAGCCGGGTTAAGTTCCCCTTGGCCCGGATCTTGTACACTTAGAATATGCACACACCTAGAGTCGGGTTAAGTTCCGCTTGGCCCGGATCTTGTACACTTCGAATATGCACACACCTAGAGCCGGGTTAAGTTCCACTTGGCCCGGATCTTGTACACTTCGAATATGCACACACCTAGAGCCGGGTTAAGTTCCACTTGGCCCGGATCTTGTACACTTCGAATATGCACACACCTAGAGCCGGGTTAAGTTCCACTTGGCCTGGATCTTGTACACTTCGAATATGCAAACACCTAGCGCCGGGATAAGTTCCACTTGGCCCGGATCTTGTACACTTCGAATATGCGCACACCTAGAGCCGTGTTAAGTTCCGCTTGGCCCGAATCTTGTACACTTCCAATATGCACACACCTAGAGCCGACTTAAGTTCCCCTTGGCCCGGATCTTGTACACTTCGAATATGCACACACCTAGAGCCGGGTTAAGTTCCACTTGGCCCAGATCTTGTACACTTCGAATATGCACACACCTAGAGCCGTGTTAAGTTCCACTTGGCCCGGATCTTGTACACTTCGAATATGCACACACCTAGAGCTGGGTTAAGTTCCACTTGGCCTGGATCTTGTACACTTCGAATATGCACAAGGTTTAAGCTATATTTTTGTACTCTTTTCAGGTGACCACCAACCGCCGGAGCGCTGAGTTCCAGCGTCTCCTGGACACTCACAAAATGCTGCTCTCAAAGCATAATGCGCATCTCGCTGAGCACGAGAAAAGGGGTAAGTTCTCTTCTTCACATTTTTCTGTTTTCCTTCATCTTTTTTTGTCAAACTAACCCGTCATTCGGTTTTCGCAGCTGGGGTGGAGGCCGAGAACAAGCTTATGAGGAAGAATCTAGATCAGATTAAGGGTAAGTTACTTTTGTCCCACCTTGCTATGCTTTCCATTTCCCTTCTTCCTTGGCTCGGCAAACATTCATACCTCGGCTTTGCCGGGTTAACAAACTATTTCAGTATCGCTAGAAGATAGTGTGACCATGCCTGATATGATGGTGCATTTTCTCAAACAAGAGGGCAGCATCAGGCCGAGCTCAAGAAGAAAGACGATGAGCTTGCCCTCCTCCGAACCAAGGATGATGAGATTGCCAAGCTCAAAGCAGAGATGAAGAAAATGAAAGCGCGACACTAATCCGAGCTTGAAAAGGCTGGCCAGGACTATACTGAAGAGCACGAGCGCCTTAATCTCCAAATTGCCAAGGACCGAGAACTTTTCCAGGAGGCCGACGTCAAGCTTGAGTCGGCGAACGCTGAACTTGTGCAACTCCGCAAAAGACGCGATGACTGTACCAAGGAATTGACCTGGATCCACATCCACATTTTACGTAAGTTCGTTTCCCTTATCTGGCATCTTTCTCCGGGTTACTTCACATGTCTTTTCATTACTTGCTTCTCTTGTCTCGTTTTTAGGCAAATTTCCAGAGGGTACTCCCATTGCAAGCGCCGCTGTTGCTGACTTCCGCCGAGAGAGGGGTACTCCCGTTGCTCCTGACGGTGAAGATATTTCCTATGACATGGAGGACCTGTTGGTCAGCCTTTCGTCCCGTGTGGAAATCATCAATAACTATGGAAAGGATCTCCTTAACGTTGCAGTCCGAGTCTTCAACACATTTTGGCCTGTCGAAGACACTCCGGAGGGAACCGCAGTTCTTGCCGAAAAGCTGATGGAAATCGAGACCCAGCTCGATCTTTGGAGGGAGTCCGCTGGACGTGCCACAGCTGAGACCGTTCTTCACCACATACTCACGTGGTACGAGAAGATCGACCTCAACCTCCTGACGCGCCTGCGCACCGGATCCAAATGGACCAATGACCCGGAGTGGGTTGCTCGGCGCCAGGCTTGCGCCCATAGCCTCATTGAATATGCTCCCATTCATGAATGGACTGAGGGTCCGAGCTTCCTGGAAACCGCTGGTGACGAAAATGCTGAGAACGTAGAAGATGGTTCGGACGAGGGTGAAGAGGACGATGCCTCGAATATCGAAGATGGCAAAGATGACGCCGAACTTCCTCCTCCTGCTGCTCCTTGAGTGAAAACACTTTAAAATTTATCAGATCCCCGGTATTACGGGTGGAATTGTATCAAGTACACATGTGATATTTTGCTACTAAGTTTGTATGCCGGATCAACTTGGGCGTAGCCCCCCGAGTTTCATTTTCTTTTTTGTCCAATCTTCTGGCTCGGTTCGTGTCTACCTTGATTCAGTTTTACGACTTACAAACCCGAGCTTCAAAAAATGTTTTAACAATACTTTGAAACTTTAGGCTTAGCTCAAAATAATTCAGCATAATAATTTAAAAGTAAATACAAGGTTAGTACGAAAAACAAACGTCAGCTCGATTAAGTTCTTTTCCTTAGTCGTTTTTCATGTGCTACGCAATTCAAAACTTGTTCTCTTGCTTGCCATGAAGCCAATTCTTGTTGGACAGCAGCAAGTCGAAGAGTTGGGTTTTTGGTGCTCACACACTACTAATCCAAGTTAAGTAGAACAACTTACTCCAGCTGACGTATAAATAATGAAAGACAACAAATATTATTAAAGCAGTCCCCGAGTTACTGCTCGAGGTGCCAACATTTCATTGATAGGCTCACTGCCGGCATACATAACGACATATGAGAAGACTCAGATACATACACTTCTCTGCTAAGTGTAGAAAGGACGAAGTAGAGCTACATACCATGGATGCATAGATTCCTCGCCGGACCTGTCCGCCTTGTTCTTTTCATGTGGCTTTGCATCGATAAGATAATAAGAATCATTGTGCAACGCTTTGCTCACAATGAATGGCCCTTCCCATGGGGGGATAACTTATGCATGCCAGCAGTATGTTGTACCAACCGGAGCACCAGATTGCCTTCCCGGGAAACTCGGGGGCTTACTTTCCGGCTATGATAGCGTCGGAGATTTTGCTGATATATGGCGGATCTGGACAATGCCAATTCTCTCGCTTCTTCTAGCAGATCAGCATCATTTTGCTAGGCTTCCTGCACTTCGGCTTCTGTGTATTGGGTGACCCTAGGAGAGTCATGCTCTATGTCAGCTGGTAATACAGCTTCTGCCCCATATACCAGAAAAAATGGCGTATAGCCTGTTGATCGATTCAGAGTTGTTCTTAAACTCCACAATACCGCTGGTAGTTTTTCTATCCAGCACCCCGCTGATCTTTGCAGCGGCTCAATGAGCCGGGGTTTTATCCCGGATAATACCAATCTGTTGGATCTTTCCACTTGTCCATTCGATGCGGGGTGGGATAACGAGGCAACGTCCAGCCGGATCTTCTTATCTCGGCAGAATCGCGCGAATGCTCCTTCAGCAAAATTTGTGCCATTATCCGTTATGATACTATGAGGGTAACCGTATCTCAAGATAATGTCTTTGAGAAATGTTACGGCCGTAGCTCCATCACACTTTCTTATTGGCTTCACTTCAATCCATTTTGTAAACATATCCACCATGACCAAAATGTGAGTCATATTCCCCCTTGCTGGTTTGAACGGGCCAACCATATCCAAACACCATACAACAAATGGCCATGTGATTGGTATGGTCTTGAGTTCCGACATAGGCATATGTGTCTTGGTAGCATACCTCTGACAACCATTGCATTTTCTCACCAGATCTTCTGCTTGTTCTAAGGCACTTGGCCAGTAGAATCCATGCCAAAAAGCTTTTGCCACCAAGGCTCGGGATGAGGCATGATGCCCGCACTCCCCTTGATGTATATTTCGAGTCAACGCATCGCTGGAGGACATTGGTCACACTCCTTTTGTATAGCTCGGAATTGATGACTGTGTATGCCTTTGCTCTCCTCTGAGTTTGCCTGGATAACACCTCCTCAGTGGGTAACGTTCCATCTTTCAGGAATTGAAATATAGGCAGTGCCCAAGCTGGTATTGCTCGCACAGGGAACACATCCTCATCAACTTCCATCTGATCCACCGACATAACTTCAACCGGATCATGCTGAGCAGTCCCCGGGTCCTGCGAGGTAGTCCCCGGGTTTGCTGAGGCAGTCCCCGGGTTTGCTGAGACAGTCCCCGGGTTTCACGCACCACCTCCCATGTCAACGTCCATGGGCACAGCTCCGGATTCTATATCCTCTGGGACGTAGATTGAGTCGGTTCCTGGGGACGGCCTGATAGACGGTTTTCTGAGGTGTTCCAATGCTACACCCGGTGGAATTGCTTGTCGGGTTGATCCGAGCTTTGACAGCATGTCGGCAGCCTCATTTTCCACCCGGGGTACATGGTGAAATTCACATCCCTCAAAGTAACCAGATATCTTCTGCACATGAAATCTGTATAGAGCCATGTTTGGATCAAGGGCGTCCCACAATCCCGACACTTGCTGTATTACCAAATCCGAGTCGCCAAAGCATAATATCCGATGTATCCCAATCTCTTTTGCCACTTTGAGCCCATGCACAAGTACTTCATACTCAGCGACATTGTTTGATGCCGTGAAATGGATCTGCAGCACATTTTTCAGCTGGTCCTTCTTTGGCGAGGTAAGCACAACTCCGGCGCCTAGCCCGGTTTTTGTTTTTGACCCGTCAAAATGCATCCTCTAGTAGTTCGGATCTGGTGGCGGTGGTTCATATTGTACCTCGGCCCAGTCCACGAAAAAGTCGGCCACAGCCTGAGACTTGATTGCTTCTCTTCTGTCATATTGTGGTGCATAGGGAGCTAGTTCAATTGCCCATTTTGCAATTCTGCCACTCGCATCTTTGTTACTCATTATCTCGGATATGGGAGCTTCACATATTACTTTGATGGGATGCTCCTCAAAGTAATGCTTTAACTTCTTAGCTGCCATATAGACACCATATGCCACCTTTTGATAGTGTGGGTAGTTTTGCTTTGAGGCAGATAATACCTTGCTTAGGTAATACACTGGCATTTGCATCGACTTACCCTCTTCGTCGCGCTCTACCACAGTCACTCCACTTACAACTCGATTGGTTGCGGATATGCAGAGCAACATTGGCTCCTTTGATAGTGGAGAGGCTAACACTGGTGCAGTGGCTAACATCTTCTTTAAGTGGGCAAAGGCTTCATCAGCCCATGGCGTCCAAACAAACTTATCCGACTTTTTCATGAGTTGGTAGAGAGGCAATGCCCTTTCTCCAAACCGACATATAAACCGACTTAACGATGCCAGGCAACCAATGAACTTCTGGACATCGTTAAGAAACTTTGGCAGCTCCATTCGTTCAATGGCCCGAATCTTAGTTTGATTAACTTCGATACCCCGGCTGGAGACGAGAAATCCGAGTAATTTTCCAGTCGGGACACCGAAGGTACATTTCTCCGGGTTAAGCTTCATTCGGAACCTTCTTAAGTTCGCGAATGTCTGTCTGATATCATCAAGGAGCGTTTTGCTTTCCTTGGTCTTGATAACCACATCATCCACATACACTTGTACATTTTGACCTATTTGGTCATGCAAACATTTCTGCATACATCTTTGATACGTTGCCCCTGCATTATGTAAACCAAATGACATGGTGCGATAGCAATAAGCCCCATACGGGGTGATAAATGCAGTCTTTATTTGATCATCCGGATTCAGAGGTATCTGGTGGAAACCAGAATATGCATCAATGAATGACAACAGTTCACATCCGGCAGTTGAGTCTATGACCTGGTCTATCCTCGGCAGTGGAAATGGATCTTTTGGACACGCCTTGTTCATCTTCGTGTAATCGATACACATACGCCAAACCACTGCCACATTCGGATCATCCTTCTTCTTCTCCTCCAGCACCGGATTAGACAGCCAATCCGGGTAAAGTACTTCCATGATAAATCCTGCTGCTAGTAACCGAGCTATTTCATCTCCAATGACTTTTCTCCTATCCTCGGCGAAGCGGCGGAGAGGTTGCTTCACCAGCCTTGCTCCGGGTCTCACGTTCAAAGAGTGCTCGGCCAACTCCCTCGGAACACCTTGCAAGTCCTGTGTGGACCAAGCAAAAATATCCCGATTCTCACGGAGGAAGTTGACGAGCTCGCTTTCCTATTTATCATTTAACCCGGCACCAATTGTTACGGTGCGCTCCGGGAACATATCATCAACAGGCACCTTCTTAGTATCCTTTGCGGCTTGGAACGAAACGCTACCATGCGGGTTACTCAACGCCGGCATTACTGCTGCGCGGACTGAGCTAAAGCCGCCACCTCTTGGATTTTTCTTTTCTCTTGCGCAATCACAAGTGACTTGGCTAGGTTAGACCCGGCTGAGGCACACTCAATGGAACGTCGGAAATCCCCAGCGATGGTAATCACTCCATTTGTCCCGGGCAACTTCATATTCAAGTAACTGATGTGATAGCTCGCCATGAACTTGTTCAATGCTGGTCTTCCGAGTAACGGGTGATACGCACTTTCCAAGTTCACCACTTCAAACTCCAAATTCTCAGTTCGGCAAGTATCTCTCGTGCCGAACAACATGTCAACCAGGACTTTGCCTATGGGCTCACAAGAAATGCCTGGCACAATACCATGGAAAGTTGTCGTTGTAGCCTGGAGCATGTTCTCCGAGATACCCAACTTGCGCATTGTATCCGCATACATGATGTTAATGCTACTGCCATTGTCAATCAATACCTCGGAGAACCTCACATTGATGTTTGGCCCAATGAATGTCGGATCCAGCACTAACGCATACGAACCAGGACTCGACATAAGCTTGGGATGATCTTTGATGTTCCAGGTAATTTCCTGGTCCGACCAAGGCATATACCTCATCCCTGCTGGCATTACCGCATTGACCTCCATATGTCGGTGCTGCAAGCTCTTTCTATCTGTTTCCTCAGTGGTAAACACACAGTAACTCTGATAATGCTCCCTGTACTCATTCCTCCCCTCATTTCCGGGGTACCTCTGATCCGGCTGATGCTAGTTTTCTACTTGATGCACTGCATCCCTTCTCTCATGGTTATCATACCTCGGCGGAGGGGGAGGCAACATTAGATGTTGCGTGTTTGCTCCGGAGAGCAATTGCTGTTGGGGTAACTCTTGCCGAGGTTGATCATTCCGGGGTGCCTGAGCATTCCCCGAACCACCTTGTTCTATCTTACGCATCCACTCACATTGCCTCGTTGTATGACCCGCTGGGTTACTCGGATTTGGCGTGTGAAATTTACACGGCTGATCCAACATCAATTCATAAGTATACCTCGGACGGTCCTTCTTTTCTTGCCACTGTTTCTTCTGCTCTGGTGTCCAAGTTTTCTTGCCATCATTTCTTGGTGTCCATTGTTGCCCTCTAGTTTTCTGACGTTGATTGCTCCCTGCTCCGGGCTGATCTTGATTCACAACTGCAACTTGTTGCGAACTGTACCAGTGATCCGGTCTGTCATCTCTTATTTTACCTCTGTAATCATTCCTCCGGGACGATCCGACTCCATCTCTCTGGTAGTACTCCTCATTCGACTCGTTCAACACAAGCCTAGGTTGGGTCGGATCACCCAAAGCATACAAATCAGCAATCTGCATCATTTCTGCCAAAGTGGTTGGCATTTTCCTTTGCAACTTCTGCCACAGCTCGCTTGCATACCTGCACCCCTGCGCAAACCATGCTATGGCCTGTGACTCTATCACACCTTCACACGAGTTTCTCATGGTACACCACCGGGTTAAAAACTCCCGGTCTGTCTCGTTCGGTCTCTGCTTACACATAGCTAGGGTCTGTGGCCTATTTTGCCTCTGATACGTACTTGAGAAATTACTGATAAACATTTCCTCAAAATCGATCCAGCAGTTAATACTTCCGAGCGGCAAATTGTTTAACCATACCCTTGCTGGCCCCTCCAACATCTGGGGTACATATCTCACAGCCCATCGCAAGTTGCCTGTAGCAATTTTCACAGTTGTTGCATAGTTTATCAACCAATCCTCCGGCTTAGTACTGCCGTCATACGTCTTTGTGCCTCTGGGTAACTGGAAGTTAGGTACCGGTGGCTCTTTCATGATCCGAGGTCCAAAACACGCAGGACCCGAAGGACCTTGACTTTCAATCTGCTGCGACCTATACAGTCGATCCAGTTTCAACCTAGTGTCATCCGGCATCAGATCCCTGCTCCCCAATCTCGACCGTATCACATGATAGTCCAGCCTTGGGTAACCTGCATTCACCATTTCCGAATCTCCATCGTTATACCGGTCTCCCTCTCGTGGCGCATCTCTCTGTTCCATACCTCAGCCGGCACTTTGCACTTGCCTTGGTATATTCCGCTACTACGGTTGTCCTATCGAGTTGCGCTGTCCGACATTGCCATTAATAGCGTTTCCTTGACCGGCATTGCCTTGGTCATGGTTACCTCGGCCAGCTTCACCTCGGCTCACACTTAGTCGATCATCATTTCTCTGTACTTCTTTTGCTTTTCCTGCCCTTGTCGGGTCATACGGAACGATCTGTTTGTTTCTCCTGGCCGAGGTTACTACCTCTTATCTCCTAGGACCACCATGAGGAGACGATGCGGCTCTAGCGGATTTCTCCGGGTTACCCACCGCCGAATGAACGATCTTGGAGGCTCCATCTCTCTCCGGGTTAGCCCTGAGCAACTCCTCATTTTGCCTGTTCGCGATCTGAACCAACTCATTGACCCTATCTTGCTGTCTCTGACGGGCTTCACCCGTTAGACCCTCTAACTCAGACGCAGCTGCATCCGCTGCTCTAAGGTTTTTTTCCGGGGTACTGTACTTCGGCAGCCCCACGGACAAACAGTTCTCTGACTCCTCAATCCGAGTATCACCCTCTTTGTTCATTTCACTCATGAGATTTCTCCCCTTCACTTTTACAGCATCTACTTTATTCGCCTTTGCGTACTCACGCAGCGTCATGTTCAATGACTGCTGAGCCGCAGCTATCTATTTCGCTCCCTCTATAATTTTCTGCCTAGTTTCCTCTAGCTTGGCCTGTGCCTGAGCCGGATCTACCACTGCTGCTATCGGGTTTGCCAAGCTATCCATAGCTTCTCTTAGTACATTCTCAAGCCTCTCTAGTGGAGGACCTCTACATTTCCTCGGTGCCTTAGGTGTTACCTCTGGATCTGGTGCCGGATCATTGCTTGCGCCTGCGCCTGGCGCAGTCATCAACTCAGCACGGTCCGGGGAGCGAGTGATATGCGCCCCGTGAACCACGCTAAGGGGTGGCTCCCCTGCCTCGACAACGTGCCGCAGATGAACGCATGATACGTCCACAACAACATAGACCTTGTGCGCACCAAGCTTGACGAAGAGGCCGTTGCGCGGAAGCGGGCGTGTGCCGAAGCAGCCAGCATTGTCGCTGACAAAGTCCAGCACTCCAAAGCGTTGAACGAGCCCGGAGACAATGCGTTCGCCGGTGCCGATGAGGTTTCCTGTCCGGATCTTGACCCCTGCTAGCGCTGCTAGCCCCACGGTGGGCACTAACTGTCGTGGTGGTGTCACGGCAGATGCCATGGATAGGCTAAAGGTGGGGACTAATAGCACTAGGGGAATCTAGGGAGGGATAGTGAGGTGATTCCTCACACATAAGGTTTATATTTGATTCACTTCACAGATTACAAGTGCTCCTCGAGCTGTATTGGAGAGAGGAGGAAGAAGGTACTCTCTTACTCTCCCCGCTAGCTAGCCCTCAGGAACCTAGTAAAACTCTATCCAAATGAGCTCAACCAGTATAACCTAACTCCTTCTGCAGAGGCCCTATCCCTCCTTATATAGGGGTGGCTAGGTCTCCACTTAGGGCATACGTGGAGGCATATTCCAGGGAATATGCCTCCTCCCAAAATAGCAAGCCGACCGGGGTGCTTTTCCCCCGCGTCACCATGTAGAGGCTACGTGAGCCTCTGCGGCGCCTGTGTCAGCCGACACTGGCGTCGTCACCTCTATCGGCCACGCCTCGGTGGTCCTGCCCTTGTCTGCTTTGCTCATGCAGTGCGTACCGGGGTTACTTTTGACCAGCGAGATTCCTTCCTTCTCCTAGAAGCTTGCTATGACCCGGATCGTGGAGGATCCGGTCACACCTATTCCTGCATGAAAGTTAGACACATCTCTCCGACTTACGTCTTAAGTCGGTTGAGACCAAGTTAGGTGGATGTCCCCTGGTCCGGGTTACTCCGTGATCCGGCCTGCCTTGAGGTGGCCTGGCCAGCATCGGCTTTGGCCTTGCCGAACCTCGGCTAACTCGGCCTTTACACCTCGGCGTGACCCTACCCGGGGGTATCCCCCCAGCATGCGGGATCGAGGAGCCGGAGGTCTCATCATGCACCAGATGTGTACGAAGACACGAGGCGCAACACTTGGGGCGCTTAAATGTCGTGAGCCGGAGCTGTTGCACGATAAAGATCAAGAAGGAGCAAGGGGTGACCTACGAGGAGATTCGCGACCTTGAGGTCGGCTACGAGTACGACTACATCAACAACATTCCCCGTGGAACGTTAACCGCGTACGATCTACAAGGGTATGTATTCTCTACGCTCCGGCCGTTACTGCATTACTACATAGATAGATCCTAGGAAGTTTCTGGGGTTACATTGTAGGAAATTTTTTGTTTTCCGCACCGATCCCCAACAATGGTATCAGAGCCGATCTATGCGTAGGAGTGCTATACGGCCAGTACGCACAAGTATTGTCCAGGCATTGACCCCTTAGTTGTTACCCTCTAACGTGTACTTGTCTATATCGCGGTATTTTTTGATGAAGCGGCCCGGACCGACCTTACGCGTATTCGTACGCGAGACTGGTTCCACGCTCAACATACGGCTTGTACCGTATAAGTGGATAGAGGGTGTCTGTCTCTCATTTGATAGTTGATATAGCATTTACAATGGAGGGCCCCGAAAGGGGTGTAGTAGAGACAACTGTCGGATCCATGTTGTGGTTGGAAAGTTCGTAGTTTAGAAACGGTTCTAGTGCGAAAGCCCTAACAACCACGTAAAACTTGCAATAGATAAAGTAGAGGCGTCTAACTTTATTTTGCAGGGGGCATGTGATTATGATATGGCATTGGTCGTTACAAAGGTAAAGTAGTTTACTTTTCTGTTACTAAGTAGTATAGTGATAGTCATTGTTCCGATGGACGACCTGGTGGAGGCGTCGTGGACTTGGCATCAAACCAAGGGTAAGATGGAGATCATGCCGGAGCGCTCGATGGAGATCAAGGCGCAAGAAAGACCATATCATATCACATTTTACATATGATGTTGATACCAGTTTTTACATCTTATTGTGTGCTAGTATCTAGATACTCAACGGTTCAAAATAAGATAATCCCTATTGAATTCCAATGTTACGTGTTCCCCTTGTGTGTGCACCACCAAGAAAGTTCTTCGGTATGAGGCGATCCAGGGTTACAGGCCTGGGTGTCAGACATATCTACATTCGCATACAGTGGGTGTAAGCCATGTTGCATAGAGAATACACACAAGTTATTTGGCGAGCCTAGCACGCCACAAAAGCATGGCATCGGAACACGAGAGATCGAGAGATCGAGCATGAGTCACATGGATGATGTGATTGGCATTGTTGAATGTCTACCTTTGATAATGCACTGATGGCTGTGTAACACGGGGGAGGTGCAGAGGATAGGGATCATGCGATCACTAAAATCGTCCAGGGGATGACCGTTTTAGTGGAGACTAATTATAAATTGATCTCTTATTATAAACTTAGTCTAGATGTCTGTTTGCAAATATCTTATTAGATCTTAGCCTATCCCATTGAGGTCCTTTGCGACCATGGGAATATATTGCTTTATTTGGAACTTAGCAAAAGGGTCCAACTTCATAGATTAATACCCACGCCCGAGGGATATCCTCGTAAAAGGTGATCTTCTCTTCTTGACACAATAACCATTAGGAGATAATTCGATGACTCCAGAATGTTTGCAAAAATACTTAGTGATCTTGCATTAGAGTTGAGAACTCTTAGAAGGGATTGATTACAAAAGGAGATCATGGATGAAAAGGTATATGTTAGATATACAAAATTATAAATGTGGTTCTTACAAAACTCATTGCAGTTTGCAAAGTATTTGATACTTGTCCCGTTTTGTGAAAAACAGGATTATCTGCTTGAGAACTGCTGGATTTGAGGCAATGTGGCTTGATGACGGCAAGAAAAATGGTTGATGGCCGACATCACCTCTTTCCTCAAAGTTTGTCATTTGGATTAGTGGACTTGAATAGAATTTGTAATCCTTGTATGTGTGTATTGATTTTGGCAAGACGATTATTCATATGAACAAGTTACAAACCAGTTTGTACTATTCTTATGAACAATACCTTATGGTCACATTATGATTACAAACAAGTTATTCTCACCACTATGTTAATGATAATAGTTTAAGCATTTATAAAAGGATTAGAACGCTAAAAGATATCCAAAGTTTAATAATGAAATGACACTATAGTTTAAGTCATTTTGGTTATTGCATGTTCTTTATGAAAGATCGGGGTCCTAGATGCTTAATCTAGAGACTTTGCAAAACCATGCCTCTTGGGCAGAATGACTAAAACTCCGCATTCTGGTAAATTGGTGATATACGAAGAAATGTTGAAACTTATACATAATGATGTATCATATTTTCAACAAGTAGTGGAAATCATTTATTGTGGACTTAAGTGAATAAGTGTATTTACTTAATGAAACATGAAGTTTGAAATGATTTGAATTGTTCAAATGAGTTCATAACTAAATGGGATATTGAATTAACTAAATTAACAAGTCTCTTTGATTTGATCGACATGACTAAGGTATTCAAGTTAAGTTTAGCATAAAAGGAACTTGTGAAAGATGTTTCACAAATTACGATAATTGGATGAATTCAAACTTTGTTGAAATATCTAAACATCATAATCAATATGTATTAAGATACATATGGTATAATATCATCTCTTATAGGGGTTACAGTTATCGTTTAGAGTTAAAGATCAAAATAAGCAAACACTCGTTTGAAATACAAAGGAACATCTAAAAGATTCGTGGAAACAACACCATAGGTGTTATGGCAAGTTCGAGTTTCTGGAGATTTCGACAAGTCGAAGTCGTAGCGAATAAACAAGTCTTTGTAGATCATTCTTAGGAAGCTATGAATGCATCTTCCACAAGGGGAAAAAATTTTGTTGTCCAAAGTCAACGTGTCTTAATGAAGATACAAGTGGAAGAAAGTAAAAGATCAAATCAAGGTATTTGAACTTACCTCCGGATTGTAGTGGCGCAGTGGAATTTGTTTCATGAAACCAAAGTCTACAAATAGAGGAGAAACTGTTGATAATGATCATAAAGTTCCAGGGAATACTTTTACTAAAGAAAGTAGGATTCAACTATATATTCTACGAGTTTGTGGAACTATATTGTTGATTCACTTGTCATGTTTTGAACAAGACATACCTACAAAATACAAAGAAGCGTGATGGACCTAAGTACGAGAAATGAATGGTCATTGAAATCTCATTAGTGGAATTCTTGATTTGATGATGATCAAATAATTTTGGAATGTCCAAGATTATTGAGAGGACCTAGATTTGAGTGGGAGCAAATCAGCTTGGCTAATTCATAATATGTAGCTGACACATTTTTTGTGGGAGCTAAGTGAAATCCCTGGATCTCAAACATGAATGTCATATTTGAGTGGGAGCGTGAAATCATTCTAGGATATGTGGACAACATATATGAATGAAGGATGAAGTTGAAGTTATTAAACAATAAGATCTATCGAGATAGATTGGTGAGTTTAATAAACACTAAATGTTGAACGCTTCCTAGACTTGATTCTAAAAGATGTTCAGAATGTCCTGAGCAAGATTCTGAAGTAGCTCAGAATGGAACAAGTGAGAAAGTAGTTCTTACTATATGAAGCATTGAGTTAGTATTGCAACTATGGTTGAAAGAAAGAGATGTGTTGCATCTCCTATGTCTCAGTCATAGGTTCTTCCATAAAACCATGTTGTATACTCGACGTAATGTGACCCAATGATCTGGTTGGTAAGACAAAGTCTTAACTGTAAGAACGTGTCTTTAAGTGATACCTGAGTTGATCATTGAACCAGAATTAAGTTTGTACTTAAGTAGCAAGAAGCAATGTAAGTGGCATAGTTGCATTTCATGCAATAGGATCTACATAGATATAGAAGTATAAAGGCTACATCTGATGTGATGTATAATGTTATGGCGGGGCTAGTTCGCTTTTAACGTAGAATGATGAGTCCTAGGGCCCAGTGCCCATGAGAAAGCCCTCGAGGTTGATCTAACGTCACTATAAGCTCTTGGAATCCGGCCTCGTTCTGCTGCTATGACTATAGTATGTACACAAAGGATAGAAAAGTGTGTTTCAAAGTTTAGATGACAATTGTGAAAACGACCGTCATCATAAACACTAGAAACAAAAGTCTCGCTTTGTTGCCAAACAAATACTTCGACCCATTATAAGATAATGGCATGAATGTGAAAGTTAGGAAGACATTAACGATTTGCAAAAGACATAATGATCTGGTAAAACAGAACTTAGACATGACGTTTCCCATGAGCATGCATGATCTATAAACGCATATGGCATATGGTTTATATGAGTAAAATGCAAGATAGGTTATTTTTACTCTAGTGCAAGTGGGAGACTGAAGGAGATATGCCCTAGAGGCAAATAATAAATAGGTTTTTATTATCATATCTCAATTAGTTATAATAGTTTCATATTGTGCTAGAACTGTGCCAAGTAGAAACATTGGTACAGGTGTAGTATGAAACAACCAAGTCCCTAGTAGCCTCTATTTATACTAGTTCGTTGGTCACGAAGATGATCTGGGTTTCAAGATCATGGACATTTATGCCGACTGACAACAAGATCATATCATTGGAGAATGATGTGATTTGACATTCCTCAAAGGATTGCAACACGATCAAGTCATATAGTTCATTGTTGCAATAACTATACCTAGACTCCTTCTCCTTAGACCGTGAGCTCATATTACTCACTGTTTCCCTAGGCTGCTTAGACTGCATCAACCGTCATCTGGTAATACGGTGACCATAAAGGTGTACGTTGGGTATTCCGAAGGAACAGTAGATGACATGTGACTGCAAGACTGGGATTTGTTCACCCACATGACGGGTAAAGATACATACGGCCGGCTTGGTGAGATTACATCTATAAATGTTGCAACATGTGACTAGGTCACGGGGATGTAATATCACGGTAACAAGAAAAAGAACTTGTTGCGAACGATATTGAACAACGTATGGGATACCAATGATCGGATCTTGGACAAGTTGTATCGAGAAACAAAAGGAAGATCATGTTTAGAGCATTCCCAAGCCGTGAGAGGATACACTTAAGGGTACGATGAGAGCGATCATTCGTAAGACGAAATCACAGTAGAGAAAGATAGAAAGCCGGAACCGTTCCGTGGAGAGATCCGAAGTTGTTCGGAGAAAGAATAAAGGAAAAGACCAAAAAAGTGTTTTCGGATAAATGGGAATTTAAATATATATTTATTATATGTTAATTATGAATTAATATATTCTAAATAATATTTAAGTTAAGATTTTCAAAGGCAACTTTTATATTAGGCCAAATCCCCGGAGGGAAAAGGCCTAAGAATAAATCTGCAGAAAAAGATAAAAGGAACAGCTCACGTGGGCGGCAGATAAGTTGCCGCCGCCACTACCAGGCCGCCTGTGGGCAATGGATAAACCGCGCGGCACAGGGACGGGCACCAGCTACCAGCCGCGGGGCCGTCCTGGCTCAACCCCAGCCCATGTGGGGCTCGCGGGGGAGCCGGCCAGGCCACCGGGGCAAGCCCAAGAAGGTGAGCCCACCCGGGCGAGCCCGAGCCAGTCGGGCTGCAGGCCATGCTTGTAGGCCTCGAACACCCCACCAGTGCCCACCTGGCTGGTCGCTGTAGTGGCCTAGCCTTCTTGCATGTTGTTGGGCTAGTGGGATTTAGGCCCATTCGGCTGGTCCAAATTTCTGCTGACTTTTTCCTTTATTAATGTCCCACATGGCTAACCTAATGGGAGGGCACACCCCCTCCGCCTATATAAAGGGGTGCCCATGGGTGGGATTAAACACACAATTGGAGAAGTCCTTTGGTTGACTTTCTCCTCCTCCTCTCTCTCTATACCTCGTGACCATGGCCCCAAGTCTGGGCTGTGCAATCAAGGCACACCTGCAGTATGCCATTGGGCTGCAGGGATTCCTAGCCGGATATCAACTTCCGCACTCCCGGCGGGATCGGGGAGCCGGTGGTCTCATCATGTACCGGATGTGTACGAAGACACGAGGCGCAACACTTGGGGCGCTTAATTGTCGTGAGCCGGAGTTGTTCGATGATAAAGATCAAGAAGGAGCAAGGGGTGACCTGCGAGGAGCTTCGCGACCTTGAGGTTGGCTACGAGTATGACTACATCAACCACGTTCCCCGCGGAACGTTAACCATGTATGGTCTACAAGGGTATGTATTCTCTACGCTCTGGCCGTTACTGCATTACTACATATATAGATCCTAGGCAGTTTCTAGGGTTACATCGAAATTTTTTGTTTTCCGCACCGATCCCCAACAGTTCCTCTAACACCCATATGAACTCTATGATCTTACAAGTTCCCCTTTTATTTCACACCGCCGGGATCCATAGGCAAGAGAATCATGATATCAACTAGGTACAAAGTACCATGGCAGTGTTGAAAGCGTTCCCCATGATACATGGTTCTGTTAACTTTAACTCATAAAGCGCAAGCATATACGCAACAAAGAAGGACCCAATGGTTGAAGTTTATTAAGTGCAAGAAAATAAAGTGTACCATCAAGTTCGTGAGAGATTTAATCACTAATTTTCACATAACAAGTTTAATTTGGAAGGTAAATAAAAAATAAGAATTTACTTGGAATAGCAATAATGCTAATAGGTAGGTATGGTGGACACAAATGGCTGAGGTTTTTGTTTAAGGATTGGATGCACGAGAAGAATTCCTCTCAGTACAGGTTTTTGGCTAGCAAGGCTAGGTAGCAAGTATAAGAGTTGAAGGAAACAAACAAACATACAAGTGATAAAGGCAAACATGCAATCTTCCTTGGAAGCACAAAAGATCTTAACTATAGAATACTAAACTTATGAGTAAATCAAGAAAGAAAGATGATGAAATTATATTTCTTTAGAGTACTTTTATCTTTTTCATTCAACTCTCAAAAATAGTGTTTCTACTGACCGAGCCAGGTTTTCCAAAACCAACTAAATTAACTCAATGATCCCAAAGTGATACCAATACTAACAACAAGATCAATCATATAACCATAAATTGAAAACTAATATAAGATATGCAAAAGAGTAAATGATAGAATTTCTCATTAATATTCCATAACGGCAACTCACACCAAGGGATACATATCTAACGAGAGAGGGGACACTTCCATAATGCAAACCATCCTACATCATAACTTCTCTATTCATGATATGACTCTACTAAAAAGGTAAAAAGATAGAAGATAGTGATGTGATACCGCGTCACTCCCCCAAGCTTGGAACAAACCAAGGGGATGCCAAACCTGATGACGAATTACTCCTTCGGTGGTGGTGGTATTCTCTCATCATCGTCCGACTTCCAGGGCAAGGGCTCCCCATCAACAAAGGACATCGTGGTCTCTAGCATCCTGAAACTTGCAGCAGCACTTATGCGTTTAAACCTAACTTCATACTCACAGTTTTGATTTTGAATGTCGTAGAGCTGTGCTTGAAGTTCGTTGGTTGTTTGGTGGAGTGAGAGGACTTCATCCGTGAGCTCAGCAGTCTCTTTTTGGTGCTCGGCGATGAATTTGGATCAAATCTTATGGATGATATCCACTTCGTGTTCCGCCATCTTCTTGTACCTAAAGACTTCTTGCTCCAGTGCTTCCATCCTGTCCTTCAGACCTCCTTCACCCTTAGGGCCTTGAACCTCTTTTATCCGGACCTCCCCATCTTCAAACAACAACTCCTTGGGATGAATCTTCAACTCTCTCATGTATGGGTTGATGATATCCTCTAAAGAATCTTCCTTAGCTGATCCAGAGGAAGACATTGTGGCTCCAAATCTGGGACTCTACCTGTCAGAAATAGATCGAAACGAAAACACGATATACGAACCTCGGGAGATCCGGGGGATTATATATTACGAAGTTTCACAACAAGAGGAAGGTACTAGGAGAAAACGAGTCGGAGGCGGAGTCCGGAGTGGCCACACCACCTGGTGGCGTGGCCAGGGGTGGGCCCGCGCCACAGGGTGGTGTGAGCCACCTTGGCTCCATTTCCGTCCCTCTTTCGCTTCGTAGCTTTCTTATTGACTAAAAACTACAGAAATATAGTTGGATAGTATTTTCGTGGAACTTTTCTTACCAGAACTATTACCTATTCAAAAACGGAGTCTGCAGGTCTCTGAATTTGGTCCTTGATGAATTTTTCTAGAGTTATAACTTGAAAGGCATCAACATCTTCATTGTAAGAATTTCCAGCAATATAGTGCTTGAGTCGCTGCCCATTCACTACTTGTGTAGTATTATCTTTTAAAGAAGAAATTTTTATTGCTCCTGAACAGTACAGTTCTTCAATAATGAAAGGTCCTTCCCATTTTGACAGTAGTTTTCCTGCAAAAAATCTGAGACGAGACATATACAATAGAACTTTCTCACCAACATGAAATTCTCTCTTAAGTATTCACTTGTCATGCCATCTTTTAACTTTTTCCTTAAAGAGCCTAACATTTTCATAGGCTTCACTCCTCCATTCATCTAAAGAACTTAAGTCAAATAATCTTTTCTCGCCAGCCAGCTTACAATCCCTATTAAGTTCTTTAACTGCCGAGTAAGCTTTGTGTTCTAATTCTAAAGGTAGGTGACAAGATTTCCCATAAACCATTTTATAAGGAGACATCCCCATAGGGTTTTTGTAGGCAGTCCTATAAGCCCATAAAGCATCATTCAACTTTTTAGCCCAGTTTTTTCTAGATCTATTAATAGTCTTTTTCAAGATGGATTTAATTTCTCTATTTGATAACTCTACTTGCCCACTAGTTTGGGGGTGATAAGCTGAAGCAATTCTATGATTAACATCATACTTAGCAAGGGTCTTTCTAAAACCACCATGAATGAAATGGGAACCTCCATCAGTCATGAGATACCTAGGCACTCCAAACCTAGGAAAAATAACATCCTTAAGCATTTTTAAAGAAGTCTCCCCATCAGCACTCTTCGTAGGAATGGCTTCTACCCACTTAGTAACATAATCAACGACAACAAGAATATGAGTATAACCTTTCGAGGGAGGAAAAGGACCCATAAAGTCACATCCCCAGCAATCAAAGGTTTCAATAACTAGAGAGTAGTTCATAGGCATTTCATTGCGTCTAGAAATATTACCAACACGCTGACACTCATCATAAGATAAAACAAATTTTCTTGCATCTTTAAAAAGGATAGGCCAATAGAAACATGATTGCAGCACCTTCTGCGCAGTTCTATCTCCTGCATGATGTCCTCCATAAGCACTACCATGAAATTTATGCAATATCTCTTTTTGTTCATATTCTGGAAGACATCTTCGCATAATACCATCCACTCCTTCTTTACATAAGTGTGGGTCATCCCAAGAATAATGCCTCAAATCATAAACAAACTCTCTTCTTTGCTGAGCTATAAAAGTTGGAGGCAAATACTTGGAGACAATAAAGTTAGCATAATAAGCGTACCAAGGGCTCCCTCGCGAGCTTACCCCTACCGCAGCCAACTTCTCATTTGGAAAACTATCATTAACAGGCATAGGGTCAAAGGAGATATTTTCCAATCGAGATAAATTATCAGCTACAGGGTTTTCAGCACCTTTCCTATCTACAATATGTAGATCAAACTCTTGTAAAAGCAGCACCCATCTAATAAGCCTAGGCTTAGCGTCCTTCTTCGTCATAAGGTACTTAATAGCAGCATGATCAGTATGAATGGTGACTTTTGCGTCTACAATATAGGGTCTAAACTTATCACAAGCGAAGACGACATCTAGAAATTATTTTTCAGTAGTAGCATAATTCCTTTGAGCAACGTCTAGAGTCTTACTAGCATAATGAATAATGTTTAGCTTTTTATCAATTCGTTGCCCAAGGACAACACCTACAGCAAAATCACTAGCATCACACATTATTTTAAAGGGTAAACTCCAATCAGGTGGTTGAACAATAGGAGCTGTAGTTAAAGCCTTCTTAAGAGTTTCAAAAGCTTCCATACAATCATCATCAAAAACAAAGGGTACATATTTTTTAAGAAGATTAGTGAGGGGTTTTGATATCCTAGAAAAATCTTTAATAAACATTCTATAGAAACTAGCATGACCAAGGATACTACGAATACCTTTGATGTCTCTTGGGCAGGGCATTTTCACAATTGCCTCAACTTTAGCTCTATCCACCTCTATGCCTCTTTTGGACACCTTATGCCCAAGGACAATCCCTTCATTAACCATGAAGTGGCATTTCTCCCAATTAAGAACAAGATTTGTTTCTTCACACCTCTGCAAGACTTTATCAAGGTTGTGAAGACAATTATCAAAAGAAGTTCCATAGACGGAGAAGTCATCCATGAACACCTCCACAATTTCCTCACAAAAACCATGAAAGATAGTAGACATGCATCTTTGAAAAGTAGCAGGAGCATTACATAAACCAAAAGTCATACGTCTATAAGCATAGGTTCCGTAAGGGCATGTAAAAGTAGTTTTTTTCTTGATCTTGTTGTTTGACAGCAATTTGAGAGAAACCAGAATATCCATCAAGAAAACAAAAATGGGTCTTTTTAGACAACCTTTCTAGCATTTGATCAATAAAAGGAAGCAGGTAATCATCTTTCTTAGTAACTTTGTTAACTTTCCAAAAATCAATGCACAACCTATAGCCCACTATTATTCTTTGGGGAATAAGCTCATCATTATCATTAGGAACAACGGTAATTCCTCCTTTTTTAGGAACACAATGAACAGGACTAACCCATTCACTATCAACAATAGGGTAAATAATACCAGCATCAAGGATTTTCAATACCTCATTTCTTACCACTTCATTCATCTTAGGATTTAAACGCCGTTGGTGCTCTACTACTGGCTTTGCATCTGGCTCTATATTGAGATCATGCTGACATATAGTAGGAGAAATCCCTTTTAAATCATCCAAAGTATAGCCCATAGCCCCTCAGTGTTTCTTCAAAACCTCCAATAATCGTTCCTCTTCCTTCCTTGAAAGTTTAGAGTTAATAATAACAGGATATATCTTTTTATCATCAATGTAAGCATATTTAAGATCGTCAAGGAGAGGTTTTAGATCGAAAACCGGATCCTTTTTAGGTGGCAATGTGGTACCCAAATCTTCCACAGGCAAGTTATGCTTAAGCATCTTAGGTTGACGACGGACAATCTCGTTAATCTCATTTCTTTCTTCCATGAAGATCTCACTTTCGTGGTCTTCCATAAATTGCTGCAAAGCATTGTTAGGAGCAAGAGAAATAGAAGCAAGTTGTTCAACTCTAAAATCCTCATTATGGGTTTCATTTTCACAAGGTTCTTTAGTAAATTTCTAAAAATTAAACTCATAAGATTCCCCATCAAACTTAGTCAAGATTTTCTCTCTTTTGCATTCTATAATAGCTCCACAAATACTCAAAAAAGGTCTACCAAAAATGATGGGATAAGTTTTACTAGCAGCTGAACCAAGTACTAGAAAATCAGCAGGATATTTAATCTTACCACAAAGAACTTCTACATCCCGCACAATACCAATTGGAGAGATGGTTTCTCTATTAGCAAGGTGAATAACCACATCAATCTCTTCCAACTCGCAGGGACTGATTTCATGCATAATTTCTTTATAAAGCTCAGAAGGAATAGCACTTGAACTTGCACCAATATCACACAAACCATAATAGCAATGATCACCAATTCTAATAGATAGCATAGGGACACTAGCCTTTTTAGTTCTATTAGGATGTGAGACAACATTAGAAGCGTCCTCACAAAAGACTATGTGCCCATCTTCTATACTTTTAGTTACATGATCTTTAACAATAGCTACAACAGGTTCAATGCTTATTTGTTCATCAGGTTTTACAGTTATCTTTTCACTTTTAGTGATTACACTAGTTATCATAGGATGATCCTTTACCTTATCTGGGAAGGGTATCTTATCAATGTAAGGTTCAGGTAAAACATGATCAATAGTGCAATACTCAGTACTCTAACAGAACACGATCAAGAATATCTTTATAGGGTGCATGGTACTTGCTCCATCCCTTTGTTGGGATTTCAATATAAGAAGCAAAAGCCTTAAAACAATTTGTAATAACTTGTAAATCAAGACCATAAGCATTATTAATATTTTGAAAGTCATCAGTTCCCATAAAAGATTCAATGCATTCATAATCATAATTTATATCTGACTTTCTACCTTTGTCATTCTCCGAAGCTTCAGCATTATCTTGAATACGGTCCAGAAGATCCCATTTAGCTTCTTCTTCCATGCGAGTGAATGATCCAGCACAAGAAGCATCCAATAAATCCTTGTCATGAAGAGAAAGCCTTGCATAAAAGTTATTGATAATAATATTGTTGGGGAGCTCAAGAATGGGACATTTGAGCATTAGTAACTTCAATCTCCCCCAAGCTTGAGTTGTACTCTCTCCATCAAGAGGCCAAAAGTTGTATATTTGATTCCGATCTTTATGAATCTCACTAGGAGGATAAAACTTTAAATAAAACAGAGGTACTATTTCCTCCCATTCAAGAGCTTGACCATTCTTCAGCAGCTTATACCATTCCTCAGCTCTTCCTTTCAGTGAAAATGAGAATAACTTCTTATTAACTTGATCTATAGTAATACCTGCACACTTGGACAACTTGCATAATTCGTGTATAAAGAGCAAATGATCACCAGGATGGATAGTTCCATCCCCAACATAGTAGTTATCCATAACACGATCAATAATTCTTGTAGGTATTTTAAAGCATCATTCTCAGCAGGTGGTGGTTCATCTACTACCTTAGCAGTGGTAGTAGCATTACCAAATAAGAAACTCAACGAATTATCCATAACGAAAATAAAGCAACTAATAGAAGTAAACAATACTCACAGTAGAAGTTTCCTTTACCAGTTCCACTCTCCAATAGCGCTTCACTCCCCGGCAACAGCGCCAGAAAATAGTCTTGATGACCCACAAGTATAGGGGTGTATCATAGTATTTTCGATAAGTAAGAGTGTCGAACCCAACGAGGAGCAGAAGGTGCTGGCTAGTGGTATGGATCAGGAATTCTCTGCAAATACTTAGCAAACGGATTTTTAGGGGTTTTTGATAAAGCAGGTAAATAAAGTACGAGTAAAAAAAAGACAATAAGAATAAATGCAGCAAGTGGCCCAATCCTTTATGCAGCAAAGGACAAGCCGGTTGTATTACTTAAGATGACCAAATGTTCTCGAGGACACATGGGAAGATTGTCAAGTGCTTTCGCTTCATATAGTTGATTAATCTTCTTTAGCTTGCTAAGTGTTGTGTGGGTGAACCTGTGCTAATGTACCGACCTTCCTAGGACTAATACATACTTGTGATTATACCCCTTGCAAACATCTGTAAGTACAAGAAAGTAATTAAGGTAGAAACCTAACCACAGCTTTAAACTCTAAGACCCTTACGTCCCTTGTGCAATGGTTTCCTAACGGGGGTTCAGGTTTCTATCACTCCGGTAACCCCTACGATTAGTAGCCAGATACACAATGCATTCCACTAGGCCCATATAGGTGAAGTGTCATGTAGTCGACATTCACATGACACCACTAGAAGAAGTACACCACAACTTAATTATCAAACTATTGAATCTTTCTCAACACAATTCCAACACTAACAACATGACTTCTCCCATGTCCTCAAGAACAAATCGAACTACTCACAAGACATCATATGAATCATGATCAGAGATGGAATAATGATGTATAACAATCTGAACATAAACAATAATTTAATGGTTCCACTCAATAGCATCAACTACAAAGAGTAATCAACACCGGGAAAGTTTCCCCTATGAACTATGCAAGATTCAAACCAATTGTTACAGCAATATGGAGATGGTGATGAGGGTGCTGATGGTGATGATGATGGTGATGATGATGATGATGATCCCTATGAAATCTAGCTTGATGGTGGTGTTGATGGCAACGATCTCCCCTCTCCGGGAAGGAATTCCCCTGGCAGAAATCTGTCTGCCAGAGAGATCTTTCTCTCTTGGTGTTTTCTGCCCTGCAGAGGCGGCGGAATATTTCTGTGGTCGCTCCTCGAGTCTTAGGGTTTCGGGAGGAATATATACACCAGAGGGGAGAGCCAGAGGTGGGCCTGGGCGGCCACACCACCTGGTGCCGCGACCTAGGGTGGCCTGCCTTAGGGGGTGATGTGGGCCCCCGGTGGCCCATCTCCACTTCTCCTTCTGGCATCCTTAGTCTTCTGGAAAAATAGGATTTTCCGTATATTTTCCCGTATTTTCTGATCTTCGCGAATTTTGCCTCCAAACAGCACCTTTTCCATCAGAATCCTGACTGCAGCGGTCCATGCTCCAAAAGTCATCAACCTTGCAAAAACAGATGAAATAACATAAGTATCACCTCTTAATATGAAATATATCAACGAATAACAGTAAATTAGGATATAGAATAGTGATGCAAAATGGGCGTATCACGGGACTAGTTCGTCTTTAACATAGAATGATGTGTCCCAGGGCACAGTGCCCATGAAAAAGCCCTCGAGGTTGACCGTCATTATAAACACTAGAAACCGGCCTCGTTCTTCTGCCATAACTGTTGTATATACACAAAGGATTGCAAAGTGTGTTTCAAAGTTTAGATGACAATAGTGAAAATGACCATCATTATAAACACTAGAAACAAAGTCTCACTTTGTTGCCAAACGAATACTTCAACCCATTATGAGATAATGGTATGAATGTCAAAGTTAGGAAGACATTAACGATTTGCAAAGACATAATGATCTGGTAAAACAAAAGATGGGCATGACGTTTTCCATAAGCATGCATGATCAATAAACGCATATGTGATATGGTTTATGAGGAGTAAAATGCAAGCTAGATTATTTATACTCAAGTGCAAGTGGGAGACTGAAGGAGATATGCCCTAGAGGCAAATAATAAATAGGTTTTTATTGTCATATGTCAATTAATTCATAATAGTGTCATACTGTGCTATAACTGTATTAATACGAAACATTAATATACGTGTGGTATGTAAACAAACCAAGTCTCTAGTTACCTCTAGCAAACTAGTTCATTGGTCATGAGGATGATCTAGGGTTTCGAGATCATGGGCATTTATGCCAATTGACAACGAGGTCACGTCATTAGTTGAATGATGTGATAGACAAACAACCCAACCACTTGTATCTTAATGAGATCTAGTTACAAAGTTCACCATTAATGATAAAACTAAGGAAACCTCACAACTTGATTCTTAGACCGTGAGGTAATGCAAACCACCGTTCTAGAGGGAGCTTAGATGGTTATCAAGTATCATACCGTGACTGGGTGATTGAAAACGTGCCACTCAGGTTTCCCAAAGGGGCGTGTAGAGGAGTACATATGAAGACTAGTATTTTCCCATCCATGTAACGGACATATACATTAGTGGCCCTCTCGGTGATGTTGCATTAACGAAGCTTGCAAGCGTGTGACTAGGTCACGGAATGCAACGACATGGAAACGAGAAAACAAGTTCATCAGTAACGAGATCGAATGAAGGCATGGAGACACCATAAATCAAATCTCGGGTCAACTAGGTATCAAGTGGCAAAGGGAATGGGAAACGACGGTTTATGGTTCAAACGACATTATCATCGTGGAATGCACAGGGGTCATTACGAGCATCCCGGTCCCGCTATTGATCATTGAAGGAGATCATGTCTGTGCCATTCCCGAGCCATGGGGAAATACACTTAAGGGTACGATGATCTAGAGATCCTCTGTAAGTTGGAATCACCATATGAAAGAGAAAAGGAAACCGGAAATGTTCTGTGAGAGAATCAGAATCATTCCGGGAAAGTTCCCAAGTCGTTCGGAGGAAATCGAAAGGGACCCAAAAGGTGTTTCGGGTCAAGTCGGTTTTTGTAATATGTATTTACGTGTTAATTAATTTAATTAATATTAAATATAATATTAAAATCTAATTTGAAGGGGTATTTCACTAATGGGCCAAACTTCCTAGGGAAAAAGGGCCCATGAGGGAAAACCGAAGGAGGGAGGGGCCAAGGGCCAAAGGGCCAAGGCCTAGGCGCCTCAAGGGGCCCCACCCGGCCATCCTAGGGCTGTGCACAGGGTGGGGCCCACCCCTGGCCGGCCGGCCCATGGAGCCCTAGGGCCCATGGCGCCTGCCCCCTCTCTCCCTTGTTTAGTCCCACATGGGAAACCCAAAGGGGAGGGAACACCCCCTCCCCTATATAAAGGGGTGCCCATGGGTGGGATTTGACAAACCAATATTTGGAGAAGTCCTTTGGTTGACTTTCTCCTTCCCTCTCTCTCTCCCATCTCGATGCGTTGGCACGGTCCCAAGCAAGGACTATCCGAGCAAGAGACACTGCACTTTTCTTGACCTGTTGTTCTTGCGAGATTCAAGGAGATCTTCTTACACTCGGCGAGATCAAGGAGCTGGAGGTCGTCATCATACACCGTATGTGTACGAAACCACGTGGGGCCTCACTTGAGGCACCTTGGATGTTGTGAGCCGTAGTTGCTGCACGATGAAGAAGGAGGAAGGGGTGACCTGCGAGGAGCTTCGCGACCTTGAGGTCAGCTACGAGTTCGACTACTCCAACCATGTTCCCCTCAGAATGTTAACCGCGTACAATCTACAAGGGTATGTATTATGTATGCTTAGCCGTTACCGCATTACTACATAGATAGATCTTGGGCAGTTTAGGAGGTTCCAACATAGGAAATTTTTTGTTTTCTTCTGCGGAACCCTTCACAAAGACCACAACATTTCTGCCAAGGACGCGCTCCAGAAGGCCAAGGTCACACTTCGATGTCTCTGAGAGGAGACGATGCCGAAGGCCAAGGTGATCGAAGACGTTGACAGTCTTGCTGAAGCTTTCACTGGGGTTGGGCCCATAGACTACAAGAACATGCAGAAGGGAGCGGGTGCATCCCTCGGGCTAGTGATGGCACATGCCTGTGGTGCTAGGCTGAACGTGAGTAGAATCACGTCGAAGATGCCGATTACTGAAGAAGGCGAAGAGGTAGCATTCGCTCCTTTTGCACCTAGCTCTCAGAAGTACAAGTCCCGGCTCATAGAGACGCTCGTGAAGTATTCTCCGAAGCAAAAGCGACTAAACATGGCTAAGGCAATGGTGCCAGGGGCTGCTGCTACAAAGTTCACGATGTCGGAGGTTACCATAGAGTCCACGAAGCCCGTAGATGCTGATGCACATGTCTAGTTGTTCTTCTTATTGTATAGTTATGCTAGCTGCTTGAGACGTCCTAGATTACTTTTGTGGGGGTGCCCCATCGAAACTTGTTTAAGCTTGATGCGTTAATTTTGGTTGTTTGATGCTTCTTCTTGTTTTCTTCAGGATTGAATTCCTTGATCAATGATTCATATCCTTCAATTGTTTGCTTGAATAGGGTCCTGCGAGTGGTGCACAGGGCATGCCACCTTTGTCTGTGTCCTTAGCTCTACCTTGCCCAAGAGCGGACGAATCTTCCCAGCTCACGCGATTAGGCGACCGTGTGAAGGAGCTGGATAGAAAGGTGCATATCAACCGTGGTAACGCCGATGTGTGGATATCGAAGGCGGAGAAAGCAGCTGAGCGGGAGACGTATCTCCTTGGCAAGGTTGCCCAGATCAGTGAACGACTGCTATGTGAGCATCATTCGACTAACTTGCGTTGCTCTTGACTTGTCATGAACTAGACTGATGTATTTTGCTTTGCATGTGCAGTTGTCAATCTCATTCGACAAGAAGAGAGGGATCAAATCAGCATTCGACTAAATTTCCTAACTCAAGCGGAGCTAGAAGCTAGGGTTCTTATGGACCAATCGAGATCAGGCAACCGTGATGGCGACCCTACAAGACCGTATTTCGAAAGTGCTACACTTCTTGAAGATGCCGCGGTCATCTTTTAAGCATATTTTTAGGGTGATGTTCCTGCTGGACGTGGTCCCTACAACTCTACTCGTGTTGGTATGGAAATTCCATGACGCTGATGATGTTCGCGAGTGCGTGCACCAGCAACTTGTCACAGGTGCTAAAGATGTGCTTGCACTTGTGCATATGCAACATCTGGATGTGGACTTGGATGCTATTGCAGAAGGGCCTCCGGCACCTCTAGACATTATGGAGTGGAACATGGTTCCACACTATCGAGCGGTTGCGCCGCCAGTGGATGACATCGTGAACTTATTCAATGAGCGAACCAACGTCCTCCTTCAATGCCAGTAGAGTAGCTGTTAGCCTGCACAAAACATATAATTGTTGTAAAGCTCATCGAGTTTTGATTGGCTGTTTTGTGGACTTTGTAATTATTGCAAACTTGCTAGCTTTTATATGTATCGAGTGTAATTATGTGATGCCTTTTTGTTAGGCTGATGCTCCCAAATCTCAGTGCCTTGCCAACCTGTCAGTTGCGCTACAACTGGGCTAGAGTTGTTCAAGGGTTCGATTGTAAGAGGTATCAGCTACTCAGGCTATCGCTATGGTGAATTGTTTGTGTGACGAGGTCGTCGGGGAGGCACAGCCCCCGAGTGCAAAATGTATGAAGAGGAAAATATAATGAGACACATGGTTGAGGCACTTAGGTTTATTTATTGTAGAATAGCAGGAGGTACATTGTGTGGAAAACATCTAGCTGAGTAGCCTTATTGTAAAGGAAAAAACATCTAAGGGTAGAAACATTGCAGCTGCATGACGTTCCACGGGTTGGAGTATGCGACTCCAGTCTCTAAGTCCTTGAGGTGATAGGCCCCACCTACAATCACTTCGGTGATCACGTAGGGTCCTTTCCATGGAGATTCGAGCTTGAGGTACCCCTTCTACTTTAGTCGTAGGACGAGGTCTCCTTCTATGAAGCACCTTGGTTGCAGCCGTCGGCTATGGTACTTGTGGAGGCTCTACTGGTACACAGATGACCATTCCACGACGATTTCATGCGCTTCATCGAGTAGATCGACAGAGCCCTCGAGTGTCGTTGTAGATTCGGCTTCGTTGTAAGCGACTGCCCGTGGGGCCTTGTAGCGCACTTCAGCTGGTACTACCTCCTCGGCACCATGCACCATGAAGAAAGGCGTGTACCCAGTGGCACTATTCGGGGTTATCCGTAGGCTCCATAGTACAGAGGGAAGCTCCTCCGCCTAGCATCCTACAGCTCGTTTGAGAGGCCGAAGGAGGCACTTCTTGATGCCATTGCAAACTAGGCCATTGGATTTGTAGATCTGACCATTGGTCTGAGGGTGTGCCACGAAAGCGTAGCTGATGTTAATACCTAGGTTTTCGCAGAAATCCTGGAACTCTTTTGAGGTGAAGTTTGTTGTGTTGTCGGTGATGATGTTGTGCGGCACCCCGAATCGGAAAACGATGGATTCGAAGAACTTGACGTTGGTGGCTCCAGTTTGGTTTGTCACCAGCATGGCCTCGATCCTCTGGGCGATGACTTCTGCAGCTTGCTGACCATGTCGAGTCCCCACTGTGTGAAGGGCCAGGCGACGGGTATTGTCCTAAGTTCCACGCCTGGTGCGTGCGGTTTATCCGCGAATCTCTAACACACGTTGCACCTTTCGATGATCTCCTGGATGTCGCACATTGTGGTGGGCCAGTAGAAGCCATCTCATAGTGCTTTAGTGACGAGGGAACGACTGCCCACGTGATGTCCGCAGGTGCCCTCGTGTATTTCGAGGAGGATTCCTCTAGCGTCAGCGTTAGTGATGCGTCGTTGGAAGACGCCCGTGATGCTTTGCTTGTACAACTCGTCGTTGATTATTGTGAAGGCCTTGGACCATTGAGCGATGTGTCGCGCATCCATCGAATCATCTAGCAGCTTCTTGGTGAGCAGGTATGTGATGTACATCTGTGTCTAGGATGGCTTAATTAGCATGATCTCCATCAGACCTTCGGGTGCAGATCCTTGTTCTGCAGAGGCAAGTCCTTCGGCTTCTTCGGGTGACGTAGCCCCCGAGTGTGCTGCTGCGTCTGATGGCCTTGTAGTACCCTTTATCTTGATGGATCATTCACAGGTTTGCTACAAGAATACGCCCGGTGGCACCGGGGCACAGGTGGAGCCTATGTTGGCGAGCGTGTTAGCTTCCTCATTACTTTCGCGACCGACGTGCCATAGTTCGTAGCCATTAAAGTCCCCTTCGAGTGCATTCTAGAGGTCGCAATATGTGATCATGTTGTCACTCAAGGCGTCGCACCTGTTCATGGTTTGTTGAACCACGAGGTTGGAGTCGCCGTAGATGACGAGCCTTGTTGTGCTGCAAGTCTTGGCCATCCCCATCTCGTGGATCAGTGCTTCGTACCCTGCCTCGTTGTTGGATGCGTGGAACTTCATTCGCAGGATATATCACATCATGTCGCCTTGGGGAGATGTCAGGATTACCTCCGCACCAGCTCCTTCGTTACGCTTGGATCCGTCGAAGTTCATAGTCCATAGGTTGGACATATCTAGTTTATCTAGGAGATGATTCTCTATCCAGTGGACGAGAAAGTCCGGCACTACATGCGACTTGATCGTTGTCCACCGCTCGTAGGCAATGTCCCGTGGGGATAGTTCGATGCCCGAGAGGGTCACCTGACCCGTCACATCTGGGTTGTTGAGGATGTGATTTAGCAGGGTGTCGCTCACCACAACTATCGGGTGCTCCTGGAAGTAGTGGCATAGTCGTCGTATTGTCATGAAGACATCATAGGGCAGCTTCTAGTAATGCGGGTACCGTAGCTTTGTGGGTGTCAGTACCTCGTTGAGGTAGCACACTAGGCATTACACCCCATGGATCTTGTTCTCTTCGGCTTGTTCGACCAGCAGCATGGTACTGAGCACCTGGTTGGTGGCTGATATGTATAGCAACATTGGCTCCTTTTCCCTAGGGGTCACCAGAACAAGCAAGGTGGAGAGCAGGCACTTGAGATCTTCGACTGCTTCCCGCACCTCGTCCGTCCACTCAAACTTGTCAGTCTTGCAGAGAAGTTGATAGAATGGTAGTGCCTTCTCTCCCATCCGACTGATGAATCGGCTGAGCGCCGCGATTCCCCCAGCTAGCTGCAGGACGCCCTTGACGTTCTTCATCTTCTCCATGGTCAGTATGGCCTTTATATTTTTAGGTTGGCCTCTATTCCTCTGGCAGAGATGAGGTACCCGAGAAGTTGCCAGGATGGGATGCCGAAGGCACACTTCTCCGGATCCATTTTGATCCTATAGCGATCAAGGTTGTCGAAGTTATCACGGAGATCATCGATGAACGTAGTTTCCTATTTGGTTTGGACCACTATATCATCAATGTAGACCTGAACATTGCGGCCAAGCTGGTTCTTGAGGAAGGCCTTCATGCACCGTTGGTAGGTGGCTCCTGGGTTCTTCACCCCGAAGGGCATCGTTGTGTAGCAATAGACGCCGAAGGGCTTGATGCAGGCTATCTTCTCTTGATCTTCATCCTTCATTCGAATCTGATGATAGCTTGAGTAGGCGTCGAGGAAACAGAGGCGTTCACATCCCGCGGTGGAGTCGATTATCTGGTCGATCCGCGGTAATGGGAAGTGGTCCTTCGAGTAGTGTTTATGATGGGTTCGTAGCAAGGAAAACACAAATTTTCTACCGCAAGAACAAACAAAACCAAGATCCAATCTAGGAAAAGCCAAGATCTAATCTATTAGATCAGTGCAACAAGATAGATGTGTACTAACCCTTGTAGATCTGAAAGCCTTGTGCGAGATTGGATCTCGTGGTTGATGTAGACGATCACTTGATGATATCAAGATTGAGTAGACGATCCTTCTGGCGCGGTGTTCTGGTAGCACTTCCGCAGTCGGTCACACATGCGGAGTCGATATAGACCTTCCTCTCCCTGTTCCAGCAAGCAGCGGAGGTGGTAGATCTCCACGGAATCCCAACATGACGACGGCCTGGTGGTGGTGGTGGAGAAGGATTTCTGCAGGGCTTCACCTAAGCCGGGGTAGGAGGATGGCGGAGGAGAGAGGCGGCCAGGGTTTGGGGTGGAAGAAGCAAGGGGGAGGCGCCCCCACCCCTCTTTATATAGAGGGGGGTGCGGCCTAGGGCTGGCACCCTTCGCCCTCTAGGGCCAGCACGCCAAGGGAGGGGGAGGATTTCTTCCCCCGAAGTTTCCCTCTTTCTTTCTTGGTTTTCATGTAACCCTATGGACCCTTCTGGAACTTTCCAAAACACTCCGAAACCTTCTAGAACCTCCATATTAATACTTCGGAACATTTCTGAAACCCAGAAAATGATCTCCATTATATGAATAATATTCTTCGGACAATTCCAGATCTCCTCGTGATGTCCCGAATCCAATCCAAGACTCCGAACAAGATTCGGTCTCCAACGCATATTCCATATCTACCTAAAACAACATAGAACCTTAAGTGTGTCACCCTATGGTTCACGAATATGTAGACATGATCGAGACACCTCTCCGATCAATAACCATCAGCGGGATCTGGAGATCCATAATGGCTCCCACATAATCGACGATGATTTCGTGATCGATAGAACCATTAACATACGAAACCAATTCCCTTTGTCACACGATACTCTACTTATCCGAGGTTTGATCATCGGTATCTCCATACCTAGTTCTACCTCGTTACTGATATGTACTCTTTACTCATTCCGTGATATGTCATCCCTTGTGACCTAGTCACATGCTTCCAAGCTAATTAGATGACATTTCACCGAGAGGGCCTAGAGCATATCTATCCGTCATATGGATCGACAAATCCCAGTCTTGATCCATGCGCTTCAACACATACTTTCAGAATACCTAATGCCACCTTTATAACCACCCAGTTATGAAGCGGCGTTTGATGTCATCAAAGTACTCATCTGGTGATGGTGATTAACACAATCTCATGGTCGAAGGATTAGGTTACTATGTACTTGAAAGCTTGTAGCAAAATGAACTTAATGACTTGATCTTATACTATGCTTACTATGGGTGTGTGTCCATCACATCATTCTCCTAATGATATGATCTTGTTATTAATAACATCCAATGTCCATGATCAGGAAACCATGATCATCTATTAATCAACAAGCTAGTCTTAACAAGAGGCTTACTAGGGACTCTTTTATGTTTACAAAACACACAAGTATTAGTGTTTCCTAATAATACAATTATAGCATGGGAGGTAAACATTCATCATAAACACAAAGATATAATAATAACAATTTCATTTGTCCCTCTTGGGCATATCTCCAATAGTCTCCCACTTGCACTAGAGTCAATAATGTAGATTACATTGTAATGTACCTAACACCCATGGCATTATGGTGTTGGTCATGTTTTGCTCTAGGGAGGGGTTTAGTCAACGGATCTGCCACATTCAGATTAGTGTGTACTTGCCAAATCTTTATGTCGCCATCTTGGACATAGTCGCGAATAACATGGAAACGTAGCTTGATGTGCTTTAGCTTGCTGTGTGACCTTGGCTCCTGTGCATTAGCTATGGCACCCGTCTTGTCACAATAGATGGCCATTGGGTCCAACGCACTAGGGACCACAAGCTCAGTAATGAACTCCTTCATCCATATCGCTTCTTGTGCATCCTCCAAAGCAGCTATGTATTTTGTTTCTGTTGAAGATTTTGCCACAATGATTTTCTTGGCACTTAGCACCATTCAAAATAAATACGTATCCAGACTGTGACTTCGAGTCATCCGGATCGGTGTTCCAACTAGCATCGGTGTAACTGTTTACAACAAGCTATTCATCACCTCCATAAGAGAGAACCATATCCTTAGTCCTATTAAGGTACTTGAGGATATTTTTGACCGATGTCCAGTGTTCCATTCCAGGATCACTTTGATATCTGCTAGTCAAACTAACAACGTGTGCTATATCCGGTCGTTGTCGTGGTGGTGTCACGACAGATGACATGGAAAGGCTAAAGGTGGGGACTAAATGCACTAGGGGAATCCAGGAGGGATAATGTGGTGATTCCACACACAGTAGCTTTGTATTTGATTCACTTCCACAGATTACAAGTGCTCCTCGAGCTGTATTGGGGAGAGGAGGAAGAAGGGACTCTCTTACTCTCACCACTAGCTAGCTCTCAAGAACACACACAACTCGCTAGAGCTCAACCATTCAAAGACCAACCCCTTCTACAGAGGCCCTAGCCCTCCTTATATAGGGGTGGCTAGGTCTCCAATTAGGGCATACGTGGAGGCATATTCCTTGGAATATGCCTCCTCCCAAAATTGTAAGCCGACCGGGTCACTTTTGCCCAGCGTCATCCATGTAGAGGCTACGTGGGCCTCTGCGGCGCCCGCGTCATCCGACACAGGCATCGTCACCTTTGTCGGCCACGCCTCGATGGTCCTGGCCTCTGTCCGCTTCGCTCATGCTCTGCGTACAGTGGTCACCCTTTGACCAGTGAGATACGTTCCTTCTCTTACAATCTTGATATAACCCAAATCGTACCTAGTTGATCCGGCCACACCAGTACCTGCATATAAGTTAGATTCATCTCACCGACATACGGCGTAAGTCGGTTGAGACCCATTTAGGTGGACATCCCCGGTCCGGGTTACTCCGTGATTCGGCCTGCCTTGAGGTGACTCGGCCAGCACTCGCTTTGACCTTGCCGTACCTCGGCTATCTTGGCCTTTATACCCCGGTGTGACCCTACCCAGGGGTATCCCCCCAACATTAGTCCCCAAAGCTGGTGCAGTCTTAGCTGCTTTAGCCGCTAAGGCCACAGCAGGTTCAATTTTACCGAGTCTTTTGCTCCTTTTCCGAGTTATCTCATAATCCGGATTTCATAGGTTTACTTTCCCTTGGCACATTCCGAGTTTTCACTCGCTGGCCGGGTCACCTCATACTTATCCGGGTCACTCTTCCTTCTCTCGTACGCTTCCCCACGTGGAGGCTAATCATTACTTTGCCTCATTTTAAGGGCCTGCGATAGTAATCTTTGCATGATTATTGTCGATATATCTTAGCGCACATCAGATCGTGCCTGCCTCCTTGTTAACTGTATCATAACGTCACGTCATGGGATCTCCTGCGCCCTGTGGCCCTTCCTGTGGCTCATCGCTCATTGGCTGATCCGGGTCATACACGGCCACACCGTGTGTCCCGCTCGCACAGCACGATCCCACTACCCCTTAAGGGCGTGGTTAAATAGGGGAGGGGCACGCCCCTTGGGTCCTTTCCCCACTCTCGCGCCCCTCTGCCTCTTCTTCTTCCTCTTCCTCTCCAGCGACAGCGCCACCATCAAGACTTATGAGCTGCGCCGCCGCTGCACGCTTCCTCACACTGCCGCCTCCACGCATCTCCTCCGCCACAGGTCCTCGCCAGTCTAGGCCACTGCGCCCCACCGCCGCTAGCGCCAGTGAGGATAGTGACCTCAAGATGACAGAGGAGGAGCTCGCCGTCACGGAGCAGGAAATGGAGGAGGACGCGGGGAACGCCGACCGCGGCGCCTGGGCTGGGTCCTGGGTGTGCCAGGACAACCTCGATTGGTTGTACCCCACCCAGCGTATCCAGAGGGCGTCCTCGCGCGTCTTGCCGCTGCCGAGCTTGCCCCCTCACCCAATCCGGGTGAGTATGTGGTATTTCTGTCCCACTTCCAGCGCGGGTTAGGGCTCCCATTTAGCAATTTCTTCAACGACTGGCTCAATACCTACGAGCTTCAGCCGCACCATCTTCTGGCTAACGCCATTACCTCACTCTCTGCTTTCGCTTCCACCATCGAGGGCTACGCCAGACTGTGGCCCACGAAGGAGCTCTGGATCTGGTTCTTTGGCCTTCGCCGGAACGTGGTTCCGAATATCCAGCTTAATCCGGAGGACAAGCAGCTCACGCAGTTTGGCCCAACTTCCATCTCCCCCCAGAAACAGTCTATCTTTCCCCGAGTTACGGGGCTTGACTCCTGCAAGGGCTCGGCTCGAACCTTCTTCTATGTTCGAAATGGTACAACTGAAGATCTGATCCGGCTGCGCCCCTACGCTCCGGGTCCTCCCAATCCGGATATGTGGGATGCGGTCCCCAAGAAGCCCGCCGTCGTGGTGAACCAAGTCAACAAAAGGTTCCAGGAGCTGAAGGACTTGGGATTGCGCAACGAGGATGCGATGATTACATTCGTCCACAACCAGATCTTCCCCCCTCCAGAACCGTACACATAAAGTTTGCCACATGATCTGGGGCCGTGACCCCAACCGGACCTCCTCATTTGAGTTGAGCAACACCGATATCTTCCGCCGGGTCAAGGCCCTCTTCACCACTAAGAAGGACTTCTCAGCTGAGTGGACGTGGGGGATCGAACACTTCTGCGGAGATAGGCTTCCCCCCGCGGTAAGTCTCGTGCCCAAAACTTTCTCCGAATTGTATCATATGTCGGTTTCTGTTGTAGGTTTAATCCCTTTGTCTTTTCTTTCCCTTAGATGTTTCCTCAGCAAACCATTGAGGATGGCACCGAGCCTTCTCTCAAATGGACGCCTGATCGAGACACCTCGGATGCGGAGGAGCCGGATCAGGAGATGTTCCTGCCGATGGCCGATGCGACCAAGCGGCACACCGATAAACTCTCTTCCATTACAGATTGGCCCGACGATGAAGATGATTCGAACGTTGAGGTGATGGAGGCATTTGACGCTGTCCCCCTTTCTTATGATTTTACGACATCAGCTAACCCCGGTGGGCAGATCCATGAAGATCCTCCCCTTGCCACGGGTGAGTCTGTCCTGGTCGCGCCGAAGAAGAGGGGGGCCGCATCTGCTTCTTCCACCAGACCTTCTCAGCCATCTAAAAGGCGAAAGAAGTCCGCGGACAAAGCTGCCACCAAGGCCACGACTAAGGCCATGGCCCGGAGATCTTGCAAGCCGAAGGAGCCCTTGACTTCGGATGAGTAAGTCATTTCTCCCTTTGCTATTGACTTGTTCTTCCTTTGTTAAAGTTTCTCATTATTTATGATTTGATTCGGCAGAGCCATGGTGGAGGTCCCTCAGAGTGGATCCGACATTGCTTCGCTGCTCCGACATACCCCTTCTCCCCTCGTGGCGACGATTCACGCCCGTTGAGCCCCATTCAGGAGGGTTCAGCGGCTGCTCCGGGTTCTAGCCCACCTCGCCAAGAGGAGGGCAACCTTGGAGCGGGGGAAACTGGCTCTGCCGAGGCAGCAACAACCACTACTTCGGCTCCACCGCAACCAGCTACCACCGAGGTTCCTTCAGCACCTCCGCCGAAACAGAAATCAGGACCAACACCATCATCAGCTCCAGCACCAGCAGCAATAGCAAAAACAACAGCAGCAGCACCAAGCCCCTCTGCCTCGTCCAAGTCTTCCAAGGCTCAGCGAGAAGACATCAACAGCACCAAGGCTAGCGCCAAGGCAGCTCCCAAGGGCAAATCTGCTGCAGCAACTTCAACTTCTCAGCAGCAGCCCAAGGGTAAAAAGGCTCCTGACGCCACCAGGGCAGCATCAATCGAGGCTGGATAGCGCACACTCGCGTCCATGCTTTCGAAGAAGACTCCACCACCAAAGGACGCCCTTGCCGAGCCAGCTGATGCGCAACTCGTTTTGCACACCAGCCCCGCCGTTGCCCAGGTTGAGAGGAGAGAAGCCCATGCTAAGGGTCTAGTTGCACCTCACATGCTCAGCGGCGAACGCTATCCTCCGACCTTCATCGAGTTTGTAAACAACTGGAACAAGGTGGAGTTCGTCCACAATGATGATCTCCTGGAGAAATTCAGGCCTGCTGAGTTTGCTGCCCAGATGAATACCGTTGCCAGGGCAATTAACCTTGCTGGTCAGATGATGGAGGTACTTTACTTCATCTTTTCCTTAACATGTTGTAGATATTAGTGATATACCCATTAGTCCCCGATCCTCCGGGGGAGTAACTTGTTACTCGGCCGGATGCTCCTTAGAAAACTAACGTAGCTCCTTAATAACTTCGAATATGCACACACCTAGATCCGGGTTAAGTTCCACTTGGCCCGGATCTTGTACACTTCGAATATGCACAAACCTAGATCCGGGTTAAGTTCCACTTGGCCCGGGTCTTGTACACTTCGAATATGCACAGACCTAGACTCGGGTTAAGTTCCACTTGGCCCGAATTTTGTACACTTCGAATATGCACACACCTAGAGCCGGGTTAAGTTCCACTTGGCCCGGATTTTGTACACTTCGAATATGCACACACCTAGAGCCGGGTTAAGTTCCACTTGGCCCGGATTTTGTACACTTCGAATATGCACACACCTAGAGCCGGGTTAAGTTCCACTTGGCCTGGATTTTGTACACTTCGAATATGCACACACCTAGAGCCGGGTTAAGTTCCACTTGGACCGGATTATGTACACTTTGAATATGCACACACCTAGAGCCAGGTTAAGTTCCACTTGGCCCGGATTTTGTACACTTCGGATATGCACACACCTAGAGCCGGGTTAAGTTCCACTTGGCCTGGATTTTGTATACTTCGGATATGCACAAGACTAAGCTATCTTTCTGTACTCTTTTCAGGTGACCACCAATTGCCAGAGGGCTGAGTTTCAGCGTCTCTTGGGTACTCACAAGATGCTACGCGCGAAACATACCATGCTTCTCACCGAACACGAGAAAAGGGGTAAGTTTTCTCCTTGCCATTTTTCATCTCTCTTTGTCTTTTTTCCGCCGAACTAATCCATCATTTGGATTTCGCAGCTGGAGTGGAGGCTTAAAATATCCTCATGAAAAAAAATCTGGATCAGATAAAGGGTAAGTCATTCTTGCTCAATCTCTCTACGCCCTATCTTCTTTTCTTCTTGGCTCGGCAAATATTCATACCTCGGCTTTGCTAAGTCAACAAACTATTTCAGCATCTCTTGAAGATAGTGTACCCGTGCCTGACATGATGCTGCATTTTCTCGAACAAGCAGGGCAGCACCAGGCCGAACTCAAAAAGAAAGATGATGAGCTTGCCCTCCTCCGAACCAAAGATGATGAGATTGTCAAGCTTAAGGCAGACATGAAGAAGCTCAAGGCGCAACACAAATCTGAACTAGATAAAGCAGGCCAAGACTTTACTGAAGAGTGCGAGCGCCTCAACCTCCAGATCGCCAAGGACCAAGAATTGCTGAAGGAGTCCAGCGTCAAGCTTGAGTCGGCGAATGCTGAACTTGTGAACCTCCAGGAGAGGCGCGACAACTGCACCAAGGAGCTGACCCGGGTTCACAGCCATATTTCTGGTAAGTTCTTTTCCTTCAATCGACGTTGATCTTTCCGGGTCTACTTCCTTTACTTACTCCACCTGTCTTATTTTTTTAGGCAAATTCCTGGAGAGTGATGTCATTGCATCCAATGCTGTTACCAACTTCCGCAGGCAGAGGGGTACTCCATCTGGTCCTGGCACCATTCCTCTTGATCTCGAGGACTTGATAGTCAGCTTGCCCTCCCGAGTCGAGATCATGAAGAACTACGGCTAGGATAACTTGGACGTAGTAGTCCGGATCTTCAATGTCTTTTGGCCTGAAGAAGATACTCCGGAGAGTGCCACTGTTCTTTTTGCCAGGCTTATGGAGTGCGAGACTCAGCTCGATCTCTGGAGAGAATCTGCTGGACGTGCCGGAGCCGAAATTGTCCTCCATTACGTGCTCACTTGGTATGAAAAGATAACTTGAAGCTTCTTGAGCGCATGCGCACCGGATCAAGGTGGTCCACTGACCCGGAATGGATAGCTCGGCGCAAGGCTTGCACCCATAACCTTATTCAATATGCCCCCATCCATCAATGGAATGAGGGACCAAGTTTCCTTGGCGCCGTCGACGACGAATATGTCGAAGATGGTTCAGGTGACGAAGAAGAGGACAAAACCTCGGATGTTGAAGAGGATGAAGAGGATGTTGAAGCCGAAGCTGGAGCTGCACCTGCTGGTGCCGAATTACCTCCCCCCGCTGCTCCTTAATCAGAAACACTTTGAATTTCATCAGATCCCTGGTATGCCGGGTGTAATTGTATTAAGAATTTAAGTGATGTTTTGCTACTAAGTTTTTGTGCCGGATTAACTTGGGCGTAGTCCCCGAGTTTCACTTTCTTGTTTCTCCAATCTCTTGGCTCGGCTCGTGTCCACCTTGGTTCGGTTTTATGATTTACGAGTCCGAGTTTCAAAAATTGTCTTAACAATATTTGGAAACTTTAGGATTAGCTCAAAATAATTCAGCAAAGCAAATTTAAAGTAAGCATAAGGTTAGTCCAAAAACAAACATCGGCTCGATTAAGTTCCTTTCCTTAGTCGTTTTTCATGTGCTACGCAATTCCAAACTTGTTCTCTTGCTTGCCATGAAGCCAAATCTTGTTGGACAGCAGCAAGTCGAAGAGTTAGGTTCTTGGTGCTCACACACTACTAATCCGGCTTAAGTAGAAACAACTTACGCCAGCCGACGTATAAATAATAAATACAAAAGACAACAAATATTATCAAGGCAGTCCCCGAGTTACTGGTCGAGGTTCCCACATTTCATTGATAAGCTCATTGTCAGCATACACACCGACATATGAGAGACTCGGATACATACACTTCTCTGCTAAGTGTAGAAAGGACGAAGTAGAGATACATTCCATGGACGCTTAGATTCCTCGCCGGACCTGTCCGCCTTGTTCTTCTCTTGTGGTTTTGCATCGATAAGATAATAAGAATCATCGTGCAATGCTTTGCTCACAATGAATGGCCCTTCCCATGGGGGGATAACTTGTGCATGCTAGTAGTACGTTGTACCAACCGGAGTACCATATAACCTTCCCGGAAAACTCGGGGGTTTACTTTCCGGCTATGATAGCATCGGAGGTTTTGCTAATATATGGTGGATCCGGACAATGCCAATTCTCTCGCTTCTTCCAGCAGATCAATATCATTTTGCAGGTCTTCTTGCACTTCGGCTTCTGTGTATTGGGTGACCCTAGGCGAGTCATCCTCTATGTCGGCTGGTAATACAGCTTCTGCCCCATATACCAGAAAGAATGGCGTATAGCCTGTTGATCGATTCGGAGTTGTTCTTAAACTCCATAGTTCCGCTGGTAGTTCTTCTATCTAGCACCCCGCTGATGTCTACAGCGGCTCAATGAGCCGGGGTTTTATCCCGGATAATACTAATCCGTTGGATCTCTCCACTTGTCCGTTTGATGCGGGATGCGCTACCGAGGCAACGTCCAGCCGGATCTTCTTATCTCGGCAGAATCACGCAAATGCTCCTTCAGCAAAATTTGTGCCATTATCTGTTATGATACTGTGAGGATAACCGTATCTCAAGATGATGTCTTTGAGTAATGTCACGGCCGTAGCTCCATCACATTTTCTTATTGGCTTTACTTCAATCCACTTTGTAAATTTATCAACCTTGACCAAAATGTGAGTCATATTTCCCCTTGCTGGTTTGAACAGGCCAACCATGTCGAAACACCATACGGCAAATGGCCAGGTGATTGGTATGGTCTTGAGCTCCGGCATTGGCATATGTGTCTTGGTAGCATACCTTTGACAACCATTGCATTTTCTTACCAAGTCCTCTGCTTGTTCTAAGGCACTTGGCCAGTAGAATCCATGCCGGAAAGCTTTTTCTACCAAGGCTCTGGCCGAGGCATGATGCCCACATTCCCCTTGATGTATATCTCGGAGGATGTTAAGCCCTTCTTCCGGGTCAACACATCGCTGGAGGACATTAGTCTCACTCCTTTTGTATAGCTCGGAATTGATGATCATGTATGCCTTTGCTCTCCTTTGAGTTTGCCTGGACAGCACCTCCTCAGCGGGTAAGGTTCCATCTTTCAGGAATTAAAATATGGGCAATGCCCAAGCTGGTACAGCTCGCACTGGGAACGCATCCTCATCAATTTCCATCTGATCCACCGGCATAACCTCAGCCGGATCGCACTGAGAAGTCCCCGTGTCTTGTGAAGCTGTCCCCGGGTTCGCTGAGGCAGTCCCCGGGTTTCGCGTACCACCTCCCATGTCAATGTCCATGGGTACGGCTCCGGACTCCAGATCTTCCGGGACGTAGATTGAGTCGGTTTCTAGGGACGGCCTGATGGATGGTTTCTGAGGTGTTCTAATGCTACATCCAGTGGAATTGCTTGTCGGGTTGATCCGAGCTTTGACAATACGTCGGCAGCCTCATTTTCCACCCGGGGTACATGGTGAAATTTGCATCCCTCAAAGTAACCAGATATCTACTGCGCATGGAATCTGTATAATGCCATGTTTGGGTCAAGAGTGTCCCACAACCCTAAGACTTGCTGAACTACCAAATCCGAGTCACCAAAGCATTGGATCCGACGTATCCCAATTTCTTTTGCCATTTTGAGCCCATGCACAAGTGCCTCATATTCGGCGACATTGTTTGATGCTGCGAAATGGATCTGCAGCACATACTTCAGCTGGTCATTCTTTGGATAGGTAAGTACTACTCTGGCGCCTAACCCGGTTTTTGTTTTTGACCCGTCAAAGTGCATTCTCCAGTAATTCAGATCTGGTAATGGTGGTTCATATTGCACCTCGGCCTAGTCCACAAAAAAGTCAGCCACAACCTGAGACTTGATTTCTTCTCTTCTGTCGTACTGTGGCGCATAAGGGGCTAGCTCAATTGCCCATTTTGCAATCCTGCCGCTTGCATCTTTGTTACTCATTATCTCGGATATGGGAGCTTCACATATTACTTTGATGGGGTGCTCCTCAAAATAGTGTTTGAGCTTCTTAGCCGACATGTACACACCATATGCCACTTTCTGATAATGCGGATAATTTTGCTTTGATGCGGATAATACCTCGCTTAGGTAATATACTGGCCTTTGCACTGACTTACCCTCTTCCTCGTGCTCTACCACAATTACTGCACTTACAACTCGGTTGGTTGCGGCTATATAGAGCAACATTGGCTCCTTTGATAGTGGAGAGGCTAACAATGGTGTAGTGGCTAACATTTTCTTTAATTGGATAAAGGCTTCATGGGCCTGCGGCGTCCAAATGAACTTGTCCGACTTTTTCATGAGTTGATAGAGAGGCAGTGCCTTTTCTCCCAACGGACATACAAACCGACTTAACGATGCCAGGCAACCAGTGAACTTCTGGACATCGTTAAGGCACTTCGGCAGTTCCATTCACTCTATGGCCCGGATTTTAGTTGGATCGTTAAGGAATCTGAGTAATTTTCCATCCGGGACACCGAAGGTACATTTTTCCGTGTTAAGCTTCATCCGGAACCTCCTTAGGTTCGCGAATGTCTGCCTGATATCGTCAAGGAGCGTTTTGCTTTCCTTGGTATTGATAACAACATCATCCACATACACCTGCATGTTTTGACCAATTTGATCGTGCAAACATTTCTTCATACATCTTTGGTACGTTGCCCCTGCGTTACGTAAACCAAATGGCATGGTGCGATAGCAATAAGCCCCATACGGGGTGATAAATGCGTTCTTTATTTGATCACTCGGATTCAGGGTTATCTGGTGGAAACCAGAATATGCATCAATGAATGACAATAGTTCACACCCAGCAGTTGAATCTATGACTTGATCTATCCTTGGCAGTGGAAAAGGATCTTTTGGACACGCCTTATTTAGGTTCGTGTAATCGATACACATACGCCAAACCACTGCCACATTCGGATCATCCTTCTTCTTCTCCACCAGCACCGGATTAGATAGCCAATCCGGGTAAAGAACTTCCATGATAAATCTAGCTGCTAGTAACCGAGCTATCTCATCTCCAATGACTTTTCTCCTATCTTCGGCGAAGCGGCGGAGAGGTTGCTTCACCGGCCATGCTTCGGGTCTTACATTCAAAGAGTGCTCGGCCAACTCCCTCGGAACACCTTGCAAGTCTTGTGTGGACCAAGCAAAAATATCCCGATTCTCACGGAGGAAGTTGACGAGCTCGCTTTCCTATTTATCATTTAACCCGGCACCAATTGTTACGGTGCGCTCTGGGAACATATCATCAACAGGCACTTTCTTGGTATGTTTTGTCGCCTGGAACAAAACACTACCATGCGGGTTACTCAGCACCGACATATACTGCTGCGCGGACTGAGCCAATGTTGCCACTTCCTGTATCTTTCTTTTCTCTTGCACAATCACGAGTGACTCGGCTAGGTTAGACCTGACTGACGCACACTCAATGGAACGTCGGAAATCTCCAGCTATGGTAATTACTCCATTTGGCCCAAGCAACTTCATCTTCAGATAACTGATGTGACAACTTGCCATGAACTTGTTCAGTGCTGGCCTACCGAGTACCGCGTGATATGCACTTTCTAAGTTCACCACTTCAAACTCCAAATTCTCAGTTCGGTAGTTATCTCGTGTGCCGAATAATATGTCAACCCGGACCTTGCCTATGGGCTCACAAGAAATGCCCTGCACAATGCCATGGAAAGTTGTTCTGATTGCCTGGAGCATGTTCTCCGAGATATCCAACTTGCGCATTGTATCAGCATACATGATATTGATGCTACTGCCATTATCTATCAGCACCTTGGAGAATCTCACATTGATATTTGGCCCTATGAATGTTGGGTCCAGCACTAACGCATATGAACTGGGGCTAGGCATAAGCTTGGGGTGATCCTTGATACTCTAGGTGATTTCCTGATCCGACCATGGCATATACCTCGTCACTGCGGCCATTACCGCATTCACCTCCATGTGTCGGCGCTGCAAGCTCTTTCTATCTGTTTCCTCTGTCGTAAACACACAGTAACTCTGATGATGCTCTATGTACTCATTCCTCCCCTCGTTTCCGGGGTACCCCTGATCCGGTTGATGCTGGTCTTCCACTTGATGCACTGTATCCCTTCTCTCATGGTTGTCATACCTCGGCGGAGGGGGAGGCAACATTAACTGTTGCGTGTTTGCTCTGGAGAGCAATTGCTCCCGGGGTAACTCCTGCCGAGGTTGATCATTCCGAGGTGCCTGAGCATTCCCCGAACCACTTTGTTCTATCTTCCTCATCCACTCACATTGCCGAGTCGTGTGACCCGCCGGTTTACTCGGGTATGGCGTGTGAAATTTACACGGCTGATCCAGCATTGCCTCATAGGTATACCTTGGACAGTCCTTCTATTCTTGCCACTGTTTCTTCTGCTCTGGCGTCCAAGTTTTCTTGCCATCATTTCTCGGTGTCCATTGTTGCCCTCCAGTTTTTTGACAATGTCAGGCATCAAATCCCTGCTCCCCAATCTTGACCCTATCAAATGATAGTCCGGCCTTGGGTATCCTGCGTTCACCATTTCCAAATCACCATCATTATATCTATATTGCTCTCGTGAGCACCTCTCTGTTGCATACCTCGGCCGGCACTTTGCTCTTGCCTTGGTATATTCCGCTGCTGCGGTTGTCCTGCTCCTGCCGAGTTGCGCTGTCCGGCATTGCCGTTTATGGCATTTCCTTGACCGACGTTGCCTTGGTCGCGGTTACCTCGGCCAACTTCACCTCGACTCACACTTCATCGATCCTCATTTCTCTACACTTCTTTTCCTTTCCCTGCCCTTGCCGGGTCATACGGGACTATCTATTTGTTCCTCCTGGCCGAGGTTACTACCTCTTCTCTCCTAGGACCACCATGAGGAGACGATGCAGCTCCAGCGGATTTCTCCGGGTTACCCACCGCTGAATGAACGATCTTGGAGGCCCTAGCTCTCTCCGGGTTAGCCCTGAGCAATTCCTCATTTTGCCTGTTCGCGATCCGAACCAACTCATTGACCCTATCTTGCTGTCTCTGACGGGCTTCACCCGTCAGACCCTCTAACTCGGATGCAGCTGCATCTGCTGCTCTGAGGTTCTTTGCCAGGGTACTATACTTCGGCAGCCCCAAGGACAAACAGTTCTCTTATTCTTCAATCCTAGTATCACCCTCTCTGTTCATTTCACTCATGAGGTTTCTCCCCTTCACTTTTACAGCATCTACTTTATTTGCCTTTGCATACTCACGCAGTGTCATGTTCAACGACTGCTGAGCCGCGGCTATCTTTTTTGCACCCTCTAGTATTTTTTGCCTAGTTTCCTCTAGCTCGGCCTGTGCCTAAGCCGGATCTACCGTTGCTGCTACTGGGTTTGCCAAGCTATCCATCGCCTGCTGCAGCACGTTCTTTGGCCTCTCTAGTGGAGGACCTCTACTTTTCCTCGGTGCCTTAGGTGTTACCTCCGGATCTGGTGCCGGATCCTTGCTTGCGCCAGCGCCAGGCGCAATCATCATCACCTCGGCACGGTCCGGGGAGCGAGTGATACGTGCCCCGTGAACCACGCTAAGGGGTGGCCTGCCTCCTTCGACAACGTGCCGCGGGTGAACACACGACACATCGACAACAATGTAGATCTTGTGCGCGCCGAGCTTGACGAAGAGGCCGTTGCGCGGAAGAGGACGCTTGCCGAAGCAGCCAACGTTGTCGCTGACAAAGTCCAGTGCTCCAAAGCGTTGAACGAGCCCGGAGACGATGCGTTCACCGGTGCCGATGAAGTTTCCCATCCGGATCTTCACCCCTGCTAGCGCTGCTAGCCCCACGGTGGGCGCCAACTGTCGTGGTGGTGTCACGGCAGATGCCATGGAAAGGCTAAAGGTGGGGACTAAATGCACTAGGGGAATCAAGGGAGGGATAATGTGGTGATTCCACACATAGTAGCTTTGTATTTCATTCACTTCCATAGATTACAAGTGCTCCTCGAGCTGTATTGGGGAGAGGAGGAAGAAGGGACTCTCTTACTCTCACCACTAGCTAGCTCTCAAGAACACACAACTCCCTAGAGCTCAACCATTCAAATACCAACCCCTTCTACAGAGGGCCTAGCCCTCCTTATATAGGGGTTGCTAGGTCTCCAATTAGGGCATACGTGGAGGCATATTCCAAGGAATATGCCTCCTCCCAAAATTGTAAGCCGACCGGGTCACTTTTTCCCAGCGTCATCCATGCAGAGGCCACGTGAGCCTCTACGGCGCCCGCGTCATCCTCTGTCGGGCATCGTAACCTTTGTCGGCCACGCCTCGGTGGTCCGGGCCTATGTCCGCTTCGCTCATGCTCTGCGTACAGTGGTCACCCTTCGACCAGCGAGATACCTTCCTTCTCTTACAAGCTTGATATAACCCGGATCGTACCTAGTTGATCCAGCCACACCAGTACCTGCATATAAGTTAGATTCATCTTACCGACATACGGCGTAAGTCGGTTGAGACCCAGTTAGGTGGACATCCCCCGGTCCGGGTTACTCCATGATTCGGCATGCCTTGAGGTGACTTGGCCCGCACTCGCTTTGACCTTGCCGTACCTCGGCTATCTTGGCCGTTATACCCCGGTGTGACCCTACCCGGGGGTATCCCCCCAACAGTCGTCTACACATCATGGCATACATGACAGAGCCTATGGCCGAGGCATAGGGGATTTTACTCATCTTCTCTCTATCTTCTGCCGTAGCTAGACTTTGAGTCTTACTCAAGGTCTTACCTGGCAACATGGTAAAGAACCCTTTCTAGCTTTCTTCCATTCTAAATATCTTTAGAACCTTGTCTAGGTATGTACTTTGTGAAAGAGCTATCAAGCGTCTTCATCTATCTCTATAAATCTTGATGCCCAAAATGTATGCCTCTTTGCCAAGATCCTTCAATGAAAAACTATTATTCAAATAGGCCTCGACACTTTCAAGAAGTTCTATATCATTCCCAATCAACAATATGTCATCCACATATAGTATTAAGAATGCTACAGAGCTCCCACTCACTCTCTTGTAGATACAAGCTTCTCCATAAGTTTGTATAAATCAAAATTTTTGATCACCTTATCAAAACATTGATTCCAACTCCGGGATGCTTGCTTCAGTCCATAAATGGAGTGCTGAAGCTTGCACACCTTGTCAGCATCTTTATGATTGACAAAAACTTTGGGTTGTACCATATACAACTTTTCCTCAACGTCACCATTAAGGAACGTCGTTTTGACATCCATCTGCGAAATCTCATAATCGAAATATGCAGTGATTGCTAACAAAATCCTCACAGACTTGGGCCTCGCTACCGGTGAGAAAGTTTCATCGTAGTCAACTCCTTGAATTTGTCGGAACCCTTTCGCGACAAGTCGAGCTTTATAGAAAGTAATATTACCATCAACATCTGTTTTTATTTTAAAGATCCATTTGTTCACGACAGCCTTGCGGCCATCCGATAAGTCCACCAAAGTCCATACTTGGTTTTCGTATATGGATCCCATTTCGTATTTCATGGCTTCTTGCCATTTGTCATAATCTAGTATCATCATAGCTTCCTCATACGTCGCAGGGTCGTCGATGTTGTCCACCAACATGACATTCAACGCAGGGTCATACCAATCAGGAGTGGCACGAACCCTCATCGACCTGCGAGGTTCAGTAGCAACTTCGTTCGAACTTTCATGATCATCATCGTTAGCTTCCTCTCTTATTGGTACAGGCGGCACAGAAACATCTTCCGGTGCTGCGCTACTCTCAAATCCGAGAGAAGGTTCAACAACCTCTTCGAGTTCTACTTTCCTTCTAGTCACTTCTTTCGAGAGAAACTCCTTCTCATGAAAGGATCCATTCTTAGCAACGAAAACTTTGCCTTCGGATCTATGATAGAAGGTATACCCAATTGTTTCTTTAGGGTATCCTATGAAGACGCATTTTTCCGCTTTGGGTTCAAGCTTGTCGGGTTGTAACTTCTTTACATACGCTTCGCCACCCCAAACTTTAAGGAACGATAACTTAGGTTTCTTACCAAACCACAATTCACACGGTTTGATTTCAACGGATTTAGATGGTGCCCTATTTAAAGTGAATGCGTCTGTCTCTAATGCATAACCCTAAAACGATAATGGTAAATCTGTAAGAGACATCATAGACCGAACCATATCTAAGAGAGTTCGATTACGACATTCGGACACACCATTACGCTGTCGTGTTCCTGGCGGTGTCAACTGCGAAAGTATTCCGCATTTCTTTAAATGCATGCCAAACTCGTAACTTAGATATTCACCTCCGTGGTCAGAACGCAGAAATTTAATCTTCTTGTTACGATTATTTTCTAGCTCACTTTGAAATTCCTTAAACTTCTCGAAAGTTTCGGACTTATGTTTCATTAAGTAGACATACCCATATCCACTCAAGTCATCCGTGAAAGTAAGAACATAACGATATCCACCATGCGATGCTACACTCATTGGGCCGCACACATCGGTATGTATTATTTCCAATAAGTCCATAGCTCGCTCCATTATCCCTGAGAATGGAGTCTTAGTCATTTTTCCCATTAGACATGCTTCGCATCTTTCAAGTGATTCAAGAAGTCCATCGAAATGGAGTTTCTTCATGCGCTTCACTCCAATGTGACCAAGACGACAGTGCCACATGTATGTAGAATTATCATTCATTTTTATTCGTTTAGCATCTATATTGTGAACATGTGTATCAGTACTATCGAGATTTAACAAGAATAAACCATTCATCTCTGGTGCATGACCATAAAAGATCTTACTCATAAAAATCGAAAAACCATTATTCTTAGACTTGAATGAATAACCGTCTCGCAATAAACAAGATCCAGATATAATGTTCATACTTAACGCAGGCACCAAATAACAATTATTTAGATTTAAAACTAATCCCGACGGTAGATGGAGAGGGAGCGTGATGACGACGATCACATCAACCTTGGAGCCATTTCCAACGCACATCGTCACCTCGTCTCTCGCTAGTCTTTATTTATTCCGTAGCTCCTGTTTCAAGTTACAAATATGAGCAATCGAACCAGTATCAAATACCCAGGCACTACAACAATTACTAGTAACATACACATCAATAACATGTATATCAAATACACCTTTCTTCTTGATGTTGGCGTTCTTCAGATCTGCCAGGTACTTGGGGTAATCACGCTTCCAGTGACCACACTCTTCGCAACAAAAGCCTTCTGTATCAGGGTCAGGGCCAACGTGGGTCTTCTTCTTAGGTTTGGCAACAAATTTTTGCCTCCATTGAAGTTTCCCTTGGGCTCACCCTTTCCCTTCATGTCTACTTCAGCAGCCACCAAATTGGCAGCAAGTTTAGTGAGTGATCAAATCGCACCACTTATCTTGTAATTTAGCACAAACTCTTGGTAATTGGGTGGGAGCGACTGTAGAACTCTATCCATTGCAAGATCAACTGGGATGTCATATCCTAGCGTCTTGAGACGTTGAACATAGCGCATCATCATCATGACGTGATCATTCACAGAGATGTGTTCCTTCGTCTTAACACTAAAGAACTCGCTGGAGATCATATATCTCTGATCACGAATTTGGCTCTCAAACATGGTTTTGAGTTCCTTCACAATCGCATCAACATTGCTGAGTTCAAAGCGTTCTTGGAGTTTAGGCTCCATTGACAAAAGAATCGCATATTTCGAAAGATTGTAGTCATCACGCTTTGTGTCATACACACTGCGCTCATCCCGAGACGCAGTATTTGCAGGTGGGTCACCTAGCGGTGCATCCAGCACATAGGCCAATTTACTAGCATCGAGGACAATCCTCATGTTACGGAACCAGTCCATGAAGTTACTTCCATTGTATTTCAACTATTATTTCTTTAGGAACACATTAAAAATGATGGAGGGGGTCACCATGATCTACAACATATTTGCAAAGAGTTTAGACTAAGTTTATGAAAATTTTGAGTTTAATTTCAATTCTAAATTAACTAGGTGAACTCCCACTCAAAACAAAATCCCTCAGTTGCCTTAGTGATTAGACGAACCAAATCCACTACACCAAGTCCGATCTTCACGAGAGAAGATGTAGCTTCAAAGGCGAACATCAACATGTTCATCATATCATCCGTATGACTCATGCTTTACCTTTCGGTATCCCGTGTTTCGATACCATGTCTGTACATGGTAGGCTCGTCAAGGTTAACCTTAGTATCCGCATGTGCAAATCTGGCTTGCACCCGTTGTATGCACACATAGAATCTATCACACCCGATCATCACGAGATGCTTCGAAACGACGAGTCTTAGCAACGACGCCTACTAAGGACGGACACTTTATTCCTTGATATTTTAATGAGAGAGATCATCTTATAATGCTACCGTCACGATCTAAGCAATACAAGATGCCAAAAGGATTAACATCACACGCAATTCATAATGTGTGACATGGTATGGCCTTTCTTCTTGTGCCTTTGATCTCCATCTCCAAAGCACGGACATGATCTCCATCATCACCAGCGTGGCGTCAAGGTCAGTGGCGCCGCTTCATGGTTGTACATCACATAACAACAACTATTACAACTACTTAGAATAAAGCTATTACATGATGAATAGACACACAGGTCTTAACAAAAATAAAGACAACCATTAGGCCCCTGTCGGTTTCCATATTACAATAAGGATCATTGCATACATCAAATATATTTACAATCACATCGTGGCCATATCACATCACATGCCCCTACAAAAACAAGTTAGACGCCTCTAATTTTCTTTGCATGTTTTACGTGGCTTGGGGATTTCGCATAAGAACCGATCTTACCTACAAACAATAACCACAACGCTGATACAAGTGTTGTCAGATGCTAATTGTAAATTGAATCTTAACTATGGTGGTAGAGACAGAGACCTGCAAAGCCACTTATGCAATGCAAGTAGCACGTCAAGCGTGGAGCAAGTCTCATGTGCGATGACATGTAAGTTTAGCCCGAGCCGCTTCATCCCACCATACCACAAGATGCAAAGTACACGTGAAGACAACAACAACAAAAGCATCAACGCCTAGAAAACCATTGTGTTCTACTCGTGCAACAGATCTACGCATAGACATGGCTCTGATACCACTGATGGGTTCAGAGCAGGGAAAACAAAAAAATTCTACCGCAAGAACAAACAAAACCAAGATCCAATCTAGGAAAATCCAAGATCTAATCTATTAGATCAGTGCAACGAGATAGCTCTGTACTAACCCTTGTAGATCCGAAAGCATTGTGTGAGATCGGATCTCGTGGTTGATGTAGACAATCACTTGCCAATCTCAAGATCGAGTAGACGATCCTTCCGGTGCCGTGTTCCGGCAGCGCTTCTGCAGTCGGTCACACATGCAGAGTCGATGTAGACCTTCCTCTCCGCATTCTAGCGAGTAGCGGAGGTGGTAGATCTCCACGAAATCCCAACAGCACGATGGCGTGGTGGTGGTGGTGGAGAAGGATTTCTCCAGGGCTTTGCCTAAGCCGGAGAAGGAGGATGGTGTAGGATAGAGGCGACCAGGGTTTGGGGTGGAAGAAGCAAGGGGGGGAGGCGCCCCCACCCCTCTTTATATAGAGGGAGGGTGCAGCCTAGGGCTGGCCCCCTTGGCCCTCTAGGGCCAGCACGCCAAGGGAGGGGGCAGGATTTCTTCCCCCCAAGTTTCCCTCTTTCTTTCTTGGTTTTCATGTAAACCCTATGGAACCTTTTGGAACTTTCCGGAACACTCCGAAACCTTCTAGAACCTCCATATTAATACTCCGGAACATTTCTGAAACCCAGAAAATGATCTCCATTTTATGATTCATATTCTCCGAATAATTCCGGATCTCCTCGTGATGTCCCGAGTTCAATCCGAGACTCCTAACAACATTCGGTCTCCAACGCATATTCCATATCTACCTAAAACAGCAACGAACCTTAAGTGTGTCACCCTACGATTCGCGAATTTGTAGACATGATCCATACACCTCTCCGATCAATAACCATCAGCTGGATCTAGAGATCCATAATGGCTCCCATATACTCAACGATGACTTCGTGATCGATAGAACCATTAACATACTGAACCAATTCCCTTTGTCACGCGATACTCTACTTATCCAAGGTTTGATCATTGGTACCTCCATACCTAGTTCTACCTTGCTACTGATAAGTACTCTTTACTCGTTCCGTGATATGTCATCCCTTGTGACCTAGTCTCATGCTTGCAAGCTAATTATATGACATTCCACCGAGAGGGCCCAGAGCATATCTATCTGTCATATGGATGGACAAATCCCAGTATTGATCCATGCGATTCAACACATACTTTCAGAATACCTAATGCCACGTTTATTACCACCTAGTTACGAAGCGGTGTTTGATGTCATCAAAGTACTCATCCGGTGATGGTGATTAACACAATCTCATGGTCGAAGGATTATGTTACTATGTATTTGAAAGCTTGTAGCAAAATGAACTTAATGACTTGATCTTATACTATGCTTACTATGGGTGTGTGTCCATCACATCATTCTCCTAATGATATGATCTTGTTATTAATAACATCCAATGTCCATGATCAGGAAACCATGATCATCTATTAATCAACAAGCTAGTCTTAACAAGAGGCTTACTAGGGACTCTTTTATGTTTACAAAACACACAAGTATTAGTGTTTCCTAATTATACAATTATAGCATGGGATATAAACATTCATCATAAACACAAAGATAAAATAATAACCATTTTCTTATTGCCATTTGGGCATATCTCCAATAGTCTCCCACTTGCACTAGAGTCAATAACCTAGATTACATTGTAATGTACCTAACACCCTTGGCGTTCTGGTGTAGGTCATGTTTTGCTCTAGGGAGAGGTTTAGTCAACGGATCTTCCACATTCAGATCAGTGTGTACTTTGCAAAACTTTATGTTGCCATCTTGGACATACTCGTGAATAGCATGGAAATGTAGCTTGATGTGGTTCATCTTACTGTGTGACCTTGGCTCCTGTGCATTAGCTATGGCACCTGTGTTGTCACAATAGATGGCCATTGGGTCTAATGCACTAGGAACCACACCAAGCTTAGTAATGAACTCCTTCATCCACATCGATTCTTGTGCAGCCTCCGAAGCAGCTATGTATTCTAATTCTGTTGAAGATTTCGCCACAACGCTTTGCTTGGCACTCCTCCAGCTCACTGCAGCACCATTCAAAATAAATACGTATCCAGACTATGACTTCGAGTCATCCGGATCGGTATTCCAACTAGCATCGGTGTAACTATTTACAACAAGCTGTTCATCACCTCCATAAGAGAAAACCATATCCTTAGTCCTATTCAGGTACTTGAGGATATTTTTGACCGATGTCCAGAGTGCCATTCCAGGATCACTTTGATATCTGCTAGTAAAACTAACATCGTGTGCTATATCCGGTCTTGTACACAACATGGCATACATGACAGAGCCTATGGCCGAGGCATAGGGGATTTTACTCATCTTCTCTCTATATTCTATCGTAGTTATACTTTGAGTCTTACTCAAGGTCTTACCTGGCAACATGGGCAAGAACCCTTTCTTGCTTTCTTCCATTCTAAATCTCTTTAGAACCTTGTCTAGGTATGTACTTTGTGAAAGCGCTATCAAGCGTCTTGATCTATCTCTATAAATCTTTATGCCCAAAATGTATGCCGTTTTGCCAAGATCCTTCATTGAAAAACTATTATTCAAATAGGCCTTGACACTTTCAAGAAGTTTTATATCATTCCCAATCAATAATATGTCATCCACATATAGTATTAAAAAGGCTACAGAGCTCCCACTCACTTTCTTGTAGATACAAGATTCTCCATAAGTTTGTATAAATCCAAAGTTTTTGATCACCTTATCAAAATGTTGATTCCAACTCCGGGATGCTTGCTTCAGTCCATAAATGGAGCACTGAAGCTTGCACACCTTGTCAGGATCTTTAGGATCGACAAAACCTTTGGGTTGTACCATATACAACTTTTCCTCAATGTCACCATTAAGGAACACTGTTTTGACATCCATCTACCAAATCTCATAATCGAAATATGCAGGGTTTGCTAAAAAAATCCTCACAGACTTTAGCTTCGCTACCGGTGAGAAAGTCTCATCATAGTCAACTCCTTGAATTTGTCGGAACCCTTTCACGACAAGTCGAGCTTTATAGACAGTAATATTACCATTAACATCTTTTTTTATTTTAAAGATCCATTTGTTCTCGATAGCCTTGTGGCCATCCGGTAAGTCCACCAAAGTCCATAATTTGTTTTCGTACATGGATCCCATTTTTGATTTCATGGCGTCTTGCCATTTCTAAGAATTTGGGCTCATCATAGCTTCCTCATACATCGCAGGGTCATCGATATTGTCCACCAACATGACATTCAATGCAGGGTCATACCAATCAGGAGTGGCACGAACCCTCATCGACCTGCGAGGTTCAGCAACAACTTCGTTCGAAGTTTCATGATCATCATCATTAGCTTCCTCTCTTATTGGTACAGGCGGCACAGAAACATCTTCTGGTGCTGCGCTAATCTCAAATCCGAGAGAAGGTTCAACAACCTTGTCGAGTTCTACTTTCCTTGCAATCACTTCTTTCGAGAGAAACTCCTTCTCAAGAAAGGATCCATTCTTAGCAACGAAAACTTTGCCTTCGGATCTATGATAGAAGGTATACCCAATTGTTTCTTTAGGGTATCCTATGAAGACGAATTTTTCAGCTTTGGGTTCAAGCTTGTCAGGTTGTAACTTATTTACATACGCTTCGCATCCCCAAACTTTAAGGAATGACAACTTAGGTTTATTACCAAACCACAATTCATACGGTGTCGTTTCAATGGATTTAGATGGTGCCCTATTTAAAGTAAATGCGTCTGTATCTAATGCATAACCCCAAAACGATAACAGTAAATCTGTAAGTGACATCATAGATCGAACCATATCTAAGAGAGTTCGATTACGATGTTCGGACACACCATTACGCTGTGGTGTTCCCAGCGGTGTAAACTACGAAAGTATTCCGCATTTCTTTAAATGCATGCCAAACTCGTAACTTAGATATTCATCTCCGCGGTCAGAATGCAGAAACTTAATCTTCTGGTTACGATGATTTTCTACCTCACTATGAAATTCCTTAAACTTCTCGAAAGTTTCGGACCTATGTTTCATAAAGTAGACATACCCATGTCTACTCAAGTCATCCGTGAGAGTAAGAACATAACAATATCCACCACGTGATGCTACACTCATTAGGCCACACACATCGGTATGTATTATTTCCAATAAGTCTGTAGCTCGCTCCATTATCCATGAGAATGGAGTCTTAGTCATTTTTCCCATTAGACATGCTTCGCATCTTTCAAGTGATTCAAAATGAAGTGATTCAAGAAGTCCATCGGAATGGAGTTTCTTCATGCGCTTCACTCCAATGTGACCAAGATGACAGTGCCACATGTACGTAGAATTATCATTCATTTTTATTCGTTTAGCATCTATGTTGTGAACATGTGTATCACTACTATCGAGATTTAATAAGAATAAACCATTCATCTCAGGTGCATGACCATAAAAGATATTACTCGTAAAAATCGAACAACCATTATTCTCAGACTTGAATGAATAACCGTCTCGCAATAAACAAGATCCAGATATAATGTTCATGCTTAAAGCAGGCACCAAATAAAAATTATTTAGATTTAAAACTAATCCCAACAGTACATGGAGAGGGAGTGTGCCGACGGCGATCACATCAACCTTGGAGCCATTTCCAACGTGCATCGTCACCTCGTCTCTCGCTAGTCTTCGTTTATTCCACAGCTTCTGTTTCGAGTTACAAACATGAGCAATCGAACCAGTATCAAATACCCAGGCACTACTACGACTACTAGTAAGATACACATCAATAACATGTATATCAAATATACCTTTCTTCTTGATGTTGCCGTTCTTCAGATCTGCCAAGTGCTTGGGGTAATTACGCTTCCAGTGATCACACTCTTCGCAACAAAAGAATTCTATATCAGGGTCAGGGCCAGCGCGGGTCTTCTTCTTAGGTTTGGCAACATATTTGCCGCCTCCATTGAAGTTGCCGTTGGTCTCACCCTTTCCTTTCATGTCTACTTCAGCACCCTCCAAATTGGCAACAAGTTTAGTGAGTGATCCAATCGCACCAATTATCTTGTAATTTTAGCACAAACTCTTGGTAACTGGGTGGGAGAGACTACAGAACTCTATCCATCACAATATCAACTAGGATGTCATATCCTAGCGTCTTGAGACGTTGAACATAGCGCATCATCAGCATGACGTGATCATTCACAGAGCTGTGTTCCTTCATCTTAACACTAAAGAACTCGCTGGAGATCATATATCTCCCAGCATGGATTTGGCTCTCAAACATGGTTTTGAGTTCCTTCACAATCGCATCAACATTGCTGAGTTCAAAGCGTTCTTGGAGTTTAGGCTCCATTGACATAAAGATCGCATATTTCACAAGATTGTATTCATCATGCTTTGTGTCATACACACTGCGCTCATCCTGAGACGCGGTATTTTGCAGGTGGGTCACCTAGCGGTGCATCCAGTACATAGGCCAATTTACTAGCATCGAGGACAATCCTCAGTTACGGAACCATTCTGTGAAGTTGCTTCCATTGTATTTCAACTTTTCTTTCTTTAGGAATGCATTAAAAATGATGGAGGGGGTCGCCATGATCTACAACATATTTATAAAGAGTTTAGACTAAGTTTATGAAAATTTTGAGTTCAATTTTAATTCTAAATTAACTAGGTGAAATCCCACTCAAAACAACATCCCTCATGTTGCCTTAGTGAATACACGAACCAAATCCACTACACCAAGTCCGATCTTCACGAGACAAGATGTAGCTTCAAAGGCCAACATCAACATGTTCATCATATCATCCGTATGACTCATGCTTTACCTTTCGGTATCCCGTGTTCCGAGACCATGTCTGCATATGCTAGGCTCGTCAAGGTTAACCTTAGTATCCGCATGTGCAAATCTGGCTTGCACCCGTTGTATGCACATGTAGAATCTATCACACCCGATCATCACGAGATGTTTCGAAACGAGGAGTCTTAGCAACGGCGCATACTAAGGACGAACACTTTATTACTTGATATTTTAGTGAGAGGGATAATCTTATAATGCTAACATCTTGATCTAAGGAATACAATATGCAAAAACGATTAACATCACATGCAATTCATAATGTGTGACATGATATGGCCTTTCTTCTTGTGCCTTTGATCTCCATCTCCAAAGCACGAACATGATCTCCATCATCACCAGCGTGGCGTCAAGGTCAGTGGCGCCGCTTCATCGTTGTCCATCACATAACAGCAACTATAACAACTACTTGGAATAAAGCTATTACATGATGAATAGACACGCATGTCTTAATAAAAATAAAGACAACCATTAGGCTCCTGCCAGTTTCCATATTACAATAAGGATCATTGCATACATCAAATATATTCACAATCACACCATGGCCATATCACATCACATGCCCCTGCAAAAACAAGTTAGACGGCTCTAATTTTCTTTGCATGTTTTATGTGGCTTGGGGCTTTCGTATAAGAACCAATCTTACATACGAACAATAACCACAACGCTGATAGAAGTGATGTCAGATGCTAATTGTAAATTGACTCTTAACTATGGTGGGAGAGTCAGACACCCGCAAAGCCACTTATGCAATGCAAGTTGCATGTCAAGCGTGGAGCAAGTCTCATGTGCGATAACATGTAAGGTTAGCCCGAGCCGCTTCATCCCACCATACCACAAGATGCAAAGTACACATGAAGACAACAACAACAAAAACATCAACGCCCACAAAACCATCGTGTTCTACTCGTGCAACAAATCTACACATAGGCACGGCTCTGATACCACTGATGGGTTCGTAGTAGGGAAAACAAAAAAATTCTACCGTAAGAACGAACAAAACCAAGATCCAATCTAGGAATAGCCAATATCTAATCTATTAGATCAGTGCAACGAGATAGATCTGTACTAACCCTTGTAGATCCAAAAGCCTTGTGCGAGATCGGATCTCGTGGTCGATGTAGACGATCACTTGCCAATCTCAAGATCGAGTAGACAATCCTTCCAGCACCGTGTTCTGTCAGCGCTTCCGTAGTCGGTCACACGTGCGGAGTCGATGTAGACCTTCCTCTCCCTGTTCCAGCAAGCAGCGGAGGTGGTAGATCTCCACGGATCCCAGCAGCACGACGGCGTGGTGGTGGAGAAGGATTTCTCCAGGGCTTCGCCTAAGTCGGAGCAGGAGGATGGTGTAGGAGAGAGGCGGCCAGGGTTTGGGGTGGAAGAATCAAGGGGGAGGCGCCCCCACCCCTCTTTATATAGAGGGGGGTGCGGCCTAGGGCTGGCCCTCTAGGGCCGGCGCGCCAAGGGAGGGGGGAGGATTTCTTCCCCCCAAGTTTCCCTCTTTCTTTATTGGTTTTTAAGTAAACCCTATGGAACCTTCTAGAACTTTCCAGAACACTCCAAAACCTTCTAGAACCACCATATTAATACTCCGGAACATTTCTGAAACCCATAAAATGATCTCCATTATATGAATCATATTCTCCGGACAATTCCAGATCTCCTCGTGATGTCCCAAATCCAATCCTAGACTATGAACAACATTCGGTCTCCAACGCATATTCCATATCTACCTAAAATAGCATCGAACCTTAAGTGTGTCACCCTACAGTTCACGAATATGTAGACATGATCGAGACACCTCTGCGATCAATAACCATCAGTGGGATCTGGAGATCCATAATGGCTCCCACATACTCAACGATGACTTCATGATCGATAGAACCATTAACATACGAAACCAATTCCCTTTGTCACGCGATACTCTACCTATCCGAGGTTTGATCATCGGTATCTCCATACCTAGTTCTACCTCGTTACTGATAAGTACTCTTTACTCATTCCGTGATATGTCATCCCTTGTGACCTAGTCACATGCTTGCAAGTTAATTAGATGACATTCCACCCAGAGGGCCCAGAGCATATCTATCCGTCATATGAATGGACAAATCCCAGTCTTGATCCATGCGCTTCAACACATACTTTCAGAATACCTAATTCTACCTTTATAACCACCCAGTTACGAAGTGGCATTTGATGTCATCAAAGCACTCATCCGATGATGGTGATTAACACAATCTCATGGTCGAAGGATTAGGTTTCTATGTATTTGGAAGCTTGTAGCAAAACGAACTTAATGACTTGATCTTATGCTATGCTTACTATGGGTGTGTGTCCATCACATCATTCTCCTAATGATATGATCTTGTTATTAATAACATCCAATGTCCATGATTAGGAAACCATAATCATCTATTAATCAACAAGCTAGTCTTAACAAGAGGCTTCCTAGGGACTCTTTTATGTTTACAAAACACACAAGTATTAGTGTTTCCTAATTATACAATTATAGCATGGGATGTAAACATTCATCATAAACACAAAGATATAATAATAACCATTTTATTATTGCCTCTTGGGCATATCTCCAATAGTTTATTAAGGCAGGTGAAGTCCACGCACATCCGCAGGATGTCAATGTCCTTTTTAGGAATGATCACGGGGTTAGCCACCCAGGTGCTTTCCTTGTTTCATGTATAAAGTTGGTGTCGAGGAGTCTGTTGACTTCCATGCCAACTACTTTTGCTCTTGGCTCTCACAGTCGATAGGACTCCTGGCATGTCCATTGGACACCAGGCGAATATTTTCCAGTGCTCACGGAGGAATTCGACGAGCGCGAGTTCCTATGCAGAGCTCAGGTTGTTGGCAATGAGGGCCATCTTGGTTGGGTCCGTCGGGTGAACCTAGACTGCCTTGGTGTTCACCGTGGAGTCCAAGGACTGGTTCGGTGTATTCTGTTTGCTCACAGGAGGAAGACTGTTGTCCGTCGACTCCTTGAGCCTTGCCAGCTCCTCTTGCATGCAAAAGGACTAGGAGATTCTGTTGAATTCCATGTCGCGGCTATCGGATTTGGTGAAGCTTCCATTGATGGTAATAATGTTGTTAGGTCATAGCATCTTCATCTGGAGGGACGCATAGTGCGGGACCACCATGAACCTTGCGAATGCTACATTCCCAAGGATAGTGTGGTACTATGATGGCCAGTCGACCACCTCGAACTCAAGGCGCTCACATTGAAAGTTTGTGGGCATGCCGAAGATGATGTCCGGCCAAATTTTGCCTAGGGGATATACTCCTTTCCCCGGTACGATGCCGTGGAATGCAGATGCCTCCAAGCTAGAGAGGGGGATCCGCATGGCACACATGGTGCTGGATAACATGAGGTTGATGCTGCTACCCCCGTCCATAAAAACTTTTCTCATCTCGAATCCATCGATCTGCGCCTCGAGCACCAGGGGAGACTGGCCTAGGTGAGGGACCTGGCACATGTGGTCACTCCATTCAAAGGTAATTCAGCACTCCGACCCGCTGAGGTACTTAGGAGTGGAGGGTGGAGCGTTGATTGCCAAATTGACTTGGCGAGTGATTATTTTCTACATCCTGTTGGAGGGGCGCCCCTTCTGGATCATACCCATGTTCCGGAGTGGGCGTGGGTATTGTTCTCCACCATTGTTTTATACCGGCGCAGCCGCAGGCTGTGCGAGTCCTCCAAGTGGTGGTGGTGGCACTCCATGAGCTATGGCGCCTGACGTGGCTCCATATCCCTGATGCATCGCGTCACGATGTAGTTGGGCGTATCCCACGAGGAGATTTTGGAACTCGCAGTAGTACTTGAGGAGATGACTGGAATTCTTCTTGCCATCGTGTTTGTCGATGTAGAAGTGGACGTTGTAGGGTCTAGATAGCTTCTCCAAGACACTGGGCGCGCCTGGTGCATCATCGCGGGCATGGCATTACCACACTTGCGCGGTTTTTCCGCTATTGCGGTAGTTGCCGCTACGGTATCCGCTGTTGCAGTTATCCTTGTCGTGTTTGTCGGTGTAGCTGACTGTGACCATGTCGACCTCCTTGCGGCCTTTGTAACCGCACATCTGAAGCTTTCCTCAGTGGTCGTGTCTGTGGCCGAGGTCATCCTCATCATCTGAGTGGACGCGGTTAACCGAATCTTCTCCGTTTGCCCACCGGTTCGCAATGTCCATCAAGTGGTCGATGGTTTTGGGCCTTGTGCATCCCAGTTCTTCTCTGAGCTCCCTGCGGTGTAAGCCATCGTTGAACGCGTCGATTTCGCGATATTCGGAAATATCCTCCACGGAGTTCTTGATGATGTACCACCTTTGTATGTAGGAGCGAAGGGATTCTCTTGTCTTTTGATAGCATCCCTGAGCACTTCGATTGACGCAGGCCATTTGTAGGTGTCCTTGATGTTGTGGACAAAGTTGTACACCAATTCCTCCCAGCTGTGGATCGGTCCACGAGGCAGATTGTTGAGCCATGCTCGAGTAGCTCCCTGTAGCTGCAGGTGGAGGCACTGCATGGCTGTGTTCTTGTTCCCTCTGTGCAACTTGACAGAGGAGATGTGGTCTTCCAGCTAGATTTTCGGGTCCTGGAGGCCTTCAAACTTCGGGTTTTCCGAAGGAAGCTTGAAGCCTTTCGACATTCGAGTCTGTCGTATGGTCCTGCTGAAGTAGCTGGCGCTACATATCTCTGTTCCTTCATCCTCCGACTCTTTTGAGTATGCACGCTTGACGCGCATCTTTTTGACATTCCGCTCCATGATTTCATCACGAGCATCATAATCGCGGTCATGTCGACACGAGCTGTGGCGTCGCTGCGATAAGTCATGGTTGTCCTTGCTGGAAGATTGTGGGGGATATCTTACAAATGGAGCCTTTGCTTCCTTTGGCGCTGGCATTGGTTCCTTGGCTAGTGCAACTTCGACTAGCCCAAGCATAGCAATAGCAGACCAGTGTACAGCAGATCATGGATCTCCGTCTAGTGGCTGGTTCATCAGCAGGTACGTGGTAGCTGTTATCACCATGGCTTCAGGTGTCTTGGGGATCATGTTACCCCAATAATCCACCGATATGAACGAGAAATCAAGGGCCTTAGTGGCTTCTTCTTGATCTTTGTCATTGAGATGGTCCAGTTGAGAGTGATTTTTGGAAGCTATGGGACCATTTCCCTTCGAGGAGGATCCACCGATGGAGGAGAGTGCTACCCGTTGATAAATCGACTCATCTGTGGACTTCATGCGGGCCTCGAGTTGTGTGTTCACCGCCTGCTGACGTTTGAACTCCTGGATGAGTAGACAATGGTATCCCATCAGCATGTCGCCTGATGCGTCTGCTGGTAGGGGGTTGCCCTGTAGGGCTTCCCTGCATCGTGCCCATTCAACATTGTTGAGGTGGATCTCTTGGCACGCCGACCCGTTGTTGGCATTTTCTCCTTGATTGTCAGGGTTGGTGTCATGGTGGTGGCACGACAGATGCCATGTATAAGCTAAAGATGGGGCCAAAGTGCGCTAGAGGTATTCAAGTAGGGATGGTGTGGTGATTCCACACACAGATTCTTGTATTCTCTCTTATCAGTGGTGGATTACAAGTGCTCCTTGAGCTGTTCGTGGGGGGGAGAGGACGAACTTCTCTACTACCCCACTTCTCTCTCTAGGATTTTCCCTTACTAAAAATGGCCGATCCTCTCTATGGAGGTCCTGGTGCTCCTTATATAGGGGAACCTAGGTTACAAGCTAGGGCATACGTTGAAGGCATATTCTCCGAATATGCCTCTCCCAAAATAGCAAAGTGGTGCTCCTCTTTTCTCCTTCATAATCCCCTCCGGACTCATGGCGTAATCCTCTCTGAGCCCCTCTGTGGTGCGGTGTTACCCGACCTAGGCAACGTCACCTTTGTCGGCTCGTACCCACAGGTCCTTTGCTTTGTCCTCTGTGCTCACGCTATAGTGGAGAGAGAAAACCTTTGACCAAGGAGATTCCTTCCTTCTCTTGTATGCCAAGTAGTAACCTGACTCAGTCCTGGTTAACTCGGCCCTGTGGGTACCTTCATACAAGTCACAAAGAGATTGCCGACACATATTTTATGTTGGCCAAGGTAGTGTTGGATGAACTTCGTCTAGGTCGGGTCTACCGTAAGTCGGCCTACCTTGAGGTAACTCGGCCAGCTTACGCTTTGACCTTTCCGTACCTCGGCTATTATGGCCTTTATATCCTGGCTTTTCCCTACCCGGGGTTATCCCCCCAACAGTTGGGCAGGTTGGGATGCTCGCCATTGACGGGGCCATTGATGGGAGCTCCATTGGTAGGCCCACCATTGCCGGTGTTTCCTTGAGTGCCGCCTTCACCGTTGGTGATGAGGGTGCACATGTGGTGGTTGGGGAAGCTACTACTCCTGCAACTCTCTGATCCTGAGCCATAGATTCCTTTCTCCAATGATAGATTAGACAGATTGGAATCACAACTATTGTTGCTATCCGTGTCGTAGGCTGAGGCTGACGTGTTGAGCAAGCTCAGGGTGCCGATTGGTGGTGGTAACTACAAGGCAGGTGCAATCGAAGGTGCTGATGAGTGATCAGGGAAGCGAAGCATGCCGATCTAGCCGACCTAGAAGCGTAGGCTCCCGATCGTCATGCCAATTCCGTCATCCATGGACACAAATCCTGGCGAGTGGACAGTGAAGTCGAAGGTGCTGAAGAGGAGGCGATTATCCGCTGGAGCAGAGGTGTATATGTTGGGTCCGCAGCATAGAAAACAAAAAATTTCCTATGGTGTGAACTACACGCCAAGATCTATCTACTAGGTACAAAGCAATGGGTGGACATACATCCAACGAGAACTTACTCTCGTAGACAACGAGCTTTGTTAACGAGTAGGAACTAGTGGTTGATGTAGTCGTACACTTGCCGATCTCAAGATCGTGATGAAGTCCAGCAGGTCCAGCTCCAGCACGTCCATCAGATCCAGCTCCAGCACCACCAAGTCCAGCACCGCAAAGCAGCGGTGCATCCGTGATTGCACACACGTCCGGTACCCCGACAACCTGCGTCCCTCGCTCCACCAAAGCAGCGGAAGCAGCAACTCCTTTCCAGATAAAGCCACCGGGAACATGTATCTCGCTAATCCGAGACCATGGGGGAATAATACTAGAGGGGGAGAGAGATCCTTCACAAGGAGGTGTGTGTGAGAAGTGAGGAGGGGGTGGCCTTTTATAGGAGGAGGGGGGGCCCTCCTTCATGGCCGGCGCATGGAGGAGGTGACCCTTCACCTCCTCCATTCATGTGGTGGTAACTCCCTCCACATAAATTTGCCCCTTCACATTCTCTTTTAAAGTCTCCACTTTAAATGCATTAATTTCTCTAAATTTAATGCTCTCTCATTTAATAAAACTCTTTTATTAATTTTATTCAGAATTTTGTTAATTACTTTAATTAACAAACATTCACATAAAACCCCCTGCAACATTTCAATATTACATGCAGAACCAATTTCAGCAATTTCACCCGAAACAGTTTCGGTGTCTATTGAAATAATTCCAGCGCTTTCTTAAATCTCTATCTGAAACATATTTGCTCCAAATGGTGTCGGTATCCATTAAGTGTGTCACCCTATGGTTCACGAATAATGCAGACATGATCGAGACCCCTCTCGGATCAATAATCAGAAGCGGGACCTGGAGATCCATACTGACTCCTACACATTCAACGATGACTTCTGTGATCGTGAGAACCTTTAACGCTAGTAACTAAATCCCTTTGTCCCTTGATATATTACATGTCCGAGATTCGATCATCGGTATCTCCATACCTAGTTTGATCTCATTACCGACATGTACTCTTTTCTCGTTCCCGTGATATAACATTCTAGTGATCACATCACTTGCTTGCAAGCTATTTCAATGTGATATCACCGAGAGGGCCCAGAGTATATCTATCTGTCATCTGGATGGACAAATCCCACTCTTGATCCATGAGCCTCAACATAACACCTTCGTAGCACTGAACCCACCTTTATAGTCACCCTGTTACGGTGTGACGTTTGATGTTATCAAGATACTCTTCCAGTGTTAGCAATTAACATGATCTCATGGTCTATGGATAAAGATTACTTCGTATGATGTTATAGCAATATAAACATAATGACTTGATCGTAATGCTATACTTCGGATGAATGTTCATCACATCATTCCACCAATGGTGTGACCTTGTTATTAACAACATCCAATGTCCATGATCAGGAAACCTTGATCATCATGTTAATCAACAAGCTAGTCTATAAGAGAGGCATAACTAGGAACCCTTTTTGTTTATTAAACACACATGTATTGATGTTTCCGATCAATACAATTCAAGCATGTAAAATAAACATTTATCATAAACATGGAATAAGATAATAACCACTTTATTATTGCCGCTCGGGCATATTCCCTTCAGTCTCCCACTTGCACTAGAGTCAATAATCTAGTTTGAAAAACTTTGCGTATTGAACACCTATGGCTTTCTGGTGTTGCATATACGCTATTGCTAGTGGTTAACATAATCTCTGGATCTGACAGTTTCAGGTCCGTGTGTATTTGCATGTCTCTGCGTCTCTACGCATCACTCATTCTCAAATGAGATGGCATTGTATAGATTTGGTCCTTTGGTGAGACCTTTAGTCTGCTCGCTCAAAATATGTTGATATTATTGTTATACAATATATCTTCATAGTATTAGCCCACTTTGAACCACACCTAGTTTGATAACAAACTACTTAACACAAATGCCCTCCTTTGCTGCTACTATAGCAGCTATATACTTAGCCTTTTGTTGTAGTATCTGTCACAATGTCTCAACTTTGGAACTCATCCAAATCCATCATGGAACATCCTTTCCATTACATTGTGCCACCCATAGTCTAAATTGAGATAAATTTAATTTGTATCTTGTGACAAAACTAGTATCAATGTAACACTTTACAATGAACTACCTTTAACTATTTGTCACTTATACATGATATATTCTTAGTTCTTCCAAAGCTCATAAGAATATCTTTACTATTGTCCAATGATCATCTTATGAATCATTCTGGTATATGCTCATAACATTTAGAGCATAGGACATTCTGGATATATACATATCATGGTATAATCGATCAGAATCTTCATATGATTTTACTCACCAAGTGTTGAAACACTTGAATCTGAATACAATTCTTTCCATGCAGCAAAAACCTTTCTTGTTGTTTCCATATTGAACCCTTTCAATATCTCATATTGAACCCTTTAAATATCTTATATATGTATGTCTGGCACAACCATATTAGCGCCTTAATCTATCCATATAGATATTGATGCCTAATATTCTGGGTTTGCTCAAGTCTTTCATCGAAATCTTATTTTAATGAAATCCTTAACTTGTGTCAATTCAAGTACATCATTTCCAATCAACAATATGTCCTCTACATAATATATTAGAAATATGTCTCAGCGCTCCCACTTAATTTCTTGCAAATGCAAGCATCTTCATCATCTCCGATGAATTTAAACTCTTTTAATAGTTTCATCATGGTGAAGGTTCCAACTCCGCTATGCTTACTTCAACTATTGAAGTTTACATGCCCTTTTAGCACCCTTTGAATTAACAAAACCCTTCGGACCATGTCGTGTACATGTCCTAGGTTACCGTTCTATTAGAAGAACCTTAATTTGTTTATTCAACTACCATATACCAAATTATATGTAGTGGTTGCTACATTAATCCGTCAAGACTATATATCGCTATGAAAGATCATATCTTGTCATAGTCAACTCCTTGAACATTGCCGTAAACTTCTTTCCGACATGTCGACTATTTCATAGATGTCAAACATCCATGCATATTTCTTTATAGATCCAAACACGACCGATAGGCTTCACGCCTTTCCGGAGGGTCTTCCATGTTCAGAAACTTGATTTCTCGTGTATGGATACTATCACGGATTCTATGACTTATGGAGTCAGGGCCCATCATCGCTTCTTTGCATGTAGTCGGTTCATCATTGTCAAAACAATAACGACTTGCTTATCAAATCTTACTATTTGATTCTTACCGACCCACACGGTTCTATAGGAACTTTAATCTCTGAGATCACACCTTTTGTAATCACGAGAGCCATGAGCATTGTGGCCGCCACCGGGACACTTTCCGGCGCTGCGCTACTTAGCACATATAGCTAAGGTTCAACAACCTTATCAAAGTTCTATTGTCCTCCCACTTAACTTTTCACGAAAAATTCCTTCTCAAGAAACTTGACGTTCCAAGTAACAAACTCTTTTGTCCTCGGTGTTATGGATAAATTCCCAACAAATTCTTTGGGATAACCTACAAAGACGTGCTTATCCGACTTTGGTTGTAAACATTTTACTTTTGCATAGCATACCAAAATTTAAGAAAAGACAATTCGGGTTTTATCCCAAACCATAACTCATATGGTGTCATTTCAATGGATCACGATGGTGCTCTTTTCAGTGTAAAAGCGGTAGTCTCTAAAGATTCAATCCTTAAAACATAATGGCTGTTTTATAAATGACACCTTTGATCTTGCCATGTCAAACATGGTTTGATTTTATCTCTCGAATATGCTATACTCCTATGGTTTATCGGGAAACACAAATCATGGAACAATTCCTCAAGTCTTAGGTGTTTTTGCTAAACATGTAACTCAAATATCTTCCTTTATTATCGAATCATAAACTCTTTATTTTCTTGTTACAATGATTTTCCACTTCATCTTGAAAGTCTTTGAACAATTTTCAAATGTTTCATATTTCTTCCTTATTAAGTAAATATACATATATATTCACTCAAATTTTCGGAGAAAGCATATGAAGCAAAAAGATCCATCGCATATGGCTACACATCATGGACTATGCACATCAGCATGCACAATTTCCAATAAGCTAGTCATCTGTTCCTCTCTGGCCTATGGACGGAGTTTCAATTATCTCGAGGAAAGTCTTACATGCGTCAATTGATCAAAATCAAAGGCTCCAAAAATCCATCAACATGGAGTTTCTTCATGTTTTATTTCAAATATAATTTAAACAGCGATGTCACTTCATAAGTGATCTTTCAATCATTTTTCTTGCGACATTTTAGCAATAGTGTTTATGGATGTGATTTCTCCAACTAGACTTGTAAAAGTTCATCCATCCTTTATGGAATACGGTAATTATTTGAACAGCCATTGTTCTCATGATACCGGAACAAAATAACAACTATTTAAACAAATCTTGAAGGCTTGGTTTGATGACAACGAAAAACGCAATAACACTTTATTTGTTTTCGATGAACATCATCACTCATTCTCTTGCTGGTTACTTAGGCCATTGTAGTTCATGAATTGCGTTGTCCTGTATGACACTTCGTACCAACCAATTCGGTATCCAATACCGGTATCCAATACCTAAGAACCACATTGTTTAACAAGCAAGGAATATAGCCATAACATGTATATCTTCTATATACCTAAGTTGGACATCTCCAACCTTTTATTTTCTGCCAAATATTTTATAGATTCTCTTTCAGCAATTCCTTTTCTTTTAAAAGAATCTATCAACATCAATAGTGGTGTCATCAACATGACATATGGTACAAAGCATATATAGTCAAATACTAATACCTTTGGACTTGCACTTTGAAGTGGATCACCATCATCAAATGTTTGGTGTTCTTTCAAAAATCCATTCTTTAGTAATCTATTAGTGTAGTAAACATTTTACTTACATCTTCTATTCATCCTTATCATGACAACTTTCATGATGAAGCTACTATAGCCTATAAGGAAGAATCGCGAGTATAATATCAGTTCCCAAAACCTTTTTGGTAGATTCGGATGCCTAGCATCTCCATCCTTCACAAATTATCATACAATATGAGAACATGTATTTTGCTAAATTATACTCTATCATAATGCAACCAAAAACATTGTTTCAGATATCACAATATCTTTCACACATGATGGTTTCTGAAACAATTTCCAGCTCCAATATAATCTTGATATTAAAACAACTTTTTGAATATCAATAATCATGGAGGCAAACATGAAACTTTAGATACTAACATTGGAATTCTTACTCTTGATTTAATACTACTTATTAAACTTCATGGAGTAAATAGAGTTTGCTGAAAGTTTGCAATAGGACTTATAAACTTGAAATTTACATTCGAAACAATACGATACCAGTTTGTAAAGTAAATATCCAGAATTCTATAGTTCTATTATCTCAAATAAAAACTAAGCATAAGGTAGAAAACGAATGCCAATGACTACAACAAACTATGCAAATTCACTTTGATTTAATTTATGACAAATTTGGTTCGACTAATCCAAATTAGAAATGAACTCCCACTCAAAAACGACATCCCTCGTGCCTTTTTGGTGATTACATGAACCAAATCCACTACACCAAGTCCGATCATCACGTGAGTCGGTGTAGCTTCAAAGGCGAGAATCAATATGGTCATCACATCAACTATGTGACTCATGCTTAACCTTTCGGTCCGTGTTCCGAGGCCATGTCTGTACATGCTAGGCTCGCCAAGTAAGAACCTTAGTACTCGCGTGTGTAAAACTGTCTTACACCCGTTGTATGAAAGCGTAGAGTCGAGTACACCCGATCATCACGTGATGTCTCGAAATACGATCCATAGAACGGTGCATACTTAAGGAAGAACACATTTTATCTTGATATTTAAATGAGGGATCATCTTACAATGCTAAAGAAAGCGCCAAACTAGCAGTATAAGATGCTAACATCTAATGTGTAAAGTGAGATGATATGGTCCATGCATTTGATCTCTATCATTTGCATCGTGGTATGATCTCTATCATTCCTTTGTGTGTAAGGCCAAGGTCTATGGAACTTACACGTTAAGTGAGTTGTAAGAGTATCTATCATACATCTACTTACAACAATACCATATCAAGACACTAGCCCAACAACGATCTAAACTAGACGCCTCTAATTTATCAATTGCAAGTTTTACGTGGCTTAGGGCTTTCAGAGATAGAACCATTCTTACCTACGAACATGAACCACAACGAGGATAACTAAGTTATTAGCAACTCGTTGTAAATCAGATATTGACTATAGTAGGAGAGACAGACACCCGCCAGCCACTTATGCAAAGCAAGTTGCATGTCAGTCGTGGAACCGGTCTCATGTACGATGACATGTAAGGTTGGTCCAGGCCGCTTCATCCCACTATGCCACCAATATCCAAAGTACATAGAAGATGCAATAACATGATCATCATCGCCCACATAAACATATGTGTACTACCCGTGCTAAGCACCTACGCATAGATCAGGCTCTGATACCACTGTTGGGTCCGCAGCATAGAAAACAAAAAATTTCCTACGGTGTGAACTACAAACCAAGATCTATCTACTAGGTACAAAACAACGAGTGGACATACATCCAACGAGAACTTACCCTCGTAGACAACGAGCTTTGTTAACGAGTAGGAACTCATGGTTGATGTAGTTGTACACTTGCCGATCTCAAGATCGTGATGAAGTCCAGCAGTCCGCCCAAAGACGTCCATCAGATCCAGCTCCAGCACCACCAAGTCCAGCACCGCAAAGCAGCAGTGCATCCGTGATCGCACACACGTCCGGTATCCCGACAACCTCCATCCCTCGCTCCAGCAAAGCAGCGGAAGCAGCAACTCCTTTCCAGATAAAGCCACTGGGAACATGTATCTCGCTAATCCGAGACCATGGGGGAATAATACTAGAGGGGGAGAGAGATCCTTCACAAGGAGGTGTGTGTGAGAAGTGAGGAGGGGATGGCCTTTTATAGGAGGAGGGGGGCCCCTCCTTCATGGCCGGCGCATGGAGGAGGTGACCCTTCACCTCCTCCATTCATGTGGTGGTAACTCCCTCCACATAAATTTGCCCCTTCACATTCTCTTTTAAAGTCTCCACTTTAAATGCATTAAATTTCTCCAAATTTAATGCTCTCTCATTTAATAAAACTCTTTTATTAATTTTATTCAGAATTTTGTTAATTACTTTAATTAACAAACATTCACATAAAACCCCCTGCAATATTACATGCAGAACCAATTTCAGCAATTTCACCCGAAACAGTTTCGGTGTCTATTGAAATAATTCCAGCGCTTTCTTAAATCTCTATCTGAAACATATTTGCTCCAAATGGTGTCGGTATCCCTTAAGTGTGTCACCCTACGGTTCGCGAATAATGCAGACATGATCGAGACCCCTCTCGGATCAATAATCAGAAGCGGGACCTGGAGATCCATACTGACTCCTACACATTCAACGATGACTTCTGTGATCGTGAGAACCTTTAACGCTAGTAACTAAATCCCTTTGTCCCTCAATATATTACATGTCCGAGATTCGATCATCGGTATCTCCATACCTAGTTTGATCTCGTTACCGACATGTACTCTTTTCTCGTTCCCGTGATATAACATTCTAGTGATCACATCACTTGCTTGCAAGCTATTTCAATGTGATGTCACCGAGAGGGCCCAGAGTATATCTATATGTCATCTGGATGGACAAATCCCACTCTTGATCCATGAGCCTCAACATAACACCTTCGTAGCACTGAACCCACCTTTATAGTCACCCTGTTACGGTGTGACGTTTGATGTTATCAAGATACTCTTCCGGTGTTAGCAATTAACATGATCTCATGGTCTAAGGATAAAGATTACTTTGTATGATGTTATAGCAATATAAACATAATGACTTGATCGTAATGCTATACTTCGGATGAATGTTCATCACATCATTCCACCAATGGTGTGACCTTGTTATTAACAACATCCAATGTCCATGATCAGGAAACCTTGATCATATTGTTAATCAACAAGCTAGTCTATAAGAGAGGCATAACTAGGAACCCTTTTTGTTTATTAAACACACATGTATTGATGTTTCTGATCAATACAATTCTAGCATGTAAAATAAACATTTATCATAAACATGGAATAATATAATAACCACTTTATTATTCCCTCTCGGGCATATTCCCTTCAGTATATCATAGTTGATGGGGTCGAGGAAGCTACAACATCAACACTCCCGTTTCCCATAGATGACACCAATTGATGAGGGATTAACTCGTCAATACCCATTGTTGATGGACTTGGGTTAGAGGAAGTGGGGAGCACTAGAGGCAACGATCGGCTAGCAAACAAGCACATCGGAGACACGCGGTTTACCCAGGTTCAGGCTCTCAGAAGGGACCCCACTCTTGCTTGTCTGCTCTTTATTGATGAAGGAATCAAATATTACAGGGGTGCACAGATGCAATCTGGCGGTGTATGAACTAGGGTTCAAGGTGTCTTTCTCATTGCTCCCTCCTAGCCTTCAAATAGGAAGGCTAGGTCTCGGGATAGTAGGCTGAGTCGGTTACAAATTAGGGTTTCCCTTTAAGTTTCCTATCTACACATGCCATGCTTCCCAAGGATCCGCATCTTCTAGGGCTTGGGCAACCTGAATTGTCCTGGGCTGTAGCACATAGGCTAAACTTGGGTGCCCATGGGTGTAACAACCTCGGACCCTACACTCTAAGTTCAAGCCTAGATGAACCAAAAGTGGTTAAGGTTTTACAGCGGGGGCCTAGGGCCACCCACGTGTAGGCCCGTCGACCGCCCTAACCACTTCCAAGAACATCGGGACAAGAGCGAGCGGCGTAGGCAACAGACGAAGAGATCAAATACATGCACAAGTGAGTATGTATGCAAGCTACCTTACAACAGTTCTCAGAGCCATACCATCTAACAGAAATAGAAATATTGCAACGCCATACGGCAAGATCCAAATATCCTAGAAAGAGATAATAGTGTAGGATAGCTCCTCATACATCAATCAACAGAGTATCAAGCGGAAGCACGAAACAAGATCCGAGTACGGATAAGAAGAAATCGGCGTAAGATGCCACATAAATAAGCACATCCCGCCCACAGATCTCACGGATCCCCATCCCTAGAATCTCTACACCGAGTGATCGTTGCCAACATCATTTGTCTCCTCCACCCAGTATCCATCTTGAGAATACACCTGTTCATCTGAATCAAACAATTTATCATGTGAGACCCTAGGGTTACTCAGCAAGTCTTTATGCCTCTAAAGGGGACATATACCTGTGGTGACGCAATTGAAGCGAAAGATAATAACTAACAAGACTATAGATACTCGCTAACCATCCACCTAACCAAAGATAAACGGATGTCCGTTAATTAGAAACACAGTTATAACAATATAAAGTAACAGATCCATCCTCCTTCTCGCTTACCAACGAGAAAATGGACGAACAACCCATCTGTTGGCAGTTTTATTAATCATTCCTTGAGTATTGCACTAATTACTAGTCAGATCTTTAGTCAAATTAAAGACGGTACTTTAGTTATGCTTGTCTATGATCGAGAAACTGTGCTCCAAGTCGTCCGTAACCACGGACACGGCTTTCAGAAAGATTTACCCTGCAGAGGTGCACAAATAGCAACACACACACGATCAACCTCGGAAAAACCAAATCAAAACCCAATGAGGCCTTCACGACAAAGCAATCACATGATTCATAAAATATTTCAGAGGGACACCCCATTAAGCTACCCGCAATGAAGTTGGCCGGCTCCGAGACAGACCCAAGGTTTGCGCCAATGGCTGTAAACGACTAGGAACCCGAAAGTGTGACTGGGCTTGTCGATACCGCGAAAATACTCCGCAATCCTAAATAGTACAGGTGCTCCACGCATAATCTTAAATAAAGCAGTAAAGCATGGCATAAGTACATGATAGTAATAAAGCCCCAAACTACTTTGTGGCCCCAAGAAATCAGAATGAATCAAGCTCTGACTAAGGGGATTCATGGTCCCATATGCGGATAGTGCGATAGTCAAGGAACAGGTATCAAGTACTCGGGGTCCTACGGGACACAAGTGAGCATGAAAAACCAAATAACAGATATTGCCCACCGGTGCCTGTTTCATTAGTTATCCCACCACTACTCAGGTTAAGTTGTTTAGGTACCTTGTTAACCATCAGACACTCACATACCCTACACATGCTGTTCTACGACTCGCTTGGCTCAAACAACTCCTGTAGTAGTGGCTCATGGGATGGAGGAACAAGCTTCGGTGGGGTTTAAAAGTAAGGCCATGCAATACTTGGGATTCAGTTTAATGCACTCGCGACTCAATGATGCAAGAATAAGATAGAAGCAATAGGTACTATATGTATGCAAGCATGTGGTAGTGCTTGCCTGGTAGCTCAGTTGAAGCGAGAGATGGATCTGGGTAGTACTCCTGGGATTTCTGATAATTTCCCTGCTCGGCGTCTATTCGAAAAGAACCAAACAAACAAGGGCCAATATAAATAAAGTGCGCAAGCATATGAATAAAATGCGACAAGCAACCAAGTATGCCATGATGAATGATGCACAATTTACATGGCAATAATGTAGCATGGCAAGGGTGAGTGTGGGGACAAGAATAAATCATTTTATTAATTATTTGGCCAAGTTTTATTACCATAAACGGTTCTGAATATTTGTTATTTATATGATACATGCTTCAATTCATATCATGAAATGCATAATCAGAACGGGATCGTCGTGCTGATCGATTTAGACATATTATTTGTCAAATTTGGAGTTATAGAATTAAAGTTATTAATTAATTGAGAAAAGGCATTTATTGCAAATTTAATCATCTCGAAAATTTAAATTAGTCAAACATTATTTTGGATGGCATATTTGAATTCCTCACATCTTTATGATTCGAAAACATATATTATTTGTATTATTTGGGTTTGCCAATTAAAAGTTATTTAAAACTGGATTTAAAAACATATTAAACATTTCTGAAATTATTTTTATTAACAGGAAAAGAACAGAGACTTTTTGCACACATCTGAAACTAGTCACAGACGCTGACAGGTGGGGCCGAGATGCTGAGTCAGCACGGCCGACGTGGCGGGAACTGGTACGGGATTTTGTTACCGCGGGGAGTTCCAGCCAAAGGATGACTGGTGGGCCTCCAGGCGGCGGGGCCACAGCACGCGCGGGGGCTATCGGGCGCTGACACGTGTGCTATCCGGGGAGCGCGGGTTGAGGAGCAACGATCTCCGGCTACCTTTTTGTAAAAAGGTGGAGGGGCTGACTGGTGGGGTTGGAAGGATGGCGGGGTGAGGATTCCAAAAACACAAGAACCTTTTAGCAAAAACTTCATCGGTGTGACTGAAACTGAATTTTGAGATCTGGAAAATGATTGAAATCGGGCTGAGTTCCGAAGAAGATGGCGACCTATCTGCTGCGAACTTGGCAACATCGTAAAAACAAAAAGTGGAGAGGAGAGATAGGGCTACAACTTTGGTGTTTGGGGATTTTGCGAAGGAGGTCTGCAGCGGACGGGGCAAGGCAAAGAACAGAGGGGATAACACGAGCCAGAATTGAAGGAGAAACTGCCGAGAATGACAGTGCAATCATCCCGACTTTCGTGGATGATTCCCAGAGGTACAGGCAACGGATTGGCGCGTGGCTTGTCTTGTTAGAGAGATGGTATCACCCTCTTTGTAGGGATGTGACAAGAGGCGCCGGAGACTGATGGCGGAGGGCGAAAACTTGCCAGGAGCAGAGGGCGTGCGCGAGGCGTTCTAGAACTGATGCTGCTGCCTGTCTGTGCGCGGTGCGGGGAGAAGATGCTGAGCGCTAGCGGTGCGGCAAGCGCGGTGAGGCCAGAGAGGGATGGGACAAGGCGGAGGCTCACCGGGGAGGTGCCGGAGACGATGGTTGCCGGCCGGATCGCGATGAGGACGACGGCGCGGTGAGGCAGCGATGCAACAACATCGTGGCGAGGCCTTCTCCTCGCGGCAACGACCTCACGACGTGAAGATGACAACGGAAGGCGGCCAGGAGGTAGCAACGCGGCGAGGCGACGGTGGTGATGCACTCGCGTGCGTGGCGACGGTGAACGCGGCCGGTGGCGAGCACGTGGCCTTCTTCCCCTTGCGTCCAAGTCGTCCAGGGGCTTCAGCAGGCTGTCCTCCTCTGCGGCTAGGAGACGAAGGGTAGGCAGCAGCTGCGACGGAAACACCGGAAGCAGGGAAGGGCTAGCGGTGGCGGCCTGAAGAAAACATGGAGGAGGAAGGGGAGATGGAGGAGGTCGATCGGGGCAGGTGACATGCGTCAGATGCCAGCTTTAAAGGAGTGAGGAGAAGATCAGAGGAGAGGGTCACGAGCAAGACATGCCGATGGACGGTGCCAGGCTGGTGGAAAAGGACGGGGAGAGGCGGCACACGAGGGCGTAGGCGAGGGCACGAGGCTTCCGGCTCTATTCCCTGGCTGGGTCGGATCAAAACGAAGGAGGGGATGGTGCGGTGCAACCGAGAGAAAGAGAGAGAGAGAGAGAGAGAGGGGTCTGGTGGAAGCAGGGTTTAGCTAGGTAGGGGCATGTGTGTGCTTCCCTCGGTAGTGTTTAGGATTTAACATAATCTAGCTTGGTGTTTGGGTGCATGCACATGCACGTGTAGGGTGGTGAAGCTTAGGAGAGACTAGATTAGATTGAGAAAGGTAAAAAGATAGAGAGATTAGGTTTAGTGTAAGAGTAAAGGGGGTAGAGCTAAAGAGAAAAGGAATGCTCCACTTGATATATGCATTCCATATAGCTTAACAAAACCAAGAGAGGATGAGCCCTAAGATGGTTGGACTCAAAATTGAGCAAGCTTGAATTGATTTCAAAGGAAGCAAGCTCCACTCAAAAATCAAAGAAAAAGCTAACTAAAAGAAGAGGGTGGTGATCTTGCATCTTGCATGGCCCATGCATAAATAATAAATGCCATGTTTATTATTGTGAAACAATTGTAAAGGACCATGGGCATTTATTTACACATGCATCCCCAAATATGGAATTAAGGCCAAGCCAAAAAGAATAGGGTTGGTGTTCCATGTGGAGTAGATGGGATATGCTCATATTTGAATATAATTTGGACATGCTAGTGTGTATGTCCCACTAGATGCATAAATAGCCTCAAATATATTCCAACATGAGCATACATTCAAAAACAATCCATATGGAAGCTTGACAAGGGGTTCCACTCACGTAGCATGCAAAGGTGGCCATGTGGCTCTCCACATATCAATAATGTGAAAACAACATGATGCATATATGGGAGCATGTGGAATTGTATGTGGATCCATCCCAACCCACATGAGCGAGAGGTAAAACCAAATAAATTTCAAGGCTCACATATCGTTGGATGATGGAATAATGGGGTGTTGACAAGAAAGGTGGTGGAGTTTAAGAAAAGATATGCCCCCAACTCAACTTGGGCATTAAGCATTTATTAAGAACCAAATACAATGTATCAAGAGTCCAATACAATTAATAATGCACATGAGATAAGAACCAAATGAAAAGGGTTTTATATGATGCTCAAATGCAATGTGGCATGATGACATGAGCATGATATAATTGTGATGCAACAATTATATGTAGGAAGTAGCATTTTATTAGACTAGGCTAGTAGCATTGCAATTGTTAGACAATTGGGATGCTACAACTCTCCCCCACTAAACAAGAATCTCGCCCCGAGATTCCTAGGAAAAGAAAACAACACTAGGAGAGGCGGTGTTCGGAACGAAGGTGACCCTCACGTTCCCAAGTTGATGAACAACAGAATGGTTCGACCACTGCACCTTGCAAAACTTGTTAGACTTGTTGCGAGTCTTGCATTATTGCTTGAGAAACACGGTTTAGAAGAGTTGAAGGATTGTCGTGAGACAAGAAGGATAGGATGAACATAGCCCCAGTTTTTCAGGAAACATGATAAAGAATAGAAACACTTGAAAGAATAAGGAAGGCCGATGTATCATGGAGAAAGAAAGACACCCCGTTAGGATTAGAGATCAACAGATGCACATGACGATGATTCTTTGCCTCGCCGGAAGAAAGAGCTACTTTGGAGAAGTTAGATACCACTATGAAAATAGCATTGTTTCTTCCCTCGGATTTGAGAATTGAAGTCTAGAACAATATTGCCTTCAAACAATAGAGTTCCTTGATATCAATGGAAAGACTGAGTTAGACATTGTCGAATTATATTCTTGTTGCACCGGTAAGAACCAAAGGATCATGCAATTGAGGTGCACGGATATAACTTCTAGACAAGGAGGTGATGCTAGATTATGGTGGGATCCCGAGCAGAAAAGAATATAGAGGATCTGGAGTTTATTGTAGGGATACTTATTGCTTTCTTTAACCTTGAGGCTAATGCAATAGATTTGCGACTGATGGCATAAACCATAATTGGCTTTACCATGAGAAAGGATTGACAAAAGGAAGTCAAATATATACTTCATCCATCTTGTTGATGATGTCGAACACTGGTGGAATGAAGGGGAACTGAGAAGATATTGCATTTGCTTCCACCAGATAATTAAAGATTTTTCTCGGTGTAGAAAGGACGAGATCACAAACAAGAGATTATTAATTATGTTCTTGAGAGAAAACTCCAGAAAACAAGGACGTAAATAGAAGTATCGAGAAATAAAGGCCACTTCTACTTCCGTGGAATGAGTTAAATCGCACAAATTCACTAATCCAATGTACAAGAGCGAATGATAAGAGTAGTGGTATGGTAGCTACTCCATCCCACACTCAAAGCATTACTCCGCACATGAATAGGAAAACCATGCAACCCAACTCCCAAAACAGACTAAAGATCTTGACAAAAGAACTCATGGAACTCCATTAGAAAACAAGGATAGATGCAAACGATTCGCCGGATTCAAAGATAGATACAGATGATGATGTTGTTGTCATGTCGGAAGATCGAAACCACCGGAAAAGATATGAAGGAAGATTATGGAGAACAGCTGCAAGATTCGATAGATAAGGAAAAGATAGCAACAACTTGAACAGAAGGATTACAAAAGATCTGAAAAGTCTTCATGGCCTCCGGTAGATTGAGCATAGACGATAGAATGAGAGGGTTTCAAAGGTTACTTGATGAGCGGAAGATTAAAAGAATTACTGATCCTTCTGAAGAATAACCAAGAGAGATTTAGCTGTCTTGAGGAGACTTCGGCGAAATGCTGATGATAACTTGCCAACAAGGAAAACTCCGGTTTGATTGAAGGTGGAGGATGGAATTAACAATGGGCCTGCTGACTCCAGAATTGAAGCGATGTATTTAGCAGAAGGACGTGGTCGAGATATGTGACTTCAAGAAGTCAGGATTTACACTCTGAGAACTTTGCACACAGGCAGTGTTCACGAAGCTTGAGAGAAAGAGACACAGATGACCTTCCATGTTCTTCCATTGATATAGAATAGGCCAGCATATCATCAAGATATACCACCACGGATTAACAAAATCTTCCAAGAATATCAAGGTCGAGAGGCGGAAAAATGAAGAATGCTCAAAACACTTTCTGAGCTCAACGCTCTTCGAAAGATCAACGTTACGAGCAAGGATTCATGTTGGAAAGATGCTCTGGAAGAATAGATTATCTGGTCCTTCGGGAGAGAACAAGAAATGCCACCTGGTTCACATTGTCGATCGGATCACCGGTTACAAAGATAAAGAGATCTTGGATAAGAAGGGATGATAACTCATACATTAAGCAAAGCTATCAGAAATGAAAAGATGTGATTCTCCTGTATCAAAGAGAGTGTTGCAGATATGGAGTTCAAAAAGATGTGAAGCATGATGAACAGATGATAGACCACCGTAGGGCCTTAAGAAAAACTCCGGATTGGCAAAGATACTTGAATATGATATAGATATGTTCATGGTATAACTCAAAATCACAGGAGGTAACCGCCATCATTTGGATGATAGGGTCGATAGCATTAACCATACTCTACTCATGATAAGTGTCATATAGCTGTGCCGAGAACCAATTACAACCACAAGCATCGGATCGACACACATTATGTATTTAGCCCCGAAGAATTCAAAATGAAGTAAAAACTCCAGGATTAAGCGCCGGTGACAAAAGAATGAGTTAGCATGAACATGCCGACGCTAGGAAGATAGATAATGTTTCACACACGATTGAAGAGGAGTGTGGAAACACAGATGTATCAAAGAAAATTTTTCTACAATTTTCGGCATTAAAATACCAATAGATGTGCAAAACCACTTATCAGGTAGAGATTAACAACTCCATGTTCTGTGAAAGCATGCTGGAAGGAAGAACACCCTTAACAAGATTGCGCCGGTTAACAAGGAGTCGGATAGATGACGTCAGTTTACAAAAGCCTGTCGGTATGGAATGTACCAACAGTTGATAACCAAAAGGCAGATTGCGATAACAAGGTTGGATGCAACAGATAGACAAGGAGTTACACAGTCACACACACTTTCACACAACCTATGGTACTATGGAACCCAGAACACGTGAATCCTAGTTTGAATTTTTAGATGAGGATTGAAAACGTTACACTTCCTTACCAGAAAAGGGTGGGTGCATGGGTAAGAAGAAAAATGGAAGCATTCCTACTCTCGTGTTTTGTTTTTCCCTAGTATACATAACTACCAAAATATTTGCTATACTGACAACGACCATTTTGGCTGAGACCCTGAAGGGCGGGATGGCTCTGATATCAATTGTAACAACCTCAGACTCTATGCTCTAAGTTCAAGCCTGGATGAACCAAAAGTGGGTAAGGGTTTACAGCGGGAGCCCAGGGCCACCCACGTGTAGGCCCGTCGACCACCCTAACCACTTCCAAGAACATCGGGACAAGAGCGAGCGGCGTAGGCAATAGGCGAAGAGATCAAATACATACACAAGTGAGTATGTATGCAAGCTACCTTACAACAGTTCTCAGAGCCATACCATCTAAAAGAAAAAGAAATATTACAACGCCATACGGCAAGATCCAAATATCCTAGATAGAGATAATAGTGTAGGATAGCTCCTCATACATCAATCAACAGAGTATCAAGCGGAAGCGGGAAACAAGATCCGAGTACGGATAAGAAGCAAATCGGCATAAGATGCCACATAAATAAGCACATTCCGCCCACAGATCTCGCATATCCCCATCCCCGGAATTTCTACACCGAGTGATCGTTGCCAACATCATCTGTCTCCTCCACCCAGTATCCATCTTGCGAATAGACCTATTCATCTGAATCAAACAATTTATTGTTTGACACCCTAGGGGTACTCAGCAAGTCTTTATGCCTCTAAAGTGGACATATACCTGGGGTGACGCAATTGCAACAAAAGATAATAACTAACAAGACTATAGATACTCGTTAACCATCCGCCTAACCAAAGATAGACGGATGTCCGTTAATTAGAAACAAAGTTATAATAGTATAAAGTAACAGATCCATCCTCCTTCTCGCTTACCAACGAGAAAACGGACGAACAACCCATCCTTTGGCAGTTTTATTAATCATTCCTTGAGTATTGCACTAATTACTAGTCAGATCTTTAGTCAAATTAAAGAAGGTACTTTAGTTATGCTTGTCTATGATCGAGAAACTGTGCTCCAAGTCGTCCATAATTGCGGACACGGCTTTCAGAAAGATTTACCCTGCAGGGGTGCACAAATAGCAACACACATGATCAACCTCGGAAAAACCAAATCAAGACCCAATGAGGCCTTCACGACAAAGCAATCACAGGATTCATAAAATATTTCAGGGGGCCACCCCATTAAGCTACCCGCAACGAAGTTGGCCGGCTCCGAGACGGACCCAAGGTTTGCGCCAATGGCTGTAAACGACTGGGAACCAGAAAGTGTGACTGGGCTTGTTGATACCGCGAAAACACTCCGCAATCCTAAACAGTACAGGTTCTCCACGGACAATCTTAAATAAAGCAGTAAAGCATGGCATAAGTACATGATAGTAATAAAGCCCCAAACTACTTTGTGGCCCCAAGAAATCAGAATGAATCAAGCTCTGACTAAGGGGATTCATGGTCCCATATGCGGATAGTGCGATAGTCAAGGAACAGGTATCAAGTACTCGGGGTCCTACGGGACACAAGTGAGCATGAAAAACCAAATAACAGATATTGCCCACCGGTGCCTGTTTCATTAGTTATCCCACCACTACTCAGGTTAAGTTGTTTAGGTACCTTGTTAACCATCAGACACTCACATACCCTACACATGCTGTTCTACGACTCGCTTGGCTCAAACAACTCCTGTAGTAGTGGCTCATGGGATGGAGGAACAAGCTTCGGTGGGGTTTAAAAGTAAGGCCATGCAATACTTGGGATTCAGTTTAATGCACTCGCGACTCAATGATGCAAGAATAAGATAGAAGCAATAGGTACTATATGTATGCAAGCATGTGGTAGTGCTTGCCTGGTAGCTCAGTTGAAGCGAGAGATGGATCTGGGTAGTACTCCTGGGATTTCTGATAATTTCCCTGCTCGGCGTCTATTCGAAAAGAACCAAACAAACAAGGGCCAATATAAATAAAGTGCGCAAGCATATGAATAAAATGCGACAAGCAACCAAGTATGCCATGATGAATGATGCACAATTTACATGGCAATAATGTAGCATGGCAAGGGTGAGTGTGGGGACAAGAATAAATCATTTTATTAATTATTTGGCCAAGTTTTATTACCATAAACGGTTCTGAATATTTGTTATTTATATGATACATGCTTCAATTCATATCATGAAATGCATAATCAGAACGGGATCGTCGTGCTGATCGATTTAGACATATTATTTGTCAAATTTGGAGTTATAGAATTAAAGTTATTAATTAATTGAGAAAAGGCATTTATTGCAAATTTAATCATCTCGAAAATTTAAATTAGTCAAACATTATTTTGGATGGCATATTTGAATTCCTCACATCTTTATGATTCGAAAACATATATTATTTGTATTATTTGGGTTTGCCAATTAAAAGTTATTTAAAACTGGATTTAAAAACATATTAAACATTTCTGAAATCATTTTTATTAACAGGAAAAGAACAGAGACTTTTTGCACACATCTGAAACTTGCCACAGACGCTGACGGGTGGGGCCGAGATGCTGAGTCAGCGCGGCCGACGCGGCGGGAACTGGTACGGGCTAAGCTTACCGCTGGGAGTTCCATCCATAGAGGATGACTGGTGGGCCTCCAGGCGGCGGGGCCACAGCACGCGCGCGGGCTATCGGGCGCTGACATGTGTGCTATCCGGGGAGCACGGGTTGAGGAGCAACGGTCTCCGGGTGCCTTTTTGTAAAAAGGTGGAGGGGCTGACTAGTGGGGCTAGAAGGACGGCGGGGTGAGGATTCCGAAAACACAGGAACCTTTTAGCAAAAACTTCATCGTTGTGACTGAAACTGAATTTTGAGATCTGGAAAACGATTGAAATCGGGCTGAGTTCCAAAGAAGATGGCGGCCTATCCGCTGCGAACTTGGCAACATCGTAAAAACAAAAAGTGGAGAGGAGAGATATGGCTACAACTTTGGTGTTTGGGGATTTCGCGAAGGAGGTCTGCAGCGAATGGGGCAAGGCGAAGAACAGAGGGGATAACACGAGCCCGAATTGACGGAGAAACTGCCGAGAACGACTGTGAAATCATCCCGACTTTCGTGGATGATTCCCAGAGGTACAGGCAACAGATTGGCGCGTGGCTTGTCTTGTTAGAGAGATGGTATCACCCTCTTTGTAGGGATGTGACGGGCGGCGCCAGAGACTGATGGCGGAGGGCGAAAACTTGCCAGGAGTAGAGGGCGTGCGCGAGGCATTCTAGAACTGATGCTGCTGCCTGTCGCACGCCCGCGGTGCGGGGAGAAGATGCTGAGAGCTAGCGGCACGGCAAGCACGGTGAGGCCATAGAAGGATGGGACAAGGAGGAGGCTCACCAGGGAGGTGCCGGAGACGGTGGTTGCCGGCCGGAACGCGATGAGGACGACGGCACGGTGAGGCAGCGATGCAACAACGTCGTGGCGAGGCCTTCTCCTCGCGGCAATGACCTCGCGACGTGAAGATGACGACGGAAGGCGGCCAGGAGGTAGCAACGCGGCGAGGTGATGGTGGTGACACACTCGCATGCGTGGCGATGGTGAATGCGGCCGGTGGCGAGCACGTGGCATTCTTCCCCTCGCGTCCAAGTCGTCCAGGGGCATGAGCACGCCGTCCTCCTCTGCGGCTAGGAGATGAAGGGTAGGCATCAGCTGCGACGGAAACACCGGAAGCAGGGAAGGGCTAGCGGTGGCGGCCTGAAGAAAACATGGAGGAGGAAGGGGAGATGGAGGAGGTCGATCGGGGCAGGTGACATGCGTCAGGTGCCGGCTTTAAAGGAGACAGGAGAAGATCAGAGGGGAGGGTCACGAGCAAGACATGCCGATGGATGGTGCCAGGCTGGTGGAAAAGGACGGGGATAGGCGGCACGCGAGGGCGTAGGCGAGGGCGCGAGGCTTCCGGCTCGCTGTTCCCTGGCTAGGTTGGATCAAAACGAAGGAGGGGATGGTGCGGTGCAACCGAGAGAAAGAGAGAGAGGGGTCTGGTGGAAGCAGGGTTTAGCTAGTTAGGGACATGTGTGTGCTTCCCTCGATAGTGTTTAGGATTTAACATAAGCTAGCTTGGTGTTTGGGTGCATGCACATGCACGTGTAGGGTGGTGAAGCTTAGGAGAGACTAGATTAGATTGAGAAAGGTAAAAAGATAGAGAGATTAGGTTTAGTGTAAGAGTAAAGGGGCTAGAGCTAAAGAGAAAAGGAATGCTCCACTTGATATATGCATGCCATATAGATTAACAAAACCAAGAGAGGATGAGCCCTAAGATGGTTGGACTCAAAATTGAGCAAGCTTGAATTGATTTCAAAGGAACCAAGCTCCACTCAAAAATCAAAGAAAAAGCCAACTAAAAGAAGAGGGTGGTGATATTGCATGGCCCATGCATAATTAATAAATTCCATGTTTATTATTGTGAAACAATTGTAAAGGACCATGGGCATTTATTTACACATGCATCCCCAAATATGGAATTAAGTCCAAGCCAAAAAGAATAGGGTTGGTGTTCCATGTGGAGTAGATGGGATATGCTCATATTTGAATATAATTTGGACATGCTAGTGTGTATGTCCCACTAGATGCATAAATAGCCTCAAATATATTCCAACATGAGCATACATTCAAAAACAATCCATATGGAAGCTTGACAAGGGGTTCCACTCACGTAGCATGCAAAGGTGGCCATGTGGCTCTCCACATATCAATAATGTGAAAACAACATGATGCATATATGGGAGCATGTGGAATTGTATGTGGATCCATCCCAACCCACATGAGCGAGAGGTAAAACCAAATAAATTTCAAGGCTCACATATTGTTGGATGATGGAATAATGGGGTGTTGACAAGAAAGGTGGTGGAGTTTAATAAAAGATATGCCTCCAACTCAACTTGGGCATCAAGCATTTATCAAGAACCAAATACAATGTATCAAGAGGCCAATACAATTAATAATGCACATGAGATAAGAACCAAATGAAAAGGGTTTTATATGATGCTCAAATGCAATATGGCATGATGACATGAGCATGATATAATTGTGATGCAACAATTATATGTAGGAAGTAGCATTTTATTAGACTAGGGTAGTAGCTTGCAATTGTTAGACAATTGGGATGCTACAATGGGGCATACCCATGTCAAGGAGTCAATGATGATAGTCTTGATTTCCTTTGAAGTGAACCTACCTAACCAGGATTCAAGTTTAGATCTAACACACCCCACTAAAGGCTCTACTTCCTTGATAAGGACCCTAGTGTCATAGTTCGACTTCCTAGATGTTAGACAATTATGTAACCAACACATATGAGATAGGGCAACTCGTATGTAAAGGGTTCATAGAAAAGAAAACAAAAAATTCCTACGGTAAGAACACCAAAGGTGGCAAGATCTAATCTATAAGATGCATGCAACATGTAGATCATCATCTAGAAAAACTTACCCTCGAAGACTGAAAGTTTTTAGCGAGATTGGATCTCGTGCATGATGTAGACGAACACTTGTCGATCTCAAGATCGTGTAGACGAGCGTTGCAATCTGGCAATGCTTCCATACTTGGTCACAAGTACGGCTTCACGATGACTTTCGTTCCCTCGATCCAGCGGGGCAGCAAAAGTTGTTGATCCATCGGAGAAAACTATTTGGCCATGGCTTCCGCTAATCCGAAAACCAAGGGGCAGAGTAACTTGAGAAGGGAGAGAGAGGAGCTTGAATTGGTGTGAGGGAGAGGGGTCTCCCACCTCTCTTTATATAGAGGGGGCGGCAGCCCCTAGGGGTGGCGCCGACCCCAAGGGGTGCCCTGACCTCTCCCCTCTTCCTGTGAGTGGAGCACCCAATCATGCCCACTCAGGCCTTTTTTAATTGAGTGGACTCTCCACACAAAATTCAAAGGGTTCTCTCATTAAATAAATAAATTATTTCTTTATTTTAATATTTTTCAATTCTATTAATTAACAAACATTAACATATACCTCCCTAAACTATGACGATATCCTATGAAACAATCTTTTCTCCGATATTCCGTATCCACTCCAAAGGTTCGATGAACCTTAAGTTTGTCACCCTATGGTTCGTGAATAATGTAGACATGATCGAGATACCTCTCCGATCAATAGTCACCGGCAGGATCACAAGATCGATAATGACTCCAACACACTCAACAATGAATCCTGTGATCATGTGAACCATAAACGTTGTAACCAATTCATTTTGTCTCACAATACTTTACTTGTATGAGGTTCGATCATCAGTATCAACCATACCTAGTTCGATCTCGTTACCGACAAGTACTCTTTACTCGTTCCATGATATGACATCCTTGTGACCTAGTCACGTGCATGCAAGCGGTGTCGATATGATATCACCGAGAGGGCCCAGAATATATCTCTCCATCATCTGGATGGATAAATCCCACTCTTGATCCATGAGCCTCCACTAATAATTTTAAAGTACCCAACAACCCCTTTATAGTCACCCTGTTATGGTGTGACGTTTGCTACCATCAAAGAAATCCTTTGGTGTTAGTGTTGACATGATCTCATGGTCTCAGAATTAGGGTTACTTCATATGTGTTTGATATAGCAATGTAAAATCAAATGAATTGATCACATTTATATAATTACTTTGTGTGGAAGTTCATCACATCATTCTCCTAATGATGTGATCCTGTTATTAACAACATCCAATGTTCATGATTAGGAAACCTTGATCATCAATTAATCAATGAGCTAGTTAAACAAGAGGCTTTACTAGAAACTCTTGTTTGTTTATTAGACACACATGTATTAAAATTTATGGTTAATATAGTTCTAGTATGAGAAATAAAAATCTATCATAAACATGGAATAAGATAATAACCATTTTATTGAAGGGAATATGCATGAGACGCAATAATAACGTGGTTATTATCTTATTACATGTTTATGATAGATGTTTATTTTTCATGATATAATTGTGTTAATTGTAAACATTAATACATGTGTGTTTAATAAGGAAACACGATTTCCTAGTTGTGCCTATCATTTAACTAGCTCATTGATTAAGCGATGATTAAGGTTTCCTGATCATGAGCCTTAGATATTGTTAATAACAGGATCACAACATTAGCGGGATGATGTGATGAACATGCACCCAAATTATAGCAATAAGATAAAATTCATTATGTTTACATTTGTATAACATCTCATACGAAGTAACCCTAGCCCTTAGACCATGAGATCATGTCAAACAGTAACACTAGAAGAGTAGTTTGATAACTTCAAATGTCACACTATAACAGGGTGACTATGAAGGTGGGTTCAGGTACTTCTAAAGTGTTATGTAGAGGCACTTAGATCAAGAGTGGGATTTTTCTATCTAGATAACAGGTAGAGATACTCTAGGCCCTCTCGGTGATATCACATGTACACCGCTTGCCAGCACGTGACTAGGTCACAAAGGATGTCATACCACGAAATGAGAAAAGAGTACTTGTCAGTAATGAAATCAAACTAGCTATAGTGATACCGATGATCGAATCTTAGACGAGTAATATATCACTAGACAAAGGGATTTAGTTATGAAGTTTAAGGTTCTCACGATCATAAGAGAAATTGTTGAGTGTGTGGGAGTCAGTACGGATCTCCAGGCCCCGCTACAGGTGTCTCGATCAGGTCTAAACTATTTGGGAACCGTAGGGTGACACACTTAAGGTACACTAACACTAATGGGTAGAGAGAAAGGTTTTGAAAGTGCTGGAATTGTTTCTATGAGTACCAGAATTGTTCTATGCTGAATTTCTAAAATTGGTTTCAGATGTAAAATCAGAATAATGCAAGGTGGTTTACATAATTTTTTGAATTAAAGTACTTGATAAATATTAATACAAAAAAGAAAAAATTATTAAATGGGAGATTGCATTTAATTTAGTGGAAATTAAAATGCATTTGAGTGGAATTGGAATCTGTGTGAGTGGGATGAGTGGATACTCAACTCACATGAATGAGGGAGAGGTGGGGGCACCCACCTTGGTCGCCGGCCATGGACTTGGGGGATGTTCCCTCCCCTATAAAAGTAGGAGTGGTCCTCATCTCCTCTCACACCATCCTTGTGAAGGATTTCTCATCTCTCTCTCTAGTGGTTCCCATGTTCATTGGACTAGCGATGAACATGTTCCGGTAGTTTTTCTAGGGACCTGCTACTTCCGCTGCTCCCCTGGATCAAGGGCCCAAAGGTTGTTGGGAAAGCTGGACGTGTGCCTGAGCACAGATGTGCTACTGGTTTGCAATGCTTTACAACTCGATCTTGAGATCAGCAAGAGTTCTCCTACTTCATCCAAGAGATAAATCTCGTAAAGGTTTTCGGTCTTTGAGTTTAAGTTTTCTCCAGATGAATATCCACCCATTTCTTGCATCTCCTAGATAGATATTGGTACTTTGTTGTTCATATCGTAGGATTTTTTTTCTATGTTGCGAACCCTTCAGTGATATTAGAGCCGGATCTATGCGTAGATGCTTTGTACGGGTAGAATACATATGAGTATGTGGGTGTCTATGATCATGTTATTGCATCCTCTTGTGTATTTTGGATATTAGTGGCATGGTGAGATGAAGCGGCTGAAAGAACATTTCATGATTCCTAGTGTTTTGTGTGTTAGATAACAATACCAAGGATTATTTAATGTGTGTTTAGTGCTGCAGATTAATGTTCACATAAAAAGCAGCTAAATCAGAGTTTGGGAGGGTGTGGATTATCCGCCCCTGCCAAGGGCCTGATTATCCGACCCTAGTCGATCTACAAAGGAGGGCAAGGCGCGTCACTCAGTATGGAGGCGTATTTTCTCACGGATTGTCCGGCCAGGGTCGGAGCTTTTGTCTGGGCCGGATAATCCGCCCTTCCAGGGGGGCGGATAATCCGCCCCCAGGGAGCTTTACAAAGTCCACCAAGGCGCATCACGCAGAAGGGGGGTGGAGTTTTCCCCGGATTAATCGGCCAGGGCCAGAGATTTTGCCCCAGCCAGATAATCCGCCTCCTAAGGAGTTTTCCGAAGGCAACCAAGGCGCATCTTGCAGAGAGGTGGCGGGCATTTGGCCCGGATTGTCCGACTCCAGGATGGATGTTTGCCCCGGCCGGATAATCCGACCCCCACTTAGGCCAGATAATCCGGCCCCAAACTTCTCCAACGACTTGCTTTCGCAGGGGGTATAAATACCCCAATTGCTCCTCCTATTAGATTTCTTGATTCATTCGAAAAAGTGTTGTGCTATTCATCTAATCCCTAATGGAGATCTCCACTTTCAACCACCCGAAGGGTCTGATCTTTGTGGAATCGAAGGAGTAGGCTTAGATCTACATCGACACCAATCAAGCTTTTCAATTCCCCTCCATTCACTTGGAGGATTCTTGATCTAGTGTTTCTTGCAAATATCTACGTCTCAATTTTAGATATTTATTAACTTGTTCTTATGGCAAATTGTTTTCATCACACGAGCCTCTAATTCAGTTGTGGATGCGTGCCCCATTAGATTTGTAAAGGCACTGATTCCTGCCTAGAAGGGTGCCACATAGTGGAAGGTCGATCAGGCATTTGGCGGCGAGATCCATCGGAGAACAGGGTGAAGCCTATTGTGGCGTGGTGGTCTTAGTACCGCCCACCCTTCCAACACAGACGTACTTCCCTTAACAAGGAAGGAACTGCGGTAAAACAAATCTTGTGTCTCCGCGTGCTCCACTACGGTTACCTCGTTCCACTCTCTCCGCCTTTACTCACTTAGTAGTTATGTTCACATATAGGGAAATTTCTAGTAGTTTCATATCTAGAGAATTTACCTTTGTGTTAAGCATAAAACTGAAAAAGAACTAAGAATTTGGTGTAGCACCTATTTACCCCCTCCAGGTGCCCATACGATCCATTTCATTTGGTATCAGAGCCTTGGCTCTTTATTCGAGCTTTACCGCCTAAGGGAGTATGGGTACTAAGGAGGATGGTAGTGAGGCTAGGAGTAAGGTCACCATGGAAGATCTCAACTCAATGTAAAGAAGCTTGATTAAAACCATGGAGACCCAAATGCAAGAGATGCGTGAAATGATAGTGTGCCTCTCGCCATCCACCTCCCCTCCACCATCTTCTACTGAGGCTACAACTCCTATTTCTAAGGACAAAGCTAAGGCTAACTCCAAAGAAAAGGAGTTGGACAGTGAAGATAAAAATAAAGGTTCCTCTTCCATAAAGGGAAGTGGTAAGGAGGACTATAGTGAGGTTTCTCACTTATATTCACCTGATCCACCAATCCCTCACCCTCATATAAACAATAGGGGTGATCCCAAGCTTACTGCATCTTCCTTTAACCTATGGCAATTTTTGATGAAATCTCATGTGCGCAGTTCGTCCATTGAGCTATGGAGAATCATTGAAGTTGATCTCCACATTGGGGATCCAAACAATTTGATAAGGAGATAGGTTGTTGTTAGTCAACTCAATGCAACCGCTCTACACATGATTCAGCTTGGTGTGGGTCCCAAGGACATGCCACACATTGAACACTTCAACACGACTAAGGAAGCTTGGGATGATCTCACTGACTTGTTCATTGGAAATGAGAGCATAAGAAAAAATAGGTATGATGCTCTAAGTAATGAAGCTGAAGGGTTCTATATATTGGATGGTGAGGACCATGAAGACATGTATAGAATACTCAAGGGCATTGCTACCACATTTAAAAAACATGGTGCCGCACATGTTGATGATGCATGGATAAAGAGGAAATATGTAAGTGCACTTATGCAATTTGAGCCCATTGATTTGAAGATCTTACAAGGTAGACATAACTATCATCAAATGACTTCCAATGAAGTCATGCAAGAAATGGTTGCATTCAAAGTTGCAGCAAAGAACACTGAAGATGCTCGTGCTAGAGCAATTTGAAGGCCAATGTCATCGAGCAAGAAGAAGACGACAGAAGCCTTGACATAATCTCCATGAGATATCCCGAGGAAGTCAAGCATTCTCTTGGTGAGTACATGGCGTTCTATGCAAGAAATTTTTGGAAGGACCCGACCAAAGCAAAATCTGAACATGAGCGCAAGAATGGGTCAAGTGGAAGGAAAGAAAACGGTCTAAAACTAAGGTCATGTTATAACTGTGACGACCGTTTACACTTTAAAGCCCCTATCAAAGTAGAGAAGACCATGGGGGAAGACTAGTTCTCAAAGAAAAGTCAAAGGCTCCTCGCAAGAAACCATTTGTCAAGAAGAATGGTTCTTGTAATAAACAACCAAAGATTGTGTTGGTAGCCCTAGAGGAGTACTCATCCGCGAGCGAAGATGAAGAAGGTGATGATAGTCCAAGAGAGGTGGCTGCAATAGCCACTACGTCTACACCAACCACTTCACTTTTCGATTCTCCAAATGAGAATGTCTATAACAAGAACGTCACTTGCCTTATGGAAAGAGGTTCCGAGGCCTACGCTTCTGGTGGGTCGAAATGGATTCTTGATAGTGGAGGCACAAGTCATATGACCGGAAGCAAGGAAATCATCATGGAGATGAGGCCTAATCATGATCAAATAACCGTCTCCTATGGTCACAAGTCCAAGTCTAAGGTATTGGGTCTTGACAAGGTTGTGGTTGCCCATGATATCTCTCTCATGGACGTCAGGCTTGTTGAGACCCTTGGTTATAATTTACTTTCTGTTCATGCCCTTGGTAAGATGGGTTTTGCAGTTTTCATTGATGATGATATCATGGTAATCTTGTGGAGCAAGTCTCTCAAGGTTGCTTTTCTTGGGTATGTTGAAAATGACTTGTATGTGGTGGACTTTTCGAGGAAAACCATTGCAGGTCCGACGTGCCTATTTGGAAAGGCCGATGTTGGTTGGCTATGACATCACCGGCTAGCTCATGTCAATATGAGAACTTTGCAAAGTCTTCACAAGGGTGTCCACATCCTTGGACTAAAATAAAATGTTTCCTTTGCCAAATATCATGTTTGTAGGGCTTGTGTTGAAGGAAAGATATACGACTCTCCTGATCGAAGGAAGACAACTATTTCATGAAATAGGATCCTAGAGCTTCTCCATGTGTATCTCTTTGGTCCTCCATATCATGCAAGCCTAGGTGGGAAGAAGTATTTCCTGGTGATTCTTGATGACTATTCAAGATATACATGGGTTTACTTCTTCAAATAGAAAAGTGAAACTCAACAAACTGTCATTGACTTTGCCAATGAGGTGCAACGTCAACACAATGTCCCCATATTGGCAATAAGAAGCGACAATGGCTCGGAGTTCAAGAACTACACATTGAATGAATTCTTGACTAAAGAGGGGATAAGACATCAATATTCTGCTGCGTATACCCCTCAACAAAATGGTGTAGCTGAGAGGAACAAATAGACTTTGATGGATATGGCAAGATCAATATTGGTCAAATTCAAGTCTCCATACAACTTCTGGGCTAAAGCCATAGCCACCGCTTGCCACTCGTCAAACCAGCTTTATCTTCGCAAGATCTTGAACAAGACTCCCTATGAGATACTTACCGGTAGTAAGCCAAATGTTTCATACTTTCGGGCATTTGGTTGTAAGTGTTTCTTTCTCATTAAAGGAGTTTGTTTATCTAAATTTGAGTCTAAGGCTTCATAAGGCATTTTTTTTGGTTATGGTGTCGAATCCCACACTTATAGAGTCTACAACAAGACCACCGAGATTGTTGTGGAATCTTGTAGTGTGGTGTTTGAAGAGAATGACGGCTCCCATGTGGGGCAAGTTTATGTTTATGACACATTTGTTGAAATACCCCAAGATGCCATACCCCAAGGGCTGGATTATCCGGCCCTGGAAGCTCATATCAGCAACCCCCTGTTACGGTTGCTGAACCAGATCAAGGGCATGTTTTACCATCAACTACCAGCATTGAACATTCTGTTGGTCAAGCTAATAGTCAAGTTGAAGAACAAGATGATGAATTTATTCCTCCAAGGAACAATGAAGAAACCAATGTTCGTCGGAAAGCTCAAGCTGAATAGAACCTTGAACTCAGAGGTCACACACTTGATAAAGTGGTGGATGATCTCAAGAGAAGGGTTTCCATAAGGGGAGAGCTAGCAAGGTTCAGTGGTCATCAAGCACATATATCCATGGTGGAACCCAAGAAGGTTTTTGAAGCTCTTGAAGATCCATACTGGGTTGTGGCTATGCATGAAGAGATCAATAGTTTTGAGCAAAACAAAGTCTAGAAGCTCGTTGAGAAGCCTAAAGAGTGCCACAATGTTATCGGCAGAAAGCGGATATTCAAGAATAAGCAAGATGAAAATGTAATTGTTGTGAGGAACAAGGCAAGACTTGTGGCACAAGGTTTTTCCCAAGTGGAAGGTATCGACTTTCGTGAGAATTATGTTCCAGTGGCTCATCTTGAGTCCATACATATCCTCCTTGCTTATGCAGCTCATCATAACTTTAAATAATAGCAAATGGATGTTAAAAGTGCCTTTCTTAATGGTCCATTACATGAGTTGGTTTATGTTAAGCAAAGCCTGGGCTTCGAGGACCCCAACTTTCCGAACCACGTCTACAAACTCGATAAGGTTCTCTATGGCCTTAAACAAGCCCCACGTGCGTGGTATGAGCACCTTAAAGAGTTATTGTTAGACTGGGGTTTTGAAGTTGGTCAGATTGACCCCACTCTTTTTACAAAGAAGGTTAATGGGGAGCTTTTCGTATGCCAACTCGTGTTGGCGACATTATTTTCGGCTCAACTAACCAAGCGTTTAACGATGAATTTTCAAAGCTTATGACTGACAGGTTTGAGATGTATATGATGGGCAAGTTGAGGTTCTTTGTTGTCTTCAAAATCAAGCAACTAAGAGAATGGACATTTATTAATCAAACAAAATATATACATGACATGCTCAAGAGATTCAAGATGACCTATTGATGTCTGCAAGTGCACATATCGTTTGTAGCTAGTTTTGAAGTTCAGATATCGACCCCACAGGGATCCCAAAGGTAAGTGTTTATTCGTGAAGTCTCTATCACACCCAAAGTTGTCACAGGTCTTCGAGTGAGTTGACTGCAAGTATTGAAATACCCCCTGGGTTTGATTAAATGCGATAGATGTAAATAGAACTAAAAATGTAAACTTCATAAATATAAAGCATAAAAGTAAAGAACGGCTTTGCTTGTTTGTTGTTTCCCGTAGATGACGAAAGAAGGCGCAGGGAGATTCAGTTCATGGTGATAGTGACTGTGCTAGGTGGATGAATGGTGAATGTAACAATTAGAATCTTATAGATATATGTGTGGGCGAGTAACCCATAATTAGCCGGAACTCCTCTTGGTAGATTTCATCCAAACTTCAATAATCCTACTAGCCTGCTACCAAAACCATGGTCAAACACTAGACGATTAAGACCCTTCAGGTTGCTTAGCGATTAAGCTCCTTGGATCAAACTAATGCAATAAGCACAGTGGTTACTCGTTATCCTAGAGTCAACTAGCTTTCCATTGATATCCCTGTGTCACCCAGGGGTCACCGGTCCACCAGCGTACAAGATCTTATCTTTGTAGAATAAGGTATCATGTTGTCTCGGCCCTTAACTGGACAACAAGCATTAGGCATCCCACAGATAGTCAAGCACACATATTATAGTATTTAGAATCAATCACAAATCGATGGAATATATGAAGGAACATCACATCTCACCAATCCCCTACATCTCCCACGCCCAAGGGAATTACTCAAACATGAGAGAAGAACAGATCATCAATATAATTGAATAATGGGAATTCGTCTTAGTATTACCGTGGAGATGGACAATAAGAATAAAAAAATATCCAACACAATTCAAGATGGGAAGAAACAATCTCAAACCCTAGTCTTGCAAGGTGGAGATCTCTCTCAAGTACAAGTAGTGGCTATGGGGGTGTATTGGCTAGGAGGTCGAAGATCGTGGAGCGAGATGAAGAACGTCTTCTCTTTCTTCTCCGGATCCCTTCTTTCTCCCTTCTTTCTCAAAAGTTGTCCCTTTTGAGAAGAGAGAGGCGACGACAACTATACGGCGGGAACTATACGGCCATTCCCGTCGTATAGTTGGTTGTTATGCCGTCTGTGAGCTCCCCTCGCGTGCTTCCAAAGTGGGACTTGCTTGTTTTCTCCAGAATATTGTATTTCTATAGTTAAATCCTTCTGTTGATGTTCAGAACCTGAAACACACATTAAAATCCAAGTTTTCTTCATTACCGAAGTATTAGCGTTAGGTAAAGTCAGAAAACGATCAAATCCGGGAGAAACCCATCAATAAAAGCCATAAAAAATGTGCCAAATCTCACAACTATCAACTCCCCCAAGATTAGATGTTGCTCACCCTCGAGTGAAAAGTAAATAAGGAAGAATAGCGGAGATTCGAGACTGAATGTAAAGGAACTTACAAGTTCGAAGTGGTGTCAAATTCTTTTCTTCTCAATCCCTACAATCTTAAATATGATCATACAAGTATTCGCAAGATTGCACTAAGTCCACTTCCTAACCACGTATATCTTGCTAGCAAATAAATCATATGCCCAAGCAAGTGTCGGAAGTTTTAGCTAGGAAGGTGAGACAAATTCTTTTGGTGCCTCTCTTTGTTGAGAGATGAAAACTTTTTGTTCTTGATCACTTAACCAATTAAGAGTACTCAAATTGGCATCAAAATATTTATTTTAAGAACAACTCATCTACTCCCATGTCAAAATTTCAAGACTCTCAAAGCACCTTTTTCTTTCTCTTGTCTTTCAAAAACTTCAGCTCTTTCATAGAGAAATCATGCCACTATTTTTAACATGTTAATTGGGGTTGTGTTCTGCACTCGTGACCATGCCGATAAATAATATTGAGAAATAATGGGCCAGAGGAGTACTACAACTTCACTTGGAACGTGAAACCATGAGGAGATTAAACATTTTACACATTGTAGCATTGCTGCTACAGACGTTTACATAACTCAATAGCCAAAATTAAGTGGTTTTCCACATTTAGATCGTTCGTTGGCCAGAGGAGTTAATAGTTCCCCTTCGAGCACGACAGAGTTGTAATGACACGCATAAAGCAATATCTTATGGTAATTATTTAGAAAAAGTAGTGGAATAATTTCTACTACTTCGAAGCATCCATTTAATCAAACAATTTTAATCAAGGGTACTATCGAGTCTATTAATATTAAGCACAATTGGGATGGAGTAGTTCTAAAATCAAATTCTTTGAGCTAAGCATGGACTCAAGTCATCTTTCAGATGCTTTTTCTTGTTGTAAAAATGTAGGAAGTATTTTAACCAAGTTCATTGCTCATTGTTTCAAAGCTAAAAAGGAGACACTAGCAAAGGAATATAATTTGTAGGATAACAAGCTAAGTGGCAAGTGACTCAAGTGCAAGCAAGTAAATAATTGTAGGAACAATTTAAGGTTGCAAAGAGTGTGATGAAAGGAATGTGATACCTCCTCTTTGCTTTCTTTGTTCTTGTATTCGAGTCGAACCTCTCCTATATTTCCATATTGCCAAATCACCTGAAATCAAGCAATCTCCAAGAGAAACAAAGAAACAACTTGCAAATAAAATTACAAATATTTTTTTGTATTTTTGGTTTAGGAATGCAAAACTGAAAATAAACATGCAATTTTTGAAGAAATAAATCAAAAGAAGAAAATGAAAATATGTATGCAAAGTTTGGAGGTTTTCAAACCTCCCCCAAGCTTAGGCAACTGCCAGGCTCAGTTGTTGCCATCATTTGGCGGTTGGTGCGGGTACTGCTGATAGAAGTCGGGGAAGTGAGTCATGAAGTGACAGAAGTTGTGAGTCAGAGTGTTCACATCTTCATTCACATCTTGAAGCATGTGGTCGATCTCCCCAACACGCTGGTTGAGCTACTGGAACTCCTGATAGGGGACGTAGTTGTACCCCTGTTGTGGCTGGTTGGGCCATGGTTCCCAGGCTCCTCCTAGCTGCTGTTGTCCTTCCCAAGCAAGGCTGTGTCCCTTCTCTCCCTCCTGCTCATGCTCCTACTCATCCTGCTGACCTTCATCTTCCTCCTCCTCGGCCTAGTTCACGACCAAGATCTCCGTCACTTGGTCCTTGGTGAGGATCCAAGTGTCCTTCTCCACTATCGAGAAGGCCTTGGGGAATGGTAGCTGAACCTGCTCAATCTATGTATCATCAAGATAACTAAATTGATATGCTCGGAGCCTCCGATTAGCATGGTAAACACCAAGGAAGCCAGAAGCAGTCAAATACTTGACGTCCATAAGTTTGGAGCCGGCAACAGGCTCCATGATAGGTAGTACAATGTTCAATGCATAGGCAAGGTGGGTTACCAATCGACCAATGCGAATATCACCTTTGGTCTTGTTGCTCTGGTGGCGGAAGTGCTGGATGAGTAAAGCTGCAGGACAGGGGCTTTGCATGGCAGTGGGGGAGAGAGTCTTCGTGATTATCGCCATGTTCGCATTGGCCATGGAACCAGTATCACCCCTTCCCAACATTGTGTTGGTGAGGAACAAAGCAAAGTAGCGAATGGTTGGGTTCTGTATGGTGGACATCTTCTTCTGATAGAAGTGACTTCCACCATCGACAGAAATAGCCTCCCAAGTCTCTCCACTTGTGGCGGTGTAGAGGTTAGTAATATTGGGCTCCCTAGCACGAGGGAGGCTAAAGGTATTGCAGAATTGTTCGAAGGTTATATCATAGTGTTGCCGGTTCATATTGAAGCTGATAGTGCACGTGTTACCTTTCTCCTTGTGGTCATCATAGAAGGAGGCCAAGAACTCATGGGTGAGTTCAGCGTAGGTGTCGTGGCTTGCGAAGCTGATCACCGCCAACCCCGACCTGCTGCACATGAGGTCAAAGTCCGTCTTCAACCCCGCCGCGGTGAGAAAGTTGTGCTCGGCCCAACGTGTGGGCAACACACTCCTTGATAGAACAATGTCCATCTTGGAGTTGCGTGGAGCTCGGGCCCCTGAACTTGAGCCTTCTCCGCGTTGGCGCTTGCTCGAATGAAAGAGGCTATCGATCTTGTTCATCATGATGCACTGAAAAATTTCACCATAAAACCTTAGGCATATAGTTTCTATATGATATATGAACGATTCTACGTGGAAAAATTCAATCCTAACGTGATAAATTAATAAGGAAAACTAAATAAGCTTGAGTTTATCTACTAGATCAATGCGAAAATTTCAACCATGGAAATCTGAAAATAAAGCATGGATAGGGAGAGAAACATACCGATCTGTTGATTTCCCCTCTCAAACGAATGAAATCCGCGAAGAATAAAAAGTTCTAGGTGGATTTTGAGAGGTTTGGAGAGATAATATGAGAGAAATAATGAGAGGACGAAGAACCCACCGCCCTGGCGCGGTTAAGTGGTCATGCCGACCTATATGGCCGGAAATATTCAGGCGGATGATGTTGTTCTGCCCATATAGTTGCGGCATCGCCGACAACTAGGGTTTCTTTAATAAGAAATCAGCTATACGGGCGCAACTATACAGCCGGATCAAAATGATCCCGCCATATAGTTGGTCGTTAAACCGTCTGTCCCTCGAGATAAATTTCTAAAACTAGCTTCGATATCTATACGACCGGAACTATACGGCCAGAATTTTTATTCCCGCCGTATAGTTGGTCGTTAAACTCCTAGTACTTTTGGAATAGAATTCTACAAAGGCATCGATATCTATACGACCGGAGCTATACAGCCGGAATTTTTATTCACGCTGTCTAGTTGGTCATTAAACTCTCCGTGCCTTCGACGAAAATTTGTTGATGGTAAAGACAACTATATGACCAGAATTTTTTATTCCCGTCGTATAGTTGGTCGTTAAACCATCAGTAATCATCAAAAAAATTCTATTTCTTCTAGGATACCTTCTTATTCCATAACTTAGCGAAATACCAAGTTTTTAACAGAAAAATGGCAGTAAAACTGTCGACCAACATTAACATATTAAAAGAAAAATTTAGCGCCCGTAAATAGAAAACTCAAACTTTAATTCTTATTATTATTATCTACTCATTCAATCGATGTTTCTACAACTTTTTGACAGATGCATCTTCACTGGCATGCTTCCGCAAGAATGTCTGTGAAAAAATGGTAGGAATACGATGAACTTCTTATTCTCTATTCTACAAGATTAACAAAAATGGGTTGACTCCCATTAAGCATTTATTTAGAATGGTTTAATAACTCAACCTCTTCTCTCTTCTCGGATTCTTACGTTTGGTTGCCCCTTATCAATAGCAATTACCACATGAATTCTTTTTGCCGGTGGAACATACCTTTCTCCTACTTCTAACTTATTGGGAAAATACCAAATGATTTCAGCGTCATAAACATTAAAGATTATCTTCCCTTCTACACAATCTACTAACGCACCTACAGTACTAAGGACGGGTCTTCCAAGTATTATAGATAATCTTTCATCTTCGGGCATTTCAACAATGATTAAATCGGTGGGAATAACATGCTCATCTATCCTACGTAAGACATCTTCAATCATACCAACAGGTTTTTTAGTGGACTTGCCAGCCATCTGTAAAGTGATAGTAGTAGGAGAATACTCCCCTAATCCTAACCTTTTATAGAGGGAGTATGGTATTACACTAACTCCTGCTCCTAGGTCACATAAGGCATTATGAATATCAGTTTTACCTATGGAGCATGAAATGGTTGGTATTCCTGGATCTCCAGACTTAGACAACAACTTCCCGTTAGCAGGATAGCTAGTTACAATGGCAACAGTTTCAGTTATTTCCTTCTTTCTACTAAGAATAACACGAAGGAAATTACCATAGGTAGGGACTTTGATCACATCCGCAAATGGGATTTCTAGACGAAGGTCACTAAGTGCCTTTGTAAAATAATTATAAATTACCTCATCTGGTGATTTCTTTTTTCGATTAGGATAAGGAAGCCTTTTCTCACCTGACTTACTCTTGTCTTTTACCTTGGGGGGGGGGGCAGGCTCTTTCGTTGCTTTCTTTTGTTGTTGCTTATTGCTTTTCTTCCTTTCTATTATAACAAATTCATCTTCCTTACTTGTCTCTTTATCTTCTCTTGGATCAACCGTTTCTGCATCAGAGTCGTAATGATCATCATGTGCATCATTCTGGTCTTCCTTATTTTGTTCTTGGGCTTCAACTTCATCTTGAGGATCCACCAATGTGTTATCTTCCTGACTTGCCTCGACCAAGGTTTTTTTCCTTTCGCTCTTTTTCAGCTTCGTATTCCGGTGGTCCTAGGGGTCCTGTAACAACTGCACCCCTTCTTGTGACAACATTAGCAGAAACATAAATATCTTTGTCTTCATGAAGGAACATTTGATAACTGGATGCTATTTGTTCACACTGGGTTTCAATCATACTGAGGTACTATAGTTTTATTTCTTGGCCAATCTCATCATAATTTTCAGTGAGTTCTGCCAAAATATTTTTGTGTTTTTGGAAATGCTGATGCAAATTGTTATGAGGTTTTGCTTGTCGATGTTTTAATTCTTGAAAAACTTTTACAGTTTCATCTTCTTTAGTTAAAACTTGTAACAAATCTAATTTGCTTTCCTTGACAAGTTCTGAAGGTATACCTTTTTCCTTCATAGTTTTGCATACCTCGGGCATAACATCAGGATTTATGCGAAGCATCCCTTTTTCTGGCTTGGTACCAAAATCAGGATTATACAGTGAATCATTCTTAGCCCTAGTAGACATTAATTCCAAACATTCTTTAATAGTCAAAGTGTTTATCGATCCTCTTGCCGAGAGATCAAGTAACTCTCTACATTGAGTTTTGAGACCGTGGTAAAATAAATGGCAAATTGTTAGTTCAGAATAGCCATGGTTAGGAATACTATTGATAATTCCAACGAATCTTTCCCAGTCTTGTGGGTAGTTTTCTCCCACTTTCTGACTAAAGTTGCCTATGTTATTTCTTAATTCAGTTACCTTTTTAAAAGGAAGAAACCTATCTATGAATTTAGTAATGCAGTTTTCCCAACATTTAATGTAATGGCGAGGGAGAGAATATAACTAGTCTAGAGCTTTACCTTTAAGAGACCATCGAAATAATTTAAGATGAGAGAAGTCTCTTGGCAAACCTTTTGGTCCAAGCTATGTTATCACATCGTCCAACTCTCTAATATGTCTTCCTGGGTCTTCATCTTCCCTTCCACTGAAAGCTTTCTCCTGCAAAATTTTAATAATTCCACCATCAAATTGATTTTCTCTAACTCCAGGATTAGGGAACTAATTCAGAACTTGGAGCAATGTATTCCATGGGAGTTTTCTCAGGTTTCGGAGGAGTTGTCCTATAAATAGACATGATTTCCATAATATCACTCAGGTTTTCAACTTTAACTTTATTTGATCTTAAAAGTTTTTCAATAATTTCCTCACGCCTCTGAGAAGGCACACGCTCAATATAATCCGGTAGGTAGGTCCTAGTAGAGCGTGTAGACCCTTTGTCTCCTAAGGAGAACATTTTGTAGTAGCAACACCTGAAATGTAAAAGACAAACACTTAGCGCTTAGCTCCCCAGCAACAGCGCTAGAAAATAGCTTGATGTCTGCAAGTGCACATATTGTTTGTAGCTAGTTTTGAAGTTCAGATATCGATCCCACAGGGAGCCCAAAGGTAAGTGTTTATTGTTGAAGTCTCTGTCACACCCGAAGTTGTCATAGCTCTTCGAGTGAATTGACTGCAAGTGTTGAAATAAGAATGGGGTTTGATTAATGCGATAGATGTAAATAGAACTAAAAATGTAAACTTCATAAATATAAAGCATAAAAGTAAAGAACGGCTTTGCTTGTTTGTTGTTTCCTGCAGATGACGAAAGAAGGCGCGGGGAGATTCAGTTCATGGTGATAGTGATTGTGCAAGGTGGATGAATGGTGAATGTAACAATTATAATCTTATAGATATATGTGTAGGCGAGTAACCCATAATTAGCCGGAACTCCTCTTGGTAAATTTCATCCCAACTTCAATAATCCTACTAGCCTGCTACCAAAACCATGGTCAGACACTATACGATTAAGACCCTTCAGGTTGCTTAGCAATTAAGCTCCTTGGATCGGACTAATGCAATAAGCACAGTGGTTACTTGTTATCCTTGATTCAACTAGCTTTCCATTGATATCCTTGTGTCACCCAAGGGTCGCCGGTCCACTAGCGTACAATATCTTATCTATGTAGAACAAGGTATCATGTTGTCTCGGCCCTTAATTGGACAACAAGCATTAGGCATCCCACAGATAGTCAAGCACACATATTATAGTATTTAGAATCAATCATAAATCGATGGAATATATGAAGGCACATCACATCTCACCAATCCCCTACATCTCCCACGCCCAAGGGAATTACTCACACATGAGAGAAGAACAGATCATTAATATAATTGAATAAAGGGAATTTGTCTTGGTATTACCGTGGAGATCCACAATAAGAATAGAAAAATATCCAACACAATTCAAGATGGGAAGAAACAATCTCAAACCCTAGCCTTGCAAGGTGGAGATCTCTCTCTCTCCTTCTCGCAGGTACATGTAGTGGCTATGGGGGTGTATTGGCTAGGAGGTCGAAGATCGTTGAGCGAGATGAAGAACGTTTTCTCCTTCTTCTCCAGATCCCTTCTTTCCCCCTTCTGGATGGTGCGGTGGCTGTTGTGTTCTGTTTTCATCCCCCGTCCCTTCACGGAAGTTGTCCCTTTTGACAAACAGAGGCGGCGAAAACTATATGGCGGGAACTATACAGCCATTCCCGCTGTATACTTGGTCGTTACACTGTCTGTGAGCTCCCCTCACGTGCTTCCAAAGTGGGACTTTGTTTTCTCCAAAATATTGTATTTCTATAGTTAAATCCTTCTGTTGACATTCAAAACCTGAAACACATATTAAAATCCAAGTTTTCTTCATTACCGAAGTATTAGTGTTAGGTAAAGCCAGAAAACGATCATATCCGGGAGCAAACCATCAATAAAAGCCATCAAAAATGTGTCGAATCTCACAACTATCACCTATCTTAATGGTGTTGCTACCCCGATGCAAACGAAGTGTCACCTTGAATTAAATCCCAATGGTAAAGATGTGGACCAAAAGGTATACCGGTCCATGATCGGCTCTCTCGTTTATTCTGTGCATCTAGACCCGATATTGTGTTGAGTGTAAGTGTGTGTGCAAGGTATCAAGCGTCTCCCAAAGAAATCCACTTGGTGACGGTCAAGAGAATCTTCCGATATTTGGTTCATTTCCCAAAGTTTGGTCTATGGTATCCTAAGGGCTCTAATTTCTCTTTATGTGGTAATACGTCCATAACGTATCTATAATTTTTGATGGTTTTATGCTAATAATATGCTTTTGACACAACTTTTTGTATAAAGTTTATGATTTATTTGGAATAACCTACTAATAGTTGCAAAAGTGCACAACGTTCTTGTTTTACACTTTGATGTGTAGGAATTACTAAGAATACAAGTGGAAACCTTGTTGGAGTCAAATTGGAATTTTTCAGAAATCTGTTTCAGAACTCTTTTTGAAGATAGTCACGTTACGGGTTGAAGACAACATCAAACAGAAAACTCTTCAACTACAAAGTTGTTGGAAATTTCGCGACAAACGTTCTGGACAAATAATTTAGCTGATTCCGAGTCCGGACGTGTCTTTTAGGCCCGATTTACTGCAGCCCAAGATGGGGTGACGGGAATCCGAGAAGTATAAATGGAGGAAACCTAATTCGCCCAGGGCATCTCCACCCACGAATTTGCAGCCACCATAGCCACGTTTTTTCCTACCCCATGGATCCCATCTCCATGGGGGAGGGCTCCCAAGAAGCCATGAAGGAAGGGGGCTAAGGGGCGGTACTCCCCCATGATACTGGCGGAGGGAAAGGAGTCCCCCGCGCCGCCGCCGCCCTCATCACCATCTTCACAGCCATCTCCATCACCTAATCCTCCTAGTATGCAGTGGTTCATTCTCCCACAAACCTTTGTACCGTCCTATGTAAACAAGGTGTTTGATGCTATAAGTTATAATCCCATGATTGATGTCATGTTTACGTAGTTTCTTTGTTCTTAGATTGAATGGTTGAACGTCTTTGGTTCATTAGAGTTGTATGCTGATATGGTACAGTCCTTTGGTGTCTATTATATTTGTGCGCGCATGGATTAAACATCATAGGGTTTGTGGTATGTGTAAGAGGAAGAGGGAAGTTCTGCCGGAGTGACAGAAATCTGAGGACGCAAATCGGAACGTTGCACGTATAGGAGTAAGAGGACCATTAAACTTAAGGCTATGGTTGGGGAAACCTTAATGCATTGATTAGTACTTATGGATGTTTGCTAACAATCCAATCATATAGTACATGTAATTCCAAGTAGTGAAGTGCATGTATATTTAGCCTCTCCCACATAGAAAACTGCATCGAAGACAATGAACCCGATCTATTCGCTATTTAAACATGGAAAAAGCAACCACAATTACCACCACTATTCCACACTCATGGTTTTGTTAGTTTAGTATATTTTATTGCTGCAGCAACTAGCTTTACTTTCTTGTTATTTATTATCATGCAAAGCTATCTCTATTACTCATATTGTTGTTCTAGTTTTATTTCCTAGATAATGCAAACGTTTAGTGTGCGTAGAGTTGTATCAGTGGTTGATAGAACTTGAAAGAATATTTATCGTATCTTTAGCTCCTCATTGGGTTCGACACTCTTACTTATCGAAAAGGCTACACACGATCCCCTATACTTGTGGGTTATCAAGACCTTTTCTGGCGCCGTTGCCCGGGAGCAATAGCGTGTGGGTGAATATTCTTGTGTGCACTTGTTTGCTTTATCTCTAAGTAGGTTTTACTTTCAGTTTTAAGTTGTTCTCTATCTTAGTATGGATAGGGAATGTGAATTACAAAAAAAATTAGTTGTACTTGTTACCTAAAAAGTTTTTAAAAAGGAAAGTGATTGGAAAGATGAGTAATGATTAAGTGGGGGTCGACCTTGAACACTTGTGTTCATGCCTATGAAACCAAAACAAATCTTTCCATGGAAGCTTTTCAGTTAAAAACTTGTAGGAATGCATGAAGCCTTGAAAAACAAAGATATTTCTGGTATTGATCTTAATGCTTTTTCATTCGAAAATACTTGAATCTTGATCCTATGCCTAACTTAAAGGCATTAAAGAAAAGTACTTATTGGGAGATAACCCAAAAGTTTTAGTTGAGTCTTGGAAGTTATTGCCTCAGTAATAACCTCTCCTTATCCTTTTTATTTGATTTTTGTGCCAAGAGTAACCTCTAATGCAAGAGAAGTAATGCTTGGGAAAGTTGCTGTCCCGAAACAGATTTTTGTGCTTCGTTGTAAAAATTCGTGTAAAATCTCTGTATGTCGGTTTTACCTGTAATTGTTTGTGCTTCTGCCCCGGGTTGTTATCCAACTTTCGTTAGTTTAATACTTTTCGATTTGAGCAACAGAAGGTCTTCGAAAAAATTGGTTTCTCTCTGCTGGTCTGTTTTGACAGATTTCTGCCATTATTTGCATTTGCTTCTTGTTGATTCCTTTTTAGGTTCTCGGTGCAGAGCATGCTGCTCGCCAGCATCGACGGCATGTCACAAAGGGAGGTGCAGCCATCCATGGTGAGGTTTCCGTTCTTCTGCACTGCCCACGCGTTGCAGCCCACCAGGACGAGCTGGTTCCCCAATGACAATAGCACATACGGCCCGTCGTCGTGGAGGCCAGTCGGGCCAAACGTCCCGCGCCTGACGCTGTCGGTGTGGACTTCGCCGGCATGGACGACGGTGAGCCTTGGAAAGCTGGGGTAGATGTCCTCGGAGACTTGGAAGGTGCCTTCGCCTAGGAGGAGCCGTCCGTGGTCGCAGGTGAGGTTGAACCCCCACCAGTGGTAGCAGTAGGACGGGCCTATGCCGAACGGGTATGGCATTCTCATGTTGCCGCACCTGGTGTCGCAGCCCTGCATCCCTATTATGGGCGCTGCGGTCGGTGCAGCTGCCCGAGTAGACGATATCAACAGCAGCGCCACCGCTGCCGCTGCAGCCTAGAGTAAGGTTGTTGTGAAGTTGTGCGCGGGGAATTGAGCATTTTAAGGGAAGTGCTAAAGTAGCTTGTGTTTTGATGGAAGTTTTATTGGTGTTGAAACTGAACCCAGAGACTTATTATCTTGAGTACACTATTGTTGCTAATGAAGATTATGTGATGTTTTGTATGAAGGAAAAATTTCAGGTGTTAAAGAAAGAATGATATAATGAGATGAAGAATGGACTAAAGCTCAAGCTTGGGGATGCCACCCCGTGTCACCCCAAGAAATATCCAAGAAGTACAAGCGTCAAATCTTGGGGATGCCCAAGGCATCCCCTTCTTCATCAATAAAAATCTCAAGTTCTTCCAAACACTTCATTTTTATTGTTTCATGCACAATTGTGTTGTTATTGGAGCGTCTTTGTTTTTGTTTTTGGTTTTCATTTGCTTGGTTTGCTTAGTTTTCTTGAATAAATTGGTTGGACCCCATCTTTCATACATTAGTTTTCAAATATGTATGGTTTGGATTGGAAAAGAGTAGGAAAAGTTCATGCTTAAGTGGTAAAAGGAGCTTGTTTTTTACGGTGGCCTATGCTTTGTCATGTCATGCTTGATATTGTTTTGGATTTATGCTTAGTGATTTTTGCTGTAGCATGACATGTTATAAACAATTGAGATTGCTTAATGTGCCTTGAAAGAATCATGCATTGTTTTAGCATATTAAAGCATAGTATTATGGTATTCTCTTTTGATGCTTTCTTTGGGTTGACTTGGCGCATGCTCACACCATGTTATGACTATCCCAAGTCACCATAGCCTTTATGATCCTTTAGTTTTCGACTTGTAATATCACTTTATGCTTTAATTAATGATGTTTTGTTGCTTTGTATGATTATGTCCATTATTGCTCTTTTAGTTGGTCGCTCCCAGTCTTTTGCTAGCCTCCATAACCAAGTATGAGTTCCACTCATGCATACAACTCCAAATAAAACCAAGTTATCCCAAAGAGTCCACCATACCTACCTATTAGCATTTTCTATTCCAAGTATATTTATACTTTTATCTACCTTCCGAATTAAACTTGTTATGAGAAAACTAGTGATTAAAGCTCTCACAAACTTGATGCCACACTTTACTTTTCTTGCCCCTAATAAACTTGAACCATTGTGTCATCTATGTTGTATATGCTTGCACTTATATGCTGGGGATTAGCAGAACCATGCTGTCATGGGGAACGCTTTCAACATTGCACTTGTACATTGTACCTAGTTGATATCATACTCTTTTGTCTATGGATGTCATCAGTGTGAAATGAAAGGGGAGCTTGTAAGTCCATGGAGTATGTATGTGTGTTAGAGAAACGCCTGGGCCACCGGTCTAATCCATGCCTAATCATGGTGGAAACCTGCAGCGTAACCAGAATGAGCAATCTATGAAGCATTCTTCTTATAAAAAAAGAGATAGAGATTGAGAAAAAAGGAAAAAAAGAGATGAGAAAAGAGGAAAGAGAGAAAAAAGCACCATTTTCCCATGGTAAATAAGAAGATTGCTGAGATGCTTGTTGTCTGCTTGCCTTGTCATTTTGATATGGAGATTCTTCCGTATCATCGGGCAAGGGGTACCCTGTTGGCGGTTCTCTTTGATACACATGTACTTACTATGACAAGAACTTACCGGTAACTAAACTTGAGTAGCATGAGGAGCAGCCCTCGTATTCAAGGGACATGAGATTTCCAACATATACTTTGTCAAGCATATACTCCATAGTTTGTTCACTTTAACCTTAATCACTTCAAGATGCTTATGATAGGTGCAATGAGAGCTGAAAGCTAATAAGTACCATAATTTTTGGAAGCTCTTTATGAGACTTGAATCCCTGCTTCCTTCTATGAAGGCCTTTCTTCCACTTTTATATTGAGTCTCCACCTTTTATCTTTATGCACCAATTAAGAGAGCATAGTTGTCATTCTTAGTCCTATGTGCATTGTCCCAAGACTTGTTGATTGATGCATAACTTTGATATTGCTTGTTCCTAAACTATTTGTATCTTGTCACCCTTATGAACTTTGAATGTGTCCTATGCATTTATGTTTTGCTACTCTATTAGGGACAAGCTGAATATTATTCTCATTATGCTTTCTTTATGTGAAACAAACAAACGTCTTGCAAATTATTGTTATTTATGAATCTTTTGTTTGTGCCTTTTCATGTTACAACATAGTTGCTATGTCTTATTGTCAGAACTCTATCTTTCATGAATCATGTTTAGAGTACCTTAATCCCAGCTATCAATACTTTTACATTAATGATGATCAAGATTCTGTTGTCTGCATGTCACCTCAAAAATTATATTGTTTTGATCGTTTACCTACTCGAGGATAAGCAGGAACTAAGCTTGGCGATGATGATACGTCCATAACGTATATATAATTTTTGATGGTTTTATGCTAATAATATGCTTTTGACACTCCTTTTTGTATAAAGTTTCTGATTTATTTGGACTAACCTACTAATAGTTGCAAAAGTGCATAATGTTCTTGTTTTACACTTTGATGTGTAGAAATTACCAAGAATACAAGTGGAAACCTTGCTGGAGTCAAATTGGGATTTTTCCAGAAATCTGTCTCAGAAATCTTTTTGAAGAAGGTCAAGTTGCAGGTCGAAGACGGCGTCAAACAGAAAACTCTACAACTACACAGTTGTTGGAAATTTCGCGACACATGTTCTGGACATAAAGTTTAGCTGATTCCGAGTCCGGACGGGTCTTTTAGGCCTGATTTACTGCAGCCTAAGATGGGGTGACGGGAATCCGGAAGCTATATAAAGGGAGGAAACCTAATTCGCCCAGGGCATCTTCACCCACGAATTTGCAGCCACCAAAGCCACGTTTTGGCCTCCCCCATGGATCCCATCTCCATGGGGAGGGCTCCCAAGAAGCCATGAAGGAAGGGGGCTAAGGGGCGGTGCTCCCCATTGATACCGGCGGCGGGGAAGGATTCCCCTGCGGCGCTGCCCTCTCCACCATCTTCACTGCCATCTCCATCACCTAATCCTCCTAGTATGCAGTGGTTCATCCTTCCACACATCTCTGTACCGTCCTATGTAAACATGGTGTTTGATGCTATAAGTTATAATCCTATGATCTATGTCATGTTTGCGTAGTTTCTTTGTTCTTAGATTGAATGGTTGAACGTCTTTGGTTCATTAGATTTGTATGTTGATATGGTACAATCCTTTGGTGTCCATTATATTTGTACGCGCATGGATTAAACATCATAGGGTTTGTAGTATGTGTAAGAGGAAGGGGAAGTTCTGCCAGAGTGACAGAAACCTGAGGACGCGAACCAGAATGTTGCACTTATGGGAGTAAGAGGACCATTAAACTTAAGGCTATGGTTGGGGAAACCTTAATGCATTTATTAGTACTTACGGATATTTGCTAACAATCCAATCATATAGTACATGTAATTCCAAGTAGTGAAGCGCATGTATATTTAGCCTCTCCCACACAGAAAACTGCATCGAAGACAATGAACCCGATCTATTCACTATTTAAACTTGGACAAAGCCACCATAATTACCACCACTATTCCACACTCATGGTTCTGTTAGTTTAGTGTATTTTATTGCTGCAGCAACTAGGTTTACTTTCTTGTTATTTATTATCATGCAAAGCTATCTCTATTACTCGTATTGTTGCTCTAGTTTTATTTCCTAGATAATGCAAACGTTTAGTGTACGTAGAGTTGTATTAGTGGTTGATATAACTTGAGAGAATATTTATCCTACCTTTATCTCCTCATTGGGTTCGACACTCTTACTTATCGAAAAGGCTACACATGATCCCCTATACTTGTGGGTTATCATGTGGTTATACAGATTGCAATTGGGTTGGTGACAAGGATGATAGGAAGTCAACTTCTAGAGCTTGTCAATTTTTGGGAAGGTCTTTGGTATGATGGTATTCTAAAAAGCAAAATTCCATATCTCTCTTCACCACCGAAGCCGAATATGTGGCTGCTACTAGTGCGTGCACTCAATTACTATGGATGAGGCAAACTTTAAAGGAATATGGTGTCATTTGTGACAAAGTTCCTCTTTTATGTGACAATGAAAGTGCCATTAAAATTGCTTACAATCCAGTGTAGCACATAAGGACTAAACATATTGATATCCGCAATCATTTTATTCGAGACCATGTTGCTCGTGGAGATATTGGACTATCTTTTGTGAGCACGAAGAATCAGATTGCGGATATTTTCACGAATCCACTTGATGAAGCAAGGTTTTGCTATTTGAGGAATGAGCTAAATATCGCTGATTCAAGGAGCTTGACTTGATCTCCCTTGCATACTCCCCTATATTTGTTCCTTTATTTGGTTTAGGTGTGGGCATGGATATAGGGGGAGTATGATCCTAATTATTGGGATAACCCTCCCCCATAATGCCAAAAGCAAGATTAATCATTTCTCTTAATATCATTTTGTGATATGTGAGTTTATTGATGAGTATTGGGTATCAACCCAAGATACATTTTCGTGGTGTCATGCCATCTACTCCTACATGGTGGCTTCGTCCACCGCACTCTTCTTTATTAAGAGTTTGTTCTTTGAGGGTTTTATTGGTTTTTATTTGTCCATCTTTTTTTCTTATGGAAAACACACCAACTATTGGCTTTTCATTATCTTGGTTTTTGCAATTCTTGGTGTGTAGTACTATCTTAATTTGGCTCTCTAAACCTAAGCCTTTCTCCCTCCCCGAGCCATCTATCTTGCACACACACGTCCTTGTTGAATATTCTGAGGGTGTTGTTTAGGGTGTGCTGGCCTAAATCTGAGTAAAACAAAAAATTCAGAGAGGGCCGAATTATCCACCCCTAGTGAGGGTCGGATTATCTAGCCCGGGTGGAACTGCCTTCTTAGGGCTGGGCGTTGGGTGGAAGGGCTCAAACAGAGAAGCCTCTTCCACCCGACCCCCTCCTCTCTCTCTGTCGCCGCCGGCCTCCCCAACCCTCCCCTGTGTCGTTCCGGCCACGGGACTCTCCGGGCCTCCCCCGGATCTTCTTCGCAACTCCATCGGGTACCTTCTCCTCTGAGTTCTTCTTCCAATGAGTGAGGGTAAATCCCACAGTCTTATCTTTTGTATGGAAGTTGTGGTCTTGTTGTGTAAACTCGGTTTAGAGGTTGCCCTTTTTTCCATATGCTTGTTAGAAATCATAGACTAACAACCTTAGTGCCCGATCTATGTGGATACTATAAATCTAAGTAGTTCTGAACATTTTCGCAAGGGCCAGATTATCCGCCCCTAGCTATGCTGGATAATCTGGCCTAGAAGGATAGCTCCTGGTTCAGTCTTTCTTAGATTTTAGAATGACATATATTTGGCTTGTGGATTGTTTTTCTACTATTTTTAGCAACTCTTCCCAACTTGTGTGTATTCTTATGTACTTTCTATCTACCTCATTCACTTCACATGTGGCTCTCGTGGTGTCTCAGACTTACAAGCGTCGTCCTCATGCTCACTATCTTAGGCCCAACGAAGAGGGTGTTCTAGTGGACGAGGTTGAATTGAGGAGGAAGAAGAGAGAGTCTGGCAGAATGGCTAAACATGCAAGGAAAGAAAAGGCTTCTCAGGCTGGTTCCAAGAGGAAGGGTAAGCAAACCAGGGTTAACTACAAGAAGATGGACAATATTGAGTACTCCGCTATCCATCATCATGATGATATTGATGAGGAGCTTGGGGATAACAACTTTTGGTGTGCTCATCACAAGTACATTTTTGATGATGTCTATTCAACTCTAAAGATCCGCCCTATGTGTCCTATGGATATTACTGAGGCTAGGGGTAAGCCCCAACTTGTTGATGCTCTGGCTGTGACTGAACGGATGGGGCTGCACCATCTCATGACTCTTTAGTGTTCCTATGCTACCTCTATGGTGAAGCAGTTTTTCTCCACTCTTGTGTTCTGTGGCGATGAGCAATGCACTATGAAGTGGATGACCGGTGAAATTTTTATTCAAGCTGATTTCCACATCTTCTCTCAGGTGCTTGGCTATCCCTTCAATGGATGAAATCATGCTTGTGGGCATGACATCATCAACCCATCAAGCCGAACAAGGACACATTGCTCTCTCCCTGCTGTGGACCCAATGGTGAAGTCGGAAAGGTTGCAAGTCTCTCCCCATTCTATGCCTAGCTAGTTAGTCTTTTCTGTGATTCCATCACTCTGACTGGGGGGAACAACGACAGTATTCGTGGTCAACTCATACAACTCCTTGCCTTTGCCTATGAATGTGCCACCAATGAAGACCCGGTTGTGAGTTATAGGTTGGATGTGATGGACTTCATCTACCATGAGTTGACTGATGCTATGTTCAACAAGCTTTCCATTCCATATGTTCCTTTCATTATGATGCTCATCAAGCATATGCTTCCTCATGTGGATTTTGTTGGCAATCTTGATGGTGAACACAAAATTAAGAAGATCTACAACAAGTCTAGGAAGACCTCTCATCCCTCTACAGCTCCAGAGTCATTTATGAGAGATGCTAGAGCAAGTGGGAGAAGGCCTCTTGTGCCATCTGTTGCCCGTGAGGTGAAGCAACTCAATTGGTTTCAGCATAACATATTGTGCATGGGGTTAGATACTCACAAGGGACAATATGAGGCATATGGGCAGCACCATGATATTGCTCACACTTAGCAGCTGATCCATCACCATGTCTCTGGGGCATCAGGCCCTCCTCCTACCCAGGTTGCTCCCACTCCGTATGCTCGGTGGAACACTTCAGGCACCAACTATGGTGAGCTCAAGCGTCACTTGTTCTCGAGGGAGCCTATCTCGCCACCAGCTGATGATGATGACGATGAGGAGGAATATGATGATGAGGGCAAGTACGATGACGAGGAGTGATCCCTTGGGGCATTATCATCGCTCTTTTCCCTTCTTGGCATTTCGATGCCAAAGGGGGAGAAGTAGTTCTATTAGGTTGTCGAGGATTTGCATGGGTCAGGCACATGCACATTTGATTTTTCATAGTTTCCTTTATCCTTGCGTGTGCCCATTTAGCGTTGAACTTTTAAATTTTCTATTTGGTTTGTGATTGTTTGAGACTATGTGGTTGTGTGAGACGGATATATTCCGGTTATCTTTGGATTATCTCTATGGATTTATCTTTATGAGAGTATGGATTCATCCAATGCTATGGAATTTTGGTATTATCTCTCTGGATGCATCTCAATTGTATAATTATTGGAAGTCCCAATAAGTAATTATTATAGTGTCTATCTATGTATTATTGAGGACTTCATCTTCCGGTGGTATGAAACATTATTCGCTAACTCATCATTTGATCTTGCTCATGAAAATCCATGTACCTTTGTATTCAAATTCAAACTTGTTGTATGCACACATCTAGGGGGAGTCTTTTATATCTTGGAATGATGTTGTTAGTAGGACTTTTTTGCAAATCCTAGTATTGTCATCTAACACCAAAAGGGGGAGATTGAAAGAACATTTCATGATCCCTAGTGTTTTGTGTGTTAGATAAAAATACCAAGGATTATTTAATGTGTATTTAGTGCTTCAGATTAATGTTCACATAAAAAGCAGCTAAACCAGAATTTTTGGGGGTGGATTATCTGCCCTTCCAAGGGCCGGATTATCCGCCCTGGTCGATCGACAAAGGAGGGCAAGGCGCGTCACTCAGTATGGGGGGGGGGTTCTCACGGATTGTCCGGCCAGGGCTGGAGCATTTGCCCAGACCGGATAATCTACCTCTATAGGGGACCGGATAATCCACCCCCAGGGAGTTTTCCAAATTCCACCAAGGCACATCACGCATAAGGGGGTGGAGTTTTCCCCGGATTAACCGGCTAGGGCCGAAGCTTTTGCCCCAGCCGGATAATCCGCCCCTCTAGGGGGGCTGATAATCTGCCCCCCAAGGAGTTTTCCAAAGGCAACCAAGGCGCGTCATGCAGAAAGGGGGCAAACATTTGGCCCGGATTGTCCGACTCCAGGTCGGATGTTTTCCCTGGCCGGATAAGCTGCCCCCCACTTAGGCCGGATAATCCAGCCCAAACTTCTCCAACGGCTGGTTTTCTCAGGGGGTATAAATACCCCAATTGCTCCTCCTGCCAGATCTCTTGATTCATTTGAAAAAGTGTTGTGCTATTCATCCAATCCCTAAAGGATCTCCACTTTCAACCACACGAAGGCTCTGATCTTTGGGGAATCGAAGGAGGAGGCTTCGATCTACATCGACACCAATCAAGCTTTTCAGTTCCCCTCCATTCACTTGGAGGATTCTTGATCTAGTGTTTCTTGCAAATATTTAGATCTCAATGTCAGTTATTTATTAACTTGTTGATGTGGCAGCTTGTTGTCATCACAGGAGCCTCCAATTCAGTTGTGGATGCATGCCCCATTAGAGTTGTAAAGGCACATGTTCCCTCCTAGATGGGTGCCAAATAGTGGAAGGTGGATCAGACCTTTGGTGGTGAGATCCATCGGAGAATAGGGTGAGGCCTACTGTGGTGTGGTAGTCTTAGTACGTCCCACCCCTCCAACGCAGACGTACTTCCCTTAACAAGGAAGGAAGTGTGCTAAAACAAATCCTATGTCTCCGCATGCTCCACTACGGTTACCTCGTTCCACTCTCTCCGCCTTTACTCGCTTAGTAGTTAGGTTCACATATAGGGAAATTTCTCGTAGTTGGATATCTAGATAATTTACCTTTGTGTTAAGCCTAAAGTTGAAAAAGAACTAAAAAATTGGTGTAGCACCTATTCACCCCTCTCTAGGTTCTCATACGATCCATTTCAGTGGCCCAGACTAAGCTTATATGTCCTTGCACATGAGACCTGTTCAACGCTTGACATGCAACTAGTGTTGCATAAGTAGCTAGCAGGTGTCTGTTCTCTCCTATTATAGTTAATATCTAATTTACAACGAGTTTATAATAATTTGATTATCACCTTTGTGGTTCCATGTTCATAGATAATAAGGGTTCTCTCTTTGAAAGCCCTAGGCCACGTAAAATATGCAAAGATAAATTAGAAGCGCCTATATTTGTTTTTGCTAGGAATGTGTTATGATATGGTAGATGTCAAAATTTGAAGTATGATATGATACTCTTGGAAAATTATAACAAACCAAGGTGAAAATGTCGTAGACCTTGGCACAAGACCAATGGAATGATGGAGATCATACCATGATGCACAAGATAGTGATTAAGTGCAAGAACCATATCATATCACTTTTTGCATGTGAAGTTTGTATGCATCTTATTTTTCTTAGATAGAGATTAATAGAATATAAGACAGCCCCTCATTTAAATATCAATAGAAAAATGTATTCTTCCTTTAGTATGCACCCTTAAGAAAGTTTATCGTTTTGCGACACCACATGATGATCGACTATGATAGACTCTACGTTTAATTATAACAAGTGTAAGCCAGATTTACACTCGAGGTTAGTAAGGTTCTACTTGGAGAGCCTAGCATGTACATACATTACCTCATAACACTAATCGAAAGGTAAATCATGAGTCATATGGTTGATATGATGACCATGTCGATCCTCTCCTTTGTAGCCGCACCAATTCATGTGATGATCAGTCTTGGTGTAGTGAATTTGGTTCATGTAATCATCAAAACGACTCGAGGGATGTTGTTTTTGAGTGGGACTTCATTTGGTAATTTTGGATTAATATGAACTCAACCTATCTTAAATTTAGTATTATAGTCTTTGCAAATTCTGTTGTAGATGGTACTACCTGCTTTTAATTTCAATATGTTCATGGAGAAAGAGAAACTTACGACAAATGCTAGCAAGTTTTGCTAATTGGGCCCTTAACTTGAGGATTTTACTCTCAGCTACACAAAAGCAATATGTGCTAGATGCACCACTGGGCCCCCACCACCTGATGAAGCTTCATATAATGTAAAGAATGTTTACTTAAGTCGTAAAGAGGAACACAATGTAGTTCACTTCGACATACTGAACTGCGAAAGCATTTCGAGAATGGAAATGCTTTTGATACCATGGGTGAATTGAAAATGATTTGTGGTACGCATGCTGCAGTGGAGAGTTATGAAGCTTTTAAAAAGTTATTTAGCTGCATGATGGAGGAGAACAACTCCGTTAGCGAGCAAGTGGTCAAAATGTCTGGGTATGCTTATAAGCTCGTAGCCTTTGGAATAACGATTCCCATTGAGCTAGGCATACATCATGTTCTCAAATATTTGCCACCAAGTTATAAGAACTTCATGATGAACTAAAACATAGAAGGCATGAATCAGTCTCTTCCCGAGCTTCTATCTGTGCTCAAGGCTGCTGAAGTGGAGATCAGGAAAGAACATCAAGTGTTTATGATCATAAAACCACCGGTTTCAAGAAGGACAAGAAGGGAAAACATAAGGGTAACTTCAAGAAGGGAGGCAAAGCTTTTGCTACGCCTGAGAAGAAGACCTTATATCCCTTAGTCTGATACTGACTGCTTTTATTGCAAGTGGACTGGCTATTGGAAGCGCAACTACCCCAAATATGTGGCAGACAAGAAGTCCAACAAGATAAACGAAGGTATATTTGATATACACACCATTGATGTGTACTTGACTATTACTCGTAGTAGAACCTGGGTATTTGATACTAGTTTGGTTGCTAATATATGTAACATGAAACAAGGCTATGGAATAGGTGACCACTAGCAAGGGATGAGGTCATGATGCGTGTTGGCAATGGATCAAGAGTTGATGTGATCGTCGTTGGGACAGTACCTCTCCATTTACTATATAGATTAGTTTTTAACATGAATAATTGTTATCTGGTGCCTGCGTTGAGCATGAACATTATTTGTGGATCGTGTTTATTGCAAGAAGGTTATTCGTTTAAGTCCAACATTAATGGTTGCTTGATTTATATGAATGATATATTTTATAGTCATGCGCCTAAGATGAATGATTTATTTCTTTTGGTTCTTGATAGTAATAATACACTTCAGGGGTAAATAATAGCGCTAGATTGTTTTGGCTCAAACTGCTATCCACGTCATCCTAATTCTTTTCAGCCATGGGATGCACGCCAAGGAGGACACATGACGACATCACAACAGAGCCCTGCTATCCCGTGAGGTGGGCCCTGGTGCTGGTCAGGGCCAAAGATTCAATAGCGCAGACGTGTGTACCACGTGTCATCATATCTCGCGGCGCTAGACGGTAGACCGCGCACGCGACATGGGCCTTCCGTCAGCATACGCAGGATGAATGCGCGCGGTGAGATGCATTCCCTGCGCGACAACACTCCGCACCTGTTGGGTTACGGGCATGCCGAAAGCCGCCGTGCCGATGTGAGCCCATGCCAGCCATGGATAACCACGATAACAGGGCCCTCCGAGAGACTGCATGGCATATTAAACCCTGTGTGGATGCATATTTTCGTGGACGCGGGTCTCTTGAAGAGCCGACACGGCGACCTACCATCCTAAACCCTAGGTGTGTGCGTATTTTCGTGGATGCGGGGCCCATTGAGAGATGACAAGGCTACATAGACCCTCGAAGAGTAGGCGTGGTACCTCGCACGCCGCGGTTTATCGCGGCAGTGGGGCCATCCTAAGCAACCGTGGTGTAGTGGAACCTCCATGGCAGCCCTGTGGGATAGTGCTTCGCCCGCCCCATAGACATAGGACGTGGCGCCTTTGGTGTGCCTTCTCGCGGTCCTGGGCCCCGCCCAGAGCATGCGTGTCAGTGTATACCTAGACGTTTGCGGTTTCTCGCGGACGAGGGGCACGTGTATAGACCACGTGTCACCATTCACTATAGCCGGCCGCGGTTTATCTTGGTAGGGGAGCTTACGTCGTATGTGGCATCATAGGATCTAGACGCCCACCGTTCCTCTCAGCGGACGGGCTCACACAAAGCCGACATGGCCCCGTAGACCATACGTGTGGGTGGTTTCTCGCTGCTACAGAGCCCATGTATGACTGGCGCGGTGGCACCAACCTTAGTCACACGTAGGTTCTCGCGGCAAAGCGGGTACCTCGTAGCATAGAACCTTGACGTGATGGCAGGTGAGATGCCTTTCATGCTTGCCTCTTTGTCACTACCTGGTGGGCTCGTGCTAAGGATCTAGGCAATATCAGCTGTAGGTTGCGTATTTTCTCGCCAGCTGAGGGTTCACTGCCATTTTTGTATGCGGATACTATAACATCCCAATTTCAGCAATCCTGATTAGTTGTTCAGAATGCAAAAATCAGGGAGAACAAAATATTTTTGTTGTTTAGTGATGAAGTGTTGTCTATTGTTTAACAATGTTTATGCTTATAAATGTGTATTAGAAGATATACTCCTTACCTCAACATCTGTTGCCAAAAAGCTATTTAACAAAACTATCCTGGCTCATTTTATACATTCTCAAATGTTCTGGCATTTCAAAACATGAGCCAAGATGCTTATGTAACCAAAACTATTTTAGTAGCTTCTATTGACAAAACTATGGAGAGATATATAATATCATCTCCTTATGTTTTCAAGGCAGAACCTTCAACCACTCTTACCTCTAGGATCTCCAACACCTTTTTGTAAGCTTTTGAATTCTACTATTGGTAGAGATACCAAGGACCTTACCTTGTTCAAACTCCAACCTATTCAAAATACCCATCCTTACCTCAAACTAAGCTTATTGGTAAACCTAGTAGTAGTTGATTTGTTTGTAAGATGAGTTGCCTTGATCTGATGTTTGACTTGCTTGCTTAGGAGTATTATGAGCTACTCTAGGAGATCATCACTAGGATAAAGAGGTTTCAAAATCTCCACACCCTAAGCAAGAATACAAAGAAAGATCTAATCTCTAGATACTAGGTGATCATCTAAAACCTTTAACCAGATCAATTCTGAAGATATCCCTTCTAGAAGTTTCCAAGTCAATGAAGACCAATATCAAGAATGGATCCTTTCTACCCAGTCTACACTTCAACATCATCCACTTGATGATGCTTGGGTACCTTGCAACCAATCAAAAACATCCCCTCTCATGCTCTAGTCAAAAAACCCTAAATCTGCCAAATTTGGCTAAGTCTAGAAAACTATTTCCAACATCACCGTTTTGAATGCCTCCCTTTCTCAACCCTTGTGAATTTTTGAAAATGCATCTGAACCATATTGTTAACCATCCTAAAGACTACCAAGGCCCACTCTTTCCCTTGGTTAGATCATCCTCCAACCTACTTGTTCTTGATGGTTTTGCAGGCAAGAAAATAACTATTCCTACAAATCTAGTCAACATGCCTACTTTGATAGAAGCTTACAACATCATCCAACCTTCTATGGACCAACTCTTTGCATTGTTATGTTCTACTCATAAAGTTCTATCAATATCTACTTCACTTGTTCTTCTTAAACCCACATGGTTTATAAGGCATCATGACTCATCTAGTATGGCCACCTTATTTTCAACAAAGTTTGCCATCACTTCTAGACCACCTCAAATGTAAACAATCCAAACAACTTCTTCCATGATCATATATATGACTTGGTATAGCTATCCATCTACCACTTGCATAAAGGTGAGCTCTGAGCTCCAAGATCTAACAAGGTTTTGGTGGTATAAAAATAACATAACCCTAGATCCTCAATCCCTTGTTTTTCCATATAATTCAAGTTGGATCTCCAATTCCCAAGGCTGAAAATGCTTGCTACACCTTGTCTACATCATATACCTTGATCATCAAGATTTATCAAATATTATCCATAATTATTATGGCTCTAAATCTAATAAATCTCTTTAATAGTCAAAATCTCCAAAACTCCTTTCCCAAAGGAAAGTTTGGTTTTTGCCAAAACACTTCCCTAACTTTTGGCTCAATTGAGTCCTATATATCATATCCTATTATCCCACTTCAAAAATAAATATTTTTGAAGAGCTCTATTATTTCTTTTTGTCCATTTCCTTAAATGGTAGAAATGGAATAATAATAGTTTTAAATACTTTTAATCCCCAATAAATCTTGGAAAAATTCCCCTAAGTGGGTATTCACATTTGAGACCCTCTCAAACCAAAAACCGCACTTGTCCAATTCAAAAATACCATATAGCTTCTAGAAACCATTTATGCACTTTCTGAATAAATGACCTAAAGTGTACCAAAATTCATCCAATAAATCTCAATTAATTCCCGGAGTTATATCTTGTCCACTCCCATCTACCAGCATCTTTGCCTCATCTTGCATAGGTCTAATTTCTAGACTTCCTTCATGACCATCTATTTGATCAAATTGGGCAAACTAAGGAATTATTGAGCCAAACCAAGAATCAATCACCACCAAGGCTCACTACCACTCACCACAGCAACCACCATCTCCTATGGTCATGATCACTATAGCAAATCACTGTAGCAGCTTGTCCTCTAGTGCTTGGACAATAGAGCTTAACCTCAGGTGGGTGTCTTACTTTGCAAACCTCTTCTCCCCTTGCAGCTGATGCACACTGCTCTTTCTGACCTGCATCCAGACTAGATACCACCCTCCACGCCCACAACTTCCTCCCCTGGTTTCATCTCCTTGCCTCACTTGCCCCAAATGGACAAGGTCCACCATGAGCCTCCCCTTCGGTTTATAAGGGCCAGAGACCACCCACTCTCTCCTGCTCCCTCATTTGCCTCCCTACCACTCCACCTTACCACCCCAGCACCCCCACTCCCTCTCCCCTGCTTTCCTTCGCCCTGAACAGAGAGCTTTGAGCTCAGGCTCCTGCAAGAAAGAAGAGGACCGTGACATTCCTCCCTGCCTCTTTCTTCCTCATTCTTGATCTGGCGGAACCTTATAGTCAAGCCCCTTCTAACCCCGTTCTCTTTTCTGCTCAGAAGTGTCCAAGGTGCAGGCTTCGGCGAGCTCCTGAGAGCACACTCCCGAACACCGTCGGGTGAACTCCTCCCCGACGCGGAAACCAGCCGTGCCGCCCCTCTCCGGGATCACCGTTGTTGACCGCATCGCCTCCTACCCTCCCTAACCGCCGGCGAGCCCCCAAGTACCCTTCCCACTCCTCCCAGCACTTCCTAGGGTTTATCCTTTGTTCCGCTGCCACCTGGCCGGCACGAGCGGGAAGATGAACCCTGGTCGACCATCGCGACTAGATCCAATGGCCACCACTCGCCAATACCGCTTCGATGCCCTCCTCCGCTGACTGGTGGGCCCCGCCAGTTAGGTTCGAACACTTCCCTCCCGCCTCCGTGGCCCAACTCCCTTGCAGATCCAGCCCACCGTCCCTTCTTCTCATTTTCTTTTAGCAGACCTATTATTTCTAGAATTTACCCTATTGGTTCAAATCGAAATAAAAATGTAAAATACTTCCAAATGCCTAGATCAAATTTCCTAATGTTTATGAATGTTTTCTTAAACATGCAGTACCTCTGTTTCTCCCAAAAGAACTTTTGGTCTTTTCTGATAATTAAAATAGCACATGATGTCCTCTTCACTAAATAAATCTTGCAGGAAATTTTGTAAACCCAAATTGGGTGAATCCAATTGTATCTGGTAGGTGTTGCATGTACCTATCTAATGGAATTGGCCTCATGCCAAGTCGAGCATTTTTCTTCCTATAGTAAAAATAACAAAAACATTCACAATCCGACTATAGAAAATTCGCTAGGCATATCTACAACACCTATTAGGCTGATTCTAACTCCTCGAGTAGTGGACCCTCAATACCTATCCAAAACCAGGAGATAAGGATTTATTGACCCTCTGTTTAATTTTAGTGAATTAACTACCTATGTAAGTTGTATTATCACTAAATAAAGGAGTTTGGAAACTCCAAAAAGGTTGATTCCAATTCCTAAAGAAAGGTATTCTAAATGACTACCCTGTTCCCTTGGAATCAAATCAAAAGCTTCAGTAGATTTAATCTGGTGAAAAAGACAAAAACGCTCCAGAACTGCCTTTGGGAATTTGCTGAGGGCATTCTAGTAAATATTTTGACATGATTCCAACTCTCAGTGAACAAGTACATCAAGGACTACCTAACTACCCAAGGAAATAATTTTGGACATACAGAACATTTCTGGTCAATTATTTCCTAAAACTAGAGCCTTTATCACTAGAAAATTCATAGGAAATCAAAGAAAAGTGATAAAATAGTGAAACCACTTTTGTTGGTCTCATTTTATCAAAACCTATCTATTGGTATCATTTTTACACAATGGTATCATACATAGTATGTCCTTGGTCCAAAACCCCTCTCCTAGGTAATTTCTGGACTATAAAACCCGAAGGGATGTTCATCCCCTTCTCCAAGGCCATCTCAATCTCCTAAATCCAATCCTCTCAAAACCATCTTAATCTTAATTAGGTATTATTCAATTGCTTGATGTATTGTATTGGTGCTTGTATGCCTTGTGTTGATTGTGGATTGGTTTGTTTGCATGTGCTGTCTTGACGACGATAGTTGTGCTCGTATTGACGACGAGAAGAAGAGATCTTATTGTTATTGGTATTGGTGTTCTTGGTTATCTAAAGAAGAAGTCCAGGGACATATTGTCATATTTCTGATCATCAGGCAAGCCACTAATACATTGCAAATGTATCTAGAATTTTTGATGTTCCATGCTTGGTTTTATCTACTTTCTTGTGTTTTATCCACACTTTGGAGTACTTTTCATATGAATTCTTGGACTAACCTATTAACAAGAGCCACAGTGCCAGCTGCCTGTTTTCTGCTGTTTTTGGTTCCAGGAAAGTCAAAAAATGAAAATTCTCGGAATTGGATGGGACAAAATCCAAAGTGACTATTTTTCCGGAAGACATCTAATGCTAGAATACGAGACGGAGAAGAGCTGGGGGCCAGCCACATCACTTGGCCACGCGGCCAGGCCTGGCCTGCTCCAGGGGGTGGTCTGGCCGACCCCAGCACCCCCTCGGCCTCTCCTTCCGCTTATATATTGGCCTGGGGACAAAAACCCTAAGTACCCAATCAAAAATCCACGAAAGAGTCTGTAGCCGACGTCATCTCCATCCCTAGATCAGGAGGGATCTGAAGCTCTTCCCAGCACCCTGCCGAAGAGGGGAATTCACCCTGGAGGCCTTCTTCATCATCATGCAAGCCTCCGGTGTGATGTGTGAGTAGTTCATCTCTGGACTACGGTTCCATGTAGTAGCTAGATGGCTGGTTCTCCTCCTTTTTGCTTTCATGTCGAGATCTTGTGAGCTCCATTCATGATCAAGATCATCTATTTGTAATTCTGCATGTTGTGTTTGCAGGGATCCGATGGATATTGAGATGCTATTTCAGATTTATTATTGATTCTATCATGTCTTTGTTATTTGTGATCTTGCATGCTTTCCGTTGTTAGTAGCTATCTTGGCCAAGTAGATGCTAGCAACTCCAAGAGTTAGTATTTATGCTCGATAGTGGGTTCATGCCTCTAGTAATCTGGGGAAGTGACAGAAATATCTAAGGTACTAGATGTGTTGTTGCTACTAGGGAGAAAACAAAAATCCTTTGTTCATAGAACAATCGTATTGATACATTACACACAATTCGTGAAGCAATAATTTGTTCCTTGCAACTTAATACTAGAGGGGGTTCGGATGATAACCTGAAGGTGGATTATTAGTCATAGATGCAGTTGGATGGCGGTCTATGTATAATGTTGTAATGCCCAATCAAATTCCAAAGGAGTCAAGATGATTAGTATATGCATATATTGCTTTCTCGATGTTTGTTAATTGTCGCGCTGTAATTTGTTCACCCAGCATGTTATCTATCTTAAGGAGAGCCACCTCTTGTGAACTATGGATCCTGGTCCTTTCTTTTACATACAATCTACAAACTATTTACTGCTTTGTGTTTACTTTCTGCAAACTATTACTTCCTTCCATTCGATACGTTTAATCCTTTGTTTTCAGCAAAACCGGTGAGATTGACAACCTCATCGCAAGTTGGGGACAGAGTTCTGTGGTTGTGTTGTGTAGGTCTCCATGTTGCTACTAGCACCGGTAGTGCGCCCTACCAAGGCTCAGATAGCAACACCTTTGGGGTGTTTCCTTGCTCCTACTGGTTCGATTAAACCTTGGTTTCATAACTAAGGGAAACTTGTTGATGTGCTCATCATACCTTCCTCTTGGGGTTGCCCAACGAGCTCATCAATCACGAGCCATCAGCCACCTTCTTGCTCATAAGCCTTGTCCTACCGTTTTACTTAGGCATGTTTTATCTACCATTTACGAAAGCTGGAGGAAAAAGGTTTGTGAAAACGCACCCGGTTCTTTGCAGTTTAGCTATAACAGCTTAACCCTGTGCAACCACATTACTCTGGAATGGGACAGGGCTGGATTTGATGTTTGTTTACTCTGGTATAAGCTGCCTCGCAACAACTACAGGGGATAAAAATCCCTGGAGGGTGGGCCTTCTCACATAAGGGTCCATGTGAGACATCGACCTGGAGAAGGAACGAAGGGTTTACGGACCTCCACGCGTTACTATGAGCCCCTCATTGAAAGCGCAACACTTGGGAAGTGCAAAATTCGCTCCGGTTGGTCCTCGATACCCGACGTCCCGGTGTTGAGGGGAACAACACTCATAGGGTAGGCACTTATATTGGAGTGGGCATCCGGAGAGTCTTGATCGGTTACTCGACCCACTATCGGTGTAGATCAGGGCAGTGTACCCAGATGGTGTGGGTAAAGTGTACAATCTCTACAGAGTGTAAATCTATTCGAATAGCCGTGTCCGCGGTCATGGACAGGTTGGACAAACTTCTATAGAGCGGTGCTGGTTTTGTTTTCAAAAAGGATTTTAGAAAAGAAATGGCTTTAGAAATGTTTTGACCATGGGATGGTCATAAAGGAGAAAGGTTTTGACCATGGGATGGTCGGAATGAGGAGAAAGGAGAATGGTCGTGGGACGACCTGAAGACAGGAACAAATGGGTGACCCAGTCCTAAGGTTTTCCAAAAACTTTTCAAAACAGTTTCCAAAATGGTTCACAAAAGTTTTCAACAAAGATATGTAGATGCTACATCTATAAGAGAAACTAATTGAGAAAAGAACCTCTCTTGGAGCCCTCCTACTACCACAGCCATATTGCATATCTCCTTGGTTTTACTACTCTCTTAAGGTGGTTTGAGAGTACATTCAAAGTACTCACTGGCATTGTCCCTGGCTATTAACTTGGCCAGATTTCAAGAAGAATATGATGTTGGCGACTATGCGAGGTAGGACGTTCTCCCAGTCAGTTGCCTATAGGTTAAGGCATGGATCGGGATCTATGCTTGATGAAGTTCCGCTGATGATTATTGATGTAGCCATAATGGCACCTATGTATGTCTTGTAATTCAGTATGTTTCGGATGTTGTTATGATACTTGTCGGTTATGTGCCACGACTAACTGATCATGGGATCGTGGTTGTATGCATAACAGGGATTCTCGGAGGATTAATCCAGGGGCCCCATAGACTTGGTATCAGAGTCGTCCTGACTGTAGGAGAACCTTAGTTAGCATGGTCGTTAGATAGGAACCTTATTTTGAAAACCCCGGCTTTCAAAAACTAGTTTCTCAATGAGTTTCAAATAGTTCTACTTCTTCTCTTACTCTAAGTAAATGCTTTCAAAAATGGTTTCCTCTAACTCTCGTCCAAACTTCAAACCTACGGATTTTAAATAACTAGGATCTAGACCCGGGGAAGACAATGAGAACAAAATGAAGACAAGCAACTACCAGCAAACACAAGGAGACTACAATATCTCTCTACCAGCGGAATCCTCACAATCAGAAGACATCAGGTGTTGCACTATAAAGAAGCGTCCAAGATACGACGAAGGCTTCATCTGCAAGATAGTGACTCTGACTCGAAGAAAGAAGATATCTAGGATCAATAGTCCTAAGAATAGGATTCCCCTACATCGTGAGTAGTTAACTCCTTGGTCCCTAGCGTTGACCGTGTTTGCTTGCCTAAGTGCATCCTGTGTTGCTTGATGTGTGTTGATTGGGGAGGACATTGCGATCCCCTCGCTCTGTTCGCCTTGTTTGTATGTTCTGGTTTGCTTTGACCTCCTTAAAAATGTGACTCGAGGAGCGATAACCCACCTAGTAACTCAGAAAACTCTTGTGTTAGATGTCGGTAATGAGACCCAGACTAACCTCAAGAGTATATGAGAGGAAAAGCATCGCAAGAACCAGGAGTTCGACATCGTCAAGTCAGAACAACTCGAAGTTTTCACCTCAGCAGGACGACACACCTTGTCAAACTCACCTTGCAAGACTCGTCAATAGCACCACACTCCCTTGTTCCTCAGTCTACTACCGCAAGAATCCTGTTGAAGCTGGAAGTCAATCACCGAAGGAGCCTCACTATCCTCAAGGAACCACAAGACTTACCTACAAAGACAATAAGTGAAGACCCAACTACACTAACCTTTGGTATATTAAACCTTCCAACCACCTCAGGAGACTAACTATTCTAATCAATCCTACCCAATCCAATGGGAAATTCCTCACCAGAAGGACAAAATAATCTAAAAACCCGAAGGCGAGGATGCAGGAAGACAACGAGACCACTCCTTCCTCAAGCAGAAGTCACGCAGGAGCTTCAAGTGAAGACCTCTTCTCCAACACTGACTGCTTCAACCCTAACTAACTACTATCAAGAAGAGACATAAACCGCTAACTTGTGCTGAGCTAAATCCTTAAAGCTTCATTGAGAAACCACCCCCGATAAGGCTTAAGCGAATAGACATTGCTTGACGACCTCAGCTCAAGACTCCGGGAAGATACAACCTTCCGCTACCATCGGGTCAGCACTCCAAGACAGAAGGTCTGCACCCCTCTCGAAGCACCTTAGTGAATCTCTAAGGTGGAAAGACTGCGTCTTTCCACTCAATCCTCAGAAGACTGTCTACCAGAGGATACTTCAGAAGAGATCTTCGGATACACCATCATTCTGCCAAACAACCACCGCGAGTTATCAGAGGAGAAACAAACTAAAGATCCTATGAATCCCTTGGCTACTTCACCTGAAGACCACCCTAAGGGACTGCCGATTCGCTGACCCCGTTAGTACTAAACAGTTTGGACGATCAGCTAATTCAACTACTCTGATCGGCTAAGTACGAATAAAGTAGTATATAAGCCTCATAACACCTAGTTTGTGGACGTCATCGGAAGGTTTCAACTCCGGGCAGAAGATTGCGATATCCACCTAACATCCTCTGACGACTTCAAGAAGGAAGGACTATGTCAACTCTCCGATATACCCCAGTTTAATCCTAAGGGGGAAAGACTGCGTCTTTCCCACAAAAATAAGGTAACCCTTCAATAGAATCAAACCCAGGAGTATCGTCCATAAGATCTTTAATTAGGATATGCTACGCCCCTAAAGAAGAGCCATGGACCCTCATAGAAAGGTACACCAAGCCGTAGATTCTATCCCCCGACGAGTACCCCGTGGCTTCAGCATCGAGATAATCTGCCTGTCCTAAGCCCTCGAGATATAGAGTCCGGAAGGAAAAGAAGGTCATCCCTCGCCATCGGGACTAGACTCTGCTCAACTCTCCGTGCATCCGGAAGACTGAAGCTCAACTTCATCGATGTAGTAACCACTTCCAAGGATGGGTACCATAAAATAGCACGCTTGAAACCAGTAGCGCTAACCTTGAGTCAAAATCCCCTAATCTTACTCTCCTGAATCTCGGGACGAGATTCTTTTAAGGGGGAAAGGTCTGTAACATCCCAATTTCAGAAATCCTGATTAGTTATTCAGAATGCAAAAATCAGGGGGAACAAAAACTTTTTCTTGTTTAGTGATGAAGTGTTGTCTATTGTTTAACAATGTTTATGCTTATGAATGTGTATTAGAAGATATACTCCTTACCTCAACATCTGTTGCCAAAAAGCTATTTAACAAAACTATCCTGGCTCATTTTATACATTCTCAAATGTTCTGGCATTTCAAAACATGAGCCAAGATTCTTATGTAACCAAAACTATCTTGGTAACTTCTATTGACAAAACTATGGAGAGATATATAATATCATATCCTTATGTTTTCAAGACAGAACCTTCAATCACTCTTACCTCTAGGATCTCCAACACCTTTTTGTAAGCTTTTGAATTCTACTCTTGGTAGAGATACCAAGGACCTTACCTTGTTCAAACTCCAACCTATTAAAAATACCCATCCTTACCTCAAACTAAGCTTATTGGTAAACCTAGTAGTAGTTGATTTGTTTGTAAGATGAGTTGCCTTGATCTGTTGTTTGACTTGCTTGCTTAGAAGTAGTATGAGATACTCTAGGAGATCATCCCTAGGATCAAGAGGTTTCCAAATCTCCACACCCTAAGCAATAATACAAAGCAAGATCTAATCTCTAGATACTAGGTGATCATCTAAAACCCTTAACCAGATCAATTCTGAAGATATCCCTTCTAGAAGTTTCCAAGTCAATGAAGACCAATATCCAGCATCGATCCTTTCTACCAAATCTATACTTCAACATCATCCACTTGATGATGCTTGGGTACCTTGCAACCAATCAAAAACATCCCCTCTCATGCTCTAGTCAAAAAACCCTAAATCTGCCAAATTTGGCTGTCTGGAAAACTATTTCCAACATCACCGTTTTGAATGCCTCCCTTTATCAGCCCTTGTGAATTTTTGAAAATACATCTGAACAATCTTGTTAACCATCCTAAATACTACCAAGTCCCACTATTTCCCATGGTTAGATCATCCTCCAACCTACTTGTTCTTGATGGTTTTGCAGGCAAGAAAATAACTATTCCTGCAAATCTAGTCAACATGCCTACTTTGACAGAAGCTTACACCATCATCCAACCTTATATGTACAAAATATTTGCATGGTTGTGTTATACTCATAAAGGTCTATCAATATATACTTCACTTGTTCCAAGTGGATCCTTGTGCTTCTTAAACCCACATGGTTTATAAGGCATCATGACTCATCTGGTATGGCCACCTTATTTTCAACAAAGTTTGCCATCACGTCTAGGGCACCTCAAATGTAACCAATCCAAACTCCTTCTGCCATGATCATATATATGACTTGGTCTAGCTATCCATCTACCCCTTGCATCAAGGTGAGCTCTGAGCTCCAAGATCTAACAAGGTTTTGGTGGTATAAAAATAACATAACCCTAGATCCTCAATCCCTTGTTTTTCCATCTAATTCAAGTTGGATTTCCAATTCCCAAGTCTGAAAATGCTTGATACACCTTGTCTACATCATCTACCTTGATCATCAAGATTTATCAAATATTATCCATAATTATTATGGCTCCAAATCTAATAAATCTCTTTAATAGTCAAAATCTCCAAAACTCCTTTCCCAAAGGAAATTTTGGTTTTTGCCAAAACACTTCCCTAACTTTTGGATCAATTGAGTCCTATATATCATATCCTATTATCCCACTTCAAAAATAAATATTTTTTAAGAGCTCTATTATTTCTTTTTGTCGATTTCCTTAACTGGCAGAAATGGAATAATAATAGTTTTAAATACTTTTAATCCCCAATAAATCTTGGAAAAATTCACCTAAGTGGGTATTCACATTTGAGACCCTCTCAAACCAAAAACCACACTTGCCCAATTCAAAAATACCAAACTAGCCTCTTGAAACCATTTCTGCACTTTCTGAATAAATGATCTAAAGTGGACCAAAATCCATCCAATAAATCTTAATTAATTTCCGGAGTTATATCTTGTCCACCCCCATCTACCAGCATCTTTGCCTCATCTTGCATAGGTCAAATTTCTAGACTTCCTTCATGACCATCTATTTGATCAAATTGGGCAAACTAAGGAATTATTGAGCCAAACCAAGAATCAATCACCACCAAGGCTCACTACCACTCACCACAGCAACCACCATTTCCTCTGGTCGTGATCACTGTAGCAAATCACTGTAGCAGCTTGTCCTCTAGTGCTTGGACACTAGAGCTTAACCTCATGTGGGTGTCTTGCTTTGCAAACCTCTTCTCCCCTTGCAGCTGATGCACACTGCTCTCTCTGACCTGCATCCAGACCAGATACCACCCTCCACGCCCACAACATCCTCCCCTAGTTTAATCTCCCTGCCTCACTTGCCCCAAATGGACAAGGTCCACCATGAGCCTCCCCTTCGGTTTATAAGGGCTAGAGACCACCCACTCTCTCCTGCTCCCTCATTTGCCTCCCTACCACTCCACCTTACCACCCTAGCACCCCCACTACCTCTCCCCTGCTTTCCTTCGCCCTGAACAGAGAGCTTCGAGCTCGGGATCCTACAAGAAAGAAGAGGACCGTGACGTCTCCTCCCTGCCTCTTTCTTCCTCCTTCTTGATCTGGCGGAACATTCTAGTCAAGCCCCTTCTAACCCCGTTCTCTTTTCTTCTTAGAAGTTTCCCAGGTGCCGGCTTTGGCGAGCTCTCGAGAGCACACTCCCGAACGCCGTCGGGTGAACTCCTCCCTGACGTGGAAACCGGCCATGCCGCCCCTCTCTGGGATCACCGTCATGGACCGCATTGCCTCCTACCCTCCCCGACCGCCGGCGAGCCCCCAGGTACCCTCCCCACTCCTCCCAGCACCGCCTAAGGTTTCTCCTCTGTTCCACTACCACCTGGCCGTCACGAGCGGGAAGATGAAACCTGGTCGTCCATCGCGACTAGATCCAATGGCCACCACTCGCCAATACCGCTTTGATGCCCTCCGCCGTTGACTGGCGGGCCCTGCCAGTTAGGTTCGAACGCTTCCCTCCCGCGCGCTGCGTCGCCCCACCTGGGCCGAATCCTCCTCCGTGGCCCATCTCCCTTGCAGATCCAGCGCACCGCCCCCTTCTTCTCTTTTTCTTTTAGCAGGCCTATTATTTCCAGAATTTACCCTATTGGTTCAAATACTTCCAAATGCCTAGATCAAATTTCCTAATGTTTATGAAGGTTTTCTTAAACATGCAGTACCTCTGTTTCTCCCAAAAGAACTTTTGATCTTTTCTGATAATTAAAATAGCACATGATGTCCTCTTCACTAAATAAATCTTGCAGGAAATTTGGTGAACCCAAATTGGGTGAATCCAATTGTATCTAGTAGGTGTTGCATGTACCTATCTAATGGAATTAGCGTCATGCCAAGTGGAGCTTTTTTCTTACTGTAGTAAAAATAACAAAAAACAGTCACAATCTGACTTTAGAAAATTCCCTAGGCATATCTACAATAGCTATTAGGCTGATTCCAACTCCCAGAGTAGTGGACCCTCAATACCTATTCAAAACCAAGAGATAAGGATTTATTGACCCTCTATTGAATTTTACTGAATTAACTACCTCTGTAAGGGGTATTATCACTAAATAAAACACTCTAGGAGTTTGGCAACTCCAAAAAGGTTGATTCCAATTCCTACAGAAAGGTATTCTAAATGCCTACCTTGTTCCCTTGGAATCAAATCAAAAGCTTCTGTAGATTTAATCTGGTGAAAAAGACAAAAATGCTCCAGAACTACCTTTGGGAATTTCCTGGGGGCATTCTGATTCCAACTCTCAGTGAACAAGTACATCAAGGCCTACCTAACCACCCAAGGAAATAATTTTTGTACATACAGAACATTTCTGGTGAATTATTTCCTAAAATCATAGGAAATCAAAGAAAAGTGATAAAATAGTGAAACCACTATTGTTGGTCTCATTTTATCAAACCCTATATGTTGGTATCATTTTTACACAATGGTATCATACAGAATATGTCCTTGGTCCAAAACCCTCTCCTAGGTAATTTCTGGACTATAAAACCCTAAGGAATGTTCATCCCCTTCTCCAAGGCCATCTCAATCTCCTAAATCAAATCCTCTCAAAACCATCTGAATCTTAATTCGGTATTATTCAATTGCTTGTTGTATTGTATTGGTGCTTGTATGCCTTGTGTTGATTGTGGCTTGGTTTGTTTGCATGTGCTGTCTTGACGACGATAGGTGCGCTCGTATTGACGCGAGAAGAAGAGATCTTATTATTATTGGTATTGGTATTCTTGGTTATCTAAAGAAGAAGTCCAGGGACATATTGCCATATTGCTGATCATCAGGCAAGCCACCTTCTTGCTCATAAGCCTTGTCCTACTGTTTTACTTATGCATATTTTATCTACCGTTTATTTAAAACTGCATTGTTTTACTATATGTTAATGTATTTATGGTAGTGGTTTGGCTCCTCCGAACTATTACACCTTGGTACTATTAAGTACGACCCCCTTGGTGACACCTACTTGTCCCTAGTAGAATAGATGGTGTATATCACCATAACCCTTTTGGAGACCCTGTTTTAGCCGAAGCAAAGCTGGAGGATGGGAAGACCCCGGAAAAAGTTTTACCAAATGTTTTATGATAAAACCTTGGTGAGGTGGGACCTCCCAAGAGATATTGAGAAAGAAAAAGGGTTTTGTTTTACAAAATGCTGAAGGAAAGCTGCAGGAAAAAGTTTTACGAAAACGCACCCGGTTCTTTGCAGTTTAGCTATAATAACTTAACCCTGTGCAACCACATTACTCTGGAATGGGACAGGGCTGGATTTGGTGTTTGTTTACTCTAGTATAAGCTGCCTCGCAACAACTACAGGGGATAAAAATCCCTGGAGGGTGGGCCTTCTCACATAAGGGTCCATGTGGGACATCGACCTGGAGAAGGAACGAAGGGTTTACAGACCTCCACGCGTTACTATGAGCTCCTCATTGAAAGCGCAACACTTGGGAAGTGCAAAATGCGCTCCGGTTGGTCCTCGGTACCCGACATCCCGGTGTTGAGGGCAACAACACTCATAGGATAGGCACTTATATTGGAGTGGGCATCTGGAAGTCTTGATCGATTACTCGACCCACGATCGGCGTAGATCAGGGTAGTGTACCCGGATGGTGTGAGTAAGTGTACAACCTCTGCAGAGTGTAAATCTATTCGAATAGCCGTGTCTGCGGTCATGGACGGGTTGGACAAACTTCTGTAGAGCGGTGCTAGTTTTGTTTTCAAAAAGGATTTCAGAAAAGAAATGGCTTTAGAAATGTTTTGACCAAGGGATGGTCGTAAAGGAGAAAGGTTTTGACCATGGTATGGTCGGAATGAGGAGAAAGGAGATTGGTCGTGGGACGACCTGAAGACAGGAACAAATGGGTGACCCAGTCCTAAGGTTTTCCAAAAACTTTTCAAAACGGTTTCCAAAATGGTTCACAAAAGTTTTCAACAAAGATATGTAGATGCTACATCTATAAGAGAAACTAATTGAGAAAAGAACCTCTCTTGGAGCCCTCCTACTACCACATCCATATTGCATATCTCCTTGGTTTTACTACTCTCTTAAGGTGGTTTGAGAGTACATTCAAAGTACTCACTGGCATTGTCCCTGGCTATTAACTTCGCTAGATTTCAAGAAGAAGATGATGTTGGCGACTATATGAGCTAGGACGTTCTCCCAGTCAGTTGCATGTAGGTTAAGGCATGGATCGAGCTCTATGCTTGATGAAGTTCCGCTGATGATTATTGATGTAGCCATAATGACACCTATGTAAGTCTTGTAATTCGGTATATTTTGGATGTTGTAATGATACTTGTCGGTTATGTGCCACGACTAACTGATCATGGGATCGTGGTTGTATGCATAACAAGGATTCTCGGAGGATTAATCCGAGGGCCCCACAGATACTGCCATTATCGGGTTGTCTTGGGGACGGGTCATACGCGCGAGAGAAGCGGTGTGCGGTTTTCCGTGGCACCAGATCACATGCGGTGCTTACAATATCCATTTCTCTGTGTTATCCTCCTCATCTCTCTTTCTTCGTCTCTTTATCTACACACACACTCTATGGTTTTTTCTGACGAGTTCAGCCGGTGGCTCCCCTTCGTAAGTTTTGTTCTCTACCATTTACGCTTCGTTTGACGCCTTCTGGGATGCTTCTAATGAGTGCTATTTTTTGTCATTCTTTTTTGCCTCTTCTTGCTTTTTTGGTCTCTTTTACGCGTTTCCGATGCTATTATTTGCGTCTGCTAACTATGTTTCTTTGTTTCTCGCGGGTTTATTTTTCCGTCGAGGTCTGTCATGTTGCATGGTCCTCTTGTCTTGCTTGTCCGCACGATTAGTCTTTTTTTCACCGTCATGTTTGTTCCGACCTGTATCGTCTGAGTTTTCGTTGTGTTTGTTCTTCTAGCAGGTTTGGTAGGCGCATGTCAAGAAACATTCCATTGTCACGTCCTTTCACTATCGGCGATTGGTCGCCTCGCTTCCTGATCCAGGTAAGTATTTGTCTTACGTAGAGATGTGCTTTAGATTAACTGAGTTTGAGGCATCTTTTTAACACCGACTCTATATTTTCTTTCAATCTATAAGGGTGTTATTCGTAAAGCTTTACGTAGTTTTGTCTCGTGCTTTTCTGGTGACTGAATAGCAGAGTTTCTTCTACATGGGTAGCCATTGTACATGGGCTCTGGGGTATGCATCACGGTGTTCCAATTTTTGCAACTTCTATTCTTGCAATGTGTATGCGGTCACATGTATTGCATTGTTGTCTTGCTTGGAAATGGTCTTCCACTTTTTCTTTTTTGCGTGTCTTATTACGTACATGTTTTTTCTAGTAGATGCCTACGTTCAACTTTCAATCGGAGCTGAAGTTGGGTGACACGGACTCGGCTATGGTCGTAAGGACGTCTCCTTTATGCGACTGTCGAAGTAGAGTGTATGAAGGACCGATCGTTCGCATGAAAATCATCTTCATTTATTCGATGGTAGATCGTTTCGGTGTATTTAGATAGCATCGTTTCCTATTTTCCTATCATGCGTCTGACTACGTACTTGCTTTCTTGATTTTCAGGGCGCCGGAATTACGTGTAAATCGGAAAAGCACACGTCCGCAAGCTTAGAGCAAGGCTAGAGGAAGGCCACGTGTACGTGTTGTGGCGATTTATGATCTCCAACACTCGGGTTGCCTATCGTGCTATCAAGGGTGGGCTGATGATTCGTATCACTCGAGACACTGTCATCGACGAGAAAGTCCAGTATCCTGAAGAATTCCTAAAACTCATATGTGATCACATTATATTCACCGACTTAACTACTTTCGTTGGAGACGTGTCACGCTTCATTGGGACGTTACATTTTTCGGTCACTATTTACCTGGTTTATTTCGTATGACTATATATTTTTTATTTTGGCAGACGTCGTCGCTATCGTCGGCGGCGTTTCCGATCTCCAGGCTCTTCGTGTAGGAGGGTTCCTAACGAGGGGTTAACTCATCAACGCCCATTATGAATGGACTTAGGTTTGAGGAAGTAGGGAGCACTGGAGGAATCGATCGACTAACAGACAAGCACACAGGTGACACGAGATTTTACCCATGTTTAGGCCTCGTAGAGGACCCTACTCCTGCTTGTCTGCTCTTGATTATGAGGGAGTCAAAGATTACAAAGTTGCGCAGATGCAATCTGGCGGTGTGTATGTAGGGTTGTATGTGTTGGTTCTCCTCCCCGCTCCTCCTGCCTTTATATAGAGAGCCTAGGTCTCGGGGTATCAGATCGAGTCGGTTACAAGTTAGAATTTTCCTTTAAGTTTCTATCTATACTTCGCAGTATCCTTCAAAAAGTCAAACGTCCAGCGGGCCACCCGAATCTTTGTTGGGCTTCAATTGCACCGTGTATTCCTTCTTGGGCTGAATCGTATAGGCTAATCTTAGGTACCTATAAGGTATGCCCATGTCAGTAGCCCCCGAATGTCCAGCCGAATCGCAGATTCAGGTGGAGACTATAAATTTTTCAAGTGTGTGGGATATAAGCACATCCAAAGTTTTTTTGGGTACTGCAGTTTATGTCATAGGGATTGTCGATAAGCATGCCTGATTCACCCGATGAATCGGGATCAGTTAACTGCCTTAGGGCAAAACAATGCTATCTACTCAAATTCGAGTCCTCGGACTCGAATTCGGAATAATGCTAGCGCAATTCGACTCTGGCCGTGGGGTCTTACAGAGTTCGAATTCCAGAGTTTTAGGTGTGGGCACTCGACGCGTCCTTCATGGCTTGTCGGGGGATGACCCCCGGGTACCCTGACCGTACAAGAACAAGGGAAGATGGCTCGGGTCCGCTAGCAGACCGTAGTCGTACACAGGCGCGTAGTGCCGGCTACCAACCGGTAGCTAGAACAAGTAAGGGTGGCAAGACACGGATCTGGCTTCACGAGCATAGCCGGACGCAATCAAGAGAGAGGCAGGGCGACATGCTGCATAGTGTACGGTATGCCCTGGTACAGCGACAAGATTCACCACTACGAGACCATACCGAAGACTTTGCAGGTGACGCAAGCACAGTGGCCGGTTGCTGACGATAGGCTCGCACGACATTCACTGTACCCATGACGACCTGCACGGCGTTTACCTTCGAAATGACAGATACTACTAGATACTGTAGATGACCAGCCAGCTAGGGCCGGCCAGTGGGACCTGCCAGCCGGTCTAGCCAGTGAGACCGTTGCCCTTTGCCTGTATAAGGAGGGGCAAGACTCTCGTAGCAAGGGTTGAGCATTTATGAGGTAGCTAGTTCATACAGCTCTAGGAGCAAGTGTACTATGTATTCCATCCATAGTCAGATCTACAGGAGTAGGAGTTTTACCTCGCCACGAGGGCTCCGAACCTGGGTACTTCCTATGTCCCGCTACACTCATTCGTACCCAATCCTGCATGTGGACGCCATCGAGAGCATCCCTGCTAGTCCACGCACCTCTATCTATCCTTCTTAAGGCACTGACATTTCTAATACAACGACAGTTGGCGCCCACCATGGGACAAACATGGCTTCGACCGGAGTCACATTCCGCACAGGACCCCGTACTTCAACCGGTGAGCATGTGGCCTTTAGCCTCGTGCTTACGCTAGGCAAGTTCGACTGCATCATCAACAACGCATCGTGTTTCGCTGGATCAACCTTCCCGGCAGACGGCTCCATCCTACTGTTCGGCAACCTTCCCGTCTACGTCGCCACCGTGTCGGAGCGTTTCCCTAGGGAGATCGTCTCCGTCACAGAGTCGCTGTTCCCCAGCAGTGGCGTTCCCGCTGTTTCGCGCAACGTCGAAGTCATGATGGCCGGTTCCAGCACCCAGCCCCGCCGCCCTCAGGGGCAAGCCAGTGACGAAGCCGGAACTTCCGCCCCTCTGTGGCCGAAGGATCTAGTGGAGGAGGCCATCGACCGGCTCGTCACTCCGGCTAACCTCAGGGACAACCCAGAGGAGGTTGTGGCCAACTTTGCCATGGAGAGGGAGCTCCTCCTGCGGGAGGACATCGACCTAGCCGCCAACAAGAAGCAGGTCGACATTACCATGCGTGAGTATGACCGTGCTCACAGCCACACTCCGGCTACCAAGGAGCCAAGCCGGCGTGGGCAGGTGCGACGCCGGGGCGGCGAACTAAGCGGAAGGATGAAGAGGGACGGTGAGTTGGATCCACCACCTCTCCTTGTCCGGCCCACCTACAACACGCCCATCAAGAACTTGCGTGAGGCGCGAGCCACGGAAGACGAGCTGCCCAACCTGGAGGGCGAGGAGCAAAACCGGTAACACATCCGGGTGCAGGAGCTCCTCCGGATCGCGGACGAGCAGGCTGACGCCATCCGGCAGATGCACGAGGACCCCAACGGCTCCAGGGGAAGCAAGCCGCCTGACAACACCAAGGGTGCACCCTGCAATAGCCAGCATGCATCCTCTCCTCCGGCGGGGAAATCCCGCAGCAAGTGTCGCGACTCGGGCCACAAGGGCTTGTCGCGCGAGGGGCAAACTGTGAAACTTCCACCCACCACCGCCCCTCCCCCAACCGGAGCGCCATGACCTATCGTTTCCCGTCTCTCGGGCCGGGTAGGAGCGCCCAATCAGGGCCGTCTAGACGCCCGTGACCGCATCGAGCTCCTAGCACATTCGCGCATCACGGAGGAGGAAGACTCTACCAGACCGGTTTGTTTTGGACCCCGCATCCAGAACGAGCCATTTCCGGATAAGTTTACCCTGCCACGGGACACCCCCAAGTACGACAGCAGCGTGAAGCCAGAAGACTGGTTGACCAACTATGCTATGGCAGTCGGTATCGCCCATGGGAACAAGCGCGTAGCCGTGCGCTACATCCCCTCATGCTAATCGGGTTGGCGAGGACATGGCTCAATAGCCTCGCGCCCAACAGCATCAATGCCTGGCTGAACTTCGAGAAGGTATTCGTCCGCACCTTCAACAGCACGTACAAGCGTTCGGGTCGCCCTCGCGACCTGGCCCTGTGCATCTAGGGAGACCGCGAGTACCTCGCCAGATGGACCAAGCTGCGCAACACTTGTGAGGGCATCCTGGAGAGTAAGGCAATCGGGTTCTTTGGGGAGGGGTGCCGCGAAGGCACCATGCTCCGCCACCGGCTACTGTGTGACGAGCCGAACACCATGGTAGAGCTCATGACAGTTGTGGACCAGTACGCCATGGCTGATACCGCGATGAAGAAGCCCCTTCGGGTGAATGTTGACAGTCGACTCATCCCCACCGATCCGGGTCACGACCGACCAAGTAACCCAGGTAGAGAAGCCAGATCTTTCGGACGGCACGGCAATGACAACCGCTTCTAGGGCAACCTCCAAGCCGGACAGCAAAAGCCTCGCTACCACGCGAGGAAGCAAAAGCCACGATTCACCTTCGAACAAATGTTCGACGGCCCATGCAAGTGGCATAGAGGACCTTTTAAGCCGGCTACTCATACTACCTGGAACTACAGTTGGACCCGCCAGATGAAGGAGCAGGATGGCCTACCCCAACCGCCACCGCCCCCGCCCGGCGGACCGCCACTACTGGCCAGGGGAGGCAACAACAACAACAACAATAACAACAACAACAATAACGACTACCCTCAGTTGGATAACAGGAAGCCGACTAGGGACGCGGCATTCTATCCTGCCAAGGAGACATAGAGGATCCTGCTCGACCCCGCCGATCCGACCAAGTTCGTCACCATTAGTGCTGGCCTGGACAGCAAATAGGAAGGCGCGCTCGTCGACTTCCTCCATGAGAATCGGGACATCTTCGCATGGTCGCCCAAGGACATGCCGGGTGTTCTGAGGGAGTTCGTTGAGCACTCACTTCACGTGCGGCCGGATGCCAAGCCCCTCCGCCAGTTGCGGAGGAGAAAAGGAAGATCATCGGTGATGAGATCACCCGGCTCCTCACAACTGGATTCATCATGGAAGTGTACCACCCGGACTGGCTGGCCAACCGAGTCCTGGTGTTGAAGAAAAACAAGAACTAGCACATGTGTATCGAGTACACTAGCCTGAACAAGGCGTGCCCGAAAGAACCCTTCGCCTTGCCCCGTATCAATCAAGTCATCGATTCCACGGCCGGCTGCGACCTATTATCCTTCCTGGACTGTTATTCCGGCTACAAACAGATCCGGTTAAATTCGGCTGACCAGCTGAAGACATCATTTATCACCCCGTACGGGGCCTTCTATTACGTAACCATGCCTTTCGGTCTGAAAAATGCAGGCGCTACCTATCAGCACTACATGCAGAAATGCTTGCACTCACAGATTGGCCGGAACATGCACGCCTACGTGGATGATGTCGTCATTAAGACGAAGGACAAGCGTACCCTCCTCGAGGACTTGGGGGAGACATTTGGCAACCTCCACCGGTACCAGATGAAGCTGAACCCAGAGAAGTGCGTCTTCAGCGTCCCATCCGGCTAGCTACTCGGTTTCCTCGTTTCGCAACGTGGAATAAGGAAAATCCAGAGAAGATTGTAGCCATCGAGAGGATGTAGCCGCCCAAGCGCCTTCTCAGAGTCCAGAAGTTCACCGAATGCCTGGCCTCCCTCAGCCGTTTCGTCAGCCAGCTGGGGGAGAAGGCACTCCCACTGTACCAGCTGATGAAGAAGACGAACAAGTTCTCCTGAACCTTGCAAGCTGATGTCGCGTTTCCGAACCTCAAGCGCATCTTATCCACAGTGCCGGTTCTAGCGACTCCAGCTAGCAAGGAACTGATGTTGCTCTATATAGCAGCCATCAGCCGGGTCGTCTACGTCATCCTGGTGGTGGAGCGCCTTGAGGAAGGCAAGGCTCAGCTGGTTTAGAGGCCCGTCTACTACCTCAATGAAGTCATCTTCCTCTCCAAGCAGAACTACCCCCACTACCAAAATATGTGCTATGGAGTATACCTAGCGTGCAAGAAGCTCAAGCACTACTTCCAGGAGCATCCGATCAAGGTGGTCTACACCGTACCCCTCTCGGAGATCATTGGCAACAAGGACGCCACCGGCCGAGTCGCCAAGTGGGCAATCGAGCTCGCCGCCTACTCCGTCCAGTACAAGCCAAGGCTCACAATCAAGTCGCAGGCCCAGTCGGACTTCGTAGATGACTGGGAAGAAACATAGTACCTACCGACAGTTCCTGACTCGGATCACTAGAAGATGCACTTCGATGGCTCGAAGATGCTCGGGGGCTTGGGAGCCGGTATCGTCCTCACTCGTGCAGGGAGACCGGCTGGAGTATGTTCTCTAGATCCACTTCAAGGCCTCCAACAATGTCGCCGAGTACGAGGCACTGGTACATGGCCTCCGGCTAGCCAGGGAAATCGGCATCAACCGAATCCTTTGCTTCGGTGATTTAGATCTGGTGGTGAAGAAAGTATCCGGAGAATGGGATGCTCATGACGCGAACATGGCCCTCTACCGCTTCCATGTGTAGAAGCTCAGCACCTATTTCGATGGATGTGAGTTCCATCATGTCGTTGTATTGGGAACGATAATGCCTAGGAAGGCTAGATAGAGGTGTGGGGGCTAGCAGGAAAGCTCTCGATGGCGTCCGCAGGCGGGATTGGGTACGAGCGAGTGTAGAAAGACAAAGGAAGTACCTAGGTTCAGAGCCCTCGTGGTGAGGTAAAACTCCTACTCCTGCCGATCTAACTATGGGTAGAATACAGAGTACACTTGCTCCCCGAGCTGTATGAACTAGCTACCTCTTAAATGCTAAACCCTTGCTACGAGAACCTTGCCCCTCCTTATATAGGCAAAGTTGCAACGTCTCACTGGCCAGGCCGGCTGGCGGGTCCCACAGGAGGGCCCCAGCCGGCTGGTCATCCATAGTATCTGGTAGTATCTAGCATGTTGAAGGTACACGCCGTGTGGGTCATCGTGGGTACAGTGAACATCGTGCTTGGCTATCATCAGCAACCGGCCACTGTGCCTGCGTCACCCGCAAAGTCTTCGGCATGGCCTCGTAGTGGTGAGTCTTGTTGTCGTACCAGGGCATACCATGCACTGTGCGGCACGTCGTTCTGTCCTCCTGATTGCGTCAGGCTACGCTCCTGTAGCCGGATCCGTGTCTTGCCGCCCTTCCTTATTCCGGCTAATGGCTGGTAGCCGGGACGAGGCACCTGCGTCCAGCTATGATATGCTAGCTGGACGCGAGCCGTCTGCCCTTGTTCTTGTCCGGTCAGGGTACCCGGGAGTCATCGCCCCGACACATCACGTCCATCACCTAAACAACAAGGCAGCCGACTCGCTCGCTCGAATCGGGTCCACCAAGCAGGCGATCTAGCCAGGGGTCTCCTTGGAGCATCCGCACAAGCCCTCCATCACCCTGTCTCCCGAGTCGGACTCCATCATCCAGTCCAGAACCCCGGGGGCTGCTGGCCCAGCTAACCCAGAACCTTCGGGGCTAGCAAAAAAGAAGGCCTGCATTGACTTCGACGCAACTGCACCCTCCAGCTTGAACGACCCAGGGGCTACCGACTCATCAAGTGGATCTGGGGCTACCGTCCCAGGTACCCCACCCGGACGGCCCCCTGACATCCCTCAGCCAGAGCGTGGAAGCATCCTCACCATCCGGGAGATACCATCCTGGGCACAACCCTTCATGAACTACATCGCCAATGGGGAGCTTCCGGATGACGAGGTGGAGGCCATGCAAATCCGGTGATGTGCGCACACGTACACCTTCATCAACAAAGAGCTATACAAGCGTAGCATGTCCGGCATATTCCAGCGGTGTGTCGATGTGGACATAGGCTACCGGCCACAGAAGGACATCCACCAGGGTGAATGCATACACCACGCTTCATCTCGAGCAATAGTCGCCAAGGCATTTCGCCACGGCTTCTATTGGCCCACAACCCTCAAGGATGCCGAGCAGCTGGTCCGCGCGTGCAATAGGTGCCAGCGCTTCGGACAACTGAGGCACATGCCGGCTGTGGTACTCAAGACCATCCCGATTACATGGCCCTTTGTCGTTTGGGAGATGGACATGGTCGGCCCCTTCAAGCGGGCGCGTGCGGGCATGACCCATTTGCTGGTGGCGGTAGACAAGTTCACCAGGTGGATAGAGTCCAAGCCTATCCGGAAGCTGGACGGGGAGACAGTCGTCACCTTCTTCGCAGACATCATCAACCATTTCGGCTACCCCAACAACATCATCATAGATAACGGCACGAACTTCGCCAAGGGGGACTTCACCCAGTTCTGCAGCAACAAGGGAATCCGACTAGATCTCACATCCGTCGCACACTCGCAATCCAACGGGCAAGTTGAAAGGTCAAACGGCCTAGTGCTAGCCAGCATCAAGCCACGACTCATCGAGCCTTTGGAGCGGTCTCCCGAATGCTGGATCAAGGAACTTCCGGCTATGCTGTGGAGCCTCCGCACCATCCCGAATCGGTCAACTGGCTTGACCCTGTTCTTCCTTGTTTACGGCTCGGAAGCCGTCCTCTCCATGGACATCGAGTTTGAATCGCCCCGCAAGCTCCTCTATGACGAAAGGGCCAACCAAGAGGCAAGGGAGGATGGCGTGGACCTCCTCGAGGAATCCCATGAGCTGGCATTATCCAGATCGGCACTATACCAGCAACGCCTGCGTCACTACCATTCGAGCCGGATCCGACCCGTCGCGTTTCGTGAGGGCGATATGGTTCTCCGGCTGGTGCAAGATACGAAGGGCATGCACAAACTGTCACTGCCTTGGGAGGCCCCTTCATCATCAGTCGGGCGCTGCACAACAACTCCTATTACCTCATCGACGTGCAACAACCGCACAAGAACAAGATGGACAAGTCAGACAAGGAGACAGAACGCCCTTGGAACGTGGCCCTTCTCCGTCCATTTTATACCTAGTCATCTGACAGTGTATGTATCTCGCAAACCCTACGAATGAATGAAAGATGTGGAACCCTGAGAGACACTCGGGGGCTCCTTGCTAGAAATTCGCATTTTGCTCCTTCTTTGGTTTAGTTTTTACGGCTCCGACAACCCTCACCCGGGGCTCGCCGGTTGGCCCGACCTGCTAATTCTATGAACCGACTGAGTAGTGTGCGATGGTCCACTAGCTACAGCTGCAACCCGACTGTCCAGCTAGCAAGAGCAAAAGCCTAAGGCATCCCACATGAAAAATGGCAAAGAGATGTGACAGATTGGGCATCCCGGCCTTGTGCCTAGTTTGAAATTTTTCGGCTGCTAAGCCTCTAGTACCGTGCGCAATGTATTGTCAGCTCCCCTTTGATTCCGACTCCAGACCGCAACCCGGCTGGCCGGCAAGGGCACAGTGTAAACAACAAAACGCACGAGAAAGCGACTAAGTAACTCGAGAAGCGCAAGCTAGTTGTTGTTCTGAAAAACCAAAGTCATTTTCCGGTTAATAAGTAACGCCCTAGTCGACTAACATATTAACAACAAATCTATATACGTGTTTGTTTTGCATGACTACACCGAGTCGATTATCAAAGGAGAGAAGATTCGAAGCCCTTGGCTTCGCCAACTACTCTGAATCTCGGGGGCTACATCTAGTGGGTGCGCTGACGCGCCCCCACTATTGGTCGTGGTTGCCCGGTTGGTCAAGCAAGACCAAGCTATTTGGCTAAAGGCGTTTAGCCATAAGAAACTAAAAGGTCGAAGGAAAGAAAGAAGAGCATATTCGAAGCACTTGGCTTCACCAACTACTCCGAATCTTGGAGGCTACACCCAGTGGGTGCGCCGGCGCGCCCCCACTGGAATCAATAGTCGTCCGACTAAAGGATTTCAGACGAATGAAAGTAACCGGATGAGTCTAATTGGAAAAAAGGGAAAAACCCAAAGTACAGAAGATCACAAGGAAAAAAGGAAGCAAGCAGGTGGTGCATTAAGATAAAGGGAGTCGAAGCTCCCACAAGTTCACCAACGCACACGACAAGTTCAACAAGACATAAGTTATTACAATTCCACCCAGCATCCCGGGGATCAAATCTAGGCGACGGGGCCCTTGCCATGCGGCTGGTCCTGGCTGGTCGTGACTTGGGGAGGCGGAGGAGGCACGCTAGACGTTCTGGCTTCGACGTCCCCACCACCCGGCTGCGACGTCGGCTCGGCCTCCGTCTCCGGCGTTCCGACGGACTCCGAGTTCGTGAGGACTTCGTCATCATCAGCGTAGCTGACGATCTTGATGGCAGAGGCACAAAGCTCCGGATGAGCCTGGCGGATGGCAGCAAGGTCTTCACCGGCGTGGAAGCCCCCATCGATCTTCTCGACACACGCGTCCTTGTACCAGGAGAGCATCAACGCCAGCACTATCTCCAAGCCGGATCGCGCCGCCAGATCCCTCAGTCGGTCGATGGCAGCCGGCACCTCCACTGCCTTCGCCGCCAGCTGGGCGATGGTGTCTAGCGCGGCCGCATCTAGACATAGGAAGCTGAAGATAGCCTAGCAGCCTTCCGCAGCTTCGCGGCCTCCTTGCCAAGCAGGGCGACAAGCTCCTAGGAGGTGGGTTGCTCACCCGACCAGTTCTCCTAGAGCCGGTTGTAGGCCAGCAGGTCTACGCCTGGATAAAAGGCTATCAGAAAAACCAAGTCATGTCCAGCTACCGGATCCGGACAAGAAAAAGGACTCAGCAAGAAACTTTACCTTTGGCGGTGTGGCCGATCTGCATCAGCTCCTCTAGAAGGGTCTTCTCCCACTCCCCCAGCCGTTTGACCTTCTTCTCCTAGTCTTTGCACTGGGCGTCGAGGAGGTAGAAGGCCTGGGCCCAGCTAGCAAGGTCGGAGTCATGCTCCTTGATGACGGCCTCTAGCTTGTCCGTCTTGGAGTGACACTCCTTGTTCTAGAGACGGAGGGAGGAGTTGGACCGGGTGAGGCGGTCGTTCGCCTTGGTCAGTCGGTCGATCTCCCTCTAGGCGCAGATAATGATGGCTACAAACACACCCAGATATGAGTAAAAAAAAAAGGGGAAACCGAGTAGAAAGACTTACTCCGAGAGGTGTTGTTCGCCGTGGAAAGCTTCTGCTCTAGCGTCCGATTGGTCCCAGCCGAAGCCTCGAGCAGCCGGATCTCCTTCACCGCCAGCTCCAGGTTGGCGGCCAGATCCGCCAGAGATGCGGTGGAGGGGGAGGAGTCATCATTAGTGTTGAGGTTCAGGGACTCCTTCGCCTCGTGGAGCGCCACCTGCCACTCCTCCCTCGGCTCGCCATCGGAGTTGTCATCGACAATCACTACCAGCTCCTTGCCGGCTGCGGTCCCCTTGCTCCAGCGGAGGAGCCGCCCCCGCTCCTCGGTCTCGGCACCGTAGTCGGTGGGGCATCGCCGGCCCTGGTTCCTGTAGCCGGATCCGCGGCGGCGGAGTCCTAGGCGACGGAGTAGGGGTGGAAGGGGGGAATCTCGTGGAAGGGGTAGCAGGAGCCGGATTGGCAGGCGGCACGCGAGGCGGTGAGGCAGTCGGCGCGCGTGCAGGGCTGGCGGCACCGAAGGAAACGAGCGTACTAAAAAGGAAAAGGGAAAACTAGTAAGAAAAGGAAGAAGGACCAAGACAAAAAAGATCATAGGGAAAATGTCCTACGCCTGCACCACCAGGGGCGGTGCCTTCTTGCAGCCAAGCCGGCTCAGGGGCGAGGCACCGGTCCAGCTCCTCTTGGGAGCTGACTCCTCCACCGGGGGCCGGTTGGACCCGTCCCCTCCCAGGCCAGAGCGGCTGGAGTCTCCATCTATTGCTCGGCGCCGGGTTGATTTGGGAGCCAGGCGGCCACCTCCTCCTCGACAACCGGTGTGTGGGGTCGTTTGTCGGCTCGTCATTCTGATTGGGGAAGACGTCGACATAGCTGTCCAACTCTTCACTAGACCGGCGCGAGCGCAGCTCCGGAAGGTCATCGTGAAGGCCTGGAGGGGAGTCTCTCCCTCCTCCCGGATGATGCAGGCAAAGTTCTGCAGCAGGGGAAACAATGACAATGTTAGCCGGATAAATGATGCAAACCGGACAGGGGAAGGAACAGGGAACTTACCCAGGGTGCGCGATTGTCACGATTGTATGGGGCCAGCCCGAACTTCCAACCCTCCACGAGCTTCTCCTTCGTGATCATCCACACCGATTTCTTGAGGTTGGGGAAGCGGGTATCGTGGCGAGACAGCCGGGTAGGGTCCAACCGGCCAGAGTAATAACACATCTTATGTGCCTATTGCTACAGCGACATCATCAGTCGGGACATCCAAGCAAGCGTGATGTCCAGACCGGTTAGGCCGGAGATGACGAGTGACCTCATCCGCTGCAGCATCTCATCCGACTCCTCCTTGGAGCTGTGACCCTTCAGATCCTAATGCTCCCAGGTGGACTCCACGTCTTGGAAGGCCAGCAAGTTGATCCGGTCGATGTTGGTGATGTTGCGAACGTAAAAATACGACTGTTGCCACAGTTGGACCGTGTCGTGAAGCTTGAACTTCGGGTAGACGGTCTGCACGCGGGAGTAGATGGAGGCGCCGCTGCAGGGGACTAGCAGGCTCTGGGAGAAATGGACCTGCGCCCGGACACGGAATAGCCGGCAGAAGAGCCCGAGATCCGACTGGATCCCGAGGTAGCACTCGCAAAAGGTGGCAAAGAGCGCTAGAATCCCAATGGCGTTGACACCGAGATGGTGAAGACGAAGGTCAAAGAAAGCAAGGAAGGTGAGGAAGAAAGGGTTCGCTGGGAGGGAGAGACCGCGCACGCGATGGGATAAAAAGATCACCTGCTCCCCCTCCTGGGGGTGCGGCGACTCCTCTTCCGGTAGTGCGAGCCGCATCACCACCTCCGTCTTTCGGCGGCAGAACCTGCGTTGCACGGTACTTCAAGATGTGATCCTCCGTCACCGACGAATCGCACCTGATGTCACTCTCAGAAGCCATCACCTCCTCGATGGCTGTTGCGGCGGGCGCCAAGAGGCGGGGGCCGTGTCTCTGGCGATGCTAAATGGGTGGCGTGGCGAATCCGGTGGTGAGCAGGCAGAGGCAGCTTGGGAGCAGGCAGATCACACAGGGGAAATGGCGAAGACAGAGTGCAGAAGGGGGAGAACTACTCCCCTAGGTGGTATTTAAGATCGGGGATGGGAAACTGTCCGAGTCGCCGCGTGGTCCCCACCGAGCCGTGCCACACCTCCACCAATGGCTCCAGATCCCCTACACCGGCACTGCGCATGCAAAGGATCCTGGGGCGGAAACCGAAGAGGCAAGCGGCGGTTCCCCATCATGCGCAATGTGCGATGGGACACAACGCTGCACGCGCACGTGGACGGCATCAGCACTGACGTCATGGGCAACACAACCGTCAGCCTACAGCCGGATTAAAAATTCAAATGCAAGAGGAGCGCCCGCACATTTCACCTAAGGGCGAAATCCACACGTGCTTGGGGGCTAGTGTTGGGGGGATGACCCATGGGTACCCTGACCGGAAAAGAACAAGGGCAGACGGCTCGGGTCCGGCTAGGAGATTGTAGCCGAACACATGCGCGTGGTCCCGGCTAACAGCCGGTAGCCGAAAGAAGAAAGGGTGGCAAGACACGGATTCGGCTACACGGGCATAGCCGGATAGAATCAAGATAGAGGCAGGGCGACGTGCTGCACAGTGCACGGTATGCCATGGTACAGAGACAAGACTCACCACTACGAGACCATACCGAAGACTTTGCGGGTGACGTAGGCACAGTAGCCAGTTGCTGACGATAGGATCGCATGGAGTTCACTGTACGCATGACGACCCGCACGGTGTGTACCTTCGACATGATAGATACTACCGGATACTATAGATGACCAGCCGACTGGGGCCCGCCAATGGGACCCTCTAGCTGATCTGGCCAGTGAGACCGTTGCCCCTTTGCTTATATAAGGAGGGGCAAGGCTCTCGTAGCAAGGGTTGAGCATTTATGAGGTAGCTAGTTCATACAGCTCGAGGAGCAATTGTACTCTGTATTCCATCCATAGACATATCGGCAGGAGTAGGAGTTTTACCTCACCAAGAGGGCTACAAACCTTGGTACTTCCTGTGTCCCACTACGCTCACTTGTACCCAATCCTGCTTGCGGACGCCGTCGAGAGCTTTCCTGCTAGTCCCCACACCTCTATCTAGCCTTCTTAAGGCACTGTCGTTTCTAATACAATGACAAGGCTTATTTCATCGTGCCTGTAGGCACGGTTTATATCTGGTAGAGCACAGCAGATGCGTTGCCAGGCCTTTTTCAGGTCTTACCTTCATGTAGTGTAGCATCCCAATTGTCTAACAATTTTAATGCTACTTGGTCTAGTAATATAATGGCTACTTCAAATATATAATTGTTGCATCATAACCATATCATGCTCATGTCATCATGCCACCTTGCATTTGAGCATCTTATAAAACCCTTTGTGTTTTGGTTCTTATCTCACCTGCAATATTAATTGTATTTGCCTCTTGATATTGTATTTGGGTCTTGATATATTGTTTAAATGCCCAAGTTGAGTTGGGGGCATATCTTTCTTTATCTCCACCACCTTTTCTTTCACCACCTTATAATTCCACCATCCAACTAAATATGAGCTTTGCATTTTATTTGAGTTTACCTCTAGCTCATGTGGGTTGGGATGGATCCAATTCTACTTCCCACATGCTCTAATCTTAGCATCATGTTGTTTTCACATCATTGATATATGAGAGCCACATGGCCACCTTTTTGCATGCCTTGTGAGTGGAACCCTTTCTCCTAGCTTCCATATGGATTATCATGGAATTATGCTCATGTTGGAATATTTTGGGACTATTGATCATCTAGTGGAACATACACACTAGCATGTCCCATTTTATTTCGAACATGGCCATCTCCAACTACTCCACATGGGGCATCCTTTCATTCTTTTGGGCTTGGCTTCTATTCCAATTTTGGGAATGCATAATAATAATGCCATGTGATAATATTGTTTCACAAGCACCAACATGGCAATAAATATTTTGCATGGGCCATGCAAGTACCACCTTATGCTTGTCATTTGGATTTTATTTGATTTTTGAGTGGGTCACCTCTATCCTTATCCTTCTTTTGGCTTGATCTATTTTGATCTTGCTTAAACCCTAGCTTCACATCCCTCTCTTTTACTTGTCTTGTTTTTGTTTGATCTTGGTTGTTCTTGGCTTGACCTTGCCCATAGAAAACCCTAGCTTCAAACCACCTCCATCTCTCTCTAAGCCCTAGACCATCTCTTACCCCATCATCACCATACCCCCTCTCTCTTAAACCCTAATCTATATCTAATCTAAACCAAACCCTAAGTACCCCTTCTCTCTCGGCCTCTCTCTCTCACCTAGCTGGCCCCACCATGCCACCTAGCTACCCCTCCACCACACAAAGCCCTAGCCCGAGGCTCCCTCTAACCCTAGCCCGAGCCACCTCCCAACCCTAGCTCTAAACCGAGGCTACCCCTTTCTCTCTCTCTGCCTGGTGAGCCCCACACCGAACCACCCTAGCCTGCCTTACCCTTTGCCCACCTCGCCTGCCGTGCCCCAGCCCTAGCACGTGAAAGAGGAGGAGGGAAAGGTGGCACCGAGCCACCTTTTTCCATCTACCCCCGCTCCCCCACGGCACCTCCCCTGTCTCTGCTTTACCTCCTTCCCCACCACCTCTCTGACTCTCTCAGATCCCCCAGGCCGCTTCCCTTCTCGCCCTACCTCCCCTACGACCACCTATCCTCTCTCGCCGGCCACCGTCGGTCCCCTCCGTTCCCCCTACCTGCAGCCGGTGGCGAGGAGCTCTGGGTGTCGAGGAAGACCGAGGAGATCCCCAGAAGGCCGCCGGTACCTGTCGCGGAGGAAGAGAAGCACCGGAGCCGAGGATCACCGACGAGCCCGCCGCCAAACCCTAGCCTTCGGTCCGTCTGCATCCTCGCCGCTGCAACGCCCCCCAAGCCGATCGAGCACCACCGACCTTCCCTCGGTGAGCCCCTAAGCCTCGCTGACACCCTCGCTCGCGCTGTCGCCGTCGGGTGCCGCCGATCGTTTCATCGAAGCGATCTGCAGGCGCGTCGGCAGCGGCGTCTGGCTCCAGCGCTGCAGAAACCTACCTAGGCCCCGTCCGCTCTCCTGACAACAACCCTAGGCCACCGCAGCGGCTCCGCCTCCGCGCGTGAGCCCTAGGTCCCAGGTTCGAGCCCCGTGCGCCACGCCCCGCGTCGGTCGGCACTGATCTGTCCGCGGTTCAGAGGAAGCAGATCCACAGTACGGCCATGGTTTACGCTTACCCCCGCGCTTTTTGTTGCTCAACCCGTTCGCCTGCCCACTAGTCGCCACCCCGCCTTTTTTACAACGTGGCCCCTAGTTTAGCGCCTCAACTCAAGGCTCCAGCCACGCCCATCTGTCACCTGGGGTATTCCCCATCTCGTGGGCTCATGCCACTGGCCCGCTTGTCCACGCTGGCTAAGCGAGCCCCGGTGTGGAAATCTTTGTCGCGCGTGTGCCCCGCCAGTCAGCTCGGCCCCACCGGTCTATGTCTCTGGCTAGAATTGTCTGAGTAACAAAAGTATTTTCTGTAATCTGTTTTAATTCAAACTTATTTCAAATTAATTCAAATTCAAAATTAAATCTGTTTTTAATTATCTTTTGAAATATAAATCCATTTAATGCAAATAATATATGTTTTCAAATCAGAAAAATGTGAGGATTTCAAATATGCAATCCAAAATATATTTTGAACATTTAAAATTCCATGTTGATTTAAATTACAAATAAAATGCCCTTTTGCCTTAAATAATTAATAACTTTTGTTTTATTAATCCAAATTCAACAAATGATATGTCTAAAATGATTAGCTCGACGAGAACTTTCTGTTTATGCATTCCATGGTTTGATTTGAAGCATGCATCATATAAATATAATGTGTACAGCAACTTAATTGAGAATAAAATGGGGCCAAAGCTCAATAAAATAGCTTTTTTATTGTTTCCACACCTCACCATGCCATGCTACCTTAATGCCATGCAAATTGTGCATCATTCATCATGGCATGATTGTTTGCTTGATGCATTTATTCATATGCTTGTGCACTTTATTTATGTTGGCCCTTGTTTGTTTGGTTCTTCTTCGAATAGACGCTGAGCAGGGGATATATCAAGAGAACCAGGAGCACTACCCAGATCCATCACTTGCTTCAACTGAGCTGCCAGGCAAGCACTACCACATGCTTGCATACATATAGTACCTATTGCCTCTTTCTTATTCTTGCATCATTGAGTCGCGATTGCATTAAAATGAATCCCAAGTATTGCATAGCCATTACTTTTAAACCCCACCGAAGCTTGTTCCTCCATCCCATGAGCCATTACTATAGGAGTTGTTTGAGCCATGCGAGTCGTAGAACAGCATGTGTAGGGTATGTGAGTGTCTGATGGATAACGAGGTACCTATACAACTTAATTTGAGTAGTAATGGGATAACTAATGAAAGTGGCATCGGTGAGCCATATTCGCTATTTGGTTTTTCAGGCTCACTTGTGTCCGTGGGACCCCGAGTACTTGATTCCTGTTCCTTGAATATTCGCGCTATCCACATCCGGGAGGCTTATGAACCCCCACGAGCTTGATTCATTCTTATTTCTTGGGGCCACAAACTAGTTTGAGGTTTTATTTACTATCTGTACTTATGCCATGCTTCTTGCTTTATTTAAGATTGTGCGAGGAGCACCTTTGTCTGTTAGGAAAGCGGAGTGTTTTCGGTGTCGACAAGCCCAGTCACATTTTCGGTTCCCGATCGTTCACGACCATCGACGCAAACCTTGAGGCCGTCTGAGTCAGCTAACCGTTGCGGGTAGCTCAATGGGGTGGCCCCTGAAATATTTCTGAATCTGTGATCGCTTTGTCGTGGCGCCTTGTTGGGTTTGATTTGGTTTTCGAGGCATATCAGTGTGTGTTGCTATTTGTGCACCCTGAGGTAAAACTTTCAAATCCGTGTCCGCGGTTATGGACGACTTGGAGCACAGTTTATCGATCATAGACAAGCATAACTAAAGTACCGCTTGTAATTTGACTAGACTAGGTACCTGACTAGTAAATAGTGCAATACTCCCGGAATGGATAATAAAACTGCCAACGGATGGGGGGTTGTTCGTCCGCTTCCTCGTCGGTAAGCGATGAGGAGGATGGATCTGTTAAGATTACCGTTATAACTGTTGTTATTAATTCACGGACATCCGTCTATCTATGGTTAGGCGGATGGTTAGCGAGTATCTATAGAATTGCTAGGGTTTATCTTTTGCTGCAATTGCGTCACCCCAGGTTGTGTCCCCTTTAGAGGCATAAAGACTTGTTGAGTACCCCTAGGGTCTCACACGATAAATTATTGGTTCGAGATGAATGTACACTCGCAAGATGGATCTTTGGGTGGAAGAGACAGACGATGTGGGCAACGATCATTCGTGTAGAGATTCGGGAGCGGGATCCGTGAGATCTGTGGGCGGGATGTGCTTATTTATGGGGCATCTTATGCCGATTTGCTTCTTATCCATACTCGGATTTTGTCTTCCGCTTCCGCTTGATATTGATTGATGTATGAGGAGATATCCTAAACTATTATATCTATCTAGGATATTTGGATATTGCCGTATGGCGTTGCTATATTTCCTTTCTTTTTAGATGGAATGGCTCTGATGTACTGTTGTATGGTGGCTTGCATACATACTCATTTGTGTATGTAGTTGATCCTTCTTACTTTGCCGATTCGCCGTTCTTGTCCCGATGTTTGGAAATGGTTGGGACGGCCAAAAGGTCTACTGTGAGTGGCATTTGGGCCCCACCGTACTATTTCAACCATTTACGAACATCCAGCTTGTACTAGGGCGTAATTCACCGAGGTAGTTACAATTGGTATCGAGCCATCCGCCCTTGAGGTCTCAGCCAAATGGTCGTTGTGCATCTAGCAAATATTTTTGGTAGTTATGTATACTAGGGAAAAACAAAAGCGAGAGTAGGACTGCTTCCATTTTTCTTCTTACCCACCCACCCTTTTCTGGTAAGGAAGTGTAACGTTTTCAATCCTCTTCTTAAATTCAAACTAGGATTCACGTGTTCTGGGTTTCCGTAGTACCATAGGTTGTGTATCTGTGTGTGTGAGTGTGTGTGTGTGTGTAATTCCATGTCTATCTGTTGCATCCAAGTTGTTATCTTATCGGCCTTTTGGTTATCAACTGTTGGTACATTCCATACCGACAGACTTTTGCAAACCGACGCGATCTATCTGATTCGTTGTATAGCGACGCGATCTGTCTTACTCTTTGTTATCTGACGTTATCTTGTTTGTGGTGTTCGTTTTCGTAGTTACCAATCTTTAGGTCATCGTGAGAAGAAGGTGTTGGGATATGTGTTATACTTATTCATGTGCGGAGTAATGGTTTGAGTGCGGGATGGAGTCGCGACCATACCACTACTTTTATCATTGCTCTTGTATATTGAGTTGGTAGAGTCACTAATCTTGATTCGTTAAGGGATTTTGCGCATCTATTGGTATTTTAATGCCGAAATTTGTGGAAAAATTTTCTTTGATATATTCGTGTACCACACCCCTTTTCAGTCGTGTGCGATATGCTTAATATCTTCTAGGTGCTTTGAACTTCGTTGATATTCTAATATCATCTTAGTAAATTGTATCCTTTAATCTTGATTAATTCCATTTTGGTACTATTTTGGATTATTATTATTCTCCATCATAGTACTGACTTGTGTTTTATATCAATCATAGGATGGCACCACCACGCCGTTCTGAGGAGGACATACAACCTGAACTGGGGGCAGCGTTGTCAAGCATCGCCAATGCCTTGGCAGCAATGCAGCAGAACTAGCAGCGTTTCGAGGAAAGTGTTAGGAGGAATGAGTTTGTTCTGCTACCTCCACCTCCCAAGCGAGGAGACATCAAGAGCTTCCTTAAGTTCAACCCTCGCCAGTTTGATGTTTCTGATCAACCACTTGATGCTGATGATTGGTTGCATGAGATGTCAAGGTTGCTAATGACTGCTGATGTTCCTAAGCAAGAATGGGTAAAGTGTGCTACTCACCTTCTGAAGGGAGATGCAGCTCTCTGGTGGGAGAATTACCTGAAGGCAAACTGCACTGGTTTTCAGCCTACTTGGGGACAGTTCACTGGAGCTTTCAAAGAGCGATTCTGTCGAAATTGTCATGGAGAGGATGAAGGAAGTGTTTCTCAACCTCAAGCAGGGCAATGATAATGTCAACACCTACATCAGGAACTTCATGAACCTGTCTCGTTATGGTGGCGATGAGATCTCTGATGACAAGAAGAAGCAAAAGAGGTTCAGGCAAGGGCTCAATGCATAGATTAAGTATGCAATCACACATGCAAGGCCGGCGACTTTTCTGGAACTTCAGCATACCGCTCTGCAGGAAGAGGCAAGTAGGCAAGTGTTCGAGGAGTCAAAGAAACACAGCCGTGATGCAGCAAGCTCTTCAGCTATGTCAGCTCCTTCTAAGCATCGTGTCTGGGTTCCTAACACCCCACCGTCGCTCCCGGCTCCACCAAGACCTTCAAGCTACGCGACAAGGCCACCAGACTTCCTCACTGCTGCTCCCAGGGGCTACAACCACCACTACCCTGGAGCGCCTGGCGGAGTCCCTGGCTATGTTGCTCCACGTCCACCTGGTGTTTGTTTCACTTGTGGAGACACTGGCATCGATCTTTGAACTGTCCGATGAAGAACAAGGCTCTTCCTCCACCACCTCCAAGATCTGCGGCAAGCTCTCCTTTGGTTCGTGCACCACCACCTCGGGCTCTCAACATCAACACCAAGCCGGGTCTATCGCTGTTCGTGCCAACTGTGTCAACGCCGCTCAAGCTGAGCATGCACCTGGAGTTGTGATGGGTATGCTTCCCGTTAACTCAGTTCCTGCAAGAGTTTTGTTTGATTCTGGTGCATCGCATTCTTTTGTGTCTCACAAGTTTGCACATGAGAATGAGTTAGTGATGGATCCTCTCCTTAAGCGGTTAATGGTCCTTTCTCCTGGAGCAAAGATGGCAGCTTCTAAAGTCAGCCATGGCAATCAAATTGAGATTGGTGGCTCTTCGTTCTCGGCTTCCTTAATTGTTCTGGGCAATTCTGACATTGATGTCATCTTGGGCATGGATTGGTTGACAGCAAATGCAGCTGTGATTGATTGTGCTGAACGCTCGGTTTCTCTGAATATTCCTGAAGGCCATATAGTCTATTCTCCAAGTCTGACTCCTGCTATCCAGCTTTTCTCTTTGGCGGCTCTGAATGTCGATGTTATGGAAGCTATTCACAGTGTTCCGGTGGTCTATGAGTTCCCAGATGTCTTTCCTGAAGAGTTGCCAGGTATGCCTCCGGATCGTGAGGTTGAGTTTGTTATTGAGCTTGAACCTGGTACCGCTCCTATCTCCAAGCGGCCTTATAAGATGGGTCCTGCTGAGTTGGCTGAACTCAAACGACAGCTTGATGAACAAGAGAAGTTGGGTTTCATTCAGCATAGTACTTCTTCTTGGGGTAGCCCTACCCTCTTTGTGAAGAAGCGAGCCCAGACTGATAGACTTTGTGTTGACTATCGGGCTCTCAATGCTAAAACCATCAAGAATAAATATCCCCTTCCTCGGATTAATGATCTCTTCGATCAGCTAGCTGGAGCTGTGGTTTTCTCTAAGCTTGACTTGAGAAGTGGTTATCACCAAATCAAGATTCGCAAGGAAGATGTTCCGAAGACAGCTTTCACCACCCGCTATGGCCTGTATGAGTACACGGTCATGTCTTTCGGTCTCACCAACGCACCTGCCACCTTCTCGAGGCTCATGAACTCGGTTTTCATGGAGTATCTTGATAAGTTCGTTGTGGTCTATCTGGATGACATCCTAGTCTATTCTAAGTCACAGGAAGAGCATGAAGAACACCTTCGGTGTGTCCTGAACAAGCTTCGTGAGAACCGCTTGTATGCAAAGTTCTCCAAGTGTGAGTTTTGGCTGCCTCAAGTTACCTATCTTGGTCACGTCATCTCTGCCAAGGGCATTGCAGTCAACCCGGAAACTGTGAAGACAATTGTTGAATGGCTTCCTCCTGTTAATGTCAAAGAAGTGCGGAGTTTCCTTGGTTTGGCTAGTTATTGCCGTCGCTTCGTTCAGAACTTTTCGAAGATAGCGAAGCCTCTTACCGATCTCCTCAAGAAAGGCAAGAAATACCTTTGGACTCCTGCATGTCAAGCAAGCTTTGAGACACTCAAAGAGAAGCTCACTTCCACACCAGTCTTGGTTCCTCCGGATACATCCAAGCCGTTTCAGATATTCTGTGACGCCTCTTTGCATGGATTGGGTGCGGTCCTTATGCAAGAAAAACAAGTTGTTGCTTATGCCTCTCGTCAGTTGAAGACGCATGAGATCAACTATCCTACACATGACCTCGAGCTCGCAGCAGTTGTCTTTGCTTTGAAAGTATGGAGGCACTACTTGCTTGGCAACCTGTGAGATCTTTCTGATCACAAGAGTCTGAAGTATATCTTTACTCAGCCTGATCTCAACCTTCGGCAAAGGAGATGGATTGAAGCAATCAATGACTTCGATCTAACCATCAACTACACTCCGGGCAAAGCTAATGTCATGGCAGATGCTCTCAGCCGCAAAGCCTATGTCAACAACCTCATGGTGGAAGAACAGCCTCTCTTGTGCGAGGAATTCCGTCGACTCAACTTGAAATTGTGGAACAAGGGTATCTCCAACCTTCTAGCAACACCTCTCTAGAAGAAAAGGTTCGCTCTTCTCAGCTTGGTGATCCAGACACAAGAAAGATCATCTCGGATTCAGCTTCAAGTATGAGTCCTTCCACGTCGATGATCAAGGCACGCTTTTCTTTGAACACCGGATGTTTGTTCTGAACTACCCGGGTTTGAGAGAGCAAGTTCTCAAGGAGGCGCATGATTCGTTCTTTCTATCCACCTGGCAGCACAAAGATGTACATGGACTTGAAAACACAATATTGGTGGCCTGGTTTGAAACGGTATTGTGCCAAGTATGTCTCGGAGTGTGATGTCTGCCGCAGAGTGAAAGCTGTCCATCAGAAACCTTCCGGTCTTCTACAGCCATTGAAACCCCCGGAATGGAAATGGGAGAAAGTAGAGATGGACTTCATCACTGGTTTTCCAAGGTCGCAGAAGGGCAACAATGCAATCTTTGTTGTCATTGACAGGCTTTCTAAAGTGGCTCACTTCTTCCCCGTCAAGGAAACCATTTCTGCAATTCAGTTGGCTGAGCTCTATATCAACAGAATTGTCTCTCTGTATGGGGTTCCTCTCGAGATCAGTTCAGACCGTGGAAGCAACTTCACCTCCAAGTTCTGGGAGAGTTTCCAAAATGCTTTGGGAACAAAGTTGAACTTCAGCACAGCTTACCACCCTCAGTCACAAGGGCAAGTTGAAAGGATCAATCAGATTCTGGAGGATATGCTTCGTTCTTGCGTCATCTCTTTTGGCATGAAGTGGGAAGAATGTCTTCCTTATGCTGAGTTCTCTTACAACAACAGCTTCCAGAAAAGTCTAAAGATGGCACCATTTGAGGCTCTCTATGGTCGCAAATGCAGAACTCCGATTGGTTGGTCGGGTGCAGGAGAAAGGATCTTGTTTGGCCCTGACATTGTGACTCAAGCGGAGGAGAAGGTTCATATCATTCTGGAGAATCTGAGGATTGCTCAAAGTCGCCAGAAGAGCAATTATGACAGGAAGCACACGGACATGGAGTATGTCCCTGGTGATCTCGTTTACCTTCGTGTCACTCCCATGAGAGGCACACACCGTTTTGGTATCAGAGGAAAGCTGGCTCCTAGATACATCGGTCCCTTCAAAATTCGTGGAAGAAGAGGAGAAGTTGCTTATGCTCTTGAGCTCCCGAAAAAACTCAAAGTCCATGATGTTTTCCACATCTCTCAGCTTAAGAAGTGCTTCAAGGATCCCGGCAGGACCGTGGACCATGAGCTTATCGATCTCCAAGAAGACCTGTCTTATCAAGAACACCCCACAAAAATCCTTGAAGTTGCAGAAAGGAGGACTCGCAACAAGTCCATCAAGTTCTGCAAGGTGCAGTGGTCGCACCATTCCGTTGATGAAGCCACTTGGGAACGTGAAGATGAGCTCCGTGCCAAGTATCCTACCCTCTTTGTGTCTTCTTCTTCTTCCTAGAATCTCAAGTAGATTCCTGTTTAGTGGGGGAGAGTTGTAGCATCCCAATTGTCTAACAATTGTAATGCTACTTGGTCTAGTAATATAATGGCTACTTCAAATATATAATTGTTGCATCATAACCATATCATGCTCATGTCATCATGCCACCTTGCATTTGAGCATCTTATAAAACCCTTTGTGTTTTGGTTCTTATCTCACCTGCAATATTAATTGTATTTGCCTCTTGATATTGTATTTGGGTCTTGATATATTGTTTAAATGCCCAAGTTGAGTTGGGGGCATATCTTTCTTTATCTCCACCACCTTTTCTTTCACCACCTTATAATTCCACCATCCAACTAAATATGAGCTTTGCATTTTATTTGAGTTTACCTCTAGCTCATGTGGGTTGGGATGGATCCAATTCTACTTCCCACATGCTCTCATCTTAGCATCATGTTGTTTTCACATCATTGATATATGAGAGCCACATGGCCACCTTTTTGCATGCCTTGTGAGTGGAACCCTTTCTCCTAGCTTTCATATGGATTATCATGGAATTATGCTCATGTTGGAATATTTTGGGACTATTGATCATCTAGTGGAACATACACACTAGCATGTCCCATTTTATTTCGAACATGGCCATCTCCAACTACTCCACATGGGGCATCCTTTCATTCTTTTGGGCCTGGCATCTATTCCAATTTTGGGAATGCATAATAATAATGCCATGTGATAATATTGTTTCACAAGCACCAACATGGCAATAAATATTTTGCATGGGCCATGCAAGTACCACCTTATGCTTGTCATTTGGATTTTATTTGATTTTTGAGTGGGTCACCTCTATCCTTATCCTTCTTTTGGCTTGATCTATTTTGATCTTGCTTAAACCCTAGCTTCACATCCCTCTCTTTTACTTGTCTTGTTTTTGTTTGATCTTGGTTGTTCTTGGCTTGACCTTGCCCATAGCAAACCCTAGCTTCAAACCACCTCCATCTCTCTCTAAGCCCTAGACCATCTCTTACCCCATCATCACCATACCCCCCTCTCTCTTAAACCCTAATCTATACCTAATCTAAACCAAACCCTAAGTACCCCTCTCTCTTGGCCTCTCTCTCTCTCACCTAGCTGGCCCCACCATGCCTCCTAGCTACCCCTCCACCACACAAAGCCCTAGCCCGAGGCTCCCTCTAACCCTAGCCCGAGCCACCTCCCAACCCTAGCTCTAAACCGAGGCTACCCCTCTCTCTCTCTGCCTGGTGAGCCCCACACCGAACCACCCTAGCACTGCCTGCCCACCACCTGCCCAAGCCGCCTGCCCTGTCGTGCCCCATCCCTAGCACGTGAAAGAGGAGGAGGGAAAGGTGGCACCGAGCCACCTTTTTCCATCTACCCCCGCTCCCCCACGGAACCTCCCCTCTCTCTGCTTTACCTCCTTCCCCACCACCTCTCTGACTCTCTCAGATCCCCCAAGCCGCTTCCCTTCTCGCCCTACCTCCCCTACGACCACCTATCCTCTCTCGCCGGCCACCGTCGGTCCCCTCCGTTCCCCCTACCTGCAGCCGGTGGCGAGGAGCTCTGGGTGTCGAGGAAGACCGAGGAGATCCCCAGAAGGCCGCCGGTACCTGTCACGGAGGAAGAGAAGCACCGGAGCCAAGGATCACCGACGAGCCCGCCGCCAAACCCTAGCCTTCGGTCCGTCTGCATCCTCGCCGCTGCAACGCCCCCCAAGCCGATCGAGCACCACCGACCTCCCCTCGGTGAGCCCCTAAGCCTCGCTGACACCCTCGCTCGTGCTGTCGCCGTCTGGTGCCGCCGATCGTTTCATCGAAAGCGATGCTGTCGCCGTCGGCGCGCGTCTGGCGCTCCAGCGTCAGAAAACCCTAGGCCCGTCGCTCTCGACAATAACCCCAGTCCACCGCAGCGGCTCCGCCTCCGCGCGCGAGCCCTAGGTCCCAGGTTCGAGCCCCGTGCGCCGCGCCCCGCGTCGGTCGGCACCGATCTGTCCGCGGTTCAGAGGAAGCAGATCCACAGTACGGCCATGGTCGTTTTCTGCTTACCCCCCTGCGCCTTTTTGTTGCTCAACCCGCGGTCCGCCTGGCCCACTAGTCAGCCACCCCGCCCTTTTTACAACGAGGCCCCTAGTTTAGCGCCCCTCAACCCGCGCTCCAGCCACGCCCCAGTCTGTCAGCCTCTGGGGGTATTCCCCACTGTCTCGTGGGCCCGCGGCCACTGGGCCCGCTTGTCATCCACGCGGGCTAGGCAGAGCCCCGGTGTGGAAATCTTTGTCGCGCGTGTGCCCCACCAATCAGCTCAGCCCCACCCGTCTGTGTCTCTGGCTAGAATTGTCTGAGTAACAAAAACCTTTTCTGTGTTCTGTTTTAATTCAAACTTATTTCAAATTAATTCAAATTCAAAATTAAATCTGTTTTTAATTATCTTTTGAAATATAAATCCAAATAATGCAAATAATATATGTTTTCAAATCAGAAAAATGTGAGGATTTCAAATATGCAATCCAAAATATATTTTGAACATTTAAAATTCCAAGTTGATTTAAATTACAAATAAAATGCCCTTTTGCCTTAAATAATTAATAACTTTTGTTTTATTAATCCAAATTAAACAAATGATATGTCTAAAATGATTAGCTCGACGAGACCTTTCTGTTTATGCATTCCATGGTTTGATTTGAAGCATGCATCATATAAATATAATGTGTACAGCAACTTAATTGAGAATAAAATGGGGCCAAAGCTCAATAAAAATGCTTTATTATTGTTTCCACACCTCACCATGCCATGCTACCTTAATGCCATGCAAATTGTGCATCATTCATCATGGCATGATTGTTTGCTTGATGCATTTATTCATATGCTTGTGCACTTTATTTATGTTGGCCCTTGTTTGTTTGGTTCTTCTTCGAATAGACGCTGAGCAGGGGATATATCAAGAGAACCAGGAGCACTACCCAGATCCATCACTTGCTTCAATTGAGCTGCTGTGCATGCACTACCACATGCTTGCATACATATAGTACCTATTGCCTCTTTCTTATTCTTGCATCATTGAGTCGCGATTGCATTAAAATGAATCCCAAGTATTGCATAGCCATTACTTTTAAACCCCACCGAAGCTTGTTCCTCCATCCCATGAGCCATTACTACAGGAGTTGTTTGAGCCATGCGAGTCGTAGAACAGCATGTGTAGGGTATGTGAGTGTCTGATGGATAACGAGGTACCTATACAACTTAATTTGAGTAGTAATGGGATAACTAATGAAAGTGGCATCGGTGAGCCATATTCGCTATTTGGTTTTTCAGGATCACTTGTGTCCCGTAGGACCCCGAGTACTTGATTCCTGTTCCTTGAATATTCGCGCTATCCACATCCGGGAGGCTTATGAACCCCCCTGAGCCAGAGCTTGATTCATTCTTATTTCTTGGGGCCACAAACTAGTTTGAGGTTTTATTTACTATCCTGTACTTATGCCATGCTTTACTGCTTTATTTAAGATTGTGCGAGGAGCACACTGTACTGTTTAGGAAAGCGGAGTGTTTTCGCGGTGTCGACAAGCCTAGTCACATTTTCGGGTTCCCAGTCGTTCACAGCCACTGACGCAAACCTTGAGGCCATCTTGGAGTCAGCTAACTTCGTTGCGGGTAGCTCAATGGGGTGGCCCCTTAAATATTTCTGAATCCTGTGATCGCTTTGTCGTGACTGCCTCGTTGGGTTTTGATTTGGTTTTTCTGAGGCATATCGAGTGTGTGTTGCTATTTGTGCACTCCTGCAGGGTAAAACTTTCTGAAAGCCGTGTCCGCGGTTATGGACGACTTGGAGCACAATTTCTCGATCATAGACAAGCATAACTAAAGTACCGCTTGTAATTTGACTAGACTAGGTACCTGACTAGTAAATAGTGCAATACTCCCAGAATGGATAATAAAACTGCCAACGGATGGGGGGTTGTTCGTCCGCTTCCTCGTCGGTAAGCGAGGAGGAGGATGGATCTGTTAAGATTACCGTTATAACTGTTGTTATTAATTCACGGACATCCGTCTATCTATGGTTAGGCGGATGGTTAGCGAGTATCTATAGAATTGCTAGGGTTTATCTTTTGCTGCAATTGCGTCACCCCAGGTTGTGTCCCCTTTAGAGGCATAAAGACTTGCTGAAAATTCTAGGGTCTCACACGATAAATTATTGGTTCGATGAACAGGTACACTCGCAAGATGGATAATGGGTGGAAGAGAGACGATGTGGGCAACGATCATTCGGTGTAGAGATTCCGGAACGGGATCCGTGAGATCTGTATGGATGTGCTTATTTATGGGGCATCTTATGCCGATTTGCTTCTTATCCGTACTCGGATTTTGTCTTTCGCTTCTGCTTGATACTCTGTTGATTGATGTATGAGGAGATATCCTAAACTATTATATCTATCTAGGATATTTGGATCTTGCCGTATGGCGTTGCTATATTTCCTTTCTTTTTAGATGGAATGGCTCTGATGTACTGTTGTATGGTGGCTTGCATACATACTCATTTGTGTATGTAGTTGATCCCTTCGCCTGCCGATTACGCCGCCCGTTCTTGTCCCGATGTTTGGAAATGGTTGGGACGGCCGAAAGGTCTACCTTTGAGTGGCATTTGGGCCCCACCGTACTATTTCAACCATTTCTGAACATCCAGGCTTGTACTAGGAGCGTAATTCACCGAGGTAGTTACATGTAGTAAACACGGCATCCGAAGTTTTTGTCACCGCGGAGGTGATTCGGCCGATCCAGGAGATGTATTCGCTTTGCAGGGAGAATGTGAGGCAGAGTCGCCATTTCAAATGTGGATGTAATCAACACATGTTAATAATAATATATTCCAAATGGTGCGCGACCAGCGCTCCCTATGGGAGTAGCCCCCGAGTGCCTATTCGAGTCGTAGACTTGAGTGGGGACTTTGAATATTCTTTTCGACTGCTATCATTTCTTGTTTCAGCCGAATATGTTTTCAATGCTCCCTATGGGAGTTACCTCCGAGTATATAATTAAATCGTTGATTCGAAAAGGGGTAATAATTTGGTGAAGGCATTTATGTGCCTATGAAATTCTTCGGGTGCATGGCCAGCGCTCCTGTTAGGAGTAGCCCCCGAGTGCTTGGTCATCTTTAAGAGTCAAGAAAGGACTAAAGTAGTCAAGTGCATCCTCTGATCAAGCAGATAACATCAGTGCTGGTGATTAGATGATCTCATTTGCCCGCCCAAGCGGTATTGACGGGACGTGAAGAAAGTGGGGCCCCATCTCTGACTGAGATTTGACTAGGCATGCGTAATCTTCGTTTTAACTGCGTCTCCTCGATTTTCATGCGTAGTGGGGAATGTGGAGCGACGGTTCACCGTTCCCATCGCCACGTGCCTGCCGTGGTTTGTGCCACGCGTTTGGTTGATGCACTTCTGGCTGTTGGATTGCATCTTCTTTGTGGTTAAGTAGGGGTTCCTATGCGGTAAATTTCCCCATAGTTCATCGTCTTCCTGCTTGCGTACTTTTCTCCTTGCCTGCTACTGCTCTACTGCTCCTGCCCATGCTGCTGCGCTGGACGGACTCAGGACCTTCCCCAGTTATTTCCTTCTCTCCCATCGTGGGTGAAAAATGGGGAAGAAGAAGGATGCAGCCGCATCTGGATCTACCGCCATCGTTGCTACGACCAAGAAGAAGGGCAACGTCCCCACCGGTTCCGGCACCACTGCTGCAGCCAGAAAGAAGAAAAGCGCGTGGATGTGCGTCACCAACGGCTCGTGGCAGCGCACCGCCATTAAGGAGCACGAGCTTGAGCAACACCGCCAGGACGGTCTTCTTCCTGCTGATGCAAAAGACTACAAGATGCCTGGCCCGGAGGTAATCCCCGATCCCCCTGCTGGATTTCGGGTGATGTTCCTTGCCTTTGTCCTTCGGGGCCTTTCTCTCCCCCTACACAAGTTTGTGCGAGGGTTACCGACATAGGTATGGCTACTCAGATGCTTATGATTCGCTACCCTATACTGAGTAAAAGGCTTAAGGCCCATGAAGATTTCACATAAAGGCCCAAGGAAGCAACCGACAAACACTTTGATTGTATTAGGAAAGCAACTATGAACCGACATTGTGTATGTATTATAATTACGCGTGTATGAAACCTATTCGCATATAGCTTTGAGACCCGACCTATTATATATAGGACGGGAAAAGCCCAAGCGACGGTACCGAAATCTAGAAGACAACTTGTAATAGTGCGATTACTCAATATTCAGGCGACTTTGACTCCATTGTTTTCCTAACATCCAATGAAATCCCCAGGGTTCTCTTTTCCGCAAAACCCCAAGTCCTTCACCATGGACATTGCCGAGGGTACCCCTCGTCAATTGGCACCGTCTGTGGGAAACCTGAACGCTGGAACCATGGATTCGGCAGACCGCTCTCCACCAAGCATCAACTCGACAAAAGTAGTTCCACACCCGCCCACCCCTGTATTGGTACCCGCCAATTTCAACGGCGGATCCGATCTAATCGTCAGAAGGTTCCACTTCCAAGTAGAAGACCCACAAGAATCACACCCTTCGGCCCTAATCACATCAGAACCGTCGGTGGAAAAACCTACGCCTACGGCTGTACCAGCATCTTTCATCGGATCCTCCATGGACTCCACAACACAGATCGAAGCAGGTGAAGAAAGCGAGCAAATCGAGACAGATCTGGGGGACCTTGATGGTCTTTATGACAATCTCTCCTTTGGATTAGATCCACATCCAACCACACCACGCGGAGCAAGCCCGAAAATTCAGAACCCGAAGAAAGCAGCAAGAACGTCAACTTCAGAATAAGGATGGCGAAGATTTACATAGAACTGCAATCTCAGAATACTAACAGTCCATCTTTTGGAGCAGAAGACAACATTACCAGCCCACGCATACACACCACCAAGTGTGCATGGTCAACGGGAACACCTCAACACCACACGACTCTAACAGTAACCCTATCCTTAACCCCAATGATATTTTATCAGATGACAATGTAGGAAATCACAGTAATGAAGGGGACCATAGAAACGGAGGAGAAACAGCGGATAACCGCATTGTCCAAGGAAGAGGCGGACAACCACATGAAGGAGAGAGGCAAACTCTTCGACTACCAGTAGCGGCATGGCAAAGGGCAAGGGAAGCAATTTTGGGAGGAGTCCCGATGACAGCGAACACTTCACACGAGGATCTATTAGCATATCAATATCTACTTCATCACAAGAAGAGAGATCTACTCAGAGTGCAAAGGCAATTCAATGAAACAAATAGATTAGTCGACGAATCTAGCTTATGACAGGCACAGTTAAGCTCTACCCGAGTATCAGGGAGCGTAACAGGAGGAGCACCACCAGGAAGGAGAACATCTCGATTAGCAAATATCCCTGAAGCAGAGACAGGCGGACTCATCCGCGATCTTGATCTATCGTTCATGTCGATTGATCAAGCAGGAAACATCAAGGAAAAAATGGCCCAAGCAGCCATTGTGGCCGCGCAAACATATCTACTCACAGCACACCCCGCACACGACGATCCCCGAGCAGCCCTTCACCGCTCCGCCCTGATGAACCTTGGCATGGTAGGAGCCTCTCTCGCAGAAGCAGAGCAAGGAACCACGCAACATCCCGATAGATCCCCACGCTGTCACAGTAGTCCTCGGCAAGTGGGACACACCCGACAATCTCGATTGCCACACCAGGCACATCTCGTAGCATCTGAGCCGCGAAGCAACACAAGAAACAACAACACACAACATAGGAATGATGGATCAAGAGACGAAACCGTAACCGACTATACCATGATGGACACAATGAAGATGATTACGAGTTATGTGGGGCCAGCTGTTTCACTTAGCGGATTCGCAAAACCTTAGTACCCAAGGACTTCAAACTTCCACATGACCACCACAAGTACGACAAACTCTAGGAACCCGAAGCATGCTTAGCAGATTATTTGGCCACTGTCAAATTGCAAGGCGGCTCCACAGCTACCGCAATGCATAGCTTACAACTACACCTCACCAGCACCGCAAGATCATGGATCAGACAGCTACCAAAGATTCCATTGGTAGCTGGAATGACCTGGAAGATAAGTTCATCCGGCACTTCCAATCAATAAGAGCATTCATCCAATGATGGAATATCATAAAAAAACTCGGCTGAGTCCATATCCGACGAAAGGGCCATCGATGCCTTCAACGACGACCTCCTTCGCTGAGAATTTACAAAAGAACTGGGACGGGTTAAACCCAAAAAAATCTCATAGCTAATGGAAATAGCAAATCACTGGGCTGATGGAGAAGACGCAGTGCATAATTAGCGTATGCGATCACCCGAGGAAGACAGGGATAAATGCGGCAACGATAGAAGAAGAAGGAACAACGATAGAAACATAGGACTAAGTTACGTTGCAGCCAGTTTCTCGGGTGAAGGTAACAACAGAAGCACCGACTACAACAGCGAGTACTGCCATAATAGGGATGCCGTCGGAGGAAGCCAGTCAACACAGCGGTACCAGCCAAGAGATCGAGATACACCTATGTCCGCAATGCAAATGCTGGAAGGACCCTGCAATATGCACTTTTACGTCGTCTCAGCAGGCAGGAAACAATCTAACCATCTCATGAAAGACCGCCAAACATTCTTGAAGATGCTAGAACTATGTAATGCAAAAGAAACTGAAGCAGCAAATTGAGGATACGCATCTATGCCTGGCCATTAGCCATCGGCGCACCATCACCATCAGTGCCACCACAAAACACAAATGATCAAAACGGTGAGTACCCTAGGTCAAAAGGGGCAATGTCAATGATTCAGAAGGGGCGTCCATCCAACAGAACCCAGAAGCTTATCACAAGACAAATCAATATGGTGGAAACAACAACATCAACCACAACCAAATATCTCCATTGGTCCGAGCAAGAAATCACATTCAGCGGAGCCGATCACCCGCTTCAGGTCCCATGACCAGGTCACTTAGCCTTGATAGTCGAAACACAAATCGGCGGGTTCGATATGAGCAAAGTCTTCATGGACGTAGGAAGCAGCATAAATCTGATCAACACAAAAATGTTAAGAAGAATGGGCTATCCTGTGGACAATCTCGCGCCAATAGAAACATCTTTCCACGGAATAGTACCAGGTAAATCCGAAATTCCTTTAGGAAAAGTTTTTCTTGATGTTTTTTTGGTTCCAAAGTAAATTTCAGGCGAGAAAAACTTGAATTCAAAGTCATGGACTGGCCGTCACAATATCATGTGATCCTGGGACGACCAACCTTCACACGGTTCATGGTAGTTCCGCATTATGCGTACCTCGTCATGAAAATGCCAGCACCAAAAGGAATCGTCATGGTAAAAGGAAGCTTCACACGAGCCAACAATTGTGATCGGGAGTTCAACCAAAATTTTCAATCTTTCGGGATGGCAACGGAGTTTGAACAACTCAAAACTTTAGCAATTGCAGAACCACTAGAAGTAGCACGTGTCAATCCCGATCAGGCTTTTGACACTACAAAGGACACAAAAGAAGTACAGATTCACCCTGTCAACCCGACGAAAACAACATTTGTGGCTTCCAATCTTGGTATCGCATAAGAAAGCGCGCTCATCGAGTTCCTCCATGAGCACTGGGAAATTTTCGCATGGCTACCTTCTTACATGCCGGGAATTCCCAGGGAACTCGCTGAGCACGCATTAAATTTGGATCCAAAGGCGAAGCCAGTAAAGCAACCGCTTTGTTGCTTCGTAGAACCAAAGCGTAAAGCCATTGGAAAGGAGCTCCATTGCCTTATTGATGCCTATTTTATAAAAGAACTAACAAAAGCAGAGTGGGTCGCAAACCCGGTATGTGTTCCAAAAAAAATACTACAGAACTTCGGATCTGCATCGACTTTACCGCACTAAACAAACATTGTCCAAAAGATCACTGCCCATTGCCGCGTATCGACCAAATAATCGATGCAACCGCGGGATGCGAACGTTTTTCTTTCTTGGATGCTTACTCAGGATACCACCAGATTAGGATGAAGGAACAAGATACGGAGAACACAACATTTATCATGCCTTATGGTGTATTCTGCTACACAACAATGCCTTTTAGCCTCAAGAACGTCGGAGCAACATATCAGCCAATGATGCAGAAGTGTTTAGGAAGCCAAATAGGCACAAACGTACAAGTATATATCGATGATGTTATAGTTACAACAAGACAAGGATCTGTGCTCATAAAGGACCTGGAAGAAACATTCAAAAATCTCGACAAGTTTAACATCAAACTGAACCCGAAGAAATGCTCCTTTGGAGTCCCGACAGGGCAACTCCTCGGATATTTGGTATCAGCCAGAGGAATCGAGGCTAATCCCAAGAAAATACAAGCAATCCTAACAATGAAGAAGCCAAAAAATCTACGCGGTGTACATTAGCTGGCAGGGCGAGTAGCGGCACTTAGTCGTTTCATTGAAAGGTTAGGAGAAAAGGCGTTGCCATTTTATGCTCTCATGAGGAAATCGGAAAAATTCGAATGGACAAAAGAAGCTCAGCGTGCCTTTGAAGATCTCAAATGGACACTTTCGACATCTCCTGTCATTGTGTCGCCAAAAGAAAACAAGCCTTTACTACTTTATATCGCTGCCACAAATCAGGTGGTCAACAGGTTTTGCTCCTGGAGCGACCCGAAGAAGGGAAAACCCATGGTGTGTAGAGGCCAGTCTACTTCCTGAGCGAGGTCTTATCGCCATCTAAACAAAGGTACCCACATTACCAAAAACTAGCATATGGGGTATTTATGATAGCACGAAACTACGCCATTATTTTTTGGAACATCTGATCATAGTGGTTAATGAAGCACCTTTGTCGAACATCCTCAACAATCTAGAACCAACTGGGCGTGCCTCTCTATGGGGCATCGAATTATCCCCTCGAGATATCACTTATGAGAAGCGCAAAGCAATCAAGTCGCAAGTTCTGCTGGATTTCATCATAGAGTGGACAAAGTTGCAATGTGCGGGTCCACCAGACCTTTCTAGTGCCTGGACAATGTACTTTGATGGATCAAAAAGAACGGAAGGAGCAGGAGTAGGAGTCATACTAGTATCACCATAAGGCAAAAAAATGCGCTATATACTTCGGATGAGCTTTGCAAACACATCCTATAATGAAGCTGAATACGAGGCCTTGTTGCACGGCATGCGAATGGCCAAAGCTTGCGGTGCAAGTCACCTCAAAATCTTTGGAGATTCGAATCTTGTGGCAGAGCAAGCAATGAACAAGTGCGATGCTATCAGTGAAAATATGATTGCTTATCGCGATCTATATGGTGTTATGGAAGCTCAATTTATGGATGTGAAGTATCGCACATAGGGAGAGCAAACAATGGAGAAGCCGACAACCTAGCAAACATTGGATCCTTGTTCTTACCAATACCACCTGGAGTTTTTTCGAAAGAAATAACAAAGCGATCGATCAAAGCAAAACGAGTCTCCGAGGTTGTAGCACCAAAAATAGGAAAAAAGAAACATCCACAAAAAGACTCGGGGGCTCCATCAGAAACCAAGAGTATAGAAGAGGCCATCAAAGAAGAGAGCAAGAAATTGGAGAGGTCATGCTAATTGATCCTACCTGGATGTAGCCGTATATAGCATATATGACTAAGGGAGAACTACCCGAATATGTGATAGAAGCCAACCGAATAACCCGTAGATCAAAGGCCTTCAGAAAAATCAAAGGGGAGTTGTATAAGAGAAGTATTTCGGGTGTACTGCAGCATTGCGTAACAACCGAAGAAGGGAAAATCATACTAAAAGATATACATGAAGGAGTTTGTGGTCACCATGCTAGTAGCCGAGCAATTGCTGCCAAAGTATTCAGGGCAGGATTTTACTGGCTCACTGCAGTTCAAGATGCAAAAGATATCGTCAGAACATGTGAAGCATGTAAACAATTCGCAACAAAGCCTGGAGCACCCGCTGTTGAGTTAAATCCTATACCTTTGGCTTGGCCTTTTCCTTAGTGGGGACTCGATATGGTGGGAAAACTTCACAAATCATCACCAGGAGGACAAGTCTTTCTGCTTGTAGCAGTTGACAAATTTACTAAATGGATCGAAGCAATGCCTGTCACCACCCAATACGGAACTTCGGCTATGAATTTTATTCAATCCATAGTATTTCGGTTTGGCATATCGAACAACATCATCATAGACAATGGGACCAACTTCACTTCCAATGAGTTCAAGGAGTACTGCCAGAAGATGGGTATCAAAGTAAGCTACGCTTCAGTAGCTCACTCGCAAACAAATGGACAAGTAGAAAAAGACAATGTACTAGTTACTGTTGGACTCAAGAAAAGACTACTAGCACCGCTTGATAGAGCAAACGGAGCATGGGTTGATGAATTGCCATCTGTCTTATGGAGTTTACGTACAACTCCAAATAATTCGACTCAAGGGACACCTTTCTTTCTGGTCCATGGCGCAGAAGTCGTGCTTCCTGTTGAGGTGTCACATGAATCCCCAAGAGTAGCTGCATATGATGAAGAGGAATCAAGAGAAGCACTTGAAGATGATGTGGATGCACTTGATGAAGCTCAAGATGGAGCCCTACAAAGAGCAACTATGTACCAGCAAAACTTGCGCAATTACCACGGCAGAAGATTGAGGGCTAGGTCCTTCGCAGTAGGGGACCTAGTTCTTCGCCTCAAGAAAGATGGCCACAAGAAGTTAAAATCACCATGGGAAGGACCATACATTGTGATAGAAGTTATTCTCGGAGGAGCATATCGACTATAAGACAAGAAGACATGAGTAAATTACTCAAATCCATGGAACGTAGCACAGCTACAACGTTTTTATGCATAAGATTACTTAACATACGATAAGAGTTACAGTTCAGCTTCTTAAGCTAGAATATCCAGGCCAACGGCTAGATGCCATCCGCCCAAAGAATAATGAATCATCAATTTCTCGCCTTATGTATAAATAGATAAGTTTTTCGTACCTTAAGCTCTTTATTATTGTTCAAAAGATCTATGTTTTCCATTAAGCTAACAACAACTATGAGCCTATGTCCAGATACAGGCATCCGAACATAGCCTCGGGGGCTACTCCCTTCGGGAGCGCTGGCGCGCACCCGATAGAAATCCAATTGTGTATAAAACAAAAATATTCATGACTGAAAATACCTTTGAGTTTTACGTCAATGTATCCTCAAAAAGGTATTCTCAAAAGAGAGATTACTCCCATCGGGAGACAGTCTAAAGCATTCAAACTATCTGATAAATCAGCCTAGCAGGCCAACCGCCAAAAAAGCCAAAAATCTCGGATCGCGCTCAAACGCGACAAAAATCCGAATGGCGTGTTCAGAAACATGAAGGTAAGACCCCAGGATTCATCATGTGTGGCCTGGTAATCGCACAAGAATGCGCTCTGCCAGTAAAATATCCGTATCAATGATACGATGAAAAATCCCGACGGACGTGTTGGGTCCCTGATAAAGTAGAAACTGGGATTCAGTATTCGATAAGACCTCAGCAGCCCGAACTGAATTACGCCAGTAGTATATTCCGAGTTCAGGCCTAGGGACTTGAATTTGATGTACGACAACCTTGTTTTTGCCCAGGAGCAATTAACTGATTCCCGATCCGTCGGAAGCATCAAACTCGTTGTACCAAATCCCTATAAACAATTAAAAATAAAGAAATAAATATAAAGGAAAAGAAGGAAAAAAGAAACTTTGAGACTCAACCTGAAACTACGGTTCAAGAAGAGTCTTGGGGGCTACTGACATAGGTATGGTTACTCGTATGCTTATGATTCACTATCCTATACTGGGTAAAAGGCTTAAGGCCCATGAAGATTTCCGATAAAGGCCCAAGGAAGCAACCGACAAACACTTTGATTGTATTATGAAAGAAACTATGAACCGACATTGTGTTGGTATTGTAATTGCGCATGTATGAAACCTATTTGCATACAGCGAGACTCGGCCTATTATATATAGGACGGGAGAATCCCAAGCGAGGGTACCGAAATCTAGAAGACAACTTGTAATAGTGCGATTACTCAATATTCAGGCGACCTTGACTCCATTGTTTTCCTGACATTTGACGAAATCCCTAGCGTTATCTTTTCTGCAAAACCCCAAGTCCTTCACGATGGACATTTCTGAGGTTACCCCTCGTCAGTTACTCTCTTTTTACAGGCTCCAACTGCATCAGCTGACCCCAAATTCTATTCTGCACATTGCGTTCTATATCACTCTTTGCGAGTGTTGGCTCGGAATCGAGCTGCACTTCGGCCTCTTCAAAAGGCTCTTCAAACTAAAGAGGCAGTACGGTTCTGGGTCAAGGGTCTATGATATTGGAGGCTGCGGTATCCATGTGGACATGACTATCCATTACTTCTCCCTCAAGAGCTTTGACTCCGTCTAGGGGAGGAGGGAGAAGTGGTTTTACATCCGTGATCACAGGATAGAGGGTGAGCTGTACGGTCTAGTTCCTTTTGATCCGAAGGTGGAGTTGAAGAGGAGAAGATCTTGGAAGAATGTGGTGATGCTCGGCGAGGCCGAGGAAGTCAGAGTCTTGTACAAGCGCGGCTGTGACCTCCAGCTCATTCGCGGAAAGGAGATTAACGGCTCGGACCTCATCCGCACTTGGATGCGTCGCCGGGTGTAGCCGCTGCAAGCTAGGGCACACCTAATGTACTACTGGATTGGTGCTAGTGGCATCACTTGCGTCTCCTAGGAGAACATTTCTTTGGGTGAAGTAGACAAAAGATTCGGGGGGTGACCAAGTTCACCTGCTAAGGTGAAGCTCCCATGTGACTCAGTCGTTCTCCCATTATGTGCAAGTCACCCTCCATCTATGGTAAGTTTAATATTCCTTCTTATGTGGTTCTTCGATTGCCTGTAAGGCTTGTTGTGATGCCGTTGTGCTTTATTTGTTACAGGAATGGAAGGTGGCGACCATCCTTGCTCCCCAGTCGGAAGGGATAATTCCTCCTGAGGCGCAGGAGGAGGACGAATCCGGCTCTACCGTCCCTATTGGTGAGGAGCAAGAAGCCCCAGAGTGTAGCGGGGGCGGCACTCGCAAGTTCTCTGGAGCGAGAACTCGACTGAGGTGGATGCTCCAATCCCTATAGTGCCTGTGCATGTTGTAGTTCCTCCTGCACGGAAGAAACTAAAGGAGCAGAAGGATGAGTCAGAGGACTCCTTCGACCTTGATAATTTTGGCGAGTAAAGTTTTCAACATTGCTATTGTAATTCCATGTCTTGAGGATCTTTTTCCTGAAGTTAGTTGTGTATTTTGCTGCAGGAAACTACCTCATCATCATTTGATGATTGTCGCTTTATTAAAGAGATCGGAGTCATAGACTCCAAAGACAAGGATGTGGAGGAGCATCCGTGCTCTCCCCAGGTAGCGGCCAATTTTGGCGCCAATTCTTCGAGCTCGCCCCATGTGGGGGGCCATCAGATGGTTTCCCGGACGTCCACCCAGAAGGAAACTTCGGAGTCCCTAGATGATCATGAAAGTGTCTTCATTCTTGCCATTCGAAGTTGTTTTGGTGCTGATGCTGCGCTGTCTTCTACAGCTTGTCTTGAAAGAATCTATTCGCCTTGGTGAACAGATTACCAATTGGGCCGATAGCATGCCTTTCTAGATAACTGCACTCGCTAGCTCGAGGGTGAGCCTCTATGCGTTTTTATGTTTCTCGTAGAATTTTAGCTGATCTTGACTTTTCTGCATCATTCTTGCAGCTGAAAACAATAATCTCCTCCGTCGCGTTACTACCCTTGAGAAGGGCCTTAACGTTGCGGAGAAGAAAAGGGATGAGGCACTCGCAACCCTCGAGCACTCTAAGAAGGATTCGAAGAGGCGCAAAGAGGACCTCGCGACTGCCGCGACTAAGCGAGAGAAGATGTTCACAGAACAACTATGCTCCATCGCAAAAGCGCTTTCAGGTATTCTGCTGCTGCATTTTTTGTTCCGTAAAGAATTTCCTTTTCCTCCTTTGTTTGGTGTTTAATGACTTTAATTGTGGGTTTTATGTAGATGCTACTGTGGTGAGTTTTGACCTCCAAGCTCTTGCTCGGGATGATGCGTTGGCCAGCGCCATGGCTGCAGTCGAAGACCATAGTGTCGGCATTCAGGACTCACTCAAGAAGGCCAAGGTTGCTCTTGGGCGACTTCGAGAGGAGATGTTTCCCAAGGGCAATCTTATTAAAAATCTTAATGGCCTCGTCGAGTCCTTCGCCGGTGGCATCCCCACCAAATTTAAGAATGCACAGAAAGGGGGCAACACTACCATGGGGCTGGCAATGGCACAAGCCCATGGTGTCAACTTCGACCCTAGCCAGGTCTCCACGATGATGCCGGTTGCTAAGGATGGCCAGCACGTAGTTTTTGCCCCCTTTGCCACTCGTTGTCACAAATATGGGCCTCGGCTCATAGAGACACTCGCAAGGTACTCGGAGGGGCAGAAAAGGTCGAAGACAACGAAAGCCACGGCGTCAGGGGCTGTAGATGAGAAGGCCACAGCGTCGGAGGTGGCCATAGAGTCGATGAAGGCCCCGAGTGCCAACACGTAGCTGTAGGCATAGTCGTGTTGTGTCCTTTTGTAATCATGCTGATACTTGCAGACCTTATTCTGAATTATGGTTGCGGGGAGTGTCCCCTATCAAAACTTGTTAAGTTTGATGCTTGGTTCTTCTGTGATTTTGTTCCTTTCGAGTGATGGCTCTTATTCTTCTATTATGTTCCTTGGTTAGGGACCTTCGAATGATTCTCTTGATGCGCCCTCTGCTGACGTTCTTGGTCCATCCTCCCCTGGTGAATCGTGGCGTAGCCACGTTCGAAGGTGAAAGAGCCGCCACTGTTGTCTCGACTATGTGACCGCGTGAAGCATTTTGAGCGCGAGGCTCCAGTTGTTTGTGGTATTACCGATGTCTGGAAGTCGAAGGCAGAAAAGGCTTTAGAGCGGGAAGCCTATCTGCTTCGCGAGGTGGCTCGGCTTAATGAGTAGCTGCAATGTTAGTTTGTGTGACTTCCTTTTCTTTCCTCGCGTCACTTGTAATGGCGATTCATTCTTTCGCTGCTTGATTGTCCTTTGTAGTTGTGAGTCTTCGTCTCCCACATGAAGAGAAGGATCGTGTAAGTATTCAACTAAACTGCCTGACCCAAGAGTAATTGGAAGCTAGCGGGAACTTCTGGGTTAACCGGGATCGTGCAGTCGCATTGGTGATGCTGCAAGATCGCATGTCTCAGGTGCTGCATGATTTGAAGAAGGCATAGTCATGCTTGAAGCACATCTTCCGGGTGATGTTTCCCTTGGATGTGGTGCCCTTGAGCCTGCTGGCCCTGATAAGGAAGTTCCAAAGTGCGGATGTGGTTTGCGAGTGTGTGCACCAACAGCTGGTTGCAGGTGCTTAGGCCACGCTGTCACTTGTGCGCCAACATCGACCCGACCTGGACTTTGGTGTTATTACTACAGGACCACCACCTCCTCCAGAGGGTATGGAATGGACCATGGTACCCCATTATCGAGCTGTCAATCAACCAGCCGAAGACATCATCAAGTTGTTCGAACAGAGAACCAACGTTCTTCTTTTACGTTAGTAGAATAGTTTTGGACCTGCACAAAGATGTATAGGTGTTGTAAAGTTCATATAGTTGGACTGGGTGTTTTGTTACCCGTACTGTATGTAAAGCTTGCTAGCTTGTATGTTTTTGAGTGGTTTTTATTATGAAGTGCCTTTTCATTAGCCTGACGTGTACTTATCTCAGCACCTTGCCAACCTGTCAGATGCATTGCAGTTGGGTTGGGTTTTCTCAAGGGTTCGATTAATAGTACGCCGGCTATTCAGGTTACTGCGTTGCTCGGGTGATGAGGTAAATAGGGTGGCGCAACCCCCGAGTGCAAAATAGCAATGTAAATAAAAACGAAACACGAGGTTGGAGGCACTTAGCTTTATTTATTTGTAGAATATCAGGAGGTATAATGTTTGGCTAAGTAGCCTTATTGTAAAACGAAAAACATCTAAGGGTAGAAACGACGCAGTTGCGCGACGTTCCAGGGGTTGGAATATGCGACTCCACTCTCTACGTCTTTCTGGCAATAGGCGCCACCTGGGATTACTTTGGTAATCACATAGGGTCCCTCCCAGGGGGACTCGATCTTGAGGTGTCCCTTCTGCTTCAGTCGTAGGACGAGTTCTCCTTCGACGAAGGACCTTGGACACAACCGTCGGTTGTGGTAGTTGCGGAGGTTCTGCTGATAGATCATGGATCGTTCCGCCGCGATCTCGCGTGCTTCGTCGAGGAGATCAATAGAGTTTTCGAGTGCGACCGTTGACTCGGCCTCGCTATATGCCACGACCCTTGGGGTTTATAGCGTACTTCTGCAGATAGCACTACCTCGGTGCCATGTACCATGAAGAACGGAGTGTAGCCTATGCCACTATTTGGAGTTGTGCGCAGGCTCCATAGTACTGATGGTAGCTCCTCGGTCTAGCATCCAATCGCTCGTTCGAGTGTCCTGGGGAGCCTTTTCTTGATGCTATTGCAGACGAGGCCAGGCCTTCTCGACTTGACCGTTGGTCTAGGGATGTGCTACCGAAGCATAGCTGATGTTGATTCCTAGGTTTTCGCCGAAATCCTGGAACTCAATCAAAGTCAAGTTCGTCTCGTTTTCAGTGGTGATGCTGTGTGGCACCCCAAACCTGAAGACGATGGACTCGAAGAATTGGACGACGGTGGCACCTGTCTGATTCGTCACCAGCATGGCCTCGATCCACTTGCTGAACTTGCTGACAGCAACGAGGAGGAAAGTGTAACCTCCTGGTGATGACTTTTGCAGCTTGCCGACCATGTCGAGTCCCCATTGCACGAAGGGCCAGGCCACAGGTATTGGCCTAAGTTCCGCACTAGGTGCGTGCAGTTTGTCCGTGAATCTTTGGCAACCGTTGCACTTTTGGATGATGTCCTTGGCATCACGCAGTGCCATTGGCCAGTAGAAACCAGCTCGTAGAGCCTTGGCGACAAGGGCACGACTCCCGACATGATAGCCGCAGGTACCTTCATGTATCTCGAGGAGGACGGCTCTCATGTCACCATTGGAGACGCATCACTAAAGGACTCCTATGATGTTGCGCTTGTACTTCTCGCCATTAATGATGGTGAAAGCTTTTGAGTGTCACGCTATGTGTCACGCATATGTCGAGTCGTCTGGCAGCCTTTTGCTGAGCAAGTATGTAATGTATGACTACATCCAAGATGGCTCGATGAGGCATGACCTCCATGGTGCCTTCGAGTCCTCTAGGCTCCTGCTCTTGGTCATCTGGTTTTTCGAGTCCCCTAGGTGGCACAGCCCCCGAGTCCTTCGATGTGCCAGCTAGTTGCTCTGGAGCCTTTGGCTTGATTGAGCGCTTGCAAATCTGCTCCAGGAAGACTTCGGGCGGCACCAGAGCATAGGTGGAGCCTATGTTGGTGAGTGTATCCGCCTCCTCGTTGCTTTCACGGCCTACATGCCATAGCTCGCAGCCGTCGAAATCTCCTTCAAGTGCGTCGTAGAGGTCGCGGTAGGCGATCACTCAGGGCGTCGCACTAGTTCATAGTTTGATCTACCAAGAGCTTGGAGTCACCGTAGATGACGAATCGCATCGCGCCGCATGCCTTGGCCACCCACATCCCATGGAGCAGGGCCTCGTATTCAGCTTCGTTGTTGGAGGCTCGGAACTGCATTCACAGAACATACCTCATCTTGTCGCCCTGTGGCGACGTTAGGATGACGCCGACGCCAGCTCCTTCTCGATGTTTTGATCTGTCGAAGTGCATTGTTCATAGGCAGGATATGTCTAGTGTATCAGGGAGTTGGTTTTCCATCCAGTGAACGAGGAAATCTGGGAGCACCTACGATTTAATCACATCTCGCTTTTCGTATGTGATGTCTCGTGGAGACAGCTCGATTCCCCAAAGCGCGATTTTCCCGGTGGCGTCGGGGTTGTTGAGGATGTGCCCTAGCGGAGCGTCATTCACCACAATGATGGGGTTCTCCTAGAAGTAGTGGCGTAGTCGCCGGGCCGTCATGAAGATGTCGTATGCTAGCTTCTGATAGTGCTGGTACCGCTGCTTCATCGGTGTGAGCACCTCGCTGAGGTAGTCGACTGGGTGTTGTACCCCGTGGACTTTGTTCTCCTCGGCTCGCTCCACTACCAGTACAGTACTAACCACCTGGTTGGTGGCGGAGATGTACAACATCATGGTCTCCTTTTCTCTGGGCGTCACTAGTACTGGCGAGGTGGAGAGTGGACGCTTGAGGTCTTCAAATGCTTCTTGCGCTTCTTCTGTCCACTCGAATTTCCCAGCTTTGCGGAGGAGCTAGTAAAACACAGCGTCTTCTTGCCCATTCGACTGATGAATCGACTGAGCGCCATGATTCTCCCAGCTAGCTGTTGGATGCCTTTGATGTTCTTCGGCTTCTCCATGGCCAGTATGGCTTTTATCTTCTTCAGGTTTGGCGCGATTCCCCTCGCAGAGATGAGATACCCAAGCAATTACCCAGATGGTACACCGAAGGAGCATATTTCCTGATTTAGCTTGATCCAGTAGCGGTCGAGGTTGTTGAAGGTCTCGCGGATATCATGGAGTAATGAGGCCTCCTCCTTGGCTTTGACAATGATTTCGTTGATGTAGACCTAGATATTTTAGCCAAGCTAGCTCTTAAGGCAGTCATGCATACACCGCTAGGCATACACTGCTGGTAGGTGGCTCCTGCATTCTTCAACCCAAAGGGCATTGTTGTGTGGCAGAAGACGCCGAAAGGCGTGATGAAGGCCGTTTTCTCCTGGTCCTCTTCCTTCATTCGAATCTAGTGATAGCCTGAGTAGGCATCGAGGAAGCAGAGGCGCTCGCATCCCGCGGTGGAATCGATTATCTGGTCGATCTGTAGTAATGGGAAGTGATCCTTTGGGCAATGCTTATTCAGGGAAGTGAAGTCCACACACATCTGCAGGATATCCGTGTCCTTTTTAGGAACAAGCACGGGGTTTTCTACCCAGGTGCTCTCCTTGATCTCTCGTATGAAGTTAGCGTCAAGGAGTCTGTTGACTTCCATACCGACCGCTTCTGCCCTTGGCTCTAACAGTCGACGTATCGTCTGCTTCACTGGTCTAGCTTCAGGATTCACTTTGAGGGAGTGCTCGGTGAATTCCCTGGGAACCCCTAGCATGTCCACTAGAAACCACGCGAAGATCTCCTAGCGCTCACGGAGGAATTCGATGACCGCGAGTTCCTATGCGAAACTCAAGTTGTTGGCGATGAGGGCCGTCTTGGTCGGGTCCGTTGGGTGGACCTGGACCGCCTTGGTATGCACCGACGAGTCGAAGGATTCATCAGGTGTATTTTTCTTACTAGGAGGAGGAAGACTGTTGTCTGTCGATTCCTTCAGCCTTGCGAGCTCCTCCTGTATTCTGAAGGATTATGAGATTCTATTGAATTCCCTGTCACAGTTGTCTGACTTGGTGAAGTTTCCACTGATGGTGATGATGTTGTTTGGTCCTGGCATTTTCATCAGCAGGTAGGCGTAGTGTGGCACCGCCATTAACCTCGCGAACACGACACGTCTGAGGATGCAGTGGTACTACAAGGGCCAGTCAACGACTTCGAATTCCAAGTGTTCTCGCCTAAAGTTAGCTGGCATGCCAAAGATGACGTCCAAGGTAATCTTGCCCAAGGGGTATACGCCTTTCCCTGGGACGCTGTCATGGAACATTGTGTCCGAGGCCTCTAGACAAGAGGATGGGATCCGCATGGCACGCAAGGTGCTAGCGAACATCAGGTTGATGCCGCTGCCGCCGTCCATATAGACGCGGCTCATCTCAAAGCCTCCAATTTGCACCTCAAGCACCAGGGGAGAGTGACCTGGGAGAGGTACTTGACGCGGATGATCGCGCTTGTTGAAGGTGATGCCGGAATCGCACCCACTGAGGTACTTAGTGGTTGACGGTGGAGAGTTGATTGCCAAATTGACTTGGCGAGTGATTGATTTTTGCACCCGATTTGATAGGCGTCCTTTTTGGATCATGCCCATGTTCCCTAGCGCTCGTGGGTATTTGCTTGCCTCCATTGTGCTGGGTTGGTGCAGCCGCAGGCGATGGTGGCCCGGGTGGTGGTTATGGTGCTCCAAGAACCACAGCGCCTGGGCCAGCTCCGTAACCCCGATTTATCGCGTCGCGATTCATCTGGGCGAGGCATTAGTGGATCTTGAGGAACTCGCGACAGTCCTTTAGGAGGTGGATGGACTTTTTCTTGCCGTCGTGTTTGTTGATGTAGAAGTGGACATTGCAAGGTCCACACAGTTTGTCTTGGATAGACGTTCTAGGTGCTTCATCGTGGGTACGGTGTTGCCATACCTGCGTGGTCTTTCCGCTGTATCGGTATCCACCGCTGCGGTATCCACTACTGTAGTTGCCATCATCACGTCTATCAGCGTAGACAGCCACAACCATGTTGACTTCTTTGCGGTCTTCATAACCGCGCATTCGATGTTTGCCTCGATGGTCACGTCTGTGGCCAAAGTCGTCGTGTCTGAGTGGACACAATTGTTTTGCACCGAGTCCTCTCCATCATCCCACCTGTTGGCGATCTCCATCAGGTGGTCAATTATTTTGGGCTTTGAGCGGCCTAGATCCTCCCTGAGATCTCTGCGGCGTACACCACCGTTGAACGCATCGATTGCATGGTCCTCGGAGATGTCCTCTGCTGAGTTTTTAATGATGGACCACCTCTGGATGTAGGAGCGTAGTGACTCGCCGAGCTTTTGGTAGCAGCCCTCTAGCTCTTCGATTGATGCGGGACTTTTGAAAGTGCCCTTGAAGTTTCCCACAAAGATGTATACCAGCTCATCCCAGATACGGATCCAACCGAGGGGGTGGTTGTTGAGCCATGCGCGGGTAGCGCCTTGCAGCTGCAGCTGTAGGCATTGCATGGCTGTGCTCTTGGTTCCGCCATGCAACCCGACGGAGGACATGTGATCCTCCAGCCAAATATTCAAGTCCTGGAGGCTGTCGAATTTTGGGTTCTCTGATGGGAGTTTGAACCCTTTCAGCATTCACTTTTGTTGTATGGAACTGCTGAAGCAGCTGGCGCCAAAGAGCTCTGTTCCAGCATCCTCTGAGTCCGTCGAGCGAGCGTGCCTTGCATGCATCTTGTCGACCTTGCGTTGTGTGATGTCATCATGCGCGTCTGTTGATGTGATCGGTGTCGCCATGACAAGTCATGTTCGTCGTTGCTGGAGGAGGAGGGTGAGTATTACTTGGCTAGAGCCTTACTTTTCTTCGGCTCCGGTGAGCACGGCTTCGACTAGTCCCAGGCCAGCGATTGTAGATCGGTGCATGGAGGATCATGGATCCCTAGCTAGCGGCTAGTTGTTGAGCAGGTACATGGTGGCTGCCGTCATCGCTGCTTGCGGTGTTTTCGGGAGAACATTGCCCCAAGTATCCACCGCCGTGAATGAGAAGTCGAGGGCTCGAGTGGCCTCGTCCTGCTCCTTGTTGTTGAGTTCGGCCAGTCGAGAGCGCCTTTTGGCGGCTGCATAGTCATTGCCCTTGGAGAAGGATCCTCCAATGGAAGAGAGTTGAGCTCATCGAAGGCTCGACTCGTCCGCCACCCTTCTGCGCTCGTCGAGCTGGGAGATCACTCATTACAGGCGCTTGAATTCCTCTATGAGCAGCCACTGGTAACCCATCAGCATTTGCTGCGATGAGTTTGGTGGAAGGGGTTACCCCGTAGGGCCTCCCTGTAGCGGGCCCAATCAGCGTCACTGATCTTGATCAGCTGTCGTTCGCTGGCACGTTCACCCGCAGGGATGTGCGGCTATTCTTCTTGGACAGGACCAAGGACAGGGGCCCGGTTTGTTGACCTGTTGTTGGTGGGGGCACCATTGGAGGGGACGCTGTTCGCGACTAGGATGCCACCGTTGGTGCCGGTGTTCTCCCGAGTGCCGCTGCCGCCCGTGTTGATGACGACACACATGTAGTGCTTGGGAAGCTATTGCTCCCGCAGCTCTCAGATCCGGAGTCGTAGGCTTCGTGTTCTATTGCCAGATCGCCCAGATCGGACTCGCAACTACTGTTGTCGTCCGTATTCTCGACTAATGTCGAGGCGTTGAGTTCGCTCAGGGTGCCGATTGGTGGTGGGAACCACGATGCATGAGAAATCGCGAGAACCTTCAGCTGATCAGGGAGGCAAAGTGTGCCCAACTAACCAACTTGGAAGTGTAGGCTTCCTATCGCCAAGCCGATCCCGTCGCCCACGGACTTGAAATCCGGGTGAGTCGCCGGTGCGTGGATGATGAAGTCGAGGGCACCGAAAAGGAGGCGAGTCTCCGTTGTTGCAGACTCGTAGACCGTAGTTGATGGGGCTGAGGAAGCCGCAATATCAGCACTCCCGTTTCCCGTAGATGACGCCAATTGACGAGGGGTTAACTCATCAATGCCCATTGTTAATAGTCTTAGATTTTAGGAAGTAGGGTGCGCTGGAGGCATCGATCGGCTAACAGACAAGCACACAGGTGACATGAGATTTTACCCAAGTTCATGCCTCATAGAGGACCCTACTCCTGCTTGTCTACTCTTGATTATGAGGGAGTCGAAGATTACAAAGGTGCACAGATGCAATCTAGCGGTGTGTATGTGGGGGTGTATGCGTTGGTTCTCCTTGCTGCCCCCCCCATGCCTTTATATAGAGAGGCTAGGTCTTGGAGTAGTAGATCGAGTCGGTTACAAGTTAGGGTTTTCCTTTAAGTTTCTATCTATAATTTGTCGTGTCTTTCAAGAAGTCGAGCGTTCAGCGGGCCACCCGAATGTTTGTTGGGCTTTGATTGCACCGTGTATTCTTTCCTAGGCTAAACCATATAGGTTAATTTTAGGTACCTGTAAGGTATGCCCACGTCAGTTCCTCATGGATTTCATGATCAACAAGCGGAGTGTCCTCCTTAAATACGACACGTGTGTGTGATGGCCTGCAAGAGCACAAGTTCATCAAAGCATATTTCATGGAAGTATTAATTCCAGTTTTTATATCGATCCCAATAAGGAGCTTAGGGAAGTGTATTTATGAGGCGTTTCTGTCGCACCAAAGGTGTCGCGTTATCTTGAGTGAATTTACTGCAAGTGCAGAGAGTTGATGTGGATGAGCGGATTATATGGGAATTTTAAGTAAAGAAAGATGCTAGAAGTAAATAACATAAAAAGTAAGGAGCGAGAAAAGTATTTCGGATGCAGATGAGAAGTTAGGTACCGAGAGAAATGGTTCATTGTAATAGTGAATGTGCGAATATACTGATTGGGTTACTTCTTATTCATACGTGAGTAGGCAAGCAAACCATATACTGACTAGGAGTCCTCTTGGTAGATTCTTCCAAATCACAATGATCCATCTACCTGTTACCACAAAAATGGCTAGTGCATTACTTAGGGTCTTTTGACCAGATCAAGGCTTTAGGCTTCGTGGTTCTTTGTTATCCTCGAGTAGTACTAGCTCTTCTTTGATATCGGCCGTGTCACTCGGGGATCGTCGAGACGCTAGTAAACAAGTTCATACCTATTGAAGGCAATATGCCCGAGAGGCACTAATAAAGTTGTTATTATATGCATTCCAAGTATATGATAGATGTTTATTTTGCATGCTATAATCTTATATTTACTAATTGGAGGGACCGTAGGAGGCTCCACGTTAACTCTCACGCACAAGAGAAAATCGTCCGTGCGATCACCTAATGATTTATCTCTAATCGTTAGATTAATTATATGTTGTAGCACGCACGGACTCCACCAGGTTGCACGTCATTGATAGAAAAAACGAACTTAGTATCTGTCCCATGCCCTAAATCTCCTATAGTCCCCTAGTTGTATTAATTTGGAAACATTAATACATGTATGTTTAGTAAACAAATAGAAAGTTCCTACTTATGTCTCTCTTAGAAACTAGCTCGTTGATTAACAAGATGATCAAGGTTTCTTGATCATGGACATTGGATGTTGTTAATAATGAGGTCACAACATTAGTGGAATGATGTGATGAACATTCATCTAAAGTATAGCATTGCGATCAAAGTCATTATGTTTATATTCCTATAACATCATACGAAATAATCATAGTCCTTATACCATGAGATCATGTCAATCACTAACACTAGAAGAGTATCTTGATAACATCAAACATCACACTGTGACAGGGTGATTATAAAGGTGGGTTCAGTGCTACGAAGGTGTTGTGTAGAGGCTCATGGATCAAGAGTGTGATTTGTCCATCCCGATGATAGATAGATATACTCTGGGCCCTCTCGGTGATATCACATTGAGATAGATTGCAAGTAAGTGATGTGATCACTAGAATGTTATATCACGGGAGTGCATGTCAGAAACGAGATCAAACTAGGTATGGAGATACCGATGATCAAATCTCAGACATGTAATATATCGCGAGACAAAGGGATTTAGTTACTAGCGTTAAAGGTTCTCACGATCACAAGAAGTCATCGTTGAATGTGTGGGAGTCAGTATGGATCTCTACGTCCCACTTCTGATTATTGATTCGAGAATGGTCTCGATCATGCCCGCATAATTCGCGAACCATAGGGTGACACACTTAAGGGATACCAACACCATTTGGAGCAAATATGTTCTATACAAAAGAATTGCAAAGTGCTGGAATTATTTCAATGGACACCGAAATTGTTTCGGGTGAAATTGCTGAAATTGGTCCTGCATGTGATATTGAAATGTTGCAGGGGGTTTTATGTGTATGTTTGTTAATTAAAGTAATTAACAAAATTCTGAATAAAATAATTAAAAGGGTTTTATTAAATGAGAGTTGCATTAAATTTGGTGAAATTTAATGCATGTGAGTGGGATTTTTTAGTGGAGGATTTTTATGTGAGTGGGATTTTTGAGTGGAGGATTTTTATGTGAGTGGGAGCTTGATGACCCACAAGTATAGGAGGTGCATCACAGTATTTTCGATAAGTAAGAGTGTATAACCCAACGAGGAGCAGAAGGTGTTGACAAGTGGTTTGGAGCATGAATTCTCTGTAAATACTTAGCAAACGGATTTTTAAGGGTTTTTGATAATGCAGATAAATAAAGTACGAGTAAATAAAAGACAATAATAATAAATGCAGCAGGTGGCCAATCCTTTTTTTAGCAAAGGACAAGCCGGTTGTATTACTTAAGATGACCAAACGTTCTAGAGGACACACGGTAATATCGTCAAGTGCTTTCGCTTCATATAGTTGATTAATCTTGTTTAGTTTGATAAGTGTTGTGTGGGTGAACCTGTGCATTAGCACAGACCTTCCTAGGACTAATACATACTTGTGATTATACCCCTTTCAACCATCCACAAGTACAAGAAAGTAATTAAGATAGAAACCTAACCACAGCTTTAAACTGTGAGATCCTAACCTCCCTTGTGCAAAGGTTTCCTAACGGGGGTTCAGGTTTCTATCACTCCGGCCACACCTACGATTAGTAGCCAAATACACAATGCATTCCCCTAGGCCCATAAAGGTGAAGTGTCATGTAGTCGACATTCACATGACACCACTAGAAGAATAACACCACAACTTAAATAACAAACTATTGAATCTTTCTCAACACAATTCCACTACTAACAACATGACTTCTCCCATGTCCTCAAGAACTAAACGAACTACTCATAAGACATCATATAGATCAAGATCAGAGATGGAATAATTATAAGTAACAATTTGAACATAAATGATAATTCAATGGTTCCACTCAATAGCATCAACTACACAAGTAATCAACACCGGGAAAGTTTCCCCTAAGAACTATGCAAGATTCAACCCAATTGTAATAGCGGTATGGAGTGGTGATGATGGTGCTGGTGGAGATGATGATGGATATGTTGATGGTGATCCCGATGAAGTTCAGCTTGATGACGGTGTTGATGTGACAATCTCCCCTCTCCGGGAAGGAATTTCCCCGATAGATTTCTGCCTCCCCGAGTGCACTTTCTCTCTTTGCAGTTTTCCGCCCCGCAGAGGCGCGGAATCTTTCTGCGGTCCCTCCCCTAGGCTTAGGGTTTTGTGGGGATAATATACGCCAAAGAGGAGAGCTAGAGGTAGGGCAGGGTGGCCACACCACCTGGTGGCGCGACCAGGGATGGCCCGCGCCAGGGGGTGGTGTGGGCCCCTTGTGGCCCAACTCCGCTACCCCTTCTGGCATCCTTCGTCTTCTGGAAAAATAGAAATTTCCATGTATTTTCTAGGATTTTCTGATCTTCACGAATTTCGCCTCCAAACAGTGCCTTTTCCATCAGAATCCTGACTTCAGCGGTCCATCCTCCAAAAGTTATCAACCATGCAGAAATAGATGAAATAACATAAGTATCATCTCTTAATATGAAATATATCAATGAATAACAGTAAATTATGATATAGAATAGTGATGCAAAATGGACGTATCAACTCCCCCAGGCTTAGACTTCGCTTGTCCCCAAGCGAAAACTGAGCTCAATAAACATGACCTCAGGTTTATGGAGTGAAGAGTCGATAAAATAATACGGACAAGAAGCATCACATTCATCAATACACAAATCATAACAGAAGACAACTCACTATTATATAACTTAACTTGCAATAAGTAGAGGAAACACAATAAATATACACAAGGTAAATCATAATTGGTAATGGCAAACTTTGCTCCTGGTCAAAGAATAGCTAACAATTTGCAGGAGTTCAAACATAAAGGGGTTTTCAATGATAGCTTTTCAAAGTAATACTCTCTAAGATAAGAGCAATGTGCAAAACAAGGAACAAAAGAAACATGATTGAATAAATCATCATATGAATGAATGAAACACAACAACTCAAAATACTTGCTGAGATAGAAGGGAATAGGTTTACTGAGTCAATTAAAAAGTAAAATATAGGCCCTTCACAGAGGGAAGCAAGGATTTCAAGTTTCACAAAGAGCTTCCAAAAATTATGGTACTTATTAGCTTTCAGCTCTCATTTCCCCTATCATAAGCATCTTTAGGTGATTAAGTTTAAATTGAACAAACTATGGAGTATATGCTTGACAAAGTATAAGTTGGCAATCTCATGTCGGTTGAAAACGAGGGCTGCTCCTCATGCTACTCAAGTTTAGTTACCGGTAAGTTCTTGTCATAGTAAGTACATGTGTATCTTAGATAACCGCCAACGGGTACCCCTTGCACGATGATACGAAAGAATCCCCATATCAAAATGACAAGGCAAGTAGATAATAAGCATCTCAGCATCTTCTTATTTACCATGGGAAATGGTTCTTTTTCTCTCTTTCCTCTTTTCTCATCTTTTTTTCCTTTTTCTCAATCTCTATCTCTTTTTTTATAAGAAGAATGCTTCATAGATTGCTCATTATGGTTACGCTAAAGGTTTCCACCATGATTAGGCATGGATTAGACCAGCCGCCCAGGCGTTTCTCTAACACACATACATAACTCCATGGACTTACAAGCTCCCCTTTCATTTCACACCGACGACATCCATAAACAAAAGAGCATGATATCAACTGGGTACAATGTACAAGTGCAATGTTGAAAGCGTTCCCCATGACAGCATGGTTCTGCTAATCTCAACGTATAAGTGCAAGCATATACAACATAGATGACACGATGGTTCAAGTTTATTAGGGGAAAGAAAAGTAAAGTGTGCCATCAAGTTCGTGAGAGCTTTAATCACTAATTTTCACATAACAAGTTTAATTCGGAAGGTAGATAAAAACATGAATTTACTTGGAATAGCAATAATGCTAATAGGTAGGTATGGTGGACACAAATGTCATAGGTTTTGGTTTAAGGTTGGATGCACGAGAAGCATTCCCTCTCAGTACAGGTTTTTGGCTAGCAAGGCTGGGTAGCAAGCATAAGAGTTGAAGGAAACAAACAAACATACAGGTGATAAAACAAACATGCAATCTTCCTTGGAAGCACAAAAGATCTTAACTAGAGAATACTAGCTTATGAGCCAATCAAGAAAGAAAGATGATGAAATTATATTTCTTAAGAGTACATTTATCTTTTTCATTCAATTCTCAAATAGTGTTGTCACTAACCAGAGCCAAGTTTGCCAAAACCAACTAAATTTACTCAATGATCCCAAAGTGATACCAATACTAACAACAAGATCCATCATACAACAGAAATGGAAAACTAATATAAGATATGCAAAAGAGTAAATGATATAACTTCTCATTAATATTCCATAATGGCATCTCACACCAAGGGATACATAGATATCTAACGAGAGGGGGATACTTCCACAATGCAAACCATCCTACATGATAACTTCTCTATTCATGATATCACTCTACTAAAAAGGTAAAAATAAAGAAGATAGTTATGTGATACCGCGGCACTCCCCCAAGCTTGGAACAAACCAAGGGGATGCCAAAACTTGATGACGAATTACTCCTTCGGTGGTGGTGGTGTTCTCTCGATTGGGGCGAGAAAATCTTCCAGCATCTTGCGAAGCCTGTTATTCTCCTCTTGAAGCATATCCACCTTCCTCCTTAGGACTCGGTACTTGTTGCATAACTCATCAATTACTCGTAGAGCTTCCACTGTTGCGGGGCAGGAACTGACGTCTAGAGTTGGAGGTATCCGCTCCTTCATGCCTGCTGACATGTCCTTTACTTCCTCCCCGACATTCTGATCCATGTCTTCGCACTTAGTTGTGATCCTTTCTTGTTTCACCCATCCCACGAGAGTCTCTTGCTCAAGATTGCGATGGAGCTCGTGACGGTGTCGCAGCTCGTGACCCTTTGAAGACGAATCCTGGAACGACATCTGGAATAGAACAGAACGAAACAAAAACACGACGAGAACACGATATACGAACCTCGAGGGATCCGGAGATTATATATTACGAAGTTTAACAACAAAAGGAAGGTACTGGGAGAAAACGGGTCAGAGACGGATTCCAGGGTGGCCACACCCCCTGGTGGCGCGGCCAGGTGGGCCCGCTCCACGAGGTGGTTAGAGCCACCCTGTCTCTGTTTCTGTCCCTCTTTCGCTTTGTTGCTTTCCTTGTTAGATAAAAACTGCAAAAATATAACTTGATAGATTTTTCGCGGACCTTTTCTTACCAGAACTGTTACCTATTCGAAAACGGACTCTGTAGGTCTTTGAACTTGGTATTTAATAAATTCTTCCGGAATCACCGCTTGAATAACATCAATATCTTCAACTTCATACACATATTGCTTGAGTCATTTAACCTTTCACTATCTCATTACACCACTTTCTCCTACAACATGGAAATTTCATTCACACAAAACTTCACACAATTCTCATTAGCAACCTTAGTGCATGCAAGGTAATAAACCTTTTAAATTCAATTTCAAATGAAATACATCAAAACATAAGCTACTGAAACAACTCCTTCCGAAAGCCCAAAAGGAATTCAATAAAAAGGAAATCGATTTAAGAGGCAAATGCAAGAGTGGTAAAAATCTGTCAAACCAGACCAGCAAGTAAAGATCAATTTTTTCGAAACTATTCTGTTGCTCAAATGAAAAAGTGCAAACTAATAAAAGTTGAATAACAACCTGGGTCAGAAGCAGAAAAAATTACAGCTCAATCCGACGTACAGATATTTTTCATGAATTTTTACAGCGAAGCACAAAAATCTGTTTCAGGACAGCAACTTTCCCAAATATTACTTCTCTCTCATTAGAGGTTTATCTTGACACAAAAACCAAACAAAAAGTATAAGGAGAGGTTATTAACGAAGTAATAACTTCCGAGACTCAAATAAACAAAAACAAACTGAAAGCACAAATATATTGGGTTGTCTCCCAAAAAGCTCTTTCTTTACAGCCATTAAAATGGGCATGATAATTTTAATGATGCTCACATAAGAGTAAGAATCAAAGTAAAAGGGAGTATCAAGAAGCAAAAATACACATGTTTAAGTCTAACCCACTTCCTATGCAAGGGAATTTTGTAAGCAAACAAATTGTTGAAACCAGAGGCTGCTAGCATAGGAAGGCAAAACAAATGCAACATAAAGACTTTCAGCATAAAGCGAGGAAACTTAATATTACTGGATGCATAAGAACACTTTTCCCTCTCTCATAATAACTTTCAGTATCATGCATAAATTTAACAATATAACTATCACAAGAACCATTGTAGCAATGATCACTTATTCTAACAGAAAACATAGGGACACTAGTTGTTATAACACTACTTTGTGAAACAATGTTAGAAGTATACTTACAGAGGATAGTGTGTCCATCTTCTACATATTTAGTGACAAAGTCTTTCACATTTGCTATCATAGGTTCAACAGCTACTTGTTCATCAGGTCCAACATCTTTATTTGTACTTTCATTAACCATACTAGCTATCATAGAATGTTCTTTTATCTTAACTGGGAAAGGCATTTTCTCAATGTAAGGTTCAGGTAAAACATGATTAACAGTATAAACTTCTGTATTTCTTGCAGGAACACAATTAACAATATCTTTATAAGGTGCATGATACTTATTCCACTTCTTTTTAGGAATTTCAATATAAGAAGGAAAAGCTTTAAAATAACTTGCAATAGCTTGAGAGTCAAGACCGTAAGCATTACTAATATTTTGAAAGTCATCAGTTCCCATAAAAGATTCAATGCATTCATAATCATAATTTATACCTGACTTTCTTCCTTTATCATTCTCCCATGCTTCAGCATTGTCTTGAATACGGTCTAGAAGATCCCATTTAGCTCCTTCTTCCATTCGTGTAAATGATCCAGCACAAGAAGCATCCAATAGATCCTTATCATGAAGAGAAAGTCTTGCATAAAAGTTACTGATAATAATATTGTTAGGGAGCTCCTGAATAGGACATTTGAGCATTAGTGACTTCAATCTCCCCCAAGCTTGAGCTGTACTCTCTCCATCAAGAGGCCAAAAGTTGTATATTTGATTCCGATCTTTATGAATCTCACTAGGAGGATAAAATTTTGAATAAAAGAGAGGTACTACTTCCTCCCATTCAAGAGATTGACCATTCTTCAGCAGCTTATACCATTCCTCAGCTCTTCCTTTTAGTGATAATGAGAATGACTTCTTCTTGACTTGATCGGTTGTAATACCTGCACACTTAAACAACCTGCATAATTCGTGCATAAAGAGCAAATGATCACCGGGGTGGACAGTTCCATCTCCAAAATAGTAGTTATCCATAACACGATCAATAATTCTGGTAGGTATCTTAAAAGTATCATTCTAAGCAGGTGGTGGTTCATCTATTACCTTAGCAGTGGTAGTAGCATTACGAAATAAGAAACTAAGTGGATTATCCATATTGAAATAGAGTAACTAACAGAAATAAACAACACTCAAAGTAGAAGTGTCCTTTACCAGTTCCACTCTCTAATAGCGCTTCACTCCCCAGCAACGGTCCCAGAAAATAGTCTTGATGACCCACAAGTATAGGGGGTGTATCACAGTATTTTCGATAAGTAAGAGTGTCGAACCCAACGAGGAGCAGAAGGTGTTGAAGAGTGGCTTGGAGCAGGAATTCTCTGTAAATACTTAGCAAACGGTTTTTAGGGGTTTTTGATAATGCAGATAAATAAAGTACGAGTAAATAGAAGACAATAATAATAAATGCAGCAAGTGGCCCAATCATTTCTTTAGCGAAGGACAAGCCGGTTGTATTACTTAAGATGACCAAACGTTCTCGAGGACACACGGGAATATCGTCAAGTGCTTTCGCTTCATATAGTTGATTAATCTTCTTTAGTTTGATAAGTGTTGTGTGGGTGAACCTGTGCTAATGCATCAACCTTCCTAAGACTAATAGATACTTATGATTATACCCCTCGCAAGCATCCACAAGTACAAGAAAGTAATTAAGATAGAAACCTAACCACAGCTTTAAACTCTGAGATCCTAACCTCCCTTATGTAAAGGTTTCCTAACGGGGGTTCAGGTTTCTGTCACTCCGGCAACCCCTACGATTAGTACCCAAATACACAATGCATTCCCCTAGGCCCATAAAGGTGAAGTGTTATGTAGTCGACGTTCACATGACACCACTAGAATAATAACACCACAACTTAAATAACAAACTATTGAATCTTTCTCAACACAATTCGACTACTAACAACATGACTTCTCCCATGTCCTCAAGAACTAAACGAACTACTCACAAGACATCAAATGGATCAAGATCAGAGATGGAATACTGATAAGTAACAATCTAAACATAAACGATAATTCAATGGTTCCACTCAATAGAATCAACTACAACAAGTAATCAACACCGGGAAAGTTTCCCCTAAGAACTATGCAAGATTCAACCCAATTGTTACAACGGTATGGAGTGGTGATGATGGTGCTGGTGGAGATGATGATGATGATCCCGATGAATTCCAGCTTGATGACGGTGTTGATGGCGACGATCTCCCCTCTCCGGGAAGGAATTTCCCCGATAGATTTCTGCCTACTGGAGAGCTCTTTCTCTCTATGCAGTTTTCCGCCCTGCAGAGGCGGCATAATCTTTCTATGGAGAGGTGGAGGTGGGCCAGGGTGGCCACACCACCTAGTGGCATGGCCAGGGGTGGCCCGTGCCAGGGGGTGGTGTGGGCCCCCTGTGGCCCAACTCTTCTCCCCCTTCTGGCATCCTTCGTCTTCTGGAAAAATAGAATTTTCCATGTATTTTCTAGGATTTTCTGATCTTCACGAATTTCGCCTCCAAACATTTCCTTTTCCATCAGGATCCTAACTTTAGCGGTTCATCCTCCAAAATTCATCAACCATGCAAAAACAAATGAAATAACATAAGTATCGTCTCTTAATATGAAATATATGAATGAATAATAGTAAATTATGATATAGAATAGTGATGCAAAATGGATGTATCAGAGCTCCACCCACATGAATGAGAGGAGGTAGAGGGGATCCTCCTTGGCCGCTGGCCATGGGAGGGGATGCTCTCCCTCTCCTATAAAAGGCCCCCTCTCACTCCTTCTCACTCACACCTCCTCGTGAAGGATCTCTCCCTCTCTAGAAGTATTCCTCCATGGTCTCGGATTACCGAGATACATGTTCCCGGTGGCATTTTGTCAGGAAGGAGTTGCTTCTTCCGCTGCATCGCTGGAGCGAGGAGGTGGAGGTTGCTCGGTGGCCTGAACGTGTGTGCGATCATGGATGCGCTGCTAAGTTGCGACGCTGGACTTATTCTCGATCCTGAGATCGGCAAGCATTTGACTACATCCTCCAAGATCTCAACATCGTTACACTTTGTCGGTCTACAAGGGTATGTTCTCTATGCATGTATATCCACCCATAGCTTGTATCTAGTAGATATATCTTGGTGCTTAGTAGTACCCAACGTAGGAAATTTTTTGTTTTCTATGCTACAAACCCAACACTGGTATCAGAGCCTAATCTGTGCATAGATGCTTTGCACGGGTAGTACACATATGAGTATGTGGGTGATGATGATCATGTTATTGCATCTTATATGTATTTTGGATATTGGTGGCATAGTTGGATGAAGCGGTCCGGTCTAAGTTTACATGTCCTCGCACATGAGACTGAAGGGAATATGCCCTGAGAGGCAATAATAAAGTTGTTATTATATGTATTCCAAGTATATGATAGATGTTTATTTTGCATGCTATAATTGTATTAATTTGGAAATGCTAATACATGTGTGTTTAATAAACAAATAGAAAGTTCCTCGTTATGCCTCTTTTATAAACTAGCTCGTGGATTAACAAGATGATCAAGGTTTGCTGATCATGGACATTGGATGTTGTTAATAACGAGGTCACACCATTGTTGGAATGATGTGATGAACATTCATCTGAAGTATAGCATTATGATCAAACTCATTGTGTTTATATTTCTATAACATCATACGAAGTAATCCTAGTCCTTAGACCATGAGATCATGTCAATCACTAACACTAGAAGAGTATCTTGATAACATCAAACGTCATACCATGAAAGGGTGACTATACAGGTGGGTTCAGTGCTACAAAGGTGTTATGTAGAGGATCATGGAACAAGAGTGGGATTTTTCCATCCCGATGACGGATAGATATAATCTGGGCCCTCTCGGTGATATCACATTGATATAGCATGCAAGCAAGTGATGTGATCACTAGAATGTTATATCACGGGAACAAGAAAAGAGTACATGTCAGTAACGGGATCAAACTAGGTATAAAGATACCAATGATCGAATCTCGGACATGTAATATATCGCGAGACAAAGGGATTTAGTTACTAGCATTAAAGGTTCTCATGATCACAAAAGTCATCGTTGAATGTGTGGGAGTCAGTATGGATCTCTAGGTCCTGCTTCTGATTATTGATCTGAGTGAAGGGGTTCGCGTATGAAAACAATAAAATTTTACCCTTCACCCCTGAACCCCTGATGCTACCAGGACCTATCTATTAGTAATGCAGTAACGGGAGGGGATTTTCGTGAACTTATCCTTGAAGACCGAAAAGCGTTGTCAACGCTCAGGAGAGCGTGGTTGATGTAGACGAGCCGAAGCCGACCTCAATGTCGTGATGAAGTCCTTGTGCTCCTGCGGCTCCAAAGACTTGAGTGCCTCAAGTGTGACACCTCGCGGGGAGTTACATGCATCCGGTGCCTAACAATGACTCCCGCTTCCCCGATCCAGCAGCAGTTGCGAAAGTAGAGCTCCTGGATCCAAATCCCGCAGTGCGACGGTGCTCCACGGTGAAGATGTCTCTCATTTGCGCAGTCCGAACTTGGGACCACGGTCACGGGAGAGAGAGAGAGAGAGAGAGAGAGAGAGAGAGAGAGAGAGAGAGAGATAATATCAATTGGAGGTCTCCCCAAAAGTGAGGAAACCTTTATTGAATATTCATTGTGCATTTCTTTGGCCAAATTCCCCCACTATATATAGGGAGAGGGGAGGTACTACCTCCCTCAAAGTCCCGGGGTGGGACTAAAGGAGGGGAGAGGGGGGCGCCGCTGGCTAGCCCTAGTGGGCCCCGCGTGGGCGGGGGGCGGGGTCTTGCCCCAGCCGGCCACCCCCTTGCCTCCTCTCTCCTCTTGCCTTTCCCTCATGGGCCCTTCTCCCTCCGGATTTGGCCCATTAAGCCTTTTGACCAAATTGATTTCTCTTTTATTAAATAATTATGAATAAATGATTAAATCAATATTTAACATTCATTCACATATTATTCAATCTCCATGGCTATCGAACACCTTCCACCTCCACTCCGTACATCCTCCGGACTTATCGAAACCCTTCCGGTTTTCTCTCTTCTCTTCTTTGGTGATTCTACCGATCCTATAAACACTCTATAAGCATCATCAAGCCATTAAGCGTGATACCCCATGGTTCGGGAACACTCCAGACATGGTCCGGACACTCCTGGACCAATGATCGACAGAGGGACCTGGATGGCCATGTGACCCCTGTTCATTCCATGAAGATCTTTTGTTGTTTGAACCTGGACAGTCATGTCTTATTCCTTTTGTCTCTCGATACTTGCATTGCCCGAGATCTGATCAATGACATCACCATGTTGTGTTCAATCTCGTTACCGAATAATGCTACTTGACTCTTTTCGACAAGTGATATCCCTGTGATCAAATCACACGCTGCGCAGCTATTGGATATAACTTCTCTGAGTGGGCCCTTGAGTATCTTTCCGTCGCGCGGATGGACAAATCCCGCTCTTGACATATATTGCCTCTACGGTTCCTCCGAATACCTGAACACACCTTTATTGTCAATGTATTACCAAGTGATGTTTGATGCTATCTAAGCATTCTCGAGAGATAGTGATTGATATAGTCTCACAGTCCAAGGAATAGTCTACGAGGTCTATTCTAATCATCATAACATGAACTTCGTGACATGATCGGGTCACGATGTTTAGGTTGGGTATTGGTCCATCATCTCATTCTCATAATGAGTTGACTCCATTTCCAACTGGCATAAATGGCACATGATCAGGAAACCTTGATCATCTATTGACCAATGAATAAGTGACTAGAGTTTCACCGAGAACCCCTGGTTGTTTATATATCACACGTGTATTGACGTTTTCTTTCAATACAGTTATAGCATGATATAAAACTAATCATAAACTTTATGAAATATGATAATAATCCTTATTATTATTTGCCTCTAGGGCATATTTCCAACAGTCTCCCACTTGCACTAGAGTACAAATAAACTAGCTGCAGTTGTTCTTAATCATTGGCACCATATTTCCCGGTACCCTAAACATTCTTGCTCATGGAAGAGGTTGAGTCCTGGGCCTGTACTTTACAGTCCCAAATCCTTTGCAACTTACTAATGTCACCTTGATTGGCGTTAATACTGTATCATCACATGATAACATCTTTGTGTATGCATCATCGCTATGGAAGTAGAACGAGGCCAGATTCGAGGAGCCTACAATGACTTTAGATCAACCTCGAGGGCTTTCTCATGGGCACTGTGCCCTGGGACACATCATTCTATGTTAAAAGCAAACTAGCCCCGCCATAACATTATACATCACTTTAGATGGTACCCTTATCTATTATTATAAATGTAATCATCGAAACACGAGTGCACCCTGTGCAACTTTCGATGTTTTGTTCACCTTACTTCCTACTTGACTTTAGTTGGTATTACAGGAGTTTCCAACATATTCCCTTATAACATAACCCTTTATGCTTTAAGATATGTCATCCTTTATGGATTTGGAAAACATGTCTACAGTTCTCTAGTAGACACTGCGGACAAACTTAGCTCAATATTCCGTGATTCAAACTTAATCATTTTTCAAACGTTTCTTATTGGATCATATGTTATGTTAAGTTATCATCATGGTTTTCTAAGATAGAACCTATGTCTTAACATAGTGGATGATGATCATCCTATTCGTTCTTTCAACCATTGATGTTAAACTTAATACTATTCCTACCTTGAGTTATTAAGGACCAATTCCTTAATTAACTTCTATTCTGAAACTCTTTTCATAATCCTTTAAGGAATACTACATAATATCGTAATATTCTTATTATCAACTTCTACTCCCTATAAATCTTTATTTATTAGTACTTGCGCTTTCATTCTTAATGTGTCGTATACACATTTAAGAATCACTCCTTTAAGCTCCCACTCAAAATATGTTCCCAACATATTTGGGTATGATTCATTACTCTTACTCAAACTATGTTCCTACATATTTGAATTTGAGACTTATATTGCTCCCACTCAAAAATATGTCATTCACATATTGTTTCAGGAAGACTTTCATAGCTCCCACTCAATTTCATGCAAATTGCGTATCCACTCACTATTTTGAACGACTTCAAAATCCTTTGATCAAATATCAAACTTGGAGATTTACTATGAGATACTAGTACTTTACCAGTTTTAAATCCACTAGACTTTCAGCACACTTGAATCAAATTATTTTGAATTTGTCCAATACTTGACAAATTGTCCTTTTGTCATTCACCCCCTTTTCCACTATGCTTTGTAGTCATTTGGGAAAATCCAAGTAACCCCTTTACTAGTAAGATTAAGCAATGAATTGCTTTCTAATCTCAAGTGAATTTTTTTGGGATTCCTCATATCTTTAGCTTACCATTATTTCCTTAGTAGTTCGTTGGTATGTCATATTCCGGTAATCATGACAAATGATTCACAAATGTCTCCATACAAGATATGGACTACATTTTGAATCCTACTTTATGTAGTGAAAACACCAGTGGGGAAAACACAATGATCACTATCATTGATTCTTTCCTTTGTGAAGAGAATCGTCTAGGAATGCTTTCTGTTGCGCTTCTCAACACTCTGATGCAGGGTTTTGAATCCTCATCATGTTTTTCACTATCTTCCATTTGCTCCATAATCGAAAATACCACCGAATCTGAACTTTCTCGAGAATGCACCAAAATCCAAGCAATACTAGTTTTGCTTCTCTTTTGGTTTTATCTATTGATTTCGTATTCAAAGTTTCCAATGAATATTCTACAAGGACTTATTCGCTATTGTTTTGCTTATATCGAATAACCCCAAAACTTTTACGATGATCCATACTAGATATGGACCCGATCTCACGAATCTAGATAGTTTACTAAATATTCTAATTGAGTGTTAACTATTTCTAACTAATGGCCTTTTACATCTATACTACAATGATTTCTTTGGCGCCATCTATTCACCCACTTGATATCAAGTATCATATTGTGATGCTTTGCATTTTGATATTTAAAATGCATTGCATTCCATAATTTTATTTATGCCAATCTTATAAAGTTGAATTTCATTACTATTGATCAAATCATAGTAATTGGATTCTCATTTATCTTTAATACCCTTTGTCGATGAAAATACTTTGATCATATCAAATAGTTTCATACTTATGTTTCCTTTGGTAAACTTATTTACAAAATTTAAACAAGTGTATAATGATAATCACCATTTTGTTGAAACACAATACATCGAATATGTATTCTCTTTTAACAATTCATCAAACACTTTGTATTCAAGTAATACATGGTGTTTAAGTTATTTTGCTGAACTTAGGCATGATTCATATGTGACAAGAATACAAGTGTCTTTCACATATTATCATTATAATTTTGAATTTAAACAATGTTTTCATTCAGTAATGAACATATCATTAAGTTGGGTAATTTTCAAGGCATTTCAATATTTTAAAAATGTTCATGTATTATCAATTAGTTTCAAGCTAGGATAATTCACACATAATCGAACAAGATATGAACAAAAATAGAAATCATTCATAAAAGTGGAACAACTGTTTGTTACAAGCTCATATGAATAACCGTCTCACAAAGTGTGAGACACACTAAAGAAGTTCACAATCTTTTGATTACAATAACTATCCAAAACATAAACTAAGTGATAAATGTTGAGGGAGAGTGTCGTTGGCCATCATCATCATGCTTTCTATCAACACGCAACGTCACCTCCTCTCCAGCAAGCACCTCTCATGCAGAAGGACCTGTTTTCAGCAAAACAGAACAAGTATCAAATATACTTAACACTGCAAATGTGTTTTCAAGATTATAACATTTATAAAATTGTATATCAAATATATACCTTTGTCATCGATGACCTCTCCTGCAATGGGTTCAACCTCCACATTCCTGAGATGTGATATGAACCTGTGGAAATACTGTGTTTCCGCATCGCCTCTCATGATGCAAGTCCTGACATGTGCTCGGTAGCTTGATGGCTGCGACCACAACACAACGCCATTTGCAAAAGAGCTCGTCATCTAGTTGTCCAGGAAATATGCTGGCCTCATGTACGCATCATGCATGCGCTCCAAGTGGTCGTCAAGCGAAGAGTTCTCCTCCATCTTAATGGAGAGGAAATCTCCCATCAGCTCATGCTCCCATATGTATGCTTGTTCCACGAAATGTGTCCTAAGCTGTAGCATTACCGTATGAGGGTCGACATTACCCACGACAGGCCACAGCTCATCCACCATTCTGAAACGCATTGTAACTGAAATGAAGGAGGCCATCTCATGATGGTAATAGCAGTCTTCCCGCTGCTCTGGGGTCTCTAGGTCACTGGGCTGATCCAAATCCATCTCGTTGAGTATATAGTCGACCATGTTATTCTCGCTAAGGAGAACGTGGAGGAGCGCAACCCATATAGAGAAGTTTGATCCATCTAGCCTGAGCTTCTCTCCCTCTAACCAATTGTCAACAGGAAAGGTGGCATCACGGAGAACCATTTTCTACATTTATAATTGCAAGAAGGAATTTAGACTAAGTTTATAATTAAATGAGTTAATATAATAACTCCACTAAGAAACACCTATCCCCTGAAGGGTTCTAGTGATAACACGACCCCTTTTCCCCACATCTCCCCTGATCATCACGGACATCAATGTGGGTTCTAGGGTGGACGCTAAACGTCGGTCACATCATTCATGCGACTCGTGCTCGATCTTTCGACCATCCGTGTTCCGAGGCCATGTCTGTACATGCTAGGCTCGCCAACTCAACCTTAGTGTATTCGCTGTGCAACATGGCTTACACCCACTATATGCGAACATAGATATGTCTGACACCCGATCATCACTGACTGCCTCTTACTGAAGAACTTTCTTGGTGGTGCACACTAAGGGGGAACACAATCATTCGTAATTTTTAATAGGGATCATATTATTAGGCTACCATCGAGTATCTAATACTAGCATACAATAAGATATACAAATAATAACATTGAATGTAAATGCGATGTGATATGGTCCTTCATGTCGTGATCTCCATCCGGCGTCACCGGATTCCGGCGCTAGGGTTCCGGCGCCGTAGACACCAAGGTACCGGTATCTTTCCGGCATGGTAGTCCGTCACCTCCGTGACTATCTACTACTACTTCATAACATAAGGTAATCACTTTACCTTTGCCACAACCGTATCACAAAGCAACGCCCCTGCAAAACAAAGTTAGACGCCTCTACTTTATCCTTGCATGTTTTACGTGGCTGAATGGGCTTCCGCACAAGAACTATTCTTACCTACAAATGGCTATAGTACACCCCTTTCGGGGCCCTCCGTTGAAAATGGCATACCAACTAATGCGAGAGAGACAGAGACTCCCCAAAGCCACTTTATACGGTACAAGCTGTATGTCAAGCGTAGACCAGTATTGCGAATGGACGCGTAAAGTTGGTTGGGGGCTGCTTCATCAAGCATTACTGCGGTGTAGACAAGTACACATGGGAGGGTAACAACTAAAAGATCAACACCCACACACTACATCTCGTGTGTTCTACCCGTACTAGCAATACTACACATAGATCTAGCTCTGATACCACTGAAGGGGTTCGCGTATGAAAACAATAAAATTTTACCCTATGCCCCTGAACCCCTAATGCTACCAGGACATATCTATTAGTAATGCAGTAACGGGAGGGGATTTTCACGAACTTACCCTTGAAGACCGAAAAGTGTTGTCAACGCTCAGGAGGGTGTGGTTGATGTAGACGAGCTGAAGCCGACCTCAAGGTCGTGATGAAGTCCTTGCGCTCCTGCGGCTCCAACAACTTGAGTGCCTCAAGTTTGACACCTCGCGGGGAGTTACATGCATCCGGTGCCTGACGATGACTCCTGCTTCCCCGATCCAGCAGCAATTGCGGAAGTAGATCTCCTGGATCCAAATCCCGCAGCGCGACCGCGCTCCGCGGTTCAGATGTCTTTCGTTCGCGCAGTCCGAACTTGGGACCATGGTCACGGGAGAGAGAGATAGAGACAGAGACAGAGACAGAGAGAGAATATCAATTGGAGGTCTCCCCAAAAGTGAGGAAACCTTTATTGAATATTCATTGTGTACTTCTTTGGCCAAATACCCCCACTATATATAGGGGGAGGGGTGGTACTACCTCCATCAAAGTCCCGGGGTGGGACGAAAGGAGGGGGAGAGGGGGCGCCGCCGTCCAGCCCTAGTGGGCCCCGCACAGGGAGCTTGGCCTAGCCGGCCACCCCCTTGCCTCATCTCTCCTCTTGCCTTTGCCTCATGGGCCCTTTTCCCTCCGGATTTGGCCCATTAAGCATTTTGACCATTAAATTGATTTCTCTTTTATTAAATAATTATGAATAAATGGTTAAATCAATATTTAACATTCATTCACATATTATTCAATCTCCGTGGCTATGGAATACCTTCCACCTCCACTCCGGACATCCTCCGGACTTACCGAAACCCTTCCGATTTTCTCTCTTCTCTTCTTCGGTGATTATATTGATCCTATAAACACTCTCTAAGCATCATCAAGCCCTTAAGCATGATACCCCACGGTTCGGGAACACTTCAGACATGGTCAGGACACTCCCGGACCAATGATCGACAGAGGGACCTCGATGGCCATGTGACCTCGTTGCATTCCACGAAGATCTTTTGTCATTTCAACCGGGACAATCATGTCTTATTCCTTTTGTCTCTTGATACTTGCATTGCCCGAGATCTGATCAATGACATCATCATGTCGTGTTCAATCTCGTTACCGAACAATGCTACTTGACTCGTTTCGACAAGTGATATCCCTGTGATCAAATCACACGCTGCGCAGCTATTGGATATAACTTCTCTGAGTGGGCCCTTGAGTATCTTTCCATCACGCAGATGGAAAAATCCCGCTCTTGACATATATTGCCTCTACGATTCCTCCGAATACCTGAACACACCTTTATTGTCACTGTATTACCAAGTGACGTTTGACGCTATCTAAGCATTCTCGGGAGATAGTGATTGATATAGTCTCATGGTCTAAGAAATAGTCTACGAGGTCTATTCTAATCATCGTAAGTTGAACTTCGTGACATGATCTGGTCAGGATGTTTAGGTTGGGTATTGTTTCATCATCTCATTCTCAGAATGAGTTGACTCCATTTCCAACTGGCATAAATACCACATGATTAGGAAACCTTGATCATCTGTTGACCAATGAACCAGTGACTAGAGTTTCACCGGAAACCCCTAGTTGTTTATATATCACACGTGTATTGATGTTTCCTTTCAATACAGTTATAGCATGATATAAAACCTAATCATAAAATTTATGAAATATGATAATAATCCTTCTTATTATTTGTCTCTAGGGCATATTTACAACACTGAGAGGGGTCTCTATCATGTCTGCGTTATTCGCGAACCGTAGAGTGACATACTTAAGGGGTACCAACACCATTTGGAGCAAATATGTTCTAGACGAAATAATTGCAAAGCGCTAGAATTATTTCAATAGACACCGGAATTATTTCGGGTGAAATTGCTGAAATTAGTTCTGCATGTGATATTGAAATATTGCAGGGGATTTTATGTGAATGTTTGTTAATTAAAGTAATTAATAAAATTCTGAATAAAACAAATAAAAGAGTTTTATTAAATGAGAGTTGCATTAAATTTGGTGGAAATATAATGTATTTTGAGTGGGATTTTGAGTGGAGAAAATGGAGGGGCAAATTTATGTGAGTGGAGCTTCCACCACATGAATGAGGAAGTGGTGGGGGAACCCTCCATGGGTACTGGCCATGGGGAGGGGATGCCCCTCCTTTCCTATAAAATGCCCCTCTATCACTTGTTCTCACTCACACCTCCTTGTGAAGGATCTCTCTCCCCCTCTAGAATTATTTCCCCATGTTCTCAGATTAGCGAGATACATGTTCTCGGTGGCATTTTGTCTGGAAGGAGTTGCTTCATCCGCTGTATCGCTGGAGCGAGGAGGTGGAGGTTCTTTGGTGGCCTAAACGTGTGTGCGATCACGGATGCGCTGCTGAGTTGCGACGCTGGACTTCTTCTCGATCCTGAGATTGGCAAGCATTCGACTACATCATCCACGAGTTCAACCTGGTTACACTTTGTCGGTCTACAAGGGTATATTCTCTATGGATGTATATCCACATGTAGCTTGTATCTAGTAGATAGATCTTGGTGCTTAGTAGTTTCCATCGTAGGAATTTTTTGTTTTCTATACTACGAACCCAACAGTGGTATCAGAGCTAGATCTATGCGTAGATGCTTTGCACGGGTAGTACACATATGTGTATGTCGGCGATAATGATCATGTTATTGCTTCTTTCATGTATTTTGGATATTGGTGGCATAGTGGGATGAAGTGGCCCGGACTAACTTTACAGTGCACATGAGACCTGTTCCACAAATAATATGCATCTAGTTTTGCATAAGTGGCTAGCGGGTGTCTGTCTCTCCCATTGTAGTCAATATCTGATTTAAAACGAGTTACTAATAATTTGGTTATCATCGTTGTGGCTCCATGTTCGTAGGTAAGACCGATTCTATCTTCGAAAGCCATAAGCCACGTAAAACTTGCAATGGATAAATTAGAAGCGTGTAGTTTAGACTGTTGCTGGGCTGGTGGCATATATGGTAATTTTGTAAGTTGATGTATAGTTGATACTCTTACAATACACCTAACGTGTAAGTTCCATAGATCTTGGCCTTACACACAAAAGAATAATAAAGATTATACCACGATGCACATGATAGTGATCAAGTGCAAGAACCATATCATTTCACTTTACGCATATGATGTTTGCATCTTATATTGCTTGTTTGGCATTTTAGTAGCATTATAAGATGATCCCTCATTTAGATATCAAGATAAAAATGTGTTTTCCCTTAAGTACGCACCGTTTATGTTTTGCCGCTTCAAGACATCACGTGATGATCGGGTGTACTTGAATCCATGATCATATAACGTGTCTAAGAAAGTTTTACACACGTGAGTACTAAGGTTCTTACTTGGCGAGCCTAGCATTTACAGACATGGTCTCGGAACACGGATCGGAAGATAAAGCTTGAGTCATATAGTTAATATGATGCCCATATATATACTCGCCTTTGAAGCCACACCGACTCATGTGATGGTCGGACTTAGTGTAGTGGATTTGGGTCATTTAATCACAAAAAAAACACGAGGGATGTTGTTTTTGAGTGAAAGTTCATTCATAATTTAGATTAGTTGAACTCGATCTATCATAAACTTAGTATAAACTTTACAGATTCTATTATAGATGACACCACCTGCTTTTAATTTCAACTAGCACAGTGGCCCTCGCAAATGCGAGGGCACCATATTGAAGCTGTGTAACAAATAGCTTTCATGGTTTCATAATTTCATACTATGTGATTAGAAAATATTAAGGTTTTGTAGCTGGCTAATATTAGACCACATATGTAGTATAGCTTCGACCATCCTTAATTTGTAGGTGCATCATTGTAATGCCACTTTCGAAAAGCAATATGTTGTATAACCATGTGAATCTGGAAGGTGTATATATTTACTATTTTTGTGCGACCTTGCGGATAGTCTTTATGTAATCCTTAGTACAGGCGCAATGTTAAAACTTGGCTTGCCTGTTGTTCATATGGTTATAAAATTATTGATACCACAGTCCAAATAATATTTAGAATCCACCAATGTAATATCCTGACGTGGTTTATGCACATATAAAAAATTATTGTTGATCGTGTTTTGTTACATTTTGTAAGTTACAAAAGATCAACACATTTATGAATATATGTGTTCTACTATGAGAGTTTTTATTTATCATAGAAGTATACAAATATATATATATATATATATATATATATATATATATATATATATATATATATATATCGACGCGGATTTGCTGCCCGGGGTGGCAGCGGTGCATGCCATAAGAGCCGTTGGATATTGTCCATCTTAAACGGTGAACTAACGGCAACTTAACGCTTAGGCCTTGCATACCAAATAACATGCCCCCGTGCATGCTACTGCCTTGTACAACTGATTTTTTTAACAAAAAACCTGCATCCTACAAAAAACAAAGCGGGTCCCAACGCGCGGAGTGGCACAAGGAAAAATTCTTAACATTTGAATAGTTTCTGGTAGAGCAAGCTAACCTTTGCTTTCCCGGCTGCAGCATCTGGCAAGTCTTTGGTGGCAAAAATAGATAGTATTGTCCACATACTCTATCTAAACGAGAGTAGAAAAGATGAGGAAGCAAATTTGAAACAACATATTGATCTATTTTAAGCTGATTCTTCCAACGCCCTAGAGCCTGGAATTAACGAGGCTATATTATGGGACCAGCATAGGAAAATAAATTCTTGATGGTCTCACACGCTGAGCTACACCTGATCTCTCTCTCTCGACATTAATGGAGTGGCACACCTGGTACAAGCCTCTTTCTACAAGAAATCTAGCAAGACAAATGAATCAAAGAATCCCGGGTGAGTCTTTTGGAGAAATGTCGCTGACGCCTGGAACTCCATCACATGAAGCTAATCAAATCAGTTCAGATTAAGAATCCATCACAAAAACGACGCTAGTGGTCGAGCTGCCCGTGCACCAACACCAAAAACAAATGACATGCATCGGCTCCAAACCAATCCACGGGGTTCGGAGATAGAATAAGATGCAGAAATCTGGGAACACTTTGCAACTTAATCTGACGGCCACCAAAAAATAAATTTGGAATTAAACCTGGAAGAATTGAATCGCTAGATCAAAAATAGTGGGCGATCCCCTCCACCGTGCGGCCGTCTGCCCCCTCCACCGTGCGGCCGTCTGCCCCCACCTCCTTCCCATGATCCCGACAGGCCTTCACCCGACGGATCCAGCGGCACATGCCTGCCACCATGGCCGCAGATCGAGAGAGAGGGAGGCCGATGGAGGCGCCCGTGAGGCCGTGACCCCTAGCTCTGCTCCCGTACTAGAGCCCCTACTTGATCTCCTCCTGCACCCGGCACCACACCCTATCTCGCAGCCTGGACTCCCGCTCTCCTCCCTCGTCCAGTAGCCGCGACGGAGAAGCCGAGCTTTTGGCTCACACGCACGCATGGACTTGGCCTTCTTGGCCATATCGAGGGTGGCACATCCCCCACCAAGAACCGGACGGTGAGGCGAACGCAAAGGGCGTGGCGGGATCAGGCTTGGCCTGGCCGTGGTTGACAAAGAAGGGTTGCATCATGGACGGTCGGCGGCATCCCGCTCCTCCACCTGCATGTCTGACAGCGGTTGCGCCGTCCCCATCACCTCTTCTTGGCATCTCTAGTCCACCACCGCCCCTTCTCAGCCTTCCTAGTGCGTCACAAACCCCGACCCCGTCCTTCTCTAACCGGTGCTCGTGCCTGATGCCCGGCGAACGGAGTTGGCGGCTCCATTTTTTGCGAGGAACACCATGCCTTCGTGGAAGGGGGACACCGACCGCTCCACGGTAGGTTGAAGGAGCGGCGGTGGATGGTGGGGAACGGGGATGGTGGTGGGGATAAGGGAAGCGGGCGTGGGAAAAAATAGAGAGAGAGAGGCGACTGCCCTGGTGGCCTAGTGGGTTTTGATCGAGAGGAAAAAAGTTGCTGACGACGTTAAGCTAGATGAACAGTGGAAATGCCCTATATAACAGATTGGATGGCTGGATGGGGTGCGCTGCTACCACCCTAGGCAGCTCACTATTTTGCATATATATATATATTGTTCTTATATATATGATTAATATGGTATTTTGGTGAACATATACCAGGAGAACAAATTTTCACATTCAGATTATTACGATCAACAAAACATAGTGAAAACAATTGGTAGCTAACAACGAAAGAATAAGAAATAGTGTTTTACCTCCCTGTGTCTATTTACTATCTCCTTCACAAAATACATGATGTTATAGAACATGGATATACATGGTCTCTAAAGATGCAACTTTCAACTTTACACTTTTTTTGCACATGAAATCGTTCTTATGGCCAGTTACAATATTTATATTTTGGATACTCTACCTTTGAACAATGATTTTTCTGAAATGTCATCGTTTTTTCCTATTTTTTCTGTTTTCTCCAACTTTCTTCACTATACCAGGTTTTTAGTGTTTGCCATGATTACGCTAGTTGGAACAACATAGTTCTGAATTTTAAGAAATTATGATTACTGCCTGACTCCACACCCACGTGGTCCAATCAAATATCACGACACAAACACTCATGGCATGGGAATTGAATTGCAGGTTCGATCTTCCTTTTCCACCTGTGTGCAATCCCCATCTCCTGGATCTGGTTTTACTCTTGTGGTCTCTTTTGGCCGAGCCATCTTTCGACTCGATCTAGACAATGTTTGCATTGCCCTTCAATCATGCCTTGGTGGAAGTAAATTTGGATTTCATGTCAGCTTGATTCGTGATCGGACTTTTAAATTTGAAGTATTCTCTAAAGCTGTGGGTTTCATGATCTATAAACTCAGATACTTCGAATGCCCGGAATTTAAATGCTATTTCTCTCTATGGGGTTATGGGGGTCCGAATTGGATCAAAGAATCGACGGATTGGTTTCATGAGCAAGAGTTGGATTGGACCATGATTTCTCGCCGGAGATCACGTCTCACCGGAGCCAATTCCACGCCGTTAGACTCTCATCGGAGGAGAACCTACGTGGCAAGATCGCCGGCTAACTCGCTACGTGATCCGATCTCCTCGGATCGGACGCCAGCTTACCGCCCGGAGTTTCTCTCAAACTCTTGTGAGATTCAGCCCACTGGTTCTCTCAGCCCATCACTTCCACCCTGCTCAGCCCACGTCTGCTCCAGGTGCCTTGCAACGGGCCACTCAAGCCCGGACTGCCCATCTCAAGTTCGATGCAAAAGCTGATATGGATATGGACACATTAGGAAATTTTGTTATATCCGTTTGAGAAAATCTCAGGTTTATTGCATTAAACAAAAACAACCTGAGCATATCATCTCCTCCGAAAGAGGGCTTGTCGTTACGACTTCGGAAACAGTACTCCTTGACCCCTCTGCTCTCCAGGAAAGCCCTGTTTTTTCCTCGCTATCGTCGCCACTGCAATCTCACACCTGCAACCTCCCCCTCTCCTCCACAACAATGGCGAACTACCCCTGCGACCCCAACCCCCACCTCCCACCTAGAGCTGAAGTCATCCAACCCTGCATCCATCGCCGACGTCGGGGTTTTCGCATTTTTAGTGGAGATGCCCTGCTCCGGTGCGATGACATGGCCATTGTCATCCTTGAGCCTCCATCTGACCCTGAGAAGTTCGCCGAGGATGCACACCTTATCAGGAACTACTTCAACGATCGCGGTCTCAACATTCGCAATTTCTCTAGGTCTGCCATGGGTGCCGCTCCTGTACAGTTCTCTGATACTTGCGCTAGGGATACTGCTATTGAGCGTAGTCCTTTCTTTGTTGGAGACAGCATTCTTAGGGTGATCCCCCACAATAGAGGTCTAAACCATAGAAACATGACTTTTACTCATGATGTCTGGCTGATGATGGTTAATTTCCTACAAGATGCATGGCTAGTTGATAAAGTTAGAGAATCTATCAGTGAATTTGAAAAATTCTTAGTCTGGAACAGAGATTATTCTAACAGAGCTAGAGTCCTGGTTAAAGTCAGAGTGCCAGATATGCTTGAAATCCCTATTAGCCTGGTCCTAGGATACAATACCAGTGATGAAGGTCATGGTCATTCCTGGACTGTGGTGATTTATGTTCTGCAGGCTAGTGTGATTGGTGGACTTGGTGGTGATGAGGATCCTCTTCCACCTGATGGTGGTAACCCACACCCCATGCCCCAACCATTTGGTGGACACTGGGACGATATGGTCCATGATCATGTTCCTGAAGAACCAGAAAATGATGCACCTGTGATTCCCAATGTTGTAATACCATATAGAAATGCTGCACCTGCTGCTGACATTGAACCAATGATTGCTAACCGCCCCCAACTCAGTCCTGCAGATGCTGATCATATTGCTGAACTTGAACCAATGATGGAAGCTGTGGACTCTTTCAATGCCATCCATGGTCTGCTAACTGACATGGTTAAAAATGCACACACTACTCTAGGCAACACTGATATCTCTTGTATCCATGGTGCTGGATTCCAAATTCTTGATGTGGATACTGAGCATGGAAAGCAGAGGAAGTGTCTTCTGAAACTTTATGCAACAGCCCCTCATGTGTCAGCTTCTTCTTCTGTTTGCATCACTGAAATTTCTGATAATAATGTGCAAACCTCTCTGGATACATCTATTGGTGGTTCTTTAGCTGCCATTGAAGATAATATCTCCCTGGTGGCCAAACGCAAATTGCTGGCTCTAAAGGTTGTGACTTCTGTCAGACGCAGTAAAAGGATTGCCAACCAATCTGAGGGATACAAGAGCAAAGATGTTGCAATTAAAGCCCAGGAGAAAGAATGTTCATCTCTGATCAATACCTCAGGCAAATCCAGGAAGGTGGCCAAAATCAAAGCCCATCCTCATGAGGTGGTGATCATGGACCAGAATGGTCCACCTCCACCTGTCCTCCCTATTGACACCATCTAGTCCATTGGTATCAACCAATGCCTGATATCCCCTAGTGAGATTTCAGAGGACAAGCTCTTCTCTGAATGTGGCTAATGTCACATCAACCTTCTGCATGTAATAATGTGTGTCATATATGTTTAATGACACACAATTTTATGTTTCTAAAACTTCATCTACTTGATACTATCTGGCATGTAATAAGCACTTCTTTATTGCTCATGATGAGCAGAACCATATCCCTATATCTGCTTAAGTACCTGGATGTTTATTTATCCCCTTTTATGTTATTTACATCATCAACACCTTTATGGGATTTTCAATCTGGGTCCAAGATGCTTTTTACACTTTCATCTGATCTGCCAGCTGTCCCCAATAAATACCTGATTAACTATGTTGATCAGAACCTGTGGAACCCTCACATGTTGAATTATGAATAGGAACTGGATGATTCTTGACTGGAATGTTAGAGGGATCAATTCTAAGCTGAGACATGATCAACTTAGAGAAAAAGTCAATTCTAGCAATTGTGATATTATCTGCCTCCAAGAAACTAAAAGGGAAGATTTTGAACACTCCTATTTAAGGAAATTTTGTCCCAGGAGATTTTCTCACTTTGCTTTTTCTCTTTCACTTGGTAATTCTGGAGGATTAATTACTATCTGGAATGGTAGCCTTTTTTCAAGAGAGCTTCTTAGTCAATCGAAATTCCATTTAACTATGGCTCTTACATGTAAACACTCTGGTATCACCTCGATCTTGACCAATATTTATGGGCCTGCACACAATGAACACAGAGCTGAATTTTTCAATTGGATGCATAATATTGATACCTCCAATTACCCATTTTGGATGCTAGTGGGTGATTTCAACCTCATTAGAAGCCTTGATGATAGAAACAGAGAAGGTGGAGATGCTCATAATATGATGCTTTTCAATAATGTCATCCAATCTCATGACCTTGTGGAAGTACCACTGAAAGGAAGAGCATTCACCTAGAGTAACATGCAAGACCCCCCTCTTCTTGAAAAGCTGGATTGGATTTTTACATGTCCTTTATGGACCACAACTTTCCCCAATACTATGTCTCATCCACTCTCCAGAACTAGCTCTAATCATACTCCCATCAGTATCCAAGTGGGCACTACCATTCCTAAAGCACAATTATTCAGATTTGAGAACCACTGGCTGGAATTTGATGGTTTCTATGATACTGTGAATACCCTCTGGAACTCAGCTCCCTATATCAGTGACACTGCCCTTGCTTTCAACTGCAAATTCAAACATCTCAGAGATGAACTTAAAAAATGGTGCAAAAAAATTCAAACCTAAATCAGACTATTGAGAACTGCACATTTATCCTGGCTTTACTTGAGGGAATAGAGGATCAGAGGCCACTTGCTCTACATGAGAAGAATTTTAAAAAGATTTTGATGGAACATACCAACAAGCTCCTGGAGGCTAAAAAATATATTGGAAAAGCATAGCTAAAATCAGATGGGCAAAATTGGGAGATGAGAATACCAAATTTTTCTATGTTGTGGCTACCCAAAGCTTCAGGAGAAATCTCATCACACATATCAAGTCTGAAGACAATTTGATTCTGACTGAGCATGAACTCAAAGATGCTACAATCTGGAAATCTTACAAGCACAGACTTGGCACAAGTGAAAATATTACTAATGACATCAACCTTGATGATTTGATTTCACCTCATAATCTTCTTCACCTGGATGCTCTATTCACTAATGATGAGATTGATTCTGTGGTCAATGATTTTCCTTCTGATAAAGCTCCTAGCCCTGATGGATTCAATGGTAAATTCCTTAAGAAATGCTGGCATATCATCAAAGAAGATTTTGTAAAACTGGTACAGGAGTTCTATGATGAATCAGTAAATTTGGGTGCCATCAACACTGCATTTATTACTCTCATCCCCAAGATAAATGATCCTGAGACCATGAATGACTACAGACCCATTTCTCTGGTTAGTCTTCCACTTAAATTCATCACCAAGATTATGGCTAATAGACTCTAGAAGGTTATCAAACCCATTATACATAACAATCAATATGGCTTTATTAAAGGAAAAAATATCCATTATTGTCTGGGATGGGCTTTTGAATATCTTCACATCTGCCATGTGTCCAAGAAGCCCATTATTATTCTGAAGATTAATTATGAGAAAGCATTCGACAAGATTGAATATAATGCAATTATTAATATGCTGAATACCGAAGGTTTTGGCCCCAAATGGATTTCCCTAGTAAGATCTATATTGTACTCTGCCTCCACCTCAGTGTTACTGAATGGTGTCCCAGGAAAAAAAATATGCTGCAAAAGAGGTGTCAGACAAGGAGACCCCTTATCCCCCCTTCTATTTGTCTGCACAGCTGAGTTATTACAGGAAATTGTCAATGATGCCTGGCACAGAAATGAAATCAGCCTGCCACTTGATAATGATTATGGACAAAAATATCCAATTATTCAATATGCTGATGACACCTTGCTGATTATGCCTGCTGATAGTTTATAACTTAATAACCTCAAGACCAGACTCCAACAATTCAGCAATATGACAGGGCTCAAGGTAAATTATGACAAATCTACTCTGGTACCTATCAATATAAAAGTGGAATATGCATGTCAACTGGCATCTGATTTTGGATGCAAAGTGGAGAGCTTACCTTTCACATACCTGGGTCTCCCTCTTGGTACCACAAGACCATCTATTGATAGCTTGATGCCCATTATTTCCAAATTTGACAGAAGACTATTTGGACTATCTTCTCTCATGTCATATACAGGAAGACTCACATTACTGAATTCTGTATTAAATTCTATGCCCATCCATGCCATGTGCTCTTTTAAAGTCCCTTTAACAATTTTTACCCATTTCGAAAAAGGTGGCAGACAGTTCCTCTGGGCAGGAAAAGATATTCACAAACATGGCAAATGTCTTGCTAAATGGGATTTGGTATGTAGACCAAAAGAACAAGGAGGTTTTGGGGTCATAAACCTCAGGGTACAAAATCAGGCCCTCTTACTGAAGAATATTCATAAGTTCTACAACAGGGCTGATATACCATGGGTTGATCTCATTTGGAAAGCTTACTATCAAGGTGATTCTGCCCCACATTCAAAGAATCATATTAGATCTTTCTGGTGGAGAGATTGTATGAATTATGTTGATATTTACAGAGATCTGACTCACTGCAAAATTGGCAATGGAAAATCTATGCTACTATGGAAGGATCTATGGAAAGGTGAATGCTTTGAAGATAGATACCCACACCTACACTCTTTCTGCCACAATGATACTTTGACCATGGCTAAGGCCATCTCTGCAGCTGATAATGATTTTTATGAACTTTTTCAACTCCCCTTATCCATTATTGCTCATGAGGAATTTACTGATATGTTGGAGAATATCAGAAGCATAAATCACACTGATGACCATGATTCATGGTATTTTCCTGGGGGGAGACATTCAAAACGAGAAATTTCTACAGAGCACCCATTGGGGCACACCCAACACCAAAGCCCATACTGGATATTTGGAAATCATGTTGTCTCCCAAGACACAAATGTTTTGCTTGGCTGCTACTGAATAAGAGATTAAACACCAAGGATTTAATGACAAGAAAAAACTTCTTTGTGGAATTCAATGATTGTGTAATATGTGACACCTGTCCTCAGGAAACCCTGCTGCATCTATTTTTTGAATGCAGTTTCAGCCAAGGGTTCTGGTTGGCCTTGGGACTTGAATGGAACACAGATATGGAGATTCATCAGATGATCAATGATGCTAGAAGTAGATTCAGTCCCAATTTTCTTATGGAAGTTATCATCACTAGATGCTGGAGTATATGGGAGCAAAGAAATGGTTATATTTTTAGGGATCTAAATCCCTCCATCACTAGATGTATTTCTTTTTTTAAAGCAACTTTCACCTTGACTATGCATAGAGCTAAGCCTAGTCTCAAGGAAGGTATGCAAGAGTGGCTTGACACGCTATGAATGTAACCATCTGTAACATAGATTGAGCCTGGCTCAACCTTTTGTACATTATAAAATCTATAAAATGACACAGTAGGGGACTTCCCTACTGTTTTTGTCAAAAAAAACACATACTGTTTCAATCGGTCATCAATATTCCTTAGTATCATGGGCATATCACCAAGATGAAATGTCCTCTTAATCCTATAACCAAATATCAAAAATAAGAAAATATAGGTTTCATGGAAAGAAATCTCACAACTATTTGTTTTAGTAAGATAAATCAAGAAAAATGAAATCACGGAATAAGTTCAATAAAAGGCCTCATTTGGAACTTTTGATTTTCCATTTGTCTAATTTTCTTTCTTGTCACATCTCGGGAATTTGTGAAAAATCAAGAGACCATTTCTTATTACCTCTTATTTATGTTTCTAGCTATATTCTTGATTTTTCAGACCTTTCTAGGTTCTGTACTTTTTCAGATAATTAATTAATGAAATTTCTAAAATAATTTTTGTTATGTTGTTGATTTTTTAATTTAGCATGTTAAAAACTTTGGAGGACAAAAAAATCCGCATCACACTTTTCTAGGGAACTTAGCTGAATGTGTCGATGGAGGTCACGTGATGACAGTCTCCATACCTGTCCGAGTAATTTTAAAGGAACCAATTCCAAATTCATAGTGATCACCATGCTAATTCCTAGTATTTGTACCTTGGTTGTACAATACACTCTTCCTCAAAAAATAGATACTTCCTCCGTCCAGAAATAAGTGACTAGTTTTTGTCTAAATTCATATGATCTATGTAATAAAACACGTCTAGATACATATGAATCTAGACAAATTCAAGTCACTTATTTTTGGACGAAGAGAGTAATATCTATACTTTTGAGGGACAATACCTATCTATGACCCTTAAGTTGTATTGACGCAACATTTTAAAACATGGTGAACCTACGCACTGAGAAACGTTTAAATATGTGTATCTAGACAGAATCTGACAAAAGTTGTGTTAGTTAACTTGGAACGGAGGGAGTACCTAAGAGAGAAATCATACAGAATGCAAAAAGAAAATCCTGATGGGAACATTAGATGATGATCCCTATTAATTATTGCTAGCAAGGTTAAACTTTTGGAAATTACCATGGGAGACACTAATGATATACTGGACAAATCATAGATATAAAATCAGAAATTTGATCACCTAGTGCTAGAACCTTTCAGTGTCTTCTTGTTCCATCAACGAATATTTGGAACAATATAGAAGTAGCCAGTAGGTGCACCTAGATAACATAATTCGACACTTTGCAGATGTGCAGACCCTTTATTAGAAGTGCAAACATGTTGCAACCTAGATCGTCTTTTTTTAGATGCGCACATCACAAATCAGGCTAGCTCAACCTCACCTGTCACTTCCCCTAGTCGGGCACCGTAATCCAGAAAATTGCCAATCGCTCTTTTTATATCTTGCTGCAGCTCGTGCGGCTGGCGGCGAACATAGACCAAAGATTGGCATGCGTGCATGCAAAACCAAGTTGAACAAAGTTGACCCGAGAAGCGCCCATGGTTTACAGATAGATCGGAAAGTACGAATATTGTAACTCCTCACATATATATCCGTGCTCCTAACGGGAGTTAGTTGCATGCATGCAAATCCTGATCAGGCCACTAATTCAAAAAATTCTTGACATACTTACGTGGTACTACCTGAAAAGTTGTCGGCTTGTGGGGGAGACAGTCCGTGCATGCACCGGTCGCATGTTCTTGACTGAAGGCGCCAGAGGCCAATCGAGGGTGAGAGTTGAGGATTCCGGCGGTCGCTTCGAGAGAGATTGAGAACGGCGGCCGCTCCGAACGGGAGAGATTGCATTCTACGATACGAATGAGTTTTTTCATAATGGCATGGGTGGGTAATTTATTTTAACTTTCATTAAACACGAGATCTATTGGTTGTGGTTTAATTATTTTACTTATCAATGGCCAGATGTTTTGCTTTTTTTTGGGATTTTCTTAGGTTTCTGTCTTTTTCTGGTTAATCCGTTATGTACTTTTAATATATAATAGATGTGTTCATGGAGAAAGAGAAACTTGCGATGAATGGTAGCAACTTTACCAACTGGGTCATGAATTTGACGATTCTTCTCACTGCTGCACAAAAGTAATATGTGGTAGAAATACCGCTAGGCCCCCTAATGAGGAAAAGAACATCTATCTGACTCGACAGGAGGACCACAACTTAGTTCATTGCGGCATACTGTATGGGCTAGAGCCAGAACTTTGAAAGCGTTTTGAAAATGGCAATGTCTCTGATACCATGGGTGAATTGAAAATGATTTTCAATACCCATGCTGCCGTAGAGAGTTATAATACTTTTGAAAAGTTATTTAGCTGCATGATGGAAGAAAATAGCTCCGTTAATGAGCGGGTACTCAAAATGTCTGGGTATGCCGATAGGCTTGTGTCCTTGTAAATAACGATTCCCATTGACTTAGGCATACATCATGTTCTCCAATCTCTGCCACCTAGCTACAAGAGCTTCGTGATAAACTATAACATGAAGGGCATGAAGAAGTCTCTCTCTAAGCTTCTATCAATGCTTAAGACTGTAGAAGTGGAGATTAGGAAAGAGCATCAAGTGTTGATGATCAATAAGACCACCGGTTTCAAGAAATACAAGAAGGATAAACAGAAGGGAAAGAAGAGCGGCAAATCTGTTACTGCGTCTAAAAAGAAATCCCGACCTGGTCCTAAGTCTGATACCGAGTGCTATTAGAGCATCTCCACTCGGGGGTCTCAAAGGCCCCCCATAGCATTTTGGGGGGCGCCGGCGCAATAATTTGAGCCCAGCCGCGCGCCCCTTTTTTTTGGCGCCGGCGCGGCCCAGTTATTTACCCGGCGGCTCCAGGCCAAACCCAATGTATAGGGAGGCGAGCGGGGGCGCCGGATGGACGCGTGGCAAGGCGGGTGGCGGGAAGAGAAGGCGGGAGCACGCGTGGCAAACCGCCCCGGTCAAAGCTGGCCCGCATGGCAGCCGCATAGAGTCGTTCTTCCTCGCCATCAGCGCCGAGTAATGGTGCTACTTGCCGCAGCCTTCCCAGCGAACGGCAGCGGGCGGTGCAGCTAACGCGTCCCGTCAAAGGGGCAGGGCAGTGTTAATGCCCACCGCTCGCTTCCCCCTCCTCTCCATTATAAAAACCCGTGGCGGTTCCCATTGCCGCCGCACGCGCATTACCTCGACGGCGAGCTCCACCATCTCCTCCCCCAAACGTCGTCTTCTTCTCCCTCTCTCTTGGCAATGGCGGGCTACGACGGCTATGACGGTGCGGCGGCCAACGGCTTTGGCCGCCTGTGGCTCCATGTCGACGAGGCGCATGCGCTATGGAGCGCCAGCTACTTGTCCCGCCGGCTTTCCGGATTCCGACGGGGTGGGCGGTGAGCCGCGGGGGCCTCGCTGTGCCGCCCATCCCTACTGGCGCGGCCTGCAGGGCCCCGATCTATGAGCACTACTGGGGGTGCTCACCGACGAGGAGCGCAACGACCCCCAGTGGGATCCTGACAACCTCCAGGCGTGGGCGGCCTTCTTCGCGCGGCAGCACGAGGAACGCATCGAGGCCTACGATGGCGTTGGCCCGCCGCTGGCGAACTACAACAGCGAAGGCCGGAAGCGATGGTGGAGCGCTCCGGGACGCACCCTCTCCTGGGTCCTGGACCACATGCCCAATGGCAACAACCCGCCGTTGGTGACGCCGTCGCGCATCCCGCCGTTCGTGAGCCCAAGGAGTGGACGCCACTGCCGGAGTACAAGGCGGCAGCGCTCCAGCTAGCGGACGGCGAGGACCCGGATTAATTGCCGGGTTAGAGGATGCTGGAGCGGGCATCCTTCAACGCCGTCATGCCGGCCACCGACGAGTTCGCCCCTAGTTGGTCCACGTAGGACTGGCGGCGGGAGCAGGCCGAGCGCGCCAGGCGCCACGGCCTCGTCGTCGACATCGATGACGACGAGGGGGCGGCTGGTCCTTCCACGAGGCCAGCACGCAGGACCAGCGGCGAGGGGTGCAGCCGCCTACCGCCGACGAAGGACGAGCCGCCGGGCGACGACGATGATGAGGACGGCCTATTCGACAACGCCACGGCGATATACCGCCTGCTCGGAACCGGCCGTGGCCGTCATTAGTTGTCGTTTTTTTTAATTTTTGTTAAATTTAAACTGTTCGTCTCGTTTTGTTAAAATTTGAACTGTTTGTCCAAATTTCTGTTAAATTTAGAATATTTAAATTTTATATGGGGGGCACGACTGGGAGCCGGTGCCCCCCCTATACGGGCAAAAAAAGGGCCGCGCCAGAGCCCGTACGGGGTTACGAGTGGAGATGCTCTTATTAAGGGGACTAGCCATTGGAATCACAACTGCATCAAGTATTTGGCGGACAGAAGGCCGGCAAGGCAAATAAAGGTATATGTGATATACATGTTATTGATGTGTACTTGACCAGTACTCGTAGTAGCACCTGAGTATTTGATACTGGATAGGTTGCTAATATATATAACTTGAATCAGAGGCTGTGAAACAAGCGACCGCTAGCAAGGGGTGAAGTGAAGATGCGTGTCGGCAATGGAACAAGAGTTGATGTGATCGTTGTCGAAATGCTACCTCTCCACCTACTATCGAGATTAGTGATAAATCTAAATAATTATTATTTGGTGCCTACACTGAGCATGAACATTGTATACGAATCATGTTTGATGCGAAGTGGTTATTCATTTAAGTATGAAAACAATGATTGTTTGATTTATATGAATTATATCTATTGTGGTCATGCACCTGTGATGAATGATTTATTTCTGTTGGATCTCGATAATAGTGTTACACATGTTCATAATATTGATGCTAATAGGATTAAACTTGGTGATGATATATCTACATGTATGTGGCACTGTCGTCTAGGTCATATTGGTGTTAAACGCATGAAGAAGCTCCATTCTGATGGACTTTTGGAATCACTTGATTTTGAATCATTTGATACATGTGAGCCATGCCTTATGGGTAAGATGACTAGAACGCCGTTTTCCGGTTCAATGGAACGGGCAAAAGATTTATTGAAAATCATACATACTGATGTATGTGGTCGAATAGGTGTGTCTTCGCATGGTGGATATCATCATTTCGTTACTTTCACGGATGATTTGAGTAGACACAGGTATATCTATTTGATGAAACACAAGTCTAAAACCTTTGAAAAGTTCAAGGAATTTCAGAATGAAGTGGAAAATCATCATAATGGAAAGATCAAATTTCTACGGTCCGACCATGGAGGAGAGTATCTTAGTTACGAGTTTAGCGCACATATGAAAGATTATGGAATAGTTTCACAACTCACGCCTGCCGGAACACCACAATGTAATGGTGTGTCAGAACGTCGTAATCATACTTTTTGTATATGGTTCGATCTATGATGTCTCTGACTGACTTGCCACTGTCATTTTGGGGTAATGCACTGAAAACCGCTGCATCTCTTTAAATCACGCACCATCTAAATCCGTTGAAATGCGTCTTCATAGGATACCCTAAAGAAACAATTGGGTATTCCTTCTATCATAGATCCGAGGACAAGGTTTTTGGTGCCAAGAATGGATCCTTTCTTGAGAAGGAGTTTCTCGTGAAAGGTGTGAGTAGTTGGAAGGTAGAACTCGAAGAGGTTATTGAACCTTTTCTTCATGAAACGACAAGTGTCGCAGCACCATAAATTGTTCCGGAGTTGACTTCACCAAATGAAGAGGGAACTAATGATAATGATCATGAAACTCGCAGGTCAAGCAGGACACGTGCAGCTCCTAAACTATACAGAAATCCTGCTATAAATTTCATGGATGATGAAATAGATGACCTTGTGACGTATGAAGAAGCAATGATGAACCCGGATTCCAACAAATGGTGAGAAGCCATGAAAACCGAGATGGAATCCATGTACGAAAACCAGGTTTGGACCTTGGTGGACTTACCTTACGTCCGAAAGACCGTTGAGAATAAATAGATTTTCAAAAGGAAAATTGATGCTGCTGGTAATGTAACCATCTATAAAGCTCGACTTGTCGCAAAGGATTTTCGACAAATTCAAGGAGTTGACTACGATGAGACATTCTCTCCCGTAGCGATGTTAAAATCAGTTAGGATTATGTTAGCAATTGCTGCATATTTCAATTATGAGATATGGCAGATGGATGTCAAAACTACGTTCCTCAATGGTAATATTGAAGAAGAGTTCTATATGGTATGCAAACTTCAGCGATCCATCTATGGACTTAATCAAGCATCCCAGAGTTGGAATCTCCGCTTTGATGAGGTGATCAAAGAGTTTGGATTTGTCCAAACTTATGGAGAGGATTGTATTTACAAGAAAGTGAGTGGGAGCAATGTGGCATTTCTGATATTATATGTGGATGACATATTACTGATTGGAAATGATATAGATCTTTTAAATAGTGTTAAAAGTTATCTAAACAACAAATTTTCGATGAAGAACCTTGGTGAAGCGTCATATATATTAGGCATTAAGATCTATAGAGATAGATCAAGGCTCCTAATAGGGCAATCATAGAGTACATACCTTGCTAAGATTTTAAAGAAGTTTAAAATGGATGAAAGTAAGAAAGGGTTCTTACCTATGTTGCAAGGCAAGACATTGAGTAAGACTCAAAGTCCGGCTACAGCGGAAGAAAGAGAGATAATGGATAAATCCCCTATGCTTCAGCTATAGGCTCTATAATGTACACCATGTTATGTACAAGACCGGATGTGGCACATGCTATTAGTTTGACTAGTAGGTACCAATTTGATCCAGGTACGAAACACTGGATAGCAGTCAAGAATATCCTTAAGTACTTAAGAATAACTAAGGAAATGTTTCTTCTATACGGGGGTGAAGAAGAGCTAGTCGCTAATTGTTATGTCGATGCCAGCTTTGACACTGATTCAGATGACTCTAAGTCTCAATCCAGATACGTATTTCTCATGAATGGAGCAACAGTTACTTGGAGGAGCTCCAAACAACCTATGGTTACAAGATCAACAACGAAGGCAGAATATATTACTGCTTCAGAAGTAGCGCGGGAAGCGGTTTGGATGAAGGGGTTCATAACCGAACTAGGTTTGGTTCCTAGTGCATTGGACCCAATGGTGATCTATTGTGACAACAATGGAGCCATAGCCAATGCGAAGGAACCAAGGTCTCACAAGAATTCCAAGCATATTAAGTGTCGGTTTCACTTCAGTCGCGAGCATGTTAAGGATGGAGATATAAAGATTTGTAAAGTACATGCGGACCTAAATGTAGCAGATCCGTTGAATAAAATTCTCCCTAAGTCAAAACATGATCAACACGAGAACTCCATGGGCGTTAGATTTATCACTATGTAACTAGATTATTGTCTCTAGTGCAAGTGGGAGACTGATGGGAATATTTCTTGAGAGGCAATAATAAAGTTGTTATTATATGTATTCCAAGTATATGATAGACGTTTATTTTGCATGCTATAATTGTATTAATTTGGAAACGTTAATACATGTGTGTTTAATAAACAATTAGAAAGTTCCTAGTTATGCCTCTCTTATAAACTAGCTCGTTGATTAACAAGATGATCAAGGTTTCCTCATCATGGACATTGGATGTTGTTAATAACAAGGTCACACCATTGGTGGAATGATGTGATGAAAATTCATCTGAAGTATAGCATTACAATCAAAGTCGTTGTGTTTATATTGCTATAACATCATACAAAGTAATCCTAGTCCTTAGACCATGAGATCATGTCAATCACTAACACTGGAAGAGTATCTTGATAACATCAAACGTCACACCGTGAAAGGGTAACTATAAAGGTGGGTTTAGTGCTACGAAGGTGGTATGTAGAGGCTCATGGATCCAGAGTGAGATTTGTCCATCCCGATGACGGATAGATATACTCTGGGCCCTCTCGATGATATCACATTGAGATAGCTTGCAAGTAAGTGATGTGATCACTAGAATTTTATATCATGGGAATGAGAAAAGCGTGCATGTAGGTAATGGGATCAAACTAGGTATAAAGATACCGATGATCGAATCTCAGACATGTAATATATCGCGAGACAAAGGGATTTAGTTATTAGCATTAAAGGTTCTCGTCATCATACAAGTCATCGTTGAATGTCTAGGAGTCAGTATGGATCTCCAGATCCCGCTTCTAATTATTGATCTGAGAGGGGTCTCGATCATGTCTGCATTATTCGCGAACCGTAGGGTGACACACTTAAGGGATACCAACACCATTTGGAGAAAATATGTTCTACACGAAAGAATTGCAAAGCACTGGAATTATTTCAATAGACATCGGAACTGTTTCGGGTGAAATTGCTGAAATTGGTTCTGCATGTGATATTGAAATATTGCAGGGGGAAAATGTTTATATGAATGTTTTTAATTAAATTAATTAATAAAATTCTGAATAAAATAAATAAAAGAGTTTTATTAAATGAGAGTTGCATTTAATTTGGTGGAAATTTAATGCATTTTGAGTGGGATTTTGAGTGGAGAAAATGGAGGGCCAAATTTATGTGAGTGGAGCTTCCACCACATGAATGAGGAAGATGTGGGGGCACTCTCCAGGGGCGCCAACCATGGGGAGGGGCTGTCCCCTGATGACCCACAAGTATAGGGGGTGTATCGCAGTATTTTCAAGGGAAGTGAAACCCAATTTATTGATTCGACACAAGGGGAGCCAAAGAATATTTATAAGCCTAACTGAGTTGTCAATTCAGCTGCACCTGGAAACAATCTTGCTCACAGCAGTTTATCAGTAGCAATAGTTTGTAGAAGGAATAGTAAAGTAGCAGGAGTAGTAAAGTAAAGACAGTAGTAACAATAGCAGTAAACAGTAGGATTCGAGTGCGGTAGGCATAGGGATGGATGGACGGGCGTTGCATGGACAAGACAATTCACATAGCAATCAGGACATAGGGCAATTGCAGATAAATAATAATAAGCATCCAAGTACTAGATAATCCTAGGCATGTGTTCCATATATAGTCATACGTGCTCGCAAATGAGAACTTGCACAACATCTTTTGTCCTGCCAGCCCGTTTGTAGCAGGGCCTCAAGGGAACTACTGGCAATTAAGGTGCTCCTTTTAATAGAGCACCGGAGCAAAGCATTAATACTCCATGAACACATGTGATCCTCACATCAAAGCCATTCCCTCCGGTTATCCTGATATCTGTCACTTCAGGGCCATTGGTTTCGGACAACAACGTGTGTATATAACTTGCAGATAAGACCATAAACAATACTATCATAATGAATCAATAACATGTTCAGATCTGAAATCATGGCACTCGGGCCCTAGTGACAAGCATTAAGCACAACAAGTCGCCTATCATAGCTTTCAATTATCATTGCCCCTGTCATAAGCATCTTCAAGTGATTAAGGTTAAAGTGAACAAACTATGGTGTACATGCTTGACAAAGTATAAGTTGGAAATCTCATGTCCCTTGAATATGAGGGTCGCTCCTCATGCTACTCAAGTTTAGTCACCGGTAAGTTTTTGTCATCGTAAGTACATGTGTATCATAGAGAACCGCTTAACGGGTACCCTTGCCTGATGATACTAAGAATCCCCATATCAAAATGACAAGGCAAGCAGACAACAAGTATCTCAGAAATCTTCTTATTTACCATGGGAATATGGTGCTTTTTTCTCTCTTTCCTCTTTTCATAATATCTTTTTTTCTTTTTCTCTTTTTTCCCAATATAGGACTCTTTTTTTATAAGAAGAATGCTTCATAGACAGCTCATTATGGTTACGCTGCAGGTTTCCACCATGTCAGCATGGATTAGACCAACGGCCCAGGCGTTTCTCTAACACATATACATAACTCCATGGACTTACAAGCTCCCCTTTCATTTCACACCGACGACATCCATAGACAAAAGAGCATGATATCAACTAGGTACAAAGTACCCGTGCAATGTTGAAAGCGTTCCCCATGACAGCATGGTTCTGCTAATCCCCAACAAATAAGTGCAAGCATATCTAACATAGACGACACAATGGTTCAAGTTTATTAAGGGCAAGAAAAGTAAAGTGTTCCATCAAGTTCGTGAGAGCTTTAATCACTAGTTTTCTCATAACAAGTTTAATTTGGAAGGTAAACAAAAACATGAAAATACTTGGAATAGCATAAGCTAATAGGTAGGTATGGTGGACTCTTTTGAATAACTTGGTTTAGGGAGTTGGATGCATGAGTGGAACTCATACTTGGTTGTGGAGGCTAGCAAAAGACTGGGAGCGACAAACAAGGAGAGCAATAATGGCCATAATCATGCAGAGCGACAAAACATCATTGATCAAAGCATAAAGTGATACTACAAGTTGAAAACTAAAGGATCATAAAGTCTATGGTGACTTGGGATAGTCATAACATTGTGTGAGCATGTGCCAAGTCAACCCAAATAAAGCATCAAAGGAGAAAACCACAATACTATGCTTTAATATGCTAAAACAACGCATGATTCTTCAAAGGCACATTAAGCAATCTCAATTGTTTATAACAAGTCATGCTACAGAAAATAATACTAAGCATAAATCCAAAACAATATCAAGCATGGCATGACAAAGCATAGACCATAGTCAAAAACAAGCTCTTTTTACCACATAAGCACGAACTTTCCCACTCTTTTCCAAACCAAACCAAACTATTTGCAAACCAATGTATGAAAGAGGGGTTCCAACCAATTTATTCATAAGACTAAGAAAACCAAGAAAATGAAAAACCAAAACGAAAACGAAAAAAAGAAGACGCTCTAAGAACAACACAATTGTGCATGAAACAATAAAAATGAAGCGTTTGGAAGAAACCTGGGATTTTTATTGATGAAGAAGGGGATGCCTTGGGCATCCCCAAGCTTTGATGCTTGTACCTATTGGATATTTCTTGGGGTGACACACGTGGAATCCCCAAGCTTGAGATTTATTCCATCCTTCATCTCATTACTCATTCCTTCCATACACCTGCAATTTTTCCTTCATACAAAACTTCACACAATCTTTATTAGCAACATTAGTGCACTCAAGATATTAAGTCTTAAGGTTCAGTTATAACACCAATAAAACTTCCATTACAACACTAGCTACTTAAGCACTTCCCTCAAAAAGTTCAATTCCCCAAAAGAACTCAAAAAGGAACCAACAAGAAGCAAATGGAGAAAATGGCAGAAATCTGTCAAAACAGACCAGCAGGTAAAGACAAATTTTTTCAAAGACCTTCTGTTGCTCAAATCAAAAAGTGTTGAACTAAGGAAAGTTATATAACAACCTGGGGCAGAAGCATAAAAATTCACGCCTCAAAACAACGTTGAGAGATTTTACACGAATTTTTATGGTGAAGCACAGAAATCTGTTTCGGGACAGCAACTTTTCCGACCATTACTTCTCTCTTGTTAGAGGTTACTCTTGGCACAAAAAGAAAATAAAAAGGATAAACAGAGGTTATTACTAAAGTAATAACTTTCAAGACTCATCTAAAAATTTTGGGTTATCTCCCAATAAGTACTTTTCTTTAACGCCTTTAAGTTAGGCATAAGCAAAAACTAAAATGGATAGAATAGAAGTAAGCGGAGATAATCATGGTGAAAACATTGTTTTGTTCAATGAAATCCTTTTGTTAACAAGGTTTATCAGGTTTTTCTACCAAAACAATTTCATGTGAGAAAAAACTTTGTATTCCACTAGTGATTATGTTACCTCAACTTTGATAGCAATGGTCCCAATCATAATAGTTTCAATTTTTTCTCTTGGTATGGGACAATATATCTCTCCAACTTGAATGCCCTCAACATGTTTAATTGAATTCAAACCATAAGTCCTTTCAATCTTCTTGGGGAAATAGACAGTGTGTTCTTTGTCATTAACATTGAAAGTCACCTTTCCTTGATTACAATTAATAATAGCTCCTGCAGTATTAAGAAAAGGTCTCCCAAGAATAATGGACATATTATCATCTTCAGGCATTTCAAGCACAACAAAATCAGTTAATATCAAGCAATTATGAGCCACTTGAACAGGTACATCCTCACATATACCCATAGGAATAGTGGTAGATTTATCAGCCATTTGCAAAGATATATCAGTTGGTATTAATTTTTCTAGTTGAAGTCTCTTATAGAGAGAGAAAGGCATAACACTAACTCTAGTTCCCAAATCACACAAAGCAGTTCTAACATAACTGTTCTTAATAGAGCAAGGGATAGTTGGAATCCCCGGGTCTCCAAGTTTCTTAGGAACCTTACCATTAAAGGAATAATTAGCAAGCAAAGTAGAGATTTCTTCATTAGGGATCTTCCTTGTATTCGAGACAATATCCTTCATATACTTTGACTAAGGAGGCAATTTAATAGCATCAACCAAAGGAATTTGCAGGAATGAAGGTTTCATCCACTCACAAAACTTATTATAGTGTTCATCTTCCTTTGACTTGTGTTTCTTATCAGGGAAAGGCATAGGTTTTTGGACCCAAGGTTCTCTTTCACTACCATGTTTCTTAGCAACAAAATCTTGTTTAGTGTATTTAGTATTCTTAGTGTGGTTTTTAGGTTCTTCTTCAACTTTTTCTTCATTAGGAACTTCATTTTCTTCATTAGCACTTTCAGTTTCAGCATGAGAGATGAATATACTATTAGGATCTATAGCAGGTTTAGAGGGTTCTACAACAGTTTTATGTTTGTTTTTCCTTTTCTTACGAGTAGAGCCACTATTTTCAGCTTGTTGAGAATCCTGCTCAATTCTTTTGGGATGCCCCTCAGGATATAGAGGATCCTGAGTAGCAGCTCCACTTCTAGTTTTAATTTCATAAGCATGTTTTTCTTTAGCAGCATTAACTAGCAAGTCTTTTTGCACTTTAAGGAGTTGATCTATTTGAGTTTGAACCATTTGAAAGTGTTTAACAATCATTTTAACACCATTAGAGGTTCTTTCCACAATATCTTTCAACTCAACAATAGCTCTAGTGTTTTCCATTCGATGATTTTGCACCCTTTTATTAAAATTATCTTGCTTAACAATAGAGATATCGAATTCTTCAAAGCATTGATCAGGACATTTAGAGTAAGGGATATCACGTTCATCAAAGTGTTGGAGAGAGTGTACCTCAATAGTGGGTGAGTTGGGAATAGGCTTACATAATTCTTCTATAGGAGGTAAATTCTTGGCATCTGCAGCTTTAATTCCCTTCTCCTTAAGACATTTCTTAGCTTCCTTCATCACTTCATCATTTAATTCAATAACTCCCCTCTTCTTTGATGTTGGAATAGGCTCCTAAATAGTAGGTTCGGGTATAATTACTTCAGGTATAGCTTGTTCAGGAGGAGTCCAATCTTCATAGTTCTTACTTATTTTAGCCATTAATTCCTCAGCTTCCTTAGGAGTCCTATTCCTGAAAACACAATCAACACAACTATCTAGGTATGTCCTAGATTCCTCGGTTAGTCCATTATAAAATATATCAAGAAGCTCATTCTTAGGTAATGGACTTCCAGCCTGTGCATGAATCAAAGCACAAAACTTTGCCCAAGATTCGGGCAATATCTCTTTTTCTCCCTGTTTAAAATCAAAAAGTTCCTGCAAAATAGCATGTCTAGCACTTGGAGGAAAATATTTCTGCAGGAAAGTACTAATCAAGAAATCAGGGGTATCAATAGATCCAGGAGGTAAATTACTAAACCAAATTTTAGCTTCTCCTTTCAGTGAAAAGGGGAAAATCTTAGCAACAAAGTAAGTATGCATCTTAATATCATCAGAAAACAAGCCACTCATGGTAGAAAGTTCATTCATATGTGCTACCGCACTTTCATTCTTAGTCCCACAAAAAGGTTCTTTCTCAACAATAGCTATGTAAGATAGATCAAGAGAGAAATCATAATCTTTATCTTTAATGTTTATGGGAGAAGCAGCAAACTTAGCAATATGAGATAATTTGGGCCTAATAGTACGCCTCTCAAGGAGACTCTTAGCAGTGCTCCTATCATGGGTGTTTTTACATTCTTTAATAAATTCATCGGTCATCTCAACATAACCATCTTCAATATCATAACTCTCACTAGTCTCAGGTGAACTAACAGGTGTAGTAGTGTCTTCATTAGGAGTTTCAGTATTTCCAGCTATAGTTCTAGCAATCGTATCATCTAGGAAAGGACCTAATGAACCACTCTTATCAAGCATAGTAGAAGCATCATCATAAGCATCAGAAGTTTCAGATTCAACAGTAGTAGCAGTGTGTGTAGCAGGTGTATGTGGTGGTGTAACGAGCTTACTTATAACAGATGGTGAATCAAGAGCAATAGAGGTGTTCAGAACCGTACCTCTTCTTGTAGTGGATGGTAAAATAGGAACCTTGCCATCACGAGACTTACCCATGATGGATGGATAGCAACAAACAATAGAGAATCCAAGTGAACTTGATAAATAAAGCTATGCTCCCCGGCAACGGCGCCAGAAAATAGTCTTGATGACCCACAAGTATAGGGGGTGTATCGCAGTATTTTCGAGGGAAGTGAAACCCAATTTATTGATTCGACACAAGGGGAGCCAAAGAATATTTATAAGCCTTAACAACTGAGTTGTCGATTCAGCTGCACCTAGAAACAATCTTGCTCGCAGCAGTTTATCAGTAGCAACAGTTTTGTAGAAGGAATAGTAAAGTAGCAGCAGTAGTAAAGTAAAGACAGTAGTAACAATAGCAGTAAGCAGTAGGATTCGAGTGCGGTAGGCATAGGGATGGATGGTCGGGTGTTGCATGGACAAGACAATTCACAGAGCAATCAAGACATAGGGCAATTGCAGATAAATAAGAATAAGCATCCAAGTACTAGATAATCCTAGGCATGTGTTCCATATATAGTCATACGTGCTCGCAATAAGAACTTGCACAACATCTTTTGTCCTACCAGCCCGTTTGCAGCGGGGCCTCAAGGGAACTACTGGCAATTAAGGTGCTCCTTTTAATAGAGCACCGGAACAAAGCATTAACACTCCATGAACACATGTGATCCTCACATCAAAGCCATTCCCTCTGGTTATCCTGATTTCTATCACTTCAGGGCCATTGGTTTCGGACAACAACGTGTGTATATAACTTGCAGATAAGACCATAAAGAATACTATCATAATGAATCAATAACATGTTCAGATCTGAAATCATGGCACTTGGGCCCTAGTGACAAGCATTAAGCACAACAAGTCGCAACAAAGTCATAAAGCAGTAATAAAAGATACTAGGCACCATCCCATAACAATCTGATGCCATTACATGAACGATCTCATCCAATCCCTACCATCCCCATAGCCTACAGTGAGAGATTACTCACTCATAAATGGGGGAAACATGGATGGTCGATGGAGAAGCGATGGTGATGATGATGGCGATGATCTCCTCCAATTCCCCGTCCCGGCAGGGTGCCAGCACGGAGTTTCTGGTGCTGTTTCGTGGAATCTGGTGGTGGCAGCGGAGCGGAACTCCTTTTGGAAAAACGTCGAACCCCCCTGAGTTTTTAGGTCAGAAGGCAACTTATAGGCGAAGAGGGAGACCGAGGGGGAGTCTCGCCCAGACCACCTCTGGCGGCTGTGGTTTGGCTGGGCCCCAGCCCCACTCCGTCTCATATTCTGGCTCCGGGAGTCTTCTGGTGAAATAGGATTTTTGGCTTTTGTCCCGTCCAATTCCGAGAATATTCATTTTCTGACTTTCGTGGAACCAAAAACAGCAGAAAATAGGCAGCTGGCACTGTGGATCTTGTTAATAGGTTAGTCCAAGAAATCATATGAAAAGTACTCCAAAGTGTGGACAAAACACAAGAAAGTAGATAAAACCAAGCATGAAACATCAAAAATTATAGATACATTTGCAATGTATCATCCCCTCTCGTATAAAAGGCCCCCTTTCACTCCTTCTCACTCACACCTCCTCGTGAAGGATATCTCTCCCCTCTAGAATTATTTCCCCATGGTATAGGATTAGCGAGATACATGCTCCCGGTGGCATTTCGTCTAGAAGGAGTTGCTGCTTCCGCTGTATCACTGGAGCGAGGAGGTGGAGGTTGTTCGGTGGCCTGAACGTGTGTGCGATCACGGATGTGCTGTGAGTTGCGGCGCTGGACTTCTTCTCGATCCTAAGATCAGCAAGCATTCGACTATATCATCCACGAGTTCAACCTCGTTACACTTTGTTGGTCTGCAATGGTATGTTCTCTATGGATGTATATCCACCCGTAGCTTGTATCTAGTAGATAGATCTTGGTGCTTAGTAGTTCCCATCGTAGGAAATTTTTGTTTTCTATGCTACAAACCCAATAGAGACATGTTCCACGCTTGACATGCAACTAGTTATGCATAAGTGGCTAGCTGGTGTCTGTATCTCCTACTATAGTAAGTATTTGATTTACAATGAGTTGCTAATAATTTGGTTATCATCATTGTGGTTCCATGTTCGTAGGTAAGACCGGTTCTATCTTCGAAAGCCCTAAGCCACGTGAAACTTGCAATGGATAAATTAGAAGCGTCTAGTTTAGATTGTTGTTGGGCTGGTGTCATGATATGGTAATATTTTAAGATGATTTATAATAGATACTCTTACAACACACCTAATGTCTAAGTTCCATAGACCTTAACCTTACACACAAAGGAATAATAAAGATCATACAACGATGCACATGATAGTGATCAAGTGCAAGAACCATATCATTTCACTTTACACATATGATGTTTGCATCTTATATTGCTTGTTTGGCGTTTTAGTAGCATTATAAGATGATCCCTCATTTAGATATCAAGATAAAAATCTGTTCTTCCTTAGGTATGCACTGTTTTATGTTTTGCCGCTTCAAGACATCACGTGATGATCGGCTGTACTTGAATCCACGATCATATAACGGGTGTAAGACAGTGATGTCTACGCACTTATATTCTTGTAGACAGTTGTTGGGCCTCCAAGTGCAGAGGTTTGTAGAACAACAACAAGTTTTCCCTTAAGTGGATCACCCAAGGTTTATCGAACTCAGGGAGGAAGTGGACAAAGGTATCCCCTCTCAGGCAACCCTGCAATCAAGATACAAGAAGTCTCTTGTGTCCCCAACACACCCAATACACTTGTCAGGTGTATAGGTGCACTAGTTCGGCAAAGAGATAGTGAAATACAAGTGTTATGGATAATTATAAGTGGTAACGGTGCCAGAAAATAGCTTGATGGCGTGAAAGAGACTAAAGTAAAGCTGAAATAAAGATAGAAGCAAGCAAACATGTAATAGATCTAATAGCAAACGGTGTTTCAATGCTTATAAACAAGGCCTAGGGATCATACTTTCACTAGTGAACAGTCTCATATAAATATCTTCTCTTTATGATACTACTCTTAACTACTCTCCGGTTGGACACTCTAATCCATGGTAGGGCTATAACAACACTCCTCAAAGTAATCCTTTCCCATCTAGATAACCCCACACTATCACCTTGAGTACTAGATGAGTCCAACAAACACCACAATTTCATAAAGACATCCAACTCCAAATATAACTAATAACAATTATTTGTAATCTCTAGCCTAAGTGCCACCGTGGTGTGCACGCTGTCACTTTCACACACATGGGGAGGGCAGAGATCTATTAAAGCACTTGAGTAGCAAGGTAGATCCATAGATTACAAGCTCATGATCTTGATAAGATCATGCATAGAGAGAGATGTACTCATAGCTATCGATAGAACCCTTAGCCTCGAGAGAGAACTACTCCCTCCTCATCATGGGAATCAGCAATGGTGATGGAGATGGCGGTGGAGATCGATGGAGATGGCTCCGGGGGCACTTCCCCGTCCCAGCAAGGTGTCGGAACAAAGACTTTCTATCCCCCGAATCTCCCCTTCGGTGGCGGTGGCGCTGCTGAACTTTTCTTGGCTGGAGGCTTGATTATTTAGGGTTTTTGCATCGGGAGGCATCTTATAGGCGGAGAGGCAAGGTCGGTGGGCAGCCAGGGGGCCCACACCATGCCCTAGCGTGGCCGTGGGGGACCTGCGCCTAGGGGTGGTTTGGCCACCCTGTGGCCCCCCCTTCGACTCTCCTTCTGGCTCCGTGAATCTTCCGAGAAAATAACGACTTTGCCTTTTGTCCAGTCCAATTCGAAGAATATTCATTTTTTGACTTTCTGGAACCAAAAATAGCAGAAAACAGGCAACTGGCACTATGGCTCTTGTTAATAGGTTAGTCCAAGAAATCATATGAAAAGTACTCCAAAGTGTGGACAAAACATAAGAAAGTAGATAAAACCAAGCATGGAACATCAAAAATTATGGATACATTAGCAACATATCAACATCCCTAAGCTTAACTCCTGCTCGTCCTCGAGTAGGTAAGTGATAAAAAGAAAGAATAATTTTTTAGGTGACATGCACCATCATAAACTTGATCAAAGTATTTGTAAAACATTCGAAGCTGGGATCATAGTACTTCAATCATAACATGAAAGACAAAGTTCTAGCAATAAGACAAAGAAACTATGTTGCAACATGAAAAGGCACAAACAAAAGATTAATGAATAACAATGCTTTGCAAGACGTTTGTTTGTTTCACATAAAGAAAACATAGCATAGTGGCATCCAGGTTGTCCCTCATAGAGTAGCAAACATAAATGCATAGGACACCTTCAAAGTTCATAAGAGTGACTAGATACAAATAGTTTAAAACAAGCAATATCAAAGATATGCATCAATCAACAAGTCTTGGGACAATGCACATAGAACTAAGAATGGCCACTATACTCTCAAAGTAGGTGCATAAAGATAGAAGGTGGAGACTCAACATAAAAGTAAAAGAAAGGCCTTGATAGAAGGAAGTAGGGATTCAAGTTTCATAAAGAGCTTCCAAAAATTATGGTACATAATAGCTTTCAGCTCTCATTGCCCCTATCATAAGCATCTTGAAGTGATTAAGGTTAAAGTGAACAAACTATGGCGTATATGCTTGACAAAGTATAAGTTGGAAATCTCATGTCCCTTGAATACGAGGGTCGCTCCTCATGCTACTCAAGTTTAGTCACCGGTAAGTTCTTGTCATCGTAAGTACATGTGTATCATAGAGAACCGCCAACGGGGTACCCCTTTCCCGATGATACAGAAGAATCTCCATATCAAAATGACAAGGCAAGCAGACAACGAGCATCTCAGCATTCTTCTTATTTACCATGGGAATATGGTGCTTTTTTCTCTCTTTCCTCTTTTCATAATATCTTTTTTTTATTCTTCTCTTTTTTCTCAATATAGGTCTCTTTTTTATAAGAAGAATGCTTCATAGATAGATCATTATGTTTACGCTGCAGGTTTCCACCATGTCAGCATGGATTAGACCAGCAGCCCAGGCGTTTCTCTAACACATATACATAACTCCATGGACTTACAAGCTCCCATTTCATTTCACACCGACGAAATCGATAGACAAAAGAGCATGATATCAACTAGGTACCAAGCACCCGTGCAATGTTGAAAGTGTTCCCCATGACAACATGGTTCTGCTAATCCCCAACAAATAAGTGCTAGCATATACAACACAGACGACACAATGGTTCAAGTTTATTAAGGGCAAGAAAAGTAAAGTGTGCCATCAAGTTCGTGAGATCTTTAATCACTAGTTTTCTCATAACAACTTTAATTCGGAAGGTAGATAAAAACATGAATATACTTGGAATAGCATATGCTAATAGGTAGGTATGGTGGACTCTTCGGAATAACTTGGTTTTAGGAGTTGGATGCATGAGTGGAACTCATACTTGGTTATGGAGGCTAGCAAAAGACTGGGAGCGACCAACTAAGAGAGCAGTAATGGCCATAATCATGCAGAGCGACAAAACATCATTAATCAAAGAATAAAGTGATACTACAAGTTGAAAACTAAAGGATCATAAAGGCTATGGTGACTTGGGATAGTCATAACATGGTGTGAGCATGCGCCAAGTCAACCCAAATAAAGCATCAAAGGAGAATACGACAATACTATGCTTTAATATGCTAAAACAACGCATGATTCTTCCAAGGCACATTAAGCAATCTCAATTGGTTATAACATGTCATGCTACAGCAAAGACCACTAAGCATAAAGACAAAACAATATCAAGCATGGCATGTAAAAAGCATAGGCCACAATCAAAAACAAGCTCTCTTTACCACTTAAGCATGAACTTTCCTACTCTTTTCCAATCCAAACCAAACTATTTGAAAACCAATGTATGAAAGAGGGGGTTGATGAACCACAACTAGAGGGGGTGTATCGCAGTATTTTCGATAAGTAAGAGTGTCGAACCGAACGAGGAGCAGAAGGTGCTGGCTAGTAGTATGGATCAGGAATTCTCTAGAAATACTTAGCAAACGGATTTTTAGGGGTTTTCGATAAAGCAAGTAAATAAAGTGGGAGTAAATAAAAGACAGTAGGAATAAATGCAGCAAGTGGCCCAATCCTTTATGCAGCAAAGGACAAGCCGGTTGTATTACTTAAGATGACTAAACGTTCTCGAGGACACATGGGAAGACTGTCAAGTGCTTTCGCTTCATATAGTTGATTAGTCTTCTCTAGCTTGCTAAGTGTTGTGTGGGTGAACCTGTGCTAATGTACCGCCCCATCCAAGACTAATACATACTTGTGATTATACCCCTTGCAAACATCTATAAGTACAAGAAAGTAATTAAGGTAGAAACCTAACCACAGCTTTAAACTCTAAGACCCTTACGTCCCTTGTGCAATGGTTTCCTAACGGGGGTTCAGGTTTCTGTCACTCTGGCAACCCCTACGATTAGTAGCCAAATACACAATGCATTCCCCTAGGCCCATATAGGTGAAGTGTCATGTAGTCGACGTTCACATGACACCACTAGAAGAAGTACACCACAACTTACATATCAAACTATTGAATCTTTCTCAACACAACTCCACTACTAACAACAAGACTTCTCCCATGTCCTCAAGAACAAAACGAACTACTCACAAGACATCATATGGATCATGATCAGAGATGGAATAATGATGTATAACAATCTGAACGTAAACAATAATTCAATGGTTCACTCAATAGCATCAACTACAAAGAGTAATCAACACCGGGAAAGTTTCCCCTATGAACTATAGCAAGATTCAACTCAATTGTTATAGCAATATGGAGATGGTGATGAGGGTGCTGATGGTGATGATGGTGGTGATGATGATGATGATGATGATCCCGATGAAGTCCAGCTTGATCGTGGTGTTGATGGCGACGATCTCCCCTCTCCGGGAAGGAATTCCCAGAATCATCTGCCAGAGAGATCTTTCTCTCTCGGTGTTTTCCGCCCTGCAGAGGCGGCGGAATCTTTCTGTGGTCGCTCCCCAAGTCTTAGGGTTTCGGGAGGATAATATACACTAGAGGGGAGAGGCTCGAGTGGGCCAGGGTGGCCGCACCACCTCCTGGCGCGACCTGAAATTGCCGCTAGGTGGTGGGCCCCCTGTGGCCCATCTCCACTCTGTCTTCTGGCATCCTTAGTCTTCTGGAAAAATAGGATTTTCCATATATTTTCCCGGATTTTCTGATCTTCGCGAATTTTGCCTCCAAATAGCACCTTTTCCATCAGAATCCTGACTGCAGCGGTCCATGCTCCAAAAGTCGTCAACCATGCAAAAACAGATGAAATAACATAAGTATCACCTCTCAATACGAAATATATCAATGAATAATAGTGAATTAAGACATAGAATAGTGATGCAAAATGGACGTATCAACTCCCCCCAAGCTTAGACTTCGCTTGTCCCCAAGAGAAACTGAGCTCAATAAACATGGCCTCAGGTTTATGGAGTGAAGAGTCGATAAAAGAATACAGACAAGAAGCATCACATTCATCAAATACATAGATCATAGTAGAAGAAAACTCACTATTATATAACTCAACTTGTAATGAGTAAAGGAAACACAATAAAGATACATAAAGTGAATCATAATTGGTAATGGCAAACTTAGATCTTGGTCGAAGAAGAGTTGATAATTTGCTGGAGTTCACAAATAGCTGGTTTTCAATGATAGCTTTCAAAGTAGTAAACATCAAGATAAGAGCAATGTGCAAAACAAGGAACATAAGAAACATGATTGAATAAATCATCATATGAATGAATGAAACACAACAACTCAAAATACTTGTTGAGGTAGGAGGGAGTAGGTTTACTGACTCAACTACAAAGTAAAAGAAAGGCCCTTCACAGAGGGAAGCAGGGATTGCAAGTCTCATAAAGAGCACCCAAAAATTATGATACTTACTAGATTTTAGCTCTCATTGCCCCTATCATAGGCATCTTTAGGTGATTAAGGTTAAAGTGATCAAATATAAGGATATGCATTGACAAGTTGCAAATTGAGAATCTCATGTCCCTTGAATACGAGGGTCGCTCCTCATGCTACTAAAGTTTAGTCACCGGTAAGTTCTTGTCATCGTAAGCATATGTGTATCATAGAGAACCGCCAACGGGGTACCCCTTGCCCGATGATACGGAAGAATCCCCATATCAAAATGACAAGGCAAGCAGACAACAAGTATCTCAGCAATCTTCTTATTTACCATGGGAATATGGTGCTTTTTTCTCTCTTTCCTCTTTTCATAATATCTCTTTTTTTCTTTTCTTTTTCTCAATCTCTATATCTTTTTTTATAAGAAGAATGCTTCATAGATACTCGTTATGGTTACGCTGCAAGTTTCCACCATGTCAGCATGGATTAGACCAGCGGCCCAGGAGTTTCTCTAACACACATGCATAACTCCATGGACTTACAAGCTCCCCTTTCATTTCACACTGACGACATCCATAGACAAAAGAACATGATATCAACTAGGTACAAAGTACCAGTGCAATGGTGAAAGCGTTCCCCATGACAGCATGGTTCTGCTAATTCACAACTCACAAAGCGCAAGCATATACGCAACATAGATGGGCACAATGGTTCAAGTTTATTAAGTGTAAGAAAGTAAAGTGTGCCATCAAGTTCGTGAGAGCTTTAATCACTAATTTTCACATAACAAGTTTAATTTGGGAGGTAGATAAAACAAGAACTTACTTGGACTAGCAATAATGCTACTAGGTAGGTACGGTGGACACAAATGGCGTGGGTTTTGGTTTAAAGGAGTTGGATGCACGAGAAGAATACCCTCTCAGTACAGGATTTTGGCTAGCAAGGCTGGGTAGCAAGTATAAGAGTTGAAGGAAACAAACAAACATACAAGTTATAAAGGCAAACATGCAATCTTCCTTGGAAGCACAAAAGATCTTAACTAGAGAATACTAAACTTATGAGCAAATCAATAAAGAAAGATGATGAAATTATTTTTCTTTAAAGGTACTTTTAACTTTTCTTTCAACTCTCAAAAATAGTGTTGCTACTGACCGAGCCAGGTTTGCCAAAACCAACTAAATTAACTCAATGATCCCAAAGTGATACCAATACTAACAACAAGATCAATCATATAACCACGAATTGAAAACTAATATAAGCTATGCAAAAGAGTAAATGATATAACTTCTCATTAATAATCCATAACGACAACTCACACCAACGGATACATATCTAACGAGAGAGGGTACACTTCCATAATTCAAACCATACTACATAATAACTTCTCTATTCATGATATGACTCTACTAAAAAGGTAAAAAGATAGAAGATAGTGATGTGATACCGTGGCACTCCCCAAGCTCGGAACAAACCAAGGGGATGCCAAACCTGATGATGAATTACTCCTTAGGTGGTGGTGGTGGTATCCTCTCATCTTCGTCCGACTTCCAGGGTAAGGGCTTCCCATCAACAAAGGACATCGTGGTTTCCAACATCCTGAAACTTGCAGCAGCACTTATGCGTTTAAACCTAGCCTCATACTCATAGTTTTGATTTTGGACGTCATAGAACTGTGCTTGCAGTTCGTTGGTTGTTTGGCAGAGTGAGAGGACTTCGTCTTTGAGCTCAGCAATATCCTTTTGGTGCTCGGTGATGAGTTCGGAACAAATCTTATGGATGATATCCACTTCGCGCTCCGCCATCTTCTTGTACCTAAAGACTTCTTGCTCTAGTGCTCCCATCTTGTCCTCCAGACTTCCTTCACCTTTAGGGCCTTGAACTTCTTTAATCCGGAGCTCCCCATCTTCGGGCAACAACTCCTTGGGATGAATCTTCAACTCTCTCATGTATGGATTGATGATATCTTCTAAGGAGTCTGCCCCGGCTAATCGAGTGGAAGACATTGTGGCTCCAAATCTGGGATTCTACCTGGCAAAAACAGGTCGAAACAAAAACACGATATACGAACCTCGTAAGATCCGAGGGGTTATATATTACGAAGTTTCATAACAAGAGGAAGGTATTGGGTGAAAACGGGTCAGAGGCAGAGTCTGGGGTGGCCTCACCACCTGGTGGAGTGGCCAAGGGTGGGCCCGTGCCACAGGGTGGTGTGGGCCACCCTGGCTCCAGTTCCGTCCCTTTTTTGCTTCGTAACTTTCCTTATTGACTAAAAACTGCAAACATATTGTTGGATTGTATTTTCACGGAACTTTTCTTACCAGAACTGTTACCTATTCGAAAACAGACTCTGCAGGTCTCTGAATTTGTTCCTCGATGAATTTTTCCGGAGTTATAACTTGAAAGGCATCAACATCTTCATTGTAAGAATCTCCAGCAATATAGTGTTTGAGTCGCTGTCCATTCACTACTTGTGTAGTATTATCTTTTAAAGAAGAAATTGTTATTGCTCCTGAACGGTATACTTCTTCTATAATGAAAGGTCCTTCCCATTTTGACAGTAGCTTTCCTGCAAAAAATCTGAGACGAGACCTATACAAAAGAACATTCTCACCAACATGAAATTCTCTCTTAAGTATTCGCTTGTCATGCCATCTTTTAACTTTTTCCTTAAAGAGCCTAGATTTTTCATAGGCTTCACTCCTCCATTCATCTAAAGAACTTAAGTCAAATAATCTTTTCTCACCAGCGAGCTTACAATCTCTATTTAGTTCTTTAAGCGCTTGATAAGCTTTGTGTTCTAATTCTAAGGGTAGGTGACAAGCTTTCCCATAAACCATTTTATAAGGAGACATCCGCATAGGATTTTTGTAAGCAGTTCTATAAGCCCATAAAGCATCATTCAACTTTTTAGCCCAGTTTTTTCTAAATCTATTAACAGTCTTTTGCAAGATGGATTTAATTTCTCTATTTGATAACTCTACTTGCCCGCTAGTTTGGGAGTGATAAGCTGAAGCAATTCTATGATTAACATCATATTTAGCAAGGGTCTTTCTAAAACCACCATGAATGAACTGAGAACCCCCATCACTCATGAGATACTTAGGCACTCCAAAACTAGGAAAGATAACATCCTTAAGCATTTTTAGAGAGGTTTCCCTGTCAGCACTCTTCGTAGGAATGGCTTCTACCCACTTAGTAACATAATCAACGGCAACAAGAATATGAGTATAACCTTTCGAGGGAGGGAAAGGACCCATAAAGTCAAATCCCCAGCAATCAAAAGGTTCAATAACTAGAGAGTAGTTCATAGGCATTTCATCGTGTCTAGAAATATTACCAACACGGTGACATTCATCACAAGATAAAACAAATTTTCTTGCATCTTTAAAAAGGGTAGGCCAGTAGAAACCTGATTGTAGCACCTTTTGTGCAGTTCTATCTCCTACATGATGTCCTCCATAAGCACTACCATGACATTTACGCAATATCTCCTTTTGTTCATATTCTGGAACACATCTTCGCATAATACCATCCACTCCTTCTTTGTATAAGTGTGGGTCATCCCAAAAATAATGCCTCAAATCATAGAAGAACTTCCTTCTTTGCTGAGCTGTAAAAGTTGGAGGCAAATACTTGGAGACAATAAAGTTAGCATAATCAGCGTACCAAGGGCTCCCTCGCGAGCTTACCCCTACTGCAGCTAACTGTTCATTTGGGAAACTATCATTAACGGGCATAGGGTCAAAAGAGATGTTTTCCAATCGAGATAAATTATCAGCTACAGGGTTTTCAGCGCCCTTCCTATCTACTATATGTAGATAAAACTCTTGAAAAAGCAGCACCCATCTAATAAGCCTAGGCTTAGCATCCTTCTTCGTCATAAGATATTTAATAGCAGCATGATTAGTATGAATGGTGACTTTTGAGTCTACAATGTAGGGCCTAAACTTATCACAAGCAAAAACAACAGCTAGAAATTCCTTTTCAGTAGTGGCATAATTCCTTTGAGCAGCGTCTAGAGTCTTACTAGCATAATAGATAACGTTTAACTTTTTATCGATACGTTGCCCAAGGACAGCACCTACAGCAAAATCACTAGCATCACACATTATTTCAAAGGGCATACTCCAATCAGGTGGTTGAACAATAGGGGCTGTAGTTAAAGCCTTCTTAAGAGTTTCAAAAGCTTCCTTACAGTCATCATCAAAAATAAAGGGTACATCTTTTTGAAGAAGATTAGTAAGGGGTTTTGATATCCTAGAAAAGTCTTTAATAAACCTTCTATAAAAACCAGCATGACCAAAGATACTACGAATACCTTTGATGTCTCTTGGGCATGGCATCTTCTCAATTGCCTCAACCTTAGCTCTATCAACTTCTATGCCTCTTTCAGAAACTTTATGCCCAAGAACAATCCCTTCATTAACCATGAAGTGGCATTTTTCCCAATTAAGAACAAGATTAGTTTCTTCACATCTCTGCAAAACTTTATCAAGGTTGTGCAAAAAATTATCAAAAGAAGTTCCATAGACAGAAAAGTCATCCATGAACACTTCTACAATTTCCTCACAAAAACCATGAAATATAGCAGACATGCACCTTTGAAAAGTAGCAGGAGCATTACATAAACCAAAAGGCATACGTCTATAAGCATAAGTTCCATAAGGGCAAGTAAAAGTAGTTTTTACTTGATCTTGTTGTTTAACAGCAATTTGAGAGAAACCAGAATAACCATCAAGAAAACAAAAATGGGTCTTTTTAGACAACCTTTCCAACATTTGATCAATAAAAGGAAGCGGGTAATGATCTTTCTTAGTAACTTTATTGACTTTTCTAAAATCAATGCACATCCTATAGCCTACTACTATTCTTTGAGGAATAAGCTCATCATTATCATTAGGAACAACGGTAATACCTCCTTTTTTAGGAACACAATGAACATGACTAAGCCAATCACTGTCAGCAATAGGGTAAATAATACCAGCATCAAGGAGTTTTAATACCTCATTCCTTACCACTTCCTTCATCCTAGGATTTAAACATCGTTGGTGCTCTACTACTGGCTTTGCATCTGGTTCTATGTTGATAGAATGCTGACATATAGTAGGTGAAATCCCTTTTAAATCATCCAGAGTATAGCCCATTGCTCCTCCGTGTTTCCTCAAAACCTCCAATAACCTTTCTTCTTCCTTCCCTGAAAGTTTAGCGCTAATAATAACAGGATATATCTTTTTATCCTCAATATAAGCATATTTAAGATCATCAGGGAGAGTTTTTAGATCGAAAACCGGATCCTTTTTAGGTGGCATCATGGTACCCAAGTCTTCTACAAGCAAGTTATGCTTAAGCATCTTAGGTTGATCACGGAGAATCCTGTCAATCTCATTCCTTTCTTCCATGAAGATTTCACTTTCATGATCTTCCATAAATTGCTGCAAAGCATTGTTAGGAGCAAGAGAGATAGAAGCAAGTTGTTCAACTCTAAAATCCTCATTATGAGTTTCCTCTTCACCAGGTTCTTTAGCAAATTTTGAAAAATTAAACTCATAAGGTTCCCCATCAAACTTACTCAAGATTTTCTCCCTCTTGCAATCAATAATAGCACCACAAGTACTCAAGAAAGGTCTACCAAAAATGATAGGATAAGTTTTACTAGCAGCTGAACCAAGTACTAGAAAATCAGCAGGATACTTAATCTTACCACAAAGAACTTCCATGTCTCGTACAATACCAATTGGAGAGATGGTCTCTCTATTAGCAAGGTGAATAACCACATCAATCTCTTCCAATTCGCAGGGACTGATTGCATGCATAATTTCTCTGTAAAGGTCATAAGGAATAGCACTGGAACTTGCACCAATATCACATAAACCATAATAGAAATGATCACCAATTCTAACAGAAAGCATAGGAACACTAGCTTTTTTAGTTCTATTAGGATGTGAAATAATATTAGAAGCATCCTCACAAAAGACTATGTGTCCATCTTCTATGCTTTTAGTGACAAGTTATTTCACAATTGCTACCACAGGTTCAACATTTATTTGTTCATCAGGTTTTACGGTTCTCTTTTCACTTTTGGTGATTACATTACGTTTTTTGGGAAGGGAATCTTCTCGATATAAGGTTCGGGTAAGATGGGATTAATAATGCAATACTCAGCACTCCCAATAGGAACATAGTGAACAATATCTTTGTAAGGTGCATGGTATTTATTCCATCCCCTTTTTGGAATTTCGATATAGGAAGCAAAAGCTCTAAAGAAATTCGTAATAACATGCAAATAAAGACTATAAACATTACTAATATTTTGAAAGTCATCAGTTCCCATAAAAGATTCAATGCATTCATAATCATAATTTATACCCGACTTTCTACCTTTGTCATTCTCCCAAGCTTCAGCATTATCTTGAATACGGTCCAGAAGATCCCATTTAGCTTCTTGTTTCATGCGAGTGAATGATCCAGCACAAGAAGCATCCAATAAATCTTTATCATGTAGAGGGAGCCTTGCATAAAAGTTATTGATAATAATATTGTTGGGGAGCTCATGAATGGGACATTTGAGCATTAGTAACTTCAATCTCCCCCAAGTTTGAGCTGTACTCTCTCCATCAAGAGGCCAAAAGTTGTATATTTGATTCCGATATTTATGAATCTCACTAGGAGGATAAAATTTTGAATAAAAGAGAGGTACTATTTCCTCCCATTCCAGAGCTTAACCATTCTTCAACAGCTTATACCATTCCTCAGCTCTTCCTTTCAGTGATAATGAGAATAATTTCCTCTTAACTTGATCTGTAGTAATACATGCACACTTGAACAACCCGCATAATTCGTGTATAAAGAGTAAATGATCACCGGGATGGACAGTTCCATCCCCAACATAGTAGTTATCCATAACACGATCAATAATTCTTGTAGGTATTTTGAAAACATCATTCTCAGTAGGTGGTGGCTTATGTACTACCTTAGCAGTGGTAGTAGCATTACCAAATAAGAAACTCAGCAAATTATCCATAACGAAAATAAAGCAACTAGCAGAAGTAAACAATACTCACAGTAGTAGTTTCCTTTACCAGTTACACTCTCCAATAGCGCTTCACTCCCCGGCAACCGCACCAGAAAATAGTCTTGATGACCCACAAGTATAGGGGGTGTATCGCAGTATTTTCAATAAGTAAGAGTGTCGAACCCAACGAGGCGAAGGTCTTTGGCTAGTGGTATGGATCAGGAATTCTCTGCAAATACTTAGCAAACGGATTTTAGGGGTTTTCGATAAAGCAAGTAAACAAAGTACGAGTAAATAAAAGACAGTAGGAATAAATGCAGCAAGTGGCCCAATCCTTTATGTAGCAAAGGACAAGTCGGTTGTATTACTTAAGATGACCAAACGTTCTCGAGGACACATGGGAAGACTGTCAAGTGCTTTTGCGTCATATAGTTGATTAATCTTCTCTAGCTTGCTAAGTGTTGTGTGGGTGAACCTGTGCTAATGTACCGCCCCATCCAAGACTAATACATACTTGTGATTATACCCCTTGCAAACATCCGTAAGTACAAGAAAGTAATTAAGGTAGAAACCTAACCACAGCTTTAAACTCTAAGACCCTTACGTCCCTTGTGCAATGGTTTCCTAACGGGGGTTTAGGTTTCTGTCACTCCGGCAACCCCTACGATTAGTAGCCAAATACATAATGCATTCCCCTAGGACCATATAGGTGAAGTGTCATGTAGTCGACGTTCACATGACACCACTAGAAGAAGTACACCACAACTTAAATATCAAACTATTGAATCTTTCTCAACACAACTCCACTACTAACAACAAGACTTCTCCCATGTCCTCAAGAAAAAAATGAACTACTCACAAGACATCATATGGATCATGATCAGAGATGGAATAATGATGTATAACAATCTGAACATAAACAATAATTCAATGGTTCACTCAATAGCATCAACTACAAAGAGTAATCAACACCGGGAAAGTTTCTGCTATGAACTATAGCAAGATTCAACTCAATTGTTATAGCAATATGGAGATGGTGATGAGGGTACTGATGGTGATGATGGTGGTGATGATGATGATGATGATGATGCCGATGAAGTCCAGCTTGATGGTGGTGTTGATGGCGACGATCTCCCCTCTCCGAGAAGGAATTCCCCTGGCAGAAATCTTTCTACCAGAGAGATCTTTCTCTCTCGGTGTTTTTTGCCCCGTAGAGGCGGTGGAATCTTTCTGTGGTCGCTCCCCGAGTCTTAGGGTTTCAGGAGGATAATATACGCCAGAGGGGAGAGGCTGGAGTGGGCCAGGGTGGCCACACCACCTCCTGGCGCGACCTAGGGCTGCCCGTGCCAGGGGGTGGTCTGGGCCCCCTGTGGCCCATCTCCACTCCGTCTTCTGGCATCCTTAGTCTTCTGGAAAAATATGATTTTCCGTATATTTTCCCGGATTTTCTGATGTTCGCGAATTTTTCCTCCAAACAGCACCTTTTCCATCAGAATCCTGACTGCAGCGGTCCATGCTCCAAAAGTCATCAACCATGCAAAAACAGATGAAATAACATAAGTATCACCTCTCAATACGAAACATATCAATGAAAAATAGTGAATTAAGACATAGAATAGTGATGCAAAATGGACGTATCAGGGGTCCAACCAATTTATTCAGAAAACTAAACAAACCAAGCAAACGAAAAACTAAAATGAAAATGAAGACGCTCCAAGAATAACACAACTGTGCATGAAACAATAAAAATGAAGTGTTTGGAAGAAACCTGGGATTTTTATTGATGAAGAAGGGGATGCCTTGGGCATCCCCAAGATTTGACTCTTGTACTTCTTGGATATTTCTTGGGATGACACATGGCATCCCCAAGCTTGAGCTTTGTCCATTCTTCATCTCATTACTCATTCCTTCCATATACCTGAAATTTTTCCTTCATACAAAACTTCACACAATCTTATTAGCAACATTAGTGCACTCAAGATAATAAGTCTTTAGGTTCAGTTCTAACACCAATAAAACTTCCATTAAGACACAAGCTACTGTCGCACTTCCCTCAAAAAGCTCAATTCCCCAAAAAGAATTCAAAAAGGAACCAACAAGAAGCAAATGCAAATAATGGTAGAAATCTGTCAAAACAGACCAGCATGTAAAGACGAATTATTTCGAAGACCTTCTGTTGCTCAAATCGAAAAGTGTTGAACTAACGAAAGTTAGATAACAACCTGGGACATAAGCACAAAAATGCACGCTCCAAAAATACGTACAGAGATTTTAAACGAATTTTTACGGTGAAGCACATAAATCTGTTTCAGGACTGCAACTTCCCAATCATTACTTCTCTCTCATTAGAGGTTACTCTTGGCACAAAAAGCAAATAAAAAGGATAAGGAGAGGTTATTACTGAAGCAATAACTACCAAGACTCAACTAAAACTTTTGGGTTATCTCCCAATAAGTACTTTTCTTTAACGCCTTTAAGTTAGGCTTGATAGTTTGAGAAGATGCTCACATAAGAAATATGAATTGAAGTAAAAGAGAGCATCAAGAAGAAAATTCAAAACACATTTAAGTCTAACCCACTTCCTATGCATAGGAATCTTGTAAAGAAACAAGTCATGAAAGCATAAAGCAACAAGCATAGGAAAGCAAAACAAGTGCAACTTCAAGACTTTCGACATAAAGAGGGGAAACTTAATATTATTGAGATGCATAAAACCATGTTTCCCTCTCTCATAATAACTTTCAGTAGCATCATGAATGAAATTAACAATATAACTTTCACATGAAACATTGTTATCATGAGCCACATGCATATAATAATTATTACTCTCCGCATAAGCATAGTCATTCTTATTAATTGTAGTGGGAGCAAATTCAACAAAATAGCTAACATTATTATTATCATCACCATAATCATCAAATATAGGAGGCATATTGTAATCATTAATTTTCTCCTCAATAGTAGGTGGACTGAAAATATCATATTCATCATTGTAATCATCATATATTGGAGGCATAGTATCATCAAAGTAAATTTTCTCCTCCGTGCTTGGGGACTAAAAAGATCATTTTCATAAAAACTAGCTTCCCCAAGCTTAGATTTTTCCATAGCATTAGCAATAATGGTGTTTAAAGAATTCATACTAATAACATTACTATTAGCATAAAAATATAGTTCCATAGGTTTTTTCATTTTCTCTTCAAACACTTCATGTCCTAACTCAAGATAAATACTATAAAGCTCTCTAATTTTGTTGTTGTTTTCCATTAAACCTAACTAGTGAAAACAAGAAACAAAAAGACAAAATTGCAGAATCTAAAGGAAATAACTTCGAGCACTCACACACCAGCAACAGTACTAGAAGATAGCTTAGTAGCCAGATGATGTGAGTACCTTTTACCTTACCTCCCCAGCAACAGCGCTAGAAAATAGCTTGATGTCTACGCACTTCTATTCTTGTAGACAGTTGTTGGGCCTCCAAGTGCAGAGGTTTGTAGAACAATAGAAAGTTTTCCCTTGAGTGGATCACCCAAGGATTATCGAACTCAGGGAGGAAGTGGTCAAAGGTATCTCCTCTCAAGCAACCCTACAATCAAGATACAAGAAGTCTCTTGTGTCCCCAACACACCCAATACACTTGTCAGGTGTATAGGTGCACTAGTTCGGCGAAGAGATAGTGAAATACAAGTGGTATGGATAATTATAAGTGGTAACGGTGCCAGAAAATAGCTTGCTGGCATGGAAAAGACTAAAGTAAAACTGAAATAAAGAAGGAAGCAAGCAAACATGTAACAGATCTAGTTGCAAATGGTGTTTCAATGCTTAGAAACAAGGCCTAGGGATCATACTTTCACTAGTGAACACTCTCATATAGATATATTCTTCTTTACGATACTACGCTGAACTACTCTCCGGTTGGACACTCTAATCCATGGTAGGGATATAACAACACTCCTCAAAGTAAGCCTTTCCCATCTAGATAACCCCACACTGTCACCTTGAGTACTAGATGAGTCCAACAAACACCAAAATTTCATAAAGACATCCAACTCCAAATATAACTCATAACAAGTATTTGTAATCTCTAGCCTAAGTGCCACCATGGTGTGCACGCTGTCACTTTCACACACATGGGGAGAGCAGAGATCTATTAAAGCACTTGAGTAGCAAGGTAGATCTATAGATTACAAGCTCATGATCTCGATAAGATGATGCATAGAGAGAGACAGATGAACACATAGCTACCGGTAGAACCCTTAGCCTCGAGAGAGAACTACTCCCTCCTCATCATGGGAATCAGCAATGGTCATGGATATGGCGGTGGACATCGATGGAGATAGCTCCGGGGGCACTTCCCCATCCCGGCAGGGTGCTGGAACAGAGACTTTCTGTCCCCCGAATCTCCCCTTCGGTGGCGGCGGTGCTGCGGAACTTTTCGTGGCTGGAGGCTTGATTATTTAGGGTTTTTGCATTGGGAGGCATCTTATAGGCGGAGAGGCAAGGTCGGTGGGCAGCCAGGGGGCCCACACCATGCCCTGGTATGGCCTGGGGGACCCGTGCCTAGGGATGGTTTGGCCATCCTGTGGCCCCCCTTCGTCTCTCCTTCTGGCTCCGTGAATCTTAGGGAAAATAACGACTTTGGCTTTTGTCCGGTCCAATTCGGAAAATATTCATTTTTTTGACTTTCTAGAACCAAAAACAGCAGAAAACAGGCAACTAGCACTGTGGCTCTTATTAATAGGTTAGTCCAAGAAATCATATGAAAAGTACTCCAAAGTGTGGAAAAAACATAAGAAATTAGATAAAACCAAGCATGGAACATAAAAAATTATGGATACGTCAGCAACGTATTAGACAGTTTTACACACGCGAGTACTAAGGTTCTTACTTGGCTAGCCTAGCATGTACAAACATGGCCTCAGAACACGGACCGAAAGGTTAAGCATCAGTCATATAGCTGATATGATGCCCATATAGATGCTCGCCTTTGAAGCTACACCGACTCATGTGATGATCAGACTTGGTGTAGTGGATTTGGTTCATGTAATCACCAAAAAGACACGAGGGATGTTGTTTTTGAGTGGGAGTTCATTTATAATTTGGATTAGTTGAACTTGATCTATCATAAATTAGTCTAAACTTTAGTCTAAACTTAGTCTAAACTTTACAAATCCCCGAGATTATGTCAATTCTTAAGACTACAGAAGTGGAGATTAGGAAAGAGCATCAAGTGGTGATGATCAATAAGACCACCGGTTTCAAGAAAGACAAGAAGGTTAAATAGAAGGGAAAGAAGGGTGACAAATCTGTTGCCACACCTGAAAAGAAATCCCGAGCTGGCCCTAAGTTTGATACCGAGTGCTACTATTGCAAGGGAACTGGCCATTGGAAGCACAACTACCCCAAGTATTTGGCGGACAAGAAGTTCGGCAAGGCAAACAAAGGTATATGTGATATACATGTTATGGATGTGCACTTGACTAGTACTCATAGTAGCACCTTGGTATTTGATATTGGATCGGTTTCTAATATATGTAACTCGAATCAGGGGCTGCAGAACAAGTGACCGCTAGTAAGGGGTGAGGTCAAGATGCGTGTCGGCAATGGATCAAGAGTTGATGTGATCACCATCGGAACGCTGCCTCTCCACCTACCGTCGGGATTAGTGATAAATCTAAATAATTGTTATTTAGTGCACGCACTAAGCATGAACATTGTATCTGGATCGTGTTTGATGCGAAGTGGTTATTCATTTAAGTCTGAAAACAATGGTTGTTTGATTTATATGAATTATATTTTTTATGGTCATGCACCTGTGATGAATGGTTTATTTATGTTGGATCTCGATAATAGTGTTACACATGTTCATAATGTTGATGCTAAAGGATTAAACTTGATGATGATATATCTGCATATATGTGGCACTGCCATCTAGGTCATATTGGTGTTAAACTCATGAAGAAGCTCTATTCTGATGGACTTTTGGAATCACTTAATTTTGAACCATTTGATACATGTGAGCCATGCCTTATGGGCAAGATGACTAGAACGCCATTTTTCGGTTCAATGGGACGGGCGACAGATTTATTGGAAATTGTACATATACTGATGTATGTGGTCCAATGAGTGTGTCAGCGCGTGGTGGACATCATTATTTTGTTACTTTCACGGATGATTTGAGTAGATACGGGTATATCTATTTGATGAAACACAAGTCTAAAACCTTTGAAAAGTTTAAGGAATTTCAGAATGAAGTGGAAAATTATCATAATAGAAAGATCAAATTTCTACGGTCAGACCGTGGAGGAGAGTATCTTAGTTATGAGTTTAGCGCACATATGAAAGATTGTGGAATAGTTTCACAACTCACTCCTGCCGGAACACCACAACGTAATGGTGTGTCGGAACATCGTAATCATACTTTATTGGATATGGTTCGATCTATGATGTCTCTGACTGACTAGCCACTGTCATTTTGGGGTTATGCACTGTAAACCGCTGCATTCACTTTAAATCAGGCACCATGTAAATCCGTTGAAATGACACCGTATGAATTGTGGTTTGGAAACAAACCTAAGCTGTTATTTCTTAAAGTTTGGGGATGTGATGTTTATGTGAAGAAACTTTAGCCTAATAAACTCAAACCCAAAGCAGAAAAATGTGTCTTCATAGGATACCCTAAAGAAACAATTGGGTATACCTTCTATCACAAATCCAAGGGGAAGGTTTTTGTTGCCAAGAATTGATCCTTTCTAGAGAAAGAGTTTCTCGCGAAAGGTGTGAGTAGTCGGAAGGTAGAACTCGAAGAGGTTATTGAACCTTCTCTTCATGAAACGACAAGTGGCGTAGTGGTGGAAATTGTTACAGAGTTGACTTCACCAAATGAAGAGGGAACTAATGATAATGATCATGAAACTCTGAAAGAGGACACTACTGAACCTCATAGGTCAAGCAGAACACGTGAAACTCTTGAAATGTACGGGAATCCTGTTGTGAATTTTATGGTTGATGAAATAGATGAACCTGTGATGTATGAAGAAGTAGTGATGAGCCTGGATTCCAACAAATGGCTAGAATCCATGAAATCCTAGATTGAATCCATGTATGAAAACCAGGTTTGGACCTTGGTGGACTTACCTCACGACCGAAAGTCCATTGAGAATAAATGTATTTTTAAAAGAAAAACTGATGCTGATGCTAATGTGACCATCTATAAAGCTCGAGTTGTCGCAAAGGGGTTTCAACAAATTCAAGGAGTTTACTACGATGGGACATTCTCTCCCGTAGTGATGCTAAAATCAGTTAGGATTATGTTAGCAATTGCTACATATTTCGATTATGAGATATGGCAAATGGATATCAGAACTGCGTTCCTCAATGGTATTATTGAAAAATAGTTGTATATGATACAACCTAAGGGTTTTGTCGATCCTAAGGATGCAAACTTCAGCGATCCATCTATGGACTGAAGCAAGCATCTCGGAGTTGGAATCTCCGCTTTGATGAGGTGATCAAAGAGTTTGGGTTTGCCCAAACTTATGGAGAGTCTTGTATTTACAATAAAGTGAGTGGGAGCAATGTGGCATTTCTGATATTATATGTGGATGACATATTACTGATTGGAAATGATATAGATCTTTTAAATAGTGTTAAAAGTTATCTAAACAACAAATTTTCGATGAAGGACCTTGGTGAAGCGTCATATATATTATGCATTAAGGTCTATAAAGATAGATCAAGGCGCCTAATAGGGCTATCAGAGAGTACATACTTTGATAAGATTTTAAAGAAGTCTAAAATGGATGAAAGTAAGAAGGGGTTCTTACCTATATTGCAAGGCAAGACATTGAGTAAGACTAAAAGTCCGGCTACGACAGAAGAAAGAGAGATAATGGATAAGATCCCCCCTGCTTTGGCCATAGGCTCTATAATGTACGCCATGCTATGTACAAGACCGAATGTGGCACATGCTATTAGTTTGACTAGTAGGTACCAATCTGATCTAGGTTCAGAACACTGGATAGCGGTCAAGAATATCCTTAAGTACTTAAGAACAACTAAGGAAATGTTTCTTGTATACGGAGGTGAAGAAGAGCTGGTCGCTAATTGTTTTGTCGACGCTAGCTTTGACACTAATCCAGATGATTCTAAGTCTCAATCTGGATACGTATTTCTCATGAGCGGAGCAACATTTAGTTGGAGGAGCTCCAAACAACCTGTGGTGACAAGATCGACAACAGAGGCGGAATATATTACTGCTTTAGAAGCAGCGTAATAAGAGGTTTGGATGAAGGAGTTCATAACTGAACTAGGTGTGGTTCCTAGTGCGTAGGACCTAATGGTGATCTATTGTGAAAAATGGATCCATATCCAACTCCAAGGAACCAAGGTCTCACAAGAATTCCAAGCATATTAAGTGCCGGTTTAACTCCATCCGAGAGCATGTCAAGGATGGAGATATAAAGATTTTTAAAATACACATGGATCTCAATGTAGCAGATCCGTTGGCTAAAGTTCTCCCTAGGGCAAAACATGATCAACAACAGAACTCCATGGGTGTTAGATTTATCACTATGTAACTAAATTATTGTCTCTAGTGCAAGTGGGAGACTGAAGGGAATATGCCTAAGAGGCAATAATAAAGTTGTTATTATATGTATTCCAAGTATATGATAGATGTTTATTTTGCATGCTATAATTGTATTAATTTTGAAACGTTAATACATGTGTGTTTAATAAACAAATAGAAAGTTCCTAGTCATGCCTCTCTTATAAACTAGCTCGTTGATAAACAAAATGATCAAGGTTTCCTGATCCATTAGATGCTGTTAATAATGAGGTCAAAACATTAGTGGAATGATGTGATGAACATTCATCCAAAGTATAGCATTATGATCAAAGTCATTATGTTTATATTGCTATAACATCATACAAAGTAATCCTAGTCCTTAGACCATGAGATCATCTCAAGCACTAACACTAGAAGAGTATCTTGATAACATCAAACGTCACAACATGACAGGGTGACTATAAAGGTGGGTTCAATGCTACGAAGGTGTTATGTAGAGGCTCATGGATCAAGAGTGGGATTTGTCCATGCCAATTATGGATAGATATACTCTGGGCCCTCTTGGTGATATCACATTGAGATAGCTTGCAAGCAAGTGATGTGATCACTAGAATGTTATATCATGGGAATGAGAAAAGAGTGCATGTCGGCAACGAGATCAAACTAGGTATGGAGATACCGATGATCAAATCTCGGACATGTAATATATCGCGAGACAAAGGGATTTAGTTACTAGTGTTAAAGGTTCTCACGATCACAAGAAGTCATTGTTGAATGTGTGGGAGTCAGTATGGATCTCCAGGTCCAGCTTCTGATTATTGATCAAAGAATGGTATCGATCATGTCTGCATTATTGACGAACCGTAGGGTGACACACTTAAGGGATACCAACACCATTTGGAGCAAATATGTTCTAGACGAAATAATTGCAAAGCGCTGGAATTATTTTAATGGAGACCGGAACTGTTTCGGGTGAAATTGCTGAAATTGGTTCTGCATGTGATATTGAAATGTTGCAAGGGTTTTATGTGAATGTTTGTTAATTAAACTAATTAACAAAATTCTGAATAAAATAAATCAAATAGTTTTATTAAATGAGATTTGCATTAAATTTGGTGAAATTTAATGCATGTGAATGGGATTTTTGAGTGGACGATTTTTATGTGAGTGGGAGCTCCACCCACATGAATGAGAGGAGGTGGAGGGGCTCCTCCTTGGCTGCCGTCCATGGGAAGGGATGCCCCCTCTCCTATAAAAGGCCCCCCTCTCACTCCTTCTCACTCACACCTCCTCGTCAAGGATCTCTCTCCCTCTCTAGAATTATTCCCCCATGGTATCGGATTAGCGAGATACATGTTCCCGGTGGCATTTCGTCTAGAAGGAGTTGCTGCTTCCGCTGCATCGCTGAAGCGAGGAGGTGGAGGTTGTTCGGTGGCCTGAACATGTGTGCGATCACGGATGCGTTGCTGAGTTGTGGTGCTAGACTTCTTCTCGATCCTGAGATCGGCAAGCGTTTGACTACATCATCCACGAGTTCAACCTCGTTACACTTTGTAGGTCTACAAGGGTATGTTCTTTATGGATGTACATCCACCCGTAGCTTGTATCTAGTAGATAGATCTTGGTGCATAGTAGTTCCCATCGTACAATTTTTTTGTTTTCTATGCTGCAAACCCAACACTTATGAGATCTTAAGATCATGTTATCCAAGACCTTAAGTTAGACAACAAGCATTAGGCAAACATAGATATTCATTCTCACATTATAATAATCATGATAACAATCACAAATGGATGGAAATAAAGGCGGCACAACACATCTTACTAATCCGCTATAATCTCCCATGTCTATGGGGATTTACTCAAACATGAGAGAAAGACAGATCAAAGGCATAATAATATTGCAAACAAAAAGCATCTCAACTTTACCGTATCAAGCCACAATATCGGTTGAAGATCAAATCAAATACAAACCAAGGTTTATCAAAGGTTCAAACCGTAATCTTACAAGTGTGAATATCTCTCTCTTAGTACAAGTGGGTATGATGGTGGAGTGGATGATTGAGAGGTTAGGGATCATCAAAGGATGAGACGGTGTTCTTCTCCTTCTTCAAATCTGATCTCCTTGAATCGTTTGCGGCAGTTGTGTTCATCTTCTCCTCCCCCTTAATTCATGAAAGTTGCTTCTATTGATATAATGAAGGCAAAGGAAGGTGGTATGGGCGGACTGTACGGGCGGCTTCTGTCCGTACCAGTGGTCGTTACGACCCCTGGACGCGTCTAATGAGAGGGGCTTCAGTTGGGGATTTGCTTAATCAAATGTAATTATCTCATAAATGCTCTCATATCTTCCAAAAGTGTTCAATACCTGAAAACCAACATAAGAAACCAAGGTTTCGCTAATTTGCGATGTTAGAAAGATCAAAACCAACAAAACCTGGTGAAAACTGTCGGAAAATCATCGATAAAAGTGTCAAAATTTGGAGCTATCAACTTCCCCTATCTTAGGTATTACTCTCCCTCGAGTGACAAAGCTATAATGAATAATAGGGAGAAATAAAACTAAGCGGAAAAATTACAAGTTCAAGGTTGTACCATATTCCATCGTCATAAATCCTGAAAACTTAAACATGAGCATAATATATCTGAACAATTGCACTTAAGTCCTCTTCCTATTAGCATATAACTTGCTATCTAATAATTCTTAAACTCAAAAGAGACTGCCAAAAAATTGGTTAGGCTTGTGAATCAATTGTTTCTGTTGATTAGTGGTGCAACCAAAAAACTCTTTTTTGAGAATAAAATATTTTTAATCAAGGATGCTTCAGTCAAATTAGTGGTGCAATAGTATATGTCAAAATAAGGATAAACTTAGAACTTTTCATTAACGCCCACTACGAAAATCATGGCTTTCCAACACCCGATCTTTTCCTTATTTTACCAGAACTTTTAAAGATTTTAAGTGGTGAGGTGATGCCAAGACTTCCATAAGGATCAAATACTTTAAGCTCATATCTTGATAGTAGATTCTTTTTTCTCGAGTACTTGGGCTCATGCAATTAAAATTTTACGCACCGTAACAATGCTAAACTGTCTACCTAACTCATAGTCGAAATCTTAGATGAACTCAAGATCGTTCGTAGGCCATAGGAGTTGTTATTTCCATGAAGTTTGGGTTCTCTCATAAATATTTTCAAATAAGTAGCTCTTTTCAACTAAGCAAGGCAAGCTTGGCATCTCCCCCAATCACCGCAAGATATTTGTTCCTTCAAACAATTCTTCTTCAAAAGGTGTTATCAAGTCAAATCATTAAGATGTGGGGTTGAGTGCTACTAAGATTAAACCCTTAAGATAAAAATATGGAACAAAAGTTCACTACAAGAAAAGTTTCCTTCCGCAACGACTTGGCCTGACGGTCGTCGTAGAAGGCGCGTCTTCCTCGACGAATTTCTTGGCTAGGCCATGGCCGATGGAAAAACTGTTTTTTCCAGTTTCATGGTCCTCTACTACAACGGAACCACTAAAAATGTGGAGGAAGCTCGGCCAGTGCGTGGCAGAAGCAAGATTTTCTATTCCTCGTGCGATGCTGACTCACCGAAGTCTTTTGAGGCGTGTGGGTCCCGGACGTCAGTGTCTCTAGCAGACCATACTTTTCGGTCATGCCTCCCTGATTTGAACTCGATAACATTTCTCGATGTGTCTATCGTTTAGTCATGCTATTAGGTCCCACATGTTAGCCTCTCATTAGAAGAATCGTGTGTATGATGGAATTATTTCCTTCGCTCGCGCTACCTTGTTCCGAAGTTGATAGCGCTTCTCGATGCATCTACCGTTTAATCAACCTCCTAGGACCCACATGTCATCCTCTCATTAGAAGAAACGTGTGTATGATGGAATTTTTTTCCTTCACTGGCACTACCTTGTTCCGAAGTTGATAGCGCTGCTCGACGCATCTACCGTTTAACCAACCTCTTGAGACCCACATGTCATCCTCTCATTAGAAGAAACGTGTGTATGATGAATTTTTTCCTTCGCTCACGCTACCCTATTCTGAACTTGATAGCGTTGTTCGATGCATCTACCATTTAATCACATTGTTGGGCGCCACATGTCATCCTCTCATTAGAAGAAACGTGTGTATGATGGATTTTTTATCCTCTGTCGCGCCTTCGTGTTCTCAACTTGATAGCGTTGCTTGCCGCATCAACCGTTTATTCAGGCTGGTGGGTCCATTATGTCAGCCTCACATTAGAAGAATCGTGGGTATGAAGGAATTTTTTCTTCTTTAGCGCTGCCCTGTTTCGAACTAGATAGCATTGCTCGACGAATCTGTCGTTTGCTCACGCTACTGGGTCTCCCATTTCAGCCTCTCATTACAAGAAACATGTGCATGCTGAACTTTTTTCTTGCTCGCGCCTCCCTGTTTCGAACTGACAACATTGCTCGATGCAGCATCTGTATAAGGTCGTAATGCTGGGTCCCACAAATCAGCCTCTCTGTAAATGAAACGTGCGTATGATGGACTTTTTTTTGGCCATGTCCGCTATTTTGACCTTGGCAACTTGCTGGGTCCCAGCTAACAACCTCTATTTGAAAGAAACATGTGTATGTTAGACTGTTTTTTCGGGTCCCAGGTGTCAACCTCAGAGTAGAAAATACTCATAAAGGCCGAATTAAAAAGATTCTGGTCTAACTCAGGGCGGATGCCCTATCCTTCATGGCTTATATTCCATGGGCTCACTCCTAAATTGAATGGGCTATGGTCGGTGGCCACAAGACCACGAAATGGATGAATTAGAAGGTTCTAGGATATGCTTGGGACTGATAGGCTAATTTCATGGGTTATGCTTAGTCCTGCTGGGTCCGACATGTCAGCTTCTCTATGAGTGCAACGTGTGTATGATGGACTTTTTTCGGCCGCGTCCACTATTTTCACCATCGCAGTCATGTATGGTCTTACTACTAGGGCGCTTACAGCCTCTCTGGTATTTTTTGGCTCGTGGGTCCCCGATGTAGCCCTCTCTATTCTGTCTGGTGGGTCCCTGATGCCAGCCTCTCTGCACAAGTATTTAAATTTTTTTTCAAACCCACCCTCAAAAATAAACTCGAGGGACGCTACAGGCTGGTGGGTCTGTGATATCAGCCTCTCCGTAATGCAATATTGCTAGAAGAAAAAAATGTAAACCCAAGACACACACAGAGGTAATTCGAACAAAAGACCTTCAAATCAAATAAACTTAAACTCAGTGTGTTCCCACTACAACAAAGATATTGAAAGAAAAAATATCATAGGACGAATTAAAAAGAATTTGGCTATTCTATATAGGCTACTCTACATTGGTTATACTCCATAGGCTGTGCTCCATGGACTTCTTTCTCAAATTTCACTCGGTTATGCTCAGCAGTCCCCTGACACCTAAAAGGCCGAATTAATATGTTCTCATCTATGCTCCATGGGATCTTTTCTCAAATTTCACTGGTCTGTGGTCAGCAGTCCCCTGACCCCGAAAATACCGAATTAAAATGTTCTGGGCTAAAGAGGGGCCGAATGAGCTACTAGATTTCTTCTCCTGGTTAATAAAAATTGCATTGTGATGTGCTTGGCCGGATTTGAAACAAAGACCTCAGAGAGGGAGGGGGAAAAGTGGTAATTCTTTTTGGCAGATATTCATGTCAAAATTCAGCAGTACAGAATAAGATAAAAAATTATCAACAGATTCAAAGTTCACATTCAGGAGCACTTGACCAATTCAGCAACATTTCAAAAGTGACCAATTCAGCACTATAGACACTGAAATACAATAGTAGTACAGAGAGAATCAGTTCTTGTTTCAGCTCTAAAAACCTTGTCGCGTGATCAGTTTGCCCTTTTCACCAGACACACTCGACCATTGGAGCAAACAAAGCTGACGATCAAGTCTTCTTTGAGTACCTTCTTCTCACATCAATGCCTGTGTGACCCCCGTATGCAACCCAAAATGCCCAAGTCTCATCTAGATTGTGACATGGCCATGTTCAAAAGAAAAGCAAGACTATCTACTTCCCTTGATTTAAACAAGTACCAGTACATCAGTATTAGTTCCACAAAATGCTTTAGTAATAGTAACAACAGAACATTTGAGAGATTCAGTAGCTTTCCTGCTTGAAATTCAATAGCAGTACAGAGATAATAAGTTCTTGTTCCTTGTCAAAAAACCTTGGTGCACGATCAGTTTGCCCTGTTCTCCGAATAGGCTCGATCATAGGAGCAAGCAAAACTGATGATCATGTCTACTTCTGTGCGAATACCACCTCATTTCATCAATGCTTGTGTGACTCCCCATATGAAACCCAAAATGCCCAAGACTCATCTAGATAATTATGACAATGCTAGGTTTCAAAATAAAAGCAAGACAATCTGCTGCACTTGATTTAAACAAGTAACAGTACATCACTATTAGTGCAACAAAATACTTTGGTAATAGCAACGACAGAACAAAGGCAAAGCAAGACCATCTCCTTCCCTTGACCTAAACAAGTACTGCTAGTATATAGTAGTACAAAATACTCCGTAGTACAAGAACTAGTACTATACTATACTAGTTCACTCCGAACTATGCACTAAAAGGGTCTAGATACACTCATTTCACAAAATCTAAAATATCTTTATATATTTTGAAACGGAGGGAGTAGAGACGGAGTACATGTGCAAGGCCATTGTTTTGAAGGAAAAGCTAGTTGATCTAAGCAAGTAGTGCTAGCTTCCAGTACAGTGAGCCATGTTTGAAAGGAAATGCTCGACCATTAGATCATGATAAACTGACGATCAATGCTTGCCTGACCCCCATATGGAAAACCCAAAATGCCCAAGTCTCATCTAGATTGTGACAAGGCCATGTTTCAAAAGAAAAGCAAGACTATCTACTACCCTTGATTTAAACAAGTACAGTACATCAGTATCAGTTCCACAAATTGTTTTAGTAATAGCAACGACAGAACATTTGAGAGATTCAGTAGTTTTCCTGCTTGAAATTCAATAGCAGTACAGAGAGAATCAGTTCTTGTTCTAGCTCAAAAAACAGACTCGATCATTGGAGCAAGCGAAACTGACAATCAAGTGACAATGCTTGTGTGACCCCCCATATGCAACCCAAAATGCCCAAGACTCATCTCGATAATTCTGACAATGCTAACTTTCAAAGTAAAAAAGGAAGACAAATTGCTGCACTTGATCTAAACAAGTAATAGTACATCACTATTAGTTCAACAAAATATTTCAGTAATAACAACGACAGAATAAAGGCAAAGAAAGACCAAGTACTACTAGTATATAGTAGTACAAAATAGTCCGAAGTACAAGAACTTGTGGTATACTAGTACTACTCTGCATCCAAAATCCATCCTCCAATACACGTACGTCCGTGGTATGTAGTGAAAGTGGGATAAAAAATCTGAGGTAGTAGAATGGTCAATTTGGAATTCTCCCTCGCAATGGATGCATATTGAGTAATACAGGCCCTGGGTCTGAGACGTTTGATGGTGATGGTACACCACCATGGAATTCTTTTCCTTCTGCATGATGCCAGGCACCGCCCTACTCTTAGGAGTGAAGAAATTGCGCACTACACCCTTCCAAAACCCAGCCTCTGTTGATGGGTGATAGACGATGAACTACACATTGTACAAGGGCGACAGGCACCCATCCGGACTGACGCACACGACCGATACGATGATGTCACCCCACTCGAGCATGTCAAATAGCACAGTGAACATCGTACCATCGTCCCCAGATCCGATGTTCTCTAGACTTGATGAGCGAGATGCTGACAACGGCTGTGAGATGTACCTGGGATTTCTAAAGGAAGTAAGAATCGGCGGACTAAATTGCAGCATGCTAAATATACATATAAGAAGTTCTCAGGTTCCTGAGATCTAGGCACTCCCAAGAAAAAAATATAGGGCCATGTTTCAAAGGAAATGCTAGATCATCTCCAGCGTTTGATCTAAACAAACTTGAATGGTAGATCATCATCAGAATCATGATGGTCATATTTTCCATCTCCCACATTGTGGATGCAAAATGAGTAATCCAGTGTGAACCTATCATGTTTCTTAATCAGGAAATTAAGGTAATCTTCAGTAATCCAGGCGGAGGCCGGCAATGCGCTGCTCTTCGGCTCGAAAACAGGCTATCTTCGGCAAACTCCTCCAAGTCCTCTCAAACCATTGAAGGTTTATAAAAGTGCAACTACACCACGTACCACGGAAACAAGCATGCCACCGACCTAACGCACTGGATGGATACAGTGAGGCCATAGTCAAGCATGTCAAATCTCACGGCGAAGAATGTACCATCGTCCCCGGATACCACGGTCTCTAATCTCCATGAGCCAAGTGCCAGCAAAGGCTGAGAGATGTACCTGTGTTCCTCGCTATAGTGGAAACTCTGCACTTCAATCGAGTGGGATTTTTTGAGGTGAGCGAGGAGCACTATGGGCAGGGCAGTGATCTTGCGGCCAGGCTCAGTGCAGTTGCATGGGCCGTGCGGGCACGCCATCTTGATGTTGAGGAAGTCGTGGAAGGCGACCAATATCCTGCAGCCGTCACTGGTGCATCTGCTACCTTTTCTACTGATGACTTGGCGATGCGACTCCTTGGAGCATGCGGGAACGCCATCTTGTGGTAGTGTCCATACGCATAGCAATTTCTCTGAAGGTGTCGTCGCTGACCTTGCTCCAGCCACCGTATCGAATGTTGTGAATTGAATCCTCCATTGTGTCTGGATGGACTGGGGCGAGGGCAGATTCAAATATGATTATTAGGGTTTCTTGGAGGAGAGTGATGGAGGCCTGCAAGAACCAATGAAGCGGGCAAAAAATGGCTAGGAAAATTTAGGAAGTGCATGCTCGAGAGGATCCAAAATTCGGCTTGCCAGCATTAGCGAATGGGGATCACCAAAGATGGGGAAGATGGGAGGCTCTTTGAATGAGGGGTGTTAATTTTGCGTGTTCCCTCGTTGGTCTTCTGTAGTGCGCAAATGGATCGAGGACGCCTGTTGGAGTTATAGCTAGAGTGCTAGACTAGAAAGCTATCACGTCCTAGCTTAGTATTGTATCGTCTCATCACGTAGACTGTGTTTCAGGAAAGGACGTGAGTCCACATTTCTCTCCTCCCTAGATAGCGTGAACCATAGAATCTCTTTTCTCGCACACGAAGAATTTGAACCCACATGCCGAAATAAAAGGACATCAATCCTCAAGTTAGCTTGGCCAACTCTAATAAATAGGACTACTAAAAAGCTATAGTAATAGGTGAAGCTCAAAAAATAATTATAATTTTGAGCCACGTTCATAGAATACCCGTTGTATATTTGGTTCTTGTACTTTGTATCATGTAGTAGTAATCAAACTATTAGCTACCTAATAGTACTCACCATGCTCTAGAGAAATAATTAAGAACATTCTAGAATTATTGAGAAGTGTGTTTTGAGGTTTGTGCATATTGTTTAGTGTGTTAAAGACTATTAATAGTATCTTCTATATGGACTTTATGGACATAGCTCGAAATTATAATTATTTTTGGGCTTCACCTCTTATAATTTTATATAAACTAGTAAAAGGCACATGTCACACACATATATATTGTATGAAATGTGATTTAACAAATATTATGTTGTTATAAACCAATAGTCTTGTTAGAGAAAAATGCATACATTAAGTCTATTAATAATAACTATCTACACATATTGAGAATACAGCCTACTGTGCTATGAAACTTTTGGAGGGTGACATGATGGTTCTAGAACATGGTGGAGTTTGTTCTAGGTAGTACTCAACATGAATCCAGCTGCTCTAAACAATTGGATCTAACAGCCCAACGGTTAGGATTGGTACTATCGATCCAATTCAAAACTGGTCCTTTATAGTAGTAGAGAGAAATTATATGGCATATACTTCTACTATCTGATTCTCACATGCAAGGCATGTGCAACTTACTAATAAGATATATAACATGAATAACTTTGAACATCGATCACCGGATATAGATTGACAGATTTCAACATTGCTAATTGTTGGATCTCTTGCAAATTCAAGAAAGAATCTATTGCGCTTACTTGTAGTTTAAATTTGACCTACTTTCTTTAAATTGACATAAATTTATTTGAGTGCATGGGTGTAGTTAGCTAATATATAGAGAAGGTTGAAACGTGCTAAGACTAGGGAATTGTATCAAAACATGTCCGAGTTTTCTGAAAATTGGGTGGTGGCACTTTTTTTTACTGGGGTATGTCCCGAAGGAGTGAGATGCTTCAATAATTAACACAGTTAGTGCATGTGTACATGTTACACCAAGGACCTTAAAAAAGTGAAAATTGTATCCAAGTCCATACCTTTAACACAAAGGACCCTACAATCAAGCAATTAAAATTAGTAGTCGGGTCCTGCTCCTCCACCGGGGAGCTGAGCCATGCTCTTCATAGAAGTACCAGTAAGCTGCATGTGCCTTGCACGTGAAACTCACATAATATACAGAAGCATGACATGTCATCATTATATAACATTGTAATAGGTAAAATCTTGAAATATCTATGAAAATGAGCAATGTCTCTAAAGTATGAGTGTATATTTGGTTGTTGCACTTTATATATTGTAGAAATAAACGTTTATTAGCTACCTAATAATTGAAAATTCTAGAACCATGGTCTAGAGAAACAATCGAGAAGATTCTACAATGATGGATAAGTGTGTTTTGACTTTTTCTACATATATATATCTTATCTTATCTTACCATTATATAGTGTACGAATAACTTTGAATATTGACCGTTGGATCAAGACTCACAAATCCCAACATTTCCAGCCGCTAGATCTTCTTTTCTAATTCTAGCATCTAGAAGATTTTATTGATAGTCTTCATCACAATGAATGGTATGCACAAAACTCAAAACACACTTCTCCATCATTCTAGAATCTTTTCCCTCGTTTCTCTAGACCATGTTACCAGAATTTTCAAGTTTTAGATAGCTAATAATCGTTGACTTCTAAATAATATACAAAGTACAAGAACCAAATATACACCCATACTTTATAGATGTTGATCAAATTTATATTTTTTATGCTTTACCCATTATAATTTTATATAGTGATGATATGTCGGACGTCTATTCTCTGAGTCTCACGTGTTGATCAAAAGGGACATGCCACACACGTATATACTATATGAAATGTGATTTAATAAACGTTAAGTTGTTATTACTCAGTAGTCTTGTTAGAGAAAAAAAATGCATACATTAAGTCTATTAGTAATAACTATCTACACATATTGAGAATACATGTTACTGTGCTATGAAATTTTGGGGGTGGTGACATGATGGTTCTAGAACATGTTGGAGTTTGCTCTAGGTACTATTCGACACGAATCTAGCTGCTCTGAACCATTGGATCTAATAGCCCAACGATCAGGATTGGTGCTATGGATCCAATTCAAAACTGCTCCATTGTAGTAGTAGAGAGAATACAACCTACTATGCTATGAAATTTTGGGGGTGGTGACATATGGTTCTAGAACATGGTTGATTTTTCTCTAGGTACTATTCAACACAAATCTAGGTGCTCTAAACCATTGGATCTAATAGCCCAATGGTTAGGATTGGTGCTAAGGATCCAATTCAAAACTGCTCCATTATAATAGTAGAGATAGAGATATGATGTTGTTATGGTCATCCTTTGAATAACCTTCATTCCCGATGTTTGGAAAGGAAGAGAAAAATTCTAAAGTTTGAATTCTACTAATTTTTGCCACCAATGCCCGGTTCCTTCCTATGTACACGAACGCACACTCTGGAGACACATCTGAGCCGCTTTACCAAGACACATGTGTGCATCACTGTGGACGAGGGAGTTCTGAGATGGATGGTGAGGCAGTGTGTGAGAGCAAAAAATAAATTTATTTTGTTTTGAGTGCACATAAGTCCTAAAATTTACTACTACTACTGGTAGAGTGTGTATGTTGTAAAGGTTGTAGTACCTCATGTCAGGAACCCATCATAATTCTGCTCAAATATCGCACCGCCTTCAAGTGTCCTGTCACACTGCCCTGCCTCCCTTTTATTTTCCGATCTCCTCTTGCTCTTTGATTTTTCCCTCATCTCACTAGTACCTCCGTCCCAAAGCTTAAGGCTTTTTTTGATAAGTCAAGCTACAGAAAGTTTGACCAAACTTCTAAAAAAATATCAAGAACTACTATATGATATTGGTAGATACCATGTGAATATATGTTTCATGATGTATGAAAGGTATGTATTTCATATTGTAAATATTAATATATTTTTCTACAAACTTGGTCAATCTTTGCATAGTTTCACTTTTCAAAAAAAAAAAGGCCTTGAGCCTTGGATGCAGGTACTACTAGTGTTTAGTACTCCGTCCCTGAACTTATGTCTTGATATATAGACATCGTGGGTCCCTTTAGACGATGTTAGGATAATTCAAGAGGAATCTATCGCGCTTAATTGCATTTCAAATTTTACCTAATTTCTTTAAATCTACATAAACTTTTTTAAGTGGGCACGGTTCGCTAGGGAATCTTGAAATGTGCTAAGACTAGGGAATTGTAGGAAAACATGGTCCCCACTTTTTCTGAAAACCGGGTGGTGGTACTTGTTTTGAGTAAGGTACGTCCTGAGTGAGCAAGATTCTTCAATTAATTAACATGTTAAGTGGATGTGTACATGTTACACCAAGGACCTCAAAAATGAAAAATACATCCAAGTCCGTACATTTAGCACAATGGACCCTAAATTCAAATACTTGAAAATTTTGGTAACATGGTCTATAGTAACAAGGGGGAGATTCTAGAATGATGGAGAAGTGTGTTTTGAGGTCTATGCGTAGCATTTCATTGTGATGAAGACTATTAATAGAATCTTCTGGATGCTAGAATGGAAAAAAAGATCCAATGGCTGGAAACGTTGGGATTCGCGAGTCTTGATCCAACAATTAATATTCAAAGTTTTTCGTACACCGTATAGTGTTAAGATAGTGGTAATGGTAAGACTAGTACTTGCTTAACAAAAGAAAACAGTGCACTTCTCACTTTCAGTAGATCCTATTGAAGAAGATGCACGAATCTACCAGATGCAGGCACTATATCATAAACTATATATGATGTCAATATGGTCATGACCTTGGATGTTCGGGTCAAAACCAGGAATGTTCATACACTATAGGCCAATACACATTGTGAAGCAGCTAGAGCATTTTTTTGTATTCAAAGGTGTCAAATCACATGTTTCTCATTTTTTTCTTAGCACTATATAGTGTACGAATAACTTTGAATATTCACCATTGGATCAAGATGTGAATCCCAACATTGTCAGCCATTGGATCTTCATTCCATTTTAGCATCGAGAAGATACTATTTATAATCTTTATTTTCTTATCTTACCACTATATAGTTTACGAATAACTTTGAATATTGACCGTTGGATCAAGACTCGCGAACATTTCCAATCGTTAGATCTTCTTTTCCATTCTAGCATCTAGAAGATTCTATTCATAGTCTTCATCACAATGAATGCTATGCACAAAACTCAAAACACACTTCTCCATCATTCTAGAATCTTCTCCCTCATTTCTCTAGACCATGTTACCAAAAATTTCAAGTGTTAGATAGCTAATAATTGTTAACTTCTACATGATATACAAAGTACAAGAACGAAATATACACCCATACATTATAGATGTTGATCAAATTTATATTTTTTCTGCTTTACCTATTATAATTTTATATAGTGATGATATATCAAACGTCTATTATCTCAGTCTCACGTGTAGGGCACGTGCAACTTACTAGTTATATATAATGTGCATACAACTTTGAATATTGACCACTAATTCATGACCTACGATCCCAACATTGCTGCTAGTTATTGGATCCTCTAATCCATTCCATCATCTAGAACATACTATTGATAGTCTTTGTTATCTTATCTTACCACATATAATGTACGAATAACTTTGAGTATTGACCATTGGATCAAGACTTGCGAATCCCAACACTACTAGCTGTTGGATTTTCTTTTTCCATTCTACTAGGTGGTGGTACTTCTTTTTGACTAATGTATATGTCCCGACGGAGCGAGATTCTTCAATTAATTAACACGGTAAGTGGATGTGTACATGTTACACCAAGGACCTCAAAAACTGAAAATACATCCAAGTTCGTACATTTAGCACAAAGGACCCTAAAATCAAATACTTGAATTTTTTTGTAACGTGGTCTACAGAAATGAGGGGGAGATTCAAGAATGATGGAGAAGTGTGTTTTGAGGTTTGTGCATATAGCATTTCATTGTGATGAAGACTATCAATAGAATCTTCTAGATGTTAGAATAGAAAATAAGATCCAACGGCTGGAAATGTTGGGATTCGTGAGTCTTGATCCAAGAATTAATATTCAAAGTTTTTCGTATACCATATAGTGCTAAGATAGTTTTAATGGTAAGACTAGTACTTGCTTAACAAAAGAAAATAGCGCACTGCTCAGTTTCAGCAGATCTTGTTAAAGAAGAGGCACGAATCTACCAGATGCGGGAAGTGTATCATAAAACTATACTAGTAAGTTGCATGTGCCTTGCACGTGAGACTTAGATAGTAGACGTATGACATATCATCACTATATAAAGTTATAATTGGTAAAGCACAATAAATTATAAATTTGATCAACATCTATAAAGTATGGGTGTATATTTGGTCCTTGTACTTTGTATCATCATGTAGAAGTCAAAGATTATTAGCTCCCTAACACATGAAAATTTTGATAACATGGTATAGAGAAACAAGGGAGAAGATTCTAGTATGATGGAGAAGTGTGTTTTGAGGTTTGTGCATAGCATTCATTATACCAAAGACTATCGATAGAATCTTCTAGATGCTAGAATGGAAAAGAAGATCCAATGGCTAGAAATGTTGGGATTCACGAGTCTTGATCAAACAGTCAACATTCAAAGTTTTTCGTGCACTATATAGTGGTAAGATAAGATAAGATAAGATCATGTAGAAGTCAACAATTATTAGCTACGAGGGCGAAGATTCTAGTATGATGGAGAAGTGTGTTTTGAGGTTTGTGCATAACATTCATTATGTTGAAGACTGTCAATAGAATCTTCCAGATGCTAGAATGGAAAAGAAGATCCAATGGCTGGAAATGTTGGGATTCACGAGTCTTGATCCAACGGTCAATATTCAAAGTTATTCGTACACTATATAGTGGTAAGATTTCTCTACTACTATAATGGATCAGTTTTGAATTGGATCCATAACACCAATCCTGACTGTTGGGCTGTTAGATCCAATGGTTCAGAGAAGCTGGATTCGTGTTGAATAGTACCTAGAGCAAACTCCACCATGCATGTTCTAGAACCATCATGTCACCATCCCTACAATTTCATAGCACAGTAGGTTGTATTCTCTATACTACTATAGTGGAGCAGTTTTGAATTAGATCCATAACACCAATCCTGACCATTGGGCTATTAGATCCAATGGTTCAGAGCAACTAGATTCATGTTGAATAGTACGTACCTAGAGCAAACTCCACCATGTTCTATAACTATAATGTCACCACTCCCAAAATGCATAAATGAAGTCTATTAATAATAACTATCTACACATATTGAGAATACATCCTACTTTGCTATGAAATTTTGGGAGGGGTGACATGATGGTTCTAGAACATGGTGGAGTTTGCTCTAGGTACTATTCAACATGAATCCAGCTGCTCTGAACCATTGGATCTAACAGCCCAACGGTCAGGATTGGTGCTATGGATCCAATTTAAAACTGCTCCGTTATAGTAGTAGAGATATGATTTCAATATGCTCATGACCTTGGTTGTTCGGGTCAAAGCCAGGAATATTCATACACCGTAGGCCAATACACATTGTGAAGAAGCTAGAGCATTTTTTGTATTCAAAGGTGTCAAAACACATGTTTCTCATTTTTTCTTAGCACTGTATAGTGTACGAATAACTTTGAATATTGAACGTTGGATCAAGACGCGAATCCCAACATTGTCAGATGTTGGATCTTCGTTTCGATTTTAGCATCGAGAAGATACTATTGATAGTCTTTCTTTTCTTATCTTACCACTATTTTTTATATATAGAGTGCAGACAACTTTGAATATTGACCGCTGATTCATGACCCGCGAACCCCAACATGGCTTCTAGTTATTGGATCCTCTAATCCATTCCATCATCTAGAAGATACTATTGATAGTCTTTGTTATATTATCTTACCTCTATATAATGTACGAATAACTTTGAGTACTGACCGTTGGATCAAACTCGTGAATCCCAACAATGCTAGCCATTGGATCTTCTTTTCTCTATTCTACCGGATGGTGGTACTTTTTTCTACTACTATAATGGAGCAGTTTTGAATTGGATCCATAGCACCAATCCTGACCAATGGGCTGTTAGATCCAATGGTTTAGAGCAGCTAGATTCGTGTTTAATAGTACCACTTTATCAATTTGTTTTCACCCATGAACTCAGTCATCCACGTAGGGCCCATAGATTGGGGAGGTCGCGGTCGCCTTGGACGCACCACAAAATTATGGCTGGGTCATCGAGTGCATGAAGAAGAGTCAGCATTCCATCCAATCGCTTACCCTAGTCATCGTCATCAATATTTTCCATACTCATCGGCTTCATCAGCGACATTGATTGTCCCCTTGCTGCAGTAATCTGCCACATTAATCTCGGATCACCTCCTTCCTATTTAATCTCTCCCTTCCCCACACCAAACCATCTCTAATCCCTCGCTTCCAGCAACCATCTCCGTCCTCGTCTGTCATCCATGGCCACCTTTGGCTGCCGCCCGCCGTACGAGAGCACAAAGACCCCGACATCGCCATACAGGAGGACAATGCCCTATGAATTTGGGCCTTCTCCCCGTGGAGAACAAAGTGGCCGCTGGCATGCGCCTTCCTCGACACTGGGTACGGTCACCGCAAGTACCAGATGTATGGCATCTACGACAATCTGGAAAGGACGTTGAAGGTCAAGTTCGTCAATGTCAGGGACACCCGTCTCTTCTATGACCAAGCCTTCCACTGCGGCTGCGAGATGGTGGTGTTCACCGACGCCAGCATTTTCACCAACTACCAGTTCCCCAACAATGCCAACTTCATCCACAATGTTCTACCAGAGTTGCTGATGGCTCCGGAGGTGCCGCCTCATTATCCGGAGGTGCCGATCAGTCAGGAGCTGGCTCTATTGCTGGAGCTATCATTGGGGCCGATGTCTAACGAGCTGCCACTGGCGGAGCGGACTAGGTGATAGGAGGCGTCGGACTTGTACTAGTTCAGCAGTGAGTCCTATATATGTAAACTCGTGCTGTTATGTTAATGGTTGAATGAAGTTTCTTTTGGTACTACTCGTCAGAAAAAGTTTCTTTTGGTACTACTAATTGTACCCTATAGTACTAGTAGTACTGCAAATTGCGATCTATTGAATATCCTTCCCCCCGGATGTTTGTGAAGGAAGTGAAAATTTCGAAACCGGGAAAGTTTGAATTGCTACTCTATTGTAAGGACCAAAATGGTTCCCACCAACGCAGATGACGAACACGCCAGACAAAGACATGGAGCCGCCGACAGAAGGTAGGTCATCGGTCGACGTGCGTACGTAGCGCCACGTTGTGGACGAGAGAGAGAGATCAGCCGGCCAGGGTGTGGGGTGGTGATGAGGGAGTGAAGGAGAGAGAAAACACATTTTGTTTTGCGTGCATATATATATTGTGGTCCTAAAATTTACTCTACTCACTCTACCCTGTACCTCATGTTAGGAACCCATCCCAGCTTTGCTCTGACATCACACCGCCTTCAAATCCTCCTCTTCGCAGCTCTCTCGCTGCCTCCCCCTCCTCTGTGCTCATAGTCTCTTCTTGCTCATTTTTTTAACAAAAAAAAGGAAATAAATTATTCTTACTTGCTTTTTAGAAAATAAATTCCTGCCACTTGGAAAATTGAAATTGATTATTTTTTGTTTTTAATATCTTCCATTGTTCTCAAAATATGGCCAAATTTGTCGGCATGAAAATTCTTGGATATGGGGATCATAAGCATAAAGTACATTCTACATAAAGGACCTAAAAAAGGGAAAATGACATCGAGGTCCATATATTTATCACAAAGGACCCTAAAATTGAGCAAAGAAAATAGTCAGGTTCGACTCCTCTCGAGAGAGCAGCTGATCAAGCCATACTCTTCATACTACTTCCTCTTCGATTGTTTTCAAAATATGGCCAAATCTGTCGCGATGCAAATTCTTGAATATGGGATCATCAACATAAATTATGATGTATAGATATGGCCTTAAGCTTGTGGTTGCTCAGCTTGAAATCCAAGATTTTTTCATACTCGTTGACAACTATGCTTAAATTCATTTAAATTTCACCAATTACTTTTAGGTTAGCATTTTACACGGTCGATGGGAGTACAGTCTAGATCAAGGACATAAAAAAGGTAAAATTACATCAAGGTCCATAGATTTATCACAAAGGACCCTAAAATTGAGCAAAGATAACAGTCGGGTCCGGCTCCTTTTCGAGAGAGCGGCTAATCAAGCCATACACTCTTCATACTACTTCCTCTTCGATTGTTTTCAAATATGGTCGAATCTGTTGCCATGCAATTTCTTGGATATGGGATCACGAGCATAAAGTATGATGTAGAGATATGGCCTTGACCTTATGGTCGTTCGCCTTGAAATCCAAGAATTATTCATACTCGTTGACAACTATTCTTAAATTCGTTGAAATTTCACCACTTACTTTTAGGTGAGCATTTTATACGGTCGGTGGGAGTACATTCTACATCAAGGACCTAAAAAAGGGAAAATTACATCGAGTTCCACACATTTAGTACAAAGGACCCTAAAATTGGGCAAAAAAAACAATCGGGTTCGACTCCTTATCGGGAGAGTAGTTGATCGAGCCATACTCTTCATACTACTTTCTTTTTGATTGTTTTCACAATATGGCCAAATCAGCCGCCATGCAAATTCTTGGATACTTGATCATCAGAATAAAGTATGATGTAGAGATGTGGCCTTGACCTTTTGGTCGTTCAGCTTGAAATCCAAGAAAGTTCAAAATCGTTGACAACTATAAGCTAAAATTCATTTAAATTTCACCACTTACTTTTAGGTTAGAATATTACAAGGTCGGTGGGAGTACATTTTACAACAAGGACTTAAAAAGAGGGGAAATTACATAGAGGTCCATACATTTAGCACAAAGGACCCTAAAATTAAGCAAGCAAAACAGTCGGGTTCGGATCCTTCTCGAGAGAGTAGCTGATTGAGCCATACTCTTGATACTACTTCATCTTCGATTGTTATCAAAATATGGCTAAATCTATCGGCATGCAAATTCTTGGATATCAGATCATCAGCATAAAGTATGATGTAGATATGGCCTTAACCTTGGTCGTTCGTCTTGAAACACAAGAATGGTTTATACTCATTGACAACTAAGCTTAAATTCGTTTAAATTTCACCACTTACTTTTAGGTTAGAACTTTACACGGTCGATCGGAGTACATTTTACATCAGGGACCTCAAAAAAGCAAAAATTACATCGAGGTCCATACATTTACGATAAAGGACCCTAGAAGGAAATTTTTCTGGTTCGGATCCTTCTTGAGAGATCAGCTGATCTGAGCTAAGCTCTGGATACTACTTCCTCTTTGATTGTTTTCAAAACATGGCCAGATCTGTTGCCATGCAAATTCTCTGACATGGGATCATCATCATATAAAGTATGATATTTATATGGCCTTGACCTTGGTCATTCGGCTTGAAATCCAAGAATGTTCATACTTGTTGACAAGTAAGCTTAAAATCGTCTAAATTTCACCACTTACACTTTTAGACCTAAAAGGGGGGAAATTACACGAGGTCCATTCATTTAGCACAAAGGACCCTAAATTTAAGCATGGAAAATAGTCGGGTTCGGCTCCTTCTCGAGAGAGTAGCTGATCGAGCCATACCCTTGTACTACTATAGGGCTTCGCGTATGAAAACAATAAAAATTTACCCTACACCCCTAAACCCCTGATGTTCCTAGGACCTAACTGTTAGTAATGCAGTAACAGGAGGGGATTTTCGCGAACTTACCCTTGAAGACCGAAAAGCGTTGTCAACGCTCAGCAGAGCATGGTTGATGTAGACGATCTGAAGCTGACCTCAAGGTCGTGATGAAGTCCTCGCACTCCTACGACTCCAATGACTCCTAGTGCCCCAAGTGTGACACCTCACGGGGAGTTTCACACTCCCTCTTCCCCAATCCAGTAGCAGTTGTGGAAGTAGAGCTCCTAGATCCGAATCTCGCAGTGCAATGGCGCTCCATGGTGAAGATGTCTCTCGTACGCGTAGTCCGAACTTGGGACCACGGTCACGGGAGAGAGAGAGAGAGATATCAATTGGAGGTCTCCCCAAAAGTGAGGAAACCTTTATTGAATATTGTGTGTATTTTTCTGGTCAAAATACCCCACTATATATAGGGGGAAAGGGGGGTACACCCTCCATTAAAGTCCTGGGGTGGGACTAATCATGGGGGAGGGGTGGGGAGGCACGCTGGCCAGCCCCCCACCATGGGGCCCACGTGGGGCAGGCCCACTAGGGCCACCGGCTGATACATTGCAAATGTATCTATAATTTTTGATGTTCGATGCTTGGTTTTATCTACTTTCTTGTGTTTTGTACACACTTTGGAGTACTTTTCATATGATTTCTTGGACTAACCTATTAACAAGATGCCACAGTGCCAGATGCCTGTTTTCTACTATTTTTGGTTCCAGGAAGTCAGAAAATTAATATTCTTGGAATTGGACGAGACAAAAGCCAAAGTTACTATTTTCCCGGAAGACTCATAGAGCTAGAAGGAGAGTCGGAGAGGGGCCACAGGGTGGCCACACCCCCCTTGGCACGGGCCAGCCTAGGCCGCGCCAGGGCATGGTGTGGGCCCCTAGCCAGCCACCGACCTTGCCTCTTTCGCCTATATATCTCCCTCGAGGCAAAAACCCTAAATCGTCAAGCCTCCAGCCACAAAAAGTTCCGCAGCGCCGCCGCCACCGAAGGGGGGGATTCAGGGGACAGAAAGTCTCTGTTCCGGCACCCTGTCGGGATGGGGAAGTGCCCCCGGAGCCATCTCCATCGATCTCCACCATCATCTCCATCACCATTGCTGATTTCCATGATGAGGAGGGAGTAGTTCTCTCTCGAGGCTAAGGGTTCTACCGGTAGCTATGTGTTCATCTCTCTCTCTATGCATGATCTTATTGAGATCATGAGCTTGTGATCTATAGATCTACCTTTCTACTCAAGTGCTTTAATCGATCTCTGCTCTCCCCATGTGTGTGAAAGTGACAGCATGCACACCATGGTGGCACTTAGGCTAGAGATTTCAAATACTTGTTATGAGTTATATTTGGAGTTGGATGTCTTTATGAAATTGTGGTGTTTGTTTGAACCATCAAGTACTCAAGGTGACAGTGTGGGGTTATCTAGATGGGAAAGATGAACTTTGAGGTGTGCGTTATACCCCTACCATGGATTAGAGTGTCCAACCAGAGAGTAGTTCAGCCTAGTATCATAAAGAACAATATATCTATATGAGAGTGTTCACTAGTGAAAGTATGATCCCTAGGCCTTGTTTCTAAGCATTGAAACACCATTTGCAACTAGATCTATTACATGTTTGCTTCCTTCCTTCTTTATTTCATTTTTACTTTAGTCTTTTCCACGCCAGCAAGCTATTTTCTGGCACCGTTACCACTTATAATTATCCATACCACTTGTATTTCACTATCTCTTCGCTGAACTAGTGCACCTATACACCTGACAAGTGTATTGGGTGTGTTGGGGACACAAGAGACTTCTTGTATCTTGATTGCAGGGTTGCTTGAGAGGAGATACCTTTGACCACTTCCTCCCTATGTTCGATAATCCTTGGGTGATCCACTCAAGGGAAAACTTGCTACTGTTCTACAAACCTCTGCACTTGGAGGCCCAACAACTATCTACAAGAATAGAAGTGCGTAGACATCAAGCTATTTTCTGGCGCCGTTGCTGGGGAGGTAAGGTAAAAGGTACTCACATCCTCCGGTGTGAGTGCTTGAAGATATTTCCTTTAGATTCTGCAATTTTGTCTTTTTGTTTCTTGTTTTCACTAGTTAGGCTTAATGGAAAACAACAAAAAAATTAGAGAGATTTTTAGTATTTTTCCTAAGTTAGAACTCGAATTGTCTGAAAAGAAAATTAAAAAACCCATGGAACTTTCTTTGCATGCTAATAACAATGTTATTAGTATGAATCTTTTGAACACCTTTGTTACTAATTCTATGGAAACGTCTAAGCTTGGGGAAGTTAGTTTTTATGAAAATGATCTTTTTAATTCCCCAGCTTTAAAGAAGAAAATTTGCTCTGATGATACTTTATCTCCTATATGTGGTAATTCTAATGATACTTGTGATATTTTAAATCCACCTACTGAAAGCATCTCTTTTAAATTACCTATAAAAATTGTTGAACGTGTTATAAACAACTATTATGTTGGAGATGGAACTGTCCATCCCGGTGATCATTTGCTCTTTATACACGAATTATGCGGGTTGTTCAAGTGTGCAGGTATTACAACAGATCAAGTTAAGAAGAAGCTATTCTCATTATCACTGAAAGGAAGAGCTGAAGAATGGTATAAGCTGCTGAAGAATGGTCAATCTCTTGAATGGGAGGAAATAGTACCTCTCTTTTACTCTAAATTTTATCCTCCTCATGAAGTTCATAAAGATAGGAATTACATTTATAATTTTCATCCACATGATGGAGAAAATATTGCCCAAGCATGGGGGAGATTGAAGTCACTAATGCTCAAATGTCCCATTCATGAGCTCCCCAGTAATATTGTTATTAATAATTTCTATGCAAGGCTTTCAGGACATTACAAGGACTATCTAGATACTTGTTTAGAGGGATCCTTCACAAGTAAGGAGGTCAAAGCTATGTGGGATCTTCTTGAAACAATTCAAAGCAATACCGAAGATTGGGATAACAACAAAGGTAAAGAACCAGGTATAAACTATGAGTATGATTGCATTAAGTCTTTCGCTGAAACTGCTGAATTTCAAGATATTAGTGCTAAATATGGTCTTGATCCTCAAATTCTTGTTGATTGTTATAGAACCTTTTCTTCTCATATTAATGCTCCTAAAGAAAAATGGGACATGTATCATGAGCCTTTTAAAGACACTTGCATGAAAAATGAAATTGTTATTAATGATAGCAATAAACATGCTCAAACCTCTGAAAGTACTATTTCTTATAAGCATGCTAGTTTTTGTGGAATACATAGACCTTGTGAGAATAATCAAATTGAAGAAGAATATTGTATCACCCACAGGAATGAAAAAACTAGAATGTGGTATAGGGCTTTAAATGATCTTGGTAAAAAAGTTTGTGCCCTTTATCCTTTTATTTATGAACTTTGCTTCAAAGTGGGTCATGTCAATTTTCAATGCTCAGGCCATAATAATATCCCTTCTAATCCAATGAGTACTACAAGTTTGTGTTGTGATGACATGATCACTCCTAATCAGCATGATGAACTTACATTATTTTTGGGGTGTGAAGAGTTATCAAGAAAAACCTATTTGGTAGATATGGGTGCTTTTGATATGAATAGTGTCCTACATGGTTATAATCTTTATTGTGTTGATAATTGCCACACAAATACTTACATACAAAATATTATAGAAGATGAGATTTTACCAAAATATGATAGGACTAATATGTGTTTTGATCTTATTAATGAAAAGAAGGAATCCTCCAAAGTTTCTTCTATTGTCTCTAACAATGAACCAGGGTATATGGAGAAGCTTCCTTTCAAGCCTCTCCCTCCTAAAGAGAAGAAGAAAAAGAAGAAGAGGAGGAGTAAAAGGAGAGAGGAAACGGTATTTTCCCCTAAGCATGTTGCTCCTACTATAGTTTTTGATGAGTCTGAACTCGATGATGTTCCTATGTCTGTTACCTATAGTAGTGATCATGATTGGTAAAAGCACACTTCTTTTGATATTGAAAATATCTTTGGTACCAATTCTGAAAATGATAATATTAATAATTGTTGTACTATTAGTGCTATCCATGATCCTTCCAATGATGATATGTTTACAAATGAACACACTTTGGAAGATAATTATTCTATTGCTTATGATGATAATACACCTCCAATATATGATGATTGCAATGATGAATATGATATTTTCAATCCACCTACTATCGAGGAGGAAAGTAATTATGATTACAATATGCCTCCTATATTTGATGATTATGGTGATGAAAATAGTAATGATAGCTATTTTGTTGAATTTGCTCCTACTACAATTAATAAGAATGACTATGTTTATGTGGGGAGTATTAATTCTTTTATGCATGTGGCTCATGATAAGAATGTTTTATGTGATAGTTATATTGTTAATTTTATTCATGATGCTACTGAAAGTTATTATGAGAGAGGGAAACACAGTTTTATGCATCTTAATAATATTAACTTTCCCCTCTTTATGTTGAAAGTCTTGAAGTTGCACTTGTTTTGCTTTCCTATGCTTGTTGCTTTGTGCTTTCATGACTTGTTTCTTTACAAGATTCCTATGCATAGGAAGTGGGTTAGACTCAAATGTGTTTTACATTTTCTTCTTAATGCTCTCTTTTACTCTAAATTCATATTTCTTATGTGAGCATCTTCTCAAACTATCATGCCTAACTTAAAGGCGTTAAAGAAAAGTACTTATTGGGAGATAACCCAAAAGTTTTAGATGAGTATTGGAAGTTATTACCTCTGTAATAACCGCTCCTTATCCTTTTTATTTGCTTTTTGTGCCAAGAGTAACCTCTAATGAGAGAGAAGTAATGATTGGGAAAGTTGCTGTCCCGAAACCGATCTCTGTGCTTCACCGTACAAATTCGTGTAAAATCTCTGTACGTCCTTTTGAGTCGTTAATTTTTGTGCTTCTGCCCCAGGTTGTTATCTAACTTTCGTTAGTTCAACACTTTTCGATTTGAGCAACAGAAGGTCTTCGAAAAAATTCGGATTTACCTGCTGGTCTGTTTTGACAGATTTCTGCCATTTTCTGCATTTGCTTCTTGTTGGTTCCTTTTTGAGTTCTTTTGGGGAATTGAGCTTTTTGAGGGAAGTGATACAGTAGCTAGTGTTCTAATGGAAGTCTTCTTGGTGTTAAAACTGAACCTAAAGACCTATTATCTTGAGTGCACTAATGTTGCTAATAAAGATTGTGTGAAGTTTTGTATGAAGGAAAAATTTCAGGTGTATGGAAGTAATGAGTAATGAGATGAAGAATGGACTAAAGCTCAAGATTGGGGATGCCACACGTGTCACCCCAAGAAATATCCAAGAAGTACAAGCGTCAAAGCCTGGGGATGCCCAAGGCATCCCCTTCTTCATCAATAAAAATCCTAGGTTTCTTCCATACACTTTATTTTTATTGTTTCATGCACAGTTGTGTTGTTCTTGGAGCGTCTTCTTTTTCGTTTTAGTTTTGGTTTTTTGTTTGCTTTGTTTTCTTAGTTTTCTGAATAAATTGGTTGGACCCCCTCTTTCATACATTGGATTTCAAATAGTTTGGTTTGGATTGGAAAATAGTAGGAAAGTTCATGCTTAAGTGGTAAAGAGAGCTTGTTTTTGACTATGGCCTATGCTTTGTCATGCCATGCTTGATATTGTTTTGGCTTTATGCTTAGTATTCTTTGCTGTAGCATGACGTTTTATAAACAATTGAGATTGCTTAATGTGCCTTGGATGAATCATGCGTTGTTTTAGCATATTAAAGCATAGTATTGTGGTAGTCTCCTTTGATGCTTTATTTGGGCTGACTTGGCGCATGCTCACACCATGTTATGACTATCCCAAGTCACCATAAGCCTTTGTGATCCTTTAGTTTTCAACTTGTAATATCACTTTATGCTTTTATCAATGATGTTTTGTCGCTCTGCATGATTATGGCCATTATTGCTCTCTTAGTTGGTCGCTCCCAGTCTTTTGCTAGCCTCCGCAACCAAGTATGAGTTCCACTCATGTATCCAACTCCTTAAACCAAGTTATTCCAAAGATTCCACCATACCTACCTACTAGCATATGGTATTCCAAGTATATTCATGCTTTTGTTTACCTTCCGAATTAAACTTGTTATGAGAAAACTAGTGATTAAAGCTCTCACGAACTTGATGGCACACTTTACTTTTCTTGCCCTTAATAAATTTGAACCATTGTGTCGTCTATGCTGTATATGCTTGCACTTATTTGTTGGGGATTAGCAGAACCATGTTGTCATAGAGAACGCTTTCAACATTGCACTGGTACTTTGTACCTAGTTGATATCATGCTCTTTTGTCTATGGATGTCGTCGGTGTGAAACGAAAGGGGAGCTTGTAAGTCCATGGAGTTATGTATATGTGTTAGAGAAACGCTTGGGATGCTGGTCTAATCCATGCTGACATGGTGGAAACCTGCAGCGTAACCATAATGAGCTGTCTATGAAGCATTCTTCTTATAAAAAGAGTCCTATGTTGAGAAAAAAAGATTATGAAAAGAGGAAAGAGAGAAAAACACACCATAGTCCCATGGTAAATAAGAAGATTGCTGAGATGCTCATTGTCTGCTTGCCTTGTCATTTTGATATGGGGATTCTTCCGTATCATCACGCAAGGGGTACCCTGTTGGCAGTTCTCTATGATACACATGTACTTACGATGACAAGAACTTACCGGTGACTAAACTTGAGTAGCATGAGGAGCGACCCTCATATACAAGGGACATGAGATTTCTAACTTATACTTCGTCAAGCATGTACACCATAGTTTGTTCACTTTAACCTTAATCACTTCAAGATGCTTATGATAGGGGCAATGAGAGCTGAAAGCTAGTAAGTACCATAATTTTTGGAAGCTCTTTATGAAACTTGAATCTCTGCTTACTTCTATGAAGGCCTTTCTTCCACCATTATATTGAGTCTTCACCTTCTACCTTTATGCACCTACTTTGAGAGCATAGTGGCCATTCTTAGTTCTATGTGCATTGTCCCAAGACTTGTTGATTGATGCATAACTTGATATTGCTTGTTTTAAACTATTTGTATCTAGTCACTCTTATGAACTTTGAAGGTGTCCTATGCATTTATATTTGCTACTCTATGAGGGACAAGCTAAATACTATTATGCTATGTTTTCTTTATGTGAAATAAACAAACGTCTTGCAAAGCATTGTTATTCATGAATCTTTGTTTGTATGATTTCATGTTGCAACATAGTTGCTTTGCCTTATTGCTAGAACTTTATCTTTCAGGTTATGTTGAAGTACTATGATCCCAGTTATCCATGTTTTACAAAATACTTTCATCAAGTTTATGATGGTGCATGTCACCTCAAAAATTATTCTTTCTTTTTATCACTTACCTACTCGAGGACGAGCAGGAGTTAAGCTTGGGGATGTTGATACATTGCAAATGTATCTATAATTTTTGATGTTCCATGCTTGGTTTTATCTACATTCTTGTGTTTTGTCCACACTTTGGAGTAATTTTCATATGATTTCTTGGACTAACCTATTAACAAGATGCCATAGTGCCTGTTTTATGCTGTTTTTGGTTCCAGGAAGTCAGAAAATGAATATTCTCGGAATTGGACGGGACAAAAGCCAAAGTTACTATTTTCTCGGAAGACTCACGGAGCCAGAAGGAGAGTCGGAGAGGTGCCATAGGGTGGCCACACCCCCCTTGGCGTGGGCCAGCCTAGGCCGCGCCAGGGCATGGTGTGGGCCCCCTGGCCGGCCACTGACCTTGCCTCTTTCGCCTATATATCTCTCCTGAGGCAAAAACCCTAAATCATCAAGCCTCTAGCCACGAAAAGTTCCCCAACGCTGCCGTCACCGAAGGGGAGATTCGGGGGACAGAAAGTCTCTGTTCCGGCACCCTGCCGAGACGAGGAAGTGCCCCCGGAGCCATCTCCATCGATCTCCACCATCATCTTATCACCATTGTTGATTCCCATGATGAGGAGGGAGTAGTTCTCTCTCGAGGCTAAGGGTTCTACCGGTAGCTATGTGTTCATCTCTCTCTCTATGCATGATCTTATTGAGATCATGAGCTTGTAATCTATAGATCTACCTTTCTACTCAAGTGCTTTAATAGATCTCTGCTCTCCCCATGTGTGTGAAAGTGTCAGCGTGCACACCATGGTGGCACTTAGGCTAGAGATTTCAAATACTTGTTATGAGTTATATTTGGAGTTGGATGTCTTTATGAAATTGTGGTGTTTGTTTGAACCATCTAGTACTCAAGGTGACAGTGTGGGGTTATCTAGATGGGAAAGATGAACTTTGAGGTGTGCTGTTATAGCCCTACCATGGATTAGAGTGTCCAACCGGAGAGTAGTTCAGCATAGTATCATAAAGAATAATATATCTATATGAGAGTGTTCACTAGTGAAAGAATGATCCCTACGCCTTGTTTCTAAGCATTGAAACACCGTTTGCAACTAGATTTGTTACATGTTTGCTTGCTTCCTTCTTTATTTCAATTTTACTTTAGTCTTTTCCATGCCAGCAAGCTATTTTTTGGCACCATTACCACTTATAATTATCCATACCACTTGTATTTCACTATCTCTTCGCCGAACTAGTGCACCTATACACCTGACAAGTGTATTGGGTGTGTTGGGGACACAAGAGACTTCTTGTATCTTGATTGCAGGGTTGCTTGAGAGGGGATACCTTTGACCACTTCCTCCCTGAGTTCGATAAACCTTTGGGTGATCCACTTAAGGGAAAACTTGCTACTATTCTACAAACCTCTACACTTGGAGGCACAATAACTGTCTACAAGAATAGAAGTGCGTAGACATCACCGGCCACCCCCTAGGCCCCTCCTAGGGGTGTGGTCCCCTCTTGGGACTTTTCCCCTCCGCGATTTGGCCCATTAAGCCCTTTGACCATTAAATTGATTTCTATTTTATTAAATAATTATGAATAAATGATTAAATAAATATTTAACATTCATTTGCATATTATTCAATCTTTGTGGCTATGGAACACCTTCCAGCTCCACTCCGGACATCCTCCGAACTTACCGAAACCCTTGCGGTTTTCTCTCTTCTTTTCTTTGATGATTCTACTGATCCTTTAACACTCTCTAAGCATCATCAAGCCCTTAAGCGCGATACCCTATGGTTCGGGAACACTCTAGACATGGTTGGGACACTCCCGGACCAATTATCGATAGAGGGACCTGGATGGCCATGTGACCCCTATGCATTCAACGAAGATCTTTCATCGTTTGAACCGGGACATTCGCGTCTTATTCCTTTTGTCTCTCGATACTTGTATTGGCCGAGATCTGATCATCGACATCACCTTGTCATGTTCAATCTCATTACCAAACAATGCCACTTAACTCGTTTTGACAAGTGATATCCCTATGATCAAATCACATGCTGCGCAGCTGTTGGATACAACTTCTCTGAGTGGGCCCTTGAGTATCTTTCTGTCATGTGGACGGACAAATCCCGCTCTTGACATATATTGCCTCTACGGTTCCTCCGAATACCTGAACATACCTTTATGATCACTCTGTCATAAGTGACGTTTGATGCTCAAAGCATTCTCGAGATATAGTGATTAATATAGTCTCATGGTCTAAGGAATAATATACGAGGTATATTCTAATCATCAAAACTTGAACTTCGTGACATGATCGGGTCAGGATGTTTAGTTTGGGTATTGGTTCATCATCTCATTCTCAGAATGAGTTGACTCCATTTCCAGCTAGCATAAATGCCACATGATCAGGAAAACTTGATCATCTGTTGACCAATGAACCAGTGACTAGAGTTTCACCGGGAACCCCTGGTTGTTTATATATCACACGTGTATTGACGTTTCCTATCAATACAGTTATAGCATGATATAAAACTTAATCATAATCTTTATGAAATATCATAATAATCCTTATTATTATTTGTCTCTAGGGTATATTTCCAATAGTCTCCCACTTGCACTAGAGTACAAATAAACTAGCTGCATTTGTTCTTAATCATTGGTACCCTATATCCCGGTACCCTGAATATGCTTGCTCATGGAAGAGGTTGAGTCTTGGTCAGTGCTTTACAGTCCCAAATCCTTTACAACTTACTAATGTCACCTTGATTGACATCAATACTTTATCATCACATGATACCATCTTTGTGTATGCATCGTTGTTATGGCGGCAGAACGAGGACGGATTGCAGGAGACTACAGTGATGTTAGATCAACCTCGGGGGCTTTCTCATGGGCACTATGCCCTAGGACACATCATTCTACGTTAAAAGCAAACTAGCCCTACCATAACATTATACATCACCTTAGATGGTACCCTTATCTATTATAAATGTAATTATCGAAACACTAGTGCACCTTGTGCAACTTTCGATGTTTTCGTTCACCTCGCTTCCTACTTTACTTTAGTCGGTACTATTGATATAGGAGTTTCCAACATATTCCCTTATAACATAAATCTTCATTCTTTAAGATATGCCATCCTTTATGGATTTGGAAAACATGTCTACAATACTCTTTTAGATACTACAGACAAACTCAGCTCAATGTTCCGTGATTCAAACTTAATCACTTTTCAAGCGTTCCTTCTTGGATCATATATTATTTTAAGTTATCATCATGGTTTTCTAAGATAGAACCTATGTTAACATAGTGGATGATGATCATCCTTTTCTTTCTTTCAGCCATCGATGTTAGGCTTAATTCTATTCCTAATTTGAGTTATCAAGGACCAGTTCCTTAATTAACTTCTATTCTGAAAATCTTTTCAGAATCCTTTCAGGAATACTACATAATATTGTAATATAATTATTATCAACTTCTACTTCCTATAAATCTTTATTTGTCGTACACACACTTAAGAATCATTCCTTTAAGCTCCCATTCAAAATATGTTCCCAACATATTTGAGTATGAGTCACTACTCTTACTCAACATATGTTCCAACATATCTGAATCTGAGACTTATTTTGCTCCCACTCAAAATGTGTTCCCCACACATTTGAGTTTGATACTTACATTGCTCCCACTCAAAAATATGTCATTCACATATTGTTTTAGGAAGACTTTCATAGATCCCACTCAATTTCATGCAAATTGCATATCAACTCAATTTCGATACTTGCATTGCCTGAGATCTGATTAATTACATCACCATGTTGTGTTCAATATCGTTACCGAACAATTGTACTTAACTCATTTCAATAAGTGATATCCCTGTGATCAAATCACATGTCGCGCAACTATTGGATACAACTTCTCCAAGTGGGCCCTTGAGTATCTTTTTGTCATGTGGATGGACATATCCCGCTCTTGACATATATTGCCTCTACGGTTCCTCTATATACGTGAACACACCTTTATGATCACTCTGTCATAAGTGACATTTGATGCTATCAAAGCATTCTCGGGAGACAGTGATTGATATAGTCTCACGGTCTAAGGAATAGTCTACGAGGTCTATTCTAATCATCATAACTTGAACTTCATGACATGATCGGGTCACGATGTTTAGGTTGGGTATTGGTTCATCATCTCATTCTTAGAATGAGTTGACTCCATTTCCAACTAGCATAAATGCCACATGATCAGGAAACCTTGATCATCTGTTGACCAATGAACCAGTGACTACAGTTTCACAGGGAACCCTGGTTCTTTATATATCACACATGTATTGACGTTTCCTATCAATATAGTTATAGCATGATATAAAACTTAATCATAAACTTTATGAAATATGATAATAATCCTTATTATTATTTTCCTCTAGGGCATATTTCCAACAAGTACTTCATCTTCGATTGTGTTGAAAATATGGCCAAATTTGTTGGCATGTAGATTCTTGGATATGGGATCATGAGCATAAAGTATGATGTAGATATGGCCTTGACATTTTTGGTTCGTCTTGAAATACAAGAATGCTTCATACTCGTTGACAACTAATCTTAAATTCGTTTAAATTTCACCACATACTTTTAGGTTACAACTTTACACGGTCGATCGAAGTACATTTTACATTACGAACCTCAAAAAAGCAAAAATTACATCGAGGGCCATATACATTTAGCATAAAGTACCCTAAAATAAAAAAAATCTAGTTCGGCTCATTCTTGAGAGGACAACTCATCTAAGCCAAACTCTTAATACTACTTCCTCTTTGATTGTTTTCAAAACATGGCCAAATCTATTGCCATGCAAATTCTCTAACATGGGTCATCAGCATAAAGTATGATGTTGATATGGCCTTGACCTTGGTCGTTCGGCTTGAAATCCAAGAATGCTCATACTCATTGACAAGTAAGCTTAAAATCGTCTAAATTTCACAACTTACACTTTTAAACCTAACAAAAGGGGGAAATTACATCGAGGTCCATACATTTAGCACAAATGACCCTAAAATAAAGCAAGGAAAATAGTCGGGTTCAACTCCTTCTCTAGAGAGTAGCTGATCGAGCCATACTCTTCATACTACTTCATCTTTGATTGTTTTAAAAATATGGCCAAATTTGTCGACATGCAAATTCTTGGATATGGGATCATCAACATAAAGTATGATGTAGATATGGCCTTGACCTTAGTCATTTGTCTTGAAATACAAGAATGGTTCATATTCATTGACAACTAAGCTTAAATTCGTTTAAATTTCACCACTTACTTTTTGGTTAGAAATTTACACGGTCGATTGGAGTACATTTTACATCAGGGACATCAAAAAAGTATATGATGTAGAGATATGGCCTTGACCTTGTGGTCGTTCGGCTTGGAATCCAAGAATGTTCATATTCGTTGAAAACTAAGCTTAAATTCATTTAAATTTCACCACTTACTTTTAGGTTAACATTTTACATGGTCGGTGACATTTTACATCAAGGACCTAAAAAGGGGGAAATTATTACATCGAGGTCCATACATTTAGCACAAAGGACCCTAAAAGGAAATCTTGCTAGTTTGGCTCCTTCTCGAGAGATCAACTAATCTGAGCCAAACTCTTCATACTACTTCTTCGATTGCTTCAAAATATGGCCAAATTTGTTGCCATGCAAATTCTCTGATATGGGGTCATCAACATAAAGTATGATGTTATATGGCCTTGACCTTGGCCGCTCGGCTTGAAATCTAAGAATGTTCATACTCGTTGACAAGTAAGCTTAAATTCGTTTAAATTTCACCACTTACACTTTTTGGTTAGAATTTTAAAAGGATGGTGGGAGTACAGTTTACACCAAGGACATAAACAAGGGAAAATTACATCGAGGTCCATACGTTTAGCACAAAAGTACCATAAAACTAAGCAAGGAAAATAGTCGGTACGGCTCCTTCTCGAGAGAGCAGCTCATCGAGCCATACTCTTCATACTAGTTTTGACTAAGGTATATGTCCCGAGGGAGCGAGATTCTTAAATTAATTAACACGGTAAGTGGATGTGTACATGTTATACCAAGGACCTCAAAAAAAATACATCCAAGTCCATACATTTAGCACAAAGGAACCTAAAGTCAAATACTTGAAATTTTTGGTAACATGGTCAATAGAAATGCGGGGAAGATTCTAGAATGATGGAGAAGTGTGTTTTGAGGTTTGTGCATATAACATTTCATTGTGATGAAGACTATTAATAGAATCTTCTAGATGCTAGAATGGAAAAGAAGATCCAATGGCTAGAAATGTTAGGATTCGTTAGTCTTGATCCAACAATTAATATTCAAAGTTTTTCGTACACCATATAGTGTTATGATAGTGGTAATGGTAAGCCTAGTATACTTGCTTAACAAAAGAAAACATCACACTTCTCACTTTCAGCAGATCTTGTTGAAGAAGATGCACGAATCTACCAGATGCGGGAACTGTATCGTAAACTATATATGATGTCAATATGTTCATGACCTTGGCTATTCGGGTCAAAACCAGGAATGTTCATACACCGTAGGCCAATACACATTGTGAAGAAGCTAGAGCATTTTTTTTATTGAAAGGTGTCAAAACACATGTTTCTTATTTTTTCTTAGCATTGTATAGTATACGAGTAACTTTGAATATTGACCGTTGGATCAAGACGCAAATCCCAACATTGTCAGACGTTGGATCTTCAGTTCCATTTAGCATCAAGAAGGTATTATTGATAGTCTTACTTTTCTTATCTTACCACTATTATATATAGTGTGCAAACAAAAGTAAGAAAATTAATTTATGAAAATTCGGTAAAATTATATGTCTGTATTTTTTGAATAAATATATGCATGTATTTGAACTATTATTGACTGACAATTTTTTATTGTCTAGTGTCTAAAAAATTAAACATAGTTGAGAACTGGGGCACAAGTGTGAGATGTTTTCTTTTGTACATTGCTTTGGATCACTTTTGTCCATCGGACGAATATTGAATGATAGATATAGGGGGCATGTTGATCTGAGTCCCCCTGAGCACGTGGAGTAGTAGTTGAACAATTTCAGAAAACACTTAAAATCTAAAATATAAACATTAGCAACAAAGACAGTTTACAGCCAAAATACACCCTTCCTAGTGCCAAAAGAGACCCTGCCTCCAACTACTACTATATTAACTAGTGAGCGAGTGGTACTTATCTACAACTGAATTAAATAGTAATACATCATCACCATTGCATTAGGATCACTTAGCCAAAGATTAAGATCAATTCATCTTGTTGATGCAAACGCAGAAAGGCAACACCTTGATCATCCGGTACTGTCCATCAGCCATGGTAATGTACCGCTGCGGCACCATGAGGAACATTAGATCTTTGAGTCCAACACTGCCAAGCGACGCGCAGCTCGTCGACTCAATGACCCCACTAAGGGTGTCCGTCGAGAAGTCCGCCGGTGACTACGGGCTAGTCGTGCACAGCTTCACCCTATACTGGGGCCACAAGCACGAGGACGCATTGACGCACACTGAGGAAATGGCGGCGGCCTGGCCGAGCTCGCCAACGATGAGGCTGAACATGGTAGCATCATCACCGTAGACGATGACCATGGATGGCGGAAAGGACGATAACGACATTGTTACTATACACTCCATGGGTTGGCCGTACGATAGCCTATGCACTTGTACCTTGTGGACGCCGTAGAGGTGCAAAAGGAGGTCAACCGAGAAGGTGGTGACTATGCAGCCGACCTCCATGTAGCCGCACGGGCTGTACGGGCACGCGTCCTTGTGGTCGTAGAGCTCGTGGTAGGCGACCATGGTGAGGCAGCCATCGTGGGGGCATAAAACAGTTATCGGCGCTACCCCGTCTTTGTCCATCGCCGGCTAGCTCTTGGTGGAATCCACTGACGCGCCCAGCGTTGGAGTGGTTCCCTAGAAGCTCGGCTCACCGATGTAGTGCCTGCAGTCCAGAATTTTTATGTAGCATTGAGTTTTTTTTGAACGAAGGCTGCAGAAAATTGATAGGTGAGAGTAAATAAGGTACTTATTACCCTATATAGTACTATACCAGACAAACAGATCCTACCCGCCTGAGTGGTAAGAAGGTCTACGCCTTTTTTGGAAATGGAGAAGGTCTACACCTAGAGAGACAATGAAACCTGGGCCCTGGCACAAAGTGTACAGTACTGCGGGGGAGAAAACAAGGACTGCATGCATGTCTTCAACACCAAACGCATTTTATTCTATCTGCTTGTCTCTTCTGGCTCTTATGTTTCTCGGTATGGTAGACTCGTTTCTCTTTTCCCTTTCTTTCTTGTGGTTAAAGCTTGTCTAGATACATAGTAGTAGTACAATTGAACTAGTACTCCAGTAATACGTAGTATATGTCTTTTTATACTCAAGTTATACTACTAGTACTACAATAGTATACATATGTCTTATTTTTACTATACTCCAGTAGGTAGGCATCTGCGGGCAGCGGGTGGCGGGCGGTGGTGGCTATTTGTGGCTTTTTACTACTCCTAGGGTGGCGGGCGGCGGGCAACGGTGGCAGTAGGGTTCTAGTAGTACGGAGTAGTACTCGAGTAGTCCTTCTCATTGATTCATGAAGTAAGACTTCAGTAGTGTACTATAGTCCTATACTGCTCAGATGCAGCTGTCATATTACCATGGTTCCTAGGGAGACGCCAGAGAGACAGGTGCTCAAATGCACGTTCCAGGTGGGCCCCAATGCCTAGCGATTGGATACAGCCTTGTTGCCTGACCACACATCCAAGGCAATTCATTTTGCTACTCTGTACTACTATTTCTCAGTGATTTTCTTATCTCTACTCGTCTCTGCCCGCTCTTCATTTCTTGGCATGGCGCACAACCTCCTGATTATAAAAAGCATCATAAAAGCCTCAAAATGTAAAATTATAGAGGGAGAGCATGCAGACAATGTATCAAAAACGAGTGAGAGTTTGGAAAGATTCAACTTCTTGCTAAGAATATGCATGCCTCGAAATTTGACCATGTTTTGAAAACAATCAAAGAGACTATGACTCACTGTGTTTTGAAATTTTGGTTGCGTCTTCGAAATTAACTGCACACCTTACGATAATCTGTTTAGTGGACCCACCAAGTAGTCAATGTATCGAGAACGAGTGATAGTTGTTTGGAAAGATTCAACTTCTTGCTAAGAATATGCATGCCTAGAAATTTGATCGTGTTTCGAAAATGACCAAAGAGACTATGACTCACTATGTTTTGAAATTTTGGCTGCGTTTCGAAATTAACTTCACACCTTGCAATAATATGTTCATGGACCCACCACCAGGAAGTCAATGTATCGAGATCGAGTGAGAGTTGTCTGGCAAGATTCAACTTCTTGCTAAGAATATGTGATACATTGCAAATGTATCTATAATTTTTGATGTTCCATGCTTGATTTTATCTACTTTCTTGTGTTTTGTCCACACTTTGGAGTACTTTTCATATGATATCTTGGACTAACCTATTGACAAGAGCCACATTGCCAGCTGCCTGTTTTCTGCTGTTTTTGGTTCCAGGAAGTCAGAAAATGAATATTCTCGGAATTGGACGGGGCAAAAGCCAAAGTTGCTATTTTACCGGAAGACATATGGAGCCAGAATACGAGACAGAGAAGGGATGGGGCCCGGCCACACCACACAGCCATGGCCAGGAGCCTTGCCGTGCCGGGGTGGTGCAGCCGACCCAGCCCTCGTCCTCTCCTTCCGCCTATATATTGCCTCCGATACCAAAACCCTAAGTACCCGATCAAAAATCCACGAAAGAGTCTGTAGCCGCCGTCATCTCCATCCCTAGATCGAGAGGGATCTGAAGCTCTTCCCGGCACCCTGCTAGAGAGGGGAATTCACCCTGGAGGCCTTCTTCATCATCATGCCAGCCTCTGGTGTGATGCGTGGGTAGTTCATCTCTAGACTACGGGTCCATGTAATAGCTAGATGGTTGGTTCTCCTCCTTTGTGCTTTCATGTTTAGATCTTGTGAGCTCCGTTCATGATCAAGATCATCTATTTGTAATTCTGCATGTTGTGTTTGTGGGGATCCGATGGATATTGAGATGCTATTTCAGATTGATTATTGATTCTATCATGTCTTTGTTATTTGTGATCTTGCATGCTTTCCGTTGTTAGTAGCTATGTTGGCCAAGTAGATGCTAGCAACTCCAAGAGTCAGTATTTATGCTCGATAGTGGGTTGATGCCCCTGGTAATCTAGGGAAGTGACAGAAATCTCTAAGGTACTAGATGTGCTATTGCTACTAGGGAGAAAACAACAATCCTTTGTTCATAGGACAATCGTATTGTTTACTTTACACGCAATTCATAAAGCAATAATCTGTTGCTTGCAACTTAATACTGGAGGGGGTTCGGATGATAACCGGAAGGTGGATTATTAGTCATAGATGCAGTTGGATGGCGGTCTATGTATAATGTTGTAATGCCCAATCGAATCTCAAAGGAGTCAAGAAATTAGTATATGCTTGTATGCTTTCTCGATTTTTGTCAATTGCCCCGCTGTAATTTGTTCACCCAGCATGTTATCTATCTTAAGGAGAGCCACCTCTAGTGAACTATGGACCCCGGTCCTTTTTTTACATTCAATCTATAAACTGTTTACGACTTTGTGTTTACTTTTTGCAAACTATTACCTTTTTTCCATTCGATACGTTTAATCCTTTGTTTTTAGCAAAACCGGTGAGATTGACAACCTCATCGCAAGTTGGGGACAGAGTTCTGTGGTTGTGTTGTGCAGGTCTCCATGTTGCTGCTGGCACCGGTAGTGCGCCCTGCCAACGTTCAACTAGCTACACCTTTGGGGTGTTTCCTTGGTCCTACCGGATTGATAACCTTGGTTTCATACTGAGGGAAAACTTGTTGTTGTGCTCATCATACCTTCCTCTTGGGGTTCCCCAACAAGCTCAATATATTTTGGGCCATCAAGCTATTTTTCTGGCGCCGCTGCTGGGGAGTCAAGGACATCTTCACAAGGGGAGTCCCTCATAACCAATATCTTTACTTTGTTATTTTTGTTTTGCTTAGTTTACTTTTGTCTTGTTTGCTTGTTTCTTTATCAAAAAAACAAAAAAATAGTTTTACTAGTTTGCTTTCTTTATTAAAAATACAAAAAAATGACTACTCTTGAAAACACTAAGTTGTTTGACTTCACTAGCACCAACAACAATGATTTTATGAGCAAACCTATTGCTCCACCTATTCCTAAAGCTACTTTCTTTGAGATTAAAACTGCTTTACTCAATCTTGCTATGAGAGAACAATTTTCTGGTATTGGTAATGAAGATGCTGTTGCCCATCTAAATAACTTCGTTGAACTTTGTGAGATGCAAAAGCATAGGGATATAGATGGTGATATTATTAAGCTGAAATTGTTTTCTTTCTCTTTGACAGGAAAAGCTAAAGAATGGTTGAATTCCTTAATTAGGAATAGTATTGATTCTTGGACTAAATGCAAAGATGCTTTCATTGGAAAGTATAATCCTCCTGCTAAGATTATATCTATGAGAAGTGAAATAATGAAGTTTAAACAATCTGATAATGAACATGTTGCTCAAGCTTGGGAAAGAATGAAATCTTTGGTAAAGAATTGTCCCACTCATGGAGTGACTGCTTGGATGATCATCCAAACCTTTTATGCAAGATTGAACTATTCCTCAAGGAACCTATTGGACTCTGTTGCTAGAGGTACCTTTATGACCATTACTTTGGGTGCTGCAACAAAGCTTCTAGATAATATGATTGTTAACTATTCTGAATGGCATACTGAAAGAGCTCCATAAGGTAAGAAGGTAAATTATGTTGAAGAAACCTCCTCCTTGAGTGATAAGATTGATGTTATTATGTCTATGTTTGTTAATGGGAAAGCCCATATTGATCCAAATAATGTTCCCTTAGCCTCTTTGGTTGCTCAAGAAGAGCAAGTTGATGTGAACTTCATAAGAAATAACAATTTTAGCAACAATGCCTACAGGAATAATTTTGGTAACAACAATTATAAGCCATATCCTCCCAACAATGGTAATGCTTATGAAAATTCTTACAACAATAATAGGAGTGCTCCCTCTGAACTTGAAGTTATGCTTAAAGACATTATTAATAAACAAACTGCTTTCAATAAAACTATTGAGGAAAAACTCTCTAATGCTGAAAGAAATATAGCATCTTTGGCTGAAGCTCAATCTTCTTTAAATAAAATGGTTGCTAAACATGAAACTAATGATAATCCTTTTGCAGCTACTAATGCCATACAAGTAAGAATTGATGAAAATGTTAGACTATTAGCTGAATTACATGCTAAGTGGGAAAGAGAAGATGAAATTGCTAGAAACATTAGTGTTTCTACAATCACTACCACTAGTGTTGAGGCTAGTAAGAGCTCTACTACCTTAGATGATAATTATGATTTTGATCTTGATGGTTGCAATATCTCTTAAGTTATTAAGTTCCTACAAAAACTTGCTAAAAGTCCTAATTCTAGTGCTATGAACATGGCCTTTACAAAACACATTACTGATGCTCTCATAAAGATTAAAGAAGAAAAGATGAAACATAAATCTTCTATTCCTATAAAACAAGAAGATGGTTGGGAACACATCATTAATATGAAAGTGAATGATTTTGATTTCAATGCTTTATGTGATCTTGATAGTAGTGTTTCTATTATGCCTAGAAGGATTTATGATATGCTTGACTTGCCACCACTTGAAGATTGTTATTTGAAAGTCCCACTTGATGATAATGATAAAAAGAAACTCATGGGGAGTATTAATGATGTTCTTATTATGGTTAACAATGACTATGTCCCCGTTGATTTCTATGTTTTGGATGTTGAATACAATGCTTCTTGTCCTATTACTTTGGGAAGACCTTTTCTTAGAACTGTTGGTGCCATTATTGATATGAAAGAAGGCACCATTAAATATCAACTCCCACTCAAGAAAGGCATAGAACATTTCCCTAAGAAGAGAGAGAAGATTTATTTTGCCTCTCATATGAAAACAAAATTTGCTCTTAATGCTTCTTCATTCGAGAACACTTGATTCTTTTTCTTGCTTTTTATGCCTAACTTAAAGGCGTTAAAGAAAAGTACTTATTGGGAGATAACCCAAAAGTTTTAGATGAGTCTTGGAAGTTATTACTTCAGCAATAACCGCTCTTTATCCTTTTATTTGATTTTTGTGCCAAGAGTAACCTCTAATGAGAGCGAAGTAATGATTGGGAAAGTTGCTGTCCTGAAACAGATTTCTGTGCTTCACCATAAAAATTCGTGTAAAATCTCTGTACGTCCTTTTGAGGCTTGAATTTTTGTGCTTCTGCCCCAGGTTGTTATCTAACTTTCTTTAGATCAATAATTTTCTATTTGAGCAACAGAAGGTCTTCGAAAAAATTCGTCTTTACCTGCTGGTCTGTTTTGACAGATTTCTGCCATTATTTGCATTTGCTTCTTGTTGATTCCTTTTTGAGTTCTTTTGGGGAATTGAGCTTTTTGAGGGAAGTTCTACAGTAGCTTGTGTTTTAATAGAAGTTTTATTGGTGTTGGAACTGAACCTAAAGACCTACTATCTTGAGTGCACTAATGTTGCTAATAAAGATTGTGTGAAGTTTTGTATGGAGGAAAAAATTCAGGTGTATGGAAGGAATGAGTAATGAGATGAAGGATGTACTAAAGCTCAAGCTTGGGGATGCCACGCGTGTCACCCCAAGAAATATCCAAGAAGTACAAGCATCAAAGCTTGGGGATGCCCAAGGCATCCCCTTCTTCATCAATAAAAATCCCAGGTTTCTTCCAAACGCTTCATTTTTATTGTTTCATGCACAGTTGTGTTGTTCTTGGAGCGTCTTCTTTTTCGTTTTGGTTTTTTGTTTGCTTTGTTTTCTTAGTTTTCTGAATAAATTTGTTGGACCCCCTCTTTCATACATTGGTTTTCAAATAGTTTGGTTTGGTTTGGAAAACAGTAGGAAAGTTCATGCTTAAGTGGTAAAGAGAGCTTGTTTTTGACTGTGGCCTATGCTTTGTCATGCCATGCTTGATATTGTTTTGGCTTTATGCTTAGTATTCTTTTCTGTAGCATGACTTGTTATAAACAATTGAGATTGTTTAATGTGCCTTAGATGAATCATGCGTTGTTTTAGCATATTAAAGCATAGTATAGTGGTATTCTCCTTTGATGCTTTATTTGGGTTGACTTGGCGCATGCTCACACCATGTTATGACTATCCCAAGTCAACATAAGCCTTTATGATCCTTTAGTTTTCAACTTGTAGTATCACTTTATGCTTTGATCAATGATGTTTTGTCGCTCTGCATGATTATGGCCATTATTGCTCTCTTAGTTTGTCGCTCCCAGTCTTTTGCTAGCCCCCACAACCAAGTATGAGTTCCACTCATGCATCCAACACTTTAAACCAAGTTATTCCAAAGACTCCACCATACCTACCTATTAGCATATGCTATTCCAAGTGTATTCATGTTTTTATTTACCTTCCAAATTAAACTTGTTATGAGAAAACTAGTGATTAAAGCTCCCACGAACTTGATGGCACACTTTACTTTTTGCATTTAATAAACTTGAACCATTGGGTCCTTCTTTGTTGCGTATATGCTTCGCTTTATAAGTTGAAGTTAGCAGAACCATGTATCATGGGGAACGCTTTCAACATTGCACTTGTACTTTGTACCCCGTTGATATCATGTTCTTTTGCTTATGGATCCCGGCAGTGTGAAATAAAAGTAGAACTTGTAAGATCATGGAGTTTGTATGTGTGTTAGAGAAACGCCTGGGCCGCTAGCCTAAGCCATGCCTAATCATGGTGGAAACTTGCAGCATCACCATAATGAGCACTCTATGAAGCATCCTCAATAAAAACCTATGCAAATAGCAAATAAAAAGATCGCTGAGATGCTCATTATGCCTTGCCTTGTCATTTTGATTATGGGATAGCTCCTGTATCATGTGCAAGGGGTACCCCGTTGGCGGTTCTTTATGATACATATGTACTTACAATGACAAGAGCTTACTTGTGACTAAAGTTGACTAGCATGAGGTTTGGTCTTCGTAAGTAAGGGGCATGAGATTTCGGTTTATAACATGTCAAGCATATCCTCTTAGTTCTGTCACTTTAACCTTAATCACCTTCAAGATGCTTATGATAGGGGCAATGAGAACTGAAAGCTATAAGTACCATAATTTTTGGAAGCTCTTTATGAAACTTGAATCTCTACTTCCTTCTATGAAGGCCTTTCTTCCACCATTATATTGAGTCTCCACCTTCTAACTTTATGCACCTACTTTGAGAGCATAGTGGCCATTCTTAATTCTATGTGCATTGTCCCAAGACTAGTTCATTGATGCATACCTTGATATTGCTTGTTTTAAACTATTTGTATCTAGTCACTCTTATGAACTTTGAAGTTGTCCTTTGCATTTATATTTGCTACTCTATGAGGGACAAGCTGAATACTATTATGCTATGTTTTCTTTATGTGAAACAAACAATCGTCTTGCAAAGCATTGTTATTCATGAATCTTTTGTTTATGACTTTTCATGTTGCATCATAGTTTCTTTGCATTATTGCTAGAACTTTGTCTTTCATGTTATGATTGAAGTACTATGATCCCAGCCTTGAATGTTCTACAAATACTTTGATCAAGTTTATGATGGTGCATGTCACCTCAAAAATTATTCTTTCTTTTTATCACTTACCTACTCGAGGACGAGGAGGAGTTAAACTTGGGGATGTTGATACATTGCAAATGTATCTATAATTTTTGATGTTCCATGCTTGGTTTTATCTACTTTCTTGTGTTTTGTCCACACTTTGGATTACTTTTCATATGATTTCTTGGACTAACCTATTGACAAGAGCCACAATTGCCAGCCTGCTTTTCTGCTATTTTGGTTCAGAAGTCGAAAATGAATATTCTCGGAATTGGACGGGACAAAAGCCAAAGTTGCTATTTTACCGGAAGGCATCTGGAGCCAGAATACGAGAGAGAGAAGGGCTGGGGCCCAGCCACACCACCTGGCCACGTGGCCAGGCCTGGCCCATGCCAGGGGGTGGTCTGGCCGACCCCAGCACCCCCTCGGCCTCTCCTTCCACCTATATATTGCCTCCGATACCAAAACCCTAAGTACCCGATCAAAAATCCATGAAAGAGCCTGTAGCCGCCGTCATCTCCATCCCTAGATCGGGAGGGATATGAAGCTCTTCCCGGCACCCTGCCGGAGAGGGGAATTCACCCTGGAGGCCTTCTTTATCATCATGCAAGCCTACGGTGTGATGCGTGAGTAGTTCATCTCTGGACTACGGGTCCATGTAGTAGCTAGATGGCTGGTTCTCCTCCTTTGTGCCCTCATGTTAAGATCTTGTGAGCTCCGTTCATGATCAAGATCATCTATTTGTAATTCTGCATGTTGTGTTTGCGGGGATCTGATGGATATTGAGATGCTATTTCAGATTGATTATTGATTCTATCATGTCTTTGTTATTTTTGATCTTGCATTCTTTCTGTTGTTAGTAGCTATCTTGGCCAAGTAGATGCTAGCAAATCCAAGAGTTAGTATTTATGCTCGATAGTGGGTTCATGCCTCTGGTAATTTTGGGAAGTGACAGAAATCTCTAAGGTACTAGATGTGCTGTTGCTACTAGGGAGAAAACAACAATCCTGTGTTCATAGAACAATCGTATTGTTTACTTTACACGCAATTTGTAAAGGAATAATCTGTTGCTTGCAACTTAATACTGGAGGGGGTTCGGATGATAACCTGAAGGTGGATTATTAGTCATAGATGCAGTTGGATGGCGGTCTATGTATAATGTTGTAATCCCCAATCGAATCTCAAAGGAGTCAAGATGATTAGTATATGCTTGTATGCTTTCTCGATGTTTGTCAATTTCCCCACTGTAATTTGTTCACCCAGCATGTTATCTATCTTAACGAGAGCCACCTCTAGTGAACTATGCACCCCGGTCGTTTTTTTACATTCAATCTATAAACTGTTTACTGCTTTGTGTTTACTTTCTGCAAACTATTACCTTTTTTCATTCGATATGTTTAATCCTTTGTTTTTAGCAAAACCGGTGAGATTGACAACCTCATCGCAAGTTGGGGACAGAGATCTGTGGTTGTGATGTGCAGGTCTCCACATTGCTGCTGGCACCGGTAGTGCGCCCTGCCAACGTTCAGCTAGCTACACCTTTGGGGTGTTCCCTTGCTCCTACTGGATTGATAACCTTGGATTCATACTGAGGGAAAACTTGCTGCTGTGCTCATCATACCTTCCTCTTGGGGTTCCCCAACAAGCTCGATATATTTTGGGCCATCAATACGCATGCCTAGAAATTTGACCGTGTTTTGAAAACAATGAAAGAGGCTATGACTCACCGCGTTTCAAAATTTTGGCTGTGTTTCAAAATTAACTTCACACCTTGCGAAAATCTATTAAATGGACCCACCAGGCAGTCAATGTATCGAGAACAAGTGAGAGTTTGGCAAGATTCAACTTCTTGCTAAGAATATGCATTCCTTGGAATTTGACCGTGTTTTGAAAACAATTCAAGAAAGTAACAAAAATTCATAAATAGCCTCACAAATTTCAAATTATAAAAAGCAACACAAGGAGCCTCACATTTTTAAATATATAAAAGGGTCATATATTTATAAACATCCTCACAAATTTCAACTTCTAAAAAGGATCAAAAAATCCTCACAAATTTCAAATCATAAAAGGAATCCTATATTTGTAAACATCTCATAAATCTTAGCTTATAAAAAGGATAACAAAATGACTCTCGGATTTAAAATTATAAAAAACATCATAAAAAGCCTCACAAATTTTAAATTACAAAGGGAACGATTCCCAAAAAGCCTCACAAATTTCAAATTATAAAAAACATCACCAGAAAAAGTCTAGGATTTTTTGAAGAACTTTTTTATGGCTTCAGTGTCAAACTAGTGCTCTAGTGCCAAATTTGAACGAAAAGGGAGTTACCATGGAGCTATCAAGCTCGTTGGATCGTAGAGGATCCTAAAGTGGGTGGCCATGATCCGTGTGAGGTAGGTCTCGACCAATTAGGGCCCGACCCTATGACACATAGAAGAACACCTTGTGCACCCAAAAAGGTGTTTCGTGAATCTTTTTTGGAAATTTTGATGAAATGACATATTGTGGAGCTACCAATGTTAAAAAACATGAGCAAATCTATGCGACATTTGTAGTGCAAACGAAGGATGTTTCTAGTGAAAATCGGCATGAACTCAGAAAATGGAAGAGAGAGGAGAGAGGGGAAATCAATTTTCTATTTCTTGTGGGCAACCCACAAGCTTAAGGTGCACTATAATGCTGATGTAATCGCATGTGCCTCGCCGGTGAGCACCGAAGGGACCGAGGCTAGCTAGGGCTATGATTCTGATGTTTGCGTGTCTGCTGGATTCTTCTGGCGTATATAGACCGATGTTTTGTGCTTGCTTGATTTTGCAGGCAATGCAACCTTTTTGACGTGCTGTGATGATGGCCAGGGGATAGGGGAGAGCACATGGCACTTTGGGCACAGTTGAGTTTTCAAATCGTTGTGACATTAAATAATTTCAAATCAATGTCGCGCAAGGAGGTGATTTACATGGACTCTATAGAGGTTATTTTTATCCATTGACTTATTGCCTTTCACTTGTGTGACTTGAATAATAAGATAAATCCAATCTCCAAGGAATCTCTGAGGAACGCTGAACCCTGCAACGAACTTTACAAAACCAGAGAACAAAAACAAATATTTGTGGGTTTTCAATTTTTAAAGGCAAGAACCAAAAGGAGGAACAAGCAAAGCGAAATGTTTTGCGGTTTTTTGAATAATCAAACCAAAGCTAAAAGGAAGAAGCAAACAAAGAGAAATAACAAAAATATTTTTGGTCTTTTTGTGTTTTGGAAAGCAGAAATAAAGCAAGAACAAAAACTCAAAAGAAAACAAAACGTGAATATGCAAAGTACCGACTGAACATGATAAGTAGATGAGTGTGATGTTGGTATACCTCCCCCCAAGCTTAGGCTTTTGGCCTAAGTGGGTATCAATCCCAAGCTGGCCAAGATGGAGCGCCTCCGTAATACGGCGAAGAAGTGCCTTCGTCCAGATACGAACTCGAGGATGCCCCAGCATAGTGCGCGGAGTAGTCATAGGAGGGCACATCCCCCTGGTGCTTCCCGTGGAAACCAAGCAAGCGGAGCTGCTCGTCCACCTCCTCCTTGGAATGCGACCATGGCATCCTGCAAATACTGAACAAAGTGGACTATGGAAAAGGAATTTCCTTCTCGTCTCCATCAGTAACAACATCCTGTAAACAAAATTCTCAGTAATAGAGTCAGTAGTAACAAAGTGATGTGTTTTCATAGCAGCAAGATCAAGCCTTTGTGGAGTCAACACAGTGTCATTAGGATCTATAGAAAGTTCTAAGGCAGCAACCATGTGTGTGGAAATAATGCCCCCATAAATAGGTCCTCTAGCGGCTAGGCGGCGAGCAATGAGAGAACCAAGATTATACTTGGTATCATTATTAAGTGCAGCAGCGAGGAAGGCTAAATGATAATTAGAAATATTACTAGTGTTTTCCCTACCAAGAATGCTAGTGGCAAGATAATAAGAAAATATCTAAGAGTTGGGAGTTGAATGTTCCTTATCTTCCCACGCTGAGCTGTGCGTTCATCGTCATTTGTCACACTTCCGTAGAGCTCTAGCAAATCAGCAGGTCGTCCTTGGATCTTCTTTACTGTCCCAGTCATGCCTATGCCTATAATGCTGCAAAATCTTTCCAATGGCATGGTAATAGGCATATTATATATTTGGAATGAAATAGATGACGGATAAGGGGTGTTAGTGAAAACGAAACTTTCAACAAAAGTTTTGGTGAGAACGGCATATTGCTCACTCTCATCTTCCATGTAAGTGGTCAAACCAACCCTCTGAACAAGGAGTAAGAAATCATCGAGGATCCCTGCACCTTGCAAAAAGGCAAAACAAGGGAAGGTAGATGGGTGAGCATCTCCCTCATCTCCTTCATTACCAAAGCGTGGTGCAATAAGATCTTCATTATATGATGGCCTAAATTGAGAAGCTGATCTCGAAGGCCTTGCCCTCCTGGGTGTGTGCCTCTCAAATACTTCTCCAAAAGTGTGGTTGTTCATCTCCGCTATTCTGAAATTTAATCATCCATCATAAAAGTGATTGCAAAGTGATTACATAATGGAAGGAACTACTTATAGGGACTTGTAAGAGGCCAAAACATGCATCAAAACAATTTTCCTAAGCATTGAACAAGCTTACAAGCACACATAACATGTCACCTATAGTAGAAAAATACTCAAGATATAAACCACTAATCACAAATCTACTTGGACAAGCGGAAGAGTCACATACCGGGGAACAAATGCTCCAAATCTCAGCAACAAAGATGGGCTGAGCAAGGATATCAAAAATTGCGAGCAAGAACAGCCAGAACACGGGTTTGAGAAATGAACTAGTGTTTTCTCGGGAGAGAGAAAGGAGTGGCAGGAGGGAGAGTAAGTGGAGGGCCACGGGTGTCCCACACCATGGCCAGGCGTGCCCCTAGTGTGGTCGCGCCACCAGGTGGTGTGCCTGCCTGGTGGCCCCCTTGGGTCACTCCAGGTACTTCTCTGCCCCTTTTTTGATGTAAAAATTTAATATGAATTTTTTGGAATTTTTTGAGACACTTTATTTTTTTAGCAATTTTCTGGTATTGATGAATAATTTTCTTGCAGAAAGATGATTTGGGAATGATGCAATAACAAAAGAAAACCTAAACTTCATAAGTTCTAAGACAGTCTAATATACAAGCAACTAGCAAAATAGAAAACTAACTAAGTGAAAAAAAAAATTAAAATGGATGAAATAAAAGTAAGCAAAGATAATCATGGTGAAAGCATTATTTTGTTCATTAAAATCCTTTTGTTAACAAGGTTGATTAGGTCTTGTTACCAAAACAATTTTATATGAAACAAAACTTTGCATTCCACTAAATGATTATGTTACCTCCACCTTGATAGCAATAGTATCAATCATAATAGTTTCATATTTTCCTCTTGGTATGGGACAATATATTTCTCCAACTTGGATGCCCTCAACATTTTCAATTGAATTTAAGCCATAAGTCCTATCAACCTTCTTGGGGAAATAGACAATATGTTCCTTGTCATTAACATTAAAAGTTACCTTTCCTTGATTATAATTAATGACAACAACTGCAGTGTTTAGAAAAGTTCTCCCAAGAATAATAGACATATTATCATCTTCAGGCATTTCAAGCACAATAAAGTTAGTTAATATCAAGCAATTATGAGCCACTTGAACAGGAACATCCTCACATATACCAACAGGAATAGTAGTAGATTTATTAGCCATTTGCAAAGATATATCGGTTGGTATTAATTTCTCCAATTGAAGTCTCTTGTAGAGAGAAAAAGGCATAACACTAAATCCTGCTCCCAAATCACACAAAGCAGTTCTAAAATAATTTTTTTAATAGAACATAGAATATTTGGAATCCCTGGGTCTCCAAGTTTCTTTGGAACCTTGCCATTAAAGGAATAATTAGCAAACAAAGTAGAAATTTCCTCATTAGGGATCTTCCTTTTATTAGAGACAATATCCTTCATATACTTTGAATAAGGAGGTAATTTAATAGCATTAGTTAAAGGAATTTGCAAAAATAAAGGTTTCATCCACTCATAAAACTTGTTATAGTGTTTGTCTTACTTTGACTTGTGTTTCTTATCAGGGAAAGCCATTGGTTTTTGGACCCAAGGCCCTCTTTCTCTACCATGTTTATTAGCAACAAAATCTTCCTTAGTGTACTTAGTATTCTTAGTGTTCCTTTCAGGTTCTTCTTCAATTTCTTCTTTATCAGGAGCATCATTTTTCTCATTACCACTCTCAGTTTCAGCATCGGAGATAGATATACTATTAGGATCTTTAGTAGGTTCAGAAGACTCTACAATAGTTTTATGTTTCTTTTTCTTTCTCTTAAGAGAGGTACCACTATTTTCAATTTGTTGAGAATCCTGCTCAATTCTTTTAGGATGCCCCTTAGGATATAGAGGATCCTGGGTGGCAGCACCTCTTCTAGTTCTAATTTCATAGGCATGTTTTTCTTTAGCATCATTCACTAACAAATCTTTTTGTACTTTAATAAGCTAATCAATTTGAGTTTGAACCTTTTGGAAATGTTTAACAAGCATTTTAACATCATTGGAGGTTCTTTCCACAATATCCTTCAACTCAATAATAGCTCTAGAGTTTTCCATTAAATGATTTTGCACCCTTTTATTAAAATTATCTTGCTTAACAACAAAAATATCAAATTCTTCTAAGCAATGATTAGGAGGTTTAGAATAAGGAATATCACCTTCATCAAAATGTTGGAGAGAGTGTACCTGTCAACACCCGGATTTTTAATCCCAGGTGCCCGTTATGCCATACCTCGCAATCCCAGGATTACCATTTTTGCGAGACATAACGGATTGGATATCATAGTACATCATCCATTACAAACCATACATAATGTCTTACACAAATATGGATCTCATGATCCAGGTCTTAATACAACAAGCAGCGGAAATAAAAGATAGCGTAGCAGTGGGGTCCATCTTCAGGGGCACAGGCAATGCTGACGAAGGCAGACAGTCCTAGTTATCATAGCCGTCCTGCTGACCATCATCCTGATAATCTCCTTCATAGTCTGGCCATGATAATAGCCAGGGACAAAAGCCATGAGTACTCTTTAAGTACTCGCAAAATACTACTAACAAGTAGTAATATCCTAAATTAAAATACTGAATCTAAGTTAACTATCAAGTTAAGTTTGAAGCCTAAGCTAATTTTAGAAGCGGAGAAAGATAAAATAAAATTCCAGAGTCACTTAAGTTGGGAAGCTATTATCATCAACACAACCCTGTTGTGGTCAAGTCAAAGATCATCATTCATTTCAAGTTATTTGGAAAACATCTGACAACGGAAACAGTATGGCCATTCCAACTGTCCATAATCATGACGCGGCTATTCAATAGTTTGACACTGCAGAGGTGGTACACTTTCACCACAAGATTCGATACATACATGGGATAACCCTGAATCATCATACTTAGTATGCAGATAATCAAACATAACCTTCCCTTTACACACCCTAGTATAAGCACCTCTCCTATGAGCATGGCCTCCCAACCATGACCATCAGTCATCTTGGGCACTGCATAGGTGGACAACATTAAGAGGTAGCCTCAGCTCAAACCTCTCCCGTGAGGGAACTAATACTAATGCATATAATTTCCAGCTAAGCCTTACCCAATTTAGGTAATGTGGTTGTACGGTAAAATTTGGAATGGTATCCCATCCGAATCCAACCATCGGTTTTATAAAAGGGGTTAAGGCTCATGCCTTATCACTTTCCACATCATAAACCAGTTGTGTTTCGTAACACATGTCAAAACATCTCAATAGAATGACTCATCATTCCAAGGTTTTCATAACTCATTTTCACCAAGTATTCCCATCTAAAGTGACTCAAGTTTTTGGATCTACTCTAAACTACTAAGTTAAGAGTGTTCACTAAGGTGGAAAGATGGGATCAATCTCATGCCATTGAATGATATCTAAAGGTTTCTAAGTAGGTCAAGTTTTATACTTTTTATGCTACCTTCAATTTTAAGTAGAGAACTTTGTATAATCTAAGGTGGGGTAAAACTTGTCCATGGGACTTGGGGCATTAATAGTGAAAAGGGGTGTGATTAAAGCATGCTTAAGGCATCCTTGCTAAACCATCTAGTTTATGCTAGCTTGCTAACCATAGCTTGCTAAGGTAAGTTTGCAAGGGTTAGCTTTCCCTGCTAATAGTGGCTTGCCTTGGTTGGTGTAGTGGTTGAAGTTGTCTTCTTCTTCTTCCTGGTAGAACTCCTCCTCCTCGAGAGTTTGGTCGATGCTATCGTCTAGAAATACATAGGGAGTGCACAATCACCAAACCATACTTAACTAGGCTAAGTAGCATTCTAAAGCACACAATTGATGATCTATTATCATCACAAACATTACGAGTTTTAATTCAATAGTTTTAATCTTTTTATTTTAGAAAAGTAATTTCTACTCATTGAAATGTTAACTAAAATTTAATATTCACCACCAAAATATGAGATCATGTGGACACATGTCCTCACCACATATTCCACAGGTGGGAATGAGATTTAAAGGTTGGATCAATATTACTTTAGTTTAAGTTTATTATTTAATGATTTAAAGTGACTAGAAATGCCTATATAGCATTATTTTGGTACTAGTCCAAAGTCACTGCATGTAAACCTTAATATTATTACATATTTGGATAGATATGATGAAATGTGATTTTTGAGAGTTGGAATCAACTCAAAAGCTGACTTGGTTGATTTTATAAAAATGTTGCAAGTTGTAAAAGCTTCTGTATTCTCATTTTTATTAGGAGAGATCTATAAATCTAATTGAATTAAATCCAACGGGCTTGGATAGAGCATTTCAATACCTTTCAGACAAAATTAGTTTCACGCAATTTGGATTTGTCAAACTCACAGAATTTATTTTTGAAACACAGGACAGAAACTATATTCTAACTAAAAAGAAAAATCCTAATTTGAATTTCCAACGCGCGCGGGAGCGAAATGGGCCAGCCCACTGTGCTCCGCGCGGCGTCACGGGATGACTTAAGCGAGGACCCCACCCGTCAGTGGCACAGGGGGTGCGAAGCGGTATGGGCGAACGGTGGCCGTGCAATCTGGTTCTAATCTAACGGCTGAGGGTCATCGTCGACGTTGGGCAACGCCGGCGAGACAGAACCCTAGCGCGGCTAGTGGGGGTCGTTAGGGGCTCACCGGGGTTCAGGCGAGGGTCGGCGAGGCGGGCGAACGACGAAGTCGACGACGGCGAACCTCCTGGTACCGGCAGCTTCTCCTGGGGCGGCCTGGATCAACGGCGCCCTTCTCCTCCCGAGGCAGCGGCTCCGGCTGCAATTCCGGCGCTCTGGTGCTCGAGCGGCTCCGGCTGGCGGTGGGGAGTGAGTGTGAGAGGTGGTGAGTGAGATGGTGTGCTCAAATCGCCTGGGGGTGGCCTCTATTTATAGTGGCGAGAGGGGACCGACGGGGCGCATGGTGAGCTCGTCGTGGTCGATTCTACAGACGGCTATCGGCATGGGCGACGGTAGGGGGCGGTGCGGTGCTCCCTGGCGATGCTCAACGACATGGTGGCGAGACGTGGGGTGGTGCGGTTTGGTCTAGAACACGCGATGCTCTGCACGGCAGAGGCGGCGTCTTTGATGATGAGTGGTGGTTGTGCATCATGGGGCGACGAACGGGGATGTCTGGCGGTCTCCTGGGTCGGTGGAGATCATGTATGCAAGCGGCAAGGGCGGCGCGCGGTCTGTGGGCGTCGGTCGAGGGTGGCGCTCTAGCGGATGCTCGGCATGGTTGCTGGCGGGCTGGGCGCGGTCCGTGCGTGTGGTCCAGGGGTTGGCAAGGTTCGGGCGCTAGACAGGGAGTGGCGGTGGACGGTGGGCTGCCTCCTAGACGAGGTTGGCACGGCTAAATCTCCTCCTAGCTTGCTGTCTGCACTAGGGTGGCATGGTGAGCTTCAGCTGTTCACAATTGATGTCATTGCCCAGCTTACAGTGAGTCTAGTGCTTGGTTTAACTTGCTAGCTGATCTACTGAGATGGTTGTGAGATAGAGAAGGAACAAGTTAGGCTTCAATCACTGCTCATAATAGTGTTCGGTTTTTGTTTGATTTGTGTCTGCCACCTGTTCGATGAAATGGCCGCAAGAACTCAAGTTTTGAATTTTTAAAAGATTTTTGGTGGGTGTGCTAAGTTGGTGCTGGTGAGTCTGCAGATGCTTGGGTTTTGAAAGTTGAGCTTGTTTGAGTGGTTTTTGAAAAAGTGGGATCTTCCCATATGATAAAGATTCAATTTTGAACTGTTATTTAAAATAGTTTACAGAAGGTTTTTAGAAGATCACATGGTGGGTCTTGGTACCTCATTATGTGTACTAGCAAGGGGTGCAAAGATCAAGAATTGTTTCTGTTAATTTTTGAGTACTAGGAATAGCCAAAGTAGACATGGGAGTTAATTTTGGCAAAATGACCATTTCTCCATTTTAAATCTTTTTGATTTGATTTTCTTTAGAAAAAGTTTGGGAATGATGTAGATGATTTTTAAATCACCTAAGAAACATTTAACAAGCATTGGATCACTTAATCATGGCAATTCAAACAACTCCTATTTAAATGCACATAATACGAATGCTTTCCTTTTAAAAATGGAAAAGTTTTTGTTAACCCTATTTTTGGATGATTGGATCTTTGATAAATTTGGATTGAAGTTTTGGGATGTTACAAACCTTCCCCCTTAAACAAAATCTCGTCCCGAGATTTACAAAGAAAACTAGGAACTAAAAAGATCTGGGAACTCTGTCCTAATGTAATCTTCGCGTTCCCAAGTGGCTTCCTCCTCGGTATGGTTGCTCCACTGAATCTTGAGAAACTTGATACTCCTGGTCCTGGTGGTCCTGTAGGCCTCTTCTAAGATACGGATGGGCACTTCCCTATAGGTTAGGTCGTTGTTGATTTCCACAGCTCTGTGATCGATGTTCTTGAAAACTTCAGTCTTCTCCGGCACTTCTAGGCATTTGCGGAGTAACGAGATATGGAACACATTGTGGATGGCTGACATCTCTTCAGGCAATTCCAGCTGATACGATACTTCTCCTCGACGGTTCAGAATCTTGAAAGGTCCGATATATCTGGGGGCTAACTTTCCCTTCAGACTAAAGCGTTGAGTTCCCTCCAAGGGTGAAACCTTGAGATATACGAAATCTCCGACATTGAAAGTCAGGTCTCTCCTTCTCTTGTCAGCATAGCTCTTACATGCGGATTGGGCGGTCTTGAGGTGCTCACGGACTTTGTGAACTTTCTCTTCGGCTTCTCGGAGAATGTCGGGTCCAAAGATTTGACTCTCTCCTACTTGCGACCAATTTAAGGGGGTACGACATTTTCTTCCGTATAGGAATTCAAATGGTGCCATCTGCAAACTAGCCTGATAACTGTTGTTATATGAGAACTCTGTGAATGGTAGGCAGTCTTCCCATTTTGATCCGTATTCCAACACACAGGCTCTAAGCATATCCTGAAGAATCTGGTTGACTCTCTTAGTCTGTCCATCTGTTTGTGGGTGATAGGCGGTACTGAAATTTAACTTGGTTCCTAAACATTCCTGGACTTTCTGCCAAAATCTTGAAGTAAACTGGGTTCCTCGATCTGATACAATGGTCTTGGGGGTTCCATGCAGACTAACAATTCTAGCAATGTACAGCTCCGCTAGTTTTGCACTTTGGTAGGTTGTCTTGACATGTATGAAGTGGGCTACCTTAGATAGTCTATCAACTATGACCCAGATTGAGTCATTTCCCCTACTAGAAGTAGGTAAACTTGTGATAAAGTCCATCCTAACGGAATCCCATTTCCATTCCGGAATCTGCAATGGTTGCAACAATCCTGCAGGTGTCTGATACTCTGCTTTGACTCTTTGACAAATGTCACACTTGGCGATGTAGCTTCCGATCTCTCGCTTCATCTTGTGCCACCAAAATTGCTCCTTCAAATCTTGATACATCTTTGTTCCTCCGGGGTGGATAGAATAAAGGGTATCATGAGCTTCCTTCATGATAACTTCTTTCAGTTCTGAATCTGCTGGAACACAGATACGTCCTTTGTACCACAGTACTCCTTCTTCGTCTTCAGTGAATCCAGGTACTTTGCCTGTACCAATACGATGTTTGAACCCGTTGATACTCTCATTTCCCTTCTGGGCTTCCTTGATCTGGCTAAACAAAGTGGGTTGAAGTTCAATGCTAGCTAGGAATCCTTTGCTAACTACTTCAGTCCTGAACTGCTCCAGCTCCTCATACAAACTTGGTTGCTTCTCTTTGATCATGGTGTTAAGCCTACACGGCAATCTGCTAAGAGCATCCGCTACCACATTGGCTTTGCCGGGGTGATAGTGAATGTCAAGGTCATAATCCTTGATTAACTCTATCCATCTTCTTTGCCTCATATTTAGCTCCTTCTGGGTGAAGATATACTTCAAGCTTTTATGATCTGAGTAAATCTCACAGCGATTACCCATCAAATAGTGACGCCATGTCTTCAACGCCAGAACCACGGCTGCTAGCTCAAGATCATGGGTCGGATAGTTCTGCTCATGCTGCTTCAGTTGTCGCGACAGATACGCGATGACTTTGCCTTCTTGTATCAATACACATCCTAGGCCAATCTTTGATGCATCACAATACACATCAAACGGCTTCTTGATGTCTGGCATGATCAAAATTGGGGCTGATATCAATCTCTTCTTCAGCTCCCGGAAACTGGCTTCACACTTGTCCGTCCATTCAAACTTCTTGTCCTTCTTCAACAATTGGGTCATTGGTCGGGCTATGCTCGAGAATCCTTCTACGAATTTGCGGTAATATCCTGCTAATCCGAGAAATGAACGAACTTGGGTTTGATTGGTTGGGGCTTCCCATTCTTCGACATCTTTGATCTTGTTGGGATCAACAGAGACTCCTCCGGCATACACAACATGACCTAGGAATCCTACTTCTTTCAGCCAAAACTCACACTTGCTGAACTTGGCATATAACTGATGCTCTCTCAGGGTTCCTAGGATGATTCTCAGATGTTGCTCATGCTCTTCTTCGGACTTGGAGTAGATAAGGATGTCGTCGATAAACACAACTACAAACTTATCTAGGAAATTCATAAAGATCTTATTCATGAGATTCATGAAATAAGCAGGGGCATTGGTTAATCCAAAAGACATAACCGTATACTCGTATAAACCATAGCGAGTAGTAAAGGCGGTCTTCGGAATATCCGTTGCACGAATCTTAAGTTGGTGATAACCAGTCCTAAGATCAATCTTTGAGAATACCTGAGCTCCAGTCAACTGATCAAATAGATCCTCTATCTTTGGCAAGGGGTACTTGTTTTTGATGGTGACATCATTCAATTTTTGGTAATCTGTGCACAGACGGTTGCCTCCATCTTTCTTGTCGACGAATAACACTGGTGATCTCGAAGGCGATGCGCTTGGCTGAATCAAGCCTGTTACTAACATGGCATCCAACTGCTTCTTCAGTTCCACTAACTCTGAGGGGTTCATGGTATAAGGTCTCTGGGCTATAGGTCCGATTCCAGGGATTAGTTCGATAATGAACTCAATATCCCTATCCGGGGGCATACCTGGCAATTCATCTGGGAATACGTCGGGGTATTCACAGACTACTCTGACTTGGTCAATGGTAGGCAGGGCTACACTCTTGTTGCACTTGAATTAACGGGGCAAGGTTTCAGAGATATGTTCTATTGTTACTCCAGAACTACTAGTTATGGTGATGGCTTTCTTAGCATAGTCTATCAGTCCTTGATGCCTTGACATCCAGTCCATGCCTAGTACTACTTCCAATCCTTTGGTTCCAAGTACAATTAGGTTGGCATAAAAATCTATCCCATGTATTCTGATAGGTACAGCTTTGCAAATTTTTCTAGCTTTGGTAGTTGAGCCAAGGATTCTATCATGACATGCTTCAAGTTGGTTGGGCGAATCTTACTAGTGCATACAAATTCTTCGGTGACAAATGAATGCGATGCTCCAGAATCAAACAATACTCTTGCTAAAACTGAGTTGACAGAAAACATACCCAGCACTACATCTGGCGCTTCTTGGGCTTCTTCTGCGTTCATGTGGAAGAGACGACCGTTCTTGATTGTCTTGGGTTCCCTAGGGAAAACCTCCTTCCTGGCTGAACACGACGCTTCTTTGAGCTGCGGCATTCACATTGGCATTGGCGGCCTTCTTGGGACACTCATTGCAGTAGTGACCTTTCACTCCACACTCGAAACAGGTGATCTGGGACTTGTCTTTGGCTGCGACCGGTATAGCATTGCTGCCAGTTCTGGGTGCAGTGTTGCTGTTGTTGTTGTTGCTCTTGGGAGGTGCACGGTTGAAATGATTGGCATTACCAGAGTTGTGATTGTTTCCTCCGGACTTCACATTGCCTCCACTACGGTTGGGGTAGCTTGGGCGAGAATTCGAGGGTCGGTTGTTCCTTGGTGCATATCCTGGTGAAGGGTTGGGACGGTACTTCTGGTGACTGTTGGATCCAGACTGCTGCATCATACGACGCTTGCGGTTGTCGTTTGCCTGGTTAATCTTCCCTTCCATCTGAATGGCAGAGTCGACTAGCTCTTCGAGATCATCGAAACGGATGTTGACGAGGACAGTCTGCATCTCATCATGCAGTCCGTTCAAGAATCTCTCCTTCTTCTTGGCCTCCGTGTTGATCTCATTCTTCCTTGCTTCAACTCACAGAATTCATCTCTCATCCTGTTAACAAGACCTTGTGGCACGTCGGTGCGGCTGAACTTGACCTTGAATGCTTCCCAGGTCATCACTTGACCTTGGTTCATAGTGCGGATGCTATTCCACCAAGCTCTTGCATCTCCTGCCAGATAGTGGGTGGCGAATAGAACTTTCTCATTTGCATCCACTCCTGCAACCTCTAAGTTGTTTTCTATGGTCTGCAACCAGTCATCAGCATCTAGTGGGTTCTTAGATTGGTTGAAGATTGGGGGATTTGTGTTCTGAAAGTTTTTGAGTTTGGATCCTTGATGATCCTTATTTCCATGCCCTTGGTTGTTGAGAGCCACCTGGGCGATCTGCTGCAGTGTTGCTAAGTTGGCTTGACGTTCGGCCCTGCTTGCTTCACGATCCGCTATGAGATTTTGCAAGATCTGCAGCATTGGGTCCTGCGACGAGCTGCTTCCTCCTTGGTTTCCACGAGGCATCTGGAGATTTAGATAGATATAGAGGTAAGAGGGAAATTCTAAGGTTCATGGTTTTGAGGTTTTCAAAGCTAAAACTTTGAGTTAGACTCAGGTTTCTCAACTAACTGCTTTTTCATTCATGCAAACAAGCACACGATACAACACCACATCAATAAAGGGAAAAGCAGATGGTTTGAAGAACCATTCGCAAGTTACGATATAATGAGATGATACATCTCATGCTACGACAATGCTCTAGTGCATCTACTCATCGTCGATGAAGTCGAGTCTTCATCTTGATGTAGAAGTCCACGGCATCCTCCTCCAGAAAGTCATCATCGTTGCTGAGGTAAGAATCCATATCTCCTTGGATGTCTTCACCCTCATCTTCTTCTTCTTTTGCTACAAGCTGAGCTTCCTGCTCCTTGACGGTCTTCTCGAGGTCTGCCACCTTCTTGCGAAGACGGGCGATGGTGCGATCCTTCTTGGCACGCTGGCGACAAAGAGACTGGCGGTCTTGGACAAGCAGTGCGAAAGTCTGGGCCTTCTGATCGGCAATGGCACGGTTCTGGTTGGCTAACTCTCGGGCATTGTCCAGTTCCTGTTGTAGGTCATGAAGCAAGAAGTCAAGGTTCTCCACTTGACGCCTCAACTCGGGGTGACCTGGCATCTCCATTGGCATTCCCATGAAGTCACGTCTCGCATAGTGGGCAAAACGGGTTCCTTGGGTCTTGTTGACGCTGAGGGCACATAGACGTGCGAGAGCTTCATGCATTGCCCTGGCTAATCCATCTAGCCAGTTGTTCTCTCTCACAGAGAACTGAATTCTCCCGGAAGTTGGTGCCTCGATGCTTCCTCGAAGGTCTGCAGTGACTAGCCACTGTAGGTCTCCTCCTGGGGGTCCTGGAAGTTGAGCTCCAAGAAACTCCGGATGTGGGCGTCCCAGAAATTCTGACAGTGAATCCAGATCCCTCTCGAAGATCAACTGACCTCCGTTTCCCAACTGGTAAAACTTGCTGAACTGAGTCTCCATCTACAAGAATTTAGGATGAGGAAGTTAGTGAAGTGATCAAGTATGTCAAAATTTTAAGTAGTAGTGTAAGAATTTTGAGTAACATGAATTTTTTTGAGAGGAAGAAAGTTCCAAAGGTAAGGGAGGAGATAGTTTTTCATAAATACTCACTTTGGTTTTGAAGCTAAGTTTTTGGGTTTGACGTCCATTCTAACTAGGGTCTCCTATGGTCAGGATGGCTCTGATACCAACTTGTCAACACCCGGATTTTTAATCCCAGGTGCCCGTTATGCCATACCTCGCAATCCCAGGATTACCATTTTTGTGAGACATAACGGATTGGATATCATAGTACATCATCCATTACAAACCATACATAAGGTCTTACACAAATATGGAACTCATGATCCAGGTCTTAATACAACAAGCAGCGGAAATAAAAGATAGCGTAGCAGTGGGGTCCATCTTCAGGGGCACAGGCAATGCTGACGAAGGCAGATAGTCCTAGTTATCATAGCCGTCCTGCAGACCATCATCCTGATAATCTCCTTCATAGTCTGGCCATGATAATAGCCAGGGACAAAAGCCATGAGTACTCTTTAAGTACTCGCAAACTACTACTAACAAGTAGTAATATCCTAAATTAAAATACTGAATCTAAGTTAACTATCAAGTTAAGTTTGAAGCCTAAGCTAATTTCAGAAGCGGAAAAAGATAAAATAAAATTCCAGAGTCACTTAAGTTGGGAAGCTATTATCATAAACACAACCCTGTTGTGGTCAAGTCAAAGATCATCATTCATTTAAAGTTATTTGGAAAACATCTGACAACAAAAACAGTATGGCCATTCCAATCGTCCATAATCATGACGCTGCTATTCAATAGTTTGACACTCTGCGGTGGTACACTTTCACCACAAGATTCGATACATCATGGGGATAACCCTGAATCATCATACTTAGTATGCAGATAATCAAACATAACCTTCCCTTTACACACCCTAGTATAAGCACCTCTCCTATGAGCATGGCCTCCCAACCATGACCATCAGTCATCTTGGGCACTGCATAGGTAGACAACATTAAGAGGTAGCCTCAGCTCAAACCTCTCCCGTGAGGGAACTAATACTAATGCATATAAATTTCCAGCTAAGCCTTACCCAATTCAGGTAATGTGGTTGTACGGTAAAATTTGGAATGGTATCGCATCCGAATCCAACCATCGGTTTTATAAAAGGGGTTAAGGCTCATGCCTTATCACTTTCCACATCATAAACCAGTTGTGTTTCGTAACACATGTCAAAACATCTCAATAGAATGACTCATCATTCCAAGGTTTTCATAACTCATTTTCACCAAGTATTCCCATCTAAAGTGACTCAAGTTTTTGGATCTACTCTAAACTACTAAGTTAAGAGTGTTCACTAAGGTGGAAAGATGGGATCAATCTCATGCCATAGAATGATATCTAAAGGTTTCTAAGTAGGTCAAGTTTTATACTTTTTATGCTACCTTCAATTTTAAGTAGAGAACTTTGTATAATCTAAGGTGGGGTAAAACTTGTCCATGAGACTTGGGGCATTAATAGTGAAAAGGGGTGTGATTAAAGCATGCTTAAGGCATCCTTGCTAAACCATCTAGTTTATGCTAGCTTGCTAACCATAGCTTGCTAAGGTAAGTTTGCAAGGGTTAGCTTGCCCTGCTAATAGTGGCTTGCCTTGGTTGGTGCAGTGGCTGAAGTTGTCTTCTTCTTCTTCTTCCTAGTAGAACTCCTCCTCCTCGAGAGTTTGGTCGGTGCTATCATCTAGAAATACATAGGGAGTGCACAATCACCAAACCATACTTAACTAGGCTAAGTAGCATTCTAAAGCACACAATTGATGATCTATTATCAGCACAAACATTACAAGTTTTAATTCAATAGTTTTAATCTTTTTATTTTAGAAAAGTAATTTCTACTCATTGAAATGTTAACTAAAATTTAATATTCACCACCAAAATATGAGATCAGGTGGACACATGTCCTCACCACATATTCCGCAGGTGGGAATGAGATTTAAAGGTTGGATCAATATTACTTTAGTTTAAGTTTATTATTTAATGATTTAAAGTGACTAGAAATGCCTATATAGCATTATTTTGGTACTAGTCCAAAGTCACTGCACGTAAACCTTAATATTATTACATATTTGGATAGATATGATGAAATGTGATTTTTGAGAGTTGGAATCAACTCAAAAGCTGACTTGGTTGATTTTATAAAAATGTTGCAAGTTGTAAAAGCTTCTGTTTTCTCATTTTTATTAGGAGAGATCTATAAATCTAATTGAATTAAATCCAATGGGCTTGGATAGAGCATTTCAATACCTTTCAGACAAAATTAGTTTCATGCAATTTGGATTTGTCAAACTCACAGAATTGATTTTTGAAACATAGGACAGAAACTATATTCTAACTAAAAAGAAAAATCCTAATTTGAATTTCCAACGCGGGAACGAAATGGGCGACCCCATCTGCGCTCAGCGGCGTCCTGGCTGACTTAGCGAGGACCCCACCCGTCGTGGCACGAAGTGCGGCGCTATGGGCTAACGGTGGCCGTGCGATCTGGTTCTAATCCAGCGGTGAGGGTCATCGTCGGACGTTGAGCGCAGCCGAGACAGAACCCTAGCGCGGCCAGTGGGGGTCGTTGGGGGCTCACCGGGGTTCAGGCGAGGGTCGGCGAGGCGGGCGAACGACGAAGTCGACGACGGCGAACCTCCTGGTACCGGCAGCTTCTCCTGGGGCGGCCTGGATCAACGGCGCCCTTCTCCTCCCGAGGCGGCGGCTGCAATTGGGCGCCTGTGCTCGGCTGGCGGTGGGGAGTGAGTGTGAGAGGTGGTGAGTGAGATGGTATGCTCAAATCGCCTGGGGGTGGCCTCTATTTATAGTGGCGAGAGGGGACCGACGGGGCGCACGGTGAGCTCGTCGTGGTCGATGGTACAGACGGCTATCGGCATGGGCGACGGTAGGGGGCGGTGCGGTGCTCCCTGGCGATGCTCAATGACACAGTGGCGAGACGTGGGGCGGTGCGGTTTGGTCTGGAACACGCGATGCTCTGCGCGGCAGAGGCGGCGTCTTCGATGATGAGTGGTGGCTGTGCGTCATGGGGTGATGAACGGGGATGTCTGGCGGTCTCCTGGGTCGGTGGCGATCATGTATGCAAGCGGCAAGGGCGGCGCGTGGTCTGTGGGCGTCGGTCGAGGGTGGCGCTCTAGCACATGCTCGGCATGGTTGCTGGCGGGCTGGGCACGGTCCGTGCGTGTGGTCCAGGGGTTGGCAAGGTTCGGGCGCTGGACAGGGAGTGGCGGTGGACGGTGGGCTGCCTCCTAGACAAGGTTGGCACGGCTAAATCTCCTCCTAGCTTGCTGTCTCCACTGGGGTGGCATGGTGAGCTTCAGCTGTTCACCATTGATGTCATTGCCCAGCTTACAGTGAGTCTAGTGCTTGTTTTAACTTGCTAGCTGATCTACTGAGATGGTTGTGAGCTAGAGAGGGAACAATTTAGGCTTCAATCACTGCTCATAATAGTGTTTGGTTTTTGTTTGATTTGTGTCTGCCACCTGTTCGATGAAATGGCCGCAAGAACTCAAGTTTTGAATTTTGAAAAGATTTTTGGTGGGTGTGCTAAGTTGGTGCTGGTGAGTCTGCAGATGCTTGGGTTTTGAAAGTTGAGCTTGTTTGAGTGGTTTTTGAAAAAGTGGGATCTTCCCATATGATAAAGATTCAATTTTGAACTGTTATTTAAAATAGTTCTGAAGGTTTTAGAAGATCACAAGGTGGGCCTTGGTACCTCATTATGTGTACTAGCTAGGGTGCAAAGATCAAGAATTGTTTCATTAATTTTGAGTACTAGGAATAGCCAAAGTAGACATGGGAGTTAATTTTGGCAAAATGACCATTTCTCCATTTTAAATCTTTTTGATTTGATTTTCTTTAGAAAAAGTTTGGGAATGATGTAGATGATGTTTAAATCACCTAAGAAACATTTTACAAGCATTGGATCACTTAATCATGGCAATTCAAACAACTCCTATTTAAATGCACATAATATGAATGCTTTCCTTTTAAAAATGGAAAAGTTTTTGTTAACCCTATTTTTGGATATTGGATCTTTGATAAACTTGGATTGAAGTTTTGGGATGTTACAGTACCTCAATAGTGGATGAGTGGGAGATTGGCTTACATAATTGTTCTATAGGAGGTAAATTCTTCACATCTTCAGATTTAATACCCTTCTCCTTAAGACATTTCTTAGCTTCCTTCATTACTTCGTCATTTAGTTCAATAACTCCCCTCTTCTTTGGTGTTGGTGTTGGCTCAGGCACAGCTAACTCAGGTGTAGTTGACTCAGGTGAAGTCTAGTCATCATAATTCTTGCTTAGTTTAGCCATTAATTCCTCAGCTTCTTTGGGAGTTCTCTTCCTAAAAACACAATCAGCACAACTATCCAGGTATGTCCTAGATTCTTTAGTTAGTCCATTATAATATATATCAAGAAGCTCATTTTTAGGTAATGGACATTCGGGTTGTGCATGAATCAAAGCACAAAACCTCGCCCATGATTCAGGCAATATCTCCTTTCTCCTTGTTTAAGATCAAAAAGTTCCTGCAAAATGCCATGTCCAGCACTAGGAGGGAAATATTTCTGAAAGAAAGTACTAATCAAGCAATCAAGGCTATCAATAGATCCAGGAGGTAAATTCTTAAACCAAGCTTTAGCTTCTCCTTTCAGTGAAAAGGGGAAAATTTTAGCAACAAAGTAGGTGCGCGTCTTAATATCATTAGAAAATAGGCCACTCATGGTAGAAAGCTCAGTCATATATGCTACAACACTTTCATTCTTAGTCCCACAAAAAGGTTCTTTCTCAACAATGGTTATGTAAGATAAATCTAGAGAGAAATCATAATCCTTATCTTTAATGTTTAGGGGAGATGTAGCAAACTTATCATTAGGAGATAATTTGGGTTTTATAGTATGTCTCTCTAGAAGACTCTTAATAGCACTTTTACCATGAGTATTTTGACATTCTTTAATAAATTCATCAGTCATTTCTATATATCCATCTTCAATATCATAACTCTCTATAGACTCAGGTGAACTGACAGGTGTAGTAGTGTCTTCATTAGGAGTTTCAGTATTTCCAACTTTAGTTCTAGCAATCGTAGCATCCAGGAAAGGAACTAATGGACCACTCTTATCAAGCATAATAGAAGCATCATAAGTATCAGAAGTTTCAGATTCAGTAGAAGTAGCAGTATGTGTAGCATGTGTATGTGGTGGTGTAAGGAGCTTACTCATCATAGATGGTGAATCAAGAGAAACAGAGGTGTTCAGAACCGTACCTCTCCTTGTAGTGGATGGTAATATAGGAACCTTTCCATCACGAGATTTACCCATGATGAATGGATGGCAGCGAACAATAGTGATTCCAAGTGAACTTGATAAATAGAGCCATGCTCCCTGGCAACGGCGCCAGAAAATAGTCTTGATGACCCACAAGTATAGGGGATCGCAACAGTCTTCGAGGGAAGTAAAACCCAATTTATTGATTCGACACAACAGGAGCCAAAGAATATTTATAAGCCTTAACAAATGAGTTGTCAATTCAGCTACACTTAGAAACAATCTTGCTCGTAGTAGTTTATTAGTAGCAACAGTTTTGTAGTAGCAATAGCAAAGTAATAGCAGTAGTAAAAGTAAAGACAGTAGTAACAATTGCAGTAAACAGTAGGACATGGTAGGCATAGGGATGGATGGACGGGCATTGCATGGGAAAGACAATTCATATAGCAATCAAGATATAGGTCATTTGCAGATAAATAAGGTAAAGCATCCAAGTACTAAATAATCATAGGCATGTGTTCCATATATAGTCATACGTGCTCGTAATGAGAACTTGCACAACATCTTTTGTCCTGCCAGCCCGTTTGCAGTGGGGCCTCAAGGGAACTACTGGCAATTAAGGTGCTCCTTTTAATAGAGCACCGGAGCAAAGCATTAACACTCTGTGAACACATGTGATCCTCACATCAAAGCCATCCCCTCCGGTTATCCTGATTCTTGTCACTTCAGGGCCTTTGGTTCCGGACAACAGTATGTGTATACAACTTGCAGGTAAGATCATAAACAATACTATCATCATGAATCAATAACATGTTCAAATCTGAAATCATGGCACTCGGGCCCTAGTGACAAGCATTAAGCATAACATGTTGCAACAAAGTCAAAAGGCACTAATAGTAGATACTTGGCACCATGCCCTAAAAATCTGATGCCATTACATGAACGATATCATCCAATCCCTACCATCCCCATAGCCTACAACAGGGGATTACTCACTCATGGATGGAGGAATCATGGATGGTTGATGGAGAAGCGATGGTGATGATGATGGTGATGATCTCCTCCAATTCCCCATCCCGGCAGGGTGCCAGAATGGAGTTTCTGGTTCCGAATCGTGGTTTCTGGTGGTGGCAGCGCAGCGGAACTCTATCTGGAAAAACGTCGAACCCCCCATTCGTTTTGGGTCACAGGGATTTTATAGGCAAAAGGAGAGGTCGATGAGGAGTCCGAGGCGGCCACACCCCCTCCTGGCGTGGCCTGGCCTGGCCAGCATGGCCAGGGGGTGTGGGCTCCTCGTGGCTCCTCTTTGTCCCGTCTTCTGGCTCCGTGAGTCTTCTGGTAAAATATAAGTTTTGTGATATTTTCTTAGATTTTTCCTGAAAGTTGATTTCCTGCACAAAAACGAGACACCAAAGCAATTCTGCTGAAAACAGCGTTAGTCCGCATTAGTTGTATCCAAATCACACAAATTAGAGTTGAAACAATAGCAAAAGTGTTCGTGAAAGTAGATACGTTTTGGACGTATCAATGGCGCGGAGCTGGGACATGGACAAACTTGCTCGGCTCTGCTCTCCTCCCTGTAGGCTTGCATCGTTGGTGCATGCATCCATTACGCATCTTCTTCTTCCCGGGAGTGGCAATCTATGGTCACGGCCATGGCGTGGAGGTGGGACATGGACGAACCTGCTCGGCCCCGCTCTCCTCCCCATCCCGAGTCAGAGCTCGCACTCACCATGGCACGGCGCGGGGACGAGAATTGGTTCCTGGTGAGATCTGTCACTGTGTCGACCATGCTCGGTCATGTTTTCCTCCTCCAGAATCCGAGCTTGCCGTCACTATGGTCGCACCCGTGTCAATTCTGCCACCCCTGCCGAGGTCTCTGTGGGAGTTGTACCGTCAGTAGCTCAAGTTCTGCCATGTTGAACCTATAAGCAAATTCGGAGCTAGGCGGCGGCAACCCGTTGTTGAACCTGTTAGGAATTTGCCGAAGGCTGCGTGTCGTGCCAAGGTCTTCGGCTGATGCCTTTGGCCTCGGCTTCTGCCAACTTCCACCGCTGATGTGAGATCATTTAGTTACTTCAATATGAAATTTCGACCAATTTAACTTGTTGATGCATTCCTTAACAATTATAATATAATCGAACACTAGAAATATTTGGTAGTGTGCATGAGCATGATCAGTAATATAACTGAACACTAGAAATTTTAAGGCACTCCATATAAAGGAGTAGATTAATACATATACATAGAAGGTTCACAAGAGACACCACGGATATATTATCTTACATGCAAAACACAGGTAATAATTAACTAAAACAAAATAAAAGCAAGGGCAGCAGCAGGAGGCCGGGACACGAAGATGCCTAGCAGGGCAGGGGCAGCCTAGTCGAGGGATACATGCCAGTCCTAACATACTCCTGGAGGAATTTGCCGAAGGCTGCGTGCCGTGCCAAGGTAATCGGCATATGCCTTCTGCCTCTGCCTTTGCCAACGTCCACCGTATGCTGGATCATGCTGTCAAGGTCCACATTGATTGCTCTACCACAGAATGGGCAAACCAGTCTCCCCCTACGGTAGAAACGGGTTTGTCCACACCGTAACCGCCTCAGCACGTAGCGTCTCTTGTTGTCCCTAGATTGCTTGTTATCGTCCACGTCATCATCATCCTCCTATTGATTTTTAAGAACATAACTTAGAACTCATACGTATGATTGAATTATATTACAACTCAAGAATTGACAACACATATATGTAAGACAATATTAAGTTGATATCAAAGGTAAAGCATCTCAACAGTAGTTTGATCATTTCATATATCATTTCATCTCAACAAAATGACAATTAATTGGATCAGAGTGTATGTAGAATAAATCTAGGGGCCTCATAAGTTTCTTCAGGGATGGCGTAAGCGAACCAAGTAAAAATTGCCCAACCTATATTGTTCTTGTACATCGCCCTAGGTTCGCTAACTCATCCCTGAAAAAATCTGACACCAATGTGTCCGCCTCTCTTTTGGGGAAAATTTGAACCATTGGCCACAATAAGAATTTGAAATGTAATTATACAAAACAATATTCAGGGATATACATAGGCGGGTACAAAAACAATCCTAAATATTGTAATTATAATAAAAAACAAAACAATTAATCTTCAGGTACATGTTAAAAATACCTATGATCAAAACCATTCATATACATATGCATCATACGAATCATTCAAAGATCAAAAACAATTCAAGGATCATATATGTAGTTCCATATGAGAACAAATCAAGGGCCTCATAATTTTTTTAGAGATGGAGTTGGAGAACCAAAGTACCAATAGCACAACTTATATTGTTTGTGTGCATTGCTGCCTCAGGTTCACCAACCCATCCCTAAAACACGACACCATCATATGTGTCCCCCCTTGAACTCTTTTAGGGCAAATTTCAATCATCAGCCTCGGTGACAAACTGAAATGTAATTCTTCTACAATATAAATGCATGGAATACATAATTCAAATATCATAGTTCTATGAATGTGGAATAAAGATTGTGGCCTCATAAGTTTCTTCAGGGATGGCGTAAGCGAACCAAGTAACAATTGCACAACCTATATTGTTCTTGTACATCGCCCAAGGTTCGCTAACTCATCCCTAAAAAAAACTGACACCAATGTGTCTGCCTCTCTTTTGGGGCAAATTTGAACCATTGGCCATAATAAGAAATTGAAATATAACCATACAAAATAATATTAAGGGATATACATATGCATCATACGACTCATTCAAAGATCAGAAACAATACAATGATTATATATATATATAGGTTCCATATGAGAATAAATTAAGGGCCTCATTATTTTTTTCAGAGATTGAGTTCGAGAACCAAAATACCAATAGCACAACCTCTATTGTTTATGTACATTGCTGCCTCAGGTTCACTAACCATCCCTAAGAAAACGACACCATCAAATGTGTCTCCGTTGCACTATTTTGGGGCAAAATTGAATCATTGGGCTCAGTAAGTAATAGAAATGTAATGTTATAGGCATGTTGTGTATCGAAATCAACACTCAACTAGCAATCCCTAAAACCCCTAAATCAAATGTTAATCGATTAAGTTTATAGCACAAGAAGAAACGTATGAACAACAACGAGTTAAGCAAATGTAAATTTACTAGATGGTAGATGAGCAGATTGGGGTTTTCTGACTAGATGGATTGGGGTTTTGTGACTAGATGGCATATGCATCAATTAACCGTTCGAACCATATATATACTACCCTACTTCAAGAGCAAAAGAATCTATACACGATTGAGCAAATACTATGTATGAACAATGAAATCTACGGTTGCGACTAGAGAAGCTAGCAATGTAGTACCTCGGACTCCTCATCAGGGACCTCCTCCTCGAACTGGTCATTCTCTGCGATTGCGTTGAAGATTTCTTGGATCGTGATGGGGTCATTGATGTAGAGCACTGGATTGCCTCCGCCTGCCGCCTGCCCCCATCCAGATCTGCCGCTGGCACCACAACATTGTCGGCCACCTGCTGCTCGACGGCAATGGCTACTGGCTGAATGGATGAGCTCGAAACCTCGATGGCACGGTGATGAGCGGCGTGCATGCCCGGAGAAGACGCCTTCGCCTGCTTGGCAACAACCGAGCCATCTCCTGTTGTGCCTTCAACTGGCTTCACCTCCGGCTCGTCTCCACGCGTACGCTTCATGGCGCACCTAGGTAAGGAGGTCGTGCAAGCGAAGGAGCTTCAGCGCATGCGGTAGGTGCAGATTAGGGTTTTGGGACTAGGCAGATTGGGGAAAATGACATGAGATCATGGAATAAGAAGGCCGAGCGGGTTTATAAACACTAGACTGTTTTTAGTCCTCGAGTGGACACGTGTGGTGGGCGGGGGGGGCTGGGGCTACCACGATCTCCACTTCTTTTTTGGGTTCCTTTTTTTTGAAACAACCACGTTCTCCACTTTAGAACTGCATTGAAAACACACTCATGGCAGACCTCGGTTCCACTGCATGCAAGTGGCGCATAACCAATTTCTAGCAATATTAGGTCTACTCGAGGGACCCCTTGACGCATGGAAGTTACTTGTGGTAGGGCCTAGTTGGAAGTGAGATTGAGAGTGCTGCGTAAAAATGGGATATGTCTTATTAAAATCAAGTGGCAATAAATTGTAGTGTCCCATTGACAACCATGATCTCGATGACCCCGTTGCCCTGTGCATGTGTTGTAGTAGCAGTAGTAGGCTTTTTAGACGTGATAAAACATGACATGACCACTCGACGACTTTTTCCATGGACAGCTTCGTGTTCCTTCTTGTAGAAGTCTCGCTGAGGGAGACATCCATGTTGTCTCACGCTGTACTGTGAAGGGTACGACGTGTGCAACGATCCTCGTTGGATCACACAACATCAATGGTAGGTGCGCACGATACGCATGACAACTGTGTCAACCAATCAGGGTGTAGCAGACATAGTGAGCACATGTTTAGGCTTATACGAAAGAGAGAGAGAGAAGACAAAACTGAGTAGTATAAAAAAACCAAGGGAAAAACTAAGTAGTATAAAAATGGAAAGTGAGTGTCTTGTATAATGAATGTGTGTTCTTTTCACAGACCACATATGGATCCACCAGTGTCATTGCGTGTGTGTTCTTTTCATAAACCACATATGGATCCCCTAGTGTCATTGCATGTGTGTTCTTTTCATTAACCACAACTAGATTCATTGCATGTGTGTTCTTTTCACAAACCACATATGGATACACCATAGTCATTTCATGTGTATCCTTTTCACAAACCACATATGGATCCACCAGAGTCATTACATGTCTATTCTTTTAATAAACCACATGAGCATGTGTGTTCTTTTCACAAACCACATATGGATCCACCAGAGTCATTTAATGTGTGTTCTTTTCACACACCACATATGGATCCACCAGAGTCATTGCATGTCTGTTCTTCTCATAAACCACATGAGCATGTGTGTTCTTTTCACAAACCACAGATGGATCCACCAGAGCATTGCATGTGTGTTCTTTTCATAAACCACATATAGATCCACTAGAGTCACTGCATGTGTGTTCTTTTCATAAACCACATATGGATCCACCAGAGTCATTGAATGTGTGTTCTTTTCACAATACACATATGAATCCACCAATGTCATTGCATGTGTGTTCTTTTCATAAACCACAACTAGAGTCATTGGATGTGTGTTATTGTCATACACCACATGGATCTACTAGAGTTCATTGCACGTGTGTTCTTCTCATAAACCACACGGATCAACTAGAGTCATTCCATGTGTGTTCTTTTCACAAACCACATATGTATCCACCAGAGTCATTGCATGTCTGTTCTTTTCATAAACAACATATGGATCCACCAGAGTCATTGCATGTCTGTTCTTTTCATAAACCACATGGATCCACAAGAGTTATTGCATGCGTGTTCTCTTCACAAACCACACATGGATCCACTAGTGTCATTGAATGTGTGCTCTTTTGACAAACCACATATGGATCCACCAGTGTCATTGCATGTGTGTTATTTCCATTAACCACATATGGATCCCCTAGTGTCATTGAATGTGTGTTATTTTCACAAACCACATATGGATCCACCAGTGTCATTGCATATGTGTTCTTTTCATGACCCACAACTAGAGTCATTGCATGTGTGTTATTTTCACAAACCACATATGGATCCACCAGAGTCATTGCATGTCTGTTCTTTTCACAAATCACATATGGATCCCCTAGAGTCATTGCATGTGTGTTCTTTTCACAAACAACATATGGATCCACCAGAGTCATTATATGTGTGTTCTTTTCATTAACCATAGCTAGAGTCATTTCATGTCCATTCTTTTCACAAACCATATATGGATCCACCAGAGTCATTTCATGTGTGTTATTTTCACAAACCACATATGGATCCACCAGAATCATTGCATGCCTGTTCTTTTCATAAACCACATGAGCATGTATGTTCTTTTCACAAACCACATATGGATCCACCAATATCATTAAATGTGTGTTCTTTTCCTAAAACACATATGGATCCACCAGTGTCATTGCATGTGTGATCTTTTCATAAACCACAACTAGAGTCATTGAATATGTGCTCTTTTCACAAACCACATATCGATCCACCAGTGTCATTGCATGTGTGTTCATTTCATTAACCACATATGGATCGCCTAGTGTCATTGAATATGTGTTCTTTTCACAAACGACATATGGATCCACTAGTGTCATGGGATGTGTGTTATTTTCATAAACCACAACTAGAGTTATTAAATGTGTGTTATTTTCACAAACCACATATGGATCCACCAGTATTATTGAATGTGTGTTCTTTTCACAAACCACATATGGATCCACCAGAGTCATTTCATGTGTGTTCTTTTCATAAACCACATATGGATCCCCTAGTGTCATTGCATGTGTGTTCTTTTCATTAACCATAGCTAGAGTCATTGCATGTCTATTCTTTTCACATACCACATATGGATCTACTAGAGTCATTGCATGTGTGTTCTTTTCACAAACCATATATGGATCCACCAGGGTCATTGCATGTGTGTTCTTTTCAAAAACCACATATGGATCCACCAGTGTCATTGCATGTGTGTTCTTTTCATAAACCACATACGGATCCCCTAGTGTCATTGCATGTGTGTTCTTTTCATTAACCATAGCTAGATTCATTGCATGTCTATTCTTTTAACAAACCACATATGAATCCACTAGAGTCATTGCATGTGTGTTCTTTTCACAAACCACATATGGATCCAATAGAGTCATTGCATGTGTTTTCATTTCAATAACCACAGATAGAGTCATTGCATGTTTGTTCTTTTCACAAACCACATATGGATCCACTAGAGTCATGTCTGTTCTTTTCATCAACCACATATGGATCCACTAGAGTCATTGCATGTATGTTCTTATCAAAAACCACATGAGCTTGTGTGTTCTTTCCAGAAACCACACATGGATCCACCAGTGTCATTGAATGTGTGTTCTTTTCCTAAAACACATATGGATCCACTAGTGTCATTGCATGTGTGTTCTTTTCATTAACCACAACTAGAGTCATTGAATGTGTGTTCTTTTCACAAACCACATATGGAACCACCAGAGTCATTGCATGGGTGTTCTTTTCACAAACCACATATGGATCCGCCTTGCATGTGTGTTCTTTTCATAAACCACATATGGATCCCCTAGTGTCATTGCATGTGTGTTCTTTTCATTAACCATAGCTAGAGCCATTGCATGTTTGTTCTTGTGACAAACCACATATGGATCAACTAGATTCATTTCATGTGTGTTCTTTTCAGAAACCACATATGGATTCACCAAAGTCATTGCATGTCAGTTCTTTTAATAAACCACGTGGATCCACCAGAGTCATTGCATGTGTGATCTTTTCATAAACCACAGTTAGAGTCACGGGATGTGTGTTATTTTCATAAACCACAATTAGAGTCATTGAATCTATGTTCTTTTCACAGACCACATATGGATCCACCAGACTCATTGCATGTGTGTTCTTTTCATAAACCACATATGGATCCCCTAGTGTCATTGCATGTGTGTTCTTTTCATTAACCACAACTAGACTCATTGCATGTATGTTCTTTTCATAAACCACATATGGATCCACTAGAGTTATTGCATGTCTATTCTTTTCATAAACCACATGGATCCACTAGAGTCATTGCAAGTGTGTTCTTTTCACAAACCACACATGGATCCCCTAGAGTCATTGAATGTGTGTTCTTTTCACAAACCACATATGGATCCACCAGTGTCATTGCATGTGTGTTCTTTGTATGAACCATAACTAGAGTCATTGCATGTGTGTTCTTTTCACGAACCACATATGGATCCACTAGAGTCATTGCATGTGTGTTGTTTTCACAAACCACATATGGATCCACCAGTGTTATTGTATGTGGGTTCTTTTCATTAACCACATATGGATCCCCTAGTGTGATTGAATGTGTGTTCTTTTCATAAACGACAACTAGAGTCACTAAATGTGTGTTCTTTTCACAAACCACATATGGATCCACCAGTGTCATTGAATGTGAGTTCTTTTCACAAACCACATATGGATCCACCAGAGTCATTGCATGCGTGTTCCTTTCATAAAACACATATGGATCCCCTATTGTCATTGCATGTGTGTTCTTTTCATTAACCAGAGCTAGAATAATTGCATATTTGTTCTTTCCACAAACCTCATATGGATCCACTAGAATCATTGCATGTGTATTCTTTTCATAAACCACATATGGATCCACTAGAGTCATTGCATGTCTGTTCATTTCATAAACCACATATGGATCCACCGGAGTCATTCATGTCTGTTCTTTTCATAAACCACATTAGCATGTGTGTTCTTTTCACAAACCACACAAGTATCCACTAGTTTCATTGAATGTGTGATCTTTTCCTAAAACACATATGAATCCACCCGTGTCATTGCATGTGTGTTCTTTTCCCAAACCACATATGGATCCACCAGATTCATTGAATGTGTGTTCTTTTCAGAAACCACATATGGATCCACTAGTGTCATTGCATGTATTTTCTTTTCATAAACCACATATGGATCCCCTAGTGTCATTGCATTTGTGTTATTTTCATTAACCACAGCTAGAGTTATTGCATGTCTGTTATTTTCACAAACCACATATGGATCCACTAGAGTCATTTCATGTGTGTTCTTTTCACAAACCGCATATGGATCCACCAGAGTCATTGCATTTCTGTTCTTTTCATAAACCACATGGATCCACCAGAGTCATTGCATGTGTGTTCTTTTCATGAACCACAACTAGAGTCATTAAATGTGTGTTCTTTTCACAAACCACATACGGATGTACTAGTGTCATTGAATGTGTGTTCTTTTCAAAAACCACATATCGATCCACCAGAGTCATTGCATGTGTGTTCTTTTCCTAAAATACATATGGATCCACCAGAGTCATTCCATGTCTGTTCTTTTCATAAACCACATGGATCCACCAGAGTCATTGCAACTCTGTTCTTTTGATAAACCACATGGATCCACCAGAGTCATTGCATGTGTGTTCTTTTCATTACCACAGTTAGAGCCATTGCATGTGTGTTCTTTTCACAAACCACATATGGATCCACCAAAGTTATTTCATGTCTATTCTTTTCATAAATAACATGGATCCATTAGAGTCATTGCATGTGTGTTCTTTTCACAAACCACACATGGATCCACCAGTGTCACTGAATGTGTGTTATTTTCAAAAACCACATATGGATCCACCAGTGTCATTGCATGTGTGTTCTTTTCATTAACCACATATGGATCCCCTAGTGCCATTGAATGTGTGTTCTTTTCTCATACCACATATGGATCCACCAGAGTCATTGCATGTGTGTTCTATTCCTTAACCACGGCTAGAGTCATTGCATGTCTATTCTTTTCACAAACCACATATGGATCCACCAGAGTCATTGCATCTCTGTTCTTTTCATAAATGACATATGGACCCACAAGAGTCATTGCATGTATGTTCTTTTCATAAACCATATGGATCCACCAGATTGATTGCATGTGTGTTATTTTCACAAACCACAACTAGATCCACCAGTGTCATTCCATGTGTGTTGTTTTCATGAAACACAACTAGAGTCATTGCATGTGTTCTTTTCATAAACCACAACTAGAGTCATTGCATGTGTGTTATTTTCAGAAAACACAACTAGATCCACTAGTGTCATCGCATGTGTGTTATTTTCATAAACCACAGCTAGAGTCATTGCATGGCTGTTATTTTCACAAACCACATATGGATCCACCAGAGTCATTGCATGTATGTTCTTTTTCATAAACCACATATGGATCCACCAGAGTCATTGCATGTCTGTTCTTTTCATAATCCACATGAGTATGTGTGTTCTTTTCAGAAACCACACGTGGATCCACCAGTGTCATTGAATGTGTGTTCTTTTCCTAAAACACATATAGATCCACCAGAGTCATTGCATGTGTGTTATTTTGCACAAACCACATATGGATCCACCAGTGTCATTGCATGTGTGGTATTGTCATAAACCACATATGGATCCCCTAGTGTCATTGCATGTGTATTCTTTTCATTAACCATAGCTAGAGTCATTGCATGTCTGTTCTTTTCACAAACCACGTATGGATCCACTAGAGTCATTTCATGTGTGTTATTTTCACAAACCACATATGGATCCACCAGAGTCATTGCATGTCTGTTCTTTTCATAAACCACATGGATCCACTAGAGTCATTGCATGTGTATTTTTTCTTTAACCACAGCTAGAGTCATTGCTTGTGTGTTATTTTCACAAACCACATATGGATCCAACAGTGTCATGGGATGTGTGTTCTTTTCATTAACCACAGCTAGTCATTTCATGTATGTTATTTTCATAAACCACATATGGATCCACCAGAGTCATTGCATGTTTGGTCTTTACATAAACCACATGGATCCACCATAGCCATTGCAAGTGTGTTATTTTCACAAACCACACATGGATCCACCAGTGTCATTGAATGAGTATTCTTTTCACAAACCACATATGGATCCACCAGTTTCATTGCATGTGTGTTCTTTTCATGAACCACAACTAGAGTCATTGCATGTGTGTTCTTTTCACAAACCACATACAGATCCACCAGAGTCATTGCATGTGTGTTCTTTTAACAAACCACATATGGATCCACTAGAGTCATTGCATGTGTGTTCTTTTAACAAACCACATACGGATCCACCAGAGTCATTGCATGTGTGTTCTTTTCACAAACCACATATGGATCTACCAGAGTCATTACATGTCTGTTCTTTTCATAAACCACATATGGATCTACCAGAATCATTGCATGTCGGTTCTTTTCATAAACCTCATGAGCATGCGTGTTCTTTTCACAAACCACATATGGATCCACCAGTGTCATTGCATGTGTGTTCTTTTCATAAACCTCATATGGATCCCCTAGTGTCATTGCATGTGTGTTTTTTCATTAACCACAGCTAGAGTCATTGCATGTCTATTCTTCACAAACCACATATGGATCCACTAGAGTCATTTCATGTGTGTTCTTTTCAGAAACCACATAAGGACCCACCAGAGTCATTGCATGTCTGTTCTTTTCATAAACCACATGGATCCACAAGAGTCATTGCATGTCTATTGTTTTCATAAACCACAATAGAGTCATTGCATGTCTGTTCTTCTCACAAACCACATATGGATCCACTAGTGTTATTGAATGTAAGTTCTTTTCACAAACCACATATGGATCCACCAGAGTCATTGCATGTGTGTTCTTTTCCTAAAACACATAGGGATCCACCAGAGTCATTGCATGTCTATTCATTTCATAAACCACGTGGATCCATAAGAGTCATTGCATGTGTGTTGTTTTCACAAACAACACATGGATCTACCAGTGTTATTGAATGTGTGTTCTTTTCACAAACCACATATTGATCCACTAGTGTCATTGTATGTGTGTTATTTTCATTAACCACATATGGATCCCCTAGTGTCATTGAATGTGTGTTCTTTTCACAAACCACATATGGATCCACCAGAGTCATTGCATGTGTGTTCTTTTCACAAACCACATATGGATCCACTAGTGTCATTGCATGTGTTTTTTTGATAAACCACGTATGGATCCCCTAGTGTCATTGCATGTGTGTTCTTTTCATTAACAATAGCTAGAGTCATTGCATGTCTGCTCTTTTCACATACCACGTATGGATCCACTAGAGTCATTTCATGTGTGTTCTTTTCAAAAACCACAACTAGAGTCATTGCATGTGGTTTCTTTTCATAAACCACAACTAGAGTCATTGCATGTGTGTTCTTTTCATAAACTACAACTAGAGTCATTGCATGTGTGTTCTTTTCACAATCCACATATGTATCCACCATGGCATTGCATGTGTGTTCTTTTCATTAACCACATATGGATCCCCTAGTTTCATTGAATGTGTGTTCTTTCCACAAACCACATATGGATCCACCAGTGTCATGGGATGTGTGTTATTTTCATAAACCACAACTAGAATCTTTAAATGTGTGTTCTTTTCACAAACCACATATGGATCCACCAGAGTCATTGCATGTGTGTTCTTTTCATAAACCACATATGGATTCCCTAGTGTCATTGCATGTGTTTTTTTTATTAACCACAACTAGAGTCATTACATATCTGTTATTTTCACAAACCACATATGGATCCACTAGAGTTATTTCATGTGTGTTATTTTTATAAAACCACACATGGATCCACCAGAGTCATTGCATGTGTGTTCTTTTCACAAACCACATATGGATCCACTAGAGTCATTTCATATGTGTTCTTTTCACAAACCACATATGGATCCACCAGAGTAATTGCATGCCTGTTCTTTTCATAAACAACATGGATCCACCAGAGTCATTGCATGTGTGTTCTTTTCATGAACCACAACTAGAGTCATTAAATGCGTGTTCTTTTCACAAACCACATATGGATCCACTAGTGTCATTGAATGTGTGTTCTTTTCACAAACCACATATTTATCCACCGGAGTCATTGCATGTGTGTTCATTTCCTAAAATACATATGGATCCACGAGAGTCATTGCATGTCCGTTGTTTTCACAAACCACATATCGATCCAGTAGAGTCATTGGATGTATGTTCTTTTCATAAACCACATGGATCCACAAGCGTCATTTCATGTCTATTGTTTTCATAAACCACAACTAGAGTCATTAAATGTTTTTTATTTTCACAAACAACAATTGTGAGTTCTTTTCACAAACCACATATGGATCCACCGGAGTTATTGCATGTGTGTTCTTTTCCTAAAACACATAGGGATCCACCAGAGTCATTGCATGTCTATTCATTTCATAAACCACAAGGATCCACAAGAGTCATTGCACGTGTGTTCTTTTCACAAACCACACATGGATCCACCAGTGTCATTGAATGTGTGTTCTTTTCACAAACCACATATGGATCCACTAGTGTCATTGTATGTGTGTTCTTTTCATTAACCACATATGGATCCCCTAGTGTCATTGAATGTGTGTTCTTTTCACAAACCACATATGGATCCACCAGAGTCATTGCATGTGTGTTATTTTCACAAACCACATATGGATCCACCAGATTCATTGCATGTCTGTTCTTTTCATAAACCACATGGATCCACTAGAGTCATTGCATGTGTATTTTTTTCTTTAACCACAGCTAGAGTCATTGCTTGTGTGTTATTTTCACAAACCACATATGGATCCAACAGTGTCATGGGATGTGTGTTCTTTTCATTAACCACAACTAGTCATTTCATGTATGTTATTTTCATAAACCACATATGGATCCACCAGAGTCATTGCATGTTTGTTCTTTACATAAACCACATGGATCCACCATAGCCATTGCAAGTGTGTTATTTTCACAAACCACACATGGATCCACCAGTGTCATTGAATGTGTGTTCTTTTCATTAACCACATATAGTTCCCCTAGTGTCATTGAATGAGTGTTCTTTTCACAAACCACATATGGATCCACCAGTGTCATTGCATATGTGTTGTTTTCATGAACCACAACTAGAGTCATTGCATGTGTGTTCTTTTCACAAACGACATACAGATCCACCAGAGTCATTGCATGTGTGTTCTTTTAACAAACCACATATGGATCCACTAGAGTCATTGCATGTGTGTTCTTTTAACAAACCACATACGGATCCACCAGAGTCATTGCTTGTGTGTTCTTTTCACAAACCACATATGGATCCACCAGAGTCATTGCATGTCGGTTCTTTTCATAAACCACATATGGATCCACCAGAATCATTGCATGTCGGTTCTTTTCACAAACCTCATGATCATGCGTGTTCTTTTCACAAAACACATATGGATCCACCAGTGTCATTGCATGTGTGTTCTTTTCATAAACCACATATGGATCCCCTAGTGTCATTGCATGTGTGTTTTTTCATTAACCACAGCTAGAGTCATTGCATGTCTATTCTTCACAAACCACATATGGATCCACTAGAGTCATTTCATGTGTGTTCTTTTCACAAACCACATATGGACCCACCAGGGTCATTGCATGTCTGTTCTTTTCATAAACCACATGGATCCACGAGAGTCATTGCATGTCTATTGTTTTCATAAACCACAATAGAGTCATTAATGTGTGTTCTTTTCACAAACCACATATGGATCCACTAGTGTTATTGAATGTAAGTTCTTTTCACAAACCACATATGGATCCACCAGAGTCATTGCATCTGTGTTCTTTTCCTAAAGCACATAGGGATCCACCAGAGTCATTGCATGTCTATTCTTTTCATAAACCACGTGGATCCACAAGAGTCATTGCATGTGTGTTGTTTTCACAAACAACACATGGATCTACCAGTGTCATTGAATGTGTGTTCTTTTCACAAACCACATATTGATCCACTAGTGTCATAGTATGTGTGTTCTTTTCATTAACCACATATGGATCCCCTAGTGTCATTGAATGTGTGTTCTTTTCACAAACCACATATGGATCCACCAGAGTTATTGCATGTGTGTTCTTTTCACAAACCACATATGGATCCACCAGTGTCATTGCATGTGTTTTTTTGATAAACCACATATGGATCCCCTAGTGTCATTGCATGCGTGTTCTTTTCATTAACAACAGCTAGAGTCATTGCATGTCTATTCTTTTTACAAACCACATATGGATCCACTAGAGTCATTTCATGTGTGTTCTTTTCAGAAACCACAACTAGAGTCATTGCATGTGTGTTCTTTTCATAAACTACAACTAGAGTCATTGCATGTGTGTTCTTTTCACAATCCACATATGTATCCACCAGTGTCATTGCATGTGTGTTCTTTTCATTAACCACATATGGATCCCCTAGTGTCATTGAATGTGTGTTCTTTCCACAAACCACAGATGGATCCACCAGTGTCATGGGATGTGTGTTATTTTCATAAACCACAACCAGAATCTTTAAATGTGTGTTGTTTTCACAAACCACATATGGATCCACCAGAGTCATTGCATGTGTGTTCTTTTCATAAACCACATATGGATCCCCTAGTGTCATTGCATGTGTGTTTTTTCATTAACCACAACTAGAGTCATTACATATCTGTTATTTTCACAAACCACATATGGATCCACTAGAGTTATTTCATGTGTGTTATTTTTATAAAACCACACATGGATCCACCAGAGTCGTTGCATGTGTGTTCTTATCACAAACCACACATGGATCCACCAGTGTCATTGAATGTGTGTTCTTTTCAAAAACCACATATGGATCCACTAGAGTCATTTCATGTGTGTTCTTTTTAAAAACCACATATGGATCCACCAGAGTAATTGCATGTTTGTTCTTTTCATAAACAACATGGATCCACCAGAGTCATTGCATGTGTGTTCTTTTCATGAACCACAACTAGAGTCATTAAATGCGTGTTCTTTTCACAAACCACATATGGATCCACCAGAGTCATTGCATGTCTGTTCTTTTCATAAACCACATGGATCCACTAGAGTCATTGCATGTGTATTTTTTCTTTAACCACATCTAGAGTCATTGCTTGTGTGTTATTTTCACAAACCACATATGGATCCAACAGTGTCATGGGATGTGTGTTCTTTTCATTAACCACAGCTAGTCATTTCATGTATGTTATTTTCATAAACCACATATGGATCCACCAGAGTCATTGCATGTTTGTTCTTTACATAAACCACATGGATCCACCATAGCCATTGCAAGTGTGTTATTTTCACAAACCACACATGGATCCACCAGTGTCATTGAATGTGTGTTCTTTTCATTAACCAGATATGGTTCCCCTAGTGTCATTGAATGAGTATTCTTTTCACAAACCACATATGGATCCACCAGTGTCATTGCATCTGTGTTCTTTTCATGAACCACAACTAGAGTCATTGCATGTGTGTTCTTTTCACAAACCACATACAGATCCATCAGAGTCATTGCATGTGTGTTCTTTTAACAAACCACATATGGATCCAATAGAGTCATTGCATGTGTGTTCTTTTAACAAACCACATACGGATCCACCAGAGTCATTGCATGTGTGTTCTTTTCACAAACCACATATGGATCCACCAGAGTCATTGCATGTCTGTTCTTTTCATAAGCCACATATGGATCCACCAGAATCATTGCATGTCGGTTCTTTTCATAAACCTCATGAGCATGCGTGTTCTTTTCACAAACCACATATGGATCCACCAGTGTCATTGCATGTTTCTTCTTTTCATAAACCACATATGGATCCCCTAGTGTCATTGCATGTGTGTTTTTTCATTAACCACAGCTAGGGTCATTGCATGTCTATTCTTCACAAACCAGATATGGATCCACTAGAGTCATTTCATGTGTGTTCTTTTCACAAACCACATATGGACCCACCAGAGTCATTGCATGTCTGTTCTTTTCATAAACCACATGGATCCACAAGAGTCATTGCATGTCTATTGTTTTCATAAACCACAATAGAGTCATTAAATGTGTGTTCTTTTCACAAACCACATATGGATCCACTAGTGTTATTGAATGTAAGTTCTTTTCACAAACCACATATGGATCCACCAGAGTCATTGCATGTGTGTTCTTTTCCTAAAACACATAGGGATCCACCAGAGTCATTGCATGTCTATTCTTTTCATAAACCACGTGGATCCACAAGAGTCATTGCATGTGTGTTGTTTTCACAAACAGCACATGGTTCTACCAGTGTCATTGAATGTGTGTTCTTTTCACAAACCACATATTGATCCACTAGTGTCATTGTATGTGTGTTCTTTTCATTAACCACATATGGATCCCCTAGTGTCATTGAATGTGTGTTCTTTCACAAACCACATATGGATCCACCAGAGTCATGGCATGTGTGTTCTTTTCACAAACCACATATGTATCCACCAGTGTCATTGCATGTGTTTTTTTGATAAACCACATATGGATCCCCTAGTGTCATTGCATGTGTGTTCTTTTCATTAACAACAGCTAGAGTCATTGCATGTCTATTCTTTTCACAAACCACATATGGATCCACTAGTCATTTCATGTGTGTTCTTTTCAAAAACCACAACTAGAGTCATTGCATGTGGTTTCTTTTCAGAAAACACAACTAGAGTCATTGCATGTGTGTTCTTTTCATAAACTACAACTAGAGTCATTGCATGTGTGTTCTTTTCATAATCCACATATGTATCCACCAGTGGCATTGCATGTGTGTTCTTTTCATTAACCACATATGGATCCCCTAGTGTCATTGAATGTGTGTTCTTTCCACAAACCACATATGGATCCACTAGTGTCATGGGATGTGTGTTATTTTCATAAACCACAACTAGAATCTTTAAATGTGTGTTCTTTTCACAAACCACATATGGATCCACCAGAGTCATTGCATGTGTGTTCTTTTCATAAACCACATATGGATCCCCTAGTGTCATTGCATGTTTTTTTTCATTAACCACAACTAGAGTCATTACATATCTGTTATTTTCACAAACCACATATGGATCCACTAGAGTTATTTCATGTGTGTTATTTTTATAAAACCACACATGGATCCACCAGAGTCATTGCATGTGTGTTCTTTTCACAAACCACCTATGGATCCACCAGAGTCATTTCATGTGTGTTCTTTTCACAAACCACATATGGATCCACCAAAGGAATTGCATGTCTGTTCTTTTCATAAACAACATGGATCCACCAGAGTCATTGCATGTGTGTTCTTTTCATGAACCACAACTAGAGTCATTAAATGCGTGTTCTTTTCACAAACCACATATGGATCCACCAGTGTCATTGAATGTGTGTTCTTTTCACAAACCACATATGGATCCACCAGAGTTATTGCATGTGTGTTCATTTCCTAAAATACATATGGATCCACGAGAGTCATTGGATGTCTGTTGTTTTCACGAACCACATATGGATCTAGTAGAGTCATTGGATGTCTGTTCTTTTCATAAACCACATTGATCCACAAGCGTCATTTCATGTCTATTGTTTTCATAAACCACAACTAGAGTAATTAAATGTGTTTTATTTTCACAAACCACATATGGATCCACCAATGTCATTAATTGTGAGTTCTTTTCACAAACCACATATGGATCCACTAGAGTCATTGCATGTGTGTTCTTTTCCTAAAACACATAGGGATCCACCAGAGTCATTGCATGTCTATTCCTTTCATAAACCACAAGGATCCACAAGAGTCATTGCACGTGTGTTCTTTTCACAAACCACACATGGATCCACCAGAGTCATTGAATGTGTGTTCTTTTCACCAACCACATATGGATCCACTAGTGTTACTGTATGTGTGTTCTTTTCATTAACCACATATGGATCCCCTAGTGTCATTGAATGTGTGATCTTTTCACAAACCACATAGGGATCCAACAGAGTCATTGCATGTGTGTTCTTTTCACAAACCACATATGGATCCACCAGTGTCATTGCATGTCTGTTCTTTTGATAAACCACATATGGATCCCTTAGTGTCATTGCATGTGTGTTCTTTTCATTAACCACATCTAGAGTCATTGCATGTCTGTTGTTTTCACAAACCACATATGGATCCACTATAGTCATATCATGTGTGTTCTTTTCAAAAACTACATATGGATCCACCAGAGTCATTGCATGTCTGTTCTTTTCATAAAACACATGCATCCACCAGAGTCATTGCATGTGTGTTCTTTTCATGAACCACAACTAGAGTCATTAAATTTGTGTTGTTTTCACAAACCACATATGGATCCACCAGTGTCATTGAATGTGTGTTCTTTTCACAAACCACATATGGATCCACAAAAGTCATTACATGTGTGTTATTTTCCTAAAATACATATGGATCCATGAGAGTCATTGCATGTATGTTCTTTTCATAAACCACATGGATCCACCAGAGTCATTGCATGTGTGTTCTTTTCATTAACCACGGCTAGAGTCATTGCATGTGTGTTCTTTTCACAAACCACATATGGATCCACCAAAGTCATTTCATGTCTGTTATTTTCATAAACCACATGGACCCCCAGAGTCATTGCATGTGTGTTCTTTTCACAAACCACACATGGATCCACCAATGTCATTGAATGTGTGTTCTTTTCAAAAACCACATATGGATCCACCAGTGTCATTGTGATGGCCCACAAGTATAGGGGGTGTATCGCAGTATTTTCGAGGGAAGTGAAACCCAATTTATTGATTCGACACAAGGGGAGCCAAAGAATATTTACAAGCCTTAACAACTAAGTTGTCAATTCAGCTGCACCTGGAAACAATCTTGCTCATAGCAATTTATTAGTAGCAACAGTTTTGTAGTAGCAATAGTAAAGTAACAGCAGTAGTAAAGTAAAGACAGTAGTAACAATAGCAGTAAACATTAGGATTCGAGTGCGGTAGGCATAGGGATGGATGGACGGGCGTTGCATGGACAAGACAATTCACATAGCAATCAGAACATAGGGCAATTGCAGATAAATAAGATAAAGCATCCAAGTACTAGATAATCATAGGCATGTGTTCCATATATAGTCATACATGCTTGCAATGAGAACTTGCACAACATCTTTTGTCCTGCCAGCCCGTTTGCAGTGGGGCCTCAAGGGAACTACTAGCAATTTAAGGTGCTCCTTTTAATAGAGCACCGGAGCAAAGCATTAACACTCAGTGAACACATGTGATCCTCACATCAAAGCCATTCCCTCCGGTTATCCCAATTTCTGTCACTTCGAGGCCTTCGGTTCCGGACAACAACGTGTGTATACAACTTGCATGTAAGACCATAAATAATACTATCATAATGAATCAATAACATGTTTAGATCTGAAATCATGGCACTCGGGCCCTAGTGACAATCATTAAGCATAACAAGTCGCAACAAAGTCAAAAAGCACTAATAGTAGATACTAGGCGCCATTACTCACTCATAGATGGGGGAAACGTGGATGGTCGATGGAGAAGCGATGGTGATGATGGCGATGATCTCCTCCAATTCTCCGTCCCGGCAGGGTGCCAGAACGGAGTTTCTGGTTCCGAATCATGGAATCTGGTGGTGGCGGCACAGTGGAACTCTTTCTGGAAAAACGTCGAACACCCTTGAGTTTTTAGGTCAAAAGACAACTTATAAGCGAAGAGGGAGACCGAGGGGGTGTCTGGGGCGGCCAGACCACCCCCTAGCGCGGCCAGGTGGTGTGGCCTGGGCCCAGCCCCACTCCGTCTCGTATTCTGGCTCCAGGAGTCTTCTGGTGAAATAGGATATTTGGTATATTTTCTGGGATTTTTCTTGATAGTTGATTTTCTACACAAAAACTAGACACCAATGCAATTATGCTGAAAATAGTGTCAGTCTGTGTTAGTTAAATCCAAATCACACAAGTTTAGAGGAGAAACAATAGCAAAAGTGTTCGGGAAAGTAGATACGTTTTGGACGTATCAACTCCCCCCAAGCTTAGCTTATTGCTTGTCCTCAAGCAATTCAGTTGAAAACTGAGTGCGATAAAAGAAACTTTCACGAACACATTTGCTTCATAAGATGTATATATTCTCAGAATGTGATCAACTACTTAGACAATTCATAATAAGGAGTATGCAACTAAGTTTACTTAATAGGCATTGCAAGCTATGAATAGATTCCAACTCAAAAATAATAAGTAGCAGAAGCATAAACATAAGAAACATTACAATGCTCATAACAAGGTATGATAGAGTGGTATCTCGCTTGCCTTTTTATTGTGAATGCCAAGGCACCTATGAAGTTCAGGTGAAGACTAGAAGTAAAGATATCAAAGATACAAGCATCAATGTCATAACACAAATAATCAAGTTTTGAGACAAGCCCATTACACTAAGAATGACAACTATGCTCTCAAGAAGGTGCTCATAGAATATGTGGAGACTCAACACGGAAATGAAAAAGGTTTTAAATAGTTTGAAAGGCTTCCAAATGCTGAAAGTATGGTACTCATTAGCTTTGAGCTCTCATTGCCCCTATCATAAGCATCTTTAATATGGTTAAGGTGAAAGTGAGGTCCAATCTGAGTTATATGCTTGACAGACTATAAACTAGAAATCCCATGTCCCTTGAGTACGAGGGCCGCTCCTCATGCTACTCAACTTTAGTTACCGGTAAGTTCTTGTCATTGTAAATACGTGCATATCATAGAGAACCGCCAATGGGGTACCCCTTGCCCGATGATACGGAAGAATCCCCATATCAAAATGACAAGGCAAGCAGACAATGAGTATCTCAGCAATCTTCTTATTTACCATGGGAAAATGTTGCTTTTTTCTATCTTTCCTCTTTTCTCAAATCTCTTTTTTTCTTTTTCTCAATAGCTATCTCTCTTTTTTTATAAGAAGAATGCTTCATAGATACTTATTATGGTTACGCTGCAGGTTTCCACCATGACAGCATGATTAGACCGGCGGCCCAGTTGTTTCTCTAACACACATACATAACTCCATGGAGTTACAAGCTCCCCTTTTATTTCACACTGACGACATCCGCAAACAAAAGAGCATGGTATCAACTGGGTATATATTTACAGGTGTTGAAAGCATTCCCCGTGACAGCACGGTTCTGCTTATCCCCAGCCTATAATTTGGAAGCATATAACTTTCATGGACAGTCACAATGGTTCAGGTTTATTAAGTGCAGGAAATAAAGTGTGCCATCAAGTTCGTGAGAGCTTTACTAACTAACTTTCTCATAACAAGCAAACATTTTATTTGGAAGAAAACAAGGCATATTGAATATGCACGGAAATAGCAAATGATGCTAATAGGTAGGTATGGTGGACACTTTTGGCAATATTTGGTTTTAGGGAGTTGGAGACATGAGTAAAACATACTCAGTGTAAGTGAAAGCTAGCAATAGTAAGGGAGCGACAAACGAGAGAGCAATAGTTGTCATAATCATGCTTGCAACAAAACATGACTAATCATGGCATGAAAGTGATTCAAGACCCTCAAGGCAAAATAATTCATCGAGGCTTAACTGATTATTTCAGTCATATGCATGCATGAGCATGTGCCAAGTCAATTCAAATGAAACATTCAGAGGAGGATAGCACGGTGTCATACCAAGTTATGAATAGATTAATGCAAGCAAACATTCATAAGACATGCTACAAACTATTAGCAAGATGGAACTAATCCTATGAAAGCAAGAACTACTAAGCATCCATGAATAACATACACCCTACATGAGTAGACTAAGTATGCCCACTATGATGAGTATATGTACAAAAATGAAAACAAATAGAGTTCGCTACCAGCCTCTTACCACACCTCATTTTGTCATTAATCCTCATTATTGCCCTTCACTTGTGTGGTTTGAATAATAATAATATGAAACCAAATTCCACTGAGGACTACTGAACCCTGCAACAAATTCACAAAACCAAAGAAGAACAACAAATATTTTTGGTGTTTTCGATTTTTAAAACAAGAACCAAAAAGGAAGAACAAGCAAAGAAAAATCTTTTTGTGTTTTTCGAATAGTTCAAACAAAGCAAAAATGAAAAAGCAAACCAAGGCAAAAAGAAGAAGAAGCAAACAAAGAGAAACAACAGAAATATTTTTGGTCTTTTTGTGTTTTAGAAAGCAAAAGCAAAGAAAAAACGAAAGCTAAAAAAGAGAACGAAACATGAATATACAAAGTACCGACACAAAATGATATGGAGATGAGTGCGATGTCGGCGTACCTCCCCCCAAGCTTAGGCTTTTGGCCTAAGTGGGTATCAATCCCAAGCTGGCCAAGATGGAGTGCCTCCGTAGTACGGTGAGGTGGTACCCTCATCCTGGTGCGAGCTCGAGGACGCCCCACCATAATGTGCAGAGTAATCGTAGGAGGGCACATCTTCTTGGTGCTGCTCGTCCTCCTCCTCCTTGGAGCGCGACCATGGACTCATGTGAACACTGAACAAGGTATATTGTAGCAAAGGGATCTCCCTCTCATCCCCGTCAGTAAACAACATCCTACATACTAAACTGTCCAACTCAGAATTAGCAGTGACAAAGTATCTAAGAGCAGGGAGTTGGATGTTTCTTATCTTTCCGCGCTGAGCTACGCGGTCATCATCATTGGTCACCCCTCAGTAGAGCTCTAGCAAATCAGCGGGTCGCCCTTGAATCTTCTTCACGGTCCCTATCATGCTTACACCTACAATACTGCCAAATCTTTCCAATGACATGGTAAAGGGCAGATTATAAATTCTGAAAGAGACAGTTGACTGATAGGGCGTGTTAGTAAACACGAAGCTCTCAACAAAAGTCTTGGTGAGCATAGCGTATTGCTCACTCTCATCTTGCATGTATGAGGTCAAACCAACCCTCTGAATCCGTAGCAAGAAATCATCAAGAATCCCTGCAGCTTGTAAGAAAGTAAAACAAGGAAAAGTAGATGGGTGAGCATCCCCATCATCTCCTTCATTACCATTACGAGGCGCAATGAGATCTTCGTTGTATGATGGCCTAAACTGAGAGGCTGATCTTGAGGGCCTTGACCTCCTAGGTGGATCCCTCTCAGATATTTCTCCAAAGGTACGGTTGTTCATGTTTGATATTCTGAAATTTAAACATCTATTAAACAAGTGATTGCAAAGTGAATATAATGAAGGGCACTACTCATAGGGACTTGTAAGAGGACTAAACATGCATCAAAACTATATCTCTAAGCATCAAACAAGCTTACAAGCTCTCATAACCTATCACCTACAGCAGCAAAATACTCAAGATATAAACCACTAAACACAAATCTACTTGGACAAGCGGAGGAGTCACATACCGGAGGACAAGTGCTCCAAATTTCAGCAGCAAAGATGGGCTGCGCAAGGAGATCGAAAAATCAAGGGCAAGCATAGCAAGAACACGATTTTGAGCAATGAACTGGTGTTTGCTTGGGAGAGAGAAGAAAGTGGCAAGTGAGAGAGTGAGTGGAGGGCCAGGGGTGGCCCACACCATAGGCAGGCGTGCCCTAGGGCTAGTCGCGCCACCAGGTGGTGTGCCTGCCTAGTGGGTCCCCCTGGTACCTTCCAGGCACTTCTCTTCCCCTTTTTTCACGTAAAAAATTAATATGAATTTTCTGGAATTTTTCGAGACACTTTATTTTTGGGCAATTTTCAGGTATAGATGAATGATTTTCTAACAGAAAAAGATTTTCTGGAATGATGCAATGGAAAAACAAGGCTAGAACTACAGAAGTTCTAAGACACTCTAACATCCAAGCAACTGACAAGAGAGAAGAAAACTATACGAAAACAAAAACTAAAAGGATAGAATAGAAGTAAGCGAAGATAATCATGGTGAAAACATTGTTTTGTTAAATGAAATCCTTTTGTTAACAAGGTTGATCAGGTCTTGTTACCAAAAAAATTTCATATGAGACAAAACTTTGTATTCCACTAATGATTATGTTACCTCAACTTTGATAGCAATGGTCCCAAACATAATAGTTTCAAATTTTTCGCTTGGTATGGGACAATATGTTTCTCCAACTTGAATGCCCTCAACATGTTCAATTGAATTTAAACCATAAGTCCTATCAATCTTCTCAGGGAAATAGACAGTATGTTCCTTGTCGTTAACATTGAAGGTCACATTTCCTTGATTACAATTAATAATAGATCCTGCAGAATTAAGAAAAGGTCTCCCAAGAATAATAGACATATTATCATCTTCAGGCATTTCAAGCACAACAAAATCAGTTAATATCAAGGAATTATGAGACACTTGAACAGGTACATCCTCACATATACCAACAGTAATAGTGGTAGATTTATCAGCCATTTGCAAAGATATATCAGTTGGTATTAATTTTTCTAGTTGAAGTCTCTTATAGAGAGAGAAAGGCATAACACTAACCCAGCTCCCAAATCACACAAAGCAGTTCTAACATAACTATTTTTAATAGAGCAAGGAATAGTTGGAATCCCTGGGTCTCCAAGTTTCTTTGGAACCTTACCATTAAAGGAATAATTGGCAAGCAAAGTATAAATTTCTTTGTTAGGGATCTTCCTTTTATTCGAGACAATATCCTTCATATACTTTGAGTAAGGAGGCAATTTAATAGCACCAGTCAAAGGAATTTGCAGGAATAAAGGTTTCATCCACTCACAAAACTTATCATAGTCTTCATCTTCCTTTGACTTGTGTTTCTTATCAGGGAAAGGCATAGGTTTTTGGACCCAAGGCTCTGTTTCACTACCATGTTTCTTAGCAACAAAATCTTCTTTATTGTATTTAGTATTCTTAGTGTGCTTTTCAGGTTTTTCTTCAACTTTTCCTTTATCAGGAACATCATTTTCTTCATTACCACTTTCAATTTCAACATCAGAGATAGATATACTATTAGGATCTTTAGCAGGTTCAGAGGGTTCTACAATAGTTTTATGTTTCTTTTTCCTTTTCTTACGAGTAGTACCACTATTTCAGCTTGTTGAGAATCCTGCTCGATTCTTTTCAGATGCCCCTCAGGATATAAAGGATCCTGGGTAGCAGCACCACTTCTAGTTCTAATTTCATAAGCATGTTTTTCTTTGGCAGCATTAACTAGCAAGTCTTTTTGTACTTTAATAAGTTGATCTATTTGAGTTTGAACCATTTGAAAATGTTTGACAATCATTTTAACATCATTAAAGGTTCTTTCCACAATATCTTTTAACTCAACAATAGCTCTAGTGTTTTCCATTAGATGATTTTGCACCCTTTTATTAAAATTATCTTGTTTAATAATGAAAATATCGAATTCTTCTAAGCATTGATCAGGAGGTTTAGAGTAAGGGATATCACCTTCATCAAAGTGTTGGAGAGAGTGTACCTCAATAGTGGGTGATTAAGGGATAGGCTTACATAATTCTTCTATAGGAGGTAAATTCTTGACATCTGCAGCTTTAATTCCCTTCTCCTTAAGACATTTCTTAGCTTCCTTCATCACTTCATCATTCAATTCAATAACTCCCCTCTTCTTAGATAATGGTATAGGCGCCGGTATAGCTGGTTCAGGTATAATTACTTCAGGTATAGCTAGTTCAGGAGGAGTCCAATCTTCATAGTTCTTGCTTATTTTAGCCATTAATTCCTCAGCTTCTTTGGGAGTCCTATTCCTGAAAACACAATCAACACAACTATGTAGGGATGTCCTAGATTCTTCAGTTAGTCCATTATAAAATATATCAAGAAGCTCATTCTTAGGTAATGGACTTCTAGCCTGTGCATGAATCAAAGCAGAAAACCTTGCCCATGATTTAGGCAATATCTCTTTTTCTCCCTGTTTAAAGTCAAAAAGTTCTTGCAAAATAGTATCTCTAGCACTAGGAGGAAAATATTTTTGCAGGAAAGTACTAATTAAGCAATCAGGGCTATCAATAGATCCAGGAGGTAAATTACTAAACCAAGTTTTAGCTTCTCCTTTTAGTGAAAAGGAGAAAATATTAGCAACAAACTAAGTACGCATCTTAATATCATCATAAAATAAGCCACTCATGGTAGAAAGCGCAGTCATATGTGCTACCGCACTTTCATTCTAAGTCCCACAAAAAGGTTCTTTCTCAACAATAGCTATGTAAGATAGATCAAGAGAGAAATCGTAATCTTTATCTTTAATGTTTATGGCAGAACCAGGAAACTTAGCAATAGGAGACAATTTGGGTCTAATAGTACGCCTCTCAAGGAGACTCTTAGCAGCGCTCAAATCATGGGTGTTTTTACATTCTTTAATAAATTCATCGGTCATCTCAACATAGCCGTCTTCAATATCATAACTCTCACTAGACTCAGGTGAACTAACAGGTGTAGTAGTGTCTTCATTAGGAGTTTCAGTATTTCCAGCTATAGTTCCCGCAATCGTAGCATCTAGGAAAGGACCTAATGAACCACTCTTATCAAGCACAGTAGAAGCAGCATCATCAGTATCAGAAGTTTCAGATTCGGTAGTAATAGCAGTGTGTGTAGCATGTGTGTGTGGTGGTGTAACGAGCTTACTCATAACAGATGGTGAATCAAGAGCAACAGAGGTGTTTAGAACCGTACCTCTGCTTGTAGTGGATGGTAAAATAGGAACCTTGCCATCACGAGACTTACCCATGATGGATTGATGGCAGCGAACAATAATGAATCCAAGTGAACTTGATAAATAAAGCTATGCTCCCCGGCAACGGTGCCAGAAAATAGTCTTGATGACCCACAAGTATAGGGGGTGTATCACAATATTTTCGAGGGAAGTGAAACCCAATTTATTGATTCGACACAAGGGGAGCCAAAGAATATTTATAAGCCTTAACAACTGAGTTGTCAATTCAGCTGCACCTGGAAACAATCTTCCTCACATCAGTTTATCAGTAGCAACAGTTTTGTAGTAGCAATAGTAAAGTAACAGCAATAGTAAAGTAAAGACAGTAGTAACAATAGCAGTAAACAGTAGGATTCGAGTGTGGTAGGCATAGGGATGGATGGACGGACGTTGCATGGACAAGACAATTCACATAGCAATTAGAACATAGGGCAATTATAGATAAATAAGATAAAGCATCCAAGTACTAGATAATCATAGGCATGTGTTCCATATATAGTCATAAGTGCTCGCAATGAGAACTTGCACAACATCTTTTGTCCTGCCAGTCCGTTTGCAGCAGGGCCTCAAGGGAACTACTGGAACTTAAGGTTCTCCTTTTAATAGAGCACCGGAGCAAAGCATTAACACTCCATGAACACATGTGATCCTCACATCAAAGCCATTACCTCCGGTTATCCCGATTTCTGTCATTTCAGGGCCTTTGGTTCCAGACATCAACATGTGTATACAACTTGCAGGTAAGATCATAAATAATACTATCATAATGAATCAATAACATGTTCAGATCTAAAATCATGGCCCTCGGGCCCTAGTGATAAGCATTAAGCATAACAAGTCGCAACAAAGTCAAAAAGAACTTATAGTAGATATTAGGCACCATGCCCTAACAATCTAATCCCATTACATGAACGATCTCATCCAATCCCTACCATTCCCATAGCCTACAGAGGGGAATTACTCACTCTTAGATGGGGGAAACATGGATGGTCGATGGACAAGCGATGACGATGATGATGGAGATGATCTCCTCCAATTCTCCGTCCCGGCAGGGTGCTAGAACGGAGTTTCTGTTTCCGAATCGTGGAATCTGGTGGTGGCGGTGCAACGGAACTCTTTCTAGAAAAACGTTGAACCCCCCCCCCTGAGTTTTTAGGTCAGAAGGCAACTTATAGGTGAAGAGGGAGACCGAGGGGGTGTCTAGGCGGCTAGACCACCCCCTGGCGCGGCCAGGCCTAGCCCGCGCGGCCAGGTGGTGTGGCCTGGGCACCACTCCGTCTCGTATTCTGGCTCCAGGAGTCGTCTTGTGAAATAGGATTTTTGGCATACTTTCCGGGATTTTTCCTGATAGTTGATTTTCTGCACAAAAACTAGACACCAAGGCAATTATGCTGAAAACAACGTCAGTCCGTGTTAGTTACATCCAAATCACACAAGTTTAGAGGAGAATACATAGCAAAGGTGTTCGGGAAAATAGATATGTTTTGGACACATCACATTGCATGTGTGCTCTTTTCATTAACCCCATATGGATCCCCTAGTGTCATTGAATGTGTGTTCTTTTCACAAACCACATATGGATCCACCAGAGTGATTGCATGTGTGTTCTTTTCATTAACCACAGCTAGAGTCATTGCATGTCTATTCTTTTCACAAAGCACATATGGATCCACCAGAGTCATTGCATGTTTGTTCTTTTCATAAACCACATATGGATCCACCAGAGTCATTGCATGTGTGTTCTTTTCATAAAACACAACTAGAGTCTTTGCATGTGTGTTCTTTTCATAAATCACAACTAGAGTCATTGCATGTGTGTTCTTTTCACAAACCAAATATAGATCCACCAGTGGCATTGTATGTGTGTTCTTTTGGTTAACCACATATGGATCCCCTAGTGTCATTGAATGTGTGTTCATTTCACAAAGCTCATATGGATCCACCGGTGTCATGGGATGTGTGTTCTTTTCATAAACCACAACTAGAATCATAAAATGTGTGTTCTTTTCACAAACCACATATGGATCAACCGGTGTCATTGAATGTGTGTTCTTTTCACAAACCACATATGGATCCACTAGAGTCATTGCATATGTGTTCTTTTCATAAACTACATATGGATCCCCTAGTGTCATTGCTTGTGTGTTTTTTTCATTAACCACAGCTAGAGTCATTGAATGTCTGTTATTTTCACAAGCCACATATAGATCCACTAGAGTCATTGCATGTGTGTTCTTTTCATAAACCACACATGGATCCACCAGAGTCATTGCATGTGTGTTCTTTTCACAAACCACATATGGATCCACTAGAGTCATTTCATGTGTGTTCTTTTCACAAACAACATATGGATCCACCAATGTCATTGTATGTGTGTTCTTTTCACAAACCAGATATGGATCCACCAGAGTCATTGCATATGTGATCTTTTCATAAACCACATATGGATCCCCACGTGTCATTGCATGTGTGTTCTTTTCATTAAACACAGCTAGAGTCATTGCATGTCTGTTATTTTCACAAACCACATATGGAACCTCTAGAGTCATTGCATGTGTGTTCTTTTCATAAACCACACATGGATCCACCAGAGTCATTGCATGTGTGTTCTTTTCATTAACCAAAGCTAGATTCATTGCATGTCTATTCTTTTCACAAACCACATATAGATCCACAAGAGTCATTGCATGTCTGTTCTTTTCATAAACCACATATGGATCCACCAAAGTCATTGCATGTTTCTTATTTTCATAAACCACATGGATCCACGAGAGACATTGCATGCCATGACTAGATCCACTAGTGTCATTGGATGTGTGTTCTTTTCATAAACCACAACTAGAGTCATTGCATGTGTGTTCTTTTCATAAATCACAACTAGAGTCATTGCATGTGTGTTCTTTTAACAAACCACATATGGATCCACCAGTGGCATTGCATGTGTGTTCTTTTCATTAACCACATATGGATCCCCTAGTGTCATTGAATGTGTGTTCTTTTCACAAAGCACATATGGATCCACCGGTGTCATGGGATGTGTGTTCTTTTCATAAACCACAACTAGAATCATTAAATGTGTGTTCTTTTCACAAATCACATATGGATCCACCAGTGTCATTGAATGTGTGTTCTTTTCACAAACCACATATGGATCCACCAGATTCATTGCATGTGCGTTCTTTTCATGAACCACATATGGATCCCCTAGTGTCATTGCTTGTGTGTTTTTTTCATTAACCACAGCTAGAGTCATTGCATGTCTGTTATTTTCACAAACCACATATGGATCCACTAGAGTCATTGCATGTGTGTTCTTTTCAAAAACCACACATGGATCCACTAGATCATTGCATGTGTGTTCTTTTCACAAACCACATATGGATCCACTAGAGTTATTTCATGTGTGTTATTTTTATAAAACCACACATGGATCCACCAGAGTCATTGCATGTGTGTTCTTTTCACAAACCACATATGGATCCACCAGAGTCATTTCATATGTGTTCTTTTCACAAACCACATATGGATCCAGTAGAGTCATTGTATGTCTGTTCTTTTCATAAACACATGGATCCACTAGAGTCATTTCATGTGTGTTCTTTTCATGAACCACAACTAGAGTCATTAAATGCGTGTTCTTTTCAGAAACCACATATGGATCCACCAGTGTCATTGAATATGTGTTCTTTTCACCAACCACATATGGATCCACCAGAGTCATTGCATGTGTGTTCTTTTCCTAAAATACACATGGATCCACAGGTGTCATTGCATGTGTGTTCTTTTCATAAACCATAACTAGAATCATTAAATGTGTGTTCTTTTCACAAACCACATATGGATCCACCAGTGTCATTGAATGTGTGTTCTTTTCACAAACCACATATGGATCCACCAGATTCATTGCATGTGCGTTCTTTTCATGAACCACATATGGATCCCCTAGTGTCATTGCTTGTGTGTTTTTTTCATTAACCACAGCTAGAGTCATTGCATGTCTGTTATTTTCACAAACCACATATGGATCCACTAGAGTCATTGCATGTGTGTTCTTTTCAAAAACCACACATGGATCCACTAGATCATTGCATGTGTGTTCTTTTCACAAACCACATATGGATCCACTAGAGTTATTTCATGTGTGTTATTTTTATAAAACCACACATGGATCCACCAGAGTCATTGCATGTGTGTTCTTTTCACAAACCACATATGGATCCACCAGAGTCATTTCATATGTGTTCTTTTCACAAACCACATATGGATCCAGTAGAGTCATTGTATGTCTGTTCTTTTCATAAACACATGGATCCACTAGAGTCATTTCATGTGTGTTCTTTTCATGAACCACAACTAGAGTCATTAAATGCGTGTTCTTTTCAGAAACCACATATGGATCCACCAGTGTCATTGAATATGTGTTCTTTTCACCAACCACATATGGATCCACCAGAGTCATTGCATGTGTGTTCTTTTCCTAAAATACACATGGATCCACAGGTGTCATTGCATGTGTGTTCTTTTCATAAACCATAACTAGAATCATTAAATGTGTGTTCTTTTCACAAACCACATATGGATCCACCAGTGTCATTGAATGTGTGTTCTTTTCATAAACCACATGGATCCACCAGAGTCATTGCATGTGTGTTCTTTTCATAACCACAGTCCGAGTCATGGCATGTGTGTTCTTTTCACAAACCACATATGGATCCACCAGTGTCATTACATGTGTGTTCTTTTCATTAACCATATATGGATCCCCTAGTGTCATTGAATGTGTGTTCTTTTCACGAACCACATATGGATCCACCGGCGTCATTGCATGTGAGTTCTTTTCATTAACCACAGCTAGAGTCATTGCATGTCTATTCTTTTGACAAACCACATATGGATCCATCAGTGTCATTGCATGTCTGTTCTTTTCATAAACCACCTATGGATCCATCAGAGTCATTGCGTGTCTGTTCTTTTCATAAACCACATGAATCCACCAGAGTCATTGCATGTGTGTTATTTTCACAAACCTCAACTAGATCCACTAGTGTCATTGCATGTGTTTTGTTTTCAAAAACCACAACTAGAGTCATTGCATGTGTGGTCTTTTCATAAACCACAACTAGAGTCATTGCATGTCTATTCTTTTCACAAACCACATATGGATCCACCAGTGTCATTCCATGTGTGTTCTTTTAATTAACCACATATGGATCCCCTAGTGTCATTGAATGTGTGTTCTTTTCACAAAAAACATATGGATCCACTAGTGTCATGGGATGTGTGTTCTTTTCATTAACCACAGCTAGAGTCATTGCATGTCTATTCTTCTCATAAACCACATATGGATCCACCAGAGTCATTGCATGTCTGTTCTTTTCGTAAACCACATATGGTTCCACCAGAGTCATTGCATGTCTGCTATTTTCATAAACCACATGGATCCACCAGAGTCATTGCATGTGTGTTATTTTCAAAAACCACAACTAGATCCACTAGTTTCATTGCATGTGTGTTCTTTTTCATAAACCACAACTAGAGTCATTGGATGAGTGTTCTTTTCATAACCCACACCTAGAGTCATTGAATGTGTGTTCTTTTCACAAACCACATATGTATCCACCAGTGGCATTGCATGTGTGTTCTTTTCATTAACCACATATGGATGCCCTAGTGTCATTGAATGTGTGTTCTTTTCACAAACCACATATGGATCCACTGGTGTCATGGGATGTGTGTTCTTTTCATAAACCACAACTAGAGTCATAAAATGCGTGTTCTTTTCATAAACCACATATGGATCCACCAGTGTCATTGAATGTGTGTTCTTTTCACAAACCACATATGGATCCACCAGAGTCATTGCATGTGTGTTCTTTTCATAAACCACATATGGATCCCCTAGTATCATTGCATGTGTGTTCTTTTTGTTAAACACAACTAGACTCATTGCATGTCTGGTATTTTCACAAACCACATATGAATCCACTATAGTCATTGCATGTGTGTTCTTTTCATAAACCACACATGGATCCACCAGAGTCATTGCATGTGTGTTCTTTTCATTAACCACAGCTGGATTCATTGCATGTATGTTCTTTTGACAAACCACATATGGATCCACAAGAGTCATTGCATGTTTATTCTTATCATAAACCACATATGGATCCACCAGAGTCCTTGCATGTCTGTTATTTTCATAAACCACATGGATCCACCAGAGTCATTGCATGTGTGTTATTTTCAAAAACCACAACTAGATACACCAGTGTCATTGCATGTGTGTTCTTTTCATAAAACACAACTAGAGTCATTGCATGTGTGTTCTTTTCATAAACCACAACTAGAGTCATTGAATGTGTGTTCTTTTCACAAACCACATATGGATCCACAAGTGGCATTGCATGTGTGTTCTTTTCATTAACCACATATGGATCCCCTAGTGTCATTGAATGTGTGTTCTTTTCACAAACCACATATGGATCCACCGGTGTCATGGGATGTGTGTTCTTTTCATAAACTACAACTAGAGTTATTAAATGTGTGTTCTTTTCACAAACCACATATGGATCCACCAATGTCATTGAATGTGTGTTCTTTTCACAAACCACATATGGATCCACCAGAGTCACTGCATGTGTGTTCTTCTCATAAACCACATATGGATCCACTAGAGTCATTGGATGTGTGTTCTTTTCACAAACCACATATGGATCCACTAGTGTCATTGCATGTGTGTTCTTTTCATAAACCACAACTAGAGTCATTGGATGTGTGTTATTGTCATAAACCACATGGATCTACTAGAGTTCATTGCATGTGTTTTCTTCTCATAAACCGGATGGATCAACTAGGGTCATTGCATGTGTGTTCTTTTCGCAAACTACATATGGATCCACCTGAGTTATTGCATGTCTGTTCTTTTCATAAACCACATATGGATCCACCAGAGTCATTGCATGTCTGTTCTTTTCATAAACCACATCGATCCACAAGAGTTATTGCATGTGTGTTCTTTTCAGAAACCACACATGGATCCACTAGTGTCATTTAATATGTGTTTTTTTTGACAAACCACATATGGATCCACTAGTGTCATTGCATGTGTGTTCTTTTCATGACCCACAACTAGAGTCATTGCATGTGTGTTATTTTCACAAACCACATATGGATCCACCAGAGTCATTGCATGTCTATTCTTTTCACAAATCACATATGGATCCACTTGAGTCATTGCATGTGTGTTCTTTTCACAAACCACATCTGGATCCACCAAAGTCATTACGTAACACCCTCGCCTCAAAAGGCTGAGTTCCTGTGTATAGTGCCAATCCCTAGATCGGTTCACTGGCATGCACAGTACGGATGCATACCAAAGAAAATAGCAGTGCATCATGAATACATCAAATGATCCAAAATTGTAATTATTACATAGTTCTTACCTCAAAGGCTCGATCAAATAACAAAGTAGCATACGGAAGCATAAACATATAATAGGCTCCATCTTCAAATTACCCACAAGTGAACAAATGTCGAGTGGAGTACCGCCACATATTCGATCACTCGGAATCGGAATAACCTGCAACATGAAACGTAGCAGCCCTGAAGGGTCAATACGTGGAATGTATGGCAAGTAGCACTAAGTAAAAGAGACAATGCACCTAGCATCTACATGCTTATTTGGCTAGTGGAGATTTTGCTAGGTTGCACTTTTCAAACACATTTATCCTACTTTCGTAAACCATTTGATTCACAGCAACCCATTAGGTTCGCCCACCAAGTTTTAGTAATTAGGAAATAAGGATGAGTGAGAATATGTCATAGTCTCAAAATCAAGCAAGTCAATCTTCCGTAACCGGGGACACGGCTAAGTACTTAGTTTTTACACCACGCAGGGGTTTGTACACTTTACCCATATGACCTGGCCAACCCAACTCATACCTCCACACTCATATTGTGTGATGATAGGGAGAAGTCCAATATGAGACCTTTCGGGAAGTAGATCTCCAAACCTCACCGCGCACCGGTCCCAACCTACCATTCACTACATCTCTGGCTATGCTGGGTTCGGATCACCATGACCTACTAAGTCCAACCAGCCACCCATTTCTTACTGGCACATGTTGCACACGTAAGCTACTTTAACAAAGAGAACCAATCATTCTCAGTACCCTGGGCGGCATTCCCCACCATTATCCACTCTGTTGATAATCCAACCACTCCGCATAGGTACTTCATTAACATTATGTTGTTTTTAGTTTTAATAAACACATACTTCACCATAATATGATCCCTTTCCGCCGTCTTCACAGCAGGTCTAAGCACATCTACTGAACGGGGCTTAACTACAAGGAATTCCTACCACAAATATATAGGACATAGCATAGCATAGTAATTCTTACACATAATCTACAGAAATACACTACACATGCATAAGATAAAAATAGTAGGCCAAGGTATGATCAAAATAGCATCTACTTCCTTTGATAGTTGTTGGAGTTGTTTAAGCACTCGTTGCAAACACAGACGTTGTCCCCCTCGCAATCTATCGATCAAACAATTGCAATACGTAAAAAATCATAAACAAATGCACAAATGCATGCATGATGGTTTAATAAAAGTTTCAGTAACACTTTTATGTTCTCTGATCATTAGCCTACATATGACATGCATTCAAAGTCTTATAATGCATCAAAACCATTTATTGCATTAATTAGATCCGTTTAATAGGATATTAATCAAAATATTAAGCATCTCCTATTAAGAGTGTTGTAAAATCTTGGAAAAATTCTACTGAATAGATAACCCAATTTAGAGCCAGGACAACAAGAATCACGCCAAAAGGACTTACAGATCTTTTTAAATAATTAAAATACTACAGAATGTATTTTAATATACTTAAACTATTATGTACTGTAAACCTACGATTTTAATTCCGAATAAGGTTCTAATCCTTCTTATGATTCCAGGGACATATCATTTGCAATTTTCCGAACATTAGTTTATTTTATATTAATTAATTGCTCCAAAAAGGGTATTAAGCCATTTAAATAATCACGACAAATACTTACAGTAATTATCAGATGCAATTATATATTAATATTCTATGCACAATTGTGAATACAATGGTATATTATATGTTATTTTTGGACATGTAGATCTTTTTGTATTCAATTTACAAGTTCAACATAATTTCTGCAAATTTTATTCAATTTCAAATAAAAAGGGAATATTCCCAGGGTATATTCCATGCTGACACAACTGTTGACTGGGCAGGTCAACGCCGACGCGGCGCTTACGCGGCGTACATGTGGCAGGCTGGTACTGGCCCGTACCGGTTCAGGCTGGATTTAATCTGGGTCGTTCGTTGCGCATCGAATGGCTGGGAGCAAAAGTTTCCTCACCTGGCCGGCGTTGACCACGGCGGACGGTGGGGGCGCTCGGGAAGTGGCGGTGGCGGTGGTTCCGGCGGGCTTCGGCACGGCGAGGAGGCCTACGGGATGCGGCGGCAGGAGACGGTTCTCCTGGTGGTTCTAGGATGGTCCCTTGCTTCTTCCCACATTGGTAGCGGGCGGCTGGTGCAGAGCTGCCCCGGTGAAGCTCCGGTGGCTCCTCCTCGCTTCCCTGGTGCGATACAGGAGAGGGGAAATGGTCTGGTAGGGGCAGTGTGACGAGGCGCGTGTTGTAGAGGAGAAAGGAAGGGAGGGGACGGTCCTAAAGCAACGAGGTCGTGCCCGAACCGAGCTTCCCTGGCGGCGGCGATGGCGGCAAGATCGGGGATCGACCGAGTGGCATCTAGGGCTCGAAAAAAAAGGAAAAAGAGAGGGGAAGGATGCGTCAGAGATTTAATTTAAAGGGGGCAGAAGAATAGGAGGCGGGGGTGACGAGAATCAAACGGAATCAACGGAAATTGCGGCGGTTCAGATTCGAGACGAACTCGTTTGTGGACGGGATGACAAAGCGGGTCCGTCGGTCAAGGCCGTCGAGGCTGACGTGTGGGTCTCGCGCTGAGGAGAAAAAGGGGAGGCGGGCTGGCTATTGCTTAGTGGGTTGTAGGCGGGCTGGCGCTGGGCCGGTTGCTCGCTGCGCGCTGCTGGCTGCTTCTGCGCGCGGTAGGGAGCATGTAGGTAGGCATGGCTAGGCGGGCCGGGCCTGGGTGGTTCGACCGGGTAGGTTAGTTCTCTTTTTTTCCTATCTTTTATTGTTTTTCATTTCTTATTTTGTTTAATAACTTTTGCATATAAATTCCAAAAGAAGTGATTTTTATCTCTAAATTTTTATTAAAAACAGAGGATCAACCTAAGATCACTTTTGACAATAATTTGCCTCCTTCAAAATCATGGTTTCACCAATCCATGTGTATTTGTTTTGTAGATATATTTTAGTAATTCAAAATAGGGGTTTAAACTAGTATTTCAATCCAAATATTTCTTGAATGCAATTGATGTCATGCCAATGCAATGCAAATGCAGATTTTTTTCTAGTCCCAATTTCTAAAATCTTGGGATGTGACAGACTAACCTCCTTAAGATGAATCTCGTCCCGAGATTCATAATGGCTAGGAAGGTGTGTGTGGTGTACTCGAGGCTAACCTCCTTAAGAGAATTGGACCTATCATCTCCAATAGAACAATTGAGATATAACAGATTCTTCTTCCTTCTGAGTGTGGGTATATTTTCCATCTATCAGATCTTGATTCTTAACCATCCAATCCATGCTAGAATTACATCTAAGCCATGTGAATCCAATATAAATAAGCTAGTGGGAAATTTGTGTGCTACCAATCTCCAGGATTTAATTGTGGCATCTTATACTAGCTACAAATCCTTCTTGAGAGAGTTTGTTCTAACATATACTTCAAGTAACTCCATATGTAACTATTCTCACCCATGAATGCCTTAATATGGATGAATGCGATGCATTAGTATTGAAGAATTATGAGTGCGATGCATGAATTAACCAGGAACTTACTAGTCACGAAGCCTGGCTTGTTGATTGCTTTTTTAGCATGGACATGATTGACAGTTGCCTTCGGGGTTAAATCTGGCTTATCTCCAGCTTCAATCTTCTTCTCCGGACAGTTATCAGCATAGTGTCCCTTCTGGTTACACTTGAAGCATTCCACGTTGTTGAGATCTCGATTTCCATTGTGGTGATGGCCATTGCCTCCATGCTTGTGGTGTCCCGATTCTCCATCATAAGAAGTGCGAGCTTTGTGGTGTGAGCCAGAGTGGTGATTGTTCTGCTTCCTCTTGCGGTTTTCCACCTGCTGCTGTTTCCCTTCCACAATTCTGGCTTTGTCCATCAGCTCCTGGAAAGTCGGGCAATAGACCACAAACAGTTGTAGTGAGAGCTCATCACTGAGACCATCCAGGAACCTCTCTCTCTCCTCTTGGCATTAGTGTCCACATCTTCAGGGGCATAGCGGGACATTTTATTGAACTCTTCGATGTAATCTGCCAGAGTGCGGTTGGTTTGGCGTAGATTGCAGAACTCCTTCCTCTTCAGGCTCATGGTCCCAGCAGAGACGTGGTTGGTTCTGAACCCTTGCTAAAACATGGCCCAAGCAACTATGTCCAGCGGGTGGGTAATATGGAAAGCATCCAACAAAGAAGCAGTTGATCCTTCCAACAAGTGAGCACCAAACCTCACTTCTTCAGCATCAGTGCTACCAACGGTCACCAAATCCTTGTTCACAGAGCGGAGCCAATCGAGAGCAACCATGGGCTCAGGTGCAGAGGAAAACTTAGCTAGCCTCAGCCTCAGGAACCTGGTGAGAGCATCTCCCTGGGACTGATTGCTCATGTTGTTGTTGTTGTTATTGTTGTTGTTCTGACTTGCCATAAATTAAGTCATCACCCGAGTCAACTGTGCCTATGCTGCAATAAGCTAAGCGATCTCATCGGGCTGGCGACTGGGAGGCATCTGTTGGGATAGAATAGACGAGTTATTGATAGAAAGACTAGAGATGTATTACTACCCATAACTATATGAAGCAAATAATAGGCACACAAGTAAACAATCATTTCAAACAACACTCAAACCAAAATAGTTTTGTTTATGTTCCAGAAATTTTTCTTTAGTGGCATACCATCCACAAAACTGTTCTCCTTTGATTAAAACTCGTTTAGGGTAAACCTACAGTCTTAAAAGTAATGGACAAAAACTGTCCTGAAACTACAGTAGTGTTCACGAAATTTTCTGGGAACCTTAAACTCATCAAGATTTTTAGCCATTTTTTGTGCTTGTACTACAGAAAATTAAGAACCAGATCCTAAAATATGATCTCAATCTGAGTTACAAGTAAGAAAGTAAAAAATCGCACGGTATAACAGGTCGGGCAGAAAACTACAGCGAAAATATCACGAATTTCTAATCAAAACCTTCATTAACATATTATGAAAACTATCAAAAATATTCTGGAACTTTGGGGTATCAAATATCACAACCTAAACACAATAAACCAACTATCATACAAGTTCTTGCATCGATCGATTACTAGATCTAAACGAAATCATATCAAATCTATATGGTGGACATCATCTAACTATTCTTTAATCTCGCGCTTTTTCACATGAGTTTTCATCTACAAGTTTGAACAAGGTGAGATTGGAAAAGAAAGATTAAGAATTACAAGAATTCTATTAAGTACAAAATTACAAGTTCATTTCTAGAGAGGGTCTTCTTTCTATGTTTAAAAGAGAAGAGTATGAGAATTGAAGTGGTAAGAAGATACTAGAAAGAAGTGTAAGAAGAGAATAGATGGAATGAAATAGTCTTTATAATTCATATGGGCTTCCTATTCCAATCCTAGGTCACGATACTACGGTCAACACATTGCTCTGTTACCATCCTGTAACACCCTCGCCTGAAAAGGCTGAGTTCCTGTGTATAGTGCCAATCCCTGGATCGGTTCATTGGCACACACAGTACAGATGAATACCAACGAATATAACAGTGCATCATTAATACATCGTATGATCCAGAATTGTAATTATTACATAGTGCTTAGCTCAAAGGCTAGCTAAAATAACAAAGTAGCATATGGAAGCATAAACATATAATAGGCTCCATCTTCAAATTGCCCACAAGTGAACAAATGTCGAGTGGAGTACCGCGACCTATTCGATCACTCGGAATCGGAATAACCTGCAACATGAAATGTAGCAGCCCTGAAGGATCAATACATGGAATGTATGGCAAGTAGCGCTAAGTAAAATAGACAATGCACCTAGCATGTACATGCTTATTTGGCTAGTGGAGCTTTGGCTAGGTTGCACTTTTCAAACACATTTTTCCTACTTTCTTAAACCATTTGATTCACAGCAACCCATTAGGTTCGCCCACCAAGTTTTAGTAATTAGGAAATAAGGATGAGTGAGAATATGTCATAGTCTCAAAATCAAGCAACTCAATCGTCTGTAACCGGGAACATGGCTAAGTACTTAGTTTTTACACCCTGCAGGGGTTTGTACACTTTACCCATATGACCTGGCCAACCCAGCTCATACCACCACACTCATATTGTGTGACGATAGGGAGAACTACAAGATGAGACCTTTCGGGAAGTAGATCTCCAAACCCCACTACGCACCGGTCCCAACCTACCATTCACTACATCTCTGGCTACGCTGGGTTTGGATCACCACGACCTACTAAGTCCAACCAGCCACCCATTTCTTACTGGCACGTGGTTGCACACGTAAGCTACTTTAACAAAGAGAACCAATCATTCTCAGTACCCTGGGCGGCATTCCCCACCATTATCCACACTCTGTTGACAATCCAACCACTCCGCCCAGGTAGTTTATTAACATTATGTTGTTTTTAGTTTGAACAAACACATACTTCACCATAATGTGATCCTTTTCCCCGTCTTCACAGCAGGTCTAAGCACATCTACTGAACAGGGCTCAATACAAGAAATTCCTACCACAAATATATAGGACATAGCATAGCATAGTAATTCCTAAATATAATCTACAGAAATACACTACACATACATAAGATAAAAATAGTAGGCCAAGGTATGATCAAAATAGCATCTACTTGCCTTGATAGTTGTTGGAGTTGTTCAAGCACTCGTTGCAAACACAAACGGTGCACTCCTCGCAATCTATCGATCAAACAATTGCAATACATAAACAATTATACACAATCATAAACAAATGCACAAGTGCATGCATGATGGTTTAATAAAAGTTTCAGTAATACTTTTATGTTCTCTGATCATTAACCTACATATGACATGCATGGAAACTCTTATAATGCATCAAAACCATTTATTGCATTAATTAGATCCGTCTAATAGGATTTTAATCAAAATATTAAGCATCTCCTATTAAGGGTGTTGTAAAATCTTGGAAAAAATCTACTAGATAGATAACCCAATTTAGAGCCAGGGGCAACAAGAATCACGCCAAAAAGACTTGGAGATCTTTTTAAATAATTAAAATACTACATAATGCATTTTAATATACTTAAACTATTCTATAATGTAAACCTACAATTTAAATTCCGAATAAGGTTCTAATCCTTCTTGTGATTCCAAGGACATATCATTTGCAATTTTCCGAACATCAGTTTATTTTATATTAAGTAATTGCTCCAAAAAGGGTATTAAGCCATTTAAATAATCACGACAAATAATTACAGTAATTATCGGATACAATTATATATTAATATTCTAAGCACAATTGTGAATACAACGGTGTATTATATGTTATTTTTGGATATGTAGATCTTTTTATATTAAATTTACAAGTTCAACACAATTTCTGCAAGTTTTATTCAATTTCAAATAAAAAGGGAATATTCCCAGGATATATTCCGTGCTGACGTAGCTATTGACTGGGCAGGTTAACGCCGACGCGGCGCTTACGTGGCGTACACGCGGCAGGCTGGTACTGGCCCGTACCGGTTTAGGCGGGAATTAATCTAGGTCGTTCGTTGCGCATCGGATGGCTAGGAGCAAATGCTTCCTCACCTGGCCGGCGTTAACCACGGTGGATGATGGCGGCGCTCGGGAAGTGGCGGTGCTGGTGGTTCCGGCGGGCTTCGGCATGGAGAGGAGTCCTACGGGATGCGGCGGCGGGATGCGGTGGCGGGATACGGTTCTCCTGGTGGTTCTGGGATGGTCCCTTGCTTCTTCCCGCGTCGGCAGCGGGCGGCTGGTGTAGAGCTGCCCCGGCGAAGCTCCGACGGATCCTCCTCACTTCCCTGGTGCGATACAGGAGAGGGGAAACGGTCAGGTAGGGGCGGTGCGATGAGGCGCGTGTTGTAGAGGAGAAAGGAAGGGAGGGGACGGTCCTAAAGCGACGAGGTCATGCCCGTAATGAGCTTCCCTGGCAGCGGCGATGGCGGCAAGATCGGGGATCGACAGAGCGGCAGCTAGAGCTCGCAAAAAAATTAGAAAAATGAGAGGGGAAGGATGCGTCAAAGATTTAATTTAAAGGGGCAGAAGAATAGGAGGTGGGGGCGACGAGAATCGAATGGAATCAATGGAAATCGCGGCAGCAGTTCGTATCTAGGATGAACTCGTCGATGGACGGGGATGATAGACGGGGTCCGTCGATCAGCAGCGTCGTGAGGCTGACATGTGGGTCCCGCGCTGAGGAGACAAAGGGGAGGCGAGCTGGCTATTGCTTGTTGGGCTGCAGGCGGGCTGGCGCTAGGCCGGTTGCTTTCATTGCCATCTGGTCAAGGCCAGATGGCCCAGAGGTGTGGTGGTAGTTGCGGCCCGGCCCGAAACTGGAGTGGATTCGACGGGGGTATGTAGGCGGGAAGTGGTATGACTAAGCGTTGTCAGACACCGGTATGTTAGTTCTCTTTTTTTCCTATCTTTTATTCTTTTTCATTTCTTATTTGTTTAATAACTTTTGCATATAAATTCCAAATGAAGTGATTTTTGTCTCTAAATTTTTATTGAAAACAGAGAATCGACCTAAGATCACTTTTGATAATAATTTGCCTCCTTCAAAATCGTGGTTTCACCAATCTATGTGTATTTGTTTTGTAGATATATTTTAGTAATTCAAAATAGGGGTTTAAACTAGTGTTTCAATCCAAATATTTCTTGAATGCAATTGATGTCATGCCAATGCAATGCAAATGCAGATTTTTTTCTAGTCCCAATTTCTAAAATCTTGGGATGTGACAGACTAACCCCCTTAAGATGAATCTCGTCCCGAGATTCGGAATGGCTAGCAAGGTGTGTGTGATGTACTCGAGGCTAACCCCCTTAATAGATTTGGACCTATCATCTCCAATAGAACAATTGAGATATAACAGATTCTTCTTCCTTCTGAGTGTGGGTATAATTTCCATCTATCAGATCTTGATTCTTAACCATCCAATCCATGCTAGAATTACATCTAAGCCATGTGAATCCAATATAAATAAGCTAGTGGGAAATTTGTGTGCTACCAATCTCCAGGATTTAATTGTGGCATCTTATACTAGCTACAAATCTTTCTTGAGAGAGTTTGTTCTAACATATACTTCAAGTAACTCCATATGTAACTATTCTCACCCATGAATGCCTTAATATGGATGAATGTGATGCACCAGTATTGAAGAATTACGAGTGCGATTCATGAATTAACTAGGAACTTACTAGTCACAAAGCCTGGCTTGTTGATTGCTTTTTTAGCATGGACATGATTGACAGTTGCCTTCGGGGTTAAATCTAGCTTATCTCCAGCTTCAATCTTCTTCTCCGGATAGTTATCAACATAGTGTCCCTTCTGGTTACACTTGAAGCATTCCACGTTGTTGAGATCTCGATTTCCATTGCAGTGTTGGCCATTGCCTCCATGCTTGTGGTGTCCAAAGTCTCCATCATAAGAAGTGCGAGCTTTGTGGTGTGAGCCAGAGTGGTGATTGTTCTGCTTCCTCTTGCGGTTTTCCACCTGCTGACGTTTCCCTTCCAGAATTCTAGCTTTGTCCATCAGCTCCTGGAAAGTCGGGCAATAGACCACAGACAGTTGTAGAGAGAGCTCATCACTGAGACCATCCAGGAACCTCTCTCTCCTCTTGGCATTAGTGTCCACATCTTCAGGGGCATAACGGGACAGGTTATTGAACTCTTCGATGTAATCTGCCACAGTGCGGTTGGTTTGGTGTAGATTGCGGAACTCCTTCCTCTTCAGGATCATGGTCCCAGCAGAGACATGGTTGGTTCTGAACCCTTCCTCAAACATGGCCCAAGCAACTATGTCCAGTGGGTGGGTAATCTAGAAAGTATCCCACAAAGAAGCAGTTGATCCTTCCAACAAGTGAGCAGCAAACCTCACTTTTTCAGCATCAGTGTTACAAATGGTCACCAAATCCTTGTTCACAGAGCGGAGCCAATCAAGAGAAACCATGGGCTCAGGTGTAGAGGAAAACTTAGCTGGCCTCAGCCTCAGGAACCTGGTGAGAGCATCTCCCTGGGACTGATTGCTCCCGTTGTTGTTCTTGTTGTTGTTATTGTTGTTGTTGTTGTTCTGACTTTCCATAAATTGAGTCATCACCTGAGTCAACTGTGCCTGTGCTGCAATAAGCTGAGCGATCTCATCGGGCTGGCACGGGGAGGCATCGGTTGGGATAGCATAGACGAGTTATAGATAGAAAGACTAGAGAAGTATTACTACCCATAACTATATGAAGCAAATAATAGGCACACAAGTAAACAATCATTTCAAACAAAACTCAAGAAAAAATAGTTTTTTTTTATGTTCCAATTTTTTTTCTTTAGTGGCATACCATCCACAAAACAGTTCTCCTTTGATTAAAACTCGTTTACGGTAAACCTACAGTCTTAAAAGTAATGGACAAAAACAGTCCTGAAACTACAGTAGTGTTCACGAAATTGTCTGGGAACCTTAAACTCATCATAATTTTTAGCTATTTTTTGTGCTTGTACTACAGCAAATTAAGAATCAGATCCTCAAATATGATCCCAATCTGAGTTACCAGTAAGAAATTAAAAATCGCACGGTATAACAGGTCAGGCAGAAAACTGCAGTAAAAATATCACGAATTTCTAATCAAAACCTTCATTAACATATTATGAAAACAATCAAAAATATTCTGGAACTCTGGGGTATCAAATATCACAACCTAAACAGAATAAACCAACTATCATACAAGTTATTGCATCGATCGATTACTAGATCTAAACGAAATCATATCAAACCTACATGGTGGACATCATTTAACTATTCTTTAATCTCGCGTTTTTCGCACGAGTGTTCATCTACAAGTTTGAACAAGGTGAGATTGGAAAAGAAAGATCAAGAATTACAAGAATTCTATTAAGTACAAAATTACAAGTTCATTTCTAGAGACGGTCTTCCTTTTATGTTTAAAAGAGAAGAGTATGAGAATTGAAGTGGTAAGAAGATACTAGAAAGAAGTGTAAGAAGAGAATAGATAAAATAAAATAGTCTTTATAATTCATATGGGCTTCCTATTCCAATCCTAGGTCACGATCCTATGGTCAACACACTGCTCTGATACCATCCTGTAACACCCTCGCCTGAAAAGGCTGCGTTCCTGTGTATAGTGCCAATCCTTGGATCGGTTCACTGGCACACACAGTGCAGATGAATACTAAAGAATATAACAGTGCATCATTAATACATCGAATGATCTAGAATTGTAATTATTACATAGTGCTTAGCTCAAAGGCTATCTCAAAAAAGAAAGTACATCTTCAAATTGCCCACAAGTGAACAAATGTCGAGTGGAGTACTGCGATCCGATCACTCGAAATCGGAATAACCTGCAACATGAAACGTAGCAGCCCTGAAGGGTCAATACATGGAATGTATGGCAAGTAGCTCTAAGTAAAAGAGTCAATTCACCTAGCATCTACATGCTTATTTGGCTAGTGGAGCTTTGGCTAGCTTGCACTTTTCAAACATATTTATTCTACTTTCGTAAACCATTTGATTCATAGCAACCCATTAGGTTCAACCACCAAGTTTTAGTAATTAGGAAATAAGGATGAGTGAGAATATGTCATAGTCTAAAAATCAAGCAACGCAATCGTCCGTAACCCGGGACACGGCTATGTACTTAGTTTTTACACTCTGCAGGGGTTTGTACACTTTACCCATATGACCTGGCCAACCCAGCTCGTACCACCACACTCATATTGTGTGATGATAGGGAGAAGTCCAAGATGAGACCATTCGGGAAGTAGATCTGCAAACCCCACTGTGCACCGGTCCCAACCTACCATTCACTACATCTCTGGCTACACTGGGTTCAGATCACCATGACCTACTAAGTCCAACCAGCCATCCATTTCTTACTGGCACATGGTTTCACATGTAAGCTACTTTAACAAACAGAACCAATCATTCTCAGTACCCTGGGCGGCATTCCCCACCATTATCCACACTTCGTTGACAATCCAACCACTCCGCCCAGGTAGTTCATTAACATTATGTTGTTTTTAGTTTGAACAAACACATACTTCACCATAATGTCATCCCTTTCCCTCGTCTTCACAGTAGGTCTAAGCACATCTACTGAACGGGGCTCAACTACAAGGAATTCCTACCACAAATATATAGGACATATCATAGCATAGTAATTCCTACACATAATCTACAGAAATACATTACACATGCATAAAATAAAAATAGTAGGACAAGGTATGATCAAAATAGCATCTACTTGCCTTTATAGTTATTGGGGTTGTTCAAGCACTCGTTGCAAACATAGACGTTGCACTCCTCGCAATGTATCGATCAAACAATTGCAATACATAAATAATCATACACAATCATAAACAAATACACAAATGCATGCATGATGGTTTAATAAAAGTTTTAATAACACTTTTATGTTCTCTGATCATTAGCCTACATATGACATGCATGGAAAGTCTTATAATGCATCAAAACCATTTATTGCATTAATTAGATCCGTTTAATAGGATTTTAATCAAAATCTTAAGCATCTCCTGTTAATAGTGTTGTAAAATCTTGGAAAAATTCTACTAGATAGATAACCCAATTTAGAGCCAGGGGCAAGAAGAATCACGCCAAAAGGACTTACAGATCTTTTTAAATAATTAAAATACTACAGAATGCATTTTAATATACTTAAAGTATTCTATACTGTAAACCTACAATTTTAATTCCGAATAAGGTTCTAATCCTTCTTGTGATTCCAGGGACATATCATTTGCAATTTTCCAAACATTTATTTATTTTATATTAATTAATTGCTCCAAAAAGGGTCTTAAGCCATTTAAATAATCACGACAAATAATTATACTAATTATCGAATACAATTATATATTAATATTCTACGCACAATTGTGAATACAACGGTATATTATATGTTATTTTTGGACATGTAGCTCTTTTTATATTAAATTTACAAGTTCAACACAATTTCTGTAAATTTTATTCAATTTCAAATAAAAAGGGAATATTCTGTGCTGACGCAGCTGTTGACTGGGCAGGTCAAAACCGATGCGGCACTTACGCGGCGTACACGCGGGCTCCACGTGGCCGGCTAGTGCTGGCCCGTACCGGTTCAGGCGGGATTTAATCTGGGTCGTTCGTTGCGCATCAGATGGCTGGGAGCAAAAGCTTCCTCACCTGGCCGGTGTTGACCACGGCAGACGGTGGCAGCGCTCGAGAAGTGGCGGTGGTGCTGGTTCCGGCTGGCTTCGGCATGGCGAGGAGGCCTACGGGATGCGGCGGCGGGAGACGGTTCTCCTGGTGGTCTTGGGATGGTCCCTTGTTTCTTCCTGCGTCAGCAGCGGGCGGCTGGTGCAGAGCTGCCCCAGCGAAGCTCTAGCGGCTCCTCCTTGCTTCCCTGGTGCGATACAGGAGAGGGGAAACAGTTAGGTAGGGGTGGTGTGATGAGGCACACATTGTAGAGGAGAAAGGAAGGGAGGGGACGGTCCTAAGGCGACGAGGTCGTGCCCGTATCGAGCTTCCCTGGCGGCGGCAATGGCGGCAAGATCAGGGATCGACCGAGCGGCGGCTAGGGCCTGCAAAAAATGGAAAAAAGGGAGGGGAAGGATGTGTCAGAGAGTTTATTTAAAAGGGGCAAAAGAATAGGAGGCGGGGGGCGACAAGAATCAAACAGAATTAACAGAAATCGGGGCAGCGAGTCAGATCCAGGATTTAACTCGTTGTGAGGCTGACGTGTGGGTCCCGCGCTGAGGAGAAAAAGGTGAGGTGGGCTAGCTATTGCTTGCTGGCCTGCAGGAGGGCTGGCGCTGGGCTGGTTGCTCGCTGTGCACTGCTGCAGCTGCAGTGGCCAAGGGCGTGGTAGGCTGGGTGGTTCAGCCTAGGTAGGTTAGTTCTACTTTTTTCCTATCTTTTATTCTTTTTCATTTCTTATTTTTATTAATAAATTTTGCATATAAATTCCAAATGAAGTGATTTTTGTCTCTAAATTTTTATTAAAAAACAGAGGATCAACCTAAGATCACTTTTGACAATAATTTGCCTCCTTCAAAATCGTGGTTTCACTAATCCATGTGTATTTGTTTTGTAGATATATTTTAGTAATTCAAAATAGGGTTTTAAACTAGTGTTTCAATCCAAATATTTCTTGAATGCAATTGATGTCATGCCAATGCAATGCAATTGCAGATTTTTTTTCCAGTCCCAATTTCTTAAATCTTGGGATATGACACATTACATGTATGTTATTTTCATTAACCATAGCTATAGTCATTGCATGTCCATTCTTTTTACAAACCACATATGGATCCACCAGAGTCATTTCATGTGTGTTCTTTTCACAAACCACATATGGATCCACCAGAGTCGTTGCATGTCTATTCTTTTCATTAACCACATGAGCATGTGTGTTCTTTTCACAAAGCACATATGGATCCACCAGCATTATTAAATGCGTGTTCTTTTCCTAAAAGATATATGGATCCACTAGTATCGTTGCATGTGAGCTCTTTTCATAAACCACAACTAGAGTCATTGAATATGTGTTCTTTTCACAAACCATATATGGATCCACCAGTGTTATTGCATGTGTGTTCATTTCTTTAACCACATATGGATCCCCTAGTGTCATTGAATATGTGTTATTTTCACAAACCACATATGGATCCACCAGTGTCATGGGGTGTGTGTTCTTTTCATAAACCACAACTACAGTCATTAAAAATGTGTGTTCTTTTCACAAACCACATATGGATCCACCAGTATCATTGAATGTGTGTTCTTTTCACAAACCTCATATGGATCCACCGGAGTCATTGCATATGTGTTCTTTTCATAAACCACATATGGATCCCCTACTGTCATTGCATGTGTGTTCTTTTCACTAACCACAGCTAGAGTCATTGCATGTCTGTTCTTTTCACATACCACATATGGATCCACTAGAGTCATTGCATGTGTGTTCTTTTCAAAAACCACATATGTATCCACCAGAGTCATTGCATGTGTGTTCTTTTCAAAAATCACATATGGATCCACTAGTGTCATTGCATGTGTGTTCTTTTCATAAACCACATACAGATCCCCAGTGTCATTGCATGTGTGTTCTTTTCATTAACCATAGCTAGAGTCATTGCATGTTTGTTGTTTTCACAAACCACATACGGATCCACTAGAATCATTGCATGTGTGTCCTTTTTACAAACCACATATGGATCCAATAGAGTCATTGCATGTGTGTTCATTTCATTAACCACAGCTAGAGTCATTGCATGTCTGTTCTTTTCACAAACCACATATGAATCCACCAGAGTCATTGCATGTCTGTTCTTTTCATAAACCACATATGAATCCACTAGAGTCATTGCATGTCTGTTCTTATCATAAACCACATGAGCATGTGTGTTCTTTTCACAAACCACACATGGATCCACCAGTGTCATTGAATGTGTGTTCTTTTCCTAAAACACATATGGATCCACCAGTGTCATTGCATGTGTGGTTTTTTCATTAACCACAACTAGAGTCATTGAATTTGTGTTCTTTTCACAAACCACATATGGATCCACCAGAGTCATTGCATGTGTGTTCTTTTCAAAAACACATATGGATCCACCAGTCTCATTGCATGTGTGTTCTTTTCATAAACCACATATGGATCCCCTAGTGTCATTACATGTGTGTTCTTTTGATTAACCACAGCTAGAGTCATTGCATGTCTATTCTTTTCACAAACGACATAAGGATCAACTAGAGTCATTTCATATGTGTTCTTTTCACAAACCACATATGGATCCACGAGAGTCATTGGATGTTTATTCTTTTCATAAACCACATGGATCGACCAGAGTCATTGCATGTGTGATCTTTTCATAAACCACAGTTAGAGTCACGGGATATGTGTTCTTTTCATAAACCACAATTAGAGTCATTAGATGTGTGTTCTTTCCACAAACCACATATGGATCCCCTAGTGTCATTGAATATGTGTTATTTTCACAAACCACATATGGATCTACCAGTGTCATTGCATGTGTGTTCTTTTCATAATCCACAATTAGAGTCATTAAAAATGTGTGTTCTTTTCACAAACCACATATGGATCCACCAGTAACATTGAATGTGTGTTCTTTTCACAAACCTCATATGGATCCACCAGAGTCATTGCATATGTGTTCTTTTCATAAACCACATATGGATCCCCTAGTGTCATTGCATGTGTGTTCTTTTCACTAACCACAGCTAGAGTCAATGCATGTCTGTTCTTTTCACATACCACATATGGATCCACTAGAGTCATTGCATGTCTGTTCTTTTCACAAACCACATATGTATCCACCAGAGTCATTGCATGTGTGTTCTTTTCAAAAATCACATATGGATCCACTAGTGTCATTGCATGTGTGTTCTTTTCATAAACCACATACGGATCCCCAGTGTCATTGCATGTCTGTTCTTTTCATTAACCATAGCTAGAGTCATTGCATGTCTGTTCTTTTCACAAACCACATACGGATCCACTAGAATCATTGCATGTGTGTTCTTTTTACAAACCACATATGTATCCAATAGAGTCATTGCATGTGTGTTCATTTCATTAACCACAGCTAGAGTCATTGCATGTCTGTTCTTTTTCACAAACCACATATGGATCCACCAGAGTCATTGCATGTCTGTTCTTTTCATAAACCACATATGAATCCACTAGAGTCATTGCATGTCTGTTCTTATCATAAACCACATGAGCATGTGTGTTCTTTTCACAAACCACACATTGATCCACCGGTGTCATTGAATGTGTGTTCTTTTCCTAAAACACATATGGATCCACCAGTGTCATTGCATGTGTGGTCTTTTCATTAACCACAACTAGAGTCATTGAATGTGTGTTCTTTTCAGAAACCACATATGGATCCATCAGAGTCATTGCATGTGTGTTCTTTTCACAAACCACATATGGATCCACCAGTGTCATTGCATGTGTGTTCTTTTCATAAACCACATATGGGTCCCCTAGTGTCATTACATGTGTGTTCTTTTGATTAACCACAGCTAGAGTCATTGCATGTCTATTCTTTTCACAAACGACATATGGATCAACTAGAGTCATTTCATATGTGTTCTTTTCACAAACCACATATGGATCCACGAGAGTCATTGGATGTTTGTTCTTTTCATAAACCACATGAATCGACCAGAGTCATTGCATGTGTGATCTTTTCATAGACCATAGTTAGAGTCACGGGATATGTGTTCTTTTCATAAACCACAATTAGAGTCATTAGAAGTGTGTTCTTTCCACAAACCACATATGGATCCCCTAGTGTCATTGAATATGTGTTATTTTCACAAACCACATATGGATCCACCAGTGTCATGGGATATGTGTTCTTTTCATAAACCACAACTAGTCATTAAAAATGTGTGTTCTTTTCACAAACCACATATGGATCCACCAGTATCATTGAATGTGTGTTCTTTTCACAAACCTCATATGGATCCACCAGAGTCATTGCATATGTGTTCTTTTCATAAACCACATATGGATCCCCTCGTGTCATTGCATGTGTGTTCTTTTCACTAACCACAGCTAGAGTCATTATATGTCTGTTCTTTTCACATACCACATATGGATCCACTAGAGTCATTGCATGTGTGTTCTTTTCACAAACCACATATGTATCCACCAGAGTCATTGCATGTGTGTTCTTTTCAAAAATCACATATGGATCCACCAGTGTCATTGCATGTCTGTTCTTTTCATAAACCACATACGGATCCCCAGTGTCATTGCATGTGTATTCTTTTCATTAACCATAGCTAGAGTCATTGCATGTCTGTTCTTTTCACAAACCTCATACGGATCCACTAGAATCATTGCATGTGTGTTCTTTTTACAAACTACATATGGATCCAATAGAGTCATTGCATGTATGTTCATTTCATTAACCACAGCTAGAGTCATTGCATGTCTGTTCTTTTCACAAACCACATATGGATCCACCAGAGTCATTGCATGTCTGTTATTTTCATAAACCACATATGAATCCACTAGAGTCATTGCATGTCTGTTCTTATCATAAACCACATGAGCATGTGTGTTCTTTCCACAAACCACACATGGATCCACCAGTGTCATTGAATGTGTGTTCTTTTCCTAAAACACATATGGATCCACCAGTGGCATTGCATGTGTGGTCTTTTCATTAACCACAACTAGAGTCATTGAATGTCTGTTCTTTTCACAAACCACATATGGATCCACCAGAGTCATTGCATGTGTGTTCTTTTCACAAACCACATATGGATCCACCAGTGTCATTGCATGTGTGTTCTTTTCATAAACCACATATGGATCCCCTAGTGTCATTACATGTGTGTTCTTTTGATTAACCACAGCTAGAGTCATTGCATGTCTATTCTTTTCACAAACGACATATGGATCAACTAGAGTCATTTCATATGTGTTCTTTTCAAAACCACATATGGATCCACGAGAGTCATTGGATGTCTGTTCTTATCATAAACCACATGGATCGACCAGAGTCATTGCTTGTGTGATCTTTTCATAGACCATAGTTAGAGTCACGGGATATGTGTTCTTTTCATAAACCACAATTAGAGTCATTAGATGTGTGTTCTTTCCACAAACCACATATGGATCCCCTAGTGTCATTGAATATGTGTTATTTTCACAAACCACATATGGATCCACCAGTGTCATGGGATGTGTGTTCTTTTCATAAACCACATATGGATCCCCTAGTTTCATTGCATGTGTGTTCTTTTCATTAACCACAACTAGAGTCATTGCATGTATGTTCTTTTCATAAACCACATATGGATCCACCAGAATCATTGCATGTCTGTTCTTTTCATAAACCACATGGATCCACTGGAGTCATTGCAAGTGTGTTCTTTTCACAAACCACACATGGATCCACCAGTGTCATTGAATGTGTGTTCTTTTCACGAAGCGCATATAGATCCACCGGTGTCATTACATGTGTGTTCTTTTCATTAACCACACATGGATCCCCTAGTGTCATTGAATGTGTGTTCTTTTCACAAACCACATATGGATCTACCAGTGTCATTGCATGTGTGTTATTTTTATGAACCACAACTAGAGTCATTGCATGTGTGTTCTTTTCATAAACCAAATATGGATCCACCACAGTCATTGTATGTGTATTGTTTTCACAAACCACATATGGATCCACTGGAGTCATTGCATGTGCGTTGTTTTGACAAACCATATATGGATCCACCAGAGTCATTGCATGTGTGTGCTTTTCATTAACCCCAGCTAGAGTCATTGCATGTATGTTCTTTACACAAACCACATATGGATCCACCAGAGTCATTGCATGTTTGTTCTTTTCATAAAACACATATAGATCCGCCAGAATCATTGCATGTCAGTTCTTCTCATAAACCACATGAGCATGTGTGTTGTTTTCACAAACCACCTATGGATCCACCAGTGTCATTGCATGTGTGTTCTTTTCATAGACCACATATGGATCCCCTTGTGTCATTGCATGTGTGTTCTTTTCATTAACCACAGCTAGAGTCATTTCATGTCCGTTCTTTTCATAAACCACATATGGATCCACTAGAGTCATTTCATGTCTATTCTTTTCACAAACCACATATTGGATCTACCAAAGTCATTGCATGTGTGTTATTTTCACAAACCACATATGGAGCTACGAGAGTCATTGCATGTCTGTTCTTTTCATAAACCACATGGATCCACTAGAGTCATTGCATGTGTGTTCTTTTCATAAATCACAACTAGAGTCATTAAATGTGTGTTCTTTTCAAAAACCACATATGGATCCACCAGTGTCATTGAATGTGTGTTCTTTTGACAAACCACATATGGATCCACCAGAGTAATTGCATGTGTGTGCTTTTCCTACAACACATACGGATCTACCAGAGTGATTGCATGTCTGTTCTTTTCATAAACCACATGGTTCCACAAGAGTCATTGCATGTGTGTTCTTTTCACAAACCACACATAGATCCACCACTGTCATTGATTGTATGTTCTTTTCACAAACCACATATGGATCCACCAGTGTCATTGTATGTGGGTTCTTTTCATTAACCACATATGGATCCCCTAGTGTCATTGAATCTGTATTCTTTTCACAAACCACATATGGATCCACCAGTGTCATGGGATGTGTGTTATTTTCATAAACCACAACCAGAGTCATTTCATGTGTGTTCTTTTCACAAACCATATATGGATCCACCAGTGTCATTGAATGTGCGTTCTTTTCAGAAACCACATATGGATCCACCAGAGTTATTGCATGTGTGTTCTTTTCATAAACCACATATGGGTCCCCTAGTGTCATTGCATGTGTGTTCTTTTCATTAACTAGAGCTAGAGTAATTGCATGTTTGTTCTTTCCACAAACCACGTATGGATCCACTAGAGTCATTGGATGTGTGTTCTTTTCATAAAGCACATATGGATCCACCAGAGTCATTGCATGTGTGTTCGTTTCATTAACCATAGCTATAGTCATTGCATGCCTGTTCTTTTCACAAACCATATATGGATCCACTAGAGTCATTGCATGTCTGTTCTTTTCATAAACCACATATAGATCCAGTAGAGTCATTGCATGTCTATTCTTTTTATAAACCACATGAGCATGTGTGTTATTTTCACAAACCACACTAGGATCCACCAGTGTCATTGAATGTGTGTTCTTTTCCTAAAACACATATGGATCCACCAGTGTCATTGCATGTGTGTTCTTTTCATTAACCACAACGAGTCATTGAATATGTGTTCTTTTCACAAACCACATATGGTTCCACCAGAGTCATTGCATGTGTGTTCTTTTCACAAACCACATATGGATCCGCTAGTGTCATTGCATTTGTTTTATTTTCATAAACCACATATGGATCCCCTAGTGTCATTGCATCTGTGTTCTTTTCATTAACCATAGCTAGAGCCATTGTATGTCTATTCTTTTCACAAACCACATATGGATCTACCAGAGTCATTGCATGTCTGTTCTTTTCATAAACCACATGGATACACTAGAGTCATTGCATGTGTGTTCTTTTCATAAATCACAACTAGAGTCATTAAATGTGTGTTCTTTTCACAAACCAGATATGGATCCACCAGTGTCATTGAATGTTTGTTCTTTTGACAAACCACATATGGATCCGCCAGAGTCATTGCATGTGTGTTCTTTTCCTACAACACATACGGATCTACCAGAGTGATTGCATGTCTGTTCTTTTCATAAACCACATGGATCCACCAGTGTCATTGAATGTATATTCTTTTCACAAACCACATATGGATCCACCAGTGTCATTGTATGTGGGTTCTTTTCATTAACCACATATGGATCCCCTAGTGTCGTTGAATGTGTGTTCTTTTCACAAACCACATATGGATCCACTAGTGTCATGGGATGTGTGTTCTTTTCATAAACCACAACTAGAGTCATTAAATGTGTGTTCTTTTCACAAACCACATATGGATCCACCAGTGTCATTGAATGTGTTTTATTTTTAGAAACCACATATGGATCCACCAGAGTCATTGCATGTGTGTTCTTTTCATAAACCACATATGTATCCCCTAGTGTCATTGCATGTGTGTTCTTTTCATTAACCACAACTAGAGTCATTGCATGTATGTTCTTTTCATAAACCACATATGGATCCACCAGAATCATTGCATGTCTGTTCTTTTCATAAACCACATGGATCCACTAGAGTCATTGCAAGTGTGTTCTTTTCACAAACCACACATGGATCCACCAGTGTCATTGAATGTGTGTTCTTTTCACGAAGCGCATATAGATCCACCGGTGTCATTACATGTGTGTTCTTTTCATTAACCCCACATGGATCCCCTAGTGTCATTGAATGTGTGTTCTTTTCACAAACCACATATGGATCCACCAGTGTCATTGCATGTGTGTTCTTTTTATGAACCACAACTAGAGTCATTGCATGTGTGTTCTTTTCATAAACCAAACATGGATCCACCACAGTCATTGTATGTGTATTGTTTTCACAAACCACATATGGATCCACTGGAGTCATTGCATGTGCATTGTTTTGACAAACCATATATGGATCCACCAGAGTCATTGCATGTGTGTTCTTTTCATTAACCCCAGCTAGAGTAATTGCATGTATGTTCTTTTCACAAACCACATATGGATCCACCAGAGTCATTGCATGTTTGTTCTTTTCATAAAACACATATAGATCCGCCAGAATCATTGCATGTCAGTTCTTCTCATAAACCACATGAGCATGTGTGTTGTTTTCACAAACCACCTATGGATCCACCAGTGTCATTGCATGTGTGTTCTTTTCATAGACCACATATGGATCCCCTTGTGTCATTGCATGTGTGTTCTTTTCATTAACCACAGCTAGAGTCATTGCATGTCCGTTCTTTTCATAAACCACATATGGATCCACTAGAGTCATTTCATGTCTATTCTTTTCACAAACCACATATTGGATCTACCAAAGTCATTGCATGTGTGTTCTTTTCACAAACCACATATGGAGCTACGAGAGTCATTGCATGTATGTTCTTTTCATAAACCACATGGATCCACTAGAGTCATTGCATGTGTGTTCTTTTCATAAATCACAACTAGAGTCATTAAATGTGTGTTCTTTTCAAAAACCACATATGGATCCACCAGTGTCATTGAATGTGTGTTCTTTTGACAAACCACATATGGATCCACCAGAGTCATTGCATGTGTGTGCTTTTCCTACAACACATACGGATCTACCAGAGTGATTGCATGTCTGTTCTTTTCATAAACCACATGGTTCCACAAGAGTCATTGCATGTGTGTTCTTTTCACAAACCACACATAGATCCACCACTGTCATTGATTATATGTTCTTTTCACAAACCACATATGGATCCACCAGTGTCATTGTATGTGGGTTCTTTTCATTAACCACATATGGATCCCCTAGTGTCATTGAATCTGTATTCTTTTCACAAACCACATATGGATCCACCAGTGTCATGGGATGTGTGTTCTTTTCATAAACCACAACTAGAGTCATTTCATGTGTGTTCTTTTCACAAACCATATATGGATCCACCAGTGTCATTGAATGTGCGTTCTTTTCAGAAACCACATATGGATCCACCAGAGTTATTGCATGTGTGTTCTTTTCATAAACCACATATGGGTCCCCTAGTGTCATTTCATGTGTGTTCTTTTCATTAACTAGAGCTAGAGTAATTGCATGTTTGTTCTTTCCACAAACCACGTATGGATCCACTAGAGTCATTGGATGTGTGTTCTTTTCATAAAGCACATATGGATCCACCAGAGTCATTGCATGTGTGTTCGTTTCATTAACCATAGCTATAGTCATTGCATGTCTGTTCTTTTCACAAACCATATATGGATCCACTAGAGTCATTGCATGTCTGTTCTTTTCATAAACCACATATAGATCCAGTAGAGTCATTGCATGTCTATTCTTTTTATAAACCACATGAGCATGTGTGTTATTTTCACAAACCACACTAGGATCCACCACTGTCATTGAATGTGTGTTCTTTTCCTAAAACACATATGGATCCACCAGTGTCATTGCATGTGTGTTCTTTTCATTAACCACAACGAGTCATTGAATATGTGTTCTTTTCACAAACCACAAATGGTTCCACCAGAGTCATTGCATGTGTGTTCTTTTCACAAACCACATATGGATCCGCTAGTGTCATTGCATTTGTTTTATTTTCATAAACCACATATGGATCCCCTAGTGTCATTGCATCTGTGTTCTTTTCATTAACCATAGCTAGATCCATTGTATGTCTATTCTTTTCACAAACCACATATGGATCTACCAGAGTCATTGCATGTCTGTTCTTTTCATAAACCACATGGATACACTAGAGTCATTGCATGTGTGTTCTTTTCATAAATCACAACTAGAGTCATTAAATGTGTGTTCTTTTCACAAACCAGATATGGATCCACCAGTGTAATTGAATGTTTGTTCTTTTGACAAACCACATATGGATCCGCCAGAGTCATTGCATGTGTGTTCTTTTCCTACAACACATACGGATCTACCAGAGTGATTGCATGTCTGTTCTTTTCATAAACCACATGGTTCCACAAGAGTCATTGCATGTCTGTTCTTTTCACAAATCACACATGGATCCACCAGTGTCATTGAATGTATGTTCTTTTCACTAACCACATATGGATCCACCAGTGTCATTGTATGTGGGTTCTTTTCATTAACCACATATGGATCCCCTAGTGTCATTGAATGTGTGTTCTTTTCACAAACCACATATGGATCCACTAGTGTCATGGGATGTGTGTTCTTTTCATAAACCACAACTAGAGTCATTAAATGTGTGTTCTTTTCACAAACCACATATGGATCCACCAGTGTCATTGAATGTGTTTTATTTTTAGAAACCACATATGGATCCACCAGAGTCATTGCATGTGTGTTCTTTTCATAAAGCACATATGGATCCCCTAGTGTCATTGCATGTGTGTTCTTTTCATTAACCACAACTAGAGTCATTGCATGTATGTTCTTTTCATAAACGACATATGGATCCACCAGAATCATTGCATGTCTGTTTCTTTCATAAACCACATGGATCCACTAGAGTCATTGCAAGTGTGTTCTTTTCACAAACCACACATGGATCCACCAGTGTCATTGAATGTGTGTTCTTTTCACGAAGCGCATATAGATCCACCGGTGTCATTACATGTGTGTTCTTTTCATTAACCACACATGGATCCCCTAGTGTCATTGAATGTGTGTTCTTTTCACAAACCACATATGGATCCACCAGTGTCATTGCATGTGTGTTCTTTTTATGAACCACAACTAGAGTCATTGCATGTGTGTTCTTTTCATAAACCAAATATGGATCCACCACAGTCATTGTATGTGTATTGTTTTCACAAACCACATATGGATCCACTGGAGTCATTGCATGTGCGTTGTTTTGACAAACCATATATGGATCCACCAGAGTCATTGCATGTGTGTTCTTTTCATTAACCCCAGCTAGAGTCATTGCATGTATGTTGTTTTCACAAACCACATATGGATCCACCAGAGTCATTGCATGTTTGTTCTTTTCATAAAACACATATAGATCCGCCAGAATCATTGCATGTCAGTTCTTCTCATAAACCACATGAGCATGTGTGTTGTTTTCACAAACCACCTATGCATCCACCAGTGTCATTGCATGTGTGTTCTTTTCATAGACCACATATGGATCCCCTTGTGTCATTGCATGTGTGTTCTTTTCATTAACCACAGCTAGAGTCATTGCATGTCCGTTCTTTTCATAAACCACATATGGATCCACTAGAGTCATTTCATGTCTATTCTTTTCACAAACCACATATTGGATCTACCGAAGTCATTGCATGTGTGTTCTTTTCACAAACCACATATGGAGCTACGAGAGTCATTGCATGTCTGTTCTTTTCATAAACCACATGGATCCACTAGAGTCATTGCATGTGTGTTCTTTTCATAAATCACAACTAGAGTCATTAAATGTGTGTTCTTTTCAAAAACCACATATGGATCCACCAGTGTCATTGAATGTGTGTTCTTTTGACAAACCACATATGGATCCGCCAGAGTCATTGCATGTGTGTTCTTTTCCTACAACACATACGGATCTACCAGAGTGATTGCATGTCTGTTCTTTTCATAAACCACATGGTTCCACAAGAGTCATTGCATGTCTGTTCTTTTCACAAATCACACATGGATCCACCAGTGTCATTGAATGTATGTTCTTTTCACTAACCACATATGGATCCACCAGTGTCATTGTATGTGGGTTCTTTTCATTAACCACATATGGATCCCCTAGTGTCATTGAATGTGTGTTCTTTTCACAAACCACATATGGATCCACTAGTGTCATGGGATGTGTGTTCTTTTCATAAACCACAACTAGAGTCATTAAATGTGTGTTCTTTTCACAAACCACATATGGATCCACCAGTGTCATTGAATGTGTTTTATTTTTAGAAACCACATATGGATCCACCAGAGTCATTGCATGTGTGTTCTTTTCATAAAGCACATATGGATCCCCTAGTGTCATTGCATGTGTGTTCTTTTCATTAACCACAACTAGAGTCATTGCATGTATGTTCTTTTCATAAACGACATATGGATCCACCAGAATCATTGCATGTCTGTTTCTTTCATAAACCACATGGATCCACTAGAGTCATTGCAAGTGTGTTCTTTTCACAAACCACACATGGATCCACCAGTGTCATTGAATGTGTGTTCTTTTCACGAAGCGCATATAGATCCACCGGTGTCATTACATGTGTGTTCTTTTCATTAACCACACATGGATCCCCTAGTGTCATTGAATGTGTGTTCTTTTCACAAACCACATATTGATCCACAGTGTCATTGCATGTGTGTTCTTTTTATGAACCACAACTAGAGTCATTGCATGTGTGTTCTTTTCATAAACCAAATATGGATCCACCACAGTCATTGTATGTGTATTGTTTTCACAAACCACATATGGATCCACTGGAGTCATTGCATGTGCGTTGTTTTGACAAACCATATATGGATCCACCAGAGTCATTGCATGTGTGTTCTTTTCATTAACCCCAGCTAGAGTCATTGCATGTATGTTGTTTTCACAAACCACATATGGATCCACCAGTCATTGCATGTTTGTTCTTTTCATAAAACACATATAGATCCGCTGAATCATTGCATGTCAGTTCTTCTCATAAACCACATGAGCATGTGTGTTGTTTTCACACACCACCTATTCATCATCCAGTGTCATTGCATGTGTGTTCTTTTCATAGACCACATATGGATCCCCTTGTGTCATTGCATGTGTGTTCTTTTCATTAACCACAGCTAGAGTCATTGCATGTCCGTTCTTTTCATAAACCACATATGGATCCACTAGAGTCATTTCATGTCTATTCTTTTCACAAACCACATATTGGATCTACCGAAGTCATTGCATGTGTGTTCTTTTCACAAACCACATATGGAGCTACGAGAGTCATTGCATGTCTGTTCTTTTCATAAACCACATGGATCCACTAGAGTCATTGCATGTGTGTTCTTTTCATAAATCACAACTAGAGTCATTAAATGTGTGTTCTTTTCAAAAACCACATATGGATCCACCAGTGTCATTGAATGTGTGTTCTTTTGACAAACCACATATGGATCCACCAGAGTCATTGCATGTGTGTGCTTTTCCTACAACACATACGGATCTACCAGAGTGATTGCATGTCTGTTCTTTTCATAAACCACATGGTTCCACAAGAGTCATTGCATGTGTGTTCTTTTCACAAACCACACATAGATCCACCACTGTCATTGATTGTATGTTCTTTTCACAAACCACATATGGATCCACCAGTGTCATTGTATGTGGGTTCTTTTCATTAACCACATATGGATCCGCTAGTGTCATTGAATCTGTATTCTTTTCACAAACCACATATGGATCCACCAGTGTCATGGGATGTGTGTTCTTTTCATAAACCACAACTAGAGTCATTTCATGTGTGTTCTTTTCACAAACCATATATGGATCCACCAGTGTCATTGAATGTGCGTTCTTTTCAGAAACCACATATGGATCCACCAGAGTCATTGCATGTGTGTTCTTTTCATAAAGCACATATGGATCCCCTAGTGTCATTGCATGTGTGTTCTTTTCATTAACCACAACTAGAGTCATTGCATGTATGTTCTTTTCATAAACGACATATGGATCCACCAGAATCATTGCATGTCTGTTTCTTTCATAAACCACATGGATCCACTAGAGTCATTGCAAGTGTGTTCTTTTCACAAACCACACATGGATCCACCAGTGTCATTGAATGTGTGTTCTTTTCACAAAGCGCATATAAATCCACCGGTGTCATTACATGTGTGTTCTTTTCATTAACCACACATGGATCCCCTAGTGTCATTGAATGTGTGTTCTTTTCACAAACCACATATGGATCCACCAGTGTCATTGCATGTGTGTTCTTTTTATGAACCACAACTAGAGTCATTGCATGTGTGTTCTTTTCATAAACCAAATATGGATCCACCACAGTCATTGTATGTGTATTGTTTTCACAAACCACATATGGATCCACTGGAGTCATTGCATGTGCGTTGTTTTGACAAACCATATATGGATCCACCAGAGTCATTGCATGTTTGTTCTTTTCATTAACCCCAGCTAGAGTCATTGCATGTATGTTGTTTTCACAAACCACATATGGATCCACCAGAGTCATTGCATGTTTGTTCTTTTCATAAAACACATATAGATCCGCCAGAATCATTGCATGTCAGTTCTTCTCATAAACCACATGAGCATGTGTGTTGTTTTCACAAACCACCTATGCATCCACCAGTGTCATTGCATGTGTGTTCTTTTCATAGACCACATATGGATCCCCTTGTGTCATTGCATGTGTGTTCTTTTCATTAACAGCTAGAGTCATTGCATGTCCGTTCTTTTCATAAACCACATATGGATCCACTAGAGTCATTTCATGTCTATTCTTTTCACAAACCACATATTGGATCTACGAAGTCATTGCATGTGTTCTTTTCACAAACCACATATGGAGCTACGAGAGTCATTGCATGTCATTCTTTTCATAAACCACATGGATCCACTAGAGTCATTGCATGTGTGTTCTTTTCATAAATCACAACTAGAGTCATTAAATGTGTGTTCTTTTCAAAAACCACATATGGATCCACCAGTGTCATTGAATGTGTGTTCTTTTGACAAACCACATATGGATCCACCAGAGTCATTGCATGTGTGTGCTTTTCCTACAACACATACGGATCTACCAGAGTGATTGCATGTCTGTTCTTTTCATAAACCACATGGTTCCACAAGAGTCATTGCATGTGTGTTCTTTTCACAAACCACACATAGATCCACCACTGTCATTGATTGTATGTTCTTTTCACAAACCACATATGGATCCACCAGTGTCATTGTATGTGGGTTCTTTTCATTAACCACATATGGATCCGCTAGTGTCATTGAATCTGTATTCTTTTCACAAACCACATATGGATCCACCAGTGTCATGGGATGTGTGTTCTTTTCATAAACCACAACTAGAGTCATTTCATGTGTGTTCTTTTCACAAACCATATATGGATCCACCAGTGTCATTGAATGTGCGTTCTTTTCAGAAACCACATATGGATCCACCAGAGTTATTGCATGTGTGTTCTTTTCATAAACCACATATGGGTCCCCTAGTGTCATTGCATGTGTGTTCTTTTCATTAACTAGAGCTAGAGTAATTGCATGTTTGTTCTTTCCACAAACCACGTATGGATCCGCTAGAGTCATTAGATGTGTGTTCTTTTCATAAAGCACATATGGATCCACCAGAGTCATTGCATGTGTGTTCGTTTCATTAACCATAGCTATAGTCATTGCATGTCTGTTCTTTTCACAAACCATATATGGATCCACTAGAGTCATTGCATGTCTGTTCTTTTCATAAACCACATATAGATCCAGTAGAGTCATTGCATGTCTATTCTTTTTATAAACCACATGAGCATGTGTGTTATTTTCACAAACCACATTAGGATCCACCAGTGTCATTGAATGTGTGTTCTTTTCCTAAAACACATATGGATCCACCAGTGTCATTGCATGTGTGTTCTTTTCATTGACCACAACGAGTCATTGAATATGTGTTCTTTTCACAAACCACATATGGTTCCACCAGAGTCATTGCATGTGTGTTCTTTTTACAAACCACATATGGATCCGCTAGTTTCATTGCATTTGTTTTATTTTCATAAACCACATATGGATCCCCTAGTGTCATTGCATCTGTGTTCTTTTCATTAACCATAGCTAGAGCCATTGTATGTCTATTCTTTTCACAAACCACATATGGATCTACCAGAGTCATTGCATGTCTGTTCTTTTCATAAATCACATGGATACACTAGAGTCATTGCATGTGTGTTCTTTTCATAAATCACAACTAGAGTCATTAAATGTGTGTTCTTTTCACAAACCAGACATGGATCCACCAGTGTCATTGAATGTTTGTTCTTTTGACAAACCACATATGGATCCGCCAGAGTCATTGCATGTGTGTTCTTTTCCTACAACACATACGGATCTACCAGAGTGATTGCATGTCTGTTCTATTCATAAACCACATGGTTCCACAAGAGTCATTGCATGTCTATTATTTTCACAAATCACACATGGATCCACCAGTGTCATTGAATGTATGTTCTTTTCACTAACCACATATGGATCCACCAGTGTCATTGTATGTGGGTTCTTTTCATTAACCACATATGGATCCCCTAGTGTCATTGAATATGTGTTCTTTTCACAAACCACATATGGATCCACTAGTGTCATGGGATGTGTGTTCTTTTCATAAACCACAACTAGAGTCATTAAATGTGTGTTCTTTTCACAAACCACATATGGATCCACCAGTGTCATTGAATGTGTTTTATTTTTAGAAACCACATATGGATCCACCAGAGTCATTGCATGTGTGTTCTTTTCATAAACCACGTATGGATCCCCTAGTGTCATTGCATGTGTGTTCTTTTCATTAACCAGAGCTAGAGTAATTGCATGTTTGTTCTTTCCACAAACCACGTATGGATCCACTAGAGTCATTGGATGTGTGTTCTTTTCATAAAGCACATATGGATCCACCAGAGTCATTGCATGTGTGTTCGTTTCATTAACCATAGCTAGAGTCATTGCATGTCTGTTCTTTTCACAAACCATATATGGATCCACTAGAGTGATTGCATGTCTGTTCTTTTCATCAACCACATATAGATCCAGTAGAGTCATCGCATGTCTATTCTTTTTATAAACCACATGAGCATGTGTGTTATTTTCACAAACCACACTAGGATCCACCAGTGTCATTGAATGTGTGTTCTTTTCCTAAAAAACATATGGATCCACCAGTGTCATTGCATGTGTATTCTTTTCATTAACCACAACGAGTCATTGAATATGTATTCTTTTCGCAAACCACATATGGATCCACCAGAGTCATTGCATGTGTGTTCTTTTCACAAACCACATATGGATCCGCTAGTGTTATTGCATTTTTTTTAGTTTCATAAACCACATATGGATCCCCTAGTGTCATTGCATCTGTGTTCTTTTCATTCACCATAGCTAGAGTCATTGCATGTCTATTCTTTTCACAAACCACATATCGATCTACCAGAGCCATTGCATGTCTGTTCTTTTCATAAACCACATGGATCCACTAGAGTAATTGCATGTGTGTTCTTTTCATAAATCACAACTAGAGTCATTAAATGTGTGTTCTTTTCACAAACCACATATGGATCCACCAGTGTCATTGAGTGTGTGCTCTTTTGACAAACCACATATGGATCCAGCAGAGTCATTGCATGTGTGTTCTTTTCCTACAACACACACGGATCTACCAGAGTGATTGCATGTCTGTTCTTTTCATAAACCACATGGTTCCACAAGAGTCATTGCATGTGTGTTCTTTTCACAAACCACACATGGATCCACCAGTGTCATTGAATGTATGTTCTTTTCACAAACCACATATGGATCCACCAGTGTCATTGTATGTGGGTTCTTTTCATTATCCACATATGGATCCCCTAGTGTCATTGAATGTGTGTTCTTTTCACAAACCACATATGGATCCACTAGTGTCATGGGATGTGTGTTCTTTTCATAAACCACAACTAGAGTCATTAAATGTGTGTTCTTTTCACAAACCACATATGGATCCACCAGTGTCATTGAATGTGTGTTCTTTTTAGAAACCACATATGGGTCCACCAGAGTCATTGCATGTGTGTTCTTTTCATAAACCACATATGGATCCCCTAGTGTCATTGCATGTGTGTTCTTTTCATTAACCAGAGCTAGAGTAATTGCATGTTTGTTCTTTCCACAAACCACATATGGATCCACTAGAGTCATTGGATGTGTGTTCTTTTCATAAAGCACATATGGATCCACCAGAGTCATTGCATGTGTGTTCGTTTCATTAACCATAGCTAGAGTCATTGCATGTCTGTTCTTTTCACAAACCATATATGGATCCACTAGAGTCATTGCATGTCTGTTCTTTTCATAAAACACATATAGATCCAGTAGAGTCATTGCATGTCTATTCTTTTTATAAACCACATGAGCATGTGTGTTATTTTCGCAAACCACACTAGGATCCACCAGTGTCATTGAATGTGTGTTCTTTTCCTAAAACCCATATGGATCCACCAGTGTCATTGCATGTGTGTTCTTTTCATTAACCACAACGAGTGATTGAATATGTGTTCTTTTCTCAAACCACATATGGATCCACCAGAGTCATTGAATGTGTGTTCTTTTCACAAACCACATATGGATCCGCTAGTGTCATTGCATTTGTTTTATTTTCATAAACCAGATATGGATCCCCTAGTGTCACTGCATTTGTGTTCTTTTCATTAACCATAGCTAGAGTCATTGCATGTCTATTCTTTTCACAAACCACATATGGATCCACTAGAGTCAGTCCATGTGTGTTCTTTTCATAAACCACATGGATCCACTAGAGTCATTGCATGTCTGTTCTTTTCATAAATCACAACTAGAGTCATTAAATGTGTGTTCTTTTCGCAAACCACATATGGATCCACCAGTGTCATTGAATGTGTGTTCTTTTGACAAACCACATATGGATCCACCAGAGTCATTTCATGTGTGTTCTTTTCCTACAACACATACGGATCTACCAGAGTGATTGCATGTCTGTTCTTTGCATAAACCACATGGTTCCACAAGAGTCATTGCATGTGTGTTATTTTCACAAACCACACATGGCTCCACCAGTGTCATTGAATGTATGTTCTTTTCACAAACCACATATGGATCCACCAGTGTCATTGTATGTGGGTTCTTTTCATTAACCACATATGGATCCCCTAGTGTCATTGAATGTCCGTTCTTTTCACAAACCACATATGGATCCACTAGTGTCATTGGATGTGTGTTCTTTTCATAAACCACAACTAGAGTCATTAAATGTGTGTTCTTTTCACAAACCACATATGGATCCACCAGTGTCATTGAATGTGTGTTCTTTTTAGAAACCACATATGGATCCACCAGAGTCATTGCATGTGTGTTCTTTTCATAAACCACATATGGATCCCCTAGTGTCATTGCATGTGTGTTCTTTTCATTAACCAGAGCTAGAGTAATTGCATGTCAGTTCTTTTCACAAACCATATATGGATCCACTAGAGTCATTGCATGTCTGTTCTTTTCATAAACCACATATAGATCCAATAGAGTCATTTCATGTGTGTTCATTTCACAAACCACATATGGATCCACCAGAGTCATTCCATGTCTGTTCTTTTCATAAAACACATGGAAACACCAGAGTTATTGCATGTGTGTTCTTTTCATGAACCACAACTAGAGTCATTAAATGTGTGTTCTTTTCACAAACCACATATGGATCCACCAGTGTCATTGAACGTGTGTTCATTTCACAAACCACATATGGATCCACCAGAGTCATTGCATGTGTGTTCTTTTCCTAAAATACATATGCATCCACGAGAGTCATTGCATGTCTATTCTTTTCACAAACCACATATGGATCTAGCAGAGTCATTGCATGTATGTTCTTTTTATAAACCACATGGATCCACTTGAGCCATTGCATGTGTGTTCTTTTCATTAACCACAGCTAGAGCCATTGCATGTGTGTTATTTTCACAAACCACATATGGATCCACGAGAGTCATTTCATGTCTGTTCTTTTCATAAACCACATGGATCCACCAGAGTCGTTGCATGTGTGTTCTTATCACAAACCACACATGGATCCACCAGTGTCATTGAATGTGTGTTCTTTTCAAAAACCACATATGGATCCACTAGTGTAACTGAATGTGTGTTATTTTCACAAACCACATATGGATCCACCAGAGTCATTGCATGTATGTTCTTTTCATTACCCATAGCTAGAGTCATTGCATGTATGTTCTTTTAACAAACCACATATGGATCCACCAGAGTCATTGATGTTTGTTCTTTTCATTAACCACATATGGATCCACCAGAGTCATTGCATGTCTATTCTTTTCATAAATGACATAGATCCACCAGAGTCATTGCATGTGTGTTCTTTTCACAAACCGCACATGGATCCACTAGTGTCATTGAATGTGTGTTCTTTTCAAAAACCACATATGGATCCACCAGTGGCATTGCATGTGTGTTCTTTTCATTAACCACATATGGATCCCCTAGTGTCATTGAATCTGTGTTCTTTTCACAAACCACATATCGATCCACCGGAGTCATTGCATGTGTGTTCTTTTTATTAACCACAGCTAGAGTCATTGCATGTCTGTTGTTTTCACAAATGACATATGGAGCCACCAGAGTCACTTCATGTCTGTTCTTTTCATAAACCACATATGGATACACCAGAGTCATTGCCTGTCTGTTCTTTTCATAAACCGCATGGATCCACCAGAGTCATTGCATGTGTGTTATTTTCTCAAACCACAACTAGATCCACCAGTGTCATTGCATGTGTGTTCTTTTCAAAAACCACAGCTAGAGTTGTTGCATGTGTATTCTTTTCATAAACCACAACGAGAGTCATTGCATGTGTGTTATTTTCACAAACCACATATGGATCCACCAGTGTAATTGCATGTGTGTTCTTTTAATTAAAAACATATTTATCCCCTAGTGTCGTTGAATGTGTGTTCTTTTCACAAAACACATATTGATACACTAGTGGCATGGGATGTGTGTTCTTTTCATTAACCACAGCTAGAGTCATTGCATGTTTGTTCTTTTCATAAACCATATATGGATCCACCAGAGTCATTGCATGTCTATTATTTTCATAAACCACATGGATCCACAAGAGTCATTGCATGTGTGTTATTTTCAAAAACCACAACTAGATCCACCAATCTCATTGCATTTGCGTTCTTTTCATAAACCACAACGAGAGTCATTGCATGTGTGTTATTTTCATAAACCACAACTAGAGTCATTGAATGTGTGTTCTTTTCACAAACCACATATGGATCCACCAGTGGCATTACATGTGTGTTCTTTTCATTAACCACATATGGATCCCCTAGTGTCATTGAATGTTTGTTCTTTTCACAAACCACATATGGATCCACCACTGTCATGGGATGTGTGTTGTTTTCATAAACCACAACTAGATTCATCAAATGTGTGTTATTTTCACAAACCAGATATGGATCTACCAGTGTCATTGAATGTGTGTTCTTTTCACAAACCACATATGGATCCACCAGTGTCATTGCATGTGTGTTCTTTTCCTAAAATACATATGGATCCACGAGAGTCATTGCATGTCTGTTCTTTTCACAAACCACATATGGATCCAACAGAGTCATGGCATGTATGTTCTTTTCATAAACAACATGGATCCACCAGAGTCATTACATGTGTGTTCTTTTCATTAACCACAGCTAGAGTCATTACATGTATGTTCTTTTCACAAACCACTTATGGATCCACTAGAGTCATTTCATGTCTGTTCTTTTCATAAACCACATGGATCCACCAGAGTTATTGCATGTGTGTTCTTTTTGAAAAACCACACATGGATCCACCAATATCATTGAATGTGTGTTCTTTTCAAAAACCACATATGGATCCACTAGTGTCATTGCATGTGTGTTCTTTTCATTAACCACATATGGATCCCCTAGTGTTATTGAATGTGTGTTCTTTCCACAAAACACATATGGATCCACCAGAGTCATTGCATGTGTATTCTTTTCATTAACCACAACTAGAGTCATTGCATGTCTATTCTTATCACAAACCACATATGGATCCACCAGAGTCACTGCATGTCTGTTCTTTTCATAAACCATATATGGATGCACCAGAGTCATTGCATGTCTGTTATTTTCATAAACCACATGGATCCACCAGAGCCATTTCTTGTGTGTTATTTTCTCAAACCACAACTAGATCCACCAGTGTCATTGCATGTGTGTTCTTTTCATAAACCACAACTAGAGTCATTGCATGTGTGTTCTTTTCATAAGCCACAACTAGAGTCATTGCATGTGTGTTCTTTTCACAAACCACATATGGATCCACCAGTGTCATTGCATGTGTGTTCTTTTAATTAACCACATATTTATCCCCTAGTGTCATTGAATGTGTGTTCTTTTCACAAAACACATATTGATCCACTAGTGGCATGGGATGTGTGTTCTTTTCATTAACCACAGCTAGAGTCATTGCATGTCTGTTCTGATCACAAACCACATATGGATCCACCAGAGTCACTGCATGTCTGTTCTTTTCATAAACCATATATGGATCCACTAGAGTCATTGCATGTCTGTTATTTTCATAAACCACATGGATCCACCAGAGTCATTGCATGTGTGTTATTTTCAAAAACCAGAACTAGATCCACCAATGTCATTGCATGTGTGTTCTTTTCATAAACCACAATGAGAGTCATTGCATCTGTGTTATTTTCATAAACCACAACTAGAGTCATTGAATGTGTGTTCTTTTCACAAACCACATATGGATCCACCAGTGGCATTACATGTGTGTTCTTTTCATTAACCACATATGGATCCCCTAGTGTCATTGAATGTGTGTTCTTTTCACAAACCACATATGGATCCACCAGTGGCATTGCATGTATGTTCTTTTCATTAACCACATATGGATCCCCTAGTGTCATTGAATGTGTGTTCTTTTCACAAACCACATATGGATCCACAGTGTCATGGCATGTGTGTTCTTTTCATAAACCACAACTAGATTCATCAAATGTGTGTTCTTTTCACAAACCACATCTGGATCTACCAGTGTCATTGAATGTGTGTTCTTTTCACAAACCACATATGGATCCACCAGAGTCATTGCATGTGTGTTCTTTTCATAAACCACATATGGATCCACTAGTGGAATTGCATGTGTGTTCTTTTCATTAACCACATATGGATCCCCTAGTGTCATTGAATGTGTGTTCTTTTCACAAACCACATATGGATCCACCAGTGTCATGGGATGTGTATTCTTTTCATAAGCCACAACTAGAATCATTAAATGTGTGTTATTTTCACAAACCACATATGGATCCACCAGTGTCATTGAATGTGTATTCTTTTCACAATCCAGATATGGATCCACCAGAGTCATTTCATGTGTCTTCTTTTCATAAACCACATATGGATCCACCAGAGTCATTTCATGTGTGTTCTTTTCACAACCACATATGGATCCACCAGAGTCATTCCATGTCTGTTCTTTTCATAAAACACATGGATCCACCAGAGTTATTGCATGTGTGTTCTTTTCATGAACCACAACTAGAGTCATTAAATGTGTGTTCTTTTCACAAACCACATATGGATCCACCAGTGTCATTGAACGTGTGTTCATTTCACAAACCACATATGGATCCACCAGAGTCATTGCATGTGTGTTCTTTTCCTAAAATACATATGGATCCACGAGAGTCATTGCATTTCTATTCTTTTCACAAACCACATATGGATCTAGCAGAGTCATTGCATGTCTGTTCTTTTAATAAACCACATGGATCCACTTGAGTCATTGTATGTGTGTTCTTTTCATTGACCACAGCTAGAGTCATTGCATGTGTGTTATTTTCACAAACCACATATGGATCCACCAGAGTCATTTCATGTCTGTTCTTTTCATAAACCACATGGATCCACCAGAGTCATTGCATGTGTGTTCTTATCAGAAACCACACATGAATCCACTAGTTTCATTGAATGTGTGTTCTTTTCAAAAACCACATATGCATCCACTAGTGTCATTGAATGTGTGTTCTTTACACAAATCACATATGGATCCACCAGAGTCATTGCATGTGTGTTCTTTTCATTACCCAGAGCCAGAGTCATTCCATGTGTGTTCTTTTCACAAACCACATATGGATCCACCAGAGTCATTGCATGTTTGTTCTTTTCATAAACGACATATGGATCCACTAGAGTCATAGCATGTCTATTCTTTTCATAAATGACATGGAGCCACCAGAGTCATTGCATGTGTGTTCTTTTCACAAACCACACATGGATCCACTAGTGCCATTGAATGTGTGTTCTTTTCAAAAAGCACATATGGATCCGCCAGTGGCATTGCATGTGTGTTCTTTTCATTAACCACATATGGATCCCCTTGTGTCATTGAATCTGTGTTCTTTTCACAAACCACATATGGATCCACCGGAGTCATTGCATGTGTGTTCTTTTCATTACCCACAGCTAGAGTCATTGCATGTCTGTTGTTTTCACAAACAACATATGGATCCACCAGAGTCACTGCATGTCTGTTCTTTTCATAAACCACATATGGATACACCAGAGTCATTGCATGTCTGTTCTTTTCATAAACCACATGGATCCACCAGAGTCATTGCATGCGTGTTATTTTCTCAAACCACGACTAGATCCACCAGTGTCATTGCATGTGTGTTCTTTTCATAAACCACAACTAGAGTCATTGCATGTGTGTTCTTTTCATAAACCACAACTAGAGTCATTGCATGTGTGTTCTTCTCACACACCACATATGGATCCACCAGTCTCATTGCATGTGTGTTCTTTTAATTAACCACATATTTATCCCCTAGTGTCATTGAATGTGTGTTCTTTTCATAAAACACATATTGATCCACTAGTGGCATGGGATGTGTGTTCTTTTCATTAACCACAGCTAGAGTCATTGCATGTCTGTTCTTATCACAAACCACATATGGATCCACCAGAGTCATTGCATGTGTGTTCTTTTCCTAAAATACATATGGATCCACGAGAGTCATTGCATGTCTGTTCTTTTCACAAACCACATATGGATCCAACAGAGTCATTGCATGTTTGTTCTTTTCATAAAGAACATGGATCCACCAGAGTCATTACATGTGTGTTGTTTTCATTAACCACAACTAGAGTCATTACATGTATGTTCTTTTCACAAACCACTTATGGGTACAGTAGAGTCATTTCATATTTGTTCTTTTCCTAAACCACATGGATCCACCAGAGTCATTGCATGTGTGTTCTTTTCACGAACCACACATGGATCCACCAATGTCATTGAATGTGTGTTCTTTTCAAAAACCACATATGGATCCACAAGTGTCATTGCATGTGTGTTCTTTTCATTAACCAGATATGGATCCCCTAGTGTTATTGAATGTCTGTTCTTTCCACAAACCACATATGGATCCACCAGAGTCATTGCATGTGTATTCTTTTCATTAACCACAACTAGAGTCATTGCATGTGTGTTCTTATCACAAACCACATATGGATCCACCAGAGTCACTACATGTCTGTTCTTTTCATAAACCATATGTGGATCCACCAGAGTCATTGCATGTCTATTATTTTCATAAACCACATGGATCCACCAGAGTCATTGCATGTGTGTTATTTTCTCAAACCACAACTTGATCCACCAGTGTCGTTGCATGTGTGTTCTTTTCATAAACCAGAACTAGAGTCATTGCATGTGTGTTCTTTTCATAAACCACAACTAGAGTCATTGCATGTGTGTTCTTTTCACAAACCACATATGGATCCACCAGTGTCATTGCATGTGTGTTCTTTTAATTAATGACATATTTATCCCCTAGTGTCATTGAATGTGTGTTCTTTTCACAAAACACATATTGATCCACTAGTGGCATGGGATGTGTGTTCTTTTCATTAACCACAGCTAGAGTCATTGCATGTCTGTTCTTATCACAAACCACATATGGATCCACCAGAGTCACTACATGTCTGTTCTTTTCATAAACCATATATGGATCCACCAGAGTCATTGCATGTCTGTTATTTTCATAAACCACATGGATCCACCAGAGTCATTGCATGTGTGTTATTTTCAAAAACCACAACTAGATCCACCAATGTCATTGCATGTGTGTTCTTTTCATAAACCACAACGAGAGTCATTGCATCTATGTTATTTTCATAAACCACAACTAGAGTCATTGAATGTGTGTTCTTTTCACAAACCACATATGGATCCACCAGTGGCATTGCATGTGTGTTCTTTTCATTAACCACATATGGATCCCCTAGTGTCATTGACTGTGTGTTCTTTTCACAAAGCACATATGGATCCACCAGTGTCATGGGATGTGTGTTCTTTTCATAAACCACAATTAGATTCATCAAATGTGTGTTCTTTTCACAAACCACATATGGATCTACAAGTGTCATTGAATGTGTGTTCTTTTCACAAACCACATATGGATCCACCAGAGTCATTGCATGTGTGTTCTTTTCCTAAAATACATATGGATCCACGAGAGTCATTGCATGTCTGTTCTTTTCACAAACCACATATGGATCCAACAGAGTCATTGCATGTCTATTCTTTTCATAAACAACATGGATCCACCAGAGTCATTACATGTGTGTTCTTTTCATTAACCACAGCTAGAGTCATTACATGCATGCTCTTTTCACAAACCACATATGGATCCACTAGAGTCATTTCGTGTCTGTTCTTTTCATAAACCACATGGATCCACCAGAGTCATTGCATGTGTGTTCTTTTCACAAACCACACTTGAATCCACCAATGTCATTGAATGTGTGTTCTTTTCAAAAACCACATATGGATCCACTAGTGTCATTGCATGTGTGTTCTTTTCATTAACCACATATGGATCCCCTAGTGTTATTGAATGTGTGTTCTTTCCACAAACCACATGGATCCACTAGAGTCATTGCATGTGTATTCTTTTCATTAACCATAGCTAGAGTCATTGCATGTCTGTTCTTTTCACAAACGACATATGGATCCACCAGAGTCATTGCATGTTTGTTATTTTCATAAACCACATATGGATCCACAGAGTCATTGCATGTCTATTCTTTTCATAAACGACATGGATCCACCAGAGTCATTGGATGTGTGTTCTTTTCACACACCACGCATGGATCCACTAGTGTCATTGAATGTATGTTCTTTTCACAAACCACACATGGATCCCCTAGTGTCATTGAATGTATGTTCTTTTCACAAACCACATATGGATCCACCAGTATCATGGGATGTGTGTTCTTTTCATAAACCACAACTAGAGTCATTAAATGTGTGTTCTTTTCACAAACCACATATGGATCCACCAGAGTCATTGAATGTGTGTTCTTTTCATAAACCACATATGGATCCACAAGTGTCATTGCATGTGTGTTCTTTTCATTAACCACATATGGATCCCCTAGTGTTATGGAATGTGTGTTCTTTCCACAAACCACATATGGATCCACCAAACTCATTGCATGTGTATTCTTTTCATTAACCACAACTAGAGTCATTGTGTAACATCCCAATTTCAGCAACCCTGATTAGTTGTCCGGAATGCAAAAATCAGGGGGAACAAAAACTTTTTCTAGTGTTTTGGGGCAGTGCTTGCTTGTTGTTTGCTTGCACTTGTGCTTATGATGTGTATTTTAGTATACTCATTACCTCACCCTCAGTTGACAAAAGCTATTTACCAAAACTATCTTGGCTTACTTTACATATTCTCAAACGTTCTGGTATTTCCAAAAACATGAGCCAAGATGCCTATGAAACTAAAACTATTTTAGTAGCTTCTATTAACAAAACTATGGAGAGATATATATTCTAATCTCCTTATGTTTTCAAGACAGAACACTCAACTAATCTTATCTCTAGTTTTCCCAAAACTCTTGCCCAAAGCATTTGAATTCTACTCTTGGTATAGATACCAAGAACCCCCACCTTATTCAAAACTCAACCTCTTCAAAATGCCCCAACCCTACCCCAAGATAGGCTTGATGGTAACCTCACTAGTGGTTATGCTTAGTATAAGATGAGTTGCCTTGATCTGCTGTTTGATGAGTTACTTTGATCTGCTGCTTGACTTGTTTGTTTAGGAAGTAGTATGAGCCACCCTAGGAGCTCATCACTAGGATCAAGATGTTTTCCAAATCCTCAATCCCTAAGAAAGAAGCAAACCTAGATATAATCCCTAGCCATTTAGTGATCATCTTAAACCCTCAACCACATCCATTCTAAAGATTTCCATTCTAGAATGTTTCCAAGTCCTTGAAGACCAATATCAAGCATGGATCTCTTCTACTCACTCTACACTTCAATACCACCCACTTTTAAAGCTCTGATACCTTGCAACTCCTCCAAGAACATTCCCTCTCATACTCTAGTCAAATTCCTCAAAACTGCCAAATTTGGCTAAGTCTGGAAACAGTTTCAGCATCACTTTTTTGAATGCCTCCTTTTCTCAAACCATGTGCATTTTTGGAAATGCATCTGAACCATATTGTTAACCATCCTAAGGACTACCAAGTCCCACATTTTTCCCTGGTTATATCCTCCTCCAACCCACTTGTCCATCATGGTTTTGTAGACAAGAAAATAACATTTCCTGCAAAACTAGTCATCATGCCAACTTTGCTAGAAGCTCACACCACCATCGAAACTCCTATGGACCAACTCTCTGCATGGTTGTGTTCTTCACATTGATTTCTATCTAAACCTACTTCACTTGCACCAAGTGGATCTCTGTGATGCTTAACCCTACATGGTTTATAAGGCATCATGATTCTGTTTGCATGGCAGCCTTATTTTTCAACAAAGATTGCCATCAATTCTAGATCAGCCCAAATTCTATTAATTCAAACTCCTTCTTCCATGTTCATCTATATGACCTGGTATACCTACCCATCTATCTCTTGCACCAAGGTGAGCTCTGAGCTCCAAGATGCAAGCATGTTTTGGTGGTATAAAAATAACACCACCCTAGATCATCAACTCCTTGTTTTCCATCCTTTTCAAGTTGGAAATGCATTCCACAAGGTTGCAACTACTTGATACACCTTGTCTATCTCATCTACATTGATAAACAATATTTATCAATAATTATCCATAATTATTATGGCCCCAAAACTATTTAATTCCTTACATAGTCAAAATCTCCAAAACTCCCTCCATAAAGGAAAGTTTGGTTTTTACCAAAACACTTCCCAAAATTTTGGCTCATGTGAGTCACACAAATCATATAATATCTTTCCATCTCAAAAATAAATATTTTTGAGAAGCTTTATTATTTCTTTTTGCCCATTTTCTTAAATGGCTGAATTGGGATAACAATTGTTTTAAATACTTTTATGCCTCAATAAATCTAGGGAAAATTCCCCTAAGTGGGTATTCACCTTTGGGATCCTCCCACATCAAAATCCATCCTTGAACAAGGTAAAAATATCAAATGACCCTCTAGAAATCACTTCTGTCCCTTTTTGAGTAATTGGATTTAGGAGGACTAAAACTCCTCTCAAAAATCTCAAATAAATCCTAGGAGTCTACCTTGACCTCATGTATCTACCAGTACCATTTTATCCTCTGGTCCAATGCAATATTTTGGACTTCCTTCATAAACCCCTATTTGGATCAATTTTGGCAAACTAGCAAATCACTAGTCAAAACCATTTCCAAGTTTCACCAAAGCTTGATCAAAGCTCAACCTCAGCTTCAGACACACCCTTGGTCGACCACTATTGCAAGCTCCACCCCCAACAAATCCCCAGTTGCCTTTAACATAATAGAAAGAAAGAGAAATAACCCCAATTCTTACAAGATTGTCCCCCCATTTATTTACCACTGATGCCACCACTCTCTCTGAGCTCTAGCACTAGCAAATACCAATCCTGCCCCTCTCCACCTCCCCCTGGACCAATCCCTGGCCAACATTGCCCTCCCCCTTGTCTAAGATGGTAATTTACCCCATCTATTCCTCCCTCTTGGTATATATGGCCAGCAGCCCTTCACAAGCTCGCCCCTGCCCTCATTTGCTCCCTATACCTCCCTCCTCACACTCCCCCAGCTCCACTCTCCCTCCCCAGCCCTGTGCTGCTCGAGAGAAGAAGAGGAGGAAGCTTCGGCCTCCTCAAAAAAATCGAGCAAGGCACCTCCTCCTCTGCTCCATTCCCTCTGCATGTCAGCTCACGAGATCCCCTTCCCCTCCTCTACCTGACGGTGCTCTCCTTTTTGACCAGCACCAACTCATCCGTCCGTGCCATCGAGCTCCAACGAGGTCGCTCTCGGCCGCCGCCGCGCGAGCTGCTTCCCGTGGATCTCCGCCGTCGTGCCGCCCACCGATCTACTCGCCGACGTCGACCGCGTCGTCCTGCACCATCCCCGACCTTCCCCGAGCCCTCTGGTGAGCACCCTGCCCTCGCTGGCGCCGCTGCCTAGAGTTTCATCGCTGGCGTTCTGTTCGCGTAGACGACGACCCTGGTTCGTCCATCGCGACTAGATCCGACGGTCACCGTCGCTCGGTACCGCTTCGGCGCTCTCGCTCGCTGACAGCGGGCCCCGCTTGTCAGGTTCGAACCGAGCCCTCCCACGCGTCGCGTTGCCCCGCCGTGGGCCAAATCGTCCCCTGCAGCCTAAAGTCTCCCCAGATCCGGCCCGCTGCACCCTTTTTCTTTTTCTTTTTAGCTAACCTATCTTTCTAGAGAAGCTCTAGTTGTTTTAAATCCCAATAAAATGGTAACGCAAGTCCAAATGCTTAGATCTAATTTTCTTGTGGTTATCTGATGTTTTCTCAAACATGCAGAGGCAACCCCATGCCCAAAATAAATTCCAATATTATCTAGTAATTATTCTGCTAAAATGTGTCTAGAACACTAATTAAAATCCACAGAAAGTTCCACATCTCCATTTGGGATGAACCAAATACCTACTGGAAGGTATTTGAAATACCTATCATCTAGCACAAACCTTAGGTCAAGTTGCATAGTATGTGGCCTTTAGCAAAAATAAGCAAACTAGCAACTTTCTGCCATAGATAAATTCCCCAGGTCTAACCAGTACCTCCTAGGATCAGCATCTGTCCAACCCTAGCAGCTCAGAATTTATTGAGCTCTGGTTGAATTTTAGTGATTTAAATACTCCTATGATGGGTATTTTCACTAAATAAATCACTCCAGGAGTTTGGCAACTCCAAAAAGGGTGAATCCAAATCCTACAAAAAGAGAATTCAAATATCTGTCACATGCCCTGGAACCAACTCAATAGCTTCTGTAAAATTAATTTGGTGAAGAAGAGAAGAACCATACAGAACTGCCTTTGGGAATTTCTTGAGGGCATTTTGGTAATTATTTTGATTTGATTCCAACTCTAGGTGGTTCAATACATCAAGTAAGACCTAACCATCCAAGGAAATAATTTTTGGAGCTCCAGAACTTTTCTAGTGAATTATTTCCTCAAACTAGAGTTTAATTCACTATAAAAAGCATATTTAAATCTAGAAAAGTGATAATCAAGTGAAACCACTTGTGATGGTTTTGTTTTGTCAAGACCCATCTGAGGATATCACTCTTGCACATTGATATCCTACTGACCACAGATCCCTAATCCAAGTTCCTCATAACTAGCCTTGACAACTATCTTCCAAGAGAAAACACCTCAATGGCAATTTAGTAAATTCCACTCCAATCAAACCCAACTTCTCCAAAACCCCCCCAAGTCCAGTAGTATTTCTCATGTTTGTTTGATGTATGATTTGATGTTGTATGCCTTGTATTGATTGTGATATTGTCTGCTTGCATGTGTACCCAATGACGACGATAGAGTGAGTGTCTGACGACAAGAAGAACGGGAATTCTTATTATTATATTATTAGGTATTCTTGGTCATCTGAAGAAGTCCAGGGACTTATTGCTGACCACAGGCAAGCCACCCTTCCTGAACTCTGATATATGTCCTATTCTCTCTTACCTGTTTTGTATCCTCTTTACAAATTGCATTATCTACCTGCATGTCTTGCTTTATAAATACTGCGAGAGTAAATTGGCTCCTCCAAGTTAGGATTTCGTGTCCTTCGAGGCACCACCCCGATGAACCCATCATTTATCCCCTTTAGACCGAGAGTACGATGGTTAGCATCCTACCTCCTTAGAAACCCTGGTTTTGAGGAAATAAACTATTTTGGGATTTTCCCTACTACAAATGTTTCAGAAACGGCTTTGTAAAACCCTAGGAAGAGGCATCGCTCCTAGTGGAAGTTTTAACAAAATAAATGGTGATGAGGAGAAAGGAGAATATGATGGGATGTTCTACGCCTTTACTAGAACAATTTTTATCCGCGCAACCACATTACCCCAGGTTGCTGGGGCTTAACTCGTACTTTGTCCGCATTAGCCGAGGCACTTCTACCATGCTTATAGGGAGGAATCCCTGGAATTCTGGGCAGGCGCCACCAGATCAAGGATCTGAAGTCTGTTGCTTGTTTCGGCAAGAGTGAGCCTGAACTGGCAGGAGGTCGGTGCAACAATTGGGATGTAATGGTACCTGTCGATTATGTTCCACGGCTCACTGATCATGGGAACATGGAAATATGCATAACAGGGATCTCTCGGACGAATAATCCGGGGAGCCCACACATTACATGTCTGTTCTTTTCACAAACCACATATGGATCCACTAGAGTCATTACATGTTTGTTATTTTCATAAACCACATATGGATCCATAGAGTCATTGCATGTCTATTCTTTTCATAAACGACATGGATCCACCAGAGTCATTAGATGTGTGTTCTTTTCACAAACCACACATGGATCCACTAGTGTCATTGAATGTGTGTTCTTTTCAAAAACCACATATGGATCCACTAGTGTCATTGCATGTGTGTTCTTTTCATTAACCACATATGGATCCCCTAGTGTCATTGAATGTGTGTTCTTTTCAAAACCACATATGGATCCACCGGAGTCATTGCATGTGTGTTCTTTTCATTAACCAGAACTAGAGTCATTACATGTCTGTTCTTTTCACAAAGCACATATGGATTCACCAAAGTAATTGCATGTCTGTTCTTTTCATAAACCACATATGCATCCACAAGAGTCATTGCCTGTTTGTTCTTTTCATAAACCACATGATCCACTAGAGTCATTGCATGTGTGTTATTTTCAAAAACCACAACTAGATCCACCAATGACATTGCATGTGTGTTCTTTTCATAAACCACAACTAGAATCATTGCATGTGTGTTCTTTTCATAAACCACAACTAGAGTCATTGAATGTGTGTTCTTTTCACAAACCACATATGGATCCACCAGTGGCATTGCATGTGTATTCTTTTCATTAACCACATATGGATCCCCTAGTGTCATTGAATGTGTGTTCTTTTCACAAACCACATATGGATCCACCAGTGTCATGGGATGTGTGTTCTTTTCATAAACCATAACTAGATTCATTAAATGTGTTTTCTTTTCAGAAACCACATATGGATCTACCAGTGTCATTGAATGTGTATTCTTTTCACAACCACATATGGATTCACCAGAGTCATTGCATGTGTGTTCTTTTCCTAAAATACATATGGATCCACGAGAGTCATTGCATGTCTGTTCTTTTCAAAGACCACATATGGACCCAGTAGAGTCATTGCATGCTTGTTCTTTTCATAAACCACATCGATCCACCAGAGTCATTGCATGTGTGTTCTTTTCATTAACTACAGCTAGAGTCATTGCATGTGTGTTCTTTTCACAAACCACATGTGGATCCACCAGAGTCATTTCATGTCTGTTCTTTTCATAAACCACATGGATCCACAAGAGTCATTGCATGTGTGTTCTTTTCACAAACCACACATGGATCCACCAATGTCATTGAATGTGTGTTCTTTTCAAAAACCACATATGGATCCACTAGTGTCATTGCATGTGGGTTCTTTTCATTAACCACATATGGATCCCCTAGTGTTATTGAATGTGTGTTCTTTCCATAAACCACATATGGATCCACCAGAGTCATTGCAAGTGTGTTCTTGTCATTAACCATAGCTAGAGTCATTGCATGTCTATTCTTTTCACAAACCTCATATGGATCCACCAAAGTCATTGCATGTTTGATCTTTTCATAAACCACATATGGATCCATAGAGTCATTGCATGTCTATTCTTTTCATAAATGACATGGATCCACCAGAGTCATTGGATGTGCGTTCTTTTCACAAACCACACATGGATCCACTAGTGTCATTGAATGTGTGTTCTTTTCAAAAACCGCATATGGATCCACCAGTGTCATTGCATGTGTGTTCTTTTCACTAACCACATATGGATACCCTAGTGTCATTGAATGTGTGTTCTTTTCACAAACCACATATGGATCCACCAGAGTCATTGCATGTGTGTTCTTTTCATTAACCACAACTAGAGTCATTGCATGTCTGTTCTTTTCACAAACCACATATGGATTCACCAGAGTCATTGCATGTCTGTTCTTTTCATAAACCACATATGGATACACAAGAGTCATTGCCTGTCTGTTCTTTTCACAAACCACATGGATCCACTAGAGTCATTGCATGTGTGTTATTTTCAAAAACCACAACTAGATCCACCAATGTCATTGCATGTGTGTTCTTTTCATAAACCACACATGGATCCACCAATTTCATTGAATGTGTGTTCTTTTCAAAAACAAAATATGGATCCACCAATGTCATTGCATCTGTGTTCTTTTCATTAACCACATATGGTTCCCCTAGTGTTATTGAATGTGTGTTCTTTCCACAAACCACATATGGATCCACCAGAGTCATTGCACGTGTGTTCTTTTCATTAACCACGGCTAGAGTCATTGCATGTCTGTTCTTTTCACAAACCACATATGGATCCACTAGAGTCATTGCATGTCTGTTCTTTTCATAAACCACATATGGATCCACTAGAGTCATTGCTTGTATGTTCTTTTCATAAACCACATGGATGCACCAGAGTCATTGCATGTGTGTTATTTTCACAAACCACAACTAGATCCACCAGTGTCATTGCATGTGTGTTCTTTTCATACACCACAACTCGAGTCAATGCATGTGTATTCTTTTCATAAAACACAGCTAGAGTCATTGCATGTGTGTTCTTTTCACAAACAACATATGGATCCACCAGTGTCATTGCATGTGTGTTCTTTTAATTAACCACATATTTATCCGCTAGTGTCATTGAATGTGTGTTCTTTTCACAAAACACATATTAATCCACTAGTGGCATGGGATGTGCGTTCATTTCATTAACCACAGCTAGAGTCATTGCAAGTCTGTTCTTTTCACAAACCACATATGGATCCACCAGAGTCATTGCATGTCTGTTCTTTTCATAAACCACATATGGATCCACCAGAGTCATTGCATGTCTGTTATTTGCATAAACCACATGTATCCACCAGAGTCATTGCATGTGTGTTATTTTCAAAAACTACAACTAGATCCACCAGTGTCATTGCATGTGTGTTCTTTTCATAAACCACAACTAGAGTCATTCCATGTGTGTTCTTTTCACAAACCACATATGGATCCACCAGTGGCATTGCATGTGTGTTCTTTTCATTAACCACATATGGATCCCCAAGTGTCATTGAATGTGTGATCTTTTCACAAACCACATATGGATCCACTAGTGTCATGGGATGTGTGTTCTTTTCATAAACCACAACTAGATTCATTAAATGTGTGTTCTTTTCACAAACCACATATGGTTCCACCAGTGTCATTGAAAGTGTGTTCTTTTCACAAACCACATATGGATCCACCAGAGTCATTACATGTGTGTCTTTTCATAAACCAGATATGGATCCCCTAGTGTCATTATATCTGTGTTCTTTTAATTAACCACAGCTAGAGTCATTGCATGTCTGTTATTTTCACAAACCACATATGGATCCACTAGAGACATTGAATGTGTGTTCTTTTCATAAACCACACATGGATCCACCAGAGTAATTGCATGTGTGTACTTTTCATTAACCACAGATAGATTCATTGCATGTTTGTTCTTTTCACAAACCACATATGGATCCACAAGAGTCATTGCATGTCTGTTCTTTTTATAAACTACATATAGATCCACCAAAGTCATTGCATGCCTGTTATTTTCATAAACCACATGGATCCACAGAGTCATTGCATGTGTGTTATTTTCAAAAACCATAACTATATCCACCAGTGTCATTGCATGTGTGTTCTTTTCATAAACCACAACTAGAGTCATTGCATGTGTGTTCTTTTCATAAACCACAACTAGAGTCATTAAATGTGTGTTCTTTTGACAAACCACATATGGATCCACCAGTGGCATTGCATGTGTGTTATTTTCATTAACCACATATGGATCCCCTAGTGTCATTGAATGTGTGTTCTTTTCATAAACCACATATGGATCCACCAGTGTCATGGGATGTGTGTTCTTTTCATAAACAACAACTAGAGTCACTAAATGTGTGTTCTTTTAACAAACCACATATGGATCCACTAGTGTCATTGAATGTGTGTTCTTTTCACAAACCGCATATGGATCCACCAGAGTCATTGCATATGTGTTATTTTCATAAACCACATATGGATCCCCTATTGTCATTGCATGTGTGTTCTTTTCATCAACCACAGCTAGAGTCATTGCATGTCTAGTATTTTCACAAACCACATAAGGATCCACTAGAGTCAATGCATGTGTGTTCTTTTCATAAACCACACATGGATCCACCAGAGTCATTGCATTTGTGTTCTTTTCACTAACCACGTATGGATACCCTAGTGTCATTGAATGTGTGTTATTTTCACAAACCACATATGGATCCACCAGAGTCATTGCATGTGTGTTCTTTTCATTAACCACAACTAGAGTCATTGCATGTCTGTTCGTTTCACAAACCACATATGGATTCAGCAGAGTCATTGCATGTCTGTTCTTTTCATAAACCACATATGGATCCACAAGAGTCATTGCCTGTCTGTTCTTTTCACAAACCACATGGATCCACCAGAGTCATTGCATGTGTGTTATTTTCAAAAACCACAACTAGATCCACCAATTTCATTGAATGTGTGTTCTTTTCAAAAACCACATATGGATCCACCAATGTCATTGCATGTGTGTTCTTTTCATTAACCACATATGGTTCCCCTAGTGTTATTGAATGTGTGTTCTTTCCACAAACCACATATGGATCCACTGAGTCATTGCGTGTGTTATTTTCATTAACCACGGCTAGAGTCATTACATGTCTGTTCTTTTCACAAACCACATATGGATCCACTAGAGTCATTGCATGTCTGTTCTTGTCATAAACCACATATGGATCCACTAGAGTCATTGCTTGTATGTTCTTTTCATAAACCACATGGATGCACCAGAGTCATTGCATGTGTGTTATTTTCTAAACCACAACTAGATCCACCAGTGTCATTGCATGTGTGTTATTTTCATACACCACAACTAGAGTCAATGCATGTGTATTCTTTTCATAAAACACAACTAGAGTCATTGCATGTGTGTTCTTTTCACAAACAACATATGGATCCGCCAGTGTCATTGCATGTGTGTTCTTTTAATTAACCACATATTTATCCGCTAGTGTCATTTAATGTGTGTTCTTTTCATAAACACATATTAATCCACTAGTGGCATGGGATGTGCGTTCATTTCATTAACCACAGCTAGAGTCATTGCATGTCTGTTCTTTTCACAAACCACATATGGATCCACCAGAGTCATTGCATGTCTATTCTTTTCAAAAACCACATATGGATCCACCGAGTCATTGCATATGCATTATTTGCATAAACCACATGGATCCACCAGAGTCATTGCATGTGTGTTATTTTCAAAAACCACAACTAGATCCACCAGTGTCATTGCATGTGTGTTCTTTTCATAAACCACAACTAGAGTCATTCAATGTGTGTTCTTTTCACAAACCACATATGGATCCACTAGTGGCATTGCATGTGTGTTCTTTTCATTAACCACATATGGATCCCCAAGTGTCATTCAATGTGTGATCTTTTCACAAAACACATATGGATCCACTAGTGTCATGGGATGTGTGTTCTTTTCATAAACCACAACTAGATTCATTAAATGTGTGTTCTTTTCACAAACCACATATGGTTCCACCAGTGTCATTGAAAGTGTGTTCTTTTCACAAACCACATATGGATCCACCAGAGTCATTACATGTGTGTCTTTTCATAAACCAGATATGGATCCCCTAGTGTCATTATATGTGTGTTCTTTTAATTAAATGTGTGTTCTTTTAACAAACCACATATGGTTCCACCAGTGTCGTTGAAAGTGTGTTCTTTTCACAAACCACATATGGATCCACCAGAGTCATTACATGTGGGTCTTTTCATAAACTAGATATGGATCCCCTAGTGTCATTATATGTGTGTTCTTTTAATTAACCACAGCTAGAGTCATTGCATGTCTGTTATTTTCACAAACCACATATGGATCCACTAGAGACATTTCATGTGTGTTCTTTTCATAAACCACACATGGATCCACCAGAGTAATTGCATGTGTGTTCTTTTCATTAACCACAGATAGATTCATTGCATGTTTGTTCTTTTCACAAACCACATATGGATCCACAAGAGTCATTGCATGTCTGTTCTTTTTATAAACTTCATATAGATCCACCAAAGTCATTGCATGTCTGTTATTTTCATAAACCACATGGATCCACAGAGTCATTGCATGTGTGTTATTTTCAAAAACCACAACTATATCCACCAGTGTCATTGCATGTGTGTTCTTTTCATAAACCACAACTAGAGTCATTGCATGTGTGTTCTTTTCATAAACCACAACTAGAGTCATTGAATGTGTGTTCTTTTGACAAACCACATATGGATCCACCAGTGGCATTGCATGTGTGTTATTTTCATTAACCACATATGGATCCCCTAATGTCATTGAATGTGTGTTCTTTTCATAAACCACATATGGATCCACCAGTGTCATGGGATGTGTGTTCTTTTCATAAACAACAACTAGATTCATTAAATGTGTGTTCTTTTCACAAACCACATATGGATCCACTAGTGTCATTGAATGTGTGTTCTTTTCACAAACCGCATATGGATCCACCAGAGTCATTGCATATGTGTTATTTTCATAAACCACATATGGATCCCCTATTGTCATTGCATGTGTGTTCTTTTCATTAACCACAGCTAGATTCATTGCATGTCTGTTATTTTCACAAACCACACATGGATCCACCAGAGTCATTGCATGTGTGTTATTTTCATAAACCACACATGGATCCACCAGAGTCATTGCATGTGTGTTCTTTTCATTAACCACAACTGGATTCATTGCATGTCTGTTCTTTTCACAAACCACATATGGATCCACAAGTGTCATTGCATGTCTGTTCTTTTTGTAAACCACATATGGATCCACCAGAGTCATTGCATGTCTGTTCTTTTCATAAACCACATGAGCATGTGTGTTCTTTTCATTAACCACATATGGTTCCCCTAGTGTTATTGAATGTGTGTTCTTTCCACAAACCACATATGGATCCACCAGAGTCATTGCACGTGTGTTCTTTTCATTAACCATGGCTAGAGTCATTGCATGTCTGTTCTTTTCACAAACCACATATGGATCCACTAGAGTCATTGCATGTCTGTTCTTTTCATAAACCACATATGGATCCACTAGAGTCATTGCATGTGTGTTCTTTTCATAAACCACATGGATGCACCAGAGTCATTGCATGTGTGTTATTTTCACAAACCACAACTAGATCCACCAGTGTCATTGCATGTGTGTTCTTTTCATACACCACAACTCGAGTCAATGCATGTGTATTCTTTTCATAAAACACAGCTAGAGTCATTGCATGTGTGTTCTTTTCACAAACAACATATGGATCCACCAGTGTCATTGCATGTGTGTTCTTTTAATTAACCACATATTTATCCGCTAGTGTCATTGAATGTGTGTTCTTTTCACAAAACACATATTAATCCACTAGTGGCATGGGATGTGCGTTCATTTCATTAACCACAGCTAGAGTCATTGCATGTCTGTTCTTTTCACAAACCACATATGGATCCACCAGAGTCATTGCATGTCTGTTCTTTTCATAAACCACATATGGATCCACCAGAGTCATTGCATGTCTGTTATTTGCATAAACCACATGTATCCACCAGAGTCATTGCATGTGTGTTATTTTCAAAAACTACAACTAGATCCACCAGTGTCATTGCATGTGTGTTCTTTTCATAAACCACAACTAGAGTCATTCCATGTGTGTTCTTTTCACAAACCACATATGGATCCACCAGTGGCATTGCATGTGTGTTCTTTTCATTAACCACATATGGATCCCCAAGTGTCATTGAATGTGTGATCTTTTCACAAACCACATATGGATCCACTAGTGTCATGGGATGTGTGTTCTTTTCATAAACCACAACTAGATTCATTAAATGTGTGTTCTTTTCACAAACCACATATGGTTCCACCAGTGTCATTGAAAGTGTGTTCTTTTCACAAACCACATATGGATCCACCAGAGTCATTACATGTGTGTCTTTTCATAAACCAGATATGGATCCCCTAGTGTCATTATATCTGTGTTCTTTTAATTAACCACAGCTAGAGTCATTGCATGTCTGTTATTTTCACAAACCACATATGGATCCACTAGAGACATTGAATGTGTGTTCTTTTCATAAACCACACATGGATCCACCAGAGTAATTGCATGTGTGTACTTTTCATTAACCATAGATAGATTCATTGCATGTTTGTTCTTTTCACAAACCACATATGGATCCACAAGAGTCATTGCATGTCTGTTCTTTTTATAAACTACATATAGATCCACCAAAGTCATTGCATGCCTGTTATTTTCATAAACCACATGGATCCACAGAGTCATTGCATGTGTGTTATTTTCAAAAACCATAACTATATCCACCAGTGTCATTGCATGTGTGTTCTTTTCATAAACCACAACTAGAGTCATTGCATGTGTGTTCTTTTCATAAACCACAACTAGAGTCATTAAATGTGTGTTCTTTTGACAAACCACATATGGATCCACCAGTGGCATTGCATGTGTGTTATTTTCATTAACCACATATGGATCCCCTAGTGTCATTGAATGTGTGTTCTTTTCATAAACCACATATGGATCCACCAGTGTCATGGGATGTGTGTTCTTTTCATAAACAACAACTAGAGTCACTAAATGTGTGTTCTTTTAACAAACCACATATGGATCCACTAGTGTCATTGAATGTGTGTTCTTTTCACAAACCGCATATGGATCCACCAGAGTCATTGCATATGTGTTATTATCATAAACCACATATGGATCCCCTATTGTCATTGCATGTGTGTTCTTTTCATCAACCACAGCTAGAGTCATTGCATGTCTAGTATTTTCACAAACCACATAAGGATCCACTAGAGTCAATGCATGTGTGTTCTTTTCATAAACCACACATGGATCCACCAGAGTCATTGCATCTGTGTTCTTTTCACTAACCACGTATGGATACCCTAGTGTCATTGAATGTGTGTTATTTTCACAAACCACATATGGATCCACCAGAGTCATTGCATGTGTGTTCTTTTCATTAACCACAACTAGAGTCATTGCATGTCTGTTCTTTTCACAAACCACATATGGATTCAGCAGAGTCATTGCATGTCTGTTCTTTTCATAAACCACATATGGATCCACAAGAGTCATTGCCTGTCTGTTCTTTTCACAAACCACATGGATCCACCAGAGTCATTGCATGTGTGTTATTTTCAAAAACCACAACTAGATCCACCAATTTCATTGAATGTGTGTTCTTTTCAAAAACCACATATGGATCCACCAATGTCATTGCATGTGTGTTCTTTTCATTAACCACATATGGTTCCCCTAGTATTATTGAATGTGTGTTCTTTCCACAAACCACATATGGATCCACCAGAGTCATTGCACGTGTGTTCTTTTCATTAACCACGGCTAGAGTCATTACATGTCTGTTCTTTTCACAAACCACATATGGATCCACTAGAGTCATTGCATGTCTGTTCTTGTCATAAACCACATATGGATCCACTAGAGTCATTGCTTGTATGTTCTTTTCATAAACCACATGGATGCACCAGAGTCATTGCATGTGTGTTATTTTCACAAACCACAACTAGATCCACCAGTGTCATTGCATGTGTGTTCTTTTCATACACCACAACTAGAGTCAATGCATGTGTATTCTTTTCATAAAACACAACTAGAGTCATTGCATGTGTGTTCTTTTCACAAACAACATATGGATCCGCCAGTGTCATTGCATGTGTGTTCTTTTAATTAACCACATATTTATCCGCTAGTGTCATTTAATGTGTGTTCTTTTCATAAAACACATATTAATCCACTAGTGGCATGGGATGTGCGTTCATTTCATTAACCACAGCTAGAGTCATTGCATGTCTGTTCTTTTCACAAACCACATATGGATCCACCAGAGTCATTGCATGTCTATTCTTTTCATAAACCACATATGGATCCACCAGAGTCATTGCATGTCTGTTATTTGCATAAACCACATGGATCCACCAGAGTCATTGCATGTGTGTTATTTTCAAAAACCACAACTAGATCCACCAGTGTCATTGCATGTGTGTTCTTTTCATAAACCACAACTAGAGTCATTCAATGTGTGTTCTTTTCACAAACCACATATGGATCCACTAGTGGCATTGCATGTGTGTTCTTTTCATTAACCACATATGGATCCCCAAGTGTCATTCAATGTGTGATCTTTTCACAAAACACATATGGATCCACTAGTGTCATGGGATGTGTGTTCTTTTCATAAACCACAACTAGATTCATTAAATGTGTGTTCTTTTCACAAACCACATATGGTTCCACCAGTGTCATTGAAATTGTGTTCTTTTCACAAACCACATATGGATCCACCAGAGTCATTACATGTGTGTCTTTTCATAAACCAGATATGGATCCCCTAGTGTCATTATATGTGTGTTCTTTTAATTAAATGTGTGTTCTTTTAACAAACCACATATGGTTCCACCAGTGTCGTTGAAAGTGTGTTCTTTTCACAAACCACATATGGATCCACCAGAGTCATTACATGTGGGTCTTTTCATAAACTAGATATGGATCCCCTAGTGTCATTATATGTGTGTTCTTTTAATTAACCACAGCTAGAGTCATTGCATGTCTGTTATTTTCACAAACCACATATGGATCCACTAGAGACATTTCATGTGTGTTCTTTTCATAAACAAACACATGGATCCACCAGAGTAATTGCATGTGTGTTCTTTTCATTAACCACAGATAGATTCATTGCATGTTTGTTCTTTTCACAAACCACATATGGATCCACAAGAGTCATTGCATGTCTGTTCTTTTTATAAACTTCATATAGATCCACCAAAGTCATTGCATGTCTGTTATTTTCATAAACCACATGGATCCACAGAGTCATTGCATGTGTGTTATTTTCAAAAACCACAACTATATCCACCAGTGTCATTGCATGTGTGTTCTTTTCATAAACCACAACTAGAGTCATTGCATGTGTGTTCTTTTCATAAACCACAACTAGAGTCATTGAATGTGTGTTCTTTTGACAAACCACATATGGATCCACCAGTGGCATTGCATGTGTGTTATTTTCATTAACCACATATGGATCCCCTAATGTCATTGAATGTGTGTTCTTTTCATAAACCACATATGGATCCACCAGTGTCATGGGATGTGTGTTCTTTTCATAAACAACAACTAGAGTCATTAAATGTGTGTTCTTTTCACAAACCACATATGGATCCACTAGTGTCATTGAATGTGTGTTCTTTTCACAAACCGCATATGGATCCACCAGAGTCATTGCATATGTGTTATTTTCATAAACCACATATGGATCCCCTATTGTCATTGCATGTGTGTTCTTTTCATTAACCACAGCTAGATTCATTGCATGTCTGTTATTTTCACAAACCACATATGGATCCACCAGAGTCATTGCATGTGTGTTATTTTCATAAACCACACATGGATCCACCAGAGTCATTGCATGTGTGTTCTTTTCATTAACCACAACTGGATTCATTGCATGTCTGTTCTTTTCACAAACCACATATGGATCCACAAGTGTCATTGCATGTCTGTTCTTTTTGTAAACCACATATGGATCCACCAGAGTCATTGCATGTCTGTTCTTTTCATAAACCACATGAGCATGTGTGTTCTTTTCATTAACCACATATGGTTCCCCTAGTGTTATTGAATGTGTGTTCTTTCCACAAACCACATATGGATCCACCAGAGTCATTGCACGTGTGTTCTTTTCATTAACCACGGCTAGAGTCATTGCATGTCTGTTCTTTTCACAAACCACATATGGATCCACTAGAGTCATTGCATGTCTGTTCTTTTCATAAACCACATATGGATCCACTAGAGTCATTGCATGTGTGTTCTTTTCATAAACCACATGGATGCACCAGAGTCATTGCATGTGTGTTATTTTCACAAACCACAACTAGATCCACCAGTGTCATTGCATGTGTGTTCTTTTCATACACCACAACTAGAGTCAATGCATGTGTATTCTTTTCATAAAACACAGCTAGAGTCATTGCATGTGTGTTCTTTTCACAAACAACATATGGATCCGCCAGTGTCATTGCATGTGTGTTCTTTTAATTAACCACATATTTATCCGCTAGTGTCATTTAATGTGTGTTCTTTTCATAAAACACATATTAATCCACTAGTGGCATGGGATGTGCGTTCATTTCATTAACCACAGCTAGAGTCATTGCATGTCTGTTCTTTTCACAAACCACATATGGATCCACCAGAGTCATTGCATGTCTATTCTTTTCATAAACCACATATGGATCCACCAGAGTCATTGCATGTCTGTTATTTGCATAAACCACATGGATCCACCAGAGTCATTGCATGTGTGTTATTTTCAAAAACCACAAATAGATCCACCAGTGTCATTGCATGTGTGTTCTTTTCATAAACCACAACTAGAGTCATTCAATGTGTGTTCTTTTCACAAACCACATATGGATCCACCAGTGGCATTGCATGTGTGTTCTTTTCATTAACCACATATGGATCCCCAAGTGTCATTCAATGTGTGATCTTTTCACAAAACACATATGGATCCACTAGTGTCATGGGATGTGTGTTCTTTTCATAAACCACAACTAGATTCATTAAATGTGTGTTCTTTTCACAAACCACATATGGTTCCACCAGTGTCATTGAAAGTGTGTTCTTTTCACAAACCACATATGGATCCACCAGAGTCATTACATGTGTGTCTTTTCATAAACCAGATATGGATCCCCTAGTGTCATTATATGTGTGTTCTTTTAATTAAATGTGTGTTCTTTTCACAAACCACATATGGTTCCACCAGTGTCGTTGAAAGTGTGTTCTTTTCACAAACCACATATGGATCCACCAGAGTCATTACATGTGGGTCTTTTCATAAACCAGATATGGATCCCCTAGTGTCATTATATGTGTGTTCTTTTAATTAACCACAGCTAGAGTCATTGCATGTCTGTTATTTTCACAAACCACATATGGATCCACTAGAGACATTTCATGTGTGTTCTTTTCATAAACCACACATGGATCCACCAGAGTAATTGCATGTGTGTTCTTTTCATTAACCACAGATAGATTCATTGCATGTTTGTTCTTTTCACAAACCACATATGGATCCACAAGAGTCATTGCATGTCTGTTCTTTTTATAAACTTCATATAGATCCACCAAAGTCATTGCATGTCTGTTATTTTCATAAACCACATGGATCCACAGAGTCATTGCATGTGTGTTATTTTCAAAAACCACAACTATATCCACCAGTGTCATTGCATGTGTGTTCTTTTCATAAACCACAACTAGAGTCATTGCATGTGTGTTCTTTTCATAAACCACAACTAGAGTCATTGAATGTGTGTTCTTTTGACAAACCACATATGGATCCACCAGTGGCATTGCATGTGTGTTATTTTCATTAACCACATATGGATCCCCTAGTGTCATTGAATGTGTGTTCTTTTCATAAACCACATATGGATCCACCAGTGTCATGGGATGTGTGTTCTTTTCATAAACAACAACTAGAGTCATTAAATGTGTGTTCTTTTCACAAACCACATATGGATCCACTAGTGTCATTGAATATGTGTTCTTTTCACGAACCGCATATGGATCCACCAGAGTCATTGCATATGTGTTATTTTCATAAACCACATATGGATCCCCTATTGTCATTGCATGTGTGTTCTTTTCATTAACCACAGCTAGATTCATTGCATGTCTATTATTTTCACAAACCACATATGGATCCACCAGAGTCATTGCATGTGTGTTATTTTCATAAACCACACATGGATCCATCAGAGTCATTGCATGTGTGTTCTTTTCATTAACCACAACTGGATTCATTGCATGTCTGTTCTTTTCACAAACCACATATGGATCCACAAGTGTCATTGAATATGTGTTCTTTTCACAAACCACATACGGATCCACCGGAGGCATTGCTTGTGTGTTCTTTTCGTAAAACACATATGGATCCACCAGAGTTATTGCATGTCTGTTATTTGCATAAACCACATGGATCCACCGGAGTCATTGCATGTGTGCTATTTTCAAAAACCACAACTAGATCCACCAGTGTCATTGCATGTGTGTTCTTTTCATAAACCACAACTAGAGTCATTGAATGTGTGTTCTTTTCACAAACCACATATGGATCCACTAGTCGCATTACATGTGTGTTCTTTTCATTAACCACAACTAGAGCCATTGGATGTGTGTTCTTTTCACAAACCACATATGGATCCACCAGAGTCATTGCATGTGTGTTCTTTTGACAAACCACATATGGATCCACCAGTGTCATTGCATGTGTGTTCTTTTCATAAACCAGATATGGATCCCCTAGTGTCATTGCATGTGTGTTCTTTTCATTAACCACAACTAGAGTCATTGCATGCCTGTTCTTTTCACAAACCACATATGGATCCACTAGATTCATTTAATGTGTGTTCTTTCCACAAACCACATATGGATCCACCAGAGTCAGTCCATGTTTGTTCTTTTCATAAACCACATGGATTCACCAGAGTCATTTCATGTGTGTTCTTTTCATTAACCACAACTAGATTCATTCCATGTGTGTTCTTTTCGCAAACCACAAATGGATCCACCAGAGTCATTTAATGTCTATTCTTTTCATAAACCACATGGATCCACTAGAGTTATTGCATGTGTGTTCTTTTCACAAACCACACATGGATCCGACAGTGTCATTGAATGTGTGTTCTTTTCAAAAACCACATATGGATCCACCAGTGTCATTGAATGTGTGTTCTTTTCATAAACCACATATGGATCCCCTAGTGTCATTGCATGTGTGTTCTTTTTTCATTAACCATAGCTAGAGTCATTGCATGTCTATTCTTTTCACAAACCACATATGGATCCACTAGAGTCATTTCATGTGTGTTCTTTTCACAATCCAAATATGGATCTACCAGACTCATTGCATGTCTATTCTTTTCATAAACCACATGGGTCCACCAGAGTCATTGCATTTGTGTTCTTTTCATAAACCACAACTAGAGTCTTTAAATGTGTGTTCTTTTCACAAAGCACATATGGATCCACCAGAGGCATTGCTTGTGTGTTCTTTTCGTAAAACACATATGGATCCACCAGAGTTATTGCATGTCTGTTATTTGCATAAACCACATGGATCCACCGGAGTCATTGCATGTATGTTATTTTCAAAAACCACAACTAGATCCACCAGTGTCATTGCATGTGTGTTCTTTTCATAAACCACAACTAGAGTCATTGAATGTGTGTTCTTTTCACAAACCACATATGGATCCACTAGTCGCATTACATGTGTGTTCTTTTCATTAACCACATATGGATCCCCAAGTGTCATTGAATGTGTGATCTTTTCACAAACCACATATGGATCCACTAGTGTCATGGGATGTGTGTTCTTTTCATAAACCACAACTAGAATCATTAAATGTGTGTTCTTTTCACAAACCACATATGGTTCCAGTAGTGTCATCGAAAGTGTGTTCTTTTCACAAACCACATATGGATCCACCAGAGTCATTGCATGTCTGTCTTTTCATAAACCAGATATGGATCCCCTAGTGTCATTATATGTGTGTTCTTTTAATTAACCACAGCTAGAGTCATTGCATGTCTGTTATTTTCACAAACCACAAATGGTCCACTAGAGACATTGCATGTGTGTTCTTTTCATAAACCACACATGGATCCACCAGAGTAATTGCATGTGTGTTCTTTTCTTTAACCACAGCTGGATTCATTGCATGTTTGTTCTTTTCACAAACCACATATGTATCCACAAGAGTCATTGCATGTCTGTTATTTTTATAAACTACATATAGATCCACCAAAGTCATAGCATGTCTTTTATTTTAATAAACCACATGGATCCACCAGAGTCATTGCATGTGTGTTATTTTCAAATACCACAACTATATCCACCAGTGTCGTTGCATGTGTGTTCTTTTCATAAACCACAACTAGAGTCATTGCATGTGTGTTCTTTTCATAAACCAGAACTAGAGTCATTGAATGTGTGTTCTTTTGACAAACCACATATGGATCCACCAGTGGCATTACATGTGTGTTATTTTCATTAACCACATATGGATCCCTTAGTGTCATTGAATGTGTGTTCTTTTCACAAACCACATATGGATCCACCAGTGTCATGGGATGTGTGTTCTTTTCATAAACCACAACTAGAGTCATTAAATGTGTGTTATTTTCACAAACCACATATGGATCCACTAGTGTCATTGAATGTGTGTTATTTTCACAAACCGTATATGGATCCACCAGAGTCATTGCATATGTGTTATTTTCATAAACCACATATGGATCCCCTATTGTCATTGCATGTATGTTCTTTTCATTAACCACAGCTAGAGTCATTGCATGTCTGTTATTTTCACAAACCACAAATGGTCCACTAGAGACATTGCATGTGTGTTCTTTTCATAAACCACACATGGATCCACCAGAGTAATTGCATGTGTGTTCTTTTCTTTAACCACAGCTGGATTCATTGCATGTTTGTTCTTTTCACAAACCACATATGTATCCACAAGAGTCATTGCATGTCTGTTATTTTTATAAACTACATATAGATCCACCAAAGTCATAGCATGTCTTTTATTTTAATAAACCACATGGATCCACCAGAGTCATTGCATGTGTGTTATTTTCAAATACCACAACTATATCCACCAGTGTCGTTGCATGTGTGTTCTTTTCATAAACCACAACTAGAGTCATTGCATGTGTGTTCTTTTCATAAACCAGAACTAGAGTCATTGAATGTGTGTTCTTTTGACAAACCACATATGGATCCACCAGTGGCATTACATGTGTGTTATTTTCATTAACCACATATGGATCCCTTAGTGTCATTGAATGTGTGTTCTTTTCACAAACCACATATGGATCCACCAGTGTCATGGGATGTGTGTTCTTTTCATAAACCACAACTAGAGTCATTAAATGTGTGTTATTTTCACAAACCACATATGGATCCACTAGTGTCATTGAATGTGTGTTATTTTCACAAACCGTATATGGATCCACCAGAGTCATTGCATATGTGTTATTTTCATAAACCACATATGGATCCCCTATTGTCATTGCATGTATGTTCTTTTCATTAACCACAACTAGAGTCATTGCATGTCTGTTATTTTCACAAACCACATATGGATCCACTAGAGTCATTGCATGTGTGTTCTTTTCATAAACCACACATGGATCCACCAGAGTCATTGCATGTGTGTTCTTTTCATTAACCACAACTGGATTCATTGCATGTCTCTTCTTTTCATAAACCACATATGGATCCCCAAGTGACATTGCATGTCTGTTCTTTGCATAAACCACATGAGCGTGTGTTTTATTTTCACAAACCACACATGGATCCACCAGTGTCATTGAATGTGTGTTTTTTTTCCTAAAACACATATGGATCCACCAGTGTCATTGCATGTGTGTTCTTTTCATTAACCACAACTAGAGCCATTGGATGTGTGTTCTTTTCACAAACTACATATGGATCCACCAGAGTCATTGCATGTGTGTTCTTTTCACGAACCACATATGGATCCACCAGTGACATTGCATTTGTGTTCTGTTCATAAAACAGATATGGATCCCCTAGTGTCATTGCATGTGTGTTCTTTTCATTAACCACATATGGATCCACTAGAGTCATTTAATGTGTGATCTTTCCACAAACCACGTATGGATCCACCAGAGTCATTCGATGTCTGTTCTTTTTATAAACCACATGGATCCACCAGAGTAATTTCATGTGTGTCCCTTTCATTAAACACAACTAGATTCATTGCATGTGTGTTCTTTTAACAAACCACAAATGGATCCACCAGAGTCATTTCATGTCTGTTCTTTTCATAAACCACATGGATCCACTAGAATCATTGCATGTCTGTTCTTTTCACAAAGCAAACACGGATCCACCAGTGTCATTGAATGTGTGTTCTTTTCAAAAACCACATATGGATCCACCAGTGTCATTTCACGTGTGTTCTTTTTATTAACCACATATGGATCCCCTAGTGTCATTGAATGTGTGTTCGTTTTACAAACCACATATGGATCCACCAAAGTCATTGCATGTGTGTTCTTTTCATTAACCACATCTAGAGTCATTGTATGTCTGTTCTTTTCACAAACCACATATGGATCCACCAGAATCATTTCATGTCTGTTCTTTTCATAATCCATATGAGCATGTGTGTTCTTTTCACAAACCACACATGGATCCACCTGTGTCATTGAATGTGTGTTTTTTTCCTAAAACACATATGGATCCACCAGTGTCATTGCATGTGTGTTCTTTTCATTAACCACCACTAGAGTCATTGAATGTGTTTTCTTTTCACAAACCACATATGGATCCACCAGAGTCATTGCATGTGTGTTCTTTTCACAAACCACATATAGATCCACTAGTGTCATTCCATGTGTGTTCTTTTCATAAACCACATATGGATCCCCTAGTGTCTTTGCATGTGTGTTCTTTTCATTAACCACATCTAGAGTCATTGCATGTCTATTATTTTCACAAACCACAGATGGATTCACTAGAGTCATTTCGTGTGTGTTCTTTTCACAAACCACATATGGATCCACCAGAGTCATTGCATGTCTGTTCTTTTCATAAACCACATGGGTCCACAAGAGTCTTTGCATTTGTGTTCTTTTCATAAAACACAACTAGAGTCATTAAATGTGTGTTCTTTTCACAAACCACATATGGATCCACCAGTGTCATTGAATATGTGTTCTTTTCACAAACCACATATGGATCCACCAGAGTCATTGCATGTGTGTTATTTTCCTAAAACACATATGGATCCACTAGAGTCATTGCATGTCTGTTCTTTTCATAAACCACATGGATCCACTAGAGTCATTGCATGTGCGTTCTTTTCATTAACCACAGCTAGAGTCATTGCATGTGTGTTCTTTTCACAAACCACATATGGATCCACTAGAGTCATTGCATGTGTGTTCTTTCCACAAACCACATATGGATCCACAAGAGTCATTGCATTTGTGTTCTTTTCATAAACCACATATGGATCTCCTAGTGTCATTGCATGTGTGTTCTTTTGACAAACCAGATATGGATCCACAGAGTCATTGCATGTCTATTTTTTTCATAAACCACATGGGTCCACCAGAGTCATTGCATTTGTGTTCTTTTCATAAACCACAACTAGAGTCATTAAATGTGTGGTCTTTTCACAAACCATATATGGATCCACTAGTGTCATTGAATATGTGTTCTTTTCACAAACCACATATGGATCCACCAGACTCATTGCATGTCTGTTCTTTTCATAAACCACATATAGATCCCCTAGTATCATTGCATGCGTGTTCTTTTTATAAACCACATATGGCTCCCCTAGTGTCATTGCATGTGTGTTCTTTTCATTAACCACAACTAGAGTCATTGCATGTCTGTTCTTTTCACAAACCACATATGGATCCACTTGAGTCATTTAATGTGTGTTCTTTTCACAAACCACATATGGATCCACCAGAGTCATTCCATGTCTATTTTTTTCATAACCACATGGATCCAGCAGAGTCATTGCATGTGTGTTATTTTCATTAACCACAACTAGATTCATTGCATGTGTGTTCTTTTCACAAACCACATATGGATCCACCAGAGTCATTTCATGTCTATTCTTTTCATAACCACATGGATCCACTAGAGTCATTGCATGTGTGTTCTTTTCACAAACCACACATGGATCCACTAGTGTCATTGAATGTGTGCTCTTTTCTAAAACCACATATGGATCCACCAGTGTCATTTCATGTATGTTCTTTTCATTAACCACATATGGATACCCTAGTGTCATTGAATGTGTGTTTGTTTCACAAACCACATATTTGATCCACCAAAGTCATTGCATGTGTGTTCTTTTCATTTACCACAACTAGAGTCATTGCATGTTTGTTCTTTTCACAAAGCACATATGGATCCACCAGAATCATTGCATGTTTGTTCTTTTCATAATCCACATGAGCATGTGTGTTCTTTTCATAAACCACATATGGATCCACTAGTGTCATTGAATATGTGTTCTTTTCCTAAAACACATATGGATCCACCAGTGTCATTGCATGTGTGTTCTTTTCATTAACCACAACTAGAGTCATTGAATGTGTGTTCTTTTCACAAACCACATATGGATCCACCAGAGTCATTGCATGTGTGTTCTTTTCACAAACCACATATGGATTCACCAGTGTCATTGCATTTGTGTTCTGTTCATAAACCACATATGGATCCCCTAGTGTCATTGCATGTGTCTTCTTTTCATTAACCAGAGCTAGAGTCATTGCATGTCTATTCTTTTCACAAACCACATATGGATCCACTAGAGTTATTTCATGTGTGTTCTTTTCACAAACCACATATGGATCCACCAGAGTCATTGCATGACTGTTCTTTTCATAAACCACATGGGTCCACCAGAGTCATTGCATGTGTGTTCTTTTCATAAGCCACAGCTAGAGTCATGACATGTGTGTTCTTTTCACAAACCACATATGGATCCACCAGAGTCATTGCATGTGTGTTCTTTTCATAAAACACATATGGATCTCCTAGTGTCATTGCATGTGTGTTCTTTTCATTAACCACAACTAGAGTCATTGCATGTCTGTTATTTTCTCAAACCACATATGGATCCACTAGAGTCTGTCAAATCCCAAAATTTTCCAAATTTTGGAATGTGAAATAGATAAAAAAAATTGGTGAATTGTTTGACTTTATTGAAAATTCTCAACAAAAAGAAACCTTTTGAATTGGAAAGAATTCACTCTATTATAACCTAAGTAGCCATATAGGCAAAAGGTGTGGATTGAGTATTAGTTTTAGTATTTGAGTGAATGTTTACAAAACTGAAAATCATGAAGCATTCATAAGAATTTCATTATATCCATGTAAAGTTGTGAAAAATTGAATCCAAATGCTAATATCTAAATCTGAAAGTTAAATTGCCCAAATGTTTCTATAAGGAATATAAAGATATTTATGAAGCCACCATCTACAAACTAGTAAAAATGTTATAAATATGATCTTATAATAATTTATGAAGTCGATTTAGAAAAATTTAGAAAAACAAAAGAAAAAACAAAGAAAAAACAAAATGTGCCACCGGCCGGCCCACTCAGTCGACGGAGGAGCTCTCGCACGGGAGAAGGATCGATTCCCAGGTTGCATAAAAAACCGTGCGAAATCGACTTTCTCAAACCTATCTCTATTTAAATCGTTATATCTTTTTATCTACAACTCCGAGTTGACTTCTATTTGTTTCTACTTGTTCCCTACTCTAAGTTCTATCTCCCGACCATCCTAAACCCCTATATAATCTCCAGGAGTCACAGCTTTACCACTTTTCCTTCTCGAAATCCTGAATCTACACCCTCCTGAATCATATTTTGCTTCTAAACCTATCTAAACATTGTCGGATGCCTTCGGATCCAACACGAAAGTTGTAGATCTCATCGAAATCTTTCAGTTCCAGCAAATGTCAGCTCTTTTCATCAACCACAGACGAAGAATTTCGCCACACAATATTTCAGATCCGACGGCGTAATTCCAAGATTTACTCGCGCTCGTTTCTTCAAATCCAAATTCATTTGGTAAAAAGGTAGATCTAATGATTCTCCACAACTTTCATGTTAGAAGTTTTTTGATTTGATCTAAAGATTTTTCTCTCTAATACATATGTGTTTCTAATATTTTGAGAGGTAAAATCGAGCCGATTTGAAACCATCTTCTCTCCTATCCACTGGATCTTATCCCGACGGTCGAGATTCAATCATCCCGTTCAGCTGCCTCGTCATCGCCACGTCATCAACATGTCAGCGTCTAGTCCCAGTCAGCATGCATGGTCAACATTTCCAGTCAGCGGAATATTCCGTTCGAATTTAAAATTACAGATTATAGATCTAACTTGTAAAATCTATAAAAATTCATACTATCTCTAAAAATTACGTATAATATATCAAATTGAAAATAGGTCCATGTAGTTTATTAATATCCGATTAGATAGAAATTTCTCGCAACAGTTAACTGATAATTAATTAAATAGTTTTAATGTCCTTTTGGAGTAATAAATTTTGTTGGAGATATGCCCAAGAGGAAATAATAAAAGTGGTTATTATTATATCTTTGTGTTTATGATGAAAGTTTACATCCCATGCTATAATTGTGTTATAAGGAAACTCTAATACATGTGTATTTTGTAAACATAAAAGAGTCCCTAGTAAGCCTCTTGTTTAACTAGCTTGTTGATTAATTGATGATCATGGTTTCCTGATCATGGACACTGGATGTGATTAAAAACAAGTTTATATCATTAGGAGACTGATGTGATGGACACACACCCATAGTAAGCGTAGCATAAGATCAAGTCATTAAGTTCGTATTGCTGTTAGCTTTCAAATGCATAGTAACCTAATCCTTCGACCATGAGGTTATGTTAATCACCATCACCGGATGGATACTTTGATAACATCAAACGCCGCTTCGTAACTAGGTGGTTATAAAGGTGCCATTGGGTATTCTGAAAGTATGTGTTGAAGCGCATAAACCAAGATTGGGATTTGTCCATCCATATGACAGATAGATATACTCTGGGCTCTCTCGGTGGAATGTCATCTAGATAGCTTGCAAGTATGTGACTGGGATACAAGGGATGACATAACATGGAACGAGTAAAGAGTACTTATCAGTAACGAGTTAGAACTAGGTATAGAGATACCGACGATCAAACCTCGGATAAGTAGAATGTCGTGTGACAAAGGGAATTGGTTTCGTATGTAAATGGTTCTATCGATCACAAAGTCATCGTTGAGTATGTGGGAGCCGTTATAGATCTCCAGATCCCGCTGATGGTTATTGATCGGAGAGGTGTCTTCATCATGTCTGCATATTCACGAACCGTAGGGTGACACACTTAAGGTTCGAAGTTGTTTTAAGTAGATATCGAATATGCGTTGGAGACCAAATATTGTTCGGAGTCTCGGAATGGATCCGGGACATCACGAGGAGATCCGGAATGGTCTGGAGAATAAGATTCATATATTGGGGATCATTTTATAAGTTAGGAAATGTTCTGGAGTGTTTGTATGGAGATTCTAGAAGGTTTCGGAACGTTCTGGAAGGTTGTAGAGGATTTCTTGGAGTTTGCTTGAAAACCAAGAAAGGATCAAGGGAGTCCAAGTGGGGCAAGACATGGATTCATGGGGGAGGAGGACTCCTCCCCCCAACCCGCCGGCCCAAGGAGGAGGGGAGTCCTACTAGGACTCCCCCTCCCCAGGCGCGCCTCCCTCCTTTAAATAGAAGGGAGGGGGCGCCCCCTCTTGCTCCTCCTATCACAACAACCAATCTTTGCCACCTCTCTCCTCCACCTTTCTTCTGCACAGGCATAGGCGAAGCCCTGCAGAATTCTCACCTCCACCACCACCACCACGTCGTCGTGCTGCTGGGATTCAGTGGAGAAGATCTACTACCTCCGCTGCTCGCTGGAACGGGGAGAGGAAGGTCTGCTTCGACTCCGCACGTGTGACCGTCATGGAAAGCGCTGTCACGGGGCTGGAAGGATCGTCCACACGATCTTGAGATCGACAAGTGATCGACTACATCATCCACGAGATTTAATCTCGTAACGCTTTTGGTTCTACGAGGGTTAGTACCGATCTATCTCGTTGCTCATGTTTAATAGATTAGATCTTGGCTTTTATCTAGATTAGATCTGGGTTTTGTTTGTTCTTGCGGTAGAATTTTTTTGTTTTCCATGCTACGAACCCATCAGTGGTATCAGAGCCTTGTCTATGCGTACATCTATTGCATGAGTAGAACACAATGAGGGTGTGGGCGTTGGTGCTCGTGTCGTCTTTTGCTATGTGTGTACTTTGCATCTTGCGGTATGGTGGGATGAAGCGGCTCGGGCTAACATTACATGTCATCGTACAAGAGACTTGCTCCACGCTTGACGTGCAACTTGCTTTGCACAAGTGGCTTTGCGGGTGTCTGTATCTCCCATCATAGTATAGATCAAATCTACACTTTGCACTTGATAGCACTTGTATCAACGTTGTGGTTCAGTTTTGTAGGTAAGATCCATTCTTAGTCGAAAGCCCCAAGCCACGTAAAACTTGCAAAGAAAATTAGAGGCATCTAACTTGTTTTTGCAGGGGGGTTTGTGATGTGATATGGCCTACATGTGATTGTGATTGTATTTGATATATGCAATGATCCTTGTTGTAATATGGCAACCGGTAGGAGCCTAATGGTTGTCTTTAATTCTGTTAAGACCTGCGTGTCTATTCATCTTGTAATAGCTTTGTTCCAAGTAGTTGTAATAGTTGCTAGTGATGATGGACAACCATGAAGCGGCGCCACGGAGCTTGACGCAATGCTGGTGATGATGGAGATCATGTCCGTGCTTTGGAGATGGAGATCAAAGGCATAAGAAGAAAGGGCCATATCATATCACACTAATTATGAATTGCCTGTGATGTTAATCCTTTATGCATCTTGTATTGCTTAGATCACGACGGTAGCATTATAAGATGATCCCTCTCACTAAATATCAAGTAATAAAGTGTTCGTCCTTAGTTGGCACCGTTGCTAAGACTCGTCGTTTTGAAGCATCTCGTGATGATCGGCTGTGATAGACTCTACGTGTGCATACAACGGGTGCAATCCAGATTTGCACATGTGGAAACTAAAGGTTAATCTTGACGAGCCTAGCATGTACAGACATGGTCTCGGAACACGAATACCGAAAGGTAGAGCATGAGTCATATGATTGATATGATGAACATGAAGATTGTTCGCCGATGAAGCTACATCATCTCACGTGATGATCGGACTTGGTGTAGTGGATTTGGTTTGTGTAATCACCAAAACAACTCGAGGGATGTTGTTTTGAGTGGGAGTTCACCTAGTTAATTTAAGAATTAAATTTGAACACTATTTATCATAAACTTAGTCTAAACTACTTGCAAATTTGTTGTAGATTATGGCGAACGTTTCCATCAATTTCAATGCGTTCCTAGAGAAAGAAAAACTTAAGAACAATGGAAGCAATTTCACGGACTGGTTCCGTGGACTGATGATCGTCCTCAGGGCTGGTCAGTTGACCTATGTGCTCGAAGCACCGCTAGGTGACCCACCTGCAGAAGATGCCACCGATGACGTAAAGAATGTTTATGCCACTCGGAAACATCACTACTCCATAGTTCAGTGTGCCATCCTGTACGGTTTAGAATCGGAGATTCAAAAACGTTTTGAGCACCATGACCCGTTTGAGATCATTAAGGAGCTCAAACTCATTTTTGAGACTCACGCGGCCATGGAAAGCTATGAAGCTTCTGAGAAGTTCTTTACCTGCAAGATGGAAGAGGGTAGCTCCGTTAGCGAGCACGTGCTCACCATGTCTGGGCACACAAACAAACTCCGAGAGTTGGGGATACCGATTCCTAATGAATTGGGGATTCACCGTGTCCTCCAATCACTGCCACCAAGTTACAAGAACTTTGTGATGAACTACAATATGCACTGCATGAACAAGACGTTGCCTGAACTATCATCCATGCTGAAAACTGCTGAAGTGGAGATCATGAAGGAGAACCAAGTGTTGATGGTCAATAAGACCACCAATTTCAAGAAATGGGGCAAGCCTAAGAACAGGGGAAACTTCAAGAAGGACGGCAAGAAAGCTGCCGCACCTGCTAAGAAGCCCAAGGCTGGTCCTAAGCCTGAAACTGAGTGCTTCTACTGCAAGGGTGCTGGTCACTAGAAGCGTAACTGCCCCAAATACCTGGCGGATCTGAAGAACGGCAACATCAAGAAGAAAGGTATATTCGATATACATGTTATAGATGTGTATCTTACTAGTAATCGTAGTAGTGCACAGGTATTTGATCTTGGTTCGGTTGCTCATATTTGTAACTCGAAACAGGAGCTGTGGAATAAACGAAGACTGGCAAGAGACGAGGTGACGATGCGCGTTGGAAATGGCTCCAAGGTTGATGTTATCGCCGTCGGCACACTCCCTCTGCATCTACCATCAGGATTAGTTATAAATTTAAATAATTGTTATTTGGTGCCTGCGTTAAGCATGAACATTATATCTGGATCTTGTTTATTGCGAGACGGTTACTCTTTTAAGTCTGAGAATAAAGGTTGTTCGATTTATAGGGAGTAATATCTTTTATGGTTATGCACCTGAGATGAATGGTTTATTCTTATTGAATCTCGATAGTAGTGATACACATGTTCACAACATAGATGCTAAACGAATAAAATTGAATGATAATTCTACATACATGTGGCACTGTCGTCTTGGTCACATTGGAGTGAAGCGTATGAAGAAACTCCATTCTGATGGACTTCTTGAATCACTTGATTTTGAATCACTTGAAAGATGCGAAGCATGTCTAATGGGAAAAATGACTAAGACTCCATTCTCTGGAATAATGGAGCGAGCTACAGACTTATTGGAAATAATACATACCGATGTGTGCGGTCCAATGAGTGTAGCATCGCGTGGTGGATATCGTTATGTTCTCACTTTCACGGATGACTTGAGTAGATATGGGTATGTCTACTTTATGAAACATAAGTCCGAAACTTTCGAGAAGTTTAAGGAATTTCAAAGTGAAGTGGAAAATCATCGTAACAAGAAGATTAAGTTTCTGCGTTCTGACCGCGGAGGTGAATATATGAGTTATGAGTTTGGCATGCATTTAAAGAAATGTGGAATACTTTCACAGTTGACACCACCAGGAACACCACAGCGTAATGGTGTGTCCGAACGTCGTAATCGAACTCTCTTAGATATGGTTCGGTCTATGATGTCTCTTACAGATTTACCATTATCATTTTGGGGCTATGCATTAGAGACAGCCGCATTCACTTTAAATAGGGCACCATCTAAATCCGTTGAAACGACACCATTTAATTGTGGTTTGGAAAGAAACCTAAGTTGTCGTTCCTTAAAGTTTGGGGTTGCGAAGCATATGTAAAGAAGTTACAGCCTGATAAGCTTGAACCCAAAGCGGAGAAATGCGTCTTCATAGGATACCCTAAAGATACAATTGGGTATACCTTCTATCATAGATCCGAAGGCAAAGTTTTCGTTGCTAAGAATGGATCCTTTCTGGAGAAGGAATTTCTCTCGAAAGAAGTGACTGGAAGGAAAGTAGAACTTGACGAGGTTATTGAACCTTCTTTCGGAGTTGAGAGTAGCGTAGCACCGGAAGATGTTTCTGTGCTGCCTGCACCAACTGGAGAGGAAGCTAATGATGATGATCATGAAACTTCGAACAAAGTTACTACTAAACCTCGTAGGTCAACGAGGATTCGTACCACTCCTGAGTGGTATAACTCTTCCTTGAACGTCATGTTGGTGGACAACACTGATGACCCTGCGACGTATGAAGAAGCTATGGTGAGCCCAGATTCCGACAAATGGCTAGAAGCCATGAAATCCGAAATGGGATCCATGTACGAAAACCAAGTATGGACTTTGGTGGACTTACCGGATGGCCGTAAGGCTGTCGAAAACAAATGGATTTTCAAAAGAAAAACAGATGCTGATGGTAATGTTACCATCTATAAAGCTCAACTTGTCACGAAAGGGTTCTGACAAATTCAAGGAGTTGACTATGATGAGACTTTCTCACCAGTAGCGAAGCTAAAGTCTGTGAGGATTATGTTAGCAATCGATGCATATTTCGATTATGAAATTTGGCAGATGGATGTCAAAACGGTGTTCCTTAATGGTGACATTGAGGAAGAGTTGTATATGGTACAACCCAAGGGTTTTGTCGATCCTAAAGATGTTGACAAGGTATGCAAACTTCAGCGCTCCATTTATGGACTGAAGCAAGCATCCCGAAGTTGGAATCAACGTTTTGATAAAGTAATCAAAAACTTTGGATTTATACAAACTTATGGAGAAGCTTGTATTTACAAGAAAGTGAGTGGGAGCTCTGTAGCATTCCTAGTACTATATGTAGATGACATATTGTTGATTGGGAATGATATAGAACTTCTTAATAGCGTCAAAACCTATTTGAATAATAGTTTTTCGATGAAGGATCTTGGCGAAGCGGCATATATTCTAGGCATCAAGATTTATAGAGATAGATCAAGATGCCTAATAGCTCTTTCACAAAGTACATACTTAGACAAGGTTCTAAAGAAGTTTAGAATGGAAGAGAGCAAGAAAGGGTTCGTGCCCATGTTGTCAGGTAAGACCTTGAGTAAAACTCAAAGTCCATTGCTGACAAAAGATAGAAAAGATGAATAAAATTCCCTATGCCTCGGCCATAGGTTCTATCATGTATGCCATGCTGTGTACAAGACCGGATATAGCACATGCTGTTAGTTTGACTAGCAGATATCAAAGTGATCCTGGAATGGAACACTGGACAGCGGTCAAGAATATCCTAAAGTACCTGAATAGGACTAAGGATATGGTTCTTTCTTATGGAGGTGATGAACAGCTTGTTGTAAACGGTTACACTGATGCTAGTTGGAACACCGATCCAGATGACTCAAGTCACATGCCGATACGTATTTATTTTGAATGGTGCTGCAGTGAGCTGGAGGAGTGCCAAGCAGAGCGTTGTGGCGAAATCTTCAACTGAATCGGAATACATAGCTGCTTCGGAGGCTGCACAAGAAGGCATATGGATGAAGGAGTTCATTACTGAACTTGGCGTAGTTCCTAGTGCATTAGACCCGATGGCCATCTACTGTGACAACACAGGTGCCATAGCTAATGCACAGGAGCCAAGGTCACATAGCAAGCTATTCGCGAGTATGTCCAAGATGGTGACATAAAGATTTGCAAAGTACACACTGATCTGAATGTAGCAGATCCGTTGACTAAACCTCTCCCTAGAGCAAAGCATGACCAACACTAGAACGCCATGGGTGTTCGGTATATTACCATGTAATCTAGATTATTGACTCTAGTGCAAGTGGGAGACTGTTGGAGATATGCCCAAGAGGCAATAATAAAAGTGGTTATTATTATATCTTTGTGTTTATGATGAAAGTTTACATCCCATGCTATAATTGTATTATAAGGAAACTCTAATACATGTGTGTTTTGTAAACATAAAAGAATCCCTAGTAAGCCTCTTGTTGAACTAGCTTGTTGATTAATTGATGATCATGGTTTCCTGATCATGGACACTGGATGTGATTAATAACAAGGTTATATCATTAGGAGAATGATGTGATGGACATACACCCATAGTAAGCGTAGCATAAGATCAAGTCATTAAGTTCATATTTCTGTTAGCTTTCAAATGCATAGTAACCTAATCCTTCGACCATGAGGTTATGTTAATCACCATCACCGGAAGGATACTTTGATAACATCAAACGCCGCTTCGTAACTGGGTGGTTATAAAGGTGTCATTGGGTATTGTGAAAGTATGTGTTGAAGCGCATAGACCAAGATTGGGATTTGTCCATCCATATGACGGATAGATATACTCTGGGCCCTCTCGGTGGAATGTCATCTAGATAGGTTGCAAGTATGTGACTGGGTCACAAGGGATGACATAACATGGAACGAGTAAAGAGTACTTATCAGTAACAAGTTAGAACTAGGTATAGAGATACCGACGATCAAACCTCGGATAAGTAGAATGTCGTGTGACAAAGGGAATTGGTTTCGTATGTAAATGGTTCTATCGATCACAAAGTCATCGTTGAGTATGTGGGAGCCGTTATGGATCTCCAGATCCCGCTGATGTTTATTGATCGGAGAGGTGTATTCATCATGTCTGCATATTCACGAACCATAGGGTGACACACTTAAGGTTTGAAGTTGTTTTAAGTAGATATCGAATATGCGTTGGAGACCAAATATTGTTCGGAGTCTTGGAATGGATCCGGGACATCACGAGGAGATCCAGAATGGTCCGGAGAATAAGATTCATATATTAGGGATCATTTTCTAAGTTAGAAATGTTTCGGAGTGTTTGTATGGAGATTCTAGAAGGTTTCGGAATGTTCTGGAAGGTTCTAGAGAATTTCTTGGAGTTTGCTTGAAAACCAAGAAAGGATCAAGGGAGTCCAAGTGGGGCAAGACACGGATTCCTGGGGGAGGAGGACTCCTCCCCCCAACCCGCCGGCCCAAGGAGGAGGGGAGTCCTACAAGGACTCCCCCTCCCCAGGCGCGCCTCCCTCCTTTAAATAGAAGGGAGGGGGTGCCCCCTCTTGCTCCTCCTATCACAACAACCAATCTCTGCCAGCTCTCTCCTCCACCTTTCTTCTGCAGAGGCATAGGCGAAGCCCTGCAGAATTCTCACCTCCACCACCACCACCACGACGTCGTGCTGTTGGGATTCAGTGGAGAAGATCTACTACCTCCGCTGCTCATTTGGAACAGGAGAGGAAGGTCTGCTTGACTTCGACGTGTGACCGTCATGGAAGCGCCGGAACGCCAAGCGTCGAAGAATCGCCCACGATCTTGAGATCGGCAAGTGATCGACTACATCATCCACGAGATTTAATCTCGTAACGCTTTCGGTTCTACGAGGGTTAGTACCGATCTATCTCGTTGCTAATGTTTAATAGATTAGATCTTGGCTTTTATCTAGATTAGATCTGGGTTTTGTTCGTTCTTGCGGTAGAAATTTTTTGTTTTCCATGCTACGAACCCATCAAATTTATTGTAAATTATTCATAGCTCCGAAAAATATAAATAATATTTCCCTGGATTCAAAATTCTGTGTAGATTCTAGATCTGGTCTTAGATTTGTTTTTGGTCGAGGTAAACTGTTTAGATAATGTAAACTCTATTAAATAGTAATTAAATCATAGGAAAAGATCTACAACTCCGATTAGGGTGAATCCAATTGCTACTGGTTCATATTAATGTCCTCTATTCAGTACATTTCAGATATAAATTTAATACGACAATTAGTATAGAACTTCCAACATAACTATTAAAACTCCTCTATCGACGATTAAGAATTAATAATAAATATCCTAATGCATTAAATGAGTCTCTACATGCATCATGTGATCTAGTATTGGTTAGAGAACTAATTACAACCATTGTGACATATTAAGTCATCATGCATGCATTTGATCATCATTCTTTTATTGTATTGTTGCATTGTTGCATGTTTGCAATGTTTGAATGGTGTGTTGTTGTGCCTTTTCTTTTGAACAATAGATTGCAAGGAGTGCAACTACTGTGATCGTAACTGCTATGATTGCGAGTATTGTGATTGCAAGTATTTTGAGTATGACAAGTGCAACCATTATATTTGTGAGGATTATCTAATCGACTACATCTACAACAAAGGCAAGTAGATGTTATTTTGATCATGAATTGTCCTACTATTTTCCTACTACATGTGTAGTGTATTTCTCGTAGATGCATGAGTAGGAATTACTATCTCTATGCTATGTCCTATGTATCTTGGGAGTCAATTGTAGTTGAGCTGTCGTATGATAGTTGTGCTTAGCCATGCTATCTAGACGGGGAAGGGTTTACACCATGCTATGGTATTGTGTACGTTTTGCTCAACTAAAAGAACTTAATTAACGAACTCTCTGGGTGGAATTGGTAATTTTTTGGTTCGTGAATGCCGGGCCCATGTCTATGGTTTACCCGAGTATCTCACTTGTGGTTGGCCATCTAGGTTTCTGAGAAATGATTAGTGTCTTGCTTTGGTAGCTTCCATGTGCAACCATATGCCAGTGAGTTATGGGTGGCTGGATGGACTTAGTAGGTCGTGGTGACCCGAGCTCTTCATATCCAAAGATGTAGTGAATGTGATAGGTTGGTACGATGCGTGGATGGGCTTGGGGAGCTACTTCTCGAATTGTCTCTTCTTGGACTTCTCCCTATCATGACTCAATATGCATGTCATGGTACGAGCAGGTCGACCATGTCATATGGGTAAAGTGTACAAACCCCTGCAGGGTGTAAAAACTAAGTGCTTAGCCATGTTTCCGGTAATGGACATTTGAGTTGCTGAATTATGGGTTCTATGACATGTTCTCGTTCATTCTAATTTGTAATTACTAAAACTTGAGGGGTGAACTTAATGGTTTGTTGTGATCAAACTTGATTTAAAAGTAGGGTAAAACTGTTTAAGAAAATGCAAGCTAGCCAAATCTCCACTTAGCCAAATAAGCATGTAGTTGCTAGGTATACTGTCTCCTTACTTAGCTCTACTTGCCATACATTCCAAGTATTGACCCTTCGGGGCTGCTATGTTTTATGTGGCAGGTTATTATGTTTCTAAGTGATCGTTCATAGGTTGCGAGACTCCACTCAACAATTGTTCGCCCGTGGCACATTTGAAGGATGGAGATCTACCTTGTATTGTTTCCGCTGTAATATAATGTAAATTATGGATCATAATCGTTATATTCATGATGCACGGTTATATTTGGTATCATTTTGTACTCTGTGTGCCAGTGAACCGATCCAGGGATTAGCACTATACACAGGAACTCAGCCTTATCAGGCGAGGGTGTTACAAGATGGTATCAGAGTTGTGTGTTCACTGTAGGATCGTGACCTTAGTAATGGATTAGAAATAGGTGACCTCTATTAGGTGAACTATCATATTTTCTGCTTATTAGAGTTCATGTAATCCTTATAGATGTCCATTTTTTTGACTAGTAGGAGAGATGACCTACCATAGACTATAGAAATTGGAAGACACTATTAGGAGTATTCTATAAAGCAAATCCCTATATGAGAGTTGGCCCATAAGTAATTAACAAGTAAGATGGCACAATGAATATCTCACCAAGTTTGAGTAGATATAGACCACCATGTTTATCTCTTTAGGAGATTATCGCTATCGCGTGAGAATATTAATCTTACCAACTTATGTGGTATGACAATACTAGTTTGCTTGCTTGTTTCTTTTGAAACATATTGTGTGATACCTTGTTTTGAATCTGGTATTTTTGAAACTCCAAAGTTCAAGGACTTTTGAGAGGTTTTATAACACGTTAGTGGAAGTAAAAGCTTAAAATTCGTGAGTTGTTTAGTTGCAGTTTTCTGCCTGACATGTTTCCCTACTGGTAAGTCGTATTGCGCTCATATTTTAGGATCTGGAGCGTAATTACCTGTACCATCCACAAACAAATTGGCTAAAATTCCTGACGATTTTAAGTCGATCAGAAAAATTCGTGAAACCTGCTATTCTGTTTTGACAGAATCTGTCTTTCATCTTAGTTGATGTTCTACTTAATCCTAATGTTGTTTCCAAAGTTTATAAACTATTTTGTGGGTGATAATAACTAAATTACAAGCCTGTAACTTAACATTATGATTCATGTATGCTTGTGTTTGTGTGTGCTTGTTGTTTCGCATGATTGTGTGTTATATGAACTTGTTTGTATGGGTGACTATAGTTCCTTTTCTCTAGGATCAATTCTTTCCTATCTTAAACCATTGGAGTTAGAATGATGTGTTGAAGACATGTAGAGGGATGTAGTGGAAGGTTATAAAATATAATACATCTATGAAGGAGGATAGACATCCATCTAATGCAACAAAAAGGATAAGGAAGTATGAAGTATTGGAAAGAATGTTATTTAGTAGATTGCACAACCTCAATGTTTTGGAGAATCCATAGCTTACTTTTTGTAGTAGCTTTGTGAATTGAATACATGGGAGTATACATCTAGCATTGGTTCATGCCCATGGAAACATCTACAAAGAAAGTGAGGATGCCCGAGTGATAAGTTGCGTGATTCACCTATCCACATGCTGGATAATAATTTGGGTGCAGGATGGATTGATAACCATTCCTACTACTCTTATTATTCGCTCTTGTACTATTGGCTTGTGAATCTTGAGTGTCTTTTAAACCTTAGCAAAGAGACAACGTTGATCCTAGACCTTAGAATGGTATGACTTTGAAACTTTACAAACGCATCTACTGCTAAGCGTAGGAATGTACGGCAAGGATGAATCGTGTATAATGGGTATCATGAAGAAAACGTTCCCTAATTGCCTACCATGGGAGTTTAGCTAGTTCAAGTAGTGTTAGCCTAGAATCTACAAATCACGGAGTTTAGAAAGTCTAGGGACATTGTACCAATAAATCTCCAAGGGAGAATCAGTAGAAGACAAGTGAATTATTAAGAAACAATCTAGTCAATTTTATTTTAAGGGTGGTAGTGCCGTAGTGGGCCCTTAACCCATATTTCTTTCTAGCCTTCTCAAATCTTGAGACGAGATTTCTTTTACGGGTGGTAGTCTATCACATCCCAAAATTTTCCAAAATTTGGAATGTGAAATAGATAAATAAGTTTGGTGAATTATTTGACTTTATTGAAAATTCTCAACGAAAAGAAACCTTTTGAATTGGAAAGAACTCACTCTATTATAACCTAAGTAGCCATATAGGCAAAAGGTGTGGATTTAGTATTATTTTTAGTATTTGAGTGAATGTTTACAAAACTGAAAATCATGAAGAATTCATAATCATTTCATTATATCCATGTCAAGTTCTGAAAAATTGAATCCAAATCCTAATATCTAAATCTGAAAGTTAAATTGCCCAAATGTTTCTATAAGGAATATAAAGAGATTTATGAATCCACCATCTATAAATTAGTAAAAATGTTATAAATATGATCTTATAATAATCTACTGAATTTTATAAAATTTTAGAAACAAGAATCGTATCATTTGAAGTTCGTATGCAAAACATATAAAAAAATACCAAAATAGAAAAAGAAAAGAAAAAAAAAGAAAAAAAATGAAATGTGCCACCAGCCGGCCCACTCAGCCGACGTAGGACCTCCCGCACGGGAGAAGGATCAATGCCCAGGTTGCATCAAAAACCGTGCGAAATCGATTTTCTCAAACCTATCTCTATTTAAACTCTTATATCTTTTTATCTACAACTCCGAATTGACTTTTATTTGTTTCTACTTGTTTCCTACTCTAAGTTCTATCTCCCCACCATCCTAAACCCCTATATAATCTCTCAGAGTCACAACTTTATCACTTTTCCTTCTCGAAATCCTGAATCTACACCCTCCCGAATCATATTTCGCTTCTAAACCTATCTAAACTTCATCTGATGCCTTCGACTCCAACACGAAAGTTGTAGATCTCGTTGAAATCTTTGAGTTCTAGCAAATGTCAGCTCTTTTCATCCATCACAGACAAAGAATTTCGCCACGCAATATTTCAGATCTAACGGCGTAATTCCAAGATTTACTCGCGCTCGTTTCTTCAAATCCAAATTCATTTGGTAAAAAGGTAGATCTAATGATTCTCCACAACTTTCATGTTATAAGTTTTTCGATTTGATCTACAGATTTGTCTCTCTAATACAGATCTATTTCTAATCTTTTGAGAGGTAAAATCGAGCCGATTTGAAGCCATCTTCTCTCCTATCCACTGGATCTTATCCCGACTGTCGAGATTCAATTGTCCCGTTCAGCTGCCTCGTCACCGCCCCGTCATCAACAGGTCAGCATCTAGTCCCAGTCAGCATGCACGGTTAACCTGCCCAGTCAGCGGAATATTCTCTGGAATATTCCGTTCGAATTTAAAATTACAGATTATAGATCTAACTTGTAAAATCTATAAGAAATTCATACTATCTCTAAATATTACATATAATATATAAAATTGAAGTTACTTTCATGTAGTTTATTAATATATGATTAGATATAAATTTCCTACAACAGTTAACTAATAATTAAGTAAATAGTTTTAATGTCCTTTTGGAGTAATAAATTTATAGTAAATTATTCATAGCTCCGAAAAATATAAATAATATGTCCCTGGATTCACAATTCTGTGTAGATTCTAGATCTGGTATTAGATTTATTTTTGGGCGTGGTAAAATGTTTAGATAATTTAAACTCTATTAAGTAGTAATTAAATTATAGGAAAAGATCTACAACTCCGATTAGGGTGAATCCAATTGCTACTGGTTTGTATTAATGTCCTCTATTCAGTACATTTCAGATATAAATTTAATATGACAATTAGTACAGAACTTCCAACATAACTATTAAAACTCCTCTATCGACGATAAGAATTAATAATAAATATCCTAATGCATTAAATGAGTCTCTACATGCATCATGTGATCTAGTATTGTTTAGAGAAATAATCAACCATTGTGAAATATTAAGTCATCATGCATGCATTTGATCATCATTCTTTTATTGTATTGTTGCATTGTTGTATGATTTCAATGTTTGAATGGTGTGTTGTTGTGCCTTTGCTTTTGAACGATAGATTGCAAGGAGTGCAACTACTATGATCGCAACTGCTATGATTGTGAGTATTGTGATTGCAAGTCTTTTGAGTATGACAAGTGCAACCATTATATTTGTGAGGATTATCTAATCGACTACATCTACAACAAAGGCAAGTAGATGCTATTTTGATCCTGAATTGTCTTACTATTTTCCTACTGCATGTGTAGTGTATTTCTCATAGATGGATGAGTAGGAATTACTATCGCTATGCTATGTCCTATGTATCTTGGTAGGAGTCACTTGTAGTTGAGCCGTCGTATGCTAGGTGTGCTTAGCCATGCTATCTAGACATGGACGGGTTTACACCATGCTATGGTATTGTGTATGTTTTGCTCAACTAGAACAACTTAATTAATGAACTCTCTAGGTGGAATTGGTAATTGCTTGGTTCGTGAATGCCGGGCCCATGACTATGGTTTACCCGAGTATCTCACTTGTGGTTGGCCACCCAGGTTTCTGAGAAATGATTAATGTCTTGATTTGGTAGCTCCCGTGTGCAACCATATGCCAGTGAGTTATGGGTGGCTGGATGGACTTAGTAGGTCGTGGTAACCCGAGCTCTTCATATCCAGAGATGTAGTGAATGTGATAGGTTGGTACGGTGCGTGGATGGGCTTGGGGAGCTACTTCTCGAATTGTCTCTTCTTGGACTTCTCCCTATCATGACTCAATATGCATGTCATGGTACGAGCAGGTCGACCATGTCATATGGGTAAAGTGTACAAACCCCTGCAGGGTGTAAAAACTAAGTGCTTAGCCATGTCCCCGGTAATGGACATTTGAGTTGCTGAATTATGGGTTCTATGACATGTTCTCGTTCATTCTAATTTGTAATTACTAAAACTTGAGGGGTGAACTTAATGGTTTGTTGTGATCAAACTTGATTTAAAAGTAGGGTAAAACTGTTTAAGAAAATGCAAGCTAGCCAAAGCTCCACTTAGCCAAATAAGCATGTAGTTGCTAGGTATACTGTCTCCTTACTTAGCTCTACTTGCCATACATTCCAAGTATTGACCCTTCGGGGCTGCTACATTTCATGTTGCAGGTTATTCTGTTTCCGAGTGGTCGTTCATAGGTCGCGAGACTCCACTGAACAATTGTTCGCCTGTGGCACATTTGAAGGATGGAGATCTACCTTGTATTCTTTCCGCTGTAATATAATGTAAATTCTGGATCATAATCGTTATATTCATGATGCACGGTTATATTTGGTATCATTTTGTACTGTGTGTGCTAGTGAACCGATCCAGGGATTAACACTAAACATAGGAACTCAGCCTTATCAAGCGAGGGTGTTACAAAGACATTGCATGTGTGTTCTTTTCATAAACCACACATGGATCCACCAGAGTCATTGCATGTGTGTTATTTTCGCAAACCACACATGGATCCACTAGTGTCATTGGATGTGTGTTCTTTTCAAAAACCACTTATAGATCCACCAGTGTCATTGCATGTGTGTTCGTTTCATTAACCACATATGGACCCCCTAGTGTCATTGAATGTGTGTTCTTTTCACAAACCACATATGGATCCACCAGAGTCATTGCATGTCTGATCTTTTCATAAACCACATATGGATCCACCAAAGTCATTGCATGTCTGTTCTTTTCATAAACCACATGGATCCACCAGAGTCATTGCGTGTGTGTTATTTTCACAAACCAAAACTAGATCCACAAGTGTCATTGCATGTGTGTTCTTTTCATAAACCACAACTAGAGTCATTGCATGTGTGTTCTTTTCATAAACCACAACTAGAGTCATTGCATGTGTGTTCTTTTCATAAACCGCATGGATCCCTTAGAGTCATTTGCATGTGTGTTCTTTTCATAACCCACATGGATCCACCAGTGTCATTCAAATGTGTGTTCTTTTCATAAACCACATGGATCCTAACCTTGAGAGTCATAACCTTAGCCCCCAATGGTGGCTGTTAGATCGAGTCTTCTAGAAGGCACGCCCTGATAACCCACAAGTATAGGGGATCGTGTGTAGCCTTTTCGATAAGTAAGAGACCAAACGTGGAGCTAAAGGTAGGATAAATATTCTCTGAAGTTCTATCAACCACTGATACAACTCTACGCACATTAAACGTTTGCATTATCTAGGAAATAAAACTAGAGCAACAATACAAGTAATAGAGATAGATTTGCATGATAATAAATAACAAGAAAGTAAAGCTAGTTGCTGCAGCAATAAAATACACTAAACTAAGCTAGTGGTGGTAATTGTGGTCGGTTCATTGTCTTCGATGCAGTTTTCTATGTGGGAGAGGCTAAATATACATGCGCTTCACTACTTGGAATTACATGTACTATATGATTGGATTGTTAGCAAACATCTGTAAGTACTAATCAATGCATTAAGGTTTCCTCAACCATAGCCTTAAGTTTAATGGTCCTCTTACTCCCATACGTGCAACGTTCCGGTTCGCGTCCTCAGGTTTCTGTCACTCCGGCAGAACTCTCCCCTTCCTCTTACACATACTACAAACCCTATGATGTTTAATCCATACACGCACAAATATAATGGACACCAAAGGACTGCACCATATCAACATACAACTCTAATGAACCAAAGACGTTCAACCATTCAATCTAAGAACAAAAAAACTACACAAACATGACATAGATCATAGGATTATAACTTATAGCATCAAATACCATGTTTACATAGGACAGTACAGAGGTGTGTGGGAGGATGAACCACTGCATACTAGGAGGATTAGGTGATGGAGATGGCGGCGAATATGGTGAAGAGGGCGGCGGCGGCGCGGGGGACTCCTTCCCCGCCGCCGGTATCATGGGGGAGCACCGCCCCTTAGCCCCCTTCCTTCATGGCTTATTGGGAGTCCTCCCCCATGGAGATGAGATCCATGGGGGAGGCAAAAATGTGTCTTTGGTGGCTGCAAATTCGTGGGTGGAGGTGCCCTAGGAGAATTAGGTTTCCTCCCTTTATATAGCTTCTCGGATTCCCGTCACCCCATCTTAGGCTGCAGTAAATCGGTCCTAAAAGGCCCGTGCGGACTCGGAATCAGAAATTTTTTATGTCCAGAACGTTTGTCACGAAATTTCCAACAGCTTTATAGTTGAAGAGTTTTCCATTTGATGCCGTCTTCGACCTGAAACGTGACCATCTTCAAAAAGAGTTCTAAGACAGATTTCTAGAAAATTCCCAATTTGACTCCAACAAGGTTTCCACTTGTATTCTTGGTAATTCCTACACATCAAAGTGTAAACCAAGAATATTGTGCACTTTTGAAACTATTAGTAGGTTAGTCCAAATAAATCATAAACTTTATACAAAAAGGAGTGTCAAAAGCATATTATTAGCATAAAACTATCAAAAATTATAGATACGTTATGGACGTATCAACATCCCCAAGCTTAGTTCCTGCTCGTTCTCGAGTAGGTAAACGATTAAAACAATATAATTTTTGATGTGACATGCAAACAACACAATCTTGATCATCATTATTGTAAAAGCATTGATAGCTGGGATTAAGGTACTCTAAACATGAATCATGAAAGATAGAGTTCTAACAATAAGACATAGCAACTATGTTGTAACATGAAAAGGCACAAACAAAAGATTCATGAATAATAATGCTTTGCAAGACGTTTGTTTGTTTCAGATAAAGAAAGCATAATGAGAATGGTATTCAGCTTGTCCCTCATAGAGTAGCAAAACATAAATGCATAGGACACCTTCAAAGTTCATAAGGGTGACTAGATACAAATAGTTTAAGAACAAGCAATATCAAAGTTATGCATTGATGGCCCAAAATATATCGAGCTCATTGGGGAACTCCAAGAGGAAGCACAGCAGCAAGTTTTCCCTCAGTTATGAAACTAAGGTTATCAATCTAGTAGGAGCAAGAAAACACCCCAAAGGTGTTGCTAGCTGAACTTTGGCAGGGCGCACTACCGATGCCAGCAGCAATGTGGAGACCTGCACAATACAACCTCAGAACTCTGCCCCCAACTTGCGATGAGGTTGTCAATCTTACCGGTTTTGCTGAAAACAAAGGATTAAACGTATCGAGTGGAAGAATGTAATAGTTTGCAGAAAGTAAACACAAAGCAATAAACAGTTGATTGTAGATTGATGGTAAAAGAAAGGACCGGGGTCCATAGTTCACTAGTGGTGGCTCTCCTTAAGATAGATGACATGTTGGGTGAACAAATTACAGTGGGGCAATTGACAAACATCGAGAAAGCAATATGCATATACTACTCATCTTGACTCCTTTGAGATTTGATTGGGCATTACAACATTATACATAGACCGCCATCCAACTGCATCTATGACTAATAATCCACCTTCAGGTTATCATCCGAACCCCCTCCAATATTAAGTTGCAAGCAACAGATAATTGCATTACGCATTGCGTGTAAGGTAAACAATACGATTGTTCTATGAACAAAGGATTATTGTTTTCTCCCTAGTAGCAACAGCACATCTAGTACCTTAGAGATTTCTGTCACTTCCCCAGATTACTAGAGGCATGAACCCACTATCGAGCATAAATACTAACTCTTGGAGTTGCTAGCATCTACTTGGTTAAGATAGCTACTGACAACGGAAAGCATGCAAGATCACAAATAACAAAGACATGATAGAATCAATAATCAATCTGAAATAGCATCTCAATATCCATCGAATCCCCGCAAACACAACATGTAGAAATTACAAATAGATGATCTTGATCATGAACGGAGCTCACAAGATCTAGACATGATAGCACATAGGAGGAGAACCAGCCATCTAGCTACTACATGGACCCGTAGTCCGGAGATGAACTAGTCACGCATCACATCGGAGGCTTGCATGATGATGATGAAGGCCTCCAGGGTGAATTCCCCTCTCCGGCAGGGTGCTGGGAAGAACTTCAGATCCCTCCAGTTCTAGGGATGGAGATGATGGTGGCTACAGACTCTTTCGTGGAATTTTGATCGGGTACTTAGGGTTTCTGTATCGGAGGCATCTTATAGGCAGAAGGAGAGGCCGAGGGGGTGCCTGGGCTGGCCACACCACCCCCTGGCGTGGGCTAGGCCTGGCCGCATGGCCAGGTGGTGTGGCCGCCCTCTGTCCCCTCTCTATCTCGTATTCTGGCTCCGGGTGTCCCTCGGTGAAAAACTGATTTTGGCTTTTGTCCCGTCCAATTCCAAGAATATTCATTTTCTGACTTTCTTGGAACCAAAAATAGCAGAAAACAGGCAGCTAGCACTGTGGCTCTTGTTAATAGGTTATTCCAAGAAAGTGTATAGAAAGTACTCCAAGGTGGAACAAAACATAAGAAAGTAGATAAAACCAAGCATGGAACATCAAAAATTATGGATACGTTAGCAACGTATCAACATCCCCAAGCTTAACTCCTGCTCGTCCTCGAGTAGGTAAGTGATAAAAAGAAAGAATAATTTTTGAGGTGACATGCACCATCATAAACTTGATCAAAGTATTTGTAAAACATTGATAACTGGGATCATAGTACTTGAATCAAAACATGAAAGACAAAGTTCTAACAATAAGACAAAGCAACTAAGTTGTAACATGAAAAGGCATAAACAAAAGATTCATGAATAAAAATTCTTTGCAAGACGTTTGTTTGTTTCACATAAAGAAAACATAGCATAGTGGCATTCAGCTTGTCCCTCATAGAGTAGTAAACATAAATGCATAGGACACCTTCAAAGTTCATAAGAGTGACTAGATACAAATAGTTTAAAACAAGCAATATCAAAGCTATGCATCAATCAACAAGTCTTGGGACAATGCACATAGAACTAAGAATGGCCACTATGCTCTCAAAGTAGGTGCATAAAGATAGAAGGTGGAGACTCAACATAAAATTAAAAGAAAGGCCTTCATAGAAGGAAGTAGGGATTCAAGTTTCATAAAGAGCTTCTAAAAATTATGGTACTTATTAGCTTTCATGTGGGGGCCCTGGATTAATCCTCTGAGCATCCCTGTTATGCATACAACCACGATCCCATGATATGTTAGTAGTGGCACATAACCGACAAGTATCATTACATCATCCGAGAATATATCGAATTACAAGACTTACATAAATGCCATTATGGCTACATCAATAAACAACAGCAGATCTTCATCAAGCGTAGATCCCGAGCCATGCCTTAACCTACAGGCAACTGACTGTGAGAACGTCCTAGCTCGCATAGGCGCCAATGTCCTCTTCTTATTGATATCTGACCAAGTTAATAGCTAGGAACAATGCTAGTGAGTACTTTGAATGTACTCGCAAACCACCTTAAGATATTAATAATAACAGGAGGATATGCATTTTGGCTGTGGTAGTAGGAGGGCTCCAAGAGAGGTTCTTTTCTCAAATAGTTTCTCTTGTAGATATAGCATCTACATACCTTTGTTGAAAACTTTTGTAAACATTTTGAAAAACCTTTTTGAAAAGTTTTGGAAAAACATTAGGACTGGGTCACCCATTTGCTTCTCATTTACGGTCATCAAATGACCAAACTCCTTCCATCCCTTTCTGACCATCCCATGGTCAAGACAGGGATCCTTTCCGACCATCCCATGGTTAAAACATTTCCCAAGCCATTTCTTTTCCGACATCCTTTTGGAAAATAAAACCAGCACCGCTCTACAGCAACCTTGCCAACCGTCCATGACCGCGGACGCGGCTATTCGAATAGATTTACACTCTGCAGAGGTGGTACACTTTACCCACACCATCTGGGTACACTACCCTGATCTTCACTGATCGTGGGTCGAGTAACCGATCAAGACTCTCCGGATGTCCACTCCAATATAAGTGCCTACCCTATGAGTGTTAATCCCCTCAAAACCGGGATGTCGAGCGAGGACCAACCGGAGCACTTTTTCCACTTCCCGAGTGTGCGCTTTCAATGAGGGGCTCATAGTAACGCGTGGAGGCCTGCCGACCCTTTGTTCCTTCTCCAGGTCGATGTCACTCATGGACCTTTATCGGAGAACGCCTATCCTCCAGGGATCCCCGATCCCCTGTAGTTGTTGCGAGGCAGCTTATACCAGAATAGACAAACATTGAATCCAGCCCTGTCCCATTCCAGAGTAATGTGGTTGCATGGGTTAATTGTTCTAGCAAAACTGCAAAGAAACAGGTGCGTTTTTGTAAACCTTTTTCGTCTGGTTTTCCTCCAGCATTTTGTAATCAAAACCTTTTTCTTTCTCAACATCTCTTGGGAGGTCCCACCTCACCAAGGTTTTATCATAAAGCATTTGGTAAAACTTTTTCCGGGGTCTTCCCATCCTCTAGCTTTGCTTCGGCTAAATCGGGGGTCTCCAAAGGGTTATGGTGATATACACCATCTATTCTACTAGGGACAAGTAGGTGCCACCAAGGGGGTTGTACTTAGTAGTACCCAAGAGTAATAGTTTGGAGGAGCCAAACCACTACCATATATTCAATTAACATATAGTAAAGCAATATAGTTTTAAATCAACAAAAGATAAAACATGCATAAGTAAAATAGTAGGACAAGGCTTATGAGCAAGAAGGTGGTTTGCCTGATGATCAGCAATATGGCAATATGTCCCTGGACTTCTTCTTTAGATAACCCCAGAATACCATTAGCAATAATAAATACCACTTCTTCTGCTCTCCGAGTTCATCGCAACTATCGTCATCCAGACAACACATGCAAACAAACCAAGCCACAATCAACACAAGGCATACAAGCACCAATACAATACAGCAAGTAGGTCTTAGGGAGAAGGGATTAATGAGATTTGCCTTGTCTTGGGAATTATGAAAGAAAATCCCTTAGGATTTATAGTCTAAAATTTACCTAAGAGATGGATTTTGGACCAAGACATATTCTGTATGATACCATTGTAAAAAGATGATATAAACAGATAGGTATTGATAAAATTAAACCAACAAAAGTGGTTTCACTATTTTATCAATTACAAAAGATTTATAGTGATTTTTATAATGAATAATACTCTAGTTTTAGGAAATAATTCACCAGAAGGGTTATGGAGCTCCAAACATTATTTCCTTGGATGGTTAGGTAGGTCTTGATGTATTTGTTTACTGAGAGTTGGAATCACTCCAAAATAATTACCAGAATGCCCTCAGGAAATTCCCAAAGACAGTTCTGGAGCTGTTTTGTCTTTTTCACCATATAAAATCTATAGTAGATTTTGATTTTATTTCAAGTACACATGGTAGTTAGTGAGGATACCATTCCGTAGAAATTGGAATCAACAATTTTGGATTAGCAGAACTACTGTAGTGAATTTAGGGGTGAATAAACCATGCACATAATAGTTTAATTCACAAGAATTTAAATGGGGCTTAGAAAATTATGTGCTCCTGGGTTTTGATAGATATCGCTAGAGAGTTTCACTGGGAGTTGGAATTGGGTCAATACCTCTGTGGGTTTAACCTAGAGAAATTCCTAAAGTAAGAAACTAATGGTTTTTGTTATTTTTACCACGGCCAAAATATTGTTCACCTTGGCATGAGACCAAGGTCTAGTGATAGGTACAAGTAGTACCTACCAGGGGCAATTGGGTTTACTCCATTTGCAGTTGTGAAACTCATATGGGGGAGTTTAGGAGGGTTTCAGATACCTTCTAGACATGGAATTAATATAAAGAATCTATATAAATTCTGTGCTATCCAAAGGAACTGAGTGTTAAAGAAAACATAGATGTACCTACGACAATTTAGATCTGGGCACTTTGTGCTGTTTTCCATTTAAAAAAAGATTTAAACCAAAAAGGCAGAAAAGAGTTGGTGGAAAAATATTAAAAAGGAACATGGAGCTGGGCTGGTTTTCTAGGGGGACTTGGGTCACAATGGGATTCGCCCAAGGGGGCTCGCACGGGCGGCGGAGGGGGGTTTAAACCCAGCACGGTGGGGGGCTGGTCAGCGAAGCCAGCTGCCGCAGTATGGAGGCATCGTGGCCGCTCGTGTTAAGGGGATCCAACAGCGAGGAGTTCGTCGTCCTCCTCAGTCACGGCAGCAGCGAGGGAAACCCTAGCTGGGCTCAGGGCGGCACGAGTGAGCTCACCTGGGGCCGTAACGACACCGGGGAAGGTGCAGAGGTGAAGCAACGCTCGATGGCGAGCCTGGCGATGGTCGGCAAGGGCGGGTTCGACGCCGTGAGGTGGCTCGCGACGTGGTGGCCAACAGAGATTGTTCGCGAACTTGCCGGCGAGGTGGTTCCGGCTGTTCCTAAGAGGAGAGAGGGGCACGATTAGAAAGAGGAGGAGGAGGGGATCACCACAGAGGGACATGCATCAGGGAGGAGGCAAGGGGAGGGGGCTTAGCTCAATTTTGGAGAGTAGGTCGAGGCTTCTCTCTTGATCTCTCTCGAGCAAGGCAGAGCAGTGGAGGGGGAGAGGGGTGCTCTGGGGTGGTGAGGTAGAGGGGTAGGAGGCAAATGAGGCCAAGGAGGGAGAGGGGAGCTGGCCGGTGGAGCTATATACCGAAGGGGAGGGGTTCATGGTGGATCTAGTCCATGGAGAATGTGAGAGAGGAGGGAAACCAGGGGTTGGTTGCTGTGGGCGTGGGGAGTGGTATCTGGTCTATGTTGAGGGCAGAGGACGGGTGGAAGGGCTGCTACAAGCTAAGTAAAGTGGTTGTGCAAGCAAAGACACCCACATGGGGTTAAGTGCTAGTGTCCAGGCACTAAAGGACAGGATGCTACAGTGATTGCTACAGTGATCACGACCAGAGATGAGTGCTGGGTGTTAGGGTGCCTTGCCTTCTAAGATTGGTGGTGGTTTGATCTTGGTTTAGTTTAGTGCTTGATTGATTTGGCAAAATTGATCACTTGGAGGTGTGTGAAGCAAGTTCCAAAATTTATATTGGACAAGGTGGGGAGATGATACTGATAGGTAGATGAGGTCAAGATAGATATCCAGAGATTAATTGGGATTTTTCTAAGGATTTAAAGTCCACTTAAATCCATTTATTCAAAAAGGGCACAAGTAGTTTCTAGAAGCTCATGTGATATTTTTACATTAGACAAAGTTTTTTTTTGGGGTGAGCTAGTCCTAAATACCATATTACACATTGGGGAATTTTATTGGGATTTATTGAGGTGGGAAAGTATTTTTAAAGGATTGTTTCTTGATTCTGCCATTTAAGAAAATGGGCAAAAAGAAGTAATAAAGCTCTTCAAAAATATTTATTTTTGAAGTGGGAAGATAGGGTATGATATATGGGCCTCAAAAGTGCTTAGAGTTGGGGAAGTGTTTTGGCAAAAACCAAACTTTCCCTTATGGAAGAGGTTTTGAAGAATTTGTCTATTAAAGAATTAAATTGATTTGGAGCCAAAATAATTATGGGTAATAGTTGATAAATCTTGATGATCAAGGTAGATGATGTATACAAGGTGTAGAAAGTATTTGCAACCTTGGGAATTGGAGAATCCAAGTTGACTTTGGTGAAATACCCTAGGTTAAGGATCTAGGGTGATATTAATTCCATACCATCAAAACATGGTTGTATCTTGGAGTTCAGATCTCCCCTTGCGGCATGGGGTATATGGATGGATATACCAAGTGATGCACATCGGCATGGTACAGAGGTTTGAGCTTGATCCTGCTTGAGTTCACCAAGAATTGATTTCAAACTTTGAATAAAATAATCCTGCCAAAGCAGATTATCAAGTAGCCTTCAAAAGCTTGTGGGTTTAAACAGCTCAAGGATCCAATTGGAACAGGTGAGGTAGGTAATGATGGACCTATATGAGTAGAACACAACCATGCAAAGAGTTGGTACATATAAGGTTGGATGGGGGTGTGAGCTTCTACCAAAGTAGGCATGTTAACTAGATTTGGAGGAAAAAGTTATTTTCTTGCCTGCAAAACCATCAAGAACCAGTGGGTAGGAGGATGATCTAACCAAGGGAAAGAGTGGGCCTTGGTAGTCCTTAGGATGGTTAACAAGATGGTTCAGGTTCATTACCAAAAATGCACATGGGTTGAGAAAGGGAGGCATTCAAAAAGGTGATGTTGGAAATAGTTTTCCAGACAGCCAAATTTGGCAGATTTAGGGTTTTTGACTAGAGCATGAGAGGGGATGTTTTTGATGGGTTGCAAGGTACCCAAGCATCATCAAGTGGATGATGTTGAAGTGTAGATTGAGTAGAAAGGATCCATGATTGGTACTGGTCTTCATTGACTTGGAAACTTCTTGAAGGGCTCACTTCAGAAGGGGTCTGGTTAGAGGTGTTAGATGATCACCTAGGTGCTAGGGATCATATCCAGATTGGTATTCTTGCTTAGGGTGTGTTGATTTGGAAACACCTTGATCCTAGTGATGAGCTCCTAGAGTAGCTCATACTACTTCTAAGCAATCAATTCAAACAGGAGATCAAGGCAATTCATCAAACAACAGATGAAGGCAATTCATCTTACAAACAAATCAACTACTACTAGGGTTACCACCAAGCTTAGATTGAGGTAAGGATGGGTATTTTGAAATAGGTTGGAGTTTTGAACAAGTTAAGGTCCTTGGTATCTTTACCAAGAGTAGAATCCAAAAGCTTACAAAAAGGTTTTGGAGATCCTAGAGGTAAGAGTAGTTGAAGGTTCCGTCTTGAAACATAAGGAGATTATGTTACATATCTCTCCATAGTTTAGGGAAACAGAAGCTACTAAAATAGTTGTTTTGTAAAGGCTTCTTGGCTAAAGTTTTGTAATGCCAGAACATTTGAGAATATGGAAATTAAGCCAAGACAGTTTTGTTAAATAGCTTTTGTCAACTGATGGTGAGGTAAGGAGTATATCTTCTAATACCCAATTATAAGCATAAACATAGTCAAACAACAGGAAAACACTTCATCACTAAACAAGAAAAAGGTTTTGTTCCCCTTGATTTTTGCATTCTGGACAACTAATCAGGGTTGCTGAAATTGGGATGTTACAGATCTTTCCACCTTAAAAGAATCTCGTCCCGAGATTAAGGAGAGTAGGGTTAGGGGATTTGAGTCGGGTTGATACTAAGTGTCTTATGCGTACTATCTTACAGTCTCCGTCTTTGGAAATAACTACTCTGTCGATGAAGTTGAGATTCAGTCTTCCAGGGAGGCACGAAGAGTTGAGCAGAGTCTAGTCCCGATTGCGAGGGATGACCTTCCTTTCCTTCCGGACTCTATATCTCGAGTGCTTAGACTGGGCAGACTATCTCGATGCTGAACTTCACGGGATACTCGTTGGAGGATAGAATCTAAGGTTGGGAGTACCTCTCTCTAAGGATTCACATCTCTTCCTTAGGGTCGTAGTGTATCCTATTCAACAATTTTAGGGTCAGGACTCCTGAGGTTGCTCCTGGCATAGGGTTATTCTAATTTGTGGGAAAGAAGCAGTCTTTCCCCCTTAGGATTAAGCCGGGGTATATTGGAGAGTTGACATAGTCCTTCCTTCTTGAAGTCTTTGAATGGGGTTTCTGGGGATTGTGACTTACTAGGCTTATATACTACTATTATTCGTACTTAGCCTGGTGGAGTCATGGGAGTCTCACGTCCTCTAAGCATTAAGGACCTAGGGGTTAGCGGTTCGGCGGTCCTTCGGGTGGGTCTTCAGCTGAAGTAGCAGAGGGGCTTTGTAGAATCTTTAGTTAGTTTCTCATCGGATAACTCACGGTTGTTGCTTGGCGGGAAAACTTCTGATCCGGGGACATTTTCTGATGTATCTTCTGGTAGACAACCCTCTAGAGATTGAGTGGAAAGACACAGTCTTTCCACCTTAGAGCTTCACTAATGTTCTTCGGGGAGGGTTTTGGATCTCCTGCCTTGGAAGGCTGACTTGCTGTTAGCGGAAGGATATATCTTACCTGAATCTGGAGATGAGGTCTTCGAGTGACACCCAATTCTATACACCTTGGCGAGGGTGGTTTCCTAACGAAGTCTTATGGAGTTATCTCAGGGCAAGCTAGTTGTTAACGATGCTCCTGGCTAGTCTTTAGTCAAGGTAGAGATATCCCGCTTCGGAGGAGTTATCTTCGCGCATCCGGATCTTCAGGATTTGGGGTATTTTAGCCCTTTTTGGTGAGGAATTGCCCACCGGCTTGGGGACAAAGGGGGTCGACTAAGAGTTAGTTAGTCTCAGTGGGGCTATCAGAGACTCTAATATAACGAAGGTTGGTGGAGTTAGTTCTTTACTTTCTGTCTGGGTTACAAATTCCTGTGGTTTATCGTGAGTAGTGGGGAGCCTTCGGTCATAGTCTTCCAGTTTCAGCAGGATTCTTGTTGTAGAAGACTAAGGATCAAGGGAGGGATGCGCCATCAACGAGTGTTTGAGAGGCGGGTTGGACGAGGGATGCCATCCTGCTGAGGGGAAGTCTTCGAGTTGTTCTGTCTTGATGATATGAAACTCCTGGTTCTGTGATGCTTTTCCTCTCATATATTCTCGAGGTTAGTCTGGGTCTTATAATCAACAGTTAACACCGTGGTTTCCTGAGTTACTAGGTGGGTTATCTCTCCTCGAGTCACATTGTTAAGGAGGCCAAAGCAAACCAGAGCATACAAACAACACGAACAGAGCGGGAGAATCGCAATGTCCTCGGCAAACATCACACATCAAGCAACACAGGAGACACTTAGGCAAACAAACACGGCCAAAGCTAGGAACCAAGGAGTTAACTACTCGCGATGTAGGGGAATCCTATTCTTAGGACTAGTGACCCTAGATATTGTCTTTCTTTCTGTCGGAGTTACTATCTTGTAGCTGGAGCCTTCGTCGTATCTTGGACGCTTCTAGGTAGTGCAACACCTGATGTCTTCTGATTATGGGGATTCCGCTGGTAGAGCGATATTGTAGTCTCCTTGTGCTTGCCGGTAGTTTCTTGTCTTCATCTTCTTCTCATGGTCTTCACCGGGTTCTAGATCCTAGTTATTTAAATTCCGTAAGTTTGAAGTTTGGACGAGAGTTGGAGGAAACCATTTTCGAAAGCATTTACTTAGAGTAAGAGAAGAATTAGAACTTTTTGAAACTCATTGAGAAACTATTTTTTGAAAGCCAAGGTTTTCAAAATAAGGTTCCTGTCTACCGACCATGCTAACTAAGGTTCTCCTACAGTCAGGATGGCTCTGATACCAAGTATATGGGGCCCCCGGATTAATCCTCCGAGAATCCCTGTTATGCATACAACCACGATCCCATGATTAGTTAGTCATGGAACATAACCGAAAAGTATCATTACATCACCGAGAATATACCGAATTACAAGACTTACATAAATGCCATTATGACTACATCAATAAAGAGCAGCGGATCTTCATCAAGCATAGTTCCCAAGCCATGCCTTAACCTACATGCAACTGACTGGGAGAACGTCCTAGCTCGCATAGGCGCCAATGTCCTCTTCTTCTTGATATCCGACCAAGTTAATAGCCAGGAACAATGCCAGTGAGTACTTTGAATGTACTCGCAAACCACCTTAAGATATTAATAATAACAGGAGGATATGCATTTTGGCTGTGGTAGTAGGAGGGATCCAAGAGAGGTTCTTTTCTCAAATAGTTTATCTTGTAGATATAGCATCTACATATCTTTGTTGAAAACTTTTGTAAACATTTTGGAAACCTTTTTGAAAAGTTTTGGAAAAACATTAGGACTGGGTCACCCATTTGCTTCTCATTTACGGTCATCCAATGACCAAACTCCTTCCATCCCTTTCTGACCATCCCATGGTCAAGACAGGGATCCTTTCCGACCATCCCATGGTCAAAATATTTCCAAAGCCATTTCTTTTCCGAAATCCTTTTGGAAAACAAAACCAGCACTGCTCTACAGCAACCTTCCCAACCGTCCATGACCACGGACGCGGCTATTCGAATAGATTTACACTCTGCAGAGGTTATACACTTTACCCACACCATCCGGGTACACTACCCTGATCTTCACCGATCGTGGGTCGAGTAACCGATCAAGACTCTCCGGATGCCCACTCCAATATAAGTCCCTACCCTATGAGTGTTAATCCCCTCAAAACCGGGACGTCGGGCGAGGACCAACCGGAGCGCTTTTTCCACTTCCCGAGTGTGCGCTTTCAATGAGGGGCTCATAGTAACACGTGGAGGCCTGCCGACCCTTTGTTCCTTCTCCAGGTCGATGTCTCTCATGGACCTTTATCAGAGAAGGCCCACCCTCCAGGGATCCCCGATCCCCTGTAGTTGTTGTGAGGCAGCTTATACCAGAATAGACAAACATCGAATCCAGTCCTGTCCCATTCCAGAGCAATCTGGTTGCACGAGTTAATTGTTCTAGCAAAACTACAAAGAACCAGGTGCGTTTTCATAAACCTTTTTCCTTCGGTTTTCCTCCAGCATTTTGTAAATCAAAACCTTTTTCTTTCTCAACATCCCTTGGGAGGTCCCACCTCACCAAGGTTTTATCATAAAGCATTTGGTAAAACTTTTTCTGGGGTCTTCCCATCCTCTAGATTTGCTTCGGCTAAATTGGGGGTCTCGAAAGGGTTATGGTGATATACACCATCTATTCTACTAGGGACAAGTAGGTGCCACCAAGGGGGTTGTACTTAGTAGTACCAAAGAGTAATAGTTCGGAAGATCCAAACCACTACCATATATTCAATCAACATATAGTAAAGCAATGCAGTTTTAAATCTATAGAAGATAAAACATGCATAAGTAAAATAGTAGGACAAGGCTTATGAGAAAGAAGATGGCTTGCCTGATGATCAGCAATATGGCAATATGTCCCTGGACTTCTTCTTTAGATAACCCGAGAATACCATTAGCAATAATAAATACCACTTCTTCTGCTCTCCGAGTTCATCGCAACTATCGTCATCCAGGCAACACATGCAAACAAACCAAGCCACAATCAACACAAGGCATACAAGCACCAATACAATATAGCAAGAATTTGTATAATACAAGATTACAAATCAGTAGGTCTTAGGGAGAAGGGATTAATGAGATTTGCCTTGTCTTGGGAATTATGGAAGAAAACCCCTTAGGATTTATAGTCTAAAATTTACCTAAGAGATGGATTTTGGACCAAGACATATTCTGTATGATACCATTGTAAAAACATGACATCAACTGATAGGTATTGATAAAATTAAACCAAAAAAAGTGGTTTCACTATTTTATCAATTACAAAAGATTTATAGTGATTTTTATAGTGAATAATACTCTAGTTTTAGGAAATAATTCACTAGAAGGGTTCTGGAGCTCCAAAAATTATTTCCTTGGATGGTTAGGTAGGTCTTGATGTACTTGTTTACTGAGAGTTGGAATCATTCCAAAATAATTACCAGAATGCCCTCAGGAAATTCCCAAAGATAGTTCTGGAGCTGTTTTGTCCTTTTCACCATATTAAATCTACAGTAGATTTTGATTTGATTTCAAGGACACATGGTATTTAGTGATGGTACCTTTCTTTAGAAATTGGAATCAACAGTTTTGGATTAGCAGAACTTTTGTAGTGAATTTAGGGGTGAATAAACCATGCACAGAATAGTTTAATTCACAAGAATTCAACTAGCGCTTAGAAAAGTATGTGCTCCTGGGTTTTGATAGATATTGCTAGAGAGTTTCACTAGGAGTTGGAATTGGGTCAATACCTGTGTTGGTTTAATCTAGAGAAATTCCTAAAGTCAGAAACTAATGGTTTTTGTTATTTTTACCAGGGCCAAAATGTTGTTCACCTTGGCATGAGAACAAGGGCCAGTGATAGGTACAAGTAGTACCTACCAGGGGCAATTGGGTTTACTCCATTTGGAGTTGTGAAACTCACAGGGGGATTTTAGGAGGGTTGTAGATACCTTCTAGACATGGAATTAATATAAAGAATCTATATAAATTCTGGGCTATCCAAAGGTAGTGAGTGTTAAAGGAAACATAGATGTACCTAGGAAAATTTCGATCTGGGAACGTTGTGCTGATTTCCATTTTTAAAAAGATTTAAACCAAAAAGCTAGAACAGAGCTGGTGGAAAAATATTAAAAAGGAACAGGGAGCTGGGGTGGTTTTCCAGGGGGACTTGGGCCGCAGCTGGGGATTTGGCCCAGCAGGGCTCGCTGGCACGGGCGGGAGGCAGGGTTTAAACCAGCACGACGGGGCCCGCTGGTCAGCGAGCGTGGCGGCCGAAGCGGTATGGAGGCATCGTGGTCGCTCGTGTTAAGGGGATCCAATGGTCGTCGTCCTCCTCAGTCACCGCGGTGGCGAGGGAAACCCTAGCTGGGCTCGGGGCGGCGCGGGGGAGCTCACTTGGAGCCGTGCCGATGACGGGGAAGGCACGAAGGTGAAGCGGCGCTCGATGGCGAGCCTAGCGATGGTCGGCAAGGGCGGGTTCAACGCCGGGAGGTGGTTCGCGCGGTGGTGGCCGACGGAGATCATTCGGGATCTCGCCGGCGAGGTGGTTCCGGGCGTTCCTGAGAGGAGAGAGGGGCACGGTTAGAAAGAGGAGGAGGAGGGGATCACCAAAGAGGGACATGCATCAGGGGAGGAGGCAAGGGGAGGGGGCTTAGCTCGATTTTGGAGAGGAGGCAAGAGGCTGAGGCTTATCTCTTGATATCTCTCGAGCAGGGCAAAGCAGTGGCGGGGGAGAGGGGTGCTCTGGGGTGGTTCGGTAGAGGGGTAGGAGGCAAATGAGGCCAAGGGGGGAGATGGGAGCTATCCGGTGGAGCTATATACCGAAGGGGAGGGGTTCATGGTGGATCTAGTCCATGGAGCAAGTGAGAGAGGAGGGAAACGAGGAGCTGGTTGCTGTGGGCGTGGGGAGTGGTATCTGGTTTGTGTTGAGGGTAGAGGAGGGGTGGAAGGGCTGCTCAAGCTAAGTAAAGTGGTTTTGCAAGCAAAGACACCCACATGGGGTTAAGTGCTCGTGTCCAGGCACTAAAGGACAAGATGCTACAATGATTGCTATAGTGATCACGACCAGAGATGAGTGCTGGGTGTTAGGGTGCCTTGCCTTGTCAGATTGGTGGTGGTTTGATCTTGGTTTAGTTTAATGCTTGATTGATTTGGCAAAATTGATCACTTGGAGGTGTGTGAAGTAAGTGCCAAAATTTATATTGTACAAGGTGGGGAGATGATACTGATAGGTAGATGAGGTCAAGATAGATATCCAGGGATTAATTGGGATTTTTCTAAGGATTTGAAGTCCACTTAAATCCATTTATTCAAAAAGGGAAGAAGTAGTTTCTAGAAGCTCATGTGATATTTTTACATTAGACAAAGTTGGTTTTTGGGGTGAGCTGGTCGTAAATACCATATTACACATTGGGGAATTTTATTGGGATTTATTGAGGTGGGAAAGTATTTTTAAAGGATTATTTCTTGTTTCTGCCATTTAAGAAAATGGGAAAAAAGGAGTAATAAAGCTCTTCAAAAATATTTATTTTTTATGTGGGAAGATAGGGTATGATATATGGGCCTCAAAAGTGCTTAGAGTTGGGGAAGTGTTTTGGCAAAAACCAAACTTTCCCTTATCGAAGAGGTTTTGAAGAATTTGTCTATTAAAGAATTAAATTGATTTGGAGCCAAAATAATTATGGGTAATAGTTGATAAATCTTGATGATCAAGGTAGATGATGTATACAAGGTGTAGAAAGCATTTGAAACCTTGGGAATTGGAGAATCCAAGTTGATTTTGGTGAAATACCCTAGGTTAAGTATCTAGGGTGATATTAATTTCATACCATCAAAACATGGTTGTATCTTGGAGTTCCGATCTCCCCTTGGGGCATGGAGTAGATGGATGGATATAACAAGTGATGCACATCAGCATGGTATAGAGGTTTGAGGTTGATCCTGCTTGAGTTTACCAAGAATTGATTTCAAACTTTGAATAAAATAAGCCTGCCAAAGTAGATTATCAACTAGCCTTCAAAACCTTGTGGGTTCAAACATCTCAAGGATCCAATTGGAACAGGTGAGGTAGTTAATGATGGACCTATATGAGTAGAACACAACCATGCAAATAGTTGGTACATAGAAGGTTGGATGGGGGTGTGAGCTTCTACCAAAGTAGGCATGTTGACTAGATTTGCAAGAAAAAAGTTATTTTCTTGCCTGCAAAACCATCTAGAACCAGTGGGTAGGAGGATGATCTAACCAAGGGAAAGAGTGGGCTTTGGTAGTACTTAGGATGGTTAACAAGATGGTTCAGGTTCATTACCAAAAATGCACAAGGGTTGAGAAAGGGAGGCATTCAAAAAGGTGATGTTGGAAATAGTTTTCCAGACAGCCAAATTTGGCAGATTTAGGGTTTTTGACTAGAGCATGAGAGGGGATGTTTTTGATGGGTTGCAAGGTACCCAAGCATCATCAAGTGGATGATGTTGAAGTGTAGATTGAGTAGAAAGGATCCATGATTGGTACTGGTCTTCATTGACTTGGAAACTTCTTGAAGGGATCACTTCAGAAGGGGTCTGGTTAGAGGTGTTAGATGATCACCTAGTAGCTAGGGATCGTATCCATATTGGTCTTCTTGCTTAGGGTGTGTTGATTTGGAAACACCTTGATACTAGTGATGAGCTCCTAGAGTAGCTCATACTACTTCTAAGCAATCAATTCAAACAGCAGATCAAGGCAATTCATCAAACAGTAGATCAAGGCAATTCATCTTACAAACAAATCAACTACTACTAGGTTACCACCAAGATTAGCTTGAGGTAAGGATGGGCATTTTGAAATAGGTTGGAGTTTTGAACAAGGTAAGGTCCTTGGTATCTTCACCAAGAGTAGAATCCAAAAGCTTACAAAAAGGTTTTGGAGATCCTGGAGGTAAGAGTAGTTGAAGGTTCTGTCTTGAAACATAAGGAGATTATGTTATATATCTCTCCATAGTTTAGGAAAACAGAAGCTACTAAAATAGTTGTTTTGCAAAGGCTTCTTAGCTCAAGTTATGAAATGCCAGAACATTTGAGAATATGGAAATTAAGCCAAGATAGTTTTGTTAAGTAGCTTTTGTCAACTGATGGTGAGGTAAGGAGTATATCTTCTAATACCCAATTATAAGCATAAACATAGTCAAACAACAGGCAAACACTTCATCACTAGAAAAAGTTTTTGTTCCCCCTGAATTTTGCATTCTGGACAACTAATCAGGGTTGCTGAAATTGGGATGTTACATTTTAGCTCTCATTGCTCCTATCATAAGCATCTTGAAGTGATTAAGGTTAAAGTGAACAAACTATGGTGTATATGCTTGACGAAGTATAAGTTGGAAGTCTCATGTCCCTTGAATACGAGGGCCGCTCCTCATGCTACTCAAGTTTAGTTATCGGTAAGTTCTTGTCATAGTAAGTACATGTGTATCATAGAGAACCGCCAACGAGGTACCCCTTGCCCGATGATATGGAAGAATCCCCATATCAAAATGACAGGGCAAGCAGACAACGAGCATCTCAGCAATCTTCTTATTTACCATGGGAATATGGTGCTTTTTTCTCTCTTTCCTCTTTTCTCATATTTTTCTTTTTTCTCAATATCTGACTCTTTTTTTATAAGAAGAATGCTTCATAGACAACTCATTACGGTTACGCTGCAGGTTTCCACCATGACAGCATGGATTAGACAAGCGGCCCAGGCGTTTCTCTAACACGCATACATAACTCCATGGACTTACAAGCTCCCCTTTCATTTCACGCCGACGACATCCATAGACAAAAGAGCATGATATCAACTAGGTACAAAGTACAGGTGCAATGTTGAAAGTGTTCCCCATGACAACATGGTTCTGCTAATCCCCAACAAATAAGTGCAAGCATATACAACATAGACGACACAATGGTTCAAGTTTATTAAGGGCAAGAAAAGTAAAGTGTGCCATCAAGTTCGTGAGAGCTTTAATCACTAGTTTTCTCATAACAAGTTTAATTCAGAAGGTAGATAAAAACATGAATATACTTCCAATAGCATAAGATAATAGGTAGGTATGGTGGACTCTTTGGAATAACTTGTTTTTAGGAGTTGGATGCATGAGTGGAACTCCTACTTGGTTACGGAGGCTAGCAAAAGACTAGGAACGACCAACTACGAGAGCAATAATGGCTATAATCATGTAGAGCGACAAAGCATCATTAATCAAAGCATAAAGTGATACTACAAGTTGAAAACTAAAGGATCATAAAGTCTATGGTGACTTGGGATAGTCATAACATGGTGTGAGCATGTGCCAAGTCAACCCAAATAAAGCATCAAAGGAGAATACCACATTACTATGCTTTAATATGCTAAAACAACGCATGATTCTTTCAAGGCACATTAAGCAATCTCATTTGTTTATAACATGTCATGCTACAGCAAAGAATACTAAGCCTAAAGCCAAAACAATATCAAGCATGGCATGACAAAGCATAGGCCACAGTCAAAAACAAACTCTCTTTACCACTTAAGCATGAACTTTACTACTCTTTTCCAATCCAAACCAAACTATTTGAAAACCAATGTACGAAAGAGGGGGTCCAACCAATTTATTAAGCAAACTAAGAAAACAAAGCAAACGAAAAACCAAAACAAAAACGAAAAAGAAGACGATCCAAGAACAACACAACTATGCATGAAACAATAAAAATGAAGTGTTTGGAAGAAACCTGGGATTTTTATTGATGAAGAAGGGGATGCCCTGGGCATCCCCAAGCTTTGACGCTTGTACTTCTTGGATATTTCTTGGGGTGACACGCGTGGCATCCCCAAGCTTGAGATTTAGTACAGCCTTCATCTCATTACTCATTCCTTCCATACACCTGAAATTTTTCCTTCATACAAAACTTCACACAATCTTTATTAGCAACATTAGTGCACTCAAGATAGGAGGTCTTTAGGTTCAGTTCCAACACCAATAAAACTTCTATTAAAACACAAGCTACTGTAGAACTTCCCTCAAAAAGCTCAATTCCCCAAAATAACTCAAAAAGGAATCAACAAGAAGCAAATGCAAATAATGGCAGAAATCTGTCAAAACAGACCAGCAGGTAAAGACGATTTTTTTCGAAGACCTTCTGTTGCTCAAATAGAAAATTATTGAACTAAATAAAGTTAGATAACAACCTGGGTCAGAAGCACAAAAATTCAAGCCTCAAAAGGACGTACAGAGATTTTACACGAATTTTTATGGTGAAGCACAGAAATCTGTTTTTAGGACAGCAACTTTCCCAATCATTACTTCGCTCTCATTAGAGGTTACTCTTGGCACAAAAAGTAAATAAAAATGATAAGGATCGGTTATTACTGAAGTAATTACTTCCAAGACTCATCTATAAATTTTGGGTTATCTCCCAATAAGTACTTTTCTTTAACGCCTTTAAGTTAGGCATAAGAACCAAGAAAAAGAAAGTGTTCTCAAATGAAGAAGCATTAAGAGCAAATTTTGTTTTCATAGGAGAGGCAAAAGAAATCTTCTCTCTCTTCTTAGGGAAGTGTTCTATACCTTCCATGAGTGGGAGTTGATATTTAATGGTGCCTTCTTTCATATCAATAATGGCACCAACAGTTCTAAGAAAAGGTCTTCCCAAAGTAATAGGACAAGAAGCATTGCATTCAACATCCAAAACATAGAAATCAACGGGGACATAGGCATTGTTAACCATAATAAGAACATCATTAATACTCCCCATGAGTTTATTTTTAGTATTATCATCAAGTGGGACATTCAAATAACAATCTTCCAATGGTGGCAAATCAAGCATATCATAGATCCTTCTAGGCCTAAGAGAAACACTACTATCAAGATCACATAAAGCTTTGAAATCAGAATCATTCACTTTCATATTAATGATGGGTTCCCAACCATCTTCTTGTTCTATAGGAATAGAAACCTTATGTTTCATCTTTTCTTCTTTAATCTTTATGAGAGCATCAGTAATGTGTTTTGTAAAGGCCATATTCATAGCACTAGCATTAGGACTTTTAGCAAGCTTTTGTAGGCACTTAATAACTTCAGAGATATTGCAACCATCAAGATCAAAATCATAGTTATCATCTAAGGTAGTAGAGCTATTACTAGCCTCAACACTAGTGGTAGTGATAGTAGAAACACTAATGTTTCTAGCAATTCCATCTTCTCTTTCCCACTTAGCATGCAATTTAGCTAATAGTCTAATATTTTCATCAATTCTAACTTGTATGGCATTAGTAGCTGCAAAGGGATTATCAATAGTTTCAGGTTTAGCAACCATTTTATTCAAAGAAGATTGAGCTTCAGCCAATGATGCTATATTTCTTTCAGCATTAGAGAGTTTTTCCTCAATAGTTTTATTGAAAGAAGTTTGTTTACTAATAAAGTCTTTAAGCATAACTTCAAGTTTAGAGGGTGCACTCTTATTATTGTTGTAGGAATTTCCATAAGCATTACCATTGTTGGGAGGATATGGCCTCTAATTGTTGTTACCAAAATTATTCCTGTAGGCATTATTGATAAAATTGTTATTTCTTATAAAGTTCACATCAACTTGCCCTTCTTGAGCAACCAAAGAGGCTAAGGGAACATTATTTGGATCAATATGAACTTTCCCATTAACAAGCATAGACATAATAACATCAATTTTATCACTCAAGGAGGAGGTTTCTTCAACAGAATTTACCTTCTTACCTTGTGGAGCTCTTTCAGTATGCCATTCAGAATAGTTAACCATCATATTATCCAGATGCTTTGTTGCAGCACCCAAAGTAATGGTCATAAAGGTACCTCCGGCAGCAGAATCCAATAGATTTCTTGAAGAATAGCTCAATCCTGCATAAAAGGTTTGGATAATCATCCAAGCAGTCAGTCCATGAGTGGGACAGTTCTTTACCAAAGATTTCATTTTTTCCCAAGCTTGAGCAACATGTTCATTATCAGAATGTTTAAACTTCATTATTTCACTTCTCATAGATATAATCTTAGCAGGAGGATAGTATTTTCCAATGAAAGCATCTTTGCATTTAGTCCAAAAATCAATACTATTCCTAGTTAAGGAATTCAACCATTCTTTAGCTTTTCCTCTCAAAGAGAAAGGAAACAATTTAAGGTTAATGATATCTTCATCTATATCCCTATGCTTTTGAATCTCACAAAGTTCAACAAAGTTAATTAGATGAGCAACATCATCTTCATTACCAATACCAGAAAATTGTTCTCTCATAACAAGATTGAGTAAAGCAGGTTTTATTTCAAAGAAAGTAGCTTCAGGAATAGGTGGAGCAAGAGGTGTGCTATGAAATCATTCTTGTTGGTGATAGTGAAGTCACACAACTTAGTATTTTAAAGAGTAATCATTTTTTATGTTTTTAATAAAGAAAGCAAACTAGTAAAACTATTTTTTGTGTGTTTTTGATAAAGAAACAAGCAAGCAAAGCAAAAGTAAACTAAGCAAAACAAAAATAACAAAGTAAAGAGATTGGTTATGAGGGACTCCCCTTGTGAAGATGTCCTTGACTCCCCGGCAACGGCGCTAGAAAAAGAGCTTGATGGCCCAAAATATATGGAGCTCGTTGGGGAACCCCAAGAGGAAGGTATGATGAGCACAACAGCAAGTTTTCCCTTAGTTATGAAACCAAGGTTATCAATCCTGTAGGAGCAAGGAAACACCCCAAAGGTGTTGCTAGTTGAACTTTGGTAGGGCACACTACCGGTGCCAGCAGTAGCGTGGAGACCTACACAACACAACCACAAAACTCTGTCCCCAACTTGCGATGAGGTTGTCAATCTCAACGGTTTTGCTGAAAACAAAGGATTAAACGTATCGAGTGGAAGAAAGTAATACTTTGCAGAAAGTAAACACAAAGCAGTAAACAATTGATTGTAGATTGATGGTAAAAGAAAGGACCGAGGTCCATAGTTCACTAGTGGTGGCTCTCCTTAAGATAAATGACATGTTGGGTGAACAAATTACAGCGGGGCAATTGACAAACATCGAGAAAGCATTATGCATATACTACAAATCTTGACTCCTTTTAGATTCGATTGGGCATTACAACATTATACATAGACTGCCATCCAACTGTGTCTATGACTAATAATCCACCTTCAGGTTATCATCCGAACCCCCTGCAGTATTAAGTTGCAAGCAATAGATAATTGCACTACGCATTGCATGTAAAGTAAACAATATGATTGTTCTATGAACAAAGGATTGTTGGTTTCTCCCTAGTAGCAATAGCACATCTAGTACCTTAGAGATTTCTGTCACTTCCCTAGATTACTAGAGGCATCAACCCACTATCGAGCATAAATACTAACTCTTGGAGTTGCTAGCATCTACTTGGCCAAGACAGCTACTAACAACAGAAAGCATGCAAGATCACAAATAACAAAGACATGATAGAATCAATAATCAATCTGAAATAGCATCTCAATATCCATCGGATCCCCGCAAACACAACATGTAGAAATTACAAATAGATGATCTTGATCATGAACGGAGCTCACAAGATCTAAACATGATAGAACAAAGGAGGAGAACCATCCATCTAGCTACTACATGGACACGTAGTCCACAGATGCACTACGCACACATCACACCGGAGGCTTGCATGATGATGAAGAAGGCCTCCAGGGTGAATTCCCCTCTCCGGCAGGGTACCGGGAAGAGCTTTAGATCCCTCCTGATCTAGGGATGGAGATGAAGGCGGCTACAGACTCTTTCGTGGAATTTTGATCGGGACTTAGGGTTTCTGTATCGGAGGCTTCTTATAGGCGGAAGGAGAGGCCGAGGGGGTGCCTGGGCTGGCCACACCACCCCCTGGCATGGGCCAGGCTTGGCCGTGCGGCCCGGTGGTGTGGCCGCCCTTTGGCCCCTCCCGGTCTCGTATTCTGGCTCTGGGTATCCCTCGATGAAAAACTGACTTTGGCTTTTGTCCCGTCCAATTCCGAGAATATTCATTTTCTGACTTTCCTGGAACCAAAAATAGAAGAAAACAGGCAGCTGGCACTGTGGCTCTTGTTAATAGGTTAGTCCAAGAAAGTGTATAGAAAGTACTCCAAAGTTGGAACAAAACATAAGAAAGTAGATAAAACCAAGCATGGAACATCAAAAATTATGGATACAACGTATCATGCATCAATCAACAAGTCTTGGGACAATGCACATTAAACTAAGGATGGCCACTATGCTCTCTTAATAGGTGCATAAAGTTAGAAGATGGAGACTCAACATAAAAGTGAAAGAAAGTCCTTCTTAGAAGGAAGCAGGGATTCAAGTCTCATAAAGAGCTTCCCAAAATTATTGTACTTATTAGATTTCAGCTCTCATTGCCCCTATCATAAGCATCTTTATGTGATTAAGGTTAAAGTGACACAATTAAGAGGATATGCTTGACAAGTTATAAGTTGAAATATCATGCCCCTTACCTACGAGTACCGAACCTCATGCTACTCAACTTCAGTCACAAGTAAGCTCTTGTCATTGTAAGTACATATGTATCATAGAGAACCGCCAACGGGTACCCCTTGCACATGATACAGGAGCTATCCCATAATCAAAATGACAAGGCAAGCAGAAAATGAGCATCTCAGTGATCTTTTTATTTGCTATTTGCACAGGTTTTTATTGAGGATGCTTCATAGAGTGCTCATTATGGTTATGCTGCAAATTTCCACCATGATTAGGCATGGCTTAGGCTAGCTAACACACATACAAACTCCATGATCTTACAAGTTCCCCTTTTATTTCACACCGCCGGGATCCATAAGCAAAAGAATCGTGATATCAACGGAATATAAGTGCAATGTTGAAAGCATTCCCCATGATACATGGTTCTGCTAACTTCAACTTATAAAGCGCAAGCATGTACGCAACAAAGATGGACACAATGGTTCAAGTTTATTAAGTGCAAGAAAATAAAGTGTACCATCAAGTTCGTGAGAGCTTTAATCACTAATTTTCACATAACAAGTTTAATTCGGAAGGTAGATAAAAGCATGAATATACGTGGAATAGCAAATGCTAATAGGTAGGTATGGTGGAATCTTTGGGATAACTTGGTTTTATTTGGAGTTGGATGCATGAGTGGAACTCATACTTGGTTATGGAGGCTAGCAAAAGACTAGGAGCGACCAATTAAAAGAGCAATAATGGCCATAATTATGCAAAGCGACAAAAAATCATTAATTAAAGCATAAAGTGATATTACAAGTCGAAAACTAAAGGATCATAAAGGCTATGGTGACTTGGGATAGTCATAACATGGTGTGAGCATGCGCCAAGTTAACCCAAATAAAGCATCAAAGGAGAGTACCACAATACTATGCTTTAATATGCTAAAACAACGCATGATTCTTTCAAGGCACATTAAGCAATCTCAATTGTTTATAACATGTCATGCTACATCAAAATCACTAAGCATAAAGCCAAAACAATATCAAGCATGACATGACAAAGCATAGGCCACCGTAAAAAACGAGCTCCTTTTACCACTTAAGCATGAACTTTTCCTACTCTTTTCCAATCCAAACCACACTTATTTAAAAACTAATGTATGAAAGAGGGGGTCCAACCAATTTATTCAAGAAAACTAAGCAAGCAAACGAAAACCAAAAACGAAAATGAAGACGCTCCAAGAACAACACAATTGTGCATGAAACAATAAAAATGAAGTGTTTGGAAGAACCTGAGATTTTTATTGATGAAGAAGGGGATGCCTTGGGCATCCCCAAGCTTTGACGCTTGTACTTCTTGGATATTTCTTGGGGTGACATGGGGTGGCATCCCCAAGCTTCAGCTTTAGTCCATTCTTCATCTCATTACATCATTCTTTCCTTAACACCTGAAATTTTTCCTTTATACAAACTTCACATAATCTTCACTAGCAACATTAGTGTACTCAAGATAATAAGTCTTTGGGTTCAGTTTCAGCACCAATAAAACTTCCATTAAAACACAAGATACTGAAGCACTTCCCTTAAAAAGCTCAATTCCCCAAAGAGAACCAAAAAGGAATCAACAAGAAGCAAATGCAAATAATGGCAGAAATCTGTCAAAACAGACCAGCAGATAGAAACCAATTTTTTAGAAGACCTTCTGTTGCTTAAATCGAAAAGTGTTGAACTAACGAAAGTTGGATAACAACCTGGAGCAGAAGCAAAAACAATTAAAGCTCAAACTGACGTACAGAGATTTTACACGAATTTTTACAGCGAAGCACAAAAATCTGTTTCGGGACAACAACTTTCCCAAGCATTACTTCTCTCTCATTAGAGGTTACTCTTGGCACAAAAAGCAAATAAAAAGGATAAGGAGAGGTTATTACCGAAGCAATAACTTTCAAGACTCAACTAAAAATTTTGGGTTATCTCCCAATAAGTACTTTTCTTTAATTCCTTTAAGTTAGGCATAGGATCAAGATTCAAGTATTTTCGAATGAATAAGCATTAAGATGAATACCAGAAATATCTTTCTTTTTGAAGTCTTCATGCATTCCTACAAGTTTTTAACTGAAAAGCTTCCATGGAAAGATTGTTTTGGTTTCATAGATATGAACACAAGTGTTCAAGGTCGACCCCCACTTAACCATTACTCATCTTTCCAATCAATTTCCTTTTTTAAAACAATTTTAGGTAACAAGTACAACTAATTTTTTCTTGTAATTCGCATTCCCTATCCATACTAAGATAGAGAACAACTTAAAACTGAAAGTAAAACCTACTTAGAGATAAATCAAACAAGTGCACACAAGAATATTCACCCACACGCTATTGCTCCCCGGCAACGGTGCCAGAAAAGGTCTTGATAACCCACAAGTATAGGGGATCGTGTGTTGCCTTTTAGATAAGTAAGAGTGTCAAACCCAACGAGGAGCTAAAGGTAGGATAAATATTCTCTCAAGTTCTATCAACCACTGATACAACTCTACGCACACTAAACGTTTGCATTATCTAGAAAATAAAACTAGAGCAACAATACGAGTAATAGAGATAGCTTTGCATGATAATAAATAACAAGAAAGTAAAGCTAGTTGCTGTAGCAATAAAATACACTAAACTAATAGAACCATGAGTTTGGAATAGTGGTGGTAATTGTGGTGGCTTTGTCCAAGTTTAAATAGCGAATAGATCAGGTGCATTATCTAAATATACGTGGGAGAGGCTAAATATAACAGATGCAATTTTCTATGTGGGAGAGGCTAAATATACGTGCGCTTCACTAAACTAATAGATGCAGTTTTCTATGTGGGAGAGGCTAAATATATGTGTGCTTCACTACTTGGAATTACATGTACTATATGATTGGATTGTTAGCAAACATCCACAAGTACTAATCAATGAATTAAGTTTTCCCCAACCATAGACTTAAGTTTAATGGTCCTCTTACTCCCATACGTGCAACGTTTCGGTTCACGTCCTCAGGTTTCTGTCACTCCGGCAGAACTCCCCCTTCCTCTTACACATACTACAAACCTATGATGTTTAATCCATGCGTGCACAAATATAATGGACACCAAAGGACTCTACCATATCAACATACAACTCTAATGAACCAAAGACGTTCAACCATTCAATCTAAGAACAAAGAAACTACACAAAAATGACATAGATCATAGGATTATAACTTATAGCATCAAATACCATGTTTACATAGGATGGTACCGAGGTGTGTGGGAGGATGAACCACTACATACTAGGAGGATTAGATGATTAAGATGCCGGTGAATATGGTGAAGAGGGCGGCAGCGGCGCTGGCAGCGGCACGGGGGACTCCTTCTTCGCCGCCGGTATCATGGAGGAGCACCGCCCCTTAGCCCCCTTCCTTCATGGCTTATTGGGAGCCCTCCCCCATCGAGATGGGATCCATAGGTGAGGCAAAAACGTGTCTTTGGCCGCTGCAAATTCGTGGGTGGAGGTGTCCTGGGCGAATTAGGTTTCCTGCTTCTCGGATTCCCGTCACCCCATTTTGGGCTGCAGTAAACCGGGTCTAAAAGGCCCGTACGGACTCGGAATCAGCTAAATTTTATATCCAGAACGTTTGTCGTGAAATTTCCAACAACTTTGTGGTTGAAGAGTTTTCCGTTTGACGCCGTATTCAACCTGAAACGTGACAATTTTCAAAAAGAGTTATAAGACAGATTTCTGGAAAAATCCCAATTTGACCACAACAAGGTTTCCACTTGTATTCTTGGTAATTCCTACACATTAAAGTGTAAAAAAAGAACATTGTGCACTTTTGCAACTATTAGTAGGTTAGTCCAAATAAATCATAAACTTTATACAAAAAAGAGTGTTAAAAGCATATTATTAGCATAAACCATCAAAAATTATAGATACGTTATGGACGTATCACTGCCCGAACACAGTTGTTCTGTATGACGATTGTTACATACCATTCGATCGGGGCGCTTGGACGATTGGGATGGTTCTTCATAAGAGCGATCCGCGAGTAGGCTGTTCGGCGACATGATTGGCCATGCTTACTGTCTGCTTGCTCTGGACAAAATGGCAACACCGCGCACTCCCCTTTTCGAGTGTCATGAATTCCGTGGGCCATATGCCAGTGTTACATCACCTTTACTTCTCTTCTTCCCCATACTTCTCTTCCTTCCCTTGAAGCCACTTTCCCTACTTCTCTCCCACCCTGCTGTAGCCACAGGTCGACGAAGCCTCCAGCCATCTCTCCCGCTGCCACCCCAGTCCCCCACCCCCTCACTGTTGGGGATCGCAGCAGAAACAAAAAATTTCCTACAATGTAACCCCAAAAAACTGCCTAGGATCTATCTATGTAGTAATGTGGTAACGGCCAATGCGTATAGAATACATACCCTTATAGACCGTACACGGTTAACGTTCTGCGGGGAACATGGTTGAAGTAGTCGTACTCGTAGCCAACCTCAAGGTTGCAAAGCTCCTCGCAGGTCACCCCTTGCTCCTTCTTCGTCTTCATCGTGCAACAGCTCCGGATCACGATATTTAAGCGCCCCAAGTGTTGCGCCTCGTGTCTTCATACACATCCGGTGCACTATGAGACCTCCGGCTCCCCGATCCCGTCGGGAGTGCGAAAGTTGATATCCAGCTAAGAATCTCTGCAGCGCAACGGCGTGCTGTAGGTTGGCCTCGATCGCATAGCCCAAACTTGGGGCCATGGTCATAAGGGTCAGAGAGAGAGAGAGAGAGGGAAGGAGTAAGTCAACCAAAGGACTTCTCCAAATATTGGTTTGTTCAATCCCACCCATGGGCACCCCTTTATATAGGGGGAGGGGGTGTGCCCTCCCCATTGGGTTAGCCATGTGGGACTATTAGTTAAAGGAAAATTACAGGAATTTTCGTCCTGGCCGAATGGGCCAAAAGAACTCAGCCCAATAGCCAAACAGAAAATAAACAACAAAAGGAAAAGGGGCAGCCAGCCTGGGCTCAGCCGGCCGGGTGGGCCGACCTGCCCCCGCGGTCCAGCGAGCTAGCAAGTAGCTCTGCAGGCCAGGTAGGCGGCCACTGCCCGGCTCAAAGATCCCACGCCCGACGACGGCTGAGCTGGCCCGGCTGGCCGGCAGCGCCAAGCTCAGGCGCCCGCGTGGGCCAGGTCGAGCAGGCCCCGGTGGCGGCTGGTAGCTGTGGTCCGCCCCCGTGCGGCGGTTAATAAAAACCGCCCACGTGGGCTGTTCCTTTTTCTTTTTCCTTTTATTTTTCTGCAGCTTTTATTCTAGGCCTTTTCCCTCTGGGATTTGGCCTAATATAAAAGTTGCCTTTATAAATTTTAATCCAAATATTATTTAGAATATATTAATTCATAATTAACATATAATAAATATATATTTAAATTCCTATTTATCCGAAAACACTTTTCCGGTCTTTTCCTTTATTATTTCTCCGAACAACTTCGGATCTCTCCGCGGAACGATTCTAGCTTTCTCTCTTTCTCTACTGTGATTCCGTCTTACGAATGATCGCTCTCATCGTACCCTTAAGTGTATCCTCTCACGGCTCGGGAATGTTGTAGACATGATCTAAATCAATGATCAACAGAGGGACTAGGGATGTCCATGCGACCCCTATGCATTCCTGATGACAATGTCGTTTGAACCGCTAAATGTAGCATCATCTTCCTTTTGTTTCTCGATACAACTTGTCCAAGATCCGATCATTTGTATACCATACCTTGTTCAATCTCGTTCACAACAAGTTATGTTTTCTTGTTACCATGATATTACATCCCCGTGACCTAGTCACATGTTACAACATTTATAGATGTAATCTCACCAAGCCGGCCGTATGTATCTTTACCCATCATGTGGGTGAACAAATCCCGGTCTTGCAGTCACATGTCATCTACTGTTCCTTCGGAATACCCAACGTACACCTTTATGGCCACCGTATTACCAGATGACGGATGATGCAGTCTAAGCAGCCTAGGGAAACAGTGAGTAATATGAGCTCACGATTTAAGGAGAAGGAGTCTAGGTATAGCTGCTGCAACAATGAACTATATGACTTGATCATGTTGCAATCCTTCGAGGAATGTCCGATCACATCATTCTCCAATGATATGATCCCGTTGTCAGTCGGCATAAATGGCCATGATCTTGAAACCCAGATCATCTTCGTGACCAACGAACTAGTATAAATAGAGGCTACTAGGGACTTGGTTGTTTCATACCACACCTGTACCAGTGTTTCTACTTGGTACAGTTCTAGCATAATATGAAACTATTATAAACTAATTGAGATATGACAATAAAAACCTATTTATTATTTGCCTCTAGGGCATATATCCTTCAGTCTCCCACTTGCACTAGAGTACAAATAACCTAGCTTTCATTTTACTCATATAAACCATATACCATATGCGTTTACAGATCACGCATGCTTATGGGAAACGTCATGTCCATGTTCTGTTTTACCAGATCATTATGTCTTTTGCAAATCGTTAATGTCTTCCTAATTTTGACATTCACACCATTATCGTATAATGGGTCGAAGCATTTGTTTTGCAACAAAGTGAGACTTTGTTTCTAGTGTTTATGATGACGGTCGTTTTCACCATTGTCATCTAAACTTTGAAACACACTTTGCTATCCTTTGTGTATATACTATAGTCATGGAAGCAGAACGAGGCCGGATTCCAGGAGCTTACAGTGATGTTAGATCAACCTCGAGGGCTTTATCATGGGCACTGGGCCCTGGGACACATCATTCTACGTTAAAAGCAAACTAGAATCTCCATAACATTATACATCACATCAGATGGAGCTTTTATACTTCTATATCTATGTAGATCCTAGTGCATGAAATGTATCTATGCCACTTAAATTGCTTCTTGCCATTTATGTACAAACTTAATTCTGGTTCAATGATCAACTCAGGAATCACTTAAAGACATGTTATTATAGTCAAGACTTTGTCCTACCAACCAGAACCTCGGGTCACTTTATGTCGAGTATACAACATGGTTTTATTGAAGAACCTATGACTGAGGCATAGGAGATGCAACGCATCTCTTTCTTTCAACCATAGTTGCAATACTCAATGCTTCATATAGTAAGAACTTCTTTCTTACCTTGTTCTATTCTGAACTCCTTCAGAATCTTGCTTAGGACATTTTGAACATCTTTCAGAATCAAGTCCAGGAAGCATTTGACATTTAGTGTTTATTGAACTCACCAATCTATCTCGATAGATCTTATTGTTTTAATAACTTCAACTTCATCCTTATTTATCTAGCTTAAATATTATTATCACCAATCACATCATTCACATATGTTGTCCACATATCCCAGAATGATTTCACGCTCCCACTCAAATATGACATTCATGTTTGAGATTTAGGGATTTCACTTAGCTCCCACTCAAAATATGTCAGCTACATAATATGAATTAGCCAAGTTGATTTGCTCCCACTCAAATCTAGGTCCTCTCGATAATCTTGTACATTCCAAAATTCTTTGATCATCATCAAATCGAGAATTCCACTAACAAGATTTCAATGACCATTCATTTCTCGTACTTAGGTCCATCATGCTTCTTTGTAATTCGTAGGTATGTCTTGTTCAAAACATGACAAGTGAATCAATAATATAATTCCACAAACTTGTAGAATATATAGTTGAATCCTACTTTCTTTTAGTAAAAGTATTCCCTGAAACTTTATGATCATTATCATTGGTTTCTCCTCTATTTGCATAGTATGGTTTCACGAAACAAATTCTGCTGCGCCACTCAACAATCCATAGGCAAGGTCAAATACCTTGTTTTGATCTTTTACTTTCTTCCAACTGTATCTTCATCAAGACACGTTGACTTTGGACAACAATAGTTTTCCCCTTGTGGAAGATGCATTCATAGCTTCCTAAGAATGCTCTACAAAGACTTGTTTATTCGCCACGACTTCAACTTGTCGAAATCTCTAGAAACTCGAACTTGCCATAACACTTATGGTGTTGTTTCCACAAATCTTTAGATGTTCCTTTATATTTCAAATGAGTGTTTGCCTCTCTAACTATAAACGACAACTACAACCCCAATCAGAGATAATATGTATCTAATACAAAATGATTATGATGTTCAGACACTTCAACAAAGTTTGAATTCGTCCAATTATCATAATTTGTGAAACATCTTTCACAAGTCCCTTTTATGCTAAACTTAACTTGAATACCTTAGTCATGTCGATCAAATCGAAGAGACTTGTTAATTCAGTTAATTCAATATCCCATTTAGTTATGAACTCATTTGAACAATTCAAATCATTTCAAACTTCATGTTTCATTAAGTAAATACACTTATTCACTTAAGTCCATAGTAAATGATTTCCACTACTTGTTGAAAATATGATACATCATTATTATAAGTTTCAACATTTCTTTGCATATCACCGTTTTACCAGAATGCGGAGTTTTAGTCATTCTGCCCAAGAGGCATGGTTTTGCAAAGTCTCTAGATTAAGTATCTAGGACCCCGATCTTTCATAAAGAACCTGCAATAACTAAAATGACTTAAACTATAGTGTCTTTTCATTATTAAGCTTTGGATATCTTTTAGCATTCTAATCCTTTATAAATGTTTAAACTATTATCATTAACATAGTGATGAGAACAACTTATTTGTAATCGTAATGTGACCATAACGGTATTGTTCATAAGAATAGTACAAACTGGTTTGTAACTTGTTCATATGAATAATAGTCTCGCCTAAAGCAAGACACGCGTATACGAATTACAAATTTATATTCAAGTCCACTAATCCAAATGACAAACTTTGAGGAAAGAGGTGATGTCAGCCATCAACTGTTTTGCTTGACGTCATCAAGTCATGTTTCCTCAAACCCAGCAATTCTCAAGCAGATCATCCTGTTTTCACAAACATGACAAGTATCAAATACTTTGCAAACTGCAACGAGTTTTGCAAGAACCACATTTATAATTTGTATATCTTACATATACCTTTTCATCCATGACCTCCATTTGCAATCAAGCCCTTCTAAGAGTTCTTAACTCTAATGCAAGATCACTAAGTGTTTTTTCAAACATTCCGGAGTCATCGAATTATCTCCTAATGGTTATTGTATCAAGAAGAGAAGATCACCTTTTACGAGGATATCCCTTAGGCGTGGGTATTAATCTATGAAGTTGGACCCTTTTGCTAAGTTCCAAATTAAGCAATTTATTCCCATGGTCGCAAAAGACCTCAATGGGATAGGCCAAGAACTACTAAGATATTTGCAAACAGACATCTAGACTAAGTTTATAATAAGAGATCAATTTATAATTGGTCTCCACTAAAATTGTCACCCCCTGGACGATTTCAGTGATCACATGATCCCTATCCTGTGCACCTCCCCTGATCGTCACGACCATCAGTGCATTATCAAAGGTAGACATTCACTAATGCCAATCACATCATCCATGTGACTCATGCTCAATCTTTCGATCTGTTGTGTTCCGAGGCCATGTCTGCACATGCTAGGCTCGCTAAATCTAACTTGTGTGTATTCGCTGTTCAACATGGCTTACAACTACTGTATGCAAATGTAGATATGTTTGACACCTAGGCCTGTAACCCTGGATCGCCTCATACCGAAGAACTTTCTTGGTGGTGCACACACAAGGGGAACACGGAACATTGGAATTAAATAGGGATTATCTTATTTGCTACCGTTGAGTATATAAATACTAGCATACAATAAGATGTAAAAACTGGTATCAACATCATATGTATAATGTGATATGATATGGTCTTTCTTCTTGCGCCTTGATCTCCATCGAGCGCTCCGGCATGATCTCCATCTTGCCCTTGGTTTGACGCCAAGTCCACGACGCCTCCACCAGGTCGTCCACCGGAACGATGACTATTACTATACTACTTAGCAACAGAAAAGTAAACTACTTTACCTTCTTTATGACCAATGCCATATCATAATCACATGCCCCCTGAAAAATAAAGTTAGACGCCTCTACTTTACCTATTGCAAGTTTTACGTGGTTGTTAGGGCTTTCACAATAGAACTGTTTCTAATCTACGAACTTTCCAACCACAACATGGATCGAACAGTTGTCTCTATTACCCCCCTTTCGGGGCCCTCCGTTGTAAATGTTATATCAACTATCGAATGAGAGATAGACACCCGCTAGCCACTTATACGGTACAAGCCGTATGTTGAGCGTGGAACCTGTCTCGCATACAAATACGCGTAAGGTCAGTCTGGGCCGCTTCATCAAACAATACCGCGATATAAACAAGTACACTTTAGAGGGTAACAACTAAAGGATCAATGCCCGCACAATACTTGTGCGTACTGTCCGTATAGCACTCTTACGTATAGATCGTCTCTAATACCACTGTTGGGGATCGCAGCAGAAAACAAAAAATTTCCTACGATGTAACCCCAAAAAACTGCCTAGGATCTATCTATGTAGTAATGCGGTAACGGCCAATGCGTATATAATACATACCCTTGTAGACCATACGCAGTTAACGTTCCACGGGGAACGTGGTTGAAGTAGTCGTACTCGTAGCTGACCTCAAGGTCGCGAAGCTCCTCACAGCTGACCCCTTGCTCCTTCTTCGTCTTCATCGTGCAACAGCTCCGGCTCACGACAATTAAGCGCCCCAAGGGTTGCGCCTCGTGTCTTCATACACATCCGGTGCACGATGAGACCTCCGGCTCCCCGATCCCGTCGGGAGTGCGGAAGTTGATATCCAGCTAGGAATCTCTGCAGCGCAACAGCGTGCTACAGGTGTGCCTCGATCACACAGCCCAAGCTTGGGGCCATGGTCACGAGGGCCAGAGAGAGAGGAAAGGAGAAAGTCAACCAAAGGACTTCTCCAAATATTGGTGTGTTCAATCCCAACCATGGGCATCCCTTTATATAGGGGCAGGGGGTGTGTCCTCCCCATTAGGTTAGCCATGTGGGACTATTAGTTAAAAGAAAATTACGGGAATTTTTGTCCGGGTCGAATGGGCCAAAAGAACTTAGCCCAATAGCCAAACAAAAAATAAACAGCAAAAGGATAAGGGGCAGCCAGCCTGGGCTCAGCCGGCCGGGTGGGCCGATCTGCCCTATCGCGGCAATTGGCCGGGTGAGTGGCGCCGGTGGTGGCGCCATGCCCAGCATCCGCCTGCAACTGCCTAGAGATGGCCCAGTGGGCAGTGGCGCCCCGGCAGCCCAACTCCCTGGCGCCCCCATGGTCCAGGTCGAGAAGGCCCCGGTGGCGGCTGGTAGCTGTGGTCCGCCCCCGTGCGGCGGTTAATAAAAACCGCCCACGTGGGCTGTTCCTTTTTCTTTTTCCTTTTATTTTTCTGCAGCTTTTATTCTTGGCCTTTTCTCTCTGAGATTTGGCCTAATATAAAAGTTTCCTTTATAAATTTTAATCCAAATATTATTTAGAATATATTAATTCATAATTAACATATAATAAATATATCTTTAAATTTCCATTTATCCGAAAACTCTTTTCCAGTCTTTTCCTTTATTCTTTCTCCGAACAACTTCGGATCTCTCCGCGGAACGATTCCGGCTTTCTCTCTTTATCTACTATGATTCCGTCTTACGAATGATCGCTCTCATCGTACCCTTACGTGTATCATCTCATGGCTCGGAAATGCTCTAGACATGATCTAAATCAATGATCAACAGAGGGACCAGGGATGTCCATGTGACCCCTATGCATTCCTGATGACAATGTCGTTTGAACCGCTAAATGTAGCATACTCTTCCTTGTGTTTCTCGATACAACTTGTCCGAAATCCGATCATTAGTATCCCAAACCTTGTTCAATCTCGTTCACAACAAGTTCTATTTTCTTGTTACCGTGATATTACATCCCCGTGACCTAGTCACATGTTGCAACATTTATAGATGTAATCTCACCAAGCTGGCCGTATGTATCTTTACCCATCTTGTGGGTGAACAAATCCCGGTCTTGCAGTCACATGTCATCTACTGTTCCTTCGGAATACCCAATGTACACCTTTATGGCCACCGTATTACCATATGACGGTTGATGTAGTCTAAGCAGCCTAGGGAAACAGGGAGTAATATGAGCTCACGGTCTAAGGAGAAGGAGTCTAGGTATAGCTGTTGCAACAATGAACTATATGACTTGATCATGTTGCAATCCTTCGAGCAATGTCCAATCACATCATTCTCCAATGATATGATCCCGTTGTCAGCCGGCATAAATGCCCATGATCTTGAAACCCAGATCATCTTCGTGACGAACAAACTAGTATAAATAGAGGCTACTAGGGACTTGGTTGTTTCATACCACACCTGTACCGATGTTTCTACTTGGTTCAGTTCTAGCACAATATGAAACTATTATAAACTAATTGAGATATGACAATAAAAACCTATTTATTATTTGCCTCTAGGGCATATCTCCTTCACTCTTGCCATGGGTTCAACGGGAGACAGTGAGGAAACATGTCATGATGACAGGGACGGTGATTTCGATGTGAGTCGTCTCATCTCTATCATCTGTGGCCAATAATCTATTTTGAGCTAGATCTACTCTGTTTATTCATGCACGTATGATGTGTTAGGCCAACTAGACGATGTACGAATCCGACTATCACGGTTTAGCAGAGGAAGACAGTCCTCTGCTATGTAAACATGGATATGTTCCCGCTAAATTTGTAGTGTTCGAAGGACAAAATGCAGGCAGGAGGTTTTTACAGTGTCAAGGACATCATGCAATGATGCAAGGCAGAAGTTGCGGTGTTGTCAAATGGGTAGATCCAGAGTGTCCCAAATCGATGTAGAAAACGCTGGACAAACTATGAGATATGACTATTGAGTTGAAAGAATCCATAGTCAGCTCACTTCTTGATAGTGCTGAGATGAAGCTATTTGACCAAGTTGACACAACCAAGCTTAACCGAGATCTCTGGAGGGTGCAAGACAAGGTTAGCAAAGTCGAGAAGGAGAGGGACGTGGCATTGACCCTGACTCAAGCAAGGAATGAACTTCACTAGGACAAAGTCCTGCAGTTCACAACTACGAGTATTGACAAGTGCATGAGGATAAATGCAGAGAAACAATTGAAGTTGTACAAGGAATATGCTAAAAGGATGGAGCATATGATTCGATCCTTGCTCTCGCAGGAAGATGCGCATCGGGACTAAGATTAGGAAGATCAAGGAGATATGTGATAACTAGTTCTATTTAGCTTGAGCTCCGTACTTTTTTAAGTTGTAATAGTAGTACTTGTTGACCTAGCAGTCTGAACTACTAGTCTCGGAGTCCTGGGAGGAAAAAATTGGTCGCCTGTTAATCTGTGTTAACCTTGCATTACTTCCTTTCGTCTGATGATGGTGGTATTTTGACATTGGTGGTTTGTTTAAACGTAATCTACGTGGATTATGCCACATGCAAATGGCACAACCACAATTTATAAATTGGAAGAATGTACACCCGGTTACTGGAGATCCGGGAGCTTCACCAGATGTAGGGGATGCAGGAGCAGGGAGGCAGTGAGATAGATGGGCTCAAGATTAGGCTAGAAAGTGGTACCGATTTCCTCATCATCTGGGCATTATCAGTTGCCATTGCTGTTTATGTGGCCATGTCATTGTGCAGCAGCTGAAATAAGTTGTTGTTTCATGGAGTGTAGGAGCTTAAATAATTTATTTCTGTGCCACTTACATTCCATCGAATTTGGATTCCTCCTTCCCCTCAGCAATCGTGGAACCAGTGCTGCGTGTTTTAAGATAGTAGTGGCACAATCACAATTTCGGATTCAACTACTGACTCGGGCATTTCCAAACCATAAGTCACGATACATTTTACTCCGAGAACGTGGGTAGATTGCTTCACCCGACAAGTTCCATGCACAGAGCTCCAGAATTTAACCGAATTACATATTTAGGTTCAAGTTCAACACATTATTATGCATCTTCATTGCCAGCAGCCTTCTTCCCCCGCGTAGGTGCCAAGCCTTCATGTCCACTGGCTTCTTCATTTCATGCCTTCATCCTCTTCCTTGGTGCCAATTTTCTTAGCTTCACATACTCTGCATCGCCGGGACAATCAGCACCAGAATCGTTTCCAACATCATATTTTCCACTTGTTTTTATTTTCTCCCGGAAACAAAATGACTGACCCGACAGTCATGTTTCTAACCTTGCGACGCTTCCTGTCAAAGAAACAGGACTATTGCATAACTGGCTAATATCTACGTAGTAAATAAAACAAAAATTACAATTTAGCACAAACATTTGAACCCCAAGAGACTTTTGCTTACCAGGAGCTAATTGGGTTCGAGCGACCTCCCTGTCCAAGAATAGAAGGGCGACTCCTAGTTGTAGCAGCTTCCACATCTAGTACATCACAATTCAGCTCAAACATGCAAGCCGAAGCATACCTTTTCATCAACCCAATTAGCTGACCACATTAGAGGAACCATGATGCCTCGTTCATCCATGAAGCGGAACTTTGTAGTCTGCTTTGGCCATATTTCAGTATGATTACGCAGAGCAGCAACCATACCAGGGATAGTGCATATCTGCGCAAACGCTTCTTCCATCGTGATACAATGTTGTCCATACCACTTGCCCTTCACCCTTGCTTATTTAGGGTCGTAACTGAAGAGGGCTAATGTAACCAGGTAAGGGTGGTCCACGGAGATCCCAATTGGTAGAAAACTATGGACAAAATATGTTTCTCAGTGTTGGGCTAACAAATAATGTTAGGTTCAGTAGCCAGTTAGTAGTTATAGTTAGTGCGAATAGAAAAGAGAAGGGTAGCTCACCCGCATGTAGCCAGAACTTCTTCTTCCTTGGTAGTATGATCTGCCATCCTCCGAGCTGCTTAGCTCATCGTCGGCGGAGGCGGGCTAGAGCCTCGCAACGACGGCTATGACATGCGCCATTGCAGCTCGGGATCAGCGAATGGGCGCAACAACTTGGAGCCAGAAGTCAAATGCCCGAAGGGATCGTCCTACTTGGAGGGTGGATTTCAATGACGCCGGTGCTAGGGGAAAGGAGGGAATGGATTTTGAAATTGGTCAACGCATCCAAGCCACTTAGTTCCTCGATTTGCCTAAGAGGTTGCCGCATTGGCGCTCGCGACACGGATAGATGACCGACATGTGGGTCCCGACCGTTTACTTCAAGGGGCAGTTTAACAGAATGTTTGAATTTGGTAGGGGTGAGATGAGTTTTCCTCAAAATGGCCCCTCTCGGTAGTTGGCATCCCAACTTTGCAAAACGCGGCAATTACAGGCAACTTGGGTACCGCGATGCACTCGCCCAAGAACTTTTAGGCCGCAAACCAACAAGCCCCTACCACCGACCCCCCACCCCCACACCCACACACAATCCTTGCCCCTAGCTGTGCAAGCCCTGCACAAAACCCTAGATCTACCTTCACCACCTTAGATCTAATTCACCGTTGTTGTTGTGCACTGCACCAGATCTGCTTCACCGTCCCACTCTCCTGGTGCGCCAAACACATTCCCACGGCCAGGAATCTACTTCTTTGCCGCTGCCATTAAACGCTCAGAGGAACCCCTGTTCTGCTTCACCTTCACCCACAAGCACCGCAATAAAAACACCCTCAACAACCTCGACGTAACCACCTAGGATTTGTAGGATGCCTAAACGACATCACGACCGAGGTAACCATATCTCCTTGGAGTTTGGTAAGATAAATATGTAGCAGTTAACTGTATTTGGTATTGGTGCTACTTTTGTAGTAACTTACAAGTACTACAATTGTTACCCGTATCTTCCTAAATAATTTTGTTGTAGTCAGGTTTAACCGTAAGGCATTCAACTGTGATTTTGTATGTCATGGCGAAATATGAGTCAGCCAATGGTTAACACATTTGTTTCCATTATCTATTTTAGTAAGTGCCCATATGTGATGCGGTTATAATTTCTCTCTGGCTTGGCGTAGGCTATGGCACTAACTGTTATTTCTCTCTGGCTTGGCGTAGACTATGACACTAATATGTGATGCTTTTGTCCTATCTATGCAGTACACATTTACAGTCGTTATACTGCTTCCACTAAGATGTATGTTTTATTTGCTTCTGCTTACCCCACTATTCCTAAAAGTTTGTTGTTGTTACGCAATGAACAGGTGCAGTTTACACTGGAAATCGTAGAATGAATGACCCCTATAATCTCGTAAGTATATATTGCTTTTGTATCACTTCATGCTAACATCTGTGAGACTGGAACCTTTTTGTGTTTACAATTCGCTTCACCATTATGCAGAGGACTAACACTGAAGTATGGAGACTACCAGTCCAATTACTTGATGTAGCGGACATCATCGATGAACATACCTGTAACCAGATCAACAACCCTAAGACTCTACATAGAGCTACTATAAGGACGCCCTCCTTTTTTAAGGTTTAAGTCCCCTGGTGTCATGCCATTTACTCTAGTTGAGTTGTTATTTTTGTCGGAGGCACTAGGGTGATTATAACAAGGCTAGACATGCAACGAAATCCAATATAACAGAAACAGAAGGATCATAAGCAACCGAGCATTTCAAATCTCACTCTGGTATCTACATGTGTATGGCTATTTTAATACGAGGCACATGATAGTACACTTTGTCTTGGGCAGACAATCAAAAAATTTAAACATTCTAATTGTTCGATAGATTGTTTGACCATTTCTCTAAAATGATTTGGCTAGTCTATTAGAGGCACACTTCTGCATGAGGTCCTTGTGTTGAGTGCTTACATTGCTATAATAGACCAAATAACCTTTTGAAGATCTTTGAGAATGAACATGGTAGTTTTGTTCCTTTGTATGATGTTGTAACTTCTTTATCTTAGTTTCAGCCTTCATCAAGTAGAGCTGTCATTTCATAGGGCAGAAGTGACAGTTGCACACTATCTCATCCCTCTATGAACTCCACTATTCTAGTTATTCCAAAAGAAAGAGATGTATGATGCCCTACTGTTACTAATTGCTTTCTTCCTTTTAGCAAAAGGACTAATCTGAAATTCGTTAGTTTTTGTTTTCCTTGGTAATGATGTTATATGCCGTTTCTTTTTGTTTTAAGTTGCAAATATAAATATGAAGGCAAAATAGAAAACAACTACCTCAAGTGTAGATCTCTTTGGACAGAGCAGTAGTGACAGTGCGTATTTCTCACATAGGTACACGATCTCGATTGCTCCATACATTCTAGCAGAAAGAATTTTTGGTGCTGCACTCCAAGATGCACTTGATGTAGTTGGACAGGAAGCCAACAAAATAGATGCAGTAGTCTCCATGGCAAGGAAGGAGTTATCTGAGTTGAAAAATAGGCAAGCTTGGGCGGAGAATCTACTTAATATTATCCTCAACAAGTCTCGTGGTAATCCTGTCGTTACATGTGAGGCGGCACGAGCTCCCTAAAAGGAACATTTTTGAAATTGAGATTATATTGTTTATCAGCCGTGTTGTACTCCGATGATGCTTTACAAGCTATGGATTTTTTCAGGACTGTAATAATTTACTATTTTTCCAGTTATAAGTTTTTTTTCCATAGTTCCAGAATTTATTTAGCATGTTAGAGAAGTTGTGTTCTTTGTTTATCCACCTTTATGTCCTGGCAATGGATCTAAGTTAGATAGGCTTAAACAATAGTAGGCCCACAATGTTTGTATCGGTCCTTGATGGGCCACCAATCAACAGTGATGGGCATACACTGACGCCATTATATGTAGAATTTGACCGCAAAAGAACATAACAGTAAAAGGCTAGAACAGTAAAAGGCCAGAATAGTAAATGGCCAGAACAGTGAAAGGCCAGAACAGTTAAAGGCCAGAACAGTAAAAGGCCAGAATAGTAAAAGGCTAGTACAGGAAAACTGTAGGACGCCAGAATAGTAATAGGCCAGAAACAGTAACAAGGCCAGAACAGTAGGAGGCTAGAACTTTAGTAGGCCAGAAACTTCGCACCCCATTTATGGGACTGAATAGTAGAAGCCTAGAACATGTTGGGGTCGCAGCATAGAAAACAAAAAAAATTCTATGATGGGAACTATTATATGCCAAGATCTATCTACTAGATACAAGCAATGGGTGGATATACATCCATAGAGAACTTACCCTCGAAGAAAACAAGGATTTGTTAACAAGATGGAACTCATGGATGATGTAGTCGAACACTTGCCAATCTCAAGATCGTGTGGAAGTCCTAGCGCCGCAAATCAGTAGTGCATCCATCCTCGCACACATGTTCAGGCCATCGAACAATCTCCACCTCATCGCTCCAGCGAATCAGCGGAAGCAGCAACTCCTTCTAGATGAAATGCCACCGGGAACATGTATCTCGCTAATCCGAGACCATGGGGAAATATATCTAGAGGGGGAGAGAGATCCTTCACGAGGAGGTGTCCTTTGAGAGGAAGGAGAGGGATGCCTTTTAAGGAGAGGGGGGACTCTACCCCTGCCTATGGGCGGCGCCCAAGGGGGGGGTCCCCCGCCTCTTCCTCATTCATGTGGTGGAGGCTCCACTCACATAAACATGCCTCCACTCAAAGTTCCACTCGCATGCATTAAATTTCCACCAAACTTAATGCAACTCTCATTTAATAAAACTCTTTTATTTATTTTATCTAGAATTTTGAAATTACTTTAATTATAAAACATTCACATAAAACCCCTTGCAATATTTCAATATCACATGCATAACCAATTTCAACAATTTCACCTGAAACAATTCCGGTGTCCATTGAAATAATTCCAGTGCTTTGTAATTCTTTCGTCTGAAACATATTTTCTCCAAATGGTGTTTGGCAACCCTTAAGTGTGTCACCCTATGGTTTTCGAATAATTCAGAGATGATCGATACCCCTCTTAGATCCATAATCAGAAACAGGACTTGGAGATCCATTCTGACTCCTACAAATTCAACGATGACTTATGTGATCGTGAGAACCTTTAGCGCTAATAACTTAATCCCTTTGTCTTGTGATATATTACATGTCCGAGATTCGATCATTGGTATCCAAATACCTAGTTTGATCTCGTTACCAACATTCACTCTTTTCTCGTTCCCGTGATATAACATTCTAGTGATCACATCACTTGCTTGCAAGCTATTCTTAATGTGATATCATCAAGAGGGCCCAGAGTATATCTATCCTTGATCGGGATGGACAAATCCCACTCTTGATCCATGAGCCTCTACATAACACCTTCGTAGCACATAACCCACCTTTATAGTTATCCTTTTAGGGTGTGATGCTTGATGTTATCAAGATACTCTTCCGGTGTTAGTGATTAACATGATCTCATGGTCTAAGGACTAGGATTACTTCATATGATGTTATAGCAATATAAACATAATGACATTTATCGTAATGCTATACTTTGGATGAATGTTCATCACACCATTTCACAAATGTTGTAACCTCGTTAGTAACAACATCTAATATCCATGATCAGGAAACTTTGATCATCTTGATAATCAACGAGCTAGTTCAAAGAGAGGCATAACTAGGAACTTTCTATTTGTTTATTAAACACACATGTATTAACGTTTCCGTATTAATACAATTATAGCATGCAAAATAAACATCTATCATATACTTGGAATACACATAATAACAACTTAATTATTGCCTCTCAAGGCATATTCCCTTCAGAATAGTGAATGTCTAGAACAGTAAAGGGCCGTAATGGTAGAGGGCCGTAAGGGCCCATGATAGGTGCGAGAAAAGTGACAGGATGACAGTAGGCCTTAATAGTAACGTACAGACTCGGCCCAGGCGGAGAATGGGCCGTATAGTATTGGACCAAGGTGGGCCTTCTGTAGACTAAAACAGTGTCGGGCCTGAAAGTTCATGGGCCGCGGATGGCTGCACTAATTGGCCCATTTCAAACAGTGCTAGACGAAACAGTAACGAGCCTTCCTCTTATTGGGCTCTCCTCTTGGGCCGACCCACTTACTATTTAGCAGGCCTTGTCTGGGCCTGGCTTCTGCCACAATTTCTATGACCGTTAACAGCAATAACTAGGCGTTAACGGTGTTCACCACGTGGCATTTTGCATGATGTTAGCAGTCAACGGGGCTGGCAAACAGATCTACGATGGAACAAGTTTTCATGGCTGAAGGGTGCGATCTGCCATGGTCAGAAAAAAAACCATGGTAGGTTCTTTTGTGATGGGGGTTCAACCACGAAAATCATCTGTTATAAAAGCCAACTTTTCATGTAGTGGTTGTCAAGAAGACACTTTCTTTTGTTCTAGAAAGATTGGAATTTAATCCAACAAGGTTGTTTTTCTAATCGATAATAATTGTCATAAGTAGAAGCCAAAGTAGCGACATTAGGCTTGAGATTAAGTCCTAAAATATAACAACCTAAGTGGGGAGTGGAACTCAAGTGCAACCAAACAAACATAGTACATTCATGAATAAACTTATAGGAAGAGGGAAAATAGGATGGTGGTACCTCCTCTTCCTTGCTCATTTCTAACTTGAGTTGACTCCTCGCGTTCTTCTCCAAAGCTAAGTCACTTGAAGTGAATAACCTGCAAACGATCAAAAAGAGAGCCAAGAGAACTTCGCACAAAACAACATAAAAGCTTATCTAAGTTTTATGTATTCTTTTACAAATGCAGACTAAGAGTAAACATGTAGCTAGAACAAAAAAAATCAAAATAAGGAAACAAGAATGTGAATACAAAAGTTGGGAAGGAGTTCAACCTCCTGAAGCTTAGGATTTTGCCCTATCTTCGATCAATTATTGCCGCCATCGTTGGGCGGCGGCTACTGGTACGGATGGTACGGGTAGCGATTGGGGGACTCGGTCATGAAGGTGGTAAATTCCTGGGTGATAGTGACGATGTTGGCATTCACATCATGCAACATGTTTGCCATGTTGTCGATGCGATGTAGCACTTGGTCGAAGTCACTTCTTGGGACATAGTTGAATCCCGGCTGAGGTTGAGGTGTAACACCCCAGTTTTAGCTAATCTTAAATTAGGGTTTGTTTGTGCATTCATGAGAATCCTCCCTTAAATTGCATGCAAAAGAAGTAAAGAAAAACCCTAAAACCCTAACCCTTCCCTCTCTTTGAAAAACTATTCAAAATAATTTGAATTTCAAAAAGATACAATAGGTGTGGAGCCCAAACAGTATAAAAGGGCCTTGCAATATTTTCTTATTATTTACAAATCCTCTAGTATTTGAAATTACAAAAGGGAAACGGAAATAAGAAAAGGAAAAAGTTTTGCTAAATAAAAATAAGCAACAGCAACCTAGGCCGGCCCAGCTTGCCTCCTTCCTTTCCTTCTCTCCCTGCCGCTCGAGCAGCCGCTACAGCCCAACCCTGGCCCAATTGTAGCCTAGCTGGTCTATACCCCTTTGTGTCTTTCTCCTTTCTTCCTCCTCTGGCTAGAAGGACGACGAGGCGAAGCTGCTCGGTGTCGCTGCCATCGCCGTCCGTCTGTGCCGTGATGTCCGCTTGCACCAAGATGCATGCTACCATCATCCTCAGCGTCTACAAGTAACCCTACGGCCACCGGAGAGCCTTCTCTTCTTCCCTTTTTCCCTATTTCTCCTCTCGCCGAAACCCTAGCCATTAGGCCTCACCGTTCGCCGCTGTCTCCGGCCACCTCGTTGCCATGACCATCCTCGCCGAAGGAATCGTCCGTGCACGCCCCCAATCGACCTCCCCATCCTTGGCATCCCCAACTCCGGCCGCCATGTTTGTCGTTGATTCCGGCGCCTCCCGAGCTCCTCCAACCTCGCCGACCCCTCTGTTCGCTTCGTGGTGAGCTTCTGTTCGTTAGTGACCACTCCTCCATCTGCCTCTCCCTTTGCTGTGCCCTTGCGTCACGCGCAGCCGCTCGCCGCCGTGAGACACTGTCGCAGCGACGCCTCCGATGAGCACAACCCAGCAGTGCCACCATTAGATGGTCGCCCGCGTCATGCTGAGCCAGACACGCCCTTTTCCGCTTGGCCACGTACACCTTTCTCCATCCCTGCCGCCGATCCGTGCGCCACCACCGGCGTGACGTCGTGGTGATGTCATCATGACATCAGCAGGCGCGGGTCAGCTCAGTCAAACCCCTCCAGGTGCCACCTTGCCGCGTGGACGCTAAGGTGGCCCTGGGGCCCCTTTGTCAGCCTCTGCGGCTAGCTATGGGAAGGTATTAAAAGTGTTTACCTGTTTTATTTTAATCACAGAAAATGTATTAATATGGTTAATTCAATATCAAATTCATTTTAAGTCAGAAAAATATGTATAATATATCAAAATGTTTAGAAAAATGAGATCTATCTCATAGAATCAAAATCATGCATTGTTAAACAACTTTAACTACAAGTTTAATAGAAGAACTAAATGAACCCCCACAGATGATTTCGAGGTCTCTCCTGTATTAGGGTTTGCACCCTTCAGATCCCATTTAAATTGACAAGCATGCCTTAGGGTTACATTTCAATACTATTAAACTTTTCATATCATCATTCTTGCTTGAGCATTGCATCGATGCCATGTGTTGATTTTTTCCCCTCTCTTTCCGGTGTTTTTCTTCTTCCCGATAGAATACGATATCGAGATCGAAGACCGAGATCAACACCATCGAAGATTGATGAACAATACTTGACCAACTGTAACCAAGTCAAGTACAAGGCTTCCTAAGATTTATATCTGGGTATCAACAAACAATGCAAGCATAGCCCCACACATAAAAGAATCCTATGATTTTGAAAGTATTTCATTCTTGCCATGATGCATACGATACTAATGTGGTATTTTATCGATAGATAGAGTATCCTATCTATTGCATTACTCCCTTTGAGCTTATATTACCTGATCCACTGCTCCTATCATAACTAGGTTTGGCTTGTGTGCACTGCTAGAGCTATTATTTGTGTCTTGCTTAGCCATTCTTAGCTGTCAGTGCTGGTTCATCCAGAAGATGTACCAAATGCATAGAATCTAGTATGATAGGAGAACAAGGTATACTGATGAGGTAAGATCAGTGGTAAAGGTTAAATAGGCTAAGTCTTGTATGGGAGTCCGTGGTGGGATGTGGTTTTTGTAGTCCCATGCTCGCCACCACTAGGAACCGAGTTCTTGCCTTTGGAACCTAGAAGAGCGTACAGCCACACGGGGCCTAGAAAACCTCACGAGTAACTAAATTGCCTAGTAGATTCCATGAGTCACATAGTTCGGCGTTCCATTCAACATATGCATAGAAAACATTTTGAAAGATTTGGTGGGTGAAACATCATAACAAGTAGGTAAGCATGGTCGGGGTTGCTTGGGGTCGATGGAGCCCCTGCTAAACCAACCTCGCCTCACATCTCTAGGGACCGACTTCAGGATTTGACCCATTACGGCGGAACCCTCCTTAGGGCGTGACTCATGGTCTCGGCGAAAGCAAGTTAAAGGTCGTGTCCAACCACCCTCTGCCAGGCTTCCAAGGAAGAGGGCTCAACTATAGTGGCATTAAGAGTCGATTGGTACATGTGGATAAAGTTGTACACCACTGTAGGGTTAAATCATTTCAAAAATCCGTGTTCACGGTTATGAATGCTTGGTGACCGAATTCTAAGATCATAGGGAATGATAACCTAATCGTAAAACTTGGCAGTTCAATGTGTGCTTAAGGATGCTTCCTCATTGGTACAAGGGAGTGATCCTAGTTGTGAGATGAGGATTACTTTGGTGGATATCAAGATGATGATCAATTCTTCGGATATGTCGCTCTCTTATCCCCTTTATGCAAAATAACCCCACCAGCCATAAGTCTTGCGGAGTACACCATGTACTCACCCTTGCTTTGTTGATACTTTTGTAGCAGAGTAAGTGTTCCCCTAAAGATGAGTTCCGTATGACTTCGACACCGACGAGTAGCTTGGGATTCCTGGCCGGCAGCCTGAAATCTATGGGCTAGGACGTCATCGTTATGATTCATGCCTCTTAGGCCATTTGTTAAGTTTGCTATACTTAATAGCATAATTTTCCTTCCGTTGTTTTATGTTTGTGGTCAGTGACCTCTGCTTATAATATTTTGGTTCTTCGCTCAGTTATGAGCTTGCTGTAATAATTTTGTGTCGCAGGGTTACTGTTGTGCTACCAATTTCTCAGTAGATATCCTCGAGCTCTAGGTTAAGCTTATGTCGTGCTAAGGTCTAGGATTTGTTTAACCCTAATCCCGGGGTGTCACATGAGGAATACCCTACTGCTGGTGGAATTGAGGAAAAGGTTGTTGATAGTGATGTGGATGACCGTAGTCATCCCAGCCCATGGTGTTCTAGTTTTACGCATCATCGTCTTGCTACTGTTGGCTGCCTCCTGCATTCTCCTAGTTGGGGTTCCCTCCCACGGGGGTACAATCCTCCCAGAGGAAATCATTGATTACTGGAACTCCTCCTCATCGAGGACCCAACTCTGTCTTCCTGGCAAACCAAAAGCATGGAAAAATGGAAGAAAAACTTGGTGGATGTCACCATTAGGCTTAAAATAAAATTGAAAAGCACAGAGAGAATTTGGAGCCTGTAGACTCCCATGAATTTTGTGTTTGCCATATGGTTGTCATCCAAGAGCTTACTACTAGCCAGAGCTCTCTTACAGGGCTTGACAAACTCGCTTGCGTAGGCGATCTGAGTGATCAAATCTCCACAACATATGTCACCCGAGTGAGCCGACGAAGTGCTGGATGAGCAAAGCACCCAAGTTTACCTTGTACTGCATCTTGGGGTGGAGAGACATATAAATTACACTTAACTCGGGGCTCTCCATTGCCCTGGTATCTCCCTTCCCAAATATAGAATTAGCCAAGAAGGTGGCGAAGTAGCAGATGGTTGGATTCTGGATGGTGGCGCTCTTCTTCCGCAAATAATCGATGTTCCTGTGGACAAAAACTGCTCCCAAGCATGCATTGCCTCAAAGAGGACATCCTCAGTGGTATCAAGCTCTCCACCATGGGAGAACCTGAAGCAATCACAAAATTGGTATAAAGAGAGGCTGTGAGGTTGCACATTGAGCATGAAACTTATAGTACAATTGCGCTCTTGGAGCTCTAGGTCATCGTGGAAGGATGACATGAACTCATGTGTGGCGAGCTCGTAGGTCTCATTGGATAGCAGGGAAAAGGGAACCATGCCGGTGCACATGGCCATCAACTCGAAGTCCTCCCTCGGGCCCTAGTGGGAGAGGAACTCACAACACACCCACTTGGTGGGTAGCACCCTGTGTTCACTCACCCTCTTGTAGGCCTTGTTCATGGCTGCCTTCAAGGAGTCCCCCTCCGAACGTCTATTCTTTGCTCCCGGCGGCTTGGCGGTTCCCGAGGTCCCTAACATTCCCGAGACCTTGCTGGTGCGAAAAATCTTCCCAATATTCATTATGCTGAAAAAATTCAAAGGAAAACTATGGGCATCAGGTTTCTATCATATAAAGAAACGATTATAGGCAGAAATTACCAATCCTAACATGAGGAATCAAAAATAATCTCAGAATATGATTAACTCATCCAGATAGCCAATGTGAGGAATTCAACCATGGATTTTAGAAAATAAAGCGTGGATTGGTTGAGAAACTTATTGAAGATTCGCCCACTCAAATGAAAGAAATCGGTGAAGAATCTAAGGTTCTAGGGGATTAGGGTTTGAGTTTGTGAGAGAAAGAGAGAGGAAGAAGAAGGAGGCTGGCTGGAAGCCATTTGTCATCGTCTTTACCCGGTGATGCAGTCGGTACGGGCGCGTCCCGCCCGTACCGACCGTCGTCACCATTGCATCAAAATCTAGGGTTTCGAGAGCAAACCTGTTGATTCGATATGGGTGGACGGTACAGGCGGACCCGGCTGTACTAGTGGTCGTTAACACTGCAGTAACTTTGGAGCAAACCTGGTTACTTTCTTCAAAGCACGGTACTAGCGGATGGTACGGGGACCTCCGATCGTACCAGTGCTCATTATGTGATCTGCCTCGATGAGAAAACTTTTGGTGTTTTTGCACCATCGGTACAGGCGGATGGTACAGGGACCTCTGGTCATACCAATGCTCATTATGAGCCATGTGCCCTTCTTTCTTCTTTATTTCTCAAAACTTTCTTCTTAGCTCAACCTTCTATCTTCATGATAGCTAATTTTCTCTGTACTTTTATTACTAAATGAAATTTATTACAACAACTAAGAACAATTATTAAACTATATTATTAAAAATAGGTTGTCTCCCATTAAGCATTTTATTGAGGGGGGGTTAGTCTTAGCTAACCAGCCTTCGAGTTTTTAGCACATACCTCGGGCTTCCCTTCATCAAGGGAAGTTACCACCTGAACACGCTTAGGTGGTGGTATATATTTCCCACATTTCTTAGGAAAATAACTGACAATCTGAGTATCATAGATATTGGAAAAAAAAGCCCGCTAGAGAAGTCCACATTAGCTCCTGCAGTGCTAAGAAAAGGTCTTCCAAGAATGATTGAAAGTTTGTCATCTTCAGGAACATCAAGTATAATAAAATCAGTGGGTATACCATGTTGATCAATTCTAGGTAAGACATCTTCGATCATACTGAGATGTTGTTTAGTAGTCTTATCAGCCATTTCCGAAGTAATAGAAGTAGGAGCTCCTAGATTTAACTTCTTAAATAGGGAATAAGGCATGACACTAACACCAACACCTAAATCACAAAGAGCATTAAGGATTTTTGTTTTTCCAATTGCACAAGAGATAGTTTGTATACCTGGGTCCCCAAGCTTAGCAGGCAGTTTATCACCAAATCTTGTCATTACAACTATAGTCTTAGTTACTTTTTTCTTTCTATTAAGAATGTCTTAGATGATTTTCTTATAAGTAGGATCTTTAATTGCATCAGCCAAAGGAAGTTCTAAACAAAGATTACCCAATGCTTCAACAAAAGATTCATATATGGCCTTATCTGGTTCATACTGATCACGATTAGGATAAGGAACTTTGTTCCTCGTGGGTGTTACCTTCTATTTTACCTAAGTAACTGGTTCAACATCTTTTTTAGTCTCCTTTTTTGTTGTAGGATTTTACTTGTCGGCTTGTTTTTAACTTGGAGTGATAACTTGCTCTTCTTGTTCCTTTCTGAGCTCGGTTTTTTCTCTCAGGTCAATCGCCTAAGCATCTGAATCATATTGTTCATCTTTATCTCCTGCATATTCCCCTTCTTTATTTTTTTAGAAGCTTCTTGTTCTCTCTTTTGAGCTTCATATTCAATATCATCTCGTGGATCAACAAGGTCCTCTTCTTCTTGACTCATTTCTTGAGTTTCTCTTGCTTTCCGGGCTTGTTCTTATTGATACCAAGATCACCCTTGAGGTTACTGTGTCTCTGTACCATGTCTAGTGACAATGTTAGTAGAAAAAGTTTTGAGATTATAATTATTTTAACTCAAGATCAAAGCTTGAGTTTTAGCTATTTGATAACATTGGATTTTAACTATACTCAAATATTTATCCAAGTGCCTGGTAGCATGTCCTAGATCATCAAAAACTTTGGTTAACTCTTTTGTATTTCTCTCTTGGATCATTAAGCATTTATAACATTTTTCACGGAGCTGGCTCTATTGATGATTAAATTTTTGCATTACAAGATTCATCCCATCTTCTACAACAAAAGTTTGAAAAACATCCACTTTATTTTCTTTAACAAGCTCCATAGCTATTCTTTTTTCTTACATGGACTTTTTAACTTCAGGCATAAGTTCTTGGGTTATATGACACATACCCTTTTGCGGGTTAATATCCTCAACATGATTGTATTGTTCATCGTTGAAGGATCTTACCTCAAAACGCATTTTATGCACTCGGGCAGTGTTAGGCTACTAATACATCCTCGTGAAGTTAAATCAATCATATATTTTGAATCATCATTAATCCCATTATAGAAGTATTGAATAATTAAATCCTCCTTAAAGCCATGATTTGAGTCCTTCATTATCATCCCATAAAATCTATTCCATGCTTGATAAAAAAATTCTTCAACCTTTTGAAAGAAATTTGTAATGTAGCGTTTGATCTACATGATTTTAGAAAAGGAGCATTTTTTATGAACGAACTCTCAGATGCAATCTTCCCAGCTTTTTATAGTGTGATTGGACAAAGATTGTAACCAAGTAAAAACTTTATGTTTTAAAGACCAGCATAAAAGTTTAAGGAGGATAAACTCATTTGGTAACCCAGCTGGTTTGAGAGTAGCGCAAAGGTTGTGAACATTTGTCAAATGATCACTAGGATCTTCATCTTCTCTACCTACAGAGTCAATTTCATTCATCATATATATTAGCTCAGGATATATTTCGAACTCCCAACTTTCAAGATCACGATAGACAATAGGCATTTTTCTTAGGTGCGTAGATGGATTCCCATATTCTCCCAATGTTTGTTCAGACTCTTCGGCCTCCTAGGTGATGGTCAAATCTGCTATCATAGGAATCAAACTGTTCACTTCTATAGAATGTGAGTTAGTAAATTTTTCAATAAATTATAGGCGTCTTTCAGTTGGAATATGGTTAATATATGGAGGAAAATAAGTTTTACCTGAATACGTACTACCTCTATCTTCAATAGAGATCATGGATGGTGTCTACACTTAGAAATATCAAGAAACAAACACTTAGCGCTTAGCTCCCCATAAGTGGTGCCAGAAAATAACTTGATGGCCTGCAAGAGCATAGATTCGTCAGAGCATATTTTCGTGAAAGTATTAATTCCACTTTTTATATCGATCCTGATAAGGATCTTAAGGAAGTGTCTTTATGAGACGTTTCTGTCGCACCCAAGGTGTCATGTTGTCTTGAGTGAATTGACTATAAGTACAGAGAGTGGAGCAGATTATGTGGGAATTTTAAGTAAAGAAAGATGCTAGAAGTAAATAACATAAAAAGTAAAGAGCGGGAAAAGTGTTTGGTATTCCTGCAGATGAGAAGTTAGGCGCGAAGAGAAACAGTTCATGGTAATAGTGAATGTGCCAATTGGATAAAATGAGATAAGTGATTGTGGTACTTCTTATTCATATGTGAGTAGGCAAGCAACCCATATATGACTAGATATTCTCTTGGTAGATTCTTCCAAATCCCTATGATCCATCTGCCTATTGACATTACAATGATCAACGCACTATGTACTAGCTCCTCTTTGATATCGTCTGTGTCACTCGGGGGTCGCCGAATCGCTAGTAAACAAGTTCATACCTATGAGATCTCAGGATGATGTTATCCATTCCCTTAAATTAGACAACAACCATTAAGAAAACACTAGTCATTCACCCGTGCATCCGCATGGGTTTACTTTTATGTGATTGGGGTTGTTGGTTTGGAAAAACTATCAGGTTCATGCTCTTTGGACTTCTCAAACTTAGCACTCTCTGTACGGCTCAAACTCAGTGATGGGGGAGGGAAAGATCTTCCATTATTTTTTTCTCTCCGCTACTAATTGGCTACCCAGATTTTTATGGGCCCATATATTAGACTTCTAATAGTTTATTTCTAAGCTTCGTATTACAATACCTATTACATTAGGAAAAGTTAAGTTGTATGTTTGGAGGCATGATACCTCCCCAATTTATGGCATGGATAAATAGGTGATCAAGAATTCACTTGTTGGCGGGCTTAGTCAATGCTAGGTCAGGATACAACTCTACAAAAAACAAAGCAAATAATGAATAAATTTATAGGAACTAAGAAGCATACTTACCATAGAGGCATATATTATACAACATGTGTCTTGTATTAATGACACTTCAAGAAAATATCTTAATATATATATTAGATATTTGATCGCATATAGTACATATTGCCAGAATCAGTATTTTATATGATATGCATTGTTTAGTACCTGACCATATTATTATAGTATGATCACATATTTTTTACTTTATCTTATCACATGGTAGAGAACTCTAATGAAAAGGATAACATGAGTTTCTTAGTAGGAAAAGAGTTAAAATGTAAACAATTGTTTCCTTATATACACTAATAATTTGTGTGCCACAAATAGTATTTCAGATTCGGTCATATCAAATAATCTAGATGGATTTGAGAGTGCGTTCTGCAATTGTTATTTTTTAGCTCTGGATTAACATGCATGTGTCAGTTACCTACTTTCCCAAAGAAGCCACCAAGTTCTTTTCTTCTTCATTACACTTAGTCCATGAGCAGTTAGTATCGACTTTCAACTACATTGAATTTAAAAGCAACAATATGTCGGTCATGAGTAAAGTTAGTATCGACTTTCAACTACATTGAACTTAAAAGCAACAATATGTCGGTCATGAGTAAAGTGATTCCCATGTGGACCAACTGCTCATTGTCACACTCATACTAATGACAATTGATGGTGGTATTGGTCTGACGGGGTCAGAACACTCTGGAAAAGGAACTGGTAGGGAATTGCTCATATTAAGAAATATTAGGGCATTTTTATCGAAGATTTAGAAATATCGGGTAATTTTATCGTCATTCTTTTCAACATGGAGTATTTTCAGTTCGCAATTTTTTGTGAGTTCTAGGGTTTCTTTTCCAAAATTTATGTCATTGTAGCAATGATGTTGCTGTGTTACAGTTCATATTCTTGTTAATGCGCGTGTGTGTGCTGTGTGTCTACTATGTGTTGTCGCATTGTTTCAATGTTTCAGCACCTTTTTATCTAATGGTAGACTGTAGTAGATTCATCCTATGGTGCAGTAGGCATCCAATCGATGGAGAGAGTCCTGAAATTATTTGGAGCTGATCATACTTGTTCTAACTTGTTCATATGGATTGATCATTTGTGTTAAATTAGCATGACAAATTCGAGTATGTGAAATTATGGGGATACTCATAAAAAGGCATGACGGATTAAAAGCATCCACATTGTGTAAAAATGTAATATATGTTTTACAAAATTAAATGGTAAAAAGATATAGAAAAGCTAACCTTCTTAAATCGAATATGTCGGCGAATTGGTAATTATTGGGTACCTACTCTCGTGTCCTTACTTACATGCAGCTTAGCTACACTGTTGCATGTGATAATTAGCTCAGGCAAACACATATGCTATTTGGGACTGATATTACATAGTTACGTATTATTATTGTTATAATTATCTTTTCAAGATTATTACAAATAAATTAAGTGACATACACAAAGTCTGTCGGATAACTATTTGTGAGCATCACAACATATCGTGTAGTTAATAATCTAAAAGCTATATGTGCTTCTGCACATGCATCTGACACCATAAATCTGAGATCACCAGTTAGTACAGGTAAAGAATTAATTGCTAAGTGTAACACCACCAAGATGGGATAGAACCTAGTTAGAGCATGCAGAGGTGTATGGAACAGTGCGCAAAGGAAATCACCGGATGATCAAGATAGCCTCCTACCATGGTGGAGGCAGATGCGGTGACGCTGCTACCGAGGTTATACAACATATTCTGAATCTGATGTGAGAATAGGAGTAAAAAGAGCACTTCAGGAGATTACAATACTGTATTCAGATTCGAGACGACGCATATAAAAGTGTCCGCTCCTGTCGCTTGCAGAGGCGAATCGCCCCGGCAAGATGGAAGCTACCTTTTCTTACCTTCATATTCGTTGACTCGATAGAAGCTAATAGTACAGAATGTAACGACAACTGCTACAAATTGCACCGCGATGATAAGCTTGTACAGACCATAGTGACCGCTGCTAGAAATAGCGCCACGTGAGAAGTTTGTACAGATCGGGGAGACGTGTGCTAGTAATCTCGCTGCCGTGAGATTGGGTGAGACGATGATTGAATTGGAATTTTTTTCTCTTTTTTCGTGGTAGGAGACAACGGAGACGCTTGTCGTGTTGTCTGGGTGGAGGAGTCCCCTAATCAATCGAATGGCTATGCATGAATCATCGCTCAATCGGATGGCCAAATTTCTTTAACTGTGAGGATTAACGTGGAGGCTCGTACGGTGCCTTCAATTAGTAAATATAAGATAGATATTCATTCTCACGTTATAATAATCCTGACAATAAACACAAATGGATGGAAATAAAGGAGGCACAACACATCTTACCAATCCCTACATCTCTCATAACTATGGGGATTTACTACAACAGGAGAGAAAGACAGATCAAATGCACAATAATATTGCAAATAGAAATCATCTTAATTTTACCGTAGCAAGCCACAATATCTATTAAAGATCAAATCAAATACAAACCAAGGTTGATCAAAGGTTCAAACCCTAATCTTACAAGTGTGAATCTCTCTGTCTCTCTTAGTACAAGTGGGGGTGATGGTGGAGTGGATGATTGAGAGATTAGGGATCTTCAAAGGATGAGACGGTGTTCTTCTCCTTCTTCGGATCTGATCTCCTCTCTTCTAGAATTGTTTGCGACGGCTGTGTTCGTCTTCTAGTCCCCCTTCCTCCATGAAAGTTGCTTGTATTGATATAATGAAGGCAAAGGTAGGTGGTATGGATGAGTCGTACAGATGGCCTCCGACCATACCAGTGGTCGTTACGACCCCTGGACGCCTATAATAAGAGGGGCTTCAGTTGGCGATTTTCTCAGTCAGATGTAATTAGCTCATAAATGCTCTCAGATGTTCCAAAAGTGTTCGATACCTGAAAATCAACATAAGAAACCAAGGTTTCGCTATGTTATTGTTAGAAGAAAGATCATAACCAACGAACCCTATCGGAAAATCATCAATAAAAAGTGTCAATATTTGGAGCTATCAACGTGTGAATAAATTATTTTCTCTTTAGGCAACCTTTGTTTACCTAAATCTTTTATAGAGGCAACAAAGTGACTTTAGCTCTTTGGGGTGACCCAGCAACCAAGTTCTCGCAAACGAGGTGTTACTCACGTGTCATTCTAGGCTAGTATGTGCCATTTTTGTTGGCGTGGTCGTCACGTATGAAGGCGGAGGCACTCTCAGTGGGACCACCGTCTACATGTGGTACATCGACATGAAAGACCATTGCATAGTCTCTATGTTGTCAAGGTACGTTCTCTTTGACCTAGCTTTTTAGGACTAGGGACATGGTCGTTGTTTGATTTTGACTTCTTTCTTCAGTACGCAGTTATGTTGAGCATTCTTTAGAAAAACATGCATCACACATGCATTCAATAGATCACAAGACATTGGCTCAGCTTCATGATATTCATCCATACATTCCCTCGGTCACTGATCGCTCCCTTAATTTTTGCACTTGCTTTTGTTTGTAGAATGGTGAATCCATGTTTTCCCTATTAGAGCAAGCTATACACGTGCAACATTACTATCACAAGTCTGCTCAATAAGGGCGCCTCTTGTGTCGCTTAGTGCACAGTGTGCCACTGCGTATGCTATCGTCGGAACGTTTTTTATGCAAACAAATGTCGGAGATGCCACATCGAGTGTCCTAAATTCAGCTACAATCTTCATGTTGTATGCACGGACGATTCTGCTAAAGACGAATTCTTTCTCAAGGGGTTTGTTGTCGAGAAAATTGTTGGGCAATCAGTCGACCTACTACTTAAATACAATTATTGTTCGGGATTGTCGTGTGAAGTTCTCTCTCTCCCGTATAAGATGTATACGTGGAACTTGTAGATCGTTAGGAGGCACTTCCGCGATGGGAAGAATGTCTTACGAGTCGATAGTATGAACATTTATTTAAACGTTTGTAAGTATATGTACATATGTTATTCCTAATACGAACTTGCTCTAGCTACGGTAATCTTACATTTGTATGTTTTATTACGCAGAGTCATGGCGAAAGACCGGAACGAAATGGAACGAAAAGAACGGGCAGTCATATGAGAGTTGAGAGCATCGCGGCATGGCTACGAGTGGTGTGCACTACGTTCGCTAAAAAGATACTTTGTATAACGTATGTATGTTATAAAAGCGATTCTATTTGTGTGGTTCTCATCGCTCGTGACTTCTTCTATGTATATGGTGTTTACTATTGTTACCCTCGCTATGTCCTTGCTATGCTAATAGACGATTTGTGCGACCAATGTTGTGAGATGTATGTGTTGTTCACCATTTCTCACATGATCGAGTTTATTGAATATGTTCGATTCATAAAGCGGCGACATTACTAATATCATTAGGCGACAACTGCCCTCGCTATGGCATGTAAGTGCAGGTTCGTCTCTTTCTACATAACATGTAGGGATAGTCAACTCACTATAGATTCACAAACGTGTCAACCTTCGTTGTCTCCAGCGTTAGGCTGGACGTGCTTCAAAATCGCTCGAAATTGCGGGAAGTCACCAGAAACGGCGGTCGGAAAGCCCTAGGAGGATAGGTTGGTTCGTGCCGCTGGGTGCAATGGCCAGACATGCCGGACCATGACCCAATACTGATCCCTCCGAACACGTGAAGGCAGACACAGTCAGGAACCATAAGCACAACTTGGAACGTCAACACCTCGATTCCCACATGACAGAAGCATCAGGCCCACGAGCAGGCTAGACATAAAAAATAGGCCAACATCAAACATTAGTTCTTGAAAAGTTCTTGAAAAGTTAAATTAGCTAAGTATACATCGTAGCCTGGAGGTAGACTCCATCACGAATCGACTCGTTTTACCGGTTCCGCAAGTCTTGTACAACACGGATAAACATCCAGTGAATCTTATATCGTGCAAACTCCTCATTTATAGCAGATGACTCAGTTTTCATAAAAAGATAACTTTAATTATGTACACATAATTTTAGAATCATATATCGTATATTCATATATTTACATCTCCTATTCCTCACATGTAAACACAAATTTCAAGTAGATATGTTTTGTTTCCTTCTTTCTTCTCATCCTCCCGTCTAATGATAGGAGATCACTTTTATCATTGGCCTTTCATTTATTTAGTATTTCTTTATGTGTTGATAGCTATTATTATGATAACATTTCACAACTGTTTATCATGCAATGCTTCTACAAAATATATCGATATATTTCTAACATAAGAGAGCATACATTATTGCAACATGGGCAGAAAACGATTAGGCGAACGCACGTAACACTATATTTTGAACCACAGTTTTTTAGAAAGATAATATTTCATAAAAGTCTCTCACGCAATGTTTGTACAAAATATGTTCAGAGCAGGCTAACATAAGAGAGCAATTACGTCGCTTTCATTCTTTCTTCTAAACGTGTTCGGTTCTATGTGAACCATTTTTTCTTCGATCCGTTTATGTCCTGTCCTTTTCGTCTGTCTTTTCATACTCTTATACTTTTTTATTCGCTTTTCTGTTTGGTCTAAACGGTTTTAGTTCTATAGTTCTTGGTACTTGACCAAATTCATATTTCATTTCCACCATTTATATATGTTACGGCATTTGCCGTTTTGGTGGTCGTCCTCTCTTGTGTTTCTATTTTTTATTTGCGCTTCTCGTGTACTCTTTTTTTTCTCTCATCCATTCCTAACTTTTTTTTCGTATTTTTGGGTCGAACTATTTCAGTTCTCAATGTTTCGAGTTCAACATTTTCATTTCACAATGTGAGAATAATCTCGTTCGCGCTGAATCTTTTACCAACCAACTTGTTCGCAATAAACTTTGCAATCAACACGTTCGCACTCAACTTTGCATTCAAGGTGTTCATAATCTACATCACAGTGAACGTTTTCAGAATAAATTTCGTAATCAACAGTGTCAGATTCGCAGTCAACGTTATCACAATAAGAGAAAACGATAGTAGGAACCAAAATAAAAATCAGAAAGAAAAAACCAAAAAACATCCAAAAGAGTAAAAGAATGAAAAAATGGAAGAGGATCTTAGAAGTGCTCTAAGGTCCCTAGGATCGAGGCCTTGTGGTTGCTTAAGGCGTAGCACTATGGTTATCCCCACTTGCCGGTACCATACCGCTTTGGTGTAGGTCGGTTTCACACATGATCTACATTGTTGTCGCTTCTTCTCTGATTGATCCAATCTTACAAGAATGCCATGATCCAGCCTAGACTCTGCCCACCGACACCGCCACCAATCCACCATCACGCTGCACATCCCCTCCCCACCCGGCTCTCCAGCTCACTCCCCCTCTCCCGTTATGATGTGATGGCTGGCGAAGGCGATGCGTGGGAGCTGCAGCCTACAGGAGCCCCCCATCCTAACCATGTGCCACGCAGCCGACGAGGAAGTGCAACAGCAAAACAGGAAGTCTGTCGCCTCCAGAATCGCCTACCTTGACCGCCACCTTCAATAGGTCCCTGCCCACATCTTAGTCCGCATCCACCCACCCCACCCACAAATATCCGCTCGATTTTGTTCTTGCTTTCTCCGGGTAACCCTAAGAACTCTGAAAAGTAGACCGGGATTCGCCCTCAAAGAAAAACCGTGGGCGCTTTTACCCTTATTTCTCTTTGTTCCCGCTCCTTGCGTGCACTGCCCCTAGCCATGGTCCATTGGTGAAAGGGAAGCTGGATTTTTGTCGGGAAAATTCATTTGGGGTGTTCAGATATAAGAATTTTGAGTGCTTTCATTTCGTTATAGTTGTTCCAATTGCAAAAATTCTGAATAGTAGGTTCTTATTTCCTTATACATCTAAGACCTAATATTAACTTTTCCCATGCGACTAACGAAGTAATGTTGTACAACTGCAGCTTTCATGTGAGTATCCTGTTAGTAGGTTTGTTGAGATGAATTATAGAATTATACCATAATTGTTATTAGTATCAGTTTGACTTCATTATCTAGAATGGCTTTGGTTCCTTTTATTATCTTTGTGTATAGAGGTGGGCCCGCCTGATATTTTTTAATCTAAGAACACACTTCAATTTGATGGTAGTTTGCTTCTTAGACAATCAGACGATGTTCTAAAACCATTTTGTGGCTTTGTATGTACTGCTGCCATTTTCTTCATTTATCTTCGGCATTTTCTTGAATATGGAAGAGATGCATAATTATATTAAGCTCATCATAATGAGCTCAAGAGGCGGATGATATTGTAGCGGTATCTATTCCTTATGTCGACTAAAGTCAGCTAAATTGATTGCATACCCACTTCATCTTCATGTGCTGCAGAAAAGCACTAAAGATGGTTCAAGTGGATCCTGTGAGTCAGTAGACATTTCCAGGAAAATGAGCTCTTATATTTGTTACTGAATGACTTACGCAATGAGATCCATAGAGACATTATTCTAGCAGCAACACAAGGTATAAAATGTTGTAGCGATGAGCCAATGGTAATGGAAAATACATCTCCCAGTTAATATCTGCTAAAATAAACAATGATATTAGTTAGCAGGCACTCATACTGTAATAGAAATAGCTTCATGACAAAGGCTACTCCTTCAGCTGCAAAAAAAATTTATATACAACTTGCAGAAGGTTAAGCAATGTCAGCAGGAACCAATTATAAAGGTCGGCAGGACGAAGTACCGACATAAGGTTTGACTGATCGTTATTGTCCGCTTCCAATGCATCAACTTCTTTTGCGTTAACTATTTAGCGGAGCTAACCTGATATCAAATTGTAGGAGAAGTTCAGAATGTATATATCAGTAAATTTCCAATCATGCCTGCAACTGACCATGTGTTAGCTTTTTGTGCTTAATAAACAAAAAAACGCTATGCTCAAGCAATAATAGTATATGTACTTGTGATGTCGTCCTCTGCTAGCTGTTAAACTTATGTCCTTCATATAAGCTTAAGGTATATTTTAAGTAATAGTAGAATAACTACCTATGGTATACTCATTCTTTTTGATGGGGATATACCGAATGGGGTATGCCCAGCAGGACGTTCCGATCGGGCCAAAGGTCTCACGAGTAGGCCTGCAGGACGGCCACTGGAATGCGACCTAGGAGAAGGCCCGGCGATTGGAGACTGGGGGCCAGAAGCGTACCAGAAGCCTAGTCGGATTAGGTCAAAACCTCTGAATCCATATCCTGTTCGGTTGTAACTTGTAAACCCTAGCGAGGTGCCTCATATATAAACCTCCATAGGGTATCTGGAGGACTCACGTTCCATCATACACCTCTTCAAGCAACTCGCTGCTTAGACGCCGAGCTCGCCACCCTTGTAACTTGCTCTCCAATAATCTAATCTAGCAGGAGTAGGTCTTTACCCTCTGGGGGGCCGAACCTGGGTAAAACCATGTGCATCCGCCCCCATCTCGCACCGCAGATGGCCGCCGACTCTCGCCCCCAATTAAATCAATCGCTGCCTACTACAGCGACTGCCGTGGCCATTTCCACGACAGTTGTGCCCACCGTGGGGCATAGCAGGACTGTCCTGAGTTCTGCGGCGAGACCCTATTCGCTGATCGATCGGCCGCTCGCCACCAGCTACATGATTACCATCGGCAGGATCTTACAGATCCTGCCCAGCAGCTACATCTCGGCGTCACGCTCGGTCACCCACGGCATGGTGATGCCGGTCGGCTCCATCAACCTCTTCGTTGGCTTCATCGGTGTGGTCGACCCAGCGGCGACGGTGATCGTTGGCGGGTCGCCGCCGCACCGTGATCTGCTCTCGGAGGAGTAGGTCCGCTCCATCAGGAGCCTCGTCACCGAGTACGACTCGGCCGCCAGCAACACGGCCGAGACCAACACCGCCACGAATGACGAGGACCTAAACGATGATGCCGACTCCGCGACCCCTGCCTCGGTCGACGGATCTATCACCGCGGAATGACGAGAGGACTCCATCAAGCAGGTCTCCAACCCTGAGGATTTCGAGGACTCCGCCATCCTCGGGATCTTCGATTCTGATTCCGGCTCGGAGTTGCCCGAAGACTTCCGCGCCAGATCTGTTCTCCACGCCAATCCCGCCGACTACCATGGCCACAGAGGTGGAGGAGGCCCGCCTGCGACTCGCGGAGGCGCAGCGCAATGAGCTCGCCGAGCGCGAGAAATACCGCCTCGAGCACGAAACGGCGCGGGAGCTATCGCTCTATCACCAGCGCCGCATCAGGACCCGCCTAAACTCCAACGTCTAGGGCCGCGTCCTGAACTTCAACGATGAAAGCGACCCCGCACACGCGGCCGAGCGTGAGTACCACGAGAACGCGCCACCAGGTGGAAGCAACTGACCACCACCCGGCGCACCGGCGACCGGAGCCCCTCCACCACCCATTGGCCGTGCGCCCCCGCCGGACCAGCCGCGGATCATCATCTCGCCACAAGCCCGCGACGCCAATGGACTCCCACTCTACTCCACCGCGATGGACAACATCGTCGCGGCCGACGCTACAGTCGCCAACCTCGACGTCCAGGGAGACGGCGCGCTGCAGATCTAGTACGCCAAGGCCCTACTCGCCAGGTCCGTCGAGCAACAAGCCACGGGAGTCGACCCGCGGGGTCGGATGTATTCCCGCTCCTCAGCAAGCAGGGTGGCCTCAAGCCGCCACCCCACCATCGCCAACGCCATGACCTGCCCACCACCGCAACCACTGGCGAACCAGCCGCGGGCCACCAACCCCGCACTCTCCACCAACGAACCGCGACCGGTGAACAACACGGTCACCGCCAACGGGCAGCCCATCGACGCCCACACGCACATCGTCAACAACCAGGCATGGCGGGCGCGCCAGCCCAACAACTTGAGGCACACCCTCGGTAATCACGGCGACCCCGAACCTAGGGGCTCGCTTAGCCGAGTCAGCCCCCAGTGCTTCAGGCCTATGATCAGAGGGGAAAAGTACCCCGCCAACTTCAAGGCGCCCAAAGAGATCGAAAAGTACGATCCAACGTATGACCCAGTAGTCTAGCTGGACACGTACCTCATGGCGATGGGAATCGCCGGCCACACCGACCTACTCGCCGCCCGCTACCTCCCCTGATGATGGAGGGTGAGACCTGACAATGGATGAACACCCTCCCCGTTGACAGCATCGACTCCTGGGAGGAAATGCGGGATGCCTTCGTCAGGCACTTCGAGGGCTCCTACACCCGTGCCACCACCATCGAAGACCTGGAGCGGTGCAACCAGGGGCAACGCGAGTCGACCCACCACTGGATTCAAAGGTGTCAAGAACTGTGGATCAATGCTTCTAGCATCCACCCGGACACGGCGATACATTGTTTCAAGAACCCGTGCCGGTACGAACCCCTGGTCGCTAAGATCAAGCGGGTCTACCGGACGCTCGACAACATCCCTGACCTTCTCGAGATCGCCAAGCGCTACATGGAGGAGGACCCCAACCAAGACTCCGACGACCAGTCGGGAGGAAGATGCCGCACCGGCGGCCACGATAGTGGGCGACAGCGCGACATGCGCTACAGCAACACCCGCATCACCGGCAAGCGCCACATGGACGGGCGAGTCGATTCGTTGCCAATGCCAGCTACGGCCAATGCGACCCCAAAAGCTACTGCCGCGACAGAGGAAATTACGGCAACAGCGGAAACTACCGTGCCAACAACACGGCGAGGCCAAAATTCGACCCCGCCGCCCTGCTCAACCGGCCCTGCGTCAACCACAGCAGGGAGGGGAAACCCGCCACCCACACCACCGCGGACTGCCACTCTCTCAAAGAGATCGAAAAGGCAAGGCAAGCAAGGGAGGACCCCAACAACAACCCACCTCGGGACAACGGAAATGCCGGCGGATTCGGCAACACCGTCGGCTCGCTACACACCTTCACCGGGCTTGGCACCAAGTGCGAGAGGAAGGTGCTCGCCCGCGCAGTTGCTGTCAATGCGGTGACACAAGTTGACATCCCACGCTTCCTCAACTGGTCCGAGCAGAGGATCACCTGGAGTCGCCAGGACCACGCTGCCAAGATCGAATACCTAGGGCGAGTCACCCTGGTGGTCAGGCCCAAAGTGGCCGACTATTGGCTGCCCAAGACACTGATGGACGGCGGGAGCTCCATCAACATCATGTATATGGACACATTCAAAAGGCTCCAACTCCCGGAGTCGGCAATCCAGCCGACCCTGACAACCTTCCATGGCATCGTCCCTGGTCGGAAGGCATACCCGATCGGAAAAGTGACATTACCAATCACCTTTGGCACACTAGCAAACTACCGCACCGAGCGAATCGAGTTCGAGCTGGTGAACTTCCGCAGCCCCTAACACTGCGTCCTGGGACGCCAAACGTTTGCCAAATTTATGGCGACCCCCACTACGCATACAACATGATGAAGCTCCCAAGGCCGAGCGACATCATCACCGTCCACGGCGACCCTGATATGGCCATGGAATGCAAGGACAAAGGCGCTGAGCTGGCCGACGCTGTCATCACCGCGGAGACTGACCACGTGTAGGAGCTCGCGAAATACGCGGGCAACATCAACAAGGATGACCCCACCATACTGAAGAAGCCAACCTCCGCGAACTCCATGTTCGAGGCAACCACGCATACCCGCACCGTCGAGCTTGTCCCGGGTGACTCCAGCCAGACGGTCACCATTGGGGCGCATATGAGCCCTAGATAGGAAAGTGCGCTCATCGAGTTCCTCCGTGAGAACCGCGACATCTTCACATGGAAACCTTCCGACATGGCAGGTGTCCCGAGGGAACTCGCTGAGCACAAACTACACGCCGACCCCAAAGTGCGACCGGTAAAGCAGTCGCTGCGACCCTTCAATAAAGAGCGCCGCCGAGCAATCACCGAAGAAGTGCAACGCTTGTTGGCCGTAGGCTTCATTTGGCCAATAAAACACTCCAAGTGGCTGGCGAACCCAATCCTGGTCCTGAAAAAGAACAACACATGGAGAATCTGTATCGACTACACCAACCTCAACAATGCCTGCACGAAGGAGGAGTTCGTCCTACCGCGCATCGATTAGATCATTGACTCGACCGCGGGATCGGAGTCGCTATGCTTCCTCGATGCTTACTCTGGTTACAACCAGATCAAAATGGCAGTCGAGGATGAGGATAATACGGCGTTCATCACGCCATTCAGCGCCTTCTGCTACACGGCCATGACGTTCGGCCTCAAGAACGCCGGCTCCACACCATCGCGCGAATCAGAAAACCCGAGTGCCTGTGCGATGTCCAGAAGTTGGCCGGGCGAGTCGCGGCTCTCAGTCGCTTCGTCCCTCGACTAGGCGAGAAGGCCATGCCTCTCTATCGCCTGATGCGCAAGAACCCCACGTTCCAATGGGACGCAGAGGCGGACGATGCACTCAAAGCACTCAAAGAAGTGCTACTCGCGGCTCCACTACTTGCCGCCCCAATTGACAAAGAGCCAATGCTCGTCTACGTGGCAGCCTCCAATCGAGTCGTCAGCACCGTGATGGTCGTCGAACGGCCAGAGGAGGGCAAGGAGCACCCCATACAGCGTCCCATCTACTACATCAGCGAAGTCCTGACGGACTCACGATAGCGCTACCCGCAGTACCAGAAACTGGTGTACGTGGTATTTCGAGCTCACCGGTGACTCCCCATTATTTCCAAGAGCACCCAATCACGGTGGTCTCATCCGCACCGCTGCAGGACATAATACGCAATCGCGAGGCGACTGGGCGAGTCGCCAAGTGGGCCATCAAAATCGGCGTCCACAACATCAAATACGAGCCCCGCAAAACAATCAAATCACAAGCCCTAGCTGATTTCCTCGCAGATTGGGAAGAAGCGCAGCAGTCGGAGAAGTTACCATATCTCCACTACTGGTCGCTACACTTCGACGGCTGCAAGAACGCCGACGGCGCCGGGGTCATACTGACCTCCCCCAAAGGGTACAAGGTCCGATACGTGCTCCACCTCAACTTCAAGCCCTGCACCAACAACATGGCAGAATACGAGGCCCTCCTCCACGGCATGCCGGCCGGCAAGGAAATGAACATCAACCGCCTATGGTGCTACGATGACTCCGACCTAGTCGCCGGCCAGGTCGCCGCAACATGCGATGCCGTCTCTCCAACAATGATCGCGTACCGCCAAGCGGTAGACCAGCTGGGAGGATACTTCGACGACTATTCCGTTGAGTGGATCGACAGACGCAAGAATGAGGAGGCAGACACCCTTTCCCGCATCGGGTCGGCCTGACAAACGCCACCAGCAGGCGTCTTCCTCGACATCATCCACAAACCTTTGATTTGCCCACCGAAGGAGATCGATGTCGCGATACCACTGCAACCAGAGCCGGCCGTAGTCTCCATGGTTGTGGAGCCCAGCGACTGGACAGCACCATACGTCGCCTTCCTCGAGCACAAGATCCTCCCAAACAATGAGACGGAGGCGTGAATGATCATGTGCCGCTCCAAATCCTTCGTCATCATCAATGGCGAGCTCCACAAACGCAGCGTGACTGGCATGTTCTAGCACTGCTTACAGCCATAAGAAGGCCGCAAGATCCTCCAGGACATTCATGCCGGCGACTGCGGCCATCACGTTGGCGCCAAGTCGCTGGTCGCCAAGGCCATGCGACACGGATTCTACTGGCTCACCGCGCATGCCAACGCCACTAACATCGTCCAACGTTGCGTCCGGTGCAAGAAGTACGCCAACCAGACGCACCTCCCTAGTTCGGCACTCAAGACCATCCCCATCACATGGCCATTCGCTGTATGGGGCATGGACATGGTAGGCCCGTTCAAGAAGGTCCCATCCGGCTTCACCCACCTCCTGGACACGGTCGACAAGTTCACCAAATGGGTCGAGGCCAAGCCGATCGAAAGGTGTGATGGCAAGACGGCCACCAAGTTCTTACACGAGCTCATCTACCGTTACGGCTACCCACACAGCATCATAACGGACAATGGCACTAACTTCGCCAAAGAGGCCATGGTGGAATTCTGCGAAGAGCACGGCAAACGACTCGACCTCGCCTTAGTCACCCACCTAGACTCGAACGGCCAAGCAGAACGCGCCAACCAGAGCGTCCTCCGGGGGCTCAAGCCACGACTCCAGGTGCCCCTCGAGCGCACCCCAGAATCCTGGGTCGAAGAGCTCCCTTCCGTCATATGGGGGATCCACACGCCCGTCAATCGCTCCACCGGTTTCACACCCTTCTTCATGGTGTACGACGCCGAAGCCGTAATGCCAACAGACCTGGAGCACGACTCACCTCGAGTCGCCAATTACGTTGAGGCGACAAACGAGACCGCTCGCCAAGACAGCATCGACCAAATCGACGAGGCACACGACTGGCTCACTCCCGCACAACCATATACCAGCAGGGACTCCGCTGCTACCATAGCCGCCAAGTCCGGACTCGCACCTTCCAGGAGGGCGACCTGGTCCTACGACTGGCTCAAGACAAGAAGGGTATGCACAAGCTCTCCCCCCATGGGAGGGGCCATTCGCCATAGGGCGAGTCCTCGGAAATGATGCCTACTACCTCATTGACATACGAGGAGACGGCCAGCTCGAGGTTGGGAGGCCATGGAATGTAAACCTCCTCTGAAAGTTCTATACATAGAACTGAAACATGTAGTCATCTGACATATATAATGAAATTCATTTGGTTCACAAAATTGTGCCTACTCGCCATATCCTTGTGCCACTCGCACTCGTACAATTAGCAATACGCTACCCACTAAAATCAACCTTTGGTCGAGCGACTGGCACGACAAAGTAGTGCGGCCCAAGGGCACCGAAAATACTTGGGCCTTGGGACGTCCACGAATATGCCAACCCGGAGCCACCATCAGAGTCGCCTAGCTCGACTAGCCCACCGGGCCAAGACGACCGGTATACGCTTCTCACAGCGACCTTTCATTCCCATCCTCGCGCAAAGCAACTCGAACGGTTAAGTACCACGCACGAGGACTCCGGAAAAATGGAACCCTCACGCGGCTCGGGATACCACTAAGTAAGAGAGCTGCCTTGGACTCACCCAGCGACTGGCTCTTCGAGCCAGGGGAGGATACGCGTTACAAACAACGCATTAGAAACTTGCAACAGGCACGCACCCAAAACGGCTAAGTACTAAGCTCAGGGACTCGCCTACAAACAAACCCACTCGCGCTCAGGGACTAGCCCCTTCAGGAGACGCAAGGGACAAACAATGCACCATAAAAGAAAACACATATGTATACAATCGAGTTATACCCCATTAAAGGGCGGACGTGCTCGGGTACTCGCTCAAACAAAAATAAACACACCACACAATCACGGTCGCATTGTGAGTCGATTGACTCCTCTTACTCAAAATATTGTTCATATAACAAAAGTCGCCACTTGGCATATATTACAAACTGCCCAGCGATACTATCTATTTTGCAGGCCCTGACGAAGAAGCATCCCCACCACCCTTGACACGAATGAAAGGTTAGGTCGTCGGGTAGGTCGTCAGCGACTTCGACAACGCTGACCGGAAGGGTTGCTCCGACTTCATGTCGTGATACGGAAGAAGGTCCCCCATCGCCAACACCCGATCAGCAAAAGGGACGGCCTTGGCAGCAGGTTCAGCACCTCCGACATCTCCACCGTACCAGTCGCCGAAGGGTAGCCGCTGGTGACTTCGTCGAGGTCGAAATCGTCGGGGAAGTGGGCGAGACCCAGGCTCAATGTTATGGTAGCCCCGCGCCTGAAAGCCAAGCATGCCATCCACTTCATAAGTCCCCCAAGAATAATCTCGGTGGGGGACATCCCCTGAAGGACTGCTTGGACGCACAATGCTGAGGCAGTGGCCGCGTTCACCACGGCAGTCACGCACTGCGAGGCGTTGAAGGTCTGAACCACCGGGTCGCTTTGCCCTATCACAACTGCAACATCAGACGTTAGTGACACTATGGATCTCCCCACTCGGGGACTCGCCAAACATTTTAAGCAAAGAACAGAGACTCACCAAAAAGCTTGTGGCAGTTCTCGGTGACGTGCTTCTCCAGGGCAGCATGATCGTTCTGCAGCCCTAGGATGATCGAGTCCGCGGCCTTGCGCTCCTCTTCAGCCGCAGCGACTGTAGCCTTCGCTCGATCCTCAGAAGAAATTGAAGCCGCTTTCGCCTCCTCCAACTCCTGGATTAGCGAGGCGATTAGCCCATTCGCCGCGTCCAGCTCGGCAACTGGGACGTACCCTTCACGAGCCTTGGAAATCGCAGCCGGAAGACCATCTGAAAAGAAAAGAGACAAATCATCAACACGCCAGCACACCAACAGTTCACAGCCAAAAAACGAATCAAGTACTTACCAACAGTCTCCTGGAGTCACCGGTTTGCTTCCTGCGCCACGCGCAGATCCTGCTCCAGACGCTCCTTCGTGGCCTATCGATCTGTCGACTCCCTTTGCAAACCCTGCAAGAGTAACAAAACTTAGTACTTACCAAAAACAATATTCAGTTACTAGCCGCTGAAATTCAGTGACTAGGAACTCGAGGACTGGAGAGTAGAAGAAATTCAGCCCCTAGCCGCTGAAATTCAGCGACTAGGAGCTCGGGGACTGGAGAGTAGAAGCAACTCAGTGCCTAGCCACTGAAATTCAGCAGCTAGACACTCAGGGACTGGACGTACCTGAATGGCGGTGCTAAGCATCTTGTGAAGCTCTCCGGCGTCAGTGGACAGAACCGTGAAGGAGGTGCGCCCACGACGAGACCCAACATCTTCATCAATGATCTCCGGGCTCTGTGGAGACTGGTTGTCCGCCATGCCTGGAAACCCCCTCGCCATGAAGCATGCGAACGTTGCTGACGCTCTAGCCGGGGCACTGGTCGCTGGAGCCGGCGCTTCCATTGTAGGAGCGACCGTGACTGGCTCTGACCGTGCCGCCGCCACTTCTTCGACGACTGTAGCGAGATCGCACTCCTTGGTGCTATCCATCGCCACGACATCGTTGGCACCGCCCTTCTGCCTCTTCGCGCCCTCCACAGTCGCCGCATCTTCAGCAGATTTCCTCTTCTTGGGAAGGTCGCCCTCTCCCGTGGTGGCGACCGGCAGAATCTTTGCCACTGAAGGGCGACCAATATTCTTGACTCCAGACCTGCCGAAACCTCCAAAGTCAACATAGGGACAGCACAAAAACGGAACTGCGGATGTCGACGGGCTTGTCTAATTCTGGCCCCAGCTTGCGTGTGATACCCCTCTCGAAGACATCTGAATCCCATGACACCACGGGCTTCCTTGAGGACGAAGCCGCGATCGCCGGAATTTCCGGCTCTGAAGACGCGGACGCTCTTGAAGGTTGTGGCGATTTTGACACCACGGCCTCAGCCGCCTCCTGGCTTGGCACCCTCGAAGCCTTTGGCGCAAGCACCGCCAGAGGAACTTCTACCGTCGCCTCGGTGTCCTCGTCCTCCAATCCCTTCATTGGAACCGCATCCTCCAGGATCTTGTGCGAAGAATCGGGGGCGTCATCATCATCGGAGTCGTCATCAGACTCAAACACCACCGCCGACCTTGGCAGCGATGCTAGCTTCTTCGCTGGCAACTTCGGTCGGCACAGGCTTCGCCGACGTGGCCGTGCGCGGAGACGTGTGCTCTTGCACGATCATGTCGCCCCCTTCATGTTCATCAAGGCTACGACTCGCCTCGAACTCGCGCTACTTCTGCATGCGAGTCTTGCGAGCCCTAGGCGCTGGGGGGAGGAACCCCCTCCTCCCCCTCATCACTTTCGGAGGAATCTCCCTCGGCGGCCTCGTCGAGCACCCGAGGGACCGCTTCATCAAGCGGAGGGAGCCAACCCTCCAACACCTAGAACAACTGAGTGTTGGAGATATGCCCAAGAGGGAATAATAAAAGAGGTTATTATTATATCTTTGTGTTTATGATGAATGTTTACATCCCATGCTATAATTGTATTATTAGGAAACACTAATACTTGTGTGTTTTGTAAACATAAAAGAGTCCCTGGTAAGCCTCTTGTTAAACTAGCTTGTTGATTGATTGATGATCATGGTTTCCTGATCATAGACATTGGATGTGATTAATAACAAGGTTATATCTTTAGGAGAATGATATGATGGACACACACCCATAGTAAGCGTAGCATAAGATCAAGTCATTAAGTTCGTATTGCTGTAAGCTTTGAAATACATAGTAACCTAATCCTTCGACCATGAGGTTATGTTAATCACCATCACCGGATGGGTACTTTGATGACATCAAACGCCGCTTCGTAACTGGGAAGTTATAAAGGTGTCATTGGGTATTCTGAAAGTATGTGTTGAAGCGCATAGACCAAGATTGGGATTTGTCCATCCATATGACAGATAGATATACTCTGGGCCCTCTCGGTGGAATGTCATCTAGATAGCTTGCAAGCATGTGAGTAGGTCACAAGGGATGACATAACATGGAACGAGTAAAGAGTACTTATCAGTAACGAGGAAGAACTAGGTATGAAGATACTGACGATCAAACCTCGGATAAGTAGAATGTCGCGAGACAAAGGGAATTGGTTTCGTATGTTAATTGGTTCAATCGATCACGAAGTTTTTCGTTGAGTATGTGGGAGCCGTTATGGATCTCCAGATCCCGCTGATGTTTATTGATGGGAGAGGTGTCTTCATCATGTCTGCATATTCACGAACCGTAGGGTGACACACTTAAGGTTCGAAGTTGTTTGAAGTTGATATGGAATTTGCGTTGGAGACCAATGTTGTTCGGAGTCTCGGAATGGATCCGGGACATCACGAGGAGATCCGGAATGGTCCGGAGAATGAGATTCATATATTGGGGATCATTTTCTAAGTTAGGAAATGTTCCGGAGTGTTTGTATGGAGATTCTAGAAGGTTTGAATGTTCGAAGGTTCTAGAGGATTTCTTGGAGTTTGCTTGAAAACCAAGAAAGGGATCAAAGAAACCAAGTGGGGCAAGACACGGATTCGTGGGGGAGGAGGATTCCTCCCCCCAACCCGCCGGCCCAAGGAGGAGGGAGTCCTACTAGGACTCCCCCTCCCTAGGCGCGCCTCCCTCCTTTAAATAGAAGGGAGGGGGCGCCCCCTCTTGCACCTTGTCTCATAACTCCCAATCTCAGCCGCCTCTCTCCTCCACGTTTCTTCTGTACAGGCATAGGCGAAGCCCTGCAGAATTCTCACCTCCACCACCACCACGCCGTCGTGCTGATGGGATTCCGTGGAGAAGATCTACTACCTCCGCTGCTCGCTGGAACAGGGAGAGGAAGGTCTGCTTCGACTCCGCATGTGTGACCGTCTGCGGAAGCGCTGCCGAGCAGCGCGCCAGAAGGATCGTCCACACGATCTTGAGATCGGCAAGTGATCGACTACATCATCCACGAGATCTAATCTCGTTAACGCTTTCGGTTCTACGAGGGTTAGTACCGATCTATCTCGTTGCTCATGTCTAGTAGATTAGATCTTGGATTTTGTTCGTTCTTGCGGTAGAATTTTTTTGTTTTCCATGCTACGAACCCATCAATGGTATCAGAGCCTTTTCTATGCGTAGATCTGTTGCACGAGTAGAACACAATGAGGTTGTGGGCGTTGGTGCTCGTGCCGTATTTTGCTATATGTGTACTTTGCATCTTGCGGTATGGTGGGATGAAGCGGCTCGGGCTAACATTACATGTCATCGTACATGAGACTTGCTCCACGCTTGACGTGCAAATCGTATTGCACAAGTGGCTTTGCGGGTGTCTGTCTCTCCCATCATAGTATAGATCAAATCTACACTTTGCACTTGATAGCACTTGTATCAACGTTGTGGTTCAGTTTCGTAGGTAAGATGCGTTCTTAGTGGAAAGCCCCAAGCCACGTAAAACTTGCAAAGAAAATTAGAGGCGTCTAACTTGTTTTTGCAGGGGTTTTGTGATGTGATATGGCCTACATGTGATTGTGATTGTATTTGATGTATGCAATGATCCTTGTTGTATTATGGCAACCGGCAGGAGCCTAATGGTTATCTTTAATTCTGTTAAGACCTGCGTGTCTATTCATCTCGTAATAGCTTTGTTCCAAGTAGTTGTAATAGTTGCTAGTGAAGATGAACAACCATGAAGCGGCATACGGACCTTGGCCTTAATGCTGGTGATGATGGAGATCATGTCCGTGCTTTGGAGATGGAGATCGAAGGCATAAGAAGAAAGGGCCATATCATATCACACTAATTATGAATTGCCTGTGATGTTAATCCTTTATGCATCTTGTATTGCTTAGATCGCGACGGTAGCATTATAAGATGATCCCTCTCACTAAATATCAAGTAATAAAGTGTTCGTCCTTAGTTGGCATCGTTGCTAAGACTCGTCGTTTCGAAGCATCTCGTGATGATCGGGTGTGATAGACTCTACGTGTGCATACAACGGGTGCAAGCCAATTTGCACATGCGGAAACTAAGGTTAATCTTGACGAGCCTAGCATGTACAGACATGGTCTCGGAACACGGAATACCGAAAGGTAGAGCATGAGTCATATGATTGATATGATGAACATGAAGATTGTTCGCCGATGAAACTACATCATCTCACGTGATGATCGGACTTGGTGTAGTGGATTTGGTTCGTGTAATCACTAAAACAACTACGAGGGATGTTGTTTTGAGTGGGAGTTCACCTAGTTGATTTAAGAATTAAATTTGAACACTATTTATCATAAACTTGGTCTTAACTACTTGCAAATATGTCGTAGATAATGGCGAACGTTTCCATCAATTTCAATGCGTTCCTAGAGAAAGAAAAGCTTAAGAACAATGGAAGAAATTTCATGGACTGGTTCCATGGACTGAAGATCATCCTCAGGGCTGGTCAGTTGACCTATGTGCTCGAAGCACCGCTAGGTGACCCACCTGCAGAAGATGCCACCGATGACGTAAAGAATGTTTATGCCACTCGGAAACATCACTACTCCACGCTCAGTTGTGCCATCCTCAGACGGTTTAGAATCGAGCTTCAAAAGCGTTTTGAGCACCATGACCCATTTGAAATCATTAAGGAGCTCAAACTCATATTTGAGACTCGCGCGGCCATGGAAAGCTATGAAGCTTCCGAGAAGTTCTTTACCTGCAAGATGGAAGAGGGTAGCTCCGTTAGCGAGCACGTGCTCACCATGTCTGGGCACGCAAACAAACTCCGAGAGTTGGGGATACCGATTCCTAATGAATTGGGGATTCACCGTGTCCTCCAATCATTGCCACCAAGTTACAAGAACTTTGTGATGAACTACAATATGCACTGCATGAACAAGACGTTGCATGAACTATCGTCCATGCTGAAAACTGCTGAAGTGGAGATCATGAAAGAACACCAAGTGTTGATGGTCAATAAGACCACCAATTTCAAGAAACGGGGCAAGCCTAAGAACAAGGGCAACTTCAAGAAGGACGACAAGAAAGCTGCCGCACCTGCTAAGAAGCCAAAGGCTGGTCCTAAACCTGAAACTAAGTGCTTCTACTGCAAGGGTGCTGGTCATCGAAGCGAATCGCCCCAAATACCGGCGGATCTCAAGAACGGCAACATCAAGAAGAAAGGTATATTCGATATACATGCTATAGATGTATCTTACTAGTAATCGTAGTAGTGCACAGGTATTTGATAACGTTCGCTTGCTCATATTTGTAACTCGAAACAGGAGCTGCGGAATAAACGAAGACTGGCGAGAGACGAGGTGACAATGCGTGTTGGAAATGGCTCCAAGGTTGATGTGATCGCCGTCGGCACTCTCCCTCTACATCTACCATCAGGATTAGTTTTAAATTTAAATAATTGTTATTTGGTGCCTGCGTTAAGCATGAACATTATATCTGGATCTTGTTTATTGCGAGACGGTTACTCTTTTAAGTCTGAGAATAAAGGTTGTTCGATTTATATGAGTAATATCTTTTATGGTTATGCACCTGAGATGAATGGTTTATTCTTATTGAATCTCGATAGTAGTGATACACATGTTCACAACATAGATGCTAAATGAATAAAATTAAATGATAATTCTACATACACGTGGCACTGTCATCTTGGTCACATTGGAGTGAAGCGTATGAAAAAATTCCATTCTGATGGACTTCTTGAATCACTTGATTTTGAATCACTTGAAAGATGCGAAGCATGTCTAATGGGAAAAATGACTAAGACTCCATTGGAAATAATACATACCGATGTGTGTGGTCCAATGAGTGTAGCATCGCGTGGTGGATATCGTTATGTTCTCACTTTCACGGATGACTTGAGTAGATATGGGTATGTCTACTTTATGAAACATAAATCCAAAACTTTCGAGAAGTTTAAAGAATTTCAAAGTGAAGTGGAAAATCATCGTAACAAGAAGATTTAGTTTCTGCTTTCTGACCACGGAGGTGAATATCTAAGTTATGAGTTTGGCATGCATTTAAAGAAATGTGGAATACTTTCACAGTTGACACCACCGGGAACACCACAGCGTAATGGTGTGTCCGAACATCGTAATCGAACTCTCTTAGATATGGTTCGGTCTATGATGTCTCTTACAGATTTACCGTTATCATTTTGGGGCTACGCATTAGAGACAGCTGCATTCACTTTAAATAGGGCACCATCTAAATCCGTTGAAACGACACCGTACGAATTGTGGTTTGGTAAGAAACCTAAGTTGTCGTTCCTTAAAGTTTGTGGTTGCGAAGCATATGTAAAGAAGTTACAACCTGATAAGCTTGAACCCAAAGCGGAGAAATGCGTCTTCATAGGATACCCTAAATAAACAATTGGGTATACCTTCTATCATAGATCCGAAGGCAAAGTTTTCGTTGCTAAGAATGGATCCTTTCTGGAGAAGGAATTTCTCTCGAAAGAAGTGACAAGAAGGAAAGTAGAACTCGACGAGGTTATTGAACCTTCTCTCGGAGTTGAGAGTAGCGCAGCACCGGAAGATGTTTCTGTGCCGCCTGCACCAACTTGAGAGGAAGCTAATGATGATGATCATGAAACTTCGAACGAAGTTACTACTGAACCTCGCAGGTCAACAAGGGTTCGTACCACTCCTGAGTGGTATGACTCTTCCTTGAACGTCATGTTGATGGACAACACTGATGACCCTGCGATGTATGAAGAAGCTATGGTGAGCCCAGATTCCGACAAATGGCTAGAAGCCATGAAATCCGAAATGGGATCCATGTATGAAAACCAAGTATGGACTTTGGTGGACTTACCGGATGGCCGAAAGGCTGTCGAGAACAAATGGATTTTCAAAAGAAAAACAGAGGCTGATGGTAATGTTACCATCTATAAAGCTCGACTTGTCGCAAAAGGGTTCCGACAAATTCAAGGAGTTGACTACGATGAGACTTTCTCACCAGTAGCGAAGCTAAAATCTGTGAGGATTATGTTATCAATCGCTGCATATTTCGATTATGAAATTTGGCAGATGGATGTCAAAACGGCGTTCCTTAATGGTGACATTGAGGAAGAGTTGTATATGGTACAACCCAAGGGTTTTGTCGATTCTAAAGATGCTGACAAGGTATGCGACTTCAGCGCTCCATTTATGGACTGAAGCAAGCATCCCGGAGTTGGAATCAACGTTTTGATAAAGTAATCAAAAACTTTGGATTTATACAAACTTATGGAGAAGCTTGTATTTACAAGAAAGTGAGTGGGAGCTCTGTAGTATTCCTAGTACTATATGTAGATGACATATTGTTGATTGGGAATGATATAGAACTTCTTAATAGCGTCAAAACCTATTTGAATAATAGTTTTTCAATGAAGGATCTTGGCGAAGCGGCATATATTCTAGGCATCAAGATTTATAGACATAGATCAAGACACCTAATAGCGCTTTCACAAAGTACATACTTAGACAAAGTTCTAAAGAAGTTTAGAATGGAAGAGAGCAAGAAAGGGTTCGTGCCCATGTTGTCAGGTAAGACCTTGAGTAAAACTCAAAGTCTAGCTACGGCAGAAGATAGAGAAAAGATGAATAAAATTCCCTATGCCTCGGCCATAGGTTCTATCATGTATGCCATGCTGTGTACGAGACCCGATATAGCACATGATGTTAGTTTGACTAGCAGATATCAAAGTGATCCTAGAATGGAACACTGGACAGCGGTCAAGAATATCCTAAAGTACCTGAATAGGACTAAGGATATGGTTCTTTCTTATGGAGGTGATGAACAGCTTGTTGTAAATGGTTACACTGATGCTAGTTGGAACACCGATCCAGATGACCCGAAGTCATAGTCGGGATACGTATTTATTTTGAATGGTGCTGCAATAAGCTGGAGGAGTGCCAAGCAGAGCGTTGTGGCGAAATCTTCAACTGAATAGGAATACATAGCTGCTTCGGAGGCTGCACAAGAAGGCATATGGATGAAGGAGTTCATTACTGAACTTGGCGTGCGTTAGACCCGATGGCCATCTACTGTGACAACACAGGTGCCATAGCTAATGCACAGGAGCCAAGGTCACATAGCAAGCTGAAGCACATCAAGCTACGTTTTCATGCTATTCACGAGTATGTCCAAGATGGTGACATAAAGATTTGCAAAGTACACACTGATCTGAATGTAGCAGATCCGTTGACTAAACCTCTCCCTAGAGCAAAGCATGACCAACACCAGAACACCATGGGTGTTCGGTATATTACCATGTAATCTAGATTATTGACTCTAGTGCAAGTGGGATACTGTTGGAGATATGCCCAAGAGGCAATAATAAAAGAGGTTATTATTATATCTTTGTGTTTATGATGAATGTTCACATCCCATGCTATAATTGTATTATTAGGAAACACTAATACTTGTGTGTTTTGTAAACATAAAAGAGTCCCTGGTAAGCCTCTTGTTAAACTAGCTTGTTGATTGATTGATGATCATGGTTTCCTGATCATAGACATTGGATGTGATTAATAACAAGGTTATATTGTTAGGAGAATGATATGATGGACACACACCCATAGTAAGCGTAGCATAAGATCAAGTCATTAAGTTCGTATTGTTGTAAGCTTTGAAATACATAGTAACCTAATCCTTCGACCATGAGGTTATGTTAATCACCATCACCGGATGGGTACTTTGATGACATCAAACGCCGCTCAGAATCAAGCAGTTATAAAGGTGTCATTGGGTATTCTGAAAGTATGTGTTGAAGCGCATAGACCAAGATTGGGATTTGTCCATCCATATGACGGATAGATATACTCTAGGCCCTCTCGGTGGAATGTCATCTAGATAGCTTGCAAGCATGTGACTAGGTCACAAGGGATGACATAACATGGAACGAGTAAAGAGTACTTATCAGTAACGAGGAAGAACTAGGTATGAAGATACTGACGATCAAACCTCGGATAAGTAGAATGTCGCGAGACAAAAGGAATTGGTTTCGTATGTTAATTGGTTCAATCGATCACGAAGTAATCGTTGAGTATGTGGGAGCCGTTATGGATCTCCAGATCCCGCTGATGGTTATTGATGGGAGAGGTGTCTTCATCATGTCTGCATATTCACGAACCGTAGGGTGACACACTTAAGGTTCGAAGTTGTTTGAAGTAGATATGGAATTTGCGTTGGAGACCGAATGTTGTTCGGAGTCTCGGAATGGATCCGGGACATCACGAGGAGATCCGGAATGGTCCGGAGAATGAGATTCATATATTGGGGATCATTTTCTAAGTTAGGAAATGTTCCGGAGTGTTTGTATGGAGATTCTAGAAGGTTTCGGAATGTTCTGGAAGGTTCTAGAGGATTTCTTGGAGTTTGCTTGAAAACCAAGAAAGGGATCAAAGAAACCAAGTGGGGCAAGACACGGATTCGTGGGGGAGGAGGATTCCTCCCCCAACTCCGCTCCAAGGAGGAGGGAGTCCTACTAGGACTCCCCCTCCCAGGCGCGCCTCCCTCCTTTAAATAGAAGGGAGGGGGCGCCCCCTCTTGCACCTTGTCTCATAACTCCCAATCTCAGCCTCCTCTCTCCTCCACGTTTGTTCTGTATAGGCATAGGCGAAGCCCTACAGAATTCTCACCTCCACCACCACCACCACGCCGTCGTACTGCTGGGATTTCGTGGAGAAGATCTACTACCTCCGCTGCTTTCATTGAACGGGAGAGGAAGGTCCGCCGACTACGCAGTGACGTTCATGGAAGCGCTGCCGGAACGCGGCACCGGAAGGATCATCCACACGATCTTGAGATCGGAAAGTGATCGACTACATCATCCACGAGATCTAATCTCGTTAACGCTTTCGGTTCTACGAGGGTTAGTACCGATCTAGCTCGTTGCTCATGTCTAGTATATTTGATCTTGGCTTTTGTTCGTTCTTGCGGTAGAAATTTTTTGTTTTCCATGCTACGAACCCATCACTAAGAACAACCACCAGTGAGTATCAAACGACGCGGCTGCGAGTTACATTGCATAGATTGTGACTAGAAGGAAAACTTACTATGGGGGCTTCGTTCTTCACATGAGTGTACGGGGCGAGCCCGAACGATGCGGTCCTGAACTCTGCATCGGTGATCTTCTTTAGGGCGGCCCTGTAATCCTCGGTCTCCCACGACTCTTTGCTAGTCCGGGAGGGATCGTGTTTCCCGCTGTACTCATACATCCAATGCGGCCGAGCCGCTAGCGGAACCAGACGCCGCCCGAGCCAGCAGTTGTAGAGGTTGATCGAAGACAACCCCTGATCCTTCAACCTCTGGATCTGGTCCATCATCTCCACGACGGCCATCCTCTGGTCTTCAGGGAGTTTCTTTGGTGCCAGCCGGCGAGGCTCACTCCTTTCTACGACGAACTCGGGAAGCGCTACTTCGCCGGAGGGAGTGGATTCCTTTATGTAGAACCAGCTCTTCTTCCACTTGCTCACGACCTTCTTCGGCAGTAGGAGCTTGACAAAGTTGGCCTTCGTCATCAATTCGAATGTGACGGCGCCGGCCGCCAACATCAAGCCGCCGTACGCCTTGCGCCCGATGCGGCCGTGGAAGAGCTCCAGCCACAGCGGGAAATACGACCTGCAGCCGAGATAGCATTCACAGAAGGCGACGAAGATCGCCAGCTGCTCGATGCAGTGCGGACCGAGATCCGATGGCTTGATTGCATAATACGCACAGAAGCGCCAGAAGAAGAGTGAGGTGGGGAACCCCAAACCCCTCTCTAGGTGGCTGGGGAAGCAAATGAACTCGCCGGCTCGCGTCTTCAGCTCGATCTCGGAGGGAGCAGGAACCCGCCAGTTCCCCTTGCGAAGGACTCCGGCATCCTCGAAGGATTTGAGCTAGGCCGTGGTACACTTGGATTTCCCCCATGAAACTTTTGGAGGCGCCATTGGGGATAATGTGAAGTCGCTCGGTGTGAAAGGATCGAGTCGAAGGAAGACATGAGAAATGAATGCGCGAGAATGAAGAACACGGGGAAGGATCTGCAAGGCTGATTTACATTTATAAGGGCGCTACCCGCCAGATTCGGGGTAGCCGTTACCTGCGGTAATTACACCGAAGTTAGCGTTGGAATATCCAACAGATAGTTTGACCAGGTTGACGGTCCAACTCCTCCATTCCACTCACTGGCAACTAACCCTGTCCATTCGCCGAAGCAGCGACTGGGAGCCTGGGGAAAATTTCCTTGGTTTCAGTGGAGTCCATCGCCGATTTGACTGGGCATCCAAATTGGACTCGCCTACTCCGACTGCGAAATGACCATCTGCGTCTGAATCAACAATGGCCTCGGGGACTACTGATGGGGATATGCCGAATGGGGTATGCCCAGCAGGACGTTCTGATTGGGCCAAAGGTCTCACGAGTGGGCTTGCAGGACGACGACTGGAATGCGACCTAGGAGAAGGCCCGGCGACTGGAGACTGGAGGCCTAGAAGCGTACCAGAAGCCTAGTCAGATTAGGTCAAAACTTCCGAATCCATGTCCTGTTCGGTTGTAACTTGTAAACCCTAGCGAGGTGCCTCATATACAAACCTCCCTAGGGTATCCTGAGGACTCATGTTCCATTATACACCCCTTCAAGCGACTCGCTGCTTAGACGCCAAGCTCGCCACCCCTGTAACTCGCTCTCTAATAATCTAATCTAGCAGGAGTAGGTCTTTACCCTCCGGGGGGCGAACCTGGGTAAACCCATATGCATCCGCCCCCATCTCGCACCGCAGACGGCCACCGGCTCTCGCCCCCGATTCAATCAATCGTTGCCTACTATAGCGACTGCCGTGGCCATTTCCACGACACTTTTGTTTGAAAATGAAGGTCCAAGTTTGTAATAATTACGGAGATGAGTTTGAGAATCTACAAGATAAGAGCGAAGGGCCATTTGGATGGATACCTACATTTCTGAAGTAACTTAATATTTGGTAAGCTAGATCAGTTTCAGCACATTCCATCTGGCTTCGTATTTCCATTTGAAAGGCGTGAATATTCTAAATTTTCATCCTACTACTTGATTGTGTATTGCGTTGTCCAGTTGGTTGGGCTGATGCATGTCGTCTGGTCTGCTTTGTGTGGAGCTGATCTAGGTAGAATACCCTTAGTTTTCAATCCTATCTGACAAGCTCCTTCATATGTCCGGTCGTTGCACATCCTCTAATTTGTTTTGCTGTGTAGACTATCCATGTAAAAGATGTTTAGCTTTCCATTGAGTCCCTGATTGTCGAGCTATCCAATAACTTTGGTCTTTGCGTGCTATTCATTGTCTGGTTTGGTATGCTTCCCAAGTTTTTTCTATGAGCTGTGTGTGCATAGTTTTTCTTATAACTGATAAAATTGTGTCCATGGTCCAGGTGCCTCCATTGAGTGCTTTGATTAAAAGTTTTTTCTCTAGCAGATTTAGTTTTTCCTTTTTGCGGGGATCTTTGTTTTCTTCATTTGTTTCTATGCATCTCTACCATCTTGGTTTTTTTTGTTTATGTGGCCTCTCTATTTGTTATGATACTCTGCTTGGTATTGCTTCCATCATTTCTCTCGCTTTAGATGCAGAGCGCGCAGGTGAACCTAGGTTGTCGTGGCTATAATCGTGAGGGTAGTAATGTTGTTTCGCTGTTTGGTTAGTTTCATTTTCACTGATTTTTCTACTCAGTTCTATAAGCCTTGTTTTGCTGTGTGTTAGTAGACGCCACCTTGGATGGCTCTCTTTCTCATTCCGGTGCACCTATTCGGCACCATACTAGTTTCATTGCTGGTCCTTCTAGGGTTGGTTGTTTCCTTGGCCCTGCACAGATGGGGCGTGGGCATTGTCACTGAAAGTGTGTTGGTACTAATTTTGCCTCTTTTTGGTTTGGGTTTATGTTGCCTTCATTTTCTATATCTCTGGCAATTTGGTGGCGGTGAAAGGAGGTCTCGTAATTTCCTTCTTCTTTCCAGTATGAAGCCTTATCAAACACTTGAACCATTTGCAGTGAGCTACATTTTTGCCTTTTCTTCCTTTATAATAGTTTTTGTTGCATTTAACTTAAGAAACACCCCAAAATACTTCAGCATTACAATTTCCAAAATACTTACCTGGCAACACTCAATCAAGATTTTGTTAGTTTTAGCATTGTCTATGTGCTCCGGACATCCCTAAAGAGCTCTAAGATCCATTAATTTGGAGCTCTATCCTTGCTTCGACCTCTTTGCGCGGGTTCAGGCTCCGTGAGTCGTGGCGGTGTGCTGCTATTAGTATTGGAGGTAAGTGGTTTATTGGACCGTTTTATGTTCGCTGGCCCTAGTCGTTGTGTGTGTCACTGCTGGTCCATTATATGTTCGTTGGGCCCCGGTAGTTGTGCGTGTCACTGCGGTGAGGCGTCGGGGTGGGGCACGTGTTCTACGTGGAATGGTTATGTTGGCGGTTAGACGTTGGTTTGGGGTCGCTTTGACCATCTGGTCTTTGTGTCCAGTGGTATGCTTCCTGTACCGTCAGGTTCCTCGTGGCGGTGGTGTTGTGGGTTTGTTCGGCGTGACGAGGGTGCTGGGCGCATTCGTGGTGATTGATGGCTCATGGTTGATGTAGAGCTCGTTGGGAACCCCAAGAGAAAGGTATGATGAGCACAGCAACAAGTTTCCCTCAGTATTGAAACCAAGGTTTAATCGAACCAGTAGGAGCAAGGAAACACCCCAAAGGTGTGGCTAGCTGAGCCTTGGCAGGGCGCACTACCGGTGCTAGTAGCAACGTGGAGACATGCACAACACAACAACAGAACTCTGTCCCCAACCTGCGATGAGGTTGTCAATCTCACCGTGTTTTGTTGAAAACAAAGGATTAAACGTATCGAATGGAAAGAAGTAATAGTTTGCAGAAAGTAAAAACAAAGCAGTAAACAATTTGTAGATTGTATGTAAAGGAAAGGACCGAGATCCATAGTTCACTAGAGGTGGCTCTCCTTAAGATAGATAACATGCTGGGTGAACAAATTACAGCGGGGCAATTGACAAACATTGAGAAAGCAATACATGCATATACTAATCATCTTGACTCCTTTGAGATTTGATTGGGCATTACAACATTATACATAGACCTCCATCCAACTGCATCTATGACTAATAATCCACCTTCAGGTTATCATCCGAACCCCCTCCAGTATTAAGTTGCAAGCAACAGATTATTGCTTTACGAACTGCGTGTAAAGTAAACAATACGATTGTTCTATGAACAAAGGATTGTTGTTTTCTCCCTAGTAGCAACAACACATCTAGTACCTTAGAGATTTCTGTCACTTTCCCAGATTACCAGAGGCATGAACCCACTATCGAGCATGAATACTAACTCTTGGAGTTGCTAGCATCTACTTGGCCAAGATAGCTACTAACAACGGAAAGCATGCAAGATCACAAATAACAAAGACATGATAGAATCAATAATCAATCTGAAATAGCATCTCAATATCCATCGGATCCCCGCAAACACAACATGCAGAATTACAAATAGATGATCTTGATCATGAACAGAGCTCACAAGATCTAGACATGAAAGCACAAAGGAGGAGAACCAGCCATCTAGCTACTACATGGATCCGTAGTCCAAGGATGAACTACTCACGCATCACACCGGAGGCTTGCATGGTGATGAAGAAGGCTTCCAGGGTGAATTCCCCTCTCCGGCAGGGTGCCGAGAAGAGCTTCAGATCCCTCCCGATCTAGGGACGGAGATGACGGCGGCTACAGACTCTTTCGTGGATTTTTGATCGAGTACTTAGGGTTTTTGTCCCGAGGGTAATATATAGGCGGAAGGGGAGGCCGAGGGGGTGCCGGAGGCGGCCAAACCACCCTCTGGCGTGGGCCAGGCTGGGCCGCGTGGCCAGGTGGTGTGGTGGCCCCCTGGCCCCTCTCCGTCTCGTACTCTGGCATCTGATGAATTCTAGAAAAATAGGCACTTTGGCTTTTGTCCCGTCCAATTCCGAGAATATTCATTTTCTAACTTTCCTGGAACCAAAAACAGCAGAAAACAGGCAGCTGGCACTGTGGCTGTTGTTAATAGGTTAGTCCAAGAAATCATATGAAAAGCACTCCAAAGTTGGAATAAAACACAAGAAAGAGGATAAAACCAAGCATGGAACATCAAAAATTATAGATACATTTGCAATCTATCAACATCCCCAAGCTTAAGTCCTGCTCGTCCTCTAGTAGGTAAGTGATAAAAAGAAAGAATAATTTTTGAGGTGACATGCACCATTAAAGACTTGATCAAAGTATTTGTAAAACATTCAAAGCTAGGATCATAGTACTTCAATCATAACATGAAAGACAAAGTTCTAGCAATAAGACAACAAAACTATGATGCAACATGAAAAGGCACAAACAAAAGATTCATGAATAACAATGCTTTGCAAGACGTTTGTTTGTTTCACATAAAGAAAACATAGCATAATAGTATTCATCTTGTCCCTCATAGAGTAGCAAAACATAAATGCATAGGACACCTTCAAAGTTCATAAGAGTGACTAGATACAAATAGTTTAAAATAAGCAATATCAAGTTATGCATCAATCAACTAGTCTTGGGACAATGCACATAGAACTAAGAATGGCCACTATGCTCTCAAAGAAGGTGCATAAAGGTAGAAGGTGGAGACTCAATATAATGGTGGAAGAAATGCCTTTATAAAAGGAAGCAGGGATTCAAGTCTCATAAAGAGCTTCCAAAAATTATGGTACTTATAGTTTTCAGATCTCATTTCCCCTATCATAAGCATCTTGAAGGTGATTAAGGTTAAAGTGACACAACTAAGAGGATATGCTTGACAAGTTATAAACCGAAATCTCATGCCCCTTACTTACGAAGACCGATCCTCATGCTACTCAACTTTAGTCACGAGTAAGCTCTTGTCATTGTAAGTACATGTGTATCATAAAGAATCGCCAACGGGGTACCCCTTGCACATGATACAGGATCTATCCCATAATCAAAATGATAAGGCAAGCAGACAATGAGCATCTCAGCGATCTTTTTATTTGCTATTTGCATAGGTTTTTATTGACGATGCTTCATAGAGTGCTCATTATGGTGATGCTGCAAGCTTCCACCATGATTAGGCATGGCTTAGGCTAGTGGCCCAGGCGTTTCTCTAACACACATACAAACTCCATGATCTTACAAGTTCCACTTTTATTTCACACCGCCAGGATCCGTAAGCAAAAGAACATGATATCAACGGGGTACAAAGTACAAGTGCAATGTTGAACGCGTTCCCCATGGTACATGGTTCTGCTAATTTCAACTTATAAAGTGCAAGCATATACGCAACAAAGAAGGACCCAATGGTTCAAGTTTATTAGATGCGAAAAAAGTAAAGTGTGCATCAAGTTCGTGAGAGCTTTAATCACTAGTTTTCACATAACAAGTTTAATTTGGAAGGTAAACAAAAGCATGAATATACTTGGAATAGCATATGCTAATAGGTAGGTATGATGGACTCTTTGGAATAACTTGGTTGATGGAGTTGGATGCACGAGTGGAACTCATACTTGGTTGTGGAGGCTAGCAAAAGACTGGGAGCGACAAACTAAGAGAGCAATAATGGCCATAATCATGCAGAGCGACAAAACATCATTGATCAAAGCATAAAGTGATAGTACAAGTTGAAAACTAAAGGATTATAAAGGCTATGGTGACTTGAGATAGTCATAACATGGTGTGAGCATGTGCCAAGTCAACCCAAATAAAGCATCAAAGGAGAATACCACTATACTATGCTTTAATATGCGAAAACAATGCATGATTCATCCAAGGCACATTAAGCAATCTCAATTGTTTATAACAAGTCATGCTAAAGCAAAGAATACTAAGCATAAAGCCAAAACAATATCAAGCATGGCATGACAAAGTATAGGCCACAGTCAAAAACAAGCTCTTTTTACCACATAAGTATGAACTTTCCTACTCTTTTCCAAACCAAACCAAACTATTTGCAAACCAATGTATGAAAGAGGGGGTCCAACCAATTTATTCATAAAACTAAGCAAAAAAAAGAAAACGAAAACAAAAACAAAAAGGAAGACGCTCCAAGAACAACACAACTGTGCATGAAACAATAAAAATGAAGCGTTTGGAAGAAACCTGGGATTTTTATTGATGAAGAAGGGGAATGCCTTGGGCATCCCCAAGCTTTGATGCTTGTACTTCTTGTATATTTCTTGGGGTGACATGCATGGCATCCCCAATCTTTAGCTTTAGTCCATCCTTCATCTCATTACTCGTTTCTTCCATACACCTGAAATTTTTCCTTCATACAAAACTTCACACAATCTTTACTAGCAACATTAGTGCACTCAAGATAAAAGGTCTTAAGGTTCAGTTCCAACACCAATAAAACTTCCATTAGAACACTAGCTACTGTGTCGCTTCCCTCAAAAAGCTCAATTCCCCAAAAGACCTCAAAAAGGAACCAACAAGAAGCAAATGCAGAAAATGGCAGAAATTTGTCAAAACAGACCAGCAGGTAAAGACGAATTTTTTTGAAGACCTTCTATTGCTCAAATCAAAAAGTTTTGAACTAACGAAAGTTATATAACAACCTGGGGCGGAAGCACAAAAATTCACGCCTCAAAAAGACGTTCAGAGATTTTACACGAAGTTTTACGGTGAAGCACATAAATCTGTTTTGGGACAGCAACTTTCCCAATCATTACTTCTCTCTCATTAGAGGTTACTCTTGGCACAAAAAGCAAATAAAAAGGATAAAGAGCGGTTATTAATGATGTAATTACTTCCAAGACTCATCTAAAACTTTTGGGTTATCTCTGAATAAGTACTTTTCTTTAACGCCTTTAAGTTAGGCATAAGAAGCAAAAAAAGAAGAATCAAGTGTTCTCAAATGAAGAAGCATTAAAACCAAATTTTGTTTTCATAGGAGAGGCAAAATAAATCTTCTCTCTATTCTTAGGGAAGTGTTCTATACCTTTCTTGAGTGGGAGTTGATATTTAATGGTGCCTTCTTTCATATCAATAATGGCACCAACAGTTCTAAGAAAAGGTCTTCCCAAAGTAATAGGACAAGAAGCATTGCATTCAACATCCAAAACATAGAAATCAACGGGGACATAGGCATTGTTAACCATAATAAGAACATCATTAATACTCCCCATGAGTTTCTTTTTAGCATTATCATCAAGTGGGACATTCAAATAACAATCTTCAAGTGGAGGCAAATCAAGCATATCATAAATCCTTCTAGGCATAATAGAAACACTACTATCAAGATCACGTAAAGCTTTGAAATCAAAGTCATTCACTTTCATATTAATGATGGGTTTCCAACCATCTTCTTGTTTTATAGGAATAGAAGCTTTATGTTTCATCTTTTCTTCTTTAATCTTTATGAGAGCATCAGTAATGTGTTTTGTAAAGGCCATGTTCATAGCACTAGCATTAGGACTTTTAGCAAGCTTTTGTAGGCACTTAATAACTTCAGAGATATTGCAACCATCAAGATCAAAATCATACTTATCATCTAAAGTAGTAGAACTATTACTAGCCTCAACACTAGTGGTGGTAATAGTAGAAACACTAATGTTTCTAGCAATTTCATCTTCTCTTTCCCACTTAGCATGTAATTCAGCTAATAGTCTAACATTTTCATCAATTCTTACTTGTATGGCATTAGTAGCTGCAAAGGGATTCTCATTAGTTTCAGGTTTAGCAGCCATTTTATTCAAAGAAGATTGAGCTTCAGCCAAAGATGCTATATTTCTTTCAGCATTAGAGAGTTTTTCCTCAATAGTTTTATTGAAAGCAGTTTGTTTACTAATAAACTCTTTAAGCATAACTTCAAGTTCAGAGGGTGCACTCCTATTATTATTGTAGGAACTTCCATAAGCATTACCATTGTTGGGAGGATATGGCTTATAATTGTTGTTACCAAAATTATTCCTATAAGCATTATTGCCAAAATTGTTATTTCTTATGAAGTTCACATCAACTTGCTCTTCTTGAGCAACCAAAGAGGCTAAAGGAACATTATTTGGATCAATATGGGCTTTCCCATTAACAAGCATAGACATAATAATATCAATCTTATCACTCAAGGAGGAAGTTTCCTCAACAGAATTTACCTTCCTACCTTGTGGAGATCTCTCAATATGCCATTCAGAATATTTAACCATCATATTGTCCAGAAGATTTGTTGCAGCACCCAAAGTGATGGTCATAAAGGTACCTCCAGCAGCAGAGTCCAATAGGTTCCTTGAAGAATAGCTCAATCCTGCATAAAAAGTTTGGATGTTCATCCAAGCAATCAGTCCATGAGTGGGACAATTCTTTACCAAAGGTTTCATTCTTTACCAAGCTTGAGCAACATGTTCAATATCAGATTGTTTAAACATCATTATTTCACTTCTCATAGATATAATCTTAGTAGGTGGATAGTATTTTCCGATGAAAGCATCTTTGCATTTAGTCCAAGAATCAATACTATTCCTAGTTAAGGAATTCAACCATTCTTTAGCTTTTCCTCTCAAAGAGAAAGGAACAATTTAAGCTTAATAATATCACCATCTATATCCCTATGCTTTTCCATCTCACAAAGTTCAACAAAGTTATTTAGATGGGCAATAGCATCTTCATTACCAATACCAGAAAATTGTTCTCTCATAACAAGATTGAGCAAACCAGGTTTTATCTCAAAGAAAGTATCTTCAGGTACAGGTGGAGCAATAGGTGTTCTCATAAAATCATTGTTGTTGGTGCTAGTGAAGTCACACAACTTAGTGTTTTCAAGAGTAGTCATTTTTTTGGGTTTTCAAATAAGAAAGCAAACTAGTAAAACTAATTTTTTGTGTTTTTGAAATAAAGAAACAATCAAACAAAGCAAAAAGAAACTAAGCAAAACAAAAATAACAAAGTAATTAGATTGGTTATGAGGGACTCCCCATGTGAAGATGTCCTTGACTCCCCGGCAACGGCGCCAGAAAAATGCTTGATGGCTCGTGGTTGATGTAGAGCTCGTTGGGAACCCCAAGAGGAAGGTATGATGAGCACAACAGCAAGTTTCCCTCAGTATTGAAACCAAGGATTAATCGAACCAGTAGGAGCAAGGAAACACCCCAAAGGTGTTGCTAGCTGAGCCTTGGCAGGGCGCACTACCGGTGCTAGTAGCAACGTGGAGACCTGCACAACACAACCATAGAAATCTGTCCCCAACTTGCGACGAGGTTGTCAATCTCACCGTGTTTTGCTGAAAACAAAGGATTAAACGTATCGAATGGAAAGAAGTAATAGTTTGCAGAAAGTAAACACAAAGCAGTAAGCAGTTTGTAGATTGTATGTAAAGGAAAGGACCGGGATCCATAGTTCACTAGAGGTGGCTCTCCTTAAGATAGATAACATGCTGGGTGAACAAATTACAGCGGGGCAATTGACAAACACCAAGAAAGCAATACATGCATATACTAATCATCTTGACTCCTTTGATACTTGATTGGGCATTACAACATAATACATAGACCGCCATCCAACTGCATTTATGACTAATAATCCACCTTCAGGTTATCATCCGAACCCCCTCCAGTATTAAGTTGCAAGCAACAGATTATTGCTTTACGAACTGCGTGTAAAGTAAACAATACGATTGTTCTATGACCAAAGGATTGTTGTTTTCTCCCTAATAGCAACAACACATCTAGTACCTTAGAGATTTCTGTCACTTCCCCAGATTACCAAAGGTACGAACCCACTATCGAGCATAAATACTAACTCTTGGAGTTGCTAGCATCTACTTGGCCAAGATATCTACTAACAACGGAAAGCATGCAAGATCACAAATAACAAAGACATGATAGAATCAATAATCAATCTGAAATAGCATCTCAATATCCATCGGATCCCCGCAAACACAACATGGCGAATAACAAATAGATGATCTTGATCATGAACGGAGCTCACAAGATCTAGACATGAAAGCACAAAGGAGGAGAACCAGCCATCTAGCTACTACATGGACCCGTAGTCCAAGGATGAACTACTCACGCATCACACCGGAGGCTTGCATGATGATGAAGAAGGCCTCCAGGGTGAATTCCCCTCTCTCGTAGGGTGTCGGGAAGAGCTTCAGATCCCTCCCGATCTAGGGATGGATATGACGGCGGCTACAGACTCTTTCGTGGATTTTTGATCGGGTACTTAGGGTTTTCGTCCCGAGGGTAATAAATAGGCGAAAGGGGAGGCCGAGGGGTGCTGGAGGTGGCCAGACCACCCCCTGGCGCGGGCCAGGCTGGGCCGCGTGGGCAGGTGGTGTGGTGGCCCCTGGACCCTCTCCGTCTCGTACTCTGGCATCTGATGACTTCCGGAAAAATAGGCACTTTGGCTTTTGTCTTGTCCAATTCTGAGAATATTCATTTTCTGACTTTCCTGGAACCAAAAACAGCAGAAACAAAATGGCAGCTGTGGCTCTTGTTAATAGGTTAGTCCAAGAAATCATATGAAAAGCACTCCAAAGTTGGAACAAAACACAAGAAAGTGGATAAAACCAAGCATGGAACATCAAAAATTATAGATTCATTTGCAATGTATCAGTGATCTCTTGCGTCTCTAGGGCTGTTGTTCTCAGTTCTAGTTTGTCTCTCTCTCTCTCCCTCTACTCTACATTTTGCGTTTCTCTTTGTTGTGTTGGTCCCGTCTCTGCTGGTGTTGGTGGGTTGTTTGCGGTGGTGTAGATCTGGCACCGCGGTCGCCGTTTCGGCTGTTCGGGGGTTCCTGCTGGCATCTTGGTTCTCTGTGTGTGCTTTTGCTATTTGTTAGTTTTAGGATAGTTGGGATTGGTCCATGTTTTGTTCATGCTCTTTGATTCCGGTTGGGGGTTTGGGTGCAGTGAGGTTGTGGGGTTCGTTGGGATTTTTGGTTGATTTTTTGGGCAAAATATTGTTCTGTAATTTCTGAACCCTCTGATGAAGTTAGTCTAAGGATAACATTAAGTGAAAAATTTCAGAAACTATTTCATCACCTGATGCTGGTACTATCCCACAAATCTATTGTTTCTGTCTATTCAGATTTTTGAGTCAGAAATCACTTAAATTAGTAAAATGTACACCTCTATACGATGCTATTATGTAAGGGAAAAAATACTAAAATGGCATAATACATACATGATTTGACATAAGTTCTAATACAAGTGTGAGAAATTTTAGGCTAACCCAAAATATTTTGTCGTTGAGTCAATGACATAAATTCATGCATTGAGTATGATTATTCTGATACAAAGTATAAGGTGATTGTGATATACCATGAAAACAACAACGAACACTGGCTAGGCATCGGTATGATTGGTGTCTGCTATCCTACTTGTTCTGCTAGCATCTTTTCTGCACCTAGAAGTCTAAACTAGCTCACTTTTCAAAGTGTAGTTTGTTCCTAAGAAGCCATCTCTGCTCTATTGTTTTATCCCAAAGGGCATACTGCTAATTGTGAAATTGTTCCTAAAAAAGGGTCATTTAGACATAGGCTTACATTAGGAGGAATAACTCAGATTTTTTTATGCAGGGCACTGAAATTTACAAGACAAGCTATAGCGTGCTGGTTCTACTTTGTAGTCTTTCCTACTTATAATATTGTCGGTTAAAAGCACCCATAGTTATAGTGCTCTGTCTAACTATACTCCGTCGTTAGTAAAAAAAATATATAAAATATGAGGTTGGGCAGATTACGACATTACATGTTTTACTATTTGTACTGACCATAGGTGATATGGGCCTACCTTATAGGTACTCGAGTTTGGTATATACAGTCCAGTCTAGCAGAAGCCCACGACGTTACTAGGGCCCAATCAGAGATTCAGGTGACCTAAGGAGACTCCGACTGCTTGCGGCACACGGCAAGCTCAAGATAGAAACTTTAAAGGGGCAAACCCAAACTTGTAACCGACTCGACCTGCTATCTCGAGACCTAGCCTATCTATATAAAGGCTAGGAGGGGAGGCGAGGAGGACAAACACAACCCTAGTTTCCACACCATCGCCAGATTGCATCTGCGCACCGCCTATAACTTTCGACTCGATTGATAATTCCAAGAGCAGACAAGCAGGAGTAGGGTCCTCTACGAGGCCTGAACCTGGGTAAACTTTGTGTCCCTGTGTGCTTGTCTGTTAGCCGATTGATGCCTCCATCGCTCCCTCCTTCTCCAAACTCAAGTCCATAACAATGGGCATTGATGAGTTTAACCCTCATCAATTGGCGCCATCTGTGGGAATTGGGAGTGATGATGTCGCGGCTTCCGCGGCCCCATCAACTGCGATCTACAACTCCTCAACAGCGGAGATTTACGTCCTCTATGGTGCCTTCGACTTCACCGTGCACACGCCAGCCACTCGCCCGGATTTCGAGTCTGTGGGCGGCAGAATCAGCCTAGCAATTGGGAGCTTACGCTTCCAAGTTGGTCACTGGGCACACTTCGCCACACTGACCAGCCGAAGGCTCCTGCGATTGCTCCAGCATCGTGGTTCCCACCACTGATCGGCACCTTGAGCAAACTCAACACCTTGACAACAGTCGGGAATACGATTAGCAATAGTAGTCGCGGATCCGATCTGGGAGAGCTAGCCACAGAAGATGGAGCCTACGGTTCCAGATCTAAAAGCTGCAGAAGCAACAACTTCCCTAAACACTACATGTGCACCGTCGTCAACACAGGAGAGAATAGTGGCACTCAGGATATCACTGCTACCGGTGGCGGTATCCCAGTCGTGAATGGTGGTCCCTCCAACAGAGCGCCCACCAACACGAGATGGAAGGGGATCCGTATCTCATGGCGAATGATAGTACCGAAGAGCGTGTACTGATCAAGCTCAATGACAACAAGTCGGCCCAATGTCGAGAATCCCCTGCCCCCAAACTCATCGCAAGACATGCTGATGGGTTACCACTGGCTTCTCAAGGAAGAATACAAGTGCCAGCAACAGGTGATCGCACAAATCGATGCTCGTAGAAAGGCGGCGGACGAGTCGAGCCTTCGGCGGGCTCAACTCTGTTCCATGGGAGGATCCTCCTCTAAGGGCAATGACCATGTGGCCGCCAAGAGGAGTTCTCGACTTGCCCACCTCACCGACAAGGAGCGAGAAGAGGTCGCGCGATTCCTCCACTTCTCATCCATGACAGTGGATACGCGGGGCAATGTGCTCCCAAAGACACCACAAGCAGCGGTGACAGCGGACACCATGTACCTCCTCAACAACCAGCCACTAGCTGGGGATCCATGAGCTGCCATGCACCGATCTATGATCACGGGCCTGGGGTTAGTCGAAGCGGCCCTCACCAAGGATCCAGCACCTGAGCCGAATAAAAACAAAGCTCTGGCCAAGCGCTACTCATCGCCCTCCTCCAGCGACGATAGCCACGACTTGTCGCGGTGACGCCGCTCACGGCGGCACGACTACGACGCATGTGATGACATGACGCAGCGCAAGGTCGATAAGATGCACGCAAGGCGCGTTTGTTCGACTAACTCGGAAGATGACGAGATAGAGCTCTACGGTGCTAGCTGCTTCAGCAGATCCATCAGGCAGAAGCGAATGCCAAAGGGTTCAAACTCCCATCGGAGAACCCGAAATTTGACGGCCTATAGGACCCGAATATCTGGCTAGAGGATCACATCTCCTCCGTTAGGCTCCATGACAGAACCATGAGCACGGAAATGCAATGCCTCCAGCTATAGCTGCAACGCGCCGCTCGTGCGTGGCTCGACAGCCTCCCGTGCAGATCAATTCGCAGCTAGGAAGAGCTAGTCTACAGCTTCGTGCGAAACTTCAAGGGCACTTACAAAAGGCCTACATCAATCGAAGAGTTAAGAGTCTGCTACCAGAAGTCTGGCGAGTCGCTGCGCTCATACATCCAGAGGTGGTCCATCATTAAAAACTCTACAGAGGACATCTCCGAAGACCACGCAATTGCCACAGAGAGCTCTGGAAGGAGCTGGGCCGCTCGAAGCCCAAGACAATCGACCACCTGATGGAGATCGCGAACGGGTGGGTCGATGGAGAGGAATCGGGGAAAAACCGTATCCACTCCGATGACGACGACAACCTCGGCCGTAGGCACGATCGTCGAGGAAAACGTCGAATGCGCGGTTACGAGGACCGCGAGGAGGTCGACATGGTCACGGTCGGCTACACCGACAAACGCAACAACAACAACCACAACAGTGGATACCACAACGATGGATACCGTGACAACGTAAAAACCATAGAAGTGTGGTAGCACTGCACTCGCGATGAGGCACCTGGAACATCTATCTAGGACAAACTGTCTGGACCGTGCAATGTACACTTCTACATAGACAAGCACGACAATAAGAAAAAGTCCAACAACCTTCTAAAGGACCGCCGCGAGTTCCTCAAACTCCACGAAGGCCTGGCCTAGATGAATCGCGACGCGATAAACCAGGGCTATGGAGCTGCCCCGGGAGCTGTGGCTCATGGAGCTCCTCCACCACCACCCGGGCCACCACCACCTACGGCGAGCGCTGGGGAACATGGAGATGATACAAATAGGACGCCCCTCAAATCAAGTGCAAAAATCAATCACTCGCCAAGTCAATCTGGCGGTGAATTCTCCGCCCTCCACCACTGAGTACCTCAGTGGAAGCGAGTCCTGCATCACCTTAGACAAGCGCGATCACCCGCACCAAGTACCTTGCCCAGACCATTGTCCCCTGGTGCTCGAGGCTCAGATCAGAGGTTTCGAGATGAGTCGCGTCTTCATGGATGGAGGAAGCGGCATTAACCTCATGGATCCCTCTGACATGTCAGGAAGTTTCAGACACGACCTTCCATGGAATCATCCTAGGGAAAGGCATATACCCCTGGGAAAGATCAGCCTTGATGTCATCTTTGGCACACCGGTAAACTTTCGGCTAGAGCGCATTGAATTCAAAGTCATCGACTGGCCCTCACAATACCACTGTATCCTTGGACGTGTCGCATTCATGAGTTTCATGGCGGTGCAACTTACGCCTACCTGTAGATGAAGATGCCGGTCCCAAATGGTGTTATCACAATCAGCGGAAGCTTTGAGAGGTCTGATAGCTGCAATATGGAATTCAACAGAATCTCCGAGTCCTTTGACATGCAAGAGGAACTGGTGAGGTTGAAGGAGTCGACAAACAACAGTCGATCTCCCCTGAGCAAGCCCAGCTCACTTGATCAATCCTTCAACACGTCGGTCCATACTAAGCCAGTCCAGGTCCACCCAATGGATGCGACCAAGACGGCCCTCATCGCCAACATCTTGAGTTCCGCATAGGAACTCGTGCTCGTCGACTTCCTCCGTGAGCGCTATTAAATCTTCTCCTGGTGTCTAGCAGACATGCCAGGGGTTCCCAGGGAATTCTCTGAGCACCCACTCAACGTGAATCCTGAAGCAAGGCCAGTCAAACAAACAATAAGTCGACTGCCTGAACCAAGGGCAAAAGCGGTCGGTATGGAAGTCAACAAACTCCTCGATGCTAATTTCATACGCGAGATAAAGGAAAGCACTTGGGTAGCAAACCACGTGATTATTCCCAAAAAAGACACAGACATCTTGCGGATGTGCGTGGACTTCACCTCCCTGAACAAGCATTGCTCGAAGGACCACTTCCTATTGCCACAGATCGATTAGATAATCGACTCCACTGCGAGATGCAAGCGCCTCTGCTTCCTCGACGCCTACTTAGGCTATCATGAGATTCGAATGAAGGAGGAAGACCAGGAGAAAACGATGTTCATCACGCCCTTTGGTGTCTTCTGCTACACAACGATGCCCTTCGAGCTGAAAAACGCAGGAGCCACCTACCAGTGGTGTATGCAGGCCTGCCTCAAGAACCAGCTTGGTCACAACATCCAAGCCTACATCAACAACATCATCGTCAAAACCAAGGAGGAAGCCTTGTTACTCGATGATATCTGCGAGACCTTCGATAACCTCGATTGCTACCGGATCAAGCTGTAACTACCTCGGTGAATTACGCTCCTAGTGAAAAGCCTGGATGAGCAGAAATGATTGAAATAGTACGGTGGGGCCCAAATGCCACTCACAGGTAGACCTTTCGGCCGTCCCAACCATTTCCAAACATCGGGACAAGAACGGGCGGCGTAATCGGCAGGCGAAGGGATCAACTACATACACAAATGAGTATGTATGCAAGCCACCATACAATAGTACATCAGAGCCATTCCATCTAAAAAGAAAGGAAAAATATAGCAACGCCATACGGCAAGATCCAAATATCCTAGATAGATATAATAGTTTAGGATATCTCCTCATACATCAAACATCAGAGTATCAAGCGGAAGCGGAAGACAAAATTCGAGTACGGATAAGAAGCAAATCGGCATAAGATGCCCCATAAATAAGCACATCCCGCCCACAGATCTCACGGATCCCTGTTCCCGGAATCTCTACACCGAATGATTGTTGCCCACATCGTCCGTCTCCTCCACCCAGTATCCATCTTGCGAGTTTACCTGTTCATCTGAATCAAACAATTTATCGTGTGAGACCCTAGGGGTACTCAGCAAGTCTTTATGCCTCTAAAGGGGACACAACCTGGGGTGACGCAATTGCAGCAAAAGATAAACCCTAGCAGTTCTATAGATAATCGCTAACCATCCGCCTAACCAGAGATAGACGGATGTCCGTGAATTAGTAACAATAGTTATAACAGTAATAACGGTAATATCCACAGATCCATCCTCCTCCTCGCTTACCGACGAGGAAGCGGACGAACAACCCCCATCCGTTGGCAGTTTTATTAACCATTCCATGAGTGTTGCACTATTTACTAGTTAGATACCTAGTCTAGTCAAATTAAAAGCGGTACTTTAGTTATTCTTGTCTATGATCGAGAAACTGTGCTCCAAGTCGTCCATAACCGCGGACACGGCTTTCAGAAAGTTTTACCCTGCAGGGGTGCACAAATAGCAACACACACTCGATATGCCTCGGAAAAACCAAATCAAAACCAACGAGGCAGTCACGACAAAGCGATCACAGGATTCAGAAATATTTCAGGGGGCCACCCCATTGAGCTACCCGCAACGAAGTTAGCTGACTCCGAGACGGCCTCAAGGTTTGTGGAGCCGGCTGTAAACGACTGGGAACCCGAAAGTGTGACTGGGCTTGTCGATACAGCGAAAACGGGTCACGGACCTAAACAAGCAGATAAGATGCGATTACCTCGCACAATTTAAATTAAAGCAGTAAAGCATGGCATAAGTACAGGATAGTAAATAAAACCTCAAACTAGTTTGTGGCCCCAAGAAATAAGAATGAATCAAGCTCTGGCTCAGGGGGGTTCATAAGCCTCCCGGATGTGGATAGCGCGAATATTCAAGGAACAGGAATCAAGTACTCGGGGTCCTACGGGACACAAGTGAGCCTGAAAAACCAAATAGCGAATATGGCTCACCGATGCCACTTTCATTAGTTATCCCATTACTACTCAGGTTAAGTTGTTTAGGTACCTCATTTTCCATCAGACACTCACAAACCCTACACATGCTGTTCTACGACTCGCATGGCTCAAACAACTCCTGTAGTAATGGCTCATGGGATGGAGGAACAAGCTTCGGTGGGGTTTAAAAGTAAAGGCTATGCAATACTTGGGATTCAATTTAATGCAATCGCGACTCAATGATGCAAGAATAAGAAAGAGGCAATAGGTACTATATGTATGCAAGCATGTGTTAGTGCTTGCACAGCATCGATTGAAGCAAGGGATGGATCTGGGTAGTGCTCCTGGTTCTCTTGATAAATCCCCTGCTCAGCGTCTATTCGGAGAAGAACCAAACAAACAAGGGCCAACATAAATAAGGTGCACAAGCATATGAATAAAATGCATCAAGCAAACAATCATTCCATGATGAATTATGCACAATTTGCATGGCAATAAAGTAGCATGGCATGGGTGAGGTGTGGAAAACAATAATAAAGCATTTTATTGAGTTTTGGCCCCATTTTATCCTCATAATAGTTGCTGTATACTTTATATTTATATGATGCATGCTTCAAAACAAAACAAGGAATGCATAAACAGAAAGGTCTCGTCGAGCTAATCATTTTAGACATATCATTTGTCAAATTTGGAGTTATAAAACAAAAGTTATTAATTAATTAAGGAAAAAGGGCATTTTATTGTAATTTAAAACAACTTGAAATTTTAAGTGTTCAAAATATATTTTGAATGGCATATTTGAATTCCTCATATTTTTCTGGTTTGAAAACATATATTATATGTATTATTTGGATTTATATTTTAAAAGTTATTTAAAAACAGAATTAAATTTGGATTTGAATTAATTTTGAAAAATTTTGAATTAAAACAGATATACAGAAAACATTTTGTTACTCAGCAAGTTCTAGCCCTAGACACTGCCGGGTGGGGCTCGAGCTGACTCAGCAGCAGGTGGGCCGCAGAGGTTCTCAGGGTTTTTCTCACTCGGGTCCTTCCTACCCGCACCGATGACAAGTGGGGCCGATTCTGATACGCGACGCCTGCCAAATGGGCGTGACACGTGGGCGATCCCAGGCGCGGGGAGGGACTAGTCTGTGATGGCTAGATCTGCCAGGGGTTCTCGCGCAAAATCGCAACGAGGCTGACAGGTGGGGTTCGGGGAGCGCGGGTTTAGGCGGGAAAAAGGCAGGGCTTCAAGAAAACGGACATCGCTCGCCGCTGGCCGACGAAAACGGCACTGACGGCGGCGGATCTGGCTGTGTTCCGGCGACGGTGGCGTCGCGTACGCTGGTCTAAACGCGACGCGGCTAAAACGAAAGTTGAAGAGGGGACATCGGGCTACAAGTCTCGTTCAGCGATCTAACGCAGAGGAGAGCTACAGTGTGAGGTAGGTCGAGGAACAAAGCGGACGGGAAGCCGCTGCCGCTGCCAGGCGACACGCGCGACGCCTGCAGAAGCGCCGACGGAAGGCGGCGGCGGCGATGCAAGGCGAGAGGGAGGAGACGATGTCTAGGGGAAGAGGGGCTCACCAACACCATCCGTGCAACTAGCGGGCTCGGGGTAGCGTCGATCGTCGGAAGCGGGGGCCGGAGCACTCCTGGCTCATGGGCACGGGCGCGGGCTTCTCCGCGCTTCCGGTGGGGCTAGGCGATGAAGAGGAAGCAGAGGGCGCCCTGGTGCACTCCACGCGGCCTTGGCGTCCACCGAAACAAGGCGAGGGGTCCGATGCTAGGGTTTTTGGGGGTAGCATGATGGCCATGGCCTAGGGAGGTGGCAGGGAGAGGAGGGAGAAGGAAGGGAGAGGGGACCTGGCGCCTCCTGGGTGGATCTGAGGTGGGGGTAGATAAAGGAGGAGGGGTGAGCACATGGGGTGGTGGCTTTAGCTTTGGAAAAAGGTGAGGAGAGGGGGGAATCGGCTAGGTCTTCTCTCCTCTACTTTCCTCCTTGTCTTGTAGCCAAAGAAAGAGGTGGGGGAGGCAGAGAGGCTGCAAGGTGGGGCCAAGGTGAGGGGAAGGAGAAGAGAGGGTAACCGAGAGGGGAGGTGAGCTCGGGCTAGGGTAGATGGGTGGTTTAGGGTTTGCTAGGGCTGGGGTTGTGGTAGCCTCGGGCTAGAGTGAGGGGAGATGAGGCTTAGGATTAGAGATAGAAAAGAGAGGCAAGAGAGATTAGGGTGTAGAGATGGTTTGATCTAGCCAAACCAAAGAGGTAGATTTAGGGTTTAGCTTAGGTGAGAGATAGAGAGGCCGAGGGAGAGAGATGGGGTGGGTACTTAGAGTTTGGTTTAGATTAGGTATAGATTAGGGTTTAGGAGAGGGGGTATGGTGATGATGAGGTAGGTAGGTTAGATGATTAGGAGGTAGGGTTTAGGGTTAGATGAGGGAGAGGGAGATGGTTTGTAGCTAGGGTCTGCCTTGGACAAGATCAAGCCAAGAAACACCCAAGATCAAACAAAAACAAGACAAGAAAAAGAGAGGGATGTGATGATAGGGTTTAAGCTAGATCAACTTAGATCAAGCCAAAAGAAAGGATAGAGATAGAGATGATCCACTCCAAGAACAAATAAAATCCAAATGCCAAGCACAAGGTGGTACTTGCATGGCCCATGCAAAATATTTATTGCCATGAGGATTCTTGTGAAAACAATATTATCCCATGGCATTATTTTTATGCATTCCCAAAATTGGAATAAAAGCCAAGCAAGAAGGATTTAAGAGAAAGCTCCAAGTGGAATAGATGGAGATGATCATGTTTGAGTAAAATTGGGACTTGCTAGTGTGTATGTGCCACTAGGCATTTAATAATCCCAAAAATATCCAAACATGAAAATAACCCCAACACAACACATATGGAAGCTAGCAAAACGTACCACTCACAAGGCATGCAAAGATGGCCATGTGGCTCTCATATACCAACAATGTGAAAACAACATGGTGCATATATGGGAGCATGTGGAAAAGAATTGGATCCATCCCAACCCACATGAGCTAGAGGTAAGACCCATATAAAGTGCAAAGCTCACATTTAGTTGGATGGTGGAATTATATGGGGTGGTGACAAGAAAGGTGATGGAGTTTGAATAAAAGATATGCCCCCAACTCAACTTGGGCATTTAAACAATATATCAATAACCAAATACAATATCAAGAGGCAAATACAATTAATAATGCATATGAGAGAAGAACCAAATCAAAAGGGTTCTATATGATGCTCAAATGCAAGGAGGCATGATGACATGAGCATGATATAATGATGATGCAACAATTATATATAGGAAGTAGCATCTATATAGACTAGGCTAGTAGCATTGCAATTGTTAGACAATTGGGATGCTACACAAGCTGAATCTGGACACATGCGCCTTCGGCGTACCATCTGGGCAATTGCTCGAGTACCTCCTCTCCATGAGAGGGATCAAGGCTAACCCGAAGAAAATAAAAGCCATATTGGCTATGGAGAAGCCAAAGAACGTAAAAGGTGTCCAACAGCTGGTTGGGCGAATCGTGGAGCTCAGTCGATTCATCAGTCGGATGGGCAAAAAGGCACTACCCTTCTACCAACTTCTCCACAAGGCTGACACATTCAAGTGGACAGACGAAGCACAAGAAACATTCGAGGACCTCAAGCGTCTACTGTCCACCTCGCCAGTGTTGGTGACACCTCGTGAAAAGGAGCCGCTATTACTATACATCTCCACCACCAACCAGGTGGTTAGCAATGGCTCGTAGTGGAATGATCCGAAAAAAATAAAGTCCATGGGGTGCAGCGCCCAGTCTAATACCTCAGCGAGGTCCTCACGCCAACAAAACAGTGGTACCCGCATTATCATAAGCTGGTGTACGGCGTATTCATGACAGCCAGGTGACTACGCCACTACTTCCAAGAGCACCCAATCGTAGTGGTGAATGATGCCCCGCTAGGGCACATACTCAACAACCCCGATGCCACTGGACGAGTCCGCTCAGGGGGATCGAACTTTCTCCACGAGACTTCACATACGAGAAGGGAGACGCGATCAAGTCGCGAGTTCTCCCGGACTTCCTCGTGCACTGGATGGAAAACCAGCTCTCCAACAAGCCACACATGTCATATATATGGACAATGCACTTCGATGGAGCTGGTGCAAGCGTCATACTGACATCGTCGCAAGGTGAAAGATGAGGTATGTTCTGCGAATGCAGTTCACTGCCTCCAACTATGAAGCTGAATGCAAAGCCCTAATCCACGGGATATGTATGGCAAAAGCCTGTGGCACAAAGCGACTCGTAATCTACGGCGACTCCAAACTGGTGGTCAACCAAACAATGAACGAGTGCGATGCTCTGAGCGACAACATGATCGCCTACCGTGACCTCTACGACACACTCAAGGGAGACTTCGACGGTTGCGAGCTACGGCACGTCGGCCGCGAAAGCAAGGAGGAAGCAGACATACTCGCCAACATCAGCTCCACTTGTGCCCCAGTGCCACCCGGAGTATTTTTGAAACGCATCTGCGAGCGCTCCATCAAGCATAAGGCTCCAGAGCATAAAACCAGCACGGAAATGGACTCGGGAGCTACGCCACCCAATGAGCCAACGACACTCGACGACACGGAGCCAAATACAGGACTCGAAGGCCCCATGGAGGTCATGATGATCGAGCCATCCTGGACGCAACCATACATCACATGATTGCTTAGCAAAAGGCTGCCAGATGACCTGACATATGCGCATCATATAGCGCGATGATCCAAGCATTCACTCTCATCAATGGCGAACTGTATAAGCGCAGCATCACAGGAGTCCTTCAGCGGTGTGTCTCCAACAAGGACGGAAGAGCCATCCTCCTCGACATACACGAAGGCACTTGCGGGCACCACACCGGCAGTCGCGCTCTCGTCGTCAAAGCTCTACGAGCTGGATTCTACTAGCCAACGGCGATGCGTGATGCCAAGGACATCATCTAGCGTTGCAATGCCTGCCAACAATTCGCGGACAAGATGCACGCACCTGGTGCGGAACTCAGGCCAATACCTGTGGCCTGGCCCTTCGCGCAATGGGGACTCGACATGGTCGGCAAACTCTAGAAATCTTCACGTGGAGGATACATCTACCTCCTAGTCACAGTTGACAAATTCACCAAGTGGATCGAGGCCATGCCAGTGACAAATCAATCAGGAGCCAACACCGTCAAATTCTTCGAGTCCATCGTCTTCCGGTTCGGGGTGCCACACAGCATCATCATGGATAACGGAACAAACTTCACCTCGAGTGAGTTCCAGGGTTTCCGTGAAAACCTGGGAATCAACATCAGTTATCCCTCGGTGGTGCACCCTCAGACCAATGGTCAAGTCAAAGGCGCCAATGACCTCGTCTATGGCGGAATCAAGAAAAGACTTCTCCGACCACTCGAAAGAGCTGTCGGGTGCTGGCCCAATGAGCTACAATCGGTACTATGGATTCTGCGCACAACTCCAAACAGCACTACAGGCTACACTCTATTCTTCAGGGTTCATGGTGCCGAGGCGGTACTATCCGCAGAGGTGGGCTACAAAGCCCCACGGGTAGTAGCATACAGCTAGGCAGAATCTACCCTCGCACTCAAAGACTCCGTCGACCTCCTCGATGAGGCACGCTAGATTGCAGCAAGGGCACCTCAAATTCGAGTCCCCTTGGGAAGGACCTTACGTGATTTCCGAAATAATACCAGGTGGCGCCTACCGCCTTAAATATCTAGAAAGCGGAGTCACATACTCCAATCCCTGAAACATCACACAGCTACGCTGTTTCTACCCTTAGATGTTTTTACTTTACAAATAAGGCTATTCAGCGAGGCTACTTAGTCATACATTGTACCTCGTGATATTCTGTGAATAAATAAAGCTAAGTTCCCCCAACTTTATGTTTTCTATTTTACTTGCACTTTTATCACTCGGGGGTTGCGCCACCCTGTACACCTCGTTACACGAACAACGCAGTATCCTGAGTAGCTGACGCACTATCAATCGAACCCTTGGTAAAACCAACCCAGCTGCAACGCACCTGATAGGTTGACAAGGTGCTGAGATGAATATACGTCAGGCTAACAAAAAGGAACTGCAGATTACAACATACGCGAAAAATATACAAGCTAGCAAGCTCTTTACATACTAACAGGTATAAACAACGCCCGACACAATTCTATGAACTTTACAACACCTATTTATTTCATGTACATGTCTATACTATACTACTGCTGCAAGAAGAGAACATTTGTTTGTTCTTCGAAGAAGTAAATGATATCTCCAGCTGGCTGATCAAACGCCTGGCAATGAGGCACCATGTTTCATGTCATCCCTTCTGGCGGGGCGGCGGTCTAGCGGCAATAGCTGCGAAATTCATATCCGGCCAATGCAAACGAACAAGCGCCAACGTAGCCTTGGCACCCTCGACCAATTGCTAGCACACGGACTCATGGACTGCACTGATATCCTGAAACTTCGACAGCAATGCTAGCAAGCTTGAAGGCACCACATCCAGGAGAAAAATCGCCTTAAACATATGCTTAAGGCACGACTGTGACTTCTTCAAGCACTGAAGCACCCACGATGCACGATCCTACAGCGTCACCAACGCGACTGCATGATCGTGATCCACCCGAACTATCCACTAGCTTCTAGTTGCTCCTGTGTTAGGTCATTCAGTCGAACGGCAACCCGATCCCTCTCATCATGCCGGTGACAAGCGCTAACAACTACAAGAAGCAGGGCAAAGCATAAATACAAAGCGCCGCTGCGAATGACTAAAGAAAGGATAAGAAGATAGAAAGCTAACACTTAAATTGCTCATTCAACTAGGCAACTTCGCCCAGGAGATACTTCTCGCGCGCAACAGTCTTTTCATCCTTCGACTTCCACACATCCGCATTACCACGGAGCATGGGCATCTCTCGCTCAAACTGCTTTATGCGGTCTCGCAGTCGCCCGAGAAGCGACAACTCCTCCACTTTTGAATGTGGTCGCGCCACAGTTTCATTGGTGGGAGGAGAGTTAGGCGGACCACTCGAAGGACCCTATTACAGCCAAAGAAAAGATACAAATAAGACCCACCATTCATCAAAAAAAAAGAGGAACGATTCCAAGTTCAACAAGTTTTCAAAAGGGATACTCCCAAAATAGCACAATTCAACAAGGAAAGCTAGTCTATTACAAAGACAACCAGGAAACGCTCTACTGCTTTGATTTCGCACTCGGTGGTTCCTCGAATCTGCAGCAGTCTCTGATGCCACACACTTCCTAGCTACAGCCCCAGACGCCACAACTTTTGCATTCTTCAACCGCCACAGCTCTGCCGAATAAGTGGCGAGTGTTTCAATGATCCGAGGCCCATATTTACTTCAACTAGTGCCAAAAGGAGAAAACACTACCTGTTGGCCACCCGCAGTGACCAGCATCGCTGAGGAGATTTCGCTGGGGTCCAGTTCTATGCCGTGGGCTTGCGCCATCGCGAGTCCCATGGTCGCTCCAACTACCCGCTGTGAGTTCTTGAAGTCCATTGGCACGCCTCTGCGAAGGATTCCACCAGGTCATCAATATTTTCGGTCAGCCTGGCCTTGGGAACCATCTCCTCTCGAAGACGGCCCAGCATGCCCTTGGCTCTCCTGAGTAGTCCTAGGCAGAGACAATGCGGTCCTCGACTACAGCCACGGCGCTGGCCAAAGCATCCGGGTAGGTCAAAGCCTGGGCATCAAAATCCATGCCGGCGGCATCTGCAGAATACACATATGAGCACAATAACATGAAGGAAAAGTACATGGCAAATGCAAGCGAGACAGTGACATACCTGAGAGCGCTTTCGTGACAGAGAAGAGTTGTTCTACGAACACCTTTTCCCTCTCAGAAGTGGAAGAATGCAAATCTTCCTCGTGCTTTTTCGACTCTTTAAGAGCCTCAAGTGCCTCGTCGCGTTTCTTCTCCGCCACGGCAAGTCCCTTCTCGAGGGAGGTGACGCGAAGAAGAACCTACAAAGGCAAAACTTGAGCCCACCAACCTCCACACATGCAGCACGGAGAAAAAGTATACAACTGACCTTCGAAGGCATGATGGCGGGTTTCTAGCAAAGCATGCTGTCGACCCAAGGAAATGATTTACTCAGCAAGGCGAGTAGAATCCTTTATGATTGGCTACAAGAAAAAGAAACAGCGTGAGCATTAACACACAATTTGACTGCTAGCTACACGAGAAACTCACGTGTTCCTCCAGGGACTCCGAAGATTCTTTTAGAATCGATGTTCGGGCAACAATCTATTGTTCCCTAGCGCGGGGGAAACTCATAGAATTGGCACCGGAGTGGACCTCCACTGGAGGAGAAGGAGAACGCGCCACCGTCTCCTTGTCTTTGGAGTCTGCGACTCTAGACTCCTTGACAAAGCGACAGTCATCGGACGATGACGATGTTGTTTGACTACAAACTATCTAGAGCTCAATCAGAAGAATAGCTTTCTGTAGGGAAGGATGAACTTGCAAGAATACAAACACATACCCGTCAAAAGTTTCGAGGTCGAAGGAATCCACGGACGACTCCTTCAGCAACCTCAACTTCTTTCGCGAAGGAGGAGCCATGGTGCACACAGGCACGACATGGATTGGCTCCTCTGCTATAGTGGGGGGACCCTCCGGTGTCGTTGGTGAAGAGGCACCTGAATCCTCGCTCGAGAGCGCTTGCTAGTCCCGTTCCCGCTGGACTCGCGGGCTTCCTACTCCTCCCCAACAGGGACGGTAGAGCCCGACTCATCCTCCTCTTCCGCTTCACGTGCCCGTGGTGGCGGCGCCCTTCTTCTTGGCTGCAATAGTGGCTGCCGTAGATCTAGCGGCAGAGCTTCCCTCTTCTTCCCCAGCTAGCGCTTGCGGTGGGAGCGCAGGAAGTAGCTTGGGAAAGTGCGGAGTTGGTCCAGTGCCACAAGGAAGATGAGAGCAATGGAACAGCAGGAGCAACAATGACGGAAGTGCGCGAGCGGGAAGAAGATGTGGGGAATTACCGCACGGCGGACCTATACTTAACCTCATCGGAGATGCCATCCAATGGCCAGGAGAAAACCAACCTGACGCGTGGCACAAATTGATGTCGACGCGTGGCAGAGTAAAACCATGAACCGTCGCTCCACTCCCCCTATTACACGCGAGATTCGAGGAGACACGGTTAAAACAGAGATTACACACCCTGGTCAAATACAAGTCAAAAAATGGGACCCACTTTTCGTCACATCGCATCAAAACCGCTCACGTGGGAAACTGAGATCATCTCATCGTAATCACTAACGTCATCAACTCTAGCAGGAGCACTCTTTGACTACTCTAGTACTTACTAGAGTCTTCGACTCAACCAAGCACTTGGGGGCAATTCCTAACAGGAGCGCTGGCCGCACACCCGAGAAACTTTGTAAGACATCCAAACATTATGAGAACATATTTCCACAACAACCCTTCACTCGAATCAATGATTCGACTGTGGACTCCGGGTTACTCTCATAGGCAGCGCTGGAAGCATATTCGACTGAAACAAGCAAAAGATGACAACAATCGCAAAATAGTTATAGTCCCCACTCGAGTCTACGACTCGAATAGGCACTCGGGGGCTACTCCCATAGGGAGCACTGGCCGCGCACCCTATGATTTTTCCTATACGTAACTATGTGTTGACTACATCCACATTCGAAAGCTCTGGCGACTTCACCTCATATTTTCCCTACAAAGAGACTGCGTCTCCTGGGTCACCCAAATCATCTCTGCGATGACAAAATTCGGATGTCACGCTTGTAGCATTAAGATAAGACCTAAAGAAGGCCTGGTAACGCACCTACTGCGCTCTACCAGACATGATCCGTCCCTACAGGCACGATGAATATGCCTTGACGAACGCGCTGAGTGCTCACACATATACACTGGGATTCGAATCTATGAGACCTCCGCGGCCTGAGGCGAATTATGCTAGCACTTTTCAGAATTCGAGTCCGGGGACTCGAGTTTGAGTAGATTGCATTGTTATTACCCTAAGGCAGTTAAGTGATCCCGATACATTGGATAAATCAGGCATGTATCTCAACAATCCCTATGATACAAATCAGAGCATTCGAAAGCATGCTCGACTATGCACACAAAAGACTTCATAAGTCTCCGCTCGAATCTGCGATTCAACCGGACACTCGGGGCTACTGACATGGGCCTACCTTACAGGTACTCGAGTTTGGTATATACGGTCTAGTCTAGCAAAAGCCCACGGCGTTACCAGGGCCCAATCCGAGATTCGGGTGACCTAAGGAGTCTCTGACTGCTTGCGGCACACGGCAATCTCAATATAGAAAGTTTAAAGGGGCAAATCCTAACTTGTAACCGAGTCGACCTGCTATCCCGAGACCTAGCCTATCTATATAAAGGCTAGGAGGGGGCGGCGAGGAGGATGAACACAACCCTAGTTTCCACACCATCGCCAGATTGTATCTGCGCACCGCTTGTAACTTTCGACTCCATCGATAATTCCAAGAGTAGACAAGGAGGAGTAGGGTCCTCTACGAGGCCTAAACCTGGATAAACTTTGTGTCCCTGTGTGCTTGTCTGTTAGCCGATTGATGCCTCCAGCACTCCCTCCTTCTCCAAAACCCAAGTCCATAATAGTGGGCATTGATGAGTTTAACCCTCGTCATTAGGAGTCTTGATTCTAACTACATTTATTATTCTAGGGAAATATATCGATGGTTTTTGTACATTTGAAGCATGGGCTGCACCTTCTTATGGTAGTTATTCGGAATGCAGGGCTGATGTAGTGAAAGCTCTTAAAGTGGATGGAAAGTACACTCACATGAAATGTTCCTTTGGTGGCATTTGAAATGGTGCTGGTGGTGATGGGCAGAAGAATCTCTTGGTATCATTTTCTTTGACGGAGCGGCTGAGTTAAGGTTATGTAATAACTGATTCTAGTAGCATGCTTCTTCTGAAGATGTTCTTTTAGTAGTTGACCATGCCATCGGCATTTCCGGCGCGGCCTTTGTTCACACCACCTCCCTACTACCACGTAATCCTCGTATCTTCCTCCGCCTTGGTATTGTTGGTTTAGTGGTGCTCCTACAGGTAACTACCTCATACTTATATTTATCAATAGATGACAATATTACACTTCTTAGCACATAGCGGTTTGCAGAATATTGTAACATCAACTTTTAGAACTCAAAATACATCTCCAACAGGTGAGAGTATCTACGATCCTATTCCTAATCAAATATCAGGAACCTTCTTTGTTGGGATAGGTCATAAGCAGTGGTCACCATTGGGTGGGAGCTTCTAATCCAAAATGTTTAAAGAGTGCTGGTGATTATTTTAAGTTTATATTATCTCATCTCTTGCTTATTATGCATTGTTTCGACAAATAATTCAACATTTGTCAATTACAAACTGGAAGGGTTATTTTTTTGGAGCCCTATTTTCTATATGTAAACACATATATTTGTATATAGTTTGCTAATTTCTATACCATTCTTGACAAAGATTTGGGAAAGAAAATAATCAGCTGGCCTTTCTTTTCTTTTCTTTTCAGCGGCTATGTTTTCTTGATTCTCTCTACAAGGCCAATAGAGAGGATAATGTGGAGTTGCTATTAATTGGTTACATCTGGATGATCGAAATCATAGTACTGATCATACAATGTTCCCCCTCCATTTCAAAATATAAGATGTTTTAGTTTTTGTGAAACAGATGCATCTAGACGTTTTGGAACAGAGGGAGTACTAAGTTCGTCAATTTGATTGTTTGAATTTTCATTATGCCATGTATTCGGTGTTGCCACTTACGTTATTTCCTCTTGCTACTCTTCCATGGACCATCCCTGGCATGCAATGCAGAAGTATGTTAAATATTGCCATGCATATTAAATTACAACTCCAAGCATGATTATCAGCTTTGTTGCAGGAAAATATAGGGATGCACTTGATCTCCCATCTTTCTTTGTGAATTGGAACTTCCAGCCTTGTACAAATATTCAGAGCCACTAAACGGCCTTATTATCGCTGACATGTCATTTCAAGCTAACTCATAAGGTTATTATTAACAAGAAAACTGTATTGCAAGTACCACGTCATGTCCTTGAAGATGTGTAGGGATTGCTAGGGCAGGAGGAAGAAATATTGGAACGAAGCTTGGGTCTCATTCAAGAAGCAGAATATCTCGATACTGTCAATTCCTTCATGGGTTTACAGGCTCACGTCAGGATATTAATTTTACTGCCGCCAATCCATAATAAGCATTGCTGATTTAGTACAAAAAGTTGTACTACATCATTGCAACACTTTATTATGGATTGGAGATTTGCTTGCTTCATAGTGCTTCAAAGGCTAGGGCCATGGAAAAAATTCTCCAAATGGTGCAACGGTCCAAGGTCACCACCGCTTTTATTGAACCACCGGTGTCTCATTGATTTGTGCTAGTTCGTCCAGCAATGTTATCCCAATTTCATTTAACGGGGTGAAAACCTCTTTAGAGAGAGAACAGAAAAGAAACTACTAACACACCGACATAAAACCTAACGTAAATTTTGGGAAAACGGTGCAGCGAAGTTCGCAGGGCCCATCTAGTACTCACTTGTGTCTTCAAGCTCCAGCGTCAACATTGTCTGAACGAAATAAGCGAGACCAAGACCCATCCTACAGACGCACCGAAGTGCGGGAGGCCGAGGCCAGATCACACTACTTTGCCTCCCAGGTGCAGAGCCGTATGTCACCGACGCTGAATCTTCCATTCAGCCAGGCGAAGAATAAGCGAGACCAAGACCCATCCTACAGACACACCGAAGTGCGGGAGCCGGGGCCAGATCACACTACTTTGCCTCCCAGGTGTAGAGTCGTATGTCATCGACGCTGAGTCTTCCGTTCAGCCAGGCGAAGAGGAAAGACAGAGATATATAAGCGACTGATGAAAACCTACCTGCAAATCATTTCCAGCTCTCGTCACACATCCCACTGTCTTCTTGTGTCATCAGATCAGTCTAGCTCACCACTGTTGGCACCAACATTGCTGTCTACGGGTGTCCTCACCGTACCATCGCTTGTGGATGACTGTGGAGATGAGGGGAAGCGGGATTTGCGCGTTGGAGGAGAGGATATAGCTAACGCAATGCGTACGAAAATAATTGAGGGAACTGTTTTATACTAGACGCGTCTCTCACTAAAACCTCACGTTAGTGGGACCCACAGCACGACCTCGCTTAGGATAAAACTGACAACCGAGATAGCGCACGTGAGAAACCGTGTACGGGTAGAGTCTACGTCATTAGATTGTATACGAACATGAACGTTATCATCCTTCAGAATGCCTATAGGTGAGTAGTGGCACTACCAAATAGATCGTCGATGTACGCGAGCAGCCGTGTACGTCTACTATATAGGATGCCAGCTCGATAATGAACAGGACCCACAACCGAGAGAAACTGTTAATGCCATGGTCTTACGACACCATGTCGTCTTAGGACGACCCCACGTCCGCGAGAAACCATGTATGACACGGCCTTACGGCACCATGTTAGCTATGAGCGGGCCCCATGTCCATGAATAACTACGGTCGTCAGGGGCTCATGGCACCACGTAGGTCTAGGCGGGCCTCACGTCCTTGAAAAACTACGTCGGGAATGAGCTTTCGGTGCCTCGTCCACACCGGTCAGGACCCATGGTCGCGAGAGTACGCGGCTGCATGGGATCATGATGCCACGTTGTCTCTAGGTGGTCCCTGCCACCCAATGGGTGCGGAGGCGTGCCACGCCGCGAACGTATCTCACAAAGCGTGCGCCTTCCTACATACGCTGACAGTGGGCCAACGTCACTCGTGCGGCCCACCGTCCTGCGACACGGGGTTAGACGGCGCACACGACACCCGCCTTCGGTCTGGAATCTTTCGCCCTGGCCTGCAACGGGGCCTGCCTCACGAAATAGGTCTCTGTTGCGACGTTGTCATGTGTCATTTTCGGCATCCATCCCATGGCCTAAAAGAATCAGTACGACGTGGATAACAGTTTGAGCCAAACAATCTAGCCCTATTATTTACTCTTGATTCTACATGAGAAATAAGCATTTATCATAAACATGGAATAAGAGAATAACCATTTTATTATTGCCTCTTGGGCATATTCCTTTCAGTATGGTGTATTACACCATTGGGACCGGCGGCCTTTTGTATTCTCTTTATTCCCTTTCCTTATTTTTTCCATAGATGGGGCTTTTCCATCTACTATTTAACACGTAACCGAGACCATGAAGAGTGCATCGTTTCCCCAAGCATTAACATGGTATCCGATTAATCTCTTCATTTGATATCCTTTTGAACTCCATCGACAAAACAAACTCCATCAACAAAACAAACTCCATCAACAAAATAAAAAGGCCAGTGATCCCCCGATTGTTTTCTCCCTCCATCCCTCCCATGGCATCGTCCTCAGCATCCTTGACGGTAGCTCTCTGAGCTCCACCATACAAGAAACTAACCCGAGAGAATCATCTCTTCTGGAAAGCGCTAGTGTTGCCTACCTACAAAGAGCGCATGTGATGGGGACGAGACCATTGTACTGCTCATCCAGGCCAGCGAGGATGTACACTTTGAGCTCAATGTTAGAGATGATCTGCCCTGCTGAAGTGAGTCCGAGGCGAATCCCTTCATCTTAGATATGAACAAGGTGGCAGTGAGGTCCCTCTTCTTTGTCTTGGTGAGGACGACACAGAGCATCTTGATCCGTGCCTGGGATTGGGCAGAGAAGACATCCTTGATGCTCTTCCAAATTTTGGTTGCATGCTCCAAACCAAAAACATCGCGGAGCACATCAAGAGATAAGGTTTGAGAAAGTAACTTATGGCCTGCTAGTACCTCAAGATCTAGGCACCATAGGCCGGCTTGGGGATGTTCTTAATTTCATTATCCTCATCTTCAACATCCAATGTTTTTGCGGGTGTCGGGTCGTCTCCGTCAACACCAACCCCATAAAATCCCGCGCTGATGTACACAATCAGCTCATGACATATGACTACCACAACCAAATGTTATTAGAATCTGGGCAGTCCACTTTCACATTCATCTCTTTGGTAAACGTGATAACTCATGTTTGTGGCTCATTCCCTAGACATGCAGGGGGGATGAGGGAGGGAGGGAGGAAGGGAGGGAAGGGCTATTGCAAAGGAACATATGGAGGTGGCCAACGAAATTATGGTGGTGGCCACCATGACCAGCATGGATACCCTCCATGTCATCAAGATGGTCTTGATGCTGGTCGCTATCCCCCAATCTAAATGGGGTCCTGGTCATGGTTGTGGTCGCCGCACATCCTGTCCTCACCAAGATGCCACTTGTTAAATCTTAAGAAGTATGGGCACCCCGCAAGCAAGTGCTAGTGGAAATATGGCGACAATGATGACTGTCATACTGATGAGAACATTGCCTCTTATGGTGTTGACACAAATTGGTACATGGAAATGGGTTGCATGAATCATCTCACCGGAGAATTGAGCAGACTATCCACTCATGAGCAATACATGGTACATCATCAATTCTTTCAATGCTTGGTCAAGGTATGACAATTAAACATATTGGTCATTCGATTTTGCACATCTCGCATAGTTTCGTTCATCTTCGCAATACTCTACATGTGCCGAGTTCCTCAAAATATTACTATCTTCTCACAAAATTGTTGTTGATAAGAATACATTTGATAAATTTCACATATCCTTCTTTTTGATTATATAAGGATGAGGCCACGGAGAAAATCATGTTTAAAGGTCCATGTAATGGTATCTTGTATCCTCTCGTGCCTATGTCCATGGGGTCTCCGAAGCAAGCCTTAGTCACACTCAAGCTATATTCATCTACATGGCATCATTGACTAGGACATCCCACTCAATTGTCATTAAAATGGTACTTCTTTGTTATAATATTCCTCACTCCCATGAAATAAATCCATATGTTTGTGATCCATGCCAATAGTCAAAGAGTCACGAATTTCCTTATCCTACTTTTACTAGTGTTTCCACCGCTCTTATGGAACAAATTTTCTCTAATGTATGTAGTCTCGCACCTACCTCTATTGAAAACACTCGCACTATGCGAGATTTATTAACAATTTTAGCAAGTTTACTTGGATTTATTTTCTTAAAAAGAATTCCGATATTTATGAAATCTTTCTTAATTTCCAAAGTTTCGTTATGCACAAATTTAGTAGCCAAATAATCACTATGCGAGATTGGGGTGGTGTGGGAAACTAAATTCTTTCTTTCAAAAAGTTGTCATTACCCATCATGTTTCATATCCCCATGCCGACCAATAAAATATTTCTGTGGAACATAAACACCACCACAGTTTGAAATTGGCCTCTCTTTACTTGCTAATGTATCTATTCCTTTTAAATTTTGGAATGATGCTTTCATAATAGTGACGTTTCTCATAAATTTACTTCCTACAAAAGTTCTCAACTTTTCCACACCCACTAAAATCTCCTAAATTTCATACCCAACTGTGACTCTCCTTGCATTTTTTGGCTCTGCTTGTTGGCCTAGTCTTTGCCCCATAATAAACGTAAGCTCACTTTTCGATCCAAAAAATGTGTATTTCTTGGATATAGTACCCTTCACGAAGGCGTCAAATGTCTGGATGTACCTACTGGACGCGTCTATATATTCCATGGCATTGTGTTTGATCAGACCTTTTTTCCATTTGCTTCTCTTCATCCCAACTCAGGCACTAGACTTAGCGCGGAAATTCTACTCCTTCTGTCAAACAATTCATCTACACCATCTTCTAGTGAGGGTGTGCCTAATCACAATCAAATGTATATTTTCCCTAATACTAAGGCTATGCTGGACATAGCAATCAGTGGATGTGATTCATCATCAAATTCCCGAAATACTTGTGCAGAAATCACTGAAAATGGTGCTCAAACTGAGTCAAACGATGAAAATTAAGAATCTACAACTCAAACGACAACAGAAGATATTGGCACCAATCCCATAACATCCACCTCTGTCGAATGAAGAGTCCCATGAAGGAACAAGGGGTCCAACAATCCCTGAGTTCGAGAGGGGGGTGAACACGCATTCCGAGCTTCTCAGCGACGGCAGGGATGGCGACGCACGAGCACGACAGAGAGGTTGACACAGGGTTTTTTACCCAGGTTCAGGACCGTTGTGAGGAGGTAAAGCCCCTACCCTTGCTTGGTTTGCGCGTGGTGCTTCACGAGGGTACAATGGTATGTCAATGGCTAGGGATATAGATTTCTAGAATTGCCCCCCTCTAAGGTAGGAAAAGGTCTCCTTATATAGGGCGATCGGTCCTCTTGCCCCAAATGTTACGCGGGAAGGGTCACCACATTTTCATCCTAGAAGACCCAGTCTACTAGTCTACTTGCTGTCGACTTGGTCCATCGTCCCGGGCACCCTCTGGTCCTTCGTAAAGCGGGGGTGCCTGATGCCGTTATTCATACCCGACATCTCCCTTGTGTCCTTGGCATCGAAATGACAAGGGACAGCTTCTCTGGAAACGGTGATGACCTAATGCCTTGTCACCAGAAGGGATGGTCCGGCTCTTCTTTACTAACGCGGTCCACCTTGCCCTTGCCATTCCTATAGGGGTTTGTCCTCTTCCTTCCTTTTGCCGCATGATTACGAGCATACCCCTGGGGCATGCTCCGAATCATCTAAGGCCCGCTGGAGGACCCGCGTGAGCCTGCACTCCTTCGCAGTAGATGAGAGGACTCGGGCGAGTCTCCCTCTTGAGGTGACATCCTCAAGTTTCCCTATTGAAGACATCTGCCTCGCGCTTCTACTTCTAGAGGGGGCAGTGGCCCTGTCAGTGGGCCCATCGGCCATAGGTTCGTGGTACCCGTGTTCCAGGACTTCAAAAGTAGCCCCCGGGCACTTGCTGCGCATGTATCTCCCCGAAGGCGTGAAGGGGCAAGAGCCCCATCGGTCGGTAGGCCCCGTCATGGCCGCGGATGACATGGTAACCACCCTGTACGCATCTCCACCATGCACTCAGAGCATCGGGGCTCCTGGAACCATCAGATGCCAAAGAATCCGTCCCACCTCGGGAACCGCCCCCACGACATGAGGGCACACAGATGAGGCTTGCGGTTCGTGCCACACGTCCGTCATAAAAACAGGACCCCTCTCCTTGTTAAATCGGGGCACGAGCACGACGCTTTATGCTTGATGCCACCTCCCCTAGTGTCATTGCACAACGCTTTTTCATAAACCACATATGGATCCCCTAGTGTCATTGCATGTGTGTTCTTTTCATTAACCACAACTAGAGTCATTGCATGTCTGTTCTTTTCACAAACCACATATGGATCAACTAGAGTCATTTCATGTGTGTTCTTTTCACAAACCACATATGGATCCACCAGAGGCATTGCATGTCTGTTATTTTCATAAAACACATGGATCCACCAGAGTCATTGCATGTGTGTTCTTTTCATGAACCACAACTAGAGTCATTAAATGTGTGTTCTTTTCACAAACCACATATGGATCCACCAGTGTCATTGAATGTGTATTATTTTCACAAACACATATGGATACACCAGAGTCATTGCATGTATGTTCGTTTCCTAAAATACATATGGATCCACTAGAGTCATTGCATGTCTATTCTTTTCACAAACCACAAATGGATCCAACAGAGTCATTGCATGTCTTTTCTTTTCATAAACCACATGGATCCACCAGAGTCATTGCATGTTTGTTCTTTTCATTAACCACAGCTAGAGATATTACATGTGTGTTCTTTTCACAAACCACATATGGATCCACCAGAGTCATTTCATGTCTATTCTTTTCATAAACCACATGGATCCACCAGAGTCATTGCATGTGTGTTCTTTTCACAAACCACACATGGATCCACCAGTGTCATTGAATGTGTGTTCTTTTCAAAAACTACATATGGATCCACCAGTGTCATTGCATGTGTGTTCTTTTCATTAACCACATATGGATCCCCTAGTGTCATTGAATGTGTGTACTTTTCACAAACCACATATGGATCCACTAGAGTGATTGCATGTGTGTTGTTTTCATTAACCATAGTTAGAGTCATTGCATGTCTATTATTTTCACAAACCACATATGGATCCACCAGAGTCATTGCATGTTTGTTCTTTTCATAAACCACATATGGATCCACCCGAGTCATTGCATGTCCATTCTTTTCATAAACCACATGGATCCACCAGAGTCATTGCATGTGTGTTCTTTTCACAAACCACACATGGATCCACAAGTGTCATTGAATGTGTGTTCTTTTCAAAAACCACATATGGATCCACCAGTGTCATTGCTTGTGTGTTCTTTCCATTAACCACATATGGATCCCCTAGTGTCATTGAATGTGTGTTCTTTTCACAAACCACATATGGATCCACCGGAATCATTGCATGTGTGTTCTTTGTATTAACCATAGCTAGAGTCATTGCATGTCTATTCTTTTCACAAACCACATATGGATCCACCAGAGTCATTGCATGTCTGTTCTTTTCATAAACCACATGGATCCACCAGAGTCATTATATGTGTGTTATTTTCACAAACCACAACTAGATCCACCAGTGTCATTGCATGTGTGTTCTTTTCATAAATCGCAACTATAGTCATTGTATGTGTGTTCTTTTTATAAACCACAACTAGAGTCATTACATGTGTGTTCTTTTCACAAACCACATATGGATCCACCAGTTTCATTGCATGTGTGTTCTTTTAATTAACCACATATGGATCCCCTAATGTCATTGAATGTGTTTTTTTTTCACAAAACACATATGGATCCACCAGTGTCATGGGATGTGTGTTCTTTTCATTAACCACAGCTAGTCATTACATGTCTGTTATTTTCACAAACCACATATGGATCCACCAGAGTCATTGCATGTATGTTCTTTTCATAAACCACATATGGATCCACCAGAGTCATTGCATGTCTGTTATTTTCACAAACCACATGGATCCACCAGAGTCATTGCATGTGTGTTATTTTCAAAAACCACAAGTAGATCCACCAGTGTCATTGCATGTTTGTTCTTTTCATAAACCACAACTAGAGTCATTGCATGTGTGTTCTTTTGATAAATGTCGTGGAAGTGGCTACGACAGTCGCTGCCACTGGCAGCGATTGAGTGTTTCGTGAGGACAAGTTGGCGGCCATCTATGGTGCGAGATGGGGGCGGATGCACATGGGTTTACCCAGGTTCGGCCCCCCGGAGGGTAAAGACCTACTCCTGCTAGATTAGATTATTGGAGAGCGAGTTACAGCGGTGGCGAGCTCAGCGACTATGCTACGAGTCGCTTGAGGGGGTGTATGATGAAACGTGAGTCTCTAAGATACCCTAGGGAGGTTCATATATGAGGCACCTCACTAGGGTTTACAAGTCACCACCGAACAAGATAAGGATCCAGAGGTTTTGACCTAATCCGACTGGGCCTCTGTTACGCTCCTGGGCATCCAGTCGCTAGTCGCCGGGCTTCTCCTTCCGTTGTTGTCAAGTTGCCATCCTTTAGGCGCACTCATAGGCCTTTCGGCCCAATCGGAACGTCCTGCTGGGCATACCACCTTTGGCATATCCCCATCAGTAGTCCCCGAGGCCATCGTTGATGCAGGCGCAGGCGTCCTTTTGGCGTTCGGAGTAGGCGAGCCCAATTTGGGCGTCCAGTCGAGTCGGCTATGGACTCCATCAGAACCAAGGAGAATTTCCCCATGTTTCCATTCGCTGCCCCAATGAGCGTTACTGCCACCAAGTCGTCGCTTCGGCGAGTGGAAAATACTGGCGGGTAGCGGGTGAAATAAAGGAGTTGGACCGTCAAATCTGGTCAAACTATCCGTTGGAATTTCCAACGGTAACTTCGGCGCAATTACCGTGAGTAACGGCTATCCCGATTTTGGCGGGTGGCGCTCCCATATAAGGGGAGTGATGGTTCAGCTTTGCAGACCTTCTCCGCATTCTTCATTCTTCCTCATTCGTTCTTCCTGTCTCAAATCTCTCTGCCTATATTCGTCCGACTTGTCCTTTCTGCATCATGCGATTCCACATCCTACCCGATGGCGCCTCCCAAAGGCTCATGGGGGAAATCCAAGTGTACCACAACCTAGCTTAAATCTTTCGAGGACGCCGGAGTACTTCGCAAGGGGAACTGGTGGGTTCCGCCCTCCTCCGAGACCGAGCCAAAGCCGGGACCCAGCGAATTCATCTACTTCCCCAGTCATCTCGAGAGGGGTCTGGGATTCCCCACTTCACTCTTCTTCCGCCGCTTCTGCGCGTACTATGCGATCATGCTATCGGATCTTGGTCCGCATAGCATCGAGCAGCTGGCGATCTTCGTCGCCTTCTGTGAATGCTACCTCGGTTGTAGGCTGTACTTCCTGCTGTGGCTGGAACTCTTCCATGGCCGTATCGGGCGCGTGGCGTCCGGTAGCTTGATCTTCGCCGCAGGTGGCGTCACATTCCAACTGAAGCCGAAGGCCAATTTCGTCAAGCTCCACCTGCCGAAGAAGGCCGCCAGCGAGTGGAAGAAGAGCTAGTTCTACGTCAAAGTGGCCACTCCCTCCGGCGAGGTGGCTCTTCCTGAATTCGTCGCTGAGAGATGCGAGCCTCGCCGGTTGGCACCAAAGAAGCTTCCCGAAGATCAGCGGATGGCCGTCACGGAAATGATGGACTAGATCCAGAAGCTGAAGGACTAGGGGTTGATTCCGATCAACCTCTACAACTACTGGCTCGGGCGGCGCCTGGTTCCGCTAGCGGCTCGGCCGCACTGGATGTACGAGAACAGCGGGAAGCATGATCCATCCTGAACCAGCAAGGAATCATGGGAGGCCGAGGACTACAAGGCCGCCCTAAAGAAGATCACCGATGCAGAGTTCACCAGTGTGGCGGTCGGGGTCGCCCTGCACACTCCTGTGAATAACGAAGCCCCCGCAGTAAGTTTTCTTCCCAGTCGCTGTGTCCGTATTTCAGTCCTCAGTCTCCGTGTTTGGTGTTTCACTCGCGGTGGTTCTCAGCTTTTTCAGGTGTTAGAGGGATGGCTCCCTCCGCTCGATGAAGAGGTTCCCTAGGAGCTGGAGGAAGACTCCGAGGGAGATTCTTCCGACACCAACAGGGAGGAGGAGGAGGTTCCTCCTTCAGCGCCTGTGGCTCGCAAGACCCGCATGAAGAAGCAATGTGAGTTCGAGGCGAGCCGCAGCCTGGACGAACACGACGGAGGCGACGAGGTCACGCAGGAGCACATGTCCCGGCGTGCTGCTATGCCGTCAAAGCCCGCACGCAAGCCCAAGTCACCAGCGAAGGGGCCAACGTCACCGTACAAATCGGCGGTGGTGTTCGAGTCGGATGACGACTCCGATGACGAAGATTCCCCCGAAGTCTCGCACAAGGCGCCAAAGGACGCGATCCCGACGAAGGGGTTAGAGGGTGAGGACACTGAGGTGGTGGTAGAGGTTCCCCTGGCGGCGATTGCGCCGACGGTCTCGGGGGTTGCAAGCCAAGAAGCAGTTGAGATGATGGCATCCAAGTCGCCGCAGCCGTCAAGGGCGGCCGCGTCGGAGCCAGAGATCCCGGCAACTGCGGCTTCATCGTCGAGGAAGCCCGCGGTTTCGTGGGCTTCAGACGTCTTCGAGAGGGGGCTCACCCGCATGTTGGGCCCCGAGTTGGACAAGCCCGCCCACATCAGTACCGGGCTTCGCGTCCTCCCAGTCGCTAAGTGAGTACTGCTCCTTCATCCCGATTCGCCTCGCTCTTTTTGTATTGTCGTTATGTTGACTGTGGGACCTCGTGCAGGTCGGGGGCCAAGAAGATTGGCCGTCCTTCGGTGGCTAAGATTCTACCGGCCACCCCTATGAGAGAGGGCGACCTCCCCAAGAAGAGAAAGGCCGCCGGAGATGTGGCCACCTCGGAAGGCGCGAAGAAGCAGAAGGAGGGCGCCGACGATGCCATAGTCAAGGACAGCTTCGCGGACCCCAAAGCTGCGTCAGTCGCCGAAGAGGTGGTGGCGGCGCAATCAGAACCGGTATTGGCTGCGTCCATGCCGGAAGCACCGGCCCCAACAACTAGTGCCCCCGCCAGAGTGTCGGTGACGTTCCCGCGCTTCATGGCGAGGGGGTTTCTAGGTATGGCAGATACCCAGTCTCCGCAAAGTCCAGAGATCGTGGATGCAGACATTGGGTCCCGTCGCGGGTGCACTTCCTTCACGATGCCGTCGACTGATGCCGGAGAACTTCACAGGATGCTCGGCGCGGCTATTCAGGTATGTCCAGTCCCCGAGTTCCTAGTCGCTGAATTTCAGCGGCTGGGAACTGAACTTCTTGCTCCTCTCCAGTCCCCGAATTCCTAGTCGCTGAATTTCAGCGGCTAGGAATTGAGTTTCTTTCTCCATCTCTAGTACCCGAGTTCCTGGTCGCTGAATTTCAGCGGCTGGGAACTGGGTTTTGTTTTGTCAAATGCTGAGGTGTGTTGTTTGTTTGCAGGGATTGCAAAGGGAGTCGACCGATTGGCAGGCCGCGAGAGAGCGCTTGGAGCGTGACTTGCACGAAGCTCAAGAGGCGAACCAGCGGCTTCAGGAAATTGTTGGTGAGTATCTGTTTGTTTTTATTTTCTTCTGTCAGATGTGAACTAGTGGTGTGCGGCATGCTGACGGTTCCTCTTGTAGATGGTTTCCCGGCTGCGATTTCCAAGGCCCGCGAGGGGTATGTCCCAGTTGCCGAGCTGGACGCGGCGAATGGACGAATAGCCTCCCTGGTCCAAGATTTGGAGGAGGCGAGAGCGGCCTCGGTTTCTTCGGAGGAACGAGCGAAGGCTGCTGTTGCTGCGGCTGAGGAATAACGCAAAGACACGGATTCCATCATCGTGGGGTTGCACAACGAGCAAACCTCCTTGGAGAAGCACGTCACGGAGAACTGCCGCAAACTCCTTGGTGAGTCTCCGTCTTTGCTTGACTCGTTTGTCGAGTCCCTGATTTGGGGTTTTCATAGTTTCACTGACGCCTGATTTTGCAACTATGATAGGCCAAAGCGATCCGATGGTACAGACCTACAATGCCTCATAGTGCGTGACTGCCGTGGTGAACGCGGCCATGGCTTTGGCGTTGTGCGTCCAAGCAGCTCTTCAGGGCATGTCCCCCACCGAAGTTATTCCTGGGGGTCTTACGGATGTGTGGCGCTATTTGGAGGAGGTGCATGCCGTCGTGGAGTGGATGACGCGCTCAGCTTAGGTCTCGCCCACTTCCCCGACGACTTCGACCTTGACAACGTGACGAGTGGCTACCCATCGGCGACCAGCACGATGGAGATGTCGGAGGTGCTGATGTTGACCGCGAAGGCTGCTCCTTACGCCGATCGGGTCTTGGCGATGGGGGATCTGCTGCTGTACCAGGAGACGGTGTTGGCGCCTGGCGACCCCGAGCCGGAGCACCGCGATATGAAGTCAGAGCAGCCCTTCCGGTCGTCGTTGTCGAAGTCGCTGACAACGTATCCGATGAACCCGTGGAAGCCTTTTGTTCCTTTCAAGGGAGGTGGTGCTGCTTCTTCACCAGGGCCTATGGAATAAACAATGTAGTTGTCCAATTTTTGAAGTATGCGAAGTGGCGAATGTTGTAAAATATTTTGCAATATATGCCAAGGGTAGTCAATCGACTCGTATTGTGACTAGGATTGTGTGGTGTGTTTGTTTTTGGTTGAGCGAGTCCCCGAGCGCGTCCGCCCTTTAATGGGGTATAACTTGATTGTGTACTTTTATGTATTGCTTTGGTTTAGGCATTGTTTTTTATCTCTCGCGTCTTCTAAAGGGCGAGTCCCCGAGCGCGGGTAGGACTGACTTTGTAAGCGAGTCCCCGAGCGTGGTGCCCGACCACGTTGGTCATGTTCCTGTTGCAGGTTGTGGATGCGTTGTTTGTAACGCGTCTCCTCCCCTGGCCCGGAGAGCCAGTCGCTTGGCGATTCCTAGGAAGCTCTCTTACTTGGTGTGTTCCCGAGCCGCGTGGTGGTTCCCGTTTTGTGGAGTCCCCGTGCGTGGTACTTAACCGTTCAAGTCGCTTTGCACGAGGATGGGAGGGACAGATCGCTGTGAGAAGCGTGTACCGATTGTCTTGGCCCGGTGGGCCAGTCAGGCTAGGCGACTCCAATGGCGGCTCCAGGTTGGCGTTTTCGTGGACGACCCAAGGCCTGAATATTTCCGGTGCCCTTGTGCCACACTACTTAGCCATGCAGGTCGCTCGACCAGAGGTTGACTTCCGTAAGTAGCGTATTGCTAATATGTATGAGTGCGATTGGCACAAGGATATGGCGAGTGAACACAATTTGTGCGATCCGGATGAATTTCATTATATATGTCAGTGGAGTACAATGTGAGGTTCTAAGTATAGAACTTTCTCACGAGGTTTTTACATTCCATGGCCTCCCGACCTCCAGCTGGCCGTCACCCCGTATGTCGATGAGGTAGTAGGCATCATTGCCAAGGACTCGGCCTATGGCGAATGGCCCCTGCTATGGGGGAGAGTTTGTGCATGCCCTTCTTGTCTTGGGCTAGTCATAGGACTAGGTCGTCTTCCTGGAAGGTGCGAGTTCACACTCGGCGGCTGTGGTAGCGGCGGAGTCCTTGCTGGTATATGGTGGTGCGGGAGCGAGCCAGGTCGCGTGCCTCGTCGAGTTGATCGATGCTGTCTTGGCGGGCAACCTCGTTGGCCGCCTTGACGTAGTTGGTGACTCGAGGTGAGTCATGCTCCAGGTCTGTTGGCATAACGGCCTCGACACCGTACACCATGAAGAAGGGCGTGAACCCGGTGGAGCGATTGACGGACGTGCGGATCCCCCATATCACAGAGGGGAGCTTGTCGACCCAGCATCCTGGGGTGCGCTCGAGGGGCACCTGGAGTCGCGGCTTCATCTCGTGTAGGACGCTCTGGTTGGCGCATTCTGCTTGGCCATTTGACTCTGGGTGGGCGACTGATGCGAGGTCAAGTCGTATGCCATTATCTTCACAGAATTCCGCCATGGTACCCTTGGCGAAGTTGGTGCCATTGTCTGTTATGATGGTGTGCGGGTAGCCGTACCGATAGATGAGCTCGCGTAGGAACTTGGTGGTTGTCTTGCCATCGCACTTTTTTATTGGCTTGGCCTCGACCCATTTGGTGAACTTGTCGACTGCGACCAGGAGGTGAGTGAAGCTAGACGGGGCCTTCTTGAACGGGCCTACCATGTCCATGCCCCATACGGCGAATGGCCACGTGATGGGGATGGTCTTGAGTGCCGAGCCAGGGAGGTGCGTCTGGTGGGCGTATTTCTGGCACCCGACGCATCGTTGGACGATGTTGGTGGCGTCAGCGTGTGCGGTGAGCCAATAGAAACAGTGCCACATGGCCTTGGCGACTAGCGACTTGGCGCCAGCGTGATGGCCGCAGTCGCCAGCCTGAATATCCCGGAGAATCTTGCGGCCTTCTTGTGGTTGTACGCAGCGCTAGAACACGCCGGTCACGCTGCGTCTGTGGAGCTCGTTGTTGATTATGACGAAGGATTTGCAGCGACGCACGATCATTCGCGCCTTCGCCTCATTGCTTGGTAGGAGCTTGTGTTCCAAGAAGGCGACGTATGGTGCTGTCCAGTCGCTAGGTTCCACAACCATGGCGACTAAGGCCGGTTCTGGTTGCAGTGGGATCCCGACGTTGATCTCTTTTAGTGGGTTGACCGACGGTTTGTGGATGATGTCGAGGAAGACGCCTACTAGTGGCGCTTGTCGGGTTGATCCGATGCGGGAGAGGGCGTCTGCCTCCTCGTTTTTGCGCCTGTCAATCCACTCGACGGAGGAGCCGTCGAAGTGTCCTCCCAACTGGTCGATAGCTTGGCGGTACGCGATCATTGTTGGGGAGACGGCGTCGCACATCCCGGCGACTTGGCCGACGATTAGGTCGGAGTCACCATAGCATCTTAGGCGGTTGACGTTCATCTCCTTGGCGGCTCTCATGCCGTGAAGGAGGGCCTCATATTCTGCCATGTTGTTGGTGTAGGGCTTGAAGTTGAGGTGGAGCACGTAGCGGAGCTTGTCTCATTTGGGAGAGGTCAGTATGACCCCAGCCCCTGCGCCGTTGGCGTTCTTGGAGCCGTCAAAATGGAGCGACCAGTAGTGGAGGTACGGGAGCTTCTCTGGCTGCTGTGCTTCTTGCCAGTCTGCAAGGAAATCAGCCAGGGCTTGTGACTTGATTGCTTTGCGGGGCTCGTACTTGATGTTGTGGACGCTGATTTCGACGGCCCACTTGGCGAGTCGCCCGGTCGCCTCGCGATTGCGTATGATGTCTTGCAGGGGCGCGGAGGAGACTACCGTGATTGGGTGCTCCAGGAAGTAGTGTGGGAGTCGCCGTTGTGCTCAGAATACCGCGTACACCAGTTTTTGGTATTTCGGGTAGCGCTGTCATGATTCCGTTAGGACTTCACTGATGTAGTAGACGAGGCGCTGTATCGGGCGCTCCTTGCCCTCTTCCGGTCGTTCGACGACCATCACGGCGCTAACGACTCGAGTAGATGCCGCGACGTAAACGAGCCTTGGCTCTTTGTCGAGTGGAGCAGCGAGTAGTGGGGCTGCGAGTAGCACTTCTTTGAGCGCTTTGAGTGCGTCATCAGCCTCCACGTCCCATTGGAACATGGGGTTCTTGCGCATCAGGCGGTAGAGGGGCATTGCCTTCTCGCCCAGTCGGGGGATGAAGCGATTGAGGGCTGCGAATCGCCCTGCCAACTTCTGGACGTCGTGCAGGCACTCGGGTTTCCCGAGTCGCGCGATGGTGTCGATCTTGGTGGGGTTGGCTTTGATGCCTCGCTTGGAGACTACATATCCCAGGAGCTGTCCGGTGGGGACGCCAAAGGTGCATTTTCTGGGGTTCATCTTGATGTTATACCTCCGCAGATTCGCGAAGGTTTCGGCTAGGTCAGTGAGCAGGTCGTCCTGGCGGGTGGATTTTACCACCACGCCGTCGATGTAGACGTGAATGTTGCGGCCAATTTGGCTCGCTAGACACTCCTGCATGCACCTCTGGTATGTGGCGCCTGTGTTCTTGAGGCCGAACGTCATGGCCGTGTAGCAGAAGCCACCGAATGGCGTAATGAACGCCATATTCTCCTCGTCCTCGACCGCCATCTTGATCTGGTTATAACCAGAGTAAGCGTCAAGGAAGCACAGTGACTCCGATCCCGCGGTCGAGTCGATGATCTGATCGATGCGCGGTAGGACGAACTCCTCCTTCAGACAAGAGCTGTTGAGGTTGGTGTAGTCGATGCACATTCTCCATGTGTTGTTATTTTTTAGAACTAGGACTGGGTTAGCCAGCCACTTGGAGTATCTGATTGGCCGGATGAAGCCTGCGGCTAGAAGGCGCTGAACTTCCTCGGAGATTGCTCGGCGGTGCTCTTCATTGAAGGGTCGTAGCGACTGCTTTACTGGTCGCACTTTGGGATCGGCATTGAGTTTGTGCTCAGCGAGTTCCCTCGGGACACCTGGCATGTCAGATGGCTTCCATGCGAATATCTCGTGGTTCTCACGGAGGAACCTGATGAGCGCACTTTCCTATGCGGGGCTCATGTGCGCCCCAATGGTGACCGTCTGGCTGGAGTCTCCTGGGACGAGCTCGATGGTGCAGGTGTGCGTGGTCGCCTCGAACGTGGAGTTCGCGGCGGTTGGTTTCTTCAGGATGGTGAGGTCGTCCTTGTTGATGTTGCCCGCGTATTTCACGAGCTCCTCCGCGTGGTCGGTCTCCACGGTGATGACGGTGTCGGTGAGCTCGGCGCCTTTGTCCTCGCATTCCACGGCCATGTCAGGGTCGCCGTGGATGGTGATGATGCCGCTTGGCCCGGAGAGCTTCATCATGTTGTACGCGTACTGGGGGGTCGCCATGAATTTGGCAAACGTTTGGCGTCCCAGCACGTAGTGGTAGGGGCTGCGGAAGTTCACCAGCTCGAATTCGATTCGCTCGGTGCGGTAGTTTGCCGGTGTGCCGAAGGTGACTGGCAGCGTCAGTTTTACAATCGGGAATACCTTCCGACCGGGGACGATACTATGGAAGGTTGTCAGGGTTGGCTGGATTGCCGACTCTGGGAGCTGTAGCCTCTTGAACGTGTCCAGGTACATGATGTTGATGGAGCTCCTGCCGTCCATTAATGTCTTGGGTAGCTAGTAGTTAGCCACTTTGGGACTGACTACCAGGTCGACTCGCCCTGGGTACTTGATTCTGGGGGCGTGGTCCTGGCGACTCCAAGTGATACTCTGTTCGGACCAGTTGAGGAAGCGTGGGATGTCGACCTAAGTCACCTCATTGAGGGCGACCGTGCGGGCGAGCACCTTTCTCTCGCGCTTGGTGCCGAGTCCGGTGAAGGTGTGTAGCGAGCCGACGGTGGTGCCGAAGCCGCCGCTGTTCCTGTTGTCCCGGGGTGGGTTGTTGTTGGGGTCCTCCCTTGCTCGTCTCGCCTTTTCGATCTCTTTGAGAGAGTGGAAATCAGCGGTGGTGTGGGTGGCGGGTTTTCCCTCCCTGCTATGGTAGATGCAGGGTTGATTGAGCAGGGCGACGGGGTCGAATTTTGGCCTCGTCGTGTTGTTGGCGAGGTAGTTCCCGCTGTCGCGGTAGTTTCCTCCGTCCCGGCGGTAGTTCTTGGAGTTGCGCTGGCCGTAGCCGGCGTTGGCGACGAAGTCGACTCGCCCGTCCGTGCGGCGCTTGCCGGTGATGCGGGTGTTGCTGTAGCGCATGTCACGTAGGCGCCCGCTGTCGTGGATGCTGGTGCGGTGTCTTCCTCCCGACTCGTCGTCGGAGTCTTGGTTGGGGTCCTCCTCCGCATAGCGCTTGGCGACCTCGAGGAGGTCGGGGATGTTGTTGAGCATCCGGTAGACCCTCTTGCTCTTAGCGACCAGGGGTTCATACCGGCACACGTTCTTGAAGCAGTGTATCGCCGTGTCTGGGTGGATGCCGGAGGCGTTTATCCACAGTTCTTGCCATCTTTGGATCTAGTGGCGAGTCGACCCACGTTGTCCCTGGATGCATCGCTCCAGGTCCTCTATGGTGGTGGCGCGGGTGTAGGAACCCTCGAAGTGCCTGACGAATGCGTCCTGCATTTCTTCCCAGGACTCGATGCTGTCGGCGGGGAGCGTGTCGATCCATTTCCGGGTCGTACCCTCCATCATCAGGGGGAGGTAGCGAGCGGCGAGCAGGTCGGTGTGGCTCGCGATTCCCATTGCCATGAGGTATGTGTCCAGCCAGACAGCGGGATCGTACGCCGGGTCGTACTTTTCGATCTCCTTGGGGGCCTTGAAGTTGGCGGGGTATTTTTCCCCGCGAATCATGGGCCTGAAGCATTGCGGCCCGACTCGACTGAGTGAGCCTCTTGGTTCCGGGTCGCCGTGGTTGGTGAGGGTGTGCCTCGGGTCGTTGGGCTGCCGCGACCGCCACGCCTGGTTGTTGATGATGTTCGTACGGGCATCGATGGGCTGCCCGTTGGCGGCGACCGTGTTATTCGCCGGTCGCGGCTCGTTGGTGCACAACGTGGGATTGGCGGCCCGTGGTTGGTTCACCAGGGGCTGCGGTGGTGGGCAAGTTAATGCATTGGCCACGGTGGGGTGGCCGCTTGATGCCGCCCTGCTTGCTGATGAGCGGGAGTACATCCCTCCCCGTGGGTCGACTCCCACAGCTTGTTGCTCGACGGCCCTGACGAGTAGGGCCTTGGAGTACTGGATTTGTAGCGCGCCGTCGGCTTGGACGTCGAGGTTGGCGATTGCAGCGTCGGCCGCGATGATGTTGTCCATCAGGGTGGAGTATAATGGTAGCCCGTTGGCGTCACGGGCTTGAGGCGAGATGATGATCCGCGGTTGGTCCGGCGGGGGTGCATGGCCCATGGGTGGTGGAGGGGCTCCGGTTGCCGGTGCACCGGGTGGTGGTCTCGCGGGGTTGCTTCCGCCTAGCGGCGCGTTCTCACAGTATTCGTGCTCGGCGGCGCGTGCGAGGTCGCTCTCGTCGTTGAAGTTCAGGACGCGGCCGTGGACGTTGGAGTTCAGGCGGGTCCTGATGCGGCGCTGGTGATAGAGCGATAGCTCCCGCGCCGTCTCTCGTTCGAGGCGGTATTTCTCGCGCTCGGCAAGTTCGTTGCGTTGCGCCTCCACGAGCCGCAAGCAGGCTTGCTCCACCTCCGTGGCCGTCACAATCGGCGGGATCGGCGTGGCGAACGGATCTGGTGGGGCAGCCGTGCTGCCCGCCATGTAGATCGCATTGAAGCGATTGGATCGGGCGCGAAAATCCTCGGGGGACTCTGAGCCTGAATCAGAGTCGAAGATCCCCAGGATGGAGGAGTCCTCGAAGTCCTCGGGGTTGGAGACTCACGTGATGGAGTCCTCTCGTGATGCGGCGGTGATGGATCCGTCGACCTAGGCAGCGGTCGCGGAGTCGGCGTCGTCGTTTAGGGCATCGTTGTTGGTGGCGGCGTTGGTATCGACCGCGTCGCTGGTGGCCGAGTCATACTCGGTGACGAGGCTCCTGATGGAGCGGACCTGCTCCTCCGAAAGCAGATCGCGGTGTGGCAGCGATCCATCGACGATCACGGTTGCAGCTGGGTCGACCGTGCCGGTGAAGCCGACGAAGAGGTTGATGGAGCCGACTAGCATCACCATGCCGTGAGTGACCGAGCGTGACGCCGGGATGTAGCTGGTGGGCAGGATCTGTAAGATCCTACCGATGGCGATCATGTGGCTGGTGGCAAGCGGCCGATCAATCGGCGAGTAGGGTCTCGCCGCAGAACTCAGGCCAGTCCCGCTATGCCCCATGGTGGGCGCCACTATTGTGGAAATGTCCACGGTAGTCGCTGCCACTAGCAGCGATTGAGTGATTCGTGAGGAAGAGTTGGCGGCCATTTGCGGTGCGAGATGGGGGCGGATGCACATGGGTTTACCCAGGTTCGGCCCCCGGGAGGGTAAAGACCTACTCCTGCTAGATTATATTATTGAGAGCGAGTTACAGCGGTGGCGAGCTCGGCGACTATGCTGTGAGTCGCTTGAGGGGGTGTGTGATGGAACATGAGTCTCTAAGATACCCTAGGGAGGTTTATATATGAGGCACCTCGCTAGGGTTTACAAGTCACCACCGAACAAGATAAGGATCCGGAGGTTTTGACCTAATCCGACTGGGCCTCTGTTACGCTCCTGGGACTCTAGTCGCCAGTCACCGGGCTTCTCCATCCGTTGTTGTCCAGTTGCCATCCTCCAGGCGCACTCACAGGCCTTTCGGCCTAATCGGAACGTCCTGCTGGGCATACCCCCTTTGGCATATCCCCATCAATAAACCACAACTAGAGTCATTGAATGTGTGTTCTTTTCACAAACCACATATGGATCCACAAGTTGCATTGCATGTGTGTTCTTTTCATTAACCACATATGGATCCCCTAGTGTCATTGAATGTGTGTTCTTTTGACAAACCACATATGGATCCACCAGTGTCATGGGATGTGTGTTCTTTTCATAAACTATAACTATAGTCATTAAATGTGTGTTATTTTAACAAACTACATATGGATTCACTAGAGTCATTGCATGTGTGTTCTTTTCATAAACCACATATAGATCCACTAGAGTCCTTGCATGTGTGTTCTTTTCATTAACCATAGCTAGATTCATTGCATGTCTGTTCTTTTCACAAACCACATATCGATCCACACGAGTCATTGCATGTATGTTCTTTTCATAAACCACATATGGATCCACCAGAGTCATTGCATATCTGTTCTTTTCATAAACCACATGAGCATGTGTGTTCTTTTCACAAACCGCACATGGATCCACCAGTGTTATTGAATGTGTGTTCTTTTCCTAAAACACATATGGATCCACCAGTGTCATTACATGTGTGTTCTTTTCATTAACCACAGCTAGAGTTATTGAATTGTGTTCTTTTCACAAACCACATATGGATCCATTAGAGTCATTGCATGTGTGTTCTTTTCACAAACCACATATGGATCCACCAGTGTCATTGCATATGTGTTCTTTTCATTAACCACAGCTAGAGTCATTGCATGTGTGTTCTTTTATCAAACCACATATGGATCCACCAGAGTCATTTCATGTGTGTTCTTTTCACAAAGCACACATGGATACACCAGTGTCATTGAATGTGTGTTCTTTTCAAAAACCACATATGGATCCACCAGTGTTATTGCATGTGTGTTCTTTTCATTAACCACATATGGATCCCCTAGTCTCATTGAATGTGTGTTCTTTTAATAAACCACATATGGATCCACCTGAGTAATTGCATGTGTGTTCCTTTCATTAACCACAACTAGATTCATTGAATGTCTGTTCTTTTCACAAACTACATATGGATCCACCAGAGTCATTGCATGTCTGTTCTTTTCATAATCCACATGAGCATGTGTGTTCTTTTCACAAACCACACATGGATCCACCAGTGTCATTGAATGTGTCTTCTTTTCCTAAAACACATGGATCCACCAGTGTCATTGCATGTGTGTTCTTTTCATTAACCACAACTAGAGTCACTGAATGTGTGTTCTTTTCACAAACCACATATGGATCCACCAGAGTCATTACATGTGTGTTCTTTTCACAAACCACATATGGATCCACCAGTGTCATTGCATATGTGTTCTTTTCATAAACCACATATGGATCACCTAGTGTCATTGCATGTGTGTTCTTTTCATTAACCACAACTAGAGTCATTGCATGTCTGTTCTTTTCACAAACCACATATGGATCCACTAGAGTCATTCCATGTGTGTTCTTTTCACAAACCACATATGGATCCACCAGAGTCATTACATGTATGTTCTTTTCATAAACAACATGGGTCCACCAGAGTCATTGCATGTGTGCTCTTTTCATAAACCACAACTAGAGTCATTAAATGTGTGTTCTTTTCACAAATCACATATGGATCCACCGGTGTCATTGAATATGTGTTCTTTTCACAAACCACATATGGATCCACCAGAGTCATTGCATGTGTGTTCTTTTCCTAAAACACATATGGATCCACTAGAGTCATTGCATGTCTGTTCTTTTCAGAAACCATATATGGATCCACCAGAGTCATTGCATGTGTGTTCTTTTCATTAACCACATATGGATCCCCTAGTGTCATTGAATGTGTGTTCTTTTAATAAACCACATATGGATCCTCCTGAGTAATTGCATGTGTGTTCTTTTCATTAACCACAACTAGAGTCATTGCATGTTTGTTCTTTTCACAAACCACATATGGATCCACTAGAGTCATTGCATGTCTGTTCTTTTCATAATCCACATGAGCATGTGTGTTCTTTTCACAAACCACACATGGATCCACCAGTGTCATTGAATGTGTGTTCTTTTCCTCAAACACATATGGATCCACCAGTGTTATTGCATGTGTGTTCTTTTCATTAACCACAACTAGAGTCACTGGATGTGTGTTCTTTTCACAAACCACATATGGATCCACCAGAGTCATTACATGTGTGTTCTTTTCACCAACCACATATGGATCCACCAGTGTCATTGCATATGTGTTCTTTTCATCAACCACATATCGATCCCCTAGTGTCATTGCATGTGTGTTCTTTTCATTAACCACAGCTAGAGTCATTGCATGTGTGTTCTTTTCACAAACCACATATGGATCCACTAGAGTCACTCCATGTGTGTTATTTTCACAAACCACATATGGATCCACCAGAGTCATTACATGTATGTTCTTTTCATAAACCACATGGGTCCACCAGAGTCATTGCATGTGTGTTCTTTTCATAAACCACAACTAGAGTTATTAAATGTGTGTTGTTCTCACTAACCACATATGGATCCACAAATGTCATTGAATATGTGTTCTTTTCCCAAACCACATATGGATCCACCAAAGTCATTGCATGTGTGCTCTTTTCCTAAAACACATATGGATCCACTAGAGTCATTGCATGTCTGTTCTTTTCACAAACCACATATGGGTCCACCAGAGTCATTGCATGTCTATTCCTTTCATAAACCACATGGATCCACCAGAGTCATTGCATGTGTGTTCTTTTCATTAACCACAGCTAGAGTCATTGCATGTGTGTTCTTTTCACAAACCACATATGGATCCACCAGAGCCATTTCATGTCTATTCTTTTCATAAACCACATGGATCCACCAGAGGCATTGCATGTGTGTTCTTTTCACAAACCACACATGGATCCACCTGTGTCATTGAATGTGTGTTCTTTTCATTAACCACATATGGATCCCCTAGTGTCATTGAATGTGTGTTGTTTTCACAAACCGCATACGGATCCACCAGAGTCATTGTATGTCTGTTCTTTTCATAAACCACATATGGATCCACCAAAGTCACTGCATGTCTGTTCTTTTCATAAACCACATGGATCCACCCGAGCATTGCATGTGTGTTATTTTCACAAACCACAACTAGATCCACCAGTGTCATTGCATGTGTGTTCTTTTCATAAACCACAACTAGAGTCATTGCATGTGTGTTCTTTTCATAAGCCACAACTAGAGTAATTGCATGTGTGTTCTTTTCATAAACCACATGGATCCACTAGAGTCATTTGCATGTGTGTTCTTTTCATAAACCACATGGATCCACCAATGTCATTCAAATGTGTGTTCTTTTCATAAACCACATGGATCCTAACCTTAGGAGAGCCATAAACTTTTTCCCTAATGGTGGCTGTTAGATCGAGTCTTCTAGAAGGCATGCCCGAACGCAGTTGTTCTACATGACGATTGTTACATACAGTTCGATCAGGGCGCTTGGACGATGGGGATGGTTCTTAGTAAGAGCGATCCGCGAGTAGGATGTTCTGCGACATGATTGGCCATGCTTACTGTCTGCTTGCTCCAGAGAAAATGGCAACACCGCGTGCTCCCATTTTGCGAGTGTCACGAGTTCCGTGGGCCATATGCTAGTGTCACGTCACCTTTACTTGTCTTCTTCCCCATACTTCTCTTCCTTCCGCTCGAAGCCACTTTCCCCACTTCTCTCCCATCCTGCCGTAGCCACAAGCCGACGGCGCCTCTAGCCATCTCTCCCGCAGCCACCCCCGCCCCCACCCCCCTCTCTCCATGGGTTCAACGGGAGACGGTGAGGAAATGTGTCGTGACGACATGGACAATGATTTTGATGTGAGTCGTCTCATCTCTATCATCTGTGGCCAATTATCTATTTTGAGCTAGATCTACTTTGTTTACTCATGCACATATGATGTGTTAGGCCAACCAGACGTTGTACGACTCCGACTATCATGGTTTAGCGGAGGAAGACAGTCCTCTGCTATGTAAATATGGATATGTGCCCACTAAATTTGTAGTGTTCGAAGGAAGAAACACAGGCAGGAGGTTTTTACGGTGTCAAGGACATCGTGCAATGATGCAAGGCAGAAGTTACGGTGTTGTCAAATGGGTAGATCCAGAGTGGCCCAAATCAATGCAGAAAACGCTGGACAAACTATGGGATATGACTATTGAGTTGAAAGAATCCATAGTCAGCTCACTTCTTGACAATGCTGAGATGAAGCTATTTGACCAAGTTGACACAACCAAGCTTAACCGAGATCTCAGGAGGGTGAAAGACAAGGTTAGTAAAGTCGAGAAGGAGAGCGACGTGGCATTGGCCCTAACTCAAGCAAGGAATGAACTTCACTAGGACAAAGTCCTACAGTTCACAACTACAAGTATTGACAAGTGCACGAGGATAAATGCAGAGAAACAATTGAAGATGTACAAGGAAGATGCTAACAGGATGGAGCATACGACTCGATCCTTGCTCTCGCAGGAAGATGCGCATCGGGCTAAGATTAGGAAGATCAAGGAGATATGTAATAACTAGTTCTATTTAGCTTGAGCTCCGTACAAGGAAGATGCGCATCGGGCTAAGATTAGTTGTAATAGTAGTACTTGTTGACCTAGCAGTCTGAACTAGTGGTCTCGAGTCCTTGGAGGAAAAAATTAGTCGCCCGTTAATCTGTGTTAACCCTGCATTACTTCCTTTTGTCTGATGATGGTGGTATTAGGACATTGGTGGTTTGTTTAAACGTAATCTACGTGGATTGTGCCACATGCAAATGGCACAACCACAATTTATAAAGTGGAAGCACGTACACCTGGTTACTAGAGATCTGGGAGCTTTGCCAGATGCAGGGGATGCAAGAGCAGGGAGTTGATACGTCCATTTTGCATCACTATTCTATGTCATAATTCACTATTATTAATTGATATATTTCATATTGAGAGGTGATACTTATATTATTTCATCTATTTTTGCATGGTTGATGACTTTTGGAGCATGGACCGCTGCATTCAGGATTCTGATGGAAAAGGTGCTGTTTGGAGGCAAAATTCGCATAGATCAGAAAATCCAGGAAAATATACGGAAAATCCTATTTTTCTAGAAGACTCGGGATGCCAGAATATGGAGTGGAGGTGGGCCACAGGGGGCCCACATCACCCCATGGCGCGGGCAGGCCTAGGCCGCGCCTGGGAGTGGTGTGGCCGCCCGGGCCCACTCCAGCCTCTCCCCTCTAGCGTATATCAACCTCCCGAAACCCTAAGACTCGGGGAGCAACCACAGAAAGATTTCGCCGCCTCTGCGGGGCGGAAAACACCAAGAGAGAAAGATCTCTCTGGCAGACAGATTTCTGCCGGGGGAATTCCTTCCTAGAGAGGGGAGATCGTCGCCATCAACACCACCATCAAGCTGGACTTCATCGGGATCATCATCATCATCATCACCACCATCATCACCATCAGCACCCTCATCACCATGTCCATATTGCTGTAACAATTGCGTTGAATCTTGCATAGTTCATAGGGGAAACTTTCCCGGTGTTGATTACTCTTTGTAGTTGATGCTATTGAGTGAACCATTGAATTATTGTTTATGTTCAGATTGTTATACATCATTATTCCATCTCTGATCATGATCCATATGATGTCTCATGAGTAGTTCGTTTTGTTCTTGAGGACATGGGAGAAGTCTTGTTGTTAGTAGTGGAGTTGCGTTGAGAAAGATTCAATAGATTGTTATTTAAGTTGTGGTGTACTTCTTCTAGTGGTGTCATGTGAACGTCGACTACATGACACTTCACCTATATGGGCCTTGGGGAATGCATTGTGTATTTGTCTACTAATCGTAGGGGTTGCCGGAGTGACAGAAACCTGAACACCCATTAGGAAACTATTGCACAAGGGACGTAAGGGTCTTAGAGTTTAAAGCTGTGGTTAGGTTTCTACCTTAATTACTTTCTTGTACTTACGGATGTTTGCAAGGGGTATAATCACAAGTATGTATTAGTCTTGGATGGGGCCGTACATTAGCACAGGTTCACCCACACAACACTTAGCAAGCTAGAGAAGATTAATCAGCTATATGAAGCGAAAGCACTTCACAGTCTTCCCATGTCTCCTCGAGAACGTTTGGTCATCTATAGAAATATAACTGGCTTGTCCTTTGCTGCATAAAGGATTGGGCCACTTGCTGCATTTATTCCTACTATCTTTTACTTACTCGTACTTTGTTTACTTGCTTTATTGAAAACCCCTAAAAATCCGTTTGCTAAGTATTTGCAGAGAATTTCTGATCCATACCACTAGCCAGCACCTTCTGCTCCTCGTTGGGTTCGACACTCTTACTTATCGAAAATACTGCGATACACCCCCTATACTTGTGGGACATCAAGACTATTTTCTGGCGCTGTTGCCAGGGAGTGAAGCGCTATTGGAGTGGAACTGGTAAAGGAAACTTCTACTATGAGTATTGTTTACTTCTGCTAGTTGCTTTATTTTTGTTATGGATAATTCGCCGAGTTTCTTATTTGGTAATGCTACTACCACTACTAAGGTAGTAGATAAGCCACCACCTGCTTAGAAAGATGTTTTCAAAATACCTACAAGAATTATTGATCGTGTTATGGATAACTATTATGTTGGGGATGGAACTGTCCATCCCGGTGATCATTTACTCTTTATACACGAATTATGCGGGTTGTTCAAGTGTGCAGGTATTACTACAGATCAAGTTAAGAAGAAGTTATTTTTATTATCGCAGAAAGGAAGAGCTGAGTAATGGTATAAGCTGCTGAAGAATGGTCAAGCTCTGGAATGGGAGGAAATAGTGCCTCTCTTTTATTCAAAGTTTTATCCTCCTAGTGAGATTCATAAAGATCGGAATCAAATATACAACTTTTGGCCTCTTGATGGAGAGAGTACACCTCAAGCTTGGGGGAGATTGAAGTTACTAATGCTCAAATGTCCCATTCATGAGGTCCCCAACAATATTATTATCAATAACTTTTATGCAAGGCTCCCTCTACATGACAAAGATTTATTGGATGCTTCCTGTGCTGGATCATTCACTCGTATGGAAGAAGAAGCTAAATGGGACCTTCTAGATCATATTCAAGACAATGCTGAAGCTTGGGAGAATGATAAAGGTAGAAAGTCAGGTATAAATTATGATTATGTATGCATTGAATCTTTTATGGGAACTGATGACTTTCAAAATATTAAAAATGCTTATGGTTTAGACTCTCAAGCTATTGCTTCTTATTTTAGGGCTTTTGCTTCCTATATTGAAGTGCCTAAAAAGAAGTGGAATAAGTATCATGAGCCTTATAAAGATATTGCTAAGAGTGTTCCTTCGAGAAATACTGAAGTTTATACTGCTAATCATGTTTTACCTAAACCTTATATTGAGAAAATGCCTTTTCTAGTTAAGGTAAAGGAACATTCTATGATAGCTTGTATGGTTAATGAAAGTACTAGTAAAGCTGTTGAACCTGATAAACAAATGGTTGATGAACCTATAGTAGCAAATGTGAAAGACTTTGTCACTAAGTATGAAAAAAGGGACACACTATCCTTTGTAAGGATACCTCTAATATTGTTTCACAAAGTAGTGTTATGAGAGCTAATATTCCCGTGTTTTCTGTTAGAATAAGTGATCATTGCTATGATGGTCCTTGTGATAGCTATATTGTTAAGTTTATGCATGATACTGAAAGTTACTATGAGAGAGGGAAAAGTGTTCTTATGTATCTCAATAGTATCAAGTTTCCTCGTTTTACGCTGAAAGTTTTTATATTGCGCTTCTTTTGCCTTCTTATGCAAGTTGCCTTTGGTTTCAATAACTTGTTTGTTTACAAAATCCCCTTGCATAGGAAGTGGGTTAGACTTAAATGTGTGTGTTTTTGCTTGTTAATGCTCTCTTTCACTTCAATTCATATCCCTATGAGAGCTTCTTCAAAAGTATCATGCCCATCTTAATGGCTATAAAGAAAGAGCTTCATGGGAGACAACCCAATTTGTTTTGGTTTTCAGTTTGTTTTAGTTTTCTTTGAGTATTGGAAGTTATTACTTCGGTAATAACCGCTCCTTACCCGTTTTGTTTGGTTTTTGTGTCAAGATCAACCTCTAATGAGAGAGAAGTAAGATTTGGGGAAGTTGTTGTCCCGAAACAGATTTTTGTGCTTCACCGTAAAAATTCGTGAGAGATCTCTGTATGTCGGATTGAGCTTTAATTTTTTGTGCTTCTGCCCCAGGTTGTTATTTAACTTTCGTTAGTTTTGCACTTTTTGATTTGAGCAACAGAAGATTTTCGAAAAAATTGATCTTTACCTGCTGGTCTGTTTTGACAGATTTTGCCAATCTTGCATTTGCTTCTTTATTCGATTTCCTTCTTGAATTCTTTTTTTGGGTTTTCGGAAGGAGTTGCTACAGTAGCTTATGTTTTGATGGTTTTAAGTTGAAGTTGGACTCAAAAGGTTTTATCACTTCACTTATACTAATGTTGCTAATAAGAACTGTGTGAAGTTTTGTGTGAAAGAAATTTCCAGGAAGTGGAGATAAAGGTGTAATAAGGAAGAGAAGGGATTTATGACTCAAGTAATAATTGTATGAAGATGTAGATATTGATATTCAAGAGATGAGTCTGGAAGGATCCACTAATTACCAAATTCAGAGACCCGCAGAGTCCGTTTCCAACTAGGTAACAGTTCTGGTAAGAAAAGTTCCGCGAAAATACGATCCAACTATATTTTTGCAGTTTTTAGTCGATAAGGAAAGCTACGAAGCGAAAAAGGGACGGAACCGAAGCCGGGGTAGCCCACACCACCCTGTGGCGCGGTCCCACCCCTGGCCACGCCACCAGGTGGTGAGGCCACCCCGGACTCCGCCTCCGACTCGTTTTCTCCCAGTACCTTCCTCTTGACATGAAACTTCGTAATATATATCCCCTCGGATCCCCCGAGGTTCGTATATTGTGTTTTCGTCGTGTTTTTGTTTCGATCTGTTTCTGCCAGGACATACTCTTTGAAAGCTTAGAAGCACAATGGTGTCCGCCAAGGATAAAGGAAAGGAGCCTATGGAGGAAGACCTCCAAGACCCCAGGAAGGAGAAGGAGATCAAGAGTGAAGATGAAGAGGAGGCAAAAGCACACCGACACTACCATTGCAAGCATTGGAGTGGTGGCAAACCCTGCCAGGACTATGTCAATTGGAGGGAAGCCTCCTCATCACTGTTCAGATCCCTGGTCACTTCCTCCACTCACCAAGAATCCTTTCCATACCCTTATCCATGAGCATCAATACCAGAACATGCCCAAGGGGAAATTACCCTCCAATTGGGATTTGCCTCGTTCTAGCTATGCAGGAAAAGAAGACTTCAAGGAGGAAGAGTGGGGAAAGAATAGCAAGAGCTAGAATTCTCAACACGACATTATCATGAGCCGCATTGAGCAAAACTCATAGCTGATTCGTAATCTCACCTTCAAGATTGGGGACTTGGGGAAACTAATCAAAGGGCTCATCGAGAGGATACCCACCACCACAAAAGGAGTAATTTGTCATCAGGTTTGGCATCCCCTTGGTTTTTTCCAAGCTTGGGGGAGTGTCGCGGTATCATATCACTATCTTCTATCTTTTTACCTTATTAGTAGAGTCAAATCATGAATAGAGGAGTTATTTTGTAGTATGGTTTGCATTATGGAAGTGTCCCCTCTCTCGTTAGATATGTATCCCTTGGTGTGAGTTTCCGTTATGGAATATTAATGAGAAGTTCTATCATTCACTCTTTTGCATAGCTTTTATTAGTTTTCAATTCGTGGTTATATGATTCATCTTGTTGTAAGTATTGGTATCAGTTTGGGATCATTGAGTTAATTTAGTTGGTTTTGGCAAACCTGGCTCGGTCAGTAGCAACTCTATTTTTGAGAGTTGATTGAAAAAGATAGAAGTACTCTAGAGAAAAATAATTTCATCATCTTTCTTTCTTGATTTGCTCATAAGTCTAGTATTCTCTAGTTAAGATCTTTTGTGCTTCCAAGGAAGATTGCATGTTTGTCTTTATCACTTGTATGTTTGTTTGTTTCCCTCAACTCTTATACTTGCTACCCAGCCTTGCTAGCCCAAAAACCTGTACTGAGAGGGTATTCTTCTCATGCATCCACCTCCTTTAAACCAAAACCTTTGCCATTTGTGTCCACCATACCTACCTAGTAGCATTATTGCTATTCCAAGTAAATTCCTGTTTTCTCTACCTCCCAAATTAAACTTGTTATGTGAAAATTAGTGATTAAAGCTCTCATGAACTTGATGGCACACTTTACTTTCTTGCTTTTAATAAACTTGAACCATTGGGTCCTTCTTTGTTGCGTATATGCTTGCGCTTTATGAGTTGAAGTTAGCCGAACCATGTATCATGGGGACCGCTTTCAACACTTCACTGGTACTTGTACCTAGTTGATATCATGTTCTTTTGCTTATGGATCCCGGCGGTGTGAAATAAAAGTGGAACTTGTAAGATCATGGAGTTTATATGTGTGTTAGAGAAACGCCTAGGCCGCTAGCCTAAGCCATGCCTAATCATGGTGGAAACTTGCAGCATAACTATAGTGAGCATTCTATGAAGCATCCTCAATAAAAACCTATGCAAATAGCAAATAAAAAGATCGCTGAGATGCTCACTGTCTGCTTTCCTTGTCATTTTGATTATGGGATAGCACCTGTGTCATGTGCAAGGGGTACCCCGTTGGCGGTTCTCAATGATACGCATGTATTTACAATGACAAGAGCTTGCTCGTGACTGAAGTTGAGTAGCATGAGGATCGGTACTCATAAGTAAGGGGCATGAGATTTTAACTTATAACTTGTCAAGCATATCCTCTTAGTTGTGTCACTTTAACCTTAATCACCTAAAGATGCCTATGATAGGGGCAATGAGAGTTGAAAGCTAGTAATTATCATAATTTTTGGGAGCTCTTTATGAGACTTGCAATCCCTGCTTCCCTCTTTGAAGGGCCTTTCTTTTACTTTGTAGTTGAGTCGGTAAACCTACTCCCTTCTATCTCAGCAAGTATTTAGAGTTGTTGTGTTTCATTCATTCATATGATGATTTATTCAATCATTTCTTATGTTCCTTGCTTTGCACATTATTCTTATCTTGATGTTTACTACTTTGAAAGCTATCATTGAAAAAGCCAGCTATTTGTGAACTCCAGCAAATTATCAACTATTCTTCGACCAAGAGCTAAGTTTGCCATTACCAATTATGATTCACTTTATGTATCTTTATTGTGTTTCCTTTACTCATTGCAAGTTGAGTTATATAATAGTGAGTTGTCTTCTATTATGATATATGTATTTGATGAATGTTATGCTTCTTGTCCGTATTCTTTTATCGAATCCTCACTCCATAAACCTGAGGTCATGTTTATTGAGCTCAGTTTCGCTTGGGGACAAGCGAAGTCCGTATTCTATGTCTTAGTTCACTATTATTCATTGATATATTTCATATTGAGAGGTGAACTTATGTTATTTCATCTATTTTTGCATGGTTGATGACTTTTGGAGCATGGACCGCTGCAGTCAGGATTCTGATGGAAAAGGTGCTGTTTGGAGGCAAAATTCACGAAGATCAGAAAATCCGGGAAAATATACGGAAAATCCTATTTTTCTAGAAGACTCAGGATGCCAGAATATGAAGTGGAGGTGGGCCATAGGGGGCCCACACCACCCCATGGCGCGGCCAGGCCTAGGTCGCGCCTGGGACTGGTGTGGCCGCCCTGGCCCACTCCAGCCTCTCCCCTCTAGCGTATATCAACCTCCAGAAACCCTAAGACTCGGGGAGCGACCACAGAAAGATTCCGCCGCCTCTGCGGGGCGGAAAACACCAAGAGAGAAAGATCTCTCCGACAGACAGATTTCTGCCGGGGAATTCCTTCCCGGAGAGGGGAGATCATCGCCATCAACACCACCATCAAGCTGGACTTCATCGGGATCATCATCATTATCACCACCACCACCATCACCATCAGCACCCTCATCACCATCTCCATATTGCTGTAACAATTGCGTTGAATCTTGCATAGTTCATAGGGGAAACTTTCCTAGTGTTGATTACTCTTTGTAGTTGATGCTATTGAGTGAACCATTGAATTATTGTTTATGTTCAGATTGTTATACATCATTATTCCATCTCTGATCATGATCCATATGATGTCTCGTGAGTAGTTCGTTTTGTTCTTGAGGACATGGGAGAAGTCTTGTTGTTAGTAATGGAGTTGCATTGAGAAAGATTCAATAGATTGTTATTTAAGTTGTGGTGTACTTCTTCTAGTGGTGTCATGTGAATGTCGACTACATGACACTTCACCTATATGGGCCTAGGGGAATGCATTGTGTATTTGGCTACTAATCTTAGGGGTTGCCGGAGTGACAGAAACCTGAACCCCGTTAGGAAACCATTGCACAAGGGACGTAAGGGTCTTAGAGTTTAAAGCTGTGGTTAGGTTTCTACCTTAATTACTTTCTTGTACTTACGGATGTTTGCAAGGGGTATAATCACAAGTATGTATTAGTCTTGGATGGGGCGGTACATTAGCACAGGTTCACCCACACAACACTTAGCAAGCTAGAGAATATTAATCAGCTATATGAAGCGAATGCACTTGACAGTCTTCCCATGTGTCCTCAAGAACCATTGGTCATCTATAGAAATACAACCGGCTTGTCCTTTGATGCATAAAGGATTGGGCCACTTGCTGCATTTATTCCTACTGTCTTTTACTTACTCGTACTTTGTTTACTTGCTTTCTCGAAAACCCCTCAAAATCCGTTTGCTAAGTATTTACAGAGAATTCCTGGTCCATACCACTAGCCAGCACCTTCTGCTCTCGTTGGGTTCGACACTCTTACTTATCGAAAATACTGCGATACACCCCCTATACTTGTGGGTCATCAGGGAGGCGGTGAGATAGATGGGCTCAAGATTAGTCTAGAAAGTGGTACCGATTTCCTCATCATCTGGGCATTATCGGTTGCCATTGCTGTTTATGTTGCCATGTCATTGTGTAGCAGCTGAAATAATTTGTTGTTTCATGGAGTGTAGGAGCTTAAACAATTTATTTATGCGCCACTTACATTCCATCGAATATGGAGACCTCCTTCCCCTCAGCAATCGTGGAACCGGTGTTGCGTGTTTTCAGATAGTAGTGGCACAATCATAATTTCAGATTCAACTACTGACTCGGGCATTTCCAAACCCTAAGTCGCGGTACATTTTACTCCGAGAACATGGGTTGATTGTTTCACCCGACAAGTTCCACGCACAGAGCTCCAGAATTTAACCGAATTACATATTTAGGTTCAAGTTCAACACATTATTATGCATATTCATTGACAACAACCTTCTTCCCCCGCGTAGGTGCCAAGCCTTCACGTCCACTGGCTTCTTCATTTCCTGCCTTCTTCCTCTTCCTCGGTGCCAATTTTCTTAGATTCACATACTCTGCATCATCGAGAAAATCAGCACCAGAATCATGTCCAACATCATCTTTCCACTTGTTTTTATTTTCTTCCGGCAACAAAATGACTGACCCGGCAGTCATGTTTCTAACCTTGCAACGCTTCCTGTCAAAGAAATAGGACTATTGCATAACTGCCTAATATCTACGGAGTAAATAAAACAAAAATTACTATTTAGCACAAACATGCGAACCCCAAGAGACTTTTGCTTACCAGGAGCTAATTGGGTTCGAGCGACCACCCTATCCAAAAATACAAGGGCGACTCCTAGTTGCAGCAGCTTCCACATCTAGTACATCATAATTCAGCTCAAACATGCAAGCCGAAGAATACCTTTTCATCAACCCAATTAGCTGACTGTCACACATTAGAGGAACCATGATGCCTCGTTCATGCATGAAGTGAAACTTTGTAGTCTGCTTCGGCCATATTTTAGCATGATTACGCAGAGCAGCAACCATACCAGGGATAGTGCAGATCTGCGCAGGTGCTTCTTCCATCATGATACAATGGTGTCCATACCACTTTACCTTCACCCTTGCTTATTTAGAGTCGTAACTGAAGAGGGCTACTGTAACCAGGTAAGGGTGGTCCGCGGAGATCCCACTTGACAGAAAACTATGGACAAAATATGTTTGTCAGCATTGGTCTAACAAATAATTTTAGGTTTAGTAGCCAGCTAGCAGTTATAGTTAGTGCGAATAGCAAAGAGAAGGGTAGCTCACCCGCATGTAACCAAAACTTCTTCTTCCTTGGTAGTAGGATCTGCCATCCTCCAAGATGCTCAACTCATCAGCGGCGGAGGCGGGCTAGAGCCTCGCAACAGCGGCCACGACATGCGCCATTGGAGCTCGGGATCAGCGAATGGGTGCAGCAACTGGGCGCAGCAACTTGGAACCAGAAGTAAAATGTCCGAAGGGATCGTCCTGCCTAGAGGGTGGATTTTAATGATGTCGGTGCTAGGGGAAAGGAGGGAATGGATTTTGAAATTGGTTAACGCATTCAAGCCACTTAGTTCCTCGTTTTTCCTAAGAGGTTGCTGCATTGGTGCTCACGTCACGGATAGATGACCGACATGTGGGTCCTGACCGTCTACTTCACGGGGAAATTTAATGGAATGTTTGAATTTGGTAGGGATAAGATGAGTTTGCCTCGAAATGGCCCCTCTCGGTAGTTGGCAGCCCAACTTTGCGAAACGCGACAATTACAGGCAACTTGGGTATCACGATGCACTCGCCCAGGAACTTTCAGGCCGCAAACCAACAAGCCCCTACCACCGACCCCCCACCCCTACACCCACCCACAATCCTTGCCCCCAGCTGCGCAAGCCCTACGCAAAACCCTATATCTACCTTCACCACCTTAGATCTAATTCACCATCGTTGTTGTACACTGCACCAGATCTGCTTCACTGACCCACTCTCCTGGCGCGCCGAACACATTCCCACTGCCAGGAATCTTCTTCTTCGCCGCTGCCATCCAGCGCTCAGAGGAACCCCTGTTCTGCTTCACCTTCGCCCACAAGCACCGCAATCGCAGCACCCTCGACAACTTTGACGTAACCACCCCGGATTCGAAGGATGCCTAAACGCTGTCACGGCCGAGGTAACCATATCTCCTTGGAGTTTGGTAAGATAAATATGTACCAGTTAACTGTATTTTGTATTGGTGATACTTTTGTAGTAACTTACAAGTACTATACTTGTTACCCGTATCTTCCTAAATAATTTTGTTGTAGTTCAGTTTAACTGTAAGGCATTCAACTGTGATTTTGTATGTCATGGCGACATATGAGTCAGCCAATGGTTAACACATTTGTTTCCATTATCTATTTTAGTAAGTGCCCGTATGTGATGCGGTTATAATTTCTCTCTGTCTTGGCGTAGGCTATGGCACTAACTGTTATACCTGTAACCAGATCAACAACCCTAAGACTCTACATAGAGCTACTGTAAGAATGCCCCCCTTTCTAAGGTTTAAGTCCCCTGGTGTCATGCCATTTACTCTAGTTGAGTTGTTATTTTTGTCAGAGGCACTAGGGTGATTATAACAAGGCCAGACATGCAACAGAATCCAATATAATAGAAACGGAAGGATCATAAGCAACCGTGCACTTCAAATCTCACTCTCGTATCTACACATGTATGCTATTTTAATATGAGGCACATGATAGTACACTTTGTCTTTGGGAAGACAATCAAAAAATTTAAACATTCTAACTGTTCGATAGATTGTCTAACCATTTCTCTAAAATGAATTGGCTAGTCTATTAGAGGCATACATCTGCATGAGGTCCTTGTGTTGAGTGCTTACATTGCTATAACAGACCAAATAATCTTTTGAAAATCTTTGAGAATGAACATGGTAGTTTTGTTCCTTTGTATGATGGTGTAACTTCTTTATCTTAGTTTTAGCCTTCATCAAGTAGAGCAGTCATTTCATAGGGCAGAAGTGACAGTTGCACACTATCTCATCCCTCTATGAAGTCTACTATTACAGCTATTCTAGAAGAAAGAGATGTATGATGCCCTGCTGTTGCTAATTGCTTTCTTCCTTTTAGCAAAAGGACTAATTTGAAATTCGTTGTTTTTGTTTTCCTTGGTGATGATGTTATATGAAGTTTCTTTTTGTTTTAGGTTGAAAATATAAATATGAAGGCAGAACAGAAAACAACTACCTCAAGTGCAGATCTCTTTGGACAGAGAAGTGGTGACAATGCGTATTGCTCATGTAGGTACATGATCTTGATTGCTCCATACATTCCAGCAGAAAGAATTTTTGGTGCTGCACTCCAAGATGCACTTGATGTAGTTGGACAGGGAGCCAACAGAACAGATGTAGTAGTCTCCATAGCAAGGAAGGAGTTATCTGAATTGAAAAATAGGCAAGCTTGGGCAGAGAATCTACTTAATAATATCCTCAACAAGTCTCGTGGTAATCCTGTCGTTACATGTGAGGCGGCACGAGCTCCCTAAAAGGAAAATTTTTGAAACTGAGATTATATTGTTTATCAGCTGTATTGTACTCCAATGATGCTTTATAAGCTATGGAATTTTTCAGGACTGTAATAATTTACTATTTTTCCAGTTATAAGTTGTTTTCCATAGTTCTAGAATTTGGTAAAGCATTTTAGAGAAGTTGTGTTCTTTGTTTATCCACGTTTATGTCCTGGCAATGGTTCTAAGTTAGATAGTCTTAAACAATAGCAGGCCCACAATGTTTGTATCAGTCCTTGATGGGCCACCAATCAACAGTGATGGGCCTACACTGACGCCATTATATGTAGAATCTGAGCACAAAAGAACATAACAGTAAAAGTCTAGAACAATAAAAGGCCAGAATAGTAAATGTCCAGAACACGGAAAGGCCAGAACAGTTAAAGACCAGAACAGTAAAAGGCCAGAATAGTAAAAGGCCGGTATAGGAAAATTGTAGGACACTAGAATAGTAATAGGCCAGAAATAGTAACAAGGCCAGAACAGTAGGAGGCTAGAACTTTGTAGGCCAGAACCTTTAATGCTAGTAACTTAATTCCTTTGTATCGCGATATATTACATGTCCGAGATTTGATCATCGGTATCCAAATACATAGTTTGATCTCGTTACTGACATGCACTCTTTTCTCGTTCTCGTGATATAACATTCTAGTGATCACATCACTTGCTTACAAGCTATTCTTAATGTGATATCACCGAGAGGGCCCAGAGTATATCTATCCTTCATCGGGATGGACAAATCCCAGTCTTGATCCATGAGCCTCTACATAACACCTTCGTAGCACTGAACCCACCTTTATAGTCACCCTTTTACGATGTGACGGTTAATGTTATCAAGATACTCTTCCGGTGTTAGTGATTAACATGATCTCATGGTCTAAGGACTAGGATTACTTTGTATGATGTTATAGCAATGTAAACATAATGACTTTGATCGTAATGCTATACTTTGGATGAATGTTCATCACACCATTTCACAAATGTTGTGACCTCGTTATTAACGACATCCAATGTCCATGATCAGGAAACTGTGATCATCTTGTTAATCAACGAGCTAGTTCAAAGAGAGGCATAACTAGGAACTTTCTTTTTGTTTATTAAACACACATGTATTATTGATTCTATATTAATACAATTATAGCATGCAAAATAAACATCTATCATATACTTGGAATAAACATAATAACAACTTTAGTATTGCCTCTCAGGACATATTCCCTTTAGAACAGTGAATGTCTAGAACAGTAAAGGGCCATAATGGTAGAGGGCCGTAAGGGCCCACGATGGGTGCGAGAAAAGTGACGGGCTGACAGCAGGCCTTAACAGTAACGTACAGACTAGGACCAGGCGGAGAACGGGCCGCACAGTATTGGACCAAGGAAACAGTGTCGGGCCTGGAAGTTCACGGGCCGCGGATGGCTGCACTAATTCGCCCATTTCAAACAGTTCTAGAAAAAATAGTAACGGGCCTTCTTCTTATTGGGATCTCCTCATGGGCCGACCCACTTAATATTTAGCAGGCCTTGTCTGGGCATGGCTTCTGCCATAGTTTTTGTGACTGTTAACAGTGGTAACTAGGCGTTAACGGTATTCACCACATGGCATTTTGCATGACGTCAGCAGTCAACGGGGCTAGCAAATAGATCTATGACGGAACAAGTTTTCATGGCTGAAGGCTGTGATCTGCCATGGTTAGAAAAAAAACATGGTAGATTCTTTTGTGACAGGGCTTCAACCAAGAAAATCGTCTGTTATAAAAGACAACTTTTCTTGTAGTGGTTGTCAAGAAGACAATTTCTCTTGTTCTAGAAAGATTGGAATTTAATCCAACAAGGTTGTTTTTCTAACCGATAATAATTGTCATAAGTAGAAGCCAAAGTAGCGACATTAGCATTGAGATTAAGTCCTAAAATATAACCAGCTAAGTGGGGAGTGGAACTCAAGTGCAACCTAACAAACATAGGGCATTCATGAATAAACTTATAGGGAGAGGGAAAATAGGATGGTGGTACCTCCTCTTCCTTGGTCATTTCTCACTTGAGTTGACTCCTCGCGTTCTTCTCCACAGCTAAGTCACTTGAAGTGAATAACCTACAAATGATCAAAAATAGAGCCAAGAGAACTTCGCACAAAACAACATAAAAGCTTATCTAATTTTTGTATGTATTCTTTTACAATGCAGACTGAGAGTAAACATGCAGCTAGAACAAAAACAAATAAATCAAAATAAGGAAACAAGAATGTGAATGCAAAATGTGGGAAGGAGTTCAACCTCCCAAAGCTTAGGATTTTGGCCTATCTTGGATCAATTATTGCCGCCATCGTTGGGCGGAGGCTGCTGGTACGGATGGTATGCGTAGCGATTGGGGAACTCGGTCATGAAGGTGGTAAATTCCTGGGTGATAGTGACGACATTGGCATTCACATCATGCAACATGTTTGCCATGTTGTCAATGCGATGTAGCACTTGGTCGAAGTCACTTCTCGGGACATAGTTGAATAACGACTGAGGTTGAGGTTTAACACCCTAGTTTTAGCTAATCTTAAATTAGGGTTTGTTTGTGCATTCATGAGCATCATCCCTTCAATTGCATGCAAAAGAAGTAAAGCAAAACCCTAACCCTTCCCTCTCTTTGAAAACCTATTCAAAATAATTTGAATTTCAAAAAGATACAAAAGGTGTGGAGTCCAAACAGTATAAAAGGGCGCTGCATATTTTCTTATTATGTACAAATCCTCTAGTATTTGACATTACAAAAGAGAAATGAAAATAAGAAAAGGAAAAAGTTTTGCTAACTAAAAATAAGCAACAACAGCCCAGGCCGACCCATCTCTCCTCCTTCCTTTCATTCTCTCCCTGCCGCCCGAGTAGCCGTTGCAGCCCAACCCTGGCCCAACTGTAGCCCAGCTAGCCCGTACCCCTTCGCGTCTTTCTCCTTTCTTCCTTCTCCGTCCAGAAGGATGACAAGGCGAAGCTGCTCGCTATCGCTAGCATCGCCGTCCATCCGTGCCGTGATGCTCGCCTGCACCAGGATGCTTTCTACCGTCATCCTCAGCATCTACAAGTAACCCTGCTGCCACCGGAGAGCCTTCTCTTCTCCCCCTTTTCCCTATTTCTCCTCCCGTTGAAACCCTAGTTGTCAGCCTCGCCATTCACCACCATCCCTGGCCACACCAAGTCTAGCCGATGGTCCCTAGAGCTCTGCCTCGTCGCCATGACCATCCTCGCCAAAGGAATCGTCCGTGCACGCCCCCAATCGAGCTCCCCATCCTCGACATCCCCAACTCCGGCTGCCACATTCGTCGTTGATTCAGGTGCCTCCCAACCTCCTCCAACCTCGCTGACCCCTCCGTTCACTTCATGGTGAGCTTCTGGTCGTCAGTGACCACTCCTCCGTCTGCCTCTCGCTTTGCTATGCCCCTGCGTCACGCGCCGCCGCTCGCCGCTGTCAGACACCATCGCAGCCACGCCTCCGGTGAGCACAACCCAACGGTGCCACCACTAGGTGGTCGCCCATGTCACGCTAAGCCAGACGCACCCTTTTCTGCTTACCCGCGTACACCCTTTCACCATCCCCGCCGCCGATCCGTGCGCCACTGCCGGTGTGACGTCGTGGTGACGTCATCATGACATCAGCAGGTGCAGGTCAGCTCAGTCAAACCCCTCCAGGTGCCACCTTGCCGTGTGGACGCTGAGGTGGCCTTGGGGCCCCTCTGTCAGCCTCTGCGACTAGCTGTGGCCAGGTATTAAAAGTGTTTACCTGTTTTATTTTAATTACAAAAAATGTATTAATATGGTTAATTCAATATCTAATTCATTTTAAGTCAGAAAAATATGTATAATATATCAAAATATTCAGAAAAATGAGATCTATCTCATAGCATCAAAATAATGCATTGTTAAACAACTTTAACTACAAGTTTAATTAGAAGAACAAAATGAACCCACGAAGGTGATTTCGAGGTCTCTCCTATATTAGGGTTTGCACCCTTCAGATCCCATTTAAATTGCCAAGCATGCCTTAGGGTTACATTTCAAAACTATTAAACTTGTCATATCATCATCCTTGCTTGAGAATTGCATCGATGCCATGTGTTGATTGTTTCCCCTCTCTTTCCGGTGTTTTGCTTCTTCCCGATAGAATACAATATCGAGATCGAGATCAACACCATCGAAGATTGATGAACAATACTTGACAAATTGTAACCAAGTCAAGTACAAGGCTTCCTAATATCTATATCTTGGTATCAACAAACAAGGCAAGCATAGCCCCACACATAAAAAAGAATCCTATGATTTCGAAAGTATTTCATTCTTGCCATGATGCATACGATTCTAATGTGGTCTTTTATCGATAGATAGAGTATCCTATCTATTGCATTACTCCCTTTGAGCTTATATTACCTGATCCACCGCTCCTAGCATAACTAGGTTTGGCTTGTGTGCACTGCTAGAGCTATTATCTATGTCTTGGTTAGCCATGCTTAGCTGCCAGTGCTAGTTCATCCAGAAGATGTACCAAATGCAGAGAATCTAGTATGACAGGAGAAGGAGGTATAATGATGAGGTAAGATTAGTGGTAAAGGTTAAAAATGCTAAGGCTTGTATGGGTGGCCACGGTGGGATGTGGTTTTTGTAGTCCCATGCTCGCCACCACTAGGAACCGAGTTCTTGCCTTTGGAACCGAGAAGAGCATATAGCCACACAGGGCCTGGAAAACCTCACGAGTAACTAACTTGCCTAGTAGATTCCATGAGTCACATAGTTCGGCATTCCGTTCGACATATGCATAGAAAACATTTTGAAAGATTTGGTGGGTGAAGGTCCATAATAATAGGTAGGTAAGCATGGTCGGGGTTACTTGGGGTCGATGGAGCCCCTGATAAACCAACCTCGCCTAACATCTCTAGGGACCGACTTCAGGATTTGACCCATTATGGCGGAACCCTCCTTAGGGCGTGACTCATGGTCTCGGCGAAAGCAAGTTAAAGATCGTGTCCAACCACCCTCTGCCAGCCTTGCAAGGAAGAGGGATCAACTATAGTGGCATTAAGAGTCGGCTGGTACATGTGGATAAAGTTGCACACCCATGCAGGGTTAAATATTTTTGAAAAGCCATGTTCATGGTTATGAACGCTTGGTGACCGAATTCTTAGATCATAGGGAACTATAACCTAATCGTAAAACTTGGCAGTTCAATGTGTGCTGAAGGATGCTTCCTCACGGGTACGAGGGGGTGATCCTAGTTGTGAGATGAGGATTACTTTGGTGAATATCAAGATGATGATCAATTCTTCGGAGATGTCGTTCTCTTATCCCCTTTAAAAATATTCCGAGTAGACGAGCTTCTTCCCCCATTGTTTTATAAACAAAGATGGCTTTATGCAAAATAACCCCACCAGCCATAAGTCTTGCGGAGTATACCATGTACTCACCCTTGCTTTGTTGATACTTTTGTAGCAGAGTAAGTGTTCCCCTAAAGATGAGTTCCATATGACTTTGACACCGACGAGTAGCTTGTGATTCCTGGTTGGCAGCCTGGAATCTATGGGCTGGGACGTCATCGTTATGCTTTAGGCTTCTTAGGCCATTTTTTAAGTTTGCTATATTTAATAGCATAATTTTCCTTCCGTTGTTTGATGCTTTTGGTCAGTGACCTCTGCTTATAATATTTTGGTTCTTCGCTCAGTTATGAGCTTGCTGTAATAATTTTGTGTCGCAGGGTTACTATTGTGTTACCAATTTCTTAGTAGATATCCTCGAGCTCTAGGTTAAGCTTATGTCAGGCTAAGGTCTGGGATTTGTTTAACCCTAATCCCGGGGTGTCACATGAGGAATACCATGCTACTAGTGGAATTGAGGAAAAGGTTATTGATAGTGATGTGGATGACCGTAGTCATCCTAGCCCATGGTGTTCTAGTTTTACTCATCATCATATTGCTACTATTGGCTGCCTCCTACATTTTCCTAGTTGGGGTTCCCTCCCGTGGGGGTACAATCCTCCCCGAGGAAATCATTGATTACTGGAACTCCTCCTCATCAAGGACCCAACTCTGTCTTCCTGGCAAACCAAAAGCATGGAAAAATGGAAGAAAAACTTGGTGGATGTCACCATTAGGCTCAAAATAAAATTGAAAAACACAGAGGGAATTAGGGGCATGTAAACTCCCATGAATTTCGTGCTTGCCATATGGTTGTCATCCAAGAGCTTACTACCAGCTAGAGCTCTCTTACAGGGCTTGACAAAGTTGCTTGCATAGGCGATCTGAGTGATTAAATCTCCACAACATATATCACCCGAGTGAGCTGACGAAGTGCTGGATGAGCAAAGCACTCAAGTTTACCTTGTGCTTCATCTTGGGGTGGAGAGCCATATAAATTACACTTAACTCGGGGCTCTCCATTGCCCCGGTATCTCCCTTACCAAATATAGAATTTGCCAAGAAGGTGGCGAAGTAGCGGATGGTTGGATTCTGGATGGTGGCGCTCTTATTCCGCAAATAATCGATGTTCCTGTGGACAAAAATCTGCTCCCAAGCATGCATTTCCTCAAAGAGGACATCCTCAGTGGTATCAAGCTCTCCACCATGGAGAACCTAAAGCAATCACAAAATTGATAGAAATAGAGGCTGTGAGGTTGCACATTGAGCATGAAACTTATAGTACAATTGCGCTCTTGGAGCTCTAGGTCATCGTGGAAGGATGATATGAACTCATGTGTGGCGAGCTCGTAGGTCTCAGTGCATAGCAGGGAAAAGGGAACCATGCCGGTGCACATGGCCATCGACTCAAAGTCCTCCCTCAGGCCCTGGTGGGAGAGGAACTCACGACACACCCACTTGGTGGGTAGCACCTTGCGTTCACTCACCCTCTTGTAGCCCTTGTTCATGGCTGCCTTCAAGGAGTCCCCCTCCAAACGTCTGTTCTTTTCTCCCGACGGCTTTGCTCACTCACCATTGGATCACAATCTAGGGTTTCGAGATCAAACTAGTTGATTCGGTACGGGTGGACGGTATGGGTGGACCCGGATGTACTGGTGGTCGTTAACACCGCAGTAACTTTGGAGAAAACCTAGTTACTTTCATCAAAGCAAGGTACTAGCGGATGGTACGCGGACCTCCGGTCGCACCAGTGCTCATTATGTGATCTGCCTCGATGAGAAAACTTCTGGTGTTTTTGCGCCATCGGTACAGGCGGATGGTACGGGGACCTTCGGTCATACCGGTGCTCATTATGAGCCATGTGCCCTTCTTTCTTCTTTATTTCTCAAAACTTTCTTCTTACCTCAACCTTCTGTATTCATGGTAGCAAATTTTCTCTGTACTTCTATTACTAAATGAAATTTATTACAACAACTAAGAATAATTATAAAACTATATTATTAAAAATAGGTTGTCTCCCATTAAGCATTTTATTGAGGGGGGTTAGTCTTAGCTAACCAACCTCCAAGTTTTTAGCACATACCTCGGGCTTCCCTTCATCGAGGGCACTTACAACCTGAACACGCTTAGGTGGTGGTATATATTTCCCACATTTCTCTTGTTACTTAGGAAAATAACGGACAATCTGATCATCATAGATATTGGAAACAGTTTTCCTGCTAGAGAAGTCCACATTAGCTCCTACAGTGCTAAGAAAAGGTCTTCCAAGAATGATTGAAAGTTTGTCATCTTTAGGAACATCAAGTATAATAAAATCAGTGGGTATACCATGCTGATCAATTCTAGGTAAGACATCTTCGATCATACTGATACGTTGTTTAGTAGTCTTATCAGCCATTTCCAAAGTAATAAAAGTAGAATCTCCTAGATTTAACTTCTTAAATAGGGAATAAGGAATGACACTAACACCAGCACCTAAATCATAAAGAGCATCAAGGATTTTTATTTTTCCAGTTGCACAAGAGATAGTTGGTATACCTAGGCACCAAGCTTAGTAGGCAGTGTATCACCAAATCTTGTCATTACTGCTATAGTCTTAATTCCTTTTTTCTCTCTATTAAGAATGTCTCATATGGATTTCTTATAAGTAGGAACTTTAATTGCATCAGCCAAAGGAAGTTCTAAATGAAGATTACCCAATGCTTCAGCAAAAGAGTCATAGATGGCCTTATCTGGTTCATACTGATCACGATTAGGATAAGGAACTTTCTTCCTCATGGGTGTTACCTTCTCTTTTACATAAGTAACTGGTTCTTTTTAGTCTCCTTTTTTGTTGTAGGCTTTTGCTTGTCGGCTTGTTTTTCACTTGGAGTGATAACTTTCTCTTCTTATTCCTTTCTGAGCTCAATTTCTTCTCTTGGGTCAATCGTCTGAGCATATGAATCATATTGTTCATCTTTATCTCCTGCATCTCCCCCTTTATTTTTAATAGAAGCTTCTTGTTCTCTCTTTTGAGCTTCATAGTCGATATCATCTTGTGGATCAATAAGGTCCTCTTCTTCTTGACTCATTTCTTGAGTTTCTCTTGCTTTCCAGGCTTGTTCTTATTGATACCAAGATCACCCTTGAGGTTACTGTGTCTCTGTACCATGTCTAGTGACAATGTTAGTAGAAATAGTTTTGAGATTATAATTATTTTAACTCAAGATCAAAGCTTGAGTTTTAGCTATTTGATCACATTGGGTTTTAATTATACTTAAATATTTATCCAAGTGCCTGGTATCATGTCCTAGAATATCAAAAACTTTGGTTAACTCTTTTGTATTCTCTCTTGGATCATTAAGCATTTATAATATTTTTCACGGAACAACGGCTCTATTGATGATTAAAATTTTGCATTAGAAGATTCATCTCATCTTCTACAACAAAAGTTTGAAAAACATCCATTTTATTTTCTTTAACAAGCTCTGCAGCTATTCCTTTTTCGTATATGGACTTTTTAACTTCAGGCAAAAGTTCTTGGGTTATACGAAACATACCTTTTTGCGGCTTAATATCCTCAACATGATTGTATTGTTCATCGTTGAAGGATCTTACCTCAAAATGCTTTATGCACTCGGGCAGTGTTAGGCTACTAATAGATCCTCGTGAAGTTAAATCAATCATATGTTTTGAATCATCATTAATTCCATTATAAAAGTATTGACTAATTAAATGCTCCTTAAAGCCATGATTTGCGTCCTTCATTATCATCCCATAAAATCTATTCCATGCTTGATAAAAAAATTCTTCAACCTTTTGAAAGAAATTTGTAATGTAGTGTTTGATCTACATGATTTAGAAAAGGAGCAATTTTTATGAATGAACTCTCAGATGCAATCCTCCTAGATTTTTATAGTGTGATTGGGCAAAGATTGTAACCAAGTAAAAACTTTATGTTTTAAAGACCAGCAGAAAAGTTTAAGGAGGATAAACTCATTTGGTAACCCAGCTGGTTTGAGAGTAGCGCAGAGGTCGTGAACATTTGTCAAATGATCACTAGGATCTTCATCTTCTCTACCTGCAGAGTCAATTTCTTTCATCATATATATTAGCTCAGGATATATTTCGAACTCCTAGCTTTCAAGATCAGGATAGAGAATAGGCATTTATCTTAGGTGCATACATGGATTCCCATATTCTCCCAATGATTATTCAGGCTCTTCGGCCTCCTAGGTGATGGTCCAATCTACTATCATAGGAATCAAACTGTTCACTTCTACAAAATGTGAGTTAGTAAATCTTTCAATAAATTCTAGGCGTCTTTCAGTTGGAATATGGTTAATATATGGAGGCAAATAAGTTTTACCTGAATACGCACTACCTCTATCTTCAATAGAGATCATGGATGGTGTCTACACTTATAAATATCAAGAAACAAACACTTAGCGCTTATCTCCCCATCAATGGTTCCAGAAAATAGCTTGATGGCCTGCAAGAGCATAGATTCGTCAGAGCATATTTTCGTGAAAGTGTTAATTCCAGTTTTTGTATCGATCCCGATAAGGATCTTAAGGAAGTGCTTTATGAGGCATTTCTGTCGCACCCAAGGTGTCATGTTGTCTTGAGTGAATTGACTACAAGTACAGAGAGTGGAGCAGATTATGTGGGAATTTTAAGTAAAGAAAGATGCTAGAAGTAAATAACATAAAAAGTAAAGAGCGGGAAAAGTGTTTGGTATTCCTGCAGATGAGAAGTTAGGCGCGAAGAGAAACAATTTATGGTAATAGTGAATGTGCCAATTGGATAAAATGAGATAAGTGATTGTGATACTTCTTATTCATACGTGAGTAGGCAAGCAACCCATATACTGACTAGAAGTCCTCGATAGATTCTTCCAAATCCCTATGATCCATCTGCCTGTTACCACAACAATGGTCAGCGCACTACGTAGGATCTTTCGACCAGATCTAGGCTTTAGGCTTGGTGGTTCCTTTTTATCCTCAAGTAGTACTAGCTCCTCTTTGATATCGGCCGTGTCACTCGGGGGTCGTCGAATCGCTAGTAAACAAGTTCATACCTACGAGATCTCAGGATAATATTATCCAGTCCCTTAAATTAGACAACAACCATTAGGAAAATATTAGTCATTAACCCGTACATCCACACGGGTTTAATTTTATGTGATTGGGGTTGTTGGTTTGGAAAAGCTACCAGGTTCAGGCTCTTTGGACTTCTCAAACTTAGCACTCTCTGTACGGCTCAAACTCCTAGGTGATGGGGGAGGGAAAGATCTTCCATTATTCTTTTGCTCTCCGCTACTAATTGGCTACTCAGATTTTTATGGGCCCGTATATTAGACTTCTAATAGTTTATTTCTATGCTTCGTATTACCATACCTATTACTTTAGGAAAAGTTAAGTTGTATGTTTTGAGGCATGATACCTCCCCAATTTATGGCATGGATAAATAGGTGATCAAGAATTCACTTGTTGGTGGGCTTAGTCAATGCTAGGTCAGGATACAACTCTACAAAAAACATAGCAAATAATGAATAAATTTATAGGAACTAAGAAACATACTTACCATAGAGGCATATATTATACAACATGTGTCTTGTATTAATGACACTTCAAGAAAATATATTAATATATATATTGGATATTTGATCGCATATATTACATATCGCCAGAATCAGTATTTTATATGATATGCATTGTTTAGTAGCTGACCATATTATTATAGTATGATCACATATTTCTTACTTTATCTTGTCACATGGTAGATAACTCTAATGAAAAGGATAACATGAGTTTCTTAGTAGGAAAAGAGTTAAAAATGTAAACAATTGTTTCCTTATATACACTAATAATTTGTGTGCCACAAATAGTATTTTAGATCCGTTCATATCAAATAATCTAGATGGATTTGAGAGTGCGTTCTGGAATTCTTATTTTTTAGCTCTGGATTAACATGCATGTGTCAGTTACCTACTTACCCAAAGAAGCCACCAAGTTCTTTTCTTGTTCATTACACTTAGTCCATGAGCGGTTAGTATCGACTTTTAACTACATTGAACTTAAAAGCAACAATATGTCGGTCATGAGTAAAGTGAGTCCCATGTGGACCAACTGCTGATTGGCACACTCATACTAATGACAGTTGATGCTGGTATTGGTCTGACGGGGTCAGAACACTCCGGAAAAGGAACTGGCCGGGAATTGCTCATATTAAGAAATATTAGGGCAGTTTTATCTAAGATTTAGAAATATCGGGTATTTTTATCGTCATTCTTTTCAACATGGAGTATTTTCAGTTTGTAATTTTTTGTAAGTTCTAGGGTTTCTTTTCCAAAATTTATGACATTGTAGCAATGGTGTTGCTGTGTTACAGTTCATATTCTTGTTAATGCGTGTGCGCGTGTGTTGTGTGTGTACTATGTGTTGTCGCATTGTTTCAATGTTTCACCACCTTTTTATCTAATGGTAGACTGTAGTAGCTTCATCCTATGGTGCAGTAGGCGTCCAATCCATGGAGAGAGCCCTGAAATTATTTGGAGTTGATCATACTTGTTCTAACTTGGTCATATGGATTGATCATTTGTGTTAAATTAGCATGACAAATTCGAGTATGTGAAATTATGGGGATACTCATAAAAAGGCATGACGGATTAAAAGCATCCACATTGTGTAAAAATGTAATATATGTTTGATAAAATTAAACGGTAAAAAGATATAGAAAAGCTAACCTTCTTAAATCGTATATGTCGTCGAATTGGTAATTATTGGGTACCTTCTCTCATGTCCTTGCTTACATGCCAGCGTAGCTACACTGTTACATGTGATAATTAGCTCAGCCAAACACATATGCTATTTAGGACTGAGGATGACATAATAATCTGAGTACTGAAAATACAATAGTACAAAAAATAGTTCCTTTGATACATAGTTCTGTATTATTATTGTTATAATTATCTTTTCAAGATTACTGCAAATAAATTAAGTGACATACACAAAGTCTGTCGGATAACTATTTGTTAATGTCATGAGCATCACAACATATCGTGTAGTTAATAATCTAAAAGCTATATGTGCTTTTGCACATGCATCTGACATCATAAATCATTGAGATCACCAGTTTGTACAGGTAAAGAATTAATTGCTCAGTGTAACACCACCAAGATGGGATAGAACCTAGTTAGAGCATGCAGAGGTACATGGAACAGTGCGCAAAGTAAATCACCGGATGATCAAGATAGCCTCCTAGCATGGTGGAGGCAGACGCGGTGATGCCGCTACCGAGGTTATATAGCATATTCTGAATCTGATTTGAGAATAGGAATAAATAGAGCATTGCAGGAGATTACGATACTATATTCAAATTCGAGAGGGCGCATATAAAAGTGTTCGCTCCTGTCGCTTGCAGAGGCGAATCGCCCCCGACAAGACGGAAGCTACCTTTTCTTACCTTCATCTTCATTGACTCGATTGAAGATAATAGTAAAGAATGTAATGACAGCTGCTACAAATTGCGCCGCCATGATAAGCTAGTACATACCATAGTGGCCACTGCTAGAAATAGCGCCACGTGAGAAGTTTGTATAGATCGTGGAGACGTGTGCTAGTAATCTCGCCACCGTGAGATAGGGTGAGACGATGATTGAATTGGATTTTTTTCTCTTTTTTCGTGGAAGGAGACAACGGAGACGCCTGTCGTGTCGTGCGGGTGGAGGAGTCCCCTAATCAATCGAATGGCTATGCATGAATCATCGCTAAATCGGATGGACAAATTTCTTTAACTGTGAGGATTAACATGGAGGCTCGTACGGTGCCTCCAATTAGTAAATATGAGATATATATTCATTCTCACGTTGTAATAATCACAGCAATAAACACCAATGGATAGAAATAAAGGAGGCACAACACATCTCACCAATCCCTACATCTCCCATGCCTATGGGGATTTACTTAAACAATAGACCATAAAAGTGTGCTTTGCCACGCCCATTGATAAGACATACACACATCATACTTTTTGGAAGAATGATAGGACGACTCGAATAACAGTTCCTATTTGTGAGTCATATTTGTTTACAAAATTATTCATTTTCATAGTGGATGAACTAACGTAGCAAAAAGGAAGAATAAACCATCTAATTGTTTCTAAAAGGGTGATTTAATACTGCAAACGTTACACTCAAATTCCAAATCACACCCCTAAGAAAAGGTTGGACATTTTTCCAAATAGCTATGCCGAACTATAATGTAAATATTTCCATAGGAGCCAATTTTGTTTCTGATATCTAGGAAAATTATTCCAAATCTCGAAAATAAAGTCAGAAGAGCAACATACTCTAATGATTATTCATCCTAACTAAAAAAAACTCAGTTATACTACATGATCATGTTAACTCCCATTTAAATATTCACACTGAGATGCTCGATGAAGGAACTTCGAGCTAATTAAAGTTGTGTATCTAAACATTCAATAATTTGAAAATGTGTTCCATGGTGCAATGTTGGACATCATCCATAATATATGTTTGTCTTGATTAATGGTGGACATCATCTATGAGCACTACCTAAATTCAGTTTTGTAACTACATTTTTCGATACTAATGTCGAATATTTCTTACTATGATATAAAATTCCAATCTGCTACAAATTGTCCAAGTTGCTCAAAAAGCTTAATCAAGCATACTCTTGAAGAACATTGTAAAGACATCCAATAAACCTTTCTTTGTCGGACCTTTACAGTAGATATGTCATCTGATCAGACAGGAAATGAACTAAGAGTGTTCACAAACAAATACATAAACATGTGTTGCCATGTACCTGACTAAAGGCCACCTCTCCATGCAAAACCCATTTTCTTAAGGCGTGAACCTAATTACGGATCAGTAAAACTTCATTGGCTAAGGAAATCAATACGTGTGAAGGGTAGTGTTATGGAAAAGATGAGCTCGGAACTGAATAAATGTAGTCTGACCATACGTCCAGAAAGTATAAATCTCTACAAGTTACTTTTCTTTAGAATAGGAAGGGAGCTATGACAGTTCTGCAAGTGTCAATCTTAACAAATTTTAGGCACATAATGTTGATATTGCAGATGTATCATTGCTACATATCCAAGACGGCAGAAGTAACTGGGATTTACTTGCCATGAAGCAACTTTACAAAATAACGGAAATAAAAATAGCTTGAAATACCTTAGAATACAGAGAATTCACATGGCTGTACAGGTACTCTAATTAATACAGTTATTACTGAATTTTCCTTAGCGGTAGTAAGCTGTATATGTTTGAGGATTCAATCCGTGCTAAAGTCTCTAAGCTCCAGCAAATACGGCTGGTGCACGCCAGGAATTCGCAAATACTGTGAAGCCTGATCCACAAACATAAGTGGAAATTTGTGTGATTCAAAGTAGTGCTATCATATACATCAACAAGGACAGGAAAAATAGGAAGGCGTTGCACATAAGCTCACCAGCTCGATCAATGTTCCTGGCTTCGACCAAGTTGTTCACCACCTCAAACCACTTGCAGTTTTCTTCCGGTGGCATGTTTGGATCGAGTAGCGTGCCACTTAATTTTAGGATGTCATCGTGTTGCTTCCGCTCGCGACTGGGGCAACAGCAGTGGGGCGACCGCAGTGGCCCTGTCCTTTGCCTAAGGGGAATGGAGACGCTGCCTCGGCTAGCGAGTAGCAAAAAAATCACCAACGCCGCTGGACTGAGTGCGCACAGAGGGGAGAAGCTGAAAGCCGCCACCCCTGTCGTTACTTCGTTGTGGCACGGCCCATGGCTCATGCTGGCCCGATTCATGAGAAGGAGTCCAGATCGGTCGTCGGAGCAGCAGCCCTGCAACGTGAGATGGTCAGCTAGCACGTAGTAACTTCACAATGAAACAGAGCGAAATCAATACCCGAATGCGTCGGTAGCCTATGTAGTCGTCCCCCCGTGCCTTTCCCTTCGGTGGTGCCGGTGTAATCAGCAATGGTGGCCACAGCGAAGACCAGGAGGAAAGGACAAGGAGTTGTTTGGTTTTTTTTCTTTTCTTTCATGATGCCTCCTTGCATACCTCCTACGGGTAAAGGAAATGGTTTAAAGGCCGCATTGGCAGGCCTGTTAAACGTTTGACAGCCCGAGAAACCAGGTGAGGTTGGACTCGATCTTTGGAGCAGTAGCCCATCAATGAGGCTAGACTCGTCGAGGCGATGAACAAAGTGAACCATCGCTGTAATGATCTTTCGGTAGTATAAGTAAGTCGATGCGGACCTTTGGATGGCTAGATCGGACGTTCCAATGCTCTAAATCGCCGTGGAGGCTCCTAGGTAGGTAGGTTATACTGTTTCTTAATAAGAGAAAGACAGATCAAATGCATAATAATATTGCAAATAGAAATCATCTCAACTTTACCGTAGCAAGCCACACTATCTGTTGAGGATCAAATCAAATACAAACCAAGTTTGATCAAAGGTTCAAACCCTAATCTTACAAGTGTGAATCTCTCTCTCTCTCTCTCTCTCTCTCTCTCTTAGTACAAGTGGGGATGATGGTGGAGTGGATTGATGACCCATAAGTATAGGGGATCACAACAGTCTTCGAGGGAAGTAAAACCCAATTTATTGATTCGACAAAAGGGGAGCCAAAGAATATTTATAAGCCTTAACAACTGAGTTATCAATTCAGCTGCACTTGGAAACAATCTTGCTCCCAGTAGTTTATCAATAGCAACATTTTTGTAGTAGTGATAGCAAAGTGATAGTAGTAGTAAAAGTAAATATAGTAGTAACAATTGCAGTAAACAGTAGGATTAAAGCGCGGTAGGCATAGGGATGAATGGACGGACGTTGCATGGACAAAACAATTCATGTAGCAATCAAGATATAGGGCATTTGTAGATAAATAAGGTAAAGCATTCAAGTACTAAATAATAATAGGCATATGTTCCATATATAGTCATACGTGCTCGTAATGAGAACTTGCACAACATCGTTTGTCCTGCCAGCCCGTTGTAGCGGGGCCTCTAGGGAATCTACTGGCAATTAAGGTGCTCCTTTTAATAGAGTACCGGAGCAAAGAATTGACACTCTATGAACACACGTGATCACCATATCATAGCCATTCCCTCCGGTTATCCCGATTCTTGTCACTTCGGGGCCGTTGGTTCCAGACAACAATATGTGTATACAACTTGTAGGTAAGATCATAAACAATACTATCATCATGAATCAATTACATGTTCGGATCTGAAATCATGGCACTCGGGACCTAGTGACTAGCATTAAACAAAACAAGTTGCAACAAAGTCAAAAAGCACTAATAATAGATACTAGGCACCATGCCCTAACAATCTGATGCCATTACATGAACGATCTCATCCAGTCCCTACCATCCCCATAGCCTACAACAGAGGATTACTCACTCATGGATGGAGGAATCATGGATGGTTGATGGAGAAGAGATAGTGATGATGATGGCGATGATCTCCTCTAATTCCCCGTCCCGGCGGGGTGCCAGAACGAGGTTTCTGGTTCCGGATCGGGGTATCTGGTGGTGGCGGCACAGCTGAACTCTATCTAGAAAAACGTCGAAACCCCCTATGTTTTTAGGTTAGAGGGCTTATATAGGCGAAAGGAGAGGTCGAAGCGGAGTCCGATGGGGCCACACCACCCCCTGGCGTGGCCTGGACTAGCCCGCGCGACCAGGTGGTGTGGGCCCCTCGTGGCTCTTCTTCGTCTCGTCTTCTGGCTCTGCGAGTCTTCTGGTAAAATAGGAGTTTTGTGATATTTTCTGGGATTTTTCCTAAAAGTTGATTTCCTGCACAAAAACGAGACACAAAGGCAATTCTGCTGAAAATAGCGTTACTCCGCATTAGTTGTATCCAAATCACACAAATTAGACAAGAAACCATAGCAGAAGTGTTCGGGAAAGTAGATATGTTTTGGACCTATCGACTCCCCCCAAGCTTAGCTTATTGCTTGTCCTCAAGCAATTCAGTTGAAAACTGAGTGCGATAAAAGAAACTTTCACGAACACATTTGCTTCATAAGATGTATATATTTGGTGAGTGATCAAATACTTAGACAATTCATAATAAGGAGTATGAAAATAAGTTTACCCAATGGTTGTAACATCCCAAAAATATTAATCAAGCTTATCAAGCCCTAATCACCCAAGTTTAGGGTTAACAAAAACTTTTATAATTAAACCTAATAAGAGTGTATGTGTGATTTGAATTAGTGTATGAATGAGTGCAATTGCCATGTTTGATGGTTACCCATGATAAGGATTGGTTCAAAGATGAATACTAAATCATCTAGATCAAATCCAAGCAGAATCAAACAAAGGAAAAATCAAATATAAGATATATAAGCAAATGGTCATTTTGGCCAAACTTATCCACTAGACCACTTTGAGTGTTCCTAGTAAAGAATTTTCAATAGAAACAATTCCAATTCTTTTCACCCCTTGCTAGATCAAGTAAAAGTGAATCCAAGCAAACTTTACAAAGTGGCAGAAACTAAATTCAAATCAATTTAAGAGGCAGTGCAAAATTGAATCAAGATCATATGTATAGATCACACTTTCTCAAAAACCACTCAAATCAATTCCAATTGACAAATCCCAGCAACCACAGTCTACCAAGCAAACAACAAGATCACTCACCAAATATCTTTTAAAAATTCGAATTATGAATTCATGTGGCCATTGTGTCGAACACCTGGCATGCAGTACAACCTCACCAACTAAACACTATTTGGAATTATCATTTTCTCACCAAATGTACTGCAATCTTCTCCACTACTTGTCCTCGATCAATCCCAGTACTTTGTCGTGCAGTGGAGAGCCCTTTGCCAACCGTTGCACCAGGGAGATGCCCATGCCGAGCCGTCCATGCCGGTCGAGCACGAGCCAGTCGCTGCGCACCGCGCCGCCCTCTACCACGACCCCCATGAGGTAGGCGTGACCTCACCGCCACCCCCTGACCACCCTGGACCAACGGCAAGGCGAGAAGGAGCCAGAACAATCGCGCCCATTTAACCCCTGGCCATGTCGAGAGAACGACGGAGCACCACAGCCGCCTCTCTCGCACACGTCGCGCCTCACTCTCTCTGCCCATACCCGCGTTCGCCGTAGCACTAGTGAGCTCCTAGACAAGATCGTTTGCCGTCTCGCGCCCCGTGACCATCGTACCAAGTGACGAACGCCTGCGTACCTGCCCAGAGCACCGACATATCCTGGCCAATGGAGAGCGCCCCTTGCCATGACATGTCTTCCATGACGACCGCCATCATCCACCGCCTCGACCCAAGCCCTCCACCGTGAGGATTGCAACCTTTAGTAGCGTCACCGGAGTAGCCCGACCATGCCGCCCAACCGCCACACTGGGTGTATAAATAGAGACCACCCTAGACCTCAATCTCCACGCCATTCCACTCTCCACTCACCACAGAACCTCACTGTCCCTTCCCCGGAGCAAGGCAAGCACCACATCGTCGGAATTTAGCCAAAGTCCGGCGCTGCAGAGGAGGAAGGATCCCGTTGATTGCGACCACCCTAGGAGCCACCGTGATCGTGCCTCGAACCGCCATTGACGACAACCTCATTCGCCACCATCGCCGACCTTAGCTGGATCCCAAGTGAGCCTCACGTGACCCCCACCGCCACGTTACGGTTTAGTTCTCGCCGGAGCAGTTCGACGTAGAAGATGAACCTCAGTTGTTAGATCGTGTTCTAATCGTAGGGCTCAGATTGAAACTTACCGATTCGGCTTAGTTAAGTCACTGACGAGTATGAACCATCTGTCAGTAGCCAGCTGCGCCAGCGCAGTGCAGTTGGGCCGGCCTGTTTAGTTTCCCGCGCAGAGCCCACCCATTCAAATAGGATTTTTCCATTTTAGTTAAAACTAGATTCTGTCAGTAGATTCAAAAATCAATTCAAAGAGATTCCTTGAACCAAAATGCATGAATCCAATTTTTTTTGAAAGGTATGGAAATTATCAAATCACTCCCATTGGATTCAAACCAATTGGAATTATAGATCACCTATACCAAAAATAACAAGACAGAGACTTTTGACACTTCAAACATTTTTCTAAAATAAACTATAAATGCTTTTGAGATGATTCCACCACTCAAAAATCACATTTTCCATGCTCTACCTGAATATGTAAAAACATTTGGTTTTACAGATATTAAAATGGGACTAGTATTAAAAGAAGGCTATATAGGCTTTTCTAGTCATTGAAATCTTATTAATTAATAATATAAAATCGTGTAATGCATGACCACCCTTTTTAAATCACATTCCCAAGGTTGAGAATATATGGTGAGGACACGGTCCATATGAACCTATATTCTAGTTGGAGAATATTAAATCTTAAACAATTTCAATGAGTATAAATTACTTTTCTTATTAAAGAAAAATAAAAATGTGCCATTATAACATGGAATGATTGAGATGATATTAGATCATCTAGTATGATCCTTGTGTGCTAAATAGGAGTAGTGAAGTGTTGTTTGCTAATTGTGTACATTGGATGTATTTATAGACGCTAGTACCGACACGGGATTCAACGAAGAGGAGTACTTCGAGGAGGAGGAAAACTTCAATGACTGCAACAACTTTTCTGCTCAAGGCAAGCCATCACAAATTGCAAGCTAGAACTATGCATACTATATATGCAAGCCCCTTATACGAGATGCACTAGGCATACCTAGATGTGCAACTTTACCGTTCCTAGTTTTTACTCCAAGCTTTACTTTCCCCTTTACTATAGTTATTACTTAGTTAATGACTTGTGACTAGTGGAAAATAGAATGGATCCTATCAAGATCTTAGGATTAGTCTTGGATACTTGTACCAAATTAGCACCCCCAAATAGGGATTACCCTCAACTTTAGTGGCTAGTGATAAGCTTAAAACTTGATCACTTTAGATGGGAATACTTGGTGAAAATGATTATGAAAACCTTGGAATGATGATTCATTCTATTGAAATGTTTTGACATGTGTTGATGAAAATGTTGAGGCATGAGCCTTGATCCTTTATAAAAACTTATGGTTGGGTTCGGATGCGATACCATTCCAATTTTATGGTACAACCACAATACATGAGTTGGGTAGGGCTTGACTGGAAGTTTATATGTCTTAGTATGGGTTCCCTTGTGGAAGAGGTTGGGCTGAGGCTACCTCGTGATGAATGTCCACCTATGAAGTACCAAGATGACAGATAGTCATGGTTCGGAGGCCAAACTCATAGGGGAGGTGCCTATACTAGGGTGTGTAATTGAAAGGTTAAGTTTGATCGCATACCAAGTATGATGATTCAGGTTTATTCCTGACAGATGTATCATATTTTGTGGTAAAAGTGTACAGTCTCTGCAGAGTGTCAAACTATTCGAATAGCCGCATCCGCAGTTATGGACAGTTGGAGTGGCCATACTGTTCCGTTATTAGATTTTTTGAAAATGATTTGTGACTTGAAAGATGACCTTGACTTGACCATAACAGAATTGTGGACATGAAAACTAGTTTCCCCCTTAAGTGATATAGATAACAAGATTAGGTCTTTACTCTTGAAATCCTGATGAAGTAAATCTGGCTTTTTGCAAAACCAACCTAGAGCTTAAGTTTCCTATTAGCTTTGACCTTACTTATACTAGTATTAGTTTGCGAGTACTTAAAGAGTACTCATGGCTTTGTCCCTGGCTATTCCCATGGCCAGACTATGAGGAGGATTACCCGGAAGATGGACAGCAGGAGGTCTATGACAACTAGGATTATCTCCCATCGTCAGCATTGCTTGTGACCCTGAAGATGAAGCCCAACTATGTTCACTTTCTGCTCCTTTGATTGTATTAAAGACTGGATCATGAGATCATTTGTTTGTAAGAACCTTATTATGGTTTGTAATGGATGATGTACCGTGGTACCACTTCTGTTATGTCTCGCAAAAATGGTAATCCTGGGATTGCGATGTACGGTGTAACAGGCATATGGACATAAAAATCCGGGTGTTGACAAGTTGGTATCAGAGCCATCCTGACCATAGAAGACCCTAGTTAGAATGGACGCCTTGAAAAATATAGCTTCAAAACAAAGAAAGTGAGTATTTACAAAAACCTATTCTCATTCTTATCCTTGAAATTCTTTCCAAAAGATATCACTTAAACTCTTACAAGTCTACTTAAAACTTGACACACTTGATCACTCCACTAACTTACTAATGTCAAATACAACAAGTTCTACCAGTTAGGCAACGGAGGCCACCTGATCTTTGAGAGGGATCTAGATGCACTCGCAGAGCATCTTGATACATTGCAAATGTATCTATAATGTTTGATGTTCCATGCTTGGTTCTATCCACTTTTTTGTGTTTTGTTCCAACTTTGGAGTACTTTTCATATGATTTCTTGGACTAACCTATTAACAAGAGCCATAGTGCCAGCTGCCTGTTTTCTGCTGTTTTTGGTTCCAGGAAAGTCAGAAAATGAATATTCTCGGAATTGGACAGGACAAAAGCTAAAGTGCCTATTTTTCCAAAAGGGATCAAGTGCCAGAATACGAGACGGAGAGGGGACAGGGGCCGGCCACACCACATGGCCACGCGGCCAGGCCTGGCCCGCACCAGGGGGTGGTGTGGTGGCTCCCAGCAGCCCCTCGGCCTCTCCTTCCGCCTATATATTGCCCTCGGGATGAAAATCCTAAGTACCCGATCAAAAATCCACGAAAGAGTCTGTAGCCGCCGTCATCTCCATCCCTAGATTGGGAGGGATCTGAAGCTCTTCCTGGCACCTGCCCAGAGGGAATTCACCACGAGGCCTTGTTCATCACCATGCAAGCCTCCGGTGTGATGCGTGAGTAGTTCATCCTTGGACTACGGATCCATGTAGTAGCTAGATGGCTGGTTTCTCCTCCTTTGTGCTTTCATGTTTAGATCTTGTGAGCTCCGTTCATGATCAAGATCATCTTTTTGTAATCCATACATGTTGTGTTAGCGGGGATCCGATGGATACTGATATGCTATTTCAGATTGATTATTGATTCTATCATGTCTTTGTTATTTGAGATCTTGCATGCTTTCCGTTGTTAGTAGCTATCTTGGCCAAGTAGATGCTAGAAACTCCAAGAGTTAGTATTTATGCTCGATAGTGGGTTCATGCCTCCGTAACTGGGAAGTGACAGAAATCTCTAAGGTACTAGATGTGTTGTTACTAGGAGAAAACAACAATCCTTTGTTTATAGAACAATCATTGTTTACTTTACACGCAGTTCAGAAGAAATAATCTGCTTGCAACTTAATCTGGAGGGTTGGATGATAACCTGAAGGTGGATTATTAGTCATAGATGCAGTTGGATGGCGGTCTATGTATTATGTTGTAATGCCCAATCAAGTCTCAAAGGAGTCAAGATGATTAGTATATGCATGTATTGCTTTCTTGGTGTTTGTCAATTGCCCCGCTATAATTTGTTCACCCAGCATGTTATCTATCTAAGGAGAGACACCTCTAGTGAACTATGGATCCTGGTCCTTGTCTTTTAAATACAATCTACAATCTTTTACTACTTTGTGTTTACTTTCTGAAAACTTTTACGTCTTTCATTCGATACGTTTAATCCTTTGTTTTCCGCAAAACACGGTGAGATTCACAACCTCATCGCAAGTTGGGGAAAAAGTTTTGTGGTTGTGTTGTGCAGGTCTCCACGTTGCTACTAGCACCGGTAGTGCGCCCTGCCAAAGCTCAGCTAGTAACGCCTTTGGGGTGTTTCCTTGCTCCTACTGGTTCGATTAAACCTTGGTTTCATAACTGAGGGAAACTTGCTGCTGTGCTCATCATACCTTCCTCTTGGGGTTCCTAACGAGCTATACATCAACACCGCCACCAAGCATTTTTCTAGGCGCTGTGCATTGAGCCATCAAGCATTTTTCTGGCGCCGTTGCCGGGGAGTCAAGGACATCTTCACAAGGGGAGTCCCTCATAACCAATCTCTTTACTTTGTTGTTTTTGTTTTGCTTAGTTTTCTTTTTGCTTTGTTTGCTTGTTTTGTTATTCAAAAACACAAAAAAATTAGTTTTACTTGTTTGCTTTCTTATTTGAAAACCCAAAAATATGACTACTCTTGAAAACACTAAGTTGTGTGACTTCACTAGAACCAACAACAATGATTTTATGAGCACACCTATTGCTCCACCTGTGGCTGAAAATACTTTCTTTGAGATAAAACCTGCTTTGCTCAATCTTGTTATGAGAGAACAATTTTCTGGTATTGGTAATGAAGATGCTGCTTCCCATCTAAATAACTTTGTTGAACTTTGTGAGATGCAAAAGCATAGGGATATAGATGGTGATATTATTAAACTGAAATTGTTTCCTTTCTCTTTGAGAGGAAAAGCTAAAGAATGGTTGAATTCCTTAACTAGGAATAGTATTGATTCTTGGACTAAGTGCAAAGATGATTTTATTGGAAAATACTATCCTCTTGCTAAGATTATATCCATGAGAAGTGAAATAATGAAGTTTAAACAACTTGATAATGAGCATGTTGCTCAAGCTTGGGAAAGAATGAAATCTTTGGTAAAGAATTGTCCCACTCATGGACTGGCTGCTTGGATGATCATCCAAACTTTTTATGCAGGATTGAACTATTCTTCAAGGAACCTATTGGATTCTGCTGCTGGAGGTACCTTTATGACCATCACTTTAGGTGCTGCAACAAAACTTCTGGACAATATGATGGTTAATTATTCTGAATGGCATACTAAGAGAGCTCCACAAGGTAAGAAGGTAAATTCTGTTGAGGAAACCACCTCCTTGAGTGATAAGATTGATATTATTATGTCTATGCTTGTTAATGGGAAAGCCCATATTGATCCAAATAATGTTCCTTTAGCCTCTTTGGTTGCTCAAGAAGAGCAAGTTGATGTGAACTTCATAAGAAATAACAACTTTGGCAACAATGCTTATGGTAATAATACTTATAGGAACAATTTTGGTAACAACAATTATAAGCCATATCCTCCCAACAATGGTAATGCTTATGGAAATTCCTACAACAATAATAAGAGTGCTCCCTCTAAACTTGAAGTTATGCTTAAAGAGTTTATTAGTAAACAAACTGCTTTTAATAAAACTATTGAGGAAAAACTCTCTAATGCAGAAAGAAATATAGCATCTTTGGCTAAAGCTCAATCTTCTTTGAATAAAATGGCTGCTAAACCTGAAACTAATGAGAATCCCTTTGCAGCTACTAATGCTATACAAGTAAGAATTGATGAAAATGTTAGACTATTAGCTGAATTACATGCTAAGTGGGAAAGAGAAGATGAAATTGCTAGAAACATTAGTGTTTCTACTATTACCACCACTAGTGTTGAGGTTAGCAATAGTTCTACTACTTTAGATGATAAATTTGATTTTGATCTTGATGGTTGCAACATCTCTGAAGTTATTAAGTTCCTACAAAATCTTGCTAAAAGTCCTAATGCTAGTGCTATGAACATGGCCTTTACAAAACACATTACTGATGCTCTCATAAAGATTAAAGAAGAAAAGATGACACATAAAGCTTCTATTCCTATAAAACAAGAAGATGGTTGGAAACCCATCATTAATATGAAAGTGAATGACTTTGATTTCAAAGCTTTGTGTGATCTTGGTAGTAGTGTTTCTATTATGCCTAGAAGGATTTATGATATGCTTGATTTGCCTCCTCTTGAAGATTGTTATTTGAATGTCCCACTTGATGATAATGCTAAAAATAAACTCATGGGGAGTCTTAATGATGTTCTTATTATGGTTAATGATTCCTATGTCCCCGTTGATTTCTATGTTTTGGATGTTGAATACAATGCTTCTTGTCCTATTACTTTGGGAAGACCTTTTCTTAGAACTGTTGGTGCCATCATTGATATGAAAGAAGGCACCATTAAATATCAATTCCCACTCAAGAAAGGTATAGAACACTTCCCTAAAAAGATAGAAAAAATTTCTTTTGCTTCTCCTATGAAAACAAAATTTGGTCTTAATGCTTCTTCATTTGATAACACTTGATTCTTTCTTTGCTTCTTACGCCTAACTTAAAGGCGTTAAAGAAAAGTACTTGTTGGGAGATAACCCAAGAGTTTTAGATGAGTCTTGGAAGTTATTAACTCTGTAATAACCTCTCCTTATCCTTTTTATTTGCTTTTTGTGCCAAGAGTAACCTCTAATGAGAGTGAAGTAATGATTGGGAAAGTTGCTGTCCTGAAACAGATTTTTGTGCTTCACCGTAAACATTCCTGATAGAGCTCTGTATGTCGGATTGAGCTGTAATTTTTTGTGCTTCTGCCCCAGGTTGTTATCTAACTTTCGTTAGTTCAACACGTTTTGATTTGAGCAACAGAAGGTCTTCCAAAAAATTCGTCCTTACCTGCTGGTCTGTTTTGACAGATTTCTGCCATTTTCTGCATTTGCTTCTTGTGGGTTCCTTTTTGAGTTCTTTTGGGGAATTGAGATTTTTGAAGGAAGTGCTACAGTATCCAGTGTTCTAATGGAAGTTTATTTGGTGTTAGAACTGAACCTTAAGACTTATTTATCTTAAGTGCACTAATGTTGCTAATGAGATTGTGTGAAGTTTTGTATGAAGGAAAAATTTTAGGTGTATGGAAGGAATGAGTAATGAGATGAAGGATGGACTAAAGCTCAAGCTTGGGGATGCCACGCGTGTCACCCCAAGAAATATCCAAGAAGTACAAGCGTCAAAGCTTGGGGATGCCCAAGGCATCCCCTTCTTCATCAATAAAAATTCCAGGTTTCTTCCAAACGCTTCATTTTTATTGTTTCATGCACAATTGTGTTTTTCTTGGAGCGTCTTCTTTTTCGTTTTTGTTTTGGTTTAGTTTGATTTGTTTGCTTAGTTTTCTGAATAAGTTGGTTGGACCCCTTCTTTCTTATATTTGGTTTTCAAATAGTTTGGTTTGGTTTGGAAAAGAGTAGGAAAGTTCATGCTTATGTGGTAAAAAGAGCTCGTTCTTGACTGTGGCTATGCTTTGTCATGCCATGCTTGATATTGTTTTGGCTTTATGCTTAGTATTCTTTGTTGTAGCATGACTTGTTATAAACAATTGAGATTGCTTAATGTGCCTTGGATGAATCATCCGTTGTTTTAGCATATTAAAGCATAGTATAGTGGTATTCTCCTTTGATGCTTTATTTGGGTTGACTTGGCACATGCTCACAGCATGTTATGACTGTCACAAGTCACCATAGCCTTTATGATCCTTTAGTTTTCAACTTGTAGTATCACTTTATTCTTTGATCAATGATGTTTTGTCGCTCTGCATGATTATGGCCATTATTGCTCTCTTAGTTTGTTGCTCCCAGTCTTTTGCTAGCCTCCACAACAAGGTATGAGTTCCACTCATGCATCCAACTCCCTAAACCAAGTTATTCCAAAAGTCCACCATACCTACCTACTAGCTTATGCTATTCCAAGTATATTCATGCTTTTGTTTACCTTCCACTTGTTATGAAAAAACTAGTGATTAAAGCTCTCACAAACTTGATGGCACACTTTACTTTTTGCCTCTAATAAACTTGAACCATTGGGTCCTTATTTGTTGCGTATATGCTTGCGCTTTATAAGTTGAAATTAGCAAAACCATGTTTCATGGGGAACGCTTTCAACATTGCACTTGTACTTTCTACCCCGTTGATATCATGTTCTTTTGCTTACGGATCCCGACGGTGTGAAATAAAAGTGGAACTTGTAAGATCATGGAGTTTGTATGTGTATTAGAGAAACGCCTGGGCCGCTAGCCTAAGACATGCCTAATCATGGTGGAAACTTGCAGCATCACCATAATGAGCACTCTATGAAGCATCCTCAATAAAAACCTATGCAAATAGCAAATAAAAAGATCGCTGAGATGCTCATTGTGTGCTTGCCTTGTCATTTTGATTATGGGAAAGCTCCCATATCATGTGCAAGGGGTACCCCGTTGGCGGTTCTTAATGATACACATGTACTTACAATGACAAGAGCTTACTCGTGACTGAAGTTGTGTAGCATGAGGATCAGTCTTCGTAAGTAAGGGGCAAGAGATTTCGTTTTATAACTTGTCAAGCATATCCTCTTAGTTGTGTGACTTTAACCTTAATCACTTCAAGATGCTTATGGTAGGGGCAATGAGAGCTGAAAGCTATAAGTACCATAATTTTTGGAAGCTCTTTATGAGACTTGAATCCCTACTTCCTTTTACAAAAGGCCTTTCTTCCACCATTACATTGAGTCTACACCTTCTATCTTTATGCACCTACTTTGAGAGCATAGTGGCCATTCTTAGTTCTATGTGCATTGTCCCAAGACTAGTTGATTGATGCATAACTTGTTATTGCTTGTTTTTAACTATTGTATCTAGTCACTCTTATGAACTTTGAAGGTGTCCTATGCATTTATATTTGATACTCTATTGAGGGACAAGCGGAATACTATTATGCTATGTTTTATTTATGTGAAACAAACAAACGTCTTGCAAAGCATGTTATTCATGATTCTTTTGTTTGTGCCTTTTCATGTTGCATCATAGTTTCTTTGCTTATTGCTAGAACTTTGTCTTTCATGTTATGATTGAAGTACTATGATCCCAGCTTTGAGTGTTTTGCAAATACCTTGATCAAGTCTTTGATGGTGCATGTCACCTCAAAAATTATTTCTTTTTATCACTTACCTACTCGAGGACGAGCATGAGTTGAGCTTGGGGATGTTGATACATTGCAAATGTATCTATAATTTTTGATGTTCCATGCTTGGTTCTATCCACTTTCTTGTGTTTTGTTCCAACTTTGGAGTACTTTTCATATGATTTCTTGTACTAAGCTATTAACAAGAGCCATAGTGCCAGCTGCCTGTTTTCTGCTGTTTTTGGTTCCAGGAAAGTCAGAAAATGAATATTCTCGGAATTGGACGGGACAAAAGCCAAAGTGCCTATTTTTCCGGAAGGGATCAAGTGCCAGAATACGAGGCGGAGAGGGGCCAGGGGCCGGCCACACCACCTGGCCACGCGGCCAGGCCTGGCCCGCGCCAGGGGGTGGTGTGGTGGCTCCCGGCACCCCCTCGGCATTTCCTTCCGCCTATATATTACCCTCGGGACGAAAACCCTAAGTACCCGATCAAAAATCCACGAAAGAGTATGTAGCCACCGTCATCTCCATCCCTAGATCGGGAGGGATGTGAAGCTCTTCCCGGCACCCTGCCGGAGAGGGGAATTCACCCTGGAGGCCTTCTTCATCACCATGCAAGCCTCCGGTGTGATGCGTGAGTAGTTCATCCTTGGACTACGGATCCATGTAGTAGCTAGATGGTTGGTTTCTCCTCCTTTGTGCTTTCATGTTTAGATCTTGTGAGCTCCGTTCATGATCAAGATAATCTTTTTGTAATCCATACATGTTGTGTTTGCGGGGATCTGATGTATACTAATATGCTATTTCAGATTGATTATTGATTCTATCATGTCTTTGTTATTTGAGATCTTGCATGCTTTCCGTTGTTAGTAGCTATCTTGGCCAAGTAGATGCTAGCAACTCCAAAAGTTAGTATTTATGCTCGATAGTGGGTTCATGCCTCCGTAACTGGGAAGTGACTGAAATCTCTAAGGTACTAGATATGTTGTTGCTACTAGGGAGAAAACAACAATCCTTTGTTCATAGAACAATCGTATTATTTACTTTACACGCAGTTCGTAAAGCAATAATCTGTTGCTTGCAACTTAATACTAGAGGGGGTTCGGATGATAACCTGAAGGTGGATTATTAGTCATAGATGCAGTTGGATGGCGGTCTATGTATTATGTTGTAATGCCCAATCAAGTCTCAAAGGAGTCAAGATGATTAGTATATGCATGTATTGCTTTCTCGGTGTTTGTCAATTGCCCCGCTATAATTTGTTCACCTAACATGTTATCTATCTAAGGAGAGCCACCTCTAGTGAACTATGGATCCCGGTCCTTGTCTTTTACATACAATCTACAATCTTTTACTGCTTTGTGTTTACTTTCTGCAAACTTTTACTTCTTTCCATTCGATACATTTAATCCTTTGTTTTCCGCAAAACATGGTGAGATTGACAACCTCATCGCAAGTTGGGGACAAAGTTCTGTGGTTGTGTTGTGCAGGTCTCCATGTTGCTACTAGCACCGGTAGTGCGCCCTGCCAAAGCTCAGCTATTTACACCTTTGGGGTGTTTCCTTGCTCCTACTGGTTCCATTAAACCTTGGTTTCATAACTGAGGTAAACTTGCTACTGTGCTCATCATACCTTCCTCTTGGGGTTCCCAACAAGCTCTACATTAACACCGCCACCAAGCATTGTTCTGGGCACCATGCATTGAGCCATCACATCTCGAGCGCTCGCACCTAGAGTTCTTCGGGGCACAACTCAACGATCACGTGGGAGGAGAGCTACAATGGTTCATCATTGCCGAGCTGAGAGTAAGAATGGAGCCACCTCTTTCCGACAAGATTCAGTTCAGAGTTTGCGAGAACAACTGGCTAAACAGATTAGCCAGGGCTATGCAAGAAGCTTTTGCTCGCTTGTGTTCTCAGAACATCAACGAGATCATTGGAACCCGTTTTTCTCACTATGCCAGATGTGACTCAATGGGACAGCCGCAATCCATGCCAGCACATCTAGATTTGAGGAACTATGTGGATCACATGGACTTCATGCTCCATGAGACACAAAAGGAGTTAGGCAATGCTCGTGATCACGTCAACCAGAGCAATGCTGAAGCTGTTGAGAGAAAGCAAACCATCGCCATGCTCGCCAAGGATCGCAAGTCTCTTCATCAACAACGTGACAAGAAGGATCGTACCATCGCCCGTCTTCGTCAGAAGATAGCAACCTTGGAGGAGACCATCCACGACCAGGAGATCCAGCTGGAGGAACAGCGGGAGGAGGAAGGTGAAGACATCCGAGGGGATATTCACTCTTACCTTAGTGATGACGATGACTACCTAGAGGACGAGGCCATGGAGGACCACACTTATGAGGATGATGCTGCCTTAATCGATGATGATTAGTTGCACCTGAGCACTACCGTAGGAATGAGATGTACCCGGTCCCATTGTATCGTAGTTTCACATAATGGTTCCTAAAACCATCTGTTTTGTATTTGTGTTGTGGTGTGTGTTTGTATGGTGTGCCATGAATGAATGCATGAAAATAAGTTGTTAGTGTCCAAAACCCGAGTTATACTCAAAGTTTAAAGCTTTTAAAACAAAACCATGAACCCTAGAAAATTTCCCTCTTGTCTCACTATCTATCTCAATCTTCAGATGACTCGTGGAAATCCCGGAGGAAGCAGTTCACCTCAGGACCAAATGTTGCAGATTCTGCAAATGCTAGATTCTAATCGTGAAGCTGCTAGAGCTGAACGTCAAGCCAACTTAGCCACTCTTCAACAGATAACCCAAATGGCTCACAATAATCAAGGCCATGGAAACCAAGATCACCATGGATCCAAACTTATGAACTTCCAGAATACCAACCCACCCATGCTTAGCAAGTCTGAAGAGCCCTTAGATGCAGATGATTGGCTGCAGACCATGGAAAACAATCTAGAAGTTGCAGGAGTTGATGCAAATGAGAAGGTGTTATTTGCTACCCACTATTTGTCCAGCTATGCTAGATCTTGGTGGAATAGTACCCGAACAATGCATGGAGGTCAGATGATGACTTGGGAGGAGTTCAAACTCAAGTTTAGCAAAACCAATGTGCCCCCAGGTTTGATCAAGAGGATGAGGGATGAATTCCGAGAACTGAAGCAAGGAAGGATGATGGTACTGGAGTACCGTGACAAATTTCTGTCACTAGCTAGATATGCCCCTGATGAGATTGACACAAAAGCCAGGAAGAAAGAAAGGTTCCTGAACGGTCTGCATGATGAGATGCAGACAGTGCTAGTCAACATCCCCTTTGATGACCTAGAAGCCTTAGTGGATTCTGCCATCAAGATGGAAGGCAAGATTAACCAGGCCAGTGTGAACCGCAAGCGTCGAATGATGCATCAACCAGGACCCCTCCATACCCCGAAGTATCGCCCCAACCCGTCTGCAGGATATGCACCCCGAAACAACAACAGACCCCCAATGAACCGCCCGAACTATCCCAACCATGGAGGAGGAAACCGAAGGCCAGAGGAAACCATAACAACAACCTGAGCAACTCTAATAATTTCAACCGTGCACCGCCCAAGTCCAACAACAACCACAACAATACTGCCCCAAGGACTGGAAGCAATGTTGTGCCTATCGCAGGGAAAGTCAAGTCAATGATCACTTGTTTTGAATGTGGAGTCAGGGGTCACTACTCCAACGAGTGTCCCAAGAAGCTTGCCGCAGCAACCAATGTGAATGCACCTGCCCAACAGCAATGTTGTGTCCAGCCTAGAAAGAGATTCGCCCCAGGAAATCCGTACAACCGTAATGGCCGTCTGTTCCACATGAGTGCTGAGGAAGCCCAGGAAGCGCCAGATGTCGTGCTGGGTATGTTTTCTGTTAACTCAGTATTAGCAAGAGTGTTGTTTGATTCTGGAGCATCGCACTCGTTTGTTACAGAAGAATTTGCTTGCACTAGTAAGATTCAACCCACAAATCTAAAGCATGTTATGATAGTTCAAATCCCTGGTTTGACCACCAAAGCTAGAAAAGTTTGCAAATCCGTACCCATCAGAATCCATGGTATAGATTTTTATGCCAATCTAATAGTACTTGGAACCAAAGGTTTGGAAGTAGTACTAGGCATGAATTGGATGTCGAAACATCAAGGATTAATCGACTGTGCTAAGAAAGCCATAACAATGACTAGTAGCATCGGAGTATCAGTAGAACATGTATCTGAGACATTACCCCGCCAATTCAAGTGCAACAAGAGTTTAGCCAAGACCACCATTGACCAAGTCAGAGTAGTCTGTGAATACCCTGATGTGTTCCCAGATGAATTGCCCGGTATGCCCCCAGATTGGGATATCGAGTTCATCATTGAACTAATCCCTAAAACCGGACCCATAGCTCAGAGACCTTATAGTATGAACACATATGAACTAGTGGAACTGAAGAAGCAACTTGATGATATGCTAGAAAAGGACTGATTCAACCTCGTGCATCGCCATGGATATCACCTGTTTTGTTCGTTGATAAGAAGGATGGAGCCAACCGTCTTTGTACGGGTTATCGGAAGCTGAATGATGTCACCATCAAGAACAAATACCCTTTGCCAAAGATAGAAGATTTGTTTGATCAACTGACTATTGCCAGTGTGTTTTCTAAGATTGATCTTAGAACTGGTTATCATCAATTGAAAATTCATGCAACAGATATCCCAAAGACTGCCTTCACCACTAGATATGGATTGTATGAGTACAATGTCATGTCTTTTGGATTAACCAATTCCCCCGCTTATTTCATGAACCTCATGAATAAGATTTTCATGAATTATCTGGATAAGTTTGTCATTGTTTTTATCGATGACATTCTGATCTATTCCAAGTTAGAAGCAGACCATGAGCAACATCTTAGAACTATCCTTGAAACCCTTAGGGAACATCAGTTGTATGCCAAGTTCAGCAAGTGTGAATTTTGGTTAAGAGAAGTAGGATTCCTAGGCCATATCTTGTCAGCAGGAGGAGTCACTGTTGATCCCGCCAAGATCAAAGATGTTGAAGAATGGAAAGCCCCAACCACCCAAATAGAAGTTTGCTCTTTTCTTGGATTAGCCGGATACTACCGCCAGTTCGTTGAAGGATTTTCGAGCATCGCAAGACTGATGACCCACTTGCTGAAGAAAGATAAGAAGTTTGAATGGACTGACAAATGTGAAGCAAGTTTTCAAGACCTCAAGAAGAGATTAGTTTCAGATCCAATTATGATCATGCCCGATATCAAGAAGCCTTTTGATGTGTACTATGACGCATCCAAGATTGGTCTTAGATGTGTGTTGATGCAAGAAGACAAAGTCATATCCTATCTGTCCAGACAATTGAAGCAGCATGAACGGAACTACCCCACCCATGACCTAAAGCTAGCTGCCGTAGTTTTAGCTTTGAAGACATGGCGTCATTACCTCATGGGTAATCGCTGTGAGATTTATTCGGATCACAAGAGTCTGAAGTATATTTTCACCCAAAAAGGAGTTGAATATGAGGCAAAGGAGATAGATTGAGTTAATCAAGGATTATGACCTTGACATTCACTATCACCCCAGCAAAGCCAATGTGGCAGCGAATGCTCTTAGCAGATTGCTGTGTAGATTAAACACCATGATAAAGGAAGCCCAACCAAGTCTGCATGAGGAGATGGAGAATTTTAGAGTGGAGCTAGTTAGCGAAGGATTCTTAGCTAGCATAGAACTCCAACCCACTTTGATTAGTCAGATAAAATAAGCCTAGAAAGGAAACGCAAGTATCGATGGAATCAAGCATCATATCAGAACAGGAAAGGTACCCAGATTCACCGAAGATGAAGATGGAACCTTGTGGTACAAAGGACGTATCTATGTTCCAGCAGATTCAGAGTTGAAATAAGTCATTATACAGGAAGCTCATGATACTCTTTATTTTATCCACCCAGTAGGAACAAAGATGTATCAGGATTTGAAGGAGCAATTTTGGTGGCACAAAATGAAGAGAGAAGTCGGAAGCTACATAGCCAAGTGTGATATTTGTCAGAGAGTCAAGGCGGAACATCAGAGACCCGCATAACTTTTACAACCATTGCAGATTCCAGAATGGAAATGGGATTCCGTCGGAATGGACTTTATCACCGGTTTGCCTTCATCTAGTAGGGGAAATGACTCTATTTGGTTCATAGTCGATAGATTGTCCAAGGTAGCCCATTTCATACCTGTCAAGACAACCTACCAAAGTTTGAATCTAGCGGAGTTGTACATCGCTAGAATAGTCAGTTTGCATGGAACCCCTAGGACCATAGAATCGGATCGAGGAATCCATTTTACCTCAAGATTTTGGCAGAAAGTCTAAGAAGGATTAGGAACCAAACTGAATTTCAGCACCGCTTATCACCCACAAACCACGGATAGACAGAAAGAGTCAACCAGATATTAGAAGATATGTTGAGAGCTTGTGTGTTAGAATATGGATCTAAGTGGGAAGATTGTATGCCTTTCGTGGAATTCTCTTACAACAATAGTTATCAAGCCAGTTGGCAAATGCCCTCCTTTGAATTTTTGTATGGAAGAAAGTGTCGTACCCTGTTGAATTGGTCGCAAGTAGGAGAGAGTCTGATCTTCGGACCCAACATCTTACGAGAAGCCGAAGAGAAGGTTCACAAAGTCCGTGAGCACCTCAAGACCGCTCAATCCAGATAGAAGAGTTATGCTAACAAGAGACGTCGAGAGCTGACCTTCAATGTCGGAGGTTTTGTGTATCTCAAAGTATCACCCTTGAAGGGAATGAAGTGTTTTCGTCTGAAAGGAAAGTTAGCCCCCAGATATATTGGACCCTTCAAGATTTTGAATCACAGAGGAGAAGTATTGATATGGGGTGGCCCGATCTTCTTAGTAAGCGGATGGCGATGATGATAGTGGATGATAGATAACTAGTGCGTAGCTATGATCTCTCCCGCTCGATCCCTGATGTCAGCGCAACAGATCTCGAACCTTGTAGGATATTCACAACACCACACTCTTGCACACGCAGCCGTGACCACGAACGATAGTATGCAATCTACTAATTCCCAATGGAACAACAGATCGCACTCAATTATAGTTGGTAGATTCGAACACAGGGTAATTCCAGAGGTTCTATGAAAGAAACAACTCCAAAATATTTTTAACGTGGTCTAAACCCTAACTAGAGGTCGCCCCATAGCTTATAAGGGCGGCTGGAGCGACCAGAAACCGAAACTAAACGCAAACGACTCAAACTGATACAAACCGACTCGGACCAGATTCGGTCGGCGGGCAGACACTCCGGTCGAAATCGGCCGGACACTCCAGGTGAAGTGTGCCGGACAGTCCGATCTGGCCGGAAACTCTGAAGTTTCCGGGTGGTGTCCGGGTAGTATCCAAACTGGCATACTGAATGTCCACGCCAGTTTGCCTCTTGACCAGGCCAAACAGTCCGGGTGGATCTGGCCGGACACTCCGGTCGTGGCAGATCTTTTTGCCTTCATCTTGATGATCTTCTCTTGCGCCTTCCTCCCGCTCCTCCCTTGCTCATCCTTGGGCGATCATCATGTTGGGCTTCTCTTCTAGCCCTTCTCCTCCTCGCGCCATGCTTGTTTCTCCAACGAACCTGATCATACATAAATGCATAGACTTAGGCAGTATAAAGTTCTCATAAATCAAAGTACCAGATTCGTTTAGGAGTAAATTCACCTATTGTTCCAGTAGCTTAGCACGAGCTCTTGTAATAGGTCCAATTCTAATCTCATTGGACTGATCCTTTCTTGCAACAATTGTAGCATCTTCAGTAGTCATTGGGGTAGGTGTAATTGTAGGGATGTCCTCATCATCTCCCCCCCTTCAAAAGGCGTCGACCTCGACGCTCCAAGCTCTTCTCCAAAATATGGTGACAAATCAGCAACGTTGAAGTTATTGCTAACTCCAACCAACTCCTCGATAGGTATATCAACCGAGTAGGCATCATCATTAATCTTGGCTAACACCTTGTAAGGACCAGCACCACGTGGCTTCAATTTTGACTTTCGAAGTAGTGGGAACCTATCCTTGCGTGGATGCACCCAAACCATATCTCCAGGCTTGAACAACACTTCTTTCCTTGCTTGATTCCTTGCAGCAGCAATGTTCTTGCCTTTCTTCTCAATAACCTCTCGAGTCTTCTCATGTATTTTCTTCACATAATCAGCACGTTTTGATGCCTCCATATCAACTCTCTCATGTAATGGCAGAGGAAACATATCAAGTGGCGTCAATGGCTTGAAACCATACACCACCTCAAAAGGACAAAGCTGAGTAGTTGAATGCACAACCCTGTTGTAAGAAAACTCAACATGTGGTAAACACTCTTCCCACTCCCGCAGATTCTTTTTAATCATGGTCCTTAGCAGCTGTGACAATGCTCGATTCACCACCTCCGTTTGACCATCTGTTTGGGGATGACATGTAGTACTGAACAACAACTTCGTTCCTAGCTTTCCCCGTAAGGTCTTCCAAAAGTAGCTCATGAACTTCACATCACGGTCAGAAACAATCGTCTTTGGTACTCCATGTAATCTCACGATGTCCCTGAAAAACAGGTTAGCAACATGCGACGCATCGTCGCTTTTGTGGCAGGCAATAAAATGCGCCATCTTAGAGAACCTATCCACTACCACAAATATAGAATCATGACCTCTCTGAGTTTTAAGTAGACCTAGCACAAAATCCATACTAATGTCTTCCCATAGAGTAGTCGGTGCAGAGAGAGGTGTATACAAACCGTGAGGCTTCAGCTTAGATTTTGACTTGTGGCATGTAATACATCAGCTCACAAATCTGTACAAATCACGCCTCATCTTGGGCCAATAAAAGTGATCAGCAAGCATGAGCAACGTCTTCTCACGCCCAAAGTGACCCATCAAACCACCAGCATGTGATTCCTGCACTAAGAACAAACGCAACAACGATTCTGGAATACATAGTTTGTTAGCTCGGAACAAATATCCATCATGTATATGATACTTATCCCATGCGTTTCTAAGAGCACACAAGCGATATGGTTCAGCAAAATCATGGTCAGTTTCATAAAGTGCACAAATATCTTCTAATCTAGGAATTTTACCATCAAGATTGGTTAATAGCATGTTCTTCCTAGATAGAGCATCAGCAACAACGTTCTCTTTTCCCTTCTTATAGTTAATGATGTAAGAAAAAGACTCAATGAACTCAACCCATTTAGCTAATCTTCTATGCAAGTTTGATTGAGCTTTCAAGTATTTCAAAACTTCATGATCAGAATGTATGATGAATTCTTTTGGCCACAAATAATGTTGCCAAACCTCAAGTACTCTAACAAGTGCATACAATTCTTTATCATATATAGAATAATTCAAACAAGCACTAGTCAATTTCTCAGAAAAATAAGCTATAGGCCGACCCTCTTGCATCAAAACGCCACCTATGCCTATACCACTAGCATCACATTCAACTTCAAATTGCTTCAAAAAATCAGGTAAAGCAAGTATTGGTGCAGAAGTAAGCAAATGTTTTAATGTATCAAATGCAATGTCTTGAGTCATACCATACAAAAGGAACACCTTTCTTTGTCAAATCATTTAATGGTGCAGCAATGGTGCTAAAATCCTTCACAAAGCGCCTATAGAAACCAGCCAGACCGTGGAAACTACGCACTTGACTAACATTCATTGGAGTAGGACAATTCTGTATTGATTCAATTTTAGATTGATCTACCTCTACTCCATGCTTAGAAACAACAAATCCTAGGAATATGACCTTATCTTTTGCAAATGTACACTTCTCAAGATTAGCATACAGTTTATTATCACGTAACACTTGCAAAACTTGTCTAATATGAGTGCAATGTTCAGATTCGGTGTGGCTGTATATGAGTATATCATCAAAGTAAACAACCACGAAACGACCAATAAACTCTCTCAAAACATGATTCATCAAACGCATGAAAGTACTAGGTGCATTAGTAAGACCAAACGGCATAACTAACCACTCATACAAACTGAATTTAGTTTTGAAAGCAGTTTTCCATTCATCCCCTTCTTTCATCTAATTTGATGATAACCACTACGCAAGTCAATTTTAGAGAAAACAGCAGCACCACTCAATTCATCTAGCATATCCTCTAAGCGTGGAATAGGATGACGATATCGAATAGTGATGTTATTAATCGCTCTACAATCAACACACATGCGCCATGTACCATCTTTCTTAGGAACTAAAATAACAGGAACATCACAAGGGCTAAGAGAGACACGAATGTACCCTTTATCCAGTAATGCTTGTACTTGCTTCTGAATTTCCTTAGTTTCTTCGGGATTAGTCCTGTAAGGTGCACGGTTGGGAAGTGTGGCGCCAGGAATCAGGTCCACTTGATGTTCTATACCACGCAATGGGGGCAAACCTGCGGGTACGTCTTCTGGAAACACATCCCCAAAATCATGCAAAACAGAAGAGACACCAAGAGAAATAGGGGTCATGTCGTTAGAAACCAATACCTCGCCCTTATACATGAGCACAAGTGGCATGGTTGTAGGATCCTCGCGAAACTCTCTCATATCCTCCTTGGTGGCTAGTATCAATAACCCAGGCACTCTCTCACTTTTTGTTATATCACTCAATTTAGGCTCAATTACATCAGGAACAGCTGTAACACAGTCTCGCCAAGTGGTAGTATCTTCCTTCAAGTTCACCTCTATCTTCTGGCGAGAGTCATTCACAATTTCTTGTGGTGTCATTGGCTGCATAGTAATCTTCTTCCCTTTGAATTCCAAGTGATATGTATTGGCTCGGCCATTCTGTTGCACATGGCGATCATAGAGCCAAGGCCGACCCAATAGTAGGTGACAAACAATCATAGGAACCACATCAAAATCAATAGAATCTTTGTATGGACCTATTTGAAAATTCACACGTACCATATGATTTACCTTCATCTCACCATTGTTGCTCAACCATTGTATGTAGTATGGCTTGGGATGAGGTAAGTATGTCAAATTCAGTTTGGCACATAGTTCCTTACTTGCAAGATTTCTGCAGCTACCTCCATCAATAATTACCTTGCAAGCTTTGTTTGGTCCAACTAGAGCTTTTGTTTGGAACAAGTTGCAACGCTGGGATTCCTCAACCGGTTGCACACTAAGTACACGTGAAGATACGATAATAGTGGGTGCACGCTCAGCATATGCATCAGCACCTTCCTCGCCGTCGTCAATATCATCATCAGAAGCTTCATCTCCACTTTCTACTTCACCTTGTTCATTAACAAACATATCCTTGTTGTTTGGACAATACTTTTTGTAGTGACCTCTACCCCCACAAGTATGGCACACTACATCACGAGTACGTGCAGTAGACATGTTGGAACCCGAGCTAGCAGCAGGAGCAGCGGGTTTCCGAGCATTAGAACCAAACGAAGGTGTACTTGCTGGTTTAACCGATGGTGTAAATGGAACAGCAGCTGGTGGCATGACTGTGGGAGGTGTAGACCTGGCCGAAAATCTGCCGGAGGATGGAAAACGAGCACGTGACTTCGCATCTTCTGCCAACTGGGATTCGGCCTCTCTAGCATGATGCAACAACTCATTCATGGTCTCATACTTGTGATGACGAACAATGCTCTTGATCGGTAACTTCAGATTGTTTAGGAATCGCTGCATGGTCATCTCAATGGACTCACGAACTCGAGCACGCTGCATAAGCATCTCGATCTCCATGTAGTACTCATCAATTGTCATGGTGCCTTGCTTCAATTGCGTCAATTTATCAAAAACTGATCGCAAGTATTTGGTTGGTACGAAACATGCCTTCATGATTTGTTTCATCTCACGCCAATCCATCACAGGAAGTTCATTGTCCTTCCTCCTATGTTGCACAAGAGCATCCCACCAACGCAAAGCATAACCATCAAATTCAGATGTTGCAAGCTTGACCTTCTTATCTCCTGGATAGTCAAATAAGCGCCAGAGTTTCTCAATCTTCAATTCCCAGGTGAGGTAGTCTTCAGGATCTATGGAACCATCAAACTTAGGAATCGAGAATTTTGGCTTGTGAACAAGATCAAACCAAATTGAATCATGCCATGCTTCAACTGCGCTACTTTGATTATTATGAACATGATCATGTTGTCCAGTATGTAAAATGTAACTCAATTCACAAATATCAAGGAAGTCTAAAGTAGTAACAAAACTAGACAAAGACTTTTGGGACAAACACAGTGAATATGAAAACTTGGGTCCTATTCTAGCAAGATTAGAACAATCCAACATAGGTAAAATTACTTGTGTTGGTTGCAATATATCAACTAGACCAGAATGTATTTCCATAATATCTGGAACATGAACTATTGTCCCATAGCAAACATTTTGTGATGTATGGCTGAAAACAACATGTTTCAGTTCAGCGATTCTATCACAAGTAATGTATATGTGATCCACAAGAAAATTTCCATGCATGCTATATTCACCAATCAGATTGAAAGTGAAACAAGGAGAATATGTGCTAGAATTCAGAAATGAAATTTCAGAAATCTTATCCATAGTATACTCATAGGTTCATTTAGCATGATGGAATACACAATATCAGCAGGTGGTATTCAAGCAAGTATTTCCTTATGTGTTATCAGTACCACATGATCAAAATTTGAATTTGGTAAACTATCACATGGTGCTGAAACAGTAGTGTAAGGCAAATCACAAGGAGGCTTCAGTAAAGGAATAGACTCACAATATGTCGCACATGTTGGCTGAAGCTCCAAATTAGTACCAATGTCATCAACAATAATACAACATGTTATATATACATATACTTTGCGTACACGTTGTTCTTTTTGTTTCTCCCACTTTCATCTTACCTAAAGCCGAGGACGGCTTTTCATGAAGAAAGGGAGGATGATGAGGATATATACATGGATTATGATGATTCTGACTGATTGAGGCCACCCCAAACCAAGATGATATGGGGTGGCCCGATCTTCTCAGTAAGCGGATGGCGATGATGATGGTGGATGATAGATAACTAGTGCGTAGCTATGATCCCTCCCGCTCGATCCCTGATGCCAGCGCAACAGATCTCGAACCTTGTAGGATATTCACAACACCACACTCTTGCGCACGCAGCCGTGACCACGAACGGTAGTATGCAATCTACTAATTCCCAATGGAACAACAGATCACACTCAATTATAGTTGGTAGATTCGAACACAGGGTAATTCCAGAGGTTCTATGAAAGAAACAACTCCAAAATATTTTTAACGTGGTCTAAACCCTAACTAGAGGTCATCACATAGCTTATAAGGGCGGCTGGAGTGACCAGAACCCGAAACTAAATGCAAACGACTCAAACTGATACAAACCGACTCGGACCAGATTCGGTCGGCGGGCGGACACTCCGGTCAAAATCGGCCGGACACTCCGGGTGAAGTGTGCCGGACAGTCAGGTCTGGCCGGAAACTCTGAAGTTTCCGGGTGGTGTCTGGGTAGTATCCGAACTGGCATACTGAATGTCCACGACAGTTTGACTCTCGACTAGGCCGGACAATCCGGGTGGATCTGGCCGGACACTCCGGTCGTGGCAGATCTTTTTGCCTTCATCTTGATGATCTTCTCTTGCGCCTTCCTCCCGCTCCTCCCTCGCGCATCCTTGGGCGATCATCATGTTGGGCTTCTCTTCTAGCCCTTCTCCTCCTCGCGCCATGCTTGTTTCTCCAACGAACCTGATCATACATAAATGCATAGACTTAGGCAGTATAAAGTTCTCATCAATCAAAGTACCAGATTCGTTTAGGAGTAAATTGACCTGTTGTTCTAGTAGCTTAGCACGAGCTCTTGTAATAGGTCCAATTCTAATCTCATTGGACTGATCCTTTCTTGCAACAGTTGTAGCATCTTCAGTAGTCATTGGGGTAGGTGTAATTGTAGGGATGTCCGCATCAAGTATCGTATCAATTGGAACTACCTAAAGAGATGTCAGCCGTTCACAATGTGTTCCATATCTTGTTACTTCGCAAATGCTTAGAAGTTCCGGAGAAGACCGAAGTGTTGAAAAACATCGATCATAGAGCCATAGATATCGACAAGGACCTAACTTATCGCTAAGTGCCCATCCGTATTTAGGAAGAAGCTTTTAGAACCACTCGGACCAGAAGTATCAAGTTCCTCAAAATCCAGTGGAGTAACCATACCGAAGAAGAAGCCACCTGGGAACGAGAAGATTACATTAGGACTGAGTATCCCAATCTCTTTAGTTCCTAGTTTTCCCTGAATCTTGGGACAAGATTCTGTTTAAGGAGGGAAGGTTTGTAACATCCCAAAAATATTAATCAAGCTGATCAAGCTCTAATCACCCAAGTTTAGGGTTAACAAAAACTTTTATAATTAAACCTAATAAGAGTGTATGTGTGATTTGTATTAGTGTATGAATGAGTGCAATTGCCATGTTTGATGGTTCCAGATGATAAGGATTGGTTCAAAGATGAATACTAAATCATCTAGATCAAATCCAAGCAGAATCAAACAAAGGAAAAATCAAATATAAGATATATAAGCAAATGGTCATTTTTGCCAAACTTATCCACTAGACCACTTTGAGTGTTCCTAGTAAAGAATTTCCAACAGAAACAATTCCAATTCTTTTCACCCCTTGCTAGATCAAGTAAAAGTGAATCCAAGCGAACTTTACAAAGTGGCAGAAACTTAATTCAAATCTATTTAAGAGGCAGTGCAAAATTGATTCAAGATCATATGTATAGATCACACTTTCTCAAAAACCACTCAAATCAATTCCACTTGACAAATCCCAGCAACCACAGTCTACCAAGGAAACAACAAGATCACATCTTTCAAAAATTTGAATTATGAATTCATGCGGCCATTGTGTCGAACACCTGGCATGCACAGTACAACGTCACCAACTAAACACTATTTGGAATTGTCATTTGCTCACCAAATGTACTGCAATCTTCTCCACTACTTGTCCTCGATCAATCCCAGTACTTTGCCATGTAGTGGAGAGCCCTTTGCCCACCGTTGCATCAGTGACATGCCCATGCCGAGCCATCCATGTTGGTCGAGCACGGCCAATCGCTGCGCGCCGCGCCGCCCTCTACCATGACCCCCAAGAGGTAGGCGTGACCTCACCGCCACCCCCTGACCACCCCTGGACCAACGGTGAGGCGAGAAGGAGCCAGAACAACCGCGCCCCTTTAACCCCTGGCCATGTCAAGAGCACGACGGAGCGCCGCAACCGCCTCACTCGCACACATCACGCCTCACTCTCTCCGCCCGTACCCCCGTTCGCCGTAGCACTAGTGAGCTACTAGACATTATCGTTTGCCGTCTCGCGCCCTGTGACCACCGTACCAAGTGACGAACGCCTACGTACCCGCCTAGAGCACCGACATATCCCGGCCAATGGAGAGCGTCCCTTGTCGTGCCATCACTTCCATGACGACCGCCATAGTCCACCGCCTCGACCCATGACCTCCACCGTGATGATTGCAACCTGTAGCAGCATCGCCGGAGTAGCCCGACCATGCCGCCCAACCGCCACACTAGGTGTATAAATAGAGACCACCCCAGCCCTCAATCTCCATACCATTCCACTCCCCACTAACCACAGAACCTCACCGTCCCTTCCCGGAGCAAGGCTAGCACCACATCGCCGGAATTTAACCGGAGTCTGCCGCTGCAAAGGAGGAAGGAGCTCGTTGATTGCGATCACCCCAGGAGCCGCCATGACCGCGCCTCGAACCGCCATCGATGACAACCTCATTCGCCCCATTGCCAACCTTAGCTGGAGCTCAGGTGAGCCTCACGTGACCCCCACCGCTGCATTAGGGTTCAGTTCTAGCTGGAGCAATTTGACGTAGAAGATGAACCTCAGCCGTTAAATCGTGTTCTAATCGTAGGGCTCAGATTGAAACTTACCGATTCGGCTTAGTTAAGTCACTAACGAGTAGGACCCATCTATCAGTAGCCATATGTGCCAGCGTAGTGCAGTTGGGCCAGCTCATTTAGTTTCCTGCGCAAAGCCCACCCATTCAAATAGGATTTTTCCATTTTAGTTAAAACTAGATTTTGTCAGTAGATTCAAAAATCAATTCAAAGAGATTCACTGAACCAAAATGCATGATTGCAATTCTGTTGAAAAGGTATGGAAATTATGAAATCACTCCCGTTGGATTCAAACCAATTGGACTTATAGATCACCTATACCAAAAATAACAAGACAAAGACTTTTGACACTTCAAACATTTTTCTAAAATAAACTATAAATGCTTTTGAGATGATTCCACCTATCAAAAGTCACATTGCCATGCTCTACCTGAATATGTAAAAACATTTGGTTTTACAGATATTAAACTGGGACTAGTATTAAAAGAAGGCTATATAGGATTTTCTAGTCATTTAAATCTTATTAATTAATACAATAAAATCTTGTAATGCATGACCACCCTTTTTAAATAACATTCCCAAGCTTGAGAATATATGGTGAGGGCATGGTCCATATGAACCTATATTCTAGTTGGAGAATATTAAATCTTAAACAATTTCAATGAGTATAAATTACTTTTCTTATTAAAGAGAAATAAAAATGTTCCATTATAACATGGAATGATTGAGATGATATTAGAAAATCTAGTATGAGCCTTGTGTGCTAAATAGGAGTAGTGAAGTATTGTTTGGTGATTATGTACATTGGATGTATTTATAGACGCTAGTACCGACCCGGGATTCAACAAAGAGGAGTACTTCGAGGAGGAGGAGGAAAACTTCAACGACTGCAACAACTGTTCTGCTCAAGGCAAGCCATCACTAATTGCAAGCTAGAACTATTCATACTATATATTCAAGCCCCTTATACCAGATGCACTAGGCATACCTGGTTGTGCAACTTTACCGATTCCCATTTTTTACTCCAAGCTTTACTTTCCCCTTTACTACAATTATTACTTAGTTAATGAATTGTGACTAGTGAAAAATAGAATGGATCCTATCAAGATCTTAGGATTAGTCTTGAATTTTTTTGACATGTGTTGAGAATCACAATGGTTGATGATGAAAATTTTGAGGCATGAGCCTTGATCTTTTATAAAAATAGATGGTTGGGTTCAGATGCGATACCATTCCAATTTTACCGAACAACCACAATACCTAAGTTGGGTAGGGCTTGATTGGAAGTTTATATGTCTTAGTATGGGTTCCCTTGTGGAAGAGGTTGAGCTGAAGCTACCTCGTGATGAATGTCCACCTATGAAGTACCCAAGATGACAAATGGTCATGGTTGGGAGGCAAAACTCATAGGGGAGGTGCCTATACTAGGGTGTGTAATTGAAAGGTTAAGTTTGATTATCCGCATACCAAGTATGATGATTCAGGGTTATTCCTCACGGATGTATCAAATTTTATGGTGAAAGTGTACAATCTCTTCAGAGTGTCAAACTATTCGAATAGCCGTGTCCGCATTTATGGACAGTTGGAGTGTCCATATTATTCTGTTGTTAGATGTTTTCAAAATGATTTGTGACTTGAAAGATGACCTTGACTTAACCACAACAGAGTTGTGGACATGAAAACTAGTTTCCCCCTTAAGTGATATAGAGAACTAAATTAGGTCTTTACTCTTGAAATCCTTATGAAGTAAATTTGGCTTTTTGCAAAACCAACCTAGAGCTTAAGTTTCCTATTAGCTTTGACCTTACATATACTAGTGTTAGTTTGCGAGTACTTAAAGAGTACTCATGGCTTTGTCCCTGACTATTCCCATGGCTAGACTATGAGGAGGATTAACCAGAAGATGGACAACAGGAGGTCTATGACAACTAGGATTATCTCCCATCATCGACATTGCTTGTGACCCTGAAGATGAAGCCCCGCTATGTTTACTTTCCGCTACTTTGATTGAATTAAAGACTAGATCATGAGATCCTTTGTTTGTAAGAACCTTATTATGGTTTGTAATGGATGATGTACTGTGGTACCACTTATGTTATGTCTCGTAAAAATGGTAATCCTAGGATTGCGATGTATGGCATAACAAGCATCTGGACTTAAAAATCTGGGTGTTGACAATGGTCATGCAAGCTATGAAGAGATTCCAACTCATTAATAATAAGCAACATGACACATAAGCGTATGCAGGATTGTAGTGATCATAAGAAGATATGATAAAGTGGTATCTCGCTTTCCTTTCTTTGGAGCAAAACATAAATGCCAAGGCACCTCTGAAGATTAAGTGAAGACTAGAAATAAAAATATCAGAGATTCAAGTGTCAAAGTTATGTCATAATTAACCATGTTTTGAGAGAAGCACATTACACTAAGAATGACAGCTATGCTCTCGGGAAGGTGCTCAAAGAATCAATGGTGACTCAATATAAAAGTGAAAGAAAATATTTGAAAAGTTTGAAAGGCTTCCAAATGTAGAAAGTATGGTACTCATTAGCTTTGAACTCGCATTGCCCCTATCATAAGCATCTTTTAGGTGATTAAGGTTAAAGTGATCAAATATGAGGATATGCTTGACAAGTTATAAGATGAAAATCTCATGCCCCTTACTTACGAGTACCATTCCTCATGCTACTCAAGTTTAGTCACAAGTAAGTTCTTGTCATTGTAAGTACATGTGTATCATAGAGAACCGCCAACGGGGTACCCCTTGCCTGATGATACGGAAGATTCCCCATATCAAAATGACAAGGCAAGCAGACAATGAGCAACTCAGCAATCCTTTTATTTCCTATTTGCATAGGCTTCTTTTTTCTCTTTTTCTCTCTTTTTTCTTTCCTATTTTCATAAGTTTCTCTTTTTTTATAGAGGATGCTTCATAGATTGCTCACTATGGTTACACTGCAGGTTTCCACCATGATTAGGCATGGCTTAGACCAGCCGCCCAGGCCTTACAAGCTCCCCTTTCATTTCACACCACCAGGATCCATAAGCAAAAGAACATGATATCAACTAAATAAAGTGCAATGTTGAAAGCGTTCCCCATGATACACGGTCCTGCTAATTCACAACTTACAAAGTGCAAGCATATGCACAACATAGATGGGCACAATGGTTCAAATTTATTAAGTGCAAGAAAGTAAAGTGTGCCATCAAGTTCGTGAGAGCTTTACTAACTAATTTTCACATAACAAGCAAACATTTTTATTGGAAGAAAACAGAGCATAATAAATATGCAAGGAGTAGCAATAATGTTAATAGGTAGATATGGTGGACTGTTTTTGGCAACTTTGGTTTTAGGGAGCTGGATGCACGAGTAAAGCTTATACTCAGCACAAGTGAAGGCTAGCAATAGAAAGGGAGCAACAATCGAGAGAGCAGTAACTGTCATAATCATGCTTGTGACAAAACAAAATTAATAGTGGCATAAAAGTGACACAAGAACTCGGAGGAAAAATAAGTCATCGAGGCTTAACTGACCTTTTGTTTAGTCATATGCATGCGTGAGCATGTGCCAAGTCGATTCAAATAGAACATTCAGAGGAGGACACCACAATGTCATACCAAGTTATGAATAGAACAATGCAAGCAAACATTTATATGACATGTTACAAACTATAATCGATTGGAACTAATCATAAGAAAGTAAGGACCACTAAGTATCCATTAAATAACATACACCTTACATAAATAGACTAAGAATGCTCACAATGATGAGTATATGTACAAAAATAAAAACAAATAGAGTTCATACCAGCCTCTTACCACACCTCGAGTTGTCATAAATCATCATTGACTTTCACTTGTGTGACTTGAATAATAAGATAAAACCAAACTCCATGGAGTCACTGAGGACCACTGTACCCTGCAACGAACTTTACAAAACCAGAGAAGAAAAAAAATATTTTTGGGTTTTCGATTTTTAAAGGCAAGAATCGAAGGGAAAAGCAAGCAAAGCGAAATATTTTTGGGTTTTTCGAATAATCAAAAAAAAGATGAAAAGGATGAAACAAACCAAGGCTGAAAGACAAAGAAGCAAACAAAGAGAAATAACGAAAATATTTTTGGTCTTTTGTGTTTTGGAAAGCAGAAATAAAGCAAGAACAAAAACTAAAAAGAAAACGAGACATGGATATGCAAAGTACCGACTAAACATGATATGTACATGAGTGTGATGTTGGTGTACCTCCCCCCAAGCTTAGGCTTTTGGCCTAAGTGGGTATCAATCCCAAGTTGGCCAAGATGGAGCGCCTCCATAATACGGCGAAGAAGTGCCTTCATCCCGACATTTAACTCGAGGACGCCCAACAGAGTGCGTGAGTAGTCGAAGAGGGCACTTCTGGTGTGCCTCATGAAACCAAGAAGGCGGAGCTGCTCGTCCACCTCCTCCTTGGAGCACGACCATGGCATCCTGCAAATACTGAACAAAGTAGGCTGTGGCAAGGGAATTTCCCTCTTATCTCCGTCAGTGAACAACATCCTGTAAACTAAACTCTCTGCAATAGAGTTATTAGTAACAAAGTGATGTGTTTTCATAGCAGCAAGATCAAGCCTTTGTGGTGTCAACATAGTATCATTAGGATCAATAGAAAGTTCCAAGGCAACAATCATGCGTGCAGCAATAATGCCCCCGTAGATGGGGCCTCTAGCAGCTAGGCAGCGAGCAATGAGAGAACCAAGATTATACTTGGTATCATTATTAAGTGCGGCAATGAGGAAGGCTAAATGATAATTAGAAATATTACTAGTGTTTTCCCTACCAAGAATGCTAGTGGCAAGATAATAAGCAAAATATCTAAGAGCTGGGAGTTGAATGTTCCTTATCTTCCCACGCTGAGATGTGCGGTCATCATCATTTGTCACACTTCGGCAGAGCTCCAGAAAATCAGTGGGTCGTCCTTGGATCTTCTTTACTGTCCTAGTGATGCCTATGCCTATAATGCTGCAAAATCTTTCCAATGGCATGGTAATAGGAATATTATATATTTTGAACGAAACAGTTGACCGATAAGGGGTGTTAGTGAAAACGAAACTTTCAACAAAAGTTTTGGTGAGCATGACATATTGCTCACTTTCATCTTCCATGTAAGTGGTCAGACCAACCCTTTGAACAAGGAGTAAGAAATCATCGAGGATCCCTGCACCATGCAAAAAGGCAAAACAAGGGAAGGTAGATGGGTGAGCATCTCCCTCATCTCCTTCATTGCCAAAGCATGGTGCAATAAGATCGTCATTATATGATGGCCTAAATTGAGAAGCTGATCTCGAAGGCCTTGCCCTCCTGGGTGTGTCCCTCTCAAATACTGCTCCAAAAGTGTGCTTGTTCATCTCCGCTATTCTGAAATTTAAACATACATAATACAATTGATTGCAAAGTGATCACATAATGAAAGGAACTACATATAGGGACTTGTAAGAGGCCTAAACATGCATCAAAACAATTTCTCTAAGCATTGAACAAGCTTACAAGCTCACATACCCTGTCACCTACATCAGCAAACTACACAAGATATAATCCACTAATCACAAATGTACTTGGACAAGCGGGGGAGTCACATACCAGAGAACAAATGCTCAAAATCTCAGCAGCAAAGATGGGCTGAGCAAGGAGATCAAAAATCGCGAGCAAGAACAGCAAGAACACAGGTTTGAGCAATGAACTAGTGTTTTCTCGGGAGAGAGAAAGAAGTGGCAGGTGAGAGAATAAGTGGAGGGCCAGGGGTGGCCCGCACCATGGCCAGGTGCGCCCCTAGTGTGGCCACGCCACCAGATGGTGTGCCTGCCTAGTGGGCCCACATGGGTCACTCCACGTACTTCTCTGCCCCTTTTTTCATGTAAAAATTTAATATGAATTTTCTAGAATTTTTCGAGATACTTTATTTTTGAGAAATTTTCAGGTATTGATGAATGATTTTATGGTAGAAAGATAGAATCGAAATGATGCAATAACAAAAAAAAACCTAAACTTCAGAAGTTCTAAGACACTCTAGTATGCAAGCAACTAGCAAAATAGAAAATAACTAAGTGAAAACAAAAATTAAAATGGATAAAATAGAAGTAAGCAAAGATAATCATGGTGAAAGCATTATTCTGTTCATTAAAATCCTTTTGTTAACAAGGTTGATCAGGTCTTGTTACCAAAACAATTTTACATGAATCAAAACTTTGCATTCCACTAAATGATTATGTTACCTCAACCCTGATAGCAATAGTCCTAATCATAATAGTTTCATATTTTTCTCTTGGTATGGGATAATAGATTTCTCCAACTTGGATGCCCTCAACATTTTCAATCGAATCTAAGCCATAAGTCCTATCAATCTTCTTGGGGAAATAGACAGTATGTTCCTTGTCATTAACATTAAAAGTTACCTTTCCTTGATTACAATTAATGATAGCACCTGCAGTATTAAGAAAAGGTCTCCCAAGAATACTAGACATATTATCATCTTCAGGCATTTCAAGCACAACAAAGTCAGTTAATATCAAGCAATTATGAGCCACTTGAACAGGAATATCCTCACATATACCAACAGTAATAGTAGTAGATTTATCATCCATTTGCAAAAAGATATCAGTTGGTATTAATTTCTCCAATTGAAGTCTCTTGTAGAGAGAAAAAGGCATAACACTAACTCCTGCTCCCAAATCACATAATGCAGTTCTAACATAATTATTTTTAATAGAACAAGGAATAGTTGGAATCCCTGGGTCTCTAAGTTTCTTTGGAACCTTATCATTGAAGGAATATTTGCAAGCAAAGTAGAAATTTCCTCATTAGGAATCTTCCTTTTATTAGAAACAATATCCTTCATATACTTTGAATAAGGAGGCAATTTAATAGCATCAGTTAAAGGAATTTGCAAAAATAAAGGTTTCATCCACTCACAAAACTTATTATAGTGTTCATCTTCCTTTGACTTGTATTTCTTATCAGGAAAAGGCATTGGTTTTTGGACCCAAGGCTCTCTTTCACTATCATGTTTCTTAGCAACAAAATCTTCCTTAGTGTATTTAGTATTCTTAGTGTGCCTTTTAGGTTCTTCTTCAACTTCTTCTTTATTAGGAGCATCATTTTTCTCATTACCATTCTCAGTTTCAGCATCAAATACAAATATACTATTAGGATCTTTAGCAGGTTCAGAAGACTCTACAATAGTTTTATGTTTCTTTTTCTTTCTCTTAGGAGAAGTACCCCTGTTTTCAATTTTTTGAGAATCCTACTCAATTCTTTTAGGATGCCCCTCGGGATATAGAGGATCCTGGGTGGCAGCACCACTTCTAGTTCTAATTCCATAAGCATGTTTTTCTTTAGCAGCATTCACTAACAAACCTTTTTGTACTTTAATAAGCTGATCAATTTGAGTTTGAACCATTTGGAAGTGTTTAACAAGCATTTTAACATCATTGGAGGTTCTTTCCACAATATCCCTCAACTCAATAATAGCTCTAGAGTTTTCCATTAAATGATTATGTACTCTTTTATTAAAATTATCTTGCTTAACAACAAATAAATCAAATTCTTCTAAGCATTGATCAGGAGGTTTAGAATAAGGAATATCACCTTCTTCAAAATGTTGGAGAGAGTGTACCTCAATAGTGGATGAGTGGGAGATTGGCTTACATAATTTTTCTATAAGAGGTAAATTCTTCACATCTTCAGATTTAATACCCTTCTCCTTAAGACATTTCTTAGATTCCTTCATCACTTCATCATTTAGTTCAATCACTCCCCTCTTCTTTGGTGTTGGTGTTGGCTCAAGCACAGTTAACTCAGGTGTAGTTGACTCAGGTGTAATTGACTCAGGTGAAGTCCAGTCATCATAATTCTTGCTTATTCTAGCCATTAATTCCTCAGGTTCTTTGGGAGTTCTCTTCCTGAAAACACAATCAACACAACTATCCAGGTATGTCCTAGATTCTTCAGTTAGTCCATTATAATATATATCAAGAAGCTCATTTTTAGGTAATGGACATCCAGGCTGTGTGTGAATTAGAGCACAAAACCTTGACCATGACTCAGGCAATATCTCCTTTTCTCCCTGTTTAAAATCAAAAAGTTCCTGCAAAATGGCATGTCTAGCACTAGGAGGGAAATATTTCTCAAAGAAAGTACTAATCAAGCAATCAAGGCTATCAATAGATCTAGGAGGTAAACTATTAAACCAAGCTTTAGCTTCTCCTTTGAGTGAAAAAGGGAAAATTAAGCAACAAAGTAGGTGCGCATCTTAATATCATCAGAAAATAGGCCACTCATGGTTGAAAGCTCAGTCATATGTGCTACAACACTTTCATTCTTAGTCCGACAAAAAGGTTCTTTCTCAACAATGGTTATGTAAGATAAATCAAGGGAGAAATCATAATCCTTATCTTTAATGTTTATGGGAGATGTAGCAAACTTATCTTTAGGAGATAATTTGGGTTTTATAGTACGTCTCTCAAGGAGGCTCTTAATGGCACTTTTACCATGAGTGTTTTGGAATTCTTTAATAAATTCATCACTCATTTTTATATATCCGTCTTCAATATCATAGCTCTTGCTAGACTCAGGTGAACTGACAGGTGTAGTAGTGTCTTCATTAGGAGTTTCAGTATTTCCAGCTATAGTTATAGCAATAATAGCATCTAGGAAAGGACCTAATGAACCACTCTTATCAAGCATAGTAGAAGCAACATCAGAAGTATCAGAAGTTTCAGATTCAGCAGAAGTAGCAGTATGTGTAGCATGTGTATGTGGTGGTGGTGTAAGGAGCTTACTCATCACAGATGGTGAATCAAGAGAAATAGAGGTGTTTAGAACCGTACCTCTTCTTGTAGTAGATGGTAATATAGGAACCTTTCCATCACGAGATTTACCCATGATGAATAGATGGCAGCGAACAATAGTGATTCCAAGTGAACTTGATAAATAGAGCTATGCTCCCCAGCAACGGTGCAAGAAAATAGTCTTGATGACCCACAAGTATAGGAGATCGCAACAGTCTTCGAGGGAAGTAAAACCCAATTTATTGATTCAACACAAGGGGAGCCAAAGAATATTTATAAGCCTTAACAACTAAGTTGTCAATTCAGCTGCACCTAGAAACAATCTTGCTCGCAGTAGTTTTTCAGTAGCAACAGTTTTGTAGTAGTGATAGCAAAGTGATAACAGTAGTAAAAGTAAAGACAGTAGTAACAATTCCTGTAAATAGTAGGATTAAAGCGCGGTAGGCATAGGGATGGATGGACGGGCGTTGCATGGACAAGAAAATTCATGTAGCAATCAAGATATAGGGCATTTGCAGATAAATAAGGTAAAGCATCCAAGTACTAAATAATCATACGCATGTGTTCCATATATAGTCATACGTGCTCGTAATGAGAACTTGCACAACATCTTTTGTCCTGCCAGCCCATTGCAGTGGGGCCTCTAGTGAATCTACTGGCAATTAAGGTGCTCCTTTTAATAGAGCACCGGAGCAAAGCATTAATACTCCGTGAACACATGTGATCCTCATATCATAGCCATTCCCTCTGGTTATCCCGATTCTTGTCACTTCGGGGCCTTTGGTTCTGGACAACAATATGTGTATACAACTTGCAGGTAAGATCATAAACAATACTATCATCATGAATCAATAACATGTTCAGATCTGAAATCATGACACTCGGGCCCTAGTGACAAGCATTAAGCATAACAAGTTGCAACAAAGTCAAAAAGCACTAATAATAGATACTAGGCACCATGCCCTAACAATCTGATGCCATTACATGAACGATCTCATCCAATCCCTACCATCCCCATAGCCTATAGCAGGGTATTACTCACTCATGGATGGGGGAATCATGGATGGTTGATGGAGAAGCGATGGTGATGATGATGGCGATGATCTCCTCCAATTTCGCATCCCGGCATGGTGCCAGAACAGAGTTTCTGGTTCCGAATCGCGGTATCTAGTGGTGGCGGCACAGCGGAACTCTATCTGGAAAAACGTCGAAACCCCCTTTGTTTTTAGGTCAGAGGGCTTATATAGGCGAAAGGAGAGGTCGAGGCAGAGTCCGAGGCGGCCACACCACCCCCTAGTGTGGCCTGGCCTAGCCCGCGCGGCCAGGTGGTGTGGGCCCCTCGTGGCTCTTCTTCGTCTCGTCTTCTGGCTCTGTGAGTCTTCTGGTAAAATAGGAGTTTTGCGATATTTTCTGGGATTTTTCCTAAAAGTTGATTTCCTGCACAAAAACAAGACACGAAGGCAATTCTGCTGAAAATAGCGTTAGTCTGCATTAGTTGTATCCAAATCACACAAATTAGAGAAGAAACAATAGCAAAAGTGTTCAGGAAAGTAGATATGTTTTGTACGTATCATGGATGATTGAGAGATTAGGGATCTTCAAAGGATAAGACGGTGTTCTTCTCCTTCTTCAGATCTGATCTCCTCTCTTCTGGAATTGTTTGCGGCGGTGTGTTCGTCTTCTAGTTCCCCTTCCTTCATGAAAGTTGCTTGTATTGATATAATGAAGGCAAAGGCATGTGGTATGGACGAATCGTACGGGCGGCCTCTGACCATACCAGTGGTCATTACGGCCCGTGGACGCCTATAATAAGAGGGGCTTCAATTAGCGATTTTCTCAGTCAGATCTACTTAGCTCATAAATGCTCTCAAATGTTCCAAAAGTGTTCGATACCTGAAAATCAACATAAGAAACCAAGGTTTCGCTATGTTATTGTTAGTAGAAAGATCATAACCAACGAAACCTATCGGAAAATCATCAAGAAAAAGTGTCAATATTTGGAGCTATCAACGTGTGAATAAATTATTTTCTGTTTAGGCAACCTTTGTTTATCTAAATCTTTTATAGAGGCAACAAAATGACTTTAGCTCTTTTGGGTGACCGAGCAACCGAGTTCCCGCAGACAAGGTGTTACTCACGTGTCATTCTAGGCTAGTAAGTGCCATTTTTGTTGGCGTGGTCATCACATATGAAGGCGGAGGCACTCTTAGTGGGACCACCATCTGCAGGTGGTACATCGACATGTAAGACCATTGCATCGTCTCTATGTTTTCAAGGTACGTTCTCTTTGACCTAGCTTTTTAGGACTAGGAACATGGTCATTGTTTGATTTTGACTTCTTTCTTTAGTATGCAGTTATGTTGAGTATTCTTTAGAAAAGCAGTTATAGATCGTGGTGTCTGCAGAGCATGCATCACACATACCTTCGCACTCAATAGATCACAAGACATTGGCTCAGCTTCATGATATTCATCCATACATTCCCTCGCTCCCTTAATTTTTGCACTTGCTTTTGTTTGTAGAATAGTGAATCCATGGTTTTCTTATTAGAGCAAGCTATACACGTGCAACATTACTATCACAAGTCTGCTCAATAAGGGCGCCTGGTGTGTCACTTGGTGCATAGTGTGCTACTGCGTATGGTATCGTCGGAACGTTTTTGATGCAAACAAATGTTGGAGATGCCACATCGAGTGTCCTAAATTCAGCTACAATCTTCATGCTGTATGCCAAGACGAATTCTTTCTCAAGGGGTGTGTCGTCGAGAAATTTGTTGGGCAATCAGTCGAACTACTACTTAAACATAATCATGGTTCGGGATTGCCGTCTGAAGTTCTCGCTATCCCGTATAAGATGTATACGTGGAACTTGTAGATCGTTCAGAGGCACTTCCGCGATGGAAAGAATGTCTTACGAGTCGATAGTATGAACATTTATTTAAACTTTTGTAAGTATATGTGCATATGTTATTCCTACTACGAACTTGCTCTAGCCACGGTTATCTGACATTCGTATCTTTTATTATGCAGAGTCATGGCGAAATACCAAAACGAAATGGAACGAAAAGAACGAGCAGTCATATGAGAGTTGAGAGCATCGCGACGTGCACTACAACTAAAGTTTCCTTCGGCACCGAATTGGCCCGATGGTCGTCGTAGAAGGCGCGTGTTCCGTGACGAAATTCTTGGCTCGGCCGTGGCCGATGGAAAACTTTTTTTCCGGTTTCACGACCCTCTACTACGACGGATCTACTAAAAACATGGAGGAAGCTTGACTGGCGCGTGGCAGAAGCAAGCTTTTCGTTTCCTCGCGCGATGTTAACTCGCCGAAGTTTTTGAGGTGTGTGGGTCCCAGACATCAGTGTCTCTAGAGGACCATACTTTTCGGTCGCGCCTCCCTAATTTGAACTCGATAATGTAGCTCGAGGCGTCTGCCGTTTAGTCAGGCTGCTAGGTCCAACATATCAGCCTCTCATTAGAAGGATCATTTGTATGATGGAATTTTTTTCCTTCGCTCGTGCTACCCTGTTCCGAAGTTGATAGTGCTGATTGATGCATCTACAGTCTAATCAACCTCATGGGACCCACATGTCATCCTCTCATTAGAAGAACCATGTGTATGATGGAATTTTTTTCTTGGCTGGTGCTACCCCATTCTGAGTTGATAGTGCTGCTAGACACATCTACTGTTTAACCAACCTCCTGAGCCCCACATGTCATCCTCTCATTAGAAGAAACGCGTGTATGATGGATTTTTTTTCCTTGGCTCGCCCTATCCTGTTCCGAACTTGATAGTACTGTTCGATGCATCTACCGTTTAATCACGATGCTGGGCCCCACATGTCATCCTCTCATTAGAAAGAAACGTGTGTATGGTGGATTTTTTCCTTCGCTGGCGCTACCCCGTTCCGAGTTGATAGCGATGCACGACGCATCTACCGTTACCAACCTCCTGAGCCCCACATGTCATCCTCTCATTAGAAGAAACGTGTGTATGATGGATTTTTTACCCTCTGTCACGCCTTCGTGTTCCGAACTTGATAGCTTTGCTCGTTGCATCAGCCGTCTATTCAGGCTGGTGGGTCCCTTATGTTAGCCTCACATTAGAAGAATCGTGGGTATGATATAATTTTGTTCTTTTCTAGCGCTACCCTGTTCCGAACTAGATAGCGTTGCTCGAGAATCTGCCGTTTGCTCATGCTGCTGGGTCCCCCATTTCAGCCTCTCATTAAAAGAAATGTGTACATGCTGAACTTTTTTATCGCTCGTGCCTTCCTGTTTCGAACTGGCTAGCTCGATGCATCATCTGTATAAGGTCGAGCTACTGGGTCCCACATATTAGCCTCTCTATAAATGAAACGTGCGTATGATGGACTTTTTTGGCCATGTCTGCTTTTTTGACCTTGGGAACCTGCTGGGTCCTAGATGCCAACCACCTCTATGCAGGAAATGTGTCTATGTGGGTCCTAGCTGACAACCTCTATTTGAAAGAAATGTGTGCATGTTGGACTATTTTTTCGGGTCCCAGATGTCAGCCTCAAAGTACAAAAAAAATTCAGAAAGGCCGAATTAAAAAGATTCTGGGCTAACTCGGGGCGGATGCCCTATTCGTCATGGCTTATATTCCATGGGATCACTCCTAAATTGAATGGGCTACGATCGGTGGCCACAAGACCATGAAAAGGTTGAATTAGAAGGCATTGGGCTATGCTTGGGGCTGATAGGATAATTTCATGGGCTATGCTTGGGCCTGCTGGGTCCGACATGTCAACTTCTCTGTAAGTGCAACGTTTGTATGATGGAATTTTTTTCCGCCATGTCCGTTGTTTTCACCGTGGCAGCCGTGTATGGTCTTACTGATGGGGCCCTTATGTTAACCTCTCTAGCATGTTCTGGCTTGTGGGTCCCCGATACAGCCTTGTATGTTCTGTCTGGTGGGTTCCCGATGCGAGCCTCTCTATACAAGTATTTAAACTTTTGTTTTGCACCCACCCTCAAAACAAACTCCAGGGACGCTGCATGCTGGTGGATCCGTGATGTGAGCCTCTCCGTAATGCGATATTTCTAGAAGAAAAAAATGTAAATCCAAGATACGATTCGAACAAAATACCTTCAAATAAAATAAATGTAAACTGAGTGTGTTGCCACTACAACAAAGATATTTATAGAATAAATATCATTAAACTTTTATTAGTACTACAATTTATGTATTAGTCTTCTTAAAAATATTTCGTGTGTCTATGTGTATCTCTTTTAAAATATAAAAGGGCAGTGCTCCTGGCATCTCAATTTATAAAATACCACATAATAGAGTATTTTCTTAAAAACATGGGTAAGCAGAGTTTTTTATTTATTTTGAGAGGTGGGGGGCAATGCACAAAAGGACGAATTAAAAAAAGTTTGGCTATTCTACATAGGCTGCTCTATGTGGGTTATACTTCGTAGGCTATGCTCCATGGGCTTCATTCTCAAATTTTAGTGGGCTGTGCTCAGCAGTCCCATGACCCCTAAAAGGCCGAATTAATATGTTCTCGGCTATGCTCCATGGGCTCCTTTCTCAAATTTCACTGGGCTGTGGTCAGCAGTCCCCTGACCCCGAAAAGACCGAATAAAAATGTTCTGGGCTAAAGAGGGGCCGAATGAGATACAAAGTACTAGATGTCTTCTCCTGGTTAATAAAAATTTCATTGTGATGTTCTCGGTCGGATTCGAAAGAAAGACCTCAGAGAGGGAGGGGAAAAGCGATAATTCTTTTTGGTAGCTATTCATGTCAAAATTCAGCAGTACAGAATAAGGTAGAAAAATTATTAATTGATTCAAAGTTCATATTCAGGAGCACTTGACCAATTCAGTAGCATTTCAAAAGTGACCAGTTCAGCAGCATTTCAAAAGTGTCCAATTCAGCAATACAGACAATGAAATACAAATAGCAGTACAGAGAGAACCAGTTTTTGTTTTAGCTCTAAAAACTTTGTCGCGCGATCTGTTTGTCCTTTTCACCAAACACACTCGACCATTGGAGCAAGCAAAACTAACGATCAAGTCTGCTTTGAGTACCTTCTTCTCACATCAATGCCCGTGTGACCCCGTATGCAACCCAAAATGCCCAAGTCTCATGTTGTGACACGACCATGTTTCAAAAGAAAAGCAAGACTATCTACTGCCTTTGATTTAAACAAGTACCAGCACATTAGTATTAGTTCCACAAAATGCTTTAGTAATAGTAATGACAGAACATTTGAGAGATTCAGTAGCTTTCCTGCTTGAAATTCAATAGCAGTACAAAGATAATAAGTTCTTGTTCCATCTCAAAAAACCTTGGCGCATGATCAGTTTTCCCTGTTCTCCAAATAGGCTCGATCATAGGAGCAAGCAAAACTAATGATCATGTCTGCTTTTGTGCGAATACGACCTCATTTCGTCAATACCTGTGTGACCCCCATATGCAACCCAAAATGCCCAAGACTCATCTAGATAATTGTGACAATGCTAGGTTTCAAAAGAAAAGCAAGACAATTTGTTGCACTTGATCTAAATAAGTAACAGTACATCACTATTAGTTTAACAAAATACTTCGGTAATAGCAATGACAGAACAAAGGCAAAGCAAGACCATCTCCTGCCCTTGACCTAAACAAGTACTACCAGTATATAGTAGTACAAAATAATACGTAGTACAAGAACTAGTACTATACTAGTACTACTATATGTATCCAAAATCCACCCCCAACACATAGAGATCCCTAAGCGGGTTAAGTAAATATTGTGTCAATTGGGGGTTCTCCCTCGCGAGTCATGCATATTGAGTAATGCAGTCCGGTAATATGAGATGGTTCACTGCAGAACATAAAGGAATGATTTTTCCTCTAGATGATGCCCGGCACCTCCCAGCTCCCAGGCGTGGAGGAACTGCTGATTGTACGGGCCCAATACCCCAGCTCTATTGTCGGGTAACAGGCAGTGATCAACATATTGTACAAGGGCGACAAGCATGCGTCCGGCCTGACGCACACGATGGATCCGCTGATGTCGCCTGACTCGCGCATATCGAATAGCAGAGCAAACACCATACCATCATCCCCTGATCCGATCTTCTCTACTCTCGATAAGCGCGGTGCCAATAGCGGCTGAGAGATGCACCTGGAGTTTCTAAAGAAAGTAAGATTCAGTGGACTAAATTGCAGCATGCTAGATATTATAACAAAAATATTATAAAGTAAATATGAGTAACCTGACTGGGATAAAACATACGTAGTACTCCCTCTGTTTCAAATATAAGATGTTTTAGCTTTTGTGAAACGAGTGTATCTAGACCCCTTTTAGTATATGGGTTCACTGTGAACTAGTACACACTAAAAAGAGTCTAGATAAACTTGTTTCACAAAAAGCTTTCCTGCTTGAAATTCAATAGCAGTATAGAGAGAATCAGTTCTTGTTCCAGCTCAAAAAATAGACTCGATCATTGGAGCAAGCAAAACTAACAATCAAGTGACAATACCTGTGACCCCCATATGCAACCCAAAATGCCCAAGACTCATCTAGATAATTGTGACAATGCTAACTTTCAAAAGAAAAGCAAGACAAACTGCTGCACTTGATCTAAACAAGTAACACTACATCACTATTAGTTAAACAAAATATTTCAGTAATAGCGACGATAGAATAAAGGAAAAGCAAGAGCATCTCCTGTCCTTTGGCCTAAACAAGTACTACCAGTACCGGCATATAGTAGTACAAAATAATCCGAAGTACAAGAACTAGTGCTATACTAGTACTACTATGCATCCAAAATCCAATCTCCAGTACACGTACGTCTGTGGTATGTAGTGAGTGGGATAAACAAAATCTAAGGTAGTAGAATGGTCAATTTGGAATTCTCCCTCATGATGGATGCATATTGAGTAATACAGGCCCTAGGTCTGAGAAGTTTGAAGGTACACCACCATGGAATGCTTTTCCTTCTGCATGATGCTAGGCACCGCCCTGCTCCCAGCAGTGAAGGAATTGCGCACTGCACCCTCCCAAAACCCAGCCTCTGGTGATGGTGATATACGGTGAACTACACATTGTACAAGGGCCACGAGCACCCTTCCAACCTAACGCACACGACGGATACGATGATGTCGCCCCACTCGAGCATTTCAAATAGCACAGCGAACACCGTACCATCGTCCCCAGATCCGATGTTCTCTAGTCTTGATGAGCGTGGTGCCGACAGCGGTTGAAAGATGAACCTGGGATTTCTATAGGAAGTAAGAATCAGCGGACTAAATTGCAGCATGCTAAATATACATATAAGAAGTTCTCAGGCGCCTGAGATCTAGCCACTCCCAAGAAAAAAATACAGAGCCATGTTTGAAAGAAAATGCTAGATCATCTCCAATGTTTGATCTAAACAAACTTGAACGGCAGATTATCATCAGAATCATGATGGTCATATTTGACATCTCCCACATCGTGGATGCAAAATCAGTAATCCAGTGTGAACCTATCATGTTTCTTAATCAGGAAATTAAGGTAATCTTCAGTAATCCTGACGGAGGCCGGCAACGCGCTGCTCTTCGGCTCGAAAAACAGGCTATCTTCGGCGAACTCCTCCAGGTCCTCTCCAATCATTGAAGGTTTATAAAAGTGCAACTCCACCACGTACCGCGGAAACAAGCACACCACTGACTTGACACACTGGACGGATATGGCGAGGCCATAGTCGAGCATGTCAAATCGCACGGCAAACAATGTACCATCATCCCCGGATAACATGGTCTCTACTCTCCATGAGCCAGGTGCCAGCAAAGGCTGAGAGATGTACCTGTGTTTCTCGCCGTAGTGGAAACTCTGCACTTCAATTGAGTGGGATTTTTCGAGGTGAGCGAGGAGCGCTATCGGCAGGGCGGCGAACTCATAGCCAGGCTCAGTGTAGTTGCACGGGTCGTGTGGGCACGCCATCCTGTGGTTGAGGAAGTCGTGGAAGGCGACCAATGTCCCGCAGCCGACATTTGGGCATCTGCTACCTTTTCCACCGATGACTTGATGGCGCGACTCCTTAGAGCATGTGGCCAGCCAGACGGCGCTGGTAGTGTCCATACGCATAGCGATTTATCCGAAGGCGGCGTCGCTGACCTTGCTCTAGCCACCGTATCGAATGTTGTGCATCGAAATCCACCATTGCATCCGGATGGACTGGGGGCGATGGCGGATTCAAATATGATTGTTGGGATTTCTTGGAGGAGAGTGATGCAGGTCTGCAAGAACCGATGCTGCGGGCGAGAAATGGCTAGGACAATTTAGGAAGTGCGGCGCTTGAGAGGATCCAAAATGCGGCTAGCCAGCGTTAGCGAATGGGGATCACTGGAGATGGGGAAGATGGGAGGCTCTTTGAACGAGGGATGTTAATTTTGCGTGCTCCCTCGTCGGTCTTCTGCAGTGGATCAAGGACGCCTACTGGAGTTATAGCTAGAGTGCTAAACTAGCAAGCTATCATGTCCTAGCTCAGTATTGTATCGTCTCATCACGTAGACTGTGTTTTAGGAAAGGACGTGAACTCACATTTCTCCCCTTCCTGCTAGATAGCGTGCACCGTAGAATCGTTTTTCTAGCACGCGAAGGATTTGAACCCACATGCCCAACTCTGATAATTAGGACTACTAAAAAACTATAATAATAGGTGAAGCTCAAAAAATAATTATAATTTTGAGCCACATCCATAGAATATCCGTTGTATATTTGGTTCTTATACTTTGTATCATGTACTCCGTCCAACACATATTAGTTGACTCATATTTGTCTAGATATGGATGTATCTAGATACATTTTAGTATTAGATACATCTGTATCTAGACAAATCCAAGTTAACTAATATGGCTCGGAGGGAATAGTAATCAACCTATTAGCTACCTAATAGTACTCTCCATGCTCTAGAGAAATGACGAAGAACATTCTAGAATTATTGAGAAGTGTGTTTTGAGGTTTGTGTATATCTTTTAGCGTGCTAAAGGCTATCAATAGTATCTTCTAGATGCTAGAATGGATAGAATTAAGATCCAACGGTACTTTATGGACGTAGCTTGAAATTATTATTATTTTTGGGCTTCACCTATTATAATTTTATATAAACTAGTAGAAGGCACGTGCCACACACATATATACTGTATGAAATGTGATTAACAAATATTAAGTTGTTACAAACCAATAGTCTTGTTTGAGAAAAAGGCAAACATTAAGTCTATTAATAATAACTATCTACACATATTGAGAATACAACCTACTATGCTACTATGGAATTTTGGGGGGTGACATGATGGTTCTAGAACATGGTGGAGTTTGAGTTTGCTCTAGGTAGTACTCAACACGAATCCACCTGCTCTGAACCATTGGATCTAATAGCCCAACGGTCAGGATTGGTACTATGGATCCAATTCAAAACTGCTCCTTTATAGTAGTAGAGAAAAATGATATAATATACTTCTACTATATGATTCTCACGTGCAAGGCATGTGCAACTTACTAATAAGATATATAACATGGATATCTTTGAACATCGATCATTGGATATAGATTGACAGATTCCAACATTGCTAATTGTTGGATCTCTTGCAAACTTAAGAAAGAATCTATCACGCTTACTTGTAGTTCAAATTTGACCTACATTCTTTAAATCGACATAAAGTTATTTGAGTGCATGGGTGTAGTTAGCTAATATATAGGGAAGCTTGAAATGTCCTAAGACTAGGGAATTGTAACAAAACATGTCCGCGTTTTCTGAAAATCGGGTGGTGGCACTTTATTTTTTTGACTGGGGTATGTCCCGAAGGAGTGAGATGCTTCAATAATTAACGCAGCTAGTGCATGTGTACATGTTACACCAAGGACCTTAAAAAGGTGAAAATTGCATCCAAGTCCATACATTTAACACAAATGACCCTACAATCAAGCAATTAAAATTAGTAGCCGGGTCCTGCTCCTCTATCACGGAGTTGAGCCATGCTCTTCGTAGTAGTACTAGTAAGTTGCACGTCCCTTGCACATGAAACTCGCACAATATACAGAATCATGACATGTCATTAGTATATAACATTGTAATAGGTAAATCTTGAAATATCTATGAATTTGAGCCACGTCGTTTCTAAAGTATGAGTGTATATTTGGTTCTTACACTTTATATCATGTAGAAATGAATGTTTATTAACTACCTAATAATTGAAAATTTTAGAACCATGGTCTAGAGAAACAATCGAGAATATTCTAGAATGATGGATAAGTGTGTTTTGACGTTTTTCTACATATATATCTTCTCTTATCTTATATTACCTTATCTTACCACTATATAGTGTATGAATAACTTTGAATATTGACCATTGGATCAAGACTCGCGAATCCCAACATTTCCATCCGTTGGATCTTCTTTTCCATTCTAGCATCTAGAAGATTTTATTGATAGTCTTACTCACAATGAATGGTATGCACACAACTCAAAACACACTTCTCCATCATTCTAGAATCTTCTTCCTCATTTCTCTAGAGCATGTTACCAGAATTTTCTAGTTTTAGATAGCTAATAATCGTTGACTTCTAAATGATATAGAAAGTACAAGAACCAAATATACACCCATACTTTATAGATATCGATCAAATTTATATTTTTGTATGCTTTACCTATTAAAATTGTATATAGTGATAATATGCCAGACGTCTATTATCTGAGTCTCACGTGTTGATCAAAAGGGACATGCCACACAAGTATATACTGTATGAAATGTGATTTAACAAATGTTAAGTTGTTATTAACCAATATTCTTGTTAGAGAAAAAATCCATACATTAAGTCTATTAGTAATAACTATCTACCCATATTGAGAATACATCCTACAGTGGTATGAAATTTTGGGGGTGGTGAAATGATGGTTCTAGAACATGTTGGACTTTGGTCTAGGTACTATTCAACACGAATACAGCTGCTCTGAACCATTGGATCTAACAGCCCAACGGTCAGGATTGGTGCTATGGATCCAATTCAAAACTGCTCCATTGTAGTAGTAGAGAGAATACAACCTACTATGCTATGATATTATAGGGGTGGTGACATGATGGTTCTAGAATATGGTGGATTTTTCTCTAGGTACTATTCAATACGAATCCAGGTACTTTGAACCATTGGATCTAACAGCCCAACAATCAGGATTGGTGTTAAGGATCCAATTGAAAACTACTCCATTATCTTACCTTACCACTATATAGTGTACGAATAACTTTGAATGTTGACCGTTGGATAAAAATTCACGAATCCCAGCATTTGTAGCCGTTGGATCTTATTTTCCATTCTAGCATCTAGAAGATTCTATTTGTAGTCTTCGACATAATGAATGATATGCACAAACCTCCAAACACACTTCTCCATCATACCGGAATGTTCTCCTTTTTTCTCTAGACCATGTTATCAAAAATTCATGTGTTAGGTAGCTAATATTTTTTGACTTCTACATGACATACAAAGTACAAGGATACACCCATACTTTATAGATGTTGATCAAATTTATAATTTATTGTGCTTTACCAATTATAATTTTATATAGTGATGATATGTCATACGTCTACTATCTGAGTCTCACGTGCAAGGAACGTGCAACTTTCTAGTAATAGTACAGATAGAGATATGATGTCGATATATGGTTATCCTTTGAATAACCTTCATTCCCGATGCTTGGAAAGGAAGAGAAAAAATCAGAAGTTTGAATTCCACTAATTTTTGCCACCAATGCCCGGTTCCTTCCTATGTACACCAACGCACACGCCGGAGACACAGCTGAGCCGTCGTACCAAGACACACATACGCAGCGCTGTGGACGAGGGAGTGCGGAGATGGATGGTGAGGCGGCGATTGAGAGCAAAATAAATAAATTTGTTTTGTTTGAGTGCACATAAGTCCTGAAATTTACTAGTGTGTGTATGTTGTAAAGGCTATAGTACCTCATCATAATTTTTCTCTGACATCGCACCGCCTTCAAGTGCCCTGTCAAGCTGCCCACTCGCCCTGCCTCCCTTTTATTCTCCGAGCTCCTCTTGCTCTTCAGTTTTTTCCCTCATCTCACTAGTACCTCCGTCCCAAAGCTTAAGGCCACGTTTGGAATGCAGGAATGCAAAACATAGGAATAGAAAAAACGCAGGAATTAAGATAGTATCATGTATGCTCAATTCCTACAGGAATCAATACCACAGGAAATTTTTTAGGGTGTCATTTGGATGTCACACAGGAAAACCGCATGAATTGTAGACACAAGGAGATGAAACATGAGGTTAGATCTCATGTTATTTTTCCTAGAAAATTCGTATGAAATAGCCTATACCATAGGAATTTCAAAGGAATCTTAGATTCCTATTCCTTTGTCCCAAACGAACCGATAGGAATTTTTCCTATAGGAATCCTATCCTCCAAAAATCCTATGATTTTCCTTTGTTCCAAACATGGCCTAAGGCTTTTTTTGATAAGTGAAGCTACGAAAAGTTTGACCAAACTTCTAAAAAAATACCTAGAACTACTGTATGATATTAGTAGATACCATGTGAATATATGTTTCATGATGTATCAAAGGGTATGTATTTCATATTGTAAATATTAATATATTTTTCTACAAACTTGGTCAAACTTTGCATAGTTTGAATTTTGAAAAAAATAGGCCTTGAGTCTTGGATGTAGGTACTACTAGTGTTTAGTACTCCGTCCCGGAACTTAAGTCTTGATATATAGACATCGTGGGTCCCTTCAGACGGTGTTAGGAAAATTCAAGAGGAATCTACCGCGCTTACTTGTAGTTCAAGTTTGACCTAATTTCTTTAAATCGACATAAAGTTATTTAAGTAGGCATGGTTCGCTAGAGAATCTTGAAATGTGCTAAGACTAGGGAATTGTAAGAAAACATGGTCCCCACTTGTTCAAAAAACCGGGTGGTGGTTAGACCTGAAATTATAACTCGAAACTCGCGAGCTAAATGAGTGTAACTCGTGACTCGGCTCGACTCGGCTTCAACTCGGTGTCTAACGAGTCAAGCCTAGTTTGAGATTTGAACTTGTTTGTTCACCCAAGCTAAATGAGCTACTCGTTTAGCTCGTTAAACTTGTTCAAATATAGAATTTGAAATTTTCCACTGATGAGTGCCATACTATGAATGTTTCTTGTACATGTAATGGTGTAGAACTGCTATATTTTCCATTTGATCTTGCCTTCATGTTATTATGAAAGTACTATCCTTGTTCTAGTTCTTAATTAGTAGGATAATTACTAGTTTTTCTTATATGTGCTCTTGTTCGTAACTCATAACGTGCTAAACGAGCTAGTCGTGAGTTTACCGAGTCGATCTGAGTTTCAAATATGAACTCGTTTTGTACGCGAGCCGAGACAAGCTAGGTCATTAGTTGAATGAGCTTTAGCGAGTCGAGCCGAGCTGATTCAGCTCGGCTCGAATTCCATCCCTAGTGCTTGTACTTTTTTTTGACTAATGTATGTCCCGAGGGAGCGAGATTCTTCAATTAATTAACACGGTAAGTGGATATGTACATGTTACACCAAGGACCTCAAAAAACAAAAAATACATCCAAGTCCATACATTGAGCACAAAGGACACTAAAATCAAATGCTTGAAAATTTTGGTAACATGGTCTATAGAAACGGGAGGAAGATTCTAGAATGATGGAGAAGTGTGTTTTGAGGTTTGTGCATAGTATTTCATTATGATGAAAATTATTAATAGAATCTTCTTGATGCTAGAATGGAAAAGAAGATCCAACGGTCGGAAATGTTGGGATTCGTGAGTCTTGATCCAACAATTAATATTCAAAGTTTTTTTGTACACCATATAGTGTTAACATAGTGGTAATGGTAAGACTAGAACTTTCTTAGCAAAAGAAAACAACGCACTTCTCACTTTCAACATATCTTGTTGAAGAAGATGCACGAATCTACCAGATGCAGGTATTGTATCATAAACTACATATGATGTCAATATGGTCATGGCCTTGGCTATTTGGGTCGAAACCAGCAATGTTCATACACCTTAGGCAAATACACATTATGAAGCAACAAGAGCATTTTTTGTATTCAAAGGTGTCAAAACACATGTTTCTCATTTTTTTTCTTAGCACCATATAGTGTATGAATAACTTTGAATCTTGACCGTTAGATCAAGAAGCAAATCCCAACATTGTGAGACATTCGATCTTCATTATTTCCATTTTAGCATCGAGAAGATAATATTGATAGTCTTTCTTTTCTTATCTTACCACTACTAGTAAAAGGCACATGCCACACATGTATATACTATATGAAATGTGATTTAAACAAATATTAAGTTTTTATTAACCAATAGTCTTATTAGAGAAAAAATGGATACATTAAGTCTATTGATAATATATCTACACATATTGAGAATACAACCTATGGTGCTATGAAATTTTGGGGGTGGTGACATGATGGTTCTAGAACATGGTGGAGTTTGCTATAGGTACTATTCAACACGAATCGAGCTGCTCTAAACCATTGGATCTAACCGCCCAACGGTCAGGATTGGTGCTATGGATCCAATTCAAATTAAAACTACTCCATTATAGCAGTAGAGATATGATGTCAATATGGTCATGACCTTGGCTATTCGGGTCAAAGCTAGGAATGTACATACACCGTAGGCCAATACACATTATGAAGAAGCCATAGCATTTTTTTGTATTCGAAGGTGTCAAAACACATGTTTCTCATTTTATTCTTAGCACTATATAGTGTACGAATAACTTTGAATATTGACTATTGGATCAAGATGCGAATCCGAACATTGTCAGATGTTGGATCTTCATTTCCATTTTAGCATTGAGAAGATACTATTCATAGTATTTCTTTTCTTATCTTACCATTGTTTTTTATATATAGTGCACGGACAACTTTGAATATTGACCGTTGATTCATGACCCGTGAATCCCAACATTGCTGCTAGTTATTGGATCCTCTAATTCATTCCATCATCTAGAAGATACTACTGATAGTCTTTGTTATCTTATCTTACCACTATATAATGTATGAATAACTTTGAATATTAACCTATGGATTAAGACTCGTGAATCACAACAATGCTAGCTATTGGATCTTCTTTGTTCCATTCTACCGGGTGGTGGTACTTTTCTCTACTACTATAATGGAGCAATTTTGAATTGGATCCATAGCACCAATCCTAAGCATTGGGATGTTAGATCCAATGGTTAAGAGTAGCTGGATTTGTTTTGAATAGTACCTAGAGCAAACTCCAACATGTTCTAGAACCATCATCTCACCACCCCAAAAATTTCATAGCACACTAGGATGTATTCTCAATATGGGTAGATAGTTATTACTAATAGACTTAATGTATGCATTTTTCTATAACAAGAATATTGTCTAAAACAACTTAACGTTTGTTAAATCACATTTCATACCACTTTATCATTATCAATTTTTTTCACCCATCAACTTAGTCATCCATGTAGGGCCCACAGATTGGGGAGGTCGCAGTCGCCTTGGACGCAACACAAAATTATGACTAGGCCATCGAGTGCAGGAAGTAGAGTCAACATTCCGTCCAATCGCTTACCCTAATCATCGTCATCGATATTTTTCACACGCATCGACTTCATCAGCAACATTGATTGTCCCCTCGCTTCGGTAATCGGCCACATTAATCTTGGATCACCTCCTTCCTATTTAATCTCTCCCCTTCCCTTCACCAAACCATCTCTAATCCCCCGCTTCAGGAACCATCTTCGACCTCGTCTGTCATCCATGGCCACCTTCCGGCTGCCGCCTGCCGTACCAGAGCGCAAAGACCCCAACATCACCGCACAGGAGGACAATGCCCTGCGCATTTGGGCTTTCTCCCCGCGGAGAAAAAATAGGCAGCTGGTGTACGCCTTCCTTGACGCTGGGTATGGTGACCACAAGTACCAGATGTACGGCATGTACAACAATCCGGATGGGACGCTGAAGGTCAAGTTCATCAACTTCAGGGACGCCCGTCTCCTCTACGGCCAGGCCTTCCACTGCGGCTGCGAGATGGTGGTGTTCACCGGCTCCAACATTTTCACCAACTACTTGAACCGGTTCCCAAACAATGGCAACTTCATCCACAGTGTTCTCCCGAAGCTGCCGATGGCTCCGGAGGTGCCGCCTCGTTTTCCGGTGGTGCCGCCGATGGATTAGGAGGTGCCGCCTCCTTCTCTGGAGGTGTCGATGAGTCAGGAACGGCTTTGTCACTGGAGCTGTCGTTGGTGCCAATGTCACGAGCTGCCGCTGGCAGGGCGGACTAGGTGCAAGGAGGCGCCGGACCTGCACTAGTTCAGCAGCGAGTCCTCTATGAAGTTAATGGTTGTATGAAGTTTCTTCTGGTACTACTCTTCAAAAAAAGTTTCTTTTGGTACTACTCACTATACCCTATAGTACTAGTCGTAATACTACAAATGACGATCTATTGAATATCCTTCCCCCCGGATGTTTGTGAAGGAAGTGAAAATTTGGAAACTGAGAAACTTTGAATTGCTACTCTATTGTAAGAACCAAAATGGTTCCCACCAACGCAGATGACAAACAGGCCAGACAAAGACACGGAGCCGCCGAAAAAGAAACGGAGCCACCAATGGCAGGTTGTCGATCCATGTGCGTGCGCAGTTCCACGTTGTGTATGAGGGAGAGATCAGCCGGCCTAGGTGTGGGGGTGGTGATGGGGGAGTGAAGGAGAGAGAAAACACATTTTGTTTTGCGTGCATATATATTGTGGTCCTGAAATTTACTCTACTCACTATACCATGTACCTCGTGTCAGGAACCCATCCCAGCTTTTTTCTGACATCGCACCGCCTTCAAATCCTCCTCTTCATAGATCTCTCGTTGCCTCCTCTGTGCTCATATAGCCTCTTCTCGCTCTTTATTTTTTTACCAGAAAAAAGGAAATAAATTCTTCTTACTTGTTTTTCAGAAAATAAATTCCTGTCACTTGGAAAAATGAAATTGATTAATTTTTGTTTTTAAATTCTTCGATTGTTTTCAAAAGATGTCCAAATTTGTCGGCATGCAAATTCTTGGATATGGGATCATAAGCATAAAGTACATTCTACATAAAGGAAAAGGGAAAATTACATCGAGGTCCATACATTTAGCACAAAGTACCCTAAAATTGAGCAAAGAAAACAGTCGGGTTCGGCTCCTTCTCGAGAGAGCAGCTGGTCGAGCCATACTCTTCATACTAGTTCCTCTTTGATTGTTTTCAAAATATGGCCAAATCTGTCGCCATGCAAATTCTTGAATATGGGATCATCAACATAAAGTATGATGTAGAGATATGGCCTTGACCTCGCGGTCATTCAGCTAGAAAATCCAAGATTTTTTCATACTTGTTGAGAACTATGCTTAAATTCATTGAAATTTCATCACTCACTTTTAGGTTAGCATTTTACACGGTCGGTGGGAGTACATTCTACATCAAAGACCTACCAAAGGGAGAAATTACATCGAGGTCCATACATTTAGCACAAAGGACACTAAATTTGAGCAAAGAAAACAATCGGGTTCGGCTCCTTCTCAAGAGAGTAGTTGATCGAGCCATACTCTTCATACTACTTTCTCTTTGATTGTTTTCATAATATGGCCAAATCTATCGCCATGCAATTTCTTGGATACTCGATCATCAGAATAAAGTATGATGTAGAGATATAGCCTTGACCTTGTGGTCGTTTGGCTTGAAATCAAAGAATGTTCATACTCATTGACAACTATAAGCTGAAATTCATTAAAATTTCACCACTTACTTTTAGTTTAGAATTTTACATGGTCAATGGGTGTACATTTTACAACAAGGACCTAAAAAGGGGGAAATTACATCGAGGTCCATACATTTAGCAGAAAGGACCCTAATATTAAGCAAGCAAAACAGTAAGGTTCGGTTCCTTCTCAAGAGAGTATCGAATCGAGCCACACTCTTCATACTACTTCATCTTTGATTGTTTTCAAAATATGGCCAAATTTGTCGATATGCAAATTCTTGAATATGGGATCATCATCATAAAGTATGATATAGATATGGCCTTGACCTTGGTTGTTCGTCTTGAAATACAAGAATGGTTCGTACCCGTTGACAACTAAGCTTAAATTTGTTTAAATTTCACCACTTACTTTTAGGTTAGAACTTTACACGGTTAATTGGAGTACATTTTACATTAGGGACCTCAAAAAGCAAAAATTACATCGAGGTCCATACATTTAGCATAAAGGACCCTAAAAGGAAAAATTTCTGGTCCGGCTCCTTCTCGAGAGATCAGCTGATCTGAGCCAAACTCTTGATACTACTTCCTCTTTGATTCTTTTCAAAATATGGCCAAATTTGTTGCCGTGCAAATTATCTCATATGGGATCATCAACATAATGTATGATGGTTGATATATATGGCCTTGACCTTGGTCGTTCGGCTTGAAATCCAATAATGGTCAACGCGCGTGCGCAGCGCCACGTTGTGGACGAGGGAGAGATCAGCCGGCCAGGGTGTAGGGGTGGTGATCAGGGAGTGAAGGAGATAGAAAACACATTTTGTTTTGCGTGCATATATATTGTGGTCCTGAAATTTACTCTACTCACTGTACCGTGTACCTCGTGTCAGGAACCCATCCCAAGACTTTGCTCTGACATCGCACCGTCTTCAAATCCTCCTCTTCGCAGCTCTCTCGCTGCCTCCTCTGTGCTCATATAGTCTCTTCTCGCTCTTTATTTTTTTAACAGAAAAAAGGAAATAAATTCTTCTTACTTGCTTTTCAAAAAATAAATTCCTGTCACTTGGAAAAATGAAATTGATTTTTTTTAATATCTTCGATTGTTTTCAAAAGATGGACAAATTTGTCGGCATGCAAATCCTTGGATATGGGATCATAAGCATAAAGTACATTCTACATAAAGGACCTAAAAAAAGGGAAAATAACATTGATGTCCATACATTTAGCACAAAGGACCCTAAAATTGAGAAAAGAAAACAGTCGGGTTCGGTTCCTTCTCGAGAGAGAAGTTGGTCAAGCCATACTCTTCATACTACTTCCTCTTCGATTGTTTTCAAAATATGGTCAAATCTGTCGCCATGCAAATTCTTGAATATGGGATCATTGATATGTCCATTTTGCATCACTAGTCTATGTCTTAATTCACAATTATTCGTTGATATATTTCATACTAAGAGGTGATACTTTGGAGCATGGACCGCTGCAGTCAGGATTCTGATGGAAAAGGTGCTGTTTGGAGGCAAAATTCGAGAAGATCATAAATTCCGGGAAAATATACGGAAAATCCTATTTTTCTAGAAGACTAAGGATGCCAGAAGATGGAGTGGAGATGGGCCACAGGGGGCCCACACCACCCCATGGCGCGGGCAGGCTTAGGCCGCGCCAGGAGGTGGTGTGGCCACCCTAGCCCACTCCAGCCTCTCCCCTCTGGCGTATATCATCCTCCTGAAACCCTAAGACTCGGGAATCAACCATAGAAAGATTCCACCACCTCTGCGGGGCGGAAAACACCGAGAGAGAAAGATCTCTCCGGCAGATAGATTTCTGTCGAGGGAATTCCTTCTCGAAGAGGGGAGATCGTCGCCATCAACACCACCATCAAGCTGGACTTCATTGGGATCATCATCATCATCATCACCACCATCATCACCATCAACACCCTCATCACCGTCTCCATATTGCTGTAACAATTGCGTTGAATCTTGCATAGTTCATAGGGGAAACTTTCCCGGTGTTGATTACTCTTTGTAGTTGATGCTATTGAATTATTGTTTATGTTCAGATTGTTATACATCATTATTCCATCTCTGATCATGATCCATATGATGTCTTGTGAGTAGTTCGTTTTGTTCTTGAGGACATGGGAGAAGTCTTGTTGTTAGTAGTGGAGTTGTGTTGAGAAAGATTCAATAGATTGTTATTTAAGTTGTGGTGTACTTCTTCTAGTGGTGTCATGTGAACGTCGACTACATGACACTTCACCTATATGGGCCTAGGGGAATGCATTGTGTATTTGGCTACTAATCGTAGGGGTTGCCGGAGTGACAAAAACCTGAACCCCCGTTAGGAAACCATTGCACAAGGGACGTAAGGGTCTTAGAGTTTAAAGGTGTGGTTAGGTTTCTACCTTAATTACTTTCTTGTACTTACGGATGTTTGCAAGGGGTATAATCACAAGTATGTATTAGTCTTGGATGGTGCGATACATTAGTGCAGGTTCACCCACACAACACTTAGCAAGCTAAAGAAGATTAATCAACTATATGAAGCGAAAGCACTTGACAGTCTTCCCATGTATCCTCGAGAACGTTTGGTCATCTTAAGTAATACAACCGGCTTGTCCTTTGCTTCATAAAGGATTGGCCCACTTGCTGCATTTATTCCTACTGTCTTTTATTTACTCGTACTTTGTTTACTTGCTATATCAAAAACCCCTAAAAATCCGTTTCCTAAGTATTTGTAGAGAATTCCTAATCCATACCACTAGCCAGCACCTTCTGCTCCTTGTTGGGTTCGACACTCTTACTTATCGAAAATACTGCGATACACCCCCTATACTTGTGGGTCATCAAGACTATTTTCTGGCGCCGTTGTCGGGGAGTGAAGCTTATTGGAGAGTGGAACTGGTAAAGGAAACTTCTACTGTGAGTATTGTTTACTTCTGTTAGTTGCTTTGTTTTCTTTATGGATAATTCGCTGAGTTTCTTATTTTTTAATGCTACTACCACTGCTAGGGTAGTATATAAGCCACCACCTGCTGAGAATGATGTTTTCAAAATACCTACAAGAATTATTGATCGTGTTATGGATAACTACTATGTTGGAGATGGAACTGTCCATCCCGGTGATCATTTACTCTTTATACATGAATTATGCGGGTTGTTCAAGTGTACAGGTATTACTACATATCAAGTTAAGAATAAGTTATTCTCATTATCACTGAAAGGAAGAGCTGAGGAATGGTATAAGCTGCTGAAGAATGGTCAAGCTCTAGAATGGGAGGAAATAGTGCCTCTCTTTTATTCAAAGTTTTATCCTCCTAGTGAGATTCATAAATATCGGAATCAAATATACAACTTTTGGCCTCTTGATGGAGAGAGTAGAGCTCAAGCTTGGGGGAGATTGAAGTTACTAATGCTCAAATGTTCCATTCATGAGATCCCCAACAATATTATTATCAATAACTTTTATGCAAGGCTCCCTCTACATGACAAGGATTTATTGGATGCTTCTTGCGCTGGATCATTCACTCACATGGAAGAAGAATCTAAATGGGATCTTCTGGACCGTATTCAAGACAATGCTGAAGCTTGGGAGAATGACAAAGGTAGAAAGTCAGGTATAAATTATGATTATGAATTGATTGAATCTTTTATGGGAACTGATGACATTCAAAATATTAGTAATATTTATGGTCTTGATTTGCATGTTATTATGAATTGTTTTAGAGCTTTTGCTTCCTATATCGAAATTCCAAAAATGGGATGGAACAAATACCATGCACCTTACAAAGATATTGTTGACTATGCTCCTATTAGAAGTGCTGAGTATTGCATTATTGACCCCATCTTACCCGAACCTTATATCGAGAAGATTCCCTTCCCCGAAAAGGTAAAGGACCATCCTATGAAAACTAATGTAATCACCAAAAGTGAAAAAAGAACTATAAAACCTGATGAAAAAATAAACATTACCAGTGGTAGCAATTGTGAAAGACCTTGTCACTAAAAGCGTAGAAGATGGGCACATAGTATTTTGTGAGGATGCTTCTAATATTGTTTCACATCCCAATAGAACTAAAAAGGCTATTGTCTCTGTGCTTTCTCTTAGAATTGGTGATCATTGCTATTATGGTTTATGTGATATTGGTGCAAGTTCCAGTGCTATTCCTTATGAGCTTACAGAGAAATTATGCATGAGATCAGTCCTTGTGAGTTGGAAGAGATTGATGTGGTTATTCACCTTGCTAATAGAGAGACCATCTCTCCAATTGGTATTGTATGATACGTGGAAGTTCTTTGTGGTAAGATTAAGTACCCTGCTGATTTTCTAGTACTTGGTTCGGCTGCTAGTAAAACCTACCCTATCATTTTTGGTAGACCTTTCTTGAGTACATGTGGAGCTATTATTGATTGCAAGAGGGAGAAAATCTTAACTAAGTTTGATGGGGAATCTTATGAGTTTAATTTTTCGAAATTTGCTAAAGAACCTTGTGAAGAGGAGACCCATAATGAGGATTTTAGGGTTGAACAACTTGCTTCTATTTCTCTTGCTCCTAACAATGCTTTGCAGCAATTTATGGAAGATCATGAAAGTGAAATGTTCATGGAAGAAAGGAATGAGATTGACAGGATTCTCTGTGATCAACCTATGATGCTTAAGCACGACTTGCCTGTAGAAGACTTGGGTACCATGATGCCACCTAAAAAGGATCCGGTTTTCGATCTAAAACCTCTCCCTGATGATCTTAAATATGCTTATATTGATGATAAAAAGATATATCCTGTTACTATTAGCGCTAAACTTTCAGGGAAGGAAGAAGAAAGGTTATTGGAAGTTTTGAGGAAACACCGAGGAGCTATGGGCTATACTCTGGATGATTTGAAAGGGATTTCACCTACTATATGTCAGCATTCTATCAACATAGAACGGATCTGAAGCGGTGGTGGAGCACCAACGACGTTTAAATCCTAGGATGAAGGAAGTGGTAAGGAATGAGGTATTGAAACTCCTTGATGCTGGTATTATTTACCCTATTGCTGATAGTGAATGGGTTAGTCCTGTTCATTGTGTTCCTAAAAAGGGAGGTATTACCGTTGTCCCTAATGATAATGATGAGCTTATTCCTCAAAGAATAGTGGTAGGCTATAGGATGTGCATCAATTTTAGGAAAGTCAATAAAGTTACTAAGAAAGATCACTGCCCGCTTCCTTTTATTGATCAAATGTTGGAAAGGTTGTCTAAAAAGACCCATTTTTTTTCTTGATGGTTATTCTGGTTTCTCTCAAATTGCTGTTAAACAACAAGATCAAGAAAAAACTACTTTTAGTTGCCCTTATGGAACTTATGCTTATAGACATATGCCTTTTGGTTTATGTAATGCTCCTGCTACTTTCCAAAGGTGCATGTCTGCTATCTTTCATGGTTTTTGTGAGGAAATTGTAGAAGTGTTCATGGATGACTTTTCTGTGTATGGAACTTCTTTCGATAATTGTCTGCACAACCTTGATAAAGTTTTGCAGAGATGCGAGGAAACTAATCTTGTTCTTAATTGGGAGAAATGCCACTTCATGGTTAATGAAGGGATTGTTCTTGAGCATAAGGTCTCTGAAAGAGGCATAGAAGTTGATAGAGCTAAGGTTGAGGCAATTGAGAAGATGACATGTCCAAGAGACATCAAAGGTATTTGTAGTATCCTTGGTCATGCTGGTTTCTATAGGAGGTTTATTAAAGACTTCTCTAGGATATTAAAACCTCTCACTAATCTTCTTCAAAAAGATGTACCCTTCGTTTTTGATGATGATTATAGGGAAGCTTTTGAAACTCTTAAGAAGGCTTTAACTACAACCCCTATTGTTCAACCACCTGATTGGAGTTTACCCTTTGAAATAATGTGTGATGCTAGTGATTTTGTTGTAGGGGCTATCCTTGGGCAACGTATTGATAAAAAGTTAAATGTTATCCATTATGCTAGTAAGACCCTAGACGCTGCTCAAAGGAATTATGCCACTACTGAAAAGGAATTTCTAGCTGTTGTTTTTGCCTATGATAAGTTTAGGTCCTATATTGTGGACTCAAAAGTAACCATTCATACTAATCATGCTGCTATTACATATCTTATGACGAAGAAGGACGCTAAGCCTAGGCTTATTAGATGGGTACTGCTTTTACAAGAGTTTGATCTACACATAGTAGATAGGAGGGGTGCTGAAAACCCTATAGCTAATAATTTATCTCGTTTGGAAAACATCTCTTTTGACCCTATGCCTGTTAATGATAGTTTCCCAAATGAACAGTTAGCGCAGTAGGGGTGAGCTCGCGAGGAAGCCCTTGGTAGGCTGATTATGCTAACTTTATTGTCTCCAAGTATTTGCCTCCAACTTTTACAGCTCAGCAAAGAAGAAAGTTCTTCTATGATTTGAGGCATTATTTTTGGGATGACCCACACTTATACAAAGGAGTTGATGGTATTATGCGAAGATGTGTTCCAGAATATGAACAAAAGGAGGTATTGCGTAAATGTCATGGTAGTGCCTATGGAGGACATCATGCAGGAGATAGAACTGCACAAAAGGTACTACAATTAGGTTTCTACTGGCCTACCCTTTTTAAACATGCAAGAAAATTTGTCCTATCTTGTGATGAATGTCAGTGTGTTGGTAATATTTCTAGACGCAATGAAATGCCTATGAACTACTCTCTAGTTATTGAACATTTTGATTGTTGGGGATTTGACTTTATGGGTCCTTTCCCTCCTTCGAAAGGCTACACTCATATTCTTGTTGCCGTTGATTATGTTACTAAGTGGGTAGAAGCTATTCCTACAAACAGTCTTGTGAGAGACTTCTCTAAAAATGCTTAAGGATGTTATCTTTCCTAGGTTTGGGGTGCCTAGGTATCTCATGACTGATGGGGGTTCTCATTTCATTCATGGTGGTTTTAGGAAGACCCTTGCTAAATATGATGTTAATCATAGAATTGCTTCATCTTATCACCCCCAAACTAGCGGGCAAGTAGAGTTATCAAATAGAGAAATTAAATCTATCTTGCAAAAGACTGTTAATAGGTCTAGGAAAAAACTGGGCTAAGAAGTTGAATGATGCTTTATGGGCTTATAGAACTGCTTACAAATATCCTATGGGAATGTCTCCTTATAAAATGGTTTATGGGAAAGCTTGTCACCTACCCTTAGAATTAGAACACAAAGCTTACTGGGCTGTGAAAGAACTAAATAGAGATTGTAAGCTCGCTGGTGAGAAAATATTATTTGACTTAAGTTCTTTATATGAATGTAGGAGTGAAGCCTATGAGAATGCTAGGCTCTTTAAGGAAAAGGTTAAAAGATGGCATGATAAGCGAATACTTAAGAGAGAATTTCATGTTGGTGAGAAAGTTCTATTGTATAGGTCTCGTCTCAGATTTTTTGCAGGTAAGCTACTATCAAAATGGGAAGGACCTTTCATCATTGAAGAAGTATACCGTTCAGGAGCAATAAAAATTTCTTCTCTAAAAGATAATACTACACAAGTAGTGAATGGACAGCGACTCAAACACTATATTGCTGGAGATTCTTACAATGAAGATGTTGATGCCTTTCAAGTTATAACTCCAGATAAATTCATTGAGGACCAAATTCAGAGACCTGCAGAGTCTGTTTTCATCTAGGTAACAGTTCTGGTAAGAAAAGTTCCGCGAAAATACAATCCAACTATATTTTTGCAGTTTTTAGTCAATAAGGAAACTTACAAAGCGAAAAAGGTACGGAAACGGAGCCGGGGTGGCCCACACCACCCCATGGCGCGGGCCCACCCCTGGCCGCGCCACCAGGTGGTGAGGCCACCCAGGACTCCACCTCCGACTTGTTTTCTCCTAGTACCTTCCTTTTGATAGGAAACTTCGTAATATATAACCCCCCGGATCTTCTGAGGTTCGTATATCGTGTTTTTGTTTCGATCTATTTCTGCCAGGTAAAAATCTCAGATTTGTAGCCTCAAGGTCTTCCACTGGATCAGTTGAGGGAGATTCCTTGGAAGATATCATCAACCCATACATGAGAGAATTGAACATTCATCCTAAGGAGTAATTCGTCATTAGGTTTGGCATGCCCTTGGTTTGTTCCAAGCTTGGGGGAGTGTCGCGGTATCACATCACTATCTTCTATCTTTTTACCTTTTTTAGTAGAGTCAAATCATGAATAGAGAAGTTATTATGTAGTATGGTTTGCATTATGGAAGTGTCCCTTCTCTCGTTAGATATGTATCCTTGGTATGAGTTGCCGTTATGGAATATTAACGAGAAGTTCTATCATTCACCCTTTTGCATAGCTTATATTAGTTTTCAATTCGTGGTTATATGATTTATTTTTTTGTTAGTATTGGTATCTATTTCGGATCATTGAGTTAATTTAGTTGGTTTTGGTAAACCTGGCTCGGTCAATAGCAACACTATTTTTGAGAGTTGAATGAAAAAGATAAAAGTACCTTTAAAGAAAAATTATTTCATCATCTTTCTTTCTTGATTTGCTCATAAGTCTAGTATTCTCTAGTTAAGATCTTTTGTGCTTCCAAGGAAGATTGCATGTTTGTCTTTATCACTTGTATGGTTGGTTGTGTCCTTCAACTCTTATACTTGCTACCCAGCCTTGCTAGCCAAAAACCTGTACTGAGAGGGAATTCTTCTCGTGCATCCACCTCCTTAAACCAAAACCTTTTCCATTTGTGTCCACCATACCTACCTAGTAGCATTACTGCTATTCCAAGTAAATTATTGTTTTACCTACCTCCCAAATTAAACTTGTTATGTGAAAATTAGTGATTAAATCTCTCACGAACTTGATGGCACACTTTACTTTCTTGCATTTAATAAACTTGAACCATTGGGTCCTTCTTTGTTGCGTATATGCTTGTGCTTTATGAGTTGAAGTTCGCAGAACCATGCATCATGGGGACCGCTTTCAACACTTCGTTGGTACTTGTACCTAGTTGATATCATGTTCTTTTGCTTATGGATCCCAGTGGTGTGAAATAAAAGTGGCTTGTAAGATCATGGAGTTTATATGTGTGTTAGAGAAACGCCTGGGCCGCTAGCCTAAGCCATGCCTAATCATGGTGGAAACTTGCAGCATAACTATAGTGAGCATTCTATGAAGCATCCTCAATAAAAACCTATGCAAATAGCAAATAAAAGATCATTGAGATGCTTCTTCATGCCTGCCTTGTCATTTTTATTATGGGATAGCTCCTATGTCATGTGCAAGGGGTACCCCGTTGGCGGTTCTCAGTGATACGCATGTATTTACAATGACAAGAGCTTGCTCGTGACTGAAGTTGAGTAGCATGAGGATCGGTACTCATAAGTAAGGGGCATGAGATTTCAACTTATAACTTGTCAAGCATATCCTCTTAGTTGTGTCACTTTAACCTTAATCACCTAAAGATGCCTATGATAGGGGCAATGAAGCTGAAAGCTAGTAAGTATCATAATTTTTGGGAGCTCTTTATGAGACTTGCAATCCCTGCTTCCCTCTTTGAAGGGCCTTTCTTTTACTTTGTAGTTGAGTCAGTAAACCTACTGCCTTCTATCTCAGCAAGTATTTTGAGTTGTTGTGTTGCATTCATTCATATATTGATTTAGTCACTCATGTTTCTTATGTTCCTTGTTTTGCACATTCGTCTTATCCTGATGTTTACTACTTTGAAAGCTTTCATTGAAAAACCAGCTATTTGTGAACTCCAGCAAATTATCAACTATTCTTCGACTAAGAGCTAAGTTTGCCATTATCAATTATGATTCACTCTATGTATCTTTATTGTGTTTCCTTTACTCATTGCAAGTTGAGTTGTATAATAGTGAGTTGTCTTCTATTATGATCTATGTATTTGATGAATGTGATGCTTCTTGTGCGTATTCTTTTATCGACTCTTCACTCCATAAACCTGAGGCCATGTTTATTGAGCTCAGTTTCGCTTGGGGACAAGCGAAGTCTAAGCTTGGGGGGAGTTGATACGTCCATTTTGCATCACTATTCTATGTCTTAATTCACTATTATCCATTGATATATTTCATACTGAGAGGTGATACTTATGTTATTTCATCTATTTTTGCATGGTTGATGAGTTTTGGAGCATGGACCGCTGCAGTCAGGATTCGGATGGAAAAGGTGTTGTTTGGAGGCAAAATTCGCGAAGATCAGAAAATCCGGGAAAATATATGGAAAATCCTATTTTTCAAGAAGACTAAGGATGCCAGAAGATGGAGTGGAGATGGGCCATGGGGGGCCCACACCACCCCATGGCGCGGGCAGGCCTAGGCCATGCTAGGAGGTGGTGTGGCCACCCTGGCCCACTCCAGCCTCTCCCCTCTGGCGTATATCATCCTCCTGAAACCCTAAGACTTGGGGAGCGACGACAGAAAGATTCTGCCGCCTCTGCGGGGCGGGAAACATCGAGAGAGAAAGATCACTCCGGTAGACAGATTTCTGCCGGAGGAATTCCTTCCCGGAGAGGGGAGATCGTCGCCATCAACACCACCATCAAGCTAGACTTCATCGGGATCATCATCATCATCATCACCACCATCATCACCATCAGCACCCTCATCACCATCTCCATATTGCTGTAACAATTGCGTTGAATCTTGCATAGTTCATAGGGGAAACTTTCCCGGTGTTGATTACTCTTTGTAGTTGATGCTATGGAATTATAGTTTATGTTCAGATTGTTATACATCATTATTACATCTCTTATCATGATCCATATGATGTCTTGTGAGTAGTTCGTTTTGTTCTTGAGGACATGGGAGAAGTCTTGTTGTTAGTAGTGGAGTTGTGTTGAGAAAGATTCAATAGATTGTTATTTAAGTTGTGGTGTACTTCTTCTAGTGGTGTCATGTGAACGTCGACTATATGACACTTCACCTATATGGGCCTAGGGGAATGCATTGTGTATTTGGCTACTAATCGTAGGGGTTACCGGAGTGACAGAAACCTGAACCCCCGTTAGGAAACCATTACACAAGGGAGATAAGTGTCTTAGAGTTTAAAGATTTGGTTAGGTTTCTACCTTAATTACTTTCTTGTACTTACGGATGTTTGCAAGGGGTATAATCACAAGTATGTATTAGTCTTGGATGGGGCGGTACATTAGCACAGGTTCACCCACACAACACTTAGCAAGCTAAAGAAGATTAATCAACTATATGAAGCGAAAGCACTTGACAGTCTTCCCATGTGTCCTCGAGAACGTTTAGTCAACTTAAGTAATACAACCGGCTTATCCTTTGCTTCATAAAGGATTGGGCCACTTGCTGCATTTATTCCTACTGTCTTTTATTTACTCGTACTTTGTTTACTTGCTATATCAAAAACCCCTAAAAATTCATTTGCTAAGTATTTGCAGAGAATTCCTGATCCATACCACTAGCCAGCACCTTCTGCTCCTCATTGGGTTTGATACTCTTACTTATCGAAAATACTGCAATACACCCCCTATACTTGTGGGTCATCAATCATCAACATAAAGTATGATGTAGAGATATGGCCTTGACCTCATGGTCATTCGGCTTGAAAATCCAAGATTTTTTCATACTTGTTGACAACTATGCTTAAATTCATCGAAATTTCATCACTTACTTCTAGGTTAGCATTTTACACGGTTGGTGGGAGTACATTCTACATCAAAGACCTAAAAAAGGGGAAATTACATCCAGGTCCATACATTTAGCACAAAGGACCCTAAATTTGAGCAAAGAAAACAATCGGGTTCGACTCCTTCTCATGAGAGCAGTTGATCGAGCCATACTCTTCATACTACTTTCTCTTCGATTGTTTTCACAATATGGCCAAACCTATCGCCATGCAATTTCTTGGATACTCGATCATCAGAATAAAGTATGATGTAGAGATATAGCCTCGACCTTGTGGTCGTTCGGCTTGAAATCAAAGAATGTTCATACTCGTTGACAACTATAAGCTGAAATTCATTTAAATTTCACCACTTACTTTTAGGTTAGAATTTTACACGGTCGATGGGAGTACATTTTACAACAAGGACCTAAAAAGGGGGGAAATTACATCGAGGTCCATACATTTAGCACAAAGGACCCTAATATTAAGCAAGAAAAACAGTAGGGTTTGGTTCCTTCTTGAGAGAGTATCTAATCGAGCCACACTCTTCATACTACTTCATCTTCGATTGTGTTCAAAATATGGCCAAATTTGTCGATATGCAAATTCTTGAATATGGGATCATCATCATAAAGTATGATGTAGATATGGCCTTGACATTGGTCATTCGTCTTGAAATACAAGAATGGTTCATACCCATTGACAACTAAGTTTAAATTCATTTAAATTTCACCACTTACTTTTAGGTTAGAACTTTACACGATCAATCGGAGTACATTTTTGATCAGGGACCTTAAAAAAGAAAAAATTACGTCGAGGTCCATACATTTAGCATAAAGGACCCTAAAAGGAAAATTTTCTGGTTCGGCTCCTTCTCGAGAGATCAGCTGATCTGAGCCAAACTCTTGATACTACTTCCTCTTCGATTGTTTTCAAAATATGGCCAAATTTGTTGCCATGCAAATTCTCTCATATGGGATCATCAACATAATCTATGATGGTTGATATATATGGCCTTGACCTTGGTCGTTCGGCTTGAAATCCAATAATGGTCGACGCGCGTGCGCAGCGCCACGTTGTGCACAAGGAAGAGATCAGCCGGTCGGGGTGTGGGGGTGGTGATGGGGGAGTGAAGGAGAGAGAAAACACATTTTGTTTTGCGTGCATATATATTGTGGTCCTAAAATTTACTCTACTGTCTATACTCTGTACCTCGTGTCAGGAACCCATCCCAGCTTTGCTCTAACATCGCACGGCCTTCAAATCCTCCTCTTCGCAGCTCTCTTGTTGCCTCCTCTGTACTCATATAGTCTCTTCTCGCTCTTTATTTTTTAACAGAAAAAAGGAAATAAATTCTTCTTACTTGCTTTTCAGAAAATAAATTCCTGTCACTTCGAAAAATGAAATTGATTATTTTTTGTTTTTAATATCTTCGATTGTTTTCAAAAGATGGCCAAATTTTTTGGCATGCAAATTATTGGATATGGGATCATAAGCATAAAGTACATTCTACATAGAGGACCTAAAAAAAGGGAAAATTACATCGAGGTCCATACATTTAGCGCCAAAGGACCCTAAAATTGAGCAAATAAAACAGTCGGGTTCGGCTCCTTCTTGAGAGAGCAGATGGTCGAGCCATACTCTTCATACTACTTCCACTTTGATTGTTTTCAAAATATGGCCAAATCTGTCACCATACAAATTCTTGAATATGGGATCATCAACATAAAGTATGATGTAGAGATATGGCTTTGACCTCATGGTCGTTCGGCTTGAAAATCCAAGATTTTTTCATATTTGTTGACAACTATGCTTAAATTCGTTGAAATTTCATCACTTACTTTTAGGTTAGCATTTTACACGGTCGGTGGGAGTACATTCTACATCAAAGACCTAAAAAAGGGGGAAATTACATCCAGGTCCATACATTTACCACAAAGGACACTAAATTTGAGCAAAGAAAACAATCGGGTTCGGCTCCTTCTCAAGAGAGCAGTTGATCGAGCCATACTCTTCATACTACTTTCGCTTCGATTGTTTTCACAATATGGCCAAATCTACCGCCATGGAATTTCTTGGATACTCGATCATCAGAATAAAGTATGATGTAGAGATATAGCCTCGACCTTCTGGTCGTTCATCTTGAAATCAAAGAATGTTCATACTCGTTGACACCTATAAGCTGAAATTCGTTTAAATTTTACCACTTACTTTTAGGTTAGAATTTTACATAGTCGATAGGAAGACATTTTACAACAAGGACCTAAAAAGGGGGAAAATTACATCGAGGTCCATACATTTAGCACAAAGGACCCTAATATTAAGCAAGCAAAATAATAGGGTTCAGTTCCTTCTCGAGAGTAGCTGATCAAGCCACACTCTTCATACTACTTCAAGTTCGATTGTTTTCAAAACATGGCCAAATTTGTCGATATGCAAATTCTTGAATATGGGATCATCATCATAAAGTATGATGTAGATATGTCCTTGACCTTGGTCGTTCGTCTTGAAATACAAGAATGGTTCGTACCCGTTGACAACTAAGCTTAAATTTGTTTAAATTTCACCACTTACTTTTAGGTTAGAATTCTACACGGTGAATGAGAGCAAATTCTTGAATATGGGATCATCAACATAAAGTATGATGTAGAGATATGGCTGTGACCTTTTGGTCATTCGGCTTGAAATCCAAGATTTTTTCATACTCGTTGACAATGATGCTTAAATTCGTTGAAATTCACCACTTACTTTTAGGTTAGTATTTTACACGGTCAGTGGGAGTACATTCTACATCAAGGACCTAAAAAAGGGAAAATTACATCGAGGTCCACATAGTTAGCACAAATGACCCTAAAATTGAGCAAAGAAAACAGTCGGGTTCGGCTCCTTCTCGAGAGAGTAGCGGATTGAGCCACACTCTTCATACTACTTCATCTTCGATTGTTTTCAAAATATGGCCAAATTTGTCGGCATGCAAATTCTTGGATATGGGATCATCAGCATAAAGTCTGATGTAGAGATATGGCCTTGACCTTTTGGTCGTTCGGCTTGAAATCCAAGCATGTTCATACTCATTTACAACTATAAGATGAAATTCATTAAAATTTCACCACTTACTTTTATGTTAGAATTTTACACGGTCGGTGGGAGTACATTTTACAACAAGGACCTAAAAAGGGGAAATTTTACATCGAGGTCCATACATTTAGCACAAAGAGCCCTAAAAACAAGCAAGCAAAACAGTCGGGTTCGGCTTCTTCTCGAGAGAGTAGGTGATCGAGCCACACTCTTCATACTACTTCATCTTCAATTGTTATCAAAATATGGCCAAATTTGTCGACATGCAAATTCTTGGATATGGGATCATCATCATAAAGTATGGTGTAGATATGGCCTTGACCTTGGTCGTTCGTCTTGAAATACAAGAATGGTTCATACTCGTTGACAACTACGCTTAAATTCGTTTAAATTTCACCATTTACTTTTAGGAGGTTAGAACTTTACACGATCGATCGGAGTATATTTTACATTAGGGACCTCGAAAAAGCAAAAATTACATCGAGGTCCATATATTTAGCATAAAGGACCCTATTGATAGTCTTTCCTTTCTTATCTTACCGCTATTATATATAGTGTGTGGACAAAAGTATGAAAATTAATTTATGCTAATTTGTTAAAGTTATATGTGTGTATTTTTTAATAAATATATGCATGTATTTGAACTATTAATGACTCACAAAATGTTTTTATTGTCTAGTGTCTAAAAAATTAAACATAGTTGAAAACTAGGGCGTAAGTGTGAGATGTTTCTTTTCTACTTTGCTTTGGATCACTTCTGTCCATGAGATGAATATTGGGTGGTAGATACAGGGGGCATGCTGATCTGAGTCCCCCTAGAAGTGGGCACGTGGAGTAGTAGTTGAACAATTTCAGAAAACACTTAAAATCCAAAATATAAACATTAACAGCAAAGACAGTTTACAACCAAAATACACCCTTCCTAGTGCCAAAAGAGACCCTGCCTCTAACTACTACTACATTAACTAGTAAATGAGTGGTACTTTTCTACAACTAAATTAACTAGTAATACATCATTACCATCGCATTAGGATCACTTAGCCGAAGATTAAGATCAATTAATCATGTCGATGCAAACGCAGAAAGACAACACCTTGATCGTCCCGTACTTTCCATCAGCCGCGATAATGTACCACGGTGGCACCGTGAGGAACGTCAGATCTTCAAGGCCAACACTGTCAGGCGACACGCAGCTCGTTGGCTCAATGACCTCATTAAGGGTGTCCGTCGAGAAGTCCGCCGGCGACTGCGGGCCAGTGGCGCACAACTTCACCCTGTATCGGGGCCACGAGCATGAGGCCGCGTTGACGCACACTAAGGAAACGGCGGTGTCCTAGCAAAGCTCGCCGATGATGAGGCTGAACACGGTAGAGTCATCACCGTAGACGATGACCATAGATGGCGGAAAGGACGGTAACGGCATCGTTACTATACACTCCATGGGCTGGCCGTACGATAGCCTATGCACTTGTACCTTGTGGACGTTGTTGAGGTGCAAAAGGATCTTGACCGGCGAGGCGGTGAATATGCAGCCGACCTCCGTGCAGCCAAGACGGCTGTACGCACGCGCCTTGACCTTGTGTTCGTCGAGCTTCGTGGTGAGGCAGCCATCGTGGGGACATAGAACAGTTATCGGTGCTAGCTCGTCTTTATCCATCATCGGCTAGCTCTTGGTGGAATCCACCGACACGGCCAACGTTGGAGTGGTTCCCTGGAAGCTCGGCTCGCCGATGTAGAGCCTGTAGTCCTAAATTTTTATATAGCATTGAGTTTTTTTTGAACGAAGGCTGCAAAAAGTTGACAGGTGAGAGTAAATTAGGCACTTAATAACCTATACAGTACTATACCAGACAAATAGATCCTACCCTCCTGACAGGTAAGAAGGTCTATGCCTTTTTTTGGAAATGGAAAAGGTCTACACCAAGAGAGAGACGGATAAACCTGGGGCCTGGCGCAAAGTGTACAGTGCTACGGAGGAGAGAACGAGGACTGCATGCATGTCTTCAGCACCATCTTCATTTTATTCTATCTGCTTGTCTCTTCTGACTCTTTCTTTCTCGGCATGGCAGACTCGTTTCTCTTCTCCATTTCTTTCTTGTGGTCAAAGCTTGTCCAGATACAGATACAGATGCAGATACATAGTACTAGTAGTAGTATATACTGTAGTACATTTGAACTAGTACTCCAGTAATATGGAGTATATGTATTTTTATACTCGAGTTGTACTACCAGTACTCGAATAGTAATACAGTACATATGTTTTTTTACTATACTACTACTAGTAGTACTCCAGTAGGTAGGCATCTGCGGGCGGTGGGTGGCGGATGGCGGTGGCTATTTGCGGCTTTTTACTACTCCTAGGGCGGCGAGCAGTGGTGGCAGTAGGGTTCTAGTAGTATGGAGTAGTACTCAAGTAATCCTCCTCACTAATTCATGAAGTACGACTTCATTAGTGTACTACAGTCCTGTATTGCTTAGATGCAGCTGTCATCATACCACAATTTCTAGGGAGACGCCAGAGACACAGGTGCTCAAATGCATGTCCCAGGTGGGCCCGAATGCCTAGCGATTGGATACAGCCTTGCTGCCTGACCACATAGCCAAGGCAATTCATTTCGCTACTCTCTACTATAGTACTAGTATATAGTAGTATACTATTTCTCGGTGTGTTTCGAAATTAACTTCTTGCTAAGAATATGCATACCTAGAAATTTGACCGTGTTTTGAAAACAAACAAAGAGACTATGATTCACCGTGTTTTAAAATTTTAGATGTGTTTCGAAATTAACTTCACACCTTGCGATAATATTTTCCGTGGACCCACCAGGCAGTCAATGTATTGAGAACGAGTGAGAGTTGTTTGGCAAGATTCAACTTCTTGCTAAGAATATGCATGCCTCGAAATTTTGCCAGGTTTTAAAAACAATCAAAGAGACTATGACTCACCGTGTTTTGAAAGTATGGCTGTGATTCGAAATTAACTTCACACCTTGTGATAATCTGTTCAGTGAACCTACCAGGCAGTCAATGTATCGAGAACGAGTGATAGTTTGGAATGATTCAACTTATTTCTAATAATATCCATGCCTAGAAATTTGACCGTGTTTTGAAAACAATCAAAGTGGCTATGGCTCACCGCGTTTTGAAATTTTGGGTGCGTTTCGAAATTAACTTCACGCCTTGCGAAAATTGGTTCACTGGACCCACCAGGAAGTCAATGTATCGAGAACAAGGGGGAGTTTGGAATGATTCAACTTATTGCTAAGAATATGCATGCCTAGAAATTTGACTTTGTTTTGAAAACAATCAAAGTGGTTATGGCGCACCGCGTTTTGAAATTTTGCATGCGTTTAGAAATTAAATTCACACCTAGCGAAAATCTATTCACAAGACCCACCAGGCAGTCAATGTATCAAGAACGAGTGAGAGTTTCGAATGATTCAACTTATTGCTAAGAATATGCATGCGTAGAAATTTGACCGTGTTTTGAAAACAATAAAAGAGGCTATGACTCACCGTGTTTCGAAATTTTGGCTGTGTTTCGAAATTAACTTCATACCTTGCGAAATTCTGTCCAGTGGACCCACTAGGCAGTCAATGTATGAAGAACGAGTGAGAGTTTGGCAAGATTCAACTTCTTGCTAAGAATATGCATGCCTAAAAATTTGACCGTGTTTTGAAAACAAACAAAGAGACCATGACTCTCCGTGTTTTGAAATTTTGGTGGTATTTTGAAATTAACTTCACCCCTTGCGATAATATTTTCAGTGGACCCACCAAGCAGTCAATGTATCGAGAAAGAGTAAGAGTTGTTTGGTAAGATTCAACTTCTTTCTAAGAATATGCATGCCTCGAAAGATTGACCATGTTTTGAAAACAATCAAAGTGGCTATGGCTCACCGTGTTTTGAAATTTTGCGTGCGTTTTGAAATTAACTTCACACCTTGCAAAAATCTGTTCACTAGACCACACTCAATGTATCGAGAACGAGTGAGAGTTTGGAAAGATTCAACTTATTGCTAAGAATATGCATGTCTAGAAATTTGACCGTGTTTTGAAAATAATCAAAGTGGCTATGGCTCACCGTGTTTTGAAATTTTGCGTGCGTTTTGAAATTAACTCCACACCTTGTGAAAATCTATTCACTGGACCCACTACCAGGAAGTCAATGTATCGAGACGAGTGACAGTTTGGAAAGATTCAACTTCTTGCTAAGAATATGCATGCCTCGAAATTTGACCGTATTTCGAAAACAACCAAGGAGACTATGGCTCATCGCGTTTTGAAATTTTGCGTGCATTTTGAAATTAACTTCACATCTTGCGAAAATTTGTTCAGTGGACCTACCAGGCAGTCAATGTATCATGAACGAGTGAGAGTTGTTTGGCAAGATTCAACTTCTTGCTAAGAATATACATGTCTAGAAATTTGACCGTATTTTGAAAACAATAAAAGAGGCAATGACTCACTGTGTTTCGAATTTTTAGCTATGTTTCGAAATTAACTTCATACCTTACGAAAAATCTGTCTAGTGGACCCACTAGGCAGTCAATGTATTAAGAACGAGTGTGAGTTTGGCAAGATTCAACTTCTTTCTAAGAATATGCATGCCTAGAAATTTTACCGTGTTTTGAAAACAAAGAAAGAGACCATGACTCTCTGTATTTTGAAATTTTGGCGGTGTTTCAAAATTAACTTCACCCCTTGCGATAATTTTTTTAGTAGACCCACCAGGCAGTCAATGTATCAAGAACGAGTAAGAGTTGTTTGGAAAGATTCAACTTCTTTCTAAGAATATGCATGCCTCAAAAGATTAACCGTGTTTTCAAAACAATCAAAGAGACTATGACTCACTGTTTTTTTTGAAAGTTTCGTTGTGTTTAGAAATTAACTTCACACCTTGCGATAATCTGTTCAGTGGACCTACGAGGCACTCAATGTATCGAGAACGAGTGAGAGTTTGAAATGATTCAACTTATTGCTAAGAATATGCATGCCTAGAAATTTGACTGTGTTTTGAAAACAATCAAAGTGGCTATGGCTCACCGTGTTTTGAAATTTTGTGTGCATTTCAAAATTAACTTCACACCTTGCAAAAATTTATTCACTAGACCCACCAGACAGTCAATATATCGAGAACGAGTGGCAGTTTGGAATGATTCAACTTATTGCTAAGAATATGCATGCCTAGAAATTTGACCATGCTTTCAAAACAATCAAATAGGCTATGACTCACCATGTTTCAAAATGTTGGCGGTGTTTCGAAATTAACTTCACACCATGCGAAAATCTGTTTAGTGGACACACCAGGCAGTCAATATATCAAGAACGAGTGAGTGTTTGGCAAGATTCAACTTCTTGCTAAGAATATGCATGCCTCGAAATTTGACCGTGTTTTGAAAAAAATTCTATGGAGCAAAACAGATTCATAAACAAGCTCACAAATTTCAAATTATAAAAAGCAACACAAAGAGCCTCACAATTTTCAAAATATAAAATGGAAGAGAGAGCAGAGAGGGAAAATCAATTTTCTATTTCTTGTGGGCAATCCATAAACTTGAGGCACACCTTAATGCTGATGTAGTCGCAAGTGCCTCGCCGGTGAGCATCGATGGGACCAAGGCGAGCTAGGGCTATGATTCTGATGTTTGCGTGTCTGCTGGATTCTTCTGGCGTATATAGACCGATGTTTTGTGCTTGCTTGATTTTGCAGGCGATGCAACATTTTTTAGGTGTCGTGGTGACGGGCAGGGGATAGGGGAGAGCACGTGGCACGTTGGGCGCAGTTAAGTTTTAAAATCAATGTGACATTAAATAATTTCAAATCAATGCCCCGGAAATGCCGCGCAAGGAGATGATTTATGTGGACTGTATAAAGGTTATTGTTTATCCATGGACTTTGATATACTACTAATCCGTATTTCACTTATAATGATTGATATTGGTAATTAACGAATACATGCGGGTTCCCAGGCTTCTTCCTTTCAGTATTAATTACCTGAATTCACGTGAGTAATTAACGTGGGTTTCTCTGTATTGGCACCCTTCTTTCCTCGAACGCATGCATAAATTAAGGGGAGGAAGTAATTTCACCTTCCTCGGTAATGCAAGAGGTTTTATTGCGTTGCAATGGAAGATGAAATGACAAACAGAGTACTTATGCTAGTACTAGATCGCAAACACCATTCCAATTTGCACTTGATAATACTAATATTCAATCTCCAAACATTATTACAGAAAGGAAGTAGAGGTGAAATTAAACAAAATTAATCCTAAGACTTCTTCGTCTTCTTGGACATGGATCCTTCCGCTGTCACCTTCGTGCTGGCGTCGTCCTTCCGCTTCCCGTGGCATCCCCTATCCCTCGCCGTCTTCTTCTTCTTCAAGCCTCCCGCCTGCTCCTCCTTCCTCTTCTCATTGCAGATGAAGGTGGCATCGAGTGCACTCTTCTTGGAGACGAAGTCGAGAAATGGCCATAAATCTTCCGACCCCTGATCCTCCTGCTCGTGCTCCCTCTTCTTCTTGCCGATGGAGGATGGATCGAGAGAACTCTTCTTGAAGACAACGTCTCCTTCATAGATGAAAGACCAAGGATCCTCATCCTCCTCTTTGCTCTCTGCCGGCAGTGTCCCCTCCATCAGATGACGGTAAACAGGGTCCTCATCGGAAAAATTACCTTCCGGTGTGTCGAAATAGTACGGCCCATCAATGGACTCCTCTCCATCACCATGGTAGGGACTGATATCTCTGTTCGCCCGTGCGTTGGACTTGTCAATGGAGGTGCACTAATCGGAGCAGCTGCGTGGCATTTTGTGTGTGTGGTGGCTTGGCTGGCCTAAAGGGACAGGGAGAGACAGAGAGAGTTCTTCGCTGTGTGCGTCGTGCCTGGATGGGAGAGGTGGTCATTGTTGATGGCCCCTTAAAAAGGCTTGCTCGGGATATCCAGGAGTTGCCACGTGCCGTAGGAGCAGCCTGACAGTTCCCTTAAATCGTTTTTTAAAAAAAGTTCCCTTCCATCGTTGAAACATGATCGAACGGTTGGTACTCCTTCACCCCGAGAGCATCAGCATCAAGGATATTGCAAGAACCACCACATGTTGGGGAGGTTTTTGCACATAACAACAACCATAGACCTTTTTTGTGCAAAATACAGACATTTTCTGTAATTGTTGTACATAATAAATAACCAGTCATTGAATGTTTCTTATTTTTTTGGGAAACGTTTCATAGTTAATTATATAATATAGTACTAAAATATAATTTTTATCTAAATTAATAATAGGTTAAGCTCAAAAAATAATTATAATTTTGAGCCACATCCATAAAGTATCTGGTGTATTTTTGGTTCGTGTAAGTTATATCATTTAGAAATCAACCTATTAGTAGGTACATAATTTCCGAAATGCTCTAGAGAAATTATATATACATTCTATATTGATGGTAAGTGTGTTTTGAGGTTTATGCATAGCGTTCGTTGTGCTAAAGACTATATCAATAGAATCTTCTAAATGTTAGAGTGGAAGGAAAATCCATCGATAAGCAATGTTGGGATTTCCAATCTTCATCCAACGGTTAAAGTTCGAAGTTATTCGTACACTATATACTGGGTATGATAAGATAATTAAATGTATAATATATCATTAGAATCTTTGTGGTTTTTGCATAGCGTTCATTGTGCTAAGGTCTATCGATAGAATTTTCTACGTGCTAGAATGGAAAAAAAGATCCAAGAGTTAACATTGTTGGGATTTGCCAGTCTTATTCAATTTTCATTGTTTAAAGTAACTCGTACATTATATAGTGGCAAGATTTGCAAGAAGTCACACGCTACTGCCTACTAGTAAAAGGCATGTGACACACTCGTATATACTGTATGAAATGTAACTTAATGAACATTAAGTTGTTATTAACCAATAGTCTTGTCAAAGAAAAAAGGCATACATTAAGTATATTAATAATAACTATCTACACATATTGAGAATACAACCTACTGTGCTATGAACTTTTTTTTGTTGGGAAGGGGGGTGACATGATGGTTCTATAACATGGTGGAGTTTGCTCTAGGTACTACTCCTTCAACACGAATCCAGCTACTCTAAACCATTGGATCTAACAGACCAACAATCAGGATTGGTGCTATGGATTTAATTCAAAACTGCTCCATTATAGTAGTAGAGATAATTTAAAAACATTGGCGATGGTGCTATATGTGCATGACAGAACAACTTTCGGATAATCCCAAGGAAAAATAAGGACACATGTATCAATGAGCGTGAATGGACAATAAGAGTTGTGAAGACAGAATACTTGTGGGGCCTAGCAACCCCATATTTCTTCTTGTTTTTAATGAGCTTACCTCATGGGCGGCTTTGATCTTGTTGCTCAGGCACACTATATTATTCATGTTAGCGGAATAGTGGGTTCCCAAAATTTCCTTCTAAACATAAGGTTGAACACTCTCAGCCATAGTGATTCAAAATTTATCGATAAAGGGGATTTATTTATTGGGTGGCCGAGTGGTTGACACCACACGTCATTGTCATGTACTTCCTCCATTCAAAAATATGAATGCTTATAGGAATGCTAGGAAATTGGAAATTGTGTTCCATTGATAAACCTTCGCGCTCCTCTTCCTAGAGTCAGATTTTAGCAATTCAATACAAAAAGATTGTTGGACATGCTCCAAAGCCCAATAATTTATCTTTTTAAATAAGAACAATAGTGATTAGCTCAAATAATTAATTGCGGTCTACGTATGTTGTACTACTGTACTTCATAGAATATGTTATGTGTGCATGACCGAACAACTTTTGGAAAACCTGAAGGAAAATGTGGCCGCATTAATGAATGAGCGCGAAGTAAGGCTGGCAATGGGTAGGGTGTGAGTAGGGTAGAATAATATCATACCCACTCCTGTTTAGTCAATAGGTAAAAAATTTTACCCATACCCGTACTCGCGGGTATAAAACTTTACCCATGCCCGTACTCATGAAAGATATCGAAGTTTAGAAGCCACAGTATCATACTATTCCCTAGGTTGCTTGGCCCCGTAGGTTATAAGTCTACAGGTAAGTTTTACTACTATGTCAGTTTAAATGGGTAGGGTATGGGTTTATCTACTCGTGCCCGTACACATTACTTAACGGGCTAGATTATTCACGTTAGCGAAATAGTGGGTTCCCATATTTTTGTTTAGAATAGAAGTATGAACACTGCCAACCATAGTGATTGAACAGTTATCGATAAAAGGCGCTTTATTTTTTAAACCTCATTGCACTTTATTATTACACTCGATTCCACATACCATCACCCTATCATTCTACTATTATTAGTTGGACTATGGATAAAGAAATTCACTCGAGTTGGTTGAGGCTTTAATCATAATTTTCGTGCTCACTACTTGTCTTGGTGACAACATCTTCATACGCATAATCGTTCATGAATAGATATATTATGGAAATATATCAATGCCATAGTATTTTAGTGCGTACCAAAGTAATACTTCAGTTTTCTCTCTTCTCAGTTTCTTCAAAAAGTGGTCTGACCTCTTTCTAAATTATTTTAAAAAACATAGTATTAGAGAATACTTCAGTTTAAACCCCTATTATTTGTTAGAAGAAAATAGTAAACGGTATTCAATAGTTCAGTTTATTCGGAAATCAAAATTTTTTCTAAATAATTTAAAAATACTTTGATGCCAAACTCGTCCTTAGTATCTGAACTGAGCCAATCTAAGCCATGGATGATCAATATTTAGATGCCAAACGGCCAAATGGGCCCTTAATTTCTGAACTGAGGCAGTATGGGCCATGGATAATCACCGATGTGCCTATCGGCATTTGATTCCAGGGAGTATGGCTTACCAATTTACTACTACTTGGACTATACAGAAATCTGAATTTAGTCGAGCGGGAAAATCTCCCGCTATCCAATGTTTCAAACATCTTGGAATCCCCCTTCTATCCCTAGTGAAGTCGGTTCGTTGGGGCTTCAATCATAATTTCCCCGTTCAGTACCTCTATACTCCGCCACCCCTACCACCGACCCCCCTCACCCACACACAATCCTCGCCCCCAGCTGCGCTAGCCCTACGGAAAATCCTAGATCTACCTTCATCACCTTAGATCTGATTCACCGTCGTTGTTGTGCACTGCACCAGATCTTCTTCACCGACCCACTCTCCTGGCGCGTTGAATGCATTCCCACCACCAGGAATCTGCTTCTTCGCTGCTGTCGATCAGCGCTCGGAGGAACCCTTGTTCTGCTTCACCTTCGCCCACAAGCACCGCAACCACAGGACCCTCGACAACCTCGACGTCACCCCCAGGATTTGCATCATGCCTAAATGTCGTTGCGACCGAGGTAACCATATCTCCTTGGAGTTTGGTAATATAAATATGTAGCAGTTAACTGTATTTTGCATTGGTGATACTTTTGTAGTAACTTAGAAGTACTATACTTGTTACCCGCATCTTCCTAAATAATTTTTTTAGTCAGGTTTAATCGTAAGGCATTCAAGTGCGATTTTGTATTTTATGGTGAAATATGAGTCAGCCAACGGTTAACACATTTGTTTCCATCATCTACTTTAGTAAGTGCCCATATGTGATGCGGTTATAATTTCTCTCTGGCTTGGCGTATGCTATGGCACTAATTATTATTTGTTGCTTGATGCTTTTGTCCTATGTATGCCGTACGCGTTTACATTAGTTATGTTGCTTCCACTGAGATGTCTGTTTCATTTGCTTCTGCTTACCCCACTATTCCTAACCATTTGTTGTTGTTATGCAATGAACAGGTGCAGTTTACACTAGAAATCATAGAATGAATGGCCCCTATAATCTCGTAAGTATCTATTGCTTTTGTATCACTCATGCTAACATCTGTGAGACTGGAACCTTTTTGTGCTCACTATTCGCTGCACCATTATGCAGAGGACCGACACTGAATTATGGAGATCACCAGTCCAATTACTTAATGCAGCAGACATCATCGATGAACATACCTGTAACCAGATCAGCAATCCTGAGACTCTACATAGAGCTAATGTAAGGACGCCCCCCTTTTTTAAGCTTTGAGTCCCTTGGTGTCATGCCATTGACTCTAGTTGAGTTGTTATTTTTGTTGGATGCACTAGGGTGATTATAACAAGGCCAGAAATGCAACGGAATCCAATATAAAGAACCGCCTACTTCAAATCTGACTCTGGTATCTACACATGTATGGCTATTTTAATACGAGGCAGATGATAGGACACTTTGCCTTTGGCCAGACAATCAAAAAATTTAAACATTCTAACTGTTCGATAGATTGTTTGACCATTTCTCTAAAATGATTTTTCTATTCTATAGGGGCACCCGTCTGCACGAGGTCCTTGTGTCGAGTGCTTACATCACTATAACAGACCAAATAATCTTTTGAAAATCTTTGAGAATGAACATGGTAGTTTTACTTCTTTGTATGATGTTGTAACTTCTTTTATCTTAGTTTCAGCCTTCATCAAGTAGAGAAGTCATTTCACAGGCCAAAAGTGACAGTTGCACACCATCTCATCCCTCTATGAAGTCAACTATTCCAGTTATTTCAGAAGGAAGAGATTTATGATGCCCTACCATTAATAAATGATTTCTCCCTTTTAGCAAAAGAACTGATTTGAAATTCGTTGGTTTTTGTTTACCTTGGTAATTATGTTATATGACGTTTCTTTTTGTACAAGTCAAAGGTTAGCAAAGGCACAAGCATAAGAGTGGACAATCTAGGTTATTGATGGAGTATTCACTTATCCCAGGAATATCTTGAGAGAGAAGGCAAAGCATTATATCAGGTTTCCATTCTTGTTCTGATTCTCTCATTTTCGCATTTCACCCTGGATTCCCCAATACGGCGGTCTGCAAAGAAAGGTCTCCTATTGAAGGTCTTTGACTGATATCGAAAGCTAAACTGCTTGAAGTCCAGGCAAAAAGAGGTACTCTTTCTACAACTATATTAGTATTAGTACCTAAATTCTTTAAATGGGAAATGACTAATGTAGAATTTATCTGATATAGAACACTCAAATCGATAAAATGGTTTGAACTATTTACTAGAAAAAGGAGCACCCTGCCCTTTTTTATCCAATGCCGAATCGACGACCTATCCTATCTATAAAAAAAGAGGTTTTCACCATCGTCTTTGCTGGAACTATGTAAGGTTTACGCTCGTGACTTCACGTCTGGATTTTATAGGGTTACTTTACTGGTCATAAGATGCGTCAAACATATGCTTTCTAGTTTGACTTTTTGTAGCGGTTTTCGTACCACCGATCTTTAAGAATGTGACGTAGGTAAGCATGGGCCGTTGGTATCTTCATTCGAGTTTCTCAAAATAGTCATGATCTTTGTTTTACGATTCGAGTTTTGTGGCGTGGACGAACTGGATTCGAACCAGATAAGAGTTTGCTTTCGAAATACGACAATGGCAAGTCTCAATCAACTATCATTAGATCAATAGTAAACAGGAGATTGCTTTGCGTATCACAGATCGAGCACACAATAGAATGCTCGAACTACACTCTCCTAGCATCAGGCCTATGATCCATCCAAGGACAGAGCTGTAATTATTTCTCAGATCTTCAGATAGACAGAATTCGTCATACACGCTTAGCCATCTTGCCCGAGGGACCCTTCTCCATAGTCCCGGAATTTCTAGTTCCGGCTAACCAAGGAACGAAAGGAAGCACTCTCGATCAAGACCTAAAAGCACACCCTCGAACTGGCATTCGAGATACCCAAAGAAAAGGAAGTTTTGTTTAATAAAAGAGCTCCTGCCTTTCACATTCATAGGAACCCTGTTCGAGTCAATCTTATTGATGGTTAGAAGCAGAGTTCATGCTTTGCTCTAAACTGAGGTCTAGCCAGTAGATAGTAGAGAGGAGGGCTAAATCCAGGTTAATGTCCCATTTGTTATGCCTCATTCTGTTGAGAAGGTGCTATCTATATACCAAGTAGTCTTTGAGGAACCTAAAGCACTACCTCCTAAAAGAGCAATTGACCATGCCATACTCGGCTGGAACCAAACCCAAACATTTGATACCTTCCCTACTTTGTATTCCACTGAAAAGGCAGGCTTTCTAATCCTAAAATCTTCATAGCTTGATACTGCGATATCGGAAAATCATCCAACGGAGCATGGAAACCATTTCGTCAATACGCCCTTAACGGATCCCCGTGCTTTATCTCCATTTTAAGGAGCAAGATAGATAGTTCTAGTCATGATGCTTGAAGGGTAGGATAGAGGCAGAAAAAAGGTAGGATGACTTGGTTCTTCTTTTGGCTTCCAATGGCAGTGCAGGATTTCGTTGATCCTCTCGTCAGTTGGAATGCAGCATCCATAATTGTGATTTCCCCTTCCCCAAATGCGAAGAAATGACCGATATCACTAAATCCGCCTGGAAGGAGAGCATGAGTTGTTGGATTACAAGCAGTTGGCCTCTTCCTCTACAAGGAGTCGAGCTTTTCCTACTTGCTTTCAACTCTTGCAAAATCGAAAATAGATGCCAACCGCACATGAATTGCAAGAATGCGGTTAGTGATTGATTGTGAAAGCAACAATGGAATAGTCAAAGGAGAGGGAGTCGACTGAACATCTCAGCCATTGGCGGGAATTTCGCCCGCATCCGATCCCCAATTCTTGTTCACCCCGGATGATCGTGTTGGGTGAAGACAGGAATTGTGTACAATGGCATTGTATAACAATTTGGAAAAGGGATGTAGCGCAGCTTGGCAGCGCGTTTGTTTTGGGTACAAAATGTCACAGGTTCAAATCCTGTCATCCCTACCTCCGATCAAGATGTGACTCATCCTGTATATACATAATTAGGAGAACTCTCACGAAGAAAGGAGTACCATTTGTGTGGATCTTGTAAGCTTCGATATTCTCAAGCATTCATTGTTCATTGATAAAAGATTTGTGCTAGAGACAGATGCCTGTGGGCATTGGAGCAGCAGTCTTTGTCTCATTAGCATTCTATCTCTCGAGATTACTCGATCTTTACCAAAAAGTATTCTGAGGAACCTTTCAATTGGATTTGTCATTCTCCATTATTTCATTTTTAAGAAAGAGATTATTCCCCTAGAGCTTCAGCTATGTTGAAGCGAAATTGAGTTATTTGCCGCTCCTTGGCTGTAAAACCTTCCAATTCCAATTTCCAATTCCAAATCCCACCACCGCGGCGATGATCTGTACATCAAACGCCTGTTTTGAGAAGAGGGCATTGCTAGGATGGTTTGATCGAGGATCACGACCTGACTAGACCCACACATCCTAGCAACATGGACTATCCTACTGAGCTAATGAAAGAAAAATGACACGAAGATCGACATGAGCTAGACATGGATGTATCAAGCCTTTCCTTATGTTCTCTCATACAATGAACCTCGCATAGGAAGGGATTACTTAACCACATAACTATACACATGGTTGCTGCATTTCGTTTTCGATAGTAGAAACACATTCTCCAGGTTCCATCTTTCTTCAACACCAGAGCTGAGAAATAATTCAATTTATCAAGTTGAGGCATTTCGATTTGGATTTTCAATAAGTCACCGTAAAGACAGAAAAAGATTAGGTGAAGAGTCGGCCTAGTAGGGGTACCTCATTCAATTGTAGTTCTTGAATAGTGTTATTTCAGAGGATGGTGTGATGTATGGACCTGAATTCACGCGTGAAAGAATCTCTGTCAGGTGGTGCAGATGAATAGAATAAGCCAAGCCATGCTTTTTCTCTTTTTAGCCTTATCCGCTCTTGAATGGCTAACTCTCCTACATCACCTAGTTCTTTGTCACCCTTATAGGTAATAGGAATGAAAGAAGATTCATCCTATGAATCTCTCACGAGCCCTAAAGAGTCAATTCAATGAAGTATGCCTGCTTTGTTGACACAGGGAAAGGTAGAACGACCTTCCGCCATGTCAACCACTCACTAGGCTTCTAGCTGCGGTGAAGTTGCTTCATCACCCGGCTCAACATCAGCCTCATCACCTAGTGCTGACCACACTGAGAGACACGAAAGCACAGGTAATGCCAGTTGGCGAAGTGGCGTTAAGCATCCCTAGCGGTACGCAAAGAGAGGTCGTGATGATATCATCTATGTCCGTATCGCTCCTCGTGGAGTAGATCCCGCATCCAACCAACCCTTTTTTGACCAGGGAACGGGAGAATTCCCACTACTGCTGGCAGGCCAGACCCTTGTGCTTTATAATTATATCACCAGTGGGTGTAAGTAACGTATAACTTTTTGGTGCTAAGAAGTATGCATTCTTTATAATGTGCTCCTGAAAAGCTTAGCAAAGAGACTCGTCGGTACCTTATTTCTTCTTAAGCTATTCAACTGTATCCTCCGAAGTGAAGTGAGTGGGGCAGCGGGCCGTTCATGGGTTGATCAAGAATTTCCCTCTCACACGGAGGTCAATTGATTATTGTAAAGAGATGGAATTCTTCTTTCCTTTCTTATTCTTACTTGTAAACAAGACCGCGTCATACCTTTTTTCTACTAGATGGAGATAATACCAACCTATCTGGAAAGTTGGTCCATTTGTCTCATTAGACTTTGACGCCTCATTTCGGTTGCAAATATAAATATGAAAGAAGAACAGAAAACAACTACCTCAAGTGTAGATCTCTTTGGATAGTGCAGCAGTGACAGTGCGTATTTCTCACGTAGGTACACAATGTCGACTGCTCCATACATTCCAGCAGAGAGAGTTTTTGGTGCTGCACTCCAAGATGCACTTGATGTAGTTGGACAGGAAGCCAACAGAACGGAGGCAGTAGTCTCCATAGCAAGGAAGGAGTTATCTGAGTTAAAAAACATGCAAGCTTTGACGGAGAATCTACTTAATAATATCCTCAACAAGTCTCGTGGTAATCCCGCTGTTACATGTGAGGCGGCATGAGCTCCCTAAAAGGAACATTTTTTAAACTGAGATTATATTGTTTATCAGCTGTGTTGTACTCCGATGATGCTTTACGAGCTACAAAAATTTTCAGGACTATAATAATTTACTAATTTTTCAGTTATAAGTTTTTTCCACAGTTCCAGAATTTATTTAGAATTTTAGAGAACTTGTGTTCTTTGTTTATCCACGTTTATGTCCTGGCAATGGATCTAAGTTAGATAGTCTTAAACAGTAGCAGGCCCACAACGTTTTACCAGTCCTTGATGGGCCACCAATCGATAGTGACGGGCCTACACCGAGTAAAGGCCGGAACATTTAAAGGCCGGAATAGTGAAAGGGCAGAACAATGAAAGGCCGGAACAATGAAAGGCCGGAATAGTGAAAGGCCAGAACAGTAATAGACCAGAAATAGTAACAAGGCCAGAACTTTAGCAGGCTAGAATCTTTAGCCCGTTTATAGGACTGAATAGTAGAAGGCCGGAAGAGTGAATGTCCAGAATAGTAAAGGCCGTAACTGTAGAGGGCCGTAACGGCCCACGATGGGTGCGAGAAAAGTGACAGTCGGCTGCCTTTAAGAACGGACAGGCTTGGCCCAGGCTGAAAATGGGCCGCACAGTATTGGACCAAGGTGGGCCTTCTGTAGGCTGAAACAGTGTTGGGCCCGAAAGTTTACCGGGCCACGGATGTCTGCACTAGTGGGCCCATTTCAAACAGTACAGTACGAAACAGTAACGGGCCATAATATTATTGGGCTCCCCTTATGGGCCGGCCCACTTAATTATTAGCAGGCCTTGGCTGGACCTGGCTTCTACCACGATTTTGGTGGCCGTTAACAGGCGGTTACCGCCTGTTAACGGTGTTTGCCACGTGGCATTTTGCATGACGTCAGCAGTCAATGCGGCTGGCGAACAGATCTACGACGGAACACGTTTTCGTGGCCGAAGGGTGCGATCTGCCACGGTTAGGAAAAAACTATGGTAGATTCTTTTATGACCTGGCTTTTACCACGATGGGCATCCGTCATAGAAGACTTTTTAGCCATGAAAAACAGGCCTTCAACCACGAAAATCGTCCGTTCTAAAAGCCAACTTTTCTTGTAGTGGTGGCTACGAGTGTTGTGCACTACATTCGCTAAAAAGAGACTCTGTATAACATATGTATGTTATAAAAGCGATTCTATTTGTGTGGTTCTCATCGCTTATGACTTCTTCTATGGACATGGTGTTTACTATTGTTGTCCTCGGCATGTCCTTGCTATGCTGCTAGACGATTTGCGCGACCAATGTTGTGAGATGTATGTGTTGTTCACCATTTCTTACATGATCGAGTTTATTGAATATGTTCGATTCATAATGCTGTGACATTATTAATATCATTAGGCGACAACTGCCCTCGCTGTGGCTTGTAAGTGCAGGTTCGTCTCTTTGTACATAACATGTAGGGATAGTCAACTCACTATAGCTTTAGAAACGCGTCAACATTCGTTGTCTCCAGTGTTAGGCTAGACGCGCTTTAAAATCGCTCGAAATTGCGGGAAGTCACCAGAAACAGCGGTCGGAAATCCCTAGGAGGATAGGTTGGTTCGTGCTGCTAGTCGCAATGGCCAGACATGTCGCACCATAAGCACAACTTGGAACGTCAACACCTCGATTCCCACATGACAGAAGCATCAAGGCCACGAGCAAGCTAGACATAAAAAATGGGCCAACATCAAACATTAGTTCTTGAAAAGTTCTTGAAAAGTTAAATTAGCTAAGTATACATCGTAGCCTGGAGGTAGACTCCGTCACAAATCGACTCGTGTTATCGGGTTCCGCAAGTCTTGGACAACACGGATAGACATTCAGTGAATCGTACATCGTGCAAGCTCCTCATTTATAGCAGATGACTCAGTTTTCATAAAAATATAATTTTAATTCTATACACATAATTTTAGACTCATATATCGTATATTCAGACATTTACATCTCCTATTCCTGACACGCAAACACAAATTTCAATTACGTATGTTTTATTTCCTTCTTTCTTCTCATCCTCCCGTCTAATGATAGGAGCTCACTTTTATCGTTAGCCTTTCGTTTATTTAGTATTTTTTATGTGTTGATAGCTATTATTCTGATAACATTTCACAACTTTTTATCATGCAATTCTTCTATAAAATATATCGATATATTTCTAACATAAGAGAGCAGACATTATTGCAACATGGGCAGAAAATGATTAGGCGAACGCACGTAACACTATATTTTGAACCACAGTTTTTTACAAAGATAATATTTCACAAAGGACTCTCACGCAATGCTTGTATAAAATATGTTCAGAGCAGGCTAACATAAGAGAGCAATTACGTCACTTTCATTCTTTCTTCTAAACATGTTCACTTCTATGTGAACCATTTTTTCTTCGGTCCCTTTATGTCCTGTCCTTTTCGTCTGACTTTTCATACTCTTATACTTTTTGATTCGGTTTTCTGTTTGGTCTAAACGGTTTTAGTTCTCTAGTTCTCGGTACTTGACCAAATTCATATTTCATTTCCACCATCTATATATGTTACGACGTTTGCCGTTTTGGTAGTCGCCCTCTCTTGTGTTTCTATTTTTTATTCGCGCTTCTCGTGTACTCTTTTCTTTTTTCTCTCATCCATTCCTAACTTTTTTTTCGTATTTTTGCGTCGAACTATTTCGGTTCTCAACATTTCGAGTTCAACATTTTCACTTCATAATGTGAGAATAATCTCGTTCGTGCTGAATCTTTTAGCAACCGACGTGTTCGCAATAAACTTTACAATCAACACGTTCGCAGTCAACTTTTTATTCAACGTGTTCACAATCTACATCATAGTAAATGTTTTCAGAATAAATTTCGTAGTCAACAGTGTCAGATTCGCAGTCAACGTTATCACAATTAGCTTGTTCGCATTGGACGGGTTAAAAATGCAAGAGTAAGAGAAAACGATAGTAGGAGCCAGAATAAAAATCAGAAAGAAAACACTGAAAAACATCCAAAAAAGTAAAAGAATGAAAAAATGGAAGAGGATCTTAGAAGAGCTCTAAGGTCCCTAGGATTCAGGCCTTGTGGTTGCTTGAGGCGTAGCACTATGGTTAGACCCACTTGCCGGTGTCGTACCGCTTTGGTGTAGGTCAGTTTCGCACATGATCTACCTTGTTGTCGCTTCTTCTCTGATTGATCCAATCTCACAAGAACACCATGATCCATCCTAGACTCTGCCCACTGACACCGCCACCAATCCACCATCACGCTGCACATCCCCTCCCCACCCGGCTCTCCAGCTCACTCCCCCTCTGTCGTTATGATGCGATGGCTGGCGAAGGCGACGCGTGGGAGATGTAGCCTGCAGGAGCCCCCCATCCTGACCATGTTCCACGCGGCCGACGAGGAAGTGCAACAGCACAACCAGAAGTCCGTCCCCTCCAGAATCGCCTACCTCGACCGCCACCTTCAACAGGTCCCTGCACAGATCTCAGTCCGCATCCACCCACCCCACCCACAGATATCCACTAGATTTTGTTCTTGCTTTCTCTGGGTAACCGTAAGAACTGTGAAAAGTAGATCGGGATTCGCCCTCAAAGAAAAACCGTGGGCGCTTTTACCCTTATTTCTCTTTGTTCCCGCTCCTTGCGTGCACTTCCCCTAACCATGGTCCATTGGTGAAAGGGAAGCTGTATTTTTGTCAGGTAAATTCATTTGGGGTGTTCAGATAGAATAATTTTGGAGTGCTTTCATTTCGTTATAGTTGTTCCAATTGCAAAAAATTCTGAATATTTGGTTGTTATTTGCTTATACATCTAAGACCTAATATTACCTTTTCCCATGTGACTAACGAGGTAATGTTGTACAACTGCAGCTTTGATGTGAGTATCCTGTTAGTAGGTTTGTTGAGATGAATTATAGAATTATACCATAATTGTTATTAGTATCAGTTTGACTTCATTATCTAGAATGTCTTTGGTTCCTTTTATTATCTTTGTATAGAGGTGGGCCCACCTGATATTTTTTAATCTAAGAACACACTTCGATTTATTGGTAGTTTGCTTCTTAGACAATCAGACGATGTGCTAAAACCATTTTGTGGCTTTGTATGTACTGCTGCCATTTTCTTTATTTATCTTTGGCATTTTCTTGAAGGTGGAAGACATGCATAATTATATTAAGCTCATCATAATTAGCTCAAGAGGCGGATGATATTGTAGCGGTATCTATTCCTTATGTCGACTAAAGTCAGCTAAATTGATTGCATACCCACTTCATCTTCATGTGCTGAAGAAAAGCACTAAAGTTGGTTCAAGTGGATCCTGTGAGTCAGTAGACATTTCCGGAAAAATGAGCTCTTATATTAGTTACTGAATGACTTATGTAGTGAAATCCATAGAGACATTATTCTAGCAGCAACACAATGTATAAAATGTTGTAGCTCAGCCGTCAATAGTGTGTAGGGATGGGCCAATGGTAATGGAAAATACCTCTCCCTTTTAATATCTGCTAAAATAAACAATGCTATTAGATAGCAGGCACTCATACTGTAATACAAATAGCTTCATGACAAAGGCTACTTCTTCAGCTGCAAAAAACATTTTTATATACAACTTGCAGAAGGTTAAGCAATGTTAACAGGAACCAATTATAACGGTCGGCAGGACGAAGTACCTATAGAAGGTTTGACTGATCGTTGTTGTCCGCTTCCACTGCATCAACTTCTCTTGCGTTAACTATTTAGCGGAGCTAACCTGATATCAAATTGTAGGAGAAGTTCAGAATGTATATATCAGTAAATTTCCAATCATGACTGCAGCTGACCATGTGTTAGCTTTTTGTGCTTAATAAACAAAAAAACGCCATGCTCAAGCAATAATAGTATATGTACTTGTGATGTCGCCCTCTGCTAGTTGTTAAACTTAGGTCCTTTATATAAGCTTAAGGTATATTTTAAGTAATAGTAGAATAACTACCTGTGGTATACTCATTCTTTTGTTTGAAAATGAAGGTCCAGGTTTGTAATAATTTGGAAGATGGGTTTGAGAATCTACAAGATAAGAGGGAAGGGCCGTTTGGATGGATACCTACATTTCTGAAGTAACTTAATATTTGGTAAGCTAGATCAGTTTCAGCACATTCCCTCTGGCTTTGTATTTCCATTTCAAAGGTATGAATATTCTAATTTTTCATCCTACTACTTGATTGTGTATTGCGTTGTCCAGTTGGTTGGACTGATGCATGTCGTCTGGTCTGTTTTGTGTGGAGCTGATCTAGGTAGAATACCCTTAGTTTTCAATCCTATCTGACAAGCTCCTTCATATGTTCGGTGGTTGCACATCCGCTAATTTGTTTTGCTATGTAGACTATCCATGTAAAAGATGTTTAGCTTTCCATTGAGTCCTTGATTGTCGAGTTGTCCAGTACCTTTGGTCTTTGCATTTTTCCTGCTATTCATTGTCTGGTTTGGTATGCTTCCCAAGTTTTTTTCTATGAGCTGCGTGTGCATAGTTTTTCTTATAACTGATAAAACTGTGTCCATGGTCCAGGTGCCTCCGTTGAGTGCTTTGATTAAAAGTTTTTTCTCTGGTAGATTTAGTTTTTTCCTTTCTGCGGGGAGCTTTGTTTTCTTCGGTTGTTTCTATGCATCTCTACCATCTTGGTTTTTTTTGTTTCTGTGGCCTCTCTATTTGTTACGATACTCTGCTTGGTATTGCTTCCATCATTTCTCTCGCTTTAGATGCAGAGCGCGCAGGTGAACCTAGGTTGTCGTGGCTATAATCGTGTTGGTAGTAATGTTGTTTTGCTGTTTGGTTAGTTTCATTTTCACTGATTTTTCTACTCAGTTCTATAAGCCTCGTTTTGGTGTGTGTTAGTGGATGCCACCTTGGATGACTCTCTTGCTCATTCCGGTGCACCTGTTCGGCGCCATACTAGTTCAGTTGCTGGTCCTTCTAGGCTTGGTTATTTTCTTGGCCCTGCACAGATGGAGCGTGGCATTGTGGCTGAAAGTGCGTTGATACTAATTCTGCCTCCGTTTGGTTTGGGTTTATTTTTCCTTCATTTTCTATATCTCTGGCAATTTGGTGGTGGTGAATGGAGGTCTCGTAATTTCCTTCTCTTCCAGTATGAAGCCTTATCAAACACTTGAACCGTTTGCAATGAGAAATACTACATTTTTGCTTTTTCTTCCTTTATAATAGTTTTTGTTGCATTTAACTTAAGAAACACCCCCAGAAAATACTTCAGCATTACAATTTCCAAAATACTTACCTGGCAACACTCAATCAAGATTTTTTTAGTTTTAGCATTGTCTATGTGCTCCGGACATCCCTAAAGAGCTCTAAGATCCATTGATTTGGAGCTCTGTCCTTGCTTCGACTGCTTTCCGTGGGGTCATGCTTCGTGAGTCGTGGCGGTGTGCTGCTATTAGTATTGGAGGCGAGTGGTTCATTGGGCCTGTTTTATGTTCACTGGGCCCTAGTCGTTGTGTGTGTCACTGTTGGTCTGTTATATGTTCGTTGGGCCCCGGTAGTTGTGCGTGTCGCTGCGGTGAGGCATCGAGGTGGGACACGTGTTCTACGTGGAACAGTTCTGTTGGTGGTGAGGCGTTGGTTTGGGGTCGCTTTGACCATCTGGTCTTTGTGTCCGGTGGTATGCTTCCTGTGCTGTCAGGTTCCTTGTGGCGGTGGTGTTGTGGGTTTGTTCGGTGTGAGGAGGGTGCTGGCTGCAGCCGTGTTGATCGCTTGCGTCTCTAGGGTTGTTGTTCTCAGTTCTAGTTTGTCTCTCACTCTCCCTCTGCTGTACATTTTGCGTTTCTCTTTATTCTGTTGGTCTCGTCTCTGCCGGTGTTGGTGGGTCATTTGCGGTGGTGTAGATCTGGCGTCGCGGTCGCCGTTTCGGCTATTCGGGGGTTCCTGCTGGCCTCTTGGTGCTCTATGTGTGCTATTGCTATTTCTTAGTTTTAGGATAGTTGGGATTGGTCCATGTTTTGTTCATGCTCTCTGATTCTGGTTGGGGGTTTGGGTGGAGTGAGGTTGCGGGGTTCGTTGGGATGTTTGGGCAAAATATTGTTCTATAATTTCTGAACCCTCGGATGAAGTTAGTCTAAGGATAACATTAAGTGAAAAATTTCAGAAACTATTGCATCACGTGATGCTGGTACTATCCCACAAATCTATTATTTCTGTCTATTCAGATTTTTGAGTCAGAAATCACTTAAATCAGTAAAATGTACACCTCTATATGATGCTAGTATGTAAGGAAAAAAAATACTAAAATAGCATAATACATACATGATCTGACGTAAGTTCTAATACAAGTGTGAGAAACTTCAGGCTTACCCAAATATTTTGTCATTGAGTCAATGACATAAATTCATGCATCCAGTATGATTATTCTGATACAAAGTATAAGGTGTTTGTGCTATACCATGCATACCACAATGAACATTGGCTAGGCATCAATATGATTGGTTTCTGTTATCCTACTTCTTCTGCTATCATCTTTTTTGCACCTAGAAGTCTAAACTAGCTCACTTCTCAAAGTGTAGTTTGTTCCTAAGAAACAATCTCTATAGTTTTATCCCAAAGGGCATACTTCTAATTGTGAAATTGTTCCTAAAAAAGCGTCATTTAGACATAGGCTTACATTAGGAGGAATAACTCAGATTTTTTTATGCAGGGCACCTAAATTTACAAGACAAGCTATAACATGCTGGTTCTACTTTGTAGTCTTCCCTACTGATAATATTGTCGGTTAAAATTACCCATAGTTGTAGTGCTCTGTCTAACTATACTCTGTCGTTAGTAAAAAACTATAGAAAATATGAGGTTGGGCAGATTACGACATTAGATGTTTTACTATTTGTACTGACCATAGGTGATATGGGCCTACCTTACAGGTACTCGAGGTTGGTATATATGGTCCAGTCTAGAAGAAGCCTACGGCGTTACAAGGGCCCAATCAGAGATTTGGGTGACCTAAGGAGACTTCGACTGCTTGAGGGCCACGACGAGCTCAAGATAGAAAGTTTAAAGGGGCAAACCCTAACTTGTAACTGACTCGACCTGCTATCCCGAAACCTAGTATATCTATATAAAGGCTAGGAGGGGCGGAGAGGAGGATGAACACAACCCTAGTTTCCACACCATCGCCAGATTGCATCTGCGCACCACGTGTAACTTTCGAGTCCATAGATAATTCCAAGAGCAGACAAGCAGGAGTAGGGTCCTCTACAAGGCTTGAACCTGGGTAAACTTTGCGTCCCTGTGTGCTTGTATGTTAGCCGATTGATTCCTCCAGCACTCCCTCCTTCTCCAAACTCAAGTCCATAACAATGGGCATTGATGAGTTTAACCCTCGTCGATTAGCGCCGTCTTTGGGAATTGGGAGTGTTGATGTTGCGGCTTCCTCGGCCCCATCAACTGTGATCTACAACTCCACAACAACGGAGATTCGCCTCCTCTTTGGTGCCTTCGACTTCACAGTGCACACGCCGGCCACTCGCCTGGATTTCGAGTCCATGGGTGGTAGAATCAGCATGTCGATTGGGAGCTTGCACTTCCAAGTTGGTCAGTTGGGCACAGTTTGCCTCACTGACCAGCCGAAGGCTCCTGCAATTGCTCCAGCATCGTGGTTCCTACCACTGACCGACACCTTGAGCAAACTCAACACCTTGACAACAGTCGGGAATACGATCAGTGACAGCAGTCGTGGATCCGATCTGGGCGAGGTGGCCACAGAAGATGGAGCCTACGGTTCCGGATCTGAAAGCTGTGGAAGCAACAGCTTCCCCAAACACTACATGTGCAGCATCGTCAACACAGGAGAGAACGGCGGCACTTGGGATAACACCGCTACCGGTGGTGGTATCCTAGTCGCGAATGGTGGTCCCTCCAATGGAGCGCCCACCAACAACGGGACGGAAGGGGATCGCAATGAGCGTACCGAAGAGCGCGTGCTGATCAAGCTGAATGACAACGAGTGGGCCTGATGTCGAGAATCCCTGCGGGGCAATCCCCTACCCCAAACTCATCGCAAGACATGCTGATGGGTTACCACTGGCTGCTCAAGGAAGAATACAAGCGCCAGCAACAAGTGATCGCACAACTCGATGCACGCAGAAAGGCGGCGGACGAGTCGAGCCTTCGGCGGGCTCAACTCTCTTTCATGGGAGGATCCTCCTCTAAGGGAAATGACCATGTGGCCGCGAAGAGGCATTCTCGACTGGGCCACCTCACTAACTGGTGGGTTCGCAGCATAGAAAACAAAATTTTCCTACGATGGGAACTATACGCCAAGATTTATCTACTAGATACAAGAAACGGGTGGCTATACATCCATAGAGAACTTACCCTGGAAGACAACAAAGCTTTGTTAACGAGATGAAACTCGTGGATGATGTAGTCGTACACTTGCCGATCTCAAGATCGTGATGAAGTCCTTCAGGTCCAGCAGTTCTAGCACCATCAGGTCCAGCACCATCAAGTCCAGCACCGCAAAGCAGCGGTGCATCCGTGATCGCACACACAATCGGTCCACCGAACAACCTCCGCCTCCTCACTCCAGCGATGCAGCGAAAGCAGCAACTCCTTTCCAAATAAAGCCACCAGGAACATGTATCTCGCTAATCCGAGACCATGGGGAATAACTAGAGGAAGAAGAGAACCTTCACGAGGAGGTGGTGCAAGAGGAGAGGAGGAGGAGGTGCTCCTTATATAGGGGAGGGGGCAGCCCAAGGGGGCATGGCGTCGGCCATGGTGGGTGCCCCCACCTCTCCCTCATTCATGTGGGTGGAGCTCCCACTCACATAAATACACACCTCCACTCATGTTCACTCACATGCATTAAATTTCCACAAAATTTAATGCAAGCTCTCATTAAATAAAACACTTTTATTTATTTTATTCAGAATTTTGTTAATTACTTTAATTAACAAACATTCACATAAAACTCCCTGCAACATTTCAGTATCACATGCAGAACCAGTTTCTGCAATTTCACCCGAAACAATTCCGGTTTCCATCGAAATGATTCCAGCGCTTTCATTAGCTTTATCTGAAACATATTTGCTCCAAATGGTGCCAGTATCCCTTAAGTGTGTCACCCTACGGTTCGCGAATAATGCAGACATGATCGAGACCCCTCTCCGATCAAAAATCAGCAGCGAGACCTGGAGATCCGTACTGACTCCCACATATTCAACGATGACTCTTGTGATCGTGTGAACCTTTTTAACGTCGTAACTAAATCCCTTTGTCTCGCGGTATATTACATGTCCGAGATTCGATCATCGACATCCAAATACCTAGTTTAATCTCGTTACCGACATGCACTCTTTTCTCATTCCCGTGATATGACATTCTAGTGATCACATCACTTGCTTGCAAGCTATTCCAATGTGATATCACCGAGAGGGCCCAGAGTATACCTATCCGTTATCGGGATGGACAAATCCCACTCTTGATCCATGAGCCTCAACATAACACCTTCGTAGCACTGAACCCACATTTATAGTCACCCTATTATGGTGTGACGTTTGATGTTATCAAGATACTCTTCCGGTGTTAGCAATTAACATGATCTCATGGTCTAAGGACTAAGATTACTTCGTATGATGTTATAGAAATATAAACATAATGACTCTGATCGTAATGCTATATTTCGGATGAATGTTCATCACATCATTCCACTAATGTTGTGACCTCATTATTAACAATATCCAATGTCCATGATTAGGAAACCTTGATCATCTTGTTAATCAACGAGCTAGTCTATAAGAGAGGCATAACTAGGAACCTTTTATTTGTTTATTAAACACACATGAATTAAAGTTTCCAATTAAAACAATTATAGCATGCAAAATAAACATTTATCATAAACATGGAATAAGATAATAACCAATTTATTATTGCCTCTCGGGCATATTCCCTTCAGTCTCCCACTTGCACTAGAGTCAATAATCTAGTTTGAAAAATTTTACATATTGAACACCTATGGCTTTCTGGTGTTGCATATACGCGATTGCTAGTGGTTAACATAATCTCCGAATCTGACAGTTTCAGGTCCGTGTGTATTTGCATGTCTTCGCGTCTCTGCGCATCACTCATTCTCAAATGAGATGGCATTGTATAAATTTGGTCCTTTGGTGAGACCTTTAGTTCGTTCGGGTTAAAATATGTTGATATTATTGTCATACAATATATCTTCATAGTATTAGCCCACTTTGAACCACACCTAGTTTGATAACAAACTACTTAACACAAAATGCCCTCCTTTGCTGCTACTATAGCAGTCATATACTTAGCCTTTTGTTGTAGTATCCGTCACAATGTCTCAACTTTGGAACTCATCCAAATCCATCATGGAACATTCTTTCCAATACATTGTGCTACCCATAGTCTAAATTGAGATAAATTTAATTTGTATCTTGTGACAAAACTAGTATCAATGTAACACTATACAATGAACTACCTTTAATTATTTGTCACTTATACATGATATATTCTTAGTTTTTCCCAAGATCATAAGAATATCTTTACTATCGTCCAATGATCATCTTATGAATCATTCTGGTATGTTCTCATAACATTTAGAGCATAGGACATATCTGGATATATACATATCACTGTATAATCGATCAAAATATTCATGTGATTTTACTCACCAAGTGTTGAAACACTTGAATCTTGATACAATCTTTCCATGCATCAAGAACCTTTCTTGTTGTTTCCATATTGAACCCTTTTAATATCTCATATATGTACATCTGGCATAACCATATTAGCGCCTTAATCTATCCATATAGACATTGATGCCAAATAATCCGGTTTTGTCCGAGTCTTTCATCAAAATCCTATTTTAATGAAATTCTTAACTTGTGTCAATAAAAGATACATCATTTACAATCAACAATATGTACTCTGCATAATGTATTGGAAATTTGTCTCAGTGCTCCCACTTAATTTCTTGCAAGTGCAAGCATCTTCATCATCTCCGATGAAATTAAACTCCTTTAACATTTTCATCATTATGAAGATTCCAACTCCGCTATGCTCACTTCAACTATTGAAGTTTGCATGCCCTTTTAGCACCCTTTGAATTAACAAAACCCTTCGGAACATGTCATGTACATGTCCTAGGTAACCATTCTATTAGAAGAACCTTGTTTTGTTTATTCAACTACCATATACCAAATTATATGTAGTGGTTTCTACATTAATCCGTCAAGACTAAATATTGCTATGAAAGATCAAATCTTGTCATAGTCAACTCCTTGAACATTGTCGTAAACTTCTTTCCGAAATGTTGACTATTTCATAGATGTTAAACATCCATATCTATTTCTTTATAGATCCAAACACGACCGATAGGCTTCACGCCTTTCGGAGGGTCTTCGAAGTTCAGGAACTTGATTTCTCTTGTATGGATACTATCACGAATTCTATGACTTATTAGTCATTTTATGGAGTCAGGTCCCATCATTGCTTCTTTGCATGCAGTCGGTTCATCATTGTCAAAACAATAACGATTTCTGTTTCAAATCTTACTATTTGATTCTTATCGACCCGCATGGTTCAATAAGAACTCTAATCTCCAAGATCACACCCTTTGTAATCACGGGAGCCATGAGCATTGTGGCCGCCACCGGGACATTTTCCGGTGCTGCACTACTTAGCACATATAGCTAAGGTTCAACAACCTTATCAAAGTTCTATTGTCCTCCCACTTAACTTTTCATGAAAAATTCCTTCTCAAGAAACTTGACGTTCCAAGCGACAAACTCTTTTATCCTCGGTGTTATGGAGGAATTCCCAACAAATTCTTTGGGATAACCTACAAAGACATGCTTAATTTAAGAAAAGACAATTCAGGTTTTATCCCAAACCATAACTCATATGGTGTCATTTCAACGGAACACGATAGTGCTCTTTTCAGTGTAAAAGCGGTAGTCTCTAAAGCTTTAATCCTTAAAACATAATGGCAGTTTTATAAATGACACCTTTGATCTTACCATGTCAAACAAGGTTTGATTTGATCTCTCGAACATACCATACTCCTATGGTTTATCGGGAAATGCAAATTCATGGAACAATTCCTGAAATATTAGGTGTTTTGCTAAACCTGTAACTCAAATATCTTCCTTTATGATCAAAACATAAACTCTTTTATTTTCTTGTTACAATGATTTTTCACTTCATCTTGAAAGTCTTTGAACAATTTTCAAATGTTTCATATTTCTTCCTTATTAAGTAAATATATAGATATATTCACTCAAGTTTCTGGAGAAAGCATATGAAGCAGAAAGATCCATCGCATATGGCTACACATAATGGACTATATACATAAACATGCATAATATCCAATAAGTTAGTCATCCGTTCCTCTTGGGCCTATGGACGGATTTTCAATTATCTCGAGGGAAGTTTCACAAGCGTTAATTAATAAAAATCAAAAGACTCCAAAAATCCATCAACATGGAGTTTCTTCATGTTTACTTTCCAATATAATTTAAACAACGATGTCACTTCATAAGTGATCTTCCAATCATTTGTCTTACGACATTTTAGCAATAATGTTTATGGATGTGATTTCTCCAACTAGACTTGTAAAAGTTCATCCATCCTTTATGGAATACGGTAATTATTTGAACAACCATTGTTCTCGTAATACCAGAACAAAATAACAATTATTAAAACAAATCTTGAAGGCTAGGTTTGACAACAACGAAAAACACAATAACACTTTATTTGTTTTCGATGAAAATCGTCACTTATTCTCTTGCTAGTTACTTAGGCCGCTGCAGTTCATGAATTGTGTTGTTATGTATAACACTTCACACCAACCAATTCGGTATCCAATACCTAAGAACCACATTGTTTAACAAGCAAGGAATACATCCATAACATGTATATCTTCTATATACGTAAGTTGGACATCTCCAACCTTTTCTTTTCTGCCAAATATTTTATAGATTGTATTTCAACAATTCCTTTTCTTTTAAAAGAATCCATCAACATCAATAGTGGTGTCATTCACATGACACATAGTACAAAGTGTATATAGTCAAATACTAATACCTTTGGACTTGCACTTTGAAGTGGATCACCATCATCAAATGTTTGGTGTTCTTTCAAAAAATCCATTCTTTAGTAATCTATTAGTGTAGTAAACATTTTACTTACATCTTCTATTCATCCTTATCATGACAACTTTCATGATCAAGATACTATAGCCTATAAGGAAGAATCGCGAGTGTAATGTTAGTTCCCAAAACCTTTTTGGGAGATCCGGATGCCTAGCATCTCCATCCTTCACAAATTCGCATACAATATGAGAACATGTATTTTGCTAAATTATACTCTATCATAATGCAACCAAAAACATTGTTTTAGATATCACAATATCTTCCACACATGATGGTTTCTGAAACAATTTTTCAGCTCCTAGATAATCTTGATATTAAAACAACTTTTGAATATCAATAATCATGGAGGCAAATATGATACTTTAGATACTAACATTGGAATTCTTACTCTTGATTTAATACTACTTATTAAACTTCATGGAGTAAATAGAGTTTGCTGAAAATTAGCAATAGGACTTCTAAACTTTAAATTGACATTCAAAACAATACGATACCAGTTCGTAAAGTAAATATCCAGAATTCTATAGTTCTATTATCTCAATTAAAACTAAGCATAAGGTAGTGAATAGATGCCAATGACTACAACAAATTATGCAAATTCACTTCGATTTAGTTTATGACAAATTGAGTTCGACTAATCCAAATTAGAAATGAACTCCCACTCAAAAATGACATCCCTCGTGCCTTTTTGGTGATTACATGAACCAAATCCACTACACCAAGTCCGATAATCACGTGAGTTGACGTAGCTTCAAAGGCGAGCATCAATATGGGAATCATATCAACTATATGACTCATGCTTAACCTTTCGGTCCGTGTTACGAGGCCATGTCTGTACATGCTAGGCTCGCCAAGTAAGAACCTTAGTATTCGCGTGTGTAAAACTGTCTTACACCCGTTGTATGAAAGCGCGGAGTCGAGTACACCCGATCATCACGTGATGTCTCGAAACACGATCCATAGAACGGTGCATACTCAAGGAAGAACACATTTATCTTGATATCTAAATGAGGGATCATCTTATAATTCTACTAAATGCGCCAAACTAGCAGTATAAGATGTAAACACCTAATGTGTAAAGTGAGATGATATGGTCCATGCATTTGATCTCTATCATTTGCATCATGGTATGATCTCTATCATTCCTTTGTGTGTAAGGCCAAGGTCTATGGAACTTACACGTTAAGTGTGTTGTAAGAGTATCTACCATACATCTACTTACAACATTACCATATCAATACACTAGCCTAGAAACAATCTAAACTAGACGCCTCTAATTTATCCATTGCAAGTTTTACGTGGCTTAGGGCTTTCGGAGATAGAACCGGTCTTACCTACGAACATGGAACCACAACGAGGATAACCAAGTTATTAGCAACTCGTTGTAAATCAGATATTGACTATAGTAGGAGAGACAAACACCCGCCAGCCACTTATGCAGAACTAGTTGCATGTCAGTCGTGGAACCGGTCTCATGTACGATGACATGTAAGGTTGGTCCGGGCTGCTTCATCCCACTATGCCGCCAATATCCAAAATACATGAAAGAAGCAATAACATGATCATCATCTCCCACATATTAACATATGTGTACTACCCATGCAAAGCACCTACGCATAGAGCAGGCTTTGATACCACTGTTGGGATTGCAGCATAGAAAAAAAAATGTTCCTACGGTGGGAACTATACGCCAAGATCTATCTACTAGATACAAGCAACGGGTGGCTATACATCCATAGAGAACTTACCCTGGAAGACAACAAAGCTTTGCTAACGAGATGGAACTCGTGGATGATGTAGTCGTACACTTGCCGATCTCAAGATCGTGATGAAGTCCTTCAGGTCCAGCAGTTCTAGTACCATCAGGTCCAGCACCATCAAGTCCAACACTGCAAAGCAGCGGTGCATCCGTGATCGCACACACGTTCGGTCCACCGAACAACCTCCGCCTCCTCGCTCCAGCGATGCAGTGGAAGCAGCAACTCCTTTCCAGATAAAGCCACCAGGAACATGTATCTCGCTAATCCGAGACCATGGGGAATAACTAGAGGGAGAAGAGAACCTTCACGAGGAGGTGGTGCAAGAGGAGAGGAGGAGGAGGTGCTCCTTATATAGGGGAGGGGGCAGCCCAAGGGGCATGGCGCCGACCATGGTGGGTGCCCCCACCTCTCCCTCATTCATGTGGGTGGAGCTCCCACTCACATAAATACACACCTCCACTCATGTCCACTCACATGCATTAAATTTCCACCAAATTTAATGCAAGCTCTCATTAAATAAAACACTTTTATTTATTTTATTCAGAATTTTGTTAATTACTTTAATTAACAAACATTCACATAAAACTCCCTACAACATTTCAATATTACATGCAGAACCAGTTTCTGCAATTTCACCCAAAACAATTCTGGTTTCCATCGAAATGAATCTAGCGCTTTCATAATCTTTATCTGAAACATATTTGCTCCAAATGGTGTCGGTATCCCTTAAGTGTGTCACCCTACGGTTCGTGAATAATGCAGACATGATCGAGACCCCTCTCCGATCAATAATCAGCAGCGGGACCTGGAGATCCGTACTGACTCCCACATATTCAACGATGACTCTTGTGATTGTGTGAACCTTTAACGTCGTAACTAAATCCCTTTGTCTCGCGATATATTACATGTCCGAGATTCGATCATCGGCATCCAAATACCTAGTTTGATCTCGTTACCGACATGCACTCTTTTCTCGTTCTCGTGATATAACATTCTAGTGATCACATCACTTGCTTGCAAGCTATTCCAATGTGATATCACCGAGAGGGCCCAAAGTATATCTATACGTCATCGAGATGGAAAAATCCCACTCTTGATCCATGAGCCTCAACATAACACCTTCGTAGCACTGAACCCACCTTTATAGTCACCCTGTTACGGTGTGACGTTTGATGTTATCAAGATACTCTTTCGGTGTTAGCAATTAACATGATCTAATGGTCTAAGGACTAAGATTAGTTCGTATGATGTTATAGCAATATAAACATAATGACTCTGCTCGTAATGCTATACTTCGGATGAATGTTCATCACGTCATTCCACTAATGTTGTGACCTCGTTATTAACAACATCCAATGTCCATGATCAGGAAACCTTGATCATCTTGTTAATCAACGAGCTAGTCTATAAGAGAGGCATAACTAGGAACCTTTTATTTGTTTATTAAACACACATGTATTAACGTTTCCAATTAATACAATTATAGCATGCAAAATAAACATTTATCATAAACATGGAATAACATAATAACAACTTTATTATTGCCTCTCGGGCATATTCCCTTCATTAACAAGGAGCGAGAAGAGGCCGCGCGAGTCCTCGAATTCTCATCCATGACAGTGGATACGTGGGGCAATGTGCTCCCAAAGACACCACAAGCAGCGGTGATGGTGTCCACCATGTACCTCATCAACAACCAGCCACCGGCCGGGGATCCACAAGCTGCCATGCACCAATCTACGATCGCGGCCTAGGGTTAGTCGAAGCGGCCCTCACCAAGGATCCAGCACCGGAGCCGAATAAAAACAAAGCTCTAGCCAAGCGCTACTCATTGCCCTCCTCCAGTGACGATAGCCACGACTTGTCATGGCGACGCCGCTCACGGCGGCACGACTACGACTACGACTACGACGCGTGTGATGACATCATGCAGCGCAAGGTCAATAAGATGCACGCAAGGCGCGTCCATTTGACTGACTCGGAAGATGACGGGATAGAGCTCTGCGGTGCCAACTGCTTCAGCAGAGCCATCGGGCAGAAGTGAATGCCAAAGGGTTCAAACTCCCATCAGAGAACCCGAAATTTGATGGCCTGCAGGACCCGAAGATCTGGCTGGAGGATCACCTCTCCTCCACCAGGCTCCACGGCGGAACCACGAGAACGGAAATGCAATGCCTCCAGCTATAGCTGCAAGGCGCCGCTCGTGCGTGGCTCAACAATCTCTCGTGTGGATCAATTCGCAGCTGGGAAGAGCTAGTCTATAGCTTCGTGCAAATCTTCAAGGGCACTTACAAAAGGCCCGCATCAATCGAAGAGTTAAGAGGTTGCTACCAGAAGTCTGGCGAGTCGCTGCGCTCATACATCTAGAGGTGGTCCATCATTAAAAACTCTGCAGAGGACATCTTCGAAGACCGTGCAATCGCCGCAGAGAGCTCAGGGAGGAGCTGGGCCGCTTGAAGCCCAAGACAATCGACCACCTGATGGAGATCGTGAACAGGTGGGCTGATGGAGAGGACTCGGTGAAAAACCGTATCCACTCCGATGACGACGACGACCTCGGCCGTAGGCATGATCCTCGAGGAAAACATCGAATGCGCAGTTACAAGGACCATGAGGAGGTCGACATGGTCGCGACTGGCTACACCGACAAACGCGACGACAACAACCGCAACAGCGGATACCACAGTGGTGGATACGGCGACAGCAGAAAAACCACGCAAGTGTGGTAGCACCGCACTCGCGATGAGGCACCTGGAACATCTATCCAGGACAAACTGTCTGGACCGAGCATCGTACACTTCTACATAGACAAGCACGTCGGCAAGAAAAATTCCAGCCACCTTCTAAAGGACTGCTGTGAGTTCCTCAAACTCCACGAAGGCCTGGCCCAGATAAATCGCGACGCGATAAACCGGGACTATGGAGCTGCCCTGGGTGCTATGGCTCATGGAGCTCCTCCACCACCACCCGGGCCACCACCACCTGCGGCTGCGCCAGTCCAAAACCATGGAGGCGAACCATACCCGCGAGCTCTGGGGAACGTGGGGATGATATAAAATGGATGCCCCTAAAATCAAGTGCAAAAACCAATCACTCGCCAAGTCAATCTGGCGGTGAATTCTCTGCCCTCCACCACTGAGTACCTCAGTGGAAGCGAGTCCTGCATCACCTTCTAGAAGCGCGATCACTCGCGCCAAGTACCTCGCCCAGGCCAATGTCCCCTGGTGCTCGAGGCTCAGATCAGAGGTTTTGAGATGAGTCGCATCTTCATGGACGGCGGAAGCGGCATTAACCTCATGTTTGCAGGTACCTTGCGCGCAATGCGGATCCCTCTAACATGTCTGGAAGTTTCAAACACGACCTTCCACGGAATCGTCCCAGGGAAAGGCGTATACCCCCTGGTAAAGATCAGCCTTGACGTCATCTTCGGCACGCCGGTAAGCTTTCAGCGAGAGTGCATTGAATTCGAAGTCATCGACTGTCCCTCACAATACCACTGCACCCTTGGACGTGTCGCGTTCACGAGGTTCATGGCGGTGCCACATTACGCCTACATGTAGATGAAGATGTCGGGCCCAAACAGCGTTATCACAATCAACGGAAGCTTCGAGAGGTTCGATACCTGCGACAGGGAATTCAAGAGAATCTCCCAGTCCTTTGGCATGCAAGAGGAACTGGCGAGGTTGAAGGAGTCAACAGACAACAGTCTATCTCCCCTAAGCAAGCCAAGCTCACCTGATCAATCCTTCGACATGTCGGTCCATACCAAGCCAGTCCATTTCCACCCAACGGACCCGACCAAGACGGCCCTCATCGCCAACAACTTGAGTTCCGCATAGGAACTCGCGCTCGTCAAATTCATCCGTGAGCGCTGGGAAATCTTCGCTTGGTGTCCAGCGGACATGCCAGGGGTTCCCAAGGAATTCGCCGAGCACTCACTCAATGTGAATCCTGAAGCAAGGTTAGTCAAACAAACAATACAGCCACTGTTTGAACCAAGGGCAAAAGCGGTCGGTATGGAAGTCAACAGACTCCTCGATGCTAATTTCATACGTGAAATCAAGAAAAGCACCTGGGTAGCAAACCCCGTGCTTGTTCCCAAAAAAGACACGGACATCCTACGGATGTGCGTGGACTTCACCTCCCTGAACAAGCATTGCTCGAAGGACCACTTGTTGCCACGGATCGATCAGATAATCGACTTCACTGTGATATGCGAGCGCCTCTGCTTCCTCGAAGCCTACTCAGGCTGTCATTAGATTCGAATGAAGGAGGAAGACCAGGAGAAAATGGCGTTCATCACGCCCTTTGGTGTCTTCTACTACACAACAATGCCCTTCAGGCTGAAAAACTTAGGAGCCACCTACTAGTGGTGTATGCAGGCCTGCCTCAAGAACCAGCTTGGTAGCAACATCCAAGTATATGTCGACGAAATCGTCGTCAAAACCAAGGAGGAAGCCTCGTTACTCGATGATCTCTGCGAGACCTTCGATAACCTTGATCACTACCAGATCAAGCTGAATCCTGACAAATGCGCCTTCAGCGTACCATCTGGGCAATTGCTCGGGTACCTCCTCTCCGTGAGAGGGATCGAAGCTAACCCGAAGAAAATAAAAACCATACTGGCTATCGAGAAGCCAAAGAATGTAAAAGGCGTCCAGTAGCTAGCTAGGCGAATCACGGCGCTCTGTCGATTCATCAGTCGGATGGGCGAAAAGGCACTACCGTTCTACCAACTTCTCCGCAAGGCTGACAAATTCGAGTGTACAAATGAAGCACAAGAAACATTCGAGGACCTCAAGCGTCTATTGTCCACCTCGTCGGTGTTGGTGACACCTTGCGAAAAGGAGCCGCTATTACTATACATCTCCGCCACCAACCACGTGGTTAGCACTGTGCTTGTAGTGGAACGAGCCGAACAAAATAAAGTCCACGGGGTGCAGCGCCTAGTCTACTACCTCAGCGAGGTCCTCATGCCAACAAAACAGCAGTACCCATATTATCAGAAGCTGGCGTAGAGCGTATTCATGACAGTCAGGCAACTGCGCCACTACTTCCAAGAGGACCCAATCATAGTGGTGAACGATGCCCTGCTAGGGCACATACTCAACAACCCCGATGCCACTGGATGAGTCGCGCTCCGGGGGATCGAACTGTCTCCACGAGACATCACACACGAGAAGCGAGACATGAACAAGTCACAAGTTCTCCAAGACTTCTTCGTGCAATGGATGGAAAACCAGCTCCCCAACAAGCCAGACGTGTCATATATATGGACAATGCACTTCGATGGGTCCAAGCGCGGGGAGGGAGCTGGTGCAAGCGTCATACTGAAGTCGTCGCAAGGTGACAAGATGAGGTATGTTCTGTGAATGCAGTTCACCGCCTCCAACAATGAAGTTGAATACGAAGCCCTACTCCACGAGATGTGTATGGCAAAAGTCTGTGGCGCAAAGTGACTCGTAATCTACGGCGACTCCAAACGGGTAGTCAACCAAACAATGAACGATTGCGATGCTCTGAGCGACAACATGATCGCCTACCGTGACCTCTACGACACACTCAAGGGAGACTTCGACAGCTGCGAGCTATGGCACGTAGGCCGCAAAAGCAACAAGGAAGCTTACATACTCGCAAACATCGGCTCCACTTGTGCCCTAGTGCTACCCGAAGTATTTTTGGAATGCATCTGCGAGCCCTCCATCAAGCCTAAAGCTCCAGAGCATAAAACCAGCACGGAAAAGGACTCGGGGGCTACGCCACCCAATGAGCCAACGACACTCGATGACACAGAGCCAGATATAGGACTCGAAGGCCCCATGCAGGTCATGATGATCGAGCCATCTTGGATGCAACCATACATCACATACTTGCTTAGCAAAAGGCTGCTAGATGACCTGACAGATGCGCATCATATAGCGCGATGATCCAAGGCATTCGCCCTCATCAATGGCGAACTGTACAAGCGCAGCATCACAGGAGTCCTTCAGCGGTGTCTCTCCAACGGGGATGGAAGAGCCATCCTCCTCGACATACACGAAGGCACTTGCGGGAACCACGCCGGCAGTCGCACTCTCGTCGCCAAAGCTATACGAGCTGGATTCTACTAGCCAAGAGCAATGCGTGACGCCAAGGAGATCGTCTAGCATTGCAATGCCCGCCAGCGATTCACGGACAAGCCGCATGCACCTGGTGCGGAACTCAGGCCAATATTTGTGGCCTGGCCCTTCGCGCAATTGGGACTCGACATGGTCGGCAAACTCCAGAAATCTTCACCCGGAGGATACATCTACCTCCTAGTTGCAGTCGAAAAATTCACCAAGTAGATCGAGGCCATGCCGGTGACAAATCAATCAAGAGCTAGCGTCATCAAATTCATCGAGTCCATCGTCTTCCAATTCGGGGTGCCACACAGCATCATCACGGATAACAGAACAAACTTCACATCGAGTGAGTTCCAGGGTTTCTACGAAAACCTAGGAACCAACATCAGTTACGCCTCAGTGGTGCACCCTCAGACCAATGGTCAAGTCGAAAAGGCCAACGGCCTAGTCTGCGGTGGAATCAAGAAAATACTTCTCCGACCACTCGAAAGAGCTGTCAGGTGCTAGCCCGACGAGCTACTATCGGTACTATGGAGCCTGCGCAAAACTCCAAATAGCGCTACAGGCTACACTCCATTCTTCATGGTTCACGGCGCCGAGGCAGTACTACCCGTAGAGGTGGGCTACAAAGCCCCACGGATAGTAGCATACAGCGAGGCAGAATCTACCTTCACACTCAAAGACTCCATCGACCTCCTCGATGAGGCACCCGAGATTGCAGTGGAGAGATCCACGATCTACCAGCAGAACCTCCGCAATTACCGTAGAAGAAGGCTACGCCCTAGATCCTTCATCGAAGGATACCTGGTCCTGCGACTGAAGCAGCAAGGGCACCTCAAATTCGAGTCCCCTTGGGAAGGACCTTACGTGATTACCGAAGTAATACCAGGTGGCGCCTACTGCCTTAAAGATCTAGAAAGCGAAGTCGCATACTCCAATCCCTGGAACGTCGCGCAGCTGTGCTGTTTCTACCCTTAGATGTTTTTACTTTACAAATAAGGCTATTCAGCCAGGCTACTTAGCCATACATTGTACCTCGTGATATTCTATGAATAAATAAAGCTAAGTGCCCCCAACTTTATGTTTTCTATTTTACTTGCACTTGTATCACTCGGGGGCTGCGCCACCCTCTACAACTCGTTACATGAACAACGTAGTATCCTGAGTAGCTGACGCACTATCAATCGAACCCTTGGTAAAACTAACCCAGCTGCAATGCACCTGACAGGTTGACAAGGTGCTGAGATGAATATACGTCAGGCTAACAAAAAGGAACTGCAGATTAAAACATACTCGAAAAATATACAAGCTAGAAAGCTCTTGACATACTAACGGGTATAAACAACGCCCAACACAATTCTATGAACTTTACAACACCTATGCATTTCATGTACAGGTCTATACTATACTAGAGCTACAAGAGGAGATCATTTGTCTGTTCTTCGAAGAAGTCAATGATATCTTCAGCTGGATGAACAACTGTCTGGTAATGAGGCACCATGTTCCATGTCATCCCTTCTGGCGGGGGCGACGGTCCAGTGGCAACAACTGTGAAATTCATATCCGGCCGATGCAAACGAACAAGCGCCAACGCAGCCTTGGCACCCTCGACCAATTGCTGGTGCACGCACTCACGGACTACACTGATATCCTGAAACTTCGATAGCAACGCTAGCAAGCTTGAAGGCACCACATCCAAGGGAAACATCACCTGAAAAATATGCTTAAGGCATGACTCCGACTTCTTCAAGCACTGTAGCACCCGCGATGCATGATCATGCAGCGTCGCCAACGTGACTACACGATCATGATCCACCCAGAAATATCCACTAGCTTCTAGCTGCTCCTGTGTTAGGCCATTCAGTCGAATGGCAACCCGATCCCTCTCATCCCGCGGGTGACAAGTGCTAGCAACTACAACAAGTAGGGCAAAGCATAAATACAAAGCGCCACTGCGAATGACTAAAGAAAGGATAAGAAGATAGAAAGCTAACACTTAAATTGCTCATTCAACTGGGAAACTTCATCCATGAGATACTTCTCACGTGCAATGGTCTTTTCAGCCTTCAACTTCCACACATCCGCGTTACCACGGATCATGGGCATCTCTCGCTCAAACTACTTTATGCGGTCTCGCAGTCGCGCGTGGGTATCTCTCGCTCAAACTGCTTTATGCGGTCTCGTAGTCACGCGAGAAGCGATAGCTCCTCCACTTTTGAATGTGGTCGCGCCACAGTTTCATTGGTAGGAGGAGAGCCAGGCGGACCACTCGAAGGGCCTATTACAGCCAAAGAAAAGATACAAATAAGACCCACCATTCATCAATAAACAAGAGGAACGATTCCAAGTTCAACAAGTTTTTGAAAGGGATACTCCCAAAATAGCACAATTCAACAAGGAAAGCTAGTCTATTACTAAGACAGCCAGTCAACGCTCTACTGCTTCGCTTTCGCACTTCGGGGTTCCTCGAACCTGTAGCAGTCTCTGATGCCACAGACTTCCTAGGTACAGCCCCAAACGCCATAGCTTTTGCATTCTTCAACCCCCGTAGCTCTGCCAAATAAGTGGCGAGTGTTTTAATGAGCCGAGGCCCATATTTACTGCAACTAGTGTTGAAAGGAGCAAACACTACCTGTTGTCCATCCGCAGTGACCAACATCGCCAAGGAGATTTCGCTAGGGTCCAGTTCCACGCTGTGGGCTTGCGCCATCGCGAGTCCAATGGTCGCTCCAACTGCCCGCTGTGAGTTCTTGAAGTCCATTGGCACACCTCTGCGAAGGATTCCACGAGGTCATCCAGATTTTCGGTTAGCTTGGCCTTGGGAACCATCTCCTCTCGAAGATGGCCCAGCACACCCTTGGCTCTCCCGACTGAGTCCTTGGCAGAGACGCTGCGATCCTCGACTATAGCCACGGCACTGGCCAAAGCATCCGGGCGGGTCAAAGCCTGGGCGTCAAAATCCACGTTGGTGACATCTGTAGAATACACATATGAGCACAATAACATGAAGGCAAAGTACATGGAAAATGCAAGTGAGACAGTGTCATACCTGAGAGCGCTTTCGCGACAGAGAAGAGTTGTTCTACAAACACATTTTCCCTCTCAACAGTGAACGAACGCAAGTCTTCCTCGTGCTTTTTTGACTCTTCAAGAGCCTCAAGTGCCTCGTCGCATTTCTTCTCTGTTGCGGCAAGTCCCTTCTCGAGGGAGGTGACGCGAAGAAGAACCTACAAAGGCAAAACTTGAGCTCGCCAACCTCCGTACATGCAGCACGGAGAAAAAGTATAGAACTGACCTTCGAAGGCATGATGGCTGGTTTCCAGCAAAGCATGCTGTCAACCCAAGGAAATGATCTGCTCGGCAAGGCGAGTAGAATCCTTCATGATTGGCTACCGGAAAAATAAACATCGTGAGCATTAACACACAATTTGACTGCCAGCGACGCGAGAAACTCACGTGTTCCTCCAGGGACTCCGAAGATTCTTTCAGAATCGATGTCCGGGCAACAATCGGTTGTTCCCCAACGCGGGGGAACTCGTAGAATTGGCACCGGAGTGGGCCGCCACCGGAGGAGAAGGAGAACGCGCCACCGTCTCCTTGTCTTTGGAGTCTGCGACTCCAGATTCCTTGACAAAGAGAAAGTCATCGGACGATGATGATGCTGTTTGACTACAAAATATCCATAGCTCAATCAGAAGAATAGCTTTCAGTAGGGCAGGACGAACTTGCAAGAATACAAACACATACCCGTCAAAATTTTCGAGGTCGAAGGAATCCCCGGACAACTCCTTCAGCAACCTCAACTTCTTCCGTGAAGGAGAAGCCATGGCGTGCACATGCACGGCAGGGATTGGCTCCTCTGCTACAGTAGGGGGATCCTCCGGCATCGTCGGTGAAGAGGCACCCGAATCCTTGCTTCGAGAGTGCTTGCGAGTCCCGTGCCCGCTGGACTCAGGGGCTTCCTGCTCCTCCCCAACAGGGACAGTAGAGGCGGACTCAGGCTGAGGGGGCAAGTTGGCGGCCACTTTCCAATCCTGAAACCAGAAGCAAGCATCAGTATAAAATACACCTAACAGGCAATTGAAAATCAAGAAAACTTCACAGAGAAATCCACCTCAGGCAGAGGATTGCTGGCACAGGAGGGGGACACGACTGATTCACGCGGGAGGTCCTCCTTGGCGGTGTGCTTTGTTAGCAGTCGAAACCTCCTGTCGACCTCGCCCAAAGAAATGCCCTCTCGTGAGATGCGAGTAACATCCTTAGTGCTAGTCCAGCAACACATGGGATGCACCCTAGCATGCAGTGGTTGCACTCAACGGTACATACAAGTGCGAATGAGATCGGCACCGCCTATTTCCTTGCCTATGCGATGTTCCAGATCGCAGATGTGCTGGTACAGAATATCTATTTCTCCTGCTTCGTCGGGCATCACAATGTTCTTCCATGACCTCCTCCTCTTGCAGACTGCAACCAGGTCAAAGGGTGCGAGTCCGTAATGCTCTCCATCCACTTTTTGGTCAAAAATTTAGAACCACTCCCCCCTCCACCCTTGGACAGATGCATTAAAGTTGATGGCAAAGTAGGTGATGTTGGAATCGACATGGATACCGCAGCCTCCTATATTGTAGACTACAGATCTGGAGCCCGACTGGTGTTTGAGTTTGAAGAGTTTTTTAAAGAGGCCAAAGTGTGGCTTGATTCCGAGCCAGCACTCGCAGAGAGTAATGAAGCAGGAAATATGGAGGATAGAATTAGAAGTTAGCTGATGCAACTGAAGCCCATAGAAACAAAGCAACCCCCTCACAAACTTGTGAAGGGGGAGGGACAAACCGTGAATGATGAAAGCAAGGAACATCACTCCAAACCCTGTAGGAGGAGTGGGGATTACCTCGTCTCCGGGGATGCGGCAGTCATCTTCCGCGGCGGGAAGCGTCCCATCCTGATGCTGGGTGAAGAGCTCCGACGACTTTATGGAGGATGCACGCCACGACCCATTCGCGATGCGTGTTCCGGGGCCCTTCTTCTTCCTTGCTCCGGTGGCAGCATTGGTGCCCATGGTGGCGGCGCCCTTCTTCTTGGTCGCAACAGTGGCTGCCGTAGATCCAGCGGCAGAGCTTCCCTTCTTCTTCCCCATCTGGCGCTTGCGGTGGGAGCACAGGAAGTAGCTTGAGAAAGTGTGGAGTTGGTCGAGTGCCACAAGGAAGATGAGAGCAATGGAACAGCAAGAGCAACAATGACGGAAGTGCGTGAGCGATAAGAAGATGTGGGGAATTACCGCACGGCGGACCTATACTTAACCTCATTGAAGATGCCATCCAACGGCCAGGAGAAAACCAACCCGACGCATGGCACAAATCAATGTCGACATGTGGCAGAGTAAAACCACGAACAGTCGCTCCACTCCCCCCATTACGCGCGAGAATCGAGGAGACATAGTTAAAACAGAGATTATGCACGCCTGGTCAAATCCAAGTCAGAAAATGGGACCCACTTTTCGGCACGTCCCGTCAAAACCGCTCACGCGGGCAACTGAGATCATCTCATCGTCATCACTGATGTCATAAACTCCAACAAGAGCACTCTTTTACTACTCTAGTCCTTACTCGAGTCTTCGACTCAACCAAGCACTCGGAGGCTACTCCTAATAGGAGCGTTGGCCGCACACCTGAGAAACTTTGTAAGACATCCAAGCATTATGAGAACATATTTCCTCAACAACCCTTCACTCGAATCAACGATTTGACTGTGGACTCTGGGTTACTCCCATAGGGAGCGCTAAAAGCATATTTGACTAAAACAAGCAAAAGACGACAATAGTCGCAAAATAGTTATATTCCCCACTCAAGTCTACGACTCGAATAGGCACTTGGGGGCTACTCCCATAGGGAGCGCTGGCCGCGCACCCTATGATTTTTCCTATACGTAACTATGTGTTGACTACGTCCATACTTGAAAGCTCTAGCGACTCCGCCTCATATTTTCCCTACAAAGAGACTACGTCTCCTGGGTCACCCGAATCATCTCCGTGATGACAAAATTCGGATGCCACGCTTGTAGCGTGAAGATAAGACCTAAAGAAGGCCTGGTAACGCACCTACTGTGCTCTACCAGACATGATCCGTGCCTACAGGCATGGTCAATATGCCTTGACGGACACGCCGAGTGCTCACACTTATACACTGGGATTCGACTCTATAAGACCTCCACGGCCTGAGGCGAATTATGCCAGCACTTTTCCGAATTCGAGTCCGGGGACTCGAGTTTGAGTAGATTGCATTGTTATTACCCTAAGGCAGTTTAGTGATCCCGATACATCGGATAAATCAGGCACATATATCAACAATCCCTATGACACAAAACAGAGCATTTGAAAGCATGCTCGACTGTGCACTCAATGGACTTCATAAGTCTCCACTCGAATCTATGATTCAACTGGACACTCGGGGGCTACTGACATGGGCCTACCTTACAGGTACTCGAGTTTGGAATATACGGTCTAGTCTAGCAGAAGCTCACGACATTACTAGGGCCCAATCCGAGATTCGGGTGACCTAAGGAGACTCCAACTGCTTGCGGCACACGGCGAGCTCAAGATAGACAGTTTAAAGGGGCAAACCCTAACTTGTAACCAGCTCGACCTTCTATCCCGAGACCTAGCCTATCTAAATAAAGGATAGGAGGGGGCGGCGAGGAGGACGAACACAACCCTAGTTTCCACACTATCGCTAGATTGCATCTACGCACCGCCTGTAACTTTCGACTCCATAGATAATTCCAAGAGCAGACAAGCAGGTGTAGGGTCCTCTACGAGTCCTGAACCTGGGTAAACTTTGCATCCATGTGTGCTTGTCTGTTAGCCGATTGATGCCTCCACCGCTCCCTCCTTCTCCAAAACCCAAGTCCATAACAATGGGCATTGATGAGTTTAACCCTCGTCAATAGGAGTCCTGATTCTAACTACATTTATTATTCTAGGGAAATATATCGATGGTTTTAGTACATTTGAAGCATGGGTTGCACCTTCTTCTGGTAGTTTTTCAGAATGCAGGGATGATGTAGTGAAAGCTCTTAAAGTGGATGGAAAGTACATTCACATGAAATCTTCCTTTGGTGGCATTTGAAAGGTTGCTGGTGGTGATGGGCAGAAGAATCTCTTGGTATCATTTTCTTTGACAGAGCAGCTGAGTTAAGGTTATGGAATAATTGATTCTAGTAGCATGCTCCTTCTAAAGATGTTCTTTTAGTAGTTGACCTTGCCATCGGTATTTCCGGCGCAGCCTTTGTTCACAGCACCTCCCTACTACCATGCAATCCTCGTATCTTCCTCCGCCTTGGTATTGTTGGTTTAGTGGTGCTCCTACAAGTAACTGCCTCATACTTTCTCTTTTGAGATTACTCATATTAAGAAACAGTATAACCTACCTAGCTAGGAGTCTCCGCAACGATCTAGAGCAGTGGACCGTCCGATCTGGCCACGCAAAGGTCTGCATCGACTTACTTATACTACCGAAAGGTCGTTATAGCGCTGGTCCCTTCGTTCGTCGCGTCGAGGAGTCTAGCCTCGTTGTTGGGCTGCTGCACCACAGAGCGAGTCTGACCACACCTGGTTTCTCGGGCTGTCAAACGTTTAACGGGCCTTCCAATGCGGCCTTTAAACCATTTCCTTACCTGTAGGCGGTATGCGAGGAGGCACCGTCAAAGAAAAGAAAAAAACCAAACAACTCCCTTTCCTTTCCTCCTGGTCTTCGCTGCGGCCGCCATTGCTGATTACGGGAGGACGACTACAGCTGCTACCGACGCATTCAGGTATTGATTTCCCTCTGTTTCACCGTGAAGTTACTATGTGCTAGCTGACCGTCTCACGTTGCAGGGATGCTGCTCCGACGACCGATCTGGACTCCTTCTCATGAATCGGGCCAGCTTGTGCCATGGGCCATGCCACTGCGAAGTAACAGCGGGGGTGGCGGCTTTCAGCTTCTCCCCTTTGTGCGCACTTAGTCCAGCGGCGCTGGTGATTCGTTTGCCTACTCGCCAGCCGAGGCAGTGCCTCCGTTCCTCTTAGGCAAAGGATAGGGCCACAGCGGTCGCCCCACTGCCGTTGCCCCCACTCGCGAGGGGAAGCAACACGATGGCATCCTGAAATTAAGTGGCACGCTACTCGATCCAAACCTGCCACCGGAAGAAAGCTGCAAGTCCTACGCCTTCGATGGGTGCCAGAGCCGGCGACCACCATTGGTTTGAGGTGGTTAACAACTTGGTCGAAGCCAGGAACATCGATCGAGCTGGTGAGCTCATGTGCAACGCCGTCCTATTTTTCCTTTCCTGGTTGATATATATGATAGCACTACTTTGAATCATACATATTTCCACTTATGTTTGTGGATCAGGCTTCACAGTATTTGCGAATTCTTGGCGTGCACCAGCCTATTTGCAGGAGCTTAGAGACTTTAGCAGGGATTGAATCCTCAAACGTATACAGCTTACTACCGCTAAGGAAAAATTCAGTAATGACTGTATTAATTATAGTACCTGCACAGCCATGTGAATTCTCTGAATTCTAAGCTATTTCAAGCTATTTTTATTTGCGTCATGTTCTAAAGTTGCTTCATGGCCAGTTCATAATCAAGTAAATCCCAGTTACTTCTTGTCGTGTTGTATATGTAGCAATGATACATCCGCAATATCAACATTATGTGCCAAAAAATTGTTAAGATTGACACTTGCAGAACTATCATAGCTTCCTTCATGTTCTAAAGAAAAGCAATCTGTAGAGATTTATACTTTCTAGACGTATGGTCAGACTGTATTTATTCAGTTCTGAGCTCATCTTTTCCATAACACTACCCTTCACACGTATTGATTTCCTTACCCCATGTAGTTTTACTGATCCGTGATTAGGCGAGAAAATGGGTAATGCATGGAGAGGTGGCCTTCAGTAAGGTACATGGAAACACATGTTTATGTATTTGTTTGCGAACACTCTTAGTTCATTTCTTGTCTGATCAGATGACATATATACTATAAAGGTCCGACAAAGAAAGGTTTATTGGATGTCTTAATAGTGTTCTTCAAGAGTATGCTTGATTAAGCTTTTTTTGAGCAACTTGGACAATTTGTAGTATATTGGAATTTTGATACCACAGTAAGAAATATTCCACATCAGTATCGAAAAATATAGTTATGAAATTGAATTTAGATAGTGGTCATAGATGATGTCCACCATTAATCAAGACAAACATATATTATGGATGATGTCCAACATTGCACCATGGAACACATTTTCCAATTATTGATTGTTTAGATACACAACTTTAATTAGCTCGAAGTTCCTTCATCGATCATCTCAGTGTGAATATTTAAATGGGAGTTAACATGATCATGTAGTATAACTGAGATGAATAATCATTAGAGTATGTTGCTCATTTTTTTGTGAGATTTGGAACAATTTCCCTAGATATTAGAAACACAATTGGCTCCTATGGAAATATTTACATTATAGTTCGGCATAGCTATTTGAAAAATTGCCAACCTTTTCTTAGGGGTGTGATTTGGAATTTGAGTGTAACGTTTGCTTTTGGAAATAATTAAATGGTTTATTCTTCCTTTTTTCTATGTTAGATTTCATTTCCAGTATGAAAATGAATAATTTTATAAACAAATATGACTCACAAATAGGCGTTGTTATTCGAGTCGTCCTATCATCCTTCCAAAAAGCACGATGTGGGTATGTCTTATCAACGGGCGTGGCAAAGCGCGCTTTTATGGTCTAGTAATTATAACAGGTCAGACACCTTCCCATCGCTCTTCTTATATTTATCAATAACTGACAATATTACACTTCTTAGCACATAGCGGTTTGCAGAATATTGTAAAGTCCACTTTTAGAACTCGAAATACAACTCCAACAGGTGAGAGTATCTACGATCCTATTCCTGATCAAATATCAGGAACCTTCTTTGTTGGGCTAGGTCAGAAGCGGTGGTCACCATTGGGTTGGGACCTTCTAATCCAAAATGTTGAAAGAGTGCTGGTGACTATTTTAATTTTATATTATCTCATCTCTTGCTTATTAGGCATTGTTTCGACAAATAATTCAACATTTGCCAATTACAAATTGGAAGGGTTATTTTTTTTGGAGCCCTATTTTCTATAGGTAAACACATATATTTGTATATAGTTTGCTAATTTCTATACCATTCTTGACAAAGATTTGGGAAAGAAAATAATCAGCTGGCCTTTCTTTTCTTTTCAGCGGCTATGTTTTCTTGATTCTCTCTACAAGGCCAATAGAGAGGATAATGTGGAGCTGCTATTAATTGGTTACATCTGGATAATCGAATACTGATCATACAATGTACTCCCTTCATTTTAAAATATAAGATGTTTTAGTTTTTGTGAAACAGATGCATCTAAACGTTTTGGAACGGAGGGAGTACTACATAATTACAAGTTCGTCAATTTGATTGTTTGAATTTTCATTATGCCATGTATTCGGTGTTGCCACTTACATTATTTCCTCTTGCTACTCTACCATGGACCATCCCTGGCATGCAATGCAGAAGTATGTTAAATATTGCCATGCATATTAAATTACAAGTACAAGCATGGTTATCAGCTTTGCTGCAGGAAAATACAGGGATGCACTTGATCTCCCATCTTTCTTTGTGTATTGGAACTTCCAGTACAAATATTCAGAGCCACTAAACGGCCTTATTATCTCTGACATGTCATTTCAAGCTAACTCATAAGGTTATTATTAACAAGAAAACTGTATTGCAAGTACCACGTCATGTCCTTGAAGATGTGTAGAGATTACTAGGACAGGAGGAAAAAATGTTGGAACGAAGCTTGGGTCTCATTCAAGAAGCGGAATATCTCGATACTGTCAATTCCTTCATGTGTTTACAGGCTCACGTCAAGATATTAATTTTACTGCCACCAATCCATAATAAGCGTTGCTGATTTAGTACAAAAAGTTGTACTACATCATTGCAACACTTTATTATGGATTGGAGATTCGCTTGGTTCACAGTGCTTCAGAGGCTAGGGCTGTGGAAAAAATTCTCCAGACGGCACAGCGGTCCAAGGTCACCACCGCTTTTATTGAACCACCGATGTCTAAATGATTTGTGCTAGTTCGTCCAGCAATGTTATCCCAATTGCATTTAACAGGGTGAAAACCTCTTTAGAGAGAGAACGGAAAAGAAACTACTAACACACCGACATAAAACCTAAACGTAAATTTTCGGAAGACGGTGCAGCGAAGCGCGCAGGGCTCATCTAGTACTCACTTATGTCTTCAAGCTCCAGCGTCGACATTGTCTGAACGAAATAAGCGAGACGAAGAGCCATCCTACAGACGCACTGAAGTGCGGGAGGCCGAGGCCAGATCACACTACTTTGCCTCCCAGGTGGAGAGCCGTATGTCACCGATGCTGAGTCTTCCGTTCAGCCAGGCGAAGAATAAGAGAGACCAAGACCCATCCTACAGACACACCGAAGTGCGGGAGCCGGGGCCAGATCACACTACTTTGCCTCCCAGGTGTAGAGCCGTATGTCACCGACGTTAGTCTTCCGTTCAGCCAGGCGAAGAGGAAAGAGGGAGATATATACGCGACTGATGAAAACCTACCCGCGAATCATTTCTGGCTCTTGTCGCACATCCCGTCGTCTCCCTGTGTCGCTAGATTAGTCCAGCTCACCGATGTTGGCACCAACATTGTTGTCTACGGGTGTCCTCACCGTACCGACGCTTGTGGATGACTGCGGAGAGGAGGGGAAGCGGGATTTGCGCGTTGAAGGAGAGGACCTAGCTAATGCAATACATACAAAAATAATTGAGAGAACTGTTTTATACTAGACGCGTCTCTCACTAAAACCTCACATTAGTGGGACCCACCGCACGACCTCGCTTATGGATAAAACTGACAACTGAGATAGTGCACGTGAGAAACCGTGTACGGGTAGAGTCTACGTCATTAGATCGTCTACGAACATGAAAGTTATCATCCTTCAGAATGCCTATAGGTGAGTAGTGGCACTACCAAATAGATCGTCGATGTACGCGAGCAGCCGCGTACGTCTACCATCTAGGCTACCAGCTCGATAATGAACAAGACCCACAACCGAGAGAAACTGCTAATGGCATGGGCTTACGACACCATGTCGTCTTAGGATGACCCCACGTCCGCGAGAAATCATGTATGACACGGCCTTACGGCACCACGTTGGATATGAGCGGGCCCCACGTCCACGAGAAACTACGGCCGTTAGGGGCTAAGGGCACCACGTAGGTCTAGGCGGGCCTCACGTCCGTGACAAATTGCGTCGGGAATGAGCTTTCGGTGCCATGTCCACACCGGTCGGTACCCATGGTCGCGAGAGTTCGCGGCTGCATGGGCTCATGATGCCACTTTGTCTCTAGGAGGGTCCTGCCACCCAACGGGTGCGGAGACGTGCCACGCCGGGAACGTATCACAAAGCGTGTGCCTGCCCGCATACGCTGACAGCGGGCCAACGTCGCGTGCGTGGCCCACCGTCCTGCGACACGGGGTTAATCAGCGCGCACAACACCCGCCTGCGGTCTGGATTCTTTCTCCCTGGCCCGCAGCGGGGCCTATCTCACGGAATAGCAGGTCTTTGTTGCGACGTCGCCGTGTGTCATTTTCGGCATCCATCCCACGGCCTAAAAGAATCAGGACGACGTGGATAACTGTTTAAGCCAAAATAAACTAGCCCTATTATTTACTCATGATTCTAGCATGAGAAATAAGCATCTATCATAAACATGGAATAAGAGAATAACCATTTTATTATTCCCTCTTAGGCATATTCCTTTTAGTATGGTATAGTACACCATTGGGACCGACATGCCTTTTGTATTCTCTTTATTCCCTTTCCTTATTTTTTCCACGGATGGCGCTTTTCCATCTACTATTTAACACGTAACCAAGACCATGAAGAGTTCATCGTTTCCCTAAACATTAACATGGTATCCGACTAATCTCTTCATTTGATATCCTTTTGAACTCCATCGACGAAACAAACTCCATCAATAAAATAAGAAAGGCCAGTGATCCCCCAATTGTTTTCTCCCTCCATCCCTCCCATGGCATCGTCCTCAGCATCCTTGAGGGCAGCTCTCTAAGCTCCACCATCCAAGAAACTAAACCGAGAGAATCATCTCTTCTGTAAAGAGCTAGTGTTGCCTACCATACAAAGAGCGCATGTGATGGGGACGAGACCATTGTACTCCTCATCTAGGCCAGCGAGGATGTACACTTTGAGCTCAATGTTAGAGATGATCTGCCCTTCATCTTAGATATGAACAAGGTGGCAGTGAGGTCCCTCTTCTTTGTCTTGGTGACGATGGCACAGAGCATCTTGATCCGTGACTGGGATTGGGCGGAGAAGACATCCTTGATGCTCTTCCAAATGTTGGTTGCATGCTCCAAACCAAGAACATTGCGGAGCACATTAGGAGATAAGGTTTGAGAAAGTAACTTATGGTCTGCTAGTACCTCAAGATCCATGCGCCATAGGCCGGCTTGGGGATGTTCTTCTTTTCATTATCCTCATCTTCAACATCCAATGTTTTTGCGAGTGTCGGGTCGTCTCCGTCAACGCCAACCCCATAAAATCTTGCACTGATGTACGCAATCAGCTCATGACATATGACTACCACAACCAAATGTTATTAGAATCTAGGCAGTCCACTTTCATATTCATCTCTTTGGTAAACGTGATAACTCATGTTTGTGGCTCGTTCCCTGGACATGCAGTAGGGGATGGGGGAGGGAGGGAAGGGCTATCGCAAAGGAACATATGGAGGTGGCCAAGGAAATTATGGTGGTGGCCACCATGACCAGCATGGACACCCTCCATGTCGTCAAGATGGTCTTGATGCTGGTCACGTCCCCCGATCTAAAGGGGGTCCTGGTCATGGTTGTGGTCGACGCACGTCCTGTCCTCACCAAGATGCCACTTGTTAAATCTTAAGAAGTATGGGCACCCTGCAAGCAAGTGCTGGTGGAAATATGGCGACAATGATGATTGTCATACTGATGAGCACATTTCCTGTTATGGTATTGACACAAATTGGTACATGTAAATGGGTTGCATGAATCATCTCACCGGAGAATTGAGCAGACTATCCACTCATGAGCAATACATGGTACATGATCAATTCTTTCCATGCTTGGTCAAGGTATGACAATTAAACATATTGGTCATTCGATTTTGCACATCCCGCATAGTTTTGTTCATCTTTGCAATACTCTACATGTGTCGAGTTACTCAAAAGATTACTATCTTCTCACAAAATTGTTGTCGACAAGAATACATTTGTTAAATTTCACATATCCTTCTTTTTGATTAAGGATGAGGCCACGGAGAAAATCATGTTTAAAGGTCCATGTAATGGTATCTTGTATCATCTCGTGCCTATGTCCATGGGGTCTCCGAAGCAAGCCTTAGTCACACTCAAGATATATTCATCTACATGGCATCATTGACTAGAACATCCCTCTCAATTGTCGTTCAAATAGTACTTCTTTGTAATCATATTCCTCACTCCCATGAAATAAATTCATATGTTTGTGATCCATGCCAACAGTCAAAGAGTCACCAATTTCCATATCCTACTTCTACTAGTGTTTCCACCACTCCTATGGAATAAATTTTCTCTAATGTATGTAGTCCTGCACCTACCTCTATTGAAAACACTCGCACTATGCAAGATTTATTAACGATTTTAGCAAGTTTACTAGGATTTATTTGCTTAAAAAGCGTTCCGATATTTATGAAGTCTTTCTTAATTTGCAAAGTTTGGTTATGCGCAAATTTAATCGCCAAATAATCACTATGCGAGATTGGGGTGGTGAATATGGGAAACTAAATTCTTTGTTTCAAAAAGTTGCTATTACCCATCATGTTTCATATCCCCATGCCAACCAATAAAATATTTCTGCGGAACATAAACACCACCACAGTTTGAAGTTGGCCTCTCTTTACTTGCTAATGTATCTATGCCTTTTAAATTTTGGAGTGACGCTTTTATAACAGTGGCGTTTCTCATAAATTTACTTCCTACAAAGGTTCTCAACTTTTCCACACCCACTAAAATCTCCTAAATTTCACACCCAACTATGACTCTCCTTGCATTTTTTGGTTCTACTTGTTTGCCTATTCTTTGCCCTATAATAAAAGTAAGCCCACTTTTTGAATCAAAAAATGTGTATTTCTTGGATATAGTACCCTTCACAAAGGCGTCAAATGTCTCGATGTACCTACTAGACGCGTCTATATATTCCATGACATTGTCTTCGATCAGACCTTTTTTCCATTTGCTTCTCTTCATCCCAACTCAAGCACTAGACTTAGCGCGGAAATTCTACTCCTTTTGTCAAACAATTCATCTACGCCATCTTATAGTGAGGGTGTGCCTAATCATGATCAAATGTCTGTTTTGCCCACTACTAAGGCTATGCAGGACATAGCAATCAGTGGATGTGATTCATCATCAAATTCTCAAAATATTTGTGTAGAAATCACCAAAAATGGTGCTCAAACTGAGTCAAACGACGAAAATTAAGAATCTACAACTCAAACGGCAACAGAAGATATTGGCACCAATCCCATAACATCCGCCTTTGTCGAATAAAGAGTCCCGCCAAGGAAGAAGGGGCCAACAATCCCTGAGTTCGAGAGGGGGATGAACACGCGTTCCGAGATTCTTAGCAACGGCGGGGATGGCGATGCACGAGCACGACAGAGAGGTTGACACAGGGTTTTTTTACCCAGATTCGGGACCCTCGTGAGGAGGTAAACCCCTACCCTTGCTTGGTTGTATTGCTCGTGGTGCTTCACGAGGGTACAATGGTATGTCAATGGCTAGGGATATAGATTGCTAGAATCGACCCCCTCTAAGGTCGGACAAGGTCTCCTTATATAGGGTGGTCGGTCCTCTTTCCCCAAATGCTGTGCGGGAAGGGTCACCATATTCCCGTCCTGGAAGACCCAGTCCACTAGTCGACTTTCTATGGACTCGGTCCATCGTCCTGGGCGCCCTCTGGTCCTTCGTAAAGCGGGGGTGCCTAATGCCGTTCTACACTACCCGACGTCTCCCTTGTCTCCTTGGCATCGAAATGGCAAGGGACATCTTCTCTGGAACCAGTGATGACCTGATGCCTTGTCACCGGAAGGGACGATCCGACTCCTGTTTACCAACGTGGTCCACCTTGCCCTTGCCATTCCTACAGGGTTTTGTCCTCTTCCTTCCTTTTGCCGCATGATTACGAGCGTACCCCGGGGGCACGCTCCGAAGCATCTGAGGCCCACTGGAGGACCCGCGTGAGCCTGCGCTCCTTCATAGTAGATGGGAGGACTCGGGTGAGTCTCCCTCTCGAGGTGACATCCTCAAGTTTCCCGTTTGAAGACATCTGCCTCGTGCTTCTGCTTCTGGAGGGGGAAGTGACCCTATTAGTGGCCCGTCGGCCGTAGGGTCGTGGTACCCCTGTGCCAGGACTTCAAAAGTAGCCCATGGGCACTTGCTGCGCATGTGTCTCCCCGAAGGCGTGAAGGGGAAAGAGCCCCATCCATCGGCAGGCCCTGTCACGGCCGCGGCTGACATGGTAACAACCCCAGTACGCATCTCCACCGTGCACTATCGGGGCTCCTAGAACCGTCGGATGCCAAAGGATCCGCCCCGCCTCGGGAACCGCCTCCAAGACATGAGGGCACGCATATGAGGCCTGCGTTCCACGCGTCCGTCATAACAACACGACCCTCTCCTCGTTAAATCGGGGCACAAGCATGGCGCTTTCTCCTTGACGCCACCTCCTATGCTCCTCCAGCCTTCCACCCCTGTTCCCCGGCGTCAAAAACCCCATTTTGCACAATGACGCCTAAGCGTCTCTCGGCGAGCGAGAAGGGGAAATTCATGGCGGTGGACGTGATGGAGGCCCCTCCGGTGAAACACGGTCGGCGATGGCCGCAAAAGGGGCAGTGGTCACACCACGACCTCCGGCTCCATTCCTTTCACCAGGGCCATTACGACTGCTGAGGGGGAGGCATGGGAGAAGCATAGTCAGGGCGACCGTGCAGGAGCGGTCGCGGACGATGCGGGAGTGCGACAGGGGGCCGGAGGCGTCCCGGAACCTGCGCTGCTTCCTTCTCCACCTCCTCCGCCTGTCATGATCAAGATCGAGGACGATCTCGAGCACCCGTGGGTTATCGACTTTGTCATCCTCCTCGGTGACCTAGATTGGTTCGTGAGGGTTCGGCTTCCCCTCCCTTCGCACTCGAGATGGATGACGAGCTCGCCCCAGAGGTACTGTTTCTCCACTCTAGTGGTCACGAGAGGTGGGAAGTGAGCGTGGAGGTCCTCTCGCCAGGTGATATGTACCTCACCGATGGCTGGACCCGCTTCCTTACAAAGCATGGCATTCGGCATGGCTTGGTGCTCCGGTTCCGCTATGCTCGTGGAGGCTTCTTTGTGGCTGTCTATGACCCACTAATGTGCCGCGCTGACTACCCGTGCCACCTCAGGTAAACTGGACCAGAGCCGTTGCAGGAGTCACCACTGCGCCAGGGAGGGGGCGGGTCCTTTGCTGATTTAGGTGCTAGTTTGCCATGTTTGATACTATTTTGTCTTACGAGCGTGCATGTAATGAATGTATGTTGGATATTTTCTCCTCTGGTTGCCCTCTCTTGTGCACTTCGTTGAGTCGTGTCTCGAGTGGCCAGCCCCCGAGCTGGGCGGCCCTACTGCGGGCCAGAAGAGAGAGCCAGGGAGCATCGTGATTCGGCCACCACAGCTTATGGGGGTCACGAGACCATCGCTCGGGCTCCTAGGGAGGGGACAACCCCGGATTCTTGTGCATCCCTTAGCCGTCTTAGGAAACGCGCTCCCCTGGACACGCTTCTGTCCTGGGCCCCTTGTGGGCGAACTGACAGGTTTGGGCCTTGGCCATCAAGGGGAGAGCCCTCTCAAGCCTCCTGTAGGTCTCATGAGGAGGGGGCGTGGGTCCGCGCACATCCCGAAGGGCTCTCGGAGGCGGGGTCATCATGAGAGCATGTCCCCGTGGGTCACTACATAGATCTCTCTAGAAGTGACCCATAGGGTAGTACTCACGCGATTGGGACCTCCCAGACGGACTGTGGGGGTGGCCGCTGGAGGGGAGCACCCTCACGGGTCACTCGGTAATCCTCTCGAGGGGAAGATCATAGGATCCTACTTGTCCCACTGGCCTTCCAAGAGAGATACCGTAGGTGTAGCACGAGGTCTAGCTGCTGGAGGGGAGTACCCTGACGAGCCGCCCGGTAAGCCTCTCGAGGAGAAGACTGTAATGCAATGCTTAGCCTATTGGCCCCTTGAGGAGGAGACCATAGGTGTAGCAAGAAGTTTGGACGCTAGAGGGGAGTACCTTCGTGAGCCGCCCCATAACCCTCTCGAGGAGAAGACCCTAGGGCAGGGTGCGCGCAGCTGGGGCTCCCTATAGGTGCCTCACAAGGGTTTCAAGCGCCAGCTCGCGCGAGTGTCTTATCACCGAAGCTGGCCTTTAAGTTTAGAGCTCAACACTTTAGGCCCTGGGTCGATGGGGGATGACCCTTTCGAGCACCAGGAACATGGGTGAGTTGACTTGTTGTCGAAGCTTTCCCTTTCGAGCACCGGGGACCGTGGGTGAGTTGACTTGTTGCTGGAGCTGGTCTATAAGTTCAGAGCTTGACACATTATGCCCTGGGTCGATGGATGGCGGCCCGACAGTAGACACTGTCGAGAGGGTCGTATAGCAAAAAACATACATGGCCGGTTTCCCTACCCGTGTCGCGCGAGGGTTCCAAGCACTAGGGACCATGGGTGAGATGACTTATGGCCGGATCTAGTCCAAAAGTTCAGAGCTCGACACTTTAAGCCCTGGGTTGTGGCCCGGCAGTAGACACCATGGAGAGCACCATAGGGCAAAAATGTATCCGACTGATTTCCCTACATGCGACACGCGAGGGTTCTAAGCACCAGGGACCGCGGGTGAGATGACTTATGATTGAAGCTAGTCTGAATGTTCAGAGCTCGACACTTCAAGCCCTGGGTTGTCGGGAGGAAGCCCGGCGATAGACACCATGCCTAGCCTCCCGCTCGGGTGGCACCTGTCCAGGAGTCTCAGCTGCTCGCAACCTTCGAAAATGTTTTCTCGAAGGAAGAACATATGGCAGGGTTGGCGCTAGGCGCAAAATCCAGAAAAGGGGAGTGACAAATAGGTCCAATTTATTACAATGTCGTCGTGATCCGCATGGGTCTTACAAGGAATATGGCTGCAGATGATGGGAGTTTAAAGCGTCACCTTCAAAAAGGTCAGGTAGCTGGTCACCCTACGCGTGAGAGGGGGGCTTGCAAGTCCTCTGGAGTCCCGGCTCCCCTGAGCGTCTCTCAAGCGCCATCAAGGAAGGAGTCAGGGTTGAGTGCATGCTGGGTGCAGTCCACTAGGAAGTCGGGAGCCCCCTGTTCACGCCACCCTTGCGAAGCCCGCTGACACTGACGAAGGTCGGGAGAGCCTATCCCAAGGGCATCGTGGCTGTGGGCGGCAGCCACAGCGTGACCCTTGTAGATGGGTACAATGTGGCGGCCTCCCTCTTTGCCAGAGAGTTCCCCTAAGCCACCATCTGTTTCTTCCTCGAGGTTCCTCCGATGTAATCGAGGGCGTCGACGTCCTCTGGGTAGACGGTGGCCACGGTTTTGTAGGCATGCTCGAGAGAGCGTAAGGCTTCCTTTTCATTGCACCGAATGGTGATGACCTCGCCATTTCCACGCGTCATCTTGATGACATTGTAGGCGTGGTGAGTGGCTGCCATGAACTTGGTGAGGGCAAGGTTTCCCAAGATGACGTTGTAGGGGAGGATGATGTGCACCATGTCGAAGTCGATGAGGTCCATTCGGTAGATGTCATGAGAGCCGAACATGACGAAGAGGCTCACTTTCCCGATGGGTATGGTAGTGTCGTTTGTGACCCTAGAGAAAGACATGGTCAGCATCAGCCAGTTGTACAACACATATAGTTTGGCGAACATCTCGGTGGAGATCATATTCAGTCCGGCTCCACCATCAATGAGGGTATTGGTGACTGCCATGTTTTTGATGGTGGGCGTGCAGATCATGGGAAAAGCTCCCACGACCTTGGTGGAGATAGGGTGGTCCTCCGTTTCGAAGGTGATGTGGCACTGCGACCACTTGAGCTTCGGGGACAGAGCCCCGAGCCGAGCGGCGGCAACCTCACGGGTGAGTTGCCTGAAGTTCCTGTTGGATGCCAGGGCCTGGGAGCCGCCAATGATGCAGGCTATGGCGCCCCTCGTCTCCTGATCGCCTCTAGAGCTCCGTTCGACCTTCTCGAGGGCACGGGGAAGCTGCTGCACGACGTTGGTGTGATGCCCCACGTGGGGTGCGCCTTGGCCACCGTGGTTATTGTCCCAGCGCCCCCACCTCGATTTCCACCGTGGTTTTTCCCATGCTCGCCTTCTCGTCACCCTTTTCTCTGGTTGTTGCGATGGTCACGAAGCTTCTTGAGCTTGTAACAGTTGTCCATGGGATGCTTGTTCTTCTTGTGGAAAATGCAGTATGAGTGGTCATCGTGCTCCCTCTCGCCGCCACCCTCGCGAGGGCTCTTTCACTCGGCTTCGGGGCCAAGGACGACGGCGGGCTTCCGCTTGAGGTCCCTTCTCGTGCTCTTGGAGGCACTCAAGGGCTTGGGAGTGCCCTCAGCCTTGGCAAGGCCGAACATCCACCCCGCCTCAGCCTTGGTGTACTTCTCCGCCATGACGAACAACTCGGTAGGTGTTATGAGGTTCTCCCCCCGGATGCCAATTTTCCCCCTCATGCGGACATCCTTGGCCCCCTCGGAGAAGGCGATAATCATGTTGGAGTCCGAGATCTTCGGGATTTTGTTGCGGATCAGGCTGAACCTCTACGGAAGTTGAAGAGGGTCTCGCTGGGATGCTAACGAACCTGGTGAAGGTTGTAGTAGGCGAGTGGGTGTTCTTATGTCCCCTTGAAGTTGGTGATGAAAAGTAAGCAGAGGGCATACCATGAGCCGATGGATTCCTTGCAGAGTTCATCAGTCACTTCTGGGCCGTGTCCTTGAGGCTCAGTGGGAACCAGTTTGCCATGACACGGTCATCGCCTACTGCTGCCTCAATGCCCGTGGTGTAGAGTTGCACAAACTCGTAGGGATTGGCAGTTCCATTGTAGCGCGATGGTAGCTCGGGGCAGAACTTGTGGGACCACACCATACGTCAGAGCTCCCTGGTGAAGGCGGGGCATGCATGGCCCTGTACCTCCTTACTGTTGGCGAGGGTGGTGCGGTTCTACTATCCTGCCATGGCAATCTCCTCGATGATGTGGTCCTCTCGCCCGCGAGGGAGCGTGGTGACTGGAATGGTAGTAGTCGGAGGAGGGGAGATGATCTAGCAGTTGTGGTCTGAGTAGGACGCTGCGTTGCCAACATTGGGGGCCCCGCTAGAGCCTCGGGCTAGAGGCTGGCTAACAGCCCCCGGTGCCCAGTTCTCGTTCTCAGCCCCCGACTCCTGGGGGAAAGGGTGGCAATGTCAAGGAGTTTGGTGAGCCGCTCGCACCACTTCACTTGTCCCGGCTCTACTGGTGGGTGGTTGCGTAGCTCGTGCACCATGTGCTTGGTAGCCTACAGGGTGGGTCGGTCCGGCTGGCCGAGGGAGGACGTGGTGCGGGAGAGCGACGTGTTGCCATGGGAGGAGAGCAGGAGCTCCCATGACGGGCGGAAGGAGGAGCCCTGCTCATCCTCCGTCCATGAGGATGGCTCCGGCGATGTGCGTCGGGGGGCAGGCTCCGTCTGAGCCTGGCTCGCCGCGCGGCGGAGGGCACGCTCCACCCGAGTCTCGATGCAAGCCAACATGTCGATAGAGTTGGCGAAGGTCTTCGAAGCATGTCTCAGCTCCCTACCCGGTGCGCCAAATGTCATAGAAAGAGTCTCGTGAAGGAAAAAGGGGTCCAACAAGCCCTGAGTTCAAGAGGGGGCTGAACACATGTTCCGAGCTTCTCAGTGACAGTGGGGATGGCGGCGCATGAGCACGACAGAGAGGTTGACATAGGTTTTTTTTACCCAGGTTCGAGACCCTTGTGAAGAGGTAAAGCCCCTACTCCTGCTCGGTTGTATTGCTCACGGTGCTTCCCGAGGGAACAATGGGGTGTCAATGGCTAGGGTTATAGATTGCTATAATTGACCCCCTCTAAGGTAGGAGAAGGTCTCCTTATATAGCACGACTGGACCTCTTGTCCCAAATGCTGGGCGGGAAGGGTCACCACATTCCCATCCAAGAAGACCCAGTCTACTAGTCTACTTTCTATGGACTTGTTCCATCGTCCTGGGTGCCCTCTGATCCTTCATAAAGTGGGGGTGTCTGATGTCGTCCTTCACTACCCGATGTCTCCCTTGTCTCCTTGGCACCAAATTGGCAAGAGACAACTTCTCTAGCACCGGTGATGACCATGATGCCTTTGCACCAGAAGGGATAGTCCCCCTCCTCTTTACCAATGTGGTCCACCTTGCCCTAGACGTTCCTACATGGTTTTGTCCTCTTCCTTCCTTTTGACCCATGATTACGAGTGTACTCCTAGGGCACACTCTGAAGCATCCGAGGCCCGCTGGAGGATCCGCGTGAGCCGGTGCTCCTTCACAGTAGATGGGATGACTCGGGCAAGTCTCCCTCTCGATGCGACAACCTCAAGTTTCCCTCTTGAAGACATTTGCGTCGTCCTTCCACTTCTGGAGGGGGTATTGGCCCTATCAGTGGTCCCATCGGCTGTAGGGTCGTGGTACCCAGTGTGCCAGGACTCTGACAGCCTCCTATCGGGAGGTGGCCTCGGATCGCACCTCCCTGGGTCACGCGCCAACCAATCGCACGGACGACATGGTCTCCACTCGGTTAGAGCACCCACTGTCCCCCACGTCACCTGTCACATCTCCTACCCTAGAAGAATCTCTGAGATCCTTTGCGGGCCTCCTTGATTTGGTAAGGGCCCATCCGGGGCGTCCGGATCGTCTGCGACAACCCCGCTAGCTGGCGCTAGCACCCCAGGATCTTCTATGGATTGCTCTCGGTCACCAATGGTCAATTTCCTTATCCCCAGATCTTTAGTGGTGGATTTGGACACAATTTCTAAAGCTGGCGGGCCAACCGAATCTTCTGCCACATTGAGATCAGTGCAGGCTGATATGTTTCCCCTAGATCTGCTGTGGCACATGATCCTGCGCCTATGCCTGTGTCTAAAGCTCGTACAAGACTACAAAGGTATCTCCCATCTGAAAATTTACAAAGACGGTACTATACGCTACACCATGCTAACCTATTCATGAGAAACAAGTAAGCATTGGGTGATACTGAATGGCACCGATCTATGCAATAAGAGTATGGCACACTAATACAAAACAAGACATGACATCTTGTACGTGGGGATGAAAATGGAGTTGAAAGTTACTGATTTGTTTCCAGAAAAAGGGAAACAGAACCGAAAAACAAAATCGTAATTTTGCAAAACAAAAATAGAAACAGTTTTTTTGTGGAAATAGAAATGGAATAGCATTTTCCGATGGAACAAACATAGAAACAGAATTTCCATTTCTGTCTAATATGGAATTTCTATTTTAGATTGATGTACATGACCAAATTCAACTGGCCCATTACATGACCTTGTCAGTCCAAACTTATAAACTGGCTTGTCCCGAAACCGGGGACCATGTAAACCCTTCATGCATTCCCTTATTCCCTATAAAACCTAGCATCGTGCTAGAATTAGGTAACAATTTTATTGGTTGGATTGAATTCTTGATATTTTTGCATGATTCAAGAGTTCTCTTAGTTCTGGGTAAAATCTGCATCACGCCGCATTCGCACCCTATTTGGTTTGCATATTTTTTTAACAATATCTGCTTTCATTTTTGTACCTGGGGTTTCTATATTCATTTCCTCTTCCCAAAAATATGAAAACAAATATGACACCCCTCAGTTTCGTCTGATTCTGCTCTATTTTCATCCCTACTTGTACCCTCACTACAATCATAATTTGATTGATTACAACTAGTTTTAACATATTAAGAAGAAAGATGATGGCACTATTTAAAGATATAAAGCACATATCGTTGCTAAGGGCTCCAAACAATGTTATGGTACTAATTACAAAGAAACCTTCAGTTTTGTTTTCAAAGCCGTCAGTATTTGCCATGTATTAGAAGTCTCAGTTTCTTGTGGATGGATTCTTCATCAATGGGATGTCAACAATGTGTTCCTTCATGATGTTCTTAAATAGGAATTTTATATGAAACAACCACCTCGGTTTGAAGATCCGAATCCTAAGCATCACATTTGCAGGCTTGATAAGGCACTCTATGGTTATAAACAAGATCCTTACACATGGTTATCCAAGCTTAGCTCTAAGCTTCTTGCTCTTGGCTTCATTCCCCCAAGGCCAACACATCTCTCTTCATTGACAACAAGTCATGTATCACAATTGTTGGAGGGATGACCCCCGGGTACCCCAACCAGGCAAGAACTAAGGCATGTGGCTGATGTCTACGCACTTCTATTCTTGTAGACAGTTGTTGGGGCTCCAAGTGCAGATGTTTGTAGAACAGCAACAAGTTTTTCCTTAAGTGGATCACCCAAGGTTTATCGAACTCAGGGAGGAAGTGGTCAAAGGTATTCCCTCTCAAGCAACCCTGCAATCAAGATACAAGAAGTCTCTTGTGTCCCCAACACACCCAATAAACTTGTCAGGTGTATAGGTGCACTAGTTCGGCGAAGAGATAGTAAAATACAAGTGGTATAGATAATTATAAGTGGTAATGGTGATAGAAAGTAGCTTGATGGCGTGGAAACGACTAAAGTAAAACTGAAATAAAGATGGAAGCAAGCAAATATGTAACATATCTAATTGTAAAGGGTGTTTCAATGCGTAGAAACAAGGCCTAGGGATCATACTTTCACTAGTGAACACACTCATATAAATATCTTCTCTTATGATACTACTCTTAACTACTCTCCGGTTGAACACTCTAATCGATGGTAGGGCTATAACAACACACCTCAAAGTAAGTATTTCCCATCTAGAAAACCCCACACTGTCACCTTGAGCACTAGATGGTTCCAACAAACACCACAATTTCATAAAGACATTCAACGCCAAATATAACCCATAACAAGTATTTGTAACCTCTAGCCTAAGTGCCAACATGGTGTGCACGTTGTCACTTTCACACACATGGGGAGAGCAGAGATCTATTAAAGCACTTGAGTAGCAAGGTAGATCTACTTGATTACAAAGCTCATGATCACAATATGATCATGCATACAGAGAGATGAACACATAGCTACCGGTAGAACCCTTAGCCTCGAGAGACAACTACTCCCTTCTCATCATGGGAATCAGCAATGGTGATGTTGATGGCGGTGGAGATCGATGGAGATGGCTTCGGGTGCACTTCCACGTCCCGACAGGGTGCCGGAACAAAGACTTTCTGTCCCCCGAATCTCCCCTTCGGTGGCGGCGGCGCAGCGGAACTTTTTGTGGCAGGAGGATTGACGATTTAGGGTTTTGGTATTGGGAGGCTCTTATAGGCGAAGGAGGCAAGGTCGGTGGCCGGCCAGGAGGCCCACACCATGCCCTGGCGCGGCCTGGGCTGGCCCGCGCCAAGGGGGGTGTGGACACCCTGTGGTCCCTGTCCGACTCTCCTTTTGGCTCCGTGAGTCTTCCGGGAAAATAGTAACTTTGGCTTTTGTCCCGTCCAAATCCGAGAATATTCATTTTCTGACTTCCTAGAACCAAAAACAGCAGAAAACAGGCAACTGGCACTGTGGCATCTTGTTAATAGTTAGTCCAAGAAATCATGTGAAAAGTACTCCAAAGTGTGGACAAAACATAAGAAATTAGATAAAACCAAGCATGGAACATAAAAAATTATAGATACATTTACAATGTATCAACATCCCCAAGCTTAACTCATGCTCGTCCTCGAGTAGGTAAGTGATAAAAAGAAAGAATAATTTTTGAGGTGACATGCACCATCATAAACTTGATCAAAGTATTTGTAAAACATTCAAAGCTAGGATCATAGTACTTCAACCATAACATGAAATACAAAGTTCTAGCAATAAGACAAAGAAACTATGTTGCAACATGAAAAGGCACAAACAAAAGATTCATGAATAACAATGCTTTGCAAGACGTTTGTTTGTTTCACATAAAGAAAACATAGCATAATAGCATTTAGCTTGTCCCTCATAGAGTAGCAAACATAAATGCATAGGACACCTTCAAAGTTCATCAGGGTGACTAGATACAAATAGTTTAAAACAAGCAATATCAAAGTTATGCATCAATCAACAAGTCTTGGGACAATGCACATAGAACTAAGAATGGTCACTATGCTCTCAAAGTAGGTGCATAAAGATAGAAGGTGGAGACTCAATATAATGGTGGAAGAAAGGCCTTTATAGAAGGAAGCAGAGATTCAAGTTTCATAAAGAGCTTCCAAAAATTATGGTACTTATAGCTTTCAGCTCTCATTGCCCCTATCATAAGCATCTTGAAGTGATTAAGGTTAAAGTGAACAAACTATGGTGTACATGCTTGACGAAGTATAAGTTAGAAATCTCATGTCCCTTGAATACGAGGGCCACTCCGCATGCTACTGAAGTTTAGTTACCGGTAAGTTCTTGTCATCGTAAGTACCCCTTGCCCGATGATACGGAACAATCCCCATATCAAAATGAGAAGGCAAGCAGACAACGAGCATCACAGCAATCTTCTTTTTTACCATGGGAATATGGTGCTTTTTTATCTCTTTCCTCTTTTCATAATATCTTTTTTTCCTTTACTCTTTTTTCTCAATGTAGGACTCTTTTTTTATAAGAAGAATGCTTCATAGACAGCTCATTATGGTTACGCTGCAGGTTTCCACCATGTCAGCATGGATTAGACCAGCGGCCCAGGCGTTTCTCTAACACATATACATAACTCCATGGACTTACAAGCTCCCCTTTCATTTCACACCGATGACATCCATATACAAAAGAGCATGATATAAACTAGGTACAAAGTACCCGTGCAATGTGAAAAGCGTTCCCCATGACAACATGGTTCTGCTAATCCCCAACAAATAAGTGCAAGCATATACAACATAGACGACACAATGGTTCAAGTTTATTAAGGGCAAGAAAAGTAAAGTGTGCCATCAAGTTCGTGAGAGCTTTAATCACTAGTTTTCTCATAAAAAGTTTAATTCGGAAGGTAAACAAAAGCATGAATATACTTGGAATAGCATATGCTAATAGATGGTATGGTGGACTCTTTGTAATAACTTGGTTTAGGGAGTTGGATGCATGAGTGGAACTCATACTTGGTTGCGGAGGCTAGCAAAAGACTGGGAGCGACAAACTAAGAGAGCAATAATGGCCATAATCATGCAGAGCGACAAAACATCATTGATCACAGCATAAAGTGATACTACAAGTTGAAAACTAAAGGTTCATAAAGGCTATGGTGACTTGAGATAGTCATAACATAGTGTGAGCATGCGCCAAGTCAACCCAAATAAAGCATCAAAGGAGAATACCACTATACTATGCTTTATTATGCTAAAACAACGCATGATTCATCCAAGGCACATTAAGCTCAATTGTTTATAACAAGTCATGCTACAGCAAATAATACTAAGCATAAAGCCAAAACAATATCAAGCATGGCATGAGAAAGCATAGGCCATAGTCAAAAACAACCTCTCTTTACCACTTAAGCATGTACTTTCCTACTCTTTTCCAATCCAAACCAAACTATTTGAAAACCAATGTATGAAAGAGGGGGTCCAACCAATTTATTCAAGCAAACTAAGAAAACCAAGCAAACGAAAAGCCAAAACGAAAACGAAAAATAAGACGCTCCAAGAACAACGCAACTGTGCATGAAACAATAAAAATGAAGCGTTTGGAAGAAACCTGGGATTTTTATTGATGTAGAGGGGGATGCCTTGGGCATCCCCAAGCTTTGACTCTTGTACTTCTTGGATATTTCTTGGGGTGACACGCGTGGCATCCCCAATCTCGAGCTTTATTCCATCCTTCATCTCACTACTCATTCCTTCCATACACCTGAAATTTTTCCTTCATACAAAACTTCACACAATCTTTATTAGCAACATTAGTGCACTCAAGATAATAAGTATTTTAGGTTCAGTTCTAACACCAATAAAACTTCCATTAAAACACAAGATACTATAGCACTTCCCTAAAAAAAAGGTCCATTCCCCAAAAGAACTCAAAAAGGAACCAACAAGAAGCAAATGCAGAAAATGGCAGAAATCTGTCAAAACAGACCAGCAGGTAAAGACGAATTTTTTCGAAAACCTTATGTTGCTCAAATCAAAAAGTGTTGAACTAACGAAAGTTACATAACAACCTGGGGCAGAATAACAAAAATGCACGCCTCAAAAAGACGTTCCGAGATTTTACAGGAATTTTTACGGTGAAGCACAGAAATCTGTTTCGGGACAGCAACTTTCCCAATCATTACTTCTCTCTCATTAGAGCTTACTCTTGGAACAAAAACCAAACAAAAAGGATAAGGAGCGTTTATTACAGAGGTAATAACTTCCAAGACTCAACTAAAACTTTTGGGTTATCTCCCAATAAGTACTTTTCTTTAATGCCTTTAAGTTAGGCATGATAGTTTGAGAAGATGCTCTCATAGAAAATATGAATTGAAGTAAAAGAGAGCATCAAGAAGCCAATTCAAAGCACGTTTGAGTCTAACCCACTTCCTATGCATAGGAATCTTGTAAAGAAACAAGTCATGAAAGCACAAAGCAACAATCATAGGAAGGCAAAACAAGTGCAGCTTCAAAATTTTCAACATAAAGAGGGGAAAGTTAATATTGTTTAGACACATAAAACCATGTTTCCCTCTCTCATAATAACTTTCAGTAGCATCATGAATAAAAGTAACAATATAACTATCACAAGAAACATTCTTACCATGAGCCATATGCATAAAATAATTAATACTCTCCACATAAACATAGTCATTCTTATTAATTGTAGTGGGAGCAAATTCAACAAAATAGCTATCATTATTATTCTCATCACCATAATCATCAAAGATAAGAGGCATATTGTAGTCATAATTAATTTTCTCCTCAATAGTAGGTGGACTGAAAATATCATATTCATCATTGTAATCATCATATATTGGAGGCATAGTATCATCAAAATAATTTTCTCCTCGATGCTTGGGGGACTAAAATTATCATACTCATCAAAACTAACTTCCCCAATCTTAGACTTTTCCATAGCATTAGAAGTAATGGTGTTTAAAGAATTCATACTAACAACATTGCTATTAGTATGCAAATAAAGTTCCATAGGTTTTTTAATTTTCTTTTCAGACAATTCAAGTTCTAACTTAGGAAAAATACTAAAAAGTTCTCTAATTTTGTTGTTGTTTTCCATTAAGCCTAACTAGTGAAAACAAGAAACAAAAAGACAAAATTGCAGAATCTAAAGGAAACAACTTCGATCACTCACACCGGAGGATGTGAGTACCTTTTATCTTACCTCCCCGACAACGGCGCCAAAAAATAGGCGTTTGCCGTGGGAGGTTCTTCTTCTTTAATCCTCCGGTGTGAATACCTTTTACCTTACCTCCCCGGCAACGGCGCTAGAAAATAGCTTGATGTCTACGCACTTCTATTCTTGTAGACAGTTGTTGGGCCTCCAAGTGCAAAGGTTTGTAGAACAGCAGCAAGTTTTCCCATAAGTGGATCACCCAAGGTTTATCGAACTCAGGGAGGAAGTGGTCAAAGGTATTCCCTCTCAAGCAATCCTGCAATCAAGATACAAGAAGTCTCTTATGTCCTCAACACACCCAATACACTTGTCAGGTGTATAGGTGCACTAGTTCGGCGAAGAGATAGTAAAATACAAGTGGTATAGATAATTATAAGTGGTAATGGTGATAGAAAATAGCTTGATGGCGTGGAAAAGACTAAAGTAAAACTGAAATAAAGATGGAAGCAAGCAAACATGTAACTGATCTAATTGCAAAGGGTGTTTCAATGCTTAGAAACAAGGCCTAGGGATCATACTTTCACTAGTGAACACTCTCATATAAATATCTTTCTTATGATACTACTCTTAACTACTCTCCGGTTGAACACTCTAATCGATGGTAGGGCTATAACAGCACACCTCAAAGTAAGTCTTTCCCATCTAGAAAACCCCACACTATCACCTTGAGCACTAGATGGTTCCAACAAACACCACAATTTCATAAAGACATCCAACTCCAAATATATCTCATAACAAGTATTTGTAATCTCTAGCCTAAGTACCACCATGGTGTGCACGCTGTCACTTTCACACACATGGGGAGAGTAGAGACCTATTAAAGCACTTGAGTAGCAAGGTAGATCTACTTGATTACAAAGATCATGATCACAATATGATCATGCATAGATAGAGAGATGAACACATAGCTACCGGTAGAACCCTTAGCCTCGAGAGAGAACTACTCCCTCCTCATCGTGGGAATCAGCAATGGTAATGGAGATGGCGGTGGAGATGGCTCCGGGGGCACTTCCCCGTCCCGGCAGGGTGCCGAAACAGAGACTTTCTGTCCCCCGAATCTCCCCTTCGGTAGTGGCGGCGTAGCGGAACTTTTCGTGGCAGGAGGATTGACGATTTAGGGTTTTGTTATTGGGAGGCTCTTATAGGCGAAGGAGGCAAGGTCGGTGGCCAGCCAGGAGGCCCACACCATGCCCTGGCGCGTCCTGGGCTGGCCCGCGCCAGGGGGGGTGGCCATCTTGTGGCTCCGTGAGTGTTCCGGGAAAATAGTAACGCTAGCTTTTGTCCCGTCTAAATCCGAGAATAGTCATTTTCTGACTTCCTGGAACCAAAAACAGCAGAAAACAGGCAACTGGCACTGTGGCATCTTGTTAATAGGTTAGTCCAAGAAATCATATGAAAAGTACTCCAAAGTGTGGACAAAACATAAGAAAGTAGATAAAACCAAGCATGGAACATCAAAAATTATAGATACATTTACAATGTATAAGTGGCTCGCGTCCGGCTAGCAGATCGTAGCCGGACATAGGCACTTCATACGAGCTACCAGCCGGTAGCCGGAACCAGGAAGGGCGGCAAGATATGGATCCGGCTACACGGTCATAGCCAGGCGTAATCAGGAGGACAGGGTGATGTGCTGCACAGTGCACGATATGCCCCGGTATAGTGATAAGACTCACAAGTACGAGGCCATACCAAAGACTTTGCGGGTGACGCAGGCAAACTTGCCGAGCGTAAGCACGAGGCTGGAGGCCACGCGCTCACCGGCTGAAGTGCGGGGTCCCATGCGGAATGTGACTCCGGTCGAAGCCATCTTGCCCTACGGTGGGTGCCAACTGTCGTTGTATTGGGAATGGCAGTACCTGAAAATGTTAGATAGAGGTGTGGGAACTAGCAGGGAAGCTCTCGACGACGTCTGCCGGCGGGATTAGATACGATCAAGTGTAGTGAGACACAAGAACAACCCAGGTTCGGAGATCTCATGGTGAGGTAAAACTCCTACTCTACCGATCTGACTATGAGTAGAATACGGGCTACAATCGCTCCTCGAGCTGTATGATCTAGCTACCTCTTAAATGCGTAGCCCTTGCTACAAGAGCCTTGCCCCTCCTTATATAGGCAAAGGGGCAACGGTCTCACTGGCCAGTCCGGCTGGCGGGTCCCACAGGCAGGCCCCCAGCAAGGGTGCACCCCGCGAGACCCAGCAAGCGTCCTCTCCTCCGGCAAGATCCCGCAGCAAGCGTTGCAACTCTGGCCACAAGGACCAGCTGCGTCAGGAGCAGACGGTGAACAACAACCCACCACCGCCCCCTCCACCAACTGGAGCGCCACGACCAGCCGGTTCCCGTCTCTCGGGCCGGGTAGGAGCGCCCAACCCGGACCATCCGGATGCCCGTGACCGCATCGAGATCCTAGCTCAAGCGCGCATCACGGAAGAGGAAGATTCCATCGGACCAGTTTGTTTCGGACCCCACATCCGGAACGAACCATTTTCGGATAAGTTTACCCTGCCACGGGACACCCCTAAGTACGACAGCAGCATGAAGTGAGAAGACTGGCTGACCTACTACGCCACGGCGGTCGGCATTGCCCATGGGAACAAGTGCATAGCAGTGTGCTATGTCCCCCTCATGCTAACCAGGTCGGCGAGGACATGGCTCAATAGCCTCGCGCCCAACAGCATCAACGCCTGGCCGGACTTCGAGAAGGTGTTCATCCGCAACTTCAACGGCACGTACAAGCGTCCGGGTTGCCCTCGTGATCTGGCCCTGTGCATCCAGGGCGACCGCGAGTCGGACCGCGAGTACCTCGCCAGGTGGACAGAGCTACGCAACACTTGTGAGGGCATCCTAGAGAGCTAGGCGATCGGGTTCTTCGTTTAGGGGTGCCGAGAAGGCACCATCGGCTACTATGTGACGAGCCAAAAACCATGGCGGAGCTCATGACGGTTGCTGACCAGTATGACACGGATGACGCCGCGATGAAGAAGCCCCTCCGGGTGAATGCTGACGGTCGACCGACTCCCACGGAGCCAGCTTGCGACCAGTCAAGTAACCCGGGTGGCGAAGTCAGATCCTCCAGGCAGCACGACAAAGACAACCGGTTCCATGGGGACCACTAAGCCGGTCAGCATAAGCCCCGCTACCACGCGAGGGAGGTCAATGTTGTGGAGGGCACGCCCGATGCACCGCTTGGTGAAGCAAGAAGGGAGAAGACGTGGTTCACCTTCGAACAAATGTTTGATGGCCCGTGCAAGTGGCACATCGGACCCTTCAAACCGGCTACTCACACCACCCGGAACTGCAGCTGGACCCGCCAGATGAAAGACCAAGGAGGTCAACCCCGTCTACCCCCACCCCCTCCCGGCGGACCACCACCACCGGCTAGGGGAGCCGGCAACAACGGCAATGACGACAACGGTGGCAAAAACAACATCAGCTACCCTCAGTCGCACGCCGCTTACCACATCTTCGAGATCGAGCCGGACGACAAGCACAGCCGCAAGCGGCACTCCATGAGGTCAACGCCATTGTCTCCCCAGTCTCCAAGTACCTGAGCTGGTCGGAGACCCCCATCACCTGGAGCCAGGAGGATTAGCTGGATCACCTCCCGAATCTCGGGGTCTATGCAATGGTGCTTGATCCCCTCATCATCTCCAATGAGCACACATGCCGTTTCTCACGCGTCCTCATCGACGGGGGAAGCAACCTCAACCTTTTCTACCAGCCCTCCCTAGAGAAGCTCGGCATCCGCGAGTGTGACCTGCGCCCGACTACCACGACATTCCACGGTGTACTGCCAGGGTCGGCTTGCGCCCCGCTGGGTAAGATCCAGCTCGACGTCATCTTTGGAATCGAGGAGAACTTCCGACGCAAGCATGTATGGTTCGAGGTGGTGAACCTGACAAGCTCTTACCATGCTCTACTTGGACGTCCCTCCCTCGCCAAGTTCATGGCCGTCCCCCACTATGCATACCTCAAGACGAATATGTCGGGGCCAAATGGCATGATCACCATCGCCGGCTGCTTCAGGCGGTCGATGGAGTGCATGTAGGCCGGCACCAAGCTGGCTGAGGCCCTCATCATAGTATAGGGGAAGCGCAAGATCATGTGCAACGTGGCTTTGGCCCATTAAGAGGTGTCAGCTAACAGGAAGTTGACTGGCGATGCGGCTTTCCAGCCGGCAAAGGAGACGAAGAGGATCCTCCTCGACCCCACCGACCTTACCAAGTTTGTCACCATTGTTGCCAACTTGGACAACAAATAGGAAGGCGCGCTCGTCGACTTCCTCTGTGAGAATCGGGACATCTTCACATGGTCATCAAAAGACATGCCAGGTGTGCCGAGGGAGTTTGCCGAGCACTCACTCCACGTGCGGCCGGATGCCAAGCCGGTCAAGCAGCCCTTGCACCGGTTCGCAGAAGAAAAGAGAAAGATCATCGGTGATGAGATCACCCGGCTCCTTGCAGCCGGGTTCATCATGGAAGTGTACCACCCGGACTAGCTGGCCAACCTAGTCCTGGTGTTGAAGAAAAACAAGACCTAGCGCATGTGTATCGACTACACCAGCCTGAACAAGGCGTGCCCGAAAGACCCCTTCGCCTTGCTCCGTATCGATCAGGTTATCGATTCCACGGCCGACTGCGACTTGTTGTCCTTCTTGGACTATTATTCTGGTTACAACCAGATCCGATTGAACCCAGCCGACCAGATCAAGACAACATTTATCACCCCGTATGGGGCTTTGTGTTACGTAACCATGCCTTTCGGTCTGAAAAATGTAGGCGCTACCTATCAGCGGTGTATGCAGAAATGCTTGCACCCGCAGATTGGCCGAAACATGCATGCTTACATGGACAACATCGTCATCAAGACGAAGGAGAAGCACACCCTCCTTGAGGACTTGGGGGAAACGTTCGGCACCCTCCACCGGTACCAGATGAAGCTGAACCCAGAGAAGTGCGTCTTTGGCGTCCCATCCGGCCAGCTACTTGGTTTCTCATTTCAGAACGAGGAATCGAGGCGAACCCAGAGAAGATCGTGGCCATCGAGACGATGCAGCCGCCCATGCTCGGAGTCCAAAAGTTCACCGGATGCCTGGCTTCCCTCGGTTGTTTCGTCAGCTGGCTAGGGGTGAAGGCACTCCCATTGTACCAGCTGATGAAGAAGACAAAGAAGTTCTCCTGGACCTCGCAAGCTGACGCCGCATTCCATGACTTCAAGTGCATGCTATCCACAGCGCCGGCTCTAGGCACACCGGCTAGCAAGGAGCTGATGTTGCTCTATATACCAGCCACCAGCCAGGTCGCCAGCATCGTCCTGGTGGTACAACGCCCCGAGGAAGGCAAGGCTCAGCCGGTTTAGAGGCCCGTCTACTAACTCAGCGAGGTTCTCTCCCTCTCCAAGCAGAACTACCCCCACTATAAGAAGATGTGTTACGGCGTATACCTGGCATGCAAGAAGCTCAAGCACTACTTCCAGGAGCATCCGATTAAGGTGGTGTGCACCACACCTCTTTCAGAGATCATCGGCAATAATGACGCCACTAGTCGAGTCACCAAGTGGGAAATCGAGCTTGCTTCCTACTCCATCATGTACGAGCCAAGGCTCACAATCAAGTCACAGGCTCTGGCGGACTTCCTCGTCGACTGGGCCGAAATCTAGTAGTTGTCGCCAGTTCCTGACTCGGATCACTAGAGGATGCACTTTGATGGCTCGAAGATGCTTGGGGGCTTGGGAGCCGGCATCGTCCTCACCTCGCCAAAGGGAGACGGACTGGAGTACATTCTCCAGATCCATTTCAAAGCCTCCAACAACGTCGCCAAGTACGAGGCACTGGTTCATGGCCTCCGGCTAGCCAGGGAGATTGGCATCAACCGGATCATGTGCTTCGGCGATTCGGATCTGGTGGTGCAGTAAGTGTCCGAGGAACAGGACACTCGCGACACGAACATGGCTTCCTACCGCTTCCACGTACAGAAGCTAAGCGCATGCTTCGACGGATGTGAGTTTTATCATGTCTCTCGCGCAAACAATGAGGCTTCCAATTCGCTCGCCCGAATCGGGTCCACCAAGCAGGTGTTCCCGCCAGGGGTCTCCTTGGACCATCTGCGCAAGCCCTCCATCACCCCATTTCCTGAGTCAGACTCCATCATCTGGGCCGGAAGCGGGGGCCCTAGCGGCTCGGCAGACCCGGAACCTTCTAAACCCGCAAAAAATAAGGCGCACACCGACTCCGGCTTGGGGGCTGCCGTCTCGGGTACCCCACCCGGATGACCCCCCGACATCCCTCAGCCGGTGCACGGGAGCATCCTCACCATCTAGGAGATACTATCCTGGGCACAACCCTTCATGAACTACATCGCCAATGGAGAGCTTCTAGATGACGAGGTGGAGGCCAGACAGACCCAGCGACATACGCACACGTACACCATCGTCAACAAAGAACTGTACAAGCGTAGCGTATCCGGAATTTTCCAGCGGTGTGTTGACGTGGACACGGGCTATCAGCTACTGAAGGACATCCACCAGGGGGAGTTCGGACACCATGCTTCATCTCGGGCGATAGTCGCCAAGGCTTTTCGCCACGGCTTCTATTGGGCCACCGGCCTCGAGGACACCAAGTAGCTGGTCCGTGTAGGCAACGAATGTCAGCGCTCCGGGAAGCTGAGGCACATGCAGGCTGCAGTGCTCAAGACCATACCGATTACGTGGCCCTTCACCGTTTGGAGGCTCGACATGGTCGGCCCCTTCAAGAGAGCGCGTGCGGGTATGACCCATCTGCTTGTGGCAGTGGACAAGTTCACAAAATGGATAGAGGCCAAGCCTATCCGGAAGCTAGACGGGGCGACAGCCGTCACCTTCTTCACAGACATCATCAACCGGTTCGGCTACCCCAACAGCATCATCACGGATAACGACACGAACTTCGCCAAGGGGACCTTCGCCCTACAACAACAAGGGTATCTGGCTAGATCTGGCATCCGTCGCACCCGCAATCCAATGGGAAACTCAAAAGGGAAAATGGCATGTTGCTAGCTGGCATCAAGCCGCGCCTCATAGAGCCTTTGGAGAGGTCACCCGGATGCTGGATCGAGGAACTTCTGGCTATTCTATGGAGCCTCCGCACCACGTCGAATCGATCAACTGGCTTCACCCTATTCTTCCTCGTCTATGGATTGGAAGCCGTCCTCTCTATGAACATCGAGTTCGACTCACCCCACAAGCTCCTCTACGACGAGCATGCCAATCGAGAGGCAAGGGAGGATGGCGTGGACCTACTCGAGGAAGCCCGCGAGCTGGTGCTGTCCAGATCGGTGTTGTACCAGCAACGCTTGCGCCACTACCGTTCGAGCCGGATCCGTCCCGCCACGTTCCGCGAGGGCGATTTGTTTCTCCACTTGGTGCATGATGCAAAGGGCATGCACAAGCTATCACCGCCTTGGGAGGGCCCCTTCATCATCAGCCGGGCACTGCACAACAACTCCTACTACCTCAACAACACGCAGCAGCCGCGCAAGAACAAGATGGATAAGTCAGACAAGGAGACAGAACACCCCTAGAACGCGGCCCTACTCTGTCCATTTTACACCTAGTCATCTGACAGTGTATGTATCCCGCGAACTCTATGAATGAAAAACGTAGACCCCAAGAGATACTCAGGGGCTCCTTGCCAGAATTTGCATATGTCCTTTTCCGGTTCAGTTTTTTCTGGCTCCGGCAACCCCTACCCGGGGGCTCACCGGTTTGCTCGGCATGCTAATTCTATAACTGACTAAGTATTGTGCGACCATGTTAGAGGCCCACTCTTCGTCTCAGCTACAGACCGCAACCCGGCTCTTCGTCTAGCAAGAGCAAAAGTCCGAGGCATCCCACACGAAAAACGGCGAAAAGATGTGACAGATCGAGCGGTCCGGCCTTGTTCCTAGTTTGCGATTATCCAACTACTGAGCCTCCAGTACCGTGCGCAATGTATTGTCATCTCCCTTTGATTCTGGCTGTAGACCGCAACCCGGCTGCTCAGCAAGGACGTAGCGCACGGGAAAGCGACTAATTGTCCAGAGAAGCATAAGGTAGTTTTTGAAAAAACCAAAGCTATTCTCCGGCTAATAGGCACTCTCTTAACCGACTAACATATTAACAATGAACCTATCTATGTATTTGTTTTGTATGACTACAATGAGTCGATCATCAAAAGAAGAAGAAGATTCGAAGTCCTTGCCTTCATCAAGTGCTCCGAATCTCGGGACTACACCCACTGGGTGCGCTCACGCACCCCCAGTGGAATCATGTAGTTCCAACCGACTAAAGGAGTTTAGCCGGATATTTGGGCCCAGGTGAGGGCAAGGGCAGGAAAAGAAGAAGAAGATTCGAAGCACTTGGCTTCGCCAACTACTTCGAATCTCGGGGGATACACCCAGTGGGTGCGCTGGTGCTCCCCCACTATTGGTTGTGGTTCACCGGTTGGTCCAGGCATGGTCAGGCTAGTCGGCTAGAGGCGTCTAGCCGGAAGAAGCTAAGAGTTTGAAGGAAAGAAAGAAGAAGATTCGAAGCACTTGGCTTCGCCAACTACTCCGAATCTCGGGGGCTACACCTAGTGGGTGCGCTGACACGCCCCCACTTGAGTTGGAAGTCATCCGGCTAAAGGAGTTTAACCGGACAAGGATAGTCAGATGATTGTTACCGGCAAGAAAGAAGAACTTCACAACACACAAGATCACAAGGAAAAATAGGAACAAGCAAACAACATATTAAAATAAGGGAGGAGTCAAAGCTCCCACAGGTTCAACCGACATCTGCCATAGTCGGCACAGGCAACAAGTTTCAGCAAAAAGAAGTTATTACAAGTCCACCTGGCATCCCGGGGATCAAATCTAAATGGCGGGGCCTTTGTCGTGCGGCCGATCCTGGTTGGCCGTGGCGTCAGGAGGTGGAGGAGGCACGCTGGATGTCCCGGCTCCGACATCTGCACCCGTCGGCTACGGCACCGGCTCGGTCTATGTCTCCGGCGGACTACGAGTCGGTGAGGACTTCGTCGATGTCGGCGTAGCTGGCGATGGAGAAGGCGTGGAGTTCGAGGTGAGCCTGGCAGATGGCAGCAAGGTCGGCACCGGTGCGGAAGCCCCCGTCGATCTTCTCAACACACGCATCCTTGTACTAGGACAGCATCAGCGCCATCTCCACTCCGGCTCGTGCCGCCAGGTCCCTCAGCTGATCGATGGTAGCCGGCACATCCACAACCGTTGTCGCCAGTTGGGCGATCGTCTCCGGTGCTGCCGCATCCGGCCATAGGAAGTCGAAGACCACGTGAGCCGCTTTCCCCAGCTCAGCGGCCTCCTCGCTGAGAAGGGCAACCAGATCCTGGGAAGTTGGCTGCTCCCCCGGCCAATTCTCCTGAAGCCGGTTGTAGGCCAGTAGGTCTACGCTCGGATAAAAAGCTATCAGAAAAGGAAAGTTACGTCCGGCTACCGAATCCGGACAGAAAAAATAATCAGAAAAACATTTACCCTTGGCGGTGCGGTCGATCTGCATCATCTCCTCCAGGAGGGCTTTCTCCCGCTCCCCCAGCCACTCGATCTCCTTCTCCTGATCCTTGCTCTGGGCGTCAAGGAGATCAAAGGCCTGGGCACGGCTGGCGAGGGCGGAGTCGCGCTCCCTTAATGATGGCCTCTAGCTGGTCTGTCTTGGAGTGCCAGTGCTTGTTCTGGAGCCAGAGGGAGGAGTTGGACTTTGACATCCGGTCGTTCTCCTTCATCAGGCGGTCATTCTCCCGCTAGGCGCACACCATGATGGCTACAAGAAACCGTCTATCAGCAAAAAAGGAGTAAAAAGGAGAAGAAAAAACCGAGTAAAATAACTTACTTTGGGAGGTGCCATTCGCCGCCACTAGCTTCTGCTCCAGCGACCGGTTGCTCGCAGTCGAGGATTCGAGCAACCGGATCTCCTTCACCGCCAGCTCTAGGGTGGCAGCCAGGTCTGACAAGGAGGCGGCGGAGGAAGCGTCTCCATCGACGGTGTTTACAGCCAGCGACTCCTTCGCCTCGCGGACCACCAGCTGCCATTCTTCCCTCCGCTCGCCGTCGGACATGTCATCCTGGACCACCAGCAGCTCCATGCCAGCTGCAGCCCTCCTCGTCCCCGTGGAGGAGCCACCTCCTCTTTGTGGGCTCGACACGGCGGCTTCCGGCTGCACCACCGTAGTCGGTGGGCCATTAAGCGGTGCGCGGGGCAGCGAGCCAGTCGGTGCCCGTGCCAGGCTGGCAGCACCGAAGGAAACAAGCGAGATGCAAAAATAAAGGAAAACCAATAAGAAAACAAGAAGAAACATCACACAAGAAGAATAAGAGAAAGAAGCGCAAGACAATAGGATGGCAGGAAACCCTTACCCTTGCACCACCGGCGGCAGTGCCTTCTTGCGGCCGAGCCTATTGGAGATATGCCCAAGAGGCAATAATAAAGTGGTTATTATTATATATTTATGTTTATGATAAATGTTTACATCCCATGCTATAATTGTATTAACAGGAAACATTAATACTTGTGTGTTTTGTAAACATAAAAGAGTCCCTAGTAAGCCTGTTGTTAAACTAGCTTGTTGATTAATGGATGATCATAGTTTCCTGATCATGGACATTGGATGTCGTTAATAACAAGATCATATCATTAGGAGAATGATGTGATGGACACACACCCATAGTAAGCATAGCATAAGATCAAGTCATTAAGTTTGTTTTGCTACAAGCTTTTCAAATGCATAGTAACCTAATCCTTCGACCATGAGGCTATGTTAACCACCATCACCGGATGAGTACTTTGATGACATCAAATGCCGCTTCGTAACTGGGTGGTTATAAAGGTGACATTGGGTATTCTGAAAGTATGCGTTGAAGCGCATGGACCAAGATTGGGATTTGTCCATCCATATGACAGATAGATATACTCTGGGCCCTCTCGGTGGAATGTCATCTAGTTAGCTTGCAAGCATGTGACTAGGTCACAAGGGATGACATATCATGGAACGAGTAAAGAGTACTTATCAGTAACGAGGTAGAACTAGGTATGGAGATACCGATGATCAAACCTCGGATAAGTAGAGTATCGCATGACAAAGGGAATTGGTTTCGTATGTTAAATGGTTCTATAGATCACAAAGTCATCGTTGAGTATGTGGGAGCCGTTATGGATCTCCAGATCCCGCTAATGGTTATCGATCGGAGATGTGTCTCCATCATGTCTACATGTTCATGAACCGTAGGGTGACACACTTAAGGTTCGAAGTTGTTTTAAGTACATATGGAATGTGCGTTGGAGACCGAATGTTGTTCGGAGTCTCGGATTGGATCCGGGACATCACGAGGAGATTCGGAATTGTCCGGAGAATAAGATTCATATATTGGGGATCATTTTCTAAGTTAGGAAATGTTCCGGAGTGTTTGTATGGAGATTCTAGAAGGTTTTGGAATGTTCTGGAAGGTTCTAGAAGATTTCTTGGAGTTTGCTTGAATACCAAGAAAGGATCAAGGAGTCTATGTGGGGCAAGACACGGATTCGTGGGGGAGGAGGATTCCTCCCCCCTCCCAATCCGCCGGCCAAGGAGGGAGGGGAGTCCTACTAGGACTCCCCCTCCCATGGCGCCTCCCTCCTTTAAATAGAGGGGAGGGGCGCCACCCCCTAGACCTCTCCCATAACAAACCCTAGCCGCCGCCTCTCTCCTCCTCCTTCGCTCTGCTCCGGCTTAGACGAAGCCCTGCAGAAATCTCTACTCCACCACCACCACCACAACATCGTGCTACTGGGATTCCGTGGAGAAAATCTACTACCTCCGCTGCTCGCTGGAACGAGGAGAGGAAGGTCTGCTTCGACTCCGCATGTGTGACTGATCATGAGCGCCGAACGCTGGCGCCGTAAGATCGTCCACACGATCTTGAGATCGGCAAGTGATCGACTACATCAACCCCGAGATCTAATCTCGTAACGCTTTCGGATCTACGAGGGTTAGTATAGATCTATCTCGTTGCACATGTCTAATAGATTAGATCTGGGTTTTGTTCGTTCTTGCGGTAGAATTTTTTTGTTTTCCATGCTACGAACCCATCAGTGGTATCAGAGCCGTGTCTATGCGTAGATCTGTTGCACGAGTAGAACACAATGGTTTTGTGGGCGTTGGTGCTCGTGCCGTCTTTTGCTTTGTGTACTTTGCATCTTGCGGTATGGTGGGATGAAGCGGCTCGGGCTAACCTTACATGTCATCGCACATGAGACTTGCTCCACAGTTGACATGCAACTCGTATTGCACAAGTGGCTTTGTGGGTGTCTGTCTCTCCCATCATAGTATAGATCCAATCTACACTTTGCACTTGATAGCACTTGTATCAACGTTGTGGTTCAGTTTCATAGGTAAGATCCGTTCTTATTCGAAAGCCCCAAACCACGTAAAACATGCAAAGAAAATTAGAGGCGTCTAACTTGTTTTTGCAGGGGTTTTGTGATGTGATATGGCCATCATGTGATTGTGATTATATTTGATGTATGCAATGATCCTTGTTGTAATATGGCAACCGTTAGGAGCCTAATGGTTGTCTTTAATTCTGTTAAGACCTGCGTGTCTATTCATCTTGTAATAGCTTTATTCCAAGTAGTTGTAATAGTTGCTAGTGATGATGGACAACCATGAAGCGGCGCCACTGACCTTGACGCAATGCTGGTGATGATGGAGATCATGTCCGTGCTTTGGAGATGGAGATCAAAGGCATAAGAAGAAAGGGCCATATCATATCACACTAATTATGAACTGCATGTGATGTTAATCCTTTATGCATCTTGTATTGCTTGGATCGCGACGGTAGCATTATAAGATGATCCCTCTCACTAAATATCAAGTAATAAAGTGTTCGTCCTTAGTAGGGACCGTTGCTAAGACTCGTCGTTTCGAAGCATCTCGTGATGATCGGGTGTGATAGATTCTACGTGTGCATACAACGGGTGTAAGCTAGATTTGCACATGCGGATACTAAGGTTAACCTTGACGAGCCAAGCATGTACAGACATGGTCTCGGAACACGGAATATCGAAAGGTAAAGCATGAGTCATATGGATGATATGATGAACATGTTGATTGTTTCCCTTTAAAGCTACATCATCTCACGTGATGATCGGACTTGGTGTAGTGGATTTGGTTCGTGTAATCACTAAAACGACTCGAGGGATGTTGTTTTGAGTGGGAGTTCTTTTGTAATTTGGATTAGTCAAACTCAATTTATCATAAACACAATCAAAGTGAATTTGCATAGTTTGTTATAGTCATTGGCATCCGTTCACCACCTTACGCTTAGTTATAGTTGAGATAGTAGAACTATAGAAATTCTGGATATTTGCTTTACGAACTGGTATCGTATTGTTTTGAGTGTCAATCTAAAGTTCAAAAGTCATATTGCAAACTTTCAGCAAACTCCATTTACTCTATGAAGTTTAATAAACAGTATTAAATCAAGAGTAACAATTCCAGTGTTAATATCTAATGTATCATGTTTGCCTCCATGATTCTTGATACTCAAAAGATTGTTTTTAATATCAAGTTTATCTAAGAGCTGAAAGCAATGTTTCAGAAACCATCATATGTGAAAGGGATTGCGATATCTAAAACAATGTGTTGGTTACAACATGATAGAGTATATGTCCTCATATTTGATGAGAATTTGTGAAGGTTGAAGACGCCAGTCGTCCTAATCCTCCAAAAGGTTTTGGAAAAGAAACATTATACTCACAATTCACCTTTATAAGCTATAGCATCTTGATCATGAAAATTGTCATGATAAGGATGAATAGAAGATGTAAGTAAAATGTTTGCTACACTAAAAGATTACTAAAGAATGGAATTTTGAAAGAATGCCAAACATTTGATGAAGGTGATCCACTTCAAAGTGCAAGTTCAAAGGTATTAGTATTTGACTATACACACTTTGTACTATGTGTCATGTGAATGACACCACTATTGATGTTGATAGATTCTTTTAAAAGAAAAGGAATTGGTGAAAGAGAATCTATAAAATATTTGGCAGAAAAGAAAAGATTGGAGATGTCCAACTTAGGTATATAAAAGATACATGTTATGGTTGTATTCCTTGGTTGTTAAACAATGTGGTTCTGCGGTATTGGATACCGAATTGGTTGGTATGAAGTGTCATACAGGACAACACAATTCATGAACTGGAATGGCCTAAGTAACTAGCAAGAGAATATGTGATGATGTTCATTGAAAACAAACAAAGGGTTGTTGTGTTGCTCGTTAACATCAAAGCTTACCTTCAAGATTTGTTTCAATAATTGTTATTTTGATCAGGTATTATGACGACAAAAGGTTGTTCAAATAATTACCATATTCCATAATAGATGGATGATATACAAGTCTAGTTGGAGAAATAACAACCATAAAACTAATGCTAAAATGTCGCAAGACAAATAATTGAAAGATCACTTGCGAAGTGACATCACCGTTTAAATTATATTAGGGATACATGAAGAAACTCCATGTTGATGGATTTTTGGAGTCTTTGATTTTGATCAAATGACGCTTGTGATACTTTCCTGGAGATAATTAAAACTCCGTTCGTAGGCCAAAAGAGGAACGGACGACTAACTGATTGGAATTTGTACATATTGATGTATATAGTCCATTATGTGTAGTCGTGGGCGATGGATTTCAACTTCATATGTTTTCTTAGAATATTTGAGTGAGTATATGTATATACCTACTCAATAAGGAAGAAGTATGAAACATTTGAAAATGTTCAAAGACTTTCAAGATGAAGTGGAAAATTATTGTAACAAGAAAATAAAAAAAAGTTTATGATTGGATCATAAAGATGTTTGAGTTACAAGTTTAGCAAAACACCTAAGATTTGAGGAATCGTTCCATGGATTTGCATTTCCCAAAACACCATAGGAGTATGGAGTGTTCAAGATATGTAATGAAACCTTGTTTGACATGGTAAGATCAAAGGTGTCATTTATAAAACTGCCATTATATTTTAAAGATTGAAGCTTTAGTGACTACCGCTTTTACACTGAAAAGAGCTCCATCGTGATCCGTTGAAATGACACCATATAAGTCATGGTTTGGGATAAAACCCAGGTTATCCTTTCTTAAATTTTTGGTATGCTAGGCATAAGTAAAATGTTTACAACCAAAGTCGGACGAGCATGTCTTTGTAGGTTATTTCGAATAACCATTGGGTATTCCTCCATAACACCGAAGACAAAAGTGTTTGTCGCTTAGAATGTCGAGTTTCTTGAGAAGGAATTTTTGGTGAAAAGTCAAGTGGGAGGATAATAGAACTTTGACAAGGTTGTTGAACCTTGTCTAATATGTGCTAAGTTGCGCAGCGTCGGAAAGTGTCCTGGAGGCAGCAACAATGCTCATGGATCACGTGCCTCAAAGGTTGTGGTCACGGAGATCTAAGTTCCTATTGAACCAAGTAGGTCGGGTAAGTAATCAAATGCCAAGATTTGAGGTTAAATCATTGATTGTTTGACAATGATGAACCGACTACATGCAAATAATCATTGATGGGCCCTGACTTCGTTAAGTGGCTTGAAGCCATAAAATCCATGATAATTCCATACACGAGAAATCAACCTTTGAATTTGAAAGACCCTCTCGAAAGGTGTAAGACCTTACAGTCGTATATGGATCTATAAAGAAATAGACATGGATGTTTCACATCTATGAAATAGTCGACATGTCGGAAAGAGTTTACGACAATGTTCAAGGAATTGACTATGATAAGATTTGATCTTTCATAGCGATATTTAGTCTGGACGGATTAATGTAGCAACCACTACATATATTTTGGTATATGGTAGTTGAACAAACAAAACAAGTTCTTATAATAGAATGGTTACCTAGGATGTGTCCATGACACGATCCAAAGGGTTTTGTTAATTCAAAGGATGCTAAAAGAGTATGCAAAACTTCAATGGTTGAAGTGAGCATCGCGGAGTTGGAATCTTCACTGTGATGAAATCGTTAAAAGGTTTAATTTCATCAGAGACGATGAAGATGTTTGCATTTTGCAAGAAATTAAGTGGGAGCGCTAAGACATATTTCTAATACATTATGTGAAAGACATATTGTTGATTAGAAATGATGTATCTTTTATTGACACAGGTTAAGAATTTCATTTCGATGAAAGACTTAGGCATAACCCAAGAATTAGGCATCAATGTCTATATGGATAGATTGAGGCGCTAATATGGTTTTGCCAAATGTACATAGATAAGATGTTGAATGAGTTCAATATGGAAACAACAAGAAAGGTTCTTGGCCTTGCGGAAAGGACTGAATCAAGATTCAAGTGTGTTGACACGAGATTCAAGTGTTTTGACACTTGGTGAAATCGCAAGAATATTTTGATCAATCTTTGAGATGTACACATCCAGATATGTCCTATGCTCTAAATGTTATGAGCATATACCAGAGTGACTCATAAGATGATCATTGGACAATAGTAGGGATATTCCTATGATCTTTGGAAGAACTAAGAATATATTATTTATATAGTGGTGACAAATAGTTCATTGTAAATTGTTGCATTGATACTAGTTTTGTCAGAAATTAAGTTTATCTCAATTTAAACTATGGGTGGCACAATGTAATGGAAAGGAAGTTCCATAACGGATTTGGTTGAGTACCAAAGTTAAAACATTGTGACAGATACTACAACAAAAGGCTAAGTATATGACTGCTATTGTAACAGCAAATGAGGGCATTTGCGTCAAGTAGTTTGTTATCAAACTAGGTGTGGTTCATAGCAGGATAATACTATGAAGATACATTGTACGACAATTGTATCAACATGATTTAATCCCAAGGAACTAAAGGTCTCACTAAAGGACCAAATTTATACAATGCCATCTCATTGGAGAATGAGTAATGCATAGAGACGCAAGGAAATGCAAATACACATGGACCTGGAAGTGTCAGATCTGAAGATTATGTTTACCACTAGCAATAGTGTCTATACAACACCAGAAAGCCATAGGTGTTGAATGCACAAGTTTTTAACTAGATTATTGACTGCCCAAGAGGCAATAATAAAGTGGTTATTATTATATCTTTATGTTTATGATAAATGTTTACATCCCATGCTATAATTGTATTAACAGGAAACATTAATACCTGTGTGTTTTGTAAACATAAAAGAGTCCCTAGTAAGCCTCTTGTTAAACTAGCTTGTTGATTAATGGATGATCATGGTTTCCTGATCATGGACATTGGATGTCGTTAATAACAAGATCATATCATTAGGAGAATGATGTGATGGACACACACCCATAGTAAGCATAGCATAAGATCAAGTCATTAAGTTCGTTTTGCTACAAGCTTTTCAAATGCATAGTAACCTAATCCTTCGACCATGAGGCTATGTTAATCACCATCACCGGATGAGTACTTTGATGACATCAAACGCCACTTCGTAACTGGGTGGTTATAAAGGTGACATTGGGTATTCTGAAAGTATGTGTTGAAGCGCATGGACCAAGATTGGGATTTGTCCATCCATATGACAGATAGATATACTCTGGGCCCTCTCGGTGGAATGTCATCTAGTTAGCTTGCAAGCATGTGACTAGGTCACAAGGGATGACATATCATGGAACGAGTAAAGAGTACTTATCAGTAACGAGGTAGAACTAGGTATGGAGATACCGACGATCAAACCTCGGATAAGTAGAGTATCGCGTGACAAAGGGAATTGGTTTCGTATGTTAAATGGTTCTATCGATCACAAAGTCATCGTTGAGTATGTGGGAGCCGTTATGGATCTCCAGATCCCGCTAATGGTTATTGATCGGAGATGTGTCTCCATCATGTCTACATGTTCACGAACCGTAGGGTGACACACTTAAGGTTCGAAGTTGTTTTAAGTAGATATGGAATGTGCGTTGCAGACCGAATGTTGTTCGGAGTCTCGGATTGGATCCGGGACATCACGAGGAGATCCGGAATTGTCCGGAGAATAAGATTCATATATTGGGGATCATTTTCTAAGTTAGGAAATGTTCCGGAGTGTTTGTATGGAGATTCTAGAAGGTTTTGGAATGTTCTGGAAGGTTCTAGAAGATTTCTTGGAGTTTGCTTGAAAACCAAGAAAGGATCAAGGAGTCTTTGTGGGGCAAGACACGGATTCGTGGGGGAGGAGGATTCCTCCCCTCCTCCCAATCCGCCGGCCAAGGAGGGAGGGGAGTCCTACTAGGACTCCCCCTCCGATGGCGCCTCCCTCCTTTAAATAGAGGGGAGGGGGCGCCACCCCCTAGACGTCTCCCATAACAAACCCTAGCCGCCGCCTCTCTCCTCCTCCTTCGCTCTGCTCCGGCTTAGGCGAAGCCCTGCAGAAATATCTACTCCACCACCACCACCACACCGTCATGCTGCTGGGATTCCGTGGAGAAGATCTACTACCTCCGCTGCTCGCTGGAAAGGGGAGAGGAAGGTCTGCTTCGACTCTGCACGTGTGACCGACTGCGGAAGCGCTGCCAGAACGCGGCGCCAGAAGGATCGTCCACACAATCTTGAGATCGGCAAGTGATCGACTACATCAACCCCGAGATCTAATCTCGTAACGCTTTCGGATCTACGAGGGTTAGTACAGATGCACATGTCTAATAGATCAGATCTTGGCTTTTATCTAGATTAGATCTGGGTTTTGTTCGTTCTTGCGGTAGAATTTTTTTGTTTTCCATGCTACGAACCCATCAGAGCCGGCTCAGGGGTGGGGCGCCAGTCCGGCTCCGCTTGGGGGTCGGCCCCTCCACCGAGGGCTAGCTGGATCTGCTTCTCCAAGCACCGGACCGACTGGAGTCACCGTTCGTCATCCGGCACCGAGTCAGTTCGGGGGCAAGGGCAGCCTCCTCCTCCTCGTCAACCAGGGTGTGGGGGTCGTGGGTTAGCTTGTCGTTCTGGTTGGGAAAGACGTCAGCGTCACCATCGGACTCCTCGCCAGACCGGCGTGCACGCGGCTCGCGGAGGTTAGGCGTGAAAACCTAGAGGAGGGTCTCGCCCTCCTCCTGGATGATGCAGGGGAAGTTCTGTCGGAACAAAAGGAGAAAAGGAGTCAGCCAGATGAAAAGAGAAAAACAGAAGAAATAAAGTGCCGGCTGGGCACACGGTTGTCGCGGGTGTATGGGGCCTGCCCGAACCTCCAGTTCTCTAGCAGCCTCTCCTTGGTGATCGTCCACACCCACTCCTTGAGGATCGCAGCGAGACAGCCGGGTGGGGTTCAGCCGGCCAGAATAGTAGCACATTTTGTGGGCGCACTGCTGCAGCGGCATCATCAACCGGGACATCTAGCTAAGCGTGATGTCCAGGCCGGTTAAGCCAGCACTGACGAGAGAGCGCATCCGGTGTAGCATCGCACCCGTCTCCGCCTTCTCGCCATGGATCTTCAAGTCCCAGTTATGTCGGGTTGACTCCATGTCCTGGAAGGCCGGTAGGTTGATCCGGTCGACCTCGGTGATGTTGCTGACGTGGAAGTACGAATGCTGCCACAGTCAGACCATGTCCTAGAGCCAGAACTTGGGGTAGCCGGTCTGCAAGAAGGAGTAGATGGAGGTGCCACTGCAGGCAACTAGTGGTCCCTAGGTGAACTACACCTGTGGCCGGATGTGGAAGAGCCGGCAAAAGAGCCCGAGATCCGGCTGGATCCCGATATAGCACTCGTAGAAAGCTATGAAGTGCGCAAGGGTGGAGGCGGAGGTCGAAGAACATGAGAAAAGTCAAGAAGAAGGGGTGCACGGGAAAGGCAAAGCCACGCGCGAGGTTGGAGAGGAAGATCACCCTCTCCCCCTCCTCTGGGTGCGGTGACTCTTCCTCCGGCGGCGTGAGCCACACCTGCACCTCCGTCTCCGGCGGCAGCACCCAGGTCGCGCGATACTTGCCGATGTGGTCCTCCATGATAGAGGACCCGCACCAGGCGCCGCACTCCGAGGCCATCACGATTTCATCCGCCGTGGTGATGGGTTCCGAGTGGCGGTGGCCCGTGTCACCAGCGACACTAAGCGGGCAGCGCGGCTAAGTCGGACGGCGGGCGCACACAGGCAACAACGAGGCAGCAAGGGCGCAAGGGAGAAGTGAGGAAGCAGCGAGCGGAAGCAGGGAACGCCCCCCTGTGCGGCCTTTTAAAGCCCGAGGAGAGAAACCATCTACCAGGCCACGTGGCAGCCACCAGACCGTGCCACACCACCACCACCGCTCTTGATCCTCTGTGCTGGCGCCGAATGTGCAAGAGATCCCGGGCCAGAAACCGAAAAAGCAGGTGGCGGTTCCCGAGGCAACGTGCGCGACGTAAGATGCGACATAGCACTGCGCGCGGTAGTGCAATGATGGGGCGTGCGCGCGTGGTCGGCATCAGCACTGACGTCACGAGTAGCGCAACCGTCAGACAGCAGCCAGACATAAAGTTCAAACGCAAGAGGGAGCGCGCGTACATTCCACACGCATTCGGGGGCTAGTGTCGGGGGGATGACCCCCGGGTACCCCAACAAGGCAAGAACTAAGGCAGGCGGTTCGCGTTCGTCTAGACGATCGTAGTCGTATGCAGGCACTTCGTATGGGCTACCAGCTAGTAGCCAGAACAGGAAGGGTGGCAAGATACGGATCCGGCTACACGGTCGTAGCCAGGCTCAATCAGGAGAACAGGGCGATGTGCTGCACAGTGCATGGTATGCCCTGGTATAGCGACTAGACTCACAACTACGAGGCCAATACCGAAGACTTTGCGGGTGATGCAGGCACAATGGCCGGTTGCTGACGACAGGCTCGCACGGTGTTCACTGTACCCACGACGACCCGCACGGCGTGTACTTTGACATGACACACCTTACCGGATACTGCAGATGACCAGCCGGCTAGGCCCCGCCTGTGGGACCCGCTAGCCAGACTGGCTAGTGAGACCGTTGCCCCTTTTCCTATATAAGGAGGGGCAAGGCTCTCGTAGCAAGGGCTGGACATTTAAGAGGTAGCTAGATCATATAGCTCGAGGAGCGATTGTACCGCGTATTCTACTCATTGTCAAATCGGCATGAGTAGCAGTTTTACCTCACCATGAGGGCTCGGAACCTGGGTACTTCTTGTGTCTCGCTACACTTGCTCGTATCCAATCCCACCTACGGATGCTATGGAGAGCTTTCCTGCTAGTCCCCACACCTCTATCTTACCTTTTTAGGTATTGTCATTCCCAATACAACGACAACAATGTTTGTTTTGGGTTATGTTGATGATATAATTGTGTCCAACTCTTCAGATCAAGTCCCTGCTATGTGATTTTTGAAGGAGATATGCCCTAGAGGCAAAAAATAAATATAAAGATGTTTTTATTGACATATCTCATTAATTCATAATAGTTTTGTATCATGATATAACTATATTAAGTGGAAACATTAATACAGGTGTGGTATATAAACAAACCAGTTCCCTAGTATCCTCTAGACTAGTTCGTTGGGCAACTCATGATTGAGGTTTCCCAATCATGGACTTTACACATCAACTAACAACGAGGTTACTTCATTTGATGAATGAAATGATGGACAACACCCAACTCTAGTATTGCAATATGATCCAGTTACAAAGTTCAACATTGCGATATCTAGCCAAGTGTAGTGATTTAGGCCTTCGACCGTGAGATCATATGAATCATTGTCTCTTGAGGCTACTTTGATCACAATAACCACATGACCATAACTGGGTGACTATAAATGTGTGTATTGGGTATTCCAGAGGAACTTTTGAGGCCTATGTATCAAGAGCGAGATTTCCACATCCAAGTGACGGATAGATACTCTAGGCCCACTTGGTGAGATTACATCTATAAGTTCGAAAACATGTGACTTGGTCACGGGGATGTAATATCACGAGAATGAGTAATGTGTTTGTCAGTAACAAGATCAAACTAGGTATGTTGGTACCGAAGATCAAATCTTGGACAAACTAGGTATGTTGGTACCGAAGATCAAATCTTGGACAAACTAGGTATCATAGAGAAAAAGTAATGAGACTCAACATTCAAGGTTCAAGCGATCAAGTTATTCGTAGAATGCATGGGGGCCATCATGTGTTTCTAGATACCGTTGTTGGTCATTGATCATAGAGGTGTCCCGATCATGTCTATGTATTCTCGAGCCATAGGGTATCACACTTTAGGGTACATGATGCTTAGGGATTAATCCAAGATCGTAGGAGAAAATAGAGAGAACTTTGGAATTGTTATGGGGAGATATCAAAATTGTTTCGGGGATATTCAATGATGATCGGAGCGGTCCGAAAGCTATTTCTGAGTGATAGGTATTAAAAAATATGTATTTAATATTAACTAAATGATTTTCTATTAAAAATATTATTTAAATTGTATTTTTGGTCATCCCACATAATTGGGCCTCACCGGAGGAAGCCCAAGAGGGGGTCGCACCCTAGGAATGCCCAAGGGGGCCAGTGGCCCTACTGGGATTCCCCCCACGTGGGGCCCATGGTGGGGGGCTGGCCGGTGGCACCTCCCCACCTCCTCCCTCCTATTTAGTTCTACCCCGCGACTTTGAGGGAGGTAGTACCTCCCTCACACCTATATAAGGAGGGGCACCCCTCTCCCCAAATCACAAAATCCCATCAACAGGCTTTTCCTATTATCTCTCTCTCCCTCTCCCGCACATGTGGTTCCCAAGATGGGAACTGCATATGGGAATTAGAGTTTCTCGACAATACGCATGTCGCCGTGTTGCTAGACTTGGTCCAAGTCAATCTTCTTCCGCTACTTTGCTAGACCAGAGCTAGGGAGAAGTCTCTACATCGTATGTGTGTAAGGCCACGAGGCACCGCCACTTGTGGTGATTTTGCTTGGAGCTTGGATCTTGACATCGACACGACCTTGAGGTCGACCACGTCGTACAAGGATGAGGGGTGACTTGTGAGGAGCTTCTCGACCTTGTGGTTGGGTGAGTACAAATATATCATCCACTATCCCCACAAAACGTTAATCGCATTTGGTCTTCAAAGGTATGAACACCGAATCCCGCTCGTTACTTTGCATCTTCATAGATATATCTTGGCTAGGTGTGTTCACCGTAGGAATTTTTTTTATTTTCTACCATGAAACCCCTTCAGTGGTACCAGAGCTGATCTATGCATAGATGTTTTGTACGAGTAGAAAACATGTTGATTTTGTGGGCATTGATATTCTAGTTTCTACCATCCCACATGTACTTGTTCATATCGTGGCAATGTTGGATTAAGCGGCTCGAACCGTCCTTACACGTAATCTTATGAGAGACTAGTTCCATGTTCAACATATGGCTTGTACCATATAAGTGGCTAGAGGGTGTTTGTCTCTCTGACATTTGTCATGGTGGTGTCACGACAATGCCATGGGTAGGCTAAATATGGAGCCTATGGACACTAGTGGTATCCGGGGAGGGATAGTGTGGTGAATCCACACACAAAGAACATAAGAAAATGCATGGCATACCCAGGTTCGAGGCTCTCCTAAGGAGTTAAAACCTCTACTCCTACACTAGATCTTATATTATGATCTCTAGACTTGTACAAGTGCTCCTTGAGATGTATCGAGAGAAAGAAGATAAAGTGCTTATGCCTCTCCTATCCTCTAGGACTTACGCGTATTGCTAATGAATCCACCTCCTCCTTGGGGGCTCTTGCTCACCTTATAAAGGGGTGGCCAGGTTACAACTAGGGCTTACATAGCCTGGATATTCCCTGAAGATACTTGTCCTGAAATAGTAGTTTAGCGTCCTCTTTCCTCTGTCGTGAGCCTCTGTGCAACAATGGCTCAGAGTCCATGCTGTCTGACCATTGGGGTCAGACACTGTCATGTATGTGACCCTCTGTTATGTCTCTGCTCCTCTGGCCTTTATCCCTAGCGCTTGTCTCTCCCTGGATTCCCGTGCGAGAGAAAAGAGCGCAGACCTTGGGGCTGGCTCACTCCTTCTTGAGCACGCCAACCCCTGACTCGGCCCTGTCTTGATGACTCGACCAAGACAGTACCTGCAAACATGAAACAACCTAGACACCGTGCCAACATACAATATATGTCGGTCGAGTCTTGTCGGTGTTGTCCGTCCTTGGGTAACCCGGCTGTAACTCGGCTAGCCCTTATATACCTTGGCCAGCTCATTCTTTGGCTACTCTATAACTCGGTGGACTATATCCTTATACCTCATCTTAACCCTACCAGGGGTCATCCCCCCAACATTAGTCCCTGAAGCTAGTGCGTTCTTAGTAGCTTTAGCTAGAAAGGCCACAACACGTTCAATCTATCCGGATCTTTGTCCATATTGCCGACATACCTATATGTAGGCCCGTACTGATTTTAACTTGGCTACACCACCTGGTGACTTGGTATTTAATTTGACTAATCCTGGCTCTTTCCGAGATATATCTCGTTGGGCAAGTCATTTTGTTGCATTCGGGTTATTTCCCTTAGACGCTTAGATTCTCTCGTACCTCTCATCTTATCCTATGTGTCACGTAATCATTACTCTTTGCCTCATTTTAAGGGTCATGAAAACATTTATGGCCACACGCTGTCAGTTATCACTGCAACCCATCACATCGTAGCGTGCCTCCTCGAGTATCGCAGGGGCCACGATACGCAGTTATGCATATGCGCGGTGTAACCGCGTGTGTGGCACGTTCCCACGATCTCCCATGTGGAATACACACGCACAGGGAGGGGTCGCTACGCGCAACTGATGCCACTACCCTCTATGCGCGGCGCGGTTAAATAGGGGAGCAGGGGGAAACCTAGGTTCAGTTTCCCCTGCTCGCAACCTTTCTTCTTCTTCCTCGTGCTGCCTCTCCTGCTCTATGCATTTATGACCGCACCACCCCTTTTCCTCCTTTGCACCTCTGCTCCACCCAAGAACCGCCCTCCACCGCCATCACAGGACTGCGGTAGTCCCTATCTTGCGCCACCGTAGCTAGCAGCTCATCAGATGAGAGCGGTGCGGAGATGGATCCACATGACCTAGTTTCTATCGATGACACGAGGAGGAGAGGGCCGTCTCCACGCGAGGATCCTAGGAGGGGTCCAACTTTATCCAGGTGGAGGTTGATTGGTTGGTGCGGACCTACCGAATTCTGCCGGAGGTCACCAACCGCCTCCCTGACGACGAGTAGATCCCTGACGTCAAGGAGGCTGAGTTCGTCGTCTTTGTTTCTCACTTTTCTTGCGGATTTGGTCTTTCCGTGAGTAATTTTGCCAAGGAGTTCTTCGAGACCTTTGGCCTCCAACCTCACCATCTCCCGACGAATGGCATTGCTTCCCTCTCTGCCTTTGTTTCTGGCTTCGAAGGATACTTCGGCCTCTGGCCTAGCGTCCAACTCTATGCCAAGTTTTTCCAACTCTATGCTAATGTTGTCCCCAACAAGGAGCTCTCTCTTGGCGAGAAACCTATGATGCAGTGCGAGGCGACTCCGGTTTCACCCCGGAAGAGCTCTATTTTCCCCTGGATCCAGGTCCATCTTCTACATGAAGAATAACACGGCCAACGACATGATTCGACTCCCTCCATTCTCAGTCGGCGTCCCTGCCAAACTTAACCAGAACCTCGACCCAAAGAAGAAGAACCCTCATGTCAACCTGTTCGAGTAGCGCCTCATTGAGCTGATGGAGGCCAGGTTATGCAGTGATGATTTTATGGCTACTTCATTAGTACCCGTGTCTGCCCCCTTTAGCTGCGCAGCCACAACATCTTCCATATGAGCGACCGCCTCAATCCGAATCATGTCTCCACAGTCGAGCTATCCAAGGCTCAGATTTGCAGGTGAGTCAAGTCCATGTTCAAGACGGACATGACCGAGACAAGGGAGTTGGGCATGGCTCCTTTCAGCCGAGATAACCCTGTACCCTAGGTAACTTTCCCCGAGTCATAATTTCCGAGCTATTCCTTATGTCGGCACACTTGCTTACTTGATCTCCCTATTTTCCTTTCTTTGGAAATTCCTTCAGTAGATCACCGAGGATACCACGAATCCATCGCTCACTTGGGGAAAGGATCACGAGACCTCGGATCTGGAAGAGCCGGATTCTGAGGAGTTCACGCATTTCCTGGACACCACTTCTATCATACCCTCTAGTAAGAATTATGTCTTAAGGGACAGGCCAGATGATGACGATGATGATGATTGTGAGATTCTTGAGGTATTTGACCCAATGCCCCTCTCATATGCCTATCCGACTGATTCTACCCTAGCTAATTCGGCTGGTCATGTGCATAATGTGCCTCTCGTTGCTGTGGATGCCAAGGTATGGTGAAGAAGCGTGCCACGACCTCTGCTCCCCCGGCCGAACCTTCTAGTGTCAGGAAAAGGTATAAGAAGTCCGCCAAGAAACCTTCACGACAAAAGGCACCTCCATCTGCTACCTTGCAAGTTTTTATCTCTCGGATCATCTCTGTATTTCTTGTTTCTATCTATCTCATCTGATTCATCTTACCTCAATGTTTCTCTCCACAGTGCTCCTTTGAACGTCTATCAGATCGGGTCTAGCATGGACTATCCCATCCATAGGCTGACGTCTCCCCTACCTTGTGATGATACTCGAAATCCCAGCCCAGGTAGAGGCAATTCCCCTCCTGCGCCGAATAATAGTCCATCTTGGTGGGAGGGAGAAAATGCCAGCGCAGGTGGAGGTGGCACCTCAGAGGGTACGACCGTGCAGGATCAGCAGGTGAATCCTCTACCCCAGAAAGAGAGATAGAAGACCATGGTGTTAGCAAAATTGGCGCCAAAACAGTTTTGACCGAGGTGTCGGTAAACTCGGCGCCAGCTCAACCTCAACTGCAGCCACAAATAACCCCTACATCAACTTCAACCCAGCAGCAGCAACCACCACCAGCATCATCCGAGTCTCCCAAGACTCAGCCACTAGACCAACCTCAGCAAAGCCTGCAAGCCAAATCTCAATCAGCTTCGCAGTCTCAGCCTCCACCAACCTCATCAGCTGAACCTCGGCCTACCAAATATCAACAACGGGCCAATCCACCTAGCAAGTAGAAGAAAGGAGGATATGCGACCAAGGCAACCCAGAAGAAGGCTAGGGATGCACCCTCGCAACCATCCATTGCCACCATGCTGTAGAAAGGTGCTCCTCCCTTTGCCTCGACCACATATAAGCAGCTCACACTGCATACCAGCCCAGCTATTGTGATGGCCGCTCAGAAGGCCTCTACTGGGAAAGGCTTGATACTGACTCAGACTTCCAGCGGTGAAAGCCTCGGCTCACTAGATGAGTACACCGACAATTGGAAAAACGCTGAGTATGGCAAGGTCAGCTCTGCAAATCCTTTGAACTAGAAATTTGGTCTGGCCCAAATTGGCGATAGGATGTTTATTGTGAGTAAGGCTATTGCTGAGGCTGGGAAAATGATGGAGGTAAATATCTCGGCTGCATTTTTGTACTTGTAATAGATAACACACACCCATTAGTCCCCGAGCCTCCGGGGGAGTAAGATATTACTCGGTCGGATGCTCCTCTAGGGTAACATTTAGTAAGTTAGCTTCGGATCTTAGCATGTCCGAGATACTGAGCCGAATCATTTTAACATAATCAAAATTTCTTCTAGAATAAAATATCCAGACACCTAGATTCAGATCAAGTTTACTCGATTCGAATCTTGAGTAGAATCAAATATCTAGCCACCTAGATTTGGATCGAGTTTACTCAGTTCGAATCTTGATAGAATCAAATATCTAGCCACCTAGATTTGAATCGAGTTTACTCGGTTCAAATCTTGAGTATAATCAAATATCTAGCCACCTAGATTTGGATCGAGTTTACTCGGTTCGAATCTTGATAGAATGAAATATCCAGCCACCTAGATACAAATCGAGTTTACTCGGTTTGAATCTTGAGTAGAATCAAATATCTATCCACCTAGTTTCGCATCAAGTTTACTTGGTTCGAAGCTTGAGTAGAATCAAGTACCCATTTTTCTTGGTGACTAATACTTTTCTTTTTCAAATTTCCAATAATAGGCGCACTGCTGAGTTTGAGAGACTCCTCTTCTTGCATAGGGGCCTCTACACCAAGCACAAGAAATTGCTGCTTGAGCTGAAGAATAAAAGTATGTCTTTGCCTTATTTCCCCTAGAGCTCTTTTTTGTTCTTGACTAGCCGACTTAACTTGTGACTCATATCTTGCCAGCCGAGGTGGAGGCCCAGAACAAGGAGCTGCAAAAGTGTGTTTCTGATGTGGAAGGTACTTTTCCTCTTGCGCCTTATTTTTTGCACCTCTCCCTTCTAACTCAGCATGTAATTTTTACCTCGGCTCAACCGGATTAAAAGCTCTTGCAGAGTCTCATCAGGACTGCATTTCCATGCCTGAACCGATGATCTATTTTCTCGATCAATCAGGAGAACATCAAGCCAAGCAGAAGGAGAAGGATGATGAGATCTCTCAGCTCCGTGCTAAAAATGACAATCTAAAGAAACTCTGGAAGAGTGAACTTGATAAGTTCGACCAGGAGTTCGCCGAGGAAAAGAGTCGGCTCACCCTCTAGCTAGAGAAGGATAAAGAGCTACTCCAAGAAGCCAAGGTCAAGTTTGACTAGGTGAATCTTGAGTTTGAAAAGCTCAAAAAGAAGCATGATGGTTGGTTGACCGAGATTGCCCGGATCAACAACGTCATGGGGCATGAGTTTGTTTTTGACCGACATTCTTGTTTCCTTTACTGACGTGTGCTTTTTGCTCATTTTCTTAGGCAATTTGCCATAGTCAAAGGCTCGTGGTGTTGTCGTCATTCAAAAGTCTAGGTCATAGAGAGGTGAATCCAGTGGCACCTTCCCTGAGTATGACATTGATGATTCGCTGGCCAGCCTTAAGCCAATGAAGACCTTTTGGGTTGACCTCATGGACGCCGCCATCCGAGTATTCAATAATCTCTGGCTGACTGAGACTACTCCCAAGAGAGTCAAGCACTTGGTGGATAGATTAATGGAGTGCGAGATGCAGATCAATCTATGGAGGGAATCTGCTGACCGAGATGTTGCCGACACGAGCTTGTCCTTTGTGTTATCATTGTATGAAGGTATCAATCTAGATACTCTTCAAAACATGCTCACTGGTTCACGTGGATGACCAATCCGGAGTTCATCCAAAGGCGCCAAGCTCGAGTTTACCAACTGATCCAATATGCTAATCCTCATGCATGGAACAAAGGGCCGAGCTTCCTCGATGAGGTCGATGATGAATATGTCGAAGAGGACACTAATTAAGATGAAGCAAACTCGGATGAACACAAGGCTAACTCGGAAGATGAAGCGGAAGCCGAGGTTCCCAACCCTGAAGCTGTCGTTCCTCCTCCAGCTGCTGATGATCAGGCCACTACTGCTCCTTAGGCATATAAACTTTGAATTTGGTTAAATCCCTGATATGCCAGGTGCACATGTATTAAACAGTTGAAGTTATTTTGCTACTGCTATGTTTTTTATGTCGGATCATTTTGGGTGGAGTCCGCGAGTTTCATTTTCTTGTTTTCTCAATCTTGTGATCCGATTCATGTCTACCATTATTCGGCATTCTACTTATGAGTCCAAGATCAGAAAATCTAATTAACAATACTTAAAACACAAGAATTAGCTCAGAGTGATTAGACATAACAATAAAGAAATTAAATATAGGGGTTAGTCCAAAAAACAAGTGTCGGCTCACTTATTTTCCCTTCCTTAGTCATTTTTCATGTGCCCAGCCTTTGCCAGCTTTTTATCTTGCTTGCCATGAAGCCAATTTTTGGACAACAGCAAGTCGAAGAGTTAGCCTTTGGTGTCGACACACTACTAACTCGGCCTAAGGGGTAATAATTTTAAGCCAGACGACATATAAAATGTAAATATGGAAATAGACAATTACTACTAAGGCAGTCCCAGAGTCACTGGTCGAGGTGTCGAGGTTCCATTAATTATCTCATTGCTGACATACAATTCGACATATGAGAGTTCGAGATACATACACTTCAGCTAAGTGTAAAATGGACGAAGTAGAGCTACATTCCATGGCATTTTTGACTCTTCTCCTAGCATGTCCGCCTTATTCTTCTCTTGCGGTTGAGCATCTATAAGATAGTATGCATCATTGTGTGTAGTGCCTTGCTCACAATAAATGGTCCCTCCCATGGAAGTGGTACTTTATGCATGCCGGCAGTGTGTTGCACTAATCGAAGCACCAAATCCCCTTCCCAAAAAACTCGAGGTTTTACTTTCCGGCTATGATAGCGTCGGAGATTTTGCTGATATATGGGGGCTCTAGACAATACCAATTCTCTTGCCTCTTCTAGCAGATCAACATCATTTTTTCGGGCTTCTTGCACTTTGGCTGCTTTGTATTAGGTGACTCTAGGAGAATCATGGACTATGTCAGCTGCTCAGTTATGTCAATCCATGAAATATCAAATAAAAACTTCAATGCTCCATGTCAAAAGTGAGTCTAGCTTTGAAAGCAAACTTGTGATCCTCCTATTGCGCCTTTTATGTTTTGTATCTCCTCACTTTTGTAGAGTAAGGGCTTCAATGAGAAGATGAATTTCACTTACGGTTGGCAGTCATATGCGTCCAGCTGTTCATCCATTTGAAAGGCTTATCAAAGTTAGAGAGATGACAAGAATACTATACAAGCTTCAGTAAGTCAAGACAATCAATGTAAAGTTTAATATAAGTATAAATAAATAGAAGTGTAACAATCAATCCAATTCTTCTAGTTAACTCTCAGCTTGCCAAGGAACACTAGGATGTTTTAATAGCATAATTGAGTAAGACAGTTCATGTCCTAAGTAGCATAATAGTGAAGTGTCTTATTGACACCCACATCAGTAAATAAAGGCTATCAAAACACTTCTAATCCAATCATTGTATTTTAAGAAAATTCATAAAGTAGTAACGAGACAATGCCAATGACGTGTTATGTGGATCTTCGTATATATATATCTTTTTCTCTCTTTTTTCTTCCTTTTTCAAGGATCATTGGCTGTTTCTTTTACAAGTGCTTGCACAACCTTTGAGAGTACCAATACTTTTGCCCATATATTGACACGTATGCCACTCATGTCATCAACTCATAGCCGAAATCCGGGGTTATACCATAGATCGTTCAAAACCTAGCGGAGTTGTTCGCATCCCAAAGGTGTGCATGAGTAACATAGAACTTTTTCTCTATCCTTTTTTATACTAGCACCATGGTTTGATCCACAAGGTTAGCTTTGTCATGCATCACAATTACCACTAGACTTCATTTCAATCAAACAACTTCTTTCAAGAGTGTCGTCAAATCTATCAAAACATCTATGGGGTTAAGTATCTTCAAGGGTATACTCTCAAGAGAATTATTCATCAAACAAGTCATAAATTTCACACTTTTCTTGTCGTACTTGTTTGGCCATATTATTACCATGGAAAGACTCGGTTAGCTAAAAGAACTAGTGCAAAACCTTCCACAACTAATAATTCATTCAAATAAAAAGATTTACTCTAACTATTTTGAATTACTCCCACTATCATGGCATCTTCACAAATCAACCAACTAAGATAAACAATTCAAACTTCAAAAGTGGGAGACATAGGATTTAAGTGTAGAAATCATGGCAATATATTCTAGAGGATGACAAAGTTCTTCTCAAGCTGGATAAAGATTTTAACATAGTGCAACAAAGCTCTAACTCAACTCTTATGAATCCTAACAAAAGCATGTGCATCCATTATATAAACATGAAACACAACTTACCTAAGCAGGCATTCAAAAACAGTGGAATACATGATTGCACAAAAAGTTTCATCGAACAAGAACATTGCACAAGACTCTACACATGCAAAAGTAACTTCCCTAAGCTAGAACTTTTGCAAGAACCAAACTTGAATAGATTACTACAAGAAAAATAGAAAATGCAGTTATCAAAAATAGAGTGTGAAAAGTAGTTACCTCCCCAACCTTGAATAAAGCAAGGGTGATACACTTTACCGTTGAGGTACGAATAACCTCACTTTTGATCGACATGGACCTTTGGTTCAATGAATACTTCCTTGTTGAAGTGTTGAGTTAAAACAACCAAGTGGCTTATGCAAGTATTTGCACAGTTGGCACAAACCATGCACGTCATCACACAAGGTTCAAGTCCCTGCAAAAATAACAAAAAAAGTAAAATCAAACGATTCGGTGTATGAACAGAGTTCGTTCACCCAACGATCAGAAGAAAAATAAAAGAAACATGAAGGTAGGTAAAGATAAATTAAGTAGAAAGGAACATATAGAAGGTAACCCACTGACCTGAGATTATCAAAATAAAAAGATTGGAGGGGTTATAACCTTTTTGTACATGTTCTTGCCCTTGCTTCGTGGTGCCGCTCCTTAGTACGGGCGCGTGGTATGGACGGGCTCCGCCCATACTACACCTCATCTTCTCCCGTTTTTTGAAGGGTTTCGTCAAAGTTGGTACGACCGGGGGGTATGGGTGGGATGCGCCCATGCGTGTGATCGTTACACCTTCTGAGTCGTCTTCATGTTTCCTTTGCCTGGTAACAAGGTCGGTATGGACACGTGCCACCGTATCGATGCTCGTTAAGATTGCAGTCACCTTCCTAGCGAATTTTCTGCTTCTTATGATTTGTCACATGAACGGTACGGGCATGCGGTACGGATGGATCTGCCCGTATTAGTGCTCGTTAAGCTCACTGTGAACTCTGCAACAAGTTATTTTCTCCGAAAATTTTACTAAGGACCTGAAACGTTAGTCCAGCATCCAAACAAAGCAAACATATATTTTTGTTGAGAAGATTTAACCAAGATAAGCAATACATGATTAGAGCAATGAAAAATTCTACTTTCTATATAATGTCCCAAGCCAACTCTAATAGCAAAACATGCAACGTGCCAATGCAACAGTAATGCAACTAACTAAAGAAAAAAAATTAAGAAAGACACCTAATGACTTTCGGGTTGTCTCCCAAGAAGCCCATTTTAAAGCCATAGAGCTAGGCTACCAGAACCATCTATAGTCGGAGACGAACCTTCTTATGGTGCATTTTCATCATATAAATAAATATGTATCCACATGTTAGCGAGAATTTATACACAAGGTGTGGTGAACGTGTACTCTTATTTTTCTGCCAAGATAAGGTTAAGGATTTATTATCAATCTTCGAATCTTTACCTTGGCTAATATTTTGAGGATACAGTTTATAATATTCTTCTAGAGCTAGCAGTTTTCCTTGTAGCAACGGACTTTCATGCACCACATTAGTAAAACAAAGGGCATAGCAAACATATATGGAAGGCATACACGATTTCGTATTGGGTTCATCATCACCAGTATTTCCAAAAAGAGTATGTAAACAAACACTACTAGAATCATCAAAAGTTTCTTCAGGGCAAACATCAAGAATTCTAGAATTATATAAGTCCTCATCATCACTTGAGTCATATACATCATAAGATGTAGAATAAGGATATGTTTAAGGTTTGAGAGCGGGATAGTTTACTTCCAATTCTTCCAAATCTTCTTCTTCTTTCTTAATGGTTTTTGGATCTCTTCTGTTCATAAGAGTGACCCACCCTAATACAGCCTCATACTCCTCGCTTGTATACATCTTATCAAATTAAGTTAATGCATGATTCTTCTTACCTTCTTGGGAGCTTGTCACGGGTATGATATGTTCAACACAAGGCTTCTTGGTTTTAGCCTTCTTTCCTGCCTCAATAGTACAACAAGTGGAAGATATAGGAGTAATAGTAGAGGGTTCTTCTCCATTGTTAGTGATAGAAGTTTTGATATGATTAAAACAATTATCTATGAAAGGCATTGCTTTAGAAAGAACATTTCTAACTATGGTGTCACCATAAGGAATCTTTCCTCTATTGTTTTGATCTTTGAAGAAATCATTGACCAAACTTTCAAGATCAGTAGGGAGAGGTTTATCCTCATGCACAATATTAACATGCCATTGATGAAAATTATTCTGCATTTTATTCAAAACCTGCCAAGCTTCATCCACAGTTTTGCTAAGGAAGGAACCATTAGACATCATGTCTAACTTATCTAAAGAAGTATACTTTAAGCCCCCATAAAATATTTTCAACAATAACCAATCATCTAAATTATTAGGCAGATAATCATGCAACAAAGTTAAGAACCTATTATAATCTGGCATTAAATCTTCATTGCTACTTTGCTTAAAAGTCATGATGTCAAACTGCCGGTGACGAGGGGTTAAATCATCAATGCCCATCGCAGATGGACTTAGATTCGAGGAAGTGGGGAGAGCTGGAGGCATCGATCGGCTAGCAAACAAGCACATAGGGACGGAAGGTTTACATAGGTTTAGGCCTCGTAAAGGACCCTACTCCTGCTTGTCTTCTCTTGGAATTATCGAAGGAGTCACAAGTTACAGGGATGCGCAGATGCAATCTAGCGATGGTGTGGAAACTAGGGTTGTGGATTGTCCTCCTCACCGCCCCTCCTAGCCTTTATATAGATAGGATAGGTCTCAGGATAGCAGGCCGAGTCAGTTACATATAGGGTTTTCCCTTTAAACTTCTATCTTAAGTTTGCCATGTGTTGCAAGAAGTCAGAGTCTCCCGGGTCACCTAAATCTTGGCTGGGCCTTAGCAACGTCATGGGCTTCTTCAATGTTGGACTGTATATGCCAAACTCGAGTACCTGTAAGGTATGCCCATGTCAGTAGCCTCCGAGTGTCCGGTTGAATTGTAGATTTGAGTGGAGACTGTATGAAGCCTTTGAGTGTATAGTCGAGCATGTTTTCGAGTGCTCTAATTTGTATCATAGGGATTGTTGATATACGTGCCTGAATTCATCTGATGTATTGGGATCAATTAACTGCCTTAGGGGAAACAACGCAATCTACTCAAACTTGAGTCCCCGGACTCGAATTCAGAAAAGTGCTGGCGTAATTCGACTCATGCCGTGGAGGTCTTATAGAGTCGAATCCAAGTGTATAAGTGTGAGCACTCGATGCGTCCGTCAAGGCTTATTTCATCGTGCCCGCCGGCATGGATTATGTCTGGTAGAATGCAGTAGGTGCATTGTCATGCCTTCTTCAAGTCTTATCTTCACGCTGCAAGCATGGCATCCGAATGTAGTCATCACGGAGATGATTCGGGTGTGCTAGGAGACATAGTCTCTTTGTAGGGAAAATATGAGGCAGAGTCGCCAAAGCTTTTGAGTGTGGACGTAATCAACACATAGTTATGTATAAGAAAAGATCATAGGGTGCATGACCAGCGCTCCCTATGGGAGTAGCCCCTGAGTGCCTATTTGAGTCATAGACTCGAGTGGGGACTATAAATATTTTGTGACTGCTGTCATATTTTGCTTGTTTTAGTCGAGTATGCTTTCAGCGCTCCATATGGGAGTAACCCTGAGTCCACAGTCGAATCATTGATTCGAGTGAAGGGTTTCTGAGAGAAATACATTCTCATAATGCTTGGAGGCCTGTAAAGTTCATCGGGTGCGCGGCCAGCGCTCCTGTTAGGAGTAGCCCCCGAGTGCTCGGTCGAGTCAAAGACTCAAGTGAGGAATAGAGTAGTCAAAAGATGTTCCTGCTTTGAGTTTAATAACATTAGTGCTGATGATGGGATGAGCTCAGTAGCCTGCGTGAGCGGTTTTGAGGGGACGTGATGAAAAGTGGGTCCCATTTATGACTTGGATTTGACCAGGCGTGTGCAATCTTTGGTTTTAACTGTGTCTCCTCAATTCTCGCGCATAATGGGAGGAGTGGAGTGACTGTTCATGGTTTACACTGCCACGTGTCGACATTGATTTGTGCCACGCGTCTGGCTAGTTTCCTCCTTGTCGTTGCATGGCATCTTTGGGGAGGTTAAGTAGAGATCTGCTGTGCGGTAATTTCCCCACAACTCATCTTCTTCCTTGTGCACAGCCTCCATTGCTGCTCCTCGTTGTTCCATTGCTTGCACCTTCTTGCGACCATAGAAGGTCTTCGCACTTTTCCCATCTACTTTTTGCGCTCCCACCGCAAGCGCCAGATGGGGAAGAAAAGAGGTGCCTTTGTCGCTGGATCTACGGCCGACACTGTTGTGGCCAAGAAGAAAGGTGCCGCTGCCACGAGCACCAGCACTACCGCCGCAGCTGGAAAGAAGAAAGGACCAGGCATGTGCATCATAAATAGGTCGTAGCAGCCGACCAACATCAAGGGGACATAGCTCTTCACCTAGCACCAAGATGGTGCTCTCCCCACTGGGGAAGATGACTGCCGAATTCCCGACGACGAGGTAATCCCCAGTCCCCCCGCCGGATTTAGGGTGATGTTCCTCGCGTTTATCATTCGTGGTCTTTCTCTCCCCCTTCACAAGTTTGTGAGGGGGTTACTTTGCTTCTATGGGCTCTAGCTGCACCAGCTGACCTCGAACTCCATCCTCCATATTGCTTACTTCATTAGCCTCTGTGAGTGTTGGCTCGGAATCGAGCCACACTTTGGCCTCTTTAAAAAACTTTTCAAACTCAAACGCTAGTCGGTCTCTGGGTCGGTAGTCTATGATATAGGAGGCTGCGTGATCCATGTCGACTCCAATGTCACATATTTTTCCATCAACTTCAATGCGTCTGTCCAAGGGTGGAGGGAGAAGTGGTTCAACATTCACGACCAAAAGGTTGATGAAGAACACTATGGACTCGCGCCTTTTGATCCAGTGGCAGTATGCAGAAGAAGGAGGTCGTGGAAGAACACGGTGATGCCCGACGAGGCCGAGGAAACAGAGATTATGTACCAGTGTATTTGCGACCTTGAGCGCCGCATAGTCAAGGAAGTAGGTGGCACAGACCTCATTCGCACCTGGATGCGCCGCCGAGTGTAGCCACTGCAAGCTAGGGTGCATCCAATGTGCCGCTGGACTGGCGTTGACGATGCCAGTCACATCTCGAAAGAGAACATTTCTTCGGGCAAAGTAGATAGGAGGTTTCGACTGCTGACCAAGAACACCATCAAGGAGGAACTCTAGGGTGACTCAGTCGTGCCTCCCTTCTGTTTCAGTCATCCTCCGCCTGAGGTTTCAACTACACGCTGGGGAGCTGCAGCACAAGATTTTAATCAGCAAGTATGCTACTCTTAGAGCATCTAGCTAGAATTCTTCTAAGTTTCCACCTAGATGCTCGGGAGCTACACTATCAAGTTCTACTCTTAAAAGTTCTTTGGAGCACTCATGCCAATAACTATTGTTTATCCGCCAAAGAGCTCGGGGGATACATAGGGATATACTATGCAAAATAAAAGAAGTGAAGTTCAAAAGACTTACAATGGAAATAACCATGAGATTGTTGGCCAGATTGGCATATGCGGTGTCGAATATGCCGGCATTATTATACATGGCATCCGCCTGCGCAATAAGGTCATATAGGCACAATGTCGGAGGAGTTGCTGCCAAAGGAGATGTTGAAGCAGGGGGCATGGATGATGCCCTAGCCACCTGTTGCATTTTCAGAACAGATGATGGCTCAGCGGCTCCCGCCTTGACCGTCGCCTCCACCTCCGCCTCTTCCATCACCTGCTTCGCTTTCTTAGTGGCATCCTTAGCCGAAGCTTCATCCACTTTGGAGGAAGTGCTCTCCTCCATCACTTGGCTGCTGGGAGCAACGTCTGCCTTGACAGAGCCTAAGATATCAAGGATTGGACTGACATCTGTCTCCATGGAGGAGATCTCAGGGATGATGGGGGACATAGGCCCAGCAGGGCCAGCAGAAGGCTTGGCGGCAGGAGTAGGGGGAGAAGTAGCGGGAGAGGGCTTGGCGGCCACATCTTGAGTCAGCATGTCACGGATGTTTTTTGACCCTCCAGCATCTCTAGAGGATCGCTTCAAACTAACATCTACTTTCCTCCTAAAACATACAAAGTATAAGTACAAGAGTTGAAAAACAGTATCAGCTGAAAAGTACAAGCCAGAGAATGAATACACTTACTCCACGGCAGGATCCTTGGTGAAGAGAATGCTGGTGGACTTCTTCTTCTCCACCTCTAAGGTGGCGGTGGATCGTCTGGAGACTCCACTCTGCGATCTCTTCTTCTTGGCCTCGGCAGTAGCGTTAGAGGTGGAGCTCTTCTTCTTTTGCGCTGCCGGAGCTGGCTGATCCTTGAGTGCATCATCATCGGACACCACTTGGATATCCTTCAGCTTGGGATCATAGACCTGGGTGGCCATCTGATCCGCCTCCAAGGTTGCCAGCTGGGATATAGAGGAATGTTAGACTGACAACTTCAAGTCTGAAAAACCTTAGAGTATATAATGAGCAGCAAAGAAAACAAAAGCTACCTCTGGGCATGTGTCGCAAAAGTATGTGTGCTACCAGTTCTTGCATGACTCATGCCCTACGATGTTGGGGAAGCGCCGACTAGGCTGGATCCTGAAGCTAATGGTTCCGCAAATCCGCAATTCGTCCTTGGATTCTAGGGACTCTCTCTTGACGGTAAGAAAGTGCACGAACAGATCTAACCTAGGTTTGATGCCTAGGAATCCTTCGCACAGAGCTACGAAGTTGCTAAGGACTAAGATGTTGTTGGGAGAGAGATGGTGGGGAAGTACCCAGAAGTGTCGGAGAACATCCAGGAAGAAGTCAGAGACTGGCAAGCTTACACCTCGTACCAGCTGAGCCTTGAGGTACACCTTCTATCCGGCTTGGGGAGAAGGAACCACCTCGCCGGCTGGCACCGCCCGTCAGACCAAATCCTTCGCCGCGGGGAGATACCCCTTGTTGACCAGTTATTGCAGATCTTTGGTGGTGAGGTCAGAGCCCCTCCACACCCGCTTGTGGGAGTCATTGTCTTCTTCAGCAGCTTCTGGCGCTGGTTGTTCTTGGTTATCGCTGGTTGTTTCCACCATGGCGATGACAGGGACAACTACCCCTCCGGCGGGATAGTTACTCCCTGGGATGGCTCTGGAATAACCTCGAGGGTTGCCGCCATCGAAGGAATGGAGCTGCTGGAGGCCATTGTGATGAGGTAGTAGGTGGAGAAGAAGAGGGCTCTGGCTAGGGTTTTCTGGAGAGGAGCTCAAACGGATGCACGGCTGGAGGAAGACAAAGACGAGGAAGCGAATGCGGGTAAAAAGAAAATAAACTGACCGTAGTGAAAATAAATAGACCTCGCGTTGATGGCTCTGAAATATAGCTATCTACATCCACATTTAAACTGGATATTAATCATATTCTTGATGAAATATCTCTCTAAACCCTACCACTAATGCTAATATTCAAAGGGGTATGCAATCCTTTCTTTTATATTTTTCCTGCACGGATAATGTCATTTAAAGGAGGGAATCACTACATTAAAGTCAAAGATACGAGATTTCCAACAATCAGAAGAAACCAGGAGCCATAGAACAGAGGCAGACGCTTTAACGACCAACTATACGGCCGAAGCAAAAATTCTGACCGTATAGCTCCGGTCGTATAGTTGGCGCCACCACCGTTAGGTCAAACAGAACAACTTTCGTGAAGGGACCCCTATATAAAGAAGCCTCAGGCGATGGGAAAATCACTCTCACTCCGCCCCAAAGAAGCCAGACATCGCCAAAAAGTCTCTACCACGGATCTCCAGCTGCCTCCAGATCTCCAAACCCTTCTCCATATCCATAGCCATATTCCACCACTCGTAATAGTAGATCTCTTCTCCGATTGGCGACATTGTAAGACTGTTGCTATCAACCTTATGATTTTCATTACAATGTTTGTGATTGTTGATCTCATCTCTATGTGTGAGTAATTCTCCTTGGGCTAAGAGCTTTGGCCTAGCCATGTAGCAATTGTGCATGTGATTTATCATAGATGGGATCATGTATTAGTTTGTATGACATGATGATTATTGTATCCTCTCTTGCCTCAATCTAAGGACTTGTCAGGTACCCAACACCCCGAGGGTTGAGCCAGGTATAGGGAGTATGAGTGATGACTGATCTACAGGTTGGGAACCCCAATGACAGAAGGGGTAGTACGGTTGTATGTGAGGGATTTTCTTGGGATTAACAGTGACATCACTATGCATATCATTAGTTCTCTTTCTTCTATGGATGAGACTAGTAGGTTATTGCTATAAGCGGTTGCGGAGGCAATAGAAATTATGGATGCACTGCCCACATAAAATTTATCTTGCTCTAACAAGTACACGAATACTTTATTTCTATCTTTTATTTCCATCAGATGTTTTGCACAGCTACAGGTGAAACCGAACGCCCTAGGCCCTCTCTCTTCATCATCGACAATAACAAAAAGACACAAGCTATTGGTCCGGTAAAAACACCAGAGAAATTCTAAAACTCCATAAGGTCCGTTAAAGTAACTTCACTATGCATTCGCTTCCCGATGATTCAATAACCTAGGTCTACTAGGGAAAAAGAAGCTACACTACATCCATAATCCGGATCGAAGGTATCAACCCTTTTTCTGGTGCTGTTGTCGAGGAAGCAATAGCTACCCTGGTGAGGTTACTAGGAACCTTGCTAGTTTTAATTCTTGTTTTTAATTTTGTTAGTTTGCTTTTTAGTCTTTATTTGATAAACCAAAAAATTAATTAGTCTTTAAATTCTTGCTTTTACTGTTATAATTTTTAATCTAAGAAAACCCAAAAACATAGAAAGTATGGCTGAAAAGAAGCTTGGGGAGTTTGCTACTCCCAATAATGATTATTTGTGTGCTCCTATTACTCAGCCAGCAATCGCTGTTGATGACTATGAAATTAAGCCCCATTACTTATGTTTGGTTCAACAGAATCAATTTGGAGGCTCTGCTGTTGAAGACGTAGGTATGCACTTAAATATTTTCACTGAAATATGTGATATGATGCGTATAAAAGACGTTGACCCTGATGCGGTCAAATTGCGTCGATTTACTTTCTCTCTGAGAGGGAGAGCTAAAGAATGGTTGCTATCTTTGCCTAAAAATACTATTACATCATGGCTGGGATGTACTTCTTTATTTATGACTAAATTTTTTCCACCTACAAATACTATCCAACTTCGATCTAATATTACTGGCTTTAGACAGGAAGAGCGTGAGCCACTAGCGCTTTCATGGGAGAGGATGAAAGAATGCATAAGAAACTGTCCTAGTCATGGGATGGAAGATTGGTTAATCCTCCATTTATTTTACAATGCTCTTAATCCTATGTCTAAGTCTATGCTTGATACTGCAGCTGGAGGAACATTTATGGTTAAACATATTACCGAAGCAAAGCAACTGCTAGACAATATGCAAGACAACCATGCCCAATGGCATGTGGAAAGATCAAACACGAAGAAGGTGAACTCTATCTCACCACAAGAAAACAAATATCTCAATTCTAAGTTGGATGAGCTCATACTAGCCGCAAAAGGTAAGGAAACTCAGGTAAGAGCCACCCCCAAAACAAACATCGAAGAAATAGACTTCGTAGATCGTACTGATTACAACCCTGCTTGGAAGAAGAGTTACAATACTAATTTTCAGAAATATTATGCTAGTCCTGCAAGTAACTCTAATAATATGGGAACTAGTAATGGTAGTCTCCAAGAAACACTTAAGTCTTTCATAGACTCACAAAATTAACAAAATAATATTCTAATCAAAATTACGGAGAATCATGATGCTATGCTTGGTAAATTATCTAACCAAGCTGTTAGTTTGAGAAATGATTTGCAGGCCCTTCAAGAAAGAACAAGGATCGTTGAGGCACAACTAGGTTGGTTGACAAGAAAAAGAACAAGAAATAATATGTGAAATAAAGGTTTGATTTAAGTTTTTAGTTTCAGTTTAAGTTCATGTTTACTAAAGCGTGCTAGAAAACTCCATTCGGGGAGATGAAGTTCGGTAGTACTTGAAATTCTGCTTTATTCATGCTATTGTAGGTCGACAATATTTACTGTCAATTTTCTGTCAAAAACAAGGTATATCACTAAGTTACAGGAAAAGAAATATTTTACAAAGAAACAAAATTTTTTTGATGCACACAGAGAGTTTAACGACCAACTATACGGCGGGAATAAAAATTCCGGCCATATAGTTCCGACCGTATAGTTATCTTTGCCATCGAATTTTTTTCTACTCAATTTTGTTTGATTTCCTCGCACACAAGTGATCTACGGTATGTTTCTCCACCGATCCTCCAATTACTCTTTGTAAATTCATCTTCGATCTATTGTCATTATTAATCTAGGGTGAGACCTAATATGAACCAATTGCCATGATTTTCTTGCCTAGATTATTATTTTGAGGAGAATTCTTTAGTGTGCTATGATGAGGAATATGATGCACTTACTATTGTTGGATAAAAAAGTTTTATTTTTGCCTTTGTTCAATGTTTTAGATGATGAACACAAGGAGCCAAAATCGTGCTCGTGCCACGGCTAGCGCTTCTCGGGCTGTCGCTTAGGAACGCATGGGCATACGGTTCAGGGATGAGGCCCATCATGGTTGCTTCAACAGGATTAAGAACTGCGAAGTGAAGGCCACCAAGTGGGATTTCCCCATTATATTGAACCAACTCTGTATTTCTGATGACTTTAATTTACTTTGCAATAGAGCTGGTTATGACCCACAAGTATAGGGGGTGTATCGTAGTATTTTCGATAAGTAAAGTGTGTCGAACCCAACGAGGAGCAGAAGGTGTTGAGGAGTGGCTTTAAGCAGGAATTCTCTGTAAATACTTAGCAAACGAATTTTTAGGGGGTTTTGATAATACAAGTAAATAAAGTACGAGTAAATAAAAGACAATAATAATGAATGCAGCAAGTGGCCCAATCCTTTCTTCAGCAAAGGACAAGCAGGTTGTATTACTTAAGATGACCAAACGTTCTCGAGGACACATGGGAATATCGTCAAGTGCTTTCGCTTCATATAGTCAATTAATCTTCTTTAGTTTGCTAAGTGTTGTGTGGGTGAACCTGTGCTAATGTACCGACCTTCCTAGGACTAATACATACTTGTGATTATACCCCTTGGAAGCATCCGCAAGTACAAGAAAGTAATTAAGAAAAAAACCTAACCACAACTTTAAACTCTGAGATCCTGACATCCCTTGTGCAAAGGTTTCCTAACGGGGGTTCATGTTTCTATCACTCCGGCAACCCCTACGATTAGTAGCCAAATACACAATGCATTCCCCTAGGCCCATATAGGTGAAGTGTCATATAGTCGACGTTCACATGACACACTAGAAGAATAACACCACAACTTAAGTATCAAACCATTGAATCTTTCTCAACACAATTCAACTACTAACAACATGACTTCTCCCATGTCCTCAAGAACTAAACGAACTACTCACAAGAAATCATATGGATCAAGATAAGAGATGAAATAATGATAAGTAACAATCTGAACATAACAATAATTCAATGGTTCCACTCAATAGCATCAACTACAACAAGTAATCAATACCGGGAAAGTTTCCCCTAAGAACTATGCAAGATTCAACCCAATTGTTACAGTGGTATGGAGTGGTGATGATGGTGCTGGTGGAGATGATGATGGTGATGATGATGATGATGATCCCGATGAAGTCCAGCTTGATGGTCGTGTTGATGGCGACGATCTCCCCTCTCCGGGAAGGAATTTCCGTGGCAGAATTCTGTCTGCTAGAGAGATCTTTCTCTCTCTGTAGTTTTCCGCCCCGTAGAGGCGGTGGAATCTTTCTATGGTCGCTCTCCGAGGCTTAGGGTTTCGTGGGGATAATATACACCAAAGGGGAGAGCCAGGAGTGGGCTAGGGTGGCCACACCACTTGGTGGCGCGGCTAGGGGTGGCCCGCGCCAGGGGGTGGTGTGGGCCCCCTATGGCCCATCTCCACTCCCCCTTCTGGCATCCTTCGTCTTCTGGAAAAATAGAATTTTCCGTATATTTTTTGGGATTTTCTGATCTTCGCGAATTTCGCCTCCAAACGGTGCCTTTTTCATCAGAATCCTGACTTCAGCGGTCCTCCAAAATTTGTCAACCATGCAAAATATAGATGAAATAACATAATTATCATCTCTTAATATGAAATATATCAATGAATAATAGTAAACTATGATATAGAATAGTGATGCAAAATGGACATATCAACTCCCCCCAAGCTTAGACTTCGCTTGTCCCCAAGCTCAATAAACATGACCTCAGGTTTATGGAGTGAAGAGTCGATAAAAGAATACGGACAAGAAGCATCACATTGATCAATACATAAATCATAATAGCAGACAACTCACCATTATATAACTTAACTTGCAATAAGTAGAGGAAACACAATAAAGTTTCACAAGGTAAATCATAATTGGTAATGGCAAACTTTGCTCTTGGTCGAAGAATAGTTAACAATTTGCATGAGTTCAAACATAATTGGTTTTCAATGATAGCTTTCAAAGTAATACTCTCTAAGATAAGATCAATGTGCAAAACAAGGAACATAAGAAACATGATTGAATAAATCATTATATGAATGAATGCAACACAACAACTCAAAATACTTGCTGAGATAAAAGGGAATAGGTTTACTGACTCAACTAAAAAGTAAAAGATAGGCCCTTCGCAGAGGGAAGCAAGGATTTCAAGTTTCATAAAGAGCTTCCAAAAATTATGGTACTTATTAGCTTTCATCTCTCGTTGCCCCTATCATAGGCATCTTTAGGTTATTAAGGTTAAAGTGATCAAATATGAGGATATGCTTGACAAGTCATAAGTTGAAAATCTCATGCCCCGTTCTTACGAGTACCGGACCTCATGCTACTCAACTTTAGTCACGAGTAAGCTCTTGTCATTGTAAGTACAGATGAATCATAGAGAACTGCCAACGGGGTACCCCTTGCCCGATGATACGGAAGCATTCCCATATCAAAATGACAAGGCAAGCAGACAATGAGCATCTCAGCAATCTTTTTATTTGCTAATTGCATAGGTTTTTATTGAGGATGCTTCATAGAATGCTCATTATGGTTATGCTGCAAGTTTCCACCATGATTAGGCATGGCTTAGGCTAGCGGCCCAGGCGTTTCTCTAACACACATATAAACTCCATGATCTTACAAGTCCCCCTTTTATTTCACACTGCCGGGATCCATAAGCAAAAGAATCATGATATCAACTAAATAAGTGTAATGTTGAAAGCATTCCCCATGGTAACATGGTTCTGCTAACTCTCAACTTATAAAGCGCAAGCATATACGCAGCATAGATGGGCACAATGGTTCAAGTTTATGAAGTGCAAGAAAAGTAAAGTGTGCCATCAAGTTCGTGAGAGCTTTAATCACTAATTTTCACATAACAAGTTTAATTTGGAAGGTAGATAAAAACATGAATTTACTTGGGATAGCAATAATGCTAATAGGTAGGTATGGTGGACACAAATGGCGTAGGTTTTGGTTTAAGGATTGGATGCACGAGAAGCATTTCCTCTCAATACAGGTTTTTGGCTAGCAAGGCTGGGTAGCAAGTATAAGAGTTGAAGGAAACAAACAAACATACATGTGATAAAAACAAACATACAATCTTCCTTGGAAGCACAAAATATCTTAACTAGAGAATACTAAGATTATGAGAAAATCAAGAAAGAAAGATGATGAAATTATATTTCTTACGAGTACTTTTATCTTTTTCATTCAATTCTCAAAATAGTGTTGTTACCGACCGAGCCAGGTTTGCCAAAACCAACTAAATTCACTTCATGATCCCAAAGTAATACCAATACTAACAACAAGATCAATCATATAACAGAAATTGAAAACTAATATAACATATGCAAAAGAGTAAATGATAGAACTTCTCATTAATATTCCATAACGGCAACTCACACCAAGGGATACATATATATCTAACTAGAGGGGGGACACTTCCATAGTGCAAACCATCCTATATAATAACTTCTCTATTCATGATATGGCTCTACTAAAAAGGTAAAAAGATAGAAGATAGTGATGTGATACCACGACACTCCCCAAGCTTGGAACAAACCAAGGGGATGCCAAAACCCGATGAAAGATTAATCCTTCGGTGGTGGTGTTGTTCTCTCGATGAGCTTTTCAACCAATTTCCTCAAGTCCTCAATCTCGAAGGTGAGAGTACGAATCAAATCCGAGTTGTGCTCAATGTGGTTCATGATCATGTTGGGTTGTGAATCCCAGCTCGTACGACTCTTTTCCCACTCTTCCTCCTTGAAGTCTTCTTTTCCTACATGGTTAGAACGGGGCATATCCCAATTGGAGGGTAGTTTCTCCTTTGGCATATCCTAGAATTGATGCTCATGTATAAGGGTATGGAAAGGATTCTTGGTGCATGGATAAGGTGACCGCGAAGCCAAACAGTGACACGGAGGCTTCCCTCCAGTTGACATCCTGGTCTCCATCATCCTTCACCTTTAGGGACCTGAACCTCTTTTATCTGTACCTTCCCATCTGCGAGCAACAACTCCTTGGGATGAAACTCACGCATGTACGGGTTGATGATGTCTGTGAAGGAATCTTCCTTGGCTGATCCAGAGGAAGACATATCGGCTCCAAAACTGAGACTCTACCTGTCGGAAACAGATCGAAATGAAAACACAACGAGAACACAATATACGAACCTCGGGGGATCCGGGGGATAATATATTACGAGGTTTTACAACAAAAGGAAGGTACTGTGAGAAAATGGGTTGGAGACGGACTCCGGGGCGGCCACACCACCTGGTGGTGCGACCAGGTGGGCCCACGCCACAGGGTGGTGTGATCCACCTTGGCTCCGTTTCCGTCTCTCTTTCGCTTTGTTGTCTTCCTTGTTAGATAAAAACTGCAAAAATATAACTTGACAGATTTTTCACGGACCTTTTCTTACCAGAACTATTACCTATTCGAATACAGACTCTGTAGGTCTCTGAATTTGGTCTTTGATAAATTTTTCCGGAGTTACTATTTGAATAGCATCAATATCTTCATCTTTATATACATATTGCTTGAGTCATTTAACCTTTCACTATCTCATTACACCACTTTCTCCTACAACTTGGAAATTTCTTTCACACAAAACTTCACACAATTCTCATTAGCAACATTAGTGCATGCAAGGTAATAAACCTTTTAAGTTCAATTTCAACTGAAATCCATCAAAGCATAATCTATTAAAACAACTCCTTCCAAAAGCCCAAAAGGAATTCAAAAAGGAAATCGATTTAAGAGGCAAATGCAAGAGTGGCAAAAATCTGTCAAAATAGACCAGCAGGTAAAGATCAATTTTTCTATAAATCTTCTGTTGCTCAAACCAAAAAGTGCAAAACTAACAAAAGTTAAATAACAACCTGGGGCAGAAGCACAAAACATTACAGCTCAATCCGACGTACAGAGATCTCTCATGAATTTTTACAGTGAAGCACAAAAATCTTTTTCGTCACGGCAACTTTCGCAAATATTACTTCTCTCTCATTAGAGGTTGATCTTGACACCAAAAAACCAAACAAAAAGGATAAGGAGAGGATATTACCGAAGTAATAACTTCCAAGACTCAAATAAATGAAAACAAACTGAAAAAACAAATATATTGGGTTGTCTCCCAAAAAGCTCTTTCTTTATAGCCATTAAGATGGGCATGATGATTTCAATGATGCTCACATAGGAATATGATTTGAAGTAAAAGAGAGAATCAAGAAGCAAAACTACACATGTTTAAGTCTAACCCACTTCCTATGCAAGGGAATTTTGTAAGCAAACAAATTGTTGAAACCAGAGGCTGCTAGCATAGGAAGGAAAAACAAGTGCAACATAAATACTTTTAGCATAAAGCGAGGAAACTTAATATTATTGAGATGCATAAGAACACTTTTCCCTCTCTCATAATAACTTTCAGTATCATGCATATATTTAACGATATAACTATCTCAAGAACCATTGTAGCAATGATCACTTATTCTAACAGAAAACACAGGGACATTGGCTCTCATAACAATACTTTGTGAAATAATATTAGAAGTACCCTTACAAATAATAGTGTGTCCATCTCCTACATATTTCGTGACAAAGTCTTTCACATTTACTATCATAGGTTCAATAGCTACTTGTTCATCAGATTCAACAACTTTATTTGTACATCCATTAACCATACTAGCTATAATAGAATGTTCCTTTACCTTAACTGGGAAAGGTATTTTCTCAATGTAAGGTTCGGGTAAAACATGATTAGCAGTATAAACTTCAGTATTTCTTGTAGGAACACAATTAACAATATATTTATAGGGTGCATGATACTTATTCCACTTCTTTGAATTTCAATATAAGAAGCAAAAGCTTTAAAATAACTTGCAATAGCTTGAGAGTCTAGACCATAAGCATTTCTAATGTTCTGAAAGTCATCAGTTCCCATAAAAGATTTAATGCATTCATAATCATAATTTATACCTGATTTTCTTCCTTTATCATTCTCCCATGCTTCAACATTGTCTTGAATACGGTCTAGAAGATCCAATTTAGCTTCTTCTTCCATGCGTGTAAATGATCCAGCTCAAGAAGCATCCAATAGATCCTTATCATGAAGAGAAAGTCTTGCATAAAAGTTATTGACAAGAATGTTGTTGGGGAGCTCATGAATAGGACATTTGAGCATTAGTAACTTCAATCTCCCCCAAGCTTGAGTTGTACTCTCTCCATCAAGAGGGCAAAAGTTGTATATTTGATTCCGATCTTTATGAATCTCACTAGGAGGATAAAATTTTGAATAAAAGAGAGGCACTACTTCCTCCCATTCAAGAGATTGACCATTCTTCAGCAGCTTATACCATTCATCAGCTCTTCCTTTTAGTGATAATGAGAATAACTTCTTCTTGACTTGATCTGTTGTAATACCTGCACACTTGAATAACCCGCATAATTCGTGTATAAAGAGTAAATGATCACCGGGATGGACAGTTCCATCTCCAACATAATAGTTATCCATAACACGATCAATAATTCTTGTAGGTATCTTAAAAGTATCATTCTCAGCAGGTGATGGTTCATATACTACCCTAGCAGTGGTAGTAGCATTAAAAAATAAGAAACTCAGCGAATTATCCATAACAAAAACAAAGAAACTAACAGAAGTAAACAATACTCACAGTAGAAGTTTCCTTTACCAGTTCCACTCTCCAATAGCGCTTCACTCCCCGACAATGGCGCCAGAAAATAATCTTGATGACCCACAAGTATAGGGGGTGTATCGCAGTATTTTCGATAAGTAAGAGTGTCAAACCCAACGAGGAGCAGAAGGTGTTGACGAGTGGTTTGGAGCAGGAATTCTCTGTAAATATTTAGCAAATGGATTTTTAGGGGTTTTTGATAATGCAGGTAAATAAAGTATGAGTAAATAAAACACAATAATAATGAATGCAGCAAGTGGCCCAATCCTTTCTTTAGCAAAGGACAAGCCGGTTGTATTACTTAAGATGACCAAACGTTCTCGGGGACACACGGGAATATCGTCAAGTGCTTTCGCTTCATATAGTCAATTAACTTCTTTAGTTTGCTAAGTGTTGTGTGGGTTGATACGTTGCAAACGTATCCATAATTTTTGATGTTCCATGCTTGGTTTTACCTACTTTCTTATGTTTTGTCCACACTTTGGAGTACTTTTCATATGATTTCTTGGACTAACCTATTAACAAGAGCCACAGTGCAAACTGCCTGTTTTCTGCTGTTTTTGGTGTTAGGAAAGTCAGAAAATGAATATTCTCGGAATTGGACGGGACAAAAGCCAAAGTTAGTTTTTCACCGAGGGACACATGGAGCCAGAATATGAGACGGAGTGGGGTTGGGGCCCGGCCACACCACCTAGCCGCGCGGCCAGGCCTGGCCCGCGCCAGGTGGTGGTCTGGCTGCCCCAGGAACCCCCTCGGCCTCTCCTTCCGCCTATAAGTTGTCTCTGATACGGAAACCCTAAGTACCCAATCAAAATTGCACGAAAGAGTCTGTAGCCGCCGTCATCTCCAACCCTAGATCAGGAGGGATCTAAAGCTCTTCTCGGCACCCTGCCAGAGAGGGGAATTCACCCTAGAGGCCTTCTTCATCATCATGCAAGCCTCCAATGTGATGCGTGAGTAGTTCATCTTTGGACTACGGGTCCATGTAGTAGCTAGATGGCTGGTTCTCCTCCTTTGTGCTATCATGTTTAGATCTTGTGAGCTCCCTTCATGATCAATATGATCTATTTGTAATTCTTCATGTTGTGTTTGCGGGGATCCGATGGATATTGAGATGCTATTTCAGATTGATTATTGATTCTATCATGTCTTTGTTATTTGTGATCTTGCATGCTTTCCGTTGTTAGTAGCTATCTTGGCCAAGTAGATGCTAGCAACTCCAAGAGTTAGTATTTATGCTCGATAGTGGGTTCATGCCTCTGGTAATCTGGGAAAGTGGCAGAAATCTCTAAGGTACTAGATGTGCTATTGCTACTAGGAAAAAAACAACAATCCTTTGTTCATTGAACAATCCTATTGTTTACTTTACACGCAATTCATAATGCAATTATCCGTTGCTTGCAACTTAATACTGGAGGGGGTTCGGATGATAACCTGAAGGTGAATTATTAGTCATAGATGTAGTTGGATGGCGGTCTATGTATAATGTTGTAATGCCCAATCGAATCTCAAAGGAGTCAAGATTATTAGTATATGCTTGTATGCTTTCTCGATGTTTGTCAATTGCCCCGCTATAATTTGTTCACCCAGCATGTTATCTATCTTAAGAAGAGCCACCTCTAGTGAACTATGGACCCCGGTCCTTTCTTTTACTTTCAATCTATAATCAACTGTTTACTGCTTTGTGTTTACTTTCTATAAACTATTACTTTCTCCCACTCGATACAAGCACTTAACCCGTGCTCAACCGACCCATCTAGCTGTGGGGTCCAAAGATACCATGGGCAACACTTGGATACGATTCCAACTACAAACTAATGCATAGCGTAGGTCTCCTGCGTGCCTCTAAAAAGGCCGGTTTTCGTGGTCAATAAAATCACAATATCTATGTCTCATAGCCATGAAAGTAGTCATTTTGCATTCTTCATCTGAGGAAAGAAGAGGTCGGTTTAAAAGTCAGTAAAGTCAGCTCAGCCACCTCCTTTGGACGGTTATTTTGGATTCTGGTTCTTATAAAAGGGATCACCCGCAAGTTGTCCGCTGGGGAAGAAAAGAAGGGATTTCCAACAGATGCACTTTTCAGAAAATAAGGAGAGCAAGACTTTGTCGATGAAGAGGCACAGGAGATTCTTCATATTTATTTGTAGGAGAGAGATGGAAAGGGAGCTGGAGGGATTGACAGATATTATCTGTTTTGCAATTTCGAGAGAAAGAGCAGTGCGAACTAGAAAAAAAAGAGAAGCACAATAACTACGCTAAGTACTATTTTAACGCAAGGCTTTGCCACATCGGGTCTTTTAACTGAAATGCATCAATCCACAATACTAGTACCTGCTCTACAATCTCAGTGGTTAATGATGCATGTCAGTATGATGTTACTAAGCTATGCAACTCTTTTGTGTGGATCCTTATTATCTGCCGCTATTCTAATCATTAGATTTTGAAAGAATTTCCATTTCCAAATTCCTAAATTGAGAAAGTCCACATAATGGAGCTCAAAAGCCGATTCAAAAAGATACTTTTCTTGTTATCTGACTTCTTGGAATGGAATTCTTCTCATGATAGTCACACAAGCGAAGGAGAAGAGGATGGGTCCCGAGGGAACTCTTTTTCTTCTATTCTCAGTTTTGATTGCACGAGAAAATACCGGAACCGGAACCGGAACTAGAACCAGAACAAGCTTGACCTAAGACTGTCCACTTCTCTGAACCCCGAGTTCAGCAAAGTGTTCAGTAATCCAGGTTCGACGGAAAAGAGGAGGTGAACAGTAGAGTGGCTACTACAGGGACACTGCTTATTTCCATAAAAAAGCAAATGGGAGGAAAAGAAAGAATAGCATTTCTATCAAGGAAGATGGTGTGAAGAACTAGACTCCGAGACAGACGGAATCTAAGATAAGAACCTAACAGAAGTTTTGCGACTCCTTCATGGAAGAATATAGGTCTTAGTAAGGCCTATGTCAGTTCGAACCTGACGAGTCGATGTCAATAGCAATTCTGTCTTTTCGTGCCCCAAAGGGGAAGTCAAGCAATAATAAGGGAACTTGACCCACACCTAACGAAAGAGTTTGGTAGCTCGAAGGAAGCAGAAGCAAAACCTGCTTTCTCTCTGTCCCAACCTCCAAGGTTGAAACCTCCCGTTTCCCTTGAATGGTACCCCAGGGTAGGTGTGTACTAATAACACCAGGGCGATCTCTATATCTATAGGGACCTACCCCCTGCCACTTCTTCCTCTAAGTAAAGTTGATAGATTTCTGTCTGAGTTTTCAAGTGCCATCTTTTTTTTAGGAGAGTATGCCAATATGATCTTAATGAGGTGCGGGGCTTTGCATCTGACATTTGTTGGGCTTTCCTCTGCGGGAGCCCGCGTCCCGGCCTTTTTGTGAGATTGTATTTCTCTTTCGAGCGTTCAAAGCTCCAAGTGCTAGAATCAATGGATGCATACCCAGCTCCAAATACAGATGCAAAGCCTCCAGACTTAATTCGGGAACGGAGTAACCTAGACTTTTCTAATAAAATAAAAAAGAGAACGGTGTCTACCTGAACAAGAACATAAAGATGTTGTTAGTTTATTGGCTTTAGGACAGAGTAAACATACGGAGTCGGTTCTTGAACTTCTATATAAATAATTGTTTTTCAGAGCGCGCTACCCCTTCCCAAAACACCTGTGACGCGTGCGACATGTGTGCGAAAAGTACTTTAGCATATGTAGAGGTTCTCGAACTGCGAAACCAAAAGTCACGATAGAATGGTTTCTATCCGGACCACGAATCCGGAAAGCGCAAGAATGTGCCTTTTATTTGTACTCCGGAATATGAGACTTCCTTTCAAGCACTGAAATTTAATTAATCAGTGCACCTGTACTTGCTTTACCTGACTTTAACAAGCAGTTTGTGCTAGAAACTGATGCATCTGATTCGGGCACTGGTGCTGTTCTGCTTCAGGAAATGTTAGCGCTTCTACTTCGACTACTCGTGCCCCGATTACAACACAAGACGACGTCGGCCCACGAACCAGACCCAGGAAGAATACGAAGTCCAATTTCCTCAACCGCGCACATGGATAAGTCTTGATCGGGCCAAGCCGGCCTATGAGACAGCTACTAGTGAACAGCGAGCTCTTGTTTTAAGATTACTCGAGCCTACCTAGTATAGTGAACAGCAAGCTACACTACTTCAAATCTCTTCTCTCTTCGAAGTTTGCAGCATAGAATGGGTATTGTATCCAAAATAGTGTTTCCTTAATGGCATAACAAAAGAAAATGGATTTCTAAAAAGAAAAGAAGTTGGAAGATAATTATGATATTGATATAGTGTGACCTGACCCCTGTTGCTCCAAGTGAAATTCAGTCTAGGGTTCTTAAAGAATTGGAAAAAGGGATCCAATAGAAAAATAGAATCAGACTCAAGTTCCGAAGTAATTACACTTAATAGAAAAACGGACTCAGGTTCAAGTTCTAAAGTAATTACACGTATAGAAACTCAAAAAGAAATCGATACGATCCACGTCATAATCCATATTGGATTCCCTAATTCATTAAAGAAAAAAGGAGCAATCGAAGAATTAGAGAAAGATCTACAAAAGGAAATCCACTCTAACCGAACTATCAGTGATCCCAGATATCAACCTTCAAACCTTTTTCTTTGAATCTCAGGGAGGCTTTCTCGGGGATAAGTTAATTCCTATGGATGTCTACTTTCCGGGCTGCCCACCTAAACCGGAAGCAGTTATAGATGCCCTAACAAAACTTCGTAAGAAGATATCGTGAGAAATAGTTGAATCTGCGCCTGGCGCTCTCCTCTATCTTCTAAGGTCCTTAACCATCTCCCTGAGAAAAGTAGATAGTAAAAGCAAAAATAGACTCAATATAGCTTTCCGCGTTGAAGTTAAGGATTGAATGAATTAATTGTCCGAAACCCTACTTGTGAATGAATGTCTCCTGTCCTTTGGCATCCCAGTGAAGAAGTTGACTTACTTCCGAATGAAGCGAACTCTGAATAAGGTTTTCAGATCGACCAAAAAAGAGATTATTTATTGTAAGTGAATGGAGAAAAAATAAAAAGTCTTTTAAATAGGACGGACAGGTTTAATCCTTTGTTTTCAGAAAAACCAGTGAGATTGACAACCTCATCGCAAGTTGGGGACAGAGTTCTGTGGTTGTGTTGTGCAGGTCTCCATGTTGTTGTTGGCATTGATAGTGCGCCCTGCCAACGTTTAGCTAGCAACACCTTTGGGGTGTTTCCTTGCTCCTACTGGTTCGATTAAACCTTGGTTTCATACTGAGGAAAAACTTGCTTTTGTGCTCATCATACCTTCCTCTTGGGGTTCCCCAACGAGCTCGATATATTTTGGGCCATCAAGCTATTTTTCTGGCGCCGTTGCCGGGGAGTCAAGGACATCTTCACAAGGGGAGTCCCTCATAACCAATCCCTTTACTTTGTTATTTTTGTTTTGCTTAGTTTACTTTTGCTTTGTTTGCTTGTTTCTTTATCAAAAACACAAAAAATTAGTTTTACAAGTTTGCTTTCTTTATTAAAAACACAAAAAATGACTACCCTTGAAAACACTAAAAATCACTAGCACCAACAACAATGATTTTATGAGCACACCTATTGCTCCACCTGTTCCTAAAGCTACTTTTTTGAGATAAAACCTACTTTACTCAATCTTGTTATGAGAGAACAATTTTCTGGTATTGGTAATGAAGATGCTGCTGCTCATCTAAATAACTTTGTTGAACTTTGTGAGATGCAAAAGCATAGGGATATAGATGGAGATATTATTAAGCTGAAATTGTTTCCTTTCTCTTTGAGAGGAAAAGCTAAAGAATGGTTGAATTCCTTAACTAGGAATAGTATTGATTCTTAGACTAAATGCAAAGATGCTTTCATTGGAAAATACTATCCTCCTGCTAAGATTATATCTATGAGAAGTGAAATAATGAAGTTTAAACAATATGATAATGAACATGTTGCTCAAGCTTGGGAAAGAATGAAATCTTTGGTAACGAATTGTCCCACTCATGGACTGACTGCTTGGATGATCATCCAAACTTTTTATGCAGGATTGAACTATTTTTCAAGGAACCTATTTGATTCTGTTGCTGGAGGTACCTTTATGACCATTACTTTGTGTGCTGCAACAAATCTTATGGATAATATGATGGTTAACTCCTCCGAATGGCATACTGAAAGAGCTCCACAAGGTAAGAAGGTAAATTCTGTTGAGGAAACCTCCTCCTTGAGTGATAAGATTGATATTATTATGTCTATGCTTGTTAATGGTAAAGCCTATATTGATCCAAATAATGTTCCCTTAGCCTATTTGGTTGCTCAAGAAGTGCAAGTTGATGTGAACTTTATAAGAAATAATAATTTTGGCAACAATGTTTATGGTAATAACAATTATAGGCCCTACCCTCCTAATAATACTTATGGTTATAATGGTAAACCTGGATTACCTAGTGAAGGAAGAATTTTAGAAGTTCAAAGAGCCACTAAGAACTTCATGCAAATGCAATATGAGAAAAATAAACTATTTACTAAAACTATGGAGGAACAATCTACCATTTTGAAGAATATTAGCCATCAACTTGAGAGTTTGAATAGAGAAATTCCTAGTTTGCAATTGAAACTTTCTAATGCTGAAAGAAATATATCATCTTTGTCTGAAGCACAATCCTCTTTGATTAATAAAATGGCTGCTAAACCTGAGACTATTGATAATCCCTTTGCTGCTACTAATGCCATACAAGTAAGAATTGATGAAAATGTTAGACTATTAGCTGAATTGCATGCTAAATGGGAAAGAGAAGATGAAATTGCTAGAAACATTAGTGTTTCTACTATCACTACCACTAGTGTTGAGGCAAGTAATAGCTCTACTACTTTAGATACTAATTATGGTTTTGATCTTGATTGTTGCAACATCTCTGATTTTATTAAGTTCCTACAAAAGCTTGTTAAAAGTCCTAATACTAGTGCTATGAATATGGCCTTTACAAAACACATTATTGATGCTCTCATAAAGATTAAAGAAGAAAAGATGAAATATAAAGCTTCTATTCCTATAAAACAAGAAGATGGTTGGGAACCCATCATCAATATGAAAGTGAATGATTTTGATTTTAAAGCTTTATGTGATCTTGATAGTACCGTTTCTATTATCCCTAGAAGGATTTATGATATGCTTGATTTGCCACCACTTGAAGATTGTTATTTGAATGTCCCACTTGATGATAATGCTAAAAATAAACTCATGGGGAGTATTAATGATGTTCTTATTATGGTTAACAATGCTTATGTCCCCGTTGATTTCTATGTTTTGGATGTTGAATGCAATGCTTCTTGTCCTATTACTTTGGGAAGACCTTTTCTTAGAACTATTGGTGCCATTATTGATATGAAAGAAAGCACCATTAAATATCAACTCCCACTCAAGAAAGGTATAGAACACTTCCCTAAGAAGAGAGAGAAGATTTCTTTTGCCTCTCATATGAAAACAAAATTTGCTCTTAATGCTTCTTCATTTGAGAACACTTGATTCTTTTTTCTCTCTTTCCTCTTTTCTCATATCTCTTTTTTCCTTTTTCTCTTTTTTCTCAATATCTGACTCTTTTTTTATAAGAAGAATGCTTCATAGACAGCTCATTATGGTTCTGGTTTCCATGACAGATGGATTGAACCATGCATTTCTCTAACACATATACATAACTCCATGGACTTACAAGCTCCCCTTTCAATTCAAACCGACGACATCCATAGACAAAAGAACATGATATCAACTAGGTACAAAGTACAAGTGCAATGTTGAAAGCGTTCCCCATGACAGCATGGTTTTGCTAATCCCCAACAAATAAGTGCAAGCATACACAACACAGACGACACAATGGTTCAAGTTTATTAAGGGCAAGAAAAGTAAAGTGTGTCATCAAGTTCGTGAGAGCTTTAATCACTAGTTTTCTCATAACAAGTTTAATTCAGAAGGTAGATAAAAACATGAATATACTTGAAATAGCATATTGTAGTAGGTAGGTATGGTGGACTCTTTGGAATAACTTGGTTTAGGGAGTTGGATGCAATCATGCAGGCGACAAAACATCATTGATCAAAGCATAAAGTGATACTACAAGTTGAAAACTAAAGTGACTTGGGATAGTCATACATGAGTTAACCCAAATAAAGCATCAAGGAGAATACCATAATACTATGCTTTAATAATCTCAATTGTTTATAACAAGTCATGCTACAACAAATAATACTAAGCATAAAGCCAAAACAATATCAAGCATGGCATGACAAAGCATAGGCCACAGTCAAAAATAAGCTCTTTTTACCACTTAAGCATGAACTTTCCTACTCTTTTCCAATCCAAACCAAACTATTTGAAAACCAATGTATGAAAGAGGGGGTCCAACCAATTTATTCAGCAAACTAAGAAAAAAAATCAAAAGAAAAACCAAAGCCCAAGAACAACACAACTGTGCATGAAATAATAAAAATGAAGCGTTTGGAAGAAACCTGGTATTTTTATTGATGAAGAGGGGGATGCCTTGGGCATCCCCAAGCTTTGACGCTTGTACTTCTTGGATATTTCTTGGGGTGACACGCGTGGAATCCCCAAGCTTGAGCTTTAGTCCATTCTTCATCTCATTATTCATTACTTCCATACACCTGAAATTTTTCCTTCATACAAAACTTCACACAATCTTTATTAGCAACATTAGTGCACTCAATATAATAGGTCTTTAGGTTCCCCAAGGTTAAGAATAAAAGTAAGAGAGGTTAAGAATAAAAGTAAGAGAGGTAAGGGCAAGCAATTTGGTTTTAATGCTTCTTCATTTGAGAACACTTGATCCTTTTTCTCCACCAAGCATTCATCAGTTCCCCAAGGTTAATAATACAAGTAAGAGAGGTAAGGGCAAGAAATTTGGTTTTAATGCTTCTTCATTTGAGAACACTTGATCTTTTTTCTTGCTTCTTATGCCTAACTTAAAGGCGTTAAAGAAAAGTACTTATTGGGAGATAACCCAAAAGTTTTATATGAGTCTTGGAAGTTATTACTTCAGTAATAACCGATCCTTATCCTTTTTATTTGCTTTTTGTGCCAAGACTAACCTCTAATGAGGGAGAAGTAATGATTGGGAAAGTTGCTGTCCTGAAACAGATTTCTGTGCTTCACCGTAAAAATTCGTCTAAAATCTCTGTACGTCCTTTTGAGGCGTGAATTTTTGTGCTTCTGCCCCAGGTTGTTATCTAACTTTCTTTAGTTCAACACTTTTCGATTTGAGCAACAGAAGGTCTTCGAACAAATTCGTCTTTACCTGCTGGTCTGTTTTGACAGATTTCTGCCATTTTTTGCATTTGCTTCTTGTTGGTTCCTCTTTGAGTTATTTTGGGGAATTGAGCTTTTTGAGGGAAGAGCTACAGTAGCTAGTGTTTTAATGGAAGTTTTTATTGGTGTTGGAACTGAATCTAAAGACCTATTATCTTGAGTGCACTAATGTTGCTAATAAAGATTGTGTGAAGTTTTGTATGAAGGAAAATTTCAGGTGTATGGAAGGAATGAGTAATGAGATGAAGAATGGATTAAATCTCACGCTTGGCGATGCCACGCGTGTCACCCCAAGAAATATCCAAGAAATACAAGCGTCAAAGCTTGGGGATGCCCAAGGCATCCCCCTCTTCATCAATAAAAATCCCAGGTTTCTTCCAAACACTTCATTTTTATTATTTCATGCATAATTGTGTTGTTCTTGGAGCGTCTTCTTTTTCGTTTTCGTTTTGGTTTTTCGTTTGATTTGTTTGCTTAGTTTGATGAATAAATTGGTTGGACCCCCTCTTTCATACATTGGTTTTCAAATAGTTTGGTTTGGTTTGGAAAAAGAGTAGGAAAGTTCATGCTTAAGTGGTAAAGAGAGCTTGTTTTTGACTGTGGCCTATGCTTTGTCATGCCATGCTCGACATTTTTTGGCTTTATGCTTAGTATTATTTGCTGTAGCATGACATGTTATAAACAATTGAGATTCCTTAATGTGCCTTTGAAGAATCATGCGTTGTTTTAGCATAGTATTGTGGTATTCTCCTTTGATGCTTTATTTGGGTTGACTTGGCACATGCTCACACCATGTTATGACTATCCCAAGTCACCATAGCCTTTATGATCCTTTTAGTTTTCATCTTGTAGTATCACTTTATGCTTTGATTAATGATGTTTTGTCGCTCTGCATGATTATGGCCATTATTGCTCCCTTAGTTTGTCGCTCCCAGTCTTTTGCTAGCCTCCGTAACAAAGTATGAGTTCCACTCATGCATCCAACTCCTAAAGCCAAGTTATTCCAAAGAGTCCACCATACCTACCTACTAGCATATCCTATTCCAAGTATATTCATGTTTTATCTACCTTCGGAATTAAACTTGTTATGAGAAAACTAGTGATTAAAGCTCTCACGAACTTGATGGCACACTTTACTTTTCTTGCCCTTAATAAACTTGAACCATTGTGTCGTCTATATTGTATATGCTTGCACTTATTTGTTGGGGATTAGCAGAACCATGCTTTCATGGGGAACGCTTTCAACATTGCACTTGTACTTTGTACCTAGTTGATATCATGCTATTTTGTCTATGGATGTCGTCGGTGTGAAATGAAAGGGGAGCTTGTAAGTCCACGGAGTTATGTATATGTGTTAGAGAAATGCCTGGGCCGCTGGTGTAATCCATGATGTCATGGTGGAAACCTGCAACGTAACCATAATGAGCTGTCTATGAAGCATTCTTCTTATAAAAAAGAGTCAGATATTGAGAAAAAAGAGAAAAAGAAAAAAAATATGAGAAAAGAGGGAAGAGAGAAAAATGCACCATATTCACATGGTAAATAAGAAGATTGCTGAGATGCTCGTTGTCTGCTTGCCTTGTCATTTTGATATGGGGATTCTTCCGTATCATCGGGCAAGGGTACCTGTCATGGTTCTCTATGATACACATGTACTTACGATGATAAGAACTTACCGGTGACTAAACTTGAGTAGCATGAGGAGCGGCCCTCGTATTCAAGGGACATGAGATTTCCAACTTATACTTCGTCAAGCATATACACCATAGTTTGTTCACTTTAACCTTAATCACTTCAAGATGCTTATGATAGGGGCAGTGAGAGCTAAAAGCTATTAAGTACCATAATTTTTGTAAGCTCTTTATGTTGGGGATATACTTTCCGGGTATCCTCACAGTTCCTCACTGACCAGGGTGGCCCACTTCGGGTTAGAGCTTTGCTTCACAAGCGGCCCAGTCAGGGAGAAGAGATGGAGTCCAATCCGGCTAAAGGAAGGCCCATAAGACTTACTGACATAGGCCTGTAGTCTTACTTGTAGTTCAAGATGTACTCTGTAACTGACTCTTAGTCGTAGCCGGATAGATCTCTCTTGTAAACCCTAGGCCAGATATCTATATAAGCCGTTCTAGGAAGAGCCTTTAGGGCAACTACCACCATACAATAGTCTACAACCTCAACTCGCACAGGCGAAACCCTTGTAACCCATATTCCGGCTATGTCGTATTACTGGATTGCTAGCAGGAGTAGGATCCGTCCAAAGCTGGCGGATTCGAACCTGGGTAAACTTGTGTGCTCACCGTCCCGGAATACCGTACGTCTCACACCCCTCTCTTCCACACGCCTCGAGGACCCCCTCATGGCATACTTGTCATCAATCCGACGACACTTGGCACCCACCATGGGGTAAGTGAGATTCGGATCTGTGTTCCGAGTAGAATCTGCAAGAATCGGAATCAGCGAGACTATCGTTGTTGGTCGCACCCTCTATGCTAGGACGTCCCTCTCATCGTCCTAGAAGAGACTTGGATTCCGGCTAGGGAGGTCGTGACCACCTACACCATCATGTCTTTCGGTGAGATCGATGTTTACATCAGTTTCGCTGAACCTGCCCCAACCACCCCAGCGGTGATGATAGAAGCAGAAGAAATTTTTGGGTCCCCCCTGTCCGTGGAGGCGGCAGAGTTCGGGATCTCAGAAAACCCTAATCCCACCCAGCCTGCACCAGTTGCGGAGATAGTGGAGAAAGCTGAACCTGAGTCAGGTCTCGCGGTACATGTCGGATCTGGAGTGGATGTCCCTAGCGAGTATGAATCCCAGATCGATCCACCTGCAGAGGTCGAAATCCAGGAAGAGCAAGAATATAACTCTGGTTCTGGCTCTGATGACGTCGGGACGGACAGGCCCTTCCTGAGATACACACTAAGACGCATGGTGATGCAAAACTCAGGGGTAGATGCAATCCTCGAGACCATCATGCATTTCGATGAAGCCTACTATGAAGACCGCAGTTATCTCAGGAGGAGCACATCGCACTTTGTTGGATATGTGGGATCTGGATCCGGCTCCGCTGATGCTGGAGACAATGCCGACTCTATGTTGGAGGCTATCGGAACAAGCGTCAAATTATCGGCATCTTCGGATGACTCCATGACATCGGCATATTTCTAGAAGTTCTCCACGGAATATGAAGAGGAGATTAACTCCACAACTGCTGCAAAAGAAGAAGGCATGGACGAAGGATCCGAAGAAAACTCTCCCAAAGCACATGACAACATGGATCTCAGAGATGATCCCGAGAACCAAATGGCCGAAAGTACCGATCAAAGTTTGACTTCGAGAAACGGGCCCAAAGCCGTCTTTGCTATCGGCGCTGCCAAGAAGGCAAAGAAGAAGAACAAGAAGAACAAGACACTGACAAAAGACCCTCCGGTAGAGGAGGGGATTGCCGAGGAATATGAGGAAGACTCGGATGGAGCACTTATCCTAGACGAGCCCAAAGAAGAGTTGGTGGATGGACACGTGATCACTGAAGGTGCACGTAAACTCATCGATGCTGCATTAACCACACATATTCCTATAGCTACAGAACTTACTACTAAAGATCTAGAAGAAAGGGCCCAGGCCCTAGAAGCACGTCGCGAAGTACTCCTCGATGAAGCCAAAAACCTCGAGGAAGAAAAGAAACGCATGGCAACTACAGAGAAGTACAACTCTAGGCAACATCAGAAAACCAAGAAAGGGCATACTCATGACGACCAATTCCCGCAGATTCACAAAGTCCTCTTTGGAGGAGAACATGGGATGCCTCGACACGGCAGTAACAGGGATTAGGTGTATCCAACTCCAGTGCAAAACACCGTGGCGGCTCGAGAAATCCTATCTGCTAATCCAGGCCCAGAGCAGATCTGATTAGGCATTAAACTACTCAACAAGGGTCTGGAGCAACAAAAGGTCGCCCTGTCCGGAAGCCAAAAACTGGTCTCCCATTCTGACCAATGTCGCACGGATCCAGCCTGGAATGACGTAAGACCCCAACGTGTTCCATAACAGCATCATCATTCCAACCGTCGGGAAGACAACTACTCAAGAACCGGATCTTCAGGATAGCACCACAAAGCTGCACGTGACTGGCGTAACGTTACCCGAGTTGTGGAGCAAGAGACAATCGCTGCGCTGAATCCGAAGAATCCTCCCCGGCAAGAGTCGAAGGATCGCAGGGAAGAAGATAAAGAGAAGCGTCAGGAGGAGGACTGACAAAGAATGCCACCTCCTAGACACACAAGCCGTCTAGCTGATGGGTGAGGGAACGACGGACACCGTGCCAACACAAACCGGTAGGGGGCTCGTCGTAATGAAGATCCTCCCCGGAACCGGAATAATGACGCTCCGGACGGAGGCCGGCGATCAGCCAGAAACAACCCAGCTGCTCCACCCTCTCCACCAGGTAGCCATCACAACGGCTCCCAAGGAGGCCAAGGAGGGTGTCATGGTGGGGGAGGTGGTGGAAGAAGCCGAAGTCTGGCTCCAAGGCACCGCAGCCGTCATTCGGGACGATCTTTATCCCCAAGTGACGCAAGACACAGGATCGATTCCAACATAGAAGCACGGCGCTATGAAAATGATGATATATATGTGGGACCAAAGTGCTTCAAACCACGTATAAGAGCCACAAAATTCCCGGAAGGATTTGCTATCTCAAGACATATTCAAGCCTATGACGGTATAGCTTGGCCAGATACTTAGCTCCAGGATTTCTTCCAAGCTTACTATATCGCTAAAGGCGGAAACAGCCTGGTCGCAGCCTGATATCTCCCACTCATGTTGCGGAACACGGGACGATCTTGGCTCAATGAACTTCCGAAGAACACCATCCAGAACTGGTATGACATGCAAAGTGCGTTCTTTCGGAATTTTGAAGGCACATACCAGAGGCCCTGTACGGTAGGAGACCTACAGCGTTGCACCCAGAAAGCCGGAGAAACTTGCCGGGATTATCTCGGACGATGGATCGACACCAAGAACTCCTGTGGAGGAGTAAACGACCAAACTGCGATTGAAGCTTTCATTGCAGGACTCCCAATTGGTTTACTACATCATCACTTGAAGTGTGACAAGGTCACTAATTTGGAAGAGATGATAGAAACAACGAGCAAGTATGCAGATGTTGACGATGATGTAGAGGGATTACTGGCCAAATGCTAGATTTCCTCCGTAGATTTCTGAGACAGGCCAAGTTTGGCAATTCCCGGATTACTTAGGAGATTGCCGGCGAAGATTTCTGCCGAGGGATCATTACCCGAAGTGGGTTCACCCTTATCAACACCTGAGTCACTCATGGTGACGTCAGTAAGCGACTCAAGGATCGCGGGCTCTGCTGTTTGAGTCGGATCTTCTACAACAGTCAGAGATTGAGTAATCTCCGGTGCTGTAGAAGGCTGAGGAGTGGGAGTCGGAGGAGCCACGGCAGGAGAAGCTAATTTGAGCTTCGACTGGCGCAGTGGCTTCGAGGCCGCTTCCTTCCCCTTGCCCTTGATGAGCTGTTTAGCTCTGAGAAGATAATATAACAAAGAACAGTACATCTCAGAAGGAATTACAGGCAAAATACAATGACCTTGCGAGGAAAGATTACCTCTTCACAACAGGCACTTCTTTGGTGCTGATGGCCAATGTTCGAGCTTTGTGTTTCCGAGGAACGACATCCGGCATTGGGACCAACTGACCCTCATCCTGAGAAAACTCAGGAGGGTATCCCTCGATAGGAGCAAACTCCGACTCGAGGAGGTCAGCAAGATGAAAAGGAAAAACATCCCAGTATTGCAAAGATAACATATGGATGAGCACGAAAAAGAGTTAGTGCTGAAGTTTACCGGGACAACAGGATTTTCCGCTGTATGCATGTCCAGGGATAGCTCCGGAATGTTCCTCTCGATCCACTCCCTTATCAGCCATTTGATTTGGCTTACATAATCTTTTGGCTTTAAGGACTTGGAGCTAACACGGAGGGAGTCATTCTTCGACGACGTGATGGAGTGCATCAGTCGATCTCCATGAAGTTGAAGAGGTTGGATCCGGCGCGCCACCCAACATTGAACTAAGTTGGACCCTTTGAGGCGCTTGTGCTTCATCAGATATTCGATCTGTCTCTTGGCGAGAAACAGATTGTCACTGAGAGTCGGAGCAGCCTCCTCCCAAGATTCTTGAGGCGTGGCGGCTCCATCTACGAAAGCCGGCAAAGCTGTGTCTTTGCCGGGAGCGGGGATATCCTTGTGGTAGAAGAAGGTGGACGGCCATTGTTTGACCGGATCACTTGCCATAATCCAAGGATAAACGCGCTCGCGCCTAACCGAAAAACTAATTGTGCCAGTAATATAAGGATTACCGGTAGTAATGGAATTTCTCCGGACATGAAAGTAGTACCGGAAAAGAGTAAGGCTCGGCCTAATGCCGAGATACCCCTCGCACAAAGAAGCGTACGCGCTCATCTCTAAGATGGAGTTCGGGGTAAGATGGTGGAGATGAACGCCATAATGATCTATAACCTCAGAAAAGAATTCCGAGGGAGGAAAAGACAGACCTATGTCAAGGTGAGTGCCGGAATGTACTCGCTCGTTGTTGCAGGGGTTGGGGACGGTTTCGCTGAAGCAGCTCCTCCAGTCGCCGGCACGGAGGAGACCTTCGTCTTCAACGACCTGGAGCTTGGGATTGTCCAGGACGCAGGGGATCCAGACTCCACGGTGGCTCTCCCTCTCTGCCGCCGCCGGCGCTGTCGCCGTTGCTGCTGCCGCTAAGCTGGAGGATGATGAAGAAGCCATTCTATCCAGTGCGCCGGTGACCTTAGATGGGCGGCGCTGGAGGTGTTTTTGCGGGAGAAGTGGAGCACAGGGTTCATGGGAGGCTTAGAGGAGAAGGAAATGGTGCTAGAACTGGTGAAGAGGATTGGAGGAGAAATCCACACCACTTATATCCGCCAGGCGTGTCAAGATTCGTGTAAACGCTACAGTGAACATGCCACGCATCGTGGAAAGGACGGGGAAACCTCCATGCGATGATTACGCCGCCTTGATCTCCATGCATGCATTGAAACGGCGCCTCGGTTCCGCAAAAGGCGGACCCACCAACGGTCGTGCTGACAGGAAATGTCTGTCAGTGACATGACTTGACCATGTCTGGTGTCAGGCTACGTTAGAGACCAAGATCCGGCTTAGTTTGAATTTCATGCTGGAAATCTGAATAAATGCACTGATAGGTCTGAATTATTTTTAAGACCCGGATCGTATCTTTTGTTTTCAAGTTTCAGGAACCCTTCAAGATAGATGATGATGAATCCGACTTTGGATCTTGGAGGCTTCCAGGGGCTGCTATTGGGGATATACTTTCCGGGTATCCTCACAGTTCCTCACTGACCAAGGTGGCCCACATCGGGTTAGAGCTTTGCTTCACGGGTGGCCCAGTTAGGGAGAAGAGACGGAGTCCAATCCGGCTACGGGAAGGCCCAGAAGACTTACCGACATAGGCCCGTAGTGTTACTTGTAGTTCAAGATGTACTCTGTAACCGACTCTTAGTCGCAGCCGGATAGATCTCTCCTATAAATCCTAGGCCGGATATCTATATAAGTCGTCCTAGGGAGAGCCTTTAGGGCAACTACCACCAGACAATATTCTACAACCTCAACTCGCACAGGCGAAACCCTTGTAACCCATATTCCGGCTCTGCCGTATTACTGGATTGCTAGCAGGACTAGGATCCGTCCAAAGCCGGCGGATTCGAACCTAGGTAAACTTGTGTGGTCACCGTCCTAGAATACCGTACGTCTCACACCCCTCTCTTCCACGCGCCTCGAGGACCCCCTCATGGCGTACTTATCATTAATCCGACGACACTTTATGAAACTTGAATCCCTACTTCCTTCTATGAAGGCCTTTCTTTTACTTTTTTGTTGAGTCCCCACCTTCTACCTTTATGCACCTACTTTGAGAGCAAAGTGGCCATTCTTAGTTCTATGTGCATTGTCCCAATACTTGTTGATTGATGCATAACTTTGATATTGCTTGTTTTAAACTATTTGTATCTAGTCACTCTTATGAACTTTGAAGGTGACCTATCCATTTATGTTTGCTACTCTATGAGGGACAAGCTGAATACTACTGTGTTATGTTTTCTTTATGTGAAACAAATAAACGTCTTGCAAAGCATTGTTATTCATGAATATTTTGTTTATGCATTTTCATGTTGCAACATAGTTTCTTTGTCTTATTGCTAGAACTTTGTATTTCATATTATGATTGAAGTACTATGATCCCAGCTTCGAATGTTTTACAAATACTTTGATCAAGTTTATGATGGTGCATGTCACCTCAAAAATTATTCTTTCTTTTTATCACATACGTACTCGAGGACGAGCAGGAGTTAAGCTTGGGTGTTCCATGCTTGGTTTTATCTACTTTCTTGTGTTTTGTCCACACTTTGGAGTACTTTTCATATGATTTCTTGGACTAACCTATTAACAAGAGTCATAGTGCCAGCTGCCTGTTTTCTGCTGTTTTTGGTTCCAGGAAAGTTAGAAAATGAATATTATCAGAATTGAACGGGACAAAAGCCAAAGTCAGTTTTCACCGAGGGACACCTAGAGCCAGAATACAAGACGGAGAGGGGCAAGGGCCCGGCCATACCACCTTGCCCGCGCCAGGGGGTGGTCTAGCCACCCCAGGCACCCCGTCGACCTCTCCTTCCGCCTATAACTTGCCTCCGATACAGAACCCCTAAGTACCCGCTCAAAATTCCACGAAAGAGTCTGTAGCCGCCGTCATCTCCATCCCTAGATCGAGAGGGATCTGAAGCTCTTCCCGGCACCCTGTCGGAGAGGGGAATTCACCCTGGAGGCCTTCTTCATCATCATGCAAGCCTCTGGTGTGATGTGTGAGTAGTTCATCTCTAGACTACGGGTCCATGTAGTAGCTAGATGGCTGGTTCTCCTCCTTTGTGCTATCATGTTTAGATCTTGTGAGCTCCGTTCATGATCAAGATCATCTATTTGTAATTCTTCATGTTGTGTTTGTGGGGATCCGATGGATATTGAGATGCTATTTCAGATTGATTATTGATTCTATCATGTCTTTGTTATTTGTGATCTTGCATGCTTTCCGTTGTTAGTAGCTATCTTGGCCAAGTAGATGCTAGCAACTCCAAGAGTTAGTATTTATGCTCGATAGTGGGTTCATGCCTCTGGTAATCTGGAGAAGTGACAGAAATCTCTAAGGTACTAGATGTGATGTTGCAACTAGGGAGAAAACCACAATCCTTTGTTCATAGGACAATCGTATTGTTTACTTTACACGTAATTCGTAATGCAATTATCCGTTGCTTTCAACTTAATACTAGAGGGGGTTCAGATGATAACCTGAAGGTGGATTATTAGTCATAGATGTAGTTGGATGGCGGTCTATGTATAATGTTGTAATTCCCAATCGAATCTCAAAGGAGTCAAGATGAGTAGTATATGCTTGTATGCTTTCTCGATGTTTGTCAGTTGCCCCGCTGTAATTTATTCACCCAACATGTCATCTATCTTAAGGAGATCCACCTCTAGTGAACTATGGACCCCGGTCCTTTCTTTTACTATCAATCTACAATCAATTGTTTACTGTTTTTTGTTTACTTTCTGCAAACTATTACTTTCTTCCACTCGATACGTTTAATCCTTTGTTTTCAGCAAAACCGGTGAGATTGACAACCTCATCGCAAGTTGGGGACAGAGTTCTGTGGTTGTGTTGTGCAGGTCTCCACGTTGCTGCTAGCACCGGTAGTGTGCCCTGCAAAAGTTCAGCTAGCTACACCTTTGGGGTGTTTCCTTGCTCCTACTGGATTCATAACCTTGGTTTTGTAACTGAGGGAAACTTACTGCTGTGCTCATCACACCTTCCTCTTGGGGTTCCCCAACGAGCTCGTTAGTACACGAGTCAGCATCCCTCCTTCTCCAAAACCCAAGTCCATAGCAATGGGCATTGATGAGTTTAACCCTCGTCAATTGGCACCGTCTATGGGAACTAGGAGTGCTGATGCCACGACTTCTTCAGCCCCGTCAACTATGATCTACAACTCCGCAACAGCGGAGATTCGCCTCCTCTTCGGTGCTTTCGACTTCACCGTGCACATGCTGGCCACTCGCCAGGATTTCAAGTCCGTGGGTGATGGGATTGGCCTGGTGTCAACACCCGGATTTTTAAGTCCAGATGCATGTTATGCCGTACATCGCAATCCCAGGATTACCATTTTTGCGAGAGATAACAGAAGTGGTACCACAATAAATCATCCATTACAAACCATATTATAGGTCTTACAAATAAAGGATCTCATGATCCAGTCTTAATACAATCAAAGTTGTCAACACCCGGATTTTTAATCCCAGATGCCCGTTATGCCATACCTCACAATCCCAGGATTACCATTTTTGCGAGACATAACGGATTGTATATCACAGTACATCATCCATTACAAACCATACATAAGGTTTTACACAAATAAGGATCTCATGATCCATTCTTTAATACAACAAACAGCGGAAATAAACGATAGAGTAGCGGTGGGGTCCATCTTCAGGGGCACAGGCAATGCTAACGAAGGCAGATAGTCCTAGTTATCATAGCCGTCCTGCTGACCATCATCTTGACAATCTCCTTCATAGTCTGGCCATGATAATAGCCAGGGAAAAAAGCCATGAGTACTCTTTAAGTACTCGCAAACTACTACTAACAAGGGTTATAATTCTAAGTTAAAGTGCTGAAGTTAAAGAATAACTATCAAGTTAAGTTTGAAACCTAAGCTGAGTTCTGAAGCAAGAAAAGATAAAGTAAAGTTCTAGAATCACTTAAGTTGGGAAGCTAATTTCATTAACACAACCCTGTTGTGGTCAACTCAAAGTTCATCATTCATTTCAAGTTATTTAGAAAACATCTGACAACGAAACAGTATGGCCATTCCAACTGTCCATAACCGCGAACGCGGCTATTCGAATAGTTTGACACTCTGCAGAGGTGGTACACTTTCACCACAAGATTCGATACATCTGTTAGGGATAACCCTGAGTCATCATACTTAGTATGCAGATAATCAAACATAACCTTCCCTTTACACACCCTAGTACAAGCACCTCTCCTATGAGTACGGCCTCCCAACCATGACCATCAGTCATCTTGGGCACTGCATAGGTTGACATCATTGAGAGGTAGCCTCAGCTCAAACCTCTCCCGTGAGGGAACTAATACTAATGCATATAAATTTCTAGCTAAGCCTTATCCAATTCAGGTAATGTGGTTGTACGGTAAATTTGGAATGGTATCGCATCTGAATCCAACCATCAGTTTTATAAAAGGGTTAAGGCTGATGCCTCATCATTTTCATCATCATAAACCAATTGTGTTTCTCAACACATGTCAAAACATCTCAATAGAATGACTCATCATTCCAAGGTTTTCATAACTCATTTTCACCAAGTGTTCCCATCTAAAGTGACTCAAGTTTTTGAGCTATTCTAAAGTACTAAGTTAAGAGTGTTCACTAAGGTGGAAAGATGGGAGCAATCTAATGCCATAGAATGACATCTAAAGGTTTCTAAGTAGGTCAAGTTTTATACTCTTTATGCTACCTTCAAAATTAATTAAAGAACTTTGTGTAAACTAAGGGAGGTAAAACTTGTCAATAAGACTTGGGGTACTAATAGTTAAAGGGGTGTGATCAAAGTATGCTTAAGGCATCTTTACTAAACCATTTAGTTTTATTCTATCTTGCTAACAATAGCTTACTAAAGCATGTTTGCAAGGGTTAGCTTGCCACTAATATCTTGCCTTGGTTGGTGCAGTGGTTGAAGTTTTCTTCTTCTTCTTCTTGGTAGAACTCCTCCTCCTCGAAGGGTTGGTCGGTACTATCGTCTAGAAATACATAGGGAGTGCACAATCACCAACAATACTTAACTAGGCTAAGTAGTATTCTAAACCACACGATTGATGATCTATTATCATCCCAAACATCACAAGTTTTAATTCAATAGTTTCAACCTTTCTATGTTAGAAAAGTAATTTCTACTCATTGAAAAATTAACTAAAATTTAATATTCACCACCAAAATATGGGATCATGTGGACACATGTCCTCACCACATATTCTCACATGTGGGAATGAGATTTAAAGGTTGGATCAATATTACTTTGGTTTAAGTTTATTATTTAATGATTTAAAGTGACTAAAAATGGCTATATAGCATTATTTTGGTACTAGTCCAAAGTCACTGCCTGTAAACCATAATATTATTACATATTTGGATATATATGATGAAATGTGATTTTTGAGAGTTGGAATCAACTCAAAAGCTAACTTGGTTGATTTTACAAAAATGTTTCAAGTTGCAAAAGCTTTTGTCTTCTTATTTTTATTAGGAGAAATCTATAACTCTAAATGAATTAAATCCAACGGGCTTGGATAGATCATTTCAATACCTTTCAGACAAAATTAGTTTCATGTAATTTGGATTTGTCAAACTCACAGAATTGAATTTTGAAACACTGGACAGAAACTATATTCTAACTAAAAAGAAAAATCCAGATTTGAATCTACGGACTTGCGCGGGAAAGGAAATGGGCCAGCCCAGTGGCGCTACGCGGCGTGGGGCTCAGCTGACAGGGGGGTCCCACTTGTTAGCGGCACTTAAAACGCGAAACGGTACACGCGCTGTGGGCCGTGCGATTAGAGGCTAGATCTACGGCTGAGGGTCGCTGCGTCGACAGAAGTCTGGCGAAACCCTCGAACCCTAGCGGCTCGGTGGGGGTCTACTGGGGGCGTACCAGGGCTCCAGCGGGGTCGGCGATGTGGGAGAACAAAGTGGAAGACGACGGCGAGGCGAGGCGTGGTCGCGGTGGAGCTTGGGGTGGCCGGAATCAACAGCACCCTTCTTCTCCAGAGGCGGCGGCTCCGGCTCCAATTCCGGCGAACGGCTGCTCCACTTGCTCCGGCGAGAGGTGGGTGAGGTTCAGAGAGGTGAGGGGAGTGGAATGGTGTGGAGAAGAATGGCTAGGGAGGGCTCCTTTTATAGGCCTGACGGTGAGACCGAGCGGGATGGGTGGTCGACGGTGGCAACATGGCTACGGCGATCTAGCGGCATGGCTGGGGATGGTGATCGATGGCCGGTTCGCTGGCGGTGCTCTAGGACTTCAATGCGGCCGTAGGGGCGGTGGTATGTGGTCTAGGCGAGGTGGCGCTCTGAGAGGCAGAGGCGGCGGTGTCCACAGCCAGCGGTGGCTGTGGGGCTTTGGGCGGTGAACGGGGATATCTGGGTGTTCTCCAGGTCAAGGCAGAGCGGTGAGTGCGGGCTGCGGTCGAGCGGCGGCTTGTGCACGCGGGGACAGAGCATGCTCTGCGGGCGGCATCGACATGGTTCGGTGGCACTGGGCACGGTTTCTCCTCGGTGGTCCACGGCTCCTCTTGGCTCGGGCAAGGGACAGAGAGGGGCGGTGCGGTGCTAGCTACCTCCTAGACATGGAGAGAGAAGAGGAGGTGGTTTGCTGCAGCAGGGCAAGTTTGGCCGGCTAGGGTGGTGCTCGGCATGGCATTGCCTTGCCACTAGGGTGTAGGGGATGGGTTGCAAATGGCATGGTTTGATCAAAGGGGGACATAGAGATTAAATGGAGATCAAATGGGGGCAAAACTCTGTTCAAAACAGTGAGCTAGGATTAGAGGTGTGATTCTGCCTACCAAGTGTTTGATGAAATGGCCGCAAGAGAAAAAGTTTTGAATTTTGAGTTCAAAAATTTTGGGTGATCTCCACTAGTGATAGGTAGTCTCTGGTTGCAAGGGTTTTTAAAATGGTGCTCAATTAGATGGTTTTTGAAATAGGGGTGATCTATGCATATGCATTAGATTCAATTTTAAACTTTCATTTAAAATAGTTTACAGAATGTTTTTAGTAGATCAAAAGGTGGGCCTTGGTACCTCATTATGTGTACTAGCAAGGGGTGTAAAGATCAAGAATTGTTTCTGTTAAGAGTTGAGTACTAGGAATAGCCAAAGTAGGCATGAGAGTTAAATTTGTCAAAATGACCATTCCTTCATTTTAATTCTTTTTTATTTGATTTTCTCTAGGAAAAGTTTGGGAATGACGTAGATGATGTTTAAATCAACTAAGAAACATTTTACAAGCATTTAGATCAATCAATCATGGCAATTCAAACAACTCCTATTTTAAATGCACACATATATGAATGCTTTTATTTTGAATTTGGAAAAGTTTTTGTTAACCCCATTTTTGGATGATTTGATCTTGATAAGCTTGGATTGAAGTTTTGGGATGTTACAAAACCTTCCCCCCTTAAACAAAATCTCGTCCCGAGATTTACAAGAAAACTAGGAACTAAAGAGATTTGGGAACTCTGTCCTAATGTAATCCTCGCGCTCCCAAGTGGCTTCCTCCTCAGTATGGTTGCTCCACTGAATCTTGAGAAACTTGATACTCCTGGTCCTGGTGGTTCTGTAGGCTTCTTCTAAGATACGGATGGGCACTTCCCGATAGGTCAGGTCATTGTTGATTTCCACTGCTTTGTGATCGATATTCTTGAAAACTCCAGTCTTCTCAGGCACTTCCAAGCATTTGCGAAGTAACGAGATATGGAACACATTGTGGATGGCTGACATCTCTTCAGGAAATTTAGCGATCGATACTTCTCCTCGACGGTTCAGAATCTTGAAAGGTCCGATATATCTGGGAGCTAACTTTCCCTTCAGACTAAAGCGTTGAGTTCCCTTCAATGGTGAAACCTTGAGATATACGAAATCTCCGACATTGAAAGTCAGGTCTCTCCTTCTCTTGTCCGCATAGCTCTTCTGTCTGGATTGGGCGGTCTTGAGGTGCTCACGAACTTTGTGAACTTTCTCTTCTACTTCTCGAAGAATGTCGGGTCCAAAGATCTGACTCTCTCCTACTTGCAACCAATTCAAAGGGGTACGACACTTTCTTCCGTATAGGAATTCAAATGGTGCCATCTGCAAACTAGCTTGATAACTGTTGTTATATGAGAATCTGCGAAGGGCAGGCAGTCTTCCCATTTTGATCCGTATTCCAACACACAAGCTCTAAGCATATCCTCTAGGATCTGGTTGACTCTCTCAGTCTGTCCATCTGTTTGCGGGTGATACGCGGTATTGAAGTTCAACTTGGTTCTTAATCCTTCCTGAACTTTCTGCCAAAATCTTGAAGTAAACTGAGTTCCTCGATCTGATACTATGGTCTTGGGGGTTCCATGCAGACTAACAATCCTAGCAATGTATAGTTCTGCTAGTTTTGCACTCTGGTAGGTTGTCTTGACTGGTATGAAGTGGGATACCTTGGATACCCAGATTGTGTCATTTCCCCTACTAGAAGTAGGTAAACCGGTGATAAAGTCCATTCCGACGGAATCCCATTTCCATTCCAGAATCTGCAATGGTTGCAATAGTCCTGCAGGTCTCTGATGCTCTGCTTTGACTCTTTGACAGATGTCACATTTGGCGATGTAGATTCCGATATCTCTCTTCATCTTATGCCACCAAAATTTCTCTTTCAAATCCTGATACATCTTTGTTCCTCCGGGGTGGATAGAATAAAGAGTATCATGAGCTTCCTTCATGATAACCTCCTTCAGCTCCGAATCTTCTGGCACACAGATACGTCCTTTGTATCACAGTACACCTTCTTCGTCTTCGGTGAATCCAGGTACTTTGCCTATACCAATACGATGTTTGATTCCATCGATACTTTCATTCCCCTTCTGGGCTTCCTTGATTTGGCTAATCAAAGTGGGTTGAAGTTCAATGCTAGCTAGGAATCCTTTGCTAACTAACTCAGTCCTAAACTGCTCCAACTCCTCATACAAACTTGGTTGCTTCTCTTTGATCATGGTGTTCAGCCTACACGGCAATCTGCTAAGAGCATCCGCTACCACATTGGCTTTGCCGGGGTGATAGTGAATGTCAAGGTCATAATCCTTGATTAACTCTATCCATCTTCTTTGCCTCATATTCAACTCCTTCTGGGTGAAGATATACTTCAAGCTCTTATGATCTGAGTAAATCTCACAGCGATTACCCATCAAATAATGACGCCATGTCTTCAATGCTAGAACCACGGCTGCTAGCTCAAGATCATGGGTCGGATAGTTCTGCTCATGCTGCTTTAGTTGTCGAGACAGATACGCGATGAATTTTCCTTCTTGCATCAATACACATCCTAGACCAATCTTGGATGCATCACAGTACACATCAAACGGCTTCTTGATGTCGGGCATGATCAAAATTGGGGCTGATATCAATCTCTTCTTCAGCTCTTGGAAACTGGCTTCACACTTGTCTGTCCATTCAAACTTCTTGTCCTTCTTCAACAATTGGGTCATTGGTCGGGATATGCTCGAGAATCCTTCTACGAACTTGCGGTAATATCCCGCTAATCCGAGAAATGAACGAACTTGGGTTTGATCGGTTGGTGCTTCCCATTCTTCGACATCTTTGATCTTGCTGGGATCAACAGAGACTCCTCCGAAAGACACAATATGTCCTAGGAATCCTACTTCTTTCAGCCAAAACTCACACTTGCTGAACTTGGCATATAACTGATGCTCTCTCAGGGTTTCTAGGATGATTCTCAGATGTTGATCATGCTCTTCTTCTGACTTGGAGTAGATAAGGATGTCGTCGATAAACACAACTACAAACTTATCTAGAAAATTCATAAAGATCTTATTCATGAGTTTCATGAAATAAGCAGGGGCATTGGTTAATCCAAAAGACATAACCGTATACTCGTATAAACCATAGCGAGTAGTAAAGGCGGTCTTCGGAATATCCGTTGCACGAATCTTAAGTTGGTGATAACAAGTCCTAAGATCAATCTTTGAGAATACCTGAGCTCCAGTCAACTGATCAAATAGATCCTCTATCTTTGGCAAGGGGTACTTGTTCTTGATGGTGACATCATTCAACTTTCTGTAGTCTGTACACCGACAGTTGCCTCCATCTTTCTTGTCGATGAATAACACTGGTGATCTCCATGGCGATGCACTTGGCTGAAGCAAGCCTGTTGCTAACATGGCATCCAACTGCTTCTTTAGTTCTACTAACTCTGAGGGGTTCATGGTATAGGGTCACTGGGCTATAGGTCCGGTTCTAGGGATTAGTTCGATAATGAACTCTATATCCCTATCCGGGGGCATACCTGGCAATTCATCTGGGAATACGTCAGTATTCATGCACTACTCTGACTTGGTCAATGGTAGGCAGGGCTACGCTTTTGTTGCATTTGAATTGATGGGGTAAGGTTTCAGAGATATGTTCTACTGTTACTCCAGAACTACTAGTCATGGTGATGGCTTTCTTAGCACAGTCTATCAGTCCTTTATGCCTTGACATCCAGTCCATACCTAGTACTACTTCCAAACCTTTGGTTCCAAGTATAATTAGGTTGGCATAAAAATCTATCCCATGAATTCTGATAGGTACAGCCTTGCAAATTTTTCTAGCTTTTGTAGTTGAACTAGGGATTTGAACTATCATGACATGCTTCAGGTTGGTTGGACAAATCTTACTAGTGCATACAAATTCTTCGGTGACAAATGAATGCGATGCTCTAGAATCAAACAATACTCTTGCTAAAACTGAGTTGACAGAAAACATACCCAGCACTACATCTGGTGCTTCCTGGGCTTCTTCTGCGTTCATGTGGAAGAGACGACCGTTGCGGTTGTGCGGGTTTCCTGGGGCAAATCTCCTTCCTGGCTAAACACGACGTTGCTGCTGAGCTGGGGCATTCACAGGGTCATTGGCGCCAGTCTTCTTGGGACACTCATTGGAGTAGTGACCTTTCACTCCACACTCGAAACAAGTGATCTGGGACTTGTCCTTGACTGCGACAGGTACAACATTGCTGCCAGTTCTGGGGGCAGTGTTGTTGTTGTTGCTCTTGGGAGGGGCACGGTTGAAGTTATTGGCATTGCCGGAGTTGTGATTCTTTCCTCCGGGCTTCACATTTCCTCCGCTATGGTTGGGGTAGCTTGGGCGAGAATGTGGGGGTCGGTTGTTCCTTGGTGCATATCCTGGTGAGGGGTTTGGACGGTACTTTTGGTGACTACTGGATCCAGACTGCTACATCATACGACGCTTGCGGTTGTCGTTTGCCTGGTTAATCTTCCCTTCCATCTGAATGGCAGAGTCAACTAGCTCTTCGAGATCCTGGAAACGGATGTTGACGAGGACAGTCTGCATCTCATCATGCAGTCCGTTTAAGAATCTCTCTTTCTTCTTGGCCTCCGTGTTGATCTCATCTGGTGCATATCTGGCAAGTGACAAGAATTTGTCACGGTACTCTACTACAGTCAATCTTCCTTGCTTTAGTTCACGGAATTCATCTCTCATCCTGTTGACAAGACCTTGCGGCATGTGGGTGCGGCTGAACTTGACCTTGAATGCTTCCCAGGTCATCACCTGGCCATGGTTCATGTTGCGGATGCTATTCCACCAAGCTCTTGCATCTCCCGCCAGATAGTGGGTGGCGAAGAGAACCTTCTCATTCTCCTCAACTCCTGCGACTTCGAGGTTGTTTTCCATAGTCTGTAACCAGTCATCAGCATCTAATGGGTTTTCAGATTGGTTGAAGATTGGTGGATTGGTGTTCTGAAAATTTTCGAGTTTAGATCCATGGTGATCCTGATTTCCATGTCCTTGGTTGTTGAGAGCCATTTGGGCGATCTGCTACAATGTTGCTAAGTTGGCTTGACGCTCGGCCCTGCTTGCTTCACGGTCCGTGATGAGATTCTGCAAGATCTGCAGCATTGGGTCCTGCGATGAGTTGCTCCCTCCTTGGTTTCCACGAGTCATCTGAAGATTGAGATAGGTATAGGGGTAAGAGGGAAATTCTAAGGTTCATGGTTTTGGGTTTTCAAAGCTAAAACTTGGAGTTAAACTCAGGTTTTTCAACTAACTTCTTTTTCATTCATGCAAGCAAGCACACGATACAACACACACCACAACAATCAAAGGGGAAAACAGATGGTTTGAATAACCATTCTGCAAACTACGATACAATGAGATGATACATCTCATGCTACAACAGTGCTCTAGTGCATCTACTCATCGTCGATGAAGTCGGAGTCCTCATCATCAGTGTAGAAGTCCACAACATCCTCTGCTAGAAAATCGTCATCGTTGCTGAGGTAAGAATCCATATCTCCCTGGATGTCTTCTCCCTCATCATCTTCTTCCTTGGCAGCAAACTGAGCTTCCTGCTCCTTGACGGTCTTCTCGAGGTCGGCCACCTTCTTGCTAAGACGGGCGATGGTGCGATCCTTCTTTGCACGCTGGCGACGAAGAGACTGGCGATCTTGGATGAGCAGTGTGAAAGTCTGGGCCTTCTGGTCGGCGATGGCACGGTTCTGGTTGGCTAACTCTCTGGCATTGTCCAGTTCCTGCTGTCGGTCATGAAGCAAGAAGTCCAGATTCTCCACTTGACGCCTCAATTCTGGGTGACTTGGCATCTCCATCGGTATTCCCATGAAGTCACGTCTTGCATAGTGGGCAAAACGGGTTCCTTGAATCTTGTTAACGCTGAGGGCACATAGACATGCGAGAGCTTCATGCATTGCCCTGGCTAATCCATCTAGCTAGTTGTTCTCTCTCACAGAGAACTGAATTCTCCCGGAATTTGGTGCTTCAATGCTTCCTCAAAGATCTGCGGTGACTAGCCATTGTAGGTCTCCTCCTGGGGGTCCTAGAAGTTGAGCTCCAAGAAACTTCGGATGTGGGCGTCCTAATAACTCCGACAGTGAATCCAGATCCCTCTTGAAGATTAGCTGACCTCCATTTCCCAACTGGTAAAACTTGCTGAACTGAGTCTCCATCTACAAGAATTTAGGATGAGGAAGTTAGTGAAGTGATCAAGTGTGTCAAATTTTAAGTAGTAATGTAAGAATTTTGAGGAGCATGTATTTTTGAGAAAGAATGAGTTCACAAGGGTAAGAGGGGGAATAGTTTTTCATAAATACTCACTTTGGTTTTGAAGCTAAGTTTTTGGTTTGGACGTCCATTCTAACTAGGGTCTCCTATGGTCAGGATGGCTCTGATACCAACTTGTCAACACCCCGATTTTTAATCCCAGATGCCCGTTATGCCATACCTCACAATCCCAGGATTACCATTTTTGCGAGACATAACGGATTGGATATCACAGTACATCATCCATTACAAACCATACATAAGGTTTTACACAAATAAGGATCTCATGATCCAGTCTTTAATACAACAAACAGCGGAAATATACGATAGCATAGCGGTGGGGTCCATCTTCAGGGGCACATGCAATGCTGACGAAGGCAGATAGTCCTAGTTATCATAGCCATCCTGCTGACCATCATATTGATAATCTCCTTCATAGTCTGGCCATGATAATAGCCAGGGACAAAAGCCATGAGTACTCTTTAAGTACTCGCAAACTACTACTAACAAGGGTTATAATTCTAAGTTAAAGTGCTGAAGTTAAAGAATAACTATCAAGTTAAGTTTGAAACCTAAGCTAAGTTCTGAAGCAAGAAAAGATAAAGTAAAGTTCTAGAATCACTTAAGTTGGGAAGCTAATTTCATTAACACAACCCTGTTGTGGTCAAGTCAAAGTTCATCATTCATTTAAAGTTATTTAGAAAACATCGACAACTAAACAAGATGGCTATTCCAATCTGTCCATAACATGACACGGCTATTCAATAGTTTAACACTCTGCAGAGGTGGTACACTTTCACCACAAGATTCGATACATCCATGTGGATAACCTCGAGTCATCATACTTAGTATGCAGATAATCAAACATAACCTTCCCTTTACACACCCTAGTACAAGCACCTCTCCTATGAGTATGGCCTCCCAACCATGACCATCACCATCTTGGGCACTTTGATAGGTGGACATCATTGAGAGGTAGCCTCAGCTCAAACCTCTCCCGTGAGGGAACTAATACTAATGCATATAAATTTCCAGCTAAGCTTTACCCAATTCAGGTAACGTTGTTATACGGTAAATTTGGAATGGTATCGCATCCGAATCTAACCATCGGTTTTATAAAAGGGTTAAGGCTCATGCCTCATCATTTTCATCATCATAAACCAATTGTGTTTCTCAACACATGTCAAAACATCTCAATAGAATGACTCATCATTCCAAGGTTTTCATAACTCATTTTCACCAAGTGTTCCCATCTAAAGTGACTCAAGTTTTTGAGCTATTCTAAAGTACTAAGTTAAGAGAGTTCACTAAGGTGGAAAGATGGGATCAATCTCATGCCATAGAATGACATCTAAAGGTTTCTAAGTAGGTCAAGTTTTATACTCTTTATGCTACCTTCAAAATTAATTAAAGAACTTTGTGTAAACTAAGGGAGGTAAAACTTGTCAATAAGACTTGGGGTACTAATAGTTAAAGGGGTGTGATCAAAGTATGCTTAAGGCATCTTTACTAAACCATCTAGTTTTATTCTAGCTTGCTAACAATAGCTTACTAAAGCATGTTTGCAAGGGTTAGCTTGCCACTAATAGCTTGCCTTGGTTGGTGCAGTGGTTGAAGTTTTCTTCTTCTTCTTCTTGGTAGAACTCCTCCTCCTCGAAGGCTTGGTCGGTACTGTCGTCTAGAAATACATAGGGAGTGCACAATCACCAACAATACTTAACTAGGCTAAGTAGTATTCTAAACCACACAATTGATGATCTATTATCATCCCAAACATCACAAGTTTTAATTCAATAGTTTCAACCTTTCTATGTTAGAAAAGTAATTTCTACTCATTGAAAAATTAACTAAAATTTAATATTCACCACCAAAATATGGGATCATGTGGACACATGTCCTCACCACATATTCTCACATGTCGGAATGAGATTTAAAGGTTGGATCAATATTACTTTGGTTTAAGTTTATTATTTAATGATTTAAAGTGACTAGAAATGCCTATATAGCATTATTTTGGTACTAGTCCAAAGTCACTGCCTGTAAACCTTAATATTATTACATATTTGGATAGATATGATGAAATGTGATTTTTGAGAGTTGGAATCAACTCAAAAGCTAACTTGGTTGATTTTACAAAAATGTTTCAAGTTGCAAAAGCTTCTGTCTTCTTATTTTTATTAGGAGAAATCTATAACTCTAAATGAATTAAATCCAACGGTCTTGGATAGAGCATTTCAATACCTTTCAGACAAAATTAGTTTCATGTAATTTGGATTTTTCAAACTCACAGAATTGAATTTTGAAACACTGGACAGAAACTATATTCTAACTAAAAAGAAAAATCCAGATTTGAATCTACGGCTTTTGCTGGAAAGGAAATGGGCCGCCCGGGTACCACGCGCTGGGCTCAGCTGACAGGGGGTCCCACTTGTCAGCGGCACTTAAAATCCGAAATGGTACGTGCGATGTGGGTCGTGCGATTAGAGGCTAGATCTACGGCTGAGGGTCGTCGTCGACGACGGATAGGTCGCCGGCGAGCTCGAACCCTAGCGGCTCGGTGGGGGTCTACTGGGGCGTACCAGGGCTCCAGCAGGGTCAGCGATGTGGGTGAACGAAGTGGAAGACGACAGCGAGGCGAGGCGTGGTCGCGCGGAGCTTGGGGTGGCCGGAATCAACGGCACCCTTCTTCTCCAGAGGCGGCGGCTCCGGCTCCAATTCCGGCAAACTGCTGCTCCACTTGCTCCGGCGAGAGGTGGGTGAGGTTCAGAGATGTGAGGGGAGTGGAATGGTGTGGAGAAGAATGGCTGGGGAGGGCTCCTTTTATAGGCCTGACGGTGAGACCGAGCGGGATGGGCGGTCGATGGTGGCGACATGGCTACGGCGATCTAGCGGCATGGCTGGGGATGGCGATCGATGGGCGGTTCCCTGGCGGTGCTCTAGGACTTCAATCGGCCGTGGGGCGTGGCGTCTGCGAGGTGGCGCTCTAAGAGGCAGAGGCGGCAGTGTCCACGGCGAGTGGTGGCTGTGGAGCTTTGGGCGGCGAACGGGGATGTCTAGGGTGTTCTCCAGGTCGAGGCGGAGCGGTGGGCGCGGGCTGCGGTCGAGCGGCGGCTTGTGCACGCGGGGACAGAGCGTGCTCTGCGGGCGGCATCGGCATGGTTCGGTGGCACTGGGCGCGGTTTCTCCTCGGTAGTCCACGGCTGCTCTTGGCTCGGGCAAGGGACAGAGAGGGGTGGTGCGGTGCTGGCTACCTCCTAGACATGGAGAGAGAAGAGGAGGTGGTCTGCTGCAGCGGGGCAAGTTTAGCCGGCCAGGATGGTGCTCGGCATGGCATTGCCTTGCCACTAGGGTGTAGGGGATGGGTTGCAAATGGCATGGTTTGATCAGAGGGGGACATAGAGATTAAATGGAGATCAAATGGGGGCAAAACTCTGTTCAAAACAGTGAGCTAGGATTAGAGGTGTGATTCTGCCTGCTAAGTGTTTGATGAAATGGCCGCAAGAGAAAAAGTTTTGAATTTTGAGTTCAAAATTTTTGGGTGATCTCCACTAGTGATAGGTAGTCTCTGGTTGAAAGGGTTTTGAAAATGGTGCTCAATTAGATGGTTTTTGAAATAGGGGTGATCTATGCATATGCATTAGATTCAATTTTAAACTGTCATTTAAAATAGTTTACAGAATGTTTTTAGTAGATCAAAAGGTGGGCCTTGGTACCTCATTATGTGTACTAGCAAGGGGTGTAAAGATCAAGAATTGTTTCTATTAAGAGTTGAGTAATAGGAATAGCCAAAGTAGGCATGAGAGTTAAATTTGTCAAAATGACCATTCCTTCATTTTAATTCTTTTTGATTTGATTTTCTTTAGGAAAAGTTTGCGAATGATGTAGATGATGTTTAAATCACCTAAGAAACATTTTACAAGCATTTAGATCAATCAATCATGGCAATTCAAACAACTCCTATTTTAAATGCACACATATATGAATGCTTTTATTTTGAATTTGGAAAAGTTTTTGTTAACCCCATTTTTGGATGATTTGATCTTGATAAGCTTGGATTGAAGTTTTGGGATGTTACAAAAGTAGCAGAAAGTAAACGTAGTAGGCTCCTTCTTCATGATCACAGGTAATGCTAACGATAGGAGATGATCCTAGTTGTCATAGACCTCCTACTGTCCATCTTCCGGGTAATCCTCCGCATAGTCTGGCCATGGGAATAGCCAGGGACAAAGCCATGAGTACTCTTTAAGTACTCGCAAACTATCACTAGCATAAGTAAGGTAAAACTAGTAGGAGTCATAAGCTCTAGGTTTGTTTACAAAAAGCCAGGTTTATTTCATAAAGCCTTAAGAGTAAAGACCTAAGTTTAGTTCTCTACATTAATTAAGTGGGAAATTAGATTTCATGTCCACAACTCTTTTGTGGTCAAGTCAATGTCATCCTTCAAGTCACAAATCATTTTGAAAACATCTGACAACGGAACAGTATGGCCACTCCAACTATCCATAACCGCGGATGCGGCTATTCAAATAGTTTGACACTCTGCAGAGGTGGTACACTTTCACCACAAAATTCGATACATCCATCAGGGATAACCCTGAATCATCATACTTGGTATGCGGATAATCAATCCTAACCTTTCAATTACACACACTAGTATAGGCACCTCCCCTATGAGCTTGGCCTCCCAGCCATGGCCATCTGCCATCCTAGGCACTTCATAGGTGGACATTCATCACAAGGTATCCTCGGCTCAACCTCTTCTGCAAGGGAACCCATACTAAGACATATAAACTTCTGGTCAAGCCGTACCCAACTCAGGTATTGTGGTTGTACGGTAAAATTGGAATGGTATCGCATCCGAACCCAACCATTGGTTTTTATTAAAGTCAAGGCTCATGCCTCAATCATTTTCATCAAACCATTATGTATCATAACACATGTCAAAACTTTTTAATAGAATGAATCATCATTCCAAGGTTTTCATAATCATTTTCACCAAGTATTCCCATCTAAAGTAATCAAGTTTTAGCTTAGCACTAGCCACTAATGTTGAGTGTATCACTATGGGGGTGCTAATCAAGTACAAGTATCCAAGACTAATGTTATAATTTGGATGGTATCCATCCTACTTTTCCACTAATCACAATTCATTAACTAGATAAGAACTTCAGTAAAAGGAGAAGTAAAGCTTGGAGTAAAACTGGGAATGGTATAATCAAAGTTGCATAACCAAGCATGCCTAGGGCATCTGGTATAGGGGGCTTGCACATATAGCATGCATAGTTCTAGCTTGCATTGAGTAGTGTAGTTGTTGAAGTTCTCTTCTTCTTCCTAGAAGTACTCCTCCCCGTCGTAGCCCGGGTCTGTACTAGCATCTATAAATGCACACAAGGTATACAATCACCAAACAACACTTCACTACTTCTATTTAACACACAAGGGCTCACACTGAATGATCTAGTATCATCTCAATCATCATATGGAATATTAACATTTTCTTATTCTTCTTATCTTAGAAAAGGAATTTCTACTCATTTTAAATCCTTAAGATTTAATATTCTCCAATTAAAATAGTGGATCATGTTGACACATGTCATCACCACATATTCCAATACTTGGGAATGGGATTTAAAATGGTGATCATATATTACAAGATTAATATTACTATTTAATAATATTAAAGTGACTAGAAATGCCTATATAGCATTCTTTTAATACTAGTCCATTTTTAATATCTGTAAAACCAAATATTTTTACATATTCATGTAGAGCATGGCAAATGTGATTTTTCAGAGTTGGAATCAACTCAAAAACATTTATAGTTTATTTTATAAAAATGTTTGAAGTGGCAAAAGCCTCTGTCTTGTTATTTTTGGTAGAGGTGATCTATAGTTTCAATTGGTTTCAAGCAAAATTGGAATCATGCATTTTGGATTAGTACAACTCCTTGAATTGAATTTTCAATATAGCTACTAAATAGGATGTTAACTAAATAGACAAAACTCCATTTGAACTGTTGGGCTCTGCGCGGGAAAATAAATGTGATGGCCCAACTGCATAGCGCTGGTGCAGCGGGCTGCTGACAGAACGGTCCCATGCGTCAACGGCTCCTCTAACCCGAAACGGTATCGATCAATACTAGCCCTACAATTAGAACAGGATCTATGGATGAGGTTCGTCATCTCCGTCGAACTGCTCCGGCGAGATACGAACCCTAAAACGACGGTGGGGGTCGCTGGGGACTCACCAGGGCTCCAGATAGAGTCAGCGATGGGGGCAAACGGGCTTGTCATCAACGGCGGTTCGAGGGGTGGTCATGGCAGCTCCTGGGGTGGATCCAATCGATGGCTTCCTTCCTCGACTGCAGCGGCGGACTCCGGCCAAATTCCGGCATCGTGGTGCTTTCCTTGCTTCGGGGAAAGGTCGGTGAGGTTCCTGGGTGAGTGGGAAGTGGAATGGTGTGCAGAATGAGGTCTGGGGTGGCCTCTATTTATACCCCAGAGGTGGAGGCAGAGCGGCATGGTCAGGCTTCTCCGGCGATGCTGCTACAGGTCAAGCTAAGCATGGCGGAGGGCATGGGTCGATGCGGGGTACTACGACGATCGTCACACGCATGACGACATGGCAAGGGGCGGTCTCCGTCGATCGGGCGACGTCAGTGCTCTGTTCAGGTATGCAGGTGTTCGTCACTCAGTACGGTGGTCACGGGACACGCGACGGTGAACCATCGTGTCTGGGAGGTCACTGGTGCCACAGCGACTATGGGTACAAGCGGAGAGAGCAAGGCGTGGCGTTTGTGCGCGAGGCGGTTGCGGCACTCCGTCGTTCTCTCAGCATGGCAGAGGCTTAAATGGTCGCGGCGGTTCCAGCGTCTCCACTCCTCGCTGTTGGTCAAGGGGTGGACAGGGGGTGGCGGTGAGGTCACGGCTATCATCTAGGTGTCGTGGGAGAGGGCGGTGCGGTGCGCAGTGATGGCTCAAAATACGATGAGCTCGTTGGGAACCCCAAGAGGAAGGTATGATGAGCACAGCAGCAAGTTTTCCCTCACTTATGAAACTAAGGTTATCGAACAAGTAGGAGCAAGGAAACAACCCCAAGGTGTTGTCTCCAACTTGGAATCCTGCACAACACAATCACAGAACTTTGCCCCAACTTTCAGTGAGGTTGTCAATCTCACCGGTTTTGCTGAAACAAAGGATTAAACATATTGTTTGGAAGATAGTAATTGCTTGCAAAAACTAAACAGTAAATAGTAAATAGTAGATTGTAGATTGATGGTAAAAAAATGGACCGGGGTCCATAGTTCACTAGTGGTGATTCTCCTTAAGATAGATGACATGTGGGGTGAACAAATTATAGCGGGGCAATTGACAGACACCGAGAAAGCATACATGCATATACTAATCATCTTGACTCCTATGAGATTTGATTGGGCATTACAACATTATACATAGACTGTAATCCAACTGCATCTATGACTAATAATCCACATTCAGGTTATCATTCGAACCCCCTCCAATATTACGTTGCAAGCAATAGATAATTCCATTAAGCAAAGCACGTAAAGTAAACAATATGATTGTCCCATGGACAAATGATTGTTGTTTTCTCCCTAGTAGCAACAGCACATCTAGTATCGAGATTGCATTAGAGATTCCTGTCACTTCCCCATATTACTAGAGGCATGAACCCACTATCGAGCATAAATACTCCCTCTTGGAGTTGCTAGCATCTACTTGGCCAAGATAGCTACTAACAACGGAAAGGATGCAAGATCACAAATAACAAACACATGATAGAATCAATAATCAATCTGAAATAGCATCTCAATATCCATCAGATCCCCGCAAACACAACATGTAGGATTACAAATAGATGATCTTGATCATGAACGGAGCTCACAAGATCTAAACATGGTAGCACAAAGGAGGAGAACCAACCATTTATCTACTACATGGACCCGTAGTCCTGGGATGAACTACTCATGCATCACACCGGAGGCAGGCATGGTGATGAAGAAGGCCTCCAGGGTGATCTCTCCCCTCCGGTAGGGTGCCGGGAAGAGCTTCAAATGCCCCCCCTGATCTGGGGATGGAGATGATGGCGGCTACAGACTCTTTCGTGGAATTTTGATCGGGTACTTAGGGTTTTCGTCCCAGGAGGCTTTTATAGGCGGAAGGACTAGGTCAGTGGAGTACCAGGGGGCCCACACCAGGTGGCAGCGTGCCTAGGTCTAGTCGCGCCACCCTAGGGTGTGGTCGCCCTGGTGCCCCTCTTCGGCTCCCCTACGGACTCCATGTTGCTTTGGGTAAAATATTGACTTTGGCTTTTGTCCGAGCCAATTCCGAGAATATTTCCTTACTAACTTTTCTGAAACCAAAAACAACAGAAAATAGGCAACTGGCACTGTGGCATCTTGTTAATAGGTTAGTTCCAGAAAATATGTAAAAATACTCCAAAGTGTGGACAAAACATAAGAAAGTAGATATAAAACAAGCATGTAACATCAAAAATTCTAGATACGTTTATGACATATCACGCAGCGACTAGTTCATGGTCGACCGGCATGGCTGGCTCGGTACGGGTGTGTCACTGGTTCAACAGTGGAGATGAGCGCCTCCACTGCATGGCCAGGTACTAGGAATGATCATGGGGGAGTAGTGGACTAGAATTGAGGTACAAAAGATGATAGATTGATTGGTCACAAATAGTAGATAGTTGGTAGTTGTACTGTGTCTGCTAGGTGTTTGACCAAATGGCCGCATGAAATTTACTTTCAAATTTTTGAATGATTTTTGGTGAGTGATCTGTTCATATGCTTGGTAGTCTATGGTTGCTAGGATTTGTCAAGTGGAATTTGTTTGAGTGGTTTCTGAAAAGTGATGACCTAGGTATAAGGACTTGATTCAATTTTGAATTGCCTCTTAAATAGATTTGAAAATAGTTTCTAGCATTTTATAAAGTTTGCTTGGATTCACTTTTACTTGGTCTAGCAAGGGGTGAAAAGAATTGGAATTGTTTCTGTTAGGAATCGTTTACTAGAGACACCCAAAGTGGGCTAGTGGTTAACTTTTGCCAAAATGACCATATGCTCATATGATCCATATTTGAATTTCTTTTCATTTGATTTTTCTTGGAAATGATGTAGATGATGCAGTAATCCTTTTTAAACTAATCCTTACCATTGGTAGCCCTCAAACATGGCAATTTCAAGCATTCATGCATTAATTCAAATCACACATGCATTCATATAGATTTTCGGAATAAAAGTTTTTGTTAACCCTAAACTTGGGTGATTAGAAATTGATAAGCTTGTTTAATATTTTTGAGATGTTACACCTGGCAATCGGGAGCTTACGCTGCCAAGTTGGTCAGTTGGGCACACTTCGCCTTCCTGATGAGCCGATGGTCCCCGCGATCGCCCCAGCATTGTGGTTTCCGCCGCCGATCGGCACCGTAAGCGAACTCAACGCCCCGACAACAGTCAGGAACACGGACAGCGATAGTAGTCGTGAATCTGATCTGGGTGATCTGTCAATAGAGGATGGAGACTACGGCTCCGGATCTAAAAGCTGCGGAAGCAACAGCTGCCCCAATCACTACATGTGCGCCGCCATCAACGCAGGCGACACCGGTGACAATCGCGACAACACTGGTACTGGTCTATCCAACGGTGGTATCCCATTCGCGAATGGTGGTCCCGCCAATGGCGCACCCACCAGCAACGGGACGGAAGGTGACCCGCATCTCACGGTGAATGAGCGCACCAAAGAACGCATGATGATCAAGCTCAATCACAACGAGTGGGCCTGCTGCCGAGAGGCCTTGCGGGGCAACCCCTGCCGCCAAACACATCACAAGACATGCTGATGGGTTACCACTGGCTTCTCAAGGAAGAATTGAAGCGCCAACAATAAGTGATCGCGCAGCTCGATGCGCGCAGAAAGGCGGCGGATGAGCCGAGCCTTCGGCGGGCTCAACTCTCTTCCATGGGAGGATCCTCCTCTAAGGGCAATGACCATGTGGCCGCCAAGAGGCACTCTCGACTGGCCAACCTCACCGACAAGGAGCGAAAAGAGATCGTGCGTGTCCTTGACTTCTCGTTCATGACAGTGGATAGGCGGGGCAATGTGCTCCCAAAGACACCGCAAGCAGCAGTGACAGTGGCCACCATGTACCTCCTCAACAACCAGCCACCGGTTGGGGATCCGCGAACCGACATGCACCGATCTACGATCGCAGGCTTGGGGTTAGTCGAAGCCGCCCTCACCAAGGATCTAGTGCCGCAGACAAAGAAAAATAAAGCTCTGGCCAAACGCTACTCTTCGCCCTCCTTCAGCGATGACAGCCACGACCTGTCATAGTGACGCCGCTCACGGCGGCATGACTACGACTACGATACATGTGATGACATCACGCAGCGCAAGGTCAACAAGATGCACGCGAGACGTGACTGTTCGACTGACTCGGAAGATGACGGGATAGAGCTCTGCGGCGCTAGCTGCTTCAGCAGGGCCATTCGATAGAAGCGAATACCAAAGGGGTTCAAACTCCCATCAGAGAACCCAAAGTTCCACGGCCTATAGGACCTGAAGATTTGGCTGGAGGATCACATCTCCTCCGTCAGGCTTCACGGCGGAACCACGAGCTCGACAATGCAATGCTTCCAGTTACAGCTGCAAGGCACCGCTCGCGGATGGCTTAACAACCTCCTGCGCGGATCAATTCGTAGCTGGGAAGAGCTAGTCTACAGCTTCGTACGAAATTTCAAGGGCACTTACAAAAGGCCCGCATCAACCGAAGAATTGAGAGGCTGCTACCAGAAGACTGGTGAGTCGCTGCGCTCGTACATCCAGAGATGGTCCATCGTGCAATCGACGCGTCCAATGGCGGCGTATGCCGAAGATAGCTCAGGGAGGAGTTGGGCCGCTCGAAGCCCAAAACAATCGACCACCTGATGGTGATCACGAATAGGTGGGCCGATGGGGAGGAATTAGTAAAAAACCGTGTCCACTCCGATGATGACGATGACTTTGGCCGCTGATACATCCAAAACGTATCTACTTTCCCGAACACTTTTGCTATTGTTTTTCCTCTAAACTTGTGTGATTTGGATACAACTAACACGGACTGACGCTATTTTCAGCAGAATTACCTTGGTGTCTAGTTTTTGTGCAGAAAATCAACTATCAGGAAAAATCCCGGAAAATATGCCAAAAATCCTATTTCACCAGAAGACTCATGGAGCCAGAAGACGAGACGGAGTAGGGCCACGAGGGGCCCACACCACCTGGCCGCGCGGGCCAGGCCAGGCCACGCCTGGGGGTGGTGTGGCCGCCTCGGCTGCCCCCTCGGCCTCCCTCTTCGCCTATAAGTTGCCTCCTGGCCTAAAAACTCAGGGGGGTTCGACGTTTTTCCAGAAAGAGTTCCGCTCCGCCGCCACCACCATATTCCGTGATTTGGAACCAAAAACTCCATTCTGGCACCCTGCCAGGACAGGGAATTGGAAGACATCATCGCCATCATCATCATCATCATCGCTTCTGCATCGACCATCCATGTTTCCCCCATCGATGAGTGAGTAAATCCCCCGCTATAGGCTATGGGGATGGTAGGGATTGGATGAGATCATTCATGTAATGGCATCGGATTGTTAGGGCATGGTGCCTAGTATCTACTATTAGTGATTTTTGACTTTCTTGCAACTTGTTATGCTTAATGCTTGTCACTAGGGCCCGAGTGCCATGATTTCATATCTGAACATGTTATTGATTCATTATGATAGTATTGTTTATGGTCTTACCTACAAGTTGTATACACACGTTGTTATCTGGAACCAAAGGCCCCGAAGTGATGGAAATCGGGATAACCGGAGGGAATGGCTTTGATGTGAGGATCACATGTGTTCACGGTGTTAATGCTTTGCTCCGGTGCTCTTCACCTTAATTGCCAGTAGTTCCCTTGAGGCTCCGCTGCAAACGGGCTGGCAGGACAAAAGATATTGTGCAAGTTCTCATTGCGAGCACGTATGACTATATATGGAACACATGCCTATGATTATTTAGTACTTGGATGCTTTATCTTATTTATCTGCCAATGCCCTATGTTCTGATTGCCATGTGAATTATCTTGTCCATGCAATGCCCGTCCATCCATCCCTATGCCTACCGCGCTCTAATCCTACTGTTTACTGCAATTGTTACTACTGTCTTTACTTTTACTAATGCTGTTACTTTACTATTGCTACTACAAAACTATTGCTACTGATAAACTGCTATGAGCAAGATTGTTTCCAGGTGCAGCTGAACTGACAACTCAGTTGTTAAGGCTTATAAATATTCTTTGGCTCCCCTTGTGTCGAATCAATAGATTGGGTTTCACTTCCCTCGAAAATACTGTGATACACCCCCTATACTTGTGGGTCATCAAGACTATTTTATGGCGCAGTTGCTGGGGAGCATAGCTTTATTTATCAAGTCCACTTGGAATCATTATTGTTCGCTGCTATCCATCCATCATAGGTAAGTCTCGTGATGGCAAAGTCCCTATTTTACCATCCACTACAAGAAGACGTACGATTCTGAACACCACTGTTGCTCTTGATTCACCGTCTGTTATGAGTAAGCTCCTTACACCACCACATACACATGCTACACACACTGCTACTACTGCTGAATCAGAAACTTCTGATACTTAGGATGCTGCTTCTACTGTGCTTGATAAGAGTGGTTCATTAGGTCTTTTCCTTGATGCTACGATTGCTAGAACTATAGCTGGAAATACTGAAGCTCCTAATGAAGACACTACTACACCTATTAGTTCACCTGATTCTAGAGAAAGCTATGATATTGAAGATGGTTATATTGAGATGACCGATGAATTTATTAAAGAATGTCAAAACACCCATGATAGGAGTGCTGCTAAGAGTCTCCTTGAGAGGCGTACCATTAGACCCAAATTGGCTCCTAATGCTAAGTTTGCTGCTTCTCCCATAAACATTAAAGATAAATATTATGATTTCTCTCTTGATGTATCCTACATAGCTATTGTTGAGAAAGAAGCTTTTGGTGGGACTAAGAATGAAAGTGCGGTAGCACATATGACTGAGCTTTGTACCATGAGTGGCCTGGTTTCTGATGATATTAAGATGCGCACCTACTTTGTTGCTAAGATTTTCCCCTTTTCACTGAAAGGAGAAGCTAAAACTTGGTTTAATTATTTACCTCCTAGATCTATTGATAGCCCTGATTGCTTGATTAGTACTTTCCTACAGAAATATTTTCCTCCTAGTGCTAGACATGCTATTTTGCAGGAAGTTTTTGATTTTAAACAGGGAGAAAAAGAGATATTGCCTGAATCATGGGAAAGGTTTTGTGCTTTGATTCATGCACAGGCTGGATGTCCATTACCTAAGAATGAGCTTCTTGATATATTTTATAATGGACTGACTGAAGAATCTAGGACATACCTAGATAGTTGTGCTGATTGTGTTTTTAGGAATAGGACTCCCAAGGAAGCTGAGGAATTAATGGCTAAAATAAGCAAGAATTATACCTGAAACAATTATACCTGAACCAGCTATATCTGACACAATTATACCTGAACCATCTATACCTTCGCCTATACCAACATCTAAGAAGAGGGGAGTTATTGAACTAAATGATGAAGTGATGAAGGAAGCTAAGAAATGTCTTAAGGAGAAGGGAATTAAAGCTGCAGATGTCAAGAATTTACCTCTTATAGAAGAATTATGTAAGCCAATTCCCCATTCACCCACTATTGAGGTACACTCTCTCCAACACTTTGATGAAGGTGATATCCCTTACTCTAAACCTCCTGATCAACGCTTAGAAGAATTCAATATTTTTATTGTTAAGCAAGATAATTTTAATAAAAGGGTGCAAAATCATCTAATGGAAAACTCTAGAGCTATTGTTGAGTTGAAGGATATTGTGGAAAGAACCTCTAATGATGTTAAAATGCTTGTTAAACATTTTCAAATGGTTCAAACTCAAATAGATCAACTTATTAAAGTGCAAAAAGACTTGCTAGTTAATGCTGCTAAAGAAAAACATGCTTATGAAATTAGAACTAGAAGTGGTGCTGCTACCCAGGATCCTCCATATCTTGAGGAGCATCCTAAAAGAATCAAGCAGGATTCTCAACAAGCTGAAAATAGTGGTACTACTCGTAAGAAAAAAAGAAACATAAAACTATTGTAGACCCCTCTGAACCTGCTAAAGATCCCAATAGTATATCTATCTCTGATGCTGAAACTAAAAGTGGTAATGAAGAAAATGATGTTCCTGATAAAGAAAAAGTTAAAGAAGAACCTGAAAAGCACACTAAGAATACAAAATACACTAAAGAAGATTTTGTTGCTAAGAAACATGGTAGTGAAAGAGAGCCTTGGGTCCAAAAACCTATGCCTTTCCCTGATAAGAAACACAAGTCAAAGGAGGATGAACACTATAACAAGTTTTGTGAGTGGATGAAACCTTTATTCTTGCCAATTCCTTTGATTGATGCTATTAAATTTCCTCCTTATTCAAAGTATATGAAGGATATTGTCTCGAATAAAAGGAAGATCCCTAATGAAGAAATTTGTACTTTGCTTGCTAATTATTCCTTTAATGGTAAGGTTCCAAAGAAACTTGGAGACCCAGGGATTCCAACTTTTCCTTGCTCTATTAAGAATAGTTATGGTAGAACTGCTTTGTGTGATTGGGGAGCAGGAGTTAGTGTTATGCCTTTTTCTCTATATAAGAGACTTCAACTGGAAAAACTAATACCAACTGATATATATCTTTGCAAATGGCTGATAAATCTACCACTATTCCTGTTGGTATATCTAAGGATGTACCTGTTCAAGTCGCTCATAATTGCTTGATATTAACTGATTTTTTTGTGCTTGAAATGCCTAAAGATGATAATATGTCTATTATTCTTGGGAGACATTTTCTTAATACTGCAGGAGCTGTTATTAATTGTAATCAAGGAAAGGTGACCTTCAATGTTAATGACAAGGAACATATTGTCTATTTCCCCAAGAAGATTGATAGGACTTATGGTTTGAATACAATTGAACATGTTGATGGCATTCAAGTTGGAGAAATATATTGTCCCATACCAAGAGAAAAATTTGAAACTATTATGATTGGGACCATTGCTAGCAAGGTTGAGGTAACATAATCATCAGTGAAATACAAAGTTTTGTTTCATATAAAATTGTTTTGGAAACAAGACCTGATCAACCTTGTTAACAAAAGGATTTCACTGAACAAAACAATGTTTTCACCATGATTATCTCCGCTTACTTCTATTCTATCCATTTTAGTTTTTTCTTTCTTTTAGTTTTCTTTTCTGTTGTTAGTTGCTTGCATGTTAGAGTGTCTTAGAAGTTCTGAAGTTTTAGTCTTGTTTTGTCATTGCATCATTCCAAAAACCTTTTTCTGTCAGAAAATCATTCATCTATACCTAAAAATTGCTCAAAAATAAAGTGTCTCGAAAAATTCCAGAAAATTCATATTAAATTTTTACGTGAAAAAAGGGGCAGAGGAGTGTCTGGAAGGTACCAGGGGGCCCACCAGGAAGGCACACCACCTGGTGGCACGGCCAGCCCAGGGGCGTGCCTGGCCATGGTGTGGGCCACCCCTGGCCCTCCACTCACTCTCTCACTTCCCATTTTCCTCTCTCTCCCGATAAAATACCAGTTCATTGCTCGAAATCGCGTTCTTGCTGTTCTTGCCCTTGATTTTTTGATCTCCTTGCTCATCCCATCATTGCTGCTGAAATTTGGAACATTTGTTCTCCGGTATGTGGCTCCTCCGCTTTTCCAAGTAGATTTGTGTTTAGTGGTTTATATCTTGAGTTTTTTGCTGCTGTAGGTGACAGGTTATGAGAGCTTGTAAGCTTGTTCAGTGCATAGAGATATAGTTTTGATGCATGTCTAGGCCTCTACAAGTCCCTATGAGTAGTGCTCTCCATTATATATCCACTTTGCAACCACTTGTGTAATGGATGTTTAAATTTCAGAATAGAAGATGAATGAGCATCAACTCAACCAACATGAACTGAGGGTGCCTGAGGTTATGAAGGTTCACTGAGAGGAGGAAGTTTTTCCTTCCATCTATCCATGATACGAATTCATGAGGGCTGTAGGAATTTCCCAGGACTTCCATACTTTGGTTGCTAATGCAGGATTGGAGCACTTTTTGGAAGATGAACCTTGTCAATTCGTGAAATTAACTATGTATGTGGTGCAGGACTTTCGATTTAGTCACTCTTTGCCTAACCCCATGGTCGACTACAAAATTTACAATTTAGCTGTCGACCTTCCTCTTGATGACTTTTGTGCAGCTATTAAGGTACCTTAGTGGGGATCCTGTGGAAGGATTAAAGAGCGTCCTGCACCACTCATGGACTTGTATGCGGAGATTTGCCAAGGGAGCAGCTTCTCGAAGGAGATCAGGAAAATCCATAACATTCATCTCCCGTCTATTCGCTACTTTGCTTACTTTATTGCCAAGTGTGTTCTCGCTAGGAAAACTGCTAATAAGTTATCCTCGTATGATCTAGCATTCATCTCAGCTGCTTTAAAACGAGATAGGACTTACAACTTGGGTTCCTTGATAGCTTTCCATCTTGCTGCTAACCGCGAGAAAGGTGGAATTTGTGGAGGCCTCATTGCCTCTCGTTTATTAGCTATGCATGGTTTAGTGCCTCATCATTTAGACCTACAGTTTCCTATAGAGAGACTCGACCTTAATTCCATGACACAGCATAAATTTGTTTCTTCTTGGGCTAATTTGAGTTATTTGTCTGATGAAATAACCTGTTTTGTTTAACCTTGATAATAGGGTAGGATGGTCCCTCGCGGAGGAGGAGCTTGATACGTACTTGGGAGAGCTCTCCCAACAGGAGCATGATACTAGAAGGGAGGTCACAGATGATTCGGTCCAGCCCTCGAATGAGGGGGAGTCTTCATATCAGCAGCCTACCTATGATTGGGGAGCTTCTTCTTCTTCCCAAGGGCCTAACTACGATCATTCTTACAATTACCTGCCTGCTTGGAACCCTTACTCATATTTGGATTGATACCCACTTAGGCCAAAAGCCTAAGCTTGGGGGGAGGTACACCGACATTGCACTCATCTCCATATCATTTTGTGTCGGTACTTTGTATATTTATGTTTTGTTATCTTTTTAGTTTTCGTTCTTTCTTTGCTTTTTCTTTTTCTTTCTAAAACACAAAAATACCAAAAATATTTCTGTTGTTTCTCTTTGTTTGCTTCTTCTTCTTTTTTCCTTGGTTTTCTTTTCCCTTTTTGCTTTGTTTGAATTTCGAAAAACCCAAAAAGATTTTGCTTTGCTTGTTCTTCCTTTTTGGTTCTTGTTTAAAAAATCAAAAACACCAAAAATATTTGTTCTTCTTCTTTGGTTTTGTGAGTTTGTTGCAGGGTACAGCAGTCCTCAGTGGAATTTGGTTTCATGTTATTATTCAAGCCACACAAGTGAAGGGCAATAATGAGGATTAATGACAACTTGAGGTATGGTAAGAGGCTGGTAACGAACTCTATTTTTTTTCATTTTTGTACATATACTCATCATTTTGGGCATGCTTAGTCTGTTCATGTAGGGTGTATGTTATTTATGGATGCTTAGTAGTTCTTGCTTTCATATGATTAGTTCTAGCTTGCTAATAGTTTGTAGCATGTCATATGAATGTTTGCTTGCATTACTCTATTCATAACTTGGTATGACACTATGGTATCCTCCTCTGAATGTTTCACTTGAATTGACTTGGCACATGCTCACGCATGCATATGACTGAAATAATCAGTTAAGCCTCGATGAATTATTTTGCCTTGAGGGTCTTGAATCACTTACATGCATGATTAGTCTTGTTTTGTTGCAAGCATGATTATGACAGTTATTGCTCTCTCGTTTGTCGCTCCCTTGCTATTGTTGGCCTTCACCTACACTGAGTATGAGCTCTACTCGTGTTTCCAATCCCCCAAAAACCAATATTGCTGAGAGTGTCCACCATACCTACCTATTACCGTCATTTGTTGTTCCGTGCATATTCAATGTGCCTTGTTTTCTTCCGAATAAAATCTTTGCTTGTTATGAGAAAGTTAGTTAGTAAAGCTCTCACGAACTTGATGGCACACTTTATTTCCTGCACTTAATAAACCTGAACCATTGTGACTGTCCATGAAAGTTATATGCTTGCAAATTATAGGCTGGGGATTAGCAGAATCGTGCTGTCACGGGGAACGCTTTAACCACCTGTAAATATATACCCAGTTGATATGATGATCTTTTGTGTGCGGATGTCGTCGGTGTGAAATAAAAGGGGAGCCTGTAAGTCCATGGAGTTATGTATGTGTGTTAGAGAAACGCCTGGGCTGCCGGTCTAATCCATGCCTATCATGGTGGAAACCTGCAGCGTAACCATAATGAGTATCTATGAAGCATTCTTCTTATAAAAAAAGAGATAGCTATTGAGAAAAGAAAAAAAGAGATATGAGAAAAGAGGAAAGAGAGAAAAAAGTACCATTTTCCCATGGTAAATAAGAAGATTGTCGAGATACTCATTGTCTTCTTGCCTTGTCATTTTGATATGGGGATTCTCCTGTATCATCGGGCAAGGGGTACCACGTTGGCGGTTCTCTATGACACGCACGTATTTACTATGACAAGAACTTACCGGTAACTAAAGTTGAGTAGCATGAGGAGCGGCCCTCGTACTCAAGGGACATGAGATTTCCAGTTTATAGTCTGTCAAGCATATAAGTCAGATTGGACCTCACTTTCACCTTACCATATTAAAGATGCTCATGATAGGGGCAATCAGAGCTCAAAGCTAATGAGTACCATACTTTCAGCATTTGGAAGCCTTTCAAACTTTTCAAAACCTTTTTCATTTCCTTGTTGAGTCTCCACCTATTCTATGAGCACTTTCTTGAGAGTATAGTTGTCATCCTTAGTATAATGTGCTTGTCTCCATACTGGATTAGTTGTGTTATGACTTTGATGCTTGTATCTTTGATATCTTTACTTCTAGTCTTAACCTGAACTTCAGAGGTGCCTTGGCATTCACAATCAAAGGCAAGCGAGATACCACTCTATCATACCTTGTTATGAGCATTGTAATGTTGCTTATGTTTATGTTTCATGCTACTTATTATTTTTGAGTTGGAATCTCCTCATAGCTTGCAATACCTATTAAGTGAACTTAGTTGCATACTCTTTATTATGAATTGCCTGAGTAGTTGATCATATGCTGAGAATATATACATCATATGAAGCAAATGTGTTCGTGAAAGTTTATTTTATCACACTCAATTTTCAACTAAATTGCTTGAGGACAAGCAATAAGCTAAGCTTGGGGGGAGTTGATACGTCCAAAACGTATCTACTTTCCCGAACACTTTTGCTATTGTTTTTCCGCTAAACTTGTGTGATTTGGATACAACTAACACGGACTGACGCTGTTTTCAGCAGAATTACCTTGGTGTCTCGTTTTTGTGCAGAAAATCAACTATCAGGAAAAATCCTGGAAAATATGCCAAAAATCCTATTTCACTAGAAGACTCACGGAGCCAAAAGACGAGACGGAGTAGGGCCACGAGGGGCCCACACCACCTGGCCACGCGGGCCAGGCCAGGCCGCGCCTGGGGGTGGTGTGGCCGCCTTGGCTGCCCCTCGGCCTCCCTCTTCGCCTATAAGTTGCCTTCTGACCTAAAAACACAGGGGCGTCGACATTTTTCGAGAAAGAGTTCCGCTCCACCGCCACCACCAGATTCCATGATTCGGAACCAGAAATTCCATTCTGCCACCCTCCTGGGTCGGGGAATTGGAGGAGATCATCGCCATCATCATCATCATCATCGCTTCTCCATCGACCATCCATGTTTCCCCCATCTATGAGTGAGTAAATCCCCCGATGTAGGCTATGGGGATGGTAGGGATTGGATGAGATCGTTCATGTAATGGCATCGGATTGTTAGGGCATGGTGCCTAGTATCTACTATTAGTGCTTTTTGACTTTGTTGCAACTTGTTATGCTTAATGCTTGTCACTAGGGCCCGAGTGCCATGATTTCAGATCTGAACATGTTATCGATTCATTATGATAGTATTGTTTATAGTCTTACCTACAAGTTGTATACACACGTTGTTATCCGGAACCAAAGGCCCAGAAGTGACAGAAATCGGGATAACCGGAGGGAATGGCTTTGATGTGAGGATCACATGTGTTCATGGAGTGTTAATGCTTTGCTCCGGTGCTCTATTAAAAGGAGCACCTTAATTGCCAGTAGTTCCCTTGAGGCCCCGCTGCAAACAGGCTGGCAGGACAAAAGATGTTGTGCAAGTTCTCACTGCGAGCACGTATGTCTATATATGGAACACATGCCTATGATTATTTAGTAGTTGGATGCTTTATCTTATTTATCTGCAAATGCCCTATGTTCTGATTGCCATGTGAATTGTCTTATCCATGCAACGCCCGTCCATCCATCCCTATGCCTACCGCGCTCTAATGCTACTATTTACTGCAATTGTTACTACTGTCTTTACTTTTACTAATGCTGTTACTTTACTATTGCTACTACAAAACTATTGCTACTGATAAATTGTTGTGAGCAAGATGGTTTCCAGGTGCAGCTGAATTGACAACTCAGTTGTTAAGGCTTATAAATATTCTTTGGCTCCCCTTGTGTCGAAACAATAAATTGGGTTTCACTTCCCTCGATAATACTGCGATACACCCCATATACTTGGTCATCAGCCGCAGATGTGATCGCCGAGGAAAGCACCGAATGCACGGTTACGAGGACCGTGAGGAGGTCGACATGGTCGCGGCTGGCTACGCTGACAAACACGATGACAACCACAATAGCGGATACCACAGTGGTGGGCGCGATAGTGGGAAAACCACACAAGTGTGGCAACGCCGCACGTGCGATGAGGCACCTGGAACATCTATCCAAGACAAACTGTCCAGACCATGCAACCTACACTTCTACATCGACAAGCACAAATGCAAGAAGAAGTCCAGACACCTTCTAAAGGACTATCGCGAGTTCCTGAAACTCCACGAAGGCCTGGCCCAGATGAATCACGACCGGATAAACCAGGGCTATGGAGCCGCCCCAGGCGCTGTGGCTCATGGAGCACCTCCACCACCACCCGGGCCACCACCAATGGCGGTTGCTCCCGTCTAGAACCATGGAGGCGAGCCATACCCCTGACCACTGGGGAACATGGGGATGATCCAAAAAGGACGCCCCTCAAATCGAGTGCAAAAAGTAATCACCCGGCAAGTCAACCTGGCGACGAACTCTCCGCCCTCCACCACTGAGTACCTCAGTGGAAGCGAGTCCTGCATCACCTTTGACAAGCGAGATCATCCGCACCAAGTATCTCGCCTAGGCCACTGTCCCCTGGTGCTCGAGGCACATATTGGAGGCTTCGAGATGAGTCGTGTCTTCATGGACGGCGGAAGCGGCATTAATCTCATGTTCGCAAGTACCTTACACGCAATGCGGATCCCTCTGACATGTCTAGAAGTTTCAGACACGACCTTCCACAGAATCGTCCTAGGAAAAGGCGTATACACCCTAGCTAAAATAAGCCTCGACGTCATCTTCGGCACGCCGTTAATCTTTTGGCGAGAGCGCATTGAATTTGATGTAGTCGACTAGCCCTCACAATACCACTGCATCCTCGGACGTGTCGCGTTCGCGAGGTTCATGGCGGTGCCACACTACACCTACATACAGATGAAGATGCCAGGCCCAAATGGCATTGTCACAGTCAATGGAATCTTTGAGAGATCCGACAGCTGCGATAGGGAATTCAACAGAATCTCCCAGTCTTTTGGCATGCAAGAGGAGCTGGCGCGGTTGAAGGAGTCAACAGACAATAGTCTGCCTTCCCCGAGCAAGCCAAGCTCACCTGACCAATCCTTCGACACGTCGGTGCACACCAAGAAAGTCTAGGTCCATCCAATGGACCCATCCAAGACGGGCCTCATCGCCAACAACTTGAGTCCCACATAGGAACTCGCACTCGTCGAATTCCTCCGTGAGTGCTGAGAAATCTTCGCCTGGTGTCCAGTGGACATGCTAGGAATTCGCAAGGAATTCGTCGAGCACTCACTCAGTGTGAATCCCAAAGCAAGGTCAGTCAAACAAACAATACGACGACTGTCTGAACAAAGGGCAAAAGTGGTCGGTATGGAAGTCAACAGACTCCACGACGCTAACTTTATACGCGATATCATAGAAAGCACCTGGGTAGCAAACCCCGTGCTTGTTCCTAAAAAAGACACAGATATCCTATGGATGTGTGTGGACTTCACCTCTCTGAACAAACATTGCCCGAGCAACCACTTCCTGTTGCCTCAGATCGATCAGATAATCAAATCCACCACAGGATGTGAGCGTCTCTGTTTCCTCGACGCCTACTCAGGCTATCATCAGATTCGAATGAAGGAGGAGGATCATGAGAAAACAACGTTCATCATGCCCTTTGATGTCTTCTGCTACACAACGATGCCCGGGCTGAAAAACGAAGGAGCCACCTACCAGTGATGTATGCAGGCCTACCTCAAGAGCCAGCTTGGTCGCAACATCCAAGTCTACATCGACAACATCATCGTCAAAACCAAGGAGGAAGCCTCTTTACTCGACGATCTCCACGAGACCTTCGATAACCTCGACCGTTACTAGATCAAGCTGAATTTGGAAAAATGCTCCTTCGGCGTACCATCTGGGCAATTGCTCGGGTACCTCATCTCCACGAGAGGGGTCAAGGCCAACCTGAAGAAAATATAAGTCATACTGGCTATGGAGAGGCCCAAAAACATAAAAGGCGTCCAGCAGCTGGCTGGGCGAATCACGGCGCTCAGTCGATTCATTAGTCGGATGGGCGAAAAGGCACTGCCTTCTACTAACTTCTCCGCAAGGCTGATAAATTCAAGTGGACAAATGAAGCACAAGAGGCATTTGAAGACCTCAACGTCTATTGTCCACCTCGCTGGTGTTGGTAACACCTCACGAAAAGGAGTCGCTATTGCTATACATATCCGCCACCAACCAGGTGGTTAGCACTGTGCTCGTGGTGGAACGAGTTGAGGAAAATAAAGTCCACGGGGTACAATGCCCAGTCTAATACCTCAACGAGGTGCTCACACCGACAAAGCAGCGGTACCCGCATTATCAGAAGCTAGCATACGATGTCTTCATGACGGCCAGGCGACTGTGCCACTACTTCTAGGAGCATCAAATAATCGTGGTGAACGATGCCCTGCTAGGGCACATACTGAACAACCCCGACGCCACTGGACGAGTCGCGCTCTAGGCAATCGAACTGTCTTCAGGAGACATTATGTATGAGAAGCGAGACGCGATCAAGTCGCAAGTTCTCCCGGACTTCCTTGTGCACTGGATGGAAAACCAGCTCCCCGACATGCCAGATATGTCCTATCTATGGATGATGCACTTCGATGGGTCCAAGCGCAAAGAGGGAGCTGGCGCAGGCGTCATACTAACATCACCGTAAGGTGACAAGATGAGGTATGTTCTGCGAATGAAGTTCACTGCCTCCAACAATGAAGCTGAATACGAAGCCCTACTCCATGGGATGCGTATGGCAAAAGCCTGCGGCGCAAAGCGACTCGTCATCTATGGCAACTCCAAATTGGTGGTCAATCAAACAATGAATGAGTGCGATGCTCTGAGCGACAATATGATCGCCTACCACGACCTCTACGAAGCACTCGAGGGAGACTTCGACGGCTGTGAACTGCGGCACGTTGGCCGCGAGAGCAACGAGGAAGCAGACACACTTGCCAACATTGGCTCCACTTGTGCCCCAGTGCCACCTGGGGTATTCTTAGAGCGCATCTGCGAGCGCTCCGTCAAGCCAAAAGCTCCAGAGCATAAAACCAGCACGCCAAAGGACTCGGGGCTATGCCACACAATGAGCCACTGGCACTCGACGACACGGAGCCAGATACAGGACTCGAAGGCCCCATAGAGGTCATGATGATCGATCCATCTTGGATGCAACCATGCATCACATACTTGCTCAACAAAAGGTTGTTAGATGACCTGACTGATGCGCGTCATATAGCGCGACGATCTAAGGCATTCTCCCTTATCAATGGCGAATTGTACAAGAACAGCATCACAGGAGTCCTTCAACAGTGCGTCTCCAATAGAGACGGAAGAGCCATCCTCCTCGAGATACATGAAGGCTCCTATGGCCACCACGCCGGCAATCGCGCTCTTGTCGCCAAAGCTCTACAAGCGGGATTCTACTGGCCAATAGTAATGCGCGACACCAAGGACATCGTCCAGCGTTGCAATGCCTACCAGCGATTCACGGACAAGCCGCACGCACCTGGCGTGGAACTAAGGCCAATACCTGTGGCCTGGCCCTTCGTGCAATGGGGACTCGACATGGTTGGCAAGCTCCAGAAATCTTCACCTAGCGGATACGTCTACCTCCTAGTCGCAGTCGACAAATTCACCAAGTGGATTGAGGCCATGCCAGTGACAAACCAATCAGGAGCCAGCGCTATCAAATTCTTCGAGTCCATCGTCTTCCACTTCGGGGTGCCACATAGCATCATCATAGACAATGGGATGAACTTCACGTCCAAGGAGTTCTAGGATTTCTGCAAGAACCTGGGAATCAACATCAGCTATGCCTCGATGGCACATCCCCAGACCAACGGTCAAGTCGAAAAGGCCAATGGCCTCGTCTATGGCGGGATCAAGAAAAGGCTCCTTTGGCCACTCGAAAAAGCTATCAGGTGCTGGCCCGAGGAGCTGCAATCGGTACTATGGAGCCTATGCACAACTCCAAACAGCATCACAGGCTACACTCCGTTCTTCATGGTACACGGTGCCGAGGTGGTGCTACCCGCAGAAGTACGCTACAAAACCCCACGGGTAGTAGCATACAGTCAGGCAGAATCTATCCTCGCACTCCAAGACTCCGTCGACCTCCTCGATGAGGCAAGCGAGACCGCAGCGGAGATATCCACGATCTACTATTAGAACCTCCGCAATTACCACAGTAGAAGGCTACGCTCTAGAACCTTCGTCGAAGGAGACCTAGTCCTGCGACTGAAGCAGCAAGGGCACCTCAAATTCGAGTCCCCTTGGGAAGGACCTTACATGATTACCGAAGTAATCCCAGGTGGCGCCTACCGCCTTAAAGAGGTAGAAAGTGGAGTCACATACTCCAACCCCTGGAACATCGCGCAGCTGCGTTGTTTCTACCCCTAGATGTTTTTTACTTTACAACTAAGGATATTCAGCTAGGCTACTTAGCCACACATTGTACCTCGTGATATTCTGTGAATAAATAAAGCTAAGTGCCCCAAAGTTTGTATCTCTATATTTACTTGCAATTACATTTCTCGGGGGCTACGCCACCCTTTTAACCTCGTTACACGAATAACACAGTATCCTAAGTAGCTGACATACTATCGATTGAACCCTTGGCAAAATCAACCCAGATGCAACGCACCTGACAGGTTGACAAGGTGCTGAGATGAATATACATCAGGCTAATGAAAAGGAACTATAAGCTAGCAAGCTATTTACATATTAATGGGTATAAAAACACATCCAACACAATTCTATGAACTTTACAACACCTATGCACTTCATGTGCAGGACCATATTATCCTACTTCTGCAAAAGGAGAACATTCGTCTGCTCCTCAAAGAAATCAACAATATCTTCGGCTGGCTGAGAAACTGCCTGGTAATGCGGCACCATGTTCCATGTCATCCCTTCCGGTGGAGGCGATGGACCAGCAGCAACAACTACGATATCCACATCTGGCTGATGCAGGCGAACAAGTGCCAACGCAGCCTTGGCACCCGCGATCAACTGCTAGCGCACGCACTCGCGGACCGCGCTGATATCTTGAAACTTCGACAGCAAAGCTAGCAAGCTCGAAGGTACCGTGTCCAGGGGAAACATCACCTGAAAAATGTGCTTAAGGCACGACTACGCCCTCTTCAAATATTGCAGCACTCGAGATGCACGATCTTGTGGCATCGCCAGCGCGACTGCACGATCATGATCCACCCAAAAATATCCACTAGCTTGTAGCTGCTCCTGGGTCAAGTCGTTCAGACGAATGGCAACTCGATCCCTCTCATCCTGCGGGTGACGAGCACTAACAACTACAAGAAGCAGAGCAGAGCATAAGGACAAAATATCGCCACAAATGGCTAAAGAAAAGGATAAGAAGTTCAAGAAGTAACACTTAAAATGCTCATTCAATTGAGCAACTTCGTCCAAAAGGTACTTCTCGCGTGCACTGGCCTTCTCAGCCTTTGACTTCCACATGTCCGTGTTACCATGGATCACGGGCAATTCTTTCTCCAACTGCGATCGCGTAGTCGCGCCAGTAGCGACAGCTCCTCCACCTTTGAATGTGGTTGCGCCACAGTTTCATCGGTGGGAGGAGAGTTAGAAGGACCACTCGAAGGACCCTATTACAGCCAAAGCAAGAGGAATATAAGACCAACCATCTATCAATAAAAGAGAGGAGTGCATTCAAATTCACCAAGACTCAAAAGGGGAATCGCCACGAAGTACAATCAAGCAGGAAAAGCTACACTATTACAAAAGAAGATTAAGACAACAGGCTATAGCTAGGCGTTGGCACTCGGGGGCTTCTTCGAGTCTGTGGAAGTCTCCGACGCCATGTTATTCTCGACTACATCCTCTGATGTCGTAGCTTTCACTTTCTTCTGCCGCCTCAACTCAACCGAATATGTGGCGAGTGTATCAATGAGCCGAGGCCCATATTTACTGTAGATAGTAGCAAAAGGAGCAAACTCTACCTGCTGGCCATCCGAGGTGACCGGCATCGCTGAGGATATTTGGCTGGGGTTCAAGTCCACGCCATGAATTTGCGCCATCGCGAGACCCATGGTAGCTCCAACTCCCCGCTGGGCGTTCTTGAAGTCCATAGGCATTCCTTATACGAAGAATTCCACCAAGCCATCAAAATTCTCGGTCATCTTGGCCTTGGGGAGCATATCCTCTCGAAGATGGCCCAGCACACTCTTGGCCCTCTCCAGTATGTCCCTGACAGAGACACTGTGGTCTTCGACTACAGTCACGGCACCGGCCAAGGCATCCGTGCGGGTCAAAGCTTGGGCATCAAAGTCTACGACGGCGGCATCTACAAAATATACATATGAGAAGAATAACACGAAAGCAACGTGCATGGCAAAGGCAAATGCAGCAATATCTGTCGTGGAAATGGCCACGGCAGTCGCTGCCACTAGCAGCGATTGAGTGTTTCGTGAGAAAGAGTTGGCGGCCATCTGCGGTGCGAGATGGGGGCGGATGCACATGGGTTTACCCAGGTTCAGCCCCCCGGAGGGTAAAGACCTACTCCTGCTAGATTAGATTATTGGAGAGCGAGTTACAGGGGTGGCAAGCTCGGCGGCTAGGCAGCGAGTCGCTTGAGTGGGTGTATGATGGAACGTAAGTCTCTAGGATACCCTAGGGAGGTTTATATATGAGGCACCTCGCTAGGGTTTACAAGTTATCACCGAACAAGATAAGGATCTGGAGGTTTTGACCTAATCCGACTGGGCTTCTGTTACGCTTCTGGGCCTCCAGTCGCCAGTCGCTAGGCCTTTCCTTCCTTCGTAGTCCAGTCGCCGTCTTTTGGACACACTCGCAGGCCCATTCGGAACATCCTACTGGGCATACCCCCTTCGGCATATCCCCATCAGTAGTCCCCGAGGCCATTGTTGATGTAGGCGTAGGTGTCCTTTTGGCGTTCGGAGTAGGCGAGCCCAATTTGGTCGTCCATTCGAGTCGGCGATGGACTCCATTAGAGCCAAGGAGAATTTCCCCATGTTTCCATTCGTCGTCTCAATGAATGTTATTGCCGCCAAGTCGTCGTCTTGGCGAATGGAAAAGACTGGCGGGTAGCGGGTGAAATAAAGGAGTTGGACCGTCAAATCTGGTCAAACTATCCGTTGGAATTTCCAATGGTAACTTCGGCGCAATTACCATGAGTAACGGCTATCCCGATTCTGGCGGGTGGCGTTTCCCATATAAGGGGAGTGATGGTTCAGCTCTGCAAACCTTCTTCGCATCCTTCATTCTTCCTCATTCATTCTTCCTGCCTCCAATCTCCCTGCTTGCATCCTTCCGACTTGTCCTCTCCGCATCGTGCGATTCCACATCCTACCCGATGGCGCCTCCCAAAGGCTCATGCGGAAAATCCAAGTGTACCACGGCCCATCTTAAATCTTTCGAGGACGCCGGAGTGCTCCACAAGGGGAACTGGCGGGTTCCACCCTCCTCCGAGACCGAGCCGAAGCCGCGACCCGGCGAGTTCATCTGCTTCCCCAGTCCTCTTGAGAGGGGTCTGGGATTCCCTACCTCACTCTTTTTCCGTCGCTTCTGCGCGTATTACGCGATCAAGCCATCGGATCTATGTCCGCATAGCATCGAGCAGCTGGCGATCTTCGTTGCCTTCTGCGAATGCTACCTCGGCTGCATGCCATATTTCCCGCTATGGCTGGAGCTCTTCCACGGCCGCATCGGGCGCGAGGCGTCCAGCGGCTTGATGCTAGCCGCAGGTGGAGTCACATTTCAACTGAAGCCAAAGGCCAATTTCATCAAGCTCCTCCTGCCGAAGAAGGCCGCCAACGAGTGGAAGAAGAGCTAGTTCTACGTCAAGGAAGCCACTCCCTCCGGCGAGGTGGCTCTTCTCGAGTTCGTCGCCAAGAGGAGCGAGCCCTGTCGGTTGGCGCCGAAGAAGCTTCCCGAAGACCAGCGGATGTACGTCGTGGAGATGATGGATTAGATCCAGAAGCTGAAGGTCCAGGGGTTGATTCTGATCAACCTCTACAACTGCTGGCTCGGGCGGCGCCTGGTTCCGCTGGCGGCTCGGCCGCACTGGATGTATGAATACAGTGGGAAGCATGACCCATCCTAAACCAGCAAGGAATCATGGGAGGCCGAGGACTACAAGGCCGCCTTGAAGAAGATCACCGACGCGGAGTTCACCAGTGTGGCGGTCGGGGTTGCCCCGTACACTCCTTGTCGTGGTGGTGTCACGGCAGATGCCATGGATAGGCTAAAGGTGGGGACTAAATGCACTAGGGGAATCCAGGGAGGGATAGTGTGGTGATTCCACACATAGTAGCTTTGTATTCGATTCACTTCCAAGGTTTACAAGTGCTCCTCGAGCTGTATTGGAGAGAGGAGGAAGAAAGAACTCTCTTACTCTCACCACTAGCTAGCTCTCAGTCACTTGCTAGAAGAACATAACCTCTAAAGACTAACTCTGTAAAAACTCATCCCAATAGAGATCAACCCTTTCTATAGAGGCCCTAGCCCTCCGTATATAGGGGTAGCTAGGTCTCCAATTAGGGCATACGTGGAGGCATATTCTAGAGAATATGCCTCTTCCCAAAATAGTAAGCCGATCGGGTCACTTTTCCCCCGCGTCACCCATGTAGAGGCTACGTAAGCCTCTACGGCACCCGCGTCAGCCAACATTGGCGTCGTCACCTCTGTCGGCCACTCCTCGGTGGTCCTGCCTCTGTCCGCTTCACTCAGGCTCTGCGTACAGGGGTCACCTTTGACCAGCGAGATACCTTCCTTCTCCTATAAGCTTGATATGACCCGGATCGTACATAGTTGATCCGGCCACACCTGTTCCTCCATAAGAGTTAGATTCACCTGTCCGACTTATGGCTTAAGTCGGTGGAGACCCAGTTAGGTGCACATCCCCAGGTCTGGGTTACCCCGAGATTCGGCCTGCCTTGAGGTGACTCGGCCAGCATTCGCTTTGACCTTGCCGAAACTCTGCTAACTCGGCCATTATACCCTGGTGTGACCCTACCCGGGGGTATCCCCCCAACATTAGTCCTCGAAGCTGGTGCGGTCTTAGCTGCCTTAGCCGCTAAGGCCACAGCAGGTTCAATTTCACTAAGCTTTTGAGTTCCTTTTCCGAGTTACCTCCTTATCTCGGATTCCATGGGTTTACTTTCCCTTGGCACATTCCAAGTTTTCACTTGCTGGCCGGGTTACCACATTCTCATCCGGGTCATTCTTCCTTCTCTCGTCAGCTTTCCCACGTGGACGCTAATCATTAGATTGCCTCATTTTAAGGGCCAGCAACAGTAACCGCCGCAGTTATTGTCAGGAGTTACTGTGCGCACGTCACATCGTGCCTGCCTCCTCGTTAACTGTATCACTGCGTCGCGTCATGGGATCCGCTACGCCCTGTGGTCCTCTGTGTGGTTCATCGCTGATTGGTCAATCCGGGTTATACACGGCCACACCGTGTGGCACACCCGCATAACACGATCCCACTATCCCCTCGAGGGAGTGGTTAAATAGGGGAGGGGCACACCCCTTGGGTCTTTTCCCCACTTCCGCGCCCCTCTGCCTCTATCTCTTCTTCTTCTTCCTCATACACGCCACATCAAGCGCTGAGTAGCGCCGCAGCCTTGACCGCCTCCACGCTCACCAGCGTCGCCGCCGCCTCTTTGCATCTCTTCTGCCACGGGTCGCTGCCAGTCTAGGCCACTGCCACCCACCATCGCTAGTGCCAGTGAGGGCAGTGAACTCGAGATGACTGAGGAGGAGCTCGCCGTCGCCGAGCAGGAGATAGAGGAAGATGCTGCGAGTGCCGACTGCGGCGCGTGGCAGGCTCCTGGGTCTGCCAGGATGGCCTGGATTGGCTCTACCACACTAGGTGCATCCCGGAGGGCGTTACCGCACACCTCCCTTCCTCCGAGCTTGCCGCCTCACCCAATCCGGGTGAGTATGTGGTGTTCCTATCTCATTTTCAACGCGGATTTGGTCTGCCAGTGAGCGACTTTTTCCACGACGTGTTAAACACATACGAACTCCAGCCGCACCACCTTCCAGCCAATGCCATCACATCTCTCTCTGCCTTCGCCTCCACCATCGAAGGTTATGCCGGACTGTGGCCCACAAAGGAGCTCTGGATCCGGTTCTTTGTCCTTCGCCAGAACGTGATCCCGAACATCCAGCTTGACCCGGAGGACAAGCAGCTCACGCAGTTCGGCGCTGCGTCTATTTCTCCTTGGAGGCTGTCTGTCTTCCCCCGAGTCACTGGGCTGGACTCTTGCAAGGGATGGGCCCAGACTTTCTTCTATGTCCGGAACGACAATACCGGGGATCCGATCCGGCTGCTTCCTTATGCTCCGGGTCCTCCTAATCCGGAGCTATGGGACGTGGTCCCCAAGAAGCCCACAGTCCTAGCGAACCAGGTCAACAAGAGGTTCCAGGAGTTGAAGGACCTCAGATTGCGCAACGAGGACGCCATGATCACGTTTGTCCGCAACCGGATCTCCCCCCTCCAGAAGCGCACACACAAAGTCTGTCACACGAGCTGGGGCCGTGACCCCAACCAGACCTCGTCTTTCGAGTTGAGCAACACAGAGATCTACCGCCGGGTCAAGGCCCTCTTCACCACCCACAAGGACTTCTCCTCTGAGTGGACGTGGGGATTTGAACACTATTGCCGAGATAGGCTTCCTCCCGTGGTAAGCTTCGTGCCGCAAACTTTCTCCGAATTAAATTCTATGTCGGTCGCTGTTGTATACTTAACTCTGTTGTCTTTTCTTTCCCTTAGCAATTCCTTCAGCAAACTATCGAGGATGGCACCGAGCCCTCCCTCAAATGGGTGCTTGGCCGGGATACCTCTAATGAGGAGGAACCGGATCAGGAGATGTTCCTTCCAGTGGCCAACGCGACCAAGCGACCCACCGGTAAACTCTCTTCCATTAGAGATTGGCCCGACGATGAATATGACTCGGATGTTGAGGTGATGGAAGCATTTGACGCTGTCCCCCTTTCTTATGCTTTTTTGGCATCAGCTAACCCCGGTGGGCAGATCCATGAGGACCCTCCCCTTGACGTGGGTGATCCTGTTCCGGTTGTGCCGAAGAAGAAAAGGGGAGCCGCATCAACCTCTTCCTCCGGACCTTGTCAGCCTACCAAAAGGTGAAAGAAGTCCGGGGACAAAACTGCCTCCAAGCCTACAACCAAGGCCCCAGCACGAAGGGCTCGGAAGCCCAAGGGGCCCCTGAGCTCGGATGAGTAAGCCTCTTTTCCCTCTGCCATTTACTTGTTCTTCTATTGTTATAGTTTCTCATCTGACACTGTTTGATTCGGCAGGGCCGCGGTGGAGGTCCCACAGAGTGGATTCGGCATTGCCTCCCCACTCCGACACAGCCCTTCTCCCCCTCATGGCGACGATTCACGCCCGCTAAGCCCAATCCTGGAGGGTGCAGCGGCTGCTCCGGGTTCTAGCCCACCTCGTCAAGAGGAGGGTAACCTTGGAGCGGGGGAGACTGGCTCTGCCGAGGCAGCGGCCACCACTACTTCGGCTCCGCCGCAACAAGCTACCACCGAGGTTACCTCAGCACCCCCACCGAAGAAGAAACTAGCACCAGCACCAGCACCAACTCAAGCACCAGCAGCCAAAGCAACAGCAGCAGCACCAAGCCCCTCCGCCTCGTCAAGTCTTCTCGGCCTCGTGAAAGCACCAAGGCAGCTCCCAAGGGTAAATCTGCTGCAACGACTTCCACTTCTCAGCAGCAACCTAAGGGCAAGAAGGCCCCTGACGCCACCAGGGCAACGTCCATCGAGGCTGGACAGCGCACACTCGCGTCCATGCTCTCGAAGAAAACTCTGCCAGCGAAGGACATCCCTGCTGACCCAGCTGACGCGCAACTCGTTTTGCACACCAGCCCGGCCCTTCCCCAGGTTGAGAGGAGGGAAGCACATGCCAAGGGCTTGGTGGTGCCCCACATGCTCAGCGGCAAACGATACCCTTCGACCTTGATCGAGTTCGTGAACATGAACAACTGGAACAAGGCGGAGTTCGTCCACAACGATGATTCCCCGGAGAAGTTTGGTCCCGCCGAATTTTCTGCTCAAATGAACACAGCCGCTAAGGCAATTAACCTTGCGGGTCGGATGATGGAGGTATGTTACTTCACCTTTTCCTTAGCATGTTGTATATATTAGTGATATAACCATTAGTCCCCGAGCCTCCGGGGGAGTAACTTGTTACTCGGCCGGATGCTCCTTAGAAAACTAACGTAGCTCCTTGATAACTTCGAATATGCACACACCTAGAGCCGGGTTAAGTTGCACTTGGCCCGGATTTCGTACACTTCGAATATGCACACCTAGAGCCGGGTTAAGTTCCACTTGGCTTGGATCTTGTACACTTCGAATATGCACACACCTAGAGCCGGATTAAGTTCCACTTGGCTCAGATTTTGTACACTTCGAATATGCGCACACCTAGAGCCGGGTTAACTTCCACTTGGCCCGGATTTGGTACACTTCGAATATGCACACACCTAGAGCCGGGTTAAGTTCCACTTGGCCTGGATTTCGTACACTTCGAATATGCACACACCTAGAGCCGGGTTAAGTTCCACTTGGCCCGGATCTTGTACACTACGAATATGCACACACCTAGAGCCGGGTTAAGTTCCACTTGGACCAGATTTTGTACACTTCGAATATGCACACACCTAGAGTCGGGTTAAGTTCCACTTGGCCTGGATTTTGTACACTTCGAATATGCACACACCTAGAGCCGGGTTAAGTTCCACTTGGCCTGGATTTTGTATGCTTCGAATATGCACAAGACTAAGCTATATTTTTGTACTCTTTTCAGGTGACCACCAACCGCCGGAGCGCTGAGTTTCAATGTCTCTTGGACACTCACAAGATGTTGCGTGCAAAGCATAATGCACTTCTTGCTGAACACGAGAAAAGGGGTAAGTTCTCTTCTTGATATTTTTCCATGTTTTCTTCCTCTTTTTCTGCCAAACTAACCCATCATTCGGTTTTCACAGCAGGGGTGGAAGCTGAGAATATCCTCATGAGGAAGAATCTTGACCAGATCAAGGGTGAGTTATTTTTGTGCGACCTTGCTATGCTTTCTATCTCCTTTTCTCCTTGGCTTGGCGAACATTCATACCTCGGTTTTGCCGGGTCAACAAACTATTTTAGTATCGCTGGAAGATAGTGTGCCCGTGCCTGATATGATGCTGCATTTTCTCGAACAAGCAGGGCAGCATCAGGCCGAGCTCAAAAAGAAAGATGATGAGCTTGCCCTCCTCCGAACCAAGGATGATGAAATTGCCAAGCTCAAGGCAGATATGAAGAAGCTGAAAGCACAGCACCAAACCGACCTTCAAAAAGTTGGCCAGGACTATACTGAAGAGCGCGAGCGCCTCAATCTTCAGATTGCCAAGGATCGACAACTTCTCCAGGAGGCCGACGTCAAACTTGAGTTGGCGAACACTGAACTTGTGCAGCTTCACAAAAGGCGTGATGACTGTACCAAGGAGTTGACTCGGATCCACAGCCATATTTCACGTAAGCTCCTTTCCCTCATCCGGCATATTTCTCCGGGTTACTTCACATGTCTTTTCTTTACCCGCTTCTCTTGTCTTGTTTTCAGGCAAATTTCCAGAGAGCAATGCCATTGCGAGCACCGCTGTTGCTAATTTCCGCTGAAAGAGGGGTACCCCCGTTGCTCCTGACGCTGAAGAGATTCCCTATGACATGGAGGACCTGTTGGTCAGCTTGTCTTCTCACGTGGAAATCGTGAAGAACTATGGCAAGGATATCCTTGACGTTCCAATCCGAATCTTCAACACTTTTTGGCCTGCAGAAGACACTCCGGAGGGAACCGCGGTTCTTGTCGATAAGTTCATGGAATGCGAGACCCAGCTCGACCTTTGGAGGGAATCCACTGGACGCGCCGGAGCTGAGACCGTTCTCCACTACGTGCTCACGTGGTACGATAAGATCGACCTCAACCTCCTGGCGTGCATGCGCACTGGATCCAAATGGACCAGTGACCCAACGTGGGTAGCTTGGCGCAAGGCTTGCGCCCATAGCCTCGTCAAATATACCCTCGTTCATGAATGGACTGAGGGTCCAAGCTTCCTTGGTGGCGCGGAAGATGAAAACGCTAAAAACATTGAAGATGGCTCGGACGAGGACGAAGAGGACGATGCCTCGGACATCGAAGACAGCAAAGATGACGCCAAACTTCCTCCTCCAGCTGCTCCTTGAGTGAAAAAACTTTAAAGTTTATCAGATCCCCGGTATGCCGGGTGGAATTGTATCTAGTACACAAGTAATATTTTGCTACTAAAGTTTTATGTCGGATTAACTTGGGCGTAGTCCCCGAGTTTCATTTTCGTGTTCATCCAATCTTTTGGCTTGGCTCGTTTCTACCTTGATTCGGTTTTACGACTTACGAATCCGAGCTTCAAAAATTGTCTTAACAATACTTGGAAACTTTAGGCTTAGCTCAAAATAATTCAGCATAATAATTCGAAAGTAAACAGAAGGTTAGTCCGAAAAACAAACGTCGGCTCGATTAAGTTCTTTTCCTAAGTCGTTTTTCATGTGCTACGCAATTCCAAACTTGTTCTCTTTCTTGCCATGAAGCCAATTCTTGTTGGACAGCAGCAAGTCGAAGAGTTGGGTTCTTGGTGCTCACACATTACTAATCCGACCTAAGTAGAACAACTTACGCCAGCCGACGTATAAATAATAAATACAGAAGACAACAAATATTATTAAGGCAGTCCCCGAGTTACTGCTCGAGGTGCCAACATTTCATTGATAGGCTCATTGCCGGCATACATACCGACATATGAGAAACTCGGATACATACACTTCTCTGCTAAGTGTAGAAAGGACGAAGTAGAGCTCATTCCATGAACGCTTAGATTCCTCGCCGGACCTGTCCGCCTTGTTCTTTTCCTGTGGTTTTGCATCGATAAGGTAGTAAGAATCATTGTGCAATGCTTTGCTCACAATGAATGGTCCTTCCCATAGGGGGGATAACTTATGCATGCCAGCAGTACGTTATACCAACTGGAGTACCAGATCACCTTCTCGGAAGACTCGGGGGTTTACGTTCCGACTATGATAGGGTCGGAGATTTTGCTGACATATGGCGGATCTGGACAATGCCAATTCTCTCGCTTCTTCTAGCAGATCAACATCATTTTGCCGGGCTTCTTGCACTTCGGCTTCTGTGTATTGATTGACCCTAGGCGAGTCATGCTCTATGTCAGATGGTAATACAGCTTCTGCCCCATACACCAGAAAAAATGGCATATAGCATCTTGATCGATTCGGAGTTGTTCTTAAACTCCACAATACCACTGGTAGTTCTTCTATCCAGCACCCCGCTGATCTTTGCAGCGGCTCAATGAGCCGGGGTTTTATCCCGGATAATACTAATCCGTTGGATCCTTCCACTTGTACGTTTGATGCGGGGTGTGCTACCGAGGCAACGTCCAGCCGGGTCTTCTTATCTCGGCAGAATCGCGCAAATGCTCCTTCAGCAAAATTTGTGCCATTATCAGTTATGATACTGTGAGGATAACCGTATCTCAAGATGATGTCTTTGAGAAATGTCATGGTCGTAGCTCCATCACATTTTCTTATTGGCTTTACTTCAGTCCACGTTGTAAATTTATCCACCATGACCAAAATGTGAGTCATATTTCCCCTTGCTGGTTTGAACGGGCCAACCATGTCCAAACACCATACGGCAAACGGCCAAGTGATTGATATGGTCTTGAGTTCCGACATTGGCATATATGTTTTGGTAGCGTACCTCTGACAACCATTGCATTTTTGTACCAAATCCTCTGCTTGTTCTAAGGCACTTGGCCAGTAGAATCCATGCCGGAAAGCTTTTGCCACCAAGGCTCGGGACGAGGCATGATGCCCGCACTCCCCTTGATGTATATCTCGGAGGATGTCAAGCCCTTCTTCCAGGTCAACGCATCACTGGAGGACATTGGTCACACTCCTTTTGTATAGCTCGAAATTGATGATTGTGTAGGCCTTTGCTCTCCTCTGAGTTTGCCTGGATAGCACCTCCTTAGTGGGTAAAGTTCCATCTTTCAGGAATTGAAATATAGGTAGTGCCCAAGCTGGTATTGCTCATACAAGGAACACATCCTCATCAATTTCCATCTGATCCACCGGCATAACTTCAACCGGATCACGCTGAGCAGTCCCCGGTCTTTATGGGCAGCCCGGGTTTGCTGAGGCAGTCCCCGGGTTTCGCGCACCACCTCCCATGTCAATGTCCATGGGCACAGCTCCGGACTCCGAATCCTCCGGGACGTAGATTGAGTCAGTTTCTGGGGACGGTCTGATAGATGGTTTTCTGAGATGTTCTAATGCTACACCCGGTGGAATTGCTTGTCGAGTTGATCCGAGCTTCGACAATACGTCGGCAGCCTCATTTTCCACCCGGGGTACATGGCGAAATTCACATCCCTCAAAGTAACCAGATATTTTCTGCACATGGAATATGTATAATGCCATGTTTGGATCAAGAGCGTCCCACAGCCCCGACACTTGCTGAACTACCAAATCCAAGTCACCAACGCATTAGATCCGACGTATCCCAATTTCTTTTGCCACTTTGAGCCCATGCACAAGTGCCTCATATTCAGCGACATTGTTTGACGCTGCGAAATGGATCTGTAGCACATACTTCAACTGGTCATTCTTTGGCGAGGTAAGCACAACTCCGGCACCTAACCTAGTTTTTGTTTTTGACCCGTCAAAGTGCATTCTCCAGTAGTTCGGATCTGGTAATGGCGGTTCATATTGCACATCGGCCCAGTCCACAAAAAAGTCGGCCACAGCCTAAGACTTGATTGCTTCTCTTCTGTCATATTGTGGCGCATAAGGAGCTAGTTCAATTGCCCATTTTGCAATCCTGCCACTTGCATCCTTGTTAATCATTATCTCGGATATGGGAGCTTCACATATTACTTTGATGGGGTGCTCCTTAAAATAATGTTTTAGCTTCTTCGCCGACATGTACACACCATACGCCACTTTCTGATAGTGCGGATAATTTTTCTTTGATGCTGATAATACCTCGCTCAGATAATACACTAGCCTTTGCACTGACTTACCCTCTTCGTCGCGCTCTACCACAATTACTACACTTACAACTCGGTAGGTTGCGGCTATATAGAGCAACATTGGCTCCTTTGATAGTGGAGAGGCTAACACTGGTGTAGTGGCTAACATTTTCTTTAATTGTATAAAGGCTTCATTGGCCTGCGGCGTCCAAATGAACTTGTCCGACTTTTTCATGAGTCAATAGAGAGGCAATGCCTTTTCTCCCAACCGACATACAAACTGACTTAACGATGCTAGGCAACCAGTGAACTTCTGGACATCGTTAAGACACTTCGGCAGTTCCATTCGCTCTATGGCCCGGATCTTAGTTGGATTAACTTCGATACCTCGGCTGGAAACAAGAAATCCGAGTAATTTTCCAGCCGGGACACCGAAGGTACATTTTTCCGGGTTAAGCTTCATCCGGAACCTTCTTAGGTTCGCGAACGTCTGCCTGATATCGTCAAGGAGCGTTTTGCTTTCCTTGGTCTTGATAACCACATCATCCACATAAACCTGTACATTTTGACCTATTTGGTCGTGCAAACATTTCTGCATACATCTTTGGTACGTTGCCCATGCATTACGTAAACCAAACGGCATGGTGCGATAGCAATAAGCCCCATACGGGTTGATAAATGCAGTCTTTATTTGATCATCCGGATTCAGAGGTATCTGGTGGAAACCAGAATATGCATCAATGAACGACAACAGTTCACACCCAGCAGTTGAGTCTATGACCTGATCTAACCTTGGCAGCGCAAATGGATCTTTTGGACACGCCTTATTCAGGTTCGTGTAATCGATACACATACGCCAAACCACTGCCACATTCGGATCATCCTTCTTCTTCTCCACCAGCACCGGATTAGATAGCCAATCCGGGTAAAGCACTTCCATGATAAATCCTGCTGGTAGTAATCGAGCTAACTCATCTCCAATGACTTTTCTCCTATCCGCGGCGAAGCGACGGAGAGGTTGCTTCATCGGTCTTGCTCCGGGTCTCACGTTCAAAGAGTGGTCAACCAACTCCCTCGGAACACCTTGCAAGTCTTGTGTGGACCAAGAAAAAATATCTCGATTCTCACGGAGGAAGTTGACGAGCTCGCTTTCCTATTTATCATTTAACCCGACACAAATTGTTACGGTGCGCTCTGGGAACATATCATCAACAGGTACTTTCTTGGTATCCTTTGTGGCTTGGAATGAGACACTACCATGCGGATTACTCAATGCTGGCATATATTGCTGCGCGGACTGAGCCAATGTCGCCACCTCTTGGATTTTTCTTTTCTCTTGCGCGATCACGAGTGACTCGGCTAGGTTAGACCCGGTCGAGGCACACTCAATGGAACGTCGGAAATCTCCAGCAATGCTAATCACTCCATTTGGCCCAGGCAACTTCATCTTCAGATAACTGATGTGGCAGCTTGCCATGCACTTGTTCAGTGTTGGTCTTCCGAGTAACGCGTGATACGCACTCTCCAAGTTCACCACTTCAAACTCCAAATTCTCAGTTCGGCAGTTATCTCTCGTGCCGAACAACACGTCAACCCGGACCTTGCCTATGGGCTCACAAGAAATGTCTGGCACAATTCCATGGAATGTTGTCCTTGTAGCTTGGAGCATGTTCTCCGTGATACCGAACTTGCGCATTGTATCGGCATACATGATGTTAATGCTACTGCCATTGTCAATCAGTACCTTGGAGAACCTCACATTGATGTTAGGCCCAATGAATGTCGGGTCCAGCACTAGCGCATATGAACTAGGACTCGGCATAAGCTTGGGATGATCTTTGATGCTCCAGGTAATTTCCTGGTCCGACCAAGGCATATACCTCATCACTGCTGGCATTACCGCATTGACCTCCATATGTCGGCGTTGCAAGCTCTTTCTATCTGTTTACTCAGTGGTAAACACACAGTAACTCTGATGGTGCTCCCTGTACTCATTCATCCCCTCATTTCCGGGGTACCTCTGATCCGGCTGATGCTGGTCTTCCACTTGATGCACTACATCCCTTCTCTCATGGCTATCATACCTCGGCGGAGGGGGAGGCAACATTAGCTGTTGTGTGTTTGCTCCGGAGAGCAATTGCTGCCGGGGTAACTCCTGCCGAAGTTGATCATTCCGAGGTGCCTGAGAATTCCCCGAACCACCTTGTTCTATCTTACGCATCCACTCACATTGCCTCTTTGTATGACCCGCTAGGTTATTCAGATTTGGCGTGTGAAATTTACACGGTTGGTCCAACATTGACTCATAAGTATACCTCGGACGGTCCTTCTTTTCCTGCCACTGTTTCTTCTGCTCTAGCGTCCAAGTCTTCTTGCCATCATTTCTCGGTGTCCACTGCTGCCCTCCAGTTTTCTGACGTTGATTTCCCCCTGCTCTGGGCTGATCTTGATTCACAGCAGCAACTTGTTGCGAACTATACCGGTAATCCGGTCTGTCATCTCTTCTTTTACCACGGTAGTCATTCCTCCGGGATGACCCGACTCCATCTCTCTGGTAGAATTCCTCATTTTACTCGTTTGACACGAGCCTAGGTTGAGTCGGATCACCCAAAGCATACGAATCAGCAATCCGGATCGTCTCTGCCAACGTAGTTGGCATATCCCTTTGCAATCTTTGCCACAACATGCTTGCATATCTGCATCCTTGCGCAAACCATGCTATGGCCTGTGACTCTATCACACCCTCACACGAGTTTCTCACGGTACACCACCGGGTTAAAAACTCCTGGTCCGTTTTGTTCGGTCTCTGCTTACACTAAGCTAGGGTCTGTGGCCTATTTGGCCTCTAATACGTACTTGAGAAATTGCTGATAAACATTTCCTCAAAATCGATCCAGCAGTTAATACTTCCGGGTGGCAAATTGTTTAGCCATACCCTTGCTGGCCCCCTCCAACATCTGGGGTACGTATCTCACAGCCCATCTCAAGTTGCCCATAGCAATTTTCATAGTCGTAGCATAGTTTATCAACCAATCTTATGGCTTCGTACTGCCGTCATACGTCTTTGTGCCTCTAGGTAACTGGAAGTTAGGTATGGGAGGCTCCTTCATGATCCGGGGCCCAAAACATGCAGGACCCGGGGGACCTTGACATTCAATCTGTTCTGACCTATACAGCCAATCCAGTTTCAAGCTAGCATCATCATGCATCAAATCCCTGCTTCCCAATCTTGACTCTATCACATGATAGTCCGGCCTTGGGTATCGTGTGTTCACCATTTCCGAATCTCCATCGTTATACCGGTCTTGCTCTCGTGGAGCACCTCTCAGTTGCATACCTCGGCCGGCACTTTGCTCTTGCCTTGGTATATTCCGCTGATGCGGTTGTCTTGCCGAGTTGCGCTGTCCGGCATTGCCATTTACAGCGTTTCCTTGACCGGTCTTGCCTTGGTCACGGTTACCTCGGCCAGCTTCACCTCGGCTCACACTCCGTTGATCATCATTTCTCTGTACTTCTTTTCCTTCCCCTGCCCTTGTCGGGTCATACGGGACGATCTGTTTGTTCCTCCTGGCCAAGGTTACTACCTCTTCTCTCCTAGGTCCACCATGAGGAGACGATGCAGCTCCGGCAGATTTCTCTGGGTTACCCACCGCCGAATGAACGATCTTGGAGGCCCCATCTCTCTCCAGGTTAGCCCTGAGCAATTCCTCATTTTGCCTGTTCGCGATCCGAACCAACTCATTGACCCTATCTTGCTGTCTCTGACGGGCTTCACCCGTTAGACCCTCTAACTCGGACGCAGATGCATCCGCTGCTCTGAGGTTTTTTGCAGGGGTACTATACTTCGACAGCCCCACGGACAAATAGTTTTCTGACTCCTCAATCCTAGTATCACCCTCTTTGTTCATTTCACTCATGAGATTTCTCCCCTTCACTTTTACAGCATCTACTTTATTTTCCTTTGCGTACTCACGCAGCGTCATGTTCAACGACTACTGAGCCGCGGCTATCTTTTTCGCTCCCTCTAGAATTTTTTGCCTAGTTTCCTCTAGCTCGGCCTGTGCCTAAGCCGGATCTACCACTACTGCTACGGGGTTTGCCAAGCTATCCATCGCTTCCTGCAGCATATTGTCTGGCCTCTCTAGTGGAGGACCTCTACCTTTCCTCGGTGCCTTAGGCGTTACCTCCGGATCTGGTGCCGGATCCTTGCTTGCGCCAGCGCCAGGCGCAATCATCATCACCTCTGCACGGTCCGGGGAGCGAGTGATACGCGCCCTGTGAACCACGCTAAGGGGTGGCTCGCCCGCCTCGACGATGTGCCACGGATGAACGCATGACACATCGACAGCAACGTAGACCTTGTGCGCGCCGAGCTTGACGAAGAGGTCGTTGAGCGGAAGAGGATGCTTGCCGAAGCAGCCAGCGTTGTCGCTGACAAAGTCCAGCGCTCCAAAGCGCTGAACGAGTCCGGAGACGATGCGTTCGCCGGTGCCGATGAGGTTTCCCATCCGGATCTTGACCCCTGCTAGTGCCGCTAGCCCCACGGTGGGCGCCAACTGTCGTGGTGGTGTCCCGACAGATGCCATGGATAGGCTAAAGGTGGGGACTAAATGCACTAGGGGAATCCAGGGAGGGATAGTGTGGTGATTCCACACACAGTAGCTTCGTATTCGATTCACTTCCAAGGTTTACAAGTGCTCCTCGAGCTGTATTGGAGAGAGGAGGAAGAAAGAACTCTCTTACTCTCACCACTAGCTAGCTCTCAGTCACTTGCTAGAAGAACATAACCTCTAAAGACTAACTCTGTAAAAACTCATCCCAATATAGATCAACCCTTTCTACAGAGGCCCTAGCCGTCCTTATATAGGGGTGGCTAGGTCTCCAATTAGGGCATACGTGGAGGCATATTCCAGAGAATATGCCTCTTCCCAAAATAGTGAGCCAACCGGGTCACTTTTCCCCCGCGTCACCCATGTAGAGGCTACGTGAGCCTCTACGGCGCCCGCGTCAGCCGACATTGGCATCGTCTCCTCTGTCGGCCACGCCTCGGTGGTCCTGCCTCTATCCGCTTCGCTCAGGCTCTACGTACAGGGGTCACCTTTGACCAGCGAGATACCTTCCTTCTCCTATAAGCTTGATATGACCCGGATTGTACATAGTTGATCCGGCCACACCTGTTCCTGCATAAGAGTTAGATTCACCTGTCCGACTTATGGCTTACGTCGGTGGAGACCCAGTTAGGTGGACATCCCCAGGTCCGGGTTACCCCGAGATTCGGCCTGCCTTGAGGTGACTCGGCCAGCATTCGCTTTGACCTTGCCGAACCTCGGCTAACTCAGCCATTATACCCTAGTGTGACCCTACCCGGGGGTATCCCCCCAACACTCCTATGAAGAATGAAGCCCCCACAGTAAGTTCTCTTCCCAATCGCTACGTCCGTGTTTCAGTTTTTAGTCTCCTCGTTTGGTGTTTTACTCGCAGTGGTTCTCAGCTTTTTCAGGTGTTCGAGGGCTGGCTCCCTCCGCTTGATGAGGAGGTTGCCCGAGAATTGGAGGAAGACTCTGAGGGGGACCCTTCCGACAGCGACAGGAAGGAGGAAGAGGTTCCTCCCCCAGCGCCTATGGCTCGCAAGACCCGCATGCAGAAACAACATGAAGTCGAGGCGACCTGTAGCCTGGACGAGCACACGTCTCGGCTTACTGCTACGCCGTCGAAGCCCGCATGCAGGCCCAAGTCACCAGCGAAAAGTCCCACGTCGTCGTCCAAGTCGGCGGTGATGTTCGAGTCGGATGACGACTCTGATGATGAAGGTTCTCCCAAAGTCTCGCACAAGGCCCCAAAGGATGCAGTCCCGACGAAGGGGTTGGAGGGCGAGGATGCGGAGGTAGTGGTAGAGGTTCCCCTGGCGGCGATTGTGCCGACGGCCTCGGGGGTTCCAAGCCAAGAAGCGGCTGAGGCGATGACGTCCAAGTCGCAACAGCCGTCAAGGGCGGCCGCGTCAGAGCCGGAGATCCCAGGGACTACAGCTTCATCGTTGAGGAAGCCTGCGGTTTCGTGGGATTCAGACATCTTCGAGAGGGGGCTCACCCGCAAGTTGGGTCCTGAATTGGACAAGCCCACCCACATCATCACCGGGCTTCGTGTCCTCCCAGTCGCTAAGTAAATACTGCTCCCTCGTCCCGATTCACCTTGCTCTTTTGTACTGTCGTTATATTGATTGTGGGAACTCGTGTAGGTCGGGGGCCAAGAAGATTGGTCGTCCTTCGGTGGCTAAGATTCCACCGGCCATCCCCACGAGAGAGGGCGAGTTCCCCAAGAAGAGAAAGGCCACCGGAGATGTGGCGACCGCCGAAGTCGCAAAGAAGCAGAAGGGGGTGCCGACGATGCTGCGGCCAAGGACAGCGCCGTGGAGCCAGATGCTGCGCCAGTCGCTGAAGAGGTGGTGGCGACGCGATCGGAACCAGTTTTGGCTACGTCCATGCCGGAAGCGCCGGTCCAGACAACCAGTGCCCCCGCCAGAGCGTCGGTGATGTTCCCGCGTTTCATGGCGAGGGGGTTTCCAGGTGTGGCGAACACGTAGTCTCCGTAGAGTCCAGAGATCATGGAGCGGACATTGGGTCCCGTCACGGGCGCACTTCCTTCACGATCCCGTCGACTGACGCCGGAGAACTTCATAGGATGCTCGGCACTTCTATTTAGGTATGTCCAGTCCCCGAGTTCTTGGTCGCTGAATTTCAGCGGCTGGGAACCGAACCTCTTGCTCCTCTCTAGTCCCTGAATTTCGACGGCTAGGAATTTAGTTTCTTTTCTCCTTCTCCAGTCCCTGAGTTCTTGGTCGCTGAATTTCAGCGGCTTGGAACTGAGTTTTATTTTGTCAAATGCTGAGGCGAGTTGTTTGTTTGTAGGGATTGCGAAGGGAGTCAACCAATCGGCAGGTCGCGAGAGAGCGCTTGGAGCGTGACTTGCGCGAAGCACAAGAGGCGAACCAGCGGCTTCAGGAAACTATTGGTGAGTATCTGTTTGTCTTTATTCTCCTCTTTCGGGTGTGAGCTAGTCGTGTACAGTACGCTGATGGCTTCTCCTGCAGATGGTTTCCCGGCTGAGATCTCCAAGGCCCGTGAGGGGTATGTTCTAGTCGCCGAGCTGGACGCGGCGAATGGACAAATAGCCTCCCTGGTCAAGGACTTGGAGGAGGCAAAAGCAGCCTCAATTTCTTCGAAGGAGCGAGCAAAGGTTGCCGTCGCTGCGGCTGAGGAAGAACGCAAAGCCACGGATTCCATCATCGTGGGGCGGCACAACGAGCAAACCGCCTTGGAGAAGCACGTCAAGGAGAACTGCCGCAAACTCCTTGGTGAGTCTCTGTCTTTGCCTGACCCGTTTGTAGAGTCCCTGATTTGGGGGTTTCATAGTTTCACTAACACCTGACTTTGCAGCTGTGGTAGGCCAAAGCGACCCGGTGTTGCAAACTTACAATGCCTCCTAGTGCGTGACTGCCGTGGTGAACGCGGCCACAGCCTCGGCGTTATGCATCCAAGCGGCTCTTCAGGGCATGTCCCCCACCGATGTCATTCCTGGGGGGCTTACGGAGGTGTGGCGCTATCTGGAGGAGGTGCCTGCCGTTGTGGAGTGGATGACACACTCAGCGTTCAGGCGCGGGGCCACCACAGCGTTAAGCTTGGGTCTCGCCCACTTCCCCGACGACTTCGACCTTGACGATGTGACGAGTGGATATCCATCGGCGACTGGCACGGTGGAGATGACAGAGGTGCTAAAGCTGACCGCGAAGGCCGCCCCTTACGCCGATCGGGTCTTGGCGATGGGGGATCTGCTGCCGTACCAGGAGACGGTGTTGGCGCCTGGCGACCCCGAGCTAGAGCATCGCAACATGAAGTCGGAGCAGCCCTTTCGGTCGTCGTTGTCGAAGTCGCTGACGACGTACCCGACGAACCCGTGGCAGCCTTTTATTCGCGTCAAGGGGGTGACGCTGCTTCTTCATCAGGGCCTGTGGAGTAAATAATGTAATTGTCCAAGTTGTGATGTATGCCAAGTGGCGAATGTTGTAAGATATTTTTGCAATATGTGCCAAGGGGAGTCGATCGACTCGTATTGCGACTAGGAATGTGTGGTGTGTTTTGTTTATGCATTGTTTTGATTGAGCGAGTCCCCGAGCGCGTCCGCCCTTTAATGGGGTATAACTCGATTGTATACTTTTGTGTATTGTTTTGTTTATGCATTGTTTTTATCCCTCGCGTCTTCTGAGTGGCGAGTCCTTGGGCGCGAGTAGGACTGACTTATAAGCGAGTCCCCGAGCATGGTGCCCGACCATATTGCTCATGCTCCTGTTGCAGGTTGTGAGTTTGTTGTTTGTAACGCGTCTCCTTCCCTGGCCCGGAGAGCCAGTCGCTTGGCGAGTCCTAGGAAGCTCTCTTACTTGGTGTGTTCCCGAGCCGCGTGGTGGCTCCCGTTTTGCGGAGTCCCCGTGCGTGGTACTTAACCGTTCGAGTCGCTTTGCACGAGGGTGGGAGGGACAGGTCGCTGTGAGAAGCGTGTACCGGTTGTCTTGGCCCGGTGGGCCAGTCGGGCTAGGCGACTCCAATGGCGGCTCCGGGTTGGCGTTTTTCGTGGACGACCCAAGGCCCGAATTTTTCCGGTGCCCTTGTGCCGCACTACTTAACCGTGTCGGTCGCTCGACCAGAGGTTGACTTCCGTAAGTAGCGTATTGCTAGTATGTACGAGTGCGAGTGGCACAAGAATATGGAGAGTGGACACAATTTGTGCGATCCGGATGAATTTCATTATATATTCCGATGGAGTACAATGTGAGGTTCTAAGTATAGAACTTTCTAAGGAGGTTTACATTCCATGGCCTCCCGACCTCCAGTTGGCCGTCACCCCGTATGTCAATGAGGTAGTAGGCACATTACCGATGACTCGGCCTATGGCGAATGGCCCCTCCCATGGAGGGGAGAGTTTGTGCATGCCCTTCTTTTCTTGGGCCAGTCGCAGGACCAGGTCGCCTTCCTAGAAGGTGCGAGTTTGCACTCGGCGGCTGTGGTAGCGGCGGAGTCCTTGCTGGTATATGGTGGTGTGGGAGCGAGCCAGGTCGCGTGCCTCATCGAGTTGATCGATGTTGTTTTGGCAGGCAACCTCGTTGGCCGCCTCGACGTAGTTGGCGACTCGAGGTGAGTCATGCTCCAGGTCGGTTGGCATTACGGCCTCGGCACCATACACCATGCAGAAGGGCGTGAACCCAGTTGAGCGGTTGACGGAGGTGCGAATCCCCCATATCACAGAGGGTAGCTCGTCGACCCAGCATCCTGGGGTGCGCTCGAGGGGCACCTGGAGTCACGGCTTGAGCCCATGGAGGACACTCTAGTTGGCGCGTTCTGCTTGGCCATTTGACTCCGGGTGAGCGACTGATGTGAGGTCGAGTCGGATGCCATGTTCTTCACAGAATTCCGCCATGGCCCCCTTGGCAAAGTTTGTGCCGTTGTCTGTTATAATGCTGTGCGGGTAGCCGTATCGGTAGATGAGTTCGTGTAGGCACTTGGTGGCCGTCTTGCCATCGCACTTTTTTATCGGCTTGGCGTCGACCCATTTGGTGAACTTGTCGACTGCGACCAGGAGGTGAGTGAAGCCAGACGGGGCCTTCTTGAACGGGCCTACCATGTCCATGCCCCATACGGTGAATGGCCACGTGATGGGGATGGTCTTGAGTGCCGAGCCAGGGAGGTGCGTCTGGTTGGCGTACTTCTGGCACCCGACGCATCGTTGGACGATGTTGGTGGCGTCGGCGTGTGCGGTGAGCCAGTAGAAACCATGCCGCATGGCCTTGGCGACTAGCGACTTGGCGCCAGCGTGATGGCCGCAGTCGCCAGCGTGAATGTCCTGGAGGATCTTGCGGCCTTCTTCTGGCTGTACGCAGCGCTGGAACACGCCGGTCACGCTGCACTTGTGGAGCTCGCCGTTGATGATGACAAAGGATTTGCAGTGGTGCACGATCATTCGCGCATCTGTATCATTGCTCGGTAGGAGTTTGTGTTCCAGGAAGGCAACGTATGGTGCTGTCCAGTCGCTAGGTTCCACGACCATGGCGACTAAGGCCGGTTCTGGTTGCAGTGGGATCCCGACGTCGATCTCTTTTGGTGGACTGACCGATGGTTTGTGGATGATATCGAGGAATATGCCTACTGGTGGCGCTTGTCGGGTCGATCCGATGCAGGAGAGGGCGTCTGCCTCCTCGTTTTTGTTCCTGTCGATCCATTCGACGGAGTAGCCGTCTAAGTGTCCCCCCAATTGGTCGATAGCTTGGTTGTACGCGATCATTGTTGGGGAGACGACATCGCATGTCCAGGCGACTAGGTCAGAGTCGCCATAGCATCGTAGGCGGTTGATGTTCATCTCCTTAGCGGCTCTCAAGCCGTGGAGGAGGGCCTCATATTCTGCCATGTTGTTGGTGCAGGGCTTGAAGTTGAGGTGGAGCACATAGCGGAGCTTATCTCCTTTGGGGGAGGTCAGGATGACCCCAGCCCCTGCGTCGTCGGCATTCTTGGAGCCGTCGAAATGGAGCGACCATTAGTGGAGGTACGGGAGCTTCTCTGGCTGCTGTGCTTCTTCCCAGTCTGCAAGGAAATCAGCCAGGGCTTGTGACTTGATCGCTTTGCGGGGCTCGTATTTGATGTTGTGGACACCGATTTCGACGGCCCACTTGGCGACTCACCCGGTCGCCTCGCGATTGCATATGATGTCCTACAGGGGCATGGAGGAGACCACCATGATTGGGCGCTCTTGGAAGCAGTGTGGGAGTCGCTGCTGTGCTCGGAATACAGCGTACACCAGTTTTTGGTATTGCGGGTAGCGTTGTCGTGAGTCCGTTAGGACTTCGCAGATGTAGTAGACGGGGCGCTGTATGGGGCGCTCCTTTCCCTCTTCCGGTCGTTCGACGACCATCACAGCGCTGACGACTCGAGTAGAGGCCGCGACGTAAACGAGCATTGGCTCATTGTCGAGTGGCGCGGCGAGTAGTGGTGCCGCGAGTAGCACTTCTTTGAGCGCTTTGACTGCGTCGTCGGCCTCCGCGTCCCATTGGAACGTGGGGTTCTTGCGCATCAGGCGGTAGAGGGGCATTGCTTTCTCGCCTAGTCGGGGATGAAGCGACTGAGGGCCGCGACTCGCCCTGCCAACTTCTGGACGCCCCGCAGGCACTCGGGTTTCCCGAGTCACGCGATGGTGTCGATCTTGGTAGGGTTGGCTTCGATGCCTCGATTGGAGACTACATAACCCAGGAGTTGTCCGGTGGGGACGCCGAAGGTGCATTTTCCGGGGTTCAGCTTGATGTTGTACCTCCGCAAGTTTGCGAAGGTTTCGGCTAGGTCGGCGAGCAGGTCGTCCTGGTGGGTGGATTTTACCACCACGTCGTTGATGTAGACATGAATGTTGCGGCCAATTTGGCTCGCTAGACACTCCTGCATGCACCTCTGGTATGTGGCGCCTGCGCTCTTGAGGCCAAACGTCATGGTCGTGTAGAAGAATGCGTCGAATGGCGTAATGAACGCTGTCTTCTCCTCGTCTTCGACCGCCATCTTGATCTGGTTATAACCAGAGTAAGCGTCGAGAAAGCACAGCGACTCTGATCCCGCGGTCGAGTCGATGATCTGATCGATGCGCGGTAGGATGAACTCTTCCTTCAGGCAGGCACTATTGAGGTTGGTGTAGTCGATGCACATTCTCCATGAGTTGTTCTTTTTTAGAACCAGGACTGGGTTTGCCAGCCACCTGGAGTACTTGATTAGCCGGATGAAGCATGCGGCTAGCAGGCACTAAACTTCTTCGGCGATTGCTCGATGGCGCTCTTCATTGAAGGGTCGTAGTGACTGCTTTACTGGTCGCACTTTGGGGTCGGCGTTTAGTTTGTTCTCAGCGAGTTCCCTCGGGACACCTGGCATGTCAGATGGCTTCCATGCGAAGATGTCACGGTTCTCACGGAGGAACCCGATGAGCGCGCTTTCCTATGCGGGGCTCATGTGCGCCCCAATGGTGACCGTCTGGCTAGAGTCGCCTAGGACGAGCTCGACGGTGCGGGTGTGCGTGGTTGCCTCGAACGTGGAGTTCGCGGTGGTTGGTTTCTTTAGGATGGTGGGGTCGTCCTTGTTGATGTTGCCTGCGTATTTCGCGAGCTCCTCCGCGTGGTCGGTCTCCGCGGCGATGACGGCGTCAGCGAGCTCGGCTCCTTTGTCCTCGCATTCCACGGCCATGTCGGGGTCGCCGTGGACGGTGATGATGCCGCTTGGCCCGGGAGCTTCATCATGTTGTAGGCATAGTGTGGGGTCGCCATGAACTTTGCGAATGCCTGGTGGCCCAGGACGCAGTGGTAGGGGCTGTGGAAGTTCACCAGCTCGAACACGATTCTTTCCATGCGATAGTTTGCTGGAGTGCCGAAGGTGACTAGCAGCGTCACTTTCCCGATCGGGTACGCCTTCCGACCGGGGACGATGTCATGGAAGGTCATCAGTGTTGGCTCAATGGCTGCTTCTGGGAGCTGGAGCCTTTTGAATGTGTCGAGGTACAAGATGTTGATGGAGCTCCCACCATCCATTAGTGTCTTGGGCAGCTAGTAGTCGGCCACCTTGGGCCTAACTACCAGGGCGACTCGCCCTGGGTATTCGATCCTTGGCGCATGGTCCTGGCAACTCCAGGTGATGCTCTGCTGGGACCAGTTTAGGAAGCGAGGAATGTCGACCTGTGTCACCGCATTGACGGCGACCGCGTGGGCGAGCACCTTCTTCTCGCGCTTGGTGCCGAGTCCGGTGAAGGTGTGTAGCGAGCCAACGGTGGTGCTGAAGCTGCCGCCGTTCCCGTTGTCCCGAGGTGGGTTGTTGTTTGGGTCCTCCCTTGCTCGTCTCGCCTTCTCAATCTCTTTGAGAGAGTGGCAATCGGCGGTGGTGTGGGTGGCAGGTTTTCCCTCCCTGCTATGGTAGATGTAGGGCTGATTGAGCAGGGCGACAGGGTCGAATTTCACGGTTGTTGGCGCGGTAGTTCCCGCTGTCACGGTAGTTTCCTCCGTCGCGGCGGTAGTTCTTGGGGTCGCGCTGGACGTAGCCGGCATTGGCGACGAAGTCGACTCGCCCGTCCATGTGGCGCTTGCCGGTGATGCGGGTGTTGTTGTAGCGCATGTCGCGTAGGCGCCCGCTGTCGTGGATGCTAGTGCGGCGTCTTCCTCCAGACTCGTCATCGGAGTATTAGTTGGGGTCCTCCTCCGCATAGCGCTTGGCAATCTCGAGAAGTTCGGGGATGTTGTCGAGCGTTCGGTAGACCCTCTTGATCTTGGCAACCAGGGGTTCGTACCGGCACGCGGTCTTGAAACAGTGTATCGCCGTGTCCGGGTGGATGCCGGAGGCGTTTATCCTTAGCTCTTGCCATCTCTGGATCCAGCGGCGAGTCGACTCGCGTTATCCCTGGATGCATCACTCCAGGTCCTCTATGGTGGTGGCGCAGGTGTAGGAGCCCTCGAAGTTCCTGACGAAGGCGTCCCGCATTTCTTCCCAGGAATCGATGATGTCGGTGATGAGTGTGTTGATCTACTGTCGGGTCGCACCTTCCATCATCAGGGGGAGGTAGCGAGCGGCGAGCAGGTCGGTGTGGCCTGCGATTCCCATTGCCATGAGGTATGTGTCCAGCCAGACAGCGGGGTCATACGTCGGGTCGTACTTCTCGATCTCCTTGGGGGCCTTGAAGTTGGCGGAGTATTTTTCCCCGCGAATCATTGGTCCAAATCATTGTGGCCCAACTCGACTGAGCGAGCCTATTGGTTCCGGGTCGCCGTGGTTGGTGAGGGTGTGCCGCAGGTCGTTGGGCTGGCACGACCGCCATGCCTGGTTGTTGATGATGTTCGTTCGGGCATCGAGGGGCGGCCCATTGGCAGCGACCGTGTTGTTCGCCGGTCGCGGCTCGTTGGTTGACAGCGCGGGATTGGCGGCCCGTGGTTGGTTTACCAGGGGCTGGGGTGGTGGGCAAACTAATGCGTTGGCCACGGTGGGGTGGCCGCTGATGCCGCCCTGCTTGCTGATGAGCGAGAGTACATCCGCCCCCGCGGGTCGACTCCCGCGGCTTGTTGCTCGACGGCCCTGACGAGTAGGGCCTTGGCGTATTGGATCTGTAGGACATCATCGCCTTGGACGTCGAGGTTGGTGATCGCGGCGTCGGCCGCGACGACGTTGTCCATCGGGGTGGAGTATATTGGTAGCCCGTTGGCGTCACGGGCTTGAGGCGAGATGATGATCCGTGGTTGGTCCGGCGGGGGCGTGCGGCCCATGGGTTGTGGAGGGGCCCCAGTTGCCGGTGCGCCAGGTGGTGGTCTCGTGGGGTTGCTTCCGCCTGGTGGAGCGTTCTCGCAGTATTCGTGTTTGGCGGCACGCGCGGGGTCGCTTTCGTCGTTGAAGTTCAGGACACGGCCCTGGACGTTGGAGTTCAGGCGGGTCCTGATGCGGCGCTGGTGATAGAACGACATCTCCCACGCCGTCTCTCGTTCGAGGCGGTATTTCTCGCGCCCGGCGAGTTTGTTGCGTTGCGCCTCCACGAGCCGCAGGCGGGCTTGCTCCACCTCCGTGGCCGTCGCAGTCGGCGGGATCGGCGTGGTGAACGTATCTGACGGGGCGGCTGCCGGCCATGTAGATCTGAAGCGATTAGATCTGGCGCGAAAATCCTCGGGGGACTCCGAGCCGGAATCAGAGTCGAAGATCCCCAGGATGGAGGGGTCCTCGGGGTTGGAGACTCGCGTGATGGAGTCCTCCCGTGATGCGGCGGTGATGGATTCGTCGACCGATGCAGGGGTCGCGGAGTCGACGTCATCGTTTAGGGCGTCGTCGTTGGTGGCGGCGTTAGTCTCGACCGCGTCGCTGGCGGCCGAGTCGTACTCGGTGACGAGGCTCCTGATGGAGCGGACCTGCTCCTCCGAAAGCAGATCGTGGTGTGGCGGCGATCCGCCAATGATCATCGTTGCAGCTGGGTCGATCACACCGGTGAAGCCGACGAAGAGGTTGATGGAGCCGACCGGCATCACCGCGCCGTGAGTGACCGGACGTGACGCCGGGATGTAGCTGTTGGGCAGGATCTGTAAGATCCCGCTGATGGCGATCATGCGATCGGTGCCGAGCAGTCAATCGATCGGCGAGTAGGGTCTCGCTGCAGAACTCAGGTCAGTCCCGCTATGCCCCACGGTGGGCGCCAACTGTCGTGGAAATGGCCACGGTAGTCGCTGCCACTGGCAGCGATTGGGTGTTTCATGAGGAAGAGTTGGCGGCCATCTGCAGTGCGAGATGGGGGCGGATGCACATGGGTTTACCCAGGTTTGGCCCCCCGGAGGGTAAAGACCTACTCCTGCTAGATTAGATTATTGGAGAGCGAGTTACAGGGGTGGCGAGCTCGGCAGCTAGGCAGCGAGTCGCTTGAGGGGGTGTATGATGGAACGTAAGTCTCTAGGATACCCTAGGCAGGTTTATATATGAGGCACCTCGCTAGAGTTTACAAGTTATCACCGAACAAGATAAGGATCCGGAGGTTTTGACCTAATCCGACTGGGCTTCTGTTACGCTTCTAGGCCTCCGATGCCGATCATTGGGCCTTTCCTTCCTTCGTAGTCCGATGCTGCCTTTCGGACGCCTTTTCAAGGCCCTTTGGCCCATTCGGAACGTCCTGCTAGGCATAGCCCCTTCGGCATATCCCCATCAATATCATACCTGAGAGGGCTTTGGCGACAGAGAAGAGCTGTTCTACGAACACATTTTCCCTCTCTGTAGTGGAGAAACGCAAATCTTCCTCGCGCTTTTGCGACTCCTCAAGAGCCTTGACTGCCTCGTCGTGTTTCTTCTCCGTTGTGACAAGTCCCTTCTCGAGGGAGTCGACGCGACGAAGAAGATCATTATGCTCACCTACAATGGCAAAAATTGAGCCTACCAACCTCTATGCAAACGAAATGGAGATAAAAGTATAAAACCAACCTTGGAAGGCATGGTGGTGGGTTTCTAGCAAAGCGTGTTGTCGACCCAAGGAAATGATCAGCTCGGCGAGGCGAGTAGAATCTTTCATGATAGGCTACAAGAAAAGAGAAGCAGTGTGAGCATTAACACAAAATTCGACTGCCAACGGCACGAAGAAAACTCACGTGTTCCTCCAGGGACTCCGAAGAATCCTTCAGAGTCGACGTCCGGGCAACAACTTGATGCTCCCCAACATGGGGAGAGATCGAAGAGTTGGCACCAGAGTGGGCCGCCACCGGAGGAGAAGGAGATGGGGGCAGATGAATCCCGCACCCATTGTTCTTATGGCATCTTGAGATATTTCATCATCTACATCACAAACATCAACACGCCCCGCTTGGGGGCCATCATATTCTTCGAAAACCACACTACAAGATTCTATAATAATTTTAGAGAGTTTATCATAGATTCTATAAGTGTGGGAATTGAGACCATAACCAACAAAAATATCCTCTAAAACTTTAGAATCAAATTTGGACAAACAAACACCTTTTAGAGAGAATTCCTTATTTGACACTATTCTCAAAAATGTTTCCTCATATGACACTGATTTTTTTTGACTTCCTTATTTGACATTGGGGTAAATTTTGATGCCTCACGTGACACCGCCGTTCGTTTTGTTACATTGTGCCACCAGTTTTGTTTCCGATTGACCAAAATACCCCTGACATATTTGCTACATGTCAACAATCCAAATAAAAAATATCATCCCAATCGAGGAATACTGACTGGGCGTGATGTTCTGCGTGACCGGCCCCTGCTCGTGCTGTCGCGGAGGTACATCGTCTGACGTGAGCCACGCTGGGATCAAGAACGTGGACTTCAGCCCTCATTTGTGATGACTGATTAACGTTTATTCAACTAAAAAAATTAGTCACCAAAAAATCTGACTAGCTTCCTAAAATATACGGAGTACTATGCCTAGTCTAAAGCGGAGAAGTTAATAACAAACCGTGTAATAGCAAAAGAAACAAGCTCTGGCACAATATACGTGACAAATCGTGCATCTGATTTAGCGGGATACCATCCTACTGCCCAAAAAAATATCCACAGCAGATTTCTAATGCTCCCTAATTTGGCCACATTATGCCCCAGGGGCAAAGATGTCTTTTTTGGTTCCAATTAACACCGTTAGTTCTCAAAATGCAATAGAGTGTCATGTAGGGCATCAAAATTTACACAGGGTGTCAAATAAGGAAGTCAAAAAAAATTAGTGACATATAAGGAATCATATTTGAGAGTAGTGTCAAATAAGAAATTCTCTCCACCTTTTATGAGATAGAAATACTTACAACCAAACACCCGGAAGTATAAAATGTTGGGCTTGTTATGGGTAAGTATTTCATATGGAGTCTTGATCAATACTTTGTGGAGGTAGAGCCAGTTCGATACATGGCATGCGGTAGACCCTCAGCCCAAAAATTACATGGAGACTTAAACTCCGCCAACATGGACCTTGACATATCCATTAATGTCCGGTTCTTCCTCTCAGCTAGACCATTTTGTTGAGGGGTGTATGCAATGGAATATCGATGTTTTATCCCCTCATCACTAAGAAATCCATTCAAGGTGTAGTTCTTGAACTCGGTGTCGTTGTCACTTCTTATCACTAGCACGGGCACATTGTATTGATGTTGAACCATATTGACAAAGCCGATGAAGAATTGTTGGGTCTCACTCTTCAACTTAAAGAAGTATACCCATGAATATCTTGAGTAGTCATCAACACTCACCAAACTATATTTCTTTCCACCAAGACTTTCATGAGATGGAGGACCAAAGAGATCCACATGAAGGAGCTCCAAGATCCTGTTCGACTTTATAATGTTATTTTGCTTTTGGGGAGAATCATGCATCTTTCCTTCAACACAATCCCTGCAAACACGATCTTTGCCAAAATAAACATTTTCTTTTAGTCCTCCAATATGACCACCCTTGTGGAGGCTTTGCAAAGTTCTCATATTGATATGGGCTAGTCGGTGATGCCATAACCAACCCACATCGGCCTTTCCGAATAAGCACATCGCACTTGTAGTGGTTTTCCCCGAAAAGTACACCACATACAAGTCATTTTCGACGTACCCAACGAAAGCGACCTTTAGAGTCTTGCTACACTAGAGAACCACAATATCATTATAAATAAAGATGGCAAAGCCTATATTTCAAAGAGCACGGACTGAAAGTAAATTATAGCCAAGAGTCTCAACAAGCATGATGTCCACAAGAGTAACATCATATGCAACCACAACTTTGCCAAGACCCATTACCTAAGATTTTGACTTATCGGCATATGTGACGGTTATATGATCTTGATTTGCCCTTATCTCCATCATTATTGCATTGCTTCTGGTCATATGACTTGTGCGACCATTATCAAGCACCCACTTTGACCCGCCAGAAGTATAGTTCTACAAGAGATCAAACTAATTTTTAGGTACCCATTTTTCAATGGGTCCTCTCTTGTTAGTGACAAGGGTCTTCGGAACCCAAATAGACCAAGCAATATAACCATCAAATGGACCAACATATTGTGCATAGACATCACCATAAGAATTACGCATTAAGACATAGTCAGGGTTAGCACTTCTAGCAAAGTCATCTTGTGACATAGTTTTGCCACTTGTGGTTTTACTACCCATAGTGGTCTTGCCTTTTGCTTGAGTGGGCTTGGCCTTATTCTTCTTGTTGTTCTTATTCTTGGTCTTGGGGACATAGCCAAGACTTCTTTTCTCATTATTTGACCTTTGCTTACTCAGGAGATCATCAATAGACTTGTTTCCTCCGGGGAAGGTAGCTTTTGCAAGCTCCCCCTTCGACCTAGCATTTTCCTCAAGGATGTTTATACTACTAGAGGGAATGAAAATACTAGGTGAAGCAACATTATTTGATTGAGTTTGAGGTTGTTCACGAGACTTTGTGAGAGTTAAGAGTTCACTTTCCAATGCCTTGTGAGCCTTGTTAAGCTTCTCAAAATCCTCGGCAAGTTTGTCATGAACAACACCAAACTCAATCTTGTCCTTTTTAGACTTTTATACTTAGCAATGGCATGATCATGTTCCTTAATGAGTTTAGCTACTATTTGATCATTTGCCTCATCGAGGCCTTCAAGTTTTTCTTCAAGAGACTCCCTAGTCCCTTGTTCTTCTAGATCATTAGTTAGAGCATCCATCTCAAGTAGGTGCTCTCTCCCAAGTTTGCATCTCTCATCAAGTAGCTCTTGTGTGCGAGAAAGTTGGTTCAAGAGATTTACAATATGCTTCTTGTGCTCCCATTGCAAGTTAGTCATATAAGCATCGAAAGCAACTAATTCCTCCTTCACCTCAAGAGTATCATCATTAAATTCATCATTGATAATAGAGGTGGAGAGGCTGATACCTCTGATGCTCTTGACATAAGGCAAGTGACGTTCTTATTGGAGAAGTTCTCATTTGGGGAATCAAAAACAGAGAAGGTGGATGTACAGGTAGTGGAGATGGAAGCCACACCATTCATCATTTCTTCTTCCTCCTCCTCTTCATCATCGGAAGAGAACTCTTCATGTGCTATCAATGCAATGTCACCGGACTTCTTGTTGGTGGCATTCTTTTTGTTGAAAGGCTTCTTGAATGGGGCCACCCCGGGAAGACCACTACTAGAAAATCACTTGTTGTTTACTACTTTCAGCATCGCCATGTCATCATGCATATGATTGCCTAAAACTATTTTCCAAGAGCCTATTTTTGTTTTCTAGACATTCCTCTCTTTATTTCAAATCAAAACCCTAGGTCCACATGGATCTTCTATTTGTCTAAAACCAATTTACAAAATGTTTTGTTTTAAAAGAAATAAATAAAAAGAAATGTTATAACCGAGGGAGGCAGCCCATCCCATTAGGCCAGGCCACCTACAACCCCGGCCCAACAAAAACCCTAACCCTAGTCCCTACCGCTAACGCCACCACCACACCCGACCCTGTCACCACCAAACAACCACAACGCCGCAGTGCGCACTCACACCGAGCCACACCAAACACGCGCGCGCGCAACCACCTAACCACTGTGGTGCACCGCAGCCTCGCGCCAGCGTCGCACTCTGCCCCGCATCGCTGCATGCTACACAACGCGGCATGCTGCAGCCAACCATCCCGCGTGTAGCCTCGTGATGCTGTGCTAGGCACGCCACGACCTAGTGCAACACCCGCCCTACCCCTCATGTTCCCTGGTCCCACCCCCAAACCGCTCCAGGCGGACGAACCACCAACCGCACATGCTCCAACCCTGGACCCCAATTCCATTGGGTCGCTATCCTCCTCCCGCCTTGCAGATAGCCGCCGCTGCCTAGGCCTCGCACCGCACCGACGCCTTGTACTCTCTCCCGGATAGATCTCCTCCCTGCATTGAGTCACCGCCCCGCGTGCTGTCCTCCCCGTGTTGAGTCCCTGCGCCACGTGCCGCCACCCGTCTCCTTTGATGTCACCTCGGCTGCTCGCGAGCGACCCTAGAGCCGGCTTCTTCCCCCACCTAGGCCTCCTCGCCACCATCGCCGAGCGCCCCTGCTCACACCACTGCGTACACCCTGCTTTCCTCAGTTCGCCGCGGCTCCCTCTTGTGCCCTGCATTGCAGTCCGTCTTCCCGTATCTTCCTCGCACTTCTGCCCGTGATCCGGCCTTCCGACCGTCCTCCTCACATCTATGATGACGGCTGCCCCATCGATCTCCGCCTCGCGTCGAGATCCCGCCCTTCCTGCCTCTGTGCACCACCAAGAGTCGCCATGTCGCTCGCTTCCTCGCCTCCGATCACGGCGGCCACCACCACGGAACCCCTCCTCCCTGGTCAACTTTCGATGACCCCACCACCGTGGCCTCATCCCGATAGCCGCGCACCTCCAACCCAGTAGTTCTGCCCTGCCTCCATGCTCGTCGTCTTCTGCGCTGATACGTTGCAAATGTATCTATAATTTTTGACGTTCCATACTTGTTTAATATCTACTTTCTTATGTTTTGTCCACACTTTGGAGTATTTCTACACATTTTCTGGAACTAACCTATTAACAAGATGCCACAGTGCTAGATGCCTGTTTTCTGCTGTTTTTGGTTCCAGAAAAGCTAGAAAATGAATATTCTCGGAATTGGACAGGACAAAAGCCAAAGTCAATATTTCACCGAGGGGAACATGGAGCCAGAAGACGAGACGGAGAAGGGCCTCAAGGGGGCCACACCCCCTGGCTGTGCGGCCTGGCCTGACCCGCGCCTGGGGGGTGCAGCCCCCTCGGGCACCCCCTCGGCCTCCCCTTTCGCCTATAAGAAGCCTTAGATGCAGAAACCCTAAGCACCCAATCAAAAATCCACGAAAGAGTATGTAGCCGCCGTCATCTCCATCCCTAGATCAGGAGGGATCTAAAGCTTTTCCCGGCACCCTGCCGGAGGGGAGAGATCACCCTGGAGGCATTCTTCATCACCATGCCTGCCTCCGGTGTGATGCGTGAGTAGTTCATCCCTGGACTACAGGTCCATGTAGTATCTAGATGGTGGTTGGTTCTTCTCCTTTGTGCTACCATGTTTAGATCTTGTGAGCTTCATTCATGATCAAGATCATCTATTTGTAATCCTACATGTTGTGTTTGTGGGGATCCGATGGATATTGAGATGCTATTTTAGATTGATTATTGATTCTATCATGTCTTTGTTATTTGTGATCTTGCATGTTGTATGTTGTTAGTAGCTATCTTGGCCAATTAGATGCTAGCAACTCCTAGAGGGAGTATTTATGCTCGATAGTGGGTTCATGCCTATAGTAATCTGGGGAAGGGACGGAAATCTCTACGGTACTAGATGTGTTGTTGCTAATAGGGAGAAAACAGCAATCCTTTGTTCATGGAATAATCGTATTGTTTACTTTACACACTTTGCTTAATGTAATTATTTGTTGCTTGCAACTTAATACTAGAGGGGATTCGGATGATAACCTGAAGGTGGATTATTAGTCATAGATGCAGTTGGCTTACGGTCTATGTATAATGTTGTACTGCCCAATCAAATCTCACAGGAGTCAAGATGATTAGTATATGCATGTAAGCTTTCTTGATGTTTGTCAATTTCCCCGCTGTAATTTGTTCACCCAACATGTCATCTATCTTGAGGAGAATCACCACTAGTGAACTATGGACCCCGGTCCATTCTTTTACCATCAATCTACAATCTATTTACTGTTTTCTGTTTACTTTCTGCAAGCTATTACTATCTTCCACACGATACATTTAATCCTTTGTTTTCAGCAACACCTGTGAGATTGACAACCTCACTATAAATTAGGGGCAAAGTTCTGTGGTTGTGTTGTGCAGGATTCCAAGTTGGAAACAACACCTTGGAGGTGTTTCCTTGATCCTACTGGTTTGATAACCTCGGTTTCATAACTGTGGGAAAACTTGCTATTGTGCTCATCATACCTTCCTCTTGGGGTTCCCTAACGAGCTCGAATATATTTTGAGCCATCAAGCTCTTTTTCTGGCGCCGTTGCCGGGGAGTCAAGGACATCTTCACAAGGGGAGTCCCTCATAACCAATCTCTTTACTTTGATTTTTTGTGTTTTGCTTAGTTTATTTTTGCTTTGTTTGTTTGTTTCTTTTTATCAAAAATACAAAAAAAAATTAGTTCCTACTAAGTTGTTATTTTCGTTAGTCTGTTATTGTCTTGCTTTATCATGCTCTCTATTAATGGTTGGTTTCTTTGAAACTAGATCTTATTGGCAAGGTGGTTTCGCGGAAGAACAAAAATATTATTATAAGGAACACCGCTTGTCACAAAAAGGGAAACACTTATGGGAACAAATTGATAAATTGGATACCATTGCTACAAACATGTGCTCTACTTATAATGTTACTTATTGCTTTGATAAATCTTGTTGCTGTAGGAGGTATAAACACCTCTCTTTTGAATGTGAGTATAATGATGATGTTACCATATCTTCATATGTTAAGGGAAATTATGACTTTTATGATGTGGAACAAATTGAAGAATTTATTGCTTGGAAGGATGCATTCGAACTTGCTTATTTGCTTGAAAATACTGATGATGCACCTTATAAATATGAGGTTTATGATATACTTAAATTTTTCTTTGATAATTACAAGGTAGAGAATGGATATATTCTTGAATATCTTAATAGATGCTCTCCACCAACAGAAGAGAGTAATGCCTTGCAGGAGCCTATGGAAGAAGAAATTGTTGAAACTGGAAGCTCATTGGATGAAAAAGAGGAGGATAGTGATGATTAAGAGGAGGAATAATGGATCTACCCATTCCTACCTTCTAATGCGAGTAACTCTTTACCCATTACATTATTTGATTCTCCTCCATGCTTACCAAAGGAGGATGAATGTTATGTTCCTATGGATTCTTTTGAATTTTTTTAGAATAAAGCTCTAGATGATGGTCCTATATTGGTTGATAATATTAATTGTACTACTATTGAAAATGAGATTGATCAGTCATCTTGTTATAAAATTGTTAAAAGTGGGTCTGAAGGTTTTAATCCCACTATTTTTGAGCTTGATAAAAATTATGTGTTTATAGATCATGAAAAGCATGCTTTATGTGATAGTTATATTGTTGAGTTTATTCATGAGGCTACTGAAAATTATTATGAGAGAGTAAAATATGGTTGTAAAAGTTTTCATGGTACTCAAACACCTCTCTATTTGCTGAAAGTTTTGAAGTTACTCTCGTTTTATCTTCCTATGCCTGTCACTTTGTTCTTTGTGAATTTATTTGCATGTAAGATTCCTATGCATAGGAAGTGGGTTAGACTTAAATGTGTTTTGAATTTGCTTCTTGATGCTCTCTTTTACTTCAATTCATATTTCTTATGTGAGCATCATCGAAATTATTATGCCTAGCTCAAAGGCATTAAGGAAAAGCACTTATTGGGGGATAACCCAAATTTCGTTAGGAATCTTTTGTTGAGTCTTGGAAGTTATTACCTCTATAATAACCACTCCTTATCATTTTTTGTGGTTTTTGTGCCAAGAGTAACCTCTAATGAGAGAGAAGTAATGTTCGGGAAAGTTGTTGTCCCGAAACAGATTTTTATGCTTCGCTGTAAAAATTCGTGAACAATCTAAGTACGTCAGTTTGAGCTGTAATTTTTTGTGCTTCTTCCCCAGGTTGTTATCCAAATTTCGTTATTTCAAGACTTTTCGATTTGAGCAACAGAAAGTCTTCGAAAAAATTGGTTTTTACCTCCTAATCTATTTTGACAGATTTTTGCCATTATTTGCATTTGCCTCTTAATCTCTTTCTCTTTGAGTTCTCTATGATCATTTGAACTTTTTAAAGGAAGTGCTACAGTAGCTTGTGTTTGGATGGAAGTTTTACTTGTGTTGAAACTAAACCAAAAGACTTATTATCTTGAGTACACTAATGATGCTAATGAAGATTGTGTGAAGTTTTGTATGAAGGAAATTTTTAAGTGTAGGGAAGAGTAATGTGATAAGATGAAGTATGGACAAAAGCTCAAGCTTGGGGATGCCACCCTGTGTCACCCCAAGAAATATCCAAGAAGTACAAGCGTCAAAGCTTGGGGATGCCCAAGGCATCCCCTTCTTCATCAATAAAAATCTCAGGTTTCTTCTGAACACTTCATTTTTATTGTTTCAAGCACAGTTGTGTTGTTCTTGGAGCATATTTGTTTTCATTTTTGGTTTTTGTTTGCTTAGTTTGCTTGGTTTGCTTTGTTTGCTTGAATAAATTGGTTGGACCCCCTCATTCATACATTAGTTTTCAAATAAGTTGGTTTGGATTGGAAAAGAGTAGGAAAAGTTCATGCTTAAGTGGTAAAAAGGAGCTTGTTTTTGACTATGGCCTATGCTTTGTCATGTCATGCTTGATATGTTTTGGCTTTATGCTTAGTGATTTTTGTTGTAGCATGACATGTTACAAATAATTGAGATTTCTTAATGTGCCTTGAAATAATCATGCGTTGTTTTAGCATATTAAATCATAGTATTGTGGTATTCTCCTTTAATGCTTTATTTGGTATGACTTGGCGCATGCTCACACCATGTTATGACTATACCAAGTCACTATAGCCTCTATGATCCTTTAGTTTTTGACTTGTAATATCACTTTATGCTTTAATTAATGATGTTTTGTCGCTTTGCATGATTATGGCCATTATTGCTCTCTTAGTTGGTCGCTCCCAGTCTTTTGCTAGCCTCCATACCAAGTATGAGTTCCATTCATGCATCCAACTCCAAATAAAACCAAGTTATTCCAAAGAGTCCACCATACCTACCTATTAGCATTTGCTATTCCAAGTATATTCATGTTTTTATCTACCTTCCGAATTAAACTTGTTATGTGAAAATTAGTGATTAAAGATCTCACGAACTTGATGGCACACTTTACTTTTCTTGCCCCTAATAAACTTGAACCATTGTGTCATCTATGTTGTATGTGTTGCACTTATATGTTGGGGATTAGCAGAACCATGTTGTCATGGGGAACGGATTCAATATTGCACTTGTACATTGTACCTAGTTGATATCATGCTCTTTTGTTCATGGATGTCATCGGTGTGAAATGAAAGGGGAGCTTGTAAGTCCATGGAGTTATGTATGTGTGTTAGAGAAACGCCTGGGCGGCTGGTCTAATCCATGCCTAACCATGGTGGAAACCTGCAGCGTAACCATAATGAGTAATCTATGACACATTCTTCTTATAAAAAAAGAGATAGAGATTGAGAAAAAAAGAAAAAACAGATGAGAAAAGAGGAAAGAGAGAAAAATCACCATTTTCTCATGGTAAATAAGAAGATGTTGAGATATTTATTGTCTTCTTGCCTTGTCATTTTGATATGGGGATTCTTTTGTATCATCGGGCAAGGGTTACCCCGTTGGCGGTTCTCTATGATACACATGTACTTACTATGATAAGAACTTACCAGTAACTAAACTTGAGTAGCACTAGGAGCGGCCCTCGTATTCAAGGGACATGAGATTGCCAAGTTATACTTTGTCAAGCATATACTCCATAGTTTGTTCACTTTAACCTTAATCACTTCAAGATGCTTATGGTAGGGGCAATGAGAGCTAAAAGCTAATAAGTACCATAATTTTTGGAAGCTCTTTATGAGACTTGATCCCTGCTTCCTTCTATGAAGGCCTTTATTTTACTTTTATGTTGAGTCTCCATATTCTATCTTTATGCACCTATTAAGAGAGCATAGTGGCCATTCTTAGTTTAATGTGCATTGTCCCAAGACTTGTTGATTGGTTCATAACTTTGATATTGCTTGTTCTTAAACTATTTGTATCTAGTCACCCTTATGAACTTTAAAGGTGTCCTATGCATTTATGTTTTGCTACACTATGAGGAACAAGCTAAATACCATTCTCATTATGTTTTCTTTATGTGAAAGAAACAAACATCTTTCAAAGAATTGTTATTCATGAATCTTTTGTTTGTACCTTTTCATGCTACAACATAGTTGCTATGTGTTATTATTAGAACTATATCTTTCATGCTATGTTAAAGTACTATGATCCCAGCTATCAATGTTTTATAAATGCCTTGATCAAGATTATGATGGTGCATGTCACCTAAAAAATTATTCTTTTCTTTTTATCAGTTACCTACTCGAGGACGAGCAGGAGTTAAGCTTGGGGATGTTGATACGGTTCAAACTTATCTATAATATTTGATGTTCCATTCTTGTTTTATATCTACTTTCTTATGTTTTGTCCACACTGTGGAGTATTTCTACACATTTTCTGGAACTAACCTATTAACAAGATGCCATAGTGCCAGTTGCCTGTTTTTTGCAGTTTTTGGTTCCAGAAAAGCCAGAAAATGAATATTCTCAGAATTGGACGGGACAAAAGCCAAAGTCAATATTTCACCGAGGGGAACACGGAGCCAGAAGACGAGACGGAGAAGGGCCTTGATACGTTGCAAACATATCTATTATTTTTTATGTTCCATGCTTGGTTTTTATCTACTTTCTTATGATTTTGTCCACACTTTGGAGTACTTTCTATACACTTTCTTGGACTAACCTATTAACAAGAGCCACAGTGCCAACTGCCTGTTTTCTGCTATTTTTGGTTCCAGGAAAGTCAGAAAATGAATATTCTCGGAATTGGACGGGACAAAAGCCAAAGTCATTTTTTCACCGAGGGGGACACGGAGCCAGAATACGAGATGGAGAGGGGCCAGAGGGTCGCCACACCACCTAGTCGCGCGGCCTGGCCTGGCCCGCGCCAGGGGGTGGTGTGACCGCCTAGGGCACCCCCTCGGCCTCCCCTTTAGCCTATAAGATGCCTCCGATACAGAAACCCTAAGTACCCGATCAAAATTCCACGAAGAGTTCAGAGTCAGCTCATCTCCATCCCTAGATCGGGAGGATCAAGCTCTTCCCAAGACTGCCAGAGGGAATTCACCCTGGAGGCCTTCTTAATCACCATGCAAGCCTCCGGTGTGATACGTGAGTAGTTCATATTTGTACTATGGGTCCATGTAGTAGCTAGATGGCTGGTTCTTCTCCTTTGTGCTATCATGTTTAGATCTTGTGAGCTCCGTTCATGATCAAGATCATCTATTTGTAGTCCTACATGTTGTGTTTGTGGGGATCCGATGGATATTGAGATACTATTTCAGATTGATTATTGATTCTATCATGTCTTTGTTATTTGTGATCTTGCATGCTTTCCGTTGTTAGTAGCTATCTTGGCCAAGTAGATGCTAGCAACTCCAAGAGTTAGTATTTATGCTCGATAGTGGGTTCATGCATCTAGTAATTTGGGGAAGTGACAGAAATCTCTAAGGTACTAGATGTGTTGTTGCTACTAGGGAGAAAACAACAATCCTTTGTTCATAGAACAATCGTATTGTTTACTTTACACGCAATGCGTAATGCAATTATCTGTTGCTTGCAACTTAATACTGGAGGGGGTTCGGATGATAACCTGAAGGTGGATTATTAGTCATAAATGCAGTTGGATTACGGTCTATGTATAATGTTGTAATGCCCAATCAAATTTCAAAGGAGTCAAGATGTTTAGTATATGCATGTATTGCTTTCTTGGTGTTTTTCAATTGCCCCAATGTAATTTGTTCACCCAACATGTCATATATCTTAAGGAGAGCCACCACAAGTGAACTATGGACCCCGGTCCTTTCTTTTACCATCAATCTACAATCAACTGTTTACTGCTTTCTGTTTACTTTCTGCAAACTATTACTTTCTTCCACACAATATGTTTAATCCTTTGTTTTCAGCAAAACCGATGAGATTGACAACCACACTGTAAGTTGGGGGAAAAGTTCTGTGGTTGTGTTGTGCAGGTTTCCACGTTGCTGCTAGCACCGGTAGTGCGCCCTGCCAAAGTCCAGCTAGCAACACCTTTGAGGTGTTTCCTTGCTCCTACTAGATTCATAACCTTGGTTTCATAACTGAGGGAAAACTTACTGATGTACTCCTCTTACCTTCCTCTTGGGGTTCCCCAACGAGCTCGTTAATACACGAGTCAGCAGGCCTCGAGGGGGCCACACCCCTGGCCACGTGGCCTGGCCTTGCCCGTGCCTGGGGGGTGCAGCCGCCTCGGGCACCCCCTCAACCTCCCCTTTCGCCTATAAGAAGCCCCTAATGCAGAAACCCTAAGCACCCAATCAAAAATCCACAAAAGATCTGTAGCCATCGTCATCTCCATCCCTACACCGGGAGGGATCTGAAGCTCTTCCCGGCACCCTGCCGGAGGGGAGAGATCACCCTAGAGGCCTTCTTCATCACCATGCCTGCCTCCGGTGTGATGCATGAGTAGTTCATCCCTAGATTACGGGTCCATGTAGTAGTTAGATGGTTGGTTCTTCTCTGTTGTGCTACCATGTTTAGATCTTGTGAGCTCCATTCATGATCAAGATCATCTATTTGTAATCCTACATGTTGTGTTTGCGGGGATCCGATGGATATTGAGATGGTATTTCAGATTGATTATTGATTCTATCATTTCTTTGTTATTTGTGATCTTGCATGCTCTCCGTTGTTAGTAGCTATCTTGGCCAAGTAGATGCTAGCAACTCCAAGAGGGAGTATTTATGCTCGATAGTGGGTTCATGCCTCTAGTAATCTGGGGAAGTGACAGAAATCTCTATGGTACTAGATGCGTTGTTGCTACTAGGGAGAAAACAGCAATCCTTTGTTCATAGAACAATCGTATTGTTTACTTTACACACTTTGCTTAATGCAATTATCTGTTGCTTGCAACTTAATACTGGAGGGGGTTTGAATGATAACCTAAAGGTGGATTATTAGTCATAGATGCAGTTGGATTACGGTCTATGTATAATGCTGTAATGCTCAATCAAATCTCATAGGAGTCAAGATGATTAGTATATGCATGTATGCTTTCTCGATGTCTGTCAATTGCCTCGATGTAATTTGTTCACCCAACATGTCATCTATCTTAAGGAGAATCACCAATAGTGAACTATGGACCCCGGTCCATTCTTTTACCATCAATCCACAATCTATTTACTGTTGTCTGTTTACTTTCTACAAGCTATTACTATCTTCCACACGATACATTTAATCCTTTGTTTTCAGCAAAACCGGCGAGATTGACAACCTCACTATAAGTTGGGGGCAAAGTTCTGTGGTTGTGTTGTGCAGGATTCCAAGTTGGAAACAACACCTTGGAGGTGTTTCATTGCTCCTACTGGTTCGATAACCTCAGTTACATAACTGAGGGAAAACTTGCTGATGTGCTCATCATACCTTCCTCTTGGGGTTCCCCAACGAGCTCTAATATATTTTGAGCCATCATGCACCCGCACTGTGGACTCCCTCGTTGCCCTCTGCCTCCAGCACATGGGACAAGGTCTCCTATCGACTGTGTTTTCTGCTGATGTGAAGCAGTGAGGGTGTTGTATGTTCAGTCATGATGTGATGTGGTGATACTGTTGCCGGGAGAAGGTGCGGTGATGCCGACTTGGTTGTTCGAGACCCTCGCGATGGACCAGATTGACGGGAATTCTAACAAGATCTTCGATACCACATGAGTGACCAAGACCGCCTTGAAGCCCGAACCCCAAGGTCACAGACATGGAACCAGAGGCACCGAACCCCGTAGATCTCCGACACGGACGTCAAGATCTACTTCCCGAATCTGAACCCGGACCCCGAGCCCCAAGATCTCTGAATCAAGATGTGTGACCCCTGTCTAACCCGGCCCTATTTTATAAATTGCCATCTATATATCTTGTTGCATTAAATCATTCATGCCGCATACATATTTTGTGGTTTGGGGGCATTATGCCGATTCAACTCATAATTAAATATGGAGACCATATGCGGGCTATTCTAGTCTTATATTGACTCCATTTAAATTTGTGTAGTGAACCGATGCCATGTTCTGCCTTGTTAAGACAACATTTAAATTGCGGGGAACTAAACAACTTGAACCTTCTATTTAATTGTCGGGACCCTGGTTCCGCTTAATATTGCCTATTCGCATCACATCTTTGCCATGTCGTGCATCATATCATAAACATGCGCGGTCTTCTGACGTAGTATTAAATAGTGCATCCGGTGTTTCCTTTTAGTGCTTTGCTTCTTCACGGATTAGGCTGATGAGTTGATGCGAGTATCAACAAGTTCTTTGGATAATGTATCTTCGACTATGTTTTCTAGGTGAGCAATCTCCCTCTTTGTACCTATTTTGCATTTATAGTATTTACTTTCTTCATGTTGATCTATTGCTATCCGTGTTGCGATGCTTTAGTTTCTGTACCATTTATATTCCTTGCAGTCTCTAAATAGCCTTGGACACCTCCTATTGCCTGGTTTTTTGTAGACAGTTGGCCTTGCAGGTCGTAGTTGCTTGCTCAGTTGTTGGTTCGAGTTGTCGAGTATCAAAGTTGTTGGAGGTTGCCACATGCTTAATATTGTAGATGATCATGTCTTTAATTATAACTTGTTAATTAAAATGCTGGGTATAGATATAACTAATGCAGAGGCACCGATGGGCAATAGATGTTATTTGGTTTTTAACCGCTCACTTGTGTCCCATAGGCCCCGAGTACTTGATACATGTTCCTTGGATATCTCACTATCCGCATGTGGGACCATGAATCCCCTTAGCCAGAGCTTGATTCATTTCTTATTTCTTGGGGCCACAAACTAGTTTGGGGATTTATTACTATCCTGTACTTATGCCATGCTTTACTGATTTATTTATGATTGCGCGTGGAGCACCTGAACTGTTTAGCAATGCGGAATGTTTTCACGGTATCGAGAAGCCCAGTCACACTTTTAGGTTCCCAGTCATTTACAGCCATTGTTGTAAACCCTGGGTCCGTCTCGAAACCGGCCAACTTTGTTGCGGGTAGCTTATTGGGGTGGCCCCCTAAAATATTTTATGAATCTTGTGATTGCTTTGTCGTGATGCCTCGTTGTGTTTTTATTTGGTTTTTTCGAGGTTGATCGTGCGTGTGTTGCTATTTTTGCACCCATGTAGGATAAATCTTTTCGCAAAGTCATGTTCATGGTTATGGATGACTTGGAGCATAGTGTCTCGACCATAGACAACTATAACTAAAGTAGTGCTATAAATTTGACTTTGGAATGACTATTAATCAACTCCACTACAATGGAATGGATAGTAAAAGTGCCAACAACTAATGGAATTGGGGTGTCTCATGCTATCTATACCTGCCTAGTAAGTAATGCAACTACAACAGAATGGTTAATTAAAAGTGTCAACTGCTTGTGATATTGGAATGTCTTATACCATCTATATCTGACTAGTAAGTGCTGCAACTATAATGGAATGATTAATAAAACTGCCAACCGTGTGAGTTTCCTCTGGAGGACTTCCTCGTTTGGTCTCGAGGGGGAAATACCAGGATGGGTATGTTTGGTGTTAGTATCAGGTTGCTTCCGAATAGGTCTTTCTTATCCATCTCTGATAGCCGATAGTTGTACTGAGTCTCTATAGGTTTTTTAGTACATGCTTCGTCGCCGCTTCAGTCCACCATATCTATGGAGGCGAGATCCGCCAAATTCTAGACTCGTTGTGTACTGGCCTCAGTACTAACCGCTCCCTTTTTCCTTTGCCCTTTGTCGGCACCCCTTTTTGTTTAACAGGTATAAGTTCGATGTTGTTAGCATGGTTACCCGTCCATCTTGGCCTGGGCAGGGTTATGGACGCCATTGGTTATTCTTCAGGGCTCTTAGCCCAATTTGTATCTTATCCGTACTTGGATGTGTATCATTCTGAAGGTGATTTGGATCTTTGTACTGTATATATATATTCTTAACTTGATGAGTCGTTGTTGTATATGTATGTTCTATGGGTTCCAACGTGGACTATTGTGTAATGATAGTACTTTGTTTTCCACCCGCATGCAAGTGCCTGGTGGGTTTCTATATGGGTTTGGCGGGAATCATTGAAACTTGCATAGGGCCGATTCGAGGGTGTTATAAGGGCCTTTGGATTTTTCTTCAATATGAGTGCACCACCATGGTATTATCTCTTCTCATATGGACATCCGGCAACAAAATGATAGTGGTCACCACAGTTGAAGCAAGTTCTCAATCTGGAACCATTCTCTTTTCTACCACTTGGGTTGCTTCTTCGTTGCATCTCCATCTTGGCCTTGGCGGGATCTTTCCAAAAGTTTCTCGCATAGAAGGCCATTTATTCTCCATGAGCAACCTTGACATCTTCGGGGTAGCTCATAGTAAGAACATCATAACTTCCTTATTCTTATCCATACTCCACAACCTTGGCCTTCAAGTCAAGATTAACACCACTGCTCATTCCAATGGCACGAGCCTAGGCATCTTTGGCATTCTTGGCAGCAACCTTGAAGGCAGACATCTCTTGCATAACTTCATTGGAGGTCATGAGATGGTAGTTGTGTCTTCCTTGAAGACTCTTCAAGTCAGTGGGCTTGAAGGGCATGAGCGTAATCACATACCTCCTCTTTATCCAAGCATCATCAATATGAGAGGCACCAATATTTCTGAAGGCGGTGGCAGTGGATTTGAGTCTTCGATACATGTCTTCATGATCCTCACCATCCTTCATATAGAATCCTTCGGATTCATTACTCAATGCATCATATATGTTTCTTCTCATGCTCTCATTGCCAACAAATAAATCAATGAGAGCATCCCAAGCTTCCTTGGCGGTATTGAAGTGCTCAATGTGGGGAAAGTCCTTTGGCCCCACCCAAGTTGAATCATGTGCAAGGCGGTGGAATTGAGTTGACTATTTACCACTTCTCTTCTTGTCAAGTTGGTTGAATCCTCAATTTTGAGTCCTTCTTCAATAATGTTCCACAAGTCAATGCAAGAGTTGCGCACATGAGATTTCATCAAGACTTCCCATTGAGCAAAAGAATGTGCAGCTAACATAGGTGGGTCACCTCTATTAGTTATATGGGGATGAGAGATCGGGGGTAGGGAGAGTACCATCCGGGAACCGCATGGTGCTCTTCCTTCCTATCACCCTTTTTGGTGGAGGAGTTAGTTCCAGTATGTTCGTCCCCCACTACTTCACTCGTTGGCTTAGCTGAAGCATTCGCCTTCGGGTTAGGAGGTGTTTCCTCTTGAGAGTGAGGTGGTGAGGCTGTCTTTTCCTTAACAAGTTGATCAACTAGTTGACACAACTGTTGGATTTCATTGCCCAAGGAAGAGCTCAAGCTTGTTTCCAACTTCTTGCGATCTACCATGGTCACCGACGTACTAGCCTCACCCTCTCCATCTCCCTCCGGGTTACCCATACACTCTTATCATATGGGCACCGAGAGGGGGGTGAATAGGTGCTTCAAATTTTACTCTTTTTCAATTTAGGGTTTGACACAAAAGGTAAATTCTCTAGATATGCAACTATGGTGAATTTACCTATATGTCACACTAGCACAACTAACTCAGCAAGTACAAGATACAAGTAAGGTGCGATAAAGGATAGTAGTAACCAAAATGAAGCACGCAGAGACACAGGGATTATTTCCCACATTTCCTTCCTTTTAAGGGGAAGTACATATGCGTTTGGAGAGGGGTGGTATCAAACCACCAACCCCACAAGAGGCCTCCCTTGTTCTCCGGTGAACCTCACCCCAAGGGGATCGATTCACGCTTCCACTATATCAGCAACCTTCAAGGTTGTATCCAACACCCTTAAAACAAGTTCGAGGCACACATCCACAACTTAATTGGAGGCTCCTGAATCCAAGCAAGTTGTCACAACAATCAATGACAAGCTTGTAAGAATCAAATCAAGGCCTAGGGTTTCCAATGAAAACCTAGAGCAGGGGCCCTCAAGTGAATGGGGGGGAATGAAGATCTCTCTTGGTGAAGCTGTAGATCAAGGCCTCCTCCTTCGATTCTTCAAAGATCAATGACTTTGGATGGTTGGATGGGGAGATCTAGTTGATTTGGTGGCTCCAATGGTGGTGTTCTTCTTTTTTCGAACGAGCAGATGGAGGTAGGGGATGAAGTCCCCTATTTATAGGCCCACAGATTTCTGACCGTTTGCTGTCCGTTGGGGACTTTCCACACCGGAAACTCCAGTCTACACACCGGAGACTCCGGTCTACACCGAAGATTCTGGTCAGTCTCCAGTCCATCTCCGGACCACCTATCAGAATGTCCAGGGCCTGGTCTTGATGCTCCCTCCAGAGATTTGGTAGGAACTCTAGACTAAGAACACCGGAGACTCCGAACTAGTCACACCAGAAACTTCGTTCTCTCAGAGTACACCGGAGATTCTGGCTAATATCCGGCCTGTCTCCAGACCACTAGTCAGTTTGTCCCTAGGCTTCAACTTGAATCCACTCCAGAGATTTGAGGCGAAACTCTAGACCACACCAGAGACTCCATTCTTTGAACACCGGAAACTCTGGTCTAAACATTCCACGAAACATCTATTTTATCCAGGGATTTTTCCATGATGACACGAACTTTTATCTTTTCAATAGATTGACCCGAAAATATTAGCACATAGTAAAATGATCCTTAAGTTGTTAACAAACACCAAAAATGATTAAGAAAATAAATTTCCTTTCAACGCTTAAGCATACGATGACACTTGGAGATCATTATGGATGTTTCGGGATCACATGATGAGAGAGAAGAGATAACCAGAAAAGTTTCGTGAGAGAACCGGAATCATTCCAGGAGAATTCAAATTCGTTCAGAGGGAACCGAAAGGTGTTTCAGGTCAAACAGGATTTGATAATATGTGATTCATATTAATTAATGTAATTCATATTAAATATATTATGAAAATCTAATTTGAAAGGGTAACTTCCCTAATGGGAGAAGTTCCCAAAGGAACAAGGCCCAAGTGGGGAAATCGCCCTAGGGCAAGGACCAAGGGTCCTAGCTGCTGCCTAGGGGCCCACCCGGCCAACATGGTGTTGTGTGCTTGGTGAGGTCCACATGGCCTAATCGGCCAGCCCATGGCAGCTCCTCCTTTGGCGCCTCCTCCCACCTCCTCTCCTTTAGTCCCACCCCGAGACTTGAGGGAAGGGAGTACCCTTCCTTCTCCTATATAAGGAGGGGCATAGGGGTGGAGAAAATACACAATAATTCTCTAAGGCATTTTCCTCACGGAACTATCTCTCATTGTCCTCTCGTGATGGCGCGGTGCCTGGAAGGATTGCACAGGCAAGAGACGACGCACCTGCAGTACGCCTTTGAGCTGTAGGGATTCCAGCCAGAGGATCTACTTCTGCACTCTCGGTAGAGATCATAGACCGAAGGTTGTCATCGTACACTGTATGTGTGCGAAACCATGAGGGTGCTGCCACTTGTGGCACCTTTATTGTCATATGCTGGGCTACTGCACGATGGAGAAAGGGGTGACTTGCGAGGAGCTTCAAAACCTTGAGGTCGGATACAAGTACGACTACATCATCCACGGTCCCCTTGAAACGTTAACCTCTTTCAGACTACAAGGGTATGTATCTGAAACCTCCGCTCTTACAGTATTACTCCTAGATAGATCCTGGCATTAGGTGTGTTCATGTAGGAAAAAATTTAGGTTTTCTGCCCCGAACCCCTTCAGTGGTATCAGAGCCGATCTCTGTGTAGTAATACTTGTACGGCCAGTGTACGCACGTGGATTGTGCGGGAATTGATCCTATAGTTGTTACCCTCTAACGTGTACTTTCTAATATCGCTGCATTTTTTGATGAAGCTGCCCGAACCGACCTTATGTGTAATTTTACGCGAGACTGGTTCCACACTCAACATAGGGCTTGTACAGTATAAGTGGCCAGTAGATGTCTATCTCTCATTCAATAGTTGATATAGCATTTACAATGGAGGTCCCAGAGATGGGTGTAATAGAGATAACTATTCGATCCATGTTGTGGTTGGAAAGCTCGTAGATAGGAAATGGTTCTATCGCGAAAGCCCTAGCAGTCACGTAAAACTTGCAAAAGATAAAGTTGAGGCGTATAACTTTATTTTGCAGGGGCATGTGATTTGATATGGTCTAGGTCGTAATCAAGGTAAAGTAGTTTACTTTTCTGCTACTAAGTAGTATATTAATATTCATTGTTTCGATGGATGACCAACTGGCAGCATCGTGGACTTAGCGCCAAATCGGTGGCAAGATGGAGATCATGCCAGAGCACACGATGGAAATCATGGTGCGAGAAGAAGGACCATATCATATCACCAATATACATGTGATGTTGATACCTTGTACATCTTATTGTGTGCTAGGTTAGATACACAACGGTAGCATCATATAAGATGATCCCTATTAATACCAACAATAGTGTTCTCCCTTAGTGTGCACCACCAAGAAAGTTTGCAGTTATGAAGCAGGACGTGATGATCGGGTTCTAGACATCTCTGTGTTTTCATACGGTGGGTGCAAGCCATGTATGCACTGCGAATACAGTAAAGTTGGATTGGCGAGCCTAGAACATACAGACATGGCCTCAGAACATGAGATATTGAAAGATGGAGCATGAGTCACATGATTGATGTGATTGAAGGATATAGTCCAGCCTAGAAGCTATATCAAAGGTCGTGATGATCAGGGATGATATGGTGTAAAGCGATCATGTCATCGCTAAAATTGTCCATGTGATTACAATTTTAGTGGGAGCTCAATTATAGAATTGTCATCGGATTGATGACAAGTACGCCATGAAGGGGTCCTCGAGGCGTGCGGAAGAGAGGGGTGTGAGACGTACGGTGTTCCGGGAAGGTGAGCACACAAGTTTACCTAGGTTCGAATCCGCCGGCTTTGGACGGACCCTAGTCCTGCTATCAATCCAGTAATACGGCAGAGCCGGAATATGGGTTACAAGGGTTCGCCTATGCGAGTTGAGATTGTAGACTATTGAGGTGTGCCCTAAAGGCTATCCCTAGGACGGCTTATATAGATATCAGGCCTAGGGTTTACAGGAGAGATCTATCCGGCTACGACTAAGAGTCGGTTACAGAGTACATCTTCAACTACAAGTAACACTATGGGCCTAAATTGGTAAGTCTTCTGGGTCTTCTCATAGCCGGATTGGACTCAATCTTTTCTCCATGACTGGGCCGCCCGTGAAGCAAAGCTCTAACCCGAAGTGGGCCACCCTGGTTAGTGAGGAAATGTGAGGATACCCAGAAAGTATATCCCCAACAGCAGCCCCCGGAAGCCTCCAAGATCCAAAGTCAGATTTATCATTGCCTAGCTTGATCTTCGACTTGCAGAATCTTGAAGGGTTCCTGAAACTTCACAACAAAAATATGATCTGGGTCTTAAAAATAAGTCGGACCTATCAACAGGTTACTCGGATTTTCTAGCTTAATTTCAAACTAAGCCAGAATTTGGTCTCTAACGCCACCTGACACCAGTCATGGTCAAGTCACGTCATCTGACATACATCATGTCAGCACGACCGTTGGTGGGTCCACGGTTCGTGGAACCGAGGCGTCGTTTTAATGCATACGGGGAGATCGAGGCGACGTAATCATCATGTGGGTCCTTCCCAGTTCCTTCCACGATGCGTGGCGGTTATACTATAGCATTTGCACGAATCTTGGCACAGTTAGGTGGATATAAGGGGTGAGGATTCTCCTCCTCCTTTCTTCACCTGTTCCCTTGCCATTTCCTCTCCTCCAAATCTCCCCCGCGCGCATAGAGCTCCTCTGCTTCCCCCAAGAACTCCTAGCACCGCCCATCCTAGGTCACTAGCTCGCCGGAGAAATGGCTCTTCCGGTTTGGCGGCAGCGGCGGCGATGGCGGTGATGGCGGCTACGGAAGCGGCGGCGGAGAAGGAAAGCTTCTGCGGGGTCTGGATCCCCTACGTGCTCGATGACGAGAAGCTCTGCGGTGTGGAGACAGAAGGGCTCCTCCATGCCGGCGACTGGCGGAGCGGCTTCGGGGAGACCGTCCCCAACCCGCATGCTGGCGAGCGGGTCCACTTCGGCACCCACCTCGATAGAGATTTATTGTTTACTCCCTCGGAATTTTTTTCCGAGGTGATAGATCATTATAGTGTTCAACTCCACCATCTTCCTCCCAACTCTCTCCTAGAGATGAGCGCCTACGCGCCTTTGTGTGAGGGATTTCCTGGCATTAGGCCGAGTCTGACCTTATTCCGGTACTACTTCCATGTACAGAGAAATTCTATCACTGCCGGTAATCCGTATATTACCGGTACAATTAGTTTTTCACTTAGACATGAGCGCGCATATCCCAAGATCTTAGCTAGTGACTCGGACAAACAGTGGCCAGCCACCTTCTTTTATCACAAGGATATTCCGGCTCCCGGCAAAGCCACCGCTTTGCCGGCTTTCATCGACAGAGCTGCCACGGCCCAACCGTCTTGGGACGAGGCTCCTCTGGCTATCAATGATGATCTCATCCTTGCTAAGAGGCGGATCGAATATTGGTCCAATGTTGGGTCTCACGCCGGATCCAACCCCTTCAGTACCACGGAGACCGACTGATGCATTCCATCACGTCGTCCAAGAAAGATTCCCTCTGCATCAGCCCCAGAGCCTATACCTCGCAAGGTTACATAAGCCAGATTAAATGGCTGATAAGGGAGCGGATCGAGAGGAGGATCCCGGAGGTTTCTCTGTATATGCATACGGCGGAAGACCCCGTAGTGCCGGTAAACTTTTAACAATAAACCTTTTTATGTGTTTCAATCTTTAAGTTTATATCGCAATACTGATATGTTTTCCTCTTTTTAGCTTGCTGACCTCCCCGAGTCGGAATTTTCTCCACTCGAGGGATATCCTCCAGAGTTTTCTTAGGAGGCGGAATTGGTCCCGTTGCCAGACATTGCGCTTAAGAAACACAAGGCTCCGATAGTGGCTGTCGGCACAAAGGAGGTGCCTATCATGAAGAGGTAACTTTCAACACAATTTTCGCCTTTGTACCTTACTCGAATTTTCTTCCGAGATGTAATGTTTTCGACTTTATTACATTCTCAGAGCTAAGAAGCTCATTAAGGGCAAGGGGAAGGGAACTTCTTCGAAGCCCCTGCGACAGACGAAGCTTTCCATGGCTTCTCCTGCCGTGTCTCCTCAGACTCCTGCCCCCCAACCTTCCGCAACGCTGGTGATCATTCCTTCTCCGGCTGCCGCAGAAGATCCGGATCCTTCAACGGAGCCTGTGATCCTTGAATCACAAACTGACGTCACCATGAGTGAGTCAGGTATAGATAAGGGTGAACCCTCTTCGGGTAATGATCCCTCGGCAGAGATTCGCCGAAAACCTTCTCAACAATCCGGGTCTTGCCAAGTTTGGCTTGTCCCAAAAACTGCGGAAGAGATCCAGCGGCTAGCCAGGCAATGCCTGGAGAAAAGAAATTTATCTGCCAAAGAAGAAGCACAAGAGGCAGAGGATATCAAGTTCTCTGACCTTCTTGAACAAGTGCACCTTTGCAACGAGAGGATAAGGACCGATGAGCTTCCAACAACGCCATTGGTCCCTCTGACTCTCGCTGAGAAGGTCGTCGTTGAAGTAAACGCGAGTTTGGATAAACTTACTCGTGAGCAATATGTCAGTCAGAATTCTAATTCTTGTTTTTCCCTCATTTCATATCATATCCTCTAGCCCCCAAGCATGAAGTAGGATATATAATCCGGGTTCATGCTTCCTTAGGATGCCAAAGAATGAACTAGTGTAGCCCCCAAGGCTCGTGCTGATATTAGTAAAAATATTAGCCCGAGTCTTTAGTAGACTTCTGACTTTGGGTATTCGGATTTACAGAAAGTATGTTCCTATAACCAGGATTTATTGAAAAATATCTGCAACAAGCGGAGAGAGATCAAGGCTCTCCGACTTAAGAATGCTGAGCTTAAGGTCTCCAAGGATGAGGCCGAAGGTAAACATATCGAGACTCAAAACTCTGTCTTTCATGTTTTCATAGTCAAATTTTTCCTGAACTGTTGTTCTTTTTGACTTACAGCGCTGGTAAAGCAGTCCTGCGTCATGATTGAAGAGGCCAAGAACCTCAAAACTTTGGTGGTGGAGAACAAGGAACTTCGCCAAGAGCTGGATAAGCTCAAAGCTGATCATGAGAAGAGCATAGCTCAAGTTCTCGAGTCCTCCTCCATGGCTACTGACGAGCGCGGTCGCAAGATTGCCGCTCAAGATCAAAAAATCTCGGACCTCAATAATGAGCTGTGCAGAGAGAAGGACCTTTCCGAGGCGCTCCGGGCTAAACTCCGGAGTCTTCGGGAAGAGAAGACCAAGATTGACGATGTCATTTTCGGTATGTTCCATCTGTCTTGTCCATTTTCGGTCTGACTTGTCCATTTTCTTCGACTTCTTTCAATGTCGAATTTTCTTAACTGTTTTGTGTATAGGTCCTCTGAACTTAACGGACTCCACCTCTGCCGAACCCCGCACCCACCGGCTTACTCAAGTCGGTGACCTGCTTCATGACTTCTGCCAAACCCTTGAGGATATTGGCGAAGCTCTCAAGATTCCGGACATGCATAGCATGTCAGATTTTCAGGTGCGGGACAAGGCGAAGGAGATGTCGCAGCTTGTCCAGGATTGGAATATGTCTTACGCGCGATCCGCGGCGCAGAACGCTCTCACCATGGTCATGAGCCACCATGGAAGCATGGAGATATGGCAAGTGACCAGAGGGTATTCTACAGTGGATGAAGACGGCCAGGAGCAGGACATCAAGGCTATTATGGACTCCTGTGCCAGATATGAGTGTCACGTGGCTGATTTGACCAGCTACGACACTCCTTTCTTCACCCGCGTGGACACTCCGCCTCCGCTTCCAGAAGAAGCAGAAGTTTCCGACGATGACCGCACTATTTCGGATGTGGACATCTCGGAATGATATCAAGGCAATGTATCCAGCGAGCCGGCAGCACCTTCTTCTCCCCCTGCATCATAGATTGCCAGAAACATTTGTATTATTCTGAAAAAACATGATGGATTTGTAAATATACAGTACTATAACTTTGCTAGTGCTAAGATTTTGATCTATTCAGCACTTTTGGCTTTAAATTTTTATGTGCCTGCAATATTTACATAAGCACTTGAACTTTTTCGCCTATACTTATTGTTTATCTGGCTTTCCGCCTCGTCCCTTTCGTGAGCCAGCTAAACCTTCTGCCCGGAAACTCTGTCGAGCAACGGAGCTCAATTGCTAAACCAGTTTAAACTCGGAAACAAAGTCGGCTTCCAGTACCAACAATTCACTACTCGGAAAATACCCGCATCCGGCAATCAGACAAATAACCAAAGTAAAGACTAGAAACTTTAGAGTTATACCCGAGGGTAGCAATTTTAGAATCGGAAATCTAAACCAGAACGAACATGAGCATAAAGTACTTTCAAGCATTCTGGGATTTTCGACTATGTCATGATCATTCAGAAATAAGATGGTAAAAACTTCTCAGAAAAACTTGAGGCAACCAGAACTTTTATTTCTCACAGAACATGTACATAGATATGATTACAAAGAAGGATAAACTAAGAATAAAAGGGACGTAGCTAAGCAATATTCCATGGTCTGTCTAACTCATTCGGATTTGTACTGCCTCCATCTCTCTTTCTCTTCTTAGTAGCACGTCTTTCTTTGACTGGCCTCATGTCAGTTAAGTAGTACGAACCATTGTGCAATACTCGACTAACTAAAAAGGGCCATTCCCATACTGGGGAAAGTTTGTGCTTTCTTTGTTGCACAAGCCGGAGAACCAAATCGCCTTTATTGAAGGATCTGTTTCAGACTCTCTGGCTATGATACTTGCGTAACTTCTGCTGATAGGCTGTTGATCTCATTTCAGCAATGACGCGAACTTCTTCGACTAAGTCAAGATCATTTTGTCGAGAAATCTCGGCATCCTCTTCAATATACGCGGCCACTCTAGGAGAAGTGTGAATCAGATCACTAGGAAGAAGTGCTTCTACGCCATAGACTAAGAAGAAAGGTGTGTATCCAGTTGACCTGTTCGGAGTCGTTCGTAAACTCCATATTACAGAGGGTAATTCCTTTGCCCAAGCCCCCGCAGCACGTCGTAGTGGTGCTTCGAGTCTCGGTTTTAAGCCTTGTAGGATTAAACCATTTGCTCTTTCGACTTGTCTGCTAGCCTATGGATGTGCGACTGATGCAATGTCAAGCTGAATATTTTGCTCATTGCAGAATTCAGCCAATTCTCCCATAGCGAAGTTACTCCCGTTGTCCGTGATAATGCTATGCGGATAACCATACCGGATTATAACATCCTCGACAAATCTTTTGGCTGTTGCTCCATCACAATTAGTGACAGGTTTAGCCTCAATCCATTTGGTGAATTTATCCACCATCACTAAGAGATGAGTAAATCCACTTGGAGCTCGTTTAAATGGTCCTACCATATCAAGCCCCCAGACCGCAAAAGGCCATGTTATAGGTATTGTTCGCAGCTTATCAGCCGGAACATGAGCTTGTTTGGCGTACTTTTGGCAGCCTTTGCACGTCTTGACTAATCGTTCGGCATCTGCCTGAGCTGTAAGATAGAAAAATCCGTGTCTAAAAGCTTTTGCCACTAAAGATTTGGCTGCAGCGTGGTGTCCACACTCGCCTTCGTGGATTCCTCTTAGGATTTCCACTCCTTCTTCCAGAGACACGCAGCGCTGAAAAACCCCAGAAACACTCTACTTATGGAGCTCACCTTTAACTATCATGTAGGCTTTCGCTCGTTGGATAATCTACCGGCTTAGAACCTCGTCTTCAGGTAATTTGCCATCTACCAAATAATCAAGGTAGGGTTGGGTCTAGCTGGGAATTACTGCTAGAACTGCTATCAAAGGTGAGCCGGATTTGGTCGGATATTCCTCATCTACTCCCTTTATTGAGGGAACTTTGAGGTGCTCCAAAAAAGCGCCATCCGGGACCACTTTTCGTGCAGAACCTATCCGAGATAGTGCATCTGCTTCCTCATTTTCTGCTCGAGGGATGTGTTGAACCTCAAACCCTTCGAACGATTTAGACAAATCATCCACGACATCTTTATAAGTTGCCATGTGTTTATTTGCATTACAAATATCCGACACTTGTTGAGCAACAAGATCCGAATCTCCATAACACATCAAACGTTGGATGCCAATATCTTTAGCAATCCGGATTCCATGCAGTAGTGCTTCATACTCGGCAATATTATTTGTCGCTGTGAAGTGGATCTGCAACACGTATAGAAGTTTATCTCCTTGGGGTGATTTGAGCACCACGCCAGCCCCCGAGCCCCCTCGAGCCTTAGATCCATCAAAGTAGAGGGTCCAATATTCCGACTCAGGGAGGATCATATTCTCCTTCGTCTCTGTCCAATCAGCGACAAAGTCAGCAAGGATCTGGGATTTGATTGCTGTGTGAGGTTTATACTCAATATCAAAAGCTGAAAGCTCTATGCCCCATTTGGCGACGCGTCCTGTGGCGTCACTGTTGTTGATTATATCTCTCATGGGAGTTGTGCTTACCATGGTAATTGGATGCTCCTGAAAATAATGTCATAGCTTACGAGATGCTAGAAAAACACCGTAATCCAACTTTTGATAGTGCGGATACCGTTGTTTGGATTCTGTCAGGACCTCGCTGACAAAGTAAGTCGGACGCTGCACCAGGTGTTCCTGATTTTCCTCCGGTCTCTCCACCACCATAACGATACTGACGACCTTGTTTGTCGCAGCAAGATAGAGCAACATTGGTTCCTGTGGTTCCAGCGCAGCAAGGATAGGAGCAGATGAGAGTACTTTCTTCAGGTCTTGTAGTGCAGCTTCAGCTTCGTCAGTCCAAACAAAATCCTTGGTCTTTTTCAGGAGTTTGTATAATGGTGTGGCTCGTTCACCAAGTCGGCTTACAAACCGACTGACTGCAGGAATGCAACCAGTTAGTCTTTGTATGTCCTTCAGGCGAGTTGGCATGGAAATATTGAGTATAGCCTTGATTTTGTCCCGGTTCACCTCTATGCCTCTTTGAGACGGAATAAAACCTAACAATTTTCCGTCTGGTATTCCAAACAAACATTTCTTCGGGTTAAGCATAATGTTGTATTTTCGTAGATTGGCAAATGTTTCTTCCAAGTCAGAAATCAACATTTCCTTCTTTTTGGACATCACCGCAATATCATCCACGTATGCATGTACATTGCGTTTGAGTTGGTCATGGAGGCAACGCTGCATCGTGCGCTGGTACGTAGCTCCTGCGTTCTTCATCCCAAAGGGCATTGTAACAAAACAGAAGGTTCTGAAGGGGGTTATGAATGAAGTTTTGACTTTGTCAGATTCCTTCATCCGGATTTGGTGATAACCGGAATATGCGTCGAGAAAATAGAGGAGTTCCGAGCCTGTCGTGGAATCGATAACTTGATCAATTCTAGGCAGAGCAAACGGATCTTTTGGACAAGCCTTGTTCAAGGCAGTATAATCAACACACATCCTTAAATCAGTGGTGTCCTTTTTAGGGACCATTACAGGATTGGCCGACCACTCAGTGTGGATGACCTCTTCTATGAATCCGGCTAAATCGAGCCGTGCTAGTTCCTTAGCTATTGCCTTATGCTTTTCATTGCTGAAACATCGTAAGGACTGTTTGACGGGTTTAGCATTCGGGTTTACATTTAAAGAGTGCTCAGCAAGTTCCCTAGGTACTCCGGTCATGTCAGATGGCTGCCATGCGAAGATATCTTGATTTGCTTGGAGGAACTTGACGAGCACGCTTTCCTATGCGCTACCTAGGCCTATGCCTATCTGGGTCACCTTGGAGGGGTCCTCATCCTTCAACGCCGTCTTCTTCGTCTCTTTTGATGCCTTAAACTCTGGATTTGGCTTTGTCACCTCCTTCTTCGTTGCAGGCATCTCAGACGGATCTATGCTCTTCTTGATCTCCTGGTACTCCTGGGCGTGCAGCACGGCTTCAGCAAAGGCGGCATTTCCATCCTCGCACTCTCGTGCTTTCTTTGGGTCTCCCCTGATAGTGATTACGCCGTTGGGACCTGGAATTTTCATCATATTGTAAATGTAACACGGACAAGACATAAAAGCCCAGTAAGCCGGACATCTGAATATAGCGTGGTACGCGCTCTTAAACGGGACCACTTCGAAGGAAAGGGCCTCCGTCCGATAATTCTTTGGAGTTCCAAAGGTAACATCCAAAGTGATCTCCCCTAGGGAATTAGCTTGTCTTCCTGGGACAACTCCGTGAAAGATCACAGAGCTATGGTTCAGCTGGGTCTCCGAGATCTTTATCCGGAGTAGCGTTTCGACATAGAGAATATTGATACTGTTGCCGCCATCCATGAGGGTCTTGGAGAAACCATAACCGTCAATAAGTGGATTGACGATTAAGGCATATTTTCCTCGCCTGTGCAACTTAGGCGGATGATTAGCGAGGTCAAATGTGATTGCCACTTCCGACCAGTCCAAGAATTGAGGGACAGCCAGAACTATTGCATTGAGCTCATGTAGAACTGCTTTGTTGACCTTTGTTGGTTGAGATCCGAGGAAGGTGACATAAGTGTCTTTCTTGGTCGGAAATTTTTTCTTCCCTTCCGGCTTGGGATTTGAAGCATCAGCTTCCTCCATGTCGGAATCTTCCTTGGTCTCTTTATCTTTTTCAGGATTCTTCTTTCCCTTCTTCCGCTTAGCTTTGTAGCCCGTGGTGTCATCTCTTTTGATGTCTTCATTGAAACGACATTCGGCGTTGGTGTGGGACGAGCCCCCATTGGCGTCTAAGTGATGCACACATGGGTTATTGGCAATGTAGGCCCAAGAGTAGGTTTTGCCTGGTTGTTGGTCTCCTCTACCTTGGACTCTTGAAGTTCCACGGCCACGCCCGCGGCCACGCCCGCGGCCTCCGCTGCGTCCTCCTCATCCTCCAGACCCAAAAGTAGCAGTGACCACTGCCGTTTCCATGTTGGGTTTTTCTTCCGAGGTATTTTTGCGCTTCTGAGCTTGTTGCTTTGGTTGTTTTGCCGACTATGGCACAGCTAGGGCATTGAGTAATCCCTATTCATCGTCGTCAGCATCTTCATATTTGCTCGTTGTTTCTATCATCTCTAGCAAATCAGTGACCTTGTCACACTTCAAGCGATGGCGCAGTAGACCAATTGGAGACCTGCAATGAAAGCTTCAATCGCAGTTTGATCATTTACTCCTTCACAGGAGTTCTTGGTGTCGATCCATCATCCGAGGTAATCCTGGCAAGTTTCTCCGGCCTTCTGGGTGCAACGCTGTAGGTCTCCGACCGTACAGGGCCTCTGGTATGTGCCTTCGAAATTCCGAAAAAACGCACTTTGCATGTCATACCAGTTGTGGATGGTGTTCTCCGGAAGTTCATTAAGCCATGATCGTGCCATCTTCCGCAACATAAGTGGGAGGATATCGGGTTGCGACCAGGCTGTTTCCGCCTTTGGCGATGCAGCAAGCTTGGAAAAAATCCTATAGCCAGGTATCTGGCCGAGCAATGCCGTCGTAGGCTTGGATATGTCTTGAGATAGAAATCCTTCCAGGAATTTTGTAGCTCTGATACGTGGTCCAAAACACTTTGGGCCCACGTAGATAGCATCGTTTTCGTAGCGCCCCGCCTCTATGTTGGAGTTGATCCTGTGTCTTGTGTTGTTCGGGGATAGAGATCGTCCCGAATGTCAGCTGTGGCTGTGGTGCCTTGGAGACGGACTTCGGCTTCTTCCACCACCTCCTCCGCCACGTCGCCCTCCTGTTCCTCCGTGAGAGCCGTTGTGATGTCTGCTTGGTGGAGAGGGTGGGGCAGCGGGATTGTTTCCGGCTGTTTGTCGGCCTTCGTCCGGAGCGTCATTATTCCGGTTCCGGGGAGGGTCTTCACTACAACGAGCCCCCTGCCGGCTTGTCCCGACATGGTTTCCGCCGTTCCTTCGTCCGTCGTTCCCACTACGGTGAGGCTCAGCCGGATGGCTTGCGTGTCTAGGAGGTGGCATTTTTTGACGATCCTCCTCCCGACATTTCTCTTTATCTTCTCCCCTTCGATCGTTCGACTCACGTCGGGGAGGATTCCTCGGATACAGTGCAGCAATGGCCTCTTGTTTGGCCGCTGGAGCAACGTTGCTCTAGTCACGTGCAGGTCTGTGATGCTGTCCTGGTGATCCGGTTCTGGAGTAGTTGTCTTCCCGTCGGTTGGAACGGTGATGCTGTTCCGGAACATGCTGGGGCCTTATATCATTCCAGGCTAAGTCCGTGTGACATAGGTAAGATTTGGAGACCAGTTTTCCACTTCCGTATTTTGCAGCCATCTGTTGCTCCAGACCCTTGGTGAGTAGCTTGATGCCCAATCGAACCTGTTCTGGGCCTGGGTTGTTTGATAGGATATCTCGAGCTGCGACAGTGTTCTATACCGGTGTTGGGTACACCAGATCTCCTTTGCTGTCGAGACGAGGCATCCCTGGATCTCCTTCAAAGAGGACCCTATTTACTTCTGGAAATTTACCGTCACCTGTGTAACGTTTCCGTGTCTTCTGATGCAACCGAGACATGTAATCCTTAGTTGCCATGTGTTTCTTTTCCCCCTTGATGTTTTTAGCTTCATCCAGGAGTTGTTAACGACGCGCTTCTAGAGCTTGGGCCCTTTCGTCCAACTCTTCAGCAGTAAGTTTTGTAGATGTAGGGATAGGTGTGGTTAATGCAGCATCGATGAGTTTACGCACACCTTCAGTGATCACGTGTCCATCCACCGATTCCTCTTTTTCGTCTCTTCTGGGATAAGTGCTCCATCCGAGTCCTCCTCATATTCCTCGGCAATCACCTCCTCTATCAGAGAGACTTTTGCCGGGGTCTTGTTCTTCTTCTTTGCCTTCTTGGCAGCACCGGTAGCAAAGACGGCTTTGGGTCCGTTTCTCGGAGTCAAGCTCTAATCGGTACTTTCAGACATCTGGACTTAGGGATTGTCTCTGACTTCCATGCCATCCTATGCTTTGGGAGAGTGTTCCCCGGATCCTTCATCCATGGCTTCTCCTTCCTCTGTAGCTTTGGAGTTATACTCCTCTTCATATTCTGCGGAGAACTTTCGGAAATCTGCTGACGTCATCGATTCATCCGAGGATGCGGGTATGTCGGCGTTTGCTCCAATTGCCTCCAATACAGAGTTGGTGTTGTCTCTAGCATCGGCAGAGCCAGATCCGGATCCAACGTATCCGACAAAGTGCGTCGCGCTCCTCCTGAGGTACCTGCGGCTCTCATGACCAGCTTCGTCGAAACTTTTGATGGTCTCGAGAATTGCATCTATGCCTGAGTTTTGCATTATCATACGTCGCAGTGTGTACCTTAGGAATGGTTTGTCTGTCCTGGCGTCATTAGAGCCGGAATCAGTGTCGTTGATATGCTCCTCCTGGATTTCGACTTCTGCGGGTGGGTCGATCTGGGATCCGGCCTCTCCAAGGAGATCCACTCCAGATTCGACTTTGACCGCTAGGTCTTCCTCAGGCTCGGATTTCTCCACTATCTCCGCAACTGGTGCAGGCTGGGTGGGATTAGGGTTTTCTGAGATCCGGAACTCTACCGCCTCCATGGACAGAGGGGATCCAGAAGTTCTTCTGCCTCTATCATCACCGCTGGGGTGGGTGGGACAGGTTCAGCGAAACCGATGTAAACATCGATCTCGCCAAAAGACATGATTGTGTAGGCAGTCATGGCCTCCCTAGCCGAAATCCAGGTCTCGTCGAGAACGATGAGAGGGACATTGCTGGCGTAGAGGATGCGACCGATGGCGATGGCCTCGCCGATTCCGATTCTTGCAGATTCCACTCGGAACGCAGATTCGAAGCTCACTTGCCCCACGGTGGGCGCCAACTGTCGTCGGATTGATGACAAGTACGCCATGAGGGGGTCCTCGAGGCGTGCAGAAGAGAGGGGTGTGAGATGTACGGTGTTCCGGGACGGTGAGCACACAAGTTTACCTAGGTTCGAATCCGCCGGCTTTGGACGGACCCTACTCCTGCTATCAATCTAGTAATACGGTAGAGCCGGAATATGGGTTACAAGGATTCGCCTATGCGAGTTGAGATTGTAGACTATTGAGGTGTGCCCTAAAGGCTCTCCCTAGGACGGCTTATATAGATATCCGGCCTAGGGTTTACAGGAGAGATCTATCCGGCTATGACTAAGAGTCGGTTACAGAGTACATCTTGAACTACAAGTAACACTATGGGCCTAAATCGGTAAGTCTTCTGGGCCTTCCCGTAGCTGGATTGGACTCCGTCTTTTCTCCCTGACTGGGCCGCCCGTGAAGCAAAGCTCTAACCCGAAGTGGGCCACCCTGTTCAGTAAGGAACTGTGAGGATACCCGGAAAGTATATCCCCAACAAGAACTGAACTCATATTATGAACTTAGTCTAGATGTCTTTGGCAAATATCTTTGTAGATCTTAGCCTGTCCCATTGAGGTCCTTTGCGACCATGGAAATTTTCTTGCTATTATGAAACTTTAGAAGGGTCAAACTTCATATATTAATACCCAATCATGAGGGATATCCTCGTAATAGATGATCTTCTCTTCTTGATATAAGAACCATTATGAGATATTCCAATGAATCCACAAAGCCTTGTGTTTTCTCCATTACCATCCAATAAAGCCACACTCCATTTGATGTAGGATGAAGTGCAATTGTCTTTTTCTGACACCGACATATGGTCGATAAAGGAGACACTCTTTGCAACTCAGGACCATTGAGTATGAGACCGCTGGATGAGTTCACTTCTAAGATGGAAGAAAAATGGATACTTGGAGAATCACTCAGCAATCATCCATGAGCATGATGAATGCCTCACATATGATGTCAACTACTAGATGATGGACTGATTTGCGAAAGATTGGGGTGTAGCACTTGCTTCCTCCCATCTACAAAGATGTCGTCAGGGACTAAATCATGAAAGATGAATCAGTCACCTTTCATGAGTTCGTGCCCGAGTTGAGAACTCTCAAAGTAGGCTTGATCACAGTGGGATCATGGATGACTAAAGTATATATTGGATATAATTATAAATGTTATTCTTGCAAAACTCGTTGCAGTCTGCAAAGTATTTGATACTTGTCCTATTTATGGAAATAGAATGATCTGCTTGAGAATTGCTGAAGGAAGGAGGCATTGTGGCATGATAACAGCAGTCGAGATAGTTTATGGCCTACATCATTCCTTCCCTCAACATTTATCAGTTGGATTAGTCGATTTGAATGAAATTCGTATTCGTTGTGTTTGTGACTTTATTAGTGTGTCTTGCTTTAGCAAGACTATTATTCATATAAGTGAGAGACAATCAAGTTGTACCACTATTATGAATAATATCTTTTATAGTCACACTACGATTATGAATGAGTTATTCTCATCACTATGTTAATGATAATAGTTTAAGCATTTGTAAAGGATTAGACTGCTAAAAGATATCCCAAGTTTAATAATGACATCATTTTTCAGTGACACTATTGTTTAAGTCATGTTTGTGTTTAATGCATATTTTCATTCTGATGATAATAGAAGTCTTGAGATATGTGATCCTTTGACTTTTGCAAAACCATGCCTCGTTAGGAAAAATGACTAAAACTCTTTATTCTGGTAAAACGGTAATATGCGAAGAATTTTTGGATACCACACATAATGATGTATTTCATTTCAACAAAATAGTGCAAATCATTATTACATAAACTTCATTGTGAGTTTAAGTCAATATGTGTATTTACTGAATGAAACACAAATCTAAAGCTATTTGAGTTGTTCAGATACTTTCAAAATGAAGTAGGATATTGAATTAACAAGAATACAAAGTCTCTACGATTTGATAGATATGACTAAATATTCGAGTTAAGTTTTGGCATAAAAGGACTTGTAAAAGTTGTTTCACAAATTATGATGATTGGAAAATTCAAAATGCATTGATATGTATAAACATCATAATCATATTATATTGATACATATGGTCTAAAGTTATCCCAGGTTGCAATTATCATTTAGAGTTAGAGTTCAAATAAGAAAACACTACTAGGAAAGTAGCTATACATAGACAGCTATTCTGTGGCGCATATTGTGGTGCATGCACCACAAAATATAGCTAGTCGTGCATGTAAACCAAATGCGCCACAGAAACCTCATCATTATGTGGCACATATAATTGCCCATGCACAACAGAAATTTGTGTTTTTGTGGCGCATATAACAATAAGCACCACAGAAAGTGAATGGGACCCACCACATAATTTGGGTGACCCAGCTTTTGTGACGCATATAGTAATATGCGCCACATAAATTCTAGTTTTCTGTGGTGCATGTCAATATATGGGCCATAGAAAATGGATGCAGGTCCCACCATATAAAGTTATACCCCTTTTCTATGGCACATAGTACAATATGTGCCACAGAAAAAGGCTTTTAGATCTATGTATACAAAGGTGGCAGGTAGCACCCCTCTACCTACCACCACCCATTTCATTATTCTCCCTCCCACCCCATTTTGCCCATCCTTTCCTCCATTTTTTGTAGTTAAACCTACTTTAGTAGAGATATTGGTAAGGGTAAGCCTCTCCAACTTGTAGATCTACTAAACCACACTTACTTTTCTCCTCCACATCTCTCTTTGTCCACTATTTTCTCTTCAACACCACACTCTCTCATCGCGATCTCATCTCAGTATTGAATCTACTAGGTGAGTAGTTGGAGGACATGCATATGCATGTTTTGTGTGGTGGGTGGGCGTCGGCGCGGTGTGTATGGATGTTTTGTAGGTGAAGCTTGTTGCGCGAGCGGTGTGTGATGGCGAGACGATGTTTATACATGAAGCTTGTGTGGTGCATGAATGTTTGCATGTAAAGAAGCTTTTTGTTGTTTCTTTGTGCTGGCATGGTGCATGGATGTTTGCCGAAATGTTTATTCATTTCTGTTTTGGCAAATCTTTGCACTACCCATATGTCCTACTTTTAGGAAAGGTCATGCCGAATTTTTCCGACGACCATGCATTTGTGTGTGCATGGTGTGGTTATAACATTCTCTCTTTTGCTCTATGTATAAAGCGCGCAGCAACCATGGTCTTCATGATGAGTGAAGGTCGAGTTGGTAGATACAAGAAAGACGCGGAGGCAGTCATGATTCAGTAAAATAGGACCAAGAAAGATGTCTGTGTTGAACATGCAAACTCTAGCACTGGATCGACCCTGATTCCGGACACTTCGAGCACCACCTTCCCAGGCATGGTTTCATGCGCGACTTAAATGAGGCGCTGCTAGCAAATGCTGCTCATGAAGACAAGGGGGAGAGAAGACGAAGTGTCTCTCATAAATGGTCATCATGACGAAGGATATGCTGGCGGACATGATCATCATGATGAAGGAGAGGCCGGTAGACACGATCATCATGAAGGAGATGATACCAGAGTATATGGTGGTGGAGAAGACGCAAACACGCAGACGCTGCTAACTTTGGCCTTGTGGGACCCTCATGTTCAAGAACTGCTCCTCAAGGAGACGAGCAATGCCAAAGCTACAGCCAGAGAGAACACAAATGGAGATAGATGGGATGACTCCATTGTATCCTCGGTGCTGGCCCGAGGATACACACTTGAATGTAATGCTCAAGGCTCTAGAGATGAAGGCAGAACACAAATGGACCGATGTGAGCTTCAATGCTAACATGGAATTCTGGCACAATCGTCTTCCCAAGGGGAACACACTGCCAACAAGTATAGAGGAGGCCAATAAAATTGTGTGCCCTCTCGACCTACCGCACATTAAATACCATGCATGTCGCAATGATTGCGCACTTTATCAGGATGAGTACGGGAGAGAACCACATGTCCGGTGTGCGGTCAAGAACAGTACAAGAGAGGGAACAAGAAAGTTCCTCAAAACGTGGTATGGTACTTTCCTATCACTCCCCATCTACAGTGGTATTTCATAGACCCTAAGGAAGCCAAGCTCATGCAATGGCACACGGAAAGGGAGAATCCCGTAGATGATCCGGAGAAGGGCAAGATCCTAACACACACCCTTCAGACGCTAGCCAGTGGAATGCATTGGACATTGATTTTGAAGAGTTCGAGGGTGATGCAAGGAACCTCGGTCTAGGTATGAGAACTGATGGACCCAATTCTTTTGGCAACCGAACTAGCACGCATAGCACCAGAACCGTGTTTGTATGTCCATACAACCTCTCCTCATGGTTGTGCATGAAGCAAAGGTACGTACACATGAGTATTCTTATTCAGGGGCCAAAACAACTAGGTATCGACATGCATCTATATCTCAGTATGTTGAAAGAGGAGTTATCCATGTTGTGGGAGACACCAACCCATAGTACATGGGACGCCTACAATAGAGAATATTTCCCTCTGGGTGTCGTGTTGCTCATGACGGTGCAGGACTATCCTGGTTACGCATATCTATTGGCCCAGGTGAACCACGAACACAATGCATGTGTCAGGTGCATGGATGAGACCCCGCATCTCTAGATACCAAATGATCCAGGGTCTTCAAAAACCGTGTTCCAAAGGACTCGAAAGTGGCTTCGCATGGACATCTTGATAATATACTGCTGCTGATTTTGTTGTTGATAATAAGCAGGGGCATCTTGACTCTTCAGTAGTCACGAACATATTGATAATATACTGCTGCTGATTTCTTATTGATAAGAAGGGACATGTTCATAATATACACCTTCAGTAGTATAAATCTTACATGTTGCAGTGCACTATTTAGCAATCTACAGAGCTTGTTTCTATTGTGAATGAGATGGTGTTATGATGGATTGTTGTAATGGATGGTGCTATGTGAATGAGATGTTGTTGTGAAGGAAAAAATTGTGTGTAAAATGTTCGCAGGGATTTAAATTGAGTTGCCTGTTTCTCCCAAGTGTTGATTCACTTCTGTTTCGGTTGAGAAATGGGAACTCCTAGGTCAAGTAATTAGCAAAGGTCATGCCGGATTTTTTGGTCGATTTATTTGCCTCTTTTTTTATGAAGTGTAAACATGTTGGACAATGACAAGGTCGACACTTCTAAGCACATGAGCATCGAAGAATAAGCCAGAGAGGCCAACATGTCGTTCTGGCGGGCATCCCAGTAGGAGGAGGCAGCAGAGATGGAGGCTGCGAGGAGGATGACACCACCACCGATGGCGGCAACCGCCACCGGAGCTTCTAGGGTCAACATTGGCGATGATAAGAACGAGGTTGACGATGACAACTATGACGGAACCAATGAAAGTGGCGAGGAGGATGACACCACCATGGATGGCGGCATCTGCATAGATGGTGGTAGAGGCAACCCGGCCGCTATGAAGAAGAAAGAAAGTAAGGATCGGACACCACAAGTGCTCGCCAACATCTGTGATGAGTTTACTAAAGTCACAAAAAGTGGCCTACCCGTGGCACCCAAGGAGATTGCCAAAGGTATAACATGCAAGTCGGGTGCATCGTTTGGGAAAGCATGTCGGGTTCACCTTTCCTTGTCTGTAGGAGAGGGAATTGAATGTTAATGTTGAGTCATCATCCCAGGGGTCGATGGAGCTATGGGACACGGTTTTCAACAGGGCGACAAAGTGTTGATTCACTTCCGTTTCGGTTGAGAAATGGGAACTCCTAGGTAAAAAAATTAGCAAAGGTCATGCTGAATTTTTGGTCGATTTTTATACTAACTTTTTGCCTCTTTTTTATGAAGTGTAAACATGTCGGCCAACAACGAGGCCGACACTTCCAAGCACATGAGCGTCAAAGAACAAGCCATAGAGGCCAACATGTCGTTTTGGCGAGCGTCCCAGTAGGAGGAGGCAGCGGAGGTGGAGGCAGCAAGGAGGATGCCACCACCACCGATGGCGGCGACCGCCACCGGAGCTTCTAGGGGCAACGAGGGAGACGATGAGCACGAGGGTGATGATGACGACTATGATGGAACCAGTGAAGGTGGAGAGGAGGATGATACCACCATGGATGGCGGCGTCCGCACAGATGGTGGTAGAGGCAACCCGGACACTATGAAGAAGAAGAAGAAAGAAAGTAAGGATCGGACACCGCAAGTTCTTGCCAACGTCTGTGACGAGTTCACTGAAGTCACAAAAAGTGGCCTACCCATGGCACCTGTGGAGATTGCCAAAGGTACGACATGCAAGTCGGGTGCATCATCTGGGAAATCATGTCGATCAACATGAAGCACCTCGGAAGTGCTGCCAATGAGGCTTTGGTTGAGAACCTCATTAAGAAGCTTCATAGACGATACAGGTTCGCATCATTGTTCAATACCCTAGACAAAGCGAACAAGGTGAACAAACTAGCCATCACGAATATGAGAAACGCCTTGAGAAGCTGGAGAACCCAGGTAAAGAACCTCATTGACAAAGGTGAAAGATGGGAGAAGATAAGTAAGAAAAATCCGATCCTCAATGAAGAAGAGTTCAAGATATTTAAGGCAGAGATAGCTACCGATGATGCTAAAACACGGACTAAGTAGGGAAGGAAAATGCAGGAGCAGAACATAGGTAACCACCGGCATGGAAGCGGCGGTTACATAGGGAAACGACCCATTTGGCACAAAGAGGACGCCGAGATTGAACGTCTGGGAAAAGAAAACTCGTGGGAAAAAATTATGGACTTGCAGCTCAGGAACTTTATCTAGGCATGCTACTACCTGGACCCGATTACCAAGGAATTCATTACCGATGATCCATAGGTGAAGGACTTAGAGGAGGAGCTGGTAAGTAATTTACCATGAATCTCAAGTCTATTGCATTTGAATTAAATAATGAATCCAAATTTCTAAATGGGTTCACCTTTCCTTGTCTATAGGAGAGAGAATTGAATGCTACTACTGAGTCATCATCCTAGGGGTCGATGGAGCTATGGGACACGGTTTTCAACAGGGTGGCAAACTCTTACAAGAAGAGGGAGGAGTGATTGCCACCGTCGTCAGCTGGCCGTGTGTCCAGCTTTGGTACGAGCATGAAGTTTGGCGAGTACTACAAACAGGACGCAAAGAAAATAAGGGGGAGGAAGAACCAGTCGATGGTTAAGGATAAATCAGAGGTTCAAGAGCTGAGGATGAAGGTGCAGTCACTAGAGAAGAGGTGGACGAGAGAGCAGTGGACAAGATAGTGGAAGAGAAGCTTACGTGATCATCCCTTGGGTTGATGGAGGGGCTAGCTACTTGGAATGTGGCAGGTCGAGTGGGGCCAATATAGGTGTCGAGCTTCACCTCCAGCAACTCTAGCATCAATGTGTCACCGGACCTGGTGACCCTGCAGGCCACCAATGTTGCGGTGCAACCAGCCGATTTGGTCGGACTGATGCCCCCACCCACCAAAAAGACCAAGGCACAGCCAGCTGCGGTGGTGCTTCATAATGCACTCGAGCAGGAAAATGATGATAGGTCGGCCGCCTTCAGCGGACATGTCTCGACATTAGCTGAGCTCAACGCCATCACCAAGGTAACTAATTTGTTAGTCTGTGCCATCTCCTTTATGCCTTTGATGACTTCCATCTCATGATTTGCAACATGTTTTGACTTAGGACATTGCTTGCATACTCCTACATAATGTTGATGGCGGTGATTTGAAGGATGTTGCCAAGGGCACTCTCATACAACCGGTGATCCACATGATGCACAGCAATCCAATGGAAGATGTCGTGATGAGGGTTAGGTTGGCTCAAGTGTTGTCGGGGTGCGATGACATGGACCCTCCCTTTCAACCTCAGGGATCTGATGAACACAAGACCCTCATAGAATGCTACAACTAGGCCTTGACATGGCCGAATACATAGATTAGTCTTGAGGGGGAAGGTGTACTATCAACGCCACCTCGATCGTTTGGCCTCGAAAGGCAGGGGTCATCATTTCCACTACCACCGTCACCACCAACTGCTGGGAGCGTGTGTACCGCCCCAAGGTGAAGCTAGCACCTGAGGACGCGGACATGGCGCCACATGATGGTAACAACGACGATGATGATGAAGTTGTAGACATCGACAACTTCCTCAACACTGGCACCGACCAAGGATTGTACATGCCTTGTGTGGATGAAGAACCCTTCATTGCTCGCGACAATCAAGCTAGTCGTCCTAGTACCTGCATGCAACACCTGGTGTTCCATGGTTTTTTTTCAAGAGATGCCTCTAGCGGATGATCCACAAGACAACACAGGAATCATGTTCAGCCCCTAGCACACTCCATAAGAAGGCTGGTGAGTAGTTAGCATCCCCAGTGGAGGACCCTGCTATGAAGAAGAAGCACATGAAGAGAAGTAAGAAGGCTACGCACCACCCTTGTCTGAAGAGGATCTGGGCTCAGGATGACATCGTACCAGCCCGCAAGGATGGCTTGCCCTGAGTACATGCAGCTAGTGAACCGATACTGAATCCGGAGCTACTCACCCTCAAGTGTGGATCCATGCTAACTTTGCATGGTGGTGTCATGACACTAGAGGGCCTCATTCTTCAAGATAAAGATCCAAATTACCCGGTTTTCACGGACAAGGTGCCATCAGACATGGACTTCGTTCATGAAGCCCCCGAAGATATGTTCTTTATAGTCTATGAGGACGTCTTCAAGTTGTTTCTCTTGAAATGGCTAGACTATAACTTGGTCTGCCTATACACGCTCAATATGGCATTGAATATTAAGAGAGAGAAAACCCCATACTTCGTGATAGTGGATCCCTACTACATGCATGACAACCAGTTAGTGGAAGGATCAGAGACATAGCCCATGGCAACGGCGTACCTCCAGAAGTTCATGGTGGACAACAAGAGGAAGGACACACTTATTTTTCCTTTCTTTCCTGAGTAAGTACACACCCGCTCGTCGCCGTAACTTATGCTTTCTTACAGATTTCTTCCTTTGAACTTTTCCAACATTCCGTTTCAATTGTGTTGTGTAGAGACAAATACTACACACTCCTCATCATGTCCCTGAGGTTTTTGCTAGCCACATATTTCGACTCGGGGAGTTTGACAAACAAGAAAGACTACACCAGAATAAAGGGTGTTCTGGATGAGGCTCTCGAGGGCTACGCCAAAAAGGGATGCCCCTTCGCCAATAAGGGGCATTGTTTCAGGAATGTTAAACACGTGTTCAAGCATGTGCTCGAGTTCCCCTGAGTCAAGCAGTCAGCTAGCAGCGTCAAGGACGCCTTCTATGTCCTCCATCACCTTAAAGGGTTTGTCCAGGATTGCCAGAACCTATCGCTGCCATCTAGTCTCCGAGGATGGGCTGAAAAGTTAGCGAAAACCGATGATGATGATGATATTTGAGAAGAATTCCATCGCATCCATATTAAGTTGTCAGAAATCATCATTGAAGATGTCAACACAAGGGGGCTAAAACACGCCAGAGGGTTGACTAAGAGGGAGATTGAAGAACGCCTCCATAAGTAGGGTGACATCAGGACGTGGATGACGAAAGAGGGCTATCAACCGTTCCTGAAGTCGAGCGAAAAGAAGTCTTCATAATCAATGTGTGCCTAGCATGATCGAGTGTGTGTATCGATGGACGTGTGTAGTGTGTCATAAACTTTACTATCTTCATGAGTTTGTGTATCGATGGATGTGTAGTGTGTCATAAACTTAACTTTCCTAGCTCGAAATGGTCGTTGTTGTTGGACTTAACTATATTGTGGTCGTTGTCGTTGAACTTACTTCTATGATGATCAATGCTATCTTTTAGGTTAATGAATCCTTTTCTTTAATTTTTGTGAATGTATATGCATGTGAACCCTTTAATTCTTTCTGTTGCAGGATTTAATAATATGCCTTTGTCTATAGAGAAGACGAAGTGGTATGTGGTGTACAAGGGTTGGGTTCCAGCTATGAGGAGTGGGAGGACTATCAAAAACAAGTGAACAAGTTCATCGGCAACAACTACAAAGGATACACGACTAGAGAGGAGGAAGTAGCCAAGTGGAGGAACCACATATGGAAGAACAACCCCATGAAGACCTTGGTCGTTCTCCTGCTCTTCCTCACCATCACCATGGTTGTACTCTATTTAATCCTAGTGTAGGCGGTGACCACTTCATTTGTAATGTGAGATGATGAACTTTGTGCCAACACTTGCGTAATAATTCAGCATTTCTCACTATGTATCTCGATCGGGTTCTAAGTAATGTGATGACATTAGACTTGTGTTTGTATTATGTCTGTTTTCATATCCCATGTGGAATGTATTGTTTGTATTGTTGTCTGTAGATATTCTGTATAAATTATGTAATATACCTATATCTGTACCAAGACTACAATGTATTTTTAATACCTGTAGCAAAATTCTGTGGCGCATATATTTCTATTTATGCGGCGCATATATTTCTATGGCACATATTACAGGGATGCTCCACTGATAACATTTTGTGACGCATATGAAAGAATGTGCCACAAAAAATTGAGGATTCTGTGGCACATATGAATATGCGCCACAAAAATATAATTCAGTGGCGAGGTAACAGTGGTGCATCCAATATGTGCCACAGAATTTTAAACATATGTGTCACTGATTAGCTATTTCCTAGTAGCAAAACACACATTCGAAATAAAGGAACGTCTAAGGTTCGTGGAAACAACACCATAAAAGTTATGGCATGTTCGAGTTTCTGGAGATTTCGATAGTTCGAAGTCATGGCGAATATACAAGTCTTTGTAGTGTATTCTTAGGAAACTATGAATACATCTTCCACAACCAAGAGGGCAAACCTGTGTTTCCCAAGTATTGTGTTTTCTCAATAAATAGTTCCTTGATGAATATAATGGTGGAAGAAAGTGAAAGTTCAAAAGAAGGTATTTGACCTTACCTCAAGATTGTCGAGTGGCGCAGCGGAATTTATTCCGGAAACCAAACTCTACAAATAGAGGAGAAATTGATGATAAATGATCATGAAGTTTTATCAAATACTTTTTCTAAAGAAAGTAGGATTCAACAGTATATTTTGCAAGTTTGCGGAATTATATTATTGATTCACTTGTCATGTTAATAAAAAATACATACCTACGAACTACTATCGTCAGATTGAGGACAAGTACGCCATGAGGGGGTCCTCGGGGCATCGAAAAGTGTGGGGTGTGAAACATACGGTTGTCTAGGACGGTGAGCACACAAACGTACCCAGGTTCGAATCCGCTTGCGGTGGACGGATCCTACTCCTGCTAGCAATCCAGTAATACTGCAGAGCCGGAAGTACAGATTACAAGAGAGGTTTCACCTATGCGAGTTGAGGTTGTGGTTGTCGATTGACTATTTCCCTAAAGGCCTACCCCTAGGTCGGCTTATATAGTCGCCCGGTCCTAGGGTTTACATCAGAGTCTTATCCGGCTATGATACATAGTGGGTAACAGAGTCATCTTGGACTACAAGTAACACTACAGGCCTAAGTCGATAAGTGTTCTGGGCCTTCCCATAGCCGGATGGGCTTCCAACTTCTCTCCCTGACTTGGCCGCCTGTGAAGCATAGATCTAACCCGAAGTGGGCCACCCTAGTCAGTGAGTCATAGTGGGTATACCCTAAAAGTATATCCCCAATAGCAGCCCCCGGAAGCCTCCAAGATCCAGAGTCAGATATCATCGTCTAGCTTGAATATTCTTCGATTGTAGAATCTTGAAGGGTTCCTAAAACTCCAGAACAAAAATAAGATCCGAGTCGCAAACAGGAGTCGGACCTATCAATATATCATTGTTACTTTCCTGCTCGAGTTCAAACTGAGCCAGAACTTAGGCTGTGATGCAACCTAACGCCAGTCAAGGTCTAGTCTTGTCACTGACAAACATGCTTGTCAATGTGACCATTGGTGGGTCTACTTCGCGTGGAACCGAGGCACCATTTTAATTCATGCGCAGGAATCGAGGCGACGCACTCTTCGCGAGGAAGTTACCTCGCCCTTTCGCTAACGCATGGCGCAACGCTCGTGCGTTTATACTAATCTTAGTGTAGATGAGGTTTATAAGGGGTTAATTCTCCTCATTTTACTCTCACCCATGCTATTGCCTTTCTTCTCCCAGAGCCAAAATCTACACCCCATCTCCTCCTCCTCCTTGCCCCCAGATCTCCATAGCGCCACCCACCTAAGGTCATACTCTCTACTGAGATGGTAGATGCATCCATCTCTGGTGTAGCGGCATCGATGGCCACGGCGGAGGACAAAGGCCATCGTGGGGTCTGGATCCCCTACAGCTTGGATGGTGAAAAGCTTTGCGGCATTGAGGCAGAAGGTCTTCTCTATGCCGGTGAGTGGTGGAGCGGCTTTAGCGAGCCTCTTCCCGCCCTCCATAGCAACGAGAGGGTACACTTCGACACTTACCTAGATCAAGGTTTGAGCTTTCCTCCCTTAGATTTCTTTTCCGAGGTGATTTCTTACTATGGCGTTTAGCTCCCCAACCTTCCTCCTAATTTGATTCTAGAGCTTAGCTCCCATGTCTCTCTTTGTGAGGGTTATCCCGGAATCAAACTGAGTCTTACTTTGTTCCAGTACTACTTTAGTACTAGGAAAAACACCATCACTGTCGGTGTTTCATACAATACTGAAACTCTAAGCCTAGTCCTTAGGAGAGACCGAGTCTATCCTAAGGTCATAGCTAGTGAATCAGTGAAGACGTGGCCATCCACATGTTTCTATCACAAGGACAAGCCAGCTCTCGGCAAGCCAAAGGATATGCCAGCTTTCGTTGACGGTGCCGCCACCCACCAAGAATCCTGGGATGCGGAGGCACTAGCTCTTTCTGAAGATTTGATCCGTGCCAAGAGTCAGATTGATTTTTTATGAAGCACAAGGGTCTGCAGGGATCCTACCTAGTCCATTGCTAGCTAGCTCTACATATTCAACCTCTGTGGCACCATGGGGACCGGCTAATGCATTCGATCACCACCAACAGGAAAGACGCCCTGAGAATCAGCCGGAACCCGATTTCGGCTAAGGAATACGAGACCCGGGTCAGGTGGTTGATCAAGGAGCGAATAGATCAAAAAATTCCGATGATCTCGCTAGACATGTTCACAGCATAGAAACCCCTGACTCCAGTAAGATTTTGACTATCACATCATGTACTTGTTTCATCTATATATGTTTATTCCTAGTGCTGAGAACTTTTCGACTTCCATCTTGCTGACCTTCCTGAGTTGGAGCTAGCTCCTCTCGAGGGATATCCACCTGAGGATCCAGTTCCTTAAGAAGATGAAGAGCTTGAAGTGCTGCCAGAAGGACTTACCTGGAAGCATAATGCTCCGGTCATGCAAGCTGGCCCACAAACTATGCCAGTTGTCAAGAAGTAAGTTATTCCATCAAACCTTATGTTTTTATTTATGTTCTTTCTATGTCATAACGATCTTTTCTATTACTGTCTAGAGCTAAATCAATTATCAATGGGAAAGGAAAGGCAAAGCCAGGAGAAGTTCTGCGCCAGCAGAAGCTAACCATAGTTTCACCTGTTGCTGCGCCTCCGACTCCCAACCCCAAGTCATCATCAGTGCCGGAGGATGCTCCATCTCCATCCATTGAGGATATTGTGGATCAATCTAAAGAGCCAGTGAACCAAGGTTCACAAACCGACGTCACCATGGGTGACTCAAAAATTGATAAGGGTGAACCCTCTAAGGTTAATGATCCCTCAGCCCAAGTTTTCGCTAGAAACCTTCTATAGAATCCGGGTATTGCCAAACTTGGCCTTACTTGGAAGAGCGTGGAAGAGATCTAGAAGCTGGCCCTCCACTATTTGGAGACCATAAATATTACGGCTGAAGAAGAAGCTAAAGAAGCTGAAGACGTGAAGCTTGTTGAGTTGCTGGATCAAGTCCATCTTCGCGACGAGAAGCTGAAGGCTGGTGCAGTTCTGCCGCCACCTATCATCCCCATAACTTTCACCGAGAAGGTTTCTGCTGATATCAATAGCAGCCTCAACAAATTGCAACACGAGCATTTCGTAAGTTCTTTTTTGACTCTTTTTATTGTATTTATATGATATCCTCTAGCCCCCAAGCATGAAGTTGGATAGAACTATAAATCCGAGTTTATGCGTTAATAGGATGCCAAAGAACGAACTAGTGTAGCCCCCAAGGCTTGTGCTGAAATTTAGTTCAAAATAACAGTCGGAGTCTTAGTAGCCAGCTAACTCTGGTTAGCTTTCTGAATTACAGAAAATTTATGATTACAACCAGGAACTGCTGAAGAACATATGCAACAAGCGGAGAGAGGTCAAGGCTCTCTGGATTGAAAATGCTCAGTTAAAAGTTGAGAAGGATGATGACGAAAGTAAGTTTTCCGACAATCTCTTCATGGATTTATATTTCTGTCGAATTGTGGATTTGACTAACTTGTATGCCTCACTCTAGAGTTGCTTGCTGAATCCTGCAAACTTGAGGAGGAAGCCAAAAAGTATAAAACTCTAGAATCCGAGAATGTTGGCATGTGCGATAAACTCAAGAAATTCAAAGAGGATCATGAGCACAGTGTCATTGAGTCGAGCAACATGGCCACCGAAGAACGTGATATGACTATTGCTCGCCTGTATAAAGAGATCTCAGATTTAAAACCAAAGTTGGATAGGAAGAAGGATACCACCTAGGCCCTTCGGGGTGAACTCCGGAGTCTGAGAGAGGAGAAGACCAAAGTAGACGAATCTACCTTTGGTAAGTTTACTGCCATTCTGACTCATTCCTTAGCTTTTTCCGACTTGGTTAGTCAGATTTTAACCTTGCTCCCTTTCTCAGGGCCTCTCAACCTCCTGGATTCATCTTCATCTGAGTCACGCCTCAGCCAGCTTGTCATATTCAGAGAATTGATACGTTATTTCCGCCAATCCTTTGAGGATATTAGGGAAACCGTTAATCTCCCTGACTTAGACAAGTTGTCCGCATTTGAGTTGCGTGACAAAGTGAAGGATATCCCACAGCTGGTTGAGGATTGGAAGATGTCATATGCTTGCATAGCAGCACAGAACGCCCTCACATTGGTAATGAGCCACCATGGAAACATGGAAATCTGGCAAGTTGCCAAAGGTTATTCAGTTGTTGATGAAGATGGCAAGCATCAGAATGTTGGTGCTATCTGGGATTTTTATGCCAATTATGCTTGTCGCGTAGCTGATGCAGGTAACTAAGAGAAGCTATTCTTTAAGACCGTCGAAGCTCCTCCAAACCCCCTAGACGAGGAAATTCCCGAAGATAATGATGAAGAGACTGAGTCTGACGTCCTCGTCTTGGAAAAATATCAAGGCAACTTGGACGCTAGCACTAGCGAGCCATCAGATCCTTCTCCTGCAACATAAAATTTTGCAAGAAAATTTGTGTCATTCCGAAACAAGCCATTGATGTAATGGTTAAACTTATTCATTTTGTGGTGCTAATATATAAGAACTAATGCTTTACTCTTAGCACGCATGTTTTTATTTTGTGCTTGAAAAAAACTTAAGCACTTTTTGCCTATACTTATTGTTTATCTGGCTTTCTGCCTCGTCCTTTTCATGAGCTGGTTAACCTTTAGCACAGAAACTTTGTCGAGCAACGGAGCTCAATTGCTAAACTAGTTCAAACCCAGGATCAAAGCCGGCCTCCAGTACCAATAATTCACTACTCGAAAAATACCCGTATATATCAATCATACAAAACCCAAAGTATAAACAGAAATGAGACTTGCACCTGAAGGTAGCTTTTATTTTATAATCAGAAATCTAACCAGAATAAACTTGAGGATAAAGTACATTCGAGTCTTCTGAGATTTTTGACTATGACATGATCATTCAGAAATAAGATGGTACTTAAAAAACATCTCAGAAAAAACATTAAGGAGACCAATACTTTATTTCACTTTGAACATGTACATTGATATGATTACAAAGAAAGAAAATTTAAGAATAAAAGGAACCTAGTTGAGCAATATTCCAGGGACGGTCTATATCATCCGGGTCTGTGCTGCCTCCACCTCTCTTACTCTTCTTAGTAGTAGGTATTTCTTTTTCCAGCCTCATGTCAGTTAGGTAGTATGAACAATTGTGCAATACTCTACTAACCATAAAGGGTCCTTCCCAGATTAGGGAAAGTTTGTGCTTTCTTTTTTGCACTAGTCGGAGAACTAGATGGCCCTTTTTGAAAGATCGATTTTTTACTCTCTAACTATGATACTTGCATAACTTTTGCTGATAGGATGTAGATATCTATTCATCAATGACGCAAACTTCCTCGAGTACATCGAGGTCATCTTGTCGAGAAATGTCATCATCCTCTTCGACATACGCCGTGACTAGGGGAGAAAGATGGATAAGATCACTCGGAAGAACTACCTCTGCTCCATAGACCAAGAAGAAATGTGTATATCCGGTTGACTTGTTAGGAGTAGTTAGTAAACTCCATACAATATATGGCAATTCATCTGCCCAAGCCCCCGCAGCATGGTGAAGTGGTGCTTCGATCTCAGATGGAGGCCTTGAAGAATTAGACCATTGGCCCTTTTGGCTTGTCCATTGGATTGTGGATGCAAAACTGATGCAATATTGAGTTGTACCTTTTGATCTTTGCAAAATTCAGCAAGTTCTCCCAATGAAAAGTTGCTCCGTTGTCTGTAATAATACTGTGTGGATAGCCAAATCGGATTATAACATCCTCGATGAATCTTTTGGTTGTTGATCCATCACAACTTGTGACGGGTTTAGCCTCTATCCATTTTGTAAATATATACACCATCACTAGCCTTTAAATGGTCCTACCATGTCAAGCCCCCAGACTGCAAAGGGCCATGTAATCGGAATTGTTCGCAGCTGATCAGCCGGAACATGGGCTTGCTTGGCGTATTTTTGGCAGCCTTTGCACATCTTGACCAATTTATCGACATCTTTCTTAGCTGTAAGCCAGAAAAATCCGTGTCAAAAAGCTTTTTCCACTAAAGATTTGGCTGCAGCGTGATGTCCGCATTCGCCTTCGTGGATTTCCCTAAGGATTTCCAATCCTTCTTCCGGAGAAACACAGCGCTGAAAAACCCTAGAGCTCACCACTTATCACAATGTAGGATTTCGCTCGTCGAATGATCCGTCGGCTCAGAACTTCATCTTCAGGTAATTTTCCGTCTACCAAGAATTCGAGGGAGGGTTTTGTCCAGCTAGGAATTACAGCCAGAACTGCTATGACGGGTGAGTTTGATTTGGTCTGATACTCCTCATCAACTCCTGTGATAGAGGGAACTCTTAGGTGCTCCAGAAAAGCACCATCCAGGACCTTTTTCCGTACAGAGCCTATTCTTCATAGAGCATATGCTTCCTCATTTTCTGTTCGGGGAATGTGTTGAACTTCAAACCCTTCAAACGATTTGGCTACTTCATCCACAATAGCTCGATATGTTGCCATGTGCTTATTTTCCTTGCATATGTCGGATACTTGTTGAGCAACTAGATACGAGTCTCCGTAGCACATGAGTCCGCGAATGTCGATGTCTTTGCAATCCAAATTCCATGCAGCAAGGCTTCATATTCGGCAATGTTATTTGTCGCTTTGAAGTGAATCTGCAACACATAGAACAATTTGTCCTTGGGGTGATTTGAGTATCACGCTAGCCCCTGAGCGCTTTTGACCCTTCAAAGTGCATGGTGCAATATTCTGACTCAGGGACACTCATATTTCTTGCCATCTCCGTCTAATCAGCAACGAAATCAGCAAGTATCTGGGACTTTATCATTGTACGCGGTTTACACTCCATGTGAAAAGTTGTAGCTCAATTCCCCACTTAGCGACGCGTCCTATGGCATCACTGTTGTTGATTATGTCTCTCATGGGAGCTGTGCTCACCATGGTAATCTTGTGCTCTTGAAAGTAGTGTCGTATCTTTCTAGATGCGAAGAACACACCATATCCTAACTTTTGGTAATGAGGATACCTTTGTTTTGATTTAGTCGGGACCTCACTGAGATAGTAAGTCGGACGCTGCACCAGGTGTTCCTATTTTTATTCCGGCCGTTCAACCACCAATACAACTCTAACGACTATGTTCGTCGTGGCCATGTAGCGCAACATGGGTTCCTGAGGTTCCGGTTCTGCAAGGATAGGGGTGGATGAAAGTATGGCTTTCAGATCCTGGAGTGCAACTTTAGCTTCACTAGTCCAGATGAATTTTTTGGTCTTCTTCAAGAGCTTGTATAGTGGTGCGGCTCTTTCACCGAGCTGGCTTACGAACCGATTGACCGCAGCGATGTAGCCAGTGAGCCATTGTATGTCCTTCACGCGAGTTGGCCTAGTAATGTTGAGTATAGCCTTTATCTTGTCATGTTTCACCTTTATGCCTCTCTAAGACATGATGAAACCTAACAATTTTCCGGCTGGTATTCCGAAGAAAAACTTCTTCGGGTTAAGCATTATGTTGTATTTTTGTTGGGGATATGCTATATGGGTATCCTCATAGCATGACACCAATCCTCCTAACCCGGGTGGCCCATAGTTGGTAGAAGGGCCTATGGCCTGCTGGGCGGCCCAGTTAGACGGATCTTAAAGGGAGGCCCATGCCGGATTAAGGAAGGCTACGTAGGAGTCACCGACATACACGGAGCCTTGGAGTACAAGACACAGAAGACTAGTTCGTATTAGTGTAGGACTCTTTACCTTGTCCGGCAAGGACCTTTCCCTGTAAACCCTAGGTCTTGGCGCCTTTATAAGCCGGCCTGTGGGATCCTTTAGGGCACAACCTCTCAGATTCCTGCGTACAACGCACGACACCTCGCACAGCGAACCTATCTCTATAACTCGGCGTATTTCCATTATAGTGATTTATAGCAGGAGTAGAGTTCCGCCACTGTTGTAGGACTTGAACCTGGGTAAGATGTGTTACCTCGTACCCGCCAACTCTCCTCCTTACCCCACGTCTCTAAACACGCACTATCAGGACCCCTCCATGGCGTACTCATCGGCAATACCACGATAGTTGGCGCCCACCGTGGGGTAAGAGGCGCTACGAGCTCTACACCGGGCGAGGTCCAATCTCTTTGCGAGAATCAGCGATACCGTAGCCATTGGTCGCATTATCTTCTCCGGCAACATCCTGACCGTCCCTCCAGATGAGTTCTGGGTGCTGGCGAAGATGAACCCCATGCGTTGCTCCGTCATCCCCTTCGGAGACATCCACATCTTCATCGGCGAAACTGACTCGGGTCCTAGCTCCTAGGAAGTCGGAAACTCGTCAAGCCCCGCATGGACCGCCTATGAGCAGGACACGTTCACGGAAGGATCTGGGCCATACCTCTCCTTGGAGTATGGTGGCTCAGATCAGGAAATTTCAGGGCCCACCCAAATCGCCCGTGTGCAGGATATAAAGGTGGAAGGACCCCGCAAATCCGCTTGGCTTCCCCGAGCGTTAGAGATGCGCAGGTCACACTTTGTCAGCATCGTCACCATCTTCGATCTAGCCAGATGCGTTCAAAGGGATGGAGAACCTCCCCGCGAATACCTCGCTAGATGGATGAGGGTGAGGGAAACCCTAGAGGGTGACTGCACCGACGAGCTCGTATACCACTTTGTGGAAGGGGTCACGCCTGGAACACTCCTCTGGCATACCCTCCAAAGGCGGCAGGCTGCAGGCCCTCTCACCCTTGGTGATATGGTTGTCATTGTCAATGAATACGCGGATGACAATGAAGAGGCCATGGCGGAAACCGCCATCGTAGCCGGAGGAGGAAACAACAACAATGGCCCGCCTTCATCACCCTCCACATCCTCCATCGCCAACACCGAAGCCAACTCTGACTCTATCCTCAACGCACTTTACGCTGACGTCAGTATGGATGCCAATGGCTCAGATGCTAACTCAGAGGAATACGATGTTGTTATGTGGGAGATCGAGCAGGAGATCGAGAAGGAGGAGTGTGCCGAGAAGACCAACACCTCCCACTAGTTGCTCGTCGTCATTGGGAGCGTCATGGAAGAAGACGGATAGGAACTGGAACGTGAGAGAGCTCCGACCACGCTAGCGGTCACCAGAGCAGCAGCAGCTAAGAAGGCCGCCTAGCCTCCGGCTCTGGCCAAAGCTATGCCCCCTCCGGTTATCCACCAACTACCGGCGCAGGAACTTACCACGGCCCCTAGTACAACCCGACAGTCAAATCAGCCGCCAATGCCACTATCAACGTCTACAGTCAGCAACCTACTGGCCACTCCCGCCGACAAAGCAATCTACAGCGCACTTCTTGTTGAGCTAATCACCGTCTCCCATATCCGGGGCGTTACGGAACTTGATGAGAAGCGTGCGGAAATCTTGGCGGAGGCCAAGTGCATCATGGAGCAGGACGCTAAGCTGGACGAAGACATGGCCAAGGCGCAACAATCCATCAAGGCGGAAAGAGCTATGGAGGCTGAATACAAGCAATTGTTGTTAAAGCAAAAGACAAAGAAGGTACCAGCTCATGTCGTCGAAGATCCCGACGTTCGGCGAAGGTTGGGATATAACGGGTCTAAGCTGCCAAAAGCCGCCCCTTACATAGATTCAGAGGGGAGGCGGGTCATGTCAACTCCTGCTCTCAACATTGCCGTTGCCAAGACCCTCCTGGAGCAGGATAGGTCACCAGAAGCAGTTGCTCAGGTGTACGACCTTGTCGCTAAGGCATGCAGGCAACAGGAAAAGGCTGCCTCGCAGAGGCTTGAGTCCAACTCGGAGCTTTGCCAGTCAACCCTGAACAGCCGCAGAAGGCCAAAATCTCCCCGTGACGAGGGATTCCACACAGGCTCCACAGAGCAAAGACGGAGGGAGGCACACAATAGGGCCAACGCCATCCCCATATCCTCCGATCATGGAGAAAAGGCTTGTCCCCGCCTGTCGCCACCTCCCCCACCATCTCGACGTCACGAGGAACCAGAGCCACGCCACCGCACAAGCATCCCATCTCCAAGGCGGTCCCATCCCGGCGTCATTATACGCGATCAGGGCGAGCAGCCTCGGCATGCCGGAGAGCGCAACGGCAATGACGGACACAGAAGCAGGTCCCACAAGGAACCACCACCTCAGACAAGCAACCGCGATAGGCGTGAGGAATCATAGGAGGGGCACAGCAAGAGAGATAACCCACCGCCTCCACCGCCGCCATCGCCACCGAGCAACCATCATGGCGGAGGACATGGTGGATCTCATAGATCACGCCACAATTCCCTTTCCCATGACGGAAAAGGGAAGCAGCCAGAGCCATACAATGCACGTACATGGTTGGACAAGATAGAAGAGGCTCGGTAGCTCCCATACCTTGGGCCATGTTGTTTTGGACCAGTGATATGGGGCACAACCTACCCCAAGGGCCTCCGGATAGACAAGACCATCAAGCCATACAACGGCACTGCCAGGCTAGCAACGTGGTTGCAGGACTACAGCGAAGCGATCCACATTGCAGGGGGAAACCCCAATGTCGCTGTCAAGTACCTCCCACTCATGTTGACCGGCACCGCCCGACAATGGATCAACAACTTACCAGAGAAATCAATATGCAATTGGTTGGACATGCATGAAGCGTTCACCAAGAATTTTGAGGGTACGTACAAATGTACCTGCACTGTCGGAGACCTACAGCGGTGTGTGCAAGAAAAGGATGAAACCTCTCATGCCTACCTCTCTCGCTGGCTGGATATGAATAATTCCTGCGCAGGGGTGCACGAACAGACCGCTATGGCCGCCTTCATTGATGGTCTGGAAAAGGGAACTTGCTCTGGCATACGTTGAAGCGCAAGCAAGACAACAATGAGCTCAACCTCAACGCAATGATCGCCATGGCTAGCAAGTTCGCCGCTGTTGATGATGACGTGTGTGGATTGTTGTCGGCGATAGCAATCCCTACCCAGGCCAGGAAGAACAACAATAACAAGCAGAAGAACCACCCGAAGATAAGCAAGAAGACGACATGGTCGCCGCAACGTTCACTGGCAGAGGCAATGGCGGACAGCATGGACGTGGTCGAGGGGCTAGCAGTGGCCAGCAGAGGAGTGACACTACACCATCAGCACCCCGCGTTCCCCAAACATACGAAGAGTACCACGATATGCCGTATTTCGTCCATCTCAACGCCAATGGCAAATCCACCCACACGAATCGCCAGTGCAAGTTTGTCAATGATCTCAAGGAGGACCCTGAGTCCGGTTACAAGCGAAGTCAGAAAAACAGACTCCGCGGAAAGGGCAAAGGGAAGAAGAAGGAGGAAGATCCCAACGAATTAAGTGATATGGACGAGGACATGGACCCAAAATCTTCCAACAAGGAGAGGATAAAGGGAAAATCCCTTCGAAAAGAAGGCTCCATGTTACCACACCTTCCTTGGCACCCCAACCGTCCAGGCCCAGAAAACCTCTCTGAGGATACTGATGGCTACCCTCCCTCCGGTTCCCTAGTACGTCAGGTGGTCGGAAGTTCCAATTACTTGGGATAGGAAAGATCACCTAGAACTTATCCCAACAGAGAACCAGTATGCTATGGTCATCAACCCTCTAATTGACGGCACGGAGTTCACCAAGTGCCTCGTGGATAGTGGAAGTAGCATCAACATCATGTACCTGGATACACTGCACAAGATGAAATTTACGGAGACCCAACTAAGGAAGAGCAACACCATGTTCCATGCGGTTGTCCCCTGCTGACAAGCAAATTCCCTTGGTTGCATCACCCTTCCGGTCACTTTTGGCGATGTCAACAATTACCGCCAAGAACACATGACCTTTGAAGTGGTGCCTTTCAAGAGCGTGTACCACGTCATCTTTGGACGCGACATCTTCCACTCCTTCCTCGCAAGGCCATGCTTTGTCTACAACAAGCTCAAGATTCCCAGACCAAATGGTGTCATAACCAATGATGGAAGCTTCACCAAGGCACGGGAGTGCGAGCTCAGCGAAGCCACTTTCGCTGAAGCAATCCTCTATGGTGAGGAGTTCAAGGAGATCCAGAACCAGGTCGATGCCTCGGAGATGCCAGCTTCAAAGAAGCAGATCACTGTTGCCGAACCCACCTTCAAGGCCACCATCAAGACCAAGCAGGTGGAGCTTGTCGAAGGTCATTCCTCCAATACCACCGCCATTAGCACAGACCTGGATCCCAAATAGGAAAGCATGCTCGTTGAGTTCCTCCGTGATAATAGGGACATCTTCGCCTGGCAACCTGCCGACATGAAAGGTGTACCTAGGGAACTTGTCGAGCACAGCTTGAATATTGATCCTAATGCCAAACCGGTGAAAGAACCTCTACGACGCTTTGGTGATGAAAGATGAAGGACTATAGGCAAAGAAATAGCTAGGTTACTTAAGGCTGGCTTTATCTGAGAAGTTATTCACACCCGATGGGTGGCAAATCCTGTACTTGTCCCCAAAAAGGGAACCAATGAATTAAGAATGAGCATTGATTACACCGACTTGAACAAAGCATGTCCGAATGATCCGTTTGCTTTTCCTTGCATTTACCAAGTCATTGATTCGACGACTGGCTCGGAACTTCTGTGTCTTCTCGATGCTTATTCATTATACCACCAGATCCGGATGCAAAAGTCGGACCAATTGGCCACTTCATTCACCACACCCTACAGCACGTATTGCTACGTCACAATGCCCTTTGGGTTGAAAATGCTAGTGTTACGTACCAGCGGACGATGCAACGTTGCCTGCATGACCAAATAGGTTGCAACGTACATGCTTACGTGGACGACATCGTGTTATTGTCAAAGAAATCAAATGATCTTATCGTTGACTTGTAGGAAACCTTCGATGATCTCCGGAAATACAACATGATGTTGAACCCAAAGAAATATGTCTTCAGGGTACCATCCGACAAACTGTTGGGCTTCATCGTTTCGCATCACGGAATCGAGGTGAACCCGAGGAAAATCAAGGCCATCCTCGACATCAAACGCCCGACATGCCTGAAGGACATACAAAGGCTCACAGGCTGCATTGCAACAGTAAGCCGGTTCATCATGTGACTTGGTGAGAAGGTTATGCCGCTCTACAAGTTGCTCAAGAAGGCGGACAAATTCACATGGACGGACGAGGCTGACGCAGCACTTTAGGAGTTGAAGAGAATACTCTCCTCCCCACCTATACTTGCAGCACCGGTGCCAAGGGAGCCTATGTTAGTTTACATGGCGGCAACCAACCGAGTAATCAGCATCTTCATCATGGTGGAGTGCAAGGAACCAACGCACGAATACGGAGTTCAGTGGACCGTTTACTATGTAAGCGAGGTCTTGACGGAATCCAAGCAGCGTTACCCGCACTACCAGAAGATACCTTATGGAGTTTTACTTGCTTCACGTAAGCTAAGGCATTATTTCCAGGAGCACCCCATCACAGTAGTGAGCAAAGCTCCACTGTCCGACATCATCAACAACAGCGACACTACATGGAGAGTGGCAAAGTGGGGCATTGAACTTGCCACCTTCGACATCACCTACAAGCGACGCGACGCTATCAAGTCACAAGCATTGGCGGATTTTCTTGCAGATTGGATAGAACTGCCAGAAGACACTCTTGTACCAGAACCACAGTATTGGGTCATGCACTTTGACGGATCGAAGTTACTCAATGGCTCGGGCGCTGGTGTATTATTACAATCACCAACAGGAGAGAAGTTGCAATACGTCCTGCACATCCACTTCAACGCTACCAATAACATGGTGGAGTATGAGGCCCTCATTCACGGACTTCGCGTAGCCAAAGATATTGGCATCAAGCGCATAGTTTGTTGTGGAGATTCTGACTTTGTTGTCCAGCAAGTAGCTGGCACCTGGAACATGCGGAACCCTATGATGGCGGCATATCGAGACGAAGTAGACAAAATAGCCAAGTTCTTCGACGGCTACGAAGTCAAGTATGCCAAAAGGGAGGAGAATGAGGCGGCAGATCTGCTTTCAAAGCTTGGATCGGCTCGTCGACCTAATCCGCCAGGCGTTTTCCTGGAGCATTTACGGACTCCATCCGTGAAGGGAGCGGTCCCTGACAACCCGAATAGAGTGGATTCATGTCTTAACACAGTAACAGTGACCTCTCCGGCTTGGACGAAGCCGTTCATGGATTATCTACAAGATGGAACTTTGCCCACCGACAAAGTCGAAAGCCGGCAAATAGTACGCAGAGCAAAAGGCTACGTCACCATTGACGGACAGCTATACAAAAGAAGTACCACAGGAGTTTTCCTACGATGCATCTCCTAGTAGCAAGGTATTGAAATCCTTAGAGAAATACAACTCAGAGATTGCGGGCATCATGTCGCTCCCCGATCGTTGGTGGCTAAGGCCTTCCGACAAGGATTCTACTGGATAACTGCCAAGGCGGACGCCGACAAGTTGGTACAAACATGCCTTGGGTGTCAGTTTTATGCAAGACAACCAAGTGTTCTAGCTGAAGAATTGCAAATAATACCAATAACTTGGCCGTTTGCAGTCCAGGGGCTGGATATGGTGGGGCCTTTGCAGACAGCACCCTGTGGATTCACACACTTGCTAGTAGCAGTGGACAAATTCACGAAATGGATTGAAGCTAAACCCATTAGAAAGCTTGGTGGGGCAACAGCCCTAAAGTTTGTCCGGGATCTAGTGGTGAGATTTGGTCTCCCGCATAGCATCATCACCGATAATGGTAGAAACTTATCTCTCGGAGAAGTTGAGGAATACTTTCATGAGAAAGGCATCCACCTTGACCTAGCATCTGTGGCACATCCATAGTCCAATGGGCAAGTTGAAAGGGCCAATGGACTAATTCTACACGGAATCAAGCCACACTTAGAGGCACCGCTACGTAGAGCAGCTGGAGCCTGGGCGGAGGAACTACCATCTATCTTGTGGAGTTTATGAACAATACCCAATAGATCCACCGGCTTAACTCCTTTCTTCATGGTTTATGGAGCAGAAGCAGTCCTCCCATCCGACATCCTCCACGATGCACCAAGAGTTTCCACCTACAAGGAGGATGACGCTGAAGAATCTAGACGACTATCTATGGACCTACTTGAAGAAGAGCATGTGCTGGCATGCCAGAGATCCGCCATCTACCAGCAGAAGCTATGTGGCTACCATAGTCCCCGTGTAAAGCATCGCTCGTTTAAAGAGGGAGATCTGGTGCTACGACTCAAGCAGGAGAAATCACACAAACTATCCCTGCCTTGGGAAGGACCGTTCGTCATAAGCAAAGCATTGCTCAATGGTTCCTATTACCTCGTCGATATTCGTGAGTTGAAAGATAGGCCAAAAAATCGCAAGCGCAAGCAACGTGACTCCTATGATGATTACCCAAAGACAGATCGGCCATGGAATATAGCATAGCTACGTCCCTTTTACACTTATCACATTTATATTATGTAATGAGTTTCTTATATGATCAATGAAATAAAGCATTTGGTTCACTCATATCTCTGAGTCTTTTACCTCCTTTAGTTGTTCATTTTTGGATCATATAAACCCTTTATGTGCAAGGTTGCATTTGCCCTTGTAAAAATTCCACCTACGGGCGTTAGCTTAAGTTTTCTGGTCTACACGTTTTCTGAAGTTTATATGTGGATTCTGTAGTAGTGACTTTTCGGCACTCAAAGCTGGCGATTTTCTTCTTGGGTTCTTAACGGTGCTATTAAGCATCATCACCTGAGAGCATAGTTCTATGCTGCGAGTCTTCTGTCTCACGAAAGTTCAAGCATACGAACCAGAATAATGGATAAGCCAGCACTTGCTTAAATAAATATACACATGCTGGAAACAAATAAGTTGCAGGAAGCTTCAGTACAAGTTTTTCCGCCTTAGCCAAAACATGAGTTTTTTCCGCATACACATTACAGAGATACATTTAATACAGACCTTGTTTTTCATGGCTATGATGCAGGGGGCTTCGTGGTTGCATCATCAGGAGAGCTAGGCCGAGAGAGCTCGTCAAACTCTAAAGGAGAGGGGCTAGACTTAGACGAGGCCATATCGTCATCCAGGATCTCGGCAGGCACGAAGACATCAGCCTTGACCATCTTGGCAACTCTGGTATCGAAGCCAGCAAGAGAGTTTCAAATAGCATCTCTATCGATCTCTTGTCCTTCCTCGTCTAGCCTGGGCATGCCAGAGGTCACCAAGTCGATGTCAGCTATCATAGTGAGCCTTGACCAAGGACAGGGTCATCCTGGCACCAGCCCGAACGCAAGAGGCTTTCCAGTCCTGGACTTTCTTGGGGGCTCGGCGCAGGATTTCCGCATACTTGGTCGCTGAGTCTGCTGCCTTGATATTGATGCCCAGAGGTTGAGCTATCTCCTTGGCTTGAGCAATGGTGGTGCTGACGAAGTTGCCAGCAAGAATCATGTGTTCCTTGAGGTCTGGAGCACCTTCTCCCAAATTGGCTAAGCCAATAGGGGCTATGATTTGCAAAAGAAACAAGGGCCATGAGCACAAACCAATCAAAGAATCGTCTACAATACAAAAACGACCAAGACGGAGGAAGGTTACCGAAGATTCTCGTCTCTGCTTGAGAGCATGACTCCACCAATGCATCCCGCTACTTCTGGACGGTCTTGTACACCTCAAGGTTCCTAGTGTTCTGCTCTTTGGCAGCTTGGTTCTATTCCTTGAGCTGGGGAATCTCGCCTTTCAGGCGTTGCATCTCGGAGTCAGCAGATTCTTGCAGCACCTTCATCACTACCTCATGGCCTTTGACAGCCTCGGCCAGGTCCTTCTTCAGAATTTTTTTTTCATCATCGAGCTCATGGATATGATTGGATTGCTCGATGATGCTCTTGGCCTTGGCAATGGCTTCTGTAAGACGGAAATCAGAAAGTGCTGTCAGAAGACGGAAGAAATAATTCAATGAGAAAATCAAGGAGCTATTGTAGGAAACAGACTCTAGATATTTTTTATCTATTCCTTCAGGAATTTGGTTTTACCCTGTTCAAGTTCCAGTTCCTTCTAAAGAGCAGCAAACCTCTCATTGGCGGTTATCCTCTGTTTATTCTCATTCTACACAAGATGTTAACATGCTTAGTTTCTCTAGAGAATCTAGTCAGAACTATCCAGTTTCAACTAAACGCTCGGGGGCTACAGTACATGATTTGAAAATAAACTAGTTTCTCTAGAGAATCTAGTCGGAACTATCCAGTTTCAACTAAACGTTCGGGGGCTACACGGACAAGTTCTACATTTAGTTCTTTGGAGCACTCAGGCCAATAACTATTGGATTATCCGCCTAAGATCTCGGGCGCTACAGTGGGATATACTACGCAAAGTAAAATAAGTGAAGTTAAAAAACTTACGATGGCAATGATCCTGAGATTATTGGCCAAATGAGCATAGGAATCATGGAAGGTTCGGGTATTCTTATAGATTGCGTCGTCCTGCTTGATGAGGTCATCCAGGCTCAACGTCGGAGGAGTCGTAGCCAATGGAGAGGTTGAAGCTAAAGGCATGGATGAATCCCTAGCTGCATCCTGCACCTTCAAAGCAGATGATAGCTCGGAGGCTCCCGCCTCGATCGTTGCATCTATGTCCACCTCTTCCACCACTTCCTTCCCTTTCTCGGTGGCATCCTTAGCCAGAGCTTCAGCCACTTTAGAGGAAGTACTCTCTGTTGGAAATATGCCCTAGAGACAAATAGTAATAAGGACTATTATCATATTTTATAAAGTTTATGATTAAGTTTTATATCATGCTATAACTGTATTGAGTGGAAACATCAATACACGTGTGATATATAAACAACCAGGGTTTCCCAGTGAAACTCTATTCACTGGTTCATTGGTCAACAGATGATCAAGTTTCCTGATCATGTGGCATTTATGCCAGTTGGAAATGGAGTCAACTCATTCTGAGAATGAGATGATGAACCAATATCCAACCTAAACATCATGAACCGATCATGTCATGAAGTTCAAGTTATGATAATTAGAAATGGATCCTCGTAGACTATTCCTTAGACCGTGAGGCTATATCAATCACTGTCTCCCGAGAGTGCTTAGATAGCATCAAACGTCATCTGGTAATATGGTGGCAATAAAGGTATGTTTGGGTACTCGGAGGAAATCATAGAGGAAATATATGTCAAGAGCCGGATTTTTCCGTCCACGTGACGGAAAGAGACTCAAGGGCCCACTCGAAGAAGTTATATCCAATAGCTGCGCAGCGTGTGATTTGATCACAGGGATATCCCTTGTCGGAACGAGTCAAGTAGTATTTTTAAGTAACGATATTGAACACGACATGGTGATGTCATTTATCAGATCTTGGGCAATGCAAGTATCGAGAGACAAAGGGAATAAGACACGATTGTCCTAGTTCAAACGACAAAAGATCTTCGTGGAATGCACATGGGTCACATGGCCATCCAGGTCCCTCTGTCGATCATTGGTCCGGGAGCATCCTGACCATGTCTGGAGTGTTCCCAAACGTAGGGTATCACGCTTAAGGGTTTGATGATGCTTAGAGAGTGTTTATAGGATTGGAAGAATCGCCGAAGAATAGTAGAGAGAAAACCGGAAGGGTTTCGGTAAGTTCGAAGCATGTCCGGAGTGGAGGTGGAAGGTGTTCCATAGCCACAGAGATTGAATAATATCTGAATGAATGTTAAATATTGATTTAATCATTTATTCATAATTATTTAATAAAAGAGAAAATCAATTTAAAGGTCAAAAGTCTTAATGTGCCAATTCCGGCGGGAAGAAGGCCCATTAGGGAAAAGACAAGAGGGACAAGGCCAAGAGGGAAGGCCGGCGCCCTAGTGGGCTAGCCCCCTATGCGGGGCCCATGGGGTGGCCGGTGGCGCCACCCCCTCCCCCTCTCCTCTCCTTTAGTCCCACCCCGGGACTTTGAGGGAGGTAGTACCTCCCCTCCCCCTATATATAGTGGGGGTATTTGGTCAGATAAATACACACAATATTCAATAAAGGTCTTCTCACTTTTGGGAAGACCTCCAATTAATATTATCTCTCTCTCGTGACCATGGTCCCAAGTTCGAACTGCGCGAACGAGGGACATCTTCACCGCAGAGCACCGTGGTGCTGCGGGATTCGGATCCAGGAACTCTACTTCCGCAACTGCTGCTGGATTAGGGAAGCGGGAGTCATCATCAGGCACCGGGCGTGTGTAACTCCTCGCGAGGTGTCACACTTGAGGCACTCAAGTCGTTGAGCCATAGGAGCGCAAGGACTTCATCACGACCTTGAGGTCAGCTTCGGCTCGTCTACATCAACCACGCTCTCCTGAGCGTTGATAACGCTTTTCGGTCTTCAAGGGTAAGTTCGTGAAAAGCACCTCCCATTACTACATTACTAATAGATAGCTCCTGGCAGCATCAGGGGTTCAGGGGCGTAGGGTAAAAATTTATTGTTTTCATGCGTGGAACCCCTACAGTGGTATCAGAGCTAGATCTATGCGTAGTAATGCTAGTACGGGTAGAACAGACGAGATGTAGCATATGGGCATTGATCTTTTAGTTGTTACCCTCCCACGTGTACTTGTGTATACTGCAGTAATGCTTGATGAAGCGGCCCCCAACTGACTTTACGCGTTCATTCGTGAGATTGGTCCATGCTTGACATGCGGCTTGTACCATATAAAGTGGCTTAAGGGGGTGTCTGTCTCTCTCGCATTAGTTGGTATGTCATTTGCAACGGAGTGCCCCGAAAGGGGTGCAGTGTAGACAACTACTTGATCAGCGTTGTGCTGAAAGTTCATAGGTAAGAACGGTTCTTGTGCGAAAGCCCATTCAGCCACGTAAAACATGCAAAGATAAAGTAGAGGCATCTAACTTTGTTTTGCAGGGGGCGTTGCTTTGTGATATGGTTGTGGCAAAGGTAAAGTGATTACCTTTTGTTACGTAGTAGTAGAGAGTCACGTAGGTGATGAACTACCACGCCGGAAATACACCATACCCTGGTGTCTACGGCGCCAGAACCCTGACGCCGGAATCCGGTGACGACGGATGGAGATCACGACGTGAAGGACCATATCACATCGCATTTACATTCAATGTTATTATTTGTATATCGTATTGTGTGCTAGTATTAGATACTCGACGGTAGCCTAATAAGATGATCCCTGTTAAAATTACCAATGATTGTGTTCCCTCTTAGTGTGCACCACCAAGAAAGTTCTTCGGTATGAGGTGATCCACGGTAAAGGTGTGGGTGTCAGACATATCTATGTTCGCATACAGTGGGTGTAAGCCATGTTGCACAGCAAATACACTAAGGTTGAGTTGGAGAGCCTAGCATGTGCAGACATGGCCTCGGAACACGGATGGTCAAAAGATCGAGAACGAGTCGCATGAATGATGTGACCGATGTTTAGCGTCCACCCTTGAACCTACATTGATGGCCGTGACGATCGAGGGATATGTGGCTGAAAGGGGTCATGTTATCACTAGGAACCCTTCATGGGATAGGTGTTTCTGAGTGGAGTTATTATTAACTCATTTAATTATAAACTTAGTCTAAATTCCTTTTGCAATTATAAATGTAGAAAAGGTTCTCCTTGATGCCACCTTTCCTGTTGACGATTGATTGGTTAGAAGGATACAAGCTCAGGCTAGACGGATCAAACTTCTCTATGTGGGTTGCACGTCTCCACGTTCTCCTTAGGGAGAATGACGTGGTCGACTACATACTCGACGAGATGGATTTGGATCAGCCCATTGACCTAGAGACCCCAGAGCAGCGGGAAGACCGCTATCACCGTCAGGAGATGGCCTCGTTCATTTCAGTTACAATGTGTTTCGGAATGGTGGACGAGCTATGGCCTGTCGTGGGTAATGTCAACCCTCGTATGGTAATGCTACAACTTAGGACACATTTCGTGGAACAAGCACGTATATGGGAGCATGAGCTAACGGGAGACTTCCTCTCCATTAAGATGGAGGAGAACTCATCACTTGACGACCACTTGGAGCGCATGCATGATGCGTACATGAGGACTGCATACTTCCTGGATAGTTGGATGACGGGCTCTTTTGCAAATAGCGTTGTGTTGCGGTCGCTGCCACTAAGCTACCAAGCACAAGTCAGGACTTGCATTATGAGAGGCGACACGGAAACAATGGATTTCCACAGGTTCGTATCACATCTCAAGAATGTGATGGTTGAACCCATTGTCACTGAGGTCATCAATGACAAAGGTATATATTTGATATACAATTTTATAAATGTTATAATCTTGCAAACACATTTCCAGTGTTAAGTATATTTGATACTTGTTCTGTTTTACTGAAAACAGGTGCTTCTGCATGAGAGGTGCTTGCTAGAGAGGAGGTGACGTTGCGTGTTGATGGCGACATGATGATGATGGCCAACGACACTCTCCCTCAACATTTGTCATTTAGTTTTTGTTTAGGATGATTATTGTAATCAATAGATCGTGAACCTCTTTAGTGTGTCTCACACTTTGTGAGACGGTTATTCATATCAGTTTGTAATAAATGGTTGTTCTACTATTATGAATGATTTCTATTTGTGTTCATATCTTATTTGATTACATGTGTATTATCCTTGTTGTTTGAAACTAATTGATAATACATGAACATTTGTAGAATATTGAAATGCCTTAAAAATACCCAACTTAATGATATATTCATTACTGAATGAAAACCATTGTTTAAATTCAAAGTTATGTTGATAATATGTGAAAGACATTCGATTTCTTGTCACATATAAGTCATGCCTAAGTTCGGCAAAATAACTTGAACACCGTGTATTACTTGAATACAAAGTGTTTTGTTTATTGTTGAAAGTAATACATATTCGATGTATTGTGTTCTAACAAAATGGTAATTATCATTATATGATTGTTTAAAAGTGTAAAGCATTTTACCAAAGGAAACATGAATATGAAATTATTTGATATGATCAAAGTGTTTCATCAACAAGGGGTATTAAAGATAAAAGAGAATCTAATTACTATGACTTGATCAATAGTAATGAAATTCAACTTTATAAGAATGGCATAAAGAAAATTGTGGGATGCAATGCGTTTGAAACGTCAAAATGCAAAGCATCACAATATGGTATTAGATATCAAAATGGGTGAATAGATGGCGCCAAATAAATCATTGTAATGTAGATGTAAAGACCATTAGTTAGAAATAGTTAGCATTCAATTAGAATATATAGTGAACCATTTGAATTCGTGAAAGCAGCTCCATATCTAGTATGGATAGTCGTAAAAGTTTTGGGGTTATTCGATATAACCAAAACAATAGCGAACAAGTCCTTGTAGAGTATTCATTGAAAACTTTGAATACAAAATCCATAGCTAAAACCAAAAGAGAAGCAAAACTTGTATTCCTTGGATTTTGGTGCATTCTTGATAAAGTTCACATTCAGTGATATTTCTCGATTATGGAGCAAATGGAAGATAGTGAAAAACACGATGAGGATTCAAATCCCTGCATCAGAGTATTGAGAAGCACAACAGACAACATTCCTAAACGATTCTCTTCACGAAGGAAAGAATCAATGATAATGATTATTGTGTTTTCCCCGGTGGTGTTTTCACTACACGAAGTAGGATTCAAAATGTAACCCATATCTTGTATGGATACATTTGTGAATCGTTTGTCATGATTCTTGGAATATGACATACCTACGAACTACTAAGGAAATAAAAACTAAAATTATGAGAAATCCTAGAAGCAAAATTCCCTTGAGATTAGACAGCAATTCGTTGCTGAATCTCACAAGTAAAAGGGGTTACTTCGAATTTTCCCAAATGACTGCAAAGCCATAGTGGAAAAGGGGTGAATGACAAAAGCACAAGTTGTCAAGTATTGGACAAATTCAAATGAATTTGATTCAAGTGTGCTAAATGCCTAATGGATTTAAAACTAGTAAAAGTACTAGTATCTCATAGTAAAACTCCAAGGTTGATATTTGATCAAAGGATTTTGAAGTTGTTCAAAATAGTGAGTGGATATGCAATTTGCATGAAATTGAGTGGGAGCTATGAGAGTCTTTCTAAAACAATATGTGAATGACATATTTTTGAGTGGGAGCAATATAAGTCTCAAATTCAAATATGTAGGAACATAGTTTGAGTAAGAGTAGTGACTCATACCCAAATATGTTAGGAACATATTTTGAGTAGGAACTTATAGGAGTGATTCTTAAGTGTGTTAAGAATAAAAGTGCAAGTACCGATAAATAATGATTTATAAGGTGTATAAGTTGATAAGAAGTGTATTATGATATTATGTAGTATTCCTTAAGGGACTCTGAAAAGGGTTTCAGAATAGAAGTTAATTAAGGAACTAGTCCTTAATAACTTAAGTTAGGAATAGTATTAAGTTTAACATCAATGGTTGAAAGAAATAAAGGATGATCATCATCCACTATGTTGAGACATAGGTTCTGTCTAAACCATGATGATAACTTAACATAATATATGATCCAATAAGAAACGTTTAAACAGGTGATTAAGTTTGAATCGCAGAATGTTGAGCTAAGTTTATCCACAGTGTCTAATAGAGAATTGTAGACATATTTTCCAAATCCATAAAGGATGACATATCTTAAACCATAAAGGGTTATGTTATAAGGGAATATGTTGGAAACTCCCGTAGTACCGATTAGATTCAAGTAGGAAGCGAGGTGAACAAAAACATAGAAAGTTGCACAGAGTGCACTCGTGTTTCGATGATTACATTTATAATAATATATAAGGGTACCATCTAAAGTGTTGTATAATGTTATGGTGGGGCTAGTTCGCTTTTAACGTAGAATGATGTGTCCTAGGGCACAATGCCCATGAGAAAGCCCTCGAGGTTGATCTAAAATCACTGTAGGCTCCTGGAATCAGGCCTCGTTTGGCTACCATAGCGACGATGCATACACACAGGTGTTATCATGTGATGATAAAGTATTAATGTCAATCAAGGTGACATTAGTAAGTTGCAAAGGATTTTGGACTATAAAGTACAGACCCAAGACTCAACCACTTCCATGAGCAAGCATGTTCAGGGTACGGTAATATGGTGCCAATGATTAAGAACAAATGCAGCTAAGTGTATTTGTACTCTAGTGCAAGTGGGAGACTGTTGGAAATATGCCCTAGAGACAAATAGTAATAAGGACTATTATCATATTTGATAAAGTTTATGATTAAGTTTTATATCATGCTATAACTATATTGAGTGGAAACATCAATACACGTGTGATATATAAACAACTAGGGGTTCCCAGTGAAACTCTAGTCACTGGTTCATTGGTCAACAGATGATCAAGTTTCCTGATCATGTGGCATTTATGCCAGTTGGAAATGGAGTCAACTCATTCTGAGAATGAGATGATGACCCAATACCCAACCTAAACATCGTGACCCGATCATGTCACGAAGTTCAAGTTACGATAAGTAGAAATGGATCCTCGTAGACTATTCCTTAGACCGTGAGGCTATATCAATCACTGTCTCCCGAGAGTGCTTAGATAGCATCAAACGTCATCTAGTAATAAGGTAGCAATAAAGGTGTGTTCAGGTACTCGGAGGAAACCGTAGAGGCAATATATGTCAAGAGCGGGATTTGTCCGTCCATGTGACGGAAAGATACTCAAGGGACCACTCGGAGAAGTTATATCCAATAGCTGCGTAGCGTGTGATTTGATCATAGGGATATCACTTGTCGGAACGAGTCAAGTAGCATTGTTCGGTAACAAGATTGAACATGACATGGTGATGTCATTGATCATATCTCGGTCAATGCAAGTATCGAGAGACAAAGGGAATAAGACACGACTGTCCCAGTTCAAACGACGAAAGATCTTCGTGGAACGCACAGGGGTCACATGGCCATCCAGGTCCCTCTGTCTATTATTGGTCCAGGAGTGTCCCGACCATGTCTGGAGTGTTCCTGAATCATAGGGTATCACGCTTAAGGGTTTGATGATGCTTAGAGAGTGTTTATAGGATCGGAAGAATCGCCGAAGAATAGTAGAGAGAAAACCGGAAGGGTTTCGGTAAGTCCGGAGGATGTCCGGAGTGGAGGTGGAAGGTGTTCCATAGCCATGGAGATTGAATAATATGTGAATGAATGATAAATATTGATTTATTCATTTATTCATAATTATTTAATAAAAGAGAAAATCAATTTAAAGGTCAAAAGGCTTAATGGGCCAATTCTGGAGGGAAGAGGGCCCATTAGGGAAAAGACAATAGGGAGAAGGGCCAAGAGGGGAGGCCAGCGCCCTAGTGGGCCAGCCCCGCGTCAGGGGCCCATGGAGTGGTGGCGGTGCGCCTCCCTCCTCTCCTTTACTCCCACCCCGGGACTTTGAGGGAGGTAGTACCTCCCCTCCCCCTATATATAGTGGGGGTATTTGGCCAGATAAATACACACAATATTAAATAAAGGTCTTCTCACTTTTGGGAAGACCTCCAATTGATATTCTCTCGCTCTCTCATGACCGTGGTCCCAATGTCGGACTACGCGAATGAGAGACATCTTGGTGAGGGCAATGCCGGTGGACTTCTTCTTCTCCGCCTCTATGGCGGCAGTGGAACGTTTGGAGACTCCACTCTCCGATTTCTTCTTGTTGGCCTCGGCAGCAGCGTTAGAGGTGGAGCTCTTCCGCTTTCGTGCTTCCTGAGCTGGTTGATCCTTGGGGGCATCGTCATCGGACACCACCTGGATATCCTTCAGCTTTGGATCATAGACCTGGGAGGCCATTTGATCCGCCGCCAAGGTCGCCAGCTGGGATACAGAGGAGTGTTAGATGCACAACTTCAAGTCGGAAAAACCTTAGAGCATATAACGAGCAACAAAGTAAATAGAAACTACCTCTGGGCACTTGCCGCACTCGAACATGTCGTATGTGATCTTGAAGCACCGCTTCTTGTCCTTCACCTTGACGATGTCCTTAAGATAGAGCTTGATGGAGTCAGTAGATAAGTTATCCCGCAAAATTTGCATGGGATCCCTCATGTCTTGAGTATACTTATGAATCAACTTGGCGTGGTGCTACAGAGGCTAGATCCGCCTAGTGAACCAGCACACGGCAAGGTCCAAGCCTGTCAGACCTCCGTCTACGAGCCATTTGATCCGCCTTACGGCACGATTGGCTTCGTCATCAGAGGGAAGAAAGGTTGGGGTCCGCCATGCAGGCACTTCAGTGGCAGCTCCATCGATGAAGTCGAGGTAGGTCTCAAGGCGGTCAGGCAGAGGGATATCTGGCCTATAGAAATACGTGCGCTGCCAGTTCTTGCAAGACTCATGCCCTACAATGTCGGGGAAGCGCCGACTAGGCCGGATCTTGAAGCTAATGGTTCCGCAGATCCACAATTCGTCCTTGGACTCTACGGACTCTCTCATGACGGTGAAAAAATATACAAACAAATCTAATCTAGGCTTGATCCCTAGATATCCTTCGCACAGAGCTACAAATTTTCTAAGGACTAGAATAATGTTGGGAGAGAGATTGTGGGGAAGTACCCGGAAGTGCCGGAGGACATCCAAGAAGAAGTCGGAGACTGGCAGGCTTACGCCACGTACCAGCTGAGATTTGAGGTACACCTTCTCTCCGGGTTGGGGAGAAGGGACCATCTCGTTGGCCGGTGCCGCTCGCCAGACTAACTTCTCCACCGCGGGGAGATACCCCTCGGCGTCCAGCTCCTGTAGATCTTCGGCGGAGAGATCAGAGCCTATCCACATCCCCTTGTGGGAGTCGTTTTCCTCTTCAGGGGCTTCGGGCGCCACTCATTCTTGGTCATCACCGGTGGATTCCGCCACGGCGGAGACAGGAACGACCACCCCCTCTGGCGGGACGATCACTCCTTGGGATGGATCCAGTGTAGCCTCGGGAATCACCGCCGTGGAAGGAGCAGAGCTGCTGGAGGCTATTACGACAAGGAGAAGGTGGAGGAAGAAAGGGCTCTGGCTAGGATTTTAGCAGAAGAGCTCGAACGGTCGCGCGGCTGGAGGAAGACAAAGACTAGGAAGCGAATGCGGGTAAAAGAAATAAATTGACCGCGGTGGAAATATATAAGCCTCGCGTCAAGATTCGTGCAAAAATATCTGACGGAAGGAATGTTGCCAACGTGGAAATAAACGTGTGTGATAATTTCGCCACGTCCTCCATCTTTTGCCGCTCCGCCGTTTTGGATTTCGCGCGTGTAAAAATAGTTGATGATTAATTCTCTATTTCTATGAGTTTCAAGGTAACGTAGGCTGTACCCTACGTCATCCTCCTGACAGTTGCAGTGAAGGGTCATGTCTAAAGATTCCATCAAAGATGGAGACTGTCCAGCTCTGGAAACAAAGACTCAAGGAATCTCTGGCTACATTGTGAAGCCGGAGAGGATTGCAGGGTTCTTTGGGAGACCTTTGAGATATTGCTTGATGGATTGCCGGCATCACTTAGACGGGATATTCAGAGATCAACGAGCAAGGCGGCGCAAGATTTCAAAGTCCTCCGGGGGCTACTCTTGGGGATATGCTATATGGGTATCCTCATAGCATGTCACCAATCCGCCTAACCCAGGTGGCCCATAGTTGGTAGCAGGGCCTATGGCCTGTTGGGCGGCCCAGTTAGACGGATCCTGAAGGGAGGCCCATGTCGGATTAAGGAAGGCTACGTAGGAGTCATCGACATACGCAGAGCCTTAGAGTACAAGACACAGAAGACTAGTTCGTATTAGTGTAGGACTCTTTACCTTGTCCGGCAAGGACCTTTCCCTATAAACCCTAGGTCTTGGCGCCTTTATAAGCCGGCCTATGGGAGCCTTTAGGGAACAACCTCTTAGATTGTTGCATACAACGCGCGACACCTCGCACATCGAACCTATCTCTGTAACTCGGCGTATTGCCATTATAGTGATTTATAGCAGGAGTAGAGTTCCGCCACCGTTGTGGGACTTCAACCTGGGTAAGCTGTGTTACCTCGTACCCGCCAACTCTCCGCATTACCCCAAGTCTCTAAACACGTATTGTGAGGACCCCTCCATGGCGTACTCGTCGGCAATACCATGACATTTTTGTAGATTTGTGAACGTTTCCTCCAAGTGGGAAATGAGTGTTTTCTTTGTTTTGGACATCACAGCTATGTCGTCCACATATGCATGCACATTGCATCTGATTTGGTCATGGAGGCAATGTTGCATAGTGTGCTGGTACGTAGCTCCTATGTTTTTTAGCCCGAAAGGCATCGTTACGTAGCAGAAGTTTTGAAGGGGTGATAAATGAAGTCTTTAATTTGTCTGACTCCTTCATGCTAATTTGGTGATAACCGGAATATGCGTCGAGAAAGCATAGGAGTTCCAAGCCTGTTGTCGAGTCAATAACTTGGTCGATTCTAGGCAGAACGAACGGATCTTTGGTACAAGCCTTATTCAAGGCAGTATAATCAACACACATCATTTGTGTCCTTTTTAGGGACCATTACAGGATTGGCCGACACTCAGTGTAGATGACCTCTTCGATAAATCCAGCTAACTCTAATCGAGTGTATCTGAGTCTCCTTGGAGGGATTGTCATCCTTGAACGGTGTTGTCTTCATCTCTTCTGATACCTTGAACTATGGAGTCGGCTTCATCACCTCCTTCTTCATCGTGGGCATCTCAGGCAGGTCGTTGTTCTTCTTGATCTCCTGGTACTCCTCGGTGTGCAGTATGGCTTCAGCAAAGGCGACAGCTCTGTCTTTGCATTATCGTGCTTTCTTCAGGTTTCCCCGAATCATGATGATTCCATTGGGAACTAGAAGAGTATGTTGATGATCATTGATATGAGAGGAGTCTCAATCATGTGTTTCTGATACCCTCATGCGGTGAAGTGTTTCGACATAGAGGATGTTGAAGCTACTACCACCGTCCATGAGAGTCTTGGAGAACCGATAGCCGTCGATCAGTGGATTGATGACCAGAGTGTATTTTCCCCGCTTATGTTGTTTAAGAGGGTGGCCGCTTCGGTGAAAGGTAATTGTTACTTCTAACCAGTCCAAAAACTGGGGGATAGCTGAAACAGTTGTGTTGAGCTCATGCATCACTGCCTTTTTTACCTTGGCGGTTTGGGATCCGAGGAAGCAGATGTAGGTGTCTTTGATTGGGAAATTATTCTTTCCCTCCGGCTTGGGATTTGAGGTATCAGCCTCCTCCATGTCGAAATATTCCTTGGACTCCTTATCTTTGTCAAAAAAAATCTTTCCTTTTCGTCGCTTGGCCCTGTAGCCAGCAAATTCGTCTTTCTTGATGTCATCATTGAAACGACACTCATCATTTGTATGGGAAGATCCCCCGTTGCCATCCGGGTGATGTACACATGGATTATTGGCAATATCGGCCCACGAGTAGGTTTTACCAGGTTGCAGGTCTCCTCTACCTTGGACCCGGGTAATTCTGCAGCCTCATCCCCGGCCACCTCCGCGCCCTCCTCGTCCTCCTAATCCGAAGTTGCATTAGCAGTTGCAGTTTCCGGATTGGGTTTCTCTTCTGAGGTATTCTTGCGCTTCTAGGTATGCTGCTTCTTGGGCTATTTTGCCAACTGTGGTATGGCCAGGGAGTTTAGCAATCCCTTTGAATCATCATCGGCATATGCATATTTTCTTGTTATCTCTATCATTTCTCCTAGATCAGTGAGTTTGTCGCACTTTAGGCGTGATGCAGTAATCTGATTGGGAGTCCTACGATGAAGGCTTCGATCGCAGTTTGGACATTTACTCCCTCACCGGAGTTCTTAGTGTTGATCCATCATCCGAGGTAGTCCCGGCAAGTTTCTCCATCTTTCTAGGTGCAACGCTGCAGATTTCCGACCATGCATGGCCTCCTATATGTGACTTCGAAATTCCAAAAGAATGCACTTTGCATATCATACCAATTGTGAATTGTGTTTTCCAGGAGTTGATTGAGCCATGATCGAGCTGTCTTCCGCAGCATCAGTGGGAGATACCGAACTGCAACCAAGTTGTTTCCTCCTTTGGTGATGCAACAGGCTTGGTAGAAATCCTAGAGTCAGGTGTTTGGTCAGGCCACACCGTCGTAGGGTTGAATGTGTCTTGAGATAGCAAATCCCTATGAAAAATTTCTTTGTCGGATCCGTGGACTAAAGCATTTTGGACCCACGTATATGTTGTCTGACGCGTAGCATCGTGCCTCTATATTTGAGATGATCCGGTGCCAGGCGTCACTTGGTGACAGAGAGCGCCATCTTAGATGTTCGTTGTGGCTACGATGCCGTGGAGCCGGGTCTCTTCTTCCCCCACCACCTCCTCCGCCTCGGTGTCCTCCTTGGCCTCTATGGGAGCCGTTATGGGCGCTGATTGGTGGAGAGGGTGGTGTTGGTGGGTTATTTTCATCTGATCACCGTCCTCCATCCGGGGCTTCGTGACGTCGTCCGCCATGCCAACTTGATCCAGCATGGTGTTCATCGTTCCTTCATCCATTATTGCCATCATTGTGACGAGGCTTAGCCGTACGGCTTGTATGTCTAGGAGGGGGCATTCTCTGCCGGTCATGCTCCCGATGTCATGCATCATCTTCTTCCCTGCGATGATTCGAGTGCCGCCGGGGAGGTTGCTGTGGAACTAGAGCTTCTACAATGTCTCGCTCTGCAGCTGGAGAAACATTGCTCCAACCACGTGTGGATCTATGTCGCTGTCCTGAAGATCCGGTTCTTTAATAAGTTACATCATGTTCCCTGTGGGGTCTTTTATCATTTTTCCTAGATGTGTCCATGCGCCATTGGTCAGATTTGGAGACCAGTTTTCCGCTGAAGGACGTGGCGGCCCTTTGTTGCTCCAGGCCCTGATTGAGTAGTTCTACACTCATCCGGACCTGCTCCGGAGTTAGATTATTCGCTAGGATCTCTCAGGCCGCAGCCGTATTTTCTACCGGCATGTTATACACTCGGTTTCCCTTGATGTCGATCCAAGGCTATCCCATGACTATGTTATCTTTGTTTCCCTCGAAGAGGGTCTTGTGAACTTCCAAATTTTTGTTAGCCAGATCAGGGTCGTTCTGGGTCTTCTGATGTTGCAAGGAGTTGTACTATCCTGCTTATGTAATGCGCTGCTTTTCCTCGAGGAGATGAGTGGCTTCATCAAGGAGTAGCTAGCGATGCGCTTCTAGGGCTTGGGCCCTTTCCTCTAACTCCGCTGGTGTGAGATCCGTGGCCGTTGGGATTGGTGTTATGAGTGCATCTCCGAGAATTTTATGGGCACCAGGTGTAACCACGTGTCCATCCAACAGAGTCCTCTTTCATTCTTCAAGGATCAGAGCACCATATGAATACTCATCGTATTCTTCGGTGATCACCTCCTCATCCGAAGGATCATTGGCCGAAGTCTTCTTATTCTTTTCCTTGTTAGCCTTATTAGCACCCGTAGAAAAGACGGCTTTGGGTCTGATTCCTAGAGTCAATCTTCTATCAGTACTCTCGGACATTGGGACATCAGGATTTTCTCCAAGATCCATATTATCTTGCAATTTGGGAGAGTTTTTGCAAAATCTTTTATCCATACTATTGTAGGGGCTTTGATCCATAACTTCTCCTTCTTCCGCAGCCTTGGAGTTGATCTCCTCTTCAATTTCTTCTTCAAACACCTAGAATTCTACCGACGTCATGGAATCCTCAGGGGAAACCGGTATTTCAGCATTTGTTTCGATTGCGTCCAGCATCGATTCATTGTTGTCTCCGGCATCGGTAGAGCCGTATCCGGATCCAACGTATCCGATGAAGTGTGATGTGTGCACGCTAGGGTAATTGAGGATTTCTTTGTTAGCTTCCTCAAAACATTGTATGGTCTCAAGAACTACATCCTTGTTGACTATGGCACTCATCATCGTCATCTTCATGGTGTGCCTCAGAAGTGATTTTCCTTCTCTAGCATCGATAGAGCCGGATCCAGAGATGTTGCTAATCTTCTTGAGATTCGACCTCCTGGGGGAGATCTTCTTTAGATCCGATCTTATCCATGATCTCCACTTTAGGTGCGGGCTGGGTGGGATTAGAATTTTCTAAGATCTGAAACTATGTCACCTCTGCGGACAAAGCATATCCAAAAGTTTCTTTTGCCTCTATCATCACCGCTGGCGTGGGTTGGGCGGGCAGGTTCAGCGAACTGAGGTAAACATCGATCTCACCAAAAGACATGATTATGTAGCTGGTCACGATCTCCCTAGCCAGAATCCAAGTCTCATCGAGAAGGACAAGAGGGACGTCACTAGCATAGATAACCTAACCAATGGTGGTGGTCTCGCCAATACTGATTAACGCGGATTCCGCCCGAAACGTAGCTCCGAAGTCACATGCCCCACGGTGGGCGCCAACTATCGTCGGATTAAGGACAAGTACGCCACAAGGGGGTCCTCAGGGCGTCGGAAAGTGTGGGGTGTGAAACGTACGGGTTTCCGGGATGGTGAGCACGCAAACATACCTAGGTTCGAATCCGCCTACGGTGGACGGATCCTACTCCTATTAGAAATCCAGTAATACGGCAGAGACGGAAGTACATATTACAAGAGAGATTTTTCCTGTGCGAGTTGAGGTTGGGGTTGTCGATTGACGGTTGCCCTAAAGGCCTATCCCTATGCTGGCTTATATAGTCTTCCGGTCCTAGGGTTTACAGAAGAGTCCTATCCGGCTATGATACAGAGTCGATATAGAGTACATCTTGGACTACAAGTAACACTATAGACCTAAGTTGGTAATTCTTCCGGGCCTTCCCATAGCCAGATGGGCTTCCAACTTCTCTCTCCCTGTCAGGGTCGCCCGTGAAGCATAGCTCAAACCCGAAGTGGTCCACCCTGGTCAGTGAGTCACAGTGCGTATACCCAGAAAGTATATCCCCAACAACTGCAAAGAAGTGTGATGGACCTAAATGCGAGAAATGCCTAGGAGTCATAAAATCATGTATTAAGTTACATTTAAGATTGTAAAGTAAAATGTTACTTGATCTTATTAAGTAAAGATGTTTACTTAATCTTTCCAAATGATTGCAAAGTCATAAGGGAGAAATGAAACTTAAGGAAAGACTTAAAAGCTCGATTTGTCACAAAATATTTTTTGACAAACTCAAAGGATTGACTACAATATGTAGTAATGCTTGAGTCTATTGGATTTACACCAAAAATTACTCCAATTTGATAATTGGTGGAAGTTTGTCGAAATTGTGTTGTTCTTCAAAGACAAGATTGAAGACAGGGTTGTAATTAGTACAACAAAGAAAATTTTGTCAAACCATATGAATGCTAGGGTCTCGTAGCCAAAATTTTCGATTCGATGGATGATCAAAGAACTTGGGAATTGCCGAAATATCGAGAAGACCTGCATTTGAGTGGGAGCTAAATAGTTTTCATATGTCTTAATATGTAGACGACATATTTTTAGTGGGAGCTAAGTGAAATCCTCGGATCTCATATGTAGATGCCATATTTGAGGGGAGCCTGACAACATTCGTAAATATGTGAATGGCATATATTGAATGGTGTGATTGGTATTAACGATATTTAGTTAGTAAATATTATATGATGAAGTTAAATAAGTTATTGAACACTGGAATCTATCGAGATAGATCGATACGTTTAATATTAGAGTCAAAATGCTTTACGGATTTGATTTTGAAGATGTTTAGAATATCCTAGATAAGATTCTGAAATAGTTCAAAATGGTACAAGGTAAGAATAGTTCTTACTTGTATATATGGATGAAGCACTGAGTTAATCTCCATATTACAACTATGGTTTAAAAGAAAGAAAAGAGATGTGTTGAATCTCCTATGCCTCAGTTGTAGGTTCTAATATATAACCATGGTGTATACTAGATGTAATGTGACCCAAGTTTCTGGTTGGAAAACATGTTCTTAGCAGTAAGAACATGTCTTGAGGTGATTCCTGAGTTAATTACTGTACTAGAGTTAAGTTTGTCCTTAAATTGTAAGGAGCAAGATTAGGCATCATAGTTGCATTCTATGCACTACTGATCTACATAGATATAGAAGTATATGGCTACTTTGGAAGTGGCTAGTTGTTTTGGTTAAAGAAGTTTGACTTCTGCTAAGTGTGTTTTTGGAATTTACATGACAATTTTGAAAGTCCAATTGATTGATCGACCGACATTGTAAACACCAGAAACAAAGTCTCACTCTATCGCCAAACAAATACTTCGACACATTATATGATAATGGTGTAAATGTCAAAATTAGAGACATTAACGATTTGCAAAAGACATATGGATCTGGTAAAATAGATCAAGGACAGGACGTTCCCCATGAGAAAACATGATCAATAATGGTTAGTAGTAAATGCAAGCTAGATTATTTATACTATAGTGCAAGTGGGAGACTAAAGGAGATATGTCCTAGAGGCAAATAATAAATGGATTTTATTATTATATCTCAATTAGTTCATAATAGGTTTATACTATTCTATAACTATATTAGAAACATTGCTACAGGTGTGGTATGAAACAAACCAAGTCCCTAGTTCGTTGGGTAGCTGATGATCGAGGTTTCCCGATCATGGACTTATTTTAGTGTCAACTGCCAACGAGGTCACTTCATTATGAATAATGTGATGGACATTACCCAATATAAGTATTGCGACACGATCAAGTCATAGGGTTCATCATTGCAGTAGTTAGAATCCTTGTTTCCTTCTTCTTAGACCGTGAGATCATATTAATCACTATCTCTCGAGGTTGGTTTGACTGCATCAACCGTCATGACAATAACTGGATGACTATAACGGTGTACGTTGGGTATTTCAGAGGAATAGTTGAGGACTATGTATCAAGAACAAGATGTGTACACCCGCGGGACGGGAATATACACACGGATGACTCGGTGAGATTACATCCATAAATGTTGCAACATGTGACTAGGTCACGGGGATAGAATATCATAGGAACGAGTAAAATAGAACTTGTCGGTAATGAGATAGAACAAGGTATAGTACCGATGATCAGATCTTGGACAAGTCAATATCGAAGTAACAAAGGGAATTGGTCAATGTTTATGGTTCAAACGACATTACATCATGGAATGCACAGGGGTCATTATGAGCATCCCGGTCCTGCTAATGATCATTGATATGAGAGGAGTCTTGATCATGTCTGTGATGTCCCCAAGACATTGGGGTAACACGCTTAAGGGTACGATGACATTCGGAGATTATTATGGAGATGTCGGAATCATGGGATGAGAGAGAAGAGAAAACTGGAAAAGTTCCGTGAGAGAACCAGAATCGTTTCGGGAGAATTCGAAGTCGTTTTGAGAAAATTGAAAGGTGTTTCGGGTCAAACGGTATTTGATAATATGTATTTCATATTAATTAATGTAATTGATACTAAATATATTATTAAAATATAATTTGAAAAGGTAACTTCCCTAACAGGCCAAGTTCCCGAAGGAACAAAGCCCAAGAGGTGAAACCGCCCTAGGGCAAGGGCCAAGGGGCCTAGCGCCGCCTAGGGGCCCACTCGGCTAGCATGGTGTTGCACGTGGGGTGGGGCCCACCTAGCCCGGCCGGCCAGCCCATGGCTTCCCCTCTCTTGGCGCCTCCTCCCACCTCCTCTCCTTTAGTCCCACTCCGGGACTTGAGGGAAACTGCGAGGGTACTGCATGATGGAGCAAGAGGTGACTTGCAAGGAGCTTCATGACCTTGAGGTCGGCAAAAAGTACAAGTACGTCATCGACGTTCCCCTCGGAACGTTAACCTCCTTTGGACTACAAGGGTATGTATCTGAAACCTCCAATGTTATAGTATTACTCCTAGATAAATCTGTAGGGGTTCGCGCATGAAAATAAAAAAACATTCTACACCAAGAACCCTAATGCTAGGACCTATCTATTAGTAATGCAGTAACGGGAGGGAATTTCCGTGAACTTACTCTTGAAGACCGAAAAGCGTTGTCAACGCTTAAGAGAGCGTGGTTGATGTAGTTGTTCCGAAGCCGACCTTGGGGTCGTGTTGAAGTCATTCGGCTCCTACAATTCCAATGACTCCTAGTGCTCCAGATGTTGCACCTCCGAGGGAGTTACACACGTCCGGTGTCTGACGATGAATCCCGCTCCTCCGATCCAGCAGCAGTTGCAAAACTAGAGATTCTGGATCCGAATCTCGCAGCACGACTGCGCTCCGCAGTGAAGAAGTCTCATGCTCGCGCGATCTAGACTTGGGACCACGGTCACATGAGGGAGAGAGAGAATATCAACTGTAGGTATCCCCAAAAGAGAGGGAACCTTTATTGATTATTGGTGTATTTATTTTGTAAAAATACCTCACAATATATAGGGGACCCCCCCACACACACACACATAGCCAATTGACTTAGCCATGTGGGACTAAACAAAGGAGAGGGGAGGAGTGTTGGCCGCCGCTAGCCAGGGCCCAAGTAGGCCCCCACGCAGGGTCCCTTGGCCCAGCCGGCCACCCCCCCTCTCTCTCTCTCTCTTCCCCTTTGGTCTTTTCCTCATGGGCCTTTTCCCTATGGAATTAGGCCCAATTAGGTATTTGACCTTTTAATTTATTTTTCTTTTATTAAATAATTATGAATAAATGATTAAATCAATATTTAACATTTACTCACATATTATTCAACCCCCGTGGCTATGGAACTCCTTCCACCTCCACTCCGGACATCCTCTGGACTCACTGAACCCTTCCGGTTCTCTCCTTTTCTATTCTTCAGCGATTCTATCGATACCAGAATGATCTCCGAGCATCATCAATCCCATAAGTGTGATACCCACGGTCCAGGAACACTCCATATATGGTCGAGACCCTCCCATACCAGTGATCATCAACGGGACCTGGATGTCCATGATGACCCCTGTGCATTCCATGAATCTTTCGTCGCTGAACCATGAACGTCGTGTCACATTCCTTTTATCTCTCGATACTTGCATTTTCCGAGATCTAATGACATCACCATGTCATGTTCAATCTCGTTACCGACAAATTCTATTTAACTTGTTCCGACAAGTGATATCCCCGTGATCAAATCACACGCTGTGCAGCTATTGGATATAACTTCTCCGAGTGGGCCCTCGAGTATATTTTTGTCACGCGGATGGAAAAATCCTGCTCTTGACGCATAATGCCTCTACATGATCCTACGAATACCTAAACACACCTTTATGAGCATCTCTCCCACAAATGACGTTTGATGCTATCTAGGTATTCTTGGGTGACAGTGATTGATATGGTCTCACGGTATAAGAAATAAGACATTAGGTTTTTTCTAATCATCGTAACTTGAACTTCATGACATGATCGGGCATGATGCTTAGGTTGGGTATAACTCATCATATCATTCTCGTAATGAGGTGACTCCATTGTCAACTGGCATAAATGCCACATGATCAGGAAACCTTGATCATCTATTGACCAATGAACTAGTGACTAGAGATTCACCGGGAACTCCTGGTTGTTTGTTATCACATGTGTATTGGTGTTTCCTATCAATACATTATAGCATGGTGTTTCCTCTTAGGGTGTGTTGCTACGGAAACAGAGTCAAATGTGATGGCATGGTTCCATTCTACTAGAATAGGTTGGTTCCGTTCTTGTGTTTAGTTAGTACCAAACAAGTGTAATGGAATGGTTGCGCTTTATGTTTGGTTGAGCCAAAAAGATGGAATGGAATGACTAAATTTTGGTTCAGCTCACCTCTTTCATATGCATGGTGAGCTTACATCCTCATATGCAAATATGGTTGCATCATATAATCGAAATTTCAGTAGCATTTCCTTTATATTTTCACAAATATTTCATCAAACATAACCCACATTTAAATGCGTAAAACCATACAAGTCATCAAATAGTCGCAATATATTACAATCCACTTAAGCATGTATAGATAAGGCATACAAGTCACCCCAAAAAACATTTGACGTTCATTACAGTCCATTAATTAACCATGTCATGTTCATAGCATAACAGATATCCAATAGCACCTAATTGAAGTTGATTATTTTCATTCAACCACTTCAGATAGTAGATCACTCCAAAGGCCTAGATACCTACTAACTCAAACCAATTTGTTGTTGAGACTAAGCCTCGTGAATGCCTTTGGTGTCTTCGGATTGTCAATCAATTGAGCATGGTAGTGAGCGATATGACCCTCGTCGAATCCTTTAATTGCAACCAAAGCATCCCACAAACCATCCGGTATAGCATCATCATATTCACCAGACTTCACAAGAGCATCAGACATCATTTTGAACCCAACTCAGAGAGTGGTCAGTAGTGCACCATCTTCAATTTTCACAACCTTCGCCTTCACAACCTTTGAGAATGGTCACTAGTGTACCATCGATAGCTCCAATGCAGCCCTATATTTGCGAATAATATTAATTAACATTAATTTTATCTTAAATAGCTAAGTATAGTTTGAGAAAATACCTTAAAATATGGAACAAATCGATGATTTCCTACAATTTTTTGTTGGAGTCTTCAATGAAGGTGGCCTAATATATTATTATGCAGCTCACCTATGGCGTGTTGGACATGTTTAAAATATATATTCATGTGTGCAGCTCACCTGTATTCCTTCCGCAGCCAATTTGGTGGAACGAGGCTATTCTCATCTAGAGTGAATATTCAGTTTTCAGGAACCAGTCATTTCCATTCTATCTCCCTAACTAAACATGAGGAAGGTGCTGGCTGTGGAACCGTTCTATTACATTCTACTTTGTGACTAGCGGGCCGACCTTTGGGTTAAGCTTTGATCGAGAAATCTACGGCGGGTTCCATAGGATCACGCACGGGCCGCTTCTCGTGGGTTTGTTTCCGCCGTGCGTGTCGGATTTGCCAAAGCTTAAGCTACGAGTTGCACACTCCTGCAATGTATGCTGCACCGTCGTTGGTAGCGTAAACAGAGCAGAAGTACTCTTTACTCCATTGTCAAATGTAATTATGCAGGGTAACGAGCTGGATAGGTGCCTAGGTTAGTTGGTCACCTGATTCTGGTCCTGAAGCCACGCATCCATCATGTCATCCTTTTTTTTAATATATAAAAAAACTTAACTAGTAACTGCTAAACAAACTGAGGTCGAAAAGTAGTCATCCGTTCAGAAATAACTGACTTGGATTTAATAGATTTTAATGTATCTGGACGTGTTTTAGTGTTAGATATATTTAAATTTAGACAAATCTAAGTCAATTATTTCTAGATGGAAGGAGTATTTTTTACTAAAAATCTGCATAGCAAGCGAGCCCAAACCAACAATTTCGGTCAAACTTACTTGTGATTTGCAATCAACGAATTAACCTGGGAAATGGGCGATGCCCAAGAGTAGCTGCTTCTCAATCAAAGTCTAAAGTTTTTTTAAATAAGGCAAAAGATTTGGCTTTTTTATTTAATAAGAGAAGGTTTTAGAGGTCGTATACAAACCGTCTCTTGGTCAAGGCTAAGAGAAAAAAACTACTCTCGCGTTATTACATTACTCAATGAATTTTCCCCAGCAAGACACCAAAGTTTCGTCTCCTCTTAAATTTTAGCAACAAGCATGGACATGGTAGACGAGTTCCTGTCCTTCCATACCTCTCATACCTCTCATACGGCCAACATTGCACGGGATGCCATTGCTTTCCTTGATTCACCATGTTTATGGATCTCCTTGCACCATTCCTTGACGTTGTTGATATCATGCCACTCCCGTGGATCAATACCATGGAGCCCAAACCAAGAGATCAAAAGAGACCACACTCTAGTTGTGAAGTGGCATTCGAACATTAGATGCTTGGCCGATTCTTGAACTTGGTTACAAAGCTTGCATAACCCACAAATTTTCCATCCTCTCTTCTCGAGTCTATTCGTTGTCCACACTCTATTTTGGATAATCAACCACGCAAAGAACTTACACTTGGGGGGAGCCCAAGGCCTCCACACAAGCTTAGGCATGAGGGGGCTCGTGAGGCCTAAAAATTGCATGTTGTAGGCGGATTTGGCCAAGTAGCATTCATTATTTGTGAGATTCCAATAAATAGTGTCGAGGGCTTCATGATCAAGGTGAACAAGTTGAAGCATCTCTCAAAGCTTGTAGAATTGTAGAAGATGGTCAATGGATAACCCATCTGCATTTTAATTTGTGAGACCCAAAATCCATTCTCAAGAGCTTTGGCAACGGTGCAATTCTTTCTTTTAGAGAGGTCGAAGATGAGGGGGGCGATGTTCCACGGTCTTGAACCATGTAACCATGAAGCTTTCCAAAAAAGGGTCTTCCTTCCATTTCCAATAGCCACACAAGTAGCCGCCACGAAAAGATCTTGATCTTGTCGAGAGCATGGGTTCCCAAGACCAACCCAAGCTTTATCTTCATCTTTCCATTCTTGCCATAGCCACCTTAACCGGAGCGCCAGAGGCAAATTTCTTGAGGTCAAGGATCCCCAATCCACCATTGTCCTTAGGCTTGCAAGCCTAACCGTCATTCTGTCATTTCAGTGGACAGAACATGACTGGAACCACTTTTTTCTGGAAGAATTCCAGATAAGAATTTTGCTCACAGGTAGATTGTCAGACTGCACGGGAAGCAAACTGGCAATCACGCACCAACATCATGTACAGAAAATAATGCCCTAGTAAGTAAGGACAGAAAAGACTGTATCTATTGTTTTGCTATTTGTGATCTGTTTTTTCACCTATCTACAGTTGGATCAAATGCACGTGGTAAAAAAATACATTTGTAGAACATGTTTTCCTGTAAAAAGAAATTTACCCTATTTTAGCAAACAAATGTGTTACCAGCTACAACTGAGTTTCATTTACAATCTTCAGTCCCCAGCTGACGTCCTCGCAGTGCCTCACATAAGGCACCACCTTGCCCAGGTCAGTGTCCCTCTTCACCTTGCAGTCGTAAAAGGGAGCCTGGTGGAAGCACGGCTCGATGGACATGGCGCGGCCACACACCGGGTCTGGAACGGCATGGTTCTTCGACCTGTACATGATCCATGGCGTCAGGCTGGCGAGGCCCTGCGCGGCGTACCCGAAAGTGGAGAAGCCGCTGGTGATCAGCACGTCGGTCATGCTCAGCAGGTAGATCTCAGCTAGCGCCTTCATGTTGTGCTTCCTGTTCCTCGACTTCTGGTACTCCTCATGGCTCGGCTGGTAAACCTTAACAGTGGTGCCGTCGACAGTCTGGTGCTCGCTGTACTTTTTCCGGATCTCATCACCGTACCAGGAGCTCAAGGAAGTTGCAAGAACGGCAATCGTCCGGTTCTTCCCTGCTGCTTCGTCAGTCACACCAATTTCTGGCAGCAGCTTCTCATTCTGGGAACATGAAAGGATCTGTTCTAAAATGTGTGGGAACGGGCCATTTCTTTGCAAGATGCCCTTATGTTCATATATTCTGATCTGAATCCCCACTATTTTATCAGCCTTAGCAAGATAGGCCCTATAGTACTTTGTCACTGAATACCAAATGTTGTTTGTCGGATGAAATAGATAGCGTGCCAAGTGATGGAAAACGGTGTCTTTCTCAGGAAATAGCTTGCTGAGCTCCTCTTGGTAACTTGGAATAAGGAACAGTGCCGGAACGAAGTACATATCAGTTCGTATGATCAGCCACGGCACATCTTTTAGGAACTGTTGGTCGTCTTCACAGTAGAAAAGCTTGTCATGGAAACCATAGTTACCATCAAGGTGGAGGTACACATATGGAGGCTTAACACCGGCCAAAGACCGATACATGTTGCCATTGATAACATTATTCTGCAACATGTTGCCATAGCTCTCTGGACTGCTCATAGTAAACTCTCCATAGCTCAGTGGAAAATCTGAAGGAATTAACCACGAAGTTCCAGGGAAAGGCTCGCAGAAAATGTCACCAATCTCCTTATAACGGTCCACAAGCAAAACCCGGTCTGTAAGAAGCGCGTAAAGGAACGCCGAAGTGATCTCAAGCATCCGGTTCCCTAACCCAGCATGGATTATCAGGAAGACATACTTGCAATCCGTTGTACTGTTGATGCTCTGACCGGACCTGAGCTGTTCTGCAGCAGTGCTGTATGCTTTGGTGCCTGGACCGCACTTCTTCTGCAGTGCTTCTTGTCTCCTTAACCTTTCTATGAGGTATGGAGAAGGTATTCTTTCAGACTTGTGATAACGTGCAAATTGGTACCTGCTGCGACAAGATCTTTCATCAAATCCCTCAATCAGAAGGCCACCCAGAAGTCTGTCATACTCAATTTGTGCCGATGGAGATATATCATCAAACACATCATCCTTTATATCTGAAGAACATAGGATGTTTTAAGTCACTGCAAGAAAACATATAAGGAGAAGACTAAAATTATAGTTTTGGTTTGCTGCTGCTTCTTGTAGTTTTATTAACAATGGTGTACTTAAAAAACTAGTCCTGGTAAATCAACTGAATTACCCTTTTTTTAACCAGAGTAATGACATTTTCCATTAGTTTATTGAATTGATAGGCCAGCCAGTTTATCCAAAAGTCCAAACTGATGGACAAGGGCTGGTAGTATATATATTTCAACACACCCCCTCACGTCAAGGCAGAAACTATTTTAGATTTAAGAGTGCGTTACCTGGGTCTTGAACTTGAGACCTCAAGGCTCTGATACCATATTGAATTGATAGGGCCAGTCAGTTCATCCAAAAGTCCGAACTGATGGAGAAGGACTGGTAGTATATATATTTCAACATACTTTACTTTCATAACATAACCAATCATTTAAATTACTTGAAAGCTTTAGAACATGAAAATCTGACAACATAAGGGGAGCATTAAAAGTTATGTCCAGCAATATAATATTATAAAAAAGTGGGCTGCTACCGGAGGACCAACGGGAATGCATGGTTATAGGATACAACCGGTTGTTGCTGGTTGCACAGGATATCTTCTACTAGGCTACTTGGTGGCCTATTAATATGATTCAAGATGTTTAGATTGTTGGGCATTTTGATTATCTTTCGATGGTTGATTTTTGTATCGATCCTCTCTGATCCTTGAGATGTAAACTTTAAAACTATAAACTTCGTAATAAAAGGTTGTGTACATCTATTGATGCAGAGGCCTGGGTTTCACTTCCCATTTGAAAAAAAATCTGAACCCAAACACAATGCCAGAAAAGAGTGACTATCTATCTATTATATACTAAAAGCAATATAAGGGTGTTTTTCGAGGCGCTACGTTGATCCACATCATCTAAATTGCCCTGATGGTTCGATCTGAAATTTACGGTTAGGATTTAATAGAAGATTATTAGTTATGTAACCTTTTTGACACAATATATGTTCACAACATACAACATATGTGTACCGGTCACATAAATAAAAGGTTTCCCCATGTAAGGTTTACATACTTTTGCTTATAAGGCCTATTGATAACGTACCCCATTTGTGTACCGGTCACATAAAAGGTAATTCGAGATTTGCTACTTGTGCCATTATGAGCCACGTTTTAATTAAAAATTATGTACTATATGATCTTCACGGGACACCCAAGTTGAGTCCTTTTGAAGCAAGGACAGTTGAAAGGAAATCCAAATTGTGTTATCGTTCTCCTGTGAGACTCATAGCTTTATTAGATGGTTGATTTGTGTATCAACTCTATCTGATCCTTGAACTGTAATACTTTTTTTTGTTACGCTTTGGAACTTAATAATAAAGGCTGTGTGCATCCCAGAATGCAGAGGCCAGGGCATTTCCCCATTTCCAAAAAAAAGTCGTATTCACGTTTTGTATTCCTATTCAGACACGGGACTACCAACACATACTTTTCCCACAGCGCACCCCAGGGCACCGCCGGGGGGCTCCCCTCCCGTCGCCTAACCCTCCCCCTCCTTGATCTTCCACCCCACCGCCACTGCCGCCGCCGCTGACCGCGGTGGCGGCGGGCCCGGCGCCGAAGGGGCCGGGGAGAGTAGATCGCGGTGGCTGTTTCGCCGGTGGCGGCTGGGGTCGGCGCTGGTTCTTCGGCTGCGCGTGGCGGCCAGGGCGGCGTCCCTGGTCGTGTGGCGGCGGTGGCTGCCCTCGGACGTGAGATCCGATCATGGAGATCGGCTGTTTGCGGCGGTTGGGCCGATGCCCGGAGTTGCAGCGACGGCTTTCCCATCGGGTATCGGCGCAAGGTGTGGCGGTTGTGGTCGTAGGTCTAGGCTTCCGCCTAGATCCTCCATCCGCGCGGCCTTTTGGTTGCCTAAAGGTGCGTGGAGAGGCCGCACGTTGCTTCTTGCTCGGGCCAACAGACCGGCGAGGGCACGTTGTTATTGCAGGCTTGTCTCCTGGCGGCGGACGGTGGCGTGGGGGCCTGTTGTTCTGTCCAATAATGGCGGGCGGTCCTAGGGTTCCTTCCGTGTGAAGACAAAGATCTACTTGTTGCTTGCTCTCGTGGATCTAGCCTAGAGAGGCGGGTTCCGGAAGGCTCCGCCGGCGAACTCCCATGGGTGCATTATGCCTGGAGATTGCTGGATCGGAAGGTATTCGGTCGTGCGCACCTTGTTTTTCTGGCCGTTTGGTTTCAGCAGGAGCGTTGCGAAGCTCTGCTGTTTGTTCCCACCAAGTGCCATTCAATGAGCCATGGTGAAGTTAGATGCGGAGAATGTCAGGAAAGCGGAAATATGAGGGCAGCAATGGTGATTTGAGTCTTTGTGGCGACGGCGAACTGGCTGCGTGATCTGTGACTTGCAGCAGCGACTGTTTATGGGGGGAGACAACACATGAGGAGTTCCGAGTCTTACCTTGCAGGGTGAAAATCCAAGGTCTGGCCTTAACTGGTTGTGCCTGGCAATGGCCTTGTTGAAGACATTGTTTTGCGAGCGAGGACTTTCTCCAGGGTGAAAACCTATAATCTTTGATCGGGCAACGACGACGCTTGTGCACTGTTTCCTTCTTAAAGGCATTGTTATTGGAGTGGAGGACTACTGGTGTTGTTCTGGTGGTGTCAGTGTCGTTGCTTTGAGGAATAGTTTTCTGTAGCAGGACTTTTCTTCTTTTTTGTAATTCTTTTTTCTTCTTTCTGGGTTGTGTGCATCCGTAAGGCCGCTAGGGCATGCGTTGTTGCAGAGGCTGGGTGTAATTGGTATCTCCTTAATATTAATATATATACTCTTTTCCAAAGAAAAACCAACACATACTTTTCTTTTCATGAAACTCATATAATTTGCTGCACGATCAAAGTTGCAGGCAAAAAGAAGACGTCCATAATGTTTGGACCCATTGCTGATCGCTGCAATATTAACGCATCTACATGCAAAATCATAGAAATAACAATTGTATAATTATGCCGCTGAGGAGATATTAAAGGTCCAAACTACCAACAGAGTTGTATGAGATTTAGAGTAGTTTCTTAGAACGATTAGCAAGCGATAAAACTATTTTTTTTCTTGGCGATTTAAGATATATTACCTGAGGAAAATTTGCAAAAATAGACGATGAGATAAAAAGTACCAATCTTGCAAATTCTCCATGGTCTAAGAAATGCAGAAAACCGTTGACATGGCACTAAGAACCAAGTAAGATTCATTTAAAAAAAAAACTCCATGTTTTTCGCTAGGTTAGCAAATTACTACAAATACATATATACAGAAAAATGAAACAGTGCTAGGAGAAACTAGACACTTTTTGATATAGTAGAAGCGGGTCGGCGTGAGAATTTCAGAAATTCGTTCCTGACAGGAACTCCGGTTGTTGGGATGCGCCAACTGCGACCCAACCACTAGGCTACTGCCCCGTTCTCATAAATACAGATATACAGAAAATGACCATACGACCATAATAATTTTCTATCATAGGATGCAAAGAAAAGCTTAAGATGATGCCCTCGCAAATGCGAGGGCCACCTTGTTAGTTCAATTAACAATACTAAATAATACAACAAAGATAATTCATATCAACTTCGAGAAAAAATCAATATGCATTAGTATTTTGAATTTTTGGAAAGTTGGTTGTTCCTCCGTCATTAAAATTGCTTGCATAATGTGCATCAGTATTTCAATTTTTTGGATAGTTGCTTGTTCTTTCCTCATTAAAATTGCTTGTAACTTCTAAGAGATCATGTAGCTCATTTAGAGTACAATTCAGGCTGCACTATGTGCAATTCAATGGACATAAAGATGGAAACAAGAAGTTATTTGCTGTCTCCTCATGCAGCAGCTAAGTTTTAACCGGAGTACAGTAAAAAATTAGTAATTGGACATAAGACCTGTTCCAGCAAGATCTCCCTCATGAGTCTTGTTCCCAATCACATAAATGGGCTTATATCAACAAGTGCAATGGTTTCTTGTATATCCCTTGCACTGCGTATGCATGCATTTCCGAACACAAATGAGAACAATGATATCGAAAACACTAGCAAATGAAGAAATAAAGATTAAATAAGTTTCCTAGTTTTGCTAAAAAAAAGTAAAGCAGATCAAAAATTTAAGCTCTTTTAAGAACCTTGAACTTAACATCTAGAAGGTCAGTACTTGATAAATCCAGATCTTTATATTGTTAGGGTTTTCCAGGTCAAATTGTTTGCATGTGCAATCTAAACCTGCTTAACCTTTTCTTGAGTAGAAATGCTTGCTATAATAATTTCACATATACCATCCGCGAAACTAAAAACATAGTTTAATGCATGTCGTGATTTCACACATAGACACTAGCTGGCCCTAGTTTTCTACACGGGCTGACACATTTGACATTTTTATGTATTACCTTGTCACGTGCACATTGTTTCAATGTTGGATCTAAGTGTGTGTTGCACATATGTATCAACGTGTGTTATCATATGTACAAACTTCTAATACTTTCGTATGCGTGTCTTCGAATATATACTATAAATATCTAGTGGTATATTTCAGTATATCAATATTATCCAGAAAAAAAGGGTTTAAGATAAGTATTTGAACACATGAGATATTACTTCCTATTTAGTTGTCATGGTGACCTAATACGCCGAAAGGTAATTTGTAACTATGCTCGGTCTAGACCATTACATCAATAGAACTAGATGGCTCAAAGCGGTTTCAGAGGGTCTTACTGAAGTATCATTTGATCTGGCAAGCTTTTTTCACAAGGCAGACTAAAGTAAGCTACTTCTTCCGATCCATAATAAGTGTCGCTCATGTAGTACAAAGTTTATACTCTCTTAGTACAAAATGAGTGACACTTATTATGGATCGGAGGGAGTAGTATACTTGATTTTAGCCACACGGCTACAGTTTATTGGCTCTCAACATAACATCTTTTAATATTCATATACATGACTACTTCTATCTTATCCACCATTGTGTTCGTGAGAACTACCTCTAGATTCATTTATCAAATAAGGACCTAAAATCCATATTCCTTATGTCCCTTTATCCTTCACCATCTCTTTGAGAAAGCGGCGTGGCACGAGAATATACTCTCTAGTGGCATCTACCATTGATGCAAAATAGTAGGTACTATTGTCAAATGTATAATCATTTTCCTTTTTGAGAGGAGGTTTAATCTAATTTTATACTACATGCCCAACAAGTACAACCTCGATGTGGCAAATTCTCATACTGTATGATAGTTGATGGTTTTTAGATTACCTATTTTCGAAGTCAATTCGAAATGGCGACTTAATTAAACAGCCCTGCTTGCTTCAAATTCGACACAGTTTAGTCGTAAACCAATTAAACCAAACAACCCCGATGTGCTAATTAAGCTGTTTCTGTCCGAATCATTGGAAGCTCCTGACAGGTGGGGCCGCTACACATGCAGAGACGCTTGGGCTTGGAGTATTGTACTAGTACCAGTACATTGCTAGTGTTAGTACAGCTCACACAGGTGATGCCTAGCTACATCTACACAGTCGTGGAGTGCTACAGCAACCAGATTCCTCGGCACAAAATGGAAGGCCGCGGACTCACGCGCGCATACATACCTGGGTTCACCTCCGGCGGGAGATCGACTCCGAAGACCCACTCCGGCGCGGGGCCGGCCTGCCACCGCTGCAGCAGCAGCACGGCCGGGACCAGCAGGAAGCACACCGCCAGCGCGGCGCGCACGAACCCACCAGGTGGCGACTTCGCCCCCGCCGTCCTCTCTGTCTTCAGCCGCTTCCGCAGCGGCGCCCGTGCCCCCTCGCCGGCGCCGCTCCTCTCCATGAGCTAGCTATAGCTAGCTAGCTAGGCGCCTGTCCGCCCAACTACCCACATGGCATGAGCGCACCTCACTGAGCTCGTACCCCCTATTTCTTTAATTTTTGGGAGAGGGAGGGCGAGCAGCGAGTCGATCCCCGGCCATTGACGCAAGCTGCAGGAGTGTAGCTGGCTTTGAATTAGCGGTGCGTGTCGGAAGCTACTACTGGGTAGTGGAGGTACCACACTGTACCAGTAGTCCAGTACCCGAGCCGTAGCCCATCGAGTGTCTGATTTGTTTTCCTTTTTTTTTTCTCTCTCTCCCCCTGCCTTCTGCGCCACCCACATTCTTTTTGGTAGCCGGCATCGTGCTTCGGGTGTCCGCGAGATCGCGAAGAAGGGGAAATCACGATATTGCCCCGCAGGCCCCCCAAGCTCAAAATGGATCTTGATTTTTCTCTAAATCGAGAAAGAATCTGTTCAAGCTACCTAGGTCGAGTGTGACAGTAAACTACTTTGTGAATCATTTGAGGGAACGTTGGCTAAATTAGGGTTGCAGCAAATCAAAACAAAGAAAGTCTGTAGCAACAATGCGAAGATATCTACCCGGAAAAGGAAAATCCGCACGAGGGAAGAGGCCATCAGGACAGCCGGCTTTCTCGGGTTTTGAGCTTCCACGTCAACTCAGATGTGCTGTCTTTTGTTAAGAAGAGAGAAGCAAAAGGGAAAAATCGTCATTTTTGTTTGGCCGGCGTCCACCAGAAAACAACATGTGGACGGGAAATGCGTTTGCACCGGGGCCGCTCGCGAATGCTCGGGAGGAAGAATTGCCGCATTCCTAAAAAAATGCCGGGGAAAGAGGACGGCCATGCACGACTGTTTTTGAAGGTGCGGTGATACGTCGCTCCTCTACGGTCTCGCTCCTTTTATAGCAGAGCAGCCGCTCCGGCGAGAAAGCCCGCGCGAAGCAGCGGAAACCAATTAGAAACAGAGAAACCGGCCTGAACACGTGCGAAACGGTGCTGGAACGTGCTGAAACGGTGGTGGAACCAGCGGGAAACGGTGGTTGCGGAACCCTTTCCCGCTGTCGGGCAGCCGAGCGGCTTTTGTGGCTGGCAAAAAACTCGGCGCTAGGTTTTCACTGTGGCGCGTGTTGCCAGCAGCCCCATCCCAGCCCAGCCCCTTGTTGCCGGGGATGACAAGGGCGTGCGGGATAGTTTAGTGGACAGTCCAAACGGTTGGCACCTGTTGGGAGCCTTTGGTGTGGGGCCTTTTTTTGGCACCCACAACTCGGTTGGGGGCGCCGATGGAGATGCTCTAACTCGTCTGATTTAGGCCTATTTTTTGTGTGGCTTAAAAAGTAAATGGTCTCCTCCATGGTTTCTTTCATAAGCTGCCGAATATTTTTTTGAAACGTGGCAAAAGCTTTGGCTTTTATACTGAGCCGAAAGAAAGAAAAAACATCAAAATACAAAAGACGGGAAAATGATTAGCTAGTGATTTCCGCTAGGTGTTTAGCTCCTGCCATGATCCAGCTTTTGCTCTCGTCCTTGATCTTCTGCACAAGGGTAGCTGGCATAGACTTTTTATTAAAGACCCATTCGTTCCTTTCCTTCTATATCTCTAAGGCCATGAGAGTGATTGCGGATAGTCCACCTGGGACAGTCATCGACGTCTTGGAAGTAGCAAGACAGTATTGAAGGACAGTGAAGTGGCCAGAACCCATATTTGGAATCAAGGATGGGCAAGAGAGCCAAGAGGCCACCGATTTCCAGATTTACTTGGAGTAACGACATTCGAAGAAGATGTGTCTCACTGTCTCAGGCATGCATCTACACAGCTGATAGACCGACTGGTGCGGCCATCCTCGCTTGGCGAGGCGGTTCAAAGTCCATAATCTATTCTGGACTGCGAGCCAAGCGAAGAAACGGCATTTCGGCGGCGCCTAGGTTTTCCAAACCACTTCCTAGAAAGTGCAAGGAATGATACATATGAAGTGAGCCATATATGCTGATTTCGTGGAATAAGTTCCACTCTCTGAAAGGGTCCAAGATACCGTGTCCTCGATGCCGGGAGAAAGAGCCACATCCTGAAGGAGCCCCCATAGGTTGACAAATTGTGCAATGTGGTCTGCCGTGAAGTTATCAAGAGAGATGTCAGCTACCCATTTGTGATTGGCCAAGACTTCATGGACGCTGGCGTTTGTCCTCTTTGAAACTACAAAAACACTTGGGCAATTTAGCTCGAGGCATGCCCGTTCAGCCAAGAAGAGGACCAAAATCGTGCCTTTTCGCCATCTCCAATGGTAACCCTGCTTGTGGGATTCAAGAGGCCCCTATCTGAATCATCGTTAGGCGTTTGTATCCCCACTTCAAGGTTTGTCTGAGGCCACCCATTGTTGCCAAAGACAATGAAGATAGAGAGCTCTAGCAAACTTTTTGAGGTCCAGGATTCCAAGGCCACCTAAGCCCTTAGGACAATAGACCTTTGTCCAGTTGACCTTGCATTTTTTGCCGGTAACAGAAGTCTTGTAAGCCCAAAACATTCCATGTTGGATCTTGTCGAAAGCCTGAATAGTATCATTGTCCACCTTGATAGCCATAAGCAATGGGCATCGCAGTCAGAACAGACTTCACCAAGGCAGAGCGGTCGGCGCGGTTGAGGAACTTGGCCATCCAGGGAGTAAGTCTAGAGGTAGCCTTGTCGATCGATGAAGAGTTGGAAGTCCACGCGTCGAAGTCGCCCAAGCTCCAAGGCAATCCCAAGTACTCGATGGGGAACTAGGCCGTCAAGACGGGGAAGTTGGAAAGGATGGTATCGAGGTCGATATCCGCACAACGAATAGCCACCACAGAGCTTTTGGCCACATTTGTCACAAGACCGGTGACCTCTCCAAAATTTTGTAGCAAGGCTAGGTTGGAAACATCGGTAGTAGTGGGCGCTAGGAAAATAACCGTGTTGTCGACATATAGAGAAATGCGGGACTTGATGAACCTGCCTGGCAGCGGCCGCAAAATGTTCGACTCGGTGGCCAGCATCAGAATCTTCTAATGGGTCAATAGCTAAGTCGAACATGAGTGGAGAGAGCGGGTATCCCTGCCCAAGGCCACGTCCATGGTGAATGTCCTTGCTAGGATTGCCGTTGAGAAGCAGGCGGGAGGATGCAATAGAGAAAGTGGGGGCAGCCTAGGACCGCCAGCGAGGAGGAAAGCCCATATGTGCATGCCGTCAAGCAGGTAATCTCACCGCACAGAGTCGAAGACCTTGGCAGTTGGCAATGTCAAGCTTGATAAGCAGGGCCGGAGTGCTGTTGCGGTGTAGGTGCCTAGCCATGCCCCTAACATACATAAAATTATCGTGGATGTTGTGCGATTTTACGAAGGCACTATAGCAGCTAGAAACAATATCGTTCATCTTGGAGCGGAGGCGAAGAGCCATGGCCTTAGCGATGATCTTAGGGATCATGAGCTGATAGGCCGGAAGTCAGTGATGGAATCTGCTCCATCTTTCGTATGGGATTAACTAGTTTGGAATCCCCAGCTAATAAGCGGGGTGGCTTACGAAAGAATATGAGGAGAGGGTAGCTTCTTTTTTGCTGCGAGAAAAACCGGGTCTTAATCGACCGTTGGCTAACTAATAATCTCTGAATTTCTTTTAGAGAGAACCATCACACCACTTATGTTACGATTTCGCCGCAGCTAAACTCATCGTTAAGGTAAAGAGTATTTAATACTCCACTAGCCTACGAGTATGACGGGCGCGATGTGACCAGCTTGCGTTTGGGATTGGACCGAACCGCTCCGAATAAAATAAGCGGCTACAAGGGGAGGAGGGGAATCTGCTTTGCAGACATGTTGATCTAATCCCTTGTGCTCCTAGCTAAGATTCTCCCAAGGAATTTCCATAGCGAACCCCATCATTTCCTGCCATGGCTCGCGCTTATTTCGATCACTAAACCAGTCCAGAACCATCTGTTTTGATCGGAATCACAAAAGCGAACGCAATGAAGCTAGCATGAAGCAACTAGAGATGATTGGAGTAGAGAGCTAGAGCATATACGCGCGCGTAAGTGTGTGGTCGGATGAGCAGAAGAATCGGTACCTTGGTCGTCATCCTCCTCTTTCGGGAGTTCGACATCGAAGAGCCACTCCGGCGAGGAGGAGGCCCGCCACCGCTGCAGGAGCAGCACGCCGGCCGGGAGCGTCAGCAGGCAGAGCACCAGCGCGGCGCGCGCACAGTTTCGACGGTACCTGGCCCGCCCTGCCTCATGCTGACCCGCGGCGTGTGCGTGGGCGTGCGGCGCCCTCGCCTCCGTCTCCAGGCCGCCGCGCAGGGACAGCTTCTCCTCGTGGCCGCCGACCTCCAGGCCGCCGCTGCTCCAGCGGCTGCTGCTCGTCTTCTCCATGGTCGTGCCGCCTCTTGCTCAGCTGCGCGTCGGTATCATGCCCTCGTGGACAGCTCCCTGGTCTCGCTGGTATAGGGTAAGAAAAGCCGTGCTGGGGCCAGGGACGGAGTGGTCAAAGCTGGACGGCCGCGGCCGCGTGCGCTGCCTGCAACTTGCGAGGAGAGTGTGTGCTTGTACGTGGTGGGCTTGAAATCTAGTGGGTTTGGCAACTTGGCATTCCTAATTTGTTATTGGCGGTAAAAGGTCACGAGTCGATTTGTAATGTGTCCATGACGAGCTGACGACTCCTGATCTCTCAAGGAAACGGAGAAGGCGCAGGACGACAGAGGAGGAGGTTTGTAAGGTCCGTCATGTAGATCAAAGTCGGTCCATCGATCTCAACTAGGCGTATTTCTACTCTCAAGCTGTAGGCCAGCTGACCAAGAATGATTTTGTGAGTGGGACAAAGAAGGGGTGAAAGGGTTCTTGCAACTCATCGCTCCATGAAAAGTTTAAGCAAGTTTCTCCTCTCGTTAGGGTTATCTCCTCGCGGCGGCTCCTAGCGGTCTTCGTCGAGCCTCTACGATCTCGATATCCCCCCCCCCCTCCCATCCCCACATGTATTGCCTGGCTAGTTGGGGACGCCCTGGTGTTGCTGCTGCCCTAGACAGTACGTGGTTGAGTTTGGTTCGTCAGAAGTGCCTTGTTAGGATTTGCTCATGGATCCAATCTCTTTGGGGTCGGATGACCACATAAAGGAAAATCTGGATGAGATGATGAAGCGGCTAGGTCTGCGAGAAGAAGACCTCGATGATGTGGTGTTTGAGGATGAAAATCCGCCGACGCTGGAAGCCACACGCTGGCTAGCAATAGCTAGGGTTTATACAAATCGCGAATTTAGTGATTTCTGGTTCTTCAAAAATATGCGGACTGCTTGGGATTTGGCTCAGGAAGTCAAGCTCAGATCATTGGGTGACAATAGATATACCATGCAATTTTCATGCCTAGGTGAGTGGGAAAAAGTTATGGAGGGCAGCCCCTCGACCTTTAGAGGTGATCCTATGCTCATGGTATGATGGGTTTACAAAACCCTCGAAGATTGAACTTAATACCTTCAAAATATGGATCCAAATCCATGATTTAACAGATGGATATAGACCAATGCTGAAGGCATTGGCATCGAAGGTGGGTGAGTGGATCTATTCTGAACCGAAATACCGGAGATTTTGCGGGAAAATTTTTCAGAGAAGGGTCCTATTTGATGTTAGGAAAACACTGAAGAATGTTGTGTCCATGATCCATGCGGAAAAATGTCAGTTGTTTCTGGTTGAATATGACTGGTGTGTGTTTTGTGGTAACATTGGCCACCTTCATACTGAACATGGTGATGGTCTACATCCCCAAACTCCTTAGTTTTTAAAGACCTCAAGGCTTCTTGGAGTATTCAACCTATTGGGAGAGGTAGAGGACGTGGCAGAGGTGCGGGCCAGGGACAAGGAAGCATGTTTCGTGACTCATCCTACGAGAATTATTCATTGGATGATGCTTATGTGAGGGAGAAGGGAGAAGAGGATCACATGGCAGTGGATCCTACAAAAAGTATGCCACTGGTTGATCCGAATAAAGGGGATACCCCGTCCCCTATGGTTAATTCTTTGGTTCAACAATTTCAGAACCCCAATATCTCCACGATGGTTCCTCCTAGTTTGCCTCCGAAGTGTGATCCCAAGAGAAGGAAACCTAGGGCAGACGGCGAGGAGACTGAGACTGATGCTACTGGTTCTACAATTTTGAGCTTGGTGGGCTCCAAGATGTGGCGTCGTCCAGACCAACAAATCTTTTGAGTTTGAACTGCCGAGGAGGGGGGGAACCCTCAGACAGTTCGAGATATTGCGACGATGATTCACTCGCATTTCTCGTCCTTAGTTTTTCTTTGTGAGACTAGACAAACAAAGGACAATATGAGGAGTTTGAGAAGTCATTTTGGTTTCCGAGGCTTTGAACGTATCGATAGTGTTGGCTCGTCAGGTGGACTTGTTATTTATTGACATGAATCCTTGAGTATGAAGGTCGTGAAAGTTACACTTTGATACATTTGATGTTCTGATAGTGTATGACAGATGATGAGCAATAGTGGCGTCTTACATGCGTCTATGGTGAAACCAGAGTTGAGAACAATCACTTAATGTGGTCAGCTCTGAGTGATCTCCGACCTATTTGATCTGCCATGGCTCGTGATGGGTGATTTCAATGAGTGTATGTGGGGCTTTGAGCATTTTTTAGCCACTCCGAGAGTTGAAGCGCAGATGCCAACCTTTGTCCTTTAGAGATACACTTGAACTGTGTGGTCTAGTGGATTTGGGATTCTCTGGCATACCATTCACGTATGATAATAAAAGAGCGGGAGGAGCAAATATTAAAGCTCGGTTGGACCGTGCAGTAGCTACAAATTCTTGGCGCAACATGTACCTGTATAGTTCAGTAAAGCACATTGTCTCTCATGTCTCTGACCATGTTGCACTGCTGATCAAAGGTGAACTCGAGGAGCATCAACCCGTGAGAAAGACGTGTGGACAATTTGATGTAACGTGGGAACGTGACCACACATTATCTGAGAAAATCAACAACGTGTGGGCTGATGTTGGTGGAATTCAAAATCTTGGAGACGTTGAACGTGCTCTCAATAAAACAATGACCAGGCTGCAGGAGTGGAGCAAATCCAGATTCAGTAGTATCAGACTAGAACTACAGAAATCTTGGGCGCAGCCGGAAGAATTGTTGCATATGAATGCTGATAAATATGAAATTTGTAGGATCTTTGACAATATGAACGAGCTACTATATCGGTAAGAGATGATGTGGCACCAACGTTCTCGGATTACGTGGTTGAACGAGGGAGATATAAATACTAAATACTTTCATAGTAAAATAGTGTGGCAGGCGAGAAAGAATAAAATTCGGAAGCTGGTAGATGACACTAGAGTAATTCATGAGGATATGGTGATAATGCAACAAATGGCTACTGAATATGTTAAGAACCTCTTCACAGCCAATGTTACTCTTGATGCCTCTCCAGTTCTGGATCTTATGGAGCCATGCATTAATGAGCCAGTAGAGGATAATCTATGTACCGAATTTATTGATATAGAAATCTAGGATACTCTCTTTTAGATCAGGCCTCTCAACGCACCGGCCCAGATGGATTTCTGGCGCGTTTTTTCAGCGTAATTGGGGGGTATTGAAGGAAGATATTATTTGTGATGTGAAGAATTTCTTCACAACAGGCATAATGCCAGAGGGTGCAAACACTACATCAATTTTCCTGATTCCGTAAGTCAATAATCCGAGTAAGTAATCCGAATATCGGCCTATCAGTCTATGCAATGTTATTTATAAAGTGGTCTTCAAATGCTTGTTAAACAAAATGAGACCACTCCTTGATGATATTATCTCCCCTTCCCAAAGTGCATTTGTTCCTGGAAAGTTGATTACAGATAATGCATTATTGGCATTTGAGTGTATTCACCATATAAAACAGGAGAAGAATCCTACTAAGAGTTTTTGTGCTTACAAACTAGATATATCAAAGGCGTATGATAGGATTATTGGTTGTTCTTGAGGAAAGTGATGCAAAAGATGGGTTTCCCTCACCGGTTTGTCAAATGGATTATGGCATGTGTGACTTCAGTGAGATATGCTGTCAAATTTGATGGTACCCTCTTGGATTCGTTTGCACCATCGCGTGGGTTTCGGCAAGGCTACCCATTATCCCCATTTTTATTCCTCCTTGTTGCTGATGGTTTGTCTACTCAATTAAATAGAGGAAATAAAGAAAACTTGCTATCCCCAATAAAAGTTTGTCGACATGCGCCTAGAGTGTCACATCTACTATTTGCTGATGACACGCTTCTATTCTTCAAAGCAACACATGATCAAGCAATCCATGTAAAGCATATGGTGTAGATTTATGCTTCTACCACTAGTTAGTTGATTAACCCATCTAAATGTTCCTTGTTATTTGGTGAGTCGTGCTGTCAACACCTGGATTTTTAATCCCAGATGCCCGTTATGCCATACCTCACAATCCCAGGATTACCATTTTTGCGAGACATAATGGATTGGATATCACAGTACATCATCCATTACAAACCATACATAAGGTCTTACACAAATAAGGATCTCATGATCCAGTCTTTAATACAACAAGCAGCGGAAATAAAAGATAAGCGTAACGGTGGGGTCCATCTTCAGGGGCACAGGCAATGTTGATGAAGGCAGATAGTCCTAGTTATCATAGCCGTCCTGATGACCATCCTCCTGATAGTCTCCTTCATAGTCTGGCCATGAGAATAGCCAGGGACAAAAGCCATGGGTACTCTTTAAGTACTCGCAAACTACTATTAACAGGTACTATAGTTCTAAGTTAAAGTGCTAAATCTAAGTTTAACTCTAAAGTTAAGTTTTTAACCTAAGCTGAGTTCAGAAGCAAAGAAAGATAAAGTAAAGTTCTAGAATCACTTAAGTTGGGGAGCTATTCTCATAAACATAACCCTGTTGTGGTCAAGTCAAAGTTCATCATTCATTTCAAGTTATTTGGAAAACATCTGACAACGAAACAGTATGGCCATTCTAACTATCCATAACCGCGGACACGGCTATTTGAATAGTTTGACACTCTGCAGAGGTGGTACACTTTCACCACAAGATTCGATACATCTGTCAGGGATAACCCTGAATCATCATACTTAGTATGCAGATAATCAAACATAACCTTCCCTTTACACACCCTAGTATAAGCACATCTCCTATGAGCATGGCCTCCCAACCATGACCATCAGTCATCTTGGGCACTGCATAGGTGGACATCATGAGAGGTAGCCTCAGCTCAAACCTCTCCCGTGAGGGAACTAATACTAATGCATATAAATTTCCAGCTAAGCCTTACCCAATTCAGGTAATGTGGTTGTACGGTAAATTTGGAATGGTATCGCATCCGAATCCCACCATCAGTTTTATAAAAGGGTTAAGGCTCATGCCTCATCATTTTCATCATCATAAACCAGTTGTGTTTCTCAACACATGTCAAAACATCTCAATAGAATGACTCATCATTCCAAGGTTTTCACAATTCATTTTCACCAATTGTTCCCATCTAAAGTGACTCAAGCTTTTGATCTACTCTAAATTACTAAGTTAAGAGTGTTCACTAAGGTGGAAGGATGGGATCAATCTCATGCCATAGAATGACATCTAAAGGTTTCTAAGTAGGTCAAGTTTTATACTTTTTATGCTACCTTCAAAACAAGTAAAGAACTTTGTGTAAACTAAGGGAGGTAAAACTTGTCAATAAGACTTGAGGTACTAATAGTTAAAGGGGGTGTGATCAAAGCATGCTTAAGGCATCTTTGCTAAACCATCTAGTTTGTTTCTAGTTTGCTAAGCACTAAACTTGCAAGGGTTAAGCTTGGATGGTGCTAGCTTGCTGATGGTAGCTTGATAAGGGTAGCTTGCACTGTTAATGGTGGCTTGCCTTGGTTGGTGCAGTGGTTGAAGTTTTCTTCGTCTTCGTCTTGATAGCACTCCTCCTTCTCGTAAGCTTGGTCGGTACTATCTTCTATAAAAATACATACGGAGTAGACAATCACCAAACAATACTTAACTAGGCTAGATAGCATTCTCAGACACACAATTGATGATCTATTATCATCACAAGCATCACAAGTTTAATTCAATAGTTTCAACCTTTTTATTTTAGAAAAGTAATTTCTACTCATTGAAAAATTAACTAACATTTAATATTCCCACTTAAAACATGGGATCATGTTGACACATGTCATCACCACATATTCTAACATGTGGTAATGAGATTTAAGGGTTGGATCAATATTACTTTGGTTTAAGTTCATTATTTAATGATTTAAAGTGACTAGAAATGCCTATATAGAATTATTTTGGTACTAGTCCAAAGTCACTGCATGTAAACCTTAATATTATTACATATTTGGATAGATATGATGAAATGTGATTTTTGAGAGTTGGAATCAACTCAAAAGCTAACTTGGTTGATTTTATAAAAATGTTGCAAGTTGCAAATGCTTCTGTTTTGTTATTTTTATTAGGAGAGATCTAAAACTCTAATTGAATTAAATCCAACGGGATTGGATAGATCATCTCCATACCTTTCAGACAAAATTGGTTTCATACAATTTGGATTTATAAAACTCTCTGAATTGATTTTCAAACTAGGGGACAGAAACTAGATTCAATCTAAAAAGAAAAATCCAGATTTGAACGGGTGGGCTAGCGCGGGAAGGAACTTGGGCCGGCCCAGTGGCGCTCCGCGGCGCGGGGCTCAGCTGACAGGGGGGTCTCGCTTGTCAGTGGGTCATATCTGTGGCAGTACCGCAGCGTTGTGGGGTCAGAGGATTAGAATGGGAATCTACGGCTGAGGGTCGTCGTCGACGACGAACAGGTCGCCGGCGAGCTCGAACCCTAGCGGCTCGGTGGGGGTCTGCTGGGGATGTACCAGGGCTCCAGCAGGATCGGCAAGGCGGGCAAATGAACTGGACGACGACGGCGAGGTGAGGCGCGGTTGCGGTGGCGCTTGGGGTGGTCGCAATCAGCGGCGCCCTTCTCCTCCAGGCTGCTCCGACTCCAATTCCGGCGAGGCAGAGCTCGCCTTGCTCCAGCTAGAGGTGGGTGAGGTTCAGAGCGGTGAGGGGAGTGGAGTGGTGTGGAGAGAAGAGGCTGGGGAGGCGTCCTTTTATAGGCCCGACGGTGAGACCGAGCGGGATGGGCAGGCGACGGTGGTGACATGGGTACGGCGGGGTAGAGGCATGGCTGAGGGTGGCGATCGACGGGCAGTCCCCTGGTGGTGCTCTAGGGATTGAATGCGGCCGTAGGGGCGGTGGCATGTTGTCTGGGCGAGGTGGCGCTCTGAGCGGCAGAGGCGGCGGTGTCCACGGCGAGCGGTGGCTGTGAGGCGTTGGGAGGCAGCGGGGGTGTCTGGGGTGTTCTCCAGGTCGTGGCGGAGCGGCAAGCGAAGCTTCTGACAAAGGCTGTCTGGCGGGGCGAGCGCCTGGGCAGCACCGGCATGGTGCGGTGGCACTGGGCGCGTGGTATCCTCGGTGGTCCACTGCAGGGCTAGGCTCGAGCAGGGACAGGGGGTGGCGGTGAGGTGTGAGCTACCTCCTTGACATGGAGAGAGAGGCGGGAGAGGGTTGCTGCGGCAAGTGCACGGTTGGCCGGCGAGAGGTGGCTTGGCATGGCAGTGCAGTGCAGCTAGGAGGTAGGGGAGATGTTGGTGTGGGTCTGGTCAGGCTTGAGGGGGGACAAGATGATCAAAGCACTTCCAAATTGCTAGACAAAATCAGCCCAAAACAGTATTAGTTAGGCCACAATGATCCTGCCAGCGAGGTGTTTGATAAAATGGCCGAAAGAGAAAAAGTTTTGAATTTTGGTTTCAAAAATTTTGAGTGATCTCCACTAGTGCTAGGTAGTCTCTGGTTGCAAAGGTTTTGAAAGTGGAGCTCAATTAGAGGGGTTTTGAAATAGGGGTGATCTATGCATATGCATTAGATTCAATTTTCAAATGCCAATTAAAATAGTTAACAGAATGTTTTTAGCAGATCCAAAGGTGGGCCTTGGTACCTCATTATGTGTACTAGCACGGGGTACAAAGATCAAGAATTGTTTACATAAGAAATGAGTGCTAGGAACACTCAAAGTAGTGTAGTGGATTAAAATGGCCAAAATGACCATTCCTCCTTTTTAATTCTTTTTGGTTTGATTTTCTTTAGGAAAAGTTTGGGAATGATGTAGATGATGTTTAAATCACCTAAGAAACATTTTACAAGCATTGGATCACTCAATCATGGCAATTCAAAACAACTCCTATTTTAAATGCACACATATATGAATGCTTTTATTTTTAATTTGAAAAAGTTTTTGTTAACCCTATTTTTGGATGATGTGATCTTGATAAGCTTGGATTGAAGTTTTGGGATGTTACAAACCTTCCCCCCTTAAACAAAATCTCGTCCCGAGATTTACAAAGAAAACTAGGAACTAAAGAGATCTGGGAACTCTGTCCTAATGTAATCTTCTCGCTCCCAAGTAGCTTCCTCCTCGGTATGGTTGCTCCACTGAATCTTGAGAAACTTGATGCTCCTGGTCCTGGTGGTTCTGTAGGCTTCTTCTAAGATACGGATGGGTACTTCTCGATAGGTCAGGTCATTGTTGATTTCCACAGCTCTGTGATCGATATTCTTGAAAACTTCAGTCTTCTCAGGCACTTCCAAGCATTTGCGAAGTAATGAGATATGGAACACATTGTGGATGGCTGACATCTCTTCAGGCAGTTCCAGTTGATATGATACTTCTCCTCGGTGGTTCAGAATCTTGAAAGGTCCGATATATCTGGGGGCTAACTTTCCCTTCAGACTAAAGCGTTGAGTTCCCTTCAATGGTGAAACCGCGAGATATACAAAATCTCCAACATTGAAAGTCAGGTCTCTCCTTCTCTTGTCAGCATAGCTCTTTTGTCTGGATTGGGCGGTCTTGAGGTGTTCACGGACTTTGTGAACTTTCTCTTCTGCTTCTCGGAGAATGTCGGGTCCAAAGATCTGACTCTCTCCTACTTGCGACCAATTCAAAGGGGTACGCCACTTTCTTCCATATAGGAATTCAAATGGTGCCATCTGCAAACTAGCTTGATAACTGTTGTTATATGAGAATTCTGCGAAAGGCAGGCAGTCTTCCCATTTTGATCCGTACTCCAACACACAAGCTCTAAGCATATCCTCCAAGATCTGGTTGACTCTCTCAGTTTGTCCATCTGTTTGCGGGTGATAAGCGGTACTGAAGTTCAACTTGGTTCCTAAACCTTCCTGAACTTCCTGCCAAAATCTTGAAGTAAACTGGGTTCCTCGATCTGAGACGATGGTCTTGGGGGTTCCATGCAGACTAACAATCCTAGCAATATACAACTCTGCTAGCTTTGCACTCTGGTAGGTTGTCTTGACAGGTATGAAGTGGGCTACCTTGGACAATCTATCAATGATGACCCAGATTGAGTCATTTCCCCTACTAGAAGTAGGCAAATCGGTGATAAAGTCCATTTCGATGGAATCCCATTTCCATTCCGGAATCTGCAATGGTTGCAACAATCCTGCAGGTCTCTGATACTCTACCTTGACTCTTTGACAGATGTCACATTTGGCGATGTAGCTTCTGATCTCTCTCTTCATCTTGTGCCACCAAAATTGCTCTTTCAAATCCTGATACATCTTTGTTCCTCCGGGGTGGATAGAATAAAGAGTATCATGAGCTTCCTTCATGATAATTTCCTTCAGCTCCGAATCTGCTAGCACATAGATACGTCCTTTGTACCACAGTACTCCTTCTTCGTCTTCGGTGAATCTAGGTACCTTGCCTGTACCAATACGACGTTTGATTCCGTCGATACTTTCATTCCCCTTCTGGGCTTCCTTGATTTGGCTAATCAACGTGGGTTGAAGTTCAATGCTAGCTAGGAATCCTTTGCTAACTAACTTAGTCCTGAACTGCTCCAACTCCTCATACAAACTTAGTTGCTTCTCCTTGATCATAGTGTTAAGCCTACACGGCAATCTGCTAAGAGCATCCGCTACCACATTGGCTTTGCCGGGGTGATAGTGAATGTCAAGGTCATAATCCTTGATTAACTCTATCCATATTCTTTGCCTCATATTCAGCTCCTTCTGAGTGAAGATATACTTCAAGCTCTTATGATCTGAGTAAATCTCACAGCGATTACCCATCAAATAATGATGCCATGTCTTTAATGCTAGAACCACAGCTGCTAGTCAAGATCATGGGTAGGATAGTTCTGCTCATGCTGCTTCAGTTGTCGAGACAGATAAGCGATGACTTTGCCTTCTTGCATCAATACACATCCTAGACCAATCTTGGATGCATCACAATATACATCAAACGGTTTCTTGATGTCTGGCATGATCAAAATTGGGGCGGATATCAATCTCTTCTTCACTCTGAAATCGGCCTCACATTTGTCATCCATTCAAACTTCTTGTCCTTCTTCAACAATTGGGTCATTGGTGGGCTATGCTCAAGAATCCTTCTCTGAACTTGCGGTAATATCCGCTAATCCGAGAAATGAACGGACTTGGGTTTGAGTGGTTGGGGCTTCCCATTCTTCGACATCTTTGATCTTGGTGGGATCAACAGAGACTCCTCCGGCAGACACAATATGTCCTAGGAATCCTACTTCTTTCAGCCAAAACTCACACTTGCTGAACTTGGCATATAACTGATGCTCTCTTAGGGTTTCTAGGATGATTCTCAGATGTTGCTCATGCTCTTTCTTCTGACTTGGAGTAGATAAGGATGTCGTCGATAAACACAACTACAAACTTATCTATGAAATTCATAAAGATCTTATTCATGAGATTCATGAAATAAGCAGGGGCATTGGTTAATCCAAAAGACATGACCGTATACTCGTATAAACCATAGCGAGTAGTAAAGGCGGTCTTCAGAATATCCGTTGCACGAATATTAAGTTGGTGATAACCAGTCCTAAGATCAATCTTTGAGAATACCCGGGCTCCAGTCAATTGATCAAATAGATCCTCTATCTTTGGCAAGGGGTACTTGTTCTTGATGGTGACGTCATTAAACTTTCTATAATCTGTACACAAACGATTGCCTCCATCCTTCTTGTCAACGAATAACACTGGTGATCTCCATGGCGATGCACTTGGCTGAATCAAGCCTATTGCTAACATGGCATCCAACTGCTTCTTCAGTTCCACTAACTCTGAGGGGTTCATGCTATAGGGTCTCTGGGCTATAGGTCTGGTTCCGGGGATTATTTCGATAATGAACTCAATATCCCCTCGGGGGGCATACCTGGCAATTCATCGGGGAATACGTCGGGGTATTCACAGACTACTCTGACTTGGTCTATGGTGGGCAGGGCTACACTCTTGTTGCACTTGAATTGACGGGGTAAGGTTTGTAGATATGCTCTCTTGTTACTCGAACTACTGGTCATGGTGATGGCTTTCTTAGCACAGTCTATCAATCCTTTATGCCTTGACATCCAGTCCATACCTAGTACTACTTCCAATCCTTTGGTTCCAAGTACAATTAGGTTGGCATAAAAATCTATCCCATGTATTCTGATAGGTACAGCTTTGCAAATTTTTCTAGCTTTTATAGTTGAACCAGGGATTTGAACTATCATGACATGCTTCAGGTTGGTTGGGTGAATCTTACTAGTGCATACAAATTCTTCGGTGACAAATGAAAGCAATGCTCCAGAATCAAACAATACTCTTGCTAAAACTGAGTTGACAGAAAACATATCCAGCACTACATCTGGCGCTTCACAGGCTATACGTGTTCATGTGGAAGAGACGACCATTGCGGTTGTGAGGGTTCCCTGGGGCAAATCTCCTTCCTGGTTGAACACGACGCTGCTGCTGAGCTAGGGCATTCACATTAGCATTGGTTGCCGCCTTCTTGGGACACTCATTGGAGTAGTGACCCTTCACTCCACACTCGAAACAAGTGATCTGGGACTTGTCCTGATCGCGGCCGCACAACATTGTTGCCGTTCGGGTGCAGTGTTGTTGTTGTTGTTGCTCTTGGGAGGGGCACAGTTGAAATTGTTGGCATTACCGGAGTTGTGATTGTTTCCTCCGGACTTCACATTACCTCCGCTACGGTTGGGGTAGCTTGGACGAGGATTTGGGGGCCGGTTGTTCCTTGGTGCATATCCTGGTGAGGGGTTGGGATGGTACTTCTGGTGACTACTGGATCCAGACTGCTGCATCATACGACGCTTGCGGTTGTCGTTTTCCTGGTTAATCTTCCCTTCCATCTGAATGGCAGAGTCGACTAGTTCTTCGAGATCCTGAAAATGGATGTTGACGAGGATAGTCTGCATCTCATCATGCAGTTCGTTCAAGAATCTCTCCTTCTTCTTGGCCTCTGTGTTGATCTCATCAGGTGCATATCTGGCAAGTGACAAGAATCTGTTACGGTACTCCACCACAGTCATTCTTCCTTGCTTCAATTCGCGGAATTCATCTCTCATCCTATTGATGAGACCTTGCAGCACGAGGGTGCGGCTGAACTTGACTTTGAATGCTTCCCAGGTCATCACCTGGCCATGGTTCATATTGCGGATGCTATTCCACCAAGCTCTTCCATCTCCTGCTAGATAGTGGGTGGCGAAGAGAACTTTCTCATTTTCATCAACTCCTGCAACTTCAAGGTTGTTTTCCATGGTCTGTAACCAGTCATCAGCATCTAATGGGTTGTCAGATTGGTTGAAGATTGGGGGATTGGTGTTCTGAAATTTTTTGAGTTTGGATCCATGGTGATCTTGATTTCCATGTCCTTGGTTGTTGAGAGCCATTTCGGCGATCTGCTGCAATGTTGCTAAGTTGGCTTGACGCTCGGTCCTGCTTGCTTCACAGTCCGCGATGAGATTTTGCAAGATCTGCAGCATTGGGTCCTGTGACGAGCTGCTCCCTCCTTGGTTTCCACGAGTCATCTGAAGATTGTGATAGATATAGGGGTAAGAGGGAAATTCTAAGGTTCATGGTTTTCGGTTTTCAAAGCTAAAACTTTGAGTTAGACTCAGGTTTTTCAACTAACTTCATTTTCATTCATGCAAGCAAGCACCCGATACAACACACACCACAGCAATCAAAGGGAAACAGATGGTTTGATGAACCATTCTGTAAGCTACGATACAATGAAATGATACATCTCATGCTACGATAGTGCTCTAGTGCATCTACTCATCGTCGATGAAGTCAGAGTCCTCATCATCAATGTAGAAGTCCACAGCATCCTCCTCCAGAAAGTCATCATCGTTGCTGAGGTAAGAATCCATGTCTCCCTGGATGTCTTCACTCTCATCTTCTTCTTCCTTGGCGGCAAGCTGAGCTTCCTGCTCCTTGACGGTCTTCTCGAGGTCGTCCACCTTCTTGCAAAGTTGGGCGATGGTGCGATCCTTCTTTGCACGCTGGCGGTGAAGAGACTGGTGATCTTGGACGAGCAGTGCGAAAGTCTGGGCCTTCTGGTCGGCAATTGCACGGTTCTGGTTGGCTAACTCCCTGGCATTGTCTAGTTCCTGTTGTCTGTCGTGCAGCAAGAAGTCAAGATTCTCCACTTGACGCTCAACTCTGGGTGACTTGGCATCTCCACCGGCATTCCCATGAAGTCACGTCTTGCATAGTGGGCAAAACGGGTTCCTTGGATCCTGTTGACGCTGAGGGCACATAGACATGCGAGAGTTTCATGCATTGCCCTGGCTAATCCATCTAGCCAGTTGTTCTCTCTCATGGAGAACTGAATTCTTCCGAAAGTTGGTGCTTCGATGCTTCCTCTAAGATCTGCGGTGACTAGCCACTGTAGGTCTCCTCCTGGGGGTCCTGGAAGTTGAGCTCCAAGAAACTCCGGATGTGGGCGTCCCAGTAACTCCGACAGTGAATCCAGATCCCTCTCGAAGATCAGCTGACCTCCGTTTCCCAACTGGTAAAACTTGCTGAACTGAGTCTCCATCTACAAGAATTAAGGATGAGGAAGTTAGTGAAGTGATTAAGTGTGTCAAGTTTTAAGTCATAATGTAAGAATTTTGAGGAACATGAATTTTTTGAGAAAGAATGAGTTCACAAGGGTAAGAGAGGAAATAGTTTTTCATAAATACTCACTTTGGTTTTGAAGCTAAGTTTTTGGTTTGGACGTCCATTCTAACTAGGGTCTCCTATGGTCAGGATGGCTCTGATACCAACTTGTCAACACTCGGATTTTTAATCCCAGATGCCCGTTATGCCATACCTCGCAATCCCAGGATTACCATTTTTGCGAGACATAACGGATTGGATATCACAGTACATCATCCATTACAAACCATACATAAGGTCTTACACAAATAAGGATCTCATGATCCGGTCTTTAATACAACAAGCGGAAATAAAAGATAAGCGTGGCGGTGGGGTCCATCTTCGAGGGCACATGCAATGCTTGTGAAGGATAGTCCTAGTTATCATAGCCGTCCTGATGACCATCCTCCTGATAGTCTCCTTCATAGTCTGGCCATGAGAATAGCCAGGGACAAAAGCCATGAGTACTCTTTAAGTACTCGCAAACTACTATTAATAGGTACTATAGTTCTAAGTTAAAGTGCTAAATCTAAGTTTAACTCTAAAGTTAAGTTTTTAACCTAAGCTGAGTTCAGAAGCAAAGAAAGATAAAGTAAAGTTCTAGAATCACTTAAGTTGGGAAGCTATTCTCATAAACACAACCCTGTTGTGGTCAAGTCAAAGTTCATCATTCATTTCAAGTTATTTGGAAAACATCTGACAACGAAACAATATGGCCATTCCAACTGTCCATAACCGCAAACGCGGCTATTCGAATAGTTTGACACTCTGCAGAGGTGGTACACTTTCACCACAAGATTCGATACATCTGTCAGGGATAACCCTGAATCATCATAATTAGTATGCAGATAATCAAAAGTAACCTTCCCTTTACACACCCTAGTATAAGCACCTCTCCTATGAGCATGGCCTCCCAACCATGACCATCAGTCATCTTGGGCACTGCATAGGTGGACATCATGAGAGGTAGCCTCAGCTCAAACCTCTCCCGTGAGGGAACTAATACTAATGCATATAAATTTCCAGCTAAGCCTTACCCAATTCAGGTAATGTGGTTGTACGGTAAATTTGGAATGGTATCGCATCCGAATCCCACCATCAGTTTTATAAAAGGGTTAAGGCTCATGCCTCATCATTTTCATCATCATAAACCAGTTGTGTTTCTCAACACATGTCAAAACATCTCAATAGAATGACTCATCATTCCAAGGTTTTCACAATTCATTTTCACCAATTGTTCCCATCTAAAGTGACTCAAGCTTTTGATCTACTCTAAATTACTAAGTTAAGAGTGTTCACTAAGGTGGAAGGATGGGATCAATCTCATGCCATAGAATGACATCTAAAGGTTTCTAAGTAAGTCAAGTTTTATACTTTTTATGCTACCTTCAAAAAAAGTAAACAACTTTGTGTAAACTAAGGGAGGTAAAACTTGTCAATAAGACTTGAGGTACTAATAGTTAAAGGGGTGTGATCAAATCATGCTTAAGGCATCATTGCTAAACCATCTAGTTTGTTTCTAGTTTTCTAAGCACTAAACTTGCAAGGGTTAAGCTTGGATGGTGCTAGCTTGCTAATGGTAGTTTGCTAAGGGTAGCTTGCACTGTTAATGGTGGCTTGCCTTGGTTGGTGCAGTGGTTGAAGTTTTCTTCGTCTTCGTCTTGATAGCACTCCTCCTCCTCGTAAGCTTGGTCGGTACTATCTTCTATAAAAATACATACGGAGTAGACAATCACCAAACAATACTTAACTAGGCTAGATAGCATTCTCAGACACACAATTGATGATCTATTATCATCACAAGCATCACAAGTTTAATTCAATAGTTTCAACCTTTTTATTTTAGAAAAGTAATTTCTACGTATTGAAAAATTAACTAACATTTAATATTCCCACTTAAAACATGGGATCATGTTGACACATGTCATCACCACATATTCTAACATGTGGTAATGAGATTTAAGGGTTGGATCAATATTACTTTGGTTTAAGTTCATTATTTAATGATTTAAAGTGACTAGAAATGCCTATATAGCATTATTTTGGTACTAGTCCAAAGTCACTGCATGTAAACCTTCATATTATTACATATTTGGATAGATATGATGAAATTTGATTTTTGAGAGTTGGAATTAACTCAAAAGCTAATTTGGTTGATTTTATAAAAATGTTGCAAGTTGCAAATGCTTCTATTTTGTTATTTTTATTAGGAGAGATCTATAACTCTAATTGAATTAAATCCAATGGTCTTGAATAGATCATCTCCATACCTTTTAGACAAAATTGGTTTCATGCAATTTGGATTTATAAAACTCTCTGAATTGATTTTCAAACTAGGGGACAGAAACTAGATTCAATCTAAAAAGAAAAATCCAGATTTGAACGGGTGGGCTAGCACGGGAAAGAACTTGGGCCGGCCCAGTGGCGCTCCGCGGTACGGGGCTCAACTGACAGGGGGTCCCGCTTGTCAGTGGGTCATAATATGCAAAACGATACACACGCTGTGGGCCGTAGGATTAGAATGGGAATCTACGTCTGAGGGTCGTCGACGACAGCAGTCGCCATGACTCGAACCCTAAGCGGCTCGGTGGGGGTCTGCTGGGGACGACGTCAGGCTCTGTGGAGTCGGCGGCGAAACGAACGGCGAGGCAGGCGGCAGCGGTGGCGCTTGGGTGGCGCGAATCAGCGATGCCCTTCTCCTCCAGAGGCGGCTGCTCCAGCTCCAATTCCGGCAAGGCAGAGCTCGCCTTGCTCCAGCTAGAGGTGGGTGAGGTTCAGAGAGGTGAGGGGAGTGGAGTGGTGTGGAGAGAAGAGGCTGGGGAGGCCTCCTTTTATAGGCCCGACGGTGAGACCTAGCGGGATGGGAAGGCGACAGTGGCGACATGGCTACGGCGGGGTAGAGGCATGGCTAAGGGTGGCGATCGACGGGCGGTCCCCTGGCGGTGCTCTAGGGATTCAATGCGGCCATAGGGGCGGTGGCATGCGGTCTCGGCGAGGTGGCGCTCTGAGCGGCAGAGGCGGCGGTGTCCACGGCGAGCGGTGGCTATGAGGCATTGGGCGGCCAGCGGGGGTGTCTGGGGTGTTCTCCAGGTCGTGGCGGAGCGGCGGGCGTGGGCTGCGGCCAAGGGGAGGTCTGTGCGAGCGGGGACAGAGCGCGCTCTGGGGGCGGCACCAGCATGGTGCGGTGGCACTAGGCCGTGGTACCCTCGGTGGTCCACTGCAGGGATGGGCTCGGGCAGGGACAGGGGGTGGCGGTGAGGTGTGAGCTACCTCCTAGACATGGAGAGAGAGGCGGGAGAGGGCTGCTGCGGCGAGTGCACGGTCGACCGGTGAGAGGTGGCTCGGCATGGCAGTGCAGTGCAGCTAGGAGGTAGGAGAGATGCTGGTGTGGGTCTGGTCAGGCTTGAGGGGGGACAAGATGATCAAAGCACTTCCAAATTGCTAGACAAAATCAGCCCAAAACAGTATTAGTTAGGCCACAATGATCCTGCCAGCGAGGTGTTTGATAAAATGGCCGAAAGAGAAAAAGTTTTGAATTTTAGTTTCAAAATTTTTGAGTGATCTCTACTAATGCTAGGTAGTCTCTGGTTGCAAAGGTTTTGAAAGTGGAGCTCAATTAGAGGGGTTTTGAAATAGGGGTGATCTATGCATATGCATTTGATTCAGTTTTCAAATGCCAATTAAAATAGTTAACAGAATGTTTTTAGCAGATCCAAAGGTGGGCCTTGGTACCTCATTATGTGTACTATCAAGGGGTACAAAGATCAAGAATTGTTTCTATTAAGAAATGAGTGCTAGGAACAGTCAAAGTAGTGTAGTGGATTAAAATGGCCAAAATGACCATTCCTCCTTTTTAATTCTTTTTGGTTTGTTTTCTTTAGGAAAAGTTTGGGAATGATGTAGATGATGTTTAAATCACCTAAGAAACATTTTACAAGCATTGGATCACTCAATCATGGCAATTCAAAACAACTCCTATTTTAAATGCACACATATATGAATGCTTTTATTTTTAATTTGAAAAAGTTTTTGTTAACCCTATTTTTGGATGATGTGATCTTGATAAGCTTGGATTGAAGTTTTGGGATGTTACACGTGTCCACCCAACTTTAGAGAAGATATTTGTAATGTTCTTGGTGTCACATCTACTACCTTTGATGAGATATACTTGAGGTTGCCCACTCCTGGTGAACGTATGTCCATAGGGAAACTACAAAACCTCCAAACTCAGTTAACAAAGAGGTTGTTAATGTGGGGGATGGGAACTTGGCACAAGCAGGCAGGAAACTCTTCATCAAGGTAGTTGCTCAGGCTCTCCCAACTTACATAATGGGGTGTTTAAACTACCATTCTCGGTATGTGATGACTTAACGAAGCTGGTTCGAGAATTTTACTAGGGATCAAAGGATGGGAAAAGGAAAACCCATTGGAGATCGTGGGAGAGACTGTAAAGACCCAAGAGATAGGGATATTGGGTTTTCATGACTACCGAGTATTTAATCAGGCGCTTCTTGCACGCCAAGCTTGGAGATTGATTACAAAGCGTGAGATTCTATGTGCTCGAGTGTTGAAGACCAAATATTACCCTAATGGAAGACCAAAGGACACTGTTTTCTCTGGTAATGCCTTAACCACATGGTAGGCGATATTCCATGGCTTGGACTTATTGAAAAAGGGGATGATCTGGCGTGTCGATAATGGGAAAAGTATTCGTATTTGAAGGGATCGATGGGTACCAAGAACAGACTCATACAAATCAATCTCTTTGAAAAGAAGATGTAGACTTTATTTTGTGGCTGAATTAATTGACCAGTATCGGAACTGGAGGATTGACCTTTTACATCAACATTTCATACTGGCAGACGTAACGGAGATGCTGAAAATCAAACCGTCTTCTCAACTAGCACAGGACCACCTTGCATAGGTGTCAAAAAAGCACATGATATTTACTGTACATAGTGCTTACTGGTTTATCTTGGAGAAGGCCTACAGATCGAATACTGAATCATCAAGTTCGTCTCCATACGGCAATAGGAAGATCTTTGATTTGATCTGGAAATCAGATGTGCCCCCCAAAGTGTAGCACTTTTCTTGGCGCGTAGTCACGAACTCACTTCCAACATGGCAAAATAAAATGAAATGGAATTTGGAGATGTCAGATCAAAGCCGGATATGAAGAGTAGAAGCGGAGGATAACTTCCATCCCTTTATTCGGTGTACCCTTGAAAAGTAACTATGGTTCACGATGTCTGGTAATTGGCAGCTGCCTACAATCAGTTCTGTCATGAATACATGAGTGGAATGTGAAGGAGATATGCCCTAGAGGCCAATAATAAAGATGTTTTTATTCACATATCTCATTAGTTTGTAATAGTTTTGTATCATTCTAGAACTATATTAAGTGGAAACATTAATACAAGCTTGATATACAAATAAACAAGGTCCATAGTATCCTCTAGACTAGTTCGTTGGGCAGCTAATGATCGAGGTTTCCTGATCATGGAATTTACCACGTCAACTGACAATGAGGTCACTTATGAAGTGATGTACAACACCCAACCCCTAGTATTGCAATATGATCCATGACAAAGTTTAACATTGCGATATCTAGCAAAGCGTAGTGGTTCGGTCCTTCGACCGTGAGATCATATCAATCACTGTCTCCCGAGGATGCTTTGATCACATCAACCATCATGATCGTAACTGGGTGACCATAAAGGTGTGCGTCAGGTATTACCAATGTTGAGGATATCGTTTATCGTTAACTTCTTGGTCAGCCAGAAATTAGTGATTTTTGGGTGTATCGGTCGATTTAGCGGGCGATAAATTGATTAATAGGCTTATCGATCACCTAGTGATAAGTGATAAATCGGATGATAAATCGGCATATCAGATGATTTTTTGAATAGTGGGTATTACAGAGGAACTTTTGAGGCCTTTGTATCAAGACCAAGATTTTCCCTTCCGAGTGACAGATAGATACCTGATACGTCCATTTTGCATCACTATTCTATGTCTTAATTCACTATTATTCATTGATATATTTCATATTGAGAGGTGATACTTATGTTATTTCATCTATTTTTGCATGGTTGATGACTTTTGGAGCATGGACCGCTGCAGTCAGGATTCTGATGGAAAATGTGCTGTTTGGAGGAAAAATTTGCGAAGATCGGAAAATCTGGGAAAATATACGGAAAATCCTATTTTTCCAGAAGACTAAGGATGCCAGAAGATGGAGTGGAGATGGGCCACAGGGGACCCACCACCCACGGCGCGGCAACCCTAGGGCCGCCAGAGGTGGTGTGGCCACCTGCCTACTCAGCCTCCGGGCGATATCATCCTCCCAAAACCCTAAGACTCGGGGAGCGACCACAGAAAGATTCCGCCGCCTTTGCATGTCGGAAAACACCGAGAGAGAAATATCTCTCCGGCAGACAGATTTCTGCCGGGGGAATTCCTTCCCGGAGAGGGAAGATCATCGCCATCAACACCACCATCAAGCTGGACTTCATCAGGATCATCATCATCATCACCACCAGCACCCTCATCACGATCTCCATATTGCTATAACAATTGGGTTGAATCTTGCATAGTTCTTAGGGGAAACTTTCCCGGTGTTGATTACTCTTTGTAGTTGATGCTATTGAGTGAACCATTGAATTATTGTTTATGTTCAGATTTTTATACATCATTATTCCATCTCTGATCATGATCCATAGGATGTCTTGTGAGTAGTTCGTTTTGTTCTTGAGGACATGGGAGAAGTCATGTTGTTAGTAGTGGAATTGTGTTGAGAAAGATTCAATAGTTTGATATTTAAGTTGTGGTGTACTTCTTGTAGTGGTGTCATGTGAACATCGACTACATGACACTTCACCTATATGAGGCTAGGGGAATGCATTGTGTATTTGGCTACTAATCGTAGGGGTTGCCAGAGTGACAAAAACGTGAACCCCCATTAGGAAACCATTGCATAAGGGACGTCAGGGTATTAGAGTTTAAAGCTGTGGTTAGGTTTCTACCTTAATTACTTTTTTGTACTTACGTATGTTTGCAAGGGGTATAATCACAAGTATGTATTAGTCCTAGGAAGGTCGGTACACTAGCACAGGTTCACCCACACAACACTTAGCAAACTAAAGAAAATTAATCAGCTATATGAAGCAAAAGCACTTGACATAATTCCTGTGTGTCCTCGAGAACGTCTGGTCATCTTAAGTAATACAATCCGCTTGTCCTTTGCTGAAGGAAGGATTGGGCCACTTGTTGCATTTATTCTTATTGTCCTTTATTTACTCGTACTTTATTTACTTGCATTATCAAAAAACCCTAAAAATCCGTTTGCTAAGTATTTGCAGAGAATTCCTGGTCCATACCACTAGCCAGCACCTTCTGCTTCTCGTTGGGTTCGACACTCTTACTTATCAAAAATACTGCGATACAACCCTATACTTGTGGGTCATCAAGTCCCGTAGTGGACCCTCGTAGTTACATGCTGACAAGTAGGGCCACATTCTGTCGGGTCCCATAGTGGACCCTTGCCATTACATGCTAACAAGTGGGGCCGTATTCAGTTGGTTCCCATAGTGGAAACCTCTCTCCACATATCCAGATTAGTATATGGGACCCATAGCTTATCCACGTGAGCGTCGGACCCATAGCTTACCCAGGTTGGCATTGCAAGATGGGACCCCGAGCCAGCCCCGCGCCCGCGCCCTTGCCATTGCCTCCCTTTTCTTCTTCTCCAGCGACGGTGGCCCTTTGTCTAGCTTCATTTTCATGTAGTGAAATGTAATGCATAAACTTACATATACGAAAATTATACACCTTTGAACACTTTGAAATCGCACTTAGGACATGATAATGTTGTGCTAATAAAATCCTAATCATTTATCATTTCCATGGAGTGAAATATAATGTATAAACTTGCGTATATGAAAATTATAAACCTTTGAACACTGTGAAATCACACTTAATACGTGATAATGATGTGCTAACAAAATTTTGAGAGATTATCATTTTCTCCCCCATTTCATAGAGTGGAATGTAATGCATAAACTTGCATATACGAAAATTATACACATTTGAACTCTTTGAAATTTCACTTAATACGTGATAATGTTGTGCTAAGAAAATCTTGAGAGATTATCATATTCATAGAGTGGAATGTAATGCATAAACTTGCATATGCGAAAATTATAAACCTTTGAACACTATGAAATCACACTTAATACGTGATAATGATGTGCTAACAAAATTTTGAGAGATTATCATTTTCTCCCCCGTTTTCATAGTGGAATGTAATGCATAAACTTGCATATACGAAAATTATACACATTTGAACTCTTTGAAATTGCACTTAATACGTGATAATGTTGTGCTAAGAAAATTTTGAGAGATTATCATTTTCTCCCCCATTTTCATAGAGTGGAATGTAACGTACAAACTTGCATATACGAAAATTATACACATTTGAACTCTTTAAAATTGCACTTAATACGTGATAATATTGTGCTAAGAAAATCTTGAGAGATTATCATTTTAATAGAGTGGAATGTAATGAACAAACTTGCATGTACGAAAATTATACACCTTTGAACACTTTCCCTTCAAATTATATTCAAAATCATTTGTTTATGGAGTTAAAGTACCGGTGGCAAACTCATTATTTTGCATGGATAGAGGGGTGCCCCCTAATAGATATGCAAGGCTATCTCTTCATGATAAGGATTTATTGGATGCTTCTTGTGATGGATCATTCACTCGCATGGAAGAAGAAGTTAAATGGGATCTTCTAGACCGTATTCAAGACAATGCTGAAGCATGGGAGAATGACAAAGGTAGAAAGTCGGGTATAAATTATGATTATGAATGCATTGAATCTTTTATGGGAACTGATGACTTTCAAAATATTAGTAATGCTTATGGTCTTGATTTACAAGTTATTACAAATTGCTTTAAGGCTTTTGCTTCTTATATTGAAATTCCAAAAAAGGGATGGAGCAAGTACCATGCTCCTTATAAAGATATTGTTGACTGTGTTCCTGTTGGTAGTACTGAGTTTTACACTACTGATCACATCTTACCTGAACCTTATATCGAGAGAATACCCTTCCCGGATAAGGTAAAGGATCATACTATGATAACTAGTGTAATCACTAAAAGTGCAAAGAGAACTGTAAAACCTGATGAACAAATAAACATTGAACCTGTTGTAGCAATTTTGAAAGACCTTGTCACTAAAAGTATAGAAGATGGACACATAGTATTTTGTGAGGATGCTTCTAATATAGTCTCACATCCTAACAAAGCTAAAAAGGCTAGTATCCCTGTGCTTTCTGTTAGAATTGGTGATCATTGCTATTATGGTTTATGTGATATTGGTGCAAGTTCAAGTGTTATTCCTTATGAGCTTTTATAAAGAAATTATGCATGAGATCAGTCCCTGCGAGTTGGAAGAGATTGATGTGGTTATTCACCTTGCTAATAGAGAGACCATCTCTCCAATCGGTATTGTGCGGGATGTAGAAGTTCTTTGTGGTAAGATTAAATATCCTACTGATTTTCTAGTACTTGGTTCAGCTTCTAGTAAAATGTATCCCATCATTTTTGGTAGACCTTTCTTGAGTACTTGTGGAGCTATTATAGATTGCAAAAGGGAGAAAATCTTGACTAAGTTTGGTGGGGAATCTTATGAGTTTAATTTTTCGAAATTTACTAAAGAACCTTGTGAAAATGAAACCCATAATGAGGATTTTAGAGTTGAACAACTTGCCTCTATTTCTCTTGCTCCTAACAATGCTTTGCAGCAATTTATGGAAGACCACGAAAGTGAAATCTTCATGGAAGAAAGAAATGAGATTGACGAGATTCTCCATCGTCAACCTAAGATGCTTAAGCACAACTTGCATGTAGAAGACTTGGGTACCACATTGCTGCCTAAAAAGGATTCGGTCTTCGATCTAAAACCTCTCCCTGATGATCTTAAATATGCTTACATTGATGACAATAAGATATATCCTGTTATTATTAGCTCTAAACTTTCAGGGAAGGAAGAAGAAAGGTTATTGGAGGTTTTGAAGAAACACCGAGGGGCTATGGGCTATACCCTGGATGATTTAAAAGGGATTTCACCTACAATATGTCAGCATGTTATCAATGTAGAAGCAGATGCAAAGCCAGTAGTAGAGCACCAACGGCGTCTGAATCCTAAGATGAAAGAAGTGGTAAGAAATGAGGTATTGAAACTCCTTGATGCTGGTATTATTTACCCTATTGCTGATAGTGAATGGGTTAGTCCTGTTCATTGTGTTCCTAAGAAAGGAGGAATTACCGTTGTTCCTAATGATAATGACGAGCTTATTCCCCAAATAATAGTAGTAGGCTATAGAATGTGATTGATTTTAGGAAAGTTAACAAAGTTACTAAGAAAGATCATTACCCACTTCCTTTTATCGATCAAATGTTAGAAAGGTTGTCTAAAAAGACCCATTTTTGTTTTCTTGATGGATATTCCGGTTTCTCTCAAATTGCTGTTAAACAACAAGATAAAAAAACTACTTTTACATGCCCTTACGGAACCTATGCTTATAGACGTATGCCTTTTGGTTTATGTAATGCTCCTGCTACTTTTCAAAGATGCATGTCTGCTATCTTTCATGGTTTTTGTGAGGAAATTGTGGAAGTGTTCATGGATGACTTCTCCGTCTATGGAACTTCTTTTGATAATTGTCTACACAACCTTGATAAAGTTTTGCAGAGGTGTGAAGAAACCAATCTTGTTCGGAGAAATGCCACTTCATGGTTAATGAAGGGATTGTCCTTGGGCATAAGGTTTTCGAAAGAGGCATAGAAGTGGATAGAGATAAAGTTGAGGTAATTGAGAAAATGCCCTACCCAAGAGACATCAAAGGTATTCGTAGTATCCTTAGTCATGCTGGTTTCTATAGAAGGTTTATTAAAGATTTCTCTAAGATATCAAAACCCCTCACTAATCTTCTTCAAAAAGATGTACCCTTTGTTTTTGATGATGATTGTAAGGAAGCTTTTGAAACTCTTAAGAAGGCTTTAACTACAACTCCTATAATTCAACCACCTGATTGGAGTTTACCCTTTGAAATAATGTGTGATGCTAGAGATTTTGCTATAGGTGTTGTCCTTGGGAAACGAATAGATAAAAAGTTAAACATTATTCATTATGCTAGTAAAACTCTTGACGCTGCTCAAAGGAATTATGCTACTACTGAAAAAGAATTCCTGGCTGTCGTTTTTTGCTTGTGATAAGTTTAGACCTTATATTGTAGACTCAAAAGTCACCATTCATACTGATCATGCTGCTATTAATTATCTTATGACGAAGAAGGATGCTAAGCCTAGGCTTATTAGATGGGTGCTGCTTTTACAAGAGTTTGATCTACATATTGTAGATAGGAAAGGTGCTGAAAATCCTGTTGCTGATAACCATCTCGGTTGGAAAATATCTCTTTTGATCCTATGCCTGTTAATGATAGTTTCCCGAATGAACAGTTGGCCGCAATAGGGGTAAGCTCACGAGGGAGACCTTGGTATGTTGATTATGCTAACTTTATTGTATCCAAGTATTTGCCACCAACTTTCATAGCTCAGCAAACAAGGAAGTTCTTTTACGATTTGAGGCATTATTTTTGGGATGACCCACATTTATATAAAGAAGGAGTGGATGGTATTATGCGAAGATGTGTTCCAGAATACGAACAAAAGGAGATATTGCGGAAATGTCATGGTAGTGCCTATGAAGGACATCATGCGGGAGATAGAACCGTGCAAAAGGTGCTACAATCAGGTTTCTACTGGCCTACCCTTTTAAAGATGCGAGAAAATTTGTTTTATCTTGTGATGAGTGTCAGCGTGTTGGTAATATATCTAGATGCAATGATATGCCTATGAACTACTCTCTAGTTATTGAACCCTTTGATTGTTGGGGATTTTACTTTATGGGTCCTTTTCCTCCCTCGAAAGGTTATACTCATATTCTTGTTGCCATTGATTATGTTACTAAGTGGGTAGAAGGCATACCTACGAAGAGTGCTGATGGGGAGACCTCTCTAAAAATGCTTAAGGATGTTATCTTTCCTAGGTTTTGAGTGCCTAGGTATCTCATGACTGATGGAGGTTCTCATTTCATTCATGGTGGTTTTAGAAAGACCCTTGCTAAATATGATGTTAATCATAGAATCGCCTCAGCTTATCACCCCCAAACTAGTGGGCAAGTAGAGTTATCAAATAGAGAAATTAAATCTATCTTGCAAAAGATTCTTAATAGATCTAGGAGAAACTGGGCTAAAAAGTTGAATGATGCTTTATGGGCTTATAGGACTGCCTATAAAAACCCTATGGTGATGTCTCCTTATAAAATGGTTTATGGGAAATCTTGTCACCTACCTTTAGAATTAGAACACAAAGCTTATTGGGCAGTTAAAGAACTCAATAGAGATTGTAAGCTTGCTGGTGAAAAAAGATTATTTGACTTAAGTTCTTTAGATGAATGGAGTAGTGAAGCATATGAGAATGCTAGGATCTTTAAGGAAAAAGTTAAAAGATGGCATGACAAGCGAATACTTAAGAGAGAATTCCATGTTGGTGAGAAAGTTCGATTGTATAGGTCTCGTCTCAGATTTTTTGCAGGAAAACTATTGTTAAAATGGGAAGGACCTTTCATTATTGAAGAAGTGTACCGTTGAGGAGCGATAAAAATTTCCTCTTTAAAATACAACGCTACACAAGTGGTGAATGGGCAACGACTCAAGCACTATATAGCTGGAGATTATTACAATGAAGATGTTGATGCTTTTCAAGTTATAACTCCGGAAAAATTTATCAAATACCAAATTCAGAGACCTGCAGAGTCCGTTTTCAAATAGGTAATAGTTCTGGTAAGAAAAGTTCCGCGAAAGATCTGTCTAATTATATTTTTGCAGTTTTTAGCCAATAAGGAAAGCTACGAAGCGAAAGAGGGACGGAAACGAAGCCAGGGTGGCTCACACCACCCTGTGGCACGGGCCCACCCCTGGCCGCACCACCAGGTGGTGTGGCCACCTCGGACTCCGTCTCCGGCCCGTTTTCTCCCAGTACCTTCCTTTTGTTGTGAAACTTCATAATATATAATCCCCTGGATCGCCCAAGGTTTGTATATCATGTTCTCGTTGTGTTTTCGTTTCGATCTGTTTCTGCCAGGAACTATTCTTGAAAGTTTAGAAGCACAATGGTGTCCGCCAAGGATAAAGGAAAGGAGCCTATGGAGGAAGATCTCCAAGACCCCGAGCAGCAGAAGGAGGTCAAGAGTGAAGGTGAAGAGGAGACAAAGCAAGGCCAACATCCTCACACCGGCTCTACCGTTGCAAGCATTGGAGTGGTGGCAAACCCTTCCATGACTATGTCAATTGGAGGGAAGCCTCCTCATCACTGTTCAGATCCCTGGTCACTTCCCCCATGCGCCAAGAATCCTTTCCATACCCTTATCCATGAGCATCAATACCAGAATATGCCCAAGGAGAAATTACCTTCCAATTGGGATTTGCCTCGTTCTAGCCATGCAGGAAAAGAAGACTTCAAGGAGGAAGAGTGGGGAAAGAATCACAAGAGCTGGAATTCGCAACCCGGCATGATCATGAGCCGCATTGAGCAAAACTCGCAGCTTATTCGTAATCTCACCTTTGAGATTGAGGACTTGGGGAAACTGATCAAAGTGCTCATCAAGAGGATACCACCACCGAAGGAGTAATTCGTCATCAGGTTTGGCATCCCCTTGGTCTGTTCCAAGCTTGGGGGAGTGCCACGGTATCACATCACTATTTTCTATCTTTTTACCTTTTTAGTAGAGTCATATCATGAATAGAGAAGTTATCGCGTAGGATGGTTTGCATTATGGAAGTGTCCCCTCTCTCGTTAGATATGTATCCCTTGGTGTGAGTAGCCATTATAGAATATTAATGAGAAGTTCTATCATTTACTCTTTTGCATATCTTATATTAGTTTTCAATTCATGATTATATGATTGATCTTGTTGTTAGTATTGGCATCACTTTGGGGTCATTGAGTCAATTTAGTTGGTTTTGGCGAACCTAGCTCGGTCAGTAGCAACACTATTTTTGAGAATTGAATAAAAAGATAGAAGTACTCTAAAGAAATATAATTTCATCATCCTTCTTTCTTGATTTTCTCATAAGTTTAGTATTCTCTAGTTAAGATCTTTTGTGCTTCCAAGGAAGATTGCGTGTTTGTTTTTATCGCTTGTATGTTTGTTTGTTTCCTTCAACTCTTATACTTGCTACCCAGCCTTGCTAGCTAAAAACCTGTACTAAGAGGGAATTCTTCTCGTGCATCCAATCCTTAAACCAAACCTATGCCATTTGTGTCCACCATACCTACCTATTAGCACAATTGCTATTCCAAGTAAATCCTTATTTTTATCTACCTTCCAAATTAAACTTGTTATGTGAAAATTAGTGATTAAATCTCTCACGAACTTGATGGCACACTTTACTTTCTTGCATTTAATAAACTTGAACCATTGTGCCCATCTATGTTGCGTATATGCTTGCGCTTTGTGAGTTGTGAATTAGCAGAACCATGGTGTCATGGGGAACGCTTTCAACATTGCACTGGTACTTTGTACCTAGTTGATATCATGTTCTTTTGTCTATGGATGTCGTCAGTGTGAAATGAAAGGGGAGCTTGTAAGTCCATGGAGTTATGCATGTGTGTTAGAGAAATGCCTGGGTCGCCGGTCTAATCCATGGTGTCATGGTGGAAACCTGCAGCGTAACCATAATGAGCATCTATGAAGCATTCTTCTTATAAAAAAAGAGATAGAGATTGAGAAAAAGAGAAAAAAAAAGAGATGATAAAAGAGGTAAGAGAGAAAAAAGCACCATATTCCCATGGTAAATAAGAAGATTGTTGAGATGCTTGTTGTCTGCTTGCCTTGTCATTTTGATATGGGGATTCTTCCGTATCATTGGGCAAGGGGTACCCCATTGGCGGTTCTCCATGATACACATGTGCTTACTATGACAAGAACTTACCGGTGACTAAACTTGAGTAGCACGAGGAGCGGCCCTCGTATTCAAGGGACATGAGATTTTCAACTGACAACTTGTTAAGCATATCCTCGTATTTGATCACTTTAACCTTAATCACCTAAAGATGCCTATGATAGGGGCAATGAGAGCTGAAAGCTAATAAGTATCATAATTTTTGGGAGCTCTTTATGAAACTTGAAATCCCTGCTTCCCTCTGCGAAGGGACTTTCTTTTAATTTTTAGTTGAGTGAGTAAACCTATTCACTTCTATCTCAGCAAGTATTTTGAGTTGTTGTGTTTCATTCATTCATATGGTGATTTATTCAATCATGTTTCTTATGTTCCTAGTTTTGCACTTTGCTCTTATCTTGGTGATTACTACTTTGAAAGCTATCATTGAAAATCAGTTATTTGTGAACTCTAGCAAATTGTCAACTATTCTTCGACCAAGAGCTAAGTTTGCCATTACCAATTATGATTCACTTTATGTATCTTTATTGTGTTTCCTTTACTTATTGCAAGTTAAGTTATATAATAGTGACTTGTCTTCTATTATGATCTATGTATTGATGAATGTGATGCTTCTTGTCCGTATTCTTTTATCGACTCTTCACTCCATAAACCTAAGGCCATGTTTATTGAGCTCAGTTTCGCTTGGGGACAAGCGAAGTCTAAGCTTTGGGGGAGTTGATACGTCCATTTTGCATCACTATTCTATATCATAATTTACTGTTATTCATTGATATATTTCATATTAAGAGATGATACTTATGTTATTTCATCTGTTTTTGCATGGTTGATGACTTTTGGAGCATGGACCGCTGTAGTCAGAATTCTGATGGAAAAGGTGCTGTTTGGAGGCAAAATTCACGAAGATCAGAAAATCCAGGAAAATATATGGAAAATCCTATTTTTCTAGAAGACGAAGGTTGCCAGAAGAAGGAGTGGAGATGGGCCACAGGGGGCCCACACCACCCCCTGGCACGGGCCACCCTAGGCCGCGCCACCAGGTGGTGTGGCCGCCCTGGCCCACCTCCATCTCTCCCCTCTAGTGTATATTATCTCCACGGAACCCTAATACCAGGGGAGTGACAACAGAAAGATTCAGCTGCCTTTGCATGGCGGATAACACCGAGAGAGAAAGATCTCTCCAGCAGACAGATTTCTGCCAGGGGAATTCCTTCCCGGAGAGGGGAGATCATCGCCATCAACACCAACATCAAGCTGGACTTCATCGGGATCATCATCATCATCACCACCAGCACCCTCATCACGATCTCCATATTGCTATAACAATTGGGTTCAATCTTGCATAGTTCTTAGGGGAAACTTTCCCGATGTTGATTACTCTTTGTAGTTGATGCTATTGAGTGAACCATTGAATTATTGTTTATGTTCAGATTTTTATACATCATTATTCCATCCCTGATCATGATCCATAGGATGTCTTGTGAGTAGTTCGTTTTGTTCTTGAGGACATGGGAGAAGTCATGTTGTTAGTAGTGGAATTGTGTTGAGAAAGATTCAATAGTTTGATATTTAAGTTGTGGTGTATTTCTTCTAGTGGTGTCATGTGAACGTAGACTACATGACACTTCACCTATATGGGCCTAGGGGGATGCATTGTGTATTTGGCTACTAATCGTAGGGGTTGCGGAGTGATGTAAACCTGAACCCCCGTTAGGAAACCATTGCACAAGGGACGTCAGGGTCTTAGAGTTTAAAGCTGTGGTTAGATTTCTACCTTAATTACTTTCTTGTACTTACGGATGTTTGCAAGGAGTATAATCACAAGTATGTATTAGTCCTAGGAAGGTCAGTACATTAGCACAGGTTCACCCACACAACACTTAGCAAACTAAAGAAGATTAATCGACTATATGAAGCGAAAGCACTTGACATAATTCCTGTGTGTCCTCGAGAACGTCTGGTCATCTTAAGTAATACAATCGGCTTGTCCTTTGCTGAAGGAAGGATTGGGCCACTTGTTGCATTTATTCTTATTGTCCTTTATTTACTCGTACTTTATTTACTTGCATTATCAAAAAACCCTAAAAATCCATTTGCTAAGTATTTGCAGAGAATTCCTGATCCATAGCACTAGCCAGCATCTTCTGCTTCTCGTTGGGTTCGACACTCTTACTTATCGAAAATACTGCGATACAACCCTATACTTATGGTCATCAAGTCCCGTAGTGGACCCTCGCAGTTACATGCTGACAAGTAGGGCCACATTCTGTCGGGTCCCGTAGTGGACCCTTGCCTTTACATGCTAACAAGTGGGGCCGTATTCAGTCGGTTCCCATAGTGGAAACCTCTCTCCACATATCCAGATTAGTATGGGACCCATAGCTTATCCACGTGAGCGTCGGACCCATAGCTTACCCAGGTTGGCATTGCAAGATGGGACCCCGAGCCAGCCCCGCGCCCGCACCTGTGCCCGCGCCCTTGCCATTGCCTCCCTTTTCTTCTTCTTCTCCAGCGACGGCGACCCTTTGTCCAGCTTCATTTTCATGTAGTGAAATGTAATGCATAAACTTACATATACGAAAATTATACACCTTTGAACACTTTGAAATCGCACTTAGGACATGATAATGTTGTGCTAATAAAATCCTAATCATTTATCATTTCCATGGAGTGAAATATAATGTATAAACTTGTGTATATGAAACTTATAAACCTTTGAACACTGTGAAATCACACTTAATACGTGATAATGATGTGCTAACAAAATTTTGAGAGATTATCATTTTCTCCCCCATTTCATAGAGTGGAATGTAATGCATAAACTTGCATATACGAAAATTATGCACATTTGAACTCTTTAAAATTGCACTTAATACGTGATAATATTGTGCTAAGAAAATCTTGATAGATTATCATTTTAATAGAGTGAAATGTAATGCACAAACTTGCATATACGAAAATTATACACCTTTGAACACTTTCCCTTCAAATTATATTCAAAATTATCTGTTTACGGAGTTAAAGTACCGGTGGCAAACTCATTATTTTGCATGGATAGAAGGGTGCCCCCCGACAGATATAGGTGTTATTATGTCCGCTAGATCACAGAGGATCAATGGTTGGTGGGCACGATCCACGTGACAACTTTCCTAACCAATCAGAGTGTAGCAGCCAAGATGAGCACATGTGTGAGAGATTGTGACTAAGAGAGAGGGGAAAACTGAGTAGAACTTAAGAACCAAGGGCAAAACTGAGTAGAACTTAAAAACCAAGGGCAAGACTGACAAAGGGATTCAAATAAAAAAAGAAAGAGATTTAAAAAATGGAAAGTGCATCTTTTATACAATAAAATACATCTTGTCATACATCAAACTATTTGCAATTCCAATATACACCAGTTTGACAATTATTGCCTCATTCAGACAAACTATGTTTTGGGGAGGGATGTTTTGGGAAGAGGCTTGAGTAGAAAACCATGAACCTTCATAGATAGTAGGTGACGAGGGTTTAACTCGTCAATTCCCATCGTTATGGACTTGGGTTTTGGAGAAGAAGGGAGCGCTGGAGGCATTAGTCGGCTAGCAAACAAGCACACATGGACGCAAGTTTTACCCAGGTTCAGGCCTCGTAGAGGTTCCTACTCCTGCTTGTCTGCTCTTGGAATTAACAAAGGAATCAAAGATTACAGGGGTGCACAGATGCAATCTAGCGAGAGTTGTGGAAACTCTGCCCCCTCCTAGCCTTTATATAGATAGGCTAGGTCTCGGGTAGCAGGTCAAGTCAGTTACAGATTAGGGTTTACCCTTTTGAACTTTCTATCTCAAACTTCTTTTTGTCTCGCAAGCAATCGAAGAGTCCGTGGGTCACCCGAATTCTGCATTTGGCCTTGGTAACGATGTGGGCTTATACCATATCTAGGCCGTATATGCGAAGCTCGAGTATCTATAGGGTATACCCATGTCAGTAGCCCTGAGTGTCCAGTGGATTCGCAGATTCAACTGGAGACTTCATGAAGCCTTTCGAGTGCATGACTGAGCATATTTTCGAGTGTTCAGTTTGTGTCATAGGGATTGTTCATATACGTGCCTGATTTATCCGATGTATCGGTATCAGTTAACTGCCTTAAGGCAAAACAACGCAATCTACTCAAACTCGAGTCCCCAGACTCGAATTCAGAAAAGTGCTGGCGTAATTCAACTTAGGCTGCGGAGGTCTTACAAGAGTCGAATTCCAGTGTATAAGTGTGAGCACTCGATGCGTCTATCAAGGCATGTTCATCGTACCTGCAGGCATGGATATGTTTCTGGTAGTGCACACCAGATGCGTTGCCAGGCCTTTTTCAGGTCTTATCTTCACGCTATAAGCGCGGCATCCATTTTTTTGTCATCACGGAGATGATTCGGGTGGCCCAGGAGACGCAGTCTCTTTGTAGGGAAAGTATGAGGCGGAGTCGCCATAGCATTCGAGTGTGGATGTTATCAACACACAGTACAGTGTACAAATAATCATAGGGTGCGTGACCAGCGCTCCCTATGGGAGTAGCCCCCAAGTGCCTGGTTGAGTCGAAGACTCGAGCGGGGACTAAAGACTTTTTGCGACTGCTTTCGTCTTTTGTTGCTTGTTTCAGTCGAATTTGCTTTCGGCACTCCCTATGGGAGTAACCCATAATTCACAATCGAATCATAGATTCGAGTGATTGGTTTGTCTTGAATGTTCATATACCTGCATAAAGATAATCATAGGGTGCACGACCAGCGCTCCCTATGGGAGTAGCCCCCGAGTGCTTGGTTGAGTCGAAGACTTGAGCAAGGACTAAAGTAGTCAAAAAAATTCTTCTGCTGGCATCAATGACGTCAGTGCTGACGATGTGATGACCCCATTTGCCCGCATGAGCGGTTTTGACGGGACATGACGAGCGGTGGGTCCCACTTTCTGACTTTGATTTGACTAGGCGTGCGTAATCTTTTGTTTTAACTGCGTCTCCCTGATTTCCGTGCGTAATCGAAATAGTGGGGGACGGTTCATGGTTCAGCTTCGCCACGTGTCGATGGCGATGTGCGCCACGCGTCCAGTAGGGTTTCTGTTGGCCGTTGGATGGCATCCGTGAAGGGGTTAAGTAGCAGCGTAGCTGCGGTAAATTCCCCATCTCTTCTTGCTCGTGCCTCCTTCACCATGCTGCTCTCTCTGATTCCTTGCGCACTTTCTCTTCGCGGCACTAGACCATCTTCGTGTCTTCCCCAGTTACTTCCTTCATTCGCATCGCCATCGAAATATGGGTAAAAATAAGGAAGCGCCGCCGCTGGATCTGCGGCCACCATTGCCGCCACCAAGAAGAAGGGTGGTACCACCACCATGGGCACCAACGCCACCAGTGCTGGGAAGAAGAAGAGTGCGGGAACCCGCATCACCAACGGTTCCCGACGCGCGTCCATCATCAAGCCTGCCGAGCTGCATCTTCATCATCAAGATGGAGTTCTTCCACCCGCGGAAGACGACTCGCGAGTGCCCGGTGACGAGGTAATCCCTTATCCTCCTCCGGGTTTCTGGGTGATGTTCCTTGCGTTCATCATCCGAGGTCTTTCTCTCCCCCTGCATCCTTTCTTCAGGGGTCTCCTTTGTTTCTATGGGCTCCAGCTGCACCAGCTGTCCCCAAATTCTATTCTCCACATCTCTTGCTTCATCACTCTTTGCGAGTGCTGGCTCGGAATTGAGCCACACTTTGGCCTCTTGAAGAGGCTTTTTAAGCTGAAACGTCAGTCGACGCCCGACTCGGTAGTCTATGATTTAGGTGGCTGCGGGATCCACGTCGACTCCTCTGTCACCTATTTTGACATCAAGCTCACCGCGTCCATCCAAGGATGGAGAGACAATTGGTTCTACATCCGCGACCATAAGGCCGACGGAGAGCACTACAGACTCGTGCCCTTCGTTCCCATGGCGCCTTGCAAGAGGAGGCGCTCCTGGAAGAATGTTGTGATGCCTGGCGAGTCCGAGGAAACGGAGGTGCTGTATAAGTGCGTCTGCGACATCGAAAGTCGCATAGGCAAAGAAGAGGGAGGCGCCACTCTCATTCGCACGTGGTTGCGCCACCGCGTCCAGCCTCTGCAGGCCAGAGTCCACCCAATGTACTGCTGGGCTGGTGCGAGCAATGTCACTCGCGTATCTGCCGATGGCATTTCTGCGGGTGAGGTGGACAGGAGGTTGCGATTGATGACCAAGTATACCGCCAAGGAGGATCTCCTGGGCAAACTAGTCGTGCTTCCTTTCGATGCCTCTAACCCTCCTCCTAAGGTAGAATTGTACTACGAAGTAGTTTTCTTTGTCGATTGCCACCAAGTACTTGATATATAGTAATGTATCTTCTAAATGCTGGATTGGAAGGTGTCTTCCAATTTGCCCCCTCGTCCTGAAGGAGTTATCCCTCCCGAAGTGCAGGAAGAGGACAAGTCGGAGTCGACCGTCCCAATTGAAGAGGAAGATGGAGCCCCCGAGTCTAGCGACCATGATACTCGCAAGCGTTCTCGCAGTGAGGACTCGGATGCCTCATCGCTGAAAATGCCGGAAGGTCCTTTTGTTGTTGCAGAGGAGCCAATCCCTGCTGTTCTTATTCGCTCCATGGCTCCTCCTGCTCAGAAGAAGCTGTGACTGCCGAAGGAATCGTCGGAGGAGGAATCCTTCGACCTCGATAAATTTAACTGGTGAGTTCTGCATTCACGACATCATCTTGGTTTCTTTTGGAGTTGCTTTTCTGAAGTTTTTGCTGGATGTGTTTTGTAGTCAAGCGGCGTTGTCGTCTTCTGACGACGTCCATTTTGTGAAAGAGTCTGGAGTCGTAGACTCCAAGGCCAAGGATGTGGCCGAGAGCTCTCCTTCTCCTCTAGTGGTGGCCCACTTCGGGCACAATTCTTCGAGTTCCCCGCATGCTGGGGAACACCAGATGGTTGCCCGGACGACTGCGCAACAGTCATCTTCGAAGTCCCTCGAGGATCACGTAAGCGTCCTTTTTGTTGTTTTGACAGTCAAATTTATACTTTGTGCTACCGCTGAATCTTTGATTTTCTCTTGATGCAGCTTATTGTGAAGGAAGCTGCTCGCCTGGCGGAGCAAGTCCTTGTCATGGGTCGACAACACGCTATGCTGGACAATCGCCATTGTGTCGTCGAAGGTTAGTTTTGGCTTCGTCTTTTGTCTTCGTGAAATTTATAAACTCGATTGATGATACATCCTGTGCTTTGTAGTTGAGCACAATGAACTTCTTCATCGTGTTACTACCCTTGAGAAGGCGCTTGCTGATACATTGCAAATGTATCTATAATTTTTGATGTTCAATGCTTGGTTTTATCTACTTTCTTGTGTTTTGTTCCAACTTTGGAGTACTTTTCATATGATTTCTTGGACTAACCTATTAACAAGATGCCACAGTGCCAGTTGCCTGTTTTCTGCTGTTTTTGGTTCCAGGAAGTCAGAAAATGAATATTCTCGGAATTGGACGGGACAAAAGCCAAAGTTACTATTTTCCCTAAAGACTCACGGAGCCAAAAAGAGAGCCGGAGAGGGGCCACAGGGTGGCCACACCCCCTGCTGGCTAGCCCAAGCCGCCGGAGGCATGGTGGGCCTCGTCGGCCACCGACCTTGCCTATTTCGCCTATAAGAGCCTCCCGAGGCAGAAACCCTAAATAGTCAATCATAAATCCACGAAAATTTCTGCAGCGCCACGAAGAGGAGATTCAGATGAAAGTCTCTATTCCGCACCTCACGGACGGGGAAGTGCCCCCGGAGCCATCTCCATCGATCTCCACCGCCATCTCCATCACCATTGTTGATTCCCATGATGAGGAGGGAGTAGTTCTCTCTCAAGGCTAATGGTTCTACCGGTAGCTATGTGTTCATCTCTCTCTCTATGCATGACCTTATTGAGATTATGAGCTTGTAATCTATAGATCTACCGGGCTACTCAAGTGCTTTAATAGATCTCTGCTCTCCCCATGTGTGTGAAAGTGACAGTGTGCACACCATGGTGGCACTTAGGCTAGAGATTACAAATACTTGTTATGAGTTATATTTGGAGTTGGATGTCTTTATGAAATTGTGGTGTTTGTTGGACTCATCTAGTACTCAAGGTGACAGTGTGGGGTTTTCTAGATGGGAAAGGCTTACTTTGAGGTGTGCTGTTATAGCCCTACCAACGATTAGAATGTCCAACCGGAGAGTAGTTCAGCGTAGTATCATAAAGAAGACTATATTTATATGAGAGTGTTCACTAGTGAAAGTATGATCCCTAGGCCTTGTTTCTAAGCACTGAAACACCGTTTGCTTTTAGATCTATTACATGTTTGCTTGCTTCTACCTTTATTTCAGTTTTACTTTAGTCTTTTCCATGCCATCAAGTTATCTTCTATCACCGTTACCACTTATAATTATCCATACCACTTATATTTCACTATCTCTTCGCCGAACTAGTGCACCTATACACCTGACAAGTGTATTGGGTGTGTTGGGGACACAAGAGACTTCTTGTATCTTGATTGCAGGGTTGCTTGAGAGGGGATACCTTTGACCACTTCCTCCCTGAGTTCGATAAACCTTGGGTGATCCACTTAAGGGAAAACTTGCTCCTGTTCTACAAACCTCTGCACTTGGAGGCCCAACAACTGTCTATAAGAATAGAAGTGCATAGACATCAAGCTATTTTCTGGTGCCGGTGCCAGGGAGGTAAGGTAAAAGGTATTCACACCGGAGGATTAAAGAAGAAGAACCTCCCACGGCAAATGCCTATTTTCTGGCGCCTTTGCCGGGGAGGTAAGGTAAAAGGTACTCACATCCTCCGGTGTGAGTGCTCGAAGTTATTTCCTTTAGATTCTGCAATTGTGTCTTTTTGTTTCTTGTTTTCACTAGTTAGGCTTAATGGAAAACAACAACAAAATCAGAGAGCCTTTTAGTATTTTTCCTAAGATAGAACTTGAATTGTCTGAAAAGAAAATTAAAAAACCCATGGAACTTTCTTTGCATTCTAATAGCAATGTTATTAGTATGAATCTTTTGAACACCTTTGTTACTAATTCTATGGAAACGTCTAAGCTTGGGGAAGTTAGTTTTTATGAAAATGATCTTTTTAGTTCCCCAGCTTTAAAGAAGAAAATTTGCTCTGATGATACTTTATCTCCCATATGTGGTAATTCTGATGATACTTGTGATATTTTAAATCCACATACTAAAAGCATCCCTTTTTAAATACCTATAAAAATTGTTGAACGTGTTATGAATAACTCGTATTTTGTAGATGGAACTGTCCATCCTGGTGATCATTTACTCCTTATACATGAATTATGCGAGTTGTTCAAGTGTGCAGGTATTTCAATAAACCAAGTTAAGAGGAAGCTATTCCCTATTTCACTTAAGGGCAAAGCAAGGGAGTGTTATGAGCTACTAGATGATCCTCATCATTTGGAGTGGAAGGAACTTGAATCTCTCTTTTACTCTAAATTTTATCCTCCTCATGAAATTCATAAAGATAGGAATTACATTTATAATTTTCATCCTCATGATGGAGAAAGTATTGCCCAAGCATGGGGGAGATTGAAGTCACTAATGCTCAAATGTCCCATTCATGAGCTCCCCAGTAATATTGTTATTAATAATTTCTATGCAAGGCTTTCAGGACATTACAAGGACTATCTAGATACTTGTTTAGAGGGATCCTTCACAAGTAAGGAGGTCAAAGCTAAGTGGGATCTTCTTGAAACAATTCAAAGCAATACCGAAGATTGGGATAACAACAAAGGTAAAGAACCAGGTATAAACTATGAGAATGATTGCATTAAGTCTTTTGCTGAAACTATTGATTTTCAAGAGCTTAGTGCTAAATATGGTCTTGATCCTCAAATTCTTGTTGATTGTTATAGAACCTTTGCTTCTCATATTAATGCTCCTAAAGAAAAATGGGACATGTATCATGAGCCTTATAAAGACACTTGCATGGAAAATGAAATTGTTATTAATGATAGCAATAAACATGCTCAAACCTCTGAAAGTAGTACTTCTTATAAGCATGTTAATTTTTGTGGAATACATAGACCTTGTGAGAATAATCAAATTGAAGAAGAATATTGTATCACCCACAGGAATGAAAAAACTAGAACGTGGTATAAGGCTCTAAATGATCTTGGTAAAAAAGTTTGTGCCTTTTATCCTTTTATTTGTGAACTTTGCTTTGAAGTGGGTCATTTCAATTTTCAATGCTCAGGCCATAATAATAGCCCTTCTAATCCAATGAGTACTGCAAGTTTGTATTGTGATGACATGATCACTCCTAATCAACATGATGAACTTACATTATTTTTGGGGTGTGAAGAGTTATCAAGAAAAACCTCTTTGGTAGATATGGGTGGTTTTGATATGAATAGTGTCCTGCATGGTTGTCATCTTTATTGTGTTGATAATTGTCACACAAATACTTACATACAAAATATTATAGAAGATGATATTTTACCAAAATATGACAAGACTAATATGAGTTTTGATCTTATTAATGAAAAGAAGGAATCCTCCAAAGTTTCTTCTATTGTCTCTAACAATGAACCAGGGTATATGGAGAAGCTTCCTTTCAAGCCTCTCCCTCCTAAAGAGAATAAGAAAAAGAAGAAGAGGAGGAGTAAAAGGAGGGAGGAAATGGTATTGTCCCCTAAGCATGTTGCTCCTATTATAGTTTTTGATGAGTCTGAACTCGATGATGTTCCTATGCCTGTTACCTATAGTAGTTATCATGATTGGGAAAAGCACAATTATTTTGATATTGAAAATCTCTTTGGTACCAATTCTGAAAATGATGATATTAATAATTGCTATACTATTAGTGTTATCCATGATCCTTCCAATGATGATATGTTTACAAATGAACACACTTGGGAAGATAACTATTCTATTGCTTATGATGATGCTATACCTCCAATATATGATGATTGCAATGATGAATATGATATTTTCAGTCCACCTACTATTGAGGAGGAAATTAATTATGATTACAATATCCCTCCTATATTTGATGATTATGGTGATGAAAATAATAATGATAGCTATTTTGTTGAATTTTATCCCACTATAGTCAATAAGAATGACTATGTTTATGAGGGGAGTATTAATTCTTTTATGCATGTGGCTCATGATAAGAATGTTTCTTGTGATAGTTATATTGTTAATTTTATTCATGATGCTACTGAAAGTTATTATGAGAGAGGGAAACATGGTTTTATGTATCTCAACAACATTAAGTTTCCCCTCTTTATGTTGAAAATTTTGAAGTTGCACTTGTTTTGCTTTCCTATGCTTGTTGCTTTGTGCTTTCATGACTTGTTTCTTTACAAGATTCCTATGCATAGGAAGTGGGTTAGACTTAAATGTGTTTTGAATTTTTTTCTTGATGCTCTCTTTTACTTCAATTCATATTTCTTATGTGAGCATCTTCTCAAACTATCATGCCTAACTTAAAGGCGTTAAAGAAAAGTACTTATTGGGAGATAATCCAAAAGTTTTAGATGAGTCTTGGAAGTTATTACTTCAGTAATAATCGCTCCTTATCCTTTTTATTTGCATTTTGTGCCAAGAGTAACCTCTAATGAGAGAGAAGTAATGATTGGGAAAGTTGCTGTGCCGAAACAGATTTCTGTGCTTCACCGTAAAAATTCGTGTAAAATGTCTGTACGTCATTTTGAGGCGTGAATTTTTGCGTTTATGCCCCAGGTTGTTATCTAACTTTCATTAGTTCAACACGTTTTTATTTGAGCAACAGAAGGTCTTCGAAATTTTTTGTATTTACCTGCTGGTCTGTTTTGACAGATTTCTGCCATTTTCAGCATTTGCTTCTTGTTGGTTCCTTTTTGAGTTCTTTTGGGGAATTGAGCTTTTCGAGGGAAGTGCTACAGTAGCTAGTGTTTTAATGGAAGTTTTATTGGTCTTGGAACTGAACCTAAAGACTTATTATCTTGAGTGCACTAATGTTGCTAATAAAGATTGTGTGAAATTTTGTATGAAGGAAAAATTTCAGGTGTATGGAAGGAATGAGTAATGAGATGAAGGATGGACTAAAGCTCAAGCTTGGGGATGCCACGCGTGTCACCCCAAGAAATATCCAAGAAGTACAAGCATCAAAGCTTGGGGATGCCCAAGGCATCCCCTTCTTCATCAATAAAAATTTCAGGTTTCTTCCAAACACTTCATTTTTATTGTTTCATGCACAATTGTGTTGTTCTTGGAGCGTCTTCTTTTTCGTTTTCGTTTTCATTTTGGTTTTTTGTTTTGCTTGGTTTTCTTAGTTTGCTGAATAAATTGGTTGGACCCCCTCTTTCCTACATTGGTTTTCAAATACTTTGGTTTGGATTGGAAAAGAGTAGGAAAGTTCATGCTTAAGTGGTAAAGATAGCTTGTTTTTGATTGTGGCCTATGCTTTGTCATGCCATGCTTGATATTGTTTTGGCTTTATGCTTAGTATTCTTTGTTGTAGCATGACTTGTTATAAACAATTGAGATTGCTTAATGTGCCTTGGATGAATCATGCGTTGTTTTAGCATATTAAAGCATAGTATTGTGGTATTCTCCTTTGATGCTTTATTTGGGTTGACTTGGCGAATGCTCACACCATGTTATGACTATTTCAAGTCACCATAGCCTTTATGATCCTTTAGTTTTCAACTTGTAGTATCACTTTATGCTTTGATCAATGATGTTTTGTCGCTCTGCATGATTATGGCCATTATTGCTCTCTTAGTTTGTTGCTCCCAGTCTTTTGCTAGCCTCCACAACCAAGTATGAGTTACACTCATGCATCCAACTCCTTAAACCAAGTTATTCCAAAGAGTCCACCATACCTACCTACTAGCTTATGCTATTCCAAGTATATTCATGCTTTTGTTTACCTTCCAAATTAAACTTGTTATGAGAAAACTAGTGATTAAAGCTCTCACGAACTTGATGGCACACTTTACTTTTTTTGCCCTTAATAAACTTGAACCATTGTGTCGTCTATGTTGTATATGCTTGCACTTATTTGTTGGGAATTAGCAGAACCATGCTTTCATGGGGAACGCTTTCAACATTGCACTTGGTACTTGTATCTAGTTGATATCATGCTCTTTTGTATATGTATGTCGTCGGTGTGAAATTAAAGGGGATCTTGTAAGTCCATGGAGTTATGTATATGTGTTAGAGAAACGCCTGGGCCGCTGGTCTAATCCATGCTGACATGGTGGAAACCTGCAGCGTAACCATAATGAGCTGTCTATGAAGCATTCTTCTTATAAAAAAAAGAGTCCTATATTGAGAAAAAGGAGAAAAGAAAAAAAATAGATTATGAAAAGAGGAAAGAGAGAAAAAAGCACCATATTCCCATGGTAAATAAGAATATTGCTGAGATGCTTGTTGTCTGCTTGCCTTGTCATTTTGATATGGGAATTCTTCCGTATCATCGGGCAAGGGGTACCCCGTTGGCGGTTCTCTATGATACACATGTACTTACAATGACAAGAACTTACCGGTGACTAAACTTGAGTAGCATGAGGAGCGGCCCTCGTATACAAGGGACATGAGATTCCTAACTTATACTTCGTCAAGCATGTACACCATAGTTTGTTCACTTTAACCTTAATAACTTCAAGATGCTTATGATAGGGGCAATTAGAGCTGAAAGCTATAAGTACCATAATTTTTGGAAGCTCTTTATGAGACTTGAATCCCTGCTTCCTTTTATGAAGGCCTTTCTTCCACCATTATATTGAGTCTCCACCTTCTATCTTGATGCACCTACTTTGAGAGCATAGTGGCCATTCTTAGTTCTATGTGCATTGTCCCAAGACTAGTTGATTGATGCATACCTTGATATTGCTTGTTTTAAACTATTTGTATCTAGTCACTCTTATGAACTTTGAAGGTGTCCTATGCATTTATATTTGCTACTCTATGAGGGACAAGCTGAATGCCACTATGCTATGTTTTCTTTATGTGAAACAAACAAACGTCTTGTAAAGCATTGTTATTCATGAATCTTTTTTTTGTGTCTTTTCATGTTGCATCATAGTTTCTTTGTCTTATTGCTAGAACTTTGTCTTTCATGTTATGATTGAAGTACTATGATCCCAGCTTTGAATGTTTTACAAGTACTTTGATCAAGTTTATGATGGTGCATGTCACCTCAAAAATTATTCTTTCTTTTTATCACTTACCTACTCGAGGACAAGCAGGAGTTAAGCTTGGGGACGTTGATACATTGCAAATGTATCTATAATTTTTGATGTTCAATGCTTGTTTTTATCTACTTTCTTGTGTTTTGTTCCAACTTTGGAGTACTTTTCATATGATTTCTTGGACTAACCTATTAACAAGATGCCACAGTGCCAGTTGCCTCTTTTCTGCTGTTTTTGGTTCCAGGAAGTCAGAAAATAAATATTCTCGGAATTGGACGGGACAAAAGCCAAAGTTACTATTTCCCGGAAGACTCGTGGAGCCAGAAGGAGAGTCGGAGAGGGGCCACAGGGTGGCCACACCCCCCTTGGTGCGGGCTAGCCCAGGCTGCGCTAGGGCATGGTATGGGCCCCCTGGCTGGCCACCGACCATGCCTCTTTCGCCTATAAGAGCCTCCCGAGGCAGAAACCCTAAATAGTCAATCAGAAATCCACGAAAAGTTCTCCAGCGCTGCCGCCACCGAAGGGGAGATTCGAGGGACAGAAAGTTTCTGTTCTGGCACCCTGCCGAGACGGGGAAGTGCCCCCGAGCCATCTCCATCGATCTCCATCGCCATCTCCATCACCATTGCTGATTCCCATGATGAGGACGGAGTAGTTCTCTCTCGAGGCTAAGGGTTCTACCGGTAGCTATGTGTTCATCTCTCTCTCTCTCTATGCATGATCTTATTGAGATCATGAGCTTGTAATCTATAGATCTACCTGGCTACTCAAGTGCTTTAATAGATCTCTGCTCTCCCCATGTGTGTGAAAGTGACAGCGTGCACACCATGGTGGCACTTAGGCTAGAGATTACAAATACTTGTTATGAGTTATATTTGGAGTTGGATGTCTTTATGAAATTGTGGTGTTTGCTGGACTCATCTAGTACTCAAGGTGACAGTGTGGGGTTTTCTAGATGGGAAAGGCTTACTTTGAGGTGTGTTGTTATAGCCCTACCAACGATTAGAGTGTCCAACCGGAGAGTAGTTCAGCGTAGTATCATAAAGAAGACTATATTTATATGAGAGTGTTCACTAGTGAAAGTATGATCCCTAGGCCTTGTTTCTAAGCACTGAAACACCGTTTGCTTTTAGATCTATTACATGTTTGCTTGCTTCTACCTTTATTTCAGTTTTACTTTAGTCTTTTCCACGCCATCAAGTTATCTTCTATCACCGTTACCACTTATAATTATCCATACCACTTGTATTTCAATATCTCTTCACCGAACTAGTGCACCTATACACCTGACAAGTGTATTGGGTGTGTTGGGGACACAAGAGACTTCTTGTATCTTGATTGCAGGGTTGCTTGAGAGGGGATACCTTTGACGACTTCCTCCCTGAGTTCGATAAACCTTGGGTGATCCACTTAAGGGAAAACTTGCTGTTGTTCTACAAACCTTTGCACTTGGAGGCCCAACAACTGTATACAAGAATAGAAGTGCGTAGACATCACTTGCCACGGCGGTGAAGAATCGGGTTGAAGCAGTCAAAACTCTAGAGGAGTCACGAAAGCGCGAAGAGGATTTGCGCGCCTCCACTGCTGAGAGGGAAAAGTTGTTCGAAGAACAACTTTTCTCGATTGCCCAGTCTCTCTCATGTATTTTTTTTCCAGCTGGATTTGCGTTGCTCCTTGCTTGATGTCGTATTGCTGTGCTAACACCTTATGTATGCAGATGTCGGTGGCCTGAGCTTCGACGCCTAGTCCCTTCGCCGTGAAGATGGGTTGGCTGGTGCCGTGGCCGCAGTCGAGGACCATAGATCTTCCCTTCAGGGGACATTGACGAAGGCCAAGGGTGTGCTCAGTCGCATCTGTGAGGATCTGACTCCCAAGGCTAAGCTGATTGATAACCTTGAGGACCTAGTGGAGTCCCTTACTGGGGGTATTCCCATGGACTTCAAGAACTCGCGGCGGTCTGTTGGCGCTACAATGGCACTCGTGATGGCGCATGCCCATGGCGTGGAGCTGGATCCCTCCGCGATCTCCAAGGCGATGCCTGTCGGCGCGGATGGCCAACAGGTAGTGTTTGCTCCCTTCGCTACTGGCTGTGGTAACTATGGACCGCTGCTCATCGACACAGTCGCAAAATATTCTATGGAGCTGCAACGAGCGAAGAAGGCGGCGAAGACTGCGGCATCAAGGGCCACCACTAGGAAGTCTGTGGCATCATAGGCTGCCACGGATTCGATGAGGCCTCCGAAGTCAAAGTCCAAGTCGAAGAAGCAGATTGCTCCTTAGTTGCTGATCTGTAATAGTTGTATCTATCTTTTGTTGGAACTATGCTTTTGTGGGAGTATCCCTGTCGAGACTTTGATGTGCTTGAATGCATTCATGCCTTTTTCAATGTATTCCTGGTCCATTATTTGCTTCTTGCTTGATTGTGATAGGGCACGTCGAGTGGTCCTTCGAGTGATCCTCGTGACTCTCCTCCCACCGATGAAACCATGGCGCAGCCGCATTCAAAGGTGGAGGAACTATCATTGCTATCGCGATTGCGCGACCGCATTAAGCAGTTGGAGCGCGAGTTGCCCATCATCCGTGGTAGCGCAGATGTGTGGAAGTCGAAAGCGGAGAAGGCCACCGCCCGTGAGAAGTATCTCTTGGAGGAAGTGGCACAGCTGAATGAGCAGTTCAAAATGTTAGCTTTCTGCCTTCTCATCTTTTCTTTTAGTTAGTCGCTGCGATGCCTTGTCTTCACACTTTGTCATTTTTGCTTGGTGTAGTTGTCAACGCTTGTCATCTGCAGGATGAGAAGGACTGTGTGGCCGTTCGAATGAACAACTTGACCTAGGAGCAGCTACATGCGAGTGGGTATTTTTGGGTGGACCACGACCGTGCAGTTGCCTTGGCGACCCTGCAGGATCGTTCTTCTCGAGTGCTCCAATGCTTGAAGAAGGCGTAGTCGTGCCTTAAGCACATTTATGAAGCCATGTTTCCTCTCGACGTGGTGCCTTCAAGCTTGATGGCCCTTCTGGCAAAGTTCCAGGATATGAGGGCGGTCCGCGAGTGCGTGCGACAACAGTTAGTAGCAGGTGCTAAAGATGTGTTGTCGCTGGTGCGACTGCATAGGCCGGATGTAGATGTTGCGTCTATTGCCGCTGGGCCGCCGCCTCTGCCAGAAGGTATGACCTGAGACATGGTTCCGCACTATCAAGCGGTTGATCGGCCAGCAGAGGACATTGTCGATTTGTTCGAGGAGCAAACACACGTTCTTCTTTTGCAGCAATAGCACGACTTTTATCTTGCACATAATTGTATAAGTGTTGTAAAGTTCATATGATTGTATTGGGTGTATTTTAGCACCCATTGATATGTGAAGAGCTTGTGAGCTTATATATTTTTCGAGTGTATTGTACTCTGTAGTTCCTTTTCGTTAGCCTAACGTGTGTTTATCTCAGCACCTTGCCAACCTGTCAGGTGTGCTGCAGCTGGGTTGGTGTTTATCAAGGGTTCGATTAGTGCGTCAGCTACTCAGGATACCGCGATTAGTTCATAGAACAAAAGTGTAAAGGGTGGCGTAGCGCCCGAGTGATGAAATTGCAGGAAAGTAGAAAAATACACAGAGTTTCGGGGCACTTAGCTTTATTTATTCCCAGAATAGTATGAGGTACAATGTGTGGCTAAGTATCCTGGCTGAATAGCCTTATTTGTAATGTAAAAAAACCACTAGGGGTAGAAGCAACGCAGCTGCGTGACGTTCCAGGGGTTGGAGTATGCGACTCCTGTCTCGAAATCTTAAAGGCGATAGGCGCCACCTAGCATTACTTCTGTAATCACGTACGGTCCTTCCCAAGGGGACTCGAGCTTGAGATGCCCGTGTTGCTTCAGTCGCAGGACCAGGTCTCCTTCGACGAAGGATCTGGGGCGTAGCCTTCTGCTGTGGTAGTTGCGGAGGCTCTGCTGGTAGATCGTTGATCCCTCTGCTGCTATCTCGCGTGCCTCGTCAAGGAGGTCGACAGAGGCTTCGAGAGCGAGGGTTGACTCCTTCTCGCTGTACGCAACCACTCTTGGGGATTTGAAGCGCACCTCTGCGGGTAGTACTGCTTCAGCACCGTGCACCATGAAGAACGGGGTGTACTCCGTGGCGCTGTTTGGAGTTGTGCACAAGCTCCAAAGAACGGATTGCAGTTCATCTGGCCAGCACCCTGCGGCTTGTTTGAGTGGTCGAAGGAGTCATTTCTTGATTCCGCCGCAGACCAAGCGAAGATTTCCCAGTGCTCACGGAGGAATTCGACGAGCGTGAGTTCCTATGCAGAACTCAAGTTGTTGGCGATGAGGGTCGTCTTGGTCGGGTCCGTCAGATGGACCTGGACTTTCTTCGTGTGCACCGATGAGTCGAAGGACAGGTCGGGTGAACTTGGCCTGCTCAGGGGAGGCAGACTATTGTCTATTGACTCCTTCAATATTGCGAGTTCCTCCTGCATGTCGAAGGACTGGGAGATTCTGTTGAATTCCCTATCGCAGCTGTCGGACCTCTCAAAGTTTCCATTGATTGTGATGACGCTGTTTGGACCTGGCATTTTCATCTGCAGGTAGGTGTAGTGCGGCACCGCCATGAACCTAGCGAACGTGATGCATCCGAGGATGAAGTGGTATTGTGAGGGCCAGTCGACAACCTCAAAGTCAATGTGCTCTCGCCGAATGTTTTGCGGCGTGCCGAAGATGACATCGAGGTTGATTTTGCCCAGGGGATATATGCCCTTCCCTGGGACGATGTCGTGGAACGCCGTGTCTGAAACTTCTAGGCAAGTTAGGGGGATCCTCATCGCACGCAAGGTACTCACGAACATGAGGTTGATGCCGCTTCCGCCATCCATGAAGACACGACTCATATCGAAGCCCCCGATCTGCGCCTCGAGTACGAGGGGACAGTGGCCTAGACAAGGAACTTGACACAGATGATCGTGCCTGTCGAAGGTGATGCAGGAGTCACTTCCACTGAGGTACTCAGTGGTGGAGGGTGGAGAGTTTATCGCCAGATTGACTTGGCAAGTGATGGCCTTCTGCACTCGATTTGAGGGACGCCCCTTTTGGATCATCCCCATGTTGCCCACGGCTCGAGGGTATGGTTCGCCTCCGTGATGCTGGACTCGCGTGGCCGCGGATGGTGGTGGCCCGGGCGATGGTGGAGGGGCTCCATGGGCCACAACGCCCGGGGCGGCTCCATAGCCCCTGTTGACCGCGTCGCGATTTATCCGAGCCAGGCCCTCATGTAGTTTGAGGAATTCGCGGCAGTCCTTGAGAAGATGGCTGGATTTCTTCTTGCCGTCGTGCTTGTCGATGTAGAAGTGCATGTTGCATGCCCGGACAGTTTGTCCTTGAGAGATGTTGCGGGTGCCTCTTCGCGAGTGCGGTGCTGCCACACTTATATGGTTTTTCTGCTGTTGCGGTATCCACCACTGCGATATCCGCTGTTGCGGTTGTCGTTGCGTTTGTCGGCATAGCCGGCTGTGACCATGTTGACCTTGTCACGGTCATCGTAGACGCGCATTCGACGTTTGCCTCGGATGTCGTGTCTGCGTCCGAGGTCGTCATCATTGTCAGAGTAGGTGCGATTTTTTATCGAATCTTCTTCGTCTGCCCACCGATTCGTGATTTCCATCAGGTGGTCGATCGTTTTGGGCTTCGAGCGGCCCAGCTCCTCCCTGAGCTCTATATGGTGGACGCCACCATTGAATGTGTCGATTGCGCGGTCCTCCGAGATGTTTTTCGTGGATTTCTTGATGATGGACCACCTCTGGATGTACGAGCACAGCAACTCGCCGGAACTTTGCTAGAAGCTTCTTAGTTCCACGATTGATGCGGGCCTTTTGTAAGTGCCCTTGAAGTTGCACACAAAGTTGTAGACCAGCTCTTCCCAGCTGCGAATGGATCCGCGCAGAAGGTTGTTGAGCCATGCGCGAGCGGTGCCCTGCAGCTGTAGCTGCAGGCATTGCATGACCTTGCTTCAACTCCTGCCATGTAGCCTGACGGAGGAGATGTGGTCCTCCAACCAGATTTTCGGGTCCTACAGGCCGTCAAATTTTGGGTTCTCCGACGGAGCTTGAACCCCTTAGGCATTTGCTTTTGCCTAATGGCCCTGCTGAAGCATCTGACGCCGCAGAGATTAGTCTCGTCTTATTCCGAGTTAGTCGAACGAGCACGCCTCGCTCGCATCTTGTTGACCTTGCGCTGTGTGATGTCATCACACACGTCGTAGTCGTGGTCATGCCGCCGTGAGCGGCATCGCCGCGACAGATCGTGACTGTCGTCACTTGAGGAGTACGAGTAGTACTTGTCCAGAGCCTTGATTTTCTTCGGCTCTGGTGTTGGTTCTTTGTCGAGGGTGGCCTCGATTATCCCCAAGCCCGCGATCATAGATCGGTGCATGGCAGCTCGCGGATCTCCAGCCGGTGGCTGGTTGTTAAGGAGGTACATGGTGGCCGCTGTCACCGTAGCTTGCGGCATCTTCGGGAGCACGTTGCCCCGCGTGTCGACTGTCATAGAGCTGAAGTCGAGGACTTTCGCAGATTCTACGCGTTCTTGCTCCGTGAGGTGGTCCAGTCGAGATCGTCTCTTGTTGGCCACATACTCATTGCCTTTGGAGGAGGATCCTCCGTGGGAGGAGAGCCCAGCTCGTCGAAGACTCGACTCGTCTGCCGCCTTTCTGCGCACTTTGAGTTGCGCGATCACATGCTGCTGGCGCTTGAATTCCTCCTTTAGCAGCCAATGGTAGCCCATCAGCATGTCCTGTGGTGTGTTGGGGGGGGGGGGTAGAGGATTGCCCCATAGAGCTTCGTGATAGCGGGCCCACTCGTTGTCGTTGAGCTTGATCAGCATGCGCTCGCCGGTGTTCTCATTCGCCATGAGCGACGGTTCTCCTCCCGTCCCATTGTTGACGAGCGCGCCATTGCCACCGTTGGGTATGCCGCCGTTGGGTGGCCCGGTGCCAGATCCGGTGCCAGCATTTTCGCGATTGGCGGTGGTGTCACCTGTGTTGATTACGACGCACATGAAGTGGTTGGGGAAGCTGTTGCTCCTGCAACTTTCAGATCCAGAGCCATAGGCTCCATCTTCTGTGGCTAGACCACCCAGATCGGATCCGCGACTGCTGTCGTTGTCCATGCTCCCAGCTATTGCCGGGTCGTTGAGCTTGATGAGGGTGTCGATTGGTGGCGGGAACCACGATGCTAGGGCAATCGCGGGTGCCGTCGGCTGGTCAGGCATGCGGAGCGTGCCCAGTTGACCAACTTGGAAGTGGAAGCTCCCAATCGCCAGGCTGATCCCATCGCCCACGGACTCGAAAGCCGGGCGAGTGGCCGGCGTGTGGACGGTAAAGTCGAAAGCACCGAAGAGCTGGCGAATCTCCGCTATTGTAGAGTTGTAGATCGCGGTTGATGGGGCCGAAGAAGCCGCAACATCAGCACTCCCAATTCCCATAGACGGCGCCAATTGATGAGGGTTTAACTCGTCAGTGCCCATTATTATAGAGTTGGGTTTTGGAGAAGAAGGGAGTGCTAGAGGCATCAGTCGGCTAGCAAACAAGCACATAGGGACACAAGTTTTACCTAGGTTCAAGCCTCGTAGAGGTCCCTACTCCTGCTTGTCTACTCTTGGAATTAACGAAGGAATCGAAGATTACAGGGGTGCGCAGATGCAATCTAGCGAGAGTTGTGGAAACTAGGGTTGTGATCATCCTCCTCGCCGCCCCCTCCTAGCCTTTATATAGATAGGCTAGGTCTCGGGTAGCAGGTCGAGTCGGTTACAGATTAGGGTTTACCCTTTTGAACTTTCTATCTTAAAATTCTTCTTGTCTCGCAAGCAATCGAAGAGTCCATGGGTCACCCGAATTCTGCATTGGGCCTTGGCAATGCCGTGGGCTTCTGCCATATCCAGGCCATATATGCAAAGCTCGAGTACCTGTAGGGTATATCCATGTCAGTAGGTGATTTGAGAAGTGGTGATTTAGGTTTAGACTTGATTTATATACATTTCTTATGGTGGCAGGTCACATAATAAGACACCCTAGGTAGATGCCACTATGTTTTGATCTTTTTGAATTTGTCGTGCATAAATTAGCTAGCTAAAACCCATTTGTTGACTTTATGTTGACCAGCCACCGGAGGGTAAAACCGAGTATATTGCACACAACAGTGTTAGTACTAGAGGGAAAAACTGAGTACAACCAAACTGCCAGTGTTACACTCGAGGGTATAACTGAGCGCAACTAAGTCACCAGGGTTAGAAACGAGGGAAAAAAAGTGAGTCACGGTACGCGTGTCATGGTGCACGGGGCGGTAGAGGACATGTGTGGCCGTGCATGGTGCAGTAGGGTACGCGGTTAGGCGTTGCACAATGGTGCAATGAAAGGTCCCTTCCCTTCTCCTTTATAGAGGCCTCCTCATTCTCACTCAACCGTATCCACTGTCCCATCACCTTCTACAAACCCCCAAGAAAACCCCAACCACGTCGGCGATGGAGAAGAATGGCACGGTGGCCATCGTCACCTCCAAGGCCGCTGATAAGGAGGCCCCCATCCTCGTACAGGCCCCTGTCGAGGAATCAAAGACAGCCACCGTCCCCGTCCAGACCCCCCTCCCCGCGTCCACCGTAGCCGCTGGTGAGGAGGCCCCCGCTACTCCCGGGCAGATCCCGCTCGGTTGGGACCCTTACGAGGAGGATGATTACATCATACCAGAGAACCCTTACGACACCAGCATCACCGACCCATGGTCAGAGGTAACTAGGGTTTTCTCCCTTTCCCTTGTTCTTCCCCCATTCCCATATTTGGATGCTAGATTGTATGTTATTAGGGTTTGGCTGTTTGTATTTTCAATCGTTAATCATCTTGTGTTAGATCTCGTTTTTCGATGAATCCCCATGTTCGTATTTCGATCCTATTTTATTTTTCCTCTGAGTTGCAGTAAAGGGATTCCCTAGTTAGTACTAGCACCGATCTGTAGTTGGGATCGGTATTCGATTTGGTTTGAGATTTGTGGATTGGGAATAATCAGGGGATCTCAATCGGTTAATTTATGCAAATAATCAACCCTGATAATCAAGGTATCTCAATCATGTCCTTATTGCACTCTACATTTTTTTTCCCAACAGGAGGATAGTAGTGACATCTACAGCGACGATGAGTCCAAGGACACCAAGACTCGTCATGTGATGAGGAGGCTGAAGTACGGTCAATACGACAACTTATTCACCAACGATGTCTACATGTGCCCCTTCTGCACCACCAAGAGGCTCCACGCCACCGATTTCAACTCCCTCGTGAAGCATGCCGAGGACGTGAGGACCTACTACGAGTCTGTGAACGTCCATGGCTTCGGATCCAAGCACCAGGCGCTCAGTCTTCACCTCCGCAACCTCTAGAAGGTGGCCATCGAGGAGGTTCGCATGCCCCCGGTCAAGCCCAAGGCGCCCAAGGTCAAGGGATTGGGCAGCAAGGAGTGGAGGATGCACCAGAGGGAGGAGGCAGCAGCCCTCCTAGCGGAGGCCATGAGGGGCTACTGATCTTGTGTTCCTCCTACTACTATAAAGCAGCTTATTTTGTATTGTCTGTGTTGAACTTGTCCGCTGCTGCTGCTGCTCAGTAGCCTAATTGTCGAACCTCATTAAGTACCATACTATGTATCCTATATTAGCTGCTTTATCTATATATGCTCTGTTTACTGAATGTATTTATGGTGCTGGTTCGATTTGTTGCTCTAGATTTGGTACCAGATTGGGAAAAACGAGGGCCAAAAGAAACAATGAATGAAGAGCGAAGTTTCTCTAGATTTCGCTACCTTTTTGTGCAAAAAAACATAACTGTTAGCGAGAGAGGGGAAAAAGCGCTCTTAAAAAGTCCAATCATAAAAATAACAAAAAAGAAAACTTCCAATTTAGGCAACATGGCGCACGTAACCACCAAACGCGCCCACATGGTCCAACATCATGTCCCCCATAACACGTTCCCAACAAACCGGCCCACACAGTCCCACATGGTGCCCCCCACACGTCAGCATAACGCGCTCCTGACCAAACGACCCCATGTGGTCCCACACCGCGTGGCCCCACACGTCAGCCAACGGTCAACCTAACGACAGCTGCCGTTCAAGCTCTTTGATGGGTTTCTGAGAAGGAGAGGGGCAAAAGTGAGGAAAAGTTAAGCGGCTAGAGAAAACTGAGTACAACTAACGAACTAGGGGCACGGAAATAGAAATCCCTAAGAAATAAAGTGGCACAGTGTAATTTAAGTAAGTTCGATGATGGATTTGGACTAGTTCCAAAGTTATAACATTGTGACGGATATTGCAATAGTGGCTGAATATATGACTGCTTTAGAAGCAGCATATAGAGGTTTTTTTGTATAAAATAGTTTTTCCATCAAAACTAGGTGCAGTTCAAGGTGGGCTACACTATGAAGATCTATTGTACGACACTAGTATCAGCATAGTTTTGGATTAAGGAATTGAAGTCTCACCAGATGACTTCATTTATACAATGCCATCTAATTAGAGAATGAGTGATGCATAGTGACGCATAGACATGCAAATACACATAGAGCTAAAACTGTTAGTTCTAGAGATTCGTTTTACCATAAGCAACACATGTGGATAACACCGAAATGCCATAGGTGTTAAAATGCCTACCTAGATTATTGACTCTAGTGCAAGTGGGAGACTAAAGGAGGTGTGCTAGTAATAAAGATGTTTTTATTGACATATATCATTAGTTCGTAATAGTATTGTATCATGATTGAACTGTATTAAGTGGAAACATTAATACATGTGTTATATATAAACAAACTAGGTCTATAGTATCCTCTAGACTAGTTTGTTGGGCAGCTGATGATCGAGGTTTCCTGAACATGGACTTTACCACATCAACTGACAACAAGTTCACTTATGAAGTGGTGGACAACACCCAACCCCTAGTATTGCAATATGATCCAGTCACTAAGTTTAAAATTGCGATATCTAGCAAAGCGCAATGATTCAGTCCTTCTACCATGAGATCATATTAATCACTATCTCCTGAGGCTGCTTTGATCACATCAACTGTCATGACCATAACTGGGTTGACCATAAAGGTGTGCGTTAGGTATTCTAGAGGAACTTTTGAGGCCTATGTATCAAGACCGGGATTTGCCCATCTGAGAGACGCATACATACCCCAGGCCCACTCAGTTAGATTACATCTACAAAGGGAATGAGAATCGACGTTCAAGGTTCAAGCGATCAAGTTATTCGTGGAATGCATGGGGGCCATTATGTGTTTCAAGATACCACTATTGGTAATTGATCAGAGAGGTGTCTTGATCATGACTATGTATTCCCGAGCTGTAGGGTGTCACACTTAAGGGTAGAGACACTTAGGGATTGATCCAAGATCGTAGGAGAAAAGAGAGAGAACTCCAGAATTGTTCTAGGGAGATACCGAAAGTATTTCGGGGATATCCGATTATTATCGGAGGAGTCCAAAATGTGTTTCGGAGTGATAGGTATTAAATAATATGTATTTAATATTAATTAAATGAATTAATATTAAAAATATTATTTCAATTAGATTTTGGGGGCAGCCCACCTAATTGGGCCTCACTGGAGGAGGCCCAAGAGGGGGTTGCGCCCTAGGGATGGGCAAGGGAGGCCACCGGCCCTAGTGGGCCCCTCCCACCACATGGGGCCCATGTGGGGGGCTAGGCGCTGCCTCCTCCCACCTCCTCCCCTTTATTAGTCCCACCCCGGGACTTTGAGGGAGGTGGTGCCTCCCTTTCACCTATATAAATAGGGGCACCCCTCTCCCCAAATCCATCCCATCAACTGGCTGTGCCTATTATCTCTCGCTCTTCCTCATGTGTGGTTCCCAAGATTGGAATTGCATATGAGGATAGTGGTTTCTCCACCATATGCATGTCGTCGTGCTCCTGGACTTGGTACAAACCAATCTTCTTCCGCTGCTTTGCTGGACCGTAGCCCGAGAGACGTCTCTACACCGTATGTGTGTAAGGCCACGAGGCACTGCCACTTGTGGTTATTTTGCTTGGAGCTTGGAGCTTAGACATTGACACGACCATGAGGTTGGCTACGTCATACTAGGACAAGGGGTGACTTGTGAGGAGCTGCACGACCTTGAGGTCGGGCGAGTTCGACTACGTCATCCATCTTTCCCGTAGAACGTTAACCGCGTTCGGTATTCAAAGGTATGAACACCAAATTCCCTCTCGTTACTATAGATCTGTATAGACAGAGCTTGGCTAGGTGTGTTCACTGTAGGAATTTTTTTGTTTTCTGCCACAGAACCCCTTCAGAATGGCTATTGAATCTATTGAGGAATGTGTTGTATATTGATGACCTTACGGAGATCTTGGTAAATAAGGAATGAGGTTTTACATCAAAAACCTCCACCACCAACCAAATCTTCAAAATGGTTTCTTTTGAGCTACATGGATTCCTTGATTCTAATTAAGTATCTTAATGCTAATATAGTGAAAGGTAAATTCAGCTTGGAGTCTGACGAGGAAATTCAACATACGATCATAGAACAATGTTCCGATCGGTCTTTGCAATGGATACCTCCTCCGTCATGTTGGTGTAAAGTGAATACGGATGGGTCATTTAGAACTAATGGAGATGCATGAGTCGATATTGTTGTGAGATATAATGATGGTGTAATCATATTATCATCTTGTCATCAACTTTTACCTGTAGAGATCCTTTGGGTGCAGAATTGAGTGCAGTTCTTGAGGTTTTGTCTCTTGCACTGCATTGGTGAAATCAGCTACTAATTCTTGAGGTGGACTTATAAGAGATCATTACTATCATGGAGAATAAGGATCTATATAGATCATTCTATTTGATGATGGTGGAAGAGATTAAAACCTTGCTTAATATTAGACAATATTGCATTACTCATGTCAAAAGGGAGCATAACACTAGTAGCCACTTTATGGCAAACTTTGCTAGAACTTTTAGACGTACAACGATGTGGTTAGAATCGGGACATGAAGGTCTAGCTGACACATGCAAACCTTATGTAATTTCTGAAGTTTGAGAAATACAAGTTGATTCGCAAAAACACTCATCGCTCCATGTCCCTGTTTGGTTTTTAGTACAAGTTATTTGAGTGGTCCTAGGTCTATCGGTTGAATCCTTAACCAATCAGCTGCCTCCGGAGTCATTGATCCTACTTAATTGTGAGATATGAGATGTCTGATCAATGCAAAATATAAACTTTATAAGTTTATGATATTAATCTCATGTAGTCCCTTCAAATTGCGGAAAATGCTGCAGCATGTTGTACATGCCTATTGTAACAATAAATATCAACACACACAATATATCCCATTGATCTCGATATCAGTGTAGAGGAAAGTGATGCCTCTGTAGATGGAGGTTTCACGGGTATATATACTTATATAGCACAATAATTACACGGATAAGAATGTGTGAGGTTTGAATTACAAAACTTGCAGGCTAAGAAGAAAACAACACCGGACACATACAATCTCCAACAACCATCCTAACAACACAGTAACATGCTGTTTAATAATTGACAATTCATCATCATCTCTCGATCCTCACATATGTCTACATAGAAACATATATACACACGAGGAACGCTAGATCTCTAGTTGATATCCCAATCCTTTGGTGTCCATCTTTTTATTTCTTTTTGAATCTTTTGTGGCACTTGGAATAATTTCCTATTATTTCTTGTCTTATTCTATTGCATCTTCATGCGCTCATATTTTTCTCATGTTATTCTTGATGTTTCTATTTTTCAAATCATTTAAAGGCACACACTTCTATTTTAGTTTGCATCTTACTGATCTTGTGAACCCAATTAATATTTGTTTGATATCTTATTTGAATCATGTGTGTTGGGAATATATGCTAAGCAATATGTTCCTTGCATATGTAAGACTATGTTAATGTGGAATGATTGATGGCTCCAAAATTTGTCATCTTCCACCGTGTTTAAACATTGTTTTTGGTCAAGCAATTGACAAGAAACTCTCAATCCTTACCATGAATGACTAATAATTGCAAAGATATGCAAAACCTTTCTTTAAATTGTGTTGTGCAGGAAATCACGGGGTTTAATACGAAATCAGGAGTCATAATGAAGGTTTTTGAGGAAGTCTACACGACCAAGTAATTGGGAAGCCATCCCAGGGCGTCAACACGCTTAACGACCACTAGTACGGGAAGGGTCCGCCCATACCATCTGCCCGTACCAGGTGGTGTTGGCTTCGTCTCGTTAAACCCTACGACTTTCGTGAAGATGCCTATATATTTTGAGCAAAACCCTATGACTTTCATGAAAATGCCTATATATTTTGTGAAGATGCATGGAAAAATAATTATGCTTCTATTGTTCAAAAACATTATCCTAATCCTGTAGGAGCTCCTTACAACAATTATGATAATACTAATGGAGCAAATCATGGCAATCTCCCGTTTGAGCAAACTGTCAGAACCTTTATACAAGCTCAAACCAAGCAAAATAATATGCTTATTAAAATCATGGAGAACCATGAAAGTAGTATAGGAAAATTATCTAACCAAGACGTTGCAATTAGAAATAATGCACAGGCTCTACAAGAAAGGACAAAGACCGTGGAGGCTCAGCTGGGCAAAATAGCTGAGATCCAAGCTCTCATACTAGCAAAGTTTACTGGAAAACCCAAGCCAAATCCGGTAGAAGACATCAAGATGATGAGGGTGGTAACCAATGAAGAAAAACCTGAAGAACTGGATTATAGCAACGCGCCAACACCGGAATATACCATGAAAGATCTACTAAAGATGATCACCGTGAAGAATCCATGTATAGAACAAGGTAATGATGCTATGTACCAACAATTTATACAATAAGTAGCATCTAAAGTTCACGAGTTAGAGATGGAATATAAAAGACTAGCTGATAAGCTTCCAGCTAAGCTAGATGATATATTTGAGCCCACTATTAAAGTTAAGTTGGGAGTTAATGAGATATCCGCACTTTGTGACCTTGGTGCGAGTGTCTCAACAATTTCCAAAAGATTATTTGACAAATTAAACTTGGGTCCATTTGTTACTACTGAATTGAGACTCCATCTAACTGATTCAACTTATAAACAAGCTGTTGGGATAAAAGAAAATAAAGTTGTTGAAATTAAAGGTAATCCTGCTCTTATTGATCATGTTATTGTGGACATGCCTGAAGATCCCGTAGCACCTATAACTCTAGGTAGGCCATTCCTAAGAACTATTAAGGCTTTAATTAATTTACATGAGGGGAATGTGAGAATATGGATACCATCTAGAGATACTTTTATAGTCTATTTCCCTAGGAAAAAGAAGGCCAATCCTAATGATGATGATGGTGTAATTACTTTAAAAGCCAACTACTTTGGAGTGGGTATTCCACTTCTTAAACCTAAGTGATTGCCATCAGGGTCAAGCTAATTGACCTTAACTAGAAGTGCTTCATGGGAGACAACCCATGTGAAATAAAGTTTTTTACTTTTGTGTTACTTTTGTTTGTTTGTTTTTGTTTTTTGTTTTTAATAAAGAGTGTTCAAAAAGACCTTTGGTGAGAGGAGAAGAAATAAGGTAATCCTCTATCTTCTATTTTACTAACACGTGGCCTAAGAAGTATTGATGATTGTTGATGTAGTATATTTATTGTTATTTTGTCCTTTAATAAGATGTGCAAAGGCACACATGGCTTCTAATCAAAATGTTTGAGTTTTGTAGCTCATAGTGCTCTTAATGACCACTGGTATGGCCAGAAGAGACCGTACCGTGCGCCCATACCACATTGAACCGGAGGAAGATAGAAATTCTGGTTTTTGCCGCAGGGAACAGTGCTCTTAACGACCACTTGTACGGACCGACGCGCCCGTACCGTGCGCCCGTACCGTACCCTCGAGCAAACATCAGTTTTCAAGCGAAGACACAGAATAGATAACGACTAGCTGTACGGGCACGCGCGATCGTACCGCATGCCCGTACCGAGTGCATCGCTAGAAGGGAGCCATCGCCCCAAGGTATGTCACCCGGTATGGGCGGTCTCTGATCGTACCACCCGCCCGTACAACATACACGTCCGCCATATTTAGCCTGAGGAGGTGACCTAAAAATCCCCAAAACAAATCTTTCTCTTTCTTCTTCCTCCAAATTTCAAACCACCTCCATTGGATCTTCAAATTTACTTAATCTTTCTTCAATTCCTCGCACTCATTCGATCTAAGGTATGATTCTCCTCCGATCCTCAACTTATTTGTGCAAAAGTTTCACTCAAACTTTCATCATTGTCAATCTAGACTTAGGTCTTATTATTGATTCAATCTTGATATTGAGCATGCTTAGTATTGTTTTAGAGGAGTTTCTTTTGTAGTCAGTGTAGAGAATCACTTATGCTATGTTTCCATTGGACTAAAATTTTCATTAGCAATTTTTATTTACTTTATGTTATTATTTTTAGATGAACATGAGGAGCCATACACGTGAGATGGCCGCGGAATCCTCCGCACCACCCATTGATACATTGACCCCCCGATTCGCTTGGTATCGAGTTCACCGAGGAGTTTCAGCTGAACCATTTCAATCGTCTCAAGCTCCGAGAAATCAAGTCCACCAAGTAGGCGTGTCCTTATATCCTGAAACAACTTGGCATTCATACTGATTTCGATTTACTTTGCAACAATGTTGGTTTGTATGATTTTGTCTTTCAGGATGTTGCCACATATCGCCGCTTGATGCTTGAGTTCTTCAGCACTTTGACACATATAGTGGTCCCTTACGGTTGTGCGGAGGAACAAAGGCCCGGAGTTGATCACATCAAATTCCGTCTTATGAAGTGTGAGTACACCCTAACACTCAACCAATGGGATCAATGCTTTGGGTTTACAACACTACCGATGTACGCATAACTACTTTTGTTTTAAATCCTGCACCTTGGGAGTACTTTAATTTAATGAGAATCCGTGGAACCACACCCAAAGGAAATCAAATTGATCACCCTGTTATTCGATATTTATTTTATGTGATTGCTAACACTTATTAGGCACGTGGTGAGTTTACTAGAGTTAATGAGGAGGACATGTTGATCCTTGCAAAAGTTGCTATTATTAATTGTCACTTAATGCCAAATTTAGGCGCTCTTCTTGTGTTTTACCTTAAGCATCAAGCTCTTCAATCTCGAGGACCTATATGCAAAGGGGGAGTTGTGACCATTCTTGCACGTGCACTTCGGATCAACCTTGGTAACATCCAACCATTGACAGGAAGTCACCGTCTCGGTCTCTCTACTATAAGAGCATGTGGTATGGTTTCTAAAAATCATGGTAGATACTTTTTCGATATACCTGGAGCGGATCACTTGATCCCAGCTCCTTTGCCTAACGGTTTATTCTCTATCGAGGATGGACATTTGTGTTTTGACACGTAGGTTGAGGCTAATCTACCGCAATAAGAAATACCCATGGGAGGAGGAGAAGATGAAGAAGTATAACAAGGAGGACCCAAACAAGATGAGCAGTCACCAAACTACTACACCACCTATGAAGACATCTATGCACTCGAAGGAAATATTCAAAACATGAACAACCTCTCCATCAACCTTCGAGATGCTACTGCAAGCCTCGCCACCCAGTTCCACGATTGGAACAGCCAATGGAACGTGAGAGACTATCCACCGCCACCACAATGAGCAACAAAAGGGCTTGCAAAAGCCTGAGCTTGGGGATGTGTTCCCCTGGCAAATTTATTTCTGTAATAACGAGGTTGTACTCTAGATCCTTGAGAGCTTTCAAACAATCGTGTTGGCTTATTCCAACACTTTGCTTTTTTCCTTTGTTTTTAATTTGCTTTCGGTTTTAGTTTGTTTTTTCCGTTTGTTTTTCTTTTCTTAAAACCCTTGCTTGGTCACAAGTTATTTTCTATTCTTTAATCCCTATCCTCGAAAAATACAAAAAGATTTTTATGTTCTTCCTTTTTTTTGTAAATGTGGATTCGCACTTTACCTCTTTGCTTTAGTATTATTATGAAAGTAATCGTGTTTGAGTTTTCAAGGAACATATCCCTATAAGGAATAGGATCATGAAGTAAATTATGAGAGGTATGTCCTATGTATCCCACTTATGAAGTTTGAGTTGTTTATCTTAGTTGGTTGATTTGCTAAGATGCCATGCTTGTGGGAAGTAATTTAATATGGTTAGAGTAAGACTTTTTATTAGTATGATGATTAGTTGTTGAAGCTCTTTCTCTAGTTCTTTTAGCTAACCGAGTCTTGCCTTGGAAATAATATTTCCAAACAAGTACAATAAGAAAAATTCTGAAATTTATGACTTGTTTGATGAATGATTGTCTTGAGAGTATACCCTTGAAGATACTTAACCCCATAGATATTTTGATAGTCTTGATGACACTCATGAAAGGAGTTGTTTGGTTGAAATAAAGTCTAGTGATAATTGTGATGCATTCCAAAGCTAACCTTGTGGATCAAATCGCGGTACTAGCTCAAAAAAAAGAGAAGTGAGACAAAAAATTTATGTGTCTCTGATGCACACATTTGGGATTCCAACAACTCCGCTAGCTCTTGAATGATCTATGGTATAACCCCGGATTTCGTCTATGGGTTGATGACATGAGTGGCATACGTTCAATATATGGGCAAAAGTATTGGTACTCTCAAAGATTGTGCAAACACTTGCAAAAGAAACCTTTAGTGATCCTTAAAAGAATAAAAGAAAAAGATATCTATGAGGATCCAGATAACAAGTCCTTGGCACGGTCTCATTACTACTCTACGAATTTTTCTTGAAAAGCAATGATTGGATTAGAAGTGTTTTTGATAGACTTTATTTATTTATGTGGGTGTAAATAAGACACTTCATTGTTATACTACTTAGGACATGAAACTCTCTTACTCAAATATGCTATTCTAGGGCGTTGGAACGCTTAACGACCACTGGTACGGGCAGGGTCTGCCCGTACCTGGTGGCGTTGGCTTTGTCTCATCAAACCCTATGATTTTCGTGAAGACGCCTATATATTTTGAGGCTCCAGCAGTCGGCCAGAGGGACGCCATTCTCAGATTACATCACAACACCACAAAAGGAGATCCACGCCATTTTTCATCCATTTTTCATCCATTGTTCATCACTTCCATCATCCATCCCCTCCACTAGCCATAGCCATTGCTTTGTACTTTAGATCTCCTTGTGATTTGAAGACCATTGTAAGAATATTTGATTTAACCTAAGTATTTGTATGATGTTTTCTATCTCCGATCTATTTGTTATGAGTGAGTAGTCCTCACGGGCTGTGGGTTGGGAAGAAACCTCGCAGTGATTATGTGCATCTAATTCATGGGAGTATTGAATTTTGTTTGCAATTGAGATTTGTATCTTTTGTTTCTTTGTCTCTTGTCTCGATCTGTAGACTTGTAGGTACCCAAGATCCCACAGATTGATAAAGGCATGAGTTGAGATACTTGGCTAGCGGCGATCTCATAGGAACCCTAGTGACAGAAAGGATAGTACGGTCTTTGCTTAGCGACCCATTCGGGATCACAACAACATCACCACTTAAAGCTTTGATCTGTGTTTTACACTTAATAATCATTTGTAGTCTGTTGCTTCGGTGTGCACTCGGTTGGATTAAAAGACTATTGCTATGCCCGCTGCATCATAGGGGCTCTAGTATATTAGGATGTGTTGCCCACAACATATTATCTCCATTCAAACACTACACAACTATGATTATTATTATCTTTTATCCCATATGATGTGCAGTTGCAGGTGGATCTTCAACCGTGACCTATCTCCATACATTGATTAAACCCATTATAAAATAAACTAGATTGGTCTGGTAAACTAAGGTAAAACGAACAAACAAAGTCTTGTAGACGTGTCCTTTTTATTTCTTTTTAGCATTGCTTTCCGAGGTTCGATTAAACCTAGGTCTTCTAGGAAAAAAGTTATTATACTACATCTGTGAATCCGGATCGAAGGTATCAATGATCATCCTTGTATTACTCTTATCAAATGCTTTGCCATGTCAAACACACATTTTTTTGTTGATCCTATTCTTATGTTTTCCCTTCACTCGTTGCATGACCATATGTTTATTGCAAGTGTTATGGTTTGTTTATATATATGCCCTCTTGTACATGTGTTGTGTTTTAAATTAAATAGAGGGAGATATGATTCCATTCTGTGCACTTTATTTTCAAATCAAAAGAATTCTAATGTGTGCATGAACCTTGGGGGTCTCCTTCGTTTATTTAGAACACTCCTTTTATTTTATCATAATATCTTGTATTCAATTGGTTCTTTGGATCTTGTGATTGCTTGCTTTTTCCATTGATGCTTTTTCACATACCATCTTGTCAATCTTTGGATCCTCAATATAGTTTGATCTCCTCCGGGTATTCATCATTGGATATGCACATTTAATTTCACTCATATTATGAGAAATGCACACAAAAGGAACTCTTACTATATTGTCCTTCTATGTTTTCCGCCTTTTTTGGCGAATGGTTCTAATGGGGGAGAATTTTTAGAGGGTTTAAGGGAATTGGTATGCTTTAGGTTTTCATGCTTAAGCATTTGCTTTTCATACATTTGCATCTTGCTTGTTCATTCTCATTTTTTATTTAGAAATGAACTCAACCATCGGTAATGGTTGGCAATATATGCAATGAAATTCAAGTTCATTCACAAGTGCATAGATTGTGTGTGGATTTTGCTCTATATATTTTTGGTTCTACAAACATCACATACTTATTTAGTATTTTATGTTAATGGAACCGGTTTTGTTTTTAAATTCTTTATATAAAGCCTCCCAATATATATTATCATCAATTACCAAAAAGGGGGAGATTGATAGTGCATGGAGCCCTGCGCGTGGTTTTGGTAATTAGGATAATTCCTATGGACTAATGTTTGCATTGAGTTATATTTGAAGGGATTTCCCATCGGCAATTCTTCAAGAACATATGTTGGTTTCAAGGCTGAGAGATGAAGTGGCCTAACCCAAAAAGGTCCTAGCCTATCTGTTTTACTATGTTATCCTTGCATTAATTCACTAACACACACAGTTTAAGATGTAATATCATGAAACAAAGTTCATAATTATATTACATCAAATGATCCAAAAATTTCACTTAGTCTCATACAACTAGCATAGTCGAAGGGCTATCTTAGCATAAACAAAGTTCAACGGAAATCAAATAAATGATAAGGATCTCCATTCAGTGCCATAGTCGAAACATGCTGAGTGGATACTCATGACCCTATCAACATACCTCACTCATCTTTAGAGTAACCTACAATAGTAAATGTTGTAGCCAAAATAATTTGGTCAACACATTGAACATATTAGCAAGATTTATCAGTAGTTAAAATAGACTTACCATGTCCCTATGGTCTCTACGCCATGTCTTAGTGGTCTCTACACCATGTCTCTATGGTTTATATACCATGTCTCTGTGGTCTTTACACCAATGTTATGTGGTTTCTACACCATGTCTCCATGGTTCCTACACCATGTCTTTGTGGTCTCTACACACTTCCCTATTGTTAAAAGAATGTATTTCCTCCCAGGAGTACATTTATCAAAGCTAAACATAGAACAAACTTTGCAACAAAGTAGTCAAGTCATGGAAAACATATGACTATCCTATTTGGGTTTCATAACACTACTTAACTCATTTAATTGTCTACACATGTCATATATCAAAACATGTAAACATATAGTAAATATGTATGATTTATGATCAAAGTGAACTTGCCTTAGCAGTGGTTGGTGATCACACACTTCTCACAACAATAATAGTTACACACCGGGCAATCTATAAAATCAATGGAAACTTAATAAATAAACTAACAAAACAAACACATGAATTGTAAGAAATTATGCTACAAATGCAAAATGATTGTTGTATGTTGAATTTTTTTTACAAAAATATAAGTGTATCCAAGATATAAATTTTCTAAATCCTTAGGCTAAAAGGATTATTAGCATATGGTTTACTATATGCAAAATAGTATTTTTAGAAGCTTAAGCTCATATTTATACCTCTCTAGTGTAAATATGTTTAAATATTTAATTTTAGGGTTCTACTTGGCAGATGACTTTATTAGGAGCGTTTTGCAAAAGGTTCATATTAAAGTCTTCTCTAGAATAAAATATATGCCCCTAATACACTAATGGGATTTATGTAATATTGTTCAAATTAAATTATTTGATTTTGAAACTAAAAGGAAGAATATTCTAAATGTCACAAGGATTCGAGAGATATTTTATTCACAAAATTTGGGTTTATAGATAAAAAATATATTATGCATACAAGTTATAGGGGTTTTTCTACAAAGTAGCCATTTATTCAGAGCAGGAGAAATTCATTTAAAATGGCTTGACACGTGGTAGGATATTACTCAACGGTACCGGTTTAGTTAAGTGCAATGTTGTGGGACAATGGATGGAGATCGAATGGCCAAGGTTGGCCTATAATAATAGGCTTACATGATCTAATCCTACGTGAAAACTCAGGAGAGCTCACTGAACAGAGGGGATCAATCGGTGTCAGACTTGGAGAAGATGACAGCGTTGCGCTCAGGTGTGCACGAGGACGTCATTCCAGAGGTCGCCAGTGATGGTGGAGTACACTACAACATAGAGGGTGGGCCCTCACTCTTATAAATGCCGATGCACACGCCTAATTACTGCTAAAAAAGATCGGCATAAGCGACTAGAGGAGGTGAATAGGCACTACTCAATTTTTATCTTCTTTTTAAATTAAGGTTTGACACAAAGTAAGTTCTCTAGAAATACAACTATGTGAACTAGAATTCTCTCTGCGTCCCCGGGGGTATGGTCGGTAGGCAGAATGTTGGATGACATAGCCGCACCACATTCACTTCTAAAACCTAAAACTGGTAGGCAGAACACCTGACGACATAGTCTTAACATCTCAATTATTATAACGTAAAAAAGGAAATTGACGTATCACTGTAGACACATATGTGGAGCAAACACGTTAGTTATGGTCTGCTTCCATGTTATATATATATACTATTAAGCAGATACCACTCGAAATACTGAGTCATTAAGTACTACATCTGTTCCACAATATAAGCTTTTCTAGCAAGGTAAAACAGATTGGTAAAAGGAATTATAGTGCGCAACAGAGGGAGTAACACGATTATTTTTTGAACATGTGTTTTCGCACATCTTACACGTAGGACTGTGCATGTGTACATGAAGTAACACATGTAGGTCGCATCCTGAAATACGAATGCACACTTAACCGTCTCTCACGTAATTAAGTCTTACACAATTTTACGAAAGCATGTTGGTAGACCGTTGAACCGATATTCATGCTATCAACATGACACAGAGTTGCCGATAGAAGGTTCTTATCCGTTCTCTCGCGAGCATGACCTCCGTCTTATGCCTTAAAACTTAAGAATTATTCTATTTATAGATTCTGTCTTATCCGTTCAGTCTCGAGCAACAATATACACACTTAAAAATGTTAAATATAAGCGCAAGGAATAACCCTACGAATACAAAGAAGAAATGAAAAGATAGAACCAAAATCTAGTCATCTTCCACACGGTCTATCAATATCATAGAAATAATGCATACATGTTTACCAGTGTTGGCATACAACACGTGTTTTGGACGTTTCCGATCTCAAATACGTGTTTTTCCAAGAGATTCGAGGTAAGGCTACATAAAGACAGAGATGCATTTTTCCTAACAAGTTGTAAAATCAAAATAAAAAATGAGTACAAAGATGAAAATACACAACACATGACAAACGTGTAAGAAATGGATCCATTGATTATTTTTAGACAAAAGCTTTACAATATACGAGACACATTACCAAACAACTCTCATCGCATTCGTGCATTATCATAGAACAAACTTGCTACACACGTTACGACTACTCGAAAACTTTTAATAAATGTTCACATCGGTTTATAGAGAAGGCTACTAAAAAATACAGTAGAGGGCTCAAGAGATTCTAGCTCGCGGTCATCGTTGATATAGCCTATAAGCACCTTCTACTCCGTCTTCTCATGGCATGTTCAAAGTTCTCATCAGTAAAAAGCAACCCGCGACACCTCCCTGGATTTCCCTCGGACGGTGATTGTCAAGCAGTGGAGAGCCGAAAACATCATAGGCTGGGCCATGAACTTGTGGCAAAGATGACTCTGAGCATGATCAAAATGAATTAGTAAGCAAATATAAAATAAAGTTGGTAAAGAAGAAATCACAACACGCCAAAGTCATACCACGGTCTCCCATGATGCAAGGCTTGCCATCCTTCTTTGCTAGTTGCGCTATTTAGAACAAAATTCTTGGACGTGGTGGGCCACACCAGTCAGTGACATGTGGTGTATGAAGTCAAATCCACTACGGTGGGGGGGGGGATCTTCCACTGCTCACCTACCGCGTCATTATTAAGCACCTCTCTATCTGGCCACATACCAGGGCACTAAAATATGTTGGCGCCACATTGGCCATGGCGTATAGTTGGCTGCCGCGACAAAATGGTGCTGCGAAAGCCTGTTCGCCACGTAACCAACTTTTTTAGTTCTTTTCGCATAAATTTGCAAATGGCCAAGCAATGTTGAGGTTAAGAGCTTGTCCCAACTTCTTAACATTTCCGAGTGGCCTTGATAGTGGCATATGCTTTTCCACTATAGCATCAATCAGGATCACGCAGTAATCCCATAAGGGTTGTCCAACATCCCACAATGCATGATTGTCTGTGCAAGTTAACTTTTCAAATACAACTTTCCTATCACTTGTCATGGATCATGGACCCACTCTTGATTCAATCTATAGGAAGTTAATGTACACTAAAAAAATACCTCCATACCCAGCGGATTTTTGGGGCGGCATAAGCAAAAAGAACCAGCAAAAGTTGGTTACGCGACATATGGGATTTTGTGGTACCGTTTTGTCGCAGCGGCCACTTAGACGCCGTGGAAGACATGATACCCTCAAATTTTTGTGTCGTGGTAGGTGGCATGCAAGAGGGGCGCTATTCCATGCCACGCTTGTGCAACAGTGGCATTACCTCTTGCGGCGTGCAATTGAAGCGCCAAGTGAATTTGTCACAATGTTTGAGAGTGGTCAAAGACATCAAGTTGACGGGTTAACGTTGTCTTGCTGACTAGTGTGGCCTACCATGAAGCTCGGACTTCATATTTCGTGCTCCCCTTCCAAATCCCTCTCCATGGATCTGCATCGGTGGCAACACCACAATGAAGCCTCTGACGTGTGGTGGTTACATAAGTTAATTATATAATAATTCTATTCTTGATCCAATTTGCCAATTTCCTTTTTGACTATCATCTTAGATCTCATGAACACATTTTGTGTCTTACCCCTAGGACGACGTGGTACCGCATTGGATCTTTGATCCATCCTGGAACGGTGTCCCTATAAGATATCGCGACAAGAAAAAATGTTTGTGTGACATATTCCCGCGCAGACTCGACGCTTTCCATGACAAGCACACCGGTCGTAGGTTCCTCGGCTGCCACTTCACAACACCAAAGTGCTTGTACTTGTTATGGAAGGATCGACTGCACTCGAAGCAACTACAACATGCATTGGTCAAAATATGGAAGGAAACTAGGGACAGAAATCTGAACGATAGCTCCGGGGCGGAGGAGTACGAGAAGGAAGCGAGGGAGCTAGCCAAATTAGGAATTGGGCCTTCACTAAGGAATATGCATGATATTTGTCTGAATCTTTCTAGATCTCTAGAGCATGCTAGGATTGCACTAGATGGTCTATATCTAGGTATTATTGATGATTACGGATGTTATTATGTTCTAGAAACCATGTTTATTTGTTCTGCTAAAAGGCAAATTGGGTGCACCATTATGGGATTATTGTGCACATGCAGCCCACTTGTTGAAGAGCACATAAATCAAACCCTAACCAACCCTCATTTCTCCTCCTTATATAATATAAGCAACCCTTGATCCTCCTTCCAACTACCACGATGTCACTACACTCTCGCATTCCCCATATCGGGACTCAAACCCTAGATCTCACTAGTTGCACACCCACTGACCAAGCTCCGTTGCACGTGGACCAAGCTCTATCATGCGTGGACCAAGCTCATCCGCGCGTGGACCAAGCTCTCTAGTGTGCGTGACCAAGCTCATTCATGCGTGGTCATCGAGGTGAGGGCGAAGCAGATCATCCACGCGTGGTCGTAGCACTAGTGGTGGGAGAAGTAGATCCACGCACCGTCGTCGCGCCAGTGGTGGGAGAAGCAGATCCGCGCGTGGTCATCGCACTAGCGGTGGGCAAAGCAGATCCACATGTGGTCATCGTGCCAGTGGTGGGCAAAGCATATCCGCACGTGGTCGTCGCACTAGTGGTGGGCGAAGCAGATCCGCGCGTGGTTGTCGCACCAGCGGTGGGCGAAGCAGATTAGCACGTGGTCATTAGCGTTAGGATTATAAGTTTGTTTAGGAAGTCATAGAATAGTAGAATAGGGAGGCTCTCAAAAATTAGATTTAGTGTTTAGGAAATCTTTTGTTTCGTTTTAAATTTTTGAAGCAATTTATGTAATATATGGAGAATAAAAATATAAAAAATAAATATTTTGTTAAAATAGGTTCACAACAAATATTGATAATATATATATATAAATAAACTGAAATTATCGAATCGTATTGAGATTAGCAATGTAAATCAGTTATTGTCAATGTGATTAACTTTCAGTGATGCTAGAAGGTATAACACGGAAAATAATGCGCGATTACACGACACTATAATTCCGCCATTGTCGTGGTGTGGAGCACGACAGTGCCATCGAGGATGGCATGAGAGGGGACAATCAGGATGCTATCGGTGGCTACTCGCAACGGGTTGGGCACAGATACTGCAAACGCAGGATGTACCTAGGTTCGGAGCCCTCTTGGTGAGGTAACACTCCTACTCCTGCAAGGATCTACTATCACGGGGCGAATGCCCAGTACATATGCTCCTTGAGCTGTTTTCCTAGCTACTCCTTGCTAGAAGAAGAAGAGGAACTACTCAACTTGTCCAATCTAGAGAACTTCTGACTTGTAATTGTCTACCTAGAACCCTAGCACTACCCCTCCTTATATACTAGTTGGGAGGTAGTTTACAAAGTAGGTTCTAGGGTTCACCGTTTGGATCTGGGCTTACAGAGTGGGCCGACTAGACGGGCCCGAATGGTAGGCCTGGGTCTAGTCAAGCCTCCAGTACAGGGGGCAGCGCTTCAGTGTCCAACGCCCTTGCTTACTCGTCAGATGGCTCTTTATAAGTCAGCTGGCTCTTTATCCGTCAGCTAGAGCTTTACTCGTCAGCCTCCAGCTTTGGCACAGTTGTCTGGTAGCGCGGACCGGGCGAGCCAGCCTGTCCGGTCAGAGGTGCGCTCAGCAAGGAGCGTCACCCCTACCGTACCATGGCCAGCGGATCTGAGGCGGCCGGTTAGGAGCGGCCTCCCAGCCGGTTCTTCTGGCCACCTGGTTAGACGGGCCAGCCAGGGAAACTTGAATGCAGACCGAGTGGAGATTTCCACCCGGCTGTGGCTCCTTGTCTTGGGCCCAGGCGGACGAAGCCCCTTGGAGCCGGCCAGCTAAGCCTGTCTTGGCCTACCCTGGGGTCATCCCCCCGACACTAGTCCCCGAGCGCATTAGGACTTCGCCTCGCGGAGAAGTTCTTGCGTGCTCATTGGTCCAGTTTGAAATGATTGGTGATGCAGAAACCTGCCGTTGGTTTTGTATTGTAGCTCTTGTCTTCTACCGGCTGGAGATTCTTTGTTGTTTCCCGGCTGGGTTTTACCGGCTACAGAGCCGATGGACCCACCCACAGGGTGTGAGCGGTGATCTCACGGACCGGTTGCCGCATCCGGCGGGGAGATGGATCGCCAGTTTGTTGTTGTCATTGCCTGCGTTATCCGCGTCTACCATGTCTAGCACGCGTCGCGTTAGTTTGACCTCTTGGCCTACCGCGACAGTTTTTGGTAACTGCGAACGCGCCTTCATCATTGTTGTTTCTTGGGGATCATGGGCGCGGTTTGCCTCCCGCAGTAACTCCTGCAAGATCTTCTGTGGAGGCTACATTGGCACAAGCGATCCGCACCAAACCGTCGTGCGGAAGTGGGGCAGTTGTTTGCCACGTGGTGGAGTGGGTGTGCAGTTGTCAAATTCCTTCTATCTCGATAAATAGGGGCATAGGGGAGTGGTTTACCCCATCTCTTCTTCCTGCGCTCGCCCTCTGCTCCCCTTTGCGCTCTGCCTTTCTTCTGCATGCTTGCGCCACCGTTTCTTTGTTGTCGGCGCCAGTCTTGTTCCGCCGCGACGACGAGCCCACGTGTTTCCAACACGGCAACCTCCACCGACGAGATGCTGCCAGAGCACGCCGGCGGGTGGTGCGGCTCCTACGTGACCGAGGATCTTGTGCAGAAGTACCGGCGGGGGAAATTCCTCCCGCCGGAGCGCTTGGTGAAGCACCGCCTTGCACCGGAGGGCGAGCGGGTGCCCAACCCCTGGCCTGGTGAGACCGTCATCTTCCTCGCCCACTTCGCTCGCGGTCTCGGGCTGCCGCTGAGTAGATTCGTCCTGGAGCTGCTTGCCTCCTTCGACCTCTACCTCCACCATCTGGGGGCCAACGCCGTGGCGATGTTGTTGCATCACGTGGCCTGTTGCAAGGCCTACCTCGGTGTTCGCCCCGATGCGGCGAACTTCTTGAAGTTCTTCTACTTCAAGGTTCAAGTGGTGGGGAAGGGTGGGCCGCTGACGGAGACGGGCTGCTACGCCATCTACCCAGGGCCGTCGAGCGTCACCGGGTACGTGCTCTTGTACCCTCTATTTGTAGTGGTGGGCTTGCATTTGCTCATTGCGCCCTTGTCCTTCATGTAGTGAGGCGATGGCCTTGCCCGGCTCCGCGACCATCACCACCATGTCCGCCCCTTCGCCTGCCCGGGCTAGGGACTCCATCACGCCATCTGCGGCTCCCAAGGTTGCGCCCGCTAGGGCTGATGCGGACGCGGTGGAGGTGGTGCCGCCGACTTTGCCCGTGACGCTGCATCGGGCCAGCGCCGTCTCCCGGCTAGCCGAGGCGCTCTTGCCTGGGCGCAGTGGTGCGACCACTCCTCTTCTTGGCCTAACGGCAGGGGCTGTCTCCGACTCCTAATGGGTGGAGGTGCCACCGCTAGAGGTCTCCGCGCAGCCGGTGGGTAGGTCCTCCGTGGGCGTCGGCAGCGACAACGACCTTTAGGGCACCGGCTAGACGCTAGCCCGGGCTGCGTCGCCACTGGACCCTGCCTTGGTGTAGCTTTCGGAGGCGGCGCCCCTGGCTGTCGGCCAGGCCCACCACCTGGTTGAGGTGTTGGAGCAAGGGCTTGGCCAGGCCAAGGCACTAGGGGCCTTGTTCGAGGTATGTATCCCTTTGTCACTTTTGCTGTACTTTGTTGCCTCTCTCTTTAGCTAGTTATTTTGGTTCTTACTCTCTTCTTTTCTGTAGAGGGCTCTCGCTGATGCTGCCAAGGCTTCACAAGATCTGGGCGGTAAGATTCATAGCTCTGCCGCGTCCTCCCGATTGCGCGACTTCTTGCGCTTCTTGTTGACCATTGGGTACCCTCCTGCAGCTCTATTGGCGGACTGGGACCGGGAGGTGGCCAGGCTGAAGGGGGAGGTTGCCCGGTTGGAGGAGTCGAACCAAGCCTGCCAGGACCAGATCATCCAACTGGCTGCGCATCAGCAGCAGATGGAGGTCAAAGCCGGCTAGGCCAAGAGGGTGGCGGACACCCAGACCGAGGCGCTGAAGAACCTAGAGAAGCTCTATGCCACTCAGGCGGATGCTCTTAAGGCTTTCTAGGCCAAGGAGAGGGCAGCATTGGGAGAGCTTTGCCAGATCGCTGACATGGTCGTCAGTAAGTAACCTCAAACTAGACCAGCCCTGCCATTTGTCTTCCGCAGCCGATGTTGACTGTCGTATCTTTTCCCGGGTGCAGCTCATTATCCTGAGGTGACTGACCAATCTCGGGCATGCATCCCCGAGGCGATGCCGGGCGCGACCTCCACCCGAAGGAGCTGGTGGCGGTTGTCAGCAAGGAGGCGAAGCGGCTACGTACCACTACCCTCGAGGTCTATGACTATGTCTGGCCTGACACCGAGCAGCCGGCCACCATCGACGCTCTGGATGGGAAGCTCTTTGGCGCCCCTGACCTCATGGATGCGGCACGAGAGTGGGCGGCATGTGGCGGTGCGGAGATGGTGCTTGCCCTGCTGAAGTCTTGGTATTCGGACGTGGATCTATGGAGCCTCTCTCGTGGATTCCGCTAAGGGACCAACTATGAGCAGCTCCGCGCCAAGGTTCCTGATATCCACTCTTGTGGCGTGAAGATTGGGAGCTTCGTCCAGCTGGACCGGGATTTCAGCGACCCGGCTGGCATGGAGCCGTACCACTTCAACCCGTCTGCAGCGGACACTGGAGCCTCGGCTGCGCCGGAGACCGCCTCGGCCGACGTCGCCTCCAGCAGTCAAACCCCAGCCGATGCCTCCGGCCCTTCTGCCAGTCCTCAAGCCTGATCCCCGGTATGCCTGGAGTATTTGTTGTTGTTGAAGAACTTGTCCTTTTGCGTTGGTGAACAATCTTCTTTGTCTTATATGAAATTCTGATGGGAGCGTTGTCTCCCTTGTGATATTTTTTCGTGCTCTGTGCCTGCACTTTCTGTTTTGCACTTGATGCGTGCTTGCTTCTGTGTGGGGGCATGTTAGCGCACCCACAGGGTGTAGTCCCCGAGGTTCGGGCCGGCTGGAGGATACAGCCGGGTCGATGCTCCTTTATGTTGTTGTTTGTTGCAGGTTCCTGTATGGGGGCGCGCGAGCGCACCCATAGGGTGTAGTCCCCGAGGTTCGGGCAGGCTGGAGGATACAGCCGGGTCGAAGCTCACAATCATGCTCTTCTGCCACCTGGGAAGCGACTAGCCTCCGGCTCTAGTGTTCGTCATGGAACTTTGGCTCATGCAAAGATGAAAAAACAAGCATGTTGTTTGCCTTGTTAAACAGACGCAAATGGAACTGTAATCTGAAGTTCACTAGGTTTGAAATTGTGCTATTTCACGCGAGGCCGATGACTTTGCCCTTTTCTCAGTGAGCATTGGCCAGTTTGATGTTGTGCCCTTGCCGGCCGTCAGCCGGAGTCGAAGGGGTAGCTAGTAGGCGTACTGCACGATACTTCAGGTTTTGGTCATTAGCCTTGGGCGAGCGAGCGCAACCAGAACATCCAAATGTTTTTGTTTTCCTCGAGGCTTTTTCGTGTAAGGGTCTTCGAGCGTTCTGCTCTTGCCGGGTCTGTTAGCCGTCTTGTGGTCTGCAGCCCAAACCGAAGAGGATGCTCTTAGAGCCGCGTACACTACTTTGCCGCGTGGATTGCGCGGCCGTCTGGCCCAACCAGCGAGTCCCTGGTGGAGATCGCCGACTCTGGGGTTAGAATAATGCAGCCGGAAAAGCCAAATTGTGCAGCATGACTTGCTAATTTATTGCGAAGTCCCTAAGACTATGTCGAGGCTGCCATGCTTGTTCATTACATAAAGGTAAGATACATACACTTCTTTTTCAAGTGTAAAAGGGGCGAAGCAGGTTCGCGTCCCATGGGCGTTCGGTTTCTTCGCCTGAACGGTCCATCCTGTTCTTTTCCGGCTGGCGGGTGTCAATGAGGTAGTATGAGTTGTTCTACAGCGCCCGGCTGATGATGAATGGGCCCTCCCAAGGTGGATATAACTTGTGCATCCCCTTGGTGTCCTGTACCAGCCACAGCACCAGGCCGCCCTCGCGGAACGAGACACTGCAGATCCGGCTGGTGTGGTAACGGTGCAGGTTTTACTGGTAGATGGCAGAGCTGGACAAGGCCAGCTCGCATGCCTCTTCGAGGAGGTCGACGTTGTCCTCACGTGCTTCCTTGGCTTGCTTCTCTGAGTATAACAGCTTGCAGGGTGCGTCGAACTCGATGTCTGTTGGTAGGACCGCCTCCGCCCCGTAGACATGGAAGAATGGGTGTAGCCGGTGGACCGGTTGGGCGTGGTGCGGAGGCTCCAAAGCACAGCCGGTAGCTCCTCTATCCAGCAGCCGGGAGATTGCATCAGTGGTTCGATCAGCCGGGGCTTGATTCCGGCTAGGACTAGACCATTTGCTCGCTCGCACTGCCCGTTGGACTGGGGGTATGCCACGGATGCGAGGTCCATATGGATGCCCTTGTCACCGCAAAAGCGTGCGAAAGCCCCTTTGGTGAAATTCATGTCGTTGTCTGTTATGATACTGTTGGGGTAGCCGAAGCGCGTGATTATGTCTGTGAAGAACTTGACTATCGTTGGCCCATCCAGCTTCTTTATCGATTTGTCTCGATCCACTTGGTGAATTTGTCCACCGCCACCAGCAGGTGCGTCAAGCCGTACCGGGCTGTTTTGAAAGGGCCGACCATATCGAGCCCCCAGACGGTGAAAGGCCAAGTGATGGGAATTGTCTTGAGTGCCGCAGACGGAGTGTGCTTCTGCTGGCTGAACAGCTGGCAACCATTGCATGCTTTGACTATTTGTTCGGCATCTTCAAGCACCGTGGGCCAGTAGAACCCGTGGCGAAATGCTTTTGCCACTATGGCCCATGACGATGCATGGTGGCTGCACTCTCCCTGGTGAATGTCGATCAACAGTCAGATTCCTTCTTCCTGGCTAACACACCGCTGATAAATGCCGCCAACGCTGCGCTTGTAGAGCTTGTTGGTGATGATAGTGTAAGCGCTTGCCCTGCGCCACTTGCCTTGCCTCTACCTCTTCTTCGGGTAGCTCTCCTTTAGCCAAGAAATCCATAAATGGCTTGGCCCATGTTGGAATTTCCGAGATGGCGCATACCGCCTGCATGAGTAGGTTTACCTCTGCGCGGATAGTGGGTTAGGCTCGTCTGGTGGCCGACCCGGTGAAGTAGGGGAGCCGGTGGCCTCCAGGCTAGACGCGGCAGTCCCCGGGTGCGGTGGAGGAGTCCTCGGGTGCGACGATGCAGTCCCCGGGTGCGGTGGAGCAGTTGCGGAGGTCTTGGAGCTGGCAGTCTCGGGGGGTCGCGGCATAGTCCCCGGGTCCTTCATGGCAACTTCTCACGTCTTGGAGGCGGCAGTCCCCGGGTCCGCGTCCAGTATGATGGAGTCGGATTCTGGAGACGGCGTGATTGACGGCTTGCGCAGGTGCTCGAGGGAGACTCCAGGCGGAATTGCCTGCCTTGTTGACCCGATGCGGGCGAGCGTGTCCAAATCCTTGTTGTTTATTCTGGGGACATGGTGAAACTCGCATCCTTCGAAACAGGCACACAGTTGTTGTACGAAGAAGCGATATAGAGCCACATTTGCGTCCCTAGCGTCCCAATCGCCTGACACTTGCTGCACCACCAAATCCGAGTCGCCAAAGCATAGGATGCGCCGGATGTTGATCTCTTTTGCCATTTTGAGGCCATGAATGAGCGCCTCGTATTTAGCAATGTTGTTGGATGCGTGGAAATGGATCTGCAACACGTACTTGAGCCGGTCTCCCTTTGGGGAGGTAATGACTACTCCGGCTCTGAGCCCCCCGTACATCTTGGATCCGTCGAAGTGAAGCTTCCAATGCGTGGAGTCCGGGCAAGGCGGCAGGTACTATGTTTCTACCCAGTCAACAAGGAAATCCGCCAGGGCTTGAGACTTGGTTGCTATTCTTGGCTCGTATTGTATGCTGTGGGCAGCGAGCTCTATAGTCCATTTCTCCACCCGACCCGTAGTGTCCCTATTGTCGATGATCTCCGGAAGTGGCGCTAGCGCCACCACCCGGATGGAGTATTCTTGGAAGTAGTGCTTCAACTTCTTGACAGCCATGTATACGCCATACACCAACTTATGGTAATGGGGTTAGTTCTGCTTCGAGAGCGAGAGTACCTCACTCAAATAGTACACCGGTCGTTGCACCGGCTGCGCCTTTCCTTCTTCCAGCCTCTCCACCACCAGCACCACGCTGACAACCTGGTTGGTGGCTGCGATGTACATCAGCATGGGCTCCTTTGCCGCTAGTGCTGCCAATATAGGCGGTGAGGTGAGCATGTGCTTAAGGTCGCGGAAAGCTTCATTCGCCTGCGATGTCCAGGCGAATTTGTCTGTCTTCTTCATGAGCTGGTACAGCGGAAGTGCTTTCTCGCCCAGCCGGCTGATGAACCAGCTGAGGGAGGCCAGACATCCGGTGAACTTTTGGACGTCTCGCAAGTTCTTAGGCGGCTGCATGCGCTCGATTGTGCCAATCTTCTCCGAGTTCGCCTCGATACCTTGCTCTGATACGAGAAAACCAAGGAGCTGGCCGGCTGGGACACCAAACATGCATTTCTCCGGGTTTAGCTTCATCTGGAGCCGGCAGAGGTTGGTGAATGTTTCCTTCAGATCTTCAAGGAGTGTCTGATGCTCCTTAGTCTTGACCACAACATCATCGATGTAGGCATGTACGTTTCTACCGATCTGAGTTTGCAAACACTTCTGCCTGCAGCGCTGGTATGTTGCCCCAGCATTCTTTAGTCCAAACGGCATGGTGGTGTAGTAGTAGGATCCATAGGGAGTGATGAATGCTGTCTTTATTTGATCAGCGGGGTTTAGACGGATCTGGTGGTAGCCAGAATATGCATCTAGAAACAACAACAGCTCGCAGCCGGCCGTGGAATCGATCACTTGGTCTATCCTTGGCAGGGCGAATGAGTCTTTGGGGCATGCTTTGTTGAGGCTAGTGTAATCAACACACATGCGCCAAGTATTTTTCTTCTTCAGCACCAACACTGGGTTCGCCAGCCATTCTGGGTGGAAAACCTCCATGATGAATCCGGCTGCAAGGAGCCGGGTGATTTCTTCACCAATGGTTCTTCTCTTCTCTTCAGCAAAACATCGTAGGGACTGTTTGACAGGCTTTGCATCCGGCCTAACATGTAAGGAGTGCTCGGTGAGCTCCCTCGAAACACCTGGCATGTTCTTGGGGGACCATGCGAAGATATCCCGATTCTCACGGAGGAAGTCCACGAGCGCGCTTTCCTATTTGCTATCAAGGCCGTCTCCGACCAGGACGAACTTGTCTGGCTCGACCTCATTCGGCGGGATCTTTTTGGTGTCCTTGGATGGCTTGAATTTCCCTTCTCCGGTCGGCTTGGGCTCGCCAGCCGGAATGTCCTTTTGCAAGGCTGCCACATTTTGCATGATGACGCGTTTTTCTTCCGCGATGATCATGGCCTCCACTAGCTTGGAACCGTCTGTGGCGCATTCCACAGACCGTCTGTAGCAACCGGCCACGGTGATGACGCCCTTAGGCCCTGGTAGCTTCATCTTGAGGTACGCATAGTGTGGTACCGCCATGAACTTGGTGAGCGTCGGGCACCCCAGGATTGTGTGATACACACTGGAGAGGTTGACCACCTGAAACCAGATAGGCTCACGGTGAAAGTTATCCTCCGTGTCGAAGATGACGTCTAGCCGGATCTTGCTGATGGGTGAATGCGATGGGCCCGACACTTTCCGTGGAAGGAGGTGCTTGATGGTTCCAGCTACGACTCACTGATATTGAGCCGGTCTAGCGAGCTGCGATACAGGAGGTTGATGCTGCTCCCACCATCTACAAGGACACGGGAGAATCTGCAGGAATGCTTCTTGGAGACAATGATGGGATCCAGGACCATCGCATAAGTGCCTGGGTGTGGCAGCATAGACGGCTGGTCCTTCCGGCTCCACACAATCTCTTGTTCCAACCTGTTGAGGTACTAGGGGATGGGAGGGACGATTACGTTCACCTCTGCCTCGCGACGTCTCTTGTTATGCTTGGTTTCTGGCTCTATGGTGAAGATGTGGTAGTTTCCCACCTGGCGGGGATAGTTGTCATTGTCATCCTCCCTCCGGTGCTGGTTATTACGGTCGCCTGGTGGCGCCTGCGCAGCCGGCACGCCAACAATCTCCACCATCTTCTTCGTCCAGGTGCACTGGCGTGTTGTATGTGTAGCTGGTTTGTTGCCTCTGTTGTGGAACTTGCATGGCCCATCACGCATTGACTCGATGGTGTACTTGGGCCTTGGAGGCCGGTCATCAGGCTTCTGTCTCCGGCTTCTTCCTACAGCCGGATCCTCCTGCACCGCCGCCACCTGCCTGGAATCATATTGGTTATCCGGCCGATCGTCCTTTCTCTTGCCATGGCGGTTGTCATGCCACCCGGAGCTATGGCCATTCCCCTCCGGCTGGCGCCGATCCACAGTGACGTCAACGATGATTTGCCCCTGGTCATCCACCCGGATAGACCTTTTTTCATTGTCGCGTCGATGGTGGCGTACTTGTCCGCGATGGCCATGGTCTGCACCATGGTGGTAGGCTCCACCCGGTGAAGCTTGTGCTTGAGCATAGTGCCGTCTCTGCAGCCGTTGACGAAGAAGTCGACCGCCTGGTGCTCGCGCACCCCTTCGCAGGAGTTGTGCATGCTCGTCCACTTGGTGATGTAGGAGCGATTGGATTCGTCTGGGCCCTGCAGGCAAAGGGCGAGATTGCTGGGTCGACCTGGGCGCTTGTAGGTGCCGGTGAAGTTGCGGACGAATGCCTGCTCGAAATCGATCCAAGTGTTGATGTTGTTGTCGGGGGGCTATTGAGCCATGTTCTGGCTGAGTCGAGGAGCATGAGGGGGGCGTAGCACACAGCTACCCGGTGGTTGCTATTTTTGCGATGCCTACCGTGGTGGTATAGTCCACCAGCCAGTCCTCCAGCTTGACAAAGCCGTTGTACTTTGGCGTGTCCCCCTGGGAGCAAAAATCCCTTTGGAAACGTTTCATTCCGGATACGCGGTCCGAAGCATCTTAGACCGACCGGGCTTTCTTCTTCCAGCGTGCATGACTGGACCAGCAGGTCGATGCGTGCGCTGCGTCTTGCGGTTCTTTCGGCTCGAGCGGTCCAAGCCGTCCAGACATATGGGACTTGGGCATTGCTTGGCCTTTTCCGGCTTTGTTGGCTGGGTCACGGTTCCGGCTGGTGACAACCGCGGTGTCGCGGGCGTTGTGCCCACGACCTGCTGATCCACCGCGTGGACGGTTGTTTGGCCTCACGCTATTTGGGGAGGAGGCCTTACTGGCACCCGCGGCCGGGTCCACCATCTGGCGAGCCGGTTGGGTCTTGCTGTTGCCGCCCATGCTGAGTTCTGCCTCATCATGCTGCTTGTTTGCCGTGACCATGAGGAGCTAGACACGTGCTTGCTGACGGAGTAGCTCCTCACCCTCTAGGTGGCTTAGTTCGGCGACTGCCGCCTCCGCGGCCCTCATGTTTTTGGCGGGGGTGCTGTAGACCGGATGCACCGCGGGTGTGCGTGGGTCGGCAGCACGATCCATCTCCGAACCGAGGTTTCGGCCCTGGGGCTGAGCCGGGCGGCTGGTGTCGGGCAGGCGGGCAAAGCCGTGCATGATGTTGTACTCGCGCATGGTCGCGTTCATCCGCTGTTGGGCGGCTGCCACCTTGCCCGCTTCTTCCAGGAGGCTCTGGCGGGTAGCCTCTAGCGCCACCACAGCTGCTGCTGGATCTGCCTCGATGGGGTTGATGGGGTTGCGGAGGTGCTCGATGGATGCGGTGAGCAGGTCCTGGTTTGGGAGGCGCGAGCTGGCGGCATGGCCATCTCCGTTGCGCTCCAGAGGTGGGTGGCGGTTCTCGCTCAAGCCCGCCATCATGACCTCGACGCTGCCGCTGGGGACGCGCGCAGTGGAGAAGCCAGGCGGTGCGCCGGACACGGTGACGACCTCACGAGGGAAGGTCTCAGCGACACTGGCGATGTAGACGCGATGCTCGCCGAAGTGCATGATGGAACCTCCGCTTGGGAAGGTTCCCCCGTTGAAGCAGGACACATTGTCGAGGACGCAGTCGAAGGATCCAAAGGTGAGGACGAGGCCGGAGGCGACTCGTTCACCGACGACGAGCTGAAGTCCCGTGCGAAAGATGATCCCAGCTGAAGCCCTATGCCCCCAGTGGGCGCCAACTGTCGTGGTGTGGAGCACGGCAGTGCCATCGGGGATGGCATGAGAGGGGACAATCAGGATGCTATCGATGGCTACTCGCAACGGGTTGGGCACATATACTGCAAACGTAGCGGTGTACCCAGGTTCGGAGCCCTCTTGGCGAGGTAACACTCCTACTCCTGCAAGGATCTACTATCAGGGGGCGAATGCCTAGTACAGATGCTCCTTGAGCTATTTTCCTAGCTACTCCTTGCTAGAAGAAGAAGAGGAACTACTCAACTTGTCCAATCTAGAGAACTTCTCACTTGTAATTGTCTACCTAGAACCCTAGCACTACTCCTCCTTATATACTGGCTCGGGAGGTAGTTCACAAAGTGGGTTCTAGGGTTTATTGTTTGGATCTGGGCTTACAGAGTGGGCCGCTGGACATGCCCGAATGGTAGGCCCGGGTCCAGTCAAGCCTCCAGTACAGGGGGGACAACGCTTCAGTGTCCAGCGCCCTTGCTTTACTCGTCAGCCGGCTCTTTATCCGTCAGCCGGCTCTTTATCCGTCAGCTAGAGCTTTACTCGTCAGCCGGAGCTTTACTCGTCAGCCTCTAGCTTTGGCATATTTGTCTGGTAACGCCGACCAGGCAAGCCAGCCTGTCCGGTCAGAGGTGCGCTCAGCAAGGAGCGTCACCCCTATCGTACCATGGCCAGCGGATCCAAGACGTCCGGCTAGGAGCGGCCTCCCAGCCGGTTCTTCTGGCCACCCGGCTAGACGGGCCAGCCGGGGAAAATTGAATGCAGATCTGGTGGAGATTTCCATTCGGTTGTGGCTCCTTGTCTTGGGCCCAGGCGGACAGAGCCCCTTGGAGCCGGCCAGCTAAGCATGTCTTGGCCTACCCGGGGGTAATCCCCCTGACATCCATCTTCCATAATATATCGAGGCACATCCTCTATTGCGCCACAGAACCGCTAGCTCGACGGATCATGTTGTGCCATGATACGTTTCAAACGTATCTATAATTTTTGATGTTCCATGCTTGTTTTATATCTACTTTCTTATGTTTTGTCCACACTTTGGAGTATTTTTACACATTTTCTGGAACTAACCTATTAACAAGATGCCACAGTACCAGTTGCCTGTTTTCTACTGTTTTTGGTTTCAGAAAAACTAGTAAGGAAATATTAGTATTTTTATTATCACTACCACTAATGTTGAAGCTAGTAAACCCAATGGAACCTTTTCTAATAAAAATGTTGAAATCCTTCGAAATATGGGAAACAATAGCTCTACTACTTTAGATAATAATTATGATTTTGATCTTGATGGTTGCAATATCTCTGAAGTAATTATGTTCCTACAAAAGCTTGCTAAAAGTATTAATGCTAGTGCTATGAATATGGCCTTTACAAAACACATTACTGATGCTCTCATAAAAATTAAAGAAGAAAAGATGAAACATAAAGCTTCTATTCCTATGAAATTAGAAGATGGTTAGGAACCCATCATTAATATGAAAGTAAATGATTTTGATCTCAAATCTTTATGTGATCTTGATAGTAGTGTTTCTATTATGCCTAGAAGGATTTATGAAATGCTTGATTTGCCACCATTGGAAGATTGTTATTTAAATGTCCAACTTGATGATAATGCTAAAAAGAAACTCATGGAGAGTATTAATAATGTTCTTATTATGGTTAACAATGCCTATGTCCCCGTTGATTTCTATGTTTTCGATGTTGAATGCAATGCTTCTTGTCCTATTATTTTGGTAAGACATTTTCTTAGAACTATTGGTGTCATTATTGATATGAAAGAAGGCACCATTAAATATCAATTTCCACTCAAGAAAGGTATGGAACACTTCCCTAAGAAGAGAGAAAAGATTCCTTTTGCCTCTCCTATTAAAACAAAATGTGCTCTTAATGCTTCGTTATTTGAGAATACTTGATTCTTTTCTTGCTTCTTATGCCTAGCTCAAAGGCGTTAAAGAAAAGCACTTATTGGGAGATAACCCAAATTTCGTTAGGAACCTTTTTTGTTTGAGTCTTGGAAGTTATTACCTCTGTAATAACCGCTCCTTATCATTTTTGTGTGGTTTTTGTGCCAAGAGTAACCTCTAATGAGAGAGAAGTAATGTTCGGGAAAGTTGTTGTCCCGAAACAGATTTTTATGCTTCGCTGTAAAAATTCATGAACAATCTAAGTACGTCGGTTTGAGCTGTAATTTTTTGTGCTTCTTCCCCAGGTTGTTATCCAACTTTTGTTAGTTCAACAATTTTCGATTTGAGCAACAGAAGATCTTCAAAAAATTGGTTTTTACCTACTGGTCTGTTTTGACAGATTTCTGCCATTATTTGCATTTGCCTCTTAATCTCTTTCTCTTTGAGTTCTCTTTGATCACTTGAACTTTTTAAAAGAAGTGCTACAGTAGCTTGTGTTTCAATGAAAGTTTTAATTGTGTTGAGACTAAACAAAGGACTTACTATCTTGAGTGCACTAATGTTGCTAATGAAGATTGTGTGAAGTTTTGTATGAAGGAAAATTTTAAGTGTAGGGAAGAGTAATGTGATAAGATGAAGTATGGACAAAAGCTCAAGCTTGGGGATGCTACCCGTGTCACCCCAAGAAATATCCAAGAAGTACAAGCATCAAAGCTTGGGGATGCCCAAGCCATCCCCTTCTTCATCAATAAAAATCTCAGGTTTCTTCCAAACACTTCATTTTTATTGTTTCATGCACAGTTGTGTTGTTCTTGGAGCGTCTTTGTTTTCGTTATTAGTTTTCGTTTGCTTAGTTTTCTTAGTTTGCTTGAATAAATTGGTTGGACCCCCCTCATTCATACATTAGTTTTCAAATAAGTTGATTTGGATTGGAAAAGAGTAGGAAAGTTCATGCTTAAGTGGTGTAAAAGGAGTTTGTTTTTGACTGCGACTTAGACTTTGTCATGCCATGTTTGATATTGTTTTGGCTTTATGCTTAGTGATTTTTTCTGTATCATGACTTGTTACAAATAATTGAGATCGCTTAATGTTCCTTGAAAGAATCATGCGTTGTTTTAGCATATTAAAGCATAATATAGTTGTATGCTCCTTTGATGCTTTATTTGGGTTGCCTTGGTGCATGCTCACACCATGTTATGACTATACCAAGTCACCATAGCCTTTATTATCATTTAGTTTTCGACTTGTAATATCACTCTATGCTTTAATTAATAATGTTTTGTCGCTTTGCATGATTATGGCCATTATTTCTCTCTTAGTTGGTCGCTCCCAGTCTTTTTCTAGCCTCCATACCAAGTATGAGTTCCACTCATGCATCCAACTCCAAATAAAACCAAGTTATTTTAAAGAGTCCACCATACCTACCTATTAGCATTTGCTATTCCAAGTATATTCATGCTTTTATCTACCTTCCGAATTAAACTTGTTATGTGAAAATTAGTGATTAAAGCTCTCACGAACTTGATGGCACACTTTACTTTTCTTGCCCCTAATAAACTTGAACCATTGTGTCATCTATGTTGTATATGCTTGCACTTATACGTTGGGATTAGCAGAACCATGCTGTCATGGGGAACGCTTTCAACATTGCACTTGTACATTGTACCTAGTTGATATCATGCTCTTTCGTTTATGGATGTCGTCGGTGTGAAATGAAAGGGGAGCTTGTAAGTCCATGGAGTTATGTATGTGTGTTAGAGAAACGCCTAGGCCGTTAGCCTAAGACATGCCTAATCATGGTGGAAACTTGCAGCATCACCATAGTGAGCAATCTATGAAGCATTCTTCTTATAAAAAAAGAGATAGAGATTGAGAAAAAGAAAAAAAACATGAGAAAAGAGGAAAGAGAGAAAAACGAACCATTTTCGCATGGTAAATACGAAGATTGCTGAGATGCTCATTGTCTATTTGCCTTGTCATTTTGATTATGGGATAACTCCTGTATCATGTGCAAGGGGTACCCCATTGGCGGTTCTCTATGATACACATGTACTTACTATGACAAGAACTTACCAGTAACTAAACTTGAGTAGCATGAGGAGCGACCCTCGTATTCAAGGGACATGAGATTGCCAACTTATACTTTGTCAAGCATATACTCCATAGTTTGTTCACTTTAACCTTAATCACTTCAAGATGCTTATGATAGGGGCAATGAGAGCTGAAATATAATAAGTACCATAATTTTTGTAAGCTCTTTATGAGACTTGAATCCCTGCTTCCTTCTATGAAGGCCTTTCTTTTACTTTTATGTTGAGTCTCCATCTTCTATATTTATGCGCCTATTTAGAGAGCATAGTGGTCATTCTTAGTTTAATGTACATTGCCCCAAGACTTGTTGATTGATGCATAACTTTGATATTGCTTGTTCTTAAACTATTTGTATCTAGTCACCCTTATGAACTTTGAAGGTGTCCTATGCATTTATGTTTTGCTACACTATGAGGGACAAGCTGAATACCATTCTCATTATGTTTTCTTTATGTGAAATAAACAAACATCTTTCAAAGCATTATTATTCATGAATCTTTTGTTTGTACCTTTTCATGCTACATCATAGTTGCTATGTCTTATTGTTAGAACTATATCTTTCATGCTATGATAAAGTACTATGAGCCCAGCTATCAATGTTTTATAAATGCCTTGATCAAGATTGTGATGGTGCATGTCACCTCAAAAATTATTATTTTCTTTTTATCACTTACCTAGTCGAGGACGAGCAGGAGTTAAGCTTGGGGATGTTGATACGTTGCAAACGTATCTATAATTTTTTATGTTCCATGCTTGTTTTATATCTACTTTCTTATGTTTTGTGCACACTTTGGAGTATTTTTACACATTTTCTGGAACTAACCTATTAACAAGATGCCATAGTGCTAGTTGCCTATTTTCTGTTGTTTTTGGTTTCAGAAAAGCTAGTAAGGAAATATTCTCGGAATTGGACCGGACAAATGCCCAAGTCAATATTTCACCAGAAGGAGCACGGAGTCCGGAGGGGAGACGAAGAGGGGAACCAGGCCGGCCACACCTGGTGGTGGCGCGACCATCCCTAGCCGCGCCACCAGGGGGTGTGGGGCCCCTGGCGCTCCACCGACCTTGCCCCTTCGCCTATATATTGCCCTCGGGACAAAAACCCTAAGTACCCGATCAAAATTCCACGAAAGAGTCCGTAGCCGCCGCCATCTCCATCCCTAGATCGGGAGGGATATGAAGCTCTTCCCGGCACCCTGCCGGAGGGGAGAGATCACCCTGGAGGCCTTCTTCATCACCATGCCTGCTTCCAGTGTGATGCGTGAGTAGTTCATCCCTGGACTACGGGTCCATGTAGTAGCTAGATGGTTGGTTCTTCTCCTTTGTGCTACCATGTTTAGATCTTGTGAGCTCCGTTCATGATCAAGATCATCTATTTGTAATCATACATGTTGTGTTTGTGGGGATACGATGGATATTGAGATGCTATTTCATATTGATTATTGATTCTATCATGTCTTTGTTATTTGTGATATTGCATGCTCTCCATTGTTAGTAGCTATCTTGGCCGAGTAGATGCTAGCAACTCCAAGAGGGAGTATTTATGCTCGATAGTGGGTTCATGCCTCTAGTAATCTGGGGAAGTGACAGAAATATCAAAGGTACTAGATGTGTTGTTGCTACTAGGGAGAAAACAACAATCCTTTATTCATAGAACAATCGTATTGTTTACTTTACACACTTTGCTTAATGCAATTATCTGTTGCTTGCAACTTAATACTGGAGGGGGTTCGGATGATAACCCTAAGGTGGATTATTAGTCATAGATGTAGTTGGATTACAATCTATGTATAATGTTGTAATTCCCAATCAAATCTCATAGGAGTCAAGATGATTAGTATATGCATGTATGCTTTCTAGATGTTTGTCAATTGCCCTGCTGTAATTTTTTCACCCAACGTGTCATCTATCTTAAGGAGAATCACCTCTAGTGAACTATGGACCCCAGTCCATTCTTTTACCATCAATCTACAACTATTTACTATTTTCTGTTTACTTTCTGCAAGCAATTACTATCTTTCACACAATACATTAATCCTTTGTTTTCAGCAAAACCGGTGAGATTGACAACCTCACTGTAAGTTGGGGACAAAGTTTTGTGGTTGTGTTGTGCAGGATTCCAAGTTGGAAACAACACCTTGGAGGTGTTTCCTTGCTCCTACTATTTCGATAACTGAGGGAAAACTTGTTGTTGTGCTCATCATACCTTCCTCTTGGGGTTCCCCAACGAGCTCAACATATTGAGCAAGCATGCCGCGCCAAAAAATCCACCGCCGTTGTAGTTATCCTTGGCGGGTTTTTTGCCGCGCCATCATGAGCGTGACGACTAATGCTGTACCTCAACGTCTATAAGCGCCAGCACCCGAGATCCATGTTGTAGTGGTAGCATCAACAACATATGCATTCCTGATAGCTAACATATGTATATAAGACATATACCTGAGTTGCATAATTAGTCGAACTCAAAGACTTGAGAACATCCTCTTCATTGTAGTTCTCAGACTATAAAAGTGTAGAGGTCAATAATTGCAATGCATAACATGGTAATAGGAAAAAGTAAGTATTGAATTGTGCAATGATCACCTGCAACAAGGGCATGAAAACTGGAGTCCTAGAACGACCACCTGCTGATTTATTCTTCCTGGAACTATTTCCACCAACAGATGAATCTGCATCTCCCTTCAAAGCAATAGCAGTAGTGTGGGGGTTAGCCTCAGCAACATATGGAGGGGTGCTTATAGCAACATCTGGAGGGGTAGTTATAGTAGCATCAACATGATCTAGAAGTGTACCAGCAGCTGCACCACCATCTAGAGGTGTACCAGTAGGAGCACCGTACTACCATATGGAGTTAGCACTTCAGTATCACCAACTTCTCCAGTTAGAACATCATCAACATGAGTCAACAATAAAGGAGTAGAAGGAGTTTGAATTCCTCGAGTAGCTACCACAGTACAAGCTAGAACCGAACGAGGAACAACTTCATAACTTCTAACATTTGATGGGAGAGTAATTACACCACCACGAGGAGGTAAAACATTGAGAAAGTGCCACTTCAGGAATTCTGATATCTATGGCATTAAGAAGTGCAACATCTGGGATGGGCTGCACAGCTTGAGACATTCTCTAAAGAGGTGATTGCACACTAGCTTTTGGTCGACTAGTGCTCTTCCCTGCTATGCAAGATTGGTTAGCAGAAATTTCGTGACTATCCAACTTCTTCTACATTGCATTTATTCTTTCCTCCTAGGCATTCAACCTAGCGATAAGAGAAATATTCATCAACCTAAGCTCATAGTTATCCTCTGTTATTTCTGTACACCTCGCAAATGTTCTTGCAATCTCAACCGCCTTGCAGGTATGGGGTAACAACCCCCAATCCATGAACTCTACCACTTGTATCTTTTGGAAAGGCACGGGCATAAAGGTCACTTTTCTTCAATATCTATGTACTCAAGGCCTAGATTAAGTAGAAGTTCTATTTTCACATTGGCCTAGCATATTTTTTGTACTAGCCTTAAAACTAGCATTAACCATCACGTATATACACTGTATGTTAGAAGATAGTGAATAATAACCTACAATATTTCTCTCAGCCAGTTCATCATCAGGTATGTTGTCTTTGGTCATGTGTGTGGCTCTATACAATTCAAATCTTGTAACTAGACGATTATGAGTTTTCTCCTAATCAAAGATGCGCACATTTAGACATAGGATATGAAGGAAAAAACATATGTAAACATTCAGAAAATGGATACCAAGTATAAGTAGACAACTTATATGCTACTCACCCCGATGTACCTCACCCTGACAAAACGCCTTGATCCAAAAGTATGACGAGCATTTGTTTGATTGACACGATTTTCTGCATTCTTTCGCACTTTCTCATTGGTAGAGTCTAAGTTCCAATACTCACATAGCACTGCCCAATCAGTGTGTGACATTCTATCTCCACAGCCATTTGCAACATTCTCCTCAACAGTCAAGGTAGGTCTATAATACATCTTCTTCGGCATGCTTTTGAAATCACACCATTTCTTTCTAGCGAACCTCATAACCCAATCTTTACACAAAGGATCAATATCGAAATATTTCTACATTTTGAGAAGCATGTGTCAGGATAATAAGGCTGATGTAAAATAGCAAGAAGGGTTAATAGGGAAAATCTATGATTACGTTCAGTATGTCCCATAACTTCTACTTCTGATCAGCTTTCCTCGAGTCTGTAAACCTAAAGGATATGTCACTTTTTTTGTCAGGTAGGCAATATAGTTAGCAAATTTGGCCGTGGAAAGCCCACAAGGCTGGCCTGGTTTGTTGAATTTTACAAAAAAATTGAACCGCCCATTACTCCTTGTTATTGACCCCATCTTAGTAGGACCCCTCATGTTCCTCCCATTCATCACTCCCACTGCATGTATCAAGGATGCAGGCATGTAACTCAGGGTAGGAAGTTATGTTATATGCACTAAAATTCAGCTAACACTATTACTAAAATTCAGTTAGCACTATGACTAAAATTAAGTTAGCACGATAACCAAAATTCAGCTAGCACTATGACTAAAATTCAATTAGCACTATTATGGACTTAATCCAGTTGCACAATGTACCTTCATTTTCCTCTTTGTCTATGTCTGCCCATGTCTCTTCCTCTTCATATTCCTCATTATTAGTGCAACTTTCATCTTTGTGCATTAGTCCTATCCTCTTATTCTTCTTCCTCTACTTCTTCATCCTCTTCTGCAACTCCCTGACCTTCTTGAAACAAAGTATCTTCCCATTCATCCTCGGCCTCATCGGTTGTAAGTGAAATTAAGAGTAATCAGAAGCGACTGAAGTAGAATCTATGAGTAAATCAGTAATGGTAGAACTATAACCAGGAAAGTATACACACCTCATGTGTAAAATTGTTCTATCCAGGAACAACTGGATCTTCGTGAGTGGATGGTTGTATAAGGAACCTATGTGCAAAATTCCTTTCCCTAATTCTTGCATTGTTCGCTTATATGGTTTCCAAATCTTTGCTTTTAATATTCTGATATTATAGCCCGGGCTTCTTCCTGCTGCAAAGAAGCCCTTCTCTTCTCTCATCGTGCCATCTATCGGATGGTAAAATAATGGGAACATAGTCATGTCCAATGCACAAATGGAGGTAGTAAACAAAAGGGGGATGGTGGAAACAAAGCATAGTACGCGTGGAAGACTTACCACAATGACCTAGGCAACGTTGGTGATGCACGACGGAGGGGTGGACATCGGCAGCAGGGGTAGCGACGGGGGAAAGCGGAAGGGAGTCACTTCAGGCCGCTGTCGACTGACCTTGACAGCGTACTCAGTGGGTGGTATCTGGAGTTGAGGGTTTAGTGTGTAGAGGGGAATGGGGATTTTGGAAAGGGGAAAGGGAAAGATTTGCCTAAGGAGGGCCACGACGATCTAATTTCAAGCGAGGCCATTCGAAATCTAAGTGGGACAAGCGAAAAGTGTGCAGGTAAAGGGAAAATCGGTCGTGGGAGCTGGCGAATGTGGATTGCAACACATACAGGCGCCACGAATCACACACCAGGGGCAAAAACCCGGTCGCCATGGCAAAATGGTGCCGTGATTACCCATTTGCTGCACATCCAACTTTTGCAGGTACTTTTCGCTTGTGCCGCCCCAAAAATCAACCGGGTATGGGGGTATTTTTGTAGTGTGAGGAATGTGGGGTTGATGGAGCTCTTGTTCTTATAGGGAGTGTCTAAGAATGTTGGGGGGTGAACCCAGGTAGGGTCAAGATGAGGTATAAGGACAAGGTCCACCGAGGTATAACTCGGCCAAAGCATGAGCTGGATGAGTCATATGAGGGTCGGTCGAGTTACGGCCGGGTCACCCTAAGACGGATAGCACTGGCAAGACTCGGCCGACATATATGATATGTCGGCACGAGGACTGGGCTGTCTTATCTTTGCATGTATTGACTTGGCCTGGAGTTAACCCGAGTGAGGCCGAGTCATAGGTTGGCTTGCTCAAGAAGGAGAGAGCTAGCCCAAGGTCAGCTCTTTTCTATCTCTCAAAGAATCTAGGGAGAGACAAGTGCTAGCGACAAATGCTAGAGGAGCAAAGACAGAACAGATCATCATGGATGTGATAGTATCTAACCCCAATGGTCAGACAATGTGTCCTCTGAGCCATTGCCATGCAGAGGCTGGCGACAGACGAAAGGAGGGCACCGAACTACTATTTTGGGATAAGCATATTTGTAGAATATCTGGGCCACATAAGCCCTAGCTGTAACCTGACCACCCCTTTATAAGGTGAGCCAGGGCCTCCAAGGAGGGGGTCGCTCCATTTCGCTAAGGAAAACCCTAGAGCGAGAAGAGAGTAGGAGAACATCATCCCCTTCCTCTCCTCGATATAGCTCAAGGAGCACTTGTATTAGTCCATAGATCGTAATATAAGATCTAGAGCAGGAGTAGGGGTTTTATCTCCATAGGAGAGCCTCGAACCTAGGTGACGAGGGTTTAACTCGTCAATGTCCATTGTTATGGACTTGGGTTTTGGACAAGGAGGGAGCGCTGGAGACATCTATCGGCTAGCAAACAAGCACACAGGGGACAAAGGATTTACCCAGGTTCAGGCCTCGTAGACGTCCCTACTCCTGCTTGTCTGCTCGTGGAATTATCAAGGGAGTCGAAAGTTACAATGGTGCGCAGACGAAATCTGGCGAGGTTTGTGGAAACTAGGGTTGCGTGTGTCCTCCTCGCCGCCCCCTCCCAGCCTTTATATAGATAGGCTAGGTCTCGGGTAGCAGGTCGAGTCGATACAAGTTAGGGTTTTCCCCTTCAAACTTTCTACCTTTAGCTTCTTCTTGTCCTTCAAGCAATCGAGAGTCCGTACGTTACTCGAGTCTCTCTATCCGGACCTTGGCGACACCGTGGGCCTGTATGTATTTGGACCGTATATACCAAGCTCGAGTACCTACAGGGTATACCCATGTCAGTAGCCCCCGAGTGTCCAGTGGAATCGCAGATTCGACTGGGGACTTTTGAAGCCTTCGAGTGCCTGAATGAGTACCTTTTGATTGCTTTTATTTGTGTCATAGGGATTGTTGATATACGTGCCTGATATAGCCGAAGTATCGGTATCAGTTAACCACCTTAGGCTGAAACAACGCAATCTACTCAGATTCGAGTCCCCGGACTCGAATCCGGAAAAGTGCTGGTGTAATTCGACTCAGGCCGCGGAGGTCTTACAGGAGTCGAATTCCAGTTATATGGGTGTGAGCACTTGACGCGTCCGTCAAGACATGTTCATCGTGCTGTAGCACGGATATATTCTGGTAGTCGCGATTAAATGCGTTGCCGTGCCTTATTCAGGTCTTACCTTCACGCCGTAGCGCGGCATCAATTTTATCATCATGAGACGATTCAGTAACCCGAGACCTTGATCTCTTTGTAGAGGTATGAGGCGGTGTCGCCATGAGTTTCGTGTGGATGTTATCAACACACAATTTTTGTTCAAATAATCATAGGGTGCGCGACCAGCTCCTATGGAAGTAACCCGAGTGCTGGTTGAGTCGAAGACTCGGCGAGACTAAAATTTTATCATTGCTGTCGTCTTTTGCTTGCTTGTTCAGTTGATGACCCAGGCAGGTACTAAAACACTTTCACGACTGCTGTCATCTTTTGCTTGCTTGTTTTAGTCGATGACTCAGGCAGTTAAAATATTATCGCGACTGCTGTCGTCTTTTGCCTGCTTGTTTCAGTCGATGACTCAGGCAGTTAAAATATTTTCGCGACCTCTTCCGTCTTTTTGTCCTTTTGTTCCGCGCTCCTATGGGAGTAACCCATGTTCATAATTGAACTATGTTTCGAGTGGTTGGGTTTGCTTTTTGTGATTTTCCATGTTCCTGCAACAAGAAAAAGAAAAGTCATAGGGGGCGCGGCCAGCGCTCCCTATGGGAGTAGCCCCCGAGTGCTTGGTGGAGTCGAAGACTCCAGCAAGGACTAAAAATAGTCGAAGTTCTCCGTTGCATAGCCTTTGGTGACGTCAGTGCTGACGCTTGTATGACCTTAGTTGCCCGCGTGAGCGATTTTGACGGGACGTGACGAGCTGTGGGTCCCACTTTCTGACTTTGATTTGACTAGGCATGCGTAATCTTATTTTTAACTGTGCCTCCTCGATTTCCGCGCGTAATGGTAGAAGTGGGGGGACGGTTCGTGCTTCCTGTTCTCCACGTGTCCTACGCGATGCGTGCCACGCGTCCAATAGGGTTTTTGTCAGCCGCTGGATTGCATCTTCCAGGTGTTAAGTAGCGATGCCGCGGCGGTAATTTTCCCATCTGTGTTCTTTCTTCCTTGCTGCCATCGCCATTGCCCTTTGCTTTCCTGCTTTTCTCTGCGCCCATCTTCTCCATGATGCTGGACCAGCTTTGTTCGTTCCCCACCTATTTTCTTCGCTCTCATCGCCGCCGCGCAATGGGGAAGAAGAAGGGAGGCGTTGCCCTGATTCCGCGGCCACCCTCGTTGCAGCGAAGAAGAGGGGTGGCTCCGCTGCTGCGGCCACCAGTGCCGCCTCTGCCGGGAATAAGAAGGTCGCGGGTACCCGCGTGACGAATGGCGCATGGCGCCCCTCTATCATCAAAGGCGTCGGATCTCCGTCTTCTTCGCCAAGACGGAGTGATTTCTGCATCAGTCGCCGATTCGCGCGTCCCCAGCGGTGAGACCGTTCCTGTGCCTCCTGCTGGTTATCGAGTGATGTTTCTTGCATTCATCATTCGCGGTCTTTCCTTGCCTCTTCACCCTTTTCTTCGGGGTCTTCTGTGTTTCTATGGGCTCCAGCCCCATCAGCTGTCCCCAAATTCTCTCCTCCACATCACTTGTTTCATCACTCTCTGCGAGTGCTGGCTCGGAATCGAGCCGCACTTTGGTCTTTTCAAACGCATTTTTAAATTGAAGCGTCAGTCCGCATCTGGCTCTTTAGTTTATGACGTAGGTGGTTGCGGAATCCATGTTGACCCATCCGCCACCTACTTCGATATCAAGCTCACCAAGTCCGTCCAGGGATGGAGGGACAGATGGTTTTATGTGCGCGACCAGAAGGCCAAGGACGAGCACTTTGGACTCGCGCCATTCGATCCCGCGACTCCCTGCAAGAAGATGCGTTCTTGGAAGAACGTGATCATGCCTTCCGAACTCGCGGAGACAGACGTGTTATATCAGCGCGTCTGCAACCTCGAGAGTCGCATAGGCGCAAAAGAGGGAGGCTACGCCCTTGTCATGACTTGGCTGCGTCGTCGCATCCAGCCTCTCCAGGCCAGGGTCCATCCCATGTTCCAATGGGGTGGCGCTGATGATCCCACTCGCGTGTCTGCCGATGGCATGTCCACGAGTGAGGTGGATAAGAGGGTGCGACTGGTCACAAAGTATACCCTCAAGGATGTGCTTCCGAACGAGCCAGTCGTTCCTCCTTTCGATGCTTCGAATCCTCCTCCTGAGGTATGGTTGTGCTATGTAGTAGCGGATTTTCTCGATTGCGTCTTCTGTTGCTTATCTGTTTTACTTTTTGTATGCAGGAGTGGGCGGTGTCGCCTTGTATGCCTCCCCTCCCTGAGGGGATCATTCCTCGTGAAGCTTTGGAAGAGGATCAGTCTGAGTCGACTGTCCCTTCCGATGTGGAAGAGGAATCCCCCGAGTTCGAGAGTCCAGATACTCGCAAGCGTTCGCATAGCAAGGATTCCGACGCGTCGACTCCTTCCACTCCAGGAGGCGCGGCTGTTGGTGCGGAGTCGCCAATTCCCACCGTTCGTCTGAGGGTTGTGGCACCGTCTTCTCGCAAGAAGATGCGATTGCCCAAGGAGTCTTCGTCGGAGTCGACGGAGGCCACATTTGATCTTGATAGATTTGACTGGTAAGTTTGCTAGTGCATTCGCCCGTCACTTGTTTTCTTCTTGTTGGCTTTTCCCTGGAGTTTTCCTTTTCTGAGTGCGGATTTGTCTTACAGTCAAGAGGCGTCGTCATCTTCTGGTGACGTCGAATTTTTGAAGGAATCAGGAGTCACGACCTCAAAGGCCAAGATAGAGGTCGAGCGTGCTCCTTCTCCTCCGGCGGCGGCCCACTCCGGGCATAATTCTTCGAGCTCTCCTCATGTAGGGGAGCATCGAGTAGTAGCTCGGATGATGGTTCAGCAATCTTCTTCAGAGTCGCTGGAGGACCATGTAAGTATATCTTTCTCTCTCTTTTTTTATAATTTGGCAGTCAATGCCCTTTGTTGCCTTCTGTTGACTCCTTGTTTTGTGCGACAGCTCCTTGTAAAGGAATCCGCACAGGTGGCGGAGCAAGTGATGGCGATATGTCGCCAGCATGCGATGCTGGAGAAGCGCCACCGCGTGGTTGAGAGTGAGTGTTCTATACTTACTCTTGTCGTCTTCTCTGTATTTTGGTATAGTCGACTGACAGCCAAATTTTTGACTGCCCTATAGCTGAGCATAATGCTTTATTGCGTGATGTCGCCACGTTGGAAAAGACTCGGCATGGTGTGAAGGCGCGATGAGGCAATCATGCTCGTGATGAAGCCCAGAAGCGCGAAGAGGATCTGCGTGCCTCCTTTGCGGCCAGGGAGAAGTTGTTCGAAGAGCAACTATTCTCAGTCGCCAAGGCCCTCTCAGGTACCTTTACTTGGTGGATATTTTATTGATGTTCTTCTCTTCCTCTGTAGCGCCGGTGGCATTAGAAGTTTGACCGTGTGTGTTTTTGGTGTAGATGCTGGTGGCTTGAGTTTTGATCCACGAGTCCTTGGTCGCGATGATGCTCTGGCGGGCGTGGTATCTGCGGTCGAAGACCGTAGCGCCGCTGTCCAAAATACGTTGTTCAAAGCCAAGGCCACCCTGAGTCGCCTCCAGGAGGAGCTAATGCCGAAGGCGGAGCTGGTCGACAATGTGGAGGAGCTGGTGGAGTCACTCACTGGGGGTGTGCCTGCCACGTACAAGAACTCCCTCCGCGCAGCTGGTGCGACCATGTCGCTAGCCATGGTGCAAGCCCACGGAGTCGAAGTGGATCCCTCGGCGGTGTCGAAGACAATGCCTGTTGGTGCGGATGGTTAGCAGGTAGTGTTCGCTCCCTTTGCGACTGCCTGTGCCAAATATGGCCATTCCTTGATAAACACCGTTGCCAAGTATTTGGAGGAGCTCAATCACGCAAAGAAGGTGGCGAAAACTTCGGCCTCAGGGGCCGACGGAAAGTCAGTGGCATCTAATACTGCCACGGACTTGATGAAGCCCCCGAGGTCCTCGAAGTCGAAGAAGCCAGCTGCTCCATAGTTAGTTTCTTGTAATAGCTGATGAACTCGCTCTTTTGATTGGAGATCATGCCTGTTGGCGAATGTGTTTGTACATACTTTTATTGATCCTGAATGCACCTGTTACTTTTGACTTTTGAGTTGGTCGCCTTATTTTGCTTCTAGCTTGATTTTTTGGTAGGGTACGTCAAGTGGACCTGTGGGGGGAACCCCGAACTCGCCATCTCTTGAGGATACAATGGCACCACCTTGCTCTAGAGTATAGGATCTTTCCTTGCTTTCGCGACTTCGTGATCGCGTTAAGCAGCTGGAGCGTGAGTTGCCTGTGATCCGTGGTAGCGCAGACGTGTGGAAGTCAAAGGCTGAAAAAGCCGCCGCCCGCGAGCAATATCTGCTTGGCGAGGTGACGCAGCTAGGCGACCAGTTTAAGTGTTAGTTTGCTCATCCTCGTCTTTTCCTTTGTAGTTAATCGCAATGGTACGTTGTACTCATGCTGTTGATGCTGCTTCGTGTAGTTGTTAGCGCACGCCGTCCGCAGGAGGAGAGGGATAGGGTTGCCATCCGCCTTCATGATCTCACCCAAGAGCAACTTCAGGAGAGTGGAAACTTCTGGGTAGATCATGATCGTGCGACTGCGTTAGCGACCCTGCAGGATCGCACCTCGCGAGTGCTGCTCTTTCTGAAGAAGTCGTAGTCGTGTTTGAAGAACATCTACTGGGCGATGTTCCCGTTGGATGATACTCCATCAAGCCTGCTGGTCCTGCTGATGAAATTTCAAGATATGTCCGCGGTTCGCGAGTGCGTGAGGCAGCAGCTGGTGGCTGGTGCCAAGGCTGCGCTCTCCGTGGTGCGGTTCGCGATAACGTGGATGTCGCCGCCATTGCATCTGGGCCACCGGTGCCACCAGCAGGATCTTCCTAGAACATGGTGCCGCACTATCAAGCGGTGGATCATCCAGCCGAGGAAATCGTCGACTTCTTCGAGGAACAGACTAATGTTCTTCTGTTGCAAGGGTAGCCAAATATGTATCCTGCATATAAGTGTACTGGTGTTGTAAAGCTCATATATATTTGTAGATAATTTATTGTTGAATGTATACAAATAGCTTTATAAGCGTAGAGTGTGTTGCACTTGTGCGAGTCCTTTTCGTTAGCCTGGTCATCTTTGTGTCTTTCCCATGTCAACCTGTCAGCTGCGTGGCAGCTGGGTTGTGTTTGTGTTAAGGGGTTCGATTGATGTGCCAGCTACTCAGGATGTCGCGTTATTGTTCAAAGAACATGTGTAGATAGGGTGGTGCAGCCCTCGAGTATGAAAGTTGACAAAAGAAAAGAGAGCACGGAGTTTTGGGGCACTTAGCTTTTATTTATTCGGAGAACAGTATGTAGTACAATATGCGGCTAAGTAGCCTTGGCTGAATAGCCTTATTTGCGATGCAAAAGTAAAGAAGAAACGACTAAGGGTAGAAGCATCGCAGTTGTGCGACGTTTCAAGGGTTGGAGTATGCGACTCCTGTCTCTAAATCTTGAAGGCGATAGGCGCCACCTGGGATTACTTCTGTAATCACGTACGGTCCTTCCCGGGGGACTCGAGCTTGAGATGCCCCTGCTGCTTCAGTCGCAGGACCAGGTCACCTTCGACGAAGGATCTTGGGCGAAGCCTTCTGCTATGGTAGTTGCGCAGGTTCTGCTGGTAGATCGTAGATCTTTCTGTGGCGATTTCTCTTGCTTCGTCAAGGAGGTAGACGGAGTCTTCGAGTGCGAGGGATGACTCCTTCTCACTGTAGGCGACTACGCGTGGCGCCCTGTACCATACCTCGGCAGGTAATACTGCCTCTGCTCCATGTACCATAAAGAATGGTGTGTAGCCGGTGGCGCTGTTTGGAGTTGTGCGGGCTCAGTCTGAATTACGATTCGTTTGGCCAGCAGCCAGCGGCTTGTTCGAGTGGCGGAGGAGTCGCTTCTTGATGCCGCGTTGCAGCGCCGTTTGCCTTTTCCACCTGACCGTTGGTCTGCGGGTGTGCGACTGAGGCATAGCTGATGTTGATCCCCAGGTTCTTGCAGAAATCTTGGAACTCCTTGGATGTAAAGTTCATTCCGTTGTCGGTGATGATGTTGTGTGGCACGCCAAAGCGGTAGACGATGGACTCGAAGAACTTGACTGCGTTGTGCCCTGATTGCTTGGTCACTGGCATGGCCTCGATCCACTTGGTGAACTTGTCGACTACGACCAAGAGGTAGACGTAGCCTCCTTGCGAGGACCTTGGAAGTTTGCCGACCATGTCGAGTCCCCACTGGGCGAACGGCCAAGCCAATGGAATAGGCCGTAGTTCTGCGCCTGGTGCGTGTGGCTTGTCCACGAATCGCTGACAGGCGTTGCACTTTTGGACTATATCCTTGGCATCGCGCATGGCCGTGGGCCAGTAAAATCCAGCTCGTAGAGCTTTGGTGACGAGGGAGCGGTTGCCGGCGTGGTGCCCGCAGGTCCCTTCATGGATGTCGAGGAGGACTGCTCTTCCATCTGCTAGGGAGACGCATCGTTGTAACACGCATGTGATGCTGCGTTTATACAGTTCGCATAACGGCGAATGCCTTGGAGCATCGCGCGATGTGTCGTGCATCTGTCGGGTCGTCCGGTAGGCGCTTGCTGAGGAGGTACGTAATGTACGGCTGCGTCCAGGATTGTTCGATCATCATGACGCTCATTGGTCCCTCGAGTCCTGTGTCGAGCTCCAAATCATCGATTGTTGTTGGCTCATTGGGTGGCGTAGCCCCCGAGTCTGTTGCTGCGCTTGTTTTCTTCTCTGCAGCCTTTGGCTTGTTGGAGTGTTCGCATATGCACTCAAGAAATACCCCAGGTGGTATGGGTGCGCAGGTGGAACCTATGTTGGCGAGTGCGTCCGCCTCCTCATTGCTTTCGCGACCTATGTGTCACAACTCGCAGCCATCGAAGTCTCCTTCAAGTGTGTCGTAGAGGTCGCGGTATGCGATCATGTTGTCATTTAGTGCATCGCACTCGTGCATTGTTTGGTTTACGACCAGCTTGGTGTCGCCATATATGATTAGCCTCTTTGCGCCGCAGGCTTTTGCCATCCTCATCCCGTGTAACAGGGCCTCGTATTCAACCTCGTTGTTTGACGTTGTGAACTACATTCGCAGGACGTACTTCAGCTTGTCCCCTTGAGGCAATGTCAGTATAACACCTGCTCATGCTCCATCTTTTCTCTTGGACCCATCAAAGTGCATTGTCCAGAGGTAGGACATGTCTGGCTTGTCCGGGAGTTGGTTTTCCATCCAATGTACGAGGAAGTCCGGGAGAACTTGCGACTTGATTGTGCCGCGCTTTTCATATGTGATGTCTCGTGGAGACAGTTCGATTCCCCAAAGCGCGACTCGCCCTGTGGCGTCAGGGTTATTGAGGATATGTCCCAATGGGGCGTCGTTGACTACCACGATTGGGTGTTCCTGGAAGTAGTGGCGCAGTCGTCGGGCGGTCATAAAGACGTCGTACGCCAGCTTCTGATAGTGCGGGTACCGCTGTTTTGTTGGCGTGAGGACCTCGTTGAGGTAGTATACCGGGCGTTGTACGCCGTGGACCTTGTTTTCCTCGGCCCGTTCAACGACGAGCACTGTGCTAACCACTTGGTTGGTGGCGGAGATGTACAGCAGCAGTGGTTCCCTTTCTCGTGGAGTTACCAATACTGGCGAGGTGGATAGCAGGCCCTTGAGGTCTTCGAATGCTTCTTGTGCTTCATTGGTCCACTCGAATTTGTCGGTTTTGCGGAGGAGCTGATAGAACGGCAGCGCTTTTTCTCCCATTCGACTGATAAATCGACTGAGGGTCGCGATTCGCCCAGCTAGTTGCTGAACGCCCCTTATGTTCTTTGGCTTCTCCATGGCCAGTATGGCCTTTATCTTTTTCGGGTTTGCCTCAATCCCTCTCGCGGAGATGAGATACCCGAGCAGTTGTCGGAGTACGCCAAGCGCATTTGTCCGGATTGAGCTTTATCCGGTAGCGATCGAGATTGGCGAAGGTTTCGTGCAAGTCGTCGATTAGAGAGGCTTCTTCCTTGGTCTTGATTACTATGTCGTCGACATAGACTTGGATGTTGCGACCAAGTTGCTCCTTGAGGCAGGCCTACATGCACCGCTGGTACGTGGCTCCTGCGTTTTTTAGCCCGAAGGGCATTGTGTTGTAGCAGAACACGCCGAAGGGCGTTGTAAACGCGGTCTTTTCCTGGTCTTCCTCCTTCATTCGAATTTGGTTATAGCCTTAGTAGGCGTCGAGGAAGCAGAGGCGCTCGCATCCAGCAGTGGAGTCGATGATTTGATCGATCTGTGGTAGCGGGAAGTGATCTTTTGGGCAGTGCTTGTTAAGAGAAGTGAAGTCCACGCACATCCGCGGGATATCCGTGTCCTTTTTTGGCACCAGCACCGTATTGGCGAGCCAAGTGCTTTCCTTGATCTCGCGTATGAATTTGGCCTCGAGGAGTCTGTTGATCTCCATTCCGACTGCCTGTGCTCGTGGCTCAGACAGTCGCCTGATTGTTTGCTTGACTGACCTTGCGTCGCGGTTGACGTTGAGTGCGTGCTCGGCGAATTCCCTGGGAACTCCTGGCATGTCCGCAGGACACCGGTAAAATTTCCAGTGCTCACGGAGGAATTGACGGCGTGAGTTCTATCTTGGGACTCAAGTGGTTGGCGATGAGGCCATTTTAGCGGGATCGATGGATGGACCTGCACCTTCTTTGTGTGCAGATGAGTCGAAGGAGAGGTCGGTGAGCTTGGCCTACTCGGAGGGGCGCATCGTTGTCTGTCGTTTCCTTCAATCGCGAGTTCCTCCTGCATGCCAAAGGACGGAGATTCGTTGAATTCCCCGTCATTGTCGATCGCTTCAAACTCCCGTTGATAGTGATGACGCCGTTGGGACCTGGCATTTTCATCTGCAGATAGGCGTAGTGAGGTACTGCCATGAACCTAGCGAACGCGACGCGCCCGAGGATGCAATGGTATTGTGAGGGCCAGTCGACAACTTCAAAGTCGATGCGTTCACGCCGGAAGTTCTTCGGCGTGCCGAATATGACGTCGAGGTTGATTTTTCCCAGGGGGTATACGCCTTTTCCTGGGATGATGCCGTGGAACGTTGTGTCCGATGCCTCCAAGCAGGTTAGAGGGATCCTCATTGCTCGCAAGGTACTCGCGAATATGAGGTTGATACCGCTTCCGCCATCCATGAAGACACGACTCATGTCGAAGCCTCCAATTTGCGCCTCGAGTACGAGGGGGCAATGACCTGGGCAAGGTACTTGAGGCGGGTGGTCGCGTTTGTCGAAGGTAATGCACGACTCACTGCCACTGAGGTACTTAGTGGTGGATGGTGGCGAGTGCATGGCCAAGTTGACTTGGCGAGTGATGGCCTTCTGCACCCTATTGGAGGGGCGTCCCTTTGGATCATCATGGTACCCATGGCCCGTGGGTATGGTTCGCCTCCGTGATGCTGGTCCGGTGCAGCTCCATTCGGGGGTGGCCTAGGTGGTGGTGGTGGTGCGCCATGTGCCATTGCGCCTGGAGCGGTTCCGTAGCCTCTTTCGACTGCATTGCGGTTCATCCGAACCAACCCCTCATGTAGCTTGAGGAACTCGCGGCAGTCTTTGAGAAGGTGACTGGATTTCCTCTTGCCATCATGCTTGTCGATGTAGAAGTGTACCGTGCATGGCCCAGACAATTTGTCCTCGATGGAAGTCGCGGGTGCCTCATCGCGAGTGCGGCGTTGCCACACGTGTGGTTTTCCCGGAGTCGCGGTATCCGCCGCTGCGGTATCCGCTGTTGCGGTTATCGTCGCGTCTATCAGCGTAGCCGGCTGCGACCATGTTGACGTCATCGCGATCGTCGTAGACGCGCATACGACATTTGCCCCGGTGGTCGCGTCTGAGTTCTGCTTCCTCATCAGAGTGAACGCGGTTCTTCAGCGAATCTTCTCCATTAGCCCACCGATTCGCGATCTCCATCAGGTGGTCGATGGTCTTGGGCTTTGAGCGGCCTAGCTCCTCCCTGAGTTCCATGTGGCGGACGCCACCATTGAATGCATCAATCGCGCGGTCTTTCGAGATGTTCTCCGCGGAGTCCTTGATGATGGACCATCTTTGGATGTAAGAACACAGCGATTCGCCAGATTTTTGTTGGCAGCATCTCAGTTCTTCGATTGAAGCGGGGCGTTTGTACGTGCCCTTAAAGTTGCGTACGAAGCTGTAGACCAGCTCATCCCAGCTGCGAATGGATCCGCGTGGGAGGTTATTGAGCCATGCTCGGGCGGCACCCTGCAGCTGTAGCTGCAAGCACTGCATGGCAGTACTTCGACTGCCTCCGTGCAGCCCGACTGAGGAGATGTGATCCTCCAGCCAGATCTTGTGGTCCTGCAGACCGTCGAATTTCGGGTTCTCCGATGGGAGTTTGAACCCTTTAGGCATTCGCTTTTGCCTGATGGATCTGCTGAAGCATCTGGCGCCGCAGAGCTCCCCATCTTCTTCTTCCGAATCAGTCGATCGAGCACGTCGTGCCCTTGACTTGTCGATCTTGCGCTGCGTGAGCTCGTTGCGTGCATCGTAGTCGCGATCGCGTCGTCGTGAGTGGCGGCGTCGAGACAGGTCGTGACTGTCATCGCTTGATGAGGGCGAGGAGTAGCGTCTTGCTAACACTTTGCCCTTTTTTGGGTCTGGTACTGGTTCTTTGTCGAGGGCGGCCTCGATTAGTCCTAGGCCTGTGATCGTAGATCGGTGCATGGCCATGCGCGGATCTCCAGCCGGTGGCTGGTTATTGAGAAGGTACATGGTGGCCGCCATTACTGCGGCTTGTGGCGTCCTGGGAACCACGTTGCCTCTTGTGTCAACTGTCATAGAACCAAAGTCGAGGACTTTCGCGGTGTCTATGCGTTCTTGTTCGGTGAGGTGAGCCATCCGCGATTGCCTCTTTATAGCGAGTTGCTCGTTGCCTCTTGAGGAGGATCCTCCGTAGGAGGAGAGCCCAGCGCGACAAAGGCTTGACTCGTCTGCCGCCTTTTTACGCTCCTCAAGTTCCGCGATTGCTTGTTTCTGGCGCTTGAATTCCTCCTTTAGGAGCCAGTGGTAGCCCATCAACAGTTCTTGCAGGGACCCGAAGGGTAGAGGTGTACCTCGTAGGGATTCGCGGCAGCGTTCCCACTCTTGCTCGTTGAGCCTGATCACGACGCGTTCGCCGGTTTGCTCGTTGATTATGGTGGGGGGTTCGACTGCTCCTCCATTGCCACCGTTGCCGCCGTTGGCGGCGTTGGGCGGTTTGGTGTCGTTGCCGGTGTTACCATTGTTACCGCGGTTGGCGGAGGTGTCGCCCGCGTTGATGACGGCGCACATGAAGTGATTTGGGAAGCTGTTGCTTCCACAACTTTCAGATCCGGAACCGTAGGTTCCATCTTCAGTGGCCAGATCGCTTAGATCGGAGTCGCGACTGCTGTCGCTGACCATGTTCCCGACCGCCGCTGGAGCATTGAGCTTGCTGAGGGTACCGATCAATGGAGGGAACCATGATGCTGGGGCAATCGCCGGTGCTGTCGGCTAATCAGGCATGCGAAACGTGCCCATCTGACCGACTTGGAAGCGGAAGCTCCCAATCGCTAGGCTGATTCCGTCGCCCACGGATTCGAAGGCCGGGCGAGTAGCCGGCGTGTGGACGGTGAAGTCGAAGGCGCCGAAAAGCTGGCGAATCTCTGTTGTTGTAGATCGCGTTTGATGGGGCCGAAGAAGCCGCAACATCAGCACTCCCAATTCCCACAGACGGCGCCAATTGACGAGGGTTTAACTCGTCAATGTCCATTGTTATGGACTTGGGTTTTGGAGAAGGAGGGAGCGCTGGAGACATCTATCGGCTAGCAAACAAGCACAGAGGGGACAAAGGATTTACCCAGGTTCAGGCCTCGTAGAGGTCCCTACTCCTGCTTGTCTCTTCGTGGAATTATCAAGGGAGTCGAAAGTTACAATGGTGCGCAGACGAAATCTGGCGAGGGTTGTGGAAACTAGGGTTGCGTGTGTCCTTCTCGCCGCCCCTTCCAGCCTTTATATAGATAGGCTAGGTCTCGGGTAGCAGGTCGAGTCGGTTACAAGTTAGGGTTTTCCCCTTCAAACTTTCTATCTTTAGCTTCTTCTTGTCCTTCAAGCAATCGAGAGTCCGTAGGTTACTCGAGTCTCTCTATCCGGACCTTGGCGACACCGTGGGCCTGTATGTATTTGGACCGTATATACCAAGCTCGAGTACCTACAGGGTATACCCATGTCACTGGGTATATTGTGTTTTGTGTTCTTGTATTATTCGTGTGCGGATCCACCATACTATCCCTCCCGGGATACCACTAGTGCACATTGGCCCCATCTTTAGCCTACCCATGACATCTGCTGTGACACCACCATGACAATTGGCACCCACCGTGGGGAGAGGCCACAAAACATACTACACCAAGCAATAAAGAGCCTAACTACACCTGTAGCTCCCATAGTAGATCCGGCGCAGGCACAAGCCGGGCTAGAGGAGACTCGGCAGAAAGTGATAGAGGGAGCAAAAAAGATAGTAGCGGCTCAGCAGGCGTTGAACATCACCTTGCATGAGTATGCTAGGGAAAATAAGATTATCACCAGTCCCACTCGTATAGATGGTGTAAAGATTAGGGGGAAAACCTACTTAGTGAAATAGATAAGGAATATGTACCTAGGCTAGGAGATTCGAGTAACCAAATGTCAGCAGGTCTACCGAGGTACATCACCCTGGCAAAGAACCTCAGGGATGCAGATGCAGCAGTAGCCTAGTTAGATGGTTTAACCGGTGAAGCCCGACAAAGGTAACAAAAGAGAGTTGTTGAGCTAGTGAAAATTGCAAACATGTAGAATGAGGAGCTGCTCAGAGCTAACCCGACAAGGACATGGGGGTCTCGTGTCATTCATTCAGCTAGGGGCACTCCTGCAAGTTCAGTCTAGGTAGCATCCTCACCTGGTGAAGGCCCACGGAGAGAAGAGGTGGTAACCACGGCCATAAGGAACAAGCATATGGTGCCCTATGACCCGGCAATGCAGAGAAAGGAAAAGCAGTACAAGGCAATGATGATCGAGGCAGTGTTAGCCGAGGTGATGGTGGCTGAGGAAACCTCAGCCAAGGCCATGCAGGTTAGGGAAACACGGGGCACGGCAATGCTGGACAGCATAATTTGGCAGGAGTATGGCAGAATCCACCTCGGTAGCATAGTAGCAGTACGTACCTTAGCAAGAGCAAAGTGCAGGGCTAGCCATGCAGAAGAAGTATGCTCATCCGGGGAAAAACATATATGATGATGGTTATTTGGCTATGGCCAATGCCGTGTTTCCTAGGCTGGACCATTATACGATGGGATTAAGGCTGGGGAACAGGAACTTGCAGCCAGATGATGCGAGATTAAAGATGGACATAATTTATAGGTCATAAATGATGGAGGGACAAGGTCCTCCGGGTTCTGCATGTTTTGTACCCGGATCATGAGAGAACCACTTGTGCCGAACTTTCAGTTGGCCAAAGGAACAAAGACATATGATGGTAGTACGAAGCCACAAGATTGGTTGATTGACTATGCCACAAATGTGTACATCACACAGGGCAATCTCAGATGGGCGGTGAGGTATGTACCTCAGATGCTAGAGGGACCAACAAGGGCCTGGCTAAATAATCTTCCAGCAGGAAGTATCAATTGTTGGTTGGATTTTGAGGAGATGTTCATCAGCAACTTCACCAGTACATACAAGAGGCTGAATAGGCTGCATCACTTGGCATTGTATAAGCAGTGGCTGAATGAAACTGAAAGATAATTTCTGACTCGGTGGTGCACCCTAAGGAACTCATGTGAAGGTGTGATTGAGTCATATGCAATTTCTTGGTTTGCACAAGGGTGTAGAAATGCGAGTGTGTTGTGGCAGAGGCTATAGAGGGATATGCCAACTATGTTGGCCGAGACAATAAAGATTGATGATTCATATGCATTGGGAGATCTGACCCAACCCACACTTATGTCAACTGAGCCGAATGAGGAGTACTAGTCCAGGGAGAGGGCCGGGTCATCCCGACTAGAATGATTTCCAGGGCAAAAGAAGAGATGAAAGGCCGTACTATAGATATGGTTCAAACCATGTTGCTGCAGTAAACCAAGATCAGCCAAGAGCTAGGAGTAGCCATCGACAAAAGAGCAATGGCCAACAATGGGAACAGAAAGGTGATGGCAAGAAAACATGGGCAAATGAGCAGAAGAAGCAGTGGCAGGAGAGGCCGAGGTATACATATGAGTTGATCAGCCATGCAAGTTCCACACACAAAATCTGAGTAAACCCGCAAATCACACAACTCGGCAATGCGCACGGATGCAGTGTGTAGCGGGGGATGTGGGTCCACCTCAAGCACCACCTCAGCCACAGCTAATATGGGCAAATGCTCAGCAGTTAATTCTACCTCCGCCACCGCCGAGGTATGAAAATCAGGAGAGGAGGGATGCAGTGCATCAAGTGAACAACCAGAACTAGGGGAACCATGGAAACCCCGACAATGATGATAGAAATGAGTATAGGGAGAATCACCAGAGCTATTGTGTGATCACCACAGAGGAAACTGCAGGCGAAGTGTGCAGCAACGACACATGGAGGTCAATGCAGTTATGCCGGCTGTGCTGAAGTATATACATTGGTCGTACCAGGAGATTGCTTGGAGCATCAAGGATCATCCCAGGCTCATGCCGAGTCCTGGATCATATGCTTTGGTGTTGGACCCAACATTCATCGGGCCAAACATCAATGTGAAGTTCTCCATGGTACTGATTGACAATGGCAGCAGTATCAACATATTGTACAAAGATACAATGTATAAGTTGGGAGTCTTGTAAAACATGCTCCAGGCGACTAAGACCACCTTTCATGGCATTGTGTCGGGGTTGTCCTGTGAGCCAATTGGCAAAGTCTGGATAGATGTATTATTCGGCATGTGAGAGAACTATAGAACAGAAAACTTGTTGTTTGAGGTTGTGGATTTGGATAGTTGTTACCATGCATTACTCGGCAGGCCAGCACTTTCGAAGTTTATGGCCAGTGACCATATCAGTTACTTGAAGATGAAGATGCCAGGGCCCAATGGGTTCATCGCCATAGCTGGGGACTTTAGGTGTTCCATGGAGTGTGCCTCGGCTGGGTAAAACCTGGCCAAGTCATTGGTCATTGCGTAGGAAAAAAGGAGAATTGAGGAGGCTATGGCTTTGGCTCAGTCGGCACAGCTGAATATGCCAGCCCTAAGCAACCCACATGGGAGTGTATCACTCCAGTCGACTAAAGACACCAAGAAACTACCAATTGATGATCAATTCCCAGAGCATACTATCACCATTGGTGCGTGCCTAGATGACAAATAGGAAAGCGAGCTCATCAGCTTCCTCCGTGAGAAACGGGGCATTTTTGCTTGGTCCACTAATGATTGCAAGTGCATAGATCAATTGTAGCTAGTTTCAAAGTAAAGATATCAAACCCACAGAGAGATATTGGTAAAGGTCCTTATGCCCCTCGTTACTATCTACCAAAGGATACTTATAAGTTGCCTTTGATCTCAAGTAAAGGGTGTTTGAAAGGTTTATGGTTGTTTGTAGAAAACTAATTAAAACAAGTAAATGAAAACACGTAACAAGTTTATGTGAAAGTGTGGTTGAACTCAATAGGGCTAAAACATTCTCGGGAATGTAGGATATGCCACTAGAATAGTATTATTGTTATATGCAAACAATATAACATAATTATTGTGTCATGATATGTGTGGAGAGAGCCCCATAATAAGATGTTCATGACAAGGCTCGTAGAAAGCCACTTTGTTGAGCCAAGTGTGAGGTCACCTCTAAATAACCACTGCGATGTTTGAGAGCAATCACCCATACAGACCATCGCAATTAAGGGTTTCCCCATGGATATCATAATTAGCTTAGGGAGTCCCTCTTTAATCCCCTTTGACCGTGTAGGTTACGAGCCGACGCCAATCTATCACGGGGCATTCCAAGTATGCTTCCAAGACACGTCCAAAGGGTTTCTTCCTCCCTTTAGTCCTGAAGGAAAATGATATGTGGTCGACTTCACATATCATCTAAAGAGAGAAATCAAACATAAATCATAATTATATCATAGACAAGCAAGTCATACAAACACAAGAATAGATCATCTTTATTACAAGTTCATAATGGTGCTAGGGTTCCTCCATCTCCCCAAGTACAAAGGAACTACACACTCATGGAAACAATCAACAACATCATCATAATCAAATGGATGGATAAAAGTACGATGGTAAATCTAATGCAAAACACAATTGGATCTGGAATTACAAAGAGATCTAATAGATGAAATATGGGAGTGATGGTGGTAATGGAGATGTTGCGGTTGATGATGAAGGGGATGATGTGTTGTCCTCCAATGATCCGTGAAGCAGCCAGGATTTTACTCCAGCCCCGTTCCTCCTTCAGATCCCTCTTGGATGTGGTGTTTCGTGGTTTGTGGTGGATGTGAATGTCGGATCTCTCTCTCTCGTCTTTGCTAGAGAGAAGTATTTAACGAGGCGATCGCGATGGCGCCTGGTACAGGCAGACGGTACGGGTGGGCTCCGCCCGTACCAGTGGTCGTTATCGGTATTGATGCCTCCTCCTTGTTTGTTATTCTTCTAGGTGCGAAGGTAAATTCATAAAATGACTTTTATCACTTCGAAATATCATATAATTACACAATATGATAGCTCTAATTGATATGTTCATATATGACTCCATGATTTGGGATCCTGTTGAAACAAGAATTAAATAGCGTGCGTAGGCGCGGTGAAATACAAAAATCCCTACTCTATTTATGCAAAAACAGAAGGTAAATATGCTTCAATTTTGGATGCATCAACTCCCCCAAGCTAGGTTCTTGCTCGTCCTCGAGCAAGATGGTGGCTTATGGACAAAATCATCATGTTCATGAGACACGAGTCGTTACAATAAATGAGGCAGAAATTGAAGCAGGAGTACAACATCGGATATAGAGATACGTCGGGGGTATTACCATACCATTACACATTACATAACTTAGAGGCTTCCACACCTTTTCCAGTATCAATGAAATTATAAGAAGCTACTAGTGATTCAACATATCATATAATCACAGAGTTTAAAGATATGTAGCACTAAGTTAAGTAATGAAGATTCATGATCACTCTCTTTTTATCTCTATCTTTTTTTCTATGTTTGATTCTTTTGATAGCTGCTTTCTTCTTCTCTTTTGATACTTGAATGTCTATGTTTTCATTTACTCCCTTTTTCTCTTTTTCTTTTTAGTAAGCTATTTGATCATGCTCACTAGTTCAATGGCTTTCAAAAACTCTTAATTATAATATGCTACCAGAATTCTTATTCTCATAACTTAATCAATACTTCTATTGGTGTGGAAGTCCCTAAAATTATGACAGCTGTACAAGTATCATAACACTCAACCTAGTTCAATCATCCAATATAATAATCATGAATCAAACACAACTTAAATTATCATAAAGTCTCATAACTCAACAGATATAATTCTTCTCTTGAACAAAGGAACTTGAAGTTGAAGCAACTAATGCAAAATCGGAAACTTAAACCTAACCATGTGTGCGGAAAAGTAAATATGCAAAAACTGTAAGATAGATTACAAGGTTCTCATAGATCCACCCAAGCTTGGAGTCAAGCTAGGTGGCTCAAATAATCCCTTGCGATTATTTGATACCGTGGCATGCTTCATGGTGGAGAGGTTCCGAAATCACGAATACTTGCACGGAGCATCTTGTTTGATGTCTCCAAGATCAAGATATGGATCTGGTGTTGCTCATTGACCTTTTCCAACTTCTCAACAAGAGCTTTGTACATCTCTATTGTTTGCTTCTGAGCGTTAATGGATCTGAGGCTGATGTTGAGATTCACCTCTAGTCCCTTCATTATCTTCAAGTCCATCTGGTCCAGGTAGCGGCGCAACAATTCAATATATTTAAAAGATCCTGGAGCTTTTACCTCAATCTTCTTGATGCGACGATCGAGCTTGTCCAAGGAGGCTTGAATCTCCTCCCCTCGTCTCTTCACCCTTTCTGAAAAAAAACTCCCCATCTCTTTCTAAATCAAATTGGACTTCGTCAAAGTCGCCTTCTTTTCCAATGCCCAGGCTAAACACCTTGTGTCCATCCTTTATTGTTTCCATCAGCTTGAATCCATCCTCATCTTCGAACTTCTTCTCTTCTGGTACAATAGCTTTGTCTTCCTCCATAACCCTTGAAGCCGACCCATAGAGATCTTCCTTCTCTTGAAGGGTGCTCCATGTAGAGGTCATGGTTCCAAAGAGTTTTTGTGGAAGAAGTACATTGTGGAGAAGATCTATATTATCAATGCAAAGATAGAACCCTTCTGGGAGACTAATAAAGGGTTAGAGGCTAGGTAAAATTCGTGCCGGGAGGAAAAGGATTGCCCAAGAAAAGAATCCTAACAAATATAGAAACAAATAAGTGCAAAAGAAGGAATTTCTGGTCATAACGACCAGTTGGTATGAGCGCACGCCCATATGGCGCGCCCGTACTGGGTCGTTTCCAAAAATAACATGGGCTGAAGTAAATAATTAGTTAACCGACTAAGCAGTACAGGCGGGGCCCGCCCATCCGTACCGACTTCAGGGAGGTTCAAATCCAGTTTTTTTGACACAATCAAAGTAAAGGAAATTCGGTAAGTGGTCACAGAACAGATAACGACCAGCCATACGGGGGGCTACGCCGAGGAAATGCGGCGGATCAGACGTCTGACGCATCGATCTCGTAAGACTGGAAATAGACTCGGAAAATGAGAGGAATTCAAATATGCAAAAATAAATAGCAAAAAGTAATCCAGAACAAAGATGTGTTTGGAATTTCGTAAGCCATGACCATTGAGGGTATAAGATCTCATTTGAGTTTCTTTTCTTCCTCTCTTCAAATAAAATAGGTCGTAGAAAATCACCAAAACCATTGCAAGAGGAAATAGGGAACTTCCTTTTTGGTAGTGTGGTTCCCACAGGTATACACACAGATGATACCTCTTTAGGATGAGCAACTTCTTGAGTATCCACGAACATTTCCTCCACCTCTTCCTTCCTTTGTAAGATCTCTAAATCAAATTCTTGCAGAAGTAGAGTCCAATGGATCATTCTTGGCTTAACATCAGTCCTTTCCAGGATTTCCTTCAAGACAACATGATCGGTATGTACTCTAACTTTGGAGTCCATGATATAAGATCTAAATTTATCACAAGAGAAGACTACATCGAAAAATTCTTTTCAGCCATAGGATAGTTCTTTTGGGCCCCATTTAAGGTGCGACTAGCATGATGAATGGTATTAAGATCATCACCATCATATGACAAAGAATTTCTCCTACAGCTTCATGGATAGCTTTGCAAAATATCTCAAAAGGTTTCTTCAAATTAGGTGGTTTTATAATGGGAACTTCAATAAGGGCTTGTTTTAATATGTTGAAAGAAGTAAGACATTTTTCATCAAAATTAAAACGAACATCCTTTTGAAGAAGGTTAGTTAATGGTCTAGCAGATTTTGAAAAATTCTTAACGAATCTTCTATAAAACCCTGCATGACCTAAAAAGCTTCTTATACCTTTTATATCTCGAGGACGGGGCAACCTTTCTATTGCTTCAATCTTTGCCTTATCGACTTCTATGCCCTTACCTGATACTTTGTGACCGAGTACTATGCCTTCTTGGACCATGAAATGACATTTCTCCTAGTTCAAGACTAAGTTAGTGTATTCACATCTCTGCAAAACATTGTGAAGATTATGGAGACAATTATCAAAGGAAGTTCCATAAACAGAGAAATAATCCATGAACACTTCCATAATACTTTCAACATAATCGACAAAAATAGCAGTCATGCATCTTTGAAAAGTGGCAGGAGCATTGCAAAGACCAAAACGCATACGACGATAGGTATAAAGGCCAAAAGGACAAATAAAAGTAGTTTTTAGTTGATCATCAGGGTGTACAACAGTTTGGGGAAAACCGGAATAACCGTCTAAGTAGCAAAAATGAGAATGCATAGCAAGCCTTTCTAAAGTTTGATCTATAAATGGTAAAGGGCAATGGTCTTTCCGAGTTTCCTTTTGCACATATTGTGTCCAACAACCGTCCTAGTAGGTACCATTTCATTATGCTCATTTTCCACAACCGTGAACCACCTTTCTTTTGAACACAATGAACAGGACTTATCCATTCACTCTCCTCCACATGAAAGATGATGCCTGCATCCAACGAACGTGTTATTTCTTTTCTTGCCTCCTATTTCATGTGAGGTTTAAGACGTCGCTGAAAGTCCCTGACCAGCTGAGCACCTTCGTCCATGAATACTCTATGGGTGGCTATCAAGGGACTAATCCCCTTCAAGTCACACATCGAATACCCAAGAGAATTTTTATGCATGCGGAGAACTTTCATTAAGTTTTCCTCCTCTTTCTATGCGAGGTTAGCACATATAATAACATGGAAATTATTTGTCTTATCAAGAAACCTATATTTTAGTTCCTTTGGTAGATGATACATTGCAAATGTATCTATAATTTTTGATGTTCCATGCTTGGTTTTATCCACTTTCTTGTGTTTTGCCCACACTTTGGAGTACTTTTCAAATGATTTCTTGGACTAACCTATTAACAAGAGCCATAGTGCCAACTGCCTGTTTTCTGCTGTTTTTGGTTCTAGGAAAGTCAGAAAATGAATATTCTCGGAATTGGACGGGACAAAAGCCAAAGTGCCTATTTTTTCGGAAGTCATCAGATGCCAGAATACGAGTCAGAGAAGGGATGGGGGCTAGCCACACCACCTGGCCGCGCGGCCAGGCCTGGCCCGCGCTAGTGGGTGGTCTGGCCGACCCCAGCACCCCCTCGGCCTCTCCTTCCACCTATAAGATGCCCTCGGAACGAAAACCCTAAGTACCCGATCAAAAATCCACGAAAGAGTCTGTAGCCGCCGTCATCTCCATCCCTAGATCGGGAGGGATCTGAAGCTCTTCCGACACCACTGGGAGGGAATTCACCCTGGAGGCCTTCTTCATCACCATGCAAGCCTCTGGTGTGATGCGTGAGTAGTTCATCTCTGGACTATGGATCCATGTAGTAGCTAGATGGCTGGTTCTCCTCCTTTGTGCTTTCATGTTTAGATCTTGTGAGCTCCATTCATGATCAAGATCATCTATTCGTAATTCTGCATGTTGTGTTTGCAGGGATCCAATGGATATTGAGATCCTATTTCAGATTGATTATTGATTCTATCATGTCTTTGTTATTTGTGATCTTGCATGCTTTCCGTTGTTAGTAGCTATCTTGGCCAAGTAGATGCTAGCAACTCTAAGAGTTAGTATTTATGCTCGATATGGGTTCATGCCTCTGGTAATCTGGGGAAGTGATAGAAATCTCTAAGGTACTAGATGTGCTGTTGCTACTAGGGAGAAAACAACAATCCTTTGTTCATAGAACAATCATATTGTTTGCATTACACGCAATCCATAAAGCAAAAATTTGTTGCTTGCAACTTAATACTGGAGGGGGTTCGGATGATAACCTGAAGGTGGATTATTAGTCATAGATGCAGTTGGATGGCGGTCTATGTATAATGTTGTAATGCCCAATCAAGTCTCAAAGGAGTAAAGATGATTAGTATATGCATGCATTGCTTTCTCGATGTTTGTCAATTGCCCCGCTGTAATTTGTTCACCCAGCATGTTATCTATCTTAAGGAGAGCCACCTCTAGTGAACCATGGATCCCGGTCCTTTCTTTTACATACAATCTATAAACTGTTTACTGCTTTGTGTTTACTTTCTACAAGCTATTACTTCCTTCCATTCGATATGTTTAATCCTTTGTTTTCAGCAAAACACGGTGAGATTGACAACCTAATCGCAAGTTGGGGCCAGAGTTCTGTGGTTGTGTTGTGCAGGTCTCCACGTTGCTACTAACACCGGTAGTGCGCCCTGCCAAGGCTCAGCTAGCAACACCTTTGGGGTGTTTCCTTGCTCCTACTGGTTCGATTAAACCTTGGTTTCATAACTGAGGGAAACTTGCTGCTGTGCTCATCATACCTTCCTCTTGGGGTTCCCAACGAGCTCTACATCAACACTGAGCCATCAAGCATTTTTCTGGCGCCTTTGTCGGGGAGTCAAAGACATCTTCACAAGGGGAGTCCCTCATAACCAATCTCTTTAATTTGTTATTTTTGTTTTGCTTAGTTTCTTTTTGCTTTGTTTGCTTGTTTCTTTATCAAAAACACACACAAAATTAGTTTTACTAGTTTGCTTTCTTATTTGAAAACACACAAAAAATTAGTTCCTTTCTCAAGTTGCCATTATGTCTAGCCTTGCTCCAGTCACTATGTCACCCGAGGAAATGATTTTCACTTTTAAACAAGGAATTGAGGAAAGTTTTAAGGAAGCTTGGTCTAGAATCTCTGATATACATGAAAAAACTGAGCCTAAAATGACTCAAAGCTTGTTCCTTAGCAGTTTTTACCTTGGAATTGTTATTTGCTATAGATATGCTTTAGATACTGTTGTGGGAGGAGATTTCCTCCAATGTAATGAGGATTATTCTATAAATGCTATAAAGAAATTGATCCTCACTTACAACTTGCCTAGTCAAACTGATATTTCTTTCGCAAGAATATTTGCTAGATTGAACACTCTTGAGACTAGCACTACTAGCTTAAAAGATTGTTATAATACGCTTAGGGAGCATCACAATTATGTCCCAATAAATAATGAACCATCAAAGTGGCTCCCTACAGTAAAGATTGAGATAAACACTAAAACTTTTCAAGCTCGTTGTGATATCATGTCTGAATTCTGTCTTATGCCCAAAGATATTTATGAATGTTTGAATCTTTGGGGGCTTACTGAAGGAGGAAAAGAAATATCTCTTGCTAATAATGCTACCATATTACCTATTGGAATATCTGAAGGAGTGTTTACAAAGATCCTTGGGAAAATGATTTCTACTGATTATCTTGTTATTGAATGTGTAGGAAAAGGACAAGTTACACTTGGAAGGTCCCTATTAGAACTTCTTGGAGCAATAATAGATGTGGGAAAGAGGACCATGTACCTTTATTCTCCACCAAACAATCATATTTTCCCCAAGGTTAAGAATAAAAGTAAGAGAGGTAAGGGCAATAAATTTGGTCTTAATGCTTCTTCATTTGAGAACACTTGATTCTTTTTCTTGCTTCTTATGCCTAACTTAAAGGCGTTAAAGAAAAGTACTTATTGGGAGATAACCCAAAAGTTTTAGATGAGTATTGGAAGTTATTACTTCAGTAATAACCGCTCCTTATCCGTTTTATTTGCTTTTTGTGCCAAGAGTAACCTCTAATGAGAGAGAAGTAATGATTGGGAAAGTTGCTGTCCCGAAACAGATTTCTGTGCTTCACCGTAACAATTCGTGTAAAATCTCTGAATGTCTTTTTGAGGCGTGAATTTTTGTGTTTCTGCCCCAGGTTGTTATCTAACTTTTGTTAGTTCAACACTTTTTGATTTGAGCAACATAAGGTCTTCGAAAAAAATCGTCTTTACCTGCTGGTCTGTTTTGACAGATTTCTACCATTTTCTGCATTTGCTTCTTGTTGGTTCCTTTTTGAGTTCTTTTAGAGAATTGAGATTTTTGAGGGAATTGATATGGTAGATAGTGTTATAATGGAAGTTTATTGGTGTTAGAACTGAATCTTAAGACTTATTTATCTTGAGTGCACTAATGTTGCTAATAAAGATTGTGTGAAGTTTTGTATGAAGAAAAATTTTCAGGTGTATGTAAGGAATGAGTAATGAGATGAAGGATGGACTAAAGCTCAAGCTTGGGGATGCCACGTGTGTCACCCCAAGAAATATCCAAGAAGTACAAGCGTCAAAGCTTGGGGATGCCCAAGGCATCCCCCTTTTTCATCAATAAAAATCCTAGGTTTCTTCCAAACGCTTCATTTTTATTCTTTCATGCACAGTTGTGTTGTTCTTGGAGCGTCTTCTTTTTCGTTTTTGTTTTGGTTTTTTCGTTTGCTTGGTTTGCTCAGTTTTCTGAATAAATTGGTTGGACCCCCCTCTTTCATACATGGGTTTGCAAATAGTTTGGTTTGGTTTGGAAAGAGTAGAAAAGTGCATGCTTATGTGGTAAAAAGAGCTTGTTTTTGACTATGGGCCATGCTTTGTCATGCCATGCTTGATATTGTTTTGGATTTATGCTTAGTATTATTTGCTGTAGCACGACTTGTTATAAACAATTTAGATTGCTTAATGTGCCTTGTATGAATCATGCGTTATTTTAGCATATTAAAGCATAGTATAGTGGTATTCTCCTTTGATGCTTTATTTGGGTTGACTTAGCGCATGCTCACACCATGTTATGACTATGTCAAGTCACCATAGCCTTTATGATCCTTTAGTTTTCAACTTGTAGTATCACTTTATGCTTTGATCAATGATGTTTTGTCGCTCTGCATGATTATGGCCATTATAGCTCTCTTAGTTTGTCGCTCCCAGTCTTTTGCTAGCCTCCACAACAAAGTATGAGTTCTACTCATGCATCCAACTCTGTCAACCAAGTTATTCCAAAGAGTCCACCATACCTACCTACTACCTTATGCTATTCCAAGTATATTCATGCTTTTGTTTACCTTCCAAATTAAACTTGCTATGCGAAAACTAGTGATTAAAGCTCTCACGAACTTGATGGCACACTTTACTTTTTTGCATCTAATAAACTTGAACCATTGGGTCCTTCTTTGTTGCATATATGCTTGCGCTTTATAAGTTGAAATTAGCAGAACCATGTATCATGGGGAACGCTTTCAACATTGCACTTATACTTTGTACCCCGTTGATATCATGTTCTTTTGCTTACGGATCCCGGCGGTGTGAAATAAAAGTGAACTTGTAAGATCATGGAGTTTGTATGTGTGTTAGAGAAACGCTTGGGCCACTAGCCTAAGCCATGCCTAATCATGGTTGAAACTTGCAGCATCACCATAATGAGCACTCTGTGAAGCATCCTCAATAAAAACCTATGCAAATAGCAAATAAAAGATTGCTGAGATGTTGATTGTCTGCTTGCCTTGTCATTTTGATTATGGGATAGCTCCTTTATCATGTGCAAGGGGTACCCCGTTGGCGGTTCTTTATGATACACATGTACTTACAATGACAAGAGCTTACTCGTGACTAAAGTTGAGTAGCATGAGGTTCGGTCTTCGTAAGTAAGGGGCATGATATTTCGGTTTATAACTTGTCAAACATATCCTCTTAGTTGTGTCACTTTAACCTTAATCACCTTCAAGATGCTTATGATAGGGGCAATGAGAGCTGAAAGCTATAAGTACCATAATTTTTGGAAGCTCTTTATGAGACTTGAATCCCTACTTCCTTTTATAAAGGCCTTTCTTCCACCATTATATTGAGTCTCCACCTTATATCTTTATGCACTTACCTTGAGAGCATAGTGGCCATTCTTAGTTCTATGTGCATTGTCCCAAGACTAGTTGATTGATGCATATCTTGATATTGCTTGTTTTAAACTATTTGTATCTAGTCACTCTTATGAACTTTGAAGGTGTCCTATGCATTTATATTTGCTACTCTATGAGGGACAAGCTGAATACTATTATGCTATGTTTTCTTTATGCGAAACAAACAAACGTCTTGCAAAGCATTGTTATTCATGAATCTTTTGTTTGTGCCTTTTCATGTTGCATCATAGTTTCTTTGTCTTATTGCTAGAACTTTGTCTTTCATGTTTTGATTGAAGTACTATGATCCCAGCTTTGAATGTTTTACAAGTACTTTGATCAAGTTTATGATGGTGCATGTCACCTCAAAAATTATTCTTTTTATTTATCACTTACCTACTCGAGGACGAGCAGGAGTTAAGCTTGGGGATGTTGATACATTGCAAATGTATCTATAATTTTTGATGTTTCATGCGTGGTTTTATCCACTTTCTTGTGTTTTGCCCACACTTTGGAGTACTTTTCATATGATTTCTTGGACTAACCTATTAACAAGAGCCATAGTGCCAGCAGCCTCTTTTCTGCTGTTTTTGGTTCCAGGAAAGTCAGAAAATGAATATTCTCGGAATTGGACAGGACAAAAGCCAAAGTGCCTATTTTTCCAGAAGTCATCAGATGCCAGAATACGAGATGGAGAAGGGCTGGGGGCTGGCCACACCACCTGGCCACGCGGCCAGGCCTGGCCCGCGCTAGGGGGTGGTCTGGCCGACCCCAGCACCCCCTCGGCCTCTCCTTCCGCCTATAAGATGCCCTCGGGACGAAAACCCTAAGTACCCGATCAAAAATCCACGAAAGAGTAGAGTCAGTCATCTCCATCCCTAGATCGGGAGGGATCTGAAGCTCTTCCCGGCACCCTGCCGGAGAGGGGCATTCACCCTGGAGGCCTTCTTCATCACCATGCAAGCCTCCGGTGTGATGCGTGAGTAGTTCATCTCTGGGCTACGGATCCATGTAGTAGCTAGATGGCTGGTTCTCCTCCTTTGTGCTTTCATGTTTAGATCTTGTGAGATCCGTTCATGATCAAGATAATCTATTTGTAATTCATACATGTTGTGTTTGTAGGGATCCGATGGATATTGAGATGCTATTTCAGATTGATTAGTGATTCTATCATGTCTTTGTTATTTGTGATCTTTCATGCTTTCCGTTGTTAGTAGCTATCTTGGCCAAGTAGATGCTAGCAACTCCAAGAGTTAGTATTTATGCTCGATAGTGGGTTCATGCCTCTGGTAATCTGGGGAAGTGACATAAATCTCTAAGGTACTAGATGTGATGTTGCTACTAGGGAGAAAACAACAATCCTTTGTTCATAGAACAATCGTATTGTTTACATTACACGCAATTTGTAAAGCAATAATCTGTTGCTTGCAACTTAATACTGGAGGGGGTTCGGATGATAACCTGAAGGTGGATTATTAGTCATAGATGCAGTTGGATGGCGGTCTATGTATAATGTTGTAATGCCCAATCAAGTTCCAAATGAGTCAAGATGATTAGTATATGCATGTATTGCTTTCTCGATGTTTGTCAATTGCCCTGCTGTAATTTGTTCACCCAGCATGTTATCTATCTTAAGGAGAGCCACCTCTAGTGAGCTATGGATCCCAATCCTTTCTTTTACATACAATCTACAAACTATTTACTGTTTTGTGTTTACTTTTTGTTAATTATTACTTCCTTCCATTCGATACGTTTAATCCTTTGTTTTCAGCAAAACACGGTGAGATTGACAACCTCATCGCAAGTTGGGGACAGAGTTCTGTGGTTGTGTTGTGCAGGTCTCCATGTTGCTACTAGCATCGGTAGTGCGCCCTTCCAAGGCTCAGCTAGCAACACCTTTGGGGTGTTTCCTTGCTCCTACTGGTTCGATTAAACCTTGGTTTCATAACTGAGGGAAACTTGCTGTTGTGCTCATCATACCTTACTCTTGGGGTTCCCAACGAGCTCTACATCAACACTGAGCCATCAGTAGAGTTTTAAGAGTTGGAGGAGAAAGATCCTCATATCCTTTCCTTACAGGTTCTTCATATTTTTGATTAATCTCGATGTCCACCGCAGGTGTGGAGTCGATATAGTTATCTATTTCAGTTTTTTTTACGTCTTAATAAATATTATTATTATTGACTAAACTTCTTACTAGATCATCATCGGGAGTCTCGATGACTATTGAGGCTAAATTTACAATGTTACCTTCTTCCTCGCGTTTGTACTCACCATCATCTAACACTTCAATAGCCGGCTTATGGTCGAATTTGGAGAACCATTTTCTCTTCACCAAACTTGAGGGACATAGTTTGCTCCTTGCAGTCTATGTTCGCTCCTGCGGTATTTAGAAAAGTTCTTTCCAAATATGATGGGACAATAAACGTCAGTGGACATATCAATAAGCACAAAATCAATAGGATATTTGTAAGGTCTAATACATATTGTTACGTCCCTAATTATTCCCATAGGGACTCCTAGAGTTTTATCTGTAAGCATTATAGTCATATCTGTATCTTCCAATTTAACTAGGGCTAATTTGTTTTGAATTTTTAAATAAAATTAAATGGGATAACGTTAACAGCTATATGGATATCACAAAGACCATAATAGGAAGTTCTTCCGAAAGTGCATGGAAGGATAGGCTTACCACTTCTTTATCTTTTACCTTTCCTTCAACAAATTGCGACACTTCAGAATCTAGCTCAATCACATTGCAATGTGCAAACATGGTTCAAATATCTTCCTTTATCGATGCCTCTGCCTCTTGTACATGCTCTTATTCCTTTTTCCTTATTTGCATTTCCTCTTTCAGCTCCTTAAGAAATAATCCTTCCTCTTTGCGTTGATCCTCAAGTTGCTGCGTCCTTGAAAAAGGAAAGGGTTCAACATACGGGGGTACCTCCCTCATCGGCTCGACAAGGGCCATAATTATTGGATTTTCTTCAACAACTGGCTTAGGTGGTGGAGTATAATGAAGCCAGTCTTTCTTTGGAGCTTCAATATGTTCTGTAAAAGAATGAAGGATTTGCAAGATAATACCATCATCAAGTTGTAGTTCATTAGCAGTTTGTTTTACCTTACCGGAGTTTTTATAAGAATTGAGACAATCATATTCAATTTCTATACCTCCTTCGCCTCCTAAATCAAATACCCATGTTTCTCTATTACGGAGAATTCATTATAAAAGTTCCCAAGCTTTTATTATAGTTAACTCCATGAAAGAACCTCCTGAATTTGTGAAGTAGACGTTTGTGAAGTAGACGTTTCATCATAGTTCCCAAGCTCATGTTTAATTTCTTGATTAAGTCCTCCATAACAAATATGCAATACATACCATTCTGGTAAATCATGATGGGGACATTTGTGAAGTAGACGTTGCCACCATGATCACCGTGATGAGCCTCCTCCACAACATCAAGACATGGAGCAGCGCATGGTACATGTGGAGAGCCGCCAACCACGTCAAGGGGTTCGAGACCATGACTGTCACCAAGAGGCCCATGTGCCTAACCCACGTCACCAACCGAGAAATGAGCCTCCTCCTCCTCATCCACAACCGCGTCAAGAGGTTCCACATCCTCATCACCGTCATGAGGCCCAAGCGCCTCAACCTCATCAACATTCACGCCAAGAGCAAGAGCAATCCCCAACAACATCGTGAGAATCAAGTTACACCACCTCCAAATGCGGCTCCTAAACCGCAAGTGCATCAACAAGGTCACCAAGCTCTTCGCAATGATTGCATGGAAGATGAAGACCGTAACCATCAAGGCAACAACCGCTACCGTGACCGCAATGATGAAGAAACTTTTGGCAAGATCAAGTTCATGGGTTCAAATGATCCCGAAGAGTACCTCTCATGGGCACTTAAATTCAACAAGATCTTTCGTATGCACAACTATAGTGATGAGAAAATGGTCACCATGGCTTCACTTGAGTTTGATGATTATGCCAACCTTTGGTGGGAACAAGTTCAAGTCGCTTGTGACACAAGAGAAGAGCCTCTAGTCACAACTTGGAATGACATGAAAGCTCATATGAGATCCCGCTTTGTCCCTACACACTACACACGTGACCTTTTCAACAAGCTACAATCGTTTAGTCAAGGGACAAAGACTATGGAAGAGTACTTCAACCAAATGGATCTCAACATGATCCGTGCCAACATTGACGAGCGCGAAGAGCAAACAATGGCATGTTTCCTAATCGGCTTGAACCATCCAATCAAGCGCATCATCGAGTTTCAAAAGTACAACACCATGGTTGAGCTTATGCACATTGCAACAAAAGCCGAGCGTCGGGTACAAGAGGACATCAAATACAACAAGCCCAAGACGTACTTCACCTACAAGCAAGCTTCAACCGCCACACCAACAACCTTAAATGGAAGATCATCAAGTACCTCCAAGCTTTCCTTCAAACCCACACTTCCTCAAGGAAAACCACCCCAAGTGGCAAGTATACAAAAGATGACCCGCCATTCAACGGCGAATGCTACAAGTGTGGAGGCAAAGGACACAAGTCGGCCACTTGTGGAAACAAGAAAGTATTGTTCATCCATGACAATGGCGACAAGGAATACTTAAGTGAAGATGAATTTGATGCAAGAGTCAAAGAAGCAATGACAAGGCAATGTGTGGAGGATGATCAAGAACTCCTCATGTGTGAACATGATGCAAGTCCATCGCTTGTCGTCACAAGGATCATAACTACTCAAGCCCAAGAACATGAAGATCAAAGATCCAACATCTTCCAAACCCGTGCCAACATCAATGGGAAAACTATTAAAGTGATCATCGATGGAGGTAGTTGTCACAACCTTGCTAGCACCGAGTTGTGTGAGAAGCTCAACCTCACTCTCCATCCACACAAGCACCCCTACCATGTCCAATGGCTAAGTGACCAAGGGTCCATGAAGATCAAGCACACCATCTCAGTAACATTCTCAATTGGACCATACAAAGACACGGTGGAGTACAATGTAGTCCCAATGACGGTTTGCCACATGTTGCTTGGTCAACCATGGCAATTCAGAAAAGGTGCCTTACATGATGGTCGCCACAAATGTATACACCTTCAAATGGCTTAACAAGACATGTGTTTTGCAACCAATGACTCCTAGCCAAATAATTGCAGATAATGTAAAGGCTTTAGCGAGGGCGCAAACCACAACACTATCTTGTGAGAAGAGTGGTGAGCGAGAGAACCACTATATAGCGAGTGAGAGCTAGAAGCCTAACTCGAGTGGAAAAACTAAGAGTGTTCTTCTTGCCACCAAAAGTGAGACAAGGGATGTCAGGAATAACCCATCCATCTTGCACTATGTCCTCATTTGCAAGGGACTAGCACAAGGAACTAATGACTTGAACAATATTCCTCCCTCTTTTATGGCTATTTTGTAGGAGTTCAAGGATGTTTCTCGAAGATCTCCCTCATGGACTTCCTCCTCTTCCCGGAATCGAGCATCGCATTAACCTCATACCTAGCGCACCTCTTCCAAACTGCGCCGCCTACCACATGAACCGAAGGAGACGAAGGAGATAGAACGCCAAATCAACCAACTCGTCTCCAAATGGTCGAAAGTTTTTGTGAAATCCAGTAATCCAATACAACTTGGACTAGTGCTTACATGGATCAAACAACCATCAACCATCAACCATCAACCAACTCCATCTACCTAGCGCACCTCTTCTCGCGTTACTGGATTTCACAAAAACTTTTGAGATAGAGTCTGACGCTAGTTTTATTGGCATTGGAGGAGTCCTTATGCAAAATGGACGTCCTATTGCTTACCATAGCGAGAAACTTAATGGTGCTCGCCTTAACTATCAATTTCTGACAAAGAGCTTTTTGCCTTAGTTCGTGTTTTTCAAGTTTGGCAACACTACCTTTGGCCTAAGGAATTTATCATACATTCCGACCATGAGTCATTGAAATATCTCAAAGGCCAAGCCAACTTGAGTAAAATACATGCTAAGTGGGTTGAGTTTATGGAGTATTTTCCTTACACGGTCAAGTATAAGAAGGGCAAAGATAATGTAGTTGCGGACGCTTTGTCTCGCAAGAACACAAGCATTCTTACTCGACTCGAAGTAAACGTGTTGTGTCTTAATGAAATCAAAACTTTGTATGCTTCCGACCCGTTATTTGGACCAATTTTCACAAAGTGCTCCATTAACAAAGGAGTTGATGATTTCTATTTGCATAAGGGCTTTCTCTTTAAACAAAACAAGCTTTGCATTCCAAAGTCGTCTCTCCAACTTTTGCTTCTCCAAGAATCACATGGTGGAGGCCTCATGGGTCACTTTGGCCGTGACAAAACATTATACATGCTTTCCACTCATTACTATTGGCCCAAGATGAAGCAAGACATGGAGCGCTACATTCAACAATGCACTACATGTGTTCAAGCTAAGTCTAAGTCTAACCCATTTGGTCTTTATATGCCATTGCCTATACCTCATGTACCTTGGTCCAACATTAGCATGGACTTTGTGTTAGGATTGCCTAGGTCTAAGCATGGTCATGATTCTATATTTGTTGTTGTGGATCGCTTTTCCAAAATGGCACACTTCATACTGTGCCATAAGACCAATGATGCTTCACATGTTGCAAATTTGTTTTTCAGAGAAATTGTCCATCTCCATGGTGTGCCAAGAACAATCGTCTCCAACCGTGACGTCAGATTCATGAGCTACTTGTGGAAGACCCTCATGGCCAAGCTTAGTGATAAGTCCATTTTGCATCACTATTCTATATCATAATTTACTGTTATTCATTCATATATTTCATATTAAGAGATGATACTTATTTTATTTCATCTGTTTTTGCATGGTTGATGAATTTGGGAGCATGGACCGCTGCAGTCAGGATTCTGATGGAAAAGGTGTTGTTTGGAGGCAAAATTCGCGAAGATCAGAAAATCCGAGAAAATATACGGAAAATCCTATTTTTCCAGAAGACGAAGGCTGTCAGAAGAGGGAGTGGAGATGGGCCACAGGGGGCCCACACCACCCCCTGGCGCGGGCCACCCTAGGTCGCGCCACCAGGTGGTGTGGACGCCCTGGCCCACCTCTGGCTCTCCCCTCTAGTGTATATATTCCTCCCGAAACCCTAAGACTCGGGGAGCGACCACAGAAAGACTCCGCCGCCTCTGCGGGGCGGAAATCACCGAGACAGAAAGATCTCTCCGGCAGATAGATTTCTGCCGGGGGTATTCCTTCCCGGAGAGGGGAGATCGTCGCCATCAACAACACCATCAAGCTGGACTTCATCGGGATCATCATTAGCACCACCATCATCACCATCAGCACACTCATCACCATCTCCATATTGCTGTAACAATTGAGTTGAATCTTGCATTAGTTCTCAGGGGAAACTTTCCCGGTGTTGATTACAGACGAGGGTTTAACTCGTCAATGCCCATTGTTATGGACTTGGGTTTTGGAGAATGAGGGAGCGCTAGAGACATCTATCGGCTAGCAAACAAGCACACATGGGACAAAGGATTTACCCAGGTTCAGGCCTCATAGAGGTCCCTACTCCTGCTTGTCTGCTCGTGGAATTATCGAAGGAGTCAAAAGTTACAATGGTGCGCAGATGAAATCTGGCGAGGGTTGTGGAAACTAAGGCTGCGTGTGTCCTCCTCGCCGCCCCCTCCTAGCCTTTATATAGATAGGCTAGGTCTCAGGTAGCAGGTCGAGTCGGTTACAAGTTAGGGTTTTCCCCTTCAAACTTTCTATCTTTAGCTTCTTCTTGTCCTTCAAGCAATCGAGAGTCCGTAGGTTACTCGAGTCCCTCCCTCCGGGCCTTGGCGACACCGTGGGCCTATATGTATTTGGACCGTATATACCAAGCTCGAGTACCTGTAGGGTATACCCATGTCAGTAGCCCCCGAGTGTCCAGTGGAATCGCATATTCGACTGGGGACCTTTGAATCCTTCGAGTGCCTAAATGAGTACATTTTGATTGCTTTTATTTGTGTCATAGGTATTGTTGATATACGTGCCTAATATAACCAAAGTATTGGTATCAGTTAACCACCTTAGGGTGAAACAACGCAATCTACTCAAATTCGAGTCCCCGACTCGAATCCGGAAAAGTGCTGGTGTAATTCGATTCAGGTCGCGGAGGTCTTACAGGAGTCGAATTCCAGTTATATGGGTGTGAGCACTTGACGCGTCCGTCAAGGCATGTTCATCGTGCCTGTAGGCACGGATATGTTTCTAGCAGCTTGATTAAATGCGTTGCGTGCCTTATTCAGGTCTTACCTTCACGCCGTAGGCGCGACATCTGAATTTTATCATCGCGGAGACGATTCGGGTAACCCAGGAGACACAGTCTCTTTGTAGGGGAAAATTATGAGGCGGTGTCACCATGAGTTTCGAATGTGGATGTTATCAACACATAGTTTTCCTTGCACAAATAATCATAGGGTGCGCGGCTAGCGCTCCCTATGGGAGTAGCCCCCGAGTGCCTGGTTGAGTCGAAGACTCAGGCAGGGACTAAAGAACTTTTGCGACTGCTATCGTCTTTTGCTTGCTTGTTCAGTCGATGACTCAGACAGGTACTAAAACACTTTCGCATCGCCGTCATCTTTTGCTCGCTTGTTTGATCGATGACTCAAAGTGATACTAAAATATTTTTCATCGATGTCGTCTTTTGTCTGCTTGTTTCCGGCGCTCCCTATGGGAGTAACACATGTCCATAATCGAACTGTGTTTCGAGTGGTTTGGTTTGCTTTTGTGATTGTCCATGTTCCTGCAACATGAAAAAGAAAGTCGTAGGGTGCGCGGCCAGCGCTCCCTATGGGAGTAGCCCCCGAGTGCTTGGTGGAGTCGAAGACTCCAGCAAGGACTAAAAATAGTTGAAGTTTTCCACTGCATAGCCTTGGCGACGTCAGTGTTGACGCTTGTATGACCTTAGTTGCCCGCGTGAGCGGTGGGTCCTACTTTCTGACTTTGATTTGACTAGGCGTGCGTAATCTTATTTTTAACTGTGCCTCCTCGATTTACACGCGTAATGGTAGAAGTGGGGGACGGTTCGCGCTTCCTCTTCTCCACGTGTCATACGCGATGCGTGCCACGCGTCCAATAGGGTTTTTGTCAGCCGTTGGATTGCATCTTCCAGGGGTTAATTAGCGATGCTGCGCCGGTAATTTCCTATTTGTGCTCTTTCTTCCTTGCTGCCATCGCCATTGCCATTTGCTTTTTTGCTTTCCTCTGCGCTCATCTTCCCCACGACGCTGGACCAGCTCCGTTCGTTCCCAAGCTATTTCCTTCGTTCTCATCGCCGTCGTGCAATGGGGAATAAGAAGGGAGGCATTGCCGCTAATTCCGCGGCCACCCTCGCTGCAGCGAAGAAGAAGGTGGCTCATTGCTGCGATCACCGATCAGCCGCCACTGGAAGAAGAAGGTCGCGGGCACCCGTGTGACCAATGGCGCATGGCGCCCCTCTATTATCAAGGCGTCGGATCTCCGTCTTCTTCGCCAAGACGGAGTGATTTCTGCAGCAGTCGCCGATTCGCGCGTCCCCACAGGTGAGACCATTCCTATGCCTCCCACTGGTTATCGAGTGATGTTTCTTGCATTCATCATTCGCGGTCTTTCCTTGCCTCTTCACCCCTTTCTTCGGGGTCTTCTTTGTTTCTATGGGCTCCAGCTCCATCAGCTGTCCCCAAATTCTCTCCTCCACATCACTTGTTTCATTACTCCCTGCGAGTGCTGGCTCGGAATCGAGCCACACTTTGGTCTTTTCAAACGCATCTTTAAATTGAAGCGTCAGTCTGCATCTGGCTCTTTAGTTTATGACGTAGGTGGTTGCGGAATCCATGTTGACCCTTCCGCCACCTACTTCGATATCAAGCTCACCAAGTCCGTCTAGGGATGGAGGGACAAATGGTTTTATGTGCGACGAAGGCCAGGGCGAGCACTTTGGACTCGCGCCCTTGATCGGCGACTCCACCAAGAAGATGCGTTCTTGTAAGAACGTGATCATGCCTTCGAACTCGCGGAAGCAGACGTGTTATATCAGCGTCTGCGACCTAAAATCGCATAAGCGCGCGAAGAGGAGAGGTTGCGCCCTTGTCGGACTTGGCTGCATCATCGCGTCCAGCCTCTCGTGCCAGGTCGATCCCATGTTCCAATGGGGTGGCGCTGATGATCCCACTCGCGTGTCTGCTGATGGCATGTCCGCGAGTGAGGTAGATAAGAGGGTGCGACTGGTCACGAAGTATACCCTCAAGGATGTGCTTCTGAACGAGCCAGTCGTTCCTCCTTTCGATGCTTCGAATCCTCCTCCTGAGGTATGGTTGTGCTACGTAGTAGCTTATTTTCTTGATTGCGTCTTGTGTTGCTTATCTGTTTTACTTTTTGTATGCAGGAGTGGGTGCCTTGCATGCCTCCCTCCCGAGGGATTATTCCTCGTGAAGCTTTGGAAGAGGACGAGTCTGGGTCGACTGTCCCTTCCGATGTGGAGGAGGAAGCCCTCGAGTCTGAAAGTCCGGATACTCGCAAGCGTTCGCGTAGCAGGGATTCCGACGCGTCGACTCCTTCAACTCTGCGAGGCGTGGTTGTTGGCGTGGAGTCGCCAATTCCTGCCGTTCCTGTGAGGGTTGTGGCACCATCTTCTCATAAGAAGATGCGATTGCCCAAGGAGTATTCGTCGGAGTCGACGGAGGCCACATTTGATCTTGACAGATTTGACTGGTAAGTTTGCTTGTGCATCCATTCTTCTCTTGTTTTCTTCTTGTTGGCTTTGCCCTGGAGTTTGCCCTTTCTGAGCGCGGATTTTGTCTTGCAGTCAAGAGGCGTCGTCATCTTCTGGCGACGTCGAATTTCTGAAGGAATCAGGAGTCGCGACCTCAAAGGCCAAGATAGAGGTCGAGCGCGCTCCTTCTCCTCCAGCGGCGGCCCACTCCGGGCACAATTCTTCGAGCTCTCCTCACGTAGGGGAGCATCGAGTAGTTGCTCGGATGACGGTTTGGCAATCTTCTTGAGTCATTTGGAGGACCATGTAAGTATATCTTTCTTTCTTTTATAATTTGGCGTTCAACGCCCTTTGTTGCCCTCTGCTGACTCTTTGTTTTGTCGCGACTCCTTGTAAAGGAAGCCGCGCAGTGGCGAAGCGGTGATGGCGATAGGTCGACATGCGATCTTTGGAGACGCAGCGCCAACTGCGTGGTTGAGAGTGAGTGTTCTATACTTATTCTTTTCATCTTCTGTATTTTGGTATAATCGATCGTATTAAATTTTGATCGCCTGTGGCCGAGCATAATGCTTTTGCGTGATGTCGCCACGTTGGAGAAGATGCTGGCAGAATGTGAAGGGGCGCGACGAGGCAATCGCGGCTCGTGATGAAGCCCAGACGCGCTAAGAGTATCTGCTTGCCTCCTTTGCGGCCAGGGAGAAGTTGTTCGAAGAGCAACTGTTCTCAGTCGCCAAGGCCCTCTCAGGTACCTTTACTTGGTAGATATTTTTATTGATGTTCTTCTCTTCCTCTGTAGTGCCGGTGGCATTAGAAGTTTGATCCGTGTGTGTATTTTGGTGTAGATGCTGGCGTCTTGAGTTTTGATCCACAAGCCCTTGGTAGCGATGACGCTCTGGCGGGCACGATATCTGCGGTCGAAGATCATAGCGTCGCTGTCCAAAATACGTTGTCCAAAGCCAAGGCCACCCTGAGTCGCCTCCGGGAGGAGCTGATGCCGAAGGCGGAGCTGGTCGACAATGTGGAGGAGCTGGTGGAGTCGCTTGCTGGGGGTGTGCCTTCCACGTACAAGAATTCCCTCCGCCGCGGTGGCGCGACCATGTCGCTGCCATGGTGCAAGCCCACGGAGTCGGTGGATCCCTCTGCGGTGTCGAAGACGATGCCTGTTGGCGCGGATGGTCAGCAGGTAGTATTCGCTCCTTTTGTGACTGCCTGTGCCAAATATGGCCATTCCTTGATAAACACTGTTGCCAAGTATTCGGAGGAGCTCAATCGCGTGAAGAAGGCAGCGAAAACTTCGGCCTCAGGGGCCGGCGGAAAGTCAGTTGCATCTGATACTGCCACGGACTTGATGAAGCCCCCGAGGTCATCGAAGTCGAAGAAGTCAGCTGCTCCGTAGTTAGTTCCTTGTAATAGCTGATGAACTTGCTCTTTTTATTGGAGAACATGCCTGTTGGCGAATGTGTTTGTAGATACTTTTATTGATCCTGAATGCACCTGTTACTTTTGACTTTTGAGTTGGTCGCCTTATTTTGCCTCTGGCTTGATTTTTGGTAGGGTACGTCAAGTGGCCCTGTGGGGGGAACCCCGGACTCGCCATCTCTTGAGGATACAATGGCACCACCCTGCTCCAGGGTAGAGGAGCTTTCCTTGCTTTCGCGACTTCGTGATCATGTTAAGCAACTGGAGCGTGAGTTGCCCTTGATCCGTGGTAGCACGGACGTGTGGAAGTCGAAGGCTGAAAAAGCCGCCGCCCGCGAGCAATATCTGCTTGGCGAGGTGACGCAGCTGGGCGACCAGTTTAAGTGTTAGTTTGCTCATCCTCGTCTTTTCCTTTGTAGTTAATCACAATGGTACGTTGTACTCATGTTGTTGATGCTGCTTCGTGTAGTTGTTAGCGCACGCTGTCCGCAGGAGGAGAGGGATAGGATTGCCACCCGCCTTCATGATCTCACCCAGGGGCAACTTCAGGAGAGTGGATACTTCTGGGTAGATCATGATCGTGCGACTGCGTTAGCGACCCTGCAGGATCGCGCTTCGCGAGTGCTACTCTTTCTGAAGCAGTCGTGTTTGAAGAACATCTACCGGGCGATGTTCCCGCTGGACGATACTCCATTAAGCCTGCTGGCCCTTCTGACAAAATTTCAAGATATGTCCGCGGTTCGCGAGTGCGTGAGGCAGCAGCTGGTGGCTGGTGCCAAGGCTGCCCTCTCCGTGGTGCGTTTGCACAGGCCTGACGTGGATGTCGCCGCCATTGCATCTGGGCCACTGGTGCCACCAGCAGGATCTTCCTAGAACATGGTGCCGCACTATCAGGCAGTGGATCATCCAGCCGAGGAGATCGTCGACTTCTTTGAGGAACAGACTAATGTTCTTCTGTTGCAAGGGTAGCCAAATATGTATCCTGCATATAAGTGTACTGGTGTTGTAAAGCTCATATATATTTGTAGATAATTTATTGTTGAATGTATACAAATATCTTTATAAGCGTGGGGTTCCTTGCACTTATGCGAGTCCTTTTCGTTAGCCTGGCCATCTTTGTATCTTTCCCTTGTCAACCTGTCAGGTGCGTGGCAGCTAGGTTGAGTTTGTGTTAAGGGATTCGATTGATGTGACAGCTACTCAGGATGTCGCGTTATTGTTCGAAGAACATATGTGTATAGGGTGGCATAGCCCCCGAGTATGAAAGTTGACAAAAGAAAAGAGGACACGGAGTTTCGGGGCACTTAGCTTTTATTTATTTGGAGAACAATACATAGTACAATGTGCGGCTAAGTAGCCTTGGCTGAATAGCCTTATTTGCGATGCAAAAGTAAAGAATAAATGACTAAGGGTAGAAGCGTCGCAGTTGTGCGACGTTCCAAGGGTTGGAGTATGCGACTCCTGTCTCTAAATCTTGAAGGTGATAGGCGCCACAGGATTACTTCTGTAATCACGTACGGTCCTTCCCAGGGGGACTCGAGCTTGAGATGCCCCTGCTACTTCAGTCGCAGGACCAGGTCACCTTCGACGAAGGATCTTGGGCGAAGCCTTCTGCTATGGTAGTTGCGCAGGTTCTGCTGATAGATCGTAGATCTTTCTGCGACGGTTTCTCTTGCTTCGTCAAGGAGGTCGATGGAGTCTTCGAGTGCGAGGGATGACTCCTTCTCGCTGTAGGCGACTACGCGTGGCGCTCTGTACCGTACCTCGGCGGGTAATACTACCTCTGCTCCATGTACCATAAAGAATGGGGTGTAGCCGGTGGCGTTGTTTGGAGTTGTACGCAGGCTCCAGAGTACGGATTGCAGTTCGTTTAGCTGCAGCCAGCTTGTTCGAGTGGCGGAGGAGTCGCTGATGCCGCAGACGAGCCCGTTTGCCTTTTCCACTTGACCGTTGGTGCATAGGGTGTAAGCGTGGGTGATGTTGATCCCGTGTTCTCGCAGAAATCTTGGAACTCCTTGGACGTAAAGTTCGCTCCGTTGTCGGTGATGATGCCGTGTGGCACGCCAAGTGGTGACGATGGACTTGAAGAACTTGATCATTGTGCCCTGATTGCTTGGTCACCGGCATGGCCTCAATCCACTTGGTGAATTTGTCGACTGCGACCAAGAGGTAGACGTAGCCTCCTTGCGAGGACCTTGGAAGTTTGCCAACCATGTCGAGTCCCCACTGGGCAAAGGGCCAGGCCAATGGAATAGGCCGTAGTTATGCGCCTGGTGCGTGTGGCTTGTCCGCGAATCGCTGGCAAGCATTGCACTTTTGGACTATGTCTTTGGTGTCGCGCATGGCCGTGGGCCAGTAAAATTCAGCTCGTAGAGCTTTGGCAACGAGGGCGCGACTGCCGGCGTGGTGCCCACATGTCCCTTCATGGATGTCGAGGAGTACTGCTTTTCCATCGGCTAGGGAGACGCATCGCTGTAACACGCCTGTGATGTTGCGTTTATACAGTTCGTCGTTGATAATGGCGAATGCCTTGGAGCGTTGCGCGATGTGTTGTGCATCTGTTGGGTCATCCGGTAGGCACTTACTGAGGAGGTACATAATGTACGGCTGCGTCCAGGATTGTTCGATCATCATGACGCTCATTGGTCCCTCGAGTCCTGTGTCGAGCTCCAAGTCATCGATTGTCATTGGCGCATTGGGTGGCATAGCCCCCGAGTCTGTTGTTGTGCTTGTTTTCTTCCCTGCGGCCTTTGGCTTGATGGAGCGTTCGCATATGCGCTCGAGAAATACCCCAGGTGGTATGGGTGCGTAGGTGGAGCCTATGTTGCCGAGTGCGTCCGCCTCCTCATTGCTTTCGCGACCTATGTGTCGTAACTCGCAACCATCAAAGTCTCCTTCGAGTGTGTCGTAGAGGTCGCGGTATGCAATCATGTTGTCGTTTAGTGCGTCGCACTCGTGCATTGTTTGGTTGACGACCATCCTTGAGTCGCCATATATGATTAGCCTCTTTGCGCCGCAGGCTTTTGCCATCCTCATCCCGTGCAATAGGGCCTCATATTCAGCCTTGTTGTTTGAGGCTGTGAACTGCATTCGCAGGACGTATTTCAGCTTGTCCCGCGCTTTTCGCATGTGATGTCTCGTGGAGACAGTTCGATTTTGAGGATATGTCCCAATGGAGCATCGTTGACTACCACGATTGGGTGTTCACGGAAGTAATGGCGCTTGATATTGGCGGTCATAAAGACGCCGTACGCCAGCTTCTGATAGTGCGGGTACCGCTGTTTTGTTGGCGTGAGGACCTTGCTGAGGTAGTATACCGGGCGTTGTATGCCATGGACCTTGTTTTCCTCAGCCCGTTCGACGACGAGCACTGTGCTAACCACTTGGTTGGTGGCGGAGATGTACAGCAGCAGTGGTTCCCTTTCTCGTGGAGTTACCAATACTGGCGAGGTGGATAGTAGGTGCTTGAGGTCCTCGAATGCTTCTTGCGCGTCGTTGGTCCACTCGAATTTGTCAGCTTTGCGGAGGAGCTGATAGAAGGGCAGCGCCTTTTCTCCCATTCGACTGATAAATCGACTGAGGGCCGCGATTCGCCCGGCTAGTTGCTGAACGCCTCTTATGTTCTTTGGCTTCTCCATGGCCAGTATGGCCTTTATCTTTTTCGGGTTTGCCTCAATCCCTCTCGCGGAGATGAGATACCCGAGCAGTTGCCCAGAGGGTACGCCGAAGGCGCATTTGTCCGGATTGAGCTTTATCCGGTAGCGATCGAGATTGGCAAAGGTTTCGCGCAAGTCGTCGATTAGAGAGGTTTCTTCCTTGGTCTTGATTAATATGTCGTTGACATAGACTTGGATGTTGCGACCAAGTTGCTCTTTGAGGCAGGCCTGCATGCACCGCTGGTACGTGGCTCCTGCGTTTTTTAGCTCGAAGGGCATTGTGTTATGTGAGAACACGCCAAGGGCGTTATGTATGATATTCTCCTGGTCTTCCTCCTTCATTCGAATTTGGTTGTAGCCTGAGTAGGCGTCGAGGAAGCAGAGGCGCTCGCATCCAGCAGTGGAGTTGATGATTTGATCGATCTGTGGTAGCGGGAAGTGATCTTTTGGGCAGTGCTTGTTTAGAGAAGTGAAGTCCACGCACATCCGTAGGATATCCGTGTCCTTTTTTGGCACCAGCACCGTATTGGCGAGCCAAGTGCTTTCCTTGATCTCGCGTATGAATTTGGCTTCGAGGAGTCTGTTGATCTCCATTCCATTGCTGTGCTCGTGGTTCGCATACCGATTGTTTGCTTGATGGCCTTGGCCGGGGTTGACGTTGAGTGCGTGCTCGGCGAATTCCGAACTCTGGCATGTCGCAGGACACCAAAGTAAAATTTCCAGTGCTCACGGAGGAATTCGACAAAGCGCGAGTTCTATCGCGGGAATCAAGTTGTTGGCGATGAGGGCGTTTTAGCGGGATCGATGGATGGACCTGCACCTTCTTTGTGTGCGGATGAGTCGAAGGAGAGGTCGGTGAGCTTGGCCTACTGGGGCGGACTGTCTGTCGTTTCCTTCAATCGCGCGAGTTCTTCCTGCATGCCGAAGGACTGGGAGATTCTGTTGAATTCCCTGTCGCAACTCTCAGATCGCTCAAAACTCCCGTTGATCGTGATGACGCCTTTTGGACCTGGCATTTTCATTTGCAGGTAGGCGTAGTGAGGTACTTCCATGAACCTAGCGAACGCGACGCGCCCGAGGATGCAGTGGTATTGTGAGGGCCAGTCGACAACTTCAAAGTCAATGCGCTCGCGCCGGAAGTTCTTCGGTGTGCCGAATATGACATCGAGGTTGATTTTGCCCAGGGGTATACGCCTTTTCCTGGGACGATGCTGTGGAACGTTGTGTCCGGTGCCTCCAAGCAGGTTAGAGGGATCCTTATTGCTCGCAAGGTACTCGCGAATATGAGGTTGATACCGCTTCCGCCATCCATGAAGACGCGACTCATGTCGAAGCCTCCAATTTGCGCCTCGAGTACGAGGGGGCAATGACCTGGGCGAGGTACTTGAGGCGGGTGGTCGCGTTTGTCGAAGGTAATGCACGACTCACTACCACTGAGGTACTCAGTGGTGGATGGTGGCGAGTGCGTGGCCAAATTGACTTGGCGAGTGATGGCCTTCTGCACCCTATTGGAGGGGCGTCCCTTTTGGATCATCATGGTACCCATGGCCCGTGGGTATGGTTCGCCTCCGTGATGCTGGTACGGTGCAGCTCCATTCGGGGGTGGCCTAGGTGGTGGTGGTGGTGCGCCATGTGCCATTGCGCCTGGAGCGGTTCCGTAGCCTCTTTCGACTGCATTGCGGTTCATCCGAACCAACCCCTCATGTAGCTTGAGGAACTCGCGGCAGTCCTTGAGGAGGTGACTGGACTTTCTCTTGCTGTCATGCTTGTCGATGTAGAAGTGTACCGTGCATGGTCCGGACAGTTTGTCTTCGATGGAGGTCACGGGTGCTTCATCGCGAGTGCGGCGTTGCCATACTTGCGTGGTTTTCCCAGAGTCGCGGTATCCGCCGCTGCGGTATCCGCTGTTGCGGTTATCGTCGCGTCTATCGGCGTAGCCGGCTGCGACCATGTTGACGTCGTCGCGATCGTCGTGAAGCAGCGCGCTCTGACGTTTACTCCGGCGGTCGCGTCTTCGTTCGAGTTCTGCCTCCTTGTCAGAGTGAACGCGATTCTTCAACGAATCTTCTCCATCAGCCCACCGATTCGCGATTTCCATCAGGTGGTCGATGGTCTTGGGCTTTGAGCGGCCTAGCTCCTCCCTGAGTTCCATGCGGCGGACACCACCGTTGAATGCATCAATCGCGCGGTCTTCCGAGATGTTCTCCGCGGAGTTCTTGATGATGGACCATCTTTGGATGTAAGAGCGCAGCGATTCGCCAGATTTTTGCTGGAAGCATCTCAGTTCTTCGATTGAAGCGGGGCGTTTGTACGTGCCCTTGAATTTGCGTACGAAGCTGTAGACCAGCTCATCCCAGCTGTGAATGGATCCGCGTGGGAGGTTATTGAGCCATGCCCGGGCGGCGCCCTGCAGCTGTAGCTGCAAGCATTGCATGGCGATGCCATTTGCCTCCGTGCAGCCTAACTGAGGAGATGTGATCCTCCAGCCAGATCTTGGGGTCCTACAGACCGTCAAATTTCGGGTTCTCCGATGGGAGTTTGAACCCTTTAGGCATTCGCTTTTGCCTGATGGATCTGCTGAAGCATCTGGCGCCGCAGAGCTCTCCATCTTCTTCTTCCGAATCAGTCGACCGAGCACGTCATGCCCTTGACTTGTCGATCTTGCACTGCGTGAGCTCGTCACGTGCATCGTAGTCGCGATTGTGTCGTCGTGAACGGCGGCGCCAAGACAGGTCGTGACTGTCATCGCTTGACGAGGACGAGGAGTAGCGTTTTGCTAACGCTTTGCCCTTTTTTGGGTCTGGTACTGGTTCTTTGTCGAGGGCGGCCTCGATTAGCCCAAGGCCCGCGATCGTAGATCGGTGCATGGCCGTTCGGGGATCTCTAGTCGGTGGCTGGTTATTGAGGAGGTACGTGGTGGCCGCTGTCACTGCGGCCTATGGCGTCCTGGGAACCACGTTGCCTCTCGTGTCGACTGTCATAGAGCCGAAGTCGAGGACTTTCGCGGCGTCTATGCGTTCTTGTTCGGTGAGGTGAGCTAGTCGTGATTGCCTCTTCCTGGTGATGCTCGTTGCCTCTTGAGGAGGATCCTCCGTAGGAGGAGAGCCCAGCGCGACGAAGGCTTGACTCGTCCGCCGCCTTTTTACGCGCCTCAAGTTGCGCGATTGCCTATTTCTAGCGCTTGAATTCCTCTTTTAGGAGCCAGTGGTAACCCATCAGTAGTTCCTGAGGGGACCCGAACGGTAGAGGTGCACCTCATAGGGCTTCACGGCAGCGTTCCCACTCTTGCTCGTTGAGCCTGATCACGACGCGTTCGCCGGTTTGCTCGTTGATTATGCTGGGGGGTTCGACTGCTCCTCCATTGCCGTCGTTGCCACCGTTGGCGGCGTTGGGCGGGTCGGTGCCGTTGCCGGTGTTACCACCGTTGCCGCGGTTGGCGGAGGTGTCGCCTGCATTGATGACGGCACACATGAAGTTATTTGGGAAGCTGTTGCTTCACAACTTTCAGATCCGGAACCGTAGGTTCCACCTTCAGTGGCCAGATCGCTTAGATCGGAGTCACGACTGCTGTCGCTGTGTTGGGTCTGCAGCATAGAAAACAAAAAATTTCCTACGATGAGAACTATACGCCAAGATCTATCTACTAGATACAGAGCAACGGGTGGACATACATCCATGGAGAACTTACCCTCGAAGACAACGAGCTTTGTTAACGAGTAGGAACTCGTGGTTGATGTAGTCGTACACTTGCCGATCTCAAGATCGTGAGGAAGTCCGAAAAGCCGCAACTCAGCAGCGCATCCGCACTTTCGCACACACGTTCAAGCCACGGACAACTTCCACCTCCTCGCTCCAGCGATCCAAATGAGCAAGAACTCCTTCAGACGAAATGCCACTGGAACATGTATCTCGCTAATCCGAGACCATGGGGAATAATTCTAGAGGGAGAGAGATCCTTCACAAGGAGGTGTGTGGATGAAGGAGGAATGGGTGGCCTTTTATAGGAGGAGGTGCCCCTCTCTCCATGGCGGCGCATGGGGGTGACCCTCACCTCCCCATTCATGTGGTGGTAACCTCCACATTAAAATGCCTCTTCACATTCCCTTTTAAAGTCTCCACTTTAAATGCATTAAATTTCTCCAAATTTAATGCTCTCTCATTAATACAACTCTTTTATTAAATTTATTCAGAATTTTGTTAATTACTTTAATTAACAAACATTCACATATAGCCCTTTACAATATTTCAATATCACATGCAGAACCACCTTCCTGCAATTTCACCAAACAATTTCCGGTTTCTATTGAAACAATTCCTGCGCTTTGTAATTCTTTAATGAAACATATGTGCTCCAAAATGGTATCAGTAACTCTTAAGTGTGTCACCCTACGGTTCGCAAATAATGCAGACATGATCGAGACCCTTCTCCGATCAATAATCAGCAACGGGACCTGGAGATCCATACTGACTCATACACATTCAACGATGACTTCTGTGATCGTGAGAACCTTTAACGCTTGTAACGAAATTTGTCTCTCGATATATTACATGTCCGAGATTCGATCATCGGTATCTCCATACCTAGTTTGATCTCGTGACATGCACTCTTTCTCGTTCCGTGATATAACATTCTAGTGATCACATCACTTGCTTGCAAGCTATCCTAATGTGATATCACCGAGAGGGCCCAGTATATCTATCTCATCCGGATTGACAAATTCCACTCTTGATCCATGAGCCTCAACATAACACCTTCGTAGTCTTGAACCCATCTTTATAGTCACCTCATTACGGTGTGACGTTTGATGTTATCAAGATACTCTTAGTGTTAGCAATTAACATGATCTCATGGTCTAAGGATAAAGATTACTTTATGATGTTATAGCAATATAAACATAATGACTTGATCGTAATGCTATACTTGGATGAATGTTCATCACATCATTTCACAAATGTTGTGACCTTGTTATTAACAACATCCAATGTCCATGATCAGAAACCTTGATCATCTTGTTAATCAACAAGCTAAATGCATAAGAGAGGCATAACTAGGAACCCTTTTGTTTATTAAACACACATGTATTGATGTTTCCTATCAATACAATTATAGCATGCAAAATAAACATCTATCATATACAAGGAATACATAATAACAACTTTATTATTGCCTCTCAGGGCATATTTCCTTCAGTCTCCCACTTGCACTAGAGACAATAATCTAGTTTATATAGTGATAAATCTAACACCCATGGAGTTACTGTTGATCATGTTTTGCCCTAGGGAGTACTTTAGTCAACGGATCTGCTACATTCAGGTCCGTGTGCACTTTACAAATCTTTATATCTCCATCCTTGACATGCTCGCGGATGGAGTGAAACCGGCGCTTAATATGCTTAGAATTCTTGTGAGACCTTGTTCCTTTGCGTTGGCTATGGATCCATTGTTGTAACAATAGATCACCATTGGGTCCAACGCACTAGGAACCACACCTAGTTCCGTTATGAACTCCTTCATCCAAACCGCTTCTCTTGCATGCTTCAGCAACATATTCCGCCTCCGTCGTTGATCTAGCCACCACAGGTTGTTTGGAGCTCCTCCAACTAACTGCTGCTCCGTTCAAGAGAAATACGTATCCGGATTGAGACTTAGAGTCATCCGGATCAGTGTCAAAGCTAGCATCGACATAACACTTAGCGACTAGCTCTTCTTCACCTCCGTATACAAGAAACATATCCTTAGTTCTTCTCAAGTGCTTAAGGATATTCTTGACCGCTATCCAGTGTTCCGAACCTGGATCAGATTGGTACCTACTAGTCAAACTAATAACATGTGCCACATCCGGTCTTGTACATAGCATGGCATACATTATAGAGCCTATGGCTGAGGCATAGGGGATCTTATCCATTATCTCTCTTTCTTCCGCCGTAGCCGGACTTTGAGTCTTACTCAATGTCTTGCCTTGCAACATAGGTAAGTACCCCTTCTTACTTCCGTCCATATTAAACTTCTTTAATATCTTATCAAGGTATGTACTCTGCGATAGCTCAATTAGGCGTCTTGATCTATCTCTATAGATTTTAATGCCTAATATATATGAAGCTTCACCAAGGTCCTTCATCGAAAATTTGTTGTTTAGATAACTTTTAACACTGTTTAAAAGATCTATATCATTTCCAATCAATAATATGTCATCCACATATAATATCAGAAATGCCACATTGCTCCCACTCACTTTCTTGTAAATACAAGCCTCTCCATAAGTTTGGATAAATCCAAACTCTTTGATCACCTCATCAAAGTGGAGATTCCAACTCCGGGATGCTTGCTTCAGTCCATAGATGGATCGCTGAAGTTTGAACACCTTATCAGCATCCTTAGAATCGACAAAACCCTGAGGTTGTATCATATACAACTCTTCTTCAATATTACCATTGAGGAACGCAGTTTTGACATCCATCTGCCATATTTCATAATCGAAATATGCAGCAATTGCTAACATAATCCTAACCGACTTAAGCATCGCTACGGGAGAGAATGTCTCATCGTAGTCAACTCCTTGAATTTGTCGAAACCCCTTTGTGACAAGTCGAGCCTTATAGATGGTTACATTACCATCAGCATCAGTTTTTCTTTTGAAAATCCATTTATTCTCAACGGCCTTTCGATCGTGAGGTAAGTCCACCAAGGTCCAAACCTGGTTTTCGTACATGGATTCCATCTCGGATTTCATGGCTTCTAGCCATTTGTTGGAATTAGGGCTCATCATCGCTTCTTCATACGTCGCAGGGTCATCTATTTCATCAATCATGAAATTCACAACAGGATTGTCGTCTGATTCAGAGCTGCGTGTCACTGCTTGACTGCGAGGTTGATGGTGTCCTCTTTCGGAGTTTCATGATCAATATCATTAGCTCTCTCTTCATTAGGTGAAGTCAACTCCGATACAACTTCTGGAGCTGCGCTACTCGCCATTTCATGAAGAGAAGGTTCAATAACCTCTTCGAGTTCTACCTTCCGACTACTCACACCTTTCGCGAGAAACTCCTTCTCAAGAAAGGATCCATTGTTGGCAACAAAGACCTTGCCCTCGGATCTGTGATAGAAGGTATACCCAATCGTTTCCTTAGGGTATCCTATGAAGACGCATTTTTTCGCTTTGGGTTTGAGTTTATCTGGTTGAAGTTTCTTCACATAAACATTGCATCCCCAAACTTTAAGAAATGACAACTTAGGTTTGTTTCCAAACCATAATTCATACGGTGTCTTTTCAACGGATTTAGATGGTGCCCTATTTAAAGTGAATGCAGCGGTTTCCAGTGCATAACCCCAAAATAGCGGATGGCAAGTCGGGAGACATCATAGATCGAACCATATCCAATAAATGCGATTACGACGTTCGACACACCATTACGTTGTGGTGTTCCGAGCGTGAGTTGTGAAACTATTCCACGATCTTTCATGTGTGCTAAACTCGTAACTAAGATACTCTCCTCCACGGTCGGACCGCAGAAATTTGATCTTTCTGTTATGATGATTTTCCACTTCATTCTGAAATTCTTTGAACCTTTCAAAGGTTTCAGACGTATGTTTCATCAAATAGATATACCCGTATCTACTCAAATCATCTGTGAAAGTAACAAAATAACGATATCCACCTCGCGCCGACACACTCATTGTTCCACACACATCAGTATGTATGATTTCCAATAAATCATCAGCCGTTCCATTGAACCAGAAAACGGCGTTCTAGTCATCTTGCCCATAAGGCATGGCTCACATGTATCAAATGATTCAAAATCAAGTGATTCCAAAAGTCCATCAGAATGGAGTTTCTTCATGCGTTTAACGCCAATATGACCTAGACGACAGTACCACATATATGTATATATATCATTATCAAGTTTAATCCTTTTGGCATCAACATTATGAATATGCGTAATACTACTATCGAGATCTAACAGAAATAAACCATTCAACACAGGTGCATGACCATAGAAGATATTATTCATATAAATCGAACAACCATTGTTTTCAGACTTAAACGAATAACCACTTTGCATCAAACACGATCCGGATACAATGTTCATGCTCAGTGCAGGCACCAAATAACAATTATTAAGGTTTATAACTAATCTCGACGGCATATGGAGAGGCAGCGTTCCGACGGCAATCACACCAACTCTTGATCCATTGCCGACCCGCATCGAGACCTCATCCCTTGCTAGTTGTCGCTTGTTCCGCAGCCCCTGAACCGAGTTACATATATTAGCAACCGATCCCGTATCAAATACCCAGGTGCTACTGCGAGTACTAGTCAAGTACACATCAATAACATGTATATCACATATACCTTTGTTTGCCTTGCCGGCCTTCTTGTCCGCCAAATACTTGGGGCGATTCACGCTTCAATGGCGATCCCTTGCAATAGTAGCACTCGGTGTCAGACTTAGGGCCAGCTCGGGGTTTCCTTTCAGGCGCGACAACAGATTTGCCGCCCTTCTTTCCCTTCTGCTTGCCTTTCTTGTCCTTCTTGAAACCAGTGGTCTTATTGATCATCAACACTTGATGTTCTTTCCTAATCTCCATTTCTGCAGTCTTAAGCATTGACAGAAGCTCAGGAAGAGACTTCTTCATGCCCTGCATATTATAGTTCATCACGAAGCTCTTGTAGCTAGGTGGCAAATATTGGAGAACACGATGTATGCCTAAGTTAATGGGAATCGTTATTCCCAAGGACACAAGCTTATCGGCGTACCCAGACATTTTGAGTACGTGCTCACTAACGGAGCTGTTTTCCTCCATCATGCAGCTAAAGAACTTTTCTGAAGCATTATAACTCTCTACGGCAGCATGGGTATCGAAAATCATTTTCAATTCTCCCATGGTATCAAAGGCATTGCCATTTTCAAAACGTTTTTGAAGTTCTGGCTCTAGCCCATACAGTATGCCGCAATGAACTAAGTTGTGGTCCTCCTGACGAGTTATATAGACGTTCTTTTCCTCGTCAGGGGCATCAAGAGCTGGTGGGGGGCCTAGCGGCGCCTCTAGCACATATTGCTTTTGTGCAGCAGTGAGGAGAATCCTCAAATTCATAGCCCAGTTGGTGAAGTTGCTACCATTCACAGCAAGCTTCTCTTTCTCCATGAACACATTGAAATTAAAAACAGGTGGTGCCATCTACAACAGAATTTGTAAAGTATATTTAGACTAAGTTTATGATAGATTGAGTTCAACTAATCCAAATTACTAATGAACTCCCACTCAAAAACGACACCCCTCGTGTCCTTTTGGTGATTACATGAACAATACCATATCAAAACACTAGCCCAACAACGATCTAAACTAGACGCCTCTAATTTATCAATTGCAAGTTTTACGTGGCTTAGGGCTTTCGGAGATAGAACCGGTCTTACCTACGAACATGAACCACAACGAGGATAACCAAGTTATTAGCAACTCATTGTAAATCAGATGTTGACTATAGTAGGAGAGACAGACACCCGCCAGCCACTTATGCAAAACAAGTTGCATGTCAGTCGTGGAATCGGTCTCATGTACGATGACATATAAGGTTGGTCTGGGCCGCTTCATCCCACTATGCCACCAATATCCAAAGTACATAGAAGATGCAATAACATGATCATCATCGCCCACATATAAACATATGTGTACTACCCGTGCAAAGCACCTCGCATAGATCGTGCTCGATACCCTGTTGGGTCATGACATAGAAAACAAAAAATTCCTACGATGAGAACTATCGCCAAGATCTATCTACTAGATACAGAGCAACGGGTGGACATACATCCATGGAGAACTTACCTCAAGAAAGCGAGATTTGTTAGCAGTAGGAACTGTGGTTGATGTAGTCGTACACTTGCCGATCTCAAGATCGTGAGGAAGTCCGGCGCGCAACTCAAAGAGCAGATCCGCACTCGCACACGCTCAAGCCACGGACAACCTCCACCTCCTCGCTCGGTGATCTAGCGGAAGCAGAACTCCTTCCATTTAAATGCCACCGGGAACATGTATCTCGCTAATCCGAGACCATGGGGGAATAATTCTAGAGGGGGGGAGAGATCCTTCACAAGGAGGTGTGTGGATGAAGGAGGTAATGGGTGGCCTTTTATAGGAGGAGGGGGTGCCCCCTCTCTCCATGGTCGGCGCATGGGGGGGTGACCCCTCACCTCCCCCATTCATGTGGTGGTAACCCCTCCACATTAAAATGCCTCTTCACATTCCCTTTTAAAGTCTCCACTTTAAATGCATTAAATTTCTCCAAATTTAATGCTCTCTCATTTAAGAAAACTCTTTTTATTAAATTTATTCAGAATTTTGTTAATTACTTTAATTAACAAACATTCACATATAGCCCCTTGCAATATTTCAATATCACATGCAGAACCACCTTCTGCAATTTCACCCGAAACAATTTCCGGTTTCTATTGAAACAATTCCTGCGCTTTGTAATTCTTTCGTCTGAAACATATGTGCTCCAAAATGGTGTCCGGTAACTCTTAAGTGTGCCACCCTACGGTTCGCAAATAATGCAGACATGATCGAGACCCTTCTCCGATCAATAATCAGCAGCGGGACCTAGAGATCCATACTGACTCCTACACATTCAACGATGACTCCTGTGATCGTGAGAACCTTTAACGCTTGTAACGAAATACCTTTGTCTCTCGATATATTACATGTCCGAGATTCGATCATCGATCATCGATATCTCCATACCTAGTTTGATCTCGTTACCGACATGCACTCTTTTCTCGTTCCCGTGATATAACATTCTAGTGATCATATCACTTGCTTGCAAGCTATCCTAATGTGATATCACCGAGAGGGCCCAGAGTATATCTATCCGTCATCTGGATTGACAAATTCCACTCTTGATCCATGAGCCTCAACATAACACCTTCATAGTACTGAACCCATCTTTATAGTCACCCTGTTACGGTGTAACGTTTGATGTTATCAAGATACTCTTCCGGTGTTAGTAATTAACATGATCTCATGGTCTAAGGATAAAGATTACTTCGTATGATGTTATAGCAATATAAACATAATGACTTGATCGTAATGCTATACTTCGGATGAATGTTCATCACATCATTTCACAAATGTTGTGACCTTGTTATTAACAACATCCAATGTCCATGATCAGGAAACCTTGATCATCTTGTTAATCAACAAGCTCGTCTATAAGAGAGGCATAACTAGGAACCCTTTTTGTTTATTAAACACACATGTATTGATGTTTCCTATCAATACAATTATAGTATGCAAAATAAACATCTATCATATACAAGGAATACATAATAACAACTTTATTATTGCCTCTCAAGGCATATTTCCTTCACGCTGATCATGTTCCCGACTGCCGTTGGAGCATTGAGCTTGCTGAGGGTGCCGATCGATGGAGGGAACCATGATGCTGGGGCAATTGCGTCTTTGTCGGTTGATCGGGCATCTGGCGTGCTTATCGACCAACTTGGAAGCGGAAGCTCCCAATTGCCAGGCTGATTCCGTCGCCCACGGACTCGAAGGCCGGGCGAGTAGCCGGCGTGTGGACGGTGAAGTCGAAGGCACCGAAAAGCTGGCGAATCTCTGCTGTTACAGTGTTGTAGATCGCGTTTGATGGGGCCGAAAAGCCGCAACATCAGCACTCCCAGTTCCCACAGACGGTGCCAATTGACGAGGGTTTAACTCGTCAATGCCCATTGTTATGGACTTGGGTTTTGGAGAAGGAGGGAGCGCTGGAGACATCTATCGGCTAGCAAACAAGCACACAGGGGACAAAGGATTTACCTAGGTTCAGGCCTCGTAGAGGTCCCTACTCCGCTTGTCCGCTGGAATTATCGAAGGAGTCGAAAGTTACAATGGTGCGCAGATGAAATCTGGCGAGGGTTGTGGAAACTAGGGCTGCGTGTGTCCTCCTCGCCGCCCCCTCCTAGCCTTTATATAGATAAGCTAGGTCTCAGGTACCAGGTCGAGTCGGTTACAAGTTAGGGTTTTCCCCTTCAAACTTTCTATCTTTAGCTTCTTCTTGTCCTTCAAGCAATCGAGAGTCCGTAGGTTACTCGAGTCCCTCCCTCCGGGCCTTGGCGACACCGTGGGCCTGTATGTATTTGGACCGTATATACCAAGCTCGAGTACCTGTAGTAGAGAACCAACGACGTTTAAATCCTAAGATGAAGGAAGTGGTAAGAAATGAGGTATTAAAACTCCTTGATGCTGGTATTATTTACCCTATTGTTGATAGTGAATGGGTTAGTCCTGTTCATTGTCTTCCTAAAAAAGGAGGAATTACCGTTGTTCCTAATGATAATGATGAGCTTATTCCCCAAAGAATAGTAGTGGGCTATAGGATGTGCATTGATTTTAGGAAAGTTAACAAAGTTACTAAGAAAGATCATTACCCGCTTCCTTTTATTGATCAAATGTTAGAAAGGTTGTCTAAAAAGACCCATTTTTGTTTTCTTGATGGATATTCTGGTTTCTCTCAAATTTCTGTTAAACAACAAGATCAAGAAAAAACTACTTTTACATGCCCTTATGGAACCTATGCTTATAGACGTATGCCTTTTGGTTTATGTAATGCTCCTGCTACTTTTCAAAGATGCATGTCTCCTATCTTTCATAGTTTTTGTGAGGAAATTGTGGAGGTGTTCATGGATGACTTCTCCGTCTATGGAACTTATTTTGATAATTGTCTTCACAACCTTGATAAAGTCTTGCAGAGGTGTGAAGAAACTAATCTTGTTCTTAATTGGGAGAAATGCCACTTCATGGTTAATGAAGGGATTATCCTTGGGCATAAGGTGTCCGATAGAGGCATAGAAGTGGATAGAGCTAAAGTCGAGGCAATTGAGAAAAAGCCCTGCCCAAGAGACATCAAAGGTATCCGTAGTATCCTCGGTCATGCTGGTTTCTATAGAAGGTTTATTAAAGATTTTTCTAAGATATCAAAACCCCTCACTAAACTTCTTCAAAAAGATGTATCCTTTGTTTTTGATGATGATTGTAAGGAATCTTTTGAAACTCTTAAGAAGGCTTTAACTACAGCTCCTATCGGTCAACCACCTGATTGGAGTTTACCCTTTGAAATAATGTGTGATTCTAGTGATTTTGCTGTAGGTGCTGTCCTTGGGCAACAAATTGATAAAAAGCTAAATGATATTCATTATGCTAGTAAGACTCTAGACGCTGCTCAAAGGAATTATGCTACTATTGAAAAAGAATTTCTAGTTGTCGTCTTCGCTTGTGATAAGTTTAGACCCTATATTGTAGACTCAAAAGTCACCATTCATACTGATCATGCTGCTATTAAGTACCTTATGACAAAGAAGGATGCTAAGCCTAGGCTTATTAGATGGGTGTTGCTTTTGCAAGAGTTTGATCTACATATTGTAGATAGGAAAGGTGTTGAAAACCCTATAGCTGATAATTTATCTCGATTGGAAAATATCTCTTTTGACCCTATGCCTGTTTGTCGTGGAAATGGCCATGGCAGTCGCTGCCACTAGCAGCGATTGATTGTAACGTGAGGAAGAGTTGGCGGGCATCTGTGGTGCGAGATGGGGGCGGATGCACATGGGTTTACCCAGGTTCAGCCCCCCGGAGGGTAAAGACCTACTCCTGCTAGATTAGATTATTGGAGAGCGAGTTACAAGGGTGGCGAGCTCGGCGTCTAAGTAGCGAGTCGCTTGAGGGGGTGTATGATGGCACGTAAGTCCTCAGGATACCCTAGGGAGGTTTATATATGAGGCACCTCGCTAGGGTTTACAAATTACCACCGAACGAGATAAGGATTTGGAGGTTTTGACCTAATCCGACTGGGCTTCTGGTACGCTCCTGGGCCTCTAGTCTCCAGTCGTCGGGCCTCTCCTTCAGTCGTAGTCCAGTCGTCGTCCCTCAGGCACACTCACAGGCCCTTCGACCCGATCGGAACATCCTGCTGGGCATACCCCCTTTGGCATATCCCCATCAGTAGTCCCCGAGGCCATCGTTGATTCAGGCGCAGGTGTCCCATTGGCGATCGGAGAGGCCCAATTTGGGCCTTGGTCGAGTCGGCGATGGACTCCATCAAAACCAAGGAGAATTTCCCCAGGTTTCCATTCTCCACCCCAATGAATGTTACCACCGCCAAGTCGCCGCTTCGGTGAGTGGAAAAGACTGGCGGGTAGCGGGTGGAATGGAGGAGTCGGACCATCAATTCTGGTCAAACTATCCATTGGAATTTCCAACGGTAACTTCGGCACAATTACCGTGAGTAATGGCTATCCCGATTTTGGCGGGTGGCGTTCCCATATAAGGGGAGTGATGATTCAGTTCTACGAATCCTTCCCGCATTCTTCATTCTCCTATACGCATTCTTCCTGTCCTTGATCTTCCTGCCTTCAACCTTCTGACTCGTCCTTTTGGCACCGTGCGATTCCACGTCCTACCCGATGGCCCCTCCCAAAGGCTCATGGGGAAAATCCAAGTGCACCACAGCCCAGCTCAAGTCCTTCGAGGACGCCGGAGTCCTCTGTAAGGGGAACTGGCGGGTTCCCCCTCCTCCGAGACCGAGCCGAAGCCGCGACGCGAATTCATTTGTTTCCCTAGCCATCTTGAAAGGGGTCTAGGATTCCCCACCTCGCTCTTCTTTCGCCGCTTCTGCGCGTATTACACAATCAAACCATCGGATCTCTACCGCATGACATCGGCATGGTGGCGATCTTAAATGCATATGAGCCGTGCGAGGCGTCGTGGCTTGATGTTGGCTGCGGCGTCACGTTCCAATTGAAGCCGAAGCCCAATTTCATCAAGCTCCTTCTGCCGAAAAAGGCCGCCAGTGAGCGGAAGAAGAGCTGGTTCTACGTAAAAGAATCCACTCCCTCCGGCGAGGTGGAACTTCCCGAGTTCGTCGCTGAAAGGAGCGAGCCTCGCCGGTTGGCACCGAAAAAGCTTCCCGAAGACCAGCAGATGGCCGTCGCGGAAATGATGGACCAGATCCAGAAGCTGAAGGACCAGGGGTTGATTCCGATCAACCTCTACAACTTCTGGCTCGGGCGGCGTCTGGTTCTGCTGGCGGCTCGGCCGCACTGGATGTATGAATACAGCAGGAAGCACGACCCCTCCCGAACCAGCAAGGAATCCTGGGAGGCCGAGGACTACAAGGCCACCCTGAAAAAGATTACTGAGGCGGAGTTCACCAGCGTGTCGGTCGGGTCGCCCCGTACACTCTAGTGAAGAATGAAGCCCCCACAGTAAGTTCTCTTCCCAGTCGCTATTTCCGCACCTCAACTCTCAATCGCTGCATCTGGTGTTTACTCGTGGTGGTTCTCCGCTTTTTCAGGTGTTGGAGGGCTGGCTCCCTCCGCTCGACGAAGAGGTTCCCCAGGAACTCGAGGAGGACTCCGAGGGAGACTCTTCCGACAGCGACGGGAAGGAGGAGGTTCCTCCCCCAGCGCCTATGGCTCGCAAGACCCGTATGCAGAAACAACGTGAGTTCGAGGCAAGCCGTAGCCTGGACGAACACGACGGAGGCGACGAGGTCGCGCAGGAGCACATGTCCCGGTGTACTGCTATGTCGCCGACGCCCGCACGCAAGCCCAAGTCACCAGTGAAGAAGCCAATATTGCCGTCCAAGTCGGCGGTGGTGTTTGAGTCGGACGACCACTCCGACAATGAAGACACCCCCGAAGTCTCACGCAAAGCCCCAAAGGACGCGATCCCGACGAAGGGGTTGGAGGGCGAGGACATCGAGGCAGCGATAGAGGTTCCCCTGGCGGCGATTGCGCCGATGGTCTCGGGGGTTCCAAGCCAGGAAGCGGCCGAGGCGGCGACGTCTAAGTCACCGCAGCCATCAAGAGCGGCCGATCTTCAGAGCCGGAGATTCCGGCGACCGTGGCTTCGTTGTCGAGGAAGCCCGCAGTGTCATGGGCTTCAGATGTCTTCGAGAGGGGGCTCACTCGCAAGATGGGTCCAGAATTGGACAAGCCTGCCCACATCATCACCGGGCTTCGCATTCTCCCAGTCGCTAAGTGAGTATTGGTTCTTCATGCCGATTCGCCTCTTGTTTTTTATTGTTGTTATATTGACTGTGGGAATTCGGGCAGGTCTGGAGCCAAGAAGATTGGCCGTCCGTCGGTGGCAAAGATTCTGCCGGCCGCCACCACGAGAGAGGGCGATCTCCCCAAGAAGAGAAAAGCCGCCGGAGATGTGGCGACCGCGGAAGGCGCGAAGAAGTAGAAGGGGGTGCTGACGACGCCACAGCCAAGGACGGCGACGCGGAGCCTGATGTTGCGGCAGTCGCCGAAGAAGTGGTGGTGGCGCGATTGGAGCCAGTATTGGCTGCGGCCGCGCGAGAAGTGCTGGCCCCGACAACCAGTGCCCCCGCCAGAATGCCGGCGACGTTCCCACGCTTCATGGCTAGGGGGTTCCTAGGTGTGGCGGACACCCAGTCTTCACAGAGTCCGGAGATCGTGGATGTGGACATTGGGTCCTGTCGTGGACGCACTTCCTTCACGATCCCATCGGCTGACGCTGGGGAACTTCACAGGATGCTTGGCGCCGCTATTCAGGTATGTCCAGTCCCCGAGTTCTTAGTCGTTGAATTTCAGCGGCTGGGAACTGAACTTCTTTCTACTCTCTAGTCCCTGAATTCCTAGCCGCTGAATTTCAACGGCTAGGAATTGAACTTTTTTCCTACTCTCCAATCCGCGAGTTCTTAGTCGCTGAATTTCAGCGGCTAGGAACTGGATGTTGATTTTGGTAAGCGCTGAGGTGTGGTGTTTGTTTGCAGGGTTTGCAAAGGGAATTGACCGATCGGCAGGCCGCGAGGGAGCGCTTGGAGCGTGATCTGCACGAAGCGCAGGAGGCGAACCAGCGGCTTCAGGAAACCATCGGTGAGTGTTTGCTTTTCTGTCCTTTCCTCTATCAAGTGTGAACTATTGGTGTATGGCGCGATGATGGTTTTTCTTTCAGATGGTTTCCTGGCTGCGATTTCCAAGGCCCGCGAAGGGTATGTTCTAGTCGCCGAGATGGACGCGGCGAATGGACGAATTGCCTCCCTGATCCACGACTTGGAGGAGGCGAGAGCGGACTCTGTTTCTTCGGAGGATCGAGCGAAGGTTGCTGTCACTGCGGCTGAGGAGGAACGCAAAGCCACGGATTCGATCATCGTGGGGCTGCACAACGAGCAAGCCGCCTTGGAGAAGCATGTCACGGAGAGCTGCCGCAAACCCCTTGGTAAGTCTCCGTCTTCGCCTGACTTGTTCGGCGAGTCCCTGATTGGGGATGTCCGTAGTTTCACTGACGTCTGAATTTGCAGCTGTGATAGGCCAAAGCGACCCGGTGGTCCAGACCTTCAACGCTTTGCAGTCCGTGACTGCCGTGGTGAACACGGCCACGGGTTCGGCGTTATGTATCCAAGCGGTTCTCCAAGGCATGTCCCCCACCGAGCTTATTCCTGGGGGGCTTACGGAGGTGTGGCACTATTTGGAGGAGGTGCCTGCCATCGTGGAGTGGATGGCACACTCAGCGTTCAGGCGCGGGGCCACCACAGCATTGAGTTTGGGTCTCGCCCACTTCCCCGACGACTTCGACCTTAACAACGTGACGAGTGGCTACCCATCGGCGACCGGCACGGTGGAGATGTCTGAGGTACTGAAGCTGACTGCAAAGGCCGCCCCTTACGCTGATCGAGTCCTGGCTATGGGGGATCTGCTGCCATACCAGGAGACGGTGTTGGTGCCTAGCGACCCCGAGCCAGAGCATCGTGATATGAAGTCAGAGCAGCCCTTCCGGTCGGCGTTATCGAAGTCGCTGACGACATACCCGACGAACCCGTGGCAGCCTTTTGTTCGTGTCAAGGGGGGTGGCGGTGCTTCTTCATCAGGACCTGTGGAATAAACAATGTAGTTGGGCAGTTTGTGATGTATGCCAAGTGGCGACTGCTGTAATATATTTTGTAATGTACGCCAAAGGGAGTCAATCGACTCGTATTGCGACCAAGATTGTGTGGTCTGTTTATTTTTGATTGAGCGAGTCCCCGAGCGCGTCCGCCCTTTAATGGGGTATAACTTGATTGTATACTTTTGTGTTTTGTTTTGGTTGTGCATTGTTTTATCTCTCACGTCTTCTGAGTGGCGAGTCCCCGAGCGCGAGTAGGATTGATTTGTAGGCGAGTCCCCGAGTGTGGTGCTCAACCATATTGGTCGTGTTCCTGTTGTAGGTTGTGAATGTGTTGTTTGTAACGCGTCTCCTCCCCTAGCCCGGAGAGCCAGTCGCTTGGCGAGTCCAAGGCAGCTCTCTTACTTGGTGTGTTCCCGAGCCACGTGGGGGTTCCCATTGTGCGGAGTCCTCGTGCGTGGTACTTAACCGTTCGAGTCGCTTTGCGCGAGGATGGGAGGGACAGGTCACTGTGAGAAGCATGTACCGGTTGTCTTGGCCCGGTAGGCCACTCGGGCTAGGCGACTCCAATGGTGGCTCCGGGTTGGCGTTTTCGTGGACGACCCAAGGCCCGAGTATTTCCGGTGCCCTTGTGCCGCACTACTTAGCCGTGCCGGTCACTCGACCAGAGGTTGACCTCCGTGAGTAGCGTATTGCTAATATGTACGAGTGCGAGTGGCACAAGAATATGGCGAGTAGGCACAATTTGTGTGATCCGAATGAATTTCATTATATCTGCCCGCTGAGTACAATTTGAGGTTCTAAGTATAGAACTTTCTGAGGAGGTTTACATTCCATGGCCTCCCGACCTCGAGCTGGCCGTCACCCCGTATGTCGACGAGGTAGTAAGCGTCATTGCCGAGGACTTGTCCTATGGCGAATGGCCCTTCCCATGGGGGGAGAGTGTGTGCATGCCTTTCTTGTCTTGGGCCAGTCGTAGGACCAGGTCGCCTTCCTAGAAGGTGCGAGTTCATACTCGGCGGTTGTGGTAGCGGCGGAGTCCTTGCTGGTATCTGGTGGTGCGAGAGCGAGCCAGGTCGCGTGCCTCGTCGAGTTGATCGATGTTGTCTTGGTGGGCGACCTCGTTGGTCGCCTCGATGTAGTTGGCGACTCGAGGTGAATCATGCTCTAGGTCAGTTGGCATTATGGCCTTGGTGCCATACACCATGAAGAAGGGTGTGAACCCGGTGGAGCGATTGATGGAAGTGCGGATCCCCCATATCACAGAGGGGAGCTCGTCGACCCAGCACCCTGGGGTGCGCTCGAGGGTCACCTGGAGTCACGGCTTGAGCCCGTGGAGGACGCTATGGTTGGCGCATTCTGCTTAGCCATTCGACTCCGGGTGGGCGACTGAAGCGAGGTCGAGTTGTATGCCATGTTCTTCACAAAATTCCGCCATGGCCCCCTTGGCGAAGTTGGTGCCATTGTCTGTTATGATGTTGTGCGGTTAGCCGTATCGGTAGATGAGCTCGCGTAAGAACTTGGTGGTTGTCTTGCTGTCGCACTTCTTTATTGGCTTGGCCTCGACCCATTTGGTGAACTTGTCGACCGCGACCATGAGATGGGTGAAGCCAGATGGGGCCTTTTTGAACGGGCCTACCATGTCCATGCCCCATACGGCGAATGGCCATGTGTTGGGGATGGTCTTGAGTGCCGAACCAGGGAGGTGCGTCTGGTGGGCGTACTTCTGGCACCCGACGCATTGTTGGACGATGTTGGTGGCGTCGGCATGCACGGTGAGCCAGTAGAAGCCGTGACGCATGGCCTTGGCGACTAGCGACTTGGCACCAGCGTGATGGCCGCAGTCGCTAGCGTGAATGTCCTGGAGGATCTTGCGGCCTTCTTCTGGCTGTACGCAGCGCTGGAACACGCCAGTCACGCTGCATCTGTGGAGCTCGCCGTTGATGATGCTGAAGGATTTGCAGCGGCGCACGATCATTCACGCCTCCGTCTCATTGCTTGGTAGGATTTTGTGCTCCAAGAAGGCGACGTATGGTGTTGTCCAGTCGCTAGGCTCCACAACCATGGCGACTAAGGCCGGTTCTGGTTGCAGTGGTATCCCGACGTCGATCTCTTTTGGTGGGCTGACCGATGGTTTGTGGATGATGTCGAGGAAGACACCTGCTGGTGGCGCTTGTCGGGCCGACCCGATGCGGGAGAGGGCGCCTGCCTCCTTGTTCTTGCGTCTGTTGATCCACTCGACGGAGTAGCCGACGAAGTGTCCTCCCAACTGGTCTACCGCTTGGCGGTACGTGATCATTGTTGGGGAGACGGCATCACACGTCCCGGCGACTTGGACGGCGACTAGATCGGAGTCTACATAGCATCATAAGCGGTTGACGTTCATCTCTTTAGCGGCTCTCATGCCGTGAAGGAGGGCCTCGTATTCTGCCATGTTGTTGGTGCAGGGCTTGAAGTTGAGGTGGAGCACGTAGCGGAGCTTGTCTCCTTTGGGAGAGGTCAATATGACCCTAGCCCCTGTGTCGTCGGCGTTCTTGGAGCCATCAAAATGGAGGATTATGACCCCAGCTTTGCGGGGCTCGTATTTGATGTTGTGGACGCCGATTTCGATGGCCCACTTGGCGACTCGCCCGGTCGCCTCGCGATTGCATATTATGTCTTGCAGGGGTGCGGAGGAGACCACCGTGATCGGGTGCTCCTGGAAGTAGTGTGGGAGTCGCCGCTGAGCTCGAAATACCGTGTACACCAGTTTTTGGTACTGCGGGTAACGCTGTCGTGAATCTGTCAGGACTTCACTGTATAGTAGACGGGGCGCTGTATGAGGCGTTCCTTGCCCTCCTCCGGTCGTTCGATGACCATCACGGCACTGACGACTCGAGTGGAGGCCGTGACGTAGATGAGCATTGGCTCTTTGTCGAGTGGAGCGGCGAGGAGTGGGGCCGCGAGTAACACTTATTTGAGTGCTTTGAGTGCATCATTGGCCTCCGCGTCCCATTGGAACGTGGGGTTCTTGCACATCAGGCGGTAGAGGGGCACTGCCTTCTTGCCTAGTCAGGGGATGAAGCGGCGAGGGCGACTCGCCCGCCAACCGGACATCGCGAGCACTCGGGTTTCCCGAGTCGCGTGATGGTGTCGATCTTGGTAGGGTTGGCTTGGATGCCTCGCTTGGAGACTACATACCCCAGGAGCTCTCCGGTGGGGACGCCGAAGGTGCATTTTCCGGGGTTCAGCTTGATGTTGTACCTCCACAGGTTTGCGAAGGTTTCGGCCAGGTCGGCGAGCAGGTCACCCTAACGGGTGGATTTTACCACCATGTCGTCGATGTAGACGTGGATGTTGCAGACAATTTGGCTCGCGAGGCACTCCTACATGCATCTCTGGTATGTGGCGCCGGTGTTCTTGAGGCCGAACGTCATGGCCGTGTAGCAGAAGGCGCCGAATGGCGTGATGAACGCCGTCTTCTCCTCATCCTCGACCGCCATCTTGATCTGGTTATAACCAGAGTAAGCATCGAGGAAGCACAGCGACTCCGATCCCGCGGTCGAGTCGATGATCTGATTGACGCGCCGTAGGACGAACTCCTCCTTTGGGCAGGCGCTGTTGAGGTTGGTGTAGTCGATACACATTCCATATTTGTTGTTCTTTTTTAGAACCAGGACTGGGTTTGCCAGCCACTTGGAGTATTTGATTGGCCGAATGAAGCCTGCGGCTAGCAGGCACTATACTTCTTCAGCGATTGCTCGGCGGCGCTCTTCATTGAAGGGCCATAGCGACTTCTTTACTGGTCGCACTTTGGGGTCGGCATTGAGTTTGTGCTCAGCGAGTTCCCTCGGGATACCTGGCATGTCAGATGGCTTCCATGCGAAGATGTCGCGATTCTCACGGAGGAACCCGATGAGCAAGATTTCCTATGCGGGGCTCATGTGCGTCCCGATGGTGACCGTCTGGCTGGAGTCGCCTGGGACGAGCTAGACGGTGTGGGTGTTCGTGGTTGCCTCGAACGTGGAGTTCGCGGCGGTTGGTTTCTTCAGGATAGTGGGGTCATCCTTGTTGATGTTGCCTGCGTATTTCGCGAGCTCCTCCGCGTGGTCGGTCTCCGCGGTGATGACGGTGTCGGCGAGCTCGGCTCCTTTGTCCTCGCATTCCACGGCCATGTCGGGGTTGCCGTGGATGGTGATGATGTCGCTTGGCCCTGGGAGCTTCATCATGTTGTACGCGTAGTGGGGGGTCGCCATGAATTTCGCAAACGTCTGGCGTCCCAGCACGCAATGGTAGGGGTTGTGGAAGTTCACCAGCTCAAACTCGATTCGCTCGGTGCGGTAGTTCGCCGGTGTGCCAAAGGTGACGGGTAGCATCACTTTTACGATCGGGTATGCCTTTCGACTGGGGACGATGCCGTGGAAGGTTGTCAGGGTCAGCTGGATTGCCGACTCTGGGAGCTGTAGCCTCTTGAACGTGTCCAGGTACATGATGTTGATGGAACTCCCGCCGTCCATCAATGTCTTGGGTAGCCAGTAATCGGCCACTTTGGGCCTTACTACCAGGGCGACTCGCCCTGGGTACTCGATTCTGGGGGCGTGGTCTTGGCGACTCCAAGTGATACTCTGCTCGGACCAGTTGAGGAAGCCTGGGATGTCGACCTGTGTCACCACATTGATGGCGACCGCGCGGGCAAGCACCTTTCTCTCGCGCTTGGTGCCAAGTCCGGTGAAGGTGTGTAGCAAGCCGCCGGCAGTGCCAAAGCCGCCGGCGTTCCCGTTGTCCTGGGGTGGGTTGTTGTTGGGGTCCTCCCTTGCTCGCCTCGCCTTCTCAATCTCTTTGAGAGAGTGGCAATCAGCGGTGGTGTGGGTGGCAGGTTTTCCCTCCCTGCTATGGTAGATGCAGGGCTGGTTGAGCAGGGCAGCGGGGTCGAATTTCGGCCTTGCTGTATTGTTGGAGCGGTAGTTTCCGCTGTCGCGGTAATTTCCTCCATCGTGGCGGTAGCTCTTGGGGTCGCGCTGGCCGTAGCCGGTGTTGGCGACGAAGTCGACTCGCCCGTCCGTGCGGTGCTTGCCGGTGATGCGGGTGTTGCTGTAGCGCATGTCGCGTAGGCTCCCGCTATCGTGGATGTTGGTTCGGCGTCTTCCTCCCGACTCGTCGTCGAAGTCTTGGTTGGGGTCCTCCTCCACGTAGCGCTTGGCGATCTCAAGGAGGTCAGGGATGTTGTCGAGTGTCCGATAGACCCTCTTGATCTTAGCAACCAGGGGTTCGTACTAGCATGTGTTCTTGAAGCTATGTATGGTCGTATCTAGGTGGATGCCGGAGGCATTGATCCACAGTTCTTGCCATCTTTGAACCTAGGGGCGAGTCGACTCGCGTCATCCCTGGATGCATCGCTCTAGGTATTCTATGGTGGTGGCGCAGGTGTAGGAGCCCTCGAAGTGCCTGATGAAGGCGTCCCGCATTTCTTCCCAGGAGTCGATGCTGTCGGCAGGGAGGGTGTTGATCCATTGCAGAGTCGCGCCCTCCATCATCAGGGGGAGGTAGCGAGCAGCGAGCAGGTCGGTGTGGCCTGCGATTCCCATTGCCATGAGGTATGTGTCCAGCGGCATGGGATCACGTCGATTGTACTTTTCAATCTCCTTGGGAGCCTTGAAGTTGGCGGGGTATTTTTCCCCACGGATCATGGGTCCGAAGCATTGTGGTCCGACTCGACTGAGCGAGCCTCTTGGTTCCGGGTCACTGCAGTTGGTGAGGGTGTGCCACAAGTCGTTGGGCTGGCGCGCCCGCCACGCCTGGTTGTTGATGATGTTCGTTCGGGCATCAATGGGCTGCCCGTTGGCGGCGACCGTGTTATTCGCCGGTCGCGGCTTGTTGGTGGATAGAGCAGGGTTGGCGGCCCGTGGCTGGTTCGCCTAGGGCTGCGGTGGAGGGCAAGTCAATGCGTTGGCGACGGTGGGGTGACCGCTTGACTCCGCTCTACTTGCTGAGGAGCGGGAATACATTCGCCCCCGTGGGTCGACTCCCGCAGCTTGTTGTTTGATGGCCCTGACGAGTAGGGCCTTCGCATACTGGATCTATAGCGCGTCGTCGCCTTGGACGTCGAGGCTGGCGATCACGGCATCGGCCGCGACGACGTTGTCCATCGGGGTGGAGTCGAGTGGTAGCCCGTTCGCGTCGCGGGCTTGAGGCGAGATGATGATCCGCGGCTGGTCTGGTGGGGGCGTGTGGCCGATGGGTGGTCGAGGCTCGGTCGCGGTCTGCGCGGTGGTGGTCTCGCGGCTGATTGCTAGCTCGTGGCGATTTCGCAGTATTCGGCCGCGCGTGCGGGGTCGCTTTCGTCATTGAAGTTCAGGACGCGGCCCTGGATGTTGGAGTTCAGGCGGGTCCTGATGCGGCGCTGGTGGTAGAGCGATAGCTCCCGCGTCGTTTCCCGCTCGAGGCGGTATTTCTCGTGCTCGGTGAGTTTGTTGCGTTGCGCCTCTGCGAGCCACACGCGGGCTTCCTCCACCTCTGTGGCCGTCGCAGTCGGCGGGATCGGCGTGGCGAACGGATCTGGCGGGGCGGTCGTGCTGCCCGCCATGTAGATCGTGTTGAAGCGATTAGATCTGGCGCGGAAGTCTTTAGGCGATTCCGAGTCGGAGTCAGAGTCAAAGATCCCGAGGATGGAGGGGTCCTCGAAATCCTCCGGGTTGGAGACTCGCGTGATGGAGTCCTCTCGTGATGCGGCGGTGATAGATCCGCCGACCGAAGCAGGGGTCACGGAGTCGGCGAGCGGCCGATCGATCGGTGAGTAGGGTCTCGCCGCAGAACTTAGGCCAGTCCCGCTATGCCCCATGGTGGGCACCACTATCGTGGAAATGGCCACGGCAGTCACTGCCACTGGCAGCGATTGATTGTAACGTGAGGAAGAGTTGGCGGCCATCTGTGGTGCGAGATGGGGGCGGATGCACATGGGTTTACCCAGGTTCGGCCCCCCGGAGGGTAAAGACCTACTCCTGCTAGATTAGATTATTAGAGAGGGAGTTACAAGGGTGGCGAGCTCGGCGTCTAAGCAACGAGTCGCTTGAGGGGGTGTATGATGGCGCGTAAGTCCTCAGGATACCCTAGGGAGGTTTATATATGAGGCACCTCGCTAGGGTTTACAAGTTACCACCGAACGAGATAAGGATTCGGAGGTTTTGACCTAATCCGACTGGGCTTCTGGTACGCTCCTGGGCCTCCAGTCTCCAGTCGCCGGGCCTCTCCTTCAGTCGTAGTCCCGTCGCCGTCCCTCAGGCGCACTCACAGGCCCTTCGACCCGATCGGAACGTCCTGCTGGGCATACACCCTTTGGCATATCCCCATCACTATTAATGATAGTTTTCCAAATGAACAGTTGGCTGCGGTAGGGGTAAGCTCGCGAGGGAGCCCTTGGTACGCTGATTATGCTAACTTTATTGTCTCCAAGTATTTGCCTCCAACTTTTACAGCTCAGCAAAAAAGAAAGTTCTTTTATGATTTGAGGCATTATTTTTGGGATGACCCACACTTATATAAAGAAGGAGCGGATGGTATTATGCGAAGATGTGTGTCAGAATATGAACAAAAAGAGATATTGCGTAAATGTCATGGTAGTGCTTATGCAGGACATCATGCAGGAGATAGAACTGCGCAGAAGGTGCTGCAATCAGGTTTCTACTGGCCTACACTTTTTAAAGATGCAAGAAAAATTGTTTTACGTTGTGATGAGTGTCAGCGTGTTGGTAATATTTCTAGACGCAATGAAATGCCTATGAACTACTCTCTAGTTATTGAACCCTTTGATTGCTGGGGATTTGACTTTATGGGTCCTTTTCCTCCCTCGAAAGGTTATACTCATATTCTTGTTGCTGTTGATTATGTTACTAAGTGGTTAGAAGCCATTCCTACGAAGAGTGCTGACGGGGAGACTTCTTTAAAAATGCTTAAGGATGTTATCTTTCCTAGGTTTGGAGTGCCTAGGTATCTCATGACTGATGGAGGTTCCCATTTCATTCATGGTGGTTTTAGAAAGACCCTTGCTAAATATGATGTTAATCATAGAATTGCTTCAGCTTATCACCCTCAAACTAGTGGGCAAGTAGAGTTGTCAAATAGAGAAATTAAATCCATCTTGCAAAAGACTGTTAATAGATCTAGAAAAAACTGGGCTAAAAAGTTGAATGATGCTTTATGGGCTTATAGGACTGCCTACAAAATCCCTATGGGGACGGTTTATGGGAAAGCTTGTCACCTACCCTTAGAATTAGAACACAAAGCGTACTGGGCAGTTAAAGAACTCAATAGAGATTGTAAGCTCGTAGGTGAGAAAAGATTATTTGACTTAAGTTCTTTAGATGAATGGAGGAGTGAAGCCTATGAAAATGCTAGGCTCTTTAAGGAAAAAAGTTAAAAGATGGCATGACAAGTGAATACTTAAGAGAGAATTTCATGTTGGTGAGAAAGTTCTATTGTATAGGTCCCGTCTCAGATTTTTGCAGGAAAGCTACTATCAAAATGGGAAGGACCTTTCATTATTGAAGAAGTGTACCGTTCAGGAGCAATAAAAATTTCTTCTTTAAAAGATAATACTACACAAGTAGTGAATAGGCAACGACTCAAGCACTATATTGCTGGAGATTCTTACAATGAAGATGTGGATGCCTTTCAAGTTATAACTCCGGAAAAATTTATCAAGGACCAAATTCAGAGACCTGCAGAATCCATTTTCAAATAGGTAACAGTTCTGGTAAGAAAAGTTCCACGAAAATACTATCCAACTATATTTTTGCAGTTTTTAGCCAATAAGGAAAGCTATGAAGCGAAAGAGGGATAGAAACGGAGCCAGGGTGGATCACACCACCCTATGGCGCGGGCCCACCCCTGGTCACGCCACCAGGTGGTGTGGCCACTCTGGACTCCGTCTCCGACTCGTTTTCTCCCAGTACCTTCCTTTTGTTGTGAAACTTCATAATATATAACCCCCCGGATCTCCCGAGGTTCGTATATCGTGTTTTCGTCATATTTTTGTTTCGATCTTTTTCTGCCAGGAACTATCTTCGAAGCTTAGAAGCACAATGGTGTCCGCCAAGGATAAAGGAAAGGAGCCTATGCAAGAAGATCTCCAAGACCCCGAGCAGGAGAAGGAGATCAAGAGTGAAGGTGAAGAGGAGACAAAGCAAGGCCAACATCCTCACACCGGCACTACCATTGCAAGCATTGGAGTGTTGGCAAGATCTGGCAGGGTTAGGAGGACTACACGAATGTCAACTGGAGGGAAAACTCCGCGTCACTATTTAGCTCCACGGTCACTTCCTCCACGCACCAAGAATCCTTTCCATACCCGTATCCATAAGCATCAACACAAGATTATACCCAAGGAGAAATTACCCTCCAATTGGGATTTGTCTCGTTCTAGCCATACAGGAAAAGAAGACTTCAAGGATGAAGAGTGGGAAAACAATCGCAAGAGCTGGGATCCACAATCTGATATGCTCATGCACCGTATCAAGCACAACTCAGAGTTGATTCGTACTCTCACCTTCGAGATTGAGGACTTGGGGAAACTGAACAAAGAGCTCATCAAGAGGATACCACCACCATCGAAGGAGTAATTCGTCATCAGGTTTGGCATCCCCTTGGTTTGTTCCAAGCTTGGGGGAGTGCCGCGGTATCACATCACTATCTTCTATCTTTTTTTCCTTTTTAGTAGAGTCATATCATGAATAGAGAAGTTATCATGTAGGATGGTTTGCATTATGGAAGTGTCCCCTCTCTCGTTAGATATGTATACCTTGGTGTGAGTTGCCGTTATCGATTATTAATGAGAAGTTCTATCATTTACTCTTTTGCATATCTTATATTAGTTTTCAATTCATGGTTATATGATTGATCTTGTTGTTAGTATTGGTATCACTTTGGGATCATTGAGTTAATTTAGTTGGTTTTGACAAACCTGGCTTGGTCAGTAGCAACACTATTTTTGAGAGTTGAATGAAAAGATAAAAGTACTCTAAAGAAATATAATTTCATCATCTTTCTTTCTTGATTTGCTCATAAGTCTAGTATTCTCTAGTTAAGATCTTTTCTGCTTCCAAGGAAGATTGCATGTTTGTCTTTATCACTTGTATGTTTGTTTGTTTCCTTCAACTCTTAAACTTGCTACCCATCCTTGCTAGCCAAAAACCTGTATTGAGAGGGAATTCTTCTCGTGCATCCACTTCCTTTAAACCAAACCCATGCCATTTGTGTCCACCATACCTACCTAGTAGCACTATTGCTATTCCAAGTAAATTCTTGTTTTTATCTACCTTCCAAATTAAACTTGTTATGTGAAAATTAGTGATTAAAGCTCTCACGAACTTGATGGCACACTTTATTTTCTTGCACTTAATAAACTTGAACCATTGGGTCCTTCTTTGTTGCGTATATGCTTGCGCTTTATGAGTTGAGTTAGCAGATCCATGTATCATGGGGAACGCTTACAACACTGCCATGGTACTTTGTACCTAGTTGATATCATGATTCTTTTGCCTATGGATCCCAGCGGTGTGAAATAAAAGGGGAACTTGTAAGATCATGGAGTTTATATGTGTGTTAGAGAAACGCCTGGGCCGCTAGCCTAAGCCATGCCTAATCATGGTGGAAACTTGCAGCATAACTATAGTGAGCATTCTATGAAGCATCCTCAATAAAAACATATGCAAATAGCAAATAAAAAGATCGTTGAGATGCTCATTGTCCGCTTGCCTTGTCATTTTGATTATGGGATAGCTCCTGTATCATGTGCAAGGGGTACCTCGTTGGTGGTTCTCTATGATACATATGTATTTACAATGACAAGAGCTTACTTGTGACTTAAGTTGAGTAGCATGAGGTTCGGTACTCGTAAGTAAGGGGTATGATATTTCAACTTATAACTTGTCAAGCATATCCTCTTAGTTGTGTCACTTTAACCTTAATCACCAAAAGATGCCTATGATAGGGGCAATGAGAGCTGAAAGCTAGTAAGTACCATAATTTTTGGGAGCTCTTTATGAAACTTGAAATCCCTGCTTCCCTCTGCGAAGAGCCGTTCTTTTACTTTTTAGTTGATTCGGTAAACCTATTCCCTTCTATCTCAGCAAGTATTTTGAGTTGTTGTGTTTCATTCATTCATATGATGATTTATTCAATCATGTTTCTTATGTTCCTTGTTTTGCACATTGCTCTTATCTTGATGTTTACTACTTTGAAAGCTATCATTGAAAACCAGTTATTTGTGAACTCCAGCAAATTATCAACTATTGTTCGACCAAGAGCTAAGTTTGCCATTACCAATTATGATTTACTTCATGTATCTTTATTGTGTTTCCTTTGCTTATTGCAAGTTGAGTTATATAATAGTGAGTTGTCTTCTATTATGATCTATGTATTGATGAATGTGATGCTTCTTGTCCGTATTCTTTTATCGACTCTTCACTCCATAAACCTGAGGTCATGTTTATTGAGCTCGGTTTAACAGGGACAAGCGAAGTCTAAGCTTGGGAGGAGTTGATACGTCCATTTTGCATCACTATTCTATATCATAATTTACTGTTATTCATTGATATATTTCATATTAAGAGATGATACTTATGTTATTTCATCTGTTTTTTCATGGTTGATGACTTTTGGAGCATGGACCGCTGCAGTCAGGATTCTGATGGAAAAGGTGCTGTTTGGAGGCAAAATTCGCGAAGATTATCCGCGCCTCCGTCTCGTTGCTTGGTAGGATTTTGTGCTCCAAGAAGGCGACGTATGGTGCTGTCCAGTCGCTAGGCTCCACAACCATGGCGACTAAGGCCGGTTCTGGTTGCAGTGGTATCTCGACGTCGATCTCTTTTGGTGGGCTGACCGATGGTTTGTGGATGATGTCGAGGAAGACACCTGCTGGTGGCGCTTGTTGGGCCGACCCGATGCAGGAGAGGGCGTCTGCCTCCTCGTTCTTGCGTCTGTCGATCCACTCGACGGAATAGCCGTCGAAGTGTCCTCCCAACTGGTCTACCGCTTGGTGGTACGCGATCATTGTTGGGGAGACGGCGTCACACATCCTGACGACTTGGATGGCGACTAGATCGGAGTCGCCATAGCATCGTAAGCGGTTGACGTTCATCTCTTTAGCGGCTCTCGTGCCGTGAAGGAGGGCCTCGTATTCTACCATGTTGTTGGTGAAGGGCTTGAAGTTGAGGTGGAGCACATAGCGGAGCTTGTCTCCTATGGGAGAGGTCAATATGACCCCAGCCCCTGTGCCGTCGGCGTTCTTGGATCCATCAAAATGGAGCGACCAGTAGTGAAGGTACGGGAACTTCTCTGGCTGCTGTGCTTCTTCCCAATCTGCGAGGAAATCAGCCAGGGGTTGTGACTTGATCGCTTTGCGAGGCTCGTATTTGATGTTGTGGACGCCGATTTCGACGGCCCACTTGGCGACTCGCCAGGTCGCCTCACGATTGCGTATTATGTCTTGCAGGGGTGCGGAGGAGACCACCGTGATCGGGTGCTCCTAGAAGTAGTGTGGGAGTCGCCGCTGAGCTCGGAATACCGTGTACACCAGTTTTTGGTACTGCGGGTAGCGCTGTCGTGAATCTGTCAGGACTTCACTGATGTATTAGACGGGGCGTTGTATGAGGCGTTCCTTGCCCTCCTCCGGTCGTTCGACGACCATCACGGCACTGACGACTCGAGTGGAGGCCGCGACGTAGATGAGCATTGGCTCTTTGTCGAGTGGAGCGACGAGGAGTGGGGCCACGAGTAACACTTCTTTGAGTGCATATCGGCCTCCGCGTCCCATTGGAACATGGGGTTCTTGCACATCAGGCGGTAGAGGGGCATTGCCTTCTCGCCTAGTCGGGGGATGAAGCGACTGAGGGCCGCGACTCGCCCTGCCAACTTCTAGACGTCGCGCAGGCACTCGGGTTTACCGAGTCGCACGATGGTGTCGATCTTGGTAGGGTTGGCTTGGATGCCTCGCTTGGAGACTACATACCCCAGGAGCTGTCCGGTGGGGACGCCGAAGGTGCATTTTCCGGGGTTCAGCTTGATGTTGTACCTTCGTAGGTTTGCGAAGGTTTCGGCCAGGTCGGCGAGCAGGTCGCCCTGACGGGTGGATTTTACCACCACGTCGTCGATGTAGACGTGGATGTTGCGGCCAATTTGGCTCGCGAGGCACTCCTGCATGCATCTCTTGTATGTGGCACCGGCGTTCTTGAGGCCGAACGTCATGGCCGTGTAGCAGAAGGCACCGAATGGCGTGATGAACGCCGTCTTCTCCTCATCCTCGATCGCCATCTTGATCTGGTTATAACCAGAGTAAGCATCGAGGAAGCACAGCGACTCCGATCCTGCAGTTGAGTCGATGATCTGATCGATGCGCGGTAGGAGGAACTCCTCCTTTAGGCAGGCGCTGTTGAGGTTGGTGTAGTCGATACACATTCTCTATGTGTTGTTCTTTTTTAGAACCAGGACTGGGTTTGCCAGCCACTTGGAGTATTTGATTGGCCGAATGAAGCCTGCGGCTAGCAGGCGCTATACTTCTTCAGCGACTGCTCGGCGGTGCTGTACTTCTTCAGCGACTGCTCGGCGGCGATGTACTTCTTCAGCGATTGCTCGGCGGCGCTCTTCATTGAAGGGCCGTAGCGACTGCTTTACTGGTCGCACTTTGGGGTCGGCGTTGAGTTTGTGCTCAGCGAGTTCCCTCAGGATACCTGGCATGTCAGATGGCTTCCATGCAAAGATGTCGCGGTTCTCACGAAGGAACCCGATGAGCACGCTTTCCTATGCGGGGATCATGTGTGCCTCGATGGTGACCGTCTGGCTGAAGTCGCCTAGGACGAGCTAGACGGTGCGGGTGTGCATGGTTGCCTCGAACGTGGAGTTCACGGCGGTTGGTTTCTTCAAGATAGTGGGGTCGTCCTTGTTGATGTTGCCCGCGTATTTCATGAGCTCCTCCGCGTGGTCGGTCTCCATGGCGATGATGGCGTCGGCGAGCTCGGCTCCTTTGTCCTCGCATTCCACGGCCATGTCGGGGTCGCCGTGGACGCTGATGATGCCGCTTGGCCCTTGGAGCTTCATCATGTTGTACGCGTAGTGGGGGGTCGCCATGAATTTGGCAAACATCTGGCATCCCAGCACGCAATGGTAGGGGCTGTGGAAGTTCACCAGCTCGAACTCGATTCGCTCGGTGCGATAGTTCGCCGGTGTGCCGAAGGTGATGGGTAGCGTCACTTTTTCGATCGGGTATGCCTTTCGACCGGGGACGATACAGTGGAAGGTTGTCAGGGTCGGCTGGATTGCCGACTCTGGGAGCTGTAGCCTCTTGAACGTGTCCAGATACATGATGTTGATGGAACTCCCGCTGTCCATCAATGTCTTGGGTAGCCAGTAATCGGCCACTTTGGGCCTTATTGCCAGGGCGACTCGCCCTGGGTACTCGATTCTGGGGGCGTGGTCTTGGTGACTCCAGGTGATACTCTGCTCGGACCAGTTGAGGAAGCTCGATGTTGACTGTGTCACGCATTGGCGACATGGGCGAGCACCTTTCTCTCGCGCTTGGTGCCGAGTCCGGTGAAGGTGTGTAGCGAGTCGACGGCAGTGCCGAAGCCGCCGGCATTCCCGTTGTCCCGGGGTGGGTTGTTGTTGGGGTCCTCCCTTGCTCGCCTCGCCTTCTCAATCTCTTTGAGAGAGTGGCAATTAGCGGTGGTGTGGGTGGCGGGTTTTCCCTCCCTGCTATGGTAGATGCAGGGCAGCGGGGTCGAATTTCGACCTCGCTGTATTGTTGGAGCAGTAGTTTCCGTTGTCGCGGTAATTTCCTCCGTCGCGGCGGTAGCTCTTGGGGTCGCGCTGGCCATAGCCAGCGTTGGCGACAAAGTCGACTCCCCCGTCTGTGCGGCGCTTGCTGGTGATGCGGGTGTTGCTGTAGCGCATGTCGCGTAGGCGCCTGCTATCGTGGATGTTGGTTCGACGTCTTCCTCCCGACTGGTCGTCGGAGTCTTGGTTGGGGTCCTCCTCCGCGTAGCGCTTGGCAATCTCGAGGAGGTCGGGGATGTTGTCGAGCGTCCGATAGACCCTCTTGATCTTTGCGACCAGGGGTTCGTACCGGCACGTGTTCTTGAAGCAATGTATCGCCGTATCTGGGTGGATGCCGGAGGCATTGATCCACAGTTCTTGCCATCTTTGAACCCAGCGGTGAGTCGACTCGCGTTGTCCCTGGATGCATTGCTCCAGGTCTTCTATGGTGGTGGCGTGGGTGTAGGAGCCCTCGAAGTGCCTGATGAAGGCGTCCCGCATTTCTTCCTAGGAGTCGATGTTGTCGGCGGGGAGGGTGTTGATCCATTGCCGAGTCGCGCCCTCCATCATCAGGGGGAGGTAGCAAGCGGCGAGCAGGTCGGTGTGGCCTGCGATTCCCATTGCCATGAGGTATGTGTCCAGCCAGACAGCGGGATCGTACGTCGGGTCGTACTTTTCGATCTCCTTGGGAGCCTTGAAGTTGGCGGGGTATTTTTCCCCACGGATCATGGGTCCGAAGCATTGCGGTCCGACTCGACTGAGCGAGCCTCTTGGTTCCGGGTCGCCGCGGTTGGTGAGGGTGTGCCGCAAGTCGTTGGGTTGGCGCGCCCGCCACGCCTGGTTGTTGATGATGTTCATTCGGGCATCAATGGGATGCCCGTTGGCGGCGACCGTGTTATTCGCCGGTCGCGGCTCGTTGGTGGACAGAGCGGGGTTGGTGGCCCGTGGCTGGTTCGCCAAGGGCTGCGGTGGAGGGCAAGTCAATGCGTTGGCGACGGTGGGGTGACCGCTTGACGCTGCTCCTTGGCGAGGCGGGAATATCCGCCCGCCCAGCGTCAACTCCCACAGCTTGTTGTTCGATGGCCCTGACGAGTAGGGCCTTGGCATACTGGATCTGTAGCACGCCGTCGCCTTGGACGTCGAGGTTGGCAATCGCGGCATCGGCCGCGACGACGTTGTCCATCGGGGTGGAGTAGAGTGGTAGCCTGTTGGCGTCGCGGGCTTGAGGCGAGATGATGATCCGCGGCTGGTCCGGCAGGGGCGTGCGGCCGATGGGTGGTGGAGGGGCTCCGGTCACTGGTGCGCCGGTTGGTGGTCTCGCGGGATTGCTTCCGCCCGGCGGCGCATTCTCGTAGTATTCGCGCTCGGCCGCGCGTGCGGGGTCGCTTTCGTCGTTGAAGTTCAGGACGCGGCCCTGGACGTTGGAGTTCAGGCGGGTCCTGATGCGGCGCTGGTGGTAGAGTGATAGCTCCCGCGCCGTTTCCCGCTCGAGGCGGTATTTCTCGCGCTCGGTGAGTTTGTTGCGTTGCGCCTCTGCGAGCCGCACGCGGGCTTCCTCCACCTCTGTGGCCGTCGCAGTCGGCGGGATCGGCGTGGCAAACAGATCTGGCAGGGCGGCCGTGCTGCCCGCCATGTAGATCACGTTGAAGGGATTAGATCTGGCACGGAAGTCTTCAGGCGATTCCGAGCCGGAGTCAGAGTCGAAGATCCCGAGGATGGAGGGGTCCTCTAAATCCTCCGGGTTGGAGACTCGCGTGATGGAGTCCTCTCGTGATGCGGCGGTGATTGATCCGTCGACCGAAGAAGGGGTCGCGGAGTCGGCGTCGTCGTTTAGGGCCTCGTCGTTGGTGGCGGCGTTCGTCTCGGCCGCATCGCTGGCGGCCGAGTCATAATTGGTGACGAGGCTCCTGATGGAGCAGACCTACTCCTCCGAGAGCAGATCGTGGTGCGGCGGCGATCCACCGCCAATCACTATTGCGGCTGGGTCGATCGCGCTGGTGAAGCCGACAAAGAGGTTGATGGAGCAGACCGGCATCACCACGCCGTGAGTGACCGGGCGTGACACCGGGATGTAGCTGCTGGGCAGGATCTATAAGATCCTGCCGATGGTGATCATGCGGCCGGTGGCGAGCGGCCGATCAATCGGCGAGTAGGGTCTCGCCGCAGAACTAAGGCTAGTCCCGCTATGCCCCATGGTGGGCGCCACTGTCGTGGAAATGGCCACGGCAATCGCTGCCACCGGCAGCGATTGATTGTAACGTGAGGAAGAGTTGGCGGCCATCTGCGGTGCGAGATGGGGGCGGATGCACATGGGTTTACCAAGATTCGGCCTCCCGGAGGGTAAAGACCTACTCCTGCTAGATTAGATTATTGGAGAGCGAGTTACAAGGGTGGCGAGCTCGGCGTCTAAGCAACGAGTCGCTTGAGGGGGTGTATGATGGCATGTAAGTCCTCAGGATACCCTAGGGAGGTTTATATATGAGGCACCTCGCTAGGGTTTACAAGTTACCACCGAACGAGATAAGGATTCAGAGGTTTTGACCTAATCGGTGGGCTTGACGCTCACTGGGCCTCCAGGTCTCCGATCTGAGCCTCTCCTTCAGCAAAGAAGAAAGTTCTTTTATGATTTGAGGCATTAATTTTGGAATGACCCACACTTATATAAAGAAGGAGTGGATGGTATTACAAGATGTGTTTCAGAATATGAACAAAAAGAGATATTGCATAAATGTCATGGTAGTGCTTATGGAGGACATCATGTAGAAGATAGAACTGCGCAGAAGGTGCTGCAATCAGGTTTCTACTGGCCTACCCTTTTTAAAGATGCAAGAAAAATTGTTTTATGTTGTGATGAGTGTCAGCGTGTTGGTAATATTTCTAGACGCAATGAAATGCCTATGAACTACTCTCGAGTTATTGAACCCTTTGATTGCTGGGGATTTGACTTTATGGGTCATTTTCCTCCCTCGAAAGGTTATACTCATATTCTTGTTGTCGTTGATTATGTTACTAAGTGGGTAGAAGCCATTCATACGAAGAGTGCTGACGGGGAGACTTATTTAAAAATGCTTAAGGATGTTATTTTTCCTAGGTTTGGAGTGCCTAGGTATCTCATGACTGATGGAGGTTCCCATTTCATTCATCGTGGTTTTAGAAAGACCCTTGCTAAATATGATGTTAATCATAGAATTGCTTCAGCTTATCACCCTCAAACTAGTGGGCAAGTAGAGTTATCAAATAGAGAAATTAAATCCATCTTGCAAAAGACTGTTAATAGATCTAGAAAAAACTGGGCTAAAAAGTTGAATAATGCTTTATGGGCTTATAGGGCTGCCTACAAAAACCCTATGGGGATGTCTCCTTATAAAATGGTTTATGGGAAAGCTTGTCACCTACCCTTAGAATTAGAACACAAAGCTTACTGGGCAGTTAAAGAACTCAATAGAGATTGTAAGCTCGCAGGTGAGAAAAGATTATTTGACTTAAGTTATTTAGATGAATGGAGGAGTGAAGCCTATGAAAATGCTAGGCTCTTTAAGGAAAAAAGTTAAAAGATGGCATGACAAGCGAATACTTAAGAGAGAATTTCATGTTGGTGAGAAAGTTCTATTGTATAGGTCCCGTCTCAGATTTTTTGCAGGAAAGCTATTATCAAAATGGGAAGGACCTTTCATTATTGAAGAAGTGTACCGTTCAGGAGCAATAAAAATTTCTTCTTTAAAAGATAATACTACACAAGTAGTGAATAGGCAGCGACTCAAGCACTATATTGCTGGAGATTCTTACAATGAAGTTGTGGATGCCTTTCAAGTTATAACTCCGGAAAAATTTATCAAGGACCAAATTCAGAGACCTGCAGAATCCGTTTTCAAATAGGTAACAGTTCTAGTAAGAAAAGTTCCACGAAAATACTATCCAACTATATTTTTGCTGTTTTTAGCCAATAAGGAAAGCTACGAAGCGAAAGAGGGACGGAAACGGAGCCAGGGTGGATCACACCACCCTATGGCGCGGGCCCACCCTTGGCCGCGCCACCAGGTGGTGTGGCCACTCCGGACTCCGTCTCCGACTCGTTTTCTCCCAGTACCTTCCTTTTGTTGTGAAACTTCATAATATATAACCCCCCGGATCTCCTGAGGTTCGTATATCGTGTTTTCATCGTGTTTTTGTTTCGATCTTTTTCTGCCAGGAACTATCTTTGAAGCTTAGAAGCACAATGATGTCCGCCAAGGATAAAGGAAAGGAGCCTATGGAGGAAGATCTCCAAGACCCAGAGCAGGAGAAGGATATCAAGAGTGAAGGTGAAGAGGAGACAAAGCAAGGCTAACATCCTCACACCGGCACTACCATTGCAAGCATTGGAGTGTTGGCAAGATCTGGCAGGGTCAGGAGGACTGCACGGATGTCAATTGGAGGGAAAACTCCGCGTCACTATTTAGCTCCACGGTCACTTCCTCCACGCACCAAGAATCCTTTCCATACTCGTATCCATAAGCATCAACACCAGATTATGCCCAAGGAGAAATTACCCTCCAATTAGGATTTGCCTCGTTCTAGCCATATAGGAAAAGAAGACTTCAAGGAGGAAGAGTGGGAAAACAATCGCAAGAGCTGGGATCCACAATCTGATATGCTCATGCACCGTATCAAGCACAACTCAGAGTTGATTCGTACTCTCACCTTCGAGATTGAGGACTTGGGGAAACTGAACAAAGAGCTCATCAAGAGGATACCACCACCACCGAAGGAGTAATTCGTCATCAGGTTTGGCATCCCCTTGGTTTGTTCCAAGCTTGGGGGAGTGCCGCGGTATCACATCACTATCTTCTATCTTTTTACCTTTTTAGTAGAGTCATATCATGAATAGAGAAGTTAACATGTAGGATGGTTTGCATTATGGAAGTGTCCCCTCTCTCGTTAGATATGTATACCTTGGTGTGAGTTGCCGTTATCGATTATTAATGAGAAGTTCTATCATTTACTCTTTTGCATATATTATATTAGTTTTCAATTCATGGTTATATGATTGATCTTGTTGTTAGTATTGGTATCACTTTGGGATCATTGAGTTAATTTAGTTGGTTTTGGAAAACCTGGCTTAGTCAGTAGCAACACTATTTTTGAGAGTTGAATGAAAAGATAAAAGTACTCTAAAGAAATATAATTTCATCATCTTTCTTTCTTGATTTGCTCATAAGTCTAGTATTCTCTAGTTAAGATCTTTTCTGCTTCCAAGGAAGATTGCATGTTTGTCTTTATCACTTGTATGTTTGTTTGTTTCCTTCAACTCTTAAACTTGCTACCCAGCCTTGCTAGCCAAAAACCTGTACTGAGAGGGAATTCTTCTCGTGCATCCACTTCCTTTAAACCAAACCCATGCCATTTGTGTCCACCATACCTACCTAGTAGCACTATTGCTATTCCAAGTAAATTCTTGTTTTTATCTACCTTCCAAATTAAACTTGTTATGTGAAAATTAGTGATTAAAGCTCTCACGAACTTGATGGCACACTTTATTTTCTTGCACTTAATAAACTTGAACCAATGGGTCCTTCTTTGTTGCGTATATGCTTGCGCTTTATGAGTTGAAGTTAGCAGATCCATGTATCATGGGGAACGCTTTCAACACTGCCATGGTACTTTGTACCTAGTTGATATCATGATTCTTTTGCCTATGGATCCCGACGGTGTGAAATAAAAGGGGAACTTGTAAGATCATGGAGTTTATATGTGTTAGAGAAAGCGCTGGGCCTAGTCTAAGCCATGCCTAATCATGGTGGAAACTTGCAGCATAACTATAGTGAGCATTCTATGAAGCATCCTCAATAAAAACCTATGCAAATTGCAAATAAAAAGATCTCTAAGATGATCATTGTCTGCTTGCCTTGTTATTTTGATTATGGGATAGCTCCTGTATCATGTGCAAGGGGTACCCCGTTGGCGGTTCTCTATGATACATATATATTTACAATGACAAGAGCTTACTTGTGACTGAAGTTGAGTAGCATGAGGTTCGGTACTCGTAAGTAAGGGGTATGAGATTTCAACTTATAACTTGTCAAGCATATCCTCTTAGTTGTGTCACTTTAACCTTAATCACCAAAAGATGCCTATGATAGGGGCAATGAGAGTTGAAAGCTAGTAAGTACCATAATTTTTGGGAGCTCTTTATGAAACTTGAAATCCCTGCTTCCCTCTGCGAAGAGCCTTTCTTTTACTTTTTAGTTGATTCAGTAAACCTATTCCCTTCTATCTCAACAAGTATTTTGAGTTGTGTTTCATTCATTCATATGATGATTTATTCAATCATGTTTCTTATGTTCCTTGTTTTGCACATTGCTCTTATCTTGATGTTTACTACTTTGAAAGCTATCATTGAAAACCAATTATTTGTGAACTCCAGCAAATTATCAACTATTGTTCGACCAAGAGCTAAGTTTGCCATTACCAATTATGATTTACTTCATGTATCTTTATTGTGTTTCCTTTGCTTATTGCAAGTTGAGTTATATAATAGTGAGTTGTCTTCTATTATGATCTATGTATTGATGAATGTGATGCTTCTTGTCCGTATTCTTTTATCGACTCTTCACTCCATAAACCTGAGGTCATGTTTATTGAGCTCAGTTTCGCTTGGGGACAAGTGAAGTCTAAGCTTGGGGGGAGTTGATACGTCCATTTTGCATCACTATTCTATATCATAATTTACTGTTATTCATTGATATATTTCATATTAAGAGATGATACTTATGTTATTTCATCTGTTTTTGCATGGTTGATGACTTTTGGAGCATGGACCGCTGCAGTCAGGATTCTGATGGAAAAGGTGCTGTTTGGAGGCAAAATTCGCGAAGATCAAAAAATCCGGGAAAATATACAGAAAATCCTATTTATCTAGAAGACAAAGGCTACCAGAAGAGGGAGTGGAGATGGGCCACAGGGGGCCCACACCACCCCTGGCGCGGGCCACCCTAGGCCGCGCCACCAGGTGGTGTGGCCGCCCTGGCCCACCTCTGCCTCTCCACTCTGACGTATATATTCCTCCCGAAACCCTAAGACTCGAGGAGCGACCACAGAAAGATTCCGCCGCCTCTTTGGGGCGGAAATCACTGAGAGAGAAAGATCTCTCCGGGGGAATTCCTTCCCGGAGAGGGGAGATTGTCGCCATCAACACCACCATCAAGCTGGACTTCATCGGGATTATCATCATCATCACCACCATCATCACCATTAGCACCCTCATCACCATCTCCATATTGTTGTAACAATTGAGTTGAATCTTGCATTAGTTCTTAGGGGAAACTTTCCCGGTGTTGATTACTCTTTGTAGTTGATGCTATTGAGTGAACCGTTGAATTATTGTTTATGTTCAGATTGTTATACATCATTATTCCATCTCTAATCATGATCCATATGGTGTCTAGTGAGTAGTTCGTTTTGTTCTTGAGGACATGGGAGAAGTCATGTTGTTAGTAGTGGAGTTGTGTTGAGAAAGATTCAATAGTTTGATATTTAAGTTGTGGTGTACTTCTTCTAGTGGTGTCATGTGAACGTCGACTATATGACGCTTCACCTATATGGGCATAGGGGAATGCATTGTGTATTTGGCTACTAATCGTAGGGGTTGCGGATGTAAACCTGAACCCCCGTTAGGAAACCATTGCACAAGGGACGTCAGGGTCTTAGAGTTTAAAGTTGTGGTTAGGTTTCTACCTTAATTACTTTCTTGTACTTACGGATGTTTGCAAGGGGTATAATCACAAGTATGTATTAGTCCTAGGAAGGTCAGTACATTAGCACAGGTTCACCCACACAACACTTAGCAAGCTAAAGAAGATTAATCAACTATATGAAGCGAAAGCACTTGACAGTCTTCCTGTGTGTCCTCGAGAACGTTTGGTCATCTTAAGTAATACAACCGGCTTGTCCTTTGATGCACAAAGGATTGGGCCACTTGCTGCATTTATTCTTATTGTCTTTTGTTTACTCGTACTTTATTTACTTGCATTATCAAAAACCCCTAAAAATCCGTTTGCTAAGTATTTGCAGAGAATTCATGATCCATACCACTAGCCAGCACCTTCTGCTCCTCGTTCGGTTCGACACTCTTACTTATCGAAAATACTGCGATACACCCGCTATACTTGTGGGTCATCACTCAGCGTCAAGCTCCTCTTCTCATCCGCGTCGCATCCGCAAACCGATGGCCAAACCGAGGTCATTAACCGAAGCCTCGATACTCTCCTTCGCGTGTTGATCAAGAAAATCCTCAAGGATAGGGAGGAATGCATTCCCTACGCTGAGTTTGCCTACAATCGTGCCAAGCACTCTACAACGAAGATGAGACCATTCATGATCGTCTATGCTCTCAGCCTCTCACCGCGCTCGACATCCTACCACTTCCTCTCTGAGAGCGCACCAACATGGATGTTGACAAGAGCGCACAAGCTATGAAGCAACTTCACGAAGAAACAAGAGCTACTATCAAGAAACAAGTCCTTCGCCAAGCATCAAGGCTAAACAAGGACAAGAAGGAAAAGATCTTCGAGGAAGGCGACCTTGTGTGGATACACTTGAGCAAGGACCGCTTCCCCAAGGAGCGTGATTCCAAGCTCAAACCAAGAGGAGATGGTCCCTTCAAGGTCCTCAAGCGAATCAACAACAACGCCTGCATCATTGACATACCAACCTCGAAGTATCTCGTGAGCTCAACATTCAATGTCAAGGACCTTTCACCCTACCATGGAGATGTTCAAGATGATAACCATGAAGAGTCGAGGATGACTCTTTTTCAAGGGGGTGGGGGGAGCTGATGTTGCCCGTCTTAGGGACGTCCCTACATCTACACCACCAAGTCCCCCAAGTGGACCAATGACTCGTGCCCGAGCCAAACTCCTACAAGCTAAGGTTATCTCGCTTCTCTCCTCGTGTGACTTTGATACATCCTTGGATGGCTTTCTACTTCATGCAACTACTCTATGCATTATCAGCTATGAAGCCCCAACACATCGCCAAGCCCCCACAGATGAAGTACAAGGAGTAGGACAAGAAGAAGACGCTGCTGAGGCTGAAGCCTCGGAGTCTCCGGCCTAGACTCCGGACCTGATATGGGGTGGCCCAATCTTCTCAGCAAGCACTTGTCGATGATGATGGTGGATGACAGATAACTAGCGTGTAGCTATAATCTCTCCCGCTCGAACCCCGATGCCAATGCAACAGCTCTCGAACCCTGTAGGATATTCATAACACCACACTCTTGCGCACGTAGTCGTCGACCACGAACGGTAGTTTGCAATCTACTAATTCCCAGTGCAACAACAGATCACACTCAATTATAGTTGGTAAAATTGATCACAGGGTAATTCTGGAGGTTCTATGAAAGAAACAACTCCAAAATATTTTAACATGGTCTAAACCTAACTTTGTGTGGCGCCCCAACTATTTAAGGACTAAGGGGCGGCGACCAATACTAGGAAATAGTGGCTCGACACAACCTATACTAGGATACAACCGACCCAAGGTGGGGGGCTCAAGGCGCACAGACCTACTCTGTCGTGGCAGAGTTGGACCCGGTTTCTCTATCGCAGCAGCCTGCCGTGGCAGAGTTTGACCCGGTTTAAGTGCCATGGCAGAAAACTGCGTGGTTTCTCTGCTGTGGCAGAGATCCCTCGACCAAGTGTTGATCTTCTCGTGGGGTGCTCCTTGCGCTTCCTCCCTCTCCTCCCTCGCGTATTCTTCATTGATAAACACACCATGCTCCATAGGCTTCAGCTCCTCGCTCTGTGCTACGCCTTCTTCTCCCATGTACCTGATCATACAATAATTCAAAGACTTAGGCAGTATAAAATTCTCACTAACTAAAACATCAGGCTCATTAAGAAACAAGTTCACCTGTTGTTCAAGTAGCTTAGCATGAGCTCTTGTAATTGGTCTAATCCTTATTTCATTGGATTGATCTTTCTTTGCAACAGTTGGAACATCATCAGTAGTAATTGGGGTAGGTGTAACTATAGGGATGTCCTCATCATCTCCCCCTTCTTCAAAAGGTGTCGACCTCGATGCTCCAAGGTCTTCTCCATCATATGTTGACAAATCAGCAACATTGAAACTGTTGCTAACTCCACCAAACTCCTCAATAGGTATATCAATCGAGTAGGCATTATCATTAATCTTGGCTAACACCTTGTAAGTACCAGCACCACGTGGCTTTAATTTTGACTTTCGAAGTAGTGGAAACCTATCCTTGCGTAGATGCACCTATACCATGTCGCCAGGCTTGAACAACAATTACTTCCTTGCTTGATTCCTTGTAGCAGCAATGTTCTTGCCTTTCTCCTCAATAGCTTCTCGAGTCTTCTCGTGAATCTTCTTCACATATTCAGCATGTTTTGATGCCTCCATATCAACTCTCTCATGTAATGGCAAAGGCAACAAATCAAGTGGCATCAATGGCTTGAAACCATACACCACCTCAAAAGAAAAAAGTTGAGTAGTCGAATGCACAGCCCTGTTGTATGCAAACTCAACATGTCGCAAACAGTCTTCCCACTCCCGCAGATTCTTTTTTATCATAGTCCTTAGCAACTATGACAATGTTCGATTCACCACCTCCATTTGACCATTTGTTTGGGGATGACATGTAAGTGCTGAATAGTAGCATCATTCCCAGCTTCCCCCATAAGGTCTTCCAAAAGTAGCTCATGAACTTCACATCACGGTCAGAAACAATCGTCTTAGGTACTCCATGTAATCTCACGATGTCCCTAAAAAACATGTTAGCAACATGCGACGCATCGTCGCTTTTGTGGCAGGCAATAAAATGAGCCATCTTAAAGAACCTATCCACTACCACAAATATAGAATCATGACCTCTCTGAGTTTTAGGTAGACCTAGCACAAAATCCATACTAATGTCTTCCCATGGAGTAGTAGGTGCAGAGAGAGGTGTATACAAACCGTGAGGCTTCAGCTTGGATTTCGACTTGTGGCATGTAATACAACGACTCACAAATCTGTAGACATCATGCCTCATCTTGGGCCAATAAAAATGATCAGCAAGCATGAGAAACGTATTCTCATGCCCAAAGCGACCCATCAAACCACCAGCATGTGATTCCTCCACTAAAAACAAACGCAACGACGATTTTGGAATGCATAGTTTGTTAGCTCGAAACAAATATCCATCATGTATATGATACTTATCCCATGCGTTTCTAAGAGCACACAAACAATATGGTTCAGCCAAATCATGGTCAGTTGCATAAAGTGCACAAATACTCTCTAATCCAGGAATTTTAACATCAAGATTGGTTAATAGCATGGTCTTCCTAGATAAAGCATCAACAACGACATTCTCTTTTCCCTTCTTATACTTAATGATGTAAGGAAAAGACTCAATAAACTCAACCCATTTAGCTAATCGTCTATGCAAGTTTGATTGAGCTTTCAAATATTTCAGTGCTTCATGATCAGAATGTATGATAAATTCTTTTGGCCACAAATAATGTTGCCAAACTTCAAGTACTCTAACAAGTGCATACAATTCTTTATCATAAATAGGACAATTCAATCTAACACTAGTATTTTTTTAGAAAAGTATGCTATAGGGTGACCCTCTTGCATCAAAATGCTACCAATGCCTATACCACTAGCATCACATTCAACTTCAAATTGCTTCAAAAAATTAGGTAATGCAAGTAATGGTGCAGAAGTAAGCAAACGTTTCAATGTATCAAATGCAACATCTTGGGTTGCGCCCCATACAAAAGGCACACCTTTTTTTTGTCAAATCATTCAATGGTGCAGTAATGGTGCTAAAATCCTTTAGAAAGCGCCTATAGAAACCAGCTAAGCCGTGGAAACTAAGCACTTGACTCACATTCATGGGAATAGGCCAATTCTGAATTGATTCAATTTTAGATTGATCTACTTCTACCCCATGCTTAGATACAACATATCCAAGAAATATGACCTTATCTATTGCAAATGTGCACTTCTCAAGATTAGCATACAGTTTATTATCACGCAACACTTGCAAAACTTGTCAGATATGATTACAATGTTCAGTTTCACTGTGGCTATAGATAAGTATATCATCAAAGTAAACAACCACAAAAGGACCAATAAAATCTCTCAAAACATGATGCATTAATCGCATGAAAGTACTAGGTGCATTAGTAAGATGAAACGGAATAACCAACCACTCATACAAACCAAATTTTGTTTTGAAAGCAGTTTTCCACTCATCCTCTTCTCTCATCCTAATTTGATGATAACCACTACGCAAATCAATCTTAGAGAAAATAGCAGCACCACTCAATTCATCTAGCATATCCTCTAAGCGTGGAATAGGATGGCGATATCGAATAGTGATGTTATTAATAGCTCTACAATCTACACACATGTGCCACGTACCTTCTTAGGCACTAAAATAACAGGAACAAAACAAGGGCTAAGAGAGACACGAATTTACCCTTTGTCCAGCAACGCATGTACTTGTTTCTATATCTCCTTAGTTTCTTCGGGATTGGTCCTGTAAGGTGCACGATTGGGAAGTGTGGCGCCAAGGATCAAGTCAATTTGGTGTTCAATTCCATGCAATGGAGGCAATCTCGTGGGTACATCTTCTGGAAACACATCCCCAAAATCCTGCAAAACAAAAGAGACACCAAGAGAAATAGGGGTCATGTCGTTAGAAACCAATACCTCGCCCTTATACATGAGCACAAGGGGCATGGCTATAGGATCCTCACGAAATTCTCTCATATCCTCCTTGGTGGCTAATATCAGAATATTAGGCACTCTCTCACTTTTCGTTATATCACTCTATTTAGGCTCAATTACATCATGAACAGCTGTCACATTATCTAGCCGATCTATAGAGTCATCCTTCAAATTCTCTTCTATCTTCTGACGAGAATCATTCACAATGTCTTGTGGTGTCATCGGCTGCATAGTAATCTTCTTTCCTTTGAATTCCAAGTGATATGTATTGGCACGGCCATTGTGTTGCACATGACGATCATAAAGCCAAGGTCGACCCAATAGAAGATGACAAACAGTCATAGGAACCACATCAAAGTCAATAGAATCCTTGTATGCCCCTATTTGAAAATTCACACGTACCATATGATTTACCTTCATCTCACTATTGTTTCTCAACTATTGTATGTAATATGTCTTGGGATGAGGTAAATAAGTCAAATTCAGCTTAGTACATAACTCCTTACTTACAAGATTTCTGCAGCTACCTCCATCAATAATGACCTTGCAAGCTTTGTTAGGTCCAACTAGAGCTTTTGTTTGGAACAAGTTGCAACACTGAGATTCATCAATAGGTTGCACACTAAGTATGCGTGGAGACACCACAATAGTTGGTGCATGCTCAGGATAAACATCAGTACCATCTTCGCCATCATAATCAGAATCGACATCAATCTCATCTCCACTCTCATATTCACCTTGTTCATTGACAAACATCACCTTGCTATTTGGACAATCTTTCTTGTAATGTCCCCTACCTCCACAAGTATGGCACACCACATCGCGAGTCCATGAAGTTGACATATTGGAACCCGAGCTAGTAGCAGGAGCAGCGGGCTTCCGAGCATTGGAACCAAAAGAAGATGTAGGTGCAGGTTTGGCCGATGGTGGAGGATGGCTAGCAGCAGGGGGCGCCATAGTAGGCGGCGTAGATCTGGCTGCTAAACGGCTGGTAGACGTAAACCTTGCACGTGACTTGGCCTCCTTAGCAATCTATGATTCGGCCTCTCTAGCATGGTGCAATAGTTCATTCATAGTTTCGTACTTGTGATGACGAACAATGCTCTTGATTTGAAGCTTCAAATTGTTGAGAAAACGCTGCATAGTCATCTCAAGGGACTCAAGAACTCTAGCACATTGCATAAGCATCTCCATCTCCATGTAGTACTCATCAACTGACATGTTTCCTTGCGTCAACTGTGTCAATTTGTCAAAAACTGATCGCAAGTAGTTTGTGGGTACAAAACGATCCTTCATAGTGCGCTTCATCTCACGCCAATCCATGACAGGAAGTTCATTGTCATCCCTTCTATTATGCACAATTGCATCCCACCAGCGCAAAGCATATCCGTCAAATTCTGACGCTGCAAGCTTGACCTTTTTGTCTTCTGGATAATCAAACAAATGCCAGAGTTTCTCAATCTTCAACTCCCAAGTAAGATAATCCTCAGGATCAAGTGAGCCATTAAAAGAGGGAATTGAAAACTTGGGCTTGCCCAAACCATCATCAGCAGTTTGGTTCGGAACACATTAAGCACGGCCAAAAGGACCATAACCACGGCCATAAGGAGGAACAGCAGCAGGTGCAGGGGGATTGGCACGTCCCCTGCCACGATGTGGGGCAGCATCAGCCGCACTACCCTCATCATGATCTTCAAACACATCATCGGGTTGGTATTCCTGTCTTTGCTGAATTGCCGCTGTAAGGGCCTCAATCGAAAGCTGCAAGGTGGTGACATTGACATTGATTGCTGTCACTTGAATTTGAATATTAGTGACTGCGCCAGTATTCTGATCAACTGCCTCTTGCATGTCCTTGATCTTCCAATCAATGGCCTCGCGCCAATTAGCAAGCTCCTCATCCTTCTTTTGTTGTGACACAACATCATCATCACTCAAAGACATGATTACTAGGTTAGTGCAAAATCAAAATATGTTTGGTGGAAACACTCACAACTCACTCACAACTGTCAGGAAAGCAGATCTTACTATTCCAAAGTGAATAGAGATGCTTTACCAAACGAAATCAAAGAATTATGCACTGATGTGATGAAGTGAATATCAAGGGTATAGAGAACGATCATAGGGCACACATGTTATTTATGGTGGAGCTCTAGGTATGGTATCCTAAGTACACCGCAAACAAGTCCTAGTGCTAATCGTACCAAAACCCAAGAAACACACACGTGGAGAAAAACATGGCAATGCAACTATAAAGGGTGTTGCACTACTCTCGAGAGACACTAGCAAAGCTCAAAGTAAACAGGCACAAGATTGCTCAATCTACCGGTGCACAAATATATCAGTAGGCCTCTTGCTCAAATTCTCCTTTTATTTTTCTCTTTTTCTTTTGTATAGCTTCTTTCTCTTTTTGCCTTTTCTTTTACTATTTGCTTTTCTCTTTTTTTTGAATAAATATCACACACGGCCAAATTACAAAGCACAACACCAAAATCCTAGGAGCAGCCTATAGGAGCGGAAACTAATCTCAGTGGGTAAGTTCCTACACCTATGTAATAGAATGGTTGTGGCTAAAGTTCAGGAAAAGTGCAGATTTTCACACTTTGTAAGTCTGGCTGTCGTGGCAGAAAAACAGCTCAAAAACGTGCCGTGGCAGAAAAAATTCCTACCACGGCAGAAAAGCAAGAAATTGTCATGGCGGAGCATGACGAGCAGCGACGCAACACGTAAAAACACGCAAAAGCGTGCCGCGGCAGAGCGGCGGCAGAGAGCTGGTGCGCGACAGAGGAAATCGTGTCGCGGTAGGATTCCGATCCGTGGCAGAATTGGTTTCGCGGCAGAGAAACGGGGTGTTTCCGTGCCGTGTCAGAGTCGGTAAGGATTTTTTTTAATTTCTAAACCAACTCGGCTAGGGATATGTGACCAGGACTCTAGCTTGGATCAGATCTACTATGTGGCGGCGGAAAAATATGGTGGATTCGACTAGAACAAGAAGAAAAACAAAGAACAAAAACTAGATCTAGACTAAAAGAGGAACACGACCAGCAACTATTACTCGAATACGATGTAATCTAGGCTATGACAACTCTTTTTGTGGGGCTTTTTCTGTATAGGACAAAAACACGAACTAATCTATGGATGGATTGTGGATTGCTCACCGAGTAAACGAGGAAATCTGATACCAAGATGATATGGGGTGGCCCGATCTTCTCAGCAAGCACTTGTCGATGATGATGGTGGATGATAGATAACTAGCGTGTAGCTATAATCTCTCTCGCTCGAACCCTAATGCCAATGCAACAGCTCTCAAACCCTGTAGGATATTCATAACACCATACTCATGTGCACGTAGTCATCGACCACGAACGGTAGTTTGCAATCTACTAATTCCCAGTGGAACAACAGATCACACTCAATTATAGTTGGTAAAATCGATCACAGGGTAATTCCAGAGGTTCTATGAAAGAAACAACTCCAAAGTATTTTAACGTGATCTAAACCTAACTTTGTGTGGCGCCCCAACTATTTAAGGACTAAGGGGGTGGCGACCAATACTAGGAAATAGTGGTTCGACTCAACCTAGACTAGGATACAACCGACCCAAGGTGGGGCGGCTCAAGGCGCGCATGCCTACTCTGCCATGGCAGAGTTGGACCCTGTTTCTCTGTCATGGCGGACTGCGTGGTTTCGTAAAATCATATGGCGATATCCCTCGACCAAGTGTTGATCTTCTCGTGGGGTGCTCCTTGCGTTTCCTCCCTCTCCTCCCTCGTGCATTCTTCATTGATCAACACACCATGCTCTATAGGCTTCAGCTCCTCGCTTCGTGCTACGCCTTCTTCTCCCATGTACCTGATCATACAATAATTCAAAGACTTAGGCAGTATAAAATTCTCATTAACTAAAACATCAGGCTCATTAAGAAACAAGTTCACCTATTGTTCAAGTAGCTTAGCACGAGCTCTTGTAATTGGTCCAATCCTTATTTCATTTGATTGATCTTTCTTTGCAACAGCTGGAACATCATCAGTAGTAATTGGGGTAGGTGTAACTATAGGGATGTCCTCATCAAGACCAATCTCCAGACCCCCACCTAGAGCGTTCATTACACTCCCACGAAGTCCCCACTGGAGATCGTATGCCACCCCGGAGTCTCCGGCCCAGCTACCCCGGAGTCTCTGGCCTGCAACCCCGGAGTCTCCTCCCACAGGACTCCAGGCAAGACTCCGGACCCCGCCTGGAGCTCTCTATATGTCGCCCCAGAGTCTGCCCCGGAGACCGTGCTCCACCCCGGAGTCTCTGGTGTAAGTGCGACAGGCATGTTAAAGCCTTTTGGGCCTTCGGCCCATGTAACCCCAAATCCATCCATACTTTACCCTTTTATGCCTAAAGTACCCTTGAACTAGTGGCTGGCCTATAAATAGCCCCCACCTCTATTGTAAACCCTAGACTGGATATTGGAATTAGAAGACACCCTTATGGATCTCCCTAATTCTTGTTTCATGCTCCTTTGCTAAAGGAGCACCAAATATCCCCCACCTCGTTAGAGTTTGCATCGTGCCTCTCTCGTTGTACAAGGCCTTGGCATCGGAGCCCGTTGCCAAGACGTCAAGATCTCATTGAGACTCCCCCTCTCCGTGCCGGTTCGAGAGAGAGATCTTTGCCCGACGCTGATCCTAGGGATTGCGCTGGACTGATCACTACCAGCGTGAGCTATTGGCTTGTATCGTGTCTTTGCGTGTGTGTTCATCGAGTTCTTCATGCGTGAGTTCGTGGTTTTCATCCCCTCCCTCTTCCTCTCGCACCTCCCTCTCGATTTCAACAGGGATTCGTGAAAGATTGGGCCCGCCTATGAGGTTAGCCTTCAACACCTGTGAATCCTAGAATGGAGATGATATATGATCCATACTCGCCAGATCGAGTTAATAAAATCTACCAAGTTGATTAGACAGGCAGGTCCGAATTAATAAATAATAAATTGAGTGGTCTGCTCAACCTGTAATCCAGTTGTTATTGACATCAGTCAATTTAGTTTTTTATGTGTTGTATCAACCCTAATTTATTTTATATCGACCTTCACTAATCGCTTGATTTATTTGTATTAGAGTGAACCTCAATGATCTTGCCAAGCTTAAACAAAATTGTTTGGATAAGTTATAGTTTTTCCAATGCTTCAAATATGTTTTTGTGATTTTTGCATTCATTGCTCATGATCGTCGGGGTAAAATTTGAAAAGACATGATGAAAAATAAGTTTACAAGATTACCGTGCATTGTATATGCATATTTTGTAATAGTACTAGCAAAATTGCCCGTGCATTGCTACGTTTTTTCATAGAATCTACATTTTTTTTCCTTTATAATGTTTTAATTAAAATCAAATAAGGTTTTGAATAGGCCCGTACCGTATGAACGGGGAAAAGGAACAAGAAAGCTCGTACTCCGTGTAGTTACTATTTGTGCCGACAACAACCTCCTACATACGCCAATCATTGATGAAATAGAGTGGCGCTTGTGGTCATGTAACGTCTGCTCAGGCCATTCGACCTTGTCGTGTGCTTGCCGAACACGTGTGCTTCTGCGTCCATGATCTCGATTCAGACCATGGTTGCGGCAATTTACGAGTAATAGAACAAGAACAATCCGTCAACAAAGATGATAACAAATTATGCACTATAAATTAACAAAAATATAAAATATGATTTTTTTTAGCAAATTAAACATCAACTAGATTTTGCTAGAAACACAATAGTTTGGCAAACACACAAAGCGACGTCAGCTAGTAGCTATCTTTGGTTAAAAAAATGATAGCACTCATAGTACCAATTAAGCACATCTACTCATATCCAAATCAGGAGGGGAAAAAAAGACAACCATGAGGAATGGACACGCCAAGTTGGAAGAAGCGAGTTTGACGCTGGGCAAAGTCTTTTAATCGGAGTTCACCGTCTAGCCCCGATTGTTGTTGCTAGAGATGACTACTACCTGGACGTTGTCTTCTCATTGCTCGTTGGGTTACATTTTCTCATGATCCCTCCCTCCCTCCTTTTTATGCACAAACATCCTTCTTTTTATGCACCTACGTTTAACTCTTTCCGCTAGCCATCCCGGGGGCTGATATCCAAGCAAACTTCTCAAGGTATATAAATCGGTGGAACGCATATCAAGAGGCCAGGGTGGGACTATTCAGCGATTTCTACGGTGGGTGTGATACGCGTGGTATTCTTTTTCTGATCCTTTTCGTGTGCGTGATATGTCTCGTCTAAGCCAGCCCAATATTGGATGGACTTATGGGCGTGCGAGAGATGGGTGGGCTAGAGAATTAGCGAAGGAAACAAACAATTAGCAGGGTACTATGGCCCATCGCAGCTGCATGCGTATGGCGCCGACCGGGCGGACCCGATCCCTGACTACCAATTAAATGACTTGCGGGTGGTATGGTGGGCAATATTTTCAATACTAAGGATAAAATGGTTTAAAAAAGTGTTGGACCGGAAGAAACAATCCGTCATTTATTATTACTAGACGGATATGCGAGCTTCGCCTCGCCGGCTGCACAACGTTGTCATATGGTATGTGTAGAGCGATGCATTTGGTGGCGATTTGTTCTGTGTTGATGCCTACAGTTATTTAGATTAACTATGTTGAGCGAGTAATAATGAGATTCTAAAGAAGAAACCTAGCTCAGCTATAAATAATTCTTTGCCAAACAATCAGCCAACAAATGAGCAAGGTAGCCTCTAATACTTACTTTTGCACAAAATCACTTGTAAAAATATAATTGGTTGACATAGAAGAGTACAATTTTAGCTTCTATTCTTACTAAGGGAAGTCCATCATTGTTGGCGAGAACTATCAATCCCAACGTCTATATTTAGATACAAAGGCGACAACGGGCCAAATTTCGTGCAAGATTCACCTGCTTTGTGGCATATGTATTTGAGAGGTACAAATTCAGTTTGTAAACACACATAGATTACTACTACCAACTAATCTAGCTGGCATATTAGTATACGTCTCGGTTTAATATAGACGGTAGAACTCTATAGATAGTCGAACAACTTTTATTTACTTTCTTGATGCCAGCTGTAGTTGAATCTCGAGGGAATCAACATACCTTTTAATGCTTGCTTGCCAGACATTCTACAATACACGAAACATCTCATAGTTTAGCTGACTGATATGCAAATAAGAGGCACCAAACTTCTATACATTGGAAGACAAAGGTACCAAAAATTCATGATACAGAACTGTGCTCTACTGCAACAGCGACCATGTTGAGGGCTTTAGCCGGAGTATAGTCTCTTCTCAATGCGAAAGATACATATATTCTTCTAAATGTAGATATAACTGAAACTGAACCGAGCCTATTTCGAGATGCTTACCTATGAGATGCAGACACCGCCCTGGCGACCTCCACACGCACTGTTCAGCAAAAAGCAATAAGCATAATTAGTTGAAGTTACTGGTTAAATTAAAGAAGAAATAAGCAAGGACATATCAGCTGGCATGTTGGATTTCTGAAATATTAATTGTGAACCCCACTTAAGGTTGGTGTTCATAAATCTAGGTACATGATTTCTATTGGCCACACTTTCATACGACCTTAATGGAGTTGGTTGCTACTCTCAGTTAGATTGATGAACACAACCACGTGGTACTACAAATAAGGCCATGTTATCTAGGTTGGGGAACATGGTTGGCTGCGAAAGATAGAGGTGGAGGGCCAGGTACGACAGTCCTAAATATTAGAGGATACCTTGTATTTTTTGGTTGATGCAGCCTTCTCAATGCCGCTGCTGCTTCCCGCTAGATGCGCCAATCGCCTACATCTCTGGCTTCTTGTTTTCCCACCTCGGTCAAGCTGCTCCATTTGACCAAATCGATGCTACATGTGCTCTCCTGCAGGTGAAAGAGAGATTCTATTGCAGCATTAGTTGCTTAGAATTTATAGTTAGAATTTGTAGCATATGCATCAGATTCAACGAAAATAGTCAAATGCATTGTGTTAAAATGAGGTGAGCATCGGCAATGGCATCATACTAACAGTAATATGACAACTTAGTCAGAATAATATGGTATGGATGGCAAAAGATTTGTTTCTAGTAGACACTATGGTGATCCAATTCAAAAGTAAAAAATTCATATTTACCAAGGACAATTCAAATATGAAATAAACTAAAAATGCTAGCATGATAAGAGTAGAACTTGCCTAAAGATCATGTAGTCAAAGGATTCAGCTTACCAAGCCAGATGTTTCGAGCGGCAATGCATATTAGTTTCTTCAAGCCAAAAAAAATTATGCACTCAAAGGTAGCTCAACATTAGCTTTATTTAAAGCTGAATATTGCTTGTAGATTGAAGTTTCGATCTGTACACTGATGCGTCTGCAAACAAGCACACATGCAGGACCTCTTAGTTGACTGGTTAGTAATAAATCAAAGATGTAAAATAAAGGAAAGAGCAATGCAGGCGATTGGGAGGAAGGAGTCTAGGCATAGGGCAGACGTGCTCACCTGGGTGTCGACGACGACTCTTCCTCTTGATTTTTTCCTCTGGTGGCGTAGCCGCGAGCTCGTGGAGCCGACAGCACTCGGATGTACAGGGCGGCCTAGGAGACCATGTCAACAGGGGTAGAACACAACTCACAACAGGCTCTGGCTCACTCGAAAGAGACATGCCGACGTCGGGAGGCCACAACGTCGCTGGCTCCGATCCGCTCCCATCCGTTCAAATAAATTTACGTAATAGTCACTAAAATCCATAAATAATGATGAAGAAACAAAGTAGAAAAAACTTAACTATTTCTTAACGCTTAGCTTGTACAGTTTGCTAATGCCATCAGATGAGTAGAGAAGTGAGAAGAGCGGGAGGACAGTTTGCTGGCAGTCAAAACCAACCTACAGAAGTTTGTACCAAGTTCGTGTATTGTTTCTGAAAAAAAAATAACATGAAATTGTTGGTCACACAAAGACCATGATGTTGGAAATATGCCCTAGAGACAAATAGTAGTAAGGACTATTATCAAATTTCATATAGTTTATGATTAAGTTTTATATCATGCTATAACTGTATTGAGTGGAAACATCAATACACGTGTGATATACAAACAACCAGGGGTTCCTAGTTGAAACTCTAGTCACTGGTTTATTGGTCAACAGATGATCATGTTTCCTGATCATGTGGCATTTATGCCAGTTGGAAATGAGGTCATCTCATTCTGAGAATGAGATGATGAACCAATACCCAACCTAAACATCGTGACCCGATCATGTCACTAATTTCAAGTTACGATGATTAGAAATGGATCCTCGTAGACTATTTCTTAGATCGTGAGGCTATATCAATCACTGTCTCCCGAGAGTGCTTAGATAGCATCAAACGCCATCTGATAAAACGGTGGTTATAAAGGTGTGTTCGGGTATTCGGAGGAAACCGTAGAGGTAATATATGTCAAGAGCGGGATTTGTCCGTCCATGTGACGGAAAGATACTCTAGGGCCCACTCGGAGAAGTTATATCCAATAGCTGCGCAGCGTGTGATTAGATCACGAGGATATCACTTGTCGGAACGAGTTAAGTAGCATTGTTCAGTAAACGAGATTGAACCCGACATGGTGATTTTATTGATCGAATCTCGGGCAATGCAAGTATCGAATGACAAAGGAAATAAAACACGATTGTCCCGGTTCAAACGACAAAAGATCTTCGTGGAACGCACAGGGGTCACATGGCCATCCAGGTCCCTCTGTTGATCATTGGTGCGGGAGTGTCCCGACCATGTATGGAGTGTTCCCGAACCGTAGGGTATCACGCTTAAGGGCTTGATGATGCTTAGAGAGTGTTTATAGGATCGGAAGAATCACCGAAGAATAGAAGGGAGAAAACCGGAAGGGTTTCGGTAAGTCCGGAGGATGTCCGGAGTGGAGGTGGAAGGTGTTCCATGGTCACGGAGATTGAATAATATGTGAATGAATGTTAAATGTTGATTTAATCATTTATTCATAATTATTTAATAAAGAGAAAATCAATTAAAATGTCAAAAGGCTTAATGGGCCAATTCCGGAGGGAGAGGGCCCATTAGGGAAAAGGAGAAAGGGGAGAAGGGGCAAGGGGGAGGCCGGCTAAGCCTAGCCCCCCTCCCCGCGGGGCCCACTAGTGGCCGGCGGCCACCTCCTCCCTCCCTCCTCTCCTTTAGTCCCACCCCGGGACTTGAGGGGAGGTAGTACCTCCCCTCCCCTATATATAGTGGGGTATTTGGCCTAGAAAAATACACCCAATAATCAATAAAGGTCTCCCCACTTTTGGAAGGACCTCCAATTGATATTTTCTCTCTCCCCCTCTCTCTCTCGTGACCGTGGTCCCAAGTCAGGATCATGTGCGAGACATCTTCACCGCGGAGCGCCGTCGCGCTGCGGGATTCGGATCCGGGAGCTCTACTTTCACAACTGTTGTTGGATCGAGGAAGCGGGAGTCATCGTCAGGCACCGGACGTGTGTAACTCCCACGAGGTGTCACACTTGAGGCACTCAAGTCGTTGGAGCCAGAAGGAGCGCAAGGACTTCATCACGACCTTGAGGTCGGCTTCGGCTCGTCTACATCAACCACGCTTTCTTGAGCGTTGACAACGCTTTTCGGTCTTCGAGGGCAAGTTCACGAAAAGCCCCTCCCATTACTGTATTACTAATAGATAGGTCCTGGCAGCTTCAGGGGTTCAGGGGCGTAGAGTAAAAAATTATTGTTTTTATGCGCGGAACCCCTACAGTGGTATCAGAGCTAGATCTATGCGTAGTAATGCTAGTATGGGTAGAACACATGATATGTAGCATGTGGGCGTTGATCTTTTAGTTGTTACCCTCCCATGTGTACTTGTGTATACCGCAGTAATGCTTGATGAAGCGGCCTCCAACCGACTTTACACGTTCATTCGCGTGACTGGTCCACGCTTGACATACGGCTTGTACCGTATAAAGTGTCTTAGGGGGGTGTCTGTCTCTCTCGCATTAGTTGGTATACCATTTGCAACGGAGGGCCCCGAAAGGGGTGTAGTATAGACAACTACTTGATCAGCGTTGTGCTGAAAGTTCGTAGGTAAGAACGGTTCTTGTGCGAAAGCCCATTCAGCCACGTAAAACATGCAAAGATAGAGTAGAGGCGTCTAACTTTGTTTTGCAGGGGGGCGTTGCTTTGTGATATGGTTGTGGCAAAGGTAAAGTGATTACCTTTTGTTACATAGTAGTAGATGGTCACGGTAATGATAAACTACCACACCAGTACCCTGGTGTCTACGGCGCCGGAACCCGGTGACGGCGGATGGAGATAACGACGTGAAGGACCATATCACATAGCATTTACATTCAATGTTATTGTTTGTATGTCTTATTGTGTGCTAGTATTAGATACTCGACGGTAGCCTAAATAAGATGATCCCTGTTAAAATAACCAACGATTGTGTTCCCCCTTAGTGTGCACCACCAAGAAAGTTCTTCGATATGAGGCAGGCCATGATGATCGGGTGTCAGACATATCTACGTTCGCATACAGTGGGTGCAAGCCATGTTGCACAACGAATACACTAAGGTTGAGTTAGCGAGCCTAGCACGCCACAGAAGCGTGGCCTCGGAACGCGGATGGTCGAAAGATCAAGCACGAATCGCATGAATGATGTGACCGACGTTTAGCGTCCACCCTTGAACCCACATTGATGGCCGTGATGATCGGGGAGATGTGGCTGATAGGGGTCGTGTTATCACTAGGAACCCTCTTTGGGGATAGGTGTTTCTGAGTGGAGTTATTATTAACTCATTTAATTATAAACTTAGTCTAAATTCCTTTTGCAAATTATAAATGTAGATGGCTCACCGTGAAGCTTACTTTGAGATTAAGGATTGGGTGAAGGGTGAGAAACTTAGACTTGATGGATCCAACTTCCCTAGTTGGCTTGTGCGCCTAGATGATCTCCTTACTAGGAATTATGTGGTAGACTACATACGCCGCACGATGGATTTGACTAAGCCAAACTACTATGAGACCCCACAAGAGCTGGCAGACCGCTACTATCGCCAAGAGATGTCCAATTACATTCAGATAATAATGCGTTATGGGATGGTGGATGAACTACATCCGCTCATGGGTGATCTTGACCCATATTCGATGGTGGATCAGCTGAGAGCAGAGTTCATAGGCCATGTGCACATGTGGAAGCACGAGTTGCTTGGAGAGTTCCTTTCCATACAGATGGAGGAGCATACATGTCTGAAGAGTCACTTGGAGCGCATGTTTGATGCACACACGAGACTGGTTCACTTCGTGGATTACTGGATGGCTGATCCATTTGCGATAGACGTACTACTTCGGTCATTGCCTCCCAGCTACAGCGGACATGTCCGGAGTAGCATCATGAGTGGTGATACGGAAGCATTGGACTTCCATGAGTTCATATTACGTTTCCGGAACGTAAAGGTTGAACCAATCACCAGAGAGGTCATCGATGACCAAGGTATATATTTGATATATAGTTTTATAAATGTTATAATCTTGCAAACACATTGCAGTGTTGAGTATATCTGATACTTGTTTTGTTTTGGTGAAAATAGGTCCTTCTGCATAGAGGTGCTTGCTGGAGAGGAGGTGACGTTGCGTGTTGATGGCGAGCATAATGATGATGTCCAAACGACACTCTCCCTCGACATTTATCACTTAGTTTGTGTTTTAGGATGATTAATGTAATCAAGAGATTTGAACTTCTTTAGTGTGTCTCACACTTCGTGAGACGGTTATTCATATCAGTTTGTAACAAACAGTTGTTCCACTTTTATGAATGATTTCTATTCGTGTTCATATCTTGTTTGATTATGTGTGAATTGTCCTTATTGTTTGAAACTAATTGATAATGCGTGAACATTTGTATAACATTAAAATGTCTTGTTTAAAATACCCAACTTAATGATATTTCATTAATGAATGAAACTATTGTTTAAATTCAAAGTTATGTGATAATATGTGAAGGTCATTTGATTTCTTGTCACATATAAATCATGCCTAAGTTCGGCAAAATAACTTGAACACCGTGTATTACTTGAATACAAAGTGTTTAATGAATTGTTAAAAGTGAATACATATTCGATGTATTGTGTTTTAACGAAAATGGTAATTATCATTAAGTGATTGTTTAAATGTGTAAAGTAGTTTACCAAAGGAAAGATGAATATGAAACTATTTTGATTTGATCAAAGTACTTCATCAATAAAAGGGTATAAATGTAAAAGAGAATCCAATTACTATGATTTGATCAATAGTAATTAAATTCAACTTTATAAGAATGGCATAAAAGTAATTGTGAAATGCAAAGCGTTCTGAAACGTCGGAATGCAAAGCATCACAATATGATATTAGATATCAAAGGGGTTGAATAGAAGGCGCCAAATAAATCATTGTAGTGTATATGTAGAGGCCATTAGTTAGAAATAGTTAGCACTCAATTAGAATTAGTGAACCATTTGAATTCATGAAAGTTTTGGGGTTATTCGATATAACCAAAACAATAGTGAATAAGTCCTTGTAGAGTATTCATTGGAAACTTTGAATACGAAACCCATAGCTTGAACCAAAAGGAAAGCAAGATTCATGTTACTTGGATTTTAGTGCATCCTTGAGAAAGCTCACCTCTAGTGATGTTTCTCAATTATGGAGCAAATGGAAAATAGTGTAAAACACGATGGGGATTCAAAACCCTGCATCAGAGTGTTGAGAAGCGCAACGGACAACATTCCTGAACGATTCTCTTCACAGAAGGAAAGAATCAATGATTTTGATCATTGTGTTTTTCACTCCACTATTGTTTTTCACTACATGAAGTAGGATTCAAAATGTAAATCCATATCTTGTATGGAGACATTTGTGAATCATTTGTCATGATATGACATACCTACGAACTACAAAGGAAATAATGGTAAACTAAATTATGAGAAATTCTAAAAGCAAAATTCCCTTGAGAATAGAAAGCAATTCATTGCTGAATCTCACAAGTAAAAGGAGTTACTTGGAAGTTTCCCAAATGACTGCAAAGCCATTGTAGGAAAAGGGGGTGAATGACAAAAGCACAATTTGTCAGGTATTGGACAAATTCAAATGAATTTGATTCAAGTGTGCCAAATGTCTAATGTATTTAAAACTAGTAAAGTACTAGTATCTCATAGTAAATCTCCAAGTTTGATATTTGATCAGAGGATTTTGAAGTTATTCAAAGTAATAAGGAGATGTGCAATTTGCATAAAATTGAGTGGGAGCTATGAAAGTCTTCCTAAAACAATATGTGATTGACATATTTTTAAGTGGGAGCAATATGAGTCTCAAATTCAAATATGTAGAACATATTTTGAGTGGGAGCTTATAGGAGCAATTCTTAAGCGTGTTAAGGATGAAAGCGCAAATACTTATGAATAATGATTCATAAGATGTAAAAGTTGATAATAGGTGTATTATAATATTATGTAGTATTCCTTAAGGGATTCTGAAAAGTGTTTCAGAATAGAAGTTAATTAAGGAACTGGTCCTTAATAACTCAAATTAGGAATAGCATTAAGTTTGAACATCAATGGTTGAAAGAAAGAAAAGGATGATCGTCATCCACTATGTTGAGACATAGGTTCTATCTGAGAAACCATGATGGTAACTTAGCATAATATGTAATCCGATTAAGGAACATTTGAAAGTGATTAAATTCAAATCACAGAACGTTGAGCTAAGATAGTCTGCAGTGTCTAGTAGAGAACTGTGGACATATTTTCCAAATCCATAAAGGATAACATATCTTAAAGCATAAAGAGTTATGTTATAAGGGAATATGTTAGAAACTCCTGAAGATACCAATTAAAGTCAAATAGGAAGCGAGGTGAACAAAACATCGAAAATTGCACAGAGTGCACTAGTGTTTCGATGAATACATTTATAATAATAGATAAGGGTACCATCTAAAGTGGTGTATAATGTTATGGCGGGGCTAGTTCGCTTTTAACGTAGAATGATGTGTCCTAGAGCACAGTGCCCATGAGAAAGCCCTCGAGGTTGATCTAACGTCATTGTAGGCTCCTAGAATCGGGCCTCGTTCTGCTGCCATAGCGGTGATACATACACACAGATGCTATCATGTGATGATAGAGTATTGATGTCAATCAAGGTGACATTAGTAAGTTGCAAAGGATTTGGGACTGTAAAGTACAGGCCCAAGACTCAACCTCTTCCATGAGCAAGCATGTTCAGGGTACTGGATATATAGTGCCAATGATTGAGAACAAAATGCAGCTAGTGTATTTGTACTCTAGTGCAAGTGGGAGACTGTTGGAAATATGCCCTAGAGACAAATAGTAGTAAGGAATATTATCATATTTCATATAGTTTATGATTAAATTTTATATCATGCTATAACTGTATTGAGTGAAAACATCAATACACGTGTGATATACAAACAACCAGGGGTTCCTAGTGAAACTCTAGTCACTGGTTCATTGGTCAACAGATGATCATGTTTCCTGATCATGTGGCATTTATGCCAGTTGGAAATGAGGTCATCTCATTCTGAGAATGAGATGATGAACCAATACCCAACCTAAACATCGTGACCCGATCATGTCACGAATTTCAAGTTATGATAATTAGAAATGGATCCTCGTAGACTATTTCTTAGACCGTGAGGCTATATCAATCATTGTCTCCCGAGAGTGCTTAGATAGCATCAAACGCCATCTGGTAAAACGGTGGTTATAAAGGTGTGTTCAGGTATTCGGAGAAAACCGTAGAGGCAATATATGTCAAGAGCGGGATTTGTCCGTCCATGTGACGGAAAGATATTCTAGGGCCCACTCGGAGAAGTTATATCCAATAGCTGCGCAGCGTGTGATTAGATCACGGGGATATCACTTGTCGGAACGAGTTAAGTAGCATTGTTCAGTAAACGAGATTGAACCCAACATGGTGATGTCATTGATTGAATCTCGGGCAATGTAAGTATCAAATGACAAAGGGAATAAGACATGACTGTCCCGGTTCAAACGACGAAAGATCTTCGTGGAACGCACAGGGGTCACATGGCCATCCAGGTCCCTCTGTTGATCATTGGTGCGGGAGTGTCCCGACCATGTCTGGAGTGTTCCCGAACCGTAGGGTATCACGTTTAAGGGCTTGATGATGCTTAGAGAGTGTTTATAGGATCAGAAGAATCACCGAAGAATAGAAGGGAGAAAACCGGAAGGGTTTCGGTAAGTCCGGAGGATGTCCGGAGTGGAGGTGGAAGGTGTTCCATGGCCACGGAGATTGAATAATATGTGAATGAATGTTAAATGTTGATTTAATCATTTATTCATAATTATTTAATAAAGAGAAAATCAATTAGAAGGTCAAAAGGTTTAATGGGCCAATTTCGGAGGGAGAGGGCCCATTAGGGAAAAGGAGAAAGGGGAGAAGGGGCAAGGGGAGGCCGGTGGGCCCACTAGCCCACTAGTGGCCGGCGGCCACCTCCTCCCCCCTCTTCTCCTTTAGTCCCACCCCGGGACTTGAGGGGAGGTAGTGCCTCCCCTCCCCCTATATATAGTGGGGTATTTGGCCTAGAAAAATACACCCAATAATCAATAAAGGTCTCCCCACTTTTGGGAGGACCTCCAATTGATATTTTCTCTCTCCCCCTCTCTCTCGTGACCGTGGTCCCAAGTCTGGACTGCTGACGAGACATCTTCACCAGCGGGCCGTCGTCTTCTTGGGATTCGGATCCAGGAGCTCTACTTTCCATAGCTGCTTTGGATCGGGGAAGCGGGAGTCATCGTCAGGCACCGGACGTGTATAACTCCCACGAGGTGTCACACTTGAGGCACTCAAGTCGTTGGAGCCAGAAGGAGCGCAAGGACTTCATCACGACCTTGAGGTCGGCTTCGGCTCGTCTACATCAATCACGCTCTCCTGAGCGTTGACAACGCTTTTCGGTCTTCGAGGGTAAGTTCGCGAAAAGCCCCTCCCGTTACTGTATTACTAATAGTTAGGTCCTGGCAGCTTCAGGGGTTCAGGGACGTAGAGTAAAATTTATTGTTTTTATGCGCGGAACCCCTACACATGATAGTATCTTGGACTAAATAATATAATGACCTAACTGAAATCCTAAGCCTTAATGCTAAAGGAAACAAAGCATTGATATTATGATATGGTGATAACAACACATATATCCTCTTGATCATGGTTAGTAGCTTAACTGAAATTTAGTTTCTCGAGTCTAATAGTTACATAGTTACATACAGAAAACTGCTATAATCACAAATATATCATGAACACTTTATTTCCCAACACCTTTGCTGGCTAGTTAAACATGCATTTAACTCACTATATTCTCACTATATCCTTGTGCCTACACATATATAATATTCCATAACTTGAAGGATACCATCCCTGTAGCAAGAATCGAACTGGAGAAAATAAATAAGAGATGATCATGTCGCTCCTAGAGTAGTGCCACAATTTGAATTGACCTATCATATATCTGGGTTAAACATGCATTTAACGCATTATATCCTTGTGCCTATGCATACATAATATTCTAGACCCTGAAGTACACCATCACATATAGCAAGAACCAGACTGAAGAATTAAAGAAGCGATAGTTAGGTTGCTCCTAGAGTTGTGCTACAATTCGAACTGACCTAGTATCATATATCTAGTTATCACTTACCCAGACAACCATGTACCTTCATTTTAATTAAGAGAACCAATCTCCCGCAAGCTACAAATTTGTTACCACACTAAAGCATATAAAAAGAAGCACATGTTTGTTAAAGATGTAAAAGTAATGATAATGAAGACATACATGTAAAACTCTTTTATGGTTAATATAGCTTTTTCTTGAAGAACCTCTTCCGAAAATATTCTTGCTTCATAACAAATACCTTAATGACTGCGGACTGTGTATGTATTTGGCTAACAGGATTGACAGGGGTCACCAGTATAGGTAACGCATGGTCTGCATTTTCCAGACTGACTTTTAGGAGTATTAGCGGTGGCTTGGAAGTTTAATTGGTTACTTGTCGCTAATGTAAATGAACTTTGTCTCAGGCTTTTTAAGGTTTGACCATGATCACAGCTCAGAGATAAATCAGGAAAAATGTCATGTGAAGCTTATGGCTTCCCATAGAGTGAAATTTCTCTTCCTAATTCCCCTTGAGGACTAAACCGAATAGATTTATCAGATCGCCTTTGATGGACTACAACTGACATGACTCTATTTGGAGTCTACTGTCTATCTAGATTAACATTGGGATCCACAAGCATGAACTTTAGAGGATCCACGAGAAGCATAAGATCCACAAGCACCATAATCTAGAGGAGGCCCTTGTCTTGATGCTGAGCTAATGGAGGTACCGAATGATTTATAGTTAGTAGAAGAAACTGACCTAGTTGTTTGGCTTGTTTTCTATTTAACAACATCCCTATGAACCCCCTCAATCTTCTTTGGCCCTTCAACTTTCCTTCTCCGCGTCCACCGATTGTTTCTAAGATCAATTCACAGGGGTGTGTAGTAAGATTTATGTTGAAAGATATGATTGAGGCCCTGCCCCCCAGCCTCGAATGGCGCCTTCACGCCCCTTGACCACACGCCTCCCACGGCGCCTTGACAGTCGGCGGGACATTCGCCCGAGCTTCACCTTCACGCCTTCCGCGACGCCTCGACAGCCGGCAGCCGTCTACCTGAGTGGCACCTTCACGCTCCTAAATCCCACCAGGAGCAAGGATTCCCCAACCCCCGTCGCCCTGTGCCTAGTCCCATGGTGGTCGAGATGAGGCCGGGCAGGTTGTTCCCCCGCCTAGGGAAAAGATGTGGCCGGCCCACCGAGGTGCTCCCTCTATCTCTCCGCTGGAGTGAGAGGTGTAGCCCCGCAACAACGACCGCCTCTGGTTATCTAGGCCAAATCAATCCCAGTCAAAGCCACAGAGAAAGAGAGGTAAAAGAAGCCCCTGGCCCACAGATAGCGGCATAGACAAGGATAGGCCCAAACGCAGTGGTAGAGTGCACATCCATCGCGCGGTAGATGGCACGAGAGCATAGGCAGCTCACCACGCTTAAGCTATAGAATTATTTTCTACCTTGAAAAAAAGAGTAACAACAAAGCATCACATCATCATCTAACCTGCACGCATGCATAAATGTATATGTAAACGAAATAATATATCCATGATCATGAGTACTAATTTAGAAAATGAACAGCAGATAAGAGTAACCAAATTCAGTGCAAATGACACAACTTGGCGCCGAGCATGACGAACATCCGTTTTTTATGGAACAAATTATCAAAGGGAACTATATATTTCTCCCATTCAACCACAACACTGAAAATAGTGAAATAAAAATATAACTGCTCCAAGCATTTTAATTAACTTCGACGATGATTCGTGAATGAGCAATGGCACAATTTATGGTGAACCACCAAAATCTATAATAAGCAATCTTATATGGAGTAATTGGCTGGGGGTTTCATCCTCTTTTTTTAAAAGATTGAATTGACGTTACCGGACATGAATGAAATACCAATGGATCTATTGTTCTCTAGCAGAGAATAATTACAACACTGCAATATTGCGTCATAAAGTTGAAGACTCTTCTAGCAGAACAACATATGAATATTGTTTTTGTGTACTGCATGGACTTTTAGAGCACCTGCAAGCAACATAAATAGTTTAAAGAATCAGAATGTATTTTGAGTGAATATGCACAACGATTTTTACACATCACGATCCAAGTGTAGAGAAAGAAAAATGTCACAAGGAACATCAAAAGCTTTTGACAAAATGCTCAGCCGAACTATAGGAACGAAAGAAACACTCAACTGAAGATGAGAGGGCATGCCTAACAGTATCTGAAAGTACATGAGAAATTGGATTGGAGAAAAGCGATTAGAACAAATTAAAGAGTAAGTGTTTGCATCGTGTTGTGCCGGCAACTCATCGCTGGTACGGACATAGACCAATACCAAAGGTGCTTATGCACTTACCATGTACTACTTGCCTTGGAGAAAGACACAATACGAAGATTCAAGAGGTTGAGAGCTTAGCTGGAAGAATTTAAATATGTACATAGATGCGAGCGTGGTGTTGAATGCGACGTGGGCGAGGGGATTAGAGCGCTAGAGAGCGAGAATATGGTTGCGTGCGACGAGGTATTTGGCCTGGTCGGCGCCACCGATGCGCGTGAGGACGGCAGCGACCTCGTCCTCGGAGAGAGTGTCCACGGGGAAACCCGCCGCGAAGGCGATGAGGGCCTCGGAATCAAGCTCCCGCGCCATGCGGGGGGAGGAGTTGGTTGGCGGGCACCCACAGCGGCGCGGGTTGCCGGCGAGATGCGCCGCGGCCGCCGCGGATGATGAAGATGCGCGGAGGACACGGACACCCTCCGTGGGGACCATGTCGAGGAACTGCTTCTTGCGGCGGTGGCCGCCACGGAGCCCATGGGGAACGAAACGGTTGGAGGGGATGCCGCGGAGCCCCTGGAGGACAGCTCCGCCTCTTCTTTTCCGAACACCGGAAAGGAACAAGGAGAGAAGATGCGAGGAAGCAACGGTGAGAACCCGTGGACTGGTGTACCTAATGGTTGCCGGTTCGCTTTTTTTTACTAAATTTACTGTAGCTAAGTGGCTGAGCCGATGCTCAGCACACAGCTCTTCTCTCACGCATAAGCTATAAAGGAATTAGATATAGGTATTAGGTATTCGATCATCTCCACTCGCGTTCCTAGGAAGGCGTTCCCAGGGACTATTTTTTATCCGGACGGTGAAATTTCGCCTAGTCGCATTCTTAGGATGCCGGTTTCGTCCGAATTTGGCCCAAAATTGGTCCGGCGTTCCCAGGCCGAAACCAAGGCGCCGGGAACGGCCTGGGAACCCCGGATGGAGAGAAAACAAGGGTGCGCCAGCCCTGTCGACGAGTGGAGCGCCCTTTTCCTCTTCTCCTCCCGCCCTCCCTCCACAATCCCCCACATCTCCCGCCAGTTCGCCAAGCTCCCTCCCGCCATGCCGCCCAAGGCTTTCGCCAAACCCCAATCCGTCGCTGGCGAACCAAAGGAGAAAAAGGTGAGGAAACCGAGAGCGCCCGCGCTGAGACCTGAAGGCATGAGCGCCCCCGCTTGGTTGGCCCTATCCACGAAGAGAAAGTTCGATACGGACAGCCGTAGGGACAGGAAGGCAAGGGCTAAGTAGGCGAAGGAGCTCGTCGACGCTCAGGCGATGAGGGGAGCGGCGGCCAAGGCACAAGCGATGAGGAAAGCGGAAGCGACATCATCACGTGCGCAGTACGACAGCGTTTGGGGGAGCCAGCCAAGCGTCGCTTCGCCTGCCGGATACTCCCCGGTCGGCTTCTCACTGATCTTGCCAGCGATGTTCCAGGAGAACCAGGCGAACCTACGGCAGAGGTACTCCTCCTCCCCTGAGTTCGACGGCGGATTCAATCCGAGCACCGTCTTCCCCTGCCCCGCACCACGCCCTCCTTTGGCCTTCAGCATCGACATCAATGCCCCTTATTCCTCCTCTTCGGCCCTCTGCCGTTCGCCGGAAGCTCATCACACGCGACCCACGGCGAGGCCGACGCCCAGAACATGTTCGGCGGAATGTCGAATGAAGCCTACATGCAAGGCATGATCGCCGAAGGATCGGCGGCGGCTGCGGGCGGCCATACCAGTTTCTTCACCCAAGAATAGTCCCAGGCCAACGCCGAACACGGCATCGAGTCTCGGGATTTCGCCGAGCAGACCCAGACCAAGGAGGAAGAGGAAGGCGATGGCTTGGCTCCAGCAAAGGGCAAAGGCGAAGGCAAGAAGAAGGCGGGAACCTCGGCGACGGAGCCTCGGATCAAGTGGACGGTGCTTGAGGACCTTTGCCTCGCCAACGCCTGGAAAGCGGTGAGCATGGATCGCATCACTGGTGCCAACCAAAATTCAGACAACTACTAGAAGCGCGTGAAGCTAGCGTTTGACGAACGCAAACTTTGCGACCCGACGTACAACAAAATCCACATGGAGCACGGCAAGAAAGCCATGACCAACCACCGTGGGCTCATCCAGCAGGCGTGTAGTGATACGCTGCAAACGTATCCATAATTTTTGATGTTCCATACTTGGTTTTATCTACTTTCTTGTGTTTTGTTCCAACTTTGGAGTACTTTCTACACACTTTCTAGGACTAATCTATTAACAAGAGCCATAGTGCCAGCTGCATGTTTTCTGCTGTTTTTGGTTCCAGGAAAGTCAGAAAATAAATATTCTCGGAATTGGATGGGACAAAAGCCAAAGTCAGTTTTTCACCGAGGACACCGGGCAGTCTGAGGCGAGAGAGAGGGGCGGAGGCACACCACCTGCCCCGCGCCAGGAGGTGGTGTGGTCAGCCCAGGCACCCCCTCGACCTCCCCTTTTGCCTATAAGATGCCTCCGATATAGAAACCCTAAGTACCCGATCAAAGTTCCGCGAAAGAGTCTATAGCCGCTGTCATCTCCATCCCTAGATCGGGAGAGATCTGAAGCTCTTCCCGACACCCTGTTGGAGAGGGGAATTCACCCTGGAGGCCTTTTTCATCACCATGCAAGCCTCCGGTGTGATGCGTGAGTAGTTCATCTCTGGACTACGGGTCCATGTAGTAGCTAGATGGCTGGTTCTCCTCCTTTGTGCTATCATGTTTAGATCTTGTGAGCTCCGTTTATGATCAAGATCATCTATTTTTAATTTCTACATGTTGTGTTTGCAGGGATTCGATGGATATTGAGATGCTATTTCAGATTGATTATTGATTCTATCATGTCTTTGTTATTTGTCATCTTGCATGCTTTCCGTTGTTAGTAGCTATCTTGGCCAAGAAGATACTAGCAACTCCAAGAGTTAGTATTTATGCTCGATAGTGGGTTCATGCCTCTAGTAATCTGGGGAAGTGACAGAAATCTCTAAGGTACTAGATGTGTTGTTGCTACTAGGGAGAAAACAATAATCTTTTGTTCATAGAACAATCATATTGTTTACTTTACACGCAATGCATAATGCAATTATCTGTTGCTTGCAACTTAATACTGGAGGGGGTTCGGATGATAACCGGAAGGTGGATTATTAGTCATAGATGTAGTTGTATTATGGTCTATGTATAACATTATAATGCCCAATCAAGTTTCAAAGGAGTCAAGATGAGTAGTATGTGCATGATTGCTTTTTCGATGTTTGTCAATTTCCCCATTGTAATTTGTTCACCCAACATGTTATCTATCTTAAGGAGAGCCACCTCTAGTGAACTATGGACCTCAGTCCTTTATTTTACCATCAATCTTCAACTGTTTACTGTTTTCTATTTACTTTCTACAAACTATTACTTTCTTCCACTCGATATGTTTAATCCTTTGTTTTCAGCAAAACCGGTGAGATTGACAACCTCATCGCAAGTTGGGGGCGAAGTTCTGTGGTTGTGTTACGCAGGTCTCCACGTTGCTGCTGGCACCGGTAGTGCGCCCTGCCAAAGTTCAGCTAGCAACACCTTTGGGTGCTTCCTTGCTCCTACTGGTTCGATTAAACCTTGGTTTCATAACTGAGGAAAAACTTGCTGATGTGCTCATCATACCTTCCTCTTGGGGTTCCCCAACGGGCTCTATATACTTTGGGCTTAGCAACTGATTTTCTGGCACCGTTGCCGGGAAGTCAAGGACATCTTCACAAGGGGAGTCCCTCATAACCAATCTCTTTACTTTTTTGTTTTTGTTTTGCTTAGTTTACTTTTTGTTCTATTTGCTTGTTTCTTTATCAAAAAACACACAGAAAATAGTTTTACTAGTTTACTTTCTTTATCAAAAACAAAAAAATAGTTTTACAAGTTTGCTTTCTTTATTAAAAACACACAAAAATGACTACTCTTGAAAACACTAAGTTGTGTGACTTCACTAGCACCAACAACAATGATTTTATGAGCACACCTATTGCTCCACCTGTTTCTGAAGCTACTTTCTTTGAAATAAAACCTACTTTACTCAATCTTGTTATGAGAGAACAATTTTCTGGTATTGGTAATGAAGATGCTGCTGCCCATCTAAATAACTTTGTTGAACTTTATGAGATGCAAAAGCATAGGGATATAGATGGAGATATTATTAAGCTTAAATTGTTTCCTTTCTCTTGGAGAGCAAAAGCTAAAGAATGGTTGAATTCCTTAACTAGGAATAGTATTGATTCTTGGACTAAATGCAAAGATGCTTTCATTGGAAAATACTATCCTCCTGCTAAGATTATATCTATGAGAAGTGAAATAATGAAGTTTAAACAATCTGATAATGAACATGTTGCTCAAGCTTGGAAAATAATGAAATCTTTGGTAAAGAATTGTCCCACTCATGGACTAACTACTTGGATGATTATCCAAACCTTTTATGCAGGATTGAACTATTCTTCAAGAAATCTATTGGATTCTGCTGCTGGAGGTATTGGGTGCTGCAACAAAGCTTCTGGATAATATGATGGTTAACTATTCTGAATGGCATACTGAGAGAGCTCCACAAGGTAAGAAGGTAAATTCTGTTGAAGAAACCTCCTCCTTGAGTGATAAAATTGATGTTATTATGTCTATGCTTGTTAATGGGAAAGCTCATATTGATCCAAATAATGTTCCTTTAGCCTCTTTGGTTGCTCAAGGAGAGCAAGTTGATGTGAACTTTATAAGAAATAATAATTTTGGCAATAATGCTTTTGGTAATAACAATTATAGGCCTTACCCTCCTAATAATACTTATGGTTATAATGGCAAACCTGGAACACCTAGTGAAGGAAGAATTTTAGAAGTTGAAATAGCCACTAAAAACTTCATGCAAATGCAATATGAACAAAACAAACTATTTACTAAAACTATGGAGGAACAATCTACCATTTTGAAGAATGTTAGTCATCAACTTGAAAGTTTGAATAGGGAAATTCCTAGTTTGCAATTGAAACTTTCTAATTCTGAAAGAAATATATCATCTTTGTCTGAAGCATAGTCCTCTTTGATTAATAAAATGGCTGCTAAACTTGAAACTATTGATAATCCCTTTGCTGCTACTAATGTCATACAAGTAAGAATTGAAATGTTAGACTATTAGCTGAATTGCATGCTAAGTGGGAGAGAGAGGATGAAATTGCTAGAAACATTAGTGTTTCTACTATCACTACCACTAGTGTTGAGGCTAGTAACAACTCTACTACTTTAGATGATAATTATGATTTTGACCTTGACGGTTGCAATATCTCTGAAGTTATTAAGTTCCTACAAAAGCTTGCTAAAAGTCCTAATGCTAGTGCTATGAATATGGCCTTTACAAAACACATTACTGATGCTCTCATAAAGATTAAAGAAGGAAAGATGAAACATAAAGCTTCTATTCCTATAAAACAAGAAGATGGTTGGGAACCCATCATTAATATGAAAGTGAATGATTTTGATTTCAAAGCTTTATGTGATCTTGATAGTAGTGTTTCTATTATGTCTAGAAGGATTTATGATATGCTTGATTTGCCACCATTGGAAGATTGTTATTTGAATGTCCCACTTGATGATAATGCTAAAAAGAAACTCATGGGGAGTATTAATGATGTTATTATTATGGTTAACAATGCCTATGTCCCTGTTGATTTTTATGTTTTGGATGTTGAATGCAATGCTTCTTGTCCTATTACTTTGGGAAGGCCTTTTTTTAGAACTGTTGGTGCCATTATTGATATGAAAGAAGGCACCATTAAATATCAACTTCCACTCAAGAAATGTATAGAACACTTCCCTAAGAAGAGATAGAAGATTTCTTTTGCCTCTCCAATGAAAACAAAATTTGCTCTTAATGCTTCTTCATTTGAGAACACTTGATCATTTTTCTTGCTTCTTATGCCTAACTTAAAGGCGTTAAAGAAAAGTACTTATTGGGAGATAACCCAAAAGTTTTAGATGAGTCTTGGAAGTTATTACTTCAGTAATAACCACTCCTTATCCTTTTTATTTGCTTTTTGTGCTAAGAGTAACCTCTAATGAGAGAGAAGTAATGATTGGGAAAGTTGTTGTCCCGAAACAGATTTATGTGCTTCACTGTAAAAAAATCATGTAAAATCTTTGTACGTCCTTTTGATGCGTGAATTTTTGTGCTTCTGCCCCAGGTTGTTATCTAACTTTCGTTAGTTCAACACTTTTTGATTTGAGCAACAGAAGGTCTTTGAAAAAAATTGTCTTTACCTGCTGGTCTGTTTTGACAGATTTCTGCCATTATTTGTATTTGCTTCTTATTGGTTCTTTTTTGAGTTCTTTTGGGGAATTGAGCTTTTTGAGGGAAGTGCTACATTAGCTTGTCTTTTAATGGAAGTTTTTATTGGTGTTGGAACTGAACCTAAAGACTTATTATCTCGAGTGCACTAATGTTGCTAATAAAGATTGTGTGAAGTTTTGTATGAAGGAAAAATTTCAGGTGTATGGAAGGAATGAGTAATGAGATGAAGGATGGACTAAAGCTCAAGCTTGGGTATGCCATGCGTGTCACCCCAAGAAATATCCAAGAAGTACAAGCGTCAAAGCTTGGGGATGCCCAAGGCATCCCCTTCTTCATCAATAAAAATTTCAGGTTTCTTCCAAACACTTCATTTTTATTGTTTCATGCACAGTTGTGTTGTTCTTGGAGCGTCTTCTTTTTTGTTTTCATTTTGGTTTTTTGTTTGCTTTGTTTTCTTAGTTTGCTGAATAAATTGGTTGGACCCCCGCTTTCATGCATTGGTTTTCAAATAGTTTGGTTTGGGTTGGAAAAGAGTAGGAAAGTTCATGCTTAAGTGGTAAAAAGAGCTTGTTTTTGACTGTGGCCTATGCTTTGTCATGCCATGCTTGATATTGTTTTGGCTTTATTCTTAGTATTCTTTGCTGTAGCATGACTTGTTATAAACAATTGAGATTGCTTAATGTGCCTTGGAAGAATTATGCGTTGTCTTAGCATATTAAAACATAGTATTGTGGTATTCTCCTTTGATATTTTATTTGGGTTGACTTGGCACATGCTCACACCATGTTATGAATATCCCAAGTCACCATAAGCCTTTATAATCCTTTAGTTTTCAACTTGTAATATCACTTTATGCTTTGATCGATGATGTTTTGTCTCTCTGCATGATTATGGCCATTATTGCTCTCTTAGTTGGTCGCTCCCAGTCTTTTGCTAGCCTCCATAACCAAGTGTGAGTTCCACTCATGCATCCAATTCCTAAAACCAAGTTATTCCAAAGAGTCCACCATACCTACCTATTAGCAATTGCTATTCCAAGTATATTCCTGTTTTTTATCTACCTTCCAAATTAAACTTGTTATGAGAAAACTAGTGATTAAAGCTCTCACTAACTTGATGGCACACTTTACTTTCTTGCATTTAATAAACTTGAACCATTGCGTCCATCTTTGTTGCGTATATGCTTACCCTTTATAAGTTGAAGTTAGCAGAACCATGTATCATGGGGAACGCTTTCAACATTGCACTTGTACTTTGTACCCCGTTGATATTATGTTCTTTTTCTTATGGATCCCGGCGGTGTGAAATAAAAGGGGAATTTGTAAGATCATGGAGTTTGTATTTGTGTTAGAGAAACGCCTGGGCCGCTAGCCTAAGCCATGCCTAATCATGGTGGAAACTTGTAGCATAACCATAATGAGCACTCTATGAAGCATCCTCAATAAAAACCTATGCAAATAGCAAATAAAAAGATCGCTGAGATGCTCATTGTGCCTTGCCTTGTCATTTTGATTATGGGATAGCTCCTATATCATGTGCAAGGGGTACCCCATTGGCGGTTCTCTATGATACATATGTACTTACAATGACAAGAGCTTACTTGTGACTGAAGTTGAGTAGCATGAGGTTCGGTCTTCGTAAGTAAGGGGCATGAGATTACAACTTATAACTTGTCAAGCATATCCTCTTAGTTGTGTCACTTTAACCTTAATCACCTAAAGATGCTTATGATAGGGGCAATGAGAGAGCTGAAAGCTAATAAGTACCATATTTTTTGGAAGCTCTTTATGAAACTTGAATCCCTACTTCCTTCTATGAAGGCCCCTTCTTTTACTTTTATGTTGAGTCTCCACCTTCTATCTTTATGCACCTACTTTGAGAGCATAGTGGCCATTCTTAGTTCTATGTGCATTGTCCCAAGACTTGTTGATTGATGCATAGCTTTGATATTGCTTGTTTTAAACTATTTGTATCTAGTAACTCTTATGAACTTTGAAGGTGTCCTATGCATTTATGTTTGCTACTCTATGAGGGACAAGCTGAATGCCACTATGCTATGTTTTCTTTATGTGAAACAAACAAACATCTTGCAAAGCATTATTATTGAAGAATCTTTTGTTTGTGCCTTTTCATGTTGCAACAAGTTGCTTTGCCTTATTGTTAGAACTTTGTCTTTCATGATATGATTGAAGTACTATGATCCCAGCTATCAATGTTTTACAAATACTTTGATCAAGTTTATGATGGTGCATGTCACCTCAAAAATTATTCTTTCTTTTTATCACTTACCTACTCGAGGACGAGCAGGAGTTAAGCTTGGGGATGTTGATACGTTGCAAATGTATCTATAATTTTTGATGTTTCATGCTTGGTTTTATCTACTTTCTTATGTTTTGTTCCAACTTTGGAGTATTTTCTATACACTATCTAGGACTAACCTATTAACAAGAGTCACAGTGCCAGCTGCCTGTTTTCTGCTGTTTTTGGTTCCAGGAAAGTCAAAAAGTGAATATTCTTGGAATTGGACGGGACAAAAACCAAAGTCAGTTTTTCACCGAGGGACACTCGAAGCCAGAATACGAGACGGAGAGGGGCCAGAGGGTAGCCACACCACTTGGCCATGCGGCCAGGCCTGGCCTGCACCAGGGGGTGGTGTGGCCAGCCCAGGCACCCCCTCGGCCTCCCCTTCTGCCTATAAGATGCCTCCGATACAGAAACCCTAAGTACCCGATCAAAATTCCACGAAAGAGTCTGTAGCCGCAGTCATCTCCATCCCTAGATCGAGAGAGACCTAAAGCTCTTCCCGGCACCCTGCTGGATAGGGGAATTCACCTTGGAGGCCTTCTTCAATACCATGCAAGCCTCCGGTGTGATGCGTGAGTAGTTCATCTCTAGACTACGGGTCCATGTAGTAGCTAGATGGCTGGTTCTCCTCCTTTGTACTATCATGTTTAGATCTTGTGAGCTCCGTTCATGATCAAGATCATCTATTTGTAATTCCTACATGTTGTGTTTACGGGGATCCGATGGATATTGAGATGCTATTTCAGAATGATTATTGATTCTATCATGTCTTTGTTATTTGTGATCTTGCATGCTTTCCGTTGTTAGTAGCTATCTTGGCCAAGTAGATGCTAGGAACTCTAAGAGTTAGTATTTATGCTCGATAGTGGCTTCATGCCACTAGTAATCTGGGGAAGTGACAGAAATCTCTAAGGTACTAGATGTGTTGTTGCTACTAGGGAGAAAACAACAATCCTTTGTTCATAGAACAATCGTATTGTTTACTTTACACGCAATACGTAATGCAATTATCCGTTGCTTGCAACTTAATACTGAAGGGGATTCGAATGATAACCTGAAGGTGGATTATTAGTCATAGATGCATTTGGATTACGGTCTATGTATAATGTTGTAATGCCCAATCAAGTCTCGAAGGAGTCAAGATGAGTAGTATATGCATGATTGCTTTCTCGATGTTTGTCAATTGCCCCGCTGTAATTTGTTCACCCAACATGTTATCTATCTTAAGGAGAGCCACCTCTAGTGAACTATGGACCCCGGTCCTTTCTTTTACCATCAATCTTCAACTGTTTACTATTTTCTGTTTACTTTCTGCAAACTATTACTTTTTCCACTCGATACGTTTAATCCTTTGTTTTCAGCAAAACCGGTGAGATTGACAACCTCATCGCAAGTTGGGGGCGAAGTTCTATGGTTGTGTTGTGCAGGTCTCCACGTTGTTGCTGGCACCGGTAGTGCACCTTGCCAAAGTTTAGCTAGCAACACCTTTGGGGTGTTTCCTTGCTCCTACTGGTTCGATTAAACCTTGGTTTCATAACTGAGGGAAAACTTGCTGTTGTGCTCATCATACCTTCCTCTTGGGGTTCCCCAACGGGCTCGATATACTTTGGGCTTAACATGTAGCAAGTGGCACAACCTTCTCGAGGAGGTCGATGATACATTGCAAATGTATCTATAATTTTTGTTGTTCCATGCTTGGTTTTATCCACTTTCTTGTGTTTTGTTCCAACTTTGGAGTACTTTTCATATGATTTGTTGGACTAACCTATTAACAAGAGTCACAGTGCTAGCTGCCTGTTTTCTGCTGTTTTTGTTTCCAGGAAAGTCAGAAAATGAATATTCTCGGAATTGGACAGGACAAAAGCCAAAGTGCCTATTTTTCCGGAAGTCATCAGATGCCTGAGTACGAGACGAAGAGGGGCCAGGGGGCCACCACACGACCTGGCCGTGCGGCCCGGCCCAGCGCCGAGGTGGTGTGGCCTCGGCCTCCTTTCGCCTATATATTGCCCTCGGGGAAAACCCTAAGCACCCGATCAAAATCCACGAAAAGTGCATGGCAGCGCCGTCATCTCTATCCCTAGATCGGGAGGGATCTGAAGCTCTTCCCGGCACCCTGTCGGAGAGGGGAATTCACCCTGGAGGCCTTCTTCATCACCATGCAAGCCTCCGGTGTGATGCGTGAGTAGTTCATCCTTGGACTACGGATCCATGTAGTAGCTAGATGGCTGGTTCTCCACTTTTGTGCTTTCATGTCTAGATCTTGTGAGCTCCGTTCATGATCAAGATCATCTATTTGTAATTCTGCATGTTGTGTTTGCGGGGATCCGATGGATATTGAGATGCTATTTTAGATTGATTATTGATTCTATCATGTCTTTGTTATTTATGATCTTGCATGCTTTTCGTTGTTAGTAGCTATCTTGGCCAAGTAGATGCTAGCAACTCTAAGAGTTAGTATTTATGCTTGATAGTGGGTTCATGCCTCTAGTAGTCTGGGGAAGTGACAGAAATCTCTAAGATACTAGATGTGCTGTTGCTACTAGGGAGAAAACAACAATCTTTTGTTCATAGAACAATCGTATTGTTTACTTTACACGCAATTTGTAAAGCAATAATCTGTTGTTTGCAACTTAATCTTTGGAGGGTTAGGATGATAACCTGAAGGTGGATTATTAGTCATAGATGTAGTTGGATGGCGGTCTATGTATAATGTTGTAATGCCCAATCAAGTCTCAAAGGAGTCAAGATGATTAGTATATGCATGTATTGCTTTCTCGATGTTTGTAAATTGCCCCGCTGTAATTTGTTTACCCAGCATGTTATCTATCTTAAGGAGAGCAACCTCTAGTGAACTATGGATCCCGGTCTTTTTCTTTACATACAATCTATAAACTATTTACTGCTTCGTGTTTACTTTCTGTAAACTATTACTTCTTTCCATTCGATACGTTAATCTTTTGTTTTCCGCAAAACATGGTGAGATTGACAACCTCATCGCAAGTTGGGGACAAAGTTCTGTGGTTGTGTTGTGCAGGTCTCCACGTTGCTACTAGCACCGGTAGTGCGCCCTGCCAAGGCTCAGCTAGCAACACCTTTGGGGTGTTTCCTTGCTCCCTCTTGGTTCGATTAAACCTTGGTTTCATCTTGAGGAAACTTTCTTCTTTGTGCTCATCATACCTTCCTCTTGGAGTTCCCAGCAGCTCTACATCAACACCGCTCCGGCATTTTACGGCGCCATACACGAGCCATCGGTCGAGCAGCACCGTCGGTGGCGAGCATGGATGGTAAGGTACTTCGCCAAACACTAGCCGAAGGTACTTGTTCATGCCTATCCTGACACACTTTTCCTTGCCTTTGCAACTCCTCCGCGCACTCGGCATGTACCGGGCCGACACCGGGACAGAATTCAAGTTCCATCACGTGTTTTCTTCGATTCAGAAATGCCAGAAATGGATGGATACTCGGCTGACCCTCGTCAAGACGAAGGGCGACGTGTACAACCCGGCAGCTCCTCCGCTTTCTTTGCCGTGAAGGAAAACCAAAGCTTCGGCGAAGAAGGCGAAGATGCTCAAAAGCGCGGGACCTCCGGCGCCTCGAGAATCCATCGAGAGGTGCGCCAACCGAGGCCCATACCAAGAAGAGGAGGAGAAGGCCGAAGCGAAGATGGCGCCAAGCGCTGAGAACCAGAACGCATGCTCGATCTCCTCAAAGCGAACTTCGCCGCCAAGAAGAGGAGCACAGATCTGCAGTTTCTCATGGACGACGAAGACACCTCGGCGATGAGCACGCCGGTCAAGGCCTGGTACATGGCGCGCCGCAACGCTATCCTCCAGGAGGACAACGCCAAGAGCACGCCAAGCTCTACGCCGAACACCTCCGCCGCCGTGCCCTCGCCGAGCTCCGCTTCGACCTCCTCCAACTAGTTGGTCGGCCACGGCGCCGACGAACCCATCCCGTCGCACCGGACACGCCGGAGGAGATCACCTCCATCAACGACTGATCGCTGACCCATTTTATCTTGTTCTGTAATAATTTGACGGCCGAACTTTTTTGGGCGTACTTCTGTCGAACACCCTATGGCCAAGACTTCGCCAGCAGGAACGAGAAAATTCAAAAATGTCACCCTTTTTTTGCTTCGCCTAGGAACTCGCCTGGGAACGCGAGTGAAAAATCGGCCGTTCCTAAGCCGAAATCTTCCTCCGTCCGACGCTATTTAGGTCCGAATTTCGGCCTGGGAACGGCCAACGAGTGGAGATGCTCTTAGGTATAGGTATAGGTATAGGTATAGATTTGGTGGGAGAGTAAACCGGTCAAAAACCAAAAAAACGTCTCTCTCTTACTGTTCCAATCAATCTGAAGACTCGGATCTACCCGCCGCAGATATAGGGCGGCATATACTAATCTTGCACGCTCCCTCTTCCTCTTTTGGTCTTCCCCCGCTCGACGGATCACCCTCTCCTCTCCCGCGCGTTCGCCAATGGCGACGCCACTGACAAGCCGCGTGGAGTCCTGGGTGCGGGACCAGGCGGCGCGGCTGCTCCCCTGGGCGCCGCCGCTCCCGGTGCCGCGGTGGCCCTGGCCCCCGCTGCGGGCTCCCGTGTGGCCCGGCGATCGCCGGCGCCAGCGCGAGCGCATGTTCCGCGAGGAGTTCGAGCGCCGCAGCATTCAGCTCCGCGAGCTCTGTCGCGCCGTCCGCGTCGACACCGTCGCCGAGCTCCAGGAGTTGCTCTGCGCCATGGTCCTCGCCGAGTGCGTCTACAAGGTTCCCTAACCTCCCACACTCTGCCCACCTTGTGTTTCTGTGACCTGATCCCGGTGGGTAGTACCTGGAGCTAGCTTTTTGTGGCTGTTGATACAAATGATGCAAGTGGCAATAGGGAACTAGTTCTTTACCAATAATGTTTATAAGTTGAAGGTTTTTGTCCAGTCACTCCGGTAGTTGGTTATGGAACTAGCAGCATCTTATGTTGGGGAAAGGTGAATAAGAGTCGGCAGGTGTCTATGTATGAGCCAAGTATAAACATGTCAACTCGGGAAAATTATGTGTCATTTGTCAACTCGTGCTCTTCGGTACGACAATCATGCGAGGTCAAGATCTTTCGGGTAGTCATTTAATATGGTTAATCTGCATCAACCCCTTCTCTGCATAGCATAACTCATTAGTGTAGAATTTTGGGATTTTATGGTCATTTCATTTGCGTATAAGCATTGTTGTGCAAATATGAAAATACAAGGAGCATTATACATTAATACAAGTAAAGTAATGTATAAAAAGGCTCTCCAAGATCCCAGTAAATATGCCACATGCCTTGTGAATGCATAATCAAGCCGATAAATCCATTCCTTCCTTTTCTCTCAGCCCTATGAAATTTGTCGAAGGCCCTCTTTTGAAATCTCAACATAACTGAGCAGAACTTTGTACATCTGAATATGTTTGTGGAACTATGTCAAATGATACTCCCGTTCTGAACATGCCAGCAGCCCAGAGTTAACAAGCTTCGCAAGGTTATGGGTAGTATGTAGTCTTACTTTTAGCGACTTCCAAAATGTGAGAAGTTTCCAGTCACAAGTCCCACATGAGAACAAGAAAGCTCCAACACCTCTGAATAAAGAGCAGCCAAATAGTAAGTGCTGTCTAAATCACCTGAGTGTCAAAGAGCTAATAGTTAATTTTCCACAAAGATGTACTTCCTCATTACCTCATGCTGAAAAAAGGGGCATACCCAGTGAAAGCTCCCACACATTGTGGGGTCTGGGGATTTTTCGAAATGGGGAGCTGTGCCCCGGCCTCTGCATTAATCGATGCACATAACCTTTTTGTTGCATAGTTTAAACATATATATCACAATCATGGATCAACTAAGGTTGAGACATGTATCAACCAGCGAAAAATGAAAATCAGCATAAAGCTATCCATTCTGAAGTCTCTAGTATGCCGCCAACCAGTAGCCTGGAATAGCAGTCCTGTGCAACCATTAGCAGCCGGTTGCATCCAGTATCCATAGGCTCTTGCTGATCCGTCGGAAGGAGATGAGGCTATTGTATGCAGCCAGCGAATAACCTGCAAAATATTTGTTCCATGTTGTTTGTTAAAAACAATAAGTACTATTTCTGGTTGTCCACATGGACCAATATAAAGCTGAAACACCAACCCGTAGTCTATCCTTATTTCTCCTGTCAACTCCATTTAACCAATTACCAAACATATTGGTGATATTAGTGGGTTGTGGTATATTTGTAAGTGAAATATATTATGCGCCAAATGATATGAGCAACGGGATAGGTAATAAACAAATGCTCAACTGTCTCAATGAGTCACAGAAACAACACTTTTTACACCCATTCCAATTCCGTTTAGCTAGATTATCTTTAGTTAACAGGACATTGTTATTCAGGAACCACATGAAGACTTTTATCTTAAGCGGGACTTTCAACTAACATAAATATGTACTCCCTCCGTTTCAAAATATAAGATGTTTTAGCTTTGTGAAAGGAGTGTATCTAGACACCTTTCAGTTGTAGATCCATGTAGGTTTGAAGTGAACCTACGCACTAAAAAGACTCTAGATACACTTCTTTCACAAAGCTAAAACATCTTATATTTTGAAACGGAGGGAGTAGGTAAGAATCTTGTATGGCTATTCATCAAGTCCAAGTACATAGATTTTACCATAAAGGAACCCGTAGGAGTAAGTTTCCAAACAAATTTATCAGGAGTGTCCGTAAGCTGAACTGTCATTAGACGCTGGCATATATGTAACCACATATTCCATTTATTACCAGTTAATGTCCTCCTGAATTCAATATTCAGTGGCGTTTGTAACATTAGCAACCAGAACATGTTTGCGTTAAGCAATATTGTATAAAGAAGGGTATTGTTGAGACTTTTATGCAGCCTTTCTCTTGCTTTTTATGCAAGGAGGCTGATTGGAACCCAGGACTCCAGGTCACAAGTGGAGATATTCTACCACTGCGCCAGGCCCGCCCTTCATAAGCCTCATGCTGAGTTAGAACAAAATTCATGGAAATGAATACCACATGCTTGGGCATGCAATTCATCCGTACCCTTATAAGCAGAAACTTTTCACATCTGCGGCAGTAGTTATTGGATGACTGAGCATTAGTCCTGGGTCACTTGGCACATTTGACCATCATGATTATGTTAATCCCCTTACTATATTGATCTATTCTTTAATATGTATCACCTTCTCCCATTTGGTGTCTTCAATAGTTGTACACATTCCCTCTATGATTTGCGTTTGTAATTGGGTTGATGCTGCCCAGCACAGTAATAATGTTCATTTTTCTTTTGGTAAAGTTCATTTCATTTTCTAACTACATGTTACCGAGTCACCTTTTTGTGCATTTCAGAGGCCTGTTTCTGAGATGCTGAGATATATCAACAAGTTTAAATCTGATTTTGGCGGGAACATTATTTCTCTTGAGCGTGTTCAACCATCCTTGGACCATGTACCACATCGGTATGCCTTAAGCTGAAATTCACACTTTTTGCCCAATATTATGGGTTCTCGGTAAGACTTTTCTAATCAAGCACCTAAATAAAGCGCAATAAGGCTTATGCTTGAATAAGTTTCTAGTAGATCAAATAATCATGTGCTGTCCTTGCTTTACATAAGCACTTTTTGTGCCATTAATATTTCACAAAGAATGAGCCTTCTCTGGTGATGATGTGGATTGTGGTGTAGTCTCGACAATGCTATACCAAGGTCTCTCAGTGAACAATATTATGGTTTTAGTGCCAGTTTCCCCTTTGCTTTGAATTTGGAGTGTACTAGCCATGTGAGTGTCATAGTGAATTCCAACATTACAGGCCGGAGTATGATATTGATTAGCACACAGCTTCAGTGCCGATTTTGGTGACTTCCCTGCATGGATAGGCCCTACGCACTGCTATGGTCACATGGCCTAAGATAAATTTGGGAGAACCCATATGAGGTCGAGTTTCATCATTGTAAACAAGCAAATAACTGAGACTCAGATACATTGTATATGACTCCTGATATAACCAAAATCAGAAACAAATGCTTTAAGTTTTGTTTTTGGTGGGCACTGAACAGAACCTCCAACAAAAGATAGGTAAAAGCCTAACTTTCAGGTCACTTACTGACAGGACATATGCACATGGAACGTGCTGCGGGCCTACTGCATTGGGCCCGGGAGTAAATGAATCTATAGCAACCAATTGCCTTGTTTGGGCTGTGTTTGTGAATCTAGGAAGTTATGTGTTGCACAGACCAGAAGCATTTGAAGACCTAGAAACTATACAAATGGCACATGAGGATATCAGGGCACACCAGAGCACGGTTAAGATGCAACACACAGGATTTGTTTGCATCCACATTTTGATTGTCCTCTTTATTAGTTTAACCAGTTATTTTATTGATTCTTAACCGTGATCTCATTTGGACATCTACAATCAAGTTTTACTTCGTTAAATCTTGACACAATCTAGCGTTCTTTAGATGTGATGTTTTCTGTAGCTCAAATAATGAGATTTTCTCATGATACGCTGTTTTTTAATGTATTTATTTGTGAAATCATGTAGATATCTGTTAGCGGAGGCTGGTGACACTCTGTTTGCTACATTTATCGGCACAAACCAATATAAGTAAGAATTTTTTTGGGAACTAAGAGTGAAATGTTTACCATGTTTACAATTGCATCAAGTTCTCCCGTGTTTTCCTTTATAGAGATATTATTGCTGATGTGAATATACTCCAAGGAACCGTATTTCATGAAGATACTGCTCAGGATTTGGCTGATGCTATTGACTCTGAGCAGAACAATGACCAAAATGGCGAAGAAAATATTGGGGTATCTTGTCGAGAAAAACCAAAACAGTTACTAAAATCAAAACCTGCTGCACACCGAGTATGCATTAGCTGTAATTATGGTTCAAAAGGTTCTCATTGTTTCTAAAAACTGATTCAGCATGGTCATAACTTGTTATCCTAATATGATAAATCATGTAGGGTTTTTTAGCTCGTGCTAAGGGAATCCCAGCACTCGAACTGTACAAACTTGCACAGAAAAAGAACAGGAAGCTTGTTCTTTGTGGACATTCGCTTGGTGGAGCGGTAGGTCATGCCTAACCTGTAGCATCTTCCCTTATTTTTTGACTGCATGCATCTTACCCTTGTTAGTACTCATGTGGCTCAAATTGTATTACAGGTAGCTGCTTTGGCTACTCTTGCAATATTAAGAATACTATCATCGGCGTCTATAACTAAAGAGGCTAACAAGCTTCAAGTGAAGTGCATCACGTTTTCTCAGCCACCTGTCGGCAATGCTGCATTAAGAGAGTAAGTTTGGTTGGAATAGCTAGAATGTGGCACTTGACACAGTGCAGTAATTGTTAGCCTGAATGTAATCTTGTCATGGTGTGATCTGCACACATAGGTTGTGTGCAGGCTGTATTGTGTAGCACACATAGGTTGTGTGCTTGCTGTGTGTGAACAGGGCAACAATCTAAAGGGTCATGTACAAGTATAAATAGGGGTGCCACCCCTCCCATGTAACTAAGCTTGGTACACTTGAGATATCCAATAAAGCTTCCTAGTAGTAGAAGCCTGTGTGTACTGTGTGTGTGTGAAGCACATCAAGACAGAGAGCTGTGATTGTGAAGCTCATATCTTTAGAAGAGAGAGGGAGATTCCTAGGTGGGAGCTAGTAGCATAGATCCAACAGTAATAATGCGACATATTAAGATTACATTTATATTATTTTATTTTAATTAATGGTAACCACTTCTTATTTGTTCCTCTTTTCATGCATTAGCTATGTTCATCGAAGAGGATGGCAAGATTACTTCAAATCCTACTGTATTCCAGAGGACGTGGTGCCCCGTATTCTGTCACCTGCATACTTTCATCACTACAATGCCCAAACACCTGAAGCATCTTTTGTAAATACAACCGTTGTAAAATCTGAAGTAAACAAGGAGACAAGTACTGCAAGGGCCGAAGATAACAATGGGGAGCAACTTGTTCTTGGTGTTGGCCCTGTTCAAAAGTCACTCTGGAGACTTTCAAAGCTTGTTCCCTTGGAAGGAATGCGGAAGAGTTTAATTGTATTTCAAAAACAAGCAAATATTTTTGGAAAGGCATCAACACAGTTGGATAGTTATTTGCAATCAAAGGTCGATGAATCAGAAGAAGAGCCACGGTCTCTTGAAATTCAAGAAGGTTCAGAAGGAATTGCTCTAACCCCTTTATCTGATAATCGTGGAGGGTTGGCTGAAGAAAACATTAGGTCTGAAAAAAGTAATGCATCTGAAGTTGGGGGTTCCCAGCGATGGGGTAGAGTACCTTCATTGCCTTCATATGTACCTTTTGGTGAGGTCAGTATTATATTCTTTTGATTTATGTACTCCCAGTGGATGGCTCTTATTTGTAGCTCCCATTGGCATCATATGGGGTGTCGCTTTATGTCACATAGTCATTAATACTGGTACACTTCTTAATTGTCGCATATATGAACAGATATTTTGTTACACTGAAAATCTTTACTGTCATTATTGTCTCAAAATTTGCTTAACTTATCACTTTATCAAATCACCACTGAACAGCTACAATTTGTTTTGAAAAACATTTTGTAGTCTTTTGGGGGCAGTCCCTTGGACCTCCACATCCTCTTATATATATAGCTGAACTTGGGTGCATCTTAACTAGTACACTATAGAATACTCTAGAATCAGGTAGGACACTAACTTAGACTACAACATACTGGAATGTTCCAGGCACTCCTAGGACAACACTACTATACTAACACTCACTGGAATATTCTAGGCTCTCCTAGGACAGTCTCCAACACTCCCCCTCAAGATGGGTGATAGATATCTATCATTCCCATCTTGTTACAAGCTGAACTACACTCTTTATTTCCTAATCCTTTAGTTAAACAGTTTGCTCGCTAGAGGTTACATGATTTATCTTAATTATACCGTCATCCAATTTCTCCTTTATGAACAAGCGATCAATCTCCACATGCTTGGTTCTATCATGTTGAACAGGGTTGTTTGCGATGTTGATCGCCGACTTGTTGTCACGCCACAAATTTAAAAGGCCTTTCCTCAACACTTTCAGTTTTGAAAGAAGATTCCTCACCCATAACATCTCACTCAAACCTTGCGACATAGCTCTATATTTAGCTTTAGTTGTTGACTTTGAAACCACCTGCTGCTTACTTCGCCATGACACCAAATTTCCCCCCACAAACACACAATAACCAGAAGTTGATCTCCTATCATCCAAGCAACTTGCCCAGTCAACATCACAATACCCATCCACATTTAGATGACCATTCCTTTTGAACCATAGTCCCTTTCCTGGACTACCCTTCAAGTACCGGAGGATTTGATTAACCGCATCCAAGTGTCCGCTCCTAGGATCATGCATGTATCTACTCACTACACTCACTGCATATGAAATATCAGGTCTTATGTGACATAGATAGATGAGTCTTCCAACAAGTTTCTGGTACTTCTTATCCACTGGATCACCAGATTCGGCACATAATTTGTGGTTTTGGTCGATAGGTGTTGATGCAACCTGACACCCAAGCATGCCCATGTCACTAAGCAAGTCCAAAACATACTTCCGCTGAGAGAGCACAATCCCTTCGGGGGATCTAGCAATTTCTATGCCAAGGAAGTACTTGAGTTGACCAAGATCCTTTACCTCAAATTCCTTGCGTAGGTTGTCTTTCAGTCGTGATATCTCCACCGCATCATCTACTGTGATTATGATATCATCAACATATATAGCAAGGATTGTAATCTGGCTATTTGAGTGCCGATAGAACATCGTATGATCCCCATCACACTGCTTATATCCCATACCACATACAACTCGTCTAAATCTATCAAACCATGCCCGTGGAGATTGCTTGAGGCCGTATAGAGATTTTCTCAACCTGCATACCTTTCCTGATGTTCTAGGAGTGGAGAAACCAGGCGGGATCTCCATGTATACCTCCTCCTGTAAATTTCCATGCAAGAATGCATTCTTGACATCCAACTGCTGCAAAGGCCACCCAAAGTTAGTTGCACAAGAGATTAGGATCCTCACTGTGTTCATCTTTGCCACCGGCGCAAATGTCTCATCATAGTCAATCCCAATGTTTGACTATATCCTCTGGCAACTAGTCTTGCCTTGTACCTTTCAATTTTCCCTTCTGGATTTTGTTTCACAGTGTAAATCTATTTACACCCAATAGCTCCCTTTCCTGCTGGAAGATGTACAAGTTCCCAAGTTTTATTCCTTTCGAGAGCATTTAACTCCTCTATCATGGCCTCACGCCACTTCGGGTCTTGCTTTGCTACTTTCCAGTCTCTTGGGATCACCACGGGTTGCAATGATACAATGAAGGCCAAGTAGTTTGTTGATAGAGATGTATATGATACATAATTAGCTATGTTATGCTCATCTCGGTACCAATTTGGAGGTTTTCTAGCTCCAACTCGGATTCCTTTTCTTAAGGCAATGGGCAAGTCCATTGAATCTCTCGTATTAGATGGACCTGTGCCCTTAGTCAATTCAACAATTTCAACACTTGTTGGAGCATGTTGCTCCCCTGGCACCTATGTGTCACCTGCTGTAGGAGCCGCGCCCTCAGTCGATTCAACAATTCCACCACTTGTTGGAGCATGTTGCTCCCCCTGCACCTGTGTGTCACCTGCTGTAGGAGCCTGTTGCTGCTGCTTATGTTGTGGTTTTCTCCGTGTATACACTTTTAAGTTTTCTTCCTCATTTGGCTTTCTCCATCTATCTTCACTTGCAGGAGATGGAATTGAACCAACAACAACTCTCGATTGTTCATCTTCCTTTGTCCTCAACGATTCGGTCTCACTCTCGACTAGCATCAATTGTGCTAGGAGAGTCAAAATCAAACAACAGTGAGGTCCGTCTTCTCTCCGTAGAACGGCTCGGACTCTCTAAATGTCATATCCATGCTAACAAATGTTCTCCGCTCACTAGGGCTCCAACACTTGTAGCCCTTTTGTCCAGATGGGTATCCAATGAAGATGCACTTCACAGCACGTGGGTCCAATTTTCCTACCGAAGGTCTATGGTCTCTGACAAAGCATGTACACCCAAACACCTTTGTTGGAACAATGAACTCATTTTTACCAAAGATCATTTCATATGGGGTCTTCATCCCAAGAATTCTTGATCGCATTCGGTTGATGAGATAAGTAGCAGTCATAACTGCTTCACTCCATAAGAATTTTGGCACATTCATAGTAAACATAAGCGATCAGGCTACCTCTAGCAGATGTCAATTCTTCCTCTCAGCTACTCCATTCTGTGGAGAAGTATCAGGGCATGAAGTTTGATGAAGTATTCCTTTTTCTGAAAGAAAGTTGCCAAATTCATGGTTTACATACTCTGTCCCATTATCAGTCCTGATAATTTGAATACCAATGTTGAAACGATTTTGGATATATGCATAGAAGTCCCTGAAACAACTAAGAACCTCACTTTTTTTGTTTCATGAGATATATCCAAGTCATCCGCGAGTAACAGTCAATGAAGGTGACAAAGTACTTCATTCCACTAATAGAGACCATAGGAGAAGTCCAGACATCAGAGTGAATCAACACGAAAGGCGATGTGCTTCGGAGTCCACGACTCACATATGATGTCCTTGTGTGTTTTTCATATTCACAAGCATCACACACAAGTTTTTCTTTATCCACCTTCTTCATTTCCTCGGGAAATATCTTACTCATAGTATCAAAGGACATATGGCCCATTCGACAATGTAAGAGTATCACCTTTGCTTCATCGTCACCGGCAACAATTGTCAAAGCGGTGCATAATGCATCATCTGTTTCATGTCTATCCAAGTACCATAGTCCCTTATGCCTGATGCCAACCCCAAGTCTCCTTCCAGTTGTCCTCTCCTCAATTATACACTTGTATCGGTCAACAATAATTTGACAATCAATGTCGTCAACCAAGGCACTCATAGACACCAAACTCACTGGAAATGATGGAGCATACAAGACCGAAGACAATGTAATTGACAGAGTGCATTTCACCATGCCGACTCCTTTGATGGGCTGATAAGTTCCATCAGCTGTTTGGATGGTCTCTTTATGTATGGGTGGATTTAGCGCATATGATGCGAACTCACTCCACCTTCCTATGACATGTGCAGATGCTCCCGAATCTAGTATCCAATTTGAACAAGTTCCGTTTAATGTAGGAGCTCGATTTGACATACCTTCTTCCGCTTGTGCGAGATTTACACAATTTCGTAGGGCTGTTGTTTTTTCACCTTGCTTTGGAACTTCCGCAATCTTCTTCGACTCTTTCAATTCTTCTATCTCTTTCAACAATTGAGTCATTTGATGAAGTAGCTTCTCAATTTTTTAATTTTCCCCCATTGATCAGTGTTGCTGAAAAGCACCAACAAACAAGCTTCTATGACTCCTATCTGCTCTAGTTGACCTTCTCTTGGAGATCACTTGAGCAACAATAGTGAAAGGCTAGGTTCAGTACTTGAGACTGAATCCACAACGCTGTTCAGCTGTTCTACAAGTCCAGCCTGCACACGCTCTTCTCCGTAGCTATAGCACAACCCAAACCACTCCTCCGCTGCTGTACAGCCCACTCCTAGCTGCACTGTCTGACCACTTCTCCTGGCTGCACTACACACACACCGCTGTCCGCCACCACAGAAACCTCAAAGTGGAGCAGCACAACGTCTGGTCCCTGTTGCTTTTGCTAAGAGACACGAGCTCACGAAGCTCTCTCTTCCGTCCTCTGCTAGCAGCAAACAACAATCACCTCTGCTTTGAGCAGCTGCAACTCCCTTGCTTCTCCTTACTTCTTCCCTACGAGTCAACCTAGCCAACACTTTTCCACCTGAGCTAGCTACCCCTGTCTGCACTCACACCTGAACGCCTAGAGCTCCTCCACAAGCCGCTGTTTCACCACAGGCCACCACTAGGAACAAGCGCCCCCTTCCTCAGCTTATGCCACGGCATAGCAGCCCTGCTTCATCACCATTGCCACTTCTCAGGAGAACCTTGCTCTGATACCATGTAGTCTTTGGGGGGGGGGGGGAATCTGGGATGGGCCAGTCCCTTGGACCTCCACACCCTCTTATATATATAGCTGAACTTGGGTGCATCTTAACTAGTACACTATAGAATACTCTAGAATCAGGTAGGACACTAACTTAGACTACAACATACTGAAATGTTCCAGGCACTCGTAGGACAGCACTACTATACTAACACTCACTGGAATATTCTAGGCTCTCCTAGGACAGTCTCCAACACATTTCCTGCTTCTTGTTTGGTTTTGTATGTTTGCTCTGTCTCTGATTTTAAACTTTGCCACAATACAGATTCTTATTATTATCTTTTCCTTTCACATTTGAAATGGATGCATTTGCTATAATTATTTTCTTTTCCTTTCACATTTGAAATGGATGCATTTGCTATTTGTTATTCTTTACTTCTGCAAAATGTGTTTAGTCCTAGACTTGCTCATGTTTAAAATAGAAAGATAGCGCATGTTATCATCTAAGAGCATCTCCAACATGCACTAAAATTGGGCGGCGCCCAAAAAAACAGCTTTTTTGGGCGCGGGAGGGCAAAAAACGTGCTCCAGCAGGTGCTCAATCCTAGGATGTGCCCAAATTATTTTTGTGCATGCCCAAAAAAGCCCAATCACGCGCTGCATGTTTGCGGCACACACTGCCGTGCGCTGCAAAATCTCACCCCACGTGATGCAACCCAACACTCAGCATTCACCATTGGTCCACATCGTGGTACACCAACCACTCGTACAAAGGTGAATTCTTTCCATCTCTTACCGTCCATTGGCTATCGTGTGAATGGAATCCTACTTTACACCAACCACTCGTACAAAAGGTGAATTCTTTCCATCTCTTACCGTCCATTGGCTATCGTGTGAATGGAATCCTACTTGAGACAAATGCCCGTGACATGAATAGGTCCATGACCATGATGCCAAGAGGAGACGACAAGGATGAACCTAGAGCCAAGACACCCAAGCAAGAAGCCTAGAAAAGAAGACGGGAGAAGGATTAGGCGCCGAACTGGCGCGCCAGAATCCAGCGAACTTTCTGCAGCTAGGACCGGCCGACCAGGAATCCCACGTAATTCCTGGTCACCACCGGCAAATGCCAGTCTGCGTACTGTGTAGGGTTTGATGCCTAGAATATTCCCTCCTACCTACCCCTTCGCCCCTAGTACTATAAGCCCCCTTGTGGCTCAGATCTAGTCAGAGTTGATGATGAATTAAGGCATGTGCCTAACCCTAGATGGGAACCCCCTCTCAGTAGATTATCTATGAGTTGTACAAGGCCTTGGAGTCGTGCCCTTCTCCAAGTCGTCAAGACCCTCCTCAAGTGTTTGGTCTCTCCTTGTCAAGGATTCTAATAGTGCTCGGTCTCTCCCCTTTGGGATTCTACTTGGTTGCTACTCCTTGATTTGGATTGTATCATCCGCTTGCCGATCTCTCCTTTGGTGATTCTACCGCAAGGTCTCTCACTGAGGATTCTATTGGATTGGTTGTTCGAACCAACAGGAGCAAATCGAATCGGGTGTGATTTGGCATGTGATTGTATCTTTACCTTGCATTAGAGTTGTACTTGTCGTGTTCATCGCGTGTCCCCTCACTCCCCGCCTCAAATCCGTGAAGATCGGGCCACCTTAAGGGTAAATCCACAAGGAGACCCATATCAACTGGTATCAGAAGCTTTTGGTCGTCACGGATTTGACTTCGTTCATCAATTTTCACCATAAATTCGAAAATACCAAAAATATTGCCTCAAATTACTTTTGGATCGATCTCTCGATTTGGTGAGTTTTTCGTGGTTTTAGTCCATAGATCTGTTGCTTTGGGTGTCAATCTACCATCCTTGAACCTTGCTCCAGTCCAATCCCAACAGATTTGCGAAAATTTTCCGAGATTTGACTTTTTGAGTTCGTCACGAACAGATTTCGGCGAGCATTCCGGCGAACCGGTTCTACCGCCAAAATTTCCGGTGAGAATCCCGGTGTGCCGGACTCACCATTGGAAATTCCGGCGAGAGAACCGGCGCCGCCGGCTGCTCCGCCGAAAATTTTGACAGCCCCATTTTTGGCTGTTTTCCTCTCGCGTTGTTCGTGTTTTCACGAACGTGTTGTCCTGACTAACATCAAGCTTCCGCAAATCATAACATCCCGCGCTCCTTGACACCGCGACGACCGAACATCATCCCCAACACCGGTAGCAAGTCGTCAACAATACCAAAGGTATAACTTGCTGCACCTTGTTAACCCTTCTTCCTTTGTGTGTATCTATCCTATGAGAGTAGCTCATTTTGTGTTTTCCTAAGCATTGTGCACTTGCCCTTGGAAAGTGAGTGTGTAAGCAAATACAAAAGTTGACATAGTAGTATAGAAAGGGAGAAAAAGCAAAAGAATAAAAAAAGTAAAAGAAAAATAGAACGATACATAGTCTCCCAATACAAAGAGAGTATCAAGCTTGTAAGCAAAGAGAGAGAAAGAGCGCGACCAAGGCAAGTCAACAAATCCGTTGCATCCTCTTTTGGCGAACGAGTTGTGGTCTCTCCTTGCGTTGGCACGACAACCGAGCTTAGTCTTCGTTAGGACATTTTGTGCTCATTTTCATAGTCGTGCTAACCACATCCGTCTCCGCGTGTGTTCCTTCGTGTTTTTGTAGATCGTATCCTTTTTGCTTTCGATCTTTGGTTCTTTACCACCTTTAACAATAACCTTTTCGTTTGGTTGTTCCTTTTGCTATCCAACTTCCTAACCTAGCACCATAGGCCTTTGTGTGTGTCTTGTGTATTCGCTCTGCTCTCGGCAAGAACAACCTTTTCAATTTTTGACTTGGTGAGGCAAGGTAGCACATACCATATCACCAATACAACCCTTTTCAATTATGGTCATACAACGTGTCTAGGGGAAGCGGAGAGAGCGGAGAGAGTGGAGATGGCAACTTCAACAACCAAGATGGTTTCGCCACGCGCCACAACTTATGGGCACAACGCCAAGAATTCAATGCCTAATTTGAGAGGCTTGAGAACCGGCTTGATGAAACTTTTCGAGAGTTCGACTACCGTGACCGGCAACGCCAAGTGGAGCATAATGCTCACTTCCAAGCTCTCCACCAAGCTATTGCCAACCTTGGCAACCGTCATGGACATCATTCAAGCTTGTCAAGTTCGTCTCGTACGTGCTCCTCAAGTCGTCATGGCGACGCTTTGCGCTCACACTCTCATCATGGAGAACCCCACCACCACAATGGGGAACACCAAGCTTGTCATCGATAAGAACAAGCGGTTGATCCACAAGCTCAACAACCGCACCACGCAAGACATCATCGGCACCGTGACCATCATGCTCATCCACAACAACAAGACGAACATGGTCGCCCACCGCAACAAGCAATGGTACAAGCGCAACCTCCACAAGAACAAAAACGTCATGGTGAAGACCACGGCAATGATAGGCGCCAACACCCACACCATGACCACTGTCAACCACAAGTCAATCGAGCACCGCAATGGGATACAAGTGATGATGATGAGGATGCACGCCGCGCGAGACGCAACAACCGCTATGCTCAACCCCACCATCGTCATCAACAACCAATGAATGCAAATGATCCCGAGCAAAGGCGTAGAAGAGACTTTGAGAATCATCAAGCTCCTCCTTCACCACCTCCTCGAGACAATCAAGCTCCTCCTCCACGCACACCAAGTGAAACGAGCATGAGACAAGAACGCCGCAACTACCTCCGTGAGCATGAAGATGGCAAGTTTGGCAAGCTCAAGTTCATTATGCCCAAGTTCAAGGGAGAAGAAGACGCCGATGCATACATTGATTGGGAGCTCAAAGTTGATAAAATCTTCCGAGTTCACAACTACTTCGAAGAGAAGAAAGTTGCAATGGCATCCCTTGAGTTTGAGGACTAGGCAAATGTTTGGTGGGAAGACTACCAAAAAATTGTGAGAACCAAGATGAGCCTCCAATTGAAACTTGGACGGAAATGAAGGAAGTGATGTACAAGAGATTCGTTCCCGAGCATTATAGACAAGATCTCTTCGACAAGCTACAAAATTTGAGACAAAGCACAAAGTCAATTGAAGAGTTCTACAAGAAAATGGAGAAAACTATGATGCGAGCCGATGTGAGAGAGCTCGAAGAGCAAACAATAGCAAGGTTTCTCAATGGTTTGAGCCTCCCAATAAGGAAGATTGTTGACTTTCAACCATACAAGAACCTCACCAAGCTCCTCCATCAAGCTACCAAAGCCGAGCATCACTTGCAAAAAGAGAATGCTTATGAGAAGACAAAGGCATACTTTGTGTCCATCAATGCAAATGCTTCTAACAAGCCAACAAACCAAGCATCGAGCTCATCCAAGCAAGCAAAGACCACGATAGCATCCTCCTCCAATACGACATCGGATAGTCAAGTCACTTGCTTCAAGTGTGGAGTAAAGGGCCACAAGTCATATGAGTGCACCAACACACGAGTGATGCTTACGAATGAGAATGGCGCAACCTACTCCGTGAGTGAAGAGGAATATGAAGCGTTGACTCAACGAGCAATTGCAAGGGAAGCCGCGATGGAAGTGGATGACACCCTCATATGCAAGCATGATCCAAGCCCTTCCCTAGTCCTTGCTCAAGTCTTGACTACAAAGTCGATACCAAGAGAGGACCAACGCCTCAATATCTTCCAAACTCGTGCCGGAATTGATGGCAAGTCCATAAAGGTGATCATTGATGGAGATAGTTGCCACAATCTTGCAAGTATGGAGCTTTCTGAGAAACTCAAGTTGCCATGCATACGAGGGCATCGTGCAGCCAACAGAATAGGTCCTGGTTGGTTAAGCCAAAGACCAGGACAACTAAGCCTATCTGAAACTTAAACAGAGAGAGAGAGAGGCTAACAGCGTCAGAACCAACCCTGACGAACTGTCTAAACTGGCTACTCTGAAGATGCAGGGTTTATGCTAACAATCTCCCCCTAATCCCTGCCATCTTCACTTTATTTGAGCTACACCTATCCTACCTCGCATCTCCTGGAACTTGACTCGACCCAGAGGTTTCGTCAGATGTCGAAGCTGCGACTCTGTCTTGGTGAACTCACGAGGATCTGCCCCTTCTCCACACACTCGCGAATGTAGTGGGACCGAGGTCAATGCTTGCTTCTCTCGTGAAACACGGGTTCTTGATCGAGGAGATAGCGGACTGATTGTCCACCATCGAGTAGCTGCTTTTGGTTCTTCTTCCTGAAATCACCTAGCAGCCTCATGCCAAATTGCTTGTACGCCCGCGGTGGTAACTGCAATGTACTACCTCGCAGGACGAGAGCGCCACCACCTTTTGTTTACGGGATTGCGGTGGACCGGGTTGTCGCCGAGGAAGAAGAACACTCTGTGGTGCTCTTCCTTGTGTCGGCGTCGCCGCCATGTCACATCCGAATCCTTTAGTCCAGCACTGGTTCCTCCCTTTCTCCCATAGACACACCGTAGTCCAAGGTTCCTGCGACATACCGCAGAATGTGCTTCACCGCCGTCAATGCTCCTCGGTTGACGCCCATGAACTCGCTCACGTATCCACGGCATAGGTGATATCTGGCGAGTGTGAGTCAGTCTTGGAGGTGCCAACCACACTTCAGAGTGGGTGGCGTTGACGGCCGGCGGTGCTATCCTTGCCGAGCTTTAGTCGCGTCTCCATAGGACGAGCAAGCATTGCAACCTCGTGAGTCCGCCTTCTCCGACACTCTTGGCGTCTGAGGTCCAGGCAAGGTGATGCCGATCGCACTGACGCACTCGATGCCCGGATAGTAGCCGAGCGGCCGAGGTCGCTCATGCGAAATGCCCTTCATCTCCTCCTTGAACTGGAGATCACCGTCGCTGCTCCGGTGATGACGAGATCGTCCATACACCCCAACAATCAGCTTGTCGCGGATGTGACGGCGTGCTCGGACTCAACGTCTTTGAAACCGGTGGCGCCATAGTGGCATCAAGCTTGGCATTCCAGCACGAGGAGCCGCTGCGAGTCAGCCTTCTGGCGCAGCGGACCTTCCTCTTCTCGGCGTGACGACAAATCCGGCGGTGCGCATGACGTACACCTCCTCCCGGAGGTCACCGTTCAAGAATGTCGATTCACGTCCATGTGATGAGCCGCCATCCTTCCGGCAAGAGCGAAGCGAGCGAAACGGACTCGATTACGGCGAAGCGGCTACCTCGTCAAAATCGACTCCTTGTTGCTTTGGGCGTAGCCTTTCGCCACAAGTCTCGCCTTGTGCTTTATGATGGCGCCCATCGTCGTGCTTGACCTTGAAGACCCACTTCAGCCGATAGGTTTGTGACCTCGGCGGTCGGTCATCTCCAGTCGATTCCCTCAATTGCCGTCATCTCCTCCGGATTGCTGCCGCCGGCTGGATCCTTCTCGACCTGCGGCAGCGGCTCCTCTGCAGAGGTGAGGAAGAGCCATTCCGCTTTCGGCGCCATCGCAGCCCAATCAGATTGGCGACACGGCGGTAGCGGGATTTCTGGTCGAAGGTGCCGTCGTGGAGCTCGGGATCTGGTCTTGTGGAGGTGTGGCGAAGCTCTATCGCAGCTGCATGGTGTTGCGGCGATTCTCGATCAGACCGGTGTGGTAGTGGCGTGGTAGCGACGACATCTGTTCGTGGCGTCTCCGCGTCGGCTCTAGGCTCGGTCCCGCTTCGCCTCAGGCCAATCTTTGTCACCGCTGCCGTTTCAGCTCTGCATACTCCGTGTACTCGATGACGAAGTCGCCGGTGTCGCGGGTATCTGGATCTCCCGACCAGTCCCATGCACGTCCTTCTTCAAAGACGACGTCGCGCGACACCACCACACGCTTAGTCGCAGGGTCATACAGCTGTATGCTTTGCTTCTGGCTCGTGGCGAGGAACACGGTGGGAGCTGCGATCATCAAGCTTCTTGAGGCTGGCCTCGTCGTCTTCACATGTGCCTGCAACCGGCACGAAGGTAATGGACATCTGGTTTGTGCCGTGCCACGCGCCTCGAAGGTGCGCCCGTCACGCCGCGGGTGAATGAGCGGTTGAGCACGAAGGCGGTGGTCACCGCCTCCCCGTAACGCAGCCGCATGCCCATTGCCTTCAACATGCTCCGCGCCATCCCGACGATTATGCGATTCGGCGCTCCGCGCCCCGTTTTCTTTGTGGTGAGTGCAGGCGGTGGTGCAGGTGCGAAGTCCTCGACGTGAATTCTCCCCACGATCGGTCACGGAGGGTGCGGGCGCTTCGACTCCATCTCCGCTGCTGCTGTGAAGCGTTGAAGCGCGGCAGCGGCCTCGTCCTTGGTTCTCAGGAGAGTGATCCACATCATCCTGCTATGATCATCGACCAGGAGCAGGAAGAACCGTCTGCCTCCGTGCGTCGGTGGCGAGATGGGGCCGCAGAGGTCGCCGTGAACAAGTTCCAGGCGGATGCCTTGAACTTTGCCTTTGCGGAACGGCATCCTCTTTGCTTCCCAGCAAGGCACGCGTCGCAGATCTCCTCTGGGTGCGTGATCTGAGGCATGCCGCGCACCATTACCTTGGCCGCGAGGCGCTCGAGCCCCTGGAAGTGTTGGTGGCCGAACCTGGCGTGCCAGAGCCACGCGGTGTCTCCGGTGCGTGCCAGCATGCAGGCTGGTCTCACGATTGGCAGGCGAGTGGTACGTGCGATTCGAGCCCGGCGCGACTATCACCCGCTGAGCCTCGCCGCGCCGTCATGGTGCCGCCCTTGATGTGCGTGGGGCACCCGATCTCATCGAGCGCCCTATCTTGGCGACGCTGCTCAAGCCTCGGGATCCAAAGACACGTTTGTCAATGCGCGGTGCTGCCCTCCGGTAGCGAAGAAAACCGCCCCACGCCGTGTATCTCAACAGCGGCCGTCGCCAAACTTGACGCGGCGAGATCTTGTTGTCGAGCTCGGAGAAAGGCGTTGGCGTCGCCGGTCATGTGGTTCGACGCGCCCGGTGTCGAGAACCACACAAGCATCAGCGCTTCCGTCCCATGGCGGAGCTCGGCGTCTGTAGCGCTCTTCGTTGAGGTAGGCCGCTGCGCATCTGCGAGCCGCGTCGCCCATGTCATCGCCACGCCGCGCGCCATGAGCATGGCGGGTCGGCATCGTCCTCGCCTTGCGAGATGCGCTGGGCCTCGCCGTCCGCTTCTTCTTCACGCATTCACGGGCCCAATGGCCCTTCTTCTTGCAGTAACGACACTTGTCGTCTTTGGACGCGCCGCCGCCGCGCGCGCCGTCCTCGCCCCCGCTCGGGCGATGATTCTTCTGCTTGCCGCCGGATCCGGAGCGGACCGCTGATCCGTCTTTGGCGGCCACTGCTGCACGCCACTCCTCCTCCGTGAGAGCAAGCGCCGCCGCGTCGATCTCGGTTCGCCGCGTCCCTCGGAGGCGCCGCCCGCCATTTCGTCGTCGACGAGATCAAGGTCAGCGAGTTTCAATGGAACATGCCATCTGCGCGATACAGGCGGGGCGACCCGCGGTATCTTCTGCGCCATCGAAGTTCCGGCGTGGTGTCGCCCGAGGCTGCAGCTTCGATGACCGGCTGGACACGCCGCAGGAGAAGTCCTCGGCGCTCCCGCTCTTGAATGCCGGTCGAAGTCCTTGCGGAGCTTCTGGCGGCGCGCCTCCCGGACGCGATCCACCCCCACGCGCATTGTCTTGATGGTGTCCTAGGCCACCTTGGCGTTGTCCTTCGCTGCCAATATCTGCACCATCTCCGGTGGCACAGAGCGCAGAATGGCGCCGAGCGCCGCCCTGCCGCTCCGGCATCATCATCATCTGTGTCGCAACCTGAGCCCAGCCGCCGGAGCTGACACGCATCGAGATCGCCACTCGGTGTAGTTAGTGCGTGTGAGTGGGCGATTCGCGAATCGCCGCCGCCCGTCTCCCGTCTGACGTCTCCCTCACTCGACCCTCGCGCCGCCGCCATCCTTTCCTTCTCGCCATCTCACGGCTCGAGGCGCTGGACGAGAGGACCCCTGCGGCGTGTTGGTCTTAGGCTGGCCGACGCCGCCAAGGTGGAGTCCCAACCATGGGGTTAGGGCTCGATACCGGATGAGGTCTGTCTCTCTCTCTCTCGAATTCTATGAACACGACAAGCGAGGCGAGAGTTTTTGGTGCCGTAACAACCGCTGGCTTTTCGATCTTTCCTTCCTTTTATTCATTACGAGAAAGCGTGTTGAGCTCCACGATCCATGTTTCCGTGCCATCCCACGAGGGCATCGTGCAGCCAATGAATAGGTCACAGTTGGTTAAGCCAAAGACCAGGACAACTAAGCCTATCTGAAACTTAAACAGAGAGAGAGAGGCTAACAGCGTCAGAACCAACCCTGACGAACTGTCTAAACTGGCTACTCTGAAGATGCAGGGTTTATGCTAACATAGAGCACCCTCATCCATATCATGTCAAATGGCTTGATGACAATGGAGCACTCAAGATAACATCAAAGGTCAACGTCTCCTTCAAGATTGGCCCATATGAAGACACCGTCGAGTGTGATGTCGTGCCAATGTCCATGTGCCACATGCTACTTGGGAGACCATGGCAATACGATAGAAGAGCCATACATCATGGTAGCACTAACCAATACTCCTTCAAATGGGACGACAAGACATTTGTGCTCCAACCAATGACGCCAAGCCAAGTTATTGCATCAAACATGATATCTGTGCACAAGATAAAGCAAACTAAGGACCCTTGTGAGATGAGTGGTGAGAGAGTGAACCACTATCACGAGAGCGAGTGCCACAAGCCCCAAACGAGTGGAAAAATCATGAGTGCCACGACACAAGCCACCAAATGTGAGAAGAGAGATTTGAGTGTGACCCATACTAACAATCCTTCATACAATTCTCTCTTTGTTGTCGGTTTTGCAAGGTACTCAAGATAGACAACCACCCGCAAGGATCATGCTACAAGATCTCCAACCACAACATGATGGTAAGAAGTACCACAAGCTCTTCAACATGTTTGAGAATGGCTTTGACACCGGTGATCCGTCCGTGTCCAAGAACAAGGCCAAGGGCACACCTCCTTCCTTGCATGATGGGAGAACATCGTCGAGGTCGACTCGTTTTCAAGCGGGGGGAGATGATGCAGCCCAACACTTAGCATTCACCATTGGTCCACATCATGCTACACCAACCACTCGTACAAAGGTGAATTCCTTCCATCTCTTACCGTCCATAGGCTATTGTGTGAACGGAATCCTACTTGAGACAAATGCCCATGACATGACTAGGTCCATGACCATGATGTCAAGAGGAGACGACAAGGATGAACTTGGAGCCAAGACACCCAAGAAGAAGCCTGAAAAAGAAGACGGAAGAAGGATTCCGGTGCTAGGCCACGGAATCCACTGAACTTCGGCGCCAGATCGGCCGACCGGAATCTCCGCGTAATTCCGGTCACCAAAGCAAACCGCTGACGCCAAACACTATACAGAATAGCAAACCGGTGCCCGCCAGAAATACCGGCGCCAATTCCGGTGTGACCAGACTTATCGCTGGAAATGCCAGTCTGCATACTGTGTAGGGTTTGATGCCTGGAATATTCCCTCCTACCTATCCCTTCGCCCCTAGTACTATAAATAGCCCCCTTGTGGCTCAGATCTAGGAAGAGTTGATGATGAATTGAGGCATGTGCCTAACCCTAGATGGGAACCCCGTCTCAATAGATTATCTATGAGTTGTACAAGGCCTTGGAGTCGGTGCCCTTCTCCAAGTTGTCAAGACCCTCCTCAAGTGTTTGGTCTCTCCTCGTCAAGGATTCTAGTAATGCTCGGTCTCTCCCTTTGGGATTCTACTTGGTTGCTACTCTCTCCTTGATTTGGATTCTGTCATCAGCTTGCCGATCTCTCCTTTGGTGATTCTACCGCAAGGTCTCTCGCCGAGGATTCTATTGGATTGGTTGGTCGAACCAACAGTAGAAAATCGAATCGGGTGTGATTTGGAGTGTTTTTGTATCTTTACCTTGCATTAGAGTTGTGTTCGCCGTCTTCATCGCGTGTCCCCTCACTCCCGCCTCAAATCCGTGAAGATCGGGCCACCTCAAGGGTAAATCCACAAGGAGACCCATATCACCACGTGCAGCCAAACCCCTCCCTCTGCGACCGCTGCCGGCCACCAGACTGCCACAGATGGCGCCTCCGATGCGAACTCCGCCCACTGCAGAGCTTGGCCTCGTCGTCTTCTTCATCTGAGCAGAAGGAATTGAGCTAGGAAGCCCTGCAGCGTCTCCTGGTGGGTCGAGCACGTCTCCATCAGATTCGCCGGCTTCATGACCGCCATCTTCCTCAAGGCGTCGGATTTGGCAACGTACGGGGACGTGTTTGGCAGGGGATGGGATCCTCGGCCTGCTGCGGCGCTGATGTGTGGACAGTGGTCAGCAGGGCGGCGACCGACGAGTGATTTTGCTAAATCGATTTGGCAAAATTGATTCCTCCTGCCCCATTCCTTAATCTAATCCTTGCGTCTACTCTATGTTAGGAGGCGGAGCTAGCTGCGGAACCTAGATCGATTGCGCCAAAGACTGCAGCCATGAGACAGAGGTAGCTGAGTCTTGCCTTGCGTGCAGTTGATCCCGTTTATGGATTCGGTTTAGGAAAAAAATCTTCCTTTTTTGAAGATTCAGTGCAGCGTAGATTTGTGTGAGATGTTGAATTTCTTTTCTCCTGCCTCCTGTGTGCGTGTGCGAATTTTTGTGAGAATTGAGCTCGGCGACGGTCGGATCCGCCTCTCTCCCTCCCCACCGTCCGATTTCATCCCCGGTGCCCTATTTTAGGGCATCTAGAAAAGCTGCAACCGCTGCGTGCCCTATTTTAGGGCATCTGGAAAAGCTGCATCTGGTTTCGTGCCCAAAAACTGCTAATTTGGTGCCCAAAAACCAAAAAGTGGTGCCCTATTATCGGGCATCTATTGGAGATGCTCTAAATTTTCTTGTTTGTTGACTAGAGCAGCACCTTAGGTTATTGTAAGCTTCCATGCACACGGTTCCACAAGCATCGGATAATTACTTGATCGCTAGCACTCTAGTATATAGTGACACTCCTTTTCTGGCTTGGCAATTTTTATAGGAATGCCTTCTCAGTTTGTGAATTTCTAGGGCAACAGTTGCATCACAGCATCTCCAACAGCCGCGCCAGCGCGGGAACACGGCGCTCCAGCAGGTGCGGGAAAAACTTTGCCGCACGCGGCAAAGAGCGGCGTCGCGGCGCCAAATTTCCGGCTCCCGCTCAGCGCACGCGCACACCAACCGCTGTGAAAGTTCCTATCCCCTTCCTCTTCCACCGCTTCGCGAGCGCGCATCTAGCCGCTTCCGCCGCCATGCCGCCACGCCGGGGAAGCAACTTCGGCTACTGTGGAGTGCGCCTGTGGCCGGCGGGCAACTTCTACGCGGAGATTCGCGTCGGCAACGATCGCATCGTCCTCGGCACCTTTGAGACCGCGCACGAGGCTGCGCGTGCATACGACGCGGCCGCCACTCGCCACGACATGAAATTCCACGACGTCAACAGCCGCGAGCAGGCGGAGATGCTAGCGCTGCTGCCGTGCCTCGTCACGCAGGAAGAGCAGTGGCGTCACCGCGCGCTCCAGTGATGCCTCTTCGTCGCCGAGGAGGACGAGCGCGTCCGTCAGTCCTGGGCGTGTAGCATCCCGGAGGGTGTCGTGGCGGAGGTGGAGTTCTACGCGAGGAGGAAGAGGGACCGAGCGCGGAGGAGGGCCGCCAAGGCGCGGAAGAGGGCCTTCATCCTCGCGCAGCTAGACGGGCTGTCGACGATTCCGTCTGACGACGACCGTTGGCTCGACCTCTTCTCGTTGACACCGGTCGAGAGCTCAAAGGAGGACGAGGATGACTTCGATTGGTAGTTTTAGTCGCCCTAGTACTGGTTCTAGTATGGTTGCTTGCTTGTAAAATAGTTGTAGTATTTGTAAAATAGTTGTATTTCGTACTCGTTCTACTATAATCCGTTTCATCTATGAACTATATTTTCTGTCTTTTATTTTGCCTTTTTGATCTATTTTAGTCTACATACGTGTGTGTTTGTTGTTTGCGCCGGCTGCGCGCGCTGTAAATTGCAGCGCCTGGTGAAGGCGCTGTTTTCGCGGCCCGCCGCACGCTGCATTTTAGCGCTTCTGGTGAAGGGGACCGCCAGCGCGCGGGGGAGGGGGGGGGGGGGACACACAATTGTCTAATCTAAACTCTCCAAAAAATGCCTTCATGTATGTACCGAATCATGTTGTCACTGTTCCATGCTGATGTTTTTGTTTCTGCCTTTGCCTGGTTCAGTTTTTATATTTCATAACATCTTGACATAATCATGCAATGTAAATGTTGAGTTCTGTTCATATTTTCTCCATGCTAGACACTATTTAGTATATAGATACATCCAAATTTTGGTAAATTCCCGACATCTATTTTGAGACGGAGGGAGTACTAAACTTCAGGGTCTGCAATATTTGAAAACAAATTCTTATCAGATTATCATGAAAAGAATAGAGCTTTCACTTCTGTTGATGGCATTGATTTTAATGTTTTCCAGCTTTACCTGTTGGGTGATTCATCAATCAATACACTTTCAGATTCAGAATACTCCAAGATGACGTCGGTATGAACTTTTTATTTCGGTCTCGTTCAATTCTTAAAATAAAAAAATTAGGGATCGTGTATTGTTTCTCTTGTGTTATGATGTTTTGTCATATTGGATCTACTCATTTCTCTTGCTATGTTCTGGCAAAGGCATTTGCAGGTGCAGTCTGTTATAACAGAGTTAAGAGAGCGCCTTCAATCACACTCGATGAAGTCCTACAGAGCCCGCTTCCAAAAGTAAGATATTTTAATTGTGTTCAGTAAGCACATTAGAACAAATTCTCACCCAAACTTCCATTATAGCTAACTCAAAGCTGTACATGGTTTTCTCAAAATAAGAAAGGAAAATATTTTCGGAGAAACCAAAGGAAATATGCATCATTTCATATCTCTTTTTTGCTGCAAGCATTTTTCAAAAGACAACTCAGCACTAAAAGTTATGATCTTTATGCAGAATGTTTGATGTGTGCATGTGTGCTAATACCCCCCTCTTTACGGGCATCGAGCAATTGCAACAATTTTCACATCTACAACAGCTACTTGGTCTGACGGCCACTGATTCTGTTGAACTTGGTCACATTGTGGAGCCTCCTGCTATTAGAACTGCCACTTCTATTCTTCCTCTTGGATGGACTGGCCTTCCTAGTGGCAAAAGTGCTGAACCACTGAAAGTTGATATTATTGGACATGGTCTTCATATGTGCACTCTTTTCCAGGCTCAGATAAATGGAAGCTGGTATGTTTTGGTCTAGGCCAGATTTTTACAAGTTTGTGAGCTTAGCAAATTCGATTCTACTTGATAAAGCATGGTAGACTTGCAGTTTGATTTTCCCTATAAACTATCATATGTTCTTCTAGAACTGTTTTTCCTTTGCATCCTAGGATACAGAAAATTGCAAAAAAACACCACAATTCAAGGTCAAGGATCAAAAAGCCACCGGTTTTCAAAATTTTCGCAAATTGCCACCGGCTTTGGCTAACAGCATGACAAAAAGCACTGATTTATATGATTAGCTAGACTAAACGTTATTCTGGCATGTATGACCCACTGGCAGGCGTGACGTGGCGGGACTTGACGCGGATCTGGCTGTTAACAACATTATTTTTTTATTCCTTCTACTTCTTTTTTATTCCTCCAATACTATTTTTCCTACCGTAGCATTGACCAATCTGGCTGGAGGCCAAGCGCGAAAGCTTTCCCGCGTGCCTCCCAGCCGTAAGTGTCGTGGACCTCCCGACGACGACCCGTCCCTAGTTTGTCTCATTGCGAATTCCCTCTATTTAGCTCAGACCTGAGCTTGTAATCCTCATCTTTTTTTTGAGGGAATCCTCGTCTTTGTTGTATTGGGTTAAACCCTAGCTGCCATGTTCTGGCTGGCCTAAGACTTGCCCCTCTGTAACCCTAAATTTCCAAAGTAATTGAGTATCGGGTGGTGGCGAATTCATGTGTTTTACTCAGATTATGCTTGTTCGATCACTCTTTCTTGCATGATCCATAGTTTAGGCATAACAATTGGGATCACAGCAAGGGTTTCATCTGGAAATCTTAGATGAAATGGATAATGAGGAGCAGGTGTTTGATGGTACCAGAAATATGAAAAACAGAGTCCCACCAAACTTTGAGTACAGAAGGTCACAACCATTAGTGAAACCTGCTAAATTCAACATACCACAATTTGAGGGAGATGATGCCGATTCTTGGATCCAGCAAGTTGAACAATACTTTGATGCTGCTAACACCCATGGAGCAAAGGACTGAATTTGCAGTATCTTATCTGAAAGGTAGAACAATTCAGTGGTGGAGAGGCACTGGTTAGACTGCTTCTTCTATTCCTTGGTACAGATTTTCTGGGTTTATTGCTGATAGATTTGTGGAGACATCAATCTGTGATAATGTCAGAGCCTTTAGGGCATTAACTCAGACATCTACTGTGGACATTACATTGAGCAATTTGAACTGCTGGTGAGCTTAGTCAGAAGGGATAATCCTAATTTATTTAAGACTACTACTCCCTCCGACCCAAATTAATTGACTTGCATTTGGCTAGATTCGGATGTATCTAGACATGTTTTAGTGCTAGATACATCCGAATCTAGGCAAATCCAAGTCAATTAATTTGGGTCGGAGGGAGTATGTCAATTGATTCATAGCTGGACTAAATTACTACATTCAGAACCACTTGCAATGGCACAAACCAAAGAACATGCAAGAAGCTACTTGGTTTGCTAGTAGAATTATGAGGGCAAATACCAGTAAGAGAAACAATACTCAGACAGTGACAATTACTCCCAGAAGACAAATCAACTTTGATAACAATAAACGCTGGAATGCAAACACAATAGCAGCAAAGTTTGCCTAACATAATACAACAAGCAAGATTAAAGAAAGTCTGTTACAAATGCAATGAGCCATGGTTTCCTGGCCAGAAACAAGTATGCAAGATGAGTACAAAAGCTCAAGTGCAAGCACTGCAAGCTCAAGCAGAAGAACATACATGGTCTATGTAGATCGATAGAGAAGGGATTGGCGGAATATGTTGGATGTATTATTGAGCCTCATGGGCGGGTATATATAGCCGTACATGGATCATCTTGGAGTACAAGTCAAGTTAGGACTGTATGGAAACGTATCCTGTCTCTATCCTATACTGCCATAATAAACGTATACGCAATACTCTAATATCCCCCGCAGTCATAGCGGTAACGTCGTGAACAGTTGGAACTCCGCTGACGGTCAGATTGGAGATAAACCGAAGTAGCATCTAGTAGGCTGACATCCCCCCGCAGTCCGAGTGGGAACGTCATAGACGGTGTCGCGGCGCGGTAGTTTGGACCATAGAGGAAGCTGATGAGAAGCTCAAGCGAGGTGGTAGCCCTTTGTGCCGATGTCGAGGGAGCCGAGAGTGTGGGGCGGTGCCGTGGTCGATGTAGCTGTGCAAGGGGTCGCCGTGGTCAAGGTCGTGGTCGGGGTTGCAGGTGTCGAGGTAGCCGCACTTGAAGTCGCATGCTCATAGTGCGCGAGGATGATGACGGAGACGCGTCGAGGTAGTCGTCGAAGGTGGCGATGCTGGAGCCGATGCAGTCTGAGCCGTCGAGGACGAGGTGCGGCCATAGTTTTGCCAGAACTAGGCGCACATCGGTAACCGATGCATCCATTAGTTTGCGTACCTTCATCCCCGACGTGTTCCCGAGTCTGGTAAACTCGGATTAGCATATCGTCTACATCGTCAACGAAAACGTCTTCTTCGGCATCGACCTCTACGACTGCCTTGATCGCGTCATCGATGAGTTCTTCTTTGTGTCCTTGGTTCTGGCAAAAATAATGGATGGGCGTGTGAGGGCAAGGACCATCATGAACCTGTGCGCCAGTGTCGTAGGGGACGAGATGACGATGGCGACGAGGTCGTTGTGGACGAACATGTAGAAGGCGGTGAAACCAGCGGCGACCCAAAGTGGTCATGCTAGACGCCTAGAGAGGCGTGGTGGCGGTACTCGATGTAAGCGAAGAAGAATCCGGCGTGATGAAGACCATGTGCGGACGTAGGCGACTCACACCGTGGGAGGTGGCGGAGATAGCCTGGGGTGTCGGTGCATGGGGATGGCGATGTAGACTGCGTGCAGCGACACTACGACCCGATGGGGCGGCATAGCTGCATGGCGCGAGTCGATGCAGCGGCTGGAGGCCACCAGCGCGTACACGCTTGCGAGGTGCGTTGGCAGCTAGTAGGCGAGGACCAAGGCGGTGGCGTTGCGGCCTGAAGGGGCGACGCATCGGCAGCCCGTAGCTCGATTGATGGTAGGCGCGTGCTCGGGGACGTGCTTGGCGTAGACGGGCGCGAGATCTGTTGATCAGACCGACGGGGCATTGTATGCGCCATGGCATGGACGACGCGTAGATCAGAGTCGATGGCGGCGTTGTCGGTGAAGTCCCGGGCGATGATGACGAAGACGATCCGAGGCGGACGACTGCGACATCCTACCGAGGAAGGCGTAGGAGCCGGCCGAGGTGCGTGGCAGCCTGCCTTGAGGCCGCGACAACCTGCCGATGCAGGTGCGGCAGCAGAGGAGGTAGGCGCATGTGCGTGGTGTAGATCGTCGATGCCGATGGTCGGAGTAGAGGCGCGGTGATGACAATGGCGGTGGGCGACTCAATCCAATGTATGATCGGTAAACCAAAAAAGAAAATACCGGTCAAACGACCGGTGGAGAGAAAAACCGATCTAGAGATAAAAAAAGAGATTCACCAGGGCGCGACCCCCGGTGGAGATCATGGAAATCGATCCCCCCGGGGCGGCGCGGCGGAAGCGTGTCGGCAGCGGCTAGGTTTAGAATCGGTTTAGTCTTACCATGTAGATCGATAGAGAGGGGATTGGCGGAATATGTTGGATGTATTATTGAGCCTGTAGATTGTAGATGACGGCTGGGAGGGGTGGAACTCCTATCTGTGGTGATCTAGGGTTCCCAGGCAGGAACCACTATATATACTCTGTTACACGGGCCTCATGGGCCAGCACAACACACACGCACACACACACACACACACACACATAAGGCCACAGCCCAACAGGTAGACAGGCTGCAATGTTGGCTGCAGCCCATGTACAGTCCAACACCCCCCCTCAAGATGGGTGATATATATCTATCATCCCCACAAACTCGACCACAATCCTTGGCAGCCAAACCCTTTGTCAGACAATCAACAATCTGTTGCCCTGTGCTCACATAGTCGATCTTGATAATACCAGCATCTAGCTTTTCTTTAATGAAGAATCTGTCAATCTCAAAGTGCTTTGTCCTATCATGTTGGACTGGATCATTTGCTATGCAGATTGCTGACTTGTTATCACACCATACATTCAAGTGTCCTGCCTTTAAGACCTTCTACTCACTTAAAAGGTTTCTTACCCGTAACCATCAACTGTTAGATGTCCATTTGCTTTAAACCATAACCCTTTTCCTGGAGTTCCTTTTAAATATCTTATGATTCGATGAACAACATCCATATGTCCACTTCTCGGTTCATGCATATATCTGCTTACTATGCTGACTGCATATGCAATATCTGGTCTTGTGTGACACAAGTACAACAGTCGTCCCACTAATCTCTGATATTTCTCCTTGTCTACAAGTTCACCAGATTGGGCTGTTACTTTCTGATTTTGATCCATGGGTGTTGGAGCTGCACGACATTCCATCATCCCCATATCACTGAGAAGGTCCAGGGTATACTTGCATTGGGATAGTACTATTCCCTTCTTTGATCTTGCCACCTCTATTCCAAGAAAGTACCTGAGTTGACCAAGATCTTTCACTTCAAAAGCTTTGCTCAAACAACTCTTTACCCTTGTTATTTCTGTTGCATCATCCCCTGTGATTATAATGTCATCCACGTAGACAGCTAGAATCGTGATCTTTTGATTTGAGTGTCTAGAATCATGGACAGACAGACGCTGCAGCGACGAGGGCTCGTGCTTGGGCTGTTTGTGGACAATCTGGCTGAGTCTAATCCACCTGTGCCAAACACCCAATGTTTAGGGATGGGTAGGGGGATTGGGGTGGAGAGCAGATTGGGTGGACGAAGTGTTTTCACCAAATACCTGCGGGATTATACTCAGTGAAACACTTTAAACCACTTCTGCCAAACAAGGCCTTATAGTAATATCACAACTGATATTTGCTTCATCTCTTAGCTGAATAAGAACTACTACCTCCATTCCAAAAAAAGGCGTATAATTTTTTTCCAAAGTCAAATGGTGTAAAGTTTGACCAAATTTATCAAATAAACTATCAATATTTACAAGATAAATTAGACATAATATGAAAGTATATTTCAAGATTTATCAAATGATATAGATTTTGTATTATAGGTGTTGATGTTTTTTCAATAAATTTGGTAAAACTTTATGTTATTTGACTTTTGAAGAAATTTACATGCCCTCCTTTATGGAATGGTGGTAGTATCAAATATCATCAATGTTCTAATTGGGTATGATTTGCAGCATATTAGGAAAACTATACACGCTATCTGTAAATCCACCTCACATATGGAGATATTCTCGAATCCTAAAATCATTAGTTGCAAGTCATATAAATATATAATTATGGTTTGCATAAATAATGCTTTTTTTGGAGAAACTTTTTCTATGTTTGCATTATGTACTCATCAATGAGTTACCCTATGAAATAACCTATTCATCAATGAGTTACCCTATGAAAATTCCTATGTACTCCCTCCGTTCCAAATTAATGACTCAGATTTGTCTAGACAAAGCGCGTGTAGACACATGCGTATCTAAACAAAGTTGAGTCAATTAATTTATCTAAACAAAGTTGAGTCAATTAATTTGGAACGGAGGGAGTATTATATTGGCATGTATCAGAGTATTCCCTTGTGTAATAGAAAGTATTCATATACAGGTATTCAACGGTCATTGAAACCCTAGCATCTGCTAGTTCGTATTCAGCAGATCAACCAACACTGCAAAAAATGCGGATTTTAGTTGGGCATCCGCTAAAGCAACCACCAAATTACACTAGTGAGGACTTCATGGTTCCTGTGGTCACAGGTGTTAATTTGAATCCGGATTATGGATTTGAGTCCTTTTTTGAAGATAAAGGTTGTTGCAAGGGTTTGAATGAATTTCTTATATATGGCACAAGTGATTTTGTAACAGTATGTAAAGAGGTCTATGTTAGGACCCGGAGAGTGCGTTTGCTTGGACTAGAGGTACCTCCATATCTTTGGGTGTGTGATAATTTCTTATGTTCCACGGAAATACTGAACTGGGAAGTATTTATGCATGTAGGGTGCAGGTAAAACTTCCTTAATAAAAGCAATGTTAGGGCAAGTTAAAGAAAGAAACAATGCAGTTCTTGAGTGCATACATGTAGACTTGCATGGCAAGGGAGTATCAAATGGATTGTGCTACTTAGATTCCGCAACAGTGAACTTGCAGGTAATGCAGTTATTTTTGTTCTTTACTCAACGGTTTCAGATGCAATTTTATGCAATATTGCGGAAGGCATAGATCTGATAATACCTGTTTGGCATTGTTGATCTTTCATGGTCTCCAAAGTTAAAATTTGACCGTCAAAGTGTTGTAACTTTGACCACCGTAATACCAATATCTTTTGAAACTTTGTCACTTAATAGACGCGTCGCGACGGTAGTAATTTCTGTCACTTAGTGCTGGACGCCTTGTATTTTTGTAAGAGCAATCACTAAGTTAAATTTTAGAGAATTAGCTCCTAGCGCTTATCCATTGAACTCTACCATATATGGAGAGTGGTAGTAGGTATCAATGTAGTCTCATGGCATCTGTGTCTTAATGAACTTTTGTTCTAACAGGAACTACCTCTAGAAGTTAGGCGCTTCAAAGAAGAATTGCAGTTAGGAGTAAGTGATCTCAGCAGGAAGATGGACCTAATTATTGTTGTGCATAACCTAGCACATTGTATTCCGCAGTATTGCCAGTCCAACACTTGTAAACCTGAGCCAGCTCTTTCACTTCTCTTGGATGAAGCCAAGGCTCTTGGTGTTCCTTGGATTCTTGCAATAACTAACAGATTTGCTGTCAGTGCGCATGAACATAACACATTAATCAGCTCAGCTATGGAAGCATATAAAGCTTCTCCTGACAACACCAAGGTTGTCAACTCGTCTCCATTTCTAATGCCAAGTTCTACTAGTAGTCTGCATCTCATCAGTTCAAGCATTGGCGATTTGGCGAAAAAGGATCCTTCAGGCAGAAGTGCTTTTCGTCCAGTAAACTTTGTGCTGTCACCATTTCAGAGGAAGGACATTGTTATGCATGTGGAGGGTGTTACTGCTCTTCGACAACATCTACATCAAGTAATTGTGGGTAATGAAGAACCAGCTTTTGAGGTACGTCTCTTTTGTTGCATGTTTAAGTTTTGGTGAAATGGGGAAAGGAGACTTTTCAGAAACTCTCAGTCTTGATATGGAGGTTATTGCCACACAAAATGTATGTAATTTGTCTCAAGGATTGTCTCTTTTTTCATTTTCCTGTATGTTCTCCTTTGAAATTCAATTGCAATTGCACTGGACGGAACATCTCCACCATGTCATAAGATGAAAATTCAATACTATGGCAGCCAAGAAATAAAGGATCATCTTCGCAGAGTGCATTATGCTTATTTCTCGCTGGCTGTAACTCTGAACACTGCATGCTTGGACAGGAGCTTGCTCGTGAGAGATTATCGCTGGAGCTTGCAAGAGAGAAGGCGGTGTCTCGTCAAGCGAAGCAGAATCCACGAAAAAGAGACGCGGCCGTGACAGCTGCTGCTGTAGGTGCATCACTTGGTGCAGGCCTGGGGATTGTAATGGCTGTGATAATGGGAGCTGCATCAGCCCTCCGCAAGCCGTGATATATCTATGTTCCTAGTATTAATTTAGATAACGTACAGTTCTAGTCCATGCAGTCATTGAAGAATGCCTAATAGACGGCTCTAGTGTAAGCAAGGGAAAAGAGAAGGTAAAGAAAATAGCTAGACAGTAAGGCCTCGTTTACTTCTGGGTTTTTTGCAGGGTTCGGATGGGAATTTCCCGGCCCATCCGACGATCCTAAAAATTTCCGGAAAGCCTGTTTACCTCTGGTATTTTCGAGGTCTATCTTGGCCCAGCCTAGAACAACTTCCACGCCCAGGTCGCTAGCAGCTTGTGTATTCTCACACTTGACCCTTACCTCGTGTATTGTCGAGGAAGGAAGCTAGCTCGTGTGTGTCAAGGCCGGAGGCGGTGATAGGGAAGGGACCAGAGGTGATGGTGCGGACGCCGACGGAAACCTCCTGCGGCTACCGCAATCTCTTCTCTCCGGTGAGCGAGTCCCCTGCATCTTCCCCTCTTGCCCCCTCCCTAGGGTTTCTCGGCCACCGCTGCCGTCCACTTCCCATTGGACGCGCGAGAGATGGGTTCCATGGCTATTCTTCGTTCCTTGGCCTGCTCCCTCTTCCTCCTATGCTTGTCGTTGGGGGCAGAAAATGGGATGTATCGTGGAGCTGGTGGGTAGGCGGCGAGGATAGGGCCAGCATGGGGGAGAAAAAAACAGGGCAATTTTCTTGAAGTGTCTCGCCTTGCTCTCACCGCCTCCTTTCCCTAGTCTTCTGATCAGTACAATGCAGCCTACCAACGTAAAACAGAAATTCGTAAAATAGAAATCCGTGCGTGGCTGGACATTTCGGTGTAGATAGGCCGGGCACTCCGGTCGGGCGGACATTCCGAGTGATGCACACCGAACAGTTCGGTCCAACGAAAACTTTCAAAGTTTTCGGTAGGATTTCGGGTGGCTTCTGACTTGGCCTTCTGATTGGCAGCCACCGGGCGCATCTTGGGAAGGCCGGATTGTCCGGGTGGTGTGCGCCGGACACTCTGGTTTTCATAGAAATCTTCGCGATGTCCTTGATGATCTTCTTCTTGTCCAACGTGCCTGCCTCCCGCTCCTCCCTTGCGCATCCTTGGATGATCATCACATCGACTTCCTCGCCTTCCTTCCTCTTCTTCCCGCTAGATCTAGTCCGATGGATATTAAATCTAGTCAAATAATAATACAATGATTTAGGTAGTATAAAGTTCTTATAAATTAAAGTATCATGTCCAACTAGGAATGAATTCACCATGTGATATTTTTCAATGAGGCTCAATATTTCTTTCTAGCTTAAACAATCAGAATTATCATACTTTATGAATGTATCCTCATTATCCTCCCTTTCTTCATGAAAAGCCGTCTGCGGCTTTGAGCGGCTTTGAGTAAGCTGAAAGTGGAAGAAACAAAAAGAACAACATGTACGCGCAATATATGCATATATAACATGTTGTATCATTTTTGTTGACATGGTAATTATTCCCAATATACAAAATGCAATTTAACTTGCAACTATGGAGCATGCAATTGTCATATGGGAACAAAAAATATCGCAACAAAAGGCAATCACAATTGCAGGTATAAGTGAAGCTCATAGTAGTAGCATATAAACTTTGTGGATAGACCGCCAACCAAATTTCTAATCAACCAGAAACCCTTCCCCACAAGCGTCCAACGATGATCTTCAGTTTTGGTATTTCATGTACTTAGTAATTAGTTAGAGCCACCATCGCCCTTGCTAGCATCGTGATGCTTGTTCATTAGGTTCAATATATTAACATCTACATAGAGTTTGCCTACATATCATCTAAAAGGTTATAAACAATGGGTTAACTAATAGGATAGTGAACTAAGGATAATTACCAACCTATATGAATTAAAGTTACCAGCGAATACATAGTAAAGTTACCAGCCTAGAATAATCAAAGTTACCATCATATACACATCAATAGTACCATCCTATATACAATAAATGTTACCAACCTATATACATTAATGTTATCATCATATGTACAATAAGGTTACCATGTTATACACATTAAAGTTACCAGTAGAAAAATAGTGAAGATTCCCATGGAAAATCACTAAACATATCCACAACATATGAGATATGTTATCCACACCATAAAAACATAAGGATACATAACTAAAAAGCATGGAAAATTTATTATAGCAGGAATAAAAGTAAAGGCACATGGTTGAGCATTTAACATGGAAGAACACATGAGTCTACGTGTTAACAACAACAAAAAGTTTAGTTGAGGCTTACCAGTGGTAGCATATGGTGACCAAGACAAAGGCATCCCAAATAGTGGTCTGATGAGTGCAAAATGATGCATATTTAAGATATTATTCATATTGTCACTCATTTCATGCCATATCTAGCTACAACTATGCCTATTATGCATGTGTAACACCCTCGCCTGATAAGGCCGAGTTCCTGTGTATAGTACCAATCCCTGGATCGGTTCACTGGCACACACAGTACAGATGAATACCAGAGAATATAACAGTGCATCATTATTACATCGAATGATCCAGAATCTGTAATTATTACATAATGCATAGCTCAAAGGCTAGCTCAAATAGTTCAATAGCATACGGAAACATAAATAGATAGTAGGCTCCATCTTCAATTGTGCCACAGGCGAACAACTGTTGAGTGGAGTATCGCGACCTATCCGATCACTCAGAATCGGTATAACCTGCAACATGAAATGTAGCAGCCCCGAAGGGTCAACACTTGGAATGCACTGGCAAGTGGAACAATGAGAGAATCAACAAGGCTAATAACTATATGCATATCTGACTTGTGAGGTTCAGGCTTAGTTGCAGCAGCAAAATACTTTATCCTATCTTTTGTAAATCATTTCTAAAACATTTGATCTTATTCACACAACCCAATTATGTTTCAACCACAAGTTTTAGCAATTACAAGTTAGAATGAATGAGAACTTGTCATAGCACCCATAATTCAACAACTCAAACGTCCATTACCGGGGACACGGCTAAGCACTTAGTTTTTCACCCTGCAGGGGTTGCACACTTTACCCATATGACTTGACCGACCCGCTCGTACCACGACACACATATTAAGTCATGATAGGGAGAAGCCCAAGAAGAGACAATTCGGGAAGTAGCTCCCCAAGCCCATCCACGCACCGTACCAACCTATCACATTCACTACATCTCTGGATATGAAGAGCTCGGGTCGCCACAACCTACTAAGTCCATCCAGCCACCCATAACTCACTGGCATATGGTTGTACACGGAAGCTACCAAATCAAGACACTAATCATTTCTCAGAAACCTGGGTGGCCATCCACAAGTGAACTACTCGGGTAAACCATAGACATGGGCCCGGCATTCACGAACCAAGTAATTACCAATCCATCCAGATAGTTCATTAATTAAGTTGTTTTCACTTTCCAAACACGTTCTTTTAAAACAAGCTTTGCCATGGTGTATCCCACCCTCGTCTACATAAGCACAGCTAAGCATAGCTACTCACGACGTCTCGTTTAACAAGATAGGCTACGGCATAATAGGATAGCATAGCAATAGATAGAACTTGTAAAACAAAACAAGCTACAATGCATATAGAAAGTAAATAGGACATTTATGAAGCTCCACTTGCCTTTAGTTGATGTAGTCGTTCAAACAATCCTCACAATTGCAATCATTGCACTCGTCGCACTCAAAATACTTGCAATCACAATGCTCGCAATCATAGCTATAGCGATCATAGTAGTTACACTCCTCGCAACATATCGTTTAAAAGAAAAAGCACAACAACATATCATTCAAACATTGCAATCATGCAACAATACAACAATACAATAAAACAGTGATGATCCAATGCATACATGATGATTTAATATGTCATAATGGTTGTAATTAGTTATCTAAACAATACTAGATCACATGATGCATGTAGAAGTGTTTTAATGCAATATAGTATTTGTTATCCAATTTCAATTGCCAATAAAGGGGGTTTAACATAACTGTTGTAGCTTCTGTACTAGTTGCCTAATTAAATTTATATCTAAACTGTAATGGATAGAGGGCTTTAATACGAACTAGTAGTAATTGGATTCACCCTAATCGGAGTTATAGATCTTTTTCTAGGATTTATTTAGTGTTTAATGGAGTTTAATAAATCTGAACATATCATACTGAAAACAAACAAAACTAAGTACAGATCTGAAAACTACGCAAGATTATGAACTCAGGGACATATTACTCATATTTTTCAGATCTGTAGATTATTTACTATGAATTTAACGATTTAAAAGGCCAATAATACTAATTAATTATTGGCTAGTAATCTATGCGGTAAACTTGTAATTTTATTCCATAATCATGTTCTATACAATTTTGTGAATCCAGGGGTATATCATTTGTATTTTTCTGAGTTGTATTTTATTTTCTGTGAATTAATTGCTTCAAATAGTGTATGAAACCATTTAAATAATCACGACAAGTACTTACAGTAAATTTCTGATACAAATACATATTAATACTCTACACAATTTTGTGAATCCAACGGTATATTATTTGCAATGTTTGGACATAGTATGAATTTTCTATGGATTTTACAAGTTAGATCTATGATCTGCAATTTTAAATTCGAACGGAATATTTCAGGGAATATTCCGCTGACTGGACAAGTTGACCGTGCAGGCTGACTGGAACTAGAGGCTGACCTCATGATGACGTGGCAGTGACGAGGCAACTGATCGGGACGATTTAATCTCGATCGTCGGGATGAGATCCGGTGGCTAGAAGAGAAGTTGGCTCAAAATAGACCCGATTTTGCCTCACAAAGGATTAGAAGTAGATCTGTGTTAGAGAGACAAATTCGTAGGTCAAATCGAAAAACTTTGAACATGGAAGGTTTGGAGGATGACTAGATCTACCTTTTCACCAAAAGAATTTGGATTTGAAGAAACGAGCGCGGGAAGATCTTGGAATTACGCCATCAGATCTAAAATATTGTGTTGCGAAATTTTCCGGCTGTGGTGGATGAAAGGAGGTGAGGTTTGCCGGAATTGAAAGATTTCGACGAGATCTACAACTTTCGTGTTGAAGCCGAAGGCATCCGATGAAGTTTAGATGGGTTTAGAAGCGAAATATGATTCGGTAGGGTGTAGATTCGGTATTTCGGGAAGGAAAAGTGTTATAGCTATGACTCCGAGGGATTATTTAGGCTTTTAGGATGGTGGGAGGATAGATCTTGAAGTAGAGAACAAGTAGAAACAAACGAAAGTCAATTCGGAGTTATAGATAAAAAGTTATAAGAGTTTTAGTAGAGGTATGTTTGAGAAAAACGATTCCGCACGAATTTTAAAGCGGAGGTGGGATCGATGGGTTCTCCCTGCGCTGGTGGCTGGTTCGGTCGGCTGAGTGGGCCGGCCGGTGGCCCATTTCGTTTTCTTTTTCTTTTTCTTTTTCTATTTTGGTATTTTCTTTATATCTTTTGCATACGAATTCCAAATGACATGATTCTTGTTTCTAAATTTTTATAAAATTCAGTAAATCATTATAGGATCATATTTGTAACATTTTCACTAGTTTGAAGATGATTCCTTTATAAATGTCTATATATTCCTTATAGGAACATTTGGGCAAATCAACTATCAGATCTAGATATTAGGATTTGGATTCAATTTTTGAGAACTTTGCATGGATGCAATGCAATGCTTATTAATGCTTCATGATTTTCATTTTTGCAAATATTCACACATATACTAAAACTAAAACTCAATTCACGCCTTTTTGACTATATGGCTACTTAGGTGTTATCAAAAGGATATGTGGTTTTATGCAATTGGCCTTATATGGCTACTATGCAATATTTCTAAATAGTTTCTTAGGGTTTTATTTTAACCACTCAACCAAAACACACAATGTCACAAATGCCCAAAACAACAAGTTCAATCATGTAACATGAAGGAACACATTCTTAACATCTAATGAAAATAAAGATGTCATGTTATCTTCTCTCTTTTCAAGCAAGTGGTGAAAAGTATCTAGAATGGTTTCATAAATCGAAGTAGAGACTTAAAGGGTCAAATAGGGAAATTAGAATATCACTCCACCATAATTGGGAAAGTCATTTTATTCCCCCTCTTTATTCATCTAAGCATGGTTGGATATTTAAAGAATCAAATGGTTGAAAAGAAAATGAAAACAAGTTGGATAGTCATGTTAATCCAATCTCATACAAGTTTCTGAATTCAAGGAAGGAAAATCATATCAGAAAGTTTCTTTTCTTTTGAGAAATTTTAACAAAGTCAAACAATTCAACCAAGTTATTTTATTTACTTGACATGCCAAAATTCGGAGAAATTTTGGGATGTGACAGCATGATTACTAGTTCTCATTCACTTTCATATTAGTGTTGCACAACTATTAGTTTCGATTACTTTTTCTTGTATTTGACTTGTGTGTAGGTGTTATGATGGATTATGGATAAAGCAAGCTAAGAGGATGCAATGTGGAGGAGCTGCATGCACCAGACTTAGCCATTTTGAGAAAAAGTGGATTTTCCATCAACTACAAATGAGAATCCAAGGCTATAGTGTTGTAGCTCTCGTCCATACGAATCCAATGAGCTGAAGAACACCCAAATCGGAGTTCGCACGAAGAAATAATGGACAAAATATGAAAGCGTCTACAAGCATAACGATTTGCGGTACGGGCCGGTACGGTCGTACCACCCGCCTGTACCGCGGGTCTAGACGCACAGAAAAAGCCTTTGTAAATGCGTTTCTTCACAGAATCCGTTCTCGTTGGTTTCTAGACATTCCTTAGGTCATAAGTAACGTGGGAGGGGCTATGAGAGACCCCCTAGGCCTCTATAAGGAGGTGAGGAGCCAAGGGAGAGGGATCATCTCCACATACCTCCACGGCAGAGCCCTGCCGTGCGGTGACCCAGCATACCACTGCATGATGTAGTACACTATAATTGTTGACATAACACCAATGAAACACCGTTCACTAGTATTACATCCCTCAGAGTGGTACAACAGAAACACAGCAGGTCCAAGACATAACTATAGATTACAACTCGACTCTTTACAAAAGATCTAGAGAATACTCTAGGTTAAAGAGAGAGAAATAACTTCTTACAAAGAAGTACCAGAAATAATAACTCAGAACTATCTGGCTAAGAAGACTAGCATCTAAACTATCTGGCTTGCAATTGCTACTATTGCAATTCACTATAGAAGTAGGTTCTAGGGCTAGAGATTATACTCCTATCTAATCAGCAACTTCGTCTTTGCTTCGGTTGTTTCATATGTTGACGTAATTGACTTGTTTGAAGAGTTTGAGCTCACGATGATGGTTTCTTGAGCACAAGTTGGTGTTGACGTCGTCTTCAATGGATTAGAATCTAGCAAGCGTTAAGAAGGTACGGTTGAGTACGAGCGTACTCAGCAAGTTCATGGAAAAGGAGTGTTTGATGCACTATGTCTATAGCCATATACCAACGGTCATAGGCAATGCAGGTTTTCAAAAACATTTCTTCAAAGGTTGCTTTTATTCTGAAAACTATGTCCGACAACCTTCACAGGTTGACCAGAACTTTCACGAAGTTCCTTTCCTATCGCGTTCATAGCTCCTTCCCGGAACAGGGAGTAACATGTCATAGTTCTTACATTCTGTAGTGGTGCGTTGCTTTACCCATGAGAGACTTTAGATTTGTTGCACATCCGAATTATAGGCTCGTTCACACTTCCTTGGTATGAGGCCCAGAATAAGATCCAAGCCAATCACTGCCCTTCTCTGTGACCTCGCATGAAGACACGACCCTCCAAGAAGGAATACCTCTGTTAACCCCTATATATGCAGATATAACCCTGGCAACCCCTTGGAGACTCTAGTGAGCAGATCATGTCCCTGGCAACCCCCACCGAAGTGGCAGATCTACCTCCGATAGCCCCTCACGGATAATCTAGAAACCAATATCGCGGGGACATAGGGGTTCCCACCCATGTGCTGGATTCTCCACGAGAAATCTGCAGCTTCACGATAAGGGCATCCGTCCACGCGAAAGGAAAAAGATCCAGCTGACTTCTTCGTCCCATTCCAAATCTCATGGTTAACACATAATATACGGCGCTAGAATCACTAGTGACATTGGTTGATTAAGTCCTAGATATTGTGTTCCTTTACCACTCGAACTATATCAATAGATTACTACCATTTGGTAAATAATCCATAATCATATTATTATGAAAATAGTGTTTTCTGACCTTTTTGAAATGCAGGTGATGACAACATTTGAGTTACAAGTATTTGATAGAAAATAACCAAAGGACATGAGCAAGTTGTGAACTTGCCTTTTATGATTGCAAGAATATGCAATCACGGTCTTCAAGATAATTGAAAATCCAAAATCTGAAAATAGCATCATTGGCCTGATAAGGACGAATGTTTAAAGAAGCAAGATGCAATTATGCATAATTAATATAATGCAATTTGATAAACGTGAATCCCTAGAATGATCGTATCTGATCTAGGGTTTGAAGCTTGTGGTGAGTTCTTTGGAATGTGTTGCACTTTTATACCAGTTTCACACTTGTGCTTCTTATTAAGGCATGTGAGAGTGTGTGAAACATCAAGTAAGTACAATCAAGTAACACACGATGATATAGCACCCAAGGTGCTAACAAATGATTCAGAGTTGATTCTATTCAAGTTTTCTATTATAACTTAGAGAGTTAAAGACAAATGTGGAGTTCATTTGTATTTACTTTAAAAGAATCACTTTTGAGGAAAATAGTACTTTACAAAGTAAAAAGAATTTTATTTAGAAGTTACGCTTTTAGGGTTTCTTATTAACTATAACTATCAAAGAGCAATTCATTATCAAGTTTGAACAGTCATGATACTTGTTGTGGAAACTTATAGGTTTTGAGTATGGCATCACAAAATATGTGGTTCACTTCTTATTGTTCCATATAAGTGGAATAAAGGTATTATTGCTTTTATGGGAGTGGTGTTTCTTAAGATTATAAGTGAATGAACTCATTTACCTATCTTTTACACTTAATAGTTAGACTTTATAAACCTGGAAAGAGCCTTACTTTAATTACTTAAAAACTTGGTTTAAATTTTTAGGTGGATATCTAAACTTGTAAAGGAATTGGTACATACTATCTAGATGCTCTTTTTTATTAATGCTTAAAATCCTTTTGATCATCAATATACTATTTTTGATGATTTTATAATAGATAAAATCTTTTTAGGACAATTAAGTTACACTTAATTTAAAATGATAGCTTTAGTAAATACATATTAAAATGGTTAGACCTATCTTGACTTTACTTAAACATCAATTGAACTTATTATTTCAATTTTAGGGTTTAAACAAATAATACCAAAGGCAAAGTAAGGATTCATATATTTATACTACACTAAAATAAAAGAAAATGGTTTTAAATAGGGTTTATTAAACTTTTACAATTAATTTCACCTCAATCTTGGAAGGTGATATTTTTAATGTGTAGACTTTATTTTTGTGATCATTTTGGTATATTATATGTATTTTTGTGGATTTTAATAATAAGATATGATTTATATAAGTTTTATCACTTTATAAAGTCTTAATAAATAATAATATTGAGTTAACTGTCACAAAAATATATATAACAAGTTTATAAATATATATTTTGTGTTTCTAAGAATTTTAATATCTTATACTTATTTTTAAGAATTTTTAATATTAGAATATGCTTTTTAAAAGATTTATCCTTAATAGGTTATTTACTAATAAACAATAATTATTTTATCTAAGTTGGAAAATAAATTATAATAATAGGTTTATATTATAGATTTTATTTTTCTGAACATTTTGATATATAATATATATATTTTTTGAATTATAAAACAAAAGATATGATTTTTATAAAACCTAATCAATTTCTGAAATTTATTAAATGTTTTATTGCATCATGATGACATCAGCATGACACAGTACATGCGGTTCGGAATTTTTATACCCAACTAGTTCTACCCTAAGCCACTGACTAGTGGGACCTATGTCACATCATACCCCAGATATTTATCCATTACTGAAAATAGAAACCAATAAATAAATAAAACCGCATTATGACATCAGCATGATGTCATGCTGACATCACCCGAGAAGGATCTCTTAGATCGCTGATCGATCTCTCGACCGAGAGCGCACGAGCAAGCGGGGTTGGCTGTGTTTGACCGAGGAGCGCAAGGCGAGTTGGACAGTGGTCGCACCGCTAGTAAATGGCCACCAGAGTTGCTCCGACGACGAGCTTCTGCGGCGGCCGACGGTTGTACACGGTGCGGGGCGTTGTAGAGAGAGAGTGGGAATGGAGGACACAGGAGGATTCTGGAGCTCACCCCGGTTGTCGTGGTGGGGTCGGTGAAGACAGGCGTGGCCGGAATCAGCAGATTCACCGACGGCGGGCGTCGAGGCAGATGTGCCAATCCTGGCGCCTAGGGCTTCCTCGGCTTCCGTGGAGTGGGGCAATCGAATGAGGAAAACACGGTCACCACCGTGGTCTCAGCTGGCCGAGGCGAGCACGGATTTGATGGCGTCGGCTCACCTCCGAGCTAGGGTTTCCGGTGAGGAAAAGGGGATTGGCTTTAGAGGGCGAGAGAGAGGATAAGATCGGTATGGACAGAGAGAGGAGAGCACGGTCGATTGATACATTGCAAATGTATCTATAATTTTTGATGTTCCATGCTTGGTTTTATCTACTTTCTTGTGTTTTGTCCACACTTTGGAGTACTTTTCATATGATTTCTTGGACTAACCTATTAACAAGAGCCACAAAGTGCCTACCCGTTTTTCATTGTTTTGGTTCGGGAAAGTCAAAATGAATATTCTCGAATTGACGGACAAAAGCCAAAGTGCCTATTTTTCCGGAAGTCATCGATGCCGAATCGAGACGGAGAAGGGATGGGGCAGCCACACCACCTGACGGCCTGGCCCACGCCAGGTGGTCCGCCGACCCCAGCACCCTCGGCCTCTCCTTCCGCCTATATATTGCCCTCGGACGAAAACCCTAAGTACCGATCAAAAATCCATGAAAGAGTCAGAGCGCCGTCATCTCCATCCCTAGATCGGGAGGGATCAAGCTCTTCCCAGGCACTGCAGAGGGGAATTCACCCTGGAGGCCTTCTTCATCATCATGCAAGCCTCCGGTATGATGCTTGAGTAGTTCATCTATGGACTACGGGTCCATGTAGTAGCTAGATGGCTGGTTCTCCCCCTTTGTGCTTTCATGTCTAGATCTTGTGAGCTCCGTTCATGATCAAGATCATCTATTTGTAATTCTGCATGTTGTGTTTGCGGGGATCCGATAGATATTGAGATGCTATTTCAGATTGATTATTGATTCTATCATGTCTTTGTTATTTGTGATCTTGCATGCTTTCCATTGTTAGTAGCTATCTTGGCTAAGTAGATGCTAGCAACTCCAAGAGTTAGTATTTATGCTCGATAGTGGGTTCATGCCTCTGGTAATCTAGGGAAGTGACAGAAATCTCTAAGGTACTAGATGTGCTGTTGCTACTAGGGAGAAAACAACAATCCTTTGTTCATGGAACAATCGTATTGTTTACTTTACACGCAATTCGTAAAGAAATAATCTATTGCTTGCAACTTAATACTAGAGGGGGTTCGGATGATAACCTGAAGGTGGATTATTAGTCATAGATGCAGTTGGATGGCGGTCTATGTATAATGTTGTAATGCCCAATCAAGTTCCAAAGGATTCAAGATGATTAGTATATGCATGTATTGCTTTCTCGATGTTTGTCAATTGCCCCGCTGTAATTTGTTCACCCAGCATGTTATCTATCTCAAGGAGAGCCACCTCTAGTGAACTATGGATCCCGGTCCTTTCTTTTACATACAATCTACAAACTGTTTACTGCTTTGTGTTTACTTTCTGCAAACTTTTACTTCTTTCCATTCGATACGTTTAATCCTTTGTTTTCAGCAAAACCGGTGAGATTGACAACCTCATCGCAAGTTGGGGACAAAGTTCTGTGGTTGTGTTGTGCAGGTCTCCACGTTGCTACTATCACCGGTAGTGCGCCCTGCCAAGGCTCAGCTAGCAACACCTTTGGGGTGTTTCCTTGCTCCTACTGGTTCAATTAAACCTTGGTTTCATAACTGAGGGAAACTTGCTGCTGTGCTCATCATACCTTCGTCTTGGGGTTCCCCAACGAGCTCTACATTAACACTGAGCCATCACCGATCTTATCAACGAGGTCTGGGGCGTCGGCGATCATCGTGGCGGTCCAATTTTGCTGACGACGTTGATCGACATCGGGCGACGGCGAAGCCTCCAGAGAGCTGCTTGTGACGCGAGGTGGAAGACGATGAAAGGGTATGGGCCAGGTGGGCCAATACTGGGATGTAGCCAAGTGAGCGGAACGGCGAAATGTTGCAGCTCCTGGCGTTAGATAGGGCGAAAGGTTACTAGGCCATGGGTCGTTTTTGCTGCCAATTCTTTTTTCCTTTTCTATTTCTGTTTTTTTATAATTCATTTTGAATTCAAATCTCAATACTTTTAAACATTAGAACTTTTATACAGTATTTCAAACATTTCAAAGGACATGGTATTAGTTGATTGACCTAACCTTGTTAGTGTGTTACTATTTCCACTATTATATAGGAACTTGTTTATTAATCAAAGTATTTAGGGATTAGGTTTTTAGGAATTACTTCTTATTCAAAGATCCTTTAAAGATTATTTTGTTTTCACTTAATAATTTTAATGGTAATGGTGTATATAGAATCTTATTAGTACTTAATCTTATAAAGGAATTATATAAATATACATTATAAGGTATTAAACCTTGTGGTTCATAATATGAGGATTTGAGTTTCATGGTTCTCCATATTTGGTGATTTCACCCATTCAAATTCAACTTGATTTGTAGTGTTTTAGCATTACCATGGACACCTGGGTGAAGTCAATAGGCATGAATAACAATCATTAAAGAAAATATTCTTTTCCAAATAATTGCCATGAGTTTTTGGTAAGGTTTAATGGACTCATTTCTAACATGAATATGGATAAAGATCAAGGTTTAAGGACACTACTTCTAAATCTAGGAGTAGGATTGATAACTCAACTTAGAATGAGATCTTGATAGTATATGAGACTAAGTCTTTATTAGGGTTTAAGACAATAAGGTGACAATGCTTTCATTAATATACTCTCTCAAATGGGATTCTAATCATCTCTTAGAAGTTTCATTTTACAAGAGGTATGGTTCTCTGGCTGCCTAGGAATAGGAATTATCCCCACTGCTAGCTTCATTCTAGGGTTATGAACAAAGAGGCAGACATGGTTTTGTTCATGGCTTGATATGACCTTGTTTAAAGGCTTCTCAAGAATTCCCATCCTCACACTTCACTAAGCTTGGGTCATGGTTAAGGAATTCCTTTCCTAAATATACTCTATTTAAATCTCTCATCTGATTCCCTAAGATCTCATCTGCCTAAATGGACTAGTTATCTGGCTCCACCATATCTATCATCATATGATGACATGGTCATGCCACTTCAATAATTCTCATTCTCCATTCTTCTACATTCTTCTCTTAGTATCTAACTTCCATTTCTAAACTACCCCTGATGAATCCATCGCTGTAGCAATTTCTATCTCCATCCATTAACTCCTTTATATTAACCTTGCAACTACATCCAAGGCTTGCAAGATTACAATCCTCTCTATATCACATGTGATATCAACCCCCTGGAATAGGTATGGTACTACTCCCCATAATACAAGATGTTCTTGTATTTAGCTTGGTTAAACTACTATGTTTCACCCTAGGGATGAAAATGGAGCGAAAATAGATGGAACTGAGTGGTGCCACATTTGTTTTCATATTTTTTGCGGAAGCGGAAACAAATACAGAAACCCCGGAAACAAAAACAGAAGAAGATATTGTCGGAAGCAGATATAGACCGAATATGGTGCAGACGCGGAATGTTGCAGATTTTACCCGAAACAAAGAGAACCCTAGAATCATGCAACAAATCTTAGGCATTCTAGAAAACCAACAAAATTGTTCCTTGGTTATATATAACACAGTGCTAGGTTTACAAGGGAGTAAGGGAATGGTCATTTCGTGGAAGCCTCCTCGAATGCATCAAGGGATTACATAGTCTCTAGTACCAGGATGAGCAGCTTTGCAAGTTTGGCTTGACAAGGTCATGTTTTCTGTCGGTTGAATTTGGCCATGCATATCAACCCTAAAACGGAAATTCCATATTAGACGGAAACGGAAATTCCATTTCCGCGTTTGTTCTGCCGAAAAACATAGTTCCATTTTTGTCAAAAAGTTCCGTTTTCGTTTCCATATTTTCATTCCATTTCCATATTTTCATTCCATTTCCATATTTTCATTCCATTTCCATTTTTCCGTGGAAAAGTCGGAAAATTTCCGCTCCACTTTCATCCCTACCTCCAACTACTCCATACAATTCATATTATATACTTCATCATACTCTAGCTTGACTTTTGCCTAATTTGGTATACTCACAACTCTGCTTCAACACCTAGTCATCTATTCTCAAATGACTTGAGAATAATGACCACCATCCTTTGCTCATGCTTAGCTTAGGCTTCTAATTGTCTAATCAAGATCTATTATCACTTAGTAATATGTTTTTACTAGTCTCCTTATAGGGCTTATCTTGTTAAGGAAGTTTACTCCATATTTATATCTACTTGGCTTAACAAGATTATCATTGGATACTCTTATACTACTAGCTTTCTCATAGCTTCATGATCACTAGCTTAACTCTTGGGTTTAGGTGCTTCTTCTAGTTTACTCATGCATGAGCTATCTCCTCCAACATCAGATGGTTTGATCTCCACTAAGGATCACATTCCATTGATGATGGCACATCCTACCAAAACTAGTTCCTTCTTCTTATTAATTTACCTAAGGTCTTTGGAAGGTCAATATAATAAGTCGATGTCAAAGGTTATTATGTACTACGTCAAGGATTGATTACTCTATATTGCTGATCAATTGATTCTAGGACCTGATTAAATTGGAATGTCATCTATTATTATGATAATAAGGATATGAGATGAATGGTCTTGGCTTGTCTTCCTTTTCTACTCTATTGGTGATAAGAGCTAATGTTTAAGAACTACCATGCTTCTCATGGTAGGAATAACTTGATGTGGTATTCAAGAGTTGTTGTAATGAATACCCTGACATGATCTCTATAGATCCTTTATTGTTCATTAAATAATGTGTTGTGGGTTTAGCTTGGTTCCATTTGATCTACCCATAGATCAAATTATATTACCCAAAGATAAGGTTTTAGCAAAGGTCATATTGAAACTTATCACAATCAACTTGATGATCTACTTCATTTGCACCATGTTAAGAGAAGCTTCAATCACTTTGACAAGTTTTATTTAAAAGCGTGAAAATTATCCAGATTTTCTATGCATGACTGCAATGCACACACCTTATCTTAGCTTATTTCTAAGCTCTAATGTTGGGATGTTACATGCCGCCTTGCAGACTACATGGCCGCCGCCTCCACAAGATCTCCACCATCACCATTTCTCAAGAGGAGAAGGGACACAGATCATCGAAGGACATCACATCATCCCTTTCATCATCAACCGCTGCATCTCCATCAACAGCATCATTCCCCCTTTCATTCATTAGATATTGTTGTAATTCCAATACAATTGTGGGTTTGCACTTGATTTTACCTTTGCACTTTCATTCCATCCATATGAATATGGTGATGTTGTTGATTACTTCCAAGTGTGAGTAGTTCCCTTTGTTCTTGGGGAGATGGAGAAACCCTAGCATTATTATTAAATGGAATAAAGATGATCTATAACTTTGATTTGTGATATATTGATTTATGATATTGTGTTAGATCTCTCTCTAGATGGTATGTGAAGTCGACCACATAGCATCTGCCTTCGGTACTAGAGAGAGGGAACTACCCTTTGGATGTGTATGGGACTATGTATGGTGCTAGTTTGTGACTGCAAGCATTGGCTTATACCCTACATGGTCAAAGGGGGATTAAGGGACATCCACTAAGCTTATAAATATATTCATGGGCAAACCCTTAATTGTGGTGGTCTGTAGAAGTGATTTGCTCGCAAGCATCATAGTGGTTATTTAGAGATGACCTCAATACTTGACTCATAGAATCAGCTGCTCGCGAGACTTGTAGTGAACATCTTATTATGGATCTCTCTCCACACATGTCATGAGCAAAGATATATGTTATCAGAATCATGGATAATTCTTATATGCTAGTGGTGTATCCTACATCCCCGAGAACATTTAGGCCTTATTGAGTTCCAAAACCAATCCCGACTCTCTTGTTATTTGTTTACTTTACTTGCTTTCATTACTTTCTTGCACATAAACACAACACCTTTTAAACACGCTTTTCTTGAGATCAAAGGCAACTTACAAGTATCCTTTGGTAGATAGTGATAAGGGGCAAAAAGACCTTAACCAAATATCACTTTGTGGGTTTGATACTCTTATTTTGAAACTAGCTATAATTGATCTGTGCACTTGCAGTCATCATGCTATTTTTTGGCACCATTGTCGGGGAGCTAAGCGCTTTTAGTATTTGTTCTTAGTTTCTAATCTATTATTGCATTACTAAAGTTGTTTACAAGTTTCAAATTATTACCGTTTATTGCTTTTTGTCGTTTTGCTTTTACTTATTTGAAAATAACAAAAAATTTAGTTACATTAGTTGACAGTTTTGAAACTGCAGATGATCTCTATTGAAGATAGAGGAGCTACACATTCTAGAATAAATTATTTGCCTACTTATATTGAAAGTGTACCAATTGAAAGATGTCTAAAATTCATTGAAATTTTTTCTAACTCAAGTTCTTTTGATGTGAATAGATTGATTCCTTTGATGGCAGATTTAACCATCACCCGAAGGGGAGAGGAGCCTGAGAAATCATGGGGAGATTATGGGAATCCATCTAGGCATCTTACGAAAATACCTATTCTCTATCCTGATCTTCAAGCCATGGAATTTGAAATAGATCTCGAGCTAATCTATATGATTAAAGAAATTTCTTTTGCAGGAAGATAAGATGAAGATCCAAGTGATCATCTGATAAGGGGTGGCCCGATCTTCGCAGTAAGCGAGGTGGATGTAGGATGATATGGGGGAGATAACTTGTATGCCGTTCACGAACCTCTCGATCAATCCCTGATGCCAATGCAACAACTCTCAACCCTTGTAGATATTCGCAACTTCACACACTTGCGCATGTAGCCGTCGACTACGAAGCGGTTTGTAATCTTCTAATTCCCAATGGAACAGCAGATCACACGAAAACTTGCAATTGGCTAGATCCCAATGGATCAACTAATCACACTTGATTGATAGTAGCAACAACACCAGATCGATACGAATTGGTGTGGTAGAATTCAATGGTTTGCAGACTGGTAGTGCAAGCAATGGTGTAGAAGTTAATAATCATTTCAGTTCATCAAATGCATGATCTTGGGTTATGCCCCACTCAAAAGGTACACCTTTCTTAGTTAGTTAATTTAAAGGTGCAACAATAGTACTAAAGTCTTTCACAAAACGCCTATAGAAACCAGCTAGACTGTGAAAACTTCGTACTTGACTCACATTCATGGGAGTAGGCCAATTTTGAATAGCTTCAATTTTAGATGAATCTACCTCAACTCCATGTTTAGAGACAACATAACCTAGAAATATGACCTTATCTTTGCAAAATGTACACTTTTCAAGATTACCATAGAGGTTAGCATCTCATAACACTTGCAAGACTTGTCTAATATGATCATTATGTTCATGTTCATTGCGGCTGTAAATTAATATGTCATCAAAATACACAACCACAAATTTGCCAATAAAATTCTTTAAGACATGGTTCATTAATCTCATGAAAGTAGTAGGTGCATTAGTTAACCCAAAAGGCATTACTAATCACTCATATAAACCAAATTTTGTCTTAAAGGCAGTTTTCCATTCATCCCATTCCTTCATCCTAATTTGATGATAACCACTACACAAATCAATTTTAGAGAAAACAATAGCACCACTCAATTCATCTAACATATCTTCTAAACAAGGAATAGGATGACTATATCAAATAGTAATGTTATTTATAGCTCTACAATCTGTGCACATGCGCCATGTACCATCTTTCTTAGGAACTAAAATGATAGGAACATCACAAGGGCTTAAGCTTATACGAATATACCCTTTGCCGAGAAGCGCTTGTACTTATTTCTGAATTTCCTTTGTCTCTTCGGGATTTGTGTGGTATGGTGCACGATTGGGAAACGATGCTCCAGGAATCAAGTCAATTTGATGTTCAATACCTCGCAAAGCTGGCAATCCAGCAGGTACCTCTTCCGGAAACACGTCATTGTATTCCTGTAACACATTAGATTTGGGGATATACTTTCCGGGTATCCTCACTATGCCTCACTGACCAGGGTGGCCCACTTCGGGTTAGAGCTTTGCTTCACGGGCGGCCCAGTCAGGGAGAAGAGACGAAGTCCAGTCCGGCTACGGGAAGGCCCAGAAGACTTACCAACATAGGCCCATAGTGTTACTTGTAGTTCAAGATGTACTCTATAACCGACTCTTAGTCGTAGCCGGATAGATCTTTCCTGTAAACCCTAGGCTGGATATCTATATAAGCCGTCCTAGGGAAAGCCTTTAGGACACCCTCACAATAGTCTACAATCTCAACTCACACAGGCGAAACCCTTGTAACCCATATTTCGGCTCTGTCGTATTACTGGATTGCTAGCAGGAGTAGGATCCGTCCAAAGCCGGTGGATTCGAACCTAGGTAAACTTGTGTGCTCACCATCCAGGAATACCGAACGTCTCACACCCCTCTCTTCCACACGCCTCGAGGACCCCCTCATGGCGTACTTGTCATTAATCCGACGACAGTTGGCGCCCACCATGGGGCAAGTGAGCTTCAGATCTGCGTTCCGAGCGGAATCTGCAAGAATTAGAATCAGTGAAACCATCATCATCGGTCGCATCCTCTACACCAGTGACATCCCTCTTATCATTCTCGACGATACCTGGATTCTGGCTAGGGAAGCCGTGACATCCTACACCATTATGTCTTTTGGCGAGATCGATGTTTACATCGGTTTCACTGAACCTGCCCCACCCAACCTAGCGGTGATGAGAGAGGCAGAAGAAAATTCTGGGTCCCCTCTGTCCATGGAGGTGGCTGAGTTCCGGATCTTAGAAATCACTAATCCCACCTAGCCCGCACCCATTGCAGAGATAGTGGAGAAAGCTGAACCTGAAGCAGATCTTGCAGTACAAGTCGAATCTGGAGTGGATCTCCCTAGCGAGGTTGAATCCCAGATCGATCCACCTGCGGAGGTTGAATTCCAGGAACAGCAAGAAAGCAACGCTGATTCCGGCTCTGATAGTACCAGAACTGATAAACCCTTCCCGAGGCACACGTTGAGGCGCATGATAATGCAAGACGCAAGCATGGATGAGGTTCTCGAAACCATCAAGATCTTCGAGGAAGCCCGCGAGGAGAGCCGCAACTACCTCAGGACCCACACATCGCACTTCGTCGGATATGTTGGATCTGGATCCGGCTGCTGGAGACAACACTGACTCTGTGCTGGAGGCGATCAGAACAAACACCGACTTACCCGCATCCTCGGATGACTCGATGACGTCGACGGATTTTTGAAAGTTCTCCGTGGAATACGAAGAGGAGTACAACTCCAAAGCTACAGAAGAAGGAGAAGCCATGGATGAAGGATCCAAAGAAAACTCTCCCAAAGCGCAGGATGACATGGATATCGGAGATAATCCCGAGGTCCAGATGTCCGAAAGTACCGATCAGAGCTTGACTCCGGGAAACGGACCCAAAGCCGTCTTTGCTACCGGCGCTGCCAAGAAGGCAAAGAAGAAGAACAATAAGAACAAGACCCCGACAAAGGAACTTTCAGCAGAGGAAGTGATTGCCGAGGAATACGAGGAAGACTCGGATGGAGCACTTATCCCAGACGAGCCCAAAGAAGAATCAGTGGATGGACACGTGGTTACCGCAGGTGCCCGTAAACTCATTGACGCTGTATTAACCATGCATATCCCTACTGCAGCAGAACTAACTGCTATGGAATTGGATGAAAGGGCCCAAGCCCTAGAAGCGCGTCGCCAAGTACTCCTAGATGAAGCCAAAAACATCGAGGAAGAGAAGAAGCGCATGGCCAAGGCGGAGAATCTCATCTCTCTGCAACATCAGAAGAACCGGAAACGACATACACATGACAATCAATTTCCGGAAGTGCATAAGGTTCTCTTTGAGGGAGATCCGGGGATACCTCGGATCGATAGCAAGGGAGATCTGGTGTATCCAACACCAGTGCAAAACACTGCCGTGGCTCGAGACATCCTAGCAAATAATCTAGGCCCAGAACAGGTTCGATTGGGCATTAAGCTACTCACCAAGGGTCTGGAACAGCAGAAGGTCGCGAAATCCGGAAGCGGAAAACTGGTCTATCAATCCGACCAATGTCGCACGGATCCGGCCTGGAATGACATAAGACCCCAGCGGGCTCCGGAACAACATCACCGTTCTGACCGTCGGGAAGACAATTACTCAAGAACCGGATCTTCAGGACAACATCACAGAGCTGCACGTGATTGGCGCAACGTTGATCCAGCCGCCGAGCAAGAGGCGATCGCTGCCCTATATCCGAAGAATCCTTCCCAGCGAGAGTCGAACAATCGCAGGGAAGAAGACAAAGAGAAGCGCCACGAGGAGGACCGACAAATAATGCCACCACCAAGGCATACGAGCCGTCTAGCTAAGCCCCACCGCAATGGGAATGACGGACAAAGGAACGACGGACACCGTGCCGAGTCAAGCCGACAGGGGGCTCGTCGTAATGAAGACCCTCCCCGGAGCCGGAATAATGACGCTCCGGACAGAGGCCGGCGATCAGCCGGAAACAATCCAGCTACTCCACCTTCTCCACCAAGTAGCCATCACAACGGCTCCCAAGGAGGCCAAGGAGGGCGTCATGGCGTAGGAGGTGGTGGCAGAAGCCGAAGTCCGGCTCCAAGGCACCACAGCCATAGCCGTCAATTAGGACAATCTCTGTCCCCAAGTGACGCGAGACATAGGATTAATTCCAATATAGAGGCATGACACTATGAAAACAATGATATATACGTGGGCCCAAAATGCTTCGGACCATGCATAAGAGCAACAAAATTCCCGGAAAGATTCGTTATCTCAAGACACATCCAACCCTACGACGGTGTAGCTCGGCCAGAGACTTGGCTCCAGGAATTTTTCCAAGCTTGCTGCATCGCCAAAGGTGGAAACAACCTGGTCGCAACCCGATATCTCCCACTCATGTTGCGGAAGACGGCACGATCATGGCTCAATGAACTTCCAGAGAACACCATCTACAACGGGTATGACATGCAAAGCGCATTCTTTTGGAATTTCAAAGGCACATATCGGAGGCCCTGTACGGTAGGAGACCTATAGCTTTGCACCCAGAAAGCCGGAGAAACTTGCCGAGATTATCTCGGACGATGGATCGACACAAAGAACTCCTGTGAAGGGGTAAATGACCAAACTGCGATTGAAGCTTTCATTGCAGGACTCCCTATTGGTTTACTACGTCATCGCTTGAAATGCGACAAGGTAACTGATTTGGGAGACATGATAGAAACAACGAGCAAGTATGCAGATGCCGACGACGATGCAGAGGGATTACTTAACGCCCTAGATGTGCCACAGTCGGCAAAATAACCAAAGCAACAAGCTCACAAGCGCAAGAATACCTCGGAAGAAAAACCCAATGTGGAAACAGCAGTGGTCACTGCTACTTTCGGGTCTGGAGGACGAGGAGGGCGCGGTGGTGGCCGTGGACGTGGTCATGGGACATCAAGGGTCCAAGGTAGAGGAGACCACCAACCTGGCAAAACCTACACCTGGGCCGACATTGCCAATAACCCATGTGTGCATCACTTATATGCCAATGGGGGCTCTTTCACACAAACGCCGAGTGTCGTTTTAATGACGACATCAAGAAAGATGATACTGTTGGTTACGGGGCTAAGTGGAAGAAGGGAAAGAAGAATTCCAAAAAAGAGAAAGAGGCCAAGGAAGATTCTGACATGGAGGAAGCCGATGCGTCAAATCCCAAGCCGGAAGGGAAGAAAAACTTCCCAACAAAGAAATACCCTTACATCACCTTCCTCAGATCTCAACCAGCTAAGGTCAAGAAAGCAATTTTGCATGAGCTCAACGCGACTGTTCCGGCTGTCCTCCAATTTCTGGATTGGTCGGAAGTGGCAATCACCTTTGACCGTGCTCATCATCCGCCGAAGTTGCACAGGCGAGGAAAATACGCCTTAGTCATCAATCCACTTATTGACGGCTATGGTTTCTCCAAGACTCTCATGGACGGTGGCAGCAGCATTAACATCCTGTATGTCGAAACGCTACGTCGGATGCGAATCTCGAACACCCAGCTGAATTACAGCTCTGTGATATTTCACAGAGTTGTCCCAGGAAGACAAGCAAATTCCCTGGGAGAAATCACTTTGGATGTGACCTTTGGAACTCCAAAGAACTATCGGACTGAAGCACTTTCCTTCGAAGTGGTCCCGTTCAATAGCGCGTACCACGCTATATTCGGACATCCGGCTTACTGGGCTTTATGGCTCGTCCGTGTTACATTTACAATATGATGAAAATTCCAGGTCCTAACAGCGTGATGGCCATCAGGGGAGAACCGAAGAAGGTGTGAGAGTGCGAGGACGAAAATGCCGCCTTTGCTGAAGCCGTGCTGCATGCCCAGGAGGACCGGGAGATCAAGAAAACCATTGATCCGTCCGAGATGCCCGCGACGAAGAAGGAGGTGACAAAGCCCAATCCGGAGTTCAAGGCATCAGAAGAGACGAAGAAGACGCCATTGAAGGATGATGACCCCTCCAAGGTGACCCAGATAGGCGTAGGCCTAGATAGCGCATAGGAAAGCGCGCTCGTCAAGTTCCTCCAAGCAAATCAAGATATCTTCGCATGGAAGCCATCTGACATGACCGGAGTACCTAGGGAACTTGCCGAGCACTCTCTAAATGTACACCCGAACGCTAAACCTGTCAAACAGTCCCTACAACTTTTTGGTGATGAAAAGCATAAGGCAATAGCTAAGGAACTAGCCTGACTAGAGTTAGCCGGATTCATAGAAGAGGTCATCCATACTGATTGGTCGGCCAACCCTGTAATGGTCCCTAAAAAGGACACCACTAATTTAAGGATGTGTGTTGATTATACTGCCTTGAACAAGGCTTGTCCCGAAGATCCGTTCGCTCTACCTAGAATTGATCAAGTTATCGATTCTACGGCAGGCTCGGAACTCCTATGTTTTCTCGACGCATATTCCGGTTATCACCAAATTCAGATGAAGGAATCAGATAAAATCAAAACTTCATTCATAACCCCCTTCGAAACCTTCTGTTTCGTTACGATGCCCTTTGGGCTCAAGAACGCAGGAGCTACGTACCAGCGCACTATGCAGCGTTGCCTCCATGACCAAATCGGACGCAACATACATGCATATATGGACGACATTGCGGTGATGTCCAAAAAGAAGGAAACATTAATTTTCGACTTGGAGGAAACATTCGCCAATCTACAAAAATACAACATAATGCTTAACCCGAAGAAGTGTTTCTTTAGAATTCCAGCTAGAAAATTGTTAGGTTTCATCGTGTCTCAAAGAGGCATAGAGGTGAACCAAGACAAGATCAAGGCTATACTCAATATTTCCAGGCCGACTCGCCTGAAGGATGTTCAAAGACTAAATGGTTGCATTGCTGCAGTTAGTCGGTTTGTAAGCAGGCTTGGAGAAAGAGCCACACCACTCTACAAACTCCTGAAAAATACCAAAAAATTCGTTTGGACTGATGAAGCTGAAGCTGCATTACAAGACCTGAAAGAAGTACTCTTGTCTGCTCCTATCCTTACAGCATCGGAACCAAGGGAACCGATGTTGCTCTATCTCACTGCAACAAATAGGGCCGCTAGTGTCGTCATGGTAGTGGGGAGACCAGAGGAAAATCAGGAACACCTGGTGTAGCATCCGACTTACTACCTCAGCGAGGTCCTAACTGAATCAAAGCAGCGGTATCCACACTATCAAAAGCTGGCTTATGGTGTGTTTTTGCATCCCGTAAGTTAAGGCACTATTTTCAGGAACACCCAATTACCGTGGTGAGCACAGCTCCCATGACAGATATAATCAACAACAACGATGCTATAGGACGCGTCGCAAAATGGGGCATAGAGCTTTCAGCTTTCGACATTGAGTACAAACCTTGTACAACAATCAAATCCCAAATCCTTACTGACTTTGTCACTGATTGGACAGAGACAATGGAGAATATGATCCTCCTAGAGTCAGAATATTGGACTTTACATTTGGACGGGTCCAAGGCTCGAGGGGGCTCGGGGGATGGCGTGGTGCTCAAATCACCCCAAGGAGACAAACTTTTCTATGTGTTATAGATTCACTTCACAACGACAAACAACATTGCCAAGTATGAAGCACTGCTGCATGGAATCCGGATTGCTAAGGATATCGGCATCCGACGATTGATGTGTTATGGATATTCAGATCTTGTTGCTCAGCAAGTGTCGGATATCTGTAATGCAAATAAGCACATGGCAGCATATAAAGCTGTCGTGGATGATCTATCTAAATCATTCGAAGGGTTTGAGGTTCAACACATCCCTCAAGCAGAAAATGAGGAAGCAGATGCATTATCTAGAATAGGCTCTGTACGAAAAAAGGTCCCGGATGGCGCTTTTTTAGAGCACCTCAAGGTTCCCTCTATAAAAGGAGTGGACGAGGAATATCCGACCAAGTCCGACTCACCTTTAGTAGCAGTTCTGGCTGTGATTCCCAGCTGGACTCAACCCTACCTTGATTACTTGGTAGATGGCAAATTACACGAAGACGAAGTTCTGAGCTGGCAGATCGTCCGACGAGCAAAAGCCTATACTATAATTAATGGTGATCTCTATAAGCGGAGTGCGTCTGGGGTTTTTCAGCGCTGTGTATCTCCGGAAGGAGTGGAAATCTTACGAGAAATCCACGAAGGCGAGTGTGGTCACCACGCTGTAGCCAAATCTTTAGTGGCAAAAGCTTTCCGACACGGTTTTTTCTGGCTTACAGCCAAGGAAAATGCCGAACGGCTGGTTAAGATGTGCAAGGGCTACCAAAAGTACACCAAACAAGCTCATGTTCTGGCTGATTAGCTGCGAACAATACCTATAACATGGCCTTTCACGGTCTGGGGGCTTGACATGGTAGGACCGTTTAAATGGGCTCCAAGTGGATTTACTCACCTCTTAGTGATGGTGGATAAATTCACCAAATGGATTGAGGCTAAACCCGTCACTAGTTGTGATGGAGCAACAACCAGAAGATTTGTCGAGGATGTTATAATCCGATACAGTTATCCACATAGCATTATCACGGACAACAGGAGTAATTTCTCTATGAGAGAGCTTGCCGAATTCTGCAATGAACAAAATATCCGGCTTGAGATTGCATTAGTCGCACATCCATAGGCTAATGGACAAGTTGAAAGAGCACCACTAAGATGTGCTGCGGGGGCTTGGGCAGAGGAATTACCCTCTGTAATATGGAGTTTACAAACAACCCCAAACAAGTCAACTGGATACACACCTTTCTTCTTGGTCTATGGCGCAGAAGCAGTTCTTCCTAGTGATTTGATCCATTGTTCTCCTAGAGTTCCCGTGTATATTGAAGAGGATGCTGAGATTTCTCGACAAAATGATGTTGACTTTGTCGAAGAAGTTCGTGTCGTTGCTGAGATGAGATCAATAGCCTATCAGCAGAAGTTACACAAGTATCATAGCCAGAGAGTCAGAAACTGGTCTTTCCACAAGGGCGATTTGGTTCTTCGGCTTGTGCAACAAAGAAATCACAAACTTTCCCCAGTATGGGAAGGGTCCTTTTTAGTTAGCCGAGTATTGCACAATGGTTTTTACTATCTAACTGATATGCGGCCAGTCAAAGAAAGACCTGCTACTAAGAAAAGAAAGAGAGCTAGAGGCAGTACAAACCCAGAAGAATTAGACAGACCATGGAATATTGCTCAGCTACGTCCCTTTTATTCTTAGTTTATCCTTCTTTGTAATCATATATGTGTACATGTTTAATAAGAAATAAAGTATTGGTTGCCTCATATTTTTTCTAAGAAGTTTTCTACCATCTTATTTCCGAATGATCATGTCACAATCGAAAATCCTAGAATACTTGAAAGTACTTGATGCTCATGATTGTTCTGGTTTAGATTTCTGATTTCTAAATTGATACCTTCGGGTATAAATCTAAATTTTATAGTCTGTACTTTGGTTATTTATCTGATTGCCGGATGCGGGCATTTTCCGAGTAATGAATTGTTGGTACTAGAAGCCGGCTTTGTTTCCGACTTTAAACTGGTTTAGCAATTGTGCTCCGTTGCTCGGCAAAGTTTCCATGCTAAAGGTTGGCCGGCTCGCGAAAGGGACGAGGCGGAAAGCCAGATAAACGATAAGTGCAAACGAAAAACGTAAAGTGCTTATGTAAACATTTCAGGCACGAAAATTATAAAGCCAAAAGTGCTAAATAGATAAAATAAAACTTAGCACTAGCAAAAGTATCATACTACTTATTTACAGACCCAAAGTGTTTTCAGAATAACACATTGTTTTTTCTGATACTCTATGATGCAGGGGATAGGTAGGAGCTGCTGGCTCGCTAGAAACATCAGCCTCGCTTCGATATTGTTCCAAGACGTTCAAATCCGAGATGGTTTGATCGTCGTCGGAAGCTTCACCGGTTTCTTCAGCAGGCGGAGGCGGTGTCTATACGCGAGTGAAGAAGGGAGTATCATAGCTGGTCAAGTCAGCTACATGACACCCGTATCCGGCGCAGGAGTCCATGCTGGCTTTGATGTCCTGTTCCTAGCCATCTTTGTCCACAGTAGAATACCCTCTGGTCACTTGCCAGATCTCCATGCTTCCATGGTGGCTCATGACCATGGTGAGCATTAGAGCATTCTCGCCAGAGGGACATGTTCCAGTCCTGGATGAGCTAGGGCATCTCCTTGGCCTTGTCTCGCACTTCAAAGCTGGACATGCTATGCATGTCCGGAACCTTGAGAACTTCGCCAATATCCTCGATGGATTGTCGGAAGTCATGCAGTAGATCACCGACTTGAGTAAGTCGGCTGGTGCAAGATTCGACAGAGGCTGAGTCCAGTAAGTTCAGAGGACCTGCGCATGTAATGCAAAGGGGTTAATCAAATAAATCCGGACTCCAAAGAGTCGGAAGATGCAGAAACGTCAGAAAGAAGGTAACATACTGAAGATGACATTGTCAACTTTGGTCTTCTCCTCCCGAAGACTCTGGAGTTCAGCCCGGAGTGCCTCGGCAATATCCCTCTCTCTGAACAAGTCGTTGCTGAGATCCGAGATCTTCTTATCTTGGAGCACAATCTTACGATCGCGCTCCTCGGTAGCCATGGAGAAGGACTCGAGAACTTAAGCAATGCTCTTCTTATGATCCGCCTTAATCTTATTCAGCTCTTGGCGGAGGTCCTTGTTTTCCACCTCCAGGGTTTTCAGATTCTCGACCTCTTCGATCATAGCACAGGATTGTTTCACCAGTGCTGAAGTCAAAAGAACAAAAGTTGAAAAAAAATTCGACTATGAAATAAAAGGCAAGGTTTGAGATGTGGAAAGTTTACCTTCAGCCTCATCCCTAGATACTTTCACTTGAGCATTTTCAAGTCGGAGAGCTTTGATCTCTCTCCGATTGTTACAAATATTCTTCAGTAATTCTTGGGTATATGAATTAACTTTCTGTAAGTCAGAATACCCAGAGTCAGAAGTCTACTAAAGACTCGGGCTAATATTTTTACTAATATCAGCACGAGCCTTAGGGGCTACACTAGTTCATTCTTTGGCATCCTAAGAAAGCATAAACCCGGATTGTCTATCCAACTTCATGCTTGGGGGCTAGAGGATATGATATATGATATGAAATAAAGTAAAACGTGAGTTGGAATTCCGACTTACATGCTGTTCATGAGTGAGTTTGCTCAAACTCATGTTTACTTCTGTGGTAACCTTCTCGGCGAGAGTGAGTGGGATCACTGGCGGAGTCGGAAGCTCGCCAGTTCTCAGCCTCTCGTCGCGAAGGCGGACTTGTTCAAGAAGTTCGGAGTACTTGACGTCCTCCGCTTCTTGTGCTTCTTCTTCGGCAGTAATGGTCCTGCTTTCTAAGCATTGCTGGGCCAGCCGCTGGATTTCCTCCGCAGATTTCCGAGAAAGGCCAAGTTTTGCAAGTCCTCAATTGCTTAGGAGATTGCCGACGAAGATTTCTACCGAGGGATCATTACCCGAAGAGGGTTCACCCTTATCAAAACCTGAGTCACTCATGGTGACGTCAGTCTGCAATCCAAGGATCACTGGCTCTGCTGATTGAGCCAGATCTTCTACAACAGTTGGAGATGGAGTAATCTCCAGCGCTGTAGAAGGCTGAGGGGCAGGAGTCGGAGGAACTACGGCAGGAGAAACCAAGTTCAGTTTCAACTGGCATAGAGGCTTTGAGGTAATCGCTTTCCCTTTGCCCTTGGTGAGCTGTTTAGTTCTGAGAAGGTAATAGAAAAAGAACATTACATCTCAGAAAGAATTAAGACTTATAGTAGAAGGACCTTGTGAGGAAAGATTGCCTCTTCACAACGGGCACCTCCTTTGTGCCAATGGCCACTGTCGGAGCTTTACGCGCTTCCGAGGAACTATGTCCGGCAGTGGAACCAATTCTCGGTCATCCTGAGAAATCTCAGGAGGATATCCCTCGACAGGAGCAAGCTCCAACTCGGGGAGGTCGGCAAGCTGAAAAGAAGAGATATCTCAGTATTGGAAAATAACATAAATGTGAGCACATAATACAAGTTGTTGCTGGAAGCTTACCGGCACCACGGGATCTTCTGCCGTATGCATGTCCAAGGACAGCTCCGAAATCTTCCTCTCAATCCGCTCCCTTATCAGCCACTTGATTTGGCATACATAATCTTTTGCCGTGTAGGCCTTAGGGCTGATTCGGAGGGAATCCTTCTTCGATGACGTGATGGAGTGCATCAGTCGATCTCCATGATGATGAAGAGGTTGGATTCGGCGTGCCACCCAGCAGTGAATTAAGTCGGACCCTTTCAGGCCCTTGTGCTTCATCAAAAACTCGATCCACCTCTTGGCAAGAAGCAGATCGTCATTGAGAGCCGACGCATCTGCGTCCCAGGACTCTTGGCGCGTAGCGATACCGTCGACGAAAGCAGGCAAAGCAGTAGCTTTGCCGGGAGCAGGAATATCCTTGTGATAGAAAAAGTGGACGGCCATTGCTTGACCGACTCACTGGCCATAATCCGAGGATAGATGTGCTCTCGCCTAACCGAAAAACTAATAGTACCAGTAATATAAGGATTACTGGCAGTAATGGAATTTCTCCGGACATGGAAGTAATACCAGAAAAGAACAAGGCTCGGCCTAATGCCAAGATACCCCTCGCACAAAGATGCGTACGTGCTCATCTCTAAGAGAGAGTTCAGGGGGAGATGATGGAGTTGAACTCCGTAGTGATCTATAACCTCAGAGAAGAAATCTGAGGGAGGAAAGATCAAACCTCTGTCGAGGTGAGTGCTGAAGTGAACCCGCTCGCCGCCGCAAGGGTTGGGGATGGTTTCACCAAAGCTGCTCTGCCAGTCGCCGACGTGGAGGATCCCTTCTTCTTCCACAAAGCGGAGCTTCTTGTTGTCCAGAACGCACGGGATCCACACCTCGGGATTGCTCTCCTTCTCCGCCACTGCTGCCGTCGCCGCCGTCGCCACCGTACTGGAGGATGATGCTGAAGCCATTTTTTGTGCGCCGGTGACCTTGGATGAGCGGCGTTGGAGGTTTATTGGGGAACAGAGGAGCTCTAGTTTCGTGGGGAGGCGTAGGGGAGAAGGAAACGACACAAGTGCTGGAGAAGAAGATGGGGAAAGAGATCCTCACCACTTATATCCTCCAGCCGCATCAAGATTCGTGTAAATGCTACAGTGAACGTGCCACGTGTCGTGGAAGGAACTGGGAAATCCCCGCGCGATGATTATGTCTCCTCGATCTCCACGCACGCATTGAAATGGCGCCTCGGTTCCGTGAAAGACGGACCCACCAACGGTCGTGCTGACATGAAATGTTTGTCAGTGACGTGACTTGACCATGACTAGTGTCAGGTTACGTCAGAGACCATGTTCTGACTTAGGTTGAATTTCGAGCTGGAAACCCAAATAACGTATTCATAAGGTCCGACTCAATTTTGAGACCCGGATCGTATCTTTTATTTTGAACTTTCAGGAACCCTTCAAGATTCTGCAAGCCAAAGATCAAGCTAGATGATGATGAATCTGACTTTGGATCTTGGAGACTTCCGGGGGCTGCTGTTGGGGATATACTTTCTGGGTATCCTCACTGTGCCTCACTGACCAGGGTGGCCCACCTTCGGGTTAGAGCTTTGCTTCACGGGCGACCTAGTCAGGGAGAAGAGACAGAGTCTAGTCCAGCTACGGGAAGGCCCAGAAAACTTACCGACATAGGCCCATAGTGTTACTTGTAGTTCAAGATGTACTCTGTAACCGACTCTTAGTCGTAGCCGGATAGATCTTTCCTGTAAACCCTAGGCCGGATATCTATATAAGCCATCCTAGGGAAAGCCTTTAGGGCACCCTCACAATAGTCTACAATCTCAACTCACACAGGCGAAACCCTTGTAACCCATATTCCAGCTCTGCCGTATTACTGGATTGCTAGCAGGAGTAGGATCCGTCCAATGCCGGCGGATTTGAACCTGGGTAAACTTGTGTGGTCACCATCCCGGAATACCGTACGTCTCACAACCCTCTCTTCCACACGCCTCGAAGACCCCCTCATGGCGTACTTGTCATCAATCTGACGACAATTAGAAACACCAATAGAAATAGGGGTCGTGTCGTTAGAAACCAAAACTTCACCCTTGTACATGAGCACAAGAGGTACGGCAGTAGGGTCCTCACTAAATTCTCTCATGTCTTCTTTGGTGGCTAATATGAGTAAATTGGTCACTCTCTCACTTTTCGTTATATCACTCACGGCTGTTACATCCTCTCGCCTATCTAATGCAGGAGCATCCTCTAAGTTTTCTAACGAGAATCATTCACAATCTCTTGTGGTGACATAGGTAGTAGATTGATTTTTCTGCCCTTGAACTCCAAGTGATATGTATTGGCTCGTCCATTATGTTGCACGAAACGATCATAGAGCCAAGGCCCACCCAACAACAAGTGACATACTATCATAGGAACCACATCAGAGTCAATAGAATCTTTGTATGGCCATATCTCAAAATCAACACGCACCATGTGGCTAACTTTCATCTCACCATTATCACTCAACCACTGAATATAATATGGATGTGGGTGCGGCAGATACTTCAACTTCAGCTTGGCACATCATTCTTTGCTTGCTAAATTGCGGCAACTTCCACCATCAATAATGACCTTGCAAGCTTTGTTTGGACCAACAAGTGCCTTTGTTTGGAACAAGTTACAGCGCTAGCTCGCAGCACTAGACTGAGGAGTAATGTTGAGAGCTCGTTGTGAAAAATGATTGTAGGAGCACGTACTGGATACACATCAACACCATCACTTGTGTAGCCATCATCATCCGACGCATCCGGATCAGCATCATCTCCTATCTCATATTCATTGTCCTCATTAATAACCATAACCTTTCTATTAAGATAGTACCTTTTGAAGTGGCCCTTGCCACCACATGTATGGCACTCCATGTCGCGATTGTGCGCTGTAGACATATTGGAACCAGTACCACTAGATGTAGGAGCAGGCTTCCTTGTATTGGACACATTGGAAGAAGCTTTGGTTGATGTAGAAGGAAGTTCATCAGGACGGCTAGTAGATGAAGGAGAATATGGTGCCGACCTTGAAGAAAAATGCCCTATAGAACGAGCCTTGATCTGAGCCTCTTTAGCAAACTGGGCTTCAGCTTCTCTAGCATGATGTAATAACTCATTCATAGTATGATAATTGTAATGCCTAACAATGCTCTTGATGTTGTACTTCAAACCATGGAGAAACCGCTGCATAGTCTACTCAATAGATTCACGGACCCGTGCACGCTGTAGTAACATCTCCATCTCCATGTAATATGCATCAACTGTCATGGCACCTTGTCTCAATACTGTGAGCTTATCAAATAGGGAACACAAATAGTTGGGTGGAACAAAACGAGCTGTCATCACCTCCTTCATGTCGCCCCAAGTGACAATAGGATCACCATCCGCATAACGTTCGCGATACACAATATCCCACCAACGCAAAGCGTAGCCATCAAATTCTGAAGAACCAAGCTTGACCTTCCTATCTTCAGTATAGTCATGTAAACGCCACAATTTCTCAATCTTGAGTTCCCATGCAAGATATTCTTCAACAATAGTAGAGCCCTCATATCTTGGAATAGAAAACTTAGGCTTGCCCAAACTGTCATCATGCTATGGCTGTGGATTTCATTGGGCACCTACAGGAGTGAAACCACGGCCACGACCAGCAATACCACCTCCATGACCCGCGGCATGAGCAGTAGGTTGAGCATGAACACCCGAATTGTCACCAAGGACACTATCACCATCAACTCCATCATCATGAGGTTGTTGAGTTTCTCTATAGCAATACGCAAGGCTGTCATAGACTGTGTCAAAGTATGGAGATTTTGCTGAATATCTGTGACCTGTGTCTGAACCACCTTGACGGTTTCATTAGTTCCACGCGTCTGCATACGTACACCTTGAATTTGTGCATTGATGTCATCAGTTGTTTGAGTAATCATATCTTGGAGGTGATCATGCAAACCTTCATAGTTGCGCCATGTAACTGTAGTACCTGCTTTTTTTCATTCACATCAACATCACTAGAAGACATGATTATTAGGTTAGTGCACAAAATCAAAAATCTTTTGGTGGCTCTCACAACTCACTCACAACTGCAAGCAAAGGAAATCTTACCATTCCAAAGTGAATTAGTAAAAACTTACCAACTTGGATAAACAACACGTGCATGGATGTGATGAAGCGAATACCAAGGGTAGAAGAACGATCAGACGACAATGCAGGAGTATGTAGTGGAGCTGTAGGTATGGATACCTAACTACAACAAAGCAAATCCTAGTGCTGATCGTGTGACAAACACCCAAGGAAACACACACGTGGAGATAAACATGGCACAACAATGTATGAACAGGAATATTGCAATGCACAAGAGAGACGCTAGTAATAGCTCAAAATAGAATAGGCACAAGATTGCTCAATCTACTAGTGCTATTATGAAACTAGGCCTCCAACCAACTTTGATATATCTCTTCCTTTTTTTTCACTTTTGTATCTCTTTTCTTTTCTCTTTTTGTTTTGACTACTTTTTCTCTTTTCTTTTTGATTTTTCAACTATTTAACACAATGCAATATGGATGCAACAATTCTGAGCAATTAAGGGCCGGATATTCTGGTTTTCGGGGGCTGGATAATCCGGTCTACCTAGATGGAAATTTGCACCTCCAAACCCTAATGAGCAGCCTGTTCAGAGCAAAGCAACTAGTCTCGTAGGTATATTCCTAGGCACCGATGTTGTAGATAGGCTGTAGCTAGGTTTGCAAACACCAAAAGTACGTTATGTAGACTGCTAAAAAGTATATGTAAACTAGCGGAAACAATGAACGAACGACTGAAAAACACGGAAATAACGAAAATAACAAGGAAAACCTAGACTCTACGACACGACTGGAAGAGATCGGATCAAAGACACAACAACAACCAGCAACTAAGACTCAACTCGGATGCAATCTAGGCTATGACAAAGACTAACCCTAATCTTTTTGTATGGCTTTTTCTGTATAGGACGAAAAACACTAAACTATGGATGGATTCGTGGATGCTTACCGAGGAAATGCTAGAAATCTGATACCAAGATGATAAGGGGTGGCCTGATCTTCTCAGTAAGCAAGGTGGATGTATGATGATATGGGGATATAACTTGTATGACGCTCACGAACCTCTCGATCGATCCCTGATGCCAATGCAACAACTCTCAACCCTTGTAGATATTTGCAACTTCACACACTTGCGCATGTAGCCGCCGACTACGAAGCGGTTTGTAATCTTCTAATTCCCAATGGAACAGCAGATTACATGAAAACTTGCAGTTAGCTAGATCCCAATGGATCAACTAATCACACTTGATTGATAGTAGCAACAACACCAGATCGATACGAATTGGTGTGGTAGAATTCAATGGTTTGCACTTAGCAACTCCAAGAAGTAGGGTTTATCTTAAACGTGGTCTCAACTACTCTAGAGGGCGTTCCATGGCTTATATGGCAGCCGGAACGTCGAAACGACGCGAAACAAAAATGTGGCTGATACAGTTTGGTACGTCTGGATCAGACGGAAACTTCTAGGGCCGGATTATCCACCCCTAGTAGGCCGGATTATCCGGGGCCATACAGAATGTCGCACACAAAGTCCGTAGCAGAATCTCCGAAGTACTGCCGGATTCCGGGGTGTGAGGGCCGAATCATCCAGGGTCTTGAGACGGGGAAGTACTCATTGGAAAGATCTTGGAATTATCTATCCAACAAGTGCTTATTTTCTTGATTCAGAGTTCGTATGAGGAATCCACGTCCGTTTCAATTTCAGGACTTCTGTCTGTCTGAATTGAACGTTCCTTCTCTTTGATGATCTCCCTTTCTTGTATTGCGCCTGCCTCCCTCTCCTCCCTCGTGCCTTCATGGATGATCATCACGTCTGGATCCTCTTGACGCATCCCTTCTCCTCCTCGTGCCATGCTTTCCTCCTTAGTGAACCTGAGGATACATACATGCATAGACTTAGGTAGTATAAAATTCTCATTATTATAAATATCAGATTCATTTAGGAGTGAATTCACCTGTTGTTCAAGTAGCGTTGCACGAGCTCTAGTAATTGGTCCAATCCCGATTTCATTGGACTTATTCTTGACAACAACATCAACATCTGTATTAGGAGTTGGAGATAGCAAGTCGGTAGGGATGTCCTCATCATCATCTGACGAAGGTTCATAGACACAACAGGTACACCGGAGGACAACATATCTGAAATATTGCTCGCAGGCGTAGAATCTGATCCAGTTAAATCCCTAGCATGAGCAGACATCTCACGTGAACCAGCAAGTGAAAAAAAGGGTTCCCCTCAACAGTTTCGCCTACAGGTACAAAATCTGATCCACCTAATTCTCTAGCTAGAGGTGACAACTCGTGGGGATCAACAGGTGATATAGGAGGGGTGTTCTCGACAGTTTCGTTGCCATCTTCATGTCTCTCATCATCATCATCTTATAGTTGGACTCGAGGAGGTGAAGAATCTGAAGTACGCAGTTTTCCAAGTCGGGGGAAGACATAACAGGGGTATGCCTCATGTAAAAAATATAATAGAAATAAGGGATTTCTATTTTCGTGCCCTTGGTTCGTTAGTTGTACTCAGTTTTCCCCAACCACTTAGTTTTTCCTCACTTTTCCCCTCCCTCTATTTTGAAACCCTGACATGCGCTCGGACGGAGGGATGCCGTCAGGTCAAAGGCTTGACCGTTACATGCTGATAGGTGGGACCGTGTGGGGCAGGTCCTATGTTGAGCGTTATGTTACGTCGCCTCGACCGTTACGTGCTGACGGGTGGGGCCAAGATACACGGCGGACCAGCCATCCATCTCTCGTTGACTTGTGGGCCCCGTTTTTCCTGATTGTCTGGTCGGTGCAGCCAATGACAAATGGGGTCAGTCTATGGGGCCATCGTAGCCAATGACCGGTGGGGCCTTCATGTGGGGCTGGAGGGGGATTTGCATATTTGCCACATTTTACTTTGCAACATGCATATGTGTCATTTTGTGTGTCACTAACATGTGGTGGTCATGTGGCAAATATGAAAATTTCAAAGAAAAAGTTTGGCAGATATGCAAAATTGGCGAATATTCAAATATTGACAGGTAGGGTCTTGTATGACATGTCGGCTCTCTCTCTCATCCGCTCCTGGCCCCCAGCCCCGAGCAGCTCCTACCCCACCGGCGGACGGAGCAGCCATCGTCGGCACGTCGGCATGTTGCCGTATCTGTCCTATGGCAGTATCGGACGGACTGCCGCGCTACACCTAAACCACGGCTCCGGCACCTTTTTCATCCACACGCATTGTATGTTGAGGCAGTACCGACCGCAGGCAGGTCCGCTGCCTACGACGACCGGGATTTGGTTCCGCCGCCATAGCTCGACGAACAGTCGCAGCAATTGCTAGTAGTGCTTGCTAAGACCTCCGCTCCTGCTCCGCCCACCCTAATCGATTTAGTTCCCGTAATTTCCTCGATATTGTAGGTGCAAATTAGTCCTGAATATCTGGTCGTAGCGGGTACACTGGCGAGGGTGGGAATCAATCATCTCGTGGCCACATTCTCCTTCTCCTACCACGTCGGAAGTGCATGTAGCTCCTTCTCTTTGTGCTACCGTTGAATTTGAAGTGCTGACATGGCCTGTCAGACTAATTCCAATTTGGTTTGTTTTGGGATTGTTACAGTGTGCTATGCAGGCCGATGATCCATGGTACATTGCATACCAAGATGAATCAAACCAGTGGTCTAGCCATAGGATGGATTTGGAGGAGATGGTTGCCAAGTTAGGTGATGAATTGGCCCATAAAAACTTGTTGATATTGGAGTTGAAGCATACTGTTGAGGAAGAATTCAGAGCTTATTCGCAAAGAGAATTTGACACTTAAGGCTGATCTTGCCGTATGTGATCAAGTGGTAGAAAATCTAAAACATGAACTTAAAGTGAAGGGGGGGGGGAATAGTTGATTCATGTGGGCTATTTTAGTAGTTATCATCCGTGTCCTAGCAGTTATAGTATGCGGTTGTGGTGAAGGGTAGCACGTGTAATGATTAGTTGAATAGATAGCTAATTTAGAGGGTAGAATTGTTATTCAATAGATGGTTGTGAGTTCCTGCTAATTTAGTCACTTTATGGTCAAAAAGTTCTCGAGAGAATGCATTGCGGTGCCCGAGTTGCTTGCCATTCGATGTAGCGGTCCCAAAGTGGTCAATAGAATGCGTTGCGGTGCCCGAGTTGCTTGCCATTGGATCTAGCAATCCCAAAGTTGTCGAGAGAATGCCTTGCGGGTCCCGAGTTGCTTGCCATTGGATCTAGCTGTGCATAGTTGGCGTGCCAAATTCCTAGAGGGTCAAGTTGGGGCCTATCAGTTTTGACTGTTCTATCGTTGCCATCGTGGCTGCCATGTAGAGTTGCAGCGTTGGCGACAACATCCATTCCCTATTCCAAATTAGTGGCTGAGATTGTCAATCCAAGTTAGTTGACTCAAATTTTTCAAGATACAATCTAATCTAGAAAAATCTAAATCAACTAATTTGGGTTGGAGGGAGTACTACTTATGAATCAACTTTAGAGCATATCCACCGTCCTCACTGCTGAAATACATATCAATTTTGATTAAAATCATACATATTTTGATCAAATTTATACAAACCCACCGGAGATTGTCAAAGCAAGTACTACTACTTATGAATCAGCTTTAGAGCATATCCACCGGTCTCACGTCTCAAATACATGTCAAATTTATTAAATCATACATATATTTTAAGTCACAGAATTTTGGTTCAAATTGGGCTTAAATTTGTCCCAATTTTAACTGGATGGTGAGCTAGCCGCCCTCCCTGCCGTATGCGTACTCCAAGAAGTACGGGCAAAGTGCTCCCATCTGACCATGAGGTACATCCGGCCTTCACCGTCGAAGTGCACCTCGACATGCCAGCCGCGGTCGCGGCTTGCCTCCCACAGCTTCGGTTCATGAGGGCTTGATCTGTGCCATCGTAGTGATGTTGCGGATGATGGCTTCAATCGTCTTCGTATCGATGACCACTGTCGGTACCACCGCTGTCACACTGATGTCGCGGATAATGGCTTCCATCAGTGTCTTTCATCAGCAACGGATCTGAGGATGTGAACGGAAGTGAGACATATAGAGACATAAATTTTAGACGGTTAGATCCTCACCGCCGCATGCCGTTCTAGCAGCCACGCTTAGATCCGCGCCACCGTAAGCCATTCCGACCCCCACGCGTAGGTCTGTGCCGCCGTAAGCCGTTCCGACTGCCACGCTTAGGTCCACGCCTCCGCACGTTGTTCGGACCACCACGCTTAGATTCGCGCCTCCGCACGCTGTTCAAACCGCCACGCTTAGATCCGTGCCGCCGCACACTGTTCGGACCACCATGCTTAGATCCACGCCACCGCAAGATGTTCGGACTGCCACACCACTGTACGTCGATAGGAGGGGAGGAAGATGCGGCTGGTATACATGCGACATGAAAAGGGAGGGAGAGACATCCAGCCCATCGGGCTCTCCTTGCTGTAGCACAACGAGAGAGAGATATCTCTAGCCCGTTGGATCATGATGTATCCAATGGTGGTTGGCCAAGATCCGTGTGACATACATCTCGACCAATCAGAGTGCATCCAAACTGAGCGCTAGTTGATGCGGCTAGTATACATGCGTCAGGGAAAAGGAGGGAGAGACATCCATCCTATCAGGCTCTCCTCGCCGTACAAGGTTAGGTGCGCTCATCGGGAGAGAGAGACCTCTAGCTCCTTGGATCATGATGTATCCAACGGTGGTTGGCCAAGATCCGTGTGACATACATCTCGACCAATTAGAGCGCAGCCAAACTGAGACATGAGAGGGGGGAAAAGTGAGGAAAACTTTAGCGGGAGGGGAAAAGTGAGGAAAACTTTAGCGGGAGGGAAGAACTGAGGAAAATCTTAGCGGGAGGGGAAAACTGAGTAGAGCTAAGGAAAACAAGGGCGCTCAGCTAAAAAATGACTAAGGGAAATTCAAGCTTTTGGCATAACAAATGCAAAATGTGTTATTTGAACAAAATAATCCATCTTGGCCGATATTATATTGTTTGCAACTCAAAGACACACAAGTGTTCCAAATTTGCCTCATTTAGACAAAGTATGTTTTGGGATGGGTTATTTTGGAGGTTGATTGAGTAGAAAGCCATGCATCTTCATAACTAGTAGCTCATTCCAAGAAGGATTTAAGAAGTGGTTTAGGGGAGAAGTCCATTTCTCTTTATTTCCTTTTCCTTTATTATTCATGCTAGGTTGTAGGTAATGATGACCCACAAGTATAGGGGGTGTATCGCAATATTTTCGAGGGAAGTGAAACCCAATTTATTGATTCGACACAAGGGGAGCCAAAGAATATTTATAAGCCTTAACAACTGAGTTGTCAATTCAGCTGCACCTGGAAACAATTTTGCTCACAGCAGTTTATCAATAGCAACAGTTTTGTAGTAGGAATAGTAAAGTAGAAGCAATAGTAAAGTAAAGACAGCAGTTGCAATAGCAGTAAACAGTACGATTCGAGCGCGGTAGGCGTAGGGACGGATGGACGGGCGTTGCATGGACAAGACAATTCACATAGCAATCAGAACATAGGGCAATTGCAGATAAATAAGATAAAGCATCCAAGTACTAGATAATCCTAGGCATGTGTTCCATATATAGTCATACGTGCTCGCAATGAGAACTTGCACAACATCTTTTGTCCCGTCAGCCCGTTTGCAGCGGGGCCTCAAGGGAACTACTGGAAATTAAGGTGCTCCTTTTAATAGAGCACCAGAGCAAAGCATTAACACTCCGTGAACACATGTGATCCTCACATCAAAGCCATTCCCTCCGGTTATCCCGATTTCTGTCACTTCGGGGCCATTGGTTCCGGACAACAACGTGTGTATACAACTTACAGGTAAGACCAAAAACAATACTATCATAATGAATCAATAACATGTTCAGATCTGAAATCATGGCACTCGGGCCCTAGTGACAAGCATTAAGCATAACAAGTCGTAACAAAGTCATAAAGCACTAATAGAAGATACTAGGCACCATGCCCTAACAATCTGATGCCATTACATGAACGATCTCATCCAATCCCTACCACCCCATAGCCTACAGCAGGGGATTACTCACTCATAGATGGGGGAAACATGGATGGTCGATGGATAAGCGATGGAGATGATGATGATCTCCTCCAATTCCCCGTCCCGGCAGGGTGCCAGAACGGAGTTTCTGGTGCTGTTTCATGGAATCTGGTGGTGGCGGCGGAGCGGAACTCCTTCTGGAAAAACGTCGAACCCCCTGGAGTTTTTACGTCAGAAGGCAACTTATAGGCGAAGAGAGAGACCGAGGGGCAGACTGGGGTGGCCAGACCATGTCCTGGCGCGGCCAGGCCCAGCCCGCGCCTGGGGGAGGGGGGTGGCCAGGCCCTGGCCCTCCTCCGTCTCGTATTCTGGCTCCGTGAGTCTTCCGGAAAAATAGGCACTTCGGCTTTTGTCCCGTCCAATTCCGAGAATATTCATTTTCTGACTTTCCTGGAACCAAAAATAGCAGAAAACAGGCAGCTGGCACCGTGGCTCTTGTTAATAGGTTAGTCCAAGAAATCATATGAAAAGTACTCCAAAGTGTGGATAAAACACAACAAAATGAATAAAACCAAGCATGGAACATAAAAAATTATAGATACATTTGCAATGTATCAACATCCCCAAGCTTAACTCCTGCTCGTCCTCGAGTAGGTAAGTGATAAAAAGAAAGAATGATTTTTGAGGTGACATGCACCAACAAAGACTTGATCAAAGTATTTGTAAAACATTCAAAGCTGGGATCATAGTACTTCAATCATAACATGAAAGACAAAGTTCTAGCAATAAGACAAAGAAACTATGATGCAACATGAAAAGACACAAACAAAAGATTCATAAATAACAATGCTTTGCAAGACGTATGTTTGTTTCACATAAAGAAAACATAGCATAATAGTATTCAGCTTGTCCCTCATAGAGTAGCAAATATAAATGCATAGGACACCTTCAAAGTTCATAAGAGTGACTAGATACAAATAGTTTAAAACAAGCAATATCAAGTTATTCATCAATCAACTAGTCTTGGGACAATGCACATAGAACTAAGAATGGCCACAATGCTCTCAAAGTAAGTGCATAAAGGTAGAAGGTGGAGACTCAATATAATGGTGGAAGAAAGGCCTTCATAGAAGGAAGTAGGGATTCAAGTCTCATAAAGAGCTTCCAAAAATTATGGTACTTATAGCTTTCATCTCTCATTGCCCCTATCATAAGCATCTTGAAGTGATTAAAGTTAAAGTGAACAAACTATGGTGTACATGCTTGACGAAGTATAAGTTAGAAATCTCATGTCCCTTGTATACGAGGGCCGCTCCTCATGCTACTCAAGTTTAGTCACCGGTAAGTTCTTGTCATCGTAAGTACATGTGTATCATAGAGGACAGCCAACGGGGTACTCCTTGCCTGATGATACATAAGAATCCCCATATCAAAATGACAAGGCAAGCAGACAACGAGCATCTCAGCAATCTTCTTATTTACCATGGGAATATGGTGCTTTTTCTCTCTTTCCTCTTTTCATAATCTCTTTTTTTTTCTTTTTCTCCTTTTTCTCAATATCGGAATCTTTTTTTATAAGAAGAATGCTTCATAGACAGCTCATTATGGTTACGCTACAAGTTTCCACCATGTCAGCATATATTAGACCAGCGGCCCAGGCGTTTCTATAACACATATACATAACTCCATGGACTTACAAGCTCCCCTTTCATTTCACACCGACGACATCCATAGACAAAAGAGCATGATATCAACTAGGTACAAAGTACCCGTGCAATGTTGAAAGCGTTCCCCATGATAACATGGTTCTGCTAATCCCCAACAAATAAGTGCAAGCATATACACCATAGACAACACAATGGTTCAAGTTTATTAAGGGCAAGAAAAGTAAAGTGTGCCATCAAGTTCGTCAGAGCTTTAATCACTAGTTTTCTCATAACAAGTTTAATTTGGAAGATAAAAAAAGCATGAATATACTTGGAATAGCATAAGCTAGTAGGTAGGTATGGTGGACTCTTTGGAATAACTTGGTTTAGGGAGTTGGACGCATGAGTGGAACTCATACTTGGTTGTGGAGGCTAGCAAAAGACTGGGAGAGACAAACTAAGAGAGCAATAATGGCCATAATCATGCAGAGCGACAAAACATCATTAATCAAAGCATAAAGTGATACTACAAGTTGAAAACTAAAGGATCATAAATGCTATAGTGACTTGAGATAGTCATAACATGGTGTGAGCATGCGCCAAGTCAACCCAAATAAAGCATCAAAGGAGAATATCACTATACTATGCTTTAATATGCTAAAACAACACATGATTCATCCAAGGCACATTAAGAAATCTCAATTGTTTATAACAAGTCATGCTACATCAAAGAATACTAAGCCTAAATCCAAAACAATATCAAGCATGGCATGACAAAGCATATGCCACAGTTAAAAACAAACTCTCTTTAACACTTAAGCATGAACTTTCCTACTCTTTTCCAATCCAAACCAAACTATTTGAAAACCAATGTATGAAAGAGGGGGTCCAACCAATTTATTCAAGAAAACTAAGAAAACCAAGCAAACGAAAAACAAAACGAAAACGAAAAAGAAGACGCTCCAAGAACAACACAACTTTGCATGAAACAATAAAATGAAGCGTTTGGAAGAAACTTGGGATTTTTATTGATGAAGAAGGGGATGCCTTGGGCATCCCCCAGCTTTGACACTTGTACTTCTTGGATATTTCTTGGGGTGACATGCGTGGCATCACCAAGCTTGAGATTTAGTCCATCCTTCATCTCATTACTCATTCCTTCCATACACCTGAAAATTTTCCTTCATACAAAACTTCACACAATCTTTATTAGCAACATTAGTGCACTCAAGATAATAGGTCTTTAGGTCCAGTTCCAACACCAATAAAACTTACATTAAAACACAAGCTACTGAAGCGCTTACCTCAAAAAGCTCAATTCCCCAAAAGAACTCAAAAAGGAATCAACAAGAAGCAAATGCAGAAAATGGCAGAAATCTGTCAAAATAGACCAGCACGTAAAGACGAATTTTTTCAAAGACCTTCTGTTGCTCAAATAAAAAAGTGTTGAACTAACGAAAGTTAGATAACAACCTAGGGAAGAATCACAAACATTCACGCCTCAAAAAGACGTTCAGAGATTTTACACGAATTTTTATGGTGAAGCGTAGAAATCTGTTTCAGGACAGCAACTTTCCCAACCATTACTTCTCTCTCATTAGAGGTTACTCTTGGGACAAAAAGCAAATAAAAAGGATAAGGAGCGGTTATTACTGAAGTAATAACTTACAAGACTCATCTAAAACTTTTGGGTTATCTCCCAATAAGTACTTTTCTTTAACGCCTTTAAGTTAGGCATAAAAATAAACGTAAACAAAGATAATCATGGTGAAAACATTGTTTGTTCATTGAAATCCTTTTGTTCACAAGGTTGACCAGGTCTTGTTAACAAAACAATTTATATGAGACAAAACTTTGTGTTCCACTAATGATTATGTTACCTCAACCTTGATAGAAATGGTCCCAATCATAATAGTTTCATATTTTTCTCTTGGTATGGGACAATATATCTCTCCAACTTGAATGCCCTCAACATGTTCAATTGAATTCAAACCATAAGTCCTTTCAATCTTCTTGGGGAAATAGACAGTATGTTCCTTGTCATTAACATTGAAAGTCACCTTTCCTTGATTACTATTAATAACAGCTCCTGCAGTATTAAGAAAAGGTCTCCCAAGAATAATAGACATATTATCATCTTCATGCATTTCAAGCACAACAAAATCAGTTAATATCAAGCAATTATGAGCCACCTGAACAGGTACATCCTCACATATACCAACAGGAATAGTGGTCAATTTATCAGCCATTTGCAAAGATATATCAGTTGGTATTAATTTTTCTAGTTGAAGCCTCTTATAGAGAGAGAAAGGCATAACACTAACTCCAGCTCCCAAATCACACAAAGCAGTTCTAACATAACTGTTCTTAATAGATCAAGGGTTAGTTGGAATCCCTGGGTCTCCAAGTTTCTTTGAAACCTTACCATTAAAGGAATAATTATCAAGCAAAGTAGAAATTTCTTCATTAGGGATCTTGCTTTTATTCGAGACAATATCCTTCATATACTTTGAGTAAGGAGGCAATTTAATAGCATCAGTCAAAGAAATTTGCAGGAATAATGGTTTCATCCACTCACAAAACTTATTATAGTGTTCATCTTCCTTTGACTTGTGTTTCTTATCAGGGAAAGGCATAGGTGTTTGGACCCAAGGTGCTCTTTCACTACCATGTTTCTTAGCAATAAAATCTTCTTCAGTGTATTTAGTATTCTTAGTGTGCTTTTCAGGATCTTCTTCAACTTTTTCTTCATTAGGAGCTTCATTTTCTTCATTACCACTTTCAGTTTTAGCATCAGAAATAGATATACTATTAGGATCTATAGCAGGTTCAGAGGGTTCTACAACAGTTTTATGTTTCTTTTTCCTTTTCTTATGAGTAGAGCCACTATTTTTAGCTTGTTGAGAATCCTGCTCAATTATTTTGGGATGCCCCTCAGGATATAGAGGATCCTGGGTAGCAGCCCCACTTCTAGTTCTAATTTCATAAGCATGTTTTTCTTTAGCAGCATTAACTAGCAAATCTTTTTGCACTTTAACAAGTTGATCTATTTGAGTTTGAACCATTTGAAAGTGTTTAACAATCATTTTAACATCACTAGAGGTTCTTTCCACAATATCTTTCAACTCAATAATAGCTCTAGTGTTTTCCATTAGATGATTTTGCACCCTTTTATTAAAATTATCTTGCTTAACAATAAAGATATCGAATTCTTCTAAGCATTGATCAGGAGGTTTAGAGTAAGGGATATCACCTTCATCAAAGTGTTGGAGAGAGTGTACCTCGATAGTGGATGAGTAGGGAATAGGCTTACATAATTCTTCTATAGGAGGTAAATTCTTGACATCTGCAGCTTTAATTCCCTTCTCCTTAAGACATTTCTTAGCTTCCTTCATCACTTCATCATTTAATTCAATAACTCCCCTCTTGTTTGATGTTGGAATAGGCACTAGTATAGTAGGTTCAGGTACAATTACTTCAGGTATAGCTTGTTCAGGAGGAGTCCAATCTTCATAGTTCTTACTTATTTTAGCCATTAATTCCTCAGCTTCCTTGGGAGTTCTATTCCTGAAAACACAATCAGCACAACTATCTAGGTATATCCTAGATTCCTCGGTTAGTCCATTATAAAATATATCAAGAAGCTCATTCTTAGGTAATGGACTTCCTGCCTATGCATGAATCAAAGCACAAAACCTTGCCCAAGATTCGGGCAATACCTCTTTTTCTCCCTGTTTAAAATCAAAAACTTTCTGCAAAATAGCATGTCTAGCACTAGGAGGAAAATATTTCTGTAGGAAAGTACTAATCAAGCAATCAGGGCTATCAATAGATCCAGGAGATAAATTACTAAACCGAGTTTTAGCTTATCCTTTCAGTGAAAAGGGGAAAATCTTAGCAACAAAGTAAGTACACATCTTAATATCATCAGAAAACAAGCCACTCATGGTAGAAAGTTCATTCATATGTGCTACCGCACTTTCATTCTTAGTCCCACAAAAAGGTTCTTTCTCGACAATAGCTATGTAAGATAGATCAAGAGAGAAATCATAATCTTCATCTATAATGTTTATGGGAGAAGCAACAAACTTAGTAATAGGAGACAATTTGGGTCTAATAGTACGCCTCTCAAAGAGACTCTTAGCAGCGCTCCTATCATGGGTGTTTTTACATTCTTTAATAAATTCATCGGTCATCTTAGCATAACCATCTTCAATATCATAACTTTCACTAGACTCAGGTGAACTAATAGGTGTAGTGGTGTCTTCATTAGGAGTTTCAGTATTTCCAGCTATAGTTCTAGCAATCGTAGCATCTAGGAAAGGACCTAATGAACCACTCTTATTAAGCACAGTAGAAGCAACATCATAAGTATCAGAAGTTTCAGATTCAACAGTAGTAGCAGTGTGTGTAGCATGTGTATGTGGTGGTGTAACGAGCTTACTGATAACAGATGGTGAATCAAGAGCAACAGAGGTGTTTAGAACCGTACCTCTTGTAGTGGATGGTAAAATAGGAACCTTGCCATCACGAGACTTACCCATGATGGATGGATAATAGCGACTAATAGAGAATCCAAGTGAACTTGATAAATAAAGCTATGCTCCCCGGCAAAGGCGCCAGAAAATAGTCTTGATGACCCACAAGTATAGGGGGTGTATCGCAGTATTTTCGAGGGAAGTGAAACCCAATTTATTGATTCGACACAAGGGGAGCCAAAGAATATTTATAAGCCTTAACAACTGAGTTGTCAATTCAGCTGCACCTGGAAACAATCTTGCTCACAACAGTTTATCAGTAGCAACATTTTTGTAGTAGGAATAGTAAAGTAGCAACAGTAGTAAAGTAAAGACAGCAGTTGCAATAGCAGTAAACAATAGCATTTGAGTGCGGTAGGCATAGGGTTGGATGGACGGGCGTTGCATGGACAAGACAATTCATATAGCAATCAGAACATAGGGCAATTACAGATAAATAAGATAAAGCATCCAAGTACTAGATAATCCTAGGCATGTGTTCCATATATAGTCATACGTGCTTGCAATGAGAACTTGCACAACATCTATTGTCCTGCCAGCCCGTTTGCAGCGGGGCCTCAAGGGAACTACTGGCAATTAAGGTGCTCCTTTTAATAGAGCACCGGAGCAAAGCATTAACACTCCGTGAACACATGTGAGCCTCACATCAAAGCCCTTCCCTCTGGTTATCCCCATTTCTGTCACTTCGAGGCCATTGGTTCCGGACAACAACGTGTGTATACAACTTGTAGGTAAGACCAAAAACAATACTATCATAATGAATCAATAACATGTTCATATCTAAAATCATGGCACTCGGGCCCTAGTGACAAGCATTAAGCATAACAAGTCGCAACAAAGTCATAAAGCACTAATAGAAGATACTAGGCACCATGCCCTAACAATCTGATGCCATTACATGAACGATCTCATCCAATCCCTACCATCCCCATAGCCTACAACGGGGGATTACTCACTCATAGATGGGGGAAACATGGATGGTCGATGGAGAAGCGATGGTGATGATGATGGCGATGATCTCCTTCAATTCCCCGTCCTGGCAGGGTGCTAGAACGGAGTTTCTTGTGCTGTTTCGTGGAATCTGGTGGTGGCGGCGGAGCAAAACTCCTTCTAGAAAAACGTCGACCCCCCGGAGTTTTTAGGTCAGAAGGCAACTTATAGGCGAAGAGAGAGACCGAGGGGCAGCCTGGGGCGGGCAGACCATGCCCTGGCATGGCCAGGCCCAGCCCGCGCCTGGGGGGAGGGTGGCCAGGCCCTGGCCCTCCACCGTCTCATATTCTGGCTCCGTGAGTCTTCTGAAAAATAGGCACTTCGGCTTTTGTCTCGTCCAATTTCGAGAATATTCATTTTCTGACTTTCCTGGAACCAAAAATAGCAGAAAACAGGCAGCTGGCACTGTGGCTCTTGTTAATAGGTTAGTCCAAGAAATCATATGAAAAGTACTCCAAAGTATGGACAAAACACAAGAAAGTAGATAAAACCAAGCATGGAAAATCAAAAATTATAGATACATTTGCAATGTATCAGGTAACATAACAAGACTCCATGCGAAGGTTGCACTATGTTTTTACTTATTTTTTTGAATAAAACTAACCCTAAAACCATTTGTTTGAATTTAATCACTTAGAAAAAGAAAAATGTGGCTGATTATAAGTAAATCCAAAATTTCCAATTTCATATGGTAAATCAATCTAGGATACACAAGTGTGCCAAATTTTGGATCAATTGGTCAATGTTTGCTATGGTTTAAACCATGAACTAGCTAAACCCCATGTGTTGACCACATGTCGAGGGCAAAATTGAGCAGTGCTATGCAACTAGGTGGATGACAATAGAAACTTGCAATAACACATACATTATGGGGTTATCCAACATACAAACTTGGGAGCGTCACACTAGTTCGAATTCAATACAAACATTGACAGTAGTTCAAATTCATCATACAAATTCAAATTAATAATTCAAATTCATTTTTTCTTGCTCCTAGTGTTTCTCGCTGGAATATTTTTGGAGTTTACCACCTTGCTCCGGGTGATCCTGGCTAGAATATTCTTGGAGTCCACCATCAGCTTCTTCCGTTTATTCCGTTTGTTCTTTTTCTCTACATCCAATGAATCAAGTGCTTCAGTCTGTCGTACAATTGGTTCAACCACGTTTCAATTAATTGGTTCATACGGTTCAAAATGCATTGGCATCATTTCTTCAATATCCTTTTGTGTAATTCTGTTACTTTTGAACTTTGCTTCCAATGAATAAATTGCTTCAATCTCCCATGCATTTGGTGCAATAACCCCTTCATTTGGTTCAATCTCCTCTCGATCCATTAGTTCAATATGCCCTGCATTTGTTTCAATCTCCCCTGCATTTGGTTCAATCTCCTCTCGATCCATTGGTTCAATATCCCCTGCATTTGTTTCAATCTCCCCTGCATTTGGTTCAATCTCCTCTCGATCCATTGGTTCAATATCCCCTGCATTTGTTTCAATCTCCCCTACATTTGGTTCAATCTCCTCTCGATCCATTGGTTCAATATCCCCTTCATTTGTTTCAATCTCCCCTGCATTTGGTTCAATCTCCCCTATATTTGGTTCAATCTCCTCTCGATCTGTTGGTTCAATCTGCAATGTATCCATTGCTTCATTCTCCTCTCATTCAAATACTTCATTCTCATCTGCATTTGCTACTCCCACCTGATCATCCATTCCATAAGCTGGGTCCACTACATTTTTACAAAGCCTAGCAATGTGCCCTAGGATCCCACAACATTTGCACTTACATTGTCGAGGTGGTGCACCACTCTCTGCACTAGCTCTCATCCTATTCTTCCTTGGCCTACCTGCTGGTCTAATAAAAACTGGAGGGTATAGCTTGAAGCCTGGATTCACATCCATCCATTGGTCTTTTCCCAACAAGGCTGGAACATTCTGAGCATATGCTGCCCTAAATTTGGCAATGGAGAAATACTCCGACACGTACCGATCAACTTCACCCTCTTCACCTCCTAGAACACCCATGAAAAACAATGCATGTATGCACGGTTTCCCACGGAGCTGCGTTTGCCTGCAATGGCATGTCCTATCAACCAAACTCATTGGATACCTCCATTGCGTATCTTTATTGTCAGTGTACGTTACCTCAACCTCCATTACTCTTCTAATGCATTTCATCTTCAATTGTTTTGCCCTAGCATGCAAAGCCTTAATCAAAGATGGGAGGATGAGATGGCCAGCATATACTGTTGATACAATTCTTTGACGCAAATCGATCTTTATCATGATCATCTGCCTAATCTTATCAAATATTTGCCACAACATAAGCCCTTTCGATGACTTGACCTTTGCATTGAAACTTTCTGCAAGGTTACTTGTCACATAGTCTACCTTGCAAATTTCATTGAATTGGCTTCTTGACCACACCATTCCATGATGTGCATCCAAGTACTCCTTCATCGCAGGTTTTTGTTTATACAACACTTCCAAATGATACAGATTCTTCCTCAAACTTCATGTGTATAAAGCTGGCCATAGGTTGTCAATATAAACTTTACCCTTGAATTTCTTTGTAAAATTCTGCACTAAGTGTCGCATACATTCCCTATGCTCCACTCCAGGGAATACTGCTTCTATATCTTTCTCCAAACCTTTGCAAGCATCTGTGTGGATAGTAAGTCCTGTTGGATGACCTATAAAGTCGCGCAAATTCTCCAGAAACAAAGTCCAACTTTCCTTTAACTCAATCTCCAAACCTCCAAAAGCAACAGGGAACATCCAATTGTGGCCATCAACTTCAGTAGCAGCTACTAGCCGTCCTTCAAATCTTCCATGAAGAGTTGTTGCATCCACGACCAAATAAGGCCTTTGCAACCATCTAGAAACCCTTTCTAGCAAGCTTTTAAACAAACAAAAGCCCTTCTAAAGCACTCCTTCTCCATTGTCTTCCCTCTTATTTTGTACTGAACTGTATGCCTATCTATCTGTATAACACTACCTGGACTAGCCATCTACACTTCATCTTTGAAGCTGCAAAGCAACTGGAAACTTTCATTCCGTGGACCATTGATCCTATTAAGAGCCATTTCTTTTGCATAGAACATCCTCATGTAAGGTACTGTAACATTAAACTTTCCAGAAACTTTTTTATGAGCGCTGTTACACCAAGTGATGGGTTCGCTCTCATCCAATCCATGATTGCATATGCTAACCACCTAGTATTTTCTAGTTTTGTTTTGTCCTTTGGTTGTCCCCCTTGAGGGGACAAGAATGTTCGAACCAGTTACCTTTTATCTGAAACATAATGAAAATGGCAGGTATAGTTAACAAATTCTACACAATGATCTAAAATACACAACTGATTGTAATACCTGAACCAAACTGCTCCTGAGCATAGTGGATGCATGCATCCTCCACCTACACCTCTTGTATGGGCACTTCACTGTGAACCTTGCTGGCTCACTCTTAATAACAACATAATCATTATTGGTGCAGATGGAATATGTAGTAAGGGCATTACGATAGTCCCGCATCATTTCAAATATGGTGCCTTCTGAAATCTTAGGATCGTTCCTGTCCCACTCAATTACTGGCAAGTCCTCACCAAAACGAGACTGTCATTGTTCTCCTTGTTCTCTTCTTCATCAGTGTCATCAAATCTAGCACCATGGGCCAATTCCTCCATGTATTGATCCTCTAGTGCCTGTTTACTGAATCTATCTACCAATTCAGGAAACATCAACTCATCCTTGTCATCTAGGGGAGGCGCTCCCTCGGCAGGCTCTGCTTCATCCTCCACATCGGTCGCACGAGCGATTTGGCTTACACTCGCAGTGTGAACAGATGATAATACCGTGGACCTACAAGGAGCACGGGGGCGCATACTATTAGCAGAGACAGCAGAGACACATGATGCCCAACCACCAGATGACGCTTTTGCCCTCTTTCCCGTGTGTTCAACTTTAGGTTGCACATGGAGACGATTTCGACAAAAATATTCGGAAGCATTCAAATAGAAAAGCATTACCAGATCAGCTTCGCTAGTTAGTGGGAGCAATCTTTGCTCGCTAATTTTGAAATATTGCAAATCAACTGAATCGCCATTGCTCCAGGGGAATTTAGAATATATTTTATCTTTCAAATCTCTGAGAGTTAAGGAGGTTGCAACCACCACTAGGAAGTTAAATCCAGAGAGATACCATTCACAACCACGAATTACGCTAGTATCCAGTTTACCCGTCAGCCGAAATGCCAGCGCTGGATCGATCCTATTTGAAAATCAAGGCAGTTAGCTGAGAACCAATGATTCGCGCTAAATTACTTCCTATAGTTAATCCACAAAGGGAAACGATACTTACCCAGATGGAATCCGTGTGTTAGATCCCTCCGATTCCACCCAATCTTCTTCGCGCTCGACGGGGAGGACCGGTACACCTGCCAGCGTCGCATACTATTCCGCGAAAGGGGTAGATCTAGCGGGGGAGGAAGTGGAGCCAGAGTGGGCTCCGCGGCTAGGGGGAGGGGGCGACTCGGGGGCCGAGGATGACATAAGGTAGGAGGGGCTCTCAGGTAGGAGTGCATGATGGCGGGGGAGCGGAGGGGCGGTGTGGGAGCTGTTCCAGGCTCGGAGTGAGAATGGCCGGTCCGACGTGTCTCCATGCGGCCCACCCTTCACCACGTATGCAAGACCCGTCCCAACGCGTCCCCAGCCTTCACCACATATACAGGACCTGTCCCAACACGACCCCATCCGTCAGCACGTAACGGTCGAGGCGACATAACGTAATGCTCAACGCAGGACCCGCCCCAACATGGTCCCACCTGTCAGCATGTAACGGTCAAGCCTTTGACCTGACGACATCCCCCCGTCCGAGCGCATGTGAGGGTTTCAGAATGGAGGGAGGGGAAAAGTGAGAAAAAACTAAGCGGCTGGGGAAAACTGAGTACAACTAACGAACCAGGGGAACGAAAATAGAAATCCCTAGAAACAAAACATGAAACATGGATTAAATTAGTTACACTAGTTACACATGCCAATGTAGATAACTTATCCAGACAACAAAATACAAGTTCTCCACACTAAAACACAAAACAGATCCAGTGTATGTAACTAAGGTTATCCACCAGATTAAGATAAAGTTACCCATATGGATTAAATTACCCATAATAGTAACAAAACCTAAAACATGGATTAAATTAGTTACACTAGTTACACATGTCAATGTACATATGTTATCCAAGCAACTAAATAATTTTATCCATACTGAAACACAAAACAAATCCAATGTATGTAACTAAGGTTATCCAACAGATTAATATAAATTTACCCACAATAATAAGATAAAGTTATCCACCATATTAAGAAAAGGTTATCCACCAGATTAACAAAAAATAGACTTATCCATAAAAAAATGGGGACATCGACATCGCATATCAGACATGTCACAAAAAGTCCAAACTTCAGCATCATACAAGAAATGAAGACATCGCATATCAGCACCCCATTACTAATCAAAATACTGCACTAAAACGGTAATGAATACAATGCACCTATACATGCTAATTAAAGTTATCCATCCCAATTATGTACAATTACCTATTCAAAATAACACTAACTTACCCATATATGCTAATTAAAGTCACCCATGTAAATTCAGTTCAGTTACCCATGACATTAGAGCTAACTTACCAATACATGCTAAATAAGGTTATACATAGTGGTTGAGTTCAATTACCCATGCAAGTAGAACTAACTTAGCTTAGCTAATGCAAGGGCTACAAAAGGCACTATAGATAAAGTTACCCATGTAAAAGAAACAAAACTTATCCAAGGATAACAAATATAAGTAATATGGAAGCAGTGTATGTGGTGATGCAACTAGCGTCACACCGGTGCACCATTCCTTGTGGTAGTTACATTCTTATGTGTTTTTGGGCCTTTTGACACATGGAGTCTCTTAAGTCATTACATGTGTTATTTTCCAAACCACGTTGATCCACATGAGCACACACACTCCAATGGGTGTGGTGATGCGACTTTTGTCACACTGCTGCACCATTCCATGTGGAAGTTGCATTCCTATGTGCTTTTGGGCCTTTTGACACATGGTTTGCCACATGGAGTGATATGGGGTGGCCTGATCTTCTCAGCAAGCACTTGTCGATGATGATAATGGTGGATAGATAACTAGTCTATAGCTATGAACTCTCCCGCTCGAACCCTGATGCCAATGCAACAGCTCTCGAACCCCGTGGGATATTCACAACACCACGCTCTTGCGCACGCAGCTGTCGACCACGAATGGTAGTTTGCAATCTACTAATTCCCAATGGAACAACAGATCACACTCAATTGCAGTAGTATAATTCGATCACATGGTAATTCTAGAGGTTCTTTGAAAGAAACAACTCCAAAATAGTTTAAACGTGGTCTAAACCCTAACTATGGGGCGTCCCAGGGCTTATAAGGGTTGCTAGGGCGGCCAGAAACCAAAACTAAGATGTGTACGACTCAAACTAATACAGGCTGACTCGGACCATATTTGGTCGGCGGGCGGACAATCCATTGGAATTGGGTCGGACATTCTGGTTTGGTCGGACACACTGGGTGGAGTCAGCCAGACAGTCCGGTCGGGCCGGAATCTTCAGAGTTTCTGGTGGTGTCCGGGTAGTGTCCGATTTGGTGTACAGATTGTCTGCACCAATTCTTCTCTCGAGCAGGCCGGACAGTCCGGGTGGACTCGGCCGGACACTTCAGTTGCTGCAGAGCTTTTTTCCTTCATCCTGATGATCTTCTCTTGCGCCTTCCTCCCGCTCCTCCCTCGTGCATCCTTGGGCGATCATCATGCTGGGCTTCTCTTGTAGCCCTTCTCCTCCTCGCACCATGCTTATTTCTCCAATGAACCTGATCATACATAAATGCAAAGACTTAGGTAGTATAAAGTTCTCATCAATTAAAGTACCAGATTCGTTTAGGAGTGAATTCACCTGTTGTTCAAGTAGCTTAGCACGAGCTCTTGTAATGGGTCCAATTCTAATCTCATTGGACTGATCCTTCCTTGCAATAGCTGGAGCATCTTCCATAGTAATTGGGGTTGGTGTAAGTATAGGGATGTCCTCATCATCTCCCCCCCCTTCAAAAGGCGTCGACCTTGATGCTCCAAGGTCTTATCCATCATATGGTGATAGATCAACAACATTGAAGCTATAGCTAACTCCACCAAACTCAGCAATAGGTATGAGCAATGTCTTCTCACGCCCAAAGTGACCCACCACCAGCATGTGATTCATGCACTAAGAACAAACACAACGACGATTCTGGAATACATAGTTTGTTAGCTCTAAACAAATATCTATCATGTATATGATACTTATCCCATGCATTTCTAAGAGCACAGAAACGATATGGTTCAGCAAAATCATGGTTAGTTGCATAAAGTGCACAAATACTCTCTAATCCAGGAATTTTAACATCAAGATTGGTTAATAGCATGTTTTTCCTAGACAAAGCATCAACAACTACATTCTCCTTTCCCTTCTTATACTTAATGATGTAAGGAAAAGATTCAATAAACTCAACTCATTTAGCTAATCTTCTATGAAAGTTTGATTGAGCTTTCAAATACTTCAATGATTCATGATCAAAATGTATGATAAATTCTTTTGGACACAAATAATGTTGCCAAACTTCAAGTACTCTAACAAGTGCATACACTTCTTTATCATAAATAGGATAATTCAATCTAGCACTAGTAAGTTTCTCAGAAAAATATGCTATAGGGCGACCCTCTTGCATCAAAACGCCACCAATACTTATACCACTAGTATCACATTCAACTTAAAATTGCTTTGAAAAATCCGGTAAAGCAAGTAATGGTGCAAAAGTAAGCAAACATTTTAGTGTATCAAAAGCAATATCTTGGGCTGCGCCCCACACAAATGGCACACCTTTCTTAGTCAATTCATTCAATGGTGTAGCAATAGTGCTAAAATCCTTCACAGAGCACCTATAGAAACCAGCTAATCCATGGAAACTACGCACTTGACTCACATTCATGGGAATAGGACAATTGTGAATTGATTCAATTTTAGATTGATCTACTTCTACCCCATGCTTAGATACAACATATCCCAGAAATATGACCTTATCTTTTGCAAATGTGCACTTCTCAAGATTAGCATACAATTTATTATCACGCAACACTTGCAAAACTTGTTGGATATGACTACACTGTTCAGTTTCATTGTGGCTATAGATAAGAATATCATCAAAATAAACCACCACAAAATGACCAATAAATTCTCTCAAAACATGATTCATTAATCTCATGAATGTACTAGGTGCATTAGTAAGACCAAATAGCATAACTAACCACTCATACAAACCAAATTTCATTTTGAAAGCAGTTTTCCATTCATCCCCTTCTTTCATTCTAATTTGATGGTATCCACTACGCAAATCAATCTTAGAGAAAATAGCAGCACCACTCAATTCATCTAGCATATCCTCTAAACATGGAATAGGATGACGATATCGAATAGTGATGTTATTAATAGCTCTACAATCTACACACATGCGCCATGTACCATATTTCTTATGCACTAAAATAACAGGAACAACACAAGGGCTAAGAGAAACACGAATGTACCCTTTATCCAACAACGCCTATACTTGTTTCTGTATCTCCTTTATTTCTTCGGGGTTGGTCCTGTAGGGTGCACGGTTTGGTAATGTGGCGCCAGGGATCAAATCGATTTGATGCTGCCACGCAATGGGGGCAATCCTGTGGGTACATCTTCTGGAAACACATCGCCAAAATCCTGCAAAATAGTAGATACACCAAGAGAAATAGGGGTCATGTTGTTAGAAACCAATACCTCGCCCTTATACATGAGCACAAGTGGCATGGCTATAGGATCCTCACAAAACTCTCTCATATCTTCCTTGGTGGCTAATATCACTAGACTAGGCACTCTCTCACTTTTTCTTATATCACTCTTTTTAGGCTCTATTACATCATGTACAGCCGCAACACTATCTCACCTATCTATAGGTGCTTCCTTCAAGTTCACTTCTATCTGTTGACAAGACTCGTTCACAATCTATTGTGGTGTCATTGGATGCAAATTAATCTTCTTGCCCTTGAACTCCAAGTGATATGTATTGGCACGACCATTGTGTTGCACATGGCGATCATACAGCCAAGGCCGACCCAATAATAGATGGCAAACAGTCATAGGAACTACATCAAAATCAATAGAATCCTTGTATGGCCCTATTTCAAAATTCACATGTACCATATGGTTTACCTTCATATCACCATTGTCACTTAACCATTGTATATAATATGGCTTGGGATGAGGTAAATAAGTCAAATTCAGCTTGGCACATAACTCCTTACTTGCAAGATTTCTATAGCTACCTCCATCAATGATTACCTTGCAGCACTGAGAATCAACAATAGGCTGCACACTAAGTATACGTGGAGAGACCACAATGGTTGGTGCACGCTCAGGGAAGGCATCCATACCATCCTTGCTGTCAGAACTATCGTCTCCATGAGGATCAACATCATCTCCACTCTCATACTCTCCTTGTTCATTGACAAACATCACCTTGCGGTTTGGACAATCCCTCTTGTATTGTCCTCTACCTCCACAAGTATGGCACTCCACATCGCATGTACGCGCAGTTGACAAATTGGAACCCGAGCTAGCAGCAGGAGTAGTGGGCTTCCTAGCATTGGAACCATAAGAAGAAGTGGGAGCAGGTTTGGCCAATGGTGTAGTGGGGCTAGCAGCCGCTGTAGGTGGCGCCATAGGCGACGGTGTAGACCTGGCCGAAAATCTGCTGGTAGACGGGAACCTCGCACGTGCTTTAGCTTCTTTAGCTAATTGTGACTCAGCCTCTCTAGCATGATGAAATAGTTCATTCATAGTCTCGTACTTGTGATGACGAACAATGCTCTTGATTGGTAGCTTCAAATTGTTGAGAAATCGCTGCATAGTCATCTCAAGAGATTCATGAACTCTAGCACGTTGCATAAGCATCTCCATCTCCATGTAGTACTCATCAACTGACATGGTTCCTTGCCTCAATTGTGTCAACTTGTCAAAAACTGATCACATGTAGTTGGTGGGTACAAAACGATCCTTCATAATGCGCTTCATCTCGCACCAAGTCATCACAGGAAGTTCATTGTCCTCTCTTCTATTCTGCACAATAGCATCCCACCAATGCAAATCATATCCATCAAATTATGACGCTGCAAGCTTCACATTCTTCTCTTCTATATAGTCATACAAATGTCAGAGCTTCTCGATCTTCAACTCCCATGTGAGGTAATCTTCAGGATCAAGTGAACCGTCAAACTTGGGAATTGAGAATTTCGGCTTACCCAAACCATCATCAGCAGCTTGGTTCGGAACACGTTGAGCACGCCCAATAGGAGCAAAACCACGTGCATAAGCAGGTGTAGCAGCAGGCGCAGGTACAAGGGGATTTGCACGTCCCCTTCCATGAGGTGGGGCAGCACGAGCCGCACTACCTTCATCCTTGTCATCAAAAACATCATCACGTGGGTGTTCCTGCTATTGTTGAATTGCTACTGTTAAGACATCAATGGAACGCTGCAAAGTTGCGACATTGGTATTGAGTACTGTCACTTGTGTTTGAATGTTAGTGACTACGCCTAAGGCCACTTGCACATCCTAGATATTCTTGTCAATGGCATCTGTTGTGTGAGTAAACACACACGTCAAGTGAGATTTCAACGCCTCATATTTGCGCCAAGGAACAAGTTCCTCATCCTTCTTTTTCTGCGACACAACATCATCATCACTAAGAGACATGATTAGTAGGTTAGTGCAAAAATCCAAAAACTGCTTGGTGGAACATCACAACTCACTCACAACTGACAAGAAAGCAGATCTTACTGTTCTAAAGTGAATAGAGATTCTTTACCAAACAAAATCAAAGACTTTTGCACTAATGTGATGAAGTGGATATCAAGGGTATGGAGAATGATCGCAGGACACACAGGTTATTTATAGTGGAGCTCTAGGTATGGTATCCTAACTACACCGCAAACAAGTCCTAGTGCTGATCATACGAAACCCAAGAAACACACGATGGAGATAAACGTGGCAAAGCAACTTATGAAAAGGAAAATTGCAATGCACAAGAGAGACGCTAGTAAAAGCTCAATTAAACAGGCACAAGATTGCTCAATCCACAAGTGCTATGATCAACTAGGCATGCAATAATGCACACTGAGATATCTCTTTTTTGTCACGCTTGTAGCTCTTTTCTCCCTTTTCATTTTTTTATACCGATTCTCTTTTCTTTTCTCTTTTTTTGTTTTTCAACTATATGAGAGAATGCAAACACGAGTTCAGCAACTTATAACAAAACTGGGCTGGATAGTCCAGATGATTCGTGCCAGAGACTTCGGTCGGGCCGGATAGTCCGGTGTAGATATGCTGGATAGTCCGGTTTTTGCCTGTCGAAAATTTCTACACTTCAAAACCCTAATGAGCAGCCTGCCGGAGCAAAGCAACTAGTCTCGTGGGTACGTTCCTAGGCACGGATGCTATAGATAGGCTGTGTCTATGGTATGCAAACAAAGGTACGCTATGTGGACTCGGACAAACGATGAAAACTTGTCGAAAACGGTGATGGTGGACTCGACGGAAAAACAAGATCAAACCCTAAACCTAGACACAAACAAAAAATAGACTCCTACAAGAAAAACCTGTAGATCGGATCTATGAGAAGACATGATTAGAAATTAAAAATCGAAAGAAATGCAATCTAGGCTATGGCAAATCTTTTTGTGAATCCTTTTCTGTATAGGACGAAAACGAGATCTAATCTATGGATGGATTTGTGGATGCTCACTGAGTAAACAAGGAAATCTGAAACCAAGATGATATGGGGTGGCCCGATATTCTCAGCAAGCACTTGTCAATGATGATAATGGTGGATATGTAACTAGTCTGTAGCTATGAACTCTCCCACTCGAACCCTGATGCCAATGCAACAACTCTCGAACCCTGTGGGATATTCACAACACCACACTCTTGCGCATGCAGCCGTCGACCATGAACGGTAGTTTGCAATCTTCTAATTCCCAATGGAACAACAGATCACACTCAATTGCAGTAGTATAATTCGATCACAGGGTAATTCCAGAGGTTCTTTGAAAGAAACAACTCCAAAATAGTTTAAACATAGTCTAAACCCTAAATATGGGGCGTCCCAGGGATTATAAGGGCGGCTGGGGTGGCTAGAAACCGAAACTAAGACGCGTACGACTCAAACTAATATAGGCCGACTCGGACCAGATTCGGTCAGCGGGCGGACAATCCGGTGGAATTGCGCCGGACATTCCGGGTGGAGTCAGCCAGACAGTCTGGTCAGGCTGAAATCTTCAAAGTTTCTAGGTAGTGTCCGATTTGGTGTACAGATTGTCCGCACCAATTCTTCTCTCAGGCAGGCCGGACAGTCCGGGTGGACTCGGCCGGACACTCCGGTTGCTGTAGAGCTTTTTGCCTTCATCCTAATGATCTTCTCTTGTGCCTTCCTCCCGCTCCTCCCTCACGCATCCTTGGGCGATCATCATGCTGGGCTTCTCTTGTAGCCCTTCTCCTCCTCACGCCATGCGTATTTCTCCAACGAACCCGATCATACATAAATGCATAGACTTAGGTAGTATAAAGTTCTCATCAATTAAAGTACCAGATTCATTTAAGAGTGAATTCACCTGTTGTTCAAGTAGCTTAGCATGAGCTCTTGTAATGGGTCCAATTCTAATCTCATTGGACTGATCCTTCCTTGCAACAGCTGGAACATCTTCCATAGTAATTGGGGTTGTTTTAAGTATAGGGATGTCCTCATCATGGAGTCTCTGGAGTCATTGCGCGCATTCTTTTGCAAACCACCTAGATCCACATGAGCACACACACTCCAGTGGATGTGGTGATTCAACTACAATCTTATCGGTGCACCATTCCATGTGGCAGCTGCATTCTTACGTGTTTTTGGACTTTTGACACATGGTTTGACACACAGAGTCTCTGGAGTCATTGCATGTGTTCTTTTCCAAACCACATTGATCCAGATGAGCACACACACACTCCAATGGCTGTGGTGATGCGACTTTTGTCACATCGGTGCACCATTCCATGTGGGAGTTGCATGCCTATGTGTTTTTCGGCCTTTTGACACATGGTTTGCCACATGGAGTCTCTGGAGTCATTCCATATTTTTTCTTCCAAACCACCTTGATCCACATGAGCACACACACTCCAATGGATTTGGTGATGCAACTTATGTCACACTGGTGCACTATTCCATGTGGAAGTTGCATTCCAAGGTTTCTTTGGGCCTTTGACACATGGTTTGACACATGGAGTCTCTAGAGACATTGCATGTGTTTTTGGCCTTTTGACACATGGTTTGACACATGGAGTCTCTATTGTCATTGCATGTGTTCTTTTCCAAACCACCTTGAGCCATATGAGCACACACACTCCAGTGGATGTGGTCATGCAACTGCTATCACACCGCTGCATCGTTCCATGTGGCAGTTGCATTCCTATGTGTATTTGGGTCTTTTAAGACATGGTTTGACACATGGAATCTCTGGAGTAATTGCATGTTTTTTTCCAAACCACGTTGATCCAGATGAGCACACACACTCCGATGGGTGTGGTGATGCGACTTGTCACATTGGTGCACCATTGCATGTGGGAGTTGCATTCGTATGTGTTTTTGGGCCTTTTGACACATTGTTTGCCACATGGAGTCTCTGGAGTCATTGCATGTGTTCTTTTCCAAACCACCTTGATCCACATGAGCACACACACACACTCCAGTGGATGTGGTGATGCAACTTATGTCACATTGGTGCACCATTCCATGTGGCAGTTTCATTCCAAGGTGTTTTTGGGCCTTTTGACACATGGAGTATCTGGAGTCATTGCATGTGTTATTTTTTAAACCACCTTGATCCACATGAGCACACACACTCAAGTGGATGCGGTGATGCAACTACTATCAGACCGGTGCACCATTCCATGTTGGAGTTGCATTCCTATGTGTTTTTGGGCCTTTTGACATATGGTTTGACACATGGAGTCTCTAGAGTCATTGCATGTGTTCTTTTCCAAATCACCTTGATCCATATAATCACACACACTCCAGTGTATGTGGTGATGCAACTACTGTCTTACCCGTGCACCATTCCATGTGGCAGTTGCATTCCTATATGTTTTTGGGCCTTTTGACACATGGTTTCACGCATGGAGTCTCTGGAGTCATTGCATGTGTTATTTTCCAAACCACCTTGATCCACATGGGCACATAGTCCAGTGGATGTGGTGATGCAATTACCGTCACACCGGTGCACCATTCCATGTGGTAGTTGCATTCTTATGTGTTTTTGGGCCTCTTGAAACATGGTTTGACACATGGAGTCTCTTAAGTCATTGCATGTGTTCTTTTCCAAACCATGTTGATCCACATGACGACACACACTCCAATGGGTATGGTGATGCGAATTTTGTCACACTGGTGCACCATTCCATGTGGGAGTTGCATTCCTATGTTCTTTTGGGCCGTTTGACACATGGTTTGCCACATGGAGTCTCTGGAGTCATTGCATGTGTTATTTTCCAAACAACCTAGATCCACATGAGCAAACACACTCCAGTGGATGTGGTCATGCAACTACTGTATTACCGGTGCACCATTCCATGTGGCAGCTGCATTCTTGTGTGTTTTTGGCCTTTTGACACATGGTTTGACAGACGGAGTCTCTAGAGTCATTGCATGTGTACTTTTCCAAACCACCAAGAGCCACATGAGCACACACACTCTAGTGGATGTGGTGATGCAACTTATGTCACACTAGTGCACCATTCCATGTGGCAGTTTCATTCCTATGTGTATTTGGGCCTTTTGACACATGGAATCTCTGGAGTCATTGCATGTGTTATTTGCCAAACCACCTTGATCCACATGAGCACACACACTCCAATGGATGTGGTGATGCAACTTATGTCACACTGGTCCACTATTCCATGTGGGAGTTTCATTCCAAGGTGTTTTTGGCCTTTTGACACATGGTTTGAGACATGTTGTCTCTAGAGACATTGCATGTGTTTGTTTCCACACCACCTTGATCCATATGAGCACACACACTTTAGTGGATGTGATGATGCAACTTATGTCACACTAGTGCACCATTCCATGTGGCAGTTTCATTCCAAGGTGTTTTGGGGCCTTTTGACACATGGTTTTACACATGGAGTATCAGGAGTCATTGCATGTGTTCTTTTCCAAACCACCTTGATCCACATGAGCACACACACTCCAGTGGGTGCAGTGATGTAACTACTATCACACTGGTGCACCATTCCATGTGGGAGTTGCATTCCTATGTGTTTTTGGGCCTTTTGACACATGGACTCTCTAGAGTCATTCCATGCATTCTGTTCCAAACTACCTTGATCGACATGAGCACACACACTCAAGTGGATGTGGTGATGCAACTACTGTGTTACCGGTGCACCATTCCATGTGGCATCTGCATGCTTATGTGTTTTTGGCCTTTTGACACATGGTTTGACACATGGAGTCTCTGGAGTCCTTGCATTTGTTCTTTTTCCAAACCACCTTGAGCCACATGAGCACACACACTCCAGTGTATGTGCTGATGCAACTACTGTCACACCGGTGCACCATTCCATGTGTCAGTTGCATTCCTATGTGTATTTGGGCCTTTTGACACATGGTTTGACACATGGAATCTGATACAGATCAACGTGATCCAAAAGGGTTTAGGCCCCATCTTTCATGACAATCAACAGATAAACACTAGCAAAGATACAAAGGAGATCCGATCTGTTTACACAAACCGTAAATCCTAGCAACCGACATTGAGAAGATGATCAACTCCATGCAAGCAACAACAAACCCTCGTGGATCAGCAAGTAAACTCACACACGATATTGGTGTCCCCTGACATGGGACCTTTTTTGTATTATCAACTCAAAATAATTTCAACTATCCCTTTACAACGGTGCACACCCCTGGTTTTATATAGTAGACGACTCAACTTGACTTGCAAGAAAGAAACCAACTAGGAAAATAAAAACAACTTGACGAGGACCCACTTTTCCTAAACAGAAAATAAAACAACACACTCAAATAAAAAAGACTCTTTTGTAGGCGTGCCTCCATCTTAAACATGCTGCTAGGTGGCCCCATCCAGACTCCTTCAAAGACATCATGCTCCACCAATATTGGACTCCAATTGCCTCCCTGATATTTTCCTTGTGGGGTAAAAATAAAAACAAAAACTTTGTCTTGATCGTAGCAGCAACAACATAATCAGGGATAGCACAATAGGCACTATCAAGCATGGGAGACGCCACATCAGAATCTCTAGAGTCATTGCATGTGTTCTTTTCCATACCACGTTGATCCAGATGAGCACACACACTCCAATGGGTGTGGTGATGCGACTTTTGTCACATCGGTGCACCATTCCATGTGGGAGATGCATTCCTATGTGCTTTTGGGCCTTTTGACACATCGTTTGCCACATGGAGTCTGTAGAGTCATTGCATGTGTTATTTCCCAAACCACCTAGATCCACATGAGCACACACACTCCAGTGGATGTGTCCATGCAACTACTATCTTACCGGTGCACCATTCCATGTGACAACTGCATTCTTATGTGTTTTAGGCCTTTTCACCCATGGTTTGATAGACGGAGTCTCTAGAGTCATTGCATGTGTACTTTTCCAAACCACCAAGAGCCACATGAGCACACACACACTCTAGTAGATGTGGTGATGCAACTTATGTCACACTGGTGCACCATTCCGTGTGGCAGTTTCAATCCTATGTGTATTTGGGCCTTTTGACACATGGTTTGACACATGGAATCTCTACAGTTAGTGCATGTGTTCTTTTCCAAACCACCTTGATCCACATGAGCACACACACTCTAGTGGATGTAGTGATGCAACTACTATCACACTGGTGCACCATTCCATGTGGGAGGTGCATTCCTATGTGTTTTTGGTCCTTTTGACACATGGTTTGACACATGGACTCTCTAGAGTCATTGGATGCGTTCTTTTCCAAACCACCTTGATCCACATGAGCACACACACACTCAAGTGGATGTGGTGATGCAACTACTGTCTTACCGTTGCACCATTCCATGTGGCATCAACATTCTTATGTGTTTTTGGCCTTTTGACACATGGTTTGACACATGGAGTCTCTAGAGTCATTGCATGTGTTCTTTTTCCAAACCACCTTGAGCCACATGAGCACACATACTCCAATGGATGTGGAGATGCAACTACTGTCACACCAGTGCACCATTCCATGTGGCAATTGCATTCCTATGTGTATTTGGGCCTTTTGACACATTGTTTGACACATGGAATCTGATACGGTTCAACGTGATCCAAAAGGGTTTAGGCCTGATCTTTCACGACGATCAATAGATAACCGTAGCAAAGATACAAAGGAGATCCGATCTGTTTACACAAACCGTAAATCCTAGCAACCGGTGTTTAGAAGATGATGAACTCCACTCAAGCAACAATATACCCTCACGGATCAGCAAGCAAACTCACACACGATATTAGTGTCCCCTGACATGGGACCTTTTATGTATTCTCAACTAAAAATAATTTCAACTCCCCCTTTACAACTGTGCACACCCCTGACTTTATATAGTAGTCCACTCAACTTGACTTGCAAGAAAGAAACCAACTAGGAAAATAAAAACAACTTGACGCGTACCCACTTTTCCTAAACAGAAAATAAAACAACACACTCAAATAAAAAAGACTCTTTTGTAGGCGTGCCTCCATCTTCAACATGCTGCTAGGTGGCCCCCATCTAGACTCCTTCAAAGACATCATGCTCCACCAATATTGGACTCCAATTGCCTCCCTGATAATTTCCTTACGGGGTAAAAATAAAAACAAAAAACTTTGTCTTGATAGTAGCAGCAGCAACATAATCAGGGATAACACAATAGGCACTATCAAGCATGGGAGACTCCACATGCTCCTCCCCCCTTCAGGAGAAACCGTCCTTGGTTTCAAGTCAGTTTTCAAAACAAAAATATGTGGAGGTGGCACTGTCACTTCAACACATGCAGCAACAGGAGTGTCAGAAGTCCCTTCCGTAGATTGAACAGGTGCAGAAAATATTTCAGCAACTTCGTCCTCCTTCTTCACCTCTTCTTGTTCCCGATGTTGCTTCAGCCGTTCATCACCCCAAGACTTAAAAAATACCTTGTTCATGGGCAACAGATTGTATTCTGTCTTGCCGCAACGAACTGAATACTTGAAACAATTGTAGGCGTCATCCATATGGTAAACTGCACCTTGGACGTTTTACCATGGTCTACCTATTAGTAGATGACACGAGACAATATGTAATGGAATCACGTCACACAAAACTTCCAATGATAGCTTTACCAGTGAAAATTGGACTGTTGTTTGTTACGTAAAGGCGAGATTGTTCTGACCCCAATGCAGCAGGTACGGTTGTGGATGCATCATTGTTGGTAGATTTAACTTCTCAACCATCTCATAACTCGTAGCATTGATCGGATTGTTGTAGTCGATTGTTAGCGCACAAGCTCTGTCTTGAACTTCTTCCTTTGTATGAAATAACCTATCTCCATAGCCTGAGCCTTCCTCCTCTAGCCAAAATCCCGTGGATACATATATCACCTCGTCCATGATCCGGGTAACTGAACCAAAAATGCTCCTTGTCAGACTGAACCAACAACAACATTTTTAGGTCGGGCAGCACTAGAAAGCTAGCGATCGAGGCTAGCGATCGCTATCGATCGTGCCAGGGCGCGGCCAGGCGATGAAGTAGATGGGACGGCCCACTAGAGAAGTCAGACGTGCGGCCAGGTTCCCACAATCAAGCAGAGCGAGCGCGACTGGTCTCGCTCGACCGCAGAATCGTCTGTGGTGCAGCGCGCCGATAGCGATCCTGCTAATCCTGGGCGAGCGGAGCAATCTCGTGTTTTTTTGCACTGGATTGGTTCGCCTGGCTAGGATAGAGTTGGTGGACTCTGGCCAATGATCCAAGAGGATCCGAAACGAGATTAATGGGGATCTCGCTCGATCAGTAGTGGAAACTGACAAGACTTTCCAATCCAAAACAAAGAATCTTCAAATCAACAATGCCTAGTAGACGCACGGCTCAAATCTGCAGTAGATTCTTCACATGCAAGGCACCATGTAAATCCAAAGTTGAATTGAAGTAGTACTCCTCAAGACAGATCGGCAAACAATCAGAGCCTTGGTGGCGCACGTACAACTTCACACAATCCAGACCGATTTTTGGTAAAATCACCTCCGATAGCAACAACTTCACTGTAGATAGATCTCAGCAAGAATTCTCAGTAGACAAAATCACCGTGAGAAACCCGAAAAATCTGATACCAAGATGATACGGATCAACATGATCCAAATGGGTTTAGGCCCGATCTTTCACGACGATCAACAGATAAACAGTAGCAAAGATACAAAGGAGATCTGATATGTTTACACAAACCATAAATCCTAGCAACCGGCGTTGAGAAGATGATCAACTCCATGTAGGCAGCAACAGACCCTCGTGGATTAGGAAGCAAGCTCACAGACGATATTGGTGTCCCCTGACATGTGACCTTTTATGTATTCTCAACTCAAAATAATTTCAACTCCCCCTTTACAATGGTGCACACCCCTGGCTTTATATAGTAGCCGACTCAACTTGACTTGCAAGAAAGAAACCAACTAGGAAAATAAAAACAACTTGATGCAGAACCACTTTTCCTAAACAGAAAATAAAACAACACACTCAAATAAAAAAGACTCTTTTGTAGGCGTGCCTCCATCTTCAACATCTGCTAGGTGGCTCCCATCCACACTCATTCAAATACATCATGCTCCACTAATATTGGACTCCAATTGCCTCCCTGATATTTTCCTTGCGAGGTAAAAACAAAAACAAAAACTATGTCTTGATCACAGCAGCAGCAACATAATCAGGGATAACACAATAGGCACTATCAAGCATGGGAGCGCCACATCATAATCTCTAGAGTCATTGCATGTGTTCTTTTCCATACCACATTGATCCAGATGAGCACATACACTCAAATGGGTGTGGTGATGCGACTTTGGTCACATCGGTGCACCATTCGATGTGGGAGTTGCATTCATATGTGTTTTTGGGCCTTTCGACACATGGTTTGCCACATGGAGCCTCTGGAGTCATTGCATGTGTTTTTTTCCAAACCACCTTGATCCACATGAGCACACACACTCCAATGGATGTGGTGATGCAACTTATGTCACACTGGTGCACTATTCCATGTGGCAGTTGCATTCCAAGGTTTCATTGGGCCTTTTGACACATGGAGTCTCTAGAGACATTGCATGTGTTTGTTTCAAAACCACCTTGATCCACATCAGCACACACACTCTAGTGGAGTCTCTTAAGTAATTGTATGTGTTATTTTCCAAACCACATTGATCCACAAGAGCACACAAACTCCAATGGGTGTGGTGATGCAACTTTTGTAACGCTGGTGCACTATTCCATGTGGGTGTTGCATTCCTATGTGCTTTTGGGCCTTTTGACACATGGTTTGCCACATGGAGTCTCTAGAGTCGTTGCATGTGTTTATTTCAAACCACCTTGATCCACGTGACCGCACACACTAAAATGGCTGTGGTTATGCAACTTATGTCACACCAGTGCACCATTCCATGTGGGAGATGCATTCTAAGGTGTCTTTGGGCCATTTGAGACATGGTTTGAAACATGGAGGCTCTGGAGTCAGTGCATGTGTTTTTTCCAAACCACCTTGATTCGCATGAGCACACACACTCTAGTGGATGTGGTGATGCAACTTATGTCACACTGGTGCACCATTCTATGTGGCAGTTTCATTCCTATGTGTGTTTGGGCCTTTTGACACATGGTTTGACACATTGACTCTCTAGAGTCATCGCATGTGTTCTTTTCCAAACCACCTTGATGCATATAAGCAAACACACTCTAGTGGATGTGCTAATGCAACTTATGTCACACTGGTGCACCATTCCATGTGGCAGTAGAATTCAAGGTGTTTTTGGGCCTTTTGAGACATGGTTTGACACATGGAGTATCTAGAGTCATTGCATGTGTTCTTTTCCAAACCAGCATGATCCACGTGAGCACACACCCTCCAGTGGATGTGGTGATGCTACTACTGTCAGACCGGTGCACCATTCGATGTGGGAGTCGCATTCCTATGTGTTTTGGGGACTTTTGACACATGGTTTGACACATGGAGTATCTGGAGTCATTGCATGTGTTATTTTCCAAACAACATTGATCCACATGCGCACACACACTCCAGTGGATGCGGTGATGCAACTACTGTCACACCGTTGCACCATTCCATGTGGGAGTTGTGTTGGGGATATACTTTTCGGGTATCCTCAATGTGCCTCACTGACTAGGGTGGCCCACTTCGGGTTAGAGCTTTGCTTCACGGGCGGCCCAGTCAGGGAGAAGATACGGAGTCTAGTCCGGCTACGGGAAGGCCCAGAAGACTTACCGACATAGGCCTGTAGTGTTACTTGTAGTTCAAGATGTACTCTGTAACCAACTCTTAGTCGTAACCGGATATGTCTCTCCTCTAAACCCTAGGCCAGATATCTATAGAAGCCGTCCTAGGGACCATCCTTTAGGGCACCCAACAATAGTCTACAATATCAACTCACACAGGAGAAACCCTTGTAACCCATATCCGGCTCTACCGTATTACTGGATTGCTAGCATGAGTAGGATGCATCCAAATCCGACGGATTCGAACCTGGGTAAACTTGTGTGCTCACTGTCTCGGAACACCATACATCTCACACCCCTCTCTTCCGCACACCTCGAGGACCCCCTCATGGAGTACTTGTCATCAATCCGACGACAGTTGGCACCCACCGTGGGGCAAGTGAGATTTGGATCTGTGTTCCAAGTGGAATCTGGAAGAATTGGAATCTACGAGACAATCTCTGTCGGTCGCATCCTCTAAGAAAGCGACGTCCCTCTCATCGTTCTCGACGAGACCTGGATTCCGGCTAGGGAGGCCGTGACTGCCTACACCATCATGTATTTCGGTGAGATCGATGTTTACATCGGTTTTGCTGAACCTTCCCCACCCACCCCAACGGTGATGACAGAGGCAAAAGAAGTTTCTGGGTCCACTTTGTCCATGGAGGCGACAGAGTTCCGGATCCCGGAAAATTCCAATCCCACCCAGCCCGTGCCTAACATGGAGAAAGATGAGCCTGAAGCAGATCTTATGGTGAATGTCGGATACGGAGTGGATCTCCCTAAGGAGGCCGAATCCCAGATTGATCTTCCCAACAAGGTCGAAATCTAGGAGGAGCAAGACAACAACTCTGGTTCCGGCTCTGCCAACACCGGAATGGATCAATCTTTCCTGAGGCACATGTTGAGGCGTATGATGATGCATGACGCTAGCGTGGATGAGATTCTTGAGACCATCAGACGTTTCGAGGAAGCCCACGAGGAAAGCCATAACTACCTCAGGATACACACATCACACTTCGTTGGATATGTTGGATCTGGATCCGGCTCTGCCGACGCTAGAGACAACAAAGACTCGGTGCTGGAGGCGATTGGAACTAACACCGACTTACCAACATCTTCAGATGATTCAATCACATCGGCAGATTTCTAAAAGTTCTCCACGGAATATGAAGAGGAGTACAACTCCAAAGCTGAAGAAGAAGGAGAAGCCATGGACGAAGGATCTGGAGAAAACTCTCCCAAAGCGCAAGATGATATGGATCTCGGAGATAATCCCGACATCCAGATGTCTAAAAGTACTGATCAGAGCTTGACTCTAGGAAATGGACACAAAGCCATCTTTGCTACCAGCGCTGCCAAGAAGGCAAGGAAGAAGAACAAGAAGAAAAATCTGGCAAAAGACCCTCTGGCTGAGGAAGTAGTTGCCGAAGAATATGAAGAAGACTTGGATGGAGCCCTAATCCTAGCTGAGCCAAAGGAAACTCTGTTGGATGGACACGTGGTTACCCCTAGTGCCCATAAACTCATCGGAGATGCGTTAACTATGCTAATCCCTACTACTACAGAGCTTAGACCTGCAGAATTGGAAGATAAGGCCCAAGACCTAGAAGCACGTCGTCAAGTACTCCTGGATGAGGCTAACAACCTCATGGAAGAGAAGAAGCACACTGCATCTGCGGGGCAGTTCAACTCCCTGTAGCACCAGAAGACCCAGAATGGCCCCGTGCAGGCTAACAAAAATCCAGAGGTCCACAACACCCTCTTTGAGGGAGATGACACCATCAAGGGAGAACCTCGACTCGACAGCAAAGGAGATCTGGTGTATGGAACACCAGTGGAAAACACTAATGCAACCCGAGATATCCTGGCGAACAATCCAAACCCAGATCAAATCTGGTTGGGTGTAAAGCTACTTATGCCTGGGTCTGGAGCAACAAAAGGCCGCGAAATCCGGGAGCAAAAAATTGGTCTCCAAATCTGACCAATGTCGCACGGATCCGGCCTGGCATGACATAAGGCCCCGACGGGACCTGGAACAGCATCACTGTCCCGATAATCGGGAAGACAATTACTCAAGAACCAGATCTTCAGGGAAACGGCATAGAACCGCACGTGACTGGAGCAATGTCGCTCTGGCCACAGAGCGACACGTAGTTGCAACACTAGTGCCAAGGCAGCCTCCCCAGCGATAGTCAAATAATCACAGGGAAGATGAAGAAGAGCAACTACTGTCTTACCAGTGCACCATTCCATGTGGCAGTTGTATTCTTATGTGTTTTTGGCCTTTTGACACATGGTTTGACACATGGAGTCTCTAGAGTCATTGCATGTGTTATTTTCCAAACCACCTTGAGCCATATGAGCACACACACTCTAGTGGATGTGGTTATGCAACTACTGTCACACCGGTGCACCATTCCATGTTGCAGTTGCATTCCTATGTGTATTTTATCCTTTTGACACATGGAATCTCTGGTGTCATTGAATGTGTTCTTTTACAAACCACGTTGATCCAGATGAGCACACACACTCCAATGGGTGTGGTGATGCGACTTTTGTCACATCGGTGCACCATTCCATGTGGGAGTTGCATTCCTATGTGTTTTTTGGCCTTTTGACACATGGTTTGCCACATAGAGTCTCTAGAGTCATTGCATGTGTTTTTTTCCAAACCACCTTGATCCACATGAGCACATGCACTCCAATGCATGTGGTGATGCAACTTATGTCACACTGGTGCACTATTCCATGTGGTAGTTGCATTCCAAGGTTTCTTTTGGCCTTTGGACACATGGTTTGACACATGGAGTCTCCGGAGACATTGCATGTGTTTGTTTCTAAACCACCTTGATCCACATGAGCACGCACACTCCAGTGGATGTGGTGATGCAAGTTATGTCACACTGGTGCACCATTCCATGTGGCAGATTCATTCCAAGGTGTTTTTGGGCCTTTTGACAGATGGTTTGACACATGGAGTATCTAGAGTAATTGCATATGTTCTCTTCCAAACCACCTTGATCCACATGAGCACACACACTCAAGTGGATGCGGTGATGCAACTAGTGTCACACCGGTGGTGCACCATTACATGTGGGAGTTGCATTCCTATGTGTTTTTGGGCTTTTTGACACATGGTTTGACACGTGGAGCATGTGTTGTTTTCTAAACCACCTTGATCCATATGAGCACACACACTCCAGTGTATGTGGTGATGCAACTATTTGTCTTACCGGTGCACCATTCCATGGGACAGTTGCATTCCTATGTGTTTTTGGGCCTTTTGACACATGGTTTGATGCATGGAGTCTCTTGAGTCATTGCATGTGTTATTTTACAAACCACCTTGATCCACATGAGCAAACACAGTCCAGTGGATGTGGTGATGCAACTACCGTCACACCGGTGCACCATTCCATCTGGTAGTTGCGTTCTTATGTGTTTTTGGGCCTTTTGACACATGGTTTGACAAATGGAGTCTCTCAAGTCATTGCATGTGTTTTTTCCAAAGCACATTGATCCACATGAGCACACACACTCCAACGGGTGTGCTGATGCAACTTATGTCACACTGGTGCACCATTCCATGTGGCAGTTGTATTCCAAGGTGTTTTGGGAACTTTTGACACATGGTTTGACACATGGAGTATCTGGATTCATTGCATGTGTTCTTTTACAAACCACCATGATCCACATGAGCACACACACACTCGAGTGGATGTGGTGATGCAAATACTGTCAGACCAGTGCACCATTCCATGTGGGAGTTGCATTCCTATGTGTTTTTGGGCCTTTTGACACATGGTTTGACACATGGAGTCTCTAGAGTCATTGCATGTGTTCTTTTCCAAACTACGTTGATCCACATGAGCACACACGCTCCAGTGGATGTGGTGATGCAACTTATGTCACACTGGTGCACCATTCCATATGGCAGTTGCATTCCAAGGTGTTTTGTGGCCTTTTGACACATGGTTTGTCACATGGAGTATATGGAGTCATTGCATGTGTTCTTTTCCAAACCACCATGATCAACATGAGCACACACACCAGTGGATGTGGTGATGCAACTACTGTCAGACTGGTGCACCATTCCATGTGGGAGTTGCATTCCTATGTGTTTTTGGGCCTTTTGACACATGGTTTGACACATGGAGTCTCTAGAGTCATTGCATGTGTTATTTTCCAAATCACCTTGATCCAAATGAGCACACACACTCCTGTTGATGTCGTGATGCAACTACTGTCTTACCGGTGCACCATTCCATGTGGTAGTTGCATTCTTATGTGTTTTTGGGCCTTTTGACACACGGTTTGACACATGGAGTCTCTTGAGTCATTGCATGTGTTATTTTCCAAACCACCTTGATGCACATGAGCACACACACTCTAGTGGATGTGGAGATGCTACTATTGTCACACCGGTGCACCGTTCCATGTGGTAGTTGCATTCCTATTTGTATTTGGGCCTTTTGAGACATGGTTTCACACATGGAATCTCTGGAGTCATTGCATGTGTTCTTTTCCAAACCACATTGATCCACACGAGCAAACAAACTCCAATGGGTGTGGTGACGCAATTTTTTCACATCAATGCACATTCCTATGTATTTTGGGGCCTTTTTGCACATGGTTTGCCACATGGAGTCTCTACAGTGATTGCATGTGTTTTTTTCCAAACCACCTTGATCCACATGAGCACACAAACTCCAATGGACGTGGTGAAGCAAATATGTCACGCTGCTGCACCATTCCATGTGGCAGTTTCATTCTTATGTGTGTTTTGGGTCTTTTCACACATGGTTTAACACATGGAGTCTCTAGAGTCATCGCATGTGGATTTGGTGATGGAACTAGTATCTTACCGGTGCATCGTTCCATGTGGCAGCTGCATTCTTATGTGTTTTTGGCCTTTTGACACATGGTTTGACACATGGAGTCTCTGGAGTCATTGCATGTGTTTGTTTCCGCACCACCTTGAGCCACATGAGAACACACACTCTAGTGGATGTGGTGATGCAACTACTGTCACAACGGTGCACCATTCCATCTAGGAGTTAGATTCCTATGTGTTTTGGGCTTTTTGACACATGGAGTCTCTAGAGTCATCACATGTGTTCTTTTCCAAAGCACCTTGATCCACATGAGCACACACACTCCAATGGGTGTGGTGATGCAACTACTGTCTTACCGGTGCACCATTCCATGTGGCAGTTGCATTCTTATGTGTTTTTGGCCTTTTGACACATGGTTTCACACATGGAGTCTCTAGAGTGACTGCATGTGTTCTTTTCCAAACCACCTTGATCCACATGAGCACACACGGTCCAATGGATGTGGTGATGCAACTACCATCACACTGGTGCACCATTCCATGTGGTAGTTTCATTCTTATGTGTTTTTGGGCCTTTTGACACATGGTTTGACTCATGGAGTCTCTTAAGTCATTGCATGTGTTCTTTTCTGAACCACGTTGATCCACATGAGCACACACTCCAATGGGTGTGGTGATGTGACTTTTTTCACACTGGTGCAACATTCGAAGTGGGAGTTGCATTCCTATGTGCTTTTGGGCCTTTTGACACATGGTTTGCCACATGGAGTTCTAGAGTCACTTCATGTGTTTTTTTCCAAACCAGGTTGATCCACATGACTACCCACATTCAAATTTCTATGGTGATGCAACTTATGTCACACCAGTGCACCATTCCATGTGGGAGATGCATTCCGAGGTGTCTTTGGGCCTTTTGACACATGGTTTTACACATTGAGGCTCTGGAGTCAGTGCATGCGTTCTTTTCCAAACCACCTTGATCCACATGAGCACAAACACTCAAGTGGATGTGGTGATGCAACTTCTATCACACTAGCACCATTCTACGTGGCAGTTGCATTCCTATGTGTGTTTTGGGCCTTTTCACACATGGTTTGACACATGGACTCTCTAGAGTCATCACATGTATTATTTTCCAAACCACCTTGATCCATATAAGCAAACACACTCTAGTGGATGTGGTGAGGCAACTTATGTCACACTGGTGCACCATTCCATGTGGTAATTGCATTCCAAGGTGTTTTTGGGCGTTTTGACACATGGTTTGACACATGGAGTCTTTGGAGTCATTGCATGTGTTTTTTCCAAATGACCTTGATACACATGAGCACACATACTCTAGTGGATGTGGTGATGCAACTACTATCAGACCGGTGCACCATTACATGTGGGAGTTGCATTCCTATGTGTTTTTGGGCCTTTTAGCACATCGTTTGACACATGGAGTGTCTAGAGTTATTGCATGTGTTGTTTTCCAAACCACTTTGATCCACATGAGAACACACACTCTAGTGCATGTGGTGATGCAACTACTGTCACATTGGTGCACCATTCCATGTGGTAGTTGCATTCCTATGTGTATTTGGGCCTTTTGACACATGGTTTCACACATGGAGTCTCTGGAGTCATTACATGTGTTCTTTTCCAAACCATGTTGATCCACATGAGCACACACACTCCAATGGGTGTGGTGATGCGACATTTTTCACACCGGTGCACATTTCTATGTGTTTTTGGGCCGCATGGAGTCTCTGGAGTCACTGCATGTACTTTTTTCCAAACCACCTTGATCCACAAGAGTGCACACGCTCCAATGGATGTGGTGATGCAACTTATGTCACACTGGTGCACCATACCATGTGGCAGTTGCATTCCTATGTGTGTTTTGGGCCTTTTCACACATGGTTTGACACATGGAGTCTCTAGAGTCATCACATGTGTTCTTTTCCAAACCACCTTGATCCACATGAGCACACACACTCCAATGGGTGTGGTGATGCAACTACTGTCTTACCGGTGCACCATTCCATGTGGCAGTTGCATTCTTATGTGTTTTTGGCCTTTTGACACATGGTTTCACACATGGAGTCTTTGGAGTCATTGCATGTGTTATTTTCCAAACCACCTTGAGCTACATGAGCACACACACTCCAGTGGATGTGGTGATGCAACTACTATCACACCGGTGCACCATTCCATGTGGGAGTTGCATTCCTATGTGTTTTTGGGCCTTTTGACACATGGAGTCTCTAGAGTCATTACATGCGTTCTTTTCCAAACCACCTTGATACGCATGAGCACACACACTCTAGTGGATGTGGTGATGCAATTACTGTCTTACCGGTGCACCATTCATTGTGGCAGCTGCATTCTTATGTGTTCTTGGCCTTTTGACACATGGTTTGACACATGGAGTCTTTGGAGTCATTGCATGTGTTCTTTTCCAAACCACCTTGATCCACATGAGCACACACACTCTAGTGGTTGTGGTGATGCAACTACCATCACACCGATGTACTATTCCATGTGGCAGTTGCATTCCTATGTGTATTTGGGCCTTTTGACACATGGTTTGACACATGGAGTCTCTAGGGTCATTGCATGTGTTCTTTTCCAAACCACGTTGATCCACATGAGGACACACACTCCAATGGGTGTCGTGATGCGAATTTTGTCACATCGGTGCTCCATTCCATGTGGGAGTTGCATTCCTATGTGGTTTTGGGCCTTTTGACACATGGTTTGGCACATGGAGTCTCTAGAGTCATTGCATGTGTTTTTTCCAAACCACCTTGATCCACATGAGCACACACACTCCAATGGATGTGGTGATGCAACTTATGTCACATTGGTGCATGATTCCATGTGGCAGTTGCATTCCAAGGTGTCTTTGGGCCTTTTGACACACACTACAAGAAATGTTTCCTTCCGCAATGACTTGGACCGACGGTTGTCGTATAAGGCGCGTCTTCCGCGACGAATTTCTCGGCTCGGCCATGGCCGATGGAAAACTTTTTTTGGGTTCGCGGCCCTCTACTACGATAGAACCGCTAAAAACTTTTTTCCTTCACTCGTGCTACCCTTTTCTGAAGTTGATAGCGTTACTCGATTCATCTACCGTTTAATCAGGCTACTGGGACCCACATATCATCCTCTCATTAGAAGAAACATGTGTATGATGAATTTTTTTCCTTCGCTCATGCTACCCTATTCCGAAGTTGATAGCGCTGCTCGATGCATCTACCGTTTAATCAACCTCCTGGGCCCCACATGTTATCCTCTCATTAGAAGAAACGTGTGTATGATGGATTTTTTGCCCTCGGTCGTGCCTTCGTGTTCCGAACTTGATAGCGTTTATCGCTTCTTCAATCGTTTATACAGGCTGGTGGGCCCCACATGTAAGGCTCCTCTGTGCAGGAAACGTGTGCATGCTGGACTTTTTTGTTCGCTCGCACCTACCCATTTGGAACTTGGCAACGTTGCTCGATACAACACCTGTATAATGTCTCCCTGTTGGGTCCACATGTCAGCCTCCTCTGTAGAGGAAATGTGTGTATGTTGGACATTTTTTTGGCCACGTACGCTAGTTTGACCTTGGTAACATTGTTCGATGCGGCAGTCATGTATGGTCTTGCTGCTGGGGCCCACGTGTCAACCTCTCTGGACAAGAAACGTGTCGATATTGGTCTTGTTTTTTTGGGTCGTGACTATTGTACAAGTACTTTTTAAACCCGCTTGTTAAACTTGATATCTTGTATGGCACGGTTGATGGGTGCTAGCTGCAGGCAGGTGGGTCGGCCATGTCAACCTCTTAGTACAGAAATATTGCTACAGATAAACTGCATGCCTTGCCACTACACAAGAAAATTGTTATGCTTTTATAAAACATAAAAAATATATACTAACATCGTATATAACTTATTTATTTTTCTTCTTAAAAAAATGCTTGTCCGTCTGCTACGCGTGATTGCTAGCAGCTCAACTAAAAAATGTTATACATAATGTAGTAGGTAGTACTTAGAAAACATGGATATGTGGAGTTTTTTAGGGGTGGGTGGACAGTGCCCAAAAAAGACTGAATTGAAGAAAAATGGGCCAAGCAGGGATTGATGGGCTATTTTTCATGGGCTCTCGCCCAATCTAATTTGGCTATTTGCGCGGCCGAATGACCCAAACCATGGCCGAATTAGAAGGGCTTGAGCTATAATGAGGCTGGATGGGCTAATTTCTTGGACTCGATAATTAAAATCCCAAGGTATGTGTTGGGGCTCGGCCGGATTCGAAACAAAGACGTCAACAAGGAAAAAAAAGGTACAAAATATGAGCGCCTAGATCCCAGGAGCCTGAGAACTTGTTATGTTAAGACGCTGATGTCACCCTACTAATTGTGCTAATTCTCAGTTGTAACCTAGTAGTTGCAACTCATTAAATTCCTACTTACAACCTAGTTGCAACAAATGTGTAACCCTCACATTGCATGAATCGCGAGGTAAATCCAATGGTGAGAGAGGTGACTCTTTAGAACTGGCAAATCCGATAAAAAATCATAGATATTTTTGTGAAAATTGTGGACAAACACCCCGCGCCCGCCAAAACTTTCCGCCGAGACCCCAAACTTTCCTAAGCGCACCCTCAATCGAGCGACCACCCCTTGTTTGTTCAAATTTTGCGTCGTTCTTATGGGAGATGCACCAGATTAGAACCAGGCTGCAAACTTCTCCATGCCTTAAAAAAATTCTCGACGCCTTCCTATCAATAGTGCTGGCCTACCACCATTGGCCACACCGTTCTTCATGAGACGCACCGGCCGGCGGTTAGCTGGGTGATCCCCATGTTTCGCTTGCTAGATTTAGGTACTGGACATTCTTCTTGGCTTTGGTTTGTTCTCTACCTCTCCTAGAAATAGTTAAAGATTGTGAAGGGTAGATTTACAAGGTGCTTGCAGATTTGGGTAGGTACGTTCTTTAGGTAAATATATAGTAAAGCTCTGGACAGAAGAGTTGGAAAACATCTTAAAAAGACTTGGCAGAGATCCTGTGCAAGCTTTTGACCTGATATATTACCCATCCTTCTTTGATACGATGGAGCATTTGGCTGTTTATGTACCTGACGAGGAAGTACTTAGAGGTACAGTACAATATAGATGGATGTGCCCTATAGAACATCGACTTCGCATTTCCAAGGAGCGGGAAGATATCATAGACAATTTGATAAGTGAGTCTTATCCAAAGATATCTTCACATATAATATAGACTGTAGAAAAGTTAGATATATTCAGATGTTTGACTTGGCTATGTTTTGTAGGTTCTTCGTAGAAATAAAAGTACCAGCAAATTTCGTTCCACCAATAAAAAGACCGGATGGACTAAGATCTAAGGATCATGTAAGACACTCAAATTGCACTATGAATTGTCTATGAATTCTCCAGATGGGATAACCTCTTATCTATTTTGTAACTCTAGATTTCAGAGCTTGAATTTCCGGCCCTTATCTGTGGTCCTGATAGAAGTATAACAATAGCTTCAGCTTGCATTTTCAACGGTGTCACTACAAGAAATCTGGTGATACATGACCCTCTATATTGGTCACTGAAAGGTCATAGTTTGTGATCTATGACCTTTCTGTGACCAAAAACACTTGGTCAAAAGCTGAGCGTCACTAGTTAAACACAATGACTTTTTCCCTATATTGGTCATAAACATCTATGAGCAAAATAGAAGGTCATGAAATCTACGACCATCCATTTTGGTCACAGGCTATCTGGGTTGTCCACGTCAAATCCTACGTGGCCGATCTGACGTGGCAATTTCATGACCAAATAAAATGGTCGTTGAACAAATTCAGCCCAGTCCAGTTCATCCGTTTACACGGGCCAAGCCCAACAATTTGGCATATTTAGATTATTTTCCATGTCATTTCTGGTCAACTACATGGACCAAGCCCAACATCTCAGTTTTTTGTTTTTGGCCCTTGGCCTTTGTATTGAACATTTCAATTTACAATTCAACCTTTTTATTTGAGCTGGTCCCAATAGTCAGATCGTCAGGTTGCACTAGCTACTAGGTCCCATAAGTCAGTTTCAATTTCAGGAGGTATTAATTTCTCACGTTTTTTGAGTAATGAATAGTAATATAATCAGAACCAACAGAATACATGAAATTTCTTTCAGTTCAAAAGAGGCAAAAATAATGAACAATATTACACACATCGGCAGTACATTAAAGTCATTCATAGTACACATGAGGTATCCAGCTACCGAAATATACAAAACATCAAGCTATAACTAGCTACCCAAATAGAATCAGCTCCAATCAATTTCCAACTCTAATCATGTTCCAGCTTCACATTGGAAAACACCTACACGCATGCATCACACCTGCACGCAAGTATATAATAGTCAAGTGTTATCATGCTCACATAGCCTCATGCAACCCAGTAAAACACCATAGAACACATGCAGAGCACAAAAATTGCCCGAAAATAAAATTCTAGGATGATTCAAGAAAATAAATGTACAGTAAAAGAGAACATACAAAACCCATAGACCTCTCCCCGCTTTATATGACAGTCACCATAGACATGCTAGGAGATCTCAAGGCACAAAACCACCATAGCACTAGGCTTGTAAAAGAGAAATAAGGGATCAGATCTTGCAGTTGATTACTCACCGTGGAGCTACAAAGATGACGACACAGTCCATTGACTTGTGATCCAGTGCAAGAACATGCAACAAAGTCGCCACCGCAATTCCCTAGTAGCCAAGGCCCTTGCGAGTTCTGTAGAACAACAAACACAAGAATTTGTGTGCAATACTTAATTATGGTGGAACAATAAACACAGGTTCAGAGAAGCAATTTGCATGGAGAATATCTATGCAACAACATCACAATTATCTAAGTAAATCGAAATGACAACAAGCACAAAGTGCATCCAGTATCAAAAATATTCAGGACTATTTCCCAACATTAAGAATCATGGATCTTACACAATTGCAAAGTACAAATATAAGAACAATTATGCATAGTTAAGATAGTAACATAACAGTAGGTATTTCAACCGTGTTCCTTTCTGCCAGGATGTGCAACACGTCTCGCTCTACCCCTCTGTTCCCCACCATGAGAAGATCACCTTGGCTACTGCCGTCAGAGGCGAGTGTGACGGTGAAGAGGGAGCATCTCTTGAAGAAGCAAGGAGCAAGCATCTCTTGAAGATAAACAACTAAAGTAGGATGAAGAAAAACATCTTAGTATACTTGAAATAGATGGACAACAGTATCACTTGAAATTCTTACAAAGGCAAGATAGATTTGTTTAAATATATCGATACCATAGCATCCCCTTGTAATATATAGTTTCTAAATGCATTCAATGATGGACATAGTTGACATTAAGGGCTACGATTCTAGCCTGTGGGAGAAAATATAGTTACATAGTTAACATTATTACAAACAGTCCTAAATGGAATCAAAAGTGGAAACAAAGCATGTGGAAACAAACCATGCTATAACAGCAAGCAAATAGCTGGACATTTAGCTTAGGGAATACTGGAGTTGGACATTTAGCTTAGAGGAACTTGGACAGAGACAACTGTTTACAGGTTTCCTTACAACTGTACCAAAAAATATATAATACAACCAACAGATTAATTAAAAAGAGATACAAGCTAATGTTCTCTCCTACTATGTGCAGATATATAGAATTTTCCTACTATGATTCATGGACAGGTACATAGATACTCAGTAAGAACATTCAGCAACTATAGCATTCCAAAACATGGTGTCTGCAGTCAAATCGAAATAGCACAATCTAACCTTATTACAAGATTCTAATGTTTTCAGTTAGTAGTTTAGTGTATAGTGAACTCAAATTGGCTCACATGTGAGGAAACGGATATAACACAAACATGTGCAGGCTAAAGAAACAGAAGAGAGGGGAAGGGCATTGGCAATTTGGCATGACGGACCTTCTCTGGTAGAGGATGCTGCTGTCGATGAAGTAGACATTTTCATGAGAGTCGAGGTTAAGATCGTGATGTAGCACAGGTCTTCATCTCATGTTCTTCGTGTTCAAGACATTGACATGGTTCTCTGCCAAAGAAAACTTGAAACATGAGACCATATATTCCTACTTATAGTTATTAATATATAAAAAAATCTTATGTGAAGAGAAGGTACTAAATGGCATCTTCTCTACTGCCAAACAAGACCACAACCTTCAATATTCTGAACTACAACAAGCTTATTAGGGACATCAAGACTCTAAACTACATCAACCTATTTTTCAAATTCATCTAAATTAGCAGTATTTACTATGGCTCAACACCACACGCACTCCGAAGTTCCTTGGGATTAGTCCCAAGGTCCAAGTATAGTTAGAATCAAATAGATTTGATGATGATAGATAGGGTTATTGGTTGATCTAAACAATCTGTATCTTAAATCTGAATTCCAAGCACAAGTGAGAGAAACAATTCATGGTTAAGGTCAGCTCCGTAAAAAATGCTATACATTTTACCATTGAATTCCCTGATGCTGGCCTTTCTCTTGTGTGTGGACATGGCAGTAGTTCGTCCACATAAACCTACAAACACAACCAACAAAAGCAGATTTCAGGCTAGACATAATGAGAACATCGGTGCAGGCAGTCGCAAGAGGGTATGAAACCGCGCCAGCTGAAATAGAGGATTGATCGATCAACCCACGACACCCGCCAAACCGTGCCGCTCACGCTGCCTACTAGGCACATCGATCGACTGAGTGCCCGTGATGTAGAAGTGTGCAACACACGGTCGGAAAAGATGAGGAAGTTAGGCCACCGATTGAGAATGTTCCAAGCCCGATGCCTTTGCTCTGTTGTAACCACTGCCACATATGTACAACCAAGGAATCGATAGCCTAGAGTAGTTCGACGCCCTGTAGAGCAAGAAGACAAAGTCACCATCCCCCGAAGCAGTGTCTAAACAACACGGAGGAAGGGGATTTTGGGGGAGAGGGGAGAGGAGGGTACTCACATGATGTTACCGCATCGTCTCTGGATCTGGATGGGTGGCCGGACTTGCGAGCGCCGCCCTCGGTTCATCGCATGAGCTTTGTTTCCTTGATAGGGGCGGGTCGTGTACCTCGGCTGCTAAGAGGTTGACCACGCGTTGCTAGAGAGAAGGAGGAGGTGGTACAGCGACGGGATTGGTGTTGGCGAGTGCTAACTCGTAGCGGTGGGTCTGGGGAAGAGGAACGACTGAGGGGATTAGGGTTTTGAGGGGTTGGAGCGTGATCTGGATGGGGGCTGTTGAGTTTGGCGAGTGGAGAGCTAGGGCGCCATGTCATGGGTGGCCGGTGGGGCGTGAGGCCTGTTTTGGGGTGTTAGATTGTGATGCTATGGATGGGTCAGATCGAGTTCGGGTGGTTGATCTGTGGCACCAAGGTTCCTGCACTCTCATTGGTTGGATAAGTGTGTCAAACAAGTAGTGTTTTGTGAATCGACAACCAAAAGTAAATTTTAAAATGGTACCACCCCATTTTTCAAAACTATTTTTGAAATGGGCATAAGAAAATTTTGAAACGAGCATAATTTTTTTAAAAAGGGTCCAAACAAGGTAAATTATTCGCTTGGTGTCATATTATGTGACATAATTTCAAGAAAAAAAAATACCAAACTTGGTATATTATAAATGTCTCAAAAAAACCTTCTCGGAAATGACCTATCATGATGGAGGTTTCATGGGTTTCAGGCCAAACGGCCAATGTTATGACCAGAATCATGACATAGTTTGTGATCATGTGCTTATATTGTGCACGCATGTGTATCATGAGATGGTGAACAATATTGCAGCAGGAAGTTTTCCTTTTTGTCCAACAAAAAACCATTTTCTATTTTCTAAGCGCAAAAAACGTGGCATTTTGTGAAGCAACCACCAAATGCCTAATTCAAAATGCTACCACCCTAATTTAAAAAAATACTAGACCATATTACATGGACAATGTCCCGACCGGGGTATTTCAAACCTTTGCGTACACCCCTGCTGAAAAAGATAAATTTCTGCCAAATCGGTAGGAAGCGGGTCCGATTTGAACTATAGGTACATTATATAATGCTCACATTTTTTTGTAAAAACATTTTTAGACTCACCATATGCTATTTTATCAGTGATCCAATGCAAGTTTAGTGAGGCTCATCCCCTATCTTCATGCCCGCCGTTTTGACCATAGTTTGAAATAAGAAAATTTTGAAACGGGCATAAGAAATTCAAAAACTGTCCAAACAAGGTAAATCCTTCGCATGGTGTCATATTATGTGACATAGTTGTAAGGAAAAATACCAAACATGATATATTGTAGATATATCAAAAAAACTTCTTATAAATGACCTATCATGTTCGAGGTTTCATGGCTTTCAGAATAAAAGACCAATGTTATGGCCTAAATCACGGCATAGTTTGTGATAATGTACCCATATACGTGTATCTTGGGATGGTGAACAATGTTATAGGAGGAAGTTTTCCTTTTCGCAGCACGGAAAAAGCATTTTCCATTTCCCGAGTGCAAAACATGGGGTGTTTTGTTACACAACTACCAAGTGAAAGTTTCAAAATGGTACCAACATATTTAAAAAAATACTAGACCACCTTAAATGGACAATGTCCCAACTACGGCATCTAAAACCTTTCCTTCAACCCCTGCTGAAAAAGACAAATTTCTGCCAAATCGGTAGGAAGCAGGTCCGATTTGAACTACAGGTACATTATATAATGCTGATGTTTTTTTGTAAAAATCATTTTTAGACTCACAATATGCTGTTTTATCAGATATCCAATGCAAGTTTAGCGAGGCTCATCCCCTATCTTCATGCCTGTCGTTTTGACCATAGTTTGAAATAAGAAAATTTTGAAACGGGCATAAGAAATTCAAAAACGGTCCAAACAAGGTAAATCCTTCACGTGGTGTCATATTATGTGACATAGTTATAAGGAAAAATACAAAACTTAATATATTCTAGATATATCAAAAAAAACTTCTCAGAAATGACCTATCATGTTCGAGGTTTCATGGCTTTTAGGTCAAAAGACCAATGTTATGGCCTGAATCAGGGCATAGTTTGTGATAATGTGCCCATATTGTGCACACACGTGTATCTTAGGATGGCAAACAATATTGTAGGAGGAAGTTTTCCTTTTCACCGCACGGAAAAAGCACTTTCCATTTTCCGAGGGCGAAAAATGGAGCGTTTTGTTAAGCAACTACCAAGTAAAAGTTTCAAAATGGTACCAATCTATTTTTCAAAAATACTAGACCACCTTAAATGGACAATGTACCAACTACAGTATCTAAAACCTTTCCTTCAAATCCTAGCAAAAAGGACAAATTCCCGCCGAATCGGTAGGAAGCGGGTCCGATTTGAACTACAGGTACATTATCTAATGCTCATGTTTTTTGTAAAAATCATTTTAGACCCACAATATGCTATTTTATCATATATCCAATGCAAGTTTAGCGGGGTTCATTCCATATCTTCATGGCCGCCGTTTTGACCATAGTTTGAAATAAGAAAATTCTTAAACGGGCATAAGAAATTCAAAAAAGGTCCAAACAATGTAAATCCTTCACGTGGTATCATATTATGTGACATAGTTATAAGGAAAAATACAAACCTTGGTATATTTGCGAATATCTTGAAAAAACCTTCACAGAAATGACCTATCATGTTCGAGGTTTCATGGCTTTAGTGCAAACGAACAATGTGAATAATTTTCACACTCAAGCACCACGGTGGTGGTTATAGGTGGCCAAGCTCTATAATTGGCACGAATGCTGTGAATAATTTTCACACTCAAGCACCACAGTGGTGGTTATAGGCGGCCAAGCTCTATAGTTGGCACGAATGCTTCGCGAGGTGTAGTGGTTAGGATCGTGTGGGATGTTGTTGAGGTGGTGAGTTCGATCCCCTATGTTATAGGGTCTCTTTTTCTGTGAATAATTTTCACACTCAAGCACCATGGTGGTGGTTATAGGCGGCCCAGCTCTATAATTGGCACGAATGCTGTGAATAATTTTCACACTCAAGCACCACGGTGGTGGTTATAGGCGGCCAAGCTCTATAGTTGGCATGAATGATTCGCGAGGTGTAGTGGTTAGGATCGCGTGGGATGTGTTGAGGTGGTAAGTTCGATCCCCTGTGTGTGGGGTTTTCTTTTTATTTGAATAATTTTCACATGCCAGCAACTGGTGGTCTCAGATGCCACGTAGACATGTTAACTAAGAAAAAATGACACATGGACATGGCATAAAGGTGATATTGCTGAGTTGGCAATCCTATAATTTTTTTGCCTTAGAATTTAACCATAATGACCATTTCAATTGGTCACAGCCTACTAAATAAAAGGCTCCTATCCAGTCCTATATATCTATGACCTTTTCGTGTCAGGACATCATGACCTTCTTGACTATATTGGTCGTTATTTTTGAAGGTTTGGACCCTCCTAAATTCCCTACGACCAATAGGTTCAAAATGGTCATAGATATATGACCAAAAAACCCATGGTCGTTAAAAAAAGGTCACTAGTGAGCAGATTTCTTGTAGTATGTCTACAATAGTGCTGATGTACCTTCTGTGGAGACTGACACAGCTGGAGGTTGTCTTGATGAACCTGCAATGGATTGCATTTAGACTCGAAATACTGCACTTGGCATTATCGTCCCAAGGAAAAGAAGGTTGTGGATCTGGTAATACCGCCTTATATAAAAAAAGATGCTGGAGGTGATGATTTCCTATGGCAATTCCTACCATTCTATGACTTGTACAAGTAGTTATCGTAATGTAATTGAATTGCATGTCCCTCTCTATCAATGAAAATGGCATATCTTTTGCCTTGTTTCAAAAATAAATAAATATTTGCATGTCTCCTTGTGTTAGTCGATGCAAAGAAGATACTGTTTTATGTTCAAGTCATGTGAACAAATATGTTTGTATGTAGAGACATAAATGCGGATTGGGTGACAAAATCAGCATAAAATTGCTAGATCAATAACACAAGCATAATGACATTACAAGAAAAGGAACAGAACCATCTTTTCATCGTGCTTGTGAAAAGGAGATGAGCCAGGAACCACACATGCAAGTGGCAGATGCCAGTTCTCGTGCAGCTCAGCTAGCATTGGTTTATCAATGATAATACTTAAGCATCCGAATATGATTACATACTAGGAGTAGTTTCAGTTCCACACTATAGTTCAATAGGCAAAAGTGTAAGAAATGCGTAAGGTAGCTCCATAATATAGTTTCCAGAGAAAAGCATACAAATCATAAGTAAGAAAGCTCTGCATCATAGTTCACCATCTTCAGGTGCAACAGTCTCTACAGATTGTAAACCCATTTCACCACCTCCTTTAGGTGGCATGATGATTTCGGGAGCAGGATCAGCAGCACCAACATCAGCGCCATCACCGGTAGCATGAGTCTCCACAATAGGTGAAATATCAAGAATCACAATGTCCTCTGAAGGCACTTCACTTCGAGCTCCAGCCGCACAAGTCTCCGCCAATGGTAAAACCAATTCACCACCTCCATCATCTGGCACCACGATGGCAGGTGCAGGCTCATCAGTACCAGCTACAGCTGCAGCTGCATTAGTCTCCACAGAAGGTAAACAAGGTGGCATCTTAGGTGTAGCAATATGACATCCATTTTCTACTCCGTCATCAGGAAACCGAGAGTCTTAATCAACTTTGTGCTTCTGCAGTTACAAGATAAACAGAGATTATAGCGAAAGCATCTACGCAGGACGACAAGAACATACGTCATTCTATTGATTTACCTTGTCATCTGAGATAGCATAAGTCACAGGATTGGAACCTATTTCATCAAGAATCCTCTTTTTTCGCTCCTTCCCCTATCTCCTTCTGCAGTAAGTTGTAATATCGATTACATGATATTGATTGTCAAATATATGAAAATGTTCAAAAGTTTGCATTGTCGAACTACCAACTTTGAACGGATCCCCACTGTTCTTAGTTATGGGATCTAGCCCAAAAAACAAGCTTCTATGCAATCCTAGTCTACAGAAAAGGATGCATACCCGAGATAAGAACTACTCTACACATGACAATGTTGTGCAATCGACAATAAAAATTTAACCGCATCATCAACTCTATCATGTAAGTTCACAGTGAATCTAGATACACTCGTTTCACATAAGCTAAAACATATTTATATTATGAAACAGAGAGAATAGGTACGAGTGTTCTAATATTTCACAAACTACCATTGTTGTCGCGAGACAGGGATGACGGATGCGCCACCGGCCTACATAAGGTTGTCGTGCCGATCTCGCTGCCACCTGTAGAGGATGGAGCCGAGGAGCTGGTCAACAACAATATGGAGTGAGAGGCCATGGGGCGGTAGTGGATGGGAAGAAGTGACTGAGTGAAGAGGCTGTGTGTGCGTGGGGGTAGGCCGGTGAGGGAGTTAAATCCATCTTGTCTCGGAAGGAACACGTTGCCACGTGCACCGGCGTGTGCAAAACTCCCTCCCTCTCTCTTCTACGGCAACTACTGACAGTAGTACTCTAGCTACCTTTATCGAGTTCTCTGGTACTCCTACTAGTAGACCTTTACTACTACTACTACTACTACTACTACTAGGTAGACTAGCAGTACTTGTTCAGAAGAAGAAAAAACTAGACTAGCACACTGTCATACACAATTTCCTTGTCCAATCACTAGCTATGCCATGATGAGTGACATGTTTTTACTGGTAAACCTGGAAACATCGTGTTCCTTCCACCGCATGCAGTTTCTGAGCGAAGTACCAACACGTCAAACTTAGGCAGTAGCTTGTTACAGGACCCAAACTGCAGTGAAAAATAAACAAAACTATGGACCTGCAATGAGTAATACTAATAGTACTACTAGTATACAACATTCTGGAAGAAATTATGTAGTAGTAGTAGAGTACAAATGTACTCCTAATAAGGTTCTTTTATGAGCTTGATGAAATATATATACTGGATAAACTACCTAGTGTACAAAAGGGGTTTAGTCATATGGATTATTTTACAAGCCGGACCGGGTGCGAAACTAAATGCTAAGTACTCGTACATCAGCTAAAAACCAGCCAAAATAAAGAGTTCAACCAAAGGCCGAGACCAAATGAGCTATCCTTGAACAGGCTCGTTCCACTCCAAGGCATTTGAGAAGCTTGGGATGAACCAAAACAGAGTCTCCGACCATATCCAGCGAGTGTTGGTGTGGAAACCAACAGCCGCATCACCATTCAGGCTGAAGGGAAAAAATTTAGGACGCGGCCTATACTCGTATCCAATTTTTTGGTGTGATGTTTAAACACAGTTCCTTCTCATCAGATGTCCTAGCGGATCATTTGCATCGCCTACTGCAATGTGAATCGGATAGTTCACGCTAAGGAAAAGAGAATATGATCCAAGGTCAGTAACCCTTTTCCAGTGGTTAGCTACAGTTAACTGGCTTGTGTCCATCGAGAACACCATGCACTCAAACCAGGAAGGATAGGTGTGAACGGTGCGACCATAGTGAACAACACTACTATCATCAGCAATTGCATTGCCTGAGACACCATATGTATAGACCAAAAGAAGTCTTGAACCACAGGCAGATCTTGCTAACCACCACCTACTAGGATCATCCTCCTCCTCATCCTCAGCAAACCCATGTGTCAGGTAAAGCACATCGCGTGGTGACAGGATAAGGAAAGGACCTTCAAAGGGAAAGGAAATGTAACATGGAAATAATACTGATATTGATCTGACATTGTAGAAGTTGATATACAGTACTATTTAAAAAAATCTTGATTATACTTAATATGTTTGATTGCTTAAAAAATGCCAACCTAGGGAGATGCTATGGAAATTCTCCTTCTTTTTGAAATGGGGATATGCTATGGAAATTCTCCTACAGATACGGTTTGATTCATAGGATCAAATGAAATAGGAAATAATCCTATAGGATCTTGCAATGTAAAGTTCATAGGGAAAAAAGCAAGGTTCGATCCTACAAGATTTTGGTGTGTTATATACCAAAGAAAAACCAACAAGGATTATTTCTAGGAGGTTTAATATCTTATCTTATCTAATCTTATCATACCACTATATATTATATGAATAACTTTAAATATTAACTATTGGATCAGGACTTACGAATCCCAACATTGCCAGTTGTTGGATCTTATTTTCCATTCTAGCATCTATTTGAAGATTCTATTGATAGTGTTTAGCAGAATGAACGCTATGCACAATCCTCAAAACACAATTCTCCATCATTCTAGAATCTTCTCCTTCATTTCTCAAGACCATGTTAACAAATTTTACAAGTACTAGTACCTAATAAATGTTGACTTCTACATGATACAAAATACAAGAACTAAATATGCACCCATACTTTATAGATGTCGATCAAATTTCTATTTTTTTGAGCTTTACCTAGTATTATAATTCTATATAGTGATGATATGTCATATGTCTAGTATCTGAGTCTCACATAAGTACTACTAGTAGATACCATATTTTCCATGGATGTACTAGTACTAGGAGAAGGCAATACTATCAGCAAAGCTCAATCCTATGAATCAAATTACTTATATGTAAGAAAACTTAGTAAGGATTGCATTCCTTTGAAATTCTTAGGGAATTCATACGAATCAAAGAGGCTAAAATTCCTATGAAATTCCTACTAACCAACAAAAGTTCAGAAAAAATAGCTTACATTGATTTAGGAATAATATCTGAGTCTCACATAAGTACTACTAGTAGATACCATATTTTCCATGGGATGTACCAGGAGACGAATCAAGACTATCACCAGAACTCAATCATATGAAACAAACTACTTATATGTAAGAAAACTTCCTAAAGATTGCATTCCTCTAAAATTCCTAGGGAATTCCTTCGAATCAAAGAAACTAATTTTTTATGAAATTCCTACTAACCAATGAAAGTTCAGAAAAATTAGCTTGCATCGAGTCAGGAATAAAGCTAATAAAATATGTAGGGAGGAGAATTTACCAAGTTCCAGAGACTTTCATGCATAAACACAGCCGTTCCCGGGCACGGTGAACACACAATCGTGTTGGATAATAGCATTGCAGTATCTGAAGTATCCCTGGAACTCGTTCACACAAACTAACCATCCATGACTATCATTCCCGTTAAGGACATCAATCTTGAATTAAAAAATGGCGACAAGAGAGAAATCTTTGTATCCCCTAGTAGCTGTCAAAACTTGGCAAATGACTACCTTCTGCAGTTTAGTACATCGACCTTCATCAGCATCATCCTGGAATGTAAGTGCAGAACCTTCGGTCGGTTGAAACCCCGACACTTGCAGAATAACAATCTTGGGACGAGTGTACATGTTGATAAGGTCCTACCTGAAATCGGGCCCAACTATGACGATCCAATCTCCATTGCCGCTGCTCGCTGCTCATCAAAACCATTTGGCATCATAGCATCGGAGGAGAACCTGTCCAGCGGCGTCAGCTTGCACGGGCTGCCCGCCACTTTGAAGTAGTCTTTGGTTCCCACGGTCTCACCATCGGGTGAGAATGAAGAAAACATGGGAGGACAAACGGATGAGAAGAAGCTGTAGTTCTGCTCTCTTTTTCTTATTGAAGAATATGTTTGGACAAACTGGCGAGGCTCACGACGGTGGTGGCATCGCAATAGTTGATGAGTACTTGAGGGGTCCTTCGGTGAACACCTTCTGAAACTGCTCAGGATCTTTACTAACCTTGCTCGATCTCAGCATGGAAGGAGGCTGCAGATGGTGTTCTGGGGGATTTCTTTGGGGTGGGGTGGGGGAGGGAGGGAAGATCATTGGTGGGAGCTGGCAGCCAGGGTCAGATGGAGAAGACAAAGGCTGATGGTGCGTAGTACTACTAGTACTGCGAAAGATGAGCGAGTGGGGGTGGGGCTCCAATTGAGGCTAGTTGCACAAACCTCCAACAATTAGAGCCGTAGTTGCAAGGAGCTCCAACTATTGAGCCCTGGGTATGTAAGAAATAATGTTAAGAGGGCTAATCGAAAATTTTGTGCTATGTGCAGCATTTGTACCTAAAAGTAATTGTAGTAATTTCTTGCAACTAAACTATCCTGATTATCTGGAGTTCCCTGCAATTTCGAACCCAATTGTTGGAGGTTTGTGCAATTTTTTCCCTCCTCGTGTTTCAAGGAAGCTCTATGGCCCTATGTTCAATTAAAAAATGATCAAAGACAAAAAAGCAAGACCGTCTCTTAGGGCTTGTTTGATTTGCAGGATTCTCAAAACATAGAAAGAGGAAACTACAGGAATTTGGATCAAGTATTTGTTTGAATCATAGGGAAAGCAAAGCAATTATACCATGAGGTTCGAGTGGATGAAAATTTTCCTAAAAGATAGAGGGAAAAGGAATACTTTGAAGGAATTTCAATTCCTGTGTTTTTCCTATTCCTATATTTTTCCTATCCTGCGTTCCAAACGGGACATAATTCCTATATATTGGAATCCTATGAATAAAAAAAAACAACGTAGGATTATTTCCTAAGAGACAAAATCCTTCACAAATCCTTTGAATTTTCTTTGAATCAAAGAAGGAATAAAAAAAGGTTTCCTCTCTTAAAAAAAGGAACTCCATCTCTTGGAGAAAAAAAGGAACTCCACCTCTTCGAGAAAAAAAGGAACTCCACCTCTTGGACAATTCAGTGTGACGAGAGTAGCTACTAGAGTTTATGTCTAGTACTAGCTGTAGATCCCAATCGTAGCACGTTATTACTAGTACTAGTATGCATCAGTCTTTGTAGGTGCTTCGAAGGAAACAAAATAAAGCTCCGCAGGAAATAAATGGCCACGGCAATTTCCAAGATACACAATCGTTTGCTTATTCATTTTGATCTGAGCGACAGCCGGAGGAGTACTAGCTGCTTTGTGTCTTGAGCCATCGAGCTGGAGTAGAAATTTGGATATCTAAAACCCTGAATTGTCCTGTCAAATCAATGCTCGTTGCATGCAGCTTGACCAAACAAACTTACTGCACTACTTTACTGCGCGTCCCAAAAACTATAGAGTATAGTAGTACTACTACTACTACCATGTAGTACGTACTACAAGAAGTACTAGTATAGTAATGTTATACAGAGAGTTCCACATTTATCTTATAGCACTAAAAGCAAAAGTTGTGCCAATATAGTACTATAGTAGTCACGTCCAGATTTCCTTACAGGGAAAAAATAGTACGATGAGCAACAAGATCTATCTATTTATGTACTCCTATTTGCGTATACTAGTAGTACTACTCAGGAACGGCACGAGTGTGTGCTTCACTAGTGCGCCTCCGCACGTAGGGTAATCTAGTACTACTAGTACGGAGTAGATCGCCACCGCATGGTCGCATGATTATAATGCATTGATCCATGCCTTAGTCACGGGCACGTGCCGTAGCAGTAAAAAATATGTGAAAAATTGAATACTCATAAATAATTACTCCCTCCATCCTAAAATAGTAGTAAATGACTTGGCTTTGTCTAGATACGCATATATTTCGACGCATTTTAGTACTTAGATACTCCCTTATTTCCAAATTAGAAAGCATACTAGGTTTTGACAAAGTTAATATTTATAAAGTTTGGCCAACTATAGGTACAAACATACTAACTTACATATTGTGAAACACATATAATATGAAAACATGGTTCATGATAATTCCGATAACATTGAGTTGATGTCGTAGATCTCCATATTATTTTCTATATATTTAGTCAAAGTTTATTATGTTTGACTTTGACAAAACCTAATGCTCGTCCTAATTTGGGAAGGAGGGAGTACATGTGAAATCAGTTAATTTGGGATGGATGGAGTACTACTCCGTACTAGTAGTAGTCGAAGTAACATAGTATGGAGTAGTAAGCAGCAAACTCATTTTATAGCCAAATACAACCTTCCTGATCCCAAAGAGACCTTGGCTCTAACTACTAGTAATTAATACATCATTCAATTCACATTAGGACCATTAGATGAGAAGATGAAGATAAATTCTTCTTGTCAATGCAAATAAATAAGAGTTTTACTCTGGTGTCCTCCCGTCTCCCAAACTTAGAAGACAAAAAACATAAGAACGACTAGGATTGGCCGATAACCCTTCATGTCCTCTAGGTTAAACAGGCATTGGTTAATCCTGACCCTCCTTATGTTTTCAATTTCTTAAATTTGAGAAAATAGGGAGGAACCGAAGCAAGCCTCAACACTGAAAAACACCTCTTCGTCATCTCGGACGTTCTAACAGTAGTGATATTGTACCACAGGCACCACAAGGAATGTGAGATCACAAAGTGCGACTCTACCCCAGGATGCGTAGCTCGTAGGCTCGATTAGCGCATATGGGTGTTCATTAAGAAGTCAGTCGGCGTACCGCACAACGCAGAAGTTATACCAATTTGCCTTACCGGACAAAAACTATGAGCAAAATCATCAATGTATTTATGGCATGTAGTCACGAACGGCATGAGCTTGTGCTCGATGATCACATGAAATGCACAATATTCTCCATCGTGCTATATCCTCACGTAGATTGCAACCATGCATGGTCGTTTGATTATGCATGGTCCATGGAGTTAAGAACACAAACAATCCTTGTACTTGTGTGTGGGGCTCGATTTATCCCTCCAACTCGTAACTTGCTAAAGTTTACGCACAAACTTGTCAACATGACTAAATTTAGTTGTAAGCAAGGTTTATAGTCAAAATTGTGTTATCCTGGATGACACGTGGACGTTGGTCATGCATGTAGGAGAGTATCTGCCCTATAACATCGCACCTAGTGCCTCTATATTATAGCCAGTTAGGGTGAGCTAATCTCTTGCAAGATTGATTTTATGAAAATGACATGTCAGATAAGATATGTTCTGTTCCAAATATCGCACATACCTAACCCTAGTTCAATTGTTTTTCCCTTGTCTTGTGCCTTGATCTTCCCACGCGAGTGCATCTCGTGGTTGGAGCTCGAGTATGGCTAGTGGCGGCTCTAGTGGTTCGAGCTCGAGTTTGAAGGAGTATCGTGTGCCCAACATAGAGCTACCCATCGTTAAGTGTGACCAATGCAAGCATCATTTCTTGAAGAAGTACACCGCCTAGACCAATCTCCACGGGAATACGAATGGTATTTCTTCAAGTATGTCCTTGTCACAGGGTTAGTAAGGTGGGATGCTTTAGATTTGCCTCCAGTTTTCTCATGTGTTTGAGCTGATTTTCCTTCTTATTATGGATGTTGAGCTATTTTTTTGGTAATGTTACCGAATGGGTGTAATATGTTGAATTGGTCTAAGTATCACTTTGTTTCCCACTCTCAAACAAAACAAAAATAAAGTGGCATGGAGGTGAAAATGACGTGCTGTTGCTTACCCGGAAGGATATGCGGGAGGGGAAAGTGGCAGTTGATATGCAAATATTGGGCCTGTTGTTTATTGTTCGAGATGCGGAATGCGCTATGTGCAAAATTCCAGGGCAACCTATCCTGCCGCTAGACCCACGTCAATGTGTCGTTCACACCAGCGCAATTTTGACGACAATCCTGGTTCAAGACTTAAATCAAGTCAAATTGACAAGTTTGGGCATAAAGTTTCGTAATCACTAAGTTAGATGACTAAATCGAAGCACCGTAAGAACGGTTAGTGATGTAGCCCGACCTTCGGTCGTTACCACATCATGGTCTCCAACTTATGCCAAGTCATCATGGACTCCAAAGGTGAATCTGTTCCTCTTTGCGAGCCCAGTTCCTACCCTTTTGAATGGTATACTACTTCATACTCCATCCCATTATCATGATAGGTTCATACCGACAAGTACAGAGGCATGGGAGGAAGCCTGGATCACCAAGCCCGACAAGACGGAGGCTTGGAAGAGAAGATGGAAGAAGCAGCAGCTGGAGAACTGGAGTGTCCGACCCAACCATGCCAGAGTGTCCGGCCTACCCTAGCCCCATCCTGGCATGAACAGTCAGTAGGCCACATCAGACTCTACCCGGACACTACATGGAGTGTCCGACCCACTCGACCCGGAGTGTCCGGCCCCACCAGAAGGTCCGGCCAACTCCACCCGGAGCGTCCGGCCTAAGTGATGGGCCCACGAGCCAATATCTAGACCCTTGGCCCATGTACCCGTCTATTCCACACCAAACCCTAGTTTTATGCCCAAACTACCCCTGAACTTGTGGCTGGCCTATAAATAGAGCCCCCACCCCCTCATGTATCCCTTAGGCATAGATGATAGACTAAAGACAACCCCCTTTGTGGAATCTCTATTTTTTCCTCATCCCCTTCTACCAAAGGGGATCGACTATCGTCACAACCTCGTTGGAGTTTGCATCGCGCCTCCCTCGTTGTACAAGGACTTGGCATCGGTGTCCCTTTGCCAAGACGTCAAGACCCTCTCCAAGGTGTTCTTCCCTCTCTGCGTGGGATCGAGGGAGCACGTTGACCGATCTTTCCTTGCGAGGATTCTATCGGGCCGGTGGCCATCGGCGGGAGCAATCGACCTTGTATCATGTGAGTATTGCATGTGTTCATCGTGTTGTTCCCGAGGTGTGCGTCTGCTTCCGCTACCTTCTCCCTTTCCCCTCGCTTTCTCATCGATTTGACCAAGAGATCCGTGAAGATCGGGCCACCCACGGGGTTACCCCTTAACGTATGGTATCAGCAGCTTTTGATTGCCATGGGTTCCTGATGCGGCCCGTCCTACGGACGCTCCTACATCTACACCAACAAGTCCCCTAAGTGGACCCATGACTCGTGCCCGAGCCAAACTCCTACAAGCTAAGGTGAACTCGTTCCTCTCCCCGTGCCAATTCGATACCTCCTTGGATGGCATGCCACTTCATGCAACTACCCTATGCATCATCAGGTACGAAGCTTCGACACGTCACCAAGCACCCAAGTATGGAGAACAAGGAGCAGAGCATGAAGAAGGAGCCGTGGGAGCTGCTCAGACCGGAGTCTCCGGTCTGCACACACCGGAGTCTCCGGCCTACCAAAGTCTCCGGCCTGAAGACACCGGAGACTCCGGCCCTCCCTCCGGTCTAACCCCCTGCACCGGGCCCTGGGACAATCTGAAGGCCCCTCCGGAGGCTGGTCCAGAGGCTACACCGGATTCTCCTCCCTAGACCGGAGTCTCCGGCCTGCACACCAGAGTCTCCGGTCCGACCGTTGCCAGGCATGAATAGGCCTTTGGGCTTGCGGCCCATGTACCCCTTAGTCCGTCCAGAACTTGTCTTTTATTCCTAAAGTACCCCTGTTTAAGTGGCTGGCCTATATATAGTCCCCCACCTCCATTGTAAACCCTAGGCATGATATTGGAATTAGTGGAAACCCCTTTGTGGATCTATCTAATTCTTGCCTCATGCTCCTTGACTAAGGAGCACCAATATCCCCAAACCTCGTTGGAGTTTGCATCATGCCTCCCCGTTGTACAAGGCCTAGGCATCGGTGTCCCTTTGCCTAGACGTCAAGATCTCACTGAGTCTCCCATCTCGCCATGCCAGTTCGAGAGAGAGTCCTCCGCCCGACGCCGATCCTAGGGATTGCGCGGACCGGTCACCGCCGGCGTGAGCTATTGGTGTGTATCGTGGTTTTGTGTGTGTGTGTTCTTCGCGTTCTTCATGCATGCGTTCGTCGTGTTCATCCTCCCCTCCTCTCCCTGCACTCCATCCTCGATTTGAAAGGGAATAGTGAAAGATCGGGCCACCCTAGAGGTTTGCCCCCAACATATTGGTATCAAGAGCTTCGTTGCTCATGATTTCCCTCACAAAATTTTCTTCTATCCACCAAGAATTCGAAAATCCCCCAAAAAACAGCCCAAATTTGCCTTTGGATCGATCTCTTGATTTGGAGTGTTATTTGTGGTTTTGATCCGACCAAACCTTGTCTTAGGTGTTGGTCCAGCTTTATCCTGCGTTTTCCTAGCCCAATTTGGCCAATTTTTCGCGGATTTGAGGACCCAAGGCATGGATTTCCGCTCAAGAACACAAGCAGTTCGTGATCTGACTCCAGTCCGGAGTCTCTGGCCTGCACACCGGAGTCTCCGACCTACACTGGAGTCTCTGGCCTACCCACATCGTAGTTTCCGGCCTGGACCGTAGTTTCCGGCCTGAAACACCGGAGTCTCCGGCCTGACGCCTGATTTTGATAGTTTTGCCTCTAATCTTGCATTGGCTAATTTCCTCTTGTTTGTTTGTGCCTGTGTGCGTGTCGTCAACTAACAACAAGCTTCCGCATCGACAACCCCCGCGCTCATCGACACCACAGCCCGCGAACATCATCCCGCACCACCGACGCCAAGTTCATCATCAAAGAAGATATAACTTGCGTCACCTTGTTAGCCCCTATCTTCCTTTGTGTGTACCTATCCTATGAGAGTGGCTCATCTTGTGTTTGCTTGAGCATTGTGCATTTGTCCTTGGATAGTGAGAGTGCAAGAGCAATATCAAGTGTGACTAGGTAGCACCAAGGGAGAACAAAAAAAACCAAAAGAAAGAAAAAGATACAAAGAAAAAGCAAAAGAAAAATAGTCTCCCATTGCCAAAGAGAGTCTCAAAGCTTGTAAGCAAGAGAGAAAGAAGAGCGCCCAAGACAAGTGCACAAATCCATTGCTCATTTTTGTTCCTCTTTGCAAACGAGCCATGGTCTCTCCTTGCATTGGCACGACAACGGGCTTAGTCTTTGTTAGGACATTTTGTTTGCTCATTTTCAGAAGTCGTGTCAATCCCAACTTTCTCCACGTGTGTGTATATAGTCGTAGGTTCCGTCACCCTTTTGAGTTGTTGACCTTCGCCTTTGACTTGAGTTTTGTTGGATTTTACCCACTTTTGACTATCCCTTTTCTTTTGGTTGGTTCTTTGGCTTTCCACAATCCTAACCTACCACCAACAAGCTTTTGAGAGTTAGTTCTTTCTTTAGTGTGAGTTTTCTTTGCATTTCCACTTTGCTCGCTTATAGCTCTCACTTGTGGTTTCTAGTTTGGTGCAATCCCCAAGGTGAGGTACAAGGCTAACACCACCATATTCCACTTCCATATACAATACTTGTGTGTCCTGCATGATGGATAGGCACGGTGAGCCGAGCCAACCACCTCCCCAAGAAGAAGATCAAGGACCATACATGACGCACGCAAGTCACTTCATCGTCCGCCAAGAGTTCCGTGAACGTTGCCAAGCACTTGAGACGCGACAAGATGAACAATTTGGCGAGATGCAAGCCGAGTTCAAGAACATCGACAACCGCTTCGACGGCCTCGAAAGGTAAATGCAAGCAATGCATCACAACTTCGGCCACCAAAATGAAGTGCTTCAACGCTCCATCGCCGAAACAAATGACAATCTTCGACGCCTCATCAATGGAATGGCAAGACCGTGTTCACGTGCTTCAAGCTCTTCAAGCTCATCGCGTCTTCATGCTCCTCCTCAACAATATCTTCAACCAAGTGCTCCAAGACGGAATGATGCCCCCGTGGTTGAAGATGGAACCTCTTCGAATTATGTACCTTCCCCATGGCACGCCGCAACGTCAAGCTATGATGGTGACCTCTCTTTAAGGCCACGAGCAAGGCAAGAAGCACACCGTAATCACGCAAGAGCACTAGTGATACAACAAGAGCAACCACAAGAGGAACCGCAAGCGCAACCGCAAGTCTACCACCATCGACCGCGACACATACTTGACACAACAAGTGATGACTCCAATTTGGAGAATCAAGCTTGTCATCAACGTGAAGCTCTCCAAGATCCTCCTCCTCGTCATCAACGTCGTGAACATTCGCAACGACACCATGGTCATCACGAGGCGCCTCCTCCACCTCAACAAAACTTGGAGCATCAAGTGATACAAGTTGAGCGATGCCCACCACGTCAAGAGGCTCATGACCATGTTCTTCGCCGTGAGGCCCATGTGCCTAAGCAACATCACCAACCGAGGAATGAGCCTCCCCTTCATAATCAACCGCGTCAAGAGGCTCCACACCCTCGCCACCATAAGGCCCAAGTGCCTCAACCACTTCAACAACCACGCCAAGAGAAAGAGCAAGCTCCTCAACAACAATATCAAGAGCAAGCTCTGCAACAAGGATGCGAGAACCAAGTTCCACCTCCCCAACTACAAGATCATCAACTAGGTCACCAATCTCGTCGCAATGACCGCAATGATGAAGAAACTTTTGGCAAGATCAAGTTCACAATGCCCAAGTTCACCGGATCCAATGACCCCAAAGAATGCCTCTCGTGGGCACTCAAAGTCGACAAGATCTTCCGCATGCACAACTATAGCAATGAGAAGATGGTCGCCATGGCTTCGCTCGAGTTTGATGATTACGCCAACCTTTGGTGGGAACAAGTTCAAGTTGCTCGTGATGCAAGACAAGAGACGCCAATCACAACTTGGCATGGCATGAAGACTCACATGAGATCCCGGTTCGTCCCCGCGCACTACACGCGTGACCTCTTCAACAACCTTCAAGCGCTTCGTCAAGGGACAAAGACCGTGGAAGAGTACTTCAAGGAAATGGAACTCAACTTGATTCGCGCCAACATTGACGAGCGCATGGAGCAAACAATGGCACACTTCCTTATTGGCTTGAATCACCCAATCAAGCGCATTGTCGAGTTCCAAACATACAACACCATGGTTGATCTTGTGCACATAGCAACAAAGGCTGAACGTCAAGTGCAAGAGGATATCAAGTACAACAAGCCCAAGACGTACTTCACCTACAAGCAAGCTTCAACCGCTACACCAACAACTTCCAATGGAAGCTCCTCAAGTACCTCCAAGCCTTCCTTCAAGCCCACACTTCCTCAAGGAAAACTGCCCCCAAGTGGCAAGCAAGCAAAGAGTGATACACCCTTCAATGGTGAATGCTACAAGTGTGGAGGTAAAGGACACAAGTCGGCCGAATGTGGAAACAAGAAAGTCTTGTTCATCCATGACAATGGTGATGAAGAGTACTTGAGTGAAGATGAGTTTGATGCCCGTGTCAAGGAAGCAATGGCAAGGCAACGAGTGGAAGATGATCAAGAACTCCTCATGTGTGAACATGACGCAAGTCCATCGCTTGTCGTCACAAGGATCTTGACCACTCAAGCACAAGAGCATGAAGACCAATGCTCCAATATCTTCCAAACACGAGCCGACATCAATGGCAAATCTATCAAGGTGATCATTGACGGAGGGAGTTGCCACAACCATGCTAGCACCGAGTTGTGTGAAAAGCTCAACCTCACCCTCCATCCGCACAAGCACCCCTACCATGTGCAATGGCTAAGTGACTAAGGGTCCGTGAAGATCAAGCATAACTTATCGGTCTCCTTCGCCATTGGTACTTACAAAGATACGGTGGAGTGTGATGTGGTTCCTATGACAGTTTGCCACATGCTTCTTGGTCAACCATGGCAATTTGACAAGCCTGCTCAACATGATGGTCGCACCAATGTATACACCTTCAAATGGCTCAACAAAACATGGGTTTTGCAACCGATGACTCCTAGCTAAATAAATGCAGACAATGCAAAGGCTTTAGCAAGGGCGCAAAGCACAACACCTACTTGTGAGAAGAGCAGTGAGAGAGAGAACCACCTCATAGTGAGTGAGAGCCACAAGCCAAATTCGAGTGGAAAAACTAAGAGTGTTCTCCTTGCCACCAAAAGTGAGATGAGAGATGTTCGGAACAACCCATCCATCTTGCACTATGTCCTCCTTTGCAAGGGACTAGCGCAAGGAACTAACGAATTAACAAATGTTCCTCCATCTTTGATGAGTGTTTTGCAGGAATTCAAGGATGTGTTCCTCGAAGAGCTCCCACATGGACTACCTCCTCTTCGCAGCATCGAACATCGCATTGACCTCATCCCAGGTGCACCACTTCCCAACCGTGCCGCCTACCGCATGAACCCGGAGGAGACGAAGGAGATTGAACGTCAAATCAACCAACTCGTCTCCAAAGGTTTGATCCAAGTTAGCACTAGTCCAAGTGTCGTACCCGTGATTCTTGTTCCAAAGACGGATGATACGTTACGGTTATGCATGGACTGCCATCCAATCAATGCTATCACCGTGCGTTATCGACATCCCATACCACGTCTCGATGACATGCTTGATGAGTTGTGTGGAGCCACTATTTTTTCGAAAATTGATCTTCGTAGTGGTTACCATCAAATACGCATGGCTGAAGGTGATGAGTGGAAAGCTGCCTTCAAGACCAAACTTGGTCTCTATGAATGGTTGGTTATGCCCTTTGGTTTATCTAATGCCCCATCCACCTTCATGCGCCTAATGAATCATATTTTGCATTCTCTCATTGGAAAAAGTGTTGTTGTCTATTTCAATGATATTCTTGTTTATAGCAAATCGCTTGAGGACCATATAACACATGTCAAGGAAGTTCTGCAAATCCTTTGACATGAAAAGCTTTATGCTAATCTTCCCAAGTGCACCTTTGCTAAAGACAAGTTGATTTTTCTTGGATTTGTCGTTTCTTCGAAGGGAATTGAAGTTGATGTTTCGAAGGTAAAGGACATACGAGATTGGCCCATCCCAAAAAATGTGAGTGAACTCCGAAGTTTTCATGGGTTGGCCGGTTTCTATCGTTGCTTTGTGAAAGACTTTTCAACCATTGCTTGTCCCCTTAATGAATTGACCAAAAAGAATGTCACCTTCGTGTGGGGCAAAGCACAACAAAAAGCTTTTGATGAACTTAAAAAGAGGCTCACCGAAGCACCTCTCCTTGCGTTACCGGATTTCACAAAAACTTTTGAGATAGAGTGTGATGCTAGTGGTATTGGCATTGGAGGAGTCCTTATGCAAAACGGACGTCCTATAGCCTACCATAGCGAGAAACTCGATGGTGCTCGCCTTAACTACCCGATTTATGACAAAGAGCTTTTTGCCTTAGTTCGTGTCCTTCAAGTTTGGCAACACTACCTTTGGCCTAAGGAATTTATCATACATTCCGACCACGAGTCGTTGAAATATCTCAAAGGCCAAGCTAACTTGAGCAAGAGACACGCTAAGTGGGTTGAGTTCATGGAGTCTTTTCCGTACATTGTCAAGTATAAGAAGGGCAAAGATAATGTAGTTGCGGACGCATTGTCTCGCAGACATACAAGCCTTCTTACGAGACTTGAAATCAACATGTTGGGTCTTGAGGAAATAAAATCTTTGTATGCTTCCGATCTGTTCTTTGAACCAATTTTCGCAAAGTGCTCCAATGACAAAGGAGTTGATGATTTCTATTTGCATGAGGGCTTTCTATTTAAACAAAACAAGATATGCATTTCGAATTCGTCGCTTCAACTTTTGCTTCTCCAAGAATCTCATGGTGGAGGCCTCATGGGTCATTTTGGCCGTAACAAGACATTGGACATGCTCTCCACTCACTACTTTTGGCCCAAGATGAAGCGCGACGTGGAGCGCTACATTCAACGATGCACGACATGTGTTCAAGCTAAGTCGCAAGCTAACCCTTATGGTCTTTATATGCCATTGCCTATTCCTCATACACCTTGGTCCGACATTAGCATAGATTTCGTGTTAGGATTGCCTAGATCTATGCATGGCCATGATTCTATATTTGTTGTTGTGGATCGCTTTTCCAAAATGGCACACTTCATACTGTGCCACAAGACCGACGATGCTTCACATGTTGCAAATCTGTTTTTCAGGGAAATCATCCGTCTACATGGTGTGCCAAGGACAATCGTCTCCGACCGCGATGTCAAATTCATGAGCTACTTATGGAAGACCCTCATGGCCAAGTTCGGCGTCAAGCTGCTCTTTTCATCCGCATCGCATCCTCAAACTGATGGCCTAACCGAAGTTGTCAATCGAAGCCTCGGAACTCTCCTTCGTGTGTTGATCAAGAAAAACCCGAATGATTGGGAGGAATGCATTCCACACGCCGAGTTCGCCTACAATCGAGCCAAGCACTCAACAACCAAGATGAGTCCATTCATGATCATCTATGGTTTCGAGCCCCACACCACACTCGACATCCTACCACTACCTCTACATGAGCACACGAACATGGACGTCGAGAAATGCGCACAAGCTATGAAGAAGCTTCATGAAGAAACAAGAGCTAGTATCGAACAACAAGTCCTTTGCCAAGCTTCAAGATTAAACAAGGACAAGAAGGATATGATCTTTGAAGAAGGTGACCTTGTGTGGATACACCTAAGCAAAGACCGTTTCCCCAAGGAACGTGACTCCAAGCTCAATCCAAGAGGAGATGGTCCCTTCAAGGTCCTCAAGAGAATCAACAACAACACCTACATCATCGACATACCAACCTCCAAGTACCTTGCAAGCAATCCATTCAATGTCAAGGACCTCTCACCCTACCATGGAGATGTTCAAGATGATAACCGTGAAGAGTCGAGGACGACTCTTTCCCAAGGGGGGGAGCTGATGCGACCTGTCCTACGGACGCTCCTACATCTACACAACCAAGTCCCCTAAGTGGACCCATGACTCGTGCCCGAGCCAAACTCCTACAAGCTAAGGTGAACTCGCTCCTCTCCCCGTGCCAATTCGATACCTTCTTGGATGGCATGCTACTTCATGCATCTACCCTATGCATCATTAGGTACGAAGCTTCGAGACGTCACCAAGAACCCAAGTATGGAGAACAAGGACAGAGCGTGAAGCAGGAGCCACGGGAGCTGCTCAGACCGGAGTCTCCGGTCTGCGCACACCGGAGTCTCCGGCCTGCCAAAGTCTCCGGCCTGAAGACACCGGAGACTCCGGCCCTCCCTCCGGTCTGACCCCCTGCACCGGGCCCTGGGACAATCTGAAGGCCCCTCCGGAGGCTGGTCCGGAGGCTACACCGGATTCTCCGGCCTAGACCGGAGTCTCCGGCCTGCACACCGGAGTCTCCGGTCCGACAGTTGCCAGGCATGAAAAGGCCTTTGGGCCTACGGCCCATGTACCCCTTAGTCCGTCCAGAACTTGTCTTTTATTCCTAAAGTACCCCTGTTTAAGTGGCTGGCCTATATATAGTCCCCCACCTCCATTGTAAACCCTAGGCATGATATTGGAATTAGTGGAAACCCCTTTGTGGATCTATCTAATTCTTGCCTCATGCTCCTTGACTAAGGAGCACCAATATCCCCAAACCTCGTTGGATTTTGCATCGTGCCTCCGCATTGTACAAGGCCTAGGCATCGGTGTCCCTTTGCCTAGACGTCAAGATCTCACCGAGTCTCCCATCTCGCCATGCCGGTTCGAGAGAGAGTCCTCCGCCCAACGCCGATCCTAGGGATTGCGCCGGACCGGTCACCGCCGGCGTGAGCTATTGGTGTGTATCGTGGTTTTGTGTGTGTGTTCTTCGTTATGCGTTCAATCGTGTTCACCCTCCCCTCCTCTCCCCGCACTACATCCTCGATTTGAAAGGGAATCATGAAAGATCGGGCCACCCTAGAGGTTTGCCCCCAACAGTTCCTCATCGATTTGGTCTTTTCCCCATAAATTCGAAAATTCCACCAAAAATAGCCCCAATTTCGTGTTTTGGATCGATATGTGATTTGAGTGTGTTTTGGTAGGTTTTGATCCGTGGATTACTTGCTAAACTTGCCGATCTACCTTCCCATGCGTTCCCATAGCCTAATTCCTTATTTTCCCCACCGGACTGTCCGGCCTAAATGGACCAGAATATCTGCCCCACCGGACCTAAACGCACCGGAATCTCTGCCCCCGCCGGACTGTCCGGCATGCACACCCCGGAATGTCCGCCTCCCCTGCAGATAGAAAAATGCTTCATGGTTTTGAGCATAACTTTTGCATACGAAGTTGGATTTTGGTGTTCTTTAGCTCGTTTTGAAGAGGAGAAAGAGGTTCACATCATCATACAAGTGGTTCATGCTATCTACTTCAACCAAATTCCGAGAGCAAGGAGGAATCCACCAATAAAGGGTGAAGATTGCCGAGGAAAGGTATAAAAATTCTGTGACTTCTGCCCACTTGCTTTCCTTTGTGAGCTACACTATCTTTGCATTCAACAAATACCTATTGATACTAGTTCCTCCTATGATTTCTTGGGCTATGCACATTTGATACTTGTAGAACTCTGAGCAAAAGTTGTGAGCGCGCTATCTCATATAGTTCTCTTGTATAGTTGTTGGCACAAGGAAGGGGCAAGTGAAAAAGAAAAGAAAAGTGAAAAAATAGAAAAAGAAAAAGAAGAAAAAGAAAGAAACAAGTGACTCATAGAATAGGAAGCGCAAGCTCGATGAACATCATATAGGTGGTACTTATTGTGCATATCTTTTAGCCCACCAAATTTTATTGCAATTGAACTAGCGTCTCTCTTTGCACTTGTGTGACACGAGCTTATAGTCTTCGCTAGGTAATCATTTGGTTCTTGGCTCACTCTCTCCGGTGCACAAATCCCATTTATCCCACCGTGTGTGTTTCCTTGTACATATTTCCTCTTGTGGATTGACTTGTTTTGCTTTGTGATCATCTTGGTTCTTTACTTGGCGTTACAACATCTTGAGTTCGGATTGGTTCTTGGCATGCCACCTTCCATACCCATCCACCATAATATTTGTGTGTGTTTTAAGTGGTTAGTTGGTTTTGGTGTTTCGCGTGAACTTCACTTTGCTTGGTTTTGATTGCTCTCAAGTGTGACCACTTGCACGATCTATCTTCCAAGGTAAAGTTAGGTTTGACGTTGCATCCCTAACCCCCTACCACTTCCATATACACCACTTGGTCTTGTGAATCATGTCTAGGAACTCCGGAACCGAGGATGATATCTATGAAGAATACACGATGAGCAACCATGCCTAAGCCTCCACAAGCATGGATGACATGATGGAGCACTACACCGACAATGGATCCACATGCTTGGGTGATTATGGAGTTCTACAACAACAATAACTGCCCAAGCATGGACGATTTCAAGGACGACAACGACAAGATCCTCAAGTCGCGTCGACCAAGATGGAGCCTCCACCTCGAGAGCACCAAGGTCCACCATCAAATCAACAACTTCAAGAGCGACATGGACAACAACTTCGCCAAAACCATGAGCATGATGGCCAGGACTAATGATGCTTTGCGCTCATTACAACGCCTCACCAAGAAGAGTGCCAAGGAGAATCGTCATGAGCGTCACGTGGATGACCAAGTGCACCATCTACATTAACCTTTGGAAAGGCACGCCAATGACCTCTGTCGACACAATCATAAGGCGCCTTCAACTACTCGTGCCACCACCAAAAGGGCACCAAGAGCAAGCTCTCCTCCACTCCATCAAGCTTCACGCCAAGAGTCTACACTTTAAGATGGAGGAAGCCAAGGCCACATATGTGATGAAGTCGATCCGAGCACTGCTCTCGACAACAACATGAGCCTACTTCCACCACTACTTCAAGACGGCGACAAGGTCAAGAATGGTGAGAATGGGACTTTCCCTTCACCAAAGGAGGCGCATGGAGTTGAGAGAACCGAGCCTATCCCTATGTGCTTGAGTGATGATGTGGTACCAATCCCATGTGAGTATGAGAGCCACTTAGCCCACTTGAGTGAAAACAAGAGTGATATGAGTGACTCCACCATACGTGAGATTGAGTGCTTCCATTTGGAGGGCATGAGTGATACACCGAGTGAGTTGAGAGTGGTAATTGATAGGTCATGTGAGACCACATTGATTTCTAACGACTTACCCTCTACCTCTAGTGTGTTTCCTCATGATGTGCTAGGTTCCATGGATCAAGAAGCGCCAAGCTTGGAGATGATGATGCCTCAAACCAAGAAGATGTACATGGTGGATGAAGATGATGCCATCCCCATACATGATGAAGAAGTCGCCCACATGGAGGCCAATACTACCACAACACCTACATCATATGAGAGGTATGAACAAGGTAAAAACAAGGGCGTTGATGATGCCATGATCCCACTAGTGGACATGATGACTTGTGATTATTGGCATGCTATGGATGATGTTTGTGATATCACATATGCTTCATTGATATTTCCATGTGATACTTTGCCTTTGCATAATGTTGAGCATGTGAAATTATTTGAGTGTGATGATGTTGCCATAGACATGCCATGCTCTAAACGTTACGTTGATGATATCATTGCTTGCACTTTGTTGAACAATTGCTCTTTCCAATGTTTTTCTTGCAATGATGATCACAATGCTAACCCTCAGACAATGCTTTGTCATGGATGTTTTACAATTTCTCCCGTTGCTTGCAATAAGTTGAATAATTTCTCTTTCACTTGTTTTGCTTGCAACAATAATGATAATTTGTTTTCTATTGAGATGGCCCCCATAGCTTTCTCAATTTTTGGAGATTTTGGTAAATGCCATGATAAGCATGTTCCCCACTTGCATACTCATCGTGCATATATTTCATACTTGATTAACACTAATGGTGATGTGCAATAAGAGATACATGATGATGGATGATGTGTTTCTCTACCATGCACACACATTCTTCCATTTATCTATGATGTGTGTAGGTACCCGAATGATCATGTCAACCTCGGTTGAGCACAAGTTGACAAAAAGAGCTCTAGAGAGCATCGCCCAAGTGAGTTCAAGATCGAACCCAGCTATGATACCTTTTGCATGCTTTGCATCTTTCATGTTGACAAATTGCTCTTTCCTATGGTTTTCTTGCAAGCATGTTGATGGTATTCTTTCACCTTGTGACAATCATGTTTCTTTGCTATTGGATATTGATGCTTTGTGTGTTGCAACAAAAATGTTGAACAATTTCTCTTTCAAATGTTTTGTGTGCAACCATAATGCCAATTTGAGCATGTATTGTCACAAGAGCTTCCAAATCTCTTGTATTGTTGTTGCAACAAACATAAGGACAACTTGCTCTTTCATATGGTTTGTTTGCAAACATGTTGTTTCTGCTTCCGCTTGTGATACTCATACCCCCCATGATTTTAGCTTTTGATGATATGTGTATGGCATCCAACATATTGAATAATTGTTCTTTCCAATGGTTGGTTTGCACAAATAATGATGTTGTTTTGGATATCTTTCCTCATGTGTTTTTGCCGAATTCTCCTATCCTTGCATCAAAGATGTTGATCCATATTTTAGTCAATTGCTTTGAGTGCCACACTAAGATGTTTTATGGAGTTTTTGAGTTTCCACATTAGGTTGATGTTCAAACAATTTCCATGCACTTTGACCTTGTATATGCATCTCATTTGCTATACTTGAGTTGTGCTAATAGTGTTGTGAACAAGAATGGACATGCCACAAATGACATGCTCCTCTATCACACACAAACATATGTTGCTTGGTCTTTGTTGTGTGAAGGTACAATGTCTTCTGTGTCAACCTCTATGAACAAAGAGTTGACAAGACAAATCTAAGAGAGATACCTATGGCTACCCCTCAACGAGCTATCTCTACATCATAAGGTGGCTTCACTCTACTTGAGGACTCATGCTATTATCTTCATGAATTCGCTACGCTTTGATGTTGCTTCGCTTTTGTTGTGAGCTTTGTAGGCTTCATGGAAAGTGAAGGAACATTGAAGTGTTGTCAAGTCAATCTTCCCGAGGACAACTATATGGTGAACCCCAGGATCAAGAAGGTATCTTGACATCTTATACTTTGTGATGAGCTTGCATAGTCAAGGATGACTCTTTTTGAAGGGGGGGGGCTGATGTAGCCCGACCTTCGGTCGTTACCACATCAGGGTCTCCAACTTATGCCAAGTCATCATGGACTCCAAAGGTGAATCCGTTCCTCTATGTGAGCCCACTTCCTACCCATTATACTTCATACTCCATCCCATTATCATGATAGGTTCATATCGACAAGTACGGAGGCATGGGAGGAAGCCTGGAGCACCAAGCCCGACAAGACGGAGGCTTGGAAGATAAGACGGAAGAAGCAGCAGCTGGAAAACCAGAGTGTCCGGCCCGACCACACCGGAGTGTCCGGCCTGACCACACCAGAGTGTCCGGCCTGCCCTAGCCCCAGCCTAGCGTGGACAGTCAGTAGGCCACATCGGACTCTACCCAGACACTACTCAGAGTGTCCATCCACTCTTGACTGTCCGGCCCACTTGACCCGGAGTGTCCGGCCCCACCGGAAGGTCCGGCCAACTCCACCCGAAGTGTACGGCCTAAGTGATGGGCCTACGAGCCAATATTTGGGCCCTTGGCGCATGTACCCCTCTATTCCGCACCAAATCCTAGTTTTATGCCCAAACTACCCCTGGACTTGTGGCTGGCCTATGAATAGAGCCCCCACCCCCTCATGTATCCCTTAGGCATAGATGATAGACTAAAGACAACCCCCTTTGTGGAATCTCTAGTTTTGCCTCATCCCCTTCTACCAAAGGGGATCGACTATCGTCAGCACCTCGTTGGAGTTTGCATCGTGCCTCCCTTGTTGTACAAGGCCTTTGCATCGATGTCCCTTTGCTAAGACGTCAAGACCCTCTCCAAGGTGTTCTTACTTCTCCGCGTGGGATCGAGGGAGCATGTTGACCGATCTTTCCTTGTGACGATTCTATCGGACCGGTGGCCACCGGCGGGAGCAATCAGCCTTGTATCATGTGAGTTTTGCATGTGTTCATCGTGTTCTTCGCGAGGTGTGCGTCTGCTTTTGCTACCTTCTCCCTTTCCCTCGCTTTCCCATCGATTTGACCACGAGATCCATGAAGATCGGGCCAGGCACGGGGTTACCCCTTAACAGTTAGTGTGTTTATCTCTGGTCCATGCAGTAGAAGTGAACAATTACATAAAAGTTGTAATAAACCCCTAAATACTCCGTGATAACATTAGTAGCAAACTTAGTTTACATCCAAATGCATCCTTCCTAGTGCCAAAAGAGAACCTACATGTGACTACTACTAGTAAACTAGAGTAGTAAAATAGTACTACTAGTAGTACTATTTATCTACTAATACAACATTACAGTCTTGATCATTAGCCGTAGTTTGAGACCATTTTTTCCTGTCGATGCAAACCCAGAAAGATACATGGGTGGACTGTCTAACCTTCACGAGGAACCGCGACCTGTGGGCCTCCTTCATGTGGGGAAGGAGCCCTGCCGGTGAGGCATTGAAATAACAGGCGGGATCCATGTACGAGCACGGGTCATGCAGGCACGCGATCCTGTGCTCGTCGATCTTGTTGAAGGCAACCAAGCTAAATCCGTCGTAGGGGCACTCAATCATCGCCTTAGACTAGACGACGTCCATAGCAGCCGTCTCATGGTCGAATCTGCCGACGCGGTACATGAACTTGTGGGAGTGGTTACAAAGGGAAGATTGGCTCACCAACATAGTGCCCTCTGGCCAGAAACTCGGGTTGGGTGGTGATACCTTCGATCCGGATTACGAATGTAGTATAGCTCTTTCTCCCTAGTAGACCTAGGTTTATCGAATCCTCGGGAAGCATAAGCATAGTGAAGTTACTTTACTGAACCTTCGGGAGTTTTAGAATTCCTTTTGTGTTTTACCAGACCAAGAGTTTGCTGTCTTTCGTTGTTGTCAATGGTGGAGAGAGAGGGCCTAGGGCGTTCAGTTTCACCTGTAGCTGTGCAAAACATCTAATGGGAATAAAAGATTAGAGCAAGATAAATTATATGTGGGCAGTGCATCCATAATTGCTATTGACTCTACAACCGCTTATAGCAATAACCTACTAGTCTCATCCATAGAAGAAATATAACTAATGATATGCATAGTTACATCACCGTTAATCGCAATTAAATCCCTCACATACAGCCGTACTACCCCTTCTATCACTGGGGTTCCCAACCTGCAGATTAGTCATTACCCATACTCCCTATACATGGCTCAATCCTCGGGGTCTTGGGTACCTGACAAGTCCTTAGATGGAGGCAAGAGAGGATACAATAATCATCATGTCATACAAACTAATACATGATCCCATCTATGATAAATAACATGCACAAAATTTACATGGCTAGGCCGAAGCCTTTATCCCAAGGAGAATTACTCACACATATAGATGAGATCAACAATCATAAGCATTGTAGTGGAAATCATGAGATTGATAGCAAATAGTCTTACAATGTCGCCAATCGAAGATGAGATCTACTATTACAACTGGTGGAATATGGCTATGGTGATGGAGAAGGGTTTGTAGATTAGATCTAAGTCTATTCCTTCGGTGGCTCTTCGGTGTTGTGGATGGAGTTCTGGTTGGTGTGGGGCATGCCTGTTTCTCATTGCCTGAGGCCTCTTTATATAGGGGTCCCTTCACGAAAGTTGTTCTGTTTGACCTAGCATTGTCGATGGCAACTATACGGTCGGAATTTTATTCCCGTCATATAGTTGGTCGTTAAAGCTTCTGTCTCCACTTCATGACTCCTGGTTTCTTTGGGTTGTTGGAAATCTCGTATCTTTGACTTTAATGTTGTGATTCCCATCATCCAACGTCATTATCTACGCAGGCAAAAATAGAAAGAAATGATTGCATACCCCTTTGATCATTAGGCATTAGTGCCAGGGTTTAGAGAGATATTTCATCAAAATATGAATAATATCCAGTTTAAATGTGGGCGTAGATGGCTATATTTCACAGCCATCAATCTCCCCAAGATTAAACTTGATCGCCCTCGAGCAAGAAAACCAAAATCAAAAAGGAACTCAGCATTTAAACTAAAATAACGAGATGATGATCTTACTCATGATTGGTATTCTCAAGTTTCCTCCACTTTATAAATCTAAAAAACTTCGGCATAGATAGAGTAATGGCAAGCATATCATACGGGTTTTTATGCATCCCCATAGGGCAACAAAATTATTGTTAACATGGATGATTCAAATGAGTAAATATTTTTCCTTGTTATGTAATCAACTCATAGGATTGCCTTTGAACAATAAAGTATAATCATGTAAAATTGAGAGTGTGGGGATTTGTCATGAAAAATATATACACTAGAGTATCTCAATTCTCCCACATCAATAAATGAAGACTCTTTAAGCACTACTTTTCTATTCATTGTCCTTCAAGAATTTCAGTTCTTAAGTACTTGAGAGCATGCCAAAGATTTTAATTAGTTTATCAGGCTGTGATGGACACTCGTGGCATCACCAAGGTTTTTGTTCCTTTTGTACAATGATTACTCATAACAGCCAGAAGAGTGATTCCATCTTGAACACAGCTACCCGGGAATGCCAAGAATCTTACCCATTATAGCATTGGTGCTACATATGTTTAATCAACTCATAGCCGAAATCTAGGAGTTTCCTCCATGAAGATCGTTCGTAGGCTAGCGGAGTTGTTGGCATCCCATGAAGTTTGACACGCATAAAGCTATATCATTCTTATGATTCACAAGTCAAACTTTGGCATGGTCACAAAAACCGCTAAACATTAATTCAATCGAACAAATCCTTTTAAAGAGAGCTATCAAGTCAATCATTATTTTTTCTGTGGTGTTGAGTGTTTCTAGAAATAAGCCTTCAAGACTAAAACACTACAACACCCAAGACTTCAATTGTGAGAATTTTTCTTATTACAGTTGTTTAGCAAAAAAATTAAGGCAAGACTTGGTTAACTACAAGAGCTAGAACAAAACTTACCCAACTAAATACCCATGCAAACAAATTTTTACTACAATACAAAGACTCACTCAACCAATATAACATCTTATCATTTACTAATAACTAGCATGGGTTTCTCAAACTTCAAAAGTGGGGAGTCTTAAGGCATACCTCTCATGATTGGTTCCATTTCTCTCTTCCCTTTTTATTTGCTTCTTGGAAACCCGAAATCGATCACTCTTCTGCAAATGTGTGAAAGCCACAAGGAGAATATAAAAGAAGGAAGAGGGAAAATAAAGATAAATGGAAAAATCTTTTTGTTGTTTTTAAGAGAGGGAATTAAAGAATAGAGAATTGGTGGCAAATCTCGGCTAGAAAATCTCAAAAATAAATATAAGTAACTAAATATAATGTGTAGGGGAAACCAACACGAGTGCTTATAAACTCGAATTAAAAACATAACCTTGAAATAAATAAAAACAAATGAATGCCAAATAAAGATAATGAGGAAACTTCCCCAAGCTTAGGCTTTTGTAAGCCCTTCAAATCATTGTGGTGGCAGGAAAAAGTTGTAACTCCAGCTCGCAAATTGAGTTGATAAATTACTAGTTGTTTCTTGGAGGTTCAAGGAGAGATTTGCATTCTCTCCACAGTTTCTCCAAGTTCTTGGAAGTCTTGGTATGTAGCAAACCAGGTTGGTGGCTGCTCCTCTTGTTGGTCCTCTTGTTGGTCCTCATCCTCATCCAGAATCTCCTCCTCGAGTTGGTGTTGCTCAACCTGCAAGTCATATAGCAAACGTCCTTCCCCGATAGAGAAAAGACCATTAGGCATAGGAGTGGGGTAGAGACGCTGATGCAGCCTGTCCTACGGACTCTCCTACATCTACACCACCAAGTCCCCCAAGTGGATCAATGACCCGTGCCCGAGCCAAGCTCCTTTAAGCTAAGGTGAATTCACTCCTCTCATCATGTGACTTTGACATACACTTGGATGGCTTGCTAGTTCATGACACTACTCTGTGCATTATCAGGTACGAAACCCCGTCGCATCGACCCACGAGGCCAGAAGCTGCACCTGTCCTGAAGCTGCCAGAGCCGGAGAGTCCTCCCGAGTCAAGCCAGAATGTCCGGTGTAGCCGGAGTATCCGACCCAATCCCACTGGAGTGACCCCAGCCCCGTCCTGGCACGGACAGTTAGTATGCTACATTGGACTCTACCCGGACACTACCCGGAGTGTCTGGCCACCCCAGACTATCCGGTCCACTCGACCCGGACTGTCCGGCCTAAAGATGGGCCTGCGAGCCATAGCTGGGCCCTGTGGCCCATGTACCCCCTACTTCGCCCAGAACTCTACTTTAATGCGTAAATTACCCCTGAACTTGTGGATGGCCTATATATAGTCCCTCACCTCTATTGTAAATCCTAGGCTTGATATTTGGAATTAGTGGAAACCCCTTGTGGATCTATCTAGTTCTTGCCTCATGCTCCTTTGATAGAGGAGGACCAAATATCACAAACCTCGTTGGAGTTTGCATCGTGCCTTCGCGTTATACAAGGCCTAGGCATCGGAGTTCCTTTGCCTAGACGTCAAGATATCACCGAGTCTGACTCCTCGCCGTGCCGGTTCGAGAGAGAGTCCTCCGCCCGATGCCGATCCTAGGGATTGCGCCGGACCGGTAGCCGCCGGCGTGAGCAATTGGCTTGTATCGTGTCTTCGTGTGTGTGTGTTCATTGTGTTCTCTATGCGTGAGTTCACATGTTCGCTCTCTCTCCCTCATCCCCACACGCACTCTGCCTCGATTTCAAGAGATTCGTGAAAGATCGGGCCATCCCCGAGGTTGCCCCGCAACATATGGTATCAAGAGCTTCGTTGCTTATGAATTTCCCCACAAAATTTTCTTCTATCCACCAAAAATTCGAAAATCCCCAAAAAAGAGCCCAAATTTTCCTTTGGATCGATCTCTTGATTAGGAGTGTTATTGGTGGTTTTGATCCGACCAAACCTTGTCTTAGGCGTTGGTCTAGCTTTCTCCTGTGTTTTCCCAGCCCAATTTTGCCAGTTTTTCGCGGATTTGAGGCCATAAGGCGAGGATTTCTGCTCAAGAACACGAGCAGGAAACCCGCACCGGAGTGTCCGGCCCAACCAGACCGGAGTGTCTGGCCAGACCAGAGTATCCGACCCGACAAAACCGGAATATCCCGCCAGAATGCCAGTTTTGATAGTTTTGCCTCATTTTTCCGTTTGGCTAATTTCCTTTGTTTGTTCGTGCCCCGTGTGCGTGTCAGCAACTAACAACAAGTTTCCACATAAAAAACTTCCGTGCTCATCGACACCACGACCCACAAACATCATCTCGCACCACCGACGTCAAGTTTATCATCACCAACGAAGGTATAACTTGTGTCACCTTGTTAACCCCCTATCTTCCTTTGTGTGTACCTATCCCACGAGAGTGCCTCATCTTGTGTTTGCTTGAGCATTGTGCATTTGTCCTTGGATAGTGGGAGTGCAAGAGCAATAGCTAGTGTGACTAGGTAGCATCAAGGGAGAGCAAAAAAAAGATACAAAGAAAACGAAAAATAGTCTCCCATAGCAAAAGAGAGTCTCAAAGCTTGTAAGCAAGAGAAAAGAAAGAGCACCCAAGGCAAGTGCCCAAATCCGTTGCTCATTTTTACTCTTTGCAAACGAGCCACGGTCTCTCCTTGTATTTGCACGACACCGAGCGTAGTCTTCATTAGGACATTTTGTTTGCTCATTTTCATAGTCGTGTCAACCCCAACAATCTCCATGTGTGTGTATATAGTCGTAGGTTCCTGTCACCCTTTCGAGTTGTTGACCTTTTGCCTTTGACTTGAGTTTTGTTTGGATTTTACCCACTTTTGACTACCCTTTTCTTTTGGTTGGTTCTTTGGCATTCCACAATCCTAACCTACCACCAATAAGCTTTTGGGAGTTAGTTCTTTCTGTAGTGTGAGTTTTCTTTGCGTTGTCAATTTGCAAGCTAATAGCTCTCACTTGTGGTTTCTAATTCGGTGCAATCCCCAAGGTGAGGTTGATGGTTCCCCCCACCACATATTGCTCTCCATATACAACCCTTTGTGTTTTGCATGATGGATAGTCTTGGCGAGTCGAGCCAACGACCTCCCCAAGAAGAAGAACATGGACCATACATGACGCGTGCAAGTCACTTCAACGTCAACCCAGACGCAAGGCCAGTCAAACAAACAATTCGGCGACTGTCTGAACCAAGAGCAAAAGCGGTTGGAATGGAGATCAACAGACTCCTCGACGCCAAATTCATACACGACATCAAGGAAAGTACATGGCTCGCCAACACGGTGCTAGTACCCAAAAAGGACGCGGATATCCTACGGATGTGCGTGGATTTCACCTCCCTGAATAAGCACTGCCCAAAAGATCACTTCCCGCTGCCGCAAATCGACCAGATCATCGACTCCACCGCGGGATGTGAGCGTCTCTGCTTCCTCGACGCCTACTCAGGCTATAATCAGATTCAAATGAAGGAGGAAGATCAAGATAAAACAATGTTTACAACGCCTTTTGGTGTGTTCTGCTACAACACAATGCCCTTCGGGCTAATAAATGCAGGAGCCACCTATCAGCGGTGCATGCAGGCTTGCCTCAAGAACCAACTTGGTTGCAACATCCAAGTCTATGTTGACGACATCGTAATAAAAAACAAAGAGGAAGCCTCGCTAATTGACGATTTACGTGAAACCTTCACCAACCTCGACCGCTACCGGATCAAGCTTAATCCGGACAAATGAGCCTTCAGCGTACCATCTAGGCAACTACTCGGGTATCTCATCTCCGCAAGAGGGATCGAGGCAAACCCGAAGAAAATAAAAGCCATACTGGCCATGGAGAAGCCGAAAAACATAAGAGGAGTCCAGCAGATGGCTGGGCGAATTGCGGCACTCAGTTGATTCATCAGTCGAATGGGCGAAAAGGCACTGCCCTTCTACCAACTTCTCCGCAAAACTAACAAGTTCGAGTGGACCAATGAGGCGCAGGAAGAATTCGAAGACCTCAAGCGTCTACTATCTACCTCACCAGTACTGGTGACCCCACGCGAAAGAGAACCACTGTTGCTATACATCTCCGCCACCAACCAGGTGGTCAGCACGGTGCTCGTGCTGGAGCGAGCCGAGGAAAAAAAGGTCCATGGGGTGCAACGCGCAGTTTACTACCTCAGCGAGGTGCTCACGCCTACAGAACAGTGGTACCCGCACTACCATAAGATGGCATACAACGTCTTCATGACAGCCAGGCAACTGGGCCACTACTTCTAGGAGCACCCAATCGTGGTGGTCAACGAGCCCCGCTTAGGCACATCCTCAACAACCCCGATGCCACCGGACGAGTCGCGCTTTGGGGAATCGAGTTATCGCCACGAGACATTACATATGAAAAGCGCGACGCGATCAAGTCGCAAGTTCTCCCTGATTTCCTTGTGCACTGGATCGAGAATCAGCTCCCCGAAAAACCAGATATGTCTTACCTCTGGACAATGCACTTCGACGGATCCAAGCGAAAGGACGGAGCTGGCACAGGTGTCATACTAACATCGTCCCAAGGAGACAAGCTGAAATATATTCTGCAAATGCAGTTCACCGCCTCCAACAATGAAGCTGAATACGAGGCCCTACTGCACGGGATGCGGATGGCGAAAGCTTGCGGCGCCAAAAGGCTCAACATCTACGGCGACTCCAAACTGGTCGTCAACCAAACGATGCACGAGTGCGATGCGCTGAACGATAATATGATCGCCTACCGCGACCTCTACGACACACTCGAAGGGGACTTCGACGGCTGTGAGCTGCGGCACGTAGGCCGTGAAAGCAATGAAGAGGCAGATACACTCGCCAACATTGGCTCCACCTACGTCTCCATACCACCTGGGGTATTTCTCGAGTGTATCTGCAAACGCTCCATCAAGCCAAAGGCCGCAGAGAAGAAAACAAGCGTAACAATAGACTCGGGGGCTATGCCGCCCAATGAGCCAAGGGCACTCGACGACCTGGAGCTCGACACAGGACTCGAGGGACCAATAGGGGTCATGATGATCGAGTCATCTTGGACTCAACCCTACATCACCAATCTTCTCAGCAAGAGGCTACCGGACGACCCGACTAACGCGCGACACATCGCACGGCGATCCAAGGCATTCGCCGTCATCAACGGTGAACTATACAAGCGCAGCATCACATGAGTACTCCAACGGTGCGTCTCCAACGCGGACGGAAGGGCCGTCCTCCTCGACATTCACGAAGGGACTTGTGGGCACCACGCCCGCAGTCGTGCCCTCGTCGCCAAAGCTCTACGAGCTGGATTCTAGTGGCCCATGGCCATGCGCGACGCCAAGGACATCGTCCAAAGATGCAACGCTTGCCAGCGATTCGGGGACAAACCGCACGCACCTAGTGCGGAACTCCGGCCAATACCACTAGAATGTCCCTTCGCGCAATGGGGACTCGACATGGTCGGCAAGCTCCTAAAGTCCTCACGAGGAGGCTACGTCTACCTCTTGGTCGCAGTCGACAAATTCACCAAGTGGATAGAGGCCATGCTGGTGACAAACCAGTTAGGAGCCAGTGCAGTCAAGTTCTTCGAGTCCATTGTCTATCGCTTCGGAGTGCCACACAGCATCATCACGGAAAATGGAACGAACTTCACCTCTAAGGAGTTCTAGGGTTTTCTGCGAAAACCTGGGAATCAATGTAAGCTATGCCTCCGTAGTTCATCCACAGACCAACGGTCAAGTCAAAAAGGCCAACGGGCTCGTCTGCGGCGGAATCAAGAAGCGACTCCTTAGGCCACTCGAACAAGCCACAGGATGCTGGCCAGACGAGCTGCAATCCGTACTCTGGAGCCTACGCACAACCCCAAGCAGTGCCACGGGGTACACCCCGTTCTTCATGGTGCATGGTGCTAAAGCGGTGCTACCCGTAGAGGTATGATACAAATCCCCGCGAGTGGTCGCTTACAGCAAGCAGGAGTCAACTCTTGCACTCGAAGACTCCGTCAACCTCCTTGATGAGGCACGGGAAATCATAGCAGAAAGATCGACGATCTACCAGCAGAACCTGCGCAACTATCACAGAAGAAGGCTACGCCCCGTGTCCTTCGTCGAAGGAGACCTGGTCCTGCGACTGAAGCAGCAAGGGCACCTCAAGCTTGAGTCCCCTTGGGAAGGACCATACGTGATTACAGAAGTAATCCCAGGTGGTGCCTATCGCCTCAAAGATTTTGAGACAGGAGTCGCATACTCCTACCCCTGGAACGTCGCGCAACTGCGACGCTTCTACCCTTAGTCGTTTTTCTTCCTTTTATATTACAAATAAGGCTTTTCAGCTAGGCTACTTAGCCACACACTATACCTCGTACTGTTCTACGAATAAATAAAGCTAAGTGCCCCGAAACTCTATATTTTTCTAGCCATTATATCACTCGGGGGATGCACCACCCTTTACACAACTGTTCTACGAACCAATTGCGATATCCCGAGTAGCTGACGCAATAATCAAACCCTTGACAAACACCAACCCAGCTGCAATGCACCTAGCAGGTTGGCAAGGTGCTGAGATAAACACACGTTAGGCTAACGAAAAGGAATCACACAGTGCAACGCACTCACAAAACATACGAGCTAGCAAGCTCCTTACATATCAATATTAATCAATTATATACAGCATACATACGAACTTTACAACACTGGTATACCTATATACAGGATACAAGCTAAACTACTATTGCAACAGAAGAACGTTTGTCTGCTCCTCAAAGAAGTCGACAATTTCCTCCGCTGGGCGATCCACCGCCTGGTAATGAGGAACCATATTCTAGCTCGAACCTGCCGGCGGAGTCGGCGGACCAGCAACAACAACTGCAACATCAATATCAGGCCTATGCAGTCGCACTAGCGACAACGCAGCCTTGGCACCAGCCACTAACTGTTGCCGCACACACTCGCGGACTGCACTCAAGTCTTGAAACTTAGCAAGGAGCGCCAACAGGCTCGAAGGAACGACGTCCAGCAGAAACATTGTCTGATAGATATTCCTTAAGCATGATTGTGATTTCTTCAAAAAATGAAGCACTCACGAGGCACGATCCTGCAGGGTCGCAAGTGCGATTGCGCGATCATGATCCACCCAGAAGTACCCACTTGCCTGAAGCTGTTCCTGAGTCAGGTCGTTCATACGAATGGCGATCCTGTCCTTCTCATCCTGCGGATGATGCGCTCTGACAACTATACCAAGCAAGAGGCAAAAGTATGAAGACAACGAACTACCGCGATTGACTACAAGAAAAGATAAGGAGGCAGAAAGCTAACACTTGAACTGGTCACCCAACTGCGTCACCTCCCCTAGTAGATGTTTATCTCGGGCGGTGGCCTTCTCCGCCCTCGACTTCCATACATCCGTGTTACCGCGGAGGACGGGCAGTTCGTGTTCCAGCTGCTTAACGCGATCGCGCAGTCGTGAAAGCAGAGACAACTCATCCACCCTTGAGTGCGACTGTGCTAAGGTATCACCAGTGGATGGCGGATCCCGCGGCTCACTCGAAGGACCACTCGATGTGCCCTATCACAAGCCAAGCAAGAGTTAATAAGAAGACCAAGAAACACATGGACAAAAGCTCAAGTGCATTCAAAACATAACAAAGTATCAACAGAGACACCCGCCAGCGGCATGTTCTAGACAAAAGGGGTCAAGCCATTAACTATTAAAAATATAACTACTGAGGAGCAGCTTGCTTCTTCGACTTGGACTTCGGCTTCGGAGGCTTCATCGATTCCGTGGCGTTATCAGACGCCACAGACTTCCCGCCGGGCCATGACGCCACAGCCTTCGCCGCCTTCTTGGCTCGCTGCAGCTCCTCAGAATACTTGGCAACTGTGATGATGAGTTGCGGCCCGTACTTGCCACAGAAAGTTGCAAAGGGAACAAAAACTACCTGTTGCCCATCTGCGCCGACGGGCATCGCCTTGGAGACTGCAGTTGGATCCATCTCCACTCCATGGGCTTGCACCATGGCGAGTGCCCTGGTGGCGCCGACCACGCGGTGCAATTTCCTGAAATCCGAGGGGATACCTCTAGCGAGGGACTCCACCAGGTCATCCAAGTTCTCAATCAGCTCAACCTTGGGTGCCAGCTCTTCACGGATGGGACTGAGAACGTCCTTAGCTTTAGTGAGCGTTCCCTGAATGGACGTGCTGCGGTCTTCGACTGCCGTGACATCACCTTCCAAGGCATCATCACGACAAAGCGCTTTGGCGTCAAAGCTCAAACCGCCAGCATCTACACAGAACAAAGCATCAGCACAATATCAAGACATTGAAGAAAGAAGCAGTCAAGAGACTTGGCAATCGAGAAGAGCTGTTCTTCAAACAACTTCTCCCTCGCAGTGATGGAGGCGCGCAAATCCTCTTCGTGTTTCCGTGATTTATCAAGCGCAACGACTGCCTCATCACGACTCTTCACCTCCACGGTGAGCGTCTTTTCAAGAGAAGCGCCTTCGTGAAGAAGCACGTTATGCTCGGCTGCAAAAAAACATACAAGATGGACCGTCAGTCGAGTATATAAAAATATTGCGAGGATGAAGAAGGAGAAGCAAAAAATACTAACTTTCAACCACGCGATTGCGATTGTCCAGCAAGGCGTGCTGACGACCCATTGCAAGTACGTGCTCCGCCAGGCGAGCAGCCTCCTTCACAATAAGCTGCAACAGGAGAAAAAACAAAAGGATCAGCGGATAGCATGGATGACTAATGCGACTGCAAGTAAAAGCAACATCACAAATACATGCTCCTCCAGAGACTCTAAAGTCGATTGCCGCGCAGTCGTGCGGACAACCATATGGTGTTCCACAGCGTGTGGAGAACTTGATGAATTGTGCCCGGAGTGGGCCGCCAATGGAGGAGAAGGAGTTCGCTCAGCCACTTCCTTGGTCTTGGAGTCCGCGACTCCAGATTCTTTCAAAAATTGGACGTCGCCAGAAGATGACGACGCCGGTTGACTACGGAACAAAACCAACATCAGGAAATGCAACTCCAAAAAGAACCAAGATGAGAATTGTATACTTACCATTCAAACTTATCAAAATCGAAGGTTTGGTCCTCCGACTCCGATGACTCCTTCGGTAGCCGCATCTTCTTGCGGGGAGATGGCGCCATGGAACTCATAGGAATAGCAGGAATTGGCGACTCCGCACCAATAGCCGGGCCTTCTAGACTCGAAGGAGACGACGAATCCGAATATTTGCTGCGTGCATGCTTGCGAGTGTCCGGACTGCTGGACTCGGGGTCTTCCTCCTCCTATTCAAATGGGACGGTCGATTCCGAATCGTCCTCTTCATCTACTTCGCGAGGAATAACCCCCTCAGGAAGAGGCGGCAAACTGGGAGACACCTTCCAATCCTGCATATAGAAAACAAGTCAGCACACGTCAAGAAAATCAGTTCGACAAATAAAGCTACTTCGTAGCACAATCATACATCAGGAGGAGGGTTAGACGCATCAAATGGAGGTACAACTGGTTCACTGGGGAACATACTTGGCAGTGTACTTGGTCAACAGTCGCACCCTCTTATCTACTTCACTCGTGGAAATGCCATCGGCAGATACGCGAGTGACATTGTCCACACCAGCCCATTGGAACATGGGGTGGATTCTCGCCTGCAGGGGCTGGATGCGATGGTGCAACCATGTGCGAATGAGGGCGCAGCCTCCCTCTTCTTTACCCATGCGACTCTCGAGGTCGCAGATGCGCTCGTACAACACTTCTATCTCCTCAGACTCGCCGGACATCACCACGTTCTTCCAAGAATGCCTCGTCCTGCACGGCGTTGCCGGATCAAAAGGCACGAGTCTGAAGTGCTCTCCGTCGCCTTCTAGTTGCGGATGTAGAACCACTTGTCTCTCCACCCTGGGACGGACACCATGAGCTTGATATCAAAGTATGTGACGGAGGAGTCGACATGGACCCCGCAGCCTCCTATGTCGTAGACTACGGAGCCAGATGCCAACTGCCGTTTCAGCTTGAAAAGCCCGTTTGAAGAGACCAAAATGTGGCTCGATTTTGATCCAGCACTCGCAAAGTGTAATATAGCAGGCGATCTGGAGAATAGAGTTGGGGGACAGCTGATGCAGTTGGAGCCCATAGAAACAAAGGAGGCCCCTGAAGAAAGGATGCAGGGGCAAAGACAGACCACAGATGATGAACGCTAGGAACATCACCCGGAAACCAGCAGGAAGACAAGGAGTTACCTCGCCACTAGGCACTCGCGAGTCACCAACCACGGGAGATAGAACTCCATCTTGACGAAGAAGACGGAGATCGGACGATTTGATGATGGACGCGCGCCACGCACCATTGATGACGCGGGTGCCTGCCCCCTTCTTCTTCCCAGCATCGGTGGTGCTGGTGCCCGCAGAGGCAGAGCCGCCTTTCTTCTTGGCAGCAGCAATGGCGGCGGCGGACTCAGCGGCAGTGCCTCCTTTCTTCTTCCCCATCTTGTGGTGGCGATGCGAGCGGAGGAAATAACTCGGAAACACACGGAGTTGGTTCAGCGCCGCGAAAAGGGACGAACTCTAAGATACAGAGAGCAACAGCAATGGTGACGGAGGCACAAAGCAGAGAAAGAGCGATGGGAAATTACCGCAACTACGCTGCTACTTAACCCCCTGGCAGATGCAATCCAACGGCCAACAGAAACCCTATTGGACGCGTGGCGCACATCGCGATCGACACGTGGAGAGACTAAAACACGAACCGTCCCCCACTACCTCCATTACACGAGAAATCGAGGAGGCATAGTTAGAACAAAAGATTACGCACGCTCGGTCAAGTCAGGGTCAAAAAATGGGACCACCGCTCGTCACATCCCCTCAAAGCCGCTCACGCGGGAAACTGAGATCATCACATCGTCAGCACTGATGTCATCAAATTGAACACTAGAAGACTTCGACTACTTTAGTCCTTGCTCGAGTCTTCGACTCCACCAAGCACTAGGGGGCTACTCCCATAGGGAGCGTTGGTCGCGTACCCTACGATTTTCTATTTATGCAGGAATATGGACATCCAAGATTTACCCAACCACTCAACGATGGATCATTGGGTACTCCCATAGGGAGTGCTAGAAACAAGTTCGACTGAAACAAGTAAACAAAAGACGACAGCAGTCGTGAAAGTTCTTTAGTCCCTGCCTGAGTCTTTGACTCAACTAGGCACTCGGGGGCTATTCCCATTGAGAGCGCTGGTCGCACACCCTATGATCATTTGTACATCATACTGTGTGTTGATAACATCCACACTCAAAGTCTATGGCAACACTTCCTCATATTTTTCCTACAAAGAGACTGCGTCTCCTGGGTCACCCGAATCATCTCCGCGATGACAAAAAATTCGAATGTCGTGCTTGTAGCACGAAGATAAGACCTGAATAAGGCCTGGCAACGCATTTGCTGCGCACTACCAGAAATATATCCATGCCTACAGGTACGATGAACATGCCTTGACGGACGCGTCGAGTGCTCACACCCTATACTGGATTTCGACTCTTGTAAGACCTTCGTGGCTTGAGTCGAATTACACTAGCACTTTTCCGAATTTGAGTCCGGGGACTTGAGTTCGAGTAGATTGCGTTGTTTTTCCCTAAGGCAGTTAACTGATACCGATGTACGGTTAAATCAGGCACGCATATCAACAATATAAACAAAACACTCGAAAAAATACCTTGTCATGCACTCGAGAGGATTCATAAAGTCCACAGTCGAATCTATGATTCCACTGGACACTTGGGGGCTACTAACATGGGTATACCCTGCAGGTACTCGAGTTTGGTATATACGGTTCAGATATGGTGGAAGCCCACGGCGTTGCCACGACCCAATGAAGACTTCAAGTGGCCTATGGACTCTCGATGACTTGCGAGACAAGAAGAAGTTTAAAGATAGAAAGTTTAAAGGGAAAACCCTAATCTGTAGCCGACTCGACCTGCTACCCGGGACCTCGCCTATCTATATAAAGGCTAGGAGGGGGCGGTGAGGAGGACACACGCAACCCTAGTTTTCACAACTCTCGCCAGATTGCATCTGCACGCCCCTGTAATCTTCGATTCCTTTGTTAATTCCAAGATTAGACAAGCAAGAGTAGGGACCTCTACGAGGCCTAAACCTAGGTAAACCTTGTGTCCCTGTGTGCTTGTTTGCTAGCCGATTGATGCTTCTAGCGCTCCCTCCTTCTCCAAAACCCAAGTCCATAACAATGGGAATTGATGAGTTAAACCCTCATCACTCTCCATCACTACTTTTGGCCCAAGATGAAGCACGACATGGAGCACTACGTCCAATGATGCACGGCATGTGTTCAAGCTAAGTCGCAAGCTAACTCCTATGGTCTTTATAAGCCATTTCCTATTCCTCATTCACCTTAGTACGATATTAGCATGGATTTTGTGTTAGGATTGCCTAGATCTAAGAATGGTCATGAGTCTATATTTGTTGTCGTGGATCGCTTTTCCAAAATGGCACACTTCATACCGTGCCATAAGACCGAGGATGCTTCACATGTTGCAAATTTGTTTTTCCGGGAAATCGTCCGTCTTCATGGTGTGCCAAGAACAATCGTCTCTGACCGCGACGTCAAATTCATGAGTTACTTATGGAAGACCCTCATGGCCAAGATCGACATCAAGCTCAACTTCTCATCTGCATCGCATCCTCAAACTGATGGCCTATGTCAACACCCGGATTTTTAATCCCAGATGCTTGTTATGCCATACCTCGCAATCCCAGGATTACCATTTTTGCGAAACATAACAGATTGGATATCATAGTACATCATCCATTACAAACCATAATAAGGTCTTACAAATAGCGGATCTCATGATCCAGTCTTAATACAAACAAGTAGCGGAATAATAAGCGTAGTAGTGGGCTCCATCTTCAGAGTCACAGGTAATGCTGACGATGGGAGATGATCCTAGTTGTCGTAGACCTCCTGCTGTCCATCTTCCTGATAGTCCTCCTCATAGTCTAGCCACGGGAATAGCCAGGGACAAAGCCACGAGTACTCTTTAAGTACTCACAAACTATCACTAACAAGTAAGGTAGTTCTAGTAGGAATCTTAAGCCCTAGGTTTATTTTTAAAAAGCCAGGTTTAACTACACAGAGTTTAGAAGTAAATAAAACTAATTTAATGTTCTAAATCACTTTAAGTGAGAACCTAGTTTTCATGTTCACAACCCTGTTGTGGTCAAGTCAAAGTCACAATTCATTTCACAAGTCATTTTGCAAACATCTAACGACGGAACAGTATGGCCACTCCGACTGTACATGACCGCGGACGTGGCTATTCGAATAGATTGACACTCTGCAGAGGTGGTACACTTTCACCACAAAATTCGATACATCCATCAGGGATAACGCTAAATCAATCCTACTTAGTATGCGGATAATTAATCATAACCTTTCAATTACACACTCTAGTATAGGCACCTCCCCTATGAGCTTGGCCTCCCAGCCATGGCCATCTGCCATCCTGGGCACTGCATAGGTGGACAACATCAAGAGGTAGCCTCAGCTCAAACCTTTTCTGTGAGGGAACACATACTAAGGCACATAAACTTCCGGCTAAGCCTTATCCAATTCAGGTATTGTGGTTGTACGGTAAAATTGGAATGGTATCGCATCCGAACCTAACCATCAGTTTTTATAAAGGGCTAAGGCTCATGCCTCAACATTTTCATCATCAAATCCTTTTATGTCCATAACACATGTCAAAACATTTCAATAGAATGAATCATCATTCCAAGGTTTTCATAATCATTTTCACCAAGTATTCCCATCTAAAGTGATCCACTTTTATGCTTAGCACTAGACACTAAAGTTAAGAGTGTTCACTAATGAGGGGTGCTAATCTCCAATCTCATGCCATAGAATGACATCTAAGTATAGGCCTAGTTTTGTACTCTTTAGTCTATCTATACTATTTCTCCAATACTCACAAAGCACTAACTAAAAGTAAAGAACTTTTGATAAAGCAAAAGAATAAAGCTTGCAAGTAAAACTTGGGATTGGTATAAATCAAAGGTATATAACCAAAGCATGCATAATGCATCTTTCTTAAGTTATTTAGCAAGAATTACTTGCAAGGTTCTAGATTTCTCATAATAGCTTGCATGGTTAACTTGTATAATTCTAGCTTGCCTTGGTTGGTGCAATGGTTGAAGTTCTCCTCTTCTTCTTCTTCTTCTTCTTCTTCTTGGTAGTACTCCTCCTCCTCGTATCCTTGGTCGGTACTATCGTCTATAAAGGGATACTGGGTACACAATCACCAAACAATACTTAACTATTTCTATCTAGCACACTAAGGCTCACACTTGATGATCTAGCATCATCACAATCATCACATGGATTAAAGACTAAATCTTGTTCATCTTATTTTAGAAAAGTAATTTCTACTCATTAAAAATAATTAAGATTTAATATTCTCCAATCAAAATATGGGATCATGTTGACACATGTCATCACCACATATTATAATACATGGGAATGTGATTTAAAGGGTTGGTCACATTTTATAAAGCTTATGTTTATCATTTAATAGATTTAAAGTGAGTGGAAATGCCTATATAGCATTATTTTGGTACTAGTCCAAAGTCACTGCATGTAAACCTAAATATTTTTACATATTCAGATAGATCTTATCAAATGTGATTTTTGAGAGTTGAAATCAACTCAAAAGCATTTATGGTTGAATTTTGAAAAATGTATGAAGTTGGAAAAGTCTTTGTCTTGTTATTTTTTTACTATAGATTATCTCTAACTCCAAATGATTTAAATCCAACGGGCTTGGATAGATAATTTCAATATCTTTCTAAAAAATTTGAATCATTCAATTTGGTTCAGTGAAACTCTCTGAATTGATTTTTGAATCTCTGGATAGAAAAGGGTTTTAACTAAAATGGAAAATCGATATTTGAATTTCTAGGCGTAAGAGGGAAAGCTAAACAGGTCGGCCCAACTGCACTGCACAGCATAGCGGGCTGCTGACAGAGGGGGTCCACCCATCAGTGAGACTAACTAAACGAAACGATATCTGCGAATCTGAGCCCTACGGTCTAATTCTAATCTAACAGTCGTGGTTCATCATCGATGACGAACTGCTCCGGTGAGAAATTAACCTAGCGCGGCGGTGGGGGTCTGGCGGGGCTCACCTTGGCTCTAGCTAGGGTCGGTGACAGGGGCGAATGGGGTTGTCGACGACGGAGGATCGATTGGCAGTCACGGCAGGTCTTGGGGTGGTCGAAATCAACGGCGCCCTTCTCCTCTAGAGCGGGCTCCGGCCAAATTTCAGTGAGGGAGAGCTCGCCTTGCTCCGGGAAGATGTGGGGGCGGATCAGTGAGGAGTGGTGAGTGCTAGGGTGTGGAAAAAGAGGCAGGGGAGGCCTCTACTTATACTACGGCGAGGGGACCGAATGGGGGCCTTGGCTTCGTCGATGGCGAACCTTCTGAGCTGACTAGCGTGGCGGAGGCTAGCGGACGGTGTTGTGTTCCTTGGCGGTTCTTATGGGCGTAATGGTGATGCGTGGGGCGGTGTGGTTTGGTCGAACGCGTGCGGCGCTCCGCGTGGACGCAAACGTGTTTGCGACGGCGTGCGGCAGCTGCGGGTCACGCGGCGGCGAACGGGGGTGTCTACGGGGTTGTTGTGATCATGGCAGGCGTGAGCGTGCACGAAGAGGGTGAGGCGCGGTCTGTGCGAGCCGGTCAGCTACGGCGAGATGGCGCGCTTTGGACATGGTGCAGAGGCAGTGGGTGCAATGTAGCTAGGGTGGTCCAGGGCTGGGCAGGGGTCGTGGCTTGAACAGTGGGTGGTGGTGGACCGAGGCATGTCTGGTGCGCGTCGTGGGCGAGGGCGGCGTTGCCTCTGGCGTGCTGCCTACTGTCAGCCGGCGACAACCAAAAATGGGTGGCGCTCCACTATGCACATGGCTAAGGGGGGGCTTGGTCTGGGGATTGGTTAGACGCGGGGGAGACCAGAGAGTGAAGAGAGGACCAAATGGTCGAGGATCACTGTGCCAAGCAGTGAAGTTTGGCAGTAGGTTAATTTGTGTAATTAAGGTGTTTGATGAAATGGCTACAAGAGAATTACTTTGAAATTTTTGAATGAAACTTTTTGAGTGGTTTGATCTTAAGCTTGAGTGTCTATGTTTGCTTGGAGAGGTCAAGTGGAATTGGTTTGATAGGTTTTTGAAAAGTGGGATCTTACCATATGAAATAGATTCAATTTTCAACTATCCATTAAATTGATTTGGAAAATGTTTTTGTAAGTTTGTAAAGTGGGCCTTGATACACTTTTACTTGGTCTAGAAAGGGGTGGAAAGAAGTAGAAATGTTTCTGTTAAAAATATTCTTTTAGGAACACTCAAAGTGACCTAGTGGTTAACTTTGGCCAAAATGACCATTTGCTTTCTTTATTCATATTTGATTTCTTTTTCTTTTGATTTTTTTTGTAATTGGCCTAGATGATGTAGCATTCACCTTTAAACCATTTCTCATCATTTTTAACAATCAAGCATGGCAATTACACTCAATTCTACACCAATGCAAATCACACAAGCATTCACATTCAAATTAGTAATAAAAGTTTTTGTTAACCCTAAATTGGGGTGATTAGAACTTGATAATCTTGATTAGAAGTTTTGGGGTGTTACAAACCTTCCCTTCTTAAACAAAATCTCATCCTGAGATTTAAGAAAAACTAGGAACTAAAGAGATCTGGAAACTCAGTCCTAATGTAATCTTCTCGCTCCCAGGTAGCTTCTTCTTTGGTATGGTTGCTCCATTGGATCTTGAGAAATTTGATACTCCGGGTCCTGGTGGTTCTGAAGGCTTCTTCCAAAATAAGAATGGGTATTTCACGATACGTCAGATCCTTGTTGATATCTATGGCTCGGTGATCGATGTTCTTGAACACTCCGGTCTTCTCCGGAACTTCTAGGCATTTGCGAAGTAACGAGATATGGAACACATCATGGATGGCTGACATCTCCTCTGGCAGTTCCAGTTGATAAGATACCTCTCCTCGGTGATTCAACATCTTGAAGGGTCCAATATATCTGGGGGCTAACTTTCCTTTCAGTTGAAAACATTGCATTCCTTTGAAGGGTGACACTTTGAGATACACGAAATCTCCGATATTGAAAGTCAGGTCTCTACGTCTCTTGTCAGCATAACTCTTCTGTCTGTCTTGGGCGGTCCTAAGGTGCTCATGGACTTTGTGAACCTTCTCTTTGGCTTCTCGTAAGATGTCGGGTCCAAAAATCTGACTCTCTCCTACTTGCGACCAATTCAAGGGGGTACGACACTTCCTTCCATACATAAATTCAAAGGGGTCCATTTGCAAACTGGCTTGATAGCTGTTGTTGTATGAGAATTTTGCGAAAGGCAGACAATCTTCCCATTTTGATCCATACTCTAGAACACAAGCTCTCAACATATCTTCTAAGATTTGGTTGACTCTTTCAGTTTGTCCATCGGTCTGCGGGTGATAGCTGTGCTGAAATTCAACTTGGTTCCTAATCCTTCTTGAACTTTCTGCCAAAATCTTGAAGTAAACTGGGTTCCTCAATCCGACACTATGGTCTTAGGGGTTCCATGCAAACTGACGATTCTAGCAATGTACAGCTCTGCTAGCTTCGAACTTTGGTAGGTTGTCTTGACAGGTATAAAATGGGCTACCTTGGACAGTCTATCACCTATGACCCAAATACAGTCATTTCCCCTACTAGATGTAGGCAAACCGGTGATAAAGTCCATTCCGACAGAATCCCATTTCCATTCCAGAATATGCAATGGTTGCAAAAGTCCTGCAGGTCTCTGATGTTCCGCCTTGACTCTCTAACAGATATCACACTTGGCTATGTAGCTTTCGATTTCTCTCTTCATCTCGTGCCACCAAAATTTCTCCTTCAAATCCTAATGCATCTTTGTTCCTCCGGGGTGGATGATAACCCACAAGTATAGGGGATCATGTGTAGCCTTTTCGATAAGTAAGAGTGTCAAACCCAATGAGGAGCTAAAGGTAGGATAAATATTCTCTCAAGTTCTATCAACCACAAATGCAACTCTACGCACACTAAACATTTGCATTATCTAGGAAATAAAACTAGAGCAACAATATGAGTAATAGAGATAGATTTGCATGATAATAAATAACAAGAAAGTAAAGCTAGTTGCTGTAGCAATAAAATACACCAAACTAACAGAACCATGAGTGTGGAATAGTGGTGGTAATTGTGGTGGCTTTGTCCAAGCTTAAATAGTGAATAGATCGGGTTCATTGTCTTCGATGCAGTTTTCTATGTGGGAGAGGCTAAATATACACGCGTTTCACTACTTGGAATTACATGTACTATATGATTGGATTGTTAGCAAACATCCGTAAGTACTAATCAATGCATTAAGGTTTCCCCAACCATAGCCTTAAGTTTAATGGTTCTCTTACTCCCCATACGTTAGCAGGTTCGGCGTAATCCTCATGTTTACATCACTCCGGTAGAACTCCCCCTTCCTTTTACACATACTACAAACCCTATGATGTTTAATCCATGCGCACAAATATAATGGACACCAAAGGACTGTAGCATATCAACATACAACTCTAATGAACCAAAGACGTTCAACCATTCAATCTAAGAACAAAGAAACTATGCAAACATGACAAAGATCATAGGATTATAACTTACAACATCAAACACCATGTTTACATATGACGGTACAATGGTGTGTGGTAGGATGAACCACTGCATACTAGGAGGATTAGGTGATGGAGATGGCAGTGAAGATGGTGAAGAGGTCGGCGGTGGCGCCGGCGCGGGGGACTCCTTCCCCGCCGCCGGTATCATGGGGGGAGCACCGCCCCTTAGCCCCCTTCCTTCATGGCTTCTTGGGAGCCCTCCCCCATGGAGATGGGATCCATGGGGGAGGCAAAAACTTGGTTCTGGTGGCTGCAAATTCATGGATGGAGATGCCCATGTGCGAATTAGGTTTCCTCCCTTTATATAGCTTCTCGGATTCCCGTCACCCCATCTTGGGCTGCAGTAAATAGGGCCTAAAAGGCCCGTCCGGACTCGTAATCAACTAAATTTTATGTCCAGAACGTTTGTCGTGAAATGTCCAACAACTTTGTAGTTGAAGAGTTTCCGTTTGACGCTGTTTTTTGACCCGAAACTTGACCATCTTCAAAAGGAGTTCCGAGACAGATTTCTGGAAAATCCCAATTTAACTCCAACAAGGTTTCCACTTATATTCTTGGTAATTCCTACACATCAAAGTGTAAAACAAGGACATTGTGCACTTTTGCAACTATTAGTAGGTTAGTCCAAATAAATCATAAACTTTATACAAAAAGGAGTGTCAAAAGCATATTATTAGCATAAAAACATCAAAAATTATAAATACGTTATGGACGTATTAGTGGATAGAATAAAGAGTATCATGAGCTTCTTGCATGATAACTTGCTTCAGCTCCGAATCTGCTGGCACAAAAATACGTCCTTTGTACCACAAAACTCCTTCATCCTCGGTGAATCTAGGTACCTTTCCTGTACCAATACGACGTTTGATTCCGTCGATACTTGCATTTCCTTTCTGCGCCTCCTTGATCTGACTGATCAAAGTGGGTTGAAGTTCAATGCTAGCTAAAAATCCTTTGCTAACTAGCTCCATTCTAAACTGCTCCAACTCTTCATGCAAACTTGGTTGGGCTTCTTTGATCATGGTGTTTAATCTACACGGCAATCTGCTAAGAGCATCCGCTACCACATTGGCTTTGCCGGGGTGATAGTGAATGTCAAGGTCATAATCCTTTATTAACTCTATCCATCGCCTTTTCCTCATATTCAGATCCTTCTAGGTGAAAATATACTTTAGACTGTTGTGATCCGAATAAATCTCATAGCGGTAACCCATCAGGTAATGACACCATGTCTTCAAGGCTAAAACTACGGCTACTAGTTCAAGGTCATGGGTATGGTAGTTTTGCTCATGCTAGTTCAGTTGTCGGGACATATATTCTATGACTTTGCCTTCTTGCATCAACACACATCCGAGACCAATCTTGGATGCATCACAATACACATCAAAAGGCTTCTTGATATCTAGCATAATCAGAATTCGTGATGAAATCAATCTCTTCTTGAGCTCTTGAAAACTTGCTTCACATTTGTCTGTCCATTCAAACTTTTCATCTTTCTTCAACAACTGGGTCATTGGTCTTGCGATGCTCGAAAATCCATCAACAAACTTACGGTAATATCCCGCTAATCCGAGAAATGCACGGACCTGGGTTTGAGTGGTTGGGGCTTCCCATTCTTCAACATCTTTGATCTTGGCGGGATCAACAACGACTCCTCCTGCCGACACAATATGTCCGAGGAATCCTACTTCCTTCAACCAGAACTCACACTTACTAAACTTGGCATACAACTGATGCTCTCTAAGGGTTTCAAGGATGGTTCTCAGGTGTAGCACATGGTCTTCTTCTGACTTTGAATAGATTAGAATATCATCGATAAAAACAACGACTAACTTATCCAGAAAGTTCATAAAAATCTTATTCATGAGATTCATGAAATAAGCGAGGGCATTGGTTAATCCAAAAGACATGACCGTATACTCATACAATCCATATCTGGTGGTAAAGGCAGTCTTTGGAATATTCGTTGCACGAATCTTGTGTTGATGATAACCAGTTCTAAGATCAATCTTAGAAAACACTCTGGCACTAGTCAACTGATCAAACAGATCCTCAATCTTTGGTAGTGGGTACTTGTTCTTGATGGTGACATCATTCAGCTTCCCGTAATACGTGCAAAAACGGTTACCTCCATCTTTCTTATCCACAAACAAAACAGGTGATCTCCATGGCGATGCACTTGGTTAAATGAAACCTTTCTCCAACATAGCATCAAGTTGCTTCTTCAGCTCCACTAATTCAGATGGGTTCATACTATAAGGTCTCTGAGCTATGGGTTCACAAGTCATTTTGCAAACATCTAACGACGGAACAGTATGGCCACTCCGACTGTACATGACCGTGGACGCGGCTATTCGAATAGTTGACACTCTACAAAGGTGGTACATTTTCACCACAAAATTCGATACATCTGTCAAGGATAACCCTGAATTAATCATACTTAGTATGCGGATAATCAATCATAACCTTTCAATTACGCACTCTAGTATAGGCACCTCCCCTATGAGCTTGGCCTCCTAGCCATGGCCATCCGCCATCCTGGGCACTACATAGGTGGACAACATCAAGAGGTAGCCTTACCTTAAACCTCTTCCGTGAGGGAACCCATACTAAGGCACATAAACTTCTGGCTAAGCCCTACCCAATTCAGGTATTATGGTTGTACGGTAAAATTGGAATGGTATCGCATCCGAACCCAACCATCAGTTTTTATAAAGGGCTAAGGCTCATGCCACAACATTTTCATCATCAAATCCTTTTGTGTCCATAACACATGTCAAAACATTTCAATAGAATGAATCATCATTCCATGGTTTTCATAATCATTTTCACCAAGTATTCCCATCTAAAGTGATCCACTTTTATGCTTAGCACTAGCCACTAAAGTTAAGAGTGTTCACTAATGAGGGGTGCTAATCTCCAATCTCATGCCATAGAATGACATCTAAGTATAGGCCTACTTTTTTACTCTTTATGCTATCTATACTATTTCTCCAATACTCACAAAGCACTAACTAAAGTAAACAACTTTTGATAAACCAAAAGAATAAAGCTTGCAAGTAAACTTGGGATTGGTATAAATCAAAGGTATATAACCAAAGCATGCCTAATGCATCTTGCTTAAGTTATTTTGCAAGAATGACTTGCAAGGTTCTAGCTTGCTCATAATAGCTTACATGGTTAACTTGTATAATTCTAGCTTGCCTTGGTTGGTGCAGTGGTTGAAGTTCTCCTCTTCTTCTTCTTGGTAGTACTCCTCCTTGTATCCCTGGTCGGTACTATCGTCTATAAAGGGATACGGGGTACGCAATCACCAAACAATACTTAACTATTTCTATCTAGCACACTAAGGCTCACACTTGATGATCTAGAATCATCACAATCATCACATGGATTAAAGACTAAATCTTATTCATCTTATTTTAGAAAAGTAATTTCTACTCATTGAAAATAATTAAGATTTAATATTCTCCAATCAAAATATGGGATCATGTTGACACATGTCATCACCACATATTCTAATACATGAGAATGTGATTTAAAGGGTTGGTCACATTTTATAAAGTTTAAGATTACCATTTAATAGATTTAAAGTGACTAGAAATGCCTACATAGCATTATTTTGGTACTAGTCCAAAGTCACTACATGCACACCTAAATATTTTTATATATTCAGAGATATCTTATCAAATGTGATTTTTGAGGGTTGAAATCAACTCAAAAGCATTTATGGTTGATTTTTGAAAAATGTTTAAAGTTGGAAAAGTCTCTGTCTTGTTATTTTTACTATAGATTATCTCTAACTCCAAATGATTTAAATCCAACGGGCTTGGATTGATAATTTCAATATCTTTCTAACAAAATTTGAATCATTCAATTTGGTTCAGTGAAACTCTCTTAATTGATTTTTGAATCTATGGACAGAAAATGGTTTTAACTAAAATGGAAAATCGATATTTGAATTTCCAGGCCTGAGTGGGAAAGCTAAACTGGCCGGCCCAACTGCACTGCACAGCACAGCAGGCTGCTGATAGAGGGGGTCCACCCGTCAGCGAGACTAACTAAATGAAACGGTATATGTGAATCTGAGCCCTACGATCTAATTCTAATCAAACGACCGTGGTTCATCATCGACGACGAACTGCTCCGACGAGAAATTAACCAAGCACGGCGGTGGGGGCCTGGCGGGGCTAACCTGGGCTCTGGCTAGGGTCGACGACATGGGCGAATGGGGTTGTTGACAACGGCGGATCGATTGGCAGTCACGGCAGGTCTTCGGGTGGTCGAAATCAACGGCGCCCTTCTCCTCCAGCAGCGGCGGGCTCCGGCCAAATTCCGGCGAGAGAGAGCTTGCCTTGCTCCAGGAAGAAGTGGGGTAGGATCAGTGAGGAGTGGTGAGTGCTGGGATGTGGAGAAAAGTGGCAGGGAAGGCCTCTACTTATACTACGGCGAAGGGACCGAATGGTGCGGGCGTGAGCTCGTCGGTGATGACACTACAGGCGGCTAGCGGCATGGCGGAGGCTAGCGGACGGTGTTGTCTTCCCTGGCTGATCTTATGGGTGTAATGGCAAGGCGTGGGGCGTTTTGGTTTGGTCGGGGACGTGCGGTGCTCCGCGCGGACGTAGAGGTGTTTGCGACGGTGTGCGGCAACTGTGGGTCGCGCAGCGGCAAACGTGGATGTTTGCAGGGTTGTTGTGATTATGGCGGGCGTGAGCGTGTGTGGAGAGGGTGAGGTACGGTCTGTGCGAGGCGGACGGCTACGGCGAGCGGGCGCGCTCTGGACATGGTGCAGAGGCGGTGGGCGCGACGTAGCTAGGGTGGTCCAGGGCTGGGCAGGGGTCGTGGCTTGGACAGGGGGTGGCGGTGGACCGAGGCGTGTCTGGTCCGCATCGTGGGGGAGGGCGACGTTGCCTCTGGCATGCTGCCTACTGTCGGCCAGCGATGACCAAAAATGGGCGGCGCTCCACTGTGCAACGGCTAAGGGGGGCTTGGTCTGGGGCTTGGTTAGACTCAGGGGAGACTAGGGAGTGAAGAGGGGACCAAATGGTCAAGGATCACTGTGCCAAACAGTGAAGTTAGGCAGTAGGTTAATTTGTGTAATTAAGGTGTTTGATGAAATGGCCGCAAGAGAATTAATTTGAAATTTTTAAATGAAACTTTTTGAGTGGTTTGATCTTAAGATTGAGTGTCTATGTTTGCTTGGAGAGGTCAAGTGGAATTGGTTTGATAGGTTTTTGAAAAAGTGGGATCTTACCATATGAACTAGATTCAATTTTCAACTGTCCATTAAATTTATTTGGAAAATGTTTTTGTAAGTTTGTAAAGTGGGCCCTGATACACTTTTACTTGGTCTAGCAAGGGGTGGAAATAAGTAGAAATGTTTCTATTAAAAATCTTCTTCTAGGAACACTCAAAGTTACATAGTGGTTAACTTTAGCCAAAATGACCATTTGCTTTATTTATTCATATTTGATTTCCTTTTCTTTTGCTTTTTTTTGTAATTGGCCTAGATGATGTAGCATTCACCTTTAAACCATTTCTCATCATTTGTAACAATCAAGCATGGCAATTACACTCAATTCTACACTAATGCAAATCACACATGCATTCACATTCAAATTAGTAATAAAAGTTTTTGTTAACCCTAAATTGGGGTGATTAGAACTTGATAATCTTGATTAGAAGTTTTGGGGTGTTACATCCTACAACTATGCCAAGCACTCAACAACCAAGATGAGCCCCTTCATGATCGTATATGGTTTCGATCCCCTCACCGCGCTGGACATCCTACCACTACCTCTCCATGAGTGCACCAATATGGACGTTGAGAAGCACGCTCAAGCTATGAAGAAGCTTCACGAAGAAAGAAGAGCTACTATTGAACAACAAGTCCTTCGCCAAGCTTCAAAGTTAAACAAGGACAAGCAAGAGTTGATCTTCGAAGAAGGTGATCTTGTGTGGATACACCTAAGCAAATACAGCTTCCCCAAGGAACACGATTCCAAGCTTAAGCCAAGAGGAGATGGTCCCTTCAAAGTCATCAAGAGAATCATCAACAATGCCTACATCATCGACATACCGACATCCAAGTACCTTGCAAGCAATACATTCAACGTCAAGGATCTCTCACTGACGAGGGTTTAACTCATCAATGCCCATTGTTATGGACTTGGGTTTTGGAGAAGAGAGGAGTGCTGGAGATCTCGGTACGGCTAGTACACAAGCACACAGGGACGCAAGGTTTACCCAGGTTCAGGCCTCGTAGAGGACCCTACTCCTGCTTGTCTGCTCTTGATTGATGATGATCCGAAGGATTACAATGTCGCCGATGGCGGTGTATGCGCAGATTAGATCTGGCGTATGTGCTAGGTTTTGCGGTGTCTAGATCTATTGTGGTGTAGCGTGTCCTCCTCGTTGGACCCTCCTAGCCTTTATATATGGGGAGGCTAGGTCTCAGGTACCAATACGAATTGGTTACAAGTTCTATTCAAACTCTAGTATTGAGACTTCCTTGTCTTGTGCGTCTGGGAGTCCGTGTCCATTTGGGCTTCATACCACTCGAACCGTCATAGGCGCCATGAGCCTTGGCAATTCGTCGAGTGGACCTTCCGTCGAGCCACACCAGGTAGGATGTAGTCGAGTGCCTATTGGGCATACCCATGTCAGTAGCCCCCAAGTGTCCATGTGAATCATAGATTCGGATGGAGACTCAGAAGTCTTGATCTTTGCATTAGGATGTCGGAGCCGACAATCGTGTTGAGTGCGAAGCACTTGCCCGAAAATTCATCGGGTCAGCCGAATTTGTAGTAGTTCATGGGGATGATGGTAAATGTGCCTGGTGCGCTCGACGGATCGGGACCAGTTAATTGCTCCAGGGCAAAAACAACGATGCCTACTCAAACTCGAGTCCCCAGACTCGAATTCAGAAAAGTGCTGGTGTAATTCGACTCAGGCCGCGGAGGTCTTATAGAGTCGAATTCCAGTGTGTAAATGTGAGCACTCGACGCGTCCGTCAAGGCTTATTCATCGTACCTGTAGGTACGGATTATCTCTGGTAGAGCATAGCAGATGCGTTGCCAGGCCTTATCTTCACGCTGCAAGCGTGGCATCTGAAATTTTGGTCATCGCGGAGATGATTCGGGTGGCCCAGGAGATGTAATCTCTTTGTAGGGAAAATATGAGGCGGCGTCGCCATAGAATTCGAGTGTGGATATTATCAACACATAGTACGATGTACAAGAATAAATAATCATAGGGTGCGTGACCAGCGCTCCCTATGGGAGTAGCCCCCGAGTGCCTACTCGAGTCGTACACTCGAGTGGGGACTATAAGTATTTTGCGACTGCTTTTGTCTTTTGCTTGTTTCAGTCGAATATGCTTTCAGCGTTCCCTATGGGAGTAACCCGAAGCCCAGAATCAAATCGTAGATTCGAGTGAAGGGTTTTCATAATGCTTGGATATCTTCAGAAATTTCTTTGGGTGTGCGGCCAGCGCTCCCTATGGGAGTAGCCCCCGAGTGCTTAGTCGAATCGTGGATTCGAGTGAGGATTCAGAGCGTACCACTTGAAGATCTTGTATACGCACATTCAACGCTCCAGTTTAGAGTAGCCCCCGAGTGTCTGGCGGAGTCGTAGACTCGGGCAGAGACTCGAGTATTGTATCTTGTAGACGTAGTAGACAATCACGCGAGGAGAAACCATTGACCCGGAAGTGCATCGAGTCAGCGTCTCACGCATAAGGAGCCAAGAGTCGACGATGTAGTTAAAGACATGTGGCGATTATCCAGGTGAGTCGACGATGCAGATGGAGTCGACACAGTCATTTCTGTCGGGTGCGCGACCAACGCTGCGTGTGTGTAGTATCAGGCGATGCAACCATCCGAGGAGGTACTCGACTCGGGTCTTGAGTGTATGTCGTAGCCAGTTGTTTTGTCGACTCCTGTTGGAGGACCCGATAGAATAGCTCAACGCAGTCGACGTCCTTGTAAGCTGCATAAAACATTAAGAATTGTGAAGTACTTGTATCTTGTAAAGAATATTTGCCCGTCGACTAATAAATTAATATTCTAGTGCCAATCAAGTCGAAACTTTTGCACTGCATGCTAGGCCTTTTCGTTAGCCTGATTAACCTTAGTCTCAGTATCTTGTCGAGGCACTCGGAGTTCAAGGATTCGACGATCAGGCAGAATCAGCTACTCGGGCTGTCGCGTATAAGGCGCTCAAGTTCGTAGAGTCGACGGCACATTAGGTTACTCGAATAGGGCGCAGCCCCCGAGTGTTTCGAGTGCGAGTTAAAAAGAAATCAGCTCTAAGTAGAGAGAAACTTAGCTTTATTGATATGCCGTGATGAACGAGTCGCAAGATCCGATGCGATCGGCGGGTCGCGGGAGTCGAAGATTGTAGCGGCTCACGATCGCGGGAGTTGAGGGAGCCCCCGAGTCACCCGATATGAAGACCGCAACCGGTCGTTGAAATTGAAGACCGTGGCGGGTCGCCGAAGTGGAGGGAGCCCTAGAGCCCCAAGTCATTGGAGTCGAAGATCGTAGCGAATCGCTGGAGTCGAAGACTGCAGCAGGTCGCGAGATCGACACCGGACGAGTAGTCAACGTGGCGGTCGATAGTTGTGAAGCGGTCATGTAGTTGACGTAGCAGTGGGTCACGCGGCGAACGTAGTCGACGCGGCGGATCGAAATCGCGTGATGATAACGAATTGCCGCATCTGAAGACTGTAACGGGCCACATCAGTCGAATATCGTCTCGGGTCACTGCACCCGAAGATCGCAGAAAGGTCGCCGGAGTCGAAGGATGCGGCGAGTCGCCGTAGAGGAGGGAGCCCCCGAGCGCGCGAGTCACTGGAGTCGAGGACCGAAGTGGCTCATACGGCGGAGTCGAAGGAGCCGCCGAGTGTACTCAACGCGGTCGGGCAGAGCCAACGGAGGACGCATAGTCGAGGTCAACAGAGTCGCACGGTGGACCCGGAGTCGACACAGCGACGAGTCATGTGATGGGCCGAGTTGAAGCGGCAACCATGTAGTCGTGTGCTCAACGCTGCAGACAAGGGTCGACGATGCGGAGTCGCGCGGTGGACGGATTTTAGTCACCCGAAGTCGACACGGTGCACGTGCCGAAACTGTCAAATATCTTGATCTCAATGTTTTTTGTTACCTTCCTAGTAGTTGTGCGTACGTAGTTGATGTTATCATCGACACTTGGTCTTCCTTGGGTCCGTACCAATCTCTACTTTTCACGCGATCTTTCCTTTTATTATTTTTCTCAGTACTTGATCTTTCTATGGAGAGGAGGGTTGTCACAGGTGCAGGATCATCGGGTAATTTCTCTTCACGAACCAGCCAATCGAGTGCCGGTCTTAAACATCCGTGCGTGTGTCTGGACAAAAAATAAAATCCATGCACGTACGCATGAGTTAGCACGTGGGTTAGGCACCTTATTCCTCCTCTTTTCCTTGAGCTCAATCGGACGGCATCATCTGACATTGGTCTTTTCTTTTTCTTTCCTCTTCGGTAAATAGGAGAAATAGGAGCACCGATCGTAACTATTTTTTGGAAATTGATGCCGTGATTCTTCTTTGTTGAGACAAGGTCATATGACAGATCTCTTTTCCTTGCAGCTTGTGTTCAACACGTACAACCTCCGTGCATCTAGTTTTCGGTCGCCGCCGAATATAAAATTCTTGGTGTTGTAGATCAGATCATCCGAGCAAGAGGACGGTGTTTGACGTTGAGCCATGTGTCTGTGTCGTGAAGAAGAATTCAATAACGGAGATGTTGATGACGAAGTTTCACGCGTCGGCGCATATCTGTTCCCCGGATTTCGGCGACTCGTAGATCGCTGGTGTTGGGGCCGTCGAGACCGCAACATCAACGGTACCAGTTCCCACAGACGGCGCCAATTGACGAGGGTTTAACTCATCGATGCCTATTGTTATGGACTTGGGTTTTGGAGAAGAGAGGAGCGCTGGAGATCTCGGTACGGCTAGCAAACAAGCACACAGTGACGCAAGGTTTACCCAGGTTCAGGCCTCGTAGAGGACCCTACTCCTGCTTGTCTGCTCTTGATTGATGATGATCCGAAGGATTACAATGTCGCCGATGGCGGTGTATGCGCAGATTACATCTGGCATATGTGCTAGGTTTTGTGGTGTCTAGATCTATTGTGGCGTAGCATGTCCTCCTCGTTGGACCCTCCTAGACTTTATATATAGGGAGGCTAGGTCTCAGGTACCAATACGAATTGGTTACAAGTTGTATTCAAACTCTAGTATTGAGACTTCCTTGTCTTGTGCGTCTGGGAGTCCGTGTCCATATGGGATTCATACCACTCGAACCGTCATAGGCGTCATGAACCTTGGCAATTCGTCGAGTGGACCTTCCGTCGAGCCGCACCAGGTAGGATGTAGTCGAGTGCCTATTGGGAATACCCATGTCACTCACCCTACCATGGAGATGTGCAAGATGACAACCATGAAGAGTCGAGGACGACTCTTTCCCAAGGGAGGGGGAGCTGATGCAGCCTGTCCTACAGATGCTCCTACATCTACACCACCAAGTCCCCCAAGTGGACCAATGACTCGTGCCCGAGCCAAGATCCTTCAAGCTAAGGTGAATTCGTTTCTCTCATCATGTGACTTTGACATAAACTTGATTGGCTTGCTACTTCATGCCACTACTCTGTGCATTATCATGTATGAAACCCCGCCGCGTCGACCCACGAGGCCGGAAGCTACACCTGTCCTGAAGCTTCCAGAGCCGGAGAGTCCGCCTGAGTCAAGCCAGAATGTCTGTCACAGCTGGAGTGTCCGGCTTACACCAACCCCGTCCTGGCGCGTATGCTACATCAGACTCTACCCGGACACTACCCGGAGTGTACGGCCACCCCGGACTGTCCGATCCACTCGACCCGGACTGTCCAGCATAAAGATGGGCCTACGAGCCATAGTTATGCCCTGTGGCCCATGTACCCCCTACTTCACCCAGAACTCTACTTTAATGCCTAAATTACCCCCAAACTTGTGGCTGGCCTATATATAGTCCCCCACCTCTATTGTAAACCCTATGCTTGATGTTTGGAATTAGTGGAAACCCCTTGTGGATCTATCTAGTTCTTGCCTCATGCTCCTTTGATAGAGGAGAACCAAATATCACAAATCTCGTAGGAGTTTGCATCGTGCCTATGCGTTGTATAAGGCCTAGCCATCGGAGTTCCTTTTCCTAGACATCAAGATCTCATCGAGTCTCACTCCTTGCCGTACCAGTTCAAGAGAGAGTCCTCCGCCCGATGCCGATCCTAGGGATTGTGTCGGACCGGTAGCCACCTGCGTGAGCAATTGGCTTGTATCGTGTCTTCGTGTGTGTGTGTGTTCATCGTGTTCTTCCTGCATGAGTTCACGTGTTTGCTCTCTCTCCCTCATCCCCACACTCACTCCGCCTCGATTTTAATTGATTCATGAAAGATCGGGCCATCCCCGAGGTTGCCCCACAACAGACGCCCAGCTCTAGCAATATGGAAGTAATAAACACGATCTCTACTAATGAGCATTCCACAAGCTTTTAAAGTAGAGAAACCAACATGTCGCTCACCTAGCACTGGTTGCAACTCACCTAGGTTGAAGCCTAGGGTAATGGCAAGCACGGTGATGGCGCCTCCACCTGTGACTGGTCATTCGCTTTGGGAGGATTGATGCTCCAGGTAGCGCACAAGAATTGCTGGATGTTGAATATTCTTCGCCTTGCTTACTCTAGAGGTAAAGCTCATTCCATTATAATATTGTTCCAGGGAAGGGTCTAAGCCAGTAAAGGATGCGCGTAAGTCATTATCATTATTGTTTAGAAAATTGAAACATGCGCACCATTCATCTAGTGATAGAGAATAATTGTTGTTCTTAAGTTGGAAATAAATCATGTCCTCTCCATTCCATGCTTTAACGGTGCTATGCAAAGAACTTAGAAATTCAAGAGCTAACCGACGATAAGTAGGCACATCATTGAATACAAAGTTTTGCAGGCCAACCTTATTGCAAAGTAAATTGAAGTCATTAGAAATACTATAGCACCCTGCTAAAACCACTACTAGAAAATCGTTGTGTTTTTGTGCACTACATCATCATGACCGCATGCTCATGTCATCATGCCACCTTGCATTTGAGCATCGTCATCAGCATGCATGGTTTTTGTCTAAACTTTTTACGAAACGCCTAGTTTTGTTTTCCAAATATTCCCGTCTTTATTCAAATTAAAACACCGGTCTTCCGGATTATTTTATCTCGTCTAAAAATAGTTTACAAAAGCCCCATTTTAAATAAATAAAATATTTTAAAATTGTTTTTAGGAGGCAGCCCGCCAGGCCCGAAAGCCCGGTCGGCCACCTCCAGATAAAAATCTAGTCCTAACCCTAGCTACCCAATCCTACCTACCCCTGATCCTACCCACTCCCCATCACTGCCGCCACCCTGGCACCCCTCCACCTCACCCCGCATGGACCCTCCTTCCTGTTTTTTTCTCTCCCAACCACCAACCGTGCGTGCGCCAACCCCTCTCCTCCACCCTGCCGCCATCCGCGCACGGCACCAACCCGACCGCACCCCTCCTGGGCGTGCTCCCCAACCTATCCTCCCGACTGCTCCCGAAAACCCCCGCCCTGCCTCGTTTTCTCGCTGCACCCCCACCTGCCCCGGTACCACCACCCAGGTTCCTCTCTCCCCCTCCCCTACCCCGCTCGCATCTCACCCCGCCATCGCCAGCTACCCCGCCGCCGAGGCTGCCTCCGCCTGCGAGCTCCCTCTCGGGCCACCTCCCTCCATCCCTCGCCGCCCGCCCTACCGACCTCGCCGTCCACCGCCGCCTCCACCCACTTCTCCGGCCCGTCCTCCCCGGTCGTCGGCCGCCTCGGGGCCCTCTCACCTCGCCTTGCCACCCCCTCCGCTCCGGCCGTGCCGCAGGTCTCCTCGCCGCCAAGATCTCCTCCGCAGCAACCGGGGCCCCGTCTTCCTCACCTCCTCATGTCGTGGCCAGTCTCACCGTCGTTTTCTCCTTGCCGCCTGGCCTCCCCGGCTCGCCTTCGCACGCTCCGCCACGGCCCCACCTCCCTGTACTGCTGTTGGGCTCCCTCGCCCTCGTCCGCGACACAGCGCCCTTTCTCCCCCGAGCTCGCCGCGGCACCCGCCGTTGTGCCTCCCTCAGAGCCCCACGCCTTCCGCCGTCCCTACGGTGCTCTCCACCGCACCGCATCCTCTGCCAGCGGCCGCCGGCTCCGAGCGCCCCGTAGCCAGCACGTCCGGAGTGCGCCACCTCCTGCCCGTCACCCGGAGTCTCACCAAGGCCGCCCTGCACCGCGTATGTGCCTCACCCTGTCCGCGGCTCCCCGCTAGGCCACCTCCAGCACGCCGATGTTCCCCAGCAAGCCTCGCTTCGCTTTGAGTTGCACGCCCTCGAGCTGTTCCCTCGTGCGCGAGCTGCTGCTCTTGTTCCTGGCCGTGGTGCTCTTGTGTTTAGGAGATGTTAGAACCGAACAGAGTACTACTTTATCTGAGGCTAGACCAAAGGCTTTGCCTCCATCCATAATGTGCCTGACGCCTCCGAAGACCCATATGCCGATCCAAGTTCTCCATCGATGATAAAGTCGGAACAACAAGACCGTCGTCGTGAACATCAAGGCCTCCTCCACGTACACCAAGATCTTCGACCCGGTATCTAAACACGCCGAGATCCCTGGACGCCATGATCTTCTTTCCGGCTGTGAAGACCGATCCCTCGGACGGCAAGTTCTCCGATGCCCGAGGACCCGGACGCCAAGGTCGCCGACAAGGAACGCCAAGTTCTTCATCCCGGACGCCATGACCGTCTACACGGGCCCGAAGACCATTGGTACCCGATCCATCCAAGTTCTCCACGGATGTGACAAGATTCCCCTTCCTAGACCCGAGGACCGCAGATGCGACAAGATCTACTTACGTTGTCCGAGAACGTTCCCTCTGAGACCGATCCCGAACCCCGTCGACCCCTCGGATCCCCAAGTTCGCCAAAACCCCATGTGTGACCCCTTTATCCGAGACCCCTATTTTTATAATATGATATAATCAAATGTTGCATATTCAATTGTTCATGCTTGCATACATGTCATCTGGTGGGTTGGGTTAAATAGTCGATTCATCTAAATTAAATATGGAGTCTATATGCGGGATATCTTTGTCTTATTCCGGACTCCATTTAAATTTGTGTAGCGAACCAATGCCCTGTTTTGCCTTGTTAATACAACATTTAAATTGCGGCGTTTCTAAATAACTTGAATCGCCTAATTAATTGTCGGGACCCCGGTTCCGCTTAATATTGCCTAATTGCACCGCATCTGTGCCATGTCATACATCATACATGCATCATGCCCGATCTTCTGTCGTAGTATTAAATAGTGCATCCAGTGTTTCTTTTAGTGATTTGCTTCTTCGCGGATTAGGCCGTTGAGTGGATGCGAGTATCGACAAGTTCTCCAGATATGATCCGTCGGCAGTGTTTCCTAGGCGAGCATCCCTTCCCCTTCTACCAATTTTGTGTTTATAGTCTTTATTTCCTCCTGTTGATCTATTGCTATCCGTGTTGCGATGCTTTATTTTCCGTGTACCATTTATATTCCCTGCAACCTCTATATTGCCATGGACACATCCTATTTCCTGTTGTTTGATAGATAGTCGGCCTTGCGAGTCGTAGTTGCTTGCTTATGTGTTGCTTCGCATCGTTGTCGTTCCACCGTTGATGGCAAGTTGGCACATGACAAATGGTGGAGATGCTTTATGGTGGAAAGGATCATGACTTCAAATACAACTATTAAATTGTTGGGATAGCTAATGAAACTGGCACCGGTGGGCTATTACATGCTATTGGTTTTTCATGCCCACTTGTGTCCCGTAGGCCCCGAGTACTTGATACTTGTTCCTTGAATTTTCGCACTATCCACATACGGGAGACTCTATGAATCCCCCTTAGCCAGAGCTTGATTCGTTTCTTATTTCTTGGGGCCACAAACTAGTTTGGGGCTTTATTACAATCCTGTACTTATGCCATGTTTTACTGCTTTATTTAAGATTGTGCGTGGAGCACCTGTACTGTTTTGGATCGTGCCACGTTTTCGCGGTATCGACAAGCCCAGTCACACTTTTGGGTTCCCAGTCGTTTACAGCCATCGTCACAAACCCTAGGTCCGTTCCGGAGCCGGCCAACTTTGTTACGGGTAGCTTAGTAGGGTGGCCCCCTGAAATATTTTATAAATCTTGTGATTGCTTTGTCGTGAAAGCCTTGTTGGGTTTTGATTTGGTTTTTCCGAGGTTGATCGTGTGTGTGTTGCTATTTGTGCACCCCAGTAGGATAAATCTTTCTGAAAGCCGTGTCTGCGGATATGGACGACTTGGAGCACAATATCTCGATCATAGACAAGCATAACTAAAGTAGTGCTATAAATTTGACTTAATATGTGACTAGTAATCAGCTCAAGTATAACGGAATGGATATTAAAAGTGCCAACAACTGGTGGAACTGGGATGTATCTTGTCATGCTATACCTGCCTAGTTAGTATCGCAACTCCAATGGAATGAAATAGAAGTGCCAACAACTATTGGGTTTGGGATGTCGCATGCTAATTGTATCTGACTAGTAAGTACTGCAACCACAACCGAATGGTTAATCAAAACTGCCCACTACTTATGCTATCAGGATGACTCATGCTATCTATATCTGACTAGTAAGTGCTTCAACTATAATGGAATGAATAAAACTGCCAACTGTGTGAGTTCCTTGGTTTGACTTCCTCGTTTGGTCTTGAGGGGGAATACCAGGATGGGTATGATTGGTGTTAGTATCAGGTTGGTTCCGAATAGGTCTTCCTTATCCCTCTCTAATAGCCGCCAGTTTTACTGAGTCTCTATAGGTTGTTTATTGTTGCTGCGCTGCCGCTTCAGTCCACCATACCTATGTAGGCGAGAGCCGCCGAATTCTAGCCTCGCTGTCTTGGCCTCGCATCGACGCCTCCTCTTTTCCTTTGCCCTTTGTCGGCACCCCTTTTGTTTTAGCAGGTTTGAGTTTGACGTCGTTAATAGGGTTACCCTTCCGGCTTGGCCTGGGCAGGGTTATGGACGCTATTGGTTATTCTTCAGGGCTCTTAGCCCCATTTTCATCTTGTCCGTACTCGGACGCTGTATCGTTTTCAAGGTGATTTGGATCTTTGTATTGTATATCTGTATTCTTGGGTCATGGAGTCGTTGTTGTATATATATGTTCTGTGGGGTCCATCGTGGACTAATGTGTAATGGTATTACTTTATTTTCCACCCGCACAAAAGTGCCTGGTGGGCGTCCTTGAATCGTTTTTATGCGGGTTTAGCGAAAAGGGCTAAAACTGGCATAGGGCCGATTCGAGGGTGTTAAAAATACTGAGTTGATTCAATAAAATGGGGAAAGCCCACTTGGTTGCCTTCACTTCTCGGTTCTTCATCCTGTTGAAGCGATCACGTTGGGGCTCATCCTTGAACCGTATGCCCATGCGTTCTTGAGCGACAGCCTGAGAAGCGCTAGCGGAGGCACGAGCACGAGTTTGGATCCTTGTGTTCATCATCTAAAATACCAAGGAAAGATAAAATTAAAACTTTTTGATCCAACAATAATAAACATAACATATTTCTCATCATAGCACACTAAAGAATCCCCTCAAAGTAATAATCTAGGCAAGAGAATCATGGCAATAGTTCATAGTAGGTCTCACTCTAGATTGATAATGATAACAGATGAAGATGAATTTGCAAAAATTAATTGGAGGATCGGAGGAGAAACATACCGTATATCACTTGTGTGTGAGGAAATTGAACGAAATTGAGTAGAGATGAAGATCTCTTGATGTTTTGAGAGTGTTTGGAGGTAGAAGAGAAAAAATGATTGAAGTTTTGGGGTTGTAGGTACCTCCCGTGGCGATTTTGTGGTCGGACGCAACTATACAACCGGAACTATACTGCCGGAACAACTTGTTCCCGCCGTATAGTTGGTCTGCTGTCAAAAATTTAGGGTTTCCACCTGGCAGCGCAGCTATACATCCATAACTATACGGCCGGGATTTTTCATCCCGGCCGTATAGAGGTTGTCAGGCTTTCTATACCTGGAAAAGAAATTTTACGAAGGCATCGATATCTATACGGCCGGAACTATACGGCCGAAATTTTTATTCCCACCATACAGTTGGTCGTTAAACCATCAGTACTTGGGAAAGAAAAATTATCGATGGCAAAGATATCTATACGACCGGAACTATACAGTCAAAATTTTTATTCCTGCCGTATAGTTGGTCGTTAAACCTTCTGTAGCCATCAAAAATTATCTGTTTCTTCGAGAATTCTTTCTTATTCTGAAATTTAGCGAAACACCTTGTTTTTGATAGACAAATAAAAGTAAAAATTATCGACCAACAAGAACATGTATAAAGCAGAATTTTTAGTACTACCGAAGTTCTTCTCCTCAATTGGAGCTTTCTAGCACTCTTTATTAAATATAAAACTTAAACTAAAACTTAAAAAACTTTACTCAAACCTTTATTTCACATGGGTTGCCTCCCATGTAGCACTCTTTTATGGTCAATAGCTTGACCTTGATGTTGCTCACTTAGGCCAGATGAGTGGAACACCCTCTCAAAATAGTTGGCCTTCAAAGTGATGGCCTCCTTTTCATCATGCTTGGCTTTCTTCTTCCTGGAAAAATAAATAACAAAAGGATCCCGCGAAGGCAATTGAAGCTTCACGTTCCCTTCGTGTAGATTAATCAAAGCCTTAATAGTTCTTAAAAATGGACGACCTAATATAATAGAAGCACTAGCATCTTTAGGCATGTTAACAGTAACAAAATCAATAAGAGGAGGACAACTTTTAATGTATACTAAAGTATTTTCTTTAATCCCTATAGCTTGTTTGTCGGTAGAATCTGCAATATGTAATTTTAACTCGGTGATTTCAAAAGAGCCAAGATTTAACTTATTAAAAAGACATTTTGGAATTGTTGAAACGCTTGCACCTATATCACAAAGTGCAGCTATCTCATTTGTCCCAATTTTAATCTTAATAGTTGGCTCAAATATATCATCAAGCTTAACAGGTAATTTTTCAGCAATTTTCTTATACTCTTCTTCAAGCTCACGTACCTTTATTGCTACATGATTAACAAAGTGTTGATACATAGCTTCATCATTTCCTTCACTTACCAGAATCTTGATGTTGATCCTTTTTACAAGATCTTCAATGGTATAACTTGGTGAAGGAGCATTACTATAATCAAGTTCTTCAGGCTCCTCCCTTTGGATTCTCATCATCTTGAGGTCTTCAACAGGATTGGGCTCAGCTTTACCTGCAAATTTAGCTAGAATGAGAGTTTGACTCTCGGTTATCTTAGCTAGCTGTGCCTCAACAATCCTCGTTCTTTCTTGGAGGGCCTACAATTCATTTTTCAAAATTACAACTTGGTTAGATAATTTACCAAGCATAGCATCATGGTTCTCTGTTATTTTAACAAGGATATTGTTTTGTTCATTTTGTGAGTCTATAAAGGACTTAATTGTTTCTTGGAGATTACCATTACTTGATCCCAGATTATTATTAGAGCTACCTGCAGGACTAGAATAGTGTTTCTAAAAATCACGATTATAATTCTTCTTCCAAGCAGGGTTATAATCATTATGAGCTATCAAGTCTATTTCTTCAATATTTGTTTCTAGGATAGCTCTTACCTGATTTTCCTTACCTTTTACGGCTAATATAAGCTCATCCAGCTTAGCATTGAGTTCTTCATTTTCTTGTGGTGAGACAGAGTTCACCTTCTTCGTGTTTGATCTATCCACATGCCACTAGGGATGGATGTCATGCATATTGTCTAGCAGCTGCTTTGTTTTGGTAATATGTTTCCACATAAAAGTTCCTCCAGCTGCAGTATCAAGCATAGACACAGGATTAAGAGCATTAGAAAATAAATGGAGGATTAACCAATCTTCCATCCCATGACTGGGACAGTTTCTCATGCATTCTTTCATCCTCTCCCATGCAAGCGCTAGTGGATCACGCTCTTCCTGTTTAAAACCAGTAATATTAGATCTTAGTTGCATAGTCTTTGCAGGTGGGAAAAATTTAGTCATAAATAAAGAAGTACATTCCACCCATGATGTAATAGTATTTCTAGGCAAAGATACCTCTAAGAGAGAAAGGAAATAAGCGCAATTTGACCGCATCAGGGTCAACATCTTTTATGCGCATCATATCACATATTTTAGTGAAAGTATTCAAATGCATACCTGCGTCCTCAATAGCAGAGCCTCCAAATTGATTATGTTGAACCAAACTTAAATAATGGGGCTTAATTTCATAGTCATCAACAGCAATTGTTGGCTGAGTAATAGGAGTACACAAATAATCATTATTGGGAGTTGCAAACTCCCCAAGCTTATTTTCAGCCATGTTTCCTATGTTTTTGGGTTTTCTTAAACATAGACTTATGATAATAAAAACAATAATTTAAAGACTAACTATTTTTTTTGGTTTTTCAAATAAAGACTAAAAGCAAACTAACAAAATTAATAACAAGAATTAAAATTTGCAAGGTTCCTACTAACCTCACCAGGGTAGCTATTGCTTCCCTGGCAACAGCGCCAGAAAAAGGGTTGATACCTTCGATCCGGATTATGGATGTAGTATAGCTCTTTTTCCCTAGTAGACCTAGGTTTATCGAATCCTCGGGAAGCAGAAGCATAGTGAAGTTACTTTAATGGACCTTCGGGAGTTTTAGAATTCCTTTTGTGTTTCATCGGACCAAGAGTTTGTTGTCTTTTGTTGTTGTCGATGATGGAGAGAGAGGGCTAGGGCGTTCGGTTTCACCTGTAGTTGCGCAAAACATATGATGGGAATAAAAGATAATAATAAAGTATGCATGTAATTGTTAGAGCAAGATAAATTATATGTGGGCAGTGGATCCATAATTGCTATTGCCTCCACAACCAATTATAGCAATAACCTACTAGTATCATCCATAGAAGAAAGAGAACTAATGATATGCATAGTGACGTCACTGTTAATCGCAATTAAATCCATCACATACAGCCGTACTACCCCTTTTGTCACTGGGGTTCCCAACCTGCAGATTAGTCACTACTCATACTCCCTATACCTGGCTCAATCCTCGGGGTCTTGGGTACCTGAAAAGTCCTTAGATTGAGGCAAGAGAGGATACAATAATCATCATGTCATACAAACTAACGCATGATCCCATCTATGATAAATAACATGCACAAAATCTACATGGCTAGGCCAAAGCCTTTAGCCCAAGGAGAATTACTCACACATATAGATGAGATCAATAATCATAAGCATTGTAGTGGAAATCATGAGATTGATAGCAAATAGTCTTACAATGTCGCCAATCAAAGATGACATCTACTAGTACAAGTGGTGGAATATGGCTATGGTGATGGAGAAGGGTTTGGAGATTAGATCTAAGTCTATTCCTCCGGTGGCTCTTCGGTGTTGTGGATGGAGTTTTGGTTGGCGTGGGGTGTGCTTGTTTCTCGTCGCCTGAGGCCTCTTTATATAGGGGTCCCTTCACGAAAGTTGTTTTGTTTGACCTAGCAGTGTCGATGGCAACTATACGACCAGAACTATAGGGCCAAAATTTTATTACCACCATATAGTTGGTCGTTAAAGCGTTTGTCTCCACTTCACGACTCCTGGTTTCTTTGGGTTGTTGGAAATATCGTATCTTTGACTTTAATGTTGTGATTCCCATCATCAAACGTCATTATCTGCGCAGGAAAAAATAGAAAGAAAGGGTTGCATACCCCTTCGATAATTAGGCATTAGTGGTAGGGTTTAGAGAGATATTTCATCAGGAATATGAATAATATCAAGTTTAAATGTGGACATAGATGGCTATATTTCACAACCATCAGGTGGGCATACTGAAGCGTATACTGATTGAGTTTCATACTATACTGGTATGATTTTACAGGAATACGCTACGAATCGGCGCACCGGTGGTGGCTATGGCTCTGCACTTGGCCACTTTTTTCTTAGACAATGTCCACACACTGTACATGCTTCATTAAAAAAAAGGCTGCATAAAGTTGACAAGTGAGTAAAGCAGGTGTCATGTTGTATTATACCAGATAGTATAGTACAAACAGAGGGAGAGACCGAGGCAAGAAGATCCACATGAGAGGCAAGAAGATCTACTCCTGGAGAGAGACGGAAAATGATTTGGTGTAGGGTGTATAGTGTTGCAGGGAGAGACCGATGACTGCATGCATGTCTTGGACACCAACCTGTAATTAACTTTTTTGGTCTTATCAAATTTAAATGGCCTTAATAATCCCAAACAGAGGGAGTACTAGTACTAGTACTAGTAGTACATCTTAGAAAAATGAGACAAACTAGTACTGCATTTATTAGTGGTACTTTTTTTGAGAAATTATTATTAGTAGTAGTATTTAGATATGTGAACAACCAATCCAAGTTACTTCTCTAATAGAGAGTACGATCACTCTGTTTTATGTATTCTTGTTTACTACCACCTCTGTTTGGGATTATAAGGGCCGAGAGTTTTTTATATTGTTTGAGATTATAAGGTATATCTCATTTATTAGTTTCTCTCGTCCAATGCATGTTCTCCTTTTCTCCTCACTTCTCTCATGCATGTAAAACTATTGGTGCATGCATAGTAGATTAATGAGAGAGAATTATGGAGTGTCATGGTCTTAGCAACTTGGCCCTTAGGACTAATAATCCCAAACAGAGATAGTATGTACTAGTAGTAAAAGTTAGATTATAGATTATTTCAGAACAAATTTTGGCTCTATAATATCTAGAATACGCGCAAACCTCAAAAGACACTTCATTGCTTAGTTTCAGGGATCTTGTGCTAAATGCATGGACTTAGATGTAATTTTCATTTTTATGAGGTCCTTGATGTAACTTGTACTTCCACAGACCGCATGTTAACTAAAGCACCTCGCTCCTACGGGACTTACCACAATTAAAAGAAAATTACACTACCCCAATTATCAGACAAAGTGGACCATGGTTTCTTATAATTCCAATGTTTTTAGAAATAGGATGTTTCAATCGTCCCAGCTAACTTCACACACTTTAGTGACTTTTTTCCGATTTCACGAAATTAGGTCAAACTTTTGCTACACAAGTAAGGGCAATTGATTTCTCTTGAATTAAATGTCTTTTTAGAGGTAGATTGGTGCATCTTAATGTAGTAAACAGCGTCGTCGGTGTGAGTTTCCAACTATCACAAAAGAACATTTAATTCTCAATTTTTCGAGTGATGACAAGATTATTCTTTTACGTAAAGAAACTCCAAAGAATATGGATATGAATACCACAAGCCAAGTTTCAAACATAAATAGTGGACCAACATGTTGTACTAACGATACCCATGTTTTACGAGCTTTCGAACTTCGAAGCTAACTCTGCCAACTTGAATGACTTTATGCCAATTTATCGAAATTAGGTCAAATTTGAACTACAAGTAAATTGTAGGTTGCTTTGAAAGTTTTATGAAAAAATATTCTAGAGGTACCCATTCGGGGGTCAATTAATATATCATAAACCATAGAGAGCTTTGACGACATGTTCAACTTCTTGCTAAGATTTTGCATCTTGACAGTTTAACAAAATTAGGTCAAACATGAGCTACAAGTAAGCACGAAAGATTGCTCTTGAATTACATGTCTATCGATATTTGAATGACTTCCTAGCTAACTCTGCCCATTTGAATGACTTTATGTAGCTTTATCGAAATTAGTTCAAATTTGAAACTACAAGTAAATTGTAGGTTGCTTTTGAAAGTTCTAAGAAAAAGCTTTTGGGGGTACCCATCGAGGGGTCATAATCAATATATTAGAAACCACTGAGAGTATTGACGATAGTTTCAACTTATTGCTAAGATTTGCATCCTGACAATTTAACAAAATTAGGTCTAACTTGAGCTACAAGCAAGTAAGCGTGATAAATTTCTCTTGAATTAAATGTCTTTTCGGAGGTAGATGGGTGCATCTTCTTGTATTAAACAATGTTGTATGTGTGAGTTTCCAACTGTCGGGAAAGAACATTCTCAATTTTCCAAGTGATGTTGAGATTATTCTCTCCTGTAAAGGAAGTCTGAAGAATATGGATCTGAATGCCACAAGCTAAGTTTTCACACATATATAGTGGACCAACATATTGTACTTATGATTTCCCATGTTGATGAGTTCTCAAACTTCCTAGCTTATAGCACTGCCCACTTGAATGACTTTATGTCGATTAATCAAAATTAGGTCAAATTTGAACTATATACTACAAGTAAACTGTAGGTTGCTCTGAAAGTTTTACGAAAAAGATTTTGGAGGTACCCATTAGGGGTTCACAATCAATATATGAGAAACAACAGAGAGTTTTGACAACAGGTTTGACTTCTTGCTAAGATTTTGCATCATGACATTATTTAACGAAATTGGGTAAAAGTTGAGCTACAAGTAAGTGCGATTAATTGCTCTTCAAATATATGACTTTTCAGAGGTAGATGGGTGCATTTTCTTGTAGTAAACAGTGTCGTTAGTGTGATTTTTCCAACTATCAGGAAAGAACATTCAATTCTCAATTTTCCGAGTGATGACGAGCAAGGTTGTTCTTTTTCGTAAAGAAATGTCTGAAGAATATTGGATCTGAATGCTAGAAGCCAAGTTACTGACATATATAGTGGACCAACATGTTGTACCAATGATTCCCATGTTTCATGAGTTTTCAAACTTCCTAGCTAACTCTTCCCATTTGACCGAACGACTTTATGTCGATTTATCGAAATTAGGTCAAATTTGAAACTACAAGTAAATTGTAGGTTGGTTTGAAAGTTTTAGGAAAAATCTTTTGGAGGTACCCATCGAGATGTCACAATTTATATATTAGAAAACACTAAGAGTTTTGACGATAGGTTCAACTTCTTGCTAATATTTGCATCTTAACAATTTCACGAAATTAGGTCAAACTTGAGCTACAAGTAAGCGTGATTGATTGCTCTTGAATTAAATGTATTTTAAGAGGTAGATTGGTGCATCTTCCTATAGTAAAAAATGTCGTCAATGTGAGTTTCTAACTACCAGGAAAGAACATTCAATTCTACATTTTCCGAGTGAAGACGAGCGAGGTTGTTCTTTTCCGTAAATAAAAGTCCGAAGAATATTGGATGTGAATGCCACAAGCCAAGTTTACAGACATATATAGTGGACCAATATGTTGTACCAATGATTCCCATGTTTTATGAGCTTTCAAACTTCCTAGCTAACTCTACCCATTTTAATGACTTTATGGTGATTTATCAAAATTAGGTAAAATTTGAAACTACAAGTGAATTGTAGGTTTTGCTTTGAAAGTTTTACGAAAAAGATTTTAATTTGGAGGTACCCTTCGGGGGTTCACAATTAATATATCAGAAACCACCGAGAGTTTTGACGATAGTTTTAACTTCTTGCTAAGATTTTGCATCTTGACAATTTAACAAAATTAGGTCAAACTTGAGCTACAAGCAAGTAAGCGCGATTGATTTATCTTGAATTAAATGTCTTTTCGGAGGTAGATGGGTGCATCTTCTTGTAGTAAACAATGAAGTCAGTGTGAGTTTCCAACTATCAGGAAAGAACATTCTCAATTTCCATGTGATGTTGAGATTATTCTCTCCCGTAAAGGAAGTCCGAAGAATATGGATCTGAATGCCACAAGCCAAGTTTTCAGACATGTATAGTGGACCAACATATTGTACTTACGATTTCCCGGGTTGATGAGTTCTCAAACTTCCTAGCTTATAGCACTGCCCACTTGAATGTCTTTATGTCGATTAATCAAAATTAGGTCAAATTTGAACTATATACTACAAGTAAATTATAGGTTGCTCTGAAAGTTTTACGAAAAAGATTTTGGAGGTACCCATCAAGGGGTCACAATCAATATATGAGAAACAACCGAGAGTTTTGACAACAGGTTTGACTTCTTGCTAAGATTTTGCATCATGACATTATTTAACGAAATTGGGTAAAAGTTGAGCTACAAGTAAGTGCGATTAATTGCTCTTCAAATATATGACTTTTCAGAGGTAGATGGGTGCATTTTCTTGTAGTAAACAGTGTCGTTAGTGTGATTTTTCCAACTATCAGGAAAGAACATTCAATTCTCAATTTTCCGAGTGATGACGAGCAAGGTTGTTCTTTTTCGTAAAGAAATGTCCGAAGAATATTGGATCTGAATGCTAGAAGCCAAGTTTACTGACATATATAGTGGACCAACATTTTGTACCAACGATTCCCATGTTTTATGAGTTTTCAAACTTCCTAGATAACTCTTCCCATTTGACCGAACGACTTTATGTCGATTTATCGAAATTAGGTCAAATTTGAAACTACAAGTAAATTGTAGGTTGGTTTGAAAGTTTTAGGAAAAATCTTTTGGAGGTACCCATCGAGATGTCACAATTTATATATTAGAAAACACTGAGATTTTTGACGATAGGTTCAACTTCTTGCTAAGATTTTGCATCTTGACAATTTCACAAAATTAGGTCAAACTTGAGCTACAAGTAAGCGCGATAGATTGCTCTTGAATTAAATGTATTTTAAGAGGTAGATTGGTGCATCTTCCTATAGTAAAAAATGTCGTCAATGTGAGTTTCTAACTATCATGAAAGAACATTCAATTCTACATTTTCCGAGGGAAGACGAGCGAGGTTGTTCTTTTCCGTAAATAAAAGTCCAAAGAATATTGGATGTGAATGCCACAAGCCAAGTTTACAGACATATATAGTGGACCAACATGTTGTACCAATGATTTCCATGTTTTATGAGCTTTCAAACTTCCTAGCTAACTCTGCCCATTTTAATGACTTTATGTCGATTTATCGAAATTAGGTCAAATTTGAAACTACAAGTGAATTGTAGGTTTTGCTTTGAAAGTTTTACGAAAAAGATTTTGATTTGGAGGTACCCATCGGGGGTTCACAATTAATATATTAGAAACCACCGAGAGTTTTGACGATAGTTTCAACTTCTTGCTAAGATTTTGCATCTTGACAATTTAACGAAATTAGGTCAAACTTGAGCTACAAGGAAGTAAGCGTGATTGATTTATCTTGAATTAAATCTCTTTTTGGAGGTACATGGTTGCATCTTCTTGTAGTAAATAATGATGTCAGTGTGAGTTTCCAACTATCAGGAAAGAACATTCTCAATTTTCCGAGTGATGGCGAGATTATTCCCTCCTATAAAGGAAGTCTGAAGAATATGGATCTGAATGCCACAAGCCAAGTTTTCACATATATATAGTGGATCAACATCTTGTACTTATGATTTCCCATGTTTATGATTCTCAAATTTCCTAGTTAATAACTCTGCCCACTTGAATGACTTTTTGTCGATTAATCGAAATTAGGTCAAATTTGAACTACTACAAGTAAATTGTAGGTTGCTCTGAAAGTTCTACGAAAAGCTTTTGGAGGTACCCAAGGGGGGTGACAGTCAATATATGAGAAACAACCGAGAGTTTTGAAGCCAAGTTCAATTTCTTGCTAAGATTTTGCATCTTGTCAGTTTAACAAAATTAGGTCAAACATGAGCTACAAGTAAGCGGGTAGATTGCTCCTGAATTAACTGCCTTTTTGGAGGTAGATAGGTGCATATTATTGTTGTAAAAATGTCATCGGTGCGAGTTTCCAACTGTCTCAGGAAAGAACATTCTCAATTTTCCTAGTGATGATGAGATTGTTCTTTCAGGTAAAGAAAGTCCGAAGAATATGGATCTGAATGCCACAAGCCAAGTTTTCAGACATATATAGTGGTCCAATATGCCGTACTTACGATTTCCCATGTTTTATGAGTTCTCAAATTTCCTAGCTAACTTCGCCCACTTGAATGACTTTATGTAGATTTATTGAAATTGGATAAATTTGAACTACTATAAGTGAACTATGTAGGTTGCTTTGAAATTTTTAAGAAAAAGCTCTTGGAGGTACCCATCGGAGGGAGGGGTCAATTAATATATCAGAAACCACCGAGATTTTGACGACAGGTTCATCTTCTTGCTAAGATTTAGCATCTTGACAGTTTAATGAAATTATGTCAAACTTGAGCTACAAGTAAGTGCGATAGATTGCTCTTGAATTTCAAATTAGGTCAAACTTGAACTACAAGTAGTAAATTGTAGGTTGCTTTGAAAGTTTTATAAAAAAGCTTTTGGAGGTACCCATTGAGCGGTTAATTAATATATCATAAACCATAGAGAGTTTTGACAACTGGTTCGACTTCTAGCTAAGATTTTGCATCATGAAAATTTTGAACACCTTTTGAAAATGATCACATGAAATAGGGAGAGAGGGAAATGATTTTTCTATTCTCTATGGGCAACCCACAAGCTTGAGGTCCACATTAGGCTTAAATATACTCCCTATGACCATATTAGTTGACTTGGATTTATCTAGATTCGGATGCATCTAGTACTAAAATATGTCTACATACATCTGAATCTAGACAAATTCGAATCAACTAATATGGGTCGGAGGGAGTAACTTTATTTTCTCTACAATGTATACGGTGAACCTTAGTGTATGCCACATACTAGGCCTTAAGTTGTGGTTTTAGAAATATTGTTGATGCCCTTATTAGGGAAAAAGCAAATACTATAGTACACTAGTAGTAGTACTCATTTCTTTGCTTAGACATATGCTCACATCTGTCCACACGATGTACATGCTGGGAGAATAAAACGTAGGCAGGGTAAGAGGGTAGCAGCAAAGAGGAGTTTAAGGAAGTTCAATGTCAGAGGAAAGTTATGATGGGTTCCTGACACGAGGTACTCCTGCGGCAACTCTACTAGTAGTAAATTTCAGGACCTATGCACGCAAAACAAATTGTGTGTTTTCTCTCTCCTTTGCTGCCTCTCACCATCCATCCTCCCTCTCCCCTTCCCATTCCCCTCGCGCAATGGCCCGACTGATCTCTCCCTCATCCAAAGTGTGGTGCAGCGCACGTGTGCCTTGGTATGGTGGCTCTGTGTCTCTGGCGTGTTCGGAAGCCGCGTTGGTGTGGACTAGGGACGATGAGTACATAGGAAGGAAACCAATTTGGTCCTTGGCGGGAAAACATCAAACTTTTCCAGTTTTCGAATTTTTCACTTGCTTAACAAACTTCATGTAATACCTCGGACATTAAACTCTAAGCACGAGCCTGGATGAACCCAACTACCGTGGAGGCCCAAGGCCACCCACGTGTAGGCCCGTCGAAGCGGAGCAGGGCACGGTACCAGCCGACCACCCTATCTACTTTCAAGAACATTAGGATAAGAGCGAGCACCGTAAGCGACAGGTAACGCGACCACGACATACACAAATGAATATGTATGTTTGCGACTTACAATATACATCAGAGTCACACCATCTAGAAATAATGGAAACGGAAATATTCAACGCCATATCAAATATCCTAGATAGATATAATAGTTTAGGATATATCCTCATACATCACACAACAGAGTATCAAGCGGAACTGGAAAACATGATCCGAGTATGGATAAGAAGCAAATCGGAATAAGATGCCCCAAAAATAAGCACATCCCGCCCATAGATCTCATGGATCTCCATCCCCGGAATCTCTACACCTAATAGTTGTTGCCACCGTCATCTGTCTCCTCAACCCAGCAACCTTCCTGAAAGCATACATGTCCATCTGAACCAAATATTTATCGTGTGAGACCCTAGGGGTACTCAGCAAGTCTTAATGCATCTAAAGGGAACAACCTGGGGGTGACGCAATTGCAGCGAAAGATAATAGCTACAAAGTTCAATAGAGACACGCTACACATCCGCCCAACCAGAGATAGACGAACGCTCGTTAATTAATAACAACAGTTATATAAGCATCATAAATTTAACCTCCCTCGGCCTCCTTCTCGCTTACCGATGAGAAGGCGGAAGAACATCCCATCCGTTGGCAATTTTATTAACCATTCCATGAGTGTTGCACTATTTACTAGTCATGTCTTAGTCAAATTAAAGGCGGTACTTTAGTTATGCTTGTCTATGATCGATAAATTGTGCTCCAAGTTGTCCATAACCGCGGACACGGCTTCCAGAAAGATTTACCCTGCAGGGTTGCACAAATAGCAACACACGCACGCTCAGCCCCGGGAAGAACCAAATCAAAAGCAACAAGGCTTCACGACAAAGCATTCACAAGATTCAAAAATGATTTTGGGGGGCCACCCCACTAAGCTACCTGCTACAAAGTCGACCGAGATCTGAAGACGGACCTAGAGGTTGCGAGATCGGCCAAGAGATCATAGGCCATAGGTATAATCCTCAACATAACGACCCCCATCCTAAATAGAGTAGTAGTAAACGCTCATCGAGCAACAGATAATAAACATGGTATAACATGGCATACATGGCTTAGTTCAGAATATAAAGAAAAACCCAAACTAGTTTGTGGCCTCGAGAAATAAGATGCGAATCAAGCTTAGGCATAGGGGATTCATGGTCCCACATGTGGATAGTGCGATAGTCAAGGAATAGGTATCAAGTACTCGGGTCCTACGGGACACAAGTGAGCATAAAGACCCAAATAGCAAATATTGCCCACCGGTGCCTCTTTAATTAGTTCGCCTATTACTACTCAGATTAAGTTGTTTAGGTACCTCATTATCTAAAGACATGCACAAACACTACACATGCAATTCTACGACTCGCATGGCTCAAACAACTCTTGTAGTAATGGCTCATGGGATTGAGGTACAAGCTTCGGTGGGGTTTAAAAGTAAAAGCTATGCAATACTTGGGATTCAATTTAATGCAATCGCGACTCAATGATGCAAGAGTAAGATAGAAGCATATTTAGTATATGTATGCAAGCATGGGGTAGTGCTTGCCTGGTAGTCCAGTTCTGGAATACGAAGGATCTAGGTAATACTACCGAGGCTCCTAGTATTCTCCTTGCTCAGTGTATATCCGAATAAAAACCAAACAAACGAGGGCCATAATAAATAAAATGCACAACCATATGAATATATGCGACACGCAAAACAAGGTATGCCATGATGAAATGATGCACAATTGTATGGTATAATATTGCATGGCATGGGTGAAGTGTAGTAACAAGAAATAAGCATTTTATTAATTATTTCGTCAAGTTTTACTTGAAGAAACCATTCAGGTTTTTAAGTATTTATATGATTCATGCTTCAATCCATATCATGGAATGCATAGTCAGAACATGCTCGTCACGCTGATCGATTTATGCATATTATTTGTTGAATGTGGAATTATGGATTTAAAGTTATGAATTTATTAAGATAAAGTCATATATTGCAATTAAATAATTTCAAAATTTTTAATTGCTCAACAATTATTTTGGATGGCATATTTGTATTCCTAGTATTTTTCTGATCAGAAAACATATATCATATGTCAAAATTGGATTTATGGATTTAAATTTATTAATATGCATATTTTAAATAACAAAAGGGCATAATGGTCATTAGTTGTAATAGTTAGGGGCATAAAGGTAAAATACTAAAAAAGGATCTGAATTCATATTTGAATTTGAAACAGAGTCTGTTTTGGTAATTTTCCCTAATTCAAATTAATATGGATTATTTAGGATTAAAACAATTTATAGAAATTTTATTTGATATTCGAAATTCACTAGGGTATTTTATTACTCTACCTCCATCGACCCACAGAAGCTGGAGGGTGGGCCTGTGCTGCAGAACTGGCCAGCTGGCTGCGATGCGGTAGGTGGCTGACAGGTGGGGCCGAGGTTGGGCGCTGAGCTAAAGAGGCCAAAACTTTAGGGGTGTTTCTACGAAAGTATCCGCGTTATCTGACAAACTGTCGACGCGCCGTGACTGAAACTCGGTGCAGACCGATGACGCGGTTGAACTCCGGCGAGGCTAGCTGCACTAGTGGTGGGGCAATGCGGGCATACTACAGCGCGTTGGGAAGCTGGTAGTACTAGCTTCCTCTGCGTGGAGGCTTACACGAGCTGGCCGAGAGCGGAGCTGGCCACGAAGATGCGACCGAGAGAGGGTGCAGCAGTGGCAATGATAGTGTCTGCGAGCGGCAGCACATGCAGACAGCAGAGATACAAACACGGGGAAGAAGCTCACCTACGTGTGCTGGGGGAGGGGATGATGTTACCGGGGCGCTGAAGTCTGGGGAAAACTAATTCCTGGCGGCACTGGACCAGGGGACACCGTGGAAGCTCGCTGGAGAAGGAGCTGCAGCAACGCACGCTTGGGTCAGAGAGGAAACGGCGGACGCAAGCCGCAAATGAGAACCAGAGCGAGGCAGGGAGGTCGACATGCTCACCATGAACTCGATCCTAAGGTCAGCAAGGTCGAAGGTCGTAGGGGATAAGCACGGCCTTGGCGTTCATGCTAACACGTGTCACGGTGTGGATGGCAACCTGCCCGCTACCGTGTGAAGCAGAGTGAGAGGGAGGCAACGGGGACGATGACCAGAGACAGCGTGGAAACAACAAAGGGGTATCGGGCTGGAGAGGGTTGCTGTGCTAGGAGGAGCTGTTGCGCTGGGCTCTGCTGCTGGGCTGCTGCGGTCTGCTAGGTAGATTTCCTTCCTCTCTCTTTTATTTTATATTGTTTTTATTTCTTTATTTCAAAATTTAACAAGCTTTTGAATAAAATCCTTTGAGCCTTTTGAATGATTTAAGAACAGAGATTTAGGCAACAAAAGAGACAAGGGAACCAAGACAAGGGTGAGATGATGCCACATGTATGTTCAATTTGGGCATGCAAACGCAATGTTTGAATCCTAGTTTGGTGAACAAACTAACTCCATGTGGCAATTAATATTATTACAAAAGAAACTAACAAAACAAAACATGAATCCATTACTAATGGGTTTAACTGAATTCAAAGGCTAATTTATTGTGAATTGGACCACTATGGTTTAATGGGACCATATGAATTCAACTAAACTCAAAGTTTGAAATAGAACCATGGATTTGAATTGGAGGTTTCTCAAACTTCTACATAGCATGCAAAAAGACCGTGTAGAATCTCCATAGGTCATATTGTTGAAAACAATATGAGTCCATGTATAGAAAAAATAGATGGAGTAGATTTGGATCATCTTGATATATATGGGCTAGGCATGAAACCCAAAAGAAATACAAACGCCCACATATAGTTTTGATTGTGGAATTATAAGGTGGTGACAAAGAAAGGTGGTGGAGTCAAGAAAAGATATGCCCTAACTCAACTTGGGCATCAAGCATTTACCAAGAACCAAATACAAAATATCAAGAGGCAAATGCAATTAATAAGGTAAATGCGTATGGGATAAAAACCAAATGAAAAAGTGTTTTATATGATGCTCAAATGCAATGTGGCATGGTGACATGAGCATGATATAATGATGATGCAATAAATAACATGTAGAAAGTAGCAATATATAGACTAGGCAAGTAGCATTACAATTGTTAGACAATTGGGATGATACAACTCTCCCCCCACTAAACAAGAATCTTGCCCTGAGATTCCTAGGAAGAGAAATCTTCAAGTTCCCATGTAGCTTCTTTGATGGAACAGTACCAACTCGCACCTTGCAAAATTCGATAGACTTGTTGCGAGTCTTTTAGTCTACAATTTCAAGAATCTAATGGGGTGTTCCTTGGAATGATTACGAGAATTTTCAACAAAGAGATTGGAAAGCCGCATACCACGAAGTATGGCTTACATATCTGAAGGAGTAAGATTTTTCGAGGAACTCAAGGAGAGGAGTTGAATAGAAGGTGTTTGCTTTGGTGACTAGATTATGAAGCCATCAGGAATTTTAAGAGAAACAGAGGTTTCAGCATAATCTATCATAGCTTTGTTGGCATTTAACCAATCCATGCCCATGATGGCATCGATGTCAGAGTTGTCGACTACAATGAGAGAAACAAGGAATGAGTGGTCGCCAATTTCAATTTGGTTCCCATCTCTTATCAAGGAGGTATGCATCCGAGCTCCTTGCGATTGTACTAGCAGCTCTGTTGGTAGAGAACTCTAAGACAACCCATACTTGTTAGCGAAGCTCAGAGATATGAACTAGTGTGAGGCTCCGGTATCAAAGAGAACTCTTACCGAGACAGAGTTGATAGGTAAGGTGCCAAGAATTACTTCTGATGCTTTTTCGGCTTGCTCCATCTTAGCATAGTTCATACGAGCGAACCTTGGCTTTGGAGCGGAATAATGAAACATCGCTTGAGTCGGAGTAGAGCGAGATGGTGATAGAGGAAGCTCGTTCTGTGGGCATTTGGGCTTGATGTGGCCCTCTTCGCTGCACTTGTGACAGATGAATCCTGTTCTTGGAACTATTGGCATTTGTTGCTTCTGAACACCTGGCCCTGGTTGCATCTGAAAACTTGTTGGAGCGGGTGGGTGGGGAATATAAGTCGAGCGCCCTAGCATGTAGGTGGGTGGTGCAGGATCACAGAAAGGTACACAAATCCTATGTTTCTGAGTTGGAATGGTTGAAGAAGAAGAGCCATCATCACGAAGGTGCTTGCGAGAGTCTTCCAATAGTTCACGCCCATATTCCTCTTTCGGTGCCATATTGACCAACTACGCAAAGGTTGAGCACTTGAAAAGGTTGAGAGCATACTTTAACTCAGGTTTTAGGCCTTTGTGGAATTTCTCTTGCTTCCTAGCATCAGTAGACACTTCCTCTTTAGCATAGCAAGCTAGATGGTTAAATTCGGTCCTGTATTCTAGCACAGACTTGTTGCCTTGAGTGAGTTGAAGGAATTCCTCACACTTTCTTTGCACAACTGTTTGAGGAATGTGGTGCATCTTGAAAACAGTTTGGAACTCCTCACAATTGATTTCAGCATCCGGATCTTGTGTTTGTTGATAGCTTTCCCACCAATACCGGGCATGATCCAGAAGAAGGTGTGTTGCAAAGAGAACACGATCTTACTATGCCACAGATGCGATGTTGAGAGCTCGGTTTATTCCACGAATCCAATCTTCCGCTTCCAATGGCTCTCTAGAACCATTGAACGTTAGAGGTTTTAGCTTAAGGAAAATGTGAATTGATACCCGACTGAAATCAACAATGCTTTGATGTTGATTGTCTTGCAACCACGTCTTGGCTTCTGTTATCTTGATAAAAACTTGTCCTAGGTTTGGTGGCAGTGCAGGATCTTGATCATGACTCTCCATCCTGAAGAGGACGACAGGGTTAGCACGATGATCGAATAAACAATCCAATAATTAGTGCTTGAATGGATAAAACCATCATTATATGGAAGTGAGAGTACCAAAAGATCCACCACTTCTAACTTCCATGGAATAGAGTAAAATCGCATTAATCGACCAATTCAATATACAAGAGCGAATGTTAAGAGTAGTGGTATGGTCATGAATCCATCTCGCACTCAAAGCATTACCCCATACATGAATAGGAATAACTCGTGCAACCCAACTCCCAGATTTCAAAAAGAAAACCTTGCCAAGTGGAAAACATGAAGTGCTAGAAGAGAACAAAGATTTTGATGCAAACATCTCGTCAAAACCGAACAGATAAATATGATAATGTTGTCATCGTATTGGAAGTTCCCAATTCACGGAGAAAGATATGAATGATGTTCACTGTACAGATGATAGGTCCAATAGATAAAATAAGAAAAGCACCAAGGTCTTGAAAGAGGAATTGCAAAAGATCTGAAAAGTCTTCATGTCATCCGTTGGATTGAGGGTAGAAGATAAAGCGAGAGGGTTTCCAAAGATTTCTTGGTAGCGGAAGATCAACAGAGTTTCTCATCCTTCTTGAGAAGATCCGGGAGAGAAATAGCCGTCTTGAGGAAATCTTCAACAGAACGACGATGATAACTTGCCACACAAGGAAAGGCTCCGGATTTTATTGAAAGAGGAGTATAGAATTAACAATTGGCTTGATGATTCCAGAATTGTAGCAATGTCTTTAGCAGAAGGACATGGCCGAGATAGGTGACTTCAAAAAGTCGGAATTCATTCTTTGAGAACTTTGCACACATGTGGTGTTCTCGAAGCTTAAACGGATGATGCGAAGATATTCTTCATGTTCTTAAATTGATGTAGAATAGGCGAGAATGTCGTCAAGATATACCACCAAGATATAACAAGATATTGCAAGAATACCAAGTTCATGAGGCAAAAGAAACGAATAGATGCTCAAAACATATTCCGAGCTCAACACTCTTTGAAATATCAACATTACGAGCAAGGATTTGTGTTCCAAGAGATGCATTTAAAGAGTAGATTATCTGGCCCTTCGAAAGAAAAGATACCGACTTGTTCACATAGTCGATTGGATCACCGGTTGAAACAACAAAGAGATCTTGGATAAAGAAGCAATGATAACTCGTACCTTTAAGCAGAGCCATCGGAGATGACAGGATGAGATTCTCCCGTATCAAAGAGAACCTCGCAAATATAAAGTTCAAAAGATGTGGAGCATGACAGTTGGATGATAATCCCTCCTAGTGCCTTAAGAAACCTCCGGATTGCCAAAGATACTTGAATATGATATAGATATGATCACGGTATAACTCAAAATCATAAGAGACAACCACAACCATCTAGAGGATTAGATTGATAGCATTGGCCATATTCCACTCATGATAAGTGTTATATAGCTATACCGAGAATAAAATTACAACCACAAGCATTGGATCGACACATGTTATGTATTTAGCCCAAAAGAATTTGTAGATGAAGTAAAAACTCCAGGATTATGTGCCAGTGACAAAAGATTGAGTTAACTTGGACATGCTGATAGAAACAAGGTAGATAGTGTATCACACACGACTGAAAAGGAGTTTGGAAACACAGATGTATCAAAGAAAAAAAATTCCGCATTTTTTGGCATTAAAATACCAATAGATGCGAAAAACCACTTAATGGATAGAGATGTGCAACTCCACATTCTGTGAAAGAATGCAGGAAGGAAGAACACCCTTAACAAGATTGCGTCGGTGAACAAAGAGTAAGACAAATCACATCGATTTACGAAGAGTCAGATAGATCGCGTCGGTTTACAAATAAGCCTTTCGATATGGAATGTACCAATAGTTGATAACCAAAGGCAGATTGCGACAACAAGGTTGGATGCAACAGATAGACAAAGAATTACACACACATCCTATGGTACTACAGAAACCGCAAACACGTGAATGCTAGTTTGAATTTTTAGAAGAGGATAGAAGAACGTTAAACTTCCTTACGAGAAAAAGGGTGGGTGGCTGGGTAAGAAGAAAAATGGAAGCAATCCAACTCTCACGTTTAGTTTTTCCCTAGTATATATAGCTACCAAAATATTTTCTAGACTGACAACGACCATCTTGGCTGAGACCATGAAGGCGGAATGGCTCTGATACCAATTGTAATACCTCGGACATTACGCTCTAAGCACGAGCCTGGATGAACCCAAAAGTGGATAAGGCATTCTACCGCGGAGGTCCAAGGCCACCCACGTGTAGGCCCGTCGAAGCGGAGCAGGGCACGGTACCGGCTGACCACCCTATCCACTTTCAAGAACATCGGGACAAGAGCGAGCAGCGTAAGCGATAGGTAACACGACCACGACATACACAAATGAGTATTATGTCTGCGACTTACAATAGACATCCGAGTCACACCATCTAGAAACAATGGAAACATAAATATTCAATGCCATACGGCAAGATCCAAATATCCTAGATAGATATAATAGTTTAGGATATATCCTCATACATCACACAAAACATGATCCGAGTACGGATAAGAAGCAAATCAGCATAAGATGCCCCAAAAATAAGCACATCCCACCCACAAATCTTATGGATCTCCATCCCTGGAATCTCTACACCTGATACTCGTTGCCACCGTCATCCGTCTCCTCAACCCAGCAACCTTCCTGAAAGTATACCTATCCATCTGAACCAAATATTTATCATGTGAGACCCTAGAGGTACTCAGCAAGTCGTAATGCATCTAAAGGGAATGACCTAGGGGTGACGCAATTGCAGTGAAAGATAATAGCTACAAAATTCTATAGAGACACGATACACATCCGCCCAACTAGAGATGGACGAATGCTCGTTAATTAATAACAACAGTTATATAATCAACATCAATTTAATCTCGCTCGCCCTCCTTCTTGCTTACCGACGAGAAGGCGGAAGAACATCCCATATGTTGGCAATTTTATTAACCATTCCATGAGTGTTGCACTATTTACTAGTCATGTCTTAGATAAATTAAATGCGGTACTTTAGTTATGCTTGTATATGATCGAGAAACTGTGCTCCAAGTCGTCCATAACCGCGGACACGACTTTCAGAAAGATTTACCCTGCAGGGGTGCACAAATAGCAACACACGCATGCTCAGCCCCGGGAAGAACCAAATCAAAAGCAACGAGGCTTCACGACAAAGCATTCACAAGATTCAAAAATGATTTTGGGGGGCCACCCCACTAAGCTACCCGCTACGAAGTCGACCGAGCTCCGAAGACGGACTCAGAGGTTACAAGATCGGCCAAGAGATCAGAGGCCATAGGTATAATCCTCAACATAATGACCCACATCCTAACCAGTGCAGTAGTAAACGCTCATCGAGCAATAGATAATAAACATATCATAACATGGCATACATGGCTTAGTTTAGAATATAAAGAAAACACGAAACTAGTTTGTGGCCCCGAGAAATAAGATGTGAATCAAGCTCAAGCAAAGGGGATTCATGGTCCCACCTGTGGACAATGCAATAGTCAAGGAACATGTATCAAGTACTCGGGTCCTACGGGACACAAGTGAGCATAAAGACCCAAATAGCAGATATTGCCCACAGGCGCCTCTTTCATTAGTTCTTCCATTACTACTCAGATTAAGTTGTTTAGGTACCTCATTATCCAAAGACACACACAAACCCTACACATGCAATTCTATGACTCACATGGCTCAAGCAACTCCTGTAGTAACGGCTCATGGGATTGAGGTACAAGCTTCGGTCGGGTTTAAAAGTAAAAGTTATGCAATACTTGGGATTCAATTTAATGCAATCACGACTCAATGATGCAAGAGTAAGATATAAGCATAGGTACTATATGTATGCAAGCATGGCGAATTGCTTGCCTGGCAGTCCAGTTGTGGAATACGAAGGATCCGGGTAATACTCTTGAGGCTCCTGATATTCTCCTTGTTCAGTGTCTATCCGAATAAAAACCAAACACACAAGGGCCATAATAAATAAAATGCACAACCATACGAATATATGCGACAAGCAAAACAAGGTATGCCATGATGGAATGATGCACAATTGTATGGTATAATATAGCATGGCATGGGTGAGGTGTAGGAACAACAAATAAGCATTTTATTAATTATTTGGTCAAGTTTTACTTGCATAAACCATTCAGGTTTTTAATTATTTATATTATGCATGCTTCAATTCATATCATGGAATGAATAGTCAGAACAGAATCGTCGTGCTGATCGACTTAGACATATTATTTGTTGAATTTGGAATTCCGGATTTAAAGTTATGAATTTATTAAGATAAAGGCATTTGTTGCAATTAAATAATTTCGAAATTTTAAATTGCTCAACAATTATTTTGGATGGCATATTTGGATTCCTAGCATTTTTCTGATAAGAAAACATATATCATATGTCAAAATTGGATTTATGGATTTAAATTTATTAATATGCATATTTTAAATAACAAAAGGGCATAATGCTCATTAGTTGTAATAGTTAGGGGCATAGAGGTAAAATACTAAAAAAGGATCTGAATTCATATTTGAATTTGAAACAGAGTCTGTTTTGGAAATTTTCCCAAATTCGAATTATTTGAATTAATATGGATTATTTAGGATTAAAACAATTTATAGAATTTTTATTTGATATTCGAAATTCACTGGGGTATTTTCTTACTCTAGATCCATCGACCAGCTGGCTTGGGCAGGGCTAGCGGTGGGCCTGCAATGAGTGGCTGACAGGTGGGGCAAGGTTGGGCGATGAGCTAAAGAGGTCAAAACTTTAGGGGTGTTTCTGTGAAAGGATCCGCGTTATCTAACGAACTGTCGACACGCCGCGACTGAAACTCGGTGCAGACCGACGACACGGTCGAATTCCGGCAAGGCTAGCTACATCGGTGGTGGGGCAACGAGGGAGTACTACCACGCATTGGGAAGCTGGTAGTACCAGCTTCCTCGTCGTCTCATCGTCGGAGGCTTACACGAGCTGGCGAAGAGCGGAGATGGCCACAAAGATGCGACCGAGAGAGGGTGCAAAAGTAGCAATGGCAGTGTCTACGAGCGGCGACACGCACGGACAGCGGAAATACAAACGCAGGGAAGAAGCTCACCTAGGTGTGCTAGGGGAGGGGATGATGTTGCCAGGGTGCTGAAGTCTGGGGAAAACCAATTCCTGGCGGCGCTGGACCAGGGGACATCGTGGAAGCTCGCCGGAGAAGGATTTGTGGTGATGCACGCTCGGGTCAGAGAGGAAACAGCGGACACAAGCCACAAACGAGAATAAGAGCGAGGTAGGGAGGTCGACAGGCTCACTAGGACCTCGATCCTGAGGTCATCAAGGTCGGAGGTCGACGAGGGCGGCCAGAATTGACAGGGACGGTGGCGGACGGTGAGGATGAAGGCGACCAATCACCAGGTTCGGAGGCGTGCCGGGTTGAACGGCTGGTTCCCGGGACGTCACGGCAGTGAGGCGGTCTCGCCGGTGTGCTTCACAAGGCCGACGCGGCTCAGGAGGGCGACGACATCTCCTACCAGCAGCGGCGGCGTAGCACACGCGCTAAAGAGAAAGGGAAGAGGAAGGCTAGGGTTCTGTGGCGCTGGCTTCACGCGAGGTAGATAGAGTAGGGGATAAGAACGGCCCTAGCATTCGTGATGATGCGGCTCATGGCGCGGATGGCAACCTTCCCGTTGCCGTCGGAAGCACAACGAGAGGGAGGCAACAGGGACGATGAACAGAGACAGCGTGGAAACGACGAAGGGGTATCGGGCTGGAGAGGGTTGCTGGGCCAGGAGGAGCTGCTACGCTGGGCTCTGTTGCTGGGCTGTTGCGGCCTGCCAGGTAGATTTCCTTCCTCTCTGTTTTATTTCAGATTGTTTTTATTTCTTTATTTCAAATTTTAACAAGCTTTTGAATAAAACCCTTTGAGCCTTTTGAATGATTTAAGAACAGAGATTTAGGCAACAAAAGAGACAAGGGAACCAAGACAAGGGTGAGATGATGCCACATGTATGTTCAATTTGGGCATGCAAACACAATGCTTGAATCCTAGTTTGGTGAATAAACTAACTCCATGTGGCAATTTATATTATTACAAAAGAAACTAACAAAACAAAACATGAATCCATTACTAATGGGTTTAACTGAATTCAAAGGCCAATTTATTGCGCATTGGACCACTATGGTTTAATGGGACCATATGAATTCAACTAAACTCAAAGTTTGAAATAGAACCATGGATTTGAATTGGAGGTTTCTCAAACTTCTACATAGCATGCAAAAAGACCATGTAGAATCTCCATAGCTCATATTGTGAAAACAATATGATTCCATGTATAAAAAAAATAGATGGAGTAGATTTGGATCCATCTTGATATATGGGCTCCGCATGAAACCCAAAAGAAATACAAATGCCCACATATAGTTTGGATGGTAGAATTATAAGGTGGTGATAAAGAACGGTGGTAAAGTCAAGAAAAGATATGCCCCCAACTCAACTTGGGCATCAAGCATTTACCAAGAACCAAATACAAAATATCTAGAGGCAAATGCAATTAGTAAGGTAAATGCATATGGGATAAAACCAAATGAAAAATGGTTTTATATGATTCTCAAATGCAATATGGCATGGTGACATGAGCATGATATAATGATGATGCAATAAATAACATGTAGAAAGTAGCAATATATATACTAGGCAAGTAGCATTACAATTGTTAGACAATTGGGATGCTAGACATCGAGAGGGAAGGTTACTCAAAAGATCGGCCATTTGCAGTATTTCTTATCTTATATTTTTCTTGTCTTATCTCTTACAATACCATACCATACCACTATATAGTGTACGGATAACTTCAAACATTGACCATTGGATCAAGACTGGCAAATCCAAACATTGCTAACTGTTGGATCTTCTTTTCCATTCTTAGCATCTACAAAGATTCTACTGATAGTCGTTAGCACGATGAACGCTAGTAAACCTCAAAACACACACTTCATTGCTCAGTTTCAGGGTCCTTGTGCTAAATGCATGGACTTGGGTGCAATTTTCATTTTTACGAGGTCCTTGATGTAACTTGTACTTCCACCGACCGAGTTAACTCTCAAGAACCTCACTCCTACGAGACCTAGCATAGTTAAAAGAAAATGCAACCACCCCAATTATCACACAAACTAGACCACATTTTCTTATATGTAATACCCAAGTTTTTAGTACTAGGATTTCAAGCTTCCTAGCTAACTTTGCACACTTGAGTGACTTCTTGTCGATTTAACGAAATTAGGTCAAACTTGAGCTACAAGTAAGCGCGATAGATTGCTATTGAATTAAATGTATTTTCAGAGGTAGATCGGTGCATCTTGATGTAGTAAACAATGTCATCATTGTGAGTTTCCAACTATTAGGAAAGAACATTTAATTCTACATTTTCTGAGTGAAGACGAGCGAGGTTGTTCTTTTCCGTAAATAAAAGTCTAAAGAATATTGGATATGAATGCCACAAGCCAAGTTTACATACATATATAGTGGACCAACATGTTGTACCAATGATTCCCATGTTTTATGAGCTTTCAAACTTCCTAGGTAACTCTGCTCATTTTAATGACTTTATGCCGATTTATCGAAATTAGGTAAAATTTGAAACTACAAGTAAATTGTAGGTTTTGCTTTGACAGTTTTACAAAAGAGATTTTAATTTGGAGGTACCCATTGTGATGAGGACATCCCTATACTTACACCCACCCCTACTATTGAAGATGTTCCAGATATTGCAAGGAAAGATCAGTCCAATGAGATTAGAATTGGACCCATTACAAGAGCTCGTGCTAAGCTACTAGAACAATAGGTGAATTCACTCCTAAACAAATCTGGTACTTTAAGTGATGAGAACTTTATACTACCTAAGTCTATGCATTTATGTATGATCAGGTTCGTTGGAGAAATAAGCATGGCGTGAGGAGGAGAAGGGCTACAAGAGAAGCCCATAATGATGATCACCCAAGGATGCGCGAGGGAGGAGTGGGAGGAAGGCACAAGAGAAGATCATCAAGACAAAGGCAAGAAGCTCTACAACAACCGGAGTGTCCGGCCGAGTCCACCCGGACTATCCGCCCTGCCCGAGAGAATAATTGGTGCGTACAATCAGTACACCAAATCGGACACTACCCGGACACCACCCGGAAACTTTGAAGATTCTGGCCAGACCATACTGTCTGGATGACTCCACCCAGATTGTTCGGCCAAACCGGAATATCGGACCTATTTCCACCGGACTATCCGCCCACCGACCGAATCTGGTCCGAGTCGGCATGTATCAATTTGAGTTGTAAGCGTCTCAGTTTCGGTTTCTGGCCGCCCCAGCCACGCTTATAAGCCCTGGGACGCATCATAGTTAGGGTTTAGACCACGTTAAAACTATTTTGGAGTTGTTTCTTTTTATAACCTCTAGAATTACCCTGTGATCGAATTATACTACTTGAATTGAGTGTGATCTGTTGTTCCGTTGGGAATTAGTAGATTGCAAACTACCGTTCATGGTCGACGGCTGCGTGCGCAAGAGCGTGGTCTTGTGAATATCCCACAGGGTTCGAGAGCTATTGCATTGGCATCAGGGTTCGAGCGGGAGAGTTCATAGCTATAGGCTAGTTATCTATCCACCATTATCATCATCGATAAGTGCTTGCTGAGAAGATCGGGCCACCCCATATCATCTTGGTATCAGATTTCCCCGTTTACTTAGTGACCACATGATTAGTTTATTTTCAGTCCTATACAGAAAAAGCCTTACAAAAAGATTTGCCATAGACTAGATTGCATCGTTTTCGAGTTTTAGTTGTTAATCATGTCTTCTCGTAGATTCGATCTGTAGGTTTTTCTCGTAGGTGTCTAGTTTTTGTTTTTGTCTAGGTTTAGGGTTTGTTTGTGTTTTCCGCCAAGTCCACCATCACCGTTTTCCGCAAGTTTTCATCGTTTGTCCGAGTCCACATAGCGTACCTTTGTTTGCATACCATAGACACAACCTATCTATAGCATCCGTGTCCTAGGAACGTACCCACGAGACTAGTTGCTTTGCTCCGACAGGCTCCTCATTAGGGTTTCGAAGTGCAGAAGATTTCAACAGGCAAAACCGGACTATCCGGCATATCTACACCGGACTATCCGGCCTGACCAGCTGCTCATTAGGGTTTCGAATCATCCGTACTATCCGACACTAAGACAGGCTGCTCATTAGGGTTTCGAATCATCCGGACTATCCGACCCAGTTTGTTCTAAGTTGCTGCACTCATGTTTGCATTAACTCATATAGTTGAAAAATCAAAAAAAAGAAAAGAAAAGAGAATCAGTATAAAAAAGGAGAAAAGAGCTACAAGTGTGACAAAAAGAGATATCTTAGTGTGCATTATTGGAGGCCTAGTTGATCATAGCACTTGTAGATTGAGCAATCTTGTGCCTGTTTAATTAGAGCTTTTACTAGCTTCTCTCTTGTGCATTGCAATATGCCTTTTCATAAGTTGCTTTTCCACGTTTATCTCCACCGTGTGTGTTTCTTTGGTTTTTGTATGATTAACACTAGGACTTGTTTGCGGTGTAGTTAGGATACCATACCTAGAGCTCCACCATAAATAACCTGTGTTCCCTGTGATTGTTCTCCATACCCTTGATATTCACTTCATTACATCCGTGCATCAGTCTTTGATTTCGTTTTGGTAAAGCATCTCTATTCACTTTGGAACGGTAAGATCTGCTTTCTTGTCAGTTGCGAGTGAGTTGTGAGTGTTCCACCAAACAGATTTTGATTTTTGCACAGACCTACTAATCATGTCTCTTAGTGATGATGAATTTGTGTCGCAGAAAAAGAAGGATGATGATCTTGTTAATTGGCGGGAATATGCAGCATTGAAATCCCACTTGACACGTGTGTTCACTCACACGACAGATGCCATTGACAAGAATATTCAGGACGTGCAAGTGGCTTTGGGAGAAAATGAAGAGGCAGTTGCTAAAATACAAACACAAGTGACAACTATCAACACCAATGTCACAGCCTTGCAGCGTTCTATTGATGCTTTGATAGTAGCACTTGAGCAACGGCAACAACAACCACTTGAAGATACCGTTGATGAAGATGCTGAAGAAAGTGTTGCTGGTGCTGCCCCGAATCTTGGCAGGGGATGTGCTAATCCCCGCGCACCCGTGCCTGCACCTGCTTATGCACGCGGTTTTGCTCCTATTGTGCGTGCTCAATGTGTCCCTAACTAAGCTGTTTATGATGGTTTGGGCAAGCCGAAATTCTCAATTCCCAAGTTTGATGGATCACTTGATCTTGAAGATTACCTCACATGGGAGTTGAAGATCGAGAAGCTCTAGCATTTGTATGATTATACAGAATACAAGAAGATAAAGCTTGCAGTGTCAGAATTTGATGGATATGCCTTGTGTTGGTGGGATGCTATTGTGCAAAATAGAAGGGATGACAATGACCTTCCTGTGATGACTTGGCGCGAGATGCAGCGCATCATGAAGGACTGTTTTATACCCACTAACTACTTGCGTTCAGTTTTTTGACAAGTTGACAAAATTGAGGCAAGGAACCATGTCAATTGATGAGTACTACATGGAGATGGAGATGCTTATGCAGCGTGCTAGAGTTCGTGAATCCCTTGAGATGACCATGCAGCGATTTCTCAACAATTTGAAGTTACCAATCAAGAGCATTGTTCGTCATCACAAGTACGAGACTATGAATGAACTATTGCATCATGCTAGAGAGGACGAATCACAGTTAGCTGAACAAGCTAAGGCACATGCGAGGTTCCCGTCTACCAGTCGTTTTTCGGCCAGGTCTACAACGCCATCTATGGTGCCACCTGCAGCGGCTGCTAGCCACCCTTCACCATCTTCGGCCAAGCCAGCTCCCACACCATCTTATGGTTCTAATGCTAATAAACATGTTGCTCCAGCTGCTAGATCGGGTTCCAATATGTCAACCGCACGTACTCGTGATGTGAAGTGCCATACTTTTGGAGGTAGAGGCCACTACAAGCGTGATTGTCCAAACCAAGGTTATGTTTGTCAATGAACAAGGTGATTATGAGAGTGGAGATGAAGTTGATCCTACTTGCGATGATGGTTATGACAGCCAGGAAGGTATGCATGCTTTCCCTAAGCATGCACCAACCATTGTGGTGTCTCCACGTATCCTTAGTGTGCAGCCTATTGTTGATTCTCAACGTTGCAACTTGTTCCAAACAAAAGCACTCGTTGGCCCTAGCAAAGCTTGCAAAGTAATCATTGATGGAGGTAGCTGCAGAAATCTTGTAAGCAAGGAGTTATGTGCCAAGCTGAATCTAACTTATTTACCTCATCCCAAGCCATACTACATACAATGGTTGAGTGACAATGGTGATATGAAGGTAAACCATATGGTACGTGTGAATTTTGAAACAGGGACATACAAGGATTCTATTGATTTTGATATGGTTCCTATGACCGTTTGCCATCTCTTATTGGGTCGGCCTTAGCTTTATGATCGTCATGTGCAACACAATGGCCGTGCCAATACCTATCACTTAGAATTCAAGGGAAAGAAAATTAATATGCAGCCGATGACACCACAACATATTATGAATGAGTCTCGTCAAAAGAGAGAAGTGAACTTGAAGGATGAATTTATAGATAGGCGAGATAGTGTTGCAGCTGTATATGATGTAATAGAGCCCAAAAAGAGTGATATAATGAAAAGTGACAGAGTGCCTAATCTTTTGATATTAGCCACCAAGGAAGATATGAGAGAGTTTAGTGAGGATCCTACATCCATGCCACTTGTGCTCATGTATAACGGCGAGGTTTTGGTTTCTAACGACATGACCCCTATTTCTCTTGGTGTATCTACTGTTTTGCAGGATTTTGGTGATGTGTTTCCAGAAGATGTGCCTGCAGGATTGCCTCCATTGCGTGGCATTGAGCATCAAATCTCTTTGATACCTGTCACCACACTACCAAACCATGCACCCTACAGGACCAACCCCGAAGAAACAAAGGAGATACAGAAACAAGTACATGCATTGCTAGATAAAGGGTACAATCGTGTTTCTCTTATCCCTTTTGTTGTTCCTATTATTTTAGTTCCTAAGAAAGATGGGACATGGCGCATGTGTGTAGATTGTAGAGCTATTAATAACATCACTATTCAATATCGTCATCCTATTCCATGCTTAGAGGATATGCTAGATGAATTGAGAGGTGCTTCTATTTTCTCTAAGATTGATTTGTGTAGTGGTTACCATCAAATTAGGATGAAAGAAGGGGATGAATGGAAAACTGCTTTCAAAATGAAATTTGGTTTGTGTGAGTGGTTAGTTATGCCATTTGGTCTTACTAATGCACCTAGTACTTTCAAGAGATTAATGAATCATGTTTTGAGAGAATTTATTGGTCGTTTTGTGGTTGTTTATTTTGATGATATACTTATCTATAGCCACATTGAAGCTGAGCATTGTAGTCATATCTGATAAGTTTTGCAAGTGTTGCATGATAATAAATTGTATGCTAATCTTGAGAAGTGCACATTTGCAAAAGATAAGGTCATATTTCTATGATATGTTGTATCTAAGCATGGGGTAGAAGTAGATTAATCTAAAATTGAATCAATTCAGAATTGGCCTATTCCCATGAATGTGAGTCAAGTGCGTAGTTTCCATGGATTAGCTAGTTTCTATAGGCGCTTTGTGAAGGACTTTAGCACTATTGCTGCACCATTGAATGAATTGACTAAGAAAGGTGTGCCATTTGTGTGGGGCGTAGCCCAAGATATTGCATTTGATACATTGAAACGTTTGCTTACTTCTGCACCATTACTTGCATTGCCTGATTTTCGAATCAATTTGAAGTTGAATGTGATGCTAGTGGTATAAGTATTGGTGGCGTTTTGATGCAAGAGGGTCGCCCTATAGCATATTTTTCTGAGAAATTTACTAGTGCTAGATTGAATTATCCTATTTATGATAAAGAATTGTATGCACTTGTTAGAGTTCTTGAAGTTTGGCAACATTATTTGTGGCCAAAAGAATTTATCATACATTCTGATCATGAAGCATTGAAGTATTTGAAAGCTCAATCAAACTTGCATAGAAGATTAGCTAAATGGGTTGAGTTTATTGAATCTTTTCCTGACATCATTAAGTTTAAGAAGGGAAAGGAGAATGTAGTTGTTGATGCTTTGTCTAGGAAAAACATGCTATTAACAAATCTTGATGTTAAAATTCCTAGATTAGAGAGTATTTGTGCACTTTATGCTACTGACCATGATTTTGTTGAACAATATCGTTTGTGTGCTCTTAGAAACGCATGGGATAAGTATCATATACAAGATGGATATTTGTTTAGAGCTAACAAACTACGCATTCCAGAATCATCGCAGTGTTTGTTCTTAGTGCAGGAATCACATGTTGGTGATTGGATAGGTCATTTTGGGCGTGAGAAGACATTGCTCATGCTAGCTGATCATTTTTATTGGCCCAAGATGAGGCGTGATGTGTACAGATTTGTGAGTCGTTGCATTATATGCCATAAGTCCAAATCAAAGTTGAAGCCTGATGGTTTGTATACACCTCTCTTTGCACCTACTACACTATGGGGAGACATTAGTATGGATTTTGTGCAAGGTCTACCTAAAACACACAGAGGTCATGATTCTATATTTGTGGTAGTGGATAGGTTCTCTATGATGGCTCATTTTATTGCTTGTCACAAAAGCGACGATGCGTCGCATGTTGCTAACCTGTTTTTCAGGGACATCGTGAGATTACATGGAGTACCCAAGATGATTGTTTTTGACAGTGATGTGAAGTTCATGAGCTACTTTTGGAAGACCTTATGCGGGAAGTTGGGAACGAAGCTGCTATTCAGTACTACATGCCATCCCCAAACATATGGTCAAACGGAGGTGGTGAATAGAACATTGTCACAATTGCTAAGGACTATGATAAAGAAGAATCTGCGGGATTGGGAAGAGTGTTTGCCACATGTTGAATTTGCATACAACAGGGTTGTGCATTTGACTACTCAGCTATCCTTTTGAGGTGGTGTATGGCTTCAAGCCATTGATGCCACTTGATTTGTTGCCTTTGCCATTACATGAGAAAGTTCATATGGAGGCTTCAAAGCATGCTGAATATGTGAAGAAGATTCATGAGAAGACTCGAGAGGCTATTGAGAAGAAAGGCAAGAACATTGCTGATGCAAGGAATCAAGCAAGGAAGGAAGTTTTGTTACAGCCTGGCTACATGGTATGGGTGCATCTGTGCAAGGACAGGTTCCCAATACTGCGATAATCCAAATTGAAGCCACGTGGTGCTGGTCCTTATAAGGTGTTAGCCAAGATTAATGATAATGCATACTCGATTGATATACCTACTGCTGAGTTTGGTGGAGTTAGCAACAACTTCAATGTTGTTGATCTATCACCATATGATGGATAAGACCTTGGAGCGTCGAGGTCGATGCCCTTTGAAGGGGGGAGATGATAAGGACATCCCTATACTTACACCCACCCCTACTACTAAAGATGTTCTAGCTATTGCAAGGAAATATCAGTCCAATGAGATTAGAATAGGACCCATTACAAGATCTCGTGCTAAGCTACTTGAACAATAGGTTAATTCACTCCTAAACGAATCTGGTACTTTAATTGATGAGAACTTTATACTACCTAAGTCTATGAATTTATGTATGATCAGGTTCGTTGGAGAAACAAGCATGGCGCGAGGAGGACAAGGGCTACAAGAGAAGCCCAGCAAGATGATTGCCCAAGGATGCGCGAGGGAGGAGCAGGAGGAAGGCGCAAGAGAAGATCATCAAGACGAAGGCAAGAAGCTCTGCAGCAACCGGAGTGTCCGGCCGAGTCCACCTGGACTGTCTAGCCTACCCGAGAGGAGAATTGGTACGGATAATCAGTACACCAAATCGGACAGTACCCGGACACCACCAGGAAACTTTGAAGATTCTGGCCACACCGGACTGTCCGGCTGACTCCACCCGCAGTGTCCGGCCACACCAGACTGTCCGGCTGACCCCACCTGGAGTGTCCGGCTAGACCGGAATGTCCGACCCATTTCCATCGGACTGTCCACCCGCCGATCGAATCCGGTCCTAGTCGACATGTATCAGTTTGAGTTTTACGCGTCTTAGTTTCGGTTTCTGGCTGCCCCAGCTGCCCTTATAAGCCCTGGGACGCCCCATAGTTAGGGTTTAGACCATGTTAAAACTATTTTGGAGTTGGTTCTTTTTAGAACCTCTGGAATTGCCCTGTGATTGAATTATACTACTGCAATTGAGTGTAATCTGTTGTTCCGTTGGGAATTAGTAGATTGCAAACTACCGTTCATGGTCGATGGATTGCGTGCACAAGAGCGTGGTGTTGTGAACATCCTACAGGGTTCGAGAGCTATTGCATTGGCATGAGGGTTCGAGTGGGAGAGTTCATAGCTACAGGCTAGTTATCTATCCACCATTATCATCATCGACAAGTGCTTGCTGAGAAGATCATGACACCCCATATCACATTGAGGGGTCACAACTAATATATCAAAAAACAACGGGATTTTTGATGATATGTTCAACTTCTTACTAAGATTTTGCAACTTAACAATTTAACGAAATTAGGTCAAACTTGAGCTACAAGTAAGCGTGGTAGATTTCTCTTGAATTAAATGTCATTTCAGAGGTAGATGGGTGCATCTTCTGGTATTAAGCAGTGTCATGGGTGTGAGTGTCCAACTACCAGGAAAGAACATTCTCAATTTTCTCACTGATGATGAGATCGTTCTTTTCCGTAATGCTAGTGCGAAGAATAGTGGATTTGAATGCCACAAGCCAAGTTTTCGGACATATAGAGGGCATCAACAGCATGTCGTATTTGCGATTCCCATGTTTTAGGAGTTTTCAAGTTTCCTAGCTATATAACTCCACTCACTTGAATGAATTTATGTTGATGTATCCAAATAAGGTTGAATTTGAACTACAAGTAATAAATTGTAGGTTGCGTTGAAAGTTTTATAAAAAAACTTTTGGATGTACCCATGGAGCGGTCAGTTAATATGTTAGAAACCACAATGAGTACGGCCTTGGATTCCTAAATAGAGAGGGAGTACGACCTACCAATTTTCTATTATTACATGGACCATGACCAAATTCAAAACCAAAATAAAGCGGTAAAATATCCCGCGTATCCGAACATAGTTCGTGCCCCAAAATTTCAGATACTTCGAAATTCCCATTCGACCCCTATTGAATTTGGTGGTTGGGTGGCTTCACTTGTATTTTTCCCAGTATAGTGCTCGCAGTACCTAAACCCTACCCCCTCTCTCCTCTAGGAATACGTCACTGGCCGGAACATCCCCACTGCACTTTAGCCGGCATACCCGCCACACCTGATCTGCTCAACGAACCCTCTTGTCTGGCACGCTAAGCACATCATCGACTGCCTAGGATCTGCTCCACGGACGCCATGGTCTAGTGCTCTGCTCGTATCCTCGCCCGCCTAAGATCCTCTTCCCTGTCGTCGACCCCCACTACGACTGTAGCACCTTCGGTGACCTCGACGTGACCCATGAGGATGCGGAGGACCCTAGACGCCACCCCAACCGAGGTAAAACCAGATCTCCCAGTGTGATTTGTTTGTTGTCAATGTACTATATTCGTGCTAAATTTCCTAACTAATAGGTTCTTTACTTGATATACCTGTTATGTACTATATTAACCCATTGTGGTTAGGCTTAAAGTCCACGCATTGAACTATTTTTATGTACTCCCTCTGTTTCAAAATATAAGATGTTTTAGCTTTGTGAAGAAAATTTATCTAGACTTATTTTAGTGTGTAGATTCACCACAAACCTGAGTGAACCTATGTACTAAAAGAAGTCTAGATACATTTTCTTCACAAAGCTAAAACATCTTATATTTTAAAACAGAGGGATTATATTTCTTTGTGAATTATTAGTCACTTAACATATTTGTTTACATTCTCTGTTGTACCTATCCACAGGAGATATGATTATATAATATCTCTCTCATTCGCTGATTTATGAACTATATTATATTCATCGTGCTATTGTCCTTCTATCCTATACTACACGTTTACACATGTCATACTATTTGACTATTATGTACTATCGATTTGATCTCTCTTAACCTATGGCTCAAACTGTTTGTTGTTATTATGCAAGGAGCTGCCTCAGTTTGCACACAATATCATAGAGTGAACGGATCCTATAATCTCGTAAGACCCCATCACTTTTGTTTCACTTCATGCCAACATATATCATGTTGGAACCTGTTTGTATTTATAGTTGGCCTTACCTTTATGCAGAGGAGCAACAATGGAGTACATACTCCGCCCATCCACACGAGCCACTGTAGATATCGTGTAACACCTACCGTAAGGCCCCCACCCGAAGTTTGGCTGCCAAAGTTTAGTCCTTGCCACATTTTTTTGCTTAAATTTACCATTTTCCTTTCTTGTTTTCATATTTTTTTGCCAAAAATTGGCGTCAAACATTTTAGCCCCACTATGGTCTGCTTTTGTTCCATGTGCTTAGTTCAATTTCCTAGATACGGAGAGGCCCGGTGTATTGCATCTGAGTTGGTTAATAATAAGAACAAGGCCACACTAGCGATAAGGTCATGTATAATACACATGTATCAAAAGGAACTCTGTGCACTTCATCTCACTGTTGTATCTAGTATGTATCATAGTTACATGAATTGGCTATTTTAATATGAGGCACTTGATGGTTCAGTTTTTTGTTCATGAATAACTCAATCTATGGTGCTAGATTCATTGTTTGTCTGAAATTATCTAGCTAGTATATTCGAGGCTCACAATTGATGTGTTTTTGTTGGCTGAGTTACTCTTTTTTTGTCTATTATTAAATAAGTGGCGGATTTCGTTGTGTAGTGTCTGGCTAGTTTATATATGATAAACATAATGGCTTAGTTTTCATATTCATTTTATTGATGTTCTGCACATTCTAGTTTGAGAAGTCTACATTAGGTACTTTGGTTGATTGCTCGCATTGTTATTTGAAATGAACTTGTAGTTTGTTTCCCAAGTCTGTTGTTTAAGTAACTTGTTTTGTCTTGGTATCAACCATCTTCAAGTAGAGTAGTCATTTCACAGAGGAGCACATGCTCGCATCGCTCCATGGTGCCAGTTGGTCTAGTTATTCAAGAAGAAAAAGATGTATGACCCACCACTATTAATTGCTTCCTCCCTTATATATTACCGTATTGACACATTTAAAATTCATGGTGGCGTGGTTGCATGGTAATGCTGTTATAACTTGTTTTGTGTTTGTTTCAGGCTTCAAATGACCATCTGAATGCCGAACAAAGACCCGCTTCATCTACAGCTTATATGAATGGAAAAACAGGCTTAATAATCTCATCTACAACTCTCATGGGAAGCTAGTTGTTACATGTCTCGCGATGCAAACTCCATTGAGACTTTTAAGTAACACTAGTTATGGTGTTTTTTTAGTTGTCTAGACTCTGATGCAACTTTTATGCTTCATTTTATTACTGTCAAATTTACTGAGGATTGTAATAATCTACTATAATTCACAGTTGTAAGTTGTTTTAGGATTGTTACAAAGTGAGCATCTATCAGAATTACTACCCGTGCATAAAAAACAATGAAATTGTAAGAGGTACAACACATGATCTTATGGAACAGGTAGAACATCCATTGTATTACACGGGCACCATAGAACTTGCAAAATTCATAGAGGTTCACTCAACAAAGTGAACACATAAAGAGCTGACGTGAAGAGAATACATCAGGAGCAGACCCACACAATCCATCAATCTGACGGATAACTATCGTAGTAATCATAGTGGGTGGTACCATCCTCGCTATAAGGTGGCACCATCTGCAACTCAAAATGCTCGACGATTCTGCAATAATCCACCAACAATCTATCGAGTTTTAAAGGACGGTCATTGATCCATAATCCTCCTACTCCATACCCATATACAACCCTTGGCTCCTCTCCCCACGCAAGAGCCTCAAAGTTGTCAGATCTAATCTCGGATCGGTACGCATAGTATATGCTACGAGCGTGCACCATGGGTACCCTGGCGCTGTCGATGCAGACGCACCGATTGTCAACAATGAAGAGAGCACGACTTCCGATGACTCTGACCGGCTGAAGGACACGGTTCTAGGTATCAACCCAGTAAAAAACCGGCATGCCACCGTAGACCGGTCCACTCACAACAAATAGCAACCCCCCGTCAAACTCGACAAGGTAAATCAATTCTCTAGGAACTGGCAGCCTAGAACAGGGCTTGCAACGGTGGGATGCATCTCTAGGGTTCGTGCGGAGCGCTGTAGCTGGACATCTCCATCAGTAGCATCACACATAGTCGAGAGGATAAACCCATATTTGTCTGTGATAAAAACATCACTGGCGTAAGAAGTCATGCTCCGGAGTTCCACGAAGTCATAAGGTGAGTACCACCCTTCACCAAAGATTGGGCGACTCCCTTCATCGGTGCCCTCATCCGCCCACCGAATGGTGGTGTTTTGATGGTTTGATGTAAACACCATCAACGACGGGAACATCATCACAGCGATAGAAGCCACCTTCTCGGTTGGTATCTCCGCCCTCAGGCGCTTGATAGCGCCCAAGAATGGTTGTCCAACCGGGTCTTGTACGGCTGCACCCTCTGTCCAAGTATAAGGAGGCCGCCGATTGTGCTACCGACATAAAAGTACCTTCCAAAGAGAGAGGGAGAGAGGGAGAGAGAGATTCAGTCAAGGTAAATAGACTGAAATTCAATCAAGGTAAACCATGGAGAAAAACCCTGGGCAACAAGTGGACAAAGAAACAGAACTTGAAAAACAGATAGTATAGGATGTGAATGCAAAAAAGTTTGCATATATACAGATGATTATCAAGAAAGCACATGTGAATAACCCGGCTAATCTTCTTCTCAAGGTGGCATCCAGTTCTCACATTCAGCAACGTGATGGGGGCGTCATCTACAGAATACTCCTCCGACAACTAGTGCTCTAGAACAATCCAGTTGGCTAGCATAAAGTGCTCCTCTATGAAGCCGCGCCAGGTGCTGTGGACTGCCCAGAAGGCGGTGTAGTAGTCGAAGTCAGCCGTCGAAAGGAAGATGTCACCTATCTTTTGGACGAGTCCCTCAGGGAGACCAGCCCATGGCGAGTCCTCCTACTTCTTGCTGGCCATGGATGATGGCGTTCGTGTGGTCTTGGTCCCATCGACTGGCATAGGGGGCGGTTCCAGAGACACACATTTAAACAAAGGCATGGGAAAGCCAAGCGAAGCATGTGGAAACGAGACGATGACATGCACACAGCAACCGCAAGCGCGTTTCATCAAACTGGCACGGGCACGTACATGCGCACTAATTACGGGACAACGGTCGTGCACACCAGCGTATGACTCCTGGGAGCACACGAATGTGTAGGTGTAGGATGATACTACTAGTAGTAGTAGTATTATCATAACCTTATTGTATTTAATTATCCCAAAATCATGCTCCCTGGTCTCTCAGGGTCCACGCAAACGCAGGGCATTTTCCATTTTTTTCATGGCATTTTCCATTTTTCAATTTCTCTTTTTGGCTGTGCCGTTGGATGCACACCGTGTGGCCGGATGGGGTGTATGCTCCGTGGAGCTAAAAACCTCATGTTCGCTCAATAGCACAGTCCTTAGTTATTTGTACAACCTCAATTGCTAGGCCGAAGGACTAATTAATGCTCCTAGTTTTGCTCAATTACTCCTCTAGTTTACCGAAAAATATGAACCACCACGTCCTGTAATGCTCCTGGCGGCTCATGTTGTTAAAATGAGAGTGCATCCATTGGCTTGCATGTTTTCAATTAGATGGGGTGGCTACGTGCATTGGCTGGATTTTAGGATAACTATTGCATGCAATAACTAGCAATAAAGAGAATAGGTGAAGTTAATTCTCCAAACTAAGTAGTACTAGTATTTCGGGGATACTACTCCGGCCTAGTAGTAATACCGAACACATGGAGTACCTCAAGTGTGGTTATATGGATGATCAATTGATGTGACTCACGGCCATGAATTCCTGACCAGATAGCCGTATGTTCTATCACCTTTTTTTACTACTACTACTAGTAGTACATGGATGCTAGCCAAATTCAAAATCTCAATCGAGCGGCAAAATCACGCACCCCACCTTCGAAGCATTTTCTGCCTAACCGTTTCAAAAACTTTGAGGCAAAATCTCCCACCGGGGGAGTACTTTTTTTATATTATTATTATTAGATGGATGCTAGCCAAATTCAAAATCTCAATCGAGCGGCAAAACCACAAACCTACTTTGAAGCATTTCCCGCCCCTCCGTTTCAAAAACTTTGAGGCAAAATCTCCCACCGGGGGAGTAACATTTTTGTATTATTATCAGATGGGCGCTAGTCAAATTCAAAATCTAAATCGAGCGTCCAACCATACACCAACTTTGAATCATTTCCCGCCCCTCCGTTTCTAAAACTTTGAGGCAAAATATCCCATCGGGGCAGTACCATTTTATATTATTATTAGATGGAGGGTCGCCAAATTCAAAATCTCAATCAAGCGGCAAAATCACACACCAACCTTGAAGCATTTCGTGCCCCTCCATTTCAAAAACTTTTGACTTCAAAATTCCCATTCTACCCATTGTTCTGACGGCCTATGGGAAAGCTAAAGGCGATAGCTTGGGGCCACGATCGTAATTGAGTATCTATTCACCTCCTTAGTCCCGATTCGTGCAGATTTTCCCGCTGGTCCTTCCAAAATTCATAGCCCCCTCTCCCATCCTGATGCAGCCCGTCCTACAGACGCTACTACATCTACAACGCCAAGTCCCCAAGATCGTCCCTAAGTCAGACAAGTCCCGAAGATCGTCCCCAAGTCACTCAAGAAGATGAACCAGGAGCAGCCAGCTCCAGAACCGGAGTCTTCGCCATCATCGCCCGGAGACTCCGCCGTCATCGCCCCGGAGAGTCCACCCGATGCTAGCCGGAATGTTTGGCGCAACCAGAGTGTCCATCCCGGCCATGCCGGAGTGTCCGGCCGGCCCGGCCCCATCCTAGAGCGGACAGTCAGTAGGCCACATCGGACTCTAGCCGGACACTACGCGGAGTGTTCGACCACTCCGGACTATCTGGCCACCCGACCCGGACTATCCGGCCTAAGTGATGGGCCTGCGAGCCAACATCTAGGCCCTTGGCCCATTTACCCCTCTATTCTGCACCAAACCCTAGTTTTATGCCCAAACTACCCCTGAACTTGTGGATGGCCTATAAATAGAGCCCACACCCCTCATTGTGGCATAGATGATAGACTAAAGACAACCCCCTTTGTGTAATCTCTAATTTTGCCTCGTCCCCTTCTACCAAAGGGGATCGACTATCGTCACCACCTCGTTGGAGTTTGCATCGCGCCTCCTTCGTTGTACAAGGCCTTGGCATCGGTGTCCCTTTGTCAAGTTGTCAATACCCCCTCCAAGGTGTTCTTCCCTCTCCGTTTGGGTGACGGGACCACGTTGACCAATCTTTCCTTGCGAGGATTCTATCGGACTGGTGGCCACCGGCGGGAGCAATCGGCCTTGTATCGTGTGAGATTTTACCATGAGATCCGTGAAGATCAGGCCAGCCACGGGGTTACCCCTTATCACACGCCCTCACCTCCATGACCACCACGCGCACCGGCCGACTGTGGGACCCCGGATTTAATCCTCTGAGAATCCCTGTTATGCATACACCATGATCCCATGATCAGTTAGTCGTGGCACATAACCAACAAGTATCAAAGTAAACATCTAATACTTAAGCGGATACATGTCATACCTTACAGGCCATTATGGCTACATCAATAATCATTAGCAGAACTTCATGAAGAGTAGAGCCCGAGCCATGCCTTAACCTACATGCAACTGACTGGGAGGACGTCCTAGCTCACATAGCCGTCAACTTCATCCTCTTCTTGATATCTGACCAAGTTAATAGATAGGGACAATGCCAGTAAGTACTTTGAATGTACTCGCAAACCACCTTAAGATAACAATAATAACAAGAGGATATGCATTATGGGTGTCATAGTAGGAGGGCTCCAAGAGAGGTTCTTTTCTCAATTAGTTTCTCTTGTAGATACAGCATCTACATATCTTTGTTGAAAACTTTTGTAAAACCTTTTTGGAGACCGTTTTGAAAAGTTTTGGAAAACATTATGACTGGGTCACCCATTTGTTCCTCCTACCGGTCATCCCATGACCAAACTCCTTTCCTTCCTTTCCGACCATCCCATGGTCAAAACATTTCCAAAGCCATTGCTTTTCCGAAATCCTTTTTGAAATCAAAACCAACACCGCACTACAGAAGTTTGTCCAACCCATCCATAACCACGGACACGGCTATTCAAATAGATTTACACTCTGCAGAGGTTGCACACTTTACCCACACAATCCAGGTACACTACCCTGATCTACACCGATCGTGGGTCGAGTAACCGATCAAGACTCTCCGGATGCCCACTCCAATATAAGTGCCTAGCCTATGAGCGTTGTTCCCCTCAACACCGGGACGCCCTATATAGTTCCCAAGCCAAGCGGAGCACATTTTTCCACTTCCCAAGTGTGCGCTTTCAATGAGGGTCTCATGGTAACGCGTGGAGGCCCGTAGACCCTTCGTTCCTTCTCCAAGTCGATGTCTCACATGGACCCTTACAGGAGAAGGCCCACCCTCCAAAGATTTTTATCCCCTGTAGTTGTTGCGAGGCAGCTTATACCAGAATAAACAAACATCAAATCCAGCCCTGTCCCATTCTAGAGTAATGTGGTTGCACGGGTTAAGTTGTTATAGCTAAACTGCAAAGAACCGGGTACGTTTTTGTAAACCTTTTTGCTCTAGCTTTCCTTCAGCATTTTGTAAAACAAAACCTTTTTCTTTCTCAATATATCTTGGGAGGTCCCACCTCACCAAGGTTTTATCATAAAACATTTGGTAAAACTTTTCTGGGGTCTTCCCATCCTATAGCTTTGCTTCGGCTAAATCGGGGTTTCCAAAGGGGTATGGTGTGTTACACCACCTACCATACTAGGGACAAGTAGGTATCATCGAGAGGATTGTACTTAGTAGTACCATTGAGTAATGGTTTGGAGGAGACAAGCCACTACCGGGCATACAACATCATATAGTAAAACAGTGCAGTTTTCATAAAATAGTAGATAAAACCTGCACAAGTAAAACAATAGGACAAGGCTTCTGAGCAAGAAGGTGGCTTGCCTGATGAGCAGCAATATGGCAATATGTCCCTGGAGGTCTTCTTAGAATACCCAATAATATACAATAATAACCATCTTCTTCTGATCTTCGAGATAATCGCAACTATCGTTGTCAGGGAGCACACATGCAAACAAGCAAGAGCACAATCAACACAAGGCATACAAGCATCAATACATACAACAAGCAATGAACAATACAAGTTTACAAATCAGTAGGTCTTAGGAAGAATGGATTTAATAAGATTGGCCTTGTCTTGGAAACATGGAAGAAAATTCCTTAGGATTTATAGCCGAGGAACTACCTAAGAGGGGTTTTGGACCAAGGACATATTCTGTATGATACCATTGTGTAAAAATGATACCAACAGATAGGAGTTGATAAAATGAAACCAACAAAAGTGGTTTCACTATTTTATCACTTTTCTTTAATTTCTTATGAATATTCTAGTGATAAAAGCTTTAGTTTTAGGAAATAATTCACCAGAAAATTTCTGGAGCTCCAAAAATCATTTCCTTGGTTACGTAGGTAGGGTTTGAGGTACTAATTCAATGGGAGTTGGTTTAACCTTGAAACAATTAGCAGAATGCCCCTAGGAAAATCCCCAAGTCAGTTCTGCAAGATAAATGACTTTTTCACCAGATTTATTTTACAGAAGCTTTTGGTTTGACTCCAAAGACACATTGTAGGTATTTAGAATACCTTTCTTTAGAAATTAGAATCACCATATTTGGATTTATATAACTCCTGTAGTGATTTTATTGATGGATAAACCATGCACAGAAATGTTTTTTTCACAAAAACTCAACATGAGCTCCAAAAATTACGACCTCCTTGGTTTGGTTAGATAGGGATGTAGCTAATCTGTTAGAGTTGGAATTAGGGTAAAAGCTATTATGGTTTGTCCTAGAATAATTCTTAAAGACAGATATGATTTGTTTTTGTTATTTTTGTTACAGGCAAACTATAGTTCACCTTGACGTGAGGTAAAGGCTAAATTGAAGTCATAGAGACATACTTTCAGTGGGATTTTGTTTCATCTCTTTTGGGAATGTGTAGCCTACTAAGGAATTTATTTAGTGCAGAAGACAACATTTAGTGGATTAATTCCCAATAAATAATGAAAATTATTTTTAGCAAAAGACTAGTTCTGCATGTTGCACAAAACACACATGAACATGGTAAAAAAATTATTTGGACAAAATACCCAATTTTCCATTTTCAAATAGATTTAAACTGGATAGCTATTTAACTGATCTGGAATAATTAAAAAAATGAAAAAGAAACGAGGCAGAGGCCGCTAGGTCCGATCTGGCGCTCACGGGCCGCCCAGCGATGAAGTCGGCCCACCCGGCTTCTCTCCGCGCAGGAGGAGGCGTTTAAAACTGACGGGTGGGCCCCGACTGTCTGTGGCTGGTGGGGGTGAAGGGGTAAGGGGGCCTAGTGGCCGTCTGATTAAGTGGAGACGGACGACTCTCCACCGCCGTCCCTAGATAGATGGGCGCCGCCACGTGGGAAACCCTAGGGGACGGCGGGGCTCGCCGGGGAAGCTCACGCGATGACGTACGAAACAAGCTCGTCGGAGCTCGACGGTGGCGTTCATGGGGGTGTCCCTAGGAAGAAATGGAGGGAGGGTTAGATGCAGAAAATCAAGGAGGGTTCTCCTAGGTGACCTGCAGAAAGAGGGAAACAAAGGGGGAGGATCTTAGCTCGAGAGTAAGGGTAGGGCTGAGGCTCTTCTTCCTTCTTCGTACGGTAGTACAGAGCAGGGGAGGGGCTAGGGAGATAGGGATGGGTAGATCTGGGGTAGAGGGTTGCGGGAAGGCCACATGCAAGTGGAGGGGAGCAGGGAGAAGGCACCTCCAGCTCAAGCACAAAAATGGCCGAAAATGGTGGTTCTTCTTCTTGTGGCCAGAGGAGAGGGAAGGAAAGGATGGGGAGCTCGGGGGAGGTGAGTTCTGGGGAGAGGAGTGAAATGAGAGGGCAGGAGCAGGGGTGGTGGTCTCCTGGCCTTATATCTAAAGGGAGAGGTCCAAGGTGAGCTAGGCTCATGGGTGAGCTTGGACCTGGTCCATGGCTTTGCCTTTGGCTAGACTGGGCGGTGGAGAGGGATGGTGGTGCTCTGGGTCGGGTAGGAGCAGAGAGGGACAGTGGGTGGCTGCTGCAACAATTAAAAGATCTAGTGTCTCTCTCTCACACATCCAAACACAAGGGACATGGGATAGGGCAGAGCTAGAGTGCTTTTCTATAGTGATCATGACCAGAGATGAGTGTTGGGTGCTATGGTGCATTGCTTTGCAAGATTGGTGGTGTTTGGGTTTGGTTTTTGATACACAAAGGTTAAATGTCCCAATTTGCCATAAGGGATGATCAAAGGTTATATCTTGATTTTTGATCGTGACAACTTGAGATAAGGATGCTGGTAGATGGGTAGGGTTAAGATGCCTCTCTGAGATTTATTTGGGATTTTTCAAAGAATTCTAGATGCACTTTATATCAATTATTCAAATAGTGCAGAAATGGTTTTTAGGAAGTTATTTGATGTTTTTGAATTGGACAAGTTGAGTTTTTGATGTGAGATGGTCCCAAAGGCGAATACATACTTAGGGGAATTTTCTCGAGATTTATTGAGGATTAAAAGTATTTAACAATATTATGATTCCATTTCTGCCATTTAAGATAATAGGCAATTTATTTTTGAGATGGGAAGATAGGGTATGATATATGGATCTCAATTGAGCCAAAAGTTGGGGAAGTGCTTTGACAAAAACCAAACTTTCCATTGGGAAAGGAGTTTTGGAGATTTTGTCTATTACAGGAATTAAATAGATTTGGTCCATAATAAGTAGGAATAAAATTTGATAAATCTTGATGATCAAGGTAGATGATGTAGACAAGGTGTAACAAACATTTGCAACCTTGGGATTGGAGAATCCAAGTTGATTTTGGTGAAAACTAGAGATTTAAGGATCTTGGGTAAGATTGTTTTCATGCCACTAAAACCTTGTTGGATCTTGGAGCTCAAGGCTCCCCTTGGGGCATGGGATATATGGATGGATATACCATGTGATTTAGATTGCCATGGTGTAGAGGTTTGAGCTTGATCCGGCTTGAGATCACCAAGAATTGATTTCCAACTTTGGATAAAATAAGCCTGCCAAGGCAGATTTGTTGGGTTCGCAGCATAGAAAACAAAAAAATTCCTACGATGTGAACTATACACCAAGATCTATCTACTAGATACAGAGCAACGGGTGGATATACATCCATGGAGAACTTACCCCCGAAGACAATGAGTTTTGTTAACGAGTTGGAACTCGTGGATGATGTAGTCGTACACTTGCCGATCTCAAGATCGAGTGGAAGTCTGAGCGCCGCAAATCAGCAGTGCATCCGTACTCGCACACACGTTCAAGCCACCAGACAACCTCCACCTCCTCGCTCCAGCGATCCAGCGGAAGCAGCAACTCCTTCCAGACGAAATGTCACCGGGAACATGTATCTCGCTAATCCAAGACCATGGGGGAATAATTCAAGAGAGGGAGAGAGATCCTTCACGAGGAGGTGTGTGGAAGAAGGAGGGAGAGGGTGGCCTTTTATAGGAGGAGGGGGTACCCCTCTCTCCATGGCTGACGCATGGGGGGCTAACTCCTCACCTCCCCATTCATGTGGTGGTAACCCCTCCACATTAAAATGCCTCTTCACATTCCCTTTTAAAGTCCCCACTTTAAATGCATTTAAATTCTCCAAGTTTAATGCTCTCTCATTTAATAAAACTCTTTTATTGAATTTATTCAGAATTTTGTTAATTACTTTAATTAACAAACATTCACATATAACCCCTTGCAATATTTCAATATCACATGCAGAACCACTTTCTGCAATTTCACCCGAAACAATTTCCGGTTTCTATCGAAACAATTCCTGCGCTTTGCAATTCTTTCGTCTGAAACATATGTGCTCCAAAATGGTGTCCGGTAACTCTTAAGTGTGTCACCCTATGGTTCGCGAATAATGTAGACATGATTGAGACTCCTCTCAAATCAATAATCAGAAGCGGGACCTGGAGATCCATACTGACTCCTACATATTCAACGATGACTTCTGTGATCGTGAGAACCTTTAACGCTAGTAACTAAATCCCTTTGTCTCGTGATATATTACATGTCCGAGATTCGATCATTGGTATCTCCATACCTAGTTTGATCTCGTTGCCGACATGCACTCTTTTCTTGTTCCCGTGATAAAACATTCTAGTGATCACATCACTTGCCTGCAAGCTATCTTAATGTGATATCACCGAGAGGGCCTAGAGTATATCTATCCGTCATCGGGATTGACAAATTCCACTCTTGATCCATGAGCCTCAACATAACACCTTCGTAGCACTGAATCCATCTTTATAGTCACCCTGTTACGGTGTGACGTTTGATGTTATCAAGATACTCTTCCGGTGTTAGCAATTAACATGATCTCATGGTCTAAGGATAAAGATTACTTCGTATGATGTTATAGCAATATAAACATAATGACTTGATCGTAATGCTATACTTTGGATGAATGTTCATCACATCATTCCACCAATGTTGTGACCTCGTTATTAACAACATCCAATGTCCATGATCAGGAAACCTTGATCATCTTGTTAATCAACAAGCTAGTGTATAAGAGAGGCATAACTAGGAACCCTTTTTGTTTATTAAACACACATGTATTGATGTTTCCGATCAATACAATTATATCATGCAAAATAAATATTTATCATAAACATGGAATAAGATAATAACCACTTTATTATTGCCTCTCGGGCATATTCCCTTCAAGATTATCAACTAGCCTTCAAAACCTTGTGGGTTTAAGAAGCACAAAGATCCCCTTGGAACAAGTGAAGTAGATATTAATATACCTATATGAGTAGAACCCAACCATGCAAAGAGTTGGTCTATAGAAGGTTGGATGATGGTGTGAGCTTCTATCAAAGTAGGCATGTTAACTAGATTTGCAGGAATAGTTATTTTCTTGCCTACAAAACCATCAAGAACAAGTAGGTTGGAGGATGATCTAACCAAGGGCCAGAGTTGGACTTGTTAGTACTTAGGATGGTTAACAAGATGGTTCAAATTAATTTTCAAAAATGCACAAGGGTTGAGAAAAGGAGGCATTCAAAAAGGTGATGTTGGAACAGATTCCAGACTTGGCCAAATTTGGCAGATTTAGGGTTTTTGACTTGAATGTGGGTGGTGATTATTTTGATGGGTTGCAAGGTACCAGAGCATCATAAAGAGGATTATGTTGAAGTGTAGATTGAGTAGAAAGGATCCTTGCTTGATACTGGTCTTCATTGACTTGGGAACTTCTAGAATGGATCACGGCAAAATTGTTCTGGTTAAGGGTTTTAGATGATCACCTAGTAGCTAGGGATTAGATCTAGCTTGTATTCTTGGTTAGGATTTGGGGTTTTCAAGTATCTTTATCCTTGTGATGAGCTCCTAGAGTGGCTCATACTATCCCCTAAGAAGACAAATCAAGCAGGAGATCAAAGCAATTCATTAGACAACAAATCAAGGCACTTCACCTTAGCATATCAAGGCAACTCATCTTACAAACAATACAAACCTACTACTGGGGTTACCATCAAGCCTGGCTTGAGGGAATGTTGGGTATTTTGAAAAGGTTGGAGTTTTAATAAGATGAAGGTCCTTGGTATCTCTACCAAGAGTAGAATTCAAAAGCTTTAAAAAGAGGTTTTGGGGAAACCTAGAGATAAGAATAGTTGAAGGTTCTGTCTATAAACATAAGGAGATTATAATATGTTGCTCTCCATAGTTTAGGGAAATAAAAGCTACTAAAAAGGGTGGAGGTTGTAAAGGTATCTTGGCTCAGGTGTTGAAATGACAAAACATTTGAGAATATGGAAATTAAGACAAGACAGTTTTGGGAAGTAGCTTTTGTCAACTAGTGTTGAGGTAAGGAGTATATCTTCTAATACACCATCATAAGAATAAATATAGTCAAACAATAAGAAAACACTTCAACATTAATATAAGAAATTTTTTTGTTCCCCCTGATTTTTGCATTCTGGACAACTAATCAGGGTTGCTGAAATTGGGATGTTACACCGACGACAATTCCACGACGGCTGGAGCTGCTTGAGTTGCGGTCTCGTGCACCGCCACAGAGCCGCTTCACCGATGCTCACCCATCGGGTCTCTCTGCCACTGCACCAGAGCTGTGGTGTCGTTCACCACACCGATGGCGCCATCGACCGCCCAAGCTCTGCTTCCCGGCCGCCGAAAGCTACCAAACCGTACCGGATCGGCTTCACCGGTGTACACCAGACGTGATCTAGTTTATGGAGTTCCAGGTCCACCGCTCTAGACCGACTCCTTGGTCGTCATCGTTCACTGCACTGGATCTGCCTCAGTGATGCTCTCGTCCAGCATGCTCAAGCCGGCATCGACCACCCAAGATTTGCTTCCCCGACACCAACAGCCACCGCAACCGTAGCACCCTTGATGACCTATACATCACCTACACAGTACCGATGATGCTTAGACGCCTCTCCAACCAAGGTTAACCAAATCTCCAACCTGTTTTTGTTTTGTTAGCAGTATAGCAGGTTCAAGCCTGTCACAGTGAACTGTATTTTGTAATCGTGCTAGAACATACAAGTCACTGGGCATGTCTGTTCTTCGTGCTAGTACATACAAGGTCATTAGACATGTTGGTTTGCATTCGTTGCTCTACAAAATTCAAGTCATGCACATGTCTGTTATTTTGTCATGCACATGTTCTTCGCTACTCCATACAACAGTAATTGCCTGCTACCTGTAATTCTTGCAAAATCTAAAGTCAGTGTAAAATATTAGTGTCGATTTTCTACTCTACAGTTACTGAATCTATCTGGTTCGTCCTGAGATTAGTTCCTGCTATTATTTCCTCCTTGGCATTGTTCTGCTATCCTATAGTAGCCATTTAAACTCTTTGTACTAATTCGATTATAATTTTGTTGTTGCCACATGGTTCTTCAAAAGCTGCATCACTAACTATTTTCTTTTTCTTGCATAGAGCTCAAAATGGAACAATGAACATGTTGGTTTGCATAGCCTATTCTACAGGTTCACAAGGGATACTTCCTTATCTGGTGATGGTTTGTCCTGAGCAACAACATAACTATGTAGTTCACTCGTGGTTTGCATTCCTCCTCTAGAAGTTCTTTTTTGATGCCATTATAATTTCTATCTGGTTGATTCTGAGCTATGACAGTAACTACATGCCATTGTGTAGCTCACCCCAAATTCTGAGTAACCCAACTACTCTTGCATTCTAGGAGATACCACCGCTTCCATATATATTTGCTGAAATGACCTGGCTATTTTATATTTGCTGAAATTCTAAGAAACACTTTGTTTGATTGCTCATTTAATTCTAGGCACACTTGTCTAATGCTTGTTTGTCCTGTTCTACAAGTTTACGAGCGATACCATTATATCTCGCCTCTGGTTCTGGTTTGTCCTAAGAAACAACATAACTATCCTCTACTATATATAGCTCATTCGTGGTTTGCATTCCTGCTCTTCAAGTTCTCGTATGATGCGGTTATAATTTCCACCTGGTTCATACTTTGCTACGCCAGTAACTGCATGCCATTTTGTGGCTCAGCGCAAATTTCGAGTCACCCAACGTCTCATGCATTTTTGGGTATAGAACTGCTTCCATAGATATTTGTTGAAATGACTTAGCTAATTTTTATTTGCTGAAATTCTAAGCCACACACAGACATTTTTTGATTGCTCGTTTCATGGTAGGCACACTTGTTTAATGTGGTGCTTGCTTGTCCTGTTTGTTTGACGTGTTTGTCAATAATTGAACCATTAACTAGTTGTAAACTCTAGTTCATAGCTCCTGTCATATCAGTCAAATGAGTAGTTTGTCTTGTTTGATGTATTAACTTGTTATTAGTTAGTTTCAGGCTGCAAATATTTCTATCGTCACCAAAGAGGGTGCTGCAAGATCATGTCCCCTCCAATTAGGGTGTCAGGTGGGATCCCGCCAAAATCCCACTTCTAGTTCATTTGTCAAAATCTAGTTCAATTTTTTGCTCAAAATTTACACTAGATTTTTACAAATGAACTAGAAGTGGGACTTAGGTGGGATCCCACTTGACACCCTACCTCTAATGCAGCTATCACACTCAAAGGAAGATGCAGGTGATCGATTGAGAAAGCAAATTGAGGACTTTGCTATCAACTCGATTGTCAAGTGAAATGCTGAATTTTGTTTCCCTTGAGTTGATAATGTGTAACAATTTTAAGAAGTTTGCAGCTGATGTAATATCTAGATAACTCGCATAGGCCATGTAGGAATTTATTTGACGCCATCCACACATCACGGTAGTCATTACTCTAACTACGCCAGCCAAGTCGATTAGGGAACAATACCGTTCTTTGTTATTGGCCCGTCTTGTATTTGGTCGATGATGAACAGTAAAAGATTCTCTCTAATTACACACCTTTTATGATCTTGGCATGGTCTTTAGAAAGGTTGAAACTATAAAAGACCGTAAACGTAATGATGAGGACATCCGTATAGTTACACCTACCCCAATTGCTATTGATGATGTTCCAGCTACTACAAAGAAAGATCAATCCAATGAGATAAGGATTGGACCAATTACAAGAGCTCATGCTAAGCTACTAGAACAACAGGTGAACTTGTTTCTTAATGAACCTGATGTTTTAGTTAATGAGAATTTTATACTACCTAAGTCTTTGAATTATTGCATGATCAAGTACTTGGGAGAAGAAGGCATAGCACGGAGCGAGGAGCTAATGGAACATGGCGTGTTGATCAGTGAAGAATGCACGAGGGAGGAGAGGGAGGAAGCGCAAGGAGCACACAAGGTTGAAGATCAACACTTGGCGGAAAATCTCTGCCGACAGAGAAATGCCACTTTTCTCTACCACGGCAGCCTGCCGCCGCACAGAAACGAGTAGATTTGCTACCACGGCAGGCTGCCGCGACAGCAAAACCGAGTCAAAGCCTGCCACGACAGAGTCCTGAGGCCGAACCCCTTATGGGTCGGTTTGTACCCTAGTTGGGTGGAACCAACTCGGATCCCACCTTGGCCGCCTCCCCTAGACTCTTAAATAGATGGGGCACCACACATAGTTAGGTTTAGTCCATGTTAAAATTATTTTGGAGTTGTTTCTTTCATAGAACCTCTGGAATTACTTGTGATCGATTTCTACCAATTGCAATTGAGTGTGATCTGTTGTTCCATTGGGAATTAGTAGATTGCATACTACCGTTCGTGGTCAAGGGCTACGTGCGCAAGAGTGTTGTGTTGTGAATATCCTACAAGGTTCGAGAGCTGTTGCAATGGCATCAGGGTTCGAGCGGGAGAGATTATAGGTACACAATAGTTATATTTCATCCACCATCATCATCGATAAGTGCTTGCTGAGAAGATCGGGCCGCCCCATATCATCTTGGTATCAGATTTCCTCGTTGCCTGGGTAAGCATTCACAAATCCATCTGTAGATTAGTTCGTGTGTTTCGTCCTATACAGAAAAAGCCCAACAAAAAGAGTTGGCATAGCCTTGATTACATCGTATTCGAGTAATAGTTGCTGGCCGTGTTCCTCTTTTAGTTTTAGATCTAGATTTGTTCTTCGTTTTCTTCTTGTTCTAGCCGAATCCACCTTAGTTTTCTGCCGCCTCTAGCAGATCCGATCCTAGCTAGGAGTACTTGTGTGTTACTCTTGGCTGAGTTGGTTTGCATTAATTAAAAAAAAATCGTTACCGATTCTGCCGCGGCACAGAAACGATTTGTTTTCCTGCCGCGAGTTCTGCCGCGACAAGGACTCCTTCCCCGGCACGTTTTCTCTGCCGCACGCCACCCGCTCTGTCGCCGCATCTGCCACGGCAAACTTTCCGCGCGAATCTTTGCTATGCGCCAGCTGCTTTGCCGCCGCACAGTTTCAGCCAGTTTTTCTGCCGCGGTACAGGATCTCTGCCATGGCACGATTTTCATCAGTTTTTCTGCCACGACAGCAATTCTTGCAAAGTTTGAAAATTTTACTTTTTCCTGAACTCTAGCCACAGCCTTTCTATTTCATACGTGTAGGAACTTGCCCATTGAGACCAGTTTCCGCTCTTACAGGCTGCTCGTAGGTTTTGGTCCTTTGCTTTGTGAATTGGCCATGATATATATAGTCAAAAAAAAGAGATAGAGAAAAAGAAAAGAAAAGAAAAAAGAGAAATAAGTTATACAAAAGAAAAAGAAAAAGAAAAGGAGAATTTAGCAAGAGGCCTAGTGATATCTTTGTGCACCGGTAGATTGAGCAATCTTGTGCCTGTTTACTTTGAGCTTTGCTAGTGTCTCTCGAGAGTAGTGCAACACCCTTCATAGTTGCATTGCCACGTTTTTCTCCACGTGTGTGTTTCTTGGGTTTTTGTACGATCAGCACTAGGACTTGTTTGTGGTGTACTTAGGATACCATACCTAGAGCTCCACCATAAGTAATCTATGTGCCTGTGATCGTTATCTATACCTTTGATATTCATTTCATCACATCCATGCATAAGTCTTTGAGTACATTTGGTAAAGCATCTTTATTCACTCTGGAACGGTAAGATCTCGTTTCTTGTCAGTTGTGAGTGAGTTATGAGAGTTTTCCACCAAACAAATTTTGATTTTTTTGCAATAACCTATTAATCATGTCTTTGAGTGATGATGAAGTTGTGTCACAGAAAAAGAAGGTTGAGGAGCTTGTTAATTGGCACGAGTCTATTCATGGGAATATCAAGGACATGCAAGAGGCAGTGGATTAGAATACTGGCACAGTCAATAATATTCAAACTCAAGTGACAGCAATCAATGTCAATGTTTCCACCTTGCAGCATTCGATTGAGGCTCTTACAGCGACAATTCAGCAAAGACAGGATTACCAACCCGATGATGTGTTTGAGGATCATGATGAGGGTAGTGCGGGTGATGCTGCTCCACATCATGGCAGGGGACATGCCAATCCCCTTGCACCTGATGCTGCTCCTCTTTATGGACGTGGATATGCCCCTTTGGGACGTGCTCAGCGTGTACCGAACCAAGCTGACGATGGTTTGGGCAAGCCCAGGTTTTCAATTCCCTCCTTCAATGGTTCACTTGATCCTGAGGATTATCTTACTTGGGAATTGAAGATTGAGAAGATTTAGCATTTATTTGATTATCCAAAAGACAAGAAGGTCAAGCTTGCAGCATCAGAGTTTGATGGATATGCTTTGTGTTGGTGGGATGCAATTGTGCAGAATAGAAGGGATGACCATGAGCTTCCTGTCATGGATTGGCGCGAGATGAAGCGCATCATGAAGGATCGGCTTGTACCCTCCAATTACTTGCGATCAGTTTTTGACAAGCTCACACAGTTGAGGCAAGGAAACATGTCAGTTGATGAGTACTACATGGAGATGGAGATGCTTATGCAACGTGCTTGAGTTCGTGAATCCCTTGAGATGACAATGTAGCGTTTTCTAAACAATTTGAAGCTTCAAATCAAGAGCATTATTCGTTATCACAAGTACGAGACGATGAACGAGCTGTTGCACCATGCAAGAGAGGCCGAGTCATAGCTAGCTAAGGAGGCTTAGTAACGTGCATGTTTTCCATCTACCAGCCATTTTGTGGCCAGATCTACACCACCACCTATGGCGCCATCTGCACCTACTGCAAGCCATCCTCAAACATCGGCCAAACCTGCACCTACATCTTCGGTTGGGTCCAATGCTCGGAAGCCCGCTGCTCCTGCTACTAGCTCGGGTTCCAATATGTCTACTGCACATACTCACGATGTGGTGTGCCATACTTGTGGAGGTAGAGGACACTACAAGAAATATTGTTCCAACAACAAGGTGATGTTTGTCAATGAACATGGTGAGTTAGAGAGTGGAGATGAAGTTGATGACAATGATGATTATGATGGTGATGACGGTACTAATTCTTATCCTGAGCGTGCTCCCACCATTGTTGTATCTCCACGCATACTTAGTGTGCAACCTGTTGATGAATCTCAGCGTTGCAACTTGTTGCAAACAAAAGCTCTCGTTGGACCTTAAAAACATGCAAGGTAATTATTGATGGAGGTAGCTGCAGAAATCTTGCAAGTAAGGAGTTATGTGCCAAGCTGAATTTGACATATTTGCCTCATCCCAAGCCATATTACATACAATGGTTGAGCAACAATGGTGAGATGAAGGTAAATCATATGGTACGTGTGAATTTTCAAACAGGGCCATACAAGGATTCTATTAACTTTGATGTAGTTCCTATGACTGTTTGCCATCTTCTATTGGGTCGGTCTTGGCTCTATGATCGCCATGTGCAACACAATGGCCAAGCCAATACATATCACATGGAATTCAAAGGAAAGAAGATTACTATGCAGCCAATGATACCACAAGACATTGTGAATGATTCTCGCCAGAAGATAGAAGTGAATTTGAAGGATGATCCTATAGCTCGGCAAGATAATGTGACAGCTGTTCATGATGTAATTGAGCCTAAATCGACTGATATAACGAAAAGTGAGAGAGTGCCTAATTTGCTGATATTAGCCACCAATGAGGATATGAGAGAATTTCGTGAGGATCCTACAACCATGCCACTTGTGCTCATGTATAAGGGCGAGGTATTGGTTTCTAACGACAGGACCCCTATTTCTCTTGGTGTCTCTTCTGTTTTGCAGGATTTTGGGGATGTGTTTCCATAAGATGTACCCGCAGGCTTGCCTCCATTGCATGGTATTGAACACCAAATTGACTTGATCCCTGGCGCCACCCATCCCAATCGTGCACCCTATAGGACCAACCCCGAAGCAACAAAGGAGATACAGAAACTAGTACATGCATTGCTAGATAAAGGGTACATTCCTATCTCTCTTAGGCCTTGTGTTGTTCCTGTTATTTTAGTGCCTAAGAAAGATGTACATGGCGCATGTGTGTAGATTGTAGATCTATTAATAACATCACTATTCGATATCGTCATCCTATTCCATGCTTAGAGGATATGCTAGATGAATTGAGTGGTGCTGCTATTTTCTCTAAGATTGATTTGCGTAGTGGTTATCATCAAATTAGGATGAAAGAAGGGGATGAGTGGAAAACTGCTTTCAAAACAAAATTTGGTTTGTATGAGTGGTTAGTTATGCTACTTGGCCTTAGTAATGCACCTAGTACATTCATGCGATTAATGAATCATGTTTTTAGAGATTTTATTGGTCATTTTGTGGTTCTTTACTTTGATGATATACTAATCTATAGCCACAACGAAACTGAACATTGTAATCATATCCGACAAGTTTTGCAAGTGTTGCATGATAATAAACTATATGCTAATCTTGAGAAGTGCACAATTGCAAAACATAATATCATATTTCTGGGATTTGTTGTTTCTAAGAATGGGGTAGAGGCAAATCAATCTAAAATTGAATCAATTCAGAATTGGCCTACTCCCATGAATGTAAGTCAAGTGCGTAGTTTCCACGGCTTAGCTGGTTTCTATAGGCGCTTTGTGAAGGATTTTAGCACCATTGTTGCACCATTAAATGACTTGACAAAGAAAGGTGTTCCTTTTGTATGGGGCGCGGCCCAAGATATTGCTTTTGATACATTGAAATGTTTGCTTACTTCTACAGCATTACTTGCATTACCTGATTTTTTGAAGAAATTTGAAGTTGAATGTGATGCTAGTGGTATAGGCATTGGTGGCGTTTTGATGCAAGAGGGTCACCCTATAGCATATTTTTCTAAGAAACTTACTGGTGCTCGCTTGAACTATCCTATTTATGATAAAGAATTGTATGCACTTGTTAGAGTACTTGAAGTTTGGCAACATTATTTGTGGCCAAAAGAATTTATCATACATTCTGATCATGAAGCATTGAAATATTTGAAAGCTCAATCAAACTTGCATAGACGATTAGCTAAATGGGTTGAGTTTATTGAGTCTTTTCCTTACACCATTAAGTATAAGAAGGGAAAAGAGAATGTTGTTGCTAATGCTTTATCTAGGAAGAACATGCTATTAACCAATCTTGATTTTACAATTCTTGGATTAGAGAGTATTTGTGTACTTTAAGCAACTGACCATGATTTTGCTGAACCATATCATTTGTGTGCTCTTAGAAACGCATGGGATAAGTATCATATACATGATGGATATTTGTTTCGAGCTAACAAACTATGTATTCCAGAATGGTCGTTGTGTTTGTTCTTGGTGCAGGAATCACATGCTGGTGGTTTGATGGGTCACTTTGGGCGTGAGAAGGCGTTGCTCATGCTTGCTGGTCATTTTTATTTGGACCAAGATGAGGCATGATGTGTACAGATTTGTGAGCCGATGTATTACATGCCACAAGTCGAAATGCAAGCTGAAGCCTTACGGTTTGTATACACCTCTCTTTGCACCTACTACTCCATGGGAAGACATTAGTATGGATTTTGTGCCAGGTCTACCTAAAACTCAGAGAGGTCATGATTCTATATTTGTGGTAGTGGATAGGTTCTCTAAGATGGCTCATTTTATTGCCTGCCACAAAAGCGACGATGCGTCGCATGTTGCTAACCTGTTTTTAGGGACATCGTGAGATTACATGGAGTACCTAACACCTTATGGGGGAAGCTCGGAACGAAGCTACTATTCAGTACTACTTGTCATCCCCAAACAGATGGTCAAACGGAGGTGGTGAACAAACATTGTCACAGCTGCTAAGGACTATGATAAAAAAGAATCTTCGGGAGTGGGAAGAGTGTTTGCCCCAAGTTGAGTTTGCATACAACAGGGATGTGCATTCCACTACTCAGCTTTATCCTTTTGAGGTGGTGTATGGCTTCAAGCCATTGACGCCACTTGATTTGTTGCCTTTGCCATTACATGAGAGAGTTGATATGGAGGCATCAAAACATGCTGAATATGTGAAGAAAATTCATGAGAAGACTCGAGAGGCTATTGAGAAGAAAGGCAAGAACATTGCTGCTGCAAGGAATCAAGCAAGGAAGGAATTGTTGTTCAAGCCTCGCGACATGGTTTGGGTGTATCTACACAAGGATAGACTTCAACTACTTCGCAAGTCCAAGTTGAAGCCATGTGGTGCTGGTCCTTACAAGGTGTTAGCCAAAATTAATGATAATGCCTACTCGGTTGATATACCTATTGAGGAGTTTGGTGGAGCTAGCAATAGTTTCAATGTTGCTGATTTATCACCATATGCTGGAGAAGAACTTGGAGCATCGAGGTCGACGCCTTTTGAAGGGGGGAGATGATGAGGATATCCCTACAGTTACACCTACCCCAATTGCTACTGATGATGTTCCAGCTACTGCAAAGAAAGATCAATCCAATGAGATAAGGATTAGACCAATTACAAGAGCTCGTGCTAAGATACTAGAACAATAGGTGAACTTGTTTCTTAATTAACCTGATGTTTTAGTTAATGAGAATTTTATACTACCTAAGTCTTTGAATTATTGCATGATCAGGTACTTGGGAGAAGAAGGCGTAGCACGGAGCGAGGAGCTAATGGAACATGGTGTGTTGATCAATGAAGAATGCGCGAGGGAGGAGAGGGAGGAAGCGCAAGGAGCACACAAGGTTGAAGATCAACACTTGGCGGAAGATATCTGCCGTGGCACAGAAACAAGAAGATTTGCTGCCACGTCAGGCTGCCGCGACAGCAAAACCGAGTCAAAGCCTGCCACGACCGAGTCCTGAGGCCGAACCCCTTATGGGTCGGTTTATACCCTAGTTGGGTGGGACCAACTCGGATCCCACCTTGGCCGCCTCCCACAGACTCTTAAATAGATGGGGCACCACACATAGTTAGGTTTAGACCACGTTAAAATTATTTTCGAGTTGTTTTGTTTCATAGAACCTCTAGAATTACTTACGATCGATTTCTACCAACTGTAATTGAGTGTGATCTATTGTTCCATTGGGAATTAGTAGATTGCAAACTACCGCTCGTGGTTGCACGGCTACGTGCGCAAGAGTGTGGTGTTGTGAATATCCTACAAGGTTTGAGAGCTATTGCATTGGCATCAGGGTTCGAGCGGGAGAGATCATAGCTACACACTAGTTATCTATCATCCACCATGATCATTGACAAGTGCTTGCTGAGAAGATCGAGCCACCCCATATCACTTAATGGGATGGCCCACGTGTGGGAACATGTAATAGTAACAGGCCAAAATATTAGTAGGACAGAACAGAAACAAGCCATAACAGTAACAGGCCACAACGCTAAAAAGCAAGAAACTTCAAAAGGATAGAACAGAGTAACAGGTTAGAGGATTAACAGGACGTATTAGTAACATGCCACAACAATAAAGGTCCACAATAGTAAAGGGACAAAATAGTTAAAGGCTAGAACTGTAACGAGCCAGAACAGTACCAGCCCAATAAAATTCTTGTCAAGAGCAGTAACAGGTCGACAAAATTACCACTCTAGAACAGTAACAAGCCGTTTGTGGCCTGAATCATTAACGGCCGGAATAGTAAAAGGACAGAATAGTAACAGACCATCTGAAAGAAGGACCAGTAGTAGGCGGCCCACGACAGGCTACGAGAACAGTGATGGGCCGACAATAGGTCTTAACACTACCAGACCGACTAGGGGCCGACTGCTAATGGGCCGCACGGTGTTGGACCAACTTGGGCCTTTTGTAGGCCGAAACAGTACCCAGCCTAAAAGTTCATGGGCCTCTATTGGCTGCATTATTGGGCCCATTTCAAGCAGTGCAGGGCGAAACAGTAACGGGCCGTATTCTTATTGGGCTCTCCTCATGGGATGGCCCACTTAGTAATTAGCAGGCCTTGGTTAGGCCTAGCTTCTACCACGGTTTCTTTGTCCGTTAACAGTGGTAACCGGCCATTAATAGCGGCAACCACGTGGCAATTTGCATGACGTCAGCAGTCAACACAGCTGGGAACAGATCTACGATGGAACATGTTTTCGTGGATGAAGGGTGTGATCCGCCATGGTCAAAAAACAATGGTAGATTCTTTTGTGACGGGGCTTTTACCACGAAGGCTATCCGTCGCAGAAGACTTTTTAACCACGAAAAACGGGCCTTCAACCACAAAAATCGTCTGTTGTAAAAGACAACTTTTCTTGTAGTGACATGGTTTGACACATGGAGTCTCTAGAGACATTGCATGTGTTTTTTCCAAACCACCTTGATCCACATGCGAACACAAACTCCAGTGGATGTGGTGATGCAACTTATGTCATACTAGTGCACCATTCCATGTGGCAGTTTCATTCCAAGGTGTTTTTGGGTCTTTTGACACATGGTTTAACACATAGAGTATCTGGAGTCATTGCATGTGTTCTTTTCCAAACCACCTTGATCCACATGAGCACACACACTAGTGGATGTGGTGATGCAACTAATATCACACCGGTGCACCATTCCATGTGGGAGTTGCATTCCTATGTGTTTTTGGGCATTTTGACACATGGTTTGACACATGGAGTCTCTAGAGTCATTGCATCTGTTACTTTCCAAACCACCTTGATCCATGTGGGGCCCCTGGATTAATCCTCTGAGAATCCCTGTTATGCATACAACCACAATCCCATGATCAGTTAGTCATGGTACATAACCGACAAGTATCATTACAACATCCGAGAATATACCGAATTACAAGACTTACATAAATGTCGTTATGGCTATATCAATAATCCTCAGCGAAACTTCATCAAGCGTAGAGCCCGAGCCATGCCTTAACCTACATGCAACTGACTGGGAGAACGTCCTAGCTCGCATAGTCGCCATCGTCATCTTCTTCTTGAAATCTGACCAAGTTAATAGCCAGGGATAATGCTAGTGAGTACTTTGAATGTACTCGCAAACCACCTTAAGAGAAATAAATAATAGCAGGAAGATATGCAATATGGCTATGGTAGTAGGAGGGCTTCAAGAAGGGTTCTTTTCTCAAATAGTTTCTCTTGTAGATATAGCATCTACATATCTTTGTTGAAAACTTTTGTAAAACATTTTGGAAACCTTTTTGAAAAGTTTTGGAAAACATCAGTACTAGGTCACCCATTTGTTCCTCCTTTACGGTCATCCCATGACCAAACTCCTTCCATCCCTTTCTGAGCATCCCATGGTCAAGATGAAGTGAAAAATCATTGTAACAAGAAAATAAAAGAATTTATGATTTGATCATAAAGGAAGATATTTGAGTTACATGTTTAGCAAAAACACCTAAGATTTGAGGAATTGTTCCATGATTTGTGTTTCCCGATAAACCATAGGAGTATGGCATATTCGGGAGATGAAATCAAACCATGTTTGACATGGTAAGATCAAAGGTGTCATTTATAAAACTGCCATTATGTTTTAAGGATTGAAGCTTTTGAGACTACCGCTTTTACACTGAAAAGAGCACCATCGTGATCCGTTGAAATGACACCATATAAGTTATGGTTTGGGATAAAACCCGAGTTGTCTTTTCTTAAATTTTGGTATGCTATGCATAAGTAAAATGTTTACAACCAAAGTCGGATAAGCACGTCTTTGTAGGTTATCCCAAAGAATTTGTTGGGAATTTCTCCATAACACTGAGGACAAAAGAGTTTGTTACTTGGAACGTCAAGTTTCTTGATAAGGGATTTTTTATGAAAAGTTAAGTGGGAGGACAATAGAACTTTGATAAGGTTGTTGAACCTTAGCTATATGTGCTAAGTAGCACAGCGCCAGAAAGTGTCCCGGTGGCAACCACAATGCTCATGGCTCCCGTGATTACAAAGGGTGTGATCTCGGAGATTAGAGTTCCTATTGAACCGTGTGGGTTGGTAAGAATCAAATAGTGTGATTTGATAAGCAAGTCGCTATTCTTTTGACAATGATGAACCGACTACATGCAAAGAAGCGATGATGGGCCCTGACTCCATAAAATGACTAGAAGTCATAAAATCCGTGATAGTATCCATACACGAGAATCAAGTTTCTGAACTTGGAAGACCCTCTAAAAAGGCGTAAAGCCTATCGATCGTGTTTGGATTTATAAAGAAATAGACATGGATGTTTAACATCTATGAAATAGTCGACATGTCGGAAAAATGTTTACGGCAATGTTCAAGGAGTTGACTATGAAAAGATTTGATCTTTCATAGCGATATATAGTCTTGACGGATTAATGTAGAAACCACTACATATAATTTGGTATATGGTAGTTGAATAAACAAAACAAGGTTCTTCTAATAGAACGGTTACCTACGACATGTACATGACATGGTCCGAAGGGTTTTGTTAATTCAAAGGGTGCTAAAAGGGCATGCAAAGTTCAATAGTTGAAGTAAGCATAGCGGAGTTGGAATCTTCACCATGATGAAAATGTTAAAAGAGTTTAAATTCATCGGAGATGATGAAGATGCTTGCATTTGCAAGAAATTAAGTGGGAGCGCTGAGACATATTTCTAATACATTATGTAGAGGACATATTGTTGATCGGAAATGATGTATCTTGTATTGACACAAGTTAAGAATTTCATTACAATAAGATTTTGATGAAAGACTTGGGCAAAACTGGAATATTAGGCAACAATATCTATATGGATAGATTGAGGCGCTAATATGGTTGTGCCAGACATACATATATGAGATATTGAAAGGGTTCAATATGGAAACAACAAGAAAGGTTCTTGCTGCATGGAAAGGATTGTATCAAAATTCAAGTGTCTCAACACTTGGTGAGTAAAATCACATGAAGATTTTGATCGATTATACCATGATATGTATATATCCAGAATGTCCTATGCTCTAAATGTTATGAGCACATACCAGAATGATTCATAAGATGATCATTGGACGATAGTAAAGATATTCTTATGAGCTTTGGAAGAACTAAGAATATATCATGTATAAGTGACAAATAATTAAAGGTAGTTCATTCTAAAGTGTTACATTGATACTAGTTTTGTCACAAGATACAAATTAAATTTGTCTCAATTTAGACTATGGGTGGCACAATGTAATGGAAATGATGTTCCATGATGGATTTGGATGAGTTCCAAAGTTGAGACATTGTGACGCATACTACAACAAAAGTCTAAGTATATAACTGCTATAGTAGCAGCAAAGGAGCGCATTTGTGTTAAGTAGTTTGTTATCAAACTAGGTGTGGTTCAAAGTGGGCTAATACTATGAAGATATATTGTGTGACAATAATATCAACATATTTTAACCCAAACGAACTAAAGGTCTCACCAAAGGACCAAATTTATACAATGCCATCTCATTTGAGAATGAGTGATGCGTAGAGACGCAAAGACATGCAAATACACATAGACCTGAAACTGTCAGATCCGGAGATTATGTTAACCACTAGCAATCGCGTATATGCAACACCAGAAAGCCATAGGTGTTCAATACGCAAAGTTTTTCAAACTATATTATTGACTCTAGTGCAAGTGGGAGACTGAAGGGAATATGCCCGAGATGCAATAATAAAGTGGTTATTATCGTATTCCATGTTTATGATAAATGTTTATTTTGCATGCTATAATTGTATTGATCGGAAACATCAATACATGTGTGTTTAATAAACAAAAAGGTTCCTAGTTATGCCTCTCTTATAGACTAGCTTATTGATTAACAAGATGATCAAGGTTTCCTGATCATGGACATTGGATGTTGTTAATAACAAGGTCACAACATTAGTTGAATGATGTGATGAACATTCATCCGAAGTATAGCATTACGATCAAGTCATTATGTTTATATTGCTATAAAATCATACGAAGTAATCTTTATCCTTCGACCATGAGATCATGTTAATTGCTAACACCTGAAGAGTATCTTGATAACATCAAACGTCACACCGTAACAGGGTGACTATAAAGATGGGTTCAGTGCTACGAGGTGTTATGTTGAGGCTCATTGATCAAGAGTGGAATTTGTCAATCCCGATGATGGATAGATATACTCTGGGCCCTCTCGGTGATATCACATTAAGATAGCTTGCAAGCAAGTGATGTGATTACTAGAATGTTATATCACGGGAATGAGAAAAGAGTACATGTCGGTAACGAGATCAAACTAGGTATGGAGATACCGATGATCGAATCTCGGACATGTAAAATATCACGAGACAAAGGGATTTAGTTACTAGCGTTAAAGGTTCTCACGATCACAGAAGTGTAGGAGTCAGTATGGATCTCTAGGTCCCGCTTCTGATTATTGATCTGAGAGGGGTCTCAATCATGTCTGCATTATTCGCGAAACGTAGGGTGACACACTTAAGAGTTACCGGAGATTGTTTCGATAGAAACCGGAAATTGTAAAGCGCAGGAATTGTTTCGATAGAAACCGGAAATTGTTTCGGGTGAAATTGCAGAAAGTGGTTCTGCATGTGATATTGAAATATTGCAAAGGGTTATATGTGAATGTTTGTTAATTAAAGTAATTAACAAAATTCTGAATAAATTTAATAAAATAGTTTTATTAAATGAGAGAGCATTAAACTTGGAGAATTTTAATGCATTTAAAGTAGGGACTTTAAAGGGGAATGTGAAGAGGCATTTTAATGTGGAGGGGTTACCACCACATGAATGGGGAAGGTGAGGAGTCACCCCCCATGCACCGGCCATGAAGGAGGGGCACCCCCCTCCTCCTATAAAAGGCCACCCTCTTCCTCCTTCTTCCTCACACCTCCTTGTGAAGGATTTCTCTCCCCCTCTAGAATTATTCCCCCATGGTCTCGGATTAGCGAGATACATGTTCCTGATGGCATTTCGTCTAGGAGGAGTTGCTGCTTCCGCTGGATCGCTGGAGCGAGGAGGTGGAGGTTGTCTGGTGGCTTGAACGTGTGTGCGAGTAGGGATGCGCTGCTGAGTTACGGCTGTCGGACTTCCTCATGATCTTGAGATCGGCAAGTGTACGACTACATCAACCACGAGTTCCTACTCGTTAATAAAACTCATTGTCTTCGAGGGTAAGTTCTCGTTGGATGTATGTCCACCCGTTGCTTTGTACCTAGTAGATAGATCTTGGCGTGTAGTTCTCATCGTAGGAAATTTTTTGTTTTCTGTGCTGCGGACCCAACATTGACCAATGGGTGCATATCTCCTTCCTCCAAGCACTAAAGGACAAGGGGAAGGGGTGCTACAGTGCTAGGGCTACAATGATTTCGACCAGAGATGAATGTTGGGTGCTATGGAGGCTTGTTGGTGAAGATTGATGAGGTCTGATGGAGTATTAGTGCAAGGTTTTGCTCATAACCCAGATTTGGCAAAGTTGATGACTATGAAGAAAGTCTAAAAACTTGCATTGGATAAAATGGAGAAATGGTACTGGTGGTTAGATGACGTCAAGATACACCTCCAGAATTTATTTGGGATTTTTTAGAGGAGTTTTAGTCCACTTACAATGATTTATTAAAAAAAACAGAAGTAGTTTCTAGAAGATCATTTGATAATTTTACATTAGACAGGTGGAGTTTTTGATGTGAGATGGTCCCAAATGTGAATACACACTTAGGGGAATTTTCCCTAGATTTATTGGGGATTAAAAGTATTTAAAACAATTATTATGCCATCTCTCCCATTTAAGAAAATAGGGAAAAAGAAATAATAAAGCTCTTCAAAAATATTTATTTTTGAAGTGGGAAGATGGGGTATGATATGTGGAACTTAATTAAGCCAAGATTTGAGGAAGTGTTTTTGGCAAAAACCAAACTTTCCTTTATGGAAAAGGTTTTGGGGGTTTTGCCTATTGAGGGAATTAAATAGTTTTGGTCCTTAATAAATATGGATAATTATTGATAAATCTTTATGATCAAGGTAGATGATGCAGGAAAGGTGTAGCAAGCATTTGCAACCTTGGGATTGGAGAATCCAAGTTGATTCTGGTGAAATACCCTAGATTAAGGATCTAGGGTGATGTTAATTTCATACCATCAAAACATGGTTGTATCTTGGAGTTCAGATTTCCCCATGGGGCATGGGGTAGATGTATGGATAGACCAAGTGATGTAGACTGCAATGGTGTATGGTTTTGAGCTTGATCCTGCTTGAGCTCACCAAGACAGGCTTTCAAACTTTGAATAAAATAAGCCTACCAAAGCAGATTATCAATTAGCCTTCAAAACCTTGTGGGTTTAAGTAGCTCAAGGATCTATTTGGGACAAGTGAAGTAGATATTGATATACCTTCATGAGTAGAACACAGCCATATAGAGAGTTGGTCCAAAGAAGGTTGGATGGTGGTGTGAGCTTCTATCAAAGTGGGCATGTTGACTAGATTTGCAGGAATAGTTATCTTCTTGCCTACAAAACCATCAAGAACAAGTGGGTAGGAGGATGATCTAACCAAGGGAAAGAGTGGTCCTTGATAGTCCTTAGGATGGTTAACAAGATGGTTCAAGTGCATTACCAATAATGCACAAGGGTTGAGAAATGGAGACATCCAAAAAGGTGATGTTGAAACAGTTTCTAGACTTTGTCAAATTTGGCAGTTTTGAGGATTTTTGACTGGAGCATGAGAGGGAATGTTTTTGATGGGTTGCAAGGTACCCAAGCATCATCAAGTGGATGATGTTGAATTGTATATTGATTAGAAAGGATCCATGCTTGATATTTGGTCTTCATTGACTTGGAAACATCTAGAAGGGATCACTTCAGAGTTGATCTAGTTAAGGGTTTTAGATGATCACCTAGTGGCTAGAGATCAGATCCATCTTGTATTCTTTCTTAGGGTGTGGTGATTTGGATACCTCTTGATCCTACTGATGAGCTCCTAGAGTATCTCATACTATCTCCTAAATAGATAACTCAAATAGCAGATCAAGACAACTCATCTTACAGACAAAGCAACTACTACTGGGGTTTCCAACAAGCTTAGCTGGAGGTAAGGATGGGTATTTTGAAATAGGTTGGAGTTTGAAAAAGGTAAGGTCCTTGGTATCTTTACCAAGAGTAGAATCCAAAAGCTTACAAAAAGGTTTTGGAGATCCTAGAGGTAAGAGTAGTTGAAGGTTCTGTCTTGAAACATAAGTAGATTATATTGTATAACTCTCCATAGTTTTGTCAATAGATGTTACAAAAATAGTTTTGGTTACATAAGCTTCTTGGCTCATGTTTTGAAATGCCAGAGCATTTGAGAATATATAAATTGAGCCAGGATAGTTTTGTTAAATAGCTTTTGTCAACTGATGGTGAGGTTAGGAGCATCATATGGTATATACTCACATGCATAAGCACAAACAAACCACAAGCAAACACTGCACCAATGGACAAGAAAAAGTTTTTGTCCCCCCTGATTTTTGCATTCTGGACAACTAAATAGGGTTGCTGAAATTGGGATGTTACAGACCTTTCCCCCTTAAAAGAATGTCGTCCCAAGATTCAGGAGAGTAAGGTTAGGGGATTTTGAGTCAAGGTTAGCGCTACTGGTTTCAAGCGTGCTATCTTATGGACTCCGTCTTTGGAAGTGGTTACCCTGTCCATGAAGTTGAGCTTCAGTCTTCCGGGATGCACTGAGAGTTGAGCAGAGTCCAGTCTTGATTTCGAGACATGACCTTCTTTTCCTTCCGGAATCTATATCTCGAGGGCTTAGATGGGGGCAGACTACCTTGATTCTGAACTTCACGGAGTACTCGTCAGAGGATAGAATCTACGGTTGGGCGTACCTTGCTCTAAGGGTCCACAACTCTTCCTTAGGGTCATAGCATATCCTATTAACGACGTTGGGGTCGAAACTCTTGAGTTTGATTCTGGCGAAGAGTTACTCTATTTTTGTGGGAAAGACGCAGTCTTTCCCCCCTTAGGGTTAAACTAGGGTAGATCGGAGAGTTGGCATAGTCCTTCCTTCTTGGAGTCATGGATTGATGTTTTAAAGACTGTCGCCCATCTTTCTTCTGGAGTAGAGGCCTTCGGAAGTCTTCTGGGAATTATGACTTACTGGGCTTTTATACTACTACTATTCGTACTTAGCCTGCTGAAGCCATCGGAGACTTCCGTCCTCTAAGCGATTGGAACGCAGCGGTTGGCGATACAGTCGCCCTTCCGGTGGGTCTTCAGCTGGAACGGCAGAAGGACTTCATAGGATCTTCAGTTAGTTTCTCCTCTGATGAACCGCGAGTTGCTACTTGGTGAAAAGACGTCGGAACTGGGGATATTTTCTGAAGTATCTTCCGGTAGACCGTCTTCCGGAGATCGAGTGGGAAGACGTAGTCTTTCCACCTTAGAGCTTCACCAAGGTCCTTTTGGGAGTGACGCTGATCTTCCGTCTTGGAGTGCGGACCCGATGTTAGCGGAAGGCTGTATCTTCCGGGAGTCTTGAGCTGAGGTCGTCGAGTGACGCCTTACTTTATCAACCTTGGCGGGTGGGTTTCCTAACACAGCCTTTAGGGTGGTTAGCTCAAGGTAAATTAGCGGTTTATGACTCTTCTTGATAGTCCTTCATCCGGGTAGAGGCATCTAGTTTCAGAGGGGTTGTCGTCTCTTGAACACTTGGCGTTGTTCCTGCTTGAAGACGGAGTAGACTCGTTGTCTTCACGCTTCCTTATCATCTGGCTTCAGGGGTAGTTCTGACCTTCTAGGGAGGCTCATTCCGTTAGTTTGGGTAGGGTTAACTAGATTAGTTAGTCTCCTGAGGCGGTCAGAAGCTCTAATACACTAAAGGTTAGTGTGGTTAGGCCTTCACTCTGTGTCTTGGTTGACTTATCAGGTGGTTTCCTATGGATATTGAGGATCCTTCGGTGATCGACTTTCAGCTCCAACGGAAATCTTGCTGTAGTAGACTGAGGAACAAGGGAGTGTGGTGCTATTGACGAGTCTTGCAAGGTGAGTTTGACGAGGTATGCCGTCCTGCTGAGGTGAAATCTTCGAGTTGATTCTGACTTGACGATGTCGAACTCCTGGTCTTTGCGATGCTTTTCCTCTCATATACTCTCGAGGTTAGTCTAGGTCACATTACCGACAGCTAACACAGGGGTTTCCTAGGTTACTAGGTGTGGTTATCACTCCTCAAGTCACATTGTTAAGGAGGTCACAGCAAGCCAGAGCATCTAAACAAGGCGAACAGAGCGAGGGAATCACAATGTCCTTGGCAGACAACACACATCAAGCAACACAGGATGCACTTAGGCAAGCAAACACGATCAACGCTAGGGACCAAGGAGTTAACTACTCGCGATATAGGGGAATCCTAGGTCTTAGGAATTATTGATCCTAGAGATCACGGGATTGAGGTCTGGGTCACTGTCTTGCGAATGAAGCCTTCGTCGTGTCATCGGGGGCTTCTCGATAGTGTAGTACTTGATTTCTTCGGATTATGAGGATTCCGCTGGTAGGGCGATTTTGTAGTCTCCTTGTGTTTGCTGGACGTTGCTTGTCTTCATCTTGTTCTTGTTGTCTTCACCGGCTCTAGCTCCTAGTTATTTAAAATCTGTAGGTTTGAAGTTTGGACGAGAGTTAGAGGAAACCATTTTGAGGTTGAGGAAACCACTTAGAGTAAGACAAGAAGTAGAACCCTTTTGAAACTCATTGGGAAACTAGTTTTCGAAAGCCGGGTTTTCAAAATAAGGTTCCTGTCTAGCGACCATGCTAATTAAGGTTCTCCTACAGTCAGGATGGCTCTGATACCAAGTCTGTGGGGCCCCTGGATTAATCCTCCGAGAATCCCTGTTATGCATATAACCACGATCCCATGATCAGTTAGTCGTGGCACATAACCGACAAGTATCATTACGACATCCGAGAATATACCGAATTACAAGACTTACATAAATGCCATTATGGCTACATCAATAATCCTTAGCGGAACTTCATCAAGCACAGAGCCCGAGCCATGCCTTAACCTACAGGCAACTGACGGGGAGAATGTCCTAGCTCGCATAGTCGCCAACATCATCTTCTTCTTGAAATCTGACCAAGTTAATATCCAGGGACAATGCCAGTGAGTACTTTGAATGTACTCACAAACCACCTTAAGAGAAATAAATAATAGCAGGAAGATATGCAATATGGCTCGGGTAGTAGGAGGGCTTCAAGAAGGGTTCTTTTCTCAAATAGTTTCTCTCGTAGATATAGAATCTACATATCTTTGTTGAAAACTTTTGTAAAACATTTTGGAAACCTTTTTGAAAAGTTTTGGAAAACATCAGGACTGGGTCACCCATTTTTTCCTCCTTTACGGTCATCCCATGACCAAACTCCTTCCATCCCTTTCTGAGCATCCCATGGTCAAAACAGGGATCCTTTCCGACCATCCCATGGTCAAAACAGTTCTAAAGCCTTTGCTTTTCCGAAATCCTTTTTGAAAACAAAACTAGTACCGCTCTACAGCAACCTTCCCAACCGTCCATGACCGCGGACGCGGCTATTCGAATAGATTTACACTCTGCAGAGGTTGTACACTTTACCCACATCATCCGAGTACACTACCCTGATCTTCACCGATCGTGGGTCGAGTAACCGATCAAGACTCTCCGGATGCCCACTCCAATGTAAGTGCCTACCCTATGAGTGTTATTCCCCTCAAAACCGGGACGTCGGGTACCTAGGACCAACCGGAGCGCATTTTGCACTTCCCAAGTGTTGCGCTTTCAATGAGGGGCTCATAGTAACGCGTGGAGGCGCAGGCCCTTTGTTCCTTCTCCAGGTCGATGTCCCACATGGACCCTTTACGTGAGAAGGCCCACCCTCTAGGGATTTTTGGTCCCCTGAAGTTGTTGCGAGGCAGCTTATACCAGAGTAACAAACATTAAATCCAGCCCTATCCCATACCAGAGTAATGTGGTTGCACGGGTTAATTTTTCTAGCAAAACTGCAAAGAACCGGGTGCGTTTTTGTAAACCTTTTTCCTCTAGTTTTTCCTTCAGCATTTTGTAAAACGAAACCTTTTTCTTTCTCAAAAACTCTTGGGAGGTCCCACCTCACCAAGGTTTTATCATAAAACATTTGGTAAAAACTTTTTCCGGGGTCTTCCCTTCCTCTAGCTTTGCTTCGGCTAAAAATCGGGGTCTCCAAAGGGGTATGGTGTATTACACCATCTATTCTACTAGGGACAAGTAGGTGTCTCCAAGGGGTTGTACTTAATAGTACAGAAGTGTAATAGCTCGGAGGAGCCAAACCACTACCATATATATACATCAACATAAAGTAAAACGATGCAGTTTTAATAAAAGTAGTTAAAACATGCATAAGTAAAACAGTAGGACAAGGCTTATGGGCAAGAAGGTGGATTGCCTGATGATCAGCAATATGGCAATATGTCCCTGGACTTCTTATTTATATAACCAAGAATACCGATACCAATAATAATAAGATCTCTTCTTCTCGGCGTCAATACAAGCGTAACTATCGTCGTCCTCAGGTATACATGCAAACAAGCAAGACCACAATCAAAACAACGCATACAAGAACCAATACAATACAGCAAGCAACTGAGTAAGACTGAATTAAGATTCATATGGTTTTGAGAGGATTAGATTTAGGAGATTGAGATGGCCTTGGAGAAGGGAATGAACAATCCTTAGGGTTTATTGTCGAGGAACTACCTAAGAGGGGGTTTTTGGACCAAGGACATATTCTGTATGATACCATTGTATAGAATTGATACCAACAGATAGGAGTTGATAAAATGAAACCAACAAAAGTGGTTTCACTAATTTATCACTTTTCTTTAATTTCTTATGAATATTCTAGTGATAAAAGCTCTAGTTTTAGGAAATAATTCACCAGAGAAGTTCTAGAGCTCCAAAAATTATTTCCTTGGATGGTCCAGTAGGGTTTGATGTACTTGTTCACTGAGAGTTGGAATCAAGTCAAAATAATTTCCAGAGTGCCCTCAGGAAATTCCCAAATGCAGTTCTGGAGCTGTTTTGCCTTTTTCACCAGCTCAAATCTACAGAGGATTTTGATATGATTCCAAGGGAACATGGTAGGCACTTAGAATACCTTTCTATAGAAATTGGAATCAACCTGTTTAGAGTTGCAGAGCTACTGGGGTCAAATTATAGGTGAATTAACCATGCACAGAACAGATTAATTCACAATAATTCAACTGAGTCTTAGAAAATTATGGGCTCCTGGATTTTGATAGATAATGGTGTGCCACTTTTCTGTGGGATGGAATCAGGTCAATACCACATTGGGTTTGACCTAGAGGAATTACCCAAGGCAGATATACTTGGTTTTTGTTATTTTTGCTAGAGGGTGACCTTAGTTCACCTTGAACTGAGATAAATGCTGGATGTAAGGTCTATGAACATGCTTTCAAAAGAACTTGGTTTCATCCATTTTGGAGACGTGTAGGTCACTGAGGAATTTAATTACTAAACAGGATATGTTCTGATAGATTAATTTCCAGAAAAGGTGAAATTAATATTTGGTAAAACTTTAGGCTCTGAATGTTTAAGAAAACATTCATTTACCAGGGAAAATTTGTTTCAAGACTTTTAGAGTTGTTTAGCATTTTTTAATTGATTTAAACTGAAGTGCCAAAACTGGATTTAGATCAAAATAAATAAAAGCAGAGAGGACCGGGGCTGCTGGGCCAGATCCGGGGGGAACTACCGGGCCGCGGGGGAGGGTTTTTGGCCCACTACGGGTGGGTCCCGCCGGTCAGCGGCGCGGAGCGGCGAAGAGGTACCGAGGCACCTAGGCTGTCGGATTAGAGGGAGAATCAACGGCAGGGAGCTCGTCGTCGTCCTCCGAAGCGCGGCGGCGCGAGAAAATCCTAGCAGAGGCGAGGGAGCAGTGAAGAGGCTCACTGGAGGGAGGAGGTGTTGGAAATATGCCCTAGAGACAAATAGTAGTAAGGACTATTATCATATTTCATATAGTTTATGACTAAGTTTTATATCATGCTATAACTGTGTTGAGTGGAAACATCAATACACGTGTGATATACAAACAACCAGGAGTTCCCAGTGAAACTCTAGTCACTGCTTCATTGGTCAACAGATGATCATGTTTCCTGATCATGTGGCATTTATGCCAGTTGGAAATGAGGTCTTCTCATTCGGAGAATGAGATGATGAACCAATACCCAACCTAAACATCGTGACCCGATCATGTCACGAAGTTCAAAGTTATGATGATTAGAAATGGATCCTCGTAGACTATTCCTTAGACCGTGAGGCTATATCAATCACTGTCTCCCGAGAGTGCTTTGATAGAATCAAACGCCATCTGGTAAAACGGTGGTTATAAAGGTGTGTTCAGGTATTCGGAGGAAACCGTAGATGCAATATATGTCAAGAGCGGGATTTGTCCGTCCATGTTACGGAAAGATACTCTAGGCCCCACTCGGAGAAGTTATATCCAATAGCTGCGCAGCGTGTGATTAGATCATGGGGATATCACTTGTCAGAACGAGTTAAGTAGCATTGTTCAGTAAAAAGATTGAACACGACATGGTTTTGTCATTGATCGAATCTCGGGAAATGCAAGTATCAAATGACAAAGGGAATAAGAGACGACTGTCCCGGTTCAAACGACGAAAGATCTTCATGGAACGCACAGGGGTCACATGGCCATCCAGGTCCCTCTGTTGATCATTGGTGCGGGAGTGTCCCGACCATGTCTGGAGTGTTCCCGAACCATAGGGTATCACGCTTAAGGGCTTGATGATGCTTAGAGAGTGTTTATAGGATCGGTAGAATCACCAAAGAAGAGAAAGGAGAAAACCGGAAGGGTTTCGGTAAGTCCGGAGGATGTCCGGAGTGGAGGTGGAAGGTGTTCCATGGCCACCGAGATTAAATGATATGTGAATGAATGTTAGATATTGATTTAATCATTTATTCATAATTATTTAATAAATAGAAAATCAATTAAATGGTCAAAGGCTTAATGGGCCAATTCCCGGAGGGGATATGGCCCATTAGGGAAAGGAGAGAGGGAGAAGGGACCAAGGGGGAGACCGGCTGGGCCTTGCCCCCCCTTCGCGGGGCCCACTAGGTGCTGGCCAGCAGCCACCCCACCCCCTCCTCTCCTTTAGTCCCACCGCGGGACTTGAGGGGAGGTAGTACCACCCCTCTCCCTATATAAAGTGGGGTATTTGGCCCAGAAAAATACACCCAATAATCAATAAAGGTCTCCCCACTTTTGGGAGGACAATTGATATTTTCTCTCTCCCCCTCTCTCTCTCGTGACCATGGTCCCAAGTCTGGATCACGCGAAAGCGAGACATCTTCACCATGAGCACACTGCCAAGGGTTCGGATCCGGGAGCTCTACTTCCGCAACTGTTGCTGGATCGGGGAAGCAGGAGTCATCATCAGGCACCGGACGTGTGTAACTCCCACGAGGTGTCACACTTGAGGCACTCAAGTCGTTGGAGCCAGAAGGAGCACAAGGACTTCATCACGACCTTGAGGTCGGCTTCGGCTCGTCTACATCAACCACGCTCTCCTGAGTGTTAACAACGCTTTTCGGTCTTAGGGTAAGTTCGCGAAAAGGCCTTCCCGTTACTGTATTACTAATAGATAGGTCCTGGCAGCTTCAGGGGTTCAGGGGCGTAGAGTAAAATTTATTGTTTTTATGCACGGAACCCCTATAGTGGTATCAGAGCTAGATCTGTGCGTAGTAATGCTAGTACGGGTAGAACACACGAGATGTAGCGTGTGGGCGTTGATCTTTTAGTTGTTACCCTCCCACGTGTACTTGTGTATACCGCAGTAATGCTTGATGAAGCGGCCCCCAACCGACTTTACGCGTTCATTCGCGAGACTGGTCCACGCTTGACATACGGCTTGTACCGTATAAAGTGGCTTAGGGGGGTGTCTATCTCTCTCGCATTAGTTGGTATACCATTTGCAACGGAGGGCCCCGAAAGGGGTGTAATATAGACAACTACTTGATCAGTGTTGTGCTGAAAGTTCGTAGGTAAGAACGGTTCTTGTGCGAAAGCCCATTCAGCCACGTAAAACATGCAAAGATAAAGTAGAAGCGTCTAACTTTGTTTTGCAGGGGGGCGTTGCTTTGTGATATGGTTGTGGCAAAGGTAAAGTAATTACCTTTTGTTGCATAGTAGTAGATAGTCACGAAGGTGACGAACTACCATGCCGGAATGACACTGGTACCCTAGTGTTTACGGCGCCGGAACCCGGTGACGGCGTATGGAGATCACGACGTGAAGGACCATATCACATAGCATTTACATTCAATGTTATTGTTTGTATGTCTTATTGTGTGCTAGTATTAGATACTCACTGGTAGCCTAATAAGATGATCCCTGTTAAAATAACCAACGATTGTGTTCCCCCTTAGTGTGCACCACCAAGAAAGTTCTTCGGTATGAGGCAGGCTGTGATGATCGGGTGTCAGACATATCTATGTTGGCATACAGTGGGTGCAAGCCATGTTGCACAGCGAATACACTAAGGTTGAGTTGGTGAGTCTAGCACGCTAGAGAAGTGTGGCCTCAGAATGCGGATGGTCGAAAGATCAAGCACGAGTCGCATGAATGATGTGACCGACGTTTAGCGTCCACCCTTGAACCCACATTGATGGCCGTGATGATCGGGGGAGATGTGGCAGATAGGGGTCGTGTTATCACTAGGAACCCTCTTTGGGGATAGGTGTTTCTGAGTGGAGTTATTATTAACTCATTTAATTATAAACTTAGTCTAAATTCCTTTTGCAATTATAAATGTAGATGGGCTCTTTCGTGTTGACAACTAAATGGTTAGAAGGAGAGAAGCTCAGATTAGATGGATCGAACTTCTCCATCTGGGTTGCCAGTCTCCATGTTCTCCTTAGCGAGAACGATATGGTTGAATACATACTCGACGGGATGGATCTGGATCCATCCACAGACCTTGAGACCCTAGAGGAGCGGAAAGACCGCTATCTCTGTTGGGAGATGGCCTCCTATATTTTAGTTGTGATGTGTTTTAGAGTGGTGGACGAGCTATGGCCTTTCGTGGGTGATGTCAACCCTCATTCGGTGATGCTACAGCTTAGGACACATTTGATGGATCAGACATGCATTTGGGAGCATGAGTTGATGGGAGACTTCCTCTCCATTGAGATGGTGGAGAACTCGTCACTGGACAGCCACTTACAGCACATGCATGATGTGTACATGAGGCCAGCATACTTCCTAGACGTCTGGATTTCAGGCTCTTTCGCAAATCTTGTTGTCTTTGTGTCGCCGCCTTAAGCTACCAAGCACAAGTTAGGACTTCGTAATGAGGGCTTACACGGAAATGGAGTTCCACCAGTTCATGACACATCTTAGGAATGTGTTGGTTGAACCAGATGTTGCTCAGGTCGTCAACGACAAAGGTATATATTTGATATATAGTTTTATAATTGTTATAATCTTGCAAACACATTGCAGTGTTAAGTACATCTAATACTTGTTCTGTTTTACTGAAAACAGGTCCGTCTACATGAGAGGTGCTTGCTAGAGAGGAGGTGATGTTGCGTGTTGATGGCGAGCATGATGATGATGGCCAACGACACTCTCCCTCGACATTTATCATTTAGTTTGTGTTTTAGGATGATTAATGTAATCAAGAGATTGTGAACTTCTTTAGTGTGTCTCACACTTCGTGAGACGGTTATTCATATGAGTTTGTAACAAACAGTTGTTCTACTTTTATGAATGATTTCTATTCGTGTTCATATCTTGTTTGATTATGTTTGAATTATCCTTGTTTGATACTAATTGATAATGCATGAACATTTGTAAAACATTAAAATGCCTTGTTTAAAATACCCAACTTAATGATATGTTCATTAGTGAATGAAAACCCATTGTTTAAATTCAAAGTTAAGTTATAATATGTGAAAGTCATTCGATTCTTGTCACATATAAATCATGCCTAATTTCAGCAAATTAACTTGAACACCGTGTATTACTTGAATACAAAGTGTTTAATGAATTGTTAAAAGTGAATACATATTCGATGTATTGTGTTTTAACGAAAATGGTAATTATCATTAAATAATTGTTTAAATGTGTAAAGTAGTTTACCAAAGGAAACATGAATATGAAACTATTTTGATTTGATCAAAGTACTTCATCAATAAAAGGGTATAAATATAAAAGAGAATCCAATTGCTATGATTTGATCAATAGTAATGAAATTCAACTTTATAAGAATGGTATGAAAGAAATTGTGAAATGCAAAGTGTTTTGAAATGTCAAAATGCAAAGCATCACAATGTGATATTAGATATCAAAAGGGGTTGAATATAAGGCACCAAATAAATCGTTGTAGAGTATATGTAGAGACCGTTAGCTTAGAAATAGTTAGCACTCAATCAGAATTGGTAAACCATTAGAATTCGTGAAAGTTTTGGGGTTATTCGATATAACCAAAACAATAGCGAATAATTCCTTGTAGCGTATTCATTGGAAACTTTGAATACGAAATCCATAGCTGAAACCAAAAGGAAAGAAAAAACTTGTATTGCTTGGATTTTGGTGCATTCTTGAAAAAGCTCACCTCTAGTGATGTTTCTCAATTATGGAGCAAATGGAAAATAGTGTGAAACACGATGAGGATTCAAAACCTGCATCAGAGTGTTGAGAAGCACCACGGACAACATTCCTGAATGATTATCTTCACAGAAGGAAAGAATCAATGATTTTTATCATTGTGTTTTTCCCTCCACTATTGTTTTTCACTACATGAAGTAGGATTCAAAATGTAAATCCATATCTTGTATGGAAACATTTGTGAATCACTTGTCATGATTTTTAAATGTGACATACCTACGAACTACAAAGGAAATGATGGTAAACTAAGTTATGAGAAATCCTAGAAGCAAAATTCCCTTGAGAGTAGAAAGCAATTCGTTGCTGAATCTCACAAGTAAAAGGAGTTACTTGAATTTTCCCAAATGACTACAAAGCCATAGTAGGAAAAATGAGTGAATGACAAGCACAATTTGTCAGGTATTGGATGAATTCAAATTAATTTGATTCAAGTGTGCTAAATGTCTAGTGGATTTAGAACTAGTAAAGTACTAGTATCTCATAGTAAATCTCCAAGTTTGATATTTGATCAAAGGATTTTGAAGTTATTCAAAATAGTAAAGGAGATATGCAATTTGCATAAAGTTGAGTGGGAGCTATGAAAGTCTTCCTTAAACAATATGTGATTGACATATTTTTAAGTGGGAGCAACATAAGACTCAAATTCAAATATGTAGGAACATAGTTTGAGTAAGAGTGCTGACTCATACCCAAATATGTTAGGAATATATTTTGAGTGGGAGCTTATAGGAGCAATTCTTAAGCGTGTTAAGGATGAAAGCGCAAATACTTATGAATAATGATTCATAAGATGTAGAAGTTGATAATAGGTGTATTATGATATTATGTAGTATTCCTTAAGGGATTCTGAAAAGGGTTTCAGAATAGAAGTTAATTAAGAAATTGGTCCTTAATAACTCAAATTAGGAATAACATTAAGTTTAACATCAATGGTTGAAAGAAAGAATAGGATGATCATCATCCACTATGTTAAGACATAGGTTCTATCTTATAAACCATGATGATAACTTAGCGTAATATGAGATCTAAATAAGGAACGTTTAAAAGTGATTTAGTTTGAATCACAGAACTTTGAGCTAAGTTTGTCCGCAGTGTATAGTAGAGAACTGTGGATATATTTTCCAAAGCCATAAAGGATGACATATCTTAAAGCATAAAGGGTTATGTTATAAGGGAATATGTTGGAAACTCCTGTAGATACCAATTGAAGTCAAGTAGGAAGCAAGGTGAACAAAACATCGAAAGTTGCACATAGTGCACTAGAGTTTCGATGAATACATTTATAATAATAGATAAGGGTACCATCTAAGGTGGTGTATAATGTTATGGTGGGGCTAGTTCGCTTTTAACGTAGAATGATGTGTCTCAGGGCATAGTGCCCATGAGAAATCCCTCGAGGTTGATCTAACGTCACTGTAGGCTCCTGGAATCAGGCCTCGTTCTACTGCCATAGCGATGATACATACACGATGCTATCATGTGATGATAGAGTATTGACGCCAATCAAGGTGACATTAGTAAGTTGCAAAGGATTTGGGACTGTAAAGCATGTACCAAGACTCAACCTCTTCCATGAGCAAGCATGTTCAGGGTACTGGATATATAGTGCCAATGATTGAGAACAAATGCAGCTAGTGTATTTGTACTCTAGTGCAAGTGGGAGACTGTTGGAAATATGCCCTAGAGACAAATAGTAGTAAGGACTATTATCATATTTCATATAGTTTATGACTAGGTTTTATATCATGCTATAACTTTGTTGAGTGGAAACATCAATACACGTGTGATATACAAACAACCAGGGGTTCCCAGTGAAACTGTAGTCACTGCTTCATTGGTCAACAGATGATCATGTTTCCTGATCATGTGGCATTTATGCCAGTTGGAAATGAGGTCTTCTCATTCGGAGAATGAGATGATGAACCAATACCCAACCTAAACATCGTGACCCGATCATGTCACGAAGTTCAAAGTTATGATGATTAGAAATGGATCCTCGTAGACTATTCCTTAGACCGTGAGGCTATATCAATCATCGCCTCCGAGAGTGCTTTGATAGAATCAAACGCCATCTGGTAAAACGGTGGTTATAAAGGTGTGTTCAGGTATTCGGAGGAAACTGTAGATGCAATATATGTCAAGAGCGGGATTTGTCCGTCCATGTTACGGAAAGATACTCTAGGCCCCACTCGGAGAAGTTATATCCAATAGCTGCGCAGCGTGTGATTAGATCATGGGGATATCACTTGTCAGAACGAGTTAAGTAGCATTGTTCAGTAAAAAGATTGAACACGACATGGTTATGTCATTGATCGAATCTCGGGAAATGCAAGTATCAAATGACAAAGGGAATAAGAGACGACTGTCCCGGTTCAAACGACGAAAGATCTTCATGGAACGCACAGGGGTCACATGGCCATCCAGGTCCCTCTGTTGATCATTGGTGCGGGAGTGTCCCGACCATGTCTGGAGTGTTCCCGAACCATAGGGTATCACGCTTAAGGGCTTGATGATGCTTAGAGAGTGTTTATAGGATCGGTAGAATCACCAAAGAAGAGAAAGGAGAAAACCGGAAGGGTTTCGGTAAGTCCGGAGGATGTCCGGAGTGGAGGTGGAAGGTGTTCCATGGCCACCGAGATTAAATGATATGTGAATGAATGTTAGATATTGATTGAATCATTTATTCATAATTATTTAATAAATAGAAAATCAATTAAATGGTCAAAGGCTTAATGGGCCAATTCCCGGAGGGGATATGGCCCATTAGGGAAAGGAGAGAGGGAGAAGGGACCAAGGGGGAGACCGGCTGGGCCTTGCCCCCCCCTTCGCGGGGCCCACTAGGTGCTGGCCAGCAGCCACCCCACCCCCTCCTCTCCTTTAGTCCCACCGCGGGACTTGAGGGGAGGTAGTACCACCCCTCCCCCTATATAAAGTGGGGTATTTGGCCCAGAAAAATACACCCAATAATCAATAAAGGTCTCCCCACTTTTGGGAGGACAATTGATATTTTCTCTCTCCCCCTCTCTCTCTCGTGACCGTGGTCCCAAGTCTGGACTGCGCGAGCGAGAGACATCTTCACCGCGGAGCACCGTTGCTCATGAGGTTCGGATCCGGAGCTCTACTTCCGCAATCGCTGGATCGGGAAGCAGGAGTCATCATCAGGCACCGGACGTGTGTAACTCCCACGAGGTGTCACACTTGAGGCACTCAAGTCGTTGGAGCCAGAAGGAGCACAAGGACTTCATCACGACCTTGAGGTCGGCTTCGGCTCGTCTACATCAACCACGCTCTCCTGAGTGTTAACAACGCTTTTCGGTCTTAGGGTAAGTTCGCGAAAAGGCCTTCCTGCTATCAGACATTAATAGATAGGTCCTGGCAGCTTCAGGGGTTCAGGGGCGTAGAGTAAAATTTATTGTTTTTATGCACGGAACCCCTATAGTGGTATCAGAGCTAGATCTGTGCGTAGTAATGCTAGTACGGGTAGAACACACGAGATGTAGCGTGTGGGCGTTGATCTTTTAGTTGTTACCCTCCCACGTGTACTTGTGTATACCGCAGTAATGCTTGATGAAGCGGCCCCCAACCGACTTTACGCTGCGCTCATTCATGTAGACTGGTCCACGCTTGACATACGGCTTGTACCGTATAAAGTGGCTTAGGGGGGTGTCTATCTCTCTCGCATTAGTTGGTATACCATTTGCAACGGAGGGCCCCGAAAGGGGTGTAATATAGACAACTACTTGATCAGTGTTGTGCTGAAAGTTCGTAGGTAAGAACGGTTCTTGTGCGAAAGCCCATTCAGCCACGTAAAACATGCAAAGATAAAGTAGAAGCGTCTAACTTTGTTTTGCAGGGGGGCGTTGCTTTGTGATATGGTTGTGGCAAAGGTAAAGTAATTACCTTTTGTTGCATAGTAGTAGATAGTCACGAAGGTGACGAACTACCATGCCGGAATGACACTGGTACCCTAGTGTTTACGGCGCCGGAACCCGGTGACGGCGTATGGAGATCACGACGTGAAGGACCATATCACATAGCATTTACATTCAATGTTATTGTTTGTATGTCTTATTGTGTGCTAGTATTAGATACTCACTGGTAGCCTAATAAGATGATCCCTGTTAAAATAACCAACGATTGTGTTCCCCCTTAGTGTGCACCACCAAGAAAGTTCTTCGGTATGAGGCAGGCTGTGATGATCGGGTGTCAGACATATCTATGTTGGCATACAGTGGGTGCAAGCCATGTTGCACAGCGAATACACTAAGGTTGAGTTGGTGAGTCTAGCACGCTAGAGAAGTGTGGCCTCAGAATGCGGATGGTCGAAAGATCAAGCACGAGTCGCATGAATGATGTGACCGACGTTTAGCGTCCACCCTTGAACCCACATTGATGGCCGTGATGATCGGGGGAGATGTGGCAGATAGGGGTCGTGTTATCACTAGGAACCCTCTTTGGGGATAGGTGTTTCTGAGTGGAGTTATTATTAACTCATTTAATTATAAACTTAGTCTAAATTCCTTTTGCAATTATAAATGTAGATGGGCTCTTTCGTGTTGACAACTAAATGGTTAGAAGGAGAGAAGCTCAGATTAGATGGATCGAACTTCTCCATCTGGGTTGCCAGTCTCCATGTTCTCCTTAGCGAGAACGATATGGTTGAATACATACTCGACGGGATGGATCTGGATCCATCCACAGACCTTGAGACCCTAGAGGAGCGGAAAGACCGCTATCTCTGTTGGGAGATGGCCTCCTATATTTTAGTTGTGATGTGTTTTAGAGTGGTGGACGAGCTATGGCCTTTCGTGGGTGATGTCAACCCTCATTCGGTGATGCTACAGCTTAGGACACATTTGATGGATCAGACATGCATTTGGGAGCATGAGTTGATGGGAGACTTCCTCTCCATTGAGATGGTGGAGAACTCGTCACTGGACAGCCACTTACAGCACATGCATGATGTGTACATGAGGCCAGCATACTTCCTAGACGTCTGGATTTCAGGCTCTTTCGCAAATGCTGTTGTGCTGCGGTCGCTGCCGCCAAGCTACCAAGCACAAGTTAGGACTTGCGTAATGAGGGGCGACACGGAAATGGAGTTCCACCAGTTCATGACACATCTTAGGAATGTGTTGGTTGAACCAGATGTTGCTCAGGTCGTCAACGACAAAGGTATATATTTGATATATAGTTTTATAATTGTTATAATCTTGCAAACACATTGCAGTGTTAAGTACATCTAATACTTGTTCTGTTTTACTGAAAACAGGTCCGTCTACATGAGAGGTGCTTGCTAGAGAGGAGGTGATGTTGCGTGTTGATGGCGAGCATGATGATGATGGCCAACGACACTCTCCCTCGACATTTATCATTTAGTTTGTGTTTTAGGATGATTAATGTAATCAAGAGATTGTGAACTTCTTTAGTGTGTCTCACACTTCGTGAGACGGTTATTCATATGAGTTTGTAACAAACAGTTGTTCTACTTTTATGAATGATTTCTATTCGTGTTCATATCTTGTTTGATTATGTTTGAATTATCCTTGTTTGATACTAATTGATAATGCATGAACATTTGTAAAACATTAAAATGCCTTGTTTAAAATACCCAACTTAATGATATGTTCATTAGTGAATGAAAACCCATTGTTTAAATTCAAAGTTAAGTTATAATATGTGAAAGTCATTCGATTCTTGTCACATATAAATCATGCCTAATTTCAGCAAATTAACTTGAACACCGTGTATTACTTGAATACAAAGTGTTTAATGAATTGTTAAAAGTGAATACATATTCGATGTATTGTGTTTTAACGAAAATGGTAATTATCATTAAATAATTGTTTAAATGTGTAAAGTAGTTTACCAAAGGAAACATGAATATGAAACTATTTTGATTTGATCAAAGTACTTCATCAATAAAAGGGTATAAATATAAAAGAGAATCCAATTGCTATGATTTGATCAATAGTAATGAAATTCAACTTTATAAGAATGGTATGAAAGAAATTGTGAAATGCAAAGTGTTTTGAAATGTCAAAATGCAAAGCATCACAATGTGATATTAGATATCAAAAGGGGTTGAATATAAGGCACCAAATAAATCGTTGTAGAGTATATGTAGAGACCGTTAGCTTAGAAATAGTTAGCACTCAATCAGAATTGGTAAACCATTAGAATTCGTGAAAGTTTTGGGGTTATTCGATATAACCAAAACAATAGCGAATAATTCCTTGTAGCGTATTCATTGGAAACTTTGAATACGAAATCCATAGCTGAAACCAAAAGGAAAGAAAAAACTTGTATTGCTTGGATTTTGGTGCATTCTTGAAAAAGCTCACCTCTAGTGATGTTTCTCAATTATGGAGCAAATGGAAAATAGTGTGAAACACGATGAGGATTCAAAACCTGCATCAGAGTGTTGAGAAGCACCACGGACAACATTCCTGAATGATTATCTTCACAGAAGGAAAGAATCAATGATTTTTATCATTGTGTTTTTCCCTCCACTATTGTTTTTCACTACATGAAGTAGGATTCAAAATGTAAATCCATATCTTGTATGGAAACATTTGTGAATCACTTGTCATGATTTTTAAATGTGACATACCTACGAACTACAAAGGAAATGATGGTAAACTAAGTTATGAGAAATCCTAGAAGCAAAATTCCCTTGAGAGTAGAAAGCAATTCGTTGCTGAATCTCACAAGTAAAAGGAGTTACTTGAATTTTCCCAAATGACTACAAAGCCATAGTAGGAAAAATGAGTGAATGACAAGCACAATTTGTCAGGTATTGGATGAATTCAAATTAATTTGATTCAAGTGTGCTAAATGTCTAGTGGATTTAGAACTAGTAAAGTACTAGTATCTCATAGTAAATCTCCAAGTTTGATATTTGATCAAAGGATTTTGAAGTTATTCAAAATAGTAAAGGAGATATGCAATTTGCATAAAGTTGAGTGGGAGCTATGAAAATCTTCCTTAAACAATATGTGATTGACATATTTTTAAGTGGGAGCAACATAAGACTCAAATTCAAATATGTAGGAACATAGTTTGAGTAAGAGTGCTGACTCATACCCAAATATGTTAGGAATATATTTTGAGTGGGAGCTTATAGGAGCAATTCTTAAGCGTGTTAAGGATGAAAGCGCAAATACTTATGAATAATGATTCATAAGATGTAGAAGTTGATAATAGGTGTATTATGATATTATGTAGTATTCCTTAAGGGATTCTGAAAAGGGTTTCAGAATAGAAGTTAATTAAGAAATTGGTCCTTAATAACTCAAATTAGGAATAACATTAAGTTTAACATCAATGGTTGAAAGAAAGAATAGGATGATCATCATCCACTATGTTAAGACATAGGTTCTATCTTATAAACCATGATGATAACTTAGCGTAATATGAGATCTAAATAAGGAACGTTTAAAAGTGATTTAGTTTGAATCACAGAACTTTGAGCTAAGTTTGTCCGCAGTGTATAGTAGAGAACTGTGGATATATTTTCCAAAGCCATAAAGGATGACATATCTTAAAGCATAAAGGGTTATGTTATAAGGGAATATGTTGGAAACTCCTGTAGATACCAATTGAAGTCAAGTAGGAAGCAAGGTGAACAAAACATCGAAAGTTGCACATAGTGCACTAGAGTTTCGATGAATACATTTATAATAATAGATAAGGGTACCATCTAAGGTGGTGTATAATGTTATGGTGGGGCTAGTTCGCTTTTAACGTAGAATGATGTGTCTCAGGGCATAGTGCCCATGAGAAATCCCTCGAGGTTGATCTAACGTCACTGTAGGCTCCTGGAATCAGGCCTCGTTCTACTGCCATAGCGATGATACATACACACAGATGCTATCATGTGATGATAGAGTATTGACGTCAATCAAGGTGACATTAGTAAGTTGCAAAGGATTTGGGACTGTAAAGTACAGACCCAAGACTCAACCTCTTCCATGAGCAAGCATGTTCAGGGTACTGGATATATAGTGCCAATGATTGAGAACAAATGCAGCTAGTGTATTTGTACTCTAGTGCAAGTGGGAGACTGTTGGAAATATGCCCTAGAGACAAATAGTAGTAAGGACTATTATCATATTTCATATAGTTTATGATTAGGTTTTATATCATGCTATAACTTTGTTGAGTGGAAACATCAATACACGTGTGATATACAAACAACCAGGGGTTCCCAGTGAAACTGTAGTCACTGCTTCATTGGTCAACAGATGATCGTGTTTCCTGATCATGTGGCATTTATGCCAGTTGGAAATGAGGTCATCTCATTCGGAGAATGAGATGATGAACCAATACCCAACCTAAACATCGTGACCCGATCATGTCACGAAGTTCAAAGTTACGATGATTAGAAATGGATCCTCGTAGACTATTCCTTAGACCGTGAGGCTATATCAATCACTGTCTCCCGATAGTGCTTAGATAGCATCAAACGCCATCTGGTAAAACGGTGGTTATAAAGGTGTGTTCAGGTATTCAGAGGAAACCATAGAGGCAATATATGTCAAGAGCGGGATTTGTCCGTCCATGTTACAGAAAGATACTCTAGGGCCCACTCGGAGAAGTTATATCCCATAGCTGCGCAGCGTGTGATTAGATCACAGGGATATCACTTGTCAGAACAAGTTAAGTAGCATTGTTCAATAAAGAGATTGAACACGACATGGTGATGTCATTGATCGAATCTCAGGCAATTCAAGTATCGAATGACAAAGGGAATAAGACATGACGGTCCCGGTTCAAACGCCGAAAGATCTACGTGGAACGCATAGGGGTCACATGGCCATCCAGGTCCCTCTGTTGATCATTGGTGCGGGAGTGTCCCGACCATGTCTGGAGTGTTCCGGAGCCGTAGGGTATCACGCTTAAGGGCTTGATGATGCTTAGAGAGTGTTTATAGGATCGGTAGAATCACCGAAGAAGAGAAAGGAGAAAACCGGAAGGGTTTCGGTAAGTCTGGAGGATGTCCGGAGTGGAGGTGGAAGGTGTTCCATGGACACGAAGATTAAATGATATGTGAATGAATGTTAAATATTGATTTAATCATTTATTCATAATTATTTAATAAAGAGAAAATCAATTAAATGGTCAATGGCTTAATGGGCCAATTTCGGAGGGGATAGAGGCCATTAGGGAAAGGAGAGAGGGAGAAGGGACCAAGGGGGAGGCCGGCTGGGCCTTGCCCCTTGGGGGCCCACTAGGGCTGGCCGGCCACCCACCCCTCCTCTCCTTTAGTCCCACCCTAGGACTTGAGGGGAGGTAGTACCTCCCCTCCCCCTATATAAAGTGGGGTATTTGGCCTAGAAAAATACACCCAATAATCAATAAAGGTCCCCCACTTTTGGGAGGACCTCTAATTGATATTTTCTCTCTCCCCCTCTCTCTCTCGTGACCGTGGTCCCAAGTCTAGATTACGCGAGCAAGACATCTTCACCACGGAGCGCCGTCGCGCTACGGGATTCAGATCTGGGAGCTCTACTTCCGCAACTGCTGCTGGATCGGGGAAGCGGGAGTCATCGTCAGGCACCGGACGTGTGTAACTCCCACGAGGTGTCACACTAGAGGCACTCAAGTCGTTGGAGCCAGAAGGAGCGCACGGACTTCATCACGACCTTGAGGTCGGCTTCGGCTCGTCTACATCAACCATGCTCTCCTGAGCGTTGACAACGCTTTTCAGTCTTCGAGGGTAAGTTCGCGAAAAGCCCTTCCCATTAATGTATTACTAATAGATAGGTCCTGGCAGCTTCAGGGGTTCAGGGGTGTAGAGTAAAATTTAATGTTTTTATGCGCGGAACCCCTACAGGAGGGGAGCCGGGAAGGCTGTAGGGCGAAGAGGTCAATGGCGACAACTCCGGTGAGGGTCGGCAAGGCCTAGTTCGACACCGGAATCTTGCTCGCGTAGTGGTGCCCGAGAGGGAGCTCGCCGGACCTTGGTCGAGGCGACGGTAGGGGAGGTCCTGGGAAAAACAGAGGGTAGGGTTAGATAGAGGAGAAGGAGGGGATCACCACAGAGGGACATGCATCAGGGGAGGACGCGAGGGGAGAGAGCTTAGCTCGATTTGGGGAGGAGGCCGAGGCTTCTCCCTTGCTCTCTCTCGAGCAGGACAGAGCAGTGGAGAGGGAGTGGGGTGGCTGGGGTGGTAAGGGGGGAGGAGAGGGACGCAAATGAGGCCAAGGGGGAGAGTGGGTGGTCTCTGGCCCTTATAAACCGAAGGGGGGCTCACGGTGGACTTGTCCCATTGGGCATGGGAGGGAGGAGGGAAACCATGGCTAGTGTTGTTGTGGGCGTGGAGGGTGGTATTCTGGTCGAGCTGCAGAGCAGAGGAGAGGTGGGATGGCTGCTACAAGAAGTTAAGAAAAGGTATGACCAATGGGTGCATCTCTCCTTCCTCCAAGCACTAAAGGACAAGGGAAAGGGGTGCTACAGTGCTAGGGCTACAGTGATTTCGACCAGAGATGAATGTTGGGTGCTATGGAGGCTTGTTGGTGAATATTTATGAGGTTTGATGGAGTATTAGTGCAAGGTTTTGCTCATAACCCAAATTTGGCAAAGTTGATGACTATGAAGAAAGTCTAAATACTTGCATTGGACAAAATGGGGAAATGGTACTGGTGATTAGATGATGTCAAGATACACCTCCAGAATTTATTTGGGATTTTTCAAAGGAGTTTTAGTCCACTTACAAAGATTTATTCAAAAAGTACAGAAGTAGTTTCAAGAAGATAATTTGATAATTTTACATTGTATAGGTGGAGTTTTTGATGTGAGATGGTCCCAAATGTGAATACACACTTAGGGGAATTTTCCCTAGATTTATTGGTGATTAAAAGTATTTAAAACAATTATTATTCCATTTCTGCCATTTAAGAAAATAGGCAAAAAGAAATAATAAAGCTCTTCAAAAATATTTATTTTTGAAGTGGGAAGATGGGGTACGATATGTAGAACTTAATTAAGCCAAAAGTTGAGGAAGTGTTTTGGCAAAAACCAAACTTTCCTTTATGAAAAGGTTTTGGGGGTTTTCCTATTAAGGGAATTAAATAGTTTTGGTCCTTAATAAATAAGGATAATTATTGATAAATCTTGATGATCAGGGTAGATGATGCAAGCAAGGTGTAGCAAGCATTTGCAACCTTGGGATTGGAGAATCCAAGTTGATTTTGGTGAAATACCCTAGATTAAGGATCTAGGGTGATGTTAATTTCATACCATAAAAACATGGTTGTATCTTGGAGTTCATATTTCCCCTTGGGGCATGGGGTAGATCGATGGATAGACCAAGTGATGTAGACTGCAATGGTATAGGGGTTTGAGCTTGATCCTGCTTGAGCTCACCAAGACAGGCTTTCAAACTTTGAATAAAATAAGCCTGCCAAAGCAGATTATCAATTAGCCTTCAAAACCTTGTGGGTTTAAGTAGCTCAAGGATCTATTTGGGACAAGTGAAGTAGATAATTATAGACCTTCATGAGTAGAACACAACCATGCACAGAGTTGGTCCAAAGAAGGTTGGATGGTGGTGTGAGCTTCTATCAAAGTGGGCATGTTGACTAGATTTGTAGGAATAGTTATTTTCTTGCCTACAAAACCATCAAGAACAAGTGGGTAGGAGGATGATCTAACCAAGGGCAAGCGTGGGCCTTGGTAGTACATAGGATGGTTAACAAGATGGTTCAAGTGAATTACCAATAATGCACAAGGGTTGATAACGGGAGACATCCAAAAAGGTGATGTTGAAACAGTTTCTAGACTGGCAGTTTTGAGGATTTTTGAGGATGTTGAAACAGTTTTAAGAATTTGGCAGTTTTAGGATTTTTTACTAGAGCATGAGAGGGAATGTTTTTGATGGGTTGCAAGGTACCCAAGCATCATCAAGTTGATGATGTTGAAGTGTAGATTGAGTATAAAGGATCCATGCTTGATATTTGGTCTTCATTGACTTGGAAACATCTAGAAGGGATCACTTCAGAGTTGATCTAGTTAAGGGTTTTAGATGATCACTTAGTGGCTAGAGATCAGATCCATCTTGTATTCTTTATTAGGGTGTGGTGATTTGGAGACCTCTTGATGCTACTGATGAGCTCCTAGAGTAGCTCATACTATCTCCTAAGCAGACAACTCAAACAGCATATGAAGGCAACTCATCTTACAGACAAAGCAACTACTACTGGGGTTACCACCAAACATAGCTTGAGGTAAGGATGGGTATTTTGAAATAGGTTGTAGTTTGAACAAGGTAAGGTCCTTGGTATGTTTACCAAGAGTAGAATCCAAAAGCTTACAAAACGGTTTTGGAGATCCTAGAGGTAAGAGTAGTTGAAGTTTCTGTCTTGAAACATAAGGAGATTATACTGTATAACTCTCCATAGTTTTGTCAATAGAAGTTACAAAAATAGTTTTAGTTACATAAGCTTCTTGCATCATGTTTTGAAATGCCAGAACATTTGAGAATATATAAATTGAGCCAAGATAGTTTTGTTAAATAGCTTTTGTCAACTGATGGTGAGGTAAGGAGGATCATATGGTATATACTCACATGCACAAGCACAAACAAACCACAAGCAAACACTGCACCAATGGATAAGAAAAAGTTTTTGTTCCCCCTGATTTTGCATTCTGGACAATTAAACAGGGTTGCAAAAATTGGGATGTTACAATCCATATGAGCACACACACTCAAGTGGATGTGGTGATGCAACTACTGTCTTACCGGTGCACCATTCCATGTGGTAGTTGCATTCCTATGTGTTTTTGGGACTTTTGACACATGGTTTGACACATGGAGTCTCTGGAGTCATTGCATGTGTTATTTTCCAAATCACCTCGATACACATGAGCACATAGTACAGTGGATGTGGTGATGCAACTACCTTCACACCAGTGCACCATTCCATGTGGTAGTTGCATTCCTATGTGTTTTTTGGCCTTTTTACACATGGAGTCTCTAAACTAATTGCATGTGTTGTTTTTCAAACCACCTTGATCCATATGAGCACACGCACTCTAGTGGTTGTGGTAATACAACTAATGTCTTACCAGTGTACCATTCCGTGTGGGAGTTGCATTCCTATCTGTTTTTGGGCCTTTTGACACATGGTTTACCACATGGAGTCTCTGGAGTCATTGCATGTGTTTTGTCTAAAGCACCTTGAACCAAATGACCACACACACTAAAATGGTTATGATCATGCAACTAATGTCAAACCAGTGTACCATTCCATGTGGGAGTTGCATTCCTATGTGTTTTGGGGCCTTTTGACACATGGTTTGACACATGGAGTCTCTAGAGTCATTGCACGTGTTCTTTTCCAAACCACCTTCATCCAGATGAGCACACACACTCCAGTGGATGTGGTGATGCAACTACTGTCTTACCGTTGCACCATTTCATGTGGCAGTTGCATTCTTATGTATTTTTGGGCCTTTTGTCACATGGTTTGACACAGGGAGTCTCTGGAGTCATTGCATGTGTTCTTCTCCAAACCATGTTGATCCACAGGAGCACACACACTCTAATGGATATGGTGATGCAACTACTATCATACCGTTGCACCATTCCATGTGGTAGTTGCTTTCCTATGTGTATTTGGGCCTTTTGACACATGATTTCACACATGGAGTCTGTGGAGTCATTGCATGTGTTCTTTTCCAAACCATGTTAATCCACATGAGCACACACTCCAATGGGTGTGGTTATGTGATTTTTTCACACCGGTGCACATTTCTATGTGTTTTTGGGCCTTTTGACACATGGTTTGCCACATGGAGTCTTTGGAGTCATTGCATGTGTTTTGTCCAAACCACCTTGATCCAAATAACCACACACACTAAAATGGTTGTGGGCATGCAACTTATGTCACACCAGTGTACCATTCGATGTGGGAGTTGCATTCCTATGTGTTTTTGGGCCTTTTGACACATGGTTTGACACATGGAGTCTCTAGAGTCTTTGCATGTGTTCTTTTCCAAACCTAATATGGGGTGGCCCGATCTTCTCAGCAAGCACTTGTTGATGACGATGGTAGATGATAGATAACTAGTATGTAGTTATGAACTCTCCTGCTCGAATCCTAATGCCAATGCAACAGCTCTCGAACCTTGTAGGATATTCACAACACCACACTCTTGCGCACGCAGCCGTCGACCACGAATGGTAGTTTGCAATCTACTAATTCCCAGTGGAACAACATATCACACTGAAATGCAGTTGGTAGAAATCGATCACAAGTAATTCCAGAGGTTCTATGAAACAAACAACTCCAAAATAATTTTAACGTGGTCTAACCCTAACTATGTGTGGCGCCCTATCTATTTAAGAGTCTGGGGGAGGCGGCCAAGGTGGGATCCGAGTTGGTCCCACCCAACTACGATACAAACCGACCCATAAGGGGTTTGGCCTGAGGACTCTGCCGTGGTAGACTTGGGCGCAGTTCTGTTGTCGCGGCAGCCTGTCGTGGCAGAGAATGGTGGCGTTTCTCTACCGCGGTAGAGGTCTTCCACCAAGTGTTGATCTTCAACCTTGTGTTCTCCTTGCGCTTCCTCCCTCTCCTCCCTCACACATTCTTCATTGATCAACACGCCATGTTCCATTATCTCCTTGCTCCGTGCTACGCATTCTTCTCCCAAGTACATGATCATGCAATAATTCAAAGACTTAGGTAGTATAAAATTCTCATTAACTAAAATATTAGGTTCATTAAGAAACAAGTTCACCCGTTGTTCTAGTAGCTTAGCACGATCTCTTGTAATTGGTCCAATCCTTACCTCATTGGATTGATCTTTCTTTGCAGCAGTTGGAACATCATCAGTAGTAATTGGGGTAGGTGTAACTGTAGGGATGTCCTCATCATCTCCCCCCACCTACAAAAGGCGTCGACCTCGACGCTCCAAGGTGTTCTCCATCATATGGTGACAAATCAACAACATTGAAGTTGTTGATAACTCCACCAAACTCCTCAATAGGTATATCAATCGAGTAGGCATTATCATTAATCTTGGCCAGCACCTTGTAAGGACCAGCACCACGCGGCTTCAATTTTTACTTTCGAAGGAGTGGAAACCTATCCTTGCGTAGATGCACCCATACCATGTCGCCAGGCTTAAACAACAATTCCTTCCTTGCTTGATTCCTTGCAGCAGCAATGTTCTGGCCTTTCTTCTCAATAGCCTCTCGAGTCTTCTCATGAATCTTCTTCACATATTTAGCATGTTTTGATGCCTCCATATCAACTCTCTCATGTAATGGCAAAGGCAACAAATCAAGTGGTGTCAATGGCTTGAAGCCATACACCACCTCAAAAGGACAACGTTGAGGAGTCGAATGCACAGCCCTGTTGTAGGCAAACTCAACATGTGGAAAACACTCTTCCCACTCCTGCAGATTCTTTTTTATCATAGTCCTTAACAGCTGTGACAATGTTCGATTCACCACCTCCATTTGACCATCTGTTTGGGGATGACATGTAGTACTGAATAGCAGTTTCGTTCATAGCTTCCCCCATAAGTTCTTCCAAAAGTAGCTCATGAACTTCACATCACGGTTAGAAACAATCGTCTTAGGTACTCCATGTAATCTCACAATGTCCCTGAAAAACAGGTTAGCAACATGCGACGCATCGTCTCTTTTGTGGCAGGCAATAAAATGAGCCATATTAGAGAACCTATACACTACCACAAATATAAAATCATGACCTCTCTGAGTTTTAGGTAGACCTAGCACAAAATCCATGATAATGTCTTCCCATGGAGTAGTAGGTGCAGAGAGAGGTGTATACAAACCGTGAGGCTTCAACTTGGATTTCGACTTGTGGCATGTAATACAACGGCTCACAAATCTATACACATCACGCCTCATCTTGGGCCAATAAAAATGATCAGCAAGCATGAGCAACATCTTCTCACGCCCAAAGTGACCCATCAAACCACCAGCATGTGATTCCTGCACTAAGAACAAACACAACGACGATTCTAGAATACATAGTTTGTTAGCTCGAAACAAATATCCATCATGTATATGATACTTATCCCATGTGTTTCTAAGAGCACACAAACGATATGGTTCAGCAAAATCATGGTCAGTTGCATAAAGTGCACAAATACTTTCTAATCCAGGACTTTTAACATCAAGATTGGTTAATAGCATGTTCTTCCTACACAAAGCATCAACAACTACATTCTGTTTTCCCTTCTTATACTTAATGATCTAAGGAAAAGACTCAATAAACTCAATCCATTTAGCTAATCGTCTATGCAAGTTTCATTGAGCTTTTAAATATTTCAGTGCTTCATGATCATAATGTATGATACATTCTTTTGGCCACAATAATGTTCCCAAACTTCAAGTATAATAAGTGCAAACAAGTCCTTATCATAAGTAGGATAATTCAGTCTAGCACCAGTAAGTTTCTTAGAAAAATATGCTATAGGGCGACCCTCTTGCATCAAAATGCCACCAATGCCTATACCACTAGCATCACATTCAACTTCAAATTGCTTCGAAAAATCAGGTAATGCAAGTAATGGTGCAGAAGTAAGCAAACTTTTAAATGTATCAAAAGCAATATCTTGGGTTGTGCCCCATACAAAAGGAACACCTTTCTTTGTCAAATCATTCCATGGTGAAGCAATGGTGCTAAAATCCTTCACAAAGCACCTATAGAAACCAGCTAAGCCATGGAAACTACGCTTGACTTACATTCATGGGAGTAGGCCTATTCTGAATTGATTCAATTTTATATTGATCTACCTCTAGCCCATTCTTAGATATAACAAATCCCAGAAATATGACCTCATCTTTTGCAAATGTGCACTGCTCAAGATTAGCATATAGTTTATTATCACGCAACACTTGCAAAACTTGTCGGATATGATTAGAATGTTCAGTTTCATTTTGGCTATAGATTAGTATATCATCAAAGTAAACAACCACAAATGACCAATAAAATCTCTCAAAACATGATTCATTAATCGCATGAATGTACTAGGTGCATTAGTTAGACCAAACGGCATAACTAACCACTCATACAAACCAAATTTTGTTTTGAAAGCAGTTTTCCACTCATCCCCTTCTTTCATCCTAATTTGATGATAACCACTACGCAAATCAATCTTAGAGAAAATAGGAGCAGCACTCAATTCATCTAGCATATCCTCTAAGAGTGGAATAGGATGACAATATCGAATATTGGTGTTATTAATAGCTCTACAATCTACACACATGTGCCATGTACCATCTTTCTTAGGCACTAAAATAACTGGAACAACACAAGGGCTGAGAGAGACACGAATGTACCCATTATCCAGCAACACCTGTACTTGTTTCTATATCTCCTTTGTTTCTTCGGGATTGGTCATGTAAGGTGCACGATTGGGAAGTGTGGCGCTAGGGATCAAGTCAATTTGGTGTTCAATGCCACACAATGGAGGCAATCCTACGGGTACATCTTCTGGAAACACATCCCCAAAATCCTACAAAACAGAAGAGACACCAAGAGAAATAGGAGTCATGTCGTTAGAAACCAATACCTCACCCTTATACATGAGCACAAGCGGCATGGCTGTAGGATCCTCACGAAATTCTCTCATATCCTCCTTGGTTGCTAATATCATAATATTAGACACTCTCTCACTTTTTGTTATATCACTCGATTTAGGCTCAATTACATCATGAATAGCTATCACACTATCTCGCCGAGCTACAGAATCTTCCTTCAAATTCACTTCTATATTCTGACGAGACTCATTCATAATGTCTTGTGGTGTCATTGGCTGCATAGTAATTTTCTTTTCTTTGAATTCCAAGTGATAAGTATTGGCACGGCCATTGTGTTGCACATGGCGATCATAAAGCCAAGGCCGACCCAATAGAAGATGGCAAACAGTCATAGGAACCACATCAAAGTCAATAGAATCCTTGTATGGCCCTATTTGAAAATTTACACGTACCATATGATTTACCTTCATCTCACCATTATTGCTCAACCATTGTATGTAGCATGGCTTGGGATGAGGCAAATAAGTCAAATTCAGCTTGGCACCTAACTCCTTACTTGCAAGATTTCTGCAGCTACCTCCATCAATAATTACCTTGCAAGCTTTGTTAGGACCAACTAGAGCTTTTGTCTGGAACAAGTTGCAACGCTGAAATTCATCAATAGGTTGCACACTCAGTATGCGTGGAGACACCACAATAGTTGGTGCACGCTCAGGATAAGCATCAGTAACATCCTCACCATCATAATTAGAATCGACATCAATATCATCTCCACTCTCATACTCACCTTGTTCATTGACAAACATCACCTTGTTGTTTGGAAAATCTTTCTTGCAATGTCCTCTACCTCCGCAAGTATGGCACACCACATCGCGAGTATGTGTAGGTGACATATTGGAAGCAGGAGCCGCGGGCTTCCGAGCATTGGAACCAAACGAACATGTAGGTGCTGGTTTGGCCGATGGTGGAGGGTGGCGCCATAGTAGGCGGCGTAGATCTGGCTGCAAAACGGCTGGTAGATGTAAACCGTGCACGTGACTTAGCCTCCTCAGCTAGCTATGATTCGGCCTCTCTAGTATGGTGCAATAGCTCATTCATAGTGTCGTACTTGTGATGACGCACAATGCTCTTGATTTGAAGCTTCAAATTGTTGAGAAAACGCTGCATAGTCATCTCAAGGGACTAACGAACTATAGCACGTTGCATAAGCATCTCCATCTCCATGTAGTACTCATCAACTGACATTTTCCTTGCCTCAACTGTGTCAATTTGTCAAAAACTGATCGCAGGTAGTTGGTGGTACAAAATGATCCTTCATAATGCGCTTCATCTCGCGCCAATCCATGACAGGAAGTTCATTATCATCCCTTCTATTCTGCACAATTGCATCCCACCATCGCAAGGCATATCCATCAAATTTTGATGCTGCAAGCTTGACCTTCTTGTCTTCTAGATAGTCAAACAAACGATAGAGCTTCTCAATCTTCAACTCCCAAGTAAGATAATCCTCAGGATCAAGTGAACCATTAAAAGAGGGAATTGAAAACTTGGGCTTGCCCAAACCATCATCAGCAGCTTGGTCTACAACACGTTGAGCACGGCCCAATGGAGCATAACCTCGCCCATAAGGAGGAGTAGCAATAGGTGTAGGGGGATTGGCATGTCCCCTGTCATGATGTGGGGCAGCATCAACCGCACTACCCTCATCATGATCTTCAAACACATCATCGGGTTGGTATTCCTGTCTTTGCTGAATTCCCACTGTAAGGGCCTCAATCCAACGTTGCAAGGTAGCGACATTGACATTGATTGTTGTCACTTGAGTTTGAATATTAGAGACTGCACCCGTATTTTGATCAACTGCCTCTTGCATGTCCTTGATGTTACCATCAATGGCCTCGCGCCAATTAGCAAGCTCCTCATCCTTCTTTTGCTGTGACACAACATCATTATCACTCGTAGACATTATTAGTAGGTTAGTGCAAAAAGTCAAAATCTTTTTGGTGGAAAACTCTCACGACTCACTCACAACTGACAAGAAAGGAGATCTTACCGTTCTAGAGTGAATAGAGATGCTTTACCAAACGTAATCAAAGACTTATGCACTGATGTGATGAAGTGAATATCAAAGGTATAGAGAACGATCACAGGGCACACAGGTTATTTATGGTGGAGCTATAGGTATGGTATCCTAAGTACACCGCAAACAAGTCCTAGTGCTGATCATACAAAACCCAAGAAACACACACGTGGAGATAAACGTGGCAATGCAACTATGAAGAGTATTGATGATGCAGCCCGTCCTACGGACGTCACTACATCTCCACCACCAAGTCCCCCAAGTGGACCAATGACTCGTGCACGAGCTAATCTCCTACAAGCTAAGGTGAACTCACTCCTTTCCTCGTGTGACTTTGATACATCTTTGAATGGCTTGCTACTTCATGCAACTACACTGTGTGTTATCAGATACGAACCTCCATCGGATGAAGTGCAAGGAGGGGGACGAGAAGAAGGAGCTGCTGGAGCTAAAGCCCCGGAGTCTCCGGCTTTAAAGCCCAGAGTCTCTGGCCTGCATCCCCGGAGTCTCCGGCCAAGACTCCGGACCTCCACCAGGAGCGCTCAGTACACCCCAACGGAGTCCTCACCAGAGAGCATTGCCATCCCTAGTGTTTCCTCTCACCCCGGAGTCTCCGTCCTTTGACCCCGGAGTCTCTAGCCTTCGACCCCAGAGTCTCCACCCCCGGACTCCGGCCATGACTTCGGACCCCTCGCTGGAACTCTCTGTGTGCCGCCCCGGAGTCTACCCCGGAGTCTGAGCACCACCCCAGAGTCTCTGGCCACCCCAGAGTCTCCAGCCCCTTGACTTTTGGGCCTGCGGCCCATGTACCCTTTGGTCTGTCCAGACTTTACCCTTTATTGCCTAAAATACCCTTGTACTAGTGGTTGGCCTATATATAGTCCCCCACATCTATTGTAAACCCCAGGCATGATATTTGGAATTAGTGGAAACCCCTTGTGGATCTATCTAGTTCTTGCCTCATGCTCCTTTGACAAAGGAGCACCAAATATCCCAAACCTCGTTGGAGTTTGCATCGTGCCTCCGTGTTGTACAAGGCCTAGGCATAAGAGTTCCTTTACCTAGACGTCAAGGTCTCACCGAGTCTCCCTACTCGCCGTGTCGGTTCGAGAGAGAGAGTCCTCTTCCCGACGCTGATCCTAGGGATTGCGCCGGACCTGTCACCGCCAGCGTGATCTATTGGTGTGTATCATGGTTTTGCGTGAGTGTGTTAATCGTGTTCTTTGTGCGTGAGTTCGTCGTGTTCATTCGCCGCTCCTTTCCCTGCACTTCAACCATGATTTGAATGGGATTCGTGAAAGATCAGGCCACCCTAGAGGTTTGCCCTCAACATATTGGTATCAAGAGTTTCATTGCTCACGAATTCCCCCACGAATTTTTCTTCTATCCACCAAAAATTCGAAAATCCCCGAGAAGAGCCCCAAATTTTCCTTTGGATCGATCTCTTGATTTGAAATGTTATTTGTGATTTTGATCTGACCAAACCTTTGTTGGGGTTCCGCGTATGAAAACAATAAATTTTACTCTACGCCCCTAAACCCCTGAAGCTGCCAGGACCTATCTATTAGTAATACAGTAATGGGAGGGGCTTTTCGTGAACTTACCCTTGAAGACCGAAAAGTGTTGTCAACACTCAGGAGAGCATGGTTGATGTAGATGAGCCGAAGCCGACCTCAAGGTCGTGATGAAGTCCTTACGATCCTTGGCTCCAGCGACTTGAGTGCCTCAAGTGCGACACCTCGTAGGGAGTTACACACGTTCGATGCCTGACGATGACTCCGCTTCCTGATCCAAAGCAGATTGGAAGTAGAGCTCCGGATCCGAATCCATGGCCAGCGGCGCTCCGTGGTGAAGATGTCTCGTGCTCGCACAGTCCAGACTTGGGACCATGGTCACGAGAGAGAGAGAGAGAGAGAGAGGGGGAGAGACAAAATATCAACTAGAGGTCCTCCCAAAGGTGAGAAGACCTTTATTGATTATTGGTGTGTTTTATTTGGTCAAATACCCCCACTATATATAGGGGGAGGGGAGGTACTACCTCCCTCAAAGTCCCGGGGTGGGACTAAAGGAGAGGAGGAGGGAAGGGTGGCCGCCGGCCACCCTAGTGGGCCTCGCGTGGGGGGGGGGATAGCCCCGGCCGGCCTCCCCTTGCCCCTTCTCCCTCTCTCCTTTCCCCTAATGGGCCCTCTCCCTCCGGAAATTGGCCCATTAAGCCTTTGACCATTTAAATGATTTTTCTCTTTATTAAATAATTATGAATAAATGATTAAATCAATATTTAACATTCATTCACATATATTCAACTTCCATGGCTATGGAACACCTTCCACCTCCACTCCGGACATCCTCTATACTTACCGAAACCCTTTCGGTTTTCTTCCTACTCTTCTTCGGTGATTCCACCGATCCTATAAACACTCTCTAAGCATCATCAAGCCCTTAAGCGTGATACCCCATGGTTTGGGAACACTCCAGACATGGTCGGGACACTCCCGCACTAATGATCGACAGAGGGACCTGGATGGCCATGTGACCGCTGTGCGTTCCATGAAGATCTTTCGTTGTTTGAACAGGGACAGTCGTGTCTTATTCCTTTTGTCACTCGATACTTGTATTACCCGAGATCTGATCAATGACATCACCATGTTGTGTTCATTCTCGTTACTGAACAATGCTACTTGACTCGTTCCGACAAGTGATATCCCTGTGGTCGAATCACACGTTGCGCAGCGATTGGATATAACTTCTGCGAGTGGGCCCTTGAGTATCTTCCCGTCACATGGACAGACAAATCCCGCTCTTGACATATATTGTCTCAACGGTTCCCTCCGAGTACCTGAACACACCTTTATAACCACTGTATTACTAAGTAGTGCTTGATGCTATCAAAGCACTCTTGGGAGACAGTGATTGATATAGCCTCACAGTCTAAGGAATAGTCTACGAGGATCCATTTCTAATCATCATAACTTGAACTTAGTGACATGATCGGGTCATGATGTTTAGGTTGGGTATTGGTTCATCATCTCATTCTCAGAATAATATGACCTCATTTCCAACTGGCATAAATGCCACATGATCAGGAAACTTGATCATCTGTTGACCAATGAACCAGTGACTAGAGTTTCACTGGGAACCCATGGTTGTTTGTATATCACACTTGTATTGATGTTTCCACTCAACACAGTTATAGCATGATATAAAACTTAATCCTAAACTATATGAAATATGATAATAGTCCTTACTACTATTTGTCTCTAGGGCATATTTCCAACAGTCTCCCACTTGCACTAGAGTACAAATACACTAGATGCATTTGTTCTCAATCATTGGCACCATATATCCGGTACCCTGAACATGCTTGCTCATGGAAGTGGTTGAGTCTTGGGTCTGTACTTTATAGTCCCAAATCCTTTGCAACTTACTAATGTCACCTTGATTGACATTAATATTTTATCATCTCATGATAGCATCTGTGTGTATGCATTGTCGCTATGGCAGCAGAACGAGGCCTGATTCCAGGATCCTATAGTGACGTTAGATCAACCTCGAGGGCTTTCTCATGGATACTGTGCCCTGGGACACATCATTGTACGCTAAAAGCGAACTAATCCTGCCATAACATTATACAACACTTTAGATGGTACCCTTATCTATTATTATAAATGTATTCATTGAAACACTAGTGCACTCTATGCAACTTTCATTGTTTTTGTTCACCTCGCTTCCTACTTGACTTTAATTAGTATCTATAGGAGTTTCCAACATGTTCCCTTATAACATAACCCTTTATGCTTTAAGATATGTCATCCTTTATGGATTTGGGAAACATGTCTACAGTTCTCTACTAGACACTACGGACAATACTTAGCTCAATGTTCTGTGATTCAAACTTAATCAGTTTCAAACGTTCCTTATTTGGATCACATATTATGCTAAGTTATCATCATGGTTTACTAAGATAGAACCTATGTCTTAACATAGTGGATGATAATCATCCTTTTCTTTCTTTCAACCATTGATGTTAAACTTAATGTTATTCCTAATTTGAGTTATTAAGGACCAGTTCCTTAATTGACTTTTATTCTGAAACCCTTTTTCAGAATCCCTTAAGGAATACTACATAATATCTTAATACACTTATTGTCAACTTCTACATCTTATAAATCATTATTTATAAGTATTTGTGCTTTCATTCTTAACATACTTAAGAATTACTCCTATAAGCTCCCACTCAGAATATATTCCTACATATTTGAATTTGAGACTTATATTGCTCCCACTTAAAAATATGTCAATCACATATTGTTTCATGGAAGACTTTCATAGCTCCCACTCAATTTTATGCAAATTGCACATCCACTCACTATTTTGAATAACTTCAAAATCCTTTGATCAAATATCAAACTTGGAGATTTTACTATGAGATACTAGTACTTTACTAGTTTTAAATCCACTAGACATTTAGCACATTTGAATCAAATTCATTTGAATTTGTCCAATACCTGACAAATTGTGCTTTTGTCACTCACCCCTTTTTCCACTATGGCTTTGCAGCCATTTGGGAAAATTCCAAGTAACCCTTTTTACTTGTGAGATTCAGCAATGAATATCTTTCTAATCTCAAGTAAATTTTTGTTTCTAGGATTTCTCATAATTTTAGTTTACCATTATTTCCTTAGTAGTTCGTAGGTATGTCATATTCCAGTAATCATGACAAATGATTCACAAATGTCTCCATACTAGATATGGATTACATTTTGAATCCTACTTCATGTAGTGAAAACACTAGTGGAGGAAAGCACAATGATCAATATCATTGATTCTTTTCTTCTGTGAAGAGAATCGTTCAGGAACTTTGTCCGTTGCGCTTCTCAACACTCTGATGCAGGGTTTTGAATCCTCATCGTGTTTTTCACTATATTCCATTTGCTCCATAATTGAGAAACATCACTAAAAGTGAGCTTTCTCAAGAATGCACCAAAATCCAAGCAATACAAGTTTTGCTTATCTTTCGGTTTAGCTATGGATTTTGTATTCAAAGTTTTCCAATGAATACTCTACAAGGACTTATTCGCGATTGTTTTGGTTATATCAAATAACCCCAAAACTTTCACAAATTCAAATGGTTCACTACCTTCTAATTGAGTGCTAATTATTGCTAAGCTAATGGTCTCTACATCTACACTACAACGATTTATTTGGTGCCTTCTATTCAACCCCTTTGATATCTAATATCACATTGTGATGCTTTGCATTTTTGACGTTTCAAAACGCTTTGCATTCCACAATTTCTTTTATGCCATTCTTATAAATTTGAATTTCATTACTATTGATCAAATCATAGCAATTTGATTCTCTTTTATATTTATCCCCTTTTATTGATGAAACACTTTGATCAAATCAAATAGTTTCATATTCATGTTTCCTTTGGTAAACTTCTTTAAACATTTAAACAATCACATAATGATAATTACCATTTTCGTTAAACACAATACATCGAATATGTATTTACTTTTAACAATTCCTTAAACACTTTGTATTCAAGTAATACACGGTGTTCAAGTTATTTTGCCGAACTTAGGCATGATTTATATGTGATAAGAAATCGAATGACTTTCACATATTATCAGCATAACTTTGAATGTAAACAATGGTTTTTCATTCATTAATGAACATATCATTAAGTTGGGTATTTTAAACAAGGCATTTTTAATGTTTTATAAATGCTAATGCATTATCAATTAGTTTCAAACAACAAGGATAATTCACACATAATCAAACAAGATATGGACATGAATAGAAATTATTCATAAAAGTGGAACAACTTTTTGTTACAAACTCATATGAATAATCATCTCACAAAGTGTGAGACACACTAAAGAAGTTCACAATCTCTTGATTACAATAATCATCCTAAAACATAAACTAAATGATAAATTTCAACGGAGAGTGTTGTCGGCCGTCATCATCCTGCTCGCCATCAACATGCAACATCACCTCCTCTCCAGCAAGCACCTCTCATGAAGGAGGACCTGTTTTCAGCAAAATAGAACAAGTATCAGATATACTTAACACTGCAAATGTGTTTGCAAGATTATAACATTTATAAAACTGTATATCAAATATATACCTTTGTCATTGATGACTCCAGCGACATTTGGGTTCATCTACCACATTTCTGAAATGTGATATGAACTCGAGGAATCCAGTGTTTCCGTGTCGCCTCTCATAATGCAGATCCTGACCTGTGCTTGGAAGCTTGGTGGAAGCGACCGTAGCACAACTCCCATCGCAAATGAGCTTGAGTACCAGTTGTCCAGGTAGTATGCTAGACTCATGTACGCATCGTAGATGCTCAATAAGTGCTCGTCTAGTGAGGAGCCCTCCTCCATCTTTATGGAAAGGAAGTCCCCCATCAGCTCATACTCCTACATGCGCACTTGTTCCACGAAATGCGATCTCAGATGTGCCATGACTACTCGAGGTTTAAGACTTCCCACCATTGGCCATAGCCCATCCTCCATTCCGAGGCGCATCGTCACTGATATGAATGTGGTCATCACATGATGATGGCAGCGCAGATCCCGCTGCTCCTAGGTCTCATGAGAATAGGGTGGATCCAAATACATCTCGCAGGTCATGTAGTTAGCTACATTGTTCTCACCAAGGAGATCAAACAGGCGTATGACCCATGCAGAAAAGTTGGATCCATCTAACTTGAGCTTTTCTCCTTTCAACCAATCGTCGATAGGAAAGGTAATCTCGGGAAGAACCATTTTCTACATTTATAATTGCAAAAGGAATTTAGACTAAGTTTATAATTAATGAGTTAATAATAACTCCACTCAAAAACACCTATCCCCAAAAGGGTTCCTAGTGATAACACGACCCCTATCAGCCACATCTCCCCCGATTAAACATGGCCATCGATGTGGGTTCAAAGGTGGACGCTAAACGTCGGTCACATCATTCATGTGACTCGTGCTTGATCTTTCGACCATCCATGTTCCAAGGCCACGCTTCTGTGGCATGCTAGGCTCGCCAACTCAACCTTAGTGTATTCGCTATGCAACATGGCTTACACCCACTGTATGCGGACGTAGATATGTCTGACACCCAGGCCTGTAACCCTGGATCGCCTCATACCGAAGAACTTTCTTGGTGGTGCACACTAAGGGGGAACACACTCGTTGGTAATTTTAACAGGGATCATCTTATTAGGCTACCGTCGAGAATCTAATACTATCACACAATAAGACATACAAAAAATAACATGAATGTAAATGCTATGTGATATGGTCCTTCACATCGTGATCTCCATCCGCCGTCACCGGGTTCCGGCGCCAGGGTTCTGGCACCGTAGGCACCAGGGTACCGGTGTCTTTCTGGCGTGGTAGTTCATCACCTCCGTGACTATCTTCTACTACGTAACAAAAGGTAATCACTTTACCTTTGCCACAACCATATCACAAAGCAACGCCCCCTGCAAAACAAAGTTAGACGCCTCTACTTTATCTTTGCATGTTTTACGTGGCTGAATGGGCTTTCACACAAGAACCATTCTTACCTACGAACTTTCAACTTGCTGATCAAGTAGTTGTCTCTACTACACCCCTTTCGGGGCCCTCCATTGCAAATGGCATACCAACTAATGCGAGAGAGACAGACACCCCCCTAAGCCACTTTATATGGTACAAGCCGTATGTCAAGCGTGGACCAATCTCGCGAATGAACGCGCAAAGTCGGTTGGGGGCCGCTTCTTCAAGCATTACTGCGGTATACACAAGTACACGTGGGAGGGTAACAACTAAAAGATCAACGCCCACACGCTACATCTCTGTGTTCTACCCGTACTAGCATTACTACGCATATATCTTGCTCTAATACCACTGTTGGGGTTCCGCGTATGAAAACAATAAATTTTACTCTATGCCCCTGAACCCCTAAAGCTGCCAGGACCTATCTATTAGTAATACAGTAACGGGAGGGGCTTTTCGCGAACTTACCCTTGAAGACCCAAAAGCGTTGTCAACGCTCAGGAGATCGTGGTTGATGTAGACGAGCCGAAGCCGACCTCAAGGTCGTGATGAGGTCCTTGCGCTCTTTGGCTCCAACGACTTGAGTGCATCAAGTGTGACACCTCGCGGGGAGTTACACACGTCTGGTGCCTAACGATGACTCCCGCTTCCCCGATCCAGCAGCAGTTGTGGAAGTAGAGCTCCCAGATTTGAATCCCGCAGCGCGACAGGGCTCCGCGGTGAAGATGTCTCTCCCTCGCGTAGTCCAGACTTGGGACCCCGGTCACGAGAGAGAGAGGGGGAGAGATAAAATATCAACTGGAGGTCCTCCCAAAAGTGAGAAGACCTTTATTGATTATTGGTGTGTTTTATTTGGTCAAATACCCCCACTATATATAGGGGGAGGGGAGGTACTACCTCCCTCAAAGTTCCGGGGTGGGACTAAAGGAGAGGAGGGGGGAGGGGTGGCTGCCGGCCACCCTAGTGGGCCCCGCATGGGGGGGGGGGCTCGGCCTAGCCGGCCTCCCCCTTGCCCCTTCTCCCTCTCTCCTTTCCCCTAATGGGCCCTCTCCCTCCGTAAATTGGCCCATTAAGCCTTTGACCATTTAAATGATTTTTCTCTTTATTGAATAATTATGAATAAATAATTAAATCAATATTTAACATTCATTCCCATATTATAACCTCCATGGCTATGGAACACCTTACACCTCCACTCCGGACATCCTCCGGACTTACCGAAACCCTTTCGGTTTTCTCCCTACTCTTCTTCGGTGCTTCCACCGATCCTATAAACACTCTCTAAGCATCATCAAGCCCTTAAGCGTGATACCCCACAGATTGGGAACACTCCAGACATGGTCGGGACACTCCCGCAACAATGATCGACAGAGGGACTTGGATGGCCATGTGACCCCTGTGCGTTCCACGAAGATCTTTCGTCGTTTGAACCGGGACAGTCATGTCTTATTCCTTTTGTCACTCGATACTTGTATTGCCCGAGATCTGATCAATGACATCACCATGTTGTGTTCAATCTCGTTACTAAAAATTCTACTTGACTCGTTCCGACAAGTGATATCCCTGTGATCGAATCACACGCTGCGCAACTATTGGATATAACTTCTCCGAGTGGGCCCTTGAGTATCTTCCCGTCACATGGACAGACAAATCCCGTTATTGACATATATTGCCTCAACGGTTTCCTCCGAGTACCTGAACACACCTTTATAACCACTGTATTACCAAGTAGCGCTTGATGCTATCAAAGCACTCTCAGGAGACAGTGATTGATATAGCCTCACGGTCTAAGGAATAGTCTACGAGGATCCATTTCTAATCATCATAACTTGAACTTCGTGACATGATCGGGTCACGACGTTTAGGTTGGGTATTGGTTCATCATCTCATTCTCGGAATAAGATGACCTCATTTCCAACTGGCATAAATGCCACATGATCAGGAAATTTGATCATCTGTTGACCAATGAACCAGTGACTAGAGTTTCACTGGGAACCCTTGGTTGTTTGTATATCACACCTGTATTGTTGTTTCCACTCAACACAGTTATAGCATGATATAAAACTTAATCATAAACTATATGAAATATGATAATAGTCCTTACTACTATTTGTCTTTAGGGCATATTTCCAACAACCTAGTTTTAGGTGTTGGTCCAGCTCTATCCTGCAGTTTCCCAGCCCAATTTGTCCAATTTTTCGTGGATTTGAGGCCCCAAGGCGTGGATTTCCGCTCCAGAACACGAGCAAGTGGAGCAGAGTCCCCGACCCCAGAGTCTCCAGCCTCAACCCCCGGAGTCCCCCCCTCGGAGTCTCCGGCCCTGGCGCTAGTTTTTGATAGATTTTGCCTCTTTTCCGTTTTGGCTAATTTCCATTGTTTGTTTGTGTCTCGTGTGTGTGTCATCAACTAAAAACAAGCTTACGCATCAAAAACTTCCACGCTCATCGACACCACGAACCACGAACATCATCCCGCACCACCGATGGCAAGTTCATCATCACCAACGAAGGTATAAGTTGCGTCACCTTGTTAACCCATATCTTCCTTTGTGTGTACCTATCCCATGAGAGTGGCTCATCTTGTGTTTTCTTGAGCATTGTGCATTTTTCCTTGGATAGTGAGAGTGCAAAAGCAATAGCAAGTGTGACTAGGTAACATCAAGGGAGAGAAAAAAAAAGAAAGAAAGAGATACAAAGCAAAAGACAAAGAAAAATAGTCTCCCATAGCAAAAGATAGTCTCAAAGCTTGTAAGCAAGAGAGAAAGAAGAGCGCCCAAGGCAAGTGCACAAATCTGTTTCTCATTTTTCTTCTTTGCAAACGAGCCATGGACTCTCCTTGCATTGGCACGACAATGAGCATAGTCTTTGTTAGGACATTTTGTTTGCTCATTTTCATAGTCGTGTCAATCCCAACAATCTCCACGTGTGTATATAGTCGTAGGTTTCCATCACCCTTTTGAGTTGTTGACCTTCGCCTTTGACTTGAGTTTTGTTGGATTTTACCCAGTTTAGACTATCCCTTTTCTCTTGGTTAGTTCTTTGGCATTCCACAACCCTAACCTACCACCAACAACCTTTTGAGAGTTAGTTCTTTCTTTAGTGTGAGTTTTCTTTGTAATTCCACTTTGCACGCTTACAGCTCTCACTTGTGGTTTCTAGTTTGGTGCAATCCCCAAGGTGAGGTACAAGGCTAACACCACCATATTACACTTCCATATACAATACTTGTGTGTTTTGCATGATGGATAGGCATGGTGAGTCGAGCTAACCACCTTCACAAGAAGAAGAACATGAACTGTATATGACGCGCTCAAGTCACTTCATTGTCCGCCAAGAGTTCCATGAATGTTGCCAAGCCCTTGAGACGCGTCAAGATGAAGAATTTGGCGAGACGCAAGCCGAGTTCAAGAACATCGACAACCACTTCGATGGCCTCGAATGACAAATGCATGCAATGCATCACAACTTTGGCCACCAAAATGAAGCGCTCCAACGCTCCGTCACCGAAACAAATGACAAGCTTCGTGTCCTCATCGACGGAATGGCAAGAACATGTCCACGTGCTTCAAGCTCATCAAGTTCTTCGCATCGTCTTGCACCTCTTCAACAAGATCTACATCCAAGTGCTCCAAGACGCAATGACGCCCCCGTGGTTGAAGATGGAACCTCTTCGAACTATGTACCTTGCACACGGCATGCCGCAACGTCAAGCTATGATGGTGATTTCTCTTCAAGGCCACGGCAAGAAACACACCGTCATCACGCAAGGGCACTACTGATCCAACAAGCACAACTACAAGAAGAATCGCGAGTGCAACCGCAAGTAAACCACCATCACCCACGACACATACATGACACAACAATTGATGCCTCCAATTTGGAGAATCAAGCTCGTCATCGACGTGAAGCTATCCAAGATCCTCCTCCTTGTCATCACCGTCACGAACATCCACACCAACACCATGGTCATCACAAGGCGCCCCCTCCACACCACCAAAACTTAGGGCGCCAAGTGGTACAAGTTAAGCGACGCCCACCATGTCATGAGGCTCAAGACCATGATCTTCGTCGTGAGGCCCATGTGCCTAATTATCATCACCAACCGAGGAACGAGGCTCCTCTTCATTATCAACCACATTATGAGGCTCCATATACTCAACACCCTCATGAGGACCAAGTGCTCCAACATCGTCAATAACCGTGCCAAGAGCAAGATCAAGCTCCACAACAACAATATCAAGAGCAAGCTCCGCAACAAGGTCGCGAGAACCAAGTTCCACCGGCTCAACCACAAGATCATCAACAAGGTCACCAAGCTCTTTGCAATGACCGCAATGATGAAGAAACTATCGGCAAGCTCAAGTTCACAATGCCCAAGTTTACCGGATCCAGTGACCCCGAAGAATACCTCTCATGGGCACTCAAAGTCGACAAGATCTTTCGCATGCACAATTATAGCAACGAGAAGATGGTCGCCATGGCTTCGCTTGAGTTTTATGATTACGCCAACCTTTGGTGGGAACAAGTTCAAGTTGCTCTTGACGCAAGTCAAGAGCCACCAATCACAACTTGGCATGAAATGAAGGCTCACATGAGATCCCGTTTTGTCACCATGCACTACACGCATGACCTTTTCAACAACCTTCAATCGCTTTGTCAGGGGACAAAGACCATGGAAGAGTACTTCAAAGAAATGGAGCTCAACTTGATCCGCGCCAACATTGAAGAGCACACAGAGCAAACTACGGCACGTTTCCTTATTGGCTTGAATCACCCAATCAAGCGCATCATCGAGTTCCAAACATACAACACCATGGTCGAGCTTGTGCACATCACAACAAAGGCCGAACGTCAAGTGCAAGAGGACATCAAGTGCAGCAAGCCCAAGACGTATTTCACCTACAAGCAAGCTTCAACCGCTACGCCAACAACCTTCAATGGAAGCTCCTCAAGTACCTCCAAGCCTTCCTTCAAGCCCACACTTCCTCAAGGAAAACTGCCCCCAAGTGGAAAACAAGCAAAGAGTGATACACCTTTCAACGGTGAATGCTACAAGTGTGGAGGCAAAGGACACAAGTCAGCCGAGTGTGGAAACAAGAAAGTTTTGTTCATTCATGACAATGGCGAGGAAGAGTACTTGAGTGAAGATGAATTTGATGCCCGAGTCAAGGAAGCAATGGCAAGGCAACGAGTGGAAGATGACCAAGAAGTCCTCATGTGTGAACATGACGCAAGTCCATCGCTTGTTGTCACAAGGATCTTGACCACTCAAGCACAAGAGCATGAAGACCAACACTCAAATATCTTCCAAACACGAGTCGGCATTAGTGGCAAATCTATCAAAGTGATCATCGACGGAGGGAGTTGCCACAACCTTGCTAGCACCGAGTTGTGTGAGAAGCTCAACCTCATTCTCCATCCTCACAAGAACCCCTACCACGTGCAATGGCTAAGTGACCAAGGGTCCGTGAAGATCAAGCATACCGTATCGGTCACCTTCGCCATTGGTCCTTACAAAGACACGGTCGAGTGTGATGTAGTCCCAATGACGGTTTCCCACATGTTGCTTGGTCGACCTTGGCAATTTGACAAGGCTGCTCTACATGATGGTCGCACCAATGTGTACACCTTTAAATGGCTCAACAAAACATGTGTTTTGCAACCGATGACTCCTAGCCAAATAATTGTGGACAATGTAAAGGCTTTAGCGAGGGCGCAAAACACAACACCTCCTTGTGAGAAGACCGGTGATCAACGCGAGAACCACATCATAGTGAGTGAGAGCCACAAGCCAAACTCGAGTGGAAAAAATAAGAGTGTTCTCCTTGCCACCAAAAGTGAGATGAGAGATATGCGGAACAACCCATACATCTTGCACTATGTCCTCATTTTCAAGGGACTAGCACAAGGAACTAATGAATTAACCAATGTTCCTCCATCTTTGATGATTGTTTTGCAGGAATTCAAGGATGTGTTTCCCGAAGAGCTTCCACATGGACTACATCCTCTTCGCGGAATTGAGAATCGCATTGACCTCATTCCCGGTGCACCACTTCCAAATTGCGCCGCCTATCGCACGAACCCGGAGGAGACAAAGGAGATCGAATGTCAAATCAACCAACTCGTCTCCAAAGGTTTGATCCAAGTTAGCACTAGTCCAAGTGCGGTACCCGTGATTCTTGTCCCAAAATCGGATGATACGTTATGGTTATATATGGACTGTCGTCCGATCAATGCTATCACCGTGCGTTATCGACATCCCATACCACGTCTCGATGACATGCTTGATGAGTTGTCTGGAGACACTATTTTTTGAAAATTGATCTTTGTAGTGGTTACCATCAAATACGCATGGCTGAAGGTGATGAGTGGAAAACCGCCTTCAAGACCAAACTTGGTCTCTATGAATGGGAGGTTATGCCCTTTGGCTTATCTAATGCCCCATCCACCTTCATGCGCCTTATGAATCATATCTTGCGTGCTCTCATTGGAAAAAGTGTTGTTGTCTATTTCGATGATATATACTTGTGTATAGCAAGTCGCTTGAGGACCATGCGACACATGTCAAGGAAGTTTTGCAAATCCTTCGACATGAAAAGCTATATGCTAATCTTCCCAAGTGCACTTTTGCTAAAGACAAGTTATTTTTTCTTGGATTTGTCGTTTCTTCGAAGGGCATTGAAGTTGATGTTTCCAAGGTAAAGGACATTCGAGATTGGCCCATCCCAACAAATGTGAGTCAACTCCGAAGTTTTCATGGGTTGCCCGGTTTCTATCGTCGCTTTGTGCAAGACTTTTCGACCATTGCTTGTCCCCTCAACAAGTTGAAAAAAAATAATGTCACCTTCGTGTGGGGAAATCACAACAAAAGGCTTTTGATGAACTTAAAAAGAGGCTCACCGAAGCACCTCTTCTTGCGTTACCGGATTTCACAAAAACTTTTGAGATAGAGTCTGACGCTAGAGGTATCGGTGTTGGAGTAGTCCTATGCAAAATGGACGTCCTATAGCCTACCATAGAGAGAAACATGATGGTGCTCGCCTTAATTATCCGATTTATGACAAAGAGCTTTTTGCCTTAGTTCGTGTTCTTGAAGTTTGGCAACACTATCTATGGCCCAAAGAATTTATCATACATTCCGACCATGAGCCGTTAAAATATCTCAAAGGCCAAGCTAACTTGAGCAAGCGACACGCTAAATGGGTTGAATTTATGGAGTCGTTTTCGTACATTGTCAAGTATAAGAAGGGCAAAGAATAATGTAGTCGTGGATGCTTTGTCTCGCAAGCACACAAGCCTTCTTACGAGACTTGAAATCAATGTGTTGGGTCTTGATGAAATCAAAACTTTGTATTCTTTCGACCTATTCTTTGAACCAATTTTCGCAAAGTGCTCCATTGACAAAGGAGTTGATGATTTCTATTTGCATAAGGGCTTCCTTTTTAAACAAAACAAGCTTTGCATTCTGAAGTCGTCTCTTTGACTTTTGCTTCTCCAAGACTCTCATGGTGGAGGCCTCATGGGTCACTTTTGTTGTGACAAGACATTGGACATGCTCTCCACCCACTACTTCTGGCCCAAGATGAAGCGTGACATGGAGAGCTACGTTCAATGATGCACAACATGTGTTCAAGCTAAGTCGCAAGCTAACCCTTATGGTCTTTACATGCCATTGCCTATACCTTATGCACCTTGGTCCAACATTAGCATGGATTTTGTTTTAGGATTGCCTAGGTATAAGCATGGTCATGATTCTATATTTGTTATCGTGGATCGCTTTTCCAAAATGTCACACTTCATACCGTGCCATAAGACCGACGATGCGTCACATGTTGCAAATTTGTTTTTCAGAGAAATCGTCCGTCTTCATGGTGTGCCAAGAACAATCATCTCCGACCGTGACGTCAAATTCATTAGCTACTGGAATACCCTCATGGCCAATCTCGGCGTCAAGCTCCTCTTTTCCTCCGCATCGCACCCTCAAACCGATGGACAAACTGAGGTTGTCAACCGAAGCCTCGGAACTCTTCTACGTGTGTTGATCAAGAAGAACTTGAAGGATTGGGAGGAATGCATTACCGATGCCGAGTTTGCCTACAACTGTGCCAAGCACTCAACAACCAAGATGAGTCCCTTCATGATCGTCTACGGTTTCAAGCCCCTCACCGCGCTCGACATCCTACCACTGCCTCTCCATGAGCGCACCAACATGGACGTTGAGAAGCGCGCGCAAGCTATCAAGAAACTTCATGAGGAAACTAGAGCTACTATCGAGCAACAAGTCCTTTGCCAAGCTTCAAGGTTAAACAAGGACAAGAAGGAGATGATCTTTGAAGAAGGTGACCTTGTGTGGATACATGTGAGCAAGGACCGCTTTCCCAAGGAACGAGATTCCAAGCTCAAACCAAGAGGGGATGGCCCCTTCAAGGTCCTCAAGAGAATCAACAACAACGCCTACATCATCGACATTCCAACCTCCAAGTACCTTGCAAGCAACACATTCAATGCCAAGGACCTTTCACCCTACCATGGAGATGTTCAAGATGATAACCATGAAGAGTCGAGGACGACACTTTCCCAAGGGGGGAGCTGATGTAGCCTGTCCTACGGACGTCACTACATCTCCACCACCAAGTCCCCCAAGTGGACCAATGACTCGTGCATGAGCTAAACTCCTACAAGCTAAGGTGAACTCGCTCCTTTCCTCGTGTGACTTTCATGCATCTTTGAATGGCTTGCTACTTCATGCAACTACATTGTGTGTTATCAGATACGAACCTCCATCGGATGAAGTGCAAGGAGGGGGGCGAGAAGAAGGAGCTACTAGAGCTGAAGTCCCGAAGTCTCCGACCCTGAAGCCCGTAGTCTCCGGCCTGCATCCCGGAGTCTCTGGCCAGGACTCCGGACCTAACTCCAGACCTCCACCAGGAGCGGTCAGTACACCCCCACGGAGTCCTCACCGGAGAGCATCACCGTCCCTGGAGTTTCCGCGCACCATGGAGTCTCTGTCCTTCGACCCCGAAGTCTCCACCCTCGGACTCTAGCCACGACTCCGGACCCCTCGCTAGAACTCTCTGTATGCTACCCCTGAGTCTACCCCGGAGTCTGAGCGCCACCCCCGGAGTCTCTGGCCCCTTGACCTCGGAGTCTCTGGTGTAAGTCAACCAGGCATGTCAAAAGCCGTTTGGGCCTACGGCCCATGTACCCTTTGGTCCGTCCAGACTTTACCCTTTATTGCCTAAACTACCCTTGAACTAGTGACTGGCCTATATATAGTCCCCCACATCTATTGTAAACCCTAGGCATGATATTTGGAATTAGTGGAAACCCCTTGTGGATCTATCTAGTTCTTGCCCCATGCTCCTTTGATAAGGACGACCAAATATCCCAAACCTCGTTCGAGTTTGCATTGTGCCTCCGTGTTGGACAAGGCCTAGGCATCCGAGTTCCTTTGCCTAGACGTCAAGGTCTCACCGAGTCTCCCTACTCTCCATGCCGGTTCGAGAGAGAGTCCTCTGCCTGACGCTGATCCTAGGGATTGCGCCGAACCGGTCACCTCGAGCGTGAGCTATTTGTGTGTATCGTGGTTTTGCGTGAGTGTGTTCATCGTGTTCTTCATGCGTGAGTTCATCGTGTTCATTCGCCTCTCCTTTCCCCATGATTTGAACGGGATTCGTGAAAGATCAGGCCACCCTAGAGGTTTGCCCTCAACAGTTGCACTATGCTGGAGAGACACTAGCAAAGCTCAAAGTAAACAGGCACAAGATTGCTCAATCTACTGGTGCACAAAGATATCACTAGGCCTCTTGCTCAAATTATCCTTTTCTCTTTTTTTCTATTTTTTTCTTTTTGTTTTGCTTTTTTTCTCTTTTTTCTGAATATATATCACACTCGGCCAATTTACAAAGCACAACACCAAAATCCTAGGAGCAGCCTGCAGGAGCAGAAACTAGTCTCAATGGGCAAGTTCCTACACCTATGAAATAGAATTTCTATAGCTAAAGTTCAGGAAAAGTGCAATTTTTGCCACACTTTGAAAATATGGTGTCATGGCAGAAAAACAGCTCAAAATCGTGCTGTGGCAGAAATTTCTGTACCGCGGCAGGAGAAACGCTCAAAAACATGCCGCGGTAGACCGGCGGTAGAGCAGCTAGAACACGGAAGAGAAACGCGCGGAAATTGTGCCGCAGCAGAGCGGCGGCAGCAAGCTGGCGCGCGACAGACAAAATCGTGCCGTGGCAGGATTCCGATCCATGGCAGAATCGGTGCCGCGACAGATAAACGGGGTGTTTCCGTGCCGCGGAAGAGTCGATAATAATTTTTTTTTATTGCTAAACCGACTCCGCTAGGGATATGTGACCAGGACTCTAGCTTGGATCGGATCTACTATGTGGCGGCGGAAAAATATGGTGGATTCGACTAGAACAAGAAGAAAAACGAAGAACAAAACTAGATCTAGACTAAAAGAGAAACACGACCAGCAAGTATTACACGAATACGATGTAATCTAGGCTATGGCAACACTTTTTGTGGGCATTTTTCTGTATAGGACGAAAAACATGAACTAATCTATGGATGGATTGTGGATTCTCACCGAGTAAACAAGGAAATCTGAGACCAAGATGATGTGGGGTGGCCCGATCTTCTCAGCAAGCACTTGTCGATGACGATGGTAGATGATAGATAACTAGTATGTAGCTATGAACACTCCCGCTTGAACCCTGATGCCAATGCAACAACTCTCGAACCTTGTAGGATATTCACAACACCACACTCTTGCGCTTGTTGTCGTCGACCACGAACGGTAGTTTGCAATCTACTAATTCCCAGTGGACCAACCGATCACACTCAATTGCAGTTGGTAGAAATCGATCACAAGTTATTCTAGAGGTTCTATGAAAGAAACAACTCCAAAATAATTTTAACGTGGTCTCACCGTAACTATGTGTGGTGCCCCATCTATTTAAGAGTCTGGGGGAGGCGGCCAAGGTGGTATCCGAGTTGGTCCCACCCAACTACGATACAAACCGACCCATAAGGGTTTCGGCCTCAGGACTCTATCGTGGCAGACTTGGGTGCAGTTCTACTGTCGTGGTAGCCTGCCGTTGCAGCCGTTTGTGTCGTTTCTGTGCCGCGGTAGCCTGCCGTGGCAGAGAATGGTGGCGTTTCTCTGCCGCGGCAGAGGTCTTCCACCAAGGCGCTTCCTTTCTCACCTCCCTTGCGCATTCTTCATTGATCAACACGCCATGTTCCATTAGCTCCTCGCTCCGTGCTACACCTTCTTCTCCCAAGTACCTAATCATGCAATAATTCAAAGACTTAGGTAGTATAAAATTCTCTTTAACTAAAACATCAGGTTCATTAAGAAACAAGTTCACCTGTTGTTCTAGTAGCTTAGCACGAGCTCTTGTAATTGGTCCAATCCTTATCTCATTGGATTGATTTTTCTTTGTAGCAGCTGGAACATCATCAGTAGTAATTGGGATAGGTGTAACTGTAGGGATGTCCTCATCCAAACCACCTTGATCCACATGACCACACACACTCTAGTGGATGTGGTGATACAACTACTATCACACTGGTGCACCATTCCATGTGGGAGTTGCATTCTATGTGTTTTTGGGCCTTTTGACATATGGTTTAACACATGCAGTCTCTAGAGTCATTGCATGTGTTATTTTCGAAAACACCTTGATCCATATGAGCACACACACTCCAGTGGATGTGGTGATGCAACTACTATTTTACCGGTGCACTATTCCATGTGGCAGTTGCATTCCTATGTGTTTTTGGGCCTTTTGACACATGGTTTGACACATGGAGTCTCTCTAGAGTCATTGCATGAGTTATTTTCCAAACCACCTGGATCCACATGAGCACATAGTCCAGTGGATGTGGTGATGCAACTACCTTCACACCAGTGCACCATTCCATGTGGTAGTTGCATTCCTATGTGTTTTTTGGCCTTTTGGCACATGGTTTGACACAAGGAGTCTCTAGACTAATTGCATGTGTTGTTTTCTAAACCACCTTGATCCTTATGAGAACACGCACTCCAGTGGATGTGGTGATGCAATTTATGTCTTACCGGTGCACCATTCCGTGTGGGAGTTGCATTCCTATGTGTTTTTGGGCCTTTTGACACATGGTTTGCCACATGGAGTCTCTGGAGTCATTGCATGTGTTTTTCCAAACCACCTTGATCCAAATGACCACACACACTAAAATGGTTGTGGTCATGCAACTTATGTCACACTAGTGTACCATTCCATGTGGGTTTTGCATTCCTATGTGTTTTTGGGCCTTTTTACACATGGTTTGCCACATGGAGTAACTGGAGTCATTGCATGTGTTTTTTCCAAACCACCTTGATCCACATGAGCACACACACTCTAATGGATGTGGTGATGCAACTTATGTCACAATGGTGCACCATTCCATGTGGCAATTGCATTCCTAGTGTGTTTTGGGCATTTTCACACATGGTTTGACACATGGAGTCTCTGAAGTCATCACATGTGTTCCTTTCGAAACCATCTTGATCCACATGTGCACACACACTCCAGTGGATGTGGTGATGCAAATACTAGCTTACCTTTGCACCATTCCGTGTGGGAGTTGCATTCCTATGTGTTTTTGGGCCTTTTGACACATGGTTTCACACATGGAGTCTGTGGAGTCATTACATGTGTTCTTTTCCAAACCATGTCGATCCACATGAGAACACAAACTCCAATGGGTGTGGTTATGCGACTTTTTCACACTGGTGCACATTCCTATGTGTTTTGGGGCCTTTTTACACATGGTTTGCCACATGGAGTATCTAGAGTCATTGCATGTGTTTTTTTTCAAACCACCCTGATCCACATAAGCACACACACACTACAATGGATGTGGAGATGCAACTTATGTCACACTAGTGCACCATTTCATGTGGCAGTTGCATTCCTAAGTATTTTTGGGCCTTTTCATACATGGTTTGACACATGGAGTGTCTAAAGTCATCGCATGTGTTATTTTCGAAACCACCTTGATCCACATGTGCACACACTCTCTAGTGGATGTGGTGAGGCAACTACTTTCTTACCTTTGCACCATTCCATGTGGGAGTTGCATTCATATGTCTATCTGGGCCTTTTGACCCAGGGTTTGCCACATGAGTCATTGGATGTGTTCTTTTACAAATCATGTTGATCCAGATGACCACACACACACTCCAATGGGTGTGGTGATGCGACTTTTGTCACACCGGTGCATCTTTCCATGAGGCAGTTGCATTCCTAAGTATTTTTGGGCCTTTTGCCACATGGTTTTCCACATGGAGTCTCTAGAGTCATTGCATGTGTTCTTTTCCAAACCACCTAGATCCATATGAGCAGACACACTCCAGTGGATGTGGTGATACAACTACTGTCTTACCGGTGCACTATTCCATGTGGTGGTTGCATTCCTATGTGTTTTTGGGCATTTTAACACATGGTTTGACACATGGAGTCACTGGAGTCATTGCATGTGTTATTTGCCAAACCACCTTGATCCACATGAGCACAGAGTGTAGTGGATGTGGTGATGCAACTATCTTCGCACCAGTGCACCATTCCATGTCGTAGTTGCATTCCTATGTGTTTTTTGGCATTTTGACACATGGTTGACACATGGAGACTCTAGACTAATTGCATGTGTTGTTTTCCAAACCACCTTGATCCATATGAGCACACGCACTCTAGTGGATGTGGTGATGCATCTAATATCTTACCGGTCCACCGTTTCGTGTGGGAGTTGCATTCTTATGTGATTTTGGGCCTTTTGACACATGGTTTGCCACATGGAGTCTGTAGAGTCATTGCATGTGTTTTGTCCAAACCACCTTGATCCAAATGACCACACACAGTAAAATGGTTGTGGTCATGCAACTTATGTCACACACCAGTGTACCATTCCATGTGGTAGTTGCATTCCTATGTGTTTTTTGGGCCTTTTTGACACATGGTTTGACACATGGAGTCTCTAGAGTCATTGCATGTGTTATTTTCCAAACCACCTTGATCCAGATGAGCACACACACTCCAGTGGATGTGGTGATGCAACTATTGTCTTACCGTTGCACTATTTCATGTGATAGTTGCATTCATATATGTTTTTGGGCCTTTTGACACATGGTTTGACACATGGATTCTCTGGAGTCATTGCATGTGTTCTTCTCCAAACCACCTTGATCCACATGAGCACACACAGTCTAATGGATGTGGTGATGCAACTCCTAGCAAACCGGTGCACCATTCCATGTGGTAGTTTCATTCCAATGTGTATTTGGGCCTTTTGACACATGGTTTCACACATGGAGTCTGTGGAGTCAATGCATGTGTTGTTTTCCAAACCACCATGATCCAAATGAGCACACACCCTCCAATGGGTATGGTTATGCGACTTTTTCATACCGGTTGCACATTCCTATGTGTTTTTGGGCCTTTTTACACATGGTTTGCCACATGGAGTCTCTGGAGTTATTGCATGTGTTTTTTTCCAAACCACCTTGATCCACACAAGCACACACACTACAATGGATGTGGTGATGCAACTTATGTCACACTGGTGCACCATTCCATGTGGCAGTTGCATTCCTATGTGTGTTTTGGGCCTTTTCACACATGGTTTGACACATGGAGTCTCTAAAGTCATTGCATGTGTTCTTTTCGAAACCACATTGATCCACATATGCACACACACTCCAGTGGATGTCGTGATGCAACTACTATCTTACCTTTGCACCATTCCGTGTGGGAGTTGGATTCCTATGTGTTTTTGGGCCATTTGAACATAGGGTTTGCCACATGGAGTCTCTAGAGTCATTGCATGTGTTTTGCCCAAACCACCTTGATCCAAATGACCACACACACTAAAATGGTTATGGTCATGCAACTTAGGTCACACAAGTGTACCATTCCATGTGGGAGTTGCATTCCTATGTTAGTTTGGGCCTTTTGACACACGGTTTGACACATGGAGTCTCTATAGTTATTGCATGTGTTCTTTTCCAAACCACCTTGATCCAGATAAGCACACACATTCCAGTGGATGTGGTGATGCAACTACTGTCTTACCATTGCACCATTTCATGTGGCAGTTGCATTCTTATCTGTTTTTGGGCCTTTTGACACATGGTTTGACACATGGAGTCTCTAGAGTCATTGCATGTGTTCTTCTCCAAATCACCATGATCCACATGAGCAGACACACACTCCAATGGATGTGGTGATGCAACTAGTGTCACACCGGTGCACCATTCCATGTGGTAGTTGCATTCCTATGTGTATTTGGGCCTTTTGACACATGGTTTCACACATGGAGTCTGTGGAGTCAATGCATGTGTTGTTTTCTAAACCACGTTGATCCAAATGAGCACACACACTCCAATGGGTGTGGTTATGCAACTTTTTCACACCGGTGCACATTCCTATGTGTTTTTGGGCCTTATTACACATGGTTTGCCACATGGAGTGTCTGGAGTCATTGCATGTGTTTTTTCCAAACCACCTTGATCCAAATGACCACACACAGTAAAATGGTTGTGGTCATGCAACTTATGTCACACACCAGTGTACCATTCCATGTGGTAGTTGCATTCCTATTTGTTTTTGGGCCTTTTGACACATGGTTTGACACATGGAGACTCTAGAGTCATTGCATGTGTTATTTTCCAAACCACCTTGATCCAGATGAGCACACACACTCCAGTGGATGTGGTGATGCAACTATTGTCTTACCATTGCACCATTTCATGTGGCAGTTGCATTCTTATATGTTTTTGGGCCTTTTGACACATGGTTTGACACATGGAGTCACTGGAGTCATTGCATGTGTTCTTCTCCAAACCACCTTGATCCACATGAGCACACAAACTCTAATGGATGTGGTGATGTGTAACACCCCAAAAATATTAATCAAGATTATCAAGTTCAAATCACCTAAGTTTAGGGTTAACAAAAACTTTTATTATTAAATTTAATATGAGTGTATGTGTGATTTGCATTAGTGTATGAATGAGTGAAATTGCCATGTTTGATTGCTACAAATGATATGGAATGGTTTAAAGATGAATACTACATCATCTAGGCCATTTACAAACAAAATCAAAAGAAAAGAAAATCAAATATGAATCATATGATCAAATGGTCATTTTGGCAAAACTTATCCACTAGACCACTTTGAGTGTTCCTAGTAAAAGATTTCTAACAGAAACTTTCTCAATTATTTTCACCCCTTGCTATTCCAAGTAAAAGTGAACCCAATCCCACTTTACAAACTACCACAAACAAATTCCAAATCCATTTAAAGGACATTGCAAAATTGAATCAAGTTCATATGCATAGATCGCCACTTTTCAAAAACCACTCAAATCATTTCACCTTGAATTTTCCAAGCAACCATAGACTATCAAGCAAGTACTCAAAACACTCACCAAATTTCATCCAAAAATTCAAACTTTGAATTCATGCAGCCATTTGGTCGAGCACCTGGCAGACACCAATAAACACTGCCTAACTTCTACTGTTCTGAGTAGTGATCAGTCGCCACTAGCCCCCCGTTTCTCTCTCCCTGTCTCCCCTAGTGCCCAGCAACGCAGCAGACCAGCTCCCCCTTTGCCATTAGCAATAGTGCAGGGCCGATCGACCAAGCACCGCTCACCACAGACTACACTGCCCTCTCCCATGATGTCCAAGAGACAGGCGCCACACCACCGCCGCCCTTTGTCTACCCCTCGATCAAAGACATGCCATGGACCAGTCGTAATCGCCGCGCCCACTTCTCTGCCTGCCATGCCGAGAGCACGCCAGAGCGCCGCAACCTACACGCGCACACACGCCACGCCTTGCCCTCTCCACGCGTGAACACACTCACCGTGATCCCAGCTACTCCTGAGACACGCCCGTTCGCCGACGCGTGGACCGTAGACAATGTGCGTCGTCTCGAGCATTGTCGTTCCTGCACAGAGCGCAGACCGCTCCCGACCATTCTCGACCGCCCCTTTCCGCACCATCACTCGCATGACGACCGCCCTGAAGCACCACGTTGACCCCTACCCTCAGCCATGCCACTAGCTCACTACAACGACGTCACCAATGAGCCCGCGGGATTGTTCGTTTGCGGTACCAAACTTCCTGGGTGGGTGCACCGCGGTACCCGAGTTGTCATCAATCGCGCGGAGGGGCCGTAGTAGAATCGCCAATTTTCCAGAAGGGCCAAATGGGGGTGAATACAAATCTAACAGCCAAATGGTCGTTTGAACCAGACGAAAAACGGTTGAACTCAAATACCGCCGTTAGGTCAACTCTTCTTGGCCCGCCATGTCAGTATTCCCCGTTATTTTTTGCGGTCGTGGACTAGCTTACCCCTCCGTGGACCAGATCCCTGAGTGGACCAGGTCTATTTCTTTGCTCCCCTGCTCCCCTCCCCATAACATTTTCTCAGCTCTGGCTGCTTGTCTCAGATCGGTGCTCGCACTTGCTCTAATTTGCGTCCCCGCCATGTCCGGTCAACCTCCCACGCCTCTAATCAAAGCTCGCAGCCGTCGCCGTTGCATTGTTCGCCATATCAGAGCTTCGCGTCCCCGGACTAATATCTCGCCTATGGCTAGTCCTTCTTGCATGGCGAAGCGCGCCCCGTCGGGCGATCCAGGCCGGCGACCGGCCTCATGAAGTTGCGTGCTGCCGCGCACCCCAGGCATGGTAGCCCTGGCATAGAAGTTCGACGACCACGCTCTCATGGCCACCGTGCTGGGCGTCCCTCCCGCCGTGTCGCTGGCAGAGTTGCTATCGGCTTTCAGGTATCATTTTGGGATCAGACGAAATGAGGTCAAGATTGAGGTATGCGCACCGCCATTCTATTTTTTCATCCGGTTCGAGCACAACTCAGACACCGAGCGTGTTCTGCATTCTTCCCGTTCTTTCGTGTGCTGCTGGGAGAAAATGAGCTTCATGCGTTGGCATCGCGCCTGTGGGTGGGACGGTCGCTTGGGGAAGCTTCGTTTCTTCTCCAAACTCGGCTTTGACGGCCTCCCATTGGATGCTTGGGAGCCGGAGGCCCTCAAGCAGGTCGTCAGTAGCCTTGGTGGCGAGCTGGTGGAAATCGTGCCACCGAGCGACAGATGGGTCATCGGGGTAAAGGCATGGCTAAAAGATCCTGATGTCGTTCCTAAGATGTATGAGGTGCAGATTCCAAGCAGGGCAGGGCGATAGCTTTGCTGGAAGCACCCGGTCATCATCCACCTAGAGGAGGTTCTGGAATTGGTACATGGCATTCAGGGCCCCGAAAAGGCTGCCAGAAAGCGTCCTCGTTGCCTACAGTGTTGGCCTGGAAGGATTGATGGCATAGGACCACCACCATTTCGCGACAGCGCACACAGTTTTGGTGGGGGAACCGGGCTTGGACGAGCTGGTGGTTCTGATTTCCCTCGAGTGAAGACAGATCTCTAGTGAATTACCATGGTATGTGTGGCTAATGAATTTGTAGTATGGAGAGCGTAATAGGAAGTTAGCATCGACTAAAAATGTGTAATAGTCTGAATCGATGTAGTACGTGTGTGTAATAGTTTGATGTAGTATGTGTGTGTAATAGTTTGAATCGATGTAGTATGTGTGGGTAATGAATTTGATGTAGTGTGTGTGTAATAGTTTGAATCGATGTAGTTGAACACCGTGCTTTATAATTTTTGTGAATAACCAAGGACAACCTCATGAAAAGAGGGTGGTCTGGCAATGAGCAATGTCAATTCTGTGGATGCCAGGAAAATGTAGTCCATCTCCTCTTCAAGTACAAGGTAGCTACATTTGTAACACGTTGAACTACAGGACCATGTTGCAGGCAACACAAGACAAAGGAAAAATGGTTTACAACACAGACAATAGACGCAAAATCTATAGTCTGGGATAAAAAGATGCCAGTTAACTGGATTTAACCACCACTAGTAATTGAAGGAAATAGATACTTGATAGTATTTGCTTACAACAGTAGTACTTCCATACAAAAGGGTCTTATACCTGCACAAAAGTGGGCTAAACTTCCTACTAGTTTATAGAACAATTTGTTAGCATTTCATCAACAAAAGCCATTCTTTAGTTTGAACTTAACTATTCTACACTTAAGAAACTATAGATCTCCACCAGAAAAGTTGGCTGGACAATTGCCTTGAGAGGACATAAGTTCTTTGATCATTTAACCCAAACTGATATATTCCTTCCCGCCAAACTACAAGAAATCTGCATCGTTCATGCACAAGCGATTTGCATGCGCTAGTCCCGGTTCAGTTGGACCATCCGCGCTGCCGCAACGATTTCTTCGAAACTAAAATTTGGCATCTCCTTCTTGGGATCGTCGGTCTGTGTGAACTCGAACCTGAATTGCGGGGCTAAGCTGATGCCCGCCGCTGGCTCCGGCTGTCGAACAATCCAGCATGGTGAGTGTAGATGCTTGGTCGCCGCCACGGTACGGCCTCCGACAGTGCGTAGGATGGAGCGTCTTTGCCACAGACAGCATGCTCCCAGCCTCCCCCACTTCGGTAAGGTAGTCCACGCCGAAGCATGGACGCGAGAGTTCATAGACCTTGGCGCTACCCTGTTCGAGGGTGTGTACCCTCGGCGGCATGATCTCGTGAATGATTTGATATGTACCTTGTTCCCACTACCTAGAGCATGACGTAATGCCCCTGCGTGATTTCTCCACATCGCTCTCTTGGCCCTCGCTGCCGTGATTCGGCGCCAACGATCGCTATCATTGCCGCGCCGATTCAGCACATTCGGGGAAATCATCTGCCTGGCAGGGCAATGGGAGACCGGCCTTGAAGTGGAGCTTCATGGCCTACCTTAGAGGGGCTAAATACCCCAGTTTTGGCGGCTGTTGCGGCGGCGGCCATGTTACCCTAGTTGGTGCAGCGCGGAGGAGCTGCGCAAGGTGAACTGTGGTTTGTTGGGGAAGGGGAGTGAAAGACTGACAGTAGATTTGGACTACGGGCACACGTGAAATAACCATCTCCCATTTCCTTAGAGGGTAATAATTCGAAACTCGTTGCATTAACCGCTCAATCTTTATTTCCCTTCTCAGCGTAAGAGTGCGAACGTATTAAAAAGATCGGTCGTGGGTATCCACCTCATCGGGCAATGTACCAGGACAAGTAGGAGACGGGACCGGGTTTCATTTTAGAAATTTTGACGACTGTGCCCTTATGTTTATACGATATTATTTATATGCCACCATGTACCGTTGATTGTAGCAACACCATCAGAAACAGGGGATGACGACGTGGCATATTTTCTTTTTTTTAAAGGGCATCAGAAACAGGGGATGCCGACGTGGCATGTTTTTTCTGACTGGCGGGCCGGCCTCCTCCACCTTCGACGACGCGCATCCCAGGTTCGAGGGCTGGTGCCGCCCACCAACACATTATTGTACAATTTTCCATGTGGAACCTGAATTCCGGTGCTGAGCTGATGCCCATGTCGAACACAGAGAATTCTGAAAGAAGCTACTAAAAATAAATACTTTGAATTCTGAAAGTACTAAAATTAAATACATTACAATTTTGTCTGAAAGGTAATATTCATACTGCTGATCGAACTAATATAAATACAGTACAAATTTCTACTTCGAGAAATGGACCTGAAAATGCTAGCAAATAACCTAGGATGAATATAGGATTCTTTCTCCCCTATATATTTCGGTGTCGTCGGCTCCCGCGTGCTACAACACATATTCAGAGAACTCTCTCCGTCTACAACGTGCTGCTAGTATCTCGTCTAGAGGGTAAGGCCTCGGTGTATGTTCCAGACTTAAGCCATACGTCATTGTTGGTTCCTCTTTCCAGGCTTGAACCTCATGATCGCACAGTCTGATATAATTCCTGTAGTATATGCAATCGGGCTTGACTGTGGGGTATAACCTGGTGTCAATGGAGATAGACCGATTGTAATCAACAAAGAGGGAACAACTTCCAATGCCACCTACGGCCTCGAGAGAGCGGTTCTCCGTGTCCACCCGGTACAACACCGGTTGCTCTTTGGCGAAATCCCCGTTCAACACAAGAAGCAGATCACCATCTGACTCCACAAGGTAAAATTTGTAAGTTTCGCGTACCTGTTCAAAGACTAGGGCCAAAATTATTTTGGCCATCGTGATAGTGCTCGCGCGCTGCTCTAACTGGATGTTGGTCGACAAGATGTCTCCATTCTCAAGTAATGCATATACTTCCCCTCGGAATGTCGTCATGCAGTCCAGAAGCATAGTAGGAGGTGGCGAATACAATCCTTCTCCAAATGATTCATTGATTTGCCCCGTTGGGGTGCTCTCATTGGCCCATGCAATATGATCTGGATAATCAGTGCAAACGAACACCATCGTCGGAGACTTCGTCACGACGACAGATTGCAGAAGATCAGATGGTATGTGTGCTTGAAACTCAGTGTTAGACTTATGAGTGATTGGGTTCAAAAGCCGAATCTGGTACGGCTCCACCCTCTGAGCAAGAACGATGACGCCACGAGAAACACCGACGAAGTAGAATCTTTTGGAAGAAGAGGGCATCAGTTAGCACTAAGATGTTTACAAAGGAAAATACCAATAAATATCGGATGTGAATGTGAACTTGCGATGGACGTCCATTAGATTTTTCCTGAAGCAACGACCAGTGGCGAGGTTAAGGAAGGTGAAGTCGCCAATGTCTGGAAGTGTGTGATCTATCATGATCCAGTTGTTGAGATGGAATTCGGGCAACTTTAAAGTGCGGCGCCAATCGGTGCAGACTTCCAGACAAGCAGCATAGGTGTCGACGTACTCCTCTTTCTCCAGCAAGTAGTCGGCGATCTTGCGAAGTGGGTCGGCCGAGAGATCGGACCAGTTCCTCTTCATCCGGCTACTGGCCATGGCTTACGTGCAGGAATGTTTTGATCGAGGAAGAAAGAAGAACTACCACTACGAGGAGAAGAAGAAGAGGAGAACAGACGAGGGAGACAAAGCGGAACTGCCACTGCGAGGAGACGAGGAGATGAGGGAGAAGAAGCAGAACTTCCACTTCAAGGAGACAAGGATCAACGGGCTTTTTTTCGGAACTAGCGCGTGAACCAGCCATGAACTGCATGCAAGTTTTGATCAAACAGACTGACATGTGGGACCTGCTAAAAAATTCCGTGAAGTGCTACCATGCATAGTGCACTGACAGGTGGCATGTTTTCTGACTGGCGGGCCCACCTCCTCCACCTTCGATGGTGCGCGTCCTAGGTTCGAGGGCTAGTGCCGCCCACCAACACATTATTGTGCAATTTTCCATGCTTTGTCACAAGCAGCTCTGCTCGGCTCCGCTCCTCTGCTCTTGCTGCCGCCACTCCGCTCAGTCGTGCACCGCTCTCGTCGTCCCCTTGGGTCGTCGTCCTCCTGCCCTCCCCTCCCTACCATCCCCTCACGTCACCTCCCATCCCTTCCCTTCCCTGTCTCCTTGCTGCCGTCCACCACCCAGGCGCGTCTAGAAACGAAAACCGAGAGTTGGCCGTTGGGTTAGGGGCCCAACAACGCTGGTGATCCGAATCCTGCTCGGAGATGGATCCTGCGAGGCTTGAGAGCACGGATATGGGTCCTACGCGGCTGGAGAGCACGGAATCTCCTTCAAGTCTGGAGAGCACAGAGGACAACGAAACAGTGGGAGAGGAAGCGGGGTGCAGAGCTTTGAAGGTATGGAGGCCAAAGAAGGTGCCGTGCGTCCACATTGAAGGGTAAGAACTGTGATTCCTTTTCTGCATACCCTAATTAGCGTTTCTAGTCCCATGGTGATGGCAAGGATATGTGTTGGTAAATCGAGGACGCCTGAGACATTTGTCCTTGAGCATGATGCTTTGTCAAGCGAGCATGAAGGCACTGAAATGTGTGGCGGTGCGGATGATGATGAGAAAGCATATCTAGACGTGGCTGCTGACCTTGATAGGATGGAGAGTAGGGAATATTTGGTTGATTCGAACTTTGAGCCTGACTATGGGACTGATGAGGAAGAGGAATGTGAAGATGTGGAAATGGGATGTAGATACGACGACAAAGACGAGGACAGGCCAGTGAGTCACTTTGACAAGGACAATCCTACAATTGATGAGGGGACTGTCTTTGATAATGTGGAGGACTGCAGATATGCAGTTGCAACCTATGCAATCAGAGTTGGGTTTGAATTTATCATTGAAAAGACCGACCAAAAGAGATTTAGGGTGCACTGTAGGGAAAGTAATGTGTGTAAATGGAGATTACATGCATCTCCAATGCGGGGTGGACACCCATTTCAGGTTGCAATTAGCTACATTTAGTTTCAGTCTTTCTCATATTTATTCTGCTGATAACTAGCTCTGAATTATTTGGATTCTTATCGAATGCAGATCAAAGTAAACACGAAGAAACACAACTGCCCTAATACTTCTTTAAGTGATAAAGTTAGACCGACGACTACCAAGTGGATTGCTGCTACTGTACTTGACTGGGTGAGGCAGGATCATAACATTAGACCTTCTGAACTCAGAGCAAATATTAGCAAAAAGTTTAACATTCTGATTCCTTACCACAGAGTCTTTGATGGGAAGGAGATGGATCTAGACTTCATTCAAGGCAAGTGGAATGACAGTTTTCAAATGTTGTATAGTTTCAAAGCTCGGGTAGAGAAAACATCACCTGGTAGTGTTGTTGACATTGATTACGAGGTTGTGAAAGGAAGAGAAAAGGTCTCGAGGGGGGTCAGGTATAAGCAGACAGATAAGATATGCTTCAGGAGATGTTTTGTCTGCCTGAAGACATGCTGGAAGGGTTCCTAGACGGCTGCAGGCCATACTTGGCAATAAGCGCAACTTCTTTAATAGGGAAATTCAGGGGACATGTTGCTTCTTCTTGTGCTTTGGACGCACATGATTGGCTTCTACCCGTAGCTTATGTTGTTCTTGAGGGTGAATCAAATGAAATCTAGACATGGTTCAGGAAGTAATTGGTCACCCTGAAGGCTTCGTGATACACACCGGTGCATGCGAGGGTCTTGAGAATGCTATTGATGTTGTGTTTCCCGGGGTTAAGCATAGGGAATGCATGCGGCACCTCGCTACTAACTTCATGAAGAAGTTCAAAGGAAAGATCTTTGAAGAGGACTTGTGGCGATCAGCATACACATACACCCATAAGAACGCATGCTACTTCCTTGCAGAACATGTATGTAGTGCCAAAGGTGAAACAATACCTTGAAGAACATCACACCAAGCTATGGGCCAGAAGCAAGTTTGGTGAGTTAAGCAAGGTGGATTTTGTTTGCAATAATTCGGCAGAGAGTTTCAATGATAAGATTTCGGGCATGAAGACACTTGGAATTGTTATTTTGTTGGATGCAATAAGACAATGCATAATGGTGAAGATAGATTTAAGGCAAAGAATTTGTGCAAGAAAATTTTTAGGCCATAAAATAGTTCCAAAGGTGGTTATGTTACTGAATGCAAGAACCAGGGCAATGAGAACGATAAAGATGAGGATGGTCAGAAGTTCCAGAACATTGGCTAAGGTTTATGCAGAATACAAGTGTGGAAGTGAACGGAGGTACACTGTAGACATTGGAAACAAGACTTGTTCATGCAGGCAGTGGCAGATTATTGGTCTTCCATGTCACCATGCAATTTACTTCATCTTAAAGCTTAGAGGTGGTAGAGCTGAAATAGAGAACTATGTCGAAAACTATTTCTTCATGGACAAGTTTGTTGCAACTTATGCAGAAAACATACCACCTATGGCCGATGAAAATGATTGGGAGATTGTCGATCCAGGGTTCAAACTTCAACCACCAGTTCTTAGGAGGCCACCTGGGAGGCCTAGAAAGCTAAGGATCAAAGCCTCCACCGATAAAGGTTCAAGGCTAGAAGCTAGGAAAAGGAAATGCAAACATTGTGGCGGATTCGGCCATATCAAGAGGTTGTGCAAAAACCCAGTTACACATGATATTGTCCCTGTTCACACCCCGGTGGCAGAAAATGAGGCTTCTCAGCCAGAACTAGAGGAAGAGCAACGCGAAGACGGTGATGAGCACTCAGAGGAAAACGTACATAAGCAGCCAATTTATGAAGAAGTGGAGGTGCCGGCGAGAAAAGGGTGTGAAAAGAAACAAAAGGGTAAGCAGAACAGGGAGGAAAGGGCAAATAATGGATGTGTATTAGAATATGAAGAAGTTGCAGGGGTGATTGAGGATGTTCTTGAGGATCTTTTGGCTGACTATAGGAGAAATAATAAATCCCTGCCAATTTCATCTTTGTACGATTCTCTAGATGAAAGGTAAGCTTAAAAATTGTTTTATTTGCCATTTTATCATTTTTTATCCTCATCAACTGATGCTTAATGCAGCGTGAGCTAGCAGACTAATAAGAGGAGCAGAAAGATGCGGGCATAGTAACGTCGTATGTTGAATTATATCATTGCAACGAAACTAGCCGTGTCGTCTTTATTTATATCTGGCGCGTGCAGCGTGTCTGTGATGGGGTCATATGGACCAGATTACAATTTTTTAAAATATTATTACATTAATTTTTTACCTGCGTTTGGATGCGGCTACTAGTTCCCCTCTCCCTTGCATTCCCATCTCCTCTGGCGCACTCCAGAATTATGGCTATGCCATCAAGTAGCAGAGTCAGCGTATTGTCCCATCAGATGTGAATGCAATGACTTTGTTTGTTCAGAATTTGACGACTTTTGATTAGTTTGAAAGACAGAGAAACCGAAAACATGTATCAAGACATGTTTTGGGTATAGACACATTTATTAAATATCTAAAAAAAACTAAGTCAGTTATATCTGGACTGGAGTAGTACACTATTACAACACGCTCGATCCCTTCTCCTCTAGCGCACTCCAAATTATGGCTGTGCCATCAAGTGTTGGGAGCAGAGTCAGCGTATTGTCCCATCAGATATGCCAGGAACGCGTGAACTTTATTTTCAGGATTAGACGAGTTTCGATCGACTAGTTTCAAAGACAAAGACAACTAAAACATGGCCAACATATATAGATTATGACGATAATCGACCATGACTCAAGTGACCCAAATCCAAAAAGCGCATTAAGATACCGTACATAGATTTAATTTATGCTTAAGTGGCCCTAATCGACTATGACGCTCCCGCAGTCTCCATCATTGATGACGTTGTCCGCGTCGCCGCCACCCTCCTCCGCGTCGGAATCGATGCCGACGTTCCCGACAGCGTTCTTCCTCCTCATGGATTCTTCACGGCGTGCTGCATCGATAACGGTGGACGTCGTACGCTAGGCACTGCCCAGAAGCACTGCCTCCCTTCGGGGTTGCGCAGATCCGGGTGGATCTCCCGCCGGTGGGTTCCGTATAGCTCAATCAACACAGCCCGCTCCTTCTTGAATATCTTTCGCCAGTACCACGCCATTGCCCTCTTCCGCTCCGACAGCTGGCGGCAGCGCTCCTCGATCTGCCTCACCAACGCATTGTCACGCAAGAGCGGCGCGAGAGGAACCCCGGAGTAGCTGAGCTCGAAGCCGACCGGAAGCCTCGCAAACAGCGGTGCAAGTATGTCGTAGTGGGCGAACATTTGAGCCTCGTGCAAGCTGAGTTTGGGCCTCTCCCTCTCCATGGTGATGAAGGAACACGATCTGATCTTCGGCCCCAAGGTTAAGGGGATAAGGGCAAGGACGTAGGCCCAGCGTCGTTGCCACTGCCAATCAGTTCGCAGAACATACTTCTCGTGGATCGCCCTCACGAAGGACATCCTTATCGTCCATGCACCCCGATCCAACGAAGCCTAACTATCGGGGATCGGGTCTTCTACAAGCCCAGAGCGGTTGCTGGTTAGCTCTATGTCCCGATTGTTTGTGGCCAACGGCTGTAGTTGAAAATAATACACATTTCAATGACACTAGTGGATAAATATGTGGTCTCTGAAGAGAACACGCATCCAATGACTCTAGCTGTGGTTAATGAGAAGAACACACATTTCAATGAAACTGGTGGATCCTTATGTGGTATGTGAAAAGAACACACATGCAATGGCACTGGTGGATCCATAGGTGGATTGTGAAAAGAGCACACATGCAATGACACTCGTGGATCCATATGTGGCATGTGAAAAGAACACACATGAAATGACTCCAGTTGTTGTTAGTAAAAAAGAACACACATGCAATGACACTAGTGGATCCATGTGTGGTCTCTAAACTCCAGTTGTTGTTAGTAAAAAAGAACACACATGCAATGACACTAGTGGATCCATGTGTGGTCTCTGAAGAGAACACACATCCAATGACTCTAGCTGTTGTTAGTAAGAAGAGCACACATTTCAATGACACTGGTGGATCCATATGTGGTATGTGAAAAGAATACACATGCAATGACACTGGCGGATCCATAGGTGGATTCTGAAAAGATCACACATGCAAAGACACTGGTGGATCCATTAGTGGTATGTGAAAAGAACACACAAGCAATGACTCCAGTTGTTGTTAGTAAAAAGAACACACATGCAATGACACAGGTGGATCCATAGGTGGATTTTGAAAATAACACACATGCAATGACACCGGTGGATCCATGTGTGGTCTCTAAAGAGAACACACATTTTAATGACACTAGTGGATCCATATGTGGTATGTGAAAAGAACACACATGCAATGACTCCAGTTGTTGTTAGTAAAAAGAACACACATGCAATGACACTGGTCGATCCATGTGTGGTCTCTGAAGAGAACACACATTTTAATGACACAGGTGGATCCATATGTGGTATGTGAAAAGAACACACATGCAATGACTCAAGTTGTTGTTAGTAAAAATAACACACATGCAATGACACTGGTGGATCCATGTGTGTTCTCTGAAGAGAACACACATGCAATGACACTGGTGGATCCATATGTGGTATGTGAAAAGAACACACATGCAATGAGTCTAGTTGTTGTTAGTAAAAAGAACACACATGCAATAACACAGGTGGATCCATATGTGGTATGTGAAAAGAACACGCATGCAATGACTCCAGTTGTTAGTAAAAAGAACACACATGCAATGACACTGGTGGATCCATGTGTTTTCTCTGAAGAGAACACACATGCAATGACTCTGGTTGTTGTTAGTAAAAAGAGCACACATGCAATAACACTAGTGGATCCATACGTGGATTGTGAAAAGAACACACATGCAATGACACTGGTGGATACATATCTGGTATGTGAAAAGAACACACATGCAATGACTCCAGTTGTTGTTAGTAAAAACAACACACATGCAATGACACTGGTGGATCCATGTGTGGTCTCTAAAGAGAACACACATTTCAATGACACTGGTGGATCAATATGTGGTATGTCAAAAGAATAGTCATGAAATGACTCCAGTTGTTGTTAGTAAAAAGAACATACATGCAATGACACTAGTGGATCCATGTGTGGTCTCTGAAGAGAACACACATTTCAATGACACTGGTGGATCCATATGTGGCATGTGAAAAGAACACACATGAAATTACTCTAGTTGTTGTTAGTAAAAAGAACACACATGCAATGACCCCCTAGATCCATGTGTGGTCTCTGAAGAGAACACACATCCAATGACTCTAGCTGTTGTTAGTAAGAAGAGCACACATTTAAATGACACTGGTGGATTCATATGTGGTATGTGAAAAGAACACATATGCAATGACACTAGTGGATCCATACGTGGATTGTGAAAAGAACACACATGCAATGACTCTGGTTTTTGTTAGTTAAAAGAGCACACATGCAATGACACTGGTGGATCCATAGGTGGATTGTGAAAATAACACACATGCAATGACACTGGTGGATTGATACGTCCATTTTGCATCACTATTCTATGTCATAATTCACTGTTATTCATTGATATATTTCGTATTGAGAGGTGATACTTATGTTATTTCATCTGTTTTTGCATGGTTGATGACTTTTGGAGCATGGACCGTCACAGTGAGGATTCTGATGGAAAAGGTGTTGTTTGGAGGCAAAATCGCGAAGATCAGAAAATCCAGGAAAATATACGGAAAATCCTATTTTTCTAGAAGACGAAGGAAGCCAGAAGGAGGGTTGGAGATGGGCCACAGGGGGCCCACACCACCCCCTAGCGAGGGCCACCTTGGGCCGCGCCACCAGGTGGTGTGGCCACCCTGGTCCACCCCTGGCACTCCCCTCTGGCGTATATAATCCTCCCGAAACCCTAAGACTCGGGGAGCGACCACAGAAAGATTCCGCCGCCTCTGCGGGGCGGAAAACACCGAGAGAGAAAGATCTCTCCGTGACAGATTCTGTCGGAATTCCTTCCGGAGGGAGATCATCGCCATCAACACCACCATCAAGATGGACTTCATCGGGATCATCATCATCATCACCACCATCATCACCATAAGCACCCTCATCACCATCTCCATATTGCTGTAACGATTGTGTTGAATCTTGCATAGTTCATAGGGGAAACTTTCCCGGTGTTGATTACTCTTTGTAGTTGATGCTATTGAGTGAACCGTTGAATTATTGTTTATGTTCAGATTGTTATACATCATTATTCCATTTCTGATCATGATCCATATGATGTCCTGTGAGTAGTTCGTTTTGTTCTTGAGGACATGGGAGAAGTCATGTTGTTAGTAGTGGAGTTGTGTTGAGAAAGATTCAATAGTTTGATATTTAAGTTGTGGTGTACTTCTTCTAGTGGTGTCATGTGAACGTCGACTACATGATACTTCACCTATATGGGCCTAGGGGAATGGATTATGTATTTGGGTACTAATCGTAGGGGTTGCCGGAGTGACAGAAACCTGAACCCCCGTTAGGAAACCATTGCACAAGGGACGTAAGGGTCTTAGAGTTTAAAGCTGTGGTTAGGTTTCTACCTTAATTACTTTCTTGTACTTACGGATGTTTGCAAGGGGTATAATCACAAGTATGTATTAGTCCTAGGAAGGTCGGTACATTAGGACAGGTTCACCCACACAACACTTAGCAAGCTAAAGAAGATTAATCAACTATATGAAGCGAAAGCACTTGACAGTCTTCCCATGTGTCCTCGAGAACGTTTGGTCATCTTAAGTAATACAACCGGCTTGTCCTTTGCTGCATAAAGGATTGGGCCACTTGCTGCATTTATTCTTATTGTCTTTTATTTACTCGTACTTTGTTTACTTGCATTATCAAAAACCCCTAAAAATCTGTTTGCTAAGTATTTGCAGAGAATTCCTGATCCATACCACTAGCCAGCACCTTCTGCTCCTCGTTGGGTTTGACACTCTTACTTATCGAAAATACTGTGATACACCCCCTATACTTGTGGGTCATCAAGACTATTTTATGGCACCGTTGCCGGGGAGTGAAGCGCTATTGGAGAGTGGAGCTGGTAAAGGAAAATTCTACTGTGTATTGTTTACTTCTGTTAGTTTCTTTATTTTTGTTAGGGATAATTCGCTGAGTTTCTTATTTGGTAATGCTACTACCACTACTAAGGTAGTAGATAAGCCACCACTTGCTAAGAATGATTTTTTTAAAATACCTACAAGAATTATTGATCATGTTATGGATAACTACTATGTTGGGGATGGAACTATCCATCCCGGTGATCATTTGCTCTTTATACATGAATTATGCGGGTTGTTCAAGTGTGCAGGTATTACTACAGATCAAGTTAAGAAGAAGTTATTCTCATTATCGCTGAAAGTAAGAGTTGAGGAATGGTATAAGCTGCTGAAGAATGGTCAAGCTCTGGAATAGGAGGAAATAGTGCCTCTCTTTTCTTCAAAGTTTTTTCCTCCTAGTGAGATTCATAAAGATCGGAATCAAATATACAACTTTTGGCCTCTTGATGGAGAAAGTACAGCTCAAGCTTGGGGGAGATTGAAGTTACTAATGCTCAAATGTCCCATTCATGAGCTCACCAACAATATTATTATCAATAACTTTTATGCAAGGCTCCCTCTACATGATAAGGATTTATTGGATGCTTCTTGTGCTGGATCATTCACTCGCATGGAAGAAGAAGCTAAATGGGATCTTCTAGAACGTATTCAAGATAATGCTGAAGCTTGAGAGAATGACAAAGGTAGAAAGTCAGGTATAAATTATGATTATGAATGCATTGAATCTTTTATGGGAACTGATGACTTTCAAAATATTAAAAATGCTTATGGTCAGGACTCTCAAGCTATTGCTTCTTATTTGAAGGCTTTTGCTTCCTATATTGAAGTGCCTAAAAAGAAGTGGAATAAGTATCATGAACCTTATAAATATGTTGCTAAGAGTGTTCCTGCAAGAAATACTGAAGTTTATACTGCTAATCATGTTTTACATGAACCTTATATTGAGAAAATGCCTTTCCCACTTAAGATAAAGGAACATTCTATGATAGATAGTATGGTTAATGAAAGTACACATAAAGTTGATGAACCTATAATAGCAAATGTGAAAGACTTTGTTGCTAAATATGAAGAAGAGGGACACACTATCCTTTGTAAGGATACCTCTAATATTGTTTCACAAAGTAGTGTTATGAGAGCTAGTATTCATGTGTTTTCTATTAGAATAAGTGATCATTATTACGATGGTACTTGTGATAGTTATATTGTTAAGTTTATGCACGATACTGAAAGTTACTATGAGAGAGGGAAAAGTGTTCTTATGCATCTCAATAATATCAAGTTTCCCCGTTTTATGCTGAAAGTTTTTATGTTGCACTTCTTTTGCCTTCTTATGCAAGTAGCCTCTGGTTTCAACAACTTGTTTGTTTACAAAATTCCCTTGCATAGGAAGTGGGTTAGACTTAAATGTGTATATTTTTGTTTCTTAATGCTCTCTTTCACTTCAATTCATATTCCTATGTGAGCATCTCCAAAATCATCATGCCCATCTTAATGGCTATAAAGAAAGAGCTTTTTGGGAGACAACCTAATTTGTTTTTCTTTCAGTTTGTTTTTGTTTCTTTGATTCTTGGAAGTTATTACTTCGGGAATAAACTCTCCATATCCGTTTTGTTTGGTTTTTGTGTCAAGATCAACCTCTAATGAGAGAGAAGTAATATTTGGGGAAGTTGCTGTCCCGAAACAGATTTTTTGTGCTTCACCGTAAAAATTCGTGATAGATCTCTGTATGTCGGATTGAGATGTAAGTTTTTGTGCTTCTGTCCCAGGGTGTTAATTAACTTTTGTTAGTTTTGCACATTTTGATTTGAGCAGCAGAAGATTTTGTAAAAAATTGATCTTTACCTGCTGGTCTATTTTGACAGAATTTGCCACTTTTGCATTTGCTTCTTTATTCGATTTCCTTTTTGAATTATTTTTGGGTTTTTGGAAGGAGTTGCTTCAGTAGCTTATGTTTTGATGGTTTTCAGTTTAAGTTGGACTCAAAAGGTTTTATCACTTCACTTATACTATTGTTGCTAATGAGAACTGTGTGAAGTTTTGTGTGAAAGAAATTTCCAGGAAGTGGAGATAATGGTGTAATAAGGAAGAGAAGGGTTTTATGACTCAATTAATGAGTGTATGAAGATGAAGCTATTGATATTATTCAAGTGGTGACTCTGGAAGAATCTAGTAGATACCAAATTCAGAGACCTACAGAGTCCGCTTTCAAATAGGTAATAGTTCTGGTAAGAAAAGTTCCGCGAAAATACTATCCAACTATATTTTTGCAGTTTTTAGTCAATAAGGAAAGCTATGAAGTGAAAGAGGGACGGAAATGGAGCCAGGGTGGCTCACACCACCCTGTGGCATGGGCCCACCCCTGGCCGCGCCACCGGGTGGTGAGTCCACCCCTGACTCCGCCTCCGACTCGTTTTTCTCCCAGTACCTTCCTTTTGATATGAAAATTTGTAATATATAATCCCCTGGATCTCCCGAGGTTCGTATATCTTGTTTTCGTCGTGTTTTTGTTTCGATCTATTTCTGCTAGGAACTTTTTTTGAAGCTTTGAAGCACAATGGTGTCTGCCAAGGATAAAGGGAAGGAGCCTATGGAGGAAGACCTCCAAGACCCTAGGAAGGAGAAGGAGATCAAGAGTGAAGGTGAAGAAGAGCAAGGCCAATATCCGCACACCGGCACTACCATTGCAAGCATTGGAGTGGTGAACAAACTGCTAGGGTTAGAAGGACTGCACGGATGTAGACTGCGGGGAAAGCTCCTCGTCACTGCTTGGCTCCACGGTCACTTCCTCCATGCACCAAGAACCCTTTCCATACCCTTATCCATGAGCATCAATACCAGAATATGCCCAAGGGGAAATTACCCTCCAATTGGGATTTGCCTCGTTCTAGCCATGCAAGAAAAGAAGACTTCAAGGAGGAAGATTGGGGAAAGAATAGCAAGAGCTGGAATTCTCAATCCGACATGATCATGAGCCGCATTGAGAAAAACTCACAGCTGATTCGTACCCTCACCTTCGAGATTGAGGACTTGGGGAAACTGATCAAAGAGCTCATCAAGAGGATACCACCACCACCAAAGGAGTAACTCGTCATCAGGTTTGGCATCCCCTTGGTTTGTTCCAAGCTTGGGGGAGTGCCGCGGTACCTCATCACTATCTTCTATCTTTTTACCTTTTTTAGTAGAGTCATATCATGAATAGAGAAGTTATTATGTAGGATGGTTTGCATTATGGAAGTGTCCCCTCTCTCGTTAGATATGTATCCCTTGGTGTGAGTTGTCGTTATGGATTATTAACGAGAAGTTCTATCATTTACTCTTTTGCATAGCTTATTTTAGTTTTCAATTCGTGGTTATATGATTGATCGTGTTGTTAGTATTGGTAGCACTTTGGGATCATTGAGTTAATTTAGTTGGTTTTGGCAAACCTGGCTCAGTCAGTAGCAACACTATTTTTGAGAGTTGAACGAAAAAGATAAAAGTACTCTAAAGAAAAATAATTTCATCATCTTTCTTTCTTGATTTGCTCATAAGTCTAGTATTCTCTAGTTAAGATCTTTTGTGCTTCCAAGGAAGATTGCATGTTTGATTTTATCACTTGTATGTTTGTTTGTTTCCTTCAACTCTTATACTTGCTACCCAACCATGCTAGCCAAAAACCTGTACTGAGAGGGAATTCTTCTCGTGCATCCACTCCTTTAAACCAAAACCTTTACCATTTGTGTCCACCATACCTACCTATTAGCATTATTGCTATTCCAAGTAAATTATTGTTTTTATCTACCTTCCAAATTAAACTTGTTATGTGAAAATTAGTGATTAAAGCTCTCACGAACTTGATGGCACACTTTACTTTCTTGCACTTAATAAACTTGAACCATTGTGCTCACCTATGTTGCGTATATGCTTGCGCTTTGTAAGTTGTGAATTAGCAGAACCATGCTGTCATGGGGAACGCTTTCAACATTGCATTGGTACTTTGTAACTAGTTGATATCATGTTCTTTTGTCTATGGATGTCGTTGGTGTGAAATGAAAGGGGATCTTGTAATTCCATGGAGTTATGCATGTGTGTTAGAGAAACGCCTGGGCCGCTGGTCTAATCCATGCTGACATGGTGGAAACCTACAGCGTAACCATAACAAGCATCTATGAAGCATTCTTTTTATAAAAAAAGAGTTCGATATTGAGAAAAAAGAGAAAAAGAAAAAAAAGAGATTATGAAAAGAGGAAATAGAGAAAAAAAGCACCATATTCCCATGGTAAATAAGAAGATTGTTGAGATGTTTGTTGTATGCTTGCCTTGTCATTTTGATCTGTTGATTCTTCGGTATCATCAGGCAAGGGGTACCCGTTGGCGGTTCTCTATGATACACATATGCTTACAATGACAAGAACTTACCGGTGACTAAACTTGAGTATCATGAAGAGCGACCCTCGTATTCAAGGGACATGAGATTCTCAACTTACCACTTGTCAATGCATATCCTCATATTTGATCACTTTAACCTTAATCACCTAAAGATGCCTATGATAGGGGCAATGAGAGCTGAAAGCTAGTAAGTATCATAATTTTTGGGAGCTCTTTAGGAGACTTGCAATCCCTGCTTCCCTCTGCGAAGGGCCTTTCTTTTACTTTTTAGTTGAGTTAGTAAACCTACCCCCTTCTATCTCGGCAAGTATTTTGAGTTGTTGTGTTTCATTCATTCATATGATGATTTATTCAATCATGTTCCTTATGTTCCTTGTTTTGCACATTGCTCTTATCTTGATGTTTACTACTTTGAAAGCTATCATTGAAAACCAGTTATTTGTGAACTCCAGCAAATTATCAACTATTCTTCGACCAAGAGCTAAGTTTGCCATTACCAATTATGATTTACTTTATGTATCTTTATGGTGTTTCCTTTACTCATTGCAAGTTGAGTTATATAATAGTGAATTGTCTTCTATTATGATGTATGTATTTGATGAATGTGATGCTTCTTGTACGTATTCTTTTATCGACTCTTCACTCCATAAACCTGAGGCCATGTTTATTGAGCTTAGTTTCACTTGGAGACAAGCGAAGTCTAAGCTTGGGGGGAGTTGATACGTCCATTTTGCATCACTATTTTATGTCATAATTCGCTGTTATTCATTGATATATTTCGTATTGAGAGGTGATGCTTATGTTATTTCATCTATTTTTGCATGGTTGATGACTTTTGGAGCATGGACCGCCGCAGTCAGGATTCTGATGGAAAAGGTGTTGTTTGGAGGCAAAATTCACGAAGATCAGAAAATCCGGGAAAATTTACGGAAAATCCTATTTTTCTAGAAGACGAAGGAAGCCAAAAGGGGGCTGGAGATGGGCCACAGGGGACCCACACCACCCCCTGGCGCAGGCCACCCTGGGCTGCACCACCAGGTGGTGTGGCCACCCTGGTCCACCCCTGGCACTCCCCTCTAGCGTATATAATCCTCCCAAAACCCTAAGACTCGGGGAGTGACCACAGAAAGATTCCGCCGCCTCTGTGGGGCGGAAAACACCGAGAGAGAAAGATCTCTCCGGCGGACAGATTTTTGCCGGGGGAATTCCTTCCCGGAGAGGGGTGATCGTCACCATCAACACCACCATCAAGCTGGACTTCATTGAGATCATCATCATCATCATCACCACCATCATCACCATCAGCACCCTCATCACCATTTCCATATTGCTGTAATGATTGTGTTGAATCTTGCATAGTTCATAGGGGAAAGTTTCCCAGTGTTGATTACTCTTTGTAGTTGATGCTATTGAGTGAACCATTGAATTATTGTTTATGTTCAAATTGTTATACTTCATTATTCCATCTCTGATCATGATCCATATGATGTCTTGTGAGTAGTTCGTTTTGTTCTTGAGGACATGGGAGAAGTCATGTTGTTAGTAGTGGAGTTGTGTTGAGAAAGATTCCATAGTTTGATATTTAAGTTGTGGTGTACTTCTTCTAGTTGTGTCATGTGAACATCGACTACATGACACTTCACCTATATGGGCCTAGGGGAATGCATTGAGTATTTGGCTACTAATCGTAGGGGTTGCCGGAGTGACAGAAACCTGAACCCCTGTTAGGAAACCATTGCACAAGGGACGTAAGGGTCTTAGAGTTTAAAGTTGTGGTTAGGTTTCTACCTTAATTACTTTCTTGTACTTACGGATGTTTGCAAGGGGTATAATCACAAGTATGTATTAGTCCTAGGTAGGTCAGTACATTATCACAGGTTCACCCACACAACACTTAGCAAGCTAAAGAAGAGTAATCAACTATATGAAGCGAAAGCACTTGACAGTCTTCCCATGTGTCCTCGAGAACGTTTGGTCATCTTAAGTAATACAACCGGCTTGTCCTTTGCTGCATAAAGGATTGGGCCACTTGCTGCATTTATTCTTATTGTCTTTTATTAACTCGTACTTTGTTTACTTGCTTTATCAAAAACCCCTAAAATCCGTTTGCTAAGTATTTGCTGAGAATTCCTAATCCATACCACTAGCCAGCACCTTCTGCTCCTCGTTGGGTTCGACGCTCTTACTTATCGAAAATACTGCGATACAACCCCTATACTTGTGGGTCATCATGGATACATATGTGGTATGTGAAAAGAACACACATGCAATGACTCCAGTTGTTGTTAGTAAAAAGAACACACATGCAATGACACTGTTGGATCTATGTATGGTCTCCAAAGAGAACACACATTTCAATGACACTGGTGGATCCATATGTGGTATGTGAAAAGAACACACATGAAATGACTCCAGTTGTTGTTAGTAAAAAGAACACACATGCAATGACACTGGTGGATCCATGTGTGGTCTCTGAAGAGAACACACATGCAATGACTCCAGTTGTTGTTAGTAAAAAGAACACACATGCAATGACTCTAGTTGTTGTTAGTAAAAAGAGCACAAATGCAATGACATTGGTGGATCCATAGGTGGATTGTGAAGAGAACACACATTTCAATGACAGTGGTGGATCCATATGTGGTATGTGAAAAGAACACACATGCAATGACTCCAGTTGTTGTAAGTAAAAAGGACACACATGTAATGACACTGGTGGATCCATATGTGGATTGTGAAAAGAGCACACATGCAATGACACTGGTGGATCCATATGTGGTATGTGAAAATAACACACATGCAATGACTCCAGTTGTTGTTAGTAAAAAGAACACACATGCAATGACACTGGTGGATCCATGTGTGGTCTCTGAAGAGAACACACATGCAATGACTCTGGCTGTTGTTAGTAAAAAGAGCACACATGCAATGACACTGGTGGTTCCATAGGTGGATTGTGAAAAGAACACACATGCAATGCACTGGTGGATACATATGTGGTATGTGAAAAGAACACACATGCAATGACTCCAGTTGTTATTAGTAAAAAGAACACACATGCAATGACACTGGTGGATCCATAGGTGGATTGTGAAAAGAGCACACATGCAATGACACTGGTGGATCCATGTGTGGTCTCCAAAGAGAACACACATGCAATGACTCCAGTTGTTGTTAGTAAAAGGAACACACATGCAATGACACTAGTGGATCCATGTGTGGTCTTTAAAGAGAACACACATGCAATGACACTGGTGGATCCATAGGTGGATTGTGAAAAGAGCACACATGCAATGACACTGGTGGATCCATATGTGGTAGGTGAAAAGAACACACATGAAATGACTCTAGTTGTTGTTAGTAAAAAGAACACACATGCAATGACACTGGTGGATCCATAGGTGGATTGGGAAAAGAGAACACATGCAATGACACTGGTGGATCCATAGGTGGATTGCGAAAAGAGCACACATGCAATGACACTGGTGGATCCATATGTGGAATGTGAAAAGAACACACATGCAATGACTCCAGTTGTTGTTAGTAAAAAGAACACACATGCAATGACACTGGTGGATCCATGTGTGTTCTCTGAAGAGAACACACATGCAATGACTCTAGTTGTTGTGAGTAAACAGAGCACACATCCAATGACACTAGTGGATCCATAGGTGGATTGTGAAAAACAACACATGCAATGATACTGGTGGATACATATGTGGTATGTGAAAAGAACACACATGCAATGACTCCAGTTGTTGTTAGTAAAAAGAGCACATGCAATGACACTGGTGGATCCATGTGTGGTCTCTGAAGAGAACACACATTTCAATGACACTGGTGGATCCATATGTGGTATGTGAAAAAAATAGTCATGAAATGACTCTAGTTGTTGTTAGTAAAAAGAACACGCATGCAATGACACTGGTGGATCCATGTGTTGTCTCTGAAGAGAACACACATTTCAATGACACTGGTGGATCCATATGTGGTATGTGAAAAGAACACGCATGAAATGACTCTAGTTGTTGTTAGTAAAAATAACATACATGCAATGACACTTGTGGATGCATGTGTGGTCTCTGAAGAGAACACACATCCAATGACTCTAGTTGTTGTTCGTAAGAAGATTGTAGCACCCCGGTAAAACCACTACTAGAAAATCGCTTGTTGCTTTTATTTTGTGCATCATCATGACCGCATGGTCATGTCATCATGCCACATTGCATTTGAGCATCGTCATGTCATCGTGCATTGTTTGCCTAAAACTATTTACCTAAGCCTATCTTTGTTTTCTAAATATCCTCTTGTTCAATTCCAAAACAAAACCTCGGTCTTCCTGGATATTGGTTTGTCTAAAATTATTTGAACATGGTTTTATAAAAACGAAAATAAATAAATCTTTTGTCCGCAGAGGCAGTCCAGCCGGCCAGGCCAGAGGCCCAACCGGCCGAACTACCTACTACCCGGACCGACTAGATCTAAACCAAACCCTAGGTGTAACCTAACCCCAAACCCAACCCAAACCCTAAGCCACCCGCACACCACACCTACCTAGCCGCCGCACTCACACACAGACGCGTGCGCTGTGCAGCCTCTGCCTACCACCCTGCTCCCAACGCCCGGTCAAACCCCGGTCCTCTCGCTAACCCCGACCCTACCATGCAGCTGCCCCGCACACCGCACGTACGAGCGACAGAACGTGCCGCGTACACACGCAACCCCATTCCCTCCTGTTTCCACGCGAGCTGGGCCCACCCCATCGCTAGCGCAAGCCCCATATCTCCCTTGACCCCACCTCTCGCTCGCCACCTACCCCCTCGATTCCTCCTCCCCGTAGCACCTCATCGCTGCCAGCGCTCTCCGCAGCGCCGCCGCTCCATCCCTTGCGTCGCCACCGCCTCTCTCATCCGCGGTCGCGTCCCTGGAGCTACGTCGCCTTTCGCCACCGTCGCGCGACCCCTCTTTCCCGCTCGCGCGCGTCCAAGTCCGCCCGCTGGCCATGGTCGGCGTCACGCAGTGCCCCGCCGCCATCGTCCCATCGCCGCCTGCACCCACGGAGGCCCCGCTGCTCTACCTCGTTGGCCGCCACGACCTGAACCCTCTCTCCTCTCTGCCCAGAGCTCCACCCGGCCCCGCCCCTGCGACCCTCCTCTTGGCCTCCCTCGCAGAGCTCCACCTCGCCCCGGGCACCGCTGCTCGAAACCCCGTCGGGCTCGCCATCGTCCTGCTCCTCCAAGCCCCGGAACCCGCCGACCCTACTCCGGCCCGCGCCTCACCGCCGCGCGACCCTCCTCTGCCCTGCAAGCTCGTCTGCGACCTCCCTCGGGCATGTGCTTCGGCCAGGCCGAGCCTCCTCCATGTGCAGGCTGCGCCTTCCCGAGCGCCTCTCCCCGCTGCCGGAGCCGCGGCGGCGCCTTCCTCCTCCCTACGCGGAAACCACCTCTCCGATGTGTTGCTGGCCTGGACCTCGACCGCCACCTCATCGCCTGGACTATGGTTTGTTGTGCCACTCAATACCGTTTCAAGGTATGGGTGAGCTTTTGTGTTTGTGAGATGACCAAAGCCTGCTAGGATCTTTGTGTTGCTGCCTAGATGGAGCCACTACAAGATCGACACCGACCGGACGAACCCGAGGAACCATCGGCGCTGAACCGGAGTCTGACGATCGAGGCCTCGAAGACATCTCCTTCACGAAACCGCAGGCGATGCCACTCAAGTGCTTCTTCCCGGATCCGGTGATGCCGGAACCTCAAGATCTCCTTCCCGGATCCGATGGCTGAGACCCTGAAGACCCCTAGACCAGAAGACCGATCCCCGAACCTTACGAGCCCCAAGATCCTCGGCCCTAGATGTGTGACCCCTACCTATCCCTATTTTATAAATGCTATATAAAATTGTTGCATATTAATTTGATCATGTCGCATATATATTGTGTGGTTTGGGGGCATTATGCCGATTCACCTAATAATTAATATGGAAGCCATATGCGGGCTATTCTAGTCTAATATTGTCCCCCATTTAAATTTGTGTAGCGAACCGATGCTATGTTTTGCCTTGTTAAGACAACATTTAAATTGCGGGGTACCTAAATAACATGAACCTTCTAATTAATCGTCGGAACCCCGGTTCCGCTTAATATTTCCTAGGCGCATCACATATTTGCCATGTCATGCATCATATCATAAACATGTCGATTCTTCTGCCGTAGTATTAAATATTGCATCCGGTGTTTTTTTAGTGTTTTGTTCTTCACGGACTAGGACGATGAGTTGATGCGAGTGTCGGTTCGATCTTCGGATGAACCTTCGGCAGTGTTTCCCAGGCGAGCATCTCCCCCTTTCTACCTATTTTTCTTTTATAGTCTTTATTTCCTCCTGTTGATCTATTGCTATCCGTGTTGTGATGCTTTAGGTTCCGTGCACCATTTATACTCCTTGCAGCCCCTATATTGCCATGGACACATCCTATTGCCTATTGTTTGATAGATAGTCAGCCTTGCGAGTCGTAGTTGCTTGCTTATGTGTTGCTTCACGTCATTGTCGTTTCACCGTTGACGGCAAGTTAGCACATGATAAATGGTGGAGACGCTTAATGGTGGAGATGATCATGACTTTAAATACAACTTGATTAATTGATGGGAATAGATATAACTAATGTAGAGGCATCTTTGGGCAATAGCAAATATTTGGTTTTTAACCGCTCACTTGTGTCCTGTAGGCCCCGAGTACTTGATACCTGTTCCTTGACTATCGGACTATCCGCATATGGGACCATGAATCCCCTTAGCCAGAGCTTGATTCATTTCTTATTTCTTGGGGCCACAAACTTGTTTGGGGCTTTATTACTATCCTATACTTATGCCATGCTTTACTGCTTTATTTACGATTGTGCGTGGAGCACCTGTGTTGTTTTGGATCGTGGCATGATTTCGCGGTATCGACAAGCCCAGTCACACTTTCGGGTTCCCAGTCATTTAAAACCATTCTCGCAAACCCTGGGTCCGTTCCAGAGCCGGCCAACTTCGTTGCGGGTAGCTTAGTGGGGTGGCCCCCTGAAATATTTTATGAATCCTATGATTGCTTTGTCGTGAAAGCCTCGTTGGGTTTTGATTAGGTTTTTCCGAGGTTGATCGTGTGTGTGTTGCTATTTGTGCACCCTGCAGGGTAAATCTTTCTGAAAGCCGTGTCCGCGGTTATGGACGACTTGGAGCATAGTATCTCGATCATATACAAGCATAACTAAAGTAGTTCTATAAATTTGACTTAATATGTGACTAGTAATCAGCTTCACTACAATGGAATGGATAATAAAAGTGCCAACAACTGGTGGAACTTGGGTGTATCGTGTCATGTTATACCTTCCTAGTAAGTATCGCAACTCCAATAGAATGAAATAAATGTGCCAACAACTGCTGGGGTTGGGATGTCACGTGCAAATTGTATCTGACTAGTAAGTACTGCAACTACAACTGAATAGTTAACTAAAACTGCCCACTACTTATGCTATCAGGATTACTCATGCTATCTATATCTGAGTAGTAAGTGCTTCAACTATAATGGAATGAATAAAACTAACAACTCTGTGAGTTCCTCGGTTTGACTTCCTCGTTTGGTCTCGAGGGGGAAATACCAGGATGGGTATGTTTTGGTGTTACTATCAGGCTGGATCCGAATAGGTCTTTCTTATCCCTCTCTAATAGCCGACAGTAGAATCGAGTCTCTATAGATTGTTTAGTGCATGCTTCGCTGCCGCTTCAGTCCACCATACCTATGTAGGCGAGAGCGGGCGAATTCTAGACTCGCTGTGTACTGGCCTCAGTACTGACGCTCCTCTTTTTCCTTTGCCCTTTGTCGGCACCCCTTTTGTTTTAGCAGGTTTGAGATTGATGTCGTTAGCAGGGTTACCCTTCCGGCTTGGCCTGGGCAGGGTTATGGACGCCATTGGTTTTTCTTTAGGGCTCTTAGCCCCATTTGCATCTTGTTCGTAGTCGGACGCTCTATCGTTTTCAAGGTGATTTGGATCTTTGTATAGTATATCTATATTCTTGACTCATGGAGTCGTTGTTATATATATCTGTTCTATGGGTTCCATCGTGGACTATTGTGTAATGATATTACTTCATTTTCCACCCACACGAAAGTGCCTGGTGGGCATCCTTGAATCGTTTCTATGCGGGTTTGGCGGGGAGCGCTAAAACTTGCATAGGGCCGATTCGAGGGTGTTACAGAGTGGCATCAGAGCTCAGCAGTTGCGATACCCCACTGGTCCAGCATGTAGGATAACCTAGCTAACGGTCGATGTAGAGTGTCAAAACTATTTTACAAAATCGGTTAGATAGTTCTGATTAGGTCTGTTTTTACTCCTTACCTCTATTCTCTTCTCCTCTTACCTTTGTGTGTTTTGAATCTGCTCTCTTATCTTTTCTTCAAGTCCAAGAATTCTCGTGGTTGGGTTTCCATCGTACCTTCAGGGTTTCGCTTCCTCCTTTAGTAACGGTGTTGCTATATCCGGTCTTCATCTCTGAGGAATTTTCCTCTATGTACCTCTCAAGTGACCCAACAGTCACTAACATTTTATTTGTATCTTACGGTGGTTTTCAAAGCGACGATGTCATCTACATCAGATTCGATGAAGAGCCTACACCAATCCTTGTTTCCGAACCTCGCTTGTCGAGATCTTCTGTCTAAATTCCGAGGATGGCTGTCATGCTTTTCTACTACATGTGCGGAGTAATAGTTTGGGTGCGTGATGGATTGGCCCCCATGTCGACTACTCATTATATTCGCCCTTGTACATTGTAGTGGATTAGATTGCACATTTTTTCTCCTTATATCGAAGTTAAAGGTGGCCTTATCTTTTGAGACCTTTACCTTCGTCCTTGTTATTCCGGAGTGTTCTCTCGACGATCATGAGCAACGATCTCTTGTTGGTGGTGTCGCCGATTCAAGATGGAGCAAGAATCTTTGTTAGTAGTATCGCGAGGTTCTATACTAAGCGAGAAGACCTAGATCATCGGCATTCTTCCCCGTACCATGAGGCGGATCTCGAGGGCGAGATCCATTGTTAGTGGTGTCGAATTGTAGCACCCCGGTAAAACCACTACTAGAAAATCGCTTGTTGTTTTTATTTTATGCATCATCATGACCGCATGCTCATGTCATCATGCCACATTGCATTTGAGCATCATTATGTCATCATGCATTGTTTGCCTAAAACTATTTCCCTAAGCCTATCTTTGTTTTCTAAATATCCTCTTGTTCAATTCCAAAACAAAACCCCGGTCTTCCTGGATATTTTGTTTGTCTAAACTTATTTGAACAAGGTTTTATAAAAACTAAAATAAATAAATCTTTTGTCCGGGGAGGTAGTCCAGCCGGCTAGGCCAGAGGCCCAACCGGACGAACCACCTACTACCCGGACCGACTAGATCTAAACCAAACCCTAGTTCTAACCTAACCCCAAACCCAACCCAAACCCTAAGCCACCCGCACACCACACCTACCTAGCCAGATCAGCACACGCACAGCGCTTGTCGCCTCTACCTACCACCCCGCTCACAAAGCCCGGTCAAACCCCGCTCCTCTCGCTAACCCCGACCCCACCACGCAGCTGCCCCGCACACCGCACGCGTGAGCGACAGAACATGTCCGCATACACACGCAACCCGATCCCCTCCCGTTTCCACGCGAGCTGGCCCCACCCCATTGCCAGCGCAAGCCCCGTCTCTCCCTTGACCCCACCTCTTGCTCGCCACCTACCCCCTCGATTCCTCCTTCCCGCAGCACCTCGTCGCCGCCAACGCTCTCCGCAGCGCCGCCGCTCCATCCCTTGCGTCGCCACCGCCTCTCTCATCCGCGGTCGCGTCCCTGGAGCTGCGTCGCCTTCCGCCGCCGTCACGCGACCTCTCTGTCCTGCTCGCGCGCATCCAAGTCCGGCCGCTGGCCATGGTCGGCGTCACGTAGTGCCTCGCCGCCATCGCCCCATCGCCGCCTGCGCCCACGGAGGCCCCGCCGGTCTACCTCGTTGGACGCCACGACCTGAACCCCCTCTCCTCTCTGCCCGGAGCTCCACCTGGCCGCGCCCCTGCGACCCTCCTCTCGGCCTCCCTCGCAGAGCTCCACCTTGCCCTGGCCATCGCTGCTCAAAACCCCGTCGGGCCCGCCACTGTCCGTGCTCCTCCAAGCCCCGGAACCCACCGACCCTGCTCCGGCCGGCGCCTCACCATCGCGCGACCCTCCTCTGCCCTGCAAGCTCATCTGCAACCGCCCTCGGGGCTATGCTTCGGCCAGGCCGAGCCTCAACATGTGCAGGTCGCGCCTTTCCCGAGCGCCTCTCCCAGCTGCCGGAGCCGCGGTGGCGCCTTCCTCCTTCCTGCGCGGAAACCACCTCTCCGATGTGTTGCTGGCCTGGACCTCGACCTCCACCTCGTCGCCTGGACTACGGTTTGTTGTGCCACTCAATACCGTTTCTGGGTATGGGTTAGCTTTTGTGTTTGTGAGATGACCAAAGCCTTCCAGGATCTTTGTGTTGCTGCCTAGATGGAGCCACTACAAGATCGACACCGACCGGACGAACCCAAGGAACCACCGGCGCGGAACCCGAGTCTGATGACCGATGCCTTGAAGACATCTCCTTCACGAAACCGCAGGCGATGCCACTCAAGTGCTTCTTCCCGGATCCAGTGATGCCGGAACCTCAATCCGATGGCTGAGACCCTGAAGACCCCTAGACCAGAAGACCGATCCCCGAACCTTACGAGCCCCAAGATCCTCGGCCCTAGATGTGTGACCCCTACCTATCCCTATTTTATAAATGCTATATAAAATTGTTGCATATTAATTTGATCATGTCGCATATATATTGTGTGGTTTGGGGGCATTATGCCGATTCACCTAATAATTAATATGGAAGCCATATGCGGGCTATTCTAGTCTAATATTGTCCCCCATTTAAATTTGTGTAGCGAACCGATGCTATGTTTTGCCTTGTTAAGACAACATTTAAATTGCGGGGTACCTAAACAACATGAACCTTCTAATTAATCGTCGGGACCCCGGTTCCGCTTAATATTGCCTAGGCGCATCGCATCTTTGCCATGTCATGCATCATATCATAAACATGCGATTCTTCTGTCATAGTAGTAAATATTGCATCCGGTGTTTCTTTTAGTCTTTTGTTCTTCGCGGACTAGGCCGATGAGTTGATGCGAGTGTCGATTCGATCTTCGGATGAACCTTCGGCAGTGTTTCCTAGGCGAGCATCTCCCCGTTTCTACCTATTTTGCTTTTATAGTCTTTATTTCCTCCTATTGATCTATTGCTATCCGTGTTGTGATGCTTTAGTTTCCGTGCACCATTTATACTCCTTGCAGCCCCTATATTGCCATGGACACATCCTATTGCCTATTGTTTGATAGATAGTCAGCCTTGCGAGTCGTAGTTGCTTGCTTATGTGTTGCTTCGCGTCGTTGTCGTTTCACCGTTGACGGCAAGTTGGCACATGATAAATGGTGGAGACGCTTAATGGTGGAGATGATCATGACTTTAAATACAACTTGATTAATTGATGGGAATAGATATAACTAATGTAGAGGCATCGGTGGGAAATAGCAAATATTTGGTTTTTAACCGCTCACTTGTGTCCCGTAGCCCCCGAGTACTTGATACCTGTTCCTTGACTATCGCACTATCCGCATATGGGACCATGAATCCCCTTAGCCAGAGCTTGATTCATTTCTTATTTCTTGGGGCCACAAACTAGTTTAGGGATTTATTACTATCTAATACTTATGCCATGCTTTATTGCTTTATTTACGATTGTGCGTGGAGCACCTGTACTGTTTTGGATCGCGGCACGATTTCGCGGTATCGACAAGCCCAGTCATACTTTCGGGTTCCCAGTCGTTTATAGCCATTCTCGCAAACCCTGGGTTCGTTCTGGAGCCGGCCAACTTCGTTGCGGGTAGCTTAGTGGGGTGGCCCCCTGAAATATTTTATGAATCCTGTGATTGCTTTGTCGTGAAAGCCTCGTTGGGTTTTGATTTGGTTTTTCCGAGGTTGATCGTGTGTGTGTTGCTATTTGTGCACCCTACAGGGTAAATCTTTCTGAAAGCGTGTCCGCGGTTATGGACGACTTGGAGCATAGTATCTCGATCATAGACAAGCATAACTAAAGTAGTCCTATAAATTTGACTTAATATGTGACTAGTAATCAGCTTCACTATAATGGAATGGATAATAAAAGTGCCAACAACTAGTGGAACTGGGGTGTATCGTGTCATGTTATACCTGCCTAGTAAGTATCGCAACTCCAATAGAATGAAATAAAAGTGCCAACAACTGCTGGGGTTGGGATGTCACGTGCTAATTGTATCTGACTAGTAAGTACTACAACTATAACTGAATGGTTAACTAAAACTTCCCACTACTTATGCTATCGGGATGACTCATGCTATCTATATCTGACTAGTAAGTGCTTCAACTATAATGGAATGAATAACACTGCCAACTGTATGAGTTCCTCAGTTTGACTTCCTCGTTTGGTCTCGAGGGGGAAATACCAGGATGGGTATGTTTTGGTGTTACTATCAGGTTGGATCCGAATAGGTCTTTCTTATCCCTCTCTAATAGCCGATAGTAGAATCGAGTCTCTATAGATTGTTTAGTGCATGCTTCATTGCCACTTCAGTCCACCATACCTATGTAGGCGAGAGCCGCCGAATTCTAGACTCGCCGTGTACTGGACTCAGTACTGACGCTCCTCTTTTTCCTTTGCCCTTTGTCGGCACCCCTTTTGTTTTAGCAGGTTTGAGATCGACGTCGTTAGCAGGGTTACCTTTCTGGCTTGGCCTGGGCAGGGTTATGGACGCCATTATTTATTCTTCAGGGCTCTTAGCCCCATTTGCATCTTGTTCGTAGTCGGACGCTCTATCGTTTGCAAGGTGATTTGGATCTTTGTATAGTATATCTGTATTCTTGACTCATGGAGTCATTGTTGTATATATCTGTTCTCTGGGTTCCATCATGGACTATTGTGTAATGATATTACTTTGTTTTCCACCCGCACGAAAGTGCCTGGTGGGCGTCCTTGAATCGTTTCTATGCGGGTTTGGCGGGGAGCGCTAAAACTTGCATAGGGCCGATTCGAGCGTGTTATAGAGTGGTATCAGAGCTCAGCAGTTGCGATACCCCACTGGTCCAGCCTGTAGGATAACCTAGCTAACGGTCGATGTAGAGTGTCAGAACTATTTTACAAAATGGGTTGGATAGATCTGATTAGGTCTATTTTTACTCCTTACCTCTATGCTCTTCTCCTCTTACCTTTGCGTGTTTTGAATCTGCTCTCTTATCTTTTCTTCAAGTCCAGGAATTCTCGTGGTTGGGTTTCCATCGTACCTTCAGGGTTTCGCTTCCTCCTTTGGTAACGGTGTTGCTATATTCGGTCTTCATCTCTGAGGAATTTTCCACTGTGTACCTCTCAAGTGACCCAACAGTCACTAACATTTTCTTTGTATCTTACGGTGGTTTTCAAAGCAACGATGTCATCTACATCAGATTCGATGAAGAGCCTACACCAATCCTTGTTTCGGAACCTCGCTTGTCGAGATCTTCAGTCTGAATTCCGAGAATGGCTGTCATGCTTTTCTACTGCATGTGCGGAGTAATAGTTTGGGTGCGTGATGGATTGGCCCCCATGCCGACTACTCATTCTATTCGCCCTTGTACATTGTAGTGGATTAGATTGCACATTTTCCTCTCCTTATATTGAAGTTAGAGGTGGCCTTATCTTTTGAGACCTTTACCTTCGTCCTTGTTTCTGCAAAGTGTTCTCTCGACGATCATGAGCAACGATCTCTTGTTGGTGGTGTCGCCGATTCAAGATGGAGCAAGAATCTTTGTTAGTGGTGTCGCGAGGATCTACACTAAGCGAGAAGACACAGATCATCGGCATTCTTCCCCGTACCATGAGGCGGATCTCGAGGGCGAGATCCATTGTTAGTGGTGTCGAATTGTAGCACCCTGGTAAAACCACTACTAGAAAATCGCTTGTTGTTTTTATTTTATGCATCATCATGACCGCATGCTCATGTCATCATGCCACATTGCATTTGAGCATCGTCATGTCATCATGCATTGTTTTCCTAAAACTATTTCCCTAAGCCTATCTTTGTTTTCTAAATATCCTCTTGTTCAATTCCAAAACAAAACCCCGGTCTTCCTAGATATTTTGTTTGTCTAAAATTATTTGAACAAGGTTTTATAAAAACTAAAATAAATAAATCTTTTGTCCGGGGAGGTAGTCCAGCCGGCCAGGCCAGAGGCCCAACCGGCCGAACCACCTACTACCCGGACCGACTAGATCTAAACCAAACCCTAGTTCTAACCTAACCCCAAACCCAACCCAAACCCTAAGCCACCCGCACACCACACCTACCGCGCAGATCAAGACACAGACGCTGTGCAGCCTCTGCCTACCACCCCGCTCACAACGCCCGGTCAAACCCTGCTCCTCTCGCTAACCCCGACCCTACCACGCAGCTTCCCCGCACACCGCTCGCGCGAGCGACGGAACGTGTCGCCGTACACACGCAACCCCATCCCCTCCCGTTTCCACGCGAGCTGGCCCCGCCCCTTCGCCAGCGCAAGCCCCGTCTGTCCCTTGACCCCACCTCTCGCACGCCACCTACCCCCTCGATTCCTCCTTCCCGCAGCACCTCGTCACCGCCAGCGCTCTCTGCAGCACCGTTGCTCCATCCCTTGCGTCGCCACCGCCTCTCTCGTCCGCAGTCGCGTCCCTGGAGCTGCGCCGCCTTCCGCCACCGTCGCGTGACCTCTCTGTCCTGCTCACGCACGTCCAAGTCCGGCCGCTGGCCATGGTCGGTGTCACGCAGTGCCCCGCCGCCATCGCCCCATCGCCGCCTACGCCCACGGAGGCCCCGCCGCTCTACTTCGTTGGCCACCGCGACCTCAACCCCCTCTCCTCTCTGCCGGGAGCTCCACCCAGCCCCACCCCTGCGACCCTCCTCTCGGCCTCCCTCGCAGAGCTCCACCTTACCCCGGCCGCCGCTGCTCGAAACCTCGTCGGGCCCGCCACCGTCCGTGCTCCTCCAAGCCTCGGAACCCACTGACCCTGCTCCGGCCGGCGCCTCACCACCGCGGGACCCTCCTTTACCCTTCAAGCTCGTCTGCGACCGCCCTCGAGCCTGTGCTTCGGCCAGGCCGAGCCTCCTCCACATGTTGGTCGCGCCTTCCCGAGCGCCTCTCCCCGCTGCCTTCCCGACCTCCACCTCGTCGCCTGGACTACGGTTTGTTGTGCCACTCAATACCGTTTCAGGGTATGGGTGAGCTTTTGTGTTTGTGAGATGACCAAAGCCTGCCAGGATCTTTGTGTTGCTGCCTAGATGGAGCCACTACAAGATCGACACCGACCGGACGAACACGAGGAACCACCAGCGCCGAACCCGAGTCTGACGACCGAGGCCTCGAAGACATCTCGTTCACGAAACCGCAGACGATGCCACTCAAGTGCTTCTTCCCGGATCCGGTGATGCCGGAACCTCAAGATCTCCTTCCCGGATCCGATGGTCGAGACCCTGAAGACCCCTAGACCTGAAGACCGATCCCCGAACCTTCCGAGCCCCAAGATCCTCGACCCTAGATGTGTGACCCCTACCTATCCCTATTTTATAAATGCTATATAAAATTGTTGCATATTAATTTGATCATGTCGCATATATATTGTGTGGTTTGGGGGCATTATGCCGATTCACCTAATAATTAATATGGAAGCCATATGCGGGCTATTCTAGTCTTATATTGGCCCCCATTTAAATTTGTGTAGCGAACCGATGCTAGGTTTTGCCTTGTTAAGACAACATTTAAATTGCGGGGTACCCAAAAAACATGAACCTTCTAATTAATCGTCGGGACCCCGGTTCCGCTTAATATTTCCTAGGCGCATCGCATATTTGCCATGTCATGCATCATATCATAAACATGTCGATTCTTCTGCCGTAGTATTAAATATTGCATCCGGTGTTTTTTTAGTGTTTTGTTCTTCACGGACTAGGCCGATGAGTTGATGCGAGTGTCGATTCGATCTTCGGATGAACCTTCGGCAGTGTTTCCCAGCAAAACATCTCCCCCTTTCTACCTATTTTGCTTTTATAGTCTTTATTTCCTCCTGTTGATCTATTGCTATCCGTGTTGCGATGCTTTAGTTTCCGTGCACCATTTATACTCCTTGCAGCCCCTATATTGCCATGGACACATCCTATTGCCTATTGTTTGATAGATAGTCAGCCTTGCGAGTCGTAGTTGCTTGCTTATGTGTTGCTTCGCGTCGTTGTCGTTTCATCGTTGATGGCAAGTTGGCACATGATAAATGGTGGAGATGATCATGACTTTAAATACAACTTGATTAATTGATGGGAATAGATATAACTAATGCAGAGGCATCGGTGGGCAATAGCAAATATTTGGTTTTTAACCTCTCACTTGTGTCCCGTAGGCCCCGAGTACTTGATACCTGTTCCTTGACTATTGCACTATCCGCATATAGGACCATGAATCCCCTTAGCCAGAGTTTGATTCATTTCTTATTTCTTGGGGCCACAAACTAGTTTGGGGCTTTATTACTATCATGTACTTATGCCATGCTTTACTGCTTTATTTACGGTTGTGCGTGGAGCACCTGTACTGTTTTGGATCGCGGCACGATTTCGCGGTATCGACAAGCCCAGTCACACTTTCGGGTCCCCAGTTGTTTACAGCCGTTCTCGCAAACCCTGGGTCCGTTCCGGAGCCGGCCTACTTTGTTGTGGGTAGCTTAGTGGGGTGGCCCCCTGAAATATTTTATGAATCCTGTGATTGCTTTGTCGTGAAAGCCTCGTTGGGTTTTGATTTGGTTTTTCCGAGGTTGATCGTGTGTGTGTTGCTATTTGTGCACCCTGCAGGGTAAATCTTTCTGAAAGCCGTGTTCGCGGTTATGGACGACTTGGAGCACAATATCTCGATCATAGACAAGCATAACTAAAGTAGTGCTATAAATTTGACTTAATATGTGACTAGTAATCAGCTTCACTACAATGGAATGGATAATAAAAGTGCCAACAACTGGTGGAACTGGGGTGTATCGTGTCATGTTATACCTGCCTAGTAAGTATCGCAACTCCAATAGAATGAAATAGAAGTGCCAACAACTGCTGGGGTTGGGATGTCACGTGCTAATTGTATCTGACTAGTAAGTACTACAACTACAACTGAATAGTTAACTAAAACTGCCCACTACTTATGCTATCAGGATGACTCATGCTATCTATATCTGAGTAGTAAGTGCTTCAACTATAATGGAATGAATAAAACTAACAACTGTGTGAGTTCCTCGGTTTGACTTCCTCGTTTGGTCTCGAGGGGGAAATACCAGGATGGGTATGTTTTGGTGTTACTATCAGGTTGGATCCGAATAGGTCTTTCTTATCCCTCTCTAATAGCCGACAGTAGAATCGAGTCTCTATAGATTGTTTAGTGCATGCTTCGTTGCCGCTTCACTCCACCATACCTATGTAGGCGAGAGCCACCGAATTCTAGACTCGCTGTAATCGCCTCGATCTTGATCGACGCTCCTCTTTTTCCTTTGCCCTTTGTCAGCACCCCTTTTGTTTTAGCAGGTTTGAGATCGACGTCGTTAGCAGGGTTACCCTTCCGGCTTGGCCTAGGCAGGGTTATGGACACCATTGGTTATTCTTTAGGGCTCTTAGCCCCATTTGCATCTTGTTCGTAGTCGGACGCTCTATCATTTTCAAGGTGATTTGGATCTTTGTATAGTATATCTGTATTCTTGACTCATGGAGTCGTTGTTGTATATATATGTTCTGTGGGTTCCATCGTGGACTATTGTGTAATGATATTACTTCGTTTTCCACCCGCACGAAAGTGCCTGGTGGGCATCCTTGAATCGTTTTCTTTGCGGGTTTGGCGGGGAGCGCTACAACATGCATAGCGCCAATTCGAGGGTGTTACAAAGAGCACACATCTCAATGGCACTAGTGGATCCATATGTGGTATGTGAAAAGAACACACATGCAATGACTCTAGATGTTGTTAGTAAAAAGAACACACATGCCATGACACTGATGGCTCCATGTGTGGTCTCTGAAGAGAACACACATGCAATGACACTGGTGGATCCATAGGTGGTATGTGAAAATAGTAGTCATGCAATGACTGGTTGTTGTTTGAAAAAAGAACACACATGCAATGACAGTGGTGGATCCATGTGTGGTCCTGAAGAGAACACACATGCAATGACTCTGGTTATTGTTAGTAAAAAGAGCACACATGCAATGACACTGGTGGATCCATAGGTGGATTGTGAAAAGAACACACATGCAATGACACTGGTGGATCCATATGTGGTATGTGAAAAGAACACACATGCAATGAGTCTGGTTGTTGTTAGTAAAAAGAACACACATGCAATGACACTAGTGGATCCATAGGTGGATTTTGAAAAGAGCACACATGCAATGACACTGGTGGATCCATATGTTGTATGTGAAAAGAACACACATGCAATGACTCCCGTTGTTGTTAGTAAAAAGAACACACATGCAATGACACTGGTGGATCCATGTGTGGTCTCTAAAGAGAACACACATGCAATGACACTGGTGGATCCATATGTTGTATGTGAAAAGAACACACATGCAATGACTCTGGTTGTTGTTAGTAAAAAGACCACACATGCAATGACACTGGTGGATCCATATGTGGATTGTGAAAAGAGCACACATGCAATGACACTGGTGGATCCATATGTGGTATGTGAAAAGACCACACATGCACTGACTCTAGTTGTTGTTAGTAAAAAGAACACACATGCAATGACACTAGTGGATCCATGTGTGGTCTCTAAAGAGAACACACATTTTATTGACACTGGTGGATCCATATGTGGTATGTGAAAAGAACACACATGCAATGACTCCAGATGATGTTAGTAGAAAGATCACACATGCAATGACACTGGTGGATCCATGTGTGTTCTCTGAAGAGAACACACATGCAATGAATCTGTTTGTTGTCAGTAAAAAGAGCACACATGTAATGACACTAGTGGATCCATCGGTGGATTATGAAAAGAACATACATGCAATGACACTGGTGGATACATATGTGGTATGCGAAAAGAACACACCTGCAATGACTCCAGTTGTTGTTAGTAAAAAGAGCACATGCAATGACACTAGTGGATACATGTGTTGTCTCTCAGGAGAACACACATTTCAATGACACCGGTGGATCCATATGTGGTATGTGAAAAGAATAGTCAGGAAATGACTAAAGTTGTTGTTAGTAAAAAGAACACACATGCGATGACACTGGTGGATCCATGTCTGGTCTCTGAAGAGAACACACATTTCAATGACACTGGTGGATCCATATGTGGTATGTGAAAAAAAAACACTTGAAATGACTCCAGTTGTTGTTAGTAAAAAGAACACACATGCAATGGCACTGGTGTATCCATGTGTGGTCTCTGAAGAGAACAGACATCTAGTGACTCTAGCTGTTGTTAGTAAGAAGAGCACACATATCAATGACACGGGTGGATCCATATGTGGTATGTGAAAAGAACACACATGCAATGACACTGGTGGATCCATAAGTGGTATGTGAAAAGAGCACACATGCAATGACACTGGTGGATCCATATGTGGTATGTGAAAAGACACACATGCAATGACACTGGTGGATCCATAGGTGGATTGTCAAAAGTGCACACATGCAATGACACTGGTGGATCCATGTGTGGTCTCTGAAGAGAACACACATTTTAATGACACTGGTGGATCCATATGTGTTATGTGAAAAGAACACACATGCAATGACTCCAGTTGTTGTTAGTAAGAAGAACACACATGCAATGACACTGGTGGATCCAAGTGTGTTCTCTGAAGAGAACACACATGCAATGACTCTGGTTGTTGTCAGTAAACAGAGCACACATGTAAAGACACTAGTGGATCCATAGGTGGATTGTGAAAAGAACACACATGCAATGACACTGGTGGATACATATGTGGTATGTGAAAAGAACACACCTGCAATGACTCTAGTTGTTGTTAGTAAAAAGAGCACGTGCAATGACACTGGTGGATCCATGCGTGCTCTCTAAAGAGAACACACATTTCAATGTCACTGGTGGATCCATATGTGGTATGTGAAAAGAATAGTCATGATATAACTCCAGTTGTTGTTAGTAAAAAGAACACACATGCGATGACATCAGGATCCATGTGGTCTCTGAACAGAACACACATTTCAATGACACTGGTGGATCCATATGTGGTAAGTGAAAAGAACACACATGAAATGGCTCCAGTTGTTGTTAGTAAAAAGAACACACATGCAATGGCACTGGTGGATCCATGTGTGGTCTCTGAAGAGAACAGACATCCAGTGACTCTAGCTGTTGTTAGTAAGAAGAGCACACATCTCAATGACACTAGTGGATCCATATATGGTATGTGAAAAGAACACACATGCAATGACACTGGTGGATCCATAAGTGGTATGTGAAAAGATCACACATGCAATGACACTGGTGGGTCCGTATGTGGTATGTGAAAATAACACACATGCAATGACTCTGGTTGTTGTTAGTAAAAAGAACACACATGCAATGACACTGGTGAATCCATAGGTGGATTGTGAAAAGAGCACACATGCAATGACACTGGTGGATCCATGTGTGGTCTCTGAAGAAAACACACATTTTAATGACACTTGTGGATCCATATGTGTATGTGAAAAGAACACACATGCAATGACTCCAGTTGTTGTTAGTAAAAAGAACACACATGCAATGACATCAGGATCCATGTGTGTTCTCCAAGAGAACACACATGCAATGACTCAAGGTTGTTGTCGAAAGAGCACACATGTAATGACACTAGTGGATCCATAGGTGGATTGTGAAAAGAACACACATGCAATGACACTGGTGGATACATATGTGGTATGTGAAAAGAACACACATGCAATGACTCGAGTTGTTATTAGTAAAAAAGAGCACATGAAATAACACTGGTGGATCCATGTGTGCTCTCTAAAGAGAATACACATTTCAATGACATTGTTGGATCCATATGTGGTATGTGAAAAGAATAGTCATGAAATGACTCCAGTTGTTGTTAGTAAAAAGAACACACATGCAATGACACTTGTGGATCCATGTGTGGTCTTTGAAGAGAAAACACATTTCAATGACACTGGTGGATCCATATGTGGTATGTGAAAAGAACACACATAAAATAACTCCAGTTGTTGTTAGTAAAAACAACACACATGCAATGACACTAGTGGATCCATGTGTGGTCTCTAAAGAGAACACACATTTTATTGACACTGGTGGATCCATATGTGGTATGTGAAAAGAACACACATGCAATGACTCCAGATGATGTTAGTAAAAAGAACACACATGCAATGACACTGGTGGATCCATGTGTGTTCTCTGAAGAGAACACACATGCAATGACTCTGTTTGTTGTCAGTAAAAAGAGCAAACATGTAATGACACTAGTGGATCCATCGGTGGATTATGAAAAGAACATACATGCAATGACACTGGTGGATACATATGTGGTATGCGAAAAGAACACACCTGCAATGACTCCAGTTGTTGTTAGTAAAAAGAGCACATGCAATGACACTAGTGGATACATGTGTGGTCTCTGAGGAGAACACACATTTCAATGACACTGGTGGATCCATATGTGGTATGTGAAAAGAATAGTCATGAAATGACTCTAGTTGTTGTTAGTAAAAAGAACACACATGCTATGACACTGGTGGATCCATGTCTGGTCTCTGAAGAGAACACACATTTCAATGACACTGGTGGATCCATATGTGGTATGTGAAAAAAAAATACTTGAAATGACTCCAGTTGTTGTTAGTAAAAAGAACACACATGCAATGGCACTGGTGGATCCATGTGTGGTCTCTGAAGAGAACAGACATCCAGTGACTCTAGCTGTTGTTAGTAAGAAGAGCACACATCTCAATGACACGGGTGGATCCATATGTGGTATGTGCAAAGAACACACATGCAATGACACTGGTGGATCCATAAGTGGTATGTGAAAAGAGCACACATGCAATGACACTTGTGGATCCATATGTGGTATGTGAAAAGAACACACATGCAATGACTCCAGTTGTTGTTAGTAAAAAGAACACACATGCAATGACACTGGTGGATCCATGTGTGGTCTCTGAAGAGAACACACATTTTAATGACACTGGTGGATCCATATGTGTTATGTGAAAAGAACACACATGCAATGACTCCAGTTGTTGTTAATAAGAAGAACACACATGCAATGACATCAGGATCCAAGTGTGTTCTCTGAAGAGAACACACATGCAATGACTCTGGTTGTTGTCAGTAAACAGAGCACACATGTAATGACACTAGTGGATCCATAGGTGGATTGTGAAAAGAACACACATGCAATGACACTGGTGGATACATATGTGGTATGTGAAAAGAACACACATGCAATGACTCCAGTTGTTGTTAGTAAAAAGAGCACATGCAATGACACTGGTGGATCCATGTGTGCTCTCTAAAGAGAATACACATTTCAATGACACTGGTGGATCCATATGTAGTATGTGAAAAGAATAGTCATGAAATGACTCTAGTTGTTGTTAGTAAAAAGAACACACATGCAATGACACTGGTGGATCCATGTGTGGTCTTTGAAGAGAAAATACATTTAAATGACACTAGTGGATCCATATGTGGTATGTGAAAAGAACACACATGAAATGACTCCAGTTGTTGTCAGTAAAATGAACACACATGCAATGACACTGGTGGATCCATGTGTGGTCTCTGAAGAGAACACACATCCAATGCTTCTAGCTGTTGTTAGTAAGAAGAGCACACATCTCAATGACACTAGTGGATCCATAGGTGGATTGTGAAAAGAACACACATGCAATAACACTGGTGGATACATATGTGATATGTGAAAAGAACACACCTGCAATGATTCCAGTTGTTGTTAGTAAAAAGAGCACATGAAATGACACTGGTGGATCCATGTGTGGTCTCTGAAGAGAACACACATTTCAATGTCACTGGTGGATCCATATGTGGTATGTGAAAAGAATAGTCATGAAATAACTCCAGTTTTTGTTAGTAAAAAGAACACACATGCGATGACACTGGTGGATCCATGTGTGGTCTCTGAACAGAACACACATTTCAATGACACTGGTGGATCCATATGTGGTAAGTGAAAAGAACACACATGAAATGGCTCCAGTTGTTGTTAGTAAAAAGAACACACATGCAATGGCACTGGTGGATCCATGTGTGGTCTCTGAAGAGAACATACATCCAGTGACTCTAGCTGTTGTTAGTAAGAAGAGCACACATCTGAATGACACTGGTGGTTCCATATATGGTATGTGAAAAGAACACGCATGCAATGACACTGGTGGATCCATAAGTGGTATGTGAAAAGATCACACATGCAATGACATTGGTGGATCCGTATGTGGTATGTGAAAAGAACACACATGCAATGACTCTGGTTGTTGTTAGTAAAAAGAACACACATGCAATGACACTGGTGGATCCATAGGTGGATTGTGAAAAGAGCACGCATGCAATGACACTGGTGGATCCATGTGTGGTCTCTGAAGAAAACATACATTTTAATAACACTTGTGGATCCATATGTGGTATGTGAAAAGAACACACATGCAATGACTTCAGTTGTTGTTAGTAAAAAGAAAACACATGCAATGACACTGGTGGATCCATGTGTGTTCTCTGAAGAGAACACACATGCAATGACTCTGGTTATTGTCAGTAAACAGAGCACACATGTAATGATACTAGTGGATCCATAGGTGGATTGTGAAAAGAACACACATGCAATGACACTGGTGGATCCATATGTGGTATGTGAAAAGAACACACATGCAATGACTCCAGTTGTTGTTAGTAAAAAGAACATACATGCAATGACACTGGTGGATCCATGTGTGGTCTCTCAAGAGAACACACATTTCAATGACACTGGTGGATCCATATGTGGTATGTGAAAAGAACAGACATGAAATGACTCTAGTTGTTGTTAGTAAAAAGAACACACATGCAATGACACTGGTGGATCCATGTGTGGTATCTGAAGAGAACACACATGCATTGACTCTGGTTGTTGTTAGTAAAAAGAGCACACATGCAATGACACTGGTGGATCCATAGGTGGATTGTGAAAAGAACACACATGCAATGAAACTGGTGGATCCATATGTGGTATGTGAAAAGAACACACATGCAATGACTCTGGTTGTTAATAAAAAGAACACACATGCAATGACACTGGTGGATCCATAGGTGGATTTTGAAAAGAGCACACATGCAATGACACTGGTGTATCCATATGTGGTATGTGAAAAGAACACACATGCAATGACTCCAGTTGTTGTTAGTAAAAAGAACACACATGCAATGACACTGGTGGATCCATGTGTGGTCTCTGAAGAGAACACACATTTTAATGACACTGGTGGATCCATATGTGTTATGTGAAAAGAACACACATGCAATGACTCCAGTTGTTGTTAATAAGAAGAACACACATGCAATGACACTGGTGGATCCAAGTGTGTTCTCTGAAGAGAACACACATGCAATGACTCTGGTTGTTGTCAGTAAACAGAGCACACATGTAATGACACTAGTGGATCCATAGGTGGATTGTGAAAAGAACACACATGCAATGACACTGGTGGATACATATGTGGTATGTGAAAAGAACACACATGCAATGACTCCAGTTGTTGTTAGTAAAAAGAGCACATGCAATGACACTGGTGGATCCATGTGTGCTCTCTAAAGAGAATACACATTTCAATGACACTGGTCGTTCCATATGTAGTATGTGAAAAGAATAGTCATGAAATGACTCCAGTTGTTGTTAGTAAAAAGAACACACATGCAATGACACTGGTGGATCCATGTGTGGTCTTTGAAGAGAAAATACATTTCAATGACACTAGTGGATCCATATGTGGTATGTGAAAAGAACACACATGAAATGACTCCAGTTGTTGTCAGTAAAATGAACACACATGCAATGACACTGGTGGATCCATGTGTGGTCTCTGAAGAGAACACACATCCAATGCTTCTAGCTGTTGTTAGTAAGAAGAACACACATCTCAATGACACTAGTGGATCCATAGGTGGATTGTGAAAAGAACACACATGCAATAACACTGGTGGATACATATGTGATATGTGAAAAGAACACACCTGCAATGACTCCAGTTGTTGTTAGTAAAAAGAGCACATGCAATGACACTGGTGGATCCATGTGTGGTCTCTGAAGAAAACACACATTTCAATGTCACTGGTGGATCCATATGTGGTATGTGAAAAGAATAGTCATGAAATAACTCCAGTTTTTGTTAGTAAAAAGAACACACATGCGATGACACTGGTGGATCCATGTGTGGTCTCTGAACAGAACACACATTTCAATGACACTGGTGGATCCATATGTGGTAAGTGAAAAGAACACACATGAAATGGCTCCAGTTGTTGTTAGTAAAAAGAACACACATGCAATGGCACTGGTGGATCCATGTGTGGTCTCTGAAGAGAACAGACATCCAGTGACTCTAGCTGTTGTTAGTAAGAAGAGCACACATCTCAATGACACTGGTGGATCCATATATGGTATGTTAAAAGAACACGCATGCAATGACACTGGTGGATCCATAAGTGGTATGTGAAAAGATCACACATGCAATGACACTGGTGGATCCGTATGTGGTATGTGAAAAGAACACACATGCAATGACTCTGGTTGTTGTTAGTAAAAAGAAAACACATGCAATGACACTGGTGGATCCATAGGTGGATTGAGAAAAGAGCACACATGCAATGACACTGGTGGATCCATGTGTGGTCTCTGAAGAAAACACACATTTTAATGACACTTGTGGATCCATATGTGGTATGTGAAAAGAACACACATGCAATGACTTCAGTTGTTGTTAGTAAAAAGAACACACATGCAATGACACTGGTGGATCCATGTGTGTTCTCTGAAGAGAACACATATGCAATGACTCTGGTTATTGTCCGTAAACAGAGCACACATGTAATGACACTAGTGGATCCATAGGTGGATTGTGAAAAGAACACACATGCAATGACACTGGTGGATCCATATGTGGTATGTGAAAAGAACACACATGCAATGACTCCAGTTGTTGTTACTAAAAAGAACATACATGCAATGACACTGGTGGATCCATGTGTGGTCTCTCAAGAGAACACACATTTCAATGACACTGGTGGATCCATATGTGGTATGTGAAAAGAACACACATGAAATGACTCTAGTTGTTGTTAGTAAAAAGAACACACATGCAATGACACTGGTGGATCCATGTGTGGTATCTGAAGAGAACACACATGCATTGACTCTGGTTGTTGTTAGTAAAAAGAGCACACATGCAATGACACTGGTGGATCCATAGGTGGATTGTGAAAAGAACACACATGCAATGAAACTGGTGGATCCATATGTGGTATGTGAAAAGAACACACATGTAATGACTCTGGTTGTTGTTAATAAAAAGAACACACATGCAATGACACTGGTGGATCCATGTGTGGTCTCTGAAGAGAACACACATTTTAATGACACTGGTGGATCCATGTGTGGTCTCTGAAGAGAACACACATCCAATGACTCTAGCTGTTGTTAGTAAGAAGAGCACAGATCTCAATGACACTGGTGGATACATATGTGGTATGTGAAAAGAACACACCTGCAATGACTCAAGTTGTTGTTAGTAAAAACAGCACATGCAATGACAATGGTGGATCCATGTGTGGTCTCTGAAGAGAACACACATTTCAATGACACTGGTGGATCCATATGTGGTATGTGAAAAGAATAGTCATGAAATGACTCAAGTTGTTGTTAGTAAAAAGAACACACATGCGATGACATCTGTGGATCCATGTGTGGTCTCAACAACACACATTTCAATGACACTGGTGGATCCATATGTGGTATGTGAAAAGAACACACATGAAATGACTCTAGTTGTTGTTAGTAAAAAGAACAGACATGCAATGACACTGGTGGATCTATGTGTGGTCTCTGAAGAGAAGACACATGCAATAACTCTGGTTGTTGTTAGTAAAAAGTGCACACATGCAATGACACTGGTGGATCCATAGGTGGATTTTGAAAAGAACACACATGCAATGACACTGGTGGATCCATATGTGGTATGTGAAAGGAACACATATGCAATGACTCTGGTTGTTGTTAGTAAAAAGAACACACATGCAATGACACTAGTGGATCCATAGGTGGACTGTGAAAAGAGCACACATGCAATGACACTGGTGGATCCATATGTGGTATGTGAAAAGAACACACATGCAATGACTCCAGTTGTTGTTAGTAAAAAAAGAACACACATGCAATGACACTGGTGGATCCATGTGTGGTCTCTGAAGAGAACACTCATTTTAATGACACTGGTGGATCCATATGTGGTATGTGAAAAGAACACACATGCAATGACTCCAATTGTTGTTACTAAAAAGAACACACATGCAATGACACTGGTGGATCCATGTGTGGTCTCTCAAGAGAACACACATTTTAATGACACTGGTGGATCCATATGTGGTATGTGAAAAGAACACACATGCAATGACTCTAGTTGTTGTTAGTAAAAAGAGCACATGCAATGACACTGGTGGATCCATGTGTGCTCTCTAAAGAGAATACACATTTCAATGACACTGGTCGTTCCATATGTAGTATGTGAAAAGAATAGTCATGAAATGACTCCAGTTGTTGTTAGTAAAAAGAACACACATGCAATGACACTGGTGGATCCATGTGTGGTCTTTGAAGAGAAAATACATTTCAATGACACTAGTGGATCCATATGTGGTATGTGAAAAGAACACACATGAAATGACTCCAGTTGTTGTCAGTAAAATGAACACACATGCAATGACACTGGTGGATCCATGTGTGGTCTCTGAAGAGAACACACATCCAATGCTTCTAGCTGTTGTTAGTAAGAAGAACACACATCTCAATGACACTAGTGGATCCATAGGTGGATTGTGAAAAGAACACACATGCAATAACACTGGTGGATACATATGTGATATGTGAAAAGAACACACCTGCAATGACTCCAGTTGTTGTTAGTAAAAAGAGCACATGCAATGACACTGGTGGATCCATGTGTGGTCTCTGAAGAAAACACACATTTCAATGTCACTGGTGGATCCATATGTGGTATGTGAAAAGAATAGTCATGAAATAACTCCAGTTTTTGTTAGTAAAAAGAACACACATGCGATGACACTGGTGGATCCATGTGTGGTCTCTGAACAGAACACACATTTCAATGACACTGGTGGATCCATATGTGGTAAGTGAAAAGAACACACATGAAATGGCTCCAGTTGTTGTTAGTAAAAAGAACACACATGCAATGGCACTGGTGGATCCATGTGTGGTCTCTGAAGAGAACAGACATCCAGTGACTCTAGCTGTTGTTAGTAAGAAGAGCACACATCTCAATGACACTGGTGGATCCATATATGGTATGTTAAAAGAACACGCATGCAATGACACTGGTGGATCCATAAGTGGTATGTGAAAAGATCACACATGCAATGACACTGGTGGATCCGTATGTGGTATGTGAAAAGAACACACATGCAATGACTCTGGTTGTTGTTAGTAAAAAGAAAACACATGCAATGACACTGGTGGATCCATAGGTGGATTGAGAAAAGAGCACACATGCAATGACACGGGTGGATCCATGTGTGGTCTCTGAAGACAACACACATTTTAATGACACTTGTGGATCCATATGTGGTATGTGAAAAGAACACACATGCAATGACTTCAGTTGTTAGTAAAAGAACACACATGCAATGACACTGGTGGATCCATGTGTGTTCTCAAGAGAACACATATGCAATGACTCAAGTTATTGTCCGTAAATGTAGCACACACATGTAATGACACTAGCGGATCCATAGGTGGATTGTGAAAAGAACACACATGCAATGACACTGGTGGATCCATATGTGGTATGTGAAAAGAACACACATGCAATGACTCCAGTTGTTGTTACTAAAAAGAACATACATGCAATGACACTGGTGGATCCATGTGTGGTCTCTCAAGAGAACACACATTTCAATGACACTGGTGGATCCATATGTGGTATGTGAAAAGAACACACATGAAATGACTCTAGTTGTTGTTAGTAAAAAGAACACACATGCAATGACACTGGTGGATCCATGTGTGGTATCTGAAGAGAACACACATGCATTGACTCGTGTTGTTGTTAGTAAAAAGAGCACACATGCAATGACACTGGTGGATCCATAGGTGGATTGTGAAAAGAACACACATGCAATGAAACTGGTGGATCCATATGTGGTATGTGAAAAGAACACACATGTAATGACTCTGGTTGTTGTTAATAAAAAGAACACACATGCAATGACACTGGTGGATCCATGTGTGGTCTCTGAAGAGAACACACATTTTAATGACACTGGTGGATCCATGTGTGGTATCTGAAGAGAACACACATCCAATGACTCTAGCTGTTGTTAGTAAGAAGAGCACAGATCTCAATGACACTGGTGGATACATATGTGGTATGTGAAAAGAACACACCTGCAATGACTCAAGTTGTTGTTAGTAAAAAAGACATGCAATGACAATGGTGGATCCATGTGTGGTCTCTGAAGAGAACACACATTTCAATGACACTGGTGGATCCATATGTGGTATGTGAAAAGAATAGTCATGAAATGACTCAAGTTGTTGTTAGTAAAAAGAACACACATGCGATGACACTGGTGGATCCATGTGTGGTCTCTGAACAGAACACACATTTCAATGACACTGGTGGATCCATATGTGGTATGTGAAAAGAACACACATGAAATGACTCTAGTTGTTGTTAGTAAAAAGAACAGACATGCAATGACACTGGTGGATCTATGTGTGGTCTCTGAAGAGAAGACACATGCAATAACTCTGGTTGTTGTTACTAAAAAGTGCACACATGCAATGACACTGGTGGATCCATAGGTGGATTTTGAAAAGAACACACATGCAATGACACTGGTGGATCCATATGTGGTATGTGAAAAGAACACACATGCAATGACTCTGGTTGTTGTTAGTAAAAAGAACACACATGCAATGACACTAGTGGATCCATAGGTGGACTGTGAAAAGAGCACACATGCAATGACACTGGTGGATCCATATGTGGTATGTGAAAAGAACACACATGCAATGACTCCAGTTGTTGTTAGTAAAAAGAACACACATGCAATGACACTAGTGGATCCATGTGTCGTCTCTGAAGAGAACACTCATTTCAATGACACTGGTGGGTCCATATGTGGTATGTGAAAAGAACACACATGCAATGACTCAATTGTTGTTAAAAAGAACACACATGCAATGACACTGGTGGATCCATGTGTGGTCTCTCAAGAGAACACACATTACAATGACACTGGTGGATCAATATGTGGTATGTGAAAAGAACACACATGCAATGACTCTAGTTGTTGTTAGTAAAAAGAACACAAATGCAATGACCACTGGTGGAACACACATGCAATGACTCTGGTTGTTGTCAGTAAAAAGAGCACACATGCAATGAACCTAGTGGATCCATAGGTGGATTTTGAAAAGAACACACATGCAATGACACTAGTGGATACATATGTGGTATGTGAAAAGAACACATATGCAATGACTCCAGTTATTGTTAGTAAAAAGAGCACAGATGCAATGACACTGGTGGATCCATGTGTGGTCTCTAAAGAGAACACACATTTCAATGACACTGGTGGATCCATATGTGGTATGTGAAAAGAATAGTCATGAAATGACTCCAGTTGTTGTTAGTAAAAATAACACACATGCAATGACACTGGTGGATCCATGTGTGGTCTATAAAGAGAACACACATTTTAATGACACTGGTGGATCCATATGTGGTATGTGAAAAGAACACACATGCAATGACTCCAGTTGTTGTTAAAAAGAACACACATGCAATGACATCAGGATCCATGTGTGGTCTCTGAAGAGAACACACATGCAATGAATCTGGTTGTTGTTAGTAAAAAAACACACATGCAATGACACTGGTGGATCCATATGTGGATTGTGAAAAGAACACACATCCAATGACACTGGTGGATCCATATGTGGTATGTAAAAGAACACACATGCAATGACTCTGGTTGTTGTTAGTAAAAAGAACACACATGCAATGACACTGGTGGATCCATAGGTGGATTGTGAAAAGAACACACATCCAATGACACTGGTGGATCCATATGTGGTATGTGAAAAGAACACACATGCAATGACTCTGGTTGTTGTTAGTAAAAAGAACACACATGCAATGACACTGGTCGATCCATAGGTGGATTGTGAAAAGAGAACACATGGAATGGCACTGGTGGATCCATATGTGGTATGTGAAAAGAACACACATGCAATGACTCCAGTTGTTGTTCGTAAAAAGAACACACATGCAATGACACTGGTGGATCCATGTGTGGTCTCTGAAGGGAACACACATTTTAATGACACTGGTGGATCCATATGTGGTATGTGAAAAGAACACACATGCAATGACTCCAGCTGTTGTTAGTAAAAAGAACACACATGCAATGACACTGGTGGATCCATGTGTGGTCTCGAAGAGAACACACATTTCAATGACACTAGTGGATCCATATGTGGTATGTGAAAAGAACACACATGAAATGACTCTAGTTGTTGTTAGTAAAAACAACACACATGCAATGACACTGGTGGATCCATATGTGGTATGTGAAAAGAATACACATGCAATGACTCCTGTTGTTGTTAGTAAAGAGAACACACATGCAATGACACTGGTGGATCCATGTGTGGTCTCTAAAGAGATCACACATTTTAATGACACTGGTGGATCCATATGTGGTATGTGAAAAGAACACACATGCAATGATTCGAGTTGTTGTTAGTAAAAAGAATAGACATGCAATGACACTGGTGATCCATAGGTGGATTGTGAAAAGAGCACACATGCAATGACACTGGTGGATCCATATGTGGTATGTGAAAAGAACACACATGCAATGACTCGAGTTGTTGTTAGTAAAATGAACACACATGCAATGACACTGGTGGATCCATGTGTGGTCTATGAAGAGAACACACATTTTAATGACACTGGTGGATCCATATGTGGTATGTGAAAAGAACACACCTGCAATGACTCCAATTGTTGTTACTAAAAAGAACACACATGCAATGACACTGGTGGATCCATGTGTGGTCTCTCAAGATAACACACATTTTAATGACACTGGTGGATCCATATGTGGTATGTGAAAAGAACACACATGCAATCACTCCAGTTGTTGTTAGTAAAAAGAACACACGTGCAATGACATTGGAGGATCCATGTGCGTTCTCTGAAGAGAACACACATTTCAATGACACTGGTGGATCCATATGTGGTATGTGAAAAGAACACACATTTCAATGACACTGGTGGATCCACATGTGGTATGTGAAAAGAACACACATGCAATGACTCTAGCTGTTGTTAGTAAAAATAACACACATGCAATGACACTGGTGGATCCATGTCTGGTCTCTGAAGAGAACACACATTTTAATGACACTGGTGGATCCATATGTGGTATGTGAAAAGAACACACATGCAATGACTCCAGTTGTTGTTAGTAAAAAGAACACACATGCAATGACACTGGTGGATCCATGTGTGTTCTCTGAAGAGAACACATATGCAATGACTCTGGTTATTGTCAGTAAACAGAGCACACATGTAATGACACTAGTGGATCCATAGGTGGATTGTGAAAAGAACACACATGCAATGACACTGGTGGATCCATATGTGGTATGTGAAAAGAACACACATGCAATGACTCCAGTTGTTGTTACTAAAAAGAACATACATGCAATGACACTGGTGGATCCATGTGTGGTCTCTCAAGAGAACACACATTTCAATGACACTGGTGGATCCATATGTGGTATGTGAAAAGAACACACATGAAATGACTCTAGTTGTTGTTAGTAAAAAGAACACACATGCAATGACACTGGTGGATCCATGTGTGGTATCTGAAGAGAACACACATGCATTGACTCTGGTTGTTGTTAGTAAAAAGAGCACACATGCAATGACACTGGTGGATCCATAGGTGGATTGTGAAAAGAACACACATGCAATGAAACTGGTGGATCCATATGTGGTATGTGAAAAGAACACACATGTAATGACTCTGGTTGTTGTTAATAAAAAGAACACACATGCAATGACACTGGTGGATCCATAGGTGGATTTTGAAAAGAGCACACATGCAATGACACTGGTGGATCCATATGTGGTATGTGAAAAGAACACACATGCAATGACTCCAGTTGTTGTTAGTAAAAAGAACACACATGCAATGACACTAGTGGATCCATGTGTGGTCTCTGAAGAGAACACACATTTTAATGACACTGGTGGATCCATGTGTGGTCTCTGAAGAGAACACACATCCAATGACTCTAGCTGTTGTTAGTAAGAAGAGCACAGATCTCAATGACACTGGTGGATACATATGTGGTATGTGAAAAGAACACACCTGCAATGACTCAAGTTGTTGTTAGTAAAAACAGCACATGCAATGACAATGGTGGATCCATGTGTGGTCTCTGAAGAGAACACACATTTCAATGACACTGGTGGATCCATATGTGGTATGTGAAAAGAATAGTCATGAAATGACTCAAGTTGTTGTTAGTAAAAAGAACACACATGCGATGACACTGGTGGATCCATGTGTGGTCTCTGAACAGAACACACATTTCAATGACACTGGTGGATCCATATGTGGTATGTGAAAAGAACACACATGAAATGACTCTAGTTGTTGTTAGTAAAAAGAACAGACATGCAATGACACTGGTGGATCTATGTGTGGTCTCTGAAGAGAAGACACATGCAATAACTCTGGTTGTTGTTAGTAAAAAGTGCACACATGCAATGACACTGGTGGATCCATAGGTGGATTTTGAAAAGAACACACATGCAATGACACTGGTGGATCCATATGTGGTATGTGAAAGGAACACATATGCAATGACTCTGGTTGTTGTTAGTAAAAAGAACACACATGCAATGACACTAGTGGATCCATAGGTGGACTGTGAAAAGAGCACACATGCAATGACACTGGTGGATCCATATGTGGTATGTGAAAAGAACACACATGCAATGACTCCAGTTGTTGTTAGTAAAAAAAGAACACACATGCAATGACACTGGTGGATCCATGTGTGGTCTCTGAAGAGAACACTCATTTTAATGACACTGGTGGATCCATATGTGGTATGTGACAAGAACACACATGCAATGACTCCAATTGTTGTTACTAATAAGAACACACATGCAATGACACTGGTGGATCCATGTGTGGTCTCTCAAGAGAACACACATTTTAATGACACTGGTGGATCCATATGTGGTATGTGAAAAGAACACACATGCAATGACTCTAGTTGTTGTTAGTAAAAAGAACACAAATGCAATGACCACTGGTGGAACACACATGCAATGACTCTGGTTGTTGTCAGTAAAAAGAGCACACATGCAATGAACCTAGTGGATCCATAGGTGGATTTTGAAAAGAACACACATGCAATGACACTAGTGGATACATATGTGGTATGTGAAAAGAACACATATGCAATGACTCCAGTTATTGTTAGTAAAAAGAGCACAGATGCAATGACACTGGTGGATCCATGTGTGGTCTCTAAAGAGAACACACATTTCAATGACACTGGTGGATCCATATGTGGTATGTGAAAAGAATAGTCATGAAATGACTCCAGTTGTTGTTAGTAAAAAGAACACACATGCAATGACACTGGTGGATCCATGTGTGGTCTATAAAGAGAACACACATTTTAATGACACTGGTGGATCCATATGTGGTATGTGAAAAGAACACACATGCAATGACTCCAGTTGTTGTTAAAAAAAGAACACACATGCAATGACACTGGTGGATCCATGTGTGGTCTCTGAAGAGAACACACATGCAATGAATCTGGTTGTTGTTAGTAAAAAAACACACATGCAATGAAACTGGTGGATCCATAGGTGGATTGTGAAAAGAACACACATCCAATGACACTGGTGGATCCATATGTGGTATGTAAAAGAACACACATGCAATGACTCTTGTTGTTGTTAGTAAAAAGAACACACATGCAATGACACTGGTGGATCCATAGGTGGATTGTGAAAAGAACACACATCCAATGACACTGGTGGATCCATATGTGGTATGTGAAAAGAACACACATGCAATGACTCTGGTTGTTGTTAGTAAAAAGAACACACATGCAATGACACTGGTCGATCCATAGGTGGATTGTGAAAAGAGAACACATGGAATGGCACTGGTGGATCCATATGTGGTATGTGAAAAGAACACACATGCAATGACTCCAGTTGTTGTTCGTAAAAAGAACACACATGCAATGACACTGGTGGATCCATGTGTGGTCTCTGAAGGGAACACACATTTTAATGACACTGGTGGATCCATATGTGGTATGTGAAAAGAACACACATGCAATGACTCCAGTTGTTGTTAGTAAAAAGAACACACATGCAATGACACTGGTGGATCCATGTGTGGTCTCGAAGAGAACACACATTTCAATGACCCTAGTGGATCCATATGTGGTATGTGAAAAGAACACACATGAAATGACTCTAGTTGTTGTTAGTAAAAACAACACACATGCAATGACACTGGTGGATCCATATGTGGTATGTGAAAAGAATACACATGCAATGACTCCTGTTGTTGTTAGTAAAGAGAACACACATGCAATGACATCAGGATCCATGTGTGGTCTCTAAAGAGATCACACATTTTAATGACACTGGTGGATCCATATGTGGTATGTGAAAAGAACACACATGCAATGATTCGAGTTGTTGTTAGTAAAAAGAATAGACATGCAATGACACTGGTGATCCATAGGTGGATTGTGAAAAGAGCACACATGCAATGACACTGGTGGATCCATATGTGGTATGTGAAAAGAACACACATGCAATGACTCCAGTTGTTGTTAGTAAAATGAACACACATGCAATGACACTGGTGGATCCATGTGTGGTCTATGAAGAGAACACACATTTTAATGACACTGGTGGATCCATATGTGGTATGTGAAAAGAACACACCTGCAATGACTCCAATTGTTGTTACTAAAAAGAACACACATGCAATGACACTGGTGGATCCATGTGTGGTCTCTCAAGATAACACACATTTTAATGACACTGGTGGATCCATATGTGGTATGTGAAAATAACACACATGCAATCACTCCAGTTGTTGTTAGTAAAAAGAACACACGTGCAATGACATTGGAGGATCCATGTGCGTTCTCTGAAGAGAACACACATTTCAATGACACTGGTGGATCCATATGTGGTATGTGAAAAGAACACACATTTCAATGACACTGGTGGATCCACATGTGGTATGTGAAAAGAACACACATGCAATGACTCTAGCTGTTGTTAGTAAAAATAACACACATGCAATGATACTGGTGGATCCATGTCTGGTCTCTGAAGAGAACACACATTTTAATGACACTGGTGGATCCATATGTGGTATGTGAAAAGAACACACATGCAATGACTCCAGTTGTTGTTAGTAAAAAGAACACACATGAATGACACTGGTGGATCCATGTGTAGTCTCTGAAGAGAACACACATGCAATGACTCTGGTTGTTTTTAGTAAAAAGAGCACACATGCAATGACACCGGTGGATCCGTAGGTGGATTATGAAAAGAACACACATGCAATGACACTGGTGGATCCATATGTGGTATGTAAAAGAACACACATGCAATGACTCTGGTTGTTGTTAGTAAAAAGAACACCCATGCAATGACACTGGTGGATCCATACGTGGATTGTGAAAAGAGCACACATGCAATGACACTGGTGGATCCATATGTGGTATGTGAAAAGAACATACATGAAATGACTCCAGTTGTTGTTAGTAAAAAGAACACACATGCAATGACGTTGGTGGATCCATGTGTGGTCTCTGAAGAGAGCACACATTTTAATGACACTGGTGGATCCATATGTGGTATGTGAAAAGAACACACATGCAATGACTCGAGTTGTTGTTAGTAAAAAGAACACACATGCTATGACACTAGTGGATCCATGTGTGGTCCCTGAAGAGAACACACATGCAATGACACTGGTGGATCCATAGGTGGATTGTTAAAAGAACACACATGAAATGACTCCAGTTGTTGTTAGTAAAAAGAACACACATGCAATGACACTAATGGATCTATTTGTGGTTTCTAAAGAGAACACACATGCAATGACTGTGGTTGTTGTCAGAAAAAAGAGCACACATGCAATGACACTAGTGGATCCATAGGTGGATTGTGAAAAGAACACACATGCAATGACACTGGTGGATACATATGTGGTATGTGAAAAGAACACACATTCAATGACTCCAGTTGTTGTTAGTAAAAAGAGCACACATGCAATGACATTGGTGGATCCATGTGTGGTCTCTGAAGAGAACACACATTTCAATGACAGTGGTGGATCCATATGTGGTATGTGAAAAGAATAGTCATGAAATGACTCCAGTTGTTGTTAGTAAAAAGAACACACATGCAATGACACTGGTGGATCCATGTGTGGTCTCTGAAGAGAACACACATTTTAAAGACACTGGTGGATCCATATGTGGTATGTGAAAAGAACACACATGCAATGAATCCAGTTGTTGTTAGTAAAAAGAACACACATGCAATGACACTGGTGGATCCATGTGTGGTCTCTGAAGAGAACACACATGCAATAACTCAGGTTGTTGTTAGTAAAAAGACCACACATGCAATGACACCGGTCGATCCATAGGTGGATTATGAAAAGAACACACATGGAATGACACTGGTGGATCCATATGTGGTATGTAAAAGAACACACATGCAATGACTCTGGTTGTTGTTAGTAAAAATAACACACATGCAATGACACTGGTGGATCCATAGTTGGATTGTGAAAAGAACATACATGTAATGATACTGGTAGATCCATATGTTGTATGTGAAAAGACCACACATGCAATGACTCTGGTTGTTGTTAGTAAAAAGAACACACATGCAATAACACTAGTGGATCCATAGGTGGATTGTGAAAAGGGCACACATGCAATGACACTGGTGGATCCATATGTGGTATGTGAAAAGAACACAAATGCAATGACTCCAGTTCTTGTTAGTAAAAAGAACACACATGCAATGACACTAGTGGATCCATGTGTGGTCTCTGAAGAGAACACACATTTTAATGACACTAGTGGATCCATATGTGGTATGTGAAAAGAACACACATGCAATGACTCTGGTTGTTGTTAGTAAAAAGAACACATATGCGATGAAACTGGTGGATCCATAGGTGGATTGTGAAAAGAGCACACATGCAATGACACTGGTGGATCCATATGTGGTATGTGAAAAGAACACACATGCGATGACTCCAATTTTTGTTACTAAAATGAACACACATGCAATGAAACTGGTGGATCCATGTGTGGTCTCTCGAGGGAACACACATTTTAATGACACTTGTGGATCCATATGTGGTATGTGAATAGAACACACATGCAATGACTGTAGTTGTTGTTAGTAAAAAGAACACACGTGCAATGACACTGGTGGATCCATGTGTGTTCTCTGAAAAGAACATACATGCAATGACTCTGATTGTTGTCAGTAAAAAGAGCATACATGCAATGACACTAGTGGATCCATAGGTGGATTGTGAAAAGAACACACATGCAATCACACTGGTGGATACATATGTGGTATGTGAAAAGAACACGCATGCAATTACTCTAGTTGTTGTTAGTAAAAAGAGCACACATGCAATGACACTGGTGGATCCATGTGTGGTCTCTGAAGATAACACACATTTCAATGACACTGGTGGATCCATATGTGGTATGTGAAAAGAATAGTCATGAAATGACTCCAGTTATTGTTAGTAAAAAGAACACACATGCAATGACACTGGTGGATCCATGTGTGGTCTCTGAAGAGAACACACATTTTAATGACACTGGTGGATCCATATGTGGTATGTGAAAAGAACACACATGCAATGACTCCAGTTGTTGTTAGTAAAAAGAACACACATGCAATGACACTGGTGGATCCATGTGTAGTCTCTGAAGAGAACACACATGCAATGACTCTGGTTGTTGTTAGTAAAAAGAGCACACATGCAATGACACCGGTGGATCCATAGGTGGATTATGAAAAGAACACACATGCAATGACACTGGTGGATCCATATGTGGTATGTAAAAGAACACACATGCAATGACTCTGGTTATTGTTAGTAAATAGAACACCCATGCAATGACACTGGTGGATCCATACGTGGATTGTGGAAAGAGCACACATGCAATGACACTGGTGGATCCATATGTGGTATGTGAAAAGAACACACATGAAATGACTCCAGTTGTTGTTAGTAAAAAGAACACACATGCAATGACACTGGTGGATCTATGTGTGGTTTCTAAAGAGAACACACATGCAATGACTCTGGTTGTTGTTAGAAAAAAGAGCACACATGCAATGACACTAGGGGATCCATAGGTGGATTGTGAAAAGAACACACATGCAATGACAGTGGTGGATACATATGTGATATGTGAAAAGAACACACATGCAATGACTCCAGTTGTTGTTAGTAAAAAGAGCACACATGCAATGACACTAGTGGATCCATGTGTGGTCTCTGAAGAGAACACACATTTCAACGACACTGGTGGATCCATATGTGGTATGTGAAAAGAATAGTCATGAAATGACTCCAGTTGTTGTTAGTAAAAAGAACACACATGTAATGACACTAGTGGATCAATGTGTGGTCTCTGAAGAGAACACACATTTTAATGACATTGGTGGATCCATATGTGGTATGTGAAAAGAACATACATGCAATGACTCCAGTTGTTGTTAGTAAAAAGAACACACATGCAATGACACTGGTGGATCCATGTGTGGTCTCTGAAGAGAACACACATGCAATGACTCTGGTTGTTGTTAGTAAAAAGAGCACACATGCAATGACACCGGTGGATCCATAGGTGGATTGTGAAAAGAACACACATGCAATGACACTGGTGGATCCATATGTGGTATGTAAAAGAACACACATGCAATGACTCTGGTTGTTGTTAGTAAAAAGAACACACATGCAATGACACTGGTGGATCCATAGGTGGATTGTGAAAAGAACACACATGTAATGATACTAGTAGATCAATATGTTGTATGTGAAAAGAGCACACATGCAATGACTCTGGTTGTTGTTAGTAAAAAGAACACACATGCAATGACACTGGTGGATCCATAGGTGGATTGTGAAAAGAGCACACATGCAATGACACTGGTGGATCCATATGTGGTATGTGAAAAGAACACACATGCAATGACTCTAGTTCTTGTTAGTAAAAAGAACACACATGCAATGACACTAGTGGATCCATGTATGGTCTCTGAAGAGAACACACATTTTAATGACACTAGTGGATTCATATGTGGTATGTGAAAAGAACACACATGCAATGACTCTGGTTGTTGTTAGTAAAAAGAACACACATGCAATGACACTGGTGGATCCATAGGTGGATTGTGAAAAGAGCACACATGCAATGACACTGGTGGATCCATATGTGGTATGTGAAAAGAACACACATGCAATGACTCCAATTTTTGTTACTAAAAAGAACACACATGCAATGAAACTGGTGGATCCATGTGTGGTCTCTCAAGGGAACACACATTTTAATGACACTTGTGGATCCATATGTGGTATGTGAATAGAACACACATGCAATGACTGTAGTTGTTGTTAGTAAAAAGAACACACGTGCAATGACACTGGTGGATCCATGTGTGTTCTTTGAAGAGAACATTCATGCAATGACTCTGATTGTTGTCAGTAAAAAGAGCACACATGCAATGACACTAGTGAATCCATAGGTGGATTGTGAAAAGAACACACATGCAATCACACTGGTGGATACATATGTGGTATGTGAAAAGAACACGCATGTAATGACTCTAGTTGTTGTTAATAAAAAGAGCACACATGCAATGCCACTGGTGGATCCATGTGTGGTATCTGAAGATAACACACATTTCAATGACACTGGTGGATCTATATGTGGTATGTGAAAAGAATAGTCATGAAATGACTCCAGTTATTGTTAGTAAAAAGAACACACATGCAATGACACTGGTGGATCCATGTGTGGTCTCTGAAGAGAACACACATTTTAATGACACTGGTGGATCCATATGTGGTATGTGAAAAGAACACACATGCAATGACTCCAGTTGTTGTTAGTAAAAAGAACACACATGCAATGACACTGGTGCATCCATGTGTGGTCTCTGAAGAGAACACACATGCAATGACTCTGGTTGTTTTTAGTAAAAAGAGCACACATGCAATGACACCGGTGGATCCATCGGTGGATTATGAAAAGAACACACATGCAATGACACTGGTGGATCCATCTGTGGTATGTAAAAAGAACACACATGCAATGACTCTGGTTATTGTTAGTAAATAGAACACCCATGCAATGACACTGGTGGATCCATACGTGGATTGTGAAAAGAGCACACATGCAATGACACTGGTGGATCCATATGTGGTATGTGAAAAGAACACACATGAAATGACTCCAGTTGTTGTTAGTAAAAAGAACACACATGCAATGACACTGGTGGATCAATGTGTGGTTTCTAAAGAGAACACACATGCAATGACTCTGGTTGTTGTCAGAAAAAAGAGCACACATGCAATGACACTACTGGATCCATAGGTGGATTGTGAAAAGAACACACATGCAATGACACTGGTGGATACATATGTGATATGTGAAAAGAACACACATGCAATGACTCCAGTTGTTGTTAGTAAAAACAGCACACATGCAATGACACTAGTGGATCCATGTGTGGTCTCTGAAGAGAACACACATTTCAATGACACTGGTGGATCCATATGTGGTATGTGAAAAGAATAGTCATGAAATGACTCCAGTTGTTGTTAGTAAAAAGAACACACATGCAATGGCACTTGTGGATCAATGTGTGGTCTCTGAAGAGAACACACATTTTAATGCCATTGGTGGGTCCATATGTGGTATGTGAAAAGAACACACATGCAATGACTCCAGTTGTTTTTAGTAAAAAGAACACACATGCAATGACATCAGGATCCATGTGTGGTCTCTGAAGAGAACACACATGCAATTACTCTGGTTGTTGTTAGTAAAAAGAGCACACATGCAATGACACCGGTGGATCCATAGATGGATTGTGAAAAGAACACACATGCAATGACACTGGTGGATCCATATGTGGTATGTAAAAGAACACACATGCAATGACTCTGGTTGTTGTTAGTAAAAAGAACACACATGCAATGACACTGGTGGATCCATAGGTGGATTGTGAAAAGAACACACATGTAATGATACTAGTAGATCCATATGTTGTATGTGAAAAGAACAAACATGCAATGACTCTGGTTGTTGTTAGTAAAAAGAACACACATGCAATGACACTGGTGGATCCATAGGTGGATTGTGAAAAGAGCACACATGCAATGACACTGGTGGATCCTGTGTGGTATGTGAAAAGAACACACATGCAATGACTCTAGTTCTTGTTAGTAAAAAGAACACACATGCAATGACACTAGTGGATCCATGTGTGGTCTCTGAAGAGAACACACATTTTAATGACACTAGTGGATTCATATGTGGTATGTGAAAAGAACACACATGCAATGACTCTGGTTGTTGTTAGTAAAAAGAACACACATGCAATGACACTGGTGGATCCATACGTGGATTGTGAAAAGAGCACACATGCAATGACACTGGTGGATCCATATGTGGTATGTGAAAAGAACACACATGCAATGACTCCAATTTTTGTTACTAAAAAGAACACACATGCAATGAAACTGGTGGATCCATGTGTGGTCTCTCAAGGGAACACACATTTTAATGACACTTGTGGAAACATATGTGGTATGTGAATAGAACACACATGCAATGACTGTAGTTGTTGTTAGTAAAAAGAACACACGTGCAATGACACTGGTGGATCCATGTGTGTTTTCTGAAGAGAACATACATGCAATGACTCTAATTGTTGTCAGTAAAAAGAGCACACATGCAATGACACTAGTGGATCCATAGGTGGATTGTGAAAAGAACACACATGAAATCACACTAGTGGATACATATGTGGTATGTGAAAAGAACACGCATGCAATGACTCTAGTTGTTGTTAGTAAAAAGAGCACACATGCAATGACACTGGTGGATCCATGTGTGGTCTCTGAAGATAACACACATTTCAATGACACTGGTGGATCCATATGTGGTATGTGAAAAGAATAGTCATGAAATGACTCCAGTTATTGTTAGTAAAAAGAACACACATGCAATGACACTAGTGGATCCATGTGTGGTCTCTGAAGAGAACACACATTTCAATGACACTGGTGGATCCATATGTGGTATGTGAAAAGAATAGTCATGAAATGTCTCCAGTTGTTGTTAGTAAAAAGAACACACATGCAATGGCACTTGTGGATCAATGTGTGGTCTCTGAAGAGAACACACATTTTAATGCCATTGGTGGGTCCATATGTGGTATGTGAAAAGAACACACATGCAATGACTCCAGTTGTTTTTAGTAAAAAGAACACACATGCAATGACACTGGTGGATCCATGTGTGGTCTCTGAAGAGAACACACATGCAATTACTCTGGTTGTTGTTAGTAAAAAGAGCACACATGCAATGACACCGGTGGATCCATAGATGGATTGTGAAAAGAACACACATGCAATGACACTGGTGGATCCATATGTGGTATGTAAAAGAACACACATGCAATGACTCTGGTTGTTGTTAGTAAAAAGAACACACATGCAATGACACTGGTGGATCCATAGGTGGATTGTGAAAAGAACACACATGTAATGATACTAGTAGATCCATATGTTGTATTTGAAAAGAACAAAAATTCAATGACTCTGTTTGTTTTTAGTAAAAAGAACACACATGCAATGACACTGGTGGATCCATAGGTGGATTGTGAAAAGAGCACACATGCAATGACACTGGTGGATCCTGTGTGGTATGTGAAAAGAACACACATGCAATGACTCTAGTTCTTGTTAGTAAAAAGAACACACATGCAATGACACTAGTGGATCCATGTGTGGTCTCTGAAGAGAACACACATTTTAATGACACTGGTGGATCCATATATGGTATGTGAAAAGAACACACATGCAATGACTCCGGTTGTTGTTAGTAAAAAAACACACATGCAATGACACTGGTGGATCCATACGTGGATTGTGAAAAGAGCACACATGCAATGACACTGGTGGATCCATATGTGGTATGTGAAAAGAACACACATGCAATGACTCCAATTTTTGTTACTAAAAAGAACACACATGCAATGAAACTGGTGGATCCATGTGTGGTCTCTCAAGGGAACACACATTTTAATGACACTTGTGGAAACATATGTGGTATGTGAATAGAACACACATGCAATGACTGTAGTTGTTGTTAGTAAAAGAACACACGTGCAATGACACTGGTGGATCCATGTGTTTTTCAAGAGAACATACATGCAATGACTCTAATTGTTGTCAGTAAAAAGAGCACACATGCAATGACACTAGTGGATCCATAGGTGGATTGTGAAAAGAACACACATGAAATCACACTAGTGGATACATATGTGGTATGTGAAAAGAACACGCATGCAATGACTCTAGTTGTTGTTAGTAAAAAGAGCACACATGCAATGACACTGGTGGATCCATGTGTGGTCTCTGAAGATAACACACATTTCAATGACACTGGTGGATCCATATGTGGTATGTGAAAAGAATAGTCATGAAATGACTCCAGTTATTGTTAGTAAAAAGAACACACATGCAATGACACTAGTGGATCCATGTGTGGTCTCTGAAGAGAACACACATTTCAATGACACTAGTGGATCCATATGTGGTATGTGAAAAGAATAGTCATGAAATGACTCCAGTTGTTGTTAGTGAAAAGAACACACATGCAATGACACTGGTGGATCAATGTGTGGTCTCTGAAGAGAACACACATTTTAATGACATTGGTGGATCCATATGTGGTATGTGAAAAGAACACACATGCAATGACTCAAGTTGTTGTTAGTAAAAAGAACACACATGCAATGACACTGGTGGATCCATGTGTGGTCTCTCAAGAGAACACACATGCAATGACTCTGGTTTTTGTTAGTAAAAATAGCACACATGCAATGACACCGGTGGATCCATAGGTGGATTGTGAAAAGAACAGACATGCAATGACACTGGTGGATCCATATGTGGTATGTAAAAGAACACACATGCAATGACTCTGGTTGTTGTTAGTAAAAAGAACACACATGCAATGACACTGGTGGATCCATAGGTGGATTGTGAAAAGAACACACATGTAATGATACTAGTAGATCAATATGTTGTATGTGAAAAGAGCACACATGCAATGACTCTGGTTGTTGTTACAAAAAGAACACACATGCAATGACACTGGTGGATCCATAGGTGGATTGTGAAAAGAGCACACATGCAATGACACTGGTGGATCCATATGTGGTATCTAAAAAGAACACACATGCAATGACTCTAGTTCTTGTTAGTAAAAAGAACACACATGCAATGACACTAGTCATTCCATGTGTGGTCTCTTAAGAGAACACACATTAGAATGACCCTGGTGGATCCATATGTGGTATGTGAAAAGAACACACATGCAATGACTAGAGTTGTTGTTAGTTAAAAGAACACACATGCAATGACACTGGTGGATCCATGTGTGGTCTCTGAAGAGAACACACATGCAATGACTCTGGTTGTTGTTAGTAAAAAGAGCACACATGCAATGACACCGGTGGATCCATAGGTGGATCGTGAAAAGAACACACATGCAATGACACTGGTGGATCCATATGTGGTATGTAAAAGAACACACATGCAATGACTCTGGTTGTTGTTAGTAAAAAGAACACACATGCAATGACACTGGTGGATCCATAGGTGGATTGTGAAAAGAACACACATGTAATGATACTGGTAGATCCATATGTTGTATGTGAAAAGAACACACATGCAATGACTCTGGTTGTTGTTAGTAAAAAGAACACACATGCAATAACACTGGTGGATCCATAGGTGGATTGTGAAAAGAGCACACATGCAATGACACTGGTGGATCCATATGTGGTATGTGAAAAGAACACACATGCAATGACTCCAGTTCTTGTTAGTAAAAAGAACACACATGCAATGACACTAGTGGATCCATGTGTGGTCTCTGAAGAGAACACACATTTTAATGACCCTGGTGGATCCATATGTGGTATGTGAAAAGAACACACATGTAATGACTCCAGTTGTTGTTAGTAAAAAGAACACACATGCAATGACACTGGTGGATCCATGTGTGGTCTCTGAAGAGAACACACATGCAATGACTCTGGTTGTTGTTAGTAAAAAGAGCACACATGCAATGACACCGGTGGATCCATAGGTGGATTGTGAAAAGAACACACATGCAATGACACTGGTGGATCCATATGTGGTATGTAAAAGAACACACATGCAATGACTCTGGTTGTTGTTAGTAAAAAGAACACACATGCAATGACACTGGTGGATCCATGTGTGGTCTCTGAAGAGAACACACATTTTAATGACACTAGTGGATTCATATGTGGTATGTGAAAAGAACACACATGCAATGACTCTGGTTGTTGTTAGTAAAAAGAACACACATGCAATGACACTGGTGGATCCATCGGTGGATTGTGAAAAGAGCACACATGCAATGACACTGGTGGATCCATATGTGGTATGTGAAAAGAACACACATGCAATGACTCCAATTTTTGTTACTAAAAAGAACACACATGCAATGAAACTGGTGGATCCATGTGTGGTCTCTCAAGGGAACACACATTTTAATGACACTTGTGGAAACATATGTGGTATGTGAATAGAACACACATGCAATGACTGTAGTTGTTGTTAGTAAAAAGAACACACGTGCAATGACACTGGTGGATCCATGTGTGTTTTCTGAAGAGAACATACATGCAATGACTCTAATTGTTGTCAGTAAAAAGAGCACACATGCAATGACACTAGTGGATCCATAGGTGGATTGTGAAAAGAACACACATGAAATCACACTAGTGGATACATATGTGGTATGTGAAAAGAACACGCATGCAATGACTCTAGTTGTTGTTAGTAAAAAGAGCACACATGCAATGACACTGGTGGATCCATGTGTGGTCTCTGAAGATAACACACATTTCAATGACACTGGTGGATCCATATGTGGTATGTGAAAAGAATAGTCATGAAATGACTCCAGTTATTGTTAGTAAAAAGAACACACATGCAATGACACTAGTGGATCCATGTGTGGTCTCTGAAGAGAACACACATTTCAATGACACTGGTGGATCCATATGTGGTATGTGAAAAGAATAGTCATGAAATGACTCCAGTTGTTGTTAGTAAAAAGAACACACATGCAATGGCACTTGTGGATCAATGTGTGGTCTCTGAAGAGAACACACATTTTAATGCCATTGGTGGGTCCATATGTGGTATGTGAAAAGAACACACATGCAATGACTCCAGTTGTTTTTAGTAAAAAGAACACACATGCAATGACACTGGTGGATCCATGTGTGGTCTCTGAAGAGAACACACATGCAATTACTCTGGTTGTTGTTAGTAAAAAGAGCACACATGCAATGACACCGGTGGATCCATAGATGGATTGTGAAAAGAACACACATGCAATGACACTGGTGGATCCATATGTGGTATGTAAAAGAACACACATGCAATGACTCTGGTTGTTGTTAGTAAAAAGAACACACATGCAATGACACTGGTGGATCCATAGGTGGATTGTGAAAAGAACACACATGTAATGATACTAGTAGATCCATATGTTGTATGTGAAAAGAACAAACATGCAATGACTCTGGTTGTTGTTAGTAAAAAGAACACACATGCAATGACACTGGTGGATCCATAGGTGGATTGTGAAAAGAGCACACATGCAATGACACTGGTGGATCCTGTGTGGTATGTGAAAAGAACACACATGCAATGACTCTAGTTCTTGTTAGTTAAAAGAACACACATGCAATGACACTAGTGGATCCATGTGTGGTCTCTGTAGAGAACACACATTTTAATGACACTAGTGGATTCATATGTGGTATGTGAAAAGAACACACATGCAATGACTCTTGTTGTTAGTAAAAAGAACACACATGAAATGACACTGGTGTATCCATCGTGGATTGTGAAAAGAGCACACATGCAATGACACTGGTGGATCCATATGTGGTATGTGAAAAGAACACACATGCAATGACTCCAATTTTTGTTACTAAAAAGAACACACATGCAATGAAACTGGTGGATCCATGTGTGGTCTCTCAAGGGAACACACATTTTAATGACACTTGTGGAAACATATGTGGTATGTGAATAGAACACACATGCAATGACTGTAGTTGTTGTTAGTAAAAAGAACACACGTGCAATGACACTGGTGGATCCATGTGTGTTTTCTGAAGAGAACATACATGCAATGACTCTAATTGTTGTCAGTAAAAAGAGCACACATGCAATGACACTAGTGGATCCATAGGTGGATTGTGAAAAGAACACACATGAAATCACACTAGTGGATACATATGTGGTATGTGAAAAGAACACGCATGCAATGACTCTAGTTGTTGTTAGTAAAAAGAGCACACATGCAATGACACTGGTGGATCCATGTGTGGTCTCTGAAGATAACACACATTTCAATGACACTGGTGGATCCATATGTGGTATGTGAAAAGAATAGTCATGAAATGACTCCAGTTATTGTTAGTAAAAAGAACACACATGCAATGACACTAGTGGATCCATGTGTGGTCTCTGAAGAGAACACACATTTCAATGACACTGGTGGATCCATATGTGGTATGTGAAAAGAATAGTCATGAAATGACTCCAGTTGTTGTTAGTGAAAAGAACACACATGCAATGACACTGGTGGATCAATGTGTGGTCTCTGAAGAGAACACACATTTTAATGACATTGGTGGATCCATATGTGGTATGTGAAAAGAACACACATGCAATGACTCCAGTTGTTGTTAGTAAAAAGAACACACATGCAATGACATCAGGATCCATGTGGTCTCTCAAGAGAACACACATGCAATGACTCTGGTTGTTGTTAGTAAAAATAGCACACATGCAATGACACCGGTGGATCCATAGGTGGATTGTGAAAAGAACAGACATGCAATGACACTGGTGGATCCATATGTGGTATGTAAAAGAACACACATGCAATGACTCTGGTTGTTGTTAGTAAAAAGAACACACATGCAATGACACTGGTGGATCCATAGGTGGATTGTGAAAAGAACACACATGTAATGATACTAGTAGATCAATATGTTGTATGTGAAAAGAGCACACATGCAATGACTCTGGTTGTTGTTACAAAAAGAACACACATGCAATGACACTGGTGGATCCATAGGTGGATTGTGAAAAGAGCACACATGCAATGACACTGGTGGATCCATATGTGGTATCTGAAAAGAACACACATGCAATGACTCTAGTTCTTGTTAGTAAAAAGAACACACATGCAATGACACTAGTCATTCCATGTGTGGTCTCTTAAGAGAACACACATTTTAATGACCCTGGTGGATCCATATGTGGTATGTGAAAAGAACACACATGCAATGACTCCAGTTGTTGTTAGTAAAAAGAACACACATGCAATGACATCAGGATCCATGTGTGGTCTCTGAAGAGAACACACATGCAATGACTCTGGTTGTTGTTAGTAAAAAGAGCACACATGCAATGACACCGGTGGATCCATAGGTGGATCGTGAAAAGAACACACATGCAATGACACTGGTGGATCCATATGTGGTATGTAAAAGAACACACATGCAATGACTCTGGTTGTTGTTAGTAAAAAGAACACACATGCAATGACACTGGTGGATCCATAGGTGGATTGTGAAAAGAACACACATGTAATGATACTGGTAGATCCATATGTTGTATGTGAAAAGAACACACATGCAATGACTCTGGTTGTTGTTAGTAAAAAGAACACACATGCAATAACACTGGTGGATCCATAGGTGGATTGTGAAAAGAGCACACATGCAATGACACTGGTGGATCCATATGTGGTATGTGAAAAGAACACACATGCAATGACTCCAGTTCTTGTTAGTAAAAAGAACACACATGCAATGACACTAGTGGATCCATGTGTGGTCTCTGAAGAGAACACACATTTTAATGACCCTGGTGGATCCATATGTGGTATGTGAAAAGAACACACATGTAATGACTCCAGTTGTTGTTAGTAAAAAGAACACACATGCAATGACATCTAGTGGATCCATGTGTGGTCTCTGAAGAGAACACACATGCAATGACTCTGGTTGTTGTTAGTAAAAAGAGCACACATGCAATGACACCGGTGGATCCATAGGTGGATTGTGAAAAGAACACACATGCAATGACACTGGTGGATCCATATGTGGTATGTAAAAGAACACACATGCAATGACTCTGGTTGTTGTTAGTAAAAAGAACACACATGCAATGACACTGGTGTTTCCATTTGTGTTCTCTGATGAGAACACAGATTTTAATGACACTAGTGGATTCATATGTGGTATGTGAAAAGAACACACATGCAATGACTCTGGTTGTTGTTAGTAAAAAGAACACACATGCAATGACACTGGTGGATCTATACGTGGATTGTGAAAAGAGCACACATGCAATGACACTGGTGGATCCATATGTGGTATGTGAAAAGAACACACATGCAATGACTCCAATTTTTGTTACTAAAAGAACACATGCATGCAATGAGGTGGATCCATGTGTGGTCTCTCAAGGAACACACACATTTTAATGACACTTGTGGAAACAGATGTGGTATGTGAATAGAACACACATGCAATGACTGTAGTTGTTGTTAGTAAAAAGAACACACGTGCAATGACACTGGTGGATCCATGTGTGTTTTCTGAAGAGAACATACATGCAATGACTCTAATTGTTGTCGAAAAGAGCACACATGCAATGACACGAGTGGATCCATAGGTGGATTGGGAAAAGAACACACATGAAATCACACTAGTGGATACATATGTGGTATGTGAAAAGAACACGCATGCAATGACTCTAGTTGTTGTTAGTAAAAAGAGCACACATGCAATGACACTGGTGGATCCATGTGTGGTCTCTCAAGATAACACACATTACAATGACACTGGTGTATCCATATGTGGTATCACAAAAGAATAGACATCAAATGACTCAGTTATTGTTAGTAAAAGAACACACATGCAATGACACTAGTGGATCCATGTGGTCTCTGAAGAACACACATTTCAATGACACTGGTGGATCCATATGTGGTATGGGTAATGAATAGTCATGAAATGTCTCCAGTTTTTGGTAGTGAATAGAACACAGTTGCAATGGCACGAGTGGATCCATGTGTGGTCTCAAGAGAACACACACATTTTAATGACATTGGTGGATCCATATGTGGTATGTGAAAAGAACACACATGCAATGACTCCAGTTGTTGTTAGTAAAAAGAACACACATGCAATGACACTGGTGGATCCATGTGTGGTCTCTCAAGAGAACACACATGCAATGACTCTGGTTGTTGTTAGTAAAAATAGCACACATGCAATGACACCGGTGGATCCATAGGTGGATTGTGAAAAGAACAGACATGCAATGACACTGGTGGATCCATATGTGGTATGTAAAAGAACACACATGCAATGACTCTGGTTGTTGTTAGTAAAAAGAACACACATGCAATGACACTGGTGGATCCATAGGTGGATTGTGAAAAGAACACACATGTAATGATACTAGTAGATCAATATGTTGTATGTGAAAAGAGCACACATGCAATGACTCTGGTTGTTGTTACAAAAAGAACACACATGCAATGACACTGGTGGATCCATAGGTGGATTGTGAAAAGAGCACACATGCAATGACACTGGTGGATCCATATGTGGTATCTGAAAAGAACACACATGCAATGACTCTAGTTCTTGTTAGTAAAAAGAACACACATGCAATGACACTAGTCATTCCATGTGTGGTCTCTTAAGAGAACACACATTTTAATGACCCTGGTGGATCCATATGTGGTATGTGAAAAGAACACACATGCAATGACTCCAGTTGTTGTTAGTAAAAAGAACACACATGCAATGACACTGGTGGATCCATGTGTGGTCTCTGAAGAGAACACACATGCAATGACTCTGGTTGTTGTTAGTAAAAAGAGCACACATGCAATGACACCGGTGGATCCATAGGTGGATCGTGAAAAGAACACACATGCAATGACACTGGTGGATCCATATGTGGTATGTAAAAGAACACACATGCAATGACTCTGGTTGTTGTTAGTAAAAAGAACACACATGCAATGACACTGGTGGATCCATAGGTGGATTGTGAAAAGAACACACATGTAATGATACTGGTAGATCCATATGTTGTATGTGAAAAGAACACACATGCAATGACTCTGGTTGTTGTTAGTAAAAAGAACACACATGCAATAACACTGGTGGATCCATAGGTGGATTGTGAAAAGAGCACACATGCAATGACACTGGTGGATCCATATGTGGTATGTGAAAAGAACACACATGCAATGACTCCAGTTCTTGTTAGTAAAAAGAACACACATGCAATGACACTAGTGGATCCATGTGTGGTCTCTGAAGAGAACACACATTTTAATGACCCTGGTGGATCCATATGTGGTATGTGAAAAGAACACACATGTAATGACTCCAGTTGTTGTTAGTAAAAAGAACACACATGCAATGACACTGGTGGATCCATGTGTGGTCTCTGAAGAGAACACACATGCAATGACTCTGGTTGTTAGTAAAAAGAGCACACATGCAATGACACCGGTGGATCCATAGGTGGATTGTGAAAAGAACACACATGCAATGACACTGGTGGATCCATATGTGGTATGTAAAAGAACACACATGCAATGACTCTGGTTGTTGTTAGTAAAAAGAACACACATGCAATGACACTGGTGGATCCATAGTTGGATTGTGAAAAGAACACACATGTAATGATACTGGTAGATCCATATGTTGTATGTGAAAAGAACACACATGCAATGACTCTGGTTGTTGTTAGTAAAAAGAACACACATGCAATAACACTGGTGGATCCATAGGTGGATTGTGAAAAGAGCACACATGCAATGACACTGGTGGATCCATATGTGGTATGTGAAAAGAACACACATGCAATGACTCCAGTTCTTGTTAGTAAAAAGAACACACATGCAATGACACTAGTGGATCCATGTGTGGTCTCTGAAGAGAACACACATTTTAATGACACTAGTGGACCCATGTGTGGTATGTGAAAAGAACACACATGCAATGACTCTGGTTGTTGTTAGTAAAAAAACACACATGCGATGACACTAGTGGATCCATAGGTGGATTGTGAAAAGAGCACACATGCAATGACACTGGTGGATCCATATGTGGTATGTGAAAATAACACACATGCAATGACTCCAATTTTTGTTACTAAAAAGAACACACATGCAATGAAACTGGTGGATCCATGTGTGGTCTCTCAAGGGAACACACATTTTAATGACACTGGTGGATCCATATGTGGTATGTGAATAGAACACACATGCAATGACTCTAGTTGTTGTTAGTAAAAAGAACACACGTGCAATGACACTGGTGGATCCATGTGTGTTCTCTGAAGAGAACATACATGCAATGACTCTGATTGTTGTCAGTAAAAAGAGCACACATGCAATGACACTAGTGGATCCATAGGTGGATTGTGAAAATAACACACATGCAAGGACACTGGTGGACACATATGTGGTATGTGAAAAGAACACGCATGCAATGACTCTAGTTGTTGTTAGTAAAAAGAGCACACATGCAATGACACTGGTGGATCCATGTGTGGTCTCTCAAGAGAACACACATTTTAATGACACTGGTGGATCCATATGTGGTATGTGAAAATAATAGTCATGAAATGAGTCCAGTTGTTGTTAGTAAAAAGAACACACATGCAATGACACTGGTGGATCCATGTGTGGTCTCTGAAGAGAACACACATTTTAATGACACTGGTGGATCCATATGTGGTATGTGAAAAGAACACACATGCAATGACTCCAGTTGTTATTAGTAAAAAGAACACACATGCAATGACACTGGTGGATCCATGTGTGGTCTCTGAAGAGAACACACATTTTAATGACACTGGTGGATCCATATGTGGTATGTGAAAAGAACACACATGCAATGACTCCAGTTGTTGTTAGTAAAAAGAACACACATGCAATGACACTGGTGGATCCATGTGTGGTCTCTGAAGAGAACACACATTTCAATGACACTGGTGGATCCATATATGGTATGTGAAAATAATAGTCATGAAATGACTCTAGTTGTTGTTAGTAAAAAGAACACACATGCAATGACACTGGTGGATCCATGTGTGATCTCTGAAGAGAACAGACATTTTAATGACACTGGTGGATCCATATGTGGTATGTGAAAAGAACACACATGCAATGACTCCAGTTGTTGTTAGTAAAAAGAACACACATGCAATGACACTGGTGGATCCATGTGTGGTCTCTGAAGAGAACACACATGCAATGACTCTGGTTGTTTTTAGTAAAAAGAGCACACATGCAATGACACCGGTGGATCCATAGGTGGATTATGAAAAGAACACACATGCAATGACACTGGTGGATCCATATGTGGTATGTAAAAGAACACACATGCAATGACTCTGGTTATTGTTAGTAAATAGAACACCTATGCAATGACACTGGTGGATCCATACGTGGATTCTGAAAAGAGCACACATGCAATGACACTGGTGGATCCATACGTGGTATGTGAAAAGAACACACATGCAATGACTCCAGTTGTTGTTAGTAAAACGAACACACATGCAATGACGCTGGTGGATCCATGTGTGGTCTCTGAAGAGAGCACACATTTTAATGACACTGGTGGATCCATATGTGGTATGTGAAAAGAACACACATGCAATGACTCGAGTTGTTGTTAGTAAAAAGAACGCACATGCAATGACACTAGTGGATCCATGTGTGGTCCCTGAAGAGAACACACATGCAATGACACTGGTGGATCCATAGGTGGATTGTCAAAAGAACACACATGAATTGACTCTAGTTGTTGTTAGTAAAAAGAACACACATGCAATGACACTGGTGGATCTATGTGTGGTTTCTAAAGAGAACACACATGCAATGACTCTGGTTGTTGTCAGAAAAAGGAGCACACATGCAATGACACTAGTGGATCCATAGGTGGATTGTGAAAAGAACACACATGCAATGACACTGGTGGATACATATGTGATATGTGAAAAGAACACACATGCAATGACTCCAGTTGTTGTTAGTAAAAAGAGCACACATGCAATGACACTGGTGGATCCATGTGTGGTCTCTGAAGAGAACACACATTTCAATGACACTGGTGGATCCATATGTGGTATGTGAAAAGAATAGTCATGAAATGACTCCAGTTGTTGTTAGTAAAAAGAACACACATGCAATGACACTGGTGGATCCATGTGTGGTCTCTGAAGAGAACACACATTTTAATGACACTGGTGGATCCATATGTGGTATGTGAAAAGAACACACATGCAATGACTCCAGTTGTTGTTAGTAAAAAGAACACACATGCTATGACACTGGTGGATCCATGTGTGGTCTCTGAAGAGAACACACATGCAATGACTCTGGTTGTTGTTAGTAAAAAGAGCACACATGCAATGACACCGGTGGATCCATAGGTGGATTGTGAAAAGAACACAGATGCAATGACACTGGTGGATCCATATGTGGTATGTAAAAGAACACACATGCAATGACTCTGGTTGTTGTTAGTAAAACGAACACACATGCAATGACACTGGTGGATCCATAGTTGGATTGTGAAAAGAACACACATGTAATGATACTAGTAGATCCATATGTTGTTTGTGAAAAGAACACACATGCAATGACTCTGGTTGTTGTTAGTAAAAAGAACACACATGCAATGACACTGGTGGATCCATAGGTGGATTGTGAAAACAGCACACATGTAATGACACTGGTGGATCCATATGTGGTATGTGAAAAGAACACACATGCAATGACTTCAGTTATTGTTAATAAAAAGAACACACATGCAATGACACTAGTGGATCCAGGTGTGGTCTCTGAAGAGAACACACATTTTAATGACACTAGTGGATTCATATGTGGTATGTGAAAAGAACACACATGCAATGACTCTGGTTGTTGTTAGTAAAAAGAACACACATGCAATGACACTGGTGGATCCATAGGTTGATTGTGAAAAGAGCGCACATGCCATGACACTGGTGGATCCATATGTGGTATGTGAAAAGAACACGCATGCAATGACTCCAATTTTTGTTACTAAAAAGAACACACATGCAATGACACTGGTGGATCCATGTGTGGTCTCTCAAGAGAACACACATTTTAATGACACTGGTGGATCCATATGTGGTATGTGAATAGAACACATGTGCAATGACACTGGTGGATCCATGTGTGTTCTCTGAAGAGAACATACATGCAATGACTCTGATTGTTGTCAGTAAAAAGAGCACACATGCAATGATACTAGTGGATCCATAGGTGGATTGTGAAAAGAACACACATGCAATGACACTGGTGGATACATATGTGGTATGTGAAAAGAACACACATGCAATGACTCTAGTTGTTGTTAGTAAAAAGAGCACACATGCAATGACACTGGTGGATCCATGTGTGGTCTCTGAAGAGAACACACATTTCAATGACCCTGGTGGATCCATATGTGGTATGTGAAAAGAATGGTCATGAAATGACTCCAGTTGTTGTTAGTAAAAAGAACACACATGCAATGACACTGGTGGATCCCTGTGTGGTCTCTGAAGAGATAACACATTTTAATGACACTAGTGGATCCATATGTGGTATGTGGAAAGAACACACGTGCAATGACTCCAGTTGTTGTGAGTAAAAAGAACACACATGCAATGACACTGGTGGATCCATGTGTGGTCTCTGAAGAAAACACACATGCAATGACTCTGGTTTTTGTTAGTAAAAAGAGCACACATGTAATGACACCGGTGGATCCATAGGTGGATTGTGAAAAGAACACACATGCAATGACACTGGTGGATCCATACGTGGTATGTAAAAGAACACGTGTGCAATGACTCTGGTTGTTGTTAGTAAAAAGAACACACATGCAATGACACTGGTGGATCCATACGTGGATTGTGAAAAGAGCACACATGCAATGACACTGGTGGATCCATATGTGGTATGTGAAAAGAACACACATGCAATGACGCTAGTTGTTGTTAGTAAAAAGAACACACATGCAATGACATTGGTGGATCCATGTGTGGTCTCTGAAGAGAACACACATTTTAATGACACTGGTGGATCCATATGTGGTATGAGAAAAGAACATCCATGCAATGACTCGAGCTGTTGTTAGTAAAAAGAACACACACGCAATGACACTGGTGGATCCATGTGTGGTCTCTGAAAAGAACACACATGCAATGACACTGGTGGATCCATAGGTGGATTGTTAAAAGAACACACATGAAATGACTCCAGTTATTGTTAGTAAAAAGAACACACGTGCAATAACACTTGTGGATCTATGTGTGGTTTCTGAAGAGAACACACATGCAATGACTCTGGTTGTTGTCAATAAAAAGAGCACACATGCAATGACACTAGTGGATCCATAGGTGGATTGTGAAAAGAACACACATGCAATGACACTGGTGGATACATATGTGGTATGTGAAAAGAACACACATGCAATGACTCAAGTTGTTGTTAGCAAAAAGAGCACACATGCAATGACACTGGTGGATACATGTGTGGTCTCTGGAGAGAACACACATTTCAATGACACTGGTGGATCCATATGTGGTATGTGAAAATAATAGTCATGAAATGACTCCAGTTGTTGTTAGTAAAAAGAACACACATGCAATGACACAGGTGGATCCATGTGTGTTCTCTGAAGAGAACACACATTTTAATGACACTGGTGGATCCATATGTGGTATGTGAAAAGAACACACATGCAATGACTCCAGTTGTTGTTAGTAAAAAGAACACACATGCAATGACACTGGTGGATCCATGTGTGGTCTCTGAAGAGAACACACATGCAATGACTCTAGTTGTTGTTAGTAAAAAGAGCACACATGCAATGACACCGGTGGATCCATAGGTGGATTGTGAAAAGAACGCACGTGCAATGACACTGGTGGATCCATATATGGTATGTAAAAGAACACACATGCAATGACTCTGGTTGTTGTTAGTAAAAAGAACACACATGCAATGACACTGGTGGATCCATAGGTGGATTGTGAAAAGAACACACATGTAATGATACTGGTAGATCCATATGTTGTATGTGAAAAGAACACACATGCAATGACTAGGTTGTTGTTAGTAAAAAGAACACACATGCAATGATACTGATGGATCCATAGGTGGATTGTGAAAAGAGGACACATGCAATGACACTAGTGGATCCATATGTGGTATGTGAAAAGAACACACATGCAATGACTCCAGTTCTTGTTAGTAAAAAGAACATACATGCAATGACAATAGTGGATCCATGTGTGGTGTCTGAAGAGAACACACATTTTAATGACACTAGTGGATTCATATGTGGTATGTGAAAACAACACACATGCAATGACTCTGGTTGTTGTTAGTAAAAAGAACACACATGCAATGACACTGGTGGATCCATAGGTGGATTGTGAAAAGAGCACACATGCAATGACACTGGTGGATCCATATGTGGTATGTGAAAAGAACACACATGCAATGACTCCAATTTTTGTTACTAAAAAGAACACACATGCAATGACACTGGTGGATCCATGTGTGGTCTCTCAAGAGAACACACATTTTAATGACACTGTTGGATCCATATGTGGTATGTGAACAGAACACACATGCAATGACTCTAGTTGTTGTTAGTAAAAAGAACGCACGTGCAATGACACTGGTGGATCCATGTGTGTTCTCTGAAGAGAACATACATGCAATGACTCTGATTGTTGTCAGTAAAAAGAGCACACATGCAATGACACTAGTGGATCCATAGGTGGATTGTGAAAAGAACACACATGCAATGACACTGGTGGATACATATGTGGTATGTGAAAAGAACACACATGCAATGACTCTAGTTGTTGTTAGCAAAAAGAGCACACATGCAATGACACTGGTGGATCCATGTGTGGTCTCTGAAGAGAACACACATTTCAATGACCCTGGTGGATCCATATGTGGTATGTGAAAAGAATGGTCATGAAATGACTCCAGTTGTTGCTTGTAAAAAGAACACACATGCAATGACACTAGTGGATCCATGTGTGGTCTCTGAAGAGAACACACATTTTAATGACACTAGTGGATCCATATGTGGTATGTGAAAAGAACACACATGCAATGACTCCAGTTGTTGTGAGTAACAAGAACACACATGCAATGACACTGGTGGATCCATGTGTGGTCTCTGAAGAGAACACACATGCAATGACTCTGGTTTTTGTTAGTAAAAAGAGCACACATGCAATGACACCGGTGGATCCATAGGTGGATTGTGAAAAGAACACACATGCAATGACACTGGTGGATCCATATGTGGTATGTAAAAGAACACATGTGCAATGACTCTGGTTGTTGTTAGTAAAAAGAACACACATGCAATGACACTGGTGGATCCATACGTGGATTGTGAAAAGAGCACACATGTAATGACACTGGTGGATCCATATGTGGTATGTGAAAAGAACACACATGCAATGATGCTAGTTGTTGTTAGTAAAAAGAACACACATGCAATGACACTGGTGGATCCATGTGTGGTCTCTGAAGAGAACACACATTTTAATGACACTGGTGGATCCATATGTGGTATGTGAAAAGAACACCCATGCAATGACTCGAGTTGTTGTTAGTAAAAAGAACACACATGCAATGACACTGGTGGATCCATGTGTGGTCTCTGAAAAGAACACACATGCAATGAAACCGGTGGATCCATAGGTGGATTGTTAAAAGAACACACATGAAATGACTCCAGTTGTTGTTAGTAAAAAGAACACACATGCAACAACACTGGTGGATCTATGTGTGGTTTCTGAAGAGAACACACATGCAATGACTCTAGTTGTTGTCAGTAAAAAGAGCACACATGCAATGACACTAGTGGATCCATAGGTGGATTGTAAAAAGAACACACATGCAATGACACTGGTGGATACATATGTGGTATGTAAAAAGAACACACATGCAATGACTCCAGTTGTTGTTAGTAAAAAGAGCACACATGCAATGACACTGGTGGATCCATGTGTGGTCTCTAAAGAGAACACACATTTCAATGACACTGGTGGATCCATATGTGGTATGTGAAAATAATAGTCATGAAATGACTCCAGTTGTTGTTAGTAAAAAGAACACACATGCAATGACACTGGTGGATCCATGTGTGGTCTCTGAAGAGAACACACATTTTAATGACACTGGTGGATCCATATGTGGTATGTGAAAAGAACACACATGCAATGACTCCAGTTGTTGTTAGTAAAAAGAACACACATGCAATGACACTGGTGGATCCATGTGTGGTCTCTTAAGAGAACACACATGCAATGACTCTAGTTGTTGTTAGTAAAAAGAGCACACATGCAATGACACTGGTAGAACCATAGGTGGATTATGAAAAGAACTCACATGAAATGACACTGGTGGATCCAAATGTGGTATGTGAAAAGAACACACATGCAATGACTCTGGTTGTTGTTAGTAAAAAGAACACACATGAAATGACACTGGTGGATCCATAGGTGGATTGTGAAAAGAGCACACATGGAATAATACTGGTGGATTCATATGTGGTATGTGAAAAGAACATACATGCAATGACTCCAGTTGTTGTTAGTAAAAAGAACACACATGCAATGACACTAGTGGATCCATGTGTGGTCTCTGAAGAGAACACACATTTTAATGACACTAGTGGATCCATATGTGGTATGTGAAAAGAACACACATGCAATGACTCCAGTTGTTGTAAGTAAAAAGAACACACATGCAATGACACTGGTGGATCCATGTGTGGTCTCTAAAGATAACACACATTTTAATGACACTGGTGGATCCATATGTTGTATGTAAAAAGAACACACATGCAATGACTCTAGTTGTTGTTAATAAAAAGAACACACATGCAATGACACTGGTGGATCCATGTGTGGTCTATGAAGAGAACACACATTTTAATGACACTTGTGGATCCATATGTGGTATGTGAAAAGAACACACATGCAATCACTCCAGTTGTTGTTAGTAAAAAGAACACACATGCAATGACTCTAGTTGTTATCAGTAAAAAGAGCAAACATGCAATGACACTAGTGGATCCATAGGTGGATTGTGAAAAGAACACACACGCAATGACATTGGTGGATACATATGTGGTATGTGAAAATAACACACATGCAATGACTCCAGTCATTGTTAGTAAAAAGAGCACACATGCAATGACACTAGAGGATCCATGTGTGGTCTCTGAAGAGAAGACACATTTCAATGACACTGGTGGATCCATCTGTGGTATGTGAAAAGAATAGTCATGAAATGACTTCAGTTGTTGTTAGTAAGAAGAACACAGATGCAATGACACTGGTGGATCCATGCGTGGTCTCTAAAGAGAACACAAATTTCAATGACACTGGTGGATCGATATGTGGTACGTGAAAAGAACACATATGAAATGACTCCAGTTGTTGTTAGTAAAAAGAACACACATGCAATAACACTGGTGGCACTACTAGGAATCACCTCTTCTGTGGCGCATGTAAATCTATCTTCTGTGGCGCATATGTATGTCGCCACTATTAGCCCGCCACTAATATCTTCTTCCTGTGGCGCATATAGATATGCGCCACAGAAGTCTCAGACTTCTGTGGCGCGTTTCTGCATATGCGCCACAGGAATATGTTTAGTGGCGCATATAATCCAATGCGCCACAGAATGTATATGTGCCACAGATACCTTTTCTATATGCGCCACTGAATATATTACATGTATTCGAATTTAAATACATTCCTGGTGTATAATCAGGTATTTATACCGGATTTATACAGATCAGTATAAGCAGTACATTGCACATGTAGTAGATGAAAACCGACATATAATACAAACACAAGTATAATGTCATCACACTTAGAGGCTGATCGAGATACATATATAGTGTCAAGTGCCGAATTTTTACACAATTGCCGAATACAAAGGTCATATCATCTCACATTACAAATATGAAGTCGCCACCGCCACCTACACTAGGATCAAATAGAATACAGCTGTGATAATGGTGAGCAAGAGCATGAGCCCGACCAATATCTTCATTCGATTCTTCTTCCACAGGTGGTTCCTCCACTTGGCTACCACCTCCTCTCTAGTCGCGTATCCTTTGTAGATGTTGCCGCTGAACTTGTTCACTTGTTTGTGACAATCCTCCCACTCCTCGTAGACTCCTGGAACCCTACCCATGTACACCACATACCACCTCGTCGCCATATCTATAGACGACAAGGCATATTAGTAAAAATACAATGAAAAGAATTAATAAAGGGTTCACATCCATATATATATATATATATGTTCACAAAATATAAAACAAAGGATCCATAAACCTAAAAGATAGATCATCATAGAAGCAATAAGTTCAACGACAACACGACCACAAGGTAGTTTAAGTCTAACAACAATGACCATTTCGACCACAAGATAGTAAAGTTTATGACACACACACTAATACAGCAGGCGTCCATCAAGAATATACACACACTGGATCATGCTAGAGGCACACATCGATCATGAAGACTTCTTCTTCTCACTCGGCTTTAGGAACAGTAGATAGCCCTCTTTCATCATCCATGTCCTTGTGTCACCTTGCTTACGGAGGCGTTCTTCGATCTCCCTCTTACTCAACCCTCTGGCTTGTTGTAGGGCACCCCCCTTGTGTTGACTTCTTCAATGATGATTTGCGACAACTTCATCTGAATGCGATGGAAGTCTTATCTAAGATCATCATCATTGATTCGCACCAAAGTTTCGGCCCATCCTTGGAGACTGGATGGCAGCGTTAGGTTTTGGCAATCCCGAACATATCCTTTAAGGTGATGGAGGACATAGAAGGCCTCCTTGGCACCAGTAGTCAACTTCTTGACGCAGGGGAACTCGAGCACGTGCTTGAACACGTGTTTTCCATCCTTGATACATTCCCCTTATCTACGAAGGTGCATCCCTTCTTGGCGTAGCCCTCGAGAGCCTCATTGAGAACACCCCTTATTCTGGTGTAGTATTTCTTCTTCGTCAAACTCCCCGAGTCAAAATACGTGGCTATCGAATACCTTGGGGCAAGGACGATGAGTGTGCAGTATTTGTCTCTGCGCAACACAATTGGAACGGAATGTTGGAAAATGAGCAAAGGAAGAAATCTATAAGAAATGCATAAGTTACGGCGGTGATGAGCGAGTGTGTGTACTTACTCGGGAAAGAAAGGCAAAAGAAGTGTGCCCTTCCTCTTGTTGTCAACCATGAACTTCTCGAGGTATGCCGTCGCCTTGGTCCACGCCTCTGATCCTTCGACCAACTGGCTATCCCGCATGTAGTAGGGATCCACTATCGCGATTTCTGGGGTACTCTCTCTCTTGATCTTGATCGCCAGATTGAGCGTGTATAGGCGGACCAAGTTATAGTCCAGCCGTTTCATGAGAAACAGCTTGAATATGTCCTCGAACGCTATGAAGAATATATCCGCGGGGGGTTCATCAACAAAGCCCACGTCTAATGGAACCTTGGTCGTGAAAACCGGGTAATTTGGATCTTTGTCCTTAAGAAGGAGGCCCTCTAGTGTCCTGACACCCTCGTGAAAAGTTAACATGGCTGCAACCGCAATGTGGAGCATATCCGGAGTCAATATCGGATCACCAGCTACATGCACTCGGGCAAGCCATATTGTGTGGATGGTACGACGACGGCGTCCTGACCCCGGATCCTCTTTGGAAGAGGTTGGCTTGCACCCTTCTTCTTATTATTATTACCTCTCTTCCTATAGTGCTTCTTCTTCACAACAGTGTCAGCCACTGCCATCTGCTCATCAGCCACCTTTCGGAGTGTGTTCGGGCTGAAAACCAATCCCGATTTCTCTTGTGGTGGATCGGCGGCCGGAGGCGTCTCTTGAGAAAGACCTGGAAGACCAGGCGCTGCGTGCATGTATTGGGCCGACCAGCTTGATGGTCGTCGCGAGATGTGAAGGGTTCTTCATCCATAGAAGGCATATACAATCCTTTGGCGGCGCCGGTGTTGATGAAGTTGTCAACGTTGACCAATTCATCATCATCTTCATGGGTGCCATCATGTGGTGCTGGTAGCGGGGGCGACGGCGGTTGTGGCACAACGTCTTTGCCATGTGGCGGTACACACGCTGCCAAGAGTTGCTGGTGACGGCTGGTGGTGGCGATGATGGCGACTGCTGGCTTCCGAGGTGGTGGCCGGACGATCGGTCGAGAGGTGGCGCCGGTGCTCCCCCCGCAAGACGAATCTAGGTCTTCGACCATGTCAAGGTCCAGTTGTAGCATTCTCCAAGGGTCTTGTGTTCGTCGGCTCCCTAAGGTTGAAAGGGGGGTCCATGTCGTCGCACCCTGGCAACACCAGAGCCAACCTGACCCTCATCACGTCATCATCCATTGGATTGTTGTGCATCATGCGTCTCGCCGGTTGTATGAGAGTGCCCTTGGCAACATCCTTCAACTTACCGCCGACATCTTTAAGCAGGCGTACGCAAGAAGTGTCCTGAGGCAAAACATGTTGTTGGGCATCATGAGATGGCAGCAGTCATGCATCAAAGGCATAAAGGAGATGACGTGCACTAACTAATTAGTTACCTTGGTGATGGCATGGAGCTCGGCTAATGTAGAGACATGGCCGATGCCGGCGGCCGGCCTATCATCATCTGCAATCTCCCACTCGGGTGCCTCACGAAGCACCACCGCCATCGGCTGCGCCTTATTGGTATCTTTGGCGGGAGGAGGCGTCGGTGTGACCAAAACGAGCGGCTGCGTCCCGACGTTGACGGCAGGCGGGGTCACCAGGTCCGGCGACATGGTAACATTGATGCCTGAGTTGCTGCCGCTTAAGTTGGGCAGATGTACTGGCCCCTGTCGACCTCCCACATTCCAAGCAGTAAGCCCCTCGAAAAACTCAGGGGGATCATCGAGCGGAGCTTCTCTTCCACTAACTTGTCCACCGTTTTCTCGTCCACCGTCTTCTCCTCCAGTGTCTACACCTTCATCTTTCGCGCTTCAACAGCGGCTTTATCCTTAGCTGCCAACTGGTTCTTCCTCTCCCTTCTTTTCTTGGCGTCCTCTTTGTAGTACTCCTTGAACTTCATGCTCGTACCGAAGCTGGAACATGGCCAGCTGAGGACGGCGGCAATCCCTTGTCCCTCTTCTTATAAGCATTGGTCGCCCTGTTGAAAACCGTGTCCCACGGCTCCGTCAAATCCTGGGACGACTCTGTGGTAGTAGCGTTCAGTTCCTCCTATTGTAGAGACAAGGAAAGGTGAACCCATTTAGATTCTTGGGTTCATTATTTTAATTAGAACGCAATAGACTTGAGATCGAAAATAAATTCCTTACCAAATTCTTCTCGAAGTCCTTCACCTCCGGATCATTGGTGATGAAGTCCCATGTTTCCTTGTCCATGTAGTAGCGGGCCCGAACAAATTGCCTAAGCTGCAAGTCCATGATTTTAAGCCAAGGGTTGTCTTTACCAAGGCGTTCAAGCTCGGCGTCCTCCTTGTCCCAAATGGCCTGTTTCCCCTATAACCGCCTCTTCCAAGGCGGTAGTTACCTATGTTCTGTTCCCGCATACTCCTTCCCCATTTAGTCTATTTTATAGCGTCAGCGGTAGCTATATCCGCCTTGAATATCTTAAACTCCTCTTCGTCGAGCATCGGATTTTTCTTACTAATAACCTCCCATCTTTCACCTTTGTCAATGCTAGTCTTCACCCGGGTTTTCCAACTGCTCAAGGCGTTGCTCATATTTGTGAGGGCTAGTTTGTTCACCGGGTTCTTTCTCTCGAGGTTGCTAAACCGCTCTGGGAATCTGTATCGCTTGTGAAGCTTCTTAAGGAGGTTATCGACCAAAGCTGCATTGTCAGCATGTCTGATGTACTTCGTGTTGATAGACATGCTTTCTCGGACGATGCACCCGAGTTGCAGGTCGTACCCTTTAGAAATCGCCTCTGGTACAATGGGCAGGCCACTTTCTGTGACCTCAGTGAACTCATCGCAGACGGTGGAGAGCACTGTCACCTTCCGCTCCTTCTGTTCCTTCTTCTTCTTCTGAGAAGCGTCCAGGTTGCCGCTACCACCATCCGTGCGCTCGCAGCCATCGGTGCGGGCGCCGCCATCGGTGGTGTCATCCTCTTCGCCGCCACCGTCACTAGTTCCATCGTAGTCGTCTTCGTCCCCCTCATAATCAGGATCTCCTCCCTCATTGGCCCCAGCAGCTCTGGTGATGGTCGCCTCCTCCTCCGGTGGTGGTGTCATCCTCATCGCCTCCTCCTCCTCCTCCTCCTATTGGGACCCCCGCCAGAATGACTGGTTGGCCTGTCTAGCTTGTTCTTCGATGCTGATCATGTGCTTAGAAGGGCCGGACTCGTTGTTGCCCGACATGTTTGCACTACTCTATTAAGAAGAGGCAAAAAGTTAGCACAAATCTCGGCAAAAAAATTCGGCATGACCTTTGCTAATTTTTGGACCTAGGAGTGCCCATTTCTCAACCGAAATGGAAGTGAATCGACACTTCGGGAGAAATGGGCAACTCAAATGAAATCCCTGCAAGAAAAAACACCCCATCCCCATATTGACAGCTACATCCCCATTGACAACCCAAATCATCAATTTGCTACTAGCACTAGTAGCACATATATGACAACACCATTTCTTATGACAACACCATTTCACTAGAAGGATGAAGTAACAAGCTACAAAGAGCTGCAGGTAAAAATTCATTAAGAGCGTCATAAACCTACTGTACAATTAACAAGCTAGAAGGATCAGATCATGTATGCACATGATCTAGTGAACACAAGCAACCAAAACCTACTGTACAATTAGGCATATATGACTGAGAATAACATTTGCCAGACCGGATATTATTCGCCCACAATTAACAGAATTGTGAATACAGAACAATTTTATTGTGAATATAGAATTACTACTAAAGAGTCATTTTGCTTCTGATGCTATGACACAAGAATGTGGTGGTTCCTTGTCATAGAATGTGGTGTTTCTGATACTACTGTGTTTCTTTCTTTTCTAAATGATCAGATGCTAAAATGTAGGTGATCAAATAAAAAATTCGGTCGTGGCAACAAAAACTTGTAATGCAAATGATATCTCGCAAACAATTTTTGATACTCAAACGAGACTGACTGCTTGCTTCTTTGGGACACAAGTATACTTAGAGTTGATAGTGAACAACATGACTGACTTATTCATGTGCAGAGAGAGAGGCCTGTGTAGCAAATCCAGAAGGGTTGTTCATCTTCTGCAGCAGCATATATATGTAATTAAACTGGCGTAGCAGCTTCTTTTATATACACATATTTATTTATTCACAGGAGGGACATGAATTAGCATAGTTGATTGTAGCTTCTTTGTGTGTGTGACTATTGATGGATTCAACAGAATGAAGTTTTATTGCACTACTATGCCTGAACAATTTACAGTAGTAATTAAGCTATAACCCCTCTCTATGTATATAAGGCCACAAATTTCGTCTAACCAAGTTTACACTTTTAAAAAAAAAATCCACAACACATATTTCATTATTGATCCATTCTATTTGTTAGTACTAAAAACAAAATGCATTCGATCTAATATACAAAGACATACGTTTGGGCATGTGTTCGAGATAAAAGTTGCAGAAAATTAATGTTCATCCTATTCACCATTCACAGGAAGCAAGACACCTGCAGCTACATATGTGATTGCATTGTCCGATGGTAAGGAATTCAGGTACAGTCATCTCAGTTTTTTAACACATGCACACACTGGTATTGCTACTGTTTATGTTTTATATCTCTCATATCAGTGATGCATCATGGTTAATGGTTATCACATACACATAGGGATGCACAAGCTATTGATCTGCTGTGGGCTCTGCCCACTCACTACACTCCTATAGTTTATAGTCATGTCCGAAGCCGAACTACCTGCTCGATCGGTCTGACACACTGCCACTATCACATGTACTACGCCTACTAGTAGATTTCTTTACCCTGCATACACGTTATGCATCTGCATGCGAGGCTGCGACTTCCAATCTAGGCTAGCTCAACGGTCTTACTGCCGCACTGGCTGCCCGATGATATTTTTCGTCTGTACATAGACTTATCGATCGACACACAGTGCCCGAGGTCAAGCTAGAGATCAATCGTACAGGCAGCTAGCAGCAGTGGGAAAACACAAGTGGTGAAGTTCAACACAATATTGACTGACTCACATTCACGCATGTACGTGCTCCACACTAGTAGTATTAGTATATACTCCATATAGTGTGCTGATGTTTGTATAGCTGGGAGTTTTGTGGTGTTAACTCCAGCTACTAATGGCAGGTCAATGATGTGACCAGGAGGGGAAGTTACTTGTGCACAGTTCCTAGCTATCGGTATCTAGCTAATGCTCCAAATTAATTTCATACAAGTTTTTCTCACCGCGACATCGTCAAGAGCTACTTCGGCCATGTGTTGTAACTATGTTATTATGGGTTAACCAAGCTCTTCAATCTACTGATGCTATGACACAAGGAACCCTCACATTCTTACTGATGCTATGACACAAGAAAGGAAGAAAAGGAAGAGAAAATGGTGGAGAGGTTCATGGGGGAAATGTAGCTGTGGTACCTAGGGACGGTGGACGGTGGACGGCGGACGACGAGGTAGGGTAGGCCTCCTCCTCCTTGGTCGCAGGTGGGGTGGGGCGGGCCTCCTCCTCCACAGGCTCCGGAGCAGCGGTGGCGGGCCTCCTCCTCCTAGGTCGCAGGCGGTGATGGGCCTCCTCCTCCACGGGCTCCGGCGTGGCGGTGATGGGGCTCTCCTCATCCACGGGCTCTCCTCCACGGTGGCTCCGGCAGCGAGGGCTAGCGCGGCGGTGGTGGCTCCTAGGGTTTGCGCGCGGCGAGCGAGACTGAATCGATGAATGGGGAGAAGGGGAATGAAAGGCTGAACCGTTTATTTCGCTAAGTCCACAAGTTCTATGGCGCATTTCGGCAATATGCGCCATAGAAGTTAGAACTTCTATGGCGCATATTACCGAAATGCGCCACAGAACCTGTGGACTTAGTACAAAACACATCACGCGTGGTAGTATGACAAGATCACACACTTGCCTTAGTGGTCTCTGCTTGCTTGTGCCATTCTAAACTTGGGGCAGCCAGGTTCGAATACTGGCTGTCTCACACTTTTTTATTTTTTAAAAACATATTTTTAATTATAGATCTGTTTAAAATAAAGCAAGAACATATACAAACATTCATATTTATTCAAAAAACTCTCTCCCTGAACATATACAATCATGTGATGTGTTTTTAATTATATATGTTTAAAATAAAGCAAGAACATATACAAACATTCATATTTATTCAAAAACTCTCTCTTCGAACATATACAATCATGTGATGTGTCGAGCTAGCGTCTCTTCACAATCTTCTTGCCCTTTTTCGTCGCGGTTGAATACTTTAGCTCGTGTACTTTGAGAATTCTTCTTGTGAATGGACAATCTTTAGTAGGTAGTGTGGTCTTCCTTCTTACTTTAGTAGTAGTAGGCATGTCGAAGTACTTGTCGAATTCCTCTTCGATCTTCGGGTCGCCGTTTTTGTCGAAGTTTTGCTCGTTGGCGGCTCCTTCCATTCCGATGATGCTCCTCTTGCCCCTCCTAACTACAACACGGTTAGGCTTTGACGGGTCGGTAATAAAAAAACATTGATAAACTTGGCTAGCGAGTACCCAAGGCTCATTTTTTGTGGAGGCGTTCTTCGTCGATTTGGCATCTGGTATAACCATTGTGGTGAAATACCGGCCTTCTTTTTCCATGTTCTTGGCCCATCTAACACGGAACATCGGTACGATCTCCCCACAGTAGTCGAGCTCCCATATCTCCTCGATCCTTCCGTAGAATCTTTCCATGATAGTAGTCTCGTCATCAGCAAAGGATAACATAGTTACTCCTGAGTTTTGATATTCGCTATTCCTGTCCTTTTCCTCGGTGTAGAATCTGTAACCGTTTATGTCGTATGACTGATAGGTCCTTAGGTTGTGCCCTAGGCCACAAGGAGAATATGAGTTTTTGATATTCCATAGAAGGCGTCTGTGGGGGATTGTCCAGTTACCTTTTCTTGAACCAACCCGTGAAGTTGGAGTTGTGCTCTCTGGTTACGTCTCCCTTCTTCCTCGGCCGGCCCTGGTCGACGTACTCCTGCTCGATTAAGCTTCTGTGCTCTTCGACCCATGGGCTGACCACTTCAATGTGTTGTAGCGCGACTTAGTGTGCCCTTTCAAAATCAGTGCGTCGACCATCAATGCCAACATGCAGTGAGCGGCAGCCCTCGCGGTGACCATATCCATCGAGCCTGCCGAGGTGCTTCTTTGTGGGTATTCCAACATCCTTGTTCTCGGTGGTTAGATAATTCTGGCAGAAGGAGATGCACTCGTAGATTAGAAAGCCCTTGGCTATGCTTCCATCAAGACGGGACCTGTTGCGAAAAAATCCTTTGATGACACCGTATAGCCTTTCAAACGGCATCACGTTGTGCAGGAATGTCGGCCCGAGCTGGATGATGTCGTCCACGACATGTACAAGCCGATGCACCATGATGTCGAAGAATGCGGGCGGGAAGTGAATCTCAAGCTCGCATAGTATCATCAAGATCTCTTCCTATAGCCAGTCGAGCTGCTTCACACCGATCGACTTCCTAGATATGACGTCGAAAAAGTTACAGAGGCCAAACAACGTCTCATGGACATGCTTGTCCATTATCCCACGGATCGCAACAGGGAGTATCTGCGTCATCAGCACGTGACAGTCGTGAGACTTCATACCGCTGAACCTCTTCTTCGCCACGTCCAGATATCTGCTTATCTTCCCCGAGTAACCGTGAGGAACTTTCACTCCTAAGAGGTACCTGAAAAACTGCCCGAGCTCCTTCGGACTCAGAGTGAAGCAGGCATCGCGAAGCACCACCTCATTCTTAACTCTTTTGCGGCAACCTTGAGTCCCTTCCGTCTGATCATCATCATCATCACTATCAGGGTACTGAAGATCTTTCTTGATGCCAAGCAATTTAAGGTCCTTTCTTGCTTTCAGCCCGCCCTTGGTCCTCTCCGGCATGTTCAGTAGAGTGCCAAGTAGACTCTCGGTAATGTTCTTCGTGATGTGCATTACATCGAGGATATGGGGAGTGTGAAGGACCTTCCAATACGGCAGGTCCCAGAAAACAGACCTTGCTTTCCATACACCGAGCAGCAGCTTTGTCCTCAGTCGTTTTTTTCTAGGAGCAGGGCAATCTACCCAATTATTCAAAAGCTCCTTGATTTCTTTGCCGCTCCTCGAACGCGGGGCTCTTTCGAGCTCGTCCTTACCATTGAACATGTCACCACGTTTTCTCCACAGGTGATCCATGCAGAGCCACTTTTGAGTACCTTGGAACACGGTTTTCGAAGACCCGGGATCCCTTGGTAGTTGGAGATGCGGTGTCTCATCCATGCACTTGACGCATGCATTGTGTCCGTGGTTCACCTGGGCCGATACATATGCATAACCAGGATAGTCTTGCACGGTCGTGAGCAACACGGCTCTCAGATGGAAATATTCTTTAGTGTAGGCGTCCCACGTACGGGACGGCGTCTCCCACAAGCTGGCTAACTCCTCTCTCAATAGCCCGAGATACAGATGCATATCGATACCTGGTTGTTTTGGCCCCTGAATAAGAATGCTCATGTGTACATACCTTTGCTTCGTGCATATCCATGGGGGGAGGTTGTACGGCCATACAAACACGGGTCAGGTGCTATGCGTGCTACTCTGGTTTTCAAAAGGATTGAGTCCATCGGTGCTCATACCCGGCCTGACGTTCCTTGCATCGCCCCCGAACTCTTCGAACTCGATGTCTAATGTATTCCACTGGCTAGCGTCTGAAGGGTGTGTCAGGATCTTGCCCTTCTCTGGATCATCTTCGGGTTTCTCTCGTTCCGCGTGTCATTGCATGAGCTTTGCTTCCTTAGGATGTACGAAATATCGCTGCAGACGGGGGTTGATAGGAAAGTACCATACCACTTTTCGAGGAACTTTCTTGTTCCTTCTCTTGTACCCTCATTGGCCACACACCGGACATGTGGTTCTATCCGCGTACTCATTCCGATAAAGTGCGCAATCATTGATGCATGTGTGGTATTTAATGTGTGGTAGGTCGAGAGAGCACACGATTTTCTTGGCCTCCTCGATACTTGTTGGCAATGTGTTCCCCTTAGGAAGTCGGTCGTGCTAGTATTCCATGTTCGCGTTGAAGCTCACATCAGTCCATTTGTGTTCGGCCTTCATCTCCAGAGCCTTGAGCATTACACTCAAACGTGTATCCTCGGGGCGACACCCAGGATACAATGGAGTCATCCCGTCTACCTCCATTTGGGCCAGCTTGGCTTTCTCTCTGGCTGCAGCTTTGTCGTTGCTCGTCTCCTTGAGGAGCAGTTCTTGAACATGAGGGTCCTGCAAGACCGAAGTTAGCAGTGTATGTGTGTTCGCGTCTTCTCCTTCTTCATGATGATCATGCCCATCGCCATCTCCTTCTCCATGCTGATCATGTGCGCCGGCATCTCCTTCATCATGATGACCATGCCCGTCGGCATCTCCTTTGTCATGATGATCATGCCTGGTAGACTCTTCATCTTCTCGCCTGCCCATGTCTTCGTGACCACCATGTCCTGCTGGTGCCTCACTGAGGTCGCGCATGAAACCGCGCCTAAGTAGGTGACCCTCCAATTGTCCAGATTCAGGGTCGATCCAGCGCTGCAATTTGCATGTTCGACATGGACATCTTATCATGGTCTTGTTGTTCAGAATCATGTCCTCCTTCGTGTCTTTCTTGTACCTAGCAATTCGACCTTCGCTCATCATGAGGACCATGGTTGCCTGAGCGGTCAAAATAGAGAGTATAGGTGAGAACCACACCATATGAACACACACAAGCATGAATGCTAGCTGGAAAAAATTCGGCATGACCTTTCCTAAAATTAGGACATATGGGTAGTGCAAAAATTTGCCGAAATGGAAATGAATCAACATTTTGGCAAACATCCATGCAACCACACCAGCCGGGACAACAACAAGCAAGCAACAAAAAACTTCCTCCCATTGCAAACATTCATGCACCACATAAGCATCGTCTCGCCATGGATCGCACACACACACCACCCGCGCGACAAGCTTCACCTACATGTTCATGGCCAAGTACTCACCTAGTAGACACAATAATAGCGAGACGAGACCGCGCGATGAGAGAGTGTGGACAAATAGATCTACAAGTTGGTGGAGAGGAAATTAGTAAACAAATAGGCATGTGAGAGAGAAAAGTAAGGAACTTTTAGATCTACAAGTTGGAGGGAAGCTTCCAGTTACCAATCTATGGACTAAAGTAGGTTTAGTTACAACAAAATGGAGAAACAATGGGCAAAATGGGGTGTGAGGGAGGAGGAAGACGAGTTGGGAGGAGGTAGAAAGGAAGAGATGTGAAATGGGTGGTGGTGGATAGAGAAGGTGGGAGCTTTGTCACCTTCTTAACATGGATCTGGACGCCCTCATCTGTGGCGCATATGGAGGAAATGCGCCACAGATGCTCAAACTTCTATGGCGCATAAGTCCATATGCGCCACAGAAGTGGGTGAATTAGATTCAATGTGGTGGGGCCCTCCTCCATGTTCTGTGGCGCATGTGAGGATATGCGCCACAGAAGTGAAACATATCCGTGGCGCATATCCTCACATGCGCCACAGATCGTGGGTGAATTAGATTCCGTGGTGGGGCCCTCCTCCATGTTCTATGGCGCATAATAAAATATGCGCCATAGAAGAGGCAACTTCTTTGGCGCATATCTCATTATGCGCCACAGAACTTGGATCAACCCACCCTGGCTGGCAGGTCCCACCAATCTTCTGTGGCGCATATTATACAAGATGCGCCAGAGAACTTCTAGGTTTCTGTGCGCATGCTTCCTAGTGCTCCACTAGTAAGTCTCTGTGGCGCATGGATTTACATATGCGCCACAGATTAACTTGTCCACCTATAGGTTGTTTCCTAGTAGTATGGATCCATGTGTGGTCTCTGAAGAGAACACACATCCAATGACTCTAGCTGTTGTTAGTAACAAGGGCACACATTTCAATGACACTGGTGGATCCATATGTGGTATGTGAAAATAACACACATGCAATGAAACTAGTGGATCCATAAGTGGATTGTGAAAAGAACACACATGCAATGACTCTGGTTGTTGTTAGTAAAAAGAGCACACATGCAATGACACTGGTGGATACATAGGTGGATTGTGAAAAGAACACACATGCAATGACACTGGTGGATACATATGTGGTATGTGAAAAGAACACACATGCAATGACTCCAGTTGTTGTTAGTAAAAAGAACACACATGCAATGACACTGGTGGATCCATGTGTGGTCTCTGAAGAGAACACACATTTCAATGTCACTGGTGGATCCATATGTGGTATGTGAAAAGAACACACATGAAATGACTCTAGTTGTTGTTAGTAAAAAGAACACACATGCAATGACACTGGTGGATCCATGTGTGGTCTCTGAAGAGAACACACATGCAATGACTCTGGTTGTTGTTAGTAAAAAGAGCACACATGCAATGACTCTGGTTGTTGTTAGTAAAAAGAACACAAATGCAATGCCATTGGTGGATCCATAGGTGGATTGTGAAGAGAACACACATTTCAATGACACTGGTGGATCCATATGTGGTATGTGAAAAGAACACACATGCAATGACTCCAGTTGTTGTTAGTAAAAGGAACACACATGCAATGACACTGGTGGATCCATAGGTGGATTGTGAAAAGAGCACACATGCAATGACACTGGTGGATCCATATGTGGTATGTGAAAAGAACACACATGCAATGACTCCAGTTGTTGTTAGTAAAAAGAACACACATGCAATTACACTGGTGGATCCATTTGTGGTCTCTAAAGAGAACACACATGCAATGACTCTGGTTGTTGTTAGTAAAAAGAGCACACATGCAATGACACTGGTGGATCCATAGGTGGATTGTGAAAAGAACACACATGCAATGACACTGGTGGATCCATATGTGGTATGTAAAAGAACACACATGCAATGACTCTGGTTGTTGTTAGTAAAAAGAACACACATGCAATGACACTGGTGGATCCATACATGGATTGTGAAAATAGCACACATGCAATGACACTGGTTGGTCCATATGTGGTATGTGAAAAGAATACACATGCAATGACTCTAGTTGTTGTTAGTAAAAAGAGCACACATGCATTGACACTGGTGGATCCATGTGTGGTCTCTGAAGAGAACACACATTTTAATGACACTGGTGGATCCATATGTGGTATGTGAAAAGAACACACATGCAATGACTCTAGTTGTTGTTAGTAAAAAGAACATACAGGCAATGACACTGGTGGATCGAGAACACACAAGCAATGACTCTGGTTGTTGTTAGTAAAAATAGCACACATGCAATGACACTAGTGGATCCATAGGTGGATTGTGAAAAGAACACACATGCAATGACACTAGTGGATACATATGTGGTATGTGAAAAGAACACACATGAAATGACTCCAGTTGTTGTTAGTAAAAAGAGCACACATGCAATGACACTAGTGGATCCTTGTGTGGTGTCTGAAGAGAACACACATTTCAATGACACTGGTGGATCCATATGTGGTATGTGAAAAGAATAGTCATGAAATGACTCTAGTTGTTGTTAGTAAAAAGAACACACAGGCAATGACACTAGTGGATCCATGTGTGGTCTCTAAAGAGAACACACATCAAATGACTCTGGCTATTGTTAGTAAGAAGAGTACACATGCAATGACACTTGTGGATCCATAGGTGGATGGAGAAAAAAACATACATGCAATGACTCAAGTTGTTGTTAATAAAAAGAACACACATGCAATGACACTGGTGGATCCATGTGTGGTCTTTGAAGAGAAAATACATTTCAATGACACTAGTGGATCCATATGTGGTATGTGAAAAGAACACACATGAAATGACTCTAGTTGTTGTTAGTAAAAAGAACACACATGCAATGACACTGGTGGATCCATGTGTGGTCTCTGAAGAGAACACACATGCAATGACTCTTGTTGTTGTTAGTAAAAAAAGCACACATGCAATGACACTGGTGGATCCATAGGTGGATTGTGAAAAGAACACACATCCAATGACACTGGTGGATCCATATGTGGTATGTGAAAAGAACACACATCAAATGACTCTAGTTGTTGTTAGTAAAAGAACACACATGCAATGACACTGGTGGATCCATGTGTGGTCTCTGAAGAGAACACACATGTAATAACACTGGTTGATCCATAGGTGGATTGTGAAAAGAACACACATGCAATGACTCTGGTTGTTGTTAGTAAAAAGAACACACATGCAATAACACTGGTGGATCCATGTGTGGTCTCTGAAGAGAACACACATGTTATGACGCTGGCTGTTGTTAGTAAAAATAGTACACATGCAATGACACTGGTGGATCCATAGGTGGATTGTGAAAAGAACACACATGCAATGACTCCAGTTGTTGTTAGTAAAAAGAACACACATGCATTGACACTGGTGGATCCATGTGTGGTCTTTGATGAGAACACACATGCAATGACACTGGTGGATCCATAGGTGGTATGTGAAAATAATATTCATGCAATGACTCTAGTTGTTGTTAGTAAAAAGAACACACATGCAATGACACTGGTGGATCCATGTGTGGTCTCTGAAGAGAACACACATGTAATGACTCTGGTTGTTGTTAGTAAAAAGATCACACATGCAATGACACTGGTGGATCCATAGTTGGATTGTGAAAAGAACACACATGCAATGACACTAGTGGATCCATATGTGGTATGTGAAAAGAACACACATGCAATGACTCTGGTTGTTGTTGGTAAAAAGAACACACATGCAATGACACTAGTGGATCCATAGTGGGATTGTGAAAAGAGCACACATGCAATGACACTGGTGGATCCATATGTGGTATGTGAAAAGAACACACATACAATTACTCCAGATGTTGATAGTAAAAAGAACACACATGCAATGACATTGGTGGATCCATGTGTGGTCTCTAAAGAGAACACACATTGCAATGACACTGGTGGATCCATATGTGGTATGTGAAAAGAACACACATGCAATGGCTCTAGTTGTTAGTAAAAAGAACACACATGCAATGACACTGGTGGATCCATGTGTGGTCTCTGAAGAGAACACACATTTCAATGACACTGGTGGATCCATAGGCGGATTGTGAAAAGAGATTTGCCCTCTCTCTCGGTCACAAATCTCACAAAAGCCCAAATGTGTGGAGATCCCAAACATGTGCTCACTCTGGGTGCTATGCCCTGATTGGCTGACAGAGATGTCACGCAGATTTTCTCCACCAACCGTTGATCCTATGTGATCCAATAGGCAGGATAACCCCTCTATCCGTGCCACCTCTCTATCCGTGCCACCGATACTTTACCTCCCTAAACAAGTGAAAATCCATCTATCTAACTAAAATAAATAAAATAAATGATCATATTTCAAAGAAGCCATCGTCTTTGTCTTCCGGTTCATCCTTGTCTTCGTCAATGCCATGGTCCCTGCCATCACCATCGTCGGTGTCCTCCTCTGACGACTCGACACCGCCCCTTCCTCGAATAAACGCGCTATCTCCTCGTCGGAGTCCTCCTCCTCCTCTTCGTAGTACCATGGGTCCATGTCACTCTCCTCCACTTCTCCCTCCAACTCATCGATGAACGCCTCCCGTTGGCCGAGTCGGACTCGACCAAATAGCTATCTCCTTTGTTCTTCCTGGTCTTCTTCTCGTTCCTCTTCTTGTCCGTATTCGCTAGTGCAACATGCGCCCCCGTCCTGGCTGCTGCTTTGCGCTCATCCGACGCTGCAGGTACCCCATGCTCCTCATGCGTGCCTGGTACGAGCTTTGACGTCGTGGTGTCCTCGAGTGCCGATGTCGATGGATCCTGGCGCGGTCAGACACGTCGTGCTGCCTCAGCAGGCGACTCGCAAGCGCGAACGATGCAGCGAAGAGCCGGGAACGCAGGACGGTTAGTGGACGGCTTGGACCTACCATTGCCACGGCGAGGGGCATCGTGCTCGAGGTAGTTGCTCCGAATGGTCGATGGCGGGTACACAAAGTGGGGTGCCGATCTGATCAAGGATGAGCAGCGGTTTCGTTCATTGTGTCCACGCATGCATTTGCCGATTATCAAAAAAAATTAATATCTCGCGTACTGAACATAATGTGATCACAACAAAAGTGGCATAGCGTATTCTAGACTCGTAAATATCCCGTGCGTGCCTGTCATGTGGAGTTCGACGGAGTTCGATGTGCCGATGTGATCGTGCAGAAGTTGCGCGTGTCATTGCCCCATCAACACGTGACACACGCACGCGGGATGTCTGCGCCGATTCCCATGATAACGACCCGGCTCGCACTCCCCTTATTATATACTGTATTTTGGGCGGCACCGAAGACCATTGAAGTGTCCATCGCAATAAAGACAAGTCCCATCGATTCCCTACCCCTGGCTCCCTGGCTTCTTTGAGAAGGTAGATCATACACGGTGGTCTTGTATAATAGTACTAGTACTACTGGACCACGGCCTGTACTCTTTGACTCTTCTCCCACACTAATCACTATCTCCTTCCGCCGCCACCCTCACCCTACAAGCCATGGCTCCACTGAGGAGGGGGAGAGGTCGGTCGACGATCCTCGTGGAGAAAAGGGAGAGAAATCGCCGCGAGGCACTTCTTGCTCTACCAGCCGCTCAAGCACACCCTCTCATCAAGGCCCAATCTCCCCCGACAATGGCGCCGAATGTTCTAGTAGGCGAGGGCTCCTCCCGGTACGGTCTTCTTGTTCTACTTCTTCTCCATCTCCCTCTCCATCATGATCTTATTCAGCTTCTTCTTGTTTTTCTTCTTCTTCTTGCTCTTCCTCTTCTACGTATTACAGGATGGCCGTGGAGCCCGAATCCACCACGACGGAGGCGTTGTAGGACCCGTTCGGGCCTGTTCCATGTCTCAGCGAGGTAGCAAATATCCACGCTGTTATTTCTCCGAGTTGTGATGTGGATTTCTTAGATCCTGTCCGCCCCGCATTGGGTTTTCTTCTTCTTTTGTGAGTTGTATTAGTTTTCATGAATATGATTGGATCTCTTGGTCTTCCTTAATACCGCTATTCATAGATTCACTATGGATTTTTTGTGATTAGGATTAGTTTATCGTGGTCATGAATAGATCTCTAGGTCCATTTTTTAACACTGCGGTCAATAGATTCAACGGGGATTTTTTTGATCTGTATTAGTATTCACCTGGGACCTGGAGTGTAATTATAGAATTCCTATTTCAATTAACATGAACGATGCAGCGATCGAAGGCCGAGTACTGAGACAAGGTGGCCACGATCAGTTCCAAGATTGCCAACCAGCATGAGCTTGCACGCTCCCTCACCCAAGCTAATGAGAGCCTATGCAAGCAATTATCTGTGCAGAAGGAGATCTTGCTAGATTTTGCACGTGACGTCGTTAGGCTGTAGAAAGTGCTCGACCGTAACTTGAACAGGCAAGAATGGGCCATCAAGATAATCAACGAGCTCATGGAGGAGAAGAAGAATCTCGTGGAAAGGTGCATTCTCCTGCAGGACGAAGTCAGCGAGGCACTCAAAGGACGTGTCGAGGACACCAAGGCTACCATCCGATCCTACCATGACCGGAACCGTTGCCTGGATGCAGTCAAGGATATGAAGGCGGACATGAGCAGAGGGATCACCGTACTCGAGGGTGTTTGAAAAGAGAACGAGGAGCTAAGGGCATGTCTGGAGGCGTATCGGAGCAATGCCCAAGTCTGATTCCCGTTAGCGGGGACACGAATATCAGTTCGTCCTCCACTCCTTTTGTAATGTTTAGGGTTCAGGGAGTAATGCCCAAGTCTGCTTCCTATTATATGGTGCAATAAGAATCCTAGGGCAACTCCTTATCTATATAGACATGTGTTGGTGTTCATGTTCATGAATGGACACCATGTGCTCTTTCCATTATGTATCTGGACATGGGTTTCTGCATTATGAGTTTGCCACTCTCCCACTACTATTTGGTGATATTGGGAAAAACCCACAGCACACTAAACTGCTAAATCTTATTTGTCTTTGAAATTGAAATTATGACAGTGCCACTAGTCGATTCATAAAATGTTGATTAGTCCTAGATTGCTTCTTCCTTGAAATTATGGCATTGCCACTAGTCGATTCAGTTAATTATGGAAACTAACCAGCTTGTCCTAGTGAACTGAACAAACCATACTATGTATTTTGGTTGCAGGGAAAAGGAGAAAGATCGACCAGGACCTGGCGACCTGGCTAAATGACAAGATAGCAATCCAAAGGGAGAAGCAGAATTCCCAGAAACTGGCCTTTGACCAACTACGCGCTGAACTCGTAGTCCTTTCTAACAAGTGCCAAAAACTGAAGGAGTTAAACGCCGGTTGGGCGAAGCTACACAGTGAAGGTCGCACCTCGGCTAGGAAGCAGACGGAGATCATGAAAGGGATCTTGAAGGAAAATCGTATGGCTATGGACCAAATTCTCCAATCCGTGATGGAGCGCTGGAACCTACAGCTGAAGCACGACATAGTACTGAAGGAGCTGGCCAATCTTAGGGAGGAAAATAGGCAGCTCTGGGCCAGGCTTGCTTGAACACAACATATGTCTATTTAGTACTGAACTGCCTAGTTTATCCTCTGCAGTGGTGATTTTTTAAACGTGAACTTAACTCTATGCACGATATGTGTGTTCGTATGAAATTAGTTTGCTCGAAGATTGAGTTTGGCTTAGTTAGGAAAGCGCAACTGCAAGTCTTACAATTAACTAGTTTCAGGCATTGGCACAACATAAATTATTCATCTCGAATTTCCTTTATCCTCTATAGTCTGTCCTTGTTCACCCTCGCGCGCCTTCTTCAGTTCCTTCAACAGACCCACAATGCAGTACTCTAGCTTCGTCTTGTCTTCCCTGAGTTGATCCCTCTCCTTTTCTGCATTATGAATCAACAACCTATGACTATCCTGAAGCTTCTTTGAAGTTCCAACAACCAAGTTCCCATTGATTTCGTCCGTTAGCTCTGACTGCAAATTCTCGATTTCTTGTTCCAGCTCCTTATTTCGTACCGACAGCTTGTAATTTTTTCCAGCTGCATCACTTACATCAGTAAATCTCCCCGACCTTTCCAACTCATACATCTCCCATAACTGGGCCAAACATTTCTTAAGTGCATCTGGCCACTCAAGATCCACCCACTCTACAACTTTACACACCGGGCCAACCTAAAAACACACACACTATAGTGTTATGAACTTGCATGATACATTTTACTTCATGTCACAGTTGCACATAATGTAAACAAACCAGATTTGTACAGCCCAAAAACCTTCTCCCAGTGTTACTGCTTTCGAATGCAACATATCTCCTCAGTTTTAGCCCATGGTCACATGGCACTTCTCCATCGAGATCTAGGCCCTCCCATTCGGAGTCGTAGATCATCTGTGGTACCTATAGGTAAATGAAAAGCTGAAATCAAACACGATTGCATGCACATATGGAGCTCAGCTCGAGAGATTTACCATTGCCTAACCCTAGCCTGAGAAAACAGAGGAACTCATATCATGGAAGGAATACTCGATGTCAGAGAGAAGGCTTTCGCTGCTCGGCTGGTCGTCCTCGCCGTTCAAGGACAGCATGGCAAATGCGTCGTCGTAGGCGTTGGCGAGAGAGAGAGAGAGAGAGAGAGAGAGAGAGAGAGAGAGAGAGAGCTCACAATGACTAAATTGGCATGTTACAATAGTTTAATGGATACCATGCCCTTTCCCTGGATTACTGTCTCCTGCCTAATATGGGTTCTCTTCACACATTCTCATTTCAAATATTAATACTGCACTCCCTCCATCCCAATTTCATTGCCTAATGAAAACATACCAGTATATTACATCATCTAAAGAAACAAAATCATGTCAACTACAAGGTACTTATGCATCACTTCTTCAGTCATGGTTTCACAAAACATTACATTACAATCTCTCAACAAACATAATCACAACATGGTTTCACAAAACATCACATTACAATCTCTCAACAAACGTAATCACATAACCAAGTATATTACATCAACTCAAGAAACAAAATCATGTCGACTACAAGGTACTTACACATCACTTGTCCTGTCATGGTTTCACAAAACATTACATTACAATCTCTCAACAAACAAAATAACAGAAACAAGTACAACAAATCATCTCAAGAAACATAATCATGTCAACTACAATGTATTTATGCATCACTTGTCCAGTCATGGTTTCACAAAACATTACATTACAATGTCCCAACAAACATAATAACAGAAACAAGTATGGTACGTCATCTTAAGAAACATAATCATGTCAACTACAATGTACTTATGTCTTATTACAACAACGATGGTTTCAGTGAGTGACATGTCCGAATATCTCAACAGCTCGCATAGCATTATATCGCAATCTGTCAACAAACATAATCACAGAAACATGCTCTAAATGCAACAGCAGTCAATATTACAAATACAGGCAGGTGAACCCCGCGGTCCATATGACAAGCCTAGGGTAGCAGCTCTCATCAGATCTCATCAACGTCGACCACCTCATTTTGTTCAGCCACTACAGGGGCATCTATATCCACTATAACATGTTCAATAACATCAGAAATGGTACCAAGGAAGAACACCTTCCTGGTTTGCTTCTTTCGTCGCATAATATGCATAAGATCTTCAGTATCCAAAACATCTATGAATTGCTGCTTCTTATGATGCCACCACCGGATTTTTGCCATCTGCTTAGGGCAAATACTGATTTCCTTACCGATCATCTCTCTCATTTCATCAAGAGTTATGTTTTTGGAATCGACAGTGATCTCCACAGTACATGATGAAATTGGCTTATACTCCCTCATCATGTTTTGCCATGTAGGAATCCACCTCTATATGTATACTGAACTTATCTAGATCAGCATCTATTGGTCCGTATTCTCTAGGAGCAGAAGCTCTGGCAGCAAGATCTCCAGCATCTGCATACATATCATCAATCATCGCTTCCACTTTCACCTTACGATCAGTTGCACAACACTCCCAAACCATCTGAAGCTCATGAGAGTGCTCAATTTGCTGATAGGTATCATTCATGTTGCGCCACACCAATTTTGTCCTCTGTCTAGAACCCCAGGGAATTCTAGAGGCAAGCATATCTACCAGCTGCAAAACAGACACAACATCTTTGCAATTCACAAGCAGATGCACATCTTGCCTGAACACAACCCTCTCGCAACCAAAATCAAATTTTGAAGTGTACTTCCGAACATGAACTATGAACTCATATAGGTCCCTTGTATCAAAGTTGTGCCTAGTTTGATTAAAAAGGGGAACATTTCAGTTCATTCGATTCTATTATGCCGTCACTAATCTACTTGCCAGATAAGGCACAGATAAGAAAAAATCACCTCTCGCTCTTCTCCCGGGTTTTTTTCTTCGAGATATGGGTGCTGCATCCACCCACCGGAGCCGAACAATCCGTCCCCGGCCTTGCTTTTCTCTTCAACCCGCTGCTCGTAGGTACCTTGGGAGCAGAATCCTTGCTGGCCTCCTTGCTAACCGGGGCTGAAGACCTCGCCGCTGCTATGCGTTGAGCCCCAGACTTGGGCCCCAACGGACACGAATTAGTCGGCGACGTAGCTACAACCTTCGCCTTGCAAGACATGTTGGGCCGCCACTGTCGAATTCAGTGTCGGGGGAGGGATAAAAAAGGTCCTCTGCCACCGGCGGATTTAGGGTCGGGGAAGGGAAGAAAAGGGACCGCCGCCGCCACAGCAAGATTCAGTGTCGAGCGTTAGGAAAGTACAGTAATGGATTTGCCCCTATGACACGTGCATGGTGGCTAAGAAGAGTGACCGGTGAAGAAGGGGCACAACATGAACTAGTGTAACGGAATATCCTGACTTAACGGGCGCGATTTAAAAATATTGGGTTTGGCGCCCCAACTTTTCGAATCACAGTGCTAAAAATCAACTTGGGTACCGCGTTGCCTGGGCGCCCCAACTTTCGGGCCGCAAAATGATATTCTCCGAGCCCGCGCCATGCCGCTCTATTCCTCTCGTCAGTGTATAAATAGAGGCCACCCCAGCCCCAATTTGCCACACCATCTCACTCCCCTCTCTCTCAGACACCTCCCACACCTCTCCCCGGAGCAAGGCAAGCACCAGCCCGCCGGAATTTCACCGGAACCCGCCATAGCAGGGGAGAAGAGGAACTAGAGCTAGGAGCCACCCCAAGAGCCGCCGTGACCACCATTCGACTCGCCGTCCTCGACATGTTCGATAGGTCCATCGCCGACCCTAGCTGGAGCCCAATTGAGCCCCCACGTACCGCCCACCGCTGCGATTAGCGTTTAGTGTCACCGGCGCTGTGCGACGGAGACGACGATGCTCAGCCGTCGATCGCGCTCTAATCGCATGACCCAGATTGAAACTTACCGCTTCGCGTTAATTGAGTCACTGACGAGTAGGACCTGCCTGTCAGCAGCCCGTTGCACGTGCGCCACGTAGCTAGGCCGGCCAAATTGTTTCCCGCGCAGAGCCCGTTGATTCAAATAGATTTTTCCATTTTAGTTAAAACTAGATTCTATGAGTAGATTCAAAAATCAATTCAAAGAGATTCGCTGAACCAAATTGCATGATTCTGATTTTGTTAGAAAGGTATACAAAATATCTAGCCATGCCGGTTGGATTCAAACCATTTGAAATTATAGATCACCTATAACAAAAATAACAAGGCAGAGACTTTCCAACTTCAAACATTTTTCAAAAATCAACCATAGATGCTTTTGAGTTGATTCCAACTCTCAAAAATCACATTTGACAAGATCTATCTTAATATGTAAAAATATTTAGGTTTACATGCATTGATCTTGGACTAGTACAAAAAGAATGCTATATAGGCATTCTAGTCACTTTAATTGTATTAAATAGTAATGTTAAACTTTATAAAATGTGACCACCACTTTAAATCATATTCCCAAGTATTAGAATATGTGGTGATGACATGTGTCAACATTATCCCATATTTTAATTGGATAATATTAAATCTTAAGTATTTTCAATGAGTAGAAATTACTTTTCGAAAATAAGATAAAGAAGACTAGGTCTTTATTTCATGTGATGATTGTGATGATGCTAGATCATCAAGTGTGAGCCTTAATGTGCTACATAGAAGTAGTTAAGTATTGTTTGGTGATTATGTACCTCGTATTCCTATATAGACGCTAGTACCGACCCGGGCTACAAGGAGGAGGAGGAGTAGTACGAAGAAGAAGAGAACTTCAACCACTAGACTACTCAAGGAAAGACTAACACTACAAGTTAACTATGCAAGCCATCCTTGCAAGATAACCTATGCAAGATGCATTATGCATACTTTGGTTATGCAACCTTGATTATACCAATCCCAAGTTTTACTTGCAAGCTTTATTCTTTTACTTTTACCAAAGTTCTTTACCTTTAGTTAGTGATTTGTGAGTATTGGAAAAATAGGATAGATACCATAAAGAGTATAAAACTAGGTCTAAGTAGTTATACTTAGATGCCATTAAAAAGCATAAAACTAGATTTGGATAGTTATACTGGATTAGCACCCTCATTAGTGAATACCCTCAACTTTAGTGGCTAGTGCTAAGCATAAAAGTTGATCACTTTAGATGGGAATACTTGGTGAAAATGATTATGAAAACCTTGGAATGATGATTCATTCTATTGAAATATTTTGACATGTGTTGAGAAACACAATGATGATGATGAAAATGTTGAGGTCTGAGCCTTGGCCCTTTATAAAAACTGATGTTTGGGTTCGGATGCGATACCATTCCAATTTTACCGTACAACCACAATACCCAAATTGGGTAGGGCTTAACTGGAAGTTTATATGCCTTAGTATGGGTTCCCTCTCGGAAAGAGGTTGAGTTGAGGCTACCTCGTGATTGTGAATGTCCACCTATGGAGTGCCCAGGATGGCAGATGGCCATGGCTGGGAGGCCAAGTTCATAGGGGAGGTGCCTATACTAGAGTGTTTAATTGAAAGGTTGTGATTTATTATCCGCATACTAAGTATGATGATTCAGGGTTATCCCTTATGGATGTATCAAATTTTGTGGTGAAAGTGTACCACCTCTATAGAGTGTCAAGCTATTTGAATAGCCGCGTCCACGGTCATGGACAGTTGGAGTGGCCATACTATTCCATTGTCAGATGTTTTCAAAAAATGACTTGTGAATTGAACCATGACTTTGACTTCACCACAACAGGGTTGTGGACATGAATACTTGGTTCCCACTTAGGTGATGTAGAAAATTTAATTAGTTTCTTTACTTTTGAACTCTTATGAAATAAACCTGGCTTTTTGCAAATAAACCTAGAGCTTAAGATTCCTACTAGAACTACCTTACTTGTTAGTGATACTTCGTGAGTACTTAAAGAGTACTCATGGCTTTGTCACTGGCTATTCCCCTGGCAAGACAATGAGGAGGACTACTAGTAAGATGGACAACAGGAGGTCTATGACAACTAGGATCATCTCCCATCGTCAGCATTGCCTGTGACCCTGAAGATGGAGCCCCTACTATGTTTACTTTCCACTGCTTTGATTGTATTAAGACTGGATTATGAGATCCTTTATCTGTAAGACCTTTATTATGGTTTGTAATGGATGATGTACTGTGGTACCAATTCTGTTATGTCTCGCAAAAATGGTAATCCTAGGATTGCAATGTATGGCATAATAGGCATCTGGGATTAAAAATCCGGGTGTTGACAAGTTCGTATCAGAGCCATCCTGACTATAGGATACCCTAGTTAGAATGGACGTCTGAACAAAAACTTAGTTTCAAAATAAAAGAAGTGAGTATTTATGAAAACCTATTCCCACTCTTATCCTTGAGATTCTTTAAAAAAAGTCATGTTCCTCAAAAATTCTTGCAAACCTACATAAAAATTTGACACACTTGATCACCCCACTAACTTGCTCACTGTAAATTCTTATAGATGGAGGTCAAGTATAGCAAGTTCTACTAGCTGGGCAACGGAGGCCACCTGATCTTTGAGAGGGATCTAGATGCACTCGCAGAGTATCTTAAGCATCGCACCCGGAGTTCTTCTGGGCCCAACTCAATTATCAGCAAGGAGAAGACCTACAGTGGCGGATAGTTGCAGATATCAGAGGCAAGATGGAAGCACCCACCTCGGAGAAGATCCAATTCAGCTTGAGGGACAACAACTAGCTAGACGGATTAGCTAGGGCTATGCATGAAGCTCTTGCCCGTCTGTGTGGGCAAAACATCAACCAGATCAGTGGATGCTTTGCTCACTATGCAAGGCGTGATTCTATGGGAATGCCCTTGGAGATGCTAGGACACCCAGAGCTGAAGCACCAGGTAGATAATCTCGACTTCATGTTGTATGATAAACAGAAGGAGTTGGACAACGCTCGTGCCTACGCCAACCACAACCATGCCATTGCAGTCAAGAAGGATCAGACCCTCGCCATCCTTGCCAAGGAGCACCATTCACTTCGTTGTCAGCGTGACAAGAAGGATCGCATCATCGATCGTCTCCGTAAGAAGGTGGCCACTCTCGAGAAGACCATCCGTGAACAGGAGATCCAGCTTGAAGCGAAGGAGGAGGAAGGTGAAGATATCCGTGGAGATCTCTACTCTTACCTCAGTGATGATGACGACTACCTAGAGGACGATGCCATGGAGTTCCACACTAATGATGATGATTCCGCCTTCATTGATGATGATTAGATGCACTTGAGCACTACCGTAGGAGTGAGTTGTACCCGGTCCCACTGTATCGTAGTTTCACAGAATGGTTCTTAAAACCATCTGTTTTCTATTTTGTGTTGTGGTGTGTGTTTGTATTGTGTTCTTGGAATGAATGAATGAGAGGAAGTTGTTAGTTTGCAAAACCTAAGTCAAACTCAAAGTTTAAAGCTTTTGAAAATAAAACCATGAACCTTAGAAATTTCCCTCTTATCTCATTATCTATCTCAATCTTCAGATGACTCGCGGAAATCCCGGAGGAAGCATTTCATCTCAGGACCCAATGCTGCAGATTCTGCAAATGTTAGTTTCTGACCGTGAAGCTAGTAGAGCCGAATGCCAAGCCAACTTACCCACTCTTTAACAGATAGCTCAGATGGCCCACAATAATCAAGGTCATGGAAACCAGGATAACAATGGATCCAAGCTCAAGAACTTTTAGAATACCAACCCACCTATATTTAGTAATTCTGAGCATCCCTTAGATGCTGATGATTGGCTGCAAACCATGGAGAACAATTTGGAGGTCGCAGGAGTTGAAGCCAATGAAAAAGTAATGTTTGCCACCCATTATCTGGCAGGTGATGCAAGAGCCTGGTGGAATAGCACTCGTACCATGAACGAAGGGCAAATGATGACTTGGAAAGAATTCAAGATCAAGTTTAGCCGGACCCATGTGCCCCAAGGTTTGGTCACTAGGATGAGGGATGAGTTCAGGGAATTGAAGAAAGGGACAATGACTGTGGTGGAATACCGTGATAGATTCTTATCCTTGGCTAGGTATGCCCCTGATGAGATTAGCACGGAAGCAAAGAAGAAGGAAAGGTTCCTGAATGGGTTACAGATGAGATGCAGACAGTGTTAGTCAACATTCGTTCTGCGGATCTAGAAGAACTGGTGGATTCTGCTATCCAGATGGAAGGAAAGATCAACAAGGCCAATGACAACCATAAGCGTCGCATGATGCACTAGCCTAGATCCCACCATACCCAGAATTATCGCCCCAACCCGTCTGCAGGATATGCCCCAAGAAACAACAAACCCCTATGTCCCGTCCAAACTATCCCAATCGTGGTGGAGGAAACTTGAGGTCGGGAGGAAACCACAACAATAACCCGGCAACTCTAATAACTTCAACTGTGCACCGCCCAAGTCCAACAACAACAACACCAACAACAACAACAATACTGCCCCAAGGACTGGAAGCAATGTTGTGCCTATTGTAGGAAAAGACAAGTCCCTGATTACTTGCTTTGAATGCGGAGTCAAGGGTCACTACTCCAACGAGTGCCCCAAGAAGCTTGCAGCAGCCACCAATGTGAATGCACCTGCTCAACAGCAATGCCGTGTTCAGCCTGGAAAGAGATTTGCCCTAGGGAACTCGCTCAACCGCAACGGCCGCATGTTCCACATGAATGCTGAAGAAGCTCAAGAAGCGCCATATGTCGTGCTGGGTATGTTTTCTGTTAACTCAGTATTTGCAAGAGTGTTGTTTGATGCTGGAGCATCGCACTCGTTTGTTACAAAAGAATATGCATGCACTAGTAAGATTCAACCAACAAAACTGAAGCATGTTATGATAGTTCAAATACCTGGTTCAACCACCAAAGCTAGAAAAATTTGCAAGGCTATACCTATCATAATCCATGGAATAGATTTTTATGCTAATCTAATAGTACTTGGAACCAAAGGTTTGGAAGTAGTACTAGGAATGGATTGGATGTCGAAACATAAAGGATTAATCGACTGTGCCAAGAAAGCCATAACCATGACCAGTAGCACTGGAGTATCAGTAGAACATGTATCTAAGACGCTACCCTGTCAATTCAAATGCAACGAGAGTCTAGCCCAACCAACCCTAGACCAAGTCAGAGTAGTCTGTGAATACCCCGACGTGTTCCCAGATGAATTTCCCGGTATGCCCCCAGATCGAGATATCGAGTTCATCATTGAACTAGTTCCTGGAACTAGACCCATAGCTCAGAGACCTTATAGTATGAACCCATCTGAATTAGTGGAGCTGAAGAAGCAACTTGATGCTATGCTGGAGAAAGGTCTGATTCAACCAAGCGCATCGCCATGGAGATCGCATGTTTTGTTTGTGGATAAGAAAGATGGAGGTAACTGTTTGTGCACGGATTACCGGAAGCTGAATGATGTCACCATCAAGAACAAGTACCCACTACCGAAGATAGAAGATCTGTTTGACCAGTTGACTGGTGCCAGAGTGTTTTCTAATATTGATCTTAGAACTGGTTATCATCAACTCAATATTCGTGCAACGGATATCCCAAAGACCGCCTTTACCACCAGATATGGATTGTGTGAGTACACTGTCATGTCTTTTGGGTTAACCAATGCCCCCACTTATTTCATGAATCTCATGAATAAGATTTTTATGAACTTCCTGGATAAGTTTGTCGTTGTTTTTATCGATGATATTCTGATCTATTCCAAGTCAGAAGAAGACCATAAGCTACACCTAAGGACATATCGTGTCAGCGGGAGGAATTGTTGTCGATCCCACCAAGATTAAGGATGTTGAAGAATGGAAAAGACCAACTACTCAAACCCAAGTCCGCGCATTTCTCGGATTAGCGGGATACTACCGCAAGTTTGTTGAAGGATTTTCAAGCATCGCAATAGTGATGACCTAGCTATTGAAGAAAGATCAGAAGTTTCAATGGACGGACAAATGTGAAGCAAGTTTTCAAGAGCTTAAGAAGAGATTGATTTCAGCCCCAATTCTGATTATGCCGGATATCAAGAAGCCTTTTGATGTGTATTGTGATGCATCCAAGATTGGTCTCGGATGTGTGTTGATGCAAGAAGGCAAGGTCATATCATATCTGTCTAGACAACTGAAGCAACATGAGCAAAACTACCCTACCCATGACTTAGAACTAGTAGTCGTAGTTTTAGCCTTGAAGACCTGGCGTCATTACCTTATGGGTAACTGCTGTGAGATTTATCGAGATCACAAGAGTCTGAAGTATATTTTCACCCAGAAGGAGTTGAATATGAGGCAAAGGAGATGGATAGAGTTAATCAAGGATTATGACCTTGACATTCACTATCACCCCGACAAAGTCAATATGGTAGCGGATGCTCTTAGCAGATTGCTGTGTAGATTAAACACCATGATTAAAGAAGCCTAGCCAAGTTTGCATGAAGAGTTGGAGTAGTTTAGAACAAAGCTAGTTAGCAAAGGATTTTTAGCCAGTATTGAACTTCAACCCACTTTGATCAGTCAGATTAAGGAAGCCTAGAAAGGAAACGCAAGTATCGACGGAATCAAGCGTCTATCGGTATAGGGAAGGTACCCGGATTAACCGAAGATGAAGAAGGAGTTTTGTGGTACAAAGGACGTATCTGTGTACCAGCAGATTCCGATTTGAAGGAAGTCATCATGCAGGAAGCTCATGATACTCTTTATGCTATCCATCCCGAAGGAACAAAGATGTATCATGATTTGAAGGAGCAATTTTTGTGGCACAAGATGAAGAGAGAAATCGGAAGCTACATAGCCAAGTGTGATATTTGTTAGAGAGTCAAAGCGGAACATCAGAGACCCGCAGGACTATTGCAACCATTGCAGATTCCGGAGTGGAAATGGGATTCTATCAGAATGGACTTTATCACCGGTTTGCCTACATCTAGTAGGGGTCATAGTTGATAGACTGTCCAAGGTAGCCCATTTTATACATGTCAAGACCACGTAACAAAGTTCGAAGCTAGCAGAGCTGTACATTGCTAGAATCGTCAGTATGCATGGAACCCCTAAGACCATAGTGTCGGATGGAGGAACCCAATTTACATCAAGATTTTGGCAGAAAGTCCAAGAAGGATGAGGAACCAAGCTGAACTTTAGCACAACTTATCACTCGCAAACCGATGGACAAACTAAAAGAGTTAACCAAATTTTAGAAGATATGTTGAGATCTTGTGTGCTAGAATATGGATCAAAATGGGAAGATTGTTTGCCTTTCGCAGAATTCTCATACAACAATAGTTATCAAGCTAGTTTGCAAATGGTCCCCTTTGAATTTCTGTATGGAAGGAAGTGTCAAACCCCCTTGAATTGGTCGCAAGTAGGAGAGAGTCAAATCTTCGGACCCGACATCCTACGAGAAGTCGAAGAGAAGGTTCACAAAGTCCGTGAATACCTCAAGATCGCCCAATCCAGACAAAAGAGTTATGCTGACAAGAGACGTCGAGACCTGACCTTCAATGTCGGAGATTTTGTGTATCTCAAAGTATCACCCTTGAAAGGAATGCAACATTTTCAACTTAAAGGGAAGTTAGCCCCTAGATATATTGGACCCTTCAAGATTTTGAATCACCAAGGAGAAGTATCATATCAATTGGGACTGCCGGAGGAGATGTCATCTATCCATAATGTGTTCCATATCTCGTTACTTCGCAAATGCCTAGAAGTTCCGGAGAAGACCAAAGTGTTCAATAACATAGATAACCGAGCCATAGATATCAACAAGGATCTAACCTATCGTGAAGTACCCATTCGTATTTTGGAAGAAGCCTTCAGAACCATACTGAAGAAGAAGCTACTTGGGAGCGAGAAGATTACATTAGGACTGAGTTTCCAAATCTCTTTAGTTCCTAGTTTTTCTTAAATCTCAGGATGAGATTTTGTTTAAGGAGGGAAGGTTTGTAACACCCCAAAAATATTAATCAAGATTATCAAGTTCAAATCACCTAAGTTTAGGGTTAACAAAAACTTTTATTATTAAATTTAATATGAGTGTATGTGTGATTTGCATTAGTGTATGAATGAGTGCAGTTGCCATGTTTGATTGCTACAAATGATATGGAATGGTTTAAAGATGAATACTACATCATCTAGGCCATTTACAAAAAAAATCAAAAGAAAAGAAAATCAAATATGAATCATATGATCAAATGGTCATTTTGGCCAAACTTATCCACTAGACCACTTTGAGTGTTCCTAGTAAAAGATTTCTAACAGAAACTTTCTCAATTCTTTTCACCCCTTGCTAGACCAAGTAAAAGTGAACCCAGGCCCACTTTAAAAACTACCAGAGACAAATTCCAAATCCATTTAAAGGACATTGCAAAATTGAATCAAGTTCATATGCATAGATCACCATGATACGTCCATTTTGCATCACTATTCTATATCATAATTCACTATTATTCATTGATATATTTCATATTAAGAGGTGATACTTATGTTATTTCATCTATTTTGCATGGTTGATGACTTTTGGAGCATGGATCGCTGCAGTCAGGATTCTGATGGAAAAGGTGCTGTTTGGAGGCGAAATTCACGAAGATCAGAAAATCTGGGAAAATATATGGAAAATCCTATTTTTCCAAAAGACAAAGGCTGCCAGAAGGAGCAGTGGAGATGGGCCACAGGGGGCCCACACCACCCCCTGGTGCGGGCCAGCCTAGGCCGTGCCACCAGGTGGTGTGGCCGCCCTGGCCCACCTCCAGCTCTCCCCTCCGGCGTATATAATCCTCCCGAAAACCTAATACTCGGAGAGCGACCATGAAAAGATTCCACCGCCTCTGCGGGGTGGAAAACACATAGAGAGAAAGATCTCTCTGGCAGACAGATTTCTGCCGGGGGAATTCCTTCCCGGAGAGGGGAGATCATCGCCACCAACACCACCATCAAGCTGGACTTCATCGGGATCATCATCATCATCACCACCATCAGCACCATCATCTCCATCTCCATATTGTTGTAACAATGGGTTGAATCTTGCATAGTTCTTAGGGGAAACTTTCCCGGTGTTGATTACTCTTTGTATTTGATGCTATTGAGTGGAACCATTGAATTATTGTTTATGTTCAAATTGTTATACATCATTATTCCTTCTTTGATCAATCCAGGTGGTGTGGCCGCTCTGGCCCACCTCTAGCTCACCCCTCTGGCGTATATAATCCTCCCGAAACCCTAATACTCGGAGAGCGACCACGAAAATATTTTGCCGACTCTGCAGGGCGGAAAACACCGAGAGAGAAAGATCCCTCCGGCAGACAGATTTCTACCGGGGGAATTCCTTCCCGGAGAGCGGAGATTGTCGCCACCAACACCACCATCAAGCTGGACTTCATCAGGATCATCATCATCATTGTCACCACCATCATCACCATCAGCACCATCATCACCATCTCCATATTGCTGTAACAATTGGGTTGAATCTTGCATAGTTCTTAGGGGAAACTTTCTCGGTGTTGATTACTCTTTGTAGTTGATGCTATTGAGTGGAACCATTGAATTATTGTTTATGTTCATATTGTTATACATCATTATGCCATCTCTGATCATGATCCATATGATGTCTTGTGACTAGTTCGTTCTGTTCTTGAGGACATGGGAGAAGTCATGTTGTTAGTAGTGGAGTTGTGTTGAGAAAGATTCAATAGTTTGATATTTAAGTTGTGGTGTACTTCTTCTAGTGGTATCATGTGAACATAGACTACATGACACTTCACCTATATGGGCCTAGGGGAATGCATTGTGTATTTGGCTACTAATCGTAGGGGTTGCCGGAGTGACAGAAACCTAAACCCCCGTTAGGAAACCATTGCACAAGGGACGTAAGGGTCTTAGAGTTTAAAGTTGTGGTTAGGTTTCTACCTTAATTACTTTCTTGTACTTACGGATGTTTGCAAGGGGTATAATCACAAGTATGTCTTAGTCCTAGGAAGGTCCGTACATTAGCACAGGTTCACCCACACAACACTTAGCAAGCTAAATAAGATTAATCAACTATATGAAGCGAAAGCACTTGACAGTCTTCCCGTGTGTTCTCGAGAACGTTTGGTCATCTTAAGTAATACAACCGGCTTGTCCTTTGCTGAATAAAGGATTGGGCCACTTGTTGCATTTGTTCTTATTGTTTTTTATTTACTCGTACTTTATTTACTTGCATTATCAAAAAGCCCTAAAAATCCGTTTGCTAAGTATTTGCAGAGAATTCCTGATCCATACCACTAGCCAGCACCTTCTGCTCCTCGTTGGGTTCGACACTCTTACTTATCAAAAATACTGCGATACACCCCCTATACTTGTGGTTCATCAAGACTATTTTCTGGCACCGTTGCCGGGGAATGAAGCGCTATTGGAGAGTGGAACTAGTAAAGGAAACTTCTATTGTGAGTATTGTTTACTTCTGTTAGTTGCTTTTTTTCATTATGGAGAATTCGCTGAGTTTCTTATTTGGTAATGCTACTACCACTGCTAAGGTAGTAGATGAACCACCACCTACTGAGAATGATGCTTTTAAAATACCTACAAGAATTACTGATCGTGTTATGGATAACTACTATGTTGGGGATGGAACTGTCCATCCCGGTGCTCATTTGCTCTTTATACACGAATTATGCGGGTTATTCAAGTGTGTAGTTATTACTACAGATCAAGCTAAGAAGAAGTTAATCTCATTATCACTAAAAGGAAGAGCTGAGGAATGGTATAAGCTGCTGAAGATTGGTCAAGCTCTTGAATGGGAGGAAATAGTGCCTCTCTTTTATTCAAAGTTTTATCCTCCTAGTGAGATTCATAAAGATCAGAATAAAATATACAAATTTTGGCCTCTTGATGGAGAGAGTACAGCTCAAGCTTGGGGGAGATTGAAGTTACTAATGCTCAAATGTCCCATTCATGAGCTCCCCAACAATATTATTATCAATAACTTTTATGCAAGGCTTTCTCTTCATGATAAGGATTTATTGGATGCTTCTTGTGTTGGATCATTCACTCGCATGGAAGAAGAAGCTAAATGGGATCTTCTGTACCGTATTAAAGACAATGTTGAAGCTTGGGAGAATGACAAAGGAAGAAAGTCAGGTATAAATTATGATTATGAATGCATTGAATCTTTTATGGGAACTGATGACTTTCAAAATATTAAAAATGCTTATGGTCTAGACTCTTATGCCATTGCTTCTTATTTTAAGGCTTTTTCTTCCTACATTGAAGTACCTAAAAAGAAGTGGAATAAGTATCATGAACCTTATAAAGATATTGCTAAGAGTGTTCCTACAAGAAATACTGAAGTTTATACTGCTAATCATGCTTTACCCGAACCTTACGTAGATAAAATACCTTTCCCAGTTAAGATAAAGGAACATTCTATGATAGCTAGTATGGTTAATGAAAGTATAAGTAAAGTTGTTGAACCTGATAAACAAATGGATGATGAACCTATAATAGAAAATGTGAAAGACTTTGTCACTAAATATGTAGAAGAGGGACACACTATCCTTTGTAAGGATACCTCTAATATTGTTTCACAAAGTAGTATTATGAGAGCTAGTATTCCTGTGTTTTCTGTTAGGATAAGTGATCATTGTTACGATGTACCTTGTGATAGTTATATTGTTAAGTTTATGCATGATAATGAAAGCTACTATGAGAGAGGGAAAAGTGTTCTTATGTATATCAATAATATCAAGTTTCCTCGTTTTATGCTGAAAGTTTTTATGTTGCACTTCTTTTGCCTTCCTATGCTAGTAGTTTCTAGTTTCAACAACTTGTTTGTTTGCAAAATTCCCTTGCATAGGAAGTGGGTTAGACTTAAACATGTGTATTTTTGCTTCTTAAATGCTCTCTTTCACTTCAATTCATATTCTTGTGTGAGTTTCATTAAAATTATCATGCCCATCTTAATGGCTATAAAGTAAGAGCTTTTTGGGAGACAACCCAATATATTTTTGCTTTCAGTTTGTTTTTGTTTCTTTGAGTCTTGGAAGTTATTACTTTGGTAATAACCACTCCTTATCCTTTTTGTTTGGTTTTTGTGTCAAGATCAACCTCTAATGAGAGAAAAGTAAGATTTGGGGAAGTTGCTGTCCCGAAACAGATTTTTGTGCTTAACCGAAAAAATTCGTGAGAGATCTCTGTATGTCGGATTGAGCTGTAATTGTTTTTGCTTCTGCCCCAGGTTGTTATTTAACTTTCGTTAGTTTTGCACTTTTTGATTTGAGCAACAGAATATTTTCGAAAAAATTGATCTTTACCTGCTGGTCTGTTTTGACAGATTTTGTCACTCTTGCATTTGCTTCTTTAATCGATTTCCTTTTGAATCCTTTTTGGGTTTTCGGAAGGATTTACTATAGTAGCTCTTGTTTTGATGGTTTTCAGTTGAAATTTGACTCAAAAGGTTTTATCACTTCACTTATACTAATGTTGCTAATGAGAACTGTGTGAAGTTTTGTGTGAAAGAAATTTCCAGGTTAGTGGAGATAATGGTGTAATAAGAAAGTGAAAGGTTTCATGACTCAAGCAATAAGTGTATGAATATTAATATATTGATGTTATTCAAGTGTTGACTCCGGAAGAATCTACTAAATACCAAATTCAGAGACCTGCAGAGTCTGTTTTTGAATAGGTAACAGTTCTGGTAAGAAAAGTTCCGCGAAAGATCTATCCAGTTATATTTTAGTAGTTTTTATCCAACAAGGGAAGTTATGAAGCGAAAGGGATGGAAACGGAGCCATGGTGGATCACACCACCCTATGGCGCGGGCCCACCCCTGGCCACGCCACCAGATGGTGTGGCCACCTCGGACTCCGTCTCCGACCCGTTTTCTCCCAGTACCTTCCTTTTGTTGTGAAACTTCGTAATATATAATCCCCCGGATCCTCCGAGGTTCATATATCGTGTTCTCGTCGTGTTTTTGTTTTGATCTGTTTTTGCCAGGATCTATTCTTGAAAGTTTAGAAGCACAATGGTGTCCGCCAAGGATAAAGGAAAGGAGCCTATGGAGGAAGATCTCCAAGACCCCGGGCAGGAGAAGGAGATCAAGAGTAAAGATGAAGAGGAGGCAAAGCACACTGGCACTACCATTGCAAGCATTGGAGTGGTGGCAAACCCTGCCAAGACTATGTCAATTGAAGGGAATCCTCCTTGTTACTGTTCAGATCCATGGTCACTTCCTCCACGCGCCAAGAATCCTTTCCATACCCTTATCGACGAGCATTAATACCAGAATATGCCCAAGGAGAAATTACCCTCCAATTGGGATTTGCCTCGTTCTAGCCATGTAGGAAAACAAGACTTCAAGGAGGTAGAGTCGGGAAAGAACCGCAAGAGATGGGATTCTCAACCCGACATGATCATGAGCCGCATTGAGCAAAACTCACAGCTGATTCGTAATCTCACCTTTGAGATCGAGGACTTGGGGAAACTGATCAAACAGCTCATCGAGAGAATACCACCACCACCGAAGGAGTAATTTGTCATCAGGTTTGGCATCCCCTTGGTTTGTTCCAAGCTTGGGGGAGTGCTGCTGTATCACATCACTATCTTCTATCCTTTTACCTTTTTAGTAGAGTCATATCATGTATAGAGAAGTTATCATGTAGCATGGTTTGCATTATGGAAGTGTCCCCTCTCTCGTTAGATATGTATCCCTTGGTGTGAGTTACCGTTATGGATTATCAGTGAGAAGTTCTATCATTTACTCTTTTGCGTATCTTATAGTAGTTTTCAATTCATGGTTATATTATTGATATTGTTGTTAGTATTGGTATCACTTTGGGATCATTGAGTTAATTTAGTTGGTTTTGGCAAACCTGGCTCGGTCAGTAGCATCACTATTTTTGAGAGTTGAATGAAAAGATAAAGTACTCTAAAGAAATATAATTTCATCATCTTTCTTTCTTGATTTGCTCATAAGTTTAGTATTCTCTAGTTAAGATCTTTTGTGCTTCCAAGGAAGATTGCATGTTTGTTTTTATCACCTGTATGTTTGTTTGTTTCCTTCAACTCTTATAATTGCTACCCAGCCTTGCTATCCAAAAACCTGTATTGAGAGGGAATTCTTCTCGTGCATCCATTCCTTAAACCAAACCCATGCCATTTGTGTCCACCATACCTACCTATTAGCATTATTGCTATTCGAAGTAAATTCATGTTTTTATCTACCTCCCAAATTAAACTTGTTATGTGAAAATTAGTGACTAAAGCTCTCACGAACTTGATGGCACACATTACTTTCTTGCATTTAATAAACTTGAACCATTGTGCTCATCTATGTTGCGTATATGCTTGCGCTTTGTAAGTTGTGAATTAGCAGAACCATGTTGTCATGGGGAACGCTTTCAACATTGCACTGGTACTTTGTACCTAGTTGATATCATGTTCTTTTGTCTATGGATGTCGTTCAGTGTGAAATGAAAGGGGAGCTTGTAAGTCCATGGAGTTATGCATGTGTGTTAGAGAAACGTTTGGGCCGCCAGTCTAATCCATGCTATCATGGTGGAAACTTGTAGCGTAACCATAACAAGCATCTATGAAGCATTCTTCTTATAAAAAAAGAGATAGAGATTGAAAAAATAGAAAAAGAAAAAGAAAAAAAGATGAGAAAAGAGGAAAGAGAGAAAAAAGCACCATATTCCCATAGTAAATAAGAATATTGGTGAGATGCTTGTTGTCTGCTTGCCTTGTCATTTTGATATGGGGATTCTTCCGTATCATCGGGCAAGGAGTGCCCCGTTGGCGATTCTCCATGATACACATGTGCTTACGATGACAAGAACTTACCGGTGACTAAACTTGAGTAGCATAAGGTGCGACCCTCGTATTCAAGGGACATGAGATTCTGAATTTACAACTTGTCAAGCATATCCTCATATTTGATCACTTTAACCTTAATCACCTAAAGATGCCTATGATAGGGGCAATGAGAGCTGAAAGCTAATAAGTATCATAATTTTTGGGAGCTCTTTATGAAACTTGAAATCCCTGCTTCCCTCTACGAAGGGCCTTTCTTTTACTTTTTAGTTGAGTCAATAAACCTATCCCCTTCTATCTCAGCAAGTATTTTGAGTTGTTGTGTTTCATTCATTCATATGATGATTTATTCAATCATGTTTCTTATGTTCTTTGTTTTGCACATTGCTCTTATCTTGGTGATTACTACTTTGAAAGCTATCATTGAAAATCAGTTATTTGTGAACTCCAGCAAATTATCAACTATTCTTCGACCAAGAGCTAAGTTTGCCATTACCAATTATGATTTACTTTATGTATCTTTATTGTGTTTCCTTTACTTATTGCAAGTTAAGTTATATAATAGTGAGTTGTCTTCTATTATGATCTTTGTATTGATGAATGTGATGCTTCTTGTCCGTATTGTTTTTATCGACTCTTCACTCCATAAACTTGAGGCCATGTTTATTGAGTTCAGTTTCGCTTGGGGACAAGTGAAGTCTAAGCTTGGGAGGAGTTGATACGTCCATTTTGCATCACTATTCTATATCATAATTCACTGTTATTCATTGATATATTTCATATTAAGAGGTGATACTTATGTTATTTCATCTGTTTTTGCATGGTTGATAACTTTTGAAGCATGAACCGTTGTAGTCAGGATTCTGATGGAAAAGGTGCTATTTGGAGGTGAAATTCACGAAAATCAGAAAATCCGGGAAAATATATGGAAAATGCTATTTTTCCAGAAGACGAAGGCTGCCAGAAAGAGGAGTGGAGATGGGCCACAGGGGGCCCGCACCACCCCCTGGTGCGGGCCAGCCTAGGCCACGCCACCAGGTGGTGTGGCCGCTCTGGCCCACCTCTAGCTCACCCCTCTGGCGTATATAATCCTCCCGAAACCCTAATACTCGGAGAGCGACCACGAAAATATTTTGCCGACTCTGCAGGGCGGAAAACACCGAGAGAGAAAGATCCCTCCGGCAGACAGATTTCTACCGGGGGAATTCCTTCCCGGAGAGCGGAGATTGTCGCCACCAACACCACCATCAAGCTGGACTTCATCAGGATCATCATCATCATTGTCACCACCATCATCACCATCAGCACCATCATCACCATCTCCATATTGCTGTAACAATTGGGTTGAATCTTGCATAGTTCTTAGGGGAAACTTTCTCGGTGTTGATTACTCTTTGTAGTTGATGCTATTGAGTGGAACCATTGAATTATTGTTTATGTTCATATTGTTATACATCATTATGCCATCTCTGATCATGATCCATATGATGTCTTGTGACTAGTTCGTTCTGTTCTTGAGGACATGGGAGAAGTCATGTTGTTAGTAGTGGAGTTGTGTTGAGAAAGATTCAATAGTTTGATATTTAAGTTGTGGTGTACTTCTTCTAGTGGTATCATGTGAACATAGACTACATGACACTTCACCTATATGGGCCTAGGGGAATGCATTGTGTATTTGGCTACTAATCGTACGGGTTGTCGGAGTGACAAAAACCTAAACCCCCATTAGGAAACCATTGCACATGGGACGTAAAGGTCTTAGAGTTTAAAGTTGTGGTTAGGTTTCTACCTTAATTACTTTATTGTACTTATGGATGTTTGCAAGGGATATAATCACAAGTATGTATTAGTCCTAGGAAGGTCGGTACATTAGCACAGGTTCACCCACACAACACTTAGCAAGCTAAAGAAGATTAATCAACTATATGAAGCGAAAGCACTTGACAGTCTTCCCGTGTGTCCTCGAGAACGTTTGGTAATCTTAAGTAATACAACCGGCTTGTCCTTTGCTGAATAAAGGATTGGGCCACTTGCTGCATTTGTTCTTATTGTCTTTTATTTACTCGTACTTTATTGACTTGCATTATCAAAAAGCCCTAAAAATCTGTTTGCTAAGTATTTGCAGAGAATTCCTGATCCATACCACTAGCCAACACCTTCTGCTCCTCGTTGGGTTCGACACTCTTACTTATCGAAAATACTACGATACACCCCCTATTCTTGTGGGTCATCACACCACTTTTCAAAAACCACTAAAATCATTTCATCTTAAATTTTCCAAGCAACCATAGACTATCAAGCAAGTACTTAGAACAATCACCAAATTTCATCCAAAAATTCAAACTTTGAATTCATGTGGCCATTTGGTCGAGCACCTAGTAGACACCAATAAACACTGCCTAACTTCTACTGTTCTGAGCAGTGATCAATCGCCACTAGCCCCTCATTTCTCTCCCCCTGTCTCCCCCAGTGCCCAGCATCACAGCAGACCAGCTCCCCCTTTGCCGTTAGCACCAGTGTAGTGCCGCTCGAGCTCACCGCGCCGCTCGACCAAGCACCGCTCACCACAGACTGCACCGCCCTCTCCCACGATGTCCAGGATACAGGCACCACACCACCGTCACCCTCTGTCCACCCCTCGATCAAAGACACGTCGTGGACCAGCCGTAATCACCGCGCCCACTTCTCCGCCTGCCATGCCAAGACCACGCCAGAATGCCACAGCCTACACGTCCACACACGCCGCGCCTTTCCCTCTCCGTGCGTGCACACACTCACCGTGACCGCAACTACCCCTAGACACGCCCGGTCGCCGCCGCATGGACCGTAGACACTGTGCGCCGTCTCGAATGCCGTCATTCCTGCATAGAGCACGGATCGCTCTGGACCGTTCTCGACCACCCCTTGCCGTGCCATCACTCGCATGACGACCGCCCTGAAGCACCGCGTCGACCCCTACCCTCAGCCATGCCACTAGCTCACTGCAACGACATTGCCAACGAGCCCGAGCCATTCTGCTACGTCCCTCTCGCCGGTGTATAAATAGAGGCCACCCTAGCCCCAATTCGCCACACCATCTCACTCCCCTCTGTCTCAGACACCTCCCACACCTCTCCCTGGAGCAAGGCGAGCACCAGCCCGCCGGAATTTCACCGGAGCCCGCCGCTTCAGAGGAGAAGAGGAATTGGAGCTAGGAGCCGCCCCAAGAGCCACCACGACCACCATTCGACTCGTCGTCCTCGACATGTTCGATCGCCCCCATCGCCGACCCTAGATGGAGCCCAGGTGAGCCCCCACTTACCCCCCACCGTCGCGATTAGGATTCAGTCTCGCCGGCGCTATCTGACGGAGACGAGGATGCTCAGTCGTCGATCGTGCTCTAATCGCACGACCCAGATTGAAACTTACCGCCTCGCGTTAATTGAGTCGCTGACGAGTAGGATCCGCCTGTCAGCAGCCCTCTGCGTGCGCGCCGCGTAGCTGGGCCGGCCCAAATTGTTTCCCACGAAGAGCCCGTTGATTCAAATAGATTTTTCCATTTTAGTTAAAACTAGATTTTGTCAGTAGATTCAAAAGTCAATTTAAAGAGATTCACTGAACCAAATTGCATGATTCCAATTTTTTAGAAATGTATTCAAAATATCTATCTATGCCGGTTGGGTTCAAACCATTTGAAATTATAGATCACCTATACCAAAAATAACAAGGTAGAGACTTTTCCAACTTCAAACATTTTTCAAAAATCAACCATAAATGCTTTTGAGCTGATTCCCACTGTCAAAAATCACATTTGACAAGATCTATCCGAATACGTAAAAATATTTAGGTTGACATGCATTGATCTTGGACTAGTACCAAAAGAATGCTATATAGGCATTCTAGTCACTTTAATTGTATTAAATAGTAATGTTAAACTTTATAAAATGTGACCACCACTTTAAATCACATCCCCAAGTATTAGAATATGTGGTGATGACATGTGTCAACATGATCCCATATTTTAATTGGAGAATATTAAATCTTAAGTATTTTCAATGAGTAGAAATTACTTTTCTAAAATAAGATAAAGAAGACTAGGTCTTTATTTCATGTGATGATTGTGCTCATGCGAGATCATCAATTGTGAGCCTTAGTGTGCTACATAGAAGTAGTTAAGTATTGTTTGGTGATTGTGTACCTCGTATTCGTTTATAGATGCTAGTACCGACCCGGGCTACGAGGAGGAGGAGTACTACAAAGAAGAAGAAGAGAACTTCAACCACTGCACTACTCAAGGCAAGACTAAAACTACAAGTTAACTATGCAAGCCATCCTTGCAAGATAACCTATGCAAGATGCATTATGCATACTTTGGTTATGCAACCTTGATTATACCAATCCCAAGTTTTACTTGCAAGCTTTATTCTTTTACCTTTACCAAAGTTCTTTACCTTTAGTTAGTGATTTGTCAGTATTGGAAAAATAGGATAGATACCATAAATAGTATAAAACTAGGCCTAAGTAGTTATACTTAGATGCCATTAAAAAGCATAAAACTAGATTTGGATAGTTACACTGGATTAGCACCCTCATTAGTGAATACCCTCAACTTTAGTGGCTAGTGGTAATCATAAAAGTTGATCACTTTAGATGGCAATACTTGGTGAAAATCATTATGAAAACCTTGGAATGATGATTCATTCTATTGAAATGTTTTGACATGTGTTGAGAAACACAATGATGATGATGAAAATGTTGAGGCATGAGCCTTGGCCCTTTATAAAAACTGATGGTTGGGTTCGGATGCGATACCATTCCAATTTTACCGTACAACCACAATACCCGAATTGGGCAGGGCTTAACTGGAAGTTTATGTGCCTTACTATGGGTTCCCTCGCGAAAAGAGGTTGAGATGAGGCTACCTCGTGATTGTGAATGTCCACCTATGCAGTGCCTAGGATGGCAGATGGCCATGGTTGGGAGGCCAAGCTCATAGGGGAGGTGCCTATACTAGAGTGTGTAATTGAAAGTTTATGATTGATTATCCGCATACTAAGTATGATGATTCAGGGTTATCCCTGATGGATGTATCAAATTTTGTGCTGAAAGTGTACCACCTCTGCAGAGTGTCAAACTATTCGAATAGCCGCGTCCACGGTCATGGACAGTTGGAGTGGCCATACTGTTCCGTTGTCAGATGTTTTAAAGAATGACTTGTGAATTGAACCATGACCTTGACTTGACCACAACAGGGTTGTGGACATGAATACTAGGTTCCCACTTAGGTGATGTAGAAAATTTAATTAGGTTCTTTACTTTTGAACTCTTATGAAATAAACCTAGCTTTTTGCAAATAAACCTAGAGCTTAAGATTCCTACTAGAACTACTTTACTTGTTAGTGATAGTTTGCGAGTACTTAAAGAGTACTCATGGCTTTGTGCCTGGCTATTCCCGTGGCCAGACTATGAGGAGGACTACCAGGAAGATGGACAGCAGGAGATCTATGAAAACTAGGATCATCTCCCATCGTCAGCATTGTTTGTGACCCTGAAGATGGAGCCCATACTATGTTTACTTTCCGCTGCTTTGATTGTATTAAGACTAGATCATGAGATGCTTTATTTGTAAGACCTTTATTATGGTTTGTAATGGATGATGTACCATGGTACCAATTCTATTATGTCTCGCAAAAATGGTAATCCTAGGATTGCGATGTATGGCATAACAGGCATCTGGGATTAAAAATCCGGGTGTTGACATGATGCAACTATTGTCTTACCGTTGCACCATTCCATGTGGTAGTTGCATTCCTATGTGTATTTGGGCCTTTTGACACATTGTTTCACACATGGAGTCTATGGAGTCATTGCATGTGTTCTTTTCCAAACCATGTTGATCCACATGAGCACACACACTACAATGTGTGTGGTTATGCGACTTTTTTCACACTGGTGCACATTCCTATGTGTTTTTCGGCCTTTTTACACATGGTTTGCCACATGGAGTATCTAGAGTCATTCATGTGTTTTTTCCAAGCCACCTTGATCCACATGAGCACACACACTCCAATGGATGTGGTGATGCAACTTATGTCACACTGGTGCACCATTCCATGTGGTAGTTGCATTCCTATGTGCGTTTTGGGCCTTTTCACACATGGTTTGACACATGGAGTCTCTGAAGTCATCACATGTGTTCTTTTCGAAACCACCTTGATCCACATGTGCACACACACGTCAGTGGATGTGGTGATGCAACTAATATCTTACCATTGCACAATTCCATGTGGGAGTTGCATTCCTATGTGTTTTTGGGCCTTTTGACACATGGTTTCACACATGGTGTCTGTGGAGTCATTGCATGTGTTCTTTTCCAAACCATGTTGATCCACATGAGTACACACACTCCAATGGGTGTGGTTATGCAACGTTTTCACACCGGTGCACATTCCTATGTGTTTTTGGGCCTTTTTACACATGGTTTGCCACATGGAGTATCTAGAGTCATTGCATGTGTTTTTCCAAACCACCTTGATCCACATAAGCACACAACCTACAATGGATGTGGTGATGCAACTTATGTCACACTGGTGCACCATTCCATGTGGCAGTTGCATTCCTATGTTTGTTTTGTTCCTTTTCACAGATGGTTTGAAACATGGAGTCTCTAAAGTCATCGCATGTGTTCTTTTCTAAACCACCTTGAACCAAATGTGCACACACACTCTAGTGGATGTGGTGATGCAACTACTATCTTACCTTTGCACCATTCCGTGTGGGAGTTGCATTCCTATGTGTTTTTGGGCCTTTTGACACATGGTTTCCCACATGGAGTCTCTGGAGTCATTGCATGTTATTTGTCCAAACCACCTTGATCCAAATGACCACACACACTAAAATGGTTGTGGTCATGCAACTTATGTCACACCAGTGTACCATTCCATGTGGGAGTTGCATTACTATGTGTTTTTGGGCCTTTTGACACATGGTTTGACACATGGAGTCTCTAGAGTCATTGCATGTGTTCTTTTCCAAACCACCTTGATCCAGATGAGCACAAACACTCTAGTGGATGTGGTGATGCAACTAATGTCTTACCGTTGCACCATTTCATGTGGTAGTTGCATTCTTATGTGTTTTGGGGCCTTTTGACACATGGTTTGACACATGGAGTCTCTGGAGTCATTGCATGTGTTCTTCTCCAAATCACCTTGATCCACATGAGCACACACACTCCAATGGATGTGGTGAAGCAACTACTGTCACACCGGTGCATCATTCCATGTGGTAGTTGCATTCCTATGTGTATTTGGGCCTTTTCACACATGGTTTCACACATGGAGTCTCTAGAGTCATTGCATGTGTTAATTTCTAAACCACCTTGATCCACATGAGAACATAGCCCAGTGCCTGTGCTGATTCAACTACCTTCACACCAGTGCACCATTCCATGTGGTAGTTGCATTCCTATGTGTTTTTGGCCTTTTGACATATGGTTTGACACATGGAGTCTCCAGACTAATTACATGTTTTGTTTTTTCTAAACCACATTGATCCATATGATCACACGCACTCCAGTGGATGTGGTGATGCAACTAATGTCTTACCGGTGCACCATTCCATGTGGGAGTTGCATTCCTATGTATTTTTGGGCCTTTTGACACATGGTTTGCCACATGGAGTCTCTAGAGTCATTGCATGTGTTTTGTCCAAACAACCTTAATCCAAATGACCACACACACTAAAATGGTTGTGGTCATGCAAGTTATGTCACACCAGTGTACAATTCCATGTGGGATTTGCATTCCTATGTGTTTTTGGGTCTTTTGACATATGGTTTGACACATGGAGTCTCTAGAGTCATTGCATGTGTTCTTTTCCAAACCACCTTGATTTAGATGAGCACACACACTCCAGTGGATGTGGTGATGCAACTACTGTCTTACTGTTGCACCATTTCATGTGGCATTTGCATTCTTATGTATTTTTGGGCCTCTTGACACATGGAGTCTCTCGAGTCATTGCATGTGTTATTTTCCAAACCACCTTGATCCACATGAGCACATAGTCCATTGGATGTGGTGATGCAACTACCCTCATACTGGTGCACCATTCCATGTGGTAGTTGCATTCCTATGTGTTTTGGGCCTTTTGACACATGGTTTGACACATGGAGTCTCTAGAGTCATTGCATGTGTTCTTTTCCAAACCACCTTGATCCAGATGAGCACAAACACTCTAGTGGATGTGGTGATGCAACTAATGTCTTACCGTTGCACCATTTCATGTGGTAGTTGCATTCTTATGTGTTTTGGGGCCTTTTGACACATGGTTTGACACATGGAGTCTCTGGAGTCGTTGCATGTGTTCTTCTCCAAATCACCTTGATCCACATGAGCACACACACTCCAATGGATGTGGTGAAGCAACTACTGTCACACCGGTGCATCATTCCATGTGGTAGTTGCATTCCTATGTGTATTTGGGCCTTTTCACACATGGTTTCACACATGGAGTCTCTATATTCATTGCATGTGTTAATTTCCAAACCACCTTGATCCACATGAGAACATAGCCCAGTGCCTGTGCTGATTCAACTACCTTCACACCAGTGCACCATTCCATGTGGTAGTTGCATTCCTATGTGTTTTTTGGCCTTTTGACATATGGTTTGACACATGGAGTCTCCAGACTAATTACATGTTTTGTTTTTTCTAAACCACATTGATCCATATGATCACACGCACTCCAATGGATGTGGTGATGCAACTAATGTCTTACCGGTGCACCATTCCATGTGGGAGTTGCATTCCTATGTATTTTTGGGCCTTTTGACACATGGTTTGCCACATGGAGTCTCTAGAGTCATTGCATGTGTTTTGTCCAAACAACCTTGATCCAAATGACCACACACACTAAAATGGTTGTGGTCATGCAAGTTATGTCACACCAGTGTACAATTCCATGTGGGATTTGCATTCCTATGTGTTTTTGGGTCTTTTGACACATGGTTTGACACATGGAGTCTCTAGAGTCATTGCATGTGTTCTTTTCCAAACCACCTTGATTTAGATGAGCACACACAGTCTAGTGGATGTGGTGATGCAACTACTGTCTTACCGTTGCACCATTTCATGTGGCATTTGCATTCTTATGTATTTTTGGGCCTCTTGACACATGGTTTGACACATGGAGTCTCTCGAGTCATTGCATGTGTTATTTTCCAAACCACCTTGATCCACATGAGCACATAGTCCATTGGATGTGGTGATGCAACTACCATCATACTGGTGCACCATTCCATGTGGTAGTTGCATTCCTATGTGTTTTGGGCCTTTTGACACATGGTTTAACACATGGAGTCTCTTGAGTCATTGCAAGTGTTCTTTTCCAAACCACGTTGATACACATGAGCACACACACTCCAATGGGTGTTGTTATGCGAATTTTTCACACCGATGCACATTCCCTATGTGTATTTGGGCCTTTTTACACATGGTTTGGCACATGGAGTCTCTGGAGTCATTGCATGTGTTCTTCTCCAAACCACCTTGATCCACACGAGCACACACACTCCAATGGATGTGGTGATGCAACTACTATCACACCGGTGCACCATTCCATGTGGTAGTTGCATTCCTATGTGTATTTGGGACTTTTGACACATGGTTTCACACATGGAGTCTGTGGAGTGATTGCATGTGTTATTTTCCAAACCACGTTGATCCACATGAGCACACACACTCCAATGGGTGTGGTTATGCGTCTGTTTCACATCGGTGCACATTCCTATGTGTTTTTGGGCCTTTTTACACATGGTATTCCACATGGAGTATCTGGAGTCATTGCATGTGTTTTTTTCCAAAACACCTTGATCCACATGAGCACACATAATACAATGGATGTGGTGATGCAACTTATGTCACACTGGTGCACCATTCCATGTGGAAGTTGCATTCCTATGTGTGTTTTGGGCCTTTTCACACATGGTTTGACACATGGAGTCTCTAAAGTCATTGCATGTGTTCTTTTCGAAACAACCTTGATCCACATGTGCACATACACTCCAATGGATGTGGTGATGCAACTACTATCTTACCTTTGCAACATTCCATGTGGGAGTTGCATTCCTATGTGTTTTTCGGCATTTTTACACATGGTTTGCCACATGGAACCTCTGGAGTCATTGCATGTGTTTTGTCCAAACCACCTTGATCCAAATGACCACACAAACTAAAATAGTTGTGGTCATGCAACTTATGTCACACAAGTGTACCATTCCATGTGGGAGTTGCATTCCTATGTGTTTTGGGCCTTTTGACACATGGTTTGACAGATGGAGTCTCTAGAGTCATTGCATGTGTTCTTTTCCAAACCACATTGATCTAGATGATCAGACACACTTCAGTGGATGTGGTGATGCAACTATTGTCACACCGGTGCACCATTCCATGTGTTAGTTGCATTCCTATGTGTTTGGGCCTTTTGACACATGGTTTCACACATGGAGTCCATGGAGTCAATGCATGTGTTCTTTTCCAAACCACGTTGATCCATATGAGCACAGACACTCCAATGGGTGTGGTTATGCGACTTTTTCACACCGGTGCACATTCCTATGTGTTTTTTGTCCTTTTTACATATGGTTTCCCACATGGATTATCTGAAGTCATTGCATGTGTTTTTTCAAAACCACCTTGATCCACATGAGCACACACACTCCAATGGATGTGGTGATGCAACTTATGTCACACTGGTGCACCATTCCATGTGGCAGTTGCATTCCTATGTGTGTTTTGGGCCTTTTCACACATGGTTTGAAACATGGAGTCTCTGAAGTCATCGCATGTGTTCTTTTCCAAACCACCTTGATCCACATGTGCACACACACTCCAATGGATGTGGTGCTGCAACTACTATCTTACCTTTGCACCATCCCGTGTGGGAGTTTCATTCCTAAGTTTTTTTAGCCTTTTGACACATGGTTTGCCACATGGAGTCTTTGGAGTCATTGCATGTGTTTTATCCAAACCACCTTGATCCAAATGACAACACACACTAAAATGGTTGTGGTCGTGCAACTTATGTCACACCAGTGTACCATTCCATGTGGGAGTTGCATTCGTATTTGTTTTTGGGCCTTTTGACACATGGTTTGATGCATGGAGTCTCTAGAGTCATTACATGTGTTCGTTTCCAAACCACCTTGATCCACATGACCACACACACTCTAGTGGATGTGGTGATGCAAATACTATCACACCGGTGCACCATTCCATGTGGGAGTTGCATTCCTATCTGTTTTGGGACCTTTTTACACATGGTTTCCCACATGGAGTATCTGGAGTAATTGCATGTGTTTTTTCCAAACCACGTTGATCCACATGAGCACACACACTACAATGGATGTGGTGATGCAACTTATGTCACACCAGTGTACCATTCCATGTGGCAGTTGCATTCCTATGTATTTTTGGGCCTTTTGACGCATGGTTTGACACATGGAGTCTCTAGAGTCATTGCATGTGGTATTTTCCAAACCACCTTGATCCACATGAGCACACAGTCTAGTGGATGTGCTGATGTAACTACCGTCACACTAGTGCACCATTCCATGTGGTAGTTGCATTCCTATGTGTTTTTCGGCCTTTTGTCACATGGTTTGACACTGCATGTGTTTTTCGGCCTTTTGTCACATGGTTTTTCGGCCTTTTGTCACATGTGTTTTTCGTCCTTTTGTACTGGAGTTACTGCATGTGTTTTTTTCCAAACAACCTTGATCCAGAGCACACACTATAATAGATGTGGTGATGCAACTTATGTCACACTGGTGCACCATTCCATGTGGCAGCTGCATTCCTATGTGTGTTTTGGGCCTTTTCACACATGGTTTGACACATGGAATCTCTGAAGTCATCGCATGTGTTCTTTTCGAAACCACCTTGATCTACATGTGCACATACACTCTAGTGGATGTGGTGATGCAACTACTATCTTACCTTTGCACCATTCAGTGTCGGAGTTGCATTCTTATGTGTTTTTCGGCCTTTTGTCACATGGTTTGACACATGGAGTCTCTTGAGTCATTGAATGTGTTCTTTTCCAAACCACCTTGATCCAGATGATCACACACACTCCAATGGGTGTGGTGATGCAACTACTGTCTTACCGTTGAACCATTTCATGTGGCAGTTGCATTCTTATGTGTTTTTTGGGCCTTTTGACACATGGTTTCACACATGGCGTCTCTGGAGTCATTGCATGTGTTCTTTTCCAAACCATGTTGACCCACCTGAGCACACACACGCCAATGGGTGTGGTTATGCGACTTTTTCACACCGGTGCACATTCCTATGTGTTTTTGGGCCTTTTTACACATGGCTTGCCACATGGAGTATCTGGAGTCATTACATGTGTTTTTTCCAAACCACCTTGATCCACATGAGCTCACACACTCCAATGGATGTGGTGATGCAACTTATGTCACACTGGTGCACCATTCCATGTGGCAGTTGCATTCCTATGTGTGTTTTGGGCCCTTTTCACACATGCTTTGACACATGGAGTGTCTGAAGTCGTCGCATGTGTTCTTTTCGAAACCACCTTGATCCACATGTGCACACACACTCAAGTGGATGTGGTGATGCAACTACTATCTTACCTTTGCACCATTCCATGTGGGAGTTGCATTCCTATGTGTATTTGGGCCTTTTGACACATGGTTTGACACATGGAGTCTCTTGAGTCATTGCATGTGTTATTTTCCTAATCATGTTAATCCACATGAGAACGCACACTCCAATGGGTGTGGTGATGCGACTTTTGTCACACCGGTGCACCTTTCCATGTGGGAGTTGCATTCCTATGTGTTTTTGGAGAATATCATTTTGCGGCCCAAAAGTTGGGGCGCCCAGGCAACGTCGTACCCAAGTTGCTTACAATCAGCTGCGTTGCCTAAAGTTGGCGTGCCAAATACGAAGAGGGTATTTTTCGGCACGAATTCAACTTTATGTTTCAATCCAAAATATCAGGCTAACGCCCATCAAGTTGGGCCCCCTGTCAGCTTTTGCTGTTATGTCGCTGCCGTCATGGCTGCCATGTAGGCTGCCATGTAAGCTTGCAGCGTTGGCGCATGCATCCTTTATGTGTCTTCTTCTTCCTCCGGGGCGGCAATCTATGGTCGCGGCCATGGCACGGAGCTAGGACTTGGACGAACCTGCTCGGCCCCGCTCTCCTTCCCATCCTGAATCGGAGCTCGCCCTCACCATGGCCGCACCCATGGCATGGCGCGGGGACAAGAATTCATTCCCGGGTAAGATCTGTCACCATGCCGACCATGCTCGGTCCTGTTGTCCTCCTCCAGAATCCGAACTCGCTGTCGCCATGGTCGCACATGCACCAGCCACGGCGCCTTCCTCTCCGAACCCCAAAGCCACATCCACCTAGTTCGGCACAACACCAACAAGGTGAAAATGCATCAAGTTTTCTTCTTGTGATTGTAGAAAAACATGTATGTACCGTGTCCGTAGCATACTCTAACAATGTACACATATATTGTTTACTAGATTTTCATTTGAAATTAGTAGCTCCGTGATGACGAAACATAGAGAACCTAAATGGAATGACGATGACGACCATGTTCTGTACTTTGCATTGCATCAATAAGTGCTCGCTGACAAAGCATGTTACCAAGAGAGTGGAGTTCATCAGCCATTGCCAAAAAATATGTGAACAAATCAATGAGCGATTCAATGCAAATACGCGCAGAAAAGCTAGATCCATGTCATCAATCATCAATAGGTGGCACATTCTAGTGATGCGTTCAAATGCGTACACCATGTATCATTTACTTGAAGTGGTTGTTATCCTGAGAAAAAATGCCTAGTATGCACATTACCTTTGTCTATTCTATGCTGCAATTCTGCTATTATGGGCGTGGAAAGAAAAGCTAGGCTTCACTGAATATTACATAGTTAGGCCTAACTTAGTCTTACACAAATAAGCACAGCTTAGTCTTTACACAAATAAGCGTAACTAAAGATAAAGATAAAGACAAAGACAAATGGTTCATCGGATCTGCCAGTATGAGCACTAGGTCCCTGGAGCTAGTGGTATTGTCGGAACGAACCAGAATGCTGTGTTTGGCCATCTATCATTCTCCATCAAATCGTGTGACCCCACTGATGAGCCAATTGTAGGCCCTCCCCCCGACGTGGATTTGGCTCCAGGTCAGATCTGGAGTGTCAAAATGATAGGCGCGTGAGTGTGCAACAAACACAGTCTGCTATCAACACTGGAAGTGCTGGCACCTCAGCAACAACACTAGCATGTTCTTCCTGGACTCCGGCAGCAGCCTCAGTAGGTATTTTGTCAGCTTCACCAGCAGCAGCCTCAGCAGGTATTTCGTCAGCTTCACCAGCAGCAGCATCACCAAGTATTTCGTCAGTTTCACTAGGAGTAGCAGCAGCTAGTTCTTCGTCAGCTCTACCACCACCACCAGCAGCAGCAGCCTCATGAGCCAGGGTTGCCTGAGCAATTACAGGTTCAACAGCTCTAGGGGCTCTAACAAAGAAAGGGTAGTTGATCCCAAGAAACACAGATTGTCCCTTTAGATTGTCGACTCTGCTCTAGACTTCTTCTACTGGGTCTTTAGATGGGCATGCAGACCTCGAGAAAACGTGACACCGCAGTGATGGGTATGAAGAAAGTTGTGTCCCCATATGTTCTATTGTATCACCAACATTGTTTAGTGCTCCCCTAATATGAATCCACATGAGTTCAACATCCTGTTTCGTATCGCCTCCGAGAGGTGCCAGGAACCAGCGCTGTGTCCCAAGTTCAGCATCTGCTACTTCATCTTTGATCACCGGAGTTGGAATGCTGCGCGGGGCTGCGTGGGTACCTGCGTGTTACTTACAGTCAGTAAGCAGAATTTTGAATGGGATTTTACATGCTATAAGACACCATGACTCACCCCAGATGGACAGCTCCCAAGCACGCATGTCGCCGCTAGGTTCAGTGACCGCATAAATGCGTTGCGGTTTGTTCGAATGGTAGCTGGAGGTGAAGACAGCATCGACATACTTCTCCGGCCGCAGGAAGTCATCATGCAAGACTGTCCATTCCTTGTCTTCTGGGCATCTAATGAATGTGATTTCCTTGTAGAACACTGATGTCTACGCACTTCTATTCTTGTAGACAGTTGTTGGGCCTCCAAGTGCAGAGGTTTGTAGAACAGTAGCAAGTTTTCCCTTAAGTGGGTCACCCAAGGTTTATCGAACTCAGGGAGGAAGTGGTCAAAGGTATCCCTCTCAAGAAACCCTGCAATCAAGATACAAGAAGTCTCTTGTGTCCCCAACACACCCAATACACTTGTCAGGTATATAGGTGCACTAGTTCGGCGAAGAGATAGTGAAATACAAGTGGTATGGATATAAGACAACGGTGCTAGAAAATAGCTTGATGGCGTGGAAGAGACTAAAGGCAAACTGAAATAAAGATGGCAGCAAGCAAACATGTAACAGATCTAGTTGCCAATGGTGTTTCAATGCTTAGAAACAAGGCCTAGGGATCATACTTTCGCTAGTGAACACTCTCATATAAATATCTTCTCTTTATGATACTACTCTTAACTACTCTCCGGTTGGACACTCTAATCCATGGTAGGGCTATAACAGCACACCTCAAAGTTCGCTTTCCCCATCTAGATAACCCGACACTGTCACCTTGAGATCTAGATGGTTCCAACAAACACCACAATTTCATAGAAACATCCAACTCCATATATAACTCATAACAAGTATTTGTAATCTCTAGCCTAAGTGCCACCATGGTGTGCATGCTGTCACTTTCAAACACATGGGGAGAGCAGAGATCTATCAAAGCACTTGAGTAGCAAGGTAGATCTATTTGATTACAAAGCTCATGATCACAAAATGATCATGCATAGAGAGAGAGAGAGATGAACACATAGCTATCGGTAGAACCCTTAGCCTCGAGGAAGAACTACTCCCTCATCATCATGGGAATCAGCAACGGCGATGGAGATGGTGGAGATCGATGGAGATGGCTCCGGGGGCACTTCCCCGTCCCGACATGGTGCCGGAACAGAGACTTTCTGTCCCCGGAATCTCCCCTTGAGTGGCGGCAGCGCTGCGGAACTTTTCGTGGATTTCTGATTGACGATTTAGGGTTTTTGCATCCGGAGGATTTTATAGGCAAAGTGGCAAGGTCAGTGGCCGGCCAGGGGGCCACACCATGCCCTGGCGCTGCCAGTGGGACCCGCACCCAGGGGTGGTGTGGCCACCCTGTGGCCCCCCTTAGTCTCTCCTTCTGGCTCCGTGAGTCTTCCAAAATAACAACTTTGGCTTTTGTCCGGTCCAATTCCGAGAATATTCATTTTCTGACTTTCCTGGAACTCAAAACAACAGAAAACATGCAACTGGCACTGTGGCATCTTGTTAATAGGTTAGTCCAGGAAAGTGTATAAAACTACTCCAAAGTGTGGACAAAACATAAGAAAGTGGATATAAAACAAGCATGGAACATCAAAAATTATAGATACGTTTGCAACGTATCAACATCCCCAAGCTTAACTCTTGCTCGTCCTCGAGTAGGTAAGTGATAAAAAATAAAGAATTTTTGAGGTGACATGCACCATCATAAACTTGATCAAAGTATTTGTAAAACATTGATAGCTAGGATCATAGAACTTCAACATAGCATGAAAGATAAAGTTCTAACAATAAGACATAGCAACTATGTTGTAACATGAAAAGGCACAAACAAAAGATTCATGAATAACAATGCTTTGCAAGACGTTTGTTTGTTTCACATAAAGAAAACATAGCATAGTGGCATTCAACTTGTCCCTCATAGTGTAGCAAAACATAAATGCATAGGACACCTTCAAAGTTCATAAGGGTGACTAGATACAAATAGTTTAAGAACAAGCAATATCAAAGTTATGCATCAATCAACAAGTCTTGGGACAATGCACATTAAACTAAGAATGGCCACTATGCTCACTCAGTAGGTGCATAAAGATAGAAGGTGAAGACTCAACATAAAAGTAAAAGAAATGCCTTCATAGAAGGAAGCAAGGATTCAGGTCTCATAAAGAGCTTCCAAAAATTATGGTACTTATTAGCTTTAAGCTCTCATTGCCACTATCATAAGCATCTTAAAGTGATTAAGGTTAAAGTGAACAAACTATGGAGTATATGCTTGACAAAGTATAAGTTGGCAATCTCATGTCCTTTGAATATGAGGGATGCTCCTCATGCTACTCGAGTTTAGTTACTGGTAAGTTCTTGTCATAGTAAGTACATGTGTATCATAGAGAACCGCCAATGGGTACCCCTTGTCCGATGATACGGAAGAATCCCCATATCAAAATGACAAGGCAAGCAGACAACGAGCATCTCAGCAATCTTCTTATTTACCATGGGAAAATGGTGCTTTTTTCTCTGTTTCCTCTTTTCTCATGTCTTTTTTTTTCTTTTTTTCTTTTTCTCAATATCTGACTCTTTTTTATAAGAAGAATGCTTCATAGATAGCTCATTATGGTTACGCTGTAGGTTTCCACCATGACAGCATGGATTAGACCAATGGCCCAGGCGTTTCTCTAACACACATACATAACTCCATGGACTTACAAGCTCCCCTTTCATTTCACACCGACGACATCCATATACAAAAGAGCATGATATCAACTAGGTACAAAGTACAAGTGCAATGTTGAAAGCGTTCCCCATGAAAGCATGGTTCTGCTAATCCCCAACATATAAGTGCAAGCATATACAACATAGATGACACAATGGTTCAAGTTTATTAAGGGCAAGAAAAGTAAAGTGTGCCATCAAGTTCGTGAGAGCTTTAATCTCTAGTTTTCTCATAACAAGTTTAATTCGGAAGGTAGATAAAAACATGAATATACTTGGAATACAAAATGCTAATAGGTAGGTATGGTGGACTTTTTGGAATAACTTGGTTTTAGGAGTTCGATGCATGAGTGGAACTCATACTTGGTATGGAGGCTAGAAAAAGACTGGGAGCGACCAACTAAGAGAGCAATAAAGGCCATAATCATGCAAAGCAACAAAACATCGTTAATTAAAGCATAAAGTGAAATTACAAGTCGAAAACTAAATGATCATAGAGGATATGGCGACTTGGGATAGTCTTAACATGGTGTGAGTATGCGCCAAGTCAACCCAAATAAAGCATCAAAGGAGAATACCACAATACTATGCTTTAATATGCTAAAGCAGCGCATGATTCTTTCAAGGCACATTAAGCAATATCAATTGTTTATAACATGTCATGCTATAGCAAAAATCACTAAGCATAAAGCCAAAACAATATCAACCATGACATGACAGAGCATAGGCCATAGTCAAAAACATGCTCCTTTTTACCACTTAAGCATGCACTTTTCCTACTCTTTTCCAATCCAAACCAACCTTATTTGAAAACTAATGCATGAATGAGGGGGTCCAACCAATTTATTCAAGCAAACTAAGCAAACCAAGCAAACAAAAACTAAAACTAAAACAAAGACGCTCCAAGAACAACACAAATGTGCATGAAACAATAAAAATGAAGTGTTTGGAAGAACCTGAGATTTTTATTGATGAAGAAGGGGATGCCTTGGGCATCCCCAAGCTCGAGCTTTAGTCCAATCTGAATCTCATTACATCATTCTTTCCTTACAACCAATTTATTCAAGCAAACTAAGCAAACCAAGCAAACAAAAACTAAAACTAAAACGAAGACGCTCCAAGAACAACACAAATGTGCATGAAACAATAAAAATGAAGTGTTTGGAAGAACCTGAGATTTTTATTGATGAAGAAGGGGATGCCTTGGGCATCCCCAAGCTTTAAAGCTTCCACTTCTTGGATATTTATTGGGGTGACATGGGTGGCATCCCCAAGCTCGAGCTTTAGTCCAATCTTAATCTCATTACATCATTCTTTCCTTACACCTGAAATATTTCCTTCATACAAAACTTCACACAATCTTCATTAGCAACATTAGTGCACTCAAGATAATAAGTATTTGGGTTCAGTTTCAACACCAATAAAACTTCCATTAAAACACAAGATATTGTAGGACTTCCCTCAAAAAGCTCAATTCCCCCAAAAAGAGCCCAAAAAGGAATCAACAAGAAGCAAATGCAAATAATGGCACAAATCTGTCAAAACAGACCAGCAGGTAGAAACCAACTTTTTGAAAGACCTTCTGTTGCTCAAATCGAGAAGTGTTGAACTAACAAAAGTTAGATAACAACCTGGGGCAGAAGCACAAAAATTCACGGATCAAACCGACGTATAGAGATTTTACATGAATTTTTACAGTGAAGCACAAAAATATGTTTCGGGACAACAACTTTCCTAAGCATTACTTCTCTCTCATTAGAGGGTACTCTTGGCACAAAAGGCAAATAAATAGGATAAGGAGCGGTTATTACAGAGTTAATAACTTCCAGGACTCAAGAAAACTATTGGGTTATCTCCCAAGAAGTACTTTTCTTTAACGCCTTTAAATTAGGCATGATAGTTTGAGAAGATGCTCATATAAGAAATATGAATTGAAGTAAAAGAGAGCATCAAGAAGAAAATTCAAAGCACATTTAAGTCTAAGCCACTTCTATGCATAGGAATCTTGTAAAGAAACAAGTCATGTAAGCACAAAGCAACAAGCATAGTAAAGCCAAACAAGTGCAACTTCAAGACTTTTAACATAAAGAGGGGAAACTTAATATTATTGAGATGCATAAAACCATGTTTCCCTCTCTCATAATAACTTTCAGTAGCATCATGAATAAAATTAACAATATAACTATCACATGAAACATTCTTATCATGATCCACATGCATATAACCATTATTACTCTCCACATAAGCATAGTTATTCTTATTAATTATAGTGGGAGCAAATTCAACAAAATATCTATCATTATTATTCTCATCACCATAATCATCAAATATAGGAGGCATATTGTAATCATAATTAATTTTCTCCTCAATAGTAGGTGGACTTAGAATATCATATTCATCATTGTAATCATCATATATTGGAGGTTTGGTATCATCATAAGCAATATAATAGCTATCTTCCAAAGCTGGGGAGCTAAAAAGATCATTTTCATAAAAACTAGCTTCCCCAAGCTTAGAATTTTCCATAGCATTAGCAATAATGGTGTCCAAAGAATTCATACTAACAACATTGCTATTAGCATGCAAATAAAGTTCCATAGGTTTTTTAATTTTCTCTTCAAACACTTCATGTCCTAACTCAAGATAAATACTATAAAGCTCTCTAATTTTGTTCTTGTTTTCCATTAAGCCTAACTAGTGAAAACAAGAAACAAAAAGAAAAAATTGCAGAATATAAGGGAAATAACATCGAGCACTCACACCGGAGGATGTCAGTACCTTTTACCTTACCTCCCCGGCAACGGCGCCAGAAAAATAGCTTGATGTCTACGCACTTCTATTCTAGTAGACAGTTGTTGGGCCTCCAAGTGCAGAGGATTGTAGAACAGCAGCAAGTTTTCCCTTAAGTGGATCACCCAAGGTTTATCGAACTCAGGGAGGAAGTGGTCAAAGGTATCCCTCTCAAGCAACCCTGTAATCAAGATACAAGAAGTCTCTTGTGTCCCCAACACACCCAATGCACTTGTCAGGTGCATAGGTGCACTAGTTCGGCGAAGAGATAGTGCAATACAAGTGGTATGGATATAAGACAATGGTGCTAGAAAATAGCTTGATGGCGTGGAAAAGACTAAAGGCAAAATGAAATAAAGATGGCAGCAAGCAAACATGTAACATATCTTGTTGCAAACGGTATTTCAATGCTTAGAAACAAGGCCTAGGGATCATACTTTTGCTAGTGAACACTCTCATATAAATATATTCTCTTTATGATACTACTCTTAACTACTCTCCGGTTGGACACTCTAATCCATGGTAGGGCTATAACAGCACACCTCAAAGTTCGCTTTCCCCATCTAGATAACCCCACACTGTCACCTTGTGCTCTAGATGGTTCCAACAAACACCACAATTTCATAGAAACATCCAACTCCAAATATAACTCATAACAAGTATTTGTAATCTCTAGCCTAAGTGCCACCATGGTGTGCACGCTGTCACTTTCACACACATGGGGTGAGCAGAGATCTATTAAAGCACTTGAGTAGCAAGGTAGATTTACTTGATTATAAAGCTCATGATCACAATATGATCATGCATAGAGAGAGAGAGAGATGAACACAAAGCTACCTGTAGAACCCTTAGCCTCGAGGAAGAACTACTCCCTCATCATCATGGGAATCAGAAACGGCTATGGAGATGGCTCCGGAGGCACTTCCCCGTCCTGGCAGGGTGCCGGAACAGAGACTTTCTATCCCTCGAATCTCCCCTTCGGTGGTGGCAGCGTTGCGGAACTTTTCGTGGATTTCTGATTGACAATTTAGGGTTTTTGCATCTAGAGGATTTTATAGGCGAAAGGGCAAGGTATGTGGCCGGCCATGGGGCCCACACCATGCCCTGGCGCGGCCAGGGGGGCCCGCACCCAGGGGTCGTGTGGCCACCCTGTGGCCCCCCTCTGTCTCTCCTTCTGGCTCCATGAGTCTTCCAAGAAAATAACAACTTTGGCTTTTGTCCGGTCCAATTCCAAGAATATTCATTTTCTGACTTTCCTGGAACCAAAAACAGCAAAAAACAGGCAACTGGAACTGTCGCATCTTGTTAATAGGTTAGTCCAGGAAAGTGTATCAAAATACTCCAAAGTGTGGACAAAACATAAGAAAGTAGATATAAAACAAGCATGGAACATCAAAAATTATAGATACATTTGCAACATATCAAACACCGCTAAGAGGTCGTACTCCCAGGTCTTCCACACCTCCCGTGGTCTATGTGGGAGCTGTACCTTCAGGAGCTCAAGTTCTGCCAGGTTGAACCTGTAAGCGAAATCGGAAATGGGCAGTGGACACCCGTTGTTGAATGAAGTAATGCTGACACCCTCTAAAGATGACAATGTAAATCTCAATGATTTGTAGCCATTTTTAGAGTCCAAGTACTCCTATCCTAGGATAAAAGGACTAGCCACTCGCCGTTGCCACCCACCCACTTCTGGTCATCTCCCATTTCCGTCTCTTCTTCTTCCTTGATATTTACCACTACTGATTCCGACCACTTATCCAGCAGCATCAGTTTTGCATGAATATTCTGCAGAGTTTCTTGTCAGTTGGTACAATCACCTAGCATGGATTCCATTGCAAATACAATTTGACAACTGGACCTTCAGATTAAAGTACCCAAAATATCCCCTAAATTGTGTTTGTATCACTACGAAGATACCCAATATATGGAGTACGAGCAGAGCTCCCCCAAAACAAACTCCTAACGATGATCATAAATAGCTCGGGGCATAACAGCCTTAAATCGTCTAATATGTTTATTTTTATTTTAGGAAACAGAATATCACCTAGCAGGCATTCCATTGCAAATCGAAATTGACAACTCGTCTATCACCTAAATTAAGATTGTGTCACTACGAAAATACCAGAATATCAGGTACGGGCAGAGCTTCCGCTGTATAGAATAGTCTTAAATGGTTCAATTTGTTCAAACCGCGCGTGCACACAACACGTTCGATGAAAGGAACATAGGATTCCGATGAGAGTTCAACACATATGAATCAACAATATGACTGAACCAATAACAAAGATACTGGAACTTACGTGGACATCACGGTTGTTTGGCCATTTGCTGGTACCGGGGTAAATAAGGCCTGGCGTGCCGAACGGTTGTTCGTCCATGTCCCGTATCGTGAAGCGGTAGCCAGGGATGCAGCGAGCGAGGCGGTCGGCAGAGATGATGTCCAACCCCGGGGCAATCCTGTACACGTTCGCGGTGCTGAGATTCGGCCATCCCCAATCCTTGCGGTGGTGGCCGCCCTGGCCATCCGCATCATCGTCGCCTACCTTTCGCTTTAGCCTGGTGCTACCCCAAGCTCTACCCATAGAGGCAAATGGAGTCTGGAATCCGATAGATGAATGGAGGCGTTGTGATAAGGAGGCGGATGGATTCGAGAGGGGATGGAATCAGGGATGGCGGCAGTTGTTCGAGTAGGGAGTGACCCAGTGAGGAACTGCCGCTGCCGCTGGTTCTCGTCCGCGTGGAAGACAAGGAAGGGGGCGTAATTATTGAGAGCGTGCACCGGAACCGTCTAGAGGAAGTGAAAAAATAAATCGTAAGAGAGAAAAATGTGCGGCCCGCCTTCCAGTGAGTGAAGGTCGACACGTGCAAACATGACTATGTTTGACTTGGATCGTGCATGGCAGACCCGATTCCACCGCATGCAAGTGGCGTAGAACAAATTTTAGGCAGCGCTAGCATCGACGTGTAAAACCGCCGTTTTTCTCCACCTTCACCCTACTAAAAATGGTTGTGCACCATTCCAGATATTAGTAAGGACGGTTCCAATCTTTCACTTCTCCGTCTCATTTCCTCCTCCACGGCCTCATCGTCTTTCTCATCCATGGCCTCATCCATTTCTTCCGCCACGGCATCACCCTCTTCCTCCGTATCCTTTCCCTCTTGCCTGTAATCATGGACTTTTCGGATGTCTGAAATGGCGAGTAAGCATCACGTGCCGACATAGAAGTACATGGCAGGAAGAAGATCAATGTCATCTACACCACCGACCCTCGGATGGTGAGGAACACTCTGAATAATTACACGAATTGGCCGCGGTTCGAAGAAAACAGGTTCGTAGGTCTTGACCTCGAGTACAGCCGTGATCACCGTAGGATCGCCGTGGTGCAACTCTCCATGAAGGGGCACGTCCTCGGATACCAGCCTTTTTGCGAGATGGGGGCTGACAGGATCTGGTAGACTTTGTTGTCTTTTTTGTTCCTGAACCGTCTGTTTGCAAAAGTTATTGCTATATTATTTGTCTGAATTCATTTTCATGCAGGTGGGGCGAAAGGATTAGGGATCTGTTTCATGATTTTCTCGTGAACCAGCACATAACATTTACTAGTGTTGACATCACAAATGACACTAAACTGCTTGAAAGCCGACTGTCAACATTAAAATCCCAAAGGAGTGCAGAGTGGACATCCAGAAATTTACTGGATCCCAGGGACGAAGGGCGGCAGGACCAGGATGCCCGATCTTGCCTCCGAACTCATCGACCCGTGGTACGCTGACATGAAGGGCAAATTGCCGAGATGTTTGTGGAGGTGTTTAGGGCACGATTACTGGGAGGATAAGCCACTTCTGAACATAATCTGAAGTACGCTGCAATTGATGGGTATGCTAGCCACGAGATGTACCGCCAGATTGTAAAATCTCGTTCCAGGCATCGCATCATTGAACCACCACCAAGGAAGGTTGTTTGCCCCAGATGCCGGAGTGTAGATGAATCTACAAGCCGGGGAAAGCGACCGAAGGCATCCTGGGATCGGTTGCCTTCTCCAACAGGCTGGGATGTAGACTTTTAGTGCATGATTGTTGTGTTTGTATGGGGCTTGTTATGTTTATGAAAACATGTTATTTTAGAAGTACACTATGTGAGCATTTACGAACTGCTGTGTATTACCTTTGTCAAACTATAATCTAGGTTTGGTTATGACTGTATCCTTCGCTATAATCTGGGTTTGGTTATGAATTATGACTGTATCCCACCTTATGCATGTCAGTCCTGCATTTTGCTGCATGCAAATGGCACTGACAGAATTTGTAAGTATGAATGTTGAGCATACAAAAGGGGGAAATGTAATTCATACAGGTTAACTACCTAATAGCATAGGGATCATACGAGCTCGGTTCTTACACACAGAATGCTTAGAAAATACATGCGAGATAAAATACATGCGAGATAAAACTAGGAACAGAATGCGAAACTAGTAGTGGTAAACAACACAACCACCCACCCGCCAGATCCTGTTGAGCATCTCGTAGCAGACATACGTGTCCCTGGCTGCGTACTTGATCGTATCGTAATTCAGGTGCCTCCACTCCCATCGCTCATGCAGGTGCTTCAGGAACTCGACTTTGATGCCGGCATACTCGTGGTCGATGATGTCAGCGGCGAGTCTAGCCATGTTGGCTTTCCTCGTATCGCCATCCAGGTACCTGCACAAACATTGGAGATCGGCGTGATTGACGACATGAACGAGGAGATTCCGCTCTAGCTTCGGAGTGTCGTTCTTGATGTCGACGCTGGCGAAGTAGATCTCCCTCTTGTGTAGGAACTCGCGAAGCTCCAGGCATACAGATTTGGCCCTGCATACATGGTATAGGAGGCAGTTGTTGCGCATGGACAGCTGCAAAAGCGCCACCCTCTTCCTATCTCCGGTATACTCGAGGTCAAGGCTGACGATCTTGTACCTGTCCATCGGCTCCTGTAGCCGCCACCCGTACATTGTGATGACCTTGGCCACCTCCCCTAACGCATTTGTGTGGACGACCGTCAGCTTGGTAGTGCCTTGGGCGGTGACGGTGTACTCGTTGGTGAAATTGCTCTCGTCGCTGAACACGTCGTACTATGCATCCATGGCAGCAGCTCATGCAGCGGCGGTGGCCTAGGGTCGGTAGCGGTGGCTGGGACTGGGCGTGGCGGTGGAGTGATCTGTTGCGGTGGTATGGCCCAGCATAGGCGGTGCCTGCGGCAGCATTGATGGTTCTTGCGGTGGCTGCCGCAGCGACAGAAGGAAGGAGTTAGGGATTTTTGCATAGTGATGTGCTATGGAGACGGAAGGCGATGCTTAAATTGTGTTTACCAATATTCCGGTCATACCCAAGCGGAAGCAAGTTTGACCGGGCGAGCACTGTTGGTATCCAATCCTAGCGATTAAATTCGGTGGCCGTGCCCGGTAGGCGATGGGACAGGTGTGCGACGTGGATTTGGCGTGGCAGAGACCGGTCACGGAGACCACCATCCCGTTGCCAATCTGTAGCGGGTGCGCGGTGCTGACACAACGTAACGTCATAGGACATAAGGAAGCATATAGCTATTTGTGACTATTATTCCCAACGAGTTTAAGAAGTGTAAGCATAGACAGGGACCTAGCATCCCTACACCCCGGGGAAGCCGCCCAGTCGCTCAGGCCTGCCGATTGAACAAAGCTTGCAATTTCCTTTCTTTAATTTGGTGATTTTATCCAGAATTTGCCAAATTGAAGCTCGTTTGCGCATGATTCTATAAGTTTCTAGGTAGGCCACTGGTGTAAGCATGCACGATCAGTTTGTCCTCACAACTTTGCAACACACGTGTGGGTGGAAAAGCATGAGGTTTCAACGCACCACATAGTTTAGGGATTTCTATTTTCCCCAGCCGATTAGTTTGTCCTCACTTTTGCCCTCCCTCCATTCTGAAGCCCTCACATGCGCTCAGAGGGGTGTACCGTTTGGTCAAAGGCTTGACCGTTACGTGCGCCCTGTTGCCTAAATTTGAAGTTTTTTTTGTTATCTAGCCTTTTTTAATAGCGTCTTTTCCCCTCTCTCTCGCTAACAGTTGTGTTTTTTCCCAAAAAGGTAGCGAATCTAGAGCAGCTTCTCTCTCCATTCGTTGTTCCTTTGTCCTTGTTTTCCCCAATCTGGTAGCAAATCTAGAGCAGCAAAACTAACCAGCACCATACATAAATTCAGTAAACAGAGCAGATGTAGATAAAGCAGCTAATATAGGTTATATAGTATGGTACTTAACGAGGTTCGTCAATTAGCACCTGACAAGTTCAACATAGACAAGACAAAAGAAGCTGCTTTACAAGAGATGGCAAATGCAGATCAAGGCCCTCGTGGCCTCTGCCAGGAGGGCCTCCGCCTCCTCCCTCTAGCACCTCCTCCACTTCTTGCTGCCTAGTCCCTTGACCTTGGGCGCCTTGGGTTTGATCGGGGGCATGTGACCCTCCTTGATAGCCACCTTTTGGAGGTTCGGAGGTGAAGACCGAGCGCCTGGTGCTTGCCTATGAAGCCGTGGACGTTCACGGACTCGCCGCAGGTCCTCACGTCCTCGGCATGCTTCACGAGGGAGTTGAAGTCCATGGCGCGGAGGCTCTTGGTGGGGAAGAAGGGGCACATGTACACGTCGCCGGTGGAGAAGTTGTTGTACTGACCGTACTTTAGCCTCCTCAGCACATGACGAGTCTTGGTATCCTTGGACTCGTCGTCGCTGCGGACGTCACTGCCATCCTCCTGTTGGAAAAAATAGTAGAGTGCAATAAGGACATGATTGAGATACTTTGATTATCGGGATTGATTATTTGCATAAATTAACCGATTGATATCACCTGATTATTCCCCAAATCTCAAAACAAATCACTGATCCCAACTACGAACAGGGGGGTTCAAATACGAACAGGGGGATTCATCGAAATACGATATCTAACACAAGAGGATGAGCTACTATAAAAATACGAACAACCGAGCCCTAATAACATATGATCTAGCATCCAACGATGGGAACAGGGGAAGAATAAGGGAAGGGGAGAAAACCCTAGTTACCTCCGACCATGGGTCGGCAATGCTGGTGTCGTAGGGGTTCTCCGGTCTGATGTAGACAACCTCCTCATAGGGGTCCCAGCCGAGCGGGATCTGTCCGAGACCGGCGGGGGCCTCCTCGTCGGCGGCTACTGTCGATGCGGGGACAAGGACAGGGACGGGGCATGTACAGGGAGGGGGCCTGTACGGGGACGAGGGGCTACTCGCCGGCGGCCTTGGAGGCACCGATGGCCACCGCACCGTTCTTCTCCATTGCCGGCGTGGTTGGGGTTTTCTTGGGGGTTTGCAGAAGGTGATGGGATAGTGGAGACGGTTGAGTGAGCGAGGGAGAGTAGGGACGCCTCTATTAAAGGAGAAGGGAAGCAACGTTTTGTTGCACTACCGTGCACCGCGTAGACTACTGCACCGTGCACGGCCACACGTGTTCACTACTGCCCCGTGCACCGCACACGCGTATCGTGAGTCACGTTTTTTCCCTCATGTCTAACCCTAGCGATTGAGTTGTACTCAGTTTTGAAGGAAATGTGTTCGAAGGTGTATAATTTGAAGGGAACGTTTTCGAAGGTGTATAATTTGTGCATTACATTCCACTCTATGAATATGATAATATCTCTAGATTTTCTTAGCACAATATTATCACGTATTAAGTGTGATTTCAAAGAGTTGAAATGTGTACAATTTTCGTATACGCAAGTTTATGCATTACATTCTACTCCACGGAAATGATAAATGATCAGGATTTTATTAGAACAACATTATCATGACACGGCCCCAGTTGTCATCACGTAACGGCGAGGCTAACGGACGGCGAGTTTCAGACCATGTGAGCGTTTTCTGACAAGGAGATGGGAAAAAGTGAGGAAAAGCTAAGCGGCTGGGGAAAACTGAGTACAACTAACGAACCGAGGGTACGAAAATATAAATCCCCATATTTTAAGGGTGTAGAAACGGTAAGAGAACTAAATATTATTAGTGGCCAGGCCAGCACAGTGGCGGGTTGGTCGGCTAGAAGTTACTGATTCCTAATTAAGGGGACACCAGGCCGGTCTTGACATACTCCCTCAGGAATTTGCCATAAGCAGCGTGCTTAGCCTTGGTTGCGGACTTGTGTTTACTAGCCGAGCTTTTACCGATGCCAACTGCATGCGGAATCAAGCTGGCAATCCTCGGGTGGACTCCTTTCTTACATAAAGGGATTATCCCGCTCTTGAGCTTCTTCATGACATGGCGGCTCTTGTTGTCCCTGTTCTCCTTGTCAGGGTCCATCTCACTTGAATCTACCTGTAATGTATGAAATGCAAACCGAAATGAGCAAAATAATAAATATATATTCCTTCCACCATTCCGAGTTACTTTCGATGCAATAACATGTCTATACAGGTTGAATAGTTCATTACGGCTGTCTCCCCAGCTTGCTCCTAAATTAATGTGGTTTGTGTTCTTGATAACTTATAAATAAATATATAATGTGGATTCATTCAGAATAGACTAGATCTTTCCATGTACCGGTTCGTACGTTGCATCTAATCATTAGGACTAGATTTTTTTATGAAGCCAAGATAGATTAAGCTAGAGCAGAAAATATGAAACATGTAGAAATAGATGTACCTCTGGGTACACGAGCGGAGCGTGTTCGTCGAACTCCACGCCCTCATCGGGGCCTCCAAAGTCATCAGCACCGGCAAGCACATGGTCCCCCAAGGGGTTGAACTGCACGTCCTCCTCGCCTTGTGCTGCGTGATGCTCCTCCAGATCTGTCGTGTGAAGCACCACCCCGTCGGCGATGCCCGCACACTCACCCCCACACACTGGTTTCATGGAGAAGGTTTGTGCCTGTGCGTTGAAGATTGTGGGGTTTTGCTAGATAGGGAAGAGAGAGGAGTGGATGAGTGCGAATGGAGGACCCGATAGGCTGGGTTTTTAAGTCGGGGACGTTTAGGCCTCCTCGAGGGCCCCGGTAGGCAGCTCTTCTGGCTCCAGCTGCCACGTGGAAGGTTCGTGTGGTGGGGGCCTATCGGAAGTGAGAGTGCAGGAGCGCTGCGTAGTAAAAATGGTATAGCCCGTGAGCCGTGGATGACCAGTTGCCGTGTAGTACACTTGTAGCCTTTGTAGACTAGATTAAATGTGACATGACCACTCGACGACTTTTCCATGGACGGCATCATGTTCCTTCTTGTAGAAGTCTCGCTGAGGAAGACGTCTGTGCTGTCTCACGATGTCCTGTGAAGGGCACGACGTGTGCAACGAACCTCGTTGGATCACACAGGATCAACGGTTGGTGCGCACAACCCGCGTGACAACTGTGACAAACTCAGGGCGTAGAAGACAAACTAGGCACAGGTTTGGGCTTCTACGAAAGAGAGAGAGGGGGCAAAACTGAGTAGTATCCAAAAACCAAGGGCAAAGCTGAGTAGTATAAAAATGGACAGTAAGTGTCTTTTACAATGAAATACATCGTGGCATACATCAAATTATGCCAAGATAGATCCACTAGAGTTCATTGCATGTTTGTTCTTCTCACAAACCACATATGGATACACCGGAGTCATTGCATGTGTGTTATTGTCACAAACCACATATGGATCCACCAGTGTTCATTGCATGTGTGCTCTTTTCACAAACCACACATGGGTCCACGATGTCATTGCATTTGTGTTCTTTTCCACAAACCACATATGGATCAACTAGAGTCATTGCATGTGTGTTCTTTTCACAAACCACATATGGACCCACTAGAGTCATTGCATCTGTGTTCTTTTCACAAACCACACATGGATCCACCAGAGTCATTGCATGTGTGTTCTTTCCACAAACCACACATGGATCCACCAGAGTCATTGCATGTGTGTTCTTTCCACAAACCACACATGTATCCACCAGAGTAATTGCATGTGTGTTCTTTTCACAAACCACATATGGATCAACAAATGTCATTGCATGTGTGTTATTTTCACAAACCACATATGGATGAACCAATGTCATTGCATGGGTGTTCTTGTCATGAACCACACATGGATCCACCAGAGTCATTGCATGTGTGTTCTTTGCACAAACCACACATGGATCCACCATAGTCATTTCATGTGTGTTCTTTTCACAAACCACATATGGATCAACCAATGTCATTGCATGTGTGTTATAGTAACAAACCACATATAGATCCACCAATACCATTGCATGTGTGTTCTTTCCACCCACATATGTATCCACCAGGGTAATTGCATGTGTGCTCTTTTCACAAACCACACATGGGTCCACGATGTCATTGCATTTGTGTTCTTTTCCACAAACCACATATGGATCAACTAGAGTCATTGCATGTGTGTTCTTTTCACAAACCACATATGGACCCACTAGAGTCATTGCATCTGTGTTCTTTTCACAAACCACACATGGATCCACCAGAGTCATTGCATGTGTGTTCTTTCCACAAACCACACATGGATCCACCAGAGTCATTGCATGTGTGTTCTTTCCACAAACCACACATGTATCCACCAGAGTAATTGCATGTGTGTTCTTTTCACAAACCACATATGGATCAACAAATGTCATTGCATGTGTGTTATTTTCACAAACCACATATGGATGAACCAATGTCATTGCATGGGTGTTCTTGTCATGAACCACACATGGATCCACCAGAGTCATTGCATGTGTGTTCTTTGCACAAACCACACATGGATCCACCATAGTCATTTCATGTGTGTTCTTTTCACAAACCACATATGGATCAACCAATGTCATTGCATGTGTGTTATAGTCACAAACCACATATAGATCCACCAATACCATTGCATGTGTGTTCTTTCCACCCACATATGTATCCACCAGGGTAATGGCATGTGTGCTCTTTTCACAAACCACACATGGGTCCACGATGTCATTGCATTTGTGTTCTTTTCCACAAACCACATATGGATCAACTAGAGTCATTGCATGTTTGTTCTTTTCACAAACCACATATGGACCCACTAGAGTCATTGCATCTGTGTTCTTTTCACAAACCACACATGGATCCACCAGAGTCATTGCATGTGTGTTCTTTCCACAAACCACACATGGATCCACCAGAGTCATTGCATGTGTGTTCTTTCCACAAACCACACAATGTATCCACCAGAGTAATTGCATGTGTGTTCTTTTCACAAACCACATATGGATCAACAAATGTCATTGCATGTGTGTTATTTTCACAAACCACATATGGATGAACCAATGTCATTGCATGGGTGTTCTTGTCATGAACCACACATGGATCCACCAGAGTCATTGCATGTGTGTTCTTTGCACAAACCACACATGGATCCACCATAGTCATTTCATGTGTGTTCTTTTCACAAACCACATATGGATCAACCAATGTCATTGCATGTGTGTTATAGTCACAAACCACATATAGATCCACCAATACCATTGCATGTGTGTTCTTTTCACCCACATATGTATCCACCAGGGTAATTGCATGTGTGTTCTTTTCACAAATCACATATGGATCAACCAATGTCATTGCATGTGTGTTTTTTCCACAAACCACGGATGTATCCACTAGAGTAATTGCATGTGTGTTATTTTCACAAACCACATATGGATCAACCAATGTCATTGAATGTGTATTCATTTTCGCAAACCACATATGGATCCACCAGAGTCATTGCATGTGTGTTCTTTCCACAAACCACATGGATCAACCAATGGCATTGCATGTGTGTTGTTGTCACAAACCACATATGGATCAACCAATGTCATTGCATGTGTGTTCTTGTAATGAACCAGATATGGATCCACCAATGCCGTTGCATGTGTTCTTTCCACAAACCACATATGTATCCACCAGAGTAATTGCATGTGTGTTCTTTTCACAAACCACATATGGATCAACTAATGTCATTGCATGTGTGTTCTTTTCCACAAACCACATATGGATCCACTAGAGTCATTGCATGTGTATTCTTTCACAAACCACATATGGACCCACTAGAGTCATTGCATGTGTGTTCTTTTCACAAACCACATATGGATCCACCAGAGTCATTGCATGTGTGTTCTTTCCACAAACCACACATGGATCCACCAGATTTATTGCATGTCTATTTTTCCATAAACCACACATGGATCCACCAATGGCATTGCATGTGTGTTCTTTCCACAAACCACATATGTATCCACCAGAGTCATTGCATGCGTGTTCTTTCCACAAACCACATACATATCCACCAATGTCATTGCATGTGTGTTCTTTTCACAAACCACATATGGATCAACCAATGTCATTGCATGTGTGTTGTTTTCACAACCACATATGGATCCACCAGAGTCATTGCATGTCTGTTCTTTCCATAAACCACATGGATCAACCAATGGCATTGCATCTATTCTATTGTCACAAACCACATATGGATCCACTAGAGTCATTGCATGTGTGTTCTTTTCACAAACCACATATGGACCCACTAGAGTCATTGCATATGTGTTCTTTCCACAAACCACATATGTATCCACCAGAGTAATTGCATGTGTGTTCTTTTCACAAATCACATATGGATTAACCAATGTCATTGCATGTGTGTTCTTTTCCACAAACCACATACGGATCAACCAATGTCATAGCATGTATGTTCTTTTCCACAAACCACATATGGATCCACTAGAGTCATTGCATGTGTGTTCTTTCCACAAACCACATATGGATCCACTAGAGTCATTGCATGTGTGTTCTTTCCGCAAACCACATATGGACCCACCAGAGTAATTGCATGTGTGTTCCTTTCACAAACCACACATGGATCCACCTGAGTTATTGCATGTGTGTTCACTACAAGAAATCTGGCTATATATGACCCTCTATTTTCGTCACAGAATCATCACAATAGTCCGTTTATGACGATTCTATGACTATTTTGAGATCGTCAAAAGCTGGGCGTCGCAAATGAACTATAACGACAATTTTTGAGAAATCGTCATAACCGTCTATGACGATCTCGCAACGTCATAACCTCTATGACGATCCAATATCGTCACGAAACATCTAGCCTAGACATGTCAGATCCTACATGGCAGATCCTACGTGGCAAGAATTCAGCCTGGTCCACTTCACCCATTTGTATGGGCCAAGCCCAACAATTCAGTCAAGTTATGCTTATTAATTATGGCCTCGGCTACGTGGGCAAACACAAAATGGCCTGTTTGTTTTACGTTTCTTGGCATTTTTACAGTCCAATTATTTTTTATTCTCAACCTTTGTACAGTCCGTTTATTTTCCAATTTCAGCATTTTTGTTAGATGGATCCCATTTGTCAGATTGTTTTATAGTGGGTCCAAACTATCAGGATGTGCTAGATAGTGGGTCCCAATTGTCAGTTCATCTCATTTGTGAGGTTTGAATTTTTTTCACATGAAATTAATAAGAAAGAAAACACGCGAAAATCTATAAATAACAGTCAAAATCACTTTGTCACAGTTTGATACTCGGAACAGTTTGAACACATGTGAAATTCCACACTTACATTACAACGATCACATCACAATGAATCTACAAATTGAACTCTTAGCAAGTACTAAAGCTAACTAATCTGGAACTTCATCGGCATGTAGCTCTTGTAAAGATGATTTTATGGTGTACTCGGCATGCAGCCATCGCACCTGAAAAACCAGACAACAAATATGTAAGCAAGAAAGCATGGAAACTTGGAAAGACTGGATGTAAATACACGGGGGTTTGTGCTATCCAGGTTTAAGTGTCTTGGTGCAAGAAGCATGAAATGTAGCTAACATTGTTACTACTGATACCAGGACATTTTTTATTGTTCTAATTCTACAGAACAAACTCTTACAAATCAATTGCCCTCTATGAAAATAGCAGTGTCCCTGAAACTTGAGGTAAATGAAACCTGAATCAATTTCCCCTCCATGAAATCAGAAGTTGTCCTAAAAGCTGAATTAAATCGTGGCATAGTTTGTTCCATTTGGACCAATGTTGTTCCATGTCGCATCCACATGGATAATCAACCAAAGTACTTCAAGAGGATCCCAATGAATAGAAGGAAGGAAGATACTAAAAATTTGTTCCATCTCGAAAAGTGACTACACTAAAAGGATATGATCCTACACTATCAAGTCAAAGTGCTTTGCCAATCAAATCTATGAAATCAAGGTAAATGAAGCAGCAAATATATCAAGGCAAGTAGCTGCACGTTTTTGTTACATGTAACATAAACTTAATAGAAGGAAGCACATATTACCGATGATCTAAGTTGGCCCGTTAAGTATAGCCTCTTTCTCTCCAGACTGTTCAGATCTGGAACCCTTTGATGTGTCACCCTAAAAGATTCATGGAAATGAAGGGTAAATTCAGTAAACCTGCATATCGTGAATCATCAAAGCATGTAAGATCGATAAGTAATATAAGGCAATGAAACATACCTCCATCTACAATGTCATCAAGGGTCATCAACAATCAATCATCATTATTCATGAAAGACGAGTAAAAAAACTTATCAGCACACAATTATGTCTTGAAAGATGTAAGGAGTAGTAGTAATTCTAATCCTAAATAGTAGTTTGAAGAACAATACCACAAAAACAAGAAATGACCTGTGCTTGACCTATATATTTCATAACAATTAACGTTGTGTTAATTTGCTAAATATATCTCATCACACAATTGGCATAGAATATATACAGTTTCTAGCGACACACTAATGTTCAGTCCAACAAGAATGCAACATTTTTTTGTTCATCAATGCTACAGTCCGCAAATGTAAAATGGAAGAAGGGTAACCCTATTGGTAAAGAGAAGTTTACAAAACAATACTAAAATAGAACAGGATAAGTTCTTGAGTTTGATCCATATGATATACAACAATTAATACCACGAAGGGCTCCCGTCGGCTAGCCAGAACCACACAGTAATCCGGCAATTACATTTCCTTCTACTAGTCTATCACTTCCTAGTAGTTTGGACAAAAACACAAACACATCTTGTGCAAAAACGACACATAGCAATCACAAGGGACAGAAAATGCTGAGATCTGTAATTGCTGGACGCATATGAATGTACTACAGGAGCAATGATACACCGAGGGAGTTACATACGGCTTTACCCGTTGGATGGGCGCAGACGAAGGCAGTCTAGGAGCTCCTCCTCGTACACCTTGACCTCCAACTCCTCCGCTATTGTCGATGTCATCACAGCTCACAGTCGCATCTAGGGAAGCTTGTAGAGAGAGACAAAGTGGGATTGTTAGAGAGAACGCTAGAGAGAGAGGGATTGGGATGGAAAAAGAGAGGAGGGGTCGCATGAATCGTGATTGAGGGAATCGGGGGAGTATACCTTGATGTAGAAGCTCTCGTGGGCCACCTCCCCATCACCAAGCACCTTGTCGCCGGTGTGTACTGCAGCCGGATCAACATGAAGCTTGCCGCCGCCGACCCGTCCAGGGTCCTCGACGCCACAGCTCTCCCTGCCCCCATTGGCATGCCGCCTGAAACCCTAGAAGATGGGGTTTCCGTGTCTTTCTACAACCGGCAACGGATCCTGTGTGGGTGGAGAAGGGAGGTAAGGGGTGATGTCTACGCACTTCTATTCTTGTAGATAGTTGTTGGGCCTCCAAGTGCAGAGGTTTGTAGAACAGCAGCAAGTTTTCCCTTAAGTGGATTACCCAAGGTTTATCGAACTCAGGGAGGAAGTGGTCAAAGGTATCCCCTCTCAAGCAACCCTGCAATCAAGATACAAGAAGTCTCTTGTGTCCCCAACACACCCAATACACTTGTCAGGTGTATAGGTGCACTAGTTCGGCGAAGAGATAGTGAAACACAAGTGGTATAGATAATTATAAGTGGTAATGGTGATAGAGAATAGCTTGGTGGCATGGAAAAAACTAAAGTAAAACTGAAATAAAGATGAAAGCAAGCAAACATGTAACAGATCTAATAGCAAACGGTGTTTCAGTGCTTAGAAACAAGGCCTAGGGATCATACTTCACTAGTGAACACTCTCATATAAATATATTCTCTTCATGATACTACTCTTAACTACTCTCCGGTTGAACACTCTAATCGATGGTAGGGCTATAACAGCACACCTCAAAGTAAGCCTTTCCCATCTAGAAAACCCCACACAGTCACCTTGAGCACTAGATGGTTCCAACAAACACCACAATTTCATAAAGACATCCAACTCCAAATATAACTCATAATAAGTATTTGAGAACTCTAGCCTAAGTGCCACCATGGTGTGCACGCTGTCACTTTCACACACATGGGGAGAGCAGAGATCTATTAAAGCACTTGAGTAGCAAGGTAGATCTACTTGATTACAAAGCTCATGATCTCAATATGATCATGTATAGAGAGAGATGAACACATAGCTACCGGTAGAACCCTTAGCCTCGAGAGAGAACTACTCCCTCCTCATCATGGGAATCAGCAATGGTGATGGAGATGGCGGTGGAGATCGATGCAAATGGCTCCGGGGGCACTTCCCTGTCCCGGCAGAGTGCCAGAACAGAGACTTTCTGTCCCCCGAATCTCCCCTTCGGTGGCGGCGGCGCTGCGGAACTTTTCGTGGATTTCTGATGGACGATCTAGGGTTTTGGTATCGGGAGGCTCTTATAGGCAAAGGAGGCAAGGTCGGTGGCCGGCCAAGGGGCCCACACCACCTGGTGGCGCGGCTAGGGCTAGCCAGCGCCACCATATGGTGTGGCCAGGCCCTGGCCCTCCTCCGTCTCTGCTTCTGGCTCCGTGAGTCTTCCAGTAAAAATAGGAACTTTGGCTTTTGTCCCGTCCAATTCCGAGAATATTGATTTTCTAACTTCCCTAGAACCAAAAACAGCAGAAAACAGGCAACTGGCACTGTGGCTCTTGTTAATAGGTTAGTCCAAGAAATCATATGAAAAGTACTCCAAAGTTGGAACAAAACACAAGAAAGTAGATAAAACCAAGCATGGAACATCAAAAATTATAGATACATTTGCATTGTATCAAGGGGCTGGTCGCAGCTCTGGCTAGGGGGTCGAGGATGGCACCGAGAGAGGATTCGTTCTATCAGGGGCAGCGATGGGGGAGGCAATCTGAGGGGGAACGTAGGGTGCGGTGTGGCGTCGACACTACCATCAGAGGGGTTGCAGGTGGGATGAGAGATCCGGTGGGTATGGGGGTGCGGCGTGGCGTCGATAGCAAGGGGAGAGGTGGTGATGGATTTGGGTGCGGCGTGCCATCGACAGCATCGGCGGTAGGGGAAATATGTTTAGGGTTTAGGGAGGCTGAGCATGCGGGGAGAACTAGTAGTGCGAGGGTAGGCGATTTAGGTTTTTCTTTGATAGATGGGGAGGGTTGGTGAGGCCGTGGGCGCGGTGGAGTGGTGTGCTTCTTCGGGTGAGCCACCAGGCATTGGATCGACGCTGAACGGTCAAGATCAGGCAGAGAAGACTGATCCGTGAGAGACATTTTCCTGTGTTTTGATTGGTTGGTTCACAAAACACCTCATTTTCTATTTTTTGAGTGACAAAATCGGGGCGTTTTGTGAAGCCACCACCCTAGTTTTCAAAAATACTAAATCCACCTTACATGAACAATGTCCCAACGGGCGATTCACAAACTTTTCCGTTCATCCCTAGTGAAAAAGACAAATGTCTGCCGAATCGGTAGGAAGTGGGTCCGGTTTGAACTATAGTTACATGATCAAACACTCATGATTTTTTGAAAAAATCATTTTTAGACTCATAATATGATATTTCTTCAGAGATCCAATGCAAGTTTAGCGAGACTCATCCCCTATCTTTAGGGATTGTTTGTTTGCGGCCCGAAAGTTCATGGGCGAGTGCATGGCGGTACCCAAGTTGCCTGTAATTGCCGCATTTCGTAAAGTTGGGCTGCCAACTACTCAGAGGGGCTATTTCGACGCAAACTCATCTCACCCCTGCCAAATACAAACATTCCGTTAAACTGCCCCGTGAAGTAGACGGTTGGGACCCACATGTCGGTCATCTGTCCGTGATGTGAGCGCCAACGCGGCAACCTCTTAGGAAAATCGAGGAACAAAGTGGATTGGATGCGTTGACCAATTTCACAAATCCATTCCCTCATTTCCCCTAGCACCGGCGGCGTGGACATCCACCCTCCAAGCAGGATGATCCCTTCGGACATTTGACTTCCGGCGCCAAGTTGCTGTGCCCAATCGCTGGTCCCTAGCTCCAATGGCGCATGTCGTAGCCGCCGTTGCAAGGCTCTAGCCCGCCTTCGCCGATGACGAGCCGAGCAGCTCGGGGGATGGTAGATCCTACTACCAAGGAAGAAGAAGTTCTGCCTACATGTGGGTGAGCTACCCTTCTCTTTGCTATCCGCACTAATTATAACTGATAGCTGGCTACTGAACATACCATTGTTTGTTAGCCCAACGCTGACAAACATATTTTGTCCATAGTTTTCTGTCAAGTGGGATCTCCATGGACCACCCTTACCTGGTTACGGTAGTCCTCTTCAAGTACGACTCTAAATCAGCAAGGGTGAAGGCCAAGTGGTATGGACACCATTGTATCATGATGGAAGAAGCGCTTGCGCAGATCTGCACTATATCTGGTATGGTTGCTGCTCTGCGTAATCATGATGAATTATGGCCGAAGCAGACTGCAAAGTTCAACTTCATGGATGAACGTGGCATCATGGTTCCTTTAACGTGTGACAGTCAGCTAATTGGGTTGATGAAAAGGTATGTTTTGGCTTGCATGTTCGAGCTGAATTATGATGTACTGGATGCGGAAGCTGCTGCAACTGGGAGTCGCCCTTCTATTCTTGGACAGGCTGGTTGCTCGAACCCAATTAGCTCCTGGTAACCAAAAGAATCTTAGGGTTCGCATGTTTATGCTAAATTGTAATTTTTGTTTCATTTACTCTGTAGATATTGGGCAGTTATGCACCAGTCTTGTTTCTTTGACAGGAAGCGCCGCAAGGTTAGAAACATGACTGCCGGTTCAGTCATTTTGCTGCCCGAAAAAGGTAAAAACGAGTGGAAAGATGATGCTGGACACGATTCTGGTGCTGATTGTCCTGGCGATGCAGAGTACGTGAAGCTGAGAAAATTGGCACCAAGGAAGAGGAAGAAGGCAGGAAATGAAGAAGATAGTGAACGTGAAGGCTTGGCACCCAGGCTGTGGAAGAAGGCTGATAGCAATGAAGATGCATAGTAATGTGTTGAACTTGAACCTATATATGTAATTCGGTTAAATTCTGGAGCTCTATATGTGACACTTTGCTGGGCGAAACAATCTACTCACGTTTTCTGAGTAAAAATGTACCGCGACTTAGGGTTTGGAAACGCCCGAGTCAGTAGTTGAATCCGAAATTGTGATTGTGCCACTACTATCTGAAAACATGCAGCACCGGTTCCACGATTGCTGAGGGGCAGGAGGTCTCCAAATTCGATGAAATGTAAGTGGCATAGAAATAAATTATTTAAGCTGCCACACTCCACAAAGCGGCAACTTATTTCAGATGTTGCACAACGACGTGGCAACATTTGTATGCGACACAATCCATGTATGCGGCACAGTGTCTAATTGGCCTAACACATCATACGCGCATGAGTAAGCAGAGTAGATCTAGCTCAAAATAGATAACTAGCCACAAATGATAGAGATAGAGATGAGACGACTCACAACGAAATCACCGTCCCTATCGTTATGACGCGTTTTGTGAAGCAACACCAAATGGTGAATACAAAATGCTACCATCCTATTTTTCAAAAATACTAGACCCACCTTACATGAACAATGTCCCAACCGGGATTCGCAAACTTTTCTGTCCACCCCTGGTGAAAAAGACAAAATGCCTACCAAATTGGTAGGAAGTGGGTCTGGTTTGAACTACAGGTACATGATCTAACACTCATAATTTTTTGGAAAAATCATTTTTAGACTCACAATATGATGTTTGTTCAGAGATCCAATACAAGTTTAGCGAGGCTCATCCCCTATCTTCATGCCCTCCGTTTTGACCATAGTTTGAAACATGAATATTTTGAAACGGGCATAAAAAATTCAAAAACGGTCTGAACAATATAAATACTTCGCATGGTGTGATATTATGTGACATAGTTGTAAGGAAAAATACCAAACTTGTTATATTGATTACATCTCGAAAAAACCTTCACAAAAATGACCTATCATATTCGAGGTTTCATGGCTTTCAAGCCAAATGAACAATGTTATGTCCAGAATCACGACATAGTTTGTGATAGTATGCCCATATTGTACATGCATGTGCATCTTGGCATAGCGAACAATATTACTGGAGGGAGTTTCCATTTTTATCGCATGGAAAAGCCATTTTCTATTTTTTGAGTGACAAAATCAGGGCGTTTTGTGAAGCAACACCGAACAGTGAATACAAAATGCTATAACCCCATTTTTCAAAAATATTAGACCCACCTTATATGAACAATGTCCCAACCAGAGATTCACAAACCTTTCCATCCACCCCTGGTGAAAAAGATAAATGTCTGCCGAATCGGTAGGAAGTGGGCCCGGTTTGAACTACATGTACATAATCTAACACTCATGATTTTTTGAAAAAAATCATTTTTAGACTCACAATATGATGTTTCTTTAGAGATTCAATGCATGTTTAGTGAGGCTCATCCCCTATCCTCATGGCCATCGTTTTGACCATAGTTTGAAATAGAATTTTTTTTAAACATGCATAAAAAATAGAAAAATGATCCGAATAATATAAATCCTTTACGTGGCATCATATTATGTGACATAGTTTCAATAAAAAATATCAAACTTGGTATATTGATTGCATCTCGAAAGAACCTTCACATAAATGACCTATCATGTTCGAGGTTTCAACTTTTAGGCCAAACGACCAATATTATGGCTAGAATCACGATATAGCTTGTGATATTGTTCCCATATTATACACCCATGTATATCATGGGACGTCGAACAATGTTGCAGGAGGAAGTTTTTCTTTTCATCGCACAAAAAAACCATTTTCCATTTTCTACGTGCTAAAAACGGGGTGTTTTGTGAAACAACCACCAAATAACTGTTTCAAAATGGTACTAAACTATTTTTCAAAAATACTAGACCACCTTACATTGAAAATGTCCTAACTGGGGTATCTCGAATCTTTTCGTCCATCCCTCGTGAAAAGACAAATTCCTACCAAATCGATAGGAAATGAGTCCGATTTAAACCACAGGATATGATGGTCGTGATTTTTTGTAAAAATCATTTTTTTATTCACAATATGCCGTCTTGTCATAGTGTCCACCACTAGAATTTGTAATATTGCAAATATCTCAAGATTCCACCACTAGTTAAGAATATAGATGCTCGTGATTTTGACCACATATTAAAAACAAATAAGAAAATAAAATTATAAAAAAATTATTCACATATATGAATAATTCAACGAGACAAAAACTATGTGTTGCATTGATATGTACAAAGTATATTCTTGTATAATCTCAATTCGGTGCTGTATACAAAATTGATGATTAATATACTCAAATAAATATTATTTGCTTTATAAAAAAATTTGGAAGCGGACTAGGCTAGAACTATTGGGCAGCCCATATATGCTCATCCTTACCGGTGAACCATGTACGGGCCAATAGTACAGTCGGTGGAGGCACACCAGTCAAATGGTAAATTCCAATTTGGAAATTTCCAAAAAAAACTGCGGCCGAAAAGCTTTAAAAAGACGTAGTACGCTAACTAGTCACAAACATACACATGGCCTAGTGGTTAGGTTGTCCAGGTTCCCTTGAACCTATTTTTGCATATTAATCTGTGTCTTGGTGGTGGGCTTTATGAGTCAATTCGGTGGGGTCAGCTTGTCAGCTTGCCTGTGTGTCATTCGTGTTAGTTTATTTGTATGTCCTACATGCGGTCCCACCTGTAAGTGGTATATCCAAATCTAGTGTTATTCGGATACATAAGCGAAAATTGACACATGGACACGACACGTATGCAAAATTGGTGACGTGGAAGATTTATTATTTCAATATATTACAATTCAGATGATATGACAGTCTAAATTAGTCATAATCGACTCTAAATAAGTTTGTAGGTTGTATCATTTAGACTATGACGATTTTATCTTATGCAATTACGACGTTTCTGAGTAAAATCGTCGCAAGATTTCTAGGTTTCGACCCTCACGAATAGCCCATGACCATCTAGTCCGGAATCGTCATAAATTTATGACGATTTCATCCATGGTCACTACCAAAAGGTCATAAATTAACAAATTTCTTGTAGTGGTTCTTTCCACAAACCACACATGGATCCACCAGAGTTATTGCATGTCTGTTTTTTTCCATAAACCACACATGGATCCACCAATGGCATTGCATCTGTGTTCTTTCCACAAACCATATATGTATCCACCAGAGTCATTGCATGCGTGTTCTTTTCACAAACCACATATGGATCCACCAGAGTCATTGCATGTGTGTTCTTTCCACAAACCACATAGATCAACCAATGGCATTGCATGTGTATTATTATCACAAACCGCATATGGATCAACCAATGTCATTGCATGTGTGTTCTTGTAATGAACCACATATGGATCCACCAATACCATTGCATGTGTGTTCTTTCCACAAACCACATATGTATCCACCAGAGTAATTGCATGTGTGTTCTTTTCACAAACCACATATGGATCAACCAATGTCATTGTATGTGTGTTCTTTTCCACAAACCACATATGGATCCACTAGAGTCATTGCATATGTGTTCTTTCACAAACCACAAATGGACCCACTAGATTCATTGCATGTGTGTTCTTTTCACAAACCGCAAATGGATCCACCAGAGTCATTGCATGTGTGTTCTTTCCACAAACCACACATGGATCCACCAGATTTAATGCATGTCTGTTTTTCCATAAACCACACATGGATCCACCAATGGCATTGCATGTGTGTTCTTTTCACAAACCACATATGTATCCACTAGAGTCATTGCATGTGTGTTCTCTCCACAAACCACATACGTATCCACCAATGTCATTGCATGTGTGTTCTTTTCACAAACCACATATGGATCAACCAATATCATTGCATGTGTGTTCTTTTCACAACCACATATGGATCCACCAGAGTCATTACATGTATATTCTTTCCACAAACCAAATGGATCAACCAATGTCATTATATGTGTGTTATTGTCACAAACCACATATGGATCAACCAATGTGATTGCATGTGTGTTCTTGTCACAAACCACATATGGATCAACCAATGTCATTGCATGTGTGTTCTTTCCACAAACCACATATGTATCCACCAATACCATTGCATGTGTGTTCTTTTCACAAACCACATATTGATCAACCAATGTCATTGCACGTGTGTTCTTTTCACAAACCACATATGGATACACCAGAGTCATTGCATGTGTGTTCTTTTGACAAACCACACATGTATCCACCAGAGTAATTGCATGTGTGTTATTTTCACAAACCACACATGGATCAACCAATGTCATTGCATGTGTGTTCTTTTCCACAAACCACACATGGATCCACCAGAGTCATTGCATGTCTGTTCTTTCCACAAACCACATGGATCAACCAATGGCCTTGCATGTGTTTTATTATCACAAACCACATATGGATGCACTAGAGTCATTGCATGTGTGTTCTTTTCACAAACCACATATGAACCCACTAGAGTCATTGCATGTGTGTTCTTTCCACAAACCACATATGTATCCACCAGAGTAATTGCATGTGTGTTCTTTCCACAAACCACATATGGACCCACTAGAGTCATTGCATGTCTATTGTTTTCACAAACGACACATGGATCCACCAGAGTCATTGCATGTGTGTTCTTTCCAGAAACCACACATGGATCCACCAGATTTATTGCATGTCTGTTTTTCCATAAACCACACATGGATCCACCAATAGCATTGCATGTGTGTCCTTTCCACAAACCACATATGCATCCACTAGAGTCATTGCATGTGTGTTCTCTCCACAAACCACATACGTATCCACCAATGGCATTGCATGTGTGTTCTTTTCACAAACGACATATGGATCAACCAATATCATTGCATGTGTGTTCTTTTCACAACCACATATGGATCCACCAAAGTCATTGCATGTATGTTCTTTCCACAAACCACATGAATCAACCTATGGCATTATATGTGTGTTATTGTCACAAACCACATATGGATCAACCAATGTCATTGCATGTGTGTTCTTGCCACAAACCACATATGGATCAACCAATGTCATTGCATGTGTGTTCTTTCCACAAACCACATATGTATCCACCAATACCATTGCATGTGTGTTCTTTTCACAAACCACATATGGATCAACCAATGTCATTGCACATGTGTTCTTTTCACAAACCACATATGGATACACCAGAGTCATTGCATGTGTGTTCATTTGACAAACCACACATGTATCCACCAGAGTAATTGCATGTGTGTTCTTTTCTCAAACCACACATGGATCAACCAATGTCATTGCATGTGTGTTCTTTTCCACAAACCACACATGGATCCACCAGAGTCATTGCATGTCTGTTCTTTCCACAAACCACATCGATCAACCAATGGCATTGCATGTGTTTTATTGTCACAGACCACATATGGATCCACTAGAGTCATTGCATGTGTGTTCTTTTCACAAACCACATATGGACCCACTAGAGTCATAGCATGTGTGTTATTTCCACAAACCACATATGTATCCACCAGAGTAATTGCATGTGTGTTCTTTTCACAAACCACACATGGATCCACCAGAGTCATTGCATGTCTGTTCTTTCCATAAACCACATGGATCAACCAATGGCATTGCTTGTGTTTTATTATCACAAACCACATATGGATCCACTAGAGATAATGCATGTGTGTTCTTTTCACAAACCACATATGGACCCACTAGAGTCATTGCATGTGTGTTCTTTCCACAAACCACATATGTATCCACCAGAGTAATTACATGTGTGTTCTTTTCACAAACCACATATGGATCAACCAATGTCATAGCATGTCTGTTCTTTTCCACAAAGCACATATGGATCCACTAGAGTCATTGCATGTGTGTTCTTTCCACAAACCACATATGGATCCATTAGAGTCATTGCATGTGTGTTCTTTCCACAAACCACATATGGACCCACTAGAGTAATTGCATGTGTGTTCCTTTCACAAACCACACATGGGTACACCAGAGTCATTGCATGTGTGTTCTTTCCACAAACCACACATGTATCCACCAGAGTAATGTCATGTTTTTTTTCACAAACCACACATGGATCAACCAATGTCATTGCATGTGTGTTCTTTTCCACAAACCACATATGGATCCACCCGAGTCATTGCATGTTTGTTCTTTCCACAAACCACATGGATCAACCAATGGCATTGCATGTGTTTTATTGTCACAAACCACATACGGTCCACTAGAGTTATTACATGTGTGTTCTTTTCACAAACCACATATGGACCCACTAGAGTCATTGCATGTGTGTTCTTTCCACAAACCACATATGTATCCACTAGAGTAATTGCATGTGTGTTCTTTTCACAAACCACACATGGATCCAACCAGAGTCATTGAATGTCTGTTGTTTCCATAAACCACATGGATCAACCAATGACATTACATGTCTTTTATTGTCACAAACCACATATGGACCCACTAGAGTCATTGCATGTGTGTTCTTTCCCCAAACCACATATGTATCCACTAGAGTAATTGCATGTGTGTTCTTTTCCACAAACCACATACGGATTAACCAATGTCACAACATGTCTATTCTTTTCCACAAACCACATATGGATCCACTAGAGTCATTGCATGTGTGTTCTTTCCACAAACCACATATGGATCCACTAGAGTCATTGCATGTGTGTTCTTTAGACAAACTACATATGGACCCACTAGAGTAATTGCATGTGTGTTCCTTTCACAAACCACACATGGATCCACCAGAGTCATTGCATGTGTGTTATTTCCACAAACCACACATGGATCCACCAGAGTCATCGCATGTCTGTTTTTTCCATAAACCACGCATGGATCCACCAATGGAATTGCATGTGCGTTCTTTCCACAAACCACATACGTATCCAGCAGAGTCATTGCATGTGTGTTCTTTCCACAAACCATGTACGTATCCACCAATGTCATTGCATGTGTGTTCTTTTCACAAACCACATACGTATCCACCAATGTCATTGCATGTGTGTTCTTTTCACAACCACATATGGATCCACCGGAGTCATTGAATGTATGTTCTTTCCACAAACGACATGGATCAACAAATGGCATTGCATGTGTATTCTTGTCACAAACCACGTATGGATCAACTAATGTCATTGCATATGTGTTCTTGTCACAAACCACATATGGATCAACCAATGTCATTGCATGTGTGTTCTTTCCACAAACCACATGGAACAACAAATGGCATTCCATATGTGTTATTGTCACAAACCACATATGGATCAACCAATGTCATTGCATGTATGTTCTTGTCACAAACCACATATGGATCCACCAATGTCATTGCATGTGTGTTCTTTCCACAAACCACATATGTATCCACCAATGCCATTGCATGTGTGTTCTTTTCACAAACCACATATGGATCAATCAATGTCATTGCATGTGTGTTCTTTCCAAAAATAACATATGGATCCACCAGAGTCATTGCATGTGTTTTATTGTCACAGACCACATATGGATGCACTAGAGTAATTGCATGTGTGTTCTTTTCACAAACCACATATGAACCCACTAGAGTCATTTCATGTGTGTTCTTTCCACAAACCACATATGTATCCACCAGAGTAATTGCATGTGTGTTCTTTCCACAAACCACATATGGACCCACTAGAGTCATTGCATGTCTATTGTTTTCACAAAGCGACATGGATCCACCAGAGTCATTGCATGTGTGTTCTTTCCAGAAACCACACATGGATCCACCAGATTTATTGCATGTCTGTTTTTCCATAAACCACACATGGATCCACCAATAGCATTGCATGTGTGTCCTTTCCACAAACCACATATGCATCCACTAGAGTCATTGAATGTGTGTTCTCTCCACAAACCACATACGTATCCACCAATGGCATTGCATGTGTGTTCTTTTCACAAACGACATATGGATCAACCAATATCATTGCATGTGTGTTCTTTTCACAACCACATATGGATCCACCAAAGTCATTGCATGTATGTTCTTTCCACAAACCACATGGATCAACCTATGGCATTATATGTGTGTTATTGTCACAAACCACATATGGATCAACCAATGTCATTGAATGTGGGTTCTTGCCACAAACCACATATGGATCAACCAATGTCATTGCATGTGTGTTCTTTCCACAAACCACATATGTATCCACCAATACCATTGCATGTGTGTTCTTTTCACAAACCACATATGGATCAACCAATGTCATTGCACATGTGTTCTTTTCACAAACCACATATGGATACACCAGAGTCATTGCATGTGTGTTCATTTGACAAACCACACATGTATCCACCAGAGTAATTGCATGTGTGTTCTTTTCTCAAACCACACATGGATCAACCAATGTCATTGCATGTGTGTTCTTTTCCACAAACCACACATGGATCCACCAGAGTCATTGCATGTCTGTTCTTTCCACAAACCACATGGATCAACCAATGGCATTGCATGTGTTTTATTGTCACAGACCACATATGGATCCACTAGAGTCATTGCATGTGTGTTCTTTTCACAAACCACATATGGACCCACTAGAGTCATAGCATGTGTGTTATTTCCACAAACCACATATGTATCCACGAGTAATTGCATGTGTGTTCTTTCACAAACCACACATGGATCCACCAGAGTCATTGCATGTCTGTTCTTTCCATAAACCACATGGATCAACCAATGGCATTGCTTGTGTTTTATTATCACAAACCACATATGGATCCACTAGAGATAATGCATGTGTGTTCTTTTCACAAACCACATATGGACCCACTAGAGTCATTGCATGTGTGTTCTTTCCACAAACCACATATGTATCCACCAGAGTAATTACATGTGTGTTCTTTTCACAAACCACATATGGATCAACCAATGTCATAGCATGTCTGTTCTTTTCCACAAAGCACATATGGATCCACTAGAGTCATTGCATGTGTGTTCTTTCCACAAACCACATATGGATCCATTAGAGTCATTGCATGTGTGTTCTTTCCACAAACCACATATGGACCCACTAGAGTAATTGCATGTGTGTTCCTTTCACAAACCACACATGGGTACACCAGAGTCATTGCATGTGTGTTCTTTCCACAAACCACACATGTATCCACCAGAGTAATGTCATGTTTTTTTCACAAACCACACATGGATCAACCAATGTCATTGCATGTGTGTTATTTTCCACAAACCACATATGGATCCACCCGAGTCATTGCATGTTTGTTCTTTCCACAAACCACATGGATCAACCAATGGCATTGCATGTGTTTTATTGTCACAAACCACATACGGATCCACTAGAGTTATTACATGTGTGTTCTTTTCACAAACCACATATGGACCCACTAGAGTCATTGCATGTGTGTTCTTTCCACAAACCACATATGTATCCACTAGAGTAATTGCATGTGTGTTCTTTTCACAAACCACACATGGATCCACCAGAGACATTGAATGTCTGTTGTTTCCATAAACCACATGGATCATCCAATGACATTGCATGCCTTTTATTGTCACAAACCACATATGGACCCACTAGAGTCATTGCATGTGTGTTCTTTCCCCAAACCACATATGTATCCACAAGAGTAATTGCATGTGTGTTCTTTTCCACAAACCACATACGGATTAACCAATGTCACAACATGTCTATTCTTTTCCACAAACCACATATGGATCCACTAGAGTCATTGCATGTGTGCTCTTTCCACAAACCACATATGGATCCACTAGAGTCATTGCATGTGTGTTCTTTAGACTAACTACATATGGACCCACTAGAGTAATTGCATGTGTGTTCCTTTCACAAACCACACATGGATCCACCGGAGTCATTGCATGTGTGTTATTTCCACAAACCACACATGGATCCACCAGAGTCATCGCATGTCTGTTTTTTCCATAAACCACGCATGGATCCACCAATGGAATTGCATGTGCGTTCTTTCCACAAACCACATACGTATCCAGCAGAGTCATTGCATGTGTGTTCTTTCCACAAACCATGTACGTATCCACCAATGTCATTGCATGTGTGTTCTTTTCACAAACCACATATGTATCCACCAATGTTATTGCATGTGTGTTATTTTCACAACCACATATGGATCCACCGGAGTCATTGAATGTATGTTCTTTCCACAAACGACATGGATCAAAAAATGGCATTGCATGTGTATTCTTGTCACAAACCACGTATGGTTCAACTAATGTCATTGCATATGTGTTCTTGTCACAAACCACATATGGATCAACCAATGTCATTGCATGTGTGTTCTTTCCACAAACCACATGGAACAACAAATGGCATTCCATATGTGTTATTGTCACAAACCACATATGGATCAACCAATGTCATTGCATGTATGTTCTTGTCACAAACCACATATGGATCCACCAATGTCATTGCATGTGTGTTCTTTCCACAAACCACATATGTATCCACCAATGCCATTGCATGTGTGTTCTTTTCACAAACCACATATGGATCAATCAATGTCATTGCATGTGTGTTCTTTCCAAAAATAACATATGGATCCACCAGAGTCATTGCATGTGTTTTATTGTCACAGACCACATATGGATGCACTAGAGTCATTGCATGTGTGTTCTTTTCACAAACCACATATGAACCCACTAGAGTCATTTCATGTGTGTTCTTTCCACAAACCACATATGTATCCACCAGAGTAATTGCATGTGTGTTCTTTCCACAAACCACATATGGACCCACTAGAGTCATTGCATGTCTATTGTTTTCACAAACGACACATGGATCCACCAGAGTCATTGCATGTGTGTTCTTTCCAGAAACCACACATGGATCCACCAGATTTATTGCATGTCTGTTTTTCCATAAACCACACATGGATCCACCAATAGCAGTGCATGTGTGTCCTTTCCACAAACCACATATGCATCCACTAGAGTCATTGCATGTCTGTTCTCTCCACAAACCACATACGTATCCACCAATGGCATTGCATGTGTGTTCTTTTCACAAACGACATATGGATCAACCAATATCATTGGATGTGTGTTCTTTTCACAACCACATATGGATCCACCAAAGTCATTGCATGTATGTTCTTTCCACAAACCACATGGATCAACCTATGGCATTATATGTGTGTTATTGTCACAAACTACATATGGATCAACCAATGTCATTGAATGTGGGTTCTTGCCACAAACCACATATGGATCAACCAATGTCATTGCATGTGTGTTCTTTCCACAAACCACATATGTATCCACCAATACCATTGCATGTGTGTTCTTTTCACAAACCACATATGGATCAACCAATGTCATTGCACATGTGTTCTTTTCACAAACCACATATGGATACACCAGAGTCATTGCATGTGTGTTCATTTGACAAACCACACATGTATCCACCAGAGTAATTGCATGTGTGTTCTTTTCTCAAACCACACATGGATCAACCAATGTCATTGCATGTGTGTTCTTTTCCACAAACCACACAAGGATCCACCAGAGTCATTGCATGTCTGTTCTTTCCACAAACCACATGGATCAACCAATGGCATTGCATGTGTTTTATTGTCACAGACCACATATGGATCCACTAGAGTCATTGCATGTGTGTTGTTTTCACAAACCACATATGGACCCACTAGAGTCATAGCATGTGTGTTATTTCCACAAACCACATATGTATCCACCAGAGTAATTGCATGTGTGTTCTTTTCACAAACCACACATGGATCCACCAGAGTCATTGCATGTCTGTTCTTTCCATAAACCACATGGATCAACCAATGGCATTGCTTGTGTTTTATTATCACAAACCACATATGGATCCACTAGAGATAATGCATGTGTGTTCTTTTCACAAACCACATATGGACCCACTAGAGTCATTGCATGTGTGTTCTTTCCACAAACCACATATGTATCCACCAGAGTAATTACATGTGTGTTCTTTTCACAAACCACATATGGATCAACCAATGTCATAGCATGTCTGTTCTTTTCCACAAAGCACATATGGATCCACTAGAGTCATTGCATGTGTGTTCTTTCCACAAACCACATATGGATCCATTAGAGTCATTGCATGTGTGTTCTTTCCACAAACCACATATGGACCCACTAGAGTAATTGCATGTGTGTTCCTTTCACAAACCACACATGGGTACACCAGAGTCATTGCATGTGTGTTCTTTCCACAAACCACACATGTATCCACCAGAGTAATGTCATGTTTTTTTTCACAAACCACACATGGATCAACCAATGTCATTGCATGTGTGTTCTTTTCCACAAACCACATATGGATCCACCCGAGTCATTGCATGTTTGTTCTTTCCACAAACCACATGGATCAACCAATGGCATTGCATGTGTTTTATTGTCACAAACCACATACGGATCCACTAGAGTTATTACATGTGTGTTCTTTTCACAAACCACATATGGACCCACTAGAGTCATTGCATGTGTGTTCTTTCCACAAACCACATATGTATCCACTAGAGTAATTGCATGTGTGTTCTTTTCACAAACCACACATGGATCCACCAGAGTCATTGAATGTCTGTTGTTTCCATAAACCACATGGATCAACCAATGACATTGCATGTCTTTTATTGTCACAAACCACATATGGACCCACTAGAGTCATTGCATGTGTGTTCTTTCCCCAAACCACATATGTATCCACAAGAGTAATTGCATGTGTGTTCTTTTCCACAAACCACATACGGATTAACCAATGTCACAACATGTCTATTCTTTTCCACAAACCACATATGGATCCACTAGAGTCATTGCATGTGTGTTCTTTCCACAAACCACATATGGATCCACTAGAGTCATTGCATGTGTGTTCTTTAGACTAACTACATATGGACCCACTAGAGTAATTGCATGTGTGTTCCTTTCACAAACCACACATGGATCCACCGGAGTCATTGCATGTGTGTTATTTCCACAAACCACACATGGATCCACCAGAGTCATCGCATGTCTGTTTTTTCCATAAACCACGCATGGATACACCAATGGAATTGCATGTGCGTTCTTTCCATAAACCACATACGTATCCAGCAGAGTCATTCCATGTGTGTTCTTTCCACAAACCATGTACGTATCCACCAATGTCATTGCATGTGTGTTCTTTTCACAAACCACATATGTATCCACCAATGTTATTGCATGTGTGTTATTTTCACAACCACATATGGATCCACCGGAGTCATTGAATGTATGTTCTTTCCACAAACGACATGGATCAACAAATGGCATTGCATGTGTATTCTTGTCACAAACCACGTATGGATCAACTAATGTCATTGCATATGTGTTCTTGTCACAAACCACATATGGATCAACCAATGTCATTGCATGTGTGTTCTTTCCACAAACCACATGGAACAACAAATGGCATTCCATATGTGTTATTGTCACAAACCACATATGGATCAACCAATGTCATTGCATGTATGTTCTTGTCACAAACAACATATGGATCCACCAATGTCATTGCATGTGTGTTCTTTCCACAAACCACATATGTATCCACCAATACCATTGCATGTGTGTTCTTTTCACAAACCACATATGGATCAATCAATGTCATTGCATGTGTGTTCTTTCCAAAAATAACATATGGATCCACCAGAGTCATTGCATGTGTGTTCTTTCCACAAACCACACATGTATCCACCAGAGTAATTGCATGTGTTTTCTTTTCCACAAACCATATATGGATCCACTAGAGTCATTGCATGTGTGTTCTTTTCACAAACCAAATATGGACCCACTAGAGTCATTACATGTGTGTTCTTTTCACAAACCATACATGGATCCACTAGAGTCATTGCATGTGTGTTCTTTCCACAAACCACACATGGATCCACCAAAGTCATTGCATGTCTGTTTTTTCCATGAACCACATGGATCAACCAATGGCATTGTATGTGTGTTATTGTCACAAACCACATATATATCAACCAATGACATTGCATGTGTGTTCTTTTCACAAAACACACATTGATCCACCAGAGTCATTGCATGTATGATCTTTCCACAAACCACATATGGATCAACCAATGTCACTGCATTTCTGTTCTTTTCACAAACCACACATGGATCCAACAATGTCATTGCATGTGTGTTCTTTTCACAAACCACACATGGATCAACCAATGGCATTGCATGTGTGTTCTTTCCACAAACAACCTTGATCAACCAATGGCATTGCATATGTGTTCTTTCCACAAACCACATATGGATCCACTAGAGTCATTGCATGTGTGTTCTTTTCACAAACCAAATTTGGACCCACTAGAGTCATTGCATGTGTGTTTTTTCCACAAACCACATATGTATCAACCAATGTCATTGCATGTGTGTTCTTTTCACAAACCACATATGGATCAACCAATGTCATTGCATGTGTGTTGTTTTCCACAAACCACATATGGATCAACCAATGTCATTGCATGTCTGTTCTTTTCCACAAACCACATATGGATCCACTAGAGTCATTGCATGTGTGTTCTTTCCACAAACCACATGGATCAACAAATGGCATTGCATGTGTGTTATTGTCACAAACCACATATGGATCAACCAATGTCATTGCATCTGTGTTCTTGTCACAAACCACCTATGGATCAACCAATGTCATTGCATGTGTGTTCTTTCCACAAACCACATATTTATCCACCAATGCCATTATATCTGTGTTCTTTTTACAAACCACATATGGATCAATCAATGTCATTGCATGTGTGTTCTTTCTACAAATCACATATGGATCCACCAGAGTCATTGCATGTGTGTTCTTTCCACAAACCACACATGTATCCACCAGAGTAATTGCATGTGTGTTCTTTCCACAAACCACATATGTATCCACTAGAGTAATTGCATGTGTGTTCTTTTCACAAACCACATATGGATCAACCAATGTCATTACATGTGTGTTCTTTTCCACAAACCACATATGGATCAACAAATGTCATTGCATGTGTGTTCTTTTCCACTAACCACATATGGATCCACCAGAGTCATTGCATGTGTGTTCTTTTCCACAAACCACATATGGATCCACCAGAGTCATTGCATGTGTGTTCTTTCCACAAACCACATATGGACCCACTAGAGTCATTGCATGTGTGTTCTTTTTTCAGAAACCACATATGGATCCACTAGAGTCATTGCATGTGTGTTCTTTCCACAAACCACATATGGACCCACTAGAGTCATTGCATCTGTGTTCTTTCCACAAACCACATATGGATCAACCAATGTCATTGCATGTGTGTTCTTTTCACAAACCACATATGGGTCAACCAATGTCATTGCATGTGTGTTCTTTTCCACAAACCACATATGGATCCACTAGAGTTCATTGCATGTGTGTTCTTTTCACAAACGAAATATGGACCAACTAGAGTCATTACATGTGTGTTATTTTCACAAACCATACATGGATCCACTAGAGTCATTGCATGAGTGTTCTTTCCACAAACCACACATGGATCCACCAAAGTCATTGCATGTCTATTTTTTCCATAAACCACATGGATCAACCAATGGCAATGCATGTGTGTTATTGTCACAAACCACATATATATCAACCAATGGCATTGCATGTGTGTTCTTTTCACAAAACACACATGGATCCACCAGAGTCATTGCATGTATGATCTTTCCACAAACCACATATGGATCAACCAATGTCACTGCATGTCTGTTCTTTTCACAAACCACACATGGATCCACCAATGTCATTGCATGTGTATTCTTTTCACAAACCACACATGAATCAACCAATGGCATTGCATGTGTGTTCTTTCCACAAACCACCTTGATCAACCAATGTCATTGCACGTGTGTTCTTTCCAAAAACCACATATGGATCCACTAGAGTCATTGCATGTGTGTTCTTGTAATGAACCACATATGGATCCACCAATACCATTGCATGTATGTTCTTTCCACCAACCACATATGTATCCACTAGAGTAATTGCATGTGTGTTCTTTTCACAAACCACATATGGATCAACCAATGTCATTGCATGTGTGTTCTTTTCCACAAACCACAAATGGATACACCAGAGTCATTGCATGTGTGTTCATTTGACAAACCACACATGTATCCACCAGAGTAATTGCATGTGTGTTCTTTTCTCAAACCACACATGGATCAACCAATGTCATTTAATGTGTGTTCTTTTCCACAAACCACACATGGATCCACCAGAGTCATTGCATGTCTGTTCTTTCCACAAACCACATGGATCAACCAATGGCATTGCATGTGTTTTATTGTCACAGACCACATATGGATCCACTAGAGTCATTGCATGTGTGTTCTTTTCACAAACCACATATGGACCCACTAGAGTCATAGCATGTGTGTTATTTCCACAAACCACATATGTATCCACCAGAGTAATTGCACGTGTGTTCTTTTCACAAACCACACATGGATCCACCAGAGTCATTGCATGTCTGTTCTTTCCATAAACCACATGGATCAACCAATGGCATTGCATGTGTTTTATTATCACAAACCACATATGGATCCACTAGATATAATGCATGTGTGTTCTTTTCACAAACCACATATGGACCCACTAGAGTCATTGCATGTGTGTTCTTTCGACAAACCACATATGTATCCACCAGAGTAATTACATGTGTGTTCTTTTCACAAACCACATATGGATCAACCAATGTCATTGCATGTGTGTTCTTTTCCACAAACCACATATGGATCAACCAATGTCACAGCATGTCTGTTCTTTTCCACAAACCACATATGGATCCACTAGAGTTATTGCATGTGTGTTCTTTCCACAATCCACATATGGATCCATTACAGTCATTGCATGTGTGTTCTTTCCACAAACCACATACGGACCCACTAGAGTAATTGCATGTGTGTTCCTTTCACAAACCACACATGGGTACACCAGAGTCATTGCATGTGTGTTCTTTCCACAAACCACACATGTATCCACCAGAGTAATTGCATGTGTTTTTTTTCACAAACCACACATGGATCAACCAATGTCATTGCATGTGTGTTCTTTTCCACAAACCACACATGGATCCACCCTAGTCATTGCATGTTTGTTCTTTCCACAAACCACATGGATCAACCAATGGCATTGCATGTGTTTTATTGTCACAAACCACATACGGATCCACTAGAGTTATTACATGTGTCTTCTTTTCACAAACCACATATGGACCCACTAGAGTCATTGCATGTGTGTTCTTTCCACAAACCACATATGTATCCACTAGAGTAATTGCATGTGTGTTCTTTTCACAAACCACACATGGATCCACCAGAGTCATTGAATGTCTGTTGTTTCCATAAACCACATGGATCAACCAATGACATTGCATGTGTTTTATTGTCACAAACCACATATGGACCCACTAGAGTCATTGCATGTGTGTTCTTTCCCCAAACCACATATGTATCCACTAGAGTAATTGCATGTGTGTTCTTTTCGACAAACCACATACGGATCAACCAATGTCACAACATGTCTATTCTTTTCCACAAACCACATATGGATCCACTAGAGTCATTGCATGTGTGTTCTTTAGACAAACCACATATGGACCCACCAGAGTAATTGCATGTGTGTTCCTTTCACAAACCACACATGGATCCACCAGAGTCATTGCATGTGTGTTATTTCCACAAACCACACATGGATCCACCAGAGTCATCGCATGTCTGTTTTTTCCATAAACCACGCATGGATCCACCAATGGAATTGCATGTGCGTTCTTTCCACAAACCACATACGTATCCAGCAGAGTCATTGCATGTGTGTTCTTTCCACAAACCATGTACGTATCCACCAATGTCATTGCATGTGTGTTCTTTTCACAAACCACATACGTATCCACCAATGTCATTGCATGTGTGTTCTTTTCACAACCACATATGGATCCACCGGAGTCATTGCATGTATGTTCTTTCCACAAACGACATGGATCAACAAATGGCATTGCATGTGTATTCTTGTCACAAACCACGTATGGATCAACTAATGTCATTGCATATGTGTTCTTGTCACAAACCACATATGGATCAACCAATGTCATTGCATGTGTGTTCTTTCCACAAACCACATGGAACAACAAATGGCATTCCATATGTGTTATTGTCACAAACCACATATGGATCAACCAATGTCATTGCATGTATGTTCTTGTCACAAACCACATATGGATCCACCAATGTCATTGCATGTGTGTTCTTTCCACAAACCACATATGTATCCACCAATGCCATTGCATGTGTGTTCTTTTCACAAACCACATATGGATCAATCAATGTCATTGCATGTGTGTTCTTTCCAAAAATAACATATGGATCCACCAGAGTCATTGCATGTGTTTTATTGTCACAGACCACATATGGATGCACTAGAGTCATTGCATGTGTGTTCTTTTCACAAACCACATATGAACCCACTAGAGTCATTTCATGTGTGTTCTTTCCACAAACCACATATGTATCCACCAGAGTAATTGCATGTGTGTTCTTTCCACAAACCACATATGGACCCACTAGAGTCATTGCATGTCTATTGTTTTCACAAACGACACATGGATCCACCAGAGTCATTGCATGTGTGTTCTTTCCAGAAACCACACATGGATCCACCAGATTTATTGCATGTCTGTTTTTCCATAAACCACACATGGATCCACCAATAGCAGTGCATGTGTGTCCTTTCCACAAACCACATATGCATCCACTAGAGTCATTGCATGTCTGTTCTCTCCACAAACCACATACGTATCCACCAATGGCATTGCATGTGTGTTCTTTTCACAAACGACATATGGATCAACCAATATCATTGGATGTGTGTTCTTTTCACAACCACATATGGATCCACCAAAGTCATTGCATGTATGTTCTTTCCACAAACCACATGGATCAACCTATGGCATTATATGTGTGTTATTGTCACAAACCACATATGGATCAACCAATGTCATTGAATGTGGGTTCTTGCCACAAACCACATATGGATCAACCAATGTCATTGCATGTGTGTTCTTTCCACAAACCACATATGTATCCACCAATACCATTGCATGTGTGTTCTTTTCACAAACCACATATGGATCAACCAATGTCATTGCACATGTGTTCTTTTCACAAACCACGTATGGATACACCAGAGTCATTGCATGTGTGTTCATTTGACAAACCACACATGTATCCACCAGAGTAATTGCATGTGTGTTCTTTTCTCAAACCACACATGGATCAACCAATGTCATTGCATGTGTGTTCTTTTCCACAAACCACACATGGATCCACCAGAGTCATTGCATGTCTGTTCTTTCCACAAACCACATGGATCAACCAATGGCATTGCATGTGTTTTATTGTCACAGACATATGGATCCACCATTGTCATTGCATGTGTGTTGTTTTCACAAACCACATATGGACCCACTAGAGTCATAGCATGTGTGTTATTTCCACAAACCACATATGTATCCACCAGAGTAATTGCATGTGTGTTCTTTTCACAAACCACACATGGATCCACCAGAGTCATTCCATGTCTGTTCTTTCCATAAACCACATGGATCAACCAATGGCATTGCTTGTGTTTTATTATCACAAACCACATATGGATCCACTAGAGATAATGCATGTGTGTTCTTTTCACAAACCACATATGGACCCACTAGAGTCATTGCATGTGTGTTCTTTCCACAAACCACATATGTATCCACCAGAGTAATTACATGTGTGTTCTTTTCACAAACCACATATGGATCAACCAATGTCATAGCATGTCTGTTCTTTTCCACAAAGCACATATGGATCCACTAGAGTCATTGCATGTGTGTTCTTTCCACAAACCACATATGGATCCATTAGAGTCATTGCATGTGTGTTCTTTCCACAAACCACATATGGACCCACTAGAGTAATTGCATGTGTGTTCCTTTCACAAACCACACATGGGTACACCAGAGTCATTGCATGTGTGTTCTTTCCACAAACCACACATGTATCCACCAGAGTAATGTCATGTTTTTTTTCACAAACCACACATGGATCAACCAATGTCATTGCATGTGTGTTCTTTTCCACAAACCACATATGGATCCACCCGAGTCATTGCATGTTTGTTCTTTCCACAAACCACATGGATCAACCAATGGCATTGCATGTGTTTTATTGTCACAAACCACATACGGATCCACTAGAGTTATTACATGTGTGTTCTTTTCACAAACCACATATGGACCCACTAGAGTCATTGCATGTGTGTTCTTTCCACAAACCACATATGTATCCACTAGAGTAATTGCATGTGTGTTCTTTTCACAAACCACACATGGATCCACCAGAGTCATTGAATGTCTGTTGTTTCCATAAACCACATGGATCAACCAATGACATTGCATGTCTTTTATTGTCACAAACCACATATGGACCCACTAGAGTCATTGCATGTGTGTTCTTTCCCCAAACCACATATGTATCCACAAGAGTAATTGCATGTGTGTTCTTTTCCACAAACCACATACGGATTAACCAATGTCACAACATGTCTATTCTTTTCCACAAACCACATATGGATCCACTAGAGTCATTGCATGTGTGTTCTTTCCACAAACCACATATGGATCCACTAGAGTCATTGCATGTGTGTTCTTTAGACTAACTACATATGGACCCACTAGAGTAATTGCATGTGTGTTCCTTTCACAAACCACACATGGATCCACCGGAGTCATTGCATGTGTGTTATTTCCACAAACCACACATGGATCCACCAGAGTCATCGCATGTCTGTTTTTTTCCATAAACCACGCATGGATCCACCAATGGAATTGCATGTGCGTTCTTTCCACAAACCACATACGTATCCAGCAGAGTCATTGCATGTGTGTTCTTTCCACAAACCACGTACGTATCCACCAATGTCAATGCATGTGTGTTCTTTTCACAAACCACATACGTATCCACCAATGTCATTGCATGTGTGTTCTTTTCACAACCACATATGGATCCACCAGAGTCATTGCATGTATGTTCTTTCCACAAACGACATGGATCAACAAATGGCATTGCATGTGTATTCTTGTCACAAACCACGTATGGATCAACTAATGTCATTGCATATGTGTTCTTGTCACAAACCACATATGGATCAACCAATGTTATTGCATGTGTGTTCTTTCCACAAACCACATGAAACAACAAATGGCATTCCATATGTGTTATTGTCACAAACCACATATGGATCAACCAATGTCATTGCATGTATGTTCTTGTCACAAACCACAAATGGATCCACCAATGTCATTGCATGTGTGTTCTTTCCACAAACCACATATGTATCCACCAATGCCATTGCATGTGTGTTCTTTTCACAAACCACATATGGATCAATCAATGTCATTGCATGTGTGTTCTTTCCAAAAATAACATATGGATCCACCAGAGTCATTGCAGGTGTGTTCTTTCCACAAACCACACATGTATCCACCAGAGTAATTGCATGTGTGTTCTTTTACACAAACCATATATGGATCCACTAGAGTCATTGCATGTGTGTTCTTTTCACAAACCAAATATGGACCCACTAGAGTCATTACATGTGTGTTCTTTTCACAAACCATACATGGATCCACTAGAGTCATTGCATGTGTGTTCTTTCCACAAACCACACATGGATCCACCAAAGTCATTGCATGTCTGTTTTTTCCATAAACCACATGGATCAACCAATGGAATTGCATGTGTGTTATTGTCACAAACCACATATATATCAACCAATGACATTGTATGTGTGTTCTTTTCACAAAACACACATTGATCCACCAGAGTCATTGCATGTATGATCTTTCCACAAACCACATATGGATCAACCAATGTCACTGCATTTCCGTTCTTTTCACAAAGCACACATGGATCCAACAATGTCATTGCATGTGTGTTCTTTTCACAAACCACACATGGATCAACCAATGGCATTGCATGTGTGTTATTTCCACAAACGACCTTGATCAACCAATGGCATTGCATATGTGTTCTTTCCACAAACCACATATGGATCCACTAGAGTCATTGCATGTGTGTTCTTTTCACAAACCAAATTTGGACCCACTAGAGTCATTGCATGTGTGTTCTTTCCACAAACCACATATGGATCAACCAATGTCATTGCATGTGTGTTCTTTTCACAAACCACATATGGATCAACCAATGTCATTGCATGTGTGTTGTTTTCCACAAACCACATATGGATCAACCAATGTCATTGCATGTCTGTTCTTTTCCACAAACCACATATGGATCCACTAGAGTCATTGCATGTTTGTTCTTTCCACAAACCACATGGATCAACAAATGGCATTGCATGTGTGTTATTGTCACAAACCACATATGGATCAACCAATGTCATTGCATCTGTGTTCTTGTCACAAACCACATATGGATCAACCAATTTCATTGCATGTGTGTTCTTTCCACAAACCACATATTTATCCACCAATGCCATTATATGTGTGTTCTTTTTACAAACCACATATGGATCAATCAATGTCATTGCATGTGTGTTCTTTCCACAAAGCACATATGGATCCACCAGAGTCATTGCATGTGTGTTCTTTCCACAAACCACACATGTATCCACCAGAGTAATTGCATGTGTGTTCTTTCCACAAACCACATATGTATCCACTAGAGTAATTGCATGTGTGTTCTTTTCACAAACCACATATGGATCAACCAATGTCATTGCATGTGTGTTCTTTTCCACAAACCACATATGGATCAACAAATGTCATTGCATGTGTGTTCTTTTCCACTAACCACATATGGATCCACCAGAGTCATTGCATGTGTGTTCTTTTCCACAAACCACATATGGATCCACCAGAGTCATTGTATGTGTGTTCTTTCCACAAACCACATATGGACCCACTAGAGTCATTGCATGTGTGTTCTTTTTTCAGAAACCACATATGGATCCACTAGAGTCATTGCATGTGTGTTCTTTCCACAAACCACATATGGACCCACTAGAGTCATTGCATGTGTGTTCTTTCCACAAACCACATATGGATCAACCAATGTCATTGAATGTGTGTTCTTTTCACAAACCACATATGGGTCAACCAATGTCATTGCATGTGTGTTCTTTTCCACAAACCACATATGGATCCCCTAGAGTCATTGAATGTGTGTTCTTTTCACAAACGAAATATGGACCAACTAGAGTCATTACATGTGTCTTCTTTTCACAAACCATACATGGATCCACTAGAGTCATTGCATGAGTGTTCTTTCCACAAACCACACATGGATCCACCAAAGTCATTGCTTGTCTATTTTTTCCATAAACCACATGGATCAACCAATGGCATTGCATGTGTGTTATTGTCACAAACCACATATATATCAACCAATGGCATTGCATGTGTGTTCTTTTCACAAAACACACATGGATCCACCAGAGTCATTGCATGTATGATCTTTCCACAAACCACATATGGATCAACCAATGTCACTGCATGTCTGTTCTTTTCACAAACCACACATGGATCAACCAATGTCATTGCATGTGTATTCTTTTCACAAACCACACATGAATCAACCAATGGCATTGCATGTGTGTTCTTTCCACAAACCACCTTGATCAACCAATGTCATTGCACGTGTGTTCTTTCCACAAACCACATATGGATCCACTAGAGTCATTGCATGTGTGTTCTTGTAATGAACCACATATGGATCCACCAATACCATTGCATGTATGTTCTTTCCACCAACCACATATGTATCCACTATAGTAATTGCATGTGTGTTCTTTTCACAAACCACATATGGATCAACCAATGTCATTGCATGTGTGTTCTTTTCCACAAACTACATATGGACCCACCAGAGTAATTGCATGTGTGTTCTTTCCACAAACCACACATGGATCCCCCAGAGTCATTGCATGTGTGTTCTTTCCACAAACCACACATGTATCCACTAGAGTCATTGCATGTCTGTTTTTTGCATAAACCACACATGGATCCACCAATGGCATTCCATGTGTGTTCTTTCCACAAACCACATATGTATCCACCAGTGTCATTGCATGTGTGTTCTTTCCACAAACCACATATGTATCCACCAATGTTATTACATGTGTGTTCTTTGCACAAACCACATACGTATCCACCAATGTCATTGCATGTGTGTTTTTCACAACCACATATGGATCCACTAGAGTCATTGCATGTATGTTCTTTCCACAAACCAGATGGATCAACTAATGAAATTGCATGTGTGTTATTGTCACAAACCACATATGGATCAACCAATGTCATTGCATGTGTGTTCTTTTCACAAACCACACATGGATCCACCAGATTCATTGCATGTGTGTTCTTTCCACAAACCACACATGGATCCACCAGAGTAATTGTATTTGTGTGCTTTTCACAAACCACACATGGGTCAACCAATTTCATTGCATGTGTGTTCTTTTCCACAAACCACATATGGACCCACTAGAGTAATTTCATGTGTGTTCTTTCCACAACCCACACATGGATCCACCAGAGTCAATGCATGTGTGTTCTTTCCTCAAACCACACATGTATCCACCAGAGTAATTGAATGTGTGTTCTTTTCACAAACCACATATGGATCAACCAATGTCATTGCATGTGTGTTCTTTTCCACAAGCCACATATGGATCCACCAGAGTCATTGCATGTATGTTTGTAACACCCTCGCCTCATAAGGCTGAGTTCCCGTGTATAGTGCCAATCCCTGGATCGGTTCACTGGCACACACAATACAGATGAATACCAAAGAGTATAACAGTGCATCATTATTACATCGAATGATCCAGAATTTACAATTATTACATAGTACTTAGCTCAAAGGCTAGCTCAAAAAAATCAAGTAGCATACGAAAGCATAAACAGATAGTAGGCTCCATCTTCAATTGTGCCACAGGCGAACAACTGTTGAGTGGAGTACCGCGACCTAATTCGATCACTCAGAATCGGTATAACCTGCAACATAAAACATAGTAGCCCCGAAGGGTCAATACATGGAATGAATGGCAAGTAGCGCTAAGGTAAAGGAGACAATGCACCTAGCATCTACATGCTTATTAGGCTAGTGGAGCTTTGGCTAGCTTGCACTTTTCAAACACATTTATCCTACTTTCATAAACCATTTGATTCATAGAAACCCATTAAGTTCACCCATCAAGTTTTAGTAATTAGGAAATAAGGATGAGTGAGAATATGTCATAATCTCAAAATCAAGCAACTCAATCGTCCGTAACCGGGGACACGGCTAAGTACTTAGTTTTACACCCTGCAGGGGTTTGTACACTTTACCCATATGACTTAGCCAACCCAGCTCGTACCACCACACTCATATTGTGTGATGATAGGGAGAAGGCCAAGATGAGACCGTTCGGGAAATAGATCTCCAAACCCCACTGCGCCCCGGTCCCAACCTACCATTCACTACATCTTTGGCTACGCTGGGTTCGGATCACCATGACCTACTAAGTCCAACCAGCCACCCATTTCTTACTAGCACATGGTTACACACGTAAGCTACTATAACAAAGAGAACCAATCCTTCTCAGTACCCTAGGTGGCATTCCCCACCATTATTCACACTCCATTGACAATCCAACCACTCCGCCCAAGTAGTTCATTAACATTATGTTGTTTTTGGTTTGAACAAACACATACTTCACCATAATGTGATCCCTTCCCCGTCTATACAGCATGTTTAAGAACTTCTACCTTACGGAGGTTCAACTACAAGGGATTCCTACCATAACATACATAGGATATAGCATATCATAGTAATTCCTCCACATAATCTACAGAAATACACTACACATGCATAAGATAAAATAGTAGGACAAGATATGATCAAAATAGCATATACTTGCCTTGATAGTTGCTGGAGTCGTTCAAACACTCGTTGCAATCACAGACGTTGCACTCCTCGCAATCTATCGATCAAACAACTGCAAACACATAAAAAATCATGCACAATCATAAACAAATGCACAAATGCATGCATGATAATTTAATAGAGGTTTCAGTAACTCATTAATGTTCTCTGATCATTATAGCTACTGATTACATGCATGGAAGGCTTTTAATGCATTAAAACCAAATATTGCATTAATTAGATCCATTTAATAGGCTTTATATAATTTAATTCAACCTCTATTATAATAGTGTGATAAATTCTTTATTAAAATACTCCTGGATAGGTATTGTGTGTTATAACCTGTAGCAAAAGGATTCATGTCAAAATAGTTTACAGATTATTTTCTAGAATTAAAATACTACAATATACATTTTAATATGTCAAACATTATCTGTATTGTAAACTCGTAATTTTATTTCCGAATAATGTTCTACTCAATATTTTGAATCCAGGGGTATATCATTTGTATTTTTCTGATATGTATATAATTTTCTATGAATTAAATCCTCCAAAAATGGTATTAAACCATTTAATTAATCACAATAAGTACTTACAGTAAAAGTCTGATACAATTATATTTTAATATTCTAAACCAAATTGTGAATCCAATGGTATTATATGCTATTTTTGGAGTAGTATATTAAGTTCTATGAGTTTTTGAAGTTAAATATATATTCTGCAGATTTTATTCAATATCAAATTTAAAAGGGAATATTCCTAGGAATATACCGTGCTGACGCAGCAGCTGACTGGGCAGGTCAACGCTGACGCAGTGCTACGTGGCATGTTCTGATTTGCTCTTACCCTTTGGTTAAGTGAATCAACGGCAACCACAGGATAAGGATCTGATGGCACAGAGGATGCGGCTCGGTGGCGGCTGGGCTTGAGTCGGCTTGAGCTTCGGCTTCGGCTGGACTCAATCTGGTCCCTCCAGATTCAATCGGACGACAGCTGGTGACGATGGCGAGCTGGCGGTGGTGATGATGATGGTACACGGCGGTGGCGCTCGAACGATGACCGGGAACGGCGCTCCAGTGGTTATCAACGAGGAAGAGGTGGTCTAGAAGATGCGAGCGGCCTCAGCGAGAGTCTTGGTGGCGTTGGTGTTCTGCGTTGCTTCCCGGGATGGTGGGGATAGACGGCTAGAGACGACGGGTGGTGTAAGGACTCTGGCGGCAGCGTCTTAGCTCTGCAATGTCCCTGCGGTGAAGGAAAGAGGGCGGGGTGAAACAGTGCATAGAGGGGGTTTGGATAGAGGGAAAAGGGGAGGCTCGGGCGCGACGGAACCTCGTCCTCAGGCTTGATATGCGAGCTCCAATGGCAGACAGCAGCGGCGAGATTGGGCGGATCTCTCCCGGCATCTAGGGTTTCGGAAAAACAAACCCAAAAAGGGGGAGAGATGTGAGACAAAGTGAATTTAAAGGGGGCGATCAGATTCCGAGGCGGGGGCGGAAGAATCAGAACGAATTCGTCGATCTCCTCATGGCAGGGGTTCGTGTCGAGGATGAACTCTTTGGGGGAGGGGATGACAGGTGGGGCTGGATCGTCAGTCGCAGAGAGGGGAAGCAGGCTGGCGTGATGTGTGTCGACTGGGCCGTTGGCGGGCTAAGCTGGCTTGCTGGTTTGCGTGCGCGCACGCGGTAGTAGGAGAAAAGGAGATGGGTCGCTGGCGCTCGCTGGCGGCTACGCCCGAGCGTTAGCTAGGCCGGGATTAGGTGCGCTGGGCCAAGTGGCTCAACCGGTCAGGGTCGTTTAGTTTTTTTGTTTCTTCTTTTCTTTTTCTGATTTCTTCTTTTATTAATATCTTTTCCATATTAATTCCAAATGAGATGATTTTTGTCTTCAATTTTTTATAAAATTTAGAGGATCAACATAGGATCATATTTTGCACTAATATGCCTCCCTAAAAATAGTTATTTCACAAATCCATGTGTTCCATTTTTAGATGCATTTTAGTAATCCAATTTAGGTTTTAAAACTACTGTTTCAATCCAAATATTTTATGAATGCACTTGATGTCATGCCAATGCAATGCAAATGTATTTTTTCTAGTCCCAATTTGTAAAATCTTGGGATGTGACAATGTTCTTTCCACAAACCACATGGATCAACCAATGGCATTGCATGTGTGTTATTGTCACAAACCACATATGGATCAACCAATGTCATTGCATGTGTGTTATTGTCACAAACCACATATGGATCCACCAATGCCATTGCATGTGTGTTCTTCCCACAAACCACATATGTATCCACCAGAGTAATTGCATGTGTGTTCTTTTCACAAACCACATATGGATCAATCAATGTCATTGCATGTGTGTTCTTTCCACAAACCACACATGTATCCACCAGAGTAATTGCATGAGTGTTCTTTTCACAAAGCACATATGGATCCACTAGAATCATTGCATGTGTGTTCTTTCCAGAAACCACATATGTATCCACCAGAGTAATTGCATGTGTATTCTTTCCACAAACCACATGGATCAACCAATGGCATTGCATGTGTGTTATTGTCACAAACCACATATGGATCAACCAATGTCATTGCATGTGTGTTATTGTCACAAACCACATATGGATCCACCAATGCCATTGCATGTGTGTTCTTCCCACAAACCACATATGTATCCACCAGAGTAATTGCATGTGTGTTCTTTTCACAAACCACATATGGATCAATCAATGTCATTGCATGTGTGTTCTTTCCACAAACCACACATGTATCCACCAGAGTAATTGCATGAGTGTTCTTTTCACAAAGCACATATGGATCCACTAGAATCATTGCATGTGTGTTCTTTCCAGAAACCACATATGTATCCACCAGAGTAATTGCATGTGTATTCTTTCCACAAACCACATGGATCAACCAATGGCATTGCATGTGTGTTATTGTCACAAACCACATATGGATCCACCAATGTCATTGCATGTGTGTTCTTGTCATGAACCACATATGGATCCACCAAAGCCATTGCATGTGTGTTCTTTCCACAAACCACATATGTATCCACCAGAGTAATTGCATGTGTGTTCTTTTCACAAACCACATATGGATCAACTAATGTCATTGCATGTGTGTTCTTTTCCACAAACCACATATGGATCAACCAATATCATTGCATGTATATTCTTTTCCACAAACCACATATGGATCCACTAGAGTCATTGCATGTGTGTTCTTTCCACAAACCACATATGGATCCACTAGAGTCATTGCATTTGTGATCTTTTCAGAAACCACATATGGATCAACCAATGTCATTGCATGTTTGTTCTTTTCCACAAACCACATATGGATCCAGTAGAGTCATTGCATGTGTGTTCTTTTCACAAACCACATACGGATCCACTAGAGTCATTCAATGTGTGTTCTTATACTAAAACCAACACTAGAGTCAGTGCATGTGTGTTCTTTTCATAAACCACACATGTATCCACCAGAGTCATTGCATGTGTGTTCTTTCCATAAACCACACATGGATCCACCAGAGTCATTGCATGTCTGTTTTTTCCACAAACACCATGGATCAACCAATGGCATTGCATGCGTGTTCTTTTCACAAACCACAAATGGATCCACCACAGTCATTGCATGTGTGTTCTTTCCACAAACCACATATGGATCCACTAGAGTCATTGCATGTGTGTTCTTTTCATGAACCAGACATGGATCAACCAATGTTATTGCATGTGTGTTCTTTTCATGAACCACACATGGATCAACCAATGTCATTGCATGTGTGTTCTTTTCCATAAACCACATATGGATCCACCAGAGTAATTGCATGTGTGTTCTTTTCCCAAACCACATATGGATCAACCAATGTCATTGCATGTGTGTTCTTTTCTAGAAACCACATATTTATCAACCAATGTCATTGCATGTGTGTTCTTTTCCACAAACCACATATGGATCCACCAGAGTCATTACATGTGTGATCTTTCCACAAACCACATATGGACCCACCAGAGTAATTGCATGTGTGTTGTTTCCACAAACCACACATGGATCCCGTAGAGTCATTGCATGTCTGTTCTTTCCACAAACCACATATGGACGAACCAATGTCATTGCATGTGTGTTCTTTTCCACAAACCACATATGGATCCACCAGAGTCATTGCATGTATGTTCTTTCCACAAACCACATGGATCAACCAATGGCATTGCATGTGTGTTATTGTCACAAACCACATATGGATCAACAAATGTCATTTCATGTCTGTTATTGTCACAAACCACATATGGATCCACCAATACCATTGCATCTGTGTTCTTTCCACAAACCACATATGTATCCACTAGAGTAATTGCATATGTGTTCTTTTCACAGACCACATATGGATCAATCAATGTCATTGCATGTGTGTTCTTTCCACAAACCACACATGTATCCACCAGAGTAATTGCATGTGTGTTCTTTTCACAAACCACATATGGATCAACCAATGTCATTGCATGTGTATTCTTTTCCACAAACCACATATGGATCCACCAGAGTAATTGCATGTGTGTTCTTTTCACAAACCACATATGGATCAACCAATGTCATTGCATGTGTGTTATTTTCGACAAAGTACATATGGATCAACCAATGTCATTGCATGTTTGTCCTTTTTCCACAAACCACATATGGATCCACTAGAGTCATTGCATGTGTGTTCTTTCCACAAACCACATATGGATCCACTAGAGTCATTGCATGTGTGTTCATTTCACAAACCACATATGGACCCACCAGAGTCAATGCATGTGTGTTCTTTCCACAAACCACATATGGATCCACCAATGCCATTGCATGTGTGTTCATTTCAGAAACCACACATGGATCAACCAATGTCATTGCATGTGTGTTCTTTTCCACAAACCACACATGGATCCGCCAGAGTCATTACATGTCTGTTCTTTCCACAAACCACATGGATCAACCTATGGCATGTCATGTGTGTTCTTTCCACAAACCATATATGGATCCACTAGAGTCATTGCATGTGTGTTCTTTTAACAAACCACATATGGACCCACTAGAGTCATTGCATGTGTGTTCTTTTCCACAAACCACACATGGATGCACCAGAGTAATTGCATGTTTATTGTTTCCACAAACCACATGGATCAACCAATGGCATGTCATGTGTGTTCTTTCCACAAACCACATATGGATCCACTAGAGTCATTGCATGTGTGTTATTTTCACAAACCACATATGGACCCACTAGAGTCATTGCCTGTGTGTTATTTCCACACACCACATATGTATCCACCAGAGTAATTGCATGTGTGTTCTTTTCACAAACCACATATGGATCAACCAATGTCATTGCATGTGTGTTCTTTTCCACAAACTACATATGGATCAACCAATGTCATTGCATGTTTGTCCTTTTTCCACAAACCACATATGGATCCACTAGAGTCATTGCATGTGTGTTCTTTCCACAAACCACATATGGATCCACTAGAGTTATTGCATGTGTGTTCATTTCACAAACCACATATGGACCCACCAGAGTCAATGCATGTGTGTTCGTTCCACAAACCACATATGGATCAACCAATGTCATTGCATGTGTGTTGTTTTCACAAACCACATATGGATCAACCAATGTCATTGCATGTGTGTTCTTTTCCACAAGCCACATATGGATCCACTAGAATCATTGCATGTGTGTTATTTTCACAAACCACATATGGACCCACTAGAGTCATTGCACGTGTCTTCTTATACTAAAACCAGCACTAGAGTCATTGCATGTGTGTTCTTTTCACAAACCACACATGGATCCACCAGAGTCATTGCATGTGTGATCTTTCCACAAACTACACATGGATCCACCAGAGTCATTGCATGTCTATTTTTTACACAAACCACATGGATCAACCAATAGCGTTGCATTGTGTTCTTTTCACAAACCACACATGGATCCACCAAAGTCATTGCATGTGTGTTCTTTCCGCAAACCACATATGGATCCACCAGAGTCATTGCATGTGTGTTCTTTTCATAACCACACATGGATCAACCAATGTCATTGCATGTGTGTTCTTTTAATGAACCACGAATGGATCAACCAATGTCATTGCATGTGTGTTCTTTTCCAGAAACCACATATGGATCCACCAATGCCATTGCATGTGTGTTCTTGTAATGACAAACCACATATGGATCCAACAGAGTCATTTCATGTGTGTTCTTTCCACAAACCACATATGGACCCACCAGAGTAATTGCATGTGTGTTCTTTCCACTAAACCACATAAGATCGCGTCTTCTAGATGCCCCCTGAAGAACTAGTTGTCTGATCTGATTGTTGCAGACCGTTCGATTGGGGTGCGTGGACGAATAAGATGTTTCTTCATAAGAGTGATACGCGAGTAGGCTTTTCCGCGACATGATTGGCCGCGCTTACATTTTCACTTATATTACTATTATTTCCACTCCTCTATAGCCTACTAGTAATATCATAGAGCTCATGAGTGAGCACGTCTACTCCGTAGCCCCCTCTCCCCTCATCCACCACATGTCACTGTGCCCGGATGACGCCACATGATTTTGTGCGTTGTGCCCGGATGACATCCGCTAATTCTTGGGTCGCTACCTTCATGCTAAGAAATCATCTTACAATCTTTTGAATTTATCCTACATATTCCTGCTATTCGCCGATCTAACTGCTGATCTTTTTTCCGATTTCTCGACGAACTTCAGATGTGGCAGATGCTGCAGCCCAAGAAGCTGGAGATCCTTGCGCGCAACTTCTCAGTGACATTCCCGCTCGTGTGCTCCCACCCAGGATGTTTTTGCCATTACTCCTACCATGAGCTCCCGCTCCACGAGCTCGTGTGTCCGCATGGCGTGTGCTCCCGCACGAAGCCGGGCTACAACTACACCGGCCCACCGGCAGAGCTCGTCGTCCACCTTGTAGAGGAGCACTTGATCGAAGTGATTAGGATCTCGTATGGAAAAACCCAAATTCTCCAAGAGCAGGTGCCATTCACTGACTCGGCATGCCGCCGGCTAATTTTCCAGGGGGACGGCTCTGTTTTCGTCCTGACCATCATCGCTGGTGTCCCGGGAACCAGAACTGGGCCCACCTTACTGTGTATGGTATGCGCCAGGTCGGTCTCGTGTGCCTGGCCCCTATACACGGTGTGCATGTGGGCGAACACCCGGACGCCATCATCTGATAGAATTCTTGTGCTAGCCGAGGCGCCGAGCTACCCGACGCTGCGGGAGGTGGAGTATGCAGACCTAAGGTTGATCCTATGTGTGCCATCACAGTACCTTGTCGGTGCTGGACCGAACAGGCAGATGCATTTCTACATTTGTATCAAGAAGACTGACAGGGAAATATAGTACTTATGTTGTCGTTACTGTTAGACTTAAGCGATGCTTCTCAGGTGCGTAGAGCATACGTGTTGTGCGAATGTACCCCAGTTGTAGTTTTTTTAGTACTCCTTAATAATTCAATGAGTTATTGAACCAATCAGCTTGTTGTTGTCATGTTGCAAAGTCTGGTTGCTCTGGACAGACTGGCAATACCGCGTGCTCCCGCTCCCGCATGTCAGTGTCACGTGTTCCGTGGGCCCACCTGCCAGTGTCACGCCCCCTTACTTCTCTTCCTTCCCCTCGAAGCCATTGTCCCCACTTCTCTTACATCCTGCCACTCCCGTCTGATGGTTGTAATCTGATTTTCGTTGGATTGTTTACATGTAATCTACGTTGATAATGCAACATGCAAATGGCATAGACACAATTTCTAAAGTGGAAGCACTCACACGCTGCTATTGCACATATTTCTCAATATAGCTCGACAAACCCATTACAATAATTGTACTCGTAATAAACACAATCGAAATTGCAACCATCCTAAACAACATCTAAACCCACATCACAGCGTTGTCGTCGGAGTCGACCTCTATTGGTGACACCGTCGTGCCCTTCCCAGCGACGTCCACTCCCGCACGTGGCTTGCCCTTCGCCAAGGAGGCAACAATGGTGTTCTGCACAGCTTCGTCCCCGTCGTCCTCCACATCAGAATCGACAATGACGAAGGTGATGGGGTTCGCATGGACCAAGCACCGTCGCGCCTGGCGGCTCCTGCTCGAGCTCGACGCCGCATCAGTCCTTCTACAGGTAGGAGAGGCTGAGCTCAGAGACGTAGCGGCACCGCTCCTCTCAAGAAACAATGGCCATTTGATACTGCAACGGTAGGATCTTGGGGTGGATCCACCGCGGCGAGCCCTACCGGAAGCTGTGGAGCGGATGGATCTGCTGGCACGAGCCATGACAAGTTCCTAGGAGGGAGTAAGAGTGTGGGCCAGGCATGTCTGGTTCCTGAGCAAGGCCTCCCAGTGATATGTACGCAGGCAAGGTGCCAAAAATTTCGTCCAATGCGCGCGAGAGGGCCTTTGAACCACGAAGGCACGAGGTTTGGTTGACAAGTCCGCATGCTAGGTCCCCCACCTGTCAATCGAATGTGGACGGTAGGATTCTGCCCGAGTTATTAAGTGGGGATAAATCACGCTTCACCACTACCCTGACATCCAAAGGCTCCTCTTTCCTCTGCCCTCGCTCCCCTCGCTCATGGCTCGCAGCTCATGCAGTTTGTCTCGGGCGGAATCAGGGTCGGCTCAACACCGTCAGGCGGGTGCCCCCCATCAGGTACCAGAGGGATCCCTATGATTACTACCCCGATATGCTGTGTTTGTGCGGTGAGAAGATGCCGAGATGGATTTCGTGGACTGACGAAAATACTGCAGGAAAATTCAGCAACTACAGCATCAGAGTGGTAAGTTCCTACTGTAGGTACAATGGTAACCTGGATACGGAAAGCATAATGTAATTCTTGTTTTGTTTCCTTCGATCTACTTCACAGGAAGGGAGGGGGACTGGCAGTGACAAGTTTGTGTGGATCGAAAAGCCACTGACAGGTTTTCACAACGATCTTGTTTAGGATCTGTGTGATGTTGTGTGGGACAAGAAAGAGGAGATTCGTGCGTTGGAGCGAGAGATCCGGAAGCTTCCCCAGGTGCAGGGGAGGCAACGTTACCGAGGTGGTGAGACAGACGGGATCAAGATTAGGCCAGATAGTGGAAACAATTTCCTCATTATCTGGGCATTATCTGTTGCATTTGCAGTTTATGTTGCCATGTCGTTGTCCAGCAGCTGAAATAAGTGCTTGCTTTGCGGAGTGTAGCAGCCAGCTTAGAACTTGTTTTTTAGCTCAGAAACTTATCATAAGTGTAATGCCAATAGCAGGGATTTATTAAGCGCCTATAAATAATTCATGTCTATGCCACTAACACCCATCGATTTTGGAGACCCCTTAACCGCTCAACTATCATGATTCTTCAGATAGTAGTGGCACAGTCACAATTTCAGATTCAACTAGTGTCCTCAGCCGTATCCAATCCTCAAGTCGCGATACATTTTACTCCGAGTACGGGAGGCAGATTGTTTCGCCCGACAAGTTCCACGCACACAGCTCCAGAGTTTAACCGAACTACATATATAGGTTCAAGTTCAATACATCATTAGGCTTCTACACTGCTAGCCTTCTTTCTCTTCTTGGGTGCCAACTTTCTTCCTCTTGCCTTCACGTCCACTGGCTTCTTCATCTCCTGCCTTCTTCCTCTTCCTGGGTGCCAATTTTCTTACCTTCACGTACCCTGCATCTCCGGGTCAAGGGCAGTCAGGCCAATCAGCACCAGAATCTTGTCCAGCATCATCACTCCACTCGTTTTGGTTTTCTTCCGCAGCAAAATCACTGAGTCAGCTATCTTGTTTCTTACCTTGCGCTTCCTGTAAAAAAACAGTACATGGATTACTACCTTATATCTACAGACTATAAACAATTTTTTTGTGAATGTACCATCTCATACCTAGGTTTGGGAGCATTAAGGGGACAGCCCGCTGCTCTTTGACCTATAATATGGCAGGTCTTGCATATGTTTTTGCCCTTCTTGGTAGCACGGAAATCCGAACCCTTCTTCTCGAGAAAATTCTTAAACCTATTCACCTGAGGTCTTCCTCTGCCCCTTTTTGGAACTGGCTGGCAAAGCATGAAAGACAGTTGGACTTGAGGCCACTGAGATGGGTCTGTACATGGCTCGACAGATCTAGCGTACGCAGCTCTGAACTTTTCCATAGAGTAGTAGTCTGACAAATACTGATCCAAATGTGGTAGAGTTCTTTTCTTCACCAAGAAGGCCAAGGCGTGGTTGCAAGGTTTCCTGGTATACTGCCACTCTAAGCAGGTGCATTCTCGCAGCTGGATGTTCACAACATCCCTTTTGCCACTCTTGTACATATCGACCACCTCATAGCTACTGCTGGTTGACGTGAGAACCTTAAGATGAGCAAGTCCTTGGCTTCTCTTGTGTAGTTGTTGTACAACTGGCGGTAGCATATGTCCTCTAAGTCTCCCACCGATCTCTCTCCTTATATTTAACAGCTTCATGATCATACCAGGTATGCTGTCCATCAAGATATGAACAGGACACACTTTTATGTGCTTCACCCAGTTATTCAGGCATTCTACAAGGTTATTGTTTATGTAATCAACTTTGATGTCAGGTTTGAATTGACTCCTCTTCCATAGCTATGAATGATAGATGGCTAAGTACTCTGGAAGTTCAGGGGCTTCCGCAAAAATCTTGCTCATGAAATATTCGCTGCTACTAGGTTTGTAAGCTCTAGCAGTAGATATGCTGCCTGCATAGTGTGAGTACAAGTTGAGCATCATATGGGCATGGAATTCTCTACCTTCAGCTTGCGGTAACACCTCCTTCACTGCATTCTTCAGCCCTTTGCATGCATCCGTGGATATAGACAATGGATCCATGTGGCCTATTGATCTCCTGAGTTGCCGCATAAACCAGACCAAGTTTTCCTCCCTTTCTGTTTCAAATAGCCCGAATGCCACTTGGAACATCCAGTTGTGACCATCAAGTGTTGTGGCAGATGGCAGGCAGCCTTTCCATTTGCCAGTTAGGACAGTGTTGTCTACACTCAACTACAGCCTACAACCGTCCTTGAATCCCTGGATGCAAGGTTTAAGCGCCATGAAAAATCTTTTGAAATATATTTTACCATGTACTAGTTCGGTGTCAATCTCCACAACACTCCCCGGACACCTAGCTTGTACCTCTGCCTTGAAGTTGTACAACATCCTGAAGCTATTGGTCCAATCCCCATGCAAGACCCCCAGAGCTTTCTCTTTACCTTTCCAAACTGTGTAATACGGTAGGAAAATGTTGTATTTAGAATCGAGGCTAGTCTGAATATTCTTTGCGGTCTCCTTAGGGTTATCCTTTAGTATGGACATAGCTTTTATAGCCATCCACTCCATATCAACCATTGAGGATTTCAGTTTGCTGCCTATCGGACAGATGTGTGGAGGGCCAATTTTGTTCACCTACAACACAGATTCATTTAAAAGATAAGAGGAGTGGACCAGTTGCCAGAAAGATATCGCACAACAACTGTAGTTATAGAGTGAAAATAGAGAAAGTTCTAATGGTTTGCTGCATTCATTGCCCCAGTACCCTAATTGCCTTCGATGCAGGTAAGGCTCTTGCTGTGATCCTCCATGGACAATGTACCTAAGCCCGTCCATTCATCCATGTTAACTTGCAAACGGCCTCATACCTCTAGGCAGTGTTCTTCAGTTGATAAACGTCGAACTCCCCTGATGGCTCGGTATTGATGTGGAGCTCGTTGGGGAACCCCAAGAGGAAGGTATGATGATCACAACAACAAGTTTCCCTCAGTTATGAAACCAAGGTTTAATCGAACCAGTAGGAGCAAGGAAACACCCCAAAGGTGTTGCTAGCTGAGCCTTGGCAGTATGCACTACCATCGGCTAGTAGCAACGTGGAGACCTGCACAACACAACCATAGAACTTTGCCCCCAGCTTGCGATGAGGTTGTCAATCTCACCGGTTTTGCTGAAAATAAAGGATTAAACGTATGGAATGAAAGGAAGTAATATTTTGCAGAAAGTAAACACAAAGCAGTAAACAGTTTGTAGATTGTATGTAAAAGAAAGGACCGGGATCCATAGTTCACTAGAGGTGGCTCTCCTTAAGATAGATAACATGGTGGGTGAACAAATTACAGTGAGGCAATTGACAAACATCGAGAAAGCAATACAAGCATATACTAATCATCTTGACTCCTTTGGAACTTGATTGGGCATTCCAACATTATACATAGACCGCCATCCAACTGCATCTATGACTAATAATCCACCTTCAGGTTATCATCCGAACCCCCTTCAGTATTAAGTTGCAAGCAACAGATTATTGCTTACTTAATTAGTAAAGTAAACAATACAATTGTTCTATGAACAAATGATTGTTATTTTCTCCCTAGTAGCAACAACACATCTAGTACCTTAGAGATTTCTGTCACTTCCCCAGATTACCAGAGGCATGAACCCACTATCAAGCATAAATATTAACTCTTGGAGTTGCTAGCATCTACTTGGCCAAGATAGCTACTAACAACGGAAAGCATGCAAGATCACAAATAACAAAGACATGATAGAATCAATAATCAATCTGAAATAGCATCTCAATATCCATCGGATCCCCGCAAACACAACATGCAGAATTACAAATAGATGATCTTGATCATGAACGGAGCTCACAAGATCTAAACATGAAAGCACAAAGGAGGAGAACCAACCATCTAGCTACTACATGGATACGTAGTCCAAGGATGAACTACTCACGCATCACACCGGAGGCTTGCATGGTGATGAAGAAGGCCTCCAGGGTGAATTCCCCTCTCCGGCAGGGTGCCGGGAAGAGCTTTAGATCCCTCCCGATCTAGGGATGGAGATCACGGAGGCTATAGACTCTTTCATGGATATTTGATCGGGTACTTACGGTTTTGGTCCCGAGGGTAATATATAGGCGGAAGGAGAGGCCGAGGGGTCTGGGTCGGCTGACCACCTCGGCGCTGAGCTGCCCTGGCCGCTGCCAGGTTGTGTGGCCGGTCCCCAGCTCTTGTCCGTCTCGTATTCTAGCATCTAATGTCTTCCGGAAAAATAGGCACTTTGGATTTTGTCCTGTCCAATTCCGAGAATATTCATTTTATGACTTTCCTGGAACAAAAAACAACAGAAAACAGGTAGCTGGCACTGTGGCTCTTGTTAATAGGTTAGTCCAAGAAATCATTTGAAAATTACTCCAAAGTGTGGACAAAACACAAGAAAGTAGATAAAACCAAGCATGGAACATAAAAAATTATAGATACATTTGCAATGTATCAACATCCCCAAGCTTAACTCCTGCTCGTCCTCGAGTAGGTAAGTGATAAAAAGAAAGAATAATTTTTGAGGTGACATGCACCATCAAAGACTTGATCAAAGTATTTGTAAAATATTCAAAGCTGGGATCATAGTACTTTAATCACAACATGAAATACAAGGTTCTAGCAATATGACAAAGAAACTATGATGCAACATGAAAAGGCACAAACAAAAGATTCATGCATAACAATGCTTTGCAAGACGTTTGTTTGTTTCACATAAAGAAAACATAACATAATAGCATTCAGCTTGTCCCTCATAGAGTAGCAAATATAATTGCATAGGACACCTTCAAAGTTCACAAGAGTGACTAGATACAAATAGTTTAAAACAAGCAATATCAAGTTATGCATCAATCAACTAATCTTGGGACAATGTACATAGAACTAAGAATGGCCACTATGCTCTCAAAGTAGGTGCATAAAGGTAGAAGGTGGAGACTTAATATAATGGTGGAAGAAAGGCCTTCATAGAAGGAAGTAGGGATTCAAGTCGCATAAAGAGCTTCCAAAAATTATGGTACTTAATAGCTTTTAGCTCTCATTGCCCCTATCATAAGCATCTTGAAGTGATTAAGGTTAAAGTGAACAAACTATGGTGTACATGCTTGACAAAGTATAAGTTAGAAATCTCATGTCCCTTGAATACGAGGGTCGCTCCTCATGCTACTCAAGTTTATTCACCGGTAAGTTCTTGTCATTGTAAGTACATGTGTATCATAGAGAACCGCTGATACGTCCATTTTGCATCACTATTCTATGTCTTAAGTCACTATTACTTATTGATATATTTCGTATTGAGAGGTCATACTTATGTTATTTCATCTGTTTTTGCATGGTTGATGACTTTTGGAGCATGGACCGCTGCAGTCAGGATTCTGATGGAAAAGGTGCTGTTTGGAGGCAAAATTCGTGAAGATCAGATAATCCGAGAAAATATACGGAAAATCCTATTTTTCCAAAAGACTAAGGATGCCAGAAGATAGAGTGGAGATGGTCCACAGGGGGCCCACACCACCCCCTGGCGCGGGCAGCGCTAGGCCACGCTTGGAGGTGGTGTGGCCACCCTAGCCCACTCCAGCCTCTCCCCTCTAGCATATATCAACCTCCTGAAACCCTAAGACTAGAGGAGCGACCAAAGAAAGATTCCGCCGCCTCTGCGGGGCGGAAAACAACGAGAGAGAAAGATCTCTCTAGTAGACAAATTTCTGCCGGGGGAATTCCTTCCCGGAGAGGGGAGATCGTCGCCATCAACACCACCATCAAGCTGGACTTCATCGGGATCATCATCATCATCACCACCATCAGCACCCTCATCACCATCTCCATATTGCTGTAACAATTGGTTGAATCTTGCTATAGTTCATAGGGGAAACTTTGCTAGTGTTGATTACTCTTTGTAGCAGATGCTATTGAGTGAACCATTGAATTTTTGTTTATGTTCAGATTGTTATACATCATTATTCCATCTCTGATCATGATCCATATGATGTCTTGTGAGTAGTTAGTTTTGTTCTTGACGACATGAGAGAAGTCATGTTGTTAGTAGTGGAGTTGTGTTGAGAGAGATTCAATAGATTGTTATTTAAGTTGTGGTTTACTTCTTCTAGTGGTGTCATGTGAATGTCGACTACATGACACTTCACCTATATGGGCCTAGGGGAATGCATTGTGTATTTGGCTACTAATCGTAGGGGTTGCCGGAGTGACAGAAACATGAACCCCCGTTAGGAAACCATTGCACAAGGGATGTAAGGGTCTTAGAGTTTAAAGCTGTGGTTAGGTTTCTACCTTAATTACTTTCTTGTACTTATGGATGTTTGCAAGGGGTATAATCACAAGTATGTATTAGTCTTGGATGGGGCGGTACATTAGCACAGGTTCACCCACACAACACTTAGCAAGCTAAACAAGATTAATCAACTATATGAAGCGAAAGCACTTGACAGTGTTCCCATGTGTCCTCGAGAACGTTTGGTCATCTTAAGTAATACAACCGGCTTGTCCTTTGCTGCATAAAATATTGGGCCACTTGCTGCATTTGTTCCTACTATCTTTTATTTACTCGTACTTTGTTTACTTGCTTTATCAAAAACCCCTAAAAATCCGTTTGCTAAGTATTTGAAGAGAATTCCTGATCCATACCACTAGCTAGCACCTTCTGCTCTTTGTTGTGTTCGACACTCTTACTTATCGAAAATACTGTGATACACCCCCTATACTTGTGGGTCATCAAGACTATTTTCTGGCGCCGTTGCCGGGGAGTAAAGCGCTATTGGAGAGTGGAACTGGTAAAGGAAACTTCTACTGTGAGTATTGTTTACTTCTACTAGTTGCTTTATTTTCGTTATGGATAATTCGCTGAGTTTCTTATTTGGTAATGCTACTACCACTGCTAAGGTAGTAGATAAGCCACAACCTGCTGAGAATGATGTTTTCAAAATACCTACAAGAATTATTGATCGTGTTATGGATAACTACTATGTTGGGGATGGAACTGTCCATCCTGGTGATCATTTGCTCTTTATACACGAATTATGCGAGTTGTTCAAGTGTGCAGGTATTACTACAGATCAAGTTAAGAAGAAGTTATTCTCATTATCACTGAAAGGAAGAGCTGAGGAATGGTATAAGTTGCTGAAGAATGGTCAAGCTCTGGAATGGGAGGAAATAGTGCCTCTCTTTTATTCAAAATTTTATGCTCCTAGTGAGATTCATAAAGATCGGAATCAAATATACAACTTTTGGCCTCTTGATGGAGAGAGTACAGCTCAAGCTTGATGGAGATTGAAGTTACTAATGCTCAAATGTCCCATTCATGAGCTCCCCAACAATATTATTATCAATAACTTTTATGCAAGGCTCCCTCTATATGATAAAGATTTATTGGATGCGTCTTGTGCTGGATCATTCACTCGCATGAAAGAAAAAGCTAAATGGGATCTTCTAGACCGTATTCAAGATAATGCTGAAGATTGGGAGAATAACAAAGGTAGAAAGTCAGGTATAAATTATGATTATGAATGCATTGAATCTTTTATGGGAACTGATGACTTTCAAAATATTAAAAATGCTTATGGTCTAGACTCTCAAGCTATTGCTTCTTAATTTAAGGCTTTTGCTTCCTACATTGAAGTGCCTAAGAAGAAGTGGAATAAGTATCATGAACCTTATAAAGATATTGCTAAGAGTGTTCCTGCAAGAAATACTGAAGTTTATACTGCTAATCATGTTTTACCTGATCCTTATATTGAAAAAATGCCTTTTCCAGTTAAGGTAAAGGAACATTCTATGTTAGCTAGTATGGTTAATGAAAATACAAATAAAGCTGTTGAACCTGATAAAAAAATGGTTGATGAACCTACAATATCAAGTGTGAAAGACTTTGTCACTAAATATGAAAGAGAGGGACACACTATCCTTTGTAAGGATACCTCTAATATTATTTCACACAGTAGTGTTATGAGAGCTAGTATTCCTGTGTTTTTTGTTAGAATAAGTGATCATTTCTATGATGGTCCTTGTGATAGCAATATTGTTAAGTTTATGCATGATAATGAAAGTTATTATGAGAGAGGGAAAAGTGTTCTTATGCATCTCAATAATCTCAAGTTTCCTCGTTTTATGCTGAAAGTTTTTATGTTGCACTTGTTTTGCCTTCTTATGCAAGTAGCCTCTGGTTTCAACAACTTCTTTGTATGCAAAATTCCGTTTCATAGGAAGTGGGTTAGACTTAAATGTGTGTATTTTTGCTTCTTAATGCTCTCTTTCACTTCAATTCTTATTCCTATGTGAGCATCTGCAAAGTTATAATGCCCATCTTAATGGCTTTAAAGAAAGAGCTTTTTGGGAGACAACCCAATTTGTTTTTGCTTTCAGTTTGTTTTTTGTTTCTTTGAGTCTTGGAAGTTATTACTTCGGTAATAAATGCTCCTTATCCGTTTTGTTTGGTTTTTGTGTCAAGATCAATCTCTAATGAGAGAGAAGTAATATTTGGGGAAGTTGCTATCCCCAAACAGATTTTTGTGCTTCACCGTAAAAATTCGTGAGAGATCTCTGTATGTCGGATTGAGCTGTAATTATTTGTACTTCTACCCCAGGATGTTATTTAACTTTTGTTAGTTTTTCACGTTTTGATTTGAGCAACATAAGATTTTCAAAAAAATTGATCTTTACCTATTGGTCTATTTTGATAGATTTAGCCACTCTTGCATTTGCTTCTTTATTCGATTTCCTTTTTGAATTCTTTTTGGGTTTTCGGAAGTAGTTGCTACAGCAGCTTATGTTTTGATGGTTTTAAGTTAAATTTGAACTCAAAAGGTTTTATCACTTCACTTATACTAGTGTTGCTAATGAGAACTGTGTGAAGTTTTGTGTGAGAGAAATTTCCTGGAAGTGGAGATAATGGTGTAATAAGGAAGAGAAGGGTTTTATGACTCGAGTAATAAGTGTATGAAGATGAAGATATTGATGTTATTCAAGTGGTGACTCTGAAAGAATCTACTAGATACCAAATTCAGAGACCTACAGAGTCCATTTTCAAATAGGTAACAGTTCTGGTAAGAAAAGTTCCGCGAAAATACTATCCAACTATATTTTTGCAGTTTTCAGTCAATAAGGAAAGCTACGAAGTGAAAAAAGGACAGAAACAAAGCCAGGGTGGTGGCGCAGGCCCTCCCCTGGCCGCGCCACCAGGTGGTGAGTCCACCCCGGACTCCGCCTCCGACTCGTTTTCTCCTAGTACCTTCCTTTTGATATGAAACTTCGTAATATATAACCCCCCGATCCCCCGAGGTTCGTATATCGTGTTTTCGTCGTGTTTTTGTTTCGATCTGTTTCTACCAGGACATACTCTTTGAAGGCTTAGAAGCACAATGGTGTCTGCCAAGGAGAAAGGGAAGGAGCCTATGGAGGAAGACCTCCAAGACCCCAAGCAAGGGCTGGTACCTTTAGTCACTTCCCCTGCATCAACAGAAGCCCTACGAGTCACTAAAGAATTCTGCGATAAGTACCGAGACTTGAAGAGGAAGGTGGACATGCTTCAATGGGAGAATGATAGGCTTCATAAGATGCTGGAAGATTTCCTCACGTCAACTAAGAGCATGATATCACCACCATCTAAGGAGTAATTCATCATCAGGTTCGGCATCCCCTTGGTTTGTTCCAAGCTTTGGGGAGTCCCACGGTATCACATCACTATCTTCTATCTTTTTACCTTTTTAGTAGAGTCATATCATGAATATAGGAGTTATTATGTAGGATGGTTTACATTATGGAAGTGTCCCCTCTCTCGTTAGATATGTATCCCTTGGTGTGAGTTGCCGTTATGGATTATTAATGAGAAGTTCTATCATTTACTATTTTGCATAGCTTATATTAGTTTTCAATTCGTGGTTATATGATTGATCTTGTTGTTAGTATTGGTATCACTTTGGGATCATTGAGTTAATTTAGTTGGTTTTGGCAAACCTGGCTCGGTCAGTAGCAACACTATTTTTGAGAGTTGAAAGAAAAGATAAAAGTACTCTAAAGAAATATAATTTCATCATGTTTCTTTCTTGATTTGCTCATAAGTTTAGTATTCTCTAGTTAAGATCTTTTGTGCTTCCGAGGAAGATTGCATGTTTGTCTTTATCACTTGTATGTTTGTTTGTTTCCTTCAACTCTTGTACTTGCTACCCAGCCTTGCTAGCCAAACACCTGTACTGAGAGGGAACTCTTCTCGTGCATCCACCTCCTTTAAACCAAAACCTTTGCCATTTGTGTCCACCATACCTACCTAGTAGCACTATTGTTATTCCAAGTAAATTCTTGTTTTATCTATCTCCCAAATTAAACTCGTTATGTGAAAATTAGTGATTAAAGCTCTCACGAACTTGATGACACACTTTACTTTCTTGCACTTAATAAACTTGAACCATTGTGCTCACCTATGTTGTGTATATGCTTGCACTTTGTAAGTTGTGAATTAGCAGAACCATGCTGTCATGAGGAACGCTTTCAACATTGCACTGGTACTTTGTACCAAGTTGATATCATGTTCTTTTGTCTATGGATGTCGTCGGTGTGAAATGAAAGGGGAGCTTGTAAGTCCATGGAGTTATGCATGTGTTAGAGAAATGCCTGGGCCGCTGGTCTAATCCATGCTGACATGGTGGAAACCTGCAGCGTAACCATAGCGAGTATCTATGAAGCATTCTTCTTATAAAAAAAGAGATAGATATTGAGAAAAAGAGAAAAGAAAAAAAAGAGATATTATGAAAAGAGGAAAGAGAGAAAAAAAGCACCATATTCCCATGGTAAATAAGAAGATTGCTGAGATACTTGTTGTCTGCTTGCCTTGTCATTTTGATATGGGGATTCTTCCGTATCATCGGGCAAGGGGTACCCCGTTGGCGGTTCTCAATGATACACATATGCTTACGATGACAAGAACTTACCGGTGACTAAACTTGAGTACCATGAGGAGCGGCCCTCGTATTCAAGGGACATGATATTCTCAACTTACAACTTGTCAATGCATATCCTCATATTTGATCACTTTAACCTTAATCACCTAAAGATGCCTATGATAGGGGCAATGAGAGCTGAAACCTAGTAAGTATCATAATTTTTGGGAGCTCTTTATGAGACTTGCAATCCCTGCTTCCCTCTGCGAAGGGCCTTTCTTTTACTTTTTAGTTGAGTCAGCAAACCTATTCCCTTCTATCTCAGGTAAGTATTTTGAGTTGATGTGTTTCATTCATTCATATGATGATTTATTCAATCATGTTTCTTATGTTCCTTGTTTTGCACATTGCTCTTATCTTGATGTTTACTACTTTGAAAGCTATCATTGAAAACCAGCTATTTGTGAACTCCAGCAATTTATCAACTATTCTTCGACCAAGAGCTAAGTTTACCATTACCAATTATGATTCACTTTATGTATCTTTATTGTGTTTCCTTTACTCATTGCAAGTTGAGTTATATAATAGTGAGTTGTCTTCTATTATGATCTATGCACTTGATGGATGTGATGCTTCTTGTCTGTATTCTTTTATTGACCCTTCACTCCATAAACCTGAGGCCATGTTTATTGAGCTCAGTTTCGCTTGAGGACAAGCGAAGTCTAAGCTTGGGGGGAGTTGATACGTCCATTTTGCATCACTATTCTATGTCTTAATTCACTATTATTCATTGATATATTTCGTATTGAGAGGTGATACTTATGTTATTTCATCTGTTTTTGCATGGTTGATGACTTTTGGAGCATGGACCGCTGTAGTCAGGATTCTGATGGAAAAGGTGTTGTTTGGAGGAAAAATTCGTGAAGATCAGAAAATCCGAGAAAATATACGGGAAATCCTATTTTTCCAGAAGACTAAGGATGCGAGAAGACGGAGTGGAGATGGGCCACACGGGGCCCACACCACCCCTTGGCGCGAGTAGCCCTAGGCCACGCCTAGAGGTGGTGTGGCCACCCTGGCCCACTCCAGCCTCACCCCTCTGGCGTATATCAACCTCCTGAAACCCTAAGACTGGAGGAGCGACCACAGAAATATTCCGCCGCCTCTGCGGGGCGGAAAACACCGAGAGAGAAAGATCTCTCCGGCAGACAGATTTCTGCCGGGGGAATTCCTTCTCGGAGAGGGGAGATTGTCGCCATCAACACCACCATCAAGCTGGACTTCATCAGGATCATCATCATCATCACCACCATCATCGTCACCATCAGCACCCTCATCACCATCTCCATATTGCTATAACAATTGGTTGAATCTTGCTATAGTTCATAGGGGAAACTTTCCCGGTGTTGATTACTCTTTGTAGCTGATGCTATTGAGTGAACCATTGAATTATTGTTTATGTTCAGATTGTTATACATCATTATTCCATCTCTGATCATGATCCATATGATGTCTTGTGATTAATTTGTTTTGTTCTTGAGGACATGGGAGAAGTCATGTTGTTCGTAGTGGAGTTGTGTTGAGAGAGATTCAATAGATTGTTATTTAAGTTGTGGTGTACTTCTTATAGTGGTGTCATGTGAACGTCGACTACATGACACTTCACATATATGGTCCTAGGGGAATGCATTGTGTATTTGGCTACTAATCGTAGGGGTTGCGAGTGATGTAAACCTGAACCCCCGTTAGGAAACCATTGCACAAGGGACGTAAGGGTCTTAGAGTTTAAAGCTGTGGTTAGGTTTCTACCTTAATTACTTTCTTTTACTTACGGATGTTTGCAAGGGGTATAATCACAAGTATGTGTTAGTCTTGGATGGGGCGATACATTAGCACAGGTTCACCCACACAACACTTAGCAAGCTAAAGAAGATTAATCAACTATATGAAGCGAAAGCACTTGACAGTCTTCCCATCTGTCCTCGAGAACGTTTGGTCATCTTAAGTGATACAACCGGCTTGTCCTTTGCTGCATAAAGGATTGGGACACTTGCTGCATTTATTCCTACTGTCTTTTATTTACTCGTACATTGTTTACTTGCTTTATCAAAAACCCCTAAAAATCCGTTTGCTAAGTATTTGCAGAGAATTCCTGATCCATACCACTAGCTAGCACCTTCTGCTCCTTGTTGGGTTCGACACTCTTACTTATCGAAAATACTGCGATACACCCCCTATACTTGTGGGTCATCAACCGCCAATGGGGTACCCCTTGCCCGATGATACGGAAGAATCCCCATATCAAAATGACAAGGCAAGCAGACAACAAGCATCTCAGCAATCTTCTTATTTACCATCGGAATATGGTGCTTTTTTCTATCTTTCCTCTTTTCATAATATCTTTTTATCCTTTTCTCTTTTTCTCAATATAGGACTCTTTTTTATAAGAAGAATGCTTCATAGACAACTCATTATGGTTACGCTACAGGTTTCCACCATGTCAGCATGGATTAGACCAGCGGCCCAGGCATTTCTCTAACACATATACATAACTCCATGGACTTACAAGCTCCCCTTTCATTTCACACCGACGACATCCATAGACAAAAGAGCATGATATCAACTAGGTACAAAGTACCAAGTGCAATGTTGAAAGCATTCCCCATGACAGCATGGTTCTGCTAATTCCCAACAAATAAGTGCAAGCATATACAACATAGACAACACAATGGTTCAAGTTTATTAAGGGCAAGAAAAGTAAAGTGTTCCATCAAGTTCGTGAGAGCTTTAATCACTAGTTTTCTCATAACAAGTTTAATTTGGAAGGTAAACAAAAGCATGAATATACTTGGAATAGCATAAGCTAGTAGGTAGGTATGGTGGACTCTTTGGAATAACTTGGTTTAGGGAGTTGGATGCATGAGTGGAACTCATACTTGGTTGTGGAGGCTAGCAAAAGACTAGGAGCGACAAACTAAGAGAGCAATAATGGCCATAATCATGCTGAGCAAAAAAACATCATTGATCAAAGCATAAAGTGATACTACAAGTTGAAAACTAAAGGATAATAAAGGCTATGGTGACTTGAGATAGTCATAACATGGTGTGAGCATGCGCCAAGTCAACCCAAATAAAGCATCAAAGGGGAATACCACTATACTATGCTTTAATATGCTAAAACAACGCATGATTCATCCAAGGAACATTAAGAAATCTCAATTGTTTATGACAAGTCATGCTATAGCAATGAATACTAAGCTTAAAGCCAAAAAATTATCAAGCATGGCATGACAAAGCATAGGCCACAGTCAAAAACAAGCTCTCTTTACCACTTAATCATGAACTTTCCTACTCTTTTCCAAACCAAACCAAACTATTTGAAAACCAATGTATGAAAGAGGGGGTCCAACCAATTTATTCGGCAAACAAAGCAAACAAAGCAAATGAAAAACCAAAACAAAAACGAAAAAGAAGACGCTCCAAGAACAACACAATTGTGCATGAAACAATAAAAATGAAGCGTTTGGAAGGAACCTGGGATTTTTGTTGATGAAGAAGGGGATGCCTTGAGCATCCCCAAGCTTTGACGCTTGTACTTCTTGGATATTTCTTGGGGTGACACGCGTGGAATCCCCAATCTTGAGCTTTAGTCCATCCTTCATCTCATTACTCGTTCCTTCCATACACCTAAAAATTTTCCTTCATACAAAACTTCACACAATCTTTATTAGCAACATTAGTGCACTCAAGATAATAAGTCTTAAGGTTCAGTTCTAACACAAAATAAACTTCGATTAGAACACCAGCTACTGAAGCAATTCCCTCAAAAATATCAATTCCCCAAAAGAACTCAAAAAGGAACCAACAAGAAGCAAATGCAGAAAATGGCAGAAATCTGTCAAAACAGACCAGCAGGTAAAGACGAATTTTTTCGAAGACCTTCTGTTGCTGAAATCAAAAAGTGTTGAACTAACGAATGTTAGATAACAACCTGGGGCAGAAGCACAAAAATTCACGCCTCAAAAAGACGTTCATAGATTTTACACGAATGTTTACGGTGAAGCACAGAAATCTGTTTCGGGACAGCAACTTTCCCAATCATTACTTCTCTCTCATTAGAGGTTACTCTTGGCACAAAAAGGAAATAAAAAGGATAAGGAGCAGTTATTACTGAAGTAATAACTTCCAAGACTCATCTAAAACTTTTGGGTTATCTCCCAATAAGTACTTTTCGTTAACGCCTTTAAGTTAGGCATAAGAAGCAAGAAAGAATCAAGTGTTCTCAAATGCAGAAGCATTAAAACCAAATTTCTTGCCCTTACCTCTCTTAATTTTATTCTTAACCTTGGGGAAAATATGATTGTTTGGTGGATAATAAAGGTGCATGGTCCCCTTTCCCACATCTATTATTGCTCCAAGGAGTTCTAATAGGGACCTTCCAAGTGTAATTTGTCCTTTTCTTGCACATTCAATAACAAGATAATCAGTAAAAATCATTTTCCCAAGGATCTTTGTAAACACTCCTTCAGCTATTCCAATAGGTAATATGGCAGCATTATTAGCAAGAGATATTTCTTTTCCTCCTTCAGTAAGCCCCCAAAGATTCAAAGATTCATAAATATCTTTGGGCATAAGGCAAAATTCAGACATGATATCACAACGATCTTGAAAAGTTTCAGTATTTATATCAATCAGTATTGTGGGGAGACACTTTGATGGTTCAGAATTTATTGGAACATAATTATGATGCTCCCTAAGCGTATTATAGCAATCTTTTAAGCTAATAGTGCGGGTCTCAAGAGTGTTTAATCTTGCAAATATGCTTGCAAAAGAAATATCAGTTTGGCTAGGCAAGTTGTAAGTAAGGATCAATTTCTTTATAGCATTAATAGAATCATCCTCATTACATTGGAGGAAATCTCCTCCCACAACAGCATCTAAAGCATATCTATAGCAAAGAGCAATTCCAAGGTATAAACTGCTAAGGAACAAGCTTTGAGTCATTTTAGGCTCAGTTTTTTTTATGTAGATCAGAGATTCTAGACCAAGCTTCCTTGACGCTCTCCTCAATTCCTTGTTTAAAAGTGAAAATCATTTCCTCGGGTGACATAGTGATTGGAGCAAGGCTAGACATAAAAGGCAACTTAAGGTAGGAACTAATTTTTTTGTGTTTTCAAACAAGAAAGCAAACTAGTAAAACTAATTTTTGTGTGTTTTTGATAAAGAAACAAGCAAACGAAGCAAAAAGAAACTAAGCAAAACAAAAATAACAAAGTAAAGAGATTGGTTATGAGGGACTCCCCTTGTGAAGATGTCCTTGACTCCCCGGCAACGGCGCCAGAAAAATGTTTGATGGGTCGGTGTTGATGTGGAGCTCGTTGGGGAACCCCAAGTGGAAGGTATGATGAGCACAACAGCAAGTTTCCCTCAGTTATGAAACCAAGGTTTAATCGAACCAGTAGGAGCAAGGAAACACCCCAAAGGTGTTGCTAGCTGAGCCTTGGCAGGGCACACTACCGGTGCTACTAGCAACGTGGAGACCTGCACAACACAACCACAAAACCTTTCCCCCAACTTGCGATGAGGTTGTCAATCTCACCGGTTTTGCTGAAAACAAAGGATTCAACATATCGAATGGAAGGAATAATATTTTGCAGAAAGTAAACACAAAGCAGTAAACAGTTTGTAGATTGTATGTAAAATAAAGGACCGGGATCCATAGTTCACTAGAGGTGTCTCTCCTTAAGATAGATAACATGCTGGGTGAACAAATTACAGCGGGGCAATTGACAAACATCGAGAAAGCAATACAAGCATATACTAATCATCTTGACTCCTTTGGAACTTGATTGGGCATTACAACATTATACATAGACCGCCATACAACTGCATCTATGACTAATAATCCACCTTCAGGTTATCATCCGAACCCCCTCCAGTATTAAGTTGCAAGCAATGCAGTTATTAGTTCTTAACTGCGTGTAAAGTAAACAATACGATTGTTCTATGAACAAATGATTGTTGTTTTCTCCTAGTAGCAACAACACATCTAGTACCTTAGAGATTTCGCCACTTCCCAGTTACGGAGGCATGAACCCACTATCGAGCATAAATACTAACTCTTGGAGTTGCTAGCATCTACTTGGCCAAGATAGCTACTAACAACAGAAAGCATGCAAGATCACAAATAACAAAGACATGATAGAATCAATAATCAATCTGAAATAGAATCTCAATATCCATCGGATCCCCGCAAACACAACATGTAGAATTACAAATAGATGATCTTGATCATGAACGGAGCTCACAAGATCTAAACATGAAAGCACAAAGGAGGAGAACCAGCCATCTAACTACTACATGGATCCGTAGTCCAAGGATGAACTACTCACGCATCACACCGGAGGCTTGCATGGTGATGAAGAAGGCCTCCAGGGTGAATTCCCCTCTCCGGCAGGGTGCCGGAAAGAGCTTAAGATCCCTCCCGATCTAGGGATGGAGATGACGGTGGCTACAGACTCTTTCATGGATTTTTGATCGGGTACTTAGGGTTTTGGTCCCGAGGGAAATCTAGGTGGAAGGAGAGGCTGAGGGGGTGTTGGGGTCGGCCAGACCACCCCCTGGCGTGAGCCAGGCCTGGCCGCACAACCAGGTGGTGTGGCCAGACCCTAGCTCTTCTCCGTCTCGTATTCTGGCATCTAATGTCTTCCGGAAAAATAGGCACTTTGGATTTTGTCCTGTCCAATTCCGAGAATATTCATTTTCTGACTTTGCTGGAACCAAAAACAGCAGAAAATAGGCTGCTGGCACTATGGCTCTTGTTAATAGGTTAGTCCAAGAAAACATATGAAAATTACTCCAAAGTGTGGACAAAACAAAAGAAAGTAGATAAAACCAAGCATGGAACATCAAAAATTATAGATACATTTGCAATGTATCATCCCCCTTGATACAAAAATGCCGGAACGACATCCTAAATTCATGCATGCTCCTGAACTCGGTGCCGACCGAAATTATAGGATACTCGTGGTCATGTTTCATTTCTTCTACTTCAACACCCAAATCATCGACTAGAATACCAGCCTCATCGTTAAGTTCCTCATCTATTTCATCATCACCAGATTCTTGATCCTCTATAGTGCCTTCTTCTTCATCTGATTCAGAATCCTGGCCATCGTCTCTAATGGCTAGTACTGCACACATCATATTGACTCCCATGGGTGGGTCTGCACCATCGTCTCCACCCGGATGGAACGGAACATTGCCCCAATCCACCTCGCCAGCAACTTTGTTTTTTCCAAGATACTCGGTTGGTTCTGCTTCAACCACATGGGGTGGTCTTACGTTTGCGTGCATCCTAGGTACTTCAGTAGACAAATAGCAGTCAGAATCAATTTCATCTTGACTGTACAGAACCCTCTTGCTCTTCCTGTGTACATCCTCCTTCCTGATGTAATCTTTCCTGATGGTATCAGTAGGTCTTGACATCTGTGTTCCATTCCCCATTGAATTAGGCTTTTTGCCGCCGCTCTTGGGTGTGATCTCCTTCCTGCCTCCCCTCACGGGTGTTGGCTCCAGGGTGCTAGCATTATTGCCTGACTTTTGTGGCGTGTTCTTCTTCGAATTAGCCCTTTTGCTGCTACTATTGGGCGTGTTCTCCTTCGTGCTGGCATTATTGCCTAACCTCAGCGGCATGTTCCGCTCCAGATTAGCCCTTTTGCTGCTACTATTGGGCGTGTTCTCCTTCGTGCTGGCATTATTTTCTGTCCTCAGCGGCGTGTTCTACTCCAAATTAGTATTTTTTCTGCTCCCACTGGGTGTGGTAGCCTCCGTGCTGGCCATCTTCACCTCTTTGCTACCACTCCTGGGAGTGTTCACCACCGTGCTAGCCCTCTTTGTGTTTTTGCTGCTACCGTTTGGTGTGGCATTTTGAATGGATCTCAGGGGTGTACTCTGTGGCATGGTGCCTTTTTTCGTGCAACTCTTGGGTGTCCTCTTCTCTAGCATGGTCTCCTTGGTGACGTTCTTATTCGGGGTGCCCTTTCTGGGGATGCTCTTCCTGCTCCTTTTTATGACGCTCCTCTGTAAGACTCTCCTCTGTTTGAAGCTACCCTCAGTCGCACCAGCCTAGTGATGCCATGGATCAGGTCACGCATGCCTTCTAAAAGTCCATCATCTCTATTGTCGAGATCCAATTCCTCTCCAACCATTTGCACTATCAAGTGGAAGTACACTTCACCTCTATAATGTTTCCTTGTAAATGGTACGACTAAATCCCTGGTATCTTTCACTTCGATAGCCTTTTTGCTCCTGTAACCGAAATATAACAAACGTGCTTCCTGGGAGGACCCCCACAGCACCTTCACACGTAACGATGCCATCATGTCAGATAACTCTACCACTTCAGGATCGTATCTACCAAGGATTACATCAAACTCGTCAGGTTCTGCAGGGTAGAAACCTCCGAGAGGTTCAAGAGGTGGAGCGGCACCATCAGACCCAACCACAATACCACCGTCGCCATCACCAGCGTCATCGTTAGCTGGATCAACCTCGATGGAAGTACTAGGACTAGGGGCAAGGCGAGGGCCCTTAGCAGTGGGAGCTACATTACATGGTGGACAGGCAGGGCTCCTTCTAATGGCAGCCACAATAGGATCAGCTGTTGCCGTGCCACATCGATGATCAGGAGCAGTTCCCACAACAACAGTGTTTCGAGTGCTAGCAGAGTCCAGACCATGAGCTAGCTCCAGACCAGCAGATCGCTGAACCTGAGCACGGGTTCAAGGAGGACACAAGGCAACAGTCTTTACAACAACAGTGGGGTAGCCTCTGGAAGCCTTAGTTTGCTCAACAGCGGCAGGGATTGGGTCAATAGCGGCCAGATCAAGAACAACACGAGGACGACCAGTACCAGCAGATTCCAGAGCACGGGTTCGCACAACTTGAGGACGGTTTCAAGGAGGAGCAACACACAAGGCAGCGGTCTTCGCAACAACAGCGGGGCAGCCTCCGGAAGCCTTAGTTTTCTCAACAGCGGCATGGATTGGGTTAGCAGCAGCCGGAGCAACAACACCACGGGGACGACCAGTACCAGCAGATTCCAGAGCAGAGTTTTCCACAACAGCAATATGGGGACTCATACGAGGAGGTTGCCTAACAGAAGCATGTCGCGGACGAGGAACCACATTTTGCTCAACAAAAGCAGGGGTCCGAGTTAGACCACCATGTCCAATATTAGCTGGGCGACTCCTAGTAGCAGGAGCTTCCACATCCAGTATGTTACAAATCAGCATAACCACGCGAAGCCCAGCATACTATTTCATCAACCCAATTAGCTGACTGTCACATGCTATAGGAACCTTGAAGCCTCGTTCATCAATGAAGCTGAACCGTGCTGTCTGCTCTGGCCCCATTTCAGCAAGTTCATGCACAACAGCAACCATACCAAGGATAGTGCAAAACTACACAGGCGCTACTTCTATCTTCAGATAGCTAGCTCGATTCCACTTGCTCTTCCCATCTACTAATTTAATGTGGTAGCCGCAGAGGGTGACCATAACCGTGTATTTGGGTTCAACGGAGATCCTACTTGATAGAAAATTGGGGACAAAAGATAAGAATTGTTTGTCAGCGTCATGCTAGCAAACAATTCTACGTTCGATCTATCTCTGTAATGTCAATATCCAGCTAGAAGTTATAGGCAGTGCGAATAGCAAAGAGAAGAGTAGCTCACCCGTAATTAGCCAGAAGTACTTCTTCCTCGGCAAATGGATCTGCCATCCTTCGCGCTGCTCAGCTCGTCGGTGGTAGAGGCGGGCTAGATCGTCGCAACGGCTGGCACGACATTTGGCATTAGAGCTCGGTAGGAGCGAGTAGGCGTAGCAACTTGGTGCCGGAAGTCAAATGCCCAAAGAGATCATTCTGGTTGGAGAGGGGATTTCGACACCGTCGGTCCTAGGGTTCATGCGAAAGGAGGGAGCGAGTGGATTTGTGAATTTGGTCAACACACCATGCTCCTTTAGTCCCTCGTTTTGCCTACGTGGTTGCCGCGTTGGCACTCATGTCACAGAAATATTACTGACATGAGGGTCCCGACCGTTTACTTCCCGGGCAGTTTCACGGAATGTTTGGATTTGGTAGGGGTGAGAAGAGTTTGCATTGAAATGGCCCCTCTCGGTAGTTGGCGGCCCAACATTTCGAAACGCGGCAATTTCAAGCAACTTAGGTACCATGGTGCACTCGCCCGGGAACTTTGGTACCACAAACGAACAAGCCCGTGTTTTTGGGCTTTTGCCACATAGTTTTCCACATGGAGTCTCTTGAGTCATTGCATGTGTTCTTTTCCAAACCACATTGATCCAAATGAGCACACACTCTAATGGGTGTGGTGATGCGACATTTGTCACACCGGTGCACCATTCCATGTGGGAGTTGCATTCCTATGTGTTTTTGGGCCTTTTGACACATGGTTTGCCACATGGAGTCTCTATAGTCATTGCATGTGTTCTTTTCAAAACCACCTTGATCCATATGAGCACATACACTCCAGTGGATGTGGTGACGCAACTACTGTCTTACCGGTGCACCATTCCATGTGGCAGTTGCATTCCTATGTGTTTTTCAGCCTTTTGACACATTGTTTGACAAATGGAGTCTTTAGAGTCATTGCATGTGTTATTTTCCAAACCACCCTAATCCACATGAGCACATAGTCCATTGGATGAGGTGATGCAACTACCATCATACTGGTGCACCATTCCATGTGGTAGTTGCATTCATATGTGTTTTTGGGCCTTTTGACACATGGAGTCTCTTGAGTCATTGTATGTGTTCTTTTCCAAACCATGTTGATCCACATGAGCACACACTTCAATGGGTGTGGTGATGCGGCTTTTGTCACACTGGTGCACCATTCCATGTGAGAGTTGCATTACTATGTGCTTTTCGGCCTTTTGACACATGGTTTGCCACATGGAGTCTCTGGAGTAATTTCATTTGTTTTTTTCAAACCACCTTGATCCACATGACCACACACACTCAAATGGCTGTGGTGATGCAACTTATGTCACTCCAGTGCACCATTCCATGTGGGAGATGCATTCCAAGGTGTCGTTGGGCCTTTTGACACATGGTTTGACACATTGAGGCTCTGGAGTCAGTGCATGTGTTTTTTCCAAACCACCTTGATCCACATGAGCACACACACTCCAGTGGATGTGGTGACGCAACTTATGTCACACTGGAGCACCATTCCATGTTGCGGTTGCATTCCTATGTGTGTTTTGGGCCTTTTGACACGTGTACTCTCTAGAGTCATCGCATGTGTTCTTTTCCAAACCACCTTGATCCATATAAGAAAACACACTCTAGTGGATGTGGTGATGCAACTATAGTCACACAGGTGCACCATTCCATGTGAGAGTTCCATTCATATGTGTTTTTGGACCTTTTGACACATGGTTTGACACATAGAGTCTCTAGACTCCTTGCATGTGTTCTTTTCTGAACCACCTTGATCCATATGAGCACACGCACTCCAGTGGATGTGGTGATGCAATTACTGTCTTACCGGTGCACCATTCCATGTGGTAGTTGCATTCCTATGTGTTTTTGGGACTTTTGACACATGGTTTGACACATGGAGTCTCTAGAGTTATTGCATGTGTTATTTTCCAAACCACCTTGATCCACATGAGCACACACAGTCCAGTGGATGTGCTGATGCAACTACCGTCACACCAGTGCACCATTCCATGAGGTAGTTGCATTCCTATGTGTTTTTAGGCCTTTTGTCACATGGTTTGACACATGGAGTATCTTGAGTCATTGCATGTTTTCTTTTCCAAACCACGATTATCTAGATGAGCACACACGCTCCAATGGGTGTGGTGATGCGACTACTGTCTTACTGTTGCACCATTTCATGTGGCAGTTGCATTCTTATGTGATTTTGGGCCTTTTGACACATGGTTTGACACATGGAGTCTTTGGAGTCATTGCATGTGCTCTTCTCCAAACCACCTTGATCCACATGAGTTAACAATACTCCAATGGATGTGTTGATGCAACTACTATCACACCAGTGCACCATTCCATGTGGTAGTTGCATTCCTATGTGTATTTGGGCCTTTTGACACATGGTTTCACACATGGAGTCTATGGACTCATTGCAGGTTTTCTTTTCCAACCCACGTTGATCCACCTGAGCACACGCACTCCAATGGGTGTGGTTATGCCACTTTTTCACACCAGTGCACATTCCTACGTGTTTTTGGGGCCTTTTTACACATGGTTTGCCACATGGAGTATTTGAAGTCATTGCATGTGTTTTTTCAAAACCACCTTGATCCACATGAGCACACACACTCCAATGGATGTGGTGATGCAACTTATGTCACACTGGTGCACCATTCCATGTGGAAGTAGCATTCTTATGTGTGTTTTCGGCCTTTTCACACATGCTTTGACACGTGGAGTCTCTGAAGTCATCGCATGTGTTCTTTTTGAAACCACCTTGATCCACATGTGCACACACACTCCAGTGGATGTGGTGATGAGACTACTATCTTACCTTTGCACCATTCCATGTGGGATTTCTATTCCTATGTGTATTTGGGCCTTTTGACACATGGCTTGACACATGGAGTCTCTTGAGTCATTGCATGTGTTATTTTCCTAATCATGTTGATCCTCATGAGCACACACACTCATATTGGTGTGGTGATGCGAATTTTGTCACACCGGTGCACATTTCCATGTGGGAGTTGAATTCCTATGTGTTTTTGGGCCTTTTGCCCCATGGTTTTCCACATGGAGTCTCTAGAGTCATTGCATGTGTTCTTTTCCAATGAACCTTGATCCATATGAGCACACACACTCCAGTGGATGTGGTGGTACAACTACTGTCTTATCGGTGCACCATTCTGTGTGGCAGTTGCATTCCTATGTGTTTTTGGGCCTTTTGACACATGGTTTGACACATGGGGTCTCTGGGGTCATTGCATGTGTTATTTTTCAAACCACCTTGATCCACATGAGCGCACATAGTCTAGTGGATGTGATGATACAACTACCGTCACACTGGTGCACCATTCCATGTGGTAGTTGCATTCCTATGTGCCTATTTACAAATGGAGTCTCTTGAGTCATTGCATGTGTTCTTTTCCAAACCACGTTGATCCACATGAGCACACACACTTCAGTGGGTGTGGTGATGGGATCTTTGTCACACCGGTGCACCATTCCATGTGGGACTTGCATTCCTATTTTTTTTGTGCCTTTTGTCACATGGTTTACCACATGGAGTCTCTAGAGTCATTGCATGCATTTTTTTCAAAACCACCTTGATCCATATAAGCACATACACTCCAGTGGATTTGGTGATGCAACTACTGTCTTATCGGTGCACCATTCCATGTGGCAGTTGCATTCCTATGTGTTTTTGAGCCTTTTGACACATGGTTTGACACATGGAGTCTATGGAGTCATTGCATGTGTTATTTTCCAAACCACCTTGATCCACATGAGCACACAGTCCATTGGATGTGGTGATGCAACTACCATCATACTAGTGCACCATTCCATTTTGTAGTTGCACTCGTATGTGTTTTCGGGCCATTTGACATATGGTTTGACACATGGAGTCTCTTGAATCATTGCATATGTTCTTTTCCAAACCACGTTGATCCACATGAGCACACACACTGCAATGGGTGTGGTGATGCGTCTTTTGTCACACTGGTGCACCATTCCATGTGGGAGTTGCATTCATATGTGCTTTTCGGCCTTTTGACACATGGTTTTCCACTTGGAGTCTCTGGTGTAATTGCATGTGTTTTTTCCAAACCACCTTGATCCACATGACCGCACACACTCAAATGGCTGTGGTGATGCAACTTATGTCACACCTGTGCACCATTCCATGTGGGAGATGCATTCCAAGGTGTCTTTGGGCCTTTTGACACATGGTTTGACACATTGAGGCTCTGGAGTCAGTGCATGTGTTTTTTCCAAACCACCTTGATCCACATGAGCACACACACTCCAGTGGATGTGGTGATGCAACTTATGTCACACTGGAGCACCATTCCATGTTGCAGTTGCATTCCTATGTGTGTTTTGGTCCTTTTGACACATGGACTGTCTAGAGTCATCGCATGTGTTCTTTTCCAAACCACCTTGATCCATATAAGAAAACACACTCTAGTGGATGTGGTGATGCAACTACAGTCACACCGGTGCACCATTCCATGTGGGATTTCATTCATATGTGTTTTGCGCCTTTTGACACATGGTTTGACACATAGAGTCTCTAGACTCATTGCATGTGTTATTTTCTGAACCACCTTGATCCATATGAGCACACACACTCCAGTGGATGTGGTGATGCAATTACTATCTTACTAGTGCACTATTCCATGTTGTAGTTCCATTCCTATGTGTTTTTGGGCCTTTTGACACATGGTTTGACACATAGAGTCTCTAGAGTCATTCCATGTGTTATTTTCCAAATCACCTTGATCCACATGAGCACACACAGTCCAGTGGATGTGTTGATGCAACTACCATCACACCAGTGTACCATTCCATGTGGTAGTTGTGCAATCCTATGTGTTTTGGGCCATTTGTCACATGGTTTGACACATGGAGTATCTTGAGTCATTGCATGTGTTCTTTTCCAAACCACGTTGATCCAGATGAGTACACACACTCCAATGGGTGTGGTGATGCGACTACTGTCTTACCGTTGCACAATTTCATGTGGCAGTTGCATTCTTATGTCTTTTTGGGCCTTTTGGGACATGGTTTGACACATGGAGTCTCTAGAGTCATTCCATGTGTTTTTCTCCAAACCACCTTGATCTACATGAGCACACACACTCCAATGGATGTGTTGATGCAACTACTATCTCACCGGTGCACCATTCCATGTGGTATTGGCATTCCTAAGTGTTTGGGCCTTTTGACACATGCTTTCAAGCATGGAGTCTCTAGAGTCATTGCATGTATTACTTTCCAAACCACATTGATCCACATGAGCACACACGCTCCAATGGGTGTGGTGATGCGAATTTTTCACACCGGTGCACAGTCCTATGTGTTTTTGGGCCTTTTTACACATGGTTTTCCACATGGAATCTTTGGAGTCATTGCATGTGTTTTTTAAAACCACCTTGATACACATGAGAAAACACACTCCCCAATGGATGTGGTGATGCAACTTATGTCACACTGGTGCACCATTCCATGTGGTAGTTGCATTCCTATGTGTGTTTTGGGCCTTTTGACACATGGACTCTCTAGAGTCATCGCATGTGTTCTTTTCCAAACCACCTAGATCCATATAAGAAAAAACACTCCAGTGGATATGGTGATGAAACTTATGTCACACTAGTGCACCATTTCATGTGGCAGTTGCATTCCAAGGTGTTTTTGGGCCTTTTGACACATGGAGTATCTGGAGTCATTGCATGTGTTCTTTTCCAAACCACCTCGATCCACATGAGCACACACACTCTAGTGGATGTGGTGATGCACCTACTATCACACCGGTGCACCATTCCACGTGGGAGTTTCATTCCTATGTTTTTTTTGGGTCTTTTGACACATGGTTTGACACATGGAGTCTCTAGACTCATTGCATGTGTTATTTTCGAAACCACCTTGGTCAATTTGAGCACACACACTCTAGTGGATGTGGTGATGCAACTACTGTATTACCGGTGCACCATTCCATGTGGCACTTGCATTCCTATGCATTTTTTGGCCTTTTGACACATGGTTTGACACATGGAGTCCCTAGAGTCATTGCATGTGTTATTTTCCAAACCACCTTGATCCACATGAGCACACATAGTCCAGTGGATGTGGTGATGCCACTACCGTCACACCAGTGCACCATTCCATGTGGTACTTGCATTCCTATGTGTTTTTGGGCCTTCTGCCACATGGTTTGACACATGGAGTCTCTCGAGTCATTGCATTTGTTATTTTCGAAACCACGTTGATCCACATGAGCACACACGCTCCAATGGGTGTGGTGATGCGACCTTTGTTACACCGGTGCACCATTCCATGTGGGAGTTGCATTCCTATGTGTTTTGGGGCCTTTTGACACATAGAATCTCTGGAGTCATTGCATGTTTTTTCCAAACCACCTTTATCCAAATGACCACACACACTCAAATGTCTGTAGTGATGCAACTTATGTCACACCAGTGCACCATTCCATGTGGGAGTTGCATTCCTATGTATTTTTTGGCCTTTTGACACAAGGTTTGACACATGGAGTCTCTAGAGTCATTGCATGTGTTATTTTCCAAACCACATTGATCCAGATGAGCACACACATTCTAGTAGATGTGGTGATGCAACTAATGTCTTACCGGTGCACCATTCCATGTGGCAGTTGCATTCTTATGTGTTTTTTGGCCTTTTGACACATGGTGTGACACATGGACTCTATGGAGTCATTGCATGTGTTCTTTTCCAAACCACCTTGATCCACATGAGCACACACACTCTAGTGGATGTGGTGATGCAACTATTATCACAACGGGGCACCACCAGATGTGGTATTTGCATTCCTATGTGTATTTGGGCCTTTTGAAACATGGTTTCACAGACGGAGTATGTGGAGTGATTGCATATGTTCTTTTCCAAACCACGTTGATCCACATGAGCACACACACTCCAATGGGTGTGGTGATGCGACATTTGTCACACCGGTGCACCATTCCATGTGGGAGTTGCATTCCTATGTGTTTTTGGGCCTTTTGACACATGGTTTACCACATGGAGTCTCTAGAGTCATTGCATGTGTTGTTTTCAAAACCACCTTGATCCATATGAGCACATACACTCTAGTGGATGTGGTGACGCAACTACTGTCTTACCGGTGCACCATTCCATGTGGTAATTGTATTCCTATGTGTTTTTTCAGCCTTTTGACACATGGTTTGACACATGGAGTCTCTAGAGTCATTGCATGTGTTATTTTCCAAACCACCCTGATCCACATGAGCACACAATCCATTGGATAAGGTGATGCAACTACCATCATACTGGTGCACCATTCCATGTGGTAGTTGCATTCCTATGTGTTTTTGGGCCTTTTTACACATGGTTTGACACATGGAGTCTCTTGAGTCATTGCATGTGTTCTTTTCCAAACCACGTTGATCCACATGAGCACACACACTACATTGGGTTTGGTGATGCGGCTTTTGGCACACTGGTGCACCATTCCAAGTGGGAGTTGCATTACTATGTGCTTTTCGGCCTTTTGACACATGGTTTGCCACATGGAGTCTATGGAGTAATTGCATGTGTTTTTTTTCAAACCACCTTGATCCACATGACCACACACACTCAAATGGCCGTGGTGATGCAACTTATGTCACACTAGTGCACCATTCCATGTGGGAGATGCATTCCAAGGTGTCCTTGGGCCTTTTGACACATGGTTTGACACATTGCGGCTCTGGAGTCAGTGCATTTGTTTTTTCCAAACCACCTTGATCCACATGAGCACACACACTCCAGTGGATGTGGTGATGCAACTACCGTCATACCAGTGCACCATTCCATGAGGTAGTTGCATTCCTATGTGTTTTTGGGCCTTTTGTCACATGGTTTGACACATGGAGTATTTTGAGTCATTGCATGTGTTCTTTTCCAAACCACGTTTATCCAGATGAGCACACACACTCCAATGGGTGTGGTGATGCAACTACTGTCTTACTGTTGCACCATTTCATGTGGCACTTGCATTCTTATGTGTTTTCGGGCCTTTTGACACATGGTTTGACACATGGAGTCTTTAGAGTCATTGCATGTGCTCTTCTCCAAACCACCTTGATCCACATGAGCACACAATACTCCAATGGATGTGTTGATGCAACTATTGTCACACCGGTGCACCATTCCATGTGGTAGTTGCATTCCTATGTGTCTTTGGGCCTTGTGACACATGGTTTCACACATGGAGTCTGTGGAGTCATTGCATGTTTTCTTTTCCAAACCACGTTGATCCACCTGAGCACACACACTCCAATGGGTGTGGTTATGCGACTTTTTCACACCGGTGCACATTCCTACGTGTTTTTGGGGCCTTTTTACACATTGTTTGCCACATGGAGTATCTGAAGTCATTGCATGTGTTTTTTCCAAACCACCTTGATCCACATGAGCACACACACTCCAATGGATGTGGTGATGCAACCTATGTCACACTGGTGCCCCAGTCCATGTGGAAGTAGCTGTGTTTTGGGCCTTTTCACACATGCTTTGACACGTGGAGTCTCTGAAGTCATCGCATGTGTTCTTTTCGAAATCACCTTGATCCACATGTGCACACACACTCAAGTCGATGTGGTGATGCAACTACTATCTTACCTTTGCACCATTCCATGTGGGATTTGTATTCCCATGTGTATTTTGGCCTTTTGACACATGGCTTGACACATGGAGTCTCTTGAGTCATTGCATGTGTTCTTTTCCTAATCATGATGATCCTCATGAGCACACACACTCATATTGGTGTGGTGATGCGAATTTTGTCACACCGGTGCACCATTCCATGTGGGACTTGCATTCCTATGTGTTTTTGTGCCTTTTGACACATGGTTCGCCACATGGAGCCTCTAGAGTCATTGCATGTATTCTTTTCAAAACCACCTTGATCCATATAAGCACATACACTCTAGTGGATGTGGTGACGCAACTACTATCTTACCGGTGTACCATTCCATGTGGCAGTTGCATTCCTATGTGTTTTTGAGCCTTTTGACACATGGTTTGACACATAGAGTCTCTTGAGTCATTGCATGTGTTATTTTCCAAACCACCTTGATCCACATGAGCACACAGTCCATTGGATGTGGTGATGCAACTACCGTCATACTGGTGCACCATTCTATTTTGTAGTTGCATTCCTATGTGTTTTTGGGCCTTTTGCCACATGGTTTGACACATGGAGTCTCTTGAATCACTGCATGTGTTCTTTTCCAAACCACGTTGATCCACATGACCACACACACACTACAATGGGTGTGGTGATGCGTCTTTTGTCACATTAGCGCACCATTCCATGTGGGAGTTGCATTCATATGTGCTTTTCGGCCTTTTTACACATGGTTTGCCACATGGAGTCTTTGGTGTAACTACATGTGTTTTTTCCACACCACCTTGATCCACGTGACCGCACACACTCAAATGGCTATGGTGATGCAACTTATGTCACACCAGTGCACAATTCCATGTGGGAGATGCATTCCAAGGTGTCTTTGGGCCTTTGGACACATGGTTAGACACATTGAGGCTCTGGAGTCAGTGCATGTGTTTTTTCCAAACCACCTTGATCCACATGAGCACACACACTCTAGTGGATGTGGTGATGCAACTTCTGTCACACTAGAGCACCATTCCCTGTTGAAGTTGCATTCCTATGTGTGTTTTGGGCCTTTTGACACATGGACTGTCTAGAGTCATCGCATGTGTTCTTTTCCAAACCACCTTGATCCATATAAGAAAACACACTCTAGTGGATGTGGTGAGGCAACTACAGTCACACCAGTGCACCATTCCATGTGGGATTTCATTCATATGTGTTTTGGGCCTTTTGACACATGGTTTGACACATAGAGTCTCTAGACTCATTGCATGTGTTCTTTTCTGAACCATCTTGATCCATATGAGCACACAGACTCCAGTGGATGTGGTGATGCAATTACTGTCTTACCAGTGCACTATTCCATGTGGCAGTTGCATTCCTATGTGTTTTTGGGCCTTTTGACACATGGTTTGACACATAGAGTCTCTAGAGTCATTGCATGTGTTATTTTCCAAATCACCTTGATCCACATGAGCACACATAGTCTAGTGGATGTGTTGATGCAACTACCATCACCACACTAGTGCACACCCCCCCTCTAACACCGGTTTGGAGGGCCCTCTAACAGCGGTTGTAGAACCGCTGTGGAGGGTTCGGTGTTAGAGGGCCCCCCCTTTAACACCGGTTCTTATACGAACCGGTGTTAAAGGGTGGCGACGTAATTTGCCGAACTCAGGCCCCTTTAACACCGGTTCATAACATGAACCGGTGTTAAATTCTGTGTCACAGAAAGGAGATAAATCTCTGCTTGCAGAGTTCTCGCTGCAGAAGTTCTGCCCTGCCCCATTTCAAGCGATTTTCAGGGACGGGGAGGGGGGAGGGGGAATCGATCGAAAGCGGTATACACATACATCATCATCGGTACATACGAGTACATGAATAATTAAGCAACTATTATTATACACAATATCGTCATTGTGTGGTATTCTCCATAAACGTTGAAGCATCAAGTACAAGACAAACATGTTCAATCATATATACAACGTTCATTTTGGTGGATATCTAAAGAGTTCTCCGCCAGGCGTGACGACCTCATCAAGTATGAACCGCGCCAATTCCTCTTGAATGGCTCGTATGCGGTCAAATGGTAGGAGTTGGTCCCGCATCCGTTCGATCTGAATATATATGAAGAATGGGGTCAATATATATAAGAATAAAACTCAACACAATTGATGGTAATAAAATAATGTTGTGTACTTTGTTTACTTATTCTAAGTTGTTCTAGTGCGGCTTGGCCCGTCGCACATATCGTGTTGCGAATGAACTCGCAAACATAGTACCCACATAAGTTATTGCCGTGTCCCTGATGCGCGCACTTTACGAGAATAGAGAGTTCAATCAAAATAATAATCAATAAAGCATGATATAATGGAATTGGAAGTAGAATGAAAGAGATACGCAGACCTAGCTAGCTAGTATTACTTACATTTTGGTCTACAAATTTTAGTTCTTCTGACCATTCACCCACGGCCCTGCCCATGAACCTTTTCCAAACCCTGTCCGGCAAAGAAAATGGATAAAGGAGTAATTAATTACTTGTTGTCACGAAAGTTGCCGATCTACTGCGATAATATGATTGAAATTACCTCCGGAACATCTCTCTAAAGTCTGCCCATCGCTCTTTTTCTTTTTGTAACGAGTCCATGACATGGACTTTTCCTGAGTCAGGTTGAATGACTAGCAGAATAAAGTGGAACCTACGCACGCATAACTCATCATCAGTTACACTTAACATCGAGTAAGCCGAAACAGAATGTGTACAAGAGAGGGTACTCACGAGAAGTTGTAAGGCAATAGTATTTCCCTTTGGTTTGTTGTCTCGATAAAGACCTTAACAATAAATCTTACATTTGCCGGATTTGGTTCTTACCACTTCTTCATGAACTCTATTTGGGTCAACGAACCCAATGTCAAAAGGTCCTCCTTTCATGCATTCCATAACCTTTTTCCTGCATAATAGTATATACATATATGGTGAGCATATATATATACATGCAATTAATGAAGTGAATGAGATGATATAGAAAATACAGAAATAGTACTTACACACAATAAAGGCTGATGGCGGCTTTGTCGAGTTCCTTCTGATTGAATAGAAAATGCAAGTCTTGAATGTTGAAGGCGATCTCGTCGTCTCACAAGAAAATCTGATCTCTTATATGCCATGATCCATTCTTCCTTTCTCGTCTTGCGAAATCAAGGTACCACTTGTGCAGTCTTAGCATCTTTGTTGGTAGATTCTTGAGCTCCTCTTTCTTGGAGATTCTTCCCATACTTCCATGGCTGTATGGGGTTGGCATCGCATTTGGGCAAGTTGTCTCCCATGATGTTCAAGTATGCAATGTAAGTCATCCCCATCTCATTGGCCTTTCTTTGTAGCTCTGCCTCGTAATCATTTACGGGAGGAGCGTCCCGTGTGTCGAACACTTGGAGCGGGGCACATGATTGGTTTTCCTGCTCTCCAACCATGGGAACTGTTTTCTAGGGTGCCGCTTGCTACTAGTCTCCCCTCGGCGCCTTGCATCCGCCTTCAAAATCTGGCGCCGTGGTCCGGCACAAGTGGGGTTTCAGGTTTCAAAAGATTTTTGTAAACTTCTCCACCGCCGGATCTATTTTCTCCTTTGGCTCGTCTGTCTAGGTGCAAAGAATTTCTTGACCTCTTCTTCCGAGATCCTATTGGTCTCCTCGTCCGCGATTCCATGGTAAAACCGCAATGGCTTGGCGGAAGGCTGCGGACGTAGTTTTTGAACTCTTTCGCGGTGCTAGTGATGCTCTTCGTGGCAGTGCTCTTCCGCTTACTGAGGAGATGGCTGAAGCGCTGGAGATGGCTGGCCTTGGCGGAGATGGCTGCCAGAGAGATGGGCTGAAGCGCCGGAGATGGATGCCGCAGGAGATGGCTTAAGCGGCTCATCAGCCGACGTCTGGAGGAGGCGGGGGTGCTATGGCCTCAATTTGGAAGCACGATGTGTTCCTTCTTCCAAAGAATGGTTGTTTTCACTTAAATTTGAGTTGAGTTTCCCTTTCACCTGTAGCATGGTCAAGCTGTGCTTCCTCATATTCCTTCACAACCTCATCCACCCGACAATAGCATAGCCATCTCGAATCGTCGGCGGTGGTAAGTTCCACCAGCTACAGGAGGTAAGGCATAGCCGGCCACCTTAATGGATAAACCCATTAATCTCACATGCAGCTCAGCGTGTTCGCTCTCCGTGATCTCATCCACGGGTATCAAGGACCCGCCATTTCAAGCGTGGTACAGCGTTCTCCGTGGAAGCCACACCGCTTTTGCGGCGATGCAGGCCACCGGCGGCTTCAATGTAGGCTCTTCGTGCGCTGAGATGGGCGGTAGCTTGATGGCTCATTGTGCATTCACTTGCGCCTTGTGCCACAAGTGCATGTTCTATCTATGTCATCCGCTCTATACGCTCTTTTTCTTTTCTGTCGCGCCATCTGTAAGAGTCGCTCCACTCGGCAAACCCATCCTTCCACGTCATACCCCCTGTGCCTCGTGCATGTCCAGGGTGTTCTTTTTTACCGATGGCGCGTGTGAGCTGGTCATTCTCTCTGTCGGGATGGAAGGTCCTGGCGGCTGTTTCCTCGTATGCCGTGATGAGTTCAGTGATGGGTTTGGCAAGGAGGCGGGTTGGGAAGATACGCAATCCTGTTTCTGGGTCCAACCTTGCCCCGATTCCGTAGAACCAAGTCTTTGCACGTAGGTCCCACCCATGTGTCTGGGGTGTGATCCCTCTGTCACATGTGAGGCCTTCTCAGCTTCCTCCCACTTAGGCCTCTCGAGATATGTAGCCACGACCACTCCTCTGGTGATATTCCTTCTTCTGGGCATTTAGCGTATTGGTTTCTAACCTCTTTGTAGCTATAGCACTTTCCTTGTATGCCACAAATTCGCGCCAGTGAGGTCTTATCTTCGCATAATATGCGTCTTTGAAATCTGGAGTCTCGCGAGCTTTGACAAATTTGTTCAATTTTGTCTTCCGATTCTTGAAGCGTCAGCCATCTTCTTTAGAGTCCACTCTTTGACCTTTTCCTTTATAACCGGTTTGTTTTCATCCTCCTCTGGCGGAAGGGTGAAATTTACCAACAACGAATTCCAAAGCGTTTCTTTGGATCTTTCATCGACAAAGGTACTGTCGCCATTCTTTGGCTTATTCCAGTATTCAATTATGATTGGGATTTGGTCCCTAACAACAACTCCAGCCTGACGTACAAATTTGTCTGCGGTGTTCTTGGGCTCCATCGGCCTGCCATCAACACGGACTGCTTCGATCGTGAACTTTGCACGATCTTTCAACCGATGGCTCGCGCCTCGCTTGCTCTTTTTCGTAGAAGAAGATGGTTGCTGGCTGGTCGATCCATAGGGCTAAAAGAAGAAAGAAGCGTTAATTAATACATGTAGAAGAAGATTGTTGGTGGAAGTCAGCAGAGGCTTAATCAATGCATATACCTCGCCGGACTTTGTAATCACTAAATTGCGTTCACCGGAGTCTTCATCTTCTCCATGACTACTTGAGTTGCCATCATGTCCCTCCAAGTCTAGATATTGTGAGGTGTCCTCATCGATAATGTTCTCCATTATTTCTTCTTCTTCAAGGTTTCTACTAAGTGGATCCATAGTTTCTAAAACAATAATATTATCTAGAGTAAGAGAGTAAACATTCAAGTGGACTTGGATTCATACGACAACTCGGATCTGATTTAGTGATTAAGATAAAGTACAATAATATAAGATAAAGTACATTATTAATACATCACCGGAGAATAGCTCGGGTGCATTATAGGATAAAGTATAAGATAAAGTACATTATTAATACATCACCGGAGAATAGCTCGGGTGCATTATAGGATAAAGTATAATATAAAGTACATTATTAATACATCACCGGAGAATAGCTCGGGTGCATTATAGGATAAAATATAAGATAAAGTACATTATTAAGATAAACTAGCGAACACGGCTGCCGCGTTACGTTGCGGAGCTCTGCAGCCACAGAAGAGGAACCATCACCGGAGAATAGCTCGGGTGAGATCCGTGAACCTGCCAGATATTGGAGAACCTAGTCTCCAAAAGATACATGTATCGCCGTACATGCTCGTCCTCCTCCCTGATACGACGATGTACCACCTCCTCGGGGGCTGGCTCCCTCTGCACCGCTCCTGGACCTCGTGGACGCCACCAAAGAAGCTCCGGGTCGACGATGATACCCAGATTCCTCACCAAGGTACGAGTCCCGACAGGTAGCACCTCCCAGTGCCAACCCGGCGGAGCCCAGACTCGGACATCCCCGACGGAGTCCAGTAGGCTCGGACGAGATGGACGCGGCATAACTAAATAATAGCAATAAACAATCATAAAACATAAACAGTAACTAAATCACTAAGTATATATTGCCCTAATAACAATAACCCTAAACCTATCACTAACTAAACTAAACCTCATTAACTAAGTATTCTAACTAAACCTAATCCCTAATAAACCCCAATCCCTAATAAAACCCTAAGCCCTAATAATAAACTAATTAAATCCCTAACTAAATCACTACTAAAATCCCTAACTAAATCACTACTAAAATCCCTAACTAAATCACTACTAAATCCCTAATTAACTAACAAAATCACACTAATTAACTAACAAAATCACACTGATTAACTAACAAAATCACACTAAAATCCCTAACTAAATCACTACTAATCCCTCGCCTCCCTTCTCCTCTTCCGCTTCCTCGTTGTCACCGTCAAGAAGAAGAACATAATAATAAGGGTCCCGCCGTGCCCGAGGGCCATCCCCTTATACGGCAATCTCCACCTCCTCGACAAGCCCTTCCACGCCACTCTGTGCCGCCTCGCCGTGCGCCACGGTCCCGTCTTCTCGCTGCGCCTCGGCTCGCGCAACGCTGTCGTCGTGTAAACAAAATCCTCGCATTCTGCCGCCGTTCTGACCTCGCCCGCAGCTTACAAAATAATCTTGTGTAAACAAAATCGAATTAGAAACAGATACGCTATATTCGATTGCCGCTGCATCTCCTTGCATTCTGCCATTGCTCGACCTTGCGCAGCCACAAGCGCCTCAACACGTCCTCGGAGCCCATCTGCCCGCGGCCTCGACACGGTGTAGCGGCAGCCCACCCTCAGCAATTGGCATCGGTACGGGAGAGGGACGGGAGGCTCTCAGCCCGCCCTCAGCCCATCCGCTCGCAGTATATGCACACCCTCCTGAATCCAACCGATCGAAGCTGATGGGGATCGAGAGAGACGGGAGGCTCACCTTGCGGAGGTCGGCTGGGGAGGAGCGGCGGAGTCAAGCTCGGCCTAGGATCGATCTGGCTGGCGGCGCGGCGTATTCCGGCAAGACGGGGGTGGCGGATGACTGCGGGTGGCAGCGCGGACGAGTAGGCCTCGGGGGAAGAATCGATCTGGCTGGGGAAGAAGGAAGGGGTGGTGGCGCGCGTGTTATACCCCCCCTTTAACACTGGTTCGTGGCTGGAACCGGTGTTAAAGAGGGGGGAATTCGTTTCGCTCCCGCATCCCCCCTTTAACGCGCGCACACCCCCCCCTTTAACACCGGTTCGTGGCTGGAACCGGTGTTAAAGGGGGGGGCATTTATTTCATGCATTAAAGGGGTGGGGGCATTTATAATTCAAAAAATAGGATATGAATTTAGAAAAATCATATCTTATTCATTTCAACTCAGAAAAATATGAATAATATATAATAATTTTCAGAAAAATAATATCTATCCATTCATGTAAAAACATTTTATATTTACTTTAGATGAAAATTTTCAAAATGATTAAAACACTTACATATAAATTTTGATTATTCAATTCAAACAAAAACAAATTATCAAATCCTAAAACTTTGAACATAAGAAATATTAAGCATCTAAAAAGGAATCTAACCCTATTTTATTAGAGAAAATCATATTTTATTTTGTATTAACATTTTTGAATTGATTGGATATTTAAATGCCGCATCTTTTGTATACACTTGAATCTGACAAAGCCTCGCTCAACTTGCATTGGATTTTTGATAAAATAGCATATTATGGACCAAAAATGATTTTTGTAAAAAATCATGAGCATCGTATCATGTACCTGTAGTTCATATCTGACCCACTTCCTACCGATTCGGCAGGAATTTGTCTTTTTCACCAGAGGTGGACGGAAAGGTTTCAGATCCCCCTGTTGGTACATTGTCCATATAAGGTGGTCTAGTATTTTTGTAAAATGTGGTGGTGGTTTTTTGAATTAGCCATTTGGTGGTTGCTTCACAAAACCATTCGTTTTTTATGCTCGGAAAATGGAAATGACTTTTTGGTGCGATAAAAAGGAAAACTTCCTCTTGCAAAATTGTTTGCCATTCCATGATGCACATGTACGCACAATATGGCCATATTATCACAAACTATGCCTTGATTCTAGCCATAACATTGGTCATTTGACCCGAAAGCCAAGAAACCTCGAATGAGATAGATCATTTTGTGAAGCATATAGAACTGGAATTAAAATAAAGAATGCAACTAATAGTAAGTTACATAAAGAACGACTGAAAATTAAGATACATAAAAGAACTAAAAATTAAGATACATGGCCAAATTAAGTAACAATCGGCCGAACTTGTTTCGGAATGTTGGAGTGATTCAGTCATGCTCCTGCCTACACCTGTAATACTCGCCACTGTAGTCAGTACTCACTTGCCGCCATTATTATGCGTCGTCGGGGTCGCCGTAATTGAACCTTGAAGGCTGAGTAGGCGTGGGCTAGACTTGAGGGTAGCGCAGACGGGGGTTAGAGTCGGCGGCAGTGTCATAGGCCATGATGCTCTAGAGAGTCCGACCGCGCCACCATAGCCGACGGCCGGCCTCGTTGAAGTTTGGAGGAGGTGGGCCGTCCTCCTCGTGCCTGGCGAGCGCTCTCTCACGCCGATCCACGAAGAAGGCTTCCCAAGTAGGGAAATAGTCGGGATGCCATCTAGCGCTGCTCCGGCATGAGCTCGAAGTAGTAGTGGTTCGTGATGGCCATCCGGCGCGCCACACCTAGAGGGACAGGAGGGACCGGCATGCCTCCGGCGCTCGGCATCCAGCCGACGGGGACACAGTAGCCCGGCGGGCAGGGGTAGTTCGAGGCGCAAAGCGCCTCCGCCTCCCTGGGGGTTAGTGCTATGGTGTAAGCCATGGGAAAGAGTGATGAGGTTGCAGATATGAGTCTAGAGATGTGCAATGACAATGGAGGCCAACCCTACATATATATATATAGTGAAGAACTGGCGGGAAAAAATGGCGGGAAAAATGGTCTTCCTCCGGTGGTCTTCCTCCGGTGAAACCCTAGACCGGGGGCCTCAGATCTTCTACCCTTGTAGCTTTCTCCATACGAGGGTAGCCCCTTTAGGGTTTAGGGTTTAGGGTTTAGGCTTGGTCGTTGCCATAGCACATCTAGACTTATATCTGCCGCCTCTCTCCACTCTATCCCATGGCTTTCACCATACCTCTAACCCCAGGGAGGCGGAGATGCAGTCTTTCATGGGCTAGCAGGAAAATATTTTCCGAGGCGGAACTTCCGAAGATGCCATAGGGCGTGTGCACCAAGGGCATCTTCGAGAAATTCCGCCACGGGAGATTTCCAAAACCTTTCCTCCATCCATGGAGATGAAACTCTCCATCCATGTTGGCTTGGTCGTTGCCATAGCACATCTACACTCATATCTGCCGCCTCTCTCCACTCTATCCCATGGCTTCCACCATACCTCTAACCCCAGGGAGGCGGAGATGTAGTCTTTCACGGGCTAGCAGGAAAATATTTTCCAAAGCGGAACTTCCGAAGATGCCATAGGGCGTGTGCACCAAGGGCATCTTCGAGAAGTTCCGCCATGGGAGATTTCCCAACCCTTTCCTCCATCCATGGGGATGAAACTCTCCATCCATATTGGCTTGTTGAGTTGCTTGCCATGGCGTATCGATGCTCCTTTTATAGGCATGGCGCCGCTTCTACTTTGTATTCTTCCTCTGACAGGGTGTCATGCGCTACATCGAGCAGTGTAGTCCAACCACGCGTCCTTATCCTACCGACAGCTTTAGTCCCGGTTTGAGCCCCCACCCGGTACTAAAGGTTACCCACGCGTCCTTATCCCACCAACAGTTTTGTTAGATGACACAAAAACCACCTTTAGTCCCGGTTGCACCCACCAACCGGTACTAAAGGTTAGCCACCCCCCAGATAAGGCCCTCCCAGATAAGCCTCCCCCAGATAAGGCCCCCCCATCACCTTGGCAGGAACCCTCTTCCTGAGTCTTAAAGAAAAATGGCAGGAAGAAAAATGGAGGGAAGAAATAGAAGGAAGAAAAATGGCTCATTTAATACATATACTATTAACAGAAGAAATATGACATTGATTTCCATGTTGAGATACATATGTGTGCCAAAAATGGCTCAATTAATACATATAGTCAATCTTATGATCACGTCGGCCGTAACCATGGAGTATCAACACCGTTTAACAGGATGGTTGGGTCAGTCTTCACTCTGAAGGGCGGAATTTCATCAAACTTATTATAATCTTCTGACATGTCTGTCCTCCACTCCCACGATGTTTCTTTTCCCTGAAAGAACTATGTGACGCTTTGGCTCATCGTGTCATGTATCTGTTTGCTTATTTTTTCTTTTTTTCGGTTTGGTAGACATGTCCTTCACATAGAAAACCTGAGCCACATCATTGGCTAAGACGAATGGTTCGTCTAAGTTCTTGTCTACCTTCATAAGATTGTTGAGATCCACCATTGTCATTCCGTACTTCTTGTCTACCTCAACCCCCCCTCCTGTTAGCTTGACCCATTTGCATCGAAACAAGGGGACCTTAAAATTAGGTCCATAGTCAAGTTCCCATATCTCCTCTATGAACCCATAATACGTGGTCTTTTTCCCATTATCTTGCATCAAGCGGACACCACTATTTTGGTTGGTGCTCTTTTATCTTGGCCTATCGTGTAAAATGTATTCCCATTTATCTCGTACCCTTGGAAAGTACATACGATGAAGATGGTGTCCTCGCCAACAAGTACTGGTGATCCCTAACAGTGGTGTTATTCGTGAGAAGTATTTGCAACCACCGCCAAAACTCGCCATGTGTTCACTTATAATCCATTCATCAGACTGCCCCAGGTGTTTGAGGCATATTAAATTCTTGTGTTCATTGATATACAGGGCAACCAAGATAGATCTTTGTAAAATCGTGTAGTGTGCTTGATTGAGAGAATGCCCGTCCCTACATATCATTGCTTTACATCCTAGGGTGCCTTTTCCACACAGTCTCCCCTCATGTCATGATTCTGGAACACCAATCGCCTTAAGGTCAGGAATAAAATCAACCACGAACTCAATGACCTCCTGTTACATAGCCCTTGGAGATGCTTCCTTCTGGCTAGCACGGTTATGAACATATTTCTTTAAGACTCCATGTACCTCTCAAAGGGAACATATTGTGTAGAAATACAGGACCGAGAATGGCAATCTCTTCTACTAGGTGAACCAGAGATGCGTCATAATATTGAAGAAGGATGGTGAACACCAACTCAAAGTGACAAGACATTGGGCCACATCATGCCCAGAACTCGTAGGCTTTCTAGATCGATTACCTTGAGATATTGCATTGAGGAATGCACATAGCTTCACAATGGGTAATCGAACATTTTCAGGTAGAAGCCCCTCAATGCAATCGAAGCAATTGTGTCATAATCACGCATGGTCATGAGACTTCATGTTTTGGAATTTTTCTCGCCATATTTATTATTCCCTTTATATTCGACGAGAAGCCGACGGGACCTTGATCTTTGCAGAATTCAAAAATATTTCCTTCTCGCTTTAGTAAGAGCATAGTGGCGGGAGTTAAGTGGCATCGTTTACCCTTCTCGTTCTCAGGATGCATAGGCTCTTCAGGGTCTTTCAGACGTTGCTGGTCCTGCCGTGCTTCCGGTGTATCTTTTGTCTTCCCATACACTCCTAGGAAGCCTAGCAGGTTCACGCAAACATTCTTCGTCACATGCATCACGTCGATTGAAGAGCGGACCTCTAAGACTTTCCAATAGGGTAGGTCCCAAAATATAGATTGCTTCTTCCACATGGGCCTGTGTCCGGCATTGTCATTCGGAACAGATAGACTGCCATGACCTTTTCCAAAGATTACTTCTAGGTCCTTGACCATACCAAATACCTCCTCACCGGTACGGAGGACAGGCTTCCTCCGGGGTTCTGCTAGACGTTTGAAATGCTTTCCTTTCTTTCTTCTTTGGATGCGTGTTGGAAGAAATCGATACCCTAGGTACACAACCTTCTTACATTTATCCAAATAGACACTTTCAGTCTCATCTAAACGGTGTGTGCATGCATTGTATCCCTTGTTTGTCTGCCCTGAAATGTTACTAAGAGCAGGCCAATCATTGATGGTTACGAAAAGCAATGCTCGTAGGTCAAATGGCTCCCCTTTGTGCTCATCCCACATACGTACACCTGGTTTGGCCCACAGCTTTAAAAGTTCATCAACTAATGGCCTTAGGTACACATCAATGTCGTTGCCGGGTTGCCTCAGGCCTTGGATGAGCACTGGTATCATAATGAACTTCCTCTTCATACACAACCAAGGAGGAAGGTTATAGATACAGAGTCACAGGCCAGGTGCTGTGATTGCAGCTCTGCTCACCAAAAGGATTCATGCCATCTGTACTTAGACCAAACCTTAAGTTCCTTGCGTCACGTCAAGTCTGGGTACTCTCGACTTTTCTCCACTGTGACCCATCAGCGGGGTGTCTCAACATCGCGTCTTTCTTATGGTCTTCCATGTGCCATCGCAACAACTTGGCATGCTCTTTATTTCTGAAGAGACGTTTTAACCGTGGTATTATAGGAGCATACCACATAACCTTGGCAGGAACCTTATTCCTAGGGGCCTCGCCCTCAACATCGCCAGGATCGTCGTCACGATCTTATACCGTAGTGCAGGCATCTACCGGCATGCATCCAAATTCTCGTACTTCTCACATGGTAGAAGATGCATCATTAATGCATGCATGTATCTTCCGCACGTCTAATCCTAGAGGCGGAACAACCTTCTTTGCTTGGTATGTCTTGTCGAGCAACTCATTATTTCTTGGAAGAAGATTCTTCATTTTACCAACAACTTTGAAAATCTGTCAACAAACCGTTCTCTGCCGTCCATTGCAGCAAATCCGATGTGGTACCTAGCTTTTTGTGGCCATCTTCAAGTTGGGTACAACAATGTTTTGTGATCCTTTAACATCCGCTCCAGCTTCTCCTTCTCCTTTTCAGTTTCACATTCTTCCTTTGCATCAGTAATGGCCCGACCAAGATCATCATCAGGCCCATCTGCGCCTCTTGATCTTCATTATCTACCCCGTTGCGGATCATCATATTCAGATACATATTATGATAGTTGTCATCATCCTCTTCTTCTTCGTTGTCTTCCATCACAACCCCTTTTTCTCCGTGCTTGGTCCAACAATTATAGCGGGCATGAAACGGATCGAAGCGGTGGGCGTGAATGGTTCGGTATTTGAGTAGTCTTTCTTGTTACGGCGGTGAACACCTGACAAAGATAAAACCATTGTGACCACGGTTTGCATTAGCCACAACGATGAAATTTTGGAGGCCCGTAATGTACTCGAAGTGCGGCGGTCACCGTACATCCATTGCCGTTCATCTGCATTAATATATAGTATATATAAAAAATAATAGGGAGATGGCCATTTATATATATAGTACATCAATGACACATGAAAGGATAGTTGCCGACCTCGACCGAAAAGGAAAGAGCAACGAGAAAACTTATTTTGAGCTCTCGGGCATTTCACCGAACACCTCTTGTGCATACGAAAAAACACAAACTAGCACACTTCACACCCTCTTGCTAGGCTCCAAAATGAGATAGTGAAAAAATGGAAGAGTGGGGTGTGGGCTGCGGTGTCTTATATAGCCCCCCCCTTTAACACTGGTTCAAGCCACGAACCGGTGTTAAAGAAATGCCAACCACTGGTGCAGGGCCTTTAACACCGGTTCGTGCCACGAACCGGTGTTAAAGGGGCTCCTTTGCTGAGCCCACGGCAGGTCCTTTAACACCGGTTCGTAGAAGAACCGGTGTTAAAGCCCATTTCCAGGCTCAACCAAAGGCCTCGTTTCCACTAGTGCCAGTGTACCATTCCATGTGGTAGTTGCATTCCTATGTGTTTTGGGCCATTTGTCACATGGTTTGACACATGGAGTATCTTGAGTCACTGCATGTGTTCTTTTCCAAACCATGTTGATCCAGATGAGCACACACACTCCAATGGGTGTGGTGATGCGACTACGGTCTTACCTATGTGTTTTTGGGCCTTTGGACACATGGTTTAACACATGGAGTCTCTAGAGTAGTCCCATGTGTTCTTCTCCAAACCACCTTGATCCACATGAGCACACACACTCCAATGGCTGTGTTGATGCAACTACTATCTCACCGGTGCACCATTCCATGTGGTATTGGCATTCCTATGTGTATTTGGGCTTTTTGACACATGCTTTCACGCATGGAGTCTCTGGAGTCATTGCATGTATTATTTTCCAAACCATGTTGATCCACATGATCACACACACTCCAATGGGTGTGGTGATGCGACTTTTTCACACCGGTGCACATTCCTATGTGTTTTTGGGCCTGTTTACACATGGTTTGCCACATGGAATCTCTGGAGTCATTGCATGTGTTTTTTCAAACCACCTTGATACACATGAGAAAACACACTCGAATGGATGTGGTGATGCAACTTATGTCACACTGGTGCACCATTCCATGTGGCAGTTGCATTCCAAGGTGTTTTTGGGCCTTTTGACACATGGAGTATCTGAAGTCATTGCATGTGTTCTTTTCCAAACTACTTTGATCCACATGAGCACACACACTTCAGTGGATGTGGTGATACAACTACTGTTAGACCGGTGCACCATTACATGTGGGAGTTACATTCCTATGTGTTTTTGGTCCTTTTGATACATGGTTTGACACATGGAGTGTCTAGAGTCATTGCATGCATTCTTTTCCAAACCACCTTTATCTAGATGAGGATACACACTCTAATGGATGTGGTGATACAACTACTATTAGACCGGTGCAACATTCCATGTGGCAGTTGCATTCTTATGTGTTTTTGGGCCTTTTGACACATGGTTTGACACGTGGAGTCCCTGGAATCATTTCATGTGTTCTTTTCCAAACCACCTTGATCCACATGAGCACACACATTCCAGTGGATGTGGTGATGCAACTACTGTTATACCGGTGCACCATTCCATGTGGTAGTTGCATTCATATGTGTATTTGGGCCTTTTGACACATGGTTTCACACATGGAGTCTGTGGAGTCATTGCATGTGTTATTTTCCAAACCATGTTGATCCACATGATCACACACACTCCAATGGGTGTGGTGATGCAACTTTTTCACACCGGTGCACATTCCTATGTGTTTTTGGGCCTTTGGATACATGGTTTTCCACATGGAGTCTCTGGAGTCATTGCATGTGTTTTTTCCAAACCAATGGATGTGGTGATGTAACATATGTCACATTGGTGCACCATTCCATGTGGAAGTTGCATTCCTCTATGTGTTTTGGGCCTTTTGACACATGGTTTGACACAAGGAGTCTCTAGAGTCATCGCATGTGTTGTTTTCGAAACCACCTTGATCCACATGTGCACACACTCCAGTGGATGTGGTGATGTAATTACTATCTTACATTTGCACCATCCATGTGGGAGTTGCATTCCTAAGTGTATTTGATAAGGGGTAACCATGTGGGTAGCCCGATCTTCACGAATCTCGTGGTCAAATCAATGGGAAAGCGAGGGGAAAGGGAGAAGGTAGCGGAAGCGGACGCACAACTCAGGAAGAACACGATGAACACACACAAAACTCACATGATACAAGGCCGATTGCTCTCGCTGGTGGCCACTGGTCCGATAGAATCCTCGCGAGGAAAGATCGGTCAACGTACTCCCTCGATCCCAAGCGGAGAGGGAAGAACACCTTGGAGAGGGTCTTGACGTCTTGGCAAAGGTACACCGATGCCAAGGCCTTGTACAAAAAGGGAGGCGCGATGCAAACTCTAACGAGGTGGTGACGATAGTCGATCCCCTTTGGTAGAAGGGGATGAGGCAAAACTAGGGATTCCACAAAGGGGGTTGTCTTTAGTCTATCATCTATGCCTATGGATAAATGAGGGGGTGGGGGCACTATATATAGGCCAGCCACTTACATAGGGGTAGTTTGGGCATAAATCTAGGGTTGCAGCATAATAAGGGGGATACATGGGCTGTGGCCCAACTGCTGTGTGCGCAGGCACTATTAGACCGGTATTACCGGAGTTGATGATCGGTAGTACCGCAAGCTGGTACCAGGGCGTCCAGATGCGATGGCGCTGGCTTCAGTATTGGCTGGTAGTACCGGTCATGTCGGGCGGTAGTACCGGGGCGCGGTAGTATTGCTGACGGGAGCGATAGTACCGCTGTCATGTGTCTCCTGCCATCTCCTCTTCCAAGCATTTGTCTTGTCGGGCTTGATGCTCCGGGGTTCCTTCCTTGCCTCCGTACTTATCAATGTGAACGTATCATGAATATGGGACGAAATATGAAGTAGTATACCATTCCAAAAGGGTAGGAAGTGGGCTCGCATAGAGGAATGGATTCACCTTTGGAGTCCATGATGACTTGGCATGAGTTGGAGACCTTGATTTGGTAACGACCATAGGTCGGGCTACATCATCTCTCCCCCTTCAAAAAGAATCATCCCTGACTCTACACGCTCATCACAAAGTAGAAGATGTCGAGAGACCTTCTTGATCCTGGGGTTCACCATATAGTCGTCCTCGGGAAGATTGAATTGACAACACCACAATGTTCCTTCACCTTCCATGAAGCCTACAAAACTCACCACAAAAGCAAAGCAATACTAAAAGCGCAGCTAATTCATGGAGGTTATAGCATGAGTCCTAAAGTATAAGGAAGTCACCTTAGGTTGTAGAGATGGCTCGTTGAACGGTAGCCATAGGTAACTCTCTTCGATCCGTCTTGTCAACTTATGGTCCATAGAGGTTGATGCGTAAGCAATTTTACCTTCATACAAAAAAGACCAAGCAACATATGTTTGTGTGTGATAGAGGAGCATGTCAATTGTGGCATGTCCATTCTTGTTCACAACACTATTAGCACAACTCAAGTATAGCAAATGGGATGCATATGCAAGGTCAAAGTGCATGGAAACTGTTTGAACATCATCCAAATGTGGGAACTCCAAAACTCTATATAACATCTTAGTGTGGCACTCAAAGCAATTGACTAAAATATTGATCAACATCTTTGATGCAAGGATACAAGGAATAATATCCAAAACAACATCATTGTGTGTGCAAACCAACCATTGGAAAGAACAGTTATTCAATATGTTGGATGCCACACACAAATCATCCAAAGCAAAGATAATGGGAGTATGTGTATCACGAGAGGAAGCAAAAAAACATGTTTGTAAACAAACCATCGAAAAGAGCAATTGGTCCTTATGTTTGTTGCAACAATAGTACGAGAGACTTGAAAGCTCTCATGACAATACATGCTCATAATGGCAATATGGTTGCATACAAAACATTGGAAAGAGAAAATTTTCAACATTTTTGTTGCAACACACAAAGCATCAATATCGAATAGCAAAGAAACATGATTGTCACAAGGTGATAGAATACCATTAACATGCTTGCAAGATAACCAACATGCAAGATGCAAAGCATGCAAAAGGTATCAGAGCTAGGTTCGATCTTGAACTCACGTGTGGATGCTCTCTAGAGCTCTTTTTGTAAACTCGTGCTCAACCGAGGTTGACATGATCATGCGGGTACCTACACACATCAAACACAAAAGGAAGAATGTGTGTACATGGTAGAGCAATACATCATCCATCATCATGGCATATCTCTTCTTGTGCACATCACCATTAGTGTCAATCAAGTGTAACATAGGTGCATGGTGAGTATGCAAGTGGGGAACATGCTTATCATGGATTTTACCAAAATCTCCAAAATTTGAGAAAGCTATGGGGGCCATCTCAATAGACAACATATGATAATTATTGTTGCAAGCAAAGCAAGTGAAAGAGTAATTATTTAAATTTTTGCAAGCAATAGGAGAAATTGTAAAACACTCATGACAAAACATGGTCCTAGGGGTACCGTTGTCATCATCATTGCAAGCAAAACATTGGAAAGAGCAATTGTTCAAGGAGGTGCAAGCAATGATGTCATCAACGTAACATTTAGAGCATGGCATGTCTATGGAAACATCATCATAATCAAATAATTTCACATGCTCAACATTATGCAAAGGCAAAGTATCACATGGAAATACCAATGAGTCATATGTGATATCACAAACATCATCCATAGCATACCAATCATCACAAGTCAGCATGTCCACTATTGGGATCATGGCATCATCAACACCCTTATTTTTACCTTGTTCATACCTCTCATATGAAGTGGGTGTTGGGTAGCATTGGCCTCCATGTGGACGACTTCTTCATCATGTATGGGGATGGCATCATCTTCATCCACCATGTACATCTTCTCGGTCGGAGGCATCATCATCTCCAAGATTGGTGCTTCTTGATCCATGGAACCTAGCACATCATGAGAAAACACACTAGAGGTAGAGGGTAAGTTGTTAGAAATCAAAGTGGTCTCACATTACCTATCAACTACCACTCTCAACTCACTCGATGTCTCACTCATGCCTTCTAAGTGGAAGCACTCAATCTCACGTAAGGTGGAGTCACTCATCTCACTCTTGTTCTCACTCAAGTGGGCTAAGTGGCTCTCATACTCACATGGGATTGGTACCACATCATCACTCAAGCATGTAGGGATATGTGCGGTGTGCTCAACTCCATGCGCCTCCTTTGGTGAAGGGAAAGTCCCATTCTCACCAATCTTGACCTTGTTGTTGTCTTGTACATTGGGTGCTATTGTGGTGGTGGCACTCAAATTGGAAGTATTGGTCCTTGATGCCATCTTTGCTCTAGCATCCACTTGTTGGCAAAGCAACTTATTTTCTTCTATCTCTTGGGGGGTCATGTTTTTGATGGCCTCGTCCAACTTGGCGAAGTAGAGGTCCATCTCTTGCTTGAATGACATTCTTGGAGTGCTTGAAGAAGAAGTTGCATTGAAGCTCTTCTAGTTAGATGCTTCCCTTTGAACTTGGAGTCTTGGCGTTGAAGCTTGATGGCGTGGAAGAAGGCTTGCTCTTGGTGCCATTTTGGTAGTGGCACTAGTATTTAAAGGTGCCTTATGATGGTGTCGATGGAGGTCATTGGTGTGCCTTGCCGAAGGTTTATGTTGGAGAAGCACTTGGTCATCCACATGACGCTCGCGACGATGAAGATTCTTGCTTCGTGGCGCCTTGTGTGGAAGATGATGTTTGGGCGCCACTCTTCTTGGAGTAGATGGCAATTGATGCCTTGGAGGTAGATGAACTTGGCGCGTTGGAGATGGTCGTGCTTGGCGCCTTGGAGATGGTGGCGCTTGACGGCTTGGAGGTGATGGCTCTTGTCGCCTTGGATATGGTGGTGCATGACGCCATGTAGGTGGTGGCGCTTGACGCCTTGGAGGTGGATCATCGAAGTAGGTGGTTCCCTTTGGTGTGGCACACTTGGCCTTGAAGGTCATGGTTTCTTGATGATGCATGTGGAGCCATTGTCGGTGTAGTGTTCCATGTACCCCATGCATGAGGAGCCATTGTCGATGTAGAGCTCCAAGTCCTCCATGCTTGAGGATCCATAATTGATGACGTGCTCCATGTCTTCCATGCATGTGGAGTCATCATAGGAGCAATGCTCCGGGTCCTCAAAGCATGTAGAGCCATTATTGGTGTAGTGCTCCATCATGTACTCTATACTTGTGGAGTCGTAGTCGTGGTGGCTCATCATGGATTCTTCATAGATATCATCCTCGGTTCCGGAGGCCCTAGACATGATTCACAAGACCAAGTGGTGTATATGGAAATTGTAGGACATTAGGGATGCACCGCCAAACCTTACTTTATCTTGGAAGATAGGATCGTGCAAGTGGCAACACTTGAGAGCAATCAAAAACCAAGTAAAGTAAAGTTCACGTAGAACACAAAAACCAAGTAACCACTAAAAACACACACACACAAAGCTTATGGTGGATAGGTATGGAAGATGATGTGTCCAAGAACAATCTGAAATCAAGATATTGTAATGGCAAGTAAAGAACCACGATGATCAAAAAGCAAAACAAGTCAATCCACAAGATAGGAATTATATACAAACACACACGGTGGGATAAATGGGACTTGTGCGATGGAGAAAGTGAGCTAAGAACCAAATGATTACCTAGCGAAGACTATACGCTCATGCCGCACAAGTGCTATGAGAGACGCTGGTTCAATTGCAATAAAATTGGTGGGCTACAAGATATGCACAATAAGTACCACCTATTTGATGTTCATCGAGCTTGCTCTTCCTATTCTATGAGGCACTTGTTTCTTTCTTTATTTTTATTTTTTTCTATTTTTTCTTTTTATTTTCTTTTTCACTTGCCTCTTCCTTGTGCCAACAACTAGACAAGATAACTATATGAGATAGCACACTCACAACTTTTGCTTAGAATTCTAGAAGTATCAAATGTGCATAGCTCAAGCAATCATAGGAGGAACTAGTCTGAATAGGTGTTTGTTGATCGCAAATATAGTGTAGCTCACAAAGGGATGCAAGTGGGGAGAAGTGGTGGAATTTTATACCTTTCGTCGCTGATCTTCACCCTTTATTGCTGGATTCCGCCTTGCTCATGGAATTTGGATGGCATAGATAGCATGAACCACTTAGATGATGATGTATAGCTCCGTCTCCTCTTCGAAATGAGCTAAAAAACACCAAAATCCGAGTTCGTATCCAAAAGTTATGCTCAAAACAGTGAGAGGCTGAAATCTGAAATCTGCTGATTCCTTTCAGGTCCGGGCGGTAGTACCGTTTTTGGACCCCGGTAGTACCGAAAATGTGCGTTAGTACCTCTTTTTGACCCCGGTAGTACCGTTTATACCTGGGACATGCGGATTTGACACGATTTCATGATTTTGGGGCGATTTGGGTGAAAAATCTTCAAGAAAAACACCAAATCGAAGAGGTAATGATGGAATTAGGCCATGGGAACACAGAGGAAGGTAGATCGACAGGTTTAGCAAGTAATCCACGGATCAAAACCAACCAAAACACACTCAAATCACATATCAATCTAAAACATGAATTGGAGCTATTTTTTGTGGAATTTTCGAATTTATGGGGAAAAGACCAAATCGATGAGAAATACGTGGCAACCAAAAGCTGCTGATACCAGATGATAAGGGTAACCCCGTGGGTGGCCCGATCTTCATGGATCTCATGGTCAAATCGATGGGAAAGCAAGGGGAAAGGGAGAAGGTAGTGGAAGTGGACGCACACCTCGCGAAGAACACGATGAACACACGCAAAACTCACACGATACAAGGCCGATTACTCTTGCCGGTGGCCACCGGTCCGATAGAATCCTCGGAAGGAAAGATTGGTCAATGTGCTCCCTCGATCCCAAGCGGAGAGGGAAGAACACCTTGGAGAGGGTCTTGACGTCTTGGCAAAGGGACACCGATGCCAATGCCTTGTACAACGAGGGAGGCGCAATGCAAACTCCAACGAGGTGGTGACGATAGTCAATCCCCTTTGGTAGAAGGGGATGGGCAAAACTAGAGATTCCACAAAGGGGTTGTCTTTAGTCTATCATCTATGCCTAGGGATACATGAGGGGGTGGGGGCACTGTATATAGGCTAGCCACTTACATAGGGGTAGTTTGGGCATAAATCTAGGGTTGCACCATAATAAGGGGGATACATGGGCTGTGGCCCAACTATTGTGCACACAAGCACTATCACAGCTAGTACTACTGGACTTGATGATCGGTAGTACCACTTGCGGGCGGTAGTACCACAAGCTGGTACCGGGGCGTCCAGAGGCGATGGCGCTGGCTTCAGTATTGGCCGGTAGTACCGGTCATGTCGGGCGGTAGTACCACTGATGGGAGCGGTAGTACCGCTAGCATGTGTCTGCAGCCATCTCCTCTTCCTAGCATTCGTCTTGTCGGGCTTGATGCTCTGGGCTTCCTCCCTTGCCTCCATACTTGTCGGTGTGAACCTATCATGAATATGGTACGAAGTATGAAGTAGTATACCATTCCAAAAGGGTAGGAAGTGGGCTCGCATAGAGGAACGGATTAACCTTTGGAGTCCATGATGACTTAGCATGAGTTGGAGACCTTGATGTGGTAACGACCATAGGTCGGGCTACATCAGTATTAGGGCCTTTTGACACATGGTTTGTCACATGGAGTCTCTTGAGTCATTCCATGTGTTCTTTTCAAAACCATGTTGATCCACATGAGTACACACACTCCAATGTGTGTGGTGATGCAACTTTTGTCACATCGGTGCACCATTCCATGTGGGAGTTGCATTCTATGTGTTCTTTGGCCTTTTGACACAGGGTTCGCCACATGGAGTGTCTAGAGTCGTTGCATGTATTTTTTCCAAACCACCTTGATCCACATGACCACACACACTCAAATAGCTATGGTAATGCAACGTATATCTCACCAGTGCACCATTCCATGTGAGAGATGCATTCTCCATGTGAGAGATGCATTCCAAGGTGTCTTTGGGCCTTTTGACACATGGTTCGACACATTGAGGCTCTGGAGTCATTGCATGTGTTTTTTTACCAAACCACCTTGATCCACAGGAGCACACGCATTCTAGTGGATGTGGTGATGCAACTTCTGTCACACTCGCGCACCATTCCATGTGGCAGTTGCATTCCTCTGTTTGTTTTGGGCCTTTCAACACATGGTTTGACACATGGACTCTCTACAATCGTCGCATGTGTTCTTTTCCAAACCACCTAGATCCATATAAGAAAACACACTCAAGTGGATGTGGTGATGCAACTACTATCTTATCGGTGCACCATTCCATCTAGTAGTTGCATCCTTATGTGTTTTTTGGCCTTTTGACACATGGTTTGACACATGGAGTCCCTGGAGTCATTGCATGTGTTCTTTTCCAAACCACTTTGATCCACATGATCACACACACTCTAGTGGATGTGGTGATGCAACTACTGTCACCCCATTGTACCATTCCATGCGGTAGTTGCATTCCTATGTGTATTTGGGCCTTTTGACACATGGTTTCACACATGGAATCTATGGAGTCAATGCATGAGTTATTTTCCAAACCACGTTGATCCACATGAGCACACACACTCCAATGGGTGTGGTGATGCAGCTTTTTCACACTGGTGCACATTCATATGTGTTTTTGGGCCTTTGGACACATGGTTTTCCAGATGGAGTCTCTGGAGTCATTGCATGTGTTTCTTTACAAACCACCTTGATCCACATGAGCACACACACTCCAATGGATGTGGTGATGCAACATATGTCACACTGGTGCACCATTCCATGTGGCAGTTGCATTCCTGTGTGTGTTTTGGGCCTTTTGACACATGGTTTGACACATGAAGTCTATAGAGTCATGTCATGTGTTCTTTTCAAAACCACTTTGATCCACATGTGCACATACACTCCAGTGGATGTGGTGATGCAACTTCTTTCACACTAGCGCACCATTCCATATGGCAGTTGCATTCCTATGTGTGTTTTGGGCCTTTCAACACATGGTTTGACACATGGACTGTCTACAGTCATCGCATCAAGGTTCTTTTCCAAATCACCTTGATCCATATAAGCAAACACACTCTAGTGGATGTGGTGATGCAACCTATGTCACACTGGTGCACCATTCCATGTGGCAGTTGCATTCCGATGTGTGTTTTGGGCCTTTAGACACATGGTTTGACACATGGACTCTCTAGAGTCATCGCATGTGTTCTTTTCCAAAGCACCTTCATCCATATAAGCAAACACACTCCAGTGGATGTGGTGATGCAACTTATGTCACACTGGTGCACCATTCAATGTGGCAGTTGCATTCCAAGGTGTTTTTGGGCCTTTTGACACATGGTTAGACACATGGAGTATCTGGAGTCATTGCATGTGTTCTTTTCCAAACCACCTTGATCCACATGAGCACACACACTTCAGTGGATGTGGTGATACAACTACTGTCAGACCGGTGCACCATTCCATGTGGGAGTTGCATTCCTATGTGTTTTTGGGCCTTTTGATATATGGTTTGACATATGGAGTCTCTAGAGTCATTACATGTGTTCTTTTCGAAACCATCTTTATCCAAATGAGGACACACACTCCAATGGATGTGGTGATGCATCTACTGTCTTACTGGTGCACCATTCCATGTGGCAGTTGCATTCTTATGTGTTTTGGGCCTTTTGACACATGGAGTCCCTGGAGTCATTGCATGTGTTCTTTTTCAAACCACCTTGCTCCACATGAGCGCACACCTTCCAGTGGATGTGGTGATGCAACTACTGTCACACCGGTGCACCATTCCATGTGGTAGCTGCATTCCAATGTGTATTTGGGCCTTTTGACACATGGTTCAACACATGGAGTCTGTGGAGTCATTTCATGTGTTATTTTCCAAACCACGTTGATCCACATGAGCACACACACTCCAATGCGTGTGGTGATGCAACATTTTCATGCCGGTGCACATTCCTATGTGTTTTTGGGACTTTGGACACATGGTTTTCCACATGGAGTCTCTGGAGTCACTTCATGTGTTTTTTCCAAACCACCTTGATCCACATGATCACACACACTCCAATGGATGTGGTGATGAAACATATGTCACACTGGTGCACCATTCCATGTTGTAGTTGCATTCCTCTGTGAGTTTTGGCCCTTTTGACACATGGTTTGACACATGGAGTCTCTAGAGTCATCGCATGTGTTCTTTTCGAAACCACCTTGATCCACATGTGCACACACACTCAAGTGGATGTGGTGATGCAACTACTATCTTACCTTTGCACCATTCCATGTGGGAGTTGCATTCCTAAGTGTATTAGGGCCTTATGTCACATGGTTTGACACATGGAGTCTCTTGATTCATTGCATGTGTTCTTTTCCAAACCACATTGATCCACATGAGCACACACACTCCAATGTGTGTGGTGATGAGACTTTTGTCTCACCGGTGCACCATTACATGTGGGAGTTGCATTCCTATGTGTTCTTTGGCCTTTTGACATAGGGTTTGCCACATGGAGTGTCTGGAGTCATTGCATGTGTTTTTTCCAAACCACCTTGATCCACATGACCAAACACACTCAAATGGCTGTGGTAATGCAACATATATATCACCAGTGCACCATTCTATGTGAGAGATGCATTCCAAGGTGTCTTTGGGCCTTTTGATACATGGTTCGACACATTGAGGATCTGAAGTCATTGCATGTGTTTTTTTCCAAACCACCTTGATCCACATGAGCACACACACTCCAGTGGATGTGGTGATGCAACTTCTATCACACTGGCGCACCATTCTGTGTGGCACTTGCATTCCTATGGGTGTATTGGGCTTTTCAACACATGGTTTAACACATGGACTCTACAGTCGTCGCATGTGTTCTTTTCCAAACCACCTAGATCCATATAAGAAAACACACTCCAGTGGATGTGGTGATGCAACTTATGTCACACTAGTGCACCATTCCATGTGGAAGTTGCATTCCAAGGTGTTTTTGGGCCTTTTGACACATGGTTAGATACATGGAGTATCTGGAGTCATTGCATGTATTCTTTTCTAAACCACCTTGATCCACATGAGCACACACACTCCAGTGGATGTGGTGATGCACCTACTGTCAGACCGGTGCACCATTCCATGTGGTAGTTGCATTCCTATGTGTATTTGGCCTTTTGACACATGGTTTTACACATGGAGTCTATGGAGTCACTACATGTGTTCTTTTCCAGCCACGTTGATCCACATGAGCACACACACAACAATGGGTGTGGTGATGCAATGTTTTTCACACCGGTGCATATTCCTATGTTTTTTGGGCCTTTGGACACATGGTTTTTCCACATGGAGTCTCTAGAGTCATTGCATGTGTTTTTTCCAAACCACCTAGATCCACATGAGCACACACACTCCAATGGATGTGGTGATGTGACTCATGTCACACTGGTGCACCATTCCATGTGGCAGTTGCATTCCTCTGAGTGTTTTGGGCTTTTTGATACATGGTTTGACACATGGAGTCTCTAGAGTCATCGCATGTGTTCTTTTCGAAACCACGTTGATCCACATGTGCACACACACTCTAGTGGATGTGGTGATGCCACTACTATATTACCTTTGCACCATTCCACGTGGGAGTTGCATGTGTTCTTTTCAAAACCACGGTAATCCACATGATAACACACACTCTAATGGGTGTGGTGATTCGGCTTTTGCACACTGGTGCACCATTCCATGTGGGAGTTGCATTCCTATGTGTTTTTGGGCCTTTTGACATATGGTTTGCCACATGGAGTGTCTGGAGTCATTGTATGTGTTTTTTCCAAACCACCTAGATCCACATGACCACACATACTCAAATGGCTATGGTAATGCACCTTATATCACACCGGTGCACCATTCCATGTGGGAGATGCATTCCAAGGTGTCTTTGGGCCTTTCAACACATGGTTTGACACATGGACTCTCTACAGTCATCGCATGTGTTCTTTTCCAAACCACCTTCATCCATATAATAAAACACATTCCAGTGGATGCGGTGATGCAACTTATGTCACACTGGTGCACCATTCCTTGTGACAGTTGCATTCCTATGTGTGTTTTGGGCCTTTTGACACATGGACTCTCTAGAGTCATCGCATGTGTTCTTTTCCAGAGCACCTTGACCATATAAGCAAACACACTCCAGTGGATGTGGTGATGCAACTTATGTCACACTGGTGCAACATTCCATGTGAAAGTTGCATTCCAAGGTGTTTTGGGCCTTTTGACACATGGTTTGACACATGGAGTATCTGCAGTCATTACATGTGTTCTTTTCCAAACCACCTTGATCCACATGAGCACACACACTTCAGTGGCAGTGGTGATACAACTACTGGAAGACCAGTGCACCATTCCATGTGGGAGTTGCACTCCTATGTGTTTTTGGGACTTTTAATATATGGTTTGACATATGGAGTCTCCAGAGTCATTACATGTGTTCTTTTCCAAACCACCTTTATCCAAATGAGGACAGACAATCCAATGGACGTGGTGATGCAACTACTGACTTACCGGTGCACCATTCCATGTGGCAATTGCATTCTTATGTGTTTTTGGGTATTTGGACACATGGTTTGACACATGGAGTCTCTAGAGTCATTGCACATGTTCTTTTCCAAACCACCTTGATCCACATGAGCACACACACTCTAATGGATGTGGTGATGCAACTACTAGCACATCGGTGCACCATTCCATGTGGGAGTTGCATTCCTATGTGTTTTTGGCCCTTTTGACACATGGTGTGACATATGTAGTCTCTAGAGTGATTACATGTGTTCTTTTCCAAACAACCTTCATCCATATGAGCACACACACTCCAGTGGATGTGGTGATGCAACTACTGTCTTACCGGTGCACCATTCCATGTTGAAGTTGCATTCCTTTGTGTGTTGGGGCCTTTTGACACATGGTTTGGCACATGGAATCTCTAGAGTCATTGCATGTGTTATTTTCCAAACCACCTTGATCCACATGACCACACATACTCGAATGGCTATGGTAATGCAACTTATATCACACCAGTGCACCACCTGTGGGAGATGCATTCCAAGGTGTCTTTGGGCCTTTTGACACATGGTTTGACACACTGAGGCTCTGGAGTCATTGCGTGTTTTTTTCCAAACCACCTTGATCCAGATGATCACACACACTCCTGTGGATGTGGTGATGCAACTTCTGTCACACTGGCGCACCATTCCATGTGGCAGTTGCATTGCTATGTGTGTTTTGGGCCTTTCAACACATGGTTTGACACATGGACTCTCTATAGTTAGTGCATGTGTTCTTTTCCAAATCACCTTGATCCATATAAGAAAACACACTCCAATGGATGCGGTGATACAACTTTTGTCACACTGGTGCACCATTCCATGTGGCAGTTTCATTCCAAGGTGTTTTTTGGCCTTTTGACACATGGTTTGACACACGGAGTATCTCGAGTCATTGCATGTGTTCTTTTCGAAACCACCTTGATCCAAATGAGCACACACACTCTAGTGGATGTGGTGATGCAACTATTGTCAGACCGGTGCACCATTCCATGTGGGAATTACATTCCTATGTGTTTTTGGGACTTTTGACATATGGTTTGACACATGGAGTCTCTAGAGTCATTGCATGTGTTGTTTTCTAAAACACCTTGATCTAGATGATCACACACACTTCAGTGGGTGTGGTGATGCAACTACTGTCTTACTGGTGCACCATTCCATGTGGCCGTTGCATTCTTATGTATTTTTGGGTTTTTTGACACATGGTTTGACACATGGAGTCTCTGGAGTCATTTCACCTATTCTTTTCCAAATCACCCCGATCCACATGAGCACACACACTATAGTGGATGTGGTGATGCAACTACTATCACACTGGTGCACCATTCCATGTGGGAGTTGCATTCCTATGTGTTTTTGGGCCTTTTGACACATGGTTTGACACATGGAGTCTCTAGAGTCATTGCATGTGTTATTTTCCAAACCACCTTGATCCATAGGAGCACATAGTCCAGTGGATGTGGTGATGCAACTACTGTCACACCAGTGCACCATTCCATGTGGTAGTTTGTAGCCCCCGGGTAAAATCACTACTACAAAATCGTGTGTTGTTTTTATTTTGTGCATCATCATGACCACATGCTCATGTCATCATGCACATTGCATTTTAGCATCGTCATGTCACCATGCATCTTTTGGCTAAAGACTATTTTATAAAAGCATCTCTTTGTTTTCCAAATAATCCCTCTTTATTTTAAATATAAAACCCTCGATCCGCCTGGATCTTTTATTTGTCTAAACTATTTTACAAAAGAATATTTCAAACTAAATAAAAATATAAACTATTTTACTTGGGGAGGTCGTGACCGCCTAGGCCCAAAAGCTTTGCTAGCAGCAACCTACTACCTAGATAAAAACCCTAACCCGAACCACCTCCTAGTCCTACCTAGAGGCTGCCGCCACCTATCTAAAACCCTATCCGACCCACACCCCAGTCTACCCTGGTGGCCACACCTATGACGCACCCGTGCGGCACACATCGCGCTACGCATGACTCGACGCCTACCGACATGCTACCACACACCCCGCGTGCAGCAACGCAAGAGATACGATGCACCCTGTCACGTCTCTCGCCCACCACCTACCGCTTCCCTGGCTCACCCCACCAACAACGGCCCTAGGCCCACCACCCTACGTACGACCCATGCCCCACGATCCCCTCTTCCTTGCGATGAACGCGAGCGATGCCTTCTGCAACCCCCGCTCCCTCAACACCCCATCCCCTCGCGCACTGCTGCCTGCGCTCGATGTAGCACTATCGCCTCCCTGCTGGATCCCTACCACCTGGAGCAAACCCTAGCAGGCCCCGCTTCTCTCCACTTCGAAAGCTTCCAGCAAGCCTAGCTCCTCGACACCCTCGCCCTTCCCCATGCATCGTCCCTGCCGGTAGGCGCCGCCTTGCGTCGACACGGCTGCTATCGTGTCGTTCCTCGCTACCAGGATGAACCTCGCTCAATCCCACCACCACCGGAGCCTGGTCCTTCATTTCGCCTCTCCCGCGACCCGGGCCCCAAGATCGCCAAGCTCTGCCTGCTTCGCCCTGCCATCCCACCGCTTCGAGCGACCCGCGGACGTGCGCCTCCTCCCGAGCCGACCATATGAGCCCGCGTGGCCGTCGCCTTCCTTGCCCCCTACGCGCCACCACAGGTACCCTCCTGACGAGGGTTTAACTCATCAATGCCCATTGTTATGGACTTGGGTTTTGGAGAAGGAGGGAGCGCTGGAAGCATCAATCGGCTAGCAAACAAGCACATAGGGATGCAAGGTTTACTCAGGTTCAGGCCTCGTAGAGGTCCCTACTCCTACTTGTCTGCTCTTGGAAATAACGAAGGAATCGAAGATTACAGGGGCATGCAGATGCAATCTGGCGAGAGTTGTGGAAACTAGGGTTGCGTGTGTTCTCCTTGCCGCGCCCTCCTAGCCTTTATATATATAAGCAAGGTCCTAGGTAGCAGGACGAGTCGGTTACAGATTATGGTTTTCCCTTTAAACTTTTTATCTTTAAACTTCTTCTTGTCTCGCAAGTCATCGAGAGTCCATAGGCCACTCGAAGTCTTCATTGGGCCGTGGCATCGCCATAGGCTTCCACCGTATCTGGACCGAATATACCAAACTCGAGTACATGCAGGGTATACCCATGGTAGTGTCCAGTGGAATCGTAGATTCGACTGGGGACTTTATGAAGCCTTTCGAGTGCATGACAGAGTATTTTTTTCGAGTGTTTTGTTTATATCATAGGGATTTTTGATATGCGTGCCTGATTTGACCGATGCATCGGTATCAGTTAACTGCCTTAGGGAAACACAACGCAATCTACTCGAACTCGAGTCCCCGGACTCAAATTCGGAAAAGTGCTGGTGTAATCGACTCAAGCCACGAAGGTCTTACAGGAGTCGAAATCTAGTATAGGGTGTGAGCACTCGACACGTCCATCAAGGCATGTTCATCATACCTGTAGGCACGGATATATTTCTGGTAGTGCGTAGCAAATGCGTTGCCAGGCCTTATTCAGGTCTTATCTTCGCGCTGCAAGCGCAACATCCAAATTTTTTGTCATCGCGGAGATGATTCGGGTGACCCAGGAGACGCAGTCTCTTTGTAGAAAAAATATGAGGCAGTGTCGCCATAGACTTCGAGTGTGGATGTTATCAACACAGTACGATGTACAAATTATCATAGGGTGCGCGACCAGCGCTCCCTATGGGAGTAGCCCCCGAGTGCCTAGTTGAGTCGAAGACTTAGGCAGGGACTAAAGAACTTTCGCGACTGCTGTCGTATTTTGTTTACTTGTTTCAGCCGAACTTGTTTCCAGTGCTCCCTATGGGAGTAACCCATGATCCATCATTGAGTGGTTGGGTAAATCTTGAATGTCCATATTCCTGCATATAAAGAAAATCGTAGGGTGCGCGACCAGCGCTCCCTATGGGAGTAGCCTCCGAGTGCTTGGTGGAGTCGAAGACTCGAGCAAGGACTAAAGTAGTTGAAGTCTTCTAGTGTTCAATTTGATGACATCAGTGCTGACGATGTGATGATCTTAGTTGCCCGCGTGAGCGGCTTTGACGGGACGTGACGAGCAGTGGGTCCCATTTTCTGACCCTGACTTGACCGGACGTGCGTAATCTTTCATTTTAACTACGCCTCCTCGATTTCCGCGTGTAATGGAGGTAGTGGGGGACGGTTCATGTTTTAGTTTCTCCACGTGTCTATCGTGATGTGCGCCACACGTCCAATAGGGTTTTTGCTGGCCGTTGGATTGCATCCGCCAGGGGGTTAAGTAGTAGCGTAGCTGCGGTAATTTCTCATCTGCTCTTTCTCTACTTTGTGCCTCCATCACCATTGCTCCTGCTCTCTGTCTCTTAGAGTTCGTCCTGTTTCGCGGCGCTGGACCAACTCCGTGTGTTTCCGAGTTATTTCCTCCGCTCGCATCGGCACTGCAAGATGGGGAAGAAGAAAGGAGGCACTGCCGCTGAGTCCGCCGTCGCCATTGCTGCTATCAAGAAGAAAGGCGGCTCCACCGCTGCGGGCACCAGCACCACCGGCGCTGGGAAGAAGAAGGGGGCAGGCACCCACGTCACCAATGGTGCGTGGTGCGCGTCCATCATCAAATCGTCCGAGCTCCGTCTTCTTCATCAAGATGGAGTTCTGTCTCCCATGGTTGGTGACTCACGAGTGCCTGGTGGTGAGGTAACTCCTTGTCCTCCTGCTGGTTTCTGGGTGATGTTCCTAGCGTTTATCATCCGCGGTCTATCTCTGCCCCTGCATCCTTTCTTTAGGGGCCTCCTTTGTTTCTATGGGCTCCAGCTGCATCAGCTGTCCCCCAACTCTATTCTCCACATCACCTGCTATATTACACTTTGCGAGTGCTGACTCCGAATCGAGCCACACTTTGGTCTCTTCAAACGGCTTTTCAAGCTGAAACGTCAGTCGGCATCTAGCTCCGTAGTCTACGACATAGGAGGCTACGGGGTCCATGTCGACTCCTCCATCACATACTTCGATATCAAGCTCATGGCATCCGTCCAAGGGTGGAGAGACAAGTGGTTCTACATCCACGACCAGAAGGCTGACGGAGAGCACTTCGGACTCGCACCTTTTGATCCCGCGATGCCGTGCAAGAGGAGGCATTCTTGGAAGAACGTGGTGATGCCCCGTGAGTCTGAAGAGACAGAAGTGCTGTACGAGCGCGTCTGCGACCTCGAGAGTCGCATGGGTAAAGAAGAGGGAGGTTGCGCTCTCATGCGCACATGGTTGCGCCGTCGCATCCAGCCCGTGCAGGCCCAGAATCCACCCCATGTTCCAATGGGCTAGTGCGGATGATGTCACTCGCGTATCTGCCGATGGCATTTCCGCGAGTGAAGTAGATAAGAGGGTGCGACTATTGACCAAGTACACTGCCAAGGATGTACTCCCCAGTGAACCAGTCGTACCTCCATTTGATGCTTCTAACCGTCCTCCTGAGGTATGATTGTGCTACGAAGTAGCTTTATTTGTCGAGCGCTTCTGATTTTCTTGACATGTGGTGACTTGTTTTCTGTATGCAGGATTGGAAGGTTTCTCCCAGTTTGCCCCCTCTTCCTAAGGGAGTTATTACTCGCGAAGTAGATGAAGAGGACAAGTCGGAATCGACCTTCCCATTTGAAGAGGAGGAGGAAGCCCCCGAGTCCAGCAGTCTGAACACTCGCAAGAGTGCGCGCAACAAAGATTCAGATGTGTCGTCTCCTTCGACTCTAGAAGGCCCGGCTATTGGTGCGGAGTCGACAATTCCTGCTATTCCTGTGAGCTCCATGGCGCCAGCTGCCCGCAAGAAGATGCGGCTGCCGAAGGAGTCGTCGGAGTCGGAGGACCAAACCTTCGATTTTGATAAGTTTGACTGGTAAGTATACAATTCTCATCTTGGTTCTTTTTGGAGTTGCATTTCCTGATGTTGGTTTTGTTCCGTAGTCAACCGACGTCGTCATCTTCTGGCGACGTCCAATTTTTGAAGGAATCTAGAGTCGCGGACTCCAAGGCCAAGGAAGTGGCTGAGCAAAATCCTTCTCCTCCATTGGTGGCCCACTCTGGGCACAATTCATTAAGTTCTCCACATGCTATAGAACACCAGATGGTTGTCCGGATGACTGCGCGGCAATCGACTTCGTAGTCTCTGGAGGAGCACGTATGTGTGATGTTGCTTTTACTTGTAGTCGAATTAGTCATCCATGCTATCTGCTGATCCTTTTGTTTTTTCTCCCGTTGCAGCTTATTGTGAAGGAGGCTGCTCGCCTGGCGGAGTAAGTACTTACAATGGGTCGTCAGCACGCCTTGCTAGACAATCGCCAATCATGGTGGAAAGTTAGTATTTTTTGCTTCTTCTTCTTCATCCTTGCGATGTTTTTATATACTCGACTGATGGTCCATCTTGTATGTTTTGCAGCCGAGCATAACGTGCTTCTTCGCGAAGCCGCTTCTCTTGAAAAGACGCTCGCCGCGGCGGTGAATAGTCGCGACGAGGCAGTCGCTGCGCTTGATAAATCGCGGAAACGTGAAGAGGATTTGCACGCCTCCATCGCTGCGAGGGAGAAGTTGTTTGAAGAACAGCTCTTCTCGATTGACAAGTCTCTTTCAGGTATTTTTCCTTTTGTGTCTTAACTGCTTCTTTCTTCAATGTCTTGATATTGTGCTGATGCTTTGTTCTGTGTAGATGCTGGCGGTTCAAGCTTTGCCGCCCAAGCGCTTCATCACGATGATGCCTTGGAAGGTGCTATCGCGGCAGTCGAAGACCGTAGCGCGTCCATTCAAGGAATGCTGACCAAAGCTAAGGGCGTTCTCAGTCGCATCCGTGAGGAGCTGGCGCCCAAGGCTGAGCTGATTGAGAACTTGGATGACCTGGTGGAGTCCCTCGCTAGAGGTACCTCTCGGATTTCAGGAAATCGCACTACGCGGTCGATGCCACCATGGCACTCGCCATGGTGCAAGCCCATGGAGTGGAGATGGATCCAGCTGCAGTCTCCAAGGCGATGCCCGTTGGCGCAGATGGGCAACAGGTAGTTTTTGCTCCCTTTGCAACTGTCTGCGGCAAGTACGGGCCACAACTCATCAACATAGTCGCCAAGTATTCTGAGGAGCTGCAGCAAGCTAAGAAGGCGGCGAAGGCTGCGGCGTCAGGGGCCTGGTGGGAAGTCTGTGGCGTCTGATACCGCCATGGAATCGATGAAGCCTCCGAAGCCGAAGTCCAAGTCGAAGAAGCAAGCTGCTCCTTAGTAGTTATATTTGTAATAGTTAATGGCTTGATCCCTTTTGTCTAGAACATGCCACTGGCAGGTGTCTCTGTTGATACTTTGTTATGTTTTGAATGCACTTGAGTTTTTGTCCATGTGTTGCTTGGTCTTCTTGTTATCTCTTGCTTGGCTTGTGATAGGGCACATCGAGTGGTCCTTCGAGTGAGCCGCGGGATCCGCCATCCACTTATGACACCTTAGCGCAGTCGCACTCAAGGGTGGATGAGCTGTCTCTACTTTCACGACTGCATAATCGCGTTAAGCAGCTGGAACACGAACTGCCCGTCCTCCACGGTAACGCGGATGTATGGAAGTCGAGGGCGGAGAAGGCCACCCCCTGAGGGCAATATCTACTAGGGGAGGTAACACAGCTGGGTGACCAGTTCAAGTGTTAGCTTTCTGCCTCCTTATCTTTTCTTGTAGTCAATTGCGGTAGTTCGTTGTCTTCATACTTTTGCCTCTTGCTTGGTATAGTTGTCAGCACGCGTCATCCGCAGGATGAGAAGGACATGATCGCCATTCGTATGAACGACCTGACTCAGGAACAGCTTCAGGCAAGTGGGTACTTCTAGGTGGTTCATGATCGCGCAATCACACTTGCGACCCTGCAGGATCGTGCCTCGTGAGTGCTTCATTTTCAGAAGAAATTGCAATGTTTCCACTGGACGTCGTTCCTTCGAGCCTGTTGGCTCTCCTTGCTAAGTTTCAAGACTTGAGTGCAGTCCGCGAGTGTGTGCGGCAACAGTTAGTGTCTGGTGCCAAGGCTGCGTTGTCGCTGGTGCGACTGCATAGGGCTGATGTTGATGTTGCAGCTGTTGCTGCTGGTCCGCCGACTCCACCGACAGGTTTGACCTCGAATATGGTTCCTCATTACCAAGTGGTTGATCGCCCAGCGGAGGAAATTGTCGACTAAAGTTCATATTTATGTTGTATATAATTTATTAATATTGATATGTAAGGAGCTTGCTAGCTTGTATGTTTTGCGAGTGCGTTGCACTGTGTGATTCCTTTTCATTAGCCTGACGTGTGTTTATCTCAGCACCTTGCCAACCTGCCAGGTGCGTTGCAGCTGGGTTGGTGTTTGTCAAGGGTTCGATATTGCGTCCGCTACTCGGGATATCGCGATTGGTTCGTAGAATAGTTGTGTAAAGGGTGGCGCAGCCCCCGAGTGATATGGCTAGAAAAATACAGAGTTTCGGGGCACTTAGCTTTATTTATTTGTAGAACAATACGAGGTACAATGTGTGGCTAAGTAGCCTGGCTGAAAAGCTTTATTTGTAATGTAAAAGGAAGAAAAACGACTAAGGGTAGAAGCGTCGCAGTTGCCCGATGTTCCAGGGGTTGGAGTATGCGGCTCCCGTCTCAAAATCTTTGAGGCGATAGGCGCCACCTGGGATTACTTCTGTAATCACTTATGGTCCTTCCCTAGGGGACTCGAGCTTGAGGTACCCTTGCTGCTTCAGTCGCAGGACCAGGTCTCCTTCAACGAAGGACCTAGGGCGTAGCCTTCTGCTGTGATAGTTGCGCAGGTTCTACTGGTAGATCGTCGATCTTTCTGCTGCAATTTCTCGTGCCTCATTAAGGAGGTCGATGGAGTCTTCGAGTGCAAGAGTTGACTCCTGCTCGCTGTAAGCAACCACTCGCGGGGCTTTGTATCGTACCTTTGCGGGTAGCACTGCTTCAGCACCATGCACCATGAAGAACAGGGTGCACCCCGTGGCACTGTTTGGGGTTGTGCGTAGGCTCCAGAGTATGGATTGCAGCTCATCTAGCCAGCATCCTGTGGCTTGTTCGAGTGGCCTAAGGAGTCGCTTCTTGATTCCGCCGCAGACGAGCTCGTTGGCCTTTTCGACTTGACCGTTGGTCTGTGGATGAGCTACGGAGGCATAGCTTACATTGATACCCAGGTTTTCGCAGAAACCCTGGAACTCCTTAGAGGTGAAGTTCGTTCCATTGTCCGTGATGATGCTGTGTGGCACTCCGAAGCGATAGACAATGGACTCGAAGAACTTGAATGCACTGGCTCCTGACTGGTTTGTCACCGGCATGGCCTCTATCCACTTGGTGAATTTGTCGACTTCGACCAAGAGGTAGACGTAGCCTCCTCGTGAGGACTTTGGGAGCTTGCCGACCATGTCGAGTCCCCATTGCGCGAAGGGCCAAGCTGTGGTATTGGCCGGAGTTCCGCGCCAGGTGCGTGCAGTTTGTTCGCGAATCACTGGCAAGCGTTGCATCTTTGGACGATGTCCTTGGCGTCACGCATGGCCGTGGGCCAGTAGAATCCAGCTCGTAGAGCTTTGGCGACGAGGGCGCGACTACCGGCATGGTGCCCACAAGTCCCTTCGTGAATGTCGAGGAGGACGGCTCTTCCGTCTGTGTTGGAGATGCACCGTTGGAGTACTCCTGTGATGTTGCGCTTGTATAGTTCACCTTTGATGACGGCGAATGCCTTGGATCGCCGTGCGATGTATCGCGTGTCAGTCGGGTCGTCCGGTAGCCTCTTGCTGAGAAGATTGGTGATGTAGGGTTGTGTCCAAGATGACTCGATCATCATGATCCCCATTGGTCGCTCAAGTCCTGTGTCGAGCTCCAGGTCATCGAGTGCCCTTGGCTCATTGGGCGGCATAGCCCCCGAGTCCGTTGTTGCGCTTGTTTTCTTCTTTACGGCCTTTGGCTTGATGGAGCGTTCGCAGATACGCTCGAGAAATACCCCACGTGGTATGGGGGCGCAGGTGGAGCCAATGTTGGCGAGTGCATCCGCCTCTTCATTACTTTCACGGCATACGTGCCGCAGCTCACAGCCGTCAAAGTCCCCTTCGAGTGTGTCGTAGAGGTCGCGGTAGGCAATCATATTGTCATTCAGCGCATCGCACTCGTGCATCGTTTGGTTGATGACCAGTTTGGAGTCGCCGTAGATGATGAGCCTTTTGGCGCCACAGGCTTTCGCCATCCGCATCCCGTGCAGTAGGGCCTCGTATTCAGCTTCATTGTTGGAGTCGGTGAACTGCATTCGCATAATATATTTCAGCTTGTCTCCTTGGGGCGATGTCAGTATGACACCTGCGCCAGCTCCGTCCTTTCGCTTGGATCCGTCGAAGTGCATTATCCAGAGGTAAGACATATCTGGTTTTTCGGGGAGCTGATTCTCCATCCAGTGCACGAGGAAATCAGGGAGAACTTGCGACTTGATCGCGTTGCGCTTTTCATATGTAATGTCTCATGGCGATAACTTGATTCCCCAAAGCGCGACTCGTCGGGTGGGGTCGGGGTTGTTGAGGATGTGCCCAAGCGGGGCGTCGTTGACCACCACGATTGGGTGCTCCTGGAAGTAGTGGCGCAGTCGCTTGGCTGTCAGGAAGACGCCGTATGCCAGTTTCTGGTACTGCGGGTACAGCTGTTTTGTTGGCGTGAGCACCTTGCTGAGGTAGTAAACTGGGCGCTACACCCCGTGGACCTTGTTTTCCTCGGCTCGCTCCACCACGAGCACTGTGCTGACCACCTGGTTGGTGGCGGAGATGTATAGCAACAATGGTTCTCTTTCGCGTGGGGTCACCAGTACTGGTGAGGTAGATAGTAGACGCTTGAGGTCTTCGAATGCTTCCTGCGCTTCATTGGTCCACTCGAACTTGTCAGTTTTGCGGAGAAGTTGGTAGAAGGGCAGTGCCTTTTTGCCCATTCGACTATTGAATCGACTGAGCGCCGCAATTCGCCCAGCTAGCTGATGGACTCCTCTTACGTTTTTCAGCTTCTCCGTGGCCAGTATGGCTATTATTTTCTTTGGGTTTGCCTCGATCCATCTTGCAGAGATGAGATACCCAAGTAGTTGCCTAGATGGTACGCCGAAGGCCCATTTGTCCGGATTGAGCTTGATCCGGTAGCGGTCGAGGTTGGCGAAGGTTTCACGTAAATCGTCGATTAGCGAAGCTTCCTCTTTGGTTTTGATTATGATGTCGTCAACATAGACTTGGATGTTGCGACCAAGTTGGTTCTTGAGGCAAGCCTGCATGCACCGCTGATAGGTGGCTCCTGCGTTGTTTAGCCCGAAGGGCATTGTGTTGTACCAGAACACACCAAAAGGCGTTGTAAACGCTGTTTTCTCTTGCACCTCCTCCTTCATTCGAATCTGATTATAGCCTGAGTAGGCGTCGAGGAAGTAGAGATGCTCACATCCCACGGTGGAGTCGATGATCTGGTCGATTCGCAGCAGCGGGAAGTGATCCTTTGGGCAATGCTTATTCAGGGAGGTGAATTCCACGCACATCCGTAGGATATCCGTGTCCTTTTTGGGTACCAGCACCGTGTTGGCGAGCCAGGTACTTTCCCTGATCTCGCGTATGAATTTGGCATCAAGGAGTCTGTTGATCTCCATTCCGACCGCTTTTGCTCTTGGTTCAGACAGTCGCCGAATTGTTTGTTTGACTGGCCTTGCGTCTGGGTTGACGTTGAGTGCGTGCTCGGTGAATTCCCTGGGGACCCATGGCATGTCCGCTGGACACCAGGCGAAGATTTCCTAGTGCTCACGGAGGAATTTGACGAGCGCGAGTTCCTATGCGGGACTCAAGTTGTTGGCGATGAGGGCCATCTTGGCTGGGTCCGATGGGTGGACCTGAACTTTCTTCATGTGCAGACCGTTGTATGTCGAAGGACAGGTCGGGTGAACTTGGCTGGCTCAGGGGAGGCAGACTGTTGTCTGTCGACTCCTTCAATCTTGCGAGTTCTTCCTGCATGCCGAAGGACTAGGAAATTCTGTTGAATTCCCTATCGCAGCTGTCGGATCTCTCGAAGCTCCTATTGATTGTGATGACGCCATTTGGGCCTGGCATTTTCATCTGCAGGTAGGCGTAGTGCGGTACTGCCATGAACCTAGCGAACGCGACGCGCCCGAGGATGAAGTGGTACTGTGAGGGCCAGTCGACGAGTTCGAAGTCGATGCGTTCACGTCGAAAGATTTTGGCGTGCTAAATATGACGTCGAGGTTGATTTTGCCCAGGGGATATATGCCCTTGCCTAGGACGATGCCGTGGAATGTCGTGTCCGAGACCTCTAGGCAGGTCAGAGGGATCCTCATCACTCGCAAGGTACTTGTGAACATGAGGTTAATGCCACTTCCACCATCCACGAAGACGCGACTCATGTCGAAGCCTCCGATCAGTGCCTCGAGTACGAGGGGATAGTGGCCTGGGCGAGGTACTTGGCGCGGGTGGTCGCGCTTGTCGAAGGTGATGCAGGAGTCGCTTCCACTGAGGTACTCAGTGGTGGGTGGTGGTGAGTTTGTCGCCAAGTTAACTTGGCGAGTAATGGCCTTCTGCACCCGATTCGAGGGGCGTCCCTTTTGGATCATCATGTTGCCCACAGCCCATGGGTAGGGCTCGCCGCCTTGATTGTGGACCGGTGCAGCAGCTCCATGTGCTACAGCGCCTGGGGCGACTCCGTAGCCCATGTTGACTGCGTCGCGATTCATCCGAGCCAAACCCTCGTGGAGCTTGAGGAACTCGTGGAAATCCTTGAGAAGGTGGCTGGATTTCTTCTTGCCGTCGTGATTGTCGATGTAGAAGTGCATGTTGCACGGCTCGGACAGTTTGTCCTTGATTGTTGTCGCGGGTGCCTCTTCGCGAGTGCGGCGCTGCCATACTTGCATGGTTTTCCCGGAGTCGTGGTGTCCACTTCTGCGATAGCCGCTGTTGCGGTTGTTGTCGCGCCTGTCGATGTAGCCGACGGTGACCATGTTGATGTCGTCGCGATCATCGTAGATGCGCATTCGACGTTTGCTTCGGCGATCGCGTCTGCGTTCGAGTTCTGCTTCATCATCGGAGTGAACGCAGTTTTTCACCCAGTCTTCTCCATCTGCCCACCGATTCGCGATTTCCATCAAGTGGTCAATTGTTTTGGGCTTCGAGCGGCCCAGATCCTCCCTGAGCTCTATGCGGCGAACGTCGTCGTTGAATGCGTCGATTGCGCGATCCTCCAAGATATTTTCTGCGGAGTTCTTGATGATGGACCTCCTCTGGATGTACGAGCGTAGCGATTCGCCCGACCTTTGCTGGCAGCACCTTAGTTCTTCGATTGACGCGGGATTTTTGTAGGTACCCTTGAATGTGCGCACAAAGCTGTAGACCAGCTCTTCCCAGCTGCGAATGGATCCGCGTGGGAGGTTGTTGATCCATGCTTGGGCGGCGCCCTGCAGCTGTAGCTGCAGGCATTGCATGGCCGTGCTTCGACTCCCGCCATGGAGCCTAACAGAGGAGATGTGGTCCTCTAACTAGATTTTCAGGTCCTACAAGCCGTCAAATTTTGGGTTCTCTGATGGGAGCTTGAACCCTTTGGGCATTCGCTTCTGCCTGATAGCCCTGCTGAAGCATCTAGCGCCACAGAGCTCTATGTCTTCATCCTCTGAGTCAGTCGATCGGGCACGTCGTGCCCTTGACTTGTCGATTTTGCACTGCGTGATGTCATCACACGCATCGTAGTCGTGGTCGTGTCGTCGTGAGCAGCGACGTCGAGACAAATCGTGACTGTCATCGCTGGACGAGGGTGAGGAATAGCGTGTTGCCAGAGCCTTGATTTTCTTCGGCTCCGGCGTTGGTTCTTTGTCGAGATCGGCCTCGATTAACCCCAATCCCGCGATCGTAGATCGGTGCATGGCAGCTCGGGGATCTCCAGCTGGCGGCTGGTTGTTGAGGAGGTACATGGTGGCTGCTGTCACCGCAGCTTGCGGCGTCTTTGGGACCACATTGCCCCGTGTGTCAACTATCATAGAGCTGAAGTCGAGGATTTTCGCAGCTTCTATGCGCTCCTGCAAAGTGAGTTGGGCCATTCGAGATCGCCTCTTGTTGGCCACATACTCGTTTCCCTTGGAGGAGGATCCTCCATGGGAGGAGAGCCCAGCTCGTCGAAGACTTGACTCGTCCGCCGCCTTTTTACGCGCTTCGAGTTGCGCAATTGTTTGTAATTGGCATCTGTACTCCTCCTTTAGTAGCCAATGATAGCCCATCAGCAGATCTTGCGGTGTGCCGGGAGGCAGGGGATTGCCTCGCAGGGCTTCTCAGCAACGAGCCCACTCGAGATTGTTGAGCTTGATCACGACATGTTCACTAGTGTGTTCGTTCACCATGGTTGGAGGTTCGACTGTCCCTCCATTGTTGACGGGTGCGCCATTGCCACCATTGGCGCGGCCGCCATTGGGTGGTCTGCCGTTAGGTATGCCACCATTGGGTGGATTAGGGACGTTGCCACCATTGTCACGATTGGCGCTGGTTTTGCCGGCGTTGATGACGACGCACATGAAGTGGTTGGGGAAGCTGTTGCTTCCGCAACTTTCGGATCCGAAGCCATAAACCCCATCTTTCGTTGCTAGGACACCCAGATCGGATCCGCGACTGTTGTCACTGTCCGTGCTCTCAGTTGTTGCTTAGGTTGTTGAGCTCTCTAAGGGCGCCGATTGGTGGCAGTAAGCACGATGCTGGAGCAATCGCGGATGTCGTTGGCTGGTCAGGCATGCGAAGCGTGCCCCTCTGACCAACTTGGAAGCGGAAGCTCCCATCGCCAGGCTAATTCCATCGCCCACGGACTCGAAAGCCGGTCGAGTGGCCGGCGTGTGGACGGTAAAGTCGAATGCACCGAAGAGCTGACGAATATCCGCTGTTGCGGAGTTATAGATCACGGTTGATGAGGCCGAAGAAGCCGCAACATCAGCACTCCCAATTCCCAGAGACGGTGCCAATTGACAAGGGTTTAACTCATCAATGCCCATTGTTATGGACTTGGGTTTGGAGAAGGACAGAGCGCTGGAAGCATCAATCGTCTAGCAAACAAGCACACAGGGACGCAAGGTTTACCCAGGTTCAGGCCTCGTAGAGGTCCCTACTCCTGCTTGTCTGCTCTTGAATTAATGAAGGAATCGAATATTACAGGGGCGCGCAGATGCAATCTGGCGTGAGTTGTGGAAACTAGGGTTGCGTGTATCCTCCTCGCCGCCCCCTCCTAGCCTTTATATAGATAGGCGAGGTCCCAGGTAGCAGGTCGAGTCGGTTATAGTTTAGGGTTTTTCCTTTAAACTTTCTATCTTTAAACTTGTCTCGCAAGTCATCGAGAGTCCATAGGCCAGTCGATGTCTTCATTGGGCCATGGCAATGCCGTGGGCTTCCACCATATCTGGACTGTATATACCAAACTCGAGTACCTGCAGGGTATACCCATGTCACCTCCCCTTTGGCCCACCGAGTTCCTCCCGGCCCCTACCACCTCTGCTTCAGGCCACCGCTGCTATGAGCCCGAGCACATCGCGCCTGTGGTGATACCGTGCGCCTCTGGCCGCCCCGTGGCAAGCTCTCCCCGCCACTAGTCACCTTGCTTCACGCGTAGAGACTTGCCCCGCCTCCATCTTCCATGTTGGTCTGACTCGAGGACCATGTTCTGTGCTCTGGTTGTTGCCCAGCGTGTAGGTGGCTTTGATATGCTGGAAGTATAGATGTCCCTATTCCAGTTAACCATGTCTACCAAGCTTGAAGACCCTAGTGTACATCATGTCGACAAGATCACCAACCCGGAACCACAAATTCCCATTCACGGAACCCGTGGCCAAAGAAGCTCTGTCATGGAACACCCCCAAGGACTTCAACATGGATAAGATCTACCACACGTAACCGAAGACCGTCGAACGCCGAGCTCTCCCTCCCAGAACCTGGAGACCTTCTTCATGGACGCCAAGTTTGCTGAGGCCCCAAGTCGTCCTTCACGGATCCAATGGCCAAGATCCTGAAGGACCCATATCCGAAGATTGATCCCGCCGAGACCGAACCCCGTCAAACCCCAAGATCTTCTGAACCCCAAATGTGTGACCCTTCCTGAGCCCTATTTTATAAATGCTATATAAAATTGTTGCACAGTAAATTGTTGATGTCGCATACAAATGGTGTGGTTTTGGGGCATTATGACAATTCACTCTTAATTAAATATGGAGGCTATATGCGGGCTATTCTAGTCTTATATTAACTACATATAAAATTGTGTAGCGAACCGATGCCATGTTTTGCTTTCTTAAGCTAACATTTAAATTGTGGGGTACCTAAATAACTTGAACCTTCTGATTAATTGTCGGGACCCCGGTTCCGCTTAATATTGCCTAATTGCACCACATATGTGCCATGTCATGCATCATATCATAAACATGCCGATTCTTTTTCCATAGTATTAAATAGTGCATCCGGTGTTTCTTTTAGTGTTTTGCTTCTTCGTGGATTAGGCCGATGATTTGATGCGAGTATCGACAAGTTCTTCGGATAATGTATCTTCAACAGTGTTTCCTAGGCAAGCAATCTCCCTCTTTCTACCTATTTTGCATTTATAGTCTTTATTTCCGCCTATTGATCTATTGCTATCCTGTTGCGATGCTCTAGTTTCCGTGTACCATTTATATTCCTTGTAGCCCCTATATTTCCTTGGACACATCCTATTGCCTATTGTTTGATAGATAGTTGGCTTTGTGAGTCGTAGTTGCTTGCTCAGGTGTTACTTCGCGTTGTTGTTGTTCCATCGTTGATGGAAGGTTGGTACATGCTTAATGGTGGAGATGATCATGGATTTCATTATAATTTGTTAATTAAAATGATGGAAATATATATAATGTAGAGGCACCGGCAGGTATTAGTCAATATTTGGTTTTTAACCGCCCACTTGTGTCCACCTAGGACCCGAGTTCTTGACACATGTTCCGAGATCGAGCACACTAACCACAGGTGGGTGTGTGAGCACCCCATCGGCTTACTACCTGATTTCAAAGTACTATGTTGGGGGTCATAAAGTAGTTTGGGGTATTATTACTATCCTGTAGTTATGCCATTCTTTACTGCTTTATTTGCGATTGCGCGTGGAGCGCCTATACTATTTAGGAACCTCGTGCCACATTTTCGCTATATCGACAAGCCCAGCCACACTTTTGGGTTCCCAGTCGTTTACAACCATCGTCACAAACCCTGGGTCCATCTCGGAGTTGTCTGACTTCATTGCGGGTAGCTTAGTGGGGTGGCCCCCATGTACTTACTTTAGGTCTAGGAAACTTCGTGTCTGAGGCCCCGTCGCATACAGTTGGGTGTATGTTCATGATCTTTCTCATATTCAGATCAGACAACAAGGGTTAAAGTGCGTGTGGATACTTTGGTGCACCCCTGCAGGGTTAAATCTTTTTGAAAAGCCATGTCCATGGTTATGGACGACTTGGAGCAGAGTTTCTCGATCATAGACAACTATAACTAAAGAATTGTTGTTACAATACGACTTGTATCGAATTCTAGACTCGCCGTGTACTCGCCTCAGTACTGACCGCTCCATTTTTTCCTTTGCCCTTTATCGGCACCCCTTTTGTTTTGACAGGTATAAGTTCGATGTCATTAGCAGGGTTACCCTTTTGGCTTGGCCTGGGCAGGGTTATGAACGCCATTGGTTATTCTTCAGGGCTCTTAGCCCCATTTGCCTCTTACCATACTCGGATGTGTATCATTTTCAAGGTGATTTGGATCTTTGTATTGTATATTTGCATTCTTGACTCATTGAATCGTTGTTGTATATATATGTTCTGTGGGTTCCATCATGGACTATTGTGTAATGATATTACTTCGTTTACCACCCACACACAAGTGCCTCGTGGGCATCTTTGAATTGTTTCTATACGGGTTTGGGGGAATCGGTAAAACTTGCATAGGGCCGATTCGAGGGTGTTACATAGTTGCATTCCTTTCTGTTTTGGGCCTTTGAATAGATGGTTTGACACATGGAGTCTCTTGAGTCATTGCATGTGTTCTTTTCCAAACACGGTTGATCCACATGAGCACACACACTCCAATGGGTGTGGTGATGCAACTTTTGTCACACCGATGCACCATTCCATGTGGGAGTTGCATTCCTATGTGTTTTTGGGCCTTTTGACACTTGCTTTGCCACATGGAATCTCTAGAGTCATTGCATGTGTTTTTTTCAAACAACCTTGATCCACATGACCACACACACTCAAATGGCTGTGGTGATGCAACTTATGTCATAACAGTGCACCATTCCATGTGGGAGATGCATTCCAAGGTGTCTTTGGGCCTTTTGACACATTGAGGCTCTAGAGTCAGTGCATGTGTTGTTTTCCAAACCACTTTGATCCACATGAGTACACACACTCCAGTGGATGTGGTGATGCAACTTATGTCACACTGGTGCACCATTCCATGTGGCAGATGCATTCCTATGCGTGTTTTGGGCCTTCTGACACATGGTTTGGCACATGGACTCTCTAGAGTCATCGCATGTTTTCTTTTCCAAACCACCTAGATCCATATAAGCAAACACAATCTAGTGGATGTGGTGATGAAACTTATGTCACACTAGAGCACCATTCTATGTGGCAGTTGCATTCCTATGTGTTTTTGGGCCTTTTTACATATGGTTTGACACATGGAGTCTTTGATGTCATTATATGTGTTATTTTCCAAATCACCTTGATCCACATGAGAACACACACTCGAGTGGATGTGGTGATGCAACTACTATCACACCGATGCACCATTCGATGTGGCAGTTGCATTCCAAGCTATTTTTGGGCCTTTTGACACATGGAGTCTCTGGAGTCATTGCATGTATTCTTTTATAAACCACCTTGATCCACCTGAGCACACACACTCTAGTGGTTATGGTGATGCAACTTCTGTCACACTAGTGCAGCATTCCATGTGGGAGTTGCATTCCTATGTGTTTTTGGGCCTTTTGACACATGGTTTGGCACATGGAGTCTCTGGAGTCATTGCATGCGTTTTATTCCAAACCACCTTTATCAAAATGAGCATACACACTCCAATGGATGTGGTGATGCAATTTCTGTCACACTGGTGCACCATTCCATGTATATTTCCAAACATAGTTTGTCTAAATGAGGCCATATTTGTCACACCCATGTATATTTGAATTGAAAATAATTTGATGTAGGACAAGATGTATTTCATTGTTTAAAACACGTATTTTTCATTTTTAAATTGTGTTTCTATTTTCTATTTGAATCCCTTAGTATTTTTTCCCTTGATTTTTTGGTACTACTTAGTTTTGCCCTCTCTAGTAGCCACAAACTCTTAGAAAAGCCCAAACGTGTGCTCACTATAGCTGCTACGCCCTGATTGGTTGACACAATTGTCACGCGGATCGTGCACACCAACTGATGATCCTCTTTGAACCAACGCAGATCATTGGACATGCCGTCCCACTACTAGAAAACAGCTAATCTGTGGCGCACCTATTTTCCCCTTCCGTGGCGCACTAGGGGTGCGCCACGACTTCTACGCTACGGCTAAAAAGTGCCCGTTGCGCACTGCCACGTGCGCTACAGGTATCTCGACGTAGTAGTGGCGCACAACACAGTGTGCTACCACTGTTTTTCCTGTGGCGCATTACAAGTGCCTTGCTAGTATGTAGTTAGTAGTAGCGCACTGACTGGTGCGCCACTACGGTTATTCCTGTGGCGCATGACGTAGTGCGCTACTAGTAGCTGACCAGGTGCGCCACCAACATGGTGTTCCACGAACAACGTATATATGCGCCACGGTTTAGCTTTTCAAAAAACAAAAAAAAATACTCAATACAGATGATATTCAATACAGATTATATACAATACAGTTGATATACACAGATATACAGTACAGAAATAAATACACAGATATACAATACAGAAATAAATACACAGGCAAGATAGAAACAAATACATATAGATAAGTCACATACATAAATACACAATATAAGTTATATTATTTCGATCAAGTTACAAATTAGCTAGTGATGACATGAATACATGTCTCAACCAAGTTAGAGCTCGCGGAAGCTCGCCTAGACATCTAAAGTAGGAACATGCATGATAGACAACCAAGAACAATAACCATCACCACGATGGAGGTATAGGTCTTCATCCGGTTCCTCGTCCTAACTCCCGCTAGATAGCGCGTGTATCTAGCTTCCGCCTCCGCCATAGTATTGTACCCTTTATAGCTATTGCTGAAAGCTTTGTCTCCGGTCTTCCCAATCATCATAGACTCGAGAACCGTCCCTTGTACCGACGGCGTACCACCGTCATCTAAAAGTTGGCAATAATAATTAAATGATGGTGAAAAAACAAGTAAAAGTCGCATATAAAGATATACTTATCAAATAAGGTAACAAAGTAAGCAAAAAATACCAAGTAGTAGCATGTACATGTCGACACACACAAGTACACGTAGGGATAAAGAACTACAACTAGACCAACACATCAAGACTTCTGGCTCGGCTCAGGGAACGGGAGGATGCCTTTTTTCATCATGAACACCCTATAGTCACCCTGCATCTTTAGGCGATCTACTACGTCATGGTTATTCGGGGGATTGCCTCCGTAGAAGACCCCCCTGAAGTCATGACATCACGGCTAATGATTGCCCCAAACTGTGGCTGGATGCGATACATATCTTCTCTAATATCTGAATCATTGATCCTGGCCTTGACTTCGGCCCACCGTTTGAGATGATCTGGCAGCATAGAATTCTGTTGCTCTAGTAGGAACGCCCTCATGTGATGGAGTGCATAGTAGGCTTCCTTCTGACTGCCTGCCGGCTGCTTCACGCAGGGGAATTCCGTCACATGGGTGAAGACATGCCTGCCAAACTTGAGCTTCTTACGCACGAAGGTGGCGCCTTCCGCTGAGGCATAGCCGGTGAGAGCATCATCCAGAACTTCCTTGATCTTTTCGTAGTTTTTCTTCTTCTCTTGACTCCCCGAGTCGAAATACGTGTCTTGCGAATGTTTCGGCGACAAGCAGATGAGTGTGCAGTGTTGATCTCTACGCAAAACAATTCAAACGGAATGTGTTGGAAAAAGAATGATGAAAATCTAATAAAGCATGTTATGGCGGCGAGTGAATAATGACTTACTCGGGAAAGAAAGGCACGAGAATGTATTCCTTTGTCTTGTTCGCCACCAAAATGCCTTGGAGGTACGAGGCCACGAATCGCCGTTCAATGGCGCTTCCCAAGCAGCCATCACGCATGTAGTAGGGGTCCACTATAGCGATGCCCGGGGTGTTCTCTCTAATGATCTGAATGGCCAGGCTGAGAGAAAACAGGCGTACCATGGTATAGTGCAGCGGATACAGGTGGAACATATTGAAGATGTCGTCAAACCGCAGGAAGAACAGATCTGCGGGGACATTATCAACAAAGCCCAAGCCTCGTGGCACCTTAACCACGAATACCGGGTGCGAGGGATCTTTCTCCGCAAGAAGGCATCTCTCTATCGTCAGCACACCGTCATGCACACTCCTCATTTCTGAAGTGGCGAGCCTGAGCAGTTTCTTAGTTAGCATGGGCTCACCCGCCACATGCATCGTCCACATAATACCCTTTGGTCTTGGTGGCCCGTCCTGAAACCTGATCGGATTCGCAGTTGACGCCACCGGATGGCTCGAGCTGCGAGATTTTCTTTTCCTGGTCTTCTTGCCTTTTGGGAAGTGGGTAGGCACCGCAATCTGAACATTGATCGCCCTATGTAGTGTGTCAGGGCTTAGAACAAAGGGCCGGTTGGATGTATCCGCTGGCTCGATGAAGGTGCAAGCTGGAGGCATCTCCTAAGAACCAAAGAGACGTTTGTTGCAAGTGGCTTTCTCTGCAGGGCCACTAGCTGGGTCTTCGTTTAGGTCGCCGGGGAAAAGATTAGTGTTGATGAAATCATCGAAGTAATCTTCGTCATCCTCGTTCGGATCCTGCGCCATGGTCATGTCAATATGACCAGCCGAACAATCGCGTGGAGGTGACGGTGTGGGGGTCTTGCCATGGCTTGGCGCTGGCACGACAGACAATGTTGTTGTTTGTGGGGTGATGGCCCCGGCTGTCCCCAAACGAATCATGCTCTTTGGCCATAGCAGGAATAAGCCGAAGCAACTTCTGAGGACAGCCGGCTCTTCTTCATCCGCTCCTGGGGGTTGAATGGGAGGTTCCAGGTCATCGCAACCCCTTAGTACCCGGATAATTTTAACACTATGCACGCTATCTGGCATCGGCTTTGAGTGGAACATGTGGTGCAAGGGTTGAATGATGGTACCCTTGGCAACATCCCTCAACTCGTTGTTCACGAAGCTTAAGAGAGTGCATGGAACATCCGTCTGTGAACAACATGTATGGCATTAAAAAGATGCCATAAGAGTAATAAATGGCAAGGCGGTAAAGTATTTGGTTTACCGTGATGGCGTCGAGCTCGGCTAATGTCGAGGCACCGCATACGACGACGGGCGTGCAAGATACGGAGGGGCTGCTTGATGGCACGGTGCCGGCCGCCGATGTATTCTCCCTATCGGTTGCATTAAGCTCCGGCGCCGCGGTGATGGCAGGGGGAGTCACGAATGCTTCCGGCGCTGCCGTGCTAGCGGGCGGAGTCACCAATGCTTCCGGCACCGCCGTCCTAGCGAGCGGAGTCACGAACACATAATTCACCGGGATCGTTGGCGCCGCATTGTTTGAGTGGCTACTGACCATGCTTGGAATCGGGCACGGCCCTTGTCGACGACCCGCACTCGAGTTCTCTATTGACTCCACCAAGGTAGGCAGGATGGAGGTGAGGGTGATTGCCAGGTTGTCTTGGACGATCTGCGGGATCCATGCCACTTGTTCCTTAAGTTCCTGAACCTCGCGGTTTTCCTCGTCACTCCTTCCCTCCACACGCATCCTCGGGGGTGGACCAAAATGATCCACCCAATTCTTAACCGAAGCGGCCAGGCCAGCGACGATGGCTTCTTTGTAACGGCGTGATTTTCTTGGCGGTTCGCCATACTGTTAAAAGGGTTATCCCGCCGGGTGGCCGCCGTCGACCCGTGGGATGAGGAACCATGGGATCCCTAACTAGCAATTTCCTAGTCCTGCAGAAGAAGTAACATGAACCGTTTAGAAATTCGACTTGATCGATTATAATGTAATCGACTTGATCCGCGGTAATTAAATTACTTACATAAGAACCTCAAGTCCTTCACCTTAGTTTCAGCGGTGAGTTCTTTGGTTTTGGGGTCCACATGGTAACGAGCCACGATGAAGTTTCAAGCTGCTTGTTTTCGAATTTGAAAAGGGTTAGGCATCCTTAGCTCTATACTGTCGTCCTCCTTATCCCATTTGGGCTCCATGACTCTGTAACCACCAGATCCAAGATGGTGGTGACCTATATTCATCTCCTGCAATTCCTTTCCCCACTTACTCGAGGCCTTGGCTGCTTCGGAGGTGCACTTGGCCTTGAACTCCTAGAATTGATCTTCGGTGATCTGCGGGTCAATCTTCTGGATCTCCTCAAGACTTTTCTCTTCTTTAAATATCTTCTTCTTTATCCGGGTTCTCCAGCTAGCCAGGGCGGTGCTCATCCTCGTGAGGGCGGATTTATTTACTTTATTCCCATGATAATTTGTGTTCCGATACTGAAGGGGGAACTTGTATCTTGCGTGCAGCTTCTCGAAGAGGAGTGTGCACAAATGGCCATTATCTTTATGCCGGAGATTCTCGGTGTTGATCGAGATGGTGGTCCAGGTGATAGCCGCCACTTTCCCACCGTACCCTTTGACCACATGGTCGGGCGCCAAAGGAACCCCTTTTGGGCTCACTTCGGTAATTTCCTCTCTGACGGTGCCGACTATGTTCGGGCGCCTTTCCTTCTTCTTCTTAGGCGGATTACTACCACTTGTTGTGCCCTCGCCGCCATCAGTGGTTTCATCATCCGCCGTTCCTTCGGCCGCTTCTTCTTCCTCCGCGTCTTCCATCTCATCAGTGTCGCTCTCGGAAGGGTTGTATTCTTCATCACCCTCTATCATTCTTTCTAGCCGCTCGACCTCCTCCCAGAATGATAAGGGTCTGTTTTGAGGTCTCACTTCTCCTTCAACATTGATACGCTGAGAAGATCCTGCCTCGTCGTTGTCACACATGTTTGCACTAATAAAAGGAAAATAATGGTTAGTAAAGTGCGCAGAAAAATCTGGCATGACCATTGCTCATTTTTGTTAAACTAGGAGTGCCTGATTTCTGCCGAAACGGAAGTTAATCAACATTTCGGTGAAAATCGAGACTCATTTCATACAAGCACCTGCATACGAATACAACTAGGCAGGGTATTTTCCTATATATAAGCCTAACAGCAGACCTGGAGCCTTGCCGATTTAATTAACCATGTGGCACAATCAATAAACTACAGTACAACAAGTCCCTTTTTACATGAATAGGAATATGATCCTTGAACCTTGCTGATTTAATTAACCTTGCTAACCATGGTATGTGTTAGGCTTTATAAGCCTATTTGAGGCTGGCAAACAGAAACCTCTAAGAGCAAGAAATTAAGTTCTAAGATTTGCTGAATTAAGTTCTAAGAAATTAAGTACCGCAAATGCATCTCAGGTAACTTGAAGGAATATTGTTCTATTAGCAACATCACAAGCACATAGCATCAGCTTTACACATTCAGTAACTATAGAATCGACCACCATAGCATCAGCTTTACACATTGAACAGGTCCAAGAATTAATTAAGGCACACTACAAAATACAGTAGAAATTATTGCACTGTCTGAATTACTGAATGACTATTGCACTGTCTGAATGACTGAACCCTGAACCCTGAACCAGAGCATCAGCACACTACAACACAGATCAACCACCATCGACCACCATAGCATCAACACACTACAACACATCGACCACCATAGCATCAGCGCACTACAACACAGATCAACTGTTGCACTGTCTGAATGACTGAACCCTAAACACTATCACTGAATCAAGCTAGGTTTCATGTGCTCGAAGCTATTCACTAGGTAAAACACTGTCCAATATCAGACTTGTGTTCTAGGTCATGTGCTCAGAGGAGGAAACCCTAATTAGGGTTGAAATTTTCGGAATCTATCACTAAATCAAGCTAGGGTTCATGTGCTCGGAGGAGGAAACCCTAGAGAGGGGAGAGAGGGAAAGAGGGGAGAGGGGACACTCACCTCAAAGACGATGACGGTGAAGAGCGTGCGGACGATGACGAAGAGCGCGGACGGAGCTCTTCCACGGACGTGCGGCGGCCTCCTCTCCTCCTCCTCGGACGCGGCGGCCTCCTCTCCTCCTCCACATACGCGGTGACCTCCTCTCCTCCTCCTCGGAAGCGGTGGCCTCCTCTCCTCCTCCACGGACGCGCGGCCGCCTCCTCTCCTCCTCCACGGACGCGGCGGCCTCCTCTCCTCCTCCTCGGCAGGCAGCGGGCGAGCGGCGGAGGCGGCAGATCGAGCGGCGGAGGATAGATGGGAGATGGGAGATGGGAGATGACCGTGCGTAGCACAACAGACTTGTCACGACACTTAGCCGTAGCGCACCCTTACCTAGTGCGCTACAGGTAACCGTAGCGCACTAGGTAAGGGTGCGCTACGGCTAAGTGTTGTGTCAAGTCAAACAAATAGCCGCTGCCCCGTTAGTTGACACTAGCACTTGCATATCCCACTGGTTCCGCCCTAGCTATGTACGCTCACTAAACCTAGAGCACCCAGGTTCAAACCCTGGTGCCCCCATTTTTTGTTTTTATTTTAAAACTACTTTAAAATGTTAAAAAATATCCCAAAAATTATGTAAACTATATAAAATATATGTTATATGTTTTATATGACAAAAATGGTACATATATATCATCAAAAGTGGTACAAAAGTGATTCAAAGTAGAAAGAAATTAAATAATAATGTGTCCATTAATAATATGCCATCCATATGCATCAATACAATCTTTTTTGAGCTAGCGTTTTACAATATTTTTTCCCTTCTTTGTCGCGGTTGAATAATTTAGCCCTGGCACTTTTATGTTTCTTAGCTCGAACGGGCTACCTTTTTTGGGTAAGGTTGTCCTTTTTCTGCTTGTGATGTATGTTTTTTCATCGTAGTCGTCGTCATCTTCAATCTTTGGATAATTGTACTGGTCGAAGTCTTGCTCGTTGGCGACTCCATCCATTCTGATGATGTTTATTTTTACTCTCCTCACGACAACACGGCTAGGATTTGTTGGGTCAGTAATAAAAAAACATTGGTCCACTTTGCTAGCCAGTACCCACGGTTCATTTTTTGCGGCGACGTGCGCACCAGCGGCCTTGGATTTGGCTGCTTCGGGTATTAACATGGTTGTGAAATACTGGTCTTCTCTTTCGACGCTCTTGGCCCATCTGACACGGAACATCGACACCTTTTCTCCACAGTAGTCGAGCTTCCAGATCTCCTCGATCCTTCCATAAAATCTTTCCTTCACATTGTCATTGGTGTAGAATTCCGATGTTACGCCTGAGTTCTGATAGTCACACTTGTTGTCCTTTTCCTCCGTGTAGAATGTGTAGCCGTTGATATCATACGCCTGATAGGTCACCAGGTTGTGCATGGGTCCCTGCGACAAGTTGAATATGATGTTTTCCTCCGCAGAATGCGATTGCGGGGGATTATCTAGGAGCGTCTGCCTAAACCAACGCATGAAATCTGAGTTGTGCTCTTTGATTATTTCTCCCTGCGTCCTCTGTATGCCCCGGTCACTATACTTCTTCTCGATTGACCTTTTGTGCTTTTGTACCCAAGGATCGATCAGTTCTAAATGTTGTAGCACGACTAGGTTTGCTCTATCAAAGTCTATGCGTCGACAATCGTAGTTTGCATGCAGTACGCGACGACCCTCTCGGTGAATCGATCCATCAAGCTTGCCAAGGTGCCTATTGACGGGAAGACCGATAGGGTTCTCGATGCCTAGATAATTCGTGCAGAAAGAGATGCACTCTTAGGCCAGAAAGCCCTTGGCTATGCTTCCATCTGGACGGGACCTGTTGCGAACGCATCCTTTGATGTGTCCGTTCATCCTTTCGAATGGCATCATGCTGCGGAGGAACATCAACCCGAGTTGGATGATATCCTCCACGATATGGACCAGCAGATGCACCATAATGTCGAAGAATCGGGCGGGAAGTAGATCTCGAGCTCGCATAGTATCACCACGATCTCCTCTTGTAGCCTCCCGAGCTGTTTCACGCCAATTGACTTTCGAGAGACGGCATCGAAAAACTTGCAGAGCCCAAACAATGTTTATCGGACATGCTCGTCCATTATACCTCGTAGTGCAACTGGAAGTATCTGCGTCATTAGCATGGCACAATCGTGAGACTTCATCCCACTAAACCTCTGCTTAGCCTCATCTAGGTACCTGCTTATCTTGCCAGTGTAGCCGTAAGGAAATTTGACTCCTAGAAGGCACATGAAAAACTGTTTGATCTCATCCTGGCTTAGTGTGAAGCACGAAGGGGGGCAGTAATATTCATTCTTCTTGACCTTTTTACCCTTTCGACGACCTTGTGTCGCCTCCGACTGATGATAATCGTCATCTTCCTGATCATTAGGAGTAGGGCGTCCTCCATGAAGATCCTTCTGGATGCCCATGAATATCAAGTTGTTCCTTGCTTTAGGACCATCTTTCGTCCTATCTAGCATGTTGATTAGGGTGGCGACTAGACTCTCGCACACGTTCTTCATGATATGCATGATGTCAAGGCTATGAGGCATGCGGAGAAACTTCCAGTATGGCAACTCCCAGAAAACAGACCTTGTTTTCCATACCTTCATCAACGGCTTGTCTTGCTGCCTCTTTCGCTTCTTTCCCGGTTTAGGACACTCTTTCCAGTTTTTCAGCATTTCATCCACTTCTTCACTGCTCCTCTGCTCTGGGATTCCTCGGGTCTCGGATTTTCCATTGAACAGATCTCCATGTTTTCTCCATGCATCATTCTTTCCAAGCCATCTTCGGTGCCCCATGAACACGGTTTTCGAAGATCCTGGATCTTTCTCTAGTTGGAGATAGGTCGTGTTATCCATGCACCTAACGCATTTGTAGAATCCTTGGATAAACTACCCCGAGAAATATCCGCAACCTGGATAGTCTTGCACCATAGTGACCAACGTGGCTCTCATAGTGAAATAATCTTGTGCGACAGCGTCATACGTATTGGCTCTAGATTCCCATAACATGGCTAGCTCCTCTTTCAACAGCCCGAGATATAGATTGATGTCGGTACCAGGTTGTTTTGGCCCTTGAATTAGCATACTCATTTGTATGTACTTCTTTTTCATGCACAACCAGGGAGGGAGGCTGTACATCCATACTAACACGGGCCAAGTGCTGTGCGTGCTGCTCTGGCTACCGAACGGATTGAGTCCATCGGTTCTTGCACATAGCCTGATGTTTCTCGAATCTCCACCGAATTCTGGGAATTCGAGGTCTAATGCTTTCCACTGGCTACCATCTGAAGGGTGCGTCAGCAGCTCGTCCTTTTCAGGGTTATCGTCATCTACTGGCTTCTTTCTTTCCGCATGCCAGCGCATGAGATTTGCTTCCTTACGGTCTGCGAAATAGCGTTGCAGATGAGGAGTGATAGGAAAGTACCATACCACTTTTCGAGGAGCTTTCTTCCCTTTCTTGTATCGACTAACGCCGCACACCGGGCATGTGGTTTTCTCCGCGTCCTCGCCCCGATAAATGATGAAATCATTGATGCAGACGTGGTATCTAATGTGCGGTAGATCAAGAGGACACACAATTTTCTTGGCGTCCTCGATACTAGTTGGACACGTGTTCCCCCCCGGGAGACGATCGTGCCAGAATGCCATCATATCGTCGAAGCTTGTGTCGGTCCATTTGTGTTTTGCCTTCATCTCCATAGCCTTGAGCGTTACAATCAACCGGGTATCATTGGGTTTGCATCCTTCATACAATGGAGTAACCGCGTCTTTCTCAAGTTGCGCAAGCTTGGCTTTCTCTCTAGCGGCAGCCCTGGCGTTACTCGTTTGCTTGAGAAGTAGTTCTTGAACATAAGGCTCCCGCACCTAGCCTGACGTTGTTCCATCGTCTGCTCCGGCACCTAGATCATCATCATCTTGGTCTGCTTCCGCACCTTCACCATCTCCAGGAGACTCTTCTTCATCTCGCCCGTCCTTGCCGTGATCATGATCATGTTGCCCGCCTTCCTCATTTTCCACCGCCCCATTTACGGCCTCGTCGTTTTCGTCATCACTTATCCACCAAGTGTAGCCATCCATGAAACCATGGCGGAGCAGGTGCGCGTGCAGATTTCTGGAATCTGGGTCAATCAACCAATTGAGTTTGCATCTTCTGCACGGACATCTTATCTCCGTCATGTTATTTCGTATCATGTCGGCCGTCGCGCATTTCAAAAATCTAGCCACAATGCCTTCACTCATTATGCAGACCATGGTTGCCTGCACGGTGTACAAGGTAGAATTAGAAGTTTATTACAACCCTAGAACCAATGCATGCATGCAATGGTCGATGGAAAATTTCGGCATGACCTATCCTAAAATTAGGACCTTTGCGAAATGCCAAAGTCTTGCCAAAATGGAAATGAATCAACATTTTGGCAAAACAATGCCAATATATGAGAGAGAGCATACAATGCATGCTCTCCAAACACATGAGAGCATCGATCCTCTCCATAGATATGTGACCATATATCATCCATACACATAAACACATCCTCTTACATAGAGAACTTATCAAGATGAGAGACCGAGAAGATCTCGAAGGAGAGGTAACAGACCGAGAGATGGTGGCCGGAAGGAGAGCTTTCCTATATTATGTATGTAGAATCCAAGGTAAGTTTTACATGCTACAAATGGTGAAAGAGTGAAGAAATTGAGGTGGAAGGAGGAGGGGGGCGAGATCCAAGGAGAAAGAAGGAGGGGAAACTGAAGTGTGAGATGGTGAGATCTAGTGAAATGTGCAAAGGTGTATCTGCCAAAAAGAAGTAGAAGAACGCACATCCATGGCGCACATGGGGGTGCGCCACAGGAGTAAAGAACATTAACATTCGTGGCGCTTTACTGGCAGCCACATACGTGTTTTCAGTTAACGATGCGGGTGGCGATCTTGCACATGCAGCGCCAGGCCATGTACACCACGACTACCGGCCACACCTATATCGCACTTCACCGGGGTGCGCTACGGCTATGTGGTCTACGGCCAATAGGGTCAGTGCAGCCACACGCATGTGGCGCACCAACGCATGCCACTATTATAGTAGGTAGATAGGCGTAGAGGCACACTGTGCGCCACGCCTATTTTAGCCGTGGGACACCACTAGCACGTGCGCCACGGATGTGCAGATTACCTATAGCCATTTTCTTAGTAGTGTCCCCTTCACACTACATCGTGGCAACACACAGATGTCCACTTGCCATCTGGCCTAGCCACCCTGCCCCCTGTTTTATCCATTGGGTTTTCTAAGGGGCATGACGAGGGGTTAACTCCTCAATGCCCATGGATGATGGACTTGGGTTTGAGGAAGTGGGGAGCGCTGGAGGCATTGATCGGCTAGCAAAGAAGCACATCATGGACACGGGGTTTACCCAGGTTCAGGTCTTCGCGTGTGGGTTTGTTCATCGTGTTCCTCGTGTGTGAGTTCACGGATTTCATCCTCTCCCTCATCCCCTCCTTGATTTCAAGTGATTCGTGAAAGATCGGGCCACCCTACAGGTTTTCCCTCAACATATTGGTATCAAGAGCTTCGTTGCTCACGAAATTCCCCACAAAATTTTCTTCTATCCACCAAAAATTTGAAACCCCCCAAAAAAAAGAGCCCCAAATTGTCTTGGGACTGATCTCTGGATTTGGTACATTTTTTGTGGTTTTGTTCCACAGATCTGTTGCTTTGGGTACCGATCTACCTTCCTAGAACCTTTCACTAGCCCAATTTGGACAAATTTCCGAAAATTTTGATAGATTTGAATTTTAGAGTTCATCAAGAACTAAAATTGGCTCCAGGCCTGGTGGACTTGTTCTGCCACCTAAAATTCCAACGCACGTTCTGGCGAACCAAAATTGCCACCGAAATTTCTGGTGTAGGATCCGGCGCCGCCGGTTTGGCTACCGAAATATCCGATTTTCCCAATTTTGTCTGTTTTTCCTCTTGTGGTGTTCGTGCCTCGTGTGCATGTCGCCCCAACTAACGTCAAGCTTCCGCAAGTCATCACATACTGTGCTCCTTGATACCGCGATGCCCGAACATCATCCCCTACACCGGTAGCAAGTCGTCAATACCGAAGGTATAACTTGCTCCACCTTGTTAACCCTTATTCCTTGTGTGTATCTATATTAGAGCAACTCATCTTGTATTTTCCTAAGCATTGTGCACTTGTCCTTGGAAAGTGAGAGTGTGTAAGAAAATTAAAGAGTTGACATAGTAGTATAGAAAGGGAGAAAAAGAATAAAAAAATAGAAAGATACAAAGTCTCCCAATACAAAAAGAGTCTCAAGCTTGTAAGCAAACAGAGATAGTGCATGACCAAGGCAAGTGAACAAATTCATTGCTTATTTCTCTTTTAGCGAACGAGTTGTAGTCTCTCCTTGCGTTGGCACGACACAGAGCATAGTCTTCGTTAGGACATTTTGTGCTCATTTTTATAGTCGTGCTAACCACATTGGTCTCCACAATGTGTGTATCCTTGTGTTTTTGTAGATCGTTTCCATTTTTCTTTTGATATTTGATTCTCTACCACCTTTAACAAAAAACCTTTTCTTTGGATCGTTTCGTTTGGTTTTCCACCACCCCAACCTTCCACCAAAAGCTTTTGAGAGTTAGTTTTTTCTTTAGTGTGAGGTTTCTTTGCGATTTCACTTTGCACGCTTATAGCTCTCACTTGTGGTTTCTAGTTCGGTGCAATCCCCAAGGTGAGATAAAAGGCTAACACCACCATATTCCACTTCAATATACAATCCTTATGTGTTATGCATGATGGATAAGAACAATGAGTCGACCCAACCACCTCCCCACGAAGAAGAGCATGGATCGTACATGATGCGCGCAAGTCACTACATCATACGCCAAGAGTTCCGTGAACGTTGCCAAGCTCTTGAGACGCAACAAGATGAACAATTTGGCGAGACTCAAGCCGAGTTCAAGAACATCGACAACCGCTTCGATGGAATCGAATGGCAAATGCATGCAATGCAACACAACTTTGGCCATCAAAATGAAGCACTCCAACGCTTCATTACCGAAACAAATGACAAGCTTCGACTCCTCATCGATGGAATGGTAAGATCATGCTCATGCGCATCAAGCTCTTCAAGCTCATCGCGTCATCGTTCTCCTCTTTGTCAAGATCATCACTCAAGTGCTCCAAGACGCAATGATGCTCCTGTTGTTGAAGATGGAAACTCTTCACACTATGTACCTTCCCCACGGACGCCACAATGACAAGCTATGATGGTGATTTCTCCTCAAGGCCCCAAGCCAGGCGCGAAGGCCACCGTCATCATGCAACGGCACTAGTGATCCAAAAAGCGCAACCACAAGAAGAACATCAAGAACAACCTCAATTCCACCACCATCGCTCGTGACACATACTTGACACAACAAGTGATGACTCCAACTTGGAGGAACAAGCTCGTCAACAACATGACACTCTCCAAGATCCTCCTCCTTGTCATCGCTGTCATGAACGACCACGTCGACACCATGGTCACCACGAGGCGCCTCCTCCACCTCATCAAAACATGGAGCGTCAAGTGGTACAAGTTGAGCGACGCCCACCATGTCATGAGGCTCAAGACCATGATCTTCGCCATGAGGCCCAAGTGCCTAACCCGCAACAACACCCGAGGAACGAGCCTCCTCTTTGTCCACAACAACCTCAAGATGCTCCACCTCCTCATGATCGTCACAAGGCCCAAGTGCCTCTTCCTCGTCAACAACCGCGCCAAGAGAAAGAGCAAGTTCTGCCACCTCTAAATGCGGCTCCTCAACCGCAAGCACATCAACAAGCTCAACAAGCTCGTCGCAATGGTTGCATGGAAGATGAAGACCATCATCACCATGGCAACCATCATCACTGTGATCGCAATGAGAAAGAAACATTTGGCAAGCTCAAGTTCACGATGCCCAAGTTCGCCGGATCAAATGACCCCAAATAATACCTGTCATGGGCACTCAAAGTTGACAAGATCTTCCGCATGCACAATTATAGCAACGAGAAGATGGTCACCATGGTTTCACTTGAGTTTGATGATTATTCCAAACTTTGGTGGGAACAAGTTCAAGTTGCTCGTGACGCAAGAGGAGAGCCCCCAATCACAACTTGGCATGACATGAAGGCTCATATGAGATCCCGCTTTGTTCCTTCGCACTATACGCGCGATGATGATGAAACAATCATAGAGTATGATGATTCTGCTAGTCAAAGCTGGAAGGAAATATTGAGCCTCATTGAGAAATGTCACAAGGTGAATTCATTCCTAGTTGGATATGATACTTTGATTTTTAAGAACTTTATAATACCTAAATCCTGGTGTTATTATTTGACTAGATTTAATATCCATCAGATTAGCGCTAGAGGGAGGAAGGCGAACAAGAAATGGAAGGTGACCAAGAAGGAAGATTCAGTTCGGACAGACATAAGTCTTGAAATTGAAACAGACATCGATTTCTCATACGAACTCCGAATCAAGCAAATAAGCACTTGTTGGATAGATAATTCCAAGATCTTTCCAATGAGTACTTCCACGTCTCAAGACCCCGAATAATACGGCCCCCACACCCTGGATAATCTGGCCCTATTTGGGAAATTCTGCTAAGGACTTCAGGCGCGTCGTTCTGTATGCGGTGCGGATAATCCGGCCCTAGAAGTTTCCGTCAGATCCGGCAAAGTTCGTATGAGGAATCCACGTCCATTTCAATTTCAAGACTTTTGTCTATCCGAACTAATTCTTCCTTCTTGGTCGCCTTCCATCTCTTGCTCTCCTTCCTCCCTCTCCTACCACTGGCGATAATCCGATGGATATTAAATCTATTCAAATAATAACACCATGATTTAGGTAGTATAAAGTTCTTAAAAATCAAAGTATCATATCCAACTAGGAATGAATTCACCTTGTGACATTTCTCAATGAGGCTCAATATTTCCTTCCAGCTTAGACTAGTAGAATCATCATACTCTATGATTGTTTCCTCATCATCCTCCATTTCTTCAGGAAAAGCCGTTCGCGGCTTTGGGTAAGCTGAAAGTGGAAGAAACAAAAAGAACATGTATGCAAAGTATATGTATATAAAACATGTTGTATTATTGTTGTTCATATGAAAAATATGTCCAGTATACATCAAGCAACATAAATTGCAGGTATAAGTGAAGTACAAAGAATCATGATCATGGTGAAAACAACTAAATAGATAGTCTTGATCTTCAATATTAAATTCAGTTTTCTCAGAGAAGATGATGTGGATATATATATAGGGATTATGATGAATCTGTCTGCCTGAACTGGAAAGAAATATTGAGTCAAATCAATAATGAATATCAGGTGAATTCATTCCTAATTGAACCTGATGTCTTACTTAATGAGAACTTTATACTACCTAAGTCTATGCATCTTTGCATGATCAGGTTTATTGATAACACAAGCGTTGCGCGAGGAGGAGGAGAGTTGCAGCAAGAAGGATAAGCGCTGATTTCCAATATCAACAAGTCCGCGAGGGAGGAGCGGGAGGCATGCGCACTAGGGGCAATGATGAAATCACGTATGAGCAAGAGAGAGAGATGGCGCACCAAGAATTACATGTTTGAGGTGTTCCACGACGTTTGGACTGCGCGCCAATAAGGCCGAACCCATATATGGGTCGGTTATATGGGTCGGTATGTATTAGTTTGAGTCGAACCGAGTCAGTTTGGGCCAAGATATGACTGTTTTTAGGCCCGTTTAGAGGGGAGGACGCCCCAGCCCTCATATAAACCTCCGTAGCCGTCACAAGTTAGGGTTTAGACCATGTTAAAATATTTTGGAGTTGTTTCTTTCATAGAACCTCTGAAATTACCCTGTGTTCGAATTCTACAACTATAATTGAGTGTGATCTGTTGTTCCATAGGGAATTAGTAGATTACAAACTACCATTCGTGGTCGACGGCTGCGTGCGCAAGAGCGTGGTGTTGTGAATATCCTACAAGGTTCGAGAGTTGTTGCATTGGCATCAGGGATCGAGCGGGAGAGTTCATAGCTACATGCTAGTTATCTATCATCCACCATTACCATCGACAAGAGCTTGCTGAGAAGATCGGGCCACCCCATATCATCTTGGTATCAGAGCTCTGATACCGATGATGAGGATATATACAGGGATTATGATGATTCTGACTGCCTGAACTGGAAGGAAATATTGAGTCAAATCAATAATTACTATCAAGTGAATTCATTCCTAATTAAACCTGATGTTTTACTTAATGAGAACTTTATACTACCTAAGTCTATGCATCTTTGTATGATCAGGTTTATTGATAACACAAGCGTTGCGCGAGGAGGAGGAGAGTTGCACCAAGAAGGATAAGCGCTGATTTCCAATATCAACAAGTGCGCGAGGGAGGAGCGGGAAGCATGCGCACTAGGGGGCAATGAGAAAATCACGTATGAGCAAGAGAGAGATGGCGCACCAAGAATTACATGTTTGAGGTCTTCCACGACGTTTAGACTGCGTGCTAATAAGGCCGAACCCATATAGGGTCGGTATGTATCAGTTTGAGTCGAACCGAGTCAGTTTGGGCCAAGATATGGCTGTTTTTAGGCCCGTTTAGAGGGGAGGACGCCCCAGCCCTCATATAAACCTCTGTAGCCATCACAAGTTTGGGTTTAGACCATGTTAAAATATTTTGGAGTTGTTTCTTTCATAGAACCTCTAAAATTACCCTGTGTTCGAATTCTACAACTATAATTGAGTGTGATCTGTTGTTCCGTCGAGAATTAGTAGATTGCAAACTACCGTTCGTGGTCGATGGCTGCGTGCGCAAGAGCATGGTATTGTGAATATCCTACAAGGTTCGAGAGCTGTTGCAATGGTATTAGGGATCGAGCGGGAGAGTTCATAGCTATAGGCTAGTTATCTATCATCCACTATTACCGTCGACAAGAGCTTGCTGAGAAGATCGGGCCACCCCATATCATCTTGGTATCAGAGCCCTGGGTTTACTCAGTGAGCAATATCATCTTGGTATCTGATTTCTAGTGTTGCCTCGGTAAGCATCCACAGATCTATCCATAGATTAGTTGTTTTTGTCCTATACAGAAAAAGCCACACAAAAATATTAGGGTTCATAGTTCGTTGCTATAGCCTCGATAACACTGTTCGTGAGTTCTAATTGCTGATCGTAATCTTTTTGTGTAGTCTTTCTTCTAAATCCGAGTCGTAGTTTTTTGTCTAGTTTTCATCTGTTTTTGATCCGTTGTCGGAGTCCCTAGACTATTTCTAGACTGTTCGTTGTGTTCTTGAGTCTTAGATCTATTAGATCTGTTTCTTTTAGTCTGATGGTGTAGATTCGATTGAAAGAAGGAGAAAAAAAAGCAAACCGATCGTATCTGTAGCCTGGTACGTGAGTTCATGTGAAAAAAAAGAGTCTTGATCAGATCCTGTACGTGAGTTCCTTCACGCTAAAGAGAAAAAAAAGGGGGAACCAGTACCTGACGTACGTGAGGCGGATCCCTAGCTGAGACGTACGTGAAAAAAAATTCCGCTCGCTGCCTCACGCCTGACCCCAGACCCTTCCGTGGTGGTACGTGAAAGAAAAAAAATCGAAAAAAACGGACCCCTTGCATTACCACAGACAGGTTTGTCCTTATACGAGAAATTTTTGTGTCTACCGACATCCTACCGCGGCAGGATTTCAGGCCTTTTTTCTGGCGTGGCAGACCACTTCTTAGGTCAATTTTTTTTTCTTTCTTGTTTATTTTTTTACTGAGTCCACGTAGCGTACCTATCCTTGTGAGCCTTAGTAAGCCTTTCTTTGTGTCTAAAACTATCCTACGAGACTAACGTGCTTAGTGCTCTGCAGGCTGCTCAGTTTAGCAATCTTGTGCCTGTTTTGTTGAGATATTGCTAGCGTCTCTCTTTGTGCATTGCAACACGAGCGTTCCTCCAACATACCTCACTTTATTGAGCTCATTTTCATAGTTGTAATTGCCCCATTTATATCCATAGTTGCAATTGCCCCGTACCTACAGCTCCACCATAAGTAACCTGTGTGCCCTGCGATCGTTCTCCATACCTTTGATATTCACTTCATCACATCAGTGCATAAGTCTTTGATTTCGAATTGGTAAGCATTACTATTCACTTTGGAACGGTACGATCTGCTTTCTTATCAGTTTTGAGTGAGTTGTGAGAGTTCCACCACCAGATTTTATTTTGTGCTCTAATGTACTAATCATGTCTTCTAGTAGTGTTGATGTGATGCAGAAAATGGAGGCCAATGATATTACAGATAATGTGGAGACCTATAGGTACAAATTCTTCCACAATTGGCGTTGTAGTGGAACTTTTTGGAAGGAAGAACGTGGTATTTTTGATGGTGACGGTCTTTTCCACCATAGTGTGATGATTGGTGAGCGACGTGCTTCCATTACCATTTATAACAACTCTACTCTTAATTTGATCAGCGTTGAAGTTGTACAAAAGCTGCAGCTACCCACATGTGCCCGCGTGGTGCCATATCTCTTGCATTCATCATATGTCACATTGCTGATTTCACACACCGCTGATGTTCCTATGACTTTTAAAGAGCATACTGAGATTGTGCGATGTGATGTATCTCCTATACCACTTGAGTCTTGTCACATACTATTGGGAGGACCTTGGAGAAGGAGGTTTGACGCTCAAATATGTCCTGTTGTTGGAAGGATTTCTTTCAAATAGAACATGAAGAGGCGTGCTATGCTCAGGATTTCAGCTGACAAATTTCACGAGTATCATCTTCTTCGCAAGGAGAGGACAAAAGAGTTCAGTTTGTCTACTAAGTACAAGGTCATGATGAATGGTGACAATTCTATTATTTGTCATCTTGAACACGGTGTGCATTACAACCCATGTGAGAATGAGAGCCACATATCCAAGCTGAGTGAGAGTATTATCAAAAGTGAGCTGTGTGATTCCACTAAACGTGAGGTTGAGAGCATCCATTCTAAGAGTATGAGAGAAAAAGAAAACATCAGTGTAGTAGATGCTAATACATGTGAGGATATTTCTACTAATGTAATCATCTCTACTCCTGGTATTGTTTCTTGTGCTATGCAGGTTGCTATTGAAGAAAGGGAGCAATCTATTTTACAAAATGCATCGTCGGACTATGCATTGTAACTTGCGAAGGATGTTTTAGTACCTACTACAACTGTGGAGATTGTTGATGACATTGGTCCTGATTTAGAGCTTCAGCCAACATGTGCGACATATTGTGAGTCTATTCCTTTACTGAAGCCTCCTTGTGATTTGCCTTACACTACTAATTCAGCACCATGTGATAGTTTTTTGATCATGTGGTACTGATTACACATAAAGAAATACTTGCTCGAATACAACCTGCTGATATTGTGTTTTCCATCATGCTAAATGAACCTATGAGTATGAGTTGTGCTATGGACAAGATTTCTGAAATTTCATGTCTAAATTCTAGCACATATTCTCCTTGTTTCACTTTCAATCTAATTGGTGAATATGGCATGCATGAAAATTTTCTTGTGGATCACATATGCATTACTTGTGATAGAATTGCTGAACTGAAACATGCTGTTTTCAACCATACTTTTTGTGTGTCGATGACTTGTTGTGGGACATATGCTGAAATTTGTGATAGTATGAAACTAAAGTCAGATCTAGTTGATATAATGCAGCCAACACAAGTAATTTTACCTATGTTGGATCGTTGTAATCTTGCTAGAATAGAACCCAAGTTTTCATATCCTTTGTGTTTGTCCCAAAAGTCTTTGTCTAGCTGTGCTACTGCTCTATACTTCACTTATATTTGCAAATGGAGTTGCATCTTCCGTACTAGACAACATGATCATGTTCATATTAATCAGAGTAGCGCAGTTGAAGCATGGTGTGAATCAATTTGGTTTTCACACATATTGAATTGGGTAGATCTTGTCCACAAATTTGATCATAGATCTTTAAGAAAACTGAATTTAATATTGAAGAACAAGACTATCTATTTAGTTGTTTTTCACCATGATCATGATTCTTTGTAGTTCACTTATACCTGCAATTTAAGTTGCTTGATGTATACTGGACATACTTTTCATGTGAACAACAATAATACAACATGTTATATATACATATACTTTGCGTACACGTTGTTCTTTTTGTTTCTCCCACTTTCAGCTTACCTAAAGCCGAGGACGACTTTTCAAGAAGAAAGGGAGGATGATGAGGATATACACAGGGATTATGATGATTCTGACTGCCTGAACTGGAAGGAAATATTGAGTCAAATCAATAATGACTATCAGGTGAATTCATTCCTAATTGAACCTGATGTTTTACTTAATGAGAACTTTATACTACCTAAGTCTATGCATCTTTGTATGATCAGGTTTATTGATAACACAAGCGTTGCGGGAGGAGGAGGAGAATTGCAGCAAGAAGGATATACGCTGATTTCCAATATCAACAAGTGCGCGAGGGAGGAGAGGGAGGCATGCGCACTAGGGGGCAATGAGGAAATCACGTATGAGCAAGACAGAGAGATGGCACACCAAGAATTACATGGTTGAGGTGTTCCACGACGTTTGGACTGCGTGCCAATAAGGCCGAACCCATATATGGGTTGGTTATATGGGTCGGTATGTATCAGTTTGAGTCGAACCGAGTCAGTTTGGGCCAAGATATGGCTGTTTTTAGGCCCGTTTAAAGGGGAGGACGCCCCAGCCCTCATATAAACCTCCGTAGCCGTCACAAGTTAGGGTTTAGACCATGTTAAAATATTTTGGAGTTGTTTCTTTCATAGAACCTCTCAAATTACCCTGTGTTCGAATTCTACAACTATAATTGAGTGTGATCTGTTGTTCCATAGGGAATTAGTAGATTGCAAACTACCGTTCGTGGTCGACGGCTGCGTGCGCAAGAGCGTGGTGTTGTGAATATCCTACAAGGTTCGAGAGTTGTTGCATTGACATCAGGGATCGAGCGGGAGAGTTCATAGCTACATGCTAGTTATCTATCATCCACTATTACCATCGACAAGAGCTTGCTGAGAAGATCGGGCCACCCCATATCATCTTGGTATCAGAGCTCTGATACCGATGATGAGGATATATACAGGGATTATGATGATTCTGACTGCCTGAACTGGAAGGAAATATTGAGTCAAATCAATAATTACTATCAAGTGAATTCATTCCTAATTGAACCTGATGTTTTACTTAATGAGAACTTTATACTACCTAAGTATATGCATCTTTGTATGATCAGGTTTATTGATAACACAAGCGTTGCGCGAGGAGGAGGAGAGTTGCACCAAGAAGGATAAGCGCTGATTTCCAATATCAACAAGTGCGCGAGGGAGGAGCAGGAAGCATGCGCACTAGGGGGCAATGAGGAAATCACATATGAGCAAGAGAGAGAGATGGCGCACCAAGAATTACATGTTTGAGGTGTTCCACGACGTTTGGACTGCGTGCCAATAAGGCCGAACCCATATATGGGTCGGTATGTATCAGTTTGAGTCGAACCGAGTTAGTTTGGGCAAAGATATGGCTGTTTTTAGGCCCGTTTAGAGGGGAGGACGCCCAGCCCTCATATAAACCTCCGTAGCCATCACAAGTTAGGGTTTAAACCATGTTAAAATATTTTGGAGTTGTTTCTTTCATAGAACCTCCAAAATTAGCCTGTGTTTGAATTCTACAACTATAATTGAGTATGATCTGTTGTTCCATCGGGAATTAGTAGATTGCAAACTACCGTTCGTGGTCGATGGCTGCGTGCGCAAGAGCGTGGTGTTGTGAATATCCTACAAGGTTCGAGAGCTGTTGCAATGGCATTAGGGATCGAGCGGGAGAGTTCATAGCTACAGGCTAGTTATCTATCATCCACTATTACCGTCGACAAGAACTTGCTGAGAAGATCGGGCCACCCCATATCATCTTGGTATCAGAGTCCTGGGTTTACTCGGTGAGCAATATCATCTTGGTATCAGATTTCCGGTGTTGCCTCGGTAAGCATCCACAAATCTATCCATAGATTAGTTGTTTTTGTCCTATACAGAAAAAGCCACACAAAAATATTAGGGTTCATAGTTCGTTGCTATAGCCTCGATAACACTGTTCGTGAGTTCTAATTGCTGATCGTAATCTTTTTGTGTAGCCTTTCTTCTAAATCTGAGTCATAGTTTTTTGTCTAGTTTTCATCTGTTTTTGATCCATTGCCGGAGTCCCTAGACTATTTCTAGACTGTTCGTTGTGTTCTTGAGTCTTAGATCTATTAGATCTGTTTCTTTTAGTCTAAGGTTATAGATCCGATTGAAAGAAGGAGAAAAAAAAGCAAACCGATCGGATCTGTAGCCTGGTACGTGAGTTCATGTGAAAAAAAGAGTCTTGATCGGATCCTGTATGTGAGTTCCTTCACGCTAAAGAGAAAAAAAAGGAGGAACCGGTACGTGACGTACGTGAGGCGGATCCCTAGCTGAGACGTACGTGAAAAAAAAATTCCGCTCGCTGCCTCACGCCTGACCCCAGACCCTTCCGTGGTGGTACGTGAAAGAAAAAAAAATCGAAAAAAAACTGGACCCCTTGCCTTACCACAGACAGGTTTGTCCTTATACGAGAAATTTTTGTGTCTACCGACATCCTACCGCGGCAGGATTTCGGGCCTTTTTTTGGCGTGGCAGAGACCACTTCTTAGGTCAATTTTTTTTTCTTTTTTGTTTATTTTTTTACTGAGTCCACATAGCGTACCTATCCTTGTGAGCCTTAGTAAGCCTTTCTTTGTGTCTAAAACTATCCTACAAGACTAGCGTGCTTAGTGCTCTGCAGGCTGCTCAGTTTAGTAATCTTATGCCCGTTTCGTTGAGATATTGTTAGCGTCTTTCCTTGTGCATTGCAACACGAGCGTTCCTCCGACATACCTCACTTTATTGAGCTCATTTTCATAGTTGCAATTGCCCCATTTATGTCCATAGTTGCAATTGCCCCGTACCTACAGCTCCACCATAAGTAACCTGTGTGCCCTACGATCGTTCTCCATACCTTTGATATTCACTTCATCACATCAGTGCATAAGTCTTTGATTTTGAATTGGTAAGCATCACTATTCACTTTGAAACGGTATGATCTGCTTTCTTGTCAGTTTTGAGTGAGTTGTGAGAGTTCCACCACCAGATTTTATTTTGTGCTCTAATGTACTAATCATGTCTTCTAGTAGTGTTGATGTGATGCAAAAAATGGAGGCCAATGATATTACAGATAATATGGAGACCTATAGGTACAAATTCTTCCACAATTGGTGTTGTAGTGGAACTTTTTGGAAGGAAGAATGTGGTATTTTTGATGGTGACGGTCTTTTCCACCATAGTGTGATGATTGGTGAGCGACGTGCTTCCATTACCATTTATAACAACTCTACTCTTAATTTGATCAGCGTTGAAGTTGTACAAAAGCTGCAGCTACCCACATGTGCCTGCGTGGTGCCATATCTCTTGCATTCATCATATGTCACATCGCTGATTTCACACACCGCTGATGTTCCTATGACTTTTAAAGAGCATACTGAGATTGTGTGATGTGATGTATCTCCTATACCACTTGAGTCTTGTCACATACTATTGGGAGGACCTTGGAGAAGGAGGTTTGACGCTCAAATATGTCCTGTTGTTGGAAGGATTTCTTTCAAATGGAACATGAAGAGGCGTGCTATGCTCAGGATTTCAGCTGACAAATTTCATGAGTATCATCTTCTTCGCAAGGAGAGGACAAAAGAGTTCAGTTTGTCTACTAAGTACAAGGTCATGATGAATGGTGACAATTCTATTATTTGTCATCTTGAACACGGTGTGCATTACAACCCATGTGAGAATGAGAGCCACATATCCAAGCTGAGTGAGAGTATTATCAAAAGTGAGCTGTGTGATTCCACTAAACGTGAGGTTGAGAGCATCCATTCTAAGAGTATGAGAGAAAAAGAAAACATCAGTGCAGTAGATGCTAATACATGTGAGGATATTTCTACTAATGTAATCATCTCTACTCCTGGTTTTGTTTCTTGTGCTATGCAGGTTGCTATTGAAGAAAGGGAGCAATGTATTTTACAAAATGCATCGTCGGACTATGCATTGTAACTTGCGAAGGATGTTTTAGTACCTACTACAACTGTGGAGATTGTTGATGACATTGGTACTGATTTGGAGCTTCAGCCAACATGTGCGACATATTGTGAGTCTATTCCTTTACTGAAGCCTCCTTGTGATTTGCCTTACACTACTGTTTCAGCACCATGTGATAGTTTTTTGATCATGTGGTACTGATTACACATAAAGAAATACTTGTTCGAATACCACCTGCTGATATTGTGTTTTCCATCATGCTAAATGAACCTATGAGTATGAGTTGTGCTATGGACAAGATTTCTGAAATTTCATGTCTAAATTCTAGCACATATTCTCCTTGTTTCACTTTCAATCTAATTGGTGAATATAGCATGCATGAAAATTTTCTTGTGGATCACATATGCATTACTTGTGATAGAATCGCTGAACTGAAACATACTGTTTTCAACCATACTTATTGTGTGTCGATGACTTGTTGTGGGACATATGCTGAAATTTGTGATAGTATGAAACTAAAGTCAGATCTAGTTGATATAATGCAGCCAACACAAGTAATTTTACCTATGTTGGATCGTTGTAATCTTGCTAGAATAGAACCCAAGTTTTCATATCCTTTGTGTTTGTCCCAAAAGTCTTTGTCTAGCTGTGCTACTGCTCTATACTTCACTTATATTTGCAAATGGAGTTGCATCTTCCATACTGGACAACATGATCATGTTCATATTAATCAGAGTAGCGCAGTTGAAGCATGGTGTGAATCAATTTGGTTTTCACACATATTGAATTGGTTAGATCTTGTCCACAAATTTGATCATAGATCTTCTTTAAGAAAACTGAATTTAATATTGAAGAACAAGACTATCTATTTAGTTGTTTTTCACCATGATCATGATTCTTTGTAGTTCACTTATACATGCAATTTAAGTTGCTTGATGTATACTGGACATACTTTTCATGTGAACAACAATAGTACAACATGTTATATATACATATACTTTGCGTACACGTTGTTCTTTTTGTTTCTCCCACTTTCAGCTTACCTAAAGCCGGGGACGACTTTTCATGAAGAAAGGGAGGATGATGAGGATATATATAGGGATTATGATGATTCTGACTGCCTGAACTGGAAGGAAATATTGAGTCAAATCAATAATGACTATCAGGTGAATTCATTCCTAATTGAACCTGATGTTTTACTTAATGAGAACTTTATACTACCTAAGTCTATGCATCTTTGTATGATCAGGTTTATTGATAACACAAGCGTTGCGCGAGGAGGAGGAGAGTTGCAGCAAGAAGGATATGCGCTGATTTCCAATATCAACTAGTGCGCGAGGGAGGAGCGGGAGGCATGCGCACTAGGGGGCAATGAGGAAATCACGTATGAGGAAGAGAGACAGATGGCACACTAAGAATTACATGTTTGAGGTGTTCCACGATGTTTGGACTGCGTGCCAATAAGGCCGAACCCATATATGGGTCGGTATGTATCAGTTTGAGTCGAACCGAGTTAGTGTGGGCCAAGATATGGCTGTTTTTAGGCCCGTTTAGAGGGGAGGACGCCCCAGCCCTCATATAAACCTCCGTAGCCGTCACAAGTTAGGGTTTAGACCATGTTAAAATGTTTTGGAGTTGTTTCTTTCATAGAACCTCTGAAATTACCCTGTGTTCGAATTCTACAACTATAATTGAGTGTGATCTGTTGTTCCATCGGAAATTAGTAGATTGCAAACTACCGTTCGTGGTCGACGGCTGTGTGCGCAAGAGCGTGGTGTTGTGAATATCCTACAAGGTTCGAGAGCTGTTGCATTGGCATCAGGGATCGAGCGGGAGAGTTCATAGCTACAGGCTAGTTATCTATCATCCACCATTACCATCGACAAGAGCTTGCTGAGAAGATCGGGCCACCCCGTATTAGAAGATCTATGATCAAATTTGTGAACAAGATCAAACCAATTCAATTTGTGTGAAAACCAAATTGATTCATGCCATGCTTCAACTGCGCTACTCTAATTATTATGAACATGATCATGTTGTCCAGTATGGAAGATGCAACTCAATTTGCAAATATAAGTGAAGTATAGAGCAGTAGCACAACTAGATAAAGGCTTTTGGGACGAACACAAAGATTATGAAAACTTGGGTTCTATTCTAGCAACATTACAATGATCCAACATAGGTAAAATTACTTGTGTTGGCTGCAATATATCAGCTAGATCTGAATTTAGTTTCATACTATCACAAATTTTAGCATATGTCTCACAGTAAAAGGTCGTCGACCCACAACATGTATGGCTGAAAACAGCATGTTTCAATTCAGCGATTCTATCACAAGTTATGCATATGTGATCCACAAGAAAATTTCCATCCATGCTATATTCACCAATTAGATTAATGATGAAATAAAGAGAACATGTGCTTGAATTTAGACATGAAATTTCAGAAATCTTATACACAACACAACTTATATTCATAGGTTCATTTAGCATGATGGAATACACAATATCAGTATGTGGTATGCGAGCAAGTATTGCCTTATTTGTAATCAGTACCACATGATCAAAATTAGAATTTGGTAAACTATCACATGGTGCTGAAACAATAGTGCAAGGCAAGTCACAAGGAGGCTTTAGTAGAGGAATAGACTCACAATATGTCGCATATGTTGGCTGATTCTCCAAATTAGTACCGATGTCAGCAATAATCTCCTTGTTTGTAGCAGGTACTAAAACATCCTCCTCAAGTGACAATACCCGATCATGTGATGCAGGTTGTAAAATAGGTGGATCCCTTTCTCCAAAAGTAACCTACATATCAAAAGAAACAACACTAGGAGTAGAGATGATTACATTAGTAGAAACCTCATTTATCTCGTCAACTATCACTCTCATTTTTTCTACGATAGGATTGACATGTGGTTCTATGTTGGCGGCTACAGGTGCACATAGGTTTTGATGCCTAATCTCCTGAATTGCTTAATACGTGTACGTGCTAACCACTGATACGTCGTAAACGTATCTATAATTTTTGATGTTCCATGCTTGTTTTATATCTAGTTTCTTATGTTTTGTCCACACTTTGGAGTATTTTTACACCGCAGTGCCAGTTGCCTGTTTTCTGCTGTTTTTGGTTTCAAAAAAGCTAGTAAGGAAATATTCTCGGAATTGGACCGGACAAAAGACAAAGTCAATATTTTACCCGAAGCAACACGGAGTCCGGAGGGGAGACGAAGTGGCGCACCAGGGCGGACCACACCTGGTGGCGGCGCGGCCTGGGGGGCGCTCCGCCAGGGGGTGTGGGCCCCCTGGTGCTCCACCGACCTAGACCTTCCTCCTATAAAAGCCTCCCGGGACGAAAACCCTAAGTACCCAATCAAAATTCCACGAAAGAGTCTGTAGCTGCCGCCATCTCCATCCCTAGATCGGGAGGGATCCGAAGCTCTTCCCGGCACCCTGTTGGAGGGGAGAGATCACCCTGGAGGCCTTCTTCATCACCATGACTACCTCCGGTGTGATGCGTGAGTAGTTTATCCCTGGACTACAGGTCCATGTAGTAGCTAGGTGGTTGATTCTCCTCCTTTGTGCTATCATGTTTAGATCTTGTGAGCTCCTTTCATGATCAAGATCATCTATTTGTAATCTTACATGTTGTGTTTGCGGGGATCCGATGGATATTGAGATGCTATTACAAATTGATTATTGATTCTATCATGTCTATGTTATTTGTGATCTTGCATGCTTTCCGTTGTTAGTAGCTATCTTGGCCAAGTAGATGATAGCAACCCCAAGAGGGAGTATTTATGCTCGGTAGTGGGTTCATGCCTCTAGTAATCTGGGGAAGTGAAAGGAATCTCTAAGGTACTAGATGTGCTGTTGCTTCTAGGGAGGAAACAACAATCCTTTGTCCATGGGACAATCATATTGTTTACTTTACACGCTTTACTTAATGCAATTATCTGTTGCTTGCAACTTAATACTAGAGGGGGTTCGGATGATAACCTGAAGGTGGATTATTAGTCATAGATGAAGTTGGATTACGGTTTATGTATAATGTTGTAATGCCCAATCAAATCTCATAGGAGTCAAGATGATTAGTGTATGCATGTATGCTTTCTCGGTGTCTGTTAATTGCCCCGCTGTAATTTGTTCACCCAACATGTCATCTATCTTAAGGAGAATCACCTCTAGTGAACTATGGACCCCGGTCCATTCTTTTACCATCTATTTACTATTTACTGTTCACTTTCTGCAAACAATTACTATCTTCCACACAATACATTTAATCCTTTGTGTTCAGCAAAATCGGTGAGATTGACAACCTCACTGTAAGTTGTGGCAAAGTTCCGTGGTTGTGTTGTGCAGGAATCGAAGTTGGAGACAACACCTTGGGGTTGTTTCCTTGCTCCTACTGGTTTGATAACCTTGGTTTCATAACTAAGGGAAAACTTGCTGCTGTGCTCATCATACCTTCCTCTTGGGGTTCCCAACAAGCTCGATATATTTTGAGCCATCAACCATGTGTGCTTACCATTCCAAAATATAGAAGGATCAGAACACTCACTACCAAAGGTAACCTAGAATTTATTACACCGCTTTGTTCCCAACATGATATGGCAAGAGTTAAACGCTCTAGGAACGACATAACAAGGAATATATGTTTTATGGCCATAAATGGTGAGCGGAACACATGTGATCTGAGTAATTGGTAGTGCATGACTAGAAGTTTCTAGCATAAACAACGATATTATTACACATGTGTATAATTGTAGCGTTTCAACAACCTCAATACTAATGATATATATGGAAGAACAAGTATCAATGGTACTAGCAGCTTTTCTACCACTAATTTCTGTGATGAAGTGGAACAAACCCGAATTAGGTACCACTCCTGACTCGTCTTCCCAAAATGTGTTGCTGAAGTAGTAGCGTAATGGAAAGGGATAATCATTTGCATCCCTTTTCTGCATCACATCAACACTACTAGAAGACATGATTAGTAAATTAGTGCACAAAACAAAATCTGGTGGTGGAACTCTCACAACTCACTTAAAACTGACAACAAAGAAGATCTTACTATTCCAAAGTGAATAGTGATGCTTCACAACTCACTTAAAACTGCCAACAAAGCAGATCTTACTATTCCGAAGTGAATAGTGATGCTTACCAATTCGAAATCAAAGACTTATGCACTGATGTGATGAAGTGAAAATCAAGGGTATGGAGAACGATCACAAGGCACACAAGTTATTTATGGTGGAGCTCTAGGTATGGTATACCAACTACACCACAAACAAGTCCTAGAGTTGATCGTACAAAAAACCCAAGAAACACACACGGTGGAGATAAACGTGGCAAAGCAACTTATAAAAAAAGGAATATTGCAATGCACATGTTGAGGGCAAACCTCTAGGGTGGCCTTCTAGGGTGGCCTGATCTTTCATGAATCCCTTTCAAATCGAGGATGGAGGGCAAGGATAGGAGGGGAGGATGAACACAACGAACTCACGCACGAAGAACACGATGAACACACACACGCAAAACCACGATACACACAAATAGCTCACGCCAGCGGTGACCGGTATGGTGCAATCCCTAGGATCATCGTCGGGGAGAGCTCTCTCTCTCGAACCGGCACGGTGAGTAGGGAGACTCGGTGAGATCTTGACGTCTAGGCAAAGGGACTCCGATGCCTAGGCCTTATATAACACGGAGGCACGATACAAACTCCAACGAGGTTTGGGATATTTGGTGCTCCTTGGTCAAGGAGCACGAGGCAAGAATTAGATAGATTCATAGGGTTTCCACTAATTCCAAATATCATGCCTAGGGTTTACACTAGAGGTGGGGGACTATATATAGGCCAGCCAGAAAGTCAGGGATACTTTAGGGATAATAGATAAGTTCTGGACGGAGTAAGGGGTACATGGGCCGAAGGCCCAAAGGCCTTTTATATGCCTGGCGATGATCGGTCCGAAGACTCCGGTGTGGTTGACCAGAGACTCCGATCTAGGCTGGAGATTCCGGTCGGTGTCCGATCCATCTCCGGAGGGGCCATCTGGCTGTCCTCGAGCTTGATTCAGGGGGTCAGACCGGAGGTGGGACGGAGACTCCAGGGTCTTCAGGCCGGAGTGGTGGGCCGGCGACTCCGGTGTGCACAGACCGGAGACTCCAGTCTGAGTAGCTCTAGAGGCTTCTGCTTCACGCCCTACTCCTTGTTCTCCATCCTTGGGTGCTCGGTGATGTGTTGGGGCTTCGTACGTGATGATGCATAGAGTAGTTGCATGAAGTTGCACACCATCCAAGGTGTATCAAATTGGCACGAGGAGAGGAGCGAGTTCACCTTAGCTTGTAGGAGTTTGGCTCGGGCACGAGTCATGGGTCCACTTTGGGGGCTTGTTGTCGTAGATGTAGGAGCGTCCATGGGACGGGCTGCATCAGCTCCCCCCCTTGGGAAAGTGTCAACCTCGACTCTTCATGGGTATCATTGATAACATCTCCATGGTAGGGTGATAGATCCTTGACATTGAATGTATTGCTTGCAAGGTACTTGGAGGTCGGTATGTCGATGATGTAGGCATTGTTGATTCTTTTGAGGACCTTGAAGGGACCATCTCCTCTTGGCTTTAGCTTGGAGTCGCATTCCTTGGGGAAGCGGTCTTTGCTTAGGTGTATCCACACAAGATCACCTTCTTCAAAGATCATCTCCTTCTTGTCCTTGTTTAACCTTGAAGCTTGGCGAAGGACTTATTGCTCGATAGTAGCTCTTGTTTCTTCATGAAGCTTCTTCATAGATTGTGCGTGCTTCTCAACGTCCATGTTGGTGCACTCATGGAAAGTTAGTGGTAGGATGTCGAGCGCGGTGAGGGGCTCGAAACCATAGACGATCATGAAGGGACTCATCTTGGTTGTTGAGTGCTTGGCGCGGTTGTAGGCGAACTCGGCGTGTGGAATGCATTCCTCCCAATCCTTGAGGTTTTTCTTGCTCAACACACGAAGTAGAGTCCCGAGGCTTCGGTTGACAACTTCGGATTGACCATCGGTTTGGGGATGCGATGCGGATGAGAAAAGGAGCTTGACGCCGAGCTTGGCCATGAGGGTCTTCCATAAGTATCTCATGAATTTGACTTCACGGCCGGAGACAATTGTTCTTGGCACACCGTGAAGACGGACAATTTCCCTAAAAAACAAATTGGCAACATGTGAAGCATCGTCGGTCTTATGGCACGATATGAAGTGTGCCATTTTGGAAAAGCGATCCACAACAACAAATATAGAGTCATGACCATGCTTAGATCTAGGCAATCCTAACACGAAATCCATACTAATGTAGGACCAAGGTGTATGAGGAATAAGCAATTGCATATAAATACCATAAGGGTTAGCTTGCAACTTAGCTTGAACACATGTCGTGCATCATTGAATGTAGAGCTCCACGTCACGCTTCATCTTGGGATAGAAGTAGTGAGTGGAGAGCATGTCCAATGTCTTGTCACGGCCAAAGTTACCCATAAGGACTCCACCATGGGATTCTTGGAGAATCAAGAGTTGGAGGGATAACTTTGGAATGCAAAGCTTTTTTTGTTTAAAGAGAAAGCCCTTATGCAAATAGACATCATCAACTCCTTTTTTATTGGAGCACTTTGCGAAAATTGTTTCAAAGAATAGGTCGGAAGCATACAAAGTTTTTATTTCCTCAAGACCCAACATGTTGATTTCAAGTCTCGTAAGAAGGCTTGTGTGCTTGCGAGACAAAGCGTCTGCAAATACATTATCTTTGCCCTTCTTGACAATGTACAGAAAAGACTCCATAAATTCAACCCACTTAGCGTGTCTCTTGCCCAAGTTAGCTTGGCCTTTGAGATATTTCAATGACTCATGGTCGGAATGTATGATAAATTCCTTGGGCCATAGGTAGTGTTGCCAAACTTGAAGGACACGAACTAAGGCAAAAAGGTCTTTGTCATAAATTGGATAATTAAGGCGAGCACCATCAAGTTTCTCACTATGGTAGGCTATAGGACGCACATTTTGCATAATGACTCCTCCAATGCCAATACCACTAGCATCACACTCTATCTCAAAAGTTTTTGTGAAATCTGGTAACACAAGAAGAGGTGCTTCGTTGAGCCTCTTTTTGAGTTCATCAAAAGCTTTTTGTTGAGATTTGCCCCACATGAAGGTGACATTCTTTTTCGTCAACTCGTTTAGAGGACAAGCAATGGTTGAAAAGTCTTTCACAAAGCGATGATAGAAACCGGCCAATCCATGGAAACTTCGGAGTTCACTGACATTTGTTGGGATGGGCCAATCTCATATGTCCTTTTACCTTGGACACATCAACTTCAATGCCCTTCGAAGAAACGACAAATCCAAGAAAAATCAACTTGTCTTTAGCAAAAGTGCACTTGGGAAGATTAGCATAAAGCTTTTCATGTTGAAGGATTTGCAAGACTTCCTTGACATGTTTAATATGGTCCTCAAGTGACTTGCTATAAACAAGTGTATCATCGAAATAGACAACAACACTTTTTCCAATGAGAGAATGAAAGATATGATTCATAAGGCGCATGAAGGTGGATGGGGCATTAGATAAACCAAAGGGCATAACCAACCATTCATAGAGACCAAGTTTGGTCTTGAAGGCGGTTTCCGCTTATCACCTTCAGCCATGCGTATTTGATGGTAACCACTACGGAGATCAATTTTCAAAAAAATAGTGGCTCCACATAACTCATCAAGCATGTCATCTAGACGTGGTATGGGATGTCGATAATTCATGGTGATAGCATTGATTGGATGGCAGTCCATGCATAACCATAACGTATCATCCGTTTTTGGAACAAGAATCACGGGTACGACACTTGGACTCATGCTAACTTGGATCAAACCTTTGGAGACGAGTTGGTTGATTTGATGTTCAATCTCCTTTGTCTCCTCCGGGTTCGTACGGTAAGCGGCGTGGTTTGGAAGTGGTGCGTCGGGGATGAGGTCAATGCGATGCTCGATTCCGCGAAGAGGAGGTAGTCCATGAGGAAGCTCTTCGAGGAACACATCCTTGAATTCCTACAAAACAATCATCAAAGAGGGAGGAACATTGGTTAAGTCATTAGTTCCTTGCAAGGAACTAATGACTTAACCAATGTTCCTCATGGACTACCTCCTCTTCGCAGAATCGAGCGTCACGTTGACCTCATCCCTCACGCTCCTCTTCCAAATCGCGCTGCCTACCACACGAACCCGGAGGAGACGAAGGAGGTCGAACGTCAAATCAACCAACTCGACTCCAAAGGTTTGATCCAGGTAAGCACTAGTCCGAGTGCGGTACCCGAGATTCTCGTTCCAAAAATGGATGATACGTTGCGGTTATGCATGGACTTCCGTCCAATCAATGCTATCATCGTGCGTTATCGACATAGCATACCACGCCTCGATGACATGCTTGATGAGTTGTGTGGAGCCACTATTTTCTCGAAAATTGATCTTCGTAGTGGTTACGATCAAATACGCATGGCGGAAGGTGATGAGTGGAAAACCGCCTTCAAGACCAAACTTGGTATGTATGAATGGTTGGTCATGCCTTTTGGCTTATCTAATGCCCCATCCACCTTCATGCGCCTCATTAATCATATTTTGCATTCTCTCATTGGAAAAGTGTTGTTGTCTATTTCGATGATATACTTGTTTATAGCAACTCACTTGAGGACCATGTTACACATGTCAAAGAAGTCTTGCAAATCCTTAGACATGAAAAGCTATATGCTAATCTTCCCAAGTGCACTTCTGGTAAAGACAAGTTAATTTTTCTTGGATTTGTCGTTTCTTCAAATGGAATTGAAGTTGATGTTTCTAAAGTAAAGGACAAACGAGATTAGCCCATCCCAACAAATGCGAGTGAACTTCGAAGTTTTCATGGGTTGGCCGGTTTCTATCATAGCTTTCTGAAAGACTTTTCTACCATTGCTTGTCCTCTTAACGAGTTGACCAAAAAGAATGTCACTTTCGTATGGGGCAAAGCACAACAAAAAGCCTTTGATGAACTTAAAAAGAGGCTCACCAAAGCACCTCTTCTTGCATTACCGGATTTCACAAAAACTTTTGACATAGAGTGCGACGCTAGTGGTATTGGCATTGGAGGAGTCCTCATGCAAAATGGGCGTCCTATTGCCTACCATAGCGAGAAACTTGATGGTGCTCGCCTTAACTATCTAATTTATGCCAAAGAGCGTTTCGCCTTAGTTCATGTCCTTCAAGTTTGGCAACACTACCTTTGGCCTAAGGAATTTATCAGACATTCTGACCATGAGTCATTGAAATATATCAAAGTCAAAGCCAACTTGAGTAAGGGACATGCTAAGTGGGTTGAGTTTATGGAGTCTTTTCCTTACATTGTCAAGTATAAGAATGGCAAAGATAATGTAGTTGTGGACGCTTTGTCTCGCAAGCACACAAGCCTTCTACTCGACTTGAAGTAAACGTGTTGGGTCTTGATGAAATCAAAACTTTGTATTCTCCCACCCACTCTTTGGACCAATTTTCACAAAGTGCTCCATTGACAAAGGAGTTGATGATTTCTATTTGCATAAGGGCTTTCTATTTAAACAAAACAAGCTTTGCATTTCAAAGTCGTCTATTGAACTTCTGCTTCTCCAAGAATCACATGGTGGAGGCCTCATGGGTCACTTTGGCCACGACCCAAGATGAAGCGAGACGTGGAGCGCTACGTTCAACGATGCACGACATGCATTCAAGCTAAGTCTAAGTCCAACCCATTTGGTCTTTATATGCCATTGCCTATACCTCACGCACCTTGGTCCAACATTAGCATGGATTTCGTGTTAGGATTGCCTAGGTCTATGCATGGTCATGATTCTATATTTGCTGTCGTGGATCGCTTCTCAAAAATGGCACACTTCATACTGTGTCATAAGACCGATGATGCTTCACAGGTTGCCAATTTGTTTTTCGGAGAAATTACCCATCTCCACGGTGTGCCAAGAACAATCATCTCCGACCGCGATGTCAAATTCATGAGTTACTTGTGGAAGACCCTCATGGCCAAGTTCGGCGTCAAGTTGCTCTTCTCTTCCGCATCGCACCCGCAAACCGATGGCCAAACCGAGGTCGTCAACCGAAGCCTCGGTACTCTCCTTCGTGTGTTGATCAAGAAGAACTTGAAGGATTGGTAGGAATGCATTCCCCATGCCGAGTTCGCCTACAATCGCGCCAAGCATTCTACAACGCAACTGAGCCCCTTCATGGTCGTCTACGGTTTCGAGCCCCTCACCGCACTCGACATACTACCACTTCCTCTACATGAGTGCACAAACATGAATGTCGACAAGCGGGCCCAAGCTATGAAGAAACTCCATGAAGAGACAAGAGCCACAATCGAGAAGCAAGTTCACCGTTCAGCATCAATGATCAACAAGGACAAGAAAGAGTTAATCTTCGAGGAAGGTGACCTTGTATGGATACACTTGAACAAGGACCGCTTTCCCAAGGAGCATGACTCTAAGCTCAAACGAAGAGGAGATGTCCCCTTCAAGGTCCTCAAGCAAATCAACAACAATGCCTACATCATAGACATCCCAATCTCCAAGTACCTTGTCAGCAATACATTCCACGTCAAGGACCTTTCGCCTTTCTATGGAGCTGTTCAAGATGATGACCATAAAGGGTTGTTATGGGGTAACCCCGTGGGTGGCCCGATCTTCACGGATCTCGTGGTCAAATCTATGGGAAAGCGAGGAGAAAGGGAGAAGGTAGCGGAAGCGGACACACACCTCGCGAAGAACACGATGAACACATGTAAAACTCACATGATACAAGACCGATTGCTCCTACCAGTGGCCACCGGTCCGATAGAATCCTCGCAAGGAAAGATCGTTCAACATGCTCCCGTCAATCCCAAGCAGAGAGGGAAGAACACCTTGGAGAGGGTCTTTACAACTTTGCAAAGGGACACTGATGCCAAGGCCTCGTACAACGAGGGAGGCACGATGCAAACTCCAACGAGGTGGTGATGATAGTCAATCCCCTTTGGTAGAAGGGGATGGGCAAAACTAGAGATTCCACAAAGGGGGTTGTCTTTAGTCTATCATCTATGCCTAGGGATACATGAGGGGGTGGGGGCACTATATATAGGCCAGCCACAAGTTCAGGGGTAGTTTGGGCATAAAACTAGGGTTTGGTGTGGAATAGAAGGGTACAGGGGTCAAGGGTCTAGATGTTTGCTCGCAGGCCCATCACTTTGGCCGGACAGTTCGGGTCGGGTGGGCCGGACAGTCCGAAGTGGTCGGACACTCCGGGTAGTGCCCGGGTAGAGTCTAATGTGGCCTACTGACTATTGGTGCCAGGATGGGGCCGGGGCCGGTCGTACACTCCGGTGTGGTCATGCCAGACACTCTGGTTGCACCGGACATTCTGGCTGGCATCAAGCGGACTCTCGGGGGTGATGACGGCGGAGACTCCGGGCGATGACGGCGGAGACTCCGGTTCTGGAGCTGGCTGCTCCTAGTCCAGCTTCTTGGGTGACTTCGAGACGATCTTATGGACTTGGCTGACTTGGGGACTTGGTGTTGTAGATGTAGTAGTGTCCGTAGGACGGGCTGCATCAGTTCCCCCCTTCAAAAAGAGTCGTCCTCGACTCTTCATGCTCATCACTAAGAAGAGGATGTCGAGAGACCTTCTTGATCCTGGGGTTCACCATATAGTTATCCTCGGGAAGAGTGGATTGACAACACTTCAATGTTCCTTCGTCTTTCATGAAGCCTACAAAGAGCACCACAAAAGCGAAGCAACACTCAAAGCGTAGCCAATTCATGAAAATTATAGCATGAGTCCTCAAGTAGAAGGAGGTCACCTTATGGTGTAGATATAGATTGTTGAAGGGCAGCCATGGGTAACTCTCTTCGATTCATCTTGTCAACTTATGGTCCATAGGGGTTGACGCATAAGCAATTGTACTTGGGGGATGCTCTCTAGAGCTCTTTTTGTCAACTCGTGCTCAATCGAGGTTGACATTCTTATGCAGGTACCTACACACATCAAACACAAAAGGAAGAATGTGTGTGCATGGTAGAGAAACACATCATCCATCATGACGTATCTCTTCTTGTGCACATCACCATGAGTGTCAATCAAGTATGAAATAGATGCATGGTGAGTATGCGAGTGGGGAACATGCTTATCATGGCATTCATCAAAATCTCCAAAATTTGAGAAAGCTATGAGTCCATCTCAATAGAAATCATATGATAATTATTGTAGCAAGCAAAACAAGTGAAAGAGCAATCATCCATATTATTGCTAGCAACGGGAGAAATTGTAAAACAACCATGACAAAGCATTGTCCGAGGGGTATCATTTTGATCATCATTGCAAGCAAAACAATAGAAAGAGCAATTGTTCAACAAAGTGCAAGAAATGATATAATCCATGTAACGTTTAGAGCATGGCATGTCTATGGCAACATCATCACAATCAAATAATTTCACATGCTCAACATTATGCAATGGCAAAGTATCACATGGAAATATCAATGAATCATATGTGATATCACAAACATCATCCATAGCATGCCAATCATCACAAGTCATCATGTCCACTAGTGGGATCATGGAATCATCAACACCCTTATTTTTACCTTGTTCATACCTCTCATATGAAGTGAGTGTTGTGGTAGTATTGGCCTCCATGTGGGAGACTTCTTCATCATGTATGGGGATCGCATCATCTTCATCCACCATGTACATCTTCTTGGTTGGAGGCATCATCATCTCCAAGCTTGGCGCTTCTTGATCCATGGAACCTAGCACATCATGAGGAAACACACTAGAGGTAGAGGGTAAGTCGTTAGAAATCAAAGTGGTCCCACATGACCTATCAACTACCACTCTCAACTCACTCAGTATATCACTCATGCCCTCCAAGTGGAAGCACTCAATCTCACGTATGGTGGAGTCGCTCATATCACTCTTGCTTTCACTAAAGTGGGCTAAGTAGCTCTCATAGTAACATGGGATTGGTACCACATCATCACTCAAGCATGTAGGGATAGGCTCGGTACTCTCAACTCCATGCGCCTCCTTTGGTGAAGGGAAAGTCCCATGCTCACCATTCTTGACCTTATCGTCGCCATCTTGCACATTGGCCCTTGTAGTCCTCTTGACGTACTCGTCCAACTTGGATAAGTAGAGGTATTCGTCTTCCTCATCCATGAAGTTGCATGCGTCATCTAGGACGTCAAGTTTGGGCGTTGAAGCTTGATGGCGTGTAGGTGACCTTGCGCTTTGTGCCATTTTGGTGGTGGCACGGGTAGTTGAAGGTGCCTTATGATGGTGTCGATGGAGGTCATTGGTGTGCCTTGACGAAGTTTGATGTAGGTGGCGCCTTCTTGAGCTTGTTTCGTTATATTTGGCAAAGTTGTCGTCCATGTCCTTCTTAAAATTGATGAGGTCACTTTTCAACTTCTCCAATAGATTTTGGACCTTGGATCTCTCGAGGTGGCGAATATGCCTTTGACGCCGTCTTATATCCTCTTGATGTTGGCGATGATCTCTAGAGGATTTTTGTCGATGAAGATTCTTGCTTCTTGGACCCTCTTTTGGAATATGATGTTTGGGCGCCACTTTTCTTGTAGGAGGTGGCACTTATTGCCTTGGAGGTTGTTGCGCATGACGCCTTCGAGGTTGAGGTGCTTGGCACCTTGGAGATGGTGGTGCTTGACGGCTTGGAGGTGATGGCGCTCGTCGCCTTGGAGATGGTGGCTCATGACGCCATGTAGGTGGTTGCACTTGACACCTTGGAGGTGGATTGTAACTACCTCGGTGAATTACGCTCTAAGTTGCATGCCTGGATGAGTGAAAGTAGTTAAAATAGTACGGTGGGGCCCAGGGCCACTCACAGGTAGACCTTTCGGCCGTCCTAACCACTTCCAGAACATCGGGACAAGAACGAGCGGTGTAACCGGCAGGCGAAGGGATCAACTACATACACAAGTGAGTATGTATGCAAGACACCATACAACAGTTTTCAGAGCCATTCCATCTAAAAGAAAAGGAAATATTGCAACGCCATACGGCAAGATCCAAATATCCTAGATAGAGATAATAGTTTAGGATAGCTCCTCATACATCAAACATCAGAGTATCAAGCGGAAGCGGAAAACAAGATCCGAGTATAGATAAGAAGCAAGTCGGCATAAGATGTCACATAAATAAACACATCCCGCCCACAGATCTCACGGATCCCCATCCCCGGAATCTCTACACCGAGTGATCGATGCCAACATCATCCGTCTCCTCCACCCAGTATCCAACTTGCGAATACACCTATTCATCTGAATCAAACAATTTATCATGTGAGACCCTAGGGGTACTCAGCAAGTCTTTATGCCTCTAAAGGGGACATATACCTGGGGTGACGCAATTGCAGCAAAATATAATAACTAACAAGTCTATAGATACTCGCTAACCATCCGCCTAACCAAAGATAGACGGATGTCCGTTAATTAGTAACAACAGTTATAACAATATAATTAACAGATCCATCCTCCTTCTCACTTACCAACAAGAAAGCGGACGAACAACCCATCCGTTGGCAGTTTTATTAACCATTCCATGGGTATTGTACTATTTACTAGTCCAGTACTTAGTCAAATTAAAAGCGGTATTTTAGTTATACTTGTCTATGATCGAGAAACTGTGCTCCAAGTCGTCCATAACCGCGGACACGGCTTTCAGTTGTCTATGTATGCATGTGGTAGTGCTTGCCTGGCAGCTCAGTTGAAGCGAGAGTCGGATCTGGGTAGTGCTCCTAGGATTCCTGATATATCCCCTGCTCGGCGTCTATTCGAAGAAGAACCAAACAAACAAGGGCCAACATAAATAAAGTGCACAAGCATATGAATTAAAATGCGACAAGCAAACAAGCATGCCATGATGAATGATGCACAATTTACATGGCAATAAAGTTGCATGGCATGGGTGAGGTGTGGGGTACAAGAATAAAGCATTTTATTAAGTTTTAGTCATGTTTTGCTCTCATAACACTTGCTGTATACTTTATATTTATATGATGCATGCAATTCAGAACATGGAATGCATAGTTAGAACGGGCTCGTTGCGCTGATCGATTTAGACATATTATTTGCCGAATTTGGAGTTGTATATTTAAAGTTATTAATTAATTAAGAAAAAGGGCAGTTTTATTGCATTTAAACAATTTCGAAAATTTAATTTGCCCAAAAGATATTTTGAATGGCATATTTGAATTCCTCACATTTTTCTGACTCCAAAACATATATCATTTGTATTATTTGGAATTACAAATTAAAAGTTACTAAAAACAGATTTAAATTTGAATTTAAACATTTTCTGAAATTGTTTTTATAAAACAGAATAACACAGATGCTTTTTATACCCAGGCAGATCTAGCCACAGTCACAGACAGGTGGGTCCGGTGCTGCGCTGGCGGAAACGACGCGCTGAGACTTTTCTCACAGCCGCAGGCGCGAGCCGCTGCCACTGATCGGTGGGTCCGGCTCTCGAACGGGCCCACGCGCCAGCGGTGAGAGGGAATCTGACACGCGGCACAGCTGGGGGGCGCGGGTTTAGAAACGGAAAAGTGCGGTCCCTTTTTGTAAAAAGGACACAGGCGCTGGCATGTGGGACCTAGGGGAGTGCGGGTTAAGCCAGCAAAACGGTGGGGGGAATTGCAAAAATGCACTGTGGTACTGTTTTTCTTCCTCTGAATCATCTGATGACAGATCGGTGATAGCACGCGACGTGCGGCGCGGGGATCGAACCAGAGACCTGGCGCTCGCGCAGAGAGGCGGAACCACTGCGGTGGGTAGGGGATGTTGCTAAGGAACAGATCGGCGGCTAGCTGAGCTCTTACACGGCGCGACGACGAGCAGAAGCGTGCGCACGCCGGCGCACAGAGGCCGCTCGACGAAAGGTCTGAAGAGTACAAAAAACAAAGAGGACCGAGAGGTTTTCCGGAGGGTAGGGTGGCTCACCGCGAGGCTGATGGTGGTGGTGGAACAGGCCGGGGAGCGACGGATCGACGACGTAGCAGACGGCCGGAGCTAGGGTTTTGCCTCGTTATCACGGACGTGCAGCAGCTACCGGGCCTTCTCCTCCTCGTTGCAGAGCACAGGGGCGACGCAGGGGATCCCGTGGCCTTCCTCGACACCCTCGGCACTACGCCCTCCTCCTCGATCTGGTGTATGAGGTGGATGCCGACGGTGGTGGCCGGCGGTGGAAGAGATGGAAGCAGGAGGGGATGGGGACGAAGGGGTGTGGCGCAGAGGCCAGGGGGATTCTGGGGCGCACGGTAGAGAGGAAGGAGGGGTTAGATAAGGGCGTGAGAGGGGGTACCTGCCGTGGGAAGGCTCCGTGGAAAAGTGGCTTCCACGCCACCTTTCTCTCCTCCTCACGTGCACGGCTGGCTCGAGGGCAGAGAGGGATGCAGCTGGGCCAGACCGCGAGGATGGGGTTGGGGGGTACGGTGTGGGGCCTGCCTAGCAGTGAAAGAGAAAGAGAGGCCGAGAGGGGGAGGCTCGGTGTGGCATGGCGCTAGGGTTGGAGGGTAGCATGGGAGGTGGCTCAGCATGGGGGTGGTTAGGGTTAGAGAGGGGGTAGATGGGGGTAAGGTGGCTCGGGTGGTAGAGAGAAATCAAGAGGGAGACTCGGTTAGGGTTTAGATTAGGGGTAGATGGGGGTGGCATGAGAGATTAGAGTGTAGGTTTTTGTTCGTGATCAAGTGCATGGGATATGGAGGAGATGGATATGAGGGGTGAGGTATGATGCACAATGCAAGCAACTAGGTCCAAGATGATGAGGGTTGAGAGAAAAAGGGAGCTCACAAAAGATAAATATTCAAACAAAACAAATGAAACCAAAAGAGCACAAGATGGTGGTGACTTGCATGGCCCATGCATAATTAATAAATACCATGATCATTTTGTTAAAACAATAATAAGGTCTCATGGCATTTATTCACATGCATTCCAAAATATGGAGCTAAAGCCAAGCTACATTGAATTGAAAAGGATGTCCCATGTGGAGTAGATGGAGATGGTCATATTTGAATATAAATGGGACATGCTAGTGTGTATGTTCCAGTAGGTGTTTAATATCCTCAACAATATTCCAACATGAGCAACTATTCCAAAACACTCCATATGGAAGCTAGAAAAGGGGTACCACTCATAATACATGCAAAGGTGGCTCCACATATCAATAATGTGAAAACAACATGATGTTAGTGTGAGAGCATGTGGAAATAGAAGTGGACCCATCCCAACCACATGAGCTAGATTAAATGCCAAAGCAGAATATACAAGCTCAGGTATAATTAGGATGGTGGAATTATAAGGTGGTGACAAGGGAAAGGTGGTGGAGTTGAATAAAAGATATGCCCCCAACTCAACTTGGGCATCAAGCATTTATCAAGAACCAAATACAATATATCAAGAGGCAATATAATTAATAATGCATATGAGATAAGAACCAAATGAAAAAGGGTTTTATATGATGCTCAAATGCAAGGTGGCATGATGACATGAGCATGATATAATTATGATGCAACAATTATATGTAGGAAGTAGCAATTATATTACTAGACCATGTAGCATTACATATGTTAGACATATGGGATGCTACATGGATCATCGAAGTAGGTGGTGCCCTTTTATGTGGCATGCTTGGCCTTGAAGGTCATGGTTTCTTGATGATGCGCCTCCCTAGCTTGGCGTAGTAGTCCTCCATCTCCAAGAGGTGGAGGTATTCTTCATGGCTCATGGAAGAGCCCTCGAAGTGGGTAAAGTTCACCATCTCCTCCATGCTTGGTGAGGCGTCGTCGTTCATGCTTGGGGAGTCGTTGTTGATGTAGTACTCCATATAACCCAAGCATGTGGAGCCATTGTCGGTGTAGTGCTCCATGCATGAGGAGCCAATGTCGATGTAGAGCTCCAATTCCTCCATGCTTGAGGAGCCATAGTTGATGACGTGCTCCATGTCTTCCATGCATGTGGAGCCGTCATAGGTGCAATGCTCTGGATCCTCAAAGCATGCGGAGCCAATGTCGATGTAGTGCTCCATCATGTCCTCTATACTTGTGGAGTCGTAGTCATGGTGGTCATCATGGATTCTTCATATATATCATCCTCGGTTCTGGAGTCCCTAGACATGATTCACAAGACAAAGTGGTGTATATGGAAGTGGTAGGGGTTAGGGATGCAACATCAAACCTTACTTTACCTTGGAAGATAGTATCGTTCAAGTGGCAACACTTGAGAGCAATCAAAACCAAGCAAAGTGAATTTCACGCGGAACACCAAAACCAACTAAACACTAAAAAAACACACAAAGCTTATGGTGGATGTGTATGGAAGGTGGCATGTCAAGAACCAATCCGAAATCAAGATGTTGTAATGGCAAGTAAAGAACCACAATGATCACAAAGCAAAACAAGTCAATCCACAAGATAGGAATTATATACAAGGAAACACACACGGTAGGATAAATGAGACTTGTTCGACGAAGAAAGTGAGCTAAGAACCAAATGATTACCTAGCAAAGACTATAAGCTCGTGTCACACAAGTGCAAGGAGAGACGCTAGTTTGATTGCAATAAATTGGTGGGATACAAGATATGCATAATAAGTACCACCTATTTGATGTTCATCGAGCGTGTGCTTCCTATTCTATGAGGCACTAGTTTCTTTCGTTCTTTTTCTTCTTTTTATTTTTCTATTTTTTCTCTTTTTCTTTTCTTTTTCACTTGCCTCTTCCTTGTGCCAACAACTATACAAGATAACAATATGAGATAGCACGCTCACAAATTTTGCTTGGAATTCTACAAGGTATCAAATGTGCATAGCCCAAGCAATCATGGGAGGAACTAGTCTCAATAGGTGTTTGTTGAACGCAAAGATAGTGAAGCTCACAAAGGAAAGCAAGTGGGGAGAAGTTGCAGAATTTTTATACCTTTCCTCGTCGATATTCACCCTTTATTGGTGGATTCCGCCTTGCTCATGGAATTTGGATGGAGTAGATAGCATGAACCACGTAGATAATGATTTAGATCTCCTTCTCCTCTTCAAAACGAGCCAAAGAACACCAAAATCCGAGTTCGTATGCCAAAATTATGCTCAAAACCATGAAGTAGTTTTTCTGTCTGCAGAGGGTGGACCTTCCGAGGCGCGCAGGCCAGACAGTCAAAACCGTGGCGGATATTCCGGTCCATTTAGGCTGGAAACTCTGGTGGGGCGGATATGCCGGTCCGTTTAGGCCGGACAGTCCGATCCAGTCAAACCAAAACTTCCAGAACATGAACGGGACGAGTTTTGGTGGGAAAACTCGAACCAAAACCTCAAATTGATGGGGGAAACAAGGAATTAGGCCATGGAAACACAGGGGAAGTGATGAGGACATCCCTACAGTTACACCTACCCCAATTACTACTGATGATGTTCCAGCTGATGCAAAGAGAGATCAATCCAATGAGATAAGGATGGGACCAATTACAAGAGCTCGTGCTAAGCTACTAGAACAACAGGTGAACTTCTTTCTTAATGAACCTGATGTTTTAGTTAATGAGAATTTTATACAACCTAAGTCTTCGAATTATTGTATGATTAGGAACTTGGGAGAAGAAGGCGTAGCACGGAGCAAGGAGCTAATGGAACATGGCATGTTGATCAATGAAGAATGTGCGGGGAGGAGAGGGAGGAAGCGCAAGGAGCACACAAGGTTGAAGATCAACACTTGGTGGAAGATCTCTGCCGCGGTAGAGAAACGCCACTATTCTCTGCCACGGCAGGCTGCCGCGGCACAGAAACAACAAGATTTGCTGCAACGGCAGGCTGGCGCGACAGCAAAACCGAGCCAAACTATGCCTCAACAGAGTCCTGAGGCCGAACCCCTTATAGGTCGGTTTGTACCATAGTTGGGTGGGACCAACTCGGTCACCCCTAGACTCTTAAATAGATGGGGCGCACTAGTTTTAGGGTTTTAGACAAGGTTAAAATTATTTTGGAGTTTTTTCTTTCATAGAACCTCTGGAATTACTTGTGATCGATTTCTACCAACTGCAATTGAGTGTGATCTGTTGTTCCATTGGGAATTAGTAGATTGCAAACTACCATTCGCGGTCGACGACTACATGCGCAAGAGTGTGGTGTAGTGAATATCCTACAAGGTTCAGGAGCTGTTGCATTGGCATTAGGGTTCAGGCAGGAGAGATCATAGCTATACATTAGTTATCTATCATCCACCATCATCAACGACAAGTGCTTGCTGAGAAGATCGGGCCACCCCATATCATCTTGGTATCAGATTTCCTCGTTGCCTCTCTAAGCATCCACAAATCCATCCGTAGATTAGTTCGTGTTTTTCGTCCTATACAGAAAAAGCCCCACAAAAAGAGTTGCCATAGCCTAGATCATATCGTATTCGAGTAATAGTTGCTGGTCGTGTTCCTCTTTTAGTCTAGATCTAGATCTATTCATCATTTTTTCTTCGTGTTCTAGCAGAATCCACCTTAGTTTTCCGCCGCCTCTAGCAGATTCGATCTTAGCTAGGAGTCCTTGTGTTTTACTCTTGGCCGAGTCGGTTTGCATTATAAAAAAAATCGCTGCCGATTCTACCATGACACGAAAACGAGCTGTTTCCTGCCGCGAAATCTGCCGTGACACAGACTCCTGCCACGACAAGTTTTCTCTGCCGTGCGGCCGCTCGCTGCCGTCGCTCTGCCACGACACAAATTCCATGCGTTTCTTTGCCGCGCGCTAGCCGCTCTGCCGCGGCACGATTTTGCGTGCGTTCTCTACCACGCGTCGCTGCTCAGCTACCGCTCTGCCGCGGCACAGTTTCGGCCCGTTTTTCTGCTGCGGTACAGAAGTTTCTGCCACGGCACGATTTTGATCAGTTTTTCTGCCATGGCAGCCATACTACAAAGTGTGAAAAATTGCACTTTTCCACAACCTTAGCTATAGCCTTTCTATTTCATATGTTTAGGAACTTGCCCATTGAGACTAGTTTTCACTCTTACAGGCTGCTCATAGGTTTTGGTGCTTTGCTTTGTGAATGGTCGTGATATATATATTAAAAAAAAGATATAGCAAAAGAAAAAGCAAAAAGAGAAAGAAGCTATACAAACAAAAAAAGAAACAAAAAAAGAAAAGGAGTTTTGAGCAAGAGGCCTAGTGATATCTTTGTGCACCGGTAGGTTGAGAATCTTGTGCCTATTTACTTTGAGCTTTGCTAGTGTCTCTCGAGAGTAGTGCAACACCCTTCATAGTTGCATTGCCATGTTTTTCTCCACGTGTGTGTTTCTTGGGCTTTTGTATGATCAACACTAGGACTTGTTTGTGGTGTACTTAGGATTGCATACCTAGAGCTCCACCATAAATAACCTGTGTACCTGTCATCATTCTCTATACCTTTGATATTCACTTCATCACATCAGTGCATAAGACTTTGAGTACATTTGGTAAAGCATCTCTATTCACTTTGGAACGGTAAGATCTCTTTTCTTTTTAGTTGTGAGAGTTTTCCACCAAACATATTTTGATTTTTGCACTAACCTACTAATCATGTCTTCGAGTGATGATGAAGTTGTGTCACAGAGAAAGCAAGTTGAGGAGCTTGTTAATTGGCGTGAGTTTATTGATCGGAATATCAAGGACTTGCAAGAGGCAGTGGATCAGAATACTGGCACAGTCAATAAAATTCAAACTCAAGTGATGGCAATCAATGTCAATGTTGCCACCTTGCAGCGTTCGATTGAGGCTCTTACAACGGCAATTCAACAAAGACATGATTATCAACCCGATGATGTGTTTGAGGATCATGATGAGGGTAGTGCGGCTGATGCTCCTCCACATCGTGGCAGGGGACGTGCCAATCCCCCTGCACCTGCTGTTGCTCCTCTTTATGGACGTGGATATGCCCCTTTGGGACATGCTCAGCGTGTTCCGAACCAAGCTGATGATGGTTTGGGCAAACCCAAGTTTTCAATTTCCTCCTTCAATGGTTCACTCAATCCCGAGGATTATCTTACTTGGGAATTGAAGATTGAGAACCTCTGGTGTTTATTTGATTATCCAAAAGACAAGAAGGTCAAGCTTGCAGCATCAGAGTTTGATGGATATGCTGATATGGGGTGGCCTGATCTTCTCAGCAAGAACTTGTCGATGATGATGGTGGATGATAGATAACTAGTGTGTATCTATGATCTCTCCCGCTCGAACCCTGATGCCAATGCAACAACTCTCGAACCTTGTAGGATATTCACAACACCACACTCTTGCGCACACAGCCATCGACCACGAACGGTAGTTTGCAATCTACTAATTCCCAATGGAACTACAGATCACACTCAATTATAGTTGGTAAAATCGATCACACGGTAATTCCAGAGTGATCAGGGGTGGCCCGATCTTCTCAGTGAGCGGCGTGGATGATGGAGATGATGATGGCGATAACTTGTGAGACGCTGACAAACTATCTCTTGGCTGCTCCCATGTTCCCAATGCAACAGATCTTCATCCCTATGGATATTCGCAACACCACACACTTGCGCACGTGATCCCGGATCACGAACAGTTTGCAATCTACCAATTCCCAGTGGAACGACATATAACACTTAATTAGAGCCAATTTTATATTGTCTAGCGAAACACAATCACAATATCGGAGGATTCAAGATGAATGCTTGTAGCAATCCAATCTAGGGTTTTTAGTCTAAAACAAGTCTAAAGCATAAAGAGGGGGGTGGCGGCTGCCTATATGGGAGCCAGTCGCACACAGCTAAAACTCGACCCAAGTGGGGCCGAGTCGGATACAAACCGGCCCCTTAGGCTCAAGGCACCACAGGCCACGCCATGATTTGCAGGTTGCAAGGTGCAACCCAACCAGTTCTCCTCTTGGCGCACGCCTCCCTTGGCTCCCCTGGCGCCAGCCTCCTGCCGCAGCAGAGAATCCTTCCTTCTTTCTTCCGCTGCAGCCTAGATGCTTCTTCCTCATCTCCTTGGCCTTCCTCATACCTGATCAAACATAGATGCAAATATTTAGGTAGCATAAAATTCTCATCAAACAATATTCCAGAACCAAGTAAGAAGGAATTCACCTATTGCTTTAACAACTCGGCTCTAGCTCTTGTAATAGGTCCAATTCTGATTTCATTAGTGTCTTGAATCTTCGCATCATTATCTGCATTGAATAATGGAAGAATGGTAGAGATGTCCTCATCATCCTCCCCACTTCAAAAGGCGTCGACCCCGACGCGTCAATATCTTCTTCTTCATAGGGTGTCAAATCTATCTTGTAACCATTGTCATTTATCTTGTCAATAACCTTGTAAGGACCATCACCCCAAGGAAGTAGCTTTGACTTATGCTTCTCTGGAAATATGTCCTTGCGGAAATGAACCCAAACCATATCCCCTGGCTGAAATAGCACCTCCTTTTGCTTCTTATTAACACGGCTAGCATTATACTTTCCCTTTTTCTCAATAGCTTCTTTTGTGTTCACGTGTATCTTCTTCACAAAATTTTCCCTCTTGGTTTCCTCCATGTTCTCTATTTCTTGAATAGGAAGAGGCAACAAATCGAGTGGTGTGATGGGTTTGAAACCATACACCACCTCAAAAGGACACAACTGCGTGTAGAGTGTACAACCCTGTTATAGGCAAACTCGACATGTGGCAAGCAATCCTCCCAAACACGCAGATTCTTTTTGATCATAGATCGCAACAACTGTGATAATGTGCGATTCACCACCTCTGTTTGTCCATTAGTTTGGGGATGACAAGTAGTGCTGAATAATAACTCTATCCCAGTTTACCCCAAAGTGTCATCCAAAAATATCTCATGAAATTCACATCATGGTTAGAAACAATTGTCCTTGGTACTCCATGTAATCGCACAATGTCCATAAAAAATAGATTAGCAACATATCATGGTTAGAAACAATCCACTACCACAAATACAGAATCATGTCCTCTCCTAGTTCTAGGCAATCCTAATACAAAATCCATGCTAATATCTTTCCATGGAGTAGTAGGTGCAGGTAGAGGAGTATACAAACCATGAGGCTTCAACTTCGACTTGGAAGTGTTGCAAGTAATGCAATGTTTGACAAATCTGTCCACATCACGCCTCATCTTAGGCCAATAAAAATGATCAGCTAGCATGAGTAGTGTTTTCTCACGCCCAAAGTGGCCCATCAATCCACCAGCATGTTATTTCTGTAATAAGAGTAAACGCACAGACGACTCGGGAACACACAGTTTGTTAGCTCGAAACAAGTACCCATCATGAATATGATATTTTTCCCAAGATTTCCCATTAACACACAACTTATATGGAGTGGCAAAATGAAGATCAGTAGCATATATCACACAAACTCTCCAAACCAGGAACTCTCACATCCAATTTTGTTAGCAACATTCTTTTCCTAGAGAGAGCATCAGCTACAATATTGTCTTTTCCCTTCTTATGTTTAATAATATATGGAAAAGACTCAATAAATTCAACCCACTTTGCTAGGTGCCTATGCAAGTTTGACTGTGCTTTCAAATATTTCAAAGCTTCATGATCAGAATGTATAATAAACTCTTTTGGCCACAAGTAATGTTGCCAAACCTCAAGCACACGCACAAGAGCATATAATTCTTTATCATAAACAGGATAATTCAAACGAGCACCACTAAGTTTCTCAAAAAAATAAGCTATAGACCGCCCCTCTTGCATCAACACACCACCAATACCGATGCCACTAGCATCACACTCAATCTCAAATTTCTTATGAAAATCAGGTAGTGCAAGCCATGGTGCAGAAGTAAGCAATCTCTTCAACTCATCAAAAGCATTATCTTGGGCTGGTCCCCAAACAAATTCAACACCTTTCTTAGTTAATTCATTCAAAGGTGCAACAATAGTACTAAAATCTTTCACAAAACTTCTGTAGAAACCAGCAAGCCCATGAAACTTATAACTTGACTAACATTCATAGGAGTAGGCAAATTTTCTATTGCTACAATTTTAGAATTATCTACCTCAACTCGATTCTTAGAAACAACATATCCTAGAAATATGACCTTGTCTTTGCATAAAGTGCACTTCTCAAGATTACCATACAATTTAGCATCGCGTATCACATGCAAAACTTGTCGAATATGATCAATATGTTCAGATTCAGTTCGGCTGTAAATTAATATATCGTCAAAATACACAACCACAAATTTGCCTATAAAATCTCTCAAAACATGGTTCATTAATCTCATGAAAGTACTAGGTGGATTAGTGAGACCAAAAGGCATGACTAACCACTCATATAACCCAAATTTTGTTTAAAGGAAGTTTTCCACTCATCCCCTTCCTTCATCCTAATCTGATGATAACCACTATGCAAATCAATTTTGGAGAAAACAGCAGGACCACTCAATTCATCTAACATAACCTCTAAACGGGGAATAGGATGACGATATCGAATAGTGATGTTAGTAATAGCTCGACAATCTGCACACATGCACCAGGTACCATCTTTCTTAGGTACTAAAATAATAGGAACATCACAAGGACTAAAGCTCACACGAATATACCCTTTATCAAGAAGTGCTTATACTTATTTCTGAATCTCTTTAGTTTCTTCGGCGTTTGTTCGGTAAGGTGCTCGATTAGGAAACAATGCTCCAGGAATCAAATCAATTTGATGCTCAATACCGTGCAATGGTGGCAAACCATCGGGTACCTCTTCTGGAAACACATCACTGAATTCCTACAAAATAGTAGAAACACCAATAGAGAGAGGGGTCATGTCGTTAGAAACCAAAATTTCACCCTTGTAGACCAACACCAGTGGAACAGTAGAGGGATCATCCCTAAATTCTCTCAAATCTTCCTTTGTTGCCATTAGTATGAAGGAATCAATGCCAACATCAGAACATGCAGACAGAACTGGCGCGGCAAAAATCTGCTCGGTGCTGTGCCACGGTAGAAAAATGGCCTCTTCCTGTGCCACGACAGAGACCTGGGCAGGCGGGGAAGCACTGTTGTGCCGCGGCAGAGAAACTGCAGCATTCTCTGTCGCGGCAGAGAACTGAGCTGTGCACTCTGCCGTGGCAGCAAAATAGCTAGAAAGTTGTGCCGCGGCAGCAAAACAGGCTATGAAGTGTGCCGCGACAGAGGAAGTGTGATCATGCACTGTCAATGCAGGGTATTGTCGTTGTGTCCTTGCATGTTCATGCCCAAGATTGACTTTAGTTTTCTGACGGGACTCATTAACAATTGCCTGTGGAGACATGGGTCCCAGTATCACATCCTTGCCTTGCGAATTAAACTGATATGTACTGGCCTTCCCATTGTGATGAACATCATGATCATATTGACATGGACGGCCCAACAAAAGATGGCAAACTATCATAGGGACCATGTCACATTCGACCACATCTTTATAGGCCCCAATATGAAACTCCACATGTACCATATGATTAACTTTCATCTCACCAGAATCACTCAACCATTGAATAAAATATGGGCTGGGGTGTGGATAGTATTTCAATTTCAGCTTGGTACAAAGCTCTTTACTAGCCAAATTTCTGCAACTTCCTCCATCAATAATGACTCTGCATGCTCTTCCTTCACTCACATCAGCCTGTGTTTGAAATAAATTGCATCTTTGATCAGCTGAACTTGGGCTAACTTGCAAGACTATAGGAGAACACACAAACACATGATTTGGAGAAGCATCACAATAGTAAACATCCTTAGGAACCTCATCATGCTCCTCATCAAATGGATCAACATCATCCCCAGTCTCGTACCCACCAGACGCATCAACTATCATAGTCTTCTTATTGGGGCAATCATGCTTGAAGTGTCCCTTGCCACCACATGTGTGATAGCTCATATCTCTGTTCCTAGCTGTAGTAGTGGAACCCGAACCACTCATAGCAGGTGTAGGCTTGTTGATGGATGCAGCAGGTTTCGCCGGAGTACTCACACGGTCACCAGCAGAACTAGCCGCACAAACACCACCAGAATTCTGACCAATAGAGGGGGAACATGATGGAAAACATCCCCGAGCCGATGGAGAATGTGCTGCAAATCTTGCCTAATCGACCACAGTAGCTTCAGCCTCTCTAGACTGATGCAAGAGCTCAGACATATCTGCATAAGGGTAATGCCGAACAATGCGCCGAATCTGGAAAGATAATCCAGCAAGGAAACACTGCATTGTTTGGTCTTCTGGCTCGTGAAGTTTAGCATGTTGCATAATCATCTCATATCATAGAGGTATTCATCCACTATCTTCAAGCCTTGCTTCAATTTTGTCAACTTATGATAGAGTGAACGAATATAATTTGCTGGGACAAAACAATGTCGCATCTCTTCCTTCATAGCACGCCAGGTAGCAATGGCAGGAGCCCCGTCCTCCGCACGAGAAGTGCACACATGATCCCACCATATCAAGGCAAGTCCTTCAAACTCAGAAGATGCCAACTTCACTTTCTTATCCTCACTGTACTCATGCCAACGCCATAACTTTTCCAATTTCAGCTCCCAGTTGAGATATTCTTCCACATCAGTGCCATGAAACTGGGGAATAGAAAATTTTGGCCTAGCTGGGCCCTCATCAGGGCATGGAGAAGCCCCTGCAGCCGGAGCCAAAGGAACACCCTGAGCCGCAGGACGGGCGTATCCACGGCCACGGTACCCACGAGCATAAGCACCACGGCGAAACACAAATGGGTTTGTGTTCTCCCCATTATCACCAATACTAGCATCATCAAACTATTGCTCATGGTGCTGCGCTTCATTACGTTGCAACAACATGTGAATCGCCTCCATCGATTGAGTCAAGGTATCAACCAAAGTCTGAAGATTTGTCACTTGTGCTTGAATGGTGTTGACTGTTGTATCTATCCCTTGCATCTTGGTTTGTACAGCCTGAACTTCTGCATCAAGGGTGTCGACTGTCAGCTGAATAGTACACTGCAAGTGGTCACGTAACCCTTCGAAATCACTCCACAAAGCTAGAGTATTAGCATCCTTTTTCTGCATCACATCAAACTCATCACTAGCAGACATGAGTAGTATGTTAGTGCACGAAAACAAAATCTATGTATGGTGGAGCTCAAAATCACTAAGCTACTCAAAGAAAGGAAATCTTACCGCTCCAAAGTGAATTAGCACGATTTACCAATAGATGATCAAAAACATGTGCACGGATGTGATGATGCGAATACCGAGGGGAAAACTATCACATGACAACCAGGGTATATGGTGGATCTCTAGGTGAGGATACCTACACGCCAAAGTACCAAATCCTAGTGTTGTACGTATGACACAAGACCCACGGGAAACACACGCAGTGGAGAAAAATGGGGCAAAGCAACTATAAACAAGAGCACAAAAGATGTATGTCGGAGTAAAGCTCTTTTTGCAATGCTCAAGGAGAGACGCTAGCAAAAAGCGCAGTGTGTACAGGCACAAGATTGCTCAATCTACAGGTGCAAACCAAAGGAAAACATTGCCAATATGTGCAATAGATAGGAAAAAACTCAAGCCTGATAGTAAACTTTTCTCTCTTTGGGTTTCTTTTTTTATATCTCTTTTCTATATATTTCTCTTTTCTTTTTTTTGACTATTTTCTTGTAGGCCACAAACACCAAAGCAAACTGAGCACGGCAGGACAAGGAAAAATAGAGCACCAACAACCTAGTCAGCAGCCTAGAGAGCAACAGAAGATGTTAGTCTCATAGGATAGTGCTAGACGCAATGAAATGCTGACTAAGGTTCACAAAGGTACGCTATGTGGACGCAAAAAGAAAAGAAACTCGACAACTGACTCGAACAACCCACGGCAAAACCTGCTAAAACTATGCCGCGGTAGAAACTAGCGGCAAAGCTATGCCGCGGCAGGAATTCAGCCCGAAAATGTGGCGCGGCAGAGAACGGCAGCGGCCGCAGAGATCGGTGGCGCGGTAAGGTAGAGGGCGCGGCAGAGCTTGGCGCGCATGGTAGGGAGTGTGGTAGCATGGGACATATCCTGGGGTCGTGCAGCACGCGGATTATGACCAGCACAAGAACTAGAATACCGTAGCGATCTAGATCTCAGGCAAAACTATGACTCTTTTTGTGGGGCTTTTTCTAGTATAGGACTAAAAACGAATCTAGACTATGGATGGATTATGAATTGCTCACCGAGTAACCGCTAGAAATCTGATACCAAGATGATAAGGGGTGGCCCGATCTTCTCAGTGAGCGGCGTGGATGATGGCGATAACTTGTGAGACGCTGGCGAACTATCTCTCGGTTGCTCCCATGTTGCCAATGCAACAGATCTTCGGCCCTATGGATATTCGCAACACCACACAATTGCGCACGTGATCCCGGATAACGAACGGTTTGCAATCTTCCAATCCTAGTGGAACGATAGATAACACTTAATTAGAGCCAATTTGATATTGTCTAGCAAAACACATTCACAATATCGGATGATTCAAGATGAATGCTTGTAGCAATCCAAACTAGGGTTTTTAGTCTAAAACAAGTCTAAAGCACAAAGAGGGGGGTGGCGGCTGCCTATATGGGAGCCAACCGCACACAGCTAAAACTCGACCCAAGTGGGGCCGAGTCGGATACAAACCGGCCCCTTAGGGCTCGGCCGAAGAGGCAGACAGGCCACGTGCAAGGGGTGAATCGGCTAGGTGCAGCCTGCTCCCTTATGGTTCTCCTCTTGGCGCACGCCTCCCTCTCTTCCCCTGGCGCCAACCTCCTGCCACGGCAAGGAATCAGCCAAAATCTTGCCGCGATAGAGAATCCTTTCTTCTTTCTTCTACTACAGCCTGTATGCTTCTTCCTCAGCTACTTGGCCTTCCTCATACCTTATCCAACATAGATGCAAAGATTTAGGTAGCATAAAATTCTCATCAAACAATATTCCAGAACCAACTAAGAAGGAATTCACCTGTTGCTTTAACAACTTGGCTCTAGCTCTAGTAATAGGTCCAATTCTGATTTCATTATTGTGTTGAATCTTTGCATCATTATATTCATTGAATAATGGAAGAATGGTAGAGATGTCCTCATCACAGAGGTTCTATGAAAGAAAAAACTCCAAAATATTTTAACATGGTCTAACCCTAACTTGGTGTGGCACCCCATCTATTTAAGAGTCTGGGGGCGGCGGCCTAGGTGGGATCCGAGTTAGTCCCACCCAACTAAAAGATACAAACCAACCCATAAAGGGCTTGGCCTCAGGTCTCTGCTGTGGCAGAGTTTGACTCGGTTTTCTGTCATGCAAGAGTTTGGGCGACTCTTGTGGCGTAAAAGCGGGGCTTTTCTCTACGACGGCAGAGAACTTCCTCCACTTGTTGATATCCATCTTTGGCATCTCCTTGCGCTTCCTCCCTCTCCTCCCTCGTGCATTCTTCATTGATCAACATGCCATGTTCCATTAGCTCCTCGCTCTGTGCTACGTCTTCTTCTCCCAAGTACCTGATCATGCAATAATTCAAATACTTAGGTAGTATAAAATTATCATTAACTAAAACATCAGGTTCATTAAGAAACAAGTTCACATATTGTTCTAGTAGCTTATCACAAGCTCTTGTAATTGATCCAATCCTTATCTCATTGGATTGATCTTTCTTTGCAGTAGTTGGAACATCGTCAGTAGTAATTGGGGTAGGTGTAACTGTAGGTATATCCTCATCACCTCCCTCCCCTTCAAAAGGCGTCGACCTCGATGCTCCAAGGTCTTCTCCAACATATGGTTATAAATTAGCAATGTTGAAACTTTTACTAGCTCCACCAAACTCCTCAATAGGTATATGAACCGAGTAGGCATTATAATTAATTTTGGCTAACACCTTGTAAGGACCAGCACCACGTGGCTTCAACTTGGATTTGCGAAGTATTGGAAATCTAACCTTGCGTAGATGCACCCATACCATGTCACCAAGCTTGAACAACAATTCCTTGCTTGATTCCTTGCAGCAGCAATGTTCTTGCCTTTCTTCTCAATAGCCTCCCGAGTCTTCTCATGAATCTTGTTCACATAATCAGCATGTTTTGATGCCTCCATATCAACTCTCTCATGTAATGGTAAAGGCAACATATCAAGTGGCGTCAATGTCTTGAAGCCATACACCACCTCAAAAGGACAAAGTTGAGTAGTTGAATGCACAACCTTGTTGTATGCAAACTCAACATGTGGCAAACACTCTTCCCAGTCCCGCAGATTCTTCTTTATCATAGTCCTTAGCAGTTGTGACAGTGTTCGATTCACCACCTCTGTTTGACCATCTGTTTGGGGATGACATGTAGTGCTGAATAGTAGTTTCGTTCCCAGCTTCCCCCGTAAGGTCTTCCAAAAGTAGCTCATGAACTTCACATCACGATCAGAAACAATCGTCTTTGGTACTCCATGTAATCTCATGATGTCCCTGAAAAACAGGTTAGCAACATGCAACGCATCGTCGCTTTTGTGGAAGGAAATAAAATGAGCCATCTTAGAGAACCTATCCACTACCACAAATATAGAATCATGACCTCTCTGAGTTTTAGGTAGACCTAGCACAAAATCCATACTAATTTCTTCCCATGGAGTAGTAGGTGTAGAGAGAGGTCTATACAAACCGTGAGGCTTCAGCTTGGATTTCTACTTGTGGCATGTAATATATCGGCTCACAAATCTGTACACATAACGCCTCATCTTGGGCCAATAAAAATGATCGGCAAGCATGAGCAATGTCTTCTCACGCCCAAAGTGACCCATCAAACCACCAGCATGTGACTCCTGCACTAAGAACAAACGCAACGATGATTCTGGAATACATAGTTTGTTAGATCGAAACAAATATCCATCATGTATATGATACTTATCCCATGCGTTTCTAAGAGCACACAAATGATATGGTTTAGCAAAATCATGGACAGTTGCAGAAAGTGCACAAATAGCTTCTAATCCAGGAATTTTAACATCAAGATTGGTTAATAGCATGTTCTTCCTAGATAAAGCATCAACAACAATATTCTCTTTTCCCTTCTTATACTTAATGATGCAAGGAAAAGATTCAATAAACCCAACCCATTTAGCTAATCTTCTATGCAAGTTTGATTGAGCTTTCAAATACTTCAATTCTTCATGATCAGAATGTATGATAAATTCTTTGGGCCACAAATAATGTTGCCAAACTTCAAGTACTCTAAGAAGTACATACAATTCTTTATCATAAATAGGAGAGTTCAAACGAGCACCAGTAAGTTTCTCAGAAAAATATGCTATAGGGCGACCCTCTTGCATCAAAACGACACCAATGCCTATACCACTAGCATTAAATTCAACTTCAAATTTCTTCGAAAAATCAAGTAATGCAAGCAATGGTGCAGAAGTAAGCAAACGTTTCAATGTATCAAATGCAATATCTTGGGCTCCGGCCCATAAAAATGGCACACCTTTCTTAGTCAAATCATTCAACGGTGCAGCAATAGTGCTGAAATCCTTCACAAAGCTCCTATAGAAACCAGCTAAGCCATGGAAACTATGCACTTGACTAACATTCATGGGAGTAGGCCAATTCAGAATTGATTCAATTTTAGATTGATCTACCTCTACCCCATTCTTAGATACAACAAATCCTAGAAATATGACCTTATCTTTTGCAAATGTGCACATCTCAAGATTAGCATACAGTTTATTATCACGCAACACTTGCAAAACTTGTCGGATATGATTACAATGTTCAGTTTTGTTGTGGCTATAGATAAGTATATCATCAAAGTAAACAACCACAAAACAACCAATAAAATCTATCAAAACATGATTCATTAATCGCATAAAAGTACTAGGTGCATTAGTAAGACCAAACGACATAACTAACCACTCATCCAAACCAAATTTTGTTTTGAAAGCAGTTTTCCACTCATCCCCTTCTTTCATCCTAATTTGATGATAACCACTATGCAAATCAATCTTAGATAAAATAGCAGCACCACTCAATTCATCTAACATATCCTCTAAGTGTGGAATAGGATGACGATATCGAATAGTGATGTTATTAATAGCTCTACAATCTACACACATGCGCCATGTACCATCTTTCTTAGGTACTAAAATAACAGGAACATCACAAGGGCTAAGAGAGACACGAATGTACCCTTTATCTAGCAACGCCTGTACTTGTTTCTGTATCTCCTTTGTTTCTTCGGGATTGGTCCTGTAGGGTGCACGATTGGGAAGTGTGGCGCCAGGGATCAAGACAATTTGGTGCTCAATGCCACGCAATGGAGGCAATCCTGTGGGTACATCTTCTAGAAACACATCCCCAAAATCCTGTAAAACAGAAGAAACACCAAGAGAAATAGGGGTCATGTTGTTAGAAACCAATACCTCGCCCTTATACATGAGCACAAGCAGCATGGCTGTAGGATCCTCACGAAATTCTATCATATCCTCTTTGGTGGCTAATATCAGCAAATTAGGCTCTCTCTCACTTTTCGTTATATCACTCGATTTAGGCTCAATTATATCAGGAACAGCTATCACACAATCTCGCCGAGCTATAGGATCTTCCTTCAAGTTCACTTCTATCTTTTGACGAGAATCATTCACAATGTCTTGTGGTGTCATTGGCTGCATAGTAATCTTCTTTCCTTTGAATTCCAAGTGATATGTATTGGCTCGGCCATTGTGTTGCACATGGTGATCATAAAGCCAAGGCCGACCCAATAGAAGATGACAAATAATCATAGGAACCACATCAAACTCAATAGAATCCTTGTATGGCCCTGACGAGGGTTTAACTCATCAATGCCCATTGTTATGGACTTGGGTTTTGGAGAAGAGGGAGCGCTGGAAGCATCAATCGGCTAGCAAAAAAGCACACAGGGACGCAAGGATTACCCAAGTTCAGGCCTCGTAGAGGTCCCTACTCCTGCTTGTCTGCTCTTGGAATTAACGAAGGAATCGAAGATTATAGGGGCACGCAGATGCAATTTGGCGAGAGTTGTGGAAACTAGGGTTGCATGTGTCTTCCTCACCGCCCCTCCTAGCCTTTATAGAGATAGGCCAGGTCCGGGTAGCAGGTCGAGTCGGTTATAGATTAGGGTTTTCCTTTTAAACTTTCTATCTTTAAACTTGTTCTTGTCTCGCAAGTCATCGAGAGTCCATAGGCCACTCGAAGTATTCATTGGGCCGTGGAAACACCGTGGGCTTCCACCGTATCTGGACCGTATATACCAAACTCGAGTACCTGCAGGGTATACCCATGTCAGTAGCCCCCGAGTGTCCAGAGGAATCGCAGATTCGACTAGGGACTTTATGAAGCCTTTCGAGTGCATGACAGAGTATTTTTTTCAAGTGTTTTGTTTATATCATAGGGATTGTTGATAGGCGTGCCTGATTTAACCAATGCATCGGTATCAGTTAACTGCCTTAGGGCAGCAATCTACTTGAACTCGAGTCCCCGGACTCAAATTCAGAAAAGTGCTGGTGTAATTCGACTCAAGCCACGGAGGTCTTACAGGAGTCGAAATCTAGTATAGGATGTGAGCACTCGATGCGTCCGTCAATGCATGTTCATCGTACCTATATGCACGGATATATTTCTGGTAGTGCGTAGCAAATGCGTTGCCAGGCCTTATTCAGGTCTTATCTTCGCACTTCAAGCGCGACATCCGAATTTTTTGTCATCGCGGAGATGATTCGGGTGACCCAGGAGATGCAGTCTCTTTGTAGGAAAAATATGAGGCAATGTCGCCATAGACTTCGAGTGTGGATGTTATCAACACACAGTACGATGTACAAATGATCATAGGGTACGCGACAAGCGCTCCCTATGGGAGTAGCCCCCGAGTGCCTAGTTGAGTCGAAGACTCAAGAAGGGACTAAAGAACTTTCACGACCGCTGTCGTCTTTTGTTTACTTGTTTCAATCGAACTTGTTTCCAGCGCTCCCTATGGGAGTAACCCATGATCCATCGTTGAGTGGTTGGGTAAATTTGAATGTCCATATTCTTGCATAAAAAGAAAATCGTAGGGTGCACGACCAGCGCTCCCTATGGGAGTAGCCCCCGAGTTCTTGATGGAGTCGAAGACTCGAGCAAGGACTAAAGTAGTCGAAGTCTTCTAGTGTTCCATTTGATGACATCAGTTCTGACGATGTGATGATCTCAGTTGCCCGCATGAGCGGCTTTGACGGGACATGACAAGTGGTGGGTCCCGTTTTCTGACCCTGACTTGACCGGGGGCGTGCGTAATCTTTCGTTTTAACTATGCCTCCTCGATTTCCGCGTGTAATGGAGGTAGTGGGGGACGGTTCGTGTTTTAGTCTCTCCACGTGTCGATTGCGATGTGCACCACGCGTCCAATAGGGTTTCTGCTGGACGTTGGATTGCATCCGCCAGGGGGTTAAGTAGCAGCGTAGCTGCAGCAATTTCAAGTCTGCTCTTTCTCTGCTTTGTGCCTCCATCGCCATTGCTGCTGCTCTCTGTCTCTTAGATTCCGTCCCGTTTAGTGACGCTGGACAAACTCCGTGTGTTTCCGAGTTATTTCCTCCGCTCGCATCGCCACCACAAGATGGGGAAGAAGAAAGGAGGCGTTGCCGCTGAGTCCACCGCCGCCATTGCTGCTGCCAAGAAGAAAGGCGGCTCCGTTGCTGTGGGCACCAGCACCGCCGGTGCTGGGAAGAAGAAGGGGGCAGGCACCCGCGTCACCAATGGTGTGTGGCGTGCGTCCATCATCAAATCGTCTGAGCTCCGTCTTCTACGTGAAGATGGAGTTCTGTCTCCCGTGGTTGGTGACTGGCGAGTGCCTGGCAGCGAGGTAACTCCTTGTCCTCCTGTTGGTTTCCGGGTGATGTTCCGAGCGTTCATCATCCGCGGTCTGTCTCTGCCCCTGCATCCTTTCTTCAGCGGCCTTCTTTGTTTCTATGGGCTCCAGCTACATCCGCTGTCCCCCAACTCTATTCTCTGCATCGCCTGCTATATTACACTTTGCGAGTGTTGGCTCGGAATCGAGCCACACTTTGGTCTCATCAAACGGCTTTTCAAGCTGAAACATCAGTCGACATCTGGCTCTGTAGTCTACGCCGTAGGAGGTTGCGGGGTCCATGTTGACTCCTCCGTCACATACTTCGATATCAAGCTCATGGCGTCCGTCCAAGGCTGGAGAGACAAGTGGTTCTACATCCGTGACTAGAAGGCCGACAGAGAGCACTTCAGACTCGTGCCTTTTGATCCCGCGATGTCGTGCAGGAGGAGGCGTTCTTGGAAGAACGTGGGGATGCCCGGAGAGTCTGAGGAGACAAAAGTGTTGTACGAGCGCGTCTGCGACCTCGAGAGTCGCATGGGTAAATAAGAGGGAGGCTGCACCCTCATTCGCACATGGTTGCGCCGTCGCATCCAGCCTCTGCAGGCCAGAATCCACCCCATGTTCCAATGGGCTGGTGCGGACGATGTCACTCGTGTATTTGCCGATGGCATTTCCGGGAGTGAAGTAGATAAGAGGGTATGACTATTGGCCAAGTACACTGCCAAGGATGTACTCCCTAGTGAACCAGTCGTACCTCCATTTGATACTTCTAACCCTCCTCCTGAGGTATGATTGTGCTACGAAGTAGCTTTATTTGTCGAGTGCTTCTGATTTTCTTGACGTATGCTGACTTGTTTTCTGTATGCAGGATTGGAAGGTGTCTCCCAGTTTGCCCCTCTTCCTAGGGGGGTTATTCCTCATGAAGTAGATGAAGAGGACGAGTCGAAATCGACCGTCCCATTTGAAGAGGAGGAGGAAGCCCCCGAGTCCAGCAGTACGGACACTCGCAAGCATGCATGCAACAAAGATTCAGATGCGTCATCTCCTTCGACTCCAGAAGGCCCGGCTATCGGTGCGGAGTCGCCAATTCCTTCTATTCCTGTGAGTTCCATGGTGCCATCTGCCCGCAAGAAGATGCAGCTGCCGAAGGAGTCATCAAAGTCGGAGGACGAAACCTTCGATTTTGATAAGTTTGACTGGTAAGTATACAATTCTCATCTTGGTTCTTTTTGGAGTTGCATTTCCTGATGTTGGTTTTGTTCCATAGTCAACCGGCATCGTCATCTTCTGGCGACGTCCAATTTTTGAAATAATCTGGAGTCGCGGACTCCAAGTCCAAGGAAGTGGCTGAGCGAACTCCTTCTCCTCCATTGGCGGCCCACTCCGGGCACAATTCATCAAGTTCTCCATACGATGTGGAACACCAGATGGTTGTCCGGACGACTGCGCGGCAATCGACTTCGGAGTCTCTGGAGGAGCACGTATGCGTGATGTTGCTTTTACTTGTAGTCGAATTAGTCATCCATGCTATCTGCTGATCCTTTTGTTTTTTCTCCCGTTGCAGCTTATTGTGGAGGAGGTTGCTTGCCTGGCAGAGCAAGTACTTGCAATGGGTCGTCAGCACGCCTTGCTGGACAATCGCCATCACGTGGTTGAAAGTTAGTATTTTTTGCTTCTTCTTCTTCATCCTTGCGATATTTTTATATACTCGACTGACGGTCCATCTTGTATGTTTTGTAGCCGAGCATAACGTGCTTCTTCGCGAAGCCGCTTCTCTTGAAAAGATGCTCGCCGCGGTGGTGAAGAGTCGCGACGAGGCAGTCTCTACGCTTGATGAATCACAGAAACGTCAAGAGGATTTGTGCGCCTCCATTGCTGCGAGGGAGAAGTTGTTCGAAGAACAGCTCTTCTCGGTTGCCAAGTCTCTTTCAGGTATTTTTCCTTTTGTGTCTTGACTGCTTCTTTCTTCAGTGTCTTGATATTGTGCTGATGCTTTGTTGTGTGTAGATGCTGGCGGTTTGAGCTTTGACACCCAAGCGCTTCGTGGGGATGATGCCTTGGAAGGTGCTGTCGCGGCAGTGGAAGACCACAGTGCGTCCATGCAGGGAACGCTGACCAAAGCTAAGGGCGTTCTCAGTCGCATCCGCGAGGAGGTGGCACCCAAGGCTGAGCTGATTGAGAACTTGGATGACCTAGTGGAGTCCCTCGCTGGAGGTATCCCCTCGGATTTTAGGAAATCGCACCGTGCGGTCGGTGCCACCATGGCACTCGCCATGGTGCAAGCCCATGGAGTGGAGATGGATCCAGCTGCAGTCTCCAAGGCGATGCCCGTCGGCACAGATGGGCAATAGGTAGTTTTTGCTCCCTTTGCAACTGTCTGCGGCAAGTACGGGGCGCAACTCATCAACACAGTCACCAAGTATTCTGAGGAGCTGTAGCGAGCCAAGAAGGCGGCAAAGGTTGCGGTGTCAGGGGCCGGCTGGAAGTCTGTGGTGTCTGATACCGCCACGGAATCGATGAAGCCTTCGAAGCCGAAGTCCAAGTCGAAGAAGCAAGCTTCTCCTTAGTAGTTATATTTGTAATAGTTAATAGCTTGACCCCTTTTGTCTAGAACATGCCGCTGGCGGGTGTCTCTGTTGATACTTTGTTATGTTTTGAATGCACTTGAGTTTTTGTCCATGTGTTGCTTGGTCTTCTTAGTATCCCTTGCTTGGCTTGTGATAGGGCACATCGAGTGGTCATTCGAGTGAGCCTCAGGATCTGCCATCCACTGGTGATACCTTAGCGCAGTCGCACTCAAGGGTGGATGAGTTGTCTCTGCTTTCACGACTACATGACCACGTTAAGCAGCTGGAACGTGAACTGCCCGTCCTCCGTGGTAACGCGGATGTATGGAAGTCGAGGGTGGAGAAGACCGCTTCCCGAGAGCAATATCTACTACGGGAGGTGGCGTAGCTGGGTGACCAGTTCAAGTGTTAGCTTTTTGCCTCCTTATCTTTTCTTGTAGTCAATCGCGGTAGTTCGTTGTCTTCATACTTTTGCCTCTTGCTTGGTATAGTTGTCAGTGCGCGTCATCCACAGGATGAGAAGGACAAGATCTCCATTCGTATAAACGACCTGACCCAGGAACAACTTCAGGCAAGTGGGTATTTCTGGGTGGATCATGATCGTGCAATCGCACTTAAGACCCTGCAGGATCGTGCCTCGGGAGTGCTTCATTTTCTGAAAAAATCGCAATCATGCTTAAGGAATATCTATCAGACAATGTTTCCGCTGGACATCGTTCCTTCAAGCCTGTTGGCTCTCCTTGCTAAGTTTCAAGACTTGAGTGCAGTTCGAGATTGCGTGCGACATCAGTTGGTGGCTGGTACCAAGGCTGCTTTATCGCTGGTGCGACTGCCAAGCCTGATGTAGATATTGCAGCTGTTGCAGCTGGTCCGCCGACTCCGCCGGCAGGTTTGACCTGGAATATGGTGCCTCATTACCAGGCGGTGGATCGCCCAACGAAGGAAATTGTCGACTTCTTCAAGGAATAGACAAATGTTCTTCTGTTGCAACAGTAGTTTAACTTGTATCCTGCACATAAATGTACCAGTGTTATAAAGTTCATATATATATGATGTATATAATTGATTGACATTGATGTGTAAAGAGCTTGTTAGCTCGTATATTTTGCGAGTGCGTTGCACTATGCGATCCTTTTCGTTAGCCTGACTTGTGTTTTTCTTAGCACCTTATTAACCTGCCAGGTGCGTTGCACCTGGGTTGGTGTTTGCCAAGGGTTCGATTAGTGCGTCAGCTACTCGGGTTATCGCGATTGGTTTGTAGGATAGTTATGTAAAGGGTGGCGCAGCCCCCGAGTGATACTATTGCGACAAATAATAGAAGACACGTAGTTTGGGGCACTTAGCTTTATTTATTCATAGAACAGTACGAGGTACAATGTGTGGCTAAGTAGCCTGGCTGAAAGCCTTATTTGTAATGTAAAAGGAAGAAAAACAACTATGGGTAGAAGCGTCGCAATTGGGCGACGTTCTAGGGGTTGGAGTATGCGACTCCAGTCTCGAAATCTTTGAGGCGATAGGCGCCACCTGGGATTACTTCTGTAATCACGTATGGTCCTTCCCAAGGGGACTCGAGCTTGAGGTGCCCTTGCTGCTTCAGTCGCAGGACCAGGTCTCCTTTGACGAAGGACCTGGGGCGTAGCCTTCTGCTGTGATAGTTGAGTATGTTCTACTGGTAGATCATTGATCTTTCTGCTGCGATTTCCCGTGCCTCGTCAAGGAGGTCGACAGAGTCTTCGAGTGCAAGAGTTGACTCCTACTCATTGTAAGCGACCACTGGCGGGGATTTGTATCGTACCTCTGCAGGTAGCACCACTTCAGCACCATGCACCATGCTCCAGAGTATGGATTGCAGCTCGTCTGGCCAGCATCATGCGGCTTGTTCGAGTGGCCTAAGGAGTCGCTTCTTGATTCCGCCGCAGACGAGCTCATTGGCCTTTTCGACTTGACCGTTGGTCAATGGATGAGCTATGAAGGCATAGCTTACGTTGATTCCTAGGTTTTCATAGAAACCCTAGAACTCCTTAGAGGTGAAGTTCGTTCCATTGTCCATGATGATGCTATGTGGCACTCCGAAGCGATAGACAATGGACTCGAAGAACTTGACTACACTGGCTCCTGACTGATTTGTCACCAGCATGGCCTCTAGCCACTTGGTGAATTTGTCGACTACGACCAAGAGGTAGACGTAGCCTCCTCGTGAGGTCTTTGGGAGCTTGCCGACCATGTCGAGTCCCCATTGCGCGAAGGGCCAAGCTAGTGGTCTTGGCCGGAGTTCCACGCCAGGTGCGTGCGGTTTTTCCATGAATCACTGGCAAGGCGTTGCATCTTTGGATGATGTCCTTAGCATCGCGCATGGCTGTGGGCCAATAGAATCTAGCTCATAGAGCTTTGGCAACGAGGGCACGACTGCCGGCGTGGTGCCCACAAGTCCCTTCGTGAATGTCAAGGAGGATGGCCCTTCCGTCCGCATTGGAGATGCACCATTGGAGTACTCCTGTGATACTGCGCGTGTATAGTTCACGACGGTGAATGCCTTTGATCTCCGTGCGATGTGTCGTGCGTCAGTCAGGTCGTCCGGTAGCCTCTTGCTGAGAAGATATGTGATGTAGGGTTGAGTCCAAGATGACTCGATCATCATGACCCCCATTGGTCCCTCGAGTCCTATGTCGAGCTCCAGGTCGTCGAGTGCCCTTGGCTCATTGGGTGGGTAGCCCCCGAGTCTATTGTTGCGCTTGTTTTCTTCTCTTTGGCCTTTGGCTTGATGGAGCGTTTGTAGATACACTCGAGAAATACCCTAGGTGGTATGGGGCGCAGGTGGAGCCAATGTTGGCGCGCGCATCCGCCTCTTCATTGCTTTCACGGCCTACGTGCCGCAGCTAACAGCCGTCGAAGTCCCCTTCGAGTGTGTCATAGAGGTCGTGGTAGGCGATCATATTGTCATTCAGCGCATCGCACTCGTGCATCGTTTGGTTGATGACCAGTTTGGAGTCGCCGTAGATGATGAGACTTTTGGCACCACAGGCTTTCGCCATCCGCATCCCGTGCAGTAGGGCCTCGTATTCAACTTTGTTGTTGGAGGCGGTGAACTGCATTCGCAGAATATATTTTAGCTTGTCTCCTTGGGGCGATGTCAGTATGACACCCGCGCCAGCTCCGTCCTTTCGCTTGGATCTGTCGAAGTGCATTGTCCAGAGGTAAGACATATCTGGTTTTTCGGGGAGCTGATTCTCCATCCAGTGCACGAGGAAATCAGGGAGAATTTGTGACTTGATCGCGTTGCGCTTTTCATATGTAATGTCTCTTGGCGACAACTCAATTCCCCAAAGCGCGACTCGTCCGGTGGCGTCGGGGTTGTTGAGGATGTGCCCAAACAGGGCATCCTTGACCACAATGATTGGGTGCTCCTGGAAGTAGTGGTGCAATCGCCTGGCTGTCATGAAGATGCCGTATGCCAGCTTTTGGTAGGGCGGGTACCGCTATTTTGTTGGCGTGAGCACCTCGCTGAGGTAGTAGACTGGGCGCTGCACCCTGTGGACCTTGTTTTCCTCGGCTCGCTCCACCACGAGCACCGTGCTGACCACGTGGTTGTTGCCGGAGATGTATAGCAACAGTGGTTCTCTTTCGCGTGGGGTCACTAGTACTGGTGAGGTAGTTAGTAGACGCTTGAGGTCTTCAAATGCTTCCTGCGCCTCATTGGTCCACTCAAACTTGTCAGTTTTGCGGAGAAGTTGGTAGAAGGGAAGTGCCTTTTCGCCCATTCGACTGATGAATCGACTGAGCGCCGCAATTTGCCCAGCCAGCTGCTAGACTCCTCTTACGTTTTTCGGCTTCTCCATGGCCAGTATGGCTTTTATTTTCTTCGGGTTTGCCTCGATCCCTATTGCGGAGATGAGATACCCGAGTAGTTGCCCAGATGGTATGCCAAAGGCGCATTTGTCCGGATTGAACTTGATCCGGTAGCGGTCGAGGTTGGCGAAGGTTTCGCGTAAATCATCGATTAGCGAGGATTCCTCTTTGGTTTTGATTACGATGTCATCAACATAGACTTGGATGTTGCGACCAAGTTGGTTCTTGAGGCAAGCCTGCATGCACCACTGATAGGTGGCTCCTGCGGTTTTTAGCCCGAACGACATTGTGTTGTAACAGAACACACCAAAAGGCGTTGTAAACGCTGTTTTCTCTTGATCTTCCTCCTTCATTCGAATCTGATTATAGCCTGAGTAGGCATCGAGGAAGTAGAGACGCTCACATCCCGCGGTGGAGTCGATGATCTGGTCGATTCGCGGCAGCGGGAAGTGATCCTTTGGGCAGTGCTTATTCAGGGAGGTGAAATCCACGCACATCATAGGATATCCGTGTCCTTTTTGGGTACCAGCACCGTGTTGGCGAGCCAGTACTTTCCTTGATCTCGCGTATGAATTTGGCATCGAGGAGTCTGTTGATCTTCATTCCGACCGCTTTTGCTCTTGGTTCAGATAGTCGCTGAATTGTTTGTTTGACTGGCCTTGCATCTGGGTTGACATTGAGTGCGTGCTCGGCGAATTCCCTGGGGACCCCTGGCATGTCTGCTGGACACCAGGCGAAGATTTCCCAGTACTCACGGAGAAACTCGACGAGCGCGAGTTCCTATGCGGGACTCAAGTTGTTGGCGATGAGGGCCGTCTTGGCCGGGTCCGATGGGTGGACCTGAACTTTCTTCGTGTGCACCGACGAGTCGAAGGACAGGTCGGGTGAACTTGGCCGGCCCAGGGGAGGCAGACTATTGTCTGTCGACTCCTTCAATCTTGCGAGTTCTTCCTGCATGCCGAAGGACTGGCAAATTCGGTTGAATTCCCTGTCGCAGCTGTCAGACCTCTCGAAGCTCCCGTTGATTGTGATGACGCCATTTTGGCCTGGCATTTTCATCTGCAGGTATGCGTAGTGCGATACTGCCATGAACCTGGCGAACCCGACACGTCCGAGGATGCAGTGGTACTGTGAGGGCCAGTCGACGACTTCGAAGTCGATGCGTTCGCGTCGAAAGTTTTTCGGCGTGCCGAAGATGACATCGAGGTTGATTTTGCCCAGGGGATATATGCCCTTGCCTGGGATGATGCCATGGAATGGCGTGTCCGAGACCTCTAGGCAGGTCAGAGGGATCCACATTGCTTGCAAGGTACTTGCGAACATGAGGTTAATGCCGCTTCCACCGTCCATGAAGATGCGACTCATGTCGAAGCCTCCGATCTGTGCCTCGAGTACGAGGGGACAATGGCCTGGGCGAGGTACTTGGTGCGGGTGGTCGCGCTTGTCGAAGGTGATGCAGGAGTTGCTTCCACTGAGGTACTCAGTGGTGGGTGGTGGTTAGTTTTTTGCCAAGTTAACTTGGCGAGTGATGGCCTTCTGCACCCGATTCGAGGGGCGTCCCTTTTGGATCATCATGTTGCCCACAACCCATGGGTAGGGCTCTCCGCCTTGATTGTGGACCGGTGCGGCCGCGGGTGGTGGCACTCCAGGTGGTGGTGGAGGAGCTACATGTGCTACAGTGCCTGGGGCGACTCCGTAGCCCTTGTTGACTGCGTCGTGATTCATCTGAGACAAACCCTCGTGGAGCTTGAGGAACTCGTGGCAGTCCTTGAGAAGGTGGCTGGATTTCTTCTTGCCATCGTGCTTGTCGATGTAGAAGTGCATGTTGCACGGCCCGGACAGTTTGTCCTCGATTGTTGTCACAGGTGCCTCTTCGCGAGTGCGGTGCTGCCATACCTGCGTGGTTTTCCCAGAGTCGCGGTGTCCATCGCTGCGATAGCCGCTGTTGCGGTTGTCGTCGCCTGTCGGCATAGCCGACGGTGACCATGTTGACATCGTCGCGATCATCGTAGATGCGCATTCGATGTTTGCTTCTGCGATCGCATCTGCATTCGACCATGTTGAAGTCTTCTCCATCTGCCCACCGATTCACGATTTCCATCAAGTGGTCAATTGTTTTGGGCTTCAAGCGGCCCAGCTCATCCCTGAGCTCTATGTGGCGAACGCCGCCGTTGAATGCGTCGATTGCGCGATCCTCCGAGATATTTTCTGTGGAGTTCTTGATGATGGACCACCTCTAGATGTACGAGCGTAGCAATTCACCCGACCTTTGCTGGAAGCACCTCAGTTCTTCGATTAACGCGGGCATTTTGTAGGTACCCTTGAAGTTGCGCACAAAGCTGTAGACCAGCTCTTCCCAGCTGCGAATGGATCCGCGTGGGAGGTTGTTGAGCCATGCTCGAGCGGCGCCCTGCAGCTGTAGATGCAGGCATTGCATGGCCGTGCTTCGACTCCTGCCGTGGAGCCTGACGGAGGAGATGTGGTCCTCCAACCAGATTTTTGGGTCCTGCATGCCGTCAAATTTTGGGTTCTCCGACAGGAGCTTGAACCCTTTGGGCATTCGCTTCTGCCTGATAGCCCTGCTGAAGCATCTAGCGCCACAGAGCTCTATGTATTTGTCCTCTGAGTCAGTCGATCTGGCACATCGTACCCTTGACTTGTCGATTTTGCGCTGTGTAATGTCATCACGCGCATCGTTGTCGTGGTCGTGTCGTCGTGAGCAGCATCGTCGAGACAGATCGTGACTATTGTCACTGGATGAGGGTGAGGAATAGCGTTTTGCTAGAGCCTTTCTTTTCTTCGGCTCTGGCATTGGTTCTTTGTCGAGAGCGACCTCGATTAACCCCAAGCCGGTGGCTGGTTGTTGAGGAGGTACATGGTGGCCGATGTCACCGCAGCTTGCGGCGTCTTTGGGACCATGTTGCCCCGTGTGTCAACTGTCATAGAGCTGAAGTCGAGAACTTTCGCAGCTTGCGCCCCTGTTCAGTGAGGTGGGCCATTCGAGATCTCCTCTTGTTGGCCACATACTCGTTGCCCTTGGAGGAGGATCCTCCATGGGAGGAGAGCCCAGCTCATCGAAGACTTGACTCGTCCGCCGCCTTTTTGCGCGCTTCGAGTTGGGCAATTGTTTGTAATTGGCGTCTGTACTCCTCCTTTAGTAGCCAATGATAGCCCATCAGCAGATCTTGCGTTGTGTCGGGATGCAGGGGATTGCCTCGCAGGGGTTCTCGGCAACGAGCCCACTCAAGATCGTTGAGCTTGATCATGACACGTTCACCAGTGTGTTCGTTCACCATGGTTGGAGGTTCTACTGTCCCTCCATTGTTGACGGGTGCGCCATTGCCACCATTGGCGGGGTCGCCATTGGGTGATCCACCGTTAGGTATGCCACCATTGGGTGGATTAGGGCCGTTGCCATCGTTGTCGCGATTGGCGCTGGTTTCACTGGTGTTGATGACGGTGCACATGAAGTGGTTGGGGAAGCTGTTCCTTCAGCAACTTTCGGATCCGGAGCCGTAAACCCCATCTTCCGTTGCTAGGCCACCCAGATCGGATCAGCGACTGCTGTCGCTATCCATGCTCTCAATTGTTGCTAAGGTGTTGAGCTCGCTGAGGGCGCCGATTGGTGGCGGGATCCACGATGCTGGAGCAATCGCGGATGTCGTTGGCTGGTCCGGCATGCGAAGTGTGCCCATCTGACCAACTTGGAAGCGGAAGCTCCCGATCGCCAGGCTGATTCCATCGCCCACGAACTCGAAAGCCGGGCAAGTGGCTAGCGTGTGGACGGTGAAGTCGAACGCGCCGAAGAGCTGGCGAATCTCCGCTGTTGCGGAGTTATAGATCGCGGTTGATGAGGCCGAAGAAGCCGCAACATCAGCACTCCCAATTCCCACAGACGGCGCCAATTGACGAGGGTTTAACTCATCAATGCCCACTGTTATGTACTTGGGTTTTGGAGAAGGAGGGGCGCTGGAAGTATCAATCGGCTAGCAAACAAGCACACAGGGACGCATGGTTTACCCAGGTTCAGGCCTCATAGAGGTTCCTACTCCTGCTTGTCTGCTCTTGGAATTAACGAAGGAATCGAAGATTACAGGGGCGCGCAGATGCAATCTGGCGAGAGTTGTGGAAACTAGGGTTGCGTGTGTCCTCCTCGTCGCCCCTCCTAGCCTTTATATAAATAGGCCAGGTCCCGGGTAGCAGGTCGAGTCGGTTACAGATTAGGGTTTTCCCTTTAAACTTTCTATCTTAAAACTTCTTCTTGTCTAGCAAGTCATCGAGAGTCCATAGGCCACTCAAAGTCTTCATTGGGCCATGGCAACACCGTGGGCTTCCACCATATCTGGACAATATATACCAAACTCGAGTACCTGCAGGGTATACCCATGTCAGGACCTATTTGAAAATTCACACGTACCATATGATCTACCTTCATCTCACAATTGTTGCTCAACAGTTGTATGTAGTATGGCTTGGGATGAGGTAAATAAGTCAAATTCAGCTTGGCACATAACTCCTTACTTGCAAGATTTCTGCAGCTACCTTCATCAATAATTACCTTGCAAGCTTTGTTAGGTCCAACAAGAGATTTTGTTTGGAACAAGTTGCAACGCTGATATTCATCAATAGGTTGCACGCTAAGTATGCGTGGAGATACGACAATGGTAGGAGCACGCTCAGGATAAGCATCAGTACCTTCCTCACCATCATAATCATCATCGTCATCAACTTCATCTCCACTCTCTAACTCACCATGTTCATTGACAAACATCACCTTGCTGTTGGGACAATATTTCTTGTAGTGTCCTCTGCCTCCACAAGTATGGCACACCACATCGCTAGTACGCGCAGTTGACATATTGGAACCCGAGCTAGCAGCAGGAGCAGTGGGCTTCAGAGCATTGGAACCAAACAAAGATGTAGGTGCTGGTTTGGCCGATGGTGTAGGATGGCTAGCAGTAGGTGTAGGTGGCGCCATAGTAGGCTGTGTAGATCTGGCCGCAAAACGGATCATAGACGTAAACCTGGCACGTGACTTAGCCTCCTCAGCTAGCGGTGACTCGGCCTCTCTAGCATGGTGCAATAGCGCATTCATAGTGTCGTACTTGTGATAACAAACACTGCTCTTGATTTGAAGCTTCAAATTGTTGAGAAAACTTTGCATAAGAATCTCCATCTCCATGTAGTACACATCAACTGACATGGTTCCTTGCCTCAACTGTGTCAACTTATCAAAAACTGATCGCAAGTAATTGGTGGGTACAAAACGATCCTTCATAATGCTCTTCATCTCACGCCAATCCATTACAGGAAGTTGATTGTCGTTCCTTCTATTATGCACAATAGCATCCCACCAATGCAAAGCATATCCATCAAACTCTGACGCTGCAAGCTTGACCTTCTTGTCTTTTGGATAATCAAATAAACACCAAAGCTTCTCAATCTTCAATTCCCAAGTAAGATAATCCTCAGGATCAAGTGAACCATTGAAAGAGGGAATTGAAAACTTGGGTTTTCCCAAACCATCATCAGCTTGGTTCGGAACACGTTGTGCATGTCCCAAAGGGGCATATTCACGTCCATAAAGAGGAGCAGCAGCGGGTGCAGGGGGATTGGCATGTCCCCTGCCACGATGTGGAGCAGCATCAGCCGCACTACCCTCATCAAGATCCTCGAACACATCATCAGGTTGGTGTTCGTGTCCTTGCTGAATTGTCGCTGTAAGAGTCTCAATTGAACGCTGCAAGGTGGCAACATTGACATTGATTGCTGTCACTTGAGTTTGAATAATATTGATTGTGCCAGTATTCTGATCCACTGCCTCTTGCATGTCCTTCATATTCCCATCAATAGACTCACACCAATTAACAAGCTCCTCAACCTGCTTTTTTTGTGACACAACCTTATCATCACTAGTAGACATGATTAGTAGGTTAGTGCAAAAATCCAAATCTATTTGCTAGAAAACTCTCACAACTCACTCACAACTAACAAGAAAGTAGATCTTACCGTTCCAAAGTGAATAGAGATGCTTTACCAAATGTAATCAAAGACTTATGCACTAATGTGATGAAGTGAATATCAAAGGTATAGAGAACGATCACAAGGCACATAGGTTATTTATGGTGGAGCTATAGGTATGGTATCCTAAGTACACCGCAAACAAGTCCTAGTGCTGATTGTACAAAAACCCAAGAAACACACGTGTGGAGAAAAATGTGGTAATGCAACTATGAAGGGTGTTGCACTACTCTCGAGAGACACTAGCGAAGCTCAAAGTAAAAAGGCACAAGATTGCTCAATCTACCGGTGCACAAAGATATCTTTAGGCCTCTTGCTCAAATTCTCTTTTTCTCTTTTTCTTTTGTATAGCTTCTTGATCTTTTTGCTTTTTCTTTTGCTATTTTACTTTTTCTCTCTTTTTTCTGAATATATATCACACAGCCGAAATAAAAAGCACATCAGTAAAATCCTAGGAGCAGCCTGCAGGAGTAGAAACTAGTCTCAATGGGCAAGTTCCTACACCTATGAAATAGAATGGTTGTGGCTAAAGTTTTGGAAAAGTGCAGATTTTTCACACTTTGTATGTCTAGATGCCGTGGCAGAAAAACTGATCAAAATCATGTCGTGGCAGAAAAACTGATCAAAATTGTGTCGTGGCAGAAAAATTCCTGTCGCGACAGAGAAACATGCCAAAAACGTGTCGTGGCAGAGCGGCGGCAGGGAGGCGGCGTCTGCAGAAACGAGAATTGTAATTGTGCCGCCAGAGGCTGGCCGAATGAGGCACGCTGGCAAAACCGTGCCACGGCAGGAGTCCGATCCGTGGCCAAATCGGTGTCACGGTAGAGAAACGGGGTGTTCCCGTGCCGTGGCAAAGTCGGTAAGAATTTTTCTTTTTTTAATTTGCAAACCGACTCAGCCAAGAGTAAAGGACTAGGACTCCTAGCTAGGATCAGATCTGGCTATGGCGGCTGAAATAGATGGTGGATTTGACTAGATCTAGAAGAAAAATGAAGAACAAATCAAGATCTAAACTAAAAGAGGAACACGACCAACAACTATTACTCGCATACGATATAATCTAGGCTATGTCAACTCTTTTTGTGGGGATTTTTCTATATAAGACAAAAAACATGAACTAATCTATGGATGGATTGTGGATGCTTACCGAGGCAACGAGGAAATCTGATACCAAGATGATATGGGGTGGCCCGATCTTCTCAGCAAGCACTTGTCGATGGTGATGGTGGATGATAGATAACTAGTGTGTAGCTATGGTCTCTCCCGCTCAAACACGGATGCCAATACAACAGCTCTCGAACATTGTAGGATATTCACAACACCACACTCTTGCACATGCAGCCGTCAACCACGAACGATAGTTTGCAATCTACTAATTCCCAATGGAACAACATATCACACTCAATTATAGTTGGTAAAATCGATCACAGGGAAATTCCAGAGGTTATATGAAAGAAACAACTCCAAAATATTTTAACATGGTCTAACCCTAACTTGGTGTGGCGCCCCATCTATTTAAGAGTCTGGGGGAGGCGGCCTAGGTGGGATCCGAGTTGGTCCCACCCAACCAAAAGATACAAACCGACCCATAAAGGGCTCGGCCTTAGGTCTCTATCGTGGCAGAGTTTGACTCGGTTTCTCTGTCGCGGTAGCCTGCCGTGGTAGAGTTTGGGCCGGTTTTCCTGCCGCGGCAGCCTGCCGTGGCAGAGAACTTCCTCCACTTGTTGATCTCCATCTTTGGCGGCTCCTTGCGCTTCCTCCCTAACGCATTCTTCATTGATCAACACGCCATGTTCCATTAGCTCCTCGCTCCGTGCTATGCCTTCTTCTCCCAAGTACCCGATCATGCAATATTTCAAAGACTTAGGTAGTATAATATTATCATTAACTAAAACATCAGGTTCATTAAGAAACAGGTTCACCTGTTGTTCTAGTATCTTAGCACGAGCTCTTGTAATTGGTCCAATCCTTATCTCATTGGATTGATCTTTCTTTGTAGTAGTTGGAACATCATCAGTAGTAATTGGGGTAGGTGTAACTGTAGGGATGTCCTCATCATATGCTTTGCGGTGGTGGGATGCTATTGTGTAGAATAGAAGGGATGACAATCAACTTCCTATGATGGATTGGCGTGAGATGAAGAGCATCACGGAGGATCATTTTGTACCCACCAATTACTTTCAATCAGTTTTTGATAAGTTGACACAGTTGAGGCAAGGAAACATGTCCGTTGATGAGTACTACATGGAGATGGAAATGCTTATGCAACGTGCTAAGGTTTGTGAGTCCCTTGAGATGACTATGCAGCGGTTTCTCAACAATTTGAAGCTTCAAATCAAACATTGTTCGTAATCACAAGTATGACACTATGAATGAGCTATTGCACCATGCTAGAGAGGCCGAGTCACAGCTATCTAGGAAGGCTAAGTCACGTAATAGGTTTACATCTACTAGCCGTTTTGTGGCCAGATCTACACCGCATACTATGGCGCCACCTATACCTACTACTAGCCATCCTACACCATTGGCTAAACCTGCACCTATGTCTTTGTTTGGTTCCCATGCTCGGAAGCCCGCTACTCCTGTTGCTAGTTCAGGTTCCAATATGTCAACTACGCGTACTCGCGATGTGGTGTGCCATACTTGTGGAGGTAGAGGACACTACAAGAAAGATTGTCCAAACAGCAAGGTCATGTTTGTCAATGAACAAGGTGAGTATGAGAGTGGAGATGAGATTGATGCCAATTCTGATTATGATGGCGGGGATGGTGCTAATGCTTATCCTGAGCGTGCACCAACTATTGTGGTATCTCCACGCAACTTAGTGTGCAACCTATTGATGAATCTCAGCATTGCAACTTATTTCAAACAAAAGCTCTAGTTGGACCTAACAAAGCTTGCAAGGTAATTATTGATGGAGGTAGCTTCAAAAATCTTGCAAGTAAGGAGTTATGTGCCAAGCTGAATTTGACTTATTTGCCTCATCCCAAGCCATACTACATACAATGGTTGAGATGAAGGTAAATCATATGGTACGTGTGAATTTTCAAATAGGGCCATACAAGGATTCTATTGACTTTGATGCGGTTCCTATGACTGTTTGCCATCTTCTATTGGGTCGGCCTTGGCTTTATGATTGCCATGTGCAACACAACGGCCGTGCCAATACATATCACTTGGAATTCAAAGGAAAGAAGATTACTATGCAGCCAATGACACCACAAGATATTGTGAATGATTCTCGCCAGAAGATAGAAGTAAATTTGAAGGATGATCCTATAGCTTGGCGAGATAATGTGACATCTGTTCATGGTGTAATTGAGCCTAAATTGAGTGATATAACAAAAAGTGAGAGAGTGCCTAATCTTCTAATATTAGCCACCAAGGAGGACATGAGAGAATTTCGTGAGGATCCTACAACCATGCCGCTTGTGCTCATGTATAAGGGCGAGGTATTGGTTTCTAATGACATGACCCCTATTTCTCTTAGTGTCTCTTCTGTTTTGCATGATTTTGGGGATGTGTTTCCAGAAGATGTACCCGCAGGCTTGCCTCCATTGCGTGGTATTGAACACCAAATTGACTTGATCCCTGGCGCCACACTTCCCAATCGTGCACCCTACAGGACCAACCCTGAAGAAGCAAAGGAGATACAGAAACAAGTACAGCCGCTGCTAGATAAAGGGTACATTCGTGTCTCTCTTAGCCCTTGTGTTTTTCCTGTTATTTTAGTGCCTAACAAAGATGGTACATGGCGCATGTGTGTAGATTGTAGAGCTATTAATAACATCACTATTCGATATTGTCATCCTCTTCCATGCTTAGAGGATATGCTAGATGAATGGAGTGGTGCTGCTATTTACTCTAAGATTGATTTGCGTAGTGTTTATCATCAAATTAGGATGAAAGAAGGGGATGAGTGGAAAACTGTTTTCAAAACAAAATTTGGTTTGTATGAGTGGTTAGTTATGCCGTTTGGTCTTACTAATGCACCTAGTACATTGATGCGATTAATGAATCATGTTTTGAGAGATTTTATTGGTTGTTTTTTGGTGTTTATTTGACGATATACTTATCTATAGCCACAACAAAACTGAACATTGTAATCATATTGGACAAGTTTTGTGAGTGTTGCATGATAATAAATTGTATGCTAATCTTGAGAAGTGCACATTTGCAAAACACAAGGTCATATTTCTGGGTTTTGTTGTATCTAAGAATGGGGTAGAGGTAGATCAATCTAAAATTTAATCAATTCAGAATTGGCCTACTCCCATGAATGTAAGTCAAGTGCGTAGTTTCCACGACTTAGCTAGTTTTTATAGGCGCTTTGTGAAAGATTTTAGCACCATTGCTACAACATTGAATGATTTGACAAAGAAAGGTGTTCCTGATACGTTGCTAACATATCCATAATTTTTGATGTTCCATGCTTGGTTTTATCTACTTTCTTATGTTTTGTCCACAATTTTGAGTACTTTCTATACACTTTCTTGGACTAACCTATTAACAAGAGCCACAGTGCCAGCTGCCTGTTTTCTGCTGTTTTTGGTTCTAGGAAAGTCAAAAAATGAATATTCTCGGAATTGGACGGGACAAAAGCCAAAGTCAGTTTTTCACCTAGGGCCACACGGAGCCAGAATACGAGACGGAGAGGTGCCAAAGGGCGGCCACACCACCTGGTCGCACGGCCAGGCCTAGCCCACGCTAGGGGGTGGTGTGGCCAGCCCAGGCACCCCCTCGGCCTCCCCTTTCGCCTATAAGATGCCTCCGATACAGAAACCCTAAGTACCCAATCAAAATTCCACGAACGAGTCTATAGCCATCGTCATCTCCAGCCCTAGATTGGGAGGGATCTGAAGCTCTTACCGGCACCCTGTCGGAGGGGAGAATTCACCCTGGAGGCCTTCTTCATCACCATGCAAGCCTCCGGTGTGATGCGTGAGTAGTTCATCCTTGGACTACGGGTCCATGCAGTAGCTAGATGGCTGGTTCTTATCCTTTGTGCTATCATGTTTAGATCTTGTGAGCTCCGTTCATGATCAAGATCATCTATTTGTAATTCTTACATGTTGTGTTTGCAGGGATCCGATGGATATTGAGATGCTATTTCAGATTGATTATTGATTATATCATGTCTTTGTTATTTGTGATCTTGCATGCTTTCCTTTGTTAGTAGCTATCTTGGCCAAGTAGATGCTAGCAACTCCAAGAGTTAGTATTTATGCTCGATAGTGGGTTCATGCCTCTAGTAATCGGGGGAAGTGACAGAAATCTCTAAGGTACTAGATGTGCTGTTGCTACTAGGGAGAAAACAACAATCCTTTGTTCATAGAACAATCGTATTGTTTACTTTACATGCAATGCGTAATGTAATTATGTGTTGCTTGTAACCTAATACTGGAGGGGGTTCGGATGATAACCTGAAGGTGGATTATTAGTCATAGATGCAGTTGGATTATGGTCTATGTATAATGTTGTAATGCCCAATCTAATCTCAAAGGAGTCAAGATGAGTAGTATATGCATGTATGCTTTCTCAATGTTTGTCAATTGCCCCACTGTAATGTGTTCACCCAACATGTCATCTATCTTAAGGAGAACCACCACTAGTGAACTATGGACCCCGGTCCTTTCTTTTACCATCAATCTACAACTATTTACTGATTTATGTTTACTTTATGCAAACTATTACTTTCTTCCACACAATACATTTAATCCTTTGTTTTTAGCAAAACCGGTGAGATTGACAACCTCACTGTAAGTTGGGGCAAAGTTCTGCGGTTGTGTTATGCAGGTTTCCACGTTGCTGCTAGCACTAGTAATGCGCCCTGCCAAAGGCCAGCTAGCAACACCTTGGAGGTGTTTCCTTGCTCCTACTGGATTGATAACCTTGGTTTCATAACTGAGGGAAACTTACTGCTCTGCTCATCATACCTTCCTCTTGGGGTTCCCCAACAGGCTCGTTATTACACGAGTCAGCAAGTACTTTTCTGGCGCCGTTGCCGGGGAGTCAAGGACATGTTCACAAGGGGAGTCCCTCATAACAAATCTCTTTACTTTGTTGTTTTTGTTTTGCTTACTTTATTTTTGCTTTGTATGCTTGTTTCTTTATAAAAAACACAAAAAATAGTTTTGCTAGTTTGCTTTCTTTATTAAAAACACAAAAAAATGACTACTCTTGAAAATACTAAGTTGTGTGACTTCACTAGCACCAACAACAATGATTTCATGTGCACACCTATTGCTCCACATGTTCCTGAAGCTACTTTCTTTGAAATTAAACCTGCTTTACTCAATCTTGTTATGATAGAACAATTTTCTGGTATTGGTAATGATGATGCTGCTGCTCATCTAAATAACTTTGTTGAACTTTGTGAGATGCAAAAGCATAGGGATATGGATGGAGATATTAATAAGCTTAAATTGTTTCCTTTCTCTTTGAGAGGAAAAGCTAAAGAATGGTTGAATTCCTTAACTAGGAATAGTATTGATTCTTGGACTAAATGCAAAGATGCTTTCATTGGAAAATACTATCCTCCTACTAAGATTATATCTATGAGAAGTGAAATAATGAAGTTTAGACAATCTGATAATGAACATGTTGCTCAAGCTTGGGAAAGAATGAAATCTTTGGTAAAGAATTGTCCCACTCATGGACTGACTGCTTGGATGATTATCCAAACTTTTTATGCAGGATTGAACTATTCTTCAAGAAATCTATTGGGTTCTGCTGCTGGAGGTACCTTTATGACCATTACTTTGGGTGCTGCAACAAAGTTTCTGGATAATATGATGGTTAACTATTCTGAATGGCACACTGAAAGAGCTCCACAAGGTAAGAAGGTAAATTCTGTTGAAGAAACCTCCTCATTGAGTGATAAAATTGATGTTATTATGTCTATGCTTGTTAATGGGAAAGCTCATATTGATCATCATGTTCCCTTAGCCTCTCTGGTTGCTCAAGAAGAGCAAGTTGATGTGAACTTTATAAGAAATAACAATTTTAGCAACAATGCCTACAGTAATTTTTTTGGTAACAACAATTATAGGCCATATCCTCCCAACAATGGTAATGCTTACGGAAATTCCTACAACAATAATAGGAGTGCACCCTCTGAACTTGAAGTTATGCTTAAAGATTTTATTAGTAAACAAACTGCTTTCAATAAAACTATTGAGGAAAAACTCTTTAATGCTGAAGAAAATATAGCATCATTGGCTGAAGCTCAATCTTCTTTGAATAAAATGGCTGCTAAACCTGAAACTAATGTGAGTCCCTTTGCTGCCACTGATGACCCACAAGTATAGGGGGTGTATCGCAGTATTTTCGAGGGAAGTGAAACCCAATTTATTGATTCGACACAAGGGGAGCCAAAGAATATTTATAAGCCTTAACAACTGAGTTGTCAATTCAGCTGCACCTGGAAACAATCTTGCTCACAGCAGTTTATCAGTAGCAACAGTTTTGTAGTAGGAATAGTAAAGTAGCAGCAGTAGTAAAGCACAGACAGTAGTAAAAAAAGCAGTAAACAGTGGGATTCGAGTGCGGTAGGCATAAGGATCGATGGACGGGCGTTGTATGAACAAGACAATTCACATAGCAATCAGAACATAGGGCAATTGCAGATAAATAAGATAAAGCATCCAAGCACTAGATAATCCTAGGCATGTGTTCCATATATAGTCATACGTGCTCGCAATGAGAACTTGCACAACATCTTTTAATAGAGCAATTAAGGTGCTCCTTTTAATAGAGCACCGGAGCAAAGCATTAACACTCCGTGAACACATGTGATCCTCACATCAAAGCCATTCCCTCCGGTTATCCCGATTTCTGTCATTTCGGGGCCATTGGTTCCGGACAACAACGTGTGTATACAACTTGCAGATACTACCAAAAACAATACTATCATAATGAATCAATAGCATGTTCACATCTGAAATCATGGAACTCGGGCCCTAGTGACAAGCATTCAGCACAACAAGTCGCAACAAAGTCATAAAGCACTAATAAAAGATACTAGGCACCATGTCCTAACAATCTAATGCCATTACATGAACAATCTCATCCAATCCCTACCATCCTCATGGCCTACAGCGGGGGATTACTCACTCATAGATGGGGGAAACATGGATGGTCGATGGAGAAGCGATGGTGATGATGATGACGATGATCTCCTCCAATTACCCGTCCCGTCAGGGTGCCAGAACGGAGTTTCTGGTGCTATTTCGTGGAATCTGGTGGTGGCGGCAGAGCCGAACTCCTTCTGGGAAAACGTCGAACCCCCCGAAGTTTTTAGGTCAGAAGGCTCCTTATAGGCGAAGAGAGAGGCCGAGGGGGTGCCAGGGGGGCCCACACCACCCCCTGGCGCGGCCTGGCCTGCCCCGTGCCACCAGGTGGTGTGGCCACCCACTGGCTCTTCTCCGTCTCGTATTCTGGCTCCTGGAGTCTTCGGGTGAAATAGGATTTTTGGCATATTTTCCGGGATTTTTCCTGATAGTTGGTTTTCTGCACAAAAAGTAGACACCAAGGCAATTCTGCTTAAAACAGCGTCAGTGCGCATTAGTTGCATCCAAATCACACAAGTTTAGAGGAGAAACAATAGCAAAAGTGTTCGGGGAAGTAGATACGTTTTGGACGTATCAACTCCCCCCAAGCTTAGCTTATTGCTTGTCCTCAAGCAATTCAGTTGAAAACTGGGTGCGATAAAAGAACTTTCACGAACACATTTTCTTCATATGATGTAAATATTATCAGCAATGTGATCAACTACTTAGACAACTCATAATAAAGAGTATGCAACCAAGTCTACTTAATAGTCATTGCAAGCTATGAAGAGATTCCAACTCAAAAATAATAAGTAGCAAGAGGCACAAACATAAGAAACATTACAATGCTCATAGAAAGGTATGATAGAGTGGTATCTCGCTTGCCTTTGATTATGAATGTCAAGGCACCTCTGAAGTTCAAGAGATGACTAGAAGTACAGATATCAAGGATACAAGCATCAAAGTCATAGCACAAATAATCAAGTAATGGAACAAACACAAAGAATGACAACTATGCTCTCAAGAAGGTGCTCAAAGAATAAGTGGAGACTCAACAAGTAGAAGAAAAAGGGTTTGAATAGTTTGAAAGGCTTCGAAATGCTGAAAGTATGGTACTCATTAGCTTTGAGCTCTCATTGCCCCTATCATAAGCATCTTTAATGTGGTTAAGGTGAAAGTGAGGTCCAGTCTGAGTTATATGCTTGACAGACTATAAACTGAAAATCCCAAGTCCCTTGAGTATGGAGCTCCTCATGCTACTCAACTTTAGTTACCGGTAAGTTCTTGTCATCGTAAGTATGTGTGTATCATTAAGAACCGCCAACGGGGTACCCCTTGCCCGATGATACGGAAGAATCCCCATATCAAAATGACAAGGCAAGCAGACAAGGAGTATCTCAGCAATCTTCTTATTTACCATGGGAAAATGGTGCTTTTTTCTCTCTTTCCTCTTTTCATAAAACTCTTTTTTTTATTTTTTTTCAATAGCTATCTCTCTATTTTTTTAATAAGAAGAATGCTTCATAGATATCATCATGGTTATGCTGCAGGTTTCCACCATGTAAGCATGGATTAGACCAGCGGCCCAGGCGTTTCTCTAACACACATACATAACTCCATGGACTTACAAGCTCCCCTTTTATTTCACACCGACGACATCCGCAAACAAAAGAGCAAGGTATCAACAGGGTATATATTTACAAGTGTTGAAAGTGTTCCTCGTGACAGCACGGTTCTGCTAATCCACAGCCTATAATTTGCAAGCATATAACTTTCATGGAGGGTTCACAATGGTTCAGGTTTATTAAGTGCAGGAAATAAAGTGTGCCATCAAGTTCGTGAGAGCTTTACTAACTATTTTTCTCATAACAACAAACATTTTATTCAGAAGAAAACAAAGCATATTGAATATGCATGGAAGAAGCAAATGATGCTAATAGGTAGGTATGGTGGACACTTCGGAAATATTTTGTTTAGGGAGTTGGAAACTTGAGTAAAACACTCAATGGAAGTGAAGGCTAGCAATAATAAGGGAGCGACAAACGAGAGAGCAATAGCTGTCAACAAAACAGGACTAATCATGGCATGAAAGTGATTCAAGATCCTCAAGGAAAAAGAATTCATCAAGGCTTAACTGATTATTACAGTCATGTGCATGCGTGAGCATGTGCCAAGTCAATTCAAATGAAACATTCAGAGGAGGATACCACAGTGTCATACCAATTTATGAATAGAGCAATGCAAGCAAACATTCATAAGACATGCTACAAACTATTAGCGAGCTGGAGCTAATCATAAGAAAGCAAGAACTACTAAGCATCCAAAGATAACATACACCCTACATGAATAGACTAAGCATGCTCACAGTGATGAGTATATGTACAAAAATGAAAACAAATAGAGTTTGTTACCAGCCTCTTACCACACCTCAATTTGTCATTAATCCTCATTATTGCTCTTCACTTGTGTGGCTTGAATAATAATATGAAACCAATATTCCACCAAGGACTGCCGAACCCTGTAGCAAACTCACAAAAACCAAAGAAGAACGACAAATATTTTTGTTGTTTTTGATTTTTTAAACAATAACCAAAGGAAAAACAAGCAAAGCAAAATCTTTTTGGGCAAAAATAAGAAGCAAACCAAAGAGAAACAACAGAAATATTTTTGGTCTTTTTGTGTTTTAGAAAGCAAAAGCAAAAGAAGAACGAAAACTAAAAAGAGAACGAAAACATGAATATACAAAGTACCAACGCAACATGATATGCAGATGAGTGCGGTGTTGGCGTACCTCCCCCCAAGCTTAGGCTTTTGGCCTAAGTAGGTATCAATCCCAAGCTGGCCAGGATGAAGTGTCACCCTGGTACGACGAAGAGGTCCCCTCATCCTGGTGCGAGCTCGAGTACATCCCTCCGTAATGTGCGGAGTAATCATAGGAGGGCACATCCTCCTGGTGCTGCTCGTGGAAACCTAGCAAGCGAAGCTGCTCATCCACCTCCTCCTTGGAGCGCGACCACGGTCTCCCGTGAACACTAAACAAAGAAGGCTGTGGCAAAAGGACCTCCCTTTCATCCTCGTTAGTGAAAAGCATCCTATATACTAGACTATCCAAATCAGAAGTAGAAGTGACAAAGTGATGAGCTTTCATAGCAACAAGGTCAAGCCTCTGTGGTGCCAACATAGCATCATAGGGATCCACTTAAAGACCTAATGCATTGACTATATGCGAGGCAATGATGCCCCCATAGATAGGCCCCCTAACAGCTAGGCGGCGAGCAATAAGCGAGCCAAGATTGTACCAAGTATCATTGTTAAGCGCAGCAGCAAGGAATGCTAAATGATAGTTGGAGATATTACTTGTTATCTCCCTACCAAGTACACTAGTAGCAAGATAATATGCAAAGTATCTAAGAGCAGGGAGTTGGATATTTCTTATCTTTCCGCGCTGCGCCACGCGGTCATCATCATTGGTCACCCCTCGGTAAAGCTCCAACAAATCAGCGGGTCGCCCTTGGATTTTCTTCACGGTCCCTGTCATGCGTACACCTACAATACTGCAAAATCTCTCCAAAGGCATGGTGAAGGGCAAATTATAGATTTTAAAAGAGACAGTCGACTGATAGGATGTGTTAGTAAACGTGAAGCTCTCAACAAAAGTTTTGGTGAGCATAGCGTATTGCGCACTCTCATCTTGCATATATGAGGTCAAACCAACCCTCTCAATCAGTAGCAAGAAATCATCAAGAATACCTGCAGCTTGTAAGAAAGTAAAACAAGGAAAAGAGGATGGGTGAGCATTCCCATAATCCCTTTCACTACCAATACTTGTTGTAATGAGATCTTTGTTGTATGATGGCCTAGCTTGAGAGGATGTTCTTGAGGGCCTCGACTCCTAGGTGCATCACTCTCAAATATCTCTCCAAAAGTATGGTTGTTCATGCTTGGTATTCTGAAATTTAAACACCTATTAAACAAGTGATTACAAAGTAAATATAATGAAGGATTCTACTCATAGGGACTTGCAAGAGGCCTAAACATGCATCAAAACTATATCTCTAAGCATCAAACAAGCTTACAAGCTCTCATAACCAGTCACCTATAGCAGCAAAATACTCAATAATAATCCACTAAACACAAATCTGCTTGGACAAGGGGAGGAGTCACATACCAGGGAACAAATGCTCCAAATTTCAGCAAGAAAGATAGGCTGAGCAAGGAGATCGAAAAAAAACGAGAGCAAGCACAGCAAGAATGCAATTTTGAGCAATGAACTGGATCTTACTCGGGAGAGAGAAGAAAGTGGAAGGTGAGAGAGTTAGTGGGGGGCCAGGTGTGGACCACACCAGGGCATGGCGCCACCCAAGGCTGGCCGCGCCACCATGTGGTGTGCCTGCCTAGTGGGCCCCCTGGTACCTCCCAAGTACTCCTCTGCCCCTTTTTCCTCGTAAAAATTTAATATGAATTTTCCGGAATTTTTCGAGACACTTTATTTTTGGGCATTTTTCAGAAATAGAAGAATGATTTTTGTGACAGACAGATTTTTTCTTTTGGAAACATGGTGCAAGGACAAAACAAGGCTAGAACTATAGAAGTTCTAAGACACTCTAACATGCAAGCAACTAACAACAAAAACAAAGCTAAATGAAAACAAAAACTAAAATGCAAAGGATAGAAATAAACGGAGATAATTATAATGAAAACATTGTTTTGTTCAATGAAATCCTTTTGTTAACAAAGTTGATCAAGTCTTGCTACCAAAACAATTCCATATGAGACAAAACTTTGTATTCCACTAATGATTATGTTACCTCAACCTTGATAGCAATGGTCCCAATCATAATAGTTTCAAATTTTTCTCTTGGTATGGGACAATATATTTCTCCAACTTGAATGCCTTCAACATGTTCAATTGAATTCAAACCATAAGTCCTTTCAATCTTCTTGGGGAAATAGACAGTATGTTCCTTTTCATTAACATTGAAGGTCACCTTTCCTTGATTACAATTAATAACAGCTCCTGAAGTATTAAGAAAAGGTCTTCCAAGAAAAATAGTCATCTTCAGGCATTTCAAGCACAACAAAATCAGTTAATATGAAGCAATTATGAGCCACTTGAACAGGTACATCCTCACATGTACCCACAGCAATAGTGGTAGATTTATCAGCCATTTGCAAAGATATATCAGTTGGTATCAATTTTTCAAGCTGAAGCCTCTTATAGAGAGAGAAAGGCATAACACTAACTCCAGCTCCCAAATCACACAAAGTAGTTCTAACATAACTGTTCTTAATAGAGCAAGGGATAGTTGGAATCCCTGGGTCTCCAAGTTTCTTAGGAACCTTACCATTAAAGGAATAATTAGCAAGGAAAGTAGAAATTTCTTCATTAGGGATCTTCCTTTTATTTGAGACAATATCCTTCATATACTTTGAGTAAGGAGGCAATTTAATAGCATCAGTCAAGGGAATTTTCAAGAATAAAGGTTTCATCCACTCACAAAACTTATTATAGTGTTCATCTTCCTTTGGCTTGTGTTTCTTATCAGGGAAAGACATAGGTTTTTGGACCCAAGACTCTCTTTCACTACCATGTTTCTTTGCAATAAAATCTTCTTTGGTGTATTTGGTATTCTTAGTATGGTTTTCAGGTTCTTCTTCAACTTTTTCTTCATTAGGAACTTCATTTTCTTTATTACCACTTTCAGTTTCAGCATCAGAGATAGATATACTATTAGGATCTATAGCAGGTTCAGAGGGTTCTACAACAGTTTTATGTTTCTTTTTCCTTTCTTACGAGTAGAACAACTATTTTCAGCTTGTTGAGAATCCTGCTCAATTCTTTTGGGATGCCCCTCAGGATATAGAGGATCTTGGGTAGCAGCTCCACTTCTAGTTCTAATTTCATAAGCATGTTTTTCTTTAGCAGCATTAACTAGCAAGTCGTTTTGCACTTTAACGAGTTGATCTATTTGAGTTTGAACCATTTGAAAGTGTTTGACAATCATTTTAACATCATTAGAGGTTCTTTCCACAATATCTTTCAACTCAACAATAGCTCTAGTGTTTTCCATTAGATGATTTTGCACCCTTTTATTAAAATTATCTTGCTTAACAATAAAAATATTGAATTCTTCTAAGCATTGATAAGGAGGTTTAGAGTAAGGGATATCACCTTCATCAAAGTGTTGGAGAGAGTGTACCTCGATAGTGGATGAGTAGGGGATAGGCTTACATAATTCTTCTATAGGAGGTAAATTCTTGACATCTGCAGCTTTAATTCCCTTCTCCTTAAGACATTTCTTAGCTTCCTTCATCACTTCATCATTTAATTCAATAACTCCCCTCTTCTTTGATGTTGGAATAGGCACCGGAATAGATGGTTCAGGTACAATTACTTCAGGTATAGCTTATTTAGGAGGAGTCCAATCTTCATAGTTCTTACTTATTTTAGCCATTAATTCCTCAGCTTCCTTAGGAGTCCTATTCCTGAAAACACAATTAGCACAATTATCTAGGTATGTCCTAGATTCCTCAGTTAGTCCATTATAAAATATATCAAGAAGCTCATTCTTAGGTAATGGACTTCTAGCTTGTGCATGAATCAAAGCACAAAACCTTGCCCAAGATTCGGGCAATACCTCTTTTTCTCCCTGTTTAAAATCAAAAAGTTCTTGCAAAATAGCATGTCTAGCACTAGGAGGAAAGTATTTCTGCAGGAAAGTACTAATCAAGCACTCAGGGCTATCAATAGATCCAGGAGGTAAATTACTAAACCAAGTTTTAGCTTCTCCTTTCAGTGAAAAGGGGAAAATCTTAGCAACAAAGTAAGTTCGCATCTTAATATCATCAGAAAACAATCCACTCATGGTAGAAAGTTCATTCATATGTGCTACCGCACTTTCATTTTTAGTCCCACAAAAAGGTTCTTTCTCGACAATAGCTATGTAAGATAGATCGAGAGAGAAATCATAATCTTCATCTATAATGTTTATGGGAGAAGCAGCAAAACTAGCAATACAAGACAATTTGGGTCTAATAGTACGCCTCTCAAGGAGACTCTTAGCAACACTCCTATCATGGGTGTTCTTACATTCTTTAATAAATTCATCGGTCGTCTCAACATAACCATCTTCAATATCATAGCTTTCACTAGACTCAGGTGAACTAACAGGTGTGGTAGTGTCTTAATTAGGAGTTTTAGTATTTCCATCTATAGTTCTAGCAATCGTAGCATCTAGGAAAGGACCTAATGAACCACTCTTATCAAGCACAGTAGAAGCAGCATCATAAGCATCAGAAGTTTTAGATTCAGCAGTAGTAGTAGTGTGTGTAGCATGTGCATGTGGTGGTGTAAGGAACTTACTCATAACAGACAGTGAATTAAGAGCAACAGAGGTGTTTAGAACCGTACCTCTTCTTGTAGTGGATGGTAAAATAGGAACCTTGCCATCACGATACTTACCCATGATGGATGGATAGCAGCAAACAATAGAGAATCCAAGTGAACTTGATAAATAAAGCTATGCTCCCCGGCAACAGCGCCAGAAAATAGTCTTGATGACCCACAAGTATAGGGGGTGTATCGCAGTATTTTTGAGGGAAGTGAAACCCAATTTATTGATTCGACACAAGGGGAGCCGAAGAATATTTATAAGCCTTAACAACTGAGTTGTCAATTCAACTGCACCTGGAAACAATCTTGCTCACAGCAGTTTATTAGTAGCAACAGTTTTGTAGTAGGAATAGTAAAGTAACAGCAGTAGTAAAGCAAAGACAATAGTAACAAAAGCAGTAAACAGTGGGATTTGAGTGCGGTAGGCATAGGGATGGATGGACGGGCGTTGCATGAACAAGAAAATTCGCATAGCAATCAGAACATAGGGCAATTGCAGATAAATAAGATAAAGCATCCAAGCACTAGATAATCCTAGGCATGTGTTCCATATATAGTCATACGTGCTCGAAATGAGAACTTGCACAACATCTTTTGTCCTGCCAGCCCGTTTGCAGCGGGACCTCAAGGGAACTACTGGCAATTAAGGTGCTCCTTTTAATAGAGCACCGGAGCAAAGCATTCACACTCCGTGAACACATGTCATCCTCACATCAAAGCCATTCCCTCCGGTTATCCCGATTTTTGTCACTTCGGGGCCATTGGTTCCGGATAACAACGTGTGTATACAACTTGTAGATAATACCAAAAACAATACTATCATAATGAATCAATAACATGTTCAGATCTGAAATCATGGCACTCGGGCCCTAGTGACAAGCATTAAGCACAACAAGTCGCAACAAAGTCATAAAGCACTAATAAAAGATACTAGGCACCATGCCCTAACAATCTTATGCCATTACATGAACAATCTCATCCAATCCCTACCATCCCCATATCCTATAGTGGGGGATTACTCACTCATAGATGGGGGAAACATGGATTGTCGATGGAGAAGCGATGATGATGATAATGGCGATGATCTCCTCCAATTCCCCGTCCTGGCAGGGTGCCAGAACGGAGTTTCTGGTGTTGTTTCGTGGAATCTGGTGGTGGCGGCGGAGCGGAACTCCTTCTAGAAAAATGTCGAACCCCCCAAAGTTTTTAGGTCAGAAGGCTCCTTATAAGCGAAGAGAGAGGCCGAGGGGGTGCCTGGGGGGCCCACACCACACATTGGCGCTGCCTGGCCTGGCCCGTTCCACCAGGTGGTGTGGCCACCCCTAGATCTTCTCCGTCTCGTATTCTGGCTCCTGGAGTCTTCGGGTGAAATAGGATTTTTGGCATATTTTCCGGGATTTTTCCTGATAGTTGGTTTTCTGCACAAAAAGTAGACACCAAGGCAATTCTGCTGAAAACAGTGTCAGTCCGCATTAGTTGCATCCAAATCACACAAGTTTAGAGGAGAAACAATAGCAAAAGTGTTCGGGGAAGTAGATACGTTTTGGACGTATCAGCCACTAATGCCATACAAGTTAGAATTGATGAAAATGTTAGACTATTAGCTGAATTGCATGCTAAGTGGGAAAGAGAAGATTAAATTGCTAGAAACATTAGTGTTTCTACTATCACTACCACTAGTGTTGAGCGTAGTAATATCTCTACTACTTTAGATGATAATTATGATTTTGATCTTGATGGTTGCAACATCTCTGAAGTTATTAAGTTCCTACAAAAGCTTGCTAAAAGTCCTAATGCTAGTGCTATGAATATGGCCTTTACAAAACACATTACTGATGCTCTCATAAAAATTAAAGAAGAAAAGATGAAACATAAAGCTTCTATTCCTATAAAACAAGAAGATGGTTGGGAACCCATCATTAATATGAAAGTGAATGCTTTCATTTCAAAGATTTATGTGATCTTGATAGTAGTGTTTCTATTATGCCTAGAAGGATTTATGATATGCTTGATTTGCCACCATTGGAAGATTGTTATTTGAATGTCCCACTTGATGATAATGCTAAAAAGAAACTCATGGGGAGTATTAATGATGTTCTTATTATGGTTAAAAATGCTTATGTCCCTGTGGATTTCTATGTTTTGGATGTTGAATGCAATGCTTATTGTCCTATTACTTTGGGAAGACCTTTTCGTAGAACCGTTGGTGCCATTGTTGATATGAAAGAAGGCACCATTAAATATCAACTCCCACTGAAGAAAGGTATAGAACACTTCCCTAAGAAGAGAGAGAAGATTTCTTTTTCCTCTCCTATGAAAACAAAATTTGCTCTTAATGCTTCTTCATTTGAGAACACTTAATTCATTTTCTTGCTTCTTATGTCTAACTTAAAGGCGTTAAAGAAAAGTACTTATTGGGAGATAACCCAAAAGTTTTAGATGAGTCTTGGGAGTTATTACCTCGGTAATAACCGCTCCTTATCCTTTTTATTTGCTTTTTGTGCCAAGAGTAACTTCTAATGAGAGAGAAGTAATGATTGGGAAAGTTGCTGTCCCGAAACAGATTTCTGCGCTTCACCGTAAACATTCGTGTAAAAGATCTGTACGTCGTTTTGAGGCGTGAATTTTTGTGCTTCTGCCCCAGGTTGTTATCTAACTTTCGTTTGTTCAACATTTTTTGATTTGAGCAACAGAAGGTCTTCGCAAAAATTGGTTTTACCTGCTGGTCTGTTTTGACAGATTTCTGCCATTATTTGCATTTGCTTCTTGTTGGTTCCTTTTTGAGTTCTTTTGGGGAATTGAGCTTTTTGAGGGAAGTGCTACAGTAGCTTGTGTTTTAATGGAAGTTTTATTGGTGTTGGTATTATCTTGAGTGTGTCGTCGGATTGATGACAAGTACGCCATGAGGTGGTCCTCGAGGCATGCGGAAGAGAGGGGTGTGAGACATACGGTATTCTGGGACGATGAGCACACAAGTTTACCCATGTTCAAATCCGCCGGCTTTGGACGGACCCTACTCCTGCTAGCAATCCAGTAATACGGCAGAGCCAGAATATGGGTTACAAGGGTTTCGCCTGTGCGAGTTGAGATTGTAGACTATTGAGGTGTTTCCCTAAAGGCTCTCCCTAGGACGACTTATATAGATATCCGGCCTAGGGTTTACAGGAGAGAGCTATCCGGCTACGACTAAGAGTGGTTACAGAGTACATCTTGAACTACAAGTAACATTATGGGCCTAAGTCGGTAAGTCATCTGGGCCTTCTCGTAGCCGGATTGGACTCCGTCTTTCTCCCTGGCTGGGCCGCCCGTGAAGCAAAGCTCTAACCCGAAGTGAGCCACCCTGGTCAGTGAGGAACTGTGAGGATACCTGGAAAGTATATCCCCAACAGCAGCCCCGGAGGCCTCCAAGATCCAAAGTCGGATTTATCATCGTCTAGCTTGATCTTCAGCTTGCAGAATCTTGAAGGGTTCCTGAAACTTCATAACAAAAAATACGATACGGGTCTTAAAAATAAGTCGAACCTATCAACAGGTTACTCGGATTTTCCAGCTTGATTTCAAACTAAGCCAGAACTTGATCTCTAACGCCACCTGACACAAGTCATGGTCAAGTCACGTCATCGGACAGGCATTCCGTTAGCATGACCGTTGGTGGGTCCGCGGTTCGCGGAACCGAGGCGCCTTTTCAATGCGTACGTGGAGATCGAGGCGACGCAATCATCACGTGGGTCCTTCCCAGTTCTTTCCACGACGTGTGGCGGTTACACTGTAGCATTTGCACGAATCTTGGCACAGTTAGGTGGATATAAGGGGTTAGGATTTCTTCCTTCTCCTTCCACCAGTCCTTTGCCTTTTCTTCTCCTCCCAATCCTCTTGCGCGCATAGAGCTCCCCGTTCCTCCCCCAAAAAACTCCCAGCGCCACCCCTTTTAGGTCAAACACTCACCGGAGAAAGAGAGCTTAGCGGCGGCGGCGGCAGCGACGGAAGTGGTGGCGGAGAAAGAGAGCTTCCGTGGGCTCTGGATCCCCTGCGCCCTCAACGAGGAGGGCCTCAAGAACGTGGAGAAGGAGGGGCTTCTTGCCGGCTGGCCCAGCGGGCGGCCGAGGAAACCGTCCCCAACCCGCGCGACGGCGAGCGGGTCCACTTCGGCACCCACCTCGATAGAGGTTTGTCATTTCCTCCCTTGGAGTTCTTCTCCGAGGTGATAGATCATTACGGAGTTCAACTCCATCATCTTCCTCCCAACTCCCTGTTAGAGATGAGCGCGTACGCTTCATTGTGCGAGGGCTTTCTCGGCATTAGGCCGAGTTTGACTCTTTTCCGGTACTATTTTCATGTCCGGAGAAACTCCATTACTGCCGGTGTTCCTTACATCATCGGCACTATTAGCTTTTCACTTACACGCGAGCGCGCGTATCCGAAAATTCTAGCTAGTTACTCGGTCAAACAATGGCCAGCCACGTTTTTCTATCATAGGGATATTCCGGCTCCCGGCAAAGCCACTGCTTTGCCGGCTTTCATCGACGGAGCCGCCACGGCCCAACCTTCTTGGGACAAGGCTGCTCCGGCTCTGACCGACAATCTGATCCTCGCTAAGAGGCGGATCGAATATTTGATCAAACACAAGGATCTGAAGGGATCCGACTTGGTCCAGTGCTGGGTCTCACGTCGGATCCAACCCCTCCTGTATCACGGAACCCGACTGATGCATTCCATCATGTCGTCTCCGAAAGACTCCCTCCGCATTAGCTCCAAAGCCTACACCACTAAAGGCTACATAAGCCAGATCAAGTGGCTGATCCGGGAGCGGATCGAGAGGAGAATCCCAGAGGTTTCTCTGGACATGCACACGGCGGATAACCCCGTAGTGCCGGTAAGCTTCTATCATTACACCTTTTTATGTGTTCCAATCTTTGAGTTATATCGCAATACTGATATGTTTTCTTCTTTTCAGCTTGCTGCCCTCCCCGAGTCGGAATTTGCTCCGCTCGAAGGATATCCTCCGGAGTTTTCTCAGGAGGTGGAGGTAGTTCCATTGCCGGATCTTGCGCTCAAGAAGCGCAAAGCTCCAACAGTGGTTGTTGGCACAAAAGAGGTGCCTGTCGTGAAGATGTAACATTCAATCACAACTTCCGCCTTTGTACCTTATTCATATTTCTTTCCGAGATGTAATGTTTTCCGACTTTACTACATTCTCAGAGCAAAACCGCTCGTGAAGGCCAAGCGGAAAGGGATTCCTTCGAAGCCGCTGCGGCAGACGAAGCTTACCATAGCTTCCCCTGCCGTGGCTCCTCCCACTCCTGCCCCTCAACCTTCTGCAACACCGGTGATCTCCCCGGACGCTGCAGAAGATCCGGCTCCTTCAACGGGGCCTGCGAACCTTGGGTCGCAAACTAACGTCACCACGGGTGGTGCGTCAGATCTAGATAAGGGTGAACCCTCTTTGGGTAATGATCCCTCGGCAGAAACCTTCGCCGAAAACCTCCTGAGCAATCCGGGTCTTGCCAAGTTTGGCTTGTCCCAGAAATCTACTGAAGAAATCCAGTGGCTAGCCAAGCAATGCTTGGATAAAAGTACTTTATATGCCGAAGAAGAAGCGCAAGAAGCAGAGGACGTCAAGTTCTCCGACCTTCTCACTCAAGTGCGCCTTCATGACGAGAGGATTAGGACTGGTGAGCTTCCAATAGCCCCAGTGATTCCTCTGACTCTCGCCGAAAAGGTGGCCGCTGAAGTGAACGCGGGTTTGGATAAACTCACCCGCGAACAATATGTAAGTCGGAATTCCAACTCCTGTTTTTTCCATTGTTTTATATCATATCCTCTAGCCCCCAAGCATGAAGTAGGATATATAATCCAGGTTTATGCTTTATTAGGATGTCAAAGAACGAACTAGTGTCGCCCCCAAGGCTCGTGCTGATATTAGCAAAAATATTAGCCCGAGTCTTAAATAGCTTTCTAACTTTGGGTATTCTGACTTACAGAAAGTATGTTCCTATAACCAGGATTTACTGAGAAATGTCTGCGATAAGCGGAGAGAGATCAAGGCTCTCCGGCTTAAGAATGCTGAACTTAAAGTTGCCAAGGATGAGGCCAAAGTAAACATTCCGAGACTCAAACCTTGTCCTTGTATTTTCAATGTCGAATTTGTTCTTGAACTGTTGTTCCTTTTTGACTTACAATGCTGGTGAAACAATCTGTTGCCATGATTGAAGAGGCCGAGAACCTCAAGACCTTGGTGGTCGAGAAGAAGGAGCTTCGCCAAGAGCTGGACCAGCTCAAGGCAAATCATGAAAAGAGCATAGCTCAAGTCCTTGAATCCTACTCCATGGCTACTGAAGAGCGTGATCGCAAGATCGCTTCTCAAGATAAAATAATCTCAGACCTCAAGAATGAGCTTAGCAGAGAGAAGGATATGTCCCAGGTGCTCCGGGCTGAACTCCAGAGTCTCCGAGAGGAGAAAACCAAAATTGACGATGTCATTTTCGGTACGTTCCATCTATCTAACTTGTCTTTTTCTTCGACTTTTATCAATGTCAGATTTTTCTTAACTTGTTTTGTGTATAGGTCCCCTGAATTTGATGGACTCTTCCTCCTCCAAGCCCCGCACCCACCGACTTACCCAAGTCGGTGACCTGCTTCATGACTTCCGCTAGTCCTTTGAGGACATCGGCGAAGCTCTCAAGATTCCAGACATGCCAAGCATGTCGGATTTTCAGGTGCGGGACAAGGCAAAGGAGATGCCGCAACTTGTTCGGGACTAGAACATGTCCTAAGCGCGGACTGCTGCGCAGAACGCTCTCACCATGGTCATGAGTCACCATGGAAACATGGAAATATGGCAAGTGACCAGAGGGTACTACAAGGTAGATGAAGACGGCTAGGAGCAGGACCTTCAAGCCATCATGTACTCCTGCGCCAGATATGGGTGTCACGTGGCTAACCTGACCAGCTACGAGATCCCCTTCTTCACCCGCGTGGCTACTCCACCTCCTCCTCCAGAAGAACCAACAGAAGTTTCCGACGATGAACGCACCACCTCAGATGCGGACATCTCGGAACGATATCAAGGCGGCGGAACCAGCGAGCCGGCAGCTCCTTCATCTCCTCCTGCATCATAGATCAGAAATTTTTATATTATTCTGGAAAAACATGATGCGTCTATAAATATGCAGTACTTTAAATTGCTAGTGCTAAGCTTTTGATCTATTCATCACTTTTGGCTTTGAATTTTTGCGTGCTTGAAATGTTTACATAAGCACTTATCGTTTATCTGGCTTTCCGCCTCGTCCCTTTCGTGAGCCGGCTAAACCTTCTGCCAAAAACTTTGCCGAGCAATGGAGCTCAATTGCTAAACCAGTTTAAACTCGGAAACAAAGCCGGCTTCTAGAACCAACAATTCACTACTCGGAAAATGCCCGCATCTAGCAATCAGACAAAATAACCAAAGTAAAGACTAGAAACTTTAGAGTTATACCCGAGGGTAGCAGTTTTAGAATCGGAAATCTAAACCAGAACGAACATGAGCATAAAGTACTTTTAAGCATTCTAGGATTTTCGACTATGACATGATCATTCGGAAATAAGATGGTAACAACTTCTCAAAAAAACTTGAGGCAACCAAAACTTTTATTTCTCAGAGAACATGTACATATATTTGTTTACAAAGAAGAATAAACTAAGAATAAAAGGGACGTAGCTGAGCAATATTCCACGGTCTGTCTAACTCATCCGGATTTGTACTACCTCCAGCTCTCTTTCTCTTCTTAGTAGCAGGTCTTTCTTTGACTGGCCTCATGTCAGTTAAGTAGTACGATCCATTGTGTAACACTCGACTAACTAAAATGGGCCCTTCCCATACTGGGGAAAGTTTGTGCTTTCTTTGTTGCACAAGCCGGAGAACCAAATCACCTTTATTGAAAGATCTATCTCGCACTCTCTGGCTATGATACTTGCGTAACTTCTGCTGATAGGCTGTAGATCTCATTTCAGCAACGACGCGAACTTTTTCGACTAAGTCGAGATCATTTTGTCGAGAAATCTCGGCATCCTCTTAGATATACGCGGCCACTCTAGGAGAAGTATGAATCAAATCACTAGGAAGAACTGCTTCTGCGCCATAGACCAAGAAGAAAGGTGTGTATCCTGTCGACCTGTTTGGAGTTGTTCGTAAACTCCAAATTACAGAGGGTAATTCCTCTGCCCAAGCCCCCGCAGCACATTGTAGTGGTGCTTCGAGTCTCGGTTTTAGGCCTTGTAGAATTAAACCATTTGCTCTTTCGACTTGTCCGTTAGCCTGTGGATGTGCGACTGACGCAATGTCAAGCCGGATATTTTGCTCGTTGCATAATTCAGCCAATTCTCCAATAGAAAAGTTACTCCCGTTGTCCGTGATAATGCTATGCGGATAACCATACCGGATTATAACATCCTCGACAAATCTTTTGGTTGTTGCTCCATCACAACTAGTGACAGGTTTAGCCTCAATCCATTTGGTGAATTTATCCACCATCACTAAGAGGTGAGTAAATCCACTTGGAGCTCGTTTAAAAGGTCCTACCATGTCAAGCCCCTAGACCGCAAAGGGCCATGTTATAGGTATTGTTCGCAGCTGATTAGCCAGAACATGAGCTTGCTTGGCGTACTTTTGGCAGCCTTTGCACGTCTTGACTAATCATTCGGCATCTGCCTGAGCTGTAAGCCAGAAAAATCCGTGTCTAAAAGATTTTGGCACTAAATATTTGGCTACAGCGTGGTGACGACACTCGCCTTCGTGGATTTCTCTTAAGATTTCCACTCCTTCTTCCGGAGATACACAGCGCTGAAAAACCCCAGAAACACTCCGTTTGTGGAGCTCACCTTTAACAATAGTATAGGCTTTTGCTCGTCGGATAATCTGCTGGCTCAGCACCTCATCTTCGGGTAATTTGCCATCTACCAAATAATCAAGGTAGGGTTGAGTCCAGCTGGGAATTACAGCCAGAACTGCTATCAAAGATGAGTCGGATTTGGTCAGATATTCCTCATCTACTCCCTTTATTGAGGGAACTTTGAGGTGCTCTAGAAAAGCGCCATCCGGGACCTCTTTCCGCGCAGAACCTATCCGAGATAGTGCATCTGCTTCCTCATTTTCTGCTCGAGGGATGTGTTGAACTTTAAACCTGTCGAACGATTTAGATAGATCATCCACGACAGCTTTATATGCTGCCATGTGTTTATTTGCGTTACAAATATCTGACACTTGCTGAGCAACAAGATCTGAATCTCCGTAACACATCAAACGTCAGATGCCAATATCCTTAGCAATCCGGATTCCATGCAGCAGTGCTTCATACTCGGCAATATTGTTTGTCGCTGTGAAGTGTATCTGCAACACGTATAAAAGTTTATCTCCTTGGGGTGATTTGAGCACCACGCCAGCCCCCGAGCCTCCTCGAGCCTTAGATCCATCAAAAAAGAGGGTCCAATATTCCGACTCGGGGAGGATCATGTTCTCCTTTGTCTCTGTACAATCAGCGACAAAGTCGGCAAGGATCTGGGATTTAATTGTTGTTCGGGGTTTGTACTCAATGGCGAAAGCTGAAAGCTCTAAGCCCCATTTGGCGACGCGTCCTGTGGCATCGCTGTTGTTGATTATATCTCTCATGGGAGTTGTGCTCACCACGGTAATTGGATGCTCCTAAAAGTAGTGTCGTATCTTACGAGATGCTAGAAAAACACCGTAAGCCAACTTTTGATAGTGCGGATACCGCTGTTTTGATTCTGTCAGGACCTCACTCACAAAATAAGTCGGATGCTGCATAGGTGCTCCTGATTTTCCTTTGGTCTCTCCACCACCATGAAGATACTAACGACCTTATTTGTCGCAACAAGATAGAGCAACATCGGTTCCTTAGGTTCCGGTGCTGCAAGGATAGGAGAAGATGAGAGTACTTTCTTCATGTCTTGTAGTGCAGCTTCAGCTTCGTCAGTCCAAACAAAATCCTTGGTCTTTTTCAAGAGTTTGTATAATGGTGTGGCTCTTTCACCAAGCCGGCTTACAAATCGACTGACCGCAGTGATGCAACCAGTTAGTCTTTGTACGTCCTTCAGGCGAGTTGGCCTGGAAATATTGAGTATAGCCTTAATTTTGTCTCGGTTCACCTCTATGCCTCTTTGAGACACAATGAAACCTAACAATTTTCCGGCTGGTATTCCAAAGAAGCATTTCTTCGGGTTAAGCATGATGTTGTATTTTTGTAGATTGGCAAATGTTTCCTCCAAGTCGAAAATCAGCGTTTCCTTCTTTTTGGACATTACCGCAATATCATCCACGTATGCATGTACACTGCGTCCGAGTTGGTCATGGAGGCAACGCTGCATCATGCGCTGGTACGTAGCTCCTGTGTTCTTCAGCCCAAAGGGCATTGTAACAAAACAAAAGGTTCCGAAAGGGGTTATGAATGAAGTTTGGACTTTGTCAGATTCCTTCATCCGAATTTGGTGATAACCGGAATATGCGTCAAGAAAACAGAGGAGTTCCGAGCCTGCCTTAGAATCGACAACTTGATCAATTCTAGGCAGAGCGAACGGATCTTTTGGACAAGCCTTGTTCAAGGCAGTATAATCAACACACATCCTTAAATCAGTGGTGTCCTTTTTAGGGACCATTACAGGATTGGCCGACCACTCAGTGTGGATGACCTCTGCTATGAATCCGGCTAACTCGAGCCGCGCTAGTTCCTTAGCTATTGCCTTACGCTTTTCGTCGCCAAACCGTCGTAGGTACTGTTTGACAGGTTTAGCGTTCGGGTTTACATTTAGAGAGTGCTCGGCAAGTTCCCTAGGTACTTCGGTCATGTCAGATGGCTGCCATGCGAAGATGTCTTGATTTGCTTGCAGGAACTTGACGAGCACGCTTTCCTATGCGCTACCTAGGCCTACGCCTATCTGGGTCACCTTGGAGGGGTCATCATCCTTCAATGGTGCTTTCTTCGTCTCTTCTGATGCCTTGAACTCCGGATTTGGCTTTTTCACCTCCTTCTTTGTTGCGGGCATCTCGGACGGATCTATGCTCTTCTTGATCTCCTAGTACTCATGGGCGTGCAGCACGGATTCGGCAAAGGCGGCATTTCCAGCCTTGCATTCTCGTGCTTTCTTCGGGTCTCCCCTGATGGTGATCACGTCATTGGGACCTGCAATTTTCATTATATTGTAAATGTAACACGGACGAGCCATAAAAGCCCAGTAAGCCGGACGTCCGAATATAGCATGGTATGCGCTCTTGAACGGGACCACTTCGAAGGAAAGTGCTTCTGTTCGATAGTTCTTTGGAGTTCCAAAGGTAACATCCAAAGTAATCTCTCCCAGGGAATTAGCTTGTCTTCCTAGGACAACTCCGTGAAAGATCACAGAGCTATGGTTCAGCTGGGTCTCCGAGATCTTCATCCGGCTTAGCGTTTCGACATAGAGAATATTGATGCTGCTACCACCGTCCAGGAGGGTCTTGGAGAAACCATAACCGTCAATAAGTGGGTTGACGATTAAGGCGTATTTTCCTCGCCTATATAACTTAGGCGGATGATCATCACGGTCAAACGTGATTGCCACTTCCGACCAGTCCAAATACTGGGGGACAGTCGGAACTGTTGCATTGAGCTCATGTAGAACTGCTTTCTTGACCTTTGCTGGTTGAGATCCGAGGAAAGTGACATAAGTGTCCTTCTTGGTGGGAAAAGTTTTCTTCCCTTCCGGCTTGGGATTTTAAGCATTAGCTTCCTCCATGTCGGAATCTTCCTTGGTCTCCTTGTCCTTTTCGGGATTTTTCTTTCCCTTCTTCCGCTTAGCTTTGTAGCCCGCGGTGTCATCTCTTTTGATGTCGTCATTGAAACGACATTCAGCGTTTGTGTGGGACGAGCCCCCATTGGCGTCTAGGTGATGCACACATGGGTTATTGGCAATGTCGGCCCAAGACTAGGTTTTGCCTGGTTGTTGTTCTCCTCTACCTTGGACCCTTGAAGTCCCACGGACACGCCCGCGGCCTCCTCCACGTCCTCCTCGTCCTCCATACCCGCAAACAGTAGTAACCACCGATGTTTCCGTGTTGGGTTTTTCTTCCGAGGTATTTTTGCGCTTCTGAGCTTGTTGCTTTGGTTGTCTTGCCGACTGAGGCACAACTAGGTCATTGAGCAATCCCTCTGCATCGTCGTCAGCATCTGCATACTTGCTCGCTGTTTCTATCATCTCTCCCAAATTAGTGACCTTGTCACACTTCAAGCGATGACGTAGTAGACCAATTGGGAGACCTGCAATGAAAGCTTCAATCGCAGTTTGATCATTTACTCCCTCACAGGAGTTCTTGGTGTCGATCCATCATCCGAGGTAGTCCCGACAAGTTTCTCCGGCTTTCTGGGTGCAACGCTGTAGGTCTCCAACCGTGTAGGGCCTCCGATATGTTCCTTCGAAATTCCGAAAGAACGCACTTTGCATGTCATAACAGTTATGGATGGTGTTCTCCGGAAGTTCATTGAGACATGATCGTGCTGTCTTCCGCAATATAAGTGGGAGATATCGGGTCGCGACCAGGTTGTTTCCGCCTTTGGCGATGCAGCAAGCTTGGAAGAAATCCTGTAGCCAGGTATCTGGCCGAGCAATGCCATCGTAGGCTTGGATATGTATTGAGATAGCAAATCCTTCCAGGAATTTTGTATCTCTGATGCATGGTCCAAAGCACTTTGGGCCCACGTAGATATCATCGTTTTCGTAGCGCCGAGCCTCTATGTTGGAGTAGATCTTGTGCCTTGCGTCGTTCGGGGATAAAGATCGTCCCGAATGTCGGCTATGGCTGCGGTGCCTTGGAGCCGGACTTCGGCTTCTGCCACCACCTACTCCGCCATGTCGTCCTCCTTGCCCTCCTGGGGAGCCGTTGTGATGACTGTGTGGTGGAGAGGCTGGGACAGCTGGATAGTTTCCGGCTGATCGCCGGCCTCCGTCCGGAACGTCATTATTCCGATTCCGGGGAGGGTCTTGACTATGACGAGCCCCCTACCTGCTTGTTCCGGCATGGTTTCCGTCGCTTCTTCGTCCGTCGTTCCCACCATGGTGGGGCTCAGTCGGACGGCTTGCATGTCTAGGAGGTGGCATTTTTTGACGATCCTCCTCCCGACGTTTCTCTTTATCTTCTCCCCTTCGATCGTTAGATTCTCGTCGGGGAGGATTCCTCGGATTTAGAGCAGCGATGGCCTCTTTCTCGACCGCTGGTGCGACGTTGCTCCAGTTGCGTGCAGTCCTGCGATGCCGTCCTAACGATCCGGTTCTCGAATAATTCCCCTCCCGTTGTTCGGGGCGATAATGCTGCTCCGGAACGCGGTGGGGTCTTACATCAGCCCATGCCGGATCTGTTCGACATTGGTCGGAATCCTAGACCAGTTTTTGACTTCCAGACAGGGTGACCTTTTGCTACTCCAGTCCCTTGTTGAGTAGCTTGATACCCAACCGGATCTCCTCTGGTCCTGGATTAGCCGATAGAATTTCTCGGGTCGCCACGGTATTCTGTACTGGGGTTGGATATACCCAATCTCCTTTGCTATCTTTCCGTGGCTTCCCCATCTCATCTCCGAAAAGGACGGCACAGATATGTGGGAATTGATTGTCATCTGTGTGACGCTTCCGTGTCTTCTGATGCAACCGAGACATGTAGTCCTTGGTTGCCATGCGTTTCTTCTCCACCTCGATGTTTTTGGCTTCATCGAGGAGTTGTTGATGACGCGCTTCTAGGGCTTGGGCCCTTTTGTCCAGCTCTTCAGCAGTAAGTTCTACAGCTGTAGGGATAGGTGTGGTTAATGCAGCATCGATGAGTTTACTCGCACCTTCTATGATCACGTGTCCATCCACCGATTCTTCTTTTTTCGGCTCTTCTGGGATAAGTGCTGCATCCGAGTCTTCTTCGTATTCCTCGACAATCACCTCCTCAGCCAGAGGGTCTTTTGCCGGGGTCTTATTTTTCTTGTTCTTCTTCTTTGCCTTCTTGGCAGCGCCAGTAGCAAAGACGGCTTTGGGTCCGTTTCCCGGAGTCAAGCTCTGATCAGTACTTTCGGACATCTGGACCTCGGGATTATCTATGACGTCCATGTCATCCTGGGCTTTGGGAGAGTGTACCCTGGATCCTTCATCCATGGCTTCTCCTTCTTCTGCAGCCTTGGAGTTGTACTCCTCTTCATATTCCGCGGAGAACTTTCGGAAATCTGCTGACGTCATTGATTCATCCGAGGATGCGGGTACGTCGGCGTTTGTTCCAATTGCCTCCAGCACCGAGTCGGTGTTTTCTCTAGCATCGGCAGAGCCGGATCCGGATCCCACGTATTCGACGAAGTGCGACGCGTGCTTCTTGAGGTACCTGCGGCTTTCGCGATCATCCATGTCGAAACTTTTGATGGTCTCGAGAATTGCATCTGCGCTTTCGCCTTGCAGTATCATACGTCGTAATGTGTACCTTAGAAAAGGTCTGTCTGTCCCGGCATCATCAGAGCCGGAATCAGTGTCACTGATATGTTCCTCCTGGATTTCGACTTCCGCGGGTGGGTCGATCTGGGATCCGGCTCCTCCAGGGAGATCCACTCCAGATTCGACTTGGACCGCTAGGTCTTCTTTAGGCTCGGATTTCTCCAGTATCTCCGCAACTGGTGTAGGATGGGTGGGATTAGGGTTTTCTGAGATCCAGAACTCTGCCGCCTCCGTGGACAAAGGGGACCCAGAAGATTCTTCTGCCTCTATCATCACCGCTGGGGTGGGTTGGGCAGGTTCAGCGAAACCGATGTAAACATCGATCTCGCCAAAGGACATGATTTTGTAGGCAGTCACGGCCTCCTTAGCCGGAATCCAAGTCTCGTCGAGAACGATGAGTGGGACATCGCTGGCGTAGAGGATGCGACCGATGGTGATAGTCTTGCCGATTCCAATTCTTGCAGATTCCGCTCAGAACACAGATCCGAAGCTCACTTGCCCCACGGTGGGCGCCAACTGTCGTCGGATTGATGACAAGTACGCCATGAGGGGGTCCTCGAGGCGTGCGGAAGAGAGGGGTGTGAGACGTACGGTATTCAGGGACGGTGAGCACACAAGTTTACCCAGGTTCGAATCCGCCGGCTTTGGATGGACCCTACTCCTGCTAGCAATCTAGTAATATGGCAGAGCCGGAATATGGGTTACAAGGGTTTCGCCTGTGCGAGTTGAGATTGTAGACTATTGAGGTGTTTCCCTAAAGGCTCTCCCTAGGACGAATTATATAGATATCCGGCCTAGGGTTTACCGGAGAGATCTATCCAGCTATGACTAAGAGTCAGTTACAGAGTACATCTTGAACTACAAGTAACATTATGGGCCTAAGTCGGTAAGTCTTCTGGGCCTTCTTGTAGCCGGATTGGACTCTGTCTTTCTCCCTGACTAGGCCGCCCATGAAGCAAAGCTCTAACCCGAAGTCGGCCACCCTGGTCAGTGAGGAACTATGAGGATACCCGAAAAGTTTATCCCCAATAGAGTGCACTAATGTTGCTAATAAAGATTGTGTGAAGTTTTGTATGAAGGAAAAATTTTAGGTGTATGGAAGGAATGAGTAATGAGATGAACAATGTACTAAAGCTCAAGCTTGGCGATGCCACCGCATGCCACCCCAAGAAATATCCAAGAAGTACAAGCGTCAAAGCTTGGGGATTCCCAAGGCATCCCCTTCTTCATCAATAAAAATTCTAGGTTTCTTCCAAACACTTCATTTTTATTGTTTCATGCACAGTTGTGTTGTTCTTGGAGCGTCTTCTTTTTTCGTTTTTGTTTTGGTTTTTTGTTTTCTTGGTTTTCTTAGTTTTCTTGAATAAATTGGTTGGACCCCCTCTTTCATACATTGGTTTTCAAGTAGTTTGGTTTGGATTGGAAAGAGTAGGAAAAGTTCTTGCTTAAGTGGTAGAAGGAGTTTGTTTTTGACTGTGGCCTATGCTTTGTCATGCCATGCTTGATATTGTTTTGGCTTTATGCTTAGTGATCTTTGTTGTAGCATGACATGTTATAAACAATTGAGATTGCTTAATGTGCCTTTGAAGAATCATGCGTTGTTTTAGCATATTAAAACATAGTATTGTGGTATTCTCCTTTGATTCTTTATTTGGGTTGATTTGGCACATGCTCACACCATGTTATGACTATCCCAAGTCACCATAGCCTTTATGATCCTTTAGTTTTCAACTTGTAGTATCACTTTATGCTTTGATTAATGATGTTTTGTTGCTCTGCATGATTATGGCCATTATTGCTCTCTTATTTGGTCGCTCCCAATCTTTTGCTAGCCTCCATAACCAAGTATGAGTTCCACTCATGCATCCAACTCCTAAAACCAAGTTATTCCAAAGAGTCCACCATACCTACCTATTAGCATTTGCTATTCCAAGTATATTCATGTTTTTATCTACCTTCCGAATTAGACTTGTTATGTGAAAATTAGTGATTAAAGCTCTCACGAACTTGATGGCACACTTTACTTTCTTGAACTTAATAAACTTGAACCATTGCGTCCATCTTTGTTGCGTATATGCTTGCACTTTATAAGTTGAAGTTAGCAGAACCATGTATCATGGGGAACGCTTTCAACATTGCACTTGTACATTGTACCTAGTTGATATCATGTTCTTTTGCTTATGGATCCCGGCGGTGTGAAATAAAAGGGGAACTTGTAAGATCATAGAGTTTGTATTTGTGTTAGAGAAATGCCTGGGTCTCTAGCCTAAACCATGCCTAATCATGGTGGAAACTTGCAGCATAACCATAATGAGCACTCTATGAAGCATCCTCAATAAAAACCTATGCAAATAGCAAATAAAAAGATCGATGAGATGCTCATTGTCTGCTTGCCTTGTCATTTTGATTATGGGATAGCTCCTGTATCATATGCAAGGGGTACCCCGTTGGCGGTTCTCTATGATACATATGTACTTACAATGACAAGAGCTTACTTGTGACTAAAGTTGAGTAGCATGAGGTTCGGTCTTCGTAAGTAAGGGGCATGAGATTTCAGTTTATAACTTGTTAAGCATATCCTCTTAGTTGTGTCACTTTAACCTTAATCACCTAAAGATGCTTATGATAGGGGAAATGAGAGATGAAAGCTAATAAGTACCATAATTTTTGGAAGCTCTTTATGAAACTTGAATCCCTACTTCCTTCTATGAAGGCCTTTCTTTTACTTTTATGTTGAGTCTCCACCTTCTATCTTTATGCACCTACTTTGAGAGCATAGTGGCCATTCTTAGTTCTATGTGCATTGTCCCAAGACTTGTTGATTGATGCATAGCTTTGATATTGCTTGTTTTAAACTATTTGTATCTAGTCACTCTTATGAACTTTGAAGGTGTCATATGCATTTATGTTTGCTACTCTATGAGGGACAAGCTGAATGCCAGTATGCTATGTTTTCTTTATGTGAAATAAACAAACGTCTTGCAAAGCATTGTTATTCATGAATCTTTTGTTTATGCCTTTTCATGATGCAACAATAGTTGCTTTGTCTTATTGTTAGAACTTTGTCTTTCATGTTATGTTGAAGTACTATGATCCCAGCTATCAATGTTTTACAAATATTTTGGTCAAGTTTATGATGGTGCATGTCACCTCTTAAATTATTCTTTCTTTTATCACTTATCTACTCGAGGACGAGCAGGAGTTAAGCTTGGGGATGTTGATACGTTGCTAACGTATCCATAATTTTTGATGTTCCATGCTTGGTTTTATCTACTTTCTTATGTTTTGTCCACACTTTGGAGTACTTTCTATACACTTTCTTGGACTAACCTATTAACAAGAGCCACAGTGCCAGCTGCCTGTTTTCTGCTGTTTTTGGTTCCAGGAAAGTCAGAAAATGAATATTCTCGGAATTGGACGGGACAAAAGCCAAAGTCAGTTTTTCATCGAGGGACACACGGAGCCAGAATACGAGACGGAGAGGGGCCAGAGGGCGGCCACACCACCTGGCCGCGCGGCCAGGCCTGACCCGCGCCAGGGGGTGGTGTGGACAGCCCAGGCACCCCCTCGGCCTCCCCTTTCTCCTATAATATGCCTCCGATACAGAAACCTTAAGTACCCGATCAAAATTCCACGAAAGTCTCTATATCCGCCGTCTTATCCATCCCTAGATCGGGAGGGATCTGAAGCTCTTCCCGGCACCCTGCCGGAGCGAAGAATTCACCCTGGAGGCCTTCTTCATCACCATGCAAGCCTCCGGTGTGATGCGTGAGTAGTTCATCCTTGGACTATGGGTCCATGTAGTAGCTAGATGGCTGGTTCTTCTCCTTTGTGCTATCATGTTTAGATCTTGTGAGCTCCGTTCATGATCAAGATCATCTATTTGCAATTCTTACATGTTGTGTTTGCGGGGATCCGATGGATATTGAGATGCTATTTCCGCTTGATTATTGATTCTATCATGTCATTGTTATTTGTGATCTTGCATGCTTTGCGTTGTTAGTAGCTATCTTGGCCAAGTAGATGCTAGCAACTCCAAGAGTTAGTATTTATGCTCGATAGTGGGTTCATGCCTCTAGTAATCTAGGGAAGTGACAGAAATCTCTAAGGTACTAGATGTGTTGTTGCTACTAGGGAGAAAACAACAATCCTTTGTTCATAGAACAATCATATTGTTTACTTTACACGCAATGCGTAATGCAATTATCTTTTGCTTGCAACTTAATACTAGAGGGGGTTCGGATGATAACCTGAAGGTGGATTATTAGTCATAGATGCAGTTGGATTATGGTCTATGTATAATGTTGTAATGCCCAATCGAATCTCAAAGGAGTCAAGATGAGTAGTATATGCATGTATGCTTTCTCGATGTTTGTGCATTGCGCCAATGTAATTTGTTACATGTCATCTATCTTAAGGAGAACCACCACTAGTGAACTATGGACCCCGGTCCTTTCTTTTACCATCAATCTACAATTGTTTACTGCTTTCTGTTTACTTTCTGCAAACTATTACTTTCTTCCACACAGTACGTTTAATCCTTTGTTTTCAGCAAAATCAGTGAGATTGACAACCTCACTGTAAGTTGGGGCAAAGTTCTGTGGTTGTGTTGTGCAGGTTTCCACGTTGCTGCTAGCACCGGTAGTGCACCCTGCCAAAGGCCAGCGAGCAACACCTTGGAGGTGTTTCCTTGCTCCTACTGGATTGATAACCTTGGTTTTATAACTAAGGGAAACTTACTGCTATGCTCATCATACCTTCCTCTTGGGGTTCCCCAACAAGCTCGTTATTACACGAGTCAACAGTTCCTTTTGTATGGGGCACGACCCAAGATATTTCTTTTGATACATTGAAACGTTTGCTTACTTCTGCACCATTACTTGCATTACCTGATTTTTCGAAGCAATTTGAAGTTGAATGTGATGCTAGTGGCACTACAAGAAAAGTTGGCTTTTACAAATGACGATTTTCGTGCTTGAAGGCCCATTTTTCGTGGCTAAAAAGTCTTCTATGACGGATGTCCATCGTGGTAAAAGCCCCGTCATAAAAGAATCTACCATGTTTTTTTCCTGATCGTGGCGGATCGCACCTTTCAGCCACGAAAACTTGTTCAGTCGTAGATCTGTTCGCCAGCCACGTTGACTGCTGACGTCATGCAGAATGCCACGTTGCAAACACCGTTAACAACCAGTTACCGCCATTAACGGCCACGGAAACCGTGGTAGAAGCCAGGCCCAGCCAAGGCCTACTCATAATTAAGTGGGTCGGCCCATCAAGAGAGCCCAATAAGATTACGGCTCGTTACTATTTCGTCCGACGATGTTGGAAATGGGCCCAAAGATGTGGCCAGCAGCGTCCCATGAATGTTAGGCCCGTTACTATTTCGGCCTACAAAAGCCCACACTTTTCGAATACTGTGCATCCCGTTAACAAGTTGCATCAAGTAGGCCCGATACTGTTAAAGCCTACAGTCAGCCCGTCACTATTCTCACAGCTCGTCATGGGCCACCTACGAACGACCCACTTTTGAGAAGGTCCGACACTGTTCTGGCCTTTTACTATTCTGGCTCATTACTGTTTTGGCCGTCTACTATTCATGTCCATTACTGTTGTGGCCCTTTACTATTCTGGCCCATTACTGTGCTGGTTGCCCCTGCTCTGGCCTGTTACTATTCAAGCATTTTACTGTTCTGGCCTGTTAGTATTTAGGCCTGTTACTGTGCTAGGTTGCCACTGTTCTGGTCTGCTGGTGTTTTGGCATGCTACTGTTTGGCATGTTACTGTTTCGGCATGTTACTATTTCCGCCTGTTACTGTTTCGGCATATTACTGTTTCAGCCTATTACTGTTCCGGTTTGTTATCGTTTTGTCATGTTGCTGTTTTAGCCGGTTACCGTTGTTGTTTTGGTCTGTCACTGTTTTTTCATGTTACTGTTTTGGCGATCAAGCATCGCTTTGATAATTCTGAAACCTGATCGACCTAGCTGGTGCAGTTATGGTACAGCCATGCGTGGACGGCGTCAACTAAATGCCTACATGGACTATGCGAGTTATCTAGATATTACATCAGCTGCAAACTTCTTAAAAATATTACAAAATATGAACAAAAGGGAAAGAAAATTCAGCACTTCAGTTGCGAATCAATTTGATTGCAGAGTCCTCAATTTGCTTTCTCAATCCATCAACTGAATGTCCCTTTGAGCGTGACAGCTATTGGAAAACCACCTTGAGATAAGATCTTGTAGTCCCCTCTTTGGTGGTGATAGCAATAATTGCAGTCTGAAACTAACTAATGACAAGTTAATATAGCAAAGAAGACAAACTACTCATAGCTAAGAATGAACCAGATAGGAATTATAACTGCATAATACAAACTTGTAGAGCAAGAATGTAAACCATGAATGAACTATAAGTAGAGGATAGTTATGTCGTTGCCTAGGACGAACCAGAACCAGATACGAGATATAATGGTGTGGTTTGTGAACCTGTAGAACATGACAAACAAGCATTACACAAGTATGCCAACAATGAATTGAGCAATCAAACAAAGTGTTTATTAGAATTTCAGTATAAACTAGCCAGGTCATTTCAGCAAATATATATGGAAGCAGTGGTATATCCTGGAATGCAAGAGGTATTGGGTGACTCAAAATTTGTGGTGAGCTACACAATGGCATGCAGTTACTATCATAGCTAAGAATGAACCACATAGAAATTATGACCACATCATACCAGAACTTGTTGAGCAGAAATGGAAAACACAAATGAACTATACAGTAAAGAATAATTATGCCGTTTATTAGGACGAAATAGCACTAGATACAGAAAATATATATTGGCATTGCTGGTGGACCTGTAGGCTGTGCAAACCAACACGTTCAGTGTTGCCTTTTTGAGCTCTACGCAAAGAAAATGAAAATAGTCAATGTTGCAGCTTTTGAAGAACCAGATGGCAACAACAAAATTATAATAGTTTGAACGGGTACCACAGGATAGCAGAACGATGCCAGGGAGGAAATAATAGCAGGAACTTAGCTCCAGAATAACCAGATAGAGTTAGTAACTGTTTAGTAGGGAATCCACACTAATATTTTCCACTGACATTACATTTTTCAAGAACTACACAATAGCAGGCATTTACTAGTGTACGGAGTAGCTAAGATAAGAACATGTGCATGACAAAATAACAGACATGTGCATGACTTGATATTTGTAGAGCAGCGAATGCAAACCAACATGTCTAATGACATTGTATGTACTAGCACGAAGAACAGGCGTGCCCAGTGACTTGTATGTACTACCACAATTACAAACATGCATTTCACTGCGACAGGCTTGAACCTGCTATACCGCTGACAAAACAAAATAGGTTGGAGATTTGGTTAACCATGGTCGGAGAGGCGTCTAAGCATCGTCGGTACCGTGCGAGTGATGTCCAGGTCACCGAGGGTGCTGGGGGTGTGGTGGCTGTTGGCGTCGAGGAAGCAGATCTTGGGGGGTCGATTCCGGCTTGAAAGCGGTGGACGAGAGCGTCACTGAGGCAGATCCGATGCAGTGAATGGCGACGGCCGTGCAGTTGGTATGGAGCGGTGGACATGGAACTCTTTGAACTAGATCACGCCCGGTGGACACCGGTGAAGCGGATCTGGTATGGTTGGGTAGCTTTCGATGGCGAGGAAGCAGAGCTTGGGCGGTTGATGACGCCATCATCATGGTGAACAACACCGTAGCTCCTAGATCTGGTAGGTGAGCATTGGTGAAGCGGCTGCGTGGCGGTGCACGAGACCGCAGCCCATGCCGGTGCGCGCGGTGGTCGTGGAGGGGACAGATGAGCTTGGGATTTTTGGGAGGGCCGGTGGGGAAAACTGGGGGAATCGGGACCATAGAGGTGAGCAAAATAATAATTACGAGTGTGCCCCCGAGCTACCGACTTTAGCATGCCCATTTTGTCATCGGAACAATGGGTAGATTTGGAATTTTAAATTCTAAAGTTTTTGAAACGGAAGGGCGTGAAATGCTTCAAGGTCGGTGTGTGGTTTTGCCGCTCGATTGAGAATTTGAATTTGGCTTGTGCCCATCTAATAATAATATAAAAATGGTACTCCCCTGGCTGGTGGGATATTTATGCTCAAAGTTTTTGAAACGATGGGGCGGGAAATGCTTGGTAGGTGGGTGATTTTGCCGCTCGATTGAGACTTTGAATTTGGCTAGCCTCCATCTACTAATAGAAAAAAGGTAGTAGATCATACGCTATCTGTCAAGAAATTTAGGGTCGAGAGTCACATCAACTGATCATCCATAACCATTTTTTGCACAGAAACTTGGATACCTTCCATTCACACAGCATAGGCGGTAAATTTTGCCGCTTGACTCAGATTTTAAATTTGTCTAGGGTCCATGTAATAATATAAAAATGGTACTACCTCGGTGGGTGATTTTGCCTGAAAATGTTTGAAACAAAGGGGGTGCGCAATGCTTCGGGGTCGGTGGGTTATTTTCCCGCTCGATTACGATTTTGAATTTGGCTATCGGCCAAGTTTTTATTACTAAAAAAAGGTTTCGTAGTTCGAACGCCATCTGGTCAGGAATTTAAGGCGAGACTCACATCAACTCATTCCTCTGATTCAAACAGGGTAGGCAGTAGGTTTTGGCAGTCGATAGTGATTTTGAATTTAGAGATTGTCCAAAGAATAATTAAAAAATAGGCCGTTATCCCTCTATTTCAGGGATCCAAGTCAGGGAGAGTGATTATCTACCACTCGTATGAAAATGCAGATCTTTAATACAAGAATATTTGTTTAACATAACAACAAACAAATGTCTGAAGTAGATCTAATTCAAGCATGTGAAAATGGTGTGCAACCAAGGTCTACTAATTATTTAGGTGTCAACACAGACTCTTCTACAAGAAGCACTAACTAAATGGTAGTACTAATTCAGATCAAATAAAAAATCCTGCTGCGAAACAAATACTCCTACTACAGTATACTATCAAAACACAAAGACCAGCTAAAGTATATGTGAACAAATAAAACAAGATTTCATCACGCATACACTACTATATAGAGAACACCATTTCATCATATAAAACAATGTTTTATTAAACACACATAGGCCCCCAAAACGAACTGACAGCTCTAATATTCCAGCCCTTGCCGCTGTGACTGCAGCACAAACAAAGGTGCCGCCACAGTTCCATCATCTACCAAAACAAACAAATATCAGACTGCAGCTCCAAATAACACAACCTGGGCAAACACATGTTTACCTAAACAAGCCTTGCTTGTTCATCCGAGTGTTATTTTCATCTCCTTGATGTTGTAGTCTGAATCAGCTGTGTTGCTGACAGTACTTCATTTTTGTTTCTTTTATTTAGCACTCTGAATCACGTCGGTTGCTAAAGGAAATGAACAAAATGATCAGCAAAATCATAGGTGTACAAAAATGCAAGGGTTGCACATGAATGACTGCACTAACCAGATGTCATAATGTAGGGATGTAAAGTACACCAATGTTTACGAGATCTAAACTTCTTAGACTTTATGCTGCTGAGATCTAATTCGAATACTCCCTCCTTCGCCCATATAACCACCATTTCTCTATCCTCAAATGCGCAGAGTAACCTTACTGCATCTTTCCCACCATATGCCTATGATTTATCAAGGCCAAGGAGAGTATCCAACTCAACCTTTATGTGAGGCACCCAAGCTTCCCATTTTCCTGTTGATGATCTTGCACTGGACCACGTGTTTAGACTAAAGTCTCTTATAACTTCTAGGGCAACATCTCCATTATGCCCCTTAGCGATGACAAAATTGCGTCTTGAAATATCATGTTTCTCATGGAGGCCCTCAATATAACACAGTTTTGTTGTCACGTTATCGAAGGCAATTATATATCTGGAGTTCATTGTTGGCCAGTACAAAATGTCCCCTATGAGAGTTGATGGCCTACGATCAATCTTAGCCAGCATCTCAGCAGGTTCAATCCAGTCCTCCCATTTTCCTAACTCTGATGAGTACCTCTGCACCAGTGCTTGGTTACCATTGGTTACTATCCAAACAACCCAGAAATTGCTGCAACAGTGTGAAGACAATTGCCCATGATTTCTCGAACAAAGAATTGTGCCGCTATCATACTCACGTCTCCGCCAAATTGGTGGTTCTGGTATCATTGTTTCACTTCCACTGATTGGATCCCAGGCCTTTATCATGTTAGACCCTTGCGGATAATGAAGTAGCACCCTACCATTGCGACATCCGAGTACATATGGTTTGTAGGCTTTATGTACTTCCACCAGCCTGTTCAGCTTCTGGAAGATGGATTGGTCAAGATTATGATCTGTTAAGAATTGAGCGTCCTCGGAGCTATTGGTGAAAAACCCAAGTAACGACATTCCTTTGTTGTGTGACAGGGTTAGCCTTTTGAAATCGTTGTTTCCCATGAAGTCCATCCAACATTTTTGGCCGACTGATGCCCTCAATATGCAGGATGGGTGCGGAGGAAGCATGACAAGAATCTGACCAAATACATCACCTGGCAAGTCGTTGATTATTACATATGTTCTTCCACCAAAGCTGGTAGGATGATGCAAATACCACAAGTGCATCATCAGAATTAAGTAAATAGCACAATGCACAACCCTAAAAAAATAATTAAGTAAACACCACAATGCATCATACATTTTGACAGGAAAATTTATCATCGAAATTTCCTAAACCGCACCCATATGAAAAACTAACTAAAAGCAGAGTCTATCAACAAAATAACCTAAACAGCACAAGGAATCAACCAGAGTAGTACGAAAGCACCGCAAAATGCTTCAGCATGTTGGAACTGGGCAAAGAGAATGAAGAACTTTTTTTAGGTCACCGGGGAGGATAGAAAGGCCCCCACCTGAATTTTCTGGTTTTATCATAAAGAAGAGGAGAAAAACGGACGCAACTTCAGTGACTTGGTGAACCCAAGTCTCACGCTGACTTGCCCCAGGATCCACCTTCCATCTTAGATCAAACGTATGACAGTAGTTCAGATTTTGAACTAAAAAGTAAAACTATTCAAGAAAAATTTACAAAAAATCAGTAAATCATCGGTGCCTAGGTTTGAATCCTATGAAAGTTTCATCCCATTCGGATCACTAGTTTGTGATTAAATAGATTTTTATGTTCCCAGTAATACTAGTTTAAACTAATATCCACTACATCCAGAAAAAACCCGGGTGCAGAATACGCAAAAGAGGGAGGAAGTCAGGGAGGCAAAATCCAACACAAAACTTACAATGAGGTCGACGAGTTCTGAGCAGATGGAGCAGGCACCACCGACGAATGACGAGCCACAACCGTTGACGCTGAAGAAGTACGACCACGAGCTGACGTATTCCTAGCATCCCACGCAGTTGTCGCTTTGGCATCGGCAACCAACATAGCCGAATTTGTTCCAGCAGCAGCCGACGAGGATTTCGACTGCGCCTCCACCACTGTCCAAGCATCACTCAACACTGCCCAAGACTCCGATGCAGTACAAGCATCGGCCTCCGCATCCGCTTCACATGTATCCGCTGGTGCTACTTCAGCATCCACCTCTTCTTTACAAGCATCCGCCGACGCAGCAAATGCATCCGCCAACGCCTATTCCATTTCATGTAAACGCCACGAGCTTATTTAGCTTGCTGTTGGGGGGATACCCCTGGGTAGGATCACGCCGGGGTATAGAGGCCGAGTTAGCCGAGGTACGGCAAGGTCAAAATGTATGTTGGCCGAGTCACCTCAAGGCAGGCCGACTTACAGAGTAACCCGGACCGGAGGATGTCCACCTAACTGTGTCCCGGCCGACGTAAAACGTATGCCGACAGGCTTTTTGTAACTTGTATACAGGTACCCACGGGGCCAGATTAACCTGGCATGATCCGGGTTATATCAAGCTTGCAAGAGAAGGAAGGTATCTCGATGGTCAAAGGGTGACCTCTGTGCGCAGGAGCGTGAGCGAAGTGAATAGAGCGAGGGACCAGCGAGGCGTGGCCGACAAGGGTGATGCAGCCTATGTCGGCTGACGCTGGCGCCGCAGAGGCTTATGTAGCCTCTGCATGGCTTACGATGGCAAAAGGTGACTCGATCAGTTTGCTATTTTGGGGAAGAGGCATATTCTAGGAATATGCCTCCACGTATGCCCTAACTGGAGACCTAGCCTCCCCTTTATAAGGGGCACTAGGGCATCTGTAGTTGGCGGCTGGCTGGTTGGCGTGTGAGTAGTTTTTCGTAGAGAGACAAGTAGTGTTGAGAGTAAGAGAGCTTCTTCTTCCTCCTCTCCCCAATACAGCTCAAGGAGCATCTGTAAACCTTGCGAACTTAGAGAATACAAAGCATCCGTGTGTGGAATCACCACACTATCCCTCCCTAGATTCCTCTAGTGCATATTGGCCCCACCTTTAGCCTATCCATGGCATCTGCCGTGACACCACCATGACACTCGCAATGCCCAAAAATAAATGCATTCTATCCTTCAGAAAGCCTGTAATGGCTGGAGGTTGGGGACGTACATACCAGTGAATAGCGGTGCAGTGGTGTTCAATGGTGGAGCGGCGGGGACGGTCCGGTCGAGGGAGGGTGGCCAGGCGGAGAAGATGACGATGGGGTCGAGGGGCACACGACTGAGCTACCTCAAACTCGAAACTAACTTTCGCCCCACTATTTATTTTTATTTTTTTGCGAACCCCGCTTTTTGAGGGGAAACCACGGTTGTATTAATAGTAGCAACCACATGACTGATACAAGTTTGTGCACTTGCTTTGCTTAGTTTCCCGCCTATAGACATCATTTGTTGACTTATTCGTGTGATACAATCAATTGTTGGGTAAAATATTCCAGGTGGTAGAAGCCTGCCCTTTCTATGACATCAAGATCTAGAGTTCAAACATCGACCTGAAATTCCACAATCTACAACTACAAGTTTTGGTTTACTACCAGAAACATGCTAAAAAATCACTCGCAACTAGCATTAACATCATCATTAATAGATCTCAGAAGGAAAAAAATTGAAGGATAAAAAACCACCGTAAGTTCGAATTAGATGACTGTTGTTGCCAAATATAGTCACATAAAGCCAGGTCCAATATATATGTCATAATAGTACATCAAATATATAGATTCATGGACACCACACACCAACAGAGCAAAAAAACAGTTATAGTACCTAACTTAACAAACAGTCATCCTCACAAGAGACCTAAACCCTTAAAAAATGAAACTAGAGCGGTCAATATGGTTTATAGATTTCCTCATCTTTTGCAGGATCAGGACTATATGGGCATGGAGAATCTCGAATTTCTGTCAGGGTCTCATCTGCTTCTAGAGCCGAATTGAAAAGATTGTCAGCTCGCATTCCGACTTGTTCCAAGATCAAGTCGTACACCTGGTGAAAGGGCATTTATGCCCTTACTATTATTTTGATGTTTGGTGAAAACACTTGGATACGTTTAATCATCTGTTAAATGTTTCAGGAGATTCCAGCTGTCCCCATGTATGGTGCAATAAAGGAAAAATGAGCTGCCCAGGATCAGGTCTTTGCAAAGGACAAGCCTCAGCCGGACTGTCCGGCTGATCCAGGCCGGTGTGTCTGGCCAGGCCGGACTGTCCGGTGGGATTCAGCCGGACTGTCTGCCCATGAGAAGTGGGCAACTTCTCTAGACACTCAGAATAGGTTTTCGGACACTCCCTATAAACTTACCGGATTCTGGCCAGAAACTTGTCTAGGCCGGAGTGTTTGGCTGGTCTCACCCGGAGTGTCCGTCTGGGCCGGACTGTCCGGGGTAAGTGGCTCCCAACAACTCCATTTCCAGGGGGCTATATAAAGGCCCCTTCTTCTACCTTGGAAGCTGCTCATCCACCTCAAGAACTCCAGCACCATTTGAGCCACCAAATCCACAAGATCTCCTCAATCAACCATCCAAAGTCATTGATCTTTGGAGAATCGAAGGAGGAGGCCTTGATCTACATCTTCACCAAGAGGGATCTTCATTTCCCCGTCATTCACTTGAGGGCCCCTTGCTCTAGTGTTTCATTGGAAACCCTAGCTTGTGATTTGGTTCTTACTAACTTGTCTTTGATTGTTTGACAGCTAGCTTGTACTTGGGAGCCTCCAATTAAGTTGTGGATGTGTGCCCCGAACTCGTTGTAAAGGTGCCGGATTCCACCTCGAAGGTTGCCATATAGTGGAAGAGGTGAATCCAACCCGTTGGGGTGAGGTTCATCGGAGAACAAGGGAGGCCTCTCGTGGTGTTGGTGGTTTGATACCACCCCCTCTCCAAACGTAGACGTACTTCCCCTCAAAAGGAAGGAACTACGGGAAACAAATCCTTGTGTCTCCGTGTACTCCACTTTGGTTACTTCTATCCTTTACAGCACTTTACTTATCTAGTTATTGCTTAGTTAGCGCTTGTTTGCCATATAGGTAAATTCACCATAGTTGCATAATCTAGAGAATTTACCTTTCATGTCAAACCCTAAATTGAAAAGAGTAAAATTTAAAGTAGCACCTATTCACCCCCCTTCTAGGTGCCCATACGATCCTTTCAATTGGTATCAGAGCCTCAGCTCTTTATCCGGGATTAACCGCCTAAGAGATTATGGGCAACCCAGAGGAGGCAGAAAGTTAGGCTAGCCATTCAGTGACTATGGTAGATCTCAAGAAGTTGGAAACAAGCTTGAGCTCTACCCTGGGCAACGAAATCCAACAGTTGCATCAACTCGTTGAGCAACTTGTTAGGGATAAGCAAACCTCACCTCCTCCCTCTCAAGAGGAAACACCACCAAACCCAAAGGCTAATGCTCCGGCTAAGCCTTTGGAGGAAGTGGCGGGGGATGAACATAATTCCACTAACTCCACCACCAAAAAGGGTGATGGGAAGGAAGAGCACCATGCGGTTCCCGGATGGTACTCTCCCGACCCTCCTATCCCTCACCCACATATAAATAATAGAGGCAACCCACCTAAGTTAGCTGCACATACTTTTGCTCAATGGCAAGTTTTAATGAAATCTCATGTGCGCAACTCCTGCATTGATTTATGGAATATTATTGAAGAAGGACTCAAAATTGAGGATTCAACCAATTTGACTAGAAGAGAAGTGGTCAATAGCCAACTCAATGCGACTGCTTTGCACATGATCCAACTTGGAGTGGGTCCAAAGGATTTTCCCCACATTAAGCACTACAGCACTGCCAAGGAATCTTGGGATGCTCTCATTGCCTTGTTTATTGGCAATGAGAGTATGAGAAGAAATAGATATGATGCTTTAAGCAATGAGGCCGAAGGCTTCTTCATGAAGGATGGTGAGGATCATGAAAATATGTATCGAAGACTCAAATCCATAGCCACCGCCTTCAGGAATGTTGGTGCCTCTCACATTGATGATGCTTGGATCAAGAGGAAGTATGTGAGTGCACTCATGCCTTTAGAGCCTACTGACTTGAAGAGTCTCCAAGGAAGACACAACTACCATCTCATCACCTCCAATGAAGTTATGCAAGAGATGGCCGCCTTCAAGGTTGCTGCCAAGAATGCCAAAGACGCCCGTGCTTGTGCCATTGGAATGAGTAGTGGTGTCAATCTTGCCTTGAAGGCCAAGGTTGTGGAGTATGATGAAGATGAAGGAAGTGATGAGGGACATTCAATGAGCCAGCCCGAAGATGTCAAGGTTGCTCATGGTTAATAGATGGCCTTCTATGCAAGAAACTTTTAGAAAGATCCCGCCAAGGCCAAGATGGAAATGCAACGAAGAAGCAACCCCAATGATAGAAGAGATAATGGGTCCAAGTTGAGAACTTGTTTCAGTTGTGGTGACCGCTATCACTTCGTTGCAGCTTGTCCCTATGAGAAAAGAGAAGATAATGGGGGTAAACTTGTATTGAAAAAGACCTCCAAAGCTCCCTACAAGAAACCCTTCATCAAAAGGAACTCAACCAACAAGAAGCCGGGAGAAATTGTCTTGATCACACATGAAGAGTTCTCCTCCGATGATGACGATGAAGATGAAGAAAAGGATACATCAAGTGGTGTGGCGGCTTTTGCCACTACCTCTACTCCTTCATTCTCACTCTTCGACTCTCCAAATGAGAATATCTCCAACAAGAACGTCACTTGCCTTATGGCAAGAGGAACGGAGGTATTATCATCATCGCACTCCACCTCCTTAATCAATGATGATTTTGATGATGAGTTATCTCTTGAGGTCAAAAAAGAATTAGTTGATTTTGATGTGTTCATGAACAACTTGCAAGGGGAACACAAGAAACATGTTGTGGACCTCTTAAATCAACTTTCACACACACAAGAACTTCTAGATGAGAGATGCCAATTAGGAGGAGAGCACATGATTGAGGTAGAAGCTCTAAATAATGCTCTAGAAGAAGAACAAGAAACTAGAATATCTCTTGAAACTAAACTAGAGGGTCTTGATGAAGCTAATGATCTCATTATTAATAAACTCATCAAGGAACGTCATCATGCTATTGATAAATACAAAAAGGCTAAAAGGACAAGATTGAGTTTGATGTTGTTCATGAAAAACTTGCCGAGGACTTTAGGACACTTGACAAGGCTCACAAGGCCTTGGAGAGTGAACTCTTGTCACTCACAAAGTCTCGTGAAAAGATTCACACTCAATTGATCAATACTCCCTTACCTAGTATGTTCATTCCTTCTAGTTGTACAAATACTCTTGAAGAACATTCTAGGTTGAAGGGGGAGCTAGCTAAGACCACCTTTCCAAAAGGAAACAAGTCTATTGATGACCTCTTAAGAAAGCAAAGGTCAATTGGTGAAAAAGGAGGCATTGGCTTTATCACTAAAGCCAAGAAGAAAAAGAACAACAAGAAGAAGAAGGCCAAGCCCGCCCAAGAAAAGAACAAGGTCATTGTGGGAAGTAATACCACAAGTGGCAAAACTATGTTTCGTGATGATTTTGCGGGTAGTGCTAACCCTCACTATGTTTTAATGCGAGATTACTATGGTGATGTGTATGCACAATATGTTGGCCCATTTTATGGTTATATTGCATGGTCTATTTGGGTTCCCAAGACCCTTGTTGCTAACAAAAGAGGACCCATTGAAAAATGGGTACCTAAAAACTAGTTTGATCTTTTGTAGACCTATGCTTCCGGAGGGTCAAAATGGGTGCTTGATAGTGGATGCACAAGTCATATGATCGGAAGCGCGTCTAGTGTCAAGGAGTTGAGATCAAATGTTGATCAAATATCTGTGACATATGCCGACAAGTCAAAGTCTAAGGTAATGGGTTTCGGCAAAGTTGTGGTTGCACACGATATCACTCTCGTGGACGTCATGCTTGTTGAGACCCTTGGCTACAATTTACTTTTAGTCCGTGCTCTTGGAAAGATGGGTTTTGCCGTCTTTATTGATAATGATATTGTGATCCTCATGTGGAGCAAGTCTCTAAAGGTCGCTTCCGTTGGGTACGTCGAGAATGACTTGTATGTGGTGGACTTCTCGGGGAAAACCACTACAAGTCCGTTGTGCTTATTCGGAAAGGCCGATGTGGGTTGGCTATGGCATCGCCGTCTAGCCCATGTCAACATGAGAACTTTTCAAAGCCTCCACAAGGATGGTCATATTGTTGGACTAAAGGAAAATGTTTGCTTTGCCAAAGATCGTGTTTGTAGGGCATGTGTTGAAGGAAAGATGCATGATTCTCCCCACAAGCCAAAGAACTTCATCAAGTCCAAGAGGATCTTGGAGATCCTTCATGTGGATCTTTTTGGTCCTCCTTCTCATGTGAGTCTTGGTGGGAAGAAATATTGTTTGGTGATTGTTGATGACTACTCAAGATACACTTAGGTATATTTCTTCATGTTAAAAAGTGAGACCCAAGAGAACTTCATTGACTTCATTAACATGGCTCAACGTCAACACACTGTCCAAGTATTAACAATAAGAAGTGACAATGGTATCGATTTCAAGAACTACACATTGAATGGATTTCTTAGTGATGAGGGAATAAAACATCAATATTCCGCTGCATATACCCCTCAACAAAATGGTGTAGCTGATAGGAAGAACTGGACTCTTATTGATATGGCAAGGACTAGGTTGGTGAAATTTAAATCTCCATACAATTTTTGGGCTGAAGCTATCTCCACCGCATGCCATGCATCAAACCGTCTCTACCTCCACAAAGAATTGATCAAGACTCCATATGAAATCCTTACCGGTAACAAGCCGAATGTTTCTTACTTCCGGGTGTTCGGTTGTAAGTCTTTTATCGCATTAAGGGGATTATTTTATCCAAGTTTGATTCCAAAGCATTAGAGGGTATTTTTGTTGGTTATGGTCTTGAATCCCACACTTATAGAATATATGACAAGCTCTCCAGAATTGTCATAGAATCTTGTAGTGTGGTGTTTGAAGAATATGATGGTCCCCAAGCGGGGCGTGTTGATGTCTATGATGTAGATGATGAAATGCCTCAGGATGCCATAGGAAGAATGGGTGCGGGCTTCATCCGCCCTGTTGAGGAACCCCTTATGGCGGGAGAAGAACTTTGCTCTACTCAAGTGGAGCCCTCATCTTCTCAACATCAACAAGCTCCTATCGAGGAGGACAATGACCCATGCCAAAGACAAGTTGTGGACCCTCAACCTGCTGATCAAGAACAAACCTCTAGCCAGGAGTTACTTGAGTCTCCATTTCTCAGAATGTCCAATGGTGCTAAGTCTATTACACAAGGAATATCTATAGAAACTGCCATAAGGAAAGCTCAATGCCTGTCTAGAAGTATGCTTGATCAAGACCAAGGTCAATATTTGCCTCTTATAGAAGAGAATGATTCCAATGATGATCAAGATCAAGTTGATGGTCAAGACGAGGAACAAAATGATGAAGTGATCCCCCCAAGAAACAACAAGGAGATCGAAACTCGTCGCCAAGCTAGAATGGATAGAATATTGGAATTAAGAGACCACACTCTTGAGAATGTGGTAGGAGATCTAAGAAGAGGGGTATCTACTCGAGCTCAACTGAAGAACTTTGGTGAGCACCAAGCACATATTTCCATGGTGGAACCAAAGAAAGTGTGGGAAGCCCTTGAAGATTCGGATTGGTTGGATGCAATGCACAAAGATCTCAACAACTTTGAGAGAAACAAAGTATGGAAGTTAGTTGAAAATCCAAAAGATTTCCGCAATGTTATAGGAACCAAGTGGATTTTCAAGAACAAGCAAGATGAGCATGGAATTGTGGTGAGGAACAAGGCAAGATTGGTTGCACAAGGGTTCTCTCAAATTGAAGGCATTGATTATGGAGAGACTTATGCACCCGTGGCTCGCCTTGAGTCCATCCGTATCCTTCTTGCTTATGCGGCACATCATAAATTTAAACTACAACAAATGGATGTAGAAAGTGCATACCTTAATGGTCCATTGCATGAGTTGGTATATGTGAAACAACCCTCAGGGTTTGAGGATCCCAACTTTCCAAACCACGTCTACAAACTCGATAAGGCACTCTGTGGGCTCAAGCAAGCCCCACGCACGTGGTATGAGCACCTTAGAGAGTTATTGTTAGATCGTGGTTTGAGGTTGGGAAAATCGATCCCACTCTTTTTACTAAGAAGGTGAATGGGGAACTTTTTGTATGCCAAATTTATGTAGATGATATTATCTTTGGCTCATCTAACAAAGCTTTTAATGATGAATTCTCAAAGCTTATGACTGACAGGTTCAGGATGTCTATGATGGGAAAATTGAGAGTATTTCTTCGTTTTGAGATCAAGCAAGTGAGAGTAGGAACATTCTTCAACCAAGCCAAGTATACTCAAGATATGCTCAAAAGATTCAACATGAAATACCTAAATGGAGCTCCCACTCCCATGGCAACAAAGAATCATCTTGAACTAAACCCAAATGGTAAAGATCTGGATCAAAAGGTATACCGGTCCATGATTGGCTCTTTGCTTTACCTTTGTGCATCTAGACCCGATATTGTGTTGAGTGTAGGAGTGTGTGCAAGATATCAAGCGGCTCCTAAAGAAATCCATTTGATGGAAGTCAAGAGAATCTTTTGATATTTGGTTCATACCCCAAACTATGGTATTTGGTATCCTAGGGGCTCAACTTTCTCTCTTTGTGGGTACACGGATTCGGATTGGGCTGGTGACAAGGATGATAGGAAATCAACCTCCGGGGCTTGCCAATTCCTTGGGAGGTCCTTGGTGTGTTGCTCTTCTAAGAAGCAAAATTGTATATCTCTTTCCACCGCCGAAGCCGAGTATGTGGCAGCTGCTAGTGCTTGTACGAAATTGCTATGGATGAGGCAAACTTTAAAGGAATACGGTGTCCATTGTGACAAAGTGCCTCTTCTATGTGACAATGAAAGTGCTATCAAGATTGCATATAACCCAGTGGATCATACAAGGACAAAGCATATTGAGATTCGTCATCACTTCATTAGAGATCATGTTGCTCGAGGTGATATTGAGCTATCCTATGTATCAACCAAAGACCAACTTGCCGACATTTTCACGAAGCCACTTGATGAAGCAAGGTTTTGTTATTTGAGGAATGAACTAAATATCGTAGATTCAAGGAGCTTGACTTGATCACCTTGCATACTCACCTATATCTTGACTCTTATTTGGTTTAGGTGCAGGCATGGAGATAGGGGGAGTGCAGTTCTAATACATTGGACTATCCCTCCCCCCATAATGCCAACATTAATAAATTCAATTCTCTTAATATCATTTAGTGATATGTGAGCTTCATTGATGAGTAGTGGGCATGAACCCAAGGATAATTCTTCGCGGTGTCATGCCACAATCTCTTACATGGTGGCCTTGGCCACCGCCCTCTTCATATTTGAAGAGTTGGTTCTTGACTTGTGTGGTTTGGATCTTAATTTGCCACCTTTTGACTATCTATGGTTTTTTGGTTCTTCATAGTACATCTTCTGAATCCTAGGCCTATACTCATCCCTAAACATGCTCCTCTTGCCACACATTTGCCCAACTTTTGTACCTAGAGTTTTCTGGTCCTGGGGGCCGGAATGTCCGCACAGTACCGACCGGAGAGTCCGGAAAGGCCGGACACTCCGCTTGATATAGCCCGGACACTCCGGCTAATTTCGCTCGGACAGTCTGGCCCCAACGGTTTCAGCCCTGTAAAGGGGGTCGGGGAGAAGTGGACGGTTCAGTCCTCCTTCTTCCCCCGACTCTCTTCTCTCCTTAGCCCGCTGCCCCTAACCAGGATCTCCACCGGGAGGGCCTCTCCACCCCGGATTCGACCCTTGCCGCCGGCAATTATCGCCCCTTTGCCGCTGGGACCTATTCCCCTCCGGTGAAGGCTCCATGGATGCTGGTATTTTGCCTCCCCTCTCCCACATATCTAGGGTTTCCTCTAGATGCTTTTTTGGAGGCAATGACCTATCTTGATCCATGGATTCATCATTCTGTGTGCATATGGCATCATTGTAGTAGTTTTAGCAATCCCGATCTGCTCTGGTTGAGTACTCTCATGCTGCCCGAAAAATCACCAGGTCTCCCACTGGACTATCCGGTGTGCACAAGGCGGACACTCCGGCCCATCCAGAATGTCCGGCCTATACGCGCCGGACTGTCCGGTCGTGGCGGAGTATCTGGCTCGATTTTGCCTCACAGTCTGGGTTTCCTCAACCAGTTTTGATCTGGCATTCCTTGCACTACTACTATGTGCTTTCACCTCCTGGACAAGTGTGCTTACCCTGCTGCTATCTTTCTACTCTGAATTCACAGGTAGCTCCCGTCCTCGTCGCTCTACAGCCGCTCAGAAAGCTCGTCCTCGCCGGTACTGTGATGAAGAGAATGAGGTTCATGTGGATCCATCCATTGTTAGGCAGGCTGCTCGTGACCGTGTTGCGGCAAAGCAGGAGAAGGTTAGAAAACTAAAGAGGGATGAAGCCAAGCCCATGAAATTTGAGTCTTTAACCATTTTGGAAAATTCGGGCACTGAAGAGTTTGTGGAGATGCGTGTCCAACAATTCTATTCTCTGTAGTGCACTTCTGAGGATGAACGCTTCTGGAGGAATGAGCGGGCCCTACTCTTCTCTGAGGTGTTTTCTGCTTTCAGGACTCTTGTGTGCCCCATGCAGTGGTTGGATATTCCGAAGCTCCAGGCCCACAGGTACTTTTAGGATGCTCTCTGGGTGACTGAGAAGATGGGACTACACACCATCTTTCAAACAAGAGAAGATTACAACATTGAGTTGGTCCAGCAGTTCTATGCCACGGTGGTTTTTGGGGACACTCCTGATATTCCCCTTGAGTGGATCTCTGGCACTACTAGATTTCGTTCCAGCATGGGTTAGTTTGCCCATCTCCATGGTGTGCCTTTCAACCCCAATGCTCACAGTGGTCACCAGATGCATGTGCATGGTCAGGCGTATGACAAACAGCTGTTGGCTCCAATCTACTCTCAGAATGGTGTGGTTGGCCAAACCACCAATATCAAGCTCACTTATAACATCCTGCTCCGCATGTTTCGCCACACTCTCACTCCCAAGGCGGGCAACAAGGATGAGATGCGGGTGCTGAGATCAATCTTATGGCCCATGCCCACTCCGTGTATGTTCGCGGTCCCGCTCACCCAGGTGGTGCCATAGATGTCATGGACTTCATCTATCAGTATATGTACAAGTGCATCGCTGACAAGAAGTGTCCTATATTTGCTCCATATGTGATGACGCTCATTGTTTCTCAGGCTCCAGTCACTCCACTGCTCTAGACTAACCATGTTGCACACCTCCCTGCCAAGCTACAGAGGAAGGGTGCCCCACCTCCAAGGCACCTCGTGGAAACCCCCCTGCTCAGGATATTTTTGAGGATGATGAGATAGATGCCTCTGACAGTGATGATGGTTATGAGGAGGTTCCGGAGGCTGTGACCCGTGGCCCTCGCATGAAGCATTCCATCAATGCATATCGCTTCACCACCTCCAAGGAGGAAGTGCACAAGAAGGTGAAGAAGGCCTCCTGGTGGAAGAAGCTTCTTCTGTGCTAGAACATTGACATTTTCCATGGTCAGTACGATGCATAAAAGGCGAACATGAACGTGATGAAGGAGCTCAAGCGGATCAACCAGCCCATGGATATTGACCCTTCTCAGCAGCAGGCGTCTGATGACACGCTCTCCTATGGTCACTAGAGTCTAGGACATGTGGATTGGTCCATGTTTGAGGATGTATCTTCTTCTTCTCACCCTCACGGCCAGAGTTCTACTCATGAGGATCAGGATGATGAGGATGGTGATGAGTATGGGGATGAGGATGAGGAGGAGGAGGAGGATGACGATGACTACAGTGGCTAGAGTTGGCCTTGGGACGCTTTAGTTGTGCTCTTTTCCCTTTTTGGCGTCTTGATGCCAAAGGGGGAGAAGTAGCCCCTTTATTAGGTTGCTACCAGGGATTTGTATGGGTACACGAGCTTCACGTTATTTCGATTTTCCCCTTTGAAGCTTCGTGTCTTTATCCTACTTGTTGAGTACTATGTTGTGTTGAACTCTGTGTTGTGTGTTGTGACATGCTTACCCGGTTGTGTTAAATGACTATGTTATATCTATGCCTAGCTTGTTGATCTAGTTGTTTTTATATATTATGTCATATCTTGTTAGCTACAAAATCTAGAGAGGATGTAATCTATTGTGTGTGATCATGTATTCAAATGCAAAGCAAAAATTGGTCACACATCTAGGGGGAGCCTCACTATATTTTGTATATCTCCACTTGTGAACATTTATAGCTATCCCTTCTTGCAAATCCTTGGGTTGTCATCAAACACCAAAAAGGGGGAGATTGAAAGGGCATTTATGCCCTTACTATTATTTTGATGTTTGGTGACAACACTTGGATAAGTTTAATCATCTGTTCAATGTTTCAGGAGATTCCAGTTGTCCCCATGTATGGTGCAATAAAGGAAAAAAGAGCTGCCCAGGATTAGGTCTTTGCAAGGGACAAGCCTCAGCCGGACTGTCCGGCTGATCCAGGCCGGTGTGTCCGGCCAGGCCTGACTGTCTGGTGGGATTCGGCCGGACTGTCCGCCCATGAGAAGTGGGCAACTTCTATGGACACTCATAATAGGTTTTCGGACACTCCCTCGAAACTTACCGGATTCTTGCCGGAAACTTGGCTAGGCCAGAGTGTCCAGCTGGTCTCACCCGGAGTGTCCAGCTGGGCCGGACTGTCCGGGGTAAGTGGGTCCCAATGGCTCCATTTCCAGGGGGCCTATATAAAGGCCCCTTCTTCTACCTTGGAAGCTGCTCATCCACCTCAAGAACTCCATCACCATTTGAGCCACCAAATCCACAAGATCTCCTCAATCAACCATCCAAAGTCATTGATCTTTGGAGAATTGAAGGAGGAGGCCTTGATCTACATCTTCACCAAGAGAGATCTTCATTTCACCGTCATTCACTTTAGGGCCCCTTGCTCTAGTGTTTCATTGGAACCCCTAGCTTGTGATTTGGTTCTTACTAACTTGTCTTTGATTATTTGACAGCTAGCTTGTACTTGGGATCCTCCAATTAAGTTGTGGATGTGTGCCCCGAAATTTTTGTAAAGGTGCCGGCTTCCACCTCGAAGGTTGCCGTATAGTGGAAGAGGTGAATCGAACCCGTTGGGGTGAGGTTCATCGGAGAACAAGGGAGGCCTCTCGTGGCGTTGGTGGTTTGATACCACCCCCTCTCCAAATGTAGACGTACTTCCCCTCAAAAGGAAGGAACTACGGGAAACAAATCCTCGTGTCTCCGTGTGCTCCACTTTGGTTACTTCTATCCTTTACCACACTTTACTTATCTAGTTATTGCTTAGTTAGCGCTTGTTTGACATATATGTAAATTCAGCATAGTTGCATAATCTAGAGAATTTAAATTTCATGTCAAACCCTAAATTGAAAAAGAGTAAAATTTGAAGTAGCACCTATTCATCCCTCCTCTTGGTGCCCATACGATCCTTTCACCGGGCCAATCAGCTCATCGCCATCCACATCATGCAACTCAGGGACTAAGTTGTTAGCCATGAACTTTTGAAAATCAACAAAAGCATCATGAGCAACTGAAATTGATGTATTCCATCCTACAGTCAAATCATCTATCCGCTTAGTGGATGTGGACACTTCTTCCTTCAGGCGCCTAATATGTTCGTCTCGGTGTTTCACTTTCTCTTGAAGGCACGAAATCATGTGTCTATGAGCTTTGTATTTCTCTCGGAGACGGGCAATTGTCAAATCCTTGTAGTGACCATCACCATTACGCCATGAGCAATATGGGTAAGGTGGAAACTGTAGATAGCAAATCCAAAATTAAACTAGATTCTCATTTTAAAAAATTCTTGTTTCACAATCCAAATTCAGCTGCACACATCGTGCAAGCTCCACAGTAGTACCGCAAATGGCAAGCAAAGATAGAGGCATATTTCGCAAACATGGGAAACAGAACCGACATGAAAAGGGCCATACTTTAGGGTTTGCCTTCTTAGCTGGCACATGAGCAGTCCGTAATAAGTGGCAACAGACCTGAATGACTTCATTTTTGCAAATCATGATGCAACAAAAATGATCAGTATATTTTAGGGGACATTTTAAGTAATAAAGCGCTCTTTATCGAAAAAATGTTTTCGGGGACAAAGCATAGGTTACTGAAATTCCAGCAAAGCAGCTAGATACATAAAAGCACTTGTTACTCGATAATGACTCCTCCACGGGTGGGACATGCGCATGATGCCAAATGAAATGCAGCAAAACCAGTAAATTTTAGGAAAGAACACATCAACTTCGCAATGCAAAGAAGGATACGTGCATTAATCTGATGCCAAGGATTGGGCGTGTTTCCCTTTAACGAACAATATAATTTAAAGAGCAAAGCAATACAGGACACTAGCAAACAACAATCTGTTTATGAACGATATGCAGCAAATTACATCTGCATTGTTCAGCAGAGGACTGTTCTGTGAAATAAAGCCAGGGGAAAGCTTCCCATCCTCAAAAGACTCTTCATGGCAGCATATACTTACCTATTTTCATTGGACCTTATAACTAATTCCATGGCTACATCCATGGTGATCCCAGCTTCCTAATGTGGCATATAGATCTAATATTTCAAATAGCAATCACCTAAACAACCATCCAGATGGTTGCGGACTCACCGAAGATTGCACGGATGCGATGGAAAGGTGGACGCTACTGGGTAAAGAAGGTGCACGATGGGGGAGGTGCACAAATGTGCAAAAAATGTAGCGATATTCGTATATAGATAGAGATACCAATAACACATAAACCAGATCAATTAGTAGTAATCACAAACTCTAGAAGGGCTGTAAGCAGACTGTCAACTACTCCCATATTAATTAACCTAGTGTAATTTAACATGGCAGTACTATGAGATGGTGACTACTAGTAAATAAAAGGGGATTACTTAATTATTAGTGGACTCTACAGCCAGCCACCAAAAGCATCATGACCATGCTAAATATATAGATTGCAGACCATACTTGGTTAAGAACCTAATGTCTAGCTCTAATTACCCAAATCTAAGAGCGTCTATCCTATTTACGACTAAGTGCAGTGAGTTGGAGACATCCGTTAACCATGTAGCCATCTCCTCAGCATGCGTCTGATGGCGCTCCTGCTCCTCCTCTTCGAGGTCATCGTGGATCTCGAGCTGTAACCACAGCGACATCATCGCGCGCTGCAATGAAAGTGAGTGCGGTAGATCTACCCAGTGGACGAACGTGCAACGCTCACATTGATAGTTGCAACCCAAGAACCTGCAGCCAAAGTTCGTTCCCTCGAACGCGATGCGGCGACGGGGCCCCCGGGCGTAGTCGCACCAGAGCCGGAGATCCGCATCGGTAATGATGCCATACCACTCTGTGTTTACATCCGTGCCGGCATCTGAACCCAGGAAACATCATCGATCAAGACGGGCAGAATAGAGAAAAACCCCAAAAGAAGAGAACCCATAAGCTGAATTCGAGAAAATAAACTGAGATCGTGAACTCTGGCGTACTTACCCTAACCTGGCTGCCTTGCGCATCAAGATCCCATGTCGTTCGTCGGACCGGTATGACTGAATCCGCCGACATTGCTCGAAAAAAGAGTGTGCCTTCAAAGCCTAGCACAGAGGCTTCATGGAGAAGGAAGATGTAGGGGGGCCGGTCCTCACATTCACTGGCTACTACTTCGTATTGGATTTAACTCGACCACTGATAACTGGGGCCCGCTCTAGAGAGCCCGTGGCCCCCCAAACATCACTCACCTAGTTTGACTTGCATTACATGGAGTACTTTTGGAAAACAGATCAAAACTCAATAAGTAAATAAACCAAAGGCCCCCCTCTCTTTTTGCAAAAACCCATTACAAAATGGAGACACTCACAAATGCGTACACACACACTCACCCCTATGAATGCAGGTACGCACACCCTACACCTATGAGCACTTCAGAAAGATTGGATCTTGACACTGATCCCGTGGGGCTTGAGCTTGACGAAGTCACCATAGGCACCTCGCTATATATTGACGGGAACGTCGCCTCTCACTACCCTCATAACCATCCTTCAAAGTCGAGCGCCGAGGCTTCGTGGCGAAGGAAGTGCTAGGGGGTTGGAGCTCATATTTGTTGGCTGCTATGGGATGTAATTGAACCACTAATAATGTGGCGCTCGGTAGTGATCCCATAGACCCTAGACACCATGACCATTAAAATTACTTTGGGAAAACAGAGCAAAACTTAATACAAACGGAAGGCCCATCTCTCTCATTTTTACGAAAATCCACTACAAAACACACATGCTCACAAATGCATACACACACTTACCCCTATGAACGCATGAACGCACATCCTACCCCTATGAGCACCTTCGAAAGATTGTGTCTTCAGACTGTCCGGTGGGGGGCTTGAGCTTGACGAAGTCACCATAGGCACCTACAACCCTTGTAACCATCCTTCAAAGCCGAGCATTGAGGCTTCATCGAGAAGGAAGATCTAGAGGAGTTAGAGCTAACATTCGTTGGATGCTATAGGATATAACTAGACCACTAATAACAATGGGGCCCCACGGTAGTGAGCCCATTGGCCCCAGACATCAAAGCAAGCACGGTGTCAAGTCTTAAACATATATCTTAACAGTGGAGTGGGTGATGTCTACGCACTTCTATTCTTGTATACAGTTGTTGGGCTTCCAAGTGCAGAGGTTTGTAGAACAGCAGCAAGTTTTCCCTTAAGTGGATCACCCAAGGTTTATCGAACTCAGGGAGGAAGTGGTCAAAGGTATTCCCTCTCAAGCAATCCTGCAATCAAGATACAAGAAGTCTCTTGTGTCCCCAACACACCTAATACACTTGTCAGGTGTATAGGTGCACTAGTTCGGCGAAGAGATAGTGAAATACAAATGGTATGGATAAAAGACAACGGTGCCAGGAAAGAGCTTTTGCCGTGGGAGAGACTAAATGCAAACTGAAATAAAGAAGGAATCAAGCAAACAAGTAACAGATCTAATTGCAAATGAAGTATCAATGCTTAGAAACAAGGCCTAGGGATCATACTTTCACTAGTGAACACTCTCTCATATAAATATATCATCTTCATGATACTATGTTGAACTACTCTCCTGTTGGACACTCTAATCAACGGTAGGGCTATAACAGCACACCTCAAAGTAAGCCTTTCCCATCTAGAAAACCCCACACTGTCACCTTGAGCACTAGATGAGTCTAACAAACACCACAATTTCATAAAGACATCCAACTCCAAATATAACTCATAACAAGTATTTGTAATCTCTAGCCTAAGTGCCACCATGGTGTGCACGCTGTTACATTCACACACATGGGGAGAGCAGAGATCTATTAAAGCACTTGAGTAGCAAGGTAGATCTACTTGATTACAAAGCTCATGATCACAATATGATCATGCATAGAGAGAGAGAGATGAACACATAGCTACCGGTAGAACCCTTAGCCTCGAGAGAGAACTACTCCCTCCTCATCATGGGAATCAGCAATGGTGATGGAGATGGTGGTGGAGATCGATGGAGATGGCTCCGGGGGCACTTCCCCGTCCCGGCAGGGTACCGGAACAGAGACTTTCTGTCCCCCGAATCTCCCCTTCAGTGGCGGCGATGCTGCGGAACTTTTCGTGGATTTTTGATTGACTATTTAGGGTTTTCATATCGGGAGGCTCTTATAGGCGAAGGAGGCAAGATCGGTGGCCGGCCAGGGGGCCCACACCATGCCCTGGCGCGGCCTAGGCTGGCCCGTGCCAAGGGGGGTGTGGACACCCTATGGCCCCTCTTCGACTCTCCTTCTGGCTCCATGAGTCTTCCGGGCAAATAGTAACTTTGGCTTTTGTCCCGTCCAATTCCGAGAATATTCATTTTCTGACTTCCTGGAACCAAAACAACAAAAAAGCAGGCAAGCCTTGGCACTGGCATCTTGTTAATAGGTTAGTCCAAGAAATCATATGAAAAGTACTCCAAAGTTGGAACAAAACACAAGAAAGTAGATAAAACCAAGCATGGAACATCAAAAATTATAGATACATTTGCAATGTATCAACATCCCCAAGCTTAACTCCTGCTCGTCCTCGAGTAGGTAAGTGATAAAAACAAAGAATAATTTTTGAGGTGACATGCACCATCATAAACTTGATCAAAGTATTTGTAAAGCATTGATAGCTGGGATCATAGTACTTCAATCATAACATGAAAGACAAAGTTCTAGCAATAAGACAAAGAAACTATGATGCAGCATGAAAAGGCACAAACAAAAGATTCATGAATAACAATGCTTTGCAAGACGTTTGTTTGTTTCACATAAAGAAAACATAGCATAATAGTATTCAGCTTGTCCCTCGTAGAGTAACGAATATAAATGCATAGGACACCTTCAAAGTTCATAAGAGTGACTAGATGCAAATAGTTTAAAAAAAGCAATATCAAGTGCACATCAATCAACTAGTCTTGGGACAATGCACATAGAACTAAGAATGGACACTATGCTCTCAAAGTAAGTGCATAAAGATAGAAGGTGGAGACTCAATATAATGGTGGAAGAAAGGCCTTCATAGAAGGAAGCAGAGATTCAAGTTTCATAAAGAGCTTCCAAAAATTATGGTACTTATTAGCTTTTAGCTCTCATTGCCCCTATCATAAGCACCTTGAAGTGATTAAGGTTAAAGTGAACAAACTATGGTGTACATGCTTGACGAAGTATAAGTTGGAAATCTCATGTCCCTTGAATATGAGGGCCACTCCTCATGCTACTCAAGTTTAGTCACCGGTAAGTTCTTGTCATTGTAAGTACATGTGTATCATAGATAACTGCCAACGGGGTACCCCTTGCCCGATGATACGGAAGAATCCCCATATCAAAATGACAAGGCAAGCAGACAACGAGCATCTCAACAATCTTCTTATTTACCATTGGAATATGGTGCTTTTTTCTCTCTTTCCTCTTTTCATAATATCTTTTTTTCTCCTTTTCTCTTTTTTCTCAATATAGGACTCTTTTTTTTATAAGAAGAGTGCATCATAGACAGCTCATTATGGTTACACTGCAGGTTTCCACCATGTCAGCATGGATTAGACCAGCGGCCCAGGCGTTTCTCTAACACATATACATAACTCCATGGACTTACAAGCTCCCCTTTCATTTCACACTTACGACATCCATATACAAAAGAGCATGATATCAACTAGGTACAAGTACCAAGTGCAATGTTGAAAGCGTTCCCCATGAAAGCATGGTTCTGCTAATTCCGAACAAATAAGTGCAAGCATATACAACATAGACGACACAATGGTTCACATTTATTAAGGGCAAGAAAAGTAAAGTGTGCCATCAAGTTCGTGAGAGCTTTAATCACTAGTTTTCTCATAACAAGTTTAATTCGGAAGGTAAACAAAAGCATGAATATACTTGGAATAGCATATGCTAATAGGTAGGTATGGTGGACTCTTTGGAATAACTTGGTTTAGGGAGTTGGATGCATGAGTGGAACTCATACTTGGTTGCGGAGGCTAGCAAAAGATTGGGAGCGACAAACTAAGAGAGCAATAATGGCCATAATCATGCAGAGCGACAAAACATCATTGATCAAAGCATAAAGTGATACTAAAAGTTGAAAACTAAAGGATCATAAAGGCTATGGTGACTTGAGATAGTCATAACATGGTGTGACCATGCACCAAGTCAACCCAAATAAATCATCAAAGGAGAATACCACAATACTATGCTTTAATATGCTAAAACAACACATGATTCATCCAAGGCACATTAAGCAATCTCAATTGTTTATAACAAGTCATGCTACAGAAAATAATACTAAGCATAAAGCCAAAACAATACCAAGCATGTCATGACAAAGCATATGCACAGTCAAAAACGAGCTCTTTTTACCACATAAGCAAGGTCGGTGGCCGGCCAGGGGGCCCACACCATGCCCTGGCACGTCCTAGGCTGGCCCGCGCCAAGGGGGGTGTGGCCACCCTGTGGCCCCTCTCCGACTCTCCTTCTGGCTCCGTGAGTCTTCCGGGAAAATAGTAACTTTGGCTTTTGCCCCGTCCAATTCCGAGAATATTCATTTTCTGACTTCTTGGAACCAAAAACAGCAGAAAATAGGCAACTGGCACTATGGCATCTTGTTGATAGGTTAGTCCAAGAAATCATATGAAAAGTACTCCAAAGTTGGAACAAACACAAGAAAGTAGATAAAACCAAGCATGGAACATCAAAAATTATAGATACATTTGCAATGTATCAGTGGGTAGTGCTAACAAAAAGATTCTTCAAGGTGATTCTAGTGCTAGACTTATGTCTAAGAGAATCAATTGGGAGGGCCCACTATTCAATGGATAACAGTCTGTTTTTCTTTTTCGCATGGTTGTGTGGACCCATTTCAGTTCTAAACGCTAGACCGAAAGTAGTTTTCATAGCTACTTCTAGACACTGCACACGCCCTTACAATACATAGCTTAGAAATTTACTAGCCTTGTGTCTAAGAAAATTGTAGGTTGCTTTGAAAGTTTTCCGAAAAAGCTTTTGGAGGTACCCATCGAGTGGTCAATTAACATATCAGAAAACACCAAGAGTTTTGACAATAGGTTTAACTTCTTGCTAAGATAGATTTTGCATCTTGACAATTTAACAAAATTAGGTCATATTTGAGCTACAAGTAAGCGTGATATAGATTGCTCTTGAATTAAATGTCTTTTCGGAGGTCTGTAGGTGCATCTTGTTGTAGTAAACAATTCCATCACTATGAGTTTCCTACTATCTCAGGAAAGAACATTCTCAATTTTCCGAGTGTGATGACAAGATTGTTCTTTCCCATAAAGCAAGTCTGAAGAATATGGATCTGAATGACACATGAGGCAAGTTTTCAGACATATATTATGGACCAACATGTTGTACTTACTATTTCCCATGTTTTATGAGTTCTCAAACTTCCTAGCTAACTTCGCCCACTTGATTGATTTTATGCTGATTTATCGAAATTATTAGGTACAAATTGAACTACAACAAGTAAATTGTAGGTTGCTTTGAAAGTTTGACGAAAGATCTCTCTTGGAGGTAGCCATATCTATCGGGGGAGGGGTCAACTAATATATGGGAAACCACCAAGAGTTTTGATGATATATAGGTACGGTTCAACTTCTTGCTAAGATTTTGCATCAATTTAATGAAATTAAGTTAGACTAGAGCTACAAGTAAGCATGATAGACTGCTCTTGAATTAAATGTCTTTTTAGAGGTAGATGGGTGCATCTTCTTGTAGTAAACAATGTCGTCGGTGTGAGTTTCCAACTACCAAGAAAGGACATTCTCAATTTTTCGAGTCATGTCATGATCATTCTCTCCTGTAAAGGAAGTCCAAAGAATATTGATCTAAATAAATGCCACAAGCCAAAGTTTTCACACGCATACACACACACACATGCACGTGCCACACTCGTATATACTGTATGAAATGAGATTTAACGAACATTAAATTTTTATTAACCAATAGTCTTGTTAGAGAAAAAGGCATACATTAAGTATATTAATAATAACTATCTAGAACATGGTGGAGTTTGCTCTAGATACTGTTCAACACGAATCCAACTACTCTGAACCATTGGATATAATAGCATCTAAAAAGATTCTACTAATAGTCTTGGTGAGAATGATGAACGCTAGTATGCGCAAACCTCAAAACACACACTTCATTTCTCAGTTTTAGGGTCCTTGTGCTAAATGCATGGACTTGGATGCAATTTTCATTTTTTATGAGGTCCTTGATATGTAACTTGTACTTCCACCAACCATGTTCACTCTAAAGCACATCACACCTACTAGACCAACCATTAGATAGGCCATTCATAGTACTTCTTATTATCTTATCTTTATCTTGTCCTATCTCTTACAATATCGTACCATACAACGCACTACATATAATGTACAGATTAACTTTGAACATTGACCGTTGGATCAGGACTGGCAAATCCAAACATTGCTAACCGTTGGATCTTCTTTTCCATTCTTAGCATCTAGAAAGATTCTACTAATAGTCTTTAGGACGATGACCGCTAGTATACGTAAACCTCTAGATCAAAACACACACTTCATTGCTTAGTTTCAGGGTCGTCCTTGTGCTAAATGCATGGACTTGGATGCAATTTTCATTTTTTATGAGGTCCTTGATGTAAATTGTAATTCTACCCACCGTGTTAACTCTCAAAGCACCTCGCTTCCTACGAGACCTACCATTAGATGGTCCATTCACAGTACTTCTTATCTTACCTTTATCTTTGTCTCGTATCTCTTACAATACCATGCATACCACCACTACATAGTGTAGGGATTAACTTATTTGAACATTGACCATTGGATCAAAACTGGGAAATCCAAACATTGCTAACCGTTGGATCTTCTTTTCCATTCTTAGCATCTAGAAAGATTCTACTGATAGTCTTTAGCACGATGAACACTAGTATGCACAAACCTCAAAACACATAGTACTTCATTACTCAGTTTAAGGGTCCTTGTGCTAAATGCACGGACTTGTTGGATGCAATTTTCATTTTTTATGAGGTCCTTAATGTAACTTGTACTTCCACCGACCGTGTTAACTCTCAAGCACCTCGCTCTTACGATACCTACCATTAGATCGGGCATTCGCAGTACTTCTTATCTTATCTTTATCTTGTCTATTATCTCTTACAATACAATACCACTACATATAGTGCAGAGATTAACTTTGAACATTAATAGTTGGATCAAGACTAGCAAATCCAAACAGCATTGCTAACTATTGGATCTTCTTTTCGATTCTAAGAATCTAGAAAGATTCTACTGATAGTCTTTAGCATGATGAACGATAGTATGCGCAAACCTCAAAACACAGTACTTCATTGCTCAGTTTCAGGGTCCTTTGCTAAATACATGCATGGACTTGGATGTAATTTTCATTCTTTATGAGGTCCTTGATGTAACTTGTACGTACTTACACCGACCGTGTTAACTCTCAAGCACCTCGCTCCTACGAGACCTACCAAGGTTAAAAAAAAATGCAACCGCCACAATTATCACACAAACTGGACAAATGTTTCTTAGACGTAATACCCAAGTTTTTAGTACTAGGATTCTAAGCTAACTTCATGCACTTCGGTGACGTCTTGTCAATTTAACGAAATTAAGTCAAACTTTAGCTACAAGTAAGTGTGATAGATTGCTCTTGAATTAATTGTCTTTTTGGAGGTAGATGTATGCATCTTCTTGTAGTAAACAATGTCGTCGGTGTGAGTTTCCAACAATCAGGAAAGAAAATTCTCAGTTTTCTGAGTGATGACAAGATGATTCTTATCCGTAACGAAAGTCCGAATAATATGGATCTCAATGCCATAAGCCAAGCTTCTAGACATATTAGCTAGGTGGACCAATGTGTTTTACTTATGATTCCCATGTTTTATGAGTTTTCAAGGTTCCTAGCTGACCCCGTCCACTTGTTGAATGACTTTATGTCGATGTATCGAAATAAAAGGTAAAATTTGAGCTATAAGCAATAAATTGTAGCTTGGTTTGAAAGTTTTACGTAAAAAGCTTTTGGGGGTACCCATCGAGTGGTCAATTAATATATCAGTTGAGACTGTTCGACTTCTAGCTACTAAGATTTTGCCTCTTGAAAATTTTGAAACCCTTTTGAAAATGATCACATGAAATAAGGAGAGAGGGGAAATGATTTTTCTATTCACTATGGTCAACACACATTCTTGAGGTGCACCTTAGGCTTAAAGATACTTTGTAGTTTCCACTATGTATAAGGTGAACCTTAGCGGATGCCACATACTAGGCCTTATTAAGGTGTGCCTTTTATCTATATATCTGCTACTATAATGGAGAAGTTTTGAATTGGATCCATATAGAGCACCAATCTTGACCATTGGTCTGTTAGGTCCAATGGTTCAGAGCAGCTGGATTCGTGTTGAATAGTACCTAGAGCAAACTCCACCATGTTCTAGAACCATCATGTCACCAACCCCAAAATTTCAAAGCACAGTAGGTTGTATTCTCAATATGTGTAGATAGTTATTATTAATAGACTTAATTTATGCATTGTGGGGGTGGTGACATGATGGTTCTAGAATATGGTGGAGTTTTCTCTAGGTACATACTATTCAACACGAATCTAGCTTCTCTGAACCATTGGATCCAATAGCCCAATGGTCAGGATTGGTGCTATGGATCCAATTCAAAACTGCTCCACTATAGTAGTAGAGATAGAGATATCTTATCTTATATTATTATCTTACGATTATATAGTGTACGAATAACTTTGAATATTTACCATTGGATCAAGACTCGTGAATCCCAACATTTCCAGCCGTTGGATCTTCTTTTCCATTCTAGCATCTAGAAGATTCTATTAATAGTCTTCAGCATAATGAATGCTATGCAGAAACCTGAAAACACACTTCTCCATCATACTAGAATCTTCTCCCTCGTAGCTAATAATCGTTAACTTCTACATGATCTTACTTATCTTATCTTACCACTATATAGTGCACGGATAACTTTGAATGTTGACCGTTGGATCAAGACTCGTGAATCCCAGCATTTCTAGCGATTGGATCTTCTTTTTCCATTATAGCATCTAGAAGATTCTATTGATAGTCTTGAACACAATGAATGCACTATGCATAAACCTCTCAAAACACACTTCTCCATCATACTAGAATCTTCTCCCTCATTTCTCTATCCCATGTTACCAAAAATTTCAAGTGTTAGGTAGCTAATAATCTTTGAATTCTACACATGATGATACAAAGTACAAGGACCAAATATACACCCATACTATGTTGATCAAATTAATAATTTTTTGTGCTTTACCAATCATAATTTTATATACTGATGATATGTCATACGATTTACTATCTGAGCCTTATTAAGGTGTTCTTTTTTACACAATGCGGGAGTAGTATATTTCTTTGCTTAGACATATGGTCACCTCTGTCCACGCGCTATACATGCTGAGAGAATAAAACGTTGGCAAGGGAAGAGGGCAGCAACGAAGAGAAGTTGAAGGCGGTTCCATGTCAGAGCAAAGTTATGATGGGTTTCTGACACGAGGTACTCATGCGGCCTTACAGTGTACACTCTACTAGTAGTAAATTTCAGGACCTATGCACGCAAAACAAATCATGTGTTTTCTCTCTCTCCTTCCATATGTTCCATCTCTCCTCCCCTTTCCCCTCGCACACCGGTCTGGCTGATCTCTCTCCCCTCGTCCACAGCGTGGCACTACGCACGTGTGCCTTGGTACGGTGGTTCTGTGTCTCTGGCGTGTTCGGCAGCCACGCGTTGGTGAGGATAAGGGACGAGGAGGAGTACATAGGAAGGAAACAACTTTGGTCCTTGGCGGCACAAAAATTCAAACTTTTCCGGTTTTCGAAATTTTCACTTGCTTCCCAAACATCGGGAGGGAAGGTTATCCAAAAGATCGGCCAAACATCGTGAGGGAAGGCAATTTTGAACCCTTTTTGAACATTGACCATTGGATCAAGACTGGCAAATCCAAACTTTGGACATTGACCGTTGGATCAAGACTGGCAAATCCAAACTTTGCTAACCATTGGATCTTCTTTTCTAGTATTAGCATCTAGAAAGATTCTCTCGAAAGTCTTTAGAACATTGGACGCTAGTATGCACATACCTCAAAACACACACTTCATTGCATAGTTTCAGGGTCCTTGTGCTAAATGCATGCATGGACTTGGATGCAATTTTCATTTTTTATGAGGTCCTTGATGTAACTTGTACTTCCACTGACCTTATTAACTCTCAAGCACCTCGCTCCTACGATACCAACCATTATATCGGCCATTCGCGGTACTTTTTATCTTATCTTTATCTTGTCTTATCTCTTAAAATACCATACCACCATTGTATAGTGTATGAATTAACCTCCCACATTGACCGCTGGATCAAGACTGCCAAATCCAAACATTGCTAACCGTTAGATCTTCTATTTTCCCTTAGCATCGAGAAAGATTCTATTGATAGTCTTTAGCACGATGAACGCTAGTATGTGCAAACCAAAAAACACACACACTTCATTATTCAGTTTTATGGTCATTGTGTTAAATGGATGGACTTGGATGCAATTTTCATTTTTTATGAGGTCCTTGATGTAAGTTGTACTTCCATCGATCATGTTAACTCTCAAGCACCTCTCTCCAACGAGACCTACCATAGTTAAAATAAAATGCAACCAACCCAATTATCACACAAACTGGACCAACTATTTCTTATACGTAATGCCCAAGTTTTTAGTACTACGATTTTTCAAGCTTCGTCCTAGCAAACTTTGCACACTTCAGTGACTTCTTGTCGATTTAACAAAATTAGATCAAACTTGATATACAAGTAAGCGCGATAGATTTCTCTTGAATTAAATGTATTTTCGTAGGTAGATGGGTGCATCTTCTTCTAGTAAACAATGTCGTCGATGTGAGTTTCTAACTATGAGGAAAGAAAATCCTCAGTTTTCCAAGTGATGACGAGATGGTTCTTTTATGTAAAGAAAGTCTGAAGAATATGGATCTCAATGCCATAACCCAAGCTTTTAGAAATATTAAGTGGACCAACGTGTTTTACTTACGATTCCCATGTTTTATGAGTTTTGAAACTCTCTATGTAGCTAATTAACTTTGCCCCACTTGAATGACTTCATGCCTATATTTATCGAAATTTGGTCAAACTTGAACTACAACAACTAAATTATTGTAGGTTGCATCTAAAGAATTACAAAAAAAATTTGGAGGTGTACCCATTGGGGGCACAGTTAATATATCAGAAAACAACCGAGAGTTTTGACAATAGGTTTTTAACTCCTTTCTAATTAAGATTTTGCATCTTGACAATTTAACGAAGCTCAAACTTGAGCTACAAGTAAGCGAGGTAGATTTAAATGTCTCTTTGGAGGTAGATGGATGCATCTTCTTGTAGTAATCAGTACCGCTGGTGTGAGTTTCCAACTATCAGGAAAGAACATTCTCAATTTTCCGAGTGATGATGAGATTATTGTTCCTTTTCATAAACAAAGTCCGAAGGATATGGACCTGAACGCCACAAGCCAAGCTTTCAGACATATATAGTGCACCCTCATGTTGTACTTATGATTCCCTTGTTTTATGAGTTTTCAAACTTATTCTATAGCTAACTTTGCCCACTTGAAATTGATTTTATATAGTTCAATTTTGAACTACAAGTAAATTGTAGGTTGCATTGAAAGTTTTACGCTTTTTGGAGGTAACCATTGCGGGCTGATTTAATATATCACAAACCACCACCAATAGTTTTTACAACAAGTTCAACTTCTTGCTAAGATTTTGCATCTTGATAATTTAACGAAATTATATCAAACTTGAGCTACAAGTAAATGCGATATGTTGCTCTTGAGTTAACTGTCTTTTCGGAGGTAGACGGGTGCATCTTCTTGTAGTAAACAATGTCGTCGATGTGAGTTTCCAAATATCAGGAAATATCATTCTTAATTTTCCGAGTGATGACGAGATTGTTCCTTTCTGTAAAGATAGTCTAAAGAGTATAGATTTGAATGCCACAAGACAAGTTTTTAGACATCTTATCTTACCACTATATAGTGTACGAATAACTTTAAATATTGACTGTTGGATCGAGACTCACGAATCTGAACATTTCCAGCCATTGGATCTTCTTTTCCATTCTAGCATCTAGAAGATTCTATTGATAGTCTTGAACACAATGAATGCACTATGCATAAACCTCTCAAAACACACGTCTCCATCATACTAGAATCTTCTCCCTCGTTTTTCTAGACCATGTTACCAAAAATTTCAAGTGTTAGGTAGCTAATAATCTTTGACTTCTACACATAATGATACAAAGGAGAAGAACCAAATATACACCCATACTTTATAGATGTTGATCAAATTTATATTTTTTCCACTTTACCTATTATAATTTTATATAGTGATGATATGCCAGACGTCTATTATCTGAGCCACATGTGCAGGGCACATCCAACTTTCTACTATCTTATCTTATCTTATCTTATCTTATCTGACCACTATATAGTGTACGAATAACTTTGAATGTTGATCGCTGGATCAAGACTCGCGAATCCCTGCATTTCTAGCCGTTGGATCTTTTTTTCCATTCTAGCATCTAGAAGATTCTATTGATAGTCTTCGGCATAATGAATGCTATGCACAAACCTCAAAACACACTTCTCCGTCATACTAGAAGCTTCTCCCTTGTTTCTCTAGACCATGTTATCAAAAAAATCATGTGTTAGGTAGCTAATAATCTTTGAGTTCTACATGATGATACAAAGTACAAGGACCAAATGTACACCCATACTTTATAGATGTTGATCAAATTTATAATTTTTTGTGCTTTACCAATTATAATTGTATATAGTGATGATATGTCATACGTCTACTATCTGAGTCTCACATGCAACTTACTAGTAGCTAATAATCATTGACTTCTACATGATCTTGCCACTATATAGTGTACAAACAACTTTGAATATTGACCGTTGGATCAAGACTCGTGAATCCCAACATTTCCAGTCGCTGGATCTTCTTTTTATTCTAGCATCTTGAAGATTCTATTGATAGTCTTTATTACAAACCACTATATAGTGTACGTATACCTTTGAATGTTGACCGTTGGATCAAGACTCGTGAATCCCAGCATTTCTAGCCATTGGATCTTCTTTTCCATTATAGCATCTAGAAGATTCTATTGATAGTCTTGAACACAATGAATGTACTATGCATAAACCTCTCAGAACACACTTCTCCATCATACTAGAATCTTCTCCCTCGTTTCTCTAGACCATGTTACCAAAAATTTCAAGTGTTAGGTAGCTAATAATCTTTGACTTATTCACATGATTATACAAAATACAAGGACCAAATATACACCCATACCTATGTTGATCAAATTTATAATTTTGTGTGCTTTACCAATTATAATTTTATATAGTGATGATATGTCATATGATTTACTATTTGAGCCTTATTAAGGTGTGATTTTTTACACAATGCGGGAGTAGTTTATTTCTGTACTTAGACATATGGTCATCTCTGTCCACGTGCTGTACATGCTGAGAGAATAAAACGTTGGCAGGGGAAGAGGGCAGCAACAAAGAGAAGTTGAAGGAGGTTCCATGTCAGAGCAAAGTTATGATGGGTTTCTGACACGAGGTACTCCTGTGGCCTTATAGTGTACACTCTACTAGTAGTAAATTTCAGGACCTATGCACGCAAAACAAATCGTGTGTTTTCTCTCTTCTTCCTTATGCTCCATCTCTCCTCCCCTCTCCCCTCGCGCACATGTCTGGCTGATCTCTCTCCCCCCGTCCACAGCATGGCGTTGCGCATGTGTGCCTTGGTACGGCGGCTCTGTGTCTCTGGCGTGTTCGGTAGCCGCGCGTTGGTGTGGAGTACGGATGAGGAGGAGTACATAGGAAGGAAACCACTTTGGTCCTTAGCAGCACAAAAATTCAAACTTTTCCGGTTTTCGAAATTTTCACTTGCTTCCCAAACATCGGGAGGGAAGGTTATCCAAAAGATCGGCCAAACATCATGACGGAAGGAAATTTTGAACCCGTTTTGAACATTGATCACATTGAATAAATGAAAAACAAAAAACAAAAGTTTTACTCATGATGTCCTATCATGTCTTGTGCACCACGTGCCATGAAAACTGTAATCATGGGATTAGATAAGTTTTGGAAAAATAGAGTCACAATATTGTCCTACCATGTGTATAGACACTATTGGGTTTATTTCAACCCGAACTACCAAGGTCATCAAGGCCATATTGATATCATAGTTTACAATTTGATAGAGTTCCCATGATAGTTTGGTAGATGGGTGCATCTTGGAGTAGTAAGCATTGTTGCATCTGGGAGTTTCCAACAATTAGGAAAAAAAGAATTTCAATTTTCCCAGTGAGGACTGTGATGTTTTTTTGTGAAGAAAGTCCAAATAATATGGTTTATAATGCCACAAGACAATGGTTTCACATATACTGTAGCTGATCATGGTTCCTATCTAACTTCGGCTAAAAGTTTACATATTACGATGGGTCGTGAAACACGGTACTAGTACACATACTACTACGTAGTAGATTTTCTCTCTCCTTCGCCCCCTCTCACCATCCATCCACTGTCCTCTCCATTTCTCCTTCCTTCCCGTGTAAGCTTTCATGCAATGATTATACTTCTAGTCTGAGATGCAGCGGTGCAGAAAAAGATGAGGCCCACACCATACCACCATCAATCAAGTTCGGTGACGCAACTTTGTGAAGAGTATACGTATACTAGTAGTACTGTAGCTAGATAAGTATGTACTACTATACACACTTAATTTTTAATGGAGGAAGTAAGAGAAACCGAGTAATTCAGCATGATCTGCATGATTCTCTTTATTTTTGGATAAAGCGGGGGGGCTCCTAAATTCTCTGGGCCGAGAAAAATCAAGAACAGACAAGTCTGGTATAATCCTTTTTTTGTTGATGGGACGAGTCTGGTACAATCTATTTATGATATTTTTGGATAGTTTTCAGGGTATTAACACAATCATGACTATAAATAGACATTATAAATTGCAACAGTATGCACCCCCGCTTTCACCCAAAACACCCAACCCATCGTTGCTTAGAACTCGATCTCTCTCTATTTTCTTCCAAGATGTCATATGAAAACTCTCTCCAGAACACGTCGATTGACCTGACAAATGGGAAAGGCCCCGAAACTCCACCTGGAAACCAGACTCAGTCGACGGGCCATTGCTGCGGCTGCTGTCTAACTCCTCTTATGAAGAAGATAGCCACTAGCAGCGCTTTTTCGATGGGACATGACCACCAACATCGAGCGACTGCGATAAGACAGAAGATGAGACCGAGGAAGAGGAGGAGTCTGAGGTCGACCTTGAGGAGGAGGCCAAAGATGATGCTAGGGAGGAGGCTGAGGATGATACCAGGGAGGAGGTCTCTTCCCGCCCCCATCGAAGAAGCATGCTCGAGTGCAAAATTAAATGGCGTCCAGAGAAGAGGCGGGCAGTGTACTATATCTCGTTCTACGAAGCATCTTGGCTTTGGTAAATAATGTTGTGAATGAGATTTCTGAACTTTTAGGAAAATGTTTTTCAATTTCCAAGTGATAGGATTTGTTTTTAGTAAATAAGTATGTCTGGATAATTTGGCTTAGAGTGCGCTCACTGTATTCTAGCGAAATATAGATAATTTCCACCACATGTTAGTACTATATGAAAATACTTATTTCAATGTGTGTCATGATACATAGTTTTTTTGCGGGAGGGGGATGGTAATGATACATAGTTGAAACTTAAACGGTGTCCTCTTATATTTGGGCTTGTTTGGACGAAAACTACAAACATGGATTTGGACAACTTTCGAAAAACTTGCTACACAATAGTAGAATAACCATGTATGAACATTGTTCACATTTTAAGCTAAGTTACCAATGCCAAGGTCATATATGCATCACTCGTCCCATTTATTGGGATAAATTAAAGAAAAGTAAACAAAACAATAAAAAAATGTTAAACACTTATGTATGGTGTCCTCTTCCTTAAATGATAAACATGAATTTTAACAAGGTTTAAAAACACTTCTTCACAATATGACCAGCGATGTGTTAACATATACTTGGGTTTCAAGTTAAATAATGACAAATGTCATGTCCATTTCGGGTAGCCGGGGTGCATCTTGGCATGGCATACTAATGTTGTTAATTGGACTTTTCAACTTTTATGTATAGAATTTTGTTAAATTATTTTAGAAGTGCCACATATAATTATTTTTTAAAGAAAAGGCGAAGAGTATGGCTCCGAATGCCACAACACACTAAATTTCACACAAAATAGAGTATGTTTCATGGTTAACAAGTTTCATGAATTTTCAGGCCTTCTAGCTAATTTCGCATAATTAATTGACATTTTGTCAATAAAACCAAAATAGGTAAATTTTGAACTACAAGTGCGTGATAGATTGCTTATAAATTTGTAAGAAATTCATATAGTACTAATTATTGTACCCACGCAGTCATACTGAAAACTGACTATTGTTTTGAAAGATACAACTTCTTTGTATGAATTTTCATGCTGACACATCTAACCCTGTTTCAAAAAAGTGAAAGAAAATAAGGAAACATGCACACAGCCTTTTAGTAGTACTCCTATTAAAAATTCATACTTGTAAAATAGTAAAGACGATGTTGTTAAAGTTTCAATACAAGGGACCTGGGAACCTTCATCGTCCCTCCACAATTAACCTTTCTTCCTCTTAGACTTTACAGCTATGGCTCCGAAGACCGGAGCTCCTTGTGGGAAGAAGAAGACCCAGGTGGCGGCGACAAAGGCCGTGAAGAAAAAGAAGTCATGTCACCGGCTTCCGAATCCTGCTCTGGCCACTCCAAGTCGCAGTCTCGCACCAGGCAGCCACAGGAAGAAGCAGGTGTCGAGGTCCGTCAAGGCCGGGCTGCATTTCCCCATCGGCCGGATCGGGCGCTACCTCAAGGAGGGTCAGTACTCCCAGCGCATAGGCTTCGGGGCTCCCGTCTACCTCGCGGCCGTTCTCGAGTACCTCACCGCCGAGGTGCTGGAGCTCGCCGGGCAAGCCACAAAGGACAGAAAGAAGATCCGCATCATCCCGAGGCACATGATGCTCGATGTCATGCACGACGAGGAGCTCAGCAAGCTGCTAGCCAGTGTTACCATGCACGACGAGTCCCTGCTTGGCGATGTTACCGTGGAGGACGCAGCCAAGTTGCTCGCGGAGGATGCTGCCAAGTCGCCTGAGAAGACCGCAGAGTCCCCCTAGAAGTCATTAAGTTGTACTACTACTAATCCGTATGTGTTTGGGTTTGCTCTGTTTGCAGTTTGGTTAATCATCAGTGTCAATGTAATATTCAGATATGTGATGCTAAGAAAAAGCTTGTGAGGGTTCTAAAAAATGTTTTTTTCCTAATCTTATCCTATACTCCATTTATTTAATACTCACTTGTTCAGAAATATAAGACGTTTTAGCTTTGGGAATCGAATGTATCTAGACACCCATACACTAAAAGGCGTCTAGATACATTCATTTCACAAAGCTAAAATGTCTTATATTTCTACACGGCGGGAGTATTACTCAGCATATTAGGTTTTGTCAAAGTCAACCGTTATAAAGTTTGACCAAACTATATACAGTATTAAATAGTATACACATTGAAAAAAATCAATATACAGTAAACAATGTCGTCGGTGTGAGTTTCGAACTATCAGGAAAGAACATTCAATTCTCAATTTTCCGAGAGATGACAAGTGAGGTTGTTATTTTTCGTCAAGAAAGTCCGAAGAATATGGATCAGAATGCCATAATCCAGGTTTTCAGACATATATATATAGTGGACCGACATGTTGTACTCACGATACCCATGTTTTATGTGCTTTCAAACTTCCTATCTAACTCTACCAACTTGAATGGCTTTATCCCGATTTATCGAAATTATATTAGGTCGAATTTGAACTACAAGTAAATTGTAGGTTGCTTTGAAAGTTTCATGAAAAAGCTTTTGGAGGTACCCTTCGGGGGAGGGGGTGAATTAATATATCAGAAACCACTATGAGCTTTGATGATAGGTTCAACTTCTTTCTAAGATTTTGTATCTTGACAATTTAAAAAAATTTAGTCAGAATTGAGCTACATGTAAGCGCGATAGATTGCTCTTGAATTAAATGTCTTTTCGGAGGTAGATGGGTGCATCTTCTTGTAGTAAACAATGTCGTCGGTGTGAGTTTCCAATTATCTGGAAAGACCATTCTCAATTTTCTAGTGATGTCAAGATTATTCTCTCTCGTAAAGGTAGTTCGAAGAATATCGATCTAAATGCCAGAAGCCAAGTTTTCACACATATATATATAGTGGACCAACATATTGTACTTATGATTTCCTGTGTTTTATGAATTCTCAAACTCACTACCTAACTTTGCCCACTTGAATAACCTTATGTCGATTCGTCAAAATTAGGACAAATTTGAACTACTACAAGCAAATTGTAGGTTACTGTGAAAGTTTTACGAAAAATCTTTTGAAGGTACCCATCGGGGGGTCACATTTAATATATGAGAAACCATCCAACGAGATTTTTGACAAAAAATTGAACTTCTTGCTAAGATTTTGCATCTTGCTAGTTTAACAAAACTAGGCCAAACTTTAGCTACAAGTAAGTGCAATAGATTCCTCTTGATTTAAAAGTCTTTTCAGAGGTAGATATAGGTGCATCTTCTTGTAGTAGACAATACCCCTAGTGTGAGTTTCCAACTATCTTAGGAAAGGACATTCTTAATTTTTCGAGTGATGACTAGATTGTTTGTTCCCCTAAAGAAAGTCCAAAGACTATGGATCTGAATGCCACAAGCCAAGTTTTCACACATATATAGTGGACCAACACGATGCACTTACGATTTCCCATGTTTTATCAGTTCTCAAATTTCCTAGCTCTTCACCGACTTGAATGATTTTATGTCGATTTATCGAAATTAGGTAAAGTTTGGACTACTACAAGTAAATTGTAGGTTTCTTTGAAAGTTTTACGAAAAAGCTCTTGGAGGTACCCATCGGAGGGAAGGGTCAATTAATATATATCAGAAACCACTGAGAGTTTTGACGACAGGTTCTATTTCTTGCTAATATTTTGCGTCCTAACTATTTAATGAGATTGGGTCAAACTTTGCTCACTGTTTCATGAAATTGGGTCAAAATTTGCTAACCGATTAATTTTGAACATTGACTGTTGGATCAAGACTGGCAAATCCAAACATTGCTAACTGAAGGATATTCTTTTCCATTCTTAGCATCTAGAAAGATTCTACCGATAGTCTTTAGCACGATGAACACTTGTATGCGCAAACCTCAAAACACACAGTACTTCATTATTACTCGACTTCAGGGTCCTTGTGCCAAATGCACAGACTTGGATGGAATTTTCATTTTTTTTATGAGGTCCTTGATGTTAGTTGTACTTCCACCAACCACTCGAGCACCTCGCTCTTATAATACCTACCATTAGATCGGCCATTCGCAGTACTTCCTATCTTTATCTTGTCTCTTATCTCTTACAATACCATATATACCACCACTACATAGTGTAGGGATTAACTTATTTTGAACATTGACCGTTGGATCTCAAGACTAGCAAATCCAAACATTGCTAACCGTTAGATCTTCTTTTCCATTCTTAGCATCTATAAAGATTATATTGATAGTCTTTAGCATGATGAACACTAGTATGCGCAAACCTCAAAACACACAATACTTTGTTACTTCGTTTTAGGGTCCTTGTGATAAATGCATGGACTTGGATGCAATTTTCATTTTTTATGAGATCATTGATGTAAATTGTAATTCTACCCACCATGTTAACTCTCAAGAACCTCGCTCTTACGAGACCTACCATTAGATCAGCCATTCCTAGTACTCCTTACCTTATCTTCTATCTTGTCTCATATCTCTTACAATACCATACCACTTCATAGTGTAGGGATTAACTTTGAACATATTAACCGTTGGATAAAGACTAGCAAATCCAAACATTGCTAACTGTTGGATCTTTTTTCCATTCATATCATCAAGAAAGATTCGATCTATTGATAGTATTTAGCACGATGAGCGCTACTATGCGCAAACCTAAAAACACATAGTACTTCATTGCTCAGTGTCAGGGTCCTTGTGCTAAAATGCATGGACATGGATGCAATTTTCATTTTTTACGAGGTTCTTGATGTAACTTGTACTTCCATCGACCGTGTTAACTCTCAATCCCCTCACTCCTACGAGACCTACCATTAGATCGGCCATTCGCAGTACTTCTTATCTTACCTTTATCTTGTCTCTTATCTCTTACAATACCATGCATACCACCACTAAATAATGTAAGGATTAACTTATTTGAAAATTGACGTGGATCAACACTAGCAAATCCAAACATTGCTAACTGTTGGATCTTCTTTTCCATTCTTAGCATCTAGAAAGATTCTACTGAATGTCTTTGGCATGATGAACACTAATATGCGCAAACCTCAAAACACATAGTACTTCATTACTCGGTTTAGGGTCCTTGTGCTAAATGCACAGACTTGTTGGATGCAATTTTCATTTTTTGTGAGGTCCTTAATATAACTTTTACTTACACCGACCGTGTTAACTCTCAAGAACCTCGCTCTTACGAGACCTACCATTAGATTAGCCATTCACAGTACTACTATCCTATCTTTATCTTGTCTCTTATCTCTTACAATATATACCATACCACTACATATAGTGTAGAGATTAACTTTGAACATTAACAGTTGGATCAAGACTGGCAAATCCAAACATTGCTAACCGTTGGATCTTCTTTTCCATTCTAGCATCTAGGTATGTACTCCCTCGCTCCGTCCCAAAATATAAGGCGCCTAAGATTGGTCAAAAGTCAAACCTTACTAACTTTAACCAAATATTTAGAACAAAATATCTACATCTACAATATTGAATGGACATATTAAGAAAATATACTTTATGGTGAATGTATTGATATTAATTTAGTATTCTAAATATTAATATTTTTCTGTATAATCATGGTCAAACTTAAAAATGTTGACTTTTGACAAATCCTTAGGCGCCTTATATTTTGGCGGAGGGAGTACTATTCAACATGAATCCAGTTGCTCTGAATCATTGGATCTAACAGTCATGATTAGTGCTATGGATCCAATTCAAAACTGATGCACTATAGTAGTATATAAGTAGACAGAATACAGTCTACTGTGCTATGACATTTTGGGGGTGGTGACATGATGGTTCTAGAACATGCATTGTGGAGTTTTCTCTAGGTACTATTCAACACGAATCCAGCTTCTCTGAACCATTGGATCCAACATCCCAACGGTCAGGATTGGTGCTATGGATCCAATTCAAAACTGCTCCACTATAGTAGTAGAGATGTTGATCAAATTTATAATTTTTTGTGCTTTACCAATTATAATTTTATATAGTGATGATTTGTCATACGTTTACTATCTGAGCCTTATTAAGGTGTGCTTTTTTACACAATGCGGGAGTAGTATATTTCTTTGCTTAGACATATGGTCACCTCTATCCAGGCGATGTACATGCTGAGAGAATAAAATGTTGGCAGGGGAAGAGGGCAGCAGCGAAGAGAAGTTGAAGGCGGTTCCATGTCAGAGCAAAGTTATGATGGGTTTCTGACACAAGGTATTCCTACGGCCTTATAGTGTACTACACTATGCTAGTACTAGTAAATTTCAGGACCTATGCACACAAAACAAATTGTGTGTTTTCTCTCTCCTTTGCTGCCTCTCACCATCCATGATCCCTCTCTCCTACCCTTTCCCCTCGTGCACCGGATCGACTGATCTCTCCCTCGTCCACAGCATGGTGCTCCGCACGTGTGCCTTAGTACGGTGGCTCTATGTCTCTGGCGTGTTCGGCAGCCGTGTTGGTGTGGAGTAGGGACGAGGAGTACATAGGAAGGAAACCACTTTGGTCCTTGGTGGCAAAAAAATCAAACTTTTCCAGTTTTTGAAATTTTCACTTGCTTCCCAAACATCTGGGGGGGAGGTTATCCAAAAGATCAGCCAAACATCGGGAGGGAAGGCAATTGTGAACGCGTTTTGAACATTGACCATTGGATCAACACTGGCAAATCCAAACTTTGAACATTGACCATTGGATCAAGACCGAAAAATCCAAACTTTGCTAACTGTTGGATCTTCTTTTCCATTATTAGCTTATAGAAAGATTCTACTGATAGTCTTTAGCATAATGGACGCTAGTATGCGCAAACCTCAAAACACACACTTCATTGCTCAGTTTCAGGGTCCTTGTGCTAAATGCATTCATGGACTTGGATGCAATTTTCATTTTTATGAGGTCCTTGATGTAACTTGTACTTCCACTAACCATCTTAACTCTCAAGAACCTCTCTCCTACGAGACCAACCATTAGATCAGCCATTCGCGGTACTTCTTATCTTATCTTTATCTTGTCTTATATCTTACAATACCATACCACCATTGTATAGTGTACGAATTAACTTCTAACATTGACCGCTGGATCCAGACTGCCAAATCCAAACATTGCTAACCGTTAGATCTTCTATTTTCCCTTAGCATCGAGAAAGATTCTATTAATAGTCTTTAGCACGATGAACGCTAGTATGCGCAAACCACAAAATACACAGACTTCATTATTCAGTTTTAGGGTCATTGTGTTAAATGGATGGACTTGGATGCAATTTTCATTTTTTATGAGTTTCTTGATGTAAGTTGTACTTCCATAGACCATGTTAACTCTCAAGCACCTCTCTCCTATGAGATCTACCATAGTTAAAAGAAAGTGTAACCACCCCAATTATCACACAAACTAGACCAACGGTTTCTTATGCGTAATGCCCAAGTTTTTAATACTAGAATTTTCAAGCTTCCTAGCAAACTTTGCACACTTCAGTGACTTCTTGTCGATTTAACGAAATTAGATAAAACATGAGCTACAAGTAAGCGCGATAGATTGCTCTTGAATTAAATGTATTTTCGTAGGTAGATGGGTGCATCTTCTTCTAGTAAACAATGTCATCGATGTGAGTTTCTAACTATGAGAAAAGAAAATCCTTAGTTTTCCGAGTGATGACGAGATGGTTCTTTTATGTAAAGAAAGTCTGAAGAATATGGATCTCAATGCCATAAGCCAAGATTTTAGACATATAATGTGGACCAACGTGTTTTACTTACGATTCCCATGTTTTATGAGTTTTCAAACTCCCTATGTAGCTAATTAACTTTGCCCCACTTGAATGACTTCATGCCTATATTTATCAAAATTTGGTCAAACTTGAACTACAACAACTAAATTATTGTAGGTTGCTTCTAAAGAATTACAAAAAACTTTTGGAGGTGTACCCATTGGGGGCTGAGTTAATATATCAGAAAATAACCGAGAGTTTTGACAATAGGTTTTTAACTCTTTTCTAATAAAGATTTTGCATCTTGACAATTTAACAAAAAATTAGCTCAAACTTGAGCTACAAGTAAGTGCAATAGATTTTTCTTTAATTAAATGTCTCTTTGGAGGTAGTGGATGCATCTTCTTGTAGTAATCAATACCGATGGTGTGAGTTTCCAACTATCAGGAAAGAACATTCTCAATTTTCCAATGAGATTATTGTTCGTTTTCGTAAACAAAGTCCAAAGGATATGGACCTGAACTCCACAAGCCAAGCTTTCAGACATATATAGTGGACCCTCATGTTGTACTTATGATTCCCGTGCTTTATGAGTTTTCAATCTTATTCCTATAGCTAACTTTCCCCACTTGAAATTGATTTTATGTCGATTTATTGAAATTAGTTCAATTTTGAACTACAAGTAAATTGTAGGTTGCATTGAAAGTTTTACGTTTTTTGGAGGTAACCATTGGGGGTTGATTTAATATATCACAAACCACCACCGATAGTTTTTACAACAAGTTCAACTTCTTGCTAAGATTTTGCATCTTGACAATTTAACGAAATTATATCAAACTTGAGCTACAAGTAAATGCGATAGATTGCTCTTGAGTTAATTGTCTTTTCGGAGGTAGATGGGTGCATCTTCTTGTAGTAAACAATGTCGTCGATGTGAGTTTCCAAAGATCAGGAAATATCAATCTTAATTTTCCGAGTGACGACGAGATTGTTCCTTTCTGTAAAGACAGTCTGAAGAGTATGGATCTGAATGCCATAAGCCATATTTTTAGACAACTTATCTTACCACCATATAGTGTATGAATAACTTTGAATATTAAACGTTGGATTGAGACTCGTGAATCCAAACATTTCCAGCCATTGGATCTTCTTTTCCATTCTACCATCTAAAAGATTCTATTGATATTCTTGAACACAATGAATGCACTGTGCATAAACCTCTCAAAACACATGTCTCCATCACACTAGAATCTTCTCCCTCGTTTCTCTAGACCATGTCACCAAAAATTTCAAGTGTTAGGCAACTAATAATCTTTGACTTCTACACATGATGATACAAAGTGGAAGAACCAAATATACACCCATACTTTATAGATGTTGATCAAATTTATATTTTTTCCACTTTACCTATTATAATTTTATATAGTGATGATATGCCAGACGTCTATTATCTGAGCCTCACATGTAGGGAATGTGCAAGTTACTAGTATCTTATCTTATCTTATCTTATCTTACCATTAGATAGTGTACGAATAACTTTGAATGTTGACCGTTGGATCAAGACTCATGAATCCCTGCATTTTTAGCAATTTGATCTTCTTTTCCATTCTAGCATCTAGAAGATTCTATTGATAGTCTTCGACATAATGAATACTATGCACAAACCTCAAAACAAGCTTCTCCGTTATACTAGAAGCTTCTCCATTGTTTCTCTAGACCATGCATGTGATCAAAAATTTCATGTGTTAGGTAGCTAATAATCTTAGACTTCTACATGATTTATTTTTGAGAAATAGACTTCTACATGATGATACAAAGTACAAGGATCAAATATACACCCATACTTTATAGATGTTGCTCAAATTTATAATTTGTTGTGCTTTACCAATTACAATTGTATATAGTGATGATATGGCATACATCTACTATCTGAGTCTCACGTGCAACTTACTAGTAGCTAATAATCATTGACTTCTACATGATCTTACCACTACATAGGGTACACACAACTTTGAATATTGACTATTGGATCAAGACTCGCGAATCCCAACATTTTCAGTCATTGGATCTTCTTTTCCATTCTAGCATCTTGAATATTCTATTGATAGTCTTTTTTACAACCAACTATATAGTGTACGGATAACTCTTAATGCTGAATGTTGGATCAAGACTCGCAAATCCCAGCATTTCTAGCTGTTGGATCTTCTTTTCCATTCTAGCATCTAGAAGATTCTATTGATAATCTTCGGTACAATGAATGCTATGCACAATCCTCAAAACACACTTCTCCACCATACTAGAATCTTCTGCCTTGTTTCTCTAGACCATGTTATCAAAAATTTCATGTGTTAGGTAGCTAATAATCTATGACTTCTACATGATGATACAAACTACAAGGATCAAATATACACCCATAAACTTTATAGATGTTTATTAAATTTATAATGTTTTGTGCTTTACCAATTATAATTTTATCTAGTGATGATATGTCACACGCCTACTATGTGAGTTTCCTGTGCAACTTACTAGTAGCTAATAATCGTTAACTTTACCACTATATAGTGTACAAACAACTTACTGAATATTGACCGTTCGATCAAGAGTCGCAAATCCCAACATTTCCAGTCGTTGGATCTTCTTTTCCATTCTAGCATCTTGAAGATTCTATTGATAGTCTTCATTACAAACCACTATATAGTGTATGAATAAGTTTGAATATTGACCGTTGGATCAAGAGTCGCGAATCCCAACATTTCTAGCTGTTGGATCTTCTTTTCCATTCTAGCATCTAGAAGATTCTATTGATAGTCTTCGGCATAATGAATGCTATGCACAAACCTCAAAACACACTTCTTCATCATACTAGAATATTCTCCCTTGTTTATCTACACCATGTTATCAAAGATTTCATGTGTTAGCAGGTAGCTAATAATCTTTGACTTCTACACATGATGATACAAAGTACAAGGACCAAATATACACCCATACCTTATAGATGTTGATCAAAATTATAATTTTTTGTGCTTTGCAAATTATAATTTTATATAGTGATGATATGTCATACTTCTACTATCTGAGTCTCATGTGCAACTTACTAGTAGCTAATAAGCGTTGACTTCTATATGATCTTACCACTATATAGTGTACAAACAACTTTGAATATTGACCGTTGGATCAAGACTCACGAATCCAAACATTTCTAGTCATTTGATCTTGTTTTCCATTCTAGCATCTTGAAAAATTCTATTGATAGTCTTCATTACAAACCACTATATAGTGTACGAATAACTTTGAATATTGACCGTTGGATCAAGACTCGTGAATCCTAGCTTTTCTAGCCGTCGGATCTTCTTTTCCATTTTAGCATCTAGAAGATTCTATTGATAGTCTTCGGCATAATGAATGCTATGCACAAACCTCAAAACACACTTCTCCATCATACTAGAATCTTCTCACTTGTTTCTCTAGACCATGTTATCAAAAATTTCATGTGTTAGGTAGCTAATTATATTTGACTTCTACATGATGATACAAAGTACAAGGACCAAATTACACCAATACTTTATAGATGTTGATCGGATTTATATTTTTTTGTTCTTTACCAATTATAATTGTATATAGTGATGATATGTCATACGTCTACTATCTAAGTCTCACGTGTAAGGCACGTGCAACTTACTAGTATATATAGTGGACCAACATGTTGTACTAACGATTCCTATGTTTTATGAGTCTTCAAACTTCCTAGCTAACCCCGTCACTTGAATGACTCTATGTAGATTCATCAAAATTAGGTCAAATTTGAACAACAAGTAAATTGTAGGTTGTTTTGAAAGTTTTAAGAAAAAGCTTTTGGAGGCACCCATCGGACAGTCAATTAATATACTCCCTCTGACCCAAATTAATCGACTTGGATTTGTTTCGATTGGGTTGTATCTAGACATGATTTAGTATTATATACATCCGAATCTTAACAAATTTGAGTCAACTAATTTGGGTTAGAGGGAGTATCAGAAACCACAGAGAGTTTTGACAAGAGGTTCAACTTTTTCCTAAGATTTTGCATCTTGACAAACTTGAACTACAAGTAAGCATCTATACTTGTCTCGAATTAAATGTCTTTTCAGAGTTAATTAATGAAAAAGAAAGTGACATAATAACTTAGCTACTTACCATAACATCACACATACCAAGACTAGTATATGATTCTACAACCTAATTAATTAGGCTTTTGTGTGACACTACACACATGTTATTACCCACTATTAAGGTACATGTGAAAGTTACTTGTATAAGTTATTTAGCACTATGTGACCATCCTAAATCAGAACGGAGGTGTATGTACTGTATGCCTTAAAGGCACCTGTTCCGCTGCGCTTCAAGCTGTTCACCACTCGTGTCAGCTCTAACTGGTCAGACGGATAAAGCCACTGACTTGTTGATTTGGTATTGTATATGGTCGATCTTCTTCCATCACTGACAGAGAATAAATTCTTCTGCCACTTCCAGGCGCATGCTTTTGTGGAGCTACAACCAGTAGCTCAGACGACTACTACCCCCGCGCGGTGCTCGAGAAATTGCGACCGTATTTTCATAATGGACGGGATGCATTAGACAATGGATTTTCTTTTGATGGATGGTTGATTTTTTGAAAGATTGTCAACTTTTTTTCTTTATTGAACCGAGAGATGTTCGATTTTGGGTCCGGTAACAGGGGCGTAGAGGCCGACAGGGGAGAGGAAATTGGCGGTGAGGCAGGCAGGCTTATTTGAGGTTGTAGCATGTGGGTGTACGGATGGTACTGCCATACTGGTAGCCCATTTTGTGAGCATTTTGTTGTTGTACTACACAAGAGTTTTCGAGAGTAGTAGTATTCCAGTTTTGGTTCCTTAATTACTGGTGGAACCTTTATGTGTTTATTAGTTACAGTAGTAGTAGTACAGTAGTACTTGTTCCAAATATGACTGCACAAGATGATGAATGTAGAAGATCAAAGGATTATTACGTTCAGCAAGAGGAGCTCCGAGTATACTCCAAACCATCTCTCTGCCATGACCATTTATTTGAGAGGACAGTACAACTCCATCCCGTGCTAGGCTAGCGTATGATGTACTACTCCTAGAAAGGCCTGACCTATTTACTCGATAGGCACCAGGAAATGCAGAAAAGAGAGAAAAACCACGCTCGGCAGGCGGTACGATTTCAATCGATTAATTATATTTTCCTTTTGCTCTCCGTCCTCTTCCTCTCCATCTTCTCGCTGATCCCCACTCGCCCACCTTTAGCACACGCCAACGCAACCATGCCCCTTTCGGAGCATCTCTGTAGCCCAGTTTGATAGGTAGTGTAGATTTATTAGAGAGAAAGAAGGCACGCTTGGTTTATTTCATTCTGTATTTCTCTTTGCCTTGATCTCCATCCTCACTTCACCTCCAGCATCCCGGTGATGACCATTACCACTTGCACACCAATACAGGCACGCGCCAACGCCGCCATGCCGCTTTAGGATCAGCTCCGGCGCCTAGTTTGATAGATTGTTTTCCGTCTCGCCCTGCCAGCTGCCGCTCGCTCTTTCCTCCAAAACCCCCAATCAAAACCAAACGCCATCGCCCCCACCTGCTCGAGCCCTTCCTCGGGATGGCCCAATTGATCGATGACAGTGACACTTCTAGGGTGTTTTCCGATGGCCCCCTTGAAGAAATCTTTGCTAGATGCAACATCATCACCGCCGCAAGCCTCGCTGCCTGCTACAAACGTTATCTTTACTCAGGAACACATAGTGCATCCCTATCGAAATCTCATCTGTTTGGTCTCCCTTGTGTTCTTCACTCTCACTCAACTGAGATACCGCGTGAGTACAATGTCTTCTACCGCGATAATCGCATGAAGCAGTTCTACAGGGGCAGCTACTATTGCGGCAAAGGCAAGCAGAAGCCACAGAAGAATTTCGGGTGGACCTTGTGCGAGCTGACGCCGCTGGACAGGTCCTCCTCTGATGCTGTGATGCCAGATTGTGAGGGTAAGAAGTGGGCAGGCACCCATGGAGATTGGATCGCCACTGTTGGCCTCGCTTGGAACTAGGAGCTTGTGAATGTGTTCACTCGTCGCCGGATTCCTCTACCAGCGATTTTCGATTTTGAGGCCACACTTGAGGTACTTAAGTTTATCGCGGCTGGTCAGCCTACTAATCTACTGAAGATAGCCATTTGTCGAGTTCCCACAGTTGCTGGGAGCTATAAGAATTTCTCTGTCCTGGCCATCTTCAACACGGTAATTGTCTTCCTTGATGGTTCTCATGGTATGTGGATGGTTCTTGAGAACCAGTTCAGCATGTTCAGCTACCGCGATGCAATTATCCACAATGTAGTTGTCTATGTTGTAACTCAGATTGGCAATGTTTATGCATGGGATCCTCGGGCATGGGGTAAATTTCCATCCTTAAATTTTGAAGCTTCATCATTCAAATTTTGCTCAGCTGACCTCTGGATGTGCTTTCCTTGCAAGGTCCTATGCGTCTTCCGGGGCCACCTGAATTAGACGGTAATCGTGAGTACAGTCTAGATATGTGGTGGTTAGCAAGATCTCCTGATGGTGGTAGCCTTATTCTGATCAATACTGTGGGTGTTAGTGCTAGGCGGTATGACACCAGTTATCCTGTGGCTGAAAATGTTGGTTGTCATCACGGCCACAATATTCACACCTATTCTACTGGTTTTTGCTGCCATGTGTTCTCGATTAACACTAGTAGGTTACTTCCACTGAGGCAATGGTGGAGGGTTTTAGACCTTGGAGCATTTTCTATCTTCCTTGGATTGAACTATCCAATTACCATTCCAGTTACCGCGGTAGGACTTGGCCCTGGAGATCTAACGTGGAGCAACTGTGTATACACCTCGCTGCATGCAGTTAGTCTTGGTGGATTTAATATTTGTCCTAAAATATGTCGCATCAGTATGAATGCTCAAGACGCTGTTGTTGGTTTCTCAACCAACATTGGCTGGAATTTCCCAAAAAAACATTGGCTGGAATTAGCGGCAGACTCCGTTGTGGTTCATCCCAAGCTTGGCCAACGCGAAGGATTGGAACCGACATAATTAACGGTTCAAGGGAGATCATATGGAATAGGGATTTGCGTATCTTGAATTATTTCCTTCGCCTTATTTGTATCGTATGGCCTTAGCCGTTAACTTGCTGTACTCTAACACTCATTTCGCTGCAATGTTGTGCAAGGCCTGTGATTGGATCAAACTCCTTCTGTATGCAAGCCATAGTTTTAGTCAGTGTGGGTTGAATACTCTGCAACTCGTTGCGCCCGCACCGCTTTATTATTTGTTGCACTTTCGAGTTCTCAAAAAATGTGAAATAAATCCGAAACATTGGCTATGTTGTATCTTGTGCATCTACAATATTCGGTCCCATAATAAGATCTTATGTGACCTATGTTAATGAAAAATAAAAAACCTAAGCGAACAATATCTTGTGTTCATTTGTCCATTTTGCGGTGGCTAGGCCATGTACTAGTAATATTTTAGGGATGGAAATTTATAGATGAACTATATAAATATGATCTATGTTCATGATTTATTTCACATTTTCTGAAAACTTGGAAGTGCCAGATGCAACAGCTTGTTGCCAGTGTAGCTAGTTGCAAATTGTAATTTCCGTCGTGGACGTACCTAGTGGCTCTAAGCGCATGGTGCATGCAGATTCTCACTGGCAGGTGGAGCCGACCTTAACAGGGCCCACATGTCAGTGAATCAGAGCCACACAAAGTCATGCACATTGCCTTACATGTCAGTGAATCAGAGCCACACGTCTCTCATTTTGCTGCGCGGTTGCATGATGTACACGTGTAATTCCATGTAGCTTGTACTAGAACATATATGAACACATGCAACATGCCAAAAATACCACGTACACACCCGTATTGTGCATTATATCCAGTGTATATATTTTTGGTTCTGTGCTACGAGTTCTGTAGTAGGTGAACAAGACGAAAGTACATGTGTCCATGTCGCGACTACTACTACTAGTAGTAGTAGTTTGTCCTCCTATTTTCTGTTGAAAATACTAGTACACTATGTTGAAATAAAAGCTGTAAAAAGAAAACCCTCTGCTCAAACTGATGTGACTAGACAATACTACACCTCTGATACGTAGTAAGTAGGAGTATTATCAAATTACTAGCTATGTGGCGTGCTAGTCTAACATACAGTGAAGTCTAGGCGGCGTCTCCTCGATGCTACTGTTGACTAGACAGAGCAAGCAAGTAAAATCTCCTCCCTCGTTTTGTTTCTTTGCCTCTCCATCTTCTTCCCTATTCCCCACTCTGCCGACGAGCTCCCCATGCTCTCTCTTCTAACGCTCCCCTCCTCCTGCAGAAAACCCCAGTCGCACTTGGTATCCGCCTAAATCCATCCGGCTGTGATGGCCGACTCGAATATCAGCGGGCGATGCAAGTGGGATCAACTTAGCACGGACGATGTTGTAACATCCCAAAACTTTAATCCAAGTTATCAAGATCAAATCTACCCAATTAAGGGTTAACAAAAACTTTTCCATTTAAAAATCTTTAAGCATTCATATGTGTGTGCATTTAAATAGGAGTTGTTTTGAATTTCCATGATTGAGTGATCTATTGATTGTAAAATGACTCTAAGGTGAATTACACATCGTCTAGATCATCCCCAAGCAAATACCAAAGAAAAATAAATCAAAAAGAATTAAATAAGCAAATGGTCACTTGTGCCATTTTAATCACCTAGCCTACTTTGGCTATTCCTAGCACTCAATATCAAACAGAAACAAGTGTGGTTCTTTGCACCCCTTGCTAGTACAAGTAGTGATGTGCCAAGGACCACTTTGTGATCTCCCAAAAACATTCAAACTCTAATTTTAAATGACATTTGAAAATTGAATCTAGTTCATATGTCTAGATACCACTTTTTCAAAAACCACTCAAATGAACTCCATTTCAAAATCCCAAGCAAACCTAGATGCTTAAGCATAAGATGAATCACTCCACCAAAAATCTTTCAAAAATTCAAAAGTTTCTCTCATGCGGCCATTTGATCGAACACCTTGTTAGCAGAATCATTATGGCCTAACTAATACTGTTTTCGAGCAAATCTTGTCGAGCCAATTGATGCACATTGATCACCTTGGTCTCCCCCAGGCCCAACCAGACCAAAACCACCCCATGCCTTTCTCTGATCGCCACGCCCTCGACACCAAATCGTGCACGCTCGCCTCGACACCCAGACACGTGCACCGCCGCACGACCCACAGTCACCGGGAGCCACGTCGAGCACCGCCTCTGTCTCCCAGAGCGCACCGGAAGCCCCTGACCAAATGCCACCGCCCCTAGCCATGCCATGACGCCGTAGAGGACCGCCAGCAGACCGCCCATCTTCCGCCTACCTCGCCCACGCCGGTAGCCCTCTGTATCCCTGTCATCGACGAGCTCCGCCCACACCCGTCGGTCCACTCATTGAGCCTATATAAGCAAGCCTCCCCAGCACCATTTCTTCACACCATTCCACTCCCCTCTCTCCACTGACCTGTTTCCCCTCTCTCGCCGGAGCCGCTCGAGCAGCACATCGCCGGAATTGCGCTGGAGATAGCTGTTGTAGAGGTGGAGAAGTCCCTGTCGATTTCGTCCACCTCAGCCCCTGCCGCAACCTCGCCTGAGCCCGCCGTCGTTGTCCAGTTCGTTTGCCCACTCGCTGCACTAGCTGGAGCCCTGGTACGTCCCCCGTAGACCCCCACCGACCGCTCTAGGGTTTAGTCTCACCGGCGATGAGTCTGTCATTGACGATGACCGTGGACCGTTGATCCTTGTTCTAATCGTAGCGCCCAGATTACGCCGTACCGCTTCAGGTTTTAAGTGCCGCTGACATGCGAGACCAGCCTGTTAGTCGCGCTCTGCGCCGTGGAGGGCCACTGGGCCGGCCCATTTAGTTTCCCGCGCTGACCCAGTAATTCAAATATTGGTTTTTCTATTTTAGACTTAAATCAATTTTGTCCCTTAGTTCAAAAATCAATTCAGGAAGATTTACTGAACCAAATTGAGTAATTCCAATTTTGTTGGAAAGCTACTGAAAATATCTATCCAAGAATGTTGGATTTAAATAATTTAGAGTTAGAGATCTCTCCTGGTTAAAATAACAAAACATAAGCTTTTGCACATTCAAACATTTTTATAAAATCAACCATAATAGCTTTTGAGTTGATTCCAACTCTCAAAAATCACATTTAACCATACCTATCTGAATAGGTAATAATATTAAGGTTTGCATGCAGTGACTTTGGACTAGTACCAAAATAATGCTATATAGGCATTTCTAGTCACTTTAAATCATTAACTATTAAACTTAAACTTATTAAAATGTGATCCAACCCTTAAATCACATTCCCATGTGTTAGAATATGTGGTGATGACATGTGTTGATATGATCCCATATTTTAATTGGAGAATATTAAATCTTAGTTAATTTCAATGAGTAGAAATTACTTTTCTCAAATGAAAATAATAAAACTAGTTCATTAAACCTTGTGATGCTTGTGATGATAATAGATCATCGAATATGTGCCTTAGTGTGCTAAGTAGACTAGTTAAGTATTGTTTGGTGATTGTGTATTCCATATGTATTTATAGACGATAGTACCGACCAAGTCTTCGAGGAGGAGGAGTTCTACCAAGAGGAGGAGGAAGAAAACTTCAACCACTACACTACCCAAGGCAAGCTAACACTTGCAAGTATTATACTTACCAAGTCATCTTTAGCAATGTAAGCTAACCCTTGCAAACTAGATAACCTAGGAAAATGCATTAGGCATGCTTTGGTTATACCATTTTTGACTTATACCTATTCCAAGTTTTATTTACAAGCTTTACCTTCTTTACTTGACCAAAGTCCTTTACTTGTTTAACGGTAGCATAAAGAGTATAAAACTTGACCTATCTAGTTAGACTTATATGTCATTCTATGGCATGAGATTGAGATTAGCATCCCACATTAGTGAACACTCTTAACTTAGTAGTTGGAACTAAATCAAAACTTGATTCACTTTAGATGGGAATACTGGTGAAAAGGACTTGTGAAAACCTTGGAATGATGAGTCATTCTATTGAGATGTTTTGACATGTGTTGAGAAACACAAATGGTTTATGATGATGAAAATGTTCAGGCATGAGGCTTAGCCCTTTTATAAAACTGATGGTTGGGTTCGGATGCGATACCATTCCAATTTTACTGTACAACCACAATACCTGAATTGGGTAAGGCTTAGCCGGAAGTTTATATGCATTAGTATTAGTTCCCTCACATGAGAAGTTTGAGCTGAGGCTACCTCTCAATGTTGTCCACCTATGCAGTGCCCAAGATGACAGATGGTCATGGTTGGGAGGCCATGCTCATAGTTAAGCTTGGGGATGTTGATACATTGCAAATGTATCTATAACTTTTGATGTTCCATGCTTGGTTTTATCTACTTTCTTATGTTTTGTTCCAACTTTGGAGTACTTTTCATAGACTTTCTTGGACTAACCTATTAACAAGAGCCACAGTGCCAGTTGCCTATTTTCTGCTGTTTTTGGTTCCAGGAAAGTCAGAAAATCAATATTCTCGGAATTGGACGGGACAAAAGCCAAAGTTCTTATTTTACCGGAAGACTCACGGAGCCAGAAGCAAAGACGGAGGAGGGCAGGGCCAGGCCACAACATATGGTGGCACGGGCTAGCCCTGGCCGCGCCACCAGCTGGTGTGGGCCCCCTGGCCGGCCACCGACCTTGCCTCCTTCGCCTATAAGAGCCTCCCGATACCAAAACCCTAGATCGTCAATCAAAAATCCACGAAAAGTTCCGCAGTGCCGCCGCCAACAAAGGGGAGATTCGGGGGACAGAAAGTCTCTGTTCCGGCACCCTGCCAGGACAGGGAAGTGCCCTCGGAGCCATCTCCATCGATCTCCACCGCCATCTCCATCACCATTGCTGATTCCCATGATGAGGAGGGAGTAGTTCTCTCTCGAGGCTAAGGGTTCTACCGGTAGCTATGTGTTCATCTCTCTCTCTATGCATGATCTTATTGAGATGATGAGCTTGTAATCTATAGATCTACATTGCTACTCAAGTGCTTTAATAGATCTCTGCTCTCCCCATGTGTGTGAAAGTGACAGCATGCACACCATGGTGGCACTTAGGCTAGAGATTACAAATACTTGTTATGAGTTATACTTGGAGTTGGATGTTTCTATGAAATTGTGATGTTTGTTGGACTCATCTAGTACTCAAGGTGACAGTGTGGGGTTTCTAGATGGGAAATATGAACTTTGAGGTGTGCTGTTATAGCCCTACCATCGATTAGAGTGTCCAACCGGAGAGTAGTTAAGAGTAGTATCATGAAGAGAAGATATTTATATGAGAGTGTTGACTAGTGAAATTATGATCCCTAGGCCTTGTTTCTTAGCATTGAAACACCGTTTGCTATTAGATCTATTACGTGCTTGTTTGCTTCCATCTTTATTTTAGTTTTACTTTAGTCTTTTCCACGCCATCAGGCTATCTTCTATCACCGTTTCCACTTATATTTATCTATACCACTTGTATGTCACTATCTCTTCGCCGAACTAGGGCACCTATACACCTGACAAGTGTATTGGGTGTGTTGGGGACACAAGAGACTTCTTGTATCTTGATTGCAGGGTTGCTTGAGAGGGGATACCTTTGACCACTTCCTCCCTGAGATAGATAAACCTTGGGTGATCCACTTAAGGGAAAACTTGCTACTGTTCTACAAACCTCTGCACTTGGAGGCCCAACAACTGTCTACAAGAATAGAAGTGCGTAGACATCAAACTATTTTCTGGCACTGTTTCCGGGGAGGTAAGGTAAAAGGTATTCACACCGGAGGATTAAAGAAGAAGAACCTCCCACGGCAAACGCCTATTTTCTGGCGCCGTTGCCGGGGAGGTAAGGTAAAAGGTACTCACATCCTCCGGTGTGAGTGCTCGAAGTTATTTCCTTTAGATTCTGCAATTTTGTCTTTTTGTTTCTTGTTTTCACTAGTTAGGCTTAATGGAAAACAACAACAAAATTAGAGAGCTTTATAGTATTTATCTTGAGTTAGGACATGAAGAGAAAATTAAAAAACCTATGGAACTTTATTTGCATGCTAATAGCAATGTTATTAGTATGAATTCTTTGAACACCATTATTGCTAATGCTATGGAGAAGTCTAATCTTGGGGAAGCTAGTTTTTATGAAAATTATCTTTTTAGTTCCCCGGCTTTGGAAGATAGCTATTCTATTGCTTATGATGATACCAAACCTCCAATATATGATGATTACAATGATGAATATGATATTTTCAGTCCACCTACTATTGAGGAGGAAATTAATTATGATTACAATATGCCTCCTATATTTGACGATTATGGTGATGAAAATAATAATGATAGCTATTTTGTTTAATTTGCTCCCACTACAATTAATAAGAATGACTATGTTTATGTGAGGAGTATTAATTCTTTTATGCATGTGGCTCATGATAAGAATGTTTTATGCGATAGTTATATTGTTAATTTTATTCATGATGCTACTGAAAGTTATTATGAGAGAGGGAAACATGGTTTTATGTATCTCAACAATATTAAGTTTCCCCTCTTTATGTTGAAAATTTTGAAGTTGCACTTGTTTTGCTTTCCTATGCTTGTTGCTTTGTGCTTTCATGACTTGTTCCTTTACAAGATTCCTATGCATAGGAAGTGGGTTCGACTTAAATGTGTTTTGAATTTGCTTCTTGATGCTCTCTTTTACTTCAATTCATATTTCTTATGTGAGCATCTTCTGAAACTATCATGCCTAACTTAAAGGCGTTAAAGAAAAGTACTTATTGGGAGATAACCCAAAAGTTTTAGATGAGTCTTGGAAGTTATTACTTCAGTAATAACCACTCCTTATCATTTTTATTTGCTTTTTGTGCCAAGAGTAACCTCTAATGAGAGAGAAGTAATGCTTGGGAAAGTTGCTGTCCCGAAACAGATTTCTATGCTTCACCGTAAAAATTCATGTAAAATCTCCGTACGTCCTTTTGAGGCGTGAATGTTTTTTGTTCTGCCCCATGTTGTTATCTAACTTTTGTTAGTTCAACACTTTTTTATTTGAGCAACATAATGTCTTCGAAAAAAATCGTCTTTACCTGCTGGTCTGTTTTGAAAGATTTCTGCAATTTTTTGCATTTGCTTCTTGTTGGTTCCTTTTTGAGTTCTTTTGGGGAATTGAGATTTTTGAGGGAAGTTCTAAAGTAGCTAGTGTTCTAATGGAAGTTTATTGGTGTTAGAACTGAACCTAAAGACCTATTATCTTGAGTGCACTAATGTTGCTAATAAAGATTGTGTGAAGTTTTGTATGAAGGAAAATTTTCAGGTGTATGGAAGGAATGAGTAATGAGATGAAGGGTGGACTAAAGCTCAAGATTGGGGATGCCACGCGTGTTGCCCCAAGAAATATCCAAGAAGTACAAGCGTCAAAGCTTGGGGATGCCGAAGGCATTCCCTTCTTCATCAATAAAAATCCCAGGTTTCTTTCAAACGCTTTATTTTTATTGTTTCATGCACAGTTGTGTTTTTCTTGGAGCGTCTTCTTTTTTGTTTTCGTTTTGGTTTTTTTTTAGCTTTTGTTTGCTGAATAAATTGGTTGGACCCCCTCTTTTATACATTGGTTTGCAAATAGTTTGGTTTGGATTGGAAAGAGTAGGAAAGTTCATGCTTTTGTGGTAAAAAGAGCTCATTTTTGACTGTGGCCTATGCTTTGTCATGCCATGCTTGATATTGTTTTGGCTTTATGCTTAGTATTCTTTGATGTAGCCTGACTTGTTATAAACAATTGAGATTGCTTAATGTGCCTTGGATGAATCATGCGTTGTTTTAGCATATTAAAGCATAGTATAGTGGTATTCTCCTTTGATGCTTTATTTGGGTTGACTTGGCGCATGCTCACACCATGTTATGACTATCTCAAGTCACCATAGCCTTTATGATCCTTTAGTTTTCCACCTGTAGTATCACTTTATGCTTTGATCAATGATGTTTTGTCGCTCTGCATGATTATGGCCATTGTTGCTCTCTTAGTTTGTCGCTCCCAGTCTTTTGCTAGCCTCCGCAACCAAGTATGAGTTCCACTCATGCATACAACTCCCTAAACCAAGTTATTCCAAAGAGTCCACCATACCTACCTACTAGCATATGCTATTCCAAGTATATTCATGCTTTTGTTTACCTTCCAAATTTAACTTGTTATGAGAAAACTAGTGATTAAAGCTCTCACGAACTTGATGGCACACTTTACTTTTCTTGCCCTTAATAAACTTGAACCATTGTGTCGTCTATGTTGTATATGCTTTCACTTATTTGTTGGGGATTAGCAGAACCATGCTATCATGGGGAACGCTTTCAACATTGCACTGGTACTTTGTACCTAGATGATATCATGCTCTTTTGTCTATGGATGTCGTCGGTGTGAAATGAAAGGGGAGCTTGTAAGTCCATGGAGTTATGTATATGTGTTAGAGAAACGCCTGGGCCACTGGTCTAATCCATGCTGACATGGTGGAAACCTGCAGCGTAACCATAATGAGTTGTCTATGAAGCATTCTTCTTATAAAAAAAGAGTCCTATATTGTGAAAAAAACAGAAAAAAATAGATTATGAAAAGAGGAAAGAGAGAAAAAAGCACCATATTCCCATGGTAAATAAGAAGATTGCTGAGATGATCATTGTCTGCTTGCCTTGTAATTTTGATATGGGGATTCTTCCGTATCATCGGGCAAGGGGTACCCCGTTGGCGGTTCTCTATGATACACATGTACTTACGATGACAAGAACTTACCAGTGACTAAACTTGAGTAGCATGAGGAGCGGCCCTCGTATTCAAGGGACATGAGATTCCTAACTTATACTTCCTCAAGCATATACACCATAGTTTGTTCACTTTAACCTTAATCACTTCAAGATGCTTATGATAGGGGCATTGAGAGCTGAAAGCTATAAGTACCATAATTTTTGGAAGCTCTTTATGAGACTTGAATCCCTACCTCCTTTTATAAAAATGCCTTTCTTCCACTTATATATTGAGTCTCCACCTTCTATCTTTATGCACTTACTTTGAGAGCATAGTGGCCATTCTTAGTTCTATGTGCATTGTCCCAAGACTAGTTGATTGATGCATATTTTGATATTGCTTGTTTTAAACTATTGTATCTAGTCACTCTTATGAACTTTGAAGGTGTCCTATGCATTTATATTTGCTACTCTATGAGGGACAAGCTGAATACTTTTATGCTACGTTTTCTTTATGTGAAACAAACAAACGTCTTGCAAAGCATTGTTATTCATGAATCTTTTGTTTGTGCCTTTTCATGGTGCAACATAGTTTCTTTGTCTTATTGCTAGAACTTTGTATTTCATGTTATGATTGAAGTACTATAATCCCAGCTATCAATGTTTTACAAATACTTTGATCAAGTTTATGATGGTGTATGTCACCTCAAAAATTATTCTTTCTTTTTATCACTTACCTACTCGAGGACGAGTAGGAGTTAAGCTTGGGGATATTGATACATTGCAAATGTATCTATAATTTTTGATGTTCCATGCTTGGTTTTATCTACTTTCTTATGTTTTGTTCCAACTTTGGAGTACTTTTCATAGACTTTCTTGGACTAACCTATTAACAAGAGCCACAGTGCCAGTTGCCTGTTTTCGACTGTTTTTGGTTCCAGGAAAATCAGAAAATCAATATTCTCAAAATTGGACGGGACAAAAGCCAAAATTCCTATTTTACCGGAAGACTCACGGAGCCAGAAGCAGAGACGAAGGAGGCCCTGGGCCTGGCCACACCATATGGTGGCGCGGGCTAGCCCTGGCCGCGCTACCAGGTGGTGTGGCCCCCCTGGCCAGCCACCGAGCTTGCCTCCTTCGCCTATAAGAGCCTCCCGATACCAAAACCCTAGATCGAAAATCAGAAATCCACGAAAAGTTCTGCAGCGCTGCCGCCACCGAAGGGGAGATTCGGGGGACAGAAAGTCTATGTTCCGGCACCCTACCGAGAAGGGGAAGTGCCCCCGGAGCCATCTCCACCTCCATCTCCATCACCATTGCTGATTCCCATGATGAGGGGGGAGTAGTTCTCTCTCGAGGCTAAGGGTTCTACCGGTAGCTATGTATTCATCTCTCTCTTTATGCATGATCTTATTGAGATCATGAGCTTGTAATCTATAGATCTACCTTGCTACTCAAGTGCTTTAATAGATCTCTGCTCTCCCCATGTGTGTGAAAGTGACAGCATGCACACCATGGTGGCACTTAGGCTAGAGATTACAAATACTTGTTATGAGTTATATTTGGAGTTGGATGTTTCTATGAAATTGTGGTGTTTGTTGGACTCATCTAGTACTCAAGGTGACAGTGTGGGGTTTCTAGATGGGAAAGATGAACTTTGAGGTGTGCTGTTATAGCCCTACCATCGATTAGAGTGTCCAACCGTAGAGTAGTTAAGAGTAGTATCATGAGGGGAAGATATTTATATGAGAGTGTTCACTAGTGAAAGTATGATCCCTAGGCCTTGTTTCTTAGCATTGAAACACCGTTTGCTATTAGATCTGTTACATGCTTGTTTGCTTCCATCTTTATTTTAGTTTTACTTTAGTCTTTTCCACGCCATCAAGCTATCTTCTATCACCGTTTCCGCTTATATTTATCTATACCACTTGTATTTCACTATCTCTTCGCCGAACTAGTGCACCTATACACCTGACAAGTGTATTGGGTGTGTTGGGGACACAAGAGACTTCTTGTATCTTGATTGCAGGGTTGCTTGAGAGGGGATACCTTTGATCACTTCCTCCCTGAGTTCGATAAACCTTGGGTGATCCACTTAAGGGAAAACTTGCTGCTGTTCTACAAACCTCTCCACTTGGAGGCCCAACAACTGTCTACAAGAATATAAGTGCGTAGACATCAAGCTATTTTCTGGCGCCGTTGCCAGGGAGGTAAGGTAAAAGGTATTCACACCGGAGGATTAAAGAAGAAGAACCTCCCACGGAAAACGCCTATTTTCTAGCACCGTTGCCGGGGAGGTAAGGTAAAAGGTACTCACATCCTCCGGTGTGAGTGCTCGAAGTTATTTCCTTTAGATTCTGCAATTTTGTCTTTTTGTTTCTTGTTTTCACCGTTGCCGGGGAGGTAAGGTAAAAGGTACTCACTCGCTGAGTTCGATAAACCTTGGGTGATCCACTTAAGGGAAAACTTGTTGCTGTTCTCCAAACCTCTGCACTTGGAGGCCCAACAACTGTCTACAAGAATAGCAGTGCGTAGACATCATTCCCACTTAAGTGTTTTCAAACTTCTTTTATCTTTCTTTGTTTCTAAACTCAGCTTAGGTTTCAAACTGAACTTTACAAATAAACTTAGAGTTAGCATTCCTACTAGAACTATCTTACTTGTTAGTGATAATTTGCGAGTACTTAAAGAGTACTCATGGCTTTTGTCCCTGGCTATTCCTATGGCCTTTCTATGAAGGAGATTACCAAGACGAAGGACAGCAAGACGGCTATGATAACTAGGACTATCTCCCATCATCAGCATTGCCTGTGACTCTGAAGATGGACCCCACCGCTACGCTATTCATTCCGCTACTTGATTGTACTAAGACTGGATCCTGAGATCTTTTATTTGTGTAAGACCTTATTATGGTTTGTAATGGATGATGTACTATGATATCCAATCTGTTATGTCTCGCAAAAATGGTAATCCTGGGATTGTGATGTATGGCATAACAGGCATCTGGGATTAAAAAACCGGGTGTTGACAAGTTGGTATCAGAGCCATCCTGACCATAGGAGACCCTAGTTAGAATGGACATCCGAACAAAAACTTAGTTTCAAAAACCAAAGTGAGTACTTATGAAAAATATTTCCTCTCTTACCCTTGGGAATTATTTCTTTCAAAAAAATACATGTTCCTCCAAATTCTTAGATTACTACATAAAAATTTGACACACTTGATCACTTCACTAACTCTCTCATCCTAAATTCTTATAGATGGATGCTCAATACAGCAAGTTCTCCTAATTGGGCAACGGAGGCCAACTGATCTTCGAGAGGGATTTGGATGCACTGTCTGAGTTCTTGGAGCGTCCTCATCCGGAATTCCTTGGAGCTCAACTCCCGGGTCCACCAGGAGGAGATTTACAATGGCTAGTGACTGCTGACCTTCGAGGCAAGATAGAAGCACCAGTATCTGGGAGGATTCAGTTCTCAGTGAGGAAGAACAACTGGCTAGATGGATTAGCCAGAGCAATGCATGAAGCCCTCGCATGTCTGTGTGCCCTCAGGGTCAACCTAATCCAAGGAACCCGTTTTGTTCACTATGTAAGGCGTGATTCCATGGGAATGCCGCTAGAGATGCCAAGTCACCCAATACTGAAGCGTCAAGTGAAGAACCTTGACTTCCTACTGTACGACAGACAGAAGGAGTTGGATAATGGTAGAGAGCTCGCCAACAACAACGTCGCTATTGCAGCCCAGAAGGCCCAGACTTTCTCACTACTCGTCCAGGATCGTCAGTCTCTTTGTCGTCAGCGTGCAAAGAAGGATCGCACCATCGACCGTCCTCGCAAGAAGGTGGCCGACCTCGAGAAGATCATCAAGGAGCAAGAAGCTCAGCTTGCCGTAAAGGAAGAAGAAGAGGAAGGTGAAGATATCCAAGGGGATATTGACTCCTACCTCAGCAATGATGATGACTTTCTGGAGGAGGATGCCGTGGACTTCTACACCGACGATGACGACTCCGACTTCATCGATGATGAGTAGATGCACTAGAGCACTGTCGTAGCATGAGGAGTATCAGTCCCATTGTATCATAGCTTACAGAATGGTTCTTAAAACAATCTGTTTTCCTTTGATGTTGTGGTGTGTGTGTGTGTTTGTATCGTGTGCCTTGCTTGAATGAATGAAAAGAAGTTAGTTGCAAAAACCTGAGTCAAACTTAATGTTTTAGCTTTGAAATCAAAACCATAAACCCTAGAACTTTCCCTCTTACCCCTTTATCTACCTCAATCTTCAGATGACTCGTGGAAACCAAGGAGGGAGCAGCTCATCACAAGACCCAATGCTGCAGATTCTGTAGACTCTCATTGCAGACCGGGAAGCAAACAAGGCAGAGCGCCAAGCTAATCTAGCAACACCGCAGCAGATTGCCCAGATGGCTCACAACAACCAGAACCATGGAAATCAGGATCATCATGGATCCAAACTCAAAAACTTCCATAATACAAATCCCCCAATCTTTAGCACATCAGAGAACCCACTGGATGTTGATGACTGGTTGCAAACAATGGAGAACAACTTAGAAGTAGCAGGAGTGGATGCAAACGAGAAGGTTCTTTTTACCACCCACTACTTGGCAGGAGATGCAAGAGCACGGTGGAACAGCACCCGCACAATGAACCATGGTCAAGTGATGACATGGGAAGCCTTCAAAATCAAGTTCAGCCGCACCCACGTGCCGCAGGGTCTAGTCACCCGAATGAGGGATGAATTCAGAGAGTTGAAGCAAGGCAGAATGACTGTAGTGGAGTACCGTGACAGATTCCTATCCCTTGCAAGGTATGCACCTGATGAGATCAACACAGAGGCCAAGAAGAAGGAGAGATTCTTGAACAGACTTCATGATGAGATGCAAACTGTCCTCGTCAACATCTGTTTCCATGATCTCGAAGAGCTAGTCGACTGTGCCATTCAGATGGAAGGGAAGATTAATCAAGCAAACGACAACTGCAAACATCGTATGATGCACCAAGCTGGATCCAACAGTCAACAGAAGTACCGTCCCAACCCTTCAGCGGGATATGCACCGAGGAACAATCGACCCCCAATGTCTCGCCACAGCTACCCCAACTGTAGCGGAGGAAATGTGAAGTCTGGAGGAAACAACAATCACCCCGGCAACACAAGCAATTTCAACCGTGCACCTCCCAAGAGCAACAACAACAACACTGCACCCAGAACTGGAAGCAATGTTGTGCCCGTGGTAGCGAAAGACAAGTCTCAGATCACTTGTTTCGAGTGTGGAGTGAAGGGTCACTATTCCAATGAGTGCCCCGAAGAAGATTGCCGCCACTGCCAATGTGAATGCCCCAGCTCAACATCAGCATCGTGTTCAACCAGAAAGAAGATTCGCCCCAGGGAACCCTAACAACCGCAACGGCCGTCTCTTCCACATGAACACCAAAGAATCCCAAGAAGCGCCAGATGTATTGCTGGGTATGTTTTCTATCAACTCAGTTTTAGCAAGAGTGTTGTTTGATTCTGGAGCATCGCACTCATTTGTCACCGAAGAATTTGCATGCACTAGTAACATTCACCCAACCAACTTGAAGCATGTCATGTTACTTCAAATCCCGGGTTCAACTACAAAAGCTAGAAAAATTTGCAAAGCTGTGCCTATCAGAATACATGGGATAGATTTCTTTGCCAATCTAATAGTACTTGGAACCAAAGGTTTGGAAGTAGTACTAGGAATGGATTGGATGTCAAAGCATAAGGGATTGATTGACTGTGCCAAGAAAGCCATCACCATGACCAGTAGCTCTGGAGTCTCAGTAGAGCATATATCTGAAATCTTGCGCTGTCAATTCAAGTATAATAAGAGTCTAGCCCTGCCCACCATTGACCAAGTCAGAGTAGTCTGTGAATACCCCGACGAATTCCCAGATGAATTGCCCGGTATGCCCCTGGATAGGGATATTGAGTTCATTATTGAACTAATCCCCGGAACCGGACCCATAGCCCAGAGACCCTATAGTATGAACCCCTTAGAGTTAGTGGAATTGAAGAAGTAGTTGGATGCTATGTTGGCAACAGGCTTGATTCAACCAAGCGCATCGCCATGGAGATCGCCGGTGTTATTAGTCGACAAGAAAGATGGAGGCAACTGTTTGTGCACAGATTACAGGAAGCTGAAAGACGTCACCATCAAAAACAAGTACCCTTTGCCAAAGATAGAGGATGTATTTGATCAGTTGACTGGAGCAAATGTGTTCTCTAAGATCGATCTTAGGTCTGGTTATCACCAACTTAAGATTCGTGCAACGGATATTCCAAAGACCGCCATTACTACTCGTTATGGTTTATACGAGTATATGGTTATGTCTTTTGGATTAACCAATGCCCCTGCTTATTTCATGAATATCATGAATAAGATCTTTATGAATTTTCTGGATAAGTTTGTCGTTGTGTTTATCGACGATATCCTTATCTACTCCAAGTCAGAAGAAGAGCATGAGCAACATCTGAGAATCATCCTTGAAACCCTTAGAGAGCATCGGTTGTATGCCAAGTTCAGCAAATGTGAGTTTTGGCTGAAAGAAGTAGGATTCCTAGGACATATTGTGTCTGCTGGAGGAGTCGCTGTTTATACCGCCAAGATCAAAGATGTCGAAGAATGGGAAGCCCCAACCACTCAAACCCAAGTTTGTGCGTTTCTCGGATTAGCGGGATATTACCGCAAGTTCGTAGAAGGATTCTCGAGCATCGCCAGACCCATGACCCAATTGTTGAAGAAGGACAGGAAGTTTGAATGGACTGAAAAATGTGAAGCAAGTTTCCAAGAGCTGAAGAAGAGATTGATCTCAGCCCCAATATTGATCATGCCAGATATCAAGAAGCCATTTGATGTGTATTGTGATGCATCCAAGATTGGTCTCGGATGAGTATTGATGCAAGAAGGCAAAGTCATCGCATATCTGTCTCGACAAGTGAAGCAGCATGAGCAGAACTATCTGACCCATGATCTTGAGTTAGCAGTCGTAGTTTTGGCATTGAAGACATGGCATCACTATCTTATGGGTAATCGCTGTGAGATTTACTCAGATCACAAAAGCTTAAACTATATTTTCACTCAGAAGGAGATGAATATGAGGCAAAGGAGATGGATAGAGTTAATCAAGGATTATGACCTTGACATTCACTATCACCCCGGCAAAGCCAATGTGGTAGCGGATGCTCATAGAAGATTGCCGTGTAGGCTAAACACCATGATCAAGGAGAAGCAACCAAGTTTGTATGAGGAGTTGGAGCAGTTTAGAACTGAGCTAGTTAGCAAAAGATTTTTAGCTAGCATTGAACTTCAACCACTTTGATTAGCCAAATCAAGGAAGCCTAGAAGGGAAATGAAAGTATCGACAGAATCAAACGTCGTATTGGTATAGGAAAGCTACCTGGATTCATAGAAGACGAAGAAGTTGTGTGGTACAAAGGCCATATCTGTGTGCCAGCAGATTCGGAGCTGAAGCAAGTTATCATGCAAGAAGCTCATGATACTCTTTATTCTATCCACCTCGGAGGAACGAAGATGTATCAAGATTTGAAAGAGAAATTTTGGTGGCACAAGATGAAGAGAGAAATCGGAAGCTACATCGCCAAGTGTGATATCTGTCAAAGAGTCAAAGCGGAACATCAGAGGCCCGCAGGATTGTTGCAACCATTGCAGATTCCGGAATGGAAATGGGATTCCGTCGGGATGGACTTTATCACCGTTTTGCCTAATTCTAGTAGGGGAAATGACTCAATTTGGGTCATTGTTGATAGACTGTCCAAAGTAGCTCACTTTATACCTGTCAAGACAACCTACCAGAGTTCGAAGCTAGCAGAGTTGTATATCACCAGAATTGTCAGTCTGCATGGAACCCCCAAGACCATCGTATCCGATCGAGGAACCCAATTTACCTCAAGATTTTGGCAGAAAGTTCAAGAAGTATTAGGAACCAAGTTGAATTTCAGCACCGCTTATCACCCGCAAACCGATGGTCAGACTGAGAGAGTCAACCAAATCCTAGAGGATATGTTGAGAGCTTGTGTGTTAGAATATGGATCAAAATGGGAAGATTGTCTGTCTTTCGTAGAATTCTCATACAACCACAATTATCAAGCCAGTTTGCAAATGGCACCATTTGAGTTCCTATACGGAAGAAAGTGTCGTACCCCTTTGATCCGACATTCTCCGAGAAGCCGAAGAGAAGGTTCACAAAGTCCGTGAGCACCTCAAGACCGCCCAGTCCAGACAAAAGAGTTATGCCGACAAGAGAAGGAGAAACCTGACTTTCAATGTCGGAGATTTTGTGTATCTCAAGGTTTCGCCATTGAAGGGAACCCAGCGTTTTAGTCTAAAAGGAAAGTTAGCCCCTAGATATATCGGACCTTTCAAGATTCTGAACCGTCGAGGAGAATTATCGTATCAACTGGAACTGTCTGAAGAGATGTTAGCCATCCACAATGTGTTCCATATCTCGTTACTTCGCAAATGTCTAGAAGTGCCGGAGAAGACCGAAGTTTTCAAGAACATCGATCACCGAGCTGTTGATATCAACAAGGACCTGACGTATCGTGAAGTGCCCATCCGTATCTTGGAGGAAGCCTATGATGTCTCTGTGTATGGTGCCTAGAAAAGTGTTGGTGCGATGATGATGTAGAGCTCGTTGGGAACCCCAAGAGGAAGGTATGATGAGCACAGCAGCAAGTTTCCCTCAGTTATGAAACCAAGGTTTAATCGAACCAGTAGGAGCGAGGAAACACCCCAAATGTGTTACTATCTGAGGTTTGGCAGGGCGCACTACCGATGCTAGTAGCAAAGTGGAGACCTGCAGAACACAACCACAGAACTTTGTCCCTAACTTGCGATGAGGTTGTCAATCTCACCGTGTTTTGCGGAAAACAAAGGATTAAACGTATCGAATGGAAGAAAGTAAAAGTTTGTAGAAAGTAAACACAAAGCAGTAAACAGTTTATAGATTGTATGTAAAGAAATGGACCGGGATCCATAGTTCACTAGAGGTGGCTCTCCTTAGATAGATAACATGCTGGGTGAACAAATTACAGCGGGGCAATTGACAAACATCGAGAAAGCAATACATGCATATACTAATCATCTTGACTCCTTTGAGACTTGATTGGGCATTACAACATAATACATAGACCGCCATCCAACTGCATCTATGACTAATAATCCACCTTCAGGTTATCATCCGACCCACCTCCAGTATTAAGTTGCAAGCAATAGATTATTGCTTTACAAACTGCGTGTAAAGTAAACAATACGATTGTTCTATGAACAAAGGATTGTTGTTTTCTCCCTAGTAGCAACAACACATCTAGTACCTTAGAGATTTCTGTCACTTCCCCAGATTACCAGAGGCATGAACCCACTATCGAGCATAAATACTATCTCTTGGAGTTGCTAGCATCTACTTGGCCAAGATAGCTACTAACAACGGAAAGCATGCAAAATCACAATTAACAAAGACATGATAGAATCAATAATCAATCTGAAATAGCATCTCAATATCCATCGGATCCCCGCAAACACAACATGCAGAATTACAAATAGATGATCTTGATCATGAACGGAGCTCACAAGATCTAGACATGAAAGCAAAAAGGAGGAGAACCACCCATCTAGCTACTACATGGATCCGTAGTCCAAGGATGAACAACTCATGCATCACACCGGAGGCTTACATGGTGATGAAGAAGGCCTCCAGGGTGAATTCCCCTCTCTGGCAGGGTGCTAGGAAGAGCTTTAGATCCCTCCCGATCTAGGGATGGAGATGACGGCGGCTACAGACTCTTTCGTGGATTTTTGATCGGGCACTTAGGATTTTCGTCCCGAGGACAATATATAGGCGGAAGGAGAGGCCGAGGGTGGTCCGGGTCGCCAGCTGTGTGGTGTGGTGGCCCCCTAGCCCCTCTCCGTCTCGTATTCTGGCACTTGATGACATCCGGAAAAATAGGCACTTTGGATTTTGTCCCGTCCAATTCCGAGAATATTCATTTTCTGACATTCCTAGAACCAAAAACAGCAGAAAATAGGCAGCTGGCACTGTGGCTCTTGTTAATAGGTTAGTCCAAGAAATCATATGAAAAGTACTCCAAAGTGTGGACAAAACACAAGAAAGTGGATAAAACTAAGCATGGAACATCAAAAATTATTGATACATTTGCAATGTATCAACATCCCCAAGCTTAACTCCTGCTCGTCCTCGAGTAGGTAAGTGATAAAGAGAAAGAATAATTTTTGAGGTGACATGCACCATCAAAGACTTGATCAAAGTATTTGCAAAACATTCAAAGCTGGGATCATAGTACTTCAATCATAACATGAAAGACAATGTTCTAGCAAAAAGACAAAGAAACTATGATGCAACATGAAAAGGCACAAACAAAAGATTCATGAATAACAATGCTTTGCAAGACGTTTGTTTGTTTCACATAAAGAAAACATAGCATAATATTATTCAGCCTGTCCCTCAAAGAGTAGCAAATATAAATGCATAGGACACCTTCAAAGTTCATAAAAGTGACTAGATACAATAGTTTAAAACAAGCAATATCAAAGTATGCATCAATCAACTAGTCTTGGGACAATGCACATAGAACTAAGAATGGCCACTATGCTCTCAAAGTAGGTGCATAAAGATAGAAGGTGGAGACTCAATATAATTGTGGAAGAAAGGCCTTTTGTAAAAGGAAGTAGGGATTCAAGTCTCATAAAGAGCTTCCAAAAATTATGGTACTTACAACTTTCAGCTCTCATTGCCCCTAGCATAAGCATCTTGAAGGTGATTAAGGTTAAAGTGACACAACTAAGAGGATATGCTTGACAAGTTATAAACCGAAATCTCATGCCCCTTACTTACGAAGACCGATACTCATGCTACTCAACTTCAGTCACGAGTAAGCCCTTGTCATTGTAAGTACATGTGTATCATTAAGAACCGCCAACGGGGTACCCCTTGCACATGATACGGGAGCTTTCTCATAATCAAAATGACAAGGGAAGCAGACAATGAGCATTTCAGCGATCTTTTTATTTGCTATTTGCATAGGTTTTTATTGAGGATGCTTCATAGAGTGCTCATTATGGTGATGCTGCAAGTTTCCACCATGATTAGGCATGGCTTAGGCTAGCAGCACAGGCTTTCTAACACATACAAACTCCATGATCTTACAAGTTCCACTTTTTTTTCACACCGCCGGGATCCGTAAGCAAAAGAACATGATATCAACGGGGTACAAAGTACAAGTGAAATGTTGAAAGCGTTCCCCATGAAACATGGTTCTGCTAATTTCAACTTATAAAGCACAAGCATATACGCAACAAAGAAGGACCCAATGGTTCAAGTTTATTAGAGGCAAAAAGTAAAGTGTGCCATCAAGTTCATGAGAGCTTTAATCACTAGTTTTCTCATAACAAGTTTAATTTGGAAGGTAAACAAAAACATGAATATACTTGGAATAGCATAACCTAATAGGTAGGTATCGTGGACTCTTTGGAATAACTTGGTTTAGGGAGTTGGATGCATGAGTGGAAGTCATACTTGGTTGTGGAGGCTAGCAAAATACTGGGAGCGACAAACTAAGAGAGCAATAATGGCCATAATCATGTAGAGCGACAAAACATCATTGATCAAAGCATATAGTGATACTACAAGTTGAAAACTAAAGGATCATAAAGGCTATGGTGACTCGAGATATTCATAACATGGTGTGAGCATGCTCCAAGTCAACCCAAATAGAGCATCAAAGGAGAATACCACTATACTATGCTTTAATATGCTAAAACAACGCATGATTCATCCAAGGCACATTAAGCAATATCAATTGTTTATAACAAGTCATGCTATAGCAAAGAATACTAAGCATAAAGCAAACAATATCAAGCATGGCATGACAAAGCATAGGCCACAGTCAAAAACGAGCTCTTTTTACCACATAAGCATGAACTTTCCTATTCTTTTCCAAACCAAACCAAACTATTTGCAAACCAATGTATGAAAGAGGGGGTCCAACCAATTTATTCAGCAAACTAAGCAAACCAAAGCAAACGAAAAACCAAAATGAAAACTAAAAAGAAGACGCTCCAAGAAAAACACAACTGTGCATGAAACAATAAAAATGAAGCGTTTGGAAGAAACCTGGGTTTTTATTGATGAAGAAGGGAATGCCTTGGGCATCACCAAGCTTTGACGCTTGTAATTCTTGGATAATTTTTGGGGTGACACGCGTGGCATCCCCAAGCTTGAGATTTAGTCCATCCTTCATCTCATTACTCATTCCTTCCATACACCTGAAATTTTTCCTTCATATAAAACTTCACACAATCTTTATTAGCAACATTAGTGCACTCAATATAAATAAGTCTTAAGGTTCAGTTCTAACACCAAATAAAATTTCATTAGAACACTAGATACTGTAGCACTTCCCTCAAAAAGCTCAATTCCACAAAAGAACTCAAGAAGGAACCAACAAGAAGCAAATGCAGAAAATGGCAGAAATCTGTCAAAACAGACCAGCATGTAAAGACGAATTTTTTCGAAGACCTTATGTTGCTCAAATCAAAATATGTTGAACTAACGAAAGTTAGATAACAACCTGGGGCAGAAGCACAAAAATTCACGCCTCAAAAAAACGTTCAGAGATTTTACACGAGTTTTTACGGTGAACCACAGAAATCTGTTTCGGGACAGCAACTTTCCCAATCATTACTTCTCTCTCATTAGAGGTTACTCTTGGCACAAAAAGCAAATAAAAAAGGATAAGGAGCGGTTATTACCGAAGTAATAACTTCCAAGACTCATCTAAAAATTTTGGGTTATCTCCCAATAAGTACTTTTCTTTAACGCCTTTAAGTTAGGCATAAGAAGCAAAGAAAGAATCAAGTGTTCTCAAATGAAGAAGCATTAAGATCAATACCAGAAATATTTTCAACAAGGCAAGGTATATCATCCAAATAAATTATAGAGGATCCTCTCTCAATGCTCTTAGGTTCACTATTCTCATCAAAAGGGTTTGCAGGAACAATCCAATCAAGATTCTTTTCTATGGCATCATGTATTGCTACTAGTTTGAAGGGTATTGGTATCTTAGGTTCCTCCCCATTAGGTTTGGTTTTGTTCATCTTTTCTCTAGTACCAACAACATCTACACATGAGCCTAGCATATTGAAATGTTCAAAGACTTTCCTAGCTTCCTTGGCAACATCATAGAACTCCTTAAACAAAGTTTCTAGAATAAAATCCCTCTTTTTGGGGTCTTCAATTTCTTTAAGCTTAAGAAACATTACTTGCATTAAGGGGTTGAGGTTAACAAACCTAGCTTCTAACATGTGAATTAAAGAATCTGCAACAATCTCATAGTTTGGAGCAAGTTCTGCAAGGGATCTATCCTCAGTATCTTCATGCTTACTAACATGATTGAAGAATTCTTCAATATTATCTTTCCCAATTATAAAACCACTACCAATTGAAAGGTCTTTCAGGGTGAAAGTAGGGATCAACATGGTGAGCTAAGGAAGAGGTGACAACTAAAGGAGACTTAATTTTTTTGTGTTTTTGATAAAGAAAGCAAACTAGTAAAACTAATTTTTTTGTGTTTTTTTTAAATAACAAAACAAGCGAACAAGGAAAAAAGAAACTAAGAAAAACAAAAATAACAAATTAAAGAGATTGGTTATGAGGGACTCCCCTTGTGAAGATGTCCTTGACTCTCCGGTAACAGCGCCAGAAAAATGCTTGATGGCTTTGTGTATGGTGCCCAAAAAAGTGCTGGTGCGATGATGATGTAGAGCTCGTTGGGAACCCCAAGAGGAAGGTATGATGAGCACAGCAACAAGTTTCCCTCAGTTATGAAACCAAGGTTTAATCGAACCAGTAGGAGCAAGGAAACACCCCAAACGTGTTACTAGCTGAACTTTGGAAGGGGGCACTACCGGTGCTAGTAGCAACGTGGAGACCTCCACAACACAACCACAGAACTTTGTTCCCAACTTGCGATGAGGTTGTCAATCTCACCGTGTTTTGCGGAAAACAAAGGATTAAACGTATCGAATGGAAGGAAGTAAAAGTTTGTAGAAAGTAAACACAAAGCAGTAAACAGTTTATAGATTGTATGTAAAGAAAAGGACCGGGATCCATAGTTCACTAGAGGTGGCTCTCCTTAGATAGATAACATGCTGGGCGAACAAATTACAGCGGGGCAATTGACAAACATCGAGAAAGCAATACATGCATATACTAATCATCTTGACTCCTTTGAGACTTGATTGGGCATTACAACATAATACATAGACTGCCATCCAACTGCATCTATGACTAATAATCCACCTTCAGGTTATCATCCGAACCCCCTCCAGTATTAAGTTGCAAGCAACAGATTATTGCTTTACAAACTGCGTGTAAAGTAAACAATACGATTGTTCTATGGACAAAGGATTGTTGTTTTCTCCCTAGTAGCAATAGCACATCTAGTACCTTAGAGATTTCCGTCACTTCCCCAGATTACTAGAGGCATGAACCCACTATCGAGCATAAATACTAACTCTTGGAGTTGCTAGCATCTACTTGGCCAAGATAGCTACTAACAATGGAAAGGATGCAAGATCACAAATAACAAAGACATGATAGAATCAATAATCAATCTGAAATAGCATCTCAATATCCATCGGATCCCCGCAAACACAACATGCAGAATTACAAATAGATGATCTTGATCGTGAACGGAGCTCACAAGATCTAGACATGAAAGCACAAAGGAGGAGAAGCAGCCATCTAGCTACTACATGGATCCGTAGTCCAAGGATGAACTACTCATGCATCACACCGGAGGCTTGCATGGTGATGAAGAAGACCTCCAGGATGAACTCCCCTCTCCGATAGGGTGCCAGGAAGAGCTTCAGATCCCTCCCGATCTAGGGATGGAGATGACGGCGGCTACAGACTCTTTCGTGGATTTTTGATCAGGCACTTAGGGTTTTCGTCCCGAGGGCAATATATAGGCGGAATGAGAGGCCAAGGGGTTGCCGGGAGTGGCCACACCACCCCCTGGCGCGGGCCAGGCCTGGCAGCGTGGCCAGGTGGTGTGGTGGCCCCTGGCCCCTCTCCGTCTCGTATTCTGGCACTTGATGACATCCTGAAAAATAGGCACTTTGGCTTTTGTCCCGTCTAATTCCGAGAATATTCATTTTCTGACTTTCCTGGAACCAAAAACAGCAGAAAATAGGCAGCTGGCACTGTGGCACTTGTTAATAGGTTAGTCCAAGAAATCATATGAAAAGTACTCCAAAGTGTGGACAAAACACAAGAAAGTGGATAAAACTTAGCATGGAACATCAAAAATTATAGATACATTTGCAATGTATCAGCCTACAGAACCACCAGGACCAGGAGTATCAAATTTCTCAAGATCCAATGGAGCAACCATACCGAAGAGGAAGCCACTTGGGAGCGAGAAGATTACGTTAGGACTGAGTTCCCGGATCTCTTTAGTTCCTAGTTTTCTTTGTTAAATCTCGGCATGACATTTTTTTTAAGGGGGGAAGGTTTGTAACATCCCAAAACTTGAATCCAAGTGATCAAGATCAAATCTACCCAATTAAGGGTTAACAAAAACTTTTCCATTTAAAATTTTTTAAGCATTCATATGTGTGTGCATTCAAATAGGAGTTGTTTTGAATTGCCATGATTGAGTGATCTATTGATTGTAAAATGACTCTAAGGTGAATTACACATCATCTAGATCATCCCTAAGCAAATCCCAAAGAAAAATAAATCAAAAAGAATTAAATAAGCAAATGGTCACTTGTGCCATTTTAATCACCTAGCCTACTTTGGCTATTCCTAGCACTCAATCTCAAACAGAAACAATTATGGTTCTTTGCACCCCTTGCTAGTACAAGTAGTGTTGTGCCAAGGCCCACTTTGTGATCTCCCAAAAACATTCAAATTCTAATTTTAAATGACATTTCAAAATTGAATCTAGTTCATATGTCTAGATACCACTTTTTCAAAAACCACTCAAATGAACTCCATTTAAAAATCCCAACCAAACCTAGATGCTTAAGCATAAGGTGAATCACTCCACCAAAAATCTTTCAAAAATTCAAAAGTTTCTCTCATGCGGCCATTTGATCGAACACCTTGTTAGCAGAATCATTATGGCCTAACTAATACAGTTTTGGAGCAAATCTTGTCGAGCCAATTGATGCACATTGATCACCTTGGTCTCTCCCAGGCCCAACCAGACCAAAACCACCCCATGCCCTAGCCCCTAGCGCTAGTGCACCGCCACCTCGACGCCATGCTCGCCGGACAAACGTGCACAAGCCACAAGCAACCACCAGCCCCTCTCCGCCGCTCTAGGGAGTGAGGAGTGACCTCATCGCCGCCCACGGTACACCCCATGGCCCCTGCTAGCCACTGGACCACTTGAGAGCCGTGCCGCCCTTTCTCTCTGCGTGCAGCCAGAGCGCGATCGCCACCAGCACCCCACAAACCACGCCTCGACACCAAATTGCGCATGCCGCTCCGCCTCGACACCCACACCCCTCTAGACACGGTCGTGCACCGTCGCGCAACCCACAGTCCTGGGAGACGCGTCGAGCATCGCCTCTGTCTCCCAGAGCGCGGGAAGCCCCCGACCAAATGCCATCGCCCCTAGCCGCGACATGACACTGTAGAGGACCGCCAGCAGACCGCCTACCTTGCCCACACTGGTAGCCCTCTGTATCACCGTCACCGACGAGCTCCGCCCACACCTGTCTGTCCACTCGTCGAGCCTATATAAGCAAGCCTCCCCAGCACCATTTCTTCACAACATTCCACTCCCCTCTCTCCACTGACCCGTTTCCCCTCTCTCACCGGAGCCGCTCGAGCAGCACATCGTCGGAATTGCGCCAGAGGTAGCCGCTGCAGAGGAGAAGTCCCCGTCGATTTCGTCCACCTCAGCCCCTTGCGCGACCTCGCCTGAGCCTGCCGCCGTTGTCCAGTTCGTTTGCCCGCCTCGCTGCACTAACTAGAGCCCTGGTACGTCCCCAGTAGACCCCCACTGACCGCTCTAGGGTTCAGTCTCGCCGGCGACGAGTCTGTCATCGATGACGACCGTGGACCGTTGATCCTTGTTCTAATCGTAGCGCCCAGACTGCCTCGTACCGCTTCGGGTTTTAAGTGCCGCTGACATGCGGGACCAGCCTGTCAATCGCCCTCTGCGCAGTGGAGCGCCACTGGGCCGGCACATTTAGTTTCCCACGCTGACCCAGTAATTCAAATATTGGTTTTTCTATTTTAGACTTAAATCAATTCTGTCCCTTAGTTCAAAAATAAATTCAGGAAGATTTACTGAACCAAATTGAGTGATTCCAATTGTGTTGGAAAGCTACTAAAAATCTCTATCCAAGCCCGTTGGATTTAAATCATTTAGAGTTAGAGATCTCTCCTGGTTAAAATAACAAACAAAAGCTTTTGCACATTCAAACATTTTGATAAAATCAACCATAATAGCTTTTGAGTTGATTCCAACTCTCAAAAATCACATTTAACCATACCTATCTGAATAGGTAATAATATTAAGGTTTGCATGCAGTGCCTTTGGACTAGTACCAAAATAATGCTATATAGGCATTTCTAGTCATTAATTATTAAACTTAAACTTATTAAAATGTGATCCAACCCTTAAATCACATTCCCATGTGTTAGAATATGTGGTGATGACATGTGTCCATATGATCCCATATTTTAATTGGAGAATATTAAATCTTAGTTAATTTCAATGAGTAAAAATTACTTTTCTCAAATAAAAAGAATAAAACTAGCTCATTAAACCTTTTGATGCTTGTGATGATAATAGATCATAAAATATGTGCCTTGGTGTGCTAAGTAGACTAGTTAAGTATTGTTTGGTGATTGTGTATTCCGTATGTATTTATAGACGATAGTACCAACCAAGTCTTCGAGGAGGAGGAGTTCTACCAAGAGGAGGAGGAAGAAAACTTCAACCACTGCACTACCCAAGGCAAGCTAACACTTGCAAGTATTATACTTAGCAAGTCATCTTTAGCAATGCAAGCTAACCCTTGCAAACTAGATAACCTAAGCAAATGCATTAGGCATGCTTTGGCTATACCATTTTTGACTTATACCTATTCCAAGTTTTATTTACAAGCTTTACCTTCTTTACTTGACCAAAGTACTTTAATTGTTTAAAGGTAGCATAAAGATTATAAAACTTGACCTATATAGTTAGACTTATATGTCATTCTATGGCATGAGATTGAGATTAGCATCCCACATTAGTGAACACTCTTAACTTAGTAGTTGGAACTAAATCAAAACTTGATTCACTTTAGATGGGAATACTAGTGAAAAGGACTTGTGAAAACCTTGGAATGATGAGTCATTCTATTGAGATGTTTTGACATGTGTTGAGAAACACAAATGGGTTATGATGATGAAAATGTTGAGGCATGAGCCTTAGCCCTTTTATAAAACTGATGGTTGGGTTTAGATGCGATACCATTCCAATTTTACCGTACAACCACAGTACCTGAATTGGGTAAGGCTTAGCCAGAAGTTTATATGCATTAGTATTAGTTCCCTCACGGGAGAGGTTTGAGATGAGGCTATCTCTCAATGTTGTCCACCTCTGCAGTGCCCAAGATGACAGATGGTCATGGTTGGGAGGCCATGCTCATAGGAGATGTGCTTATACTAGGGTGTGTAAAGGAAAGGTTATGATTGATTATCTGCATACTAAGTATGATGATTCAGGATTATCCCTGACAGATGTATCGAATCTTGTGGTGAAGTGTACCACCTCTGCAGAGTGTCAAACTATTCGAATAGCCACGTCTGTGGTTATGGACAGTTGGAGTGGCCATACTGTTCCGTTGTCAGATGTTCTCAAAACAACTTATGAAATAAATTGTGACATGACTTGACCACAATAGAGTTGTGACTATGATAACTAAGTTCCCACTTAAGTGTTTTCAAACTTCTTTTATCTTTCTTCGTTTCTGAACTCAGCTTAGGTTTCAAACTGAACTTTACAAATAAACTTAGAGTTAGCATTCCTACGAAAACTATCTTACTTGTTAGTGATAGTTTGTGAGTACTTAAAGAGTACTCATGGCTTTTGTCCCTGGCTATTACTATGGCCATACTATGAAGGAGATTACCAAGATGAAGGATAGCAGGACGGCTATGATAACTAGGACTATCTCCCATCGTCAGCATTTCCTGTGACTCTGAAGATGGACCCCACCGCTACACTATTCATTCCGCTACTTGATTGTACTAAGACTGGATCCTGAGATCCTTTATTTGTGTAACACGTTATTATGGTTTGTAATGGATGATGTACTGTGATATCCAATCTGTTATGTCTCACAAAAATGGTAATCCTGGGATTGCGATGTATGGCATAACAGGCATCTAGGATTAAAAATCTGGGTGTTGACAGATCTCGACCTCATCGTTTAGTGTCGGGACATTTCCAGCACCATCAGGATAGTCGCATGATGCAAGCTGCTGTACAATCGTATCGCCAACAACGAAAGTACAAAATGGATTGTCCACCATTGGAATTAACCCTGCTTACTGATGCATCATCCTGCTTATTGGTTCGACGAGCACTATGACGATACGAGGGTACATCGTCTGCACGACACGGTGTATGATGTGGTGCCCCTTGACCATCCTCGGCGCACGACCATCCTGTCCTTCATGCGCGGAAAATTCTGGGTTGGCATGAACGGCGACTGGATCGCCGTGGTGGACCAGCGCGGGGCCTAGTGCCTAGCAAACATCTACACCTATCGAGTAATGGACCTTCCATCGACGGATACTTGCGACATTGCGGCCGCCTCACATCCAGTATATAACCTGTAATGCTACTAGCCAGCCAGGGTTCCCCTAGTTACATGTAGTCATTTCTAACCTCATTCACATTTCAAAAGTTTCTTTTTTGGCGAATCCGCGGGTATGGAAAAAAGTTCAATACGTCGTGGGATGGATCTCTTGAGCTGTTGAAGATCGTAATCTCCAGAGTGCCCAAAGAAGCTGGGGGTTACATGGAATATAAGCTCCTCGCGTTGTTCGACGGTGAAATCGCCTACCTGGAAGGCGGTAGCCAAGTTTGGAGATGTCTGGAGCTTTCAGGTCTTAGAATACGATAGTACTATGATGCCATTGAACACGGTGGCCTCACTTTTGCGGTCACAAGTCAAGGCTGCACCTACTGTTAGGATCCCACATCGGGAGGTAATTATAGTTCCATGATGATACATTGCGAGTGATTCAGTGAAGTTATTCTTTAACTACCTTGTTTATGTTTTACCTTTCGTATGACTGAATGTGCACACGCTTTATGTCCTAAAAAATGAATGAACCATTGCTAGTAATGAATTAGTTCCAGTAATATGCCTTCCAAAAATATAGTGTATGACGGCATCCCTGCACTACTAAGTTCGTTCATTGTCAAAATATGAAAGGTATTATTAACCAGCATATCAATTGTGAGCGCAACACAGTGAAGCCGGGTTTCTTTATCTGTTTGTACTTTCAGGCCCTCCTCGGATTATAGGAATCACATAGGATTTTTGTAGGACATCAATCTTTCCTTTTTGGATTTTTCCTTGGCATTCAGAGGAATTGTGTAGGATTTGGATCCTTAGGATTTTTTTTCTATAAATAGTTCTTTGATTCGAAATAGTATAATCCTTAGTAATTAATTCAAAGGATTACATTGCACTCTATTTTGGAGGAAAATTTCCATCCACTCCAACCTCTTTGTACAATTCCTTTGGTTTTCATGTGTAATCAAACACCACTTGATCCAAAATACTATAGGCATGGAACGGTTTCTTATGCGTATTGCCCAAGTTTTTAGTACTTGGATTTTCAAGCTTCCTAGCAAACTTTGCACACTTCAGTGACTTCTTGTCGATTTAACGAAATTAGATAAAACTTGAGCTACAAATAAGCGCGATAGATTGCTCTTGAATTAAATGTATTTTCGTAGGTAGATGGGTGCATCTTCTTCTAGTAAACAATGTCGTCGATGTGAGTTTCTAACTATGAGAAAAGAAAATCCTTAGTTTTCCGAGTGATGACGAGATGGTTCTTTTATGTAAAGAAAGTCTGAAGAATATGGATCTTAATGCCATAAGCCAAGATTTTAGACATATAATGTGGACCAACGTGTTTTACTTACGATTCCCATGTTTTATGAGTTTTCCAACTCCCTATGTAGCTAATTAACTTTGCCCCACTTGAATGACTTCATGCCTATATTTATCGAAATTTGGTCAAACTTTAACTACAACAACTAAATTATTGTAGGTTCCTTCTAAAGAATTACAAAAAACTTTTGGAGGTGTACCCATTGGGGGCTGAGTTAATATATCAGAAAACAACCAAGAGTTTTGACAATAGGTTTTTAACTCCTTTCTAATTGAGATTTTGCATCTTGACAATTTAACAAAAAATTAGCTCAAACTTGAGCTACAAGTAAGCGCAATAGATTTTTCTTTAATTAAATGTCTCTTTGGAGGTAGTGGATGCATCTTCTTGTAGTAATCAATACCGACGGTGTGAGTTTCCAACTATCAGTAAAGAACATTCTCAATTTTCCAATGAGATTATTGTTCATTTTCGTAAGCAAAGTCCAAAGGATATGGACCTGAACGCCACAAGCTAAGCTTTCAGACATATATAGTGGACCCTCATGTTGTACTTATGATTCCCGTGCTTTATGAGTTTTCAAACTTATTCCTATAGCTAACTTTCCCCACTTGAAATTGATTTTATGTCGATTTATTGAAATTAGTTCAATTTTGAACTACAAGTAAATTGTAGGTTGCATTGAAAGTTTTACGTTTTTTGGAGGTAACCATTGGGGGTTGATTTAATATATCACAAACCACCACCGATAGTTTTTACAACAAGTTCAACTTCTTGCTAAGATTTTGCATCTTGACAATTTAACGAAATTATATCAAACTTGAGCTACAAGTAAATGCGATAGATTGCTCTTGAGTTAATTGTCTTTTCGGAGGTAGATGGGTGCATCTTCTTGTAGTAAACAATGTCGTCGATGTGAGTTTCCATATATCAGGAAATATCAATCTTAATTTTCCGAGTGACGACGAGATTGTTCCTTTCTGTAAAGACAGTCTGAAGAGTATGGATCTGAATGCCACAAGCCATGTTTTTAGACAACTTATCTTACCACCATATAGTGTATGAATAACTTTGAATATTGACCGTTGGATTGAGACTCGTGAATCCAAACATTTCTAGCCATTGGATCTTCTTTTCCATTCTACCATCTAAAAGATTCTATTGATATTCTTGAACACAATGAATGCACTGTGCATAAACCTCTCAAAACACATGTCTCCATCATACTAGAATCTTCTCCCTCGTTTCTCTAGACCATGTCACCAAAAATTTCAAGTGTTAGGCAGCTAATAATCTTTGACTTCTACACATGATGATACAAAGTAGAAGAACCAAATATACACCCATACTTTATAGATGTTGATCAAATTTATATTTTTTCCACTTTACCTATTATAATTTTATATAGTGATGATATGCCAGACGTCTATTATCTGAGCCTCACGTGTAGGGAACGTGCAAGTTACTAGTATCTTATCTTATATTATCTTATCTTACCATTAGATAGTGTACGAATAACTTTGAATGTTGACCGTTGGATCAAGACTCATGAATCCCTGCATTTTTAGCCATTTGATCTTCTTTTCCATTCTAGCATCTAGAAGATTCTATTAACAGTCTTCGACATAATGAATACTATGCACAAACCTCAAAACAAACTTCTCCGTTATACTAGAAGCTTCTCCATTGTTTCTCTAGACCATGCATGTGATCAAAAATTTCATGTGTTAGGTAGCTAATAATCTTAGACTTCTACATGATTTATTTTTGAGAAATAGACTTCTACATGATGATACAAAGTACAAGGATCAAATATACACCCATACTTTATAGATGTTGCTCAAATTTATAATTTGTTGTGCTTTACCAATTACAATTGTATATAGTGATGATATGGCATACATCTACTACCTGAGTCTCACGTGCAACTTACTAGTAGCTAATAATCATTGACTTCTACATGATCTTACCACTACATAGGGTACACACAACTTTGAATATTGACTATTGGATCAAGACTCGCGAATCCCAACATTTTCAGTCATTGGATCTTCTTTTCCATTCTAGCAGCTTGAATATTCTATTGATAGTCTTCTTTAGAATCAACTATATAGTGTACGGATAACTTTGAATGTTGAATGTTGGATCAAGACTCGTGAGTCCCAGCATTTCTAGCTGTTGGATCTTCTTTTCCACTCTAGCATCTAGAAGATTCTATTGATAATCTTCGGTACAATGAATGCTACGCACAATCCTCAAAACACACTTCTCCACCATACTAGAATCTTCTGCCTTGTTTCTCTAGACCATGTTATCAAAAATTTCATGTGTTAGGTAGCTAATAATCTATGACTTCTACATGATGATACAAAGTACAAGGATCAAATATACACCCATATACTTTATAGATGTTGATTAAATTTATAATGTTTTGTGCTTTACCAATTATAATTTTATCTAGTGATGATATGTCACACGCCTACTATCTGAGTTTCCTGAGCAACTTACTAGTAGCTAATAATCGTTAACTTTACCACTATATAGTGTACAAACAACTTACTGAATATTGACCGTTGGATCAAGAGTCGTGAATCCCAACATTTCCAGTCGTTGGATCTTCTTTTCCATTCTAGCATCTTGAAGATTCTATTGATAGTCTTCATTACAAACCACTATATAGTGTACGAATAACTTTAAATATTGACCGTTGGATCAAGAGTCGCGAATCCCAACATTTCTAGCTGTTGGATCTTCTTTTCCATTCTAGCATCTAGAAGATTCTATTGATAGTCTTTGGCATAATGAATGCTATGCACAAACCTCAAAACACACTTCTTCATCATACTAGAATCTTCTCACTTGTTTCTCTAGACCATGTTATCAAAAATTTCATGTGTTAGGTAGCTAATTATCTTTGACTTCTACATGATGATACAAAGTACAAGGACCAAATATACACCAATACTTTATAGATGTTGATCGGATTTATATTTTTTTGTGCTTTACCAATTATAATTATATATAGTGATGATATGTCATACGTCTACTATCTAAGTCTCACGTGTAAGGCACGTACAACTTACTAGTATATATAGTGGACCAACATGTTGTACTAACGATTCCTATGTTTTATGAGTCTTCAAACTTCCTAGCTAACCCCGCAACTTGAATGACTCTATGTAGATTCATCAAAATTAGGTCAAATTTGAACAACAAGTAAATTGTAGGTTGTTTTGAAAGTTTTAAGAAAAAGCTTTTGGAGGCACCCATGGGACAGTCAATTAATATACTCCCTCTGACCCAAATTAATCGACTTGGATTTGTTTAGATTGGGTTGTATCTAGACATGATTTAGTATTATATACATCCGAATCTTAACAAATTTGAGTCAACTAATTTGGGTTAGAGGGAGTATCAGAAACCACAGAGAGTTTTGACAAGAGGTTCAACTTTTTCCTAAGATTTTGCATCTTGACAAACTTGAACTACAAGTAAGCGTCTATACTTGTCTCGAATTAAATGTCTTTTCAGAGTTAATTAATGAAAAAGAAAGTGACATAATAACTTAGCTACTTACCATAACATCACACATACCAAGACTAGTATATAATTCTATAACATAATTAATTAGGCTTTTGTGTGACACTACACACATGTTATTGCCCACTATTAAGGTACATGTGAAAGTTACTAGTATAAGTTATTTAGCACTATGTGACCATCCTAAATCAGAACGGAGGTGTACGTACTGTATGCCTTAAAGGCACTTGTTCCGCTGCGCTTCAAGCTGTTCACCACTCGTGTCAGCTCTAACTGGTCAGACGGATAAAGCCACTGACTTATTGATTTGGTATTGTATATGGTCGATCTTCTTCCATCACTGATAGAAAATAAATTCTTCTGCCACTTCCAGGCGCATGCTTTCGTGGAGCTACAACCAGTAGCTCAGACGACTACTACCCCCGCGCGGCGCTCGAGCAATTGCGACCGTCTTTTCATAATGGACGGGATGCATTAGACAATAGATTTTCTTTTGATGGATGGTTGATATTTTTGAGAGATTGTCGACTTTTTTTCTTTATTGAACCGAGAGATGTTTGATTTTGGGTCCGGTAACAGGGGCGTAGAGGCCGACAGGGGAGAGGAAATTGGCGGTAAGGCAGGCAGGCTTATTTGAGGTTGTAGCGTGTGGGTGTACCGATGGTACTGCCATACTGGTAGCCCATTTTGTGAGCATTTTGTTGTTGTACTACACAAGAGTTTTCGAGAGTAGTAGTATTCTATTTTTGGTTCCTTAATTACCGGTGGAGCCTTTATGTGTTTATTAGTTACAGTAGTAGTAGTACAGTAGTACTTGTTCCAAATGTGACTGCACAAGATGATGAATGTAGAAGATCAAAGGATTATTACGTTCAGCAAGAGGAGCTCCGAGTATACTCCAAACCATCTCTCTGCCATGACCATTTATTTGCGAGGACAGTACAACTCCATCCCGTGCTAGGCTAGCGTATGATGTACTACTCCTAGAAAGGCCTGACCTATTTACTCGATAGGCACCAGGAAATGCAGAAAAGAGAGAAAAACCACGCTCGGCAGGCGGTACGATTTCAATCGATTAATTATATTTTCCTTTGCTCTCCGTCCTCTTCCTCTCCATCTTCTCGCTGATCCCCACTCGCCCACCTTTAGCACACGCCAACGCAACCATGCCGCTTTCGGAGCATCTCTGTAGCCCAGTTTGACAGGTACTGTAGATTTATCAGAGAGAAAGAAGGCACGCTTGGTTTATTTCATTCTGTATTTCTCTTTGCTTTGATCTCCATCCTCACTTCACCTCCAGCATCCCGGTGATGACCATTACCACTTGTACACCAATACAGGCACGCGCCAACGCCGCCATGCCGCTTTAGGATCAGCTCCGGCGCCCAGTTTGATAGATTGTTTTCCGTCTCGCCCTGCCAGCTGCCGCTTGCTCTCTCCTCCAAAACCCCTAATCAAAACCAAACGCCATCGCCCCCACCTGCTCGAGCCCTTCCTCGGGATGGCCCAATTGATCGATGACAATGACACTTCTAGGGTGTTTTCCGATGGCCCCCTTGAAGAAATCTTTGCTAGATGCAACGTCATCACCGCCGCAAGCGTCGCTGCCTGCTGCAAACGTTATCTTTACTCAGGGACACATAGTGCATCCCTGTCGAAATCTCATCTGTTTGGTCTCCCTTGTGTTCTTCACTCTCCTCAACTAAGGTACCGCGTGAGTACAATGTCTTCTACCGCGATAATCGCATGAAGCAGTTCTACAGGGGCAGCTACTATTGCGGCAAGGGCAAGAAGAAGCCACAGAAGAATTTCGGGTGGACCTTGTGCGAGCTGATGCCGCTGGAAAAGTCCTCCTCCGATGCTGTGATGCCAGATTGTGAGGGTAAGAAGTGGGCAGGCACCCATGGAGATTGGATCGCCACTGTTGGCCTCGCTTGGAACTAGGAGCTTGTGAATGTGTTCACTCGTCGCCGGATTCCTCTACCAGCGATTTTCGATTTTGAGGCCACACTCGAGGTACTTAAGTTTATCGCGGCTGGTCAGCCTACTAATCTACTGAAGATAGCCATTTGCCGAGTTCCCACAGTTGCTGGGAGCTATAAGAATTTCTCTGTCCTGGCCATCTTCGACACGGTAATTGTCTTCCTTGATGGTTCTCATGGTATGTGGATGGTTCTTGAGAACCAGTTCAGCATGTTCAGCTACCGCGATGCAATTATCCACAATGGAGTTGTCTATGCTGTAACTCAGATTGGCAATGTTTATGCATGGGATCCTCGGGCATGGGGTAAAATTTCCATCCTTAAATTTTGAAGCTTCATCATTCAAATTTTGCTCAGCTGACCTCTGAATGTGCTTTCCTTGCAAGGTCCTGTGCATCTTCCGGGGCCACCTGAATTAGACGGTAATCGTGAGTACAGTCTAGATATGTGGTGGTTAGAAAGATCTCCTGATGGTGGTAGCTTTATTCTGATCAATATTGTGGGTGTTAGTGCTAGGCGGTATGACACCAGTTCTCCTGTGGCTGAAAATGTTGGTTATCATCACGGCCGCAATATTCACACCTATTCTACTGGGTTTTGCTGCCATGTGTTCTCGATTAACACTAGTAGGTTACTTCCACTAAGGCAATGGCAGAGGGTTTTAGACCTTGGAACATTTTCTATCTTCCTTGGATTGAACTATCCAATTACCATTCCAGTTACCGCGGTAGGACTTGGCCCTGGAGATCTAACGTGGAGCAACTATGTATACACCTCGCCGCATGCAGTTAGTCTCGGTGGATTTAATATTTGTCCTAAAATATGTCGCATCAGTATGAATGCTCAAGACGCTATTGTTGGTTTCTCAACCAACATTGGCTGGAATTTCCCTAAAAAAACATTGGCTGGAATTGGCGGCAGACTCCGTTGTGGTTCATCCCAAGCTTGGCCAACGCGAAGGATTGGAACCGCCATAATTAACGGTTCAAGGGAGATCATATGGAATAGGGATTTGCGTATCTTGAATTATTTCCTTCGCCTTATTTGTATTGTATGGCCTTAGCCATTAACTTGCTGTACTCTAACACTCATTTCGCTGCAATGTAGTGCAAGGCCTGTGATTTGATCAAACTCTTTCTGTATGCAAGCCATAGTTTTAGTCAGTGTGGGTTGAATACTCTGCAACTCGTTGCGCCCGCACCGCTTTATTATTTGTTGCACTTTCGAGTTCTCAAAAAATGTGAAATAAATCCGAAACATTGGCTATGTTGTATCTTGTGCATCTATAATATTCGGTCCCACAATAAGATCTTATGTGACCTATGTCAATGAAAAATAAAAAACCTAAGCGAACAATATCTTGTGTTCATTTGTCCATTTTGTGGTGGATAGGCCATGTACTAGTAATATTTTTGGGATGGAAATTTATAGATGAACTATATAAATATGATCTATGTTCATGATTTATTTCACATTTTCTGAAAACTTGGAAGTGCCAGATGCAACAGCTTATTGCCAGTGTAGCTAGTTGCAAATTGTAATTTCCATCATGGACGTACCTAGTGGCTCTAAGCGCATGGTGCATGCAGATTCTCACTCGCAGGTGGAGCCGACCTTAACAGGGCCCACATGTCAGTGAATCAGAGCCACACAAAGTCATGCACGTTGCCTTACTTGAGCGAAATCTGGTGTCCTTGCACGTCTCTCATTTTGCTGCGCGGTTGCATGTTATACACGTGTAATTCCATGTAGCTTGTACTAGAACATATATGAACGCATGCAACATGCCAAAAATACCACGTACACACCCGTATTATGCATTATATCCAGTGTATATATTTTTGGTTCTGTGCTATGAGTTCTGCAGTAGGTGAAAAAGACGAAAGTACATGTGTCCATGTCGCAACTACTACTAGTTGTACTAGTTTGTCCTCCTATTTTCTGTTAAAAATACTACTACACTATGTTGAAATGAAAGCTGTAAAAAGAAAACCCTCTGGTCAAACTGATGTGACTAGACAATACTACACCTCTGATACGTAGTAAGTAGGAGTATTGTGAAATTATTAGCTATGTGGCGTGCTAGTCTAACATACAGTAAAGTCTAGGCGGCATCTCCTCAATGCTACTGTTGACTAGACAGAGCAAGCAAGTAAAATCTCCTCCCTCGTTTTGTTTCTTTGCCTCTCCATCTTCTTCCCTATTCCCCACTCTGCCTACGATCTCCCCCATGCTCTCTCTTCTAACGCTCCCCTCCTCCTGCAGAAAACCCCAGTCGCACTTGGTATCCGCCTAAATCCATCCGGCTGTGATGGCCGAATCGAAGATCAGCGGGCGATGCAAGTGGGATCAACTTAGCACGGACGATGTTGTAGCATCCCAAAACTTTAATCCAAGTGATCAAGATCAAATCTACCCAATTAAGGGTTAACAAAAACTTTTCCATTTAAAAATCTTTAAGCATTCATATGTGTGTGCATTTAAATAGGAGTTGTTTTGAATTTCCATGATTGAGTGATCTATTGATTGTAAAATGACTCTAAGGTGAATTACACATCGTCTAGATCATCCCCAAGCAAATCCCAAAGAAAAATAAATCAAAAAGAATTAAATAAGCAAATGGTCACTTGTGCCATTTTAATCACCTAGCCTACTTTGGCTATTCCTAGCACTCAATATCAAACAGAAACAATTGTGGTTCTTTGCACCCCTTGCTAGTACAAGTAGTGATGTGCCAAGGACCACTTTGTGATCTCCCAAAAACATTCAAACTCTAATTTTAAATGACATTTGAAAATTGAATCTAGTTCATATGTCTAGATACCACTTTTTCAAAAACCACTCAAATGAACTCCATTTCAAAATCCCAAGCAAACCTAGATGCTTAAGCATAAGATGAATCACTCCACCAAAAATCTTTCAAAAATTCAAAAGTTTCTCTCATGCGGCCATTTGATCGAACACCTTGTTAGTAGAATCATTATGGCCTAACTAATACTGTTTTCGAGCAAATCTTGTCGAGCCAATTGATGCACATTGATCACCTTGGTCTCTCCCAGGCCCAACCATACCAAAACCACCCCATGCCCTAGCCCCTGGCGCCAGTGCACCGCCACCCCGACGCCATGCTCGCCGGCCAAACGTGCACAAGCCACAGGCGACCACCAGCCCCTCTCTGCCGCTCCACAGTCCACCCCACGGCCCCTGCTAGCCACTAGACCACCTCAGAGTCACACCGCCCTTTCTCTCTGCGTGTAGCCAGAGCGCGATCGCCGCCAGCACCCCACAGACCACGCCTCGACACCAAATCGCACACGTCGCTCTGCCTCGACACCCACACCCCCCGGCCACGGCCATGCACCGCCGCACGACCCACAGTCACCGGGAACCACATCGAGCACCGCCCCTGTCTCCCAGAGCGCGGGAAGCCCCTGACCAAATGCCACCGCCCCTAGCCATGCCATGACGCTGTAGAGGACTGCAAGCAGACCGCCCATCTTCCGCCTACCTCGCCCACGCTGGTAGCCCTCTGTATCGCTGTCACCGACGAGCTCCGCCCACACCCGTCGGTCCACTCATCGAGCCTATATAAGCAAGCCTCCCAGCACCATTTCTTCACACCACCACTCTCCTCTCTCCACTGACCCGTTTCCCTCTCTCGCCGGAGCCGCTCGAGCAGCACATCGCCGGAATTGCGCTGGAGGTAGCTGCTGCAGAGGTGGAGAAGTCCCTATCGATTTCGTCCACCTCAGCCCCTGCCGCAACCTCGCCTGAGCCCGCTGTCATTGTCCAGTTCGTTTGCCCACTCGCCGCACTAGCTGGAGCCCTGGTACGTCCCCCGTAGACCCCCACCGACCGTTCTAGGGTTTAGTCTCACCGGCGACGAGCCTGTCATTGACGATGACCGTGGACCGTTGATCCTTGTTCTAATCGTAGCGCCCACATTACGCCGTACCGCTTCGGGTTTTAAGTGCCACTGACATGCGGGACCAGCCTGTCAGTCGCCCTCTGCGCCACGGAGCGCCACTGGGCCGGACCATTTAGTTTCCTGCGCTGACCCAGTAATTCAAATATTGGTTTTTCTATTTTAGACTTAAATCAATTTTCTCCCTTAGTTCAAAAATCAATTCAGGAAGATTTACTGAACCAAATTGAGTGATGCTTGTGATGATAATAGATCATTGAATATGTGCCTTAGTGTGCTAAGTAGACTAGTTAAGTATTGTTTGGTGATTGTGTATTCCATATGTATTTATAGACGATAGTACCGACCAAGTCTTCGAGGAGGAGGAGTTCGACCAAGAGGAGGAGGAAGAAAACTTCAACCACTACACTACCCAAGGCAAGCTAACACTTGCAATTATTATACTTAGCAAGTCATCTTTAGCAATGTAAGCTAACCCTTGCAAACTAGATAACCTAAGAAAATGCATTAGGCATGCTTTGGTTATACCATTTTTGACTTATACCTATTCCAAGTTTTATTTACAAGCTTTACCTTCTTTACTTGACCAAAGTCCTTTACTTGTTTAACGGTATCATAAAGAGTATAAAACTTGACCTATCTAGTTAGACTTATATGTCATTCTATGGCATGAGATTGAGATTAGCATCCCACATTAGTGAACACTCTTAACTTAGTAGTTGGAACTAAATCAAAACTTGTGAAAACCTTGGAATGATGAGTCATTCTATTGAGATGTTTTGACATGTGTTGAGAAACACAAATGGTTTATAATGATGAAAATGTTGAGGCATGAGGCTTAGCCCTTTTATAAAACTGATGGTTAGGTTCGGATGCAATACCATTCCAATTTTACCGTACAACCACAATACCTGAATTGGGTAAGGCTTAGCCGGAAGTTTATATGCATTAGTATTAGTTCCCTCACATGAGAACTTTGAGCTGAGGCTGCCTCTCAATGTTGTCCACCTATGCAGTGCCCAAGATGACAGATGGTCATGGTTGGGAGGCCATGCTCATAGTTAAGCTTGGGGATGTTGATCCATTGCAAATGTATCTATAACTTTTGATGTTCCATGCTTGGTTTTATCTACTTTCTTATGTTTTGTTCCAACTTTGGAGTACTTTTCATAGACTTTCTTGGACTAACCTATTAACAAGAGCCACAGTGCCAGTTGCCTGTTTTCTGCTGTTTTTGGTTCCAGGAAATTCAGAAAATCAATATTCTCGGAATTGGACGGGACAAAAGCCAAAGTTCCTATTTTACCGGAAGACTCACGGAGCGAGAGAGGCGGAGGAGGGCCTGGCCACAACATATGGTGGCACGGGCTAGCCCTGGCCGCGCCACCAGGTGGTGTGGGCCCCCTGGCGAGCCACCGACCTTGCCTCTTTCGCCTATAAGAGCCTCCCGATACCAAAACCCTAGATCGTCAATCAGAAATCCACGAAAAGTTCCGCAACGCCACCGCCACCGAAGGGGAGATTCGGGGGACAGAAAGTCTCTATTCCGGCACCCTGCCGGGACAGGGAAGTGCCCCCGGAGCCATCTCCATCGATCTCCACCGCCATCTCCATCACTATTGCTGATTCCCATGATGAGGAGGGAGTAGTTCTCTCTCGAGGCTAAGGGTTCTACCGGTAGCTATGTGTTCATCTCTCTCTCTATGCATGATCTTATTGAGATGATGAGCTTGTAATCTATAGATCTACATTGCTACTCAAGTGCTTTAATAGATCTCTGCTCTCCCCATGTGTGTGAAAGTGACAGCGTGCACACCATGGTGGCACTTAGGCTAGAGATTACAAATACTTGTTATGAGTTATATTTGGAGTTGGATGTTTCTATGAAATTGTGATGTTTGTTGGACTCATCTAGTACTCAAGGTGACAGTGTGGGGTTTCTAGATGGGAAATATGAACTTTGAGGTGTGCTGTTATAGCCCTACCATCGATTAGAGTGTCCAACCGAAGAGTAGTTAAGAGTAGTATCATGAAGAGAAGATACTTATATGAGAGTGTTGACTAGTGAAATTATGATCCCTAGGCCTTGTTTCTTAGCATTCAAACACCATTTGCTATTAGATCTATTACGTTCTTGTTTGCTTCCATCTTTATTTCAGTTTTACTTTAGTCTTTTCCACACCATCAAGCTATCTTCTATCACCGTTTCCACTTATATTTATCTATACCACTTGTATGTCACTATCTCTTCGCCGAACTAGGGCACATATACACCTGACAAGTGTATTGGGTGTGTTGGGGACACAAGAGACTTCTTGTATCTTGATTGCAGGGTTGCTTGAGAGGGGATACCTTTGACCACTTCCTCCCTGAGTTAGATAAACCTTGGGTGATCCACTTAAGGGAAAACTTGCTGCTGTTCTACAAACCTCTCCACTTGGAGGCCCAACAACTATCTACAAGAATAGAAGTGCGTAGACATCAAGCTATTTTCTGGCGCTGTTTCCGGGGAGGTAAGGTAAAAGGTATTCACACCGGAGGATTAAAGAAGAAGAACCTCCCACGGCAAACGCCTATTTTCTGGCGCCGTTGCCGGGGAGGTAAGGTAAAAGGTACTCACATCCTCCGGTGTGAGTGCTCGAAGTTATTTCCTTTAGATTCTGCAATTTTGTCTTTTTGTTTCTTGTTTTCACAACTTAGGCTTAATGGAAAACAACAACAAAATTAGAGAGCTTTATAGTATTTATCTTGAGTTAGGACATGAAGTGTTTGAAGAGAAAATTAAAAAACCTATGGAACTTTATTTGCATGCTAATAGCAATGTTATTAGTATGAATTCTTTGAACACCATTATTTCTAATGCTATGGAGAAGTCTAAGCTTGGGGAAGCTAGTTTTTATGAAAATGATCTTTTTAGTTCCCCAGCTTTGGAAGATAGCTATTCTATTGCTTATGATGATACCAAACCTCCAATATATGATGATTACAATGATGAATATGATATTTTCAGTCCACCTACTATTGAGGAGGAAATTAATTAGGATTACAATATGCCTCCTATATTTGACGATTATGGTGATGAAAATAATAATGATAGCTATTTTGTTGAATTTGCTCCCACTACAATTAATAAGAATGACTATGTTTATGTGAGGAGTATTAATTCTTTTATGCATGTGGCTCATGATAAGAATGTTTTATGTGATAGTTATATTGTTAATTTTATTCATGATGCTACTGAAAGTTATTATGAGAGAGGGAAACATGGTTTTATGTATCTCAACAATATTAAGTTTCCCCTCTTTATGTTGAAAATTTTGAAGTTGCACTTGTTTTGCTTTCCTATGCTTGTTGCTTTGTGCTTTCATGACTTGTTCCTTTACAAGATTCCTATGCATAGGAAGTGGGTTAGACTTAAATGTGTTTTGAATTTTCTTCTTGATGCTCTCTTTTACTTCAATTCATATTTCTTATGTGAGCATCTTCTGAAACTATCATGCCTAACTTAAAGGCGTTAAAGAAAAGTACTTATTGGGAGATAACCCAAAAGTTTTAGATGAGTCTTGGAAGTTATTACTTCAGTAATAACCAATCCTTATCCTTTTTATTTGCTTTTTGTGCCAAGAGTAACCTCTAATGAGAGAGAAGTAATGCTTGGGAAAGTTGCTGTCCCGAAACAGATTTCTATGCTTCACCGTAAAAATTCATGTAAAATCTCTGGATGTCCTTTTGAGGCGTGAATTTTTTTGCTTCTGCCCCAAGTTGTTATCTAACTTTTTTTAGTTCAACACTTTTTTATTTGAGCAACATAATGTCTTCGAAAAAATTCGTCTTTACCTGCTGGTCTGTTTTGAAAGATTTCTGCAATTTTTTGCATTTGCTTCTTGTTGGTTCGTTTTTGAGTTCTTTTGGGGAATTGAGATTTTTGAGGGAAGTTCTAAAGTAGCTAGTGTTCTAATGGAAGTTTATTGGTGTTAGAACTGAACCTAAAGACCTATTATCTTGAGTGCACTAATGTTGCTAATAAAGATTGTGTGAAGTTTTGTATGAAGGAAAATTTTCAGGTGTATGGAAGGAATGAGTAATGAGATGAAGGGCGGACTAAAGCTCAAGCTTGGGGATGCCACGCGTGTCGCCCCAAGAAATATCCAAGAAGTACAAGCATCAAAGCTTGGGGATGCCGAAGGCATTCCCTTCTTCATCAATAAAAATCCCAGGTTTCTTTCAAACGCTTTATTTTTATTGTTTCATGCACAGTTGTGTTTTTCTTGGAGCGTCTTCTTTTTTGTTTTCGTTTTGGTTTTTTGTTAGATTTTGTTTGCTTAGTTTGCTGAATAAATTGGTTGGACCCCCTCTTTTATACATTGGTTTGCAAATAGTTTGGTTTGGATTGGAAAGAGTAGGAAAGTTCATGCTTTTATGGTAAAAAGAGCTCGTTTTTGACTATGGCCTATGCTTTGTCATGCCATGCTTGATATTGTTTTGGCTTTATGCTTAGTATTCTTTGCTGTAGCATGACTTGTTATAAACAATTGAGATTGCTTAATGTGCCTTGGATGAATCATGCGTTGTTTTAGCATATTAAAGCATAGTATAGTGGTATTCTCCTTTGATGCTTTATTTGGGTTGACTTGGCGCATGCTCACACCATGTTATGACTATCTCAAGTCACCATAGCCTTTATGATCCTTTAGTTTTCAACCTGTAGTATCACTTTATGCTTTGATCAATGATGTTTTGTCGCTCTACATGATTATGGCCATTGTTGCTCTCTTAGTTTGTCGCTCCCAGTATTTTGCTAGCCTCCGCAACCAAGTATGAGTTCCACTCATGCATACAACTCCCTAAACCAAGTTATTCCAAAGAGTCCACCATACCTACCTACTAGCATATGCTATTCCAAGTATATTCATGCTTTTGTTTACCTTCCAAATTTAACTTGTTATGAGAAAACTAGTGATTAAAGCTCTCACGAACTTGATGGCACACTTTACTTTTCTTGCCCTTAATAAACTTGAACCATTGTGTCGTCTATGTTGTATATGCTTGCACTTATTTGTTGGGGATTAGCAGAACCATGCTATCATGGGGAACGCTTTCAACATTGCACTGGTACTTTGTACCTAGTTGATATCATGCTCTTTTGTCTATGGATGTCGTCGGTGTGAAATGAAAGGGGAGCTTGTAAGTCCATGGAGTTATGTATATGTGTTAGAGAAACGCCTGGGCCGCTGGTCTAATCCATGCTGACATGGTGGAAACCTGCAACGTAACCATAATGAGTTGTCTATGAAGCATTCTTCTTATAAAAAAAGAGTATTATATTGTGAAAAAAAAGAGAAAAAAATAGATTATGAAAAGAGGAAAGAGAGAAAAAAGCACCATATTCCCATGGTAAATAAGAAGATTGCTGAGATGCTCATTGTCTGCTTGCCTTGTAATTTTGATATGGGGATTCTTCCGTATCATCGGGCAAGGGGTACCCCGTTGGTGGTTCTCTATGATACACATGTACTTACGATGACAAGAACTTACCGGTGTCTAAACTTGAGTAGCATGAGGAGCGGCCCTCGTATTCAAGGGACATGAGATTCCTAACTTATACTTCCTCAAGCATATACACCATAGTTTGTTCACTTTAACCTTAATCACTTCAAGATGCTTATGATAGGGGCATTGAGAGCTGAAAGCTATAAGTACCATAATTTTTGGAAGCTCTTTATGAGACTTGAATCCCTACCTCCTTTTATAAACAGGCCTTTCTTCCAATTATATATTGAGTCTCCACCTTCTATCTTTATGCACTTACTTTGAGAGCATAGTGGCCATTCTTAGTTCTATGTGCATTGTCCCAAGACTAGTTGATTGATGCATATTTTGATATTGCTTGTTTTAAACTATTGTATCTAGTCACTCTTATGAACTTTGAAGGTGTCCTATGCATTGATATTTGCTACTCTATGAGGGACAAGCTGAATACTTTTATGCTATGTTTTCTTTATGTGAAACAAACAAACGTCTTGCAAAGCATTGTTATTCATGAATCTTTTGTTTGTGCCTTTTCATGGTGCAACATAGTTTCTTTGTCTTATTGCTAGAACTTTGTATTTCATGTTATGATTGAAGTACTATAATCCCAGCTATCAATGTTTTACAAATACTTTGATCAAGTTTATGATGGTGCATGTCACCTCAAAAATTATTCTTTCTTTTTATCACTTACCTACTCGAGGACGAGCAGGAGTTAAGCTTGGGGATATTGATACATTGCAAATGTATCTATAATTTTTGATGTTCCATGCTTGGTTTTATCTACTTTCTTATGTTTTGTTCCAACTTTGGAGTACTTTTCATAGACTTTCTTGGACTAACCTATTAACAAGAGCCACAGTGCCAGTTGCCTATTTTCTACTGTTTTTGGTTCCAGGAAAGTCAGAAAATCAATATTCTCAAAATTGGACGGGACAAAAGCCAAAGTTCCTATTTTACCGGAACACTCATGAGCAGCCGAGGCGGAGGCGGGCTGGCGCCACACCATATGGTGGCGCGGGCTAGCCCTGGCCGCGCCACCAGGTGGTGTGGGCCCCCTGGCCAGCCACCGAGCTTGCCTCCTTCGCCTGTAAGAGCCTCCCGATACCAAAACCCTAGATCGCCAATCAGAAATCCACGAAAAGTTCCGCAGCGCCGCCGCCACCGAAGGGGAGATTCGGGGGACAGAAAGTCTATGTTCCGGCACCCTGCCGGGAAGGGGAAGTGCCCCCGGAGCCATCTCCATCGATCTCCACCTCCATCTCCATCACCATTGCTGATTCCCATGATGAGGGGGGAGTAGTTCTCTCTCGAGGCTAAGGGTTCTACCGGTAGCTATGTGTTCATCTCTCTCTCTATGCATGATCTTACTGAGATCATGAGCTTGTAACCTATAGATCTACCTTGCTACTCAAGTTCTTTAATAGATCTCTGCTCTCCCCATGTGTGTGAAAGTGACAGCATGCACACCATGGTGGCACTTAGGCTAGAGATTACAAATACTTGTTATGAGTTATATTTGGAGTTGGATGTTTCTATGAAATTGTGGTGTTTGTTGGACTCATCTAGTACTCAAGGTGACAGTGTGGGGTTTCTAGATGGGAAAGATGAACTTTGAGGTGTGCTGTTATAGCCCTACCATCGATTAGAGTGTCCAACCGTAGAGTAGTTAAGAGTAGTATCATCAAGAGAAGATACTTATATGAGAGTGTTGACTAGTGAAATTATGATCCCTAGGCCTTGTTTCTTAGCATTGAAACACCATTTGCTATTAGATCTATTACGTTCTTGTTTGCTTCCATCTTTATTTCAGTTTTACTTTAGTCTTTTCCACGCCATCAAGCTATCTTCTATCAGCGTTTCCACTTATATTTATCTATACCACTTGTATTTCACTATCTCTTCGCCGAACTAGTGCACCTATACACCTGACAAGTGTATTGGGTGTGTTGGGGACACAAGAGACTTCTTGTATCTTGATTGCTGGGTTGCTTGAGAGGGGATACCTTTGATCACTTCCTCCCTGAGTTCGATAAATCTTGGGTGATCCACTTAAGGGAAAACTTGCTGCTGTTCTACAAACCTCTGCACTTGGAGGCCCAACAACTGTCTACAAGAATAGAAGTGCGTAGACATCAAGCTATTTTCTGGCGCCGTTGCCGGGGAGGTAAGGTAAAAGGTATTCACACCGGAGGATTAAAGAAGAAGAACCTCCCACGGAAAACGCCTATTTTCTGGCACCGTTGCCGGGGAGGTAAGGTAAAAGGTACTCACATCCTCCAGTGTGAGTGCTCGAAGTTATTTCCTTTAGATTCTGCAACTTTGTCTTTTTGTTTCTTGTTTTCACCGTTGCCGGGGAGGTAAGGTAAAAGGTACTCACTCGCTGAGTTCGATAAACCTTGGGTGATCCACTTAAGGGAAAACTTGTTGTTATTCTCCAAACCTCTGCACTTGGAGGCCCAACAACTGTCTACAAGAATAGAAGTGCGTAGACATCATTCCCACTTAAGTGTTTTCAAACTTCTTTTATCTTTCTTTGTTTCTAAACTCAGCTTAGGTTTCAAACTGAACTTTACAAATAAACTTAGAGTTAGCATTCCTACTAGAACTATCTTACTTGTTAGTGATAGTTTGCGAGTACTTAAAGAGTACTCATGGCTTTTGTCCCTGGCTATTCCTATGGCCTTTCTATGAAGGAGATTTCCTATGGCCATTCTATGAAGGAGATTACCAAGACGAAGGACAGTAGGACGGCTATGATAACTAGGACTATCTCCCATCATCAGCATTGCATGTGACTCTGAAGATGGACCCCACCGCTACGCTATTCATTCCGCTACTTGATTGTACTAAGACTGGATCCTGAGATCTTTTATTTGTGTAAGACCTTATTATGGTTTGTAATGGATGATGTACTGTGATATCCAATCTGTTATGTCTCGCAAAAATGGTAATCCTGGGATTGCGATGTATGGCATAATAGGCATCTGGGATTAAAAATCCGGGTGTTGACAAGTTGGTATCAGAGCCATCCTGACCATAGCGACCCTAGTTAGAATGGACGTCCGAACAAAAACTTAGTTTCAAAAACCAAAGTGAGTACTTATGAAAAATATTTCCTCTCTTACCCTTGGGAATTATTTCTTTCAAAAAAATTCATGTTCCTCCAAATTCTTAGATTACTACATAAAAATTTGACACACTTGATCACTTCACTAACTCTCTCATCCTAAATTCTTATAGATGGATGCTCAATACAGCAAGTTCTCCTAATTGGGCAACGGAGGCCAATTGATCTTCGAGAGGGATTTGGATGCACTGTCTGAGTTCTTGGAGCGTCCTCATCTGGAATTCCTTGGAGCTCAACTCCCGGGTCCACCAGGAAGAGATTTACAATGGCTAGTGACTGCTGACCTTCGAGGCAAGATAGAAGCACCAGTATCTAGGAGGATTCAGTTCTCAGTGAGGAAGAACAACTGGCTAGATGGATTAGCCAGAGCAATGCATGAAGCCCTCGCACGTCTGTGTGCCCTCAGGGTCAACCTAATCCAAGGAACCCGTTTTGTTCACTATGTAAGGCGTGATTCCATGGGAATGCCGCTAGAGATGCCAAGTCACCCAATACTGAAGCGTCAAGTGAAGAACCTTGACTTCCTACTGTACGAAAGACAGAAGGAGTTGGATAATGGTAGAGAGCTCGCCAACAACAACGTCGCTATTGTAGCCCAGAAGGCCCAGACTTTCTCACTACTCGTCTAGGATTGTCAGTCTCTTTGCCGTCAGCGTGCAAAGAAGGATCGCACCATCGACCGTCCTTGCAAGAAGGTGGCCGACCTCGAGAAGATCATCAAGGAGCAAGAAGCTCAGCTTGCCGTAAAGGAAGAAGAAGAGGAAGGTGAAGATATCCAAGGGGATATTGACTCCTACCTCAGCAATGATGATGACTTTCTGGAGGAGGATGCCGTGGACTTCTACACCGACGATGACGACTCCGAGTTCATCGATGATGAGTAGCTGCACTAGAGCACTGTCGTAGCATGAGGAGTATCGGTCCCATTGTATCGTAGCTTACAAAATGGTTCTTAAAACCATCTGTTTTCCTTTGATGTTGTGGTGTGTGTGTGTTTGTATCGTGTGCCTTGCTTGAATGAATGAAAAGAAGTTAGTTGCAAAAACCTGAGTCAAACTAAATGTTTTAGCTTTGAAATCAAAACCATAAACCCTAGAACTTTCCCTCTTACCCCTTTATCTACCTCAATCTTCAGATGACTCGTGGAAACCAAGGAGGGAGCAGATCATCACAAGACCCAATGCTGCAGATTCTGTATACTCTCATTGCAGACCGGGAAGAAAACAGGGCAGAGCGCCAAGCTAATCTGGCAACACCACAGCAGATTGCCCAGATGGCTCACAACAACCAGAACCATGGAAATCAGGATCATCATGGATCCAAACTCAAAAACTTCCATAATACAAATCCCCCAATCTTTAGCACATCAGAGAACCCACTGGATGTTGATGACTGGTTGCAGACAATGGAGAACAACTTAGAAGTAGCAGGAGTGGATGCAAACGAGAAGGTTCTTTTTACCACCCACTATTTGGCAGGAGATGCAAGAGCACGGTGGAACAGCACCCGCACAATGAACCATGGTCAAGTGATGACATGGGAAGCCTTCAAAATCAAGTTCAGCCGCACCCACGTGCCGCAGGGTCTAGTCACCCGAATGAGGGATGAATTCAGAGAGTTGAAGCAAGGCAGAATGACTGTAGTGGAGTACCATGACAGATTCCTATCCCTTGCAAGGTATGCACCTGATGAGATCAACACAGAGGCCAAGAAGAAGGAGAGATTCTTGAACAGACTTCATGATGAGATGCAAACTGTCCTCGTCAACATCTGTTTCCATGATCTCGAAGAGCTAGTCGACTGTGCCATTCAGATGGAAGGGAAAATTAATCAAGCAAACGACAACTACAAACGTCGTATGATGCACCAAGCTGGATCCAAAAGTCACCAGAAGTACCGTCCCAACCCTTCAGCGGGATATGCACCGAGGAACAATCGACCCCCAATGTCTCGCCACAGCTACCCCAACCGTAGCGGAGGAAATGTGAAGTCTGGAGGAAACAACAATCACCCCGGCAACACAAGCAATTTCAACCGTGCACCTCCCAAGAGCAACAACAACAACAACAATGCACCCAGAACTGGAAGCAATGTTGTGCCCGTGGTAGCGAAAGACAAGTCTCAGATCACTTGTTTCGAGTGTGGAGTGAAGGGTCACTATTCCAATGAGTGCCCGAAGAAGATTGCCGCCACTGCCAATGTGAATGCCCCAGCTCAACATCAGCGTCGTGTTCAACCAGAAAGAAGATTCGCCCCAGGGAACCCTAACAACCGCAACGGCCGTCTCTTCCACATGAACACCAAAGAAGCCCAAGAAGCGCCAGATGTAGTGTTGGGTATGTTTTCTATCAACTCAGTTTTAGCAAGAGTGTTGTTTGATTCTGGAGCATCGCACTCATTTGTCAACGAAGAATTGGCATGCACTAGTAACATTCACCCAACCAACTTGAAGCATGTCATGTTACTTCAAATCCCGGGTTCAACTACAAAAGCTAGAAAAATTTGCAAAGCTGTGCCTATCAGAATACATGGGATAGATTTCTTTGCCAATCTAATAGTACTTGGAACCAAAGGTTTGGAAGTAGTACTAGGAATGGATTGGATGTCAAAGCATAAGGGATTGATTGACTGTGCCAAGAAAGCCATCACCATGACCAGTAGCTCTGGAGTCTCAGTAGAGCATATATCTGAAACCTTGCACCGTCAATTCAAGTATAATAAGAGTCTAGCCCTGCCCACCATTGACCAAGTCAGAGTAGTCTGTGAATAACCCGACGAATTCCCAGATGAATTGCCCGGTATGCCCCTGGATAGGGATATTGAGTTCATTATTGAACTAATCCCCGGAACCGGACCCATAGCCCAGAGACCCTATAGTATGAACCCCTCAGAGTTAGTGGAATTGAAGAAGTAGTTGGATGCTATGTTGGCAACAGGCTTGATTCAACCAAGCGCATCGCCATGGAGATCGCCAGTGTTATTAGTCGACAAGAAAGATGGAGGCAACCGTTTGTGCACCGATTACAGGAAGCTGAATGACGTCACCATCAAAAACAAGTACCCTTTGCCAAAGATAGAGGATCTATTTGATTAGTTGACTGGAGCAAATGTGTTCTCTAAGATCGATATTAGGTCTGGTTATCACCAACTTAAGATTCGTGCAACGGATATTCCAAAGACCGCCTTTACTACTCGTTATGGTTTATACGAGTATACGGTTATGTCTTTTTGATTAACCAATGCCCCTGCTTATTTCATGAATATCATGAATAAGATCTTTATGAATTTTCTGGATAAGTTTGTCGTTGTGTTTATCGACGATATCCTTATCTACTCCAAGTCAGAAGAAGAGAATGAGCAACATCTGAGAATCATCCTTGAAACCCTTAGAGAGCATCGGTTGTATGCCAAGTTCAGCAAATGTGAGTTTTGGCTGAAAGAGTAGGATTCCTAGGACATATTGTGTCTGCTGGAGGAGTCGCTGTTTATCCCGCCAAGATCAAAGATGTCGAAGAATGGGAAGCCCCAACCACTCAAACCCAAGTTTGTGCGTTTCTCGGATTAGCGGGATATTACCGCAAGTTCGTAGAAGGATTCTTGAGCATCGCCAGACCCATGACCCAATTGTTGAAGAAGGACAGGAAGTTTGAATGGACTGAAAAATGTGAAGCAAGTTTCCAAGAGCTGAAGAAGAGATTGATCTCAGCCCCAATATTGATCATGCCAGATATCAAGAAGCCATTTGATGTGTATTGTGATGCATCCAAGATTGGTCTCGGATGAGTATTGATGCAAGAAGGAAAAGTCATCGCATATCTGTCTCGACAAGTGAAGCAGCATGAGCAGAACTATCTGACCCATGATCTTGAGTTAGCAGCCGTAGTTTTGGCATTGAAGACATGGCATCACTATCTTATGGGTAATCGCTGTGAGATTTACTCAGATCACAAAAGCTTAAACTATATTTTCACTCAGAAGGAGATGAATATGAGGCAAAGGAGATGGATAGAGTTAATCAATAATTATGACCTTGACATTCACTATCACCCCGGCAAAGCCAATGTGGTAGCGGATGCTCATAGAAGATTGCCGTGTATGCTAAACACCATGATCAAGGAGAAGCAACCAAGTTTGTATGAGGAGTTGGAGCAGTTTAGAACTGAGCTAGTTAGCAAAAGATTTTTAGCTAGCATTGAACTTCAACCACTTTGATTAGCCAAATCAAGGAAGCCTAGAAGGGAAATGAAAGTATCGACAGAATCAAACATCGTATTGGTATAGGAAAGCTACCTGGATTCATAGAAGACGAAGAAGGAGTTCTGTGGTACAAAGGCCGTATCTGTGTGCCAGCAGATTCGGAGCTGAAGCAAGTTATCATGCAAGAAGATCATGATACTCTTTATTCTATCCACCTCGGAGGAACGAAGATGTATGAAGATTTGAAAGAGAAATTTTGGTGGCACAAGATGAAGAGAGAAATCGGAAGCTACATCGCCAAGTGTGATATCTGTCAAAGAGTCAAAGCCGAACATCAGAGGCCCGCAGGATTGTTGCAACCATTGCAGATTCCGGAATGGAAATGGGATTCCGTCGGGATGGACTTTATCACCGTTTTGCCTAATTCTAGTAGGGGAAATGACTCAATTTGGGTCATTGTTGATAGACTGTCCAAAGTAGCTCACTTTATACCTGTCAAGACAACCTACCAGAGTTCGAAGCTAGCAGAGTTGTATATCGCCAGAATTGTTAGTCTGCATGGAACCCCCAAGACCATCGTATCCGATCGAGGAACCCAATTTACCTCGAGATTTTGGTAGAAAGTTCAAGAAGTATTAGGAACCAAGTTGAATTTCAGCACCGCTTATCACCCGCAAACCGATGGTCAGACTAAGAGAGTCAACCAAATCCTAGAGGATATGTTGAGAGCTTGTGTGTTAGAACATGGATCAAAATGGGAAGATTGTCTGTCTTTCGTAGAATTCGCATACAACAACAATTATCAAGCCAGTTTGCAAATGGCACCATTTGAGTTCCTATACGGAAGAAAGTGTTGTACCCCTTTGAATTGGTCGCAAGTAGGAGAGAGTCAGATTTTTGGACCCGACATTCTCCGAGAAGCCGAAGAGAAGGTTCACAAAGTCCATGAGCACCTCAAGACGGCCCAGTCCAGACAAAAGAGTTATGCCGACAAGATAACGAGAGACCTGACTTTCAATGTCGGAGATTTTGTGTATCTCAAGGTTTTGCCATTGAAGGGAACCCAGCGTTTTAGTCTGAAAGGAAAGTTAGCCCCCAGATATATCGGACCTTTCAAGATTCTGAACCGTCGAGGAGAAGTATCGTATCAACTGGAACTGCCTGAAGAGATGTCAGCCATCCACAATGTGTTCCATATCTCGTTACTTCGCAAATGTCTAGAAGTGCCGGAGAAGACCGAAGTTTTCAAGAACATCGATCTCCGAGCTGTTGATATCAACAAGGACCTGACGTATCGTGAAGTGCCCATCCGTATCTTGGAGGAAGCCTATGATGTCTCTGTGTATGGTGCCTAGAAAAGTGTTGGTGCGATGATGATGTAGAGCTCGTTGGGACCCCAAGAGGAAGGTATGATGAGCACAGCAGCAAGATTCCCTCAGTTATGAAACCAAGGTTTAATCGAACCAGTAGGAGCGAGGAAACATCCCAAAGGTGTTAGTATCTGAGCTTTGGCAGGGCGCACTACCGATCCTAGTAGCAACGTGGAGACCTGCAGAACACAACCACAGAACTTTGTCCCCAACTTGCGATGAGGTTGTCAATCTCACCGTGTTTTGCGGAAAACAAAGGATTAAACGTATCGAATGGAAGGAAGTAAAAGTTTGCAGAAAGTAAACACAAAGCAGTAAACAGTTTATAGATTGTATGTAAAGAAAAGGACCGGGATCCATAGTTCAGTAGAGGTGGCTCTACTTAGATAGATAACATGCTGGGTGAACAAATTACAACGGGGCAATTGACAAACATCGAGAAAGCAATACATGCATATACTAATCATCTTGACTCCTTTGAGACTTGATTGGGCATTACAACATAATACATAGACCTCCGTCCAACTGCATCTATGACTAATAATCCACCTTCAGGTTATCATCCGAACCCCCTCCAGTATTAAGTTGCAAGCAACAGATTATTGCTTTACGAACTGCGTGTAAAGTAAACAATACGATTGTTCTATGAACAAAGGATTGTTGTTTTCTCCCTAGTAGCAACAACATATCTAGTACCTTAGAGATTTCTGTCACTTCCCCAGATTACCAGAGGCATGAACCCACTATCGAGCATAAATACTATCTCTTGGAGTTGCTAGCATCTACTTGGCCAAGATAGCTACTAACAACGGAAAACATGCAAAATCACAAATAACAAAGACATGATAGAATCAATAATCAATCTGAAATAGCATCTCAATATCCATCGGATCCTCGCAAACACAACATGCAGAATTACAAATAGATGATCTTGATCATGAACGAAGCTCACAAGATCTAGACATGAAAGCACAAAGGAGGAGAACCAGCCATCTAGCTACTAGATGGATACGTAGTCCAAGGATGAACTATTCACGCATCACACCGGAGGCTTGCATGGTGATGAAGAAGGCCTCTAGGGTGAATTCCCCTCTCCGGCAGGGTGCTACGAAGAGCTTTAGATCCCTCCCAATCTAGGGATGGAGATGACGGCGGCTACAGACTCTTTCATGGATTTTTGGTCGGGCACTTAGGATTTTCGTCCCGAGGACAATATATAGGCGGAAGGAGAGGCCGAGGGGGTGCCGGGAGCGGCCACACGACCCCCTAGCGCGGGCCAGGTCTGGCCGCGCGGCCAGGTGGTGTGGTGGCCCCCTAGCCCCTCTCCGTCTCTTGATGACTTGATGACATCCAAAAATAGGCACTTTGGCTTTTGTCCCGTCAATTCGAGAATATTCATTTCGACATTCCTAGAACCAAAAACAGCGAAAAATAGGCAAATGCAGTGGCTCTTGTTAATAGGTTAGTCCAAGAAATCATATGAAAAGTACTCCAAAGTGTGGACAAAACACAAGAAAGTGGATAAAACTAAGCATGGAACATCAAAAATTATTGATACATTTGCAATGTATCAACATCCCCAAGCTTAACTCCTGCTCGTCCTCGAGTAGGTAAGTGATAAAAAGAAAGAATAATTTTTGAGGTGACATGCACCATCAAAGACTTGATCAAAGTATTTGCAAAACATTCAAAGCTGGGATCATAGTACTTCAATCATAACATGAAAGACAATGTTCTAGCAAAAAGACAAAGAAACTATGATGCAACATGAAAAGGCACAAACAAAAGATTCATGAATAACAATGCTTTGCAAGACGTTTGTTTGTTTCACATAAAGAAAACATAGCATAATATTATTCAGCTTGTCCCTCAAAGAGTAGCAAATATAAATGCATAGGACACCTTCAAAGTTCATAAGAGTGACTAGATACAATAGTTTAAAACAAGCAATATCAAAGTATGCATCAATCAACTAGTCTTGGGACAATGCACATAGAACTAAGAATGGCCACTATGCTCTCAAAGTAGGTGCATAAAGATAGAAGGTGGAGACTCAATATAATGGTGGAAGAAAGGCCTTTTGTAAAAGGAAGTAGGGATTCAAGTCTCATAAAGAGCTTCCAAAAATTATGGTACTTACAACTTTCAGCTCTCATTGCCCCTAGCATAAGCATCTTGAAGGTGATTAAGGTTAAAGTGACACAACTAAGAGGATATGCTTGACAAGTTATAAACCGAAATCTCATGCCCCTTACTTACGAAGACCGATACTCATGCTACTCAACTTCAGTCACGAGTAAGCCCTTGTCATTGTAAGTACATGTGTATCATTAAGAACCGCCAACGGGGTACCCCTTGCACATGATACGGGAGCTTTCCCATAATCAAAATGGCAAGGCAAGCAGACAATGAGCATTTCAGCGATCTTTTTATTTGCTATTTGCATAGGTTTTTATTGAGGATGCTTCATAGAGTGCTCATTATGGTGATGCTGCAAGTTTCCACCATGATTAGGCATGGCTTAGGCTAGCAGCACAGGCGTTTCTCTAACACACGTACAAACTCCATGATCTTACAAGTTCCACTTTTATTTCACACCGCCGGGATCCGTAAGCAAAAGAACATGAAATCAACGGGGTACAAAGTACAAGTGAAATGTTGAAAGCGTTCCCCATGAAACATGGTTCTGCTAATTTCAACTTATAAAGCGCAAGCATATACGCAACAAAGAAGGACCCAATGGTTCAAGTTTATTAGAGGCAAAAAGTAAAGTGTGCCATCAAGTTTGTGAGCGCTTTAATCACTAGTTTTCTCATAACAAGTTTAATTTGGAAGGTAAACATAAGCATGAATATAGTTGGAATAGCATAAGCTAATAGGTAGGTATCGTGGACTCTTTGGAATAACTTGGTTTAGGGAGTTGGATGCATGAGTGGAAGTCATACTTGGTTGTGGAGGCTAGCAAAATACTGGGAGCGACAAACTAAGAGAGCAATAATGGCCATAATCATGCAGAGCGACAAAACATCATTGATCAAAGCATAAAGTGATACTACAAGTTGAAAACTAAAGGATCATAAAGGATATGGTGACTTGAGATATTCATAACATGGTGTGAGCATGCTCCAAGTCAACCCAAATAAAGCATCAAAGGAGAATACCACTATACTATGCTTTAATATGCTAAAACAACACATGATTCATCCAAGGCACATTAAGCAATCTCAATTGTTTATAACAAGTCATGCTACAGCAAAGAATACTAAGCATAAAGCCAAAACAATATCAAGCATGGCATGACAAAGCGTAGGCCACAGTCAAAAACGAGCTCTTTTTACCACATAAGCATGAACTTTCCTATTCTTTTCCAAACCAAACCAAACTATTTGCAAACCAATGTATGAAAGAGGGGGTCCAACCAATTTATTCAGCAAACTAAGCAAACCAAAGCAAATGAAAAACCAAAACGAAAACTAAAAAGAAGACGCTCCAAGAAAAACACAACTGTGCATGAAACAATAAAAATGAAGCGTTTGGAAGAAACCTGGGATTTTTATTGATGAAGAAGGGAATGCCTTGGGCATTACCAAGCTTTGACGCTTGTAATTCTTGGATAATTTTTGGGGTGACAGGCGTGGCATCTCCAAGCTTGAGATTTAGTCCATCCTTCATCTCATTACTCATTCCTTCCATACACCTGAAATTTTTCCTTCATATAAAACTTCACACAATCTTTATTAGCAACATTAGTGCACTCAAGATAAATAAGTCTTAAGGTTCAGTTCTAACACCAAATAAAATTTCATTAGAACACTAGATACTGTAGCACTTCCCTCAAAAATATCAATTCCACAAAAGAACTCAAGAAGGAACCAACAAGAAGCAAATGCAGAAAATGGCAGAAATCTGTCAAAACAGACCAGCATGTAAAGACGAATTTTTTCGAAGACCTTATGTTGCTCAAATCAAAATATGTTAAACTAACGAAGGTTAGATAACAACCTGGGGCAGAAGCACAAAAATTCACGCCTCAAAAAAACGTTCAGAGATTTTACACGAAGTTTTACGGTGAAGCACAGAAATCTGTTTCGGGACAGCAACTTTCCCAATCATTACTTCTCTCTCATTAGAGGTTACTCTTGGCACAAAAAGAAAATAAAAAAGGACAAGGAGCGGTTATTACTGAAGTAATAACTTCCAAGACTCATCTAAAACTTTTGGGTTATCTCCCAATAAGTACTTTTCTTTAACGCCTTTAAGTTAGGCATAAGAAGCAAAGAAAGAATCAAGTGTTCTCAAATGAAGAAGCATTAAGATCAATACTAGAAATATTTTCAACAAGGCAAGGTATATCATCCAAATAAATTATAGAGGATCCTCTCTCAATGCTCTTAGGTTCACTATTCTCATCAAAAGGGTTTGCAGGAACAATCCAATCAAGATTCTTTTCTATGGCATCATGTATTGCTACTAGTTTGAAGGGTATTGGTATCTTAGGTTCCTCCCCATTAGTTTCGGTTTTGTTCATCTTTTCTCTAGTACCAACAACATCTACCCATCAGCCTCGCATATTGAAATGTTCAAAGACTTTCCTAGCTTCCTTGGCAACATCATAGAACTCCTTAAACAAAGTTTCTAGAATAAAATCCCTCTTTTTGGGGTCTTCAATTTCTTTAAGCTTAAGAAACATTACTTGCATTAAGGGGTTGAGGTTAACAAACCTAGCTTCTAACATGTGAATTAAAGAAGCTGCAACAATCTCATAGTTTGGAGCAAGTTCTGCAAGGGATCTATCCTCAGTATCTTCATGCTTACTAACATGATTGAAGAATTCTTCAATATTAACTTTCCCAATTATAAAACCACTACCAATTGAAAGGTCTTTCAGGGTGAAAGTAGGGATCAACATGGTGAGCTAAGGAAGAGGTGACAACTAAAGGAGACTTGATTTTTTTGTGTTTTTGATAAAGAAAACAAACTAGTAAAACTAGTTTTTTCTGTTTTTTTTAATAACAAAACAAGCGAACAAGGAAAAAAGAAACTAAGCAAAACAAAAATAACAAAGTAAAGAGATTGGTTATGAGGGACTCCCCTTGTGAAGATGTCCTTGACTCCCCGGCAACGGCGCCAGAAAAATGCTTGATGGCTCTGTGTATGGCGCCCAGAAAAGTGCTGGTGCGATGATGAATTAGAGCTCGTTGGGAACCCCAAGAGGAAGGTATGATGAGCACAGCAGCAAGTTTCTCTCAGTTATGAAACCAAGGTTTAATCGAACCAGTAGGAGCAAGGAAACACCCCAAAGGTGTTACTAGCTGAGCTTTGGTAGGGCACACTACCGGTGCTAGTAGCAACGTGGAGACCTCCACAACACAACCACAGAACTTTGTCCACAACTTGCGATGAAGTTGTCAATCTCACCGTGTTTTGCGGAAAACAAAGGATTAAACGTATCGAATGGAAGGAAGTAAAAGTTTGCAGAAAGTAAACACAAAGTAGTAAACCGTTTATAGATTGTATGTAAAGAAAAGGACCGGGATCCATAGTTCACTAGAGGTGGCTCTCCTTAGATAGATAACATGCTGGGTGAACAAATTACAGCGGGGCAATTGACAAACATCGAGAAAGCAATACATGCATATACTAATCATCTTGACTCCTTTGAGACTTGATTGGGCATTACAACATAATACATAGACCGCCATCCAACTGCATCTATGACTAATAATCCACCTTCAGGTTATCATCCGAACCCCCTCCAGTATTAAGTTGCAAGCAACAGATTATTGCTTTATGAACTGCGTGTAAAGTAAACAATATGATTGTTCTATGAACAAAGGATTGTTGTTTTCTCCCTAGTAGCAACAACACATCTAGTACCTTAGAGATTTCCGTCACTTCCCTAGATTACTAGAGGCATGAACCCACTATCGAGCATAAATACTAACTGTTGGAGTTGCTAGCATCTACTTGGCCAAGATAGCTACTAACAACGGAAAGCATGCAAGATCACAAATAACAAAGACATGATAGAATCAATAATCAATCTGAAATAGCATCTCAATATCCATCGGATCCCCACAAACACAACATGAAGAATTACAAATAGATGATCTTGATCGTGAACGGAGCACACAAGATCTAGACATGAAAGCACAAAGGAGGAGAAGCAGCCATCTAGCTACTACATGGATCCGTAGTCCAAGGATGAACTACTCATGCATCACACCGGAGGCTTGCATGGTGATGAAGAAGACCTCCAGGGTGAATTCCCCTCTCCGATAGGGTGCCGGGAAGAGCTTCAGATCCCTCCTGATCTAGGGATGGAGATGACGGTGGCTACAGACTCTTTCATGGATTTTTGATCGGGCACTTAGGGTTTTTGTCCCGAGGGTAATATATAGGCGGAATGAGAGGCTGAGGGGGTGCCAGGAGTGGCCACACCACCCCCTGGAGCGGGCCAGGCCTGGCAGCGCGGCCAGGTGGTGTGGTGGCCCCTGGCCCCTCTCCGTCTTCTGGCACATGATGACATCCTGAAAAATAGGCACTTTGGCTTTTGTCCCGTCTAATTCCGAGAATATTCATTTTCTGACTTTCCTGGAACCAAAAACAGCGAAAAGCAGGCGGTAATCGTGGCACTTGTTAATAGGTTAGTCCAAGAAATCATATGAAAAGTACTCCAAAGTGTGGACAAAACACAAGAAAGTGGATAAAACTAAGCATGGAACATCAATAATTATAGATACATTTGCAATGTATCAGCCTACAGAACCACCAGGACCAGGAGTATCAAATTTCTCAAGATCCAATGGAGCAACCATACCGAAGAGGAAGCCACTTGGGAGCGAGAAGATTACATTAGGACTAAGTTCCCGGATCTCTTTAGTTCCTAGTTTTCTTTGTTAAATCTCGGCATGAGATTTAGTTTAAGGGGGGAAGGTTTGTAACATCCCAAAACTTGAATCCAAGTGATCAAGATCAAATCTACCCAATTAAGGGTTAACAAAAACTTTTCCATTTAAATTTTTTTAAGCATTCATATGTGTGTGCATTTAAATAGGAGTTGTTTTGAATTGCCATGATTGAGTGATCTATTGATTGTAAAATGACTCTAAGGTGAATTACGCATCATCTAGATCATCCCTAAGCAAATCCCAATGAAAAATAAATCAAAAAGAATTAAATAAGCAAATGGTCACTTGTGCCATTTTAATCACCTAGCCTACTTTGGCTATTCCTAGCACTCAATATCACAGAGAAACAATTGTGGTTTTTTGCACCCCTTGCTAGTACAAGTAGTGATGTGCCAAGGCCCACTTTGTGATCTCCCAAAAACATTCAAACTCTAATTTTAAATGACATTTCAAAATTGAATCTAGTTCATATGTCTAGATACCACTTTTTCAAAAACCACTCAAATGAACTCCATTTCAAAATCCCAACCAAACCTAGATGCTTAAGCATAAGGTGAATCACTCCACCAAAAATCTTTCAAAAATTCAAAAGTTTCTCTCATGCGGCCATTTGATCGAACACCTTGTTAGAAGAATCATTATGGCCTAACTAATACTGTTTTGGAGCAAATATTGTCGAGCCAATTGATGCACATTGATCACCTTGGTCTCTCCCAGGCCCAACCAGACCAAAACCACCCCATGCCCTAGCCCCTAGCGCTAGTGCACCGCCACCCCGACGCCATGCTCGCCGGACAAACATGCACAAGCCACAAGCGACCACCAACCCCTCTCCTCCGCTCCAGGGAGTGAGGCGTGACCTCATCGCCGCCCACGGTCCACCCCATGGCCCCTGCTAGCCACTGGACCACTTCAGAGCCGTGCCGCCCTTTCTCTCTGCGTGCAGCCAGAGCGCGCTAGAGCGCGATCGCCGCCAGCACCCCACAAACCACGCCTTGACACCAAATCGAGCACGCCGCTCCGCCTCGACACCCACACCCCTCTAGACACGGCCGTGCACCGTCGTGCGACCCACAGTCCCGGGAGTCGCGTCGAGCATCGCCTCTGTCTCCTAGAGCGCGGGAAGCCCCCGACCAAATGCCACCGCCCCTATCCGCGACATGACGCTGTAGAGGACCGCTAGTAGACCGCCTACCTTGCCCACGCCGGTATCCCTCTGTATCGCTGTCACCGACGAGCTCCGCCCAGACCCGTCTATCCACTCGTCGAGCCTATATAAGCAAGCCTCCCCAGCACCATTTCTTCACACCATTCCACTCCCCTCTCTCCAATGACCGTTTCCCCTCTCTCGTTGGAGCCGCTCGAGCAGCACATTGCCGGAATTGCGCCGGAGGTAGCCGCTGCAGAGGAGAGGTCCCCGTCGATTTCGTCCACCTCAGCCCCTTGCGCGACCTCGCCTGAGCCTGCCGTCGTCGTCCAGTTCGTTTGCCCGCCTCGCTGCACTAGCTAGAGCCCTGGTACGTCCCCAGTAGACCCCCACTGACCGCTCTAGGGTTCAGTCTCACCGGCGACTAGTCTGTCATCGATGACGACCGTGGACCGTTGATCCTTGTTCTAATCGTAGCGCCCAGATTGCCCCGTACCGCTTCGGGTTTTAAGTGCCGCTGACAAGCGGGACCAGCCTGTCAGTCGCCGTCTGCGCAGTGGAGCGCCACTGGGCCGGCCCATTTAGTTTCCCACGCTGACCCAGTAATTCAAATATTGGTTTTTCTATTTTAGACTTAAATCAATTCTGTCCCTTAGTTCAAAAATCAATTCAGGAAAATTTAGTGAACCAAATTGAGTGATTCCAATTGTGTTGGAAAGCTACTGAAAATCTCTATCCAAGCCCGTTGGATTTAAATCATTTAGAGTTAGAGATCTCTCCTGGTTAAAATAACAAACAGAATCTTTTGAACATTCAAACATTTTGATAAAATCAACCATAATAGCTTTTGAGTTGATTCCAACTCTCAAAAATCACATTTAACCATACCTATCTGAATAGGTAATAATATTAAGGTTTGCATGCAGTGCCTTTGGACTAGTACCAAAATAATGCTATATAGGCATTTCTAGTCACTTTAAATCATTAATTATTAAACTTAAACTTATTAAAATGTGATCCAACCCTTAAATCACGTTCTCATGTGTTAGAATATGTGGTGATGACATGTGTCCATATGATCCCATATTTTAATTGGAGAATATTAAATCTTAGTTAATTTCAATGAGTAGAAATTACTTTTCTCAAATAAAAAGAATAAAACTAGTTCATTAAACCTTCTGATGCTTGTGATGATAATAGATCATAAAATATGTGCCTTGGTGTGCTAAGTAGACTAGTTAAGTATTGTTTGGTGATTGTGTATTCCGTATGTATTTATAGATGATAGTACCAACCAAGTCTTCGAGGAGGAGGAGTTATACCAAGAGGAGGAGGAAGAAAACTTCAACCACTGCACTACCCAAGGCAAGCTAACACTTGCAAGTATTATACTTAGCAAGTCATCTTTAGCAATGCAAGCTAACCCTTGCAAACTAGATAACCTAAGCAAATGCATTAGGCATGCTTTGGCTATACCATTTTTGACCTATACCTATTCCAAGTTTTATTTACAAGCTTTACCTTCTTTACTTGACCAAAGTACTTTAATTGTTTAAAGGTAGCATAAAGAGTATAAAACTTGACCTATATAGTTAGACTTACATGTCATTCTATGGCATGAGATTGAGATTAGCATCCCACATTAGTGAACACTCTTAACTTAGTAGTTGGAACTAAATCAAAACTTGATTCACTTTAGATGGGAATACTAGTGAAAAGGACTTGTGAAAACCTTGGAATGATGAATCATTCTATTGAGATGTTTTGACATGTGTTGAGAAACACAAATGGGTTATGATGATGAAAATGTTGAGGCATGAGCCTTAGCCCTTTTATAAAACTGATGGTTGGGTTCAGATGCGATACCATTCCAATTTTATCGTACAACCACAGTACCTGAATTGGGTAAGGCTTAGCCAGAAGTTTATATGCATTAGTATTAGTTCCCTCACGGGAGAGGTTTGAGATGAGGCTACCTCTCAATGTTGTCCACCTATGCAGTGCCCAAGATGACAGATGGTCATGGTTGGGAGGCCATGCTCATAGGAGATGTGCTTATACTAGGGTGTGTAAAGGAAATGTTATGTTTGATTATCTGCATACTAAGTATGATGATTCAGGATTATCCGTGACAGATGTATCGAATATTGTGGTGAAGTGTACCACCTTTGCAGAGTGTCAAACTATTCGAATAGCCGCGTCCGTGGTTATGGACAGTTGGAGTGGCCATACTGTTCTGTTGTCAGATGTTCTCAAAACAACTTATGAAATAAATTGTGACATGACTTGACCATAATAGAGTTGTGACTATGATAACTAAGTTCCCACTTAAGTGTTTTCAAACTTCTTTTATCTTTCTTTGTTTCTAAACTCAGCTTAGGTTTCAAACTGAACTTTACAAATAAACTTAGAGTTAGCATTCCTATGAAAACTATCTTACTTGTTAGTGATAGTTTGTGAGTACTTAAAGAGTACTCATGGCTTTTGTCCCTGGCTATTCCTATGGCCAGACTATGAAGGAGATTACCAAGATGAAGGATAGCAGGACAGCTATGATAACTAGGACTATCTCCCATCGTCAGCATTGCCTGTGACTCTGAAGATGGACCCCACCGCTACGCTATTCATTCCGCTACTTGATTGTACTAAGACTGGATCCTGAGATCCTTTATTTGTTTAAGATGTTATTATGGTTTGTAATGGATGATGTACTGTGATATCCAATCTGTTATGTCTCGCCAAAATGGTAATCCTGGGATTGCGATGTATGGCATAACAGGCATCTAGGATTAAAAATCCGGGTGTTGACAGATCTCAACCTCATCGTTCAGTGTCGGGACATTTCCAGCACCATCAGGATAGTCGCATGATGCAAGCTGCTGTACAATCATACCGCCAACAACGAAGGTACAAAATGGATTGTTCACCATTGGAATGAACCCTGCCTACTGATGCATTAGCCTGCTTATTGGTTCGACGAGCACTATGACGATACGAGGGTACATCGTCTGCACGACACGATGTATGACGTGGTGCCCCTTGACCATCCTCGGCGCACGACCATCCTGTCCTTCATGCAAGGAAAATTCTGGGTTGGCATGAACGGCGACTGGATCGCCGTGGTGGACCAGCGCGGGGCCTAGTGCCTAGCAAACATCTACACCTATCGAGTAATCGACCTTCCATCGATGGATACTTGCGACATTGCGGCCGCCTCACATCCAGTATATATCCTGTAATGCTACTAGCCAGCCAGGGTTCCCCTAGTTACATGTAGTCATTTCTAAACTCATTCACATTTCAAAAGTTTTTTTTGGCGAATCCGCGGGTATGGAAAAAAGTTCAATACGTCGTGGGATGGATCTCTTGAGCTGTTGAAGATCGTAATCTCCAGAGTGCCCAAAGAAGCTGGGGGTTACGTGGACTATAAGCTCCTCGCGTTGTTCGATGGTGAAATCGCCTACCTGGAAGGCGGTAGCCAAGTTTGGAGATGTCTGGAGCATTCAGGTCTTAGAAGACGATAGTACTATGATGCCATTGAACACGGTGGCCTCACTTTTGCGGTCACAAGTCAAGGCTGCACCTACTGTTGGGATCCCACATCGGGAGGTAATTATAGTTCCATGATGATACATTGCGAGTGATTCAGTGAAGTTATTCTTTAACTACCTTGTTTATGTTTTACCTTTCGTATGACTGAATGTGCACATGCTTTATGTCCTAAAAAAATGAATGAACCATTGCTAATAATGAATTAGTACCAGTAATATGCCTTCCAAAAATATAGTGTATGACGGTATCCCTGCACTACTAAGTTCGTTTATTGTCAAAATATGAAAGGTATTATTAACCAGCATATCAATTTTGAGCGTAACACAGTGAAGCCGGGTTTCTTTATCTGTTTGTACTTTCAGGCCCTCCTCGGATTGTTGGAATCACATAGGATTTTTGTAGGACATCAATCTTTCCTTTTTGGATTTTTCCTTGGGATTCAGAGGAATTGTGTAGGATTTGGATCCTTAGGATTTTTTTTCTATAAATTGCTGATTGATTCGAAATAGTATAATCCTTAGTAATTAATTCAAAGGATTACATTGCACTCTATTTTGGAGGAAAATTTCCATCCACTCCAACCTCTTTGTACAATTCCTTTGGTTTTCTTGTGTAATCAAACACTACTTGATCCAAAATACTGTAGGCATCGAATCCTATAGGATTCAAGTGGACATGCCTCTATATCAAAAAAAAGTGGCGCTTCCTCTTTTGAAACTTACAACAACTAGGAAACTAAGATAAGCAAGAAATCCAAATATTCGGAATAGCAGAGTAAGAAATACAATTCCTAATGTTGTTAATTTATTGAGTAATATTATTGTCAGGATTTGCCTATTCACACTGTTAGCATGAATAATGAAGAATGCTGGTGTTAGAATACGTATGCCAGTAATGCACTTTTTGTCTCGAATTTGGATGTTGCAGGAAATATGGAGCTTCTGTTTGTAATCCCATCACCTATTCTGAATGATCGGCCAGGCATGTGGTTCCTCGCTCGATCGGCTGATGGTGAACGCTTGATGATCATAATTACAACGTATGGCATGGGGGTTACACATGGCAAAGAGGGTGAAATCATTCATCATGCTCAAAATAGGACTAACATACGCCTATATCCTGCCTCTCGTGTCTACATTTTTTAAGAGGATCCTAGCTTTGCTCGACCTCCAGGGGCCATCCTTTGACAAGATGATGAAGAAACACGGATGCAAGGTTGCTGATGGCACATTGTTCCCATTCATGAGGAAAACTGTGTGTACACAACATACAAGAGATTTCATGGAATACAATTGCCTCAGATTAAACGCTACAACCTGCAGCCAATTGAAGGTGAGCCTGTGGCAGTTATCAGCCTTCCCAAAGATGGTTGGAACTCTGTGCGATAGGCGGCAATTTGGTTTAGGCCTAGTTTAGGTTTGTTATGCTCGTTGTGCCGTACCTAGACTGAGCTGTGGATCTTTTTGGTGTATCGTTGTGTCATCTTTTTTTGCATCGTGGTTCAACAGTTGACTGTTAGTACACTAGTTTTAGTGGCCAGCTTGAATCAGTTTATATGAGCCTCGTCGTGCTTTTGTATTTAGTATTTCCTTCCATGGTATAATCCATGTAGCCGTGCTTATTTCGTAGCGTGATTTCTGTATGATAGTTTTCAATACTTTTACTGGCTTGTATATACGCGACTCATGCATTTTTTTGAACCATTGCACCTCGTGCAGCTTTGTGTTTTGAGAGGAATATTCCTTCTTTCCTCTTAGCAAACAGGGAAAATTAGGTCACTACTTCTTATAGGGCCACGAAACATGCCTTAACTGGGCCGTAATTGATCTTGGCTCGGTACACCGAAGCAGGCCGATACGCCCTAGGATGATAGCCGCAAATGTTTATGCTGATATTCTAAAAAAAGAGAGTTAATGCACACCCTTCCAAAAAATAAAAATTGTTTACGCAGACCCCATATTGTCTCTGATACATGGCATACTTTTGGCGCTACCGTGAAATTACTTGTTCAATACAGTATATATCCTTGCTCATTCTTCTATATGTGAAATGAACAACTCAAGCTCTGATGTGACATGAACAAGTCAAGCTCTGATGTGCTGACATTGTACTATCTGTGCTAGTGTACAAACTGGTTGTATTATTGTGTTCGAAAATGTAAACTAAATGTGCGAATTCTGAGCCTTTTTGCATGAGGACAATGCCACATGTTGGCGCTAATTGCGGCATGTGCTAATCTCATCATTCACAAGCATACAACTTCGAGTGATTAGTTTAAGCTGGTGCTTACCCGAGCTGTCTGCGGCTGGGCAAGTCAAGGCCACCGTGTGTCTATCGCCAATAGTTTATATGGCATGATTACAAGGTTTTGAGTACATCAAATCGATTTGGGTACTTAGGCCGATTCAAACCCACCCAAAACCATCTCGAAATATATCCTTTGCAGAAAAGATGATTACACGCTATAAGACTTGATATGACACGATTTTATGTCAATCAGTCAAACTCCCTCCAGTACTTTCCATGTTCGAATCCTGCACTTCCCAAGTTCCTTGCTATGTTCACTATGTATAATAAGGCACAATATTGGTCACTTTTCACCATTTCCAACTTCGTTCTTTCGGATTCGGCGTAGGTACAGCCAGGTTAGGTGGACCATCGACCTTCAGTACAATATATGTTTACTACTCAGCCTATGAAAACGAATATTTCAACCCCACTTCGGACAAAGAACTTCCCATACTCTTGTTTCAAAAGAAAAACCCTTAATTAGCCTTTCATGGTGAGCAGAGTATATATATTTTAGGGTACCAACTGAATTTTTTTTGGAGGATGGCATACGAACTACATTGAATTTTCACTAAGAACCTAGGTTAAAGATTGCACATTCGACCCAACATTGGCCCAAAACCTTGCAAATTTAGCCTGCCGGGTCAGGTGGACTGCCGACCGGCGACATATTGAGTACATTGAATTTTCAGTGAGGAGGTTATTAGAAAATAGTACTACATTCTACCCAAATGTGGCCCAAAACCTCGCTAATTTATCCTTCGGGGTTCAGGTTGGCTGTGGGCCGCCAACCCTCAACACATTATTACTTGGTTTTTTAAGCTTGAACCACACTGAAGAAGTTTCGGTAAGGAGCCCATGATAAGAAGCCCATTGGTTCACAATATTATACCCAAGTTATTTTTCTATCGCCCAAAATCATCTTAATTTAGTATTTTCATGCCATTCTAATAAAGTATAGGACAAGATTATCCTACCCATGTTGTATTTGTACAGAGCATTTAGTATTTTTTATGGAAAGTCATCAGGGTCACTGCCTTTTCATTTTAAGTGATTTCAACATTTCTAAATGTAATCTTTTCCAGTAGTGGCATAGATGGTTCTGGCATAGTGGAAGCACACGCGGTTCCCATTTGTTGAAGTCTTGAGTTTGATTCCTAGTTTTTTCAATATAAATATATAATATATAGTATAATCTCTGTCGTTCTTTTACATTTTTTCCAGCATACACATGATTCTTACACAGAGAAGGCTGACATCTGGGACCCAACAATGTTTCCAAGGTCAAAACAACGGAGTGCACCATACACACTTTGCATTTGCAGAGACGCTGGCATGTTGGACCCAGCAGAGACCTTATACAGATGTTGCATCGAGCAATCAATGTTTCATTTACAGAGAGGCTGATATGTGGGACCCAGCAGCGCGACCTTATACAGATGCTGCATCAAGCAATGTTGCCAGTTCGAAACAGGGAGGCGTGAGCGAGAAAAAGTTCAGCATGCACACGTTTCTTGTAATGAGAGGCTGAAATGGGGGACCCAGTAGCGTGAGAAAATAGCAGATTCGTCGAGCAACGCTATCTAATTCGGAACAGGGTAGCACTAGAGAAGAAAAAAATTCCATCATACTGATGATTCTTCTAATATGAGGCTAACATAAGGAACCCACCAGCCTGAATAAACGGCTGATGTAGTGAGCAACGCTATCAAGTTCAGAACACGAAGGCGCGACAGAGGGTAAAAAATCCATCATACACACGTTTCTTCTATTGAGAGGATGACATGTGGGGCCCAGCATCGTGATTAAACGGTAGATGCATCGAACAACGCTATCAAGTTCGGAACAGGGTAGTGCGAGCCAAGGAAAAAAAATCCATCATACACATGTTTCTTCTAATGAGAGGATGACATGTGGGCCTTAGGAGGTTGGTTAAACGGTAGATGCGTTGAGCAACGCTATCAACTCGGAACGAGGTAGCGCCAGCGAAGGAAAAAATTCCAGCATACACACGTTTCTTCTAATGAGAGGATGACATGTGGGTCCCAGGAGGTTGATTAGACGGTAGATGCATCGAGCAGTGCTATCAACTTTGGAACAGGGTAGCACGAGCGAAGGAAAAATTCCATCATACACACAATCCTTCTAATGAGAGGCTAACATGTGGGACCTAGCAGCCTGACTAAACTGCAGACGCCTCGAGCTACGTTATCGAGTTCAAATCAGGGAGGCGTGATCGAAAAGGATGGTCCGCTAGAGACACTAACGTCCGGGACCCACACGCCTCAAAAGACTTCGGCGAGTCAACATCGCGCGAGGAAACGAAAATCTTGCTTCTGCCACACGCTGGCTGAGCTTCCTCCATGTTTAGCAGATCCGTCATAGTAGAGGGCCGCAAAATCGGAAAAAAAGTTTTCCATCGGCTACGTCCGAGCCGAGAATTTCATCGCGGAAGACGCGCCTTCTACGATGACCATCGGGCCAATTCGTTGTGGAAGGAAACTTTTCTTGTAGTGTGGTATAGGCATTGGTGGCGTTTTGATGCAAGAGGGTGCCCTATAGCATATTTTTCTAAGAAACTTACTGGTGCTCACTTGAATTATCCTATTTATGATAAGGAATTGTATGCACTTGTTAGAGTACTTGAAGTTTGGCAACAGTATTTGTGGCTAAAAGAATTTATCATACATTCTGATCATGAAGCATTGAAATATTTGAAAGCTCAATCAAACTTGCATAAACGATTAGCTAAATGGGTTGAGTTTATTGAGTATTTTCCTTACATCATTAACTATAAGATGGGAAAAGAGAATGTTGTTGCGGATGCTTTATCTAGGAAGAACATGCTATTAACCAATCTTGATGTTAAAATTCCTGGATTAGAAGCTATTTGTGCATTTTATGCAACTGACCATGATTTTGCTGAACCATATCGTTTGTGTGCTCTTAGAAACACATGGGATAAGTATCATATACATGATGGATATTTGTTTCGAGCTAACAAACTATGTATTCCAGAATCGTTGTTGCATTTGTTCTTAGTGCAAGAATCACATGCTGGTGGTTTGATGGGTCACTTTGGGCGTGAGAAGACGTTGCTCATGCTTGTTGATCATTTTTATTGGCCCAAGATGAGGCATGATGTGTACAGATTTGTGAGCCGATGTATTACATGCCACAAGTCGAAATCCAAGCTGAACCCTCATGGTCTGTATACACCTCTCTCTGCTCCTACTACTCCATGGGAAGACATTAGTATGCATTTTGTGCTCGGTCTACCTAAAAGTAAGATAGGTCATAATTCTATATTTGTGGTAGTGGATAGGTTCTCTAAGATGGCTCATTTTATTGCCTGCCACAAAAGCGACGATGTGTTGCCTGTTGCTAACCTGTTTTTTAGGGACATCATGAGATTACATGGAGTACCTAAGGCAATTGTTTGTGACCGTGATGTGAAGTTCATGAGCTACTTTTGGAAGACCTTATGGCGGAATCTGGGAACCAAGCTATTATTCATAAGTACATGTCATCCCCAAACAAATGGTCAAACGGAGGTGGTGAATCGAACATTTTCACAGCTGCTAAGGACTATGATAAAGAAGAATCTGCGGGAGTGGGAAGAGTGTTTTCCACATGTTGAGTTTGCACACAACAGGGCTGTACATTCAATTACTCAGCTTTGTCCTTTTGAGGTGGTGTATGTCTTCAAGCCATTGACGCCACTTGATTTGTTGCCTTTGCCATTACATGAGAGAGTTGATATGGAGGCATCCAAACGTGCTAAATATGTGAAGAAGATTCACGAGAAGACTCGAGAGGCTATTGAGAAGAAAGGCAAGAACATTGTTATTGCAAGGAATCAAGCAAGGAAGGAATTGTTGTTCAAGCCTGGCGACATGGTATGGGTGCATCTACGCAAGGATAGATTTCCACTACTTCGCAATTCCAAGTTGAAGCCACGTGGTGCTGGTCCTTACAAGGTGTTAGCCAAAATTAATGATAATGCTTATTCGGTTGATATACCTATTGAGGAGTTTGGTGGAGCTAGCAACAGTTTCAACGTTGCTGATTTATCACCATATGCTGGAGAAGACCTTGGAGCGTCGAGGTGGACGCCTTTTAAGGGGGGAGATGATGAGCACATCCCTACAGTTACACCTATCCCAATTACTATTGATGATGTTCCAACTGCTGCAAAGAGAGATCAATCCAATGAGATAAGGATGGGACCAATTACAAGAGCTCGTGTTAAGCTACTAGAACAACAGGTGATCTTGTTTCTTAATGAACCTGATGTTTTAGTTAATGAGAATTTTATACTACCTAAGTATTTGAATTATTGTATGATCTGGTACTTGGGAGAAGAAGGCGTAGCACGGAGCGAGGAGCTGATGGAACATGGCGTGTTGATCAATGAAGAATGCATGAGGGAGGAGAGGGAGGAAGCTCAAGAAGCACACAAGGTTAAAGATCAACACTTGGTGGAAGATCTATGTCGCTGTAGAGAAACGCCACTATTATCTACCACGGCAAAGAAACAACAAGATTTGCTGCCACGACAGGCTACCGCGACAGCAAAATCGAGCCAAACTCTGCCATGGCATAGTCCTGAGGCCGAACCCCTCATGGGTCGGTTTGTACCCTAGTTGGGTGGGACCAACTCGGTCACCCCCTTAGCCGCCGCACCCCCAGACTCTTAAATAGATGGGGCGCACTAGTTTTAGGGTTTTACACCATGTTAAAATTATTTTGGAGTTGTTTCTTTCATAGAACCTCTAGAATTACTGTGATTGATTTCTACCAACTGCAATTGAGTGTGATCTGTTGTTCCACTGGGAATTAGTAGATTGCAAACTACCATTCGTGGTTGATGGCTACGTGCGCAAGAGTGTGGTGTTGTGAATATCCTACAAGGTTCGAGAGCTGTTGCATTGGCATCAGGGTTCGAGCGGGATAGATCATAGCTACACACTAGTTATCTATCATCCACCATCATCATCGACAAGTGCTTGCTAAGAAGATCGGGCCACCCCATATCAAGAAGGTAGATCAACAAGTTTAGGAAGTAATCCATGGATCAACACCTACCAAAACGCACTCAAATCATAGATCGATCCAAAACACGAATTGGGGATATTTTTGGTGGAATTTCAAATCTATGGGGAAAAGACAAAATCGATGAGAAATCCATGGAAACCAAAAGCTGCTGATACCATATGTTATGGGGTAACCCCGTGGGTGGCCTGATCTTCACGGATCTCGTGGTCAAATTGATGGGAAAGCAAGGGAAAAGGGAGAAGGTAGCGGAAGCGGACGCACACCTCTCGAAGAACACGATGAACACAAGCAAAACTCACACGATACAAGGCCGATTTCTCCCGCCGGTGGCCACCGGTCCGATAGAATCCTCGCAAGGAAAGATCGGTCAATGTGCTCCCGTCAGTCCCAAGCAGAGAGGGAACAACACCTTGGAGAGGGTCTTGACAACTTGGCAAAGGGACCCCGATGCCAAGGCCTTGTACAACGAGGAAGGCGCGATGCAAACTCCAACGAGGTGGTGACGATAGTCGATCCCCTTTGGTAGAAGGGGATGAGGCAAAACTAGAGATTCCACAAAGGGGATTATCATTAGTCTATCATCTATGCCTAAGGGATACAATGAGGGGTAGGGGCTCTATTTATAGGCCAGCCACAAGTTCAGGGGTAGCTTGGGCATAAAACTAGGGTTTGGTGCAGAATAGATGGGTACAGGGGCCAAGAGTCCAGATGTTGGCTCGCAGGCCCATCACTTAGGCCGGATAGTCCGGGTCGGGTGGGCCGGATAGTCCGGAGTGGCCGGACACTCTAGGTAGTGTCCGGGTACAGTCCGATGTGGCCTACTGACTGTCCATGTCAGGATGGCACCGAGGCCGGCTGGACACTCCGGTGTGGTCGGGCCAGACACACCGGTTGCGCCGGACATTTCGGCTGGCATCGGGCAGACTCTCCGGGGCGATGATGGCGGAGACTCCGGGCGATGACGGCGGAGACTCTAGTTCTGGAGCTGGCTGCTCCTGGTCCATCATCTTGGGTGACTTGGGGACGATCTTGGGGACTTGGCTGACTTGGGGAATTGGCTTTGTAGATGTAGTAGCGTCCGTAGGACGGGCTGCATCAGGAGTCGAGGACGACTCTTTCCCAAGGGGGGAGCTGATGCAGCCCGTCCTACGAACATTCCTACATCTACACCACCAAGTCCCCCAACTGGACCAATGACTCGTGCACGAGCTAAGCTCCTTCAAGCTAAGGTGAATTCGCTCCTTGTCTCATGTGATTTCGATACATCCTTGGATGGCTTGCTACTTCATTCCAATACCCTATGCATCATCGGGTATGAACCCCATGAAGAAATGCCAAGAGAAGGAGCCAAGCCATCGCAAGACGAAAGTCTAGACAAAACTAGCGCCAGGCTCAGCAGATCGGAATTCCCGTCAGAATTTCTAGCGCACACTCCGGCGGATCGGACCAGCGACCGGAAATACCGGCGCCCGCCGAAACCAACCGGCGCCGACCGAACTACCTCTCTATGAGCCGTTCCGGTTTCGACCTGAATTTCCGGCGGTGACCGGAAATTTCGGCGCCAATTCTAGCGCAGCCAGACTTATCGCCGGAATCGCCCCTCAAAAGTCAACATGGGTTTGATGCCCGAGAATATTCCTATTTCGTCCAGTTTTTACCCTTTTGTACCCAAACTACCCCTGATTTAGTGGCTGGCCTATATATAGCCCCACACCCCCTTGTATTACTCAGACTTGGATATTTGGAATTAGAAGACACCCTTGTGGATCTCCCTAAGTCCTAGTCTCATGCTCCTTGAAGAAGAAGCACCAATTATCCCCCAACCTCATTGGAGTTTGCATCATGTCTCCCTCGTTGTACAAGGCCTAGGCATCGGAGTCCCTTTGCCTAGACGTCAAGATCTCACCGAGACTCCCTACTCGTCATGCCGGTTCGAGAGAGAGACCTCTGTCCGACACCTATCATAGGGATTGCGTCGGACCGGTCACCACCGGTGTGAGCTAAAGGTGTATATTGTGTCTTCGCATGTGCGTGTGTTCATACTGTTCTTCATGCGTGACTTCGCGGATTTCATCGTCTCCCTCATCCCCCTCCTTGATTTCAAGGGATTCATAAAAGATCGGGCCACCATAGAGGTTTGCCCTCAACACTAGGGTTGCAGATTGTCCTCCTCGCTACCCCTCCCAGCCTTTATATAGGAAGTCTAAGTCTCGGGATAGTAGGCCGAGTTGGTTACAGATTAGGGTTTTCACCTTTAAGTTTTCTATCTACACTTTTTCATGTTCCCCAAGGAGTCACATCTTCCTGGCTTGGGCCACCCGAACCTTCTTGGGCTCCATTTTCCCCATGGGGTTCTCTTGGGCCGCATCGTATAGGCTAAACCTGGGTGACCGTGGGCATACCCATGTCAGTAGCCCCCGAGTGTTCGTCCGAATCATAGATTCAGAGGGAGACTATAAAGACTTTGAGTGCTCATCATCCGAATGTTTATTGGGTTTCATTACTTAAGTCATATGGATTGTTGATATACATGTCTGATTCATCCGACGGACCAAGATCAGTTAACTGCCTTCGGGAAAAACAACGTTATCTACTCAAACTCGAGTCCCCGCAATCAAATTTGGAAAGTTGCTGGCGTAATTTGACTCGTGCCGTGGAGGCCTTACAGAGTCGAATTACAGTGTTTTATGTATGCACTTGATGCGTCCGTTGAGGCTTTTTCATCATGCATGTAGGCACGGTATGTTTCTGGTAGAGCGCAATAGGTTTGTTGCCAGGCCATTGGATTGTATCTGCATGTCTTATCTTCATGTTGTAAACACGACATTCGAATATTTTGTCACCGCGGAGGTGATTCGGGTGGCCCAAGAGACATTGTCTCTATCCGTATGTAGTTGTTAAGAGGCGAGGTCACTGAAAGCTTCGATTGCTTATGATGATATGATGCGGACGTAGTCAATGCATTTTTCCATGAGAATTGTATTTCATTTTTTGTCATTTCATAGGGTGCGCGACCAGAGCTCCCTATGAGAGTACCTCTCAGGTGCCTATTCGAGTCATAGACTCGAGTAGGGACTTTGAACCTTTTTCGATTGCTGTCGATGGATTTTTTTCGAATCTGCTTCCAATGCTCCCTATGGGAGTAGCCCTAGAGTCCATAATTGAATCGTGCATTCGAAGAAGGAATCAAGGCGTTATATTCTTGTACTTGTACTGTGATGGTGTAACACTGGGCCAAAAAGATCTCCAGGTGCGTGACCAGTGCTCTTGTTAGGAGTAGCCCCCGATTGTTTGGTCGAGTCGTATAGAGGAGCAAAAACTGAGAGTTGAAGAAAAGTTACCATTGTATAATTCCATCTCGAACTGCTGATAGTGTGAATGTTGATGACATCACTGTTAACGATTTGATGAGCTCAGCCGCTAGCATGACCGGTGCTAATGGGACTGGACAGACATGGGCCCCAATGTTTGACCAGGATTTGACCAGTCACGCATAATTTTGGGTTTTTAACTGTGTCTCCTTGATTTCCATGCTGAATGGGGATCGTGCGATGCTGGTTCGCTTTATACTGCCACGCGTCTGCACTGATGCATGCCACGCGTCAGAATAGTGGATTTCTAAAAGGGCATGTATGCCCCCATGTGTGGTTTTAGTAATTAATATCAATCTCTAAGGACTAGTGTGTAAATTGAGTTTCTCTTGTAGGTTTGTCCATTGGCATGGCTTGGACCATGTGTTGGTTTCAAGGTTGAAAAATAAGAAGCAATGTCCAAGGGCTTTGTGCCTATTGGAATCATGAAGAAGAAGAAGATCAAGTATGTCTTGAACAAGAAGAAGATGGAGTTCCTTATGCCTGTCTTCAATACATCATCAAGAGATCAAGGGCAAGCTCAAGGTGCGTCATCTCTAGAAGATCTCATGTTTGAAGCGTTCCATCCTTGTCAATCATAGAGTGATGAAGACAAGTTCAAATAAGAGGTTTCCCCATGGAGTATGGGGGAGCTATTGGCAAGTCTTCATCAAGGAAGAGAATGCAAGAGTAATCAAGAAAGGTGATCCATATTTAGAAGGACAAGACGGTCTACATCAATCTTAAGTGGAATGCTCAAGGCAAAGGTGAAAAGGCTTTATATTTTACTAGTCTCTTGTAGTGTTGGGAGACCGGGTTTAGGATAGATAGCCGTACTATCAAGAGGGGCCCTCGAGTGAGTAGCTCGTTCATATCTTTCGGAGAGAAGTCAAACCTTTGCATACATGGCATCATCTTTCTTGGTTGTTTTTGGATCTTGTCCATGTTAGGATCTAGAGCCTGTGGTTATCTTCTTAACAAGCTCTAGTTCATCAAAAATGGATTTCCCTTGCATATCTTATTGGTTTTTGATCTTGCGGGTTTTCTGGCTCCACACCTTCGGAGATATCTCAAATATATATTCACGATATTTTTTTCCCTTGGTGATACCCAATATTTCGATTCTGCATGTTGTTATCTTTCAAACAAAATTGGTTTCATCTCGTTTGGAGTTCAGATGAAAAAGTTGTGGCAGTTTTGGTTCTAGAGTTTTGCCTGACCGGTAGTTCTGGCGAGCCACCAGTAGTACCGCTAGGGAATTTTTGCCGCCCGTAGTACCGGTGGAAGTACCAGAGCCACTTCCGCTCACCCTGTTTTCGATTCAGTACCCTCTCTGTTTTTTGAGTTCTATTTGGCGGAACTTTAGTCAGAAGTTAGGTGGCAGTACCGCTAGGGCATGTTTGTCGGGTCTAGTACTGGCCGAAGTTTTGGTCATGTTCAGTATATCTTCTGTCTAGAGTGTATTATTTGACAGAACTTTGATTGGAAGTTCTAGTGGTAGTACCGTCCCCACTGGAAGTACCGGTGGTCCAACGGTAGTACCGGCTATGATTGTTTTTCTTTCGCACCGCATCACTGTTTTGTGACCATTGGCTGGGTGCCAGCGGTAGTACCGGCCGCCAACCGGTACTACCGACTATGCTTGGATCTGTTCGTAACGGGCAGATCTGTCTCTTATTCCCCCAATAGCTTTTGTAGATTTGGTGGAATTTGAGAGTGAAGGACTTGCCTCTTGCATTTTGTGCATAGGTTTGAGTTCTCCTCAAAGATTCGGCGAGTTCAAGCTCTTCGGTTTGTTACTCTTGGGGTCTTGGAACCCTAGACGGTTGTGTGGAGTTATGGTGTGTTCTTGGGGCCTCCAATTGAGTTGTGGAGATTTCTCGAGCTTGTGGCCTATTGTGGCATTTTTCTTGGGGTCTCCAATTGTTGTGGAGTTTCCTCAAGCTTGTAGCCTTTATGGCATTTCTTGGGAGCCCTCCAATTGAGTTGTGGGGTTTACCCCAAGACTTGTACGGGTTTGGTGACCACCCTCAAGTGTCCCATAGTGGATCGTCAGTAGGCCTTTATGGCAAGCTCACGGGAGAATAGGGTGAGACTTTTGTGGCGTCGGTGAGTTGTGTGCTTTCGCATCTTGGTTGAGGCCTTGTGTGGCGTTGGGTGAGCATCGAGCCACCACACCTCAAGGTTTGCCATTTGTGGCGTACGGAGTACATTGGGCCATCACACCTCTCCAACAGAGACGTACCTTCTTTGGAAGTGAACTTTGGGATAACAAATCATCATCTCCGCGTCCATCGGTTATCTCTCAACTGAGCCCTTCACTTATGCAATTTACATTGTGATATCCATCATGCTTGAAGTAATATATCTTTCTATCACCTTGTTGCTTGTCTTGCTTAGCATAGGTTGTTGGTGCATGATACATTGCAAATGTATCTATAATTTTTGATGTTCCATGCTTGGTTTTATCCACTTTCTTGTGTTTTGTCCACACTTTGGAGTACTTTTCATATGATTTCTTGGACTAACCTATTAACAAGAGCCATAGTGCCAGCTGCCTGTTTTCTACTGTTTTTGGTTCCAGGAAAGTCAGAAAATGAATATTCTTGGAATTGGACGGGACAAAAGCCAAAGTGCCTATTTTTCCGGAAGTCATCAGATGCCAGAATACAAGATGGAGAAGGGCTGGGGGCCGGCCACACCACCTGGCCACGCGGTCAGGCCTGGCCCGCGCCAGGGGGTGGTCTGGCTGACCCCAGCACCCCCTCGGCCTCTCCTTCCGCCTATAAGATGCCCTCGGGACGAAAACCCTAAGTACCAGATAAAAAATCCACGAAAGAGTCTATAGCCGTTGTCATCTCCATCCCTAGATCGGGAGGGATCTGAAGCTCTTCTCAGCACCCTGCCGGAGAGGGGAATTCACCCTGCAGGCCTTCTTCATCATCATGCAAGCCTCCGGTGTGATGCGTGAGTAGTTCATCCTTGGACTACGGGTCCATGTAGTAGCTAGATTGCTGGTTCTCCTCCTTTGTGCTTTCATGTTTAGATCTTGTGAGCTTTGTTCATGATCAAGATCATCTATTTATAATTCTGCATGTTGTGTTTGCGGGGATCCGATGGATATTGAGATGCTATTTCAGATTGATTATTGATTCTATCATGTCTTTGTTATTTGTGATCTTGCATGCTTTCCGTTGTTAGTGGCTATCTTGGCCAAGTAGATGCTAGCAACTCCAAGAGTTAGTATTTATGCTTGATAGTGGGTTCATGCCTCTAGTAATCTGGGGAACTGACGGAAATCTCTAAGGTACTATATGTGATGTTGCTACTAGGGAGAAAACAACAATCCTTTGTTCACAGAACAATCGTATTGTTTACATTACACGCAATTCATAAAGCAATAATCTGTTGCTTGCAACTTAATACTGGAGGGGGTTCGGATGATAACCTGAAGGTGGATTATTAGTCAAAGATGCAGTTGGATGGCGGTCTATGTATAATGTTGTAATGCCCAATCAAGTTCCAAAGGAGTCAAGATGATAAGTATATGCATGTATTGCTTTCTCTATGTTTGTCAATGCCCCGCTGTAATTTGTTCACCCAGCATGTTATCTATCTTAAGGAGAGCCACCTCTAGTGAACTATGGATCCTGGTCCTTTTCTTTTACATATAATCTATAAATTGTTTACTGTTTTGTGTTTACTTTCTGCAAACTATTACTTCCTTCCATTCGATACATTTAATCTTTGTTTTCAGCAAAACCGGTGAGATTGACAACCTCATCGCAAGTTGGGAACAGAGTTTTGTGGTTATGTTGTGCAGGTCTCCACGTTGCTACTAGCACCGGTAGTGCGCCCTGCCAAGGCTCAGCTAGCAACACCTTTGGGGTGTTTCCTTGCTCCTACTGGTTCAATTAAACCTTGGTTTCATAACTGAGGGAAACTTGTTGCTGTGCTCATCATACCTTCCTCTTGGGGTTCCGAAGGAGCTCTACATCAACACTGAGCCATCAGTGCACTTAGTTGAACCTAGTGGATATAGGTTTTGCTTAATAAATTAAACATGAGTTTTATTCTGCATTTATTAGAGCCTAAACCATAATTATTTTAAAAATGCATATTCACCCCCCCTCTAGGCGACGTCCTTTTCCCTTTCAATTTCTGACCATTGGATGGTGTCCCTTCGGTGCTTAAGTAGCAATATGCAGTAGTAACTTTGATACTTTGCCTCTTCTTCCTCCTCGTGTTGATACCATTGTTGCTCTGCTCCTCTCTACTCTTATTTGCCTATTTGTTGCACTGGATGTGATCAAGGAATTTCCTAGGTACTTCATGTGATCTCTACATCGAAGGAAGATAGGGAAGAAAAAGTCCGCCGCTGCTGGATCCAGCACCACCGCCGTTGTTCCTAGGAATAAGGGGACTGGATCCCATGTTACCAACGGGTCCTGGCAGCGCTCTACATTGAGGCTCCCTGAGCTCCATCCTATTCATTAGGCCGACATTATTCCGTCCAAGGAGGATGATTGCTGAATCCCCGAACCGGAGGTAATCCCTAATCCTCCCGCCGAATTCTATGTTATGTTTCTCGCTTTCCTCCTTCAAGGCCTTTCTCTCCCCTCCACGACTTCATTCGTGGATTGTTGTGCTTCTATGGGATTCAACTTCACCAGCTGTCTCCCAATTCTGTTCTTCATATTGCCTGTTTCATCACCCTGTGCGAGTGTTGGCTCGGTATTGAGCCACACTTCATCCACAAAAGGTTGTTCAATGTGAAGAGGCAGTCAGGATCGAAATCCATAGTTTACGACATTGGTGGATGCGGTATATATCTATGAATCCCCATGTTCAATACTTCAGCCTCAATTTGGTCGACTCTGTCCAAGGGTGGATGATGAGGACATCCCTACAATTACACCTACCTCAATAACTACTTAAGATACTCCAACTGTTGCAAAACAGGATCAGTCCAATGAGATTAGAATTGGACCTATTACAAGAGCTCGTGCTAAGCTACTTGAACAATAGGTGAATTCACTCCTAAACGAATCTGGTACTTTAATTAATGAGAACTTTATACTACCTAAGTCTATGCACTTATGTATGATCAGGTTCGTTGGAGATTCAAGCATAGCGTGAGGAGGAGAAGGGCTACCAGAGAGGCCCAGCATGATGATCGCCCAAGGATACGCGAGGGAGGAGCGGGAGGAAGGCGCAAGAGAAGATCATCAAGATGGAGGCAAAAAGATCTGCCACGACCGGAGTGTCCAGCCGGATCCACCCGAACTGTCCGGCCTGACCAAGAGACGAACTGGCGTGGACATTCTGTGTACCAGTTCAGACACTACCCGGACACCACTTGGAAACTTTGAAGTTTTCGGCCCGACTAGACTGTCTGGCACACTCCACCTGGAGTGTACGGCCTGATCGAACTGTCCGGACGATATCGACCGGAGCCCGCCCGCCGACTGAATCTGGTCCGAGTCGGTTTGTATCAGTTTGAGTTGTACGTGTTTAGTTTCAGATTCTGGCCACCCCAACCACCCTTATAAGCCCTAGGACAACCCATAGTTAGGGTTTAGACCATGTTTAAACTTTTTTGGAGTTGTTTCTTTCAAAGAACCTCTGGAATTACCCTATGATCTAATTATACTACTGCAATTGAGTGTGATCTGTTGTTCCATTGGGAATTAGTAGATTGCAAACTACCATTCGTGGTCAATGGCTACGTCCGCAAGAGCATGGTGTTGTGAATATCCCACAGGGTTCGAGGGCTATTGCATTGGCATCAGGGCTCGAGCGAGTGAGATCATAGCTACACGCTAGTTATCTATCATCCACCATCATCATCGACAGGTGCTTGCTGAGAAGATCGGGCCACCCCATATCATCTTGGTATCATATTTCCTCGTTTACTCGGTGAGCATCCACAAATCCATCCATAGATTAGTTTTGTTTCATCCGATACAGAAAAAGCCTTACAAAAAGATTTGCCATAGACTAGATTGCATCGTTTTCAAGTTTAGTTGCAGATTGTATCTTCTCATACATCCGATCTGCAGGTTTTTCTCCTAGGAGTCTAGTTTTCGTTTGTGTCTAGGTTTAGGGTTTGATCTTGTTTTCTGCCGTGTCCACCATCACCGTTTTCCGCAAGTTTTCATCGTTTGTCCGAGTCCACATAGCGTACCTTTGTTTCCATACCATAGACACGGCCTATCTACAACATTCGTGCCTAGGAACATACCCATGAGACTAGTTGCTTTGCTCCAACAGGCTGCTCATTAGAGTTTCGAAGTGCAGAAAATTTCGACAAGCAAAACCGGACTATCTGGCCGTTTCACCCTAGACTATCCTGCCCAACCGGAGTCTCTGGCACATATCAACCGGACTATGTGGCCCAGTTTTGTTCTAAGTTGCTACACTCATTTGCATTGAGTCATATAGTTGAAAAATCAAAAAAAGAGAATCAGTATAAAAAGAGAGAGAAAGAGAAAAGAGCTACAAGCGTGATAAAAAGAGATATCAAAGTGTGCATTATTGGAGGCCTAGTTGATCATAGCACTTGTAGATTGAGAAATCTTGTGCCTGTTTACTTTGAGCGTTTACTATTGTCTCTCTTGTGCATTGCAATATTCCTTTTCATAAGTTGCTTTGCCATGTTTATCTCCATCGCGTGTGTTTCTTGGGTTTTTATACGATCAACACTAGGACTTGTTTGCGGTGTAGTTAGGATACCATACCTAGAGCTCCACCATAAATAACCTGTGTGCCCTGTGATTGTTCTTTATACCCTTGATATTCACTTCATCACATCAGTGCATCAGTGTTTGATTTCGTTTTGGTAAATGTCGGGGGGATGACCTCCGGATACCCCCAACCAGACAAGAATCACGACAGGCGGATGGTGCCCGGCTGGATGAGCGTAGCTGGACAGGAGCAAGTCAAACAGGCTACCTCACGGTAACCAGAACGACGAAGAGCAGCAAGGCATGGGACCAGCTACATCAGCGTAGCCGGGCCCAATCAAGAGTACAGAGCGACGTGCTACACAGTGCACGATACGCCCTGGTACGATGACAAGACTCGCAACTACCCGGCCATACCGAAGACTTTGCGGGGTGACCGGAACGATGGCGACGGCGATGTGCAGGCTCGGCGTTCACTGCCTGACGACCTTACCGCTTGTAACCTGATGGGATGTAAGTGTACGAAATCGTAGATGACTAGCGGCTGGGACCGCTTTGTGGGGCCCTTGAGCGATGAGACCGTTGCCTCTCTGCCCATATAAGGAGAGGCAAGGTTCCAGTAGAAAGGGTTGGTCTCAGTGCATCTAAGGCAGTACCTAGAGAATACAGCTCAAGGAGCAATTGTAGCCCGTATACCACATACTCAGATCGGCAGGAGTAGGAGCTTTACCTCATCACGAGGGCTCCGAACCTGGGTACTTCCTGTGTCCAGCTATACTTGCTTGTATCCAATCCCGCCTGCGGATGCTATTGAGATCTTTCCTGCTAGTCCCCACACCTCTATCTAACTTGTTTAGGTACTACCGTTCCCAATACAACGATAGTTGGCGCCCACCATGGGGCAAGATGGCTTCGTCCGGAGTCACGTTCCGCACGGGACCCCGCTCTTCAGCCGGTGAGCGCGTGGCCTCCGGCCTGGTGCTCACGCTCGGAAAATTCGATTGCATCATCGACAACGCTTCCTGCTTTGCCGGAACCTTGTTTTTGACAAACGGTTCTATCATGCTTTTCGGCGTCCTCCCCGTCTACGTCGCCACCATGCCGGAGCGTTTCCCTAGGGAGATCGTTTCCGTCGCAGTGCTGCCGCACCTGGGCAGCAGCGCCTCCGTCGCCCCTCGTGGCATCGGGAAAATGATGGCCAGCTCTAGCTCTCACCCCCGCTAGCCGCGGGAGCGGGGCACGGACAATGGCGGAACTTCCGTGCCACCACAGTCCCGAAACCCGGTGGAGGAGGCCATCGACCGGCTCCTCATGCCGGTTAACCTCGGGGATAACCCGGAGGAGGCAGAGGCCAACTTCGCCATGGAGAGACAGCTTCTCCTCTATGAGGCCATGGAGCTGGCTACGACCCGCAAGAAGATCGAGATCACCCGGCGCGAGTACGACTGCGTGCACGGCTTCACTCCGGCTACCATGGAGCCGAGCTGGCGTGGGAAAGTGTGACACCGTGGCGGCGAGCTAGGCGGTAGGATGGAGAAGGATGGAGAGCTGGATCCTGCACCCGCTCTCATCCGGCCCACCTACAGTACGCCCATCAAGAACCTGCGCGCGGTGCGAGCCGCAACAGATGAACTGCCCAACCTGGAGGGCGAGGAGCGAGCCCGCCAGCATGCTCGGGTGTAGGAGCTCCTCTGGATCGCGGACGAGTAGGCTGATGCCAACCGACAGATGTAGGAGTTCCCCAGCTGCTCCAAGGGAAGCAAGCCGCCTGCCAACAGCAAGGGTGCACCCCGCGACACCAAGCAGACGTCGTCTCCTCTGGCCAAGGCCCACAGCAAGCATGGTGGTTCTGGCAGCAAGGGCCAGCCACGCCAGGAGAAAACGGTGAACATCAACCCACCGCCTCCGCCTCCACCAATCGGATCGTCTGGATGCCCGCGACCGCATCGAGCTCCTTGCTCAAGCGCGCGTCACCGAAGAGGAACACTCCACCGGACCGGTTTGCGTCGGACCCCGCATCTAGAACGAGCCATTTCCGGATAAGTTCACCCTGCCTAGGGACACCCCAAGTACGATAGCAGCATGAAGCCAGAAGATTGGCTAACCGACTATGCCTCGGCAGTAGGCATCGCCCATGGGAACAAGCGCACAACTATGTGCTACGTCCCCCTTATGCTAACCGGGTCAGCGAGGACATGGCTCAACAGCCTCGCGCCCAATAGCATCAACGCCTGGCCAGACTTTGAAAAGGTGCTCGTCCGCAACTTCAACGACACGTACAAGTGTCCGGGCCGCCCGCGCGATGTGGCCCTATGCATCTAGGGCGACCGCGAGACGGACCGCGAATACCTCGCCAAGTGGACAGAGTTGCGCAACACCTGCGAGGGCATCCTGGAGAGCCAGGCCATTGGCTTCTTCATCAAAGGATGCCGAGAAGGCACCATGCTTCGCCACCGGCTACTGTGTGACGAGCCTAAAACCATGGCGGAGCTCATGACGGTTGCGGACCAGTACGCCATGGCGGATGCCGCCATGAAGAAACCCCTCCGAGTAAGTGCTGACGGGCGTCCGACTCCGACAGAGCCGGCTCGCGACCTTCCGAGCAATCCGGCTGGAGAAGCCGGATCCTCCAAGCGCCACGGCAACGACAACCGGTTCCACGGGGACCGCCAAGCCGGGCAGCAGAAGCCCCGCTACCACGCGCGGTAGGTCAATGTTGTGGAGGGCCCACCCGATGCGCCGGCTAACGATGCAAGAAGGCAGAAGCGGCAGCTCACCTTTGACCAGATGTTTGACAGCCCGTGCAAGTGGCATAGCGGTCCCTTCAAGCCTGCTACGCACACCACCTGGAACTGTAGCTGGACCCGCCAGCTAAAGGACCAGGGTAACCAGCAACAACTTCCCCGCCCCTCCTAGTGGACCACCACCACCGGCTAGGGGAGCCGGTAATGATGGTAACGACGGCAACGGCGACAACAACAACAACGGCTACCCCCAGCCGCACGCCGCCTACCACATCTTCGAGATGGAGCTGGACGACAAGCACAGCCGCAGGCGACACTCCAAGGAGGTCAATGCCATCGTCTCCCTAGTCCCCTAGTACCTAAACTGGTCGGAAAACCCCATCACCTGGAGCCGAGAGGATCAGCCAGAACATCTTCCGACTCCCGGGGGCTACGCTATGGTACTTGACAACCTCATCATCTCCAACGAGTGCACCTGCCGCTTCTCGCGCGTCCTCATCAATGGAGGCAGCAGCCTCAACCTTCTCTACCGGTCTTCGCTGGAGAAGCTGGGCATCCGTGAGTGTGACCTGCGCCCGACTACCACAATGTTCCACGGTGTACTGCCAGGACCGGCTTGCACCCTAATGGGTAAAATCCAGCTAGACGTCATCTTCGGGACCGAGGAGAACTTCCGACGCAAGCCGATATGGTTCGAGGTGGTGAACCTGAGGTGCTCCTACCATGCTCTTGTCGGGCGCCCCTCCCTCGCCAAGTTCATGGCCGTCCCCCACTACGCGTATCTCAAGACGAAGATGCCGGGACCAAACGGCGTGTCACCATCTCCGGCTGCTTCAGACGGTCGATGGAGTGCGCCTCAGCCGGCTCCAAGCTGGCAGAGGCCCTCATCATAGCCGAAGAAAAGCGCGTGATCATGCGCAATGTGGCCATGGCCTAGCAAGAAATGCTGGCTAGCAGCAAGCCGACTGGAGAATCAGCATTCCAGCCGGGAAAGGAGACGAAGAGGATCCTGCTCGACCCCTCTGACCCGACCAAGTTCGTCACCATTGGTGCCAACTTGGACAGCAAATAGGAAGGCACGCTCGTCGACTTCCTCCGTGAGAATTGGGACATCTTCACATGGTCACCCAAGGACATGCCAGGTGTGCCGAGGGAGTTCACCGAGCACTCACTTCATGTGTGGCCGGATGCCAAGACGGTCAAGCAGCCTGTGCGCCGGTTCGTAGAGGAGAAAAGAAAGATTACTGGTGATGAGATCACCCGGCTCCTTGCAGCCGGGTTCATCATGGAGGTGTACCACCCGGACTGGCTCGCCAACCTAGTCCTGGTGTTGAAAAAGAACAAGACCTGGCACATGTCTATCGACTACACTAGCCTAAATAAGGCGTGCCCAAAAGACCCTTTCGCCTTGCCTTGCATCGACCAGGTTATCAACTCCACGACCGGCTGCGATTTGTTATCCTTCTTGGATTGTTACTTCGGTTATAATCAGATCTAGCTAAACCCGGCTGACCAGATAAAAAAATCGTTTATCACCCCGTACAGGGCTTTCTGCTATGTAACCATGCCTTTCGGTCTGAAGAATGCAGGCACTACCTATCAGCGCTGCATGCAGAAGTGCTTGAACTCACAGATCGGCCAAAACGTGCATTCCTATGTGGACGATGTGGTCATCAAGACCAAGGAGAAGCGCACCCTCCTTGAGGACTTGGGGGAGACATTCGGCAACCTCCGGTAGTACCAGATGAAGCTGAACCCGGAGAAATGCGTCTTCGGAGTCCCATCTGGCCAGCTACTCGGTTTCCTCGTTTCACAACGAGGGATCGAGGCGAATCCGGAGAAGATTGCGGCCATCGAGAGGATGCAGCCGCCCAAGAGCCTGCTTGGAGTCCAAAAGTTCACCGGATGCCTAGCCTCGCTCAGCCGTTTCGTCAGCCGGTTGGGGGAGAAAGAACTTTCGTTGTACCAGCTGATGAAGAAGACAGACAAGTTCTCCTGGACCTCGCAGGTCGATGCCGCTTTTCATGACCTCAAGCGCATGTTATCCACAGTGCCGGTTCTAGCCACGCTGGCTAGCAAGGAGCCGATGTTGCTCTATATAGCAGCCATCAGCCGGGTCGTCAGCATCGTCCTGGTGGTGGAGCGCCCGGAGGAAGGCAAGGCTCAGCCGGTTCAGCGACCCTTCTACTACCTCAGCGAGGTTCTCTCCCTCTCCAAGTAGAACTACCCCCACTACCAGAAGATGTGTAATGGCCTGTACCTGGCGTGCAAGAAGCTCAAGCACTATTTCCAGGAGCATCCGATTAAGGTCGTGTGCACCGCACCCCTTTCGGAAATCATTGGCAACAAGGACACCACCGACTGAGTCGCCAAATGGGCCATCGAGCTTGCCGCCTACTCCATCCAGTACGAGCCTCGGCTCACGATCAAGTCGCAAGCTCTGGTGGAATTCCTCGTCGACTCGGCAGAGACCTAGTACCTCCCACCGGTTCCTGATTTGGACCATTGGAGGATGCACTTCAACGGTTCAAAGATGCTCAGGGGCTTGGGAGCCGGCATCATGCTCACCTCGCCCAAAGGAGACCGGCTGGAGTACGTCCTCCGGATACACTACAAGGCCTCCAACAACGTCGCCGAATACGAGGCGTTGGCGCATGGCCTCCGGCTAGCCAAAGAGATCGGTGTCAACAGGATCCTTTGCTTCGGCAATTCGGATCTGGTGGTGCAGCAGGTATCCAGAGAATGGGCCGCCCGCGATGCAAACATGGCTCTCTACCGGTTCCACATACAGAAGCTCAGTGCCTGCTTCGACGGATGTGAGTTTCATCACGTCCCTCGTGTCAACAACGAGGCAGCCGATTCGCTCGCGCAAATCGGATCCACCAGGCAGGCGATCCCACCAGGGGTCTCCTTGGAGCACCTGTGCAAGCTTTCCATCAACCCGTCCCCCGAGTCGGATTCCATTATCTGGGCAGGGAGCGCTCTGGCTGACGGCACGACAGACGCGGAGCCGGCAGAACCTGCAAAGAAGAAGGCCAGCACCAACTCTGGCAAGCCCATACCCTCCGGCTCGCAAGACTCAGGGGCTGTCGAATCGTCAAGCGGCTCGGGGGCTGCCGTTCCGGGTACCACATCCGGACGACCCCCTGATGACCCTCAACCGGAGAGCGGAAGCATCTTCACTATCTGGGAGATACCATCCTGGGCACAACCCTTCATGAACTACATCGCCAATGGAGAGCTTCCGGATGATGAGGTGGAGGCCAGGCAAATCTAGCGCCATGCACACACGTACACCATCATCAACAAAGAACTATACAAGCGCAACGTATCCGACATCTTCCAAAGGTGTGTCGATGTGGACACAGGCTACCGGCTGCTCAAGGACATCCACCAGGGCGAGTGCGGGCATCACGCTTCATCCAGGGCAATAGTCGCCAAGGCGTTCTGCCATGGCTTCTATTGGCCCACCTCCCTCGAGGATGCCGAACATCTAGTCCGCGCGTGCAACGGGTGCCAACGCTTCGGGCAGCTCAGGCACATGCCAGCTTCGGTACTCAAGTCCACACCGATCACCTGGCCTTGCGCTATCTGGGGCCTCAACATGGTCGGTCCCTTCAAGTGGGCGCGCGTGGGCATGACCCATCTGCTGGTGGCGGTGGACAAGTTTACAAAGTGGATAGAGGCCAAGCCTATCCGGAAGTTGGACGGGGCGACAGTCGTCACCTTCTTCACCGACATCATCAACCGGTTTGGCTACCCCAACAGCATCATCACCGACAACGGCACGAACTTTGCCAAGGGGGCCTTCACCCGGTTCTGCAGCAACAAGGGCATCGGGATGGACCTTTCTTTGGTCGCACACCCGCGGTACAACGAGCAAGTCGAAAGGGCAAACGGCCTAGTGTTAGCCGGCATCAAGCCCCGCCTCATCGAGCCCTTGGAACGGTCGCCCAGATGCTGGATTGAGGAACTTCCGGCTGTGTTGTGGAGCCTCCACACCACGCCGGATAGGTCAACCCGCTTCACCCCATTCTTCCTCGTCTACGGCTCCGAAGCCGTCCTCTCCGCGGACATCGAGTTCGACTCTCCGCGCAAGCTCCTCTACGATGAAAAGGCCAACCAGGAGGCGTGAGAGGATGGCGTGGACCTCCTTGAGGAGGCCCACGAGCTGGCATTGTCTAGATCGGCCCTATACCAGCAACGCTAACGCCACTACCATTCGAGCCGGATCCGCCCCGTTGCATTCCACAAGGGCGACCTAGTTCTCCGGCTGGTGCAAGACATGAAGGGCATGCACAAGTTATCGCCACCCTGGGAGGGCCCCTTCATCATCAGCCGGGCGCTGCCCAACGACTCCTACTACCTCATCGACACGCAGCAGCCGCGCAAGAACAAGATGGACAAGTCGGATGAAGAGACAGAGCGCCCCTGGAACACGGCCCTGCTCCGCCCGTTTTACACCTAGTCACCAGATAGTGTATGTATACCGTAAACCCTATGAATGAAAATGTGGACCCCTACGAGATGCTCGGGGGCTCCTTGCTAGAAATTGGTGTGTACTTGTTTCTGGTTTAGTTTTTCCGGCTCCAGCAACCCCTACCTGGGGGCTCGCTGGCTGGCCCGACCTCCTAAATCAACAAACCGACTGAGTAGTGTGTGACGATGTCAGAGGCCACACTCTTTGTCTCAGCTACAGACCGCAACCCGATTGTCCGGCTAGCAAGAGCAAAAGTCCGAGGCATCCCACATGAAAAACAGGGAGGATATGCGACAAATCGGGCGTCCCGGCCTTGCAACTAGCTTGAGACAATCCGGCTACCAACCCGTCAGTACCGTGCGCAATATATTGTCAGCTCCCTTCGATTCTGGCTGTAGACCGCAACCCGGCTGCCCGGCAAGGACGCAGCGTAAACAACAGAGCACATGGGAAAGTGGCTAAGTGTCTAGAGAGGCATAAGCTAGTTTTCAAAAAACAAATCCGCCTTCCGGCTAAAAGGCGCTACCTTAACAACCTATTGATGGGTGGGAATGTATGTATGCTTGTTTTTTGTACGACTACATCGAGTCGGAATTTAGGAAGAACGAAGATTCGAAGTCCTTGCCTTCATCAAGCGCTCTGAATCTCAGGGGGCTACACCCACTGGGTGCGCTCGCGCGCCCACAGTGGAATCTTGTAGTTTCCGACCGGCTAAAGGAGTTAGCCGGATATTTGGAGCCTAGGTGAGGGCAAGGGCAAAATGAAAACAAGAAGATTCGAAGCACCTGGCTGTGCCAGCTAATCCAAATCTCGGGGGCTACACCCAGTGGGTGCGCTGACGCGCCCCCACTGGAATAGAAGTTCCCCCGGCTGCAAGCATCTAGCCAGAGGAAGTAACCGGCTAGAGGTGTCTAGCCGGACAAAGCTAAGGACTTGAAGAAAAGAGAAAATTCGAAGCACCTGGCTACGCCAACTACTCCGAATCTCGGGGGCTACACCCAGTGGGTGCGCTGGCACGCCCCCACTGGAGTTGGAGTTCCCTCGGTTAAAGGCGTTCAGCCGAGTGAAGTCAGCCGGATAAATTCAATCAGCGAAATATCAAAACTTTGAAGCACACAAAAATCACAAGTTGGAAGCAAGCCAAAATGGTTCAGATTGGATATAAAAAGAGAGGGAGACAAAGCCCCCATGAGTTCATCTGGCATCAGAAATAGCCGGCACAGACAGTAAGGTTCAAACAAGACAAATAACAAATACACCTGGCATCCCGAGGATCATATCTATGCAGCAGGGCCTTTGCCGTGCGGAGGATCCTGGCTGGTAGCAGTCTCTGGAGGAGGAGGCGCGTTGGCTGATCCGGCTCCGGCGTCCCCACTGGTCAGCTGCGACGAAGCTTCCGCATCCGGAGTGCCAGCGGACTCCGAGTCGGTGAGGACCTCGTCGATGTCCACGTAGTCGGCGATCTTGATGGCAGAGTCCCGGAGCTCCGGATGGGCCTGGCGGATGGCGACGAGGTCGGCACCAGCACGGAAACCCCCGTCAATCTTCTCGACACGGGCGTCCTTGTACCAGGAAAGCATCAGGGCCAGGGCCATTTCCGCCCCTGCTCATGCCGCCAGAGCCCTCAGGCGGTCGATGATACGTTGCAAACGTATTTATAAATTTTGATGTTCCATGCTTGTTTAGTATCTACTTTGCTTTACTTTGTCAACACTTTGACGTATTTTTATATGTTTTCTTGGACTAACCTATTAACAAGATGCCACAGTGCCAGTTGCTTGTTTTCTTCTGTTTTTCGTTCCAGAAAAGGCAGAAAATCAATATTCTCGGAATTGGACGGGACAAAAGCAAATATGCCTATTTTTCCCGGAGCAACAAGGAAACACGAAGCAGAGACGGAGCAGGGCACCAGGGTAGGCACACTATATGGTGGCGCGAGCTAGCCCTGGCCGCGCCACTAGGTTGTGTGGGCCCCCTGGCCGTCCACCGACCTTGCCTCTTCGCCTATAAGATGCCTCCCGATGCAAAAACCCTAAATCATCCAGCCTCCAGCCACAAAAAGTTCCGCAACACCGCTACCACCGAAGTGGAGATTTGGGGGATAGAAAGTCTCTGTTCCGGCACCCTGCCGGGATGGGGAAGTGCCCCCGGAGCCATCTCCATCGGTCTCCACCACCATCTCCATTGCCATTGCTGATTCCCATGATGATGAGGGAGTAGTTCTTTCTCGAGGCTAAGGGTTCTACCGGTAGCTATGTGTTCATCTCTCTCTCTCTATGCATGATCATATTGTGATCATGAGCTTTGTAATCAAGTAGATCTACTTTGCTACTCAAGTGCTTTAATAGATCTCTGCTCTCCCCATGTGTGTGAAGTGACAGCATGCACACCATGGTGGCACTTAGGCTACATATTACAAATACTTGTTATGAGTTATATTTGGAGTTGGATGTTTCTATGAAATTGTGGTGTTTGTTGGAAGCATCTAGAGCTCAAGGTGATAGTGTGGGGTTATCTAGATGGGGAAAGCGAACTTTGAGGTGTATTGTTATAGCCCTACCATGGATTAGTCTGTCCAACCGAAGAGTAGTTCAGAGTAGTATCACAAAGAGAAGATATTTATATGATAGTGTTCACTAGTGAAAGTATGATCCCTAGGCCTTGTTTCTAAGCATTGAAACACCGTTTGCAACTAGATCTGTTACATGTTTGCTTGCTTCCATCTTTTTGCCTTTAGTCTTTTCCTCCCGTCAAGCTATTTTCTGGCACCATTGTCTTATATCCATACAACTTGTATTTCACTATCTCTTCGCCAAACTAGTGGACCTATACACCTGACAAGTGTATTGGGTGTGTTGGGGACACAAGAGACTTCTTGTATCTTGATTGCAGGGTTGCTTAAGAGGGGATACCTTTGACCACTTCCTCCCTGAGTTCGATAAACCTTGGGCGACCCACTTAAGGTAAAACTTGCTGCTGTTCTACAAACCTCTGCACTTGGAGGCCCAACAACTGTCTACAAGAATAGAAGTGCGTAGACATCAAGCTATTTTATGGCGCCGTTGGCGGGGAGGTAAGGTAAAAGGTACTCACATCCTCGGGTGTGAGTGCTCGAAGTTATTTCCTTTAGATTCTGCAATTTTGTCTTTTTGTTTCTTGTTTTTATTTTCACTAGTTAGGCTTAATGCAAAAAAACAACAAAATTAGAGAGCTTTTTAGTATTTTTCCTAAGGTAGAACATGAATTGTCTGAAAACAAAATTAAAAAACCCATGGAACTTTCTTTGCATGCTAATAGCAATGTTATTAGTATGAATCTTTTGAAAACCTTTGTTACTAATGTTATGGAAATGTCTAAGCTTGGGGAAGTTAGTTTTTATGAAAATGATCTTTTTAGTTCCCCAGCTTTAAAGAAGAAAATTTTATCTGATGATATTTTATCTCCCATATGTGGTAATTATAATGATACTTGTGATATTTTAAATCCACATACTGAAAGCATCTCTTTTAAAATACCTATAAAAATTGATGAACGTGTTATGAACAACTGTTATTTGGGAGATGGAACTGTCCATCCTGGTGATCATTTACTCTTTATACATGAATTATGCGAGTTGTTCAAGTGTGCAGGTATTTCAATGGACCAAGTTAAGAGGAAGCTATTCCCTTTTTCACTTAAGGGCAAAGCAAGAGAGTGGTATGAGCTACTAGATGATCCTCATCATTTGGAGTTGAAGGAACTTAAATATCTCTTTTACTCTAAATTTTATCCTCCTCATGCTTTTCATAAAGATAGGAATTACATTTATAATTTTCATCCACATGATGGAGAAAGTATTGCCCAAGCATGGGGGAGATTGAAGTAGCTAATTCTCAAATGTCCCATTCATGAGCTCCCTAGTAATATTATTATTAATAATTTCTATGCAAGGCTTTCAGGACATTACAGGACTATCTAGATACTTGGTTAGAGGGATCCTTCACAAGTAAGGAGGTCAAAGCTAAGTGGGATCTTCTTGAAACAATTCAAAGCAATACCGAAGATTGGGATAACAACAAAGGTAAAGAACTAGGTATAAACTATGAGTATGATTGCATTAAGTCTTTCGCGGAAACTGCTGATTTTCAAGAGCTTAGTGCTAAATATGGTCTTGATCCTCAAATTCTTGTTGATTGTTATAGAACCTTTTCTTCTCATATTAATGCTCCTAAAGAAAAATGGGACATTTATCATGAGCCTTATAAAGACACTTGCATGGAAAATGAAATTGTTATTAATGATAGCAATAAACATGCTCAAACCTCTAAAAGTACTACTTCTTATAAGCATGTTAATTTTTGTGGAATACATAGACCTTGTGAGAATAATCAAATTGAAGAAGAATATTGTATCACCTACAGGAATGAAAAAACTAGAACATGGTATAGGGCTCTAAATGATCTTGGTAAAAAAGTATGTGCCCTCTATCCTTTTATTTGTGAACTTTGCTTTGAAGTGGGTCATTTCAATTTTCAATGCTCAGGCCATAATAATAGCCCTTCTAATCCAATGAGTACTGCAAGTTTGTATTGTGATGACATGATCACTGCTAATCAGCATGATCAACTTACATTATTTTTGGGGTGTGAAGAGTTATCAAGAAAAACCTCTTTGGTAGATATGAGTGCTTTTGATATGAAAAGCGTCCTGCATGGTTGTCATCTTTATTGTGTTGATAATTGCCACACAAATACTTACATACAAAATATCCTAAAATATGAGATCTTAACAAAATATGACATGACTAATATGTGTTTTGGTCTTATTAATGAAAAGGAGGAATCCTCCAAAGTTTCTTCTATTGTCTCTAATAATGAACCAGGGTATATGGAGAAGCTTCCTTTCAAGCCTCTCCCTCCTAAAGATACGAAGAAGAAAAATAAGAAGAGGAGGAGTAAAAGGAGAGAGGAAACGGTATTTTCCCCTAAGCATGTTGATCCTATTATAGTTTTTGATGAGTCTGAACTCGATGATGTTCCTATGCCTATTACCTATAGTAGTGATCATGATTGGGAAAAGCACACTACTTTTGATATTGAAAATCTCTTTGGTACCAATTCTAAAAATGATGATATTAATAATTACTGTACTATTAGTGTTATCCATGTTCCTTCCAATGATGATATGTTTACAAACAAACACACTTTGGAACATAACTATTCCATTGCTTATGATGATACTATACCTCCAATATATGATGATTGTAATAATGAATATGATATTTTCAGTCCACCTACTATTGAGGAGAAAATTAATTATGATTACAATATGCCTCCTATATTTGATGATTATGGTGATGAGAATAATAATGATAGATATTCTGTTGAATTTGCTCCCACTATAATTAATAAGAATGGCTATGTTTATGTGGGGAGTATTAATTCTTTTATGAATGTGGCTCATGATAAGAATGTTTCATGTGATTGTTATATTGTTAATTTTATTCATGATGCTACTGAAAGTTATTATGAGAGAGGTAAACATGGTTTTATGTGTCTCAACAATATTCAGTTTCCCCTCTTTATGTTGAAATTTTTGAAGTTGCACTTGTTTTGCTTTCCTATGCTTGTTGCTTTGTGCTTTCATGACTTGTTTCTTTACAAGATTATTTTGCATAGGAAGTGGGTTAGACTTAAATGCATTTTGAATTTTTTTCTTAATGCTCTCTTTTACTTCAATTCATATTTCTTATGTGAGCATCTTCTCAAACTATCAAGCCTAACTTAAAGGCGTTAAAGAAAAGTACTTATTAGGAGATAACTCAAAAGTTTTAGTTGAGTCTTGGAAGTTATTGCTTCAGTAATAACCTCTCCATATCATTTTTGTGTGGTTTTTGTGCCAAGAGTAACCTCTAATGAGAGAGAAGTAATGCTTGGAAAAGTTGCTGTTCCGAAACAGATTTTTGTGCCTTGCTGTAAAAATTCGTGTAAAATCTCTGTATGTCGGTTTGAGCTTTGATTTTTCGTGCTTCTGACTTAGGTTGTTATCTAATTTTAGTTAGTTCAACACTTTTCGATTTGAACAACAGAAGGTCTTCCAAAAAATTGGTTTTTGCCTACTGGTTTGTTTTGACAGATTTCTACCATTATTTGCATTTGCTTCTTGTTGGTTCCTTTTTGGGTTCTCTTTGGTGAATTGAGCTTTTCAAGGGAAGTGCTACAGTAGCTTGTGTTTTAATGGAAGTTTTATTGGTGTTGAAACTGAACCCAAAGACTTATTATCTTGAGTGCACTAATGTTGCTAATAAAGATTGTGTGAAGTTTTATATGAAGGAAAAATTTCAGGTGTATGGAGAGAATGATGTAATGAGATGAAGAATAGACTAAAGCTCAAGCTTGGGGATGCCACCCCGTGTCACCCCAAGACTTATACAAGAAGTACATGCGTCAAAGCTTGGGGATGCCCAAGGCATCCCCTTCTTCATCAATAAAAATCCCAGGTTTCTTCCAAACACTTCATTTTTATTGTTTCATGCACAGTTGTGTTGTTCTTGGAGCGTTTTCGTTTTGGTTTTTCGTTTGCTTGGTTTTCTTAGTTTTCTGAATAAATTGGTTGGACCCCTCTCTTTCATGCATTGGTTTTCAAATAGTTTGGTTTGGATTGGAAAAGAGTAGGAAAAGTTCATGCTTAAGTGGTAAAAGTAGTTTGTTTTTGACTGTGGCCTATGCTTTGTCATGCCATGCTAGATATTGTTTTCGCTTTATGCTTAGTGATCTTTGCTATAGCATGACATGTTATAAAAAATTGAGATTGCTTAATGTGCCTTTGAAGAATCATGCGTTGTTTTATCATATTAAAGCATAATATAGTGGTATTCTCCTTTTATGCTTTATTTGGGTTGACTTGGCGCATGCTCACACCATGTTATGACTATCCCAAGTCACCATAAACCTTTATGATCCTTTAGTTTCCGACTTGTAATATCACTTTACGCTTTGATTAATGATGTTTTGTCGCTCTGCATTATTATGGCCATTATTGTTCTCTTAATCGGTCGCTCCTAGTCCTTTGCTAGCCTCCATAACCAAGTATGAGTTCCACTCATGCATCCGACTCCTAAAACCAAGTTATTCCAAAGAGTCCACCATACCTACCTATTAGCATTTGCTATTCCAAGTATATTCACGTTTTTATCTACCTTCCGAATTAAACTTGTTATGAGAAAACTAGTGATTAAAGCTCTCACGAACTTGATGGAACACTTTACTTTTCTTGCCCTTAATAAATTTGAACCATTGTGTCGTCTATGTTATATATGCTTGCACTTATATGTTGGGGATTAGCAGAACCATGTTTTCATGGGGAACGCTTTCAACATTGTACTTGTACTTTGTACCTAGTTGATATCATGCTCTTTTGTCTATGGATGTCGTAAGTGTGAAATGAAAGGGGAGCTTGTAAGTCCATGGAGTTATGTATGTGTGTTAGAGAAACGCCTGGGCCGCCGGTCTAATCCATGCCGTCATGGTGGAAACCTGCAGCGTAACCATAATGAGCTGTCTATGAAGCATTCTTCTTATAAAAAAAGAGTCAGATATTGAGAAAATAGAGAAAAAGAAAAAAAAGATATGAGAAAAGAGGAAAGAGAGAAAAAGCACCATTTTCCCATGGTAAATAAGAAGATTGCTGAGATGCTCATTGTCTGCTTGCCTTGTCATTTTGATATGGGGATTCTTCCGTATCATCAGCAAGGGGTAACCTGTTGGCGGTTCTCTATGATACACATGTACTTACTATGACAAGAACTTGCCGGTAACTAAACTTGAGTAGCATGAGGAGCGGCCCTCATATTCAAGGGACATGAGATTTCCAACTTATACTTTGTCAAGGATATACTCCATAGTTTGTTCACTTTAACCTTAATCACTTCAAGATGCTTATGATAGGGGCAATGAGAGCTGAAAGCTAATAAGTACCATAATTTTTGGAAGCTCTTTATGAAACTTCAATCCCTACTTCCTTCTATGAAGGCCATTCTTCCACTTTTATATTGAGTCTCCACCTTCTATCTTTATGCACCTATTGAGAGAGAATAGTGGCCATTCTTAGTTCTATGTGCATAGTCCCAAGGCTTGTTGATTCATGCATAACTTTGATATTGCTTGTTCTTAAACTAATTGTATCTTGTCACCCTTATAAACTTTGAAGGTGTCCTATGCATTTATGTTTGCTACGCTACAAGGGACAAGCTGAATGCCACTATGCTATGTTTTCTTTATGTGAAACAAACAAACGTCTTGTAAAGCATTGTTATTCATGAATCTTTTGTTGGTGCCTTTTCATGTTGCAACATAGTTGCTATGTCTTATTGCTAGAACTTTATCCTTCATGCTATGTTGAAGTACTATGATGCTATCCATGTTTTACAAACACTTTGATCAAGTTTATGATGGTGCATGTCACCTCAAAAATTATTCTTTCTTTTTATCAATTACCTACTCGAGGACGAGCAGGAGTTAAGCTTGGGGATGTTGATTCATTGCGAACGTATCTATAATTTTTGATGTTCCATGCTTGTTTAGTATCTACTTTTCTTTGCTTTGTCAACACTTTGAGGTATTTTTATATGTTTTCTGGGACTAATCTATTAACAAGATGCAACAGTGTCAGGTTCCTGTTTTCTTATGTTTTTGGTTCCAAAAAAGGCAGATAATCAATATTCTCGGAATTTGACGGGACAAAAGCCAATATGCCTATTTTTCCCGGAGCAACACGGAAACACGAAGCAGAGACGAAATAGGGCACCAGGGTGGGCACACCATATGGTGGAGCGGGCTAGCCCTGGCCATGCCACCAGGTGGTGTGCCCCCCCTAGCCGCCCACCGACCTTGCCTCTTTGCCTATAAGATGCCTCGCGATGCAAAAACCCTAAATCATCCAGCCTCCAGCCACGAAAAGTTCCGCAACGCTGCCGCCACCAAAGGGGAGATTCGGGGACAGAAAGTCTCTATTCCGGCACCCTGCCGGGACGAGGAAGTGCCCCCGGAGCCGTCTCCATCGATCTCCACCACCATCTCCATCACCATTGCTGATTCCCATGATGAGGAGGGAGTAGTTTTTTCTCGAGGCTAAGGGTTCTACCGGTAGCTATGTGTTAATCTCTCTCTATGCATGATCATATTGTGATCATGAGCTTTGTAATCAAGTAGATCTACTTTGCTACTCGAGTGCTTTAATAGATATCTGCTCTCCCCATGTGTGTGAAAGTGACAGCGTGCACACCATGGTGGCACTTAGGCTAGAGATTACAAATACTTGTTATGAGTTATATTTGGAGTTGGATGTTTCTATGAAATTGTGGTGTTTGTTGGAACCATCTAGAGCTCAAGGTGACAATGTGGGGTTATCTAGATGGGGAAAGCGAACTTTGAGGTGTGCTGTTATAGCCCTACCATGGATGAGAGTGTCCAACCGGAGAGTAGTTCAGAGTAGTATCATAAAGAGAAGATATTTATATGAGAGTGTTCACTAGTGAAAGTATGATCCCTAGGCCTTGTTTCTAAGCATTGAAACACCATTTGCAACTAGATCTGTTACATGTTTGCTTACTTCCATCTTTTTGCCTTTAGTCTTTTCCTCCCGTCAAGCTATTTTCTGGCACCGTTGTCTTATATCCATATGATATGTCCATTTTGCATCACTATTCTATGTCATAATTCACTATTATTCATTGATACATTTCATATTGAGAGGTGATACTTATGTTATTTCATCTGTTTTTGCATGGTTGATGACTTTTGGAGCATGGACCGTTGCAGTCAGGATTCTGATGGAAAAGGTGTTGTTTGGAGAAAAAATTCGCGAACATTAGAAAATATGGGAAAATATACGGAAAATTCTATTTTTCCAGAAGACGAAGGAAGCCAGAAGGGGGGCTGGAGATGGGCCACAGGGGGCCCACACCACCCCCTGGCGCGTGCAGCCCTAGGCCGCGCCACCAGGTGGTGTGGCCACCCTAGCCCACTCCAGGATCTCCCCTCTGGCGTATATTATCCTCCAGAAACCCTAAGACTCAGGGAGCAACCACAGAAAGATTTCGCCGCCTCTGCGGGGTGGAAAACACCGAGAGAGAAAGATCTCTCCGGCAGACAGATTTCTGCCGGGGGAATTCCTTCCCGGAGAGGGAAGATTGTCGCCATCAACACCACCATGAAGCTGGACTTCATCAGGATCATCATCATCATCATCATCACCACCATCATCACCATCAACACCCTCATCACCATCTCCATATTGCTATAACAATTGCGTTGAATCTTGCATTAGTTCATAGGGGAAACTTCCCGGTGTTGATTACTCCTTGTAGTTGATGCTATTGAGTGAACCGTTGAATTATTGTTTGTGTTCAGATTATTATACATCATTATTCCATCTCTGATCATGATCCATATGATGTCTTGTGAGTAGTTCATTTTGTTCTTGAGGACATGGGAGAAGTCATGTTGTTAGTAGTGGAATTGTGTTGAGAAAGATTCAATAGTTTGATATTTAAGTTGTGGTGTACTTCTTCTAGTGGTGTCATGTGAACGTCGACTACATGACACTTCACCTATATGGGCCTAGGGGAATGCATTGTGTATTTCGCTACTAATCGCAGGGGTTGCCAGAGTGACAGAAACTTGAACCCCCGTTAGGAAACCATTGCACAAGGGACGTAAGGATCTTAGAATTTAAAGTTGTGGTTAGGTTTCTACCTTAATTACTTTCTTGTACTTACGGATGTTTGTAAGGGGTATAATCACAAGTATGTATTAGTACTAGGAAGGTCGGTACATTAGCACAGGTTCACCCACATAACACTTAGCAAGCTAAAGAAGATTAATCAACTATATGAAGCGAAAGCACTTGACAGCCTTCCCATGTGTCCTGGAGAACGTTTGGTCATCTTAAGTAATACAACCGGCTTGTCCTTTGCTGCATAAAGGATTGGGCCACTTGCTGCATTCATTCTTACTGTCTTTCATTTAGTTGTACTTTGTTTACTTGCTTTATCAAAAACCCCTAAAAATCCGTTTGCTAAGTATTTGCAGAGAATTCCTGATCCATACCACTAGCCAGCACCTTCTGCTCCTCGTTGGTTTCGACAGTCTTACTTATCGAAAATACTGCGATACATGTCATCACCATACCACTTGTATTTCACTATCTCTTCGCCGAACTAGTGCACCTATACACCTGACAAGTGTATTGGGTGTGTTGGGGACACAAGAGACTTCTTGTATCTTGATTGCAGGGTTGCTTGAGAGGGGATACCTTTGACCACTTCCTCCCTGAGTTCGATAAACCTTGGGTGATCCACTTAAGGGAAAACTTGCTGCTGTTCTACAAACCTCTGCACTTGGAGGCCCAACAACTGTCTACAAGAATAGAAGTGCGTAGACATCAGTCGACGGTAGCCGGCACCTCCGCCACCTTGGCCGCCAGCTGCGCCATCGTCTTCGGAGCCGGAACATCTGGCCACAGGAACGTGAAGATAGCCTGTGCCGCCTGGCGAAGCTTGGCAGCCTCCTCGCCAAGGAGGACGACCAACTCCTGGGCAGTCGGCTGCTCCCCTGGCTAGTTCTCCTGTAGCGAGTTATACGCCAGCAGGTCTACGCCGGATAAAAAGCTGTCAGAAAAAAGGAACATCAGATCTAGCTACCGGATCCGGAAAGACGAAGGGAGTCGGAGAAAAAACTTACCCTTCGTCGTGTGCCCGACCTACATCAGCTCCTCCACCAGGGTCTTCTCCTGAACCATCAGCCGTTTGACTTCCTTCTCTTGGTCCTTGTTCTAGGCCTCGAGAAGGTCAAAGGCTTGGGCCCGGTTGGTGAGGGTGGCATCGAGCTCCTTGACGGTGGCCTCCAGGACGTCCACCCTGGCATGCCATTCCTTATTCTGCAGCCGAAGCATAGAATTGGACTTGCTCAGCCGGTCGTTCACCTTCTTCGGGTGATCGATTTCCCGCTGAGCGCACACCATGGTGGCTGCAAAAAGCCGACCATCAGCAAAAAAGAGAAGAAGAAAAGGAAATACCAGAGTATCCGGCTGAAGGGACTTACTCTGCGAGGTCCCGTTAGCAGCCGCAAGCTTCAGATCTAGGGTCTGGTTGCCGCAGGCTGCAGCCTCGAGTAGCCGGATCTCCTTCACCGCCAGCTCGAGGGTGGCGGCAAGGTCTGCCAGCGAAGCGGCGGAGGAGGCGTCGTCGTCGATGGCATTGGCAACCAGCGATTCCTTCGCATCGGCCACCGCCATCCACCACTCCTCCCTAGCTCGTCGTCGGAGTTGTCGTTGCCCACAACCACAAGCTACTTGCCGGTGGCGGCCCTCCGCGCCACCACGGGGGAACTACCTCCACTTTGTGCGGTGGTCACAACCGTTTCCGGCTGCACCACCATGGTCGGTGGAGCATCCCCTGCTCTGGCTGCGGCAGCCGGATCGGCTTGAGGCGGTGGCAGAGGAGGTGCCCTAGAATAAGGAGGAGGAGCGGAGGCAGATGCGGGTGGCGCGGTGTCCGGCGCGCGGGGCAGCGAGCCAGTGGGCGCCCATGCCAGGCTCATAGCACCGAAGGAAACCAGCGTGCTGGGCAACATAAGACAGAAAAGAAGCAAATAGCAAGTAAGCCAAAGACAGAAAAGGAGAGCACAAAGAACAGAAAAAAGGCAACAAGATCCAGTGAATAAGCTTACCCCGGCACCACGGGGGGCGGCCCCTTCTTGCGACCAGGGCGGCTCGGCGGAAGGGTGCTGGTCCGGCTCCTCTTGGGGGCCGGCTCCTCCACGTCGGGCTGGCTTGCCCCGCCCCCTCCTCCGCTAGACCGGCCGGAGCCACTCCTGCCAGCACCAGACCGGCTGGAGCTGCCCCCGCCGCCACCGGACCGGCTGGAGCTGCCCCCGCCGGCACCGGACCGGCTGGAGTTACCATCCGACTCCTCGCCGGACCGGCGAGCGCGCGGGTCGGGCAGGTTAGGTGTGAAGTTCTGGAGAGGGGTCTCACCCTCCTCCCAGAGGATGCAGGGGAACATATTCGAAGAAAAAAGATGCACAAGGGATTAGCCGGACAGCAAAAACCGCAAGAAAGAAAATCCAGCTGGCGAGACTTACTCGGGGCACGCGGTTGTCGCGGCTGCAAGGGACCAGCCCGAACTTCCAGCCTTCCGGCAGCCTCTCCTTCGTGATCGTCCACACCCACTCCTTCAAGTTGTGGTAGCGGGGATCACGGTGGGACAGCCGGGTCAGGTCCACCCGGCCGGAGTAGAAGCACATCTTGTGTGCCCGCTGCTATAGTGGCATCATCATCCTGGACATCCAGCTGAGGGTGATGTCCAGGCCGGTCAGCCAGCAGTGACGAGGGCGCGCATGCGCTGCAACATCTCATCCGACTCCGTCTTCTCGCTGTAGTTCTTCAGATCCCACAACTGCCGGCTAGGCTCCACGTCCTGGAAGGCCGGCAGGTTGATCCGGTCCTCGACGGTGAGGTTGCGGACGTAGAAGTACGACTGTTGCCACAGTCGCACCGTGTCCTACAGCCGGAACTTGGGGTAGCCGGTCTGCGTGCGAGAGTAGATGGAGGCGCCACCGCACGTCACCAGTGGCCCCTTGGTGAACTGGACCTGCGGCTGGACTCGGAAGAGCCGACAGAAGAGCCTGAGATCCGGCTGGATCCTGAGATAGCTCTCGCAGAAGGCCACAAAGTGCGCCAGCATCCCAATGGCGTGGGCGCCTAGGTGGTGGAGGCGGTGGTCGAAGAAAGCAAGAAAAGGAAGGAAGAAAGGATGCACCGGCCGTGCAAAGCCGCGGGCAAGATGCGAGAGAAAAATCACTCGCTCCCCCTCCGCCGGGTGTAGTGATTCCTCTCCCTCTGGCGCCAGCCGCACCTGCACCTCCGTGTCCGGCGGTAGCACGTGGGTGGCGCGGTACTTCTGGATGTTCTCCTCCCTCATAGAGGAGCCGCACCAAGCTCCACGTTTGGCAGCCATCTCCGGCTCACGGGGAGGCGCTCTCATTGAAGAGTAGCGATGGCCCGTACCGCCAACGACGCTAAACTAGCGGCACGGCGAACTACAACAGCAGCAACAACGAGCAGAGCGACGCGATGAAGGCAAGGGCGCAGGAGAAGAATGGAGAAGCAGTGAATGGAGGGACAAACCGCTCTCCCCTGGCAGCCCTTTAAAGACCCAGAAGCGGAACCGTCCGTGGTGCCACGTGGCGCCCGCCCAGATGCACGCCGCTCCCCGCACCGCGCATGATCCTTTGTGCAGGCACGAGACGCACAGACGATCCCGGAGCAGAAACCGAAGAGGCAGACGGCAGTTCCCGAGGCGACGTGCGACAGGACATTACGTTGCCCGCCATAGTGTAATGATGGCGCGTGCGTGCGTGGCCGGCGTCAGTACTGACGTCACGGGTAGCGCAACCGCCAGGCGTAGCCGGCAAAAAAATTCAAAATGGAAGGTGAGCGCGCGCACATTTCACCTAAGGGCGAAATCTACATGCGCTCGAAGGCTACTGCCGGGGCGATGACCTCCGGATACCGCAACCAAACAAGAATCACGGCAGTCGGATGGTGCCCGGTTGGATGAGCGCAGCCGGACAGGAGCAAGTCAAACCGGCTACCTCACGGTAACCGAAATGGCGAAGAGCAGCAAGGCATGGGACCGGCTACATTAGCGTAGTCGGACCCAATCAAGAGGACAGAGTGACGCGCTGCACAGTGCACGGTACGCCCTTGTACGATGACAAGACTCGCAACTATCCGGCCATACCAAAGACTTTGCGGGGTGACGCGGGAACAGTGGCCAGATGCTGATGACAGGCTCGCACGACGTTCACTGTTCCCACGACGACCTTACCGCTTGTAACCTGATGGGATGTAAGTGTACGGAGTACTATAGATGACCTGCCGGCTGGGACCCGCCTATGGGGCCCGCCAGCCAGACTGGTCAGTGAGACCATTGCCTCTCTGCCTATATAAGGAGAGGCAAGGTTCCAGTAGAAAGGGTTGGTCTCAGTGCATCTAAGGCAGTAGCTAGAGAATACAGCTCAAGGAGCGATTGTAGCACGTATACCACCCATAGTCAGATCGGTAGGAGTAGGAGTTTTACCTCATCACGAGGGCTCCGAACCTGGGTACTTCCTATGTCCAGCTACACTTGCTTGTATCCAATCCCGCCTGCGGACGTAGTCGAGAGCTTCCCTGCTAGTCCCCACACCTCTATCTAACCTGTTTAGGTACTGCCGTTCCCAATACAATGACAGTAAAGCATCTCTATTCACTTTGGAACGGTAAGATCCGCTTTCTTGTCAGTTGTGAGTGTTCCACCAAACAGATTTTGATTTTTGCACTAACCTACTAATCATGTCCTTTAGTGATGATGATGTTGTGTCGCAGAAAAAGAAGGATGAGGAACTTGTTACTTGGCGCAAATATGAGGCGTTGAAATCTCACTTGACACGTGTGTTTACTCACACAACATATGCCATTGACAAGAGCATCCAGGACGTGCAAGTGACCGTGACCACACTCAATACCAATGTCGCAACTTTGCAGCGTTCCATTGATGCTTAATAGTAGCAATTCAGCAACAGCAGGAACACCCACATGATGATGTTTTTGATGAGGAGGATGAAGGTAGTGCGGCTAGTGCTGCACCACATCATGGCAAGGGACATGCCAATCCCCCTGCACCTGCGCCTGCTGTTGCACCTCCTTATGCTCGTAGTTTTGCTCCTCTTGGATGTGCTCAACGTGTTCCAAACCAAGCTGCTGATGATGGTTTGGGCAAGCCAAAATTCTCGATTCCCAAGTTGGATGGTTCACTTGATCCTGAAGATTACCTTACATGGGAGTTGAAGATTGAGAAGCTCTGGCGATTGTTTCACTATCCAGAAGACAAGAAGGTCATGCTTGCAGCGTCAGAATTTGATGGATATGCTTTGCGCTGGTGGGATGCTATTGTGTAGAATAGAATGGAGGACCATGTCAGTTTTTGTACCATGAAGGACCATTTTGAAGGACCATTTTGTACCTACCAACTACTTGCAATCATTTTTTGATAAGTTGACACAATTGAGGCAAGGAACCATGTCAGTTGATGAGTACTACATGGAGATGGAGATGCTTATCCAGTGTGCTAGAGTTCGTGAATCCCTTGAGATGACCATGCAGCGATTCCTCAACAATTTGAAGTTACCAATCAAGAGCATTGTGCGTCATCACAAGTATGAGAGTATGAATGAGCTATTGCACCATGCTAGAGAGGCCGAATCATAGTTGGCTGAAGAAGCTAAGTCACGTGCGAGGTTTCTGTCTACCAGTCATTTTGCGGTGAGGTCTACACTGCCACCACCTATGACGCCACCTACAGCGGCTGCTAGCCACCCTTCACCATCAGCTAAGCCTGCTCCCACGTCTTCTTATGGTTCCAATGCTAGGAAGACCGCTACTCCTGCTGCTAGCTCGGGTTCCAATATGTCAACCACGCGTACGCGCGATGTAGAGTGCCATACTTGTGGATGAAGAGGACACTACAAGAGAGATTGTCCAAACCGCAAGGTGATGTTTGTCAATGAACAAGGAGATTACAAGAGTGGAGATGATGTTGATACTCATAGCGATGATGGTTATGATAGCGAGGATGGTATGGATGCATTCCCTGAGAATGCGCCTACCATAGGGGTCTCTCCACGTATACTTAGTGTGCATCCTATTGTTGACTCTCAGCGCTGCAACTTGTTCCAAACCAAAGCACTCGTTGGACCTAACAAAGCTTGCAAGGTAATCATTGATGGAGGTAGCTGCAGAAATCTTGCAAGTAAGGAGTTATGTGCCAAGCTGAATTTGACTTATTTACCTCATCCCAAGCCATACTGCATACAATGGTTGAGTGACAATGGTGAGATGAAGGTAAACCATATGGTATGTGTGAATTTTGAAATAGGACTATACAAGGATTCTATTGATTTTGGTGTGGTTCCTATGACTGTTTGCCATCTATTATTGGGCCGGCCTTGGCTTTATGATTGCCATGTGCAACACAATGGCCGTGCCAATACGTATCACTTGGAGTTTAAGGGCAAGGAGATTAATTTGCAGCCAATGACACCACAACAGATTATGAATGAGTCTCATCAAAAGATAGAAGTGAACTTGAAGGAAGCACCTATAGATAGGCGAGATAGTGTTGTGGATGTACATGATGTAATAGAGCCCAAAAAGAGTGATATGACAAAAAGTGAGAGAGTTCCTAGTCTAGTGATATTATCCACCAAGGAAGATATGAGAGAGTTTCGTGAGGATCCTACAACCATGCCACTTATGCTCATGTGTAAGGGTGAGGTATTGGTTTCTAGTGACATGACCCCTATTTCTCTTGGTGTATCTACTGTTTTGTAGGATTTTGGCGATGTGTTTCCAGAAGATGTACCAGTAGGATTGCCTCCATTGCGTGGCATTGAGTATCGAATTGACCTGATTCCTGGCGCCACATTACCAAATCGTGCACCCTACAGGACCAACCCCCAAAGAAACAAAGGAGATATAAAAACAAGTACAAGCATTGCTGGATAAAGGGTACATTCGTGTTTCTCTTAGCCCTTGTGTTGTTCCTGTTATTTTAGTGCCTAAGAAAGATGGTACATGGCGCATGCGTGTAGATTGTAGAGCTATTAATAACATCACTATTCGATATTGTCATCCTATTCCACGCTTAGAGGATATGCTAGATGAATTGAGTGGTGCTGCTATTTTCTCTAAGATTGATTTGCGTAGTGGTTACCATCAAATTAGGATGAAAGAAGGGGATGAATGGACAACTGCTTTCAAAACAAAATTTGGTTTGTATGAGTGGTTAGTTATGCCGTTTGGTCTTACTAATGCACCTAGTACTTTCACGAGATTAATGAATCAAGTTTTGAGAGAATTTATTGGTTGTTTTGTGGTTGTTTATTTTGATGATATACATATCTATAGCCACAACGAAACTGAACATTGTAATCATATCTGACAAGTTTTGCAAGTGTTGCGTGATAATAAATTGTATGCTAATCTTGAGAAGTGCACATTTGCAAAAGGTAAGGTCATATTTCTGGGATTTGTTGTATCTAAGCATGGGGTAGAGGTACATCAATCTAAAATTGAATCAATTCAGAATTGCCCTATTCCCATGAATGTGAGTCAAGTGCGTAGTTTCCATGGCTTAGCTGGTTTCTATAGGCGCTTTGTGAAGGATTTTAGCACTATTGCTGCACCACTGAATGATTTGACTAAGAAAGGTGTGCCATTTGTGTGGGGCGTAGCCCAAGATATTGCATTTGATACATTAAAACATTTGCTTACTTATGCACCATTACTTGCATTACCTGATTTTTCGAAGCAATTAGAAGTTGAATGTGATACTAGTGGTATAGGTATTGGTGGCGTTTCGATGCAAGAGGGTCACCCTATAGCATATTTTTCTGAGAAACTTACTGGTGCTCGATTGAACTAACCTATTTATGATAAAGAATTCTATGCACTTGTTAGAGTACTTGAAGTTTGGCAACATTATTTGTGGCCAAAAGAATTTATCATACATTCTGATCATGAAGCATTGAAGTATTTGAAAGCTCAATCAAACTTGCATAGAAGATTAGCTAAATGGGTTGAGTTTATTGAATCTTTTCTGTACATCATTAAGTATAAGAAGGGAAAAGAGAATGTAGTTGTTGATGCTTTGTCGAGGAAGAACATGCTATTAACCAGTCTTGATGTTGAAATTCCTGGATTACAGAGTATTTGTGCACTTTATGCAACTAACCATGATTTTGCTGAACCATATCGTTTGTGTGCTCTTAAAAATGCATGGGATAAGTATCATATACATGATGGATATTTGTTTAGAGCTAACAAAGTATGCATTCCAGAATCGTCGTTGTGTTTGTTCTTAGTGCATGAATCACATGCTGGTGGTTTGATGGGTCACTTTGGGTGTGAGAAGACATTGATCATGCTCGCTGATCATTTTTACTGGCCCAAGATAAGGCGTGCTACAGGTTTGTGAGTTGTTGTATTACATGCCACAAGTCGAAATCTAAGCTGCAGCCTCATGGTTTGTATACACCTCCCTCTTCACCTACTACACTGTGGGAAGACTTTAGTATGGATTTTGTACTAGGTCTACCTAAAACACATAGAGGTCATGATTCTATATTGGTGGTAGTGGATAGGTTCTCTAAGATGGCTCATTTTATTGCCTGCCACAAAAGCAACGATGCGTCGCATGTTGCTAACCAGTTTTTCAGGGACATCGTGAGATTACATGGAGTACCCAAGACGATTGTTTCTGACCATGATGTGAAGTTCATGAGCTACTTTTGGAAAACCTTATGGGGGAAGCTGGGAACGAAGTTGCTGTTCAGTACTACATGTCATCCCCAAACAGATGGTGAAACGGAGGTAGTGAATCGAACATTATCACAGTTGCTGAGGACAATGCTAAAGAAGAATTTGCGGGAGTGGGAAGAGTGTTTGCCACATGTTGAGTTTGCATACAATAGGGTTGTGCATTCGACTACTCAGCTTTGTCTTTTTGAGGTGGTGTATGGCTTCAAGCCATTGACGCCACTTGATTTGTTGCCTTTGCCATTACATGAGAGAGTTGATATGGATGCATCAAAACATGCTGAATATGTGAAGAAGATTCATGAGAAGACTCGAGAGGCTATTGAGAAGAAAGGCAAGAATATTGCTGCTGCACGTAATCAAGCAAGGAAGGAATTGTTGTTCAAGCCTGGTGACATGGTATGGGTGCATCTACGCAAGGATAGGTTTCCACTACTTCGAAACTCAAAATTTAAGCCATGTGGTGCTAGTCCTTACAAGGTGTTAGCCAAGATTAATGATTATGCCTACTCGATTGATATACCTATTGAGGAGTTTTGTGGAGTTAGCAACAGCTTCAACGTTGTTGATTTATCACCATATGATGGGGACGACCTTGGAGCGTCGAGATCGACGCCTTTTGAAGGGGGGAGATGATGAGGATATCTCTACAATTACAGCTACCCCAATGACTACTGAAGATGCTCCAAATTTGGCAAGATAGGATTAGTCTAATGAGATTAGAATTGGACCTATTACAAGAGATCATGCTAAGCTACTTATAACAGCAGGTGAATTCACTCCTAAACGAATATGGTACTTTAATTAATGAGAACTTTATACTGCCTAAGTCTATGCACTTATGTATGATCAGGTTCGTTGGAGATTCAAGCATAGCGTGAGGCGGAGAAGGGCTACCAGAGAGGCCCAGCATGATGATCACGCAAGGATGCGAGAGGGAGGATCGGGAGGAAGGCGCAAGAGAAGATCATCAAGATGGAGGCAAAAAGATCTGCCACGACCGGAGTGTCCGGCCGAATCCACCCGGACTATCCGGCCTGGCCGAGAGACGAACTGGCATGGACATTTTGTGCGCCAGTTCGCACACTACCCGGACACCACCTAGAAACTTTGATGTTTCCCGCCCGATAGGACTGTCCGGCACACTCCACCCGGAGTGTCCGGCCGATATCGACCCGAGTGTCCGCCCACCGACCGAATCTGGTCCGAGTTGGTTTGTATTAGATTGAGTCGTACACGTTTAGTTTCAGATTCTGGCTGCCCTTGTAAGCCCTAGGATGACCCATAGTTAGGGTTTAGACCATGTTTAAACTATTTTGGAGTTGTTTCTTTCAAAGAACCTCTAGAATTGCCCTATGATGTAATTATACTACTGCAATTGAGTGTGATTTGTTGTTCCATTGGGAATTAGTAGATTACAAACTATCGTTCGTGGTCGACAGCTACGTGCGCAAGAGCGTGGTGTTGTGAATGTCCCACAGGGTTCGAGGGCTGTTGCATTGGCATCAGGGCTCGAGCGGGTGAGATCATAGCTACACGCTAGTTATCTATCATCCACCATCATCATCGACAAGTGCTTGCTGAGAAGATCAGGCCACCCCATATCAGTGGAGGGACAAATGGTTTTACATCCGAGACCAAAAGGTGGTGGAGCAAAGGTCCGGTCATACTCCTTTTGACCCAAATGCGGAGCTGAAGACGAAGAGGTCCTAGAAGAATGTCGTGATGTGTGATGAAGCCGGCGATGTGCAGATCTTGTACAAGCGGGTGTAGTACCTTCAGCTCATTCGAGGCAAGCAGGTCACTAGCGTGGACCTCATCTGAACCTGGCTGCGACGTCGGGTGCAACCACTACTGGCTAGGGTTTACCGGATGTGTCTTTGGACTAGCGTGTTTGATCCGACATGTATTTTCTCGGAAGACATGTCATCGGTGAAGCTCGAAACTAAAATTAGATTGTTGACCAAGCTCACCAAGAAGGAAGCTCTTCATGTGGAGTCGAACACCAAGCCGTTCCGCGCCACTTATCCTACGCCGATGGTATTTTTTTATGGAATATTTCCTTTGTCCATAAGACTATTTTAGTGGAGACCTAATAGCATTATACCATTAGCTGCAGGAGTGGAAAGTTGAAGGCTCAATGCCTCCTAAACTGGAGGGCATAGTCCCTCCTGAGGCTGTAGAGTAAGATGAATCAGACTCGACTGTGCCTGTTACCGAGGCACAGGGATCCCTCGAGTCTAGCTAGACTGGGTCTCGCAAACGAGAGCGGAATGAGGATTCGGATGCCTCCACTCCAGAGGCGCTGAAAGATATTTCTCCTAAAGAGGATGCCACGGATCCGATTCTTGTGGTACTCGTCCGTAGTATGCCTCCCCCACCTCAGAAGAAGTAGGAGCGATATGAGGTTTTTCACCTCAACAGGTTTGATGGTTTAGCGGCTGCCCCTTGTTGGATGTTTAGATTTGCTCCTCTCGTTGCTTTTCTTGTACGGATGTCTTTTGTATTATCTGAAGCATTAGGGCGTCATCCTCATCCGACACCTGCTGGGACTTGGAGGATGAAGGAGTCGTGGATTCCAAGGGCAAGGGCGCGGAGAAACCCAAGACCTCCCCAAAGACAGTGGCCACCTCCGGCTTGAGCTCCTTGAGTTCCTCTAAGCTGGGGGAATATAGGGTTCTCAGCCGGACGACCAAGAAAGAACCTTCAGAATCTTCGGGTGATCATGTAAGTGTGTGTTTACTCATTCAATGGAGCCCCTGAGTTCATTGCTTCATTTGACGTGGATTCTGTTGTAGCCCTTTCTTCAGAAGACGATGCGCCTTGGCCAAGAGCATGTGCGACTGGATGATAACCACTGGCCAAAGTAAGTTTTTTGTCCCTTTATGCGGCATGTGTGTGAAAGAAATATGCCTAAGAGGCAATAATAAAGTGGTTATTATATTATTCCATGTTTATGATAAATGTTTATTTCTCATGCAATAATTTTGTTAACCAGAAACGTTAATACATGTGTATTTAATAAACAAAGAACAGGTTCTTGGAAAGTGTTATAAAGGTGATTATAAAGGTGTCATCAGGTACTTGGAAAGTGTTAGTTGAGGCTCGTGGATCAGGAGTGGGATTTGTCTATCCTGATGATGGAGAGATATACTCAGGGCCCTCTCGATGATATCACATTAACATAGCTTCCAAGCAAGTGATAATGATCACTAAGAATTTTATATCACGGGAACGAGAAAATAGTACTTGTCAGTAACACGATCGAACTAGGTATGGATGATACGATTGATCGGATCCCGGATAAGTAAAATATCACAAGACCAAAAGGAATAGGTTACGACGAATAAAGGTCACGCGATCACTAAGTCATCACTTGAGTTAGTGGGAGTCATTATGGATCTCCAGGTCCCGCTAATGATTATTGATCGTAGAATGTCTCTATCATGTCTGCTCAGTTCGCGTCCCATAGGGAGACACACTTAAGGGTAGTCGACACATTTGAGTGGATAGGGAACACCGAAGAAAATACTGGACATCGTAGGAATTATTCTGATAAATCTGCCAGAATAGTTTTGGTGTATCGTAATATTGTGAAGGGATAAAATGTTAATGTGTTCATTAAATGAAGTACTAATTAAATGAAGTGTTCATTAAATTGAGTGGCATTAAACCAAGTGAATTAAAGTGGTTTAATAGAAAGACCTTTGATTTTGAGTGGAGAATTAATGGAATTATGGTGACCCTTTGATTTGTGTGAGTGGAGACTCCACCACCATCGAGAGGGGGTTGAGGTGGGGGCACCACTAGGGGATGGTGCAAGCCTCTTGGGCGCAACCCCCCTCTCCTATAAAAGGAGGAGGTGGAGACCCTCTCTCAACATACCATCCCACACTCACTCTCCCTTCTCTGATATACCCTTCGGTTGGCATATTCCTCCCCCTTCTAGCCTTGTCCATTGACACGATCATGGTGCTTAGGCGAAGCCCTGCTCAAGATATTTTCCACCACCATGTCGTATTGTTGGTGGAGTTCCTGAGGATCCACTATTTCTGCTGCTGTGCTGGAGCGAGGGGCGGAAGTCATTGGCACACCGTATGTGTGACCGATTATAGAGGTACTGCATGTGTGGTACTGCCATCGCATCTTTGAGGACGGTCGTGTACACTCTATAATAGCCATGTTTGTTTGCGAGAATGTTATCCCATGTTACGGTCTTCGAGGGTGAGTCCATCTGAAACTATTACATGTATCTCCTAGATATGATCTTGATGGTTACAATCATAGGATTTTTTTTCCATACAACAATCCCATCAGTGGTATCAGAGCTATGTCTATGCGTAGATACTTTGTACGGTTAGAACACATACGAATATGTGGACGATGATGATCATTTTATTTCATCCTTCATGTGTTTTGGATATTAGCACCATAGTGGGATGAAGCGGCCCGGACAAGCTTTACGTGTCCTCACACATGAGACCTGTTCCACGGTTGACATGCACGTAGTTTTGCATAAGTGGATAGCGGGTGTCTGTCTCTCCCACTATAGTTGAGATCTGATTTATAGTGGGTTGCTAATAATTTGATAATCATTGTTGTGGTTCCTTGTTCGTAGGTAAGATCAATTCTATCTTTGAAAACCCAAAGCCACTTAAAATATGCAAAAGATAAATTAGAAGCGTCTAGTTTTATTTTTGCTGGGCATGTGTCATGATATGGTAAATGTTATAATTTTAGTATGGTGATATACTCTCGGAAATTACAAAAAAGTGGGAGCGCCATAGACCTTGGTGCTACACAAATGGAATGATATATATCATACCATGATGCATAAGATAGTGATCAAGTGCAAGAACCATATCATATCAGCTTATGCATATGATGTTTGTTTGCATTTTATTTTGCTTATGTCTAGCTTAGAACTTGGCGGTAGCATTATAAGATGATCCCTCTCACTAAATATCAAGATAATAATATGTTCTTCCTTAGTATGCACCGTTAAGAAATTTCATCATTTCGAAGCACCACGTGATGATCGTGTGTGATACAATCTACGTTCGCATACAACGGGTGTAAGACAGTTTTACACACACGGGTACTAAGGTTCTTACTTAGCGAGCCTAGCATGTACAGACATGGCCTCAAAACATGAACCGATAGGTAAAGCACGAGTCATATGAATGATATGATGTCCATATGATGCTCGCCATTGGAGTTGCACCATCACTCATGACGATCGGTCGTGGTGTAGAGAATTTGGTTCGTGTAATCACCAAAACAACTCGAGGGATGTTGTTTTGATTGGGAGTTCAATTCAGTAATTTTTATTAATTTGAACTCAATTTATCATAAACTAAACGGAAGTGAATTTGCATAGTTCATTGTAGTCACTAGCATTTGTTTACTCCCTTGTGTTTAGCTATAATTGAGATAATAGAACTATATTATTCGGGATATTTTACTTTATGAACTGGTATCGTATTGTTTGATGAGTGTCAGTTTAATGTTTAAAGTACTATTGCAAACTTTCAGCAAAATCTCACTTACTCCCTAAAATTCAATAAATATTATTGAATCAAGAGTAACAAATTCCAGCGTTAGTATCTATGTATCATGCTTGCCTCCATGACTCTTGATATCAAAAAATTGTTTTAATATCAATGTTATCTAGGAGCTGAAAATTGTTTCAGGAACCATCATGTGTAGAAGATATTATGATGTCTAAAACAATGCTTGGTTGCAATATGATGGAGTATAATTTAATAAAATACATATTATCGTATTGTGTGAGAATTTGTAAAGGTTGGAGAAGCTAGGCGTCCTGATCACCCAAAAGGTTTTGGGAATTAAAATTATATTCGTGATTTGTCCTTATGAGCTATAGTAGCTTGATCATGAAAGTTGTCATGATAAGGATGGACAGAAGATGTAGGTAAAATGTTTACTACATTAAAAGGATTACTAAAAGGAATGAAATTTTGAAAGAATGCCAATCATTTTATGATGGTGATCTACTTCAAAAGTGCAAGTCCAAAGGTATTAGTATTTTACTATACACGCGTTGAACTATGTGTCATATTTATGGCACCATTATTTATGTTGATAGTTTATTTTAAAAGAGAAAAGAAAATGCTGAAAGAGAATGTTGGAAATATTTGGTAGAAAAGAAAAGACTGGAAATGTCTAGCTTAGGTATATGAATGATATACACGTTATGGGTGTATTCTTTTCTTGTTAAGGAATGTGGTTATTTGGTATTGGATACTGAATTGGTGATGTGAAATGTCACACAGAGCAACTCAATTCATGAACTACAATAGCCTAAGTAACTAGTAAGAGAGTATGTGATGATGTTCATCGAAAAAATAAAGTGTTATTTTGTTTCTCGTTGACATGAAAGCTCCCTTCAAGATTTGTATTTTAATAATTGTTATTTTGTTCAGGTATTATGAGGATGATGATCGTTCAAATAATTACCGTATTTCATTGAAGATGGATGAAATCTTACAAATCTAGTTAGATAAATCATGTCCATAAACATTAATTCTAAAGTGTCGTAAGACGAATGATTAGAAGATCACTTATGAGTAACACTGCAATTTAAATCATATCGGAAAGAAAACATGAAGAAACTCCATGTTGATGGAGTTTTGGAGTCCTTTTGATTTTGAATCAATTGAAGCTTGTGAGAATTTCCTGGAAATGATTTAAATTCCGTTCATAGGCCAAAGAGGAATGGACGACTAAATTATTGGACATTATGCTTATTGATGTATATAGTCCATTATCTGTAGCCATATGTGGTGGATCATTCAAACTTCATATACTTTAACCAAATATTTGAGTGAATATATGTATATTTACTTAATCAAGGAGATGTATTTATGAAACGTTTGAAAATGTTCAAATGATTTCAAGATGAAGTGGAAAATCATTGTAACGAGAAAATAAAGAATTTATGATTGGATCATAAAGAAAATATTTGAGTTACAAGTTTAGCAAAAACACCTAGGATTCAAGGAATCATTCCATGGATTTATGTTTCCCAATAAACCATAGAAGTATGGAGTATTCGAGAGATGTAATCAAACCTTGTTTGACAAGGTTGGATTAGCGGTGTTATTTATAAAATTGCCATTATATTTTGAAGATTAAGCTTTAGTGACTACCGCTTTTACACTGAAAAGAGCTCTATCGTGATCCGTTGAAATGACACCATATGAGTTATGGATTGGGATAAAACCCAATTTATCTTTTCTTAAATTTTGGTATCCTAGGCATAAGTAAAATGTTTACAACCAAAGTCAGATAAACACGTCTTTGTAGGTTATCCCAAAGCAATAGTTGGGTATTCCTCCATAACACCGAAGACAAAAGTGTTTGTCATTTAGAATGTCAAGTTTCTTGAGAAGGAATTTTTTCACGAAAAGTTAAGTGGGAGGACAATAGAACTTTGATAAGGTTATTGAACCTTAGCTCTATGTGCTAAGTTGCGCAGCACCGAAAAGTGTCCCGGAGGCAGCCATAATGCTCATGGCTCACGTGCCTCAAAGGTTGTGGTCACAGAGATCTAAGTTCCTATTGAACCGCGTAGGTCACGTAAACAATCAAATACTAATATTTGAGATTAAATCATTTTTGTTTGACAATAATGAACCGACTACATGCAAAGAAGGAATGATGGGCCCTGACTCTGTCAAATGGCTTGAAGCCAGAAAATCCGTGATATTTTCATACACGAGAAACCAAGTTACTAAACTTGGAAGACCCTCTGAAAGGCATAAATCCTATCAGTCGTATTTGGATCTATAAAGAAAGAGACATGGATGTTTCACATCTATGAAATAGTCGACATGTCGGTAAAGAGTTTATGGCAATGTTCAAGGAGTGGAGTTGAATACGACAAGATTCAATCTTTCATAGTGATATTTAGTCCAGACAAATTAGTGTAGCAACCACTACATAAGTCAATTGCCGTGTATGCTAGTTGAACAAACAAAACAAAGTTCTACTAAAAGAATGGTTTCCTAGGACGTGTACGTGACACAGTCTGAGGGGTTTTGTTAAATCAAAGGATGCTAAAAACGCATGCAAACTTCAATGGTTGAAGTAAGCATAGCGGAGTTGGAATCTTCACCGTGATGAAAATGTTAAAATGTTTAATTTCATCAGAGACGATGAAGAGCTCGCATTTGCAAGAAATTAAGTGGAGTGCTGAGACATATTTCTAATACATTGTGTATAAGACATATTGTTGAATGGAAATGATATATCTTTTATTGACACAAGTTAAGGATTTTATTAAAATTAGATTTAAATGAAAGATTTGGGAAAAACTAGAATATTTGGCATCCATGTCTATTTGGATAGATTGAGACGTTAATATGGTTATGCCAAATGTACATCGATGAAATATTGAATGAGTTCAATATGGAAACGATGAGAAAGGTTCATGCCACATGGAAAAGGTTGAATCAATATTCAGGTATATTGATACTTGGTGAGTGAATCAAGATTCAAGTGTTTTGACACTTGGTGATTAAAATCACATGAATATCTTGATAAACAAGATTCAAGGTTTTTGAAACTTAGTGAGTAAAATCACATGAATATCTTGATAAACGAGATTCAAATGTTTTGAGACTTGGTGAGTAAAACCACATGAATATCTTAATCAATCATACCATGATATGTACATATCCAAATATGTCATATGCTCTAAATGTTATGAGCATATACCAGGGTGACTCATAAGATGATCATTGGACGATAGTAAGGATATTCTTATGATCTTTGGAAGAACTAAGAATATATTATGTATGAAGAAGTGACAAATAGTTCATTGTAAAGTGTTACATTGATGCTAGGAACATAGTTCATTGTAAAATATTACATTGGCACTATACAAATAACTCATTGTAAGTGTTATATTGGAACTACAAATAATTCATTGTAAGTGTTACATTGATACTAGTTTTGTCACCAGATACAAACTAAGTTTATCTCAATTTAGGCTATAGGTTAAGGTGGCACAATGTAACGGGAGGAAGTTCCATGATGGATTTGGACAAGTTACAAAAGGTTAAGGACATTCTGACAGATACTAAACAAAAGGCTAAGTATAAGACTACTATAGTAACAACAAAGGAACTAGGTGTGGTTCTCCATGGGCTAGTAATATGAAGATCTATTGTATGACAATAGTTTCAACATGTTTTAAACCTCAAGGAACTAGGGTCTCACCAAAGGACCAAATTTATACAAATGCCATCTCATTTGAGAATGAGTGATGTGTAGAGACGCAAAGACATGCAAATACACACAGAACTGAAAGCGTTAGATCTAGAGATTATGTTTGCCACTAGCAAACGCGCATATACAACACAAGAAAGCCATATGTGTTGAATGCGCAAGTTTTTTCAAACTAGATTTGATGTAGCCTGACCTTCGGTCGTTACCACATCATGGTCTCCAACTTATGCCAAGTCGTCATAGTCTCCAAAGGTGAATCCGTTCCTCTATGCGAACCCACTTCCTACCCCATTGAATGGTATACTACTTCATACTCCGTCCCATATCGATGATAGGTTCACACCAACAAGTACAGAGGCATGGGAGGAAGCCTGGAGCACCAAGCCGACAAGACGGAGGCTTGGAAGAGAAGATAGAAGAATCAACGGCTGGAGCACCAGAGTCTGCAACCTGTGCACACCGGAGTCTCTGGCCACACGGAGTCTCCGGCCTAAAGACACCGGAGTCTCCGGCCTGAAGACACCGGAGTCTCTGGCCACACGGAGTCTCCGGCCTAAAGACACCGGAGTCTCCGGCCTGAAGACACCGGAGTCTCTAGCCTGCATACCCCGGAGTCTCCGGCCCATCTTCGTACTGACCCCTAGATCGAGCTCGAGGATAGCCAGAAGGCCCCTCTGGAGACGGACCGGAGACCGACCAGAATCTCTGGCCCAGACTAGAGTCTCTCGACCACCACACCGGAGTCTCTGTCCTGAGCGTATGGGCCCACGCACTGCCAGTTGGGCCTTTGGTCCATGTACCCCTTAGTACACCCAGACTTTCCCCGTTTATTCCTAAAGTACCCTTGAACTAGTGGCTGGCCTATATATAGTGCCCCCACCCCCTCATGCAACCGTAGGCAGAGATGATAGACTAAAGACAACCCCCTTTGTGGAATCTCTAGTTTTGCCTCATCCCTTCTACCAAAGGGGATCAGCTATCATCACCACCTCGTCGGAGTTTGCATCGCGCCTCCCTCGTTGTACAAGGCCTTGGCATTGGTGTCCCTTTGCCAAGACGTCAAGACCCTCTCCAAGGTGTTCTTCCCTCTCCGCGTGGGATCGAGGGAGCATGTTGACCGATCTTTCCTTGCGAGGATTCTATCGGACCGGTGGCCACCAGCGAGAGCAATTGGCCTTGTATCATGTGTGTTTTGCGTGTGTTCATCTTGTTCTTCGCGAGGTGTGCGTCCGCTTCCGCTACCTTCTCCCTTTCGCCTCGCTTTTCCATCGATTTGACCACGAGATCCGTGAAGTTCGGGCCACCTACGGGGTTACCCCATATTAGGATTATTGACTCTAGTGCAAGTGGGAGAATGAAAGGAATATGCCTGAGAGGCAATAACAAAGTGGTCATTATATTATTCCATGTTTATGATAAATGTTTATTTCTCATAATCTAATTGTGTTAACTGAAAATGTTAATACATGTGTGTTTAATAAACAAAGAAGAGGTTCCTAGTGATGCCTCTCATTACATTAGCTTGTTGATTAAGAGATGATCAAGGTTTCCTGATCATGACATTGGATATTGTTAATAACAAGGTTACAACATTGATTGAATGATGTGATAAACATACTCCCAAAGTATAGTAACAAGATCATGCAATTATGATTACACTACTATAACATCATTCGAAGTAACTCTAATCATTAGACCATGAGATCACGTCAATCACTGACTCAGGAAGAGTACTTTGATTCCATCAAACGTCACCTCGTAACAGGGTGATTATAAAGGTGTTGCCAGGTACTTGGAAAGTGTTAGTTGAGGCTCGTGGATCAATAGTGGGATTTTTCCATCTTGCTGATGAAGAGATATACTCAGGGCCCTTTCAGTGGTATCACATTAACATAGCTTGCAAGCAAGTGATAATGATCACTAAGAATGTAATATCTTGGGACCAAGAAAAGAGTACTTGTCAGTAACAGTATCGAACTAGGAATGGATGATACCGAATGATCGGATCCTAGACAAGTAAAATATCGCGAGACAAAAGGAATAGGTTACTGCGAATAAAGATCAAGTGATCACTAAATCATCGCTTGAGCTGGTGGAAGTCATTATGGATCTCCAGGTCCTGCTAATGATTATTGATCATAGAATGTCTCGATCATGTCCGCTCAGTTCGTGGCCTGTAAGGAGACACACGTAAGGGTAGTCGATGCATTTGAGTGGATAGGGAACACCGGAGAAAATACTAGACAACGCAGGAATTGTTCTGATAAATCTGTCGTAATAGTTTTGGTGTATCAGAATATTGTGAGGGGATAAAATGTTAATTTGTTCATTAAATGAAGTGTTCATTAAATGAAGTACTCATTAAATGAAGTGTTCATTAAATTTATTGGTGTTAAACCAAGTGAATTAAAGTGATTTAATGGAAAGACCTTTGATTTTGGGTGGAGAATTAATGGAATTATGGTGACCCTTTGATTTGTGTGAGTGGAGACTCCACCACCATCAACAGGGGAGAGGTGGGGGTACCACTAGAGGCTGGTGCAAGCCTCTTAGGTGCAGCCCCCATCTCCTATAAAAGGAGGAGATGGAGACCCCCTCTCCACACACCATTCCACACTCACTCTACCTTCTCTCATATACCCTTTGGTTGGTATCTTCCTGCCCCTTCTAGCCTTGTCCATTGACACGAGCACGGTCCTTACGCGAAGCCGTTCTCAAGATCTTCTCCACCACCATCACCACCATGTCGTAGTATTGGCGGAGTTCCCGAGGATCCACTACTTCTACTGTCACGCTGGAGCGAGGGACGGAAGTCGTCGGCACACCGTATGTGTGACCGATTACAGAGGTGTTGCACGTGTGGTATTGTCATCGCGTCCTTAAGGACTGTCGTGTACACTCTACAACAACCATGTTTGTTTCTCGGAACGTTATCCTGCGTTACGGTCTTCGAGGGTGAGTCAATCTGAAACCGTTGCATCTATCTCCTAGATATGAGCTTGGTGGTTGCAATCATAGGAATTTTTTTTGTTTTTGATGCAACAGATCCCATCAGTGTGAATAAAAGGTCCGCTTCTGATTGATACATTGTTTCTTGCGTCAGAAGAGAATAATGAAGTTCTTTGTCGGCTAAGATCTCTTGAAAAGAGTCTCAGCGTGTTAGAGACCAAGAGGATAGACGCGGTCAAAGCTCTCGAGCGCTATAAGTTGGAGGCAAAACAGCGCGAGGAAGACCGGGCGGCGGCCACAACCGAAAGAGAGAAGGGATTCATAGAACAACTCGTGGAAGCTGCCCAAGCTCTCTCCGGTAGGTTTTCTGGTTCGATTGCTTTTATTGTTGTGACTTGTTTGACTCCTTTACTCCATGGCCATGAACTATTATGGTTTCGCAGATGCGGCATGTATTGATTTTGACCGTCAGGCGCTGACCCGCGAGGACCTCTTGGCTGGCGTTGTGGCTGCGATCGAAAACCGCAGCATTTCTGCCAAGGATGCACTTCAAAAGGCCAAGGTCGTGCTTGGATGTCTCCGGGAGGAGATGATGCCGAATGCCAAGGCCATTGAATACGTTGACGGTCTTGTTGAATCTTTCACCAAGGGCATGTCTACAGACTATAATCTGATGCAAAAAGGAGTGGGAGCTTCCCTTGGGCTGGCGATGGCGTAGGATTGCGGCTCTGGGCTGAACATCAGCAGGATCACATCCAAGATACCAGTGACCACAGAAGGCAGAGAGGTAGAATTTGCACCTTTTGCTACTCGCTGTCAAAAGTATGGACCTCGGCTCATTGAGACGCTCGTGAAGTACTCTGTGGAGCAGAAACGGCTGAACACGGCGAAGGCCATGGCGTCGAGGACTGCTGCCGCAAAGGCCACGGTGTCGGAGGCTGCCACGGAGTCCACGGAGTCCACGAAGCCCACGGATGATGCTGCATAGGCCTTGCTACACTCTTGCTTGTTCTTTTGTTGTATAGTCATGCTAGGATCTCTATGTATCGAGTACTTTTGTGGGTGTGACCCATCAAGGACTATTGTAAGTACTATGTATTGATACTGGTTGCCTGCTTCTTCTTAGTTCAGTCGACTTGTTACCTCATGATCAGTACTGCTTATCCTTTGATTGTTTGCTTAGTTAGGGGCTTGTGAGTGGCATTCAGGACATGACATCATCTTCTGCTCTTGTTGTTCCCCCACGCTGGAGGGTGAACAAACTGTCGCAACTTCCTCTATTGCGCGACCGTGTGAAGGAGTTGGAGAGGAATGTGGTGATCATCCGCGGCAATACTGATGTGTGGAAGTCAAAGACGGAGAAAGATGTTGAGCGAGAGGATTATCTGCTTGGTAAGGTTAACCGAATCAACGAGAAACTCCAATGTGAGTGTTCCTCGACTGATTTATCTTTTCCTTGAGTCGCTATTTTGTCGACTGATACGTCGATGTCTTGTCTGTGTAGTTGTTAACCTTATTCTGCAGGAAGAAAAAGAGCGGGTTAGTATCTAGCTCAATTGCCTTACTCAGTCTGAGCTCGAGGCCGGAGGGTTCTTTTGGACCGACAGGAATCAGGCCATTGTGCTCGCTACATTGCAAGACCATGTCTTACAGGTATTGAATTTCCTGAAGTGTGCGCATATGGCACTAGCGGACGTTGGATCGGGTACCATCTAGTGTCCCCGCATTGTTGCAGAAGTTTCATGACATTAGCACGGTTCGTGAGTGCGTTCGTCAGCAACTGGTGGCAAGGGCCAAGGCTGCGCTAGCCCTTGTGCATATGTAGTGATTAGATGAAGACTTGGCGGCCATTGAGTAAGGTCCCCTGGCGCCTCTAGATGGCATGGCTTGGAATATGCGGCCGCACTATCGAGCAGTTGCTCAGCCGGCAGAGGATCTCATTCATTTTTTCAATGAGCGAACCAACGTCATCCTTTAGCGACAGTAGAGTAGTTTGTAGCCTGCACAGTACATATAAGTGTTGCAAAGCTCGTATAGTTTCGATTGGGTGTTTTGTGGCCCTTGTAATTTTCACAAACTTGTTCGCTTGTATATGTTCGAGTGTGATTTATGCGATGCCTTTTTCTTAGCCTAATGCTTCTAGATATCAGCACCTTGCCAACTTATCAGTTGGGCTGCAACTGGGCTAGAGTTTTCAAGGGTTAGATTGTAAGCAGAATCAGCTACTCGGGCAATCGTGATGGTGAGTTGTATGTATGACGAGGTCGTCAGGGAGGCGCAGCCCCCAAGTGCTAAATGCATAGAAAGAAAAACATAATAAGAATCATAGATGAGGCACTTAACTTTATTTATTGGAGAATAGAGGGAGGTACATTATTTGGCTTCGTAGCTTGGCTGAGTAGCCTTATTGTAAAGGTAAAAACATGTAAGGATAGAAATGTCGAAGCTACGCGATGTTCCATGGGTTGGAGTATGCAACTCCAGTCTCTAAGTCCTTGAGGCGATAGGCGCCACCTGGGATCACTTCAGTTACCACGTAGGGTCCATCCCATGGAGATTCAAGCTTGAGGTGCCCTTTCTGCTTTGGTCGTAGGACATGAGGTCACCATCAACAGAGGACCTTGGGCATAGCCATCAGCTGTGGTAGTTGCGGAGGCTTCGCTGGTAAATAGTTAACCGTTCCGTGGAGATTTCACGCACTTCGTCGAGCAGGTCGATAGAGTCCTCGAGTGTGACCATAGATTCGGCCTCACTGTAAGCAACGATACGTGGGGCTTCGTAGCGCAGTTCATCTAGTAGCACCACCTCATCATCATGTTCCATGAAGAAGGGTGTGTAGCTTATGGCGTTGTTTGGCATTGTGCATAGGCTCCATAGTATAGAGGATAGTTCGTCAGCCCAACATCCAGCCGCTCATTTGAGAGGTCTAAAGAGTCTCTTATGGATGTCGTTGTAGACTAGGACATTGGCCTTTTCGACTTGATCATTGGTCTGAGGGTGTGCCATAGAGGCATAGCTAATGTTGATGCCCAGGTTTTCGTAGAAATCATGAACCCGTTCGAGGTAAAGTTTGTCCTGTTGTCGGTGATGATATTGTGCGACACCCCGAAACTAAAGACGATGGACTCAAAGAACTTGATGGCAGTGTGATGAGTGCATATTTGTATCATGTTTTATATTATTGTTTTGCATTATAGTGGTAGGATCTTGGTATTTTACGCCGTTCACGCGCACATTTTATGTCTATTTTCAACAGGATCAGGACAGATGATGGATACAATGGACACAATTCTTGGAGCAGTTGTATTGGGGAGAAAAGGAGTCAAAAACAACGTAAATCGCTTATTTGGGAAATATCAATAACACCAGAAGAAAACCCGAAGCGATCGAGGCATCCAGAAGGTTTGATGACCAACTATACGGCGGGAATAATTTTCTGGCCGTATAGTTAGAGCCGCTACCGCCTCCTCAAATAGTTTCACCCCGTGCAACTAGATCGGGGAGATTACATACAGAACACCTAGAAATCACCAAAAACCTCACCTCCAGAAGGAATCTGGAAAGGAACATGCCCAAGGGATCCATCTTCGCCCTATGCAAATCTGGGAGGCAAAGGCATAGATCTTCATCTTCATCAACTCCTGGACCACCATCATCTCCATCCATCCCATCTTCACCCCATCAAGATCTTGTTGTAATTTTTGTACTCGTTGTGGATTTATACAAGAACTATTCATTTACAATTGTTTCCATTACCATTGCCATGATGTTGATTGCCTCCATGTATGAGTAGATCATTAGTTCTTGGGGAGATGGAGAAACCCTAGCATATGATTGAGATAAGATAAAGATTATTATGTTATACATCATTATGTGTATGTGTTAATTGCCTTCATCTTGATGTTGGGAGTTGTGCACCTCCTTAATATTTGCCTCTTATGGGGCACGATGAAGGGGATTACTTGTTGGTAAACAGAGGGATGATATCACTTACTATGACTATAAAGTTGTTGTCATTCTTTACGTACTAAGTTGGGGAAACAAGCATAACACAAAAAGCCATGTCCATGCCACGGGAGAAATCCCTTCATAGAGGGATAATATGATTGATGTCATTTATCTGTCAGCTGTGGTTATGAAGGATCATGTGAGAAGTGGTTGCTGCCTATTTGTCCATATATGGATCTCCTCCCAAATACATACATATCATGAGAATATTTGTTATAATAATCTTGATTGCTTAGTCTAAATTGCTAGCGGTGTATCCACCACTCCTTGAGAACGCCTTTTCCCCTATTGCAGTTCGAAGCTCTTTTACACACGCGATTCTTACTTTCTGCATTAAGTTTTACTTTACTTTAATTGCTTCATTCAATCAAATACCCAAAAATAATTCTACTTTTCTTGTATCTCAAAATTATTCCTTAAGTACTTCGTTTAGTTTTAGTTAAAAGCATTTTAGTCTTTTGCCTACTGCTCTATATGGGATCGATATCTTTATTTCGAAACTAACTACAAACAATCTATACACTTGCAGTCATCAAGCTATTTTATGTCACCGTTGTCGAGGAGCTTAGCGCTATAAGTCACATTACTTTTAGTTATTTACTTTTGTTGTACTAATTTTTAATTTAAGTTACAGGACCGCAACAATGGACAACACCCAGCATTTAATCCAGCTTGAGACAGTAAGGAAAATGGGTTTTCCCATGGATTCTTTTATAACTATCAGTAAAAGCATAAATCCGGATGGAATTGAGACCAATCCTTTATTATTTGAACTACTACACTCTAAGAAATTTGCAGGAACCGATGAAGAGAGTCCATATGGACACTTACAATTTTTTGAAGATGTTCTTGGTTCCTTTATATTTGACAATTGTAATCTTGATATGGTTAAAACCCAGTTGTTTAGACAAACTCTCTCTAATAATGTTTGCAACTGGTATAGATCTTTTTGTGCAGAAGCACCAAGGACTTGGACAGAGTTCACAACCAATTTCCTATCAAAATATTACTCAGAAAGCAAAGCTCACATGATGAGAGGTATTATTATCAGTTTCAAAAATAGTCCTGATGAGGGTTTGTATGAAGGGTATCTAAGGTACAAGAGCTATCTAGATAATTTCCCCATCACCGTTTGCCTGATTGGTTAATCACTCACACTTTTTATGGAGGGCTTAATAATAAAAATATAACAAACCTAGACACCGCTTCTAATGGCAGTTTTCTATCTTATACCTATGATGAAGCCTGGAAATTAATAATGAAAATGAGGGAGGTAACGGAAAATCTTAAAAATGAGGAGAACATTACAAATAGTTTTTTCTGAATATGCTTGTGTTAACGATTTCCTTGTAGATGAAAGGACTTGTGCAATGATTAAAACCCTTGGTATTGATTCTTACTCAGTAAAGAAAATTATTGATAATTATGCAGGGCATTTACAAGTACCTATAGAATGGGAACCCCATAAACCCCTTGAAGAAAAGAAGTGTGTAAGAGAAAGTGCGCTAATGGAAGAGTTCTCCTCTACAACTATTCAAGAGAATATCAAGAAAAGGCAAAAATAGGAAGAACAAATAAAGAGAAGATTAAAGAAACCAGAAAAGAACCCTGAAGCTACCAATATAAATAATGTTATATTGAAGGATCTTATGGAAGTACGAACGGTGGATAATGAAGTGGTTATGCTAGACTTTGAAACCTCATAATTCATCGAAGGTAAGGTATGAGGAAACGAAACTTCTAAACCTATGACTCCTATATATTGTGGAGAAACTTTCTTACTCGGAATTTGTGAGCCAATTTCCACTATAAACATTATGCCCTCATCACTTTATGAGGAACTCCGCTACAATTTAAATAATCCAGATATGGAACCGGTAGACACTACTATTAAATTGTATAATAGAACTAATATAAAACCAGAAGTTGTTATCATAAATATCTATGTATTTATTGGATCACTCATGTACCCCCTTGATTTTCATATTGTTGATATGCCTCGAGATTATTTTTGTCCTATTCTTTTAGGCAGGCCTTTTGTTTCCATAACCAAAGCTCGAATTGATAATAAGAAGGAGACTATTTTAATGATGTTTGGAGAAGAGGAAATGACATTCCACTTTGCCAAACAAAAGAAGAGGCCATATGAAGTGAAAGATATCAAGGAAGAGAAAACAATTGCCGAGCTGGCGGCAATTCATTTTAGTACTCCACGAGATGAATTAGAGAGGATCCTAATTAATTGGGAGGAAGCACTAGATGATGAGGAGAGAGGACATGGATGATTACCTTGATTTAGTTCCGGAAGCACAAAATCCACATGACTATGAAGAACTGGTAAGAAAAGGAGATGAAGAACCTCCGCCAATTGAATTGAAACAACTTCCAGACGATATGAGGTATGAGTTTTTAGATAATGAAAATAAATGTCCTGTTATTATTAGTAAAAAACTATCAGAAAATAAAACAAATAAACTCATTTCGGTCTTGATTAAGCATCATGAAGCTTTTAGATATCCTCTAAGTGATATTAAAGGAATAGATCCATCTATTGTAACACATAAGATTACCATGCTTGATGATGCTAAACCTGTAGTTGATACACAAAGAAGTCTTAATCCGAAAATGAAGGAAGTAGTAAGAAAAGAGGTTATACACTTATTAGATGTTGGCATAATATATCCTTTTTCTTATAGTAAGTGGATTAGCCCAGCTCATTGCATACCAAGACAAGGGGGTTTTGATGCTGCTATGAATGAGGATGGTGAGCTAGTTCCTATAAAACCTATTGTTGGATATCGCATGTGCATTGATTTTAGGAAACTTAACCATGAGACACGGAAAAATCATAAACCAATACCATTCCTAGATAAAATTTTAGAAAGACTTAGTAATAATTCTTATTTCTGTTTTCTTGACGGTTATTCTAGATATTCTCAAATTGCTATACAACCAAAAGATCAAGAGAAAACAACTTTCACTTGCCCTTATGGCACATATGCTTATAGATTAATTCTGTTTGGCTTATGTAATGCAGCTACGACTTTTCAAGAATGTGTTTTAAAAATCTTTGATGATATTGTTGAGAAGACTTTGGAAGTTCTAACAAATGATTTTGTTGTTTGTGGAATAACATTTGATAATTGCCTCTACAATTTAACCAAAGTTTTGTAGAGATGTAGGCAATCAAATTTGGTTTTGAATTGGGAACAATGTCGTATCATGGAAAGAGAAGGTAAAGTTTTTGGGCATAAGGTTTTGGAAAAGGGTATAGAAATATATAAAACTAATATAAATACTATAGAAAATCTTCCAATACCTCAGGACATAAAAAACTTAAAAATTTTTCTGGGACATGCAGGTTTTTATAAGTGTTTTATACAAGATTTTGCTAAAATAGCTATGCCTCTCACCAACCTTCTTGAGAGAGAAACTCCATTCTACTTAGATCATGACTACATTGCAGCTTTTGAGAACCTTAAAAACAAATTAGTTTCAGCACCTATCATGCAATCTCCAAAATGGGATGAACCTTTTGAAATCATGTGTGATGCTAGTGATTATGCTTTAGGGGCTGTGTTAGGACAGAGAGACAGAAAGAATTTAAATGTTATTTATTATTCTAGTAAAACTCTTAATAAGATTCAGAAAAATTATGCTACTACAGAAAACGAGTTCCTAGCTATAATTTTTGCTTGTGACAAATTTAGATCTTACATAATTAATTCTAAGGTAATAGTTCATACAGATCACCAAGCTTTGCGTCACCGCCTTGTGAAAAAGGATGCCAAGCCCAGGTTAATTAAGTGGGTTTTATTACTACAAGAGTATGATTTGCAAATAGTAGATAGGAGGGGTAAGGATAATCTGGTAACAGATCATCTCTCTAGGATGGAGGGAATAATTACTAACCCTCTACCTATAAATCAGTCATTTCTAGGAGAATATTTAGCAAACATCGAAATTGCTGATCCTTGGTTTGCAGATTATGCTAACTATCTCACAGTAAAATTTGTACCTCCTGGTATGACAAGAAATCAAAGAACGAAATTCTTTAATGATCTTAAATAATATTTTTGGGATGATCCGTATCTATATCGTCATGGACCTGACAGAATGATTTGGAAGTGTGTTCCTAACCATAAAATGAATGCAATTTTGCAAGCTTGTCATGACAGCCCGTATGGAGGACATCATGCAGGCAAGCGAACTACAACAAAGGTACTTCAATTCGGATTCTATTGGCCCACCTTGCTCAAGGACGCACATAGGTATGTAGAACATTGTGATGCTTGCCAAAGAAGGGGTAATATAGGTAGGAGGCAATAGATGGCAATGAATTATAGTCTTATAATCGAACCCTTTGATGTATGGGGAATGGATTACATGGGGCCTTTTATAGAATCAAATGGTTACACTCATATTCTTGTTGCAATCGATTATGTTACTAAATGGGGTGAATCTATTCCAACAAGCCATGCAGATGCAGCTGCCTCAGTGAAGATGATCAAGGATGTTATATTCCCTAGGTTTGGAGTTCCTAGATTTTTAATCACTGACGGTGGTTCTCATTTTATGAAAGGAACTTTTAGGAAAATCCTCTACAAAACTAGAGTAACTCATCGCGTTGCTTCACCATATCATCCTCAAACAAGTGGTCAAGTTGAACTCTCCAATAGAAAATTAAAGACCATACTCAAGAAGATGGTGGACAAATCAAGAAAAGATTGGTCATACAGGTTAAGTGACACTCTATGGTCATACCGTATTGCGTTTAAAAATCCAATGGGGATGACACCTTATAATATGGTATACGGTAAGGCATGCCATTTACCTTTAGAATTGGAACACAAAGCTTTTTGGGCGATCAAGAACCTAAACTATGATCTTAAAGTAGCGGGAGAAAAATGTTTATTAGATATTCATGCTTTAGATGAGTTTAGAAGTGAGGCTTATGAGAATGCTAGATTGTTCAAAGAAAAAGTGAAAAGATGGCATGATAGAAAAATAGACAATAAGGCCTTTAAAAGTGGAGACAAGGTGTTGGTCTATAATTCTCGTCTTAAGTTGCTTCCAGGAAAGCTTAGATGAAAGTGGGAAGGCCCCTATATAGTTGAAGAAGCTTATTCATCGGGTGCAATGAAGCTCCAGGGAAAAACACCCTCTCTTTAATGGGTGGTAAATGGACAATGCTTGAAGCATTATCGAGCGAAAGAAGATATAAGTGCAGTCACCATACAAGTGATCACCCCAGAAGAGGTGATTAAGCAAAGATATACAAGGAATGGCAACTGCAAGAAGGATGGGATCGAGACGAAATGAGCAACACTATGGTCAAGCTATTAACCATAAAAGAGTACTTCATGGGAGGCAACCCATGTGAAATAAAGTTTTGAGTGAGTTTCTAAATTTTCAATTAAGTTTTAATTGAGCTTGTGTTAAATAAGGAACATTTAAGGCTCTAGCAAAGAAAAACAAGATTGATATTGCTAAAATCCCGCTCAAGGGATGCTAATATTGGTCGAAAATTTAAGCTGTCATTTTTCTGTCAAAACTTGATATTTCATTAAGTTTCAGATTAATAACGAATTTTCAGAGAAGCAGGTAATTATTTGGTGGATCCAAAAGGTCTAACGACCAACTATACGGTGGGAATAAAATTCAGGTCGTATAGTTTTTTCAACATCACCCCTTCCATTTATGAAAGGTACAGAAAGTTTAACGACCAACTATACGGTGGGAATAAAAATTCCGGTCATATAGTTGCCTCCGTTTAGATATCAATACCTTTGTTAGAATTCTTTTCTAGGGTACTGAAGTTTTAACGACCAACTATATGGTAGGAATACAAATTCCAGCCGTATAGTTGCCGTCGTATAGATATCAATGCCTTCATCAAAATTCTTTGCTAGGGTACTAATAGTTTAACGACCAACTATACAACGAGAATAAAAATTCTTCCCGTATAGTTGTCGTCGTATAGATATCAACCCGTCTCCAAAAAATTTATTCGGAGTACAGAAGGTTTAACGACCAACTATACGGTGGTAATAAAAATTCCTGCCTGTATAGTTCCGAATGTATAGTTGGTTCCACTATAGAAGGAAATCTATAGTCGGTTCATAACTATACGGCGGGACCTATACAGGCCATGCCTATATAGTTGCTCGTTATGAATTGCTGCTAGGGTTTTTGACCTCCCCTTTTAAAGCTGATCGCATCTAACCTTTTTCATTATGTTTTCACAAAGCTACAGCCTCCAGCCTTGAAAAATCCTCGCCATCCCTATACATGCCTCTTCTAACAATATCCGTGCAGCAAAGCCATGCAGCCCTTCCATGTCAACAAGATTTGGAGTAAGAAAGAAGATAAGCCTGTGAAGAGGATCGAAGAAGTAGAACCTAAAGGATCATCATCGTCCAACCCAGAGATCAAGCCTCTCCCAAACTAGGAGGACATGTTCCCGCAAAGGATGGAGATGATGAGGCAAGCAGAGCGGGGAAAGAGCAAGGATGAGTATCTCCCTAATCCCTATCGTCACAACATAGGATCCTATTATAAACCTCCTCTCGGTCCGTCGCCTCTTAAGCCTAAGAAGCTACAGCAAGATGAGATTCATGATAAGATCTATCAGTTGGAAAAAGCTTTGAGAGCATGTGTTGAAACAATTGGAGAAGGGATCGACTCCTACTAGATGATGAGCAATGACCTTGAAAAGGGTCAATGACATCAATGGTAGAGTTGGTTTCTTGATTAAAACTATCTTTGAGTTGACAGATGAGAAGAAATTCCTCCCAAAGAAAATTTTGAAGCTTCAATACGACATGGCCGAGCTCAGCATCTTCCTTGCAAGCATAGCTAAAGTTTGCAACACGGGAGAAGAAAGCAATACTCTTCCTACCTAGGAGGAGGAATAGGTACCAACAAGGAGTTATTTGATCCCTCCTGGCTTGATTCCAAGCTTGGGGAGATCTTTAAGACCTTGTAATCTATCTTATAAGTTTTATATTACTATTTTAGTTTTGCATTAGTTCGAGCTTAGAAATAAAGTTTGCATAATTTGAATTCCCTTAAGGAATAGTTGATCCAATTTGTGAAATTCTGAGTTTATTATCATATATGGAGCATTATTGAGTTTGTGCTTGTCTTATTGGATATATGAATGGCTTGAGTATAATTTTACTTGCACTTGATGATAGCAACAGGAGTCTTCCACACCATTGGTATTCATGGAACATATAAATATAATTTAAATTGATATGTTGTAAGTTCATGGTTTAATTTACAAAAGTAAAAATAATCTGATTAGTCAAGTTGAGAAAGAAACCTCAAACAGAAAAAATTAAAAGTGATATCAAAATAGAGTGAGAACAAGTCGAGGTACAGTCTTAAAGTCATAAAGATGCTTCATATACAATTGGAATTGGGTAATTGAGATCGTTAAACTTTGAATTCCGACATGAAGTGGAATGTATGGCTATATCCTTTGCACATCACTTAAACAAAAGTGTGAGCATATATATATATATATATATATATAAGAGAAAAAGAACAAATGTGCAAAGAGCAAATAGGCATATACCACTATATTGTAGGAAGACAAAGATACGTTTTGAAATTTTGAATCCCAAGTGAATATGCTAATCCTAAAACACTTGGGACTACCTCGCTAACTCATTCGGTCGAACCGAATACTTTTACATCATGTTGAGATTCATCTTTTGTGAACTATTGATCACTAAGGTATGGAAGCCTACTAATATTATTCAGATGCTTTGAGTAAGGTTCTATTCATGAACTCATTCCTATGTATCTTATAGGATAAACACATGCTGCAATTGCCTCATTTATTTCATCGACTCAGCTTCATGAATATGAGGATCACATTCACTAAGCCAGCCTTGCTCGGGACGAGCAAGAGTCTAAGCTTGGGGAAGTTGATGAGTGCATATTTGCATCATGTTTAATATTATTGTTTTGCATTATAGTGGTGGGATCTTGGTATTTTATAGTGTTCGCGCGCACATTTTATGTCTATTTTCACCAGGATCAGGACAAATGATGGATACAATGGACACAATTCTTGGAGCAGTTGTATTGGGTAGAAAAGGAGTCAAAAACAACGTAAATCGCTTATTTGGGAAATACCAATAACACCAGAAGAAAACCCGAAGCGATCGAGGCATCTAGAAGGTTTGACGACCAACTATACGACGGGAATAATTTTCCGGCTGTATAGTTCCGGCCGTATAGTTGGCTCCACCACCGCCTCCTCAAATAGTTCACCCCGTGCAACTGGATCGGGGAGACGACATACAGAACACCCAGAAATCACCAAAAACCTCACCTCCGGAAGGAATCTGGAGGGGGAACTTGCCCAAGGGATCCATCTTCAACCGTGCGCAGATCTGGGAGGCCAAGGCATCGATCTTCATCTTCATCAACCGCTGCACCACCATCATCTCCATCCATCTCATCTTCACCCCATCTAGATCTTGTTGTAATTTCCGTACTCGTTGTGGATTTATACAAGAACTATTCATTTACAATTGTTTCCATTACCATTGCCATGATGTTGATTACCTCCATGTCTGAGTAGATCATTAGTTCTTGGGGAGATGGAGAAACCCTAGCATATGATTGAGATAAGATAAAGATTATTATGTTATACATCATTATGTGTATGTGTTAATTGTCTTCATCTTGATGTTGGGAGTTGTGCACCTCCTTAGTATTTGCCTCTTATGGGGACACAATGAAGGGGATTACTTGTTGGTAAAGGGAGGGATGATAACACTTACTGTGAGTATAATGTTGTTGTCATTCTTTACGTACTAACTTGGGCAAACAAGGAGAACTCATAAAGCCATGTCCATGCCACAGGAGAAATCCCTTAATAGCATGATAATACGATTGATGTCGTTTATCTGTCAGCTGTGGTTATGAAGGATGATGTGAGAAGTGGTTGCTGCCTATTTGTCCATATATGGAATACATATCATGAGAATATTTGTTATAATCTTGATTGCTTAGTCTAAATTTCCCTATTGTAGTTCCAAGTTCTTTTACATACGCGATTCTTACTTTCTGCATTAACTTTTACTTTACTTTAATTGCTTTATTCAATCAAAAACCCAAAAATAATTCTACTTTTCTTGCATCTCAAAATTATTCCTTAAGTACTTCGTTTAGTTTTAGTTAAAAGTATTTTAGTCTTTCGCCTACTGCTCCCTATGGGATTGATATCTTTATTTCGAAACTAGCTACAAACAATATGTGCACTTGCAGTCATCACAATGTCACCTATTTGGTTGGTTGTCGGCATGGCCTTGATCCACTAGGTGAATCTGTCGACTGCGACGAGGAGGAAGACGTATGCTCTGGGTGACGACTTCTATAGCTTGCCAACCATGTCGAGACCCCACTACATGAATGGCATGGCCACGGATATTGGCTAGAGCTACACACTTGGTGTGTGGGTTTGTCCGTGAATATCTGGCAGGCGTTGCATGTTTCGATGATGTCTCATGCATCACGGTTGGCCAGTAGAAGCCAGCTCGTAGAGCTTCAGCGATGAGAGCGCGACTGCTAGCATGATGTCCATAGGTTCCTTCTTGTATTTCAAGGAGGATGCCTTTGCCGTCACCGTTGGTGACACATCTTTGAAGGACGCCCGTGATTCTTTGCTTGTACAGTTCGCCGTTGATGATGGTGAAGGCCTTGGAACACCGCCGATGTGTCGCGCATCGGTCGGGTCATCTGACAGCTTGTTGTGAGCAAGTACATGATGTATGGCTAAGCCCAGGATGGTTCGATGAGCATCACCTCCATGGGACCTTCGAGTGTTGGTCCTTGATATGGGGTGGCCCGATCTTCTCAGCAAGCACCTTTCGATGATGATGATGGATGATAGATAACTAGCATGTAGCTATGATCTCTCCCGCTCGAACCCTGATGCCAATGCAACAGCTCTCAAACCCTGTGGGATATTCAGAACACCACACTCTTGCGCATGCAGCCGTCGACCACGAACGGTAGTTTGCAATCTACTAATTCCTAGTGGAACAACAGATCACACTCAACTGCAGTTGGTAAAATCGATTGTCGTCGGATTAATGACAAGTATGCCATGAGGGGGTCCTCGAGGCGTGTGGAAGAGAGGGGTGTGAGACATACGGTGTTCCGGGACGGTGAGCACACAAGTTTACCCAGGTTCGAATCCGCCGGCTTTGGACGGATCCTACTCCTGCTAGCAATCCAGTAATATGGGTTACAAGGGTTTCGCCTGTGCGAGTTGAGATTATAGACTATTGTGAGGGTGCCCTAAAGGCTCTCCCTAGGACGGCTTATATAGATATCCGGCCTAGGGTTTACAGGAGAGATCTATCCGGCTATGACTAAAAGTCGGTTACAGAGTACATCTTGAACTACAAGTAACACTATGGTCCTATGTCGGTAAGTCTTCTTGGCCTTCCCGTAGCCGGACTTGACTCCGTCTCTTCTCCCTGACTGGGCCGCCCGTGAAGCAATGCTCTAACCCGAAGTGGGCCACCATGGTCAGTGAGGCACAGTGAGGACACCTGGAAAGTATATCCCCAACAGCAGCCCCCGGAAGCCTCCATGATCCAAAGTCAGATTTCATCTTCGTCTAGCTTGATCCTCGGCTTGCAGAATCGTGAAGGGTTCCTGAAACTTCAAAAAAGAAAGGAGTAGATCCGAGTCTCAAATGAGCCGGACCTATGAATATGTTATTCGGGTTTCTAACTCGAAATTCAAACTAAGCCAGAACTTGGTCTCTGATGTAACCTGACACTAGTCATGGTCAAGTCACGTCACTGACAGACATTTCATGTCAGCACGATCGTTGGTGGGTCCGCCTTTCGTGGAACCGAGGCGTCGTTTCAATGCATGCGTGGAGATCGAGGCGGAATAATCATCGCGCGGGGGTTTCCCAGTTCTTTCCTTGACGCGTGGCACGTCCACTGTAGCATTTACATGAATCTTGATGTGGCTAGAGGATATAAGTGGTGAGGATCTCTTTTTCCCCATCTTCTTCACTAGCACGTGCGTCGTTTCCTTCTCCCCTACGCCTCCCCACGAACCTAGAGCTCCTCCGCTCCCAAAAAACTTCTACCGCCGCTCATCCAAAGTCATCGGCGCACAAAGAATGGCTTCAGCATCATCCTCTGGTACGGCAGCGATGGCATCGACGACAGCGGCAGCGGAGATGTAGAGCAATCGCGGGGTATGGATCCCATGCATCCTTGATGACGCCAAGCTCCGCGTCGTGGAGGACGAAGGGCTTCTCCGTGCCGGCGACTGGCGGAGCGGCTTCAGCGAAACCGTCCCCAACCCTTGTGACGATGAGCGGGTTCACTTCGGCACTCACCTCGATAGAGGTTTGAGCTTTCCTCCCTCAGATTTCTTCTCTGAGGTTATAGACCACTATGGAGTTCAACTCCATCATCTCCCCCCGAACGCTCTCTTAGAGATGAGCACGTACGCTTCTTTGTGCGAGGGGTATCTCGGCATTAGGCCGAGCCTTACTCTCCTCCGGTATTACTTTCATGTCCGGAGAAATTCTATCACTGCCGGTAATCCTTATATTACCGGTACTATTAGTTTTTCGGTTAGGCAAGAGCGCGTCTATCCTCGGATTATGGTTAGTGAGTCACTCAAGCAATGGTCGTCCACTTTTTTCTATCACAAGGATATTCCCGCTCCCAGCAAAGCTACTGCTTTGCTGGCTTTCATCGACGATGCTGCCATGCCCCAAGAGTCCTGGGATGTAGATGCGTCGGCTCTCAGTGACGGTCTGCTTCTTGCCAAGAGGCGGATCGAGTTTTTGATGAAGCACAAGGGCCTGAAAGGGTCCGTTTTAGTTCACTGCTGGGTGGCATGCAGGATCCAACCTCTTCAACATCATGGAGATCGACTGATGCACTCCATCACGTCGTCAAAGAAAGATTCCCTCTAAATCAGCCCCAAGGCCTATGAGCCAAAAGATTATGTATGCCAAATCAAATGGCTGATAAGGGAGCAGATTGAGAGGAAGATTCCGGAGCTGTCCTTGGACATGCATACGTCGGAGGATCCCGTAGTGCCGGTAAGCTTCCAGCAACAACTTGTATTATGTGCTCATCTTTATGTTATTTTGCAATACTGAGATATCTCTTCTTTTCAGCTTGCTGACCTCCCCTAGTTGGAGCTTGCTCCGGTCGAGGGATATCCTCCTGAGTTTTCTCAGGATGAGGGAGAGTTGGTCCCACTGCTGGATGTTATTCCTTGGAAGTGCAAAGCTCCGACAGTGGCCATTGGCACAAAGGAGGTGCCCGTTGTGAAGAGGTAATCTTTCCTCATAAGGTCTTTGTACTATATGTCTTAATTCCTTCCGAGATGTAATGCTTTCTTTTCTATTACCTTCTCAGAGCTAAACAACTCACCAAGGGCAAAGGGAAAGGGGTTACCTCGAAGCCTCTACGCCAGTCGAAACTAAACTTGGTTTCTCCTGCCGTAGCTCCTTCGACTCTTGCCCCTCAGCCTTCTGCAGCGCCGGAGATTACTCCATCTCCAACCGTTACAGAAGATCCGGCTCAATCAGCATGACATCACCATGGGTGACTCAAGTTTTGACAAGGGTGAACCCTCTTCTGGTAATGATCCCTCGATAGAGGTCTTCGCCGAGAATCTCCTAAGCAATCCGGGACTTGCCAAACTTGGCATTTCTTGGAAATCTGCGGAGGAAATCCAGCAACTGGCCCGGCTATGCTTAGAAAGCTGGACCATTACTACCGAAGAAGAAGCACAAGAACCGGAGGATGTTAAGTACTCCGATCTTCTTGAACAAGTCCGCCTTCACGATGAGAGGCTGAGAACTGGCGAGCTTCTGACTCCGCCAGTGATCCCGCTCACTCTCGCCGAGAAGGTTACCATAGAAGTAAACCTGAGTTTGAGCAAACTCACTCATGAACAACATGTAAGTGGGAATTCCAACTCCTGTTTTACTTTATTTCATATCATATATCATATCCTCTAGCCCCCAAGCATGAAGTTGGATAGACAATCTAGATTTATGCTTTCTTAGGATGCCAAAGAATGAACTAGTGTAGCCCCCAAGGCTCGTGCTGATATTAGTAAAAATATTAGCCCGAGTCTTTAGTAGACTTCTGACTCTAGGTATTCTGACTTACAGAAAGTTAATTCATATAACCAGGATTTATTGAAGAATATCTGTAACAAGCGGAGAGAGACCAGAGCTCTCCAACTTGAAAATGCACAACTGAAAGTATCCAGGGATGAGGCTGAAGGTAAACATTCCAGATCTCAAACCTTGTCTTTTATTTCATAGTCAAATTTTTGTTCAACTGTTGTTCTTTTGACTGCAGCACTAGTAAAGCAGTCCTGTGCTATGATCGAGGAGGCCGAGAATCTAAAAACCCTGGAGGTGGAAAACAAGGACCTCCGCCAAGAGATGAATAAGCTTAAGGCGGATCATGAGAAGAGCATTGCTCAAGTTCTCGAGTCCTCCTCCATGGATACTGAGGAGTGTGATCGCAAGATTGCGCTCCAGGATAAGAAAATCTCGGATCTCAGCAATGACTTGTTCAGGGAGAGGGACATTACCGAGGCACTCTCGGCTGAACTCCGGAGTCTTTGGCAGGAGAATACCAAAGTCGAAGATGTCATCTTTGGTACGTTTCCCTCTTTCTGACTTATCTTCATATTCCGACTCTTTGGAGTCCGGATTTATTTGTTTAACCCCTTTGCATTGTATGCGCAGGTCCTCTGAACTTAATGGACTCAGCCTCTGCCGAATCTCGCACGAGCCGACTTACTAAAGTCGGTGATTTGCTACATGACCTCCGCCAATCCATTAAGGATATTGGCGAAGTTCTCAAGGTTCTGGACATGCATAGCATGTCCGGCTTTGAAGTGCGAGATAAGGTCAAGGAGATGCCCCAGCTCATCCAGGACTAGAACATGTCCTATGCGCGAACCGCGGCGCAGAACGCTCTCACCATGGTCATGAGCCACCATGGAAGCATGGAGATCTGGCAAGTGACCAGAGGGTATTCTACTGTGGACGAAGATGGCCAGAAGCAGGACATTAAAGCTATCATGGACTCCTACGCCGAATATGGGTGTCACGTAGCTGACTTGACCAGCTACGATACTCCCTTCTTCACTCGCGTAGAGACGCCGCCTCCTCCTGCCGAAGAAACTGGTGAAGCTTCTGACGACGAACAAACCATCTTGGATTTGAACGTCTTGGAAAGATACCGAAGCGAGGCTGATGTTTCTAGCGAGCCAGCAGCTCCTTCTTCCCCTGCATCGTAGAGCATCAGAATAAACATTGTGTTATTCTGAAAACAATCCGGGTTTTAAATAAGTAGTATGATACTTTTTGCTAGTGCTAAGTTTAAATATATCTATTTAGCACTTTTGGCTTTATAATTTTTCGTGCCTAAAATATTTTCATAAGCACTTATGTTTTTTGTCTGTACTTGTCGTTTATCTGGCTTTCCGCCTCGTCCCTTTCATGAGCCGGCTAACCTTTAGCATGGAAAATTTGCCGAGCAACGGAGCTTAATTGCTAAACCAGTTTAAACTCAGAAACAAAGCCGGCTTCCAGTACCAGCAATTCATTACTCGGAAAATGCCCGCATCCGGCAATCAAACAAATAACCAAAGTATAGACTAGAAAATTTAGATTCATAACCGAAGGTAGCAATTTCAGAATCAGAAATCTAAACCGGAACAAACATGAGCATAAAGTACTTTCAAGTATTCTGGAATTTTCAACTGTGACATGGTCATTCAGAAATAAGATGGTAAATAACTTCTCAGAAAAAAATTGAGGCAACCAACACTTTATTACTCATTGAACATGTACACATATATGATTACAAAGAAAATAAAATAAGTATAAACGGTTCGTAGCTGAGAAATATTCCATGGTCTGTCTAATTCATCCGGGTCTGTACTGCCTCCAGCTCTTTTTCTTTTCTTATTAGCAGGTCTTTCTTTGACTGGCCGCATATCAGTTAGGTAGTAAGAACCATTCTGCATTACTGGACTAACCAAAAATGGCCCTTCCCATATTGGGGAAAGTTTGTGCTTCCTTTGATGCACAAGCCGGAGAACCAAGTCGCCCTTATTGAAAGACTGGTTTCTGTCTCTCTAGCTATGATACTTGCGTAACTTCTCCTGATAGGCTGTTGATCTCATCTCAGCAATGACACGTACTTCTTTGACTAAGTCGAGATCATTTTGTCAAGAAATTTTGGCATCCTCTTCAATATACGCGGCCACTCTAGGAGAAGTGTGAATCAAATCACTAGGAAGAACTGTTTCTACGCCATAGACCAAGAAGAAAGGTGTGTATCTAGTTGACCTGTTTGGAGTTCGTAAATTCCATATTACAGAAGGTAATTCTTCTGCCCAAGCCCCCGTAGCACGTCGTAGTGGTGCTTCGAGTCTTGGTTTTAGGCCTTGTAGGATTAAACCATATGCTCTTTCGACTTGTCCATTAGCTTGTGGATGTGCGACTGACGCAATGTCAAGCCGGATATTTTGTTCATTGCAGAATTTGGCAAGCTCTCCCATAGAGAAATTACTCCCGTTGTTCGTGATAATGCTATGCGGATAACCGTATCGGATTATGACATCCTTGACAAATCTTCTGGCTATTGCTCCATCACAACTAGTGACGGGTTTAGCCTCAATCCATTTTGTGAATTTATCCACCATCACTAAGAGATGAGTAAATCCACTTGGAGCCCGTTTAAACGGTCCTACCATGTCAAGCCCCCAGACCACAAAAGGCCATGTTATAGGTATTGTTCACAGCTGATCAGCCGGAACATGAGCTTGTTTGGCGTATTTTTGGAAGCCCTTGCACATCTTGACCAGCCGTTCGGCATCTGCCTTGGTTGTAAGCCAGAAAAAACTGTGTCAGAAAGCTTTTGCCACTAGAGATTTGAATGCAGCATGGTGACCACACTCGCCTTCGTGGATTTCTCATAAGATTTCCACTCCTTCTTTCGGAGATACATAGGACTGAAAGACCCCATATGCACTCCTCTTATAGAGCTCACCACTAATTATAGTGTAGGCTTTTGCTCGTCGGACGATCTGTCGGCTCAGAACTTCTTCTTCGGGTAATTTTCTGTCTACCAAGTAATCAAGGTAGGGTTGAGTCCAGCTAGGAATAACAGCCAGAACTACTACTAAAGGTGAGTCAGATTTGGTCGGATATTCCTCGTCTACTCCTTTTATAGAGGGAACTTTGAGGTGCTCTAACAAATCGCCATCCGGGACCTTTTTCCGGGCAAAGCCTATTCGAGATAGTGCATCTGCTTCCTCATTTTCTGTTCGAGGGATGTGTTGAACTTCAAACCCTTCAAACAATTTAGATAATTCATCCACGACAGCTCTATATGCTGCCATGTGTTTATTCGCCTTACAAATATCTGACACTTGTTGAGCAACAAGGTCCGAATCTCCATAACACATTAAATGTCGGATGCCGATGTCCTTAGCAATCTGGATTCCATGCAGTAGTGCTTCATACTCGGCAATGTTATTCGTCACCGTGAAGTGGATCTGCAGTACATAGAAAAGTTTATCTCCCTGGGGTGATTTGAGTACCATGCCAGCCCTCGAGCCCTCGAGCGCCTTAGACCCATCAAAATGCAAGGTCTAGTACTCTGACTCTGGTAGGGTCATATTCTCCGTTGTCTCTGTCCAATCAGCGACAAAGTCAGCGAGGATTTGGAATTTGATTGCTGAACAAGGTTTGTACTCAATGTCGAAAGCTAAAAGCTCTATTCCCCATTTTGCGACGTGTCCTGTGGCATCACTGTTGTTTATTATGTCTCTCATGGGAGCTGTGCTCACCACGGTAATTGGATGTTCCTGAAAATAATGCCGCAACTTACGAGATGCTAAGAACACACCGTAAGCCATCTTTTGATAGTGCGGATACCGCTGTTTTGATTTAGTTAAGACCTCACTGAGATAGTAAGTCGGATGCTGCACCAGGTGTTCTTGATTTTCCTTCGGTCTCTCCACTACCATGACGATACTGACGACCTTGTTTGTCGCAGCGAGACAGAGCAACATCGGTTCCTGTGGTTCTGGTGCTACAAGGATGGGAGCAGATGAGAGTACTGCTTTCAGGTCTGATAGCGCAGCTTCAGCTTCGTCGGTCCAAATGAATTTTTTGGTCTTTTTCAGGAGCTTGTATAGTGGTGCGACTCTTTCACCGAGCCGGCTTACAAACCGACCGACTGCGGCAATGCAACCAGTTAGTATTTGAACGTCCTTCAGGCAAGTTGGCCTGGAAATATTGAGTATAGCCTTGATCTTGTCCTGGTTTACCTCTATGCCTCTTTGAGACATGATAAAACCTAACAATTTTCTGGCTAGTATTCCAAAGAAACATTTCTTTGGGTTGAGCATTATGTTGTATTTTCGTAGATTGGAAAATGTTTCCTCCAAGTCAGAAATTAGTGTTTCCTTCTTTTTGGACATCATCGCAATATCGTCCACATATGCATGTACATTGCGTCCGATTTGATCATGGAGGTAATGTTGCATAGTGCACTGGTACGTAGCTCCTGCATTCTTGAGCCCAAAGGGCATCGTAACAAAGTAGAAGGTTCCGAAGTGGGTTATGAATGAAGTTTTGACTTTGTCAGATTCCTTCATCCAGATTTGGTGATAACCGCAATATGCGTCGAGAAAACATATGAGTTTCGAGCCTGCCGTAGAATCGATAACTTGATGAATCCTAGGCAGAGCGAACGGATATTTGGGACAAGCCTTGTTCAAGGCAGTATAATCAACACACATCCTTAAATCAGTGGTGTCCTTTTTAGGGACCATTACAGGATTGGCCGACCACTCAGTGTGAAAGACCTCTTCTATGAATTTGGCTAACTCGAGCCGGGCTAGTTCCTTAGCTATTGCCTTACACTTTTCATCGCCGAAACGTCGTAGGGACTATTTGACGGGTTTAGCATTCGGGTGTACATTTAGAGAGTGCTCGGCAAGTTCCCTAGGTACTCTGGTCATGTCAGATGGCTGCCATGCGAAGATATCTTGATTTGTTTGGAGGAACTTGACGAGCGGGCTTTCCTATGCGCTATCTAGGCCTACACCTATCTGGGTCACCTTGGAGGGGTCATCATCCTTCAATGGCGTCTTCTTCCTCTCTTCTGATGCCTTGAACTCCGGATTCGACTTTGTCACCTCCTTCTTTGTCGCGGGCATCTCGGACGGATCAATGGTCTTCTTGATCTCCTGGTACTCCTGGGCATGCAGCACGGCTCAGCAAAGGCGGCATTTCCGTCCTTGACTCTCACGCCTTCTTTGGGTCTCCCCTGATGGTAATCACGCCGTTGGGACCTAGAATTTTCATCATATTGTAAATGTAACACGGACGAGCCATAAAAGCCCAGTAAGCCGGACGTCCGAATATAGCGTGGTACACGCTCTTGAACGGGACTACTTCGAAGGAAAGTGCTTCCGTCCGATAGTTCTTTGGAGTTCCAAAGGTCACATCCAAAGTGATTTCTCCCAGGGAATTTGGTTGTCTTCCTGGGACAACTCCGTGAAAGATCACATAGCTGTAATTCAGCTAGGTCTCTGAGATCTTCATCCGGCATAGCGTTTCGACATACAGAATGTTAATGCTGCTACAGCCGTCCATGAGAGTCTTGGAGAAACCATAGCCATCAATAAGTGGATTGACGACTAAGGCATATTTTCCTCGCATGTGCAACTTAGGCACGTGATCAGCACGGTCAAAGGTGATTGCCACTTCCGACCAGTCCAAGAATTGGGGGACAGCCAGAACAGTCGCGTTGAGCTCGTGCAGAACAGCTTTCTTGACCTTAGCTGGTTGAGATCTGAGGAAGGTGACGTAAGTGTCTTTCTTTGTTGGGAAGTTTTTCTTTCCTTCCGGCTTGGGATTTGAAGCATCGGCTATCTCCATGTTGGAATCTTCCTTGGTCTCTTTCTCTTTTTCAGGATTCTTCTTTCCCTTCTTCCACTTAGCCCTGTAGCCAGCAGTATCGTCTTTCTTTATGTCGTCATTAAAACGACACTCGACATTTGTGTGGGAAGAGCCCCCATTGGCATCTAAGTGATGTACACATGGGTTATTGGCAATGTCGGCCTAGGAGTAGGTTTTGCCAGGTTGCTGGTATCCTCTACCTTGAACTCTTGATGTCTCACTGCCGCGCCCGCGGCCACCGCCACGCCCTCCTCGTCCTCTAGACCCGAAAGTAGCAGTAACCACTGTCGTTTCCATGTTGGGATTTTTCTCCGAGGTATTCTTGCGCTTCTGAGCTTGCTGCTTTGGTTGTTTTCCTGACTGTGGCATAGCTAGGGCGTTAAGTAATCCCTCTGCATCATTGTTAGCATCTGCATACTTGCTCGCTGTTTCTATCATCTCTCCCAAATCAGTTACATTGTCGCACTTCAAGCAATGACATAGTAAACCAATTGGGAGTCCTGCAATGAAAGCTTCAATCGCAGTTTAGTCATTTACCCCTTCATAGGAGTTCTTAGTGTCGATCCATCATCCGAGATAATCTCGGCAAGTTTCTTCGGCTTTCTGGGTGCAACGCTATAGGTGTCCTACCGTATAGGGCCTCCGATATGTGCCTTCAAAATTCCGAAAGAACGCGCTTTGCATGTCATACCAGTTGTGGATGGTGTTCTCCAGAAGTTCATTGAGCCATGATCGTGCCGTCTTCCGCAACATAAGTGGGAGATATCGGGTTGCGACCAGGCTGTTTCCGCCTTTGGTGATGCAGCAAGCTTGGAAAAAGTTCTGGAGCCAAGTATCTAGACGAGCTATACCATCGTAGGCTTCGATGTGTCTTGAGATAGCGAATCCTTCCGGGAATTTTGTTGCTCTTATGCATGGTCCGAACAATTTTGGGCCCACGTATATATCATCATTTTCGTAGCGCCGCGCCTCTATGTTGGAGTTAATCATGTGCCGTGCGTCACTTGGGGACAAAGATAGCCCTGATTGACGGCTGTGGTTGTAGTGCCTTGAAGCCGGACTTTGGCTTCTGCCACCACCTCCTCCGCCACGAAGCCGTCCTTGGCCTCCTTGGGAGCCGTTGGGATGGCTACTTGGTAGAGAGGGTGGAGCAGCTGGATTGTTTCCGGCTGATCGCAGGCCTCCATCCGGAGCATCGTTATTTCGGCTCCGGGGAGGGTCTTCATTACGATGAGCCCCTGTCGGCTTGACTCGGCACGGTGTCCATCGTTCCTTCGTCCGTCATTCCCATTGCGGTGGGGTTCAGTTGGACGGCTTATATGCCTAGGAGGTGGCATTCTTTGTCGGTCCTCCTCCCGACGCTTCTCTTTGTCTTCTTCCCTGCGATCATTCGAATCTCACCGCGGAGGATTCTTTGGATATAGGGCAGCGATCGCCTCTTGCTCGGCGGCTGGAGCAACATTGCGCCAATCACGTGCATCCTTGTGATGCTGTGTTGAAGATCCGATTCTTGAGTAATTGTCTTCCCGACGGTCGGAACAGTGATGTTGTTCTAGAGCCCGCTTGGGTCTTACGTCGTTCCAGGTCGGATCCGTGCGACATTGGTCAGATTGAGAGACTAGTTTTCTGCTTCCGGATTTCACGGCCTTCTGCTGTTCCAGACCCTTGGTGAGTAGCTTGATGCCTAATCGAACCTGTTCCAGGCCTAGATTATTTGCCAAGATGTCTTGAGAAGTGGTAGTGTTTTGCACTGGTGTTGGGTACACCAGATCTCCTTTGCTATTGAGCCGAGGCATCCCGGATATCCCTCAAAGAGAACCTTACGTACTTCCGGAAATTGATTGTCATGCGTATGTCGTTTTCGGTTCTTCTGGTGTTGCGGAGAGATAAGCTTATCCGCCTTGGCCATGCGCTTCTTCTCTTCCTCAATGTTTTTGGCTTCATCCAGGAGTACTTGACGATGCGCTTCTAGGGCTTGGGCCCTTTCGTCCAATCTGCAGTAGTTAGTTCTACCGTAGTAGGGATAGGTGTGGTTAATGCATCGTCGATGAGTTTACGGGCACCTGCGGTGACCACGTGTCCATCCACCGACTCTTCTTTGGGCTCGTCTAGGATAAGTGCTCCATCCGAGTCTTCCTCATATTCCTCGGCAATCACCTCCTTTGCTGGAAGTTCCTTTGACGGGGTCTTGTTCTTCTTCTTTGCCTTCTTGGCACAGCCGGTAGGAAAGACGACTTTGGGTCCGTTTCCCAGATTCAAGCTCTGATTGGTACTTTTGGACATCTAGACTTCAGGATTATCTCTGATATCCATGTCATCCTGCGCTTTGGGAGAGTTTTCCCCGGATCCTTCATCCATGGCTTCTCCTTCTTATGGAGCTTTGGAGTTGTACTCCTTTGCATACTCCGCGGAGAACTTTCGGAAATCCGCCGATGTCATCGAGTCATCCGAGGATGCGAGTAAGTCGGTGTTTGTTCCGATCGCCTCTAGCACTGAGTCAGTGTTGTCTCCAGCATTGGCAGAGCCGGATCCGGATCCAACATATCCGACAAAGTGCGATGTGTGGGTCTTGAGGTAGTTGTCGCTTTCCTTGTGGGCTTCCTCGAAGATCTTGATGGTTTCGAGAACCTCATCCACTCTTGCGTCTTGCATCATCATGCGCCTCAACGTGTGCCTCAGGAATGGTTGGTCTGTTCCGGCGTTGGTAGAGCTGGAACCAAGGTTGTTGTTGTGATCCTCCTGGATTTCAACCTCAACAGGTGGATCGATCTGGGATTCGGCCTCGCTAGGGAGATCCACTCCAGATTCAACTTGAACCGCAAGATCTCCTTCAGGCTCAGATTTCTCCACTATCTCCGCAATGGGTGCGGGCTAGGTGGGATTAGGGTTGTCTGAGATCCGAAACTCTGCCGCCTCCGCGGACAAAGGGGACCCAGAAATTTCTTCTGCCTCTATCATCACCACTAGGGTGGGTGGGACAGGTTCAGCGAATCCGATGTACACATCGATCTCGCCAAAATACATAATGGTGTAAGTAGTCACGACCTCCCTAGCTGGAATCCAGGTCTCGTCGAGAACGATGAGAGGGACGTCACTAGCGTAGAGGATGCGACCGACAGAAATAGTCTCGCCAATTCCGATTCTTGCAGATTCCGCTCGGAACACAGATCGGAAGCTCACTTTCCCCACGGTGGGTGCCAACTATCATCGGATTGATGACAAGTACACCATGAGGGGGTCCTCGAGGCGTGTGGAAGAGAGGGGTGTGAGACGTATGGTGTTCCGGGAAAGTGAGCACACAAGTTTACCCAGGTTCGAATCCGCCGGCTTTGGACGGATCCTACTCCTGCTAGCAATCCGGTAATACGGCAGAGCTGGAATATGGGTTACAAGGGTTTCGCCTGTGCGAGTTGATATTGTAGACTATTGTGAGCGTGCCCTAAAGGCTCTCCCTAGGACGGCTTATGTAGATATCCATCCTAGGGTTTACAGGAGAGATCTATCGGCTACGACTAAGAGTCGGTTACAGAGTACATCTTGAACAACAAGTAACACTATGGGCCTATGTCGGTAACTCTTCTGGGCCTTCCCGTAGTCGGACTGTACTCCGTCTCTTCTCCCTGACTGGGCCGCCCATGAAGCAAAGCTCTAACACAAAGTGGGCCACCCTGGTCAGTGAGGCACAGTGAGGATACCCGGAAAGTATATCCCCAACATCGATCACAAGTAATTCTAGAGGTTATATGAAATAAACAACTCCAAAATATTTTAACGTGGTCTCCCCTAAGGGAAGTGGCGCCCCATCTATTTAAGGACTAAGGGGTAGCCAACCTAAGAGTTCTGAACAATCACGACTCAAACTTAGATACAAACCGACCCAAGGTGGGTGCAGCCTAAGGCGCACAGGCCACTTTTGTCATGGCAGAGTTTGCGTCTGTTTCTGTGCCGCGGCAGCCTGCCATGGCAGAGAAGGACACTGTTTTTTGTTCCGCGGCAGAGATCCTGCCATGTGCTGATCTTCTTCTTGGTAGCTTCTTGCGCTTCCTCCCTCTCCTCCCTCACGCATTCTTCATTGATCAACACGCCATACTCCATATGCTTCAACTCCTCGCTCCGTGCTACGCCTTCTTCTCCCATGCACTTGATCATACAATAGCACAAAGACTTAGGCAATATAAAGTTCTTATAAATGAAAGCATCATGGTCAACTAGGAATGAATTCACCTGATAGTAATTATTGATTTGAGTCAATATTTCCTTCCAGTTCAAGCAGTCAGAATCATCATAATCCCTATATATATCCTCATCATCCTCCCTTTCTTCATGAAAAGACATCCACGGCTTTTGGTAAGCTGAAAGTGGAAGAAACAAAAAGAACAACGTGTACGCAAAGTATATATATATATATAACATGTTGTATTATTGTTGTTCACATGAAAAGTATGTCCGGTATACATCAAGCAACTTAAATTGCAGGTATAAGTGAAGTACAAAGAATCATGATCATGGTGAAAACAACTAAATAGATAGTCTTCTTCTTCAATATTAAAGTCAGTTTTCTCAAAGAAGATCTATGATCAAATTTGTGAACAAGATCAAACCAATTCAATATGTGTGAAAACCAAATTGATTCATGCCATGCTTCAACTGCACTACTCTAATTATTATGAACATGATCATGTTGTCCAGTATGGAAGATGCAACTCAATTTGCAAATATAAGTGAAGTATAGAGCAGAAACACAAGTAGTCAAAGACTTTTGGGACAAACACAACGGACATGAACACTCGGGTTCTATTCTAGTAAGATTAAAACAATCCAATGATGACCCACAAGTATAGGGGGTGTATCGCAGTATTTTCGATAAGTAAGAGTGTCGAACCCAACGAGGAGCAGAAGGTGCTGGCTAGTGGTATGGATCAGGAATTCTCTGCAGATACTTAGCGAACGGATTTTTAGGGGTTTTCGATAATGCAAGTAAACAAAGTACGAGTAAATAAAAGACAGTAGGAATAAATGCAGCAAGTGGCTCAATCCTTTATCCAGCAAAGGACAAGCCGGTTGTATTACTTAAGATGACCAAATGTTCTCGAGGACACATGGGAAGACTGTCAAGTGCTTTCGCTTCATATAGCTGATTAATCTTCTCTAGCTTGCTAAGTGTTGTGTGGGTGAACATGTGCTAATGTACCGCCCCATCCAAGACTAATACATACTTGTGATTAAACCCCTTGCAAACATCCGTAAGTACAAGAAAGTATTTAAGGTAGAAACCGAACCACAGCTTTAAACTCTAAGACCCTTATGTCCCTTGTGAAATGGTTTCCTAGCGGGGGTTCAGGTTTCTGTCACTCTGGCAACCCCTACGATTAGTAGCCAAATACACAATGCATCCCCCTAGGCCCATATAGGTGAAGTGTCATGTAGTCGACATTCACATGACACCACTAGAAGAAGTACACCACAACTTAAATAACAATCTATTGAATCTTTCTCAATGCAACTCCACTACTAACAACAAGACTTCTCCCATGTCCTCAAGAACAAAACGAACTACTCACAAGACATCATATGGATCATGATCAGAGATGTAATAATGATGTATAACAATCTGAACATAAACAATAATTCAATGGTTCACTCAATAGCATCAACTACAAAGAGTAATCAACACCGGGAAAGTTTCCCCTATGAACTAATGCAAGATTCAACTCAACTGTTACAGCAATATGGAGATGGTGATGAGGGTGCTGATGGTGATGATGGTGGTGATGATGATGATGATCCCGATGAAGTCCAGCTTGATGGTGGTATTAATGGCGACGATCTCCCCTCTCTGGGAAGGAATTCCCCCGGCAGAAGTCTATCTGCCAGAGAGATCTTTCTCTCTCGGTGGTTTCCGCCCCGCAGAGGCGGCGGAATCTTTCTGTGGTTGCTCCCCGAGTCTTAGGGTTTCGGGAGGATGATATACGCCATAGGGGAGAGGCTAGAGTGGGACAGGGTGGCCACACCACCTCCAGGCGCGGCCTAGGCCTGCCCGCGCCATGGGGTGGTGTGGGCCCCCTGTGGCCCACCTCCACTCCATCTTCTAGGATCCTTAGTCTTCTGGAAAAATAGGATTTTCCATATATTTTCCCGGATTTTCTGATCTTCGCGAATTTTGCCTCCAAGCAGCACCTTTTCCATCAGAATCCTGACTGCAGCGGTCCATGCTCCAAAAGTCATCAACCATGCAAAAATAGATGAAATAACATAAGTATCACCTCTCAATACGAAATATATCAATGAATAATAGTGAATTAATACATAGAATAGTGTTGCAAAATGGACGTATCAACTCCCCCAAGCTTAGACTTCACTTGTCCCCAAGCGAAACTGAGCTCAATAAACATGGCCTCAAGTTTATGGAGTGAAGAGTTGATAAAAGAATATGGACAAGAAGCATCACATTCATTTAATACATATATCATAATAGAAGACAACTCACTATTATATAACTCAACTTGAAGTGAGTAAAGGAAACACAATAAAGATACATAAAGTGAATCATAATTGGTAATGGCAAACTTAGCTCTTGCTCGAAGAATAGTTGATAATTTACTGGAGTTCACAAATAACTGGTTTTTCAATGATAGCTTTCAAAGTAGTAAACTTCAAGATAAGAGCAATGTGCAAAACAAGGAACATAAGAAACATGATTGGATAAATCATCATATGAATGAATGAAACACATTAACTCAAAATACTTGCTGAGGTAGAAGGGAATAGGTTTACTGACTCAACTACAAAGTAAAAGAAAGGCCCTTCGCAGAGGGAAGCACAGATTGCAAGTCTCATAAAGAGCTCCCAAAAATTATGATACTTACTAGCTTTCAGCTCTCATTGCACCTATCATAGGCGTCTTTAGGTGATTAAGGTTAAAGTGATCAAAAATGAGGATATGCATTGACAAGTTGTAAATTGAGAATCTCATGTCCCTTGAATACGAGGGCCGCTCCTCATGCTACTCAAGTTTAGTCACCGGTAAGTTCTTGTCATCGTAAGCATATGTGTATAATTGAGAACTGCCTACAGGGTACCCCTTGCCCGATGATACGGAAGAATCCCCATATCAAAATACAAGGCAAGCAGACAACAAGTATCTCAGCAATCTTCTTATTTACCATGGGAATATGGTGCTTTTTTCTTTCTTTACTCTTTTCATAATATCTCTTTTTTTTTATTTTTTCTCAATCTCTATCTCTTTTTTTATAAGAAGAATGCTTCATAGATACTCGTTATGGTTACACTGCAGGTTTCCACCATGTCAGCATGGATTAGACCAGCGGCCCAGGTGTTTCTCTAACACATATGCATAACTCCATGGACTTACAAGCTCCCCTTTCATTTCACAGCGACGACATCCATAGACAAAAGAACATGATATCAACTTGGTACAAAGTACCAGTGCAATGTTGAAAGTGTTCCCCATGACAGCATGGTTCTGCTAATTCACAACTTACAAAGCGCAAGCATATACGCAACATAGGTGAGCACAATGGTTCAAGTTTATTAAATGCAAGAAAGTAAAGTGTGCCATCAAGTTCGTGAGAGCTTTAATCACTAATTTTCACATAACAAGTTTAATTTGGGAGGTAGATAAAACATGAATTTACTTGGAATAGCAATAATGGTACTAGGTAGGTATGGTGGACACAAATGGCAAAGGTTTTGGTTTAATGGATTGGATGCACGAGAAGAATTCCCTCTCGGTACAGGTTTTTGGCTGGCAAGGCTGGGTAGCAAGTACAAGAGTTGAAGGAAACAACCAAGCATACAAATGATAAAGACAAACATTCAATCTTCCTTGGAAGCACAAAAGATCTTAACTAGAGAATACTAGACTTATGGGCAAATCAAGAAATAAAGATGATGAAATTATTTTTCTTTAGAGTACTTCTATCTTTTTCTTTTCAACTCTCAAAAAGGTGTTGCTACTGACCGAGCCAGGTTTGCTCAATGCGGCTCATGATCATGTCGTGTTGAGAATTCCAGCTCTTGTTATTATTTCCCCACTCTTCCTCCTTGAAGTCTTCTTTTCCTGCATCGCTAGAACGAGGCAAATCCCAATTGGAGGGTAATTTCCCCTTGGGCATATTCTGGTATTGATGCTCATGGATAAGGGTATGGAAAGGATTGTTCGTGCGTGGAGGAAGTGACCAGGGATCTGAACGGTGATGAGGAGGCTTGCCTCCAATGGCTGGATTTTCCACCACTCCAATGCTTGCAATGGTAGTGCCGGTGTGCGGGTGTTGGCCTTGCTCCTCTTCACCTTCACTCTTGATCTCCTTCTCCTTCCCGGGGTCTTGGGGGTCTTCCTCCATAGGCTCCTTTCGTTTATCCTTGGCAGACACCATTGTGCTTATAAGATCTCAAAGAGTATGTCCTGACAGAAACAGATCGAAACAAAAACATGACGAAAACACAATATACGAACCTCGGAAGATCCAGGGGTTATATATTACGAAGTTTCATATCAAAAGGAAGGTACTGGGAGAAAACGAGTCGGAGGCGGAGTCCGGGGTGGACTCACCACCTGGTGGCGCGGCCAGGGGAGGGCCCACGCCACAGGGTGGTGTGAGCCACCTTGGCTCCGTTTCCGTCTCTTTATCGCTTCGTAGCTTCCCTTATTGACTGAAAACTGCAAAAGTATAGTTGGATTGTATTTTCGCGGAACTTTTCTTACTGGAACTGTTACCTAGTTGGAAACAGACTCTGCAGGTCTCTGAATTTGGTCCTCAATGAATTTCTCTGGAGTTATAACTTGAAAGGCATCAATATCTTCATCTTCATACACTTATTACTTGAGTCATAAAACCCTTCTCTTTCTTATTACACCATTATCTCCACTTCCTGGAAATTTCTTTCACACAAAACTTCACACAGTTCTTATTAGCAACATTATTATAAGTGAAGTGATAGAACCTTTTGAGTCCAACTTCAACTAAAAACCATCAAAACATAGGCTACTGTAGCAACTCCTTCCAAAAACCCAAAAAGAATTCAAAAAGGAAATCAAATAAAGAAGCAGATGCAAGAGTGGCTAAATCTGTCAAAACAGACCAGCAGGTAAAGATCAATTTTTTCGAAAATCTTCTGTTGCTCAAATCAAAAAGTGCAAAACTAACAAAAGTTAAATAACAATCTGGGGCAGAAGCACAAACAATTACAGCTCAATCCGACATACAGAGATTTCTCACGAATTTTTACGGTGAAGCACAAAAATCTGTTTCGGGACAGCAACTTCCCCAAATCTTACTTCTCTCTCATTAGAGGTTGATCTTGACACAAAAACCAAACAAAAGGGATAAGGAGCAGTTATTACCGAAGTAATAACTTCCAAGACTCAAAGAAACAAAAACAAACTAAAAGCAAAAACAAATTGGGTTGTCTCCCATAAAGCTCTTTCTTTATAGCCATTAAGATGGGCATGATAATTTTGAAGAAGCTCTCATAGGGATATGAATTGAAGTGAAAGAGAGCATTAAGAAGCAAAAACACACACATTTAAGTCTAACCCGCTTCCTATGCAAGGGGATTTTGTAAACAAACAAGTTATTGAAACCAAAGGCAACTTGCATAAGAAGGCAAAAGAAGCACAATATAAAAACTTTCAGCATAAAACGAGGAAACTTGATATTATTGAGATACATAAGAACACTTTTCCCTCTCTCATAGTAACTTTCAGTATCATGCATAAACTTAACAATATAGCTATCACAAGGACTATCATAGCAATGATCACTTATTCTAACAGAAAACACGGGAATACTAGCTCTCATAACACTACTTTGTGAAACAATATTAGAGGTATCCTTACAAAGGATAGTGCGTCCCTCTTCCTCATACTTAGTGACAAAGTCTTTCACATTTGCTATTATAGGTTCATCAACCATTTGTTTATCAGGTTCAACAACTTTATTCATACTTTCATTAACCATACTAGATATCATAGAATGCTCCTTTACCTTAACTGGAAAAGGCATTTTCTGAATATAAGGTTTAGGTAAAACATGATTAGCAGTATAAACTTCAGTATTCTTTGCAGGAACACTTTTAGCAACATCTTTATAATGTTCATGATACTTATTCCACTTCTTTTTAGGCACTTCAATGTAGGAAGCAAAAGCCTTAAAATAAGAAGCAATAGCTTGTGAGTCTAGACCATAAGCATTTTTAATATTTTGAAAGTCATCAGTTCCCATAAAAGATTCAATGCATTCATGATCATAATTTATACCTGACTTTCTACCTTTGTAATTCTCCCAAGCTTCAGCATTGTCTTGAATACGGTCTAGAAGGTCCCATTTAGCTTCTTCTTTCATGCGAGTGAATGATCCAGCGCAAGAAGCATCCAATAAATCTTTATCATGTAGAGGGAGCCTTGCATAAAAGTTATTGATAATAATATTGTTGGGGAGCTCATGAATAGGACATTTGAGCATTAGTAACTTCAATCTCCCCCAAGCTTGAGTTGTACTCTCTCCATCAAGAGGCCAAAAGTTGTATATTTGATTTTGATCTTTATGAATCTCACTAGGAGGATAAAAATTTGAATAAAAGAGAGGCACTATTTCCTCCCATTCCAGAGCTTGACCATTCTTCTGCAGCTTATACCATTCCTCAGCTCTTCCTTTTAGTGATAATGAGAATAACTTCTTCTTAACTTGATCTATAGTAATACCTGCACACTTGAACAACCCGCATAATTCGTGTATAAAGAGTAAATGATCACCGGGATGGACAGTTCCATCCCCAACATAGTAGTTATCCATAAGACGATCAATAATTTTTGTAGGTATTTTGAAAACATCATTCTCAGTAGGTGGTGGCTTATCTACTACCTTAGTAGTGGTAGTAGCATTACCAAATAAGAAACTCAGCGAATTATCCATAACGAAAATAAAGCAACTAGCAGAAGTAAACAATACTCACAGTAGAAGTTTCCTTTACCAGTTCCACTCTCCAATAGCGCTTCACTCCCCGGCAACGACGCCAGAAAATAGTATTGATGACCCACAAGTATAGGGGGTGTATCGCAGTATTTTCGATAAGTAAGAGTGTCGAACCCAACGAGGAGCAGAAGGTGCTGGCTAGTGGTATGGATCAGGAATTCTCTGCAAATACTTAGCAAACGGATTTTTAGGGGTTTTCGATAAAGCAAGTAAACAAAGTAGGAGTAAATAAAAGATAGTAGGAACAAATGCAGCAAGTGGCCCAATCCTTTATGCAGCAAAGGACAAGCCAGTTGTATTACTTAAGATGACCAAACGTTCTCGAGGACACGTGGGAAGACTGACAAGTGCTTCGGCTTCATATAGCTTATTAATCTTCTCTAGCTTGCTAAGTGTTGTGTGGGTGAACCTATGCTAATGTACCGCCCCATCCAAGACTAATAGATACTTGTGATTAAACCCCTTGCAAACATCCGTAAGTACAAGAAAGTATTTAAGGTAGAAACCTAACCACAGCTTTAAACTCTAAGACCCTTACGTCCCTTGTGCAATGGTTTCCTAACAGGGGTTCAGGTTTACATCACTCAACCCCTACGATTAGTAGCCAAATACACAATGCATTCCCCTAGGCCCATATAGGTGAAGTGTCATGTAGTTGATGTTCACATGACACCACTAGAAGAAGTACACCACAACTTAAATAACAATCTATTGAATCTTTCTCAACGCAACTCCACTACTAACAACAAGACTTCTCCCATGTCCTCAAGAACAAAACGAACTACTCACAAAGCATCATATGGATCATGATCAGAGATGGAATAATGATGTATAACAATCTGAACATAAACAATAATTCAATGGTTCACTCAATAGCATCAACTACAAAGAGTAATCAACACCGGGAAAGTTTCCCCTATGAACTAATGCAAGATTCAACTCAATTTTTACAGCAATATGGAGATGGTGATGAGGGTGCTTATGGTGATGATGGTGGTGGTGATGATGATGATCCCGATGAAGTCCAGCTTGATGGTGGTATTGATGGCGACGATCTCCCCTCTCCGGGAAGGAATTCCCCCGGCAGAAGTCTGTCTGCCGGAGAGATCTTTCTCTCTCGGTGTTTTCCGCCCCGCAGAGGCGGCGGAATCTTTCTGTGGTTTCTCCCCGAGTCTTAGGGTTTCGGGAGGATGATATACGCCAGAGGGGAGAGGCTGGAGTGGGCCAGGGTGGCCACACCACCTCCAGGCGTGGCCTAGGCCTGCCCGCGCCATGGGGTGGTGTGGGCCCCCTATGGCCCACCTCCACTCCATCTTCTGGCATCCTTAGTCTTCTGGAAAAATAGGATTTTCCATATATTTTCCCGGATTTTCTGATCTTCACGAATTTTGCCTCCAAACAACACCTTTTCCATCAGAATCCTGACTGCAGCGGTCCATGCTCCAAAAGTCATCAACCATGCAAAAATAGATGAAATAACATAAGTATCACCTCTCAATACGAAATATATCAATGAATAATAGTGAATTAAGACATAGAATAGTGATGCAAAATGGACGTATCATCCAACATAGTTAAAATTATTTGTGTTGGTTGCAATATATCAACTAGTCCAGAATGTATTTCCATAATATCTCGAACATGAACTATTGTCCCATAGTAATTATTTTGTGGCACATTGCATATATGGTTGAAAACAACTTGTTTCAGTTCAGTGATTCTATCACAAGTAATGCATATGTGATCCACAAGAAAATTTTCATCCATGCTATATTCACCAATTAGATTGAAAGTGAAACAAGGAGAATATGTGCTTATGCACAATATCTGTAGGTGGTATTCGAGCAAGTATTTCTTTATGTGTAATCAGTACCACATGATCAAAATTTGAATTTGGTAAACTATCACATGGTGCTGTAACATTATTACACGACAAATCACAAGGATGCTTCAGTAAGGAATAGACTCACAATATGTCGCATATGTTGGCTGAATCTCCAAATCATTACCGATGTCATCAACAATCTCCTCAATTGTAGTATGAACTACGACATCCTCCTCAAATGACAATACCTGGTTGTCTGATGTAGGTTGTAAAATAGATGGCTCCCTTTCTTCAAAAGTAACCTGCACATCACAAGATACAACACTAGGAGTAGACATGATTACGTTAGTAGACACCTCACAGGTCTCATTAATGTCCACTCTCAAAATTTCTGGAATAGGCCATTTGTAGTTTTTCAAAAATATAGAACGTAGAAATTGCTTGAAATCCTCCCAAAGGAATGTTGTACCTATGACACCATACACAATTCTTGCATCCTCCCACCAACGAGCTACCTTTGCATCCACACGCTGGTGAGCAATAATATATTCTGTGTGGCTATTAAAATTGCTATCGAATATACGACATCTCGCAAAACCAAGTCTCATATTAGTTTCCCAAATCTGATATTCTGCGGGTGTGGAAAGACTTGATTGTAGTTGGATCATATGCCATGCCAACCACAATAGATAAATAGTCATGGTAAACATCATCTGGTTTCTGCATCACCTCTGATGCAGCCCGTCCTACGGACGCTACTACATCTACAACGCCATGTCCCCAAGATCGTCCCCAAGTTAACCAAGTCCCCACGGTCGTCCCCAAGTCACCCAAGAAGATGGACCAGGAGCAGACAACTCCAGAACCAGAGTCTCCGTCGTCATCGCCCTAGAGAGTCCGCCCGATGCCAGCCGGAATATCTGGCGCTGCCGGAGTGTCTGACCTGACCACGCAGGAGTGTCCAGCCTAGCCCAGCCCCATCCTGGCGCGGACAATCAGTATGCTACATCAGACTCAACCCGGACACTACCCGGAGTGTCCATCCACCCCGGACTGTCCGGTCAACTCGACCCGGACTGTTAGAACTGAAGATGGGCATGCGAGCCATAGTTGGGACCTGTGGCCCATGTACCCCTCTACTTCGCCTAGAACTCTACTTTAATGCCTAAATTGCCCCTAAACTTGTGGCCGGCCTATATATAGATCCCCCACCCCTCATTATATCCCTTAGGCATAGATGATAGACTAAAGACAACCCCCTTTGTGAAATCTCTAGTTTTGCCTCATCCCCTTCTACCAAATGGGATCGACTATCATCATCACCTCGTTGGAGTTTGCATCGCGCCTCCCTCGTTGTACAAGGCCTTGGCATCGGTGTCCCTTTGTCAAGACGTCAAGACCCTCTCCAAGGTGTTCTTCCCTCTCTGCGGGGTATCGAGGGAGCATGTTGACCAATCTTTCCTTGCGAGGATTCTATCGGACCGTTGGCCACCGGCAGGAGCAATCGGCCTTGTATCGTGTGAGTTTTGTGTCTGTTCATCGTGTTCTTCATGAGGTGTGTGTCCGCTTCCGCTACCTTCTGCCTTTCCCCTCGCTTTCCCATCGATTTGACCACGAGATCCATAAAGATCGGGCCACCCACGGGGTTACCCCTTATCATATGGTATCAGAAGCGTTTGGTTGCCACGGATTTCTCATCGATTGGGTCTTCCCCCCTCATAAATTCGAAAATCCCCAAAAAATAGCCCCAATTTCGTGTTTTGGATCGATCTGTGATTTGAGTGCGTTTTGGTAGGTTTTGATCTGTGGATTACTTGCTAAACTTATTGATCTACCTTCCCCTGCTTTTCCATAGCCTAATTCCTTGATTTCCCCCATCAATTTGAGGTTTTGGTTTGAGTTTTTCCGCCAAAACTCGTCCCGTTCGTGGTATGAAACTTCTGGAATCGACCGGACGGACTGTACGGCCTAAACGGACCGAAGTATCCGCCCTACTGGAGTTTCCGGCCTAAACGGACCAGAATATCCGCCCCGACCGGACTTTGCGGCCTACGCGCCCCAGAATGTCCGCCACCTCCTGATAGAAAAATCTACTTCACGGTTTTGAGCATAACTTTTGCATACGAATTCGGATTTTTGTGTTCTTTAGCTCGTTTTGAAGAGGAGAAAGAGCTCTACACCATAATCTCCATAGTTCATGCTATATACTCCATCCAAATTCTGTGAGCAAGGCGGAATCCACCAATAGAGGGTGAAGATCGGTGATGGAAGGTATAAAAGTTCCACAACTTCTCCCACTTGCTTTCCTTTGTGAGCTAGACTATCTTTTCGTACAACAAACACCTATTGAGACTAGTTCCTCCTATGATTGCTTGGGCTATGCACATTTGATACCTTGTAGAATTGCGAGCAAAAGTTATGAGCGCGCTATCTCATATAGTTATCTTGTATAGTTGTTGGCACAAGGAAGGGGCAAGTGAAAAAAGAAAAGAAAAAAAGAAAAAGAAAAAGAAAGAAACAAGTGCCTCATAGAATAGGAAGCACAAGCTCGATGAACATCAGATAGGTGGTACTTATTGTGCATATCTTGTAGCCCACCAACTTATTGCAATCGAACTAGCGTCTCTCCTTGCACTTGTGTGACACGAGCTTATAGTCTTCGCTAGGTAATCATTTGGTTCTTAGCTCACTTTCTCCGTCGCGCAAGTCCCATTTATCCCACCATGTTTGTTTCCTTGTACATATTTCCTTCTTGTGGATTGACTTGTTTTTCTTCGTGATCATCGTGGTTTTTTACTTGCCATTACAACATCTTTAGTTCGGATTGTTTTTGGATACGCCACCTTCCATACCCCCATCCACCATAAGCTTTGTGTGTGTGTTTTTAGTGGTTAGTTGGTTTTGGTGTTCCGCGTGAACTTCACTTTTCTTGGTTTAGATTGCTCTCAAGTGTTGTCACTTGCACGATACTATCTTCCAAGGTAAATTAAGATTTGACGTTGCATCCCTAACCCCCCTACCACTTCCATATACACCACTTGGTCTTGTGAATCATTTCTAGGGACTCCGGAACCAAGGATTATACCTATGAAGAATTCATGATGAGCCACCACGACTACGACTCCACAAGTATAGAGGACATGGTGGAGCACTACACCGACAATGGCTCCACATGCTTTGAGGACCCGGAGCATTGCAAGTATGACTGATCCACATGCATGGAAGACATGGAGAACTTCATCAACTATGGCTCCTCAAGCATGGAGGACTTGGAGCTCTACGTCGACAATGGATCCTCATGCATGGAGTACATGGAGCACTACACCGACAATGGCTCCACATGCTTGGGTGACATGGAGTAGTACATCAACAACGACTCCCCAAGCATGGATGACTTTGAGTGCTACAACGACGACGCCTCACCAAGAATGAAGGACATGGCGAGCTTCACCCACTTCGAGGGCTCTTCCATGAGACATGAAGAATACCTCCACCGCTTGGAGATGGAGGACTACTATGCCAAGCTAGCGGAGACGCATCATCAAGAAACCATGAGCTGCAAGGCCAAGCATGCCACACCAAAGGGCGCCACCTACTTCGATGATCCACCTCCAAGGTGTCAAGCGCCACCACCTTCATGGCGTCATGCACCACCATCTCCAAGGCGAGGAGCGCCATCACAACAAAGCCATCAAGCGCCACCATCTCCAAGGCGCCAAGCACGACCATCTCCAAGGCGTCAAGTGCATCTACCTCCAAGGCATCAAGTGTCATCTACTACAAGAAGAGTGGCACCCAACATCATCTTCCACACAAGGCGCCACGAAGCAAGAATCTTCATCGACATACATCCTCTAGAGATCATCGCCAACATCAAGAGGATACAAGACGTCGTTCAAGACATATTTGCCATGAAGACGGAGAATACATGTTGAGAACCATCCATATGGCTCAACCAAGCTCAAGAAGGCACCACCATCAAAAGAAGAGTGTCAAGGACAAGGAGCATCGTTGCGAGCGTCATGTGGATGACCAAGTGCGCCATCTACATCAATCTGTGACAAGGCACGCTAATGACCTCCATCGCCACCATCATAAGGCACCTTTAACTACTAGTGCCACCACCAAAATGGCACCAAGAGCAAGCCTTCTTCCACACCATCAAGCTTCAACACCAATACTCCAAGTTCAAGAGGAAGCATCCAACTACAAGAGCTTCGATGCAACTTCTTCTTCAAGCACTCCAAGAATGTCATTCAAGCAAGAGATGGACCTCTACTTCGCCAAGTTGGACGAGACCGTCAACAACATGACCCCCAAGAGATAGAATAAAACAAGTTGCTTTAACAAAAACTAGATGCAAGAGCGAAGATGGCGTCAAGGACCAATACTTCCAATTTGAGTGCCACCACCACAATGGCACCCAAAGTACAAGATGATGGCAAGGTCGAGAATGGTGAGCATGGGATTTTCCCATCACCAAAGGAGGCGCAAGGAGTTGAGAGAACCTAGCCTACCCCTAGATGCTTGAGTGATGATGTGGTACCAATCCCATGTGAGTATGAGAGCCACTTAGCCCACTTGAGTGGAAACAAGAGTGAGATGAGTGACTCCACCATACGTGAGACTGAGTGCTTCCATTTGGAGGGCATGAGTGAGACACCCCGAGTGAGTTGAGAGTGGTAGTTGATAGTTCATGTGAGACCACTTTGATTTCTAATAACTTACCCTCTACCTCTAGTGTGTTTTCTCATGATTTGCTAGGTTCCATGGATAAAGAAGCACCAAGATTGGAGATGATGATGCCTCCAACCAAGAAGATGGACATGGTGGATGAAGATGATGCCATCCCCATACATGATGAAGAATTCACCCACATGGAGGCCAATACTACCACAACACCCACGTCATATGAGAGGTATGAACAAGGTAAAAATAAGGGTGTTAATGATGCCATGATCCTACTAGTGGACATAATGACTTGTGAGGATTGGCATGTTATGGATGATGTTTGTGATATCACATATGACTCATTGGTATTTCCATGTGATACTTTGCCTTTCCATAATGTTGAGCATGTGAAATTATTTGATTGTGATGATGTTGCCATAGACATGCCATGCTCTAATCGTTATGTTGATGATATCATTGCTTGCACTTTATTGAACAATTGCTCTTTCCAATGTTTTGCTTGCAATGATGTTACCAATGGTACCCCTCGAACCATGATTTGTCATGAATGTTTTACAATCTCTCCCGTTGCTTGCAATAAGTTGAATAATTGCTCATTCGCTTGTTTTGCTTGCAACAATAATTATAATATGGTTTATATTGAGATGGCCCCCATAGCTTTCTCAAATTTTGGAGATTTTGATGATTGCCATGATAAGCATGTTCCTGCTTGCATACTCACCATGCACCTATGTTACACTTGCTTGACACTAATGGTGATGTGCACAAGAAGAGATACGTCATGATGGATGATGTGTTTCTCTACCATGCACACACATTCTTCCTTTTGTCTATGATGTGTGTAGGTACCCGCACAAGAATGTCAACCTCGGTTGAGCACGAGTTGACAAAAAGAGCTCTAGAGAGCACCCCCCAAGTGAGTTCAAGATTGAACCCAGCTCTGATACCTTTTGCATGCTTTGCATCTTTCATGTTGAAAAATTGCTCTTTCCTGTGGTTTGCTTGCAAGCATGTTGATGGTATTCTTTCACCTTGTGGCAATCATGTTTCATTGCTATTGGATATTGATGTTTTGTGTGTTGCAACAAAAATGTTGAACAATTTATCTTGCCGATGTTTTGTGTGCAACCATAATGCCATTAAGAGCATGTATTGTGATGAGAGCTTCCAAGTCTCTCTTATTGTTGTTGCAACAAACATAAGGACCACTTTCTCTTTCATATGGTTTGTTTGCAAACATGTTGTTTTTGCTTCCGCTTGCGATACTCATACCCCCATGATTTTAGCTTTTGATGATATGTGTATGGCATCCAACATATTGAATAATTGTTCTTTCCAATGGTTGGCTTGCACACATAATGATGTTGCTTTGGTTCTTCCGCATGTGTTTTTGCCGAATTCTCCTATTCTTGCATCAAAGATGTTGATCAATACTTTAGTAAATTTCTTTGAGTGCCACACTAAGATACTATATGGAGTTTTTGAGTTCCCACATTTGGATGATGTTCAAACGATTTCCATGCACTTTGACCTTGCATATGCATCCCGTTTGCTATACTTGAGTTGTGCTAATAGTGTTGTGAACAAGAATGGACATGCCAAATGACATGCTCCTCTATCACACACAAACATATGTTGCTTGGTCTTTGTTGTATGAAGGTACAATTGCTTACACATCAACCTCTATGGACAAAGGGTTGACAAGACGAAATGAAGAGAGTTACCTATGGATGCCCTTCAACAAGCTATCTCTACACCATAAGGTGACCTCCTTCTACTTGAGGACTCATGCTACAATTTTCATGAATTGGATATGCTTTAAGTGTTGCTTCTCTTTTGTGGTGTGCTTTGTAGGCTTCATGAAAGACGAAGGAACATTGAAGTGTTATCAATCCAATCTTCCCGAGGACGACTATAGGGTGAACCCTAGGATCAAGAAGGTCTCTCGACACCCTCTTCTTAGTGATGAGCATGAAGAGTCGAGGACGACTCTTTTTGAAGGGAGGAACTGATGCAGCTTGTCCTACGGACGCTACTACATCTACAACGCCATGTCCCCAAGATCGTCCCCAAGTTATCCAAGTCCCAAAGATCATCCCCAAGTCACCCAAGAAGATGGACCAGGAGCAGCCAACTCTAGAACCAGAGTCTCCGATATCATCACCCCGGAGAGTCTGCCCGATGCTAGCCAGAATGTCCGGCGCTACCGCCATGTCTGGCCCGATCACGCCGGAGTGTCCGGCCTACCCCAGCCACATCCTGGCGCGGACAATCAGTATGCTACATCGGACTCTACTCGGACACTACCAGGAGTGTCCGGTCCACTCGAGCCGGACTATCCGGCCTGAAGATGGGCCTGCGAGCCATAGCTGGGCCGTGTGGCCCATGTACCCCTCTACTTCACCCAGAACTCTACTTTAATACCTAAATTACCCCTTAACTTGTGGCTGGCCAATATATGGAGCCCCCACCCCTCATTGTATCCAATGGCATAGATGATAGACTAAAGACAACCCCCTTTGTGCAATCTCTAGTTTTGCCTCATCCCCTTCTACCAAAGGGGATCGACTATCGTCACCACCTCATTGGAATTTACATCGTGCCTCCCTTGTTGTACAAGGACTTGGCATCGGTGTCCCTTTGCCAAGAAGTCAAGACCCTCTCCAAGGTGTTGTTCCCTCTTCGTGTGGGATCAAGGGAGCATGTTTACTGATCTTTCCTTGCAAGGATTCTATCGTGTCGGTGGCCACCGGCGGGAGCAATCGACCTTGTATTGTGTGAGTTTTGTGTGTGTTCATCTTGTTCTTCACGAGGTGTGCGTCCACTTCCGCTACCTTCTCCCTTCCCCTCGCTTTCCCATCGAGTGACCACGAGATCCATGAAGATCGGGCCACCCACGGGGTTAGCCCTTATCAACATCAACACTAGTAGAAGTCATGATTAGTATATTAGTGCATAAAACAAAAATCTCTATGGTGGTTGCTGGCTCGTGGTTGATGTAGAGCTCGTTGGGAACCCCAAGAGGAAGGTATGATGAGCACAGCAGCAAGTTTTCCCTCAGTTATGAGACCAAGGTTTAATCGAACCAGTAGGAGCAAGGAAACACCCCAAAGGTGTTACTAGCTGAGCTTTGGCAGGGCGCACTACCGGTGCTAGTAGCAACGTGGAGACATGCACAACACAACCACAGAACTTTGTCCCCAACTTGCGATGAGGTTGTCAATCTCACCGTGTTTTGCGGAAAACAAAGGATTAAACGTATCGAATGGAAAGAAGTAAAAGTTTGCAGAAAGTAAACACAAAGCAGTAAAAGATTGTAGATTGTATGTAAAGTAAAGGACCGGGATCCATAGTTCACTAGAGGTGGCTCTCCTTAGATAGACAACATGTTGGGTGTACAAATTACAGCGGGGCAATTGACAAACACCGAGAAAGCAATACATGCATATACTAATCATCTTGACTCCTCTAAGACTTGATTAGGCATTAACAACATAATACATAGACCGCCATCCAACTACATCTATGACTAATAATCCACCTTGAGGTTATCATCCGTACCCCCTCCAGTATTAAGTTGCAAGCAACAGATTATTGCTTTACGAACTCCGTGTAAAGTAAACAATACAATTGTTCTATGAACAAAGGATCGTTGTTTTCTCCCTAGTAGCAACAACACATCTAGTACCTTAGAGATTTCTGTCACTTCCCCAGATTACCAGAGGCATGAACCCACTATCGAGCATAAATTCTATCTCTTGGAGTTGCTAGCATCTACTTGGCCAAGATAGCTACTAACAACGGAAAGCATGCAAGATCTCAAATAACAAAGACATGATAGAATCAATAATCAATCTGAAATAGCATCTCAATATCCATCGAATCCCCGCAAACACAACATGTATGGATTACAAATAGATGATCTTGATCATGAACGGAGCTCATAAGATCTAAACATGAAATCACAAAGGAGGAGAAACTAAACATCTAGCTACTACATGGATCCGTAGTCCAAGGATGAACTACTCACGCATCACACCGAAGGCTTGCATGGTGATGAAGAAGGCCTCCAGGGTGAATTCCCCTCTCCGGCAGGGTGCCGGGAAGAGCTTCAGATCCCTCCCGATCTAGGGATGGATATGATGACGGCGGCTACAGACTCTTTCGTGGATTTTTGATCAGCGTACTTAGGGTTTTCGTCCTGAGGACAACTTATAGGCGGAAGGAGAGGCCGAGGGGGTGCCGGGAGCCACCACACCACCCCCTGGCGCGGGCTAGGCCTGGCCGCGCTGCCAGGTGGTGGGGCCGGCCCCTGGCCCCTCTCCGCCTCGTATTCTGGCACTTGATCCCTTCCGGAAAAATAGGCACTTGGGCTTTTGTCCCGTCCAATTCCGAGAATATTCATTTTCTGACTTTCCTGGAACCAAAAACAGCAGAAAACAGGCAGTTGGCACTCTGGCTCTTGTTAATAGGTTAGTCCAAGAAATCATATGAAAAGTACTCCGAAGTTGGAACAAAACACAATAAAGTGGATAAAGCTAACCATGGAACATCAAAAATTATAGATACATTTGCAATGTATCAACATCCCCAAGTTTAACTCCTGCTCGTCCTCGAGTAGGTAAGTGATAAAAAGAAATAATTTGCACCATCAAAGACTTGATCAAAGTATTTGCAAAACACTCAAAGCTGGGATCATAGTACTTCAATCATAACATGAAAGACAAAGTTCTAGCAATAAGCAAAGAAACTATGATGCAACATGAAAAGGCACAAACAAAAGATTCATGAATAACAATGCTTTGCAAGACGTTTGTTTGTTTCACATAAAGAAAGCATAGCATAAAAGTATTCATCTTGTCCCTCAATAGAGTAGCAAATATAAATGCATAGGACACCTTAAAATTTCATAAGAGTGACTAGATACAATAGTTTCAAACAAGCAATAACAAGTTATGCATCAATCAACTAGTCTTGGGACAATGCACATAGAACTAAGAATGGCCACTATGCTCTCAAAGTAGGTGCATAAAGATAGAAGGTGGAGACTCAATATAATGGTGGAAGAAAGGCCTTTTGTAAAAAGGAAGTAGGGATTCAAGTCTCATAAAGAGCTTCCAAAAATTATGATACTTAAAGCTTTCAGCTTTCATTGCCCCTATCATAAGCATCTTGAAGTGATTAAGGTTAAAGTGAACAAACTATGGTGTACATGCTTGACGAAGTGTAAGTCAGAAATCTCATGTCCCTTGTATACGAGGGCTGCTCCTCATGCTACTCAAGTTTAGTCACCGGTAAGTTCTTGTCATTGTAAGTACATGTGTATCATTGAGAACCGCCAACGGGGTACCCCTTGCCCGATGATACGGAAGAATCCCCATAACAAAATGACAAGGCAAGCAGACAACGAGCATCTCAGCATTCTTCTTATTTACCATGGGAATATGGTGCTTTTTTCTCTCTTTCCTCTTTTCATAGTATCTTTTTTTTCTTTTTCTCTTTTCTCAATATAGGAATCTTTTTTTATAAGAAGAATGCTTCATAGACAACTCATTATGGTTATGCTGCAGGTTTCCACCATGTTAGCATGGATTAGACCAGCGGCCCAGGCGTTTCTCTAACACATATACATAACTCCATCGACTTACAAGCTCCCCTTTCATTTCACACCGACGACATCCATATACAAAAGAGCATGATATCAACTAGGTACAAGTACCAAGTGCAATGTTGAAAGCGTTCCCCATGAAAGCATGGTTCTGCTAATTCCCAACAAATAAGTGCAAGCATATACAACATAGAAGACACAATGGTTCAAGTTTATTAAGGGCAAGTAAAGTAAGTGTGCCATCAAGTTCGTGAGAGCTTTAATCACTAGTTTTCTCATAACAAGTAGAAGGTAAACAAAAGCATGAATATACTTGTAATAGCATAAGATAGTAGGTAGGTATGGTGGACTCTTTGGAATACCTTGGTTTAGGGAGTTGGATGCATGAGTGGAACTCATACTTGGTGGTGGAGGCTAGCAAAAGACTGGGAGCGACAAACTAAGAGAGCAGTAATGGCCATAATCATGCAGAGCGACAAAACATCATTGATCAAAGCATAAAGTGATACTACAAGTTGAAAACTAAAGGATCATAAAGGCTATGGTGACTTGAGATAGTCATAACATGGTGTGAGCATGTGCCAAGTCAACCCAAATAAAGCATCAATGGAGAATACCACTATACTATGCTTTAATATGCTAAAACAACGCATGATTCATCCAAGGCACATTAAGCAATCTCAATTGTTTATAACAAGTCATGCTACAGCAAAAAATACTAAGCATAAAGCCAAAACAATATCAAGCATGGCATGACAAAGCATAGGCCATAGTCAAAAACGAGCTCTTTTTACCACATAAGCATGAACTTTCCTACTCTTTTCCAAACCAAACCAAACTAAATGCAACCCAAAGTGTGAAAGAGGGGGTCCAACCAACTTATTCAGAAAACTAAGAAAACCAAATCAAACGAAAACCAAAACAAAAACGAAAAAGAAGACGCTCCAAGAAAAACACAACTGTGCATGAAACAATAAAAATGAAGCGTTTGGAAGAAACCTGGGATTTTTATTGATGAAGAAGGGGAATTCCTTGGGCATCACCAAGCTTTGACGCTTGTACTTCTTGGATATTTCTTGGGATGACACGTGTGCCATCCCCAAGCTTGAGCTTTAGTCCATCCTTCATCTCATTACTCATTCCTTCCATACACCTGAAATTTTTCCTTCATACAAAACTTCACACAATCTCATTAGCAACATTAGTGCACTTAAGATAAATAAGTCTCAAGGTTCAGTTCTAACACCAAATAAACTTCCATTACAACACTAGCTACTGTAGCACTTCCCTCAAAAGGCTCAATTCCCCAAAAAACTCAAGAAGGAACCAACAAGAAGCAAATACAGAAAATGGCAGAAATCTGTCAAAACAGACCAGCAGGTAAAGACGAATTTTTTCTAAGACCTTATGTTGCTCAAATCAAAAAGTGTTGAACTAACAAAATTTAGACAACAACCTGGGTCAGAAGCACAAACAATTACAGCTCAATCCGACGTACAGAGCTCTCTCAGGAATTTTTACGGTGAAGCACAGAAATCTGTTTCGGGATAGCAACTTTAACAATCATTACTTCACTCTCATTAGAGGTTACTCTTGGCACAAAAAGCAAATAAAAATGATAAGGAGAGGTTATTACAGAGGTAATAACTTCCAAGACTTATCTAAAACTCTTGGGTTATCTCCCAACAAGTACTTTTCTTTAACGCCTTTAAGTTAGGCATACGAAGCAAAGAAAGAATCAAGTGTTCTCAAATGAAGAAGCATTAAGACCAAATTTTGTTTTCATAGGAGAAGCAAAAGAAATCTTTTCTCTCTTTTTAGGGAAGTGTCCTATACCTTTCTTGAGTGGGAGTTGATATTTAATGGTGCCTTCTTTCATATCAATGATGGCACCAACAGTTCTAAGAAAAGGTCTTCCCAAAGTAATAGGACAAGAAGCATTGTATTCAACATCCAAAACATAGAAATCAACAGGGACATAGGAATCATTAACCATAATAAGAATATCATTAAGACTCCCCATGAGTTTCTTTTTAGCATTAGCATCAAGTGGGGCATTCAAATAGCAATCTTCAAGAGGAGGCAAATCAAGCATATCATAAATCCTTCTAGGCATAATAGAAACACTACTATCAAGATCACACAAAGCTTTGAAATCAAAGTCATTCACTTTCATATTAATGATGGGTTCCCAACCATCTTCTTGCTTTATAGGAATAGAAGCTTTATGTTTCATCTTTTCTTCTTTAATCTTTATGAGAGCACTAGTAATGTGTTTTGTAAAAGCCATGTTCATATAACTAGCATTAGGACTTTTAGCAAGCTTTTGTAGGAACTTAATAAATTCAGAGACGTTGCAACCATCAAGATAAAAATCAACTTTATCATCTAAAGTAGTAGCACTATTACTAGCCTCAACACTAGTGGTGGTGATAGTAGAAACACTACTGTTTCTAGCAATTTCATCTTCTCTTTTCCACTTAGCATGTAATTCAGCTAATAGTCTAACATTTTCATCAATTCTTACTTGTATGGCATTAGTAGCTGCATAGGGATTGTCATTAGTTTCAGGTTTAGCAGCCATTTTATTCAAAGAAGATTGAGCTTCAGCCAAAGATGCTATATTTCTTTCAGCATTAGAGAGTCTTTCCTCAATATTTTTATTGAAAGCAGTTTGTTTACTAATAAACTCTTTAAGCATAACTTCAAGTTCAGAGGGAGCACTCTTATTATTGTTGTAAGAATTTCCATAAGCATTACCATTGTTGGGAGGATATGGGTTATAATTGTTGTTACCAAAATTGTTCCTATAAGCATTATTACCATAAGCATTGTTGCCAAAATTATTATTTCTTATGAAGTTCACATCAACTTGCTCTTCTTGAGCAACCAAAGAGGCTAAAGGAACATTATTTGGATCAATATGGGCTTTCCCATTAACAAGCATGGACATAATAATATCAATCTTATCACTCAAGCAGGAGGTTTCTTCAACAGAATTTACCTTCTTACCTTGTGGAGCTCTCTCAGTATGCCATTTAGAATAATTAACCATCATATTGTCCAAAAGTTTTGTTGCAGCACCCAAAGTGATGGTCATAAAGGTACCTCCAGCAGCTGAATCCAATAGGTTCCTTGAAGAATAGTTCAATCCTGCATAAAAAGTTTGGATGATCATCCAAGAAGTCAGTCCATGAGTGTGACAATTCTTAACCAAAGATTTCATTCTTTCCCAAGCTTGAGCAACATGCTCATTATCAAGTTATTTAAACTTCATTATTTCACTTCTCATGGATATAATCTTAGCAGGGGGATAGTATTTTCCAATAAAAGCATCTTTGCACTTATTCCAAGAATCAATACTATTCTTAGTTAAGGAATTCAACCATTCTTTAGCTTTTCCTCTCAAAGAGAAAGGAAACAATTTCAGTTTAATAATATCACCATCTATATCCCTATGCTTTTGCATCTCACAAAGTTCAACAAAGTTATTTAGATGGGAAGCAGCATCTTCATTACCGATACCAGAAAATTGTTCTCTCATAACAAGATTGAGCAAAGCAGGTTTTATCTCAAAGAAAGTATTTTCAGCCACAGGTGGAGCAATAGGTGTGCTCATAAAATCATTGTTGTTGGTGCTAGTGAAGTCACACAACTTAGTGTTCTCAAGAGTAGTCATTTTTTTGGGTTTTCAAATAAGAAAGCAAACTAGTAAAATTAATTTTTTTGTGTTTTTGAAGAACAAAACAAGCAAACAAAGCAAAAAGAAACTAAGCAAAACAAAAAACAACAAAGTAAAGAGATTGTTTATGAAGGACTCCCCTTGTGAAGATGTCCTTGACTCCCCGGCAATGGCGCCGGAAAAATCTTTGCTGGCTCGTGGCTGATGTAGAGCTCGTTGGGAACCCCAAGAGGAAGGCATGATGAGCACAACAGCAAGTTTTCCCTCAGTTATGAGACCAAGGTTTAATCGAACCAGTAGGAGCAAGGAAATACCCCAAAGGTGTTACTAGCTGAGCTTTGGCAGGGTGCACTACCGGTGCTAGTAGCAACGTGGAGACCTGCACAACACAACCACAGAACTTTGTCCCCAACTTGTGATGAGGTTGTCAATCTCACCGTGTTTGGCGGAAAACAAAGGATTAAACGTATCGAATGGAAAGAAGTAAAAGTTTGCAGAAAGTAAACACAAAGTAGTAAAAGATTGTACATTGTATGTAAAGTAAAGGACCGGGATCCATAGTTCACTAGAGGTGGCTCTCCTTAGATAGATAACATGCTGGGTGAACAAATTACAGCGGGGCAATTGACAAACACCGAGAAAGCAATACATGCATATACTAATCATCTTGACTCCTCTAAGACTTGATTGGGAATTACAACATAATACATAGACCGCCATCCAGCTGCATCTATGACTAATAATCCACCTTCAGGTTATCATCCGAACCCCCTCCAGTATTAAGTTGGAAGCAACAGATTATTGCTTTATGAACTGCGTGTAAAGTAAACAATACAATTGTTCTATGAACAAAGGATCGTTGTTTTCTCCCTAGTAGCAACAACACATCTAGTACCTTAGAGATTTTTGTCACTTCCCCATATTACCAGAGGCATGAACCCACTATCGAGCATAAATACTAATTCTTGGAGTTGCTAGCATCTACTTGGCCAAGATAGTTACTAACAACGGAAAGCATGCAAGATCTCAAATAACAAAGACATGATAGAATCAATAATCAATCTGAAATAGTATCTCAATATCCATCGGATCCCCGCAAACACAACATGTATGGATTACAAATAGATGATCTTGATCATGAACGGAGCTCACAAAATCTAAACATGAAAGCACAAAGGAGGAGAAACCAGCCATTTAGCTACTACATGGATCCGTAGTCCAAGGATGAACTACTCATGCATCACACCGGAGGCTTGCATGGTGATGAAGAAGGCCTCCAGGGTGAATTCCCCTCTCCGGCAGGGTGCCGGGAAGAGCTTTAGATCCCTCCCGTTCTAGGGATGGAGATGACGGCGGCTACAGACTCTTTCGTGGATTTTTGATTGGGGTACTTAGGGTTTTCATCCTGAGGGCAACTTATAGGCGGAAGGAGAGGCCGAGGGGATGCCGGGACCCACCACACCGCCCCCTTTCACGGGTGAGGCCTGGCCGCACGGCCAGGTGATGTGGCCGGCCCCTGGCCCCTCTCCGTCTCGTATTCTGGCACTTAATCCCTTCCGAAAAAATAGGCACTTGGGCTTTTGTCCCGTCCAATTCCGAGAATATTCATTTTCTAACTTTCCTGGAACCAAAAACAGCAGAAAATAGGCAGCTGGCACTGTGGCTCTTGTTAATAGGTTAGTCCAAGAAATCATATGAAAAGTACTCCAAAGTTGGAACAAAACACAAGAAAGTGGATAAAACTAAGCATGGAACATCAAAAATTATAGATACATTTGCAATGTATCAGTGGTACACTCAGAACTCACTCAAAACTAACAAGCAGATCTTTCCATTCCAAAGTGAATAGTGATGCTTACCAATTCGAATCAACAGCTTATGCACAGATGTGATGAAGTGAATATCAAGGGTATAGAGAATGATCATAGGGCACACATGTTATTTATGGTGGAGCTGTAGGTATGGTATCCTAACTACACCACAAACAAGTCCTAGTGTTGATCGTATAAAACCCAAGAAACACACACGTGGATATAAACGTGGCAATGCAACTATGAAGGGTGTTACACTATGCTGGAGAGACACTAGCAAAGCTCAAAGTAAACAGGCACAAGATTGCTTAATCTACCGGTGCACAAAGATATCACTAGGCCTCTTGCTCAAATTCTCCTTTTCTTTTTCTCTTTTTCTTTTGTATTGTATCTTTCTCTTTTTGCTTTTTCTTTTGATATATTCTTTTTTAATATGAATCACGGCCAATTTATAAAACACAGCACCAAAACCCTAGGAGCAGCCTGTAAGAGCGGAAACTAGTCTCAATGGGCAAGTTCCTACACTTATGAACTAGAATGGTTGTGGCTAAAGTTGTGGAAAAGTGCAATTTTTGTCACTTTCTAGTATGGTTGTCGTGGCAGAAAAACTGTTCAAAATCATGATGTAGCAGAATTTTCAGTATCGCGGCAGAAAAACAACGCAAAATCCTGACGCGGCAGAGCACATGCGTGCAGCAGAAAAAAACATGCCGTGGTGGCAGAGAAAACGCTGAAAGCGTGTCGCGGCAGGAGTCCGATCCAGGGTAGACAAGGACTCGCGACAGGGAAACAGGCTGTTTCCGTGCCGCGGTAGAGTCGGTGAGAAAAAAAATTATATTGCAAATCTGACTCGGCCAGGAATATGTAACCATGACTCTAGCTTGGATCGGATCTGAACTTGTGGCGGCAGAAAACAAAGGTGGATGCGACTAGAAAAAGAAAACTACGAAGAATAGATCTAGATGTAAACTAAAAGAGGAACACGACCATCAACTATTACTTGAATATGATGTAATCTAGGCTATGGCAACTCTTTTTGTGGGGCTTTTTCTTTATAGGACGAAAAACACGAACTAATCTATGGATGTATTGTGGACTGCTCACCGAGTAAACAAGGAAATCTGATACCAAGATGATAGGAGGTGGCCCGATCTTCTCAGCAAGCACTTGTCGATGATGGATGATATATAACTAGCGTGTAACTATGATCTCTTCCACTCGAACCCTGATGCCAATGCAACAGCTCTCGGATCCTGTGGGATATTCACAACATCACACTCTTGTGCACACAGCCGTGGACCACGAACGGTAGTTCGCAATCTACTAATTCCTAGTGGAACAACATATCACACTCTATTGCAGTTGGTAAAATCAATCACAAGTAATTTCAGAGGTTCTATGAAACAAACAACTCCAAAATATTTTAACATGGTCTCCCCTAAGGGAAGTGGCGCCCCATCTATTTAAGGTCCAAGGGGCGGCCAACCTAAGAGTTTTGAACAAACACGACTCAAACTTAGATACAAACCGACCCAAGGTGGGTGCGGCCTAAGGCGCACCTGCCACTTCTGCCGTGTCAGAGTTTGTGTCAGTTTCTGTGCGGTGGTGGCCTACCGTGGCAGAGGAGGACTCTGTTTTTGTGCGATGGCAAGAAAATGCGCAATTTCTCTGCCACGGCAGGGATCCTGCCATGTGTTGATCTTCTTCTGGCTAGCTTCTTGCGCTTCCTCCCTCTCCTCCCTGGTGCATTCTTCATTGATCAACACGCCATGCTCCATATGCTTCAACTCCTCGCTCCGTGATACACCTTCTTCTCACATGCACGTGATCATACAATAGCACAAAGACTTAGGCAATATAAAGTTCTTATAAATGAAAGCATCATGGTCAACTAGGAAGGAACTCACCTGATAGTCATTATTGTTTTGACTCAATATTTCCTTCCAGTTCAAGCAGTCAGAATCATCATAATCCATGTATATATTCTCATCAGTCCTTGTGTTGAGGGCAAACCTCGAGGGTGGCCCTCACGATTCCCGTTCAAATCAAGGGTGGACTGCGGGGAAAGGAGAGACAGATGAACACGACGAACACATGCATGAAGAACACGATGAGCACACACACGCAAAACCACGATACACACCAATAACTGACGCCGGTGGTGACCGGTCCGACGCAATCCCTAGGATCAGTGTCGGGCGGAGGACTCTCTCTTGAACCGGCACGATGAGTAGGGAGACTCTGTGAGATCTTGACGTCTAGGCAAAGGGACTCTGATGCCTAGGCCTTGTACAACACGGAGGCATGATGCAAACTCCAACGAGGTTTGGGATATTTGGTGCTCCTTTGTCAAAGGAGCATGAGGCAAGAACTAGATAGATCCACAAGGGGTTTCCACTAATTCCAAATATCATGCCTCCGGCTTACAATAGAGGTGGGGGACTATATATAGACCAACTACATGTTCAGGGGTAATTTAGGCAACTAAAATATCAAAGGGGTGTGTTACAAGGCCAAAGGGCCGAGCCGGGGACGCACAGGCCCTGGGCCGACCGGTAGTACCGGGTCTGATGACCAGTAGTACCGGTAAGTTGCGGTAGCGCCGCTTGCCGTAACTTGTGCAGGCAGAGGCTATGACGGGGTCTTCAGACGCGGGCGGTAGTACCGCTCGATGAGTGCGCCAGTATCGGTTGCAGGCGGTGGTACCGCTCGCAGGTACCGGGCAGGTCTGGGACGGCTGGCAGAAGCTCTCTGTCCGGGGCGGTAGTACCGGGTGCTCCATGCGGTATTACCGCTTGGACGGTAGTGCCGCTCCTCGGGGACGGTAGTACCGCTTGCTCCTGGAAGCTGCTGGCTGCTGTCTCGCTCCACTGGCTTGTGTCTCCATACATGATGATGCATAGTGTCAGGGCATGAAGTAGCAAGCCATCCATGGGTGTATCGAAGTTACATGAGTATAGGAGGGAGTTCACCTTACCTTGGAGGAGCTTGGCTCGAGCACGAGTCATAGGTCCACTTGGGTAACTTGGTGGTGTAGTTGTAGAGGCGTTCGTAGGATGGGCTGCATCAGCTCCCCCCCTTGGGAAAGATTCGCCCTCGACTCTTCATGGGTATCATCAGGAACATCTCCATGGTAGGGTGAGAGGTCCTTTACATTGAATGTATTGCTTGCAAGGTACTTGGAGGTCGGTATGTCGATGATGTAGGCGTTGCTGTTGATTCTTTTGAGGACCTTGAAGGGACCATCTCCACTTGCTTTGAGCTTGGAATCACGTTCTTTGGGGAAACGTTCCTTGCTCAAATGTATCCACACAAGATCACCTTCTTCAAAGATCATCTCCTTCTTGTCCTTGTTTAACTTTGAAGCTTGGCGAATGACTTGTTGCTCGATAGTAGCTCTAGTTTCTTCATGAAGCTTCTTCATAGCTTGTGCGCACTTCTCAACGACCATGTTGGTGCGCTCATGGAGAGGTAGTGGTAGGATGTCGAGCGCGGTGAGGGGCTCGAAACCATAGACGATCATGAAGGGACTCATATTGGTTGTTTAGTGCTTGGCACGGTTGTAGGCGAACTCGGCATGTGGAATACATTCCTCCCAATTCTTGAGGTTTTTATTGATCAACACACGAAGGAGTGTCCCAAGGCTTCGGTTGACAACTTCGGTTTGGCCATCGGTTTAGGGATGCGATGCGGATGAAAAGAGTAGCTTGACGCCGAGCTTGGCCATGAGGGTCTTCCATAAGTAGCTCATGAATTTGGCGTCGCGGTCGGAGATGATTGTTCTTGGCACACAGTGAAGACGGACGATTTCCCTGAAAAACAGATTTGCAACATGTGAAGCATCGTCGGTCTTATGGCATAGTATGAAGTGTGCCATTTTGGAAAAGCGATCCATGACAACAAATATAGAATCATGACCATGCTTAGACCTAGGTAATCCTAACACAAAATCCATGCTAATGTCGGACCAAGGTGTATGAGGAATAGGCAATGGCATATAAAGACCATAAGGGTTAGCTTGCGACTTAGCTTGAACACATGTCGTGCATCGTTGAACGTAGCACTCCATGTTGCGCTTCATATTGGGCCAAAAGTAGTGAGTGGAGAGCATGTCCAATGTCTTGTCACGTCCAAAGTGACCCATGAGGCCTCTGCCATGAGATTCTTGGAGAAGCAAAAATTGAAGAGACGACTTCGGAATGCAAAGCTTGTTTTGTTTAAAAAGGAAGCCTTTATGCAAATATAAATCATCAACTCCTTTATAAATGGAGCACTTTACGAAAATTGGTTCAAAGAATGGGTCAGAAGAATACAAAGTTTTTCTTTCCTCAAGACCCAACAGGTTGACTTCAAGTCGAGTAAGAAGGTTTGTGTGCTTGTGAGACAAAGCGTCCGCAACTACATTATCTTTGCCCTTCTTATACTTGACAATGTACGGGAAAGACTCCATAAATTCAACCCACTTAGCGTGTCTCTTGATCAAGTAAGTTGGCATTTGAGGTATTTCAACGACTCATGGTCGGAATGTATGATAAATTCTTTGGTCCATAGGTAGTGTTTCCAAACTTGAAGAACGCGAACTAAGGCAAAAAGCTCTTTGTCATATATCGGATAATTAAGGATAGCACCATCAAGTTTCTCACTATGATAGGCTATAGGACGTCCGTTTTGCATAACGCCTCCTCCAATGCCAGTACCACTAGCATCACACTCTATCTCAAAAGTTTTAGTGAAATACGGTAACGCAAGAAGAGGTGCTTCGGTGAGCCTCTTTTTAACTTCATCAAAAGCTTTTTGTTGAGCTTTACCCCATACGAAGGTGACATTCTTTTTCGTCAACTCGTTGAGAGGACAAGCAATGGTTGAAAAGTCTTTCACAAAGCAACGATAGAAACCGGCCAACCCATGAAAACTTCGGAGTTCACTCACATTTGTTGGGATGGGCCAATTTTTTATGTCCTTTACTTTGGACACATCAACTTCAATTTCCTTCAAAGAAATGACAAACCCAAGAAAAATCAACTTGTCTTTAGCAAAAGTGCACTTTGGAAGATTAGCATATAGCTTTTCATGTTGAAGGATTTGCAAAACTTCCTTGACATGTTTAATATGGTCCTCAAGTGACTTGCTATAAACAAGTATATCATCAAAATAGACAAAGACACTCTTGCCAATGAGAGAATGCAAAATATGATTCATGAGGGGCATGAAGGTGGATGGGGCATTAGCTAAGCCAACGGGCATAACCAACCATTCATAGAGACCAAGTTTGGTCTTGAAGGTGGTTTTCCACTCATCATCTTCAACCATGCGTATTTGATGGTAACCACTATGAAGATCAATTTTCGAAAATATAGTGGCTCCACACAACTCATCAAGCATGTCATCGAGACGTGCTATGGGATGTCGATAACGTACCGTGATAGCATTGATTGGACGGCAGTCCATGCATAACCGTAACGTATCATCCATTTTTGGAACACCAATCATGGGTACAGCACTTGGACTAGTGCTAACTTGGAACAAACCTTTGGAGACGAGTTGGTTGATTTGACGTTCAACCCCCTTTGTCTCCTCCGGGTTCGTGCGGTAAGCGGCACGGTTTGGAAGTGGTGCGCCCGGGATGAGGTCAATGCGATGTTCGATGCCGCGAAGAGGAGGTAGTCCATGTGGAAGTTCTTCGGGGTACATCCTTGAATTCTTGCAAAACAATCATCAAAGATGGAGGAACATTGGTTAATTCATTAGTTCCTTGCGCTAGTCCCTTGCAAACGAGGACATAGTACAAGATGGTTGGGTTGTTCCGCACATCCCTCATCTCACTTTTGGTGGCAAGGAGAACACTCTTAGTTTTTTCACTCGAGTTTGGCGTGTGGCTCTCACTCACTATGAGGTGGTTCTCTCGCTCACTGCTCTTCGCACAAGTAGGTGTTGTGGTTTGCACCCTCGCTAAAGCCTTTGCATTTTCCACAATTATTTGGCTAGGAGTCATTGGTTGCAAGACACATGTTTCGTTGAGCCATTTGAAGGTGTACACATTGGTGCGACCATCATGTAGAGAAGCCTTGTCAAATTGCCATGGTCGACCAAGGAGCATGTGGCAAACTGTCATAGGAACCACATCACACTCTACCGTGTCTTTGTAAGGACCAATGGAGAAGGAGACCGAGACGGTATGCTTGATCTTCACGGACCCTTGGTCACTTAGCCATTGCACGTGGTAGGGGTGCTTGTGCGGATGGATGGTGAGGTTGAGATTCTCACACAACTCGGTGCTAGCAAGGTTGTGGCAACTCCCTCCATCGATGATTACTTTGATAGATTTGCCATTGATGTCGGCTCGTGTTTAGAAGATATTTGAGCATTGGTCGTCATGCTTTTGTGCTTGAGTGGTCAAGATCCCTATGATGACAAGCGAAGGACTTGCGTCATGTTCACACATGAGGAGTTGTTGGTCATCTTCCACTCGTTGCCTTGCCATTGCTTCCTTGACTCGGGCATCAAATTCATCTTCTATCAAGTACTCTTCGTCGCCATTGTCATGGATGAACAAGACTTTCTTGTTTCCACACTCGGCCGACTTGTGTCCTTTGCCTCCACACTTGTAGCATTCACCGTTGAAAGGTGTATCACTCTTTGCTTCTTTGCCACTTGGGGGCAGTTTTCCTTGAGGAAGTGTGGGCTTGAAGGAAGGCTTGGAGGTACCTGAGGAGCTTCCATTGAAGGTTGTTGGCGTAGCGGTTGAAGCGTGCTTGTAGGTGAAATACGTCTTGGGCTTTTTGTACTTGATGTCCTCTTGCACTTGACGTTCGGCCTTTGTTGCAATGTGCACAAGCTCAACCATGTTGTTGTATGTTTGGAACTCGATGATGCGCTTGATTGGTTGATTCAAGCCAATAGGGAAACATGCCATAGTTTGATCTGTGCACTCTTCAATGTTGGCGCGGATCAAGTTGAGCTCCATTTCCTTGAAGTACTCTTCCATGGTCTTTTCCCTTGATGAAGCAATTGAAGGTTGTTGAAGAGGCCGCGTGTGTAGTGCACGGGGACAAAACAGGATCTCATGTGAGCTTTCATGTCATGCCAAGTTGTAATTGGTGGCTCTTGTCTTGCGTCACGAGCAACTTGAACTTGTTCCCACCAAAGGTTGGCGTAATCATCAAACTCAAGCGAAGCCATGGCGACCATCTTCTCGTTGCTATAATCGTGCATGTGTAAGATCTTGTCGACTTTGAGTTCCCATGAGAGATATTCTTCGAGGTCATTGGATCCGGTAAACTTGGGCATTGTGAACTTGAGCTTGCCGAAAGGTTCTTCATCATTGCGGTCATTGCAATGAACTTGGTGACCTTGTTGATGATCTTCTGGTTGGGGAGGTGGAACTTGATTGTCGCGGCCTTGTTGAGGTGCTTGCTCTTGCTCTTGGCATGGTTGATGACGAAGAGGAGGCTCGTTTCTCAGTTGGTGATGTGGATTAGGTGCACGGCCCTCATGGTGAAGATCATTGTCTTGAGCCTCTTGACGTGGTGGGCGTCGCTCAACTTGTACCACTTGGCGCTCCATGTTTTGCTGTGGTGGAGGGGGCGCCTCGTGATGACCATGGTGTCGGTGCGGACATTCATGATGGTGAGGACGAGGAGGTGGATCTTGGGGAGCTTCACGTTGATGACAAGCTTGATTCTCCAAATTGGAGGCATCACTTGTTGTGTCAAGTATGTGTCGTGGGCGATGGTGGTGGACTTGCGGTTGCAATCGCGGTTCTTCTTGTGGTTGTGCTTGTTGGATCACTAGTGCCCTTGCCTGATGATGGTGTGCTTGCTGCCATGCTTGTGGCCTTGAAGAGAAATCACCATCATAGCTTGACGTTGCAGCGTGCCGTGGGGAAGGTACATAGTTCGGAGAGGTTCCATCTTCAACCATGGGGGCATCATTGCGTCTTGGAGAACTTGGATGAAGATCTTGTTGAAGAGGTGCATGATGACGTGAAGAACTTGAAGAGCTTGATGCGCGTGAGTGTGGTCTTGCCATTCCGTCGATGAGGACACGGAGCTTGTCATTTGTTTCAGCGACAGAGCATTGGAGCGCTTCATTTTGATGGCCAAAGATGTGATGCATTGCGTGCATTTTCCTTTCAAGGCCATCAAAGCGGTTGTCGATGTTCTTGAACTCGGCTTGCGTCTCGCCAAACTGTTCGTCTTGACATGTCTCGAGAGCTTGGCAATGATCACGGAACTCTTGTCGGAAGAAGAAATGGCTTCCGCGCGTCATGTACGGTCCATGTTCTTCTTGTTGTGAAAGTGGTTGGCTCGACTCACCATGCCTATGCATCATGCAAAGCACACACGGATTGTATATGGAATTGGAATATGGTGGTGTTAGCCTTGTACCTCACCTTGGGGATTGCACCGTACTAGAAACCACAAGCGAGAGCAATAAGCATGCAAAGTGAAATCACAAAGAGACCTCACGCTAAAGAAAGAACTATTCAAAAGCTTTTGGTGGAAGTTTAGGGTTGTGGAAAAACCAAACGAAACGATCCAAAGAAAAGGTTTTTGTCAAAAGTGGTAGAGAACCAAAGATCAAAAGCAAAAAGGAAACGATCCACAAAACACAAGGATACACACACGTGGAGACAGATGTGGTTAGCACAACTATAAAATGAGCACAAAAGGTGCTAACGAAGACTACGCTCGGTGTCGTGCCAACTCAAGGAGAGACCACAACTCGTTCGCTAAAAGAGAAATAAGCAACGGATTTGTGCACTTGCCTTGGTCGCGCTCTATCTCTCTCTTTGCTTACAAGTTTTGAGACTCTCTTTGTATTGGGAGACTTTGTGTCTTTCTATTTTTCTTTTGCTCTTTTTTATTCTTTTTCTCCCTTTCTATACTACTATGTTAACTTTTGTATTTGCTTCAACACTCTCACTTCTCCAAGGGAAGTGCACAATGCTTAGGCAAACACAAAATGAGTTGCTCTCGTAGGATAGATACACACTAAGGAAGAAGGGTTAACAAGGTGGAGCAAGTTATACCTTTGGTATTGTTGACGATTTACTACTGGTGTTTGGGATGGTGTTCGGGTGTCGCGGTGTCGAGGAGCGCGAAGAGTATAGTAGATGCAGAAGCTTGTTGTTAGGAAGTCGACACGCATGCGAAACACGAATAAACCAATACTTAAAAGTTAGTGAACAAAATTGGGGCAAATTTTCTTGTCTAACAGGGGCGGTAGTACCGTCGAAATCGGCCAGTCGTACCGGTAACCGGTAGTACCGGAGGTGACCGGTAGTACCGCTCGCTGGTAGTACCGCTCCACGGGTCCTGGGCACGTGGATCCCGAAGTTGACCGCACAATCGGCCCAAAAATCCTCAAAGCTGCGGAAATACGATAAAAATTGGGGCTAGGATCACACCAAGAAGGTAGATCGATACCCCAAGCAACAGATCTATGGACCAAAACCACAAAAAACACCAAATCAAGAGATCGATCCGAAGGCAAAATTGGGGCTCTTCTTTTTGTGGAATTTTTGAAATTATGGTGGATAGAAGAAAAAATTGTGGGGGAATTTGTGAGCAACGAAGCTCTTGATACCAATATGTTGAGGGAAAACCTGGCCCGATCTTTCACGATTCCCGTTTAAATCGAGGGTGGAATGCGGGGAAAGGAGAGGCAGATAAACACGACGAACACACGCACGAAGAACACGATGAGCACACACACGCAAAACCATGATACACACGAATAACTCACGCCGGCGATTACCGGTCCGGCGCAATCCCTAGGATCAGCGTCGGGCGGAGGACTCTCTCTCGAACCGGCACGGTGAGTAGGGAGACTCGGTGAGATCTTGACGTCTACGCTAAGGGACTCCGATGCCTAGGCCTTGTACAACACGGTGGCACGATGCAAACTCCAACGAGGTTTGGGATACTTGGTGCTCCTTTGTCAAAGGAGCATGAGGCAAGAACTAGATAAATCCACAAGGGGTTTCCACTAATTCCAAATATCATGCCTCCGGCTTACAATAGAGGTGGGGGACTATATATAGACCAACTACACGTTCAGGGGTAATTTAGGCAACTAAAATATCAAAGGGGTGCGTTACAAGGCCAAAGGGCCGAGCCGGGGACGCGCAGGCCCTAGGCCAACCGGTAGTACCGGGTCTGATGACCGGTAGTACTGGTAAGTCACGGTAGCGCCGCTTGCCGGTATCAGTGCAGGCAGAGGCTGTGGCGGGGTCTTTAGACATGGGCGGTAGTACTGCTCGATGACTGCGGCAGTACCGGTTGAAGGCGGTGGTACCGCTCGCAGGTACCGGGAAGGTCTAGGACGGCTGGCGGAAGCTCTCTGTCCAGGGCGGTAGTACCGGGTGCTCCAGGCGGTAGTACCGCTTGGATGGTAGTGCCGCTCCTTGGGGCCGGTAGTACCACTTGCTCCTGGCAGCTGCTGGCTGCTGTCTTGCTCCACTGGCTTGTGTCTTCATACCTGATGATGCATAGTGTCGGGGCATTAAGTAGCAAGCCATCCAGGGGTGTATCGAAGTTACATGAGTATAGGAGCGAGTTAACCTTAGCTAGGAGGATCTTGGCTTGAGCACGAGTCATCGGTCCACTTGGGGAACTTGGTGGTGTAGATGTAGAGGCGTCCGTAGGATGGGCTGCATCACCTTGTAATGCTTCAGTCGATTAATCGGCTTCTTCGAGTGGTGTAGCCCCCGAGTGTGTTGCCGCTTTTGGTGGTCTTGTAGTAGGCTTCAGCTTGATAGATCGCTCGCAGATTTGCTCCAAGAACACACCCGGTGGCACCGGGGCGCATGTGGATCCTATGTTTGCGAGCGTGTCGGCCTCTTTGTTGCTTTCGCGACCGACATGTCATAGTTCACAGCCATCAAAGTCTCCTTCAAGTGTGTTGTAGAGGTCGCGGTATGCGATCATGTTGTCGCTTAAGGCGTCGCACTTGTTCATGGTCTTTTGTACCACAATGATGGAGTGGCCATAGATGACGAGTCGTGTTGCTCCGCAGGATTTAGCCATCCGCATCCCGTGGAGCAGGGCCTCGTACTCCGCTTCGTTGTTGGATGCGTTGAACTTCATCCGTGCTCATCGACACCACGACCCACGAACATCATACCGCATCACCGACGTCAAGTTCATCATCACCAACGAAGGTATAACTTGTGTCACCTTGTTAACCCCTATATTCCTTTGTGTGTACCTATCCCACGAGAGTGGCTCATCTTGTGTTTGCTTGAGCATTGTGCATTTGTCCTTGGATAGTGAGAGTGCAAGAGAAATAGCAAGTGTGACTAGGTAGCATCAAGGGAGAGAAAAAGATACAAAGCAAAAGAAAAAGAAAAATAGCCTCCCATAGCAAAAGAGAGTCTTAAAGCTTGTAAGCAGGAGAGAAAGAGGAGCACCCAAGGAAAGTGCACAAATACGTTGCTCATTTTTATTCTTGGCAAACGAGCCATGGTCTCTCCTTGCATTGGCACGACATCGAGCGTAGTCTTCATTTGGACATTTGGGTTGCTCATTTTCATAGTCGTGTCAATCCCATTAATCTCCACGTGTGTGTATATAGTCGTAGGTTCCCGTCACCCTTTTGAGTTGTTGACCTTTGCCTTTGAGTTGAGTTTTGTTTGGATTTTACCCACTATTGACTATCCCTTTTCTTTTGGTTGGTTGTTTGGCATTCCACAATCCTAACCTACCACCAACAAGCTTGTGAGAGTTAGTTCTTTCTTTAGTGTGAGTTTTCTTTGCAATTCAACTTTGCACGCTTATAGTTCTCACTTGTGGTTTCTAGTTTGGTGCAATCCCAAAGGTGAGGTACATGGCTAACACCACCATATTCCACTTTCATATACAATCCTTGTGTGTTTTGCATGATGGATAGGCACGGTGAGTCGAGCCAACCACCTCCCCAAGAAGAAGAACATGGACTGTACATGACGCACGCAATTCACTTCATCTTCCGACAAGAGTTCCATGAATGTTTCCAAGCTCTCGAGACATGACAAGACGAACAATTTGGCGAGATGCAAGCCAAGTTAAAGAACATCGACAACCACTTCGATGGCCTCAAAATACAAATGCACAAAATGCATCACAACTTTGGCCATCAAAATGAAGCCCTTCAATGTTCCATCGCTGAAACAAATGACAATCTTCGACGCCTCATCGATGGAATGGCAAGACCGCGTTCATGCACATCAAGCTCTACAAGATCTCTGCATCATCATTCTCCTGTTCGCCAAGATCTTCATCCAAGTGCTCCAAGACGCAATGATGCCCCCGTGGTTAAAGATGGAAGCTCTTTGAACTATGTACCTTCCCCACGGCATGCTGCAACATCAAGCTATGATGGTGATTTCTCTTCAAGGCCATAAGCTAGGAAAGAAGCACACTGTCATCACGCAAGGGCATTAGTGATCCAACAAGAGCAACCACAAGAAGAACCGCGAGTGGAACCGCAAGTCTACCACCATCTCCTGTGACACATACTTGACACAACAAGTGATGACTCCAACTTGGAGAATCAAGCTCTTCACCCACGTGAAGCTCTCTAAGATCCTCCTCTTCGTCATCCCTGTCATGAACGTCCGCACCGATACCATGGTCATCACGAGGCGCCTCCTCTACCACACCAAAACATGGAGTGTCAAGTGGTCTACGTTGAGCGACACCTACCACGTCATGAGGCTCAAGACCATGATCTTCGCCGTGAGGCCCATGCGCCTAACCCACATCACCAACTGAGGAACAAGCCTTCTCTTTGTCATCAACCGCGTCATCAGGCTCCACATCCTCAACACCCTCATGAGGCCCAAGTGCCTCAACATCGTCAACAACCACGCAAAGAGAAAGAGCAAGCTCCTCAACAAGGTCACATAATCAAGTTCCTCCACCTCCAAATGAGGCTCCTCCACCGCAAGCACATCATCAAGCTTAGCAAGCTCGTCGCAATGATCGCATGGAAGATGAATATCATCATCAACATGGCAACCATCACCAACGTGATCGCAATGAGGAAGAAACATTTGGCAAGCTCAAGTTCACGATGCCCAAGTTCACCAGATCAAATGACGCTGAAGAATACCTCTCATGGGCACTCAAAGTGAACAAGATCATTGCAAAGGTCAACCTTTGGTGGGAACAAGTTCAAGTTGCTCGTGATGCAAGAGGAGATCCGTCAATCACAACATGGAATGACATGAAGGCTCACATGAGATCTACTTTTGTTCCCGCGCACTACACGCGTGACCTCTTCAAGAACCTTCAATCACTTTGTCAAGGAACAAAGACCATGGAAGAGTACTTCAAGGAAATGGAGCTCAACTTGGTCGGCGCCAACATTGAGGAGCGCAAGGAGCAAACTATGGCATGCTTTCTTATTGGCTTGAACAACCCAATGAAGCACATCATCAAGTTCCAAACATACAATGACATGGTTGAGCTTGTGCACATCGCAATTAAAGCCGAACGTCAAGTGCAAAAGGACATCAAGTACAACAAGCCCAAGACATACTTCACCTACAAGCAATCTTCAACCGCTACTCCAACCACCTTCAATGGAAGCTCCTCAAGTACCTTCAAGCCTTCCTTCAAGCCCACACTTCCTCAAGGAAAACTTCCCCCAAGTGGCAAACAAGAAAAGAGTGATACACCTTTCAATGGTGAATGCTACAAGTGTGGAGGCAAAGGACACAAGTTGGCCGAGTGTGGAAATAAGAAAGTATTGTTTATCTATGACAATGGCGACGAAGAGTACATGAGTGAAGATGAATTTGATGCCCGAGTCAAGGATGAAATGGACAGGCAATGAGTGGAAGATGAACAAGAACTCATGTGTGAACATGAGCAAGTCCATCGCTTGTCATCACAAGGATCTTGACAACTCAAGCACAAGATCATGAAGACCAACTCTCAAATATCTTCCAAACATGAGCCGGAATCAATGGCAAATATATCAAGGTAATCATCAATGGAGGGAGTTGCCACAACCTTGCTAGCACCGAGTTGTGTGAGAAGCTCAACCTCAACCTCCATCCACACAATCACCCATACCACGTGCAATGGCTAAGTGACCAAGGGTCCGTGAAGATCAAGCATACCGTATCGGTAACCTTTGCCATTGGTCCTTACAAAGACACGGTGGAATGCGATGTTGTTTCCATGACGGTTTGCCATATGCTACTTGGTTGACCATGGTAATTCGACAAGGTTTCTATACATGATGGTCGCACCAATGTGTACACCTTCAAATGGCTCAATAAAACATGTGTTTTGTAACCGATGACTCCTAGCCAAATAATTGCGGACAATGCAAAGGCTTTAGCGAGGGTGTAAACCACAACACCTCCTTGTGAGAAGAGCGGTGAGCGAGAGAACCAACTCATAGTGAGTGAGAGCCACAAGCCACACTCGAGTGCAAAAACTAAGAGTGTTCTCCTTGCCACCAAAAGTGAGATGAGAGATGTGAGGGACAACCCATCCATCTTGCACTATGTACTCATTTGCAAGGGACTAGCGCAAGGGACTAATGAATTAACCAATGTTCCTCCATCTTTGATGATTGTTTTGCAGGAATTCAAGGATGTGTTTCCCGAAGAGCTTCCTCATGGACTACCTCATCTTCACGACATCGAACATCGCATTGATCTCATCCCCGACGCACCACTTCCAAACCGCGCCGCCTACTGCACGAACCTAGAGGAGACGAAGGAGATCGAATGTCAAATCAACCAACTCGTCTCCAAAGGTTTGATCCAAGTTAGCACTAGCCCGAGTGGCATTCCCGTGATTCTTGTCCCAAAATCGGATGATGCGTTGTGGTTATGCATGGACTACCGTCCAATCAATGTTATCGCCGTGTGTCATAGACATCCCATACCACGTCTGGATGACATGCTTGATGAGTTGTGTGGAGCCATGATTTTCTCGAAAATTGATCTTCGTAGTGGCTATCATCAAATACGCATGGCGAAGGTGATGAGTGGAAAACCGCCTTCAACACCAAACTTGGTCTCTATGAATGGTTGGTCATGCCCTTTGGCTTATCTAATGCCCCATCCACCTTCATGCGCCTTATGAATCATGTCTTGCGTTCTCTCATTGTAAAAAGTGTTGTTTATTTCGATGATATACTTGTTTATAGCAAGTCACTTGAGGACCATGTTATACATGTCAAGGAAGTTTTGCAAATCCTTCAACATGAAAAGCTATATGCTAATCTTCCCAAGTGCACTTTTGCTAAAGACAAGTTGATTTTTCTTGGATTTGTCGTTTCTTTGAAGGGAATTGAAGTTGATGTTTCCAAGGTAAAGGACATACGAGATTGGCCCATCCCCACAAATGTGAGTGAACTCCGAAGTTTTCATGGGTTGGCCTGTTTCTATCATCGCTTTGTGAAAGACTTTTCCACCATTGCTTGTCCTCTCAACGAATTGACCAAAAAGAATGTCACCTTTGTGTGGGGCAAAGCACAACAAAAAGCTTTTGATGAACTTAAAAAGAGGCTCACCGAAGCACCTCTCCTTGCGTTACCGGATTTCACTAAAACTTTTGAGATAGAGTGTGATGCTAGTGGTATTGGCATTGATGCAAAATGGACATCCTATAGCCTACCATAGCGAGAAACTTGATGGTGCTCGCCTTAACTATCCAATTTATGACAAAGAGCTTTTTGCCTTAGTTCGTGTTCTTCAAGTTTGGCAACACTACCTATGGACTAAATAATTTATCATACATTCCAACCATGGGTCGTTAAAATATCTCAAAGGACAAACCAATTTGAGCAAGACACATGCTAAGTGGGTTGAGTTTATGGAGTCTTTTCCGTACATTGTCAACTATAAGAAGGGCAAAGATAATGTAGTCACGGACGCTTTGTCTCGCAAGCACACAAACCTTCTTACTCGACTTGAAATCAACGTGTTGGGTCTTGATGAAATCAAAACTTTGTATTCTTCCGACCCGTTCTTTGAACCAATTTTCGCAAATTGCTCCATGACAAAGGAGTTGATGATTTCTATTTGCATAAGGGATTTCTCTTTAAACAAAACAAGATTTGCATTCCGAAGTTGTCCCTCCAACTTTTGCTTCTCCAAGAATCTCATGGTGGAGGCCTCATGGGTCACTTTGTCCATGACAAGACATTGGACATGCTTGCCACTCACTACTTTTGGCCCAAGATGAAGCGCGACGTGGAGCACTACGTTCAACGATGCACGACATGTGTTCAAGCTAAGTCGCAAGCTAACCCTTATGGTCTTTATAGGCCATTACCTATTTCTTATGCACCATGGTCTGACATTAGCATGGATTTTGTGTTAGGATTACCTAGGTCTAAGCATGGTCATGATTCTATATTTGTTGTCATCGATTGCTTTTCCAAACTGGCACACTTTATACTATGCCATAAGACCGACGATGCTTCACATGTTGAAAATTTGTTTTTCAAGGAAATTGTCCGTCTTCACGGTGTGCCAAGAATAGTCATCTCCAACCGCAATGTCAAATTCATGAGCTATTTATGGAAGACTCTCATGGCCAAGCGCGGCGTCAAGCTCCTCTTTTCATTCACATCGCATCCTCAAACCGATGGCCAAATTGAAGTTGTCAACCGAAGACTCGGGACTCTCCTTCGTGTGTTGATCAAGAAAAACCTCAAGGATTGGGAGGAATGCATTCCACACGCCGAGTTCGCCTACAACCATGCCAAGAACTCAACAACCAAGATGAGTCCCTTCATGATCGTCTATGGATTCGAGCCCCTCATCGCGCTCGACATCATACCGCTACCTATACATGAGCGCACCAACATGGACGTCGACAAGCGCGCCCAAGCTATGAAGAAGCTTCACGAAGAAACAAGAGCTACTATTGAACAACAAGTCCTTCACCAAGCTTCAAGGTTAAACAAGGACAAGCGAGAGTTGATCTTTGAAGAAGGTGATCTTGTGTGGATACACCTAAACAAAGACCGCTTCCCCAAGGAACACGACTCCAAGCTAAAGCCAAGAGGATGGTCCCTTCAAGGTCCTCAAGAGAATCAACAACAACGCCTACATCATTGACATACCGACCTCCAAGTACCTTTCAAGCAATACATTCAATGTCAAGGACCTCTCACCCTACCATGGAGATGTTCAAGATGATAACCATGAAGAGTCGAGGACGACTCTTTCCCAAGGGGGAGCTGATGCAGCCCGTCCTATGTACGCTCCTACATCTACACCACCAAGTCCCCCAACTGGACCAATGACTCGTGCCATAGCCAAGCTCCTTCAAGCTAAGGTGAATTCGCTCCTCTCATCATGTGACTTTGAGATACACTTGGATGGCTTGCTACTTCATGCCACTACTCTTTGCATTAACAGGTATGAAGCCCCGACGCGTCGACCCACAAGCCCGGAAGTTGCACCTGTCCTGATGCTACCTGAGTCGGAGAGTCCGTCCCAGGCCAGCCAGAATGTTCGGTGCTACCGGAGTGTGCGGCCCGACCACACCGGAGTGTCCGGCCTACCCCAGCCCCATCCTAGCGTGTACAATTATTATGCTACATTGGACTCTATCCGGACACTACCTCGAGTCTCCGGCCACCCCAGACTATCCGGCCCACTCGACCCGGACTGTCCGACTTGAAGATGGGCCTACGAGCCATAGCTGGACCCTGTGGCCCATGTAACCCTCTATTTCGCCCAGAACTCTACTTTAATGCCTGAATTACCCCTAAACTAGTGGCTAACCTATATATAGTCCCCCACCTCCATTGTAAACCCTAGGCATGATATTTGGAATTAGTGGAAACCCTTTGTGGATCTATCTAGTTCTTGCCTCATGCTCCTTTGACAAAGGAGCCCCAAATATCACAAAACTCATTGGAGTTTGCATCGTGCCTCCGTGTTGTACAAGGCCTAGGCAACGGAGTTCCTTTCCCTAGACGTCAAGATCTCACGGAGTCTCCCTACTCGTTGTGCCGTTCGAGAGAGAGTCCTCCGCCCGATGCCGATCCTAGGGATTGCGCTGGTCCGGTCACTGCCGGCGTGAGATATTGGTGTGTATCGTGGATTTGCGTGTGTGTGTTCATCGTGTTCTTCATGTGTGAGTTCGTCATGTTCATCCTCCTCCCCTTTCCCCGCACTCCACCCTCGATTTGAACGGGATTCGTGAAATATCGGGCCACCCTAGAGGTTTTCCCTCAACAAGTTTAAATGTGGACGTAGATGGCTATATTTCACAGCCATCACCCAGCTCATCCCTGAGATCTCAAGAGTGCACGCCGACATTGAACGTGTCAATTGCGTGCTCCTCAGAGATGTCCTCAGCTGAGTTCTTGATGATAGAGCACCGTTAGATGTAACAACGAATGGAATCGCTTGGATTTTGGTAGCAAGAATGAAGTTCTTCAATTGATGCGGTCCGCTTGTAGGTTCCCTTGAAATTGCGGACGAAAGTGTAGACAAGCTCCTCCTAGCTGTAGATCGAACCGCGAGGCAGATTATGGAGCCAGGCTCAGGGGCGCCTTGCAGCTACAACTAGAGACACTGTATGGCTGTGTTCTTACTCCCACCATGCAACTTGACTGAGGAGATATGGTCATCAAGCCAAATCTTTGCCTCCTGGATACCGTTGAACTTCGTGTTATCCGAAGGAAGTTTGAAGCCTTTCAGCATCCGAGTTTGTTGTATGGCTCTGCTAAAGCATCTAGTGCCGCAAGGCTCTATTTCTTCATCTTCTAAATCTATTGAGTAGGCGGGTTTAGCGTGCATCTGGTCGACTTTGTGCTACGTGATTTCATCACGTGCGTCATAGTTGTAGGTTATGTATCTCCTCGCTGGAGGATGGAGAGTGATTCCTCATGAATGGAGCCTTCGATTTCTTCGGCTCTGGTGTCGGCTCTTTGGCGAGGGCAGCCTCTACCAGTCCATGTCCGGCGATGGCGGATCAATGCACACCGGATCGTGGATCTCGTGCTGGTGGTTAGTTCGTCAGCAGGTACGTGGTGGCTGCTATCACCACGACTTGCGGTGTTTTCAGGATCATGTGACCCCGAGAATCCACTAACATGAACGAGAAGTCGAGGGCCTTGGTGGCCTCTTCTCGATATTTGTTGTTGAGGTGGTCAAGCCAGAAGCATCTTTTGGTGGCTACTATGCCATTTCCCTTCAAGGAGGATCCACCCATGGAGGAGAGTGTCTCCTGTAGGGCACTTGACTCGTCGGCTGCCTGCTTACGGGCCATGAGTTCAGCATTCACCGCCTGTTGGCGGTTGAATTCCTTTATGAGCATCCAATGGTTTCCCATAAGAATGTCACGAGATGCGTCTTCTAGGAGGGAGTTGCCCTATAGGGCTTCCTTGACTCGCACCCATCCTACGTCCGAGAGGTGGATCTGCTGGCGACCCGACCCGTTGTTGGCATTCATGCCCTGGGTGTCGGGGTTGGGAGGTTCACTGATGGCAGGGCCATTGGTGGGAGCTCAATTAGCGGGGCCATTGGTGCAGGCTTTGTTTGTTGGACCTCCATTGCCGGGTTTCCTTGAGTCCCTCCTCCACCGTTGGTGATGACGGTGCACAGGTAGTGGGTGGGGAAGATGCTACTCCTGCAGCTTTCTGATCTAGAGCCATAGATGCCGTCCTCCGATGATACATTGCACGGGTCAGAGTCACAACTGTTGTTGCTATCCGAGTTGTAGGTTCACGCCAAAGCATTGAGCTTGCTCAGGGTGCTAATTGGTGGTGGGAACCACGAGGAAGGCGCGATCGAAGGAGTTGGCGAGTGATCAGGGAAGCGAAGCATGTCGATCTATCCGACCTGGAAGGGTAAACTCGTGATCGTCATGCTGGTTCCATCGCCCAGGGACTCGCAGTTCAGGTGAGTCTCTGGCGAGTGGATGGTGAAGTTGAAGGTGCCAAAGAGGAGGCAATTCTCTACTGCAGTGGAGTTGTAGATCACGGGTGATGGAGTCGACGTACCCGTAACATCAGCACTCCCCCTTCCTACAGACGGTGCTAATTGGTGAGGGGTTAACTCGTCAATGTCCATGGATGATGGACTTGGTTTTGAGGAAGTGGCGAGCGTTGGAGGCATCGATCGGCTAGAAAACAAGCACATTGGTGACACATGGTTTACCCAGGTTTAGGTCCTCGGAAGGAACCCTACTCCTGCTTGTTTGCTCTTGATTATAGATGAAATCGAAGATTACAGGGGTGCGCAGATGCAATCTAGCGGTGTATGAATGAGGGTTGCGGATTTTCCTCCTCGCTACCCCCTCCTAGACTTTATATAGGGAGGCTAGGTCTCAGGACAACAGGCCAAGTCAGTTACAGATTAGGGTTTCCCCTTTAAGTTTTCTATCTATACTTTGTCATGTTCCCCAAGGAGTCACATCTTCCTGGGCTTGGGCCACCTGAACCTTCTTGGGCTCTGTATTCCCCGTGGGCTTCTCTTGGGCCACACTATATAGGATAAACCTAGGTGCCCGTGGGGCATACCCATGTCTGGGCGCGTCTCTCTCAGCAACACTTCTACAAGACAGAACAATAAGTCGTACATTAAATAATTTGTCAAGTGGTCATGTCATGTTTAATCTTGTCTGAAAATCCTACTACTCCACAACACATGCACAAGACAACGGGTCATCCACAGGCGCTACAATTTATTGTCACTAGATTTTACTAAGGCATATCCCATTTTTATGTACCACTACTGCATTCTCACTTCCAACAGGGCCCCACTGCATGAACCTTCCACCCGTCAGCCGGAGGCAGAAGGGATGCCGACCGTGCCACCAATTGGGATTGGGCCTCGAGGAGGGGGCCCCTCGAGGACACCTAATGTGCCCGCCTTTAAAACCCAGCCATCTTCATAGTCTCCCTCGCACTCATCCATACCTTACTCTGCCCGATCTAGCAAAACCCCACAAATCTCACCATATAGCCAGCAACGTTCTCCATTACATTTCCCCTTTTATTTAATTTTTATCGTCAATTTTATGGCCGTTTCAACATTCGTACTTAGAAATTGTGTATGTACCCTTTGCATGCGACATAATCTAGTACTTCCATACATGGCCTGGGTTTATTACTAAATATAGCTACCTGACCTTGTGGTGGGACCCACAATACAAGATGTGTGTATCCAAAAATGGGCACAAACTAAGGATATAGTCAAAAAATACGAGGTTGGCCAACTCAGCACCTCATGCTTGGATGTAGTGGCACAAACATAATTCCTCACCCCCAACTTGAACAACTGATCCCCTCCTCAATCCATCCCCTCCTCAATCCATCTGTTCCGGATCCCACCGCCTCCACTAGATTCTTATGGTTTCCTAGGTGGCAGGTCACATAATAAGACTCCATTATTAGGTGCCACTATGTTCTGATCTTTTTTTAATTAGTTGTGTATAAAATGACCCAATTAACAACTAAAACCCATTTGTTGACTCTGTGTTGACCAGCCACTTGAGGGTAAAACTGAGTATATTGCATGTGTCAGGGTTAGTACCCGAGGGTAAAAGTGAGTACAACTACGCACCATTGTTACTCTTGAGGGGATAAATGAGTATGCCTAACGCGCCAGGGTTAGACTCGAGGGGGAAATGTGACTTACCGTACACATGTTGCAGTGTATAGTGCAGTAACGGACATGTGTTGCAGTACACGGTGTAGTAGCAAATGTGGTTAGTACACGGTTCACGGTGGTGCAACGAAACATCCCTTTCCCTTCACCTTTATTTAGATCCCCTCTCCCTCTCCCTCGCTCACTCACACAATTGTCTCCATTGTCCCATCACCTTCTTCAGGACAGCATGGCGACGACGAGCTCATATTCGGGAGGAGGACAGCATGATCGAGTAGATTCGGCATGGTGATAGATCTCCTCCGGGAATGAATTCTTGTCCCCGCGCCATGCCATGGGTGCAGACATGGTGAGGACGAGCTCCGATTTGGAATGAGGAGGAGAGCAGGGCTGAGAAGGTTTGGCCATGTTCCAGATCTCACCTCCAAAGGAAATGGCGTCCTAGATCCGCGCCATGGACGCAACCACAGATCACTGCTCTAGGAAGAAGAAGGCCGCATAATAGGGAATGGATGCAGGCGCCGATGCTACAAGTCTACATGGCAGCCACAATGGCAGTGACATAACGGTCAAAACTGATAGGGAGCCCAACTTGACGGACGTTAGTGTGATATTTTGTGATCAAAAGTAATGTTGAATTTGTGCCCAAAAAGACCCTCTAAGTATTTGGCACGCTAACTATGGGTAACATGATCTGATTACAAGAAACTCGGGCCTCGATATACCTTGGCGTCTCAACTTTCGGGCCACAAATTGAAAACCTCCGGATGAAGATGCTTTGAGCGTACACTCAAATACAAATATTCGACTGTAGCCTTGGAGACTACTCCCATCGGGAGCGCTGGCCGCGCATCCGATAGAATACAGACAAAATCCTCCAATGGAGATGAAACCTATGAGCATTAGACAAATGTATCCTCAGACGGTTACTCCCGTCGGGAGTGTGAAACAAAAACAAAACAAACAAGCTGACAACTTAAGCAAATCCAATAGCCAAACAAGTCAATTGATAAAATTTCAAAAATTCTCGAACCGTGTTCGCCGCGATAAAATGTCTGAATGTCGTGTCTCTCGACATAAAGGTAAGACCCCAGGATCCCTCCTGTGAGGCCTAGTAATCGCACCAAAATGCACTCTACTAGTTATTATCTGTATCCATGACAGGATGAAAAATCCAAACGGACATGTTGGGTACCCATAATATATGAGCCTGGAATTCAGTACACGATAAGACCTCTGTGGCCTGAGCTAAATTACACCAGTATATACCGAATTCGAGCCCAGGGAGTTGAGTTTGAAGTAGGTTCACGATGTTTTTTCCCAAGAGCAATTAATTGGTTCCTGATCTGTCAGATGCACCAGACTTGTGCTACCAAAATCCCCATGACAAGAATATCTATAAATAAAAAGTTCTACTCGAATAAATCTTTGAGTCCATGCATTGATAATTTCTTTGAGACAAAACTCGAATCTACAATTCGGAAGGAGTCTTGGGGGCTACTGACATGGGTATGACTTATCGGGTACCTGGTACATACTTAGACTACGGCCCAAAGCTCACAAAGAAATGAGGAGTCTTGGAAGCCTCCAAAGCCCAGGAACCAAGCGCATTAATCAAAATAGAAATACAAACTGACATAGTCAGGAAGCTATAATTAAACTTGTAACCAAATGGTATTGGAATCTGAGACATAACCTCTCATATAAAGGCTAGGAGGAGCCAACAGGGAGTAGCCGTAGCTTGGAGTAGACACAACCTGCAGTGAGTTGGATCGCATCTAGCGAATCGGTGACTTTGTAATCATCTCTTTGCAATAAAGCTCAGACAGGATTCGACTCCCTTGTTTGTCTGATAGGCTGACAAAATCACCAACGCTCTCATTTCCATTAAACCCAAGTCCATAACTATGGACATTGTGGAGGTTACCCCTCGTTAGTTGTGGCCGCCTTCATCGGCGGTTTGGAAAGGGGATCACTACTCCTGCATACGATGAAGCGTGTCTAGGACAAGGGTGAGCTTGTTCTCAACTCGATGATCGCCAACGCTAGCGAATTTGTAGTGGCAGACGATGATGCACACTTTGCTCTAGAAAAACAGCCACCGACATGGTCGCCATGACATTCGCTGGCAGAGGCGATGTCAGACAACATGGACGTGGCCGGTGGCTGGTCGTGGGCAGCAGCGCGGTAGTGAAACTACACCTGCTAAGCCCCACATTCCCTAGTCGTATGAGGAATTCCTAGATATTCCATGTTATGCCCATTTGGACACGAACAACAAATTCACTCACACTAATCGCCATGGCAAGTTTGTCAACAACCTTAAGGAGGACCCAGAGTCCAGCTACAAGTGGCACCGGAAGAACAGACCTCGCAGAAAAGGCAAGGGGAATAAGTAAGACAAGGAGTCGAAGGATTCAGATGATATGGACGAGGATGCTAAACCAAAACCTTTTGATAAGTTCGATGGATAAGGAAAGAGCAAACATCCATTTGAGAAGAAGAATCTTGTATACCATACTTTCCTTGGCACCCCAACTGTCAAAGGCATAAACCCTCTCTGAGGATATTACTAGCTACCCTCCCCAAGGTTCCCTAGTATGTGAGATGGTCGGAAGTTCTGGTGACTTGGGACAGAGCAGATCATCCATAGCCCATCCCGGAAGAAAAGAAATATGCCATGGTCATCAACCTATTGATTGATGACAGTGAATTCACCAAGTATCTCATGGATAGCGGAAGCAGCATCAACATCATGTGCGTCGACACAATGCACAATTTGAACTTGTCTCACACCCAGCTAAGGCAGAGCAGCACCGTGTCCACAAAGTAGTTCATGGTCGGCAAGCTCAGTACCTTGGAAGCATTACCCTCCTAGACGCTTTTGGCGATGTTAACAGCTACCGCCAAGAGAACATGACCTTCGAGGTGGTACATTTCAAGAGCATGTATCATTTCATATTCAGACGTGTCATATTCCATGCCTTCCATGCCAGGACATGTCACATCTACAACAAGCTTAAGATGTCGATCCCAAATAGGATCATCACCGTTTATGTTAGCTTCAAGAAGGTGCATGAGTGTGAGCAAGGATAAGCCGCCTACGCCGTGTCCGTCCTCTACGGTGAAGAATTCAGGGAGATACAGGACCAGGTCAATGCCTTGGAGATGCTAGCTTCGACGAAATAGATATCTGATTCCAAACTTGCCTTCAAGTCCGCCATTGAAACCACGAAAGTGGAACTTATGGTAGGCGATGCCTCTAAGACCACCGCCATGGGGACAACATTGGATCCCAAATAGGAAAGCGCGCTTGTCGAGTTCCTCCATGAGAACAAGGACATATTTTCCTGGAAACCTACCAGCATGAAAGGTGTTCCTAAGAAACTTGTCGAGCACACCTTAAACATCAAACCTGACGCAAAACCGGTGAAACAACCTCTATGATACTTTCGTGACGAGAAACGGTGCGCCATTGGAAAGGAGCTAGCTATACTACTTAAGGATAATTTTGTCTGATAATTTTGGCCAATCCTGTACTTGTACCCAATAAGGAGCCCAAAATTTTAATGATGTGTGTTTATTATACCAGCTTAAAAAAAGCGAGCCTGAAAGATTCGCTTGTTTTTCCTTGCATTGACCAACTCATTGACTCGACGGCTAGGTCGAAGCTTTTGTGTTTCTTTGATGCATATTTCGGATACCACTAGATCAAGATGCACGAGTCAGACGAACTAGCCACTTCGTTCATCACTCCCTATCACACATACTTCTATGTCACAATGCCCTTTGCCTTTGGGTTGAAAAACACTGGTGCAACATATCAGCAGATGATGCAACGTTTCCTCCATGATCAAATTGGTCGAAACGTACGTGCTTATGTGAAAGGCATTGTGGTGATGTTAAAGAAAGGAAACAATCTTATCACTGGCTTACAGGAAATCTTTGATAACCTCTAGAAATACAATATGATACTTAACCTTGTGAAGTGTGTCTTCGGGGTACCAGTCGGCAAATTGTTGGGCTTAATCATTTCACATCACATAATTTAGGTGAACCCGGATAAGATCAAGGCCATCCTCAAAATCAAAAGGCCCATGTGCCTAAAGAATATCCTATGGCTCACGGGCTGCATTGCAGTTGTAAGCGGGTTCAATGGCCGACTTGGTGAGAAGGCTATGTCATTGTACAAGTTTCTCAACAAGGCGGACCTGGATGGGCGAATAAGATGCTATGTTGCAAGAGTTGAAGAGATTACTCTCGTCTGCACCAATTCTCGTAGCACCAGAATCAATGGAGCCCATGTTAATTTACATGACGGCAACCAATTGGGTCATCAGCGTCGTCGTCGTGGTGGAGCGTCAAGAAGCAAAGAACGAACATGAAGTTCAGCGACCCATTTACTATGTAAGTGATGTCTTGATAGAATCCAAGCAGCACTACCTACACTACCAGAAGTTAGCTTATGGAGTTTTCCTTACTTATCACAATATAAGGCATTATTTCAAGGAGCACACAATCACAGTAGTGAGCAAAGCTCCTATGTTCAACATTGTAAACAATGGCTAGGCCTTTGGAAGGGTGTAAAAGTGGGGCATAGAACTTGTCGCCTTCAAAATCACCTAAATGAGGCATAATGCTACCAAATATCAAGCATTGGCGGATTTTACCGCAGATTGGACGGAAACCCCAGTTGATAATCATGCGCCAGAACCGGAGTTTTGGGTCATGCACTTTGATAGATCCAAGATGCTCACCGGATCAGGGGCTGGTGTACGACTATAGTTACCAGTAGGAGAGAATCTTCAGTGTGTCCCCTAGATCCACTTCAATGCTACCAACAACATGGCGGAGTATGAAGCTCTTATTTACGGACTTCGCGTAGCCAAGGACACTGGCATCAAGCGCATAGTTTTCTGTGGATATTACAACTTGGTTGCCCAGCAGGTGGTTGGCACATGGAATGAGTGAAACCCTTTGATGGCGGCATATCAAGACAAAGTGGATGAGGTATCCAAGAGCTTCGATGGCTACAAAGACAAGTATGTCAAAAGGGAGGATAATGAAGCGACTGATCTACTACCAAAGCTTGGATCAACACGCAAGCCAATCCGACCTGGTGTATTCCTGGAACATCTCCAGGTACCATCCATGAAGGCTGCAGACCCCTAAAATCTAGATAGAGTTGATTCATTTTTCAATATAGTGGCAGTGATCCCTCCGGTATGGACGCAACCATTCATGGACTACCTCAAATATGAAACCTTGCCGATAGACCAAGTCAAAAGCTAGAAGATAGTACGTAGAGCAAAGGCCTACACCATCATTGATGGCCAGCTATATAAAAGAAGCACCATAGGCATATTCCTATAGTGCCTATCCCAACAGGAAGGAATCAAGATCCTAAGAGAGATCCATCTCGATGATTACGGGCATCACGCTGCTCCCCGATCATTGGTCTCCAAAGCCTTTAGGCAAGGATTTTATTGGCTTACTGTCAAGGTGGACGCTGACAAGCTTGTTGGGACATGTCTTAGCTTGTTGGGAGGCAACCACATGTTCCAGCTGAAGATTTGTACACTATTCTAATAACATGGATGTTCGCAGTCTAGGGGCTTGACATGGTTGGTCCCTTGAAGACGACACCTTATGGGTTTACTCATCTTCTTGTAGTAGTTAATAAATTCACCAAATGGATTGAAGCTAAACCCATTAGAAATATCGATGGGAAAATCCTCAAATTCGTCTGGGATCTCGTGGTTACATTTGGTCTCCCACATAACATCATCACCGAAAATGACAGCAACCTATTGCTCGGATAAGTAGATGATTACTATCATAAGAAAGGTATCCGTCTTGACTTAAAATTTGTAGCACATCCACAGTCTAATGGACTAGTTGAAATGGCGAATGGATTAATTCTTCAATTAATCAAGTCACGCTTAGAGGCACCATTGCATCGTACAGTTGGAGCCTGGGCGAAAGAGTTACCATATGTGTTGTGGAGTATAAGAACTACTCCCAACAGATCTACTGGCTACACTCCTTTCTTCATGGTCTATGGAGCAGAAGCAGTCCTTCCTACCAACATCCTCCACGATTCACCGCGAGTCACCACCTACGATGAAGATGAAGCTGAAGATTCTAGGCAACTACCAGCGTACCTTCTTGATGAAGAACATGTTCTGGCAGCCCAAAGGTCCTCCATGTACCAGTAGAATCTATGTAGCTACCATAGTCTTCGTGTTCTGCATCACTCATTTAAGGACGGTGATCTAGTTCTTTGCCTCAACCAGAAGAAGTCCCACAAACTATCCCCTCCTTGAGAAGGATCGTTTGTCATAATCAAAGTGTTGCTCAATGGTTTCTATTACCTCATTGATATTCTCGAGTAGAAAGATAGGATAGGAAAAGACCGCAAATGCAAGCGACCTGACCCCGATGATTATTATTGGAGAATGGTCGCACATGGAACATAGCACAGTTATGTCCTGTTTATACTTTGCATATTTCCTTTAGGTAATATGTACCTTATATGATCAATGAAATAAAGCATTTGGTTCACTCCTATTTTGAGTCTTTTACCTCCTTTAGTTGTTCATTTTTGGATCATATAAAACCATTTATGTGCAAGTATGCATTTGCACTTTTGAAAACTCCACCGTCAGGTGTTATCTTAAGTTTTCTAGTGTATACTTTTTTGTTGCTTTTGTGTGGATTATGGAGTAGTGATTTTTCGGCACTCAAAGTCTGATGGTTTTGCTCCTAAGGTTTTTTACGGTGCTATTAAGCATCATCACTAGAGGGCTAAGCTTATGTGTTGAGAGTTTTCCGTCTCATGAAAGGTCAAGCACAAAAACCAGAATAATGGATAAACCAACACTTGCTTCAAAATATAAACAAATATACATGCCAGACTTAGTTAAGTACTAGGAGGTTTTTGCCAAGTTTTCCACCTTACTAGCAAGTTTTCAGCATTACACACAAAATATACAAAGACACGTGTAATACAACATTGTTTTTCATGTCTCTCGTATAGGACACTTCGATGCATCATCATTGTCAACACGAGAATCTTTGCTTCCAACCTCCTCGCTCCCTGACAATCCCAATGAAGAGTCTGAATCAACATGAGATGCGTCTGGAATATCTTCAGCATGGACGAAGAAGTTTGGCTTGACAAGCTGGGCCACCAAGTTGTTGTATTCAGCTAAGCAGTTCCATATAGCAAAGATATCTATCTCGTTTCCATTATCGTCAACAACCGACATGCTAGAGGTGATCATCTTGATGTCAAGATCATCATAGTGAGCCTTGGTTAGTGATAATGCCATCCTTGCTCCCGCCTTGATGGAAGAAAACTTCTAGCTCTTGATCTTCTCGGGAGGCTCATTGCATGATCTCAGAGAATTTTGCAGCATAAGAGCCTTGCTTAATGGATATGTCCAAGCACTGGGCTATATCCTTCATCTGATCGATGATGGTGGTGATGAAGCCTCCAGCAAGAATCATCTAACTTTTGAGATCCGGCGTGCTTGCTCCCATGTTGTCTAAGACGATGGGGGTTATAGTTACAAGTGAATCAAAAGCTGTGAATTTTAAGCAACATAAAATATGCAACTTGCAAATAAGATAAGTAGTGAAGAGTTACTAAACACGTTTGTATTAACCTGTTGGCATGCTTCTGCCAAGATGTCATGCTCTGCCTAGAGTTTCTTGAAGGCTTTGAGGTTTCTGGAATTTTGTTCTATGGCATCATCATTCTTCAAAGTCAACTCTTCAATCTCCTCCTCGAGCCTCTTAATCTTGGTGTCAGCAGATTCTTGCATGGAGTTCATGGTTTCTTCATGTATATTGACGACATCTTGTAGGTCCTTCTTCAGAATTTTGTTCTCATCATCCAACTCTTGGATATGCTTGGATTTCTCCACAATATCCTTCGCTTTGTCAATAGAATCTACAAGTCAGAACAAATAACAGTTATGAGTACTCGAAATTAAAGCTTTGAAGGATAAATGACGGAGTTGTTAGTAGAAGACGGATGCTTTCCCTTTTTGATTTGATCCTTCAGGAATATGACCATCTCCTTCTCCTTCTCCAGCTCCTCCTTCAGCTGGGAAAACTTCTCATTCACAGCTATCTTCTGAGAATGCTCATTTTGTACAAGATGCATGCTTCAGCTACTCTAGAGCATCCAGTCAGAAAATCTATGTTTTTGCTATAGTGTAGGAATTTGAACTAAAAGCTACTCTAAGAGTGTCTAGTCAGAATTTTCAATTTCAACTATAAACTCGAGGGCTACATCATGAAGTTTCACTTAGTTTCTCTAAGAGCACTCAGGCCCAAAATTTATGGTTTTCCACCTAAGAGCTCGGTTGCTATAGTGGGATATTTTACAAAGATAAAATACTAAGGATTACCATGGCAATGATTTTGAGATTGTTCGCAGCTCCGACAAAGTTGTCTTGCATAGCCTTAACGTTGGTACACATGATGTCATCCTGCTTGAACAGATCATCGAAGCTTAATGTTACAGGAGTGGAGGTAGTAGATGTTGCCCTAGCCAAAGGATCTAAGGAATCCATAGCTGCTCTTTGACCTGAAGAAGAGGGAGTTTGCTTAGGGGTCGTTGCCTTGCCGGTTGCTGGTTTGGTTGTTGCTGCTTCCATTGGCTCATTTCCCTTTGGTGCGGCATCCTTAGTCAGAGCTTCAGCCGTCATAGTAATGGGCACTGTTTTGCATTGCCTTGGAGGTTGGGGGAGCAACATCCATGTTGGCGGAACTAGAAGCATCTTGATATGGGGAGCTGAATATCTCCATGGCAAAGTGTTAGGGGTGACCCCTTATGGTTGCCTGATCTTTCATGAATCTCCTTGAAACGTGATGGAATCGTGAGGGGGAGAGAGGGAGGATGAAATCCATGCGAACTCACACACAAAGAACACGATGAACACAACACACACGTGATACACAAAGCATCCTATAGCTCACATCGGCGGCTACCGGTCCGACACAATCCGTAGGATCGGTGGTGGGCAAGGACACTCTCTCTCTAACTAACACGATGAGAGGGAAGCTTGGTGAGATTTTGACAACTTGGAGAAGGAACACCGAATCTAAGGCCTTATACAACTTGAGCGCGCTATGGAAAAATCCAAGAGGTTGGTGACGATAGTCGGTCCCCTTGATTAAGGGGATGAGGCAAAACTAGAGACTCCAAAAGGGGTTGTCTTTAGTCTATCATCGATTCCTAGGGTTACAATAGGGACGTGGTGGTCTATATATAGGCCAACAACTAAACGGGGGTACTTTAGGCATAAAATAGGAAGTTTCGGACAAAATTGGGGATTCCATGGGCTAGTCCCAAAAGGACTTAACATGCCTGTTGTCACTTAGGCCAGTGACTCTGGGTTTGAGGGTCAAAGACTCCGGGGTGGTCTCCGGGGTAGACTCCGGGGTCGCCGTTGTAGCCTCTAGAAGGGGGCCGGAGTATGGGTCATAGTCTTCATGCTCTCCAGGGTAGTATGCGGAGGTGTACTGTGAGCTCGAGGCGATGGTCCGAAGTCCTGGCTAGTGTCCTTGGGGAGGCAAGCCAGAGACTCCAGCGCTTCAGCCTTAGCTACGACATATTCTTGTCCAGCTCCTGGTTCTTCTTCCGAGGGGCCTTGTCGATGTGTCGGGGCTTCATAGCTGAGTATGCATAATGTAGTGGCATGAAGTAGAAAGCCATTAAAGGGTGTATTGAAGTCACACGAGGAGAGGAGTGAGTTAACCTTATCTTGTAGGAGTTTGGCTCATTCACGCGTCATTGGTCCACTTGGGGGACTTGGTTGTGAGGATGTAGGGATGTATGTAGGAAAAGATGCATCAGATCACCCCTTGGGCAAGAGTCGTCCCCGACTCTTAAATCTCTTCATCTCCATGGAATGGCTATAGGTCCTTAACATTGAACGTATTTCTCACGAGATACTTTGACGCAGGGATGTCGATGATGTAGGAATTATTGTTGATCTTCTTGAGGACCTTGAAAGGGGAATATCCTCTCGCCTTGAGCCTGGAATCATGTTCTTTGGGGAAGCGGTCCTTACTTAGGTGTATCCACACAAGGTCACCTTCTTCGAAGATCATCTCTTTCTTGGTCTTGTTTAGCCTTGACGCTTGGAGAAGAACTTGTTCCTCGATAGTAGCTCTTGTGTATTCATGTAGTTTCTTCATTGCTTGAGCATGATTGTCGATGTCCATGTTGGTGTGCTCATGGAGAGGAAGCGGTAGGATGTTGAGCATGGTGAGGGGCTCGAATCCATAGACGGTCATGAATGGACTCTTCACTGTTGTGGAGTTCTTGGATCGATTGTAGGCGAACTCGGCAAAGGGAATGCACTCCTACCAATCCTTATGATTCTTCTTGATCAACACTAATAGGAGGGTTCCGAGGTTTTGGTTTTCAACATTGGTTTGGCCATCAGTTTGAGGATGCAAGGTGGATGAGAATAGGAGCTCGACGCCAAGCTTGGCCAAAGGCATCTTCCACATGTATCTCATGAATTGGTCATCACAGTCGGAGCCGATGGTTCTTGGCACACCCTGAAGACAGATGATTTCCATGAAAAACAAAATTTCAATATGTGAAGCATCATTGGTCTTATCGCAAGGAATGAATTGTGCCATTTCCGAAAAGAGATCCACTACCAAAAATATGGAATCATGACCATGCTTAGATCTAGGCAATCCTAATACAAAGTCCATGCTAATGTCCTACCAAGGTACATGAGGCATAGGCAATGGCATATAAAGACCAAATGGGTTAGACTTTGACTTATCTTGGACACATGTAGTGCATCGTTGGATGTGGCGCTCCACGTCTCTCTTCATCTTGGGCCAATAGTAGTGTGTGGAGAGCATATCATATGTTTTGGCACGACCAAAGTGACCCATTAGGCCTCTAGCATGAGACTCTTGGAGAAGCAAAATTTGGAGAGATGACTTCGGAATGCAAAGTTTGATTTGTTTGAAGAGAAAACCATTGTGTAAATAGACGTCATCAAATCCTCTTTGAGTTGAACACTTTGCAAGTATTGGTCCAAAGAACAGGTTGGGAGCATACAAAGTTTTGATATCATCAAGACCCAACATGTTTACTTCGAGGCGCATAAGAAGGCTTGTGTTCTTGCGAGACAAGGCATCTGCAACTACATTGTCCTTACCCTTCTTGCACTTGAAAATATAGGGTAAAGATTCCATAAATTCAACCCACATAGTGTGCATTTTACTCAAATTAGCTTGACCCTTAAGGTATTTCAATGACTCATGGTTGGAGTGTATGATAAATTACTTGGGGCAAAGGTAATGTTTCAAACTTGGAAAACACGAACCAACGCGAAAAGCTCTTTGTCGTAAATCGCATAATTAAGGTGTGTTCCATCAAGTTTCTCGCTAGGGTACGCAATAGGACGTCCATTTTGCATGAGAACTCCTCCAATGCCAATACCACTAGCATCACACTCTATCTCAAAAGTTTTTGTGAAATCCAGTAAAGCAAGGAGAGGTGCTTTGGTGAGCCTATTTTTGAGCTCATCAAAGGCCTTTTGTTTTGATTTGCCCCAAACGAAGGTGACACTCTTTTTGGTCAATTTGTTGTGAGGAAAAGCAATGGTAGAAAAATCTTCCACAAATCAACGATACAAACCAGCCAACCCATGAAAATTTCTAAGTTCACTCACATTTGTGGGAATAGGCCAATCTCATATGTCTTTAACCTTAGAAGTATCAACTTCAATACCATTTGAAGAGACAACAAAACCAAGAAAATCAACTTTCTTTAGCAGAAGTGCACTTCAGAAGATTAGCATATAGCTTTTCATTTCGAAGGATTTGCAAAACCTCCCTAACATGTATGACATGCTCTTCAAGCGACTTGCTATAGACAAGTATAACATCAAAGTAAACTACTACACTTTTTCCAATGAGAGATCTCAAAATATGATTCATAAGGCACATGAAGGTGTATGGTGCATTAGATAGGACAAAAGGCATGACCAACCATTCATAGAGACCAAGTTTGATCTTGAAGGTAGTTTTCGACTCATCACCTTCTGCCATATGTATTTGATTGCAACCATTATGAAGATCATTTAAAAAAATAGTGGATCCACTCAATTCATCAAACATGTGATCAAGATGTGGTATTGGATGTCGATAATTCACGATGATAGCATTGATTGGATGACTGTCCATATACAACCATAACATATCATCCATTTTCGGGACTAGAATCACAAGTACCACACTTGGGCTCATGCTTTATTGGATCAAACCTTTGGAGACTAGGTGGTGAATTTGGTGTTCGATCTCCTTTTTCTCTTTGGGGTTCATGCGGTAAGCGGCGTGGTTTGTTAGAGGTGCGCCGGGTATGAGGTCAATGCGATGCTCGATTCCATGAAGAGGAGGTAGTCCATGAGGTAGTTCTTCGGGAAACACATCCTTGAATTCCTACAAAATAGCCATCAAAGAGGGAGGAACATTTGTTAAGTCGTTAGTTCCTTGCACTAGACCCTTGCAAACTAGGACATAGTGCAAGATGGATGGGTTATTCCTCAATTCTCTCATCTCACTTTTGGTGGCAAGGAGGAAACTCTTTGTTTTGCCACTCATCTTTGGCTTTTGGCTCTCACTCACTATATGGTGGTTCTCTCACACCACTCTTCTCATAAGATGTTTTTGTAGCTTGCACCCTTGCTAAATCCTTTACATTGTCCTCAATTATTTGTCTAGGAGTCATCAGTTGCAAAACACATGTCTTGTCAAGCCACTTGAAGGTATACACCTTTGTGTGGCCATCGTGTAGAGCACTCTTGTCATATTGTAACACCCTCGAATCGGCCCTATTCAAGTTTCAGCGCTTCCCACCAAACCCACATAGAAATGATTCAAGGACGCCCACCAGGCACTTTCGTGCGGGTGGAAAACGAAGTAATACCATTACACGTTAGTCCATGATGGAACCCACAGAACATATATATACAACAACGACTCCATGAGTCAAGAATACAGGTATACTATACAAATATTCAAATCACCTTGAAAACGATAGAGCGTCTGACTATGGACAAGAGGCAAATGGGGCTAGGAGCCCTGAAGAATAACCAATGGCGTCCATAACCCTACCCAGGCCAAGCCGGAAGGGTAACCCTGCTAACGACGTCGAACTCAAACCTGCTTAAAACAAAAGGGGTGCCGACAAAGGGCAAAGCAAAAAAGAGGAGCGTCAGTACTGAGGCAAGTACACGGCGAGGCTAGAATTCGGCGGATCTCGCCTACATAGGTATGGTGGACTAAAGCGGCAGCGCAGCAGCATTAAACAACCTATAGGGACTTAGTAAACTGGCGGCTATTAGAGAGGGATAAGGAAGACCTATTCGGGTCCAACCTGATACTAACACCAAACATACCCATCCTGGTATTCCCCCTCGAGACCAAACGAGGAAGTCAAACCGAGGAACTCACACAGTTGGCAGTTTTATTCATTCTATTATAGTTGCAGCACTTACTAGTCAGATATAGATAGCATGAGTCATCCTGATAGCATAGGTAGTGGGCAGTTTTAGTTAACCAAGAAGTTGTAGTTGCAGTACTTACTAGTCAGATACAATTAACATGTGACATCCCAAACCCAGCAGTTGTTGGTACTTTTATTTCATTCCATTATAGTTGCAATACTTACTAGGCAGGTATAACATGACACAATACACCCCAGTTCCACCAATTGTTGGCACTTTTATTATCCATTCCATTGTAGTGAAGCTGATTACTAGTCACATATTAAGTCAAATTTATAGCACTACTTTAGTTATGCTTGTCTATGATCGAGATACTGTGCTCCAAGTCGTCCATAACCGCGGACACGGCTTTCAGAAAGATTTACCCAGCAGGGGTGCACAAATAGCAACACACACACGATCAACCTCGGAAAAACTAAATCAAAGCCCAACGAGGCTTTCATGACAAAGCAATCATAGGATTCATAAAATATTTCAGGGGGCCACCCCACTAAGCTACCCGCAACGAAGTTGGCCGGCTCCGGAACGGACCCAGGGTTTGTGACGACGGCTGTAAACGACTGGGAACCCGAAAGTGTGACTGGGCTTGTCGATACCGCGAAAACGTGGCACGATCCAAAACAGTACAGGTGCTCCACGCACAATCTTAAATAAAGCAGTAAAGCATGGCATAAGTATAGGATAGTAATAAAGACCCAAACTAGTTTGTGGCCCCAAGAAATAAGAAATGAATCAAGCCCCAAACATGTATCAAGTACTCGGGGTCCTACGGGACACAAGTGAGCGTGGAAGAACCAAATAACATCTATTGCCCACTAATGCCTATGCATTAGTTATATCTATTCCTAGCAATTTAATAGTTGTATTTAAAGTCATGATCCTCTCCACCGTAAATCATATGACAACATTCCACCAACTATGTGGTACTTCACGACACGGGATCGCACTTGAGAAAGCGACTACGACTCGCAAGACCATCTATCTACCAAACAACAGGTAATAGGAGGTGTCCAAGGCAATATAAAGGTTGCACGGAATATATCTGGTACGGAACACTAAAGCATCACGACACGGATAGCAATAGATCAACAGGAGGAAATAAAGACTATAGATGCAAAATAGGTAGAAAGAAGGAGAATGTTCGCCTGGGAAACACAGCCGATGGTTCATATCCGAAGGACTTGTCGATACTCGCATCCACTCAATGGCCTAATTCGGGTACACTAAAAGAAACATCGGGTACACTATTTAATACTACGGCAGAAGATCGGCATGATGCATATATGATGTATGACATGGCAAAGATGCGATGCAATTAGGCAATATTAAGCGGAACCGGGGTCCCGATAATTAATTAGGAGGTTCATGTTGTTTAGCTACCCCACAATTTAAATGTTCGCTTAGCAAGGCGAAACATGGCATCGGTTCGCTACACAGATTTAAATGGAGACAATATAAGACTAAAATAGCCCGCATATGTCTCCATATTTAATTTAGGTGAATCGCCTAAATACCCCCAAACCATGATGATATGAATGCGAGATGAATGATTTAATGCATCAAGTATAAATCATTCATAAAAATAGGGCTCGGATAGGGGTCACACATCAAGGGTCGAAGATCTTGGCTTTGAAGAGGGTTCGGGTTCGGTCTCGCACTCCGGGATCGGTCTTCGGGCTCCATGTAGGTGATCTCAGGGTCTTGGCATCTTCGGGTCCGATAGGCCGATCTTGTCGTTCGACGTCCCTAAAGGAGACCTTGGGGTTTCTGGTTCCCTTTTCGATGATGAACTTGAATTAGGCACCGGTGACCTTGTGCAGATCTTCGGGTCCTCGTCTTGGGTCGATCTCGGTCTCTCGAACAACATAGGTAAGTTGCTGCAGATGAACCGAAGCATCCGGGATCAACGCCACCTACTTCCCAACCACGCCAGAACATCTATTCACCAACAGGACAGCACCAACCCGAACGTGGCAACGAACAGAAACATGAGTGATGGGGCAGACCCGCGGGCTTGCTGTAGACGTCCGGACGATGGGGTGGTCGTGCGCGCAGGACGACGGAGGTCTTGGCGACGAACAACACCAGAGGGATAGCTAGAGTTCCGCTGGTCGACGAGGAGGGTGGACAAGGGTGCTCGGAGACGGACAGCGCGGACGTGTCGATGTGGAGGACGGCCGGGGACGGGCTCAAGGCGGTACGGCGCTAGGGGAAAAATCTGCAGGGAGACGCGGCCGACAGCGAGACTAGAGGCGAAGACGGTGGCGCACGCGAGGCGGTCGACAGGGAGCTCTGCGGGCCGGGGATATTCGCGCGGGATGCAGCCAAGGCGGGGATGCGACCGGGCTCCAACGGCACAGAGACGAGCAGGGGAGGCACCGGTGGGCGGGGTCGTGAGCGACGAGGAGGGCTCCTGCGAGGCGGGGTGACGACGGCCCGAGGGAACCATGTCACGGCGGCGGCGACGATGTGGCGGAAGGGAGGTGGGAGGGAGGCGGCGGTGGAGAGAGATGCTATCGGCGGCTCTTGGTGTGGAGAGGATCGAGGCGGGGCGGTTGGTGAGGTAGAGGGAGAGACAAGGAAGGGGCTGTGGGTGGGGCCCGTGTGGAGCATACGTGCGGGGCGCGACCTGGTGCGTGCGAGACGTGGTCGTGTACCGCGGGCAGGGTCATGGCGTGTCAACATGTAGTGTGTGCAGTGTGTGCTGCACAGATGCGGCGCGGTGCATCGAAAGTGTGGAGGCGGCGTGTGGTGGTTAGGGTAGCGTTAGCTAGGGTTTTCGGTGGGGTGGTAGTTGGCTGGCTGCTGGGCTTTGGGCCTGGCAGCTCTCTGACTCCCGCACAAAACATTTTTTTTTAAAACTTATTTTATTTGTTTTATTTTCAGAGAGGCTTTTGTAAATAGTTTTTAGACAAATAAAATATCCGGAAGGGACCGGGGTTTTGGATTTGAATAAAGACAGGGTATTTAGAAAACAAAGATAGACTTTTTGGAAAATAGTTTTAGGCAAACATATGCATAATGATGACGATGCTCAAATGTAATGTGACATGATGACATGAGCATGCGGTCATGATGATGCACAAAACAAAACAACGAGCGACTTTCTAGTAGTGGTTTTATCGGGGTGCTACACATATTGCCATGGCCTACCAAGCAACATATGGCACACGGTCATTGGGACTACATCACACTCCATCTTGTCTTTGTATGGTCCAATTGAGAATGTTACCGAGACAGTGTGCTTGATCTTCACGGACCCTTCGTCACTTAGCCTTTTCACATGGTAGGGGTGCTTGTGTGGATGGAGGGTGAGATTGAGCTTTTCACATAGCTCGGTGCTTTCTAGATTGTGATAGCTCCCTCCATCAATGGTGACTTTGATGGATTTCCCATTGATGCCGGCAAGTGTTTGGAAGATGTTGTATCTTTGTTCTTTGTGCTCTTGGGATTGAGTAGTCAAAACTATTGTGACGAGCTCACACATGAGGAGCTCTTGATCATCTTCAACATGTTGCCTTGCGAGTGATTCCTTGACTCTTGCGTCAAATTCTTCTTCACTCAAGTGTTCCTCTTCATCATTGGCATGGATGAACAAGACTTTGGTATTGCCACATTGGAATGACTTGTGTCCTTTTCCTCCACACTTGTAGCATCGTCCTTCGAACGATGGGCCATCCAATGGTTGCTTGCCACTTGGGGGTGGTTTCCCTTGAGGAGTTGTGGGCTTGAAATGAGGCTTGGAAGTACTTGAGGAGCTTACTTTGATGTTTTTTGGGTAGTGGTTAGAGCTTGCTTGTAGGTGAAGTATGTATTTGGCTTGTTATACTTGATGTCCTCTTGCACTTGACGTTCGGCCTTCACCGCATTGTGTACAATATCAACCATGTTGTTGTACTTTTGGAACTCGGCGATGCGCTTGATTGGATGGTTCAACACAATGAGGAAGCATGCCATTGTTTGATCTTCACGCTCTTCGATGTTGGCGCGGACAACGTTGAGATCCATTTTCTTGAAGTACTCTTATATGGTTTTTGTCCTTTCGTTAAGCATTTCAAGCTTGTTAAAGAGGTCGCGCGTGTAGTGCGAAGGGACAAAACAGGATCGCATATGATCCTTCGTATTTTGCGAAGTGTTGATTAGAGGCTCTTCCCTTTCTTCTCAAGCAACTTGAACTTGTTCCCACCAAAGGTTAGCTTAATCATCAAACTCGAGGGATTCCATGGCAACCATCTTCTCATCGCTATAATTGTGGATGCAGAAGATCTGGTCAACTTTTAGAGCCCATAAAAGATATTCTTTAGGATCATCGGAACCAGTTAACTTGGTCATGGTGAACTTGAGCTTACCAAAAGTTTCTTCCTTGTTGCGGTCACGTAAATGACAGTTTCCATAATGGTGTAGGTCCTCATCATTCAAGCACTCATGTCAACGAGCTTGGTGATGTTGTTGTTTCTCTTGGGGTGGTTGTGCCTCATTTGGAGGAGGAGGAACTTGGTCCTCGTGACGTTGTTGAAGTGCTTGGGACTCTTGGTGCAGTTGAGGCAGTTAAGGAGGCTCTTGTCACGGTTGTGGACGAGGTTGAGGCATTTGGGGCCTCACGATGATGATTAAGGTCTGGAGCCTCTTGATGTGGTTGCGGAGGTCGAGGAGGCTCATTCCTCGACTATTGACATGGGTTAGTAAAGGAATATGCCCAAGAGGCAATAATAAAGTGGTTATTATCTTATTCCTTGTTTATGATAAATATTTATTTTGCATGCTATAATTGTATTAATTGGAAACGTTAATAGTTATGCCTCTCTTATAAACTAGCTCGTTGATTAGCAAGATGATCAAGGTTTCCTGATCATGGACATTGGATGTTGTTAATAACGAGCTCACAACATTAGTGAATGATGTGATGAACATTCATCCGAATTATAGCATTACAATCAAATTCATTGTGTTTATATTGCTATAACATCATACGAAGTAATCTTAGTCCTTAGACCATGAGATCATGTTAATTACTAACACTAGAAGAGTACTTTGATAACACCAAACGTCACACCATAACAGGGTGACTATAAAGGTGGGTTTGGGTACTCTAAAAGTGTTACGTTGAGGCTCATGGATCAAGAGTGGGATTTGTCCATCCCGATGACGGATAGATATACTAAGGGCCCTCTCGGTGATATCACATTGAAATAGCTTGCAAGCAAGTGATGTGATCACTAGAATGTTATATCATGGGAACGAGAAAAGAGTGCATGTCGGTAACGAGATCAAACTAGGTATGGAGATACCGATGATCAAATCTCAGAAATGTAATATATCATGAGACAAAGGGATTGAATTACATGCGTAAAAGGTTCTCACGATCACAAAAGTCATCGTTGAATGTGTGGGAGTCAGTATGGATCTCCAGGTCCCGCTGTTGATTATTGATCATAGAAAGGTCTCGATCATGTCTGCATTATTCGTGAACCGTAGGGTGACACACTTAAGGGACACCGACACCATTGGGGCAAATATGAAAGCACTGGAATCATTTCGATAGAAACCGGAATTGTTTCGGGTGAAATTGCAGAAACTGGCTCTGCATGTGATATTGAAATGTTGTAGGGGGTTTTATGTGAATGTTTGTTAATTAAAGTAATTAACAAAATTCTGAATAAATAAATAAAAGGAGTTTTATTTAATGAGAGATTACATTAAATTTGGTGGAAATTTAATGGGATTTGACTGGGGCTTTCAATGGAGGAAATGGAGAGCCATTTGTGTGAGTGGGAGCTCCACTCACATGAATGGAGGAAGAGGTAGGGGCACCCTCTTTGGCCGCCGGCCATGGCCCTTGGCTCCCACCTCCTCCTATAAAATGAGCCCCTCCTCTCACTTCTCACACACACCTCCTCGTGAAGGATCTCTCCCCCTCTAGAAATTATTCCCCATGGTCTTGGATTAGCGAGATACATATTCTCAGTGGCTTTATCTGGAAAGGAGTTGCTTCTTCTGCTGCTTTGCTGGAGCGAAGGATGGAGGTTGTCGGGGTACTGGACATGTGTGTGATCACGGATGCGCCGCTGCCTTGCGGTGCTGGACTTCATCATGATCTTGAGATCGGCAAGTGTACGACTACATCAACCACGAAATAAGTTTTGTTAACAATGCTTTGTCGATCTTAAAGGGTATGTTCTATGGATGTATATCCACCCTTTGCTTGTATCTAGAAGATAGATCTTGGCGTATAATAGTTCCCATCGTAGGAATTTTTTTTCTATGTTGCGAACCCAATAGTGGTATTAGAGCCTGGTCTATGCGTAGATGATTTGCACGGGTAGTAAACATAAGAGTATGTGGGCAATGATGATCATTTTTATTGCATCTTCTATGTATTTTGGATATCGGTGGCGTAGTGGGATGAAGCGGCCCGGACTAACTTTACATGTCCTCGCACATGAGACATGTTCCACGATTGACATGCAACTAGTTTTGCATAAGTGGCTAGCGGGTGTCTGTCTCTCCTACTATAGCCAATATCTAATTTACAACGAGTTGCTAATAATTTGGTTATCATCGTTGTGGTTCCATGTTCGTAGGTAAGACCGGTTCTATCTTCGAAAGCCCTAAGACACGTAAAACTTGCAATGGATAAATTAGAAGCGTCTAGTTTAGATTGTTGTTGGGCTGGCGTCATGATATGGTAATGTTGTAAGTTGATATATAGTTGATACTATTGCAACACACCTAACGTGTAAATTCCATAGGTCTTGGCCTTACACACAAACGAATGTCAAAGATCATACCATGATGCACATGATGGTGATCAAGTGCAAGAACCATATCATTTCACTTTACACATTTGATGCTTGCATATTATATTGCTTGTTTGGCGTTTTAGTAGCATTATAAGATGATCCCTCATTTAGATATCAAGATAAAAATGTGTTCTCCCTTATGTACACACCGTTCTATGTTTTGCCGCTTCAAGACATCACGTGATGATCGGGCGTACTTGAATCCACGATCATAAATGGGTGTAAGATAGTTTTACACACGTGAGTACTAAGGTTCTTACTTGGCGAGCCTAGCATGTATAGACATGGCCTCGAAACATGGACTGAAAGGTTAAGCATGAGTCATATAGTTGATATGATGCCCATATTGGTGCTCGCCTTTGAAGCTACACCGACTCACGTGATGATCGGACTTCGTGTAGTGGATTTGGTTCATGTAATCACCAAAACAACTCGAGGGATGTTTGTTTGGAGTGGGAGTTCATTTGTAATTTTGATTACTCGAACTCAATTTATCATAAACTAAAATCAAAGTGAATTTGCATAATTTGTTGTAGTCATTGGCATCCGTTTACTACCTTGTGCTTAGCTTTAATTGAGATAATAGAACTATAGAATTCTGGATATCTACTTTACGAACTGGTATTGTATTGTTTTGAATGTCAATATAAAGTTTAGAAGTCCTATTGCAAACTTTCATCAAACTCTATTTACTCCATGAATTTGAATAAGTAGTATTAGACCAAGAGTAACAATTCTAGTGTTAGTATCTGAAGTATCATGTTTGCCTCCATGATTCTTGATATTCAAATAATGTTTTAATATCGAGGTTATCTAGGAGCTGAAAGAATTGTTTCAGAAACCATCATGTATGGAAGAATGGTTGCAATATGATAGAGTATAATTTGGCAAAATACATGTTCTCATATTGTATGAGAATTTGTGAAGGTTGGAGACGCTAGACGTCCTAATCTCCCAAAAAGGTTTTGGGAACTGACATTATACTCACGGTTCGTCCTTATAGGCTATAGTAGCTTGATCATGAAAGTTGTCATGATAAGGATGAATAGAAGATGTAGGTAAAATGTTTACTACACTAAAAGATTACTAAAGAATGGATTTTTTGAAAGAACGCCAAACATTTGATGATGGTGATCAACTTCAAAGTGCAAGTCCAAAGGTATTGGTATTTGACTATACACGCTTTGGACTATGTGCCATGTGTATGGTGCCACTATTTATGTTGATAGATTCTTTTAAAGGAAAAGGAAATGCTGAAAGAGAATCTATAAAATATTTGGCGGAAAAGAAAAGAGTGGAAATGTCCAGCTAAGGTATATGATGATATACATGTTATGGTTGTATTGTTTGCTAGTTAAACAATGTGGTTCTTGGGTATTTGATACCGAATTGGTTGTGTGAAATGTCATACAGAACAACGCAATTCATGAACTATAATGGCCTAAGTAACTAGCAAAAGAATATGTGATGATGCTCATCGAAAACAAATAAAGTTTTATTATGTTTCTCGTTGACATCAAAGCTTGCATTCAAGATTTGTTTGAAATAATTGTTATTTTGTTCCGGTATTATGAGAACAATGGTTGTTCAAATAATTACCATGTTCCATAGAAGATGGATGAACTTTTACAAGTCTAGTTGGATAAATCACGTCTATAAAAACTAATGCTAAAATGTTGCAAGACAAACGATTGAAAGATCACTTACGAAGTGACATCGCCATTTAAATTATATTGGAAAGAAAACATGAGGAAACTCCATGTTGATGGATTTTTGGAGTCTTTAATTTTGATGAAATGACGCTTGTGAGACTTTCCTCGAGATAATTGAAACTCCGTTCATAGGCCAAAAGGGAACGGTTGACTAACTTATTGGAAATTGTGCATATTTATGTATATAGTCCATTATATGTAGCCATGTGCGGTGGATATTTCGACTTCATATGCTTTCTCTGAAAATTTGAGTGAATATATCTGTATATTTACTTAATAAGGAAGAAGTATGAAACATTTGAAAATTGTTCAAAGACTTTCAAGATGAAGTGGAAAACCATTGTAACAAGAAAATAAAGAGTTTATGGTTCGATCATAAAGGAAGATATTTGAGTTACATGTTTAGCAAAACAACTAAGATTTAAGGAATTGTTCCATGATTTGTGTTTCCCGATAAACTACAGGAGTATGGTATGTTCGAGAGATCAAATAGAACCTTGTTTTACATGGTAAGATCAAAGGTATCTTTTGTAAAACTGCCAATATGTTTTAAAGATCAAAGCTTTAGAGACTACCCCCTTTACACTGAAAAGATCACCATCATAATCCGTTGAAATGACACCATATGAGTTATGGTTTGGGATAAAACCCGAGTTGTCTTTTCTTAAATTTTGGTATGTTATGCATAAGTAAATTGTTTACAACCAAAGTCGGATAAGCACGTCTTTGTAGGTTATCCCAAAGAATTTGTTGGGTATTCCTCCATAACACCGAGGACAAAAGAGTTTGTCGCTTGGAACGTGAAGTTTCTTGAGAAGGAATTTTTCGTGAAAAGTTAAGTGGGAGGACGATAGAACTTTGATAAGGTTATTGGACCTTAGCTATATGTGTTGAGTAGTGCAGCGCCGGAAAGTGTCCCGGTGGCGGCCACAATGCTCATGGCTCCCGTAATTAAAAAGGTTGTGATCTCGGAGATTAGGGTTCCTATTTGAACCATGTGGGTCGGTAAGAATAAAATAGTAAGATTTTAAACACAAGTCATTATTGTTTTGACAATGATGAACCGACTACATGCAAAGAAGCGATGATGTGTCCTGACTCCATAAAATGACTAAAATTCATAAAATCCGTGATAGTTTCCATACACGAGAAATCAAGTTTTTTAACTTGGAAAACCCTCCAAAAAGGTGTGAAGCCTATTGGTCGTATTTGGATCTATAAAGAAATAGACATGGATGTTTGACATCTATGAAATAGTCGACATGTCGGAAAAGAGTTTACGACTATGTTCAAGGAGTTGACTATGACAACATTTGATCTTTCATAGCGATATTTAGTCTTGACATATAATTTGGTATATGGTACTTGAACAAACAAAAAAATGTTCTTCTAATAGAATGGTTACCTAGGACGTGTACATGAAATGGTCTGAAGGGTTTTGTTAATTCAAAGTATGCTAAAAGGGCATGCAAACTTCAATGGTTGAAGTGAGCATTGCGTAGTTGGAATCTTCACCGTGATGAATCTGTTAAAAGGTTTAATTTCATCAGAGATGATGAAGATGCTTGCATTTGCAAGAAATTAAGTGGGAGAGCTGACACATAATTCTAATACATTATATAGAGGACATATTGTTGATTGGAAATGATGTATCTTTTATTGACACAAGTTAAGAATTTTAGTAAAATTGGATTTCGATGAAAGACTTGGGCAAAACCGGAATATTTGGCATCAATGTCTATATGGATAGATTGAGGCGCTAATATGGTTGTGCTAGATGTACATATGTGAGATATTGAAAGGGTTCAATATGGAAATGACAAGAAAGGTTCTTGCCGCATGGAAAGGATTGAATCAAGATTCAAGTGTATTGACACTTGGCGAGTGAAATCACATGAATACTTTGATCAATAATACTGTGATATGTACATATCCAAATATGTCCTATGATCTAAATGTTGTGAGCATATACCAGAATCATAAGATGATCATTGGACAATAGTAAAGATATTCTTATTGATGTAGCCTGTCATGTGGACGCTACTACATCTACAATGCCAAGTCCCCAAGATCGTCCCCAAGTCAACCAAGAAGCCGGACAAGGAGAAGCCACCTCCAAAATCGGAGTCTCTGGCCCTGACGTCCGGAGTCTCCGGCCTCCAACACCATAGTCTCCGGCCCGGACTCCGGCCCTGACTCCGAACTCGCCCCTAGAGTGTTCAGTACACCCCTCCGGAGAAAAGCCCGGAGAGCGACGTCCACTGTGGAGTCTCCGGCCCTCAAGCCCAGAGTCTCCGGACTCCAACCCTAGAGTCTCCGCCCCTAGACTCTGGACTGCCGCCTGGAAGTCTCTGCATGCCACCCCGGAGTCTGCTCCGGAGACCACGCTCCACCCCGGAGTCTCCGGCCCTGCACACCGGAGTCTCCGGTGTAAGTGGAATGGCCCTGCGCGCCTTGAGATGGGCCTTGGCCATGTACCCCTCTATTCCACCCCAAACCCTAGTATTATTGCCTAAACTACCCCTTGTTAAGTGCATGGCCTATATATAGAGCCCCCACCCCCTCATGTATCCCTTAGGCATAGATGATAGACTAAAGACAACCCCCTTTGTGGAATCTCTAGTTTTGCCTCATCCCCTTACCAAAGGGGATCGACTATCGTCACCACCTCGTTGGAGTTTGCATCGCGCCTCCCTTTTTGTACAAGGCCTTGGCATCGGTGTCCCTTTGCCAAGACGTCAAGACCCTCTCCAAGGTGTTCTTCCCTCTTCGCGTGGGATCGAGGGAGCATGTTGACCGATCTTTCCTTGCGAGGATTATATCGGACCGGTGGTCGTCGGCGAGAGCAATCGGCCTTCTATCGTGTGAGTTTTGCGTGTGTTCATCGTGTTCTTCGCGAGGTGTACGTCCACTTCCGCTACCTTCTCCCTTTCCCCTTGCTTTCCCATCGATTTGACCACGAGATCCGTGAAGATGAGGCCACCCACGGGGTTACCCCATAACATCTGGTATCAGCAGCTTTTGGTTGCCACGGATTTCTCATCGATTTGGTCTTTTCCCTATAAATTCAAAAATTCCACCAAAAATAGCCCCAATTCGTGTTTTGGATCGATCTATGATTTGAGTATGTTTTGGTAGGTTTAGATCCGTGGATTACTTGCTAAACTTGTTGATCTACCTTCCCCTGCGTTTCCATAGCCTAATTCCTTGATTTCCCCCCTTAATTTGTGGTTTTTCCACCAAAACGCATCCCATTCGAGTTCTGGACATGATTCAGACCCTGACCCCGGAGTCTCCGGCCTCGGACCCTGGAGTCTCTGCCCCCCCCCCCCCCCGGAGTCTCCGGCCCTGCACCCCGGAGTCTCCGCCCCCTGCTGACAGAAAAATCTGCTTCACGGTTTTGAGCATAATTTTTGCATACGAACTCGGATTTTGGTGTTCTTTAGCTCGTTTTGAAGAGGAGAACGAGCTCTATATCATAATATCTGTGGTTAATGCTATACACTCCATACAAATTCCGTGAGCAAGGTGGAATCCACCAATAAAGGGTGAAGATCGGCGAGGAAAGGTATTAAAGTTCCGTGACTTCTCCCCACTTGCTTTCCTTTGTGAGCTACTCTATCTTTGTGTTCAACAAATACCTATTGAGACTAGTTCCTCCTATGATTTCTTGGGCTATGCACATTTCATACATTGTAGAATTCGGAGCAAAAGTTGTGAGCGTGCTATCTCATATAGTTACCTTGTATAGTTGTTGGCACAAGAAAGAGGGAAGTGAAAAATAAAAGAAAAAGAGAAAAAAATAGAAAAAGAAAAAGAAGAAAAAGAAAGAAAGAAAGAAAGAAACAAGTGCCTCATAGAATAGGAAGCGGAAGCTCGATGAACATCAAATAGGTGGTACTTTTTGTGCGTATCTTGTAGCCCACCAATTTTATTTTAATCGAACTAGCGTCTCTCCTTGTACTTGTGCGACACGAGCTTATAGTCTTCGCTAGGTAATTATTTGGTTCTTAGCTCACTTTCTCCGTCGCACAAGTCCCATTTATCCCACCATGTGAGTTTCCTTGTACATAATTTCTATCTTGTGGATTGACTTGTTTGCTTTGTGATCATCGTGGTTCTTTATTTGCCATCACAACATCTTGATTTCGGGTTATTCTTGGACATGCCACTTTCCATACCTATCCACCATAAGCTTTGTGTGTGTGGTTTTTAGTGGTTAGTTGGTTTTGGTGTTCCATGTGAACTTCACTTTGCTTGGTTTTGATTGCTCTCAAGTGTTTCCACTTGCACGATACTATCTTCCAAGGTAAAGTAAGGTTTGACGTTCCATCCCTAACCCCCTACCAATTCCATATACACCACTTGGTCTTGTGAATCATATCTAGGGACTCCAAAACCGAGGATGATATCTATGAAGAATCCATGATGAGCCACCACGACTACGACTCCACAAGTATAGAGGACATGATGGAGCACTACACCGACAATGGCTCCGCATACTTTGAGGACCCGGAGCATTTCACCTATGACGGATCCACATGAATGGAAGACATGTAGCATTTCATCAACTATGGCTCCTCAAGCATGGAGGACTTGGAGCTCTACATTAGCAATGACTCCACATGCATGGAGTACATGGACCACTACACCGACAATGGCTCCTCATGCTTGGGTGATATGGAGTACTACATCAACAATGAATCCCCAAGCATGGACGACTTCGAGTGCTTCAACGATGATGCCTCACCAAGCACGGAGGACATGGCGAACTTCAACCACTTCGAGGGCTCTTCCATGATCCATGAAGAATACCTCCACCGCTTGGAGATGGAGGACTATTAGGCCAAGCTAGCGGAGACGCATTATCAAGAAACCATGACCTTCAAGGCCAAGCGTGCCACACCAAAGGGAACCACCTACTTCGATGATCCACCTCCAAGGCATCAAGCGGCACCATCTACATGGCGTCATGCACCACCATCTCCAAGGCGACGAGCGCCATCACCTCCAAGCCGCCAAGCACGACCATCTCCAAGGCGTCAAGTGCATCTACCTCCAAGGAATCATGTGCCATCTACTCCAAGAAGAGTGGTGCCCAAACATCATCTTCCAAAAGAGGTGCCACGAAGCAAGAATCTTCATCGACATACATCCTCTAGAGATCATCACCAACATCAAGAGGATACAAGACGTCGTTCAAGGGATATTCGCCATGAAGACAGACAATACATGTTGAGAACCATCCATAATGCCCAACCAAGCTCAAGAAGGCACCACCATCAAAACAAGAGTGCCAAGGAAAAGGGTCATCGTCGCAAACATCATGTGGATGACCAAGTGCTTCTCCAACATAAACATTCGGCAAGGCACGCCAATGACCTCCATCGACACCATCATAAGGCACCTTCAACTACTAGTGTCACCACCAAAATGGGACCAAGAGCAAGCCTTCTTCCATGCCATCAAGCTTCAACACCAAGACTTCAAGTTCAAGAGGAAGCATCCAACTACAAGAGCTTCAATGCAACTTCTTCTTCAAGCACTCCAAGAATGTCATTCAAGCAAGAGATGGACCTCTACTTCGCCAAGTTGGACGAGGCCATCAAAAACATGACCCCCCAAGAGATAGAAGAAAACAAGTTTCTTTGCCAACAAGTGGATGCAAGAGCAAAGATGGTGTCAAGGATCAATAATTACAATTTGAGTGCATCCACCACAATGGCACCCAAAGTACAAGGCGACGACAAGGTCGAGAATGGTGAGCATGGGATTTTACCTTCACCAAAAGAGGCGCATGGAGTTCAGAGGACCAAGCCTATCCCTACATGCTTGAGTGATGATGTGGTACCAATCCCATGTAAGTATGAGATCCACTTAGCACACTTGAGTGAAAACAAGAGTGAGATGAGCAACTGCACCATATGTGAGATTGAGTGCTTCCACTTGGAGGGAATGAGTGATACACCGAGTGAGTTCAGAGTGGTAGTTGATAGGTCATGTGAGACCACTTTGATTTCTAACGACTTACCCTCTACCTCTAGTGTGTTTTCTCATGATGTTCTAGGTTCCATGGATTAACAAGCACCAAGCTTGGAGATGATGATGTCTCCGACCGAGAAAATGTACATGGTGGATAAAGATGATGCCATCCGCATACATGATGAAGAAGTCGCCCACATGCAGGCCAATACTACCACAACACCCACTTCATATGAGAGGTATGAACAAGGTAAGAATACAAGTGTTGATGATGCCATGATCCCACTAGTGGATATCATGACTTGTGATGATTGGCATAATATGGATGATGTTTGTGATATCACATATGCTTCATTGATTTTTCCATGTGATACTTTGCATTTGCATAATGTTGAGCATGTGAAGTTATTTGATTGTGATGATGTTGCCATAGACATGCCATGCTCTAAACATTACATTGATGATATCATTGCTTACACTTTGTGGAACAGTTTCTCTTTCAAATGTTTGTCTTGCAATGATGATGAAAATGATAACCCTCGGGCAATGCTTTGTCATGGTTGTTTTACAATTTCTCCCGTTGCTAGCAATAATATGGATGATTGCTCTTTCACTTGTTTTGCTTGCAACAATAATTCTCATATGGTTTCTTTTGAGATGGCCCCCATAGCTTTCTCAAATTTTGGAGATTTTGATAATTGCCATGATAAGCATGTTTCCCACTTGCAAACTCACCATGCATCTATTTCATACTTGATTAACACTCATGGTGATGTGCACAAGAAGATATATGTCATGATGGATGATGTATTTCTCTACCATGCACACACATTCTTCCTTTTGTGTATGATGTGTGTAGGTACCCGCACAAGAATGTCAACCTCGGTTGAGAACGAGTTGACAAAAAGAGCTCTAGAGAGAATCCCCCAAGTAAGTTCAAGATCGAACCTAGCTCTGATACCTTTTGCATGCTTTGCATCTTTCATGTTGACAAATTTCTCTTTCCTATGGTTAGCTTGCAAGCATGTTAATGGTAATCGTTCACCTTGTGACAATAATGTCTTGTTGCTTATGGATATTGATGTTGTGTGTGTTGTCACAAAAATGTTGAACAATTTCTCTTTCCAATGTTTTGTGTGCAACCATATTGCCATTTTGAGCATGTATTGTCATGAGAGCTTCCAAGTCTCTCGTATTGTTGTTGCAACAAACATAAGGACCACTTGATCTTTCATATGCTTTGTTTGCAAATATGTTTTTTAGCTTCCACTTGCTATATTCATACCCCCATGATCTTTGCTTTTGATGATATGTGTATGGTATCCAACATACTGAACAATTGTTCTTTCCAATGGTTATCTTGCACACATAATGACGTTGCGTTGGATATCTTTCCTCATGTGTTTTTGCTGAATTCTCCTATCCTTGCATCAAAGATGTTGACCAGTATTTTAGTCCATTGCTTTGAGTGAAACACTAAGACGTTATATGGAGTTTTCGAGTTCCCACATTTGGATGATGTTCAATTAACTTCCATGCACTTTGACCTCGCATACGCATTTCATTTGTGATACTTGAGTTGTGCTAATAGTGTTGTGACAAGAATGGACATGCCACAAATGACATGCTCCTCTATCACACACAAACATATTTTGCTTGGTCTTTGTTGTGTGAAGGTACAATTGCATACGCGTCAACCTCTATGGACAAAGAGTTGACAATACAAATCGAATAGAGTTACCTAGGGCTACCCTTCAATGAGCTATCTCTACATTATAAGGTGACTTCCTTCTACTTGAGGACTCATGCTATAATCTTCATGAATTGGCTACTCTTTGAGTGTTGCTCCGCTTTTGTTGTGAGCTTTGTAGGCTTCATGGAAGGTGAAGGAACATTGAAGAGTTGCCTCATCAAGCTTCTCAAGGACGACTATATGGTGAACCCCAGGATCAAGAAGGTCTCTCGACATCATCTTCTTAGTGATGACCATGATGAGTCGAGGACGACTCTTTTTGAAGGGAGGAGCTGATGCAGCCTGTCCTGCGGACGCTACTACATCTAGAACACCAACTCCCCAAGACCGTCCCCAAGTGAACCAAGAAGCTGGACAAGGAGAAACCACCTCCAAATCTGAGGTCTCTGATCCTGACGTCCGGAGTCTCCGGCCTCCAACATCGGAGTCTCCGGCTCGGACTCCGGCCCTGACTCCAGACTCGCCCCTGGAGCGTTCAGTACACCCATCCGGAGACAAACCCGGAGAGACCGTGGAGTCTCCGGCCGCACCGGAGTCTCCGACCCTCAAGCCCAGAGTCTCCAGACTCCAACCCTGGAGTCTCCGCCCCTGGACTCTGGCCAATACTCCGGACTACCGCCTGGAAGTCTCTACATGCCACCTCGGAGTCTACCCCAGAGACCACGCACCGCCCCGGAGTCTCTGACCCATCCCAGAGTCTCCGGTGTAAGTGGAATGGGCATGTGCACCATGAGCTGGGCCTTGGCCCATGTACCCCTCTATTCCGCCCCAAACCCTAGTATTATTGCCTAAACTACCCCATGTTAAGTGGCTAGCCTATATATAGAGTCCACACCCCCTCATGTATCCCTTAGGCATACATGATAGACTAAAGACAACCCACCTTTGTGGAATCTCTAGTTTTGCCTCATCCCCTTACCAAAGGGGATCGACTATCGTCACCACGTCGTTGGAGTTTGCACCGTGCCTCCCTCGTTGTACAAGGCCTTGGCACCGGTGCCCCTTTGCCAAGACGTCAAGACCCTCTCCAAGGTGTTCTTCCCTCTCGGTGTGGGATCAAGGGAGCACGTTGACCGATCTTTCCTTGCGAGGATTCTATCAGACCAGTGGCCACCGGTGAGAGAAATCGGCCTTATATAGTGTGAGTTTTGCGTGTGTTCATCATGTTCTTCACGAGGTGTGTGTCCGCTTCCGCTACCTTCTCCCTTTCCCCTCGCTTTCACATCGATTTGACCACGAGATCCGTGAAGATCGGGCCACCCACGGGGTTACCCCATAACACTTATGAGCTTTGGAAGAACTAAGAATATATCATGTATAAGTGATAAATAAAATTATTTCATTGTAAAGTGTTACATTGATACTAGTTTGTCACAAGATACAAATTAAATTTATCTCAATTTAAACTATGGGTGGCACAATGTAATGGAAGGGAGGTTCCATGATGGATTTGGATGAGTTCCAAAGTTGATACATTGTGACGGATACTACAACAAAAGGCTAAGTATATGACTGCTATAGTAGCAGCAAAGGAGGGAATTTGGTTAAGTAGTTTGGTATAAAACTAGGTTTGGTTCACAGTGGGCTAGTACTATGAAGATATATTGTATAAAAATACTATCAACATGTTTTAACCCAAAGGAACTAAAGGTCTCACGAAAGGACTAAATTTATACAATGCCATCTCATTTGAGAATGAGTGATGCGTAGAGACGCAAAGACATGCAAATACACGCGGACCTGAAAATTTCAGATCCGGAGATTTTGTTAACCACTAGAAAACGTGTATATACAACACAAGAAAGCCATAGGTGTTGAATGCACAAGTTTATAGACTAGATTATTGACTCTAGTGCAAGTGGGAGACTGAAGGGAAAATGCCCGAGAGGCAATAATAAAGTGGTTATTATCTTATTCCTTGTTTATGATAAATGTTTATTTTGAATGCTATAATTGTATTAATTGGAAATGTTAATGCATGTGTGTTTAATAAACAAATAAAGGGTTCCTAGTTATGTCTCTCTTATAAAATAGCTCGTTGATTAACAAGATGATCAAGGTTTCCTGATCATGGACATTGGATGTTGTTAATAACGAGGTCACAACATTGGTGAATCATGTGATGAACATTCATTCGAAGTATAGAATTACGATCAAATTCATTGTGTTTATATTGCTATAACATCATACGAAGTAATCTTAGTCCTTAGACCATGAGATCATGTTAATTGCTAACACTAGAAGAGTATTTTGATAACACCAAACGTCACACCATAACAGGGTGACTATAAAGGTGGGTTTGGGTACTCTAAAAGTGTTATGTTGAGGCTCATGGATTAAGAGTGGGATTTGTCCATCCCGATGATGGATAGATATACTTAGGGCCCTCTCGGTGATATCACATTGAAATAGCTTGCAAGCAAGTGATGTGATCACTTGAATGTTATATCACGGGAACGAGAAAAGAGTGCATGTCGGCAACGAGATCAAACTAGGTATGTAAATACCGATGATCGAATATCAGACATGTAATATATCATGAGACAAAGGGATTGAATTACATGCATAAAAGGTTCTCACGATCACAGAAGTCATCGTTGAATGTGTGGGAGTCAGTATGGATCTCGATGTCCCGCTGCTGATTATTGATTGGAGAAAGGTCTCGATCATTTCTGCATTATTCGCGAACCATAGGGTGACACACTTAAGGGATACCGACACCATTTGGAGAAAATATGTTTCAGATAAAGATTTAAGAAAGCGCTGGAATCATTTCGATAGAAACCGGAATTGTTTCGGGTGAAATTGCAGAAACTCGTTCTGCATGTGATATTCAAATGTTGCAGGGGTTTTATGTGAATGTTTGTTAATTAAAGTAATTAACAAAATTGTGAATAAATAAATAAAAGGAGTTTTATTTAATGAGAGATTGCATTAAATTTGGTGGAAATTTAATGGGATTTTGAGTGGACGAAATGGAGAGTCATTTGTGTGAGTGGGAGCTCCACTCACATGAATGGAGGAAGAGGTGGGGGAACCCTCTTTAGCCACCGGCCATGGCCCTTGGCTGCCCCCTCCTCCTATAAAATGAGCCCCTCCTCTCATTTCTCACACACACCTCCTCGTGAAGGATCTCTCTCCCCCTCTAGAAATTATTCCCCATGTTCTCAGATTAGTGAGATACATGTTCCTGGTGGCTTTATCTAGAAAGGAGTTCCTGCTTCTGCTACTTTGCTGGAGCGAGGGATGGAGGTCGTTAGGGTACCGGACATGTGTGCGATAACGAATGCACCGCTACTTTGTGGTGCTGAACTTGGTGGTGCTGGACCTACTGGACGTGCTGGTGATGTACCTGCTGGACTCGCTGGACTTAATCATGATCTTGAGATCGGCAAGTGTACGACTACATTAACCACGAAATCATTTTCTTTAATAATTCTTTGTCAATCTTCAAGGGTATGTTCTCTATGGATGTATATCCACCTGTTGCTTGTATTTAGTAGATAGATCTTGGCATATAATAGTTCCCATCATAGGAATTTTTTTATTTTCTATGCCATGAATCCAACAGTTAGGCACTTGGCCCTCTCAATGAATATCATGGTCTTGAGCCTCTTGACATGCTTGGTGAGGAGGCTCTACATGGTGACCATGGTACCAGCGTTGATGTTCATGACGATGCTGACGACAAGGAGGGTCTTCAAGAGCTTCATGTCAGTGATGACCTTGTTCTTCCAAATTGACTCATCACTTGTTGTTGAGTGAAGGGCTTGTGGTTGTTGACTATGGACTTGAGGTTCCACTCGAGGTTCTTCATGCGGTTGTTGGATCACTAGTGCTCTTTCATGATGACGATGTGCTTCTCGCCTTGAGGAGGAATCACCATCATAGCTTCACATTGCAGCGTGCCGTGGAGAAGGTAGATATTGTGAAGAGCTCACGGGTTCAACCATGGGGGCTTGATTGCATCTTGGAGCACTTGCACTAGGATCTTGTCGATGCGGAGAATGATTTCGTGAAGAAATTGAAGCACGAGAGTGGTGCCATGAAGAGTTCGAAGAGCTTGATGCACGAGAGAGGGGCCTTGTGTTTTGCCTGAGCTTGGCCATCGATTGTTGGAACGCTTTGTTTTGATAGGAGAAGTTGTGGTGCATGACCCTCATCTCTTGAGAAAGGCTCTCGAAGTGGTTGTCTATCCTCTTGAACTCCCTTTGAGTTTCTCCAAATTGCTCAGCTTGGCGCATCTCAAGGGCATTGCAACATTCACAGAACTCATCTGAATGTTGAAGTGGCTTGATTGCATCATGTATGGTCCTTCTTCTTGGGGGGAGGTTGACTCGTCTCATCGTGCCTATCCATGATGCAACACAAATAAGAATTGCATATGGAAAGGTAATATGTGGTGGGGGTTAGCCTTTTACCTCACCTTCAGGATTGTACCTATCTAGTAGCCACACTTGAGAACTATAAACTTGAAAAGTGAAATCGCAAATAAAGCTCACACTAAATAAGAACTAAAACTCGGAAAAAGCTTTTGGTGGAAGGTTGGATGGTGGAATGCCAAAGAAACAACCAAACAAAAATGATAGTCAAAAGTGGAGAAAATCCAACAAAACTCAAGTTAAAGGAAAAGGTCAACTCAAAAGGTGGCGGGTACCTATGACTATACGCACACGTGGAGATTATTGGGATTATCACGACTATGAAATTGAGTAAACAAAACGTCCTATCAAAAACTACGCTCAGTTGTCATGCCAATGCAAGGAGAGATGGTGGCTCGTTTGTAAAGAGAAAATGAGCAACGGATTTGTGCACTTGACTTGGCTGCTCTTATTTCTCTCTTGCTTACAAGCTTTAGTCTCTCTTATGTTATTGGAGGCTATGTATCTTTTATTTTTATCTTGCTCTTTTTCTAGTTTTTTATTTTTGCTCTCCCTTTGATGCTACCAAGACACTATTTCTTTTGCTATCACACTCTCACTATCCAAAGACAAGTGCACAATGCTCAAGCAAACACAAGATGAGCCACTCTCGGTGGGATAGGTACACACAATGGAATATATGGGGTTAATAAGGTGACGCAAGTTATACCTTAGTTGGTGATGATGTACTTGGCATCGGTGGTGGGGTTGGTGTTCGGGTCCCACGGTGTCGAAGGGCGTTGTTGGAGTTGATGATTTGCGGAAGCCTCGAGTTTGAACTGGGACATGCACATAAAACAAAAACAAACAAAGGAAATTAGCCAAAACAGAAAAGGGGGCAAAATGGCAAAATCAAGCATCGGGGCTAGAGACTCCGGGCTTCAACGCCGGATACTCTGGTCGTCCGGAGACTTTTATCTTCAGGGCCAGAGACTCCGAGGGTCGGGGTCTGCTGCATGAACTTGCTCATGTTCTTGAGCGGAAATCCATGCCTTGGTTCTCAAATCCGCGAAATATTTACCAAAATTGGGCTGGGAAACATAGGCAAAAGTTGTACCAACACCTTAGAGAAGATTTGGTTGGATCAAAACCACAAATAACATTCCAAAGATCGATCCAAAAGCAAATTTGGGGCTCTTTTGGGGCGATTTTCGAATTTATGGTGGATAGAAGAAAACAATTGTGGAGAAATTCAGGATAAATGAGGCTCTTGATACCAATATGTTAGGGGTTGCCCCTTAGGCTTTCCCGATCTTTCACGAATCTCCTTGAATCACGATGGAATCGTGAGGGGAGAGAGGGAGGATGAAATCCATGCAAACTCAAACACGAAGAACACGATGAACGCAACACACATGCGATACACAAAGCAACCTATAGCTCATGCCGGCGGCTACTGGTCTGACACAATCCATAGGATCGGTGGCAGTCAAGGACACACACACTCTCTAACCGACACGGTGAGCAGGAGGGTTGGTGAGATCTTGACAACTTGGAGAAGGAACACTGACTCCAAGGCCTTATACAACTTGAACGCACTATGGAAAAATCCAAGAGGTTGGTGACGATAGTTGGTCCCCTTGATTAAGGGGATCAGGCAAAACTAGAGATTCCACAAGGAGTTTCTGTTGGGTTCACGGCATAGGAAACAAAAAAATCCTACGATGTGAACAACTAAGCACCAAGATCTATCTACCTAGATACAATCAACGGGTGGATATACATCCATAGAGAGCATACCCTTATATAGGGTTAAAGCATTGTTAACGAGTTTGAACTCATGGATGATGTAGTCGTACACTTGCCGATCTCAAGATCGTGATGAAGTCCAGCAAGTCCAGCACAAGCAAGTCCAGCAGGTCCAGCATCACAAAGCAGCGGTGCATCCATGATCGCACACACGTCTGGTACCCCGGCAACCTCCGTGTCCTCTCTCTAGCAATGCAGCGGAAGAAGCAACTCCTTTCAATATAAAGCCACCGGGAACATGTATCTCGCTAATCCGAGACCATGTGGAATAATTTCTAGAGGGGGAGAGAGATCCTTCACGAGGAGGTGTGAGAGTGGAGGAGGAGGAGGTGCTCCTTTCACAGGGGAGGGGGGATGCCCAAGGGGCATGGCTGCCGGCCATGGTGGGTGCCCCCACCTCTCCCTCATTCATGTGGGTGGACCTCCCACTCACATAAACACACCTCCACTCACATGTCCACTCACATGCATTGAATTTCCACCAAATTTAATGCAAGCTCTCATTTAATAAAACTATTTTATTTATTTTATTCAGAATTTTGTTAATTACTTTAATTAACAAACATTCACATAAAACCCCTTGCAACATTTCAATTCACATACAGAAGCATTTTCTGCAAATTCACCCGAAACAATTCTAGTTTCCATCGAAATGATTCCATCGTTTTCTTAAATCTTTATCTGTAACATATTTGATCCAAATGGTGTCAGTATCCCTTAAGTGTGTCACCCTCGGTTCGTGAATAATGCAGACATGATAGAGACCCCTCTCCGATCGATAATCAGTAGCGGGACCTGGAGATCTGTACTGACTCCCACACATTCAACGATGACTCTAGTGATCGTGTGAACCTTTAACATCATAACTAAATCCCTTTGTCTCGCAATATATTACATTTCCGAGATTCGATCATCGGTATCTCCATACCTAGTTTGATCTCATTACCGACATGCACTCTTTTCTTGTTCCCGTGATATAACATTCTAGTGATCATATCACTTGCTTGCAAGCTATCTCAATGTGATATCACCGAGAGGGCCTAGAGTATATCTATCCATCATCGGGATGGACAAATCCCACTCTTGATCCATGAGCCTCTACATAACACCTTCGTAGCACTGAACCCACCTTTATAGTCACCATGTCACGGTGTGACGTTTGATGTTATCAAGATACTCTTCTAGTGTTAGTGATTGACATGATCTCATGGTCTAAGGACTAGGATTACTTTATATGATGTTATAGCAATATAAACACAATGAATTTGATCACAAATCTATACTTCAGATGAATGTTCATCACATCATTCACCAATGTTGTGATCTCGTTATTAACAACATCCAATGTCCATGATCAGGAAACCTTGATCATCTTGTTAATCAACGAGCTAGTTTATAAGAGAGGCATAACTAGGAACCCTTTAATTGTTTATTGAACACACATGTATTAACGTTTCCAATTATAGCATGCAAAATAAACATTTATCATAAACATGGAATAAGATAATAAGCACTTTATTGTTGCCTCTCGGGCATATTGCCTTCAGTCTCCGACTTGCACTAGAGTCAATAATCTAGTTTGTTAAACTTGCGCATTCAACACCTATGGCTTTCTGGTGTTGTATATACGCGTTTTCTAGTGGTTAACATAATCTCCGGATCTAACACTTTCAGGTCCATGTGTATTTGCATGTCTTTGCGTCTCTACACATCACTCATTCTCTAATGAGATGGCATTGTATAAATTTAGTCCTTTGGTGAGACCATTAGTTCCTTTGGGTTAAAACATGTTGATAGTATTGTCGTACAATGTATATTCATAGTACTAGCCCACTGTGAACCACACCTAGTTTGATAACAAACTACTTAACCAAATTCCCTCCTTTGCTACTACTATAGTAGTCATATACTTAGCCTTTTATTGTAGTATCCGTCACAATGTATCAACTTTGGAACTCATCTAAATCCATCATGGAACTTCCTTTCCATTACATTGTCCCACCCATAGTTTAAATTGAGATAAATTTAATTTGTATCATGTGACAAACTAGTATCAATGTAACACTTTACAATGAACTTCTTTTAACTATTTGTCACATATACATGATATATTCTTAGTTCTTCCAGAACTCATAAGAATATCTTTACTATCGTCCAATGATCATCTTATGAATCATTATGGTATATGCTCACAACATTTAGAGCATAGGACATATCTGGATATGTACATATCACGGTATACATTATTGATCAAAATATTCATGTGATTTCACTCACCAAGTGTCAAATCACTTGAATCTTTGATTCAACCCTTCCCATGCGGCAAGAACCATTCTTATCGGTTCCATATTGAACTCATTCAATATCTCATATATGTACGTCTGGCACAACCATATTAGCATCTCAATCTATCCATATAGACATTGATGCCAAATATTCCAGTTTTGCCCAAGTCTTTCATCGAAATCCAATTTTAATGAAATTCTTAATCCGTGTCCATAAAAGATACATCATTTCCAATCAACAACATGTCCTCTACATAATGTATTGGAAATATGTCTTAGTGCTCCTACTTAATTTATTGCAAATGCAAGCATCTTCATCGTCTCTGATGAAATTAAACATTTTAACAATTTCATCACGGTGAAGATTCCAACTCTGCTATCCTTACTTCAACCATTCAAGTTTGCATGCCCTTTTAGCATCCTTTGAATTAACAAAACCCTTTGGATCATGTCATGTACACGTCCTAGGTAACCATTCTATTAGAAGAACTTCGTTTTGTTTGTTTAACTACCATATACCAAATTGTATGTAGTGGTTGGTACATTAATCCGTCAAGACTATATATCGCTATGAAAGATCAAATATTTTCATAGTCAACTCCTTGAACATTGTCGTAAACTCCTTTCCAACATGTCGACTATTTCATAGATGTCAAACATACATGTATATTTCTTTATAGATCCAAATATGACTGATAGGCTTCACGTCTTTCTGGAGGGTCTTCCAAGTTCAGAAACTTGATTTCCCGTGTATGGATACTATCACGGATTTTATGACTTCTAGTCATTTTATGGAGTCAGGGCCCATCATCGCTTCTTTGAATGCAGTCGGTTCATCATTGTCAAAACAATAATGACTTCTGTTTCAAATGTTACTATTTGATTCTTACTGACCCACATGGTTCAATAGAAAGTCTAGTCTCCGAGATCACAACATTTGTAATCACGGGAGCCATGATGGCTATGAAATATAGCCATCTACATCCACATGTAAACTGGATATTTTTCATATTTTTGATGAAATATCTCTCTAAACCCTACCACTAATGCCTAATGATCAAAGGGGTATGCAATCCTTCCTTTCTATTTTTCCCTACACAGATAATGACGTTTGATGATGGGAATCACACCATTAAAGTCAAAGATACGAGATTTCCAACAACCCAAAGAAACCAGGAGTCGTGAAGTGGAGACAGACGCTTTAACGACCAACTATACGGCTAGAATAAAATTCCGGTCATATAGTTCTCGTCGTATAGTTGTTATCGACACCGCTAGGTCAAACAGAACAACTTTCATGAAGGGACCCCTATATAAAGAGGCCTTGGGCGACGAGAAAAGGGAGCTCTTCCAGATCATCAGCCGCCCCTAGAACTCCATCCACAACACCGAAGAGCTGCCGGAGGAATAGACTTAGATCTAAATCTCCGAACCCTTCTCCATCACCATAGCCATATTCCACCACTTGTAATAGTAGATCTCATCTTCGATTGGTGACATTGTAAGACTATTTGCTATCAATCTCATGATTTCCATTACAATGTTGATGATTGTTGACCTCATCTCTATGTGTGAGTAATTCTCCTTGGGCTAAAGGCTTTAGCGTAGCCATGTAGCTTTTGTGCATGTTATTTATCATAGATGGGATCATGTATTAGTTTGTATGACATGATGATTATTGTATCCTCTCTTGCCTCAATCTAAGGACTTGTCAGGTACCCAACATCCCGAGGATTGAGCCAGGTATAGGGAGTATGAGTAATGACTAATCTGTAGGTTGGGAACCCCAGTGATAGAAGGGGTAGTACGGCTGTATGTGAGGGATTTACTTGGGATTAACGGTGACGTCACTATGCATATCATTAGTTCTCTTTCTTCTATGGATGAGACTAGTAGGTTATTGCTATAAGCGGTTATGGAGGCAATAGAAATTATGGATGCACTACCCACATATAATTTATCTTGCTCTAACAATTGCATGCATACTTTATTATTATATTTTATTCCCATCAGATGTTTTGCACAGCTACAGGTGAAATCGAATGCCCTATAGCGAGGCCCTCTCTCTTCATCATCGACAACAACAAAAGATAACAAACTCTTGGTCCAGTAAAACACAAAAGGAATTCTAAAACTCCCGGTGGTCTGTTAAAGTAATTATACTATGCTTCTGCTTCCTGGGGATTCGATAAACCTAGGTCTACTAGGGAAAAGGAGCTATACTACATCCGTAATCCGGATCAAAGGTATCAACCCTTTTTCTGGCGCCGTTGCCAGGGAAGCAATAGCTACCCTAGTGAGGTTAGTAGGAACCTTGCTAGTTTTAATTCTTGTTTTTAATTTTGTTAGTTTTCTTTCAGTCTTTATTTGAAAAACCAAAAAAATAGTTAGTCTTTAAATTCTTGTTTTTTACTATCATAAGTCTCTGTTTAAGAAAACCCCAAAACATAGGAAATGTGGCTGAAAAGAAGCTTGGGGAGTTTGCAACTCCCAACAATGATTATTTAAATACTCATATTACTCAGCCAGCAATTGTTGCTGATGACTATGAAATTAAGCCCCATTATTTAAGTTTGGTTCAGCAGAATCAATTTGGAGGCTCTGTTGTTGAGGACACAGGTATGCACTTGAATACTTTCACTAAAATATGTGATATGTTGCGCATAAAAGATGTTGACCCCGATGCGGTCAAATTGTGCTTATTTCCTTTCTCTCTTAGAGGAAGAGCAAAAGAATGGTTGCTATCTTTGCCTAGAAATACTATTACATCATGGGTGTGATGTCTACGCACTTCTATTCTTGTAGATAGTTGTTGGGCCTCCAAGTGCAGAGGTTTGTAGAACAACAGCAAGTTTTCCCTTAAGTGGATCACCCAAGGCTTATCGAACTCAGGGAGGAAGTAGTCAAAGGTATCCCTCTCAAGCAACCCTGCAATCAAGATACAAGAAGTCTCTTGTGTCCCCAACACACCCAATACACTTGTCAGGTGTATAGGTGCACTAGTTCGGCGAAGATATAGTGAAATACAAGTGGTATGGATAATTATAAGTGGTAACGGTGCCAGAAAATACTTTGATGGCGTGGAAGAGACTAAAGGCAAACTGAAATAAAGATGGAAGCAAGCAAACATGTAACAAATCTAATAGCAAATGTTGTTTCACTGCTTAGAAACAAGGCCTAGGGATCATACTTTCACTAGTGAACACTCTCATATAAATATCTTCTCTTTATGATACTACTCTTAACAACTCTCCGGTTGGACAGTCTAATCGATGGTAGGGCTATAACAACACACCTCAAAGTAAGCCTTTCCCATCAAGATAACCCCACACTGTCACCTTGAGCACTAGATGGTTCAAACAAACACCACAATTTCATAAAGACATCCAACTCCAAATATAACTCATAACAAGTATTTGAAATCTCTAGCCTAATTGCCACCATGGTGTGCACACTGTCAACTTCACACACATGGGGAGAGCAGAGATCTATTAAAGCACTTGAGTAGCAAGGTAGATCTATAGATTACAAGCTCATGATCTCAATAAGATCATGCATAGAGAGAGAGATGAACACATAGCTACCGGTAGAACCCTTAGCCTTGAGAGAGAACTACTCCCTCCTCATCATGGGAATCAGCAATGGTGATGGAGATGGTGGTGGAGATCGATGGAGATGGCTCCAGGGCACTTCCCCGTCCCGGCAGGGTGCCGGAATAGAGACTTTCTGTCCCCCGAATCTCCCTCTCGGTGGCGGCAGCGCTTTGGAACTTTTCGTGGCTGGAGGCTTGATGATTTAGGGTTTATGCCTCGGGAGGCTTCTTATAGGCAAAGAGGCAAGGTCGGTGGGCGGCCAGGGCTAGCCCACGCCAGCATATGGTGTGGACACCCTGTGGCCCATCTCCGTCTCGTCTTTTGGCTCCGTGAGTCTTCCGATAAAATATCGACTTTGGCTTTTGTCCGGTCCAATTCCGAGAATATTGATTTTCTGACTTTCCTGGAACCAAAAACAACAGAAAATAGGCAACTGGCACTGTGGCATCTTGTTAATAGGTTAGTCCAGGAAAGTGTATAAAAAGTACTCCAAAGTTGGAACAAAACATAAGAAAGTAGATAAAACCAAGCATGGCACATCAAAAATTATGGATACGTTAGCAACGTATTAGGGTGGAATGTACTTCTTTATTTATGACTAAATTTTTTCCACCTACAAAGACTGTGCAACTAAGATATAATATTAATGGTTTTAGAGAGGAAGAGCGTGAGCCACTAGCGCTTGCATGGGAGAGGATGAAAGAATGCATGAGAAACTATCCCGGTCATGGGATGGAAGATTGGTTAATTCTCCATTTATTTTATAATGCTCTTAATCCTGTGCCTAAGTCTATGCTTGATACTGCAGCTGGAGGAACATTTATGGGGAAACATATTACCGAAGTGAAGCGACTGCTAGACAATATGCATGACAACCATGCCCAGTGGAATATGGATAGATCAAACACGAAGAAGGTGAACTCTGTCTCACCACAAGAAAATGAAGAACTCAATGCTAAGCTGGATGAGCTCATGTTAGCCGTAAAAGGTAAGGAAAACCAGGTAAGAGCTATCCTAGAAATGAATATTGAAGAAATAGACTTCATAGCTTGTAATGATTATAACCTTGCTTGGAAGAAGAATTATAATCCTAATTTTTAGAAACACTATTCTAGTCCTGCAGGTAAAGCAAGAAACACTTAAGTCCTTTATAGACTCACAAAATGAGCAAAGCAATATCCTTGTTAAAATAACGGAGAACCATGATGCTATGCTTGGTAAATTATCTAAACAAGATGTAAGTTTGAGGAATGATTTGCAGACCCTCCAAGAAAGAACAAGGATTGTTGAGGCACAGCTAGGTAAGATAACTGAGAGTCAAACTCTCATTCTAGCTAAATTTGTAGGTAAAGCTGAGCCCAATCCTGTTGAAGACCTCAAGATGATGAGAATCCAAAGGGAGGAGCCTGAAGAACTTGATTATAGTAATGCTCCTTCACCAAGTTACATCATTGAAGATCTTGTAAAAAGGATCAACATCAAGATTCCGGTAAGTGAAGGAAATGATGAAGCTATGTATCAACACTTTGTTAATCAGGTAGCAATAAAGGTACGTGAGCTTGAAGAAGAATATATGAAAATTTCTGAAAAATTACCTGTTAAGCTTGATGATATATTTGAGCCTACTATTAAGATTAAAATTGGGACAAATGAGATAGCTGCACTTTGTGATCTAAGTGCAAGCGTTTCAACAATTCTTAAGATGCTATTGTTCCTATTATATTAGGTCGTCCATTCTTAAGAACTATTGAGGCTTTGATTAATCTACTCGAAGGGAACTTGAAGCTTCAATTCCCTTCGCGGGATCCTTTTGTTATTCATTTTTCCAGGAAGAAGAAATCCAAGCATGATGAAAAGGAGGCCATCACTTTGAAGGACAACTATTTTGGAGTGGGTGTTCCACTGATCTGGCCTAAGTGAGTGACATCAAGGTCAAGCTATTGACCATAAAAAAGTGATGCATGGGAGGTAACCCATGTGAAATAAAGGTTTGAGTAAAGTTTTTTAAGTTTTAGTTTAAGTTTTATGTTTAATAAAGAGTGCTAGAAAGCTCCAGTTGAGCAGAAGAAGTTCGGTCGTACTAAAAATCCTGCTTCATACATGTTGTTGTTGGTCGACAATTTTTACTGTCATTTTTCTATCAAAAACAAGGTGTTTTGCTAAGTTTCAGAATAAGAAATAATTCTTGAAGAAATGGAAAAATTTTGATGGCTACAAAAGGTTTAATGACCAACTATACGGAAGGAATAAAAATTCTAGCCGTATAGTTCTGGTTGTATAGATATATTTGCCATCGACAATTTTTCTTTCCCAAGTACTGAAGGTTTAACGACCAACTATACTGCAGGAATAAAAAATTCCGGTCGTATTGTTCCGGTCATATAGATATCGATGCCTTCGTAAAATTTCTTCTCTGGGTAAAGAAAGTTTTGATGACCAACTATACGGTGGGGATGAAAAATCTCGGCCATATAGTTATGGCCGTATAGCTGCACCGCCAGGTGGAAACCCTAAATTTTTTACAGCAGACCAACTATACGGCGGGAACAACTTGTTTCGGCTGTATAGTTTTGGTCGTATAGTTGCATCCGACCACAAAATCGCCATGAGAGGTACCTCCAACCCCAAAACTTCAATCCTTTTTCTCTCTTCTACCTCCAAACTCTCTCAAAACCTCAAGAGATCTTCATCTCTACTCAATTTCATTCGATTTCCTCACACACAAGTGATCTACGGTATGTTTCTCCTCCGATCCTCCAATTAATTTTTGCAAATTCATCTTCGATCTGTTGTCATTATCAATCTAGGGTGATACCTACTATGAAATATTTCCATTATTCTCTTGCCGAGAGTATTAATTTGAGGGGATTATTTAGTGTGTTATGATGAGGAGTATGTTATGCTTATTATTGTTGAATCAAAAAGTTTTATTTTAATCTTTCCTTGTTATTTTAGATGATGAACACAAGGAGCCAAACTCGTGCTCGTGCTACCGCTAGCGCTTCTCGGGCTATCGCTCAAGAACGCATGGGGATACGGTTCAAGGATGAGCCCCAACGTGGTTGCTTCAACAGTATCAAGAACTGAGAAGTGAAGGCAACCAAGTAGGTTTGCCCCATTATCTTGAATAAACTCGTTATTTCTAATGACTTCAATTTACTTTGTAATAAGGTTGACCTGCAAAACTTTGTATTTAATGATGTGTCTACTTATCGTCGGTTAACTCTTGAATTTCTAAGTTCTTTGCAAAGCACCATTAAAGCATGGAATGGAGAGGACATGATTTCTTTCCGACTTATGAACAACAATTATTCTCTATCACTAGATGAATAGTGCGCATGTTTTAATTTTCCAAATAATAATGATAATGACTTACGTGCATCCTTTACTGGCCTAGACCCTTCGCCGGAACAATATTATAATGGAATGCGCTTTACTTCTAGAGTAAGCAAGGGGAAGAATATTCAACATCCTGCAATTCGCTATATGTTCTATGTTACTGCTAACACTTTGCAGGCACAAAATGAGTTCATGAGACTCAATGAGGAGGACATATTAGTCCTTGCAAAGGTTGCTTTCAACAACACCAACTTTTCACTCAACTTGGGCGCAATTCTTGTGCGCTACCTGTAGCACCAATCCTGCCAAAGCCAGGGACCAGTCACAGGTGGAGGCATCATCACCGTGCTTACCATTGCCCTAGGCATCAACCTAGGTGAGTTGCAAACAGTGCTAGGTGAGCGACGTGTTGGTTTCTCTACTTTAAAATCTTGTGGAATGCTCACTAGGAGAGGTGGTGTTTATTACCTGCATATTGCTGGAACTACACGTCTCTACCCCACTCCTTTGCCTAATGGTATTTTCTCTATCAAGGAAGGATGTTTGTTATATGACTTGCAGGTTGAGCAACACCAACCCGAGGAGGAGATTCCGGATGAGGATGATGACCAAGAAGAGGAGCAGCCACCAACCCGGTTCGCTACATACCAAGACTTCCAAGAACTTGGAGGAACTATGGAGAGAATGCAAAACGTCTCCTTGAACCTTCGAGAAACAACTAGTAATTTATCAACTCAGTTTGCAAACTAGAGTTACAACTTTTTTCCGCCACCACAATCATTTGAAGGGCTTGCAAAAGCCTAAGCTTGGGGAAGTTTCCTCGTTATCTTTATGTGGCGTTCATTTGTTTTTATTTATTTCGAGTTTATGTTTTTAATTTGAGTTTATAAGCACTCGTGTTGGTTTCCCCAACACTTTATCTTTAGTTATTTCTATTTGCTTTCAAGATTTTCTAGCCGATCTTTGCCACAATTTTCTATTCTTTGATTCCCTCTCTTAAAATCAACAAAAAGATTTTTCCATTTATCTTTATATTCCCTCTTCCTTCTTTTCTATTCTCCTTGTGGCTTTCACACATTTGCAGCAGAGTGATCGACTTCGAGTTTCCAAGAAGCAAATAAAAAGGGAAGAGAGAAGTGGAACCAATCATGAGAGGTATGCCTTAAGACTCCCCACTTTTGAAGTTTGAGAGACCCATGCTAGTTAGTAGTAAAGGATAAGATGTTATATTGGTACTGTGAGTCTTTGTACTGTAGTAAAATTTTGTTTGCATGGGTATTTAGTTGAGTACGTTTTGTTTCAGCTCTTGTAGTTAACCATGTCTTGCCTAAAAATTTGCTAAACAATTGTAATAAGAAAAAGTTTCACAATTGATGGCTTGGGTGTTGTAGTGTTTTAGTCTTGAAGGCTTATTTCTAGAGACACTCAACACCACAAAAAATAATGATTGACTTGATAGCTCTCTTTAAAAGGATTTGTTTGATTGAATTAATGTCTAGCGGTTTTTGTGAGCATGCCAAAGTTTGACTTTTGAATCATAAGAATGATATAGCTTTATGCGTGTCAAACTTCATGGGATGCCAACAACTCCGCGAGCCTACGAACGATCTTCATGGAGGAAACTCCTAGATTTTGGCTATGAGTTGATTAAACATATGTAGCAGCAATGCTATAATGGGTAAGATTCTTGGCATTCCCGGGTAGCTGTGTTCATGATGGAATCACTCCTCTGGCTGTTATGAGTAATCATTGTACAAAAGGAACAAAAACCTTGGTGATGCCACGAGTGTCCACCACAGCCCGATAAACTAATTAAAATCTTTGGCATGATCTCAATTACTTAAGAACTGATATTCTTGAAGGATAATGAATAGAAAAGTAGTGCTTGAAGAATCTTGATTTATTGATGTGGGAGAATTGAGATACTCTAGTGTATATGTTTTTCATGACAAACTCTGACACTCTTAATTTTACATGATTATACTTTATTGTTCAAAGGCAAGCCTATAAGTTGATTACATGACATTGAATAAGGTTTACTCATTTGAATCATCGATGTTAACAATAATTTTGTTGCACTATAAGGATGCATAAAAACCCGTATGATATGCTTGCCATTACTCTATCTATGCTGAAGTTTTTCAGATTTATAAAGTGGAGGAAATTTGAGACTACCAATCATGAGTAAGATCATCATCTCATTATTTCAGTTTAAATGTTGAGTTCCTTTTTGATTTTGGTGTTCCTGCTCGAGGACGATCAAGTTTAAGCTTGGGGAGGTTGATGGCTATGAAATATAGCCATCTACGTCCACATTTAAACTAGATATTATTCATATTTTTTATGAAATATCTCTCTAAACCCTGTCACTAATGCCTAATGATCAAAGGGGTATGCAATCCTTTCTTTCTATTTTTGCCTGCGCAAATAATGACGTTTGATGATGGGAATCAAAACATTAAAGTCAAAGATATGAGATTTCCAACAACCCGAAGAAACCAAGAGTCGTGAAGTGGAGACAGACGCTTTAACGACCAACTATACGGCGGGAATAAAATTCCGGCCGTATAGTTCCGGTCGTATAGTTGCCATCGACACTATAGTTTCCATCAACACCGCTAGGTTAAACAAAACAACTTTCATGAACGGACCCCTATATAAAGAGGCCTCGGTCGACGAGAAAAGGGAGCTCTTCCCGATCATCAGCCATCCCTAGAACTCCATCCACAACACCGAAGAGCCACCGGAGGAATATACTTAGATATAAATCTCCAAACCCTTCTCCATCACCATAGGGATATTCCACCACTTTTAATAGTAAATATCATCTTCGATTGGCGACATTGTAAACTATTTGCTATTAATCTCATGATTTCCATTACAATGTTTATGATTGTTGATCTCATCTCTATGTGTGAGTAATTCTCCTTGGGCTAAAGGCTTCGGCCTAGCCATGTAGCTTTTGTGCATGTTATTCGTCATAGATGGCATCATGTATTAGTTTGTATGACATGATGATTATTGTATCCTCTCTTGCCTCAATATAAGGACTTTTCAGGTACCCAAGACCCCAAGGATTGAGCCAGGTATAGGGAGTATGAGTAATGACTAATCTGCAGGTTGGGACCCCCAGTGACAGAAGGGGTAGTATGGCTGTATGTGAGGGATTTACTTGGGATTAACGGTAACGTCACTATGCATATCATTAGTTCTCTTTCTTCTATGGATGAGACTAGTAGGTTATTACTATAAGCGGTTGCGGAGGCAATAGCAATTATGGATGCACTTCCCATATATAATTTATCTTTCTCTAACAATTACATGCATACTTTATTATTATCTTTTATTCCCATAAGTGGTTTTTCACAATTACAGGTGAAATCGAACACCTTAGGCCCTCTCTCCATCATCGACAACAAAAAAAGACAGCAAACTCTTGGTCCGGTAAAACACAAAAGGAATTCTAAAACTCCTGAAGGCCCGTTAAAGTAACTTCACTACGCTTCTGCTTCCCGAGGATTCGATAAACCTAGTTCTACTAGGGAAATAGAGATATACTACATCCGTAATCCGGATCGAAGGTATCAAGCCATGAGCATTTTAGCTGCCTCCGGGACACTTTCTGGCACTGCGCTACTTAGCACATGTTTCTTAGGTTCATCAAACTAATTGATAGTTGTGAGATTCAACACATTTTTGATGGTTTTTGATGGCTCTGTGTATGGCGCCCAGAAAAGTGCTGGTGCGATGATGATGTAGAGCTTGTTGGGAACCCCAAGAGGAAGGTATGATGAGCACAGCAGCAAGTTTCCCTCAGTTATGAAACCAAGGTTTAATCGAACCAGTAGGAGCAAGGAAACACCCCAAAGGTGTTACTAGCTGAGCTTTGGCTGGGCGCACTACCGGTGCTAGTAGCAACGTGGAGACTTGCAGAACACAACCACAGAACTTTGTCCCCAACTTGCGATGAGGTTGTCAATCTCACCGTGTTTTGCGGAAAACAAAGTATTAAACGTATCGAATGGAAAGAAGTAAAAGGTTGCAGAAAGTAAACACAAAGCAGTAAACAGTTTATAGATTGTATGTAAAAGACAAGGACCGGGATCCATAGTTCACTAGAGGTGGCTCTCCTTAAGATAGATAACATGCTGGGTGAACAAATTACAGCGGGGCAATTGACAAACATCGAGAAAGCAATACATGCATATACTAATCATCTTGACTCCTTTGGAACTTAATTGGGCATTACAACATTATACATAGACCGCCATCCAACTGCATCCATGACTAATAATCCACCTTCAGGTTATCATCCGAACCCTCCAAGATAAGTTGCAAGCAACAGATTATTGCTTACATTGTAAAGTAAACAATACGATTGTTCTATGAACAAAGGATTGTTATTTTCTCCCTAGTAGGAACAGACATCTAGTACCTTAGAGATTTACATCACTTCCCAGTTACCAGAGGCATGAACCCACTATCGAGCATAAATACTAACTCTTGGAGTTGCTAGCATCTACTTGGCCAAGATAGCTACTAACAACGGAAAGCATGCAAGATCACAAATAACGAAGACATGATAGAATCAACAATCAATCTGAAATAGCATCTCAATATCCATCGGATCGCCACAAACACAACATGCAGAACTACAAAAAGATGATCTTGATCATGAACGGAGCTCACAAGATCTAGACATGAAAGCACAAAGGAGGAGAACCAGCCATTGATGACCCACAAGTATAGGGGTGTATCACAGTATTTTCGATAAGTAAGAGTGTCGAACCCAACGAGGAGCAGAAGGTGCTGGCTAGTGGTATGATTCAGGAATTCTCTACAAATACTTAGCAAACGGATTTTTAGGGGTTTTCGATAAAGCAAGTAAACAAAGTACGAGTAAATGAAAGACAGTAAGAATGAATGCAGCAAGTGGCCCAATCCTTTATGCAGCAAAGGACAAGCTGGTTGTATTTCTATAGATGACCAAACGTTCTCGAGGACACATGGGAAGACTGTCAAGTGCTTTCGATTCATATAGTCGATTAATCTTCTCTAGCTTGCTAAGTGTTGTTTGGGTGAACCTGTGCTAATGTACCGTCCCATCCAAGACTTATTACATACTTGTGATTAAACCCCTTGCAAACATCCGTAAGTACAAGAAAGTAATTAAGGTAGAAACCTAACCACAGCTTTAAACTCTAAGACCCTTACGTCCCTTGTGCAATGGTTTCCTAACGGGGGTTCAGGTTTCTGTCACTCTGGCAACCCCTACGATTAGTAGCCAAATACATAATGCATTCCCCTAGGCCCATATAGGTGAAGTGTCATGTAGTCGACGTCCAGATGACACCACTAGAAGAAGTACACCACAACTTAAATAACAATCTATTGAATCTTTCTCAACGCAACTCCACTACTAACAACAAGACTTCTCCCATGTCCTCAAGAACAAAACGAACTACTCACAAGACATCATATGGATCATGATCAGAGATGGAATAATGATGTATAACAATCTGAACATAAACAATAATTCAACGATTCACTCAGTAGCATCAACTACAAAGAGTAATCAACACCGGGAAAGTTTCCCCTATGAACTATGCAAGATTCAACTCAATTGTTACAACAATATGGCGATGGTGATGAGGGTGTTGATGGTTATGATGATGGTGGTGATGATGATGATGATCCCGATGAAGTCCAGCTTGATGGTGGTGTTGATGGCGACGATCTCCCCTCTCCGGGAAGGAATTCCCCGGAAATCACTGTGGAGATCTTCTCTCTCGGTGTTTTCCGTCCTGTTGAGGCGGCGGAATCTTTCTGTGGTCGCCCCCCGAGTCTTAGGGTTTCGGGAGGAAGATATATACGCCGAGGAGAGGTGGAGTGGGCTGCCAGGCCACACCACTGCACTACCTAGGCCTGCCACGCCATGGGGTGGTGTGGGCCCCTGTACCACCTCCACACTCCATCTTCGCATCTTGAGTCTTCTAGAAAAATAGAATTTTCCATATTTTCCTGGATTTTCTGATCTTCACGAATTTTGCCTCCAAACAACACCTTTTCCATCGTAATCCACATTGCAGCGTCCATGCTCCAAAAGTCATCAACCATGAAAAAATAGATAAAATAACATAAGTATCACCTCTCAATATGAAATATATCAATGAATAATAGTGAATTAAGACATAGAATAGTGATGCAAAATGAACATATCAACTCCCCCCAAGCTTAGACTTCGCTTGTCCCCAAGCGAAACTGAGCTCAATAAACATGACCTCAAGTTTATGGAGTGAAGAGTCGATAAAAGAATATGGACAAGAAGCATCACATTCATCAAATACATAGATCATAATAGAAGACAACTCACTATTATATAACTCAACTTGCAATGAGTAAAGGAAACACAATAAAGATACATAAAGTGAATCATAATTGGTAATGGCAAACTTAGCTCTTGGTGGAAGAATAGTTGATAATTTGCTGGAGTTCACAAATAGCTGGTTTTTTAATGAAAGCTTTCAAAGTAGTAAACATCAAGATAAGAGCAAATGTGCCAAGCAAGGAACATAGGAAACATGAATGCATAAATCATCATATGAATGAATGAAACACATCAACTCAAAATACTTGCTGAGATAGAAGGGAGTGGGTTTACTGACTCAACTACAAAGTAAAAGAAAGGCCCTTCACAGAGGGAAGCAGGGATTGCAAGTCTCATAAAGAGCTCCCAAAAATTATGATACTTACTAGCTTTCAGCTCTCATTGCCCCTATCATAGGCATCTTTAGGTGATTAAGGTTAAAGTGACACAACTAAGAGGATATGCTTGACAAGTTATAAGTTGAAATCTCAAGCCCCTTACTTATGAGTACCGATCCTCATGTTACTCAACTTCAGTCACGAGCAAGCTCTTGTCATTGTAAATATATGTGTATCATTGAGAACCGCCAATGGGGTACCCCTTGCACATGACACAGGAGTTATCCCATAATCAAAATGACAAGGCAAGAAGACAGTGAGCATCTCAGCGATCTTTTTATTTGCTATTTGCATAGGTTTTTATTGAGGATGCTTTATAGAATGCTCACTATAGTTATGCTGCAAGTTTCCACCATGATTAGGCATGTCTTAGGCTAGCGGCCCAGGCGTTTCTCTAACACACATATAAACTCCATGATCTTACAAGTTCCACTTTTATTTCACACCGTCGGGATCCATAAGCAAAAGAACATGATATCAACTAGGTACAAGTACCAATGAAGTGTTGAAAGCGGTCCCCATGATACATGGTTCGGCTAACTTCAACTCATAAAGCGCAAGCATATACGCAACAAAGAAGGACCCAATGGTTCAAGTTTATTAAATGCAAGAAAGTAAAGTGTCCCATCAAGTTCGTGAGAGCTTTAATCACTAATTTTCACATAACAAGTTTATTTTGGGAGGTAGACAAAACATGAATTTACTTGAAATAGCAATAATGCTAATTGGTAGGTATGGTGGACACAAATGGCAAAGGTTTTGGTTTAAAGGAGGTGGATGCACAAGAAGAATTCCCTCTCAGTACAGGTTTTTGGCTAGCAAGGCTGGGTAGCAAGTATAAGAGTCGAAGGAAACAAACAAACATACAAGTGATAAAGGCAAACATGCAATCTTCCTTGGAAGCACAAAAGATCTTAACTAGAGAATACTAGACTTTTATGAGCAAATCAAGAAGGAAAGATGATGAAATTATTTTTCTCTCGAGTACTTCTATCTTTTTCTTTTCAACTCTCAAAAAGGGTGTTGCTACTGACTGAGCCAGGTTTGCCAAACCCAACTAAATTAACTCAATGATCCCAAAGTGCTACCAATACTAACAACAAGACCAATCATATAACCTATGAATTGAAAACTAATATAAGCTATGCAAAAGGGTGAATGATAGAACTTCTCATTAATATTCCATAACGGAAACTCACACCAAGGGATACAAATCTAACGAGAGAGGGGACACTTCCATAATGCAAACCATGCTACACAATAACTCCTCTATTCATGATATGACTCTACTAACAAGGTAAAAAGATAGAAGATAGTGATATGATACCGCGGCACTCCCCCAAGCTTGGAACAAACCAAGGGGATGCCAAACCTGATGATGAATTACTACTTTGGTGGTGGTGGTATCCTCTCGATGAGCTCTCTGATCAGTTTCCCAAGGTCCTCAATATCAAAGGTGAGAGTGCGAATCAATTTCAAGTTATGCTCAATACGGCCCATAATCATCTCAGTTTGTGGATCCCAGCTCTTGTGATTCTTCTTCCATTCTTCCCACTTGGAGTCTTCTTTTCCTGCATGGTTATGAGCAAAGGTATGGAAGGTACTCTTGGTGTTCGGAGAAGGTGTCCTTGGTGCTAAACAGTGACGAGGAGTTTTCCCCCCAGTCTGCATCCATGCAGTCCTTCTGATCCTGGCAGGGTTCGCCACCACTCCAATGCTTGCAATGGTAGTGCCGGTGTGCTTTGCCTCCTCTTCACCTTCACTCTTGATCTCCTTCTCCATCCCGGGGTCTTGGAGGTCTTCCTCCATAGGTTCCTTCCCTTTATCCTTGGCGGACACCATTGTGCTTCTAAACCTTCAAAGAGTATGTCCTGGCAGAAACAGATCGAAACAAAAACACGACCAAAACACGATATACGGACCTCGGGGGATCCGGGGGGGTTATATATTATGAAGTTTCATATCAAAAGGAAGGTACTGGGAGAAAACGAGTCGGAGGCGGAGTCCGGGGTGGACTCACCACCTGGTGGTGCGACCAGGGGTGGGCCCGCGCCATGGGGTGGTGTGGGCCACCCTGGCTCCGGTTCCGTCCCTTTTTCACTTCATAGCTTTCCTTATTGAATGAAAACTGCAACAATATAGTTGGATTGTATTTTCGCAGAACTTTTCATACCAGAACTGTTACCTAGTTGGAAACGGACTCTGCAGGTCTCTGAATTTGGTATTGAGTGGATCCTTCCAGAGTCATCACTTGAATATCATCGATATCTTTATCTTCATATACTTATTACTCGAGTCATACAACCTTTCTCTTCCTTGTTACACCATTATCTCCACTTCCTAGAAATTTCTTTCACACAAAATTTCACACAGTTCTTATTAGCAACATTAGTATAAGTGAAGTGATAAAACCTTTTGAGTCCTACTTCAACTGAAAACCATCAAAACATAAGCTACTGTAGCAACTCCTTCCGAAAACCCAAAAAGAATTCAAAAAGGAAATCGAATAAAGAAGCAAATGCAAGATTGGCAAAATCTGTCAAAACATACCAGCAGGTAAAGATCAATTTTTTTGAAAATCTTCTGTTGCTCAAATCAAAAAGTGCAAAACTAACGAAAGTTAAATAACAACCTGGGGCAGAACCACAAAACATTACAGCTCAATCCGACCGACAGAGGTCTCTCACGAATTTTTACGGTGAAGCACAAAAATCTGTTTCGGGACAGCAACTTCCCCAAATATTACTTCTCTCTCATTAGAGGTTGATCTTGACACAAAAACCAAACAGAACAGATAAGGAGCGGTTATTACCGAAGTAATAACTTCCAAGACTCAAAGAAACAAAAACAAACTGAAATCAAAAACAAATTGGGTTGTCTCCCATAAAGCTCTTTCTTTATAGCCATTAAGATGGGCAAGATAATTTTGAAGAAGCTCTCATAGGGATATGAATTGAAGTGAAAGAGAGCATTAAGAAGAAAAAACACACTCACATTTAAGTCTAACCCACTTCCTATGCAAGGGGATTTTGTAAACAAACAATTTATTGGAACCACGAGCAACTTGCATAAGAAGGCAAAAGAAGTGCAACATAAAAACTTTCAGCATAAAACGGGGAAACTTGATATTATTGAGGTGCACAAGCACACTTTTCCCTCTCTCATAATAGCTTTCAGTATCATGCATAAACTTAACGATATAGCTATCACAAGAACCATCATAGCAATGATCACTTATTCTAACAGAAAACACAGGAATACTAGCTCTCATAACACTACTATGCGAAACAATATTAGAGGTATCCTTACAAAGGATAGTGTGTCCCTCTTTTTCATATTTAGCAACAAAGTCTTTCACATTTTCTACAATAGGTTCATCAATCATTTGTTTATCAGGTTCAGCATCCTTACTCATACTTTCATTAACCATACTAGCTATCATAGAATGTTCCTTTACCTTAACTGGAAAAGGCATTTTCTCAATATAAGGTTCAGGTAAAACATGATTAGTAGTATAAACTTCAGTATTTCTTGAAGGAACACTCTTAGCAATATCTTTATAAGGTTCATGATACTTATTCCACTTCTTTTTAGGCACTTCAATATAAGAAGCAAAGGCCTTAAAATAAGAAGCAATAGCTTGATAGTCTAAACCATAAGCATTTTTAATATTTTGAAAGTCATCAGTTCCCATAAAAGATTCAATGCATTCATAATCATAATTTATACCTGACTTTCTACCTTTGTCATTCTCCCAAGCTTCAGCATTGTCTTGAATACGGTCCAGAAGGTCCCATTTAACTTCTTCTTCCATGCGAGTGAATGATCCAACACAAGAAGCATCCAATAAATCCTTGTCATGTAGAGGGAGCCTTGCATAAAAGTTATTGATAATAATATTGTTGGGAAGCTCATGAATGGAACATTTGAGCATTAGTAACTTCAATCTCCCCCAAGCTTGAGTTGTACTCTCTCCATCAAGAGGCCAAAAGTTGTATATTTGATTCTGATCTTTATGAATCTCACTAGGAGGATAAAACTTTTAATAAAAGAGAGGCACTATTTCCTCCCATTCCAGAGCTTGACCATTCTTCAGCAGCTTTTACCATTCCTTAGCTCTTCCTTTCAGTGATAATGAGAATAACTTCTTCTTAACTTGATCTGTAGTAATACATGCACACTTGAACAACCCGCATAATTCGTGTATAAAGAGTAGATGATCACTGGGATGGACAGTTCCATCCCTAACATAGTAGTTATCCATAACACGATCAATTATTCTTGTAGGTATTTTGAAAACATATTTCTCAGCAGGTGGTGGCTTATCTACTACCTTAGCAGTGGTAGTAGAATTACCAAATAAGAAACTCAGTGAATTATCCATAACGAAAATAAAGCAACTAGCAGAAGTAAACAATACTCACAGTAGAAGTTTCCTTTACCGGTTCCACTCTCCAATAGCACTTCACTCCCCGGCAACGGCGCCAGAAAATAGTCTTGATGACCCACAAGTATAGGGGGTGTATCGCAGTATTTTCGATAAGTAAGAGTGTCGAACCCAACAAGGAGCAGAAGGTGTTGGCTAGTGGTATGATTCAGGAATTCTCTGCAAATACTTAGCAAACGGATTTTTAGGGGTTTTCGATAAAGCAAGTAAACAAAGTACGAGTAAATGAAAGACAGTAAGAATGAATGCAGCAAGTGGCCCAATCTTTTATGCAGCAAAGGACAAGCCGGTTGTATTTCTATAGATGACCAAACGTTCTCGAGGACACATGGGAAGACTGTCAAGTGCTTTCGCTTTATATAGTCGATTAATCTTGTCTAGCTTGCTAAGTGTTGTGTGGGTGAACCTGTGCTAATGTACCGTCCCATCCAAGACTTAATACATACTTGTGATTAAACCCCCTTGCAAACATCCGTAAGTACAAGAAAGTAATTAAGGTAGAAACCTAACCACATCTTTAAACTCTAAGACCCTTACGTCCCTTGTGCAATGGTTTCCTAACGGGGGTTCAGGTTTACATCACTCAAACCCCTACGATTAGTAGCCAAATACACAATGCATTCCCCTAGGCCCATATAGGTGAAGTATCATGTCATCGATGTTCACATGACACCACTAGAAGAAGTACACCACAACTTAAATAACAATCTATTAATCTTTCTCAATGCAACTCCACTACTAACAACAAGACTTCTCCCATGTCCTCAAGAACAAAACGAACTACTCACAAGACATCTTATGGATCATGATCAGAGATGTAATAATGATGTATAACAATCTGAACATAAACAATAATTCAACAGTTCACTCAATAGCATCAACTACAAAGAGTAATCAACACCAGGAAAGTTTCCCCTGTGAACTATGCAAGATTCAACTCAATTGTTACAGCAATATGGAGATCGTGATGAGGGTGCTGATGGTGATGATGATGGTGGTGATGATGATGATGATCCCGATGAAGTCCAGTTTGATGGTGGTGTTGATGGCGATGATCTCCCCTCTCCGGGAAGGAATTCCCTCGGCAGAAATCTGTCTGCCAGAGAGATCTTTCTCTCTCGGTGTTTTCCGCCCCGCAGAGGCGGCGGAATCTTTCTGTGGTCGCCCCCCGAGTCTTAGGGTTTTGGGAGGAAGATATACGCCAGAGGGGAGAGGCTGGAGTGGGCTAGGGTGGCCACACCACTCCCTGGCGCGGCCTAGGCCTACCCGCGCCATGGGGTGGTGTGGGCCCCCTGTGGCCCACCTCCAGTCCATCTTCTGGCATCTTGAGTCTTCTGGAAAAATAGAATTTTCCGTATATTTTCCCGGATTTTCTGATCTTCGCAAACTTTGCCTCCGAACAGCACCTTTTCCATCAGAATCCTGACTGCAGCGGTCCATGCTCCAAAAGTCATCAACCATGCAAAAATAGATGAAATAACATAAGTATCACCTCTCAATACGAAATATATCAATGAATAATAGTGAATTAAGACATAGAATAGTGATGCAAAATGGACGTATCATCCATCTAGCTACTACATGGATCAGTAGTCCAAGGATGCACTACTCACGCATCACATCGGAGGCTTGCATGGTGATGAAGATGGCCTCTAGGGTGAATTCCCCTCTCCAGCAGGGTGCCGGGAAGAGCTTCAGATCCCTCCAGATCTAGGGATGGAGATGATGGCGGCTACAGACTCTTTCGTGGATTTTTGATCGGGTACTTAGGGTTTTCATCCCGAGGGCAATATATAGGCGGACGGGGAGACCAAGGGGGTGCCAGGGCTAGCCTCACCACCCCCTGGCGTGGGCCAGGCTGGGCCGCGCGGCCAGGTGGTGTGGTGGCCCCCTGGCCCCTCTCCGTCTCGTATTATGGCACTTGATGACATCCGGAAAAATAGGCACTTTGGCTTTTGTCCCGTCCAATTCCGAGAATATTAATTTTCTGACTTTCCTGGAACCAAAAACAGCAGAAAACAGGCAGCTGGCACTGTGGCTCTTGTTAATAGGTTAGTCCAAGAAATCATATGAAAAGTACTCCAAAGTTGGAACAAAACACAAGAAAGTGGATAAAACCAAGAATGGAACATCAAAAATTATAGATACATTTGCAATGTATCAGTTTTCTCTCGGATTTGATCATTTTCTAGCTTTACCTAACGCTAATACTTCGGTAGCAAAGAAAACTTGGTTTTTAATGTGTGTTTCAGGTTCTGAACATCAACATAGGTTTTCACTACAGAAACACAATATTCAGGTGAAAACAAGCAAGTCTCTCTTTGGAAGAAATCGAGGGAAGCGTACAGAGGCTTTAACGAGCAACTATACGGCAGGAACAATTTTTCTGGCCATATAGTTCCTGTCGTATTGCTACTGCCGCCTCTGTCTTGACAAATCAAACAACTTCCATGAAGGGACCGAGGACGAAAACGCAACACAACAGTCACCACACCATCCAGAAGGGAGAAAGAAGAGATCCGGAGAAGGAGGAGACGTTCTTCGTCTCGCTCCATAATCTTTGACCTCCTAGCCACTACACCCCCATAGTCATTACTTGTACTTGAGAGAGAGATCTTCACCTTGCAATACTAGGGTTTGAGATTGTTTCTTCCCATCTTGAATTGTGTTGGATTACTTTTCTATTCGTATTGTGGATCTCCACGGTAATATCGAGAAGAACTCCCTTTATTTAATTATATTGATGATGCTTTCTTCTCTCATGTGTGAGTAAGTTCCTTGGGCATGGGAGATGTAAGGGATTGGTGAGATGTGATGTGCCTTCATCTATTTTCCATTAGTTTGTGATTGATTTTAATTACTATATTATGTGTTCTTGACTATTTATGGGATGCCTAATGCTTGTTGTCTAATTAAGGGCCAGACAACATGATACATTGTTATACATGGATAGGATCTTGTTTGCTAGCAGACCGACGACCCCCAAGTGACACGGGGATATCAATGGAAAACTGGTAGACTCGAGGATAACGAGGAACCACCGTGCTTATTGCATTAGTCTGATCCAAGGAGCTTAATCGCTAAGCGACCTGAAGGGTATTAATCATCTACTTTCTGACCATGGTTTTGGTAATAGACTAGTAGGATTATTGAAGTTGGGATGAAATCTACCAAGAGGAGTTCCAGCTAATTATGGGTTGCTCGCCTACACATATACTTATAAGATTACAATTGTTACATTTATAACTTGTCCATCTGGCACAGTCACTATCACCATGAACTGTATCTCCCCGCGCCTTTTTCGTTATATGCAGAAAACAACAAACAACCGAATCGTTCTTTACTTTTATGCTTTTTCTTTCCAAAGTTTAAATTTTAGTGTTATTTAAATACATCTAGTTTAATCCAAATCTCATTCTCATTTTTACACTTGCAGTCAATTCACTCGAAGACCTATGACAACTTTGGGTGTGACAGAGACTTCACCATAAACACTTACCTTTGGGCTCCCTGTGGGATCGATATCTATACTTCGAAACTAGCTACAAACGATTTGTGCACTTGCAGACATCAAGCTATTTTCTGGCGCCGTTGTTGGGGAGCTAAGCGTTAAGTGTTTGTCTCTTGACATTTCAGGTGTTACGACTACAAAAATGTTCTCCCTATGAGACAAAGGGTCTACACGCTCTGGTAGGACCATTTACCAGATTATATTGATCGTGTGCCTGCTCAGAGACGCGAGGAAATTATTGAAAAACTTTTAAGATCGAATAAAGATGAAGTTGAAAACTTGAGTGATATAATGGAAATCATGTCTATTTACAGGACAACTCCCAAGAAACCTGATAAAACTATCAGAGAATACAGTGCTCCAAGATCTGAATTTCTTAAGCAACCAATAGAATTCCCTAACCCTGGAGTTAGAGAATATCGATTTGATGGCAGAATTATTAAAATTTTGCAGGAAAAAGCTTTTAGTGGAAGGGAAGATGAAGACCCAGGAAGACATCTGAGAGAGTTCGACGATGTGGTAACATCACTTGGACCAAAAGGTTTGCCAAGGGTTTTCTCTCGTCTAAAATTATTTCGTTGGTCTCTTAAAGGTAAGGCTCTAGACTGGTTATATTCTCTCCCTCGCTATTACATTAAATGTTGGGAAAATTGCATTGTAAAATTCATAAACAGGTTTAATCATTTTAAAAAGGTAACTGAACTAAGAAAGAATATAGGCAACTTTAGTCAGAACATGGGAGAAAACTACCCACAAGCCTAGGATAGATTCTTTGGAATGATCAATAGTGTTCCTAATCATGGCTATTCCAAATCAACTATTTGCCATTTATTTTACCACGGTCTTAATACTCAATGTAGAGAGTTGCTTGACTTCTCAGCGGGAGGATCGATAAATAATTTAACTATTAAAGAATGTTTAGAATTGATATTTAATAGGGATAAGAATGATTCTTTATATAATCCTGATTTCGGCATTAAGCTGGAAAAAGGTATACTTTGGATAACTCCTGATCTTATGCCTGAAGTACGCAAAACAATGAAAGAAAAAGGTATACCTGCGGAATTTGTTAAGGAAAAAAGGTAGACTTGTTACAAGTTTTAACAAAAGAAGATGAAACTAGAAAAGTTTTTCAAGAATTAAAACATCGACAAGCAAAATCTCATAACAACCTGCATAAGCACTTTCAAAAACATAAAAAGATTTTGGCGAAACTCACAGAAAATTATGATGAGATTGGCCAAGAAATTAAATTATTTCACAAGTATCTTAGTATGATTGAAACCCAGTGTGAACAAATAGCATCTAGTTATCAAAATTTTCTTCGAGATGATATAGATATTCCTGTTTCTACTAATGTTGTTACAAGAAGAGGTGCAGTTGTTACATGACCATTAGGACCACCAGAATATGAAGCTAAAAGGGAGTGAAAGGAAAAAGCCTTGCTCGAAGCAAGCCAAGAAGATGATACACTGGTGGATCCTCAAGATGAAATTGCTCAAGAAACACAAGATCAAACCAAGGAGGGCCAAGATGATGCACAGGATGACCGTTATGACTCTGATGCAGAGACGGTTGATCCAAGAGAAGAAAAGGAAGTGAGCAAAGAAGATGAAGTTGTTGTAGTAGGAAAGAAGAAAAGCGATAAGCAACAACAAAAGAAAGCAACAAAATAGTCTGACCCCCCACAAAAGGTAAAAGAAAAGAATAAGAAAAGTGAGAAAAGGCTTCCTTATCCAGATCGAAAAAGAAAGCACCAGATCAGGTAATCTATGATTCTTTTACAAAAGCACTTGATGACCTTTGTCTAGAAATTCCATTTGTGGATGCAATTAAAGTTCCTACCTATTCTAAATTCCTCCATGATATTCTTAGTAGAAAGAAAGAAATAACTGAAACTATTGCTATGGTGACTATTTATCCTGCTAATGGGAAACTATTGTCTAAATCAGGAGATCCCGAAATACCAACTATTTCATGCTCAATAGGCAAGACTAATATTCACAATGCTTTGTGTGATTTAGGTGCAAGAGTTAGTGTAATGCCATACTCCCTCTATAAAAGGTTAGGATTAGGGGAGTATTCCCCTACTACTATCACTTTACAGATGACTGACAAGTCCACTAAACAACCCATTGGTATGATTGAGGATGTTCTACTTAGAATAGATAAGCATGTTATTTCCATTGATTTATTATTCTTGAAATGCCAGAGGATGAAAAATTATCTATAATACTTGGAAGACCTTTCCTTAGTACTGCAGGAGCATTAGTTGACTGTGCTGAAGGAAAAATAATCTTCAATGTTTATGATGCTAAAATCATCTGGTATTTTCCAAAGAAGCTAGAAGTAGGAGAAAGATAGATTCCACCGGCAAAATGAGTTCATGTGGTAAGTGCCTTTGATAAGGGGCAACCCAAGGTAAGAATTCGAGAACAAAGAAGGGGTTGAGTTATTCAACAATTCTTAATAAAATGCTTAATGGGAGTCAACCCATCACGTCAATAAAATAAACTAAAAAATAAAAAGTTCATCACATTCCTACAACTTTTTCATAGACATTCTTGTGAAAGCGCACACGTGAAGATGCAGTTGTCAAAAAGTAGTAGAAACATTGATTGAACCAATGTAGAATAAGTATAAAAATAAAAGTTTGAGTTTTATCTACAAAGGTTAAAATTCTGCTCATTACATGCTGATGTTGGTCGACAGTTTCTACTATCATTTTTCTGTCAAAAATAAGGTATTTTGTTGAGTTTCGGGATAAGAAGATATTCTCGAAGAAACAGAAATTTTTTGATGACTACTGATGGTTTAACGACCAACTATGCGGCAGGAATAAAAATTTCGGCCGTATAGTTCCAATCATATAGATATCTTTTCCATCAACAATTTTCTTGCGTGAGCACAGAGAATTTAACAATCAACTATACGGAGGGAATAAAAATTCCGGCTGTATAGCTCCGGTCGTATAGATATCGATGCCTCCGTACAATTTCTTCCCAAAGGTACTAACTGTTTAACGACCAACTATATGGCGGGAATAAAAATTCCGGCCGTATAGTTCTGGTCATATAGATATCGATGCCTGTTTTTGAGAATTTATCTCGAGGATACAGATGGTTTAATGACCAACTATACGGCGGGATCATTATGATCCAGCCATATAGTTGTGTCCTTATAGCTGTGTTCTGCATAAAGAAACCCTAGTTGGCGGCGCCGCCGCAACTATACGGGTGGAACAACATATCCCGCTCGTATAGTTCCGGCAGTATAGTTCGGCGTGACCACAAAATCGGGTCGTGGCGGCTCGGTTTCTTCTCCTTCCTCATTATTTCTCTCATATTCTTTCACCAAACCTCTCAAAACCACCCTAGAACTCTTGATTCTTCATGGATTTCGTTCGTTTGAGTGGGGGAATCAACAGATCGGTATGTTTCTCTCCCTATCCATGCTTTATTTTCAGATTTCCATGGTTGAAACTCTCACATTGATCTAGTGGATGAACTCAAGCTTGTCTAGCTTTACCTATTGATTTCTCACGTTAGGATTGAATTTTTACACATAGAATCGTCCGTATAACATGTAGAAACTATATGCCTAAGGTTTTATGGTGAATTTTTTCAGTGCACCAAGATGAACAAAATCGGTAATATTTTTCGCAAGAGCAAGCGCCAACGTGGCGAGAGCTCGGGGTCCCAAGCCGAGAGCAACCCCAAGTTGGCCACAGTTTCATCAAGGAGTGTGCTTCCCACACGCTGGGCTGACCACAGCTTTCTCACCGTGGCGGGGTTGAAGGCGGACTTTGACCTCATGCGTAACAAGGTCGGGCTAATAGTGCTTGGCTACGTAAGCCACGACTCCTACACCGATCTTACCTATGAGTTCCTTGCCTCCTTCTACAATGACCACAGGGAGAAAGGTAGTGCGTGCACGGTAAGCTTCACCATGAATTGGCAGCCTTATGAAATAACTTTTGAACAATTTTGTGATTCTTTCGGCTTCCCTCACGTTAGGGAGTTAACTGTTACTAACCTCTATAGCGTCACAAGTGGAGAAACTTGGGAGGCTATTTCTGAAAATGGTGGCACCGAATTCTACCATAAGAAGATGTCCACAATTCAGAACCCAACAATTCGCTACTATGCCTTGTTCCTCGCCAACACACTATTGGGAAGAGGTGATACCGGTTCCATGGCTAATGCGGACATGGCAATGATCACCAAGGCTCTCTTTCCCATTGCACCGCAAAGCCCCAATCCTGCAGCTCTACTCATCCAGCACTTTTGCCACCAAAGCAACAAGACGAAAGGAGATATTCGCATAGGTGGATTGGTAAGCCACCTTGCCCATGCATTAAATATTATATTACCTATTATGCAATCTATTGACGGCTCCAAACTTATGAACATCAAGTATTTGACTGCTTGTGGCTTCCATGGTGTTTACTAAGCTAGACGGAGGCTCTGAGCATATCAGTTTGGTTATCTTGGCGATGCACAGGGTGAGCAGGTTCTGTTGCCCTATCCCCAAGCCTTCTCAATTGTGGAGAAGGACACTTGGATCCTCACCAAGAACCAAGTGATGGAGATCATGGCTGAACTCCAGCCTGATCAAGGGGAAGATGAAGAAGGAGAGCAGCAGGATGAGGATGAGAAAGGTCACAACCCTGCTTGGGAGGGACAGCAGCAGCTGCAAGGGGGAGCCTGAGACCCGTGGCCCAACCAGCGGCAGCAGGGGTACAACAACATCCCCTATCAAGAATTCCAGTAGCTCAACCAGCGCGTTGGGGAGATCGACCACACTCTTCAAGGAGTGAATGAAGATGTGAGTGCCTTAACTCACAACTTCAGTCACTTCATGACCCACTTCCCCGACTACTACCAGCGGTATCCTCACCAGCCACCGAATGACGGCAACAACTGAGCCTGGCAATAGCCTAAGCTTGGGGGAGGTTTGAAAACCTCCAAATCTTTCATTCATATTTTTATTTCTTATTTTTGATTTATTTCACTTCTTCGAAATTGCATGTTTACTTTTAGTTTGCATTCCTAAAACAAAATACAAGAATATTAGTTGTAACTTTTATTGCAAGTTCATTTCTTTGTTTCTCTTGGAGATTGCTCGATTTTAGGTGACTTGGCAATGTGGAAATATAGAGGGGGTTCGACTAAATACAAGAACGAAGCAAGCAAGAAGAGGTATCACATTCCTTTCATCACCTTTTCTGCAACCTTAAATTGATCCTACAATTATTTACTCGCTTGCACTGGAGTCACTCCCCACTTAGCTTGTTGTCCTATAAATTTTATTCCTTTGATAGTGTCTCCTTTTTAGCTTTGAAACAATGAGCAATGGATTTGGTTAAAATATTTCCTACATTTTTACAACAATAAAAAGCATCCAAAAGATGACTTGTGTTGGGCCCCCCGGATTAATCATCCGATAAATCCCTGTTATGCATACAACCACGATCCCATGATCAGTTAGTCATGGCACATAACTGACAAGTACCATTACAACATCCGAAACATACCGAATTACAAGACTTACATGGGTGCCATTATGGCTACATCAATAAACATCAGCGGAACTTCATCAAGCATAGTGCCCGATCCATGCCTTAACCTATAGGCAACTGACTGGGAGAACGTCCTAGCTCGCGTAGTCGCCAACATCATCTTCTTCTTGATATCTGACCAACTTAATATCTAGGGACAATGCCAGTGAGTACTTTGAATGTACTCGCAAACCACCTTAAGAGAAATAATAATAGCAGGAAGATATGCAATAGGGCTGTGGTAGTAGGAGGGCTCCAAGAGAGGTTCTTTTGTCAATTAGTTTCTCTTGTAGATATAGCATCTACATATCTTTGTTGAAAACCTTTGCAAAACATTTTGGAAACCTTTTTGAAAAGTTTTGGAAAACATCAGGACTGGGTCACCCATTTGTTCCGCCTTTACGGTCATCCCATGACCAAACTCCTTCCATCCCTTTCTGACCATCCCATGGTCAAAACAGGGATCCTTTCTGACCATCCCATGGTCAAAACATTTCCAAAGCCATTTCTTTTCAGAAATCCTTTTTGAAAACAAAACCAGCACCGCTCTACAGCAACCTTCCCAACCGTCCATGACCACGGACGCGGCTATTCGAATAGATTTACACTCTGTAGAGGTTGTATACTTTACCCACACCATCCGGGTACACTACCCTGATCTATACTGATCGCGGGCCGAGTAACCAATCAAGACTCTCCGGATGCCCACTCCAATATAAGTGCCTACCCTATGAGTTTTGTTCCCCTCAACACCGGGACGTCGGATACCGAGGACCAACTGGAGCGCCTATTGCACGTCCCACGTGCGCGCTTTCAATGAGGGGCTCATAGTAATACGCGGAGGTCTGTAGACCCTTCGTTCCTTCTCCCGGTCGATGTCTCACATGGACCGTTTCTAGAGAAGGCCCACCCTCCAGGGAGTTTCATCCCCTGTAGTAGTTGTGAGGCAGCTTATACCAGAATAGACAAACATCAAATCCAGCCCTGTCCCATACCAGAGTAATGTGGTTGCACGGGATAGTTGTTCTAGCAAAACTGCAAAGAACTGGATGCATTTTCGTAAACCGGTTTCCTCCATCTTTCCTTCAGCATTTTGTAAATCAAAACCTTCTTGTTTTTCAACATCTCTTGTGAGGTCCCACCTCACCAAGGTTTCATCATAAAACATTTGGTAAAACTTTTTCCGGGGTCTTCCCATCCTCTAGCTTTGCTTCGGCTAAATCGGGGTCTCCAAAGGGGTATGGTGGCTATGCACCATCTACTCTACTAGGGACAATTAGGTATCACCAAGGGGTTTGTACTTAATAGTACAGAAGTGTAATAGTTCGGAGGAGCCAAACCACTACCACATATACATCAACATATAATAAAACAATGTAGCTTCATAAATAGTAGATAAAACATGCATAGATAAAATAGTAGGACAAGGGTTATGAGCAAGAAGGTGGCTTGCCTGTGATCAGCAATATGGCATAATTTTCCCTAGACTTCTTCTTTAGAAAACCATTATAACCAATAAAAACCATCTCCTTCTGCTCTCCGATATAATCGCAGCTATCGTCGATAGGGAACACATGCAAACAACAAAAGCGCATAATCAATACAAGGCATACAATCACCAATACAATACAACTAGCAACTGAATAATACCAAATTAAAATTCAGATGGTTTTGAGAGGATTGGATCTAGGAGATTGAGATGGCCTTGGAGAAGGGAGTGAACACCCCTTAGGGTTTATTGTCGAGGAACTACCTAAGAGGGGGTTTTGGACCAAAGACCTATTCAGATTGATACCAGTGTACACCAATGATACCAACAGATAGGTGTTGATAAAATGAAACCAACAAAAGTGGTTTCACTAATTTATCACTTTTCTTTAATTTCTTATGAATATTCTAGTGATAAAAGCTCTAGTTTTAGGAAATAATTCATCAGAAAAGTTCTGTAGCTCCAAAAAAAATTTCCTTAGATGGTTAGGTAGGTCTTAATGTACTTGTTCATTGAGAGTTGGAATCATGTCAAGATAATTAACAGAATGCCCTCAGGAAATTCCCAAAGGAAGTTCTATACACAACTTGTCTTTTTCACCAAATTAAATCTACAAAAGATTTTGAGTTGATTCCAAGGGCACAGGGTAGGCATTTAGAATACCTTTCTGTAGGAATTGGAATCAACCACTTTGGAGTTCTGAAACTCCAGTAGTAATTTTCCTACTGAAACTACCCTAGCCAGAGATGATTAATTCACCAAAGTGGGACAGAGCATCAATAAAATTTGATCTCCTCGGTTTTGATAGAACTTGGTGTACCACATCACAGAGAGTTGGAATTAGGTCATTCCAACCGTTTGTTTGACCTTGAGAATTTCCTAAAGGATGCAATGTCTTGTTTTTGTTATTTTTGTCAAGCTAATACTACTGTTCCTCTTGGCAGGGGACCAATGCCAAAAGGTGGTAAAGGACAACACCTAACAGAGGGAAGTTAAATCACTTCATTTGGGTTTCTAGGATTTGCTAGGGAATTTATTTAGTGCAGGGGATACTTTTTAGTAGATTAATTGCCAATAAATAATATAAATTATTTTTGGCAAAAGACCAGTTTTGCATGTTGTACAAAACACACATGAACCTAGTCAAAGCTTTATTTGGACAAAATGGGTAGTTTCCATTTTTTATTTAGAATTGAACAATTGGGGGTAATTTCTGGAGATAAACAGATCTGCTAAAAAGAAAAAGAGCAGAGGGTGCGGTGGGCCACATTTGCAAGGGAGTTGGGCTGTGATGTGGGGAATCGGCCCACCCGGGCAGCAGCACGCGCGGGTGGGATCCCGTTTGAAACCTTCCAGGACGGGCCCAGCCGTCATCCACTAGGGGAGGGCGAAGAGGTATAGGCGGATCTCGGCCGTTCGATTAAAACGAGATGGATGGCGGTGGTTCTTCTTCCTTGTTGGGTCAGAGAAAGCAGAGGGGGAACCCTAGCTCACGACGGCGGTCACAGGGGCTCACCTAACGAGCTCCCGGAGCTCGGGTCAGGGGCGGAGATGCGGCAGTCGACGACGGCGACCTAGCATATTGGTGGCACGATGGGTTTCCGTGCCAAGAAATGGCTCGCACGAGGACACCCGAGAGCAACCTCCTCGAAGCTTGATGGCTCTGTGTATGGCACCCAGAAAAGTGTTGGTGCAGTGTTGGTGTAGAGCTTGTTGGGAACCCCAAGAGGAAGGTATGATGAGCATAGCAGAAAGTTTCCCTCAGTTATGAAACCAAGGTTTAATCGAACCAGTAGGAGCAAGGAAACACCCCAAAGGTGTTACTAGCTGAGCTTTGTCAGGTCGCACTACCGGTGCTAGTAGCAACATGGAGACCTGCACAACACACCAACAGAACTTTGTCCCCAACTTGCGATGAGGTTGTCAATCTCACCGTGTTTTGTGGAAAACAAAGGATTAAACGTATCGAATGGAAAGAAGTAAAAGTTTGCAGAAAGTAAACACAAAGAAGTAAACAGTTTGTAGATTGAATGTAAAAGACAAGGACCGGGATCCATAGTTCACTAGAGGTGGCTCTCCTTAGACAGATAACATGCTGGGTGAACAAATTATAGCGGGGCAATTGGCAAACATCGAGAAAGCAATACATTCATATACTAATCATCTTGACTCTTTTGAGACTTGATTGGGCATTACAACATTATACATAGACCGCCATCCAACTGCATCTATGACTAATAATCCACCTTCAGGTTATCATCTGAACAACCCTCCAGTATTAAGTTGCAAGCAACAGATTATTGCTTTATGAATTGCGTGTAAAGTAAACAATACGATTGTTCTATGAACAAAGTATTGTTGTTTTCTCCCTAGTAGCAACAGCACATCTAGTACCTTAGAGATTTCTGTCACTTCCCCAGATTACCAGAGGCATGAACCCACTATCGAGCATAAATACTAACTCTTGGAGTTGCTAGCATCTACTTGGCCAAGATAGCTAGCTAACAACGGAAAGCATGCAATATCACAAATAACAAACACATGATAGAATCAATAATCAATCTGAAATAGCATCTCAATATCCATCGGATCCCCACAAACACAACGTGCATAATTACAAATAGATGATCTTGATCATGAACGGAGCTCACAAGATCTAGACATGAAAGCACAAAGGAGGAGAACTAGCCATCTAGCTACTACATGGATCCGTAGTCCAAGGATGAACTACTCACGCATCACACCGGAGGCGTGCATGGTGATTAAGAAGGCCTCCAGGGTGAATTCCCCTCTCCGGCAGGGTGCCGGGAAGAGCTTCAGATCCCTCCTGATCTAGGGATGGAGATGACGGCGGCTACAAACTCTTTCGTGGATTTTTTGATCGGGAACTTAGGGTTTACGTCCCGAGGGCATCTTATAGTCGGAAGGGGAGGCCGAGGGGGTGCCAGGGGCCACCACACCACCCCCTGGCGTGGGCCCAGCCTGGCTGCGCGGCCAGGTGGTGTGGCCGGCCTCTGGACCCTCTCTGTCTCGTACTCTGGGATCTGATGACTTCCGGAAAAATAGGCACTTTGGCTTTTGTCCCGTCCAATTCCGAGAATATTCATTTTCTGACGTTCCTGGAACCAAAAATAGCAGAAAACAGGCAGCTGGCACTGTGGCTCTTGTTAATAGGTTAGTCCAAGAAATCATATGAAAAGTACTCCAAAGTGTGGACGAAACACAAGAAAGTGGATAAAACCAAGCATGGAACATCAAAAATTATGGATACATTTGCAATGTATCAACATCCCCAAGCTTAACTCCTGCTCATCCTCGAGTAGGTATGTGGTAAAAAGAAAGAATAATTTTTGAGGTGACATGCACCATCAAAGACTTGATCAAAGTATTTGCAAAACATTCAAATATGGGATCATAGTACTTCAATCATAACATGAAAGGCAAAGTTCTAGCAATAAGCAAACAAACTATGATGCAACATGAAAAGGCACAAACAAAAGATTCATGAATAACAATGCTTTGCAAGACGTTTGTTTGTTTCACATAAACAAAACATAGCATAATAATATTCAGCTTGTCCCTCAATAGAGTAGCAAACATAAATGCATAGGACACCTTCAAAGTTCATAAGAGTGACTAGATACAATAGTTTAAAACAAGCAATATCAAAGTATGCATCAATCAACTAGTCTTGGGACAATGCACATAGAACTAAGAATGGCCACTATGCTCTCAAAGTAGGTGCATAAAGATAGAAGGTGGAGACTCAATATAATGGTGGAAGAAAGGCCTTTTTATAAAAGGAAGTAGGCATTCAAGTCTCATAAAGAGCTTCCAAAAAATTATGGTACTTATAGCTTTCATCTCTCATTGCCCCTATCATAAGCATCTTGAAGTGATTAAGGTTAAAGTGAACAAACTATGGTGTACATGCTTGATGAAGTATAAGTCAGAAATCTCATGTCCCTTGTATACGAGGGCCGCTCCTCATGCTACTCAAGTTTAGTCACTGGTAAGTTCTTGTCATTGTAAGTATATGTATATCATAGAGAACTGCCAACGGGGTACCCCTTGCCCGATGATACAGAAGAATCCCCATATCAAAATGACAAGGCAAGCAGACAACAAGCATCTCAGCAATCTTCTTATTTACCATGGGAATATGGTGCTTTTTCTCTTTCCTCTTTTCATAATCCCTTTTTTTCTTTTTCTCTTTTTTCTCAATATAGGACTCTTTTTTTATAAGAAGAATGCTTCATAGACAGCTCATTATGGTTAAGCTGCAGGTTTCCACCATGTCAGCATGGATTAGACCAGCGGCCCAGGCGTTTCTGTAACACATATACATAACTCCATGGACTTACAAGCTCCCCTTTCATTTCACACTGACGACATCCATATACAAAAGAGCATGATATCAACTAGGTACAAGTACCAAGTGCAATGTTGAAAGCATTCCCCATGAAAGCATGGTTTTGCTAATTCCCAACAAATAAGTGCAAGCATATACAACATAGAAGACACAATGGTTCAAGTTTATTAAGGGCAAGTAAAGTAAAGTGTCCCATCAAGTTCGTGAGAGCTTTAATCACTAGTTTTCTCATAACAAGTTTAATTTGGAAGGTAAACAAAAGCATGAATATACTTGGAATAGCATAAGCTAGTAGGTAGGTACGATGGACTCTTTGGAATAACTTGGTTTAAGGAGTTGGATGCATGAGTGGAACTCATACTTTGTTGTGGAGGCTAGCAAAAGACTGGGAGCGATAAACTAAGAGAGCAATAATGGCTATAATCATGCAGAGCGACAAAACATCATTGATCAAAGCATAAAGTGATACTACAAGTTGAAAACTAAAGGATCATAAAGGCTATGGTGACTTGAGATAGTCATAACATGGTGTGAGCATGCGCCAAGTCAACCAAAATAAAGCATCAAAGGAGAATACCACTATACTATGCTTTAATATGCTAAAACAACGCATGATTCATCCAAGGCACATTAAGCAATCTCAATTGTTTATAACAAGTAATGCTACAGCAAAGAACACTAAGCTTAAAGCCAAAACAATATCAAGCATGGCATGACAAAGCATAGGCCACAGTCAAAAACAAGCTCTTTTTACCACATAAGCATGAACTTTCCTACGCTTTTCCAAACCAAACCAAACTATTTGCAAACCAATGTATGAAAGAGGGGGTCCAACCAATTTATTCAGAAAACTAAGCAAACAAAAGCAAACTAAAAACCAAAACAAGAATGAAAAATAAGACGCTCCAAGAACAACACAACTGTGCATGAAACAATAAAAACGAAGCGTTTGGAAGAAACCTGGGATTTTTATTGATGAAGAAGGGGATGCCTTGGGCATCCACAAGCTTTGATGCTTGTACTTCTTGGATATTTCTTGGGGTTACACGTGTGGCATCCCCAAGCTTGAGCTTTAGTACATCCTTCATCTCATTACTCATTCCTTCCATACACCTGAAATTTTTCCTTCATACAAAACTTCACACGATCTTTATTAGCAACATTAGTGCACTCAAGATAAATAAGTCTTAAGGTTCAGTTCTAACACCAAATAAACTTCCATTAGAACACTAGCTACTGAATAAGTTCCCACAAAAATCTCAATTCCCCAAAAGAACTCAAAAAGGAACCAACAAGAAGCAAATGCAGAAAATGGCAGAAATCTATCAAAACAGACCAGTAGGTAAAGATGAATTTTTTCGAAGACCTTCTGTTTCTAAAATAAAAAAGTGTTGAACAAACGAAAGTTAGATAACAACCTGGGGCAGAAGCACAAAAATTCATGCCTCCAAAAGACATTCAGAGATTTTACACGAATGTTTATGGTGAAGCACAGAAATCTGTTTCGGACAGCAACTTTCCCAATCATTACTTTTCTCTCATTAGAGGTTACTTTTGGCACAAAAAGCAAATAAAAAGGATAAGGAGAGGTTATTACTGAAGTAATAACTTCCAAGACTCATCTAAAACTTTTGGGTTATCTCCCAATAACTACTTTTCTTTAACGCCTTTAAGTTAGGCATAAGAAGCAAAGAAAGAATCAAGTGTTCTCAAATGAAGAAGCATTAAGACCAAATTTCTTGCCCTTACCTCTCTTACTTTTATTCTTAACCTTGGGGAAAATATGATTGTTTGGTGGAGAAGAAAGGTGCATGGTCCCCTTTACCACATCTATTATTGCTCCAAGGAGTTTTAATAGGGACCTTCCAAGTGTAATTTGTACTTCTCCTGCACATTCAATAACAAGATAATCAGTAGAAATCATTTTCCCAAGGATCTTTGTAAACACTCCTTCAGTTATTCCAAGAGGTAATATGGTAGAATTATTAGCAAGAGATATTTCTTTTCCTCCTTCAGTAAGCCCCAAGTATTCAAAGATTCATAAATCTCTTTGGGCATAAGACAAAATTAAGACATGATATCACAGCGGGCTTGAAAAGTTTCAGTGTTTGTCTCAATTTTTACTGTAGGGAGCCACTTTGATGCTTCAGAATTTATTGGAAAATAATTTTGATGCTCCCTAAGCATATTATAGCAATCTTTTAAGCTACTAGTGCTAGTCTCAAGAGTGTTCAACCTAGCAAATATTTTTGCAAAAGAAATATCAGTTTGGCTAGGCAAGTTATAAGTGAGGATCAATTTCTTTATAGCATTAATAGCATCATCCTCATTACATTGGAGGAAATCTCCTCCCACAGCAGCATCTAAAGCATATCTATAGCAAAGAGCAATCCCAAGGTAAAAACTTCTAAGGAACAAGCTTTGAGTCATTTTAGGCTCGGTTTTTTCATGTAGATCAGAGATTCTAGACCAAGCTTCCTTAAAACTTTCCTCAATTCCTTGTTTAAAAGTGAAAATCATTTCCTCGGTTGACATAGTGACTGGAGCAAGGCTAGACATAGTGGCAACTCAAGATAGGAAATAATTTTTTTGTGTTTTTGAAAAAGAAACAAGCAAACAAAGCAAAAAGAAACTAAGAAAAACAAAAATAACAAAGTAAAGAGATTGGTTATGAGGGACTCCCCTTGTGAAGATGTCCTTGACTCCCCGGCAGCGGCGCCAGAAAAATGCTTGATGGCTCTGTGTATGGCGCCCAGAAAAGTGCTGGTGCGGTGTTGATGTAGAGCTCGTTGGGAACCACAAGAGGAAGGTATGATGAGCACAGCAGCAAGTTTCCCTCAGTTATGAAACCAAGGTTTAATCGAACCAGTAGGAGCAAGGAAACACCCCAAAGGTGTTACTTGATGAGCTTTGGCAGGGCGCACTACCGGTTCTAGTAGCAACGTGGAGACCTGCACAACACAACCACGGAACTTTGTCCCCAACTTGCGATGAGGTTGTCAGTCTCACCGTGTTTTGCGGAAAACAAAGGATTAAACGTATCGAATGGAAAGAACTAAAAGTTTGCAGAAAGTAAACACAAAGAAGTAAACAGTTTGTAGATTGAATGTAAAAGACAAGGACCGGGATCCATTGTTCACTAGAGGTGGATCTCCTTAGATAGATAACATGATGGGTGAACAAATTACAGCGGGGCAATTGACAAACATTGAGAAAGCAATACATGCATATACTAATCATCTTGACTCCTTTGAGACTTGATTGGGCATTACAACATTATACATAGACCGCCATCCAACTGCATCTATGACTAATAATCCAGCTTCAGGTTATCATCTGGACCCCCTCCTGTATTAAGTTGCAAGAAACAGATTATTGGTTTACGAATTGCGTGTAAAGTAAACAATATGATTGTTCTATGAACAAAGGCTTGTTGTTTTCTCCCTAGTAGCAACATCACATCTAGTACCTTAGAGATTTCTGTCACTTCCCCAGATTACCAGAGGCATGAACCCACTATTGAGCATAAATACTAACTCTTGGAGTTGCTAGCATCTACTTAGCCAAGATAGCTACTAACAACGGAAAGCATGCAAGATCATAAATAACAAAGACATGATAGAATCAATAATCAATCTGAAATAGCATCTCAATATCCATCGGATCCCCGCAAACACAACGTGCAGAATTACAAATAGATGATCTTGATCATGAACGGAGCTCACAAGATCTAGACATGAAAGCATAAAGGAGGAGAACCAGCCATCTAGCTACTACATGGATCCGTAGTCCAAGGATCAACTACTCACGCATCACACCGGAGGCTTGCATGGTGATGAAGAAGGCCTCCAGGGTGAATTCCCCTCTCCGGCAGGGTGCCGGGAAGAGCTTCAGATCCCTCCCGATCTAGGGATGAAGATGATGGCTGCTATAGACTCTTTCGTGGATTTTTTGATCGGGCACTTAGGGTTTACGTCTCGAGGGCATCTTATAGTCGGAAAGGGAGGCCGAGGGGGTGCCAGGGGCCACCACACCACCCCCTGGCCTGGGCCTAGCCTGGCCACATGGCCGGGTGGTGTGGCCGACCTCTGGCCCCTCTCCGTCTCGTACTCTGGCATCTGACGACTTCCGGAAAAATAGGCACTTTGGCTTTTGTCCCATCCAATTCCAAGAATATTCATTTTCTGACTTTCCTGGAACCAAAAACAGCAGAAAACATGCAGCTGGCACTGTGGCTCTTGTTAATAGGTTAGTCCAAGAAATCATATGAAAAGTACTCCAAAGTGTGGACAAAACACAAGATAGTGGATAAAACCAAGCATGGAACATCAAAAATTATGGATAAATTTGCAATGTATTAGAGCTTGACGGCGCCACCAGTGGAGCTACTCCTTGGCAAGAAAAAGGAGGGGATTAGATGCGGTAGGGTGCGGGGGTTCTAGTACCATGACATGCAGGGGGAGAAAGCTAGGGACAGAGCTCGGGGCTCAGATCTTGTAGATGGCCGAAGGGGCTTATCCTTCCTTTCTAGGTCGATGTAGAGCAGTAGGGGAGGAAGGGGAGCTCAGGGAGGTGAGTGGAGGGGAGGGGAAACAAATTGAGGGGCGGGGCATGCTGGGAGGGCCTCTAGCCCATTTATACCGAGTTGAGAGCTTAAGAAGGGGAAATGTCCATCTTGGACATGGAGGAGGGTAGAGCTGGCTGGTGATTCGTCTAAAGGAGGGGTGGAGAGGGGTAAGAGGGGGATCTGGTCGTGCTGAGAGGGGTAGCTAGCCTACTGCAGCTACATTGCCTACCAATTGTAATTACCACACTCTCTCACCCTCAAATTATCTCCAAGCACTAAAGACAAGGGAAAGAAGCTTGCTACAATAGTGCTACAGTGCATTTCGACCAGAGGGTAAATAAGGGTGCTGTGCAAGTTCGTTTCACCAAAAGGTATAGGTTTGGTGGGTTTTTTGATTTGAGGATTTGTCTCCTTGGCAATTTTGATCAAATAGATGGCTATGAAGAAAGTCTAAAAACTTGCATCAGACCAGATGAGGAAATGGTACTGGTGGGTAGATGAGGTCAAGATGCACCTCTAGGATTTATTTAAGATTTTTCAGAGGAGTTTTAGTCCACTTAAATCTATTTATTCAAAAAAATGCATAAGGGGTTTATAGAAGCTCATTTGATAAAATTACATTGGACCAGGTTGGATTTTGATGTGAGATGGTCCCAAATGTGAACACACACTTAGGGGAATTTTCCCAAGATTTATTGGGGCTTAAAAGTATTTAAAACATTTAATATTCCATTTCTGCCATTTAAGAAAATAGGCAAAAATAATTAATAAAGCTTCTCAAAAATATTTATTTTTGAAGTTGGAATATAGGGTAGGATATATGGAACTCATATGATCCAAAAGTTGGGGAAGTGTTTTGGCAAAGACCAAACTTTCCTTTGGGAAAGGAGTTTTGGAGATTTTGACTATTAAGGGAATTACATAGTTTTGGTCCATAATAAATATTGATAATTATTGATAAAATCTTGATGATGAAGGTAGATGATGTGGACAAGGTGTATCAAGCATTTGCAACCTTGTGATTGGAGAATCCAAGTTGATTTTGGTGAAATACCCTAGATTAAGGATCTAGGGTGATGTTAATTTCATACCAACAAAAAATGGGGGTATCTTGGAGTTAATATCCCCCCATGGGGCATGGGGTAGATGGATGGATATACCAAGTGATTTATATTGCAATGGTGTAGGGGTTTGAGCTTGATCCTGCTTGACCTCACCAAGACAGGCTTTCAAACTTTGAATAAAATAAGCCTGCCAAAGCAGATTATCAACTAGCCTTCAAAACATTGTGGGTTTAAGAAGCACAAGGATCCACTTGGAACAAGTGAAGTGGATATTGATAGAACTATATGAGTAGAACACAACCATGCATAGGGTTGGTCTAGGGAAGGTTGGATGGTGGTGTGAGCTTCTATCAAAGTAGGCATGTTGACTAGATTTGCAGGAATAGTTATTTTCTTGCCTGCAAAACCATCAAGAACAAGTGGGTTGGAGGATGATCTAACCAAGGGAAAGAGTGGGCCTTGGTAGTCCTTAGGATGGTTAACAAGATGGTTTAGATGCATTTCCAAAAATGCACAAGGGTTGAGATGGGAGGCATTCAAAAAGGTGATGCTGGAAACAGATTTCCAGACAGCCAAATTTGGCAGATTTAGGGTTTTGACTAGAATGTGGGTGGTGATGATTTTGAGGGGGTTGCAAGGTACCAGAGCATCATCAAGTGGATGATGTTGAAGAGTAGTTTGAGTAGGAAGGATCCTTTCTTGATACTAGTCTTCATTGACTTGGAAGCTTCTAGAATTAGATCACTTCAGAGCTGATCTGGTTAAGGGTTTTTGATGATCACCTAGTATCTAGAGATTAGATCCAGATTGTATTCTTGCTTAGGGTGGGATGATTTGGAAGCATCCTTATCCTAGTGAGGAGCTCCTAGAGTAGCTCATACTATCTCCTAAGCAATCAAGTCAAACAGCAGATCAAGGCAACTCATCTTACAAACAAATCAACTACTACTAGAGGTACCATCAAGCTTAGCTTGAGGTAGGGATAGGTACTTTTAATTGGTTGGAGTTTGAACAAGGTAAGATCCTTGGTAAATCTACCAAGAGTAGAGTTCAAAAGATTGTAAAAGGTTTTGGAGATCCTAGAGGTAAGAGTAGTTGAAGGTTCTGTCTTGAAAACATAAGGAGGTTATAGCTCTCCATAGTTTTGTCAATGGAAGCTACTAAACTAGTTTTGGTTACAAAAGCATCTTGGCTCAAGTTTTGAAATGCCAGAACATTTGAGAATATGTAAAATGAGCTAGGATAGTTTTGTTAAATAGCTTTTGTCAACTGGTGGCTAGGTAAGGAGTATCATATGGTATACACTCACATGCACAAGCACAAACAGACAATAAGCAAACACTGCACCAATGAAGAAAAAGTTTTTTCCCCCTGATTTTTGCATTCTGGACAACTAATCAGGGTTGCTGAAATTGGGATGTTACAACTTGAGTCCATGTTTAGCCCAAATAATTTGATTTTAGAACTACTCCATCCCGTTTGAGCTTAATATAAATAGACTCAATAGTACCCTTGAATGAAATTGTTTGATAAAGTGACTGCTTCGAAGTAGTAGAGATTATGCCACTGCTTTTCTAATAATTACCGTGAGATATTGCTTTACGCGTGTCATTACAACATTGTCGTGCTCCATGGGGAACTATTAACTCCGCTGGCCAACGAACGATCTAAATGTGGGAAACCACTTGATTTCGGCTATTATGTTATGTAAACGTCTGTAGCAGCAATGCTATGATGGGAAAAAATTTAGTTTCCTCGTGGTTTCACGTTCCAAGTGAAGTTCAAGTATTCCTCTGACCCATTATTGCTCAACATATTCATTGGCATGGTCACGAGTGCACAACACAGTCCCAATTAACATGTTAAGAATAGTGGCATGATTTCTCTATGAAAGAGCTGATGTTTTTGAAAAGCAAAGGAAGGAAAAAGGTGCTTTGAGAGTCTTGAAATTTTGACATGGGAATAGATGAGTTGTTCTTAAATTGAATATTTTGGTGCTAACTTGAGAACTCTTAATTGATTAAAGAAACAAGAGCAAAAGGTTTTCATCTCTCAACAAAGAGAGATACCAAAAGAATTTGCCTCACTTTCCTAGCTAAACTTTTGACACTTCCTCGGGCATATGATTTATTTGCTAGCAAGATATACATGGTTAGGAAGTGGACTCAGTGCAATCTTGTGCATACTTGTATGATCATGTTTAAGATTGCAGGGATTGTGAAGAAATGAATTTTACACCGATTCAAGCTTGTAAGTTCTTTTATTTTAGTCTCAAATCTCTGCTATTCTTCTTTATTTCCTTGTCACTCGAGGGCGGGCAACATCTAAGCTTGGGGGAGTTGGTAGTTGTGAGATTCGACACATTTTTGATGGTTTTCTCTTGGACTTGATTGTTTTCTAGTTTTACCTAACGCTAATACTTCGGTAGCAAAGAAAACTTGGTTTAATATGTGTGTTTCAGGTTCTGAATGTCAATAGAGGGTTTTAACTAGAGAAACACATTCAAGCGAAATCAAGCAAGTCTCTCTTTGGAAGGAATCGAGGGAAGCATACAGAGGCTTTAACGAGCAACTATACGGTAGGAACAATTTTTCTGGCCATATAGTTCCTGCCGTATAGCTGCCGCCGCCTCTGTCTTGTCAAAACGAAGAACTTCCGTGAAAGGACCGAGGACGAAAACACAACACAGCAGCCGCAACACCATCAAGAAGGGAGAAAGAAGATATCCGGAGAAGAAGGAGGAGACGTTCTTCATCTTGCTCCACGATCTTTGACCTCCTAGCCACTACACCCCCATAGTCATTACTTGTACTTGAGAGAGAGAGAGATCTTCACCTTGCAAGACTAGGGTGTGAGATTGTTTCTTCCCATCTTGAATTGTGTTGGATTACTTTCTATTCGTATTGTGGATCTCCATGGTAATATCGAGAAGAACTCCCTTTATTTAATTATATTGATGATGCTTTCTTCTCTCATGTGTGAGTAAGTTCCTTGGGCGTGGGAGATGTAAGGGATTGGTGAGATGTGATGTGCCTTCATATATTTTCCATTAGTTTGTGATTGATTTTAATTACTATATTATGTGTGCTTGACTATCTATGGGATGCCTAATGCTTGTTGTCCAATTAAGGGCCTAGACAACATGATACTTTGTTCTACATGGATAGGATCTTATTCGCTAGCAGACTGGTGACCCCCAAGTGGCACGGGGATATCAATAGAAAACTAGTAGACTCGAGGATAACGAGGAACCACCGTGCTTATTGCATTAGTCCGATCCAAGGATCTTAATCGCTAAGCAACCTAAAGGGTCTTAATAGTATACTGTCTGACCATGGTTTTGGTAACAGACTAGTAGGATTATTGAAGTTGGGATGAAATCTACCAAGAGGAGTTCTGGCTAATTATGGTTTGCTCGCCTACACATATACTTATAAGATTACAATTGTTGCATTTATCGCTCGTCCATCTGGCATAGTCACTATCACCATGAACTGTATCTCCCCGCGCCTTTTTCGTCATCTACAGAAAACAACAAACAACCGAATCGTTCTTTAATTTTATGCTTTTTATTTCTGAAGTTTACATTTTAGTTTTATTTAAATACATCCAATTTAATCTAAATCTCATTCTCATTTTTACACTTGCAGTCAATTCATTCTAAGACCTATGACAACTTTGGGTGTGACAGAGACTTCACCATAAACACTTACCTTTGGGCTCCCTGTGGGATCGATATCTATATTTAGGAACTAGCTACAAATGATATGTGCACTTGCAGACATCACTAATCAAAGTTCTATTGTCCTCCCACTTAACTTTTGTGAAAAATTCCTTCTTTAAGAAACTTCACGTTCCAAGCGACAAACTCTTTTTTCTTCGGTGTTATAGAGGAATACCCAACAAATTATTTGGGATAACCTACAAAGACATGCTTATCCGACTTTGGTTGTAAACATTTTACTTATGCATAGCATACCAAAATTTAATAAAAGACAACTCGGGTTGTATCCCAAAACATAACCTTTATGGTGTCATTTCAATAGATCACGATGGTGCTCTTTTCAGTGTAAAAGCGGTAGTCTCGAAAGCTTTAGTCCTTAAAACATAATGGAAGTTTTATAAATGACACCTTTGATCTTACCATGTCAAACAAGGTTTGATTTGATCTCCCAAGCATACCATACTCCTATGGTTTTTTGAGAAATGCAGATCCATGGAACAATTCCTCAAATCTTAGGTGTTTTGCTAAACATGTAACTCAAATATCTTCCTTTATGATCGAATCATGAATTCTTCATTTTCTCATTACTTCTTCCTTATTCAGTAAATATATAGATACATTCACTCAAATTTTCGGAGAAAGCATATGAAGTTGAAAGATCCACTGCACATGGCTACATATAATGGACTATATACATCAATATGCACAATTTCCAATAAGTTAGTCACCCGTTCCCCTTTGGCCTATGAACAGAGTTTCAATTATCTCAAGGAAAGTCTCACAAGCGTCATTTGATCAAAATCAAAGACTCCAAAAAATTATCAACATGGAGTTTCTTCATGTTTTCTTTCCAATATAATTTAAACGACAATCTCATTTCATAAGTGATCTTTTAATCATTAGTCTTGTGACATTTTAGCATTAGTTTTTATGGACGTGATTTCTCCAACTAGACTTGTAAAAGTTCATCCATCTTCTATGGAATATGGTAATTATTTGAACAACCATTATTCTCATAATACCGAAACAAAATACCAATTATTTAAACAAATCTTGAAGATAAGCTTTGATGTTAATGAGAAACACAAAAACACTTTATTTGTTTTTGATGAACATCATCACATATTCTCTTGCCTAGTTACTTAGGTCATTGTAGTTCATGAATTGCGTTGTTTTTGTATGACATTTCACACCAACCAATTCGGTATTCAATACCCAAGAACCACATTTTTAACAAGCAAAGAATACAACCATAACATGTATATCATCTATATACCTTAGCTGGACATTTCCAGTCTTTTCTTTTCTGCCAATATTTTATAGATTCTCTTTCAGCATTTCTTTTTCTTTTAAAAGAATCTATCAACATCAATAGTGGCACCATAAACATGACACAGTCCAAAGTGTGTATATTCAAATACTAATACCTTTGGACTTGCACTTTGAAGTTGATCACCATCATCAAATGTTTGGCGTTCTTTCAAAAATCCATTCTTTAGTAATCTATTAGTGTAGTAAACATTTTACCTACATCTTCTATTCATCATTATCATGACAACTTTCATGATCAAGCTACTATAGCCTATAAGGACAAATCAAGAGTATAATGTCAGTTCCGAAAACCTTTTTGGGAGATCAGGATGCCTAGCGTCTCCAACCTTCGCAAATTCTCATACAATATGAGAACATGTATTTTTCTAAATTATACTCTATCATATTGCAACCATAAACACTGTTTCAGATATCACAATATCTTCCACACATGATGGTTTATGAATCAATTCTTTCAGCTCCAAGATAACCTCGATATTAAAACAAATTTTGAATGTCAAGAATCATGAAGGCAAACATGATACTTTAGATACGAACACTGGAATTGTTACTCTTGATTTAATACTACTTGTTAAACTTCATTGAGTAAATGGAGTCTGCTGAAAGTTTGCAATACCACTTCTATACTATGTATTGACACTCAAAACAATACAATACCAGTTCGTAAAGTAAACATCTAGAATCTATAGTTCTATTATCTCAATTAAAACTAAGCGCAAGGTAGTAAACAGATGCCAATGACTACAACAAATTATGCAAATTCACTTTGATTCTAGTTTACGATAAATTGAGTTTGACTAATCCAAATTACAAATGAACTCCCACTCAAAAACAACATCCCTCGTGTCTTTTTGGTGATTACATGAACCAAATCCACTACACCAAGTCCGATCATCATGTGAGTCGGTGTAGTCTCAAAGGCGAGCACCAATATGGGCATCATATCAACTATATGACTCATGCTTAACCTTTCGGTTCGTGTTCCGAGGCCATGCCTATACATGCTAGGCTTGCCAAGTAAGAACCTTAATACTCGCGTGTGTAAAACTGTCTTACACCCGTTATACGAACGTGGATTCAAGTACACCCGATCATCACGTGATGTCTTGAAGCGAAGAAATATAAAACAGTGTGTACTTAAGGAAGAACACATTTTTATCTTGATATCTAAATGACGGATCATCATATAATGCTACTAAAACGCCAAACAAGCAATATAAGATGCCAACATCATATGTGTAAAGTGAAATGATATGGTTCTTGCACTTGATCACTATCATGTGCATCGTGGTATGATCTTTATCATTCCTTTATGTGTAAGGCCCAGGTCTATGGAACTTACATGTTAGGTATGCTATAATTTCCAAGAGTATCAACTATACTTCAAATTATAACAGTACCATATCATGACACTAGCCTAGCAACAATCTAAACTAGACACCTCTAATTTATCAATTGCAAGTTTTATGTGGCTTAGGGCTTTCGAAGATAGAACTGGTCTTACCTACGAACATGGAACCACAAGGATGATAATCAAATTATTAGCAACTCATTGTAAATCAGATATTGACTATAGTAGGAGAGACAGACACCGCTAGCCCTTTATGCAAAACTAATTACATGTCAAGCGTGGAACAAGTCTCATGTGCAAGGACATGTAAAGTTAGTTCGGGCCACTTCATCCCACTATGCCACCAATATCCAAAATACATAGAAGATGCAATAAAATGATCATCAATGCCCACATACTCATATATGTGATGACCCACAAGTATAGGGGGTGTATCATAATATTTTTGATAAACAAGAGTCTCGAACCCAACGAGGAGTAGAAGGTGTTGACAAGTGGTTTGGATCAGGAATTCTCTGTAAATACTTAGCAAACGGATTTTTAGGGGTTTTTGATAATGCGGATAAATAAAGTGTGAGTAAATAAAAGACAATAATAATAATTGCAGCAAGTGGCCCAATCCTTTCTTTAGCAAAGGACAAGCCCGTTGTATTACTTAAAATAATCAAACGTTCTCAAGGACACATGGGAATATTGTCAAGTGCTTTCGCTTCATATAGTTGATTAATCTTCTTTGGTTGGATAAGTGTTGTGTGGGTAAACCTATGCTAATGTACTGACCTTCCTAGGACTAATACATACTTGTGATTATACCCCTTGCAAGCATCCGCAACTACAAGAAAGTAATTAAGATAAAAACCTAACCATGACCTTAAACTCTGCGATCCTACACTCCCTTATGCAAAGGTTTCCTAACGGGGGTTCAGGTTTCTGTCACTCCGGCAACCCCATGATTAGTAGCCAAATACACAATGCACTCCCCTAGGCCCATAAAGGTGAAGTATCATGTACTCGATGTTCACATGACACCACTAGAATAATAGCACCACAACTTAAATATCAAACCATTAAATCTTTCTCAACACAATTCCACTACTAACAACATGACTTCTCCCATGACCTCAAGAACTAAACGAACTACTCACGAGACATCATATGGATCAAGATCAGAGATGAAATAATGATAAGTAACAATCTGAACATGAACAATAATTCAATGGTTCCACTCAATAGCATCAACTACAACAAGTAATCAACACCGGGAAAGTTTCCCCTAAGAACTATGCAAGATTCAACCCAATTGTTATAGCGGTACAGAGTGGTGGTGATGGTTCTGGTGGAGATGATGGTGGAGATGACGATGATGATGATCTCGATGAAGTCTAGCTTGATGACGATGTTGATGGCGACGATCTCCCCTCTCCAGGAAGGAATTTCCCTGGTAGATTTCTGCCTACCAGAGAGCTCTTTCTCTCTCTGTATTTTCCGCCCTGCAGAGGCGACGAAACCTTTCTGTGGTCGCTCCCCAAGTCTTAGGGTTTCGAGGGGATTATATATACCAAAGGGAGATTCTAGAGGTGGGCCAGGGTGGCCAGACCACCTAGTGGCGCGGCCAAGGGTGGCCCGTGCCAAGGGTTGGTGTGGGCCCCATGTGGCCCATCTCCACTCCTCCTAGCCTCCTTCGTCTTCTAGAAAAATAGGAATTTCCGTATATTTTCTGGGATTTTCTGATCTTCGCCAATATTGCATCTGGATAGTGCTTTTTCCATCAGAATCCTAACTCTAGTGGTTCATCCTCCAAAAGTCATCAGTCATGCAAAAATAGATGAAATAACATAAGTATCATCTCTTAATATGAAATATATCAATGAATAACAGTAAATTATGATATAAAATAGTGATGCAAAATGGATGTATCAACTCCCCCCAAGCTTAGACCTCGCTTGTCCCCAAGCGAAAACTGAGCTCAATAAACATGACCACAGGTTTATGGAGTGAAGTGTCGATAAAGAGAATATGGACAAGAAGCATCACATTCATCAATACACAAATCATAATAGAAAACAACTCATTATTATATAGCTTAACTTGCAATGAGTAAAGGAAACACAATAAGGATACACAAAGTAAATCATAATCGGTAATGACAAACTTTGTTCTTGGTTAGAGAGCAGTTAACAAATTGCAGGAGTCAAACATAATGCGGTTTTCAATGATAGCTTTCAAAGTAATATTCACTCAGATAAGAGCAGTATGCAAAACAAGGAACATAAGAAACATGATTGAATAAATCATCATATGGATGATTGAATCACAACAACTCAAATGCTTGCTTAAGATAGAGAGGAATAGGTTTACGAACTTAGCTAGAAAATAAAAGATAGGCCCTTCGTAGAGGGAAGTAGGGATTTCAAGTTTCATAAAGAGCCTCCAAAAATTATGGTACTTATTAGCTTTCAGCTCTCAATGCCCCTATCATAAGCATCTTGAGGTTATTAAGGTTAAAGTGACACAAATATGAGGATATGCTTGATAAGTTATAAGTTGAAAATCGCATGCCCCTTGCTTATGAGTACCGAATCTTATGCTACTCAACTTTTGTCACAAGTAAGTTCTTGTCATTGTAAGTACATGTGTATCATAGAGAACTGCCAACGGGGTACCCCTTGCCCCATGACACAGGAGCTATCCCATATCAAAATGACAAGGCAACAGATAGTGACCATCGCAGTGATCTTTTTATTTGCTATTTGCATAGGTTTTTATTGAGGATGCTTCACAAAATGCTCACTATGGTTATGCTGCAAGTTTCCACCATGATTAGGCATGGCTTAGGCTAGCCGCCCAGGCATTTTTCTAAAACATATACAAACTCCATGAGTTTTCAAGCTCCCCTTTTATTTCATACCGCCAGGATCCATAAACAAAAGAACATGATATCAACTAAATAATAAGTGCAATGTTGAAATCATTCCCCATAGTAACATGGTTCTGCTAATTCTCAACTTATAAAGTGCAAGCATATAAGCAACATAGATGGACACAATGGTTCAAGTTTATTAAGTGCAAGAAAATAAAGTGTGCCATCAAGTTTGTGAGAGCTTTAATCACTAATTTTCACATAAAAAGTTTAATTTGGAAGATAAATAAAACTCGAGAATTTACTTGAAATAGAAATAATGCTAATAGGTAGGTATGGTGGACACAAATGGCAGAGGTTTTAGTTTAAGGATTGGATGCACGAGAAGCATTCCCTCTCAGTACAGGTTTTTGGCTAGCAAGGTTGGGTGGAAAGAATAAGAGTTGAAGTAAAGAAACAAACATACAAGTCATAGAAACAATCATGCAATGTTCCTTAGAAACAAAATATCTTAACTAGAGAATACTAAGCTTATGATCCAAACAAGAAAGAAAGATAATGAAATTATATTTCTAAAAGTACTTTTCTCTTTTCCATTCAATTCTCAAGTAGTGGTGCTACTGACCAGAGCCAGGTTTGCCAAAACCAACTAAATTTACTTAATGATCCCAAAGTGATACCAATACTAACAACAAGATCAATCATATAACAGAAATTGCAAACTAAAATAAGATGTGCAAAAAGTAAATGATAGAACTTCTCATTAATATTCCATAATGGCAACTCACACCAAGGGATACATAGATAACTAACTTCGAGGAGAATTACTTCCACAATGCAAACCATCCTATATGATAACTTCTCTATTCATGATATGACTCTACTAAAAAGGTAAAAAGATGAAAGATAGTGATCTGATACCACGACACTCCCCCAAGCTTGGAACAAACCAAGGGGATGCCAAAATCTGATGACGAATTACTCCTTCGGTGGTGGTGGTGTTCTCGTGATAAGATTTTCAATCAATTTCTTCAAATCCTGAATCTCAAAGGTGAGAGTACGAATCAACTCCGAATTTTCCTCGATGCGGTTCATGATCATGTTGGGCTCTGAATCCCAGCCCTTGTGATTCTTTCCCCACTCTTCCTCCTTAAAGTGTTCTTTTCCTGCATGGTTAGAACGAGGCATATCCCAATTGGAGGGTAATTTTTCCTTAGGCATCTTTTGGAACTGCTGCTCATGTATAAGGGTATGGAAGGGATTCTTGTCGCGTGGAGGAAGTGACCGTGAAGCTAAGAAAAGGCGCGGAACCATCCCTCCAATGGACATATGTGCAGTCGTTTTGAGCTTGACAGGACGTGCCACCACTTCAATGCTTGCAATGGTGGTGCTAGTGCGCGGATGCTGGTCTTCCTTCACTTCCTCTACAACTTCACCCTTGATCTCCTCCTCCTGCTTGGGGTCATGGAGATCATCTTCCACAAGCTTCTTGACCTTATCGTTGGTGGAGACCATCGTGCTTCTAAACTTGAGAATAGTTCCTGACAGAAACAGATCGGAACGAAAACATGACGAGAACACGATATACGAACCGCGGGGAATTTGGGGGATTATATATTACAAAGTTTAACAACAAAAGGAAGGTACTAGGAGAAAACGGGACGGAGACGGGCTCCAGGGTGGCCACACCCCCTGGTGGCACGACCAGGTGGGACCGCGCCATGGGGTGGTGTGAGCCTCCCGGGCTCCATTTCCGTCCCTCTTTTGACTCATTATCTTCCATGTTAGATAAAACTGCAAAAATATAAATTGAAAAGTTTTTCGTGGACCTTTTCTTACTAGAACTATTACCAATTCGAAAACGGAATCTGCAGGTTTCTGAATTTGGTTTTTAATAAAAAAATTGGAGTCACCACTTGAACAATATCTATATCTTCATTGTAGGAATCTCCAGAATATAGTGCTTGAGTCTTCAACCATTCACCACTTGTGTAGTGTTGTCTCTTAAGGAAGAAATTTTTATTGCACCTGAATGATACACTTCTTCAATAACAAAAGGTCCTTCCCATTTTGAAAGTAGTTTTCCTGCAAAAAATCTGAGACGGGACCTATACAATAGAACTTTCTCACCAACATTAAACTCTCTCTTAAGAATTCTCCTATCATGTCATATTTTAACTTTTTCTTTAAAGAGTCTAGCATTTTCATAAGCCTCACTTCTCCACTCATCTAAAGAACTCTGTCAAGCAATCTTTCCTTACCAGCAAGTTTAAAGTCTCTATTAAGTCTTTCACTGCCCAATAAGCTTTGTGTTCTAATTCTAAAGGCAGGTGACAAGCTTTTCCATAAACCATTTTGTAAGGAGACATTCCCATAGGATTTTTATAAGCAGTTCTATAAGCCCATAAAGCATCATTCAACTTTTTAGCCCAATTTTTCTAGATCTATTGACAGTCTTTTGCAAGATAGATTTAATTTCTCTATTTGATAGTTCTACTTGCCCACTGGTTTGGGGATGATAAGCTGAAGCAATTCTATGATTAACGTCATATTTAGCAAGGGGTCTTCCAAAAACCACCATGAATGAAATGTGAACCTCCATTAGTCATAAGATATCTAGGCACTCCAAATCTAGGAAAAATAACATCCTTAAGCATTTTTAAACAGGACTCACCATTAGCACTTTTTGTAGGTATGGCTTCTACCCACTTAGTAACATAATCAACATCAACAAGAATATGAGTATAACCTTTTGAAGGAGGAAAAGGACCCATAAATTCAAATCCCCAACAGTCAAATGGTTCAATAACAAGAGAGTAACTCATAGGCATTTCATTGCATCTAGAAATATTACCAACTCGTTGACATTCATCACATGATTACAGAAACTTTCTTGCATCTTTAAAAAGGGTAGGCCAATAGAAACCTGATTGTAGAACCTTTTGTTCGGTTCTATCTCCGGCATGATACCCTCCATAGGCACTACCATGACATTTCCGCAATATCTCTTTTTGCTCATATTCTGGAACACATCTTTGCATAATACCATCCACTCCTTCTTTATATAAATGTGGGTCGGCCCAAAAATAATGCCTCAAATCATAAAAGAATTTCCTTTTTTGTTGGGCTGTAAAAGTTGGAGGCAAATACTTGGAAACAATAAAGTTAGCATAATCGGCATAACAAGGACTCTCTCGTGAGCTTACCTCTATTGCAGCCAACTATTCATTTGGAAAACTATCATTAACAGGCATAAGATCAAAAGAAATGTTTTCCAATCAAGATAAATTATCAGCAACAGGATTTTCAGCACCTTTCCTATCTACAATATGTAGATCGAACTCTTGCAAAAGTAACACCCATCTAATAAGCCTAGGCTTAGCATCTTTCTTTGTCATAAGGTACTTAATAGCAGCATGATCAGTATGAATGGTAACTTTTGAATCAACAATATAAGGTCTAAACTTATCACAAGCAAAGACAACAGCTAAGAATTCTTTTTCAGTAGTAGCATAATTCTTTTCAGCAGCATCAAGAGTCTTACTAGCATAATGGATAACATTCAACTTTTTATCTCTTCGTTGTCCAAGAATAGCACCTACAACAAAATCACTAGCATCACACATAATTTCAAAGGGTAAATTCCAATTAGGTGGTTGGACAATAGGAGCAGTAGTTAAATCTTTCTTTAGAGTTTCAAAAGCTTCCTTACAATCATCATCAAAAACAAAAGGTACTACTTTTTGGAGAAGATTAGTAAGAGGTTTTGATATCTTGGAGAAATCTTTAATAAATCTTCTATAGAAACCAGCATGACCAAGGATACTACGAATACCTTGGACATCCCTAGGACAGGGCATTTTCTCAATTGCTTCAACTTTGGCTCTATCAACTTCAATGCCTCTTTCAGAAATTTTATGTCCAAGGACAATTCCTTCATTAACCATGAAGTGGCATTTCTCCCAATTAAGAACAAGATTGGTTTCTTCGCATCTCTGAAAAACTTTATCAAGGTTATGCAGACAATTATCAAAAGAAGTTCCATAGATGGAAAAATTGTCCATGAATACTTCCACAATTTCCTCACAAAAACCATGAAAGATGGCAGACATGCATCTTTGAAAAGTAGCAGGAGCATTACACAAACCAAAAGGCATATGCCTATAATCATAAGTTCCATAAGGACACGTAAAAGTGGTTTTCTCTTGATCTTGTTGTTTAACAGCAATTTGAGAGAACCCAAAGTATCCATCAAGAAAACAAAAATGAGTCTTCTTAGACAACATTTCTAACATTTTATCAATAAAAGGCAGCGGGTAATGATATTTCTTAGTAACTTTGTTAACTTTTCTAAAATCAATGCACATCCTATAACCAACTACTACTCTTTGGGGAATAAGCTCATTATTCTCATTAGGCACAACAGTAATTCCTCCTTTCTTAGGGACACAATGAATGACTAACCCATTGACTATCAGCAATAGGATAAATAATACCAGCATCAAAGAGTTTTAATACCTCATTTCTTACCACTTCCTTCATCTTAGGATTTAAACGATGTTGATGTTCTATCACTGGTTTTGCATCAGGTTCTATATTAATAGCATGCTGACATATAGTAGGAGAAATCCCTTTTAAATCATCAAGAGTATAACCCATAGCTCCTCGGTGTTTCTTGAATACTTGTAATAATCTTTCCTCTTACTTTCCTAAAAGTTTAGAACTAATAATAATAGGATAAATTTTCTTATCATCAATGTAAGCATATTTAAGATCGTCACGTAAAGGTTTCAGATTGAAAACCGGATCCTTTTTAGGTGGTAATGTGGTACCCAAATCTTCCACAGGTAAGTTATGCTCAAGCATCTTGGGTTGACGAAGGAGAATCTCGTCAATCTCATTACTTTCTTCCATGAAGATCTCACTTTCTTGGTATTCCATATATTGCTGCAAAGCATTGTTAGGAGCAAGAGAAATAGAAGCAAGTTGTTCAACTCTAAAATCCTCATCAGGCAATTCATATTCATAAGGAACTTTAGAAAATTTTGAAAAAATAAACTCATAAGATTCTCCATCAAATTTAGTTAAAATTTCTCCCTCTTACAATCTATAATGGCTCCACAAGAGTTCAATAAAGGTATACCAAAAATGATAGGACAGGTTTTACTAGCAGCTGAACCAAGTACTAGAAAATCAGCAGGATATTTAATCTTACCACAAAGAACTTCCACATCTCTTACAATACCAATTGGAGAGATGGTCTCTCTATTATCAAGGTGAATAACCACATCAATTTCTTCTAGTTCACAGGGACCAATTTCATGCATAATTTCTTTGTAAAGCTCATAAGGAATAGCACTCGAACTTTCACCAATATCACATAAACCATAATAGCAATGGTCACCAATTCTAACAGAAAGCATAGGGCACTAGCTTTCCTAGTTCTACTAGGATCTGAAACAATATTAGAAGCATCCTCACAAAAGATAATGTGTCCATCTTCTACACTTTTAGTGACAAGGTCTTTCACAATTGCTACTACAGGTTCAACGTTTATTTGTTCATCGGATTTTACAGCTTTCTTTGTACTTTTGTTAACCACACTAGTTATCATAGAATGCTACTTTACCTTAACAGGGAAAGGTATTTTCTCGATGTAAGGTTTAGGTAAAATATGATCAACGGTGCAAACTTTAGTATTTCTAGCAGGAACACAATCAACAATATCTTTATATGGTGCATGGTACTTGTTCCATTCCTTTTTGGGAATTTCAATATAAGAGGCAAAGGCCTTAAAACAATTTGCAAGAACTTGAGAATCAAGACCATAAATAGTACTAATATTATGAAAATCATCAGTCCCCATAAAAGATTTAATGTATTCATAATCATAATTTATACCTGACTTTCTTCCTTTATCATTCTCCCATGCTTCAGCATTGACTTGAATGCGGTCTAGAAGATCCCATTTAGCCTCTTCTTTCATACGTGTAAATGATCCAGCACAAGAAGCATCCAATAGATCATTATCATGAAGAGAAGGCCTTGCATAAAAGTTATTGATAATAATATTATTAGGGAGCTCATGAATAGGACATTTGAGCATTAGTAACTTCAATCTCCCCCAAGCTTGGGCGGTACTCTATCCATCACGAGGCCAAAAGTTATATATTTGATTCCGATCTTTATGAATCCCACTAGGAGGATAAAATTAGGAATAAAAGAGAGGTACAATTTCCTCCCATTCAAGAGATTGGCCATTCTTCAGCAGCTTATACCATTCCTCGTCTCTACCCTTCAATGATACAGAGAATAAATTTTTCTTAACTTGATCTATTGTAATACATGCACACTTGAACAATCCGCATAATTCATGTATAAAAAGCAAATGATCACCAGGATGGACAGTTCCATCTCCAAAATAGTAGTTATCCATAACACGGTCAACAATTTTTGTAGGTATTTTAAAAGGATCAATTTTAGTAGGTGGTAGTTCATCTACTACCTTAGCAGTGGTAGTAGCATTCCGAAATAATAAACTAAGTGAACTATCCATATTGTGAATAAAGTAACAAATAGAAATAAACAATACTCACAGTAGAAGCTTCCTTTATCAGTTCCATTCTTCAATAGTGCTGCACTCCCCGGCAACGGCGCCAGAAAATAGTCTTGATGACCCACAATTATAGGGGGTGTATCGTAGTATTTTCTATAAATAAGAGTGTCGAACCCAACGAGGAGCAGAAGGTGTTGACAAGTGGTTTGGATCAGGAATTCTCTATAAATACTTAGCAAATGGATTTTTAGGGGTTTTTGATAAGCAGATAAATAAAGTGCAAGTAAATAAAATACAACAATAATAATTGCAGCAAATGGCCCAATCCTTTCTTTAGCAAAGGACAAGCTGGTTGCATTACTTAAGATAACCAAACGTTCTCAAGGACACATGGGAATATTGTCAAGTGTTTTCGCTTCATATAGTTGATTAATCTTCTTTGGTTGGATAAGTGTTGTGTGGGTGAACCTATGCTAATGTACTGACCTTCGTAGGACTAATACATACTTGTGATTATACCCCTTGCAAGCATCCGCAACTACAAGAAAGTAATTAAGATAAAAACCTAACCATGACCTTAAACTCTGAGATCCTACACTCCCTTATGCAAAGGTTTTCTAACAGAGGTTCAGGTTTCTGTCAGTCCGGCAACCCCACGATTAGTATCCAAACACACAATGCACTCCCCTAGGCCCATAAAGGTGAAATATCATGCAGTCGATGTTCACATGACACCAGTAGAAGAATAGCACCACAACTTAAATATCAAACCATGAAATCTTTCTCAACACAATTCCACTACTAACAACATGACTTCTCCCATGTCCTCAAGAACTAAACGAACTACTCACAAGACATCATATGGATCAAGATCAGAGATGAAATAATTATAAGTAACAATCTGAACATGAACAATAATTCAATGGTTCCACTCAATAGCATCAACTACAACAAGTAATCAACACCCAGAAAGTTTCCCCGAAGAACTATGCAAGATTCAACCCAATTGTTACGGCGGTACGGAGTGGTGGTGATGGTGCTGGTGGAGATGATGGTGGATATGACAATGATGATGATCCCGATGAAGTCTAGCTTTATGACGATGTTGATGGCGACAATCTCCCCTCTCCGGGAAGGAATTTCCTAGGCAGATTTTTGCTTGCGGGAGAGCTCTTTCTCTCTCTGTAGTTTCTGCCCCGCGGAGGCGGCGGAACCTTTCTGTGGTTGCTCCCCGAGCATAAGGGTTTCGAGGGGATTATATACGCCAAAGGGTGATTCTAGAGGTGGGCCAGGGTGGCCACACCACCTAGTGGCACGACCAAGGGTGGCCCGCGCCAGGGGGTGTTGTGGGCCTCCTGTGGCCCATCTCCACTCCTCCTTCTGGCCTCCTTCATCTTCTGGAAAAAAAGAATTTCTGTATATTTTCTGGGATTTTCTAATCTTCGCCAATATTGCATATGGATAGTGCCTTTTCCATCAAAATCCTGACTCCAGTGGTTCATCCTCCAAAAGTCATCAATCATGCAAAAATAGATGAAATAACATAAGTATCATCTCTTAATATGAAATATATCAATGAATAACAGTAAATTATGATATAAAATAGTGATGCAAAATGGATTTATCACTATGCTCTACCCGTGCAAAGCATATATGCATAGATCACTCTGACACCACTGTTGGGTTCGCAGCATAGAAAACAAAAAAATCCTACGATGTGAACAACTAGGCACCAAGATCTATCTACCTAGATACAATCAACGGGTGGATATACATCCAGAGAGAACATACCCTTGAAGAGCGAACAAACGTTATTAACAAGTTTGAACTCGTGGATGATGTAGTTGTACACTTGCCGATCTCAAGATCATGATGAAGTCCAGCACTAGCAAGTCAAGCAGGTCCAGCACCGCAAACTAGTGGTGCATCCGTTATCGCACACATGTCTGGTACCCCGACAACCTCCGTGTCCTCGCTCCAGCGATGTAGCGGAAGCAGCAACTCCTTTCTATATAAAGCCATCGGGAACATGTATCTTGCTAATCCGAGACCATGGGGAATAATTTCTAGAGGGGGAGAGAGATCCTTCATGAGGAGGTGTGAGAGTGGAGGAGGAGGAGGAGATGCTTCTTTTATAGGGTAGGGGCTTCCCAAGGGGCATGGCTGCGAGCCATGGTGGGTTCCCCCACCTCTCCCTCATTCATGTGGGTGGAGCTCCCACTCACATAAACACACCTCCACTCACATGCATTAAATTTCCACCAAATTTAATGCAAGTTCTCATTTAATAAAACTATTTTATTTATTTTATTCAGAATTTTGTTAATTACTTTAATTAACAAACATTCACATAGAACCCCCTACAACATTTCAATATCACATCAGAACTAGTTTCTGCAATTTCACCCGAAACAATTCCGGTTACCATCGAAATGATTCCAGCACTTTCTTAAATCTTTATGTGAAACATATTTGCTCCAAATGGTGTCGGTATCCCTTAAATGTGTCACCCTATGGTTCGTGAATAATGCAGACATGATAGAGACCCCTCTCCGATCAATAATCAGCAGCGGGACCTGGAGATCCGTACTGACTCCCACACATTCAATGATGACTCTAGTGATTGTGTGAACCTTTAATGTCATGACTAAATCCCTTTGTCTCGTGATATATTACATGTCTGAGATTCGATCATCGGTATATCCATACCTAGTTTGATCTCGTTACCGACATGCACTCTTTTCTTATTCACGTGATATAACATTCTAGTGATCATATCACTTTCTTGCGAGCTATCTCAATGTGATATCACCGAGAGGGCCTAGTGTATATCTATCCATCATTGGGATGGACAAATCCCACTCTTGATCCATGAGCCTCTACATAACACCTTCGTAGCACTGAACCCACTTTTATAGTCACCCTATCACGGTGTGACGTTTGATGTCTTCTAGTGTTAGTGATTGACATGATCTCGTGGTATAAGGACTAGGATTACTTCCTATGATGTTATAGCAATATAAACACAATGACTTTCATAGTAATGCTATACTTCAGATGAATGTTCATCACATCATTCACCAATGTTGTAATCTCGTTATTAACAGCATCCAATGTCCATGATCAGGAAACCTTGATCATCTTGTTAATCAACGAGCTAGTTTATAAGAGATGCTTAACTAGGAACCCTTTATTTGTTTATTAAACACACATGTATTAACGTTTCTAATTAATACAATTATAGCATGCAAAATAAACATTTATCATAAACATGGAATAAGATAATAACCATTGTATTATTACCTCTCGGGCATATTCCCTTCAGTTTTCTTTAGTCTATCATCTATGCCTAGGGTTACGATAAGGAGGTGGTGGTATATATATAGGCCAACAACTAAATAGGGGTACTTTAGGCATAAAACAGGAAGTTTCTGATAGAACTGGGGATTACATGTGTTAGTCCCAAAAGGCCTTAATATGCATGTCTTCACTTAGGCCAGAGACTCCGGGCTTGAGAGTCGGAGACTTTAGGGTGGACGGAGAATCCGAGGTGGTCTCCGGGGGTAGACTCCGGGATCGTCGTTGTAGCCTCTAGAAGGGGGAGTCCGGACTGGAGTATTTGTGCTCTCCGGCGTAGTATCCGGGGGTGTACTGGGAGCTCTAAGTGATGGTCTGGAGTCTTTGTCGGAGTCCTTGGGGCGGTAGGCCAGAGACTCCAGGATTCTGGGCAAGAGACTCCGGTGCTTCACCCTCAGCTGTGGCATCTTCTTGTCATGCTCTTGGTTCTTCTTTCGAGGGGGATTCTCGATGTGTAGGGGCTACATAGTTGAGTATGCATAGTGTAGTGGCATGAAGTAGCATGCCATTCAAGGTTGTATCAAAGTCACACGAGGAGAGGCACAAGTTAACCTTATCTTGTAGGAGTTTGGCTCGTGCACGCTCATTGGTCCACTTGGGGGACTTGGTGGTGAGGATGTAGGGACGTCCATAGGATGGGCTGCATCACAGAGGCTTCTCATGCAGTAGCATATGAAGTTCCTCCAGAGCTGGTGGGAATGATGGCGGCAGGGGTTGTTGGAGCAATGGCAGGGGATGACTTTGGGAGCATGTCCCAAATATCCTTGTAGTGTGAACACCCTTAGAGGTGCGTCTTAGGCCACCAGTGCTTTTCTTCCGGACACATACAAATCAAAGTATAAGTACTGGAAGAAGCATAATGCAAGAAAGACAGATACAAGAGATATTTACACAGTAGCAGATGTTTTGGCCAATGGAATGTGAGCAACGGTTCATCTTTTTTCTGCCTTCAAAGAGGTGGTAGATTTCTTGGAGATCCCACTCTCTAGTTTCTTCTTGTTTTTCACAATAGCAACTACAGAGGCGGGACCCTTACGCTTTCTTGTTGCCGGAGCTTCTTGATCCTTGGAGGCCTCATCGTCTGACAAGACTAAGACATCCTTGATCTTTGGGTCAAGGACTTGCGAGGCCATGTCTTCCTAAGCTAGATCCATGAGCTGGAAAAAGGTCAAGTGAGTGAGGTGATTGATGGAACCAAGTCGGAAACTTTGGAGTATATAACAGCGACAAGCAATCGTTACCTATGGACATGCGCCTTTCACGAACATATCATAGGTGATCTTGAAGCCTCGCTTCTTATCCTTGACCTTGCTATATCCTTCATGCGGTTCTTGATAGTATCACTTTAGAAGTTATCTTGGGAAATCCAGAGTGGATATTTCCTGCCTATAGTGTACATATGCATCAATCCGGAGCCTTGCTGTAGAGGTTGAATCCGCCTTGTGAACCAGCACATGGTCAGGTCCAAGCCAGTCAATCTTGTCTCCACGAGCCGTTCTATCCACCTTAGAATGTGTGAGGCCTCTAAGTCAGAGGGGAGGATGGCCTTGGCGCGCCAGTTGGTAGACTCCATGGTAGCACCATCCACAAAGTTGGGATATGTTGCATCACGACCCTCTAGTGGAATATCCGGACCATAGAAGTACGTCATCTGCTAGTTCTTGATAGACTAGTGCCCCATGATTTCGGGGAATCTCCGATTTGGATGGATCTTAAAACTAATAGTTCCACAGTTGGAAAGCTTGTCCTTGACAATGCCCGACTCCCTTTTGATGGTAAAAAAGTAGACAGACATGTCTAGCCTAGAATTTCTTCCTAGGTATCCCTCAAATAGTGCTACAAATTGTCTAAGAACTAGGATGTTGTTCGGAGAATGGTTGTGAGGGAGAACTTGGAAGTGATCTAGGACCTCTAGGAGAAAGTCGGATATCGGGAGGGATATACCTCACACTAGCTGAGCTTTGAGGTAGACCTTTTATTTGCCTTAGGAAGAAGGAACTACCTCGCTGACTGGACCTAATGGCCAATTTAGCCCCTCCGTCAATGGGAGATAACCCCTCGGTGACGAGGTCCTTGGGCTCAGAGAACTTGAGCTTGGATCCCCTCCAAACACCCTTGAAGGAGTCTGCATATGCATCTTCATCCTCTTCTTCTGCACGCTCTGGAACCACCGCTTTATGGTCGCCGCCTACTTGAGTTGGCACCACCTCCTCTGACACCACCGCTTTATGAATGGTGGAGTAGAAGTAGATTTCAAAAACCTTAGCCAAACTAGAAACCCCCACAAACCCATATTTTCCAAGAGTTCCAAGTATCAGGAATAGTGTATATGGAAATGGTTGTGAGATGCCTGATATAGACATACATATAGAGCCAACAGGCTAGGGAACCGAGGAGGAGGAGGAGAAACCTAGAGGAGGTTCAGATGATGGAGAAGCATCTATTAAGTTCTATGCCATGTGTCATGAGGTAATGGAATGTTGCGGGAACTCCACACATGTGGATACAACGGACATTATGTTACCGAGTGCTGATAGCCAAAGGATGTTTGCTACGGTTGTGGACAACCGGGCATATGAAAATTAATTATCCTAATAAAAAACCTATAAGCTAGAGGAAGTAGTCCAACTACTGGATGACCACCTTACAAAGGAAGAAACTTTGGGGGAAACAACAACGGAGAGAAAGGATCATCGTTAGAAAGCTAAACTATACAAGTATGTAGAGTGTGGAATCCGACAGAGCAGATTCAGGTACGCTCAGCATTCTTAACTATCCTATCAAGGTATTATTCGATACTAGTGCCACAACATCTTTCATTTTCCATGATTTCATCGATGCATAAGGAATTATATGCGTATTAGACCATCCTATTACGATACTGGAGGAAATATCCTCGTTGCGCACATAAAAGAAAAGCAAGTCCTTATGATTTGTAATTGTGAGTACTGTGTGGATCCGTTTGTAATACTGATGAACGATATCATGTTAAACTTGTGTATGGACGAGTTATCTAACCATGGATCCTAGATTGATTATGGAGAAAACACGGTAGCTATTAGAAACCCAAACGGAGGATGAGTAGTATACCAAGGAGATAAAAACACAAGACTGCAAGCCAAATTATAGCTAAATTCACTCAAAGAGGTTAGACAAGAGAAACTTGGAACAATTAGGAGTAAACAATAGTGCTAGACTGTTTCGGCTCAAACTGCTATCCATGTCGTCCCGATTATTTCATCCTTGGGATGGACGCCGAGAAGGACGTGCGGTGACATGTAACAGAGCCCTAATACCCCGCAAGACGTGACCCATTGCGGGCCAGGGTGTACCACGGATAGGTGTACCCCGCGTCACTTGAAGGTGGGGTGCACGTGACATGGGCACACATCAGCGTACACGGGTTTGAACGGGCATGGTGAGGTGTCACCTATGCGACAACGCTCTTCACCCACTGGGTTATGGTGCTACCAGAAGTCGACGTGGCACCATGAGCCCATGTCGGCTGATATGGATCAAGCCGATGATCCTATAGTTTTGTCCCGATCTTTCACAGCGAGTAACCCGGATAATAATCCTTCCAATAACGCCGATGAGCATCACCTGAAGAAGAGGAATCAATCCAGCAAGTAACATGATGAAGATCACCACGCCTCAAACCTGAGCACGATAATCCTTGATGAACACAATAACCTCCACATCAATAATCTGATAAACGGTATCGCCATCCCTGGAGGGATGATATATGGTGGAGCACAATATAGTTTTTAGACTAAACAACTGAACTCCCATAAACCCTAGGTGGCTGGCTCCTTTATATAGGAGGCCTGCAACTAGTCGGTTGGATAGACCCAAACCGAACACACAAATGGACTCGAACCTAACCTGGACTCAGACTCAATAACATAGCAAAATATTTGACACAACCTTAGACTTATCATTACATATCGTAAGTCATCCTGGCATGCCAATCATCAATGCAATGCGCCCGCATCACCTAGCTGGGTGAAGTCCTGAAATTAGGCTTCACCTCCTCCTTCGTGCCCATATCATCATCCCCCCTTCAAGAAGCGTTGTCCCCAACGCTTGCGGGTCGGGTCGAAAAGATGATGTGATATGAACAATAGCTTCATGCATCTTTGCCATCTTCAAGTCTTGCTTTCCTTCCACTCTGCATCCTCCCTCTCGGCTTGCTTGACTTGAAACAGCCCTTGGTTCCTGCACCTCCTTGCGTCTCCATACGAGCTTGGACCTAGGCGCCACCATCCTCTTCTTCTTCTGAACTCTTGTTGGAACCTGTGGTTGCTGAACATGGACCTTCTTTACATGACCTTTCATAAGATGAGTAATGCCTAGACCACACAACTGACGAACATGTCCATCCTTGCCTCTATGCATCCGCACAACTGTCCCAACAAAACGCCTCACAGGTGTGCTAACAAAAATGCTCTTGTTATCCCGTTGCACCACATGCACTGGAACATCAGGAGCACAACTATCATCCGTCTGAACACCTGTGTCAACACAAACAACCTTCTGAACACATGCCGCAACATCCTTCCTCTCAGCAATAAGAGGATACACTTCAACTGGCTTGTCACTAACAAGTTCCACTGTCTTGTCATCTACAGGTATAGCTGAAGCAATATCAACATTGTCGCACTGTGCATCATGCTCTCCGTCCTGCACCTTAGCTAGCCTAGATTTTGGCTTAGCCTTGCGCACCTTCTCCTTATGTACCACTAGGTCCACATCAGACTTTATGTGATCATCCTGCATAGGCTTCAAAGTATGTTGTTTGCCACCATGCACAAAAGAATATGTATTTGCTCTTCCAGCATGCGTAACGTTGTGATCATACTGCCATGGACGACCAAGTAACAGCCCACATACCTCGAATGGCAACATATCGCACTCAATCTCATCAACATAATCACCAACAATAAATGCCACATGCACCTTATGAGTTACCTTCACCATACCGCAGCTATTTAACCACTGTAGATGCTTAGGTTCAGAAATATGCCATGCGGACAACCCCAACACTGACACTATTGCCTTGCTAATGCCATTAGTACAGCTTCCTCCATCAACAATCAACTTGCATGCTTTGCCTTTGATCATACACTGTGCCTCAAATAAATTTCAACGATGGCCCTTGTCAACTGTCATGCAAGCATTGCCTTGTACCATTTTGAGTTGCAAATTCAGCCTACTCAATGGTACAATATCATCCTCCAGAACAATCATCTTGTCCCCCACCTCAGATGGTGCCAAAAATTTAGCATGTAAACACTTCTTGTAATCCTCCCAACTAGCTTGTCTTGGGATGCCTTTCGCATGCCTTTCCGCACCCTACCACACGCATATTCGTGCATCCACATGCATCGTTATAAGTGTGGAAACCATAGTGTCATCGAGCCTAAGATTACATACGCCAAAACCACACTCCATTGTGTGTTCCCATAACATATATTTTGTCGGTGTTGCAGTATGTAAGAACTTCCACTTCAATTTACTAGGATCCCAGCGCACACGATTTTCAGGTCTAGATAATCATTGTAGATGTCACGCACTGAAAAATCACTAACATCACCCTCGAGATCCATCTCTGAATTTTAGCAGAACTCTGACCAAAAATCTGAGTCGCGGAAGGATAGCGTACCGCAGAAGAAAAAATCAGCTCAAAACAGTCCGCATCAGAGAAAACAGTCTATGGTAGCACAAACCGGGACAGAAAATGTGTCGCCGTACATAGCAGCGCACGAAAGCGATCTATCTTTTTTTTCAAACTTTCCTTCACGTTCTGATTTCTTTTCGCTAGGATTGATCGGATCTGGCACAACTTGGAGCGATGGAAAACGTTCCCCGATCCTCGATCCCATTCTAATCCAAAACAAGGCGGCAGCAATTAGCCGCTCGAGGCTGATGGGCCGGCCCACCAGGCTTCCGCTGCGCTTGCTACCTTGCTCCCAGGGTGCTCGGGATGAGCAATCCCTGATCGTGCGTTACAGGGAACAGAGGCGGGTGCGATCGCTAGGTGTCTCATGAGGCGTACGGCGGCTGGCCTCCTGCTCTTTTTTTTCAATACAATGCCCTAATCGGATCTGGAACAAAACATATGGTGGCTGGACTCTGGCCAACAATTCTCTCGTTCAGCTCGACCTAAAACTGGGAACCGATTGGATTTCCGAGGAATCGAGGCAGGAAACGAGCAGAATCGATCGCACCAACAACGCCCAAAGCAAAAACTCCTCACCAATGTGACTTGGTTGCCAATGAAGAACATGATCCAATCTGAAAACTTTAACTTTCAATCTCTTCTCCAACCGATCTATAAACTGCTTGTCGAAAAACAGTCTGTAGATGATCCAAAAACACGTTGTGATCAACGAGAGCTATGATACCACATGATACGGATCAAGTCGATAATCCTATAGTTTTGTCCTGATCTTTTATAGCGAGTAACCCGGATAATAATCCTTCCAATAACGCCGATGAACGTCACCTGAAGAAGAGGAATCAGTCCAGCATGTAACGTGATGAAGATCACCACGCCTCAAACCTGAGCACGACAATCTTTGATGAACACAAGAACCTCCGTATCAATAATCTGATAAACGGTATCGCCATACCTGGAGGGATGATATACGGTGGAGCACAATATAGTTTTTAGACTAAACAACTGAACTCCCCTAAACCCTAGGTGGCTAGCTCCTTTATATAGGAGGCCTGCAACTACTCGGTTGGATAGACCCAAACCGAACACATAAATGGACTCGAACCTAACCTGGAATAGGACTCAATAACATAGCAAAATATTTGACACAACCTTAGACTTATCATTACATATCGTAGGTCGTCCTGGCGTGCCAATCATCAATGGGATGCGCCCGCATCACCTAGCTTGGTGGAGTCCTGAAATTAGGCTTCACCTCCTCCTTCGTGCCCATATCACTGGCTGTGGTTTATCATGGGCATGGGGTCCATGAGAGAACTGACATGGAAATGTAGATCCTAGACTACCGCGTAATCTCATGGATGCGAGGCCCGCCTAGAACGGACATGGAGGCATACATCATGGTAGGACGTGGGTCTTCGCAGAAATGGGGCATGTACGAAGCTGTCGTGGCACCGTAAGCCCGTGTAGATCACGTTTTCTCGCGGATGTGGGGCAGTTCAGTTACTACGTGGCATGGTGAGGTCATGTCATCTGCGGTTTCTCGCGGGCGTGGTGTCATCAGGAACGGACGTGGAAATGTGGAGATGTTAGGCCTTGGTGTCTATCATCGTGGAGAGTAGAAGATGCGGGTTATCGTGGCGAGATCGTGCCGCGTGACCCTTTCGTAGCCAACCTATCAGGGTAGGCTATAGACATCCACAGGCTGTCATGGTGAAATCGCACACTAGCAGCGATAACGATATGTGGGTCCGATATGTGCTAGAGGTATGCCTGTTCACGCGTAAGCCAGCTTTGTGACTTGACCTACGGCTCCGGCTCTCTATAAGTATTTTCTCGTAGTCGACTCGCTAATGCATTATGTTGCTTCTTGTTTTCTCTCTCTACGTGTTATTCTCGACCAGCACGTTGCTAGGAAGGATTTTTATTCGACCCAACGCTGGCTATTCTCCAGCCAATGCTAGATTGAATTTCACTCCAGCTTAGCATGCACACCTTTGTGGATAAGCAACCGCTACCGCAGCGCTTCTCCTTCGTCTTCTCCTCTTGGAGTGTGTGCGCGAACTACCCGGTGGTACATTTGTTCTTCTTCCTTGCTAATATTTATTTCTTCATTTCTACGTAGATTTAATATTATCTTATCTGTTCGCTTGGTTCTTTCAGAGGTTGCGCCTGTACGCGAGGTCCTGTTCGGCGAGATACTTCTGCGTCAAAGTTGTGAAAGGGATCAAATACCAAAGGTAGATCATAGTTTGATCTTTACGTGCGTTTTCTTCTCGCTACCATTTTACTGTTTGTTTTCCAACAGATTTGTGCTCACTAATACATCTGTCTGTTTTCCAGTAACTACGTCGTGAACGCTTGCACTACCATCGTGGGGGATTCTGGGTATAAAGAACCAAAGGTATCACGTACTTCTTTACGCATATTTATTTTTTAATACCTTTTTTTCTAAAAAAATTGACAGATCTATTAATCGCTAATATATCTTCTTGGTTTTTTATTTTTGCAGCCAATGCGTGTGTACACGGTTGCTATTCGTCGAGAGGCTCCTGCGTTTAAAGGCGGCTTAAGATGTAGAGTAGTTATTTAGGTTAGATGTGTTGGTGTAGAGTATTATACTGTAGGCTAGGTGTGTTGTATGTAATATGTGTTTTATGTGTGCATACAAACGTGTTGGATGTAATCGTTAAGAAATAAAAAATATTTTTCGTTTTACGTTCTTCATTGTTCGCAATGCTATGCGTTTGTACTTCTTATAGTAAATGAGTCACGTTTTTGGTATTTTTCTTCTCTTTGCGATGTTTCATAGCTCAATGCAGCTTCAGAGTCAGCTTCTTTGTGCGTCTATTATACGTTCGGCTAGACTGCAAGCCGTATTCGGTTATAGCCTCTGAGCCTCATCGTTCTTCCCATCGCGTACTGCAAATGCCTCTTAGGTAGTATTCTTCGTACGCTAATCTCCGGATACTTATATGCCCTTTTCTAGCATATGTTTCTCTATGATACAAGGACCTTGCATTTCCTCTCCTCCGCTCTTATCGGTTTGCTCGGATCTGCAAGAACATCCTCTTCCATGGCCTACCTGCGTGCCATACCTAGGCGTCAGTGCCTCAGACGAACCGCTAGATCTTCATCGTATTTCCGTACTCGCGTGTGTGCCTCTTTGTTGGTTCGAGAGCCGTCGTCTATGGCTTTTATAGTAAGTCATCGCCATCGGAGAGTTCACTCTCATCATTTCGGCTACTAACAAGACGGTGGCGGACGACGTCTGTCAGAACACGAGCTTCTGCGAGGTCCTGGAGGGAGTCGGTGAGGCATTGATGAGCACCAACGACAAGACTGAAAGAGGGAGCTGGTCCAATGACGACGGTGCTCCTCATGAATAGTCCATCTGGGAGGATGTCGCAAACAATTAGGTAGACACGATGGATCTTTTCTCCCTATATTTGGCTTTTGTGTAGGGTTTCTGTCGTGTTTACGTTCTTATGTGTGTAGGATATTGACTCTTTTTTGTTCCAAAATGAATTGTATGTTTTCATGTCTGAAACATTTTGTACGCTTTTATATTTTGGAACGGTTTGTATGATGTTCCATTTGAAATAATTTGTGTGTTGTACGCTTTTATATTTTCGAACGGTTTGTATGATGTTCCATTTGAAATAATTTGTGTGTTGGTGTAAAAGCGAGTATCAAACGCTCCAACTTATGTATGGGTTTCAGCATGCGTCGAAGAAGTAAGTTTTGTTTGTTTTGCCTACTTTTAGTGTTTCGAATTTGTATGTGTGCGAGAACGCGCATGGTTTGTTGTCTTTTGCTAGGGACTCTCCGAAACATTTTTTTGCATGATACCGAGTACGGAACAGTCCCATGCATGAGTGAAGATATTGAGCAACATGTTTGCGTTTCTTGGTACTATAATCTATCTGTCTCAGTAATCGATTTTCCTCTTTAATCACTAAACCTACTAGCTGTGCCCCGGGGGGCACGAAGATAAGTTTAGTGTCTCTTAAGGATAAATGAACCAAGTTCCTAAAAGGATTCACAAGTAGGTAACAACTATAGATGATTCTTAGATGATACTTGTTTGAATGGAAAGTCGAGATAAAGATGTATATTGTATAAAGATATGCCCAACAATAAGGGTAAGTTGACAACCACATTACACAATCTCATAAAGAGAGAAAGAATAAGACATTATTATAGGAGAAACAATACCTTGTAAACACAAAACCATAGACTACAAACCTAATAATACCACAAATCCAAGAAAACTTTAAAGACTTCTGAATAATGAAGGAACACGGTTGGAAAGAACATTTAGCATCCAAAAGAAGTTTGACAGAGGAAATAACCGAAAACCATAGAGAATCTTACTATTAGGGACATCGTCGGCTCTTTCCCTAGGAGTACCATAACTTCAAGACAAAGTTATTAATAAAGGGTGAGGATGTCACAACCCGAAGAATAGGAAGGGAAAAGGGTAGATGTTTAAATTGTGCATTTTCATCTAATGCATCTGAAAATGTTGGGGAATTCAAAAAATTGTTGTTTGAGTGACAGATGATGGAAATTTGACTCTAGTGTTGAACGTGACTCAAGTCAACACTAGGATTTGAAATTCAAATTTCAAATATGATCTTTGATTCCATAATTGAGTTATTCAAATCTAATTTACCTAGTACGGAGTAATAACTCATACACATATGAAATAAACTCTAAAGAACCTAGAATTTAAATATCGGTATTTGAATTAAAATTGGAGGTTTGAATTATTCAAACTTGAGTTCAAACTATCATGGGATGAGCGGCGCACGCTGCGCCCGTAGATTCTACCATACCAATAGGATGGGCTACACAAAGCAAAAAACATACACACTACAATGAAACCGAAATTACCCCGTTTCAAACAAATGTCCATTGTTGAGGCTAACAACATAGTAGATCCCGCACGAAGAGGCATTCTGAAGTGGCCATATAAGGACCAATAAGCCAGCGAGACCTCTCATCGATGCCCGAGTTATTACTCCTGTTGATTATACATTATTCCACAATAGTCTTGCAATTTTAGTCCCAACACCACCAGAACAACCAACTCGGTGATCCTGTTCGAGTCTGAGAACCATAGTAGACCTGGAGCAAAAGGGTGATATAGATTAGCCATGTAAGGACCGACAAGCCAGTGAGGTCTGACCTTCCCATCCGAGTTCTTACTCTCTACCATTGACATGGGCATGACCAATCGGGTACCCATGATTGACTACCCTAGGCATACAAAGGCTTGCGACCCATGAAGCCCGTAAAAAGTAAATGAAAGCCTAGAGTGAATCTGAAGGATAGAAGCATGTATTGGCAATCAAGAAAGAAGTAGAAACTAACATTGTACTAGTGTTGTAATTGTAACTTGTAACCTATATGTATACGGATTTGGGACCCATCCTATTATATAAAGGCTGGGAGGAGCCAACGGAGAGGTACCGAAGCTTTGAGCAATCTGTAACCATATCTTCTATAGTAATCAGACGACTTTGAATCCCTTGTTTGTCTGATCAATCGACGAAATCCCCAGTGTTCTCTTTTCAACAAAACCCTAAGTCCATAACCATGGGCATTGCCGAGGTTACCCCTCGTCAATTGGCACCATCTGTGGGAAATCTAAACACTGGAGCCATGGATTTGGCACCCCTTCTTCAACAAGAAACAACCTGTCAAATAGCGGATCCACACCCGCCCACCCCTGTTTTGGTTCTCGTCGACTTCAACGGGGGAACCGATCTCATAATCGGAAGCTTCCACTTCCGCGTGGAGGAACCCGAAAACCTTTGCCTATCTGAACTGATCTGCTCGGGGCCGTCAGTCACAACAACAGCACCCACAGTGATACCTACATCATCTGTCGACTCATCTGAATAAGCCGCACATCAGCCAATAAACGACAAAGAAAGTCATAGAAACTCCGCATATCTAGGGGATCTGGCCGGTCTATACGACGGTCTCTCCTTTAGGTCAGACTCCCAACTTACGCCAGCACACGGCTCAAGCCCAGCAAACATCGAACCCAATGAAGACAATGAAAGCGTCAACACCGGAATCAAAAAAGCCAAAATCTACCCAGAGCAGAATCCGTGGGATTTCACTGGCTTCCCGAACAGTATCTCTTATGGATCCGATGGTGACAATAGCAGCTGGTACATGACGCATCATCAAGTATGCGCAATCATCTGGGATGGAACATCAATACCTCTCGAATCCAATAGTAACTTGATCCTCGATCCCAATGACATTCTATCGGATACCAATGCAGGAAACCAGGGAAACGAAGGAGATCCACCCAACAATCGCATCACACAAGGAAGAGAATGAACACACGACGGCAAACAGCTAACACTTCAGCTATCATCGGAAACATGGAAAAAGCGAGGGATGTAGTTTTGGGTGTGGTCCCAATGACAGCGGATGCCACGCGCGAAGATCTGATGGCCTAATAGTACCTACTCCACCATAAAAAGGGACTTACTCAAGATGCATAGGCAACTCGAGGAAAGGAGAAGGCTAGCTGACGAATCCAACATCCAGCGGGCAGCATAACCGGAGGCGCACCACCAAGGAGAGGAACTTCATGGCTGCAGCATATTCCGGAAGTCGAAAGAAACAAGCTGACTAGAGATCTAGACTTGTCCTTCATGTTAGTGGATTAGGCAGGACACATAAAAGCAAAAACAGCACAAGCCGCTATTGTCGCCGCCGAAACCTACTTACTCACAACTCAACCTACATCTGATGATCCCCAGGCGGCTCTCCATCGCTCCGCTCTCATGAACCTCGGCATGGTAGGAGCATCCCTTGCACAAGGAGAAGAAGGAACCGCCCAGCAACCCGAAAAATCACCACGTCGTTGTAGGAACCCTCGGCATGTGTGACACACCCGACGATAATGGTCACCACATCGGGTGCACTTTTTGAACTCTGAGCCGTGAAATGGCGCTCGAAACGACATTACAGAGCGCAGGGTCGACAGATCTAGGGAGGAGCACATCAGCAGAAGATACATGACGGTGAAAGAGAGGATGACTATGAATTATGCAGGGCCAGTTGCTTTACCCAACAGGTTCGCAAGACCCCAGTACCCAAGTATTTCAAACTCCCTCATGACCACCAAAAGTACGACGACCTCCAGGAATCTGAAGCTTGGTTGGCCGATTACCTACAAACCATCAAACTCCAGGGCGGATCCACGGCTACCGCAATGCAGAGTTTGCAGCTGCACCTGAACGGTGCCACCCGATCATGGCTCAGACAGCTACCTGAAGAACCCATCAGCATCTGGAACGACCTCGCGGATAAGTTCATCTGAAACTTCACATCCACGTTCAAGCAACCCGCATCCTTAGAATAGTTGCGGGCAGAAATCTGGGGAGCCAATACGAGCATTTATCCAAAGGTGGAACATCATTAAAAGCTCAGCCGAAGCTCTATCAGATGAAAGGGTGATTGATGCTTTCAACGATGGCCTTCTCCGAAGAGAATTCATTGACGAGATGGGACGGGTCAAACCCAAAACAATTTCGCAGTTGATTGACATGGCTAATCGCTGGGAACACAGCGAAGACATAGTAAACAACAAACGGGGGCGCTCACCCAAGGAAGATCGGTATAGGCGTAGTAATGACAGGAGAAGATGAAGCAACAACGGGTACAACACACCAAGCTACGTTGCGGCTGGCTTCTCAGGAGATGACAACCGAAGAAACAATGATCGCGGTAGCAGAAGAGATGATGCCGGCGGAAGACAACCGACACAGTGGTACCAACCAAGGGCTCGAGAGCCTCCAATGTATCCAATGCAGATGCTCGAGGGACCCTGCCATATGCACTTCTACATCTACTCCGGGGGGAGAAGGCGCTCAAACCACCTCATGAAGGATTGTTGCATGTTACTAAAAATGCAGAAACTCTATAATGCAAAAGCAACCAAGGCAGCAAACCAAGGATACGCCACTGCACCAGGGACCTTAGCTCTCCATGCACCACCACCACCAGGTCTGCGCCAGCATTCTAGCCATAGCCCACAGCAAACAGAAACTATGAGGATAAGTACCCAAGGTCTAGGGAGCAATGTTGATAATCCAAAAAGGGCATCCATCTAATAGAATTTAGAAGCTGATCGCACGACAAGTCAACATGGTGGTAACAGCGCCACCACCCACACCCGAATATCTCCATTGTCAGAGAAAGAAATCACATTCAACAGGGCCGATCACCCGCTTTGAGTCCCACGACCGGGTCATTCGACTCTGATAGTGGAAGCCCAAATCGGCGGGTTCGACATGAGTAAGGTTTTTATAGATGTAGGTAGCAGCATTAACCTAATATATGCCAACAAACCTAACACCAACAGACACATCCTTCCACGGCATAGTACCAGGCAAAGCCGAATTCCTTTAGGAAAAATCTATCTCGATGTTGTCTTCGGATCGATGAACAATTTCAGGCACGAAAAGCTCGAGTTTGAAGTCATGGATTGGCCATCACAGTATCATGTGATCCTGGGGTGCCCAGCTTTCGCATGATTCATGGCAGCACCGCACTACACGTACTTGGTAATGAAGAAGTCAGCATCCAACGGAATCATAACCGTGATAGGCAGCTTCACCCACTCCGATAAATGAGACCGAGGATTCAACAAAATCTCTGAATCTTTCAGGATGGAAACGGAGTTCGCGTAGCTGAAAATAATAGACACAGAGCCCCTACCAAAGGGACAGGTCATGACCGACCAAACTTTAGATACTACAAGGGACCACAAGAGAAATCCAGGTTCACCCTATAGACCCGAAGAAGATAACCTATGTGGCTTCCAATCTTGGTCCCGCATAGGAAGGCGCGCTTGTCGGGTTCCCCCGTGAGCACTGGGAAATTTCGGCATGGGTACCAGCCGACATGCTAGGAATCCCCAGGGAATTCAATGAGCATGCACTCAATTTATCTCCTGACGCCAAACCAGAGAAACAATCGCCTCGCCGTTTCACGGAACCTAAACGCAAGGCCATTGGATGGAAGCTCCATCGCCTCAAAAATGCTAGGTCTATCACAAAGACCACAAAAGCAACGTGGGTCGCCAACCTAGTATGCGTCCCGAAGAAACCACAGAACTACGTGTGTGCATCGACTTCGCCACCCCAAACAATGCCACGCAAGGAGCACCTTTCTTTCTAGTCCACGGTGCTGAAGTTGTCCCTCCAGTCGAAGTAACTCATGAACCCCCTAGAGTCATCGCACAAGATAAAGAAACTTTTGGGGAGGCACCCGAAAATGACGTAAAGCACTCCAACCTATGGAGCATTGCGTAGCTGCAACGTTTCTATGCTTGGGATTTTACTTTCTACAGTTTGCATACAATAAGTCTAATGGCTAGGCGATTACGCCAAAATATGTACCTCTGTATTCGATAATAAATAAAGCTAAGTTCCCGAACCTTGGGCTCAGTTTATTTTCTGTTATTTTAAATTTTCAACCAGATACTCGGGGGCTCCATCAATGACCATCCGAATAAAAGCATCCACCTGTTACTCGGGGGCTTTGCTAAAACAGATCACACTCACACCTTCAGCTTCGTCGACAAATATACAAATGCTTTGTCCTGAATAGCTGACTCGCCCCAAGGGCATCAGGCAAACGAAAGGGTCTCGCATGAAAACAACTTCACAGCAGTCAACAATGAAACACACAGAAAAAATATACTCTATCAAGAGCAAAACAAAGCTTTTTATAGTTTACATGTTCTTTTGCAGGACCACACTATGAGTCACACCTCGAAGTTTAGGAAAGAATCTTCGTCTTCCTCCAGGCATCGACGGACGATTCTAATCGCAGGTCTACGAGCAACCGCATATGAGGACCCATGTTAATCATCCCACCCCCAGGACAAGGAGGCAACCCTTGTGGCAAGGCGTCCAAATCTAGCATGGGATGATGCACGTGCACCCAAGAAAGCACAAGTTTCGCACCTGAGACAAACTGCAGCTTCACGAAGTGATAAATCCTCTCGCCTTGCCAAAACTTCTCCATCAATTCGGAAAGACCTTGAGGCTGAGGATCTCGAGGAAACATGGTGTTGTGTATAATGGCCAGCGTCCAACGACAGCATTCAACAAATTCCTCCACCTCGGACACCCGATCCTAGAGAAGGCCAATGTATAGGCACGATGGTGGTCAGTCTAGAAATCGCTACTCATACCTTAAGAAGCCGCCATCAAAGCATTCATTCGATTTTGAAGGCATGAGTTTCTTATTTCTCACATAATCGTATACCTGGGAAAAAGGAGAAGGTTATTTCTATGGCTGAATAACAAGACTCGGGGGCTCTACGGAAAGCTTACAGAGCATTTTCTCGCTAGCCCTGGAGATTTCTTCCAAGAGATACGCTTCGCGGTTCAAAGTTTTGCACATCTTCAACTGCGATACATCAACCATCGCCTACATGGTTCGAAGGTTACTCTCTAGTCATTTTATTTGCTTGATTTTCTTGGTATACAATGGCAGATCCACGACACGGACGATAACATTTTCGGGTGAAACTGTTTCGGATGATGTTGGACGCACATCAAGAGCCTGAGAAGTCTCCAAAGGAGGAGCCAGATCAGTAGTTATCTGATAGGGCGGATGAAAAGACAGGAGTTTCAGTAGGCCATACAAAACACATACACGACAATAGATATAACAGGAGCATAATATATATGCATACAAGGAGAAAAGGCTGTTGTCTAAGCCAAAGACTAGAAAAGTACGAGTCATCAAATTCATTATAGCAAAAGAAAACGCCAAAAGGCACAAGCTAGACAATTAGGAAGACTCACTAGCTGAAGGAGCCTCGGCCGAAGGATTAACAACGGAGGCAGTACTACCAAAGGGAGTTCCGGTCACAGGATTGGCAGGAGATATATCTTAACCTGCAGCTATGGCTAAAAGGAGCCGTGAATATTTCTTGGCCCTCTTAATAAAGGAGGTCAGATCAACTTCTTTTCCATTGCTGGTGACTAGTAAGAGGAGCTAACCTGCTTCCATTTGACCTGCTAGCAGTGTGCCATTGCTAGGGCCATTGAAGTTTCAGCACCACTCTTCGACTGGATCATGCTATACCCCGTTAGTGGATTGGGATAGGCATTGAAGATAGTAACAAGATCATTCAAATTAGTGGGAACTTCCTTGCCCGCAAAATCTCATCATGAAGGCTCTTCAAGGCGCGTCGTGAACGTATCAGAAGATTCCTCCTATGGACACTGTTTGCTTCCAAGGTACGCACATCCGACAATGGATCGGTTCTTTTGTGCTCATCCAAAGTCAGAGACTGGCCAGTAATTTCGGAGATGGAAGAAATTCAAGAGAAAATTTGGATACAGCAGCATGATAGAAGGTAACTCACGAGTCAAGGAGGTATTCAGAGTATCTAGTCACTTCCAAAGATTTTCATCCCTTTCGGCAATGACGACAGCCTGGCCCTCCCATTTTTTGTCTTCAGCCTTGGCTTTATTTTTAGCCTCCTCCAGTGCCTTTTCCACGACCCGCAGTTTGGCCTCAAGATCCTCAGCACACTTCAATGCCTCGTCCCGAGTAACTTCGGATTCTTTGGCAATAGCTGGACAATGAAAATGACATCAAGTTAGCAGAAAACAGATTTGCAAGGAAGGACAATATTTAGTCCACAAGGCAGACCTTTAGATTCCATGATTTCATTATGGATCTTGATAAAGCAAGAGGCCATATCGACCATATCAAGCATCAGCGAATGGAATGCAAAAGAGAAATTACTCGAGTATGGAGAAAAGAACAATCAGGAGCAAGTTACAAAACTATCAAAACAAAAGATCTACATCTTCCATGTCAACTTCGTTAGGGTTTTTGGCTATTGTTACACCTTTACCCACAATTCTCTTGTTCTTGGACGGTGGGGGTTTTGGCGTAGGAGCAAAATCTTTCAGGTTTGCTTCCCCCGCAGTCATTTTCTGCGGGTTCTCTGGATCTGTCGATTGATTTAGCACTTTGATGCTGGGCCATGCGACGAAGGCAGCGGGATGTGCTCGTGGAGAATCCTCATCATCCTATCTCCCCTGGTTCAGCAAACAGATAGTTGGTGTTAGTCAGCAAAGAGTTCCAAGTTTCCAAAATGCAATGGGAATAATACTTATGAAGATATATCTTGGGTCATGCGGATGAGATTCATCTTTGGTAGAGCAGAAGACATAGGTTTCACCAATTGTGGTTTTGAACCCGTCGAATCGTCGGAGTCCTCGAACGTTTCAACGTGTTTAGAACACTTTCGTTTTCCTGCAGCAGGAACCCTCTCAAAAACTTGGGAATGAGCTGAAGGAACAGAATGGGTGTCTTGAGAAGATTCAGCAGTCGATGCCTCCTCTTCTTCGTCGGCTACAACCCCGGCTCCGGTTAAATCTTTCAATCTAGCGGCATTCTCTAGCAGTTCACCACTTTCTGGAAGGGGAGGAAGGGCAAAGGGATGATCATGACCCTACACCACAAGGAACTAGAATTCAGGCAACAAAAGATTACATCATACAGGGTGATTAAGAGAAGGAGGTAGGAAAACTTACATCAGGAACGAGATTTTTCTTGCCGAAGGGTTCCACCCGACATCCTGAGGGAACAGGATTTTTCTTTGTCAAGGTGGTGAATGATCGAACCCTTTTCTCCAGAATATCAAGGGGAAGATTCTCTGGCGAAATCCTCATCAGATCCTTTTCGCCAGCATAAGAACACATACCAACTAATCTGGAGAGGTTCGATGCACACCCGGAGGAAATAGGTCAAAATTTTCAAACTTGAAAGTTTGTGACCAGCTTCGGTGCACATTTTCTTGATCCATTTTAGTAGCGGCTTGATCTCCTTCATTTCTTTACCACTAGGATGTTGGTCCCAAGAGTCAAGCCTTCGACAAGGTTTCTTCGGGTCAAAAGGTGCCAAACCGAAGTTTTGACCCTCGACTTGCTAGTCCCTAATATAAAACTACTTTGTCTTCCAGCCTTGGACAGAGTCCGTGATTTTGAAATCAAAATAATCAACCTCGGGGCACACAAAAATTATAGCACCCCCAACATCATGAACAAGGATATCGATGGCTTTTCGACGAACATAGAAAAAGTATTTCCACAAGCCCCAATGGGGATGGATACCGAGGAAGCACTAGCAAAAAGTGATGAAACAGGCGATATGGAGAATGGAATTTGGCGTGAGCTGACAAAGTTGCACACCATAAACAAAGAGGAGACCATGAAGAAATTTGTGAACTAGAAGGGAGAGACCGCGATAGAGGAAGTAGAGAAACATTACCCGCCATCCAGGTTCAGGCGTCGAAACAGCTTCATCTTCTGGGAGCTTGAAGGAACCTTTATCCAGAAGATTAAACTTGCGAGCCTCATGTAGATATTGCTGGCTGCACATCATAGGATCCCATCCAATGGCCCTCTTCTTTGTCACCTTAGCAGAAGCAGTGAAGGAGCTGACCTTGCTCTTGCCCATGGTGACTTAGAGGCAATGCAAAGATGTGTGATGTCTACGCACTTCTATTCTTGTAGACAGTTGTTGGGCCTCCAAGTGCAGAGCTTTGTAGAACAGCAGCAAGTTTTCCCTTAAGTGGATTACCCAAGGTTTATCGAACTCAGGGAGGAAGTGGTCAAAGGTATCCCCTCTCAAGCAACCCTGCAATCAAGATACAAGAAGTCTCTTGTGTCCCCAACACACCCAATACACTTGTCAGGTGTATAGGTGCACTAGTTCAGCGAAGAGATAGTGAAATACAAGTGGTATAGATAATTATAAGTGGTAACGGTGATAGAAAATAGCTTGATGGCGTGGAAAAGACTAAAGGCAAACTGAAATAAAGAAGGAAGCAAGCAAACATGTAACAGATCTAATAGCAAACGTTGTTTCAGTGCTTAGAAACAAGGCCTAGGGATCATACTTTCACTAGTGAACACTCTCTCATATAAATATCTTCTCTTTATGATACTACTCTTAACTACTCTCCAGTTGGACACTCTAATCGATGGTAGGGCTATAACAGCACACCTCAAAGTAAGCCTTTCCCATCTAGAAAACCCCACACTGTCACCTTGAGCACTAGATGGTTCAAACAAACACCACAATTTCATAAAGACATCCAACTCCAAATATAACTCATAACAAGTATTTGTAATCTCTAGCCTAAGTGCCACCATGGTGTGCACACTGTCAACTTCACACACATGGGGAGAGCAGAGAACTATTAAAGCACTTGAGTGGCAAGCTAGATCTATAAATTACAAGCTCATGATCTCAATAAGATCATACATAGAGAGAGAGATGAACACATAGCTAACAGTAGAACCCTTAGCCTCGAGAGAGAACTACTCCCTCCTTATCATGGGAATCAGCAATGGTGATGGAGATGGTGGTGGAGATCGATGGAGATGGCTCCGGGGGCACTTCCCCGTCCCGGCAGGGTGCCGGAACAGAGACTTTCTGTCCCCCGAATCTCCCCTTTGGTGGCAGCGGCGCTACGGAACTTTTCGTGGTTGGAGGCTTGATGATTTAGGGTTTTTGCATCAGGGGCATCTTATAGGCGAAGAGGCAAGGTCGGTGGGTGGCCAGGGGGCCCACACCACCTGGTGGCACGGCCAGGGCTAGCCCGCGCCACCACATGGTGTGGCCGCCCTGTGGCCCCTCTCCGTCTTGTCTTCTGGCTCCGTGAGTCTTCCGTTAAAATATCAACTTTGCCTTTTGTCCCGTCCAATTCCGGGAATATTGATTTTCTGACTTTCCTGGAACCAAAAACAGCAGAAAACAGGCAACTAGCACTGTGGCACTTGTTAATAGGTTAGTCCAAGAAAGTGTATAGAAATTACTCCAAAGTGTGGACAAAACACAAGAAAGTAGATAAAACCAAGCATGGAACATCAAAAATTATAGATAGATTTGCAATGTATCAACATCCCCAAGCTTAACTCATGCTCGTCCTCGAGTATGTAAGTGATAAAAAGAAAGAATAATTTTTGAGGTGACATGCACCATCATAAACTTGATCAAAGTATTTGTAAAAAATTCAAAGCTGGGATCATAGTACTTCAATCATAACATGAAAGACAAAGTTCTAGCAATAAGACAAAGAAACTATGTTGCAACATGAAAAGGCACAAACAAAAGATTAGTGAATAACAATGCTTTGCAAGACGTTTGTTTGTTTCACATAAAGAAAACATAGCATAGTAGCATTCAGCTTGTCCCTCATAGAGTAGCAAACATAAATGCATAGGACACCTTCAAAGTTTATAAGAGTGACTAGATACAAATAGTTTAAAACAAACAATATCAAAGTTATGCATCAATCAACAAGTCTTGGGACAATGCACATAGAACTAAGAATGGCCACTATGCTCTCAAAGTAGGTGCATAAAGGTAGAAGGTGGAGACTCAAAAAAAAGTAAAAGAAAGGCCTTCATAGAAGGAAATACGGATTCAAGTCTCATAAAGAGCTTCCAAAAATTATGGTACTTAATAGCTTTCAGCTCTCATTGCCCCTATCATAAGCATCTTGAAGTGATTAAGGTTAAAGTGAACAAACTATGGTGTACATGCTTGACGAAGTATAAGTTAGAAATCTCATGTGCCTTGAATACGAGGGCCGCTCCTCATGCTACTCAAGTTTAGTCACCGGTAAGTTCTTGTCATCGTAAGTACATGTGTATCATAGAGAACCGCCAATGGGGTACCCCTTGCCCGATGATACGGAAGAATCCCCATATCAAAATGACAAGGCAAGCAGACAACGAGCATCTCAGGAATCTTCTTATTTACCATGGGAATATGGTGCTTTTTTCTCTCTTTCCTCTTTTCATAATCTCTTTTTTTCTTTTTCTCTTTTTTTCTCAATATAGGACTCTTTTTTCTTTTATAAGAAGAATGCTTCATAGACAGCTCATTATGGTTACGCTGCAGGTTTCCAACATGTCAGCATGGATTAGACCAGCGGCCCAGGCGTTTCTCTAACACATATACATAACTCCATGGACTTACAAGCTCCCCTTTCATTTCACACCGACAACATCCATAGACAAAAGAGCATGATATCAACTAGGTACAAAGTACCAGTGCAATGTTGAAAGCGTTCCCCATAACAGCATGGTTCTGCTAATCCCCAACAAATAAGTGCAAGCATATACAACATAGACGACACAATGGTTCAAGTTTATTAAGGGCAAGAAAAATAAAGTGCGCCATCAAGTTCGTGAGAGCTTTAATCACTAGTTTTCTCATAACAAGTTTAATTCGGAAGGTAAACAAAAACATGAATATACTTGGAATATCATATGCTAATAGGTAGGTATGGTGGACCCTTTGGAATAACTTGGTTTTAGGAGTTGGATGCATGAGTGGAACTCATACTTGGTTATGGAGGCTAGCAAAAGAATGGGAGAGACCAACTAAGAGAGCAATAATGGCCATAATCATGCAGAGCGACAAAACATCATTGATCAAAGCATAAAGTGATACTACAAGTTGAAAACTAAAGGATCATAAAGGCTATGGTGACTTTGGATAGTCATAACATGGTGTGAGCATGCGCCAAGTCAACCCAAATAAAGCATCAAAGGAGAATACCACAATACTATGCTTTAATATGCTAAAACAACGCATGATTCATCCAAGGGACATTAAGAAATCTCAATTGTTTATAAAAAGTCATGCTACAGCAAAGAATACTAAGCATAAATCCAAAACAATATCGAGCATGGCATGACAAAGCATATGCCACAGTCAAAAATGAGCTCTCTTTACCAGTTAAGCATGAACTTTCCTACTCTTTTCCAAACCAAACCAAACTATTTGAAAACCAATGTATGAAAGAGGGGGTCCAACCAATTTATTCAGCAAACTAAGCAAAACAAAGCAAACGAAAAACCAAAACCAAAACGAAAACAAAAAAGAAGACGCTCCAAGAACAACACAACTGTGCATGAAACAATAAAAATGAAGCGTTTGGAAGAAACCTGAAATTTTTATTGATGAAGAGGGGGATGCCTTGGGCATCCCCAAGCATTGACGCTTGTACTTCTTGGATATTTCTTGGGGTGACACGCGTGGCATCCCTAAGCTTGAGCTTTAGTCCATCCTTCATCTCATTACTCATTCCTTCCATACACCTGAAATTTTTCCTTCACACAATCTTTATTAGCAACATTAGTAAACTCAAGATAATAGGTCTTTAAGGTTCAGTTATAACACCAAGAAAACTTCCATTAAAACACTAGCTACTGTAGCACTTCCCTCAAAAATCTCAATTCCCTGAAAGAACTAAAAAAAGAACCAACAAGAAGCAAATGCAGAAAATGGCAGAAATCTGTCAAAACAGACCAGTAGGTAAAGACGAATTATTTCGAAGACCTTCTATTGCTTAAATAAAAAAGTGTTGAACTAACGAAAGTTAGATAACAACCTGGGGCAGAAGCACAAAAATTCACGCCTCAAAAGGACTTACAGATATTTTATACGAATTTTTACGGTGAAGCACAGAAATCTGTTTCGGGACAGCAACTTTCCCAATCACTACTTCTCTCTCATTAGATGTTACTCTTGGCACAAAAAGCAAATAAAAAGGATAAGGTGCGGTTATTACTGAAGTAATAATTTCCAAGACTCATCTAAAACTTTTGGGTTATCTCCCAATGAGTACTTTTCTTTAACGCCTTTAAGTTAGGCATGATAGTTTGAGAAAATGCTCACATAAGAAATATGAATTTAAGTAAAAGAGAGCATCAAGAAGAAAATTCAAAGCACATTTAAGTCTAACCCACTTCCTATGCATAGGAATCTTGTAAAGAAGCAAGTCATGAAAGCACAAAGCAGCAAGCATAGGAAAGCAAAACAAGTGCAACTTCAAAATTTTCAACATAAAGAGGGGAAACTTAATATTGTTGAGATGCATAAAACCATGTTTCCCTCTCTCATAATAACTTTCAGTAGAAACATGAATAAAATTAACAATACAACTATCGCATAAAACATTCTTATCATGAGCCACATGCATAAAATGATTATTACTCTCCACATAAGCATAGTCATTCTAATTAATCATAGTGGGAGCAAATTCAACAAAATAGCTATCATTATTATTCTCATCACCATAATCATCAAATATAGGAGGCATATTATAATCATAATTAATTTTCTCCTCAATAGTAGGTGGACTGAAAATATCATATTCATCATTGTAATCATCATATATTGGAGGCATAGTATCATCAAAGTAAATTTTCTCCTCTGTGCTTGGGGGACTAAAAAGATCATTTTCATAAAAAGTAACTTCCCCAAGCTTAGACTTTTCCATAGCATTAGCAATAATGGTGTTCATAGAATTCATACTAATAACATTGCTATTAGCATGCAAATAAAGCTCCATAGGTTTTTTAATTTTCTCTTCAAACACTTCATGTCCTAAGTCAAGATAAATACTATAAAGCTCTCTAATTTTGTTGTTCTTTTCCATTAAGCCTAACTAGTGAAAACAAGAAACAAAAGGACAAAATTGCAGAATCTAAAGGAAATAACTTTGAGCACTCACGCCAAAGGATGTGAGTACCTTTTACCTTACCTCCCCGGCAATGTCGCCAGAAAATAGCTTGATGTCTACGCACTTCTATTCTTGTAGACAGTTGTTGGGCCTCCAAGTGCAGAGGTTTGTAGAACAGCAGCAAGTTTTCCCTTAAGTGGATTACCCAAGGTTTATCAAACTCAGGGAGGAAGTGGTCAAAGGTATCCCCTCTCAAGCAACCCTGCAATCAAGATACAAGAAGTCTCTTGTGTCCCCAACACACCCAATACACTTGTCGGGTGTATAGGTGCACTAGTTCGACGAAGAGATAGTGAAATACAAGTGGTATAGATAATTATAAGTGGTAACGGTGATAGAAAATAGCTTGATGGCGTGGAAAAGACTAAAGGAAAACTGAAATAAAGAAGGAAGCAAGCAAACATGTAACAGATCTAATAGCAAACGTTGTTTCAGTGCTTAGAAACAAGGCCTAGGGATCATACTTTCACTAGTGAACACTCTCTCATATAAATATCTTCTCTTTATGATACTACTCTCCAGTTGGACACTCTAATCGATGGTAGGGCTATAACAGCACACCTCAAAGTAAGCCTTTCCCATCTAGAAAACCCCACACTGTCACCTTGAGCACTAGATGGTTCAAACAAACATCACAATTTCATAAAGACATCCAACTCCAAATATAACTCATAACAAGTATTTGTAATCTCTAGCCTAAGTGCCACCATGGTGTGCACACTGTCAACTTCACACACATGGGGAGAGCAGAGAACTATTAAAGCACTTGAGTGGCAAGCTAGATCTATAAATTACAAGCTCATGATCTCAATAAGATCATACATAGAGAGAGAGATGAACACATAGCTAACAGTAGAACCCTTAGCCTCGAGAGAGAACTACTCCCTCCTTATCATGGGAATCAGCAATGGTGATGGAGATGGTGGTGGAGATCGATGGAGATGGCTCAGAACACTTCCCGTCCCGGCAGGTGCTTGGAACAGACTTTCTGTCCCCCGAATCTCCCCATTGGTGGCAGCGGCGCTACGGAACTTTTCGTGGTTGGAGGCTTGATGATTTAGGGTTTTTGCATCAGGGGGCATCTTATAGGCGAAGAGGCAAGGTCGGTGGGTGGCCAGGGGGCCCACACCACCTGGTGGCGCGGCCAGGGCTAGCCCGCGCCACCACATGGTGTGGCCGTCCTGTGGCCCCTCTCCATCGTGTCTTCTGGCTCCGTTAGTCTTCCGGTAAAATATCAACTTTGGCTTTTGTCCCATCCAATTCCAAGAATATTGATTTTCTGACTTTCCTGAAACCAAAAACAACAGAAAACAGGCAACTGGCATTATGGCACTTGTTAATAGGTTAGTCCAAGAAAGTGTATAGAAAGTACTCCAAAGTGTGGACAAAACACAAGAAAGTAGATAAAACCAAGCATGGAACATCAAAAAGTATAGATACATTTGCAATGTATCAATGCGCAACAGGAAGAAGGAAGAACATGAAGCAAGGGAGCTTAGATGCGGCGCAAGGAGGAAGAAGTGCTCGGCAGGGTGAGGATAATGAACAGTAAAAATTTCCCCTCTGACTATAAGGGCTAGAAGCAATAGTACCATCCATCAGATATGTGCAACGAAATGTCAAGACGCAAGAGGATAACAACACGTGGCAAGGAGTGTGAAAGGATAAAAATCGTGGGCAGTAATTACCATGCTAAACACGGGGGAAATCCGCACGGCGCCTAGATTTTTGTGAAAGAAGTGGAGTTATGTGGTCAAAAGATCTCCGTTGATGCGCCTCTCGCGTGTCATCATTACTATAGCATGGTCCCACCATTGCTACGTCCCATCGGGTCTTGTTTTTCGGAAACTGTGACATGCCTTCTTCATCAGCACTAAGGTCATGTGTGGCCAAAGATGAAGAAATATCTGGGTACGTAAAAAAATAAACCTTTGTAAGCATAGCTAAAAATATCTATAAGCTCATCATTCCAACAGTTCTATTGGGTTGACTGAACCTACCTATCTGAAATCCTTGTTGCCAACTTCTTACTACGCAGAAGCAATGGACCTTCGTAAGAATTTATCAAGACTAAACTTTGAGCCTATGTCCTGATGCAAGCACCCGAACATAGCCTCGTGGGCTACTTCCATCGGGAGCGCTAGCCACGCACCCGATGAATTTTTGAAATAGGATTGGAATAAACAAGGACTGAGTTGGGTACACTCTCAATTGAAGACATTACTATGATCCTATGCCCCGATGCAAGCATCTGAACATAGACCCGGGGGATCCCATCCGGAGCGCTGACCTCGCACCCGATAGAAGAATACTCTCCCGTGCACCGACAAGGACTCCTTCATGGAGATGATGACGATTCCAAGAACCCCTAAGGATGAAAACATGAGCCCGGCACCGACGACCGATGCCGAGATCCCAAGGTCGTCACCGTAGGACGCCGAATGTCAAGATCTTCCGCTGGGATCTGAATACCTACTTCAAGGATGCCAAGATCGCCTACACGGAACGCCATGATCCCCTACATGGAATCCGAACACCGATCACGCTGAAACCAAAGACCTTTCTGGTGTCTGAAGCTGAACCCCGGACCAAGATCCTCTACCCCAATGTACGACCCCTATCCGAGCCCCTATTTTATAAATTGCCATATTAAACTTGTTGCATATTAAATCATTCATGCTCGCATACATATTTATTTGTTTGGGGGTACTTTGTTGATTCACCTCATAATTCAATATGGAGCACATATGTGGGTTAATCTAGTCTTATATTGGCTCCATTTCATTCTATGTAGCGAACCGATGCCATGTTTTGCCTTGTTATTCAACATTTAAATTGTGGGGTATCTAAACAACTTGAACCTCCTATTTAAATTGGCAGGATCGTGATTCCTCTTAATATTACCTAGTTGCATCACATTTTTGCCATGCCATGCATCATACATGCATCACGTCCAATCTTCTGCCGTAGACTTAAATAGTGCATCCGGTGTTTCTTTTAGTGCTTTGCTTCTTCATGGATTAGGCCGTTGAGTTGATGTGAGCTTCTCCCCGTTCTTTGGATGAACCTTCGGCAGTGTTTCTCAAGCAATCATTCTCCCCCTTTCGACCTATTTTGCATTTATATTTTTTACTTCCTCATGTTTATCTATTGTTATCTATGTCATGATGCTTTAGTTTTCTGTACCATTTATCTTTTGTGCAGCCTCTATATTGCCTTGGACACCTCCTATTGCATGTTGTTTGATAGACAGTTGGCCTTGCGAGTCGTAGTTGGTTGCTCAGGTGTTGGTTCGCATCGTCAATGTTCCATAGTTGTTGGGAGGTTGTCACATGCTTAATGGTGGAGATGATCATGGCTTTCAATATAACTTGTCAATTAAAATGTTGGAAATAGATATAATGCAGAGGCACCGGTGGGTAATAATCAATATTTGGTTTTTAACCACCCACTTATGTCCACCTAGGACCCGAGTTCTTGACACCTATTCCGAGATCGAGTGCGCTAACCACGGGTGGGTGTGCGGGCACCCTATCGGCTTACTACCTGATTTCAAAGTACTGTGTTGGGGGCCACAAACTAGTTTGTGGCTTTATTACTATCTTGTATTTATGCCATGCTTTACTGCTTTATTTACTTGCACGCGGAGCGCCTATACTTTTTAGGAACCCCGTGCCACATTTTCGCTGTATCGACTAGCCCAGTCACACTTTCGGGTTCTTAGTCGTTTACAGTCGTCGCCACATACCCTCCGTATCAGAGACAGCCGAATTCTTTGCGGGTAGCTTAGTAGGGTGCCCCCCATGTACTTGCTTTGGTTCTGGGAAACGTCGTGTCCGAAGCCCCGTCGACATACCGTTGGGTGTATGTTCAGGATCTTGCTCATATTGGATATGACAACAAGGGTTGATGGGCGTGTAGATACTTTGGTGCACCCCTGAAGGGTTAAATCTTTTCAAAAAGCCATGTCCGCAGTTATGGACGACTTGGAGCATAGTTTCTCGATCATAGACAACTATAACTAAAGAATTACTGCTATAATATGACTTAGATCTGATATGACTAGTAAGTTGGACAACCACCGTGGAATGAATGAATAAAAATTCCAACTGTGTGAGTTTTCTCGGAAGGACTTCCTGGTTTGGTCTCAAGGGGGAAATACCAGGATGGGTATGTTTGGTGTTAGTATCATGGTGGTTTTGATAGGTCTTTCTCATCCCTCTCTAATAGCCGATAGTCCTATCGAGTCTTTATAGATTGTTTAGTGTATGCTTCGCTGCCGCTTCAGTCCACCAAACCTATGTAGGCGAGAGCCGCCGAATTCTATACTCGCCATGTACTAGCCTTAGGACTGACCGCTCCCTTTTTCCTTTGCCCTTTATTGGCACCCCTTTTGTTTAAGAGCTATAAGTTCAATGTCGTTAGCAGGGTTACCCTTCTGGCTTGGCCTGGGCAGGGTTATGGACGCTATTGATTATTCTTTAGGCTCTTAGCCCCATTTGCATCTTATCCGTACTTGGATATTGTATTGTTTTCAAGGTGATTTGGATCTTTGTACTCTATATCTATATTCTTGACTGATTGAGTCGTTGTTGTATACATATTTCTATGGGTTCCATCATGAACTATTGTGTAATGATATTACTTCATTTTCCACCCACACGCAAGTGTCCGGTGGGCATCATCGAATCGTTTCTATGCGAGTTTGACGGGGATCGCTAAAATCTGCATAGGGCCGATTCAAGGGTGTTACATTCTTGGGGGGATACCCCCGGGTAGGGTCACGCCGGGGTATAGAGGCCGAGTTAGCCGAGGTACGGCAAGGTCAAAGCGTATGTTGACCGAGTCACCTCAAGGCAGGCCGAATTACGGAGTAACCCGAACTGGAGGATGTCCAGCTAACTGAGTCCCGGCCGACGTATGTCATATGCCAGCAGGCATTTTGTAACTTGTATGCAGGTACCCACGGGGCCGGAATAACCAAGCATGATCTGGGTTATATCAGGCTTGCAAGAGAAGGAAGGTATCTCGCTGGTCAAAGGGTGACCTCTATGCGTAGGAGCGTGAGCGCAGCCAACAGAGGGAAGGACCACCGTGCGTGGCCGACAAGGGTGACGCATCCTGTGTCGGATGACGCTGGCGCCGCAGAGGCTTACGTAGCTTCTGCATGGCTTACTCTGGCAAAAGGTGACCCGGTCGGTTTGCTATTTTGGGAGAGGCATATTCCCAGGAATATGCCTCCACGTATGCCCTAGCTAGTAGCCTGGCCTCCCCTTTATAAGGAGCGCCAGGACCTCAGTAGAAGAGGATGGCGAGTTATTTTTCCCTATGCATGAGTAGTTGGTAGTGGTGAGAGTAAGAGAGTTCCTTCTTCCTCCTCCCCCCAATACAGCTCAAGGAGCGTCTGTAAACTCATATAGCTTGGAGAATACAAAGCATCTATGTGTGGAATCACCACTCTATCCCTCCCTGGATTCCTCTAGTGCATATTGGCCCCACCTTTAGCCTATCCATGGCATCTTCTGTGACACCACCACGACAGTTGGCGCCCACCGTGGGGCCTGCGGCGCTAGCAGGAGTGAAGATCCGGACGGGAAGAATCATCGGCAATGGCGAGTGCATCGTCTCTGGGCTCGTTCAGCGCTTTGGAGCGCTGGACTATGTGAGCGACAATGTTGGCTGCTTCGGCAAGCGACCTCCACCGTGCAATGGCGTCTTCGTCAAGCTTGGCGCCCATAGGATCTACGTCGGCGTCGATGTGTCTTGCGTTCACCCGCGGCATGTCGTCGAGGGAGGCGAGCCACCCCTTAGCGCAGCTCACGGTGCGCGTATCACTCGCCCCCCTGACCGCGCTGAGGTGATGATGACAGCGCCAGGCGCAGGCGCAAGCAAGGACCTGGTACCAGATCCAGAGGTAATGCCCAAGGCGCCTAGGAAAAGTAGAGGTCCTCCGCTAGAGAGGCCAAAAAACCTGCTACAGCAGGCGATAGATAGCTTGGAAAGCCCCATAGCACTAGTGGTAGATCCGGCTCAGGCACAGGCCGAGTTAGAGGAAACTAGGCAGAAAATACTAGAGGGTGCGAAAAAGATAGCCGCGGCTCAGCAGTCGTTGAACATGACGCTACGTGAGTACGCACGAGCAAATAAGGTAGATGATGTAAAAGTAAAAGGGAGAAACCTCATCAGTGAGATGAACAAAGAGGGTGATACTAGAGTTGAGGAATCAGAGAACCCTTTGTCCATGGGGTTGCCGAAGTATAGCACCCCGGCAACGAACCTCGGAGCAGCGGATGCGGCTGCATCCGAGTTAGAAGGTTTGACAGGTGAAGCCCAGCAAAGGCAACAAGAGAGGGTCAACGAGTTAGTTCGGATCGCTAACAGACAGAATGAGGAGTTGCTTAGGGCTAACCAGGCAAGATCTGGGGCTTCAAAGATGGTTTATTCGGCAGTGGGAAACCCGGAGAAATCCGCTGGAGCTGCATCATCACCTCATGATGGCCCTAGAAGAGAGGAAGTGGTAACCTCGGCGAGGAGAAACAAGCAGATAGTCCCATATGACCCGGCAAGGGCAGGGAAACGAAAAGCAGTGCAGGAAAATGAGGATGAACGAAGTGTTAGCCGAGGTGAAGTTGGCCGAGGTAACCGCGACCAAGGCAATGCCGGTCAGGGAAACGCTGTAAACGGCAATGCCGGACAGCGTAACTCGGCGGGTGCAGGGCAACCGCAGCAGCGGAACATACCATGGCAAGAGGGAAGTGCCGGCCAAGGTATGCAACAGAGATGCGCTCCACAAGAGCAAGACAGATACAATGACGGTGATTCGGAAATGGTGAATGCGGGATACCCTAGGCCGGACTATCATGTGATAGGGTCAAGGTTGGGAAGCAGGAACTTGATGCCTGACGACACCAGGCTGAAGCTAGATCGGCTCTATAGGTCGGAGCAAATTGAGGGGCAAGGTCCTCCGGGTCCAGCGTGCTTTGGGCCCCGGATCATGAAAGAGCGTCCAGTACCTAACTTCCAGCTACCCAGAGGCACGAAAACATATGACGGTAGCACCAAGCCGGAGGATTGGTTAATTAACTACGCAACGGCAGTGAAAATTGCTACAGGCAATTTGAGATGGGCGGTGAGATACGTACCTCAGATGCTAGAGGGGCCAGTGAGGGTATGGTTAAACAATTTACCACTCGGTAGTATCAACTGCTAGATCGATTTTGAGGAAATGTTTGTCAGTAACTTCTCGAGCACGTATCAGAGGCCGAATAGGCCACATACCCTAGCAATGTGCAAGCAGAGACCAAATGAGACAGACCAAGAATTCCTAACTCGCTGGTGCAATGTGCAAAACTCATGCGAGGGTGTGATTGAGTCACAGGCCATAGCTTGGTTTGCACAAGGGTGTAGATATGCAAGCATGCTATGGCAAAGGTTACAAAGGGATATGCCAACTACACTGGCAGAAACAATCCGGATTGCTGATTCGTATGCTTTGGGTGATCCAACTCAACCCCGGCTTATGTCAAACGAGTCAAATGAGGAGTACTATCAGCGAGATGGAGCCGGATCATCCCGGCGAAATGATTACCGGGGTAAGAGAAGAGATGATAGACCAGATTACAGGTACAGTTCGCAACAAGTTGCTGATGTAAATCAAGATCAACCCGGTGCAGGGAGTAATCAGCGTCAGAAAACTGGAGGGCAACAGTGGACTCCAAGAAATGATGGCAAGAAAACTTGGACGCCCGAGCAAAAGAGACAGTGGCAAGAAAAGAAAGACCGGCCGAGGTATACGTATGAGGCAATGCTGGATCAGCCGTGCAAATTTCACACTCCAAATCCGAGTAACCCGGCGGGTCATACAACCCGGCAATGTGAGTGGATGAGGAAGATAGAGCAAAGTGGCTCGGGAATGCTCAGGCACCTCGGAACGATCAACCTCGGCAGGAGTTACCTCGGCAGCAGTTGCTCTCCGGAGCAAACACGCAACAGTTGATGTTACCACCACCTCCGCCGAGGTATGAGAATCATGAGAGAAAGGATGCAGTGCATCAGGTGGAAAACCAGCATCAGCCATACCAAAGGTACCCCGGCAATGAGGGGAGAAATGAGTACAGAGAGCATCACTAGAGTTACTGTGTGTTTACCACAGAGGAAACGGATAGAAAGAGCTTGCAACACCGACATATGGAAGTGAATGCGGTTATGCCCGCTGTGACGAGGGATATGCCTTGGTCGGATCAAGAAATTACCTGGAGTATCAAGGACCATCCAAAGCTAATGTCGAGTCCTGGTTCATATGCATTACTGCTGGACCCAACGTTCATCGGGCCAAATATCAATGTGAGGTTCTCTAAAGTGCTGATTGACAATGGCAGCAGCATCAATATTCTGTACGTGGACACAATGCACAAGTTGGGAATCTTGGAGAACATGCTCCAAGCCACAAGGACAACTTTCCATGACATTGTGCCTGGAATCTCCTGTGAGCCCATTGGCAAAGTTCGGGTTGACGTGCTATTCGGCACAAGAGATAACTGCCGAACTGAGAATTTGGAGTTTGAGGTTGTGAACTTAGAAAGCGCATATCACGCGTTACTTGGCAGGCCAGCCCTGAACAAATTCATGGCAACTACTCAAATCAGTTACCTGAAGATGAAATTGCCCGGGCCAAATAGAGTAATTACCATAGCAGGAGATTTCCGACGTTCCATTGAGTGTGCATCGGCCAGGTCTAACCTAGCCGAGTCACTTGTGATCGCACAAGAAAAGAGAAAGATCCAGGAAGTAGCGGCATTGGCTCAGTCCGCACAGCAGTATATGCCGGCGCTGAGTAACCCGCATGGAAGTGTCTCATTTAAAGCAACAAAGGATACAAAGAAAGTACTTGTTGATGATCTGTTCCCAGAGCGCATAGTAACAATTGGTGTCGGGTTAACTGACAAATAGGACAGCGAGCTCGTCAACTTCCTCCGTGAGAATCGGGATATCTTTGCATGGTCCACACAGGACTTGCAAGGTGTTCCGAGGGAGTTGGCCGAGCACTCTTTAAATGTGAGACCCGGAGCAAAGCCGGTGAAGCAACCTATCCGCCGCTTCGCTGAAGACAGGAGAAAAGTCATTGGAGATGAGATAGCTCGGCTCCTCGCAGCCAGGTTCATCATGAAGTGCTTTATCCGGATTGGTTATCTAATCCGGTGCTTGTGGAAAAGAAGAAAGATGATCCGAATGTGGCAGTGGTATGGCGTATGTCCATTGATTACACAAACCTGAATAAGGCGTGCCCAAAAGATCCATTCCCACTTCCAAGGATAGATCAGGTCATAGATTATACTGCTGGTGTGAACTATTGTCATTCATAGACGCATATTCTGGTTTCCACTAGATACCTCTGAACCCGAATGATCAAATAAAAACTGCGTTTATTACCCCGTACGGGGCTTATTGCTATCGCACCATGCCTTTCGGTTTACGTAATGCAGGGGCAACATACCAAAGATGTATGCAAAAATGTCTACACGATCAAATTGGTGGAAATGTGCAAGTATATGTGGATGATGTGGTTATAAAAACCAAGGAAAGCAAAACGCTCCTTGATGATATCAGGCAAACATTCGCGAACCTAAGGAGGTTCCGGATGAAGCTTAACCCGGAGAAGTGCACCTTCGGTGTCCCGGCTGGAAAATTACTCGGATTTCTTGTCTCCAGCCGAGGTATCAAAGTTAACCCAGCTAAAATCCGAGCCATAGAGCGAATGGAATTGTCGAAGTGTCTTAACGATGTCCAGAAGTTCACTGGTTGCCTGACATCTTTAAGTCGGTTTGTATGTCGGTTGGGAGAAAAGGCACTGCCTCTCTATCAACTAATGAAAAAGTCGGACAAATTCGTATGGACTCCACACGCAAATGAAGCCTTCATCCAGTTAAAGAAAATGTTAGCCACTGCACCAGTATTAGCCTCTCCACTATCAAAAGAGCCAATGTTGCTCTACGTAGCTACAACCAACCGAGTTGTAAGTGCAGTGATAGTGGCAGAGCGCGACGAAGAGGGTAAGTCGGTACAAAGGCCATTCTATTACCTGAGCGAGGTATTATCAGCGTCAAAGCAAAACTATCCTCACTATTAGAAGATGGCGTATGGTGTGTATATGGCAGCAAAGAAGCTGAAACATTATTTTGAAAAACACCCCATCAAAGTGATATGTGAAGCCCCCTATCTAAGATAATGAGCAATAAGGATGCGAGCGGACGGATCGCAAAATGGGCAATTGAGCTAGCTCCTTATGCTCCACAATTCGATAAGAGAGATGCGATCAAGTCTCAGGCTGTGGCCGACTTTTTCGTGGATTGGGCCGAGATGCAATATGAGCCACCGTTGCCAAATCTGAACTACTGGAGAATGCATTTTGACGGATCAAAGACAAAAACTGGGTTAGGCGTCGGAGTTGTGCTTACCTCTCCAAAGAAAGACCAGCTGGAGTATGTGCTGCAGATCCACTTCGCAGCATCAAACAATGTTGCAGAATATGAAGCACTGGTGCATGGACTCAAAGTAGCAAAAGAAATTGGAATACGCCGGATCCAGTGCTTTGGTGACTCGGATCTAGTAATTCAGCAAGTCTCAGGGCAATGGGATGCTTTGGATGAAAACATGGCACTGTACAGATTTCATGTGCAGAAAATATCGGGATACTTCGAGGGATGCGAGTTCCATCATGTACCCCGGCTAGAAAATGAGGCTGCCGACGTACCGTCGAAACTCGGATCAGCCCGACAAGCGATTCCACCGGGCGTAGCACTAGAGCACCTCAGAAAGCCATCTATCAGGCCACCCCCAGAATCCGAGTCAATATATATCCCGGTAAATCCGGAGTCGGAAGCTGTGCCCGTGAACATTGATGTGGGAAGTGGCTCAGGAGACCCGGGGACTGCTTTGGCAAACCCGAGGACTTCTTCGGCAAACCCGGGGACTGCTTTGCATAACTCGGGGACTGCGCAGCTTGACCCAGCAGAGGTTATGTCGGTGGATCGAATGGAAGTTGACAAGGATGTGTTTCTAGTGCGAGCTATACCAGCTTGGGCACTGCCCATATTCTAGTTCCTGAAGGATGGATCCTTGCCCGATGAAGAAGTGCTTTCAAGTCAAATTCAGAGGCGCACAAAGGCATACACGATTATCAATGCCGAGCTATACAAAAGGAGTGTCACGAATGTCCTGCAGCGGTGTGTTGACCCGGAAGAAGGGCTTTACATCCTCTGAGATATACAACAAGGGGAATGTGGGCATCACGCCTCGTCCAGGGCCTTAGTGGCAAAAGCTTTCCGGCAAGGATTCTACTGGCCAAGTGCCTTATAACAAGTAGAAGATCTAGTAAGAAAATGCAATGGTTGTCAGAGGTATGCTACCAAGACACACATGCCAATGTCAGAACTCAAGACCATACCAATTACCTGGCCATTTGTTGTATGGTGTTTGGATATGGTTGGTCCATTTAAGCCGGCGAGAGGGAATATGACCCATATCTTGGTTATGGTTGACAAGTTTACAAAGTGGATTGAAGTAAAGCCAATAAGAAAATGTGATGGAGCTACAGCCGTAACATTCCTCAAAGATATCATCCTGAGATATGGCTATCCTCACAGTATCATAACGGATAACGGCACTAATTTTGTTGAAGGAGCATTTGCGCGATTCTGCCGAAATAAGAAGATCCGGTTGGACGTTGCCTCGGTAGCCCACCCCGCATCGAACGGACAAGTGGAAAGATCCAAAGGATTAGTATTATCTGGGATAAAACCCCGGCTCATTGAGCCGCTGCAAAGATCAGCGTGGTGCTAGATAGAAGAACTACCAGCAGTACTATGGAGTTTAAGAACAACTCTGAATCGATCAACGGGCTATACGCCATTTTTCTGGTATATGGGGCAGATGTTGTATTACCAGCCGACATAGAGCATGATTCGCCTAGGGTCACCCAATACGCAGAAGCCGAAGTGCGAGAAGCCCGGCAAAATGATGTTGATCTGCTGGAAGAAGCGAGAGAATTGGCATTGTCGAGATCCGCCATATATCAGCAAAATCTCTGACCTATCATAGCCGGAAACTAAACCCCCGAGTCTTCCAGGAAGGTGATCTGGTACTTTGGCTGGTACAACATACTGCTGGCATGCATAAGTTATCCCCCCATGGGAAGGGCCATTCATCGTGAGCAAAGCATTGCACAATGACTCTTATTATCTCATTGATGCACAACCACAGGAGAAAAACAAGGCGGACAGGTCCGGCGAGGAATCTAAGCATCCATGGAATGTAGCTCTACTCCGTCTGTTCTACACTTAACAAAGAAGTGTGTGTATCCGAGTCTCTCATATGTCGGTATATATATCGGCAATGAGTTTATCAATGAAATCTTGGCACCTCGAGCAGTAACTCGGGGACTGCCTTAGTAATATTTGTTCTCTTCTATGTTTGTTATTTATTTTTATGTCGGTTGGCTTAAGTTTCTTCTGCCTAAGCCAGATAAGTAGTGTGTGAGCACCAAAAACTCAACTCTTCGACTTGTTGCTGTCCAACAAGAATTGGCTTCATGGCAAGCAAGAGAACAAGTTTGGAATTGCGAAGCACACAAAAAACGACTAAGGAAAAGAACTTAATCGAGCCGACATTTGTTATTCGGACTAACCTTGTGTTTACTTTACTTTTACTGCGCTGGATTATTTTGAGCTAAGCCTAAAGTTTCCAAGTATTGTTAAATCAATTTTTGAAACTCGGACTTGTAAGTCACAAAACCGAATGAAGGTAGATGCGAGCCAAGCCATGAAATTGAAGGAACAAGAAAATGAAACTCGGGGACTATGCCCAAGTTAATCTGGCATGAACAATTTAGTAGCAAAACATAATCTATGTGCTTAATACATCTGCACCCGGCATACCGGGGATCTGATAAATTTCAAAGTGTTTTTTCGTGCTTAAGGAGAAGCAGTAGGAGGAGGTAACTCGGCGCCAGCGGGTGGAACTCCGGCCTCAGCTTCATCGTCATCTTCATTTTCTTCGACGTCTGAGGCCTCGTCCTCTTCCTCGTCATCCGAACCATCTTCAACATATTAGTCGTCAACGGCGCCAAGGAAGCTTGGTCCTTCGTTCCATTGATGGACAGGGGCAAATTGGATGAGGTTGTGGGCGCAAGCCTTGCGCTGGGCTACCCAATACGGGTCATTTGACCACCTTGATCCGGTGCGCAAGCACTCGAGAAGATTCAGATTTAGTTTTTCATACCACGTGAGAACGAAGTGGAGGACAGTATCAGCTCCAGTGCGAGCGACGGATTCCCTCCAGAGGTCGAGTTGGGTCTCACAATCCATCAGCTTGTTGATCAGAGCAGTGGATCCCTCCGGAACATCCTCACTAGGCCAAAGGGCACGGAAGATCCGGACGGCTGAATCCAGGAGACCCGAACCATAGCTCTTCATAATTTCAACTCGGAAGGATAGGCTGACTATTATATCCTCCATGTCAAAAGGAATGGGTTCAGAGCCAGGACCAGTTGGAGTACCCCTCTGCTAGCGGAACTTGGCAACGGCAGTAGACGCAATGGCATCGCCCTCTGGGAATTTGGCTGAAGACAAAACAAGTGAAATAAGTAAAAGAATTTAACCCGGAGAAATACATGTCGGCTGAAGGAAAGGAGTTTACGGGAGATATGACTATGAATCCGAGTCAGCTCTTTGGTGCAATTATCACATCACTTCCGGAGCTTCTCAAGTTCAACGTTAGCCGAGCCAAGCTTGACGTCGGCCTCCTTTAGCAATTCTTGATCCTTTGAAAGTTGAAGGTTAAGACGTTCTCGCTCTTCGGTGAAGTCTTGGCCAGCCTTGTCCATCTCAATCTTGTGGAGCTCTTTAAGTTTTTTCATCTCAGCCTTGAGCTTGGCAAGTTCATCATCCTTGTCTTGGAGTTTGGCGAGTTCATCATCTTTCTTCTTGAGCTCGGCCTGATGCTGCCCTGCTTGTTCGAGAAAATGCAGCATCATATAAGGCACGGGCACACTATCTTCAAGGGATGATGAAACGGTTTATTGACCCAGCAGAGCCGAGGTATGAATATTTGCCGAGCTCAGGAGAAAGGAGAGAGGGCACGGAAATTAAGTAATCAAAGCGAATTACCTTTTATCTCGGCCAAGTTTTTTCTCATAATTTTGTTTTCGGCCTCCACTTCGGTTGCACAATTCGAATGTAGGATTAGTTCAGCGAGAAAAGGCATAGAAAGATGGGAAAAAGTTAAAGTGAAAACTTACCCCTTTTCTCGAACTCAGCGAGAAGTGTAGTATGTTTCGAGCGCAGCGCCTTGTGTGTGTCCAAGAGGCGCTGAAACTTAGCGCTCCGGCGATTGGTAGTGACCTGAAAAAAGCAAGGGTGGCTTAGTTATGTGCATATTCGAAGTGTACAAAATCTGGGCCAAGTGGAACTTAACCTGGCTCTAGGTGTGTGCATATTCGAAGTGTACAAAATCCGGGCCAAGTGGAACTTAACCCGGCTCTAGGTGTATGCATATTCGAAGTGTACAAAATCCGGGCCAAGTGGAACTTAACCCGGCTCTAGGTGTGTGCATATTCGAAGTGTACAAAATCCGGGCCAAGTGGAACTTAACCCGGCTCTAGGTGTGTGCATATTCGAAGTGTACAAGATCCGGGCCAAGTGGAACTTAACCTGGCTCTAAGTGTGTGCATATTCGAAGTGTACAAGATCTGGGCCAAGTGGAACTTAACCCGGCTTGTGCATGTCCGAATTGTACAAAATCCGGGCCAAGTGGAACTTAACCCGGCTCTAGGTGTGTGCATATTCAAAACTACTAAGGAGCTATGCTAGTTCTCTAAGGAGCATCCGGCCGAGTAACAAGTTACTTCCCCGGAGGCACGGGGACTAATGGATATATCTCTAAACACTTGTGCATGTTAAAGAAAAGATAAAGTAGCATACCTCCATCATCCGGCCAGCAAGGTTGATAGCTTAGCTGTTGTGTTCATTTGTGCGCTAAATTCGGCGGGCCCAAACTTCTTTGGGAGATCGTCATTGGGATTGACGAACTCTGCTCTGTTCCAGTTATTGACATATTCGATCAGAGCCGGAGGATAGCTCTCTCCACTAAGCATGTGGGGCGCAACCAAGCCCTTGGCATGGGCCTCTTTCCTCGCAACTTGGGCGGCAGCATGGCTGGTGTGCAATGCAAGTTGCTTGCCAGCTGACCCGAAGGGGGCATCTTTCTTCGGCAGCATGGACGCGAGCATGCGCTGTACAGCCTCGATGGATACTGCCCTGGTGGCGTCAGAACTTTTCTTAGCCTTGGGCTGCTGCAGAGAGGCTGAGGTTTGAGCTGCAGATTTGGACTTGGGTGCAGCCTTGGTGCTAGTTGGGCCCTATTGCCGAGTCTTGGAAGACTCGGACGAGGCAGAAGGAGTTGGTGCTGGTGCTGGTGCTGGTGCTGCTGTTGGTGCTTGTGTTGGTGCTGGTCCTGGCGGTGCTGCTGCTGCTGCTGTTGGTACCTCGGAGGTGACGGGCTGTGGCTGAGCCGATGAAGAGCTAGGAGCATCCGGGTTATATCAGGCTTGCAAGAGAAGGAAGGTATCTCGTTGGTCAAAGGGTGACCTCTGTGCATAGGAGCGTGAGCAAAGCAAACAGAGGGAAGGACCACTGAGGCGTGGCCGACAAGGGTGATGCAGCTTGTGTCGGATGAAGCTGGCACCGCAGAGGCTTACGTAGCCTCTGCATGGCTTATGGTGGCAAAAGGTGACCCGGTCGGTTTGCTATTTTGGGAGAGGCATATTCCCAGGAATATGCCTCCACATATGCCCTAGCTAGTAGCCTGGCCTCCCCTTTATAAGGAGCGCCAGGACCTCAGTAGAAGAGGATGGCAAGTTATTTTGCCCTACGCGTGATTAGTTGGTAGTGGTGAGAGTAAGAGAGTTCTTTCTTCCTCCTCTCCCTAATACAGCTCAAGGAGCGTCTGTAAACTCATATAGCTTGGAGAATACAAAGCATCTGTGTGTGGAATCACCACTCTATCCCTCCCTGGATTCCTCTAGTGCATATTGGCCCCACCTTTAGCCTATCCATGGCATCTGCCGTGACACCACCACGCCATACATCTCATCCCCTAAATTACCGTGTGATATGTAAACATGAGGCTCTCAAATCTGAACTTTGTCCCATGTCTACTTGCATCGGATGATGACATAAAACACGGCACAAAATCTCTTCATAGCTGGGGCAGCTGGCACCATCAACGCCCCCGTTATACTTTACCACAATACACATACACCGATTCATCACTGTGCGAACCAAATCACAAGGCGTTGAACACAAAGTTGAAACACCCCTGCGCGCCCCTCCTCTTTGGTCATCTGTGCAACCCACCACTCTCCCACACCAAGGACAAAGCTTCCTCGACACATCCGGATTACCTATCCTAGACCCTCTTTGATGATGACACCAAACACTCTCACCGTCAGGTATCGAAGGCACGATGTAACCACCTACGCTAATGTGTTTGCCACCTAGAAGATGCCAGTCTGACGGCACGAGAAGTCTATCCCCGGAAATACTGAGCGCACGTTCGCTCACCAAGATATAAGAACTGGTTATCTCAAGCGATGGATAAAAACAACACCACGGTTCACAGCTTAGGCCTCATTTGATGACGCGATCGGAGCACTATCCACGTAGTACCTGTCAAAGAAATGGTCTACATGCACAACACTTTAGATATGGGTGGCATATGGGCGGACCAACCTGTACACTGCTTTGTAGCCCTAAATTTGACCCTGCCATGCTCATGCTCACCACACCTCCCCTCGACAGACTTGCCCAGCCCACCAGACAAAAACACCAACTTCCCACTCTAGGCAAGATCTCTTCGCATGCCTGACGGGTCGTCTCCTCAATAGAAGCAGTAAAAGATAGAAAATTGGACAAGTGCAGGTTATGCCCTTGAAGACCACAACGACCAAGGCCGGACACTTCATACGGGGACCATGTCATGACACCCGACATGGTCACAATAGCGGATACATGCCTACTAGTGAAAAAACACCACCTGCATAGCACATCACGCTCCCCATGACTCTAAAAAATACCTATTGTTGTGTATCCACCACCAAGGCATGGACCATAGCTCACTTCACGAGTGCTCTCTTCAACCCACCGCAAGGTATGATTAGACATGACATGAACACCATTGGCGATGGGGAGGTTGTCGCCATGATTGAGAATAGCCAATCGCAAGGTGCCTCCACCCTAAGCACTAAATAGCAGCAACTAAGGGGATGTACAACCGAATCTCCTACAAAACCAACGGACTAGAGTCTCGGTCGAAAGAACCAAGCGAGCTTTTCCCAGGAACCAAATTTGTAGTATAAACCCGACTTTCTCTTGCAAAAACGAGAAAGCAAGAGTCGTCTCCCTAGCGATCCGCAGGGGATAACAAACACCCAGCAGGTGCAGCAAATGTCACGTGGATGAAGAACTCACGTAGCAATTAACTTACAAGCTTTATAGAAAAAACAAACGAATCAAGGACGACATTAGGTATAGTAAATCCACCGCATCTACATGAATTCTTTCGAAACTTTCCTCCACGACATATAGATGAAAATACATGATGAAGCCAGGTATGCGCACATCGCCCGTCTCGTCACACATGCTACTCAGCTTGCGTACCAAGACATCAGCAAGAGAAGCCCCGGGAGATGCAATAGACATCCTCATACATGCTTTGACAAGAAAACTTACGTGCCTCTCAGTGACTATCGATCGTCATCCACCCCCCCGCCTCGCCCTCTTCGACAGTATGGCAATAGGTCTCGGTTCTCTTGCCCTACTGAATAAGCCGAAGACTGGACCAACCTAAGACAGGAATCACCAACAATTTCATGGGACCCTGGTAAGTCAACAAAGCAGCACAGAGGCTCTCCCAGCGAGAGGCACTCAACCCTGCACGGCTAGCTCCATACAAGCATAAACAACAATGAAAAAGGTCGATGGCATGGAGCATCATAGAAAATACACGATCTATGAATACATCGATGATAGTCACACGAGCACACACGGAGACAGGCCAGATCAGTTTATGGGCATGGCCGTTCCTTGCTCCTTTGGCCGGCAAATCATCAAAGTGGAAGAAAGTACGCCACTAGCCCCCTCGGGTTCAGCCGCAACTACAAATCGGGATATTCCGATGGCCACGTGATGATGAACCCTGCGCTACACGACAACATATTATCTCCCTTGTCAACGAGGTAGCCCTCAAGGCGAAAGAGAGAAATCTATAGAACCAAGTAGGGCCACATGCCCAGTACCCCTCATAGAAGACCACAAAACACGCCCTAGATATAAGGTTGATAGGGTAGAGATGATGTAGTTGGATACTATAACAACACGGTAGATCCCCCACAAAGGAACTGACAGGTACGCCAAGCCCCCGCCCGACGAAGGAAACAAACAACACTCGCTCATATGGCCAAGAATTTGGCACCGCCTCTCCCACAGACTCCTGCCACCCAACGAGGGAACGACACGCAAAAAACTCTTCTGCTTCGAGATCCTCCAGCGTCTCCCTCGTCAGCGCCAATCCTTGTCATCCCTCCATAACCGCAAAGAAGGAAGGAGGGACAAAAAGGCAAGACAGAGGTAGGCCAGCAGTACCCCTTCGATCGGCCTCAAGCAGAGTAATGGTAAGACCTCCGAACACATGTCGGCTTTCCTACGACATGCGTGCCTACTAGGCACGGAATTATACCGTTAACAAGAATAACATATTAGAACAGAGAAAGTAACAAATTTTCCGTTTCTCTAATAGCCCAAACCACCCAACAAACGTACCTTTGTCCGCACAAGCCACACTCAATGCGTGCCATAAGTCGGCAAATTATGGCCCAACACACACAATCGTACCAATCCTCCTATCATATATAAATAGGGACCAGCGATGCCACGCCTAGTCTTACCACTCTCAACAATTGTGAACACTCTTATGTTTCGCCTCATACTCACAAAGTCCAGCATGCCGGCAAGCCTCTGGATGACACTCATCCTTGGAAACCGATGCCTTCACTATTGTCTTGTTCACTTCGACATCCCGAAACTAACTCTCAAAGCCTGGAGGCACCACCGGTGACACTAGCTAACACGCGTCACACTCACCCTCCTTCGTGGCCACTATAGGTTCCTAGCACACTCCTAGGGAAGGTACACACCTTTGGCACACATGGTCAATCGATATTCATCATACAAATCCATACTAGGCATGGGTACATAGAACTAGATCCCGCCTATACTCCATTTTTAAACCCATTAGCTCGAAGGTGCCAGATCATTTTAATACCCCTCGACGAACTTAGTCCTGGTATAACTGAATATGGGAACATGTTTAGATCTACAATTCCAAGTATCACTAGATAGGACTACCCTCGACATTAACACAACACCGTCTCCGCTAAGGAATCAACATATACGACTAACCACAAGCTCCACTTGATGACAGGGATTTTGGTGACACTTCAGAAGTGTAACACACCAGTATTTAGGACTGGACGAAGAGTAGATTTAGAAATGTGTGCATCTTCATGCATGCATTTGAAAACAGGAGATTTTTTTTGCAAACCTAGACCCCTAGAGGAATAAGGGTTACACTCATTTCGATGTTTAAGTTTTACCTCATCTGACATGAGTGCTATGGTCTCTCACATGACCTCTACTGTATTCTCTTGTTTTGAGGGGAAGCATTTGAATAGTTGTGTTTGAATTTAAAATTTGAAATTCAACTTTAAATATAAATCATAAAAATAAAGAGTTAATGAATATTAAAGTATTAAATACAAATGGAAATAAATTGTCTATCTTTACTATTAAAAGCAAAGAGGTGGTGTCACACGGTGTCACACTTCGATATAGTTACTAGGAATATGCCACTGCAACAAGAAACTAGAGTTGTCCCTATTTTTAGCCTATATCTACTCAACAATATAACTAATTGACTAACAAACTTTTCCTAGCGCAACAAAAAGATTCAAACAGCTAGGAATACGCACCCGTGACCAACCTGATCGTCACGCCCTAAAAGAATTTGATGATCCATTTCGCTAGGAATATGCGACCGTCGACGGACCTAATCATAGTAACCTCCTAAAAATAATTTAAGTTTACATGCACATGAGCGTTCACCGGTCCTTCCTGCAATCTTTCCCCGCTTTCCACGCCCTCTAAGGTAACGGCCCTCACTAAAAAGGGAAAAGTGAAAAAATGATGCAAATAAAGACGTAGAGACTCCCTTTCCCTAATGGTGGGCGGCGACTTGGGAGGTAGGCAATTCCCCTCGCCGTCGGCCATCAGCACTGCCTTCACAGAGTTCTGTGTCTCAGCGCCGTATCCGTGGACACCGCTGGCACCGCTGAGGGCGGGCCCAGGGAGCTTGAGTTCGATGACTATGACGGTCGTGATGACATGCCAGTACACAGATGCACGTGTTGGTGTGCGTCAGTGGGGAGGGCCCCGTGAAGCGGTTCGCCTTGCGCACGGACCTTCTCGGCTGACCGGCCTTCGTGGCGCAGGAGTACGGGTATGGCCATCTTGGCACGCTCTGCATCCCTTGCCCCGTTTCCGATTTCCGATGTCTCCTTGTCCGCCTGGGATAACTGTGGTGCTCCATCAACAAAGCAACTCTTTCTCTTCCAACTCCAGATTTTGGTATCTATCTATTTTAATTCCTGGTTCAGATTTCAACGATGCTTAGATGCATGAATTCAACATGGTTGGTTTGAGTCTTTGATATGAGATGCTTAGATGCTTAGATGCATGAATTTAACATGGTTGTTCACTAATACTGAGATAGAGTAACACTTTCAGATGTTGTCCAAACTGTACAAAATATTCTTCAAGCTTCATTAGTTGTTTGCCTCACGGATAGAAGATTATTAGAGTTCAATACTTATTGTTAGCTTACTTGCATCTAGGAAGAGATTTATCATATGATTTGATTATTGAAGTGGTTATGTGCAAAGAAGTCGAAATAACTACATGAGCGCTAGAAACCGAAGGTAATTCTAGAATTTCACCTATTTTGCATGCTATGAAATCAGGTCCTTTAGTTACCTCACAATAACACAATAATGTGTATATCTTCCATCTAGGTGATTCTGATGTTTGCTTTGTTTCAAGGTATTCAAGTATACAAAGTGCAAAAGGATGAATAATCACTACATGAAAAACTATGTGTTGTAAATTGGGATGAAGGTATATAACTACAGTGAGTTACATTTACTATATATATATTTCCCAATAGTAATCATAAATTACTACCAGAATTTTACCTGAACAAATGCATATACCGCTATGAAAAACCCATGTTTTACCTTCTAGCTACATTTGGTTGATCAAGTTATCACTTATCTCCCATGCCTATAGGTTTCACGAACTTGTTTCATCAGCATTTAAGTGACCACTAGATGAAATACTATGTGTTATAAATGGGGATGGAGGTATATAACTGTGGTGATTTATATTGGCTATAAATATTTTCTTATAGTAATTGTAAATTACTAACAGTAGTTGACCTAAACAAATACATATACCTGCTATGCAAAACCCATGTTTTCATTTGTTTGATCAAGCTACCACTCAGCCTTTGATCTCTCATGCCTTTAGGTTTCAGGAACTTGTTTCGTCATGGGTTAATGTCTGACTAGAATAATGGTAGGAAATACCCTATAAAACTATTGTCTCACCTAGATTGAATTTTTCCAAGGGTAGTGCATGGAGATCATGGTACGGTGATAGCTTGAATAATCCAAGTGATATGCTACCTAATTGAAGCAAAACAAAGATATTTTTGTTAACGGGGCAATCTAGGGAGATAGTGTCGATGGTTCTGAGAGTAGCATTCAAAAATAGTAATTTGCAGGACCATTTGAATATTTTATGTTGGCAGTTATGTTTCTCCATTGTGACTTGTGTATTGACCTTGAGTTTTTGGTTACTCGCTTATGCTTATCGTCTGTTATTATAAGATTTACTCACTATCTCAAGTTAAGCCATGCCCACTTGCTGTAAGCATTCAACATGGACGTATGAGAACCCAAATGGACGATAAAGTCCTATTCATCTAGCTAATTCTTGACCTAGGTGGGAAAGCTGGCAAAGTAAGAAGAATGGCAATAGAATGAAGGATGTATGAGAACCCAAATGGGATAAAGTCCTACTCTGTATTCAGCTCCCTAGATTTAGTGTTTGAAGTTTGGCATACGAGCAACAAAGTTCTTTTACAAAAGTTATACCAAGATTCACTAATTGGGCTTTTGGCCATAGAACTTGTACGAGCTAAACTGAGATCCTTTGAATTTCCGATTCTTGTAGTCTACATTGTCAATTTACTTTTGGCTTACCATGCAGTTAACTAGCAATTATTCATGTAACATTATAGCCCACCTTGAAAACTACAATGGTCTATTATGTTCAATTCTAATAATTAAGTACTAAAAGGAAAATTAGTGGACAGACCTCGAGTCATCAGTGTAAGCTGGGAATTGAGTGGCTGAGGTCGGCGGCGGTGGTGTTGTTCCTTTCTCTTGCTCGGGTCTGACCGCTGTTGCGAGACTCTAGGACTCGAGGGAACTAAGGAAGGAGACATAGCCCCTTGTCATTCCACTCGAGCTGTCGGCACCGAAAAGAGAGGAGGAGCGGACACCATGAGCCCCTGACCAAGATAGGAGAGGGGAGTTGAGAGGAAGTGGGCCGCCGACATATTTGGAGAGGGGAGATGGAGCTGTGAAGTGATGTCACAGCATGATAGCATGGCGTGGATTCGTCGCCTGGCAAGACAGTAGCGGTGGTGGATTTAGGGGAGGAGTGATGGTGTGCGTGTGAGAAAGAGAGGGACCATGAGTTGCTTCCCGTGGAGTGTGGACCGACAAATACCATCTCTCTATGAAACGAAAAGGTCTTTTTAATTCGTGCTATTTTTTCTAACCAGTGATTTGCCTTGTTTTGTTAACCTAATTTATATGCATGGTTATGTTCTTTTTTTAAACATGGAAACCAAGCATGGCCTAACTGTTATTATATTTGGGAAGAAATAAGAAGTGTTCATAGTCTTACTACTTTTGCATTACTTTTTCATTGTTTATTCAATTTTAACTGATTAATGTCCACTTTTTCAACATATAATATTAAAATGGAGCGGAAGTTATAGATAAATATACTTCAGCATACCGAGTTGATGGGGATATGCCAATTGGGGTATACCCAGTAGGACGTTCCAATCGGGTCGAAGGCCTCGCGAGTGGGCCTGTAGGATGGCGACTGGAACGTGACTGAAGAGAAGGCCTGGCGATTGGAGACTAGAGGCCCAGGAGCGTGGCTGAAGCCCAATCGGATTAGGCCAAAAGCCTCCAAATCCATAACTTGTTCGGTTGTATACTGTAAACCCTAGCGAGGTACCCCTATAAAAACCTCCCTAGGGTAGCTTGAGGACTTACATTCCATCATACACCCCTCTCAGTGACTCGCTGCTTAGACGCCGAGCTTGCCACCTCTGTAACTCGCTCTCCATCAATACAATCTAGCAGGAGTAGGTCTTTACCCTTCGGGGGGCCAAACCTAGGTAAACCCATGTGCATCCGCCCCCATCTCACACCGCAGATGGCCGCCAGCTCTCGCCCCCTATTCTATCAATCGCTGCCTGTGTCAGCGACTGCCGTGGTCATGCCCACGACAGTGGCGCCCACCATGGGGCCTGGCCGGCCTGGCCTGAGTTCTTCGACGAGACCCTACACGCCAATCGATCGGCCGATCTCCACCGGCCGCATGATCGCCACCGGCGGGATCCTGCAGATCCTTCCTAGCAGTTACATCCCGGCGTCGTGCCCGATCACACAAAGCGCAGTGATGCCGATCGGCACCATTAGCTTGTTCGTCGGCTTCACCGACGCAGTTGACTCGGCGGGAACGATGATCATCGGTGAATCACCACCATGCCGCGATCTACTCTTAGAGGAGCAGGTCCGCTCCATTAGCCACCTCGCCACTAAGTACGACTCGGCCGCCAGGAACGCGGTCGGGACTAACACCGCCATGAACAACGTGGCTCTCCACGATGACGCCGACTCCGCGACCCCAGCCTCGGTCGACGGATCCATCACCGCGATGTCACGGGAATACTCTATCACGCGGGTCTCCAACCCTGAGAACTTCGAGGATCCCTCCATCCTTGGGATCTTCAACTCCTACTCCGGCTCAGAGTCCCCCGAGGACTTCCATGCTAGATCCAATCGCTTCAATGCGATCTACATGGCGTGCAACACGGCCACCCTGCCAGATCCATTCTCCACGCCGATCCCGCCAACCGCCATGGCCACGGAGGTGGAGGAAGCCCGTCTGGGTGATTCACTGCTTCAAGAATGCGTTCCGGTATGAACCCCTGGTCGCCAAGATCAAGAGGGTCTACCGGACGCTCGACAACATCCCCGACCTCCTTGAGATCGCCAAGCGGTACGCGGAGGAGGACCCCAACCAGGACTCTGACGACGAGTCAGGAGGAAGACGCCGCACTAGCGGCCACGACAACGGGCGACAACGCGACATGCGCTACAGCAACACTCGCCTCACTGGCAAGTGTCGTGGCAAAGGGCGAGTCGACTCCGTCGCTAACGCCAGTTACGGCCAACGTGACCCGAAGAACTTCCAGCGTGGCGGAGGAAACTACCACGACAGCGGAAACTACCGCGCAAACAATGCGACGAGGCCGAAATTCGACCCCGCCGCCCTGCTCAACCAACCCTGTGTCTACCATAGCAGGGAGAGGAAACCTGCCACCCACACAACCGGGGACTGCCATTCTCTAAAAGAGATCGAAAAGGCAAGGAAAACAAGGGAAGACCCCAACAACAACCAACCACGGGACAACGGCAATGCCGGTGGTTTCAGAAACACCGTCAGCTCGCTACACACCTTCACCGGGCTCGGTACCAAACGCGAGAAGAAGGTGCTCGCCCATGCGGTCGCTGTCAATGCGGTGACCCAAGTCGACATCCCCTGCTTCCTCAACTGGTCCAAGCAAAGCATCACCTGGAGTCGCCAGGATCACGCGCTCAGGATCGAGTAGCCAGGGCGAGTCGCCCTGGTGGTCAGGCCCAAAGTGGCCGACTACTGGCTGCCCAAGACGCTGATGGACGGTGGAAGCTCCATCAACATCATGTACTTGGACACATTCAATAGGCTCCACCTCCCGGAGTCAGCAATCGAGCCGACACTCACCACTTTCGACGGCATCGTCCCCGGTCGGAAGGCGTATCCAATCGGCAAGGTGACACTGCCAGTCACATTCAACACACCAGCGAACTTCCGCACCGAGCGGATCGTCTTTGAGATGGTGAACTTCCGCAACCCCTACCACTGCGTCCTAGGGCTCCAGGCATTCGCCAAGTTCATCGCGACCCCGCATTACGCCTACAACATGATGAAGCTCCTAGGGCCAAGCGGCATCATCAACATCCACGGCGACCCTGACATGGCCGTGGAGTGCGAAGAAAAAGGCGCCGAGCTCGCTGACGCCATCATCGCTATGGAAACAAACCACGCGGACGAGCTCGCGAAATACGCGAGCAACATCGACAAGGACGACCCCTCCATCCTAAAGAAGCCAACCGCCCCAAGTTCCACCTTCGAGGCGACCACGCACACCCGCACCGTCGAGCTTGTTCCAGGCGACTCTAGCCAGACGGTCACCATCGGGATGCACATGAGCCCCGCATAGGAAAGAGCTCTCATCGGGTTCCTACATGAGAATCGAGAAATCTTTGCATGGAAACCATCCGACATGCCTACTATCCCGAGGGAACTCGCTGAGCACAAACTCAATGCCGACCTCAAAGTGCGACCAGTGAAGCAATCGATGCGGCCCTTCAATGAAAAACGCCGCCGAGCAATCACCGACGAAGTACAGCGCCTACTAGCCACAGGCTTCATTCGGCCCATCAAGTACTCAAAGTGGCTGGCAAACCCAGTCCTGGTCCTAAAAAAGAACAACACCTGGAGAATGTGTATCGACTACACCAACCTCAACAGTGCCTGCCCAAAGGAGGAGTTCATCTTACTGCACATCGACCAGATCATCGATTCGACCACGGGATCGGAGTCACTGTGCTTCCTCGACACGTATTCTGGCTACAACCAAATCAAAATGGCGGTCGAGGATGAGGACAAGGCGGCGTTCATCACGCCATTCGGCGCCTTCTGCTACACAGCCATGACGTTCGGCCTCAAGAACTCCGGCGCCACCTACCAAAGGTGCATGCAGGAGTGCCTCACAAGCCAAATTGGTCGCAACATCCACGACTACATCGACAACGTGGTGGTAAAATTCACCCGCCATGGCGACCTGCTCGCCGACCTGGCCGAGACCTTCGCAAATCTGCGGAGGTACAACATTAAGCTCAACCTAGGGAAATGCACCTTTGGCGTCCCCACCGGATAGCTCCTGGGGTACGTGGTCTCAAAGCAGGGCATTGAGGCCAACCCCACCAAGATCGACACCATCGCGTGGCTCGGGAAACCCGAGTGCCTACGCGATGTCCAGAAGTTGGCCGGGCGAGTCGCGGCTCTCAGTCGCTTCATCCCCCGGCTCGGCGAGAAGGCAATGCCCCTATACCGCCTGATGCGCAAGAACCCCACGTTCCAATGGGACACAGAAGCACACAATACACTCAAGGCACTCAAAGAAGTGCTACTCGCGGCTCCACTACTCGCCGCTCCAATCGACAAAGAGCCGATGCTCGTCTAAGTCGCGGACTCCACTCGAGTCGTCAGCACCGTAATGGTCGTCGAACGTCCAGAAGAGGGCAAGGAGCGTCCCGTACAGTGCCCTGTCTACTACATCAGTGAGGTCCTGATGGACTCAAGGCAGCGCTACCTACAGTATCAGAAATTGGTATACGCAGTATTCCGAGCCCAGCAGCGACTCCCCCACTACTTCCAGGAGCACCCAATCACAGTCGTCTCCTCTGCGTTGCTGCAGGACATCATCTGCAACCGCGAGGCAACTGGGCGAGTCGCTAAGTGGGCCGTCGAGATCGGCGTCCACAACATCAAGTACGAGCCACGCAAAGCGATCAAATCGCAAGCCCTGGCCGATTTCCTCGCCGACTGGGAAGAGGCACAGCAGCCGGAGAAGCTCTCCTACCTCCATTACTAGTCGCTCCACTTCGACGGCTCCAAGAACGCCGATGGCACCGGGGTCGGGGTCATACTGACCTCCCCCAAGGGAGACAAGCTCCGCTACGTGATCCACCTCGACTTCAAGCCATGCACCAACAACATGGCCGAATATGAGGCCCTCCTTCACGGCATGCGGGTCGCCAAGGAAATGAACGGCAATCGGCTACGATGCTACGGCGACTCCGACCTAGTCACCGACCAAGTCACGGGGACCTGTGATGCCGTCTCCCCGACAATGATAGCATACCGCCAAGCGGTAGACCAGCTGGGAGGGCACTTCAACGGCTACTCAGTCGAGTGGATCGACAGGAGCAAAAATGAGGAGGCAGATGCCCTCTCCTGCATCGGGTCGGCCCGACAGATGCCGCCCGCAGGAGTCTTCCTCGACATCATTCACAAGCCTTCGGTCTCCCCACCAAAGGAGATCCACATCGGGATACCACTGCAGCCCGAGCCCGCCCTAGTCACCATGGTCATGGAACCCAGCGATTGGACTGCACCATACGTCGCCTTCCTCACAAGGTCCTTCCACATAACGAGACGGAAGCGCGAATGATAGTGCGCTGTTGCAAATCTTTCGTCATCATAAACGGTGAACTCCACAAACGCAGCGTGACCGGCGTGTTCTAGCGTTGTGTACAGCTAGAAGAAGGACACAAGATCCTCCAAGACATACACGCCGGTGACTGCGGCCATCACGTCAGCGCCAGGTCGCTGGTCGCCAAAGCCATGCGACACGGCTTCTACTGACTCACCGCGCACGCCGATGCCGCCGACATTGTCCAACGGTGCGTCGGGTGCCAGAAGTACGCCAACCAGACGCATCTCCCTGGTTCGGCACTCAAGACCATCCCCATCACCTGGCCATTCGCCGTATGGGGCATGGACATGGTCGGCCCATTCAAGAAGGCCCCATCTGGCTTCACCCACCTCCTGGTCGCGGTTGACAAGTTCACCAAGTGGGTCGAAGCCAAAACGATCAAGAAGTGCGACGGCAAGACTGCCACCAAGTTTCTCCGCGAGCTCATCTACTGGTATGGCTACCCGCACAGCATCATAACGGACAACGACACCAACTTCGCCAAAAGCGCCATGGCAAAATTCTGCGAGGAGCACAACATACGGCTCGACCTCGCCTCAGTCGCCCACCTCGAGTCGAACGGCCAAGCAGAACGCGCTAATCAAAGTGTCCTCCATGGGCTCAAGCCACGACTTCAGGTGCCCCTCGAGTGAACCCCAGGATGCTGGGTCGAAGAGCTCCCCTCCGTAATATGGGGCATCCGCACCTCCGTCAACCGCTCCACGGGGTTCACGCCCTTCTTCATGGTATACGGCGCTGAGGCCGTAATGCCAACGACCTGGAGCACGATTCAACTCAAGTCGCCAACTACGTTGAGGCGGCAAATGAGACTGCCCGCCAAGACGGAATCGACCAGATCGACGAGGCACGTGACCTAGCTCGCTCCCGCACCACCATCTACCAGCAGGGACTTCGCCGCTACCACAACCGCAGAGTCCGGACCCGCACCTTCCAGGAAGGAGACCTGGTCCTACGACTGGTCCAGGACAAGAAGGACATGCACAAGCTTTCCCCCATGGGAGGGGCCATTTTGAAATGGATCGTATGGGCACCTAGAGGGGGTGAATAGGTGCTACTTCAAATTTTAATGCTTTTCCAATTTTAGGCTTAGCACAAAGGGTAAATTCTCTAGATAAACTATTAGGTGGAATTTCCCTATATGCAAACCTATCTACTAGCGAGTAAAGAGCAAGTGGAAGAGGAACGGGTGAACCGTAGTGAAGCACGTGGAGACACATGATTTGTTTTACCGTAGTTCCTTCCTTGTTAAGGGAAGTACGTCTGTGTTGGAGGGGTGGGCAGTACTAACACCACCACGCCACAATAGGCCTCACCCTGTTCTCCGATGGATCCCGCCACGAAAGGCCTGATCCACCTTTCCACTATAGGAACCCTTGGAGGTGGGTACTGATGCCTTTACACAACTAGCGACGCACAACTCCAAAATCAACTTGGAGGCTCCCGTAATGACAACAAGCTGCCAAAGAACAAGTTATCAATAACAAAGAACAAGATCTAGATATTGACAAGAACACTAGATCGGGGATTTCTCGAAATGAATGGAGAGGAGTTGATGCGCTTGATTCGTGATGACGATGACGATTCTCTCCTCCAATTCCCTCAAAGATCGAAGCCTTCGGGTGGTTGAAGTGGGAGATCTAGAATGGGAGCTCCTGCAAAGTGTCTGAATAATTTCGAGTGAATCAAGAGTTCTGAACGTTGGGGAAGAAGGGATATTTATACCCCCTTCCAAAACCAAGCCGTTGGAGTCTTTGGGGGTCGGATTATCCGGCCCAAGTGAGGGCCGGATTATCCGGCCTGGGGAAAACTCCGCCCCAGACTCGAATTATCCGGCAGATAATCTGCCCACACTCTGAGTGTTGCGCCGAGTGTTCCCTTGATCGCCTTCTAGGGGCCGGATTATCCGTCCCCATGAGAAGGCCGGATTATCCGTCCTGGGAAGGAAAAACAGCCCCAGTTCGGATTTTCTGGGAGAAAATCCAACCGGACTCCGAGCGACGCGCCTTGGCAGCCTTTGGTCAATTTCTGGGGGCCGGATTATCCGGCCCATGCGAATGTCGGATTATCCGACCTGGGGAAGAAAAACCACCCTAGTTCGGATTTTCCGAGAGATAATCCGACTGGACTCTGAGCGATGCGCCTTGGCAGCCTTTGATCGATGAGGTAGGCCGGATTATCTAGCCCTTGGTAGGGCGGATAATCCGGCCCCCCAAAACACCTGCACACTTAGCGCACATGAGAAAACTCCACAGTATTGTTATCTAACACACAAAGCACAGGAAAACATAAAATGTTCTTTGAATCTCCCCCTTTTTGGTGTTAGATGACAATACTAGGATTTGCAGGAAAGGATCACAAGACTACCAGCAACAAACATGGAAGAGACTCCCCCTCAATGTGTGCATATTAGAATTTTGCATTTGAATACAAATGCACACAAATAGGTGTGAATCTATTCCATTATCATACCACCGAGATGGGGAGAGAGGCGTCCTTGAAAATAGCCACAATTATCAACGGGATAACCAATATAATATAAGTGCCTTCCTCGATATAGATTCCCAGCATAATAGGGTGTGAATAGATGAATCCATAAGCATAATCCATGAGATAAATCCAGACATCCACCGTCACAGAGTCTCAAACAAACCACAAATCACAAATTTAAAGTTCAATGCTAAATGGGCATAAGCGAGAAAACGGCGAATAGGAAAAAGTGCACGTGCTTATGCCCGACCCATGAAAATCCTCGAAGACCTAATAGAACTACTTCTCCCCCTTTGGCATCGAGATGCCAAAAAGGAAGAAGAGCAATGCTAGCACCCCAAGGGATCACTCGTAGTCCTCATCCTCGTCCTCTTCCTCGTCCTTGTCCTCGTTCCCATCCTCGTCCTCATCTTCAAGTTCCTCGGTGTCATCATCCTCATCATCAGCAGTGGCCACACAGGGGAACAAGTGACGCTCCAGCTCTCCATAGTTCATCCCGGAAGAAGAATTCCACTGGGCATAAGGTGTGGGAGGGGTAGGAGTCGGGCGATCACCAGAAGCACCGGACACATGGTGAAGGATGAGCTGATGAGAGTGAGCCAACTCATGGCGCTTCTTGTACGCCTCATATTGGCCCTTGCGTGTGTCCACGCCCATGCAAAGGATGTTCCGCTGGAACCATTTCAACTGCTTGATCTCATGAGCAACGGGGGGCACTGGACGCCTGCAAGCATCCCTCATGAGACCCTCAGGAGCTGAAGAGGGGAGAGAGGTCTTATGAACCTTGGTGTATATCTTCTTTGCCTTATGCACAACATCAATGTTGAAATCTTCAGAAGGAAGCACGTGCCTGATGAGCATCATAATGTAGGGAGCATAAGGAATGGACAGTCGGTTGAACATTGCATCAATCAATTCATGGTAGATGAAGTCCATCACATCTAGCTTGTATTGCACGGACTCATCCTCGCACGAGGCAACCTCATGGGAGAAGGCAAGGAGCTGGACAAGGTGACCACGGATGCTATCATTGTTGCCTCCACTTGGAGTGATGGAATCACGAAAGAGACCTACCAGGGCAGCATAGATAGGAGCAAGACCAGCAAGAGTGCCCACAATGCCATTGTCCATTGTGCAAGGAGAGAGAGATGCATCTTTGTTGGGCTTCAGCTGTGTGATGATGTGGTGGCCACTGGCCCTATCCCTGCTGCGAAAATTGTATCCAAGAACCTCAGCAAACACATGGAAATCAGCAGTCATAGGCTTGTCATGAGTCATCCACTTCATAGTGCGATGCTCACCTCCATAAATAACCAAAGTGGAAAAGAACTGCTTCACCACCTCGGTCATATGAGCACTGGAGAGCCATGAGATGGTGCAGCCCCATCTGCTCAGCCACATACATGGCATCCACAAGGTGGGGCTTCTCCAAAGCCTCAGCAAGAACCAACGGGTGCATAGGCCTAATGTTCAGCCTCGCATACACATCTTCAAAAATACCTTTCTGTTCAGCACACCAAAAGCGAGCATCCCCCAGCTCAGAATCACGAGGAAACTTCACAAACAAATCACGGTGACGGATAGAGGAATAAGTGACTGGATCCAAAGCCTTGTAGTTGATCTTGGGCTCTTTGCCCTTCCTTTTGGACACCCCCTTTCTAGTCCTCTTTGCTTGTTCATCCATGCGCTTCTCTTTGTTCTTTCTTCTCCTCAACTCAACCTCATCCACTAAGTTACCCTGTCTGTCGTCTCGAAAGTATTTACCACGAGTACGGCGCTTGTAGGTCTTGGGAACACTAGAACCACCTGTGAGGAGAACACAGGCGATAGCATGGGGATAAGCATACACACAAGTCTAGGAGAGAGCATGGAAAAATAGTCAAAAAGTTCATAAGACGAATCTACTCAATGCACACAATATGGTGAAACTAAACCAGAGTTGATTCTGTCAGGCCAGATTATCCGGCCTGGCCAGGGGCGGATAATCCGGCCCTGGCAGAAATTTTCGACTTCACCTAGATTGAATGCAAAAAGTAGATCGGGCCTAGAAACTGCAAGACTATGATTTCTATGCAAAACAACATCCTTCTAGACAACGTTCCACCCAACAAATAACACATCTAGCCAAAGATGGGGAGAGAGGGAGTTACCCTCACTCATTGGAGGAAGAACGCAGAGGAGAAGGTACCCGGAGGCACGGAGAAGAAGATCCGGGGAGGCCCGGAAAATTCGGTGGTCGGAAAGGCTCCGGGGAGGGTGGGGGACGGCAGGCGGCGGCTAAGGAGGAGGAGAGGGTTGGGGAGAAGTGTTGCTCATTATGAGCCCTCCCCCCCCCTCCGGATCCCTGCCCTTAAAGACGAAATCCTCCAGGGCCGGATTATCCGGCCTATACTTGGGCCGGATTATCCGGCCACAGATATGAATTTCTATTGAACACAGATTCAGGCCCGCGCGTCCCCAAACAACACCCTCACAAGGTGTACAAGAGACTTGTGTGCAAGAATAGATGGTTTATGGGTAGGGAAAGGCTTAGGATAGAGAGAGCCAAACTGAGATGGTACTACTCACTCAAAATTGCAAGAACCAAATCAACTAAAAGCCAAAATTGAGTGTGGTTCCCATAAGAACATGAGATGAGCGAAAAACAACCAAAAAGATCCAATGCACCTCATTGGAGAGGGTGGTGGCTGAAGCCACCTTGTTGGAGTGTATGGTATGACACCGCGAAGATATATCTTGGGTTCACGACCAATACTCATCAATAAGCTCACATATCACAAAATGATATTAAGAGAAATGATTTATCTTGCTTTCGGCATTATGAGGGAGGGTTAGTCCAATTAATTAGGACCACACTCCCCCTATATCCATGCCCACATCTAGACCAAATAAGACTAAGATGTACGAGTGAGTGCATGGGTAATCAAGACAAGCTCCTGGAATCAATGATATTTAGCTCATTCCTCAAGTAGTAGAACCTTGATTCATCAAGTGGCTTCGTGAAAATATCAGCAAGTTGATTCTTCATGCTCACAAAAGATAGATCAATATCGCCTCGAGCAACATGGTCTCGAATAAAATGATTCCAAATCTCAATATGCTTTGTCCTTGTGTGTTGTACCGGATTGTACGCAATTTTGATAGCACTTTCATTAACACATAAAAGAGGCACTTTGTCACAATTGACACTGTATTCCTTTAAAGTTTGCCTCATCCACAATAACTGAGTGCAAGCACTCGCAGCAGCAACATATTCAGCTTCGGCGGTGGAGAGAGAGATACAATTCTGCTTTTTAGATGACCAACACACTAGAGATATTCCCAAGAATTCACAAACTCCAGAAGTGGATTTCTGATCATCTTTATCACCAACCCAATCTGAATCAGTATAACCGCATAGAGAGAAATTGGAGCCCTTGGGATACCATAGACCAAAATTAGGGGAATGAACCAAATATTGAAAGATCCTCTTGACCGCCACTAAGTGACTTTCTTTAGGAGCTGCATGATACCTTGCACACACACCCACACTCAACACAATATCAGGTCTAGATGTGCAGAGGTAAAGAAGAGAGCCGATCATGGACCGGTATACCTTTTGGTCCACATCTTTACCATGGGGGTTAAGTTCAAGGTGACATTTTGTTTGCATCAGAGTAGCGACACCATTAAGATCCGTCATCTTGAATCTCTTGAGCATGTCTTGGATGTACTTGGCTTGATTGATGAAGGTTCCTTCTCTAAGTTGCTTGATCTCGAATCCAAGAAAGAACCGTAGTTCCCCCATCATAGACATCTCAAACCTATCAGTCATAAGCTTTGGAAATTCATCATTAAAAGCTTTATTAGTAGAGCCAAAGATGATGTCGTCTACATATAGTTGGCATACGAAGAGCTCCCCCTTAACCTTCATAGTAAAAAGAGTGGGATCGATTTGCCCAACTTCAAAGCCACGGTCTAGCAAAAGCTCTTTAAGGTGCTCATACCACGCACGTGGGGCTTGTTTAAGGCCATAGAGTGCCTTATCGAGTTTGTAGACGTGGTTCGGGAAGTTAGGATTCTCAAATCCCGGGGGTTGCTTTACATATACCAACTCATGTAGAGGACCATTAAGAAAAGCACTCTTGACGTCCATTTGCTGCAATTTGAAATTGTTATGGGCAGCATAAGCAAGAAGGATACGAATGGACTCAAGTCGAGCCACAAGAGCATAAGTCTCGCCAAAGTCAATGCCCTTAATTTGGGAATAGCCTTGTGCCACAAGTCTCACCTTGTTCCTCACGACAATGCCATTCTCATCTTGCTTGTTTTTAAATATCCATTTAGTGTCGATAACATTACAGCAATCCTTGGGCTTCTCCACGAGTTTCCAGAACTTGTTGCGCTCGAAATTATTCAATTCTTCATGCATAGCAACAACCCAGTCTGGATCTTCAAGAGCTTCAAATACTTTCTTGGGTTCCACCATTGAGATGTGAGCTTGATGCTCACCAAAACTTGCCAATTCCCTTCTTGTGGAAACCCTTCTTCGAAGATCACCTACAACCTTGTCGAGAGTGTGACCCCTTAGCTCAAGGTTCCGATCAGCACGAGCCTTGCGATGAAGTTCAATAAGATTGTTGTCTCTTGATGGGATAGTTTCATCACTTGAATCTTCATTGGAATCATTTGCTTGACCTTGAGTAGAATTTGGATTAATAGTAGTAGGCGGTGATGGAGCGTGCCCTTCAGGTGGGTCAGCAGCAGTAACATGAGGCTGCTGAACAACAGGTGATCAGGACTAGATAATCTGGACGATGGAGAGGCCGGATAATCCGGCCTGGGAGAACTTGTAGCAGCTTCATCAGGCTACCTGGGACTTGCTTGAACTGGCGAGGGGCCGGATAATCCGGGGTCAGCCGAAAAATCTGGCCTGGAGCTTGCAGCGATTTCTTCAGCACCAGGAGCAGTTTGGTCGTTAGGGGCAGGGTGGCCGGATAGTCTGGTGCCAACCGGATAATCCGGCCTGGAGCTTTCTGGAACATCTTGACCTTCAGCAGTTGATGGAGATGGTGTAGAAGTTACTCCCGTGGTTGGAACATGTTGAGTATGTGTAGATGATGGCTCTTCATGAGTAGAGCATCGTCCTTCCCGATCCGCCACAAGGGGTTCCTCAATGGGGCAGAAAAATCCCATGCCCATTCTTCTTATGGCATCTTGGGGTATTTCAACATCTGCATCACAAACATCAACTTGCCCTGCACGGGAGCCATCATTTTCTTCGAACACCACACTACAAGATTCTACAATAGTTCCGGAGAGCTTATTGTAGACTCTATAAGTGTGGGATTCGGCACCATAACCAACAAAAATACCTTCTAGAGCCTTAGATTCAAACTTAGATAAACGAACTCCCTTGATGAGAAAGAAACACTTACACCCGAATACCCGAAATTATGAGATGTTTGGCTTGTTACCGGTAAGTATTTCATATGGAGTCTTTTCCAAGATTGTACGGAGGTATAATCGGTTGGATGAATGACAAGAGGTAGAGATTGCTTCAGCCTAGAAGTTATAAGGAGACTTGAATTCGGCTAGCATTGACCTTGCCATATCCATTAGAGTCTGATTCTTCCTCTCGGCTACACCATTTTGTTGAGGGGTGTACGCAGCGGAATATTGATTTCTTATCCCCTCTTCACTTAGGAACGCAGTTAAGGTGTAGTTCTTGAACTCAGAGCTGTTATCACTTCTTATAGCCAGAATAGGGATGTTTTGTTGACGTTCAACCTTGTTGGCGAAGTCGGTGACCATTTGTTCAGTTTCACTCTTCAACTTGAAGAAATAAACCCAAGTGTATCTTGAGTAATCATCAACGATTACAAGACAGTACTTCTTCCCACCGAGTCTTGCATGAGATGGAGGTCCGAAGAGGTCCACATGAAGGAGCTCTAAGATTCTTTTTGACGAGATAATAGTCTTCCTTCGATGAGGAGAGTCATGCATTTTCCCTTCAACACAAGCCCTGCAAACACGATCTTTGGCAAAGGAGACATTTTCTTTTAGTCCAAGGATGTGGCCACCCTTGTGGAGACTTTGCAAAGTTCTCATATTGACGTGGGCTAGTCGGTGATGCCATAACCAACCCACGTCAGCCTTTCCGAAAAGACACATCGGGCCTGTAGTGGTTTTCCCCGAAAAGTCCACCATGTACATGTCATTTTTGACATATCCCACGAAAGCGACTTTTAGAGACTTGCTCCACAAGAGTACCACCAAATCAGCATCAATATAAACTGCAAAGCCCATCTTACCAAGGGCGCGAACTAAAAGTAAGTTGTACCCAAGGGTCTCAACAAGCATGACGTCCACGAGAGAGATATCGTGAGCCACCACGACTTTGTCGAGACCCAATACCTCAGATTTTGACTTGTCACCATAGGAGAAGGTTATATGATCATGATTTGGCCACATCTCTGTGATGATCTCCTTGCTTCCGGTCATATGACTCGTGCATCCACTATCGAGTACCCATTTAGACCCACCGGAAGCATAGCCCTGCAAGATTGTTACTTCTTGGTTTTAGGTACCCATTTTTCAATGGGTCCTCTCATGTTAGTGACAAGGGTCTTGGGAACCCAAATAGACCAAGGAATGTAACAATCATAAGAGCCTACATAACTAGCATAAACAACACCATAATGATCGCAATATAACTCAAAGTTATAATTGTTAGCCCCTGCAAAACCATCATAATTAGACTTGTCATTGGTGGTAGTGCTAGTCTTTGGTTGAGCAGTCTTGCTCTTCTTCTTGTTGTTGTTTTTCTTGTTCTTTGTCTTGGGAATATGACCAAGTCCTCCTTTTCCATTGTTTGTCCTTTTCTTGCTCAGTATCTCGTCTAAAACTTCTTTACCTTTGTGTTGAGAACCTCTTGCAAGTCCTTCTTTTCCATAGGGTGATGTGGAGGTGCTTGGCACATCATACATCTTCAATTGAGTTTGGAGCTGGTCATGAGAATCATTTAGAGTCGAGTGATCACTCTCCGAAGCCTTGTGAGCACTGTCAAGTTTGTCAAACTTCTCCGAGAGTCTAGCATGAGCAGCCCCAAATTCAATCTTTTCTTTCTTTAGTTTCTATAACTTGGCAAGAGCATTGTCACGTTCTTTGATGAGCTAGGTCACTACTTCTTCATCTGACTCCTCAATGGATTCGAGTCTCTCTTCCAAAGATACTCGAGCTTCCTCTTCTTCTTCCAAAGCATTCTTCAAAGAAGCTAACTCCAAGGCATCTTCTCTTTCAATTCTGCCCTTTTCTTCAAGAAGATCTTCAGCTTGAGCAAGTTGACTCATAAGAGCATCAAAATGAAGTTTGTGCTCACCTTGCAGGTTAGTGAAAAAGTTGTCCAAAGCAATAACTTCTTCTTTCATTTTAAGACTAGCATGATCATCCATATCCAAATTTATGTTAGTCTTAGGAAATGAAGAGCTAAAACTTGATACCTCGGACCCTCTTGACATAAGGCAAGTGGCGTTGTTGTTTTTGACGTTCTTGTTTGGCGAGTCGAAGAGAGATGATGGAGTCGATGTGGTGGCTATAGCAGCCACCTCGCGAGAACTATCTTCATCCTCTTCATCTTCACTTGTAGAGGAGTATTCTTCTTGTGCCACCAAGATGATCTTGGGTTGCTTATTGTAGGGGCCATTCTTTTTAATAAATGGCTTCTTCTTAGGTGCCTTGGACTTTTCTTTAAGAATGAGCCTGCCACCATTGTCTTCTCTATTTTGATAAGGACACTCGGCTACAAAGTGCAGTCTATCTCCACAATTGTAGCATGTTCTCAGTTTTGGGCCACTTTCTCTTCTTCCACTTGACCCATTCTTGCGCTCGAGTTCCGACTTGGCCTTGGCAGGATCCTTCCAAAAGTTCCTTGCGTAAAATGCCATGTACTCACCATGCGCACGTTTAACTTCATCGAGGCAGTCCATGGAGGCCCCTTCAAAAGCTCTTTCATCCTCATCTTGCTCAACAACATTAGCCTTTAGAGCAACATTGACTCCCTTTTGCATTCCAATGGCACGAGCACGAGCATCTTCAACGTTCTTCGCGGCAACTTTGAATGATGCCATTTCTTGCATGACTTCATTGGATGTCATTTGATGGTAGTTGTGTCTACCTTGCAAGCTCTTCAAACCCGTTGGCTCGAAAGGCATTAAGGCACTCACATATTTTCTTTTTATCCATGCATCATCAATGTGGGTGGCTCCATTCTTTCTAAATGTTGTTGCAATGCCCTTGAGTCTTCTATACATGTCTTCATGGTTTTCACCATCCAACATGTAGAATCCTTCAGCTTCATTACTAAGGGCATCATACCTATTCCTTCTCATGCTTTCATTCCCAATAAAGAGATCGGTGAGGGCATCCCAAGCTTCTTTAGTTGTATTGAGATGTTCAATGTGGGGCATGTCCTTGGGACCCACACCGAGTTGTATCATGTGGAGAGCCGTAGCATTTCAATTGGCTATCCACAACTTCTCTTTTTGTCAGGTTGGAATGATCTCCAATATGAAGAACCTCTTCAATAATCCTCCAAAGTTCAATAGAGGAGCTGCAAACATGAGACTTCATTAAGAATTGCCATTGATTAAAAGAGGATGCAGTAAGGTTGGGTGGATCACCCCTATTGTTTATATGAGGATGAGGGATAGGTGGGTCAGGGGAATATACGTGACGAACCTCACTATATTCCTCCTTACCACTTCCCTTTTTAGAGGTGGAACCATTATGTTTTTCACCTACCACTTCATCATCCTTGGATCTGGTGTTAGCCTTATCCTTGGATGATGGCGTGGCGGACTCAGAGGAGGATGGAGATGGGGCTATGGATGATGTGAGACGAGCAATCATTTGATTCATCTCCTCCATCTTGGCCTCAAAGGATTTCAACAAGGTTGTTTCCAACGTCTTGAGGTCATCCATTGTGACCTTATCCACAGCCTCATCCCCATCTCCCTTGGTACCCATACTTCTCTTAGGCGGTTAAGCCCGAATAAAGAGCCGGGGATCTGATACTAATTGAAATGGATCGTATGGGCACCTAGAGGGGGGTGGATAGGTGCTACTTCAAATTTTAATGCTTTTTCAATTTTAGGCTTAGCACAAAGGGTAAATTCTCTAGATAAACTATTAGGTGGAATTTACCTATATGCAAACCTATCTACTAGCGAGTAAAGAGCGAGTGGAATAGGAACGGGTGAACCGTAGTGAAGCACATGGAGACACAGGATTTGTTTTACCATAGTTCCTTTCTTGTTAAGGGAAGTACGTCTGTGTTGGAGGGGTGGGCGGTACTAAGACCACCACGCCACAATAGGCCTCACCTTGTTCTCCGATGGATCCCGCCACCAAAGGCCCGATCCACCTTTCCATTATAGGAACCCTTCGAGGCGGGTACCAATTCCTTTACACAACTAGCGGGGCACAACTCCACAATCAACTTGGAGGCTCCTGTAATGACAACAAGCTGCCAAAGAACAAGTTATCAATAACAAAGAACAAGATCTAGATATTGACAAGAACACTAGATTAAGGATTTCTCCAAATGAATGGAGAGGAGTTGATGCACTTGATTCGTGATGACGATGACGATTCTCTCCTCCTTCAATTCCCCCAAAGATCGAAGCCTTCGGGTGGTTGAAGTGGGAGATCTAGAATGGGAGCTCTTGCAAAGTGTCTAAATAATTTCGAGTGAATCAAGAGTTCTGAACGTTGGGGATGAAGGGATATTTAGACCCCCTTCCAAAACCAAGTCATTGGAGTCTTTGGGGGCCGGATTATCCGGCCCAAGTGAGGGCCAGATTATCTGGCCTGGGGAAAACTCCGCCCCAGACTCGAATTATCCGGCAGATAATCCGCCCGCACTTTGACTGTCGCGCCGAGCGTGCCCTTGATCGCCTTTTGAGGGCCGGATTATCTGGCCCCATGAGAAGGCCAGATTATCCGTCCTAGGGAGGAAAAATCGCCCCAGTTCGGATTTTCCGGGAGAAAATCCGACCAGACTCCGAGCGACGCGCCTTGGCAACTTTTGGTCGATTTCTAGGGGCCGGATTATCCGGCCCATGCGAATGCCGGATTATCCGGCCTAGGGAAGAAAAACCGCCCTAGTTTGGATTTTCCGGGAGATAATCTGACTGGACTCTGAGCGACGCGCCTTGGCAGCCTTTGATCGATGAGGTAGGCCGGATTATCCGGCCCTTGGTGGGGCGGATAATCCGGGCCCCCAAAACACCTGCACACTTAGCGCACATGAGAAAACTCCACAGTATTGTTATCTAACACACAAAACACAGGAAAACATGAAATGTTCTTTCACATTCGCCATAGGGCGAGTTCTCGGCAACGATGCCTACTACCTCATCGACATACGAGGCAATGTCCAGCTCGAGGTCAGGAGGCCATGGAATGTAAACCTCCTCTGAAAGTTCTATACATAGAACTCAAACTTGTACTCGGCTGCTATATAATGAAACACATTCGGATCGCACAAATTGTGTCCACTCGCCATCTTCTTGTTCCACTCACACTCGTACATTCAGCAATATGCTACCTATGGAAGTCAACCCTTGGTCGAGCGACCGACACGGCTAAGTAGTGCGACCCAAGGGCATCGAAGATATTCGGGCCTTGTGTCGTCCACGAACACGCCACCCCAGAGCCACCATCGGAGTCGCCTCACTCGACTGGCCTACCGGGCTAAGACGACCGATAAACGCTTCTCACAGCGACCTGTCCTCCCCATCCTCGTGCAAAGCGACTTGAACGGTTAAGTACCACGCACGGGGACTTCGCAACAAGAAAACCTCACGCGGCTCGAGAACACACCAAGTAAGAGAGCTGCCTTGGACTCACCACGCGACTGGCTTTCCGAGCTAGGGGTAGAGATGCGTTACAAACAACGTATCAGATCCTACGATAGGCACACGCCTAGAACGGCTAAGTACCACGCTCAGGGACTCGCCTAAACCGACCCTGCTTGTGCCCGGGAAAATAGCTAAGCACAGAGCTCCCTTGGAGTCGCAAGGCGACTGGCCCTATGCGCCACGACAAACCAGCCTCAACCAAAACAAAAAACCCAAAGCAAACACACATGCACATAAACGAGTTATACCCCATTAAAGGGCGGACGCGCTCGGGGACTCGCTCAAATAAAAATCAACATATAACATACTTGACCATGCATTGCGAGTCGATTGGCTCCTCTTACTTCCATACATATGTATTGTCCATATTACAAAATGGCCATTTGGCATAATTTACAAAAGCCCCCTAGGGCAACGATCTATTTTGCAGGCTCCGACGAAGAAGCACCGCCACTACCCTTGACCCGGATGAATGGCTCCCATGGATTTGTCGGGTACGTCATCAATGACTTCGACAACGCCGACCAAAAGGGCTTCTCCGACTTCAGGTCACGATGCTCCGGCTTGGGGTAGCCAGGTGCTACCACCGTCTCCTAGTACGGCAACAAGTCCCCCATCACCAGCACCCGATTTGCGAATGGGGCAGCCTTGGCGGTCAGCCTCAGAACCTCCGATATCTCCACCGAGCCAGTCGTCGAAGGGTAGCCACTAGTGATGTCATCAAGGTCGAAGTCGTCAAGGAAATGCGCGAGCCCCAGGCTCAATGTCGTAGTGGCACCGCGCCTGAAGGCCGAACGCGCCATCCACTCCACGACGGCGGGCGCCTCCTCCAGATAATGCCAAACTTCATTCAGCCTCCCAGGAATAACCTCGGTGGGGGATATCCCTTGAAGAACAACCTGGACGCACAGCGCCAAGGCGCTGGCCGCGTTCACCACCGCAGTCACACATTGTGAGGCAGTATAGGTCTGCACCACCGGGTCGCTTTGACCTATCAGAGCTGCACGTCAGGAATTTAGCGCCATTACGGACCACCCCGCTAGGGGGACTCGCCACATACAAGAAAGAGAAGAAGGGACACTTACCAAGGAGCTTATGGCAGTTCTCCATCACATGCTTTTCAAGGGCACCAAGGTCACCCTGCAACCCAAGATAACGGAGTCGATAGCCTTTCGCTCCTCTTCTGCCGCAGCAACTGCAGCCTTGGCCCTCTCTTTAGAAGAGACCATCGACGCCTTCGCCTCCTCTAGTTCCTTCACCAGCGGGTCAATCCGCCCCTTCGCTATGTCCAGCTCAACAGCCGAGACATACCCCTCCCGGGCCCTAGAAATAGCAGCCGGAAGACCATCTACAAAGAAATAGCAACACAAGTCAGTTTCGTGCAAACACCAGCAGCTCGCGCTCGCCAAGCAAAACAACAACTCACCAGCAGTTTCCTGGAGTCATCGGTTGGCCTCCTGCACCACGCGCAGGTCACGCTCCAGGCGTTCCTTCGTGGCTTGCTGATCAGTCGATTCCCTCTGCAGGCCCTACAAACAGAACAAACATTCAGCGACCGGACGACTACAATTTTAAGTGCCTAGCCGCTGAAATTCAGCGACTAGACACTCGGGGACTAGCGGCTAGAAGAGTTTCAGTGCCCAACCGCTGAAATTCAGCGACTAGACACTCAGGAACTTGCCCAACCGCTGAAATTCAGCGGCTAGAAGAGTTTTCATTGCCTCTCTATCAACTAATGAAAAAGTCGGACAAGTTCGTATGGACGCCGCAGGCCAATGAAGCCTTCATCTAGTTAAAGAAAATGTTAGCCACTGCACCAGTATTAGCCTCTCCACTATCAAAAGAGCCAATGTTGCTCTACATAGCCGCAACCAACCGAGTTGTAAGTACAGTAATAGTGGTAGAGCGTGACGAAGAGGGTAAGTCGGTGCAAAGGCCAGTCTATTACCTGAGTGAGGTATTATCAGCGTCAAAACAAAACTATCCTCACAATCAGAAGATGGCATATGGTGTGTATATGGCAGCAAAGAAGCTGGAGCACTATTTTGAAGAGCACCCCATAAAAGTGATATGTGAAGCCCCCATATCTGAGATAATGAGCAACAAGGATGCAATCGAGGTAGCCCCTTATGCTCCATAATTCGACAGGAGAGATGCGATCAAGTCTCAGGTTGTGGCCGACTTTTTCGTGGATTGGGCCGAGATGCAATATGAGCCACCGTTGCCAGATCTGAACTACTGGAGAATGCATTTTGACGGATCAAAAACGAAAACCGGGTTAGGCGCCGGAGTTGTGCTTACCTCTCCCAAGAAAGACCAACTGAAGTATGTGTTGCAGATCCACTTCGCAGCATCAAACAATGTTCCAGAGTATGAAGCACTCGTGCATGGGCTCAAAGTGGCAAAAGAAATTGGAATACGTCGGATCCAGTGCTTTGGTGACTCGGATCTGGTAGTTCAGCAAGCCTCAGGGCAATGGGATGCTTTGGATGTAAACATGGTATTGTACAGATTTCATGTGCAGAAGATATCGAGATACTTCGAGGGATGCGAGTTCCACCATGTACCTCAGTTGGAAAATGAGGATGTCGACGTACTGTCGAAACTCGGATCAACCCGACAAGCGATCCCATCGGGTGTTGCACTAGAGCACCTCAGAAAGCCATCTATCAGGCCATCCCCAGAATCTGAGTCAATCTATATCCCGGCAAATCCGGAGTCGGATGTTGTGCCCATGGACATTGATGTGGGAAGTGGTTCAGGAAACCCGGGGACTGCTTCGCAGAACCCGGGGACTGCGCAACTTGACCCGGCAGAGGTTACATCGGTGGATCAAATGGAAATTGACGAGGATGTGTTTCCGGTGCAAGCTATACCACCTTGGGCACTGCCCATATTCTAGTTCTTGAAGGATGGAACTTTGCCCAATGAAGAGGTGCCTTCGAGGCAAATTCAGAGGAGGGCAAAGGCATACACGATTATCAATGCCGAGCTATATAAGAGGAGTGTCACGAATGTCCTGCAACGGTGTGTTGACCTGGAAGAAGGGCTTGACATCCTTCGAGATATACATCAAGGGGAATGTGGGCATCATGCCTCATCCAGGGCCTTAGTGGCAAAAGCTTTCCGGCATGGATTCTACTGGCCAAGTGCCTTGGAACAAGCAGAAGATCTAGTAAGAAAATGTAATGGTTGTCAGAGATATGCTACCAAGACACACATGCCAATGTCAGAGCTCAATACCATATCAATTACCTGGCCATTTGCTGTATGGTGTTTGGATATGGTTGGCCCATTTAAGCCGGCAAAAGGAAATATGACCCATATCTTGGTTATGGTTGACAAGTTTACCAAATGGATAGAAGTAAAGCCGATAAGAAAATGTGATGGAGCTATAGCCGTGTCATTCCTCAAAGATATCATTCTGAGATATGGCTATCCTCACAGTATCATAACATCTAACGACACTAATTTTGCTGAAGGAGCATTTGCGTGATTCTGCCGGGATAAAAAGATCCGGCTGGACGTTGCCTTGCTAGCACACCCCGCATCGAACGGACAAGTGGAAAAATCCAACGGATTAGTATTATCCAGGATAAAACCCTGGTTCATTGAGCCGCTGCAAAGATCAGCGGGGTGCTGGATAGAAGAACTACCAACGGTACTATGGAGTTTAAGAACAACTCTGAATCGATCAACAGGCTATACGCCATTTTTTCTGGTATATGGGGCAGAAGCTGTATTACTAGCCGACATAGAGCATGATTCGCCTAGAGTCACCCAATACATAGAAGCCGAAGTGCGAGAAGCCCGGCAAAATGATGTTGATCTGCTGGAAGAAGCGAGAGAATTGGCATTGTCCAGATCCGCCATATATTAGCAAAATCTCCGACGCTGTCATAGCCGGAAAGTAAACCCCCGAGTCTTCCGAGAAGGTGATCTGGTACTTCGGCTGGTACAACATACTACTGGCATGCATAAGTTATCCCCCCATGGGAAGGGCCATTCATCGTGAGCAAAGCATTGGACAATGACTCTTGTTATCTCATTGATGCACAACCACAGGAGAAGAACAAGGCGGACAGGTTCGGCGAGGAATCTAAGCATCCATGGAATGTAGCTCTACTTCGTCCGTTCTACACTTAACAAAGAAGTGTGTGTATCCGAGTCTCTCATATGTCGGTATGTATGCCGGCAATGAGTTTATCAATGAAATCTTGGCACCTTGAGCAGTAACTCGGGGACTGCCTTAGTAATAATTGTCATTCTATTTGTTAATTTTTTTTATGTCGGCTGGCTTAAGTTCCTTCTGCCTAAGCCGGATTAGTAGTGTGTAAGCACCAAAAACTCAACTCTTCGACTTGCTGCTGTCCAACAAGAATTGGCTTCATGGCAAGCAAGAGAACAAATTTGGAATTGCGTAGCACACGAAAAACGACTAAGGAAAAGAACGTAATCGAGCCGACATTTGTTATTCGGACTAACCTTATGTTTACCTTATTTTTACTACGCTGGATTATTTTGAGCTAATCCTAAAGTTTCCAAGTATTGTTAAGTAAATTTTTGAAACTCGAACTCGTAAGTCACAAAACCGAATCAAGGTAGACGCGAGTCGAGCCATGAAGTTGGAGAAGCAAGAAAATGAAACTCGGGGACTATGCCCAAGTTAATTCGGTGTGAACAACTTAGTAGCAAAACATAATCTGTATGCTTAATACATCTGCACCCAGCATACCGGGGATCTGATAAATTTCAAAGTGTTTTTTGTGCTCAAGGAGCAACAGCGGGAGGAGGTAACTCGGCGCCAGCGGGTGGAACTCCGGCTTCAGTCTCGTCATCATCTTTGTTATCTTCGAGATCCAAGGCTTCGTCCTCTTCCTCGTCACCCAAATCATCTTCAACATATTCGTCGTCAATGATGCCGAGGAAGCTTGGTCCTTCGTTCCATTGATGGACATGGGCAAACTGGATAAGGTTGTGGGCACAAGCCTTGCGCCGAGCTACCCAATCCGGATCATTCGACCACCTAGACTCGGTGCGCAAGCGCTCGAGAACATTCAGATCTAGTTTTTCATACCATGTGAGCACGAAGTGGAGGACAGTATCAGCTCCGGCACGTGCGGCGGATTCCCTCTAGAGGTCGAGCTGGGTCTCGCAATCCATCAATTTGTTGATCAGAGCAGTGGACCCCTCCGGAGGATCCTCACCAGGCCAAAGGGCACGGAAGATCCAGACGGCTGAATCCAGGATACCCGAACCATAGTTCTTCACAATTTCAATGCGAGAGGATAGGCTGACCAACAGGTCCTCCATGTCATAGGGAATGTTTTCAGAGCCAGGACCAGTTGGGGTACCCCTCTGCTGGCGGAACTTGGTAACCGCAGTAACCGCAATGGCATCGCCCTCTAGGAATTTGCCTGGAAACAAAGCAAGTGAAATGAATAAAGGAGTCTAACCTGTAGAAATACACGTCGGAGGAAGGAAAGGAACTTACGGGAGATATGACTGTGGATCCGGGTCAGCTCTATGGTGCAATTAGCATGCCTCTTCTAGAGATTCTCAAGTTCAACATTAGCCGAGTCAAGCTTGACGTCGGCCTCCTTCAGCAACTCTTGATCCTTTGCAAGTTGGAGGCTAAGACGTTCTCGCTCTTCGGTGAAGTCTTGGCCAGCCTTGTCAATTTCAATCTTGTGGAGCTCTTTGAGTTTTTTCATCTCAGCCTTGAGCTTGATGAGTTCATCATCCTTAGCTCAGAGCTTGGCAAGCTCGTCGTCCTTCTTCTTGAGCTCGTCCTGGTGTTGCCCTGCCTGTTCGAGAAAATGCAGCATCATATCAGGCGCAGACACACTATCTTCAAGGGAGGCTGCAACGGTTTGTTAACCCGGCAGAGCCGAGGTATAAATATCTGCCGAGCCAAGAAGAAAGGAGAAAGAGCACAGAAGAGGGTTAACCAAAGTGAATTACCTTTTATCTCATCTAAGTTTTTCCTCATGATGGTGTTTTTGGCCTCCACTTCGGCTGTGCAATCCGAATGACAGATTAGTTCGGCGGGAAAAGGCACAGAAAGATGGGGAAAAAGTCAAAGAGAAAACTTACCCCTTTTCTCGAACTCAGCGAGAAGCACGGCATGTTTCGAGTGCAACACCTTGTGTGTGTCCAAGAGGCGCTGAAACTCAGCACTCTGACGATTGGTAGTGGTCTGAAAAAAGCAAGGTTGGCTTAGTTATGTGCATATTCGAAGTGTACAAGATCCGGGCCAAGTGGAACTTAACCCGGCTCTAGGTGTGTGCATATTCGAAGTGTACAAGATCCGGGCCAAGTGGAACTTAACCTGGCTCTAGGTGTGTGCATATTCAAAGTGTACAAGATCCGGGCCAAGTGGAACTTAACCTGGCTCTAGGTGTCTGCATATTCGAAGTGTACAAGATCCAGGCCAAGTGGAACTTAACCCGGCTCTAGGTGTGTGCATATTCGAAGTGTACAAGATCCGGGCCAAGTGGAACTTAACCCGGCTCTAGGTGTGTGCATATTCGAAGTGTACAAGATCGGGGCCAAGTGGAACTTAACCCGGCTCTAGGTGTGTGCATATTCAAAGCTACTAAGGAGCCACGCTAGTTCTCTAAGGAGCATCCAGCCGAGTAACAAATTACTCCCCCAGAGGCTCGGGGACTAATGGCTATATCTCTAAGCACTTGTGCATGTTAAAGAAAAGTCGAAGTAGCGTACCTCCATCATCCGGCCAGCAAGGTTAATAGCCTTAGCTGCCGTGTTCATTTGTGCGCTGAATTCGGCGGGCCCAAACTTCTCCGGGAGATCGTCGTTTGGATCGACGAACTCCGCTTTGTTCCAATTGTTGATATATTCAATCAAAGCTGGAGGATAGCTCTCTCCACTAAGCATGTGAGGCGCAACCAAGCCTTTGGCATGGGCCTCCCTCCTCGCAACTAGGGTGGCAGCAGGGCTGGTATGTAGTGCAAGTTGCTTGTCGCTAGCTGACCCGGAGGAGGCATCTCTCTTCGGCAGCATAGACGCGAGCGTGCGCTGTCTAGCCTCGATGGATGTTGCCTTGGTAGCGCCAGGACCTTTCTTAGCCTTGGGTTGCTGCTGGGAGGCTGACGCTTGAGCTGCAGATTTGGACTTGGGTGCAGCCTTGGTGCTAGCTGGGTCTTCTCGCCGAGTCTTGGAAGACTCGGACGAGGCAGAAGGAGTTGGTGCTGGTGCTGGTGCTTGTGTTGCTGTTGGTGCTGCTGATGCTTCTGGTGCTGCTGGTGGCACTGGTGCTGATGCTTGTACTGTTGCTGGTGTTGGCGGTGGTGCTGCTGTTGCTGCTGGTACCTCGGAAGTGACGGGTTGTGGCTGAGCCGATGAAGAGCTGGGAGCATCCGCTACCTCGGCCGTGCCACTTCCCCCTGCTCCGAGGTTGCCCTCCTCTGGACGAGGTGGGCTGAGACCCGGAGCAGCCAATGAACCCTCCTGAATTGGGCTCAGTGGGCGTGTATTGTCACCACGAGGAGGAGATGGGGTGCACCGGAAAGATGAAGCGATGCTAGAGCCGCTCTGGGGAACCTCCATTGCAGCCCTGTCGAATCAAACAACGAATAACATGTTATAACAAAAAGAAAGGCATATAGATAGAGAAGCATGAAGCAGAGAATTGGACAAAGAGAAAAGTGACTTACTCGTCAGAAGTCAAAGGCTCCCTGGGCTTTCGAGCTCTCCGTACTATGGCCTTAGTCGGAGGCTTGGTGGCGGCCTTGTCAGCGGACTTCTTCCGCCTTTTGGTTGCTTGGGGAGGCTCGGAAGAAGCAGCCTAGGTAGCGGCTCATTTCTTAGACGCAGCAGGAACCGGCTCACCCGTAGCAAGAGGGGGATCCTCGTGAATCTGCCCAGCCGAGTTAGCTGAAGCTGGAAATGCGTAAGAAATAGGCGTCGGGTTATATACCTCCAACATCTCAATATCGGAATCATCTTCATCGTCATGCCAATCCCTTAAGGAAAGGAAGTTACCAGTGGTTCGCCTGGATCTGTCCGGGCCAGGCAAGAACATCTCCTGATCCGGCTCCTCCTCGTCTGAGACAAGCTGATCCTTCCCCCATTTAAGGGAAGGCTCGACGCCATCTTCGAGAGTTTGCTGGAGAAACAACTGAAAGCAAAATGCAAGGGGATCAGATAAGTGACTTGTTCCGACATAGGATATAACTCGAAGAAGGATGGGGTAACAAAGTTTACCGCAGGAGGAGGCCTATCCTGGCAGAAGTGCTCCAACCCCCACTCCCAATCCGAGTTGAACTCTTTGTCGATGGAGAAGATCGCCTTAACCCGGTGGAAGATCTCGGTATTGTTCAACTCGAAGGAGGAGGTCCGGTTGGGGTCAAGATGCCCGCTCATATGGCAGAGCTTGTGTGTGCGCTTCTGCAGGGGGGAGATCCGGCTGTGGATGAATGTGATCATCACATCCTCGTTGCGCAGCTTCTGCTCCTTCAGCTCCTTGAACCGCTTGTTAAACTGGTTCGCCAGGACAGTTGGTATCTTGGGGATCCGGTCCCACAAAGCCGGATTAGGAGGGCCCATCGTGAAGGGGCGCAGCCGGATCAAATCTTCATCCGTGATGTTCCGGACGTAAAAGAAGGTCCAAGCCCAGCCTTTGCAAGACTCGAGGCCCGTAACCCGGGGGAAGACGGAAGTTTTCCGGGGAGAGATGGAAGCGCCACCGCACTGGGTGAGCAACTTGTTGGCCGGGGCAGCTGTCTTATCCAGGATAACGTTCTTCTTCAGACCAAAGAACCGGATCCAGAGCTCCTTGGTAGGCCACAGGCCGAGGAATCCTTCTATGGCAGATGCGAAGGAGGAAAGGGAAGTGATGGCGTTCGCCGGGAGATGATGGGGTTGCAGCTCGTATGTGTTTGTAAGATCATGGAAGAAATCACTCACTGGCAGGCCGAAGCCGCGCTGAAAGTGGGAGAGGAAGACGACGAACTCACCCGGATTGGGTGAGGGAGCAATCTCTTCGCAGGGAAGGCGCGAAATCACACCTTGGGGAATGCGGCGGGTGCGGTAAAGCCAATCCAGATCATCTTGGCACACCCAAGAGCCGACCCAGGCACCACGCTCCTGCACCTCGTTTTCCTCCTCCGTCTCCTCCTCCTCGATGACGACGAGTTCTTCCTCTGTCATCTCTAAGTCACTGTCCTCACCGGCCCAATCAGAGGTGGGGGGCAATGATTTAGACTGGCGCGGCCCCGTGGCGTTGAGACAGCATGGGAACGGCAGCAAGGAAACGCAAACGTGAGATGCGGCGGTGGCGCTGCAGAGTAGAAGCGGTGGCGGCGGCGCTGTCGCAAGGAAGAAGAAGAAGCAGAAAGGCAGAGGGGCGCGAGTAGGGGAAAAATAGCCAAGGGGCACGCCCCCTCCCCTATTTAACCACGCCCTAACAGTGGATAGTGGGATCGTGATGTGCCTCGAGGCCACACGGTGTGGCCATGAATCTGCCGGGTCAGCCAATCAGAAGCAAGCCACAAGAAGGACCACAGGGAACAGGGGATCCCACAACATGACATGGTGATGCGGTTAACGAGGAGGCAGCTGCGACGCGACGTTTGCTACAGTAATCTCTGACAATAAGTGCAGTAACTGGAACAGGCCCTTAAAATGAGGCAAGATAATGATTACCCTCCACATGAGACGTGGGGAAGTGTATAAGAGAAGGAAGGACAACACGGAAAGCTGAAGGGTAGCCCGGCCAGCGAGTGATAACTCGGAATGTGCCAAGGGAATGCTACACCACGGGATCCGAGCTACAAAGTAACTCAGAAAAGGGAGCAAAAAGATTGAACCTGCCGCGGCCTTAGCAGCTAAAATTGCTAAGACCGCACCAGCTTCGGGGACTAATGTTGGGGGATACCCCAGGGTAGGATAACACCAGGGTATAGAGGTCGAGTTAGCCGAGGTATGGCAAGATCAAAGCGAAAGCTGGCCGGGTCACCTCAAGGCAGGCCGACTTATGGAGTAACCCGGCCCGGAGGATGTCCTTTTAACCATGTCCCGACCGACATCAATCGTATGTCGGCAAGCTCTTTATAATTCGTCTGCAGGTACCCACGGGGCCGGATTAACCAGGCCCGATCCGGGTTATATCAGGCTTGCAAGAGAAGGAAGGTATCCTGCTGGTCAAAAGTGGTCTCTGTGCGCTGGAGCGTGAGCGAAACGGACAGAGGGAAGGACCAGCGAGACGTGACCGACAAAGGTGACGCAGCCTATGTCGGCTGACGCTGGCGCCGCAGAGGCTTATGTAGCCTCTACATGGCTTACGAAAGCAAAAGGTGACCCGGTCAGTTTGCTATTTTGGGATAGGCATATTCCTGGGAATATGCTTCCACATATGTCCTAGCTAGTAGCCTGGCCTCTCCTTTATAAGGAGCGCTAGGACCTCAGTAGAAGGGGATCGCGAGTTGTAGGGCGAGAGATTGGCATGTTCATTGAGTAGAGGTAGTGGTGAGAGTAAGAGAGCTCCTTCTTCCTCCTCTCCCCAATACAGCTCAAGGAGCATCTGTAAGCTTGGAGAACTTAAAGAATACAAAACATCTGTGTGTGGAATCACCACACTATCCCTCCCTAGATTCCTCTAGTGCATATTGGCCCCACCTTTAGCCTATCCATGGTATCTGTCGTGACACCACCACGACATGTTGTAAGATTAAAGTTCTATAGGTATGGTTTTTTAGATCTTGATTCGCCAGATCGATCTTGGTTTTTTTCTCATGGTTGCCGCGGGGAGAATTATCCTCGCAATATTTATCATGTCTGCTATGTCCTCGACAATGGAGATTCGTATTCTCAACTCCCCTGCGATGTCGACCCTGCTGTTCGGTTTCTTTTCCCTAGAATACTGGCGGTGGTACTCTTGCCGATGTTGATGAATTACTCTAATGGCTGCACGCTTGCTCGTAGCCTTGGTATTGCGGCTCAAATTAAAATTATAGGAGAACCCTCGTTGGTATTTACAGATCTATGGTTGACATCTGTGTCATGTTTATTGGGCTGCCTTCAGACAAGTACAAGATTGTGTCATGGAAGAAGAAGATTTTGAAGACCTTCGAGATTTACTCGTTTTCTTTTAGACTTTGTTTTGTAATCGTTGAAGATAGTTTATGTATCTTTACCATGTACTATTTATTACTATGAATATATGTGGTATTGATTATAAAAAAAACACATAGTCGGCTGGCCCAAGCGAACCGACTTCGGACCGAGCAAGGAGAGAGCTCCAATTAAGCTTAGTACTCTTTAAAGATATCCCGTATTTATTTTTTCGTAGTCATCTCCAAATTTCACGCGACCACATCTTTCCCTTCCCCAAATCCTGTCATGCCGCTAGGTGGTCTGTAGGGTGGCAAGCGGCACCCGCATAACGACTCGCGAAGCAAAATATAGACAAAAGGGGTCTCAAAAGTTAGTAAAATTAGAGAAGGATTAGTGAAAAAGTTGTGCCGGGGACCTAGTGGTCTGGCCATCATCATCGGCACCACCGACGGCATCTACTGCGCCATCGCCTTCCGCCTCGGACTCCAGTGCTCCTAGGACACAATCCTGACAAGCTCGCCGCCTTCTCTGAGGAGATTTGGGCAAGCAGCCCCAAACCGATCCTGGCATGGATCCCGGTCTCCGGCTTCGCCGGCCCCTATCCACCCACCTTCACGCGCCACCATGGATCCCGGTCTCCGACTTCTATGCCAGCGAAAATCCCCACGACGACCTCCCCGACCTCAGCTGCTTTGTTGGGTGCGGGAAACCACCACGCTCATGCCCGCCTCTCGTCTCCTATGGCCAACACGAAACCCAGCTCCCCTGCTCGCCTACTCTGTCACAGGGATCAGCCACAGCTGGGCCTTCCGTGTGCGCTGCCGCCTCCATGCAGGGTTTGGTCCTTGGCTGCCGCCTGGTCTTCACCACGGGCGCCGTCGCCTCTTCATAGAGTGCCATTGGTGGATCTCCATCGATGTGTCCAGCTTGTGCCGTGGTGTATCTAGGAAAGCGCTAATGAGTATAGGTGAGTTATATGGTTGCTGTGATTACATGACCTGCTTTTTTAGGAGGAATTGCATGTGATGGTTTAGTTGATATGATTGCAGGACCTTAATTTTACATGAGGCTACTTGTATTACGAAACATGAGGTAGTTTAAATCGATTTTCAGTTGTATTTATCTACCATTTTCGGTAGATTATACCCTACTTGAAACCAATAAGACAACATGAGCTCCTGGTAGGTACAGTATTGAAAATCCATTTGTTTTTACATCCTTAGTATGTCATCAATATGTGCTTGATGTCATTGTTACAAAACATCTAAGACTACCATCATATCTAAGACCAACAGTCTCACTGATTAGGTACAGACTTAGATAGTCATCTCTGCAACTGCTTCTTTTAACAATCACAGTATCAGACACAGAGCAAATGGTTGCAGAAAAAGCTTAAAGGGGTGAAAGATGGGGTCGATGTTGCCAGCCGCATCAGGCCCTCGGAGGCTCTCCCGTGAGACAAAGGGATGCATGACACACTTGACTAAATCCAGAGGGTCCCCGTGGCCTGGCACAATATCGCGCCACTCGAGCTCTTCTCGGCAGTAGACCCGTCGCCGACAGAGCCGTGGGTTCAAACCTTCCTACACAGAACAACCAGGTGCGGGAACTATGGTGCATGCCTATATTTATATATTTTTCTATTGGCAAAAATAACTGGAAATCTTATAGGTTGCCTTTACTTCACAATTCGTAGTACTGAATATTATTTGCTGGTTCGCCCGCTGTGTTTGATTGCCGGATTGATGCTCATGATTGTGGTTCTATTTTCACATCTCTTTGTATCACATCATTATTCTTAGCTTCCTATCTCGCTGCCATCATATCTTATGCAGTAGTGATTGGGATGTCCTTGTAGACAACAAGATAAATAGTGAAGTGAGAGAATCAGAGGTTCAGATGTAATATTGTTATGACCAAACAAATAAAAGGGGGTACATATGCTTGACAAATGATTTCTTGGCATGATATAGGTTTCCAAGGTATGTAACTTTTTAAGTGAAACTGCTTGAATCATGTCTGAAATATATCTTTCTTCACCTGTTTGAATCTTTTCCGAAATAAACTGTTTGAAGAATTTGGTCGATACTTCAACTTGTTGCTCGTACCAAAAGAAATCACATGCACACTTTTTTTTACTTAGAAGTAGTATGTAGGATGGACAATACCCCAGCCAAATACAAATAGTACCCCACTAAGTGCAAATTCACACACAGAATGTCTATGAAAACTCTCACCAGACAACATGTATAATTTATAAGGAATGATTAGTCGAGACCTTAATTTTTTCCTAGAGTTGAATGGATTTTTAAGCTCATATTAGTCAAGAGCTTGAATACAATATCAGATAAATGCTCAGTCGGCAAGAGATAGTTTCTTCCCTGTGACTATGATCTGCTGTCAATCTATGGCAGTCATGTCCATGGCGTTGATGCTTTTGATATCCCACGAGACAACAAAGGGTCGGCCTGGTGCTTCTTTTATTCAGGAGGTTAGTAGGCAGTGGTGACAGTCTCCTTTTGGATCAAGGGCAAGACCCCGGATTCCACTCATATATGTTAGCATGGTCCTCTTTAATTATTTTCAATAGCCATGCTCCTAGCCTCTGTTTTCTAATGGTTTGTTGTCTTTGTTCAAATTTTCAGCTACGTACCTCTCTGGCCTTTTGGTCTTGGCATTAGATTTTCATCATATAGACATACATGCCTACAATAAAGTGAGTTTGTCAATAGAATTTGGATTTTGCTCCTATCGAATATTTGTTTCACATCTCCGTCAAATATAAGGATGCTTGTTTGTTTGCACCTTTGAAAAGCTTAAAAGTTATGATGCTTTTGTTCTGAGTTGTGTGGATCAGCTAGATGACTAGATAAGGTGGGGTTCTGATGACTGCATATCAAAGTATCTTACTTATAGTAAATTGCAGTGTAGAGATTGTATCTGCTAAAAACTGATCATACTCCATGATCACCATTGTTTAAAGGTAGCATTCTTTTGAAAAACTCTTCTGCTGTAGTACTTCTACCATATGCGTAGGTGTAAGTAATCCTCATATGATTCTGCTGATACGTGTACAAGATCCAGGACCCATTTAGTTCTTCAATAAGTTTCTTGAAATGATCTTGTATTTAGTACGAATCAGCTATAAGGTATTTGTTCCGAGCTGTTCAAATTGGCCATACAGTATTTGTATGGCAGTAAGAACTTCCTGTAGGGAACAAGTAAATAGTGTGAGTTTATCCTGCATTGGAACTAATGGAGTACCTCTTCATGTCTAGAAATTGTGCGACATGTGCAGATCCATACATCACATGGAGCCTTTTTTTGCTGTCACTTTTCTTTGTGTACCTATACCAACTCTATTCATTTCTTTCGAAATCTATCTCATTAATTCATTTTTATTGATGAAATTTATTTTTCAAAGATTTTCTTTTACTTCCATTCTGTAATATATCTCTAAACGTTATGTTTGTAGATCTTGCATAAATTTTACTTTGCGGCAAACAAGGATGCACTGCCACGGTGCCACCTCAAGCGGCTCAACAAGCCGTCTGTCAAGAGGATCAAGGTGTGTAGGCCAAGCCAGATTGTTGTTTCTCTGCCCTTTCCTCTGAACATTGAGAGGTCCCTAGAATGTGAAGTGAAAACTTGTCAATGGGTATTTCTTTCTTGCCAAAGTCAAGGTTAGTGTTTCTCGCTGCATTTTTGGGTGGATTCGGGCAAGATTGAGCTGATGTAGTTCTTGGCTCATCACTAAGGTACACTCTGATTCAAAGGGATGGGTTTAGGGGCTTTAATTTCTGGTTTTCATCACTAAGACACATGCGGGAGTTTTGCCCGATTTCGTTGGTATAATGAAGACGGCGGAAAGCACATCTGGCTACCCGAGACAAGGAAACTTAATTCGTCCGTGAATTAGGTAGCTGCCACAACTCTTAATACGTCCGTGAATTAGGTAGCAGTACTGATCTCTATTGCGAGAGAACTATATCAATGACAACATTTCTTTTGACCGGTAATGATGACATTGTACACACATCCATGGCTCCACGCCATTGATGTGGTTGACATCACCTCAGACCTCAGGTAAATAGGTAATCGCTCCTCCTCAGTATAGATGCACCCATTATATATATATAGGTGTAGTTGTTTGTGGATGGAATTTGGGATGAATGTATTACATGCAGGTTTGATGTAGTTGTTTGTGGTTGACACCTGAGCCATGCATGTGAGGAACATGAAGATTAGTTAGATGTCCAAGAGTCCATCATGTGCATGCCTCCGAAGCAGCGGAATTTGGACCTCGCCATCAGTGACATTGTCACGGACATGATCGACCCAGTTATGAGCTTTCAAGTACTACGCATGTATATATCCAGTTCAAATCATTTGTCAACCACTATCTCCTCCTAATTTCTTGTAGTCAGGCAATGCACTCTAGGTGTTTGATGAATTGTTAACTTGCCAAGTTTTCAAGATCTCACTGAGAGGATGCATCGAGGATAATCAGAATGATTCTCAAGTTCACGGTTCGATCAACTTGCAAGACAATAATCATATGCACAGGAGATATGCATACCAATCTTGATTTTCTTCAGGTCTGCTTCTATGTACTACATGTTTGCAATCAGCTAAGGCTATGCTAGTAAGTCACATGTTCTTTGTGAAACCAATTTTTAGCATAGATAGAAGTGAAAAAGACGCCCTTCAAGTTATCCAATATATTTTTGTTGTACCCTTTCTTCTTTGTCAGTGCATATCTATAGTATTTTAGAAGAAGGTACTGCACCTAATAGTTCTTTATTGATTATAATCAGAGAAATGAATTAAACACTGCAAACTCGTACTTAGTTATTTTTAGATATCAATTAAATTGGTTTACAAAAAATTGATGGATAAATTGAGAAGTTTGAATGATGTTAAGATCAAGAGCCTCAGCACAAGTTACGAGATTCAGCTAGCGGTACTGTGACTCGGGTTCTTGAGCTGGTCAAAGCATTGGGCTTCTAATTTGGTCTAGATCGCGTATCGTGCATGTGTTCCTTCTTCTGCTGTAGACTTTCACCCATGTCATCTTTTAGTTTAGTTTTATTTTTGGTTCCAAAGTGATAAAGTACTTAATGAATTTTAGGTTCGGAAGCCAAATTCTTGGTTAATGGCATGTAGTTTTGAACTCTGCTTTACAATTCTACAACTTGGAAGCTTGATGATTTCACGACGTTGGTGTCGATGTTCGACTTTGATTTCAGTAACTGAACCATGTCGTCATCAGAATAGTTGATATTTGCAGGAAAAGAACAACACGAAAGGTAGATTCTGTGCATCTAAACTGAAGACAATAAGGACGATTGACTTAGAGCTTTTTGTGATCTTGCAGGTTAGGAAGAAATCAAGGGTAATTCGGCTGATTTCCTATCATATGCACACAACTGAAATCACGAGTGAACCAGCCTGTTGCAATTTTAATTGCATGTTTTTGCCAAGTATCAGAGGTGTGAGAGTACATTCCGATGTTACACCTTACTATTTTTGGCGTATCGGAGGCAGCATGTAAATGTCTTCTTTTTGTTATCTAAGAGCCCTAGCAGACCAGCATGCACACGCACTAAATTTTCTAAGAAACACACTATGTACAGGAGATATGTAGCGACATTTGTTGTCGATATGTTTCATGATATCTTGGTGAAGAAAAAAGATAAATTGATGATACCAACATATCTTATTTTTTAGCATCTCAGAATCATGTAAATACAGCCCGATATATGCTGATGAGGTATCTGATCAATAAGTTCAGATTAAGATCAAAGGGTAGGGCTACGAGGGTTGGGTTGATCGACTTTGCGGTAAATTTGGATTGTGTCGATGTTGCAGATGAAACATAGCAGTGAGAGTAATACTGATTTTGGATATTATGTGAATTATATCTGTGCTTTTATGGTTCACCCATGTGTTTTTATGGTTCACCCAAGTTGAATGAATCATTTTGTAATTGTTGAGCTCACTTGCGGATCCTATGTGCCAACTCGTTTTTTTTCTTTTTTTTTTGACATGGAACGCAGACATTCCATTAACTTAGCACGGCATAATCGCCGGACATGGCCCTGGTTACAGCAAATGGGTAGTTTTCGAACCACACATTGTGGTATCCCGGCGGCTCGGCTGCACCTAGCGCCGCCAACTCATGGGCTTGGCTTGTTACATGAACGGTGCACATATACTATACGATAATCAGAAAAGGATAGCCTAAGCTGATACTTCACTTCACGGAACAGTGCTCCAAGCGGTGCATCATCATATTTACCGGAGACAATTGCTTGCTGTAGAACCTGGCAATCAGTGGCAAAGATCGGTCTTCCAACTCCAACCTGATCTGCAAGAGAGACAGCATGTAGGAGCGCTTAAGCTTCATCTCTTAACGCTTCCCCTGCATTTCTTACAGCACCTGCAGCAGCAAAGATTGGCTGGCTAGCAGAGTCCCTAGCAATGCAGCCCCAACCCCCCCCGCCCCTGTCGCTCCACTGAAAGCCCCATCAATATTGATCATGGTCCAATTAATCTCTTGTGGTTGCCATCTGTGTAAAATCTGCACTGAATTTGCAGTTTTTTCTTAAAAAAACGACCCATTCACCTGTGTGTCTACGGACCGTGAACTGCAGCTCTCCAACAGATAGAAGGCGCTCTGCATGATTGGCCTTGTTTCGTTCACTCCACCAACACCAGATCAGAGAAACGACCGTCATCATTTCTTCATACTTCAGCACGAAGATTTCATGGAGTAACTCCATACTAGAGTTGCAATCTAGCAGTTTCACACGCAGATGTTCAGGAAGCACGGCACGCCAACATTGCTATCAGATATATTGTTAATTAACCCATAGTAGAGAAGGCTGGGGTTATGGGGTCGCTCGAGTGACCCATCATTTTAATTCTGTTTTTGACGATGAAATTTTTTTTTTGAGTCGTTCGACTGACCCATCATTTTAATTTAACAACCTAGGTTCAGTGACACCAGATATAAATTAGACACGCTATATCCCCCATCACACAATGTGAGGATAGAAGAGGAAATGACAAAAAACCACCATATTTGGGGCGGCGGTGTCACATGACCACCAAGTGGAGGCAAAGGGACACATAACCACCACCTCAGGGGCAGGTGCTCAACAGAGAGCACTGATAGCACGATTTGCTCGGTTTAATGGGTTTTCCGATAGGTGGGGCCCACAGTCAGGTCCGACGTGGCGTTGTCCTAACGGAGGGCGTGGACGGCCGTTAGGTTTGCGGCTGTTGGGGCAGTTTTGGTCATTTCTATCTCTCCCTCTCTTCTCCACAGCGCAGACACGAAACACATGGCGACGGGAGGCGGCGGTAGTGGCGGCGGCGACCCTGGTTGGCGGCTAGCCGTCGACGAGGAAGAAAGTGGCGGAGACGAATGTGACCACCACGCGAAGCTCTTCCCAGATGGCATATCCTCTCTGGCGCCGAATCCAGAGGAGGCCAGGTGTAACACCCTCGAATTGGCCATATGCAAGTTTTAGCGATTCCCGCCAAACCCGCATAGAAACGATTCAAATATGTCCATCAGACACTTGCGTGCGGGTGGAAAACGAAGTAATACCATTACACAATAGTTCACGATGGAACCCAAAGAACAGATATATACAACAACGACTTCATGAGTCAAGAATACAAATATATAATACAAAGATCCAAATCACCTTGAAAACGATACAACATCTGAGTACGGATAAGATGCAAATGGGCTAAGAGCCCTGAAGAATAACCAATGGCGTCCATAACGCTGCCCAGGCCAAGCCGGAAGGGTAACCCTGCTAACAACGTCGAACTTATACCTATTAAACAAAAGGGGTGCCGACAAAGGGCAAAGGAAAAAGGGAGGTCGATCGAGGCGATTACGAAGTCTAGAATTCAAGGCTCTCGCCTACATAGGTACGGTGGACTGAAGCGGTGGCAAAGCATGCAGTAAACAAACTATAGAGACATGATACAACTGTCGGCTATCAGAGAGAGGTAAGAAAGACCTATGCTGGACCAACCTGATACTAACACCAATCATACCCATCATGGCATTTCCTCCTCGAGACCAAACGAAGAAGTCACCCGATGAACTCACACAGTTGGCAGTTTTATTCATTCATTCCATGGTGGTTGTCCAACTTACTAGTCATATCAGATACAAGTCATATTATAACAGCAATTCTTTAGTTATAGTTGTCTATGATCGAGAAACTGTGCTCCAAGTCGTCCATAACCGTGGACACGGCTTTTTGAAAAGATTTAACCCTACAGGGGTGCACCAAAGTATCCACACGCACTTCAACCCTTATTGTTAGATCCGAATATGAGCAAGATCTTGAACATATACCCAACGGTATGCGATGGGGCCTCGGACACAACGTTTCCCAGACCCAAAGCAAGTACACGGAGGCCACCCCACTAAGCTACCCGCAACAAAGTTGGCCAGCTCCGGGACGGACCCAGGGTTTGTGTCAATGGCTGTAAACGACTGGAAACCCGAAAGTGTGACTGGGCTTGTCGATACCACGAAAACATTCCATGTTCCTAAACAGTACAGGTGCTCCACGCACAATCATAATTAAAGCAGTAAAGCATGGCATAAGTACATGATAGTAATAAAGCCCAAACTACTTTGTGGCTCCCGACAAGATGCTGAAATCAGGTAGTAAGCCGATGGGGTGCCCACACACCCACCTGTGGTTAGCGCGCTCGATCTTGGAACAGGTGTCAAGAACTCGGGTCCTAGGTGGACACAAGTGGACGGTTAAAAACCAAATATTGACTATTACCCACCAGTGCCTCTGCATTATATCTATTTCTAATATTTTAATTAGCAAGTTATAATGAAAGCTATGATCATCTCCACCATTAAGCATGTCCACCATTAAGCGTGTGCCAACCTTTCATCAACGGTGGAACGACAACGACGCGAAGCAGCACCTGAGCAAGCAACTACGAATCGCAAGGCCGGTTGTCTATCAAACAATAGGCAATAGGATGTGTCCAAGGCAATATAGAGGCTGCAAGAAATATAAATGGTGCACGAAAACTAAAGCATCGTAACACGGATAACAATAGATCAACAGGAGGAAATAAAGACTATAAAAGCAAAATAGGTAGAAAGGGGGAGAATATTCGCCTAGGAAACATAGCTGAAGGTACATTATCCGAGGAACTTGTCGATACTCGCATCAACTCAACGGCCTAATCCGCGAAGAACCAAAGCACTAAAAGAAGCACCAGATGCACTATTTAATACTACGGTAGAAGAACGAGCATGATACATGTATGATGCATGACATGGCAAAGATGCGATGCAATTAGGCAATATTAAGCGGAACCGGGGTCCCGACATTTAATTAGATGGTTCATGTTGTTTAGATACCCCGCAATTTAAATGTTGTCTTAACAAGGCAAACATGGCACCGGTTCGTTACTCAAATTTAAATGGAGACATTATAAGACTAGAAAATCCTGCATATACCATCCATATTTAATCATGAGGTGAATTACCTGCATACCCCGGACCAGCAAAATATGTATGTAAGCATGACAATTCAATATGCACAAATTAAGTATCATGTTATAAAAATATAAGGGCTTAGGGTCACACATCGGGTATCGGCGACCTTGGGGTTCCGAGGGTTCGGTTCGGTCTTGGCGGGATCGAGGTCTTAGAGTAGACGGTCTCTAGATTCCGTTAAGGAGGTCTTCGAGTTCCGGGATCGGTCTTCGGCGCCGGGTAGAAGAAAGTGTTGTTCCGAGAGGTTCGGATTCTGTCCTCGAACTCCGGGATCGAGGCTTTCGGTCCGTGAGGTAGATCTTGGTGTCACTTTTGTGGATCTTGTCGCCTCAAATCAGAGGAAGTCCTTGTCGTAGCACCACATCGTCATCTCGACACATACATCCCCACCACCACAAGTTCTTCACTAACACAACCAACAGCAGGCCACCAGGGACCAAACATTAAGATTAAACAAAGCTTCAGGCATGCCAAAGGGGTCTAGGCAGCAGCACACAGCGGTGGGCGACACTGGCCCGGTGGGGATCGTACCAGTGGCAGGCTCGAGGGCGCCGGCGGATCCTCGAGGGAAAACAGGGACGGACGCGGAGCACCGGCGCGGTCGTCATATGCAGGGAGCCACGCCGGAAGGGGTCGGGCGCGCGCTTCAGGGCAAGGGCCAACGCAGAGGGCTCCAGGGAGCTCCGCCCGCTTCAGGGCAAGGGCCAACGCAGAGGGCTCCAGGGAGCTCCGCCCTTGGTCGGAGCAGCGGATACGGAGACGAAGGTGTCGCGGAAGACCATGGCGACACTGCAGGAAGGAGCGACGGCCGGTGGCGCTCAGGGCTCGGGATGAGGGAGAGGCCAGGGGAGCGGCCGGAGAAGGAGACGGGGCTACGCGAGGTAGATGGCCAGGCGAGCAAGCGCAGGGAGACGGTGGCTCTGGCGCAGGCGCGGAGGAGCTCCTGCGAGCGGCGCACGAGACGAGGTCGAGGCCGTTGGCGGCGGCCTGGAGGCGGCGGCCGGAGCATAGGAGCAGAGCTGCCAGCGGCGGGCAAACTCGGAAGGAGGGTGGCCTCAGCGGAGCTCTCGGCCCAAGCGCGAGGTGCTGATGCTCGGGGAAGCTGGCGCGGGCGGCGACACCATGGGGATCGATTAGGGGCTCTCCCTGGCAGCGGCGGTGGACGAGGTGAGTGGAGGCGGGGCGATGGGGTCGTGCTCGGGACAAGGGAGAAGAGGGGTAGGTGGGGAGAACCATCGGGCTCGTGTCCAGTGGCTCTCGCGTGCGTGAGGCGGTGGGTCCGGGTGGACCGCGAGGTGGGGAACGGGTCTGGGTAGATGGGCTTGCGTAGGGGAGGTGTGGGTCGCGTTGCTCCACCGTTGCGCGCACGTGTATGTCGCTCAACAGCTAGGTTTTAGGGTTAGGGTTACCAGGTAGTCTAGGTTTTGATCTAGATGGGTCAGGTAGTAGGTAGTCTAGTCTCTAGCCTGACCGGCTGTACTGCCTCTCCGGATAAAATAGGTTGTCTTATTTATTTTAAAACAAAACATTTTTGTAAATAGTTTTTAGATAATAAAATATCTGGAATGACTGGGATTTTAATTTGAAATAGAGAAACGGAGTAATTAGAAAACAAATTAGGCTTTTAGAAAATAGTTTTAGGCAAACATATGCATGATGATGATGATGCTCAAATGCAATGTGGCATGATGACATGAGCAGGCTATCATGATGCACAACATAGTAAACAATTAAGTGATTTTCTAGTAGTGGTTTTAGCGGGGTGCTACATCAGACCGCTGTCGGCGCCGATGGCGCCTAGAGCGCCCTGGAAGAACGCGTGGACATCTGCGGCAGTAGCTCGAGCTTCGACCCGACGAGCCATTACGTCTCCGACAGCGGGTGTGTGTTCAAGATCCCCATTTTTACGTCTCTGTCCTATTGCAGTAGCTATTCTTCTCTGTTATCTGAATGAAGACTACTTATGCCTCAAATGATCTGAATCATTGCTTAAATTTCAATATTTAGGTTAGACACAAAGATGTGGGAGTTGTTTGTGCAGTTTGATGGTGTGAAGTTTGTGTAGAAATCAATGGCTAGGTCTGGCATTAGATATCTCAATTTGTTGGCACTAATGGAGAAAGGGGGGTATGGCATATGTGACTCAATGTACTATGTTAAAGAAGAAGGTGAGGGATTGAATGGCCTAGATATAGTTGACAGTAATTTAAAGGTTAAAGAGATGATAAGGAAGTATGAAAATAGGAAGAAATTGGTATTTACTGTTATGAGAGATAAGAAGAGAAACCAGGCAATTGTGTTGTCACCTTTGAAGATAAAAAAATGCAGAGACTATCAGGGCCAAATCTAGGCCAATTGACATTAATCTTGAGGAGGATGGTCATGTTCCTTATCAGATGCAGACTCAAGAGAGTGTTTACTATCAGCAGATGCACACACAAGTTTCAAAGGATGACATTGTTGGAGAAGAAGAGGAGGGACAGTATGACTATGGCCTAGTTGATCCTGATTATGCAGAGGAGATGAAGAAAAAAGAGGAGTGGATGAATGAGACACTTGTAGAAATGAAGAAGAAGAGGGAGGATCCTTTGACACATTGTGAGGGTGACACAGATATTGAGGATATATTTGTTATTGAAGAATAAACTGAGCCAATTCAAGTAGAAGTGCCTATGCAGAAAAAAGTGAGGAGGCAGGGACCTACTACTAGATCACATTCCCAGCAAGAAAGGAAGGTGTTGCCTGACTGGGTGCCTTATGATGATGAAGAAGACCAAGGTTTTCTTAACGAGAATGATGATGATGGTTATCAGGAAGAGGTTTTTGTGCATCCTAAAGGGAGGAAAAGCAGAGCCAAGAAATACAAACCTAGGGTGTGGTATGATGAGAATAGAGAGAATCCAGAGCAGCAGTTCATGTTGAAGCTATGTTTCCGAGATGTTTATCAGTTCAGAGATGGTCTTGCTAGATTACACATCCAGCGGGTTAGAAATTTCAACTATCACAGAAACTACAAAGAAAGGATCATTGTGCACTGCAAAGAGAAGGAGAAATTTGGTTGTCCATTTTATATGACAGCTTCTCAGATAAAGAATGAGGATACATTTTTCATTAAGAAGATGGAGCTAAAGCACACATGTCCAACTGATCCTAGCAATACAAGGGTGAATTCAAAGTGGTTGAGTACCATGTATGTTGACAAATTCAGATCTGACCCCAATACCAACATCACTTCTTTGCAGGACAAAGCAAAGAAAGATTTTGGGGTTGAAGTTCAATGAGGATGGCATCTGAGGCAAAAACTAAAGCCAGGCAGAGGGTGCTTGGTGATCATAAGAAGCAGTACTTTAGAATAAGGGATTATCTACAAACTGTAATTGATAAAAACCCTGGTTCCTATCACTGGCCCAATAGAAAAAGAAACAGAGGCAATGAAGCAGGGACACACTATTGATATCTGCTATGAGCCTAGATTTCATGGTTTGTTCTTCTGTGTGAATGTTGCAAGGTTGGGGTTTCTTGAAGGTTGTAGGCCATTCATTGGCTTGGATGGTTGCTTCATTAAATTGACAACAGATGCTCAGATACTAGATGCTATAGGAAGAGATGGCAACAACATCATGTATCCACTTGCTTGGGCAGTAGTTGCTAAAGAGGATACAGAGAATTGGTTTGGTTCTTAGAACAGCTCAAGTATGCACTTGGTGGGGAAGATGGCCAATTTGGGAGGTACACTATCATGTCAAACAGGCAAAAGGGTTTGCTAAAGGCAGTGTCAACCAAATAGTCCATAGAGATACTGCTTGAGGCACATCTATGCCAATTTCCAGACTGCTGGCTTCAGAGGAGAAGACCTACAGAAATGTATGGACAATGCAGCATACTCTTACACAAAACATGGTTTTGATGTTGCAATGGAAGAATTAAAGAAACAATCTGAGCCAGCTTGGGTGTGGTTGTCCAAAATACCAGTGCACTCATGGCCTAGGTGGGCCATGGACACAAATTGCAAAACAGATTTGGCTGTCAACAATTTGAGTGAGGTGTTCAATAGGTACATACTTGATGTTAAAAACAAACCCATTGTAACTATGCTAGTTGGCATATATGACAGGCAAATGATGAGGTTTGATTGCAAGAGAGATGGAGGAAGGATGGCTGGATGGGATATAACTCCACACTACACAGAAAAGCTAGAGCTCATGAAGAAGTACTCAAGGCAATGTGTCCCAAGGAGGTCAGATATTGGCCTATGGCAGGTACAAAGTGGCAACCATACGGAAGAGGTAAACTTGGAGAAGATGAGTTGTTCTTGCAGGAAATGTGACCTCTCAGGACTGCCTTGCAATCATGCAGTTAGTGTTATATATAAATCTAGCATGCATCCTGAAGACACATTTTGTAGCATCCCAATTGTCTAACAATTGCAATGCTACTAGCCTAGTCTATTTAATGGCTACTTCAGATATATAATTGTTGCATCATAATTATATCATGCTCATGTCATCATGCCTCCTTGCATTTTAGCATCATATAAAACTCTTTTTGTTTTGGTTCTTCTCTCATATTGCGTTATTAATTGTATTTGCCTCTTGATATTGTATTTGGTTATTGATATATTGTTTAATGCCCAAGTTGAGTTGGGGGCATATCTCTTATTAACTCCACCACCTTTCTTTCACCACCTTATAATTCCACCATCCAACTAAATATGAGCTTGGCACTTATTGGGTTTTACCTCTAGCTCATGTGGGTTAGGATGGATCCAATTCTTTTCCACATGCTCCCATATATGCACCATGTTGTTTTCACATTGTTGGTATATGAGAGCCACATGGCCATCTTTGCTTGCCTTGTGAGTGGAACCCTTTTTCTAGCTTCCATATGTGTGGTGTGGGGTTATTTTCATGTTTGGATATTTTTGGGCTTATTAAATGCCTAGTGGCACATACACACTAGCAAGTCCCAATTTTATTCAAACATGGCCATCTCCAACTACTCCACATGGGGCATCCTTTCATTTCTTTTGCTTGGCTTTATTCCCCTTTGGAAATGCAAATGAATAATGCCATGTAATAATATTGTTTTCACAATAATCAACATGGTATTAAATATTTTGCATGGCCATGCAAGTGCCACCTTTTCTAGTATTTGGTTTTTATTTGCATCTTGAGTGGATCATCATCTCTCTCTCTCTCTTTTTCTATCCTTTCTTTTGGCTTGATCTAAGTTAACCTAGCTTAAACCCCATCATCATATCCCTCTCTTTTTCTTGTCTTGTTTTTGTTGATCTTGGTTGTTCTTGGCTTGATCTTGTCCAAGGCAAACCCTAGCTTCAAACCACTCCATCTATCTCTCTCTCTAAATCCCTAGACCATCACCTACCCTATCTTCACCATACCATCTCTTCCCTCATCTTTTCTCTCTCTCTCTTTCCACATGTTTTTGCTTGATCTAGTTTGGAGTATGCTATCTTCTAAAAACCCTAAACCACCACCCCCTTCTCTCTTATCCTCTATCTGGGTGCCACTCATATCATCTACCCTTCATCATCATAACCCCCTCTCTCCTAAACCCCATCTAAACCTAAACCCTAAGTCTACCCCCTCTCTCTCGGCCTCTCTCTCTCTCTCTAGCTGGCCCCACCTGGCCACCTACACCCCTGCCCTAGCTACCCTCTACCAAGCCCTGGCCCGAGCCCATCAACCCTAGCCCGATCACCCTCCTCCCCTTTTGCAAAAGTGCACCACCCCCCCATGTGCCTCTCTCCTCTCTCCCTTATCTCCCCAACCACCCCAACTAGACCATGACCACCAGATCGAGATCCAGGAGGCGCCCAGACCCCTCTCCCTCCTCCCTACTTCCCCAAGCCAGGCCATGGCCACCACCTAGCTAAACCCTAGCCCCTTCGGCCTCGATCAAGGTCTACGCAGCCGGCTGCTCCCCAAGGCGATCCAGGAGCACCAGGACCCTCCTCTGTCTCCTCCACATCGCCTTTCCCCGTCCACGCCTCGCCGGAGCCCTCTGCAGCTCCCCGGACCCGCCGCGGCCACCTGAGCAGACGCTCGCGGAACCTCTGCCTCGACGCCGATCCGCTCCACCTCCGGCTCCAGCGACCACACCGGCAGGCTCTGGTGAGCCCCCCAACCCCCTAGACATGCCCGTCCTCCCCCTAGCATCCCAGACGCGCCGGGCACTCCGTCGAGCAGCCTCCGCGCCGCGTGCGCCCGCCTTCTGTCCGGCAGCAGCGGCGGCCGTGAACACCTCCGCTCCCCTGTTCCTCGTCGAAGCCCGACCAGTACAGCCCTCCTTCGGAGATGCTTTCTGCATGTAATCCATAGCTCGTTGCCCCTTCTTTCTCTTTCGTTTTTGTTGCATCGTGTTCCGCCCAGCAGTTTCGTCGCCATCGTCGCCGAAAGTCGGCTGGATCCGTCGCCGTCAGGGCCGAGTCCGTCAGACGCAACCACAGCCGATGTCAATCTTGCGCGTAGCCCCTCCCTTTTCCGCCTAAACCCGCGGTCCCGAGGCCCATCGACCACGGTGTTCCTTTCGCAAGTAAACCCCCGGAGAAACCAGACCGTCACGGACAAACCTCCTCCTGCGGCGCTGGATGTGCGTGTCCACCGGCGTTGTATGTGTATGATGGCCTACTGACCCTCGGACCCACCGTCGGCCTCTATGGTGGCGATAGCTGCGGTGAGAAAAGCTTTTACTTGCCGTGAGCGCCCAGACAGCGAGCCCCCCACCGTGTCTGAGGCTAGCTCTGCCTGAGTAAGAAAAAGATTTTTTGAAATCTGTTTTAATTCAAATCTTTTCCAAATTATTTCAAATTCAAAATTCAAATCTATTTTAATATGACTTTGATTTAAAAATCCAAATAATGCATATAATATATGTTTTGAGATCAGAAAAATATGAGGAATTCAAATATGCCATTCAAAATATATTTTGAACACTTAAAAATTCAAGTTGTTTTAAATTACAATAAAATGCCCTTTGACTTAATAAATTAATAACTTTTGTTTTATAAATCCAAATTCAATAAATGATATGTCTAAAATGATTAGCTCGACGAGACCTTTCTGTTTATGCATTCCATGTTCTGTTTTGCAGCATGCATCATATAAATATAATGTGTACAGCAACTTAATTGGGATTAAAATGAGGGTCAAACTCAATAAAATGCTTTCTTATTGTATTCTACACCTCACCCTTGCCATGCTACTTTAATGCCATGCAAATTGTGCATCATTCATCATGGCATGATTGTTTGCTTGATGCATCTATTCATATGCTTGTGCACTTTATTTATGTTGGCCCTTGTTTGTTTGGTTCTTCTTCGAATAGACGCTGAGCAGAGGTTATACCAAGAGAACCAGGAGTACCACCCAGATCCTTCTCCTGCTTCAACTGAGCTGCCAGGCAAGCACTACCACATGCTTGCATACATATAGTACCTATTGCCTCTATCTTATTCTTGCATCATTGAGTCGCGATTGCATTAAATTGAATCCCATGTATTGCATAGCCTTTACCTTTAAACCCCATCGAAGCTTGTTCCTCCATCCCATGAGCCATTACCACAGGAGTTGTTTGAGCCATGCGAGTCGTAGAACAGCATGTGTAGGGTACGTGAGTGTCTTATGGATAACGAGGTACCTAAACAACTTAACCTGAGTAGTAATGGGATAACTAATGAAAGTGGCATCGGTGAGCCATATTCGCTATTTGGTTTTTCAGGCTCACTTGTGTCCCGTAGGACCCCGAGTACTTGATTCTGTTCCTTGAATATTCGCGCTATCCACATCCGGGAGGCTTATGAACCCTCCTGAGCCAGAGCTTGATTCATTCTTATTTCTTGGGCCCACAAACTAGTTTGAGGTTTTATTTACTATCCTGTACTTATGCCATGCTTTACTGCTTTATTTAAATTGTGCAGTCGCACTGTCTTTGTTTAGGATTGCGGAGTGTTTTCATGTGTCGATAAGCCAGTCACATTTTCGGGTTCCCGATCGTTCCACGACCATTGGCGCAAACCTTGAGTCCGTCTCGAGTCATTAACTCCATTCGGGTAGCTTAATGGGGTGGCCCCCTGAAAAATTTCTGAATCCTGTAATTGCTTTGTCGGATGGGCCTCGTTGGGTTTTGATTTGGTTTTTCCGAGGCATATCGGTGTGTGTTGCTATTTGTGCACCCTGCAGGTAAAACTTTTCAAAGCCGTGTCGCGGTTATGGACGACTTAGACAGTTTCTCGATCATAGACAAGCATAACTAAAGTACCGCTTTTAATCTGACTAGACTAGGTACCTGACTAGTAAATAGTACAACACTCATGGAATGTTTAATAAAACTGCCAACGGATGGGGGGTTGTTCGTCCGCTTCCTCGTCGGTAAGCGAGGAGGAGGATGGATCTGTGGATATTACTGTTTTAACTGTTATAACTGTTGTTACTAATTCACGGACATCCGTCTATCTCTGGTTAGGCGGATGGTTAGCGAGTATCTATAGAATTGTTAGGGTTTATCTTTTGTTGCAATTGCGTCACCCCAGGTTGTGTCCCTTTAGAGGCATAAAGACTTCTTGAGTACCCTAGGGTCTCACACGATAAATTGTTTGGTTCGGATGAACAGTACACTCATAAGATGGATCTTTGGGTGGAAGAGACGGACGATGTGGGCAACGATCATTCGGTGTAGAGATTCCGGGAACGGGGATCCGTGAGATCTGTGGGCGGGATGTGCTTATTTATGGGGCATCTTATGCCGATTTGCTTCTTATCCGTACTCGGATTTTGCCTTCCGCTTCCGCTTGATACTCTGATGTTTGATGTATGAGGAGATATCCTAAACTATTATATCTATCTAGGATATTTGGATCTTGCCGTATGGCGTTGCTATATTTCCTTTCTTTTTAGATGGAATGGCTCTGATGTACTGTTGTATGGTGGCTTGCATACATACTCATTTGTGTATGTAGTTGATCCCTTCGCCTTGATTCGCCGCCTGTTCTTGTCGATGTTTGGAAATGGTTGGGACGGCGGAAGGTCTACTGTGATTGGCATTTGGGGCCCCACTATTTCAACCATTTCGCTCATCGGGCTTGTAACTAGGGCGTAATTCACCGAGGTAGTTACAATTGGTATCGAAGCCATCCGCCCTTCGTGGTCTCAACCAAATGGTCGTTGTCATCTAGCAAATATTTTGGTAGTTATGTATACTAGGGAAAAACAAAAGCGAGTAGGGTGCTTCCACTTTTCTTCTTACCCACCCACCCTTTTCTGGTAAGGAAGTGTAACGTTTTCAATCCTCTTCTTAAATTCAAACTAGGATTCACGTGTTCTGGGATTCCGTAGTACCATAGGTTGTGTGTGTGTGTGTGTGTGTAATTCCTTGTCTATCTGTTGCATCCAAGTTGTTATCTTTATCTGCCTTTGGTTATCAACTGTTGGTACATTCCATACTGTCAGGCTTTTGGAAACCGGCGCGATCTATCTTACTCCTTGTTAACCGGTGCCATCTTCTTAAGGGTGTCCTTCCTTCTAGCAACTCCACGTTCTGTGTAAGCATCAGTTGCTAATCTCTATCTGATAAGTGATTTTGCGCATCTATTGGTATTTTAATGCCAGAAATGCGGAAAAAATTTATTTGATACATCTGTGTTTCCACACTCCTTTTCAGTCGTGTGTGAAACATTATCTATCTCCCTTTTATCAGCATGTCCATGCTAACTCATTCTTTCGTCACCGGCGCTTAATCCTGGAGTTCCTTTTCATCTCCTTTTCTCTTGGGCTAATTACATGACATGTGTCGATCCGATGCTGATGATTGTAATTTGGCTCTCGGCATAGCTATATTCCACTCATGATAAGTGTCGATTGGAATATGGAAAAATGCTATCAACCGTCACCATCTGGAGGATAAGGTTATCTCCTGTGATTTTGAGTATACCGTGATCATATCTATGCATATTCAAGTATCTTTGTCAATCCGGAGTTTCCAAGGCACTACGATGGTCTATCATCTGTTTATCATGTTTCACATCTTTTGGAACTCCATATCTGCAAAATTCTCTTTGATACGAGGGAATTGCATCTTTTCGTCTCTGATAGTTTTGCTTAAGGTATGATCTATCATCGGTTCTTATCCAAGATCTCTTTATCTTTGTACCCGGCGATCCAATCGACAATGTGAACCAGGTGACATCTCTTTTACTTCCGAAGGACCAGATAATCTATTCTTCCAGTGCTTCTTCTTCAACACGAACCCGTGCTCTTAATATTGATCTTTCTAAGAGCGTTGAGCTCAGGAAGTGTTCGAGCATTTGTTCGTTTCTCTCGCCTTTTGAACTTGATATTCTGGGAATATCCTGTTAATCCATGGTGGTATATGTTGATAATATGCTTGCCTAATCCATATCAATAGAAGGACATGGAAGATCATCTGTGTCTCTTTCTCTCAAGCTTCGTGAGCATTGCCTGTGTGCAAGTTCTCAAAGCGTGAATTCTGACTTTTTGAAGTCACCTATCTCGACCACGTCCTTCTGCTAAATACATTGCTTCAATTCTGGAATTGGCAATCCATTGTTAATTCCATCCTCCATCTTCAACCAATCCGGAGTTGTTCCTTGTTGGAGTGTTATCATCGTCGTTCCGCCGAAGATTTCCTCAAGACTGCTAAATCTCTCTCAATCTTTTCAAGAAGAACATGGAGTTCTTTCACCCCAGTCTCGTCAAGTAATCTTTGAAACCCTCTTGTTCTATCATCTATGCTCAATCCACCGGAGGCCATGAAGACTTTTTTAGATCTTTCGTAATCCTTCTGTTCAAGTGGTGCTATCTTTTTCTTTATCTGTGGAATCTTGCAGTTGTCTCCGTGATCTTCCTTCATATCTTTCCGGTGGCTGGATACTTATGATATGACGACAACATCATCATCTTTATCTATCTATGGATCCGGTGAATCGTTTGCATCAATCTTTGTCTTCTTACGGAGTTCCACGAGCTCTTCTTGTCAATACCTTCAGTCTGTTTCGGTAGTTGGGTTGCATGGTTTTCTTATTCATGTGCGGAGTAATGCTTTGAGTGCGGGATGGAGTAGCTACCATACCACTACTCTTATCATTCGCTCTTGTACATTGAATTGGTGAATTAATGTGATTTCACTCATTCCACGGAAGTTTGAAGTGGCCTTTATCCCTCGATACTTTTACTTCCGTCTTTGTTTTTCCGGAGTGCTCTCTCGAAGTAAGTAATTAATGATCTCTTGTTGGTGATCTCGTCTTTTCCTACCCGGAGCAAATCTACAATTATCTGGTGGAAACAAACGCAAACTCCTTTCGTTCCTCGTCTTTCTACCGGTGCTCTACATCCCAAACAAGATGGAAGGAATCTAGCTCTCTCTTTGTTTCATCAATTCTTTTTCTGTGGCAAAGCCAATTATGGCTGATGCCATCAGCCGCAAATCTATTGCGTTAGCCTCAAGGCTAAAGAAAGCAATAAGTATATCTACAATAAACTCAAGATCCTCCATATTCTTGCTTCTCGGGATTCCACCATGATCTACCTTCACATCTATCTCTGGAAGTTATATCCGCGCACCTCAATTGCGTGATCCTTTGGTCCTTACCGGCGCAACAAGAATCTAATCCGACGATGTCTATCTAAATTTTTTCTGTTGATATCAAGGGACTCTATTGTTTGAAGGCAATATTGTTTCCGCACTTCCTTTCTCAAATCCGAGAGGAGATACGATGCTATTGTCATAGTGGTTCAAACCTCTCCAATCTAGCTCTTTTCTTCCGGCGAGACAAAGATTCATCCTCTCTCGTATCAGTAAATCTTTAATCTTAACGGTGTCTTTCTTTATCCAGGATACATCATTCTGTCCTTTCTTTCACAAGTGGTTCTATTCTTTTATCATGTTTCTTGAGAAAACCGGAGCTATGTCCATCCTATCCTTCTTGTCTCACGACAATTCTTCAACTCTTCTATTCGATGTTTCTCAAGCAAAACGCAGGACTCGCAACAAGTCCATCAAGTTCTGCCAGGTGCAGTGGTCGCACCATTCCGTTGATGAAGCCACTTGGGAACGTGAAGATGAGCTCCGTGTCAAGTATCCTACCCTCTTTGTGTCTTCTTCTTCATCCTAGAATCTCGGGGCGAGATTCTTGTTTAGTGGGGGAGAGTTGTAGCATCCCAATTGTCTAACAATTGCAATGCTACTAGCCTAGTCTATTTAATGGCTACTTCAGATATATAATTGTTGCATCATAATTATATCATGCTCATGTCATCATGCCTCCTTGCATTTTAGCATCATATAAAACTCTTTTTGTTTTGGTTCTTCTCTCATATTGCGTTATTAATTGTATTTGCCTCTTGATATTGTATTTGGTTATTGATATATTGTTTAATGCCCAAGTTGAGTTGGGGGCATATCTCTTATTAACTCCACCACCTTTCTTTCACCACCTTATAATTCCACCATCCAACTAAATATGAGCTTGGCACTTATTGGGTTTTACCTCTAGCTCATGTGGGTTAGGATGGATCCAATTCTTTTCCACATGCTCCCATATATGCACCATGTTGTTTTCACATTGTTGGTATATGAGAGCCACATGGCCATCTTTGCTTGCCTTGTGAGTGGAACCCTTTTTCTAGCTTCCATATGTGTGGTGTGGGGTTATTTTCATGTTTGGATATTTTTGGGCTTATTAAATGCCTAGTGGCACATACACACTAGCAAGTCCCAATTTTATTCAAACATGGCCATCTCCAACTACTCCACATGGGGCATCCTTTCATTTCTTTTGCTTGGCTTTATTCCCCTTTGGAAATGCAAATGAATAATGCCATGTAATAATATTGTTTTCACAATAATCAACATGGTATTAAATATTTTGCATGGCCATGCAAGTGCCACCTTTTCTAGTATTTGGTTTTTATTTGCATCTTGAGTGGATCATCATCTCTCTCTCTCTCTTTTTCTATCCTTTCTTTTGGCTTGATCTAAGTTAACCTAGCTTAAACCCCATCATCATATCCCTCTCTTTTTCTTGTCTTGTTTTTGTTGATCTTGGTTGTTCTTGGCTTGATCTTGTCCAAGGCAAACCCTAGCTTCAAACCACTCCATCTATCTCTCTCTCTAAATCCCTAGACCATCACCTACCCTATCTTCACCATACCATCTCTTCCCTCATCTTTTCTCTCTCTCTCTTTCCACATGTTTTTGCTTGATCTAGTTTGGAGTATGCTATCTTCTAAAAACCCTAAACCACCACCCCCTTCTCTCTTATCCTCTATCTGGGTGCCACTCATATCATCTACCCTTCATCATCATAACCCCCTCTCTCCTAAACCCCATCTAAACCTAAACCCTAAGTCTACCCCCTCTCTCTCGGCCTCTCTCTCTCTCTCTAGCTGGCCCCACCTGGCCACCTACACCCCTGCCCTAGCTACCCTCTACCAAGCCCTGGCCCGAGCCCATCAACCCTAGCCCGATCACCCTCCTCCCCTTTTGCAAAAGTGCACCACCCCCCCATGTGCCTCTCTCCTCTCTCCCTTATCTCCCAACCACCCAGCTAGACCATGACCACAGATCGAGATCCAGGCGCCTGCACCCCTCTCCCTCCTCCCTCCTTCCCCAAGCCAGGCCATGGACACCACCTAGCTAAACCCTAGCCCCTTCGGCCTCGATCAAGGTCTGCGCAGCCGGCTGCTCCCCAAGGCAATCCAGGAGCACCAGGACCCTCCTCTGTCTCCTCCACATCGCCCTGCCCCGTCCACGCCTCGCCGGAGCCCTCTGCAGCTCCCCGGACCCGCCGCGGCCACCTGAGCAGACGCTCGCGGAACCTCTGCCTCGACGCCGATCCGCTCCACCTCCGGCTCCTGCGACCACACCAACGAGCTCCTGGTGAGCCCCCCACCCCCCTAGACATGCCCGTCCTCCCCCTAGCATCCCAGACGCGCCGGGCACTCCGTCGAGCAGCCTCCAGAGCATCACCTGCGCCTCAGTCTGGCAAAGGCCTCCTTCGGAGATGCTTTCTGCACGTAATCCATAGCTCGTTGCCCCTTCTTTCCCTTTCGTTTTTGTTGCATCGTGTTCCGCCCAGCAGTTTCGTCGCCATCGTTGCCGAAAGTCGGCCGGATCCGCCGCCGTCAGGGCCGAGTCCGTCAGACGCAACCACAGCCGATGTCAATCTTGCGCGTAGCCCCCTCCCCTTTTTCCCGCCTAAACCCGCGGTCCCCGAGGCCCACTGTCAGCCACGGTGTTCCTTTCGCAAGTAAACCCCCGGAGAAACCAGACCGTCACGGACAAATCTCCTCCTGCGCGCCTGGATCGTCCACGTGTCCAGCACGCGTTGGCCAAGAATGTGCCTGACCCTCGGATCCACCTGGCCTCTATGGTGGCAAAGCATTGCGGTGAGAAAAGCTTTACACTAGTGAACGCCAGCTCAGCGCAGGCCCCACCCGTCTGTGTCTGAGGCTAGCTCTGCCTGAGTAAGAAAAAGATTTTCTGAAATCTGTTTTAATTCAAATCTTTTCCAAATTATTTCAAATTCAAAATTCAAATCTATTTTAATATGACTTTGATTTAAAAATCCAAATAATGCATATAATATATGTTTTGAGATCAGAAAAATATGAGGAATTCAAATATGCCATTCAAAATATATTTTGAACACTTAAAAATTCAAGTTGTTTTAAATTACAATAAAATGCCCTTTGACTTAATAAATTAATAACTTTTGTTTTATAAATCCAAATTCAATAAATGATATGTCTAAAATGATTAGCTCGACGAGACCTTTCTGTTTATGCATTCCATGTTCTGTTTTGCAGCATGCATCATATAAATATAATGTGTACAGCAACTTAATTGGGATTAAAATGAGGGTCAAACTCAATAAAATGCTTTCTTATTGTATTCTACACCTCACCCTTGCCATGCTACTTTAATGCCATGCAAATTGTGCATCATTCATCATGGCATGATTGTTTGCTTGATGCATCTATTCATATGCTTATGCACTTTATTTATGTTGGCCCTTGTTTGTTTGGTTCTTCTTCGAATAGACGCTGAGCAGGGGTTATACCAAGAGAACCAGGAGTACCACCCAGATCCTTCTCCTGCTTCAACTGAGCTGCCAGGCAAGCACTACCACATGCTTGCATACATATAGTACCTATTGCCTCTATCTTATTCTTGCATCATTGAGTCGCGATTGCATTAAATTGAATCCCAAGTATTGCATAGCCTTTACCTTTAAACCCCATCGAAGCTTGTTCCTCCATCCCATGAGCCATTACCACAGGAGTTGTTTGAGCCATGCGAGTCGTAGAACAGCATGTGTAGGGTACGTGAGTGTCTGATGGATAACGAGGTACCTAAACAACTTAACCTGAGTAGTAATGGGATAACTAATAAAAGTGGCATCGGTGAGCCATATTCGCTATTTGGTTTTTCAGGCTCACTTGTGTCCCGTAGGACCCCGAGTACTTGATTCCTGTTCCTTGAATATTCGCGCTATCCACATCCGGGAGGCTTATGAACCCTCTGAGCGAGCTTGATTCATTCTTATTTCTTGGGGCCACAAACTAGTTTGAGGTTTTATTTACTATCCTGCACTTATGCCATGCTTTATCGCTTTATTTAAATTGTGCGAGGTCTCGCACTTTGTCTTTGTTAGGATTGCGGAGTGTTTTGCGGTGTCGACAAGCCCACCACATTTTCGGGTTCCCATCGTTCACAGCCATTGGCGCAAACCTTGAGTCCGTCTCGAGTCACTAACTCCGCTATGGTAGCTTAATGGGTGGCCCCTGAAATATTTCTGAATCCTGTAATTGCTTTGTCGTGCGCCTCGTTGGGTTTTGATTTGGTTTTTCCGAGGCATATCGAGTGTATGTTGCTATTTGTGCACCCTCAGGTAAAACTTTCTGAAAGCCGTGTCCGCGGTTATGGACGACTTGGAGCACAGTTTCTCGATCATAGACAAGCATAACTAAAGTACCGCTTTTAATCTGACTAGACTAGGTACCTGACTAGTAAATAGTACAACACTCATGGAATGTTTAATAAAACTGCCAACGGATGGGGGTTGTTCGTCGCTTCCTCGTCGATGGCGAGGAGGAGGATGGATCTGTGGATATTACCGTTTTAACTGTTATAACTGTTGTTACTAATTCACGGACATCCGTCTATCTCTGGTTAGGCGGATGGTTAGCGAGTATCTATAGAATTGTTAGGGTTTATCTTTTGCTGCAATTGCGTCACCCCAGGTTGTGTCCCCTTTAGAGGCATAAAGACTTGCTGAGTACCCCTAGGGTCTCACACGATAAATTGTTTGGTTCAGATGAACAGGTACACTCGCAAGATGGATACTGGGTGGAAGAGACGGACGATGTGGGCAACGATCATTCGGTGTAGAGATTCCAGGAACGGGGATCCGTGAGATCTGTGGGCGGGATGTGCTTATTTATGGGGCATCTTATGCCGATTTGCTTCTTATCCGTACTCGGATTTTGTCTTCCGCTTCCGCCTGATACTCTGATGTTTGATGTATGAGGAGATATCCTAAACTATTATATCTATCTAGGATATTTGGATCTTGCCGTATGGCGTTGCTATATTTCCTTTCTTTTTAGATGGAATGGCTCTGATGTACTATTGTATGGTGGCTTGCATACATACTCATTTGTGTATGTAGTTGATCCCTTCGCCTGCCGATTACGCCGCCCGTTCTTGTCCCGATGTTTGGAAATGGTTGGGACGGCCGGAAGGTCTACCTGTGAGTGGCATTTGGGCCCCACCGTACTATTTCAACCATTTCTGCTCATCCAGGCTTGTAACTAGGAGCGTAATTCACCGAGGTAGTTACACATTTCTTCAAAAAAGCCCATGTATTTGGCTAGCTACAAGCCAATATTCTATCCCATGCCAGCACAACATGGTTGGACAAAAAAGAACACTCCAGATATAATGCCACCAAAATTCAAAGACCACATGTTGGGTAGAAGGCAAGAGAAGAGAAGGAAGGGAAAATATGAAGTGCCCAAGCCTAAGGATACCTCTAGGATGGCTACCATAACATGTCGCAATTGCAAGTTGCAAGGACATAAGTACACAAGTTGCTCACAATAATTGAGGCCTGACCTTGCCATTAGGAAAAATAACCACAAGGTAATGCTTTATTTGTTGTTATGTACAACTACTATTACTACAATTTACTTATGTCAATTTGCAATGAAATGTTGCAGGATAGTAGAAGAATGCCTAATGCTCCATCATCTACTACTATATCATCTAATACTGCTGGTCTAGGTTCTACTGCTCCAAGAGCAGCTGCACCAAGGCCTCCAAGAGCAGCTGAACCAAGATCTTCTGATGCTCCAAGATCATTTGCAGAAAGGCCTCCTTTCACTGAAGGAAGGGGTGTGTTTTCATACTTCACAGCTGGGGCAAATGCAAGTGCTGGTAGAGATCCAGGTGTTGGCCCTCTTAGAAAATCCTATGCTGGTCCTTGTTCTTTAGCAAATTCAGATGTTCTGTGAGCTAAATTGAGCAAAGAAATGTACCAAAACCTCTTATTTTGTGTTCTGCTATGTACCATAACCTCTTATTTTGCGGTCTGTTGATGTCTGAAAACAATGTAAAACCTGGTAAAAACCTGGTCATGTGTGAAATAGATGCTATGTTTCTGTCAAAATCTACTATTAATTTGCTCTTCTATCAAACATTTGCTCTTTTGTCAAAACCTGGTAAAATAATGAGCCAACTCACAATAAACAATGATCTGGACCAAGTGATAAACACATCAGTCATAATACATAATTCACCAACAAATTATTGCACTCACAGATTCAGAGTTCACCAACTAGATTAGTCTACTAATTCAACTCACATATTACTAAATAGTTCAATGATACAAAGTGAAAACCAAATATTACAATACATTCATGCCCACTACTCATCACATATTTGTTTGATCTTCCTAAGCTTTGATCTAGCCCCTTCTTTCTGCTTCATCAGTTATGCAATGGTGTGTTCTAGATTTCTCTTCTCTTCCTTCAACATGTCCCTCTTCTTCTCTACATTCAACCTCAAACACTTGTATATGGTAGAAGTTGAGGCATCAACTTTCTTATTTTTCTCTAGTTCTGCCCTGGCATCAAGCAAAGCTTGTTCAGCTTTGGCCTTCAAAGCTAGTGTAAGATGCTTCTCTTCCACCACTTGCTTCAGATTATCTTGTGCAATCTTCAGGGCAAGCTTAAGCTTTGCAATCTCATCCTTAGCCTCCATCCTAGTATCAAAAGGTTTTAGAGCATCATTAACCCTACCATCCTTGCAGGTAGAATACATGTCCCATATCTTTGACAGACTTTTGCAAAGGGATTCAGGCCAGACATTATCCACCCAGTGGATAAAGTCACATGTTTATCCTTCCTAAAACATAAATGACATAACAGAGAACATTTAGTAAGAACACTATCACAAAATATTGCATTTAATCTAAATTCAGTAGAACAGACCTCCCCTACACATGCCAGGAACCTCCTGCCAGTCCAGCATCCTTCGAAAGCAACATGTTTCATAGCCACACAATTACATTTGCAAAGGATAGGGTTGTCTCCATCATCGGCTCTTCCATTGTAATCCGAGTCATACATGCTATTGGGACCATAACAAGCCAAATGTACTAATTAAATAGCCTAAAATCAAGCTCAAACACAAATTCCCAAATTTCATATGAATCCTAACCCTAGATATATGAGAATGTAGAGGGGAAGACTAACCTCGGTGCCAAGGGAGCTCACATCATCGGAAGATTCCTCGTCGTCGCCCCAGGAAACCATTTCGGCGGTGCGGCGGCTGAGCTCTGTGGCAGTGCGGTGGCAGCGGCGTGCGACAAGCAGGGCATAGAAGGGACAAGGGCAAGGGAGGGGAGGGCGACTAGGCTACATGACGATGGTGCCGTCTTGAATGGCCACTTAATAAGCAACAGCCGCAAACCTAACGTCCGTCCATGCCCTCTGTTGGGACAACACCACGCCAGACCTGACTGTGGGCCCCACCTGTCAGTGTCGTCGGATTGATGACAAGTACGCTATGAGGGGGTCCTCGAGGTGTGCAGAAGAGAGGGATGTGAGACGTACGGTGTTTCGGGACGGTGAGCACACAAGTTTACCCAGGTTCGAACCCGCCGGCTTTGGACGGATCTTACTCCTACTAGCAATCCAGTAATATGGCAGAGCCGGAATATGGGTTACAAGGGTTCGCCTGTGCGAGTTGAGATTGTGATTGTAAGGGGTGCCCTAAAGGCTCTCCCTAGGACGGCTTATATAGATATCCGGCCTAGGGTTTACATGAGAGATCTATCCGGCTACGACTATGAGTCGGTTACAGAGTACATCTTGAACTACAAGTAACACCATGGGCCTATGTCGGTAAGTCTTCTGGGCCTTCCCATAGCCGGATTGGACTCCGTTTCTTCTCCCTGACTGGGCCGCCCATGAAGCAAAGCTCTAACCCGAAGTAGGCCACCCTCGTCAGCGAGGAACTGTAAGGATACCCGGAAAGTATATCCCCAACAGCAGCCCCCGGAAGTCTCCAAGATCTAAAGTCGGATTCATCATCGTCTAGCTTGATCTTCGGCTTGCAGAATCTTGAAGGGTTCTTGAAACTTCAAAAAAAAGATACAATCCGGGTCTCAAAACAAAGCCGGACCTATCAGTACGTTATTCGGATTTTCCAGCTTGATATTCAAACTAAGCCGGAACTTGGTATCTGACGTCATCTGACACTGGTCATGGTCAAGTCACGTCACTAACAAACATCCTGTCAGCACGACCGTTGGTGGGTCTGCCGTTCGTGGAACCGAGGCGCCGTTTCAATGCGTACGCGGAGATCGAGGCGACGTAATCATCGCGTGGGACCTTCCCAGTTCTTTCCACGATGCGTGGCGGATTTACTGTGGCTTTTGCATGAATCTTGGCGCGGTTAGGTGGTTATAAGGGGTGAGGATTCTCTTTCCCTCACTAAATGCTTTCCTCCGCGAGCCACCCTTTCGCGAGATAATTCCACTGAATCAATATTGGGGTCCATCCATGATTGAAAAAGATCGAGTCACATATATAGGTTTAGCTATAATGATAGACCGCGCAGTCAGCAACGCGAACTGGTCAGAGATTTACCCGCATGCGGGAGTACACAACTTGGCAATGACCGGATCGGACCAAGGGACCACCTTCTATCTTGGTAAGCAGAGTTGGTTCTGACTTCTTCACTTATTCCCCTTGTCGTTTCCTCTCCTCCACTTCTCCCTCGTGCACAGAGCTTCCCTGCTTCCCAGATTCCCAGCACCGACCATCCAAGGTCACCGATGCACCGAAAGAATGGCTTCATCTTCATCATCCGGCTTGGCTGGAGCCGCAGCGGCGGCGACGGCAGCGGCGAAGAAAGAAAGCAATCGCGGGGTCTGGATCCCCTGCGTCCTCGACGACGAGAAGCTCCGCAACGTGGAGAATGAAGGGCTCCTCTACGCCGGTGTCTGGCGGAACGGTTTCGGTGAAACCATTCCCAATCCACACGCCGATGAGCGGGTGCACTTCGGCACCCACCTCTACAGAGGTTTGTCTTTCCCTCCCTCGGAATTCTTTTCCGAGGTGATAGATCACTATGGTGTTCAACTTCACCATCTTCCCCCCAACTCCATCTTAGAGATGAGCGCCTATGCGGCTTTGTGTGAGGGATATATCGACATTAGGCCGAGTCTCACTTTATTCTGGTTCTATTTTCATGTCCGGAGAAACTCCATCACTGCCGGTAATCCTTATTACCGGCACGATTAGCCTTTCAGTTAGACGCGAGCGTGTTTATCCTTGCATTTTAGCTAGTGAGTCGGTCAAACAGTGGCCAACCACCTTCTTTTATCATAGGGATATTCCCGCTCCTAGCAAAGCTACTGCTTTGCTGGCTTTCATCGACGGAGCCGCCACGGCCCTAGTCTAAAGGGACGAAGCTCCTCCGTCTCTCAGTGACGATCTGATCCTCGCCAAGAGGCGGATCGAATATCTAATGAAACACAAGGGCCTGAGAGGGTCCGACTTAGTCCAGTCCTGGGTGGCACGCCGGATCCAGCCCCTCTAGTACCACGGCGACCGACTGATGCATTCCATCACGGCGTCAAAAATGACTCCCTCTGCATCAGTCCCAAGGCTTTAAAACCACAGGATTACATAAGCCAGATCAAATGGCTGATAAAGGAGCGGATTGAGAGAAAGATCTCGGATTTGTCATTGGACATGCACACAACAGAAGACCCTGTAGTGCCGGTAAGCTTTTAGCAATAAAACCCATTTTATATGTTTCACCTTTAACTTGTTTTGCAATATTGAGATATTATCCTCTTTTCAGCTTGCCGACCTCCCCGAGTCGGAACTGGCTCCTATCGAGGGATATCCTCCGGAGTTTTCTCAGGAGGAGGAACTGGTTCCACTGCCGGACGTTGTGCCCAGGAAGCGCAAAGCTCCAACAGTGGCCGTCAGCACAAAGGAAGTGCCAGTTGTGAAGAGGTAACTTTCCACACAACTTTCGCCTTTGTACTTTACTCGTAATTTCTTCCGAGACATAATGTTCTTCATTCTATTAATTTCTCAGAGCTAAGCAGCTCATCAAGGGCAAGGGGAAAGGGAACGTCTCGAAGCCCCTGCATCAGATGAAGCTAACCATGGCTTCTCCTTCCACAACTCCTCCGACTCCTGCCCCTCAACCTTCTGCAACGCCAATGATTACTCTATAGCCGGTTGTCACAGAAGATCCGGCTCCCTCAACAGGGCCAGCGACCCTTGAGTCACAGACTGACGCCACCATGGGTGGCTCACGTTTTGATAAGGGTGAACCCTCTTCGGGTAATGATCCCTCGGCAGAGACTTTCGCCGAAAACCTCCTAAACAATCCGGGACTTGCCAAATTTGGCTTATCTTAGAAATCTGCGGAAGAAATCCAGCGGCTGGCCCGACAATGCCTGGAAAGCCGTAATCTCTCTGCCTAAGAAGAAGCACAAGAAGAAGAGGACGTCAAGTACTCCGATCTTCTTGAACAAGTCTGCCTTCGCAACGAGGGACTAAGAGCTGGTGTGCTTCCACCACCTCCGGTTATTCCACTCACCCTCGCCGAGAAGGTTACCACTGAGGTGAACATGTGCCTAAGCAAGCTCACACATGAACATCATGTAAGTCAGAATTCCAACTCACGTTTTTCTTTATTGTACTTTATATCATATCCTCTAGCCCCCGAGCATGAAGTTGGATATAAAATCCGGGTTTATGCTTCCTTAGGATGCCAAAGAATGAACTAGTGTAGCCCCCAAGGCTCATGCTAATATTTGCTACAATATTAGCCCGAGTCTTCAGTAGACTTCTGACTCTGGGTATTCTGACTTACAGAAAGTTAATTCATATAACCAGGATTTGTTGAAGAATGTCTGCAACAAGCGGAGAGAGATCCGAGCTCTCCGACTTAAAAATGCTGAGCTTAAAGTTTCCAAGGATGAGGCTGAAGGTAAACATTCCGAAACTCAAACCTTGTCCTGTGTTTTCATAGTCGAATAATTTTGCTGAACTGTTGTTCTTTTTGACTTACAGCACTGGTAAAACAGTCTTGTGCTATGATCGAAGAGGCCGAAAATCTGAAGACCCTGGTGGTGGAAAACAAGGATCTCTGCCGAGAGCTTGACCAGCTTAAGGCGGATCATGAAAAGAGCATAGCTCAAGTTCTCGAATCTTCCTCCATGGCCACCATGGAGTGTGATCGCAAGATTGCACTCCATGAGCAGAAAATTTCAGATCTCAACGACGAGCTTTGCAGAGAGAAGGACCTTTCCAAGGCACTCCGGGCTGAACTCCGGAGTCTTCATGAAGAGAAGACCAAAGTTGATGACGTCATCTTTGGTATGTTTCCATCTTTCTGACTTGTCTACATTCTTCGACTCTTTCAATGTCGGATTTACTTAACCGTTTTGCGCTATATGTATAGGTCCTCTGAACTTGACGGACTCCACCTCTGCCGAGCCTCTCACCCACCGGCTTACCCAAGTCGGTGATCTACTTCATGACTTCCGCCAATCCATTGAGGATATTGGTGAAGCTCTCAAGGTTCTGGACATACATAACATGTCCGACTTTCAGGTGCGAGACAAGGCAAAGGAGATGCCGCAGCTCGTCCGGGACTGGAACATGTCCTACGCGCGATCAGTAGCGCAGAACGCCCTCACAATGGTCACGAGCCACCATGGAAGCATGGAAATCTGGCAAGTGACCAGAGGGTACTGCAAGGTGGATGAAGACGGACAGGAGCAAGACATCAAGGCCATCATGGACTCCTGCCCTGGATATGGGTGCCATGTAGCTGACTTAACCAGCTACGACACTCCCTTCTTCACCCGCGTGGACACGCCGCCTCTGCCTCCCGAAGAAACAACCGAAGTGTCAGACGATGAACAAACCATATCGGATTTGGACATCTCGGATCGTTATCAGGGCACGGCTGATGTGTCCAGCGAGCCGACAGCTCCTACCTCTTCTCCTGCATCATAGATATTCAGAAACAAATGTGTTATTCTGAAAACATTATGGGTCTGTAAATATGTAGTATGATACTTTTGCTAGTGCTAAGATTTTAATCTATTCATCACTTTTGGCTTAAATTTTTGTGTGCCTGAAATGTTTGCATAAGCACTTATACTTTTTTGTCTACACTTATCGTTTATCTGGCTTTCCGCCTCGTCCCTTTCGTGAGCCGGCCAAACTTTCAGCTCGGAAACTTTGCTGAGCAACAGAGCTCAATTGCTAAACCAGTTTAAACTCGGAAACAAAGCTGGCTTCTAGTACCAACAATTCACTACTCAGAAAATACCCGCATCCAGCAATCAGATAAATAACCAAAGCATAGACTAGAAACTTTAGAGTTATACCCGAAGGTAGCATATTTAAAATCGGAAATCTAAACCAGAACAAACATGAGCATAAAGTACTTTCAAGTATTCTGGGATTTTTGACTGTGACATGATCATTCGGAAATAAGATGGTAAAAACTTCTCAGAAAAAACTTGAGGCAACCAAAACTTTTATTTCTCACAGAACATGTACACATATATGATTACAAAGAAGGATAAACTAAGAATAAAAGGGACGTAGCTGAGCAATATTCTATGGTCTGTCTATCTCATCCGGATTTGTACTGCCTCCAGCTCTCTTTCTCTTCTTAGTAGCAGGTCTTTCTTTGACTGGCCTCATATCAGTTAAGTAGTACAAACCATTGTGCAATACTCGACTAACTAAAAAGGGCCCTTCCCATACTGGGGAAAGTTTGTGCTTTCTTTGTTACACAAGACGGAGAACCAAATCACCTTTATTGAAAGATCTATTTCTGACTCTCTGGCTATGGTACTTGCGTAACTTCTGCTGATAGGTTATTGATCTCATTTCAGCAATGACGCGAACTTCTTCGACTAAGTCGAGATCATTTTGTTGAGAAATCTCGGCATCCTCTTCGATATACGCGGCCACTCTAGGAGAAGTGTGAATCAAATCACTAGGAAGAACTGCTTCTGCGCCATAGACCAAGAAGAAAGGTGTGTATCTGGTTGACCTGTTCGGAGTTGTTCGTAAACTCCATATTACAGAAGGTAATTCCTCTGCCCCAAGCCCCCGCAGCACGTCGTAGTGGTGCTTCGAGTCTCGGTTTTAGGCCTTGTAGGATTAAACCATTTGCTCTTTCGACTTGTCCATTAGCCTGCGTATGTGCGACTCACGCAACGTCAAGCCGGATATTTTGTTCATTGCAGAATTCGACAAGTTCTCCCATAGATAAATTGCTCCTGTTGTCCGTGATAATACTATGTGGATAACCATACTATATTATAACATCCTCAACAAATCTTTTGGTTGTTGCTCCATCACAACTAGTGACGGGTTTTGCCTCAATCCATTTGGTGAATTTATCCACCATCACTAAGAGGTGAGTAAATCCACTTGGAGCCCATCTAAACGGTCCTACCATGTCAAGCCCCCAGACCGCGAAAGGCCATGTTATAGGTATTGTTCGCAGCTGATCAGCCGGAACGTGAGCTTGCTTGGCGTACTTTTGGCAGCCTTTGTATGTCTTTACTAGCCGTTCGGCATCTGCCTGAGCTGTAAGCCAGAAAAAACCGTGTCAAAAAGCTTTTGGCACTAAAGATTTGGCTGCAGCATGGTGACCACACTCGCCTTCGTGGATTTCTCTTAAGATTTCCACTCCTTCTTCCGGAGATACGCAGCGCTGAAAAACCCTAGACACACTCCTCTTATAGAGCTCACCACTGACCACATTATAGGTTTTTGCTCGTCGGATGATCTGCCGGCTCAGAACTTCGTCTTCGGGTAATTTGCCATCTACCAGATAATCAAGGGGGTTGAGTCCAGCTGGGAATTACAGCCAGAACTGATATCAACGGTGAGTCGGATTTGGTTGGATATTCCTCGTCCACTCCCTTTATTGAGGGAACTTTGAGGTGCTCTAAAAAAGCGCCATCCGGAACCTCTTTCCGTGCAGAGCCTATTCGAGATAGTGCATCTGCTTCCTCATTTTTTGCTCAAGGGATGTGTTGAACCTCAAACCCTTCGAACGATTTAGATAGATCATCCACGACAGCTTTATAAGCTGCCATGTGTTTATTTGCATTACAAATATCCGACACTTGCTGAGCAACAAGATCCAAATCTCCGTAACACATCAAACGTCAGATGCCAATATCCTTAGCAATCCGGATTCCATGCAGCAGTGCTTCATACTCGGCAATATTATTTGTCGCTGTGAAGTGGATCTGCAACACGTATAAAAGTTTATCTCCTTGGGGTGATTTGAGCACCACGCCAGCCCCCGAGCCCCCACGAGCCTTAGACCCATCAAAATATAGGGTCCAATATTCCGACTCAGGGAGGATCATATTCTCCTTCGTCTCTGTCCAATCAGCAACAAAGTCTGCAAGGATTTGGGATTTGATTGCTATCCAAGGTTTGTACTCAATATTGAAAGCTGAAAGTTCTATGCCCCATTTGGCGACGCGTCCTGTGGCGTCACTGTTGTTGATTATATCTCTCATGGGAGTTGTGCTCACCACGGTAATTGGATGCTCCTGAAAATAGTGTCGTAGCTTACGGGATGCCAAGAACACACCATAAGCTAGCTTTCGATAGTGCGGATACCGCTGTTTCGATTCTGTCAAGACCTCGCTGACAAAGTAAGTTGGACGCTGCACCAAGTGTTTATGATTTTCCTCCGGTCTCTCCACTACCATAACGATACTGACAACTTTGTTTGTCGCAGCAAGATAGAGAAACATCGGTTCCCGTGGTTCCGGTGCAGCAAGGATTGGAGCAGATGAGAGTACTTTCTTCAGGTCTTGTAGTGTGGCTTCAGCTTCGTCGGTCCACACAAAATCCTTGGTCTTTTTCAGGAATTTGTATAACGGTGCGGCTCTTTCACCAAGCCGGCTTATAAACCGACTGACTGCGGCAATGCAACCAGTTAGCCTTTGTACGTCCTTCAGGCGAGTTGGCCTGGAAATATTGAGTATGGCCTTGATTTTGTCTCGGTTCACCTCTATGCCTCTTTGAGACACGATGAAACCTAACAATTTTCCGGCTGGAATTCCAAAGAAGCATTTCTTTGGATTAAGCATTATGTTGTATTTTCATAGATTGACGAATGTTTCCTCCAAGTCAGAAATCAACGTTTCCTTCTTTTTGGACATCAACGCAATATCATCCACATATGCATGCACATTGCGTCCGATTTGATCATGGAGGCAACGTTGCATTGTGCGCTGGTACGTAGCTCCTGCGTTCTTCAGCCCAAAGGGCATCGTAACAAAACAGAAGGTTTCGAAGGGGGTTATGAATGAAGTTTTGACTTTGTCAGATTCCTTCATCCGAATTTGGTGATAACTGGAATATGCGTCGAGAAAACAGAGGAGTTCTGAGCCTGCCATAGAATTGATAACTTGATCAATCCTAGGAAGAGTGAATGGATCTTTGGGACAAGCCTTGTTCAAGGCAGTATAATCAACACACATCCTTAAATCAGTGATGTCCTTTTTAGGGACCATTACAGGATTGGCCGACCACTCAGTGTGGATGACCTCTTCTATGAATCCGGCTAACTCGAGCCGTGCTAGTTCCTTAGCTATTCCCTTACGCTTTTCATCGCCGAAACATCGTAAGGACTGTTTGACGGGTTTAGCATTCGGGTTTACATTTAAAGAGTGCTCGGCAAGTTCCCTAGGTACTCCAGTCATGTCAGATGGCTGCCATGCGAAGATATCTTGATTTGCTTTGAGGAACTTGACGAGCGCGCTTTCCTATGCGCTATCTAGGCCTACGCCTATCTGGGTCACCTTGGAGGGGTCATCATCCTTCAACGGCGTCTTCTTCATCTCTTCTGATGCCTTGAACTCCGGATTTGGCTTTGTCACCTCCTTCTTCTTTGCGGGCATCTCGGACGAATCTATGCTCTTCTTGATCTCCTAGTACTCCTGGGCGTGCAGCACGACTTCAGCAAAGGCGACATTTCCATCCTCGCACTCTCGCGCTTTCTTCGGGTCTCCGCTGATAGTGATCACGCCGTTGGGACCTGGAATTTTCATCATATTGTAAATGTAATATGGACGAGCCATAAAATCCCAGTAAGCCGGACGTCCGAATATAGCGTGGTATGCGCTCTTGAACGGGACCACTTCGAAGGAAAGTGCCTCCGTCCGATAGTTCTTTGGAGTTCCGAAGGTAACATCCAAAGTGATTTCTCCCAGGGAATTTGCTTGTCTTCCTGGGACAACTCCGTGAAAGATCACAGAGCTGTGGTTCAGCCGGGTCTCCGAGATCTTCATACGGCGTAGCGTTTCGACATACAGAATATTAATGCTGCTGCCACCGTCCTTGAGAGTCTTGGAGAAACCATAACCGCCAATAAGTGGATTGACGATTAAGGCGTATTTTCCTCGCCTGTGCAACTTAGGCGGATGATCAGCGCGGTCAAATGTGATTGCCACTTCCGACCAGTCCAAGAATTGGGGGACAACCGGAACTGTTGCATTGAGCTCATGTAGCACTGCCTTTTTGACCTTTGCTGGTTGAGATCCGAGGAAGGTGACATAAGTGTCCTTCTTGGTCGGAAAATTTTTCTTCCCTTCCGGCTTGGGATTTGAAGCGTCAGCTTCCTCCATGTCGGAATCTTCCTTGGTCTCTTTATCCTTTTCGGGATTTTTCTTTCCCTTCTTCCGCTTAGCTTTGTAGCCAGCGGTATCATCTCTCTTAATGTCGTCATTAAAATGACACTCGGTGTTTGTGTGGGACGAGCCCCCATTGGCGTCTAAGTGATGCACACATGGGTTATTGACAATGTTGGCCCAAGAGTAGGTTTTTCCGGGTTGCTGGTCTCCTCTACCTTGGACTCTTGACGTCCCACGACCGCGTCCGCGGCCATCGCCACGTCCTCCTCGTCCTCCAGACCCAAAAGTAGCAGTGACCACTGCCGTTTGCGCGTTGGGTTTTTCTTCCGAGGTATTCTTGCACTTCTGAGCTTGTTGCTTTGGTTGTTTTGCCGACTGTGGCACAGCCAGGGCGTTGAGTAATCCCTCTGCATCGTCGTCAGCATCTGCATACTTGCTCGCTGTTTCTATCATCTCTCCCAAATCAGTGACCTTGTCACACTTCAAGCGATGACGTAGTAAACCAATTGGGAGACCTGCAATGAAAGCTTCAATCGCAATTTGGTCATTTACTCCTTCACAGGAGTTCTTGGTGTCGATCCATCATCCGAGATAATCCCGGCAAGTTTCTCTGGCTTTCTATGTGCAATGTTGTAGGTCTCCGACCGTACAGGGCCTCCGGTATGTGCCTTCGAAATTCCAAAAGAACGCACTTTGCATGTCATACCAGTTGTGGATGGTGTTCTCCGGAAGTTCATTGAGCCATGATCGTGTCGTATTCCGCAACATAAGTGGGAGATATCAGGTTGCGACCGGGTTGTTTCCGCCTTTGGCGATGCAGCAAGCCTGGAAGAAATCATGTAGCCAAGTATCTGGCCGAGCTATGCCGTCGTAGGCTTGGATATGTCTTGAGATTGAAAATCCTTCCGGGAATCTTGTAGCTCTTATGCGTGGTCCAAGCACTTTGGGCCCACGTATATGTCATCATTTTCATAGCACCGCACCTCTATATTGGAGTTGATCCTGTGCCTTGCATCATTTGGGGATAAAGATCATCCCGAGTGATGGCTATGGCTGCGGTGCCTTGGAGCCGGACTTCGGCTTCTTCCACCACCTCCTCCACCACGACGCCCTCCTTGGCCTCCTTGGGAGCCGTTGTGATGGATACTTGGCGGAGAAGGTGGAGCAGCTGGGTTATTTCCGGTTGATCGTCGGCCTCCATCCGGAGCGTCATTATTCCGGTTTCGGGGAGGGTCTTCATTGTGACGAGCCCCCTGCTGGCTTAACTCGGCACGGTGTCCGTTGTTCGTTCGCCCGTCATCCAGACGACTTGCATGTCTAGGAGGTGGCATTCTTTGTCGGTCCTCCTCCCGACGTTTCTCTTTATCTTCTTCCCTGCGGTCTTTCGACTCTCGCTGGGGAGGATTCCTCAGATTCAGTGCAGCGATTGCCTCTTGCTCTGCAACTGGGTTAACATTACGCCAGTCACGCGCAACTTTGTGGTGCTGTCCTGAAGATCTGGTTCTTGAGTACTTGTCTTCCCGACGGTCAGAACGATGTTGTTGTTCCAGAACATGTTGGGGTCTTACGTCAGCCCATGACGGATCTGTGCGACATTGGTCAGAATCGGAGACTAGTTTTTGACTTCCGGACAGGGCAACCTTTTGCTGCTCCAGTCCTTTGTTGAGTAGTTTGATTCCCAACCATATCTGCTTAGCGGCCTGGATTAGCCGATAGGATTTCTCGAGCCGCAATGGTGTTTTGTACTAGCGTTGGGTACACCCAATCCCCGTTGCTGTCACGTCGAGGCATCCCAAGTTCTCCTCCGAAAAGGACTTTGTGAATCTGCGGGAATTGGTTGTCATGAGTATGAAGTTTCCTGGTCTTCTGATGTTGCCTGGAGTTGTTCTTCTCCGTAGTTGCCATGCGTTTCTTTTCCTTCTCAATGTTTTTGGCTTCATCGAGGAGTACTTGGCGACGCACTTCTAGGACCTGGGCCCTCTCGTCCAGCTCTTCAGCAGTAAGTTTTGCAGCTGTAGGAATAGGTGTGGTTAATGCATCATCGATGAGTTTATGCGCACCTTCAGTGATCACTGTCCATCCACCGACTCTTCTTTGGGCTCGTCTGGGATAAGCGCTCCATCCGAGTCTTCCTCGTATTCCTCGGCAATCACCTCCTCTGCCGGAGGGTCTTTCGCCGGGGTCTTGTTCTTCTTGTTCTTCTTCTTTGCCTTCTTGGCAGCGCCGGTAGCAAAGATGGCTTTAGGTCCGTTTCCCAGAGTCAAGCTCTGATCGGTACTTTCGGACATCTGGACCTCGAGCTTATCTCTGATTTCCATGTCGTCATGCGCTTTGGGAGAGTTTTCCCCGGATCCTTCATCCATGGCTTCTCCTTCCTCTGCAGCTTTGGAGTTATACTCCTCTTCATATTCCGCGGAGAACTTTCGGAAATCTGTCGACGTCATCGATTTATGCGAGGATGCGGGTACGTCGGCGTTTGTTCCGATCGCCTCCAGCACAGAGTCGGTGTTGTCTCCAGCATCGGTAGAGCCGGATCTGGATCCCACATATCCGATAAAGTGCGATGCGCCCCTCTTGAGATAACTGCGGTCTTCATAGTAGGCTTCATCGAAACGTTTGATGGTCTCGAGGATTTCTTCTACGCCTGAGTTTTGCATCATCATGCGCCTTAGTGTGTATCTCAGGAAAGGCCTGTCTGTTCCGGCGTCATTAGAGCCAGAACCAGCGTTGTTGTGCTCCTCCTGGATTTCGACTTCAGCGGGTGGGTCGATTTGGGATTCAATCTCTCTAGGGAGATCCACTCCAGATTCAACTTGGACCGCTAGGTCTGCTTCAGGCTCGGATTTCTCCACTATCTCCGCAACTGGTGTGGGCTGGGTGGGTTTAGGGTTTTCTGAGATCCGAAACTCTGCCGCATCCGCGGACAAAGGGGACCCAGAAATTTCTTCCGCCTCTATCATCACCGCTGGGGTGGGTGGGGAAGGTTCAGCAAAGCCGATGTAAACATCGATCTCGCCAAAAGACATGATGGTGTAGGCAGTCACAGCCTCCCTAGCCGGAATCTAGGTCTCGTCGAGAACAATGAGAGGGACGTCACTGGCGTAGAGGATGCGACCGACAACGATAATCTCGCCGATTCTGATTCTTGCAGATTCCGCTCGGAACATAGATCCGAAGCTCACCTGCCCCACGGTGGGCGCCAACTGTCGTTGGATTAATGACAGGTACGCTATGAGGGGGTCCTCGAGGCGTGCGGAAGAGAGGGTTGTGAGACGTACGGTGTTCCGGGACGGTGAGCACACAAGTTTACCCAGGTTCGAATCCGCCGGCTTTGGATGGATCCTACTCCTACTAGCAATCCAGTAATATGGCAGAGCCGGAATATGGGTTACAAGGGTTCGCCTGTGCGAGTTGAGATTGTGATTGTAAGGGGTGCCCTAAAGGCTCTCCCTAGGACGGCTTATATAGATATCCGACCTAGGGTTTACAGGAGAGATCTATCCGGCTACGACTAAGAGTCGGTTACAGAGTACATCTTGAACTACAAGTAACACCATGGGCCTATGTCGGTAAGTCTTCTGGGCCTTTCCGTAGCCGGATTGGACTTCGTCTCTTCTCCCTGACTGGGCCGCCCGTGAAGCAAAGCTCTAACCCGAAGTGGGCCACCCTGGTCAGCGAGGAACTATAAGGATACCCGGAAAGTATATCCCCAACAGTCAGAAAACCCATTAAACCGAGCAAATCATGCTATCAGTGCTCTCTGTCAAGCACCTGCCCCTGAGGTGGTGGTTATGTGTCCCTCTACCTCCACTTGGTGGTCATGTGACACCGCCGTCCCAAATGTGGTGGTTTTTTGTCATTTCCTCGAGGATAGAGCATGTACCAAGTTTAAATTACATAGGAATGACACCCAACAGATGATAGCAATAAGGAGACATGTCAGGATGGTTTGTTGGAGCATTTTAGTTTTTATTTCTCCCGGTGCAATGCACGGGAATTTTACTAGTAGACTATATAAACAACTCTTGACGGTGACTCATCCAAGCTGGGACGCTTTCTTATAGAAACTCTATGTTTGGACAATCCTTGCATCTTATAGAAGTCGAGATGGATCCTCAAAAAAGTTCTCTATAAAGATAAATAAACGTGTGACTAAACACATGTTAGTATAAAGGTAGGCAAGGATGTAAGTAATCTCACACGCAAATAGCAAGCTAACTTTAGTTTTAGAAGTACTTCCTCCACAGCTACTGCTCTTAGTTAGGATCTCCCGACATCGGTCCAGATGCAGAGGTCACCGAGTGAGACGGCAACATATAGCTATCCATGCATGAACACTAACTCTTTTAGATTTATGCCAACGGTTTGCGGTGTTTGGCCCTGGATTTTTGATCATCATGGCAAAGTAGAGCTTTATCGGGAACTGTCATCTCTTCAGATTATTTGGTCCTTTTGTCGTCAAAGTAATCTGTGAAATGTAAACAGTACCTCTCGTGGGCGGCCCAGTAATAATCTATGTTTTGATCATTAGCTCCCCTAGCTGCGTAATGATTAGACGTGTATCGTTGCAGTGGCCACCATACTGGTTCAGATTTCTTATTAGCATGACAAGAGCCGTGATATTCAGTGCCAAGCATTGACGTGGAAAGTTACTTGCGTTGATTGAGTGCAGATACTCTAAAGGGTATAGCAGTTCACTTTTGACAGCTTGCTCATTAGCATCAGTGATGAGAACGATGCTCAATAACACTCATACCTCGCCTCTCATCATAGAGAGAACATAGTCGTTCACCTTCTTGACTTTTTATTTTGTCATGGCGAGGGTCATGCGAGAAAAGAGGTACTCTAGATCTTCATGGTTTTCCTACAGTTGTTCATTCACAGCTGGAACAATACACGATATCTTGTTGCCACTAGTACGCAGGAGATAATCTGAAGGTATGTCTATCCACGTCGCCTCCTCCTCACCATCCTTCGCGGTCGCTATAAGAGTCCCATTGCCTAGATCAAGGACCCAATCGCTAAAAGCAGTCATCTCCTGTCGAGACCGATCGTCAAAACTATGTGCTGACAGGCGCATGTTTTCAGTCAGCTCGGCCATGTGCACGTGTTGCCACAACGCATAATTGGTTATAGCAGAGAAACGACCTGGGCCATCGTTCCTCCTTCAATGATGGGAATAATTTGCCTCAGGTCACCTCCAAGCACGACCATGATACCTTCGAACGGAAGGTTTGTAGATAAGATGTCACATAGCGATCTATCTAAAGCCTCAAAACACATGTGATGTGTCATCAACGCTTCTTCCCATATCACTAACGAAGTCTTCTTTAATTGGCCTGCGAGCATAGTCGCTCTCTTGATATCGCATATGGTGTTACAATCTCGACCGGTATCTTAAAGCACAAGTGCGTCGTGCAACCTCCTGAAAGCAGCAAGGAAGCCACTCCGAAAGAAGCAACAATTATCATTCCATAAAAATGTTTTCCTAGTACCTCCAAAACCATATATAAAATAAAACCTTGCTAGATCTGACTCCGCAACCAAAATAGAGTCAACGATCTAGTTGTACACGTCAAATTGTTTAGGATTTAGCCGAGAGAACAACTTGTTGTACAAACTCAACATATTAGTGATCTTGAACCCTCGTTCGGCAAGGATGAGTCTATTTTTCCGATAAAAATAGTTTCGTGAGGCACCATTTGAGTCAGTAATCTTACTTCCGTCTGCCGCAAACATCCGTGTGAGTTCACCGATGAAATCGTTTCTAAGATCTGCATCAAGTAAAACATACTCTGCATTTCTGATATTTTTCCTTAAACGACGCACAATATCATTGTCCATTAGGTGCCACACATTGTCTAACATAACCAGCTCGTCCATCACATCAAATAAAAGGATCATCATGACGAATAGTCTACATAGCTAGAAGATGAGGGCCAGTAGGATGCTTCTATGAAAGCCGTTACCCACTTCGTATCCTTGTCTAGAAGACCGCATGCCGCACATACTTCCTTGAAAGCGTGGTATTGAACTGTCTTTGTAGGAACGCAACTCTTCATAATTTTGGACACCTTTCACGATCATAAGCAGCACTCAGGGGCGGATTTACCGTCCGGGCACCCTGGGCACGTGCCCGGGCTCGATGTTGCCATGCAATTGCACTCCGGCGAGCTCCTGGAGAGTTTCGCAACACCAGAACAGCAAGAAATCTCGACCTGAGCTGAAAACGATGAATAGCTGGGTCAAATAGACTGTTTTCTTCTCGTATGGGCCTACTCCCAGTAGCTGCCACGGGGCTACAGGCCCATTGCGCCTCTTGCTTGGCATCTTGGGCCACAACAGGCGTGCTTGTGTTCCCGGGAATCGATCTTAGTTCCTGAGGATGGTCGAAACGGCTGGCATCTCCAATCGGACGCGAGACCGCATGTTATGACTCTGGCGAGCGGCGGCGAAAATAAGAAACGCAAGCGGCGGCTCCGACAGACGGTGTCTCGTCCGCGTTACTGCTAGCCGCTTGTGCAGCATGAGCGAATTTATGACTTCAACAAGGGCAAGACCTTGAGGAGGCAAAGCAGCAACATACATCGACAGTAATGTCAGCTGGAGCCACCGGCATCTGTCGCAAACACAACTCGTTGTTGCTCTCTCTTTGATTTACCGACAACTAGATTGCGGCATTGCGTGGATAATATTTAGCGTGACATTTGTTATAGTATGTCATTTTGCTTTCATCTACTGTAGGATCTATTGAACGTTTGTGTATATAATTGCATGATATTTATCAAATTCTCATGTTTGATACTTCTGGATCATGATAGACTGGAGTGAAATACTTTAATTTTTGGTGTGCCCGGGCTTCAATAAATTGCTAGGTCCGCCACTGGCAGCACTTGAAGGAAATATTTGTCACCAGCTGTTGGGTGGACATGGTATAGCCTTTCTATTTTAGTGCCCGAGCCTTTCTTGTGCCACACTTCGCTCTTGACATTTCATTTCCACTTTCATGCAAACTCGCAGTACGTCAAGCCACTTTCATGCAAACTCGCAGTACGTCAAGCCACGGGCTTTCTCGTAGAACTCGTTCGTAACAAACCATTCTGTCAGCGTATTTTGTTTGCATTCCTTGAGCTGGCAACCGTGGAAATATCATTGATTGAGACAAATATTACATTATTTTGTTCTGGCAAGTTCACGATCATACGCTCTACAAAAGTGATGTGGTTGTGTATCTTGTATCCCATCACTCGCCACACCGCGACTGCTCGCATATATATCTACAGTCCAGATACTCTTGTATCTCATCCCTTGCACCTTTATCATTAAAAGGAGTGTCTCGCTATCCTTCTTTTAATTTATACATACTAGCTGAGCGCCCGTGCGTTGCTACGGTCTTTCAATTTTTTCCATGTTTCTCAAACAAAAACTTTTCTCGTCATCATACATTAAATATAATTCACGGGAGATGTATAGAAAATATATGGTTAAAAAGCAAACTTCATAAAAATATAATCTAAAATGATTGTAGATTTCAGTTCGACATGATATGAATAAAAAGTAAGTTCCAATTACTTATTTCTTAGTAAACTAAGATCCACCTCTATAGATTTTTGAAATGGTTCTACTTAAGATCCACCTCTATAAATTTTCAAAATGGTTCTATTTAATATGCATATAAATTAGAAAAGACAACTGGATATGTACCTCATTTTGCCATGTAGAACTCGGTTAGTCTTCATCCGACATCATTGAGTAGGCAGTGTCGGTTAATTTTTTGAAACACTGACGTAATCCTTCCGTGATCCATACAAGTGAAACACATATTAAAATAGCACATGCTCCATGTATGAATAAAATTGTAAATTGGTAGTACAAATATTCATATTCATAGTTATCCCCGATGCCATGTCTAGATAAATCCTTAACGCTATGCACGTTTCATGATCTTGTTTATCATGAGAAGCTCGCCGATGCGTGATTTGTAGCCAATTACCCCGGGCCAGGGTAGCCACTGTCGGCAATGACAGTTTTGACTTGCAGATATTTGCCTCGCTCGTGTCATTGTAGCCAAGATCGAACGCGAGGAGGTCACCATTGTTTGTGAGCGCCTATAGCCTCCCGCCGTGGTATTGCTGACCTATATAATTAAGATTACAATCGTCGCATGAGATTTTTGCAACGCTAGCACATAGCGTGGCTTTCCCAGATGCATCCCTCATGACGTCAATAATACATGTACAACCCGGTGCCCAAGAACTTGCTGCTAACCTGCTCATTTTCCATGACGGCCACCTCATGCAGTGTCCAATGACGCTGGTCACGGTCGTCACCTTCCGCATGGATGTCGTTCGTCTTCGCCTAGAGCTAAGCATGTACGTCAACCTACTCCTGGAGCTCTACGTCTTGTACGCATTAGGATTTTCATGAAGGGGAAAGCGTCGCATGCCCGCCTCCATCCAAGAAGGCAAGAGCACACCTAGGGTGGCAAGCGGCACCCGCATAACGACCTGCGAAGCAAAATATAGGCAAAAAGGGGTCTCAAAAATTAGTAAAATTAGAGAAGGCTTAGTGAAAAAGTTGTGCCGCAACCCGTCCCGCTTGACATCCTAAGCACACCACACCGTGCTCGGCCAGATCATGCCAAGGTGGTCGTCGCGCTTGGCCACAAGCGCAGCTGCGTCGTCTACAGCTTCTCCAAGCCTTGCTCAGCCCGATCAAGCCGAGGTGGTCGCCGCGCTTGGCCGCAAGCGTAGCTGTGTCGTCTACAACTTCTCCAAGTTCTTCGCCGATCAAGGCCGTGTCAAGCGTAGCTGTGTCGTCTACAACTTCTCCAAGTTCTTCGCCGATCAAGGCCGTGTCGTTGGCGTGGCGACTATGAACCAGAACGACGGCTGTTGCTTGTCCTGCAGCAAGTACGTACTGTCGGGCGGGCGGTTGGATGGCTGGCAGTAAGGATTAGGATGATCGTAGCGATGGTATATTTTTTGGGGCTTAGTCCTGGAGACCGGACTCGATACGTACGGATATATGAGCGGCCCCGCTTCAAACTCAATTTAGCGATCGAAGACGTACTCAATTTTAGCGATTGAAGACGGATTGACGGACGTACCATCAAGACCACAGGTCATTTAATAGTATAGATAGGTCACATCACAATCTGCACTTTTCATGGTGTACTTGCATAGATACTTAACGACCTTCGTATTGTTACACCACTCAATGTTGAGTTAACACTGGTACTTTTTCAGCAAAAAAAATGTTATAAGGCACGATCCAGCAGTTGTCAAGCCGCACATTGCCTCTTAGAACGTATCCTCTATTCTTAGGTCTTTTGTACATGATGTAACCGCTCTTGTTGATAGTTGTCTCATTGCAGAATTCCTTTGGAGAGTGTTTACAACACTTTTCCTTTTTCATGCACGGGCACTTCCCATGCCCTTTGCTGCATGGACCGTGCATCATGTGTTCCGCAACAAACACATAAACGAGAGGATATCCCATGATGTCATGTATCTCATCACCGATGAACGAATCTATGATCTTAGTACTATACAATGAAGCGTCTCTCTTGAGCTAGAGAAGGATGTGAACATGTGACGGACCATTTTTTTGGAATTCAATGGCATACAACATAGTATTCGCTCTCCCTAATGCACACCAACTTTGAAGAGACCAATTAGCTCGTGAAGATTCATACGGAAGACCCAAACAACAATGTATGCTCTATCATTCGATCTATCACCCTCTTCGTACGCAAGTGTAGTACCAATCTCAGGCCACTTGGGGTTGCTGGTACACGTGATAAAAATATCAGGCATGCCACGTTCTCTACTGATCGCGAGGGTATCATAATAGTTCTGGACAATGCAATATATCCCTCTCGTCTGGCTAGCAGGTAACACAATTCATTTTCATGCATCCTCTCCACTTGTTAATCCATTATTAACAGCATCTGATATGCCTTGCACGTCTCGATCCTAATCTCTTTCTGATGTTTCATAATGAATGAAAGCCGGCACTCATCTATGGTAGCCCGCGATTCAACTATTTTTTGCAAACTTAAGCATTTGTAACATGTACAAGGAATAGGATGATTCTTCATATAGTGGAGACAAAATCGATAGTACTCCTGCATCATCAAGTGATCCTGTTTTGTGGTAAGCTTCCTACCGATGTTGGCATATGGAATATCGACCAGAAAACCGTTCTCGCCATAAGGAAAGAGAAGCAGGCACTGCAGAGCCATAAAAGCCGGATGTAGACACGAAATACGCCTCGATTTTTGGTTCCTCTCATGGACTATTATGTCATGCCCTTTTGTATCATCGTCCATATTTCCTCGCACCAATAGTGCTAGCTCGTCACATGCCGGATCTCTATACTATATAGGGTCACCATTTCTAGCACTGACTAATCTGATAGACACATGTTCATCTTCTGCACGATTAGACAATCTATATCTTACCATTTTGAATGTCTTAGCTAACTTGTTTTAAGCATACACCATTTCTAACAGCTCCACTACAATATACGTGTCAACATACTTTTCAATCTCTTCGCCTCCAACTGCTTTCAATCTGTTATTAATCTCGTTTTCAGTATCGTCAAAATATAGCTAGAGAAATTCCGGGCTATCAACCTCAGCGGGTCCATCAACAAGCGCATCAACCAGCGTTTTCACAGGGAGCATGCTACCAATACGATGATAAATAGAGATCATGACAGCAAAAAACAAAGGGCCTCTCGAGTCGTTGCTTTTTTAGTGATCTTACCTCCCATAGAGGTCAAATTGAATAGACTGTTGTAGTGTCTATTCTTCACCAATAATTTCTTAGACCGTGGCGGGCCATTAAACATGAGGCGACCGCGTTGAGGTTGTGGAGGTTCCACAAATCGAGGGCCACGCACCTGCCCTCCTTTGTAGCACAAATTGTAAACAATCCTCATGTCAGTTTGAGCGTATACTACCGACACCTCTCGTGGAACCAAAAATAGCTTCACAGTACTAGCACGCATATTCAGGCGCTCCAAGGAAGGATCTACCCTTGTAAGAAGCTTAGAAAAAATCAAAACAAACGTTTTAGAAGTTCAGACGAAATAAAAGCCTATAAAAACGCACTAACCCTTTAGACGATCAGGAAAATTCCATTACCCAACGTATGTATTCATCATCGACCACAAATCCAGGCGGATGAAGAGGTGAAGCTAGTAGCACCAAAAAAAATTCTCACACGCTAGTCGTACCCTACAATGAATCTAGAGCTACCTAGAAAGGCATATGAATGAACCTACAAATCCAAAACTTCATTGAGCATGGCAATCAATAAGCCTTGCCCGATGGCAATGCGTGGCCTCCTACGAATTGTACAAAGAGCTTGCATGTGTAGGTCATGTCGTCGTCAAAGCAATTCGATGATGATAGTACTTCCGCCTAACTGTTATGGCCAAACCGTGGTCTCACAACGAAGAGGCATGAGAGAGCGCGGTCAGCAAGCGATGAAGGAAAAATATACTTAGGGATAGCACAAGAATACTCACACGTAGATGGTCCAGACGTAGCAGGAGAAGCGCGAGGCTGCCTCAGTGTGTAGAACATGGACAGCGGGACATCCATAACGGCGAGAAGGAGGCATCAAGAAACCGCGGTAAGGAAAAAGACGCAACAACCATAAAACAATAACTCTTACCAGGAATGACGATGACACCCTGGGCACATGTGAGGCGAACACACACGAGTTTTTTTCATGCACGGTGAAAAAGGCCGAAGTCCATTCGCTCTCATAACATCATGCACCAACAACTATAGTCCAATACTACTTATCCAAACATGCTTTTGATGTAAAGAATCGCCTAGAAAGCAGCTGTCGGAGATTGACATCCCACGAAGGAACATGGGTACCAACAAGACCCCGGATTTGTGAAGGGACCAAACACGTGTTTAGATCTCCTCGACGATGATGGAAGCAATGGGACTCGCGCATGATAGAGAGTTGACACTGTGCTTTTTACCCAGGTTCGGGATCCTCGTGAGGAGGTAAAGACCCTACTCCTTCTTGGTTGTATTTCCCGTGGTGCTTCGTGAAGGTACAATGGCGAGTGAAAGCCTAGGGTTTTAGATCGTAAGGATTGACCCCTTCTAAAGTTGGGGTGGATCCCCTTTTATAACGGTGCTAGACCTCTTACCCCAATCCGTCAGGCGGGAAGGGTTTCCACATTGCCGCCCAAGGGGAACGGGTCTACATGACTACTTTACATGGACTAGGTCTAAGATTTTCTAGGGACGCCGGTCCAACATAAAGCTGTGGTCGTCGGTGATGTCTCCCCCGTAGAATGGTGCCATCCTCGGCTTCCTTGCACCAAAGCGGCAAAGAGGAAGCTTTGGTGACACCTGCGACGTCAGCCCCTCTTTAACACCAAAGAGACCAGGCAGCATCTCCTCTTTACCGAGGCGAACCATGCAGTCTGCGCGGCTAGGGGACTTCCTGTTGAGCTTGTCATCTTTCCCATCATAGCGAAATTACAAACATGCCCGTGGTGCGCACTGTGAGAGGATCTGATCCTCTCGAGGTGGAGGGCTACCTCCCCTAGAGAGGTTTCTTCCAGGAGGCAATCTTTGCGAGGTTCCCTCACGGAACAAGCCTCGCGAAGGGCTTCTCATCCCACCTCGGGGACCCAACCAGGTATGTTGAGGGGATGTAGCCTCGCGGGGCCTACGTTATCTTAGCAGTGGGCCCTGCAACCGGTGGGTCTAGGTACCCTAGGTTCCAGTGACCCGACAGTAGCCCGTGAGCGCTTTCCTCGCACGTGTTCTTTGTGGATGCAAAGGGGCAAGGAACCAAATAGTTGACGGGGTCACTGCTGCCGTGCATCCACTCAGGGCTCCTAAGGTCGCGTGTTCCACTACTTTGGCCCCTTTGTAAATGGAACTTAAGTTGTAGTCCCACTTGTTCCTTCATCTGCATTGGCAGTTGTTACATAGCAGGGGCGAGTTTCCATGGCCTGGGGCACGGGTGTTGGAGGAGGGAGCCTGGGACACCCATCGCCCCCCCCCCCTCCGTAGTCATGGCCCTTGTGTAGGGCGAGGAGGACGTGGCCGGGGCATCGCGCCACCAGATTCCCCTGTCCACCAGGCTTCGCGATGGTCGTGTTCGCCCGACCTCGAGCCCCTTGATGCTGATCTTGAGGGCTTTGAGTTTGGCGACCATTGATGTCAGAATGAAGCAAGACCAGTTGATCCTGCCTAGCAGGTTCGCATTGCTGATGCAGGGTACAGTGACCTGGCTTGCTGTGTTAGTGGTGTTAGGGGGAGCGACCGGAGCATGGCATGTATGGCTGCAGTTCGACTGCCATGGCCATCTATTCTTCACGATAGGGTGGAAAGAGTTTCCCCACGCACACCAAATCAACACGGGCCACCTCCTCATAATTATGTATGATGGACAAGGCTCATTCACCGTCAGCATCTTCGATGATTCCATGTGTCGCCGCTCCAACCATTTCGACTCCAGCTCTGCTTCTCATGAATAGGATGGCCATGGGAGGGGTCTGAACGGACGGTTCGACTGGAGCTAAAGACAACGCCTATTGCCGAGGCATGGACCTCGTGTGATTTTTGTTGTATCTTCTGTGACTATTCCTCTGTCGTGCAGGTTGAGAATCTTGGCCTGCCGAGGCCGCCTTTTATGTTGAGATGTCCCTTGTTTGTAGTGCGTGTTCCCACCTAGTTGCCCCCGCATTTTGAGTGTGGCTTTATCACTTAGCTAGTTTCAGTGAGGTCTCTCGGGCACAACACCATCGCTAGCGCGTAGGTAGGGCTCGTGATGGAAAATTATTTGAGGGGGTGCCACGACGTGCCGCCATATCCCACAAGGCCCTTCATGAGGGCCCCAATGGGTTCCTCGGAAGGTCTCGCTACAAAGACTCTTGAGTGCGCCTTTTAGAAACTCTGAAGGGACCAAGGTCCCAAGAATCGGTGGGCCAATCCCTTGATTTTGAGGAGATTCATCTCTGTCATGCACACGTAGCGACATAGTGTTGTGGCCCATTCGAATGAGAACTATCGCAATGATAGCACTGCCTCAAAACCCACTCTGGTCTTCTTAAAAGGAGAGCCAAGAGTGGTGCGGTTCCATTCTTGACTCATCTACATCCCCCTCCACCTTCTTCCTCGTAGCAGCATGAGTACTACAAGGGTAAGAGGACCATGGATGGAGGCATTGGGGCGATAGGAGGACGCCTGGGGTGTCCAACCAGCTCTAGTCACGGCCACTGCCATCACGGGGGCCACGAAAGGCGTGTCCAAGACCATGCACCATCTCCATCTCCATCTCCACCACCTCTTGCGTCGTCCTCGTCCCCGTCCTCCGAGATCAGCCCTGTCGACATTGAACTCGCTGGCTTCGAGTTCATGGGAACTGTCATGCAAGCACGCAACTGATCAAGCTGCTCCTCTCGCGTAAGTTTGCGGCAGTGGCGGATGGTGTCATGCCGGAGCGGGTGAAGCTGCAGGTGCCTGACAGGGCTATCAGCGTGTGACCTGTGGAGGTGCACTGTGACCGCTTCAACCAGTTTGTCTCTCACCCATGGATGGAGGTCATTCGTCGGCGTGCACGATTTGGGCGTCGGCAACCTTCTTGTCTTTAGATACGACGGGGATATGGTGTTCACCGTCCATGTCTTCGACGACCCCATGTGTCTCCTCTGCTACTTCTCTAACCCGGACTCCTACTCCGATGAGAGACGGGAGCACGAACGAGGAAGGTAGACAGGGGTGTTAGTCATAGCGACACCTTCCCAAAGAAGCTGGGCCCGTGGGGCCATTGTTTATTTTGTTTTTGGCTATAAGGATGGAACCTCTGTACTTGTATTGTGCGTTTAATATTGTTGCTTTAAGCTCAGTAGCCTTGACAGGACCTAGTGCCTTCTGTGGGCTTCCCGAGGGCAGGTCCCAATGGTGTCATCACGATCTGGGGAAACCCGAAGAAGGCGTGAGAATGCGAAGATAGATATGCCACCTTTGCTGAAGCAGTACTGCACGCCGAGGAGTACCAGGAGATCAAGAAGAACATCGACCCATCCGAGATGCCCACAACAAAGAAGGAGGTGACAAAGCCAACTCTAGAGTTCGAGGCATCGGAAGAGACGAAGAGAACACTGTTGAAGGACGATGACTCCTCCAAGGTGACATGGATAGGCCTAGGTTTAAATCGCGCATAGGAAAGCACGCTCATCGAGTTCCTCAAAGCTAAAGATATCTTCGCATGTCAACCTTCTGACATGACCGAAGTACCTAGGAAACTTGTCGATCACTCTTTAAACATGTATCCTAACGATAAACCCATCAAATAATCCTTACGATGTTTCAGCGATGAAAAACGCAAAGCACTAGCTAAGGAACTAGCCCAGCTAAAGTTCGTCGGATTCATAGAAGAGGTCATCCACACTGAGTGGTCGGCCAATCCTGTAATAGTCCCTAAAATGGACACCACTTATTTAAGGATGTGTGTTGATTATACTGCCTTAAACAAGGCTTGTCCCAAAGATCCATTTTCGCTCTCCCTACAATCGATCGAGTTATCGACTTGACAATAGGCTTGGAACTTCTATGTTTTCTCGACGTATATTCCGATTATCACCAAATATGCATGAAGGAGTCAGATAAATTAAAGACTTCGTTTATCACCCCCTTCGGAACCTTCTACTACGTAACAATGCCTTTCGGGCTAAAAAACGTAGGAGCTACGTACCAGTGCACTATGCACCATTGCCTCCACGATCAAATCGGATGCAATGTACATGCATATGTGGATGATATAGTTGTGATGTCCAAAAAGAAGGAAACACTCATTTCCGACCTAGAGGAAACGTTCACCAATCTACGAAAATACAATATAATGCTTAACCCGAAGAAGTGTTTCTTTGGAATACCAGCCAGAAAGTTGTTAGGTTTCATCTTGTCTTAGAGAGGCATAGAGGTTAACCAAGACAAAATAAATGCTATACTCAATATTACCAAGCCGACCCGCCTGAAGGATGTACAAGAAATTCATCTAGATCGATGAAGCTAAAGCTGCACTTCTAGACCTAAAAGTTGTACTTTCGTCCGCCCCTACCCTTGCAGCACCGGAGCCTCATGAACCTATGTTGCTTTACATGGCTGCGACAAACTAAGTCGTCAGCATCGTCATGGTGGTGGAACGGCCAGAGGTAAAACAGGAACACCTGGTGCAGCGTCCCACCTACTACCTCAGCGAGGTCCTGGCTGAATCAAAACAACGGTATCCTCATTACCAAAATTTAGTCTATGGTGTGTTCTTCGCGTCCAGAAAGCTACGACATTATTTTCAAGAGAACAATATTATCATGATGAGCACAGCTCCCATGAGAGACATAATCAACAACAGTGATGCCATAGGACGCGTTGCTAAGTGGTTAATTGAGCTAGCAGCTTTTGACATTGAGTATAAACCTCGTACATCAATAAAATCCTAGATACTTTCTGATTTTGTAACTGATTGGACAGAGATGGCATAAAATACAAATCTCCTAGATTCGAAATATTGGACCTTGCACTTTGATGGGGCAAAATCACTCGGGGGATCGGGGGATGGCGTGGTGCTCAAATCACCCTAAGGAGACAAACTATTCTATGTGTTGCGGATTCACTTCACAATGACAAATACATTGCCAAATATGAAGCCTTGTTGCATTGAATTCGAATTGCAAAAGATATCAGCATTCACCGACTCATGTGCTATGGAGATTTGGATTTAGTTGCTCAGCAAGTATCCAACATTTGCAATGCAAATAAGCACATGGCAGCATATCGAGCTATCATGGATGAACTAGCAAAAACGTTCAAAAGGTTTGAAGTCCAACACATTCCCGAACAGAAAACGAGGAAGCATATGCACTATCAAGAATAGGCTTAGCACGGAAAAAGGTCCCGGATGGTGCTTTTCTAGAGCATCTCAGAGTTCCCTCTATCATAGGAGTTGATGAGGAGTATTCAACCAAATCCGACTCACCGCTCATAGCAGTTCTGGCTGTAGTTCCCAGCTGGAAAAAACCCTACCTCGAATTAGAAGGCAAATTACCCGAAGACGAAGTTCTAAGCCGACAGATCATCCGACGAGCGAAATCCAACACAATAATTAGTGGTGAGTTCTATAAGTGAAGTGTGTCTGGGGTTTTTAGCGCTGTGTTTCTCTAGAGAACTGGAAATCCTGAGGCGAATGCGGAAATCACGCCGCAACCAAATCTTTAGTGGCAAAGGCTTTTCGATACGGTTTTTTCCGTCTTACAGCTAAGGAAAATGCCGATAGGCTGGTCAGGACGTGCAAAGGTTGCCAAAGTACGGTAAACAAGCCCATGTTCCGGCTCATTAGCTGCGAACAATTCCGATTACATGGCCTTTTGCGGCCTGGGGCTTGACATGGTACGATCATTTAAACGGGCTGTGGATTTACTCACCTTCTAGTGATGATGGATAAATTTACAAAATGGATTGAGGCTAAACCTATCACAAGTTGTGATGGAGTAATAGCCAAAACATTCATCGAGGACGTCATAATCAGATTTAGCTATTCGCACAGTATTATTACAGACAACGGGAGCAACTTTTCAATGGGAGAACTTTTCGAATTTTGCGAAGATCAAGGGATCCGACTCGATATTGCATCAGCTGCACATCCATAAGCCAATGGACAAGTCAAAAGGGCAAATGGTTTAATTCTTCAAGGCCTCCATCCTAGACTCAAAGCAGCACTTCATTGTGTTGCGGGGGCTTGGGCGGATGAATTGATGTATGTTGTATGGAGTTTGCGAACTACTCCTAACAGGTCAACCGTATATACACCTTTCTTCTTGGTCTACGACGTAGAGGTAGTTCTTCCAGGTGATCTTATCCATATTTCTCCCTGGGTCGCTGCGTATGTCGAAGAAGATGCCAAAGTTGCTCGACAAGATAACCTCGATATACTCGAGGAAGTGTGCATCATTGCTGAGAAGAGATCTATAGCCTATCAACAGAAGTTACGTAAGTATCATAGTCAGAGAGTCAAAAATCAGTCTTTCAAAAAGGGTGGTCTAGTTCTCCGACTAGTGCAAAAAAGAGAGCACAAACTTTCCCAAATCTAGGAAGGGCCCTTTATGGTTAGTAGAGTATTTCACAATGAATCATGCTACCAAACTAACATGAGGCTGAAAAAAGAAAGACCGGCTACTAAGAAGAGAAAGAGAGTTGGAGGCAGTACAGACCCAGATGAAATAGACCGTCCATGGAATATTGCTCAGTTATGTCCCTTTTATTTTTAAAATTTCTTTCTTTGTAATCATATCAATATACATATTCAAAGTGAAATAAAGTATTGGTCTCCTCAATATTTTTCTAAGATGTTTTTTATGTACCATCTTATTTCCAAATGATCATATCATAGTCAAAAATCCTAGGATACTTGAATGTACATTATGCTCATGTTTGTTCTGGTTAGATTTCCGATTCTAAAAATGCAACCTTTGGGTATAAGTCTAATTTCAGTTTATACTTGGTTTTTGTCTGATTGCTAGATGCGGGTATTTTCCGAGTAGTGAATTGTTGGTACTAGAGGACGACTTTGATTCCAGATTTAAACTGGTTTAGCAATTGAGCTTCGTTGCTCGGCAAAGTTTCCATGTTGAAGGTTTGCCGGCTCACGAAAGGGACGAGGCAGAAATCCAGATAAACGATAAGTATAAACAAAAAGTGCTTAAGTATTTTTCAAGCACAAAAAGTAAAACATGCGTGCTAAGAGTAAAGTATTAGTTCTTACATAGCAGTACCTCAAAATGAATAAGTTTAACCATTACATCAATGGCTTGTTTTAGAATGACACAAATTTTCTTGCAAATGTTTATGTTGAAGGAGAAGGATCTGCCGGCTCGCTACTGCTAGTGCCCACGCCGCCTTGATCTTTTTCTGAGACGGGGACATCAGACTCAGTCTCTTTGTCATCGTCTTCGGGAATTCCCTCTTCTAGGGGGTTGGAGGCGCTTCGACGGGCTTCAAGAATGGCTTCTCGTAGTTAGTTGCATCGGCTAAGTGGCAAGCCTAACCTACACAAGAATCCTAGATATCACCAACATTCTGATGCTTGCCATCTTCATCAACAGCTGAATATCCTTTGGTAACTTGCCAGATTTTCATGTTTCCATGGTGGCTCATTACTAGGGTAAGGGCATTTTGTGTTGCTGTGCGAGCATAGGACATCTTCCAATCCTCAACCAGCTACGGGATATCCTTCACTTTGTCACGCAGCCCAAAGGCGGACAATTTGTCTAAGTCGGAGAGATTAACGGTTTCCCTAATATCCTCAAAGGATTGGCGGAAATCATGTATCAAATCTCCGACTGTGACAAGCCGACTGAGGCGTGACTCAGATGAAGATGAATCCAGGAGGTTGAGAGGCCCTGAAAAGGGAGAAATGTTAGAAAAATCTGACTGTGAAAGTCGGAAAAATTAAGCAAAGAGTCAGAATGGCAGTTAAGACATACCGAAGATAGATTCATCTACTTCAGTCTTCTTGATGAGGACATCCCTACAATTACACCTACCCCAATGACTATTGAAGATGCTCCACTATTGCAAGGAAGGATCAGTCCGATGAGATTACAATTGGACCCATTACAAGAGCTCGTGCTAAGCTACTTGAACAACAGGTGAATTTACTCCTAAATGAATCTGGTACTTTAGTTGATGAGAACTTTATACTGCCTAAGTCTATGCATTTATGTATGATCAGGTTCGTTGGAGAAACAAGCATAGCACGAGGAGAAGAAGGGCTACAAGAGCATCCCAGCATGATGATCGCCCAAGGATGCATGAGGGAGGAGCGAGAGGAAGGCGCAAGAGAAGATCATCTAGATGGAGGCCAAAAGTTCTGCATCGACCAAAGTGTCCGGCCGAGTCCACCCGGACTGTCCGGCCAGCCCGAGAGAAGCTTTGGCACGGACAATCAGTACACCAGATCGTACACTGCCCGGACACCACCGGGAAACTTTGAAGTTTCCGACCGGACCGGACTGTCCGGCCGAATTCACCCGGAGTGTCCGCCCCACCGGACTGTCCGGCCGATATCAACCAGACTGTCCTCCCGCCGACTAAAATCTGGTCCGAGTAGGTTTGTATCAGTTTGAGTCGTACACATTTAGTTTTGGTTTCTGGCCGCCCCGGTCGCCCTTATAAGCCCTGGGACGACCCCTAGTTAGGGTTTAGACCATGTTAAAATATTTTGGAGTTGTTTCTTTCATAGAACCTCTGGAATTACCCTGTGATCGATTTTACCAACTATAATTGAGTGTGATCTTTTGTTCCACTGGGAATTAGTAGATTGCAAACTACCGTTCGTGGTCGCTGGCTACGTGCGCAAGAGCATGGTTCGAGAGTTGTTGCATTGGCATCAGGGTTCGAGCGGGAGATTTTATAGCTACATGCTAGTTATCTATCATCTACCATCATCATCAACAAGTGCTTGCTGAGAAGATCGGGCGACCCCATATCATCTTGGTATCAGATTTCCTCATTTACTCGGTGAGTATCAACTAATCCATCCATAGATTAGTTTTGTTTCGTCCTATACAGAAAAAGCCTTACAAAAAGATTTGACATAGACTAGATTGCATCGTTTTCGAGTTTTAGTTACTGATTGTATCTTCTCGTAGATCTGATCTATAGGTTTCTCTCGTAGGAGTCTAGTTTTCGTTTGTGTCTAGGTTTAGGGTTTGATCTTGTTTTCCCCCGTGTCCACCATCACCGTTTTCCGCAAGTTTTTCATCGTTATCTGAGTCCACATAGCGTAACTTTGTTTGCATACCATAGACACATCCTATCTACAGCATACGTGCCTAGGAACATACCCACGAGGCTAGTTGCTTTGCTCCGACAGGCTGCTCATTAGGTTTTCAAAGTGCAGAAATTTTTGACTGACAGACACCGGAGTATCCGGCCGACACACACTGGAGTATCCGGCCACACCAGAGTATCCGGCACATATCAACCGGACTATCTGGCCAAGTTCTATTATAAGTTGCTGTACTCGTTTGCATTGAGTCATATAGTTGAAAAATCAAAAAAAAAGAGAAAAGAAAAGAGAATCAGTATATATCAAAAAAAGAGAAAAGAGCTACAAGCGTGACAGAAAGAGATATCAAAGTGTGCATTGTTGGAGGCCTAGTTGATTATAGCACTTGTAGATTGAGCAATCTTGTGCCTAGCGTCTCTCTTGTGCATTGCAATACTCCTTTTCATAAGTTGCTTTGCCACGTTATCTCCACAGTGTGTGTTTCTTGGGTTTTTATACGATCAGCACTAGGACTTGTTTACGGTGTAGTTAGGATACCATACCTATAGCTCCACCTTAAATAACCTGTGTATGGAGGCATCAAAACATGTTGAATACATGAAGAAGATTCATGAGAAGACTCGAAAGGCTATTGAGAAGAAAGGCAAGAACATTGCTGCTGCAAGGAATCAAGCAAGGAAGGAAGTTATGTTCAATCTTGGTGACATGGTATGGGTACATCTATGCAAGGATAGGTTCCCACAACTTCGGAAGTCAAAATTGAAGCCACGTGGTGCTGGTCCTTACAAGGTGTTAGCCAAGATTAATGATAATGCCTACTTGATTGATATACCTATTGAAGAGTTTGGTGGAGTTATCAACAACTTCAACGTTGCTGATTTATCACCATATGAAGGAGAAGACCTTGGAGCGTCGAGGTTGATGCCTTTTGAAGGGGGAGATGACGAGGACATCCCTACAATTACACCTACCCCAATGACTATTGTAGATGCTCCAACTGTTGCAAGGAATGACCAGTCCGATGATATTAGAATCGGACACATTACAAGAGCTCGTGCTAAGCTACTTGAACAACAGGTGAATTTACTCCTAAACAAATCTGGTACTTTAGTTGATGAGAACTTTATACTGCCTAAGTCTATGCATTTATGTATGATCAGGTTCGTTGGAGAAACAAGCATAGCACGAGGAGGAGAAGGGCTAAAAGAGGAGCCCAGCATGATGATTGCCTAAGGATGCGCGAGGGAGGAGCGGGAGGAAGGCGCAAGAGAAGATCATCAAGACGGAGGCCAAAGGTTCTGCATTGACCGGAGTGTCCAGCCGAGTCCACCCAGACTGTTCGGCCTGCCCGAGAGAAGCTTTGGCGTGACAATCAGTACACCAGATCGGACACTGCCAGGACACCACCCGGAAACTTTGAAGTTTCCGGCCGGACCGGACTATCCGGCTGAATTCACCCGAAGTGTCCGCCCACCGGACTGTCCGGCCGATATCAACCGGACTGTCCTCCCGCCGACTAAAATCTGGTCCGAGTCGGTTTGTATCAGTTTGAGTCGAATGGGTTTAGTTTTGGTTTCTGGCCGCCCCAGTCACCCTTATAAGCCCTGGGACGACCCCTAGTTAGGTTTTAGACCACATTAAAATATTTTGGAGTTGTTTCTTTCATAGAACCCCTAGAATTACCATGTGATCAATTTTACCAACTATAGTTGAGTGTGATCTGTTGTTCCACTAGGAATTAGTAGATTGCAAACTACCGTTCGTGGTTGACGGCTACATGCGTAAGAGCATAGTGTTGTGCATATCCTACAGGGTTCGAGAGCTATTGCATTGGCATCAGGGTTCGAGCGGGATAGTTCATAGCTACATGCTAGTTATCTATCATCCACCATCATCATCGATAAGTGCTTGCTGAGAAGATCGGGCCACCCTATATCACTTCTCCTCTCTCAGACTCCAGAGTTCATCCAGCAGGGCCTGGGTGGTATCCTTCTGCCTATCCAACTCAGCTTTTAATTCTGAGAATTCTTTATCTTGGCGAGCAATGGTCATATCACATTCTTCGGTGGCACGGTTGCTTGACTCAAGGATGTTGTTGATGCTGCGCTCATGGTTCTCTTACAATTTCTTGAGTTTCTCATACAAGCCAACATTCTCGGATTCTAGAGTTTTGTAAATTTGGGCTTCCTCCACAAGTTTGCAGGATTCAGCAAGCAAGTCTAGAGAAAGACACAAGTTAATCGAATTTGACTAAAACATTAAACTGAGAAGAGATTGTCGGAAAAATTACTTTAGGCATCATCCTTCTCAACTTTCAACTGGGAATTTTCACGACGGAGAGATTTGATTTCTCTCCATTTGTTGCAGATATTCTTTAACAATTCCTGGTTGTAATCATAAATTTTTTGTAAGTCAGAATGGTAACCATAGTCAGAAAGCTATTAAGACTCGGGCTGTTATTTTTAGCTACATTTGAGCACGAGCCTTGGGGGCTATAATACTTCGTTCTTTGGCATCCTATAAAAGCATAAACTCAGATTTTTGGTTTTATCCAACTTCATGCTTGGGATAGAGGATATGACATAAATATAATAAAAAGAGTCGAACAAGGATTTACAAAATGCTCGTGTTGCAATTTGTTGAGGCTGTTGTTGATTTCAGTAGAAACCTTTAAAGTTATGGGGATGATAGGTGACGGTGGAATCGCACCAGCCTTCAGCTTCTCGTCGCAAAGACGATTGATCCAGTAACTCAATAAGCTTCACGTCTTCAGCTTCTTGAGCTTCTTCTTAAGCTATAATATTTCTAGTATCCATACAGTGGAGGGTCAGCTTCTGGATCTCTTCTGCACTTTTCCGAGAAAGGCCAAGCTTGGCAATTCCCGAATTCTACAGAAGGTTTTCAGCAAAGACTTCAGCTGAGGGATCATTACCCTTAGATAGTTCACCCTTATTAACTCCCGAGTCATTCATGGTGACGTTGGGTTGTGAACCAGTGTTCACTGGCTTTTCAGATTGAGCCACAACCAATTTTCCAAAATCTCTAGAAAAAATATTTTGTATTGTATATATGGTAATTTTTCTTTGTTTGGCAAACCTATATGGAATTGTGACCATACATTGTATTGACAATTAGGCAAACTATGAAGCCATTCTCTGTTAAACCTAGAAGTAATTGCAGGTTGCAGCTCATGTGTTCTCATAAAGCCTAATTCTAAAGGTCGTTCAATATATGGTGCAATATTACAAAAACTCAGTTTGTTCACATCATATTGGAATATGAAACCATATACTCAATATTTGTTCACAATCTTCAGTTCAGTGTTATCACAAGCAAAGAAGGTTCGGTTGAATGTATTGGGTGTCATGGATGTCTTGCATCTCAGATTTTAAACTTACGAGGAAACCATGAGTTTTCTCAGATTTAGGCCACCATGTAGATATCTGAAAATGGTGTTTTAACAAAATAAATGTTAAGAGTATATGCTCATAGGTAGGTAAGTAGTACATGAAGAAAAGTTTGGTTTGTGTACTTATACAGTGGCATAAGTTGAATCATGAAAAGTGGAGGTAAAATGTGAACTTTTGTTTATGGCAACTAGAAAATCCAAAGCACAAGTTGTATATGTTTATGTAAGAATGCATGAATAAACTAGCAAGCTCATTCTTGTGAGAAAATTTCTTCTATCCAGTATACTAGCTGCTAGCATGGCTTCTGAACGCTAACTGAACAATTTTAAATGTAAATCTCTGAACTACAGTAGCACTCTTCCGTTAAATTAATGCAAGGTAATCAGACTCACCACTATGTATAATTTTTGTTGTTGGAAGGAGAGTGAATTCAGTCCTGAACTTTGCTTGGACAGCAAGGGCACCAATAAGTGTTCTGAATTTTATGGTATGATTTCACTTTAGGTTTTCTTCTATCTTTTTGGAGTTATAGAACTAATATTAGAAATTATGATTTTTCCACCGCACATTATCATGTGGTGTTGCTGCTTGGTTAATGGTGAATAGAGAAACTGTGATGCTTCTGTTTCACTAAGAATATTTATTCTTTCACATTTTGGGTTTTTAATATCCCTATACATTTGCTAGTTTTGTAATTTGTGGACCACGATCATGTCATCTAATCAGGCAATTGTTCTACTTTTTAGCATTGCTTGGAACAATTTTACCATTTGAGGCTATCATGGTGCATCCAAATTACAGGTTTTATCCTTATTACCTTTCCCTTTTTTTCATTCTGAATGCTATATATAATATGTGGTGTTCTCGCAATCTGATATATTTCGACCATATTTTGCTTACGTCAACATTGCTTTGACTCCCCTATGAACGAATCTTTACTCTGAATGATCTCTCTTGGATAGTGTCAAATAGCTATTTTTCTAATATAGTGTTATCCATATGTTGCTGCTTTCTTCCCTGCTTTCTGCATTCAAATGAAATCTTACTACTTTTGGAGGGATGGGTTAACAAAAGAAGAGTTAGCTAGCTGATTTGTGTTTCATATTAAATACCAAAATCAATGCATAAATATCATAACTAGCCTCCCATATTTCCTATGTTACCAAATAGGGATCATAACTAGCCTCCCATTGTGGAATGTCTTGGTTCGCTAGGATGACCAATTGCAAGTCCACTATGACAGACAAACGGTTTGGCACATGAATTTTTTCTTATGATGTTGTTATGCTATGTTCTTAGCAGATAGAAATATTTTTAGATGTTGATTTAGTGGATTGGCTTTAGCATGTACTTAGTGAAATGGATCGTATGGGCACCTAGAGGGGGGGTGAATAGGTGCTACTTCAAATTTTAATGCTTTTTCAATTTTAGGCTTGACACAAAAGGTAAATTCTCTAGATAAGCTATTATGAAGAATTTCCCTATATGCAAACCTAACTACTAGCGAGTAAAGTCTAGTGAGATAGAGGAACGAGTAAACCATAGTGGAGCACGTGGAGACATAGGATTTGTTTTACCGTAGTTCCTTCCTTGTTAAGGGAAGTACATCTGCGTTGGAGGGGTGGGTGGTACTAAGACCACCACGCCACAATAGGCCTCACCCTGTTCTTCGATGGATCCTGCCACCAAAGGCCTGATCCACCTTTTCACTATAGGAACCCTTCAAGGCGGGAACCAGAGCCTTTACACAACTAGCAGGGCACAACTCCACAACCAAATTGGAGGCTCCCATAATGACAACAAGCTTCCACAAGAACAAGTTATCAATAACAAAACACAAGATCTAGATATAATCGAGAATACTAGATTAGGGATTTCTCCAAGTGAATGGAGAGGAGTTGATGCGCTTGATTCGTGATGACGATGTAGATTGTCTCCTTCAATTCCACCAAAGATCGAAGCCTTTGTGTGGTTGAAGTGGGAGATCTAGAGAGAGAGAGCACTTGCAAAAGGTCTGGTCTTTTTCGAATGAATCAAGAGATCTGGATGGAGGGGATGAAGGGCCTTTTATACCCCTGCACCCACTGAGCCGTTGGAGCCATTTGAGGCCGGATTATCCGGCCCAAGTGAGGGCCGGATTATCTGGCTTGGGGAAAACTCCGCCCCAGACTCGGATTATCTGGCAAATAATCCGCCCCCACTCAGAGGGACGCGTCGAGCCTGCCCTTGATCGTCTCCCGGGGGCCAAAATATCCGGCCCCTTGTGAGGAACGGATTATCCGGTCAGGGAAGGAAAATCCGCCCCTGTTCGGATTTTCCGGGAGAAAATCCGAACCCAGTCAGAGCGTCGCACCTTGCCTACCTTTGATCATCTTCTGGGGGCTAGATTATCCGGCCCAAGGCGAGGGCCGGATTATCCGGTCAGGGGAAGAAAATCCGCCCCTATTTGGATTTTCCAGGAGAAAAATACGTCCCCAAACAGAGCGACGCGCCATGCCTGCCTTTGCTAAATGAGTTAGGCCGGATTATTCGGCCCTTGATGGGGGCGGATAATCCGGCCCCCCAAACACAAAATCATTCCATGCACACTTAGCACACATGAGAAAACTCCACGGTATTGTTATCTAACACTCAAAACACAGGGAACAATGAAATGTTCTTTCAATCTCCCCCTTTTTGGTGTTAGATGACAATACTAGGGTTTGCAAGATAGTTCTCAAGACAACAAAAATTAATGAATGAATAAGACTCCCCCTCAAAGTGTGCATACCAGAAAAATGCATTTGATTACAAATACACACAAGAGGGTATAAGTTTATTTCATTGAAACATATGTGAAAAGCTCATACCATTGGTAGGGAGATAGATGCATCCTCAAAACATTAAAAGAATATCCAATGATAGCCATAGTGAGTGCCTCCCTCGATATAGATATCCAATAGCCATAAGAATATCCAATATGATAGATGACTCCATATTAATAGTACACAAGATAAATCCACACCCACACAAACATAGTGACATATGGCACAAAACACACATAAAAGTTCGACGCTAAAAGGGCACAAGCGAGAAAAAAACGAAACGCTATAGAGCAAGAACTTGTGCCCGACCTATGCAAATCCTCGGAGACCTAATAGAACTACTTCTCCCCCTTTGGCATCGAGACGCTGATACGTTGCTAACGTATCCATAATTTTTGATGTTCCATGCTTGGTTTTATCTACTTTCTTATGTTTTGTCCACACTTTGGAGTACTTTATATACACTTTCTTGGACTAACCTATTAACAAGAGCCATAGTGCCAGCTGCCTGTTTTCTGCTGTTTTTGGTTCCAGGAAAGTTAGAAAATGAATATTCTCGGAATTGGATGGGACAAAAGCCAAAGTCAGTTTTTCACCAAGGGACACCCGATGCCAGAATACGAGACGGAGAGGGGCTAGGGGGGAGCCACACCACCTAGCCATGCGGCCAGCCTAGCCCACGCTAGGGGGTGGTCGGGCCGCCCTAGGCACCCCCTCGGCCTCTCCTTTCGCCTATAAGATGTCTCTGATATAGAAACCCTAAGGACCCGAGAAAAATTCCACAAAAGAGTCTATAGCCGCTGTCATCTCCATCCCTAGAACGGAGAGGGATCTGAAGCCCTTCCCGGCACCCTGCCGGAGGGGAGAATTCACCCTGGAGGCCTTCTTCATCACCATGCAAGCCTCCGGTGTGATGCGTGAGTAGTTCATCTCTAGACTACAAGTCCATGTAGTAGCTAGATGGCTGGTTCTCCGCCTTTGTGCTATCATGTTTAGATCTTGTGAGCTCCGTTCATGATCAAGATCATCTATTTGTAATTCCTATTTGTTGTGTTTGCGGGGATCCGATGGATATTGAGGTGCTATTTCAGATTGATTATTGATTCTACCATGTCTTTGTTATTTGTGATCTTGCATGCTTTCCGTTGTTAGTAGCTATCTTAGCCAAGTAGATGCTAGCAACTCCAAGAGTTAGTATTTATGCTCAATAGTGGGTTCATGCCTCTGGTAATCTGGGGAAGTGACAGAAATCTCTAAGGTACTAGATGTGTTGTTGCTACTAGGGAGAAAACAACAATCCTTTGTTCGTAGAACAATCATATTGTTTACTTTACACGCAATGCGTAATGCAATTATTTGTTGATTGCAACTTAATACTGGAGGGGGTTCGGATGATAACCTGAAGGTGGATTATTAGTCATAGATGCAGTTGGATTACGGTCTATGTATAATGTTGTAATGCCCAATCAAGTCTCAAAGGAGTCAAGATGAGTAGTATATGCATAATTGCTTACTCGATGTTTGTCAATTGCCCCGCTGTAATTTGTTCACCCAACATGTCATCTATCTTAAGGAGAGCCACCACTAGTGAACTATGGACCCCGGTCCTTTCTTTTATCATCAATCTACAATCAACTGTTTACTGTTTTCCGTTTACTTTCTATAAACTATTACTTTCTTCCACTTGATACGTTTAATCCTTTGTTTTCAGCAAAACTGGTGAGATTGACAACCTCATCGCAAGTTGGGGCAAAGTTCTGTGGTTGTGTTGTGCAGGTCTCCACGTTGCTGCTGGCACCGGTAGTGCGCCCTGCCAAAGTTCAGCTAGCAACACCTTGGAGGTGTTTCCTTGCTCCTACTGGATTGATAACCTTGGTTTCATAACTGAGGGAAAACTTGCTGCTGTGCTCATCATACCTTCCTCTTGGGGTTCCCCAACGAGCTCGATATATTTTGGGCCATCAAGCTATTTTTCTAGCGCTGTTGTCGGGGAGTCAAGGACATCTTCACAAGGGGAGTCCCTCATAACCAATCTCTTTACTTTGTTGTTTTTTTGCTTAGTTTACTTTTTGCTTTGTTTGCTTGTTTCTTTATCAAAAACACACAACAAATTAGTTTTACAAGTTTTCTTTCTTATTTTTTTATAAAAAACACAAAAAATAAATTAATTCCTATCTTAAGTTGCCATTATGTCTAGCATTGCTCCAGCTACTATGTCACCCGAGGAAATGATTTTCACTTTTAAACAAGGAATTGAAGAAAGTTTCAAAGAAGCTTGGTCTAGAATATCTGATCTACATGAAAAAACTGAACCTAAAATGACTCAAAGCTTGTTCCTTAGCAGTTTTTACCTTGGAATCGCTCTTTGCTATAGATATGCTTTGGATGTTGTAGTGGGAGGAGATTTCCTCCAATGCAATGAGGATGATGCTGTTAATGCCATAAAGAAGTTGGTCGTTACTTACAACTTGCCTAGCAAATTTGATTCTTCCTTCATAAACATATTTGCTAGATTGAATACCCTTGAGACCAGCACTGCTAGTTTGAAAGATTGCTATAATACGCTTAGAGAGCATCATAACTATGTTCCAATAAATTCTGAACCCTCAAAATGGCTTCCCGCAGTAAAGATTGCTATAAATAATGAAACTTTTCATGCTCGTTGTAATATCATGTCTGAATTTTGTCTTATGCCCAAAGATATCTATGAATCTTTGGGGGCTTTCTAAAGGAGGAGAAGAAAATTTTCTTGCTAATAATGCCACAATATTACCCATTGGAATAGCTGAAGGAGTGTTTACAAAGATCCTAGGGAAAATGGTTTCTACTGATTATCCTGTTATTGAATGTGTAGGAAAAGGACAAATCACACTAGGAAGATCCCTATTGAAACTCCTTGGAGCAATAATAGATGTGGAAAAGGGCACCATGCACTTTGCTTCTCCACCAAGCAATCATATGTTCCCCAAGGTTAAGAATAAAATTAAGAGAGGAAAGGGCAAGAAATTTGGTTTTAATGCTTCTTCATTTGAGAACACTTGATCCTTTTTCTTGCTTCTTATGCCTAACTTAAAGGCGTTAAAGAAAAGTACTTATTGAGAGATAACCCAAAAGTTTTAGATGAGTCTTGGAAGTTATTACCTCTGTAAACCGCTCCTTATCCTTTTTATTTGCTTTTTTTGCCAAGAGCAACCTCTAATGAGAGAGAAGTCATGATTGGGAAAGTTGCTGTCCCGAAACAGATTTCTGTGCTTCACCGTAAAAATTCGTGTAAAATCTCTGTACGTCATTTTGAGGCGTGAATTTTTGTGCTTCTGCCCCCGGTTGTTATCTCTTTCGTTAGTTCAGCACTTTTCGATTTGAGCAACAGAAGGTCTTCAAAAAAAATCGTCTTTACCTGCTGGTTTCTTTTGACAGATTTCTGCCATTATTGGCGTTTGCTTCTTGTTGGTTCCTTTTTGAGTTCTTTTGGGGAATTGAGCTTTTTGAGGGAAGTGCTACTGTATCTTGTGTTTTAGTGGAAGTTTTATTGGTGTTGGAACTGAACCTAAAGACTTATTATCTTGAGTGCACTAATGTTGCTAATAAAGATTGTGTGAAGTTTTGTATGAAGGAAAAATTTCAGGTGTATGGAAGGAATGAGTAATGAGATGAAGGATGGACTAAAGCTCAAGCTTCCGGATTCCACACGTGTCACCCTAAGAAATATCCAAGAAGTACAAGCGTCAAAGCTTGGGGATGCCCAAGGCATCCCCTTCTTCATCAATAAAAATTCTAGGTTTCTTCCAAACACTTCATTTTTATTGTTTCATGCACAGTTGTGTTGTTCTTGGAGCGTCTTCTTTTCCATTTTTGTTTTGGTTTTTCATTTGCTTGGTTTGTTGAATAAATTGGTTGGACCCCCTCTTTCATGCACTAGTTTTCAAATAGTTTGGTTTGGGTTGGAAAAGAGTAGGAAAGTTCATGCTTAAGTGGTAAAGAGAGCTTTTTTTGACTGTGGCCTATGCTTTGTCATGCCATGCTTGATATTTTTTGGCTTTATTCTTAGTATTATTTGTTGTAGCATGACTTGTTAGAAACAATTGAGATTGCTTAATGTGCCTTGGAAGAATCATGCATTGTTTTAGCATATTAAAGCATAGTATTGTGGTATTCTCCTTTGATGCTTTATTTGGGTTGACTTGGCACATGCTCACACCATGTTATGACTATTCCAAGTCACCATAGCCTTTATGATCCTTTAGTTTTCAACTTGTAGTATCACTTTATGCTTTGATTAATGATGTTTTGTCGCTCTGCATGATTATGGCCATTATTGCTCTCTTAGTTGGTCGCTCCCAGTCTTTTGCTAGCCTCCATAACCAAGTATGAGTTCCACTCATGCATCCAATTCCTAAAACCAAGTTATTCCAAAGAGTCCACCATACCTACCTATTAGCATATGCTATTCCAAGTATATTCATGTTTTTATCTACCTTCCGAATTAAATTTGTTATGAGAAAACTAGTGATTAAAACTCTCACGAACTTGATGGCACACTTTACTTTTTTGCATTTTAATAAACTTGAACCATTGCGTCCATCTTTGTTGCGTATATGCTTGCGCTTTATAAGTTGAAGTTAGCAGAACCATGTATCATGGGGAACGCTTTCAACATTGCACCTGTACTTTGTACCCCGTTGATATCATGTTCTTTTGCTTATGGATCCCGGCGGTGTGAAATAAAAGGGGAACTTGTAAGATCATGGAGTTTGTATTTGTGTTAGAGAAACGCCTGGGCCGCTAGCCTAAGCCATGCCTAATCATGGTGGAAACTTGCAGCATAACCATAATGAGCACTCTATGAAGCATCCTCAATAAAAACCTATGAAAATAGCAAATAAAAAGATCGCTGGGATGCTCATTGTCTGCTTGCCTTGTCATTTTGATTACGGGATAGCTCTTGTATCATGTGCAAGGGGTACCCCGTTGGCGGTTCTCTATGATACATATGTACTTACAATGACAAGAGCTTACTTGTGACTAAAGTTGAGTAGCATGAGGTTCGGTCTTCGTAAGTAAGGGGCATGAGATTTCAGCTTATAACTTGTCAAGCATATCCTCTTAGTTGCGTCATTTTAACCTTAATCACCTTCAAGATGCTTATGATAGGGGCAATGAGAGCTGAAAGCTAATAAGTACCATAATTTTTGGAAGCTCTTTATGAAACTTAAATCCCTACTTCCTTCTATGAAGGCCTTTCTTTTACTTTTATGTTGAGTCTCCACCTTCTATCTTTATGCACCTACTTTGAGAGCATAGTGGCCATTCTTAGTTCTATGTGCAGGGTCCCAAGACTTGTTAATTGATGCATAGCTTTGATATTGCTTGTTTTAAACTATTTGTATCTAGTCACTCTTATGAACTTTGAAGGTGTCCTATGCATTTATGTTTGTTACTCTATGAGGGACAAGCTGAATGCCACTACGCTATGTTTTCTTTATGTGAAACAAACAAACGTCTTGCAAAGCATTGTTATTCATGAATCTTTTGTTTTGCCTTTTCATGTTTCAACATAGTTGCTTTGCCTTATTGCTAGAAATGTGTCTTTCATGTTATGATTGAAGTACTATGATCCTAGCTATCAATGTTTTACAAATACTTTGATCAAGTTTATGATGGTGCATGTCACCTCAAAAATTATTCTTTCTTTTTGTCACTTACCTACTCGAGGACGAGCAGGAGTTAAGCTTGGGGATGTTGATACGTTGCTAACGTATCCATAATTTTCGATGTTCCATGCTTGGTTTTATCTACTTTCTTATGTTTTGTCCATACTTTGGAGTACTTTCTATACACTTTCTTGGACTAACCTATTAACAAGAGCCACAGTGCCAGCTGCCTGTTTTCTGCTGTTTTTTGGTTCCAGGAAAGACAGAAAATGAATATTTTCGGAATTGGACGGGACAAAAGCCAAAGTCAGTTTTTCACCGAGGGACACTCGGATCCAGAATATGAGACAGAGTGGGGCCAGGGGGCCGCCACACCACCTGGCCGCGCGGCCCAGCCTAGCCTGTGCCAAGGGGTGGTCTGGCCGCCCTAGGCACCCCCTCGGCCTCTCCTTTCGCCTATAAGATGCCTTCGATACAGAAACCCTAAGGACCCGATCAAAATTCCACGAAAGAGTCTGTAGCCGCTATCATCTCCATCCCTAGATCGGGAGGGATCTGAAGCTCTTCCCGGCACACTGCCAATAGGGAGAATTCACCCTGGAGGCCTTCTTCATCAGCATGCAAGCCTCCGGTGTGATGCGTGAGTAGTTCATCTCTGGACTACGGGTCCATGTAGTAGCTAGATGGCTGGTTCTCCTCCTTTGTGCTATCATGTTTAGATCTTGTGAGCTCCGTTCATGATCAAGATCATCTATTTGTAATTCCTACATGTTGTGTTTGCGGGGATCCGATGGATATTGAGATGCTATTTCAGATTGATTATTGATTCTATCATGTCTTTGTTATTTGTGATCTTGCATGCTTTCTGTTGTTAGTAGCTATCTTGGCCAACTAGATGCTAGAAACTCCAAGAGTTAGTATTTATGCTCGATAGTGGGTTCATGCCTCCAGTAATCTGGGGAAGTGACAAAAATCTCTATGGTACTAGGTGCGCTATTGCTACTAGGGAGAAAACAACAATCCTTTGTTTATAGAACAATTGTATTGTTTACTTTACACGCAATGCGTAATGCAATTATCCGTTGCTTGCAATTTAATACTGGAGGGGGTTCGGATAATAACCTGAAGGTGGATTATTATTCATAGATGCAGTTGGATTATGGTCTATGTATAATGTTGTAATGCCCAATCAAGTCTCAAAGGAGTCAAGATGAGTAGTATATGCATGATTGCTTTCTCGATGTTTGTCAATTTCCCTGCTGTAATTTGTTCACCCAACATGTCATCTATCTTAAGGAGAGCCACCACTAGTGAACTATGGACCCCAGTCCTTTCTTTTATCATCAATCTACAATCAACTGCTTTCGCTTGTTTTACTTTCTGCAAACTATTACTTTCTTCCACTCGATACGTTTAATCCTTTGTTTTCAGCAAAACCGGTGAGATTGACAACCTCATCGCAAGTTGGGGGCAAAGTTCTGTGGTTGTGTTGTGCGGGTCTCCACGTTGCTGCTGGCACCGGTAGTGCGCGCTACCAAAGTTCAGCTAGCAACACCTTGGAGGTGTTTCCTTGCTCCTACTGGGATTGATAACCTTGGTTTCATAACTGAGGGAAAACTTGTTGTTGTGCTCATCATACCTTCCTCTTGGGGTTCCCCAACAAGCTCGATATATTTTGGGCCATCAGATGCCAAAAAGGAAGAAGAGCGATGCTAACACCTCAAGGGATCACTCGTAGTCCTCATCCTCGTCCTCATCCCTGTCCTTGTCCTCATCCTCAAGCTCCTCGATGTCATCCTCCTCATCATCAGCAGTGTCCGCAAAAGGAAACAGGTGACGCTCCAGCTCTCCATAGTTAAGCCCAGAAGAAGAGTTCCACCGAGCATATGGTGTGGGAGTAGTAGGAGCAGGGGATCACCCAAATCACCGGACACATGGTGAAGAATGAGCTGCTGAGTGTGAGCCATCTCATGGCGCTGCTTGTAAGCCTCATACTGTCCCTTGCGAGTGTCCACACCCATGCAAAGAATGTTCCGCTGGAACCAGTTCAGTTGCTTGATCTCACGAGCAATGGGAGGCACTGGAGGCCTATGAGCACTAGCACGAGCATCCCTCAAGAGACCCTCGGGAGCAAAGGAGGGGTGAGAGGTCTTCCTAACCTTGGTGTAGATCTTCTTGGCCTTATGCACAACATCAATGTTGAACTCTTCAGTGGGAAGCAAGTGCTTGATCAGCATCATGATGTAAGGAGCATATGGGATCCTGTTGAACATGACATCGATCAACTCATGGTAAATAAAGTCCATCACATCCAGCTTGTATGACACGGACTCATCCTCACAGGACGCCACCTCATGAGAGAAGGCAAGAAGTTGAACCAGGTGACCACGGATACTGTCATTGTTGCCTCCACTTGGAGTGATAGAATCACGAAAGAGACCCACCAAGCTAGCATATATGGGAGAAAGACCAGCAAGGGTGCCCACAATACCATTGCCATCAGTGCATGGAGAGAGGGCAGCATCTTTATTGGGCTTGAGTTGGGTGATGACGCGGTGACCACTAGCACGGTCCCTATGGCGAAAGGGATAACCAAGAACCTCAGCAAAAATACAGAAATCAGCTTGCATAGGCCTGTCACTAGTCATCCACTTCATGGTGTGGTGCTCATCAGCGCAAATGACCAAGGTGGCGAAGAACTTCTTCACAATCTCAGAATCATAGGAGCATTGGAGGGCCATGAGATGGTGCAGCCCCATCCTCTCAGACACATACATGGCATCAACAAGGTGAGGCTTCTCCAAGGCCTCAGCAAGAACCAGAGGATGCATAGGCCGAATCTTCTGCCGAGCATACACATCTTCATAGATACCCTTTTGTTCAGCACACCAAAAACGAGAGTCACCCAGCTCAGTATCATGCGGCACTTCATCAAACAGATCCCGATAATGAATGAATGAGAAGGTAACAGGATCCATCTTATTATAGTTAATCTTGGGCCCTTTGCCCTTCCTCTTGGACACACCCTTCTTATCCCTTTTTCCTATTCAGCCATGCGCTTCTCCTTGTTCTTCCTTCTCCTCAGCTCAACCTCGTCCACTAAGTTACCCTTTCCCTCGTCCCGAAAGTATTTAGCACGAGGATGGCGCTTGTAGGTCTTGGGAGTGCTGGAACCACCTGTGAAGCAAACAAGGCGGATATCATGGGGATAAGCATACACACAAGTCCAAGAGAGAATGTAGAAAAAGTAGGCAAACAGTTCAAAGTCCAAGCATACTCAATGCACAAATCCATACAAAACTGAACCAGTTTTTACTCTGTCAGGACGGATTATCTGGCCTGGCCAAGGGCGGATAATCCGGCCCTGGCAGAAAATTTCAGAATCGCCTAGATTAAATGCAAAAAAAGTAGATCGGGTCGAGATACTGCAAGACTACAATTTCTACAAGAAACAACATCCTTCTAGACAACATTCCACCCAACAAGTAACACATCTAGCCAAAGATGGGAGAGAGGGAGTTACCCTCACTCATTGGAGGAAGAACGTGGAGGAGAAGGTACCCAGATGCACAGAGAAGAAGATCCGGGGAGACCCAGAGAATCCGACGGCCAGAGAGGCTCCAGGGAGGGTGGGGGACGGTAGGCGGCGGCTGGGGAGAGGGAGAGGGTTGGGGGAGAAGTGATGCTCATTATGAGCCCTTCCCCCAGACCCCAGCCCTTAAAGACTACATCCGCCAGGGCCAGATTATCCGGCCTATACTTGGGCTGGATTATCCGGCCTAAATTCTGAATTTCTATTGTACACAGATTCAGGCTCGCGCGTCCCCAAACAAAACCCCCACAAGGTGTACAAGGGACTTGTGTGCAAGAAAGGACGGCTTAGGGGTAGGGAAAGGCTTAGGATTAAGAGTACAAACTGAGATGGTACTACACACTCAAAATTGCAAGAAACAAATCAACTAAAAGCCAAAATTGAGTGTGATTCCCATAAGAACATGAGATGAGCTAAAACAACCAAAAAGATCCACAAAAATCCAACTCTTCTCATGGAAGAGGGCGGTGGCCAAAGCCACCTTGTTGGAGTGTATGGTATGACATCGCAAAGATATATCTTGGTTTCATGACCAATACTCATCAATAAGCTCACATATCACAAAATGATATTAAGAGAAATGATTTGACTTGCTTTCAGTAGTTCGGGGGGAGGGTTAGCCCAATCAATTAGGACCACACTCCCCCTATGTCCATGCCCACATCGAGACCAAATAAGACTAAGATGTAAGAGTGAGTGCATGGGTAATCAAGACAAGCTCCTTGAATCAACGATATTTAGCTCATTCCTCAAGTAACAAAACCTTGCTTCATCAAGTGTCTTCGTGAAAATATCAGCAAGTTGGTTCTTCGTGCTCACAAAATATAGATCAATATCGCCTCGAACAACATGGTCCCGAATAAAATGATTTGGATCTCAATATGCTTCGTCCTTGTGTGTTGTACCAGATTATACGCAATTTTGATTACACTTTCATTATCGCATAAAAGAGGCACTTTGTCACAATTGACACCATATTCCTTTAAAGTTTGCCTCATCCATAATAACTGAGTGCAGGCACTAGCAGCAGCAACATATTCAGCTTCGGCGGTGGAGAGAGATATACAATTCTGCTTTTTAGAAGACCAATAGACTAGAGACCTTCCCAAGAACTGACAAGATCCAGAAGTTGATTTCCGATTATCCTTATCACCAGCTCAATCTGAATCAGTATAACCACATAGAGACAAATTGGAGCCCTTGGGATACCATAGACCAAAGTTAGGGAATGAACCAAATATCGGAAGATCCTATTGACCGCCACTAAGTGGCTTTCTTTAGGAGCTGCTTGATACCTTGCACACACACCCACACTCACCACAATATCGGGTCTAGATGCGCAGAGGTAAAGAAGAGAGACGATCATGGACCGGTATACCTTTTGGTCCACATCTTTACTATGAGGATTGAGTTCAAGGTGACATTTTGTTTGCATCGGAGTGGCGACGCCATTAAGGTCCGTCATCTTGAATCTCTTGAGCATGTCTTTGGATGTATTTTGCTTGATTGATGAAGGTTCCTTCTCTAAGTTGCTTGATTTCGAATCCAAGAAAGAACCATAACTCCCCCATCATAGACATCTCAAACCTGTCAGTCATAAGCTTTTAAAAATCATCATTAAAAGCTTTATTAGTGGAGCCTAATGTCGTCTACATATAGTTGGCATACGAAGAGCTCCCCCTTAACCTTCTTAGTAAAAAGAGTGGGATCAATTTGCCCAACTTCGAAGCCACGGTCTAACAAGAGCTCTTTAAGGTGCTCATACCACACACGTGGGGCTTGTTTAAGGCCATAGAGTGCCTTATCGAGTTTGTAGACATGGTTCAGAAAGTTAGGAACCTCAAATCCTGGGGGTTGCTTTACATATACCAACTCATGTAGAGGACCATTAAGAAAAGCACTCTTAACGTCCATTTGCTATAATTTAAAATTATTATGAGCAACATAAGCAAGAAGGATACAAATGGACTCAAGACGAGCCATAGGAGCATAGGTCTTGCCAAAGTCAATGCCCTCAACTTGGGAATAGCCTTTGCCACGAGTCTCGCCTTGTTCCTCACAACAATGCCATTCTCATCTTGCTTGTTTTTAAATATCCATTTAGTGCCGATAACATTGTGGCAATCCTTGGGCTTCTCTACTAATTTCCAAACCTTGTTGCGTTCAAAGTTATTCAACTCTTCATGCATAGCAATAACCCAGTCCGGATCTTCAAGAGCTTCAAACACTTTCTTGGGTTCCACCATTGAGATATGGGCTTGATGCTCACCGAAACTTGCCAACTCCCTTCTTGTGGAAACCCTTCGTCGAAGATCACCTACAACATTGTCAAGAGTGTGACCCCTTAACTCAAGGTTTCTATCGGCACGAGCTTTGCGACGAAGTTCAATTAGCTTATTGTCTCTTGGGGGAATAACTTCATCATTTGAGTCTTCGTTGGAATCATTGGCTTGGCCTTGATCTATAGCTTGATTAGCAGGAGTAGGAGATGATGAACCTTGCCCTTGATGTGGATCAATAGCCGTAACAGGAGGCTACTGCTCTTCAGGAGTTTCAGGGCTGGATAATCCGGCAGTGGGAGGGCCGGATAATCCGGCCTGGGAGATCCTGAAGCATCTTCGCTAGCTTGACTGGAACTTGCTCAAATTGGCGAGTGGCCAGATAATTCGGGGTCAGCCGAAAAATCTGGCCTCTGACTTGCAGTTGTTTCTTCGATATGATGATCAATTTGGTCGTCAGTGGAGTGATGGCCGGATAATCCGGTGTTGACCGGATAATCCGGCCTGGAGCATTCAGAAGCATGTTGACCTTCAGCATTTGGTGGAGTTGGTGTAGAAGTTTCTCCGGTGGTTGGAGCATGTTGAGTCTATGTAGATGAGGGCTCTACATGAGTAGAGCATTGTCCTTCCCGATCCGCCACAAGGGGTTCCTCAATGGGGCGGAAAAATCCCACGCCCATTCTTCTTATGGCATCTTGGGGTATTTCAACATCTGCATCACAAACATCAACTTGCCCCACACGGGAGCCATCATTTTCCTCGAACACCACACTACAAGATTCTACAACAGTTCTAAAGAGCTTATTGTAGACTCTATAAGTGTGGGATTCGGCACCATAACCAACAAAAATGCCTTCTAAAGCCTTAGACTCAAATTTAGATAAACGGACTCCTTTGATGAGAAAGAAACACTTACAACCAAATACCCGGAAGTATGAGATGTTTCGCTTGTTACCTGTAAGTATTACATACGAAGTCTTGTCCAAGATTTTACGGAGGTATAGCCAGTTGGATGGATGACAAGCGGTAGAGATTGCTTCAGCCCGGAAGTTATATGGAGACTTGAATTCAGCTAGCATAGACCTCGCCATGTCCATTAGGGTCTGGTTCTTCCTCTTGGCAACACCATTTTGTTGAGGGGTGTATGCAGCGGAATATTGATATCTTATCCCCTCTTCACTTAGGAATTCATTTAAGGTGTAGTTCTTGAACTCGGAGCCGTTATCACTTCTTATTGCCAATATAGGGACAATGTGTTGACGTTGAACCTCGTTGGCAAAGTTGATGACAGTTTGTTGAGTCTCGCTCTTCAACTTGAAGAAATAGACCCAAGTGTATCTTGAGTAATCATCAACAATCACAAGGCAGTACTTCTTCCCACCGAGGCTTGCATGTGATGGAGGTCCAAAGAGGTCTACATGAAGGAGGTACAAGATCATCAACAATCACAAGGCAGTACTTCTTCCCACCGAGGCTTGCATGTGATGGAGGTCCAAAGAGGTCTACATGAAGGAGGTACAAGATCCTCTTTGACGAAATAATAGTCTTCCTTCGATGAGGAGAGTCATGCATTTTCCCTTCAACACAAGCCCTGCAAACACGATCTTTGGCAAAGGAAACATTTTATTTTAGTCCAAGGATGTGGCCACCCTTGTGGAGACTTTGCAAAGTTCTCATATTGACGTGGGCTAGTCGGTGATGCCATAACCAACCCGCGTCAGCCTTTCTGAAAAGTCACATCGGGCCTATAGTGGTTTTCCCTGAGAAGTCCACCACGTACAGGTCATTTTCGACATATCCCACGAAAGCGACTTTTAGAGACTTGCTCCACAAGAGTACCACCAAATCAGCATCAATAAAAACTGCAAAGCCCATCTTACCAAGGGCGCGAACTGAAAGTAAATTGTAACCAAGGGTCTCAACAAGCATGGCGTCCACGAGAGAGATATCGTGAGCAACCACAACTTTGCCGAGACCCAATACCTCAGATTTTTACTTGTCACCATAGGAGACGGTTATTTGATCATGATTTGGCCGCATCTCCGTGATGATCTCCTTGCTTCTGGTCATGTGACTTGTGCACCCGCTATCGAGTACCCATTTAGACCCACCGGAAGCATAGCCCTGCAAGAAAGTTACTTCTTGGTTTTAGGTACCCATTTTTCAATGGGTCCTCTTATGTTAGTGACAAGGGTCTTGGGAAACCAAATAGACCAAGGAATGTAACAATCACAAGGACCTACATAACTAGCATAAACATCACCATAATAACCACAATATAACTCATAGTTAGGACTATTAGCCCCTGCAAAACCATCATAATTAGACTTGTCATTAGTGGTGGCGCTAGTCTTTGGTTGAGCAGTCTTGCTCTTATTATTCTTCTTATTCTTTGTGTTGGGAATATAACCAAGACCCTCTTTTCCATTGTTTGTCCTTTTCTTGCTAAGTACCTCATCTAGAACTTCTTTACCTTTGTGTTGAGATCCCTTTGCAAGTTATTCTTGTCCACAAGATGGTGTGGAGGTGCTGGGCATATCATACTTCTCCAATTGAGTTTGGAGCTGGTCACGAGACTCATTTAGAGTAGAATGTTCACTCTCCAAATCCTTGTGACCAATTTCAAGTTTCTTAAACTTCTCCAAGAGTCTAGCATGAGTAGCCCCAAATTCAATCTTTTCCTTTTTTAGTTTCTTTACCTTAGCAAGAGTGTTGTCACGTTCTTTGATGAGCTGAGCAACAACCTCCTCATGGGACTCCTCAATTGACTCGAGTCTCTCTTCCAAGGATACTCGAGCTTCCTCTTCTTCTTCCAAGTCATTCTTCAAGGAGGCTATCTCCAAGGCATCTTCTCTTTCAATTCTGCCCTTTTCTTCTAGAAGATCTTCGGATTGGGCAAGTTGACTCATAAGAGCATCAAAATGAAGTTTGTGCTCACCTTGCAAGTTAGTGAAAAAGGTTTCCAAAGCAATAACTTCTTATTTTATCTTAAGACTAGTATGATCATCCATATCCATATTTATGTTAGTCTTAGGAAATGAAGAAATAGAAGATGATACCTCGGACCCTCTTGCCATAAGGCAGGTAACGTTGTTGTTGATGGCGTTTTTGTTTGGAGAGTCGAAGAGTGATGATGGAGTAGATGTGGTGACTATAGAAGCCACCTCACAAGTACTATCATCATCCTCTTCATCTTCACTTGTAGAGGAATATTCTTCTTGTGCCACCAAGACAATCTTGGGTTGCTTCTTGTAAGGGCCATTCTTTTTGATAAACGGCTTCTTTCGTGGTGCCTTGGATTTTTCTTTAAGGATGAGCCTTCCACCATTGTCTTCTCTATTTTGATATGGACACTCAGCCAAAAGTGTAGCCTATCTCCACAATTGTAGCATGTTCTCAATTTTGGGCCATTCTCTCTTCTTCCACTTGACCCATTCTTGCACTCAAGTTCTGACTTGGCCTTGGCTGGATCCTTCCAAAAGTTCCTCGCATAGAATGCCATGTACTCACCATGAGCACGCTTGACTTCCTCGGGGCAGCCCGTGGAGACACCTTCGAAACCTCTTTCATCCTCATCTTGCTTAATAACATTTGCCTTTAGAGCAACATTGACCCCTTTTTGCATACCAATGGCTCGGGCACGGGCATCTTCGGTGTTCTTAGCTACAACCTTGAATGATGCCATTTCTTGCATGACTTCATTGGAAGTCATTTGATGGTAGTTGTGTCTACCTTGCAAGCTCTTGAAGTCCGTTGGCTCAAAAGGCATTAAAGCACTCACATATTTCCTTTTTATCCATGCATCATCAATGTGAGTGGCTCCATGTTTTCTAAATGTTGTTGCATTGCCCTGGAGTCTTCTATACATATCTTCAGGGTCTTCACCATCCAACATGTAGAATCCTTCAGCTTCATTGCTAAGGGCATCATACCTATTACTCCTCATGCTTTCATTTCCAATAAAGAGATCGGTGAGAGCATCCCAAGCTTCTTTAGCGGTGTTGAAATGCTCAATGTGGGGCATGTCCTTGGGACCCACTCTGAGCTGTATCATGTGGAGAGCCGTTGCATTCAACTGACTATCCACCACTTCTCTTCTTGTCAGGTTGGTGTGCTCTCCAATATGAAGACCCTCTTCGATAATCCTCCAAAGTTCAATTGACAAACTGCAAACATGTGACCTCATTAAGAATTGCCATTGATTAAAAGAAGATGCAGTAAGCTTGGGTGGATCATCCCTATTGTTTATATGAGGATGAGGAATAGGTGGGTCGGGGGAATATAGGTGATGAACCTCACTATAGTCCTCCTAACCACTTCCCTTCTTGGAGGTGGAACCATCATGTTTTTCACCTACCACTTCATCTTCCTTAGATCTAGTGTTAGCCTTATCCTTGGATGATGGAGTGGCAGCCTCAGAGGAAGATGGAGATGGGGTTGCAGATGATGTGAGGCGAGCAATCATTTGTTGCATTTTCTCCATCTTGGTCTCAAAGGATTTCAACAAGGTTGTTTCCAACCTCTTGAGGTCATCCATTGTGACCTTGTCCATAGCTTCATTCCCATTCTCCTTGGTACCCATACTTCTCTTAGGCGGTTAAGCCCGAACAAAGACATAGGGCTCTGATACCAATTGAAATGGATCGTATGGGCACCTAGAGGGGGGTGAATAGGTGCTACTTCAAATTTTAATGCTTTTTCAATTTTAGGCTTGACACAAAAGGTAAATTCTCTAGATAAGCTATTATGAAGAATTTCCCTATATGCAAACCTAACTACTAGCGAGTAAAGGTGAGTGAGATAGAGGAACGAGTAAAACGTAGTGGAGCACGCGGAGACACATGATTTGTTTTACCGCAGTTCCTTCCTTGTTAAGGGAAGTACATTTACGTTGGAGGGGTGGGTTGTACTAAGACCACCACGCCACAATAGGCCTTACCCTGTTCTCCGATGGATCCCACCACCAAAGGCCTCATCTACATTTCCACTATAGGAACCCTTCGAGGCGGGAACTGGCACCTTTACAAAACTAGCGGGGCAAAACTCCACAACCAAATTGGAGGCTCCCGTAATGACAACAAGCTGCCACAAGAACAAGTTGTCAATAACAAAACACAAGGTCTAGATATAATCGAGAATACTAGATCGGGGATTTCTCCAAGTGAATGGAGAGGAGTTGATGCGATTGATTCGTGATGACGATGTAGATTGTCTCCTCCTTCAATTCCACCAAAGATCGAAGCCTTCGGGTGGTTGAAGTGGGAGATCTAGAGAGAGCACTTGCAATAGGTCTAGTCTTTTTCGAATGAATCAAGAGATCTGAATGGAGGGGGTGAAGGGGCTTTTATACCCCCTGCACCCACTGAGCCGTTGGAGCCATTTGGGGCCGGATTATCCGGCCCAAGTGAGGGCCGGATTATCCGGCCTGGGGAAAACTCCGCCCTAGACTCGGATTATCCGGCAAATAATCCGCCCCCACTCAGAGCGACGCGCCGAGCCTGCCCTTGATCGTCTCCTGGGGGGCAGATTATCCGGCCCCTTGCGAGGACCGAATTATCTGGTCAGGGAAGGAAAATCCACCCCTGTTCAGATTTTCCGGGCCCAGTCAGAGCGTCGTGCCTTGCCTGCCTTTGATCGTCTTCTGGGGCCGGATTATCCGGTCAGGGGAAGAAAATCCGCCCCTGTTCAGATTTTGCGGGAGAAAAATCCGTCCCCAGACAGAGCGACGCGCCATGCCTGCCTTTGCCAAATGAGTTAGGCCGAATTATCCAGCCCTTGATGGCGGCGGATAATCCGCCCCCTCAAACACAAAAACATTCCCTACACACTTAGCACACATGAGAAAACTCCACGGTATTGTTATCTAACACTCAAAACATAGGGAACCATGAAATGTTCTTTCACTTAGGGTATACTCTTAGGAGATAAATATTCTTCTCTAATTTTAGTTTCCTGCATTTTTGATTTATTACCATGTAAATATTTATGTTTGGTACTGTTTTTTATTAATGGTTTGGGTCAAACATGCACGGTTTTCTGAACCCATGCGCACCATGGAACTATTCATCTTTCTTCTAAACCAAAACCCTTTGATTAATAGAGCGATTTTCATGTTTCTGCATGAATTTGTGCCTTTTTCAGAGGAAATAGATCGAATATAGTCCATTCATATTTGAATGCACATACAAACAGACATTTATTGGAAACTACTAGGACAGATCATATACTATGGCATATATGCTTTGTCCGATCCATGCTCCATTCTGGATGCAATTGTGTGTTTGCATGTTATGTTAACTGCCACTACATGCTAAGAACTTAGTGAATGAATGGATGATTTATTGGTTGGGTTCCAATTCGACCCCAACTTTTAAAAGGCACAAATCGATCGATCCTAAACATCATATGGATTTGCATCCTATGATTAGTAAGCTTTAGTGATATATTAGGCTATGATTAGGTAAAAATTAGTTGAGTAGTGGGTGTATGTAGGGACTATTGTATGGATGTGTCTAAATATGGGGATTGATATGCATGCTGGTTTATCTTGCATCGATGCTTTAAGTGCAAGGTACACTCTCTATGCTGACTAATTTTGTATGTGGTATGCATGTTCTTTGCGCATCTGTACATATATTATTCCATCTTTGGGACTGTTATTAGGGTAGCTTGCAAGGCCATTTCAAGACTATCCAACCAGAGCAAGTGGGAGAAATTACCAGAGTGGGTCACATACAACCCAAGGACCATCTTTTTATAGGTCGTGGGTTGCTTCAATGCGCATGGGAGAAAATAATCATCACTTGATTTTCGGATTGCTTATCTTTCACTAGGATGACAATGTTTTTTCTTTTTATCAGTAGGAAGATGTTAAATATTTCAAGAACCTGACTGTAGCTTATGACTATAGCTACTGGTCATGCATTGTCACAAGGCTTGGCTATTCTAGGACTGGAGTAATTTCAAGGGTGTGGTATTTCTTTGGTTATTGCTCAAGGCTGGTTTCACTCTGCATTTTTTTAGATGTTTGACATAACATATCAGTTGGCCCAGAGTCGATCATAACATGGTTTTCGCTTGTTGTTCCATGATACTAATAGGTAAGAACAATATATGTCCAATAAAATTGGCACATTAGAACATGATCAGGAGGGCAGAGTTATCACTTTGGCATTTCAACATTTTAACTAGGTCAATGCTTATGTCCCAAATTCTGGCCTTGGTTTACAAGGACCGGTAGAATGATGTTCCTTTTCATTATTACTGCTGATTGTTTGTTTTACCATTGTTGCTTGTATCTAATATTATTATTTTTAAATCTTTACCATCTTTGTAGAAGTACGTTTGCTTAGCTAGCTTTCCCGTCTTAATTTTGTTTTGACATCCATAGATCATGTGTTGCATATTCACTTTGTACTATCTTATAGCAATGTATCCCATGGAATTAAACAATTATGAACATTATGGCAAGCCTGTAGCATGTTTACGTCATTGTGTATGGTTTCTATGATCAAAGAATCCTTGAAATACAATATCTCACATGGGCTAAAGTTGTTGTTCAGATATAGAGTTAGTTTGTACTTTGGAGACTAAAATAGCAGTTGATGTTCGCTAAACTAAAAAAAGCATGGGATTTCGAAATCCATGTTGGTTTGTTTGCTGGAAATAATAGGAGTTTTTAACTGCAATAAATTGAAATTTTATATCGAAGTTGGATTGTTTTCTGAAAAAATATGTGTTCTTCAAATGGGATTTTTGAAGGTTTAAAATCCATCCTTCATAGTTATGGTTCAGAAATATAGTAGGCAATAGTCACAAAAGTGTTCATGTATTTTATCAAATGTTGCTTTCTTACCCGGTGAACTGTTGTCTTTCTTATTCGGTTTAAATGTAAAGAAAAGATTGACCAGTATGGTTTTATATAAACAATTGACGTTGCTTCGGTCTCATTTCATAAGTTGACATGGTAAGATCTCTAGAGAATTTACTCTCAATATTTATTTGTATTATTTTAATTCTCTACTAGAGTAATAATTCTTATTCATGTATATTATGTATGATGTTGTATTTCTACCATCGGCTACAAAGAACAAATATTTCTCACCTCGTCAACCAAGCACGAAATCTGCAAATAAAACTAGAAAAGGCAAAGGAGCAAGGAGAGGAGGATTGTGTCGTACTTGGAGATATTTTTCACAGGTAAGTTGCGTGGATGCTGCTTATCATGCGTGCATTATTCACTGCCAGGTGGGGCTTTTCCTATCTCCCGATGCTCGCTGGTTGTTTTTCTTCTCTATGGGTACTACTGGTAGGGCTTCTATTCTTACTCCTTTTATTGGGTGTTCTCTCTGGCCACCATCTCACCAGTGCTCTGGTAGTTCACCCAACATAGCAGCTTCTTGGAACAAGATTCAATAGGTTAGCTAAAATTCTACACTTGATTTGGAATAAATAAAATTAAGAACTATGAAAACTAGTTGACAATATTTTATAGAAACAAAATAAATACAAAGTTGTGCAGGACTAATGATTTTGTTATTTTTCGTAAGTTTGATGTCTAATCAAGGAAAAGTTTCTTTGAATAGTTTGTTGGACAATTTACTTTAGCTAATAGTTTAACTTCCTTGAGGCTAAACTGACAAGTTTGGTCGCCTTCACCAAACAACCAGAGGATGGACAGGCTCATGTCTACCATCCCCAAGGATGGTGTGGTGTCGCATCCATAACGGCGGAGCCAAGAAAAACATAGGGGGCCAAACACTGAACATAACTCTAACATGCAGTAGTGTAACATCCTAGTATTAGAGCTTAGAAATAAGCTGAGGTGAGGTGTGTGCATTGCATTCATGCATAAAAAATCTTGATAATTTTCGCGCTTTTAAATAAAACTTGTCAAAGTGATGGAAGCTTCTCTTAACTTGGTGGAACTGAAGTAGATCATCAAGTTGATTGCGATAAGTTTCAATATGACCTTTGCTAAAACCTTATCTTTGGGTAATATAATTTGATCTAAGGGTAGATCAAATGCAATAAAACTAAGTCACAACACACTACTTAATAAGGACTACTAGATCTTCTAGAGATCATTACATGGTATTCCATACAACAACTCAAGGATGAATACTTAATATTCCAAAGATGATATCAATGTATTATCTACCACAAACCCTGAATACCAAGTTAAGTATATAACTTAAGTAAAGAAACTCTATAACTATTGTTCAAAGTCTAAAAGTGAATAACAAGTTACATTACTGTTTAAGTGGAGTAAAAATAGGTCTAACTATTTTAAGATGTATTTACCAAAACTATCATCTAAAATTAAGGGTATCTTATTTTTCCTAAAAAGATTTTATCAATTATAAAATCACCTAAAATAGTATATTGTTTAGAAAAAAGGGTCTTATGTATTTACAAAATCACCAAGATGATATCTACTAATTATATTATCAGCCTATGAATCCAATTAAGAACTTTGTTATGGGATAGCTCTTGTATCATGTGCAAGGGGTACCCCGTTGGCGCTTCTCTATGATACGCATGTATTTACTATGACAAGAACTTACCGGTAACTAAAGTTGAGTAGCATGAGGAGCGGCTCTCGTACTCAAGGGACATGAGATTTCCAGTTTATGGTCTGTCAAGCATATAACTCATATTGGACCTCACTTTCACCTTAACCATTTAAAGATGCTTATGATAGGGGCAATGAGAGCTCAAAGCTAATGAGTACCATACTTTCAGTATTTGGAAGCCTTTCAAACCTTTCAAAACCTTTTCACTTCCTTGTTGAGTCACCACTTATTCTATGAGCACTTTCTTGAGAGCATAGTTGTCATTCTTAGTGTAATGTGCTTGTCTCAAAACTTGGTTAATTGTGTTATGACTTTGATGCTTGTATCTTTAATATCTTTACTTCTAGTCTTCACTTGAAGTTTAGAGGTGCCTTGGCATTTATGTTTGCTCTACAATCAAAGGCAAGCGAGATACCACTCTATCATACCTTTTTATGAGCATTGCAATTTTGCTTATGTTTTTGTTTCATGCTACTTATTATTTTTGAGTTGGAATCTCTTCATAGCTTGCAATGACTATTAAGTAAACTTATTTGCATACTCTTTATTATGAATTGCCTAAGTATTTGATCATATGCTAGGAATATATACACCTTATGAAGCAAATGTGTTCGTGAAAGCTCTTTTATCGCACTCAGTATTCAACTGAATTTCTTGAGGACAAGCAATAAGCTAAGCTTGGGGGAGTTGATACGTCCAAAACGTATCTACTTTCCCGAACACTTTTGCTATTGTTTCTCCTCTAAACTTGTGTGATCTGGATATAACTAACACGGACTGATGTTGTTTTTAGCAGAATTACCTTGGTGTCTAGTTTTTTGTGCAGAAAATCAACTATCAGGAAAAATCCCGGAAAATATGCCAAAAATCCTATTTCACTAGAAGACTCACGGAGCCAGAAGATGAGACGGAGGAGGGCCACGAGGGGCCCACACCCCCTGGCCACGTGGGCGAGCCCAGGCCGCGCCTGGGAGGGGTGTGGCCACCTCGGGCACCCCCTCGGCCTCCCTCTTCGCCTATAAGATGCCCCTTGACCTAAAAACTCAAGGGGTCGACATTTCTGGATAGAGTTCCGCTGCGCCGCCACCACCAGATACCACGATTCGGAACCAGAAAAGTCCGTTCTGGCACCCTGTCGGGACGGGGAATTGGAGGAGATCATCGCCATCATCAACATCGCTTCTCCATTGTAGCACCCCCGTAAAATCACTACTAGAAAATCGCTTGGAGTTTCTGTTTTGTGCATCATCATGACCATATGCTCATGTGATCATGCCACATTGCATTTGAGCATCGTCATCATCATGCATCTTTTTGCCTAAAACTATTTTCTATTTTTGTTTCATAGATATCCCCCGTCTTTATTTCAAATCAAAACCCCGGTCTTTTTCTGATCTTTTACTTTGTCTAAAACCTATTTACAAAAGTCTTTCTAATATAAATAAATAAGTAATAAAAATGTTTCGACCGGGGAGGCAGCCTAGCCCGTAGGCCAGGCCACCTACAACCCTGGCCCAACCCAACCGGAGCAAACCCTAATTCTAATCCTAAAGCTAACCTAGAACCTCCCCCGCCGTCAGCCTACCTAGCCATCATGTCCCACACCATAGCGGCACACCGCAACGTGCGACTCGCCGCACTTGACCGCCCTTGCTCCCGCGCACACGCACGCTTCCCCGTGGTGCACAACCCGTTCCGCACCTGGCCACTCCCCCGACACGGTACCCAGGTGCACCACACGCGCGACCCCCTCCCGCACGCTCCCGTCGCTAGCGACCCCACCATCCCAATCAGGAGACCATGTCGCCCACCCCTTTTCCATCGTGATCCCCTTGCGCGACCCCATCCTCGCTCTCTCTTCCTCTCGCTCGCCTCTCTGCATCGCATGGTGCCGCCCCGTCCCTTCCCCGCTTCCCCAGTGCGCCACTGCAGCGCCCCACTCCTCTCTCTCCGCACGTCACTCACCTCTCTGCATCGCGCCGCACTGCCTCTCTTCTTCCGAGCGCCTTGCAGGCTCTCCAAACTCGTCCTCCACCGGCCGCATCTCGCCGGACTCGCCAAGCTCCCTCCCGTGCCCTCATCCCCTCTTTGATCCATGCCGCCTCAAGGAGCTCGCAGCCGCGCACTGTCCTCTTCTTCCCTCGATGCACTGACCATGCTGTCCTCCCCTTCGCGGTCACCGTTGAGCCATGGCCGCCGCCCCCTTCTGCACGTCCGCTGTCGCCTCAAGCCCTCGCGCCGCCCTCCTCCGTAGCGATCCTCGTGACCCCAAGCTCTCCACAGCGAGCTCTCAGTGTCTCCGCCCTCCTCTGATCCATGGTCTCCGCCCGCTGCTCCTCCTCGCCGGCAGCATGGCCCTGCAGAGCTGCTAGCTATAGTCGCCTCCTCCTCGCTAGAGACCCCTGCTGCCCTCGGCCTCGTCGCCAGCGCAGCGTCGCCGCTGACCTCGCCTCTCACCATGTTCCCTCGATGTAGAGACCACCAGTAGGCCCCGGACCTCTGCCTCCTCTCAGTAGCACTCCGCCCACCATCCATCGTCGCATGTTGCCCCCAAAGCTGCAAGTCCACATCGTCCAAGTCCAGTGCAACTGCCGGGTCTCGAGCTCGCCCTCGAGGTGTTTGTTGTGGTGCTTGTGCGGGTCCTTTTGATGTTGTTGTCGTGGAGTTGTTGATGCTTCCTCTGCACACATCTATAGCATCCGGATGTGCTATAGCATGGTGCAACTGCTGTTGTTGTGGATTATCACGATCTCGACTATGAACCTTCTGGTGGATGAGGACGAGATGTTGGACAAGGGCATTCGTGTCATCGACAAGATCTTCTGAAGACCAACGGTGAAAAACCAATGTCCACCGGAGTCGGAACATCAAGCTCTACTTAATGAATCCGCGACTCGCCGGAGGCCAAGTACTCTGTCATGGAACCACAAGGCCTTCTTCACGGATTCGATTACCGAATACCTTCCACACAGAGCGCCGAGATCCTCTTTATGGAACCAAAGATCCTCGATCCCGGATCCGAAGACCGATCCCGCCGAACCCCCTCGGTGAACCTCAAGATCGCGGATACCCTAATGTGATTCCCTTTCCGAGACCCATAATATATGACATCTATATTGTTGCATATAAATTGTTCATGATCACATACATATTCATGTGTTTGGGGGGCATTATGCCGATTCACCTAATAATTAAATATGGAGGCTATATGCGAGCTATTCTAGTCTTATGTTGCCTTCATTTAAATTTGTGTAGCATACCGATGCCATGTTTTTCCTTGTTAAACCAACTTTTAAATTACGGTGTATCTAATAAACTAGAACCATATAATTAATTGTTGGGACCCCGGTTCCGCTTAATATTGCCTAGTCGCATCGCATCTTTGCCATGTCATGCATCATATCATAAACATGTTGATTCTTCTATCGTAGTATTAAATAGTTCATCCGGTGTTTCTTTTAGTGCATTGGTTCTTCGCGGATTAGGCCGTTGAGGTGATGCAAGTATCGGCAAGTCCTTCAGATAATGTATCTTCGACAGTGTTTCCCAGGCGAGCATTCTCCCCCTTTCTACCTATTTTGCATTTATAGTCTTTATTTCCTCCTGTTGATCTATTGCTATCCGTGTCGTGATGCTTTAGTGTTCCATACCAGATATATTCCGTGCAGCCTTTATATTGCCTTGGACACCTCCTATTACCTGTTGTTTGGTAGATAGATGGTCTTGCGAGTCGTAGTCGCTTGCTCAGGTGCGATCCCGTGTCGTGAAGTACCACACAGTTGTTGGAATGTTGTCATATAGTTTATGGTGGAGAGGATCATGACTTTAAATACAACTATTAAATTGTTGGGATAACTAATGAAAGAGGCACCGGTGGGCAATATATGCTATTTGGTTTTTCATGTCCACTTGTGTCCCGTAGGCCCCGAGTACTTGATACCTATTCCTTGATTATTCGCACTATCCACATCCGGGAGACCCTATGGATCCCCCTTACCCAGAGCTTGATTCATTTCTTATTTCTTGGGGCCACAAACTAGTTTGGGGCTTTATTACTATCCTGTACTTATGCCATGCTTTACTGCTTTATTTATGTTTGTGCGTGGAGCACCTGTACTGTTTTGGATGCGGAGTGTTTTCACGGTATCGACAAGCCCAGTCACACTTCCGGGTTCCCAGTCATTTACAGCCATTGACGCAAACCTTGGGTCCGTCTCGGAGCCGGCCAACTTTGTTGCAGGTAGCTTAATGGGGTGGCCCCCTGAAATATTTTATGAATCATGTGATTGCTTTGTCGTGAAAGCCTCATTGGGTTTTGATTTGGTTTTTCCGAGGTTGATCGTGTGTGTGTTGCTATTTGTGCACCCCTGCAGGGTAAATCTTTCTGAAAGCCGTGTCCGCGGTTATGGACGACTTGGAGCAGATTCTCGATCATAGACAAGCATAACTAAAGTAGTGCTATAAATTTGACTTAATATGTGACTAGTAATCAGCTTCACTACAATGGAATGGATAATAAAAGTGCCAACAATTGCTGGGTTTGGGATGTCACATACTAATTGTATCTGACTAGTAAGTACTGCAACTACAACTGAATGATTAACTAAAACTGCCCACTACTTATGCTATTAGGATGACTCATACTATCTATATCTGACTAGTAAAGGCTGCAACTATAATGGAATGAATAAAACTGCCAACTGTGTGAGTTCCTTGGTTTGACTTCCTCGTTTGGTCTCGAGGGGGAAAAACCAGGATGGGTATGATTGGTGTTAGTATCAGGTTGGTCCCGCATAGGTCTTTCTTATCTCTCTCTGATAGCTGACAGTTGTATCGAGTCTCTATAGGTTGTTTAGTGCTGCTTCGCTGCCGCTTCAGTCCACCATACCTATGTAGGCGAGAGCCGCCAAATTCTAGCCTCGTCGTGTACTGGCCTCGGTACTGACCGCTCTCTTTTTTCTTTGCCCTTTGTCGGCACCCCTTTTGTTTTAGCAGGTATGAGTTCGACGTTGTTAGCAGGGTTACCCTTTCGGCTTGGCCTGGGCAGGGTTATGGACGCCATTGGTTATTCTTCAGGGCTCTTAGCTCAATTTGCTTCTTATCCGTACTCGGATGCTGCATCGTTTTCAAGGTGATTTGGATCTGTGTACTGTATATCTGTATTCTTGACTCAATGAGTCATTGCTATATATATATCTGTTCTGTGGGTTCCATCGTGGACCATTGTGTAATGATATAACTACGTTTTCCACCCACACGAAAGTGCCTGGTGGGCGTACTTGAATCGTTTCTATGCGGGTTTGGCGGGAAGCGCTAAAACTTGCATAGGGCCGATTCGAGGGTGTTACAGACTGGTATCAGAGCTCAGCAGTTGCGATACCCCACTGGTCCAGCCTGTAGGATAACCTAGCTAACGGACGATGTAGAGTGTCAAAACTATTTTGAAAATCGGTTGGATAGATCTGATTAGGTCTGCTTTTACTCCTTATCTCTATGATGTTCTCCTCTTACCTCAGCGCATTTTGAATCTTCTCACTTATCTTTTCTTCGAGTCCAGGAGTTCTCGTGGTTTGGTTTTCGTCGTACCTTCAAGGTTTCGATTCTTTCCTTTTGTAACGGTGTTGCTACATTCGGTCTTCATGCTATATGATAATTTCCCTCTATGTACCTTTTAGTGGACCAAAATCCACTAAAACCTTTCTTGTATCTCCTGGTGTTTCCAAGGCAACATCATCAGCAACTACCTCAGCTCTGATAAAGGTCCTGCATCACTCCTTTGTTTCTGAAGCTTTCCGAACATCGCTTGTCAACATCTTTAGTCAGAATGCGAGAGTTGGTTGCATAATCCTTCTGTTCGTATACAAAGTAATGATTTGAGTGTGGGATGGAGTCGCGACCATACCACTACTCTTACCATTTGCTTTGCATGTTGAATGGTGGATCAATGCGATTTTACTCCTTCCATGGAAGTAAAGGTGGCCTTACCTTTTGATACCTTTATCTTCATCTTTGTTTATCTGGAGTGTTCCCTCGATGGACGTGGGTAATGACCACTTGTTGGTGGTGTCGCTGATTCAAGACGGAACAAGAATCATCATTAGTGGTGTCACGAGGATCTACACGAAGCGAGTAGATTCAGATCATCGGCCTTCTCCCCCGTACCATGAGGCAGATCTCGAGGGCGAGATCCCTTCTTAGTGGTGTCAAATTGTAGCACCCCAGTAAAATCACTACTAGAAAATCGCTTGGAGTTTCTGTTTTTGTGCATCATCATGACGATATGCTCATGTCATCATGCCACATTGCATTTGAGCATCGTCATCATCATGCATCTTTTTTCCTAAAACTATTTTCTATTTTTGTTTCATAGATATCCCCCGTCTTTATTTCAAATCAAAACCCCGGTCTTTTTCTGATCTTTTACTTTGTCTAAAACCTATTTACAAAAGTCTTTCTAATATAAATAAATAAGTAATAAAAATGTTTTGACCAGGGAGGCAGCCCAGCCCGTAGGCCAGGCCACCTACAACCCTGGCCCAACCCAACCGGAGCAAACCCTAACCTTAATTCTAATCCTAAACCTAACCCAGAACCTCCCTTGCCGCCAGCCTACCTAGCCATAATGTCCCACACCATAGCGGCACACCGCAACGTGCGACCCGCCGCACTTGACCGCCCCCGCTCCCGCGCACACGCACGCTTCCCCGTGGTGCACAACCCGTTCTGCACCTGGCCACTCCCCTGATGCGGTACCCAAGCGCACCACACGCGCGACCCCCTCCCGCACGCTCCCGTCGCTAGCGGCCCCACCATCCCGATCGGGAGACCACGTCACCCACCCCTTTTCCATCACGATCCCCTTGCGCGACCCCCTCCTCACTCTCTCTTCCTCTCGCTCGCCTCTCTACATCGCACGGCGTCGCCCCGTCCCTTCCCCGCTTCCCTAGTGCACCGCTGCAGCGCCCCACTCCTCTCTCTCTGCACGTCGCTCGCCTCTCTGCATCGCGCGGCACCGCCTCTCTTCTTCCGAGCGCCTCGTCGGCTCTCCGCTCGTCCTCCACCGGCCGCATCTCGCCGGACTCGCCAAGCTCCCTCATGCACCCTCATCCCCTCTTCGATCCATGCCGCCTCAAGGAGCCTGCGGCCGCGCGCTGTCCTCCTCTTCCCTCGATGCACCGACCCTGCTGTCCTCCCCTCCGCGATCGCCGTTGAGCCATGGCCGCCGCCCCCTTCTGCACGTCCGCCGTCGCCTCAAGCCCTCGTGCCGCCCTCCTCCGCAGCGATCCTCGTGACCCCAATCTCTCCGCAGCGACCTCTCGGTGTCGCCGCCCTCCTCTGATCCATGGTCTCCGCCTGCTGCTCCTCCCCGCCGGCAGCATGGCCCTGTAGAGCCGCTAGCTCCTGTCGCCTCTTCCTCGCTAGAGACCCCTGCCGCCCTCGGCCTTGTCGCCAGCGCAGCATCATTGCTGACCTCACCTCTCACCATGTTCCCTCGATGCAGAGACCACCAGCAGGCCCTGGACCTCTGCCTCCTCTCAGTAGCACTCCGCCCACCATCCATTGTCGCATGTTTCCCCTGAAGCTGCAAGTCCACATCGTCCAAGTCCAGTGCAACTGCCCGGTCCCGAGCTCGCCCTCGAGGTGTTCATTGTGGTGCTTGTGCAGGTCCTTTTGATGTTGTTGTCGTGGAGTTGTTGATGCTGCCTCTGCACATCTATAGCATCCAGATGTGCTGTAGCATGGTGCAACTGCTATTGTTGTGGAGTATCACAATCTCGACTATGAACCTTCTGGTGGATGAGGACGAGATGCTGGACAAGGGTATTCGTGTCATCGACAAGATCTTCCGAAGACCAACGGTGCAAAACCAATGTCCACCAGAGTCGGAACATTAAGCTCTACTTAATGAATCCGCGACTCGCTGGAGGCCAAGTACTCCGTCATGGAACCACAAGGCCTTCTTCACGGATTCGATTACCGAAGACCTTCCACACGGAGCGCCGAGATCCTCTTTATGGAACCGAAGATCCTCGATCCCGGATCCGAAGACCGATCCTGCCGAACCCGAACCCCCTCGGTGAACCTCAAGATCGCGGATACCCTAATGTGATTCCCTTTCCGAGACCCCTATTTTTTTATAATATATGACATCTATCTTGTTGCATATAATTGTTCATGATCACATACATATTCATATGTTTGGGGGCATTATGCCGATTCACCTAATGATTAAATATGGAGGCTATATGCGGGCTATTCTAGTCTTATGTTGCCTTCATTTAAATTTGTGTAGCATACCGATGCCATGTTTTTCCTTGTTAAACTAACTTTTAAATTACGGGGTATCTAATAAACTAGAACCATATAATTAATTGTTGGGACCCCGGTTCCGCTTAATATCGCCTAGTTGCATTGCATCTTTGCCATGTCATGCATCATATCATAAACATGCTGATTCTTCTGCCGTAGTATTAAATAGTGCATCCGGTGTTTATTTTAGTGCCTTGGTTCTTCGCGGATTAGGCCGTTGAGTTGATGCGAGTATCGGCAAGTCCTTCAGATAATGTATCTTTGGCAGTGTTTCCCAGGCGAGCATTCTCCCCCTTTCTAGCTATTTTGCATTTATAGTCTTTATTTCCTCATGTTGATCTATTGCTATCTGTGTCGCGATGCTTTAGTGTTTCGTACCAGATATATTCCGTGCAGCCTTTATATTGCCTTGGACACCTCCTATTACCTGTTGTTTGGTAGATAGATGGTCTTGCGAGTCGTAGTCGCTTGCTCAGGTGCGATCCTGTGTCATGAAGTACCACACAGTTGTTGGAATGTTGTCATATGGTTTACGGTGGAGAGGATCATGACTTTAAATACAACTATTAAATTTCTGGGATAACTAATGAAAGAGGCACCAGTGGGCAATATATGCTATTTGGTTTTTCATGTCCACTTGTGTCCCATAGGCCCTGAGTACTTGATACATGTTCCTTGATTATTCGCACTATCCACATCCGGGAGACCCTATGGATCCCTCTTAGCCAGAGCTTGATTCATTTCTTATTTCTTGGGGCCACAAACTAGTTTGGGGCTTTATTACTATCATGTACGTATGCCATGCTTTACTGCTTTATTTACGATTGTTCATGGAGCACCTGTAATGTTTTGGATGCGGAGTGTTTTCGCGGTATCGACAAGCCCAGTCACACTTTTGGGTTCCCAGTCATTTACAGCCATTTACGCAAACCTTGGGTCCGTCTTGGAGCCGGCCAACTTTGTTGCGAGTAGATTAATGGGGTGGCCCCCTGAAATATTTTATGAATCCTGTGATTGCTTTGTCATGAAAGCCTCGTTGGATTTTGATTTGGTTTTTCCGAGGTTGATCGTGTGTGTGTTGCTATTTGTGCACCCTCAGGTAAATCTTTCGAAGCTGTGTCCATGATTATGGACGACTTGGAGCACAGTATCTCGATCATAGACAAGCATAACTAAAGTAGTGCTATAAATTTGACTTAATATGTGACTAGTAATCAGCTTCACTACAATGGAATGGATAATAAAAGTGCCAACAACTAGTGGAGCTAGGGTGTATCGTGTCATGTTATACTTGCCTAGTAAGTATCACAACTCCAATGGAATGAAATAAAAGTGCCAACAACTGCTAGGTTTGGGATGTCACATGCTAATTGTATCTCACTAGTAAGTACTGCAACTACAACTGGATGGTTAACTAAAACTGCTCACTACTTATGCTATCAGGATGACTCATGCTATCTATATCTGACTAGTAAAGGCTGCAACTATAATGGAATGAATAAAACTGCCAACTGTGTGAGTTCCTTGGTTTGACTTCCTCATTTGGTCTTGAGGGGGAAAGACCAGGATGGGTATGATTGGTGTTAGTATCAGGTTGGTCCCGCATAGGTCTTTCTTATCTCTCTCTGATAGCTGACAGTTGTATCGAGTCTCTATAGGTTGTTTAGTCTTTGCTTTGCTTGATCCACCATACCTATGTAGGCGAGAGCGCAATTCTAGCCTCGCTGTCTTGGCCTCAAGATCTTGACCGCTCTCTTTTTCCTTTGCCCTTTGTCGGCACCCCTTTTGTTTTAGCAGGTATGAGTTCAACGTTGTTAGCAGGGTTACCCTTCCGGCTTGGCCTGGGCAGGGTTATGGATGCCATTGTTTATTCTTCAGGGCTCTTAGCTCAATTTGCTTCTTATCCGTACTCGGATACTACATCGTTTTCAAGGTGATTTGGATCTTTGTACTGTATATTTGTATTCTTGACTCAGTGAGTTGTTGCTGTATATATATATATATATATCTGTTCTGTGGGTTCCATCGTGGACCATTGTGTAATGATATTACTTCGTTTTCCACCCGCATGAAAGTGCCTGGTGGGTGTCCTTGAATCGTTTCTATGCGGGTTTGGCGGGAAGCACTAAGACTTGCATAGGGCCGATTCGAGGGTGTTACATCCATCAACCATCCATGAGTCCCCCATTCATGAGTGAGTAATCCCCCGTTGTAGGCTATGGGGATTGTAGGGATTGGATGAGATTGTTCATGTAATGGCATCAGATTGTTAGGGCATGGTGCCTAGTATCTATTATTAGTGCTTTTTGACTTTGTTGCAACTTGTTATGCTTATTGCTTGTCACTAGGTCCCGAGTGCCATGATTTCAGATCTGAACATGTTATTGATTCATGATGATAGTATTGTTTGTGATCTTACCTGCAAGTTGTATACACATATTATTGTTTGGAACCAAAGGCCCCAAAGTGACAATAATCGGGATAACCAGAGGGAATGGCTGTGATATGAGGATTACGTGTGTTCATGGAGTGTTAATGCTTTGCTCCGGTGCTCTATTAAAAGGAGCACCTTAATTGCTAGTAGTTCCCTTGAGGACCCGCTACAAACGGGTTGGCAGGACAAAAGATGTTGTGCAAGTTCTCATTGCGAGCACGTATGACTATATATGGAACACATGCCTATGATTATTTAGTACTTGGATGCTTTACCTTATTTATCTATAAATTCCCTATATCTTGATTGCTATATGAATTGTCTTGTCCATGCAACGCCCGTCCATCCATCCCTATGCCTACTGCGCTTTAATTCTATTGTTTACTGCAATTGTTACTGTTGTCTTTACTTTTACTACTGCTTTTACTTTGCTATTGCGATTACAAAATTGTTGCTACTGATAAACTAATGCGAGCAACATTGTTTCCAGGTGCAGCTGAATTGACAACTCAGTTGTTAAGGCTTATAAATATTCTTTGGCTCCCCATGTGTCGAATCAATAAATTGGGTTTTACTTCCCTCGAATACTGTTGCGATCCCCTACACTTGTGGGTCATCAAGACTATTTTTTGGCACCGTTGCCGGGGAGCATAGCTTTATTTATCAAGTTCACTTGGAATCACTATTGTTCGCTACCATCAAGTCATCATGGGTAAATCTCGTGATGGAAAGGTTCCTATATTACCATCCACTACAAGGAGATGTACGGTTTTGAACACCTCTGTTACTCTTGATTCACCATCTGTGATGAGTAAGCTTCTTACACCACCACATACACATGCTACACATACTGCTACTTCTGCTAAATCTGAAACTTCTAATACTTATGATGCTTCTATTGTGCTTGATAAGAGTGGTTCATTAGGTCCTTTCCTAGATGCTATGATTTCTAGAACTATAGCTGTGAATACTGAAACTCATAATGAACAAACTACTACACCTGTCAGTTTGCTTGAGTCTATAGAGAGCTATGATATTGAAGATGGATATATAGAAATGACTGATGAATTTATTAAATAATGTAAAAATACTCATGGTAAAGTGCTATTAAGAGTCTCCTCGAGAGGCGTACAATAAAACCCAAATTATCTCCTAATGATAAGTTTGCTACATCTCCCATAAACATTAAAGATAAGGATTACGATTTCTCCCTTGATTTATCTTACATAACCATTGTTGAGAAAGAACCTTTTTGTGGGACTAAGAATGAAAGTGCTGTAGCACATATGACTGAGCTTTCTACCATGAGTGGCCTATTTTCTGATGATATTAAGATGCGCACCTACTTTGTTGCTAAAATTTTCCCTTTTTCACTGAAAGGAGAAGTTAAAGCTTGGTTTAATAATTTACCTCCTGGATCTATGATAGCCCTGATTGCTTGATTAGTACTTTCTTTCAGAAATATTTCCATCCTAGTGCTAGACATGCCATTTTGCAGGAACTTTTTGATTTTAAATAGGGAGAAAAAGAGATATTGCCTGAATCATGGGCAAGGTTTTGTGCATTGATTCATGCACAGCATGGATGTCCATTACCTAAAAATGAGCTTCTTGATATATATTATAATGGACTAACTGAAGAATCTAGGACATGCCTGGATAGTTGTGCTGATTGTGTTTTCAGGAAGAGAACTCCTAAAGAAGCTAAGGAATTAATGGCTAAAATAAGCAAGAATTATGATGACTGGACTTCACCTGAGTCAACTACACCTGAGTTAACTGTGCCTGAGCCAACACCAACACCAAAGAAGAGGGGAGTTATTGAACTAAATGATGAAGTGATGAAGGAAGCTAAGAAATGTCTTAAGGAGAAGGGTATTAAAGATGAAGATGTGAAGAATCTACCTCCTATAGAAGAATTATGTAAGCTAATCTCCCACTCATCCACTATTGAGGTACACTCCCTCCAACATTTTGATCAAGGTGATATTCCTTATTCTAAACCTCCTGATCAATGCTTAGAAGAATTTGATATTTTTGTTATTAAGCAATATAATTTTAATAAAAGGGTGCAAAATCATTTAATGGAAAACTCTAGAGCTATTATAGAGTTGAAGGATATTGTGGAAAGAACCTCTAATGATGTTAAAATGCTTGTTAAACGTTTCCAAATGGTTCAAATTCAAATTTATCAGCTTATTAAAGTACAAAAAGATTTGTTAGTGAATGCTGCTAAAGAAAAACATGCTTATGAAATTAGAACTAGAAGTGGTGCTGCCACCCAGGATCTTCTATATCCTGAGGAGCATCCTAAAAGAATTGAGCAGGATTCTCAACAAATTGAAAATAGTGGTACTTCTCCTAAGAAAAGGAAAAAGAAACATATAGCTATTGTAGAGTCTTCTGAACTTGCTGAAGATCCTAATAGTATATCTATCTCTAATGCTGAAACTGGGAGTGGTAATGAGAAAAATGATGCTCCTGATAAAGAAGAAATTGAAGAAGAACCTGAAAGGAATACTAAGTACACTAAGGAAGATTTTGTTGCTAATAAACATGGTAGTGAAAGAGAGCCTTGGGTCCAAAAACCTATGCCTTTCCCTGATAACAAACATAAGTCAAAGGAAGACAAACACTATAATAAGTTTTGTTAGTGGATGAAACCTTTATTCTTGCAAATTCCTTTGACTGATGCTATTAAATTACCTCCTTATTCAAAGTATATGAAGGATATTGTTTCTAATAAAAGGAAGATCCCTAATGAGGAAATTTCTACTTTGCTTGCTAATTATTCCTTCAATGGTAAGGTTCCAAAGAAACTTGGAGACCCAGGGATTCCAACTATTCCATGCTCTATTAAAAATAGCTATGTTAGAACTACTTTGTGTGATTTGGGAGCAAGAGTTAGTGTTATGCCTTTTTCTCTCTACAAGAGACTTCAATTGGAAAAATTAATACCAACTGATATATCTTTGCAAATGGCTGATAAATCTACTACTATTCATGTGGGTATATGTGAGGATGTTCCTATTCAAGTGGCTCATAATTGCTTGATATTAACTGACTTTGTTGTGCTTCAAATGCCTGAAGATGACAATATGTCTATTATTCTTGGGAGACCTTTTCTTAATACTGCAGGAGTTGTTATTAATTGCAATCAAGGAAAGGTAACTTTTAATGTTAATGACAAGGAGCATACCGTCTATTTCCCCAAGAAGATTGATAGGAATTATGGTTTAAATTCAATTGAAAATATTGAGGGCATCCAAGTTGGAGAAATATATTGTCCCATACCACGAGAAAAATATGAAACTATTATGATTGGGACTATTGCTATCAAGGTTGAAGTAACATAATCATTTAGTGGAATGCAAAGTTTTGTTTCATATAAAATTGTTTTGGTAATAAGACCTGATCAACGTTCTTAACAAAAGGATTTCAATGAACAAAATAATGCTTTCACCATGATTATCTTTGCTTACTTTTACTTTATCCATTTTAATTTTTGCTTTCACTTAGTTTACTTTTCTTTTGCTAGTTGCTTGCATATTAGAGTTTCTTAGAACTTCTGAAGTTTTAGTTTTGTTTTGTTATTGCATCATTCCAAAATCATATTTCTGCCAGAAAATTATCCATCAATACCTGAAAATTGCTAAAAAAATAAAGTGTCTCGAAAAATTCCAGAAAATTCATATTAAATTTTTACGTCAAAAAAGGGGCAGAGAAGTACCTGGAGTGACCCAGGGGGGCCCACCAGGCAGGCACACCACCTGGTGGCGCGGCCACACCAGGGGCACGCCTGGCCATGGTGTGGGCCACCCCTGGCCCTCCACTTACTCTCCCTCCTACCACTCCTTTCTCTCTCTTGAGAAAACACCAGTTCATTGCTCAAACCCGTGTTCTTGTTGTTCTTGCTCACGATTTTCGATCTCCTTGCTCAACTCATCTTTGCTGCTGATATTTGGAGCATTTGTTCTCCGGTATGTGACTCCTCCGCTTGTCCAAATAGATTTGTGATTAGTGGTTTATATCTTGAGTATTTAGCTACTGTAGGTGACAGGTTATATTTGGAGCATTTGTTCTCCGGTATGTGACTCCTCCGCTTGTCCAAATAGATTTGTGATTACTGGTTTATATCTTGAGTATTTAGCTACTGTAGGTGACAGGTCATGTGAGCTTGTAAGCTTGTTCAATGCTTAGAAAAATTGTTTTGATGCATGTTTAGGCCTCTTACAAGTCCCTATAAGTAGTTCCTTTCATTTTGTAATCACTTTGCAATCACTTGTATGATAGTTTTTCTAAAATTTCAGAAAAGGAGATGAATGAACACCAACTCAACCAACATGAATTAAGGGTGCCCGAAGTTATGAAGGTTCACCGTGAGGAGGAAGTCTTTCCTTCTATCTATCCATGCCCCGAATTCATGAGGGATGTAGGGATTTCTCAAGATTTCCATACTTTACTTGCTAATGCAGGATTGGAGCATTTTGTGGGAGATGAACCTTACCAATATGTGAAACTAACTATGTCTGTGGTGCAGGATTTTTGATTTAGTTGCTCCTTGCCTAACCCCATGGTTCATTACAAAATTTACAATATAGCTGTTGATCTCCCTTTTGATGACTTTTGTGCAGCTATTAAAGTACCACAGTGGGGTTCGTGTGAAAGGATTAGAGAGGACCTACACCACTCATGGACTTGTATGCAGAGATTTGCCAAGGGAGCAGCTTCTCAAAGGAGAGTGGTAAAATTCGTAATATTCATCTCCCGTTTATTCGATACGTTGCCTACTTTATTGCCAAGTGCGTTCTCGCTAGGAAAACTGCTAGTAAATTATCCTCATATGATCTAGCCTTCATCTTAGCTGCTTTAAAATGAGATAGGACTTATAATTTGGGTGCCTTGTTAACTTTCCGTCTTGCTGCTAACCACGAGAAAGGGGTAATTTGTGGAGGGCTCATCGCCTCTCGTTTATTAGCTTTGCATGGTGTAGTGCCTCATCGTTCAGACCTACAGTTTTCCATAGAGAGGCTTGACCTTAATTACATGATACAACATAAATCTGTTTCTTATTGGGCTAATTTGAGTGATTCATCTTATGAAATAACCTTTCTCAAGGCCGGTTGGAGAAGGGGTAAGTCCGAGCGTGTTGTTCTTTTGCCTGCGCCTGTTTTGTTTAACTTTGATACCAGGGTAGGATGGTCACTAACTGAGGAAGAGCTCGATACATATCTGGGGGAGCTCTCCCAGCAAGAGCAGGATACTGGAAGGGAGGTTACAGATGATTCGGTCCAGCCCTCGAATGAGGGGGAGTCTTCGTACCAGCAGCTTGCATATGATTGGGGAGCTTCTTCTTCTTCGCAAGGGCCTAACTACGATCATTCTTATGATGACCCGTCGGCCTGGAGTTCCTACCCGTGTTGGGGTTGATACCCACTTAGGCCAAAAGCCTAAGCTTGGGGGGAGGTACACCGACATCACACTCATCTACATATCATGTTCAGTCGGTACTTTGTATATTCACGTTTCGTTTTTCTTTTGAGTCTTCGTTCTTTCTTTATTTCTGCTTTCCAAAACACAAAAAGACCAAAAATATTTTCATTATTTCTCTTTGCTTGCTTATTTATCTTTTTTGCCTTGGTTTGTTTCTTTCTTTTAGCTTTGTTTTGATTATTCAAAAAACCCAAAAAGATTTTGCTTTGCTTGTTCTTCCCTTTTGTTCTTGCCTTTAAAAATCGAAAACCCAAAAATATTTGTTGTTCTTATCTGCTTTTGTAAAGTTCATTGCATAGTTCAGCGGTCCTCAGTGACTCCTTGGAGATTGGATTTATCTTATTATTCAAGTCACACAAGTGAAGGGCAATAATGAAGATTAATGCCAACTTGAGGTGTGGTAAGAGGCTGGTAATGAACTCTATTTGTTTTCATTTTTGTACATATACTCATCATTGTGGGCATGCTTAGTCTGTTCATGTAAGGTGTATGTTATCTATGGATGCTTAGTAGTTATTGATTTCTTATGATTAGCTCCAGCTTGCTAATGGTTTGTAGCATGTCATATGAATGTTTGCTTGCATTGTTCTATTCATAACTTGGTATGACATTGTGGTATCCTCCTCTGAATGTTTCGTTTGAATCGACTTGGCACATGCTCACGCATGCATATGACTGAAACAATAATCAGTTAAGCCTCGATGAATTATTTTGCCTCAGGGTTCTTGAATCACTTTCCTGCCATAATTAGTCATGTTTTGTTGCAAGCATGATTATGACAGTTATTGCTCTCTCGTTTGTCGCTCCCTTGCTATTGCTGGCCTTCACTTGCACTGAGTATGAGCTCTACTCGTGTTTCCAACTCCCCAAAACCAATATTGCCAAAAGTGTCCACCATACCTACCTATTAGCATCATTTTCTATTCCGTGCATATTCAGTATGCCTTGTTTTCTTCCGAATAAAATGTTTGCTTGTTATGAGAAAGTTAGTTAGTAAAGCTCTCACGAACTTGATGGCACACTTTATTTCTTGCACTTAATAAACCTGAACTATTGTGACTGTCCATGAAAGTTATATGCTTGCAAATTATAGGCTGGGAGTTAGTAGAACCGTGCTGTCACGGGGAACGCTTTCAACACCTGTAAATATATACCCAGTTGATATCATGCTCTTTTGTTTACAGATGTCGTCGGTGTGAAATAAAAAGGGCGCTTGTAAGTCCATGGAGTTATGTATATGTGTTAGAGAGACGCCTAGGCCGCTATCCTAAGCCATGCCTAATCATGGTGGAAACTTGCAGCATAACCATAGTGAGCAATCTATGAAGCTTTCTTCTTACAAAAAAAAGAGACATATTGAAAAGAGGAAAGAGAGAGAAAAGCACCATTTTCCCATGGTAAATAAGAAGACTGCTGAGATGCCCATTGTCTTCTTGCCTTGTCACTTTGCTATAGGATAGCTCCTATATCATGTGCAAGGGGTACCCCATTGGCGGTTCTCTATGATACGTATGTATTTACTATGACAAGAACTTACCGGTAACTAAAGTTGAGTAGCATGAGGAGCAGCTCTCGTACTCAAGGGACATGAGATTTCAAGTTTATGGTTTGTCAAGCATATAACTCATATTGGACCTCACTTTCACCTTAACCATTTAAAGATGCTTCTGATAGGGGCAATGAGAGCTCAAAGCTAATGAGTACCATACTTTCAGCATTTGGAAGCCTTTCAAACTTTTCAAAACCTTTTCACTTCCTTGTTGAGTCACCACTTATTCTATGAGCACTTTCTTGAGAACATAGTTGTCATTCTTAGTGTAATGTGCTTGTCTCAAAACTTGGTTAATTGTGTCATGACTTTAATGCTTGTATCTTTGATATCTTTACTTCTAGTCTTCACTTGAACTTCAGAGGTGCCTTGGCATTTATGTTTGCTCTACAATCAAAGGCAAGCGAGATACCACTCTATCATACCTTTTTATGAGCATTGCAATGTTGCCTATGTTTTTGTTTCATGCTACTTATTATTTTTGAGTTGGAATCTCTTCATAGCTTGCAATGACTATTAAGTAAACTTATTTGCATACTATTTATTATGAATTGCATAAATACTTTTGCTATTGTTTCTCCTCTAAACTTGTGCGATTTGGATACAACTAACACGGATTGACGCTATTTTCAGCAGAATTACCTTGGTGTCTAGTTTTTGTGCAGAAAATCAACTATCAGGAAAAATCTCGGAAAATATGCCAAAAATCCTATTTCACCAGAAGACTCGCGGAGCCAGAAGACGAGACGGAGGAGGGCCACGAGGGGCCCACACCCCCTGGCCACGCGGGCCAGCCCAGGCCACGCCTGGGAGGGGTGTGGCCGCCTCGGGCACCCCCTCGGCCTCCCTCTTTGCCTATAAGATGCCCCTTGACCTAAAAACTCAGGGGGGGTCGACGTTTTTCCAGATAGAGTTCCGCTATGCTGCCACCACCAGATACCACAATTCGGAACCAGAAAACTCCGTTCTGGCACCCTGTCGGGATGAGGAATTGGCGGAGATCATCGCCATCATCATCACCATCGCTTCTCCATCAACCATCCATGATTCCCCCATTCATGAGTGAGTAATCCCCCGTTGTAGGCGATGGGGATGGTAGGGATTGGATGAGATCGTACATGTAATGGCATCAGATTGTTAGGGCATGGTGCCTAGTATCTATTATTAGTGCTTTTTGACTTTGTTGCAACTTGTTATGCTTAATGCTTGTCACTAGGGCCCGAGTGCCAGGATTTTAGATCTGAACATGTTATTGATTCATGATGAAGTATTGTTTGTGATCTTACCTGCAAGTTGTATACACATATTATTGTCCGGAACCAAAGGCCCCGAAGTGACAATAATCGGGATAACTGGAGGGAATGGCTGTGATATGAGGATTACGTGTGTTCATGGAGTGTTAATGCTTTTCTCCGGTGCTCTATTAAAAAGATCACCTTAATTGCCAGTAGTTCTCTTGAGGCCCCGCTGCAAACGGGCTGGTAGGACAAAAGATGTTGTGCAAGTTCTCATTGCGAGCATGTATGACTATATATGGAACACATGCATATGATTATTTAGTACTTGGATGCTTTACCTTATTTATCTGCAAATGCCCTATATCTTGATTGCTATATGAATTGTCTTGTCCATGCAACGCCCGTCCATCCAACCCTATGCCTACCGCGCTTTAATTCTACTGTTTACTACAATTGTTATTGCTGTCTTTATGTTTACTACTGCTTTTACTTTGATATTGCTATTACAAAACGGTTGCTACTGATAAACTACTGCAATCAAGATTGTTTCCAGGTGCAGCTGAATTGACAACTCAGTTGTTAAGGCTTATAAATATTCTTTGTCTCCCCTTGTGTCGAATCAATAAATTGGGTTTTACTTCCCTCGAAGACTGTTGCGATCCCCTACACTTGTGGGTCATTAGATATGCAGCATATGGGTGGGAACCCTCAACGTCCCACGATAGTTCTGGCATCTGAACGGTCTATACTAACCATTGCCGTAATTCAAGATCTGGGCATGGCGTACACCAAGGAGACATGCGAGGTGATGTCTACGCACGCTTCTATTCTTGTAGACAGTGTAGGGCCTCCAAGTGCAGAGGTTTGTAGAACAGTAGCAAGTTTCCCTTAAGTGGATCACCCAAGGTTTATCGAATTCAGGGAGGAAGTGGTCAAAGGTATCCCTCTCAAGCAACCCTAGAATCAATATACAAGAAGTCTCTTGTGTCCCCAACACACCCAATACACTTGTCAGGTGTATAGGTGCACTAGTTCAGCGAAGAGATAGTGAAATACAAGTAATATGGATGATTATAAGTGGTAATTGCAATCTGAAATAAGAGTGGAAGCAAGCAAACATGTAATAGGACTGATTGTAAACGGTGTTTCAATGCTTAGGAACATGGCCTAGGGATCATACTTTCACTAGTGGACACTCTCATATAAATATTTTCTCTTCATTATGTTACCCTGAACTACTCTCCGATTGGACGATGTAGGGCTATAACAACACACCTTAAAGTTCGCATTCCCCATCTAGATAACCCCTCACTGTCACCTTGAGTGCTAGATGGTTCCAACAAACACCACAATCTCATAGAGACATCCAACTCAAATTATACTCATGATAAGTATTTATGTAACCTTAGCCAAAGTGCCAAACGGTGTGCAAACTGTCAACTTCACACACGTGGGGATAAGCAGAGATCAATTAAAGCACTTGAGTAGCAGAATAGATCTATAGATTACAAAGCTCATGATCTCATAAGATCACGCATAGAGAGAGAGATGAACACATAGCTACCGGTATAGCCCTTAGCCTCGAGAGAGAACTACTCCCTCCTCATCATGGGAGTCAGCAACGGCGATGGAGATGGCGGTGGAGTCGATGGAGATGGATCCGAGGGCACTTCCCCATCCCAGCAGGGTGCCGGCATAGAGACTTCTATCCCTCGAATCTCCTCTTCGGTGGCAGCGGCGCTGCAGAACTTTTCGTGGAATTCTGATCTTGTCCCTAGGGTTTTCGTCCCGGGAGGCTTTTATAGGCGAAGAGGCAAGGTCGGTGGGTGCTCGAGGCAGCCACACCACCCCTGGCACGGCCTGGCCTAGCCCGCGCCACCAGGTGGTGTGGGCCCCTCGTGGCCCCTCTCTGTCTCGTCTTCTGGCTCCATGAGTATTCTGGTAAAATAGGAACTTTGGCTTTTGTCCCGTCCAATTCCGAGAATATTCCTTTACGAGCTTTTCTGAAACCAAAAACAGCAGAAAATAGGCAACTGGCACTGTGGCATCTTGTTAATAGGTTAGTTCCCGAAAATGTATAAAATTATCTCAAAATGTGGACAAAACATAAGAAAGTAGATATAAAACAAGAATGGAACATCAAAAATTATAGATACGTTTACAATGTATCAACATCCCCAAGCTTAACTCCTGCTCGTCCTCGAGTAGGTAAGTGGTAAAAAAGAATAATTTTTTAGGTGACATGCACCATCACAATCTTGATCAAGGTATTTGTAAAACATTGATAGCTTGGATCATAGTACTCTAACATAGACATGAAAGATATAGTTCTAACAATAAGACATAGCAACTATGTTGTAACATGAAAAGGTAAAAACAAAAGATTCATGAATAACAATGCTTTGAAAGACGTTTGTTTGTTTCACCTATAGAAAACATAATGAGAACGGTATTCAGCTTGTCCCTCATGGTGTAGCAAAACATAAATGCATAGGACACCTTTGTAGCATCCCAATTGTCTAACAATTGCAATGCTACTATCCTAGTCTATATATATGCTACTTCCTACATATAATTGTTGCATCATAATTATATCATGCTCATGTCATCATGCCACCTTGCATTTGAGCATCATATAAAACCCTTTTCCATTTGGTTCTTCTATCATGTGCATTATGAATTGTATTTGGCTCTTGATATATTGTATTTGGTTCTTGATAAATGCTTGATGCCCAAGTTGAGTTGGGGGCATATCTTTTATTCAACTCCATCACCTTTCTTTGTCACCACCTTATAATTCCACCATCCTAGTTAACCATGAGCTTTTATCTTTTCTTTTGGGCATTTAATCTAGCTCATGTGGGTTGGGATGGATCCAATTCTATTTTCCACATGTTGGTAATGCATGGGAATCATGCCATGTTACATTACTATTGTTTTCACAAGAATAAAACATGGCATTTAAAGCTCATGTATGGGCCATGCACACTTGTTTTCACCTCTTTCCTTTCTCTCTTTTAATCTCACTTGGTTTTGGTTAAATTGAATCAAACCCTAACAACTCTATATCTTCCTTCCACCCTCTTTTTGATCCATCATGCATGTATGTGTTTTTACTTGGCAAATACAAAAGCATCAAACCTCTCTCTCTCATCCTCACCTTCCTCTTCCTTTTCACCTCCATCCATGCATGATCATGTGGGTCATAACTAAACCCTAACCCCACCTCCTTACCATGTCACCCCATGTCATCCCCCCCTTGCTTGATCTTGGTTGGACCATGTCAAACCCAAAACCCTAACCTACACCTTGCCCTACCCTAAACCTCATCTCTCTTTCTCTCTAACCCGAGCCTCACCCCACCACTTGTCCTCACCATGTCGAGCCCCTCCTTCTCTCTCTGCCCATGGGGACCCACCCCCATGCTAGCTACCCTCTCTAAGCTAACACCACCCCTCTCTAACCTAACCCTAACCCGAGCTACCCCCCTAACCTAGCTAAACCCTGACCCTCCCTTTCTCTCTCTCTCCCTGCCATGAGGCCCCAGCCCGAGCCTCTCTCCTGCCCTGTCCTCTCCTCTCTGCTGGCCCACCGGCAGCCCCTCTGCCTGGCCTCCCACGTCGTGCACGTGAGAGCGAGGCAAAAGGTGGCTGAAGCCACCTTTACACACCATCGCCCCCACGGCATCTCCCAGCGCACTTCCCTCCTTCTTATCCCCCTACCGACCCCTGCCGTACCCCAAACCCTTCCCCTGGCCTCGCATCGCAACCCCTCTCCTTCCCCGCTACCTTTTCTCCATCGCCGGAAACACATCGGCCTACTCCATCTCCCCCACGAAACAGCCGGTGGCGTGACGCTTTTGGTTGTCGGGGGAGCCGCTGCGGTCCTTGTCGACGTCCCTGCGCGCTCGAACAAGGAGAAGCCGACGCCCCGGTGTGCTGTTCACCAATGCCCCGCCGCAACCCTAGCTCCCCGGCCGTCTGCTTCCTCGTTGCTCCGACGAACCCCATCCCGATCCACCTCCACCGACCTCTCCACGGTGAGTCCCTCTACCGCTCGGACATCCTCTCCCTCTCCGTCGTGTCGACCTCGCCGCTTCGCGAACATGCGTGCAAGGGCCGGGCGCTGCTGTTGTTTGTCGCTGCGCCTAGCAGACGGCTTAACCAGCCGCCATCCGCCCCTCTGTCAACCTCCCTACCCCTACCGCACTGGCTCTGTTCTCTGCGCGCTCGCCGTGGTCGCGGGTTCGAACCCCGCACCGCGCACCGTCTCCTGCCGTGCACGGATCTGTCCCTCCATCAGGGAAGATCCATAGTGCGCGCGCACTTTGCGTAAAACCCCCCCATCTTTTTATTGCTAACCCGCAATCCATCGGGCCCACCAGTCAGCCCCTCTAACTCTTTAGCAGAAAAGCCCCCCAGGTTCCAAAAACCCTAACCCGCAGTCCCGGATCCACCACGTGTCGCCCACCGGCTGGCCAGTGATGGACCCATGATCTGTTGGACCCACATGTCTCTGGGCTAGCCTCTATGCCGGTGTAAAAGGTTTTTATGCTGTCGTTCCGCTTACAGTCGGCTGGCCCACCTGCTCGTGGCTGGGGCTAGTTCTCATGCAGGTGTAAAAGTTTTTCTGTTTATCTGTTTTATTTAAATTTTTCAAAAAATGTTTAAATACAAATTCAAATCTGTTTTTAAATAACTTTAAAATTATAAATCCAAATAATGCAAATAATATATGTTTTGGAATCAGAAAATGTGAGGAATTCAAATATGCTATTCAAAATATTAATTGAACACTTAAAATTTTCGAGATGATTAAAATTACAATAAAATGCCCTTTTCTTAATAAATTAATAACTTTAAATCTATAACTCCAAATTTGACAAATAATATGTCTAAATCGATCAGCGCGATGAGCCCGTTCTAACTATGCATTCCATGTTCTGAATTGCAGCATGCATCATATAAATATTAAGTGGACAGCAACTTATACGAGAGCAAACCGGACTAAAAACTCAATAAAATGCCTTAATCTTGTACCCCACACCTCACCCATGCCATGCTACATTATTGCCATGCAAATTGTGCATCATTCATCATGGCATGCTTGTTTGCTTGTCGCATTTTAATTCATATGCTTGTGCACTTTATTTGTGTTGGCCCTTGTTTGTTTGGTTCTTCTTCGAATAGACGCCGAGCAGGGGATATATCAGGAATCCCAGGAGCACTACCCAGATCCGTCTCCCGCTTCAACTGAGCTGCCAGGCAAGCACTACCACATGCTTGCATACATATAGTACCTATTGCCTCTATCTTATTCTTGCATCATTGAGTCGCGATTGCATTAAATTGAATCACAAGTACTGTATAGCCTTTACTTTTAAACCCCACTGAAGCTTGTTCCTCCATCCCATGAGCCATTACTACAGGAGTTGTTTGAGCCATGCGGGTAGTAGAACAGCATGTGTAGGGTATGTGAGTGTCTGATGAATAACGAGGTACCTAAACAACTTAACCTGAGTAGTAATGGGATAACAAATGAAAGTGGCACCAGTGAGCAATATCTGCTAGTTAGTTTTTCATGCTCACTTGTGTCCCGTAGGACCCCGAGTACTTGATTCCTGTTCCTTGACTATTCGCACTATCCACATCCGGGAGGCCTTATGGACCCCCCTGAGCCAGAGCTTGATTCATTCTTATTTCTTGGGGCCACAAAGTAGTTTGGGGCTTTATTACTATCATGTACTTATGCCATGCTTTACTGCTTTATTTAAGATTGTGCGTGGAGCACCTGTACTGTTTTGGATCGTGGAATGTTTTCGCGGTATCGACAAGCCCAGTCACACTTTTGGGTTCCCAGTCGTTTACAGCCATTGACACAAACCTTGGGTCTGTCTCGGAGCCGGCCAACTTCGTTGCGGGTAGCTTAATGGGGTGGCCCCCTGAAATATTTCTGAATCCTGTGATCGCTTTGTCGTGAATGCCTCATTGGGTTTTGAGTTGGTTTTTCCGAGGTTGATCGAGTGTGTGTTGCTATTTGTGCACCCCTGCAGGGTAAATCTTTCTGAAAGCCGTGTCCGTGGTTATGGACGACTTGGAGCACAGTTTCTCGATCATAGACAAGTATAACTAAAGTACCGCTTCTAAATTGACTAAGTACCTGACTAGTAAATAGTGCAATACTCATGGAATGGTTAATAAAACTGCCGACGGATGGGGGTTGTTCGTCTGCTTTCTCGTTGGTAAGCGAGAAGGAGGATGGATCTGTTAATTATATTGTTATAACTGTTGTTCCTAATTAACGGACATCCGTCTATCATTGGTTAGGCGGATGGTTAGCGAGTATCTATATACTTGTTAGTTATTATCTTTTGCTGCAATTGCGTCACCCCAGGTAATGTCCCCTTTAGAGGCATAAAGACTTGCTGAGTACCCCTAGGGTCTCACACGATAAATTGTTTGATTCATATGAGCAGGTGTACTCGCAAGATGGATACTGGGTGGAGGAGACGGATGATGTTGGCAACGATCACTCGGTGTAGAGATTCCGGGAATGGGGATCTGTGAGATCTGTGGGCGAGATGTGTTTATTTATGTGGCATCTTATGCCGATTTGCTTCTTATCTGTACTCGGATCTTTTTTTCCGCTTCCGCCTGATACTCTGATGTTTGATGTATGAGGAGCTATCCTAAAATACTGTCTCTATCTAGGATATTTGGATCTTGCCGTATGGCGTTGCAATATTTCTATTTCTTTTAGATGGAATGGCTCTAAGGACTGTTGTATGTGGCTTGCATACATACTCACTTGTGTATGTAGTTGATCCCTTCGCCTGCCAATTACGCCACTCGTTCTTGTCCCGATGTCTGAAAGTGGTTAGAACGGCCGAAAGGTCTACCTGTGAGTGGCCCTTGGGCCCTACCGTACTATTTTAACCACTTTCGCTCATCCAGGCATGTAACTAAGAGCATAATTCCCCGAGGTAGTTACAACCTTCAAAGTTCATAAGGGTGACTAGATACAAATAGTTTAAGAACAAGCAATATCAAAGTTATGAATCAATCAACAAGTTTTGGGACAATGCACATTAAACTAAGAATGATCACTATGCTCTCTCAATTGGTGAATAAAGATAGAAGATGGAGACTCATCATAAAAGTAAAAGAAAGGCCCTTCACAGAGGGAAGCAGGGATTTCAAGTCTCATAAAGAGCTTCCAAAAATTATGGTACTTATTAGCTTTTAGCTCACATTGCCCTATGATAAGAATCTTTAGGTGATTAAGGTTAAAGTGACGCAAATATGAGGATATGCTTGACAAGTTATAAGTTGAAAATCTCATGCCCCTTGCTTACGAGTACCGAACCTCATGCTACTCAACTTTAGTCACGAGTAAGTTCTTGTCATTGTAAGTACATGTGTATCATAGAGAACCGCCAACGGGGTACCCCTTGCCCCATGATACAGGAGCTTTCCCATATCAAAATGACAAGGCAACAGACAATGAGCAATCTCAATGATCTTTTTATTTGCTTTTTGCATAGGTTTTTTTAGGATGCCTCACAAATTTCTCACTATGGTTATGCTACAAGTTTCCACCATGATTAGGCATGGCTTAGGCTAGCCGCCCAGGCGTTTCTCTAACACATATACAAACTCCATGAGCTTACAAGCTCCCCTTTTATTTCACACCGCCGGGATCCATAAGCAAAAGAACATGATATCAACTAAATAAAGTGCAATGTTGAAAGCGTTCCCCATGGTAACATGGTTCTGCTAATTCACAACTTACAAAGCGAAAGCATATACGCAACATAGATGGGCACAATGGTTCAAGTTTATTAAGTGCAAGAAAGTAAAGTGTGCCATCAAGTTTGTGAGAGCTTTAATCACTAATTTTCACATAACAAGTTTAATTTGGAAGGTAGATAAAAACATGAATATACTTGGAATAGAAATAATGCTAATAGGTAGGTATGGTGGACTCTTTGGAATAACTTGGTTTTATTTGGAGTTGGATGCATGAGTGGAACTCATACTTGTTACATGTGGAGGCTAGCAAAAGACTGGGAGCGACCAACTAAGAGAGCAATGATGTCCATAATCATGCAAAGAGACAAAACATTATTAATTAAAGCATAAAGTGATATTAAAAGTCAAAAACTAAATGATCATAGAGGCTATGGTGACTTGGTATAGTCTTAACATGGTGTGATCATGCGCCAAGTCAACCCAAATAAAGCATCAAAGGAGAATACCACAATATTATGCTTTTATATGCTAAAAGAACGCATGATTATTTCAAGGCATTAAGAAATCTCAATTGTTTGTAACAAGTCATGCTACAGCAATAATCACTAAGGATAAAGTCAAAGCAATATCAAACATGACATGATAAACTCTAGGCCACAGTCAAAACAAGACTCCTTTTATACCACTTATAAGCATGAACTTTCCGACCCTTTTCCAATCCAAATCAACTTATTTGAAACTATGTATGAATGTGGGGGTCCAACCAATTTATTTAAGCAAACTAAGCAAAAGAAAACTAAAAGAAAAAACAAAGACTCTCCAAGAACAACACAATTGTGCATGAAACAATAAAAATGAAGTGTTTGGAAGAAAACCTGAGATTTTTATTGATGAAGAAGGGGATGCCTTGGGCATCCCCAAGCTTTGACGCTTGTACTTCTTGAATATTTCTTGGGGTGACACGGGTGGAATCCCCAAGCTTGAGCTTTTGTCCATACTTCATCTTATCACATTGTTCTTCCCTGCACTTTAAAATTTCCTTCATACAAAACTTCACACAATCTTCATTAGCAACATTAGTGTATTCAAGATAATAAGTCTTTGGGTTTAGTTTCAACACAAGTAAAACTTCCATTAAAACACAAGCTACTGTAGCATTCCTTCTAAAATCTCAACTGATCAAAGAGAACTCAAATAGAAAGAGATTAAGAAGCAAATGCAAATAATGGCAGAAATCTGTCAAAACAGACCAGCAGGTAAAAACCGATTTTTTCGAAAATCTTCTGTTGCTCAAATCGAAAAGTGCAAAACTACCGAAAGTTAGATAATAACCTGGGTCATACGAACAAACAATTACAGCTCAATCCGACATACTGAGATTTTTCACGATTTTTTACAGTGAAGCACAAAAATCTGTTTCAGGACAGCAACTTTCCCAAGTCTTACTTCTTTCATTAGAGGTTATTCTTGGCACAAAAACCAAACAAAAAGTATAAGGAGAGGTTATTACAGAGGAAATAACTTCCAAGACTCAACAAAAGAAAAACTTACTGAATAAAAATTTGGGTTATCTCCCAATAAGTGCTTTTCTTTAACGCCTTTGAGCTAGGCTCGGTAATTTTTGAGAAGATGCTCACATAAGAAATATGAATTGAAGCAAAAGAGAGCATCAAGGAGCAAATATGATACACATTTGAGTCTAATCCACTTCCTATGAAAAATAATCTTGTAAATAAACAAGTCATGAAAGCACAAAGAAACAAGCATAGGAAAGCAAAACAAGTGCAACTTCAAAATTTTCAACATAAAGAGGGGAAACTTAATATTGTTGAGACACATAAAACCATGTTTCCCTCTCTCATAATAACTTTCAGTAGCATCATGAATAAAATTAACAATATAACTATCACATAAAACATTCTTATCATGAGCCACATACATAAAATAATTATTACTCTCCCTATAAGCATAGTCATTCTTATTAATTGTAGTGGGAGCAAATTCAACAAAATAGCTATCATTATTATTCTCATCACCATAATCATCAAATATAGGAGGCATATTGTAATCATAATTAATTTTCTCCTCAATAGTAGGTGGACTGAAAATAACATACTCATCATTGTAATCATCATATATTGGAGGCATAGTATCATCAAAGTAAATTTTCTCCTCCATGCTTAGGGGACTAAAAATATCATTTTCATAAAAACTAGCTTCCCCAAGCTTAGACGTTTCCATAGCATTAGTAACAAAGGTGTTCAAAATATTCATACTAATAAAATTGCTATTAGCATGCAAAGAAAGTTCCATGGGTTTTTTAATTTTCTTTTCAAACCACTTATGTTCTACCTTAGGAAAAATACTAAAAAGCTCTCTAATTTTGTTATTGTTTTCCATTAAGCCTAACTAGTGAAAATAAAAACAAGAAACAAAACATATAATTGCAGCATCTAAAGGAAATAACTTCGAGCACTCACACACCAGCAACAGTACTAGAAGATAGCTTAGTAGCCAGAGGATGTGAGTACCTTTTACCTTACCTCCCCGACAACAGCGCCAGAAAATAGTTTGTTGTCTACGCACGCTTCTATTCTTGTAGAAAGTGTTGGGCCTCCAAGTGCAGAGGTTTGTAGAACAGCAGCAAGTTTCCCTTAAGTGGATCACCCAAGGTTTATCGAACTCAGGGAGGAAGTAGTCAAAGTTATCCCTCTCAAGCAACCCTGCAATCAAGATACAAGAAGTCACTTGTGTCCCCAACACACCCAATACACTTGTCAGGTGTATAGGTGCACTAGTTAGGCGAAGAGATAGTGAAATACAAGTAATATGGATGATTATAAGTGGTAATTGCAATCTGAAATAAGAGTGGCAGCAAGCAAACATGTAACAGGACTGATTGTAAACGGTGTTTCAATGCTTAGAAACAAGGCCTAGGGATCATACTTTCACTAGTGGACACTCTCATATAAATATCTTCTCTTCATTATGTTACCCTGAACTACTCTCCGGTTGGACGATGTAGGGCTATAACATCACACCTTAAAGTTTGCTTTCCCCATCTAGATAACCCTTCACTATCACCTTGAGCGCTAGATGGTTCCAACAAACACCACAATCTCATAGAGACATCCAACTCAAATTATACTCATGATAAGTATTTATGTAACCTTAGCCAAAGTGACACACGGTGTGCACACTGTCAACTTCACACACGTGGGGATAAGCAGAGATTAATTAAAGCACTTGAGTAGCAGAATAGATCTATAGATTACAAAGCTCATGATCTCATAAGATCATGCATAAAGAGAGAGAGATGAACACATAGCTACCGGTAGAGCCCTTAGCCTCGAGAGATAACTACTCCCTCCTCATCATGGGAGTCAGCAACAGCGATGGATATGGCGGTGGAGTCGATGGAGATGGATCCGAGGGCACTTCCCCATCCTGGCAGGGTGCCGGAACAGAGACTTTTGTCCCCCAAATCTCCTCTTCAGTGGCGGCGGTGCTGCAGAACTTTTCGTGGAATTCTGATCTCGTCCCTATGGTTTTTGTCCCGGGAGGCTTTTATAGGCGAAGAGGCAAGGTCGGTGGGTGCCCGAGGCGGCCACACCACCCCCTAGCGTGGCCTGGCCTGGCCCACGCCACCAGGTGGTGTGGGCCCCTCGTGACCCCTCTCTGTCTCGTCTTCTGGCTCCGTGAGTCTTCTGGTAAAATAGGAACTTTGGCTTTTGTCCGGTCCAATTCCGAGAATATTTCTTTATGAGCTTTTCTGAAACCAAAAATAGTAGAAAACAGGCAACTGGCACTGTGGCATCTTGGTAATAGGTTAGTTCCAGAAAATGTATAAAAGTATCTCAAAGTGTGGACAAAACATAAGAAAGTAGATATAAAACAAGCATGGAACATCAAAAATTATAGATACGTTTACAACGTATCACGAGGTCGTGAAGGTGGCAGCGATTGGCTTGGATCTTAGACTGGGCCTCGTACCAAGGAAGTGTGAACGAGCCTATAACTCGGATGTGCAACAAAGCTAAGGTCTCTCATGGGTAAAGCAACGCACCTCTGTAGAGTGTAAGAACTATGACATGTTACTCCATGTTCTGGGAAGGAGCTACGAACTCGGCAGGAAAGGAACTCCATAAAAGTTCTGGTCAACCTGTGAAGGTTGTTGGACATAGTTTTCAGAATAAAAGGAACCTTTGAAGAAATGTTTACAAAAACCTGCATTGCCTACGACCTTTGGTCTATGGCTGTAGAGATAGTGCATCATACACTCCTTTTTAGTGAACTTACTAAGTACGCTCGCACTCAACCGTACCTTCTTAACTGTTGCTAGGTTCTAAGCCGTTGAAGACGACGTAAACACCAACTTATGCTCAAGAAGCCATCATCGATAGCTCATTGTTCTTCAATAAAGTCAACAAAGTCAGCATATACCTCAACCAAAGTGAAGATGAAGTTCCTGATTAGCTAGGAGTAGATGCTCTAGCCATAAAACCTACTTCTGTAGAGCATTGCAATAGCAGCAATTGCAAGCCAATTAATTTATATGCTAGTCTTAGTCACTAGATAGTTCTGAGTTGTTATATCTGGTTCTTCTTTGTAAGAAGTTTCTTCCTTCCTCTTTAACCTAGAATGTTCTCTGGATCTTTTGTAAAGAGTCGAGTTGTAATCTATAGTCATGTCTTGGATCTGCTGTGTTTCTGTTGTACCACTCTGAGGGATGTAATACTAGTGAATGGTGTTTCATTGGTGTTATGTCAACGACTATAGTGTACTACATCATGCAGTGGTATGCTGGGTCACCACAAGTAGCATGTAAGATATATATATGCGGTAATCATTATTATAGCAAAATATGCACTACTTACCCCATAAGTGTTGATTACATCATCAGACATCTACAAAAGAGGTGGTATGGGAGCAAAATGTACAATTGGATGGCAATGAACTAACAATTTTCAATCGAGGTGTATTTTCCTACATAGATTGATGATTGATGATTCCTACATACCAGTTAAAAAGATGGACGAATTTTATCCTATCTAAGAAATGGGGAAGGAATAATCCAAAATATGAGAAACTAGATCCACAAATTTATACTGCAAATTAGAAGACAAGGTTGAAAGATCTTTCAATGTGTACCTATGTTGACGTCTTGACCTGCTCCAAATTCCAGGGGATGGAAATAAATTGGAGAAGTTTTGGGCCTCGCCTTTTGTCCACTTCATTGTTACCTTCGAAGAAGCAAGAACATAGTGAGAGAGAGAGTTTGCTCGAGAGAAAGGTCAGGGCAGAGAGAAGAGCACGTGGAGGGAGTGGCTCGTGTGTGTGAAAGAAAGGGGAAAGGTCAAAAAGGCTTCTCACGTTTCTCCATACGATCTTCTATGAGCAGCTGCCATGTGTAGTGTATAGCGCCTGAGAAATGGAAATAGAAGGAATACACAACTATATGTCTAATAAAATCCTAGGGTCTTAAAGCTTTTTAGAATATCCCTGCGCCCGCTGGTCTAGCTAGACCCATTGTTACGCATCCAACTCTGGGGTTCCAGAGCTTCATTTACGCCGACGAGTGTGCATCCCCCTTCTTTCGAGTGGAAGTGGTGTGCATCCCCCTTCTTTATCTTCTACTGCTTCTCGGCTCCGCTAGAGAAGGCAAGGGAACAAGGGCAGAAAGACATGCTGGTGGTGACGAATCGGCGGTGGAAGCCAGGAGGAGCATTGTAGTGCTCACCTACGTCAATTGATACTTGGGTGGCCGTAATTGAGGAGGATGTACTCAGCAGCAGTAGCTTCACGGGAAAGAGAGCAAATGGGGATCATATGGTCTATGCGAGGAGCACTAAGGATGCTCCTGACTCTTGTCACGTGCGTGTTGTGTGCTATGTGCATGTACGATGTCTACATTGGTTGAACGTGATTATTGTTTCTTTACTTAATAAAATATAATGATAAAAATTATAAATCGAACAAAAGGCTAAACCAGATCCTACAAAATGATAAGACAAACTAAAAAATCTATTTCATAATTACTTGCAGCATTTAGAACATAATGGACAAATCTAAGTAATGAGTTCATATGACACAACAACTTTATTACCTTAATTTAGGTTGTGAATCTGAAGAACATTCACACTATGGACAACGCTTTCAAAATTTCTAAGAAGCTCCTATAGTGAGCTTTGTGTTAGATATAATAATGTCTTCTCTTCATGTAACCTATGGCATATCTTTTAAGTGATCCTTTACCTTATGTGATATACTTATGTCCTTGATATTTTTGGATCTCGAAACATTTTCATATGGTTTGTATCCTATATAGTTGATCTATATAAAGATTTAGACATCGATTAACCATCCAATTTGTATTAAAGGAAGACCTTTGTATGGCAGAGCAATACGGTGTGTTCTAAACTTAAGTCATGACTACTTATGTGTAATATATTACCATATTTATGACCTCTATTTATTCACGTACCATTTTTCATCGATTTGTATTAATGCTTAACATTGCGTTTTACCAAATCGTTTATGAGTGAAAAAGGTAGGGTCGTGCAGAAAGCCACATTGTATGCTTAATATACAGATTTACACAATGTTTAACAGTGTGAAAGATGGGGAAACGCGAGTGGGTGGAAGTAAATACCAACAACCAGTCATACCTCCGTCGCGTCAACCGGTGGCCGCCTTGAGAGACGAGATGTCTAACGAGTAAGCAACATCATTAAAACCGACAGTGTGAGTGTGGCATCCACCCACTGGCCAAGTGGACATTGATTACTTTCATTTTGTGAACACAAGAGAACTACATACAATTCATAAAGAGAATATTATTTTCCCAATTTTTAGTGTTCTACAATAAATAGAAAATAGAGCAAGAGCCACGGACGTGCACCAAGGCACACCCCTAAGTCTACTAACTATGGCCAGCCACTGGCTTGAGAATGGAAACCGAAAGTACATGCACGCAGGTGTGCAACTTTGTTGTTGGTTAAATGCAACTCAGAAATCATTAGAATGTAGGGGTAGTACATACTCCCTCTGATCTGAAGTAGGTGTTGGAGATTTAGTACAAACATTTCATTAAAATAGTACTAAATCACCAATACTTATTAAACAGTACTAAATCACTGACACTTATTGTTGAGGGCAAACCTCGAAGGTGGCCTGATCTTTCACGAATTCCGTTCAAATTGAGGGCGGAGTGCGGGGGAAGGAGAGGCGGAAGAACATGACAAACTCACGCACGAAGAACACGATGAACACACACACGCAAAACCACGATACACACCAATAGCTCATGTCGGTGGTGACCGGTCTGGTGCAATCCCTAGGATCAGCATCAGGCGGAGGACTCTCTCTCTCTCGAACCGGCATGGTGAGTAGGGAGACTCGGTGAGATCTTGACATCTAGGCAAAGGGACTCCGATGCCTAGGCCTTGTACAACATGGAGGCATGATGCAAACTCCAACGAGGTTTGGGATATTTGGTGCTCCTTTATCAAAGGAGCATGAGGCAAGAACTAGATAGATCCACAAGGGGTTTCCACTAATTCCAAATATCATGCCTAGGGTTTAGAATAGAGGTGGGGGACTATATATAGGCTAGCCACAAAGTCAGGGGTACTTTAGGGATAATAGATAAGTTCTGGATGGACTAAGGGGTACATGGGTCGAAGGCCAAAAGGCCTTTTACATGCTTGGCGACGCTCGGTCCGGAGACTCCGGTGTGGTGGACCAGAGACTCTGGTCTGGGCTGGAGATTCCGGTCGGTCTCCGGTCCATCTCCGGAGTGGCCATCGGGCTGTCCTCGAGCTCGATTCGGGGGTCAGACCAGAGCTGGGTCGGAGTCTCCGGGGTCTTTAGGCTAGAGACTTTCATGGACCGGAGGCTCCGGTGTGCGCAGACCGGAGACTCCGGTCTGAGCAGCTCGAATGGCTTCTGCTTCATGCCCTGCTCCTTGTCCTCCATCCTTGGGTGCTATGTTGGAGCTTCGTACCTGATGATGCATAGAGTAGTTGCATGAAGTAGCACACCATTGATATGTTGTAAACGTATCTATAATTTTTGATGTTCCATGCTTGTTTTATATCTACTTTCTTATGTTTTGTCCACACTTTGGAGTATTTTTACACATTTTCTGGAACTAACCTATTAACAAGATGCTATAGTGACAGTTGCCTATTTTCTGCTATTTTTGGTTTCAAAAAAGCTAGTAAGGAAATATTCTCGGAATTGGACCGGACAAAAGCCAAAGTCAATATTTTACCCAAAGCAACACGGAGTCCGGAGGGGAGACAAAGCGGGGAACCCGGGCAGCCACACCCTAGGGTGGCACGGTCAGCCCTAGCCATGCCACCACCAGGTGTGGGTCCCCTGGTGCTCCACCGACCTAGCCCTTTCGCCTATAAAAGCCTCCCGGGACGAAAACCCTAAGTACCCGATCAAAATTCCACGAAAGAGTCTGTAGCCGCCGTCATCTCCATCCCCAGATCGCGAGGGATCTGAAGCTCTTCCCGGCACCCTGTCGAAGGGGAGAGATCACCCTGGAGGCCTTCTTCATCACCATGCCTGCCTCCGGTGTGATGCGTGAGTAGTTCATCCTTGGACTATGGGTCCATGTAGTAGCTAGATGGTTGGTTCTCCTCCTTTGTGCTACCATGTTTAGATCTTGTGAGCTCTGTTCATGATCAAGATCATCTATTTGTAATCCTACATGTTGTGTTTGCGGGGATCCGATGGATATTGAGATGCTATTTCAGATTTATTATTGATTCTATCATGTCTATGTTATTTGTGATCTTGCATGCATTCCGTTGTTAGAAGCTATCTTTGCCAAGTAGATGCTAGCAACTCCAAGAGGGAGTATTTATGATCGATAGTGGGTTCATGATTCTAGTAATCTGGGGAAGTGACAGAAATCTCTAAGGTACTAGATGTGCTATTGCTACTAGGGAGAAAACAGCAATCCTTTGTCCATAGGGCAATCATATTGTTTACTTTACACACTTTGCTTAATGCAATTATCTGTTGCTTGCAACTTAATACTGGAGGGGCTTCAGATGATAACCTGAAGGTGGATTATTAGTCATAGATGCAGTTGGATTACGGTCTATGTATAATGTTGTAATGCCCAATCAAATCTCATAGGAGTCAAGATGATTAGTATATGCATGTATGCTTTCTCGATGTTTGTTAATTGCCCCGCTGTAATTTGTTCACCCAACATGTCATCTATCTTAAGGAGAATCACCACTAGTGAACTATGGACCCTTGTCCATTCTTTTACCATCAATCTACTATTTATTGTTTACTATTTACTTTCTGCAAGCAATTACTATCTTCCACACAATACGTTTAATCCTTTGTTTTAGCAAAACCGGTGAGATTGACAACCTCACTGTAAGTTGGGGAAAAGTTTTGTGGTTATGTTATGTAGGATTCCAAGTTGGAAGAAAACACATTGGGGTTGTTTCCTTGCTCCTACTTGTTCGATAACCTTGGTTTCATCACTGAGGGAAATTTGTTGTTGTGCTCATCATACCTTCCTCTTGGGGTTCCCAATGAGCTCATCACTTTTTGAGCCATCAAGCCTATTTTCTGGCGCTGTTGCCGGGGAGTCAAGGACAGCTTTACAAGGGGAGTCCTTCATAACCAATCTCTTTACTTTACTTTTTTTGTTTTGGTTAGTTTATTTCTACTTTGTTTGCTTGTTTCTTTTATCAAAAACACACAAAAATAGTTGTTCTAGTTTGCTTCCTTTATTAAAAACACAAAAAAATGACTACTCTTGAAAACTCTAAGTTGTGTGACTTTACTAGCACCAACAACAATGATTTCATGTGCACACCTATTGCTCCACCTGTTCCTGAAGCTACTTTCTTTGAAATTAAACCTGCTTTGCTCAATCTTATTATGAAAGAACAATTCTCTGGTATTGGTACTGAAGATGATGATGCTCATCTTAATAACTTTGTTGAACTCTGTGAGATGCAAAAACATAGGGATATAGATGGAGATATTATTAAGATTAAATTGTTTCCTTTTTCTTTGAGAGGAAAAGCTAAAGAATGGTTGTTATCCCTAACTAGAAATAGTATTGATTCTTGGACTAAATGCAAAGATGCTTTCATTGGAAAATACTATCCTCCTGCTAAGATTATATCTATGAGAAGTGAAATAATGAAATTTAAACAATCTGATAATGAACATGTTGCTCGAGCTTGGGAAAGAATGAAATCTTTGGTAAAGAATTGTCCCACTCATGGACTGACTGCTTGGATGATTATCCAAACCTTGCAGGATTGAACTATTCTTCAAGAAATTTGCTGGATTCTACTACTGGAGGGACCTTTATGACCATTACTTTGGGTGCTACAACAAAGCTTCTGGATAATATGATGGTTAACTATTCTGAATGGCACACTGAGAGAGCTCCACAAGGTAAGAAGGTAAATTCTGTTGAAGAAACCTCCTCCTTCAGTGATAAAATTGATGTTATTATGTCTATGCTTGTTAATGGGAAAGCTCATATTGATCCAAATCATGTTCCCTTAGCCGCTTTGGTTGCTCAAGAAGAGCAAGTTGATGTGAACTTTATTAGAAATAATAATTTTAGCAAAAATGCCTATAGGAATAATTTTGGTAACAATTATTATAGGCCTTATCCTCCCAATAATGGTAATGCTTATGGAAATTCCTACAACAATAATAGAAGTGCACCCTCTGAGCTTGAAGTCATGCTTAAAGATTTTATTAGTATACAAATTGTTTTTAATAAAACTATTGAGGAAAAACTCTCTAATGCTGAAAGAAATATAGCATCATTATCTGAAGCACAATCTTCTTTGAATAAAATGGCTGCTAAACCTGAAACTATTGAAAATCCCTTTGCTGCTACTAATGCCATACAAGTTAGAATTGATGAAAATGTTAGACTGTTAGCTGAATTGCATGCTAAGTGGGAAAGAGAAGATGAAATTGCTAGAAATAGTAGTATTTGTACTATCACCACCACTAATGTTGAATCTAGCAAACCTAATGAAGTCCCCATTCCTTTTGCAACAATGCCTAAAACCAATGGAACCTTTTCCAATAAAAATGCTGAAATTCTTTGAAATATGGGAAACAACAGCTCTACTACTTTAGATGGTAATTATGATTTTGATCTTGATGGTTCCAATATCTCTAAAGTAATTATGTTCCTACAAAAGCTTGCTAAAAGTCCTAATGCTAGTGCTATGAATATGGCCTTTACAAAACACATTATTGATGCTCGCATAAAAATTAAAGACGAAAAGATGAAACATAAAGCTTCTATTCCTATGAAATTAGAAGATGGTTGGGAACCCATCATTAATATGAAAGTGAATGATTTTGATCTCAAAGCTTCATGTGATCTTGATAGTAGTGTTTCTATTATGCCTAGAAGGATTTATGAAATGCTTGATTTGCCACCATTGGAAGATTGTTATTTAGATGTCCAACTTAATGATAATGCTAAAAAGAAACTCATGGGGAGTATTAATGATGTTCTTATTATGGTTAACAATACCTATGTCCTTGTTGATTTATATGTTTTGGATGTTGAATGCAATGCTTCTTGTCCTATTCTTTTTGGGGAGACCTTTTCTTAGAACTATTGGTACCATTATTGATATGAAAGAAGGCACCATTAAATAGCAATTCCCACTCAATAAAGGTATAGAACACTTCCCTAAGAAGAGAGAGAAGATTCCTTTTGCCTCTCCTATTAAAAAAAATTGCTCTTAATGCTTCTTCATTTGAGAATACTTGATTCTTGCTTCTTATGCCTAGCTCAAAGGCGTTAAAGAAAAGCACTTATTGGGAGATAACCCAAATTTCATTAGGAATCTTTTGTTGAGTCTTGGAAGTTATTGCTTCAGTAATAACCTCTCCTTATCCTTTTTGTGTGGTTTTTGTGCCAAGAGTAACCTCTAATGAGAGAGAAGTAAGACTTGGGAAAGTTGCTGTCCCAAAACAGATTTTTGTGCTTCGCTGTAAAAATTCGTGAAAAATCTCTGTATGTCAGATTGTGCTTCTGCCCCAGGTTGTTATATAACTTTCATTAGTTCAGCACTTTTGAATTTGAGCAACATAAGGTCTTCGAAAAAATCGGTTTTTACCTGCTGGTCTGTTTTGACAGATTTCTGCCATTATTTGTATTTGCCTCTTAATCTCTTCCTCTTTGAAGTTTTTGCCAAATTCTTGAACTTTTTAAAGGAAGTGCTATAGTAGCTTGTGTTTTAATGGAAGTTTTACTTGTGTTGAAACTGAACCTAAAGACTTATTATCTTGAGAACACTAATGTTGCTAATGAAGACTGTGTGAAGTTTAGTATGAAGGAAATTTTTAAGTATAGGGAAGAATAATGTGATAAGATGAAGTATGGATAAAAGCTCAAGCTTGGGGATGCCACCCGTGTCACCCCAAGAAATATCCTAGAATTACAAGCGTCAAAGCTTGGGGATGCCCAAGGCATCCCCTTCTTCATCAATAAAAATCTCAGGTTCTCTTCCAAACACTTCATTTTTATTGTTTCATGCATAGTTGTGTTGTTCTTGGAGCGTCTTTGTTTTTGTTTTTGGTTTTCGTTTGCTTAGTTTGCTTGAATAAATTGGTTGGACCCCCGTATGCATACATTAGTTTTCAAATAAGTTGGCTTGGATTGGAAAAGAGTAGGAAAGTTCATGCTTATAAGTGGTATAAAAAGAGTCTTGTTTTTTACTGTGGCCTAGGCTTTGTCATGTCATGCTTGATATTTTTTGGCTATATGCTTAGTGATTATTGTTGTAGCATGACTTGTTACAAATAATTGAGATTGCTTAATGTGCCTTGAAAGAATCATGCGTTGTTATAGCATATAAAAGCATAATATTGTGGTATTCTCCTTTGATGCTTTATTTGGGTGGACTTGGCGCATGCTCACACCATGTTAAGACTATACCAAGTCACCACAGCCTCTATGATCATTTAGTTTTCGACTTTTAATATCACTTTATGCTTTAATTAATAATGTTTTGTCGCTTTGCATGATTATGGCCATTATTGCTCTCTTAGTTGGTTGCTCCCAGTCTTTTGCTAGCCTCCAAGTATGAGTTCCACTCATGCATCCAACTCCAAATAAAACCAAGTTATTCCAAAGAGTCCACCATACCTACCTACTAGCATTTTCTATTCCAAGTATATTCATGTTTTTATCTACCTTCCAAATTAAACTTGTTATGTGAAAATTAGTGATTAAAGCTCTCACGAACTTGATGGCACACTTTACTTCTCTTGCACTTAATAAACTTGAACCATTGTGCCCATCTATGTTGCGTGTATGCTTGCGGTTTGTAAGTTGTGAATTAGCAGAACCATGTTATCATGGGGAATGCTTTCAACATTGCACTTTATTTAGTTGATATCATGTTATTTTGCTTATGGATCCCGGCGGTGTGAAATGAAAGGGGAGCTTGTAAGGCTCATGGAGTTTGTATTTGTGTTAGAGAAACTCCTGGGCGGCTGGTCTAAGCCATGCCTAATCATGGTGGAAACCTGCAGCATAACCATAGTGAGCAATCTATGAAGCATCCTCTATAAAAAAAGAAGCCTATGCAAATAGGAAAGAAAAAAAGAAAAAAAGGGCCTATGCAAATAGGAAATAAAAGGATGTTGAGATGCTCATTGTCTGCTTGCCTTGTCATTTTGATATGGGGATTCTTCCATATCATCGGGCAAGGGGTACCCCGTTGGCAGTTCTCTATGATACACATGTACTTACAATGACAAGAACTTACCTGTGACTAAACTTGAGTAGCATGAATGATACTCGTAAGTAAGGGGCATGAGATTTTCATCTTATAACTTGTCAAGCATATCCGCATATTTGTTCACTTTAACCTTAATCACCTAAAGATGCTTATGATAGGGGCAATGAGAGCTGAAAGCTAATAAGTACCATAATTTTTGGAAGCTCTTTATGAGACTTGAATCCCTGCTTCCTTCTATGAAGGGCCTTTCTTTTACTTTTATGTTGAGTCTCCATCTTCTATCTTTATGCACCTATTGAGAGATCATAGTGGCCATTCTTAGTTTAATTTGCATTGTCCCAAAACTTGTTGATTGATGCATAACTTTGATATTGCTTGTTCTTAAACTATTTGTATCTAGTCACCCTTATGAACTTTGAAGGTGTCCTATGCATTTATGTTTTGCTACACTATGAGGGAAAAGCTGAATATCATTCTCATTATGTTTTCTATATGTGAAACAAACAAACGTCTTTCAAAGCATTGTTATTAATGAATCTTTTGTTTGTACCTTTTCATGTTATAACATAGTTGTTATGTCTTATTGTTAGAACTATATCTTTCATGCTATGTTAAAGTACTATGATCCCAGTTATCAATGATATAAATACTTTGATCAAATGGTGCATGTCACCTCAAAAATTATTATTTTCTTCATCACTTACCTACTCAAGGACGAGCAGGAGTTAAGCTTGGGGATGTTGATATGTTGTAAACGTATCTATAATTTTTGATGTTCCATGCTTGTTTTATATCTACTTTCTTATGTTTTGTCCACGCTTTGGAGTATTTTACACATTTTCTGGAACTAACCTATTAACAAGATGCCACAGTGTGAGTTGCTTGTTTTCTGTTGTTTTTGGTTTCAGAAAAGCTAGTAAGAAAATATTCTCGAAATTGGACCGAACAAAAGCCAAAATCAATATTTTACCCGAAGCAACACGGAGTCCGGAGGGGAGACGAAGCGGGGAACCAGGGCGGCCACACCCTAGGGTGGCGCGGCCAGCCCTAGTCGCGCCACCACCAGGTGTGGGCCCCCTGGTGCTCGACCGACCTAGCCCTTCTGCCTATAAAAGCCTCCCGAGACGAAAACCCTAAGTACCCGATAAAAATTCCACGAAAGAGTCTGTAGCCGCTATCATCTCCATCCCTAGATCAGGAGGGATCTGAAGCTCTTCCGGCACCAGCCGGAGGAGAGATCACCACGAGGCCTTCTTCATCACCATGCCTGCCTCTGGTGTGATGCGTGAGTAGTTCATCCCTGGACTACGGGTCCATGTAGTAGCTAGATGGTTGGTTCTCCTCCTTTGTGCTACCATGTTTAGATCTTGTGAGCTCCGTTCATGATCAAGATCATCTATTTGTAATCCTACATGTTGTGTTTGCGGGGATCCGATGGATATTGAGATGCTATTTTAGATTGATTATTGATTCTATCATGTCTATGGTATTTGTGATCTTGCATGCTTTCCGTTGTTAGTAGCTATCTTGGCCAAGTAGATGCTAGCAACTCCAAGAGGGAGTATTTATGCTCGATAATGGTTTCATGCCTCTAGTAATCTGGGGAAGTGACAGAAATCTCTAAGTTACTAGATGTGTTTTTGCTACTAGGGAGAAAACAGCAATCCTTTGTCCATAGGGCAATCGTACTGTTTACTTTACACACTTTGCTTAATGCAATTATCTGTTGCTTGTAACTTAATACTGGAGGGGGTTCGGATGAAAACCTGAAGGTGGATTATTAGTCATAGATGCAATTGGATTACTATCTATGTATAATGTTGTAATGCCCAATCAAATCGCATAGGAGTCAATATGATTAGTATATGCATTTATGCTTTCTCGATGTTTGTCAATTGACCCGCTGTAATTTGTTCACCCAACATGTCATCTATCTTAAGGAGAATCACCACTAGTGAACTATGGACCCCGGTCCATTATTTTACCATCAATCTAAAATCTACTATTTATTGTTTACTGTTTACTTTCTGCAAGCAATTACTATCTTCCACACAATACATTTAATTCTTTGTTTCAGCAAAAACGGTGAGATTGACAACCTCACTATAAGTTGGGGCAAAGTTCTGTGGTTGTGTTGTGTAGGATTCCAAGTTGGAAGACAACACCTTGGGGTTGTTTCCTTGCTCCTACTGGTTCGATAACCTTGGTTTCATCACTGAGGGAAAATTTGTTGTTGTGCTCATCATACCTTCCTCCTGGGGTTCCCAACGAGCTCATCACTTTTTGAGCCATCAACCATCCAAGGATGTATCAAATTGGCACGAGGAGAGGAGCGAGTTCACCTTAGCTTGTAGGAGTTTGGCTCGGTCACGAGTCATGGGTCCACTTGGGGGACTTGTTGGTGTAGATGTAGGAGCGTCCGTAGGACGGGCTGCATCAGCTCCCCCCCTTGGGAAAGAGTCATTCTCGACTCTTCATGGGTATCATCGGGAACATCTCCATGGTAGAGTGAAAGGTCCTTGACATTGAATGTATTGCTTGCAAGGTACTTGGAGGTCGGTATGTCGATGATGTAGGCGTTGTTGTTGATTCTTTTGAGGACCTTGAAGGGACCATCTCCTCTTGGTTTGAGCTTGGAATCACATTCTTTGGGGAAACGGTCCTTGCTCAAGTGTATCCATACAAGATCACCTTCTTCAAAGATCATATCCTTGTCCTTGCTTAACTTTGAAGCTTGGCGAAGGACTTGTTGCTCGATAGTATCTCTAGTTTCTTCATGAAGCTTCTTCATAGCTTGTGCGCCCTTCTCAACGTCCATGTTGGTGCGCTCATGGAGAGGTAGTGGTAGGATGTCGAGCGTGGTGAGGGGCTCGAAACCATAGATGATCATGAAGGGATTCATCTTGGTTGTTGAGTGCTTCACACGGTTATAGGCGAACTCGGCGTGTGGAATACATTCCTCCCAATCCTTGAGGTTTTTCTTTATCAACACACGAAGGAGAGGGTCCCGAGGCTTCGGTTGACAACTTCAGTTTAGACATCGGTTTGGGGATACGATGCGGATGAAAAGACTAGCTTGACGCCGAGATTGTCCATGAGGGTCTTCCATAAGTAGCTCATGAATTTGACGTCGTGGTCGGAGACGATTGTTCTTGGCACACCATGAAGACGGACGATTTCCCTAAAAAACAGATTTGCAACATGTGAAGCATTGTCGGTCTTATGGCACGGTATGAAGTGTGCCATTTTGGAAAAATGATCCACGACAACAAATATAGAATCATGCCCATGCTTAGACCTAGGCAATCCTAACACAAAATCCATGCTAATGTCGAACCAAGGTGAATGAGGAATAGGCGATGGCATATAAAGACCATAAGGGTTAGCTTGCGACTTAGCTTGAACACATGCCGTGCATCGTTGAATGTAGTGCTCCACGTCGCGCTTCATCTTGGGCCAAAAGTAGTGAGTGGAGAGCATGTCCAATGTCTTGTCATGGACAAAGTGACCCATGAGGCCTCCACCATGAGATTCTTGGAGAAGCAAAAGTTGGAGCGACGACTTCGGAATGCAAAGCTTGTTTTGTTTAAATATAAAGCCCTTATGCAAATAGAAATCATCAACTCATTTATCAATGGAGCATTTTGCGAAAATTGGTTCAAAGAATGGGTCGGAAGAATACAAAGTTTTTATTTCCTTAAGACCCAACACGTTGACTTCAAGTCGAGTAAGAAGGTTTATGTTCTTGCGAGACAAAATGCCCGCAACTACATTATCTTTACCCTTCTTATACTTGACAATGTACGGGAAAGACTCCATAAATTCAACCCACTTAGCGTGTCTCTTGCTCAAGTTAGCTGGGCCTTTGAGATATTTCAACGACTCGTGGTCGGAATGTATGATAAATTCTTTGGGCCATAGGTAGTGTTGCCAAACTTGAAGAACACGAACTAAGGCAAAAAGCTCTTTGTCATAAATCGGATAATTAAGGCAAGCACCATCAAGTTTCTCGCTATGGTGGGCTATAGGACGTCTGTTTTGCATAAGGGCTCCTCCAATGCCAATATCACTAGCATCACACTCTATCTCAAAAGTTTTAGTGAAATCCGGTAATGCAAGAAGAGGTTCTTCGGTGAGCCTCTTTTTAAGTTCATCAAAAGCTTTTTGTTGAGCTTTTCCCCACACGAAGGTGACATTCTTTTTCGTCAACTCGTTGAGAGAACAAGCAATGGTTGAAAAGTCTTTCACAAAGCAACGATAGAAACCGGCCAACCCATGAAGACTTTGGAGTTCACTCACATTTGTTGGGATGGGACAATCTTGTATGTCCTTTACATTGGACACATCAACTTCAATGCCCTTCGAAGAAATGACAAATCCAAGAAAAATAAACTTGTCTTTAGCAAAAGTTCACTTGGGAAGATTAGCATAAAGCTTTTCATGTCGAAGGATTTGCAAAACTTCCTTGACATGTGTAACATGGTCCGCAAGTGATTTGCTATAAACAAGTATATTATCGAAATAGACAACAACACGTTTTCCAATGAGAGAATGCAATATATGATTCATAAGGTGCATGAAGGTGGATGGGGCATTAGATAAACCAAAGGGCATAACCAACCATTCATAGAGACCAAGTTTGGTCTAGAAGGCGGTTTTCCACTCATCACCTCCAGCCATGCGTATTTGATGGTAACCACTACGAAGATCAATTTTCGAAAAAATAGTGGCTCCACACAACTCATCAAGCATGTCATCGAGACGTGGTATGGGATGTCGATAACATACAGTGATAGCATTGATTGGACGGCAGTCCATGCATAATCGTAACGTATCATCCGTTTTTGGAACAAGAATCACGGGTACGACACTTGAACTAGTGCTAACTTGGATCAAACCTTTGGAGACGAGTTGGTTGATTTGACGTTCAATCTCCTTTGTCTCCTCCGGGTTCATGCGGTAAGCGGCACGGTTTGGAAGTGGTGCGTCGGGGATGAGGTCAATGCGATGTTCGATGCCGCGATTAGGAGGTAGTCCATGTGGAAGTTCTTCGGGGAACACATCCTTGAATTCCTACAAAACAAGCATCAAAGATGGAGGAACATTGGTTAATTCTTTAGTTCATTGCGCTAGTCCCTTGCAAATGAGGACATAGTGCAAGATGGATGGGTTATTCTGCACATCTCTCATCTCACTTTTGGTGGCAAGGAGAACACTCTTAGTTTTTCCGCTCGAGTTTGGCTTGTGGCTCTCACTCACTATGAGGTGGTTCTCTCGCTCACCGCTCTTCTCACAAGTAGGTGTTGTGCTTTGCGTCCTCTCTAAAGCCTTTGCATTGTCTGTAATTATTTGGCTAGGAGTCATTGGTTGCAAAACACATGTTTTGTTGAGCCATTTGAAGCTGTACACATTGGTGCGACCATCATGTAGAGCAGCCTTGTCAAATTGCCATGGTCGACCAAGGAGCATGTGGCAAACTGTCATAGGAACCACATCACACTCCACCGTGTCTTTGTAAGGACCAATGGCGAAGGAGACCGATACGATATGCTTGATCTTCACGGACCCTTGGTCACTTAGCCATTGCACGTGGTAGGGGTGCTTGCGCAGATGGAGGGTGAGGTTTAGCTTCTTACACAACTCGGTGCTAGCAAGGTTGTGGCAACTCCCTCCATCGATGATCACTTTGATAAATTTGCCATTGATGCAGGCTCGTGTTTGGAAGATATTTGAGCGTTGGTCGTCATGCTCTTGTGCTTGAGTGGTCAAGATCCTTGTGATGACAAGCAATGGACTTGCGTCATATTCACACATGAGGAGTTCTTGGTCATCTTCCACTCGTTGCCTTGTCATTGCTTCCTTGACTCGGGCATCAAATTCATCTTCACTCAAGTACTCTTCGTCCCCATTGTCATGAATGAACAAAACTTTATTATTTCCACACTCGGACGACTTGTGTCCTTTGCCTCCACACTTATAGCATTCGTCGTTGAAAGGTGTATCATTCTTTGCTTGTTTGCCACTTGGGGGCAGTTTTCCTTGGGGAAGTGTGGCTTGAAGGAAGGCTTGGAGGTACTTGAGGAGCTTCCATTGAAGGTTGTTAGCATAGCGGTTGAAGCTTGCTTGTAGATGAAATATGTCTTGGGCTTGTACTTAATGTCCTCTTGCACTTGACGTTCGGCCTTTGTTGCGATGTGCACAAGCTCAACCATGTTGTTGTATGTTTGGAACTCGATGATGTGCTTGATTGGGTGATTCAAGACAATAAGTAAATGTGCCATAGTTTGCTCTGTGTGCTCTTCAATGTTGGCTCGAATCAAATTTAGTTCCATTTCCTTGAAGTACTCTTCCACGGTCTTTGTCCCTTGACGCGGCGATTGAAGGTTGTTGAAGAGGTCACGCGTGTAGTGCGCAGGGACAAAACGGGATCTCATGTGAGCCTTCATGTCATGCCAAGTTGTAATTGGTGGCTCTTGCCTTGTGTCACGAGCAACTTGAACTTGTTCCCACCAAAGGTTGGCGTAATCATCAAACTCAAACGAAGCCATGGCGACCATCTTCTCATTGCTATAATTGTGCATGCGGAAGATCTTGTCGACTTTGAGTGCCCATGAGAGGTATTCTTCGGGGTCATTGGATCTAGTAAACTTGGGCATTGTGAACTTGAGCTTGCCGAAAGTTTCTTCATCATTGCGGTCATTGCGACGAGCTTGGTGACCTTGTTGATGATCTTGTGGTTGGGAAGGTGGAACTTGATTGTCGCAACCTTGTTGAGGTGCTTGCTCTTGCTCTTGGCGCGGTTGTTGACGATGTTGAGACGCTTGGGCCTCATGAGGGTGTTGAGGATTGGATCCTCATGACGCGGTTGATGACAGAGAGGAGGCTCGTTCCTCAGTTGGTGATGTGGATTAGGCGCATGGGCCTCACGGCGAAGATCATGGTCTTGAGCCACTTGACGTGGTGGGCATCGCTCAACTTGTACCACTTGGCACTCCATGTTTTGTTGTGGTGGAGGAGGCACCTCGTGATGACCATGGTGTCGGTGCGGACGTTCATGACGATGATGACGAGGAGGAGGATCTTGGAGAACTTCATGTAGATGACGAGCTTGATTCTCCCAATTGGAGTCATCACTTGTTGTGTCAAGTATGTGTCATGGGCGATAGTGGTGGACTTGCGGTTGCACTCGCGGTTCTTCTTGTGGATGTGCTTGTTAGATTACTAGTGCCCTTACGTGATGACGGTGTGCTTCTTGCCTTGCTTGTGGCCTTGAAGAGAAATCACCATCATAGCTTGACGTTGCGGTGTGCCGTGGGGAAGGTACATAGTTCGAAGAGGTTCCATCTTCAACCACGGGGGCATCATTGCGTCTTAGAGCACTTGGTTGAAGATCTTGTTGAAGAGGTGCATGACGACGCAAAGAACTTGAAGAGCTTGATGCACGTGAACGCGGTCTTGCCATTCCGTCGATGAGGCGTCGAAGGTTGTCATTTGTATCAGTGACGGAGTGTTGTAGCGCTTCATTTTGGTGGCCAAAGTTGTGATGCATTGCATGCATTTGTCGTTCGAGGCCATCGAAGAGGTTGTCTATGTTCTTGAATTCGGCTTGCGTCTCGCCAAATTGTTCATCTTGTCACGTCTCAAGGGCTTGGCAACATTCACAGAACTCTTGTCGGACGATGAAGTGACTTGTGCGCGTCATGTACGATCCATGTTCTTCTTCTTGGGGAGGTGGTTGGCTCGACTCACCGTGCCTATCCATCATGCAAACACAAAGAGTTGTATATGGAAAGCAATAGGTGGTGGGGGGGTAACCTTCAAACTCACCTTGGGGATTGCACCAAACTAGAAACCACAAGTGAGAGCTATAAGCGTGCAAAGCGGAATTGCAAAGAAAACTTACACTAAAGAAAGAACTAACTCTCAAAAGCTTGTTGGTGGTAGGTTAGGGTTGTGGAATGCCAAAGAACCAACCAAAAGAAAAGAGATAGTCAAAAGTGGGTAAAATCCAACAAAACTCAAGTCAAAGGCGAAGGTCAACAACTCAAAAGGGTAACGGAAACCTACGACTATATACACACACGTGGAGATTGTTGGGATTGACACGAGTATGAAAATGAGCAAACAAAAGGTCCTAACGAAGACTACACTCGTTGTCGTGCCAATGCAAGGAGAGACCGTGGCTCGTTTGCAAACAAGGAAAATGAGCAACGGATTTGTGCACTTGCCTTGGGCGCTCTTCTTTCTCTCTTACTTACAAGCTTTGAGACTCTCTTTTTCTATGGGACACTATTTTTCTTTTTGTTTTGTATCTTTTTCTTTCTTTTGTATCTCTTTTTTTTGCTCTCCCTTGATGCTACCAAGTCACTCTTGCTATTGCTTTTACACTCTCACTATCCAAAGACAAGTGTACAATGCTCAAGCAAACACAAGATGAGCCACTCTCGTGGGATAGGTACACACAAAGGAAGATAGGGGTTAACAAGGTGACGCAAGTTATACCTTCGTTGGTGATGATGAACTTGCCGTCGGTGGTGCGGGATGATGTTCCTTGACCGTGGTGTCGATGAGCGCGGAAGTTGTTGATGCGGAAGCTTTTTGTTAGTTGGCGACACGCACACGGGCACAAACAAACAAAAGGAAATTAGCCAATGCAAGATAAGAGGCAAAATTGTCAAAATTAGGCGTCAGGGCCGGAGACTCCGGGGTCCCGGGCCGAAAACTCCGGTCCAGGCCGGAGACTCCGGTGTGGACAGGCCGGAAACTCCGGTGTGGGTCGGAGACTCCGGTCTAGAGTCAGATCGCGAACTGCTCGAGTTCTTGAGCAGAAATCCACGCCTTGGGTCCTCAAATCCGCGAAAAATTGGCCAAATTGGGCTGGAAAAACACAGGATAGAGCTGGACCAACACCTTAGACAAGATTTGGTCGGATCAAAACCACAAATGACACTCCAAATCTAGAGATCGATCCAAAGGCAAATTTGGGCTATTTTTTGGGGATTTTCGAATTTTTGGTGAATAGAAGAAAATTTTGTGGGGGAATTCGTGAGCAACGAAGCTCTTGATACCAATATGTTGAGGGCAAACCTCGAGGGTGGCCTGATCTTTCACGAATCCCGTTCAAATCGAGGGTGGAGTGCAGGGGAAGGAGAGGCGGAAGAACACGACAAACTCACGAACGAAGAACACGATGAGCACACACACGCAAAGCAACGATACACACCAATAGCTCACGCCGGTGGTGACCGGTCCGGTGCAATCCCTAGGATCGGTGTCGGGCGGAGGAATCTCTCTAGAACCGACACGGTGAGTAGGGAGACTCGGTGAGATCTTGACGTCTAGGCAAAGGGACTCCGATGCCGAGGCCTTGTACAACGCGGAGGCACGATGCAAACTCCAACGAGGTTTGGGATATTTGGTGCTCCTTTGTCAAAGGAGCATGAGGCAAGAACTAGATAGATCCACAAGGGGTTTTCACTAATTCCAAATATCATGCCTAGGGTTTACAATAGAGGTGGGGGACTATATATAGGCCAGCCACAAAGTCAGGGGTACTTTAGAGATAATAGATAAGTTCTGGACGGACTAAGAGGTACATGGGCCGAAGGCCCAAAGGCCTTTTACATGCCTGACGACGCTCGGTCCGGAGACTCCGGTGTGGTAGACCGAAGACTCCGGTCTGGGCCGGAGATTTCGGTCGGTCTCCGGTCCATCTCCGGAGTGGCCATCTGGTTGTCCTCGAGCTCGATTCGGGGGTCAGACCGAAGGTGGGCCGGAGTCTCCGGGGTCTTCAGGCCGGAGACTTTGGTGGACCGGAGAATCCAGTGTGCACAGACCGGAGACTCTAGTCTGAGCAGCTCCAGCGGCTTCTGCTTCACGCCCTGCTCCTTGTCCTCCATCCTTGGGCGTTGTGTTGGAGCTTCGTACCTGATGATGCATAGAGTAGTTGCATGAAATAGCACACCATCTAAGGATGTATCAAATTGGCACGAGGAGAGGAGCGAGTTCACCTTAGCTTGTAGGAGTTTGGCTCGGGCACGGGTCATGGGTCCACTTAGGGGACTTGTTGGTGTAGATGTAGGAGCGTCCGTAGGACGGACTGCATCACTTATTATGGATTGGAGGGAATATTATTTATCAAGAATACAACCGCCGAATATATTGTGAGTGCAGATCATAGTGCATAATTGATGGTCTGATAAAACGGTGGGACGCACCTGAGTGCTCCTCTTCATTTCCCATATTACAGACTACCTCCATCCTAAGGAATAAGTCATCCTCGTTCTGCGTGTTTTTTTTACCAAGATTTACTCAAGATATATAAAGAAAGGATGCTGGTACAAAATTACCGTTTTCTTTCTCAGAGGATGCGGGACGCTTGCGGAGTCCGTGTCTTCCGTACCACCACAGGATACTTTTAGTATGCGACTTATTCCTTAAAACGGAGGTAGTATCAAGTTTTAGTTGCTCTATTTATTCATTTAAACCTTGCTTTGGAATTCGTGTGCAACTTATTAAACGGAGGTAGTATGATGTAATACATAGAACCTTTTCTTTTGTCAACTCTCAAATTTTTACATATATACAAAATCAAGCCTACATCAACTCAGATCAAATTTTCTTCTGTCAACCGGAACATGGAAGATCCCCTAAAAAGGAACATGGGTTGCAAGAATCTCCATACAAAAATACATGGATGGCAACATGGAATTATTACCGCCTAGGTCTTGCCTTCCTCTTTCGGCGTCTGGGCAAAAGAACGGCGAGCATCCCAGTTAGGTTCTCAAACGGAGACATGTGAATATAGAATGCTCGTGAGCAACTCTTGTGTTCCTCAAGAGAAAAGCATCTTCAGTTCTTCTAGACGTGAAGTGCGGAATTCTTCGTCCGTCAATGCTCCAGAGATCATTCGCTGCTTACGAGCCTGCACAGCTTCCATTCGTTCCTCAACAGTACCCTGTACAATGGTAGCAAAATTAATACAGTATGATGACCAATTTCATGCAAGGTTGCCAGCTGCCTTCTATTCCAATAACACCCCCTTATAGTGTACCTTGACAATGAACCTTTTGATAGAAACACTCTTCGTTTGACCAATACGATGGATGCGCATGACAGCTTGTTCTTCCACGGCAGGATTCCACCAAGGGTCCTGAAGGGAAAGAAAGATTGCACTAAATACGTCAACACAGGAAGACAGCTTCTCTATTTCATACCACGTGTAACAGTTTAACATACTATCACCATGTGTTACTAATGTCAAAAAATTGTCAGATTTCCTTAAGCATTAATGAGTGTATGTATTCTAAGTTCTACAAATCTATACAGATCTAGAGAGGTGATTCTATTCTTTACACAGAATATATAGCAATAAGGCAGAGCAAAGAAATAGACGTTGATTGGTTCGCTGTACTTTTCCTTTTTTTTATTAAAACAACTTCCCTTATTTTCCTAGCTGTGCTTCAATGTTATTATTATTTGCAGGCTTATCTGTACAAAGCGCAAAGTCTGCATTAACCTTGCATAGTCACTGTCACTGATAGCCTATAACCAACTAAGAAACAATAATACTATTCAAAAATGGATGGCACTGAATTAATGGTCCATATTAGTGTAACAGCACCATAAAATGTCCCCATGTTCATTAATAGTGGCATTTCCTTCAAGATTCATGAACTTCTAATAAAGGGTCTACAAAAGAAAAACTTTTAGTAACTATATATACACCGTGAAGATAGGCATACGAAAACAATGAGGATTGGGATATGAAGGAAATTTAAAAGCTAACAGAAAACTACTGAACAAAAGTAGGCACTGTACTGAATAAATGTTTCCATCTGTAAATTCAGACAATAGTTTGATGGCAATATACCATGACAAATGCATTAGATGCAGCAGTAAGGTTTATCCCAACACCACCGGCTTTCAGGGACATTAGTAAAACCTGCATAGATTTAATGCACAATGTCTTCATGTTTTTATATGCCAGACATTTCAATTTATGATGACAAACTTATATAGAAAGGACTGAGTTCAAGAAACAGAAAAGAACATACCAGAATGCTCTTGTCATTAGAAAACTCATTGATTACTTTCTCTCTCTGCTGAAGATTTAAGGTCCCATCCAGTCTAGTAAACGAGAAGCAATGCCTGTCATGCAAAAGCTTGGTGAATAAATCCTATAATGAACACAGAATTGAAAAATCTGTGACGGATCATGAGCATGTTAACCAATAAGTTCCTCTAAAGGATCATGGCTAAGTAATCCACAACTGCATGCAGCACGGTAATGCAGATCAGGAAGGACATTTAAGAAACATGTCCTACAACTGCTGCTTATGATTGGTTAGTTCAGGCAAACCTCTGAAGTCTGAACATTTCCTGTAATTGGTTAAAACGGATTGTTAACCCTATAATTTACAATCCACATTACAGCATCTACGGACCAAATCCTGAAATCAATAGCGCATTAGTGCTGTGCACTACACTAATGGCATAGTTATAGTTGATACTCCAGTGAGTTTTTAAAGCATGAAGACACAATGTGCCAAACTACAGGAAACTGGTCCCTGGCAGCACAGAATAGATAATCTAGATAATAGACACCAGCAGATGAACTCAAGAACGGTGTTGTTGGCCTGTCCAAATTTCATGATCTTCATAAGCGAACAGTAACACGCAGGGATGGAGCCAGGAATATTAGTTGCCATTTGAACAATAGATTAGTTGGAGGAGGGCATATAGGCAATATTTAGCAAATTTAGGGACCAATCTACATAACTTTTCAGAGGGCCTTTCAGGAAAAAGTTCTATCATAGGGGGGGCATGGCCCCAGCGTGTCCCCCCTAACTCCATCCCTGGTAACACCAAGTCATTTCTTTGCAAGTAATTGCTGAATACTTCTTGTTTTCAGAAACATGCACAAGACTTGCATGTCTTTGGGTTCAGATTATGAGAAGTTTAAGTATATCCATACTAGAATCACGTGGAAAATGAAAAGGCAAACAACAACCTTACCTGGAAAGTGGAATTTGCAAGAGATCTAGAAATGCAGTCCACTGGCTAAACACGATGCTCTTGGCACCTGAACTGCGAAGAGATTCTAGTTCCTGTAGAAGAAAAGATATCTTGGAAGATTCGACCCAGTTCTTCTCGACGTCAATTTGAAAGCGACTATTAGTTGGGGCGGTAATAAGATCTTGCTTGCTCATTGACTTTCTGCAAGTACAATCAAATAGATTGTAATGACAATATGAAGCACATTCGAGAAAATAAAATGTGTCAGAGGGACAACTGAAGAGTAAACAATAAACTACCTACAGACAGGACAAAGACCTGCTGCTGGACTCTGCCAACTAGAAAAAATACACTCTCGGCATAAACGGTGAGCACAGGGAGTTAACACAGCATCCTCAAAGGCTTCCAGGCAAATAGGGCATTCCCCTTCACCCTTATGCAGTTCTTGGACAACCTCTTCAATGTAAGCCTTCGAGGGAAGGGATGAAGAATCCCCATTAGCAGCATTATTACCGTTATGCAGGAAACGCTTTGCAAGCTTATTGAGATCCGCAAACTCCTGTGTATCTCCGCGACTGGTAACAACAAAGCTCCATCATCAAAAGCGACCAATGGTAAATGAATAAATTAAATAAGAAAGCAGGTGCTAAATGTTAGATGAAACTATTTGCTCTCTTGAGGGACCTATTGGGTCCTAATTTGTCAGGACAAACTAGTGTGAATAGCATCAGGTGCATTCAACTTTTTTTCTTTTTTGCTGAAAGACAGGTTGAAAACAGGATAGATATGATTATGCTTCCACAAACTAACCTCATAACAAGAAATGGATGGTCACAACATTGCCTAAGGCGCAAAAGCAACTCCAGAATTGAAGCATAATTATGCAGGACCTTTCCTTGCTCAACAAACTGATCAAATTTCACCTATAAAAATACCGCATGCAATCAGTTAATCCCCTTGAAGGAACATGTTCCTTGATCAAACTTTACCAACATAAGCTCTAAATTCACCTCACTACATGGACATGATTATTCTTAAACTGAAAGCAGACTACCTTAGATCGTCGAAATAAAGCTTCATAGAAGTCCTTCTCAGTCTCTGATAGATCACAGTATTCCACTTCAATATTCACAGGGGGTAAAGTAAGGATTGGTCTGCACAAAAACCAGGGTTTCAGTTAATAACCTAAGATGTTACATACCCAAAGTTGAGCATACCTGCCCTCCTTGTCTGTGCTATTTTTAGTTCTCCTCAACATTACTGGCTTCAAAATGGTTTGCACTAACTTTAAGCCTCTTTCATCACCTTCTTCAAATGGTTTTTGTACAAGTTTATTCCACCTATTGAACATGTGGCCAACAAAAATTAATATAGAGGACAAAAATAACCTTTCAAATTATCACAGAAATAGTCAACTCTGATGACATCATGGTTCACATAGTCGATTTGCATATAAATGGAAGATCCATCTGAGCGGAACAATACTGAATTGCATTGCATTGTTACTACCTCCAGTCATACTTCCTAAATATACATCAATTTAGATAAACATGCAGTTAAACTTCCAAAATTTTGACCAATAATATACATAAAGTACTTGGATTTGTCACATGGAAATGACATTCTGACTTTTCATCATTATCTAAAACAGTTCTGGCTTTTCATCACAAGCACTTCATAGCTTCTCAGAGTAAGGAGCAATTTCATGGGTCCATATAAACATGTTTTTAGTATTTTTAACCAACATGTTATCAGAAAAAATAATGGACAGACACGTACTCCCTCCGTTTCAAAATATAAGATGTTTTAGCTTTGTGAAGCAAATGTATCTAGAGTACTCTTAGTACGTAGGTTCACTGAGGTTTGGAGTGAATCTACCCACTAAAAGAAGTCTAGATACATTTTCTTCACAAACCTAAAACATCTTATATTTTGAAACGGAGGGAGTATCTGGGAGCATGTCGACGTTTTTTTAAGGAAGAGTGTCAAGATTGAAACAGCAGAAAAAAGAATAGATCGTAACAGATACAAATATACTTGCGCTGCATCTTGCAAGGATATCATTCTCGCAACTGAACTTGGATGACGACATTATGAAAATAAAGAATCATGTAGACATTAGACAATATATGAATTACTATTATGTGATTTACAGGAAATTGATGGTAAAACATGTTAAAATCCTTGATTTTTCACTCTGCAGCAGTCCAATTAACTTCGATTGGTTATATGATTTTCAATTTTGTATGGTTTTTAAAATGTTACACATCTGCAGAATCATAACAAAAATAGAACGAGACTGGCAAATGAAACTAAATGGATGATAAAACTTACAAAGCCCAGTTCCTCCAAGGTTCAACCCTCAGAAACCTAAAAAGGCTGTATATGTCCTCCAAGTTGTTCTGCCATTAAAGTAGAGCTGATAAACTAAATGCATAATCATATGGACTCGTGCAGGAAAACTAGGAGTGCACATCACTAAAACTCACCTGAATTGGTGTACCAGTAAGACACCAACGCCGATCAGCAGTGAGAGCAGCAGCAGCTTGGGATATTAAACTTTTTGATGATTTTATCATGTGTGCCTCGTCAAGCACAACCCTAAACCAGTGTACAGAGTAGAGGCCACCCTTTTCCGCAGAACTCTAGAAGCAGGTATCCATAGCTCAGTCAAGAATGCATAGGAGACGAAAGATAAAATGGCAATAGTGTGAGCTAGTGGTGGTAAATATCTGTCATCCGCATGCCACTATGGTCCATGTGGCTAGCACGCTCTTTATACTTCATGCAGTTTTTTTACCAAGCGATATTTTATATTAAGAATGCAGTCATAACATGACCAAACAACACACTCAGTCATGACAGGAACTTAGCACAAGGAACGCAAATGAAAGGTGATTTGTCAGTGTTCATGTACTATTTATAAAACAGGACACAAGTTATAAATACTGGACCTGTTTGGTTCCGGACACATGTTGCAGCCACAAAAGTGTGGCTCAGAACTCTGACAGATGGGACATATGGATAATAAAGTGTGGCAAAAGCCAAACACGTACCAAACTGCCAAACTTTGGGTTGGCAAAGTGTGGCTGCAAACCAAACATGCCCTAAACAATAACATATGCCAAATTCCAACAAGGAGCGACAATGGAAAACACATTCAAATAATCTGTCTACCACGTGGACAGGTTCTATCTTACAAACATAGTTTAAAAACAGGACTGTAACAGCACTCTGACCAGGAAAAATTGGAGCCAGAACCGTATCCAGTTTTATAAAATCACAAGATTGATTTCACGGAAAACCGAAAAAAAAACTACATAAATACCTCAACCAGCCAGCCAGCCAGCAATCAGCACACGCTAAAGGCCCAACACCAACTGGGCTGACCTAGTTTTGTGATATATGGAGTTCAACTTATATAATGTGTACACATGGATTTCAGGCTATTTTTTCAATCTACCTTGTAATACAGCAGTTTTTTGTCCGCATTGAACCGGCGATCTGATGGGTGAAGCATTAAACCGATGGCCTCCACAGTTCAATCACCGGTCTGATTTTTCAAACTATGCTTACAAGTTACAGGCAATAGAAGTGACAGTAATGCACTGAAAGACAGGTGAATCCTACAAGTTCTCAGAGGTCACCTCAGTTGAAAATTCTGATGCCACAACACCATAGGTGGTCAGGACAATTTCGTTCTGACCAATAAAGTTTGCTTCTTTTGGTCTGCTTTGGCCATAATGAACATATATATTCACAGAATTCGGTTCAGTATGAGCTTCAATCTCTGCCTGTTATTCAAATATCAATTACAGTATTATTAACATCAGTTCTAGTGCACATAAAAAGGAAATTAGCTAAAAAAAATTGAAATGTGCTAACTCTGCTCCTCTTCCAAGTTTTCATAAACACTAAATCTGCATACTTGAAACAATACAATATAGAAATAAGTATGTGGTGCCACTGTTAAAACTATACCTTCCACTGACTAAGCAGTGTCATTGGGCAGATAATTAGATTTCCACCTCCAATCAGTGGGGCCTTAGGTTTCCTGAGCTTGCTAAAAGAGAAAGGGCTAGCTAGATTCTTGACAGCATCATGAGACTGAACAGAAATTTCACCCAACCCATTAGCTTCTCCAGAGATCTGACTACTATGCTGAGTTGTGATGCATCCTTTGCCCGAATCAGAAAGAAGAAGAGCTATCGTCATAATAGTCTTCCCTAGACCCATTGCATCTGCCAGGATCTTGTAATTTACTAATTGGTTAATAAAATGCATCACAAATTAAACCTACAAACTAGGAGTGCCGACAGACATGGCAAAGATACATCTGTGGAGTATTTATATTATCCTTACCCCTCCTCTAGCAAGCTGCAATGTACTAGGAAATTCAGTGGTGGCATCCCCTGAAAATACATTCAAGTATAAAACAAGCTCCCTCCTGAAACAGATGAGTAGGATTATAAATGCCAATTTATATCAGAACAATCATAATAAAACGAAATGGCACATGCATATAGCCATATAGGCCAGCTATACTTGTCCTCAAGTTTATATGCCTCCCAACAAGGGTGAAGGGTTGTAGCTGCATCCTGGGAGGAACTGCCTTTCTCAAGCTGCAGCATCCAATGAAGGGCCTGTTTCTGATAAGGGCGTAGATCGCACTGCAGAGCGTCGGGTGGAGCCCTCTCCTTCATGGATAAATTGAGCATTACTGAAGTCAAGACAAACCAACTTATACTTGAAACTGACAAAACATAAGGATTGTTGAACTACCTCCAGTGCAGAACTATCTGAAATTCCAATTATATCATCCAAATCTGTATCTGAAACAGTCCCTTCACCATGGTCATCTTCATTTCCACCAGAAGATAATTTCAATTTCTCAGACGTCAATTTTGCGGCTGGCTCTCCAGTACTGCTCTGTTTAGGCAGATGTGAGGCCAGCATTTATTATTATAATAGCAGTGTAGAGTATAAAACACTAATAGTTTACCTTTCTTTCAATTGGTCGCTTTCTGGAACAGAGATCTTCTGGAGTAAATGTTGCCTGTTGTTTATTAAAGTAGAATCAAATAAAAACAGAATATAAACATGATTCCGGAACAGAAAATATTTGATCATATGACAATCGCCTAATGTTATCGCATTATATATCTCTACAACTTTTTGATGCATGGTTATGAGGTAAAATGTGCATCTTTCATATACCTCAGTTCTACTTTACTGTTCAGCATGCATCAGCAGTTATTTTATCCAAGGCAAGAGAACTCATCCTACTGGTGAGATTTTACAGTACATTTTGTGCTCGAAGAGATCATACCAGTTTGCAAGCGATCATCAGGTGTGCACGGCATTTAATGTAACTGTTTTCTTGTACTCCCTCTGGTCCAGTTTATTAGGCACGCACGTAGGTTAAGAAAATATTTGACCAATAAAATATGCAATATATGTTCCAAAAAATATACCATTTGAAACTACTTTTGAAGATGAATCCAATGGTATAATTTTTGTGACATATTATGTAAAATTTGTTGACCAAAATTAATGGTCAAAGTTGTTCTTAAACTACGTGCGTGCCTAATAAACCGGACCGGAGGGAGTATAATTGATGTGGCTACTCATACTAATTGACTCGGGTGCTTGTACATAAAAGTTTCAACTTATCCTTTTGTGTTTGCTTGAAAAGAAAAAGGAATGAACAAGAGATACAAGAGAGAAGAGACTACCCACCTTCTTAAAAGGAGAAAGCCCAATGACCTTGAAAAGTGCAGGCAGTGGATGGAATGTGGAATCCTCGGTGGCAACACGCGCTGCCTTGGGCAATGATTGCTTTTGGTCGGGTAACATTGAGCTGTCAATATATATACTGCAAAGGACACTAACACACTGAATGTAATGTACATGAAAAAACAGAAATGGGTATGAAAGAGAGTTCCTTATCGACGAACATTCAAACACCTTACAGACAGGACGACGGTGTCCATTATGCTAAGAACCTCGGGAGCAGATTTGCACAGGCCCTCAACTTTTATCTTTCCCTCTTTGAGAAGGGGTAGCAGGCACCGAGCCCACTCATTGGGGATGCGACCCACCTGAAAAGCAAGAACATACTGTTACACCACCACTATACATGGAGCGAATACGATGCAGCATCAGAGAATTAGCGAAGGAGTAGTGATGTCCTAATGTACCTCCCCCTGCCGCGGGGTTGAGAAACGCATAATCTCCGAGGTGCAGGAGGCGAGGGCGAAGCGAGCAGGACGGCCCTTGCCCGAGGCGGCTGCGGCCGCAGAGTTGGGGATCGAGAAGCTGACGGGTTCCCCGGCGGCGATGCGCCTGCCCTTGCAGGTGGACAGCCCCGCCATCTCCGCGCTCCCCACCAGCCACCAGTGCTCGCGGCCGCCGGTGGCCGCGGGATTGGGCCTAGGTTTCTCTGCCGCCGGCTTCGACTGCGCAGGGGTTTTGTGTGGCGGGATAGGTTCGGTGGTGGATTTTACCGGCGGGGGCGACGGCGACGGGGAGGGCGGCGGCGGCGGCGGCAGCAACTTGTGGTGGAAGTCGAGGAGGATGTTGATGGCCTTTGTGGGGTCGTCGCCGGCCATGTGGAGCGCGCGGATGATGTCCATCTCCGGCGTCTCCTCGCCGAGCACCGAGCGCACCGTCGCCACCTGCTCCTCTCTCCCGCTCTCCTTCCCCATCTCCCCGCGGCTCGGCTTGCTCGCGAAAATTTCCCCGCAAATGAGTCCCGCTTCGCGCCGCCTATACAGCTTTTGCGGGAAGCGGAGCCGGATTGCCCTTTGCACCTTTGGGGGCGTTTTTGGTTGCCCTTAGAATTATTATTTTTCACGTGGTGATCACGGCTCCAGGGAAGCTGTCCCCGTAAATACAAGCTCTCTTACCTAAAGTGCAAATTGTTTGGTTATTTGCACTAACACTATTAGTTCTTATTTGGTATTAGAGTTTTTACGGTGATTAGTGGGGATAATCCTTTAGACATTGGGTGAAACATCTACCTTCACCCAATCCCCATAAAACCCCACCCATAATTCACTAGGTATGGGTAGATTATTGGGGATTGAGAAAAATACACTAAAATTTGGGGAAAAGTGGGATAAGCGGGGATTAAACTCGTTCAATACTCTAGTACCAAATGTATTTTTAAAAGTAAGTAGGGATTTGGGTTTGTTAGGGATTATCCCCGCTAATCCCCACAAAAACTCTAGTACCAAACAAGCCCTTAGGGAATTCGTAGAAACACGAACTTAGTGTTTGGTGCCCTGTTTTTAGTCTTCGGAGGCAAAACTCGGTTATTTGGTTCTCCTACGCCAGGGATGATTTCTCACCTCTAATCACCTCTAAGCCCAGTAGTAAGTGCTCGTTGTTTGGTTCTTTTTCTGCTGTTGTCGATCCTCGCCCGCTCCTCGAGCGTGCGCTCGTCGTCGACTCCCTCGCCTCCTCGACCCCGGACCACGGCATGATCATTCTACTGCAAGAACCCCACCGTGTAGGACACCGCGATGAGCTGGATGCTCCTCCACCACCCGGTCCTAACATACTTGGGCAGAGCCGCCTCGACACTCTCCCTCCCGTCGTCGCCGCCGATGATGTCATCGCCGAGGCTTCGGGCCAGGAGGACGGCGTCCTCCAATGCCGTGCACGCGCCCTGCGTCAAGTCCGGCATCGCCGTGTGGAGCGTGTCGTCGGCCACGCACACGTTTCCCTTGCTATACTCGGGAACATCAGCGAGAACGGCGGGCGGTACCGCAGCGGCGCCACAAGAACGTCGTTCATCTAGCTCCTTTCCACCGTGTCCAGCACCTAGCGAGGGGCGTTGATGCTCCTCAGCTTGGCCAGCACAAACTGCTTCATGTGCAAGCTAGTGTCCCATACTTATCATCTGCAAGCTAGATCGGGGATGAACACCGGCTGACAGAACGCTGCCTCTGTCGACTAGAGCATCTGCCGAAGGATTTTCCACTTAGCCTAGAAATCTGAAGAAAAATCTGAAGAGAAATCTGCGTGAGTTTCATCCAATTTCAGGGATCTTGAACCAGTCTGTGATGCTCGGGGACATGGAGGCCAGCCTGGCGCCATTGTCGGCCTCCCGTGGCTTATAGGCTTTGGAGGCGGACAGGGGGCGCCAGGTGCTCTTCCCCGTCAGGGCCTCTGCCCGCGTGGCGCGGGAACTCGCGGCGCACCTCGAAGATGACGGTGGCGGCCGCCCAGCCGGGGGCGAGCGCGGACAGAGCCGGTGGTTTCTTCGTCGCAGGAAGCGTGTGGCGAGAAAGCTCCGGTGCGGCATCGCTGGCCTCCGCTGCCTCGTCGGTGTAGACGCGGACGACGACAAGGGCACCCCACCTCGCGCTGGCGCTGACCGGTGCTGGGGACGACATAGCTGTGTTCCCGCAGTTCCTCGGCAGGCTCCCGACTCCCACCGTCGTCCGTGAAGCTGAAGCCCCTCGGCTTGGCTCGATTAGTCCAAGTGATTAAGGAATTTGCCTATAGTGCTCTGGAGAAGTGGCCTTGCATCTGGAGAGAAGCCGTGTTCCCTTTTTGCCAGATTTTTTTCTCCCCGGAGCCTGCACGCGGAGGAACGCTCGATTTTGGCGTTTCCACGGAGCCTATTTTGGGTGCTTTAAATGTCGTGCCCTTCCCCGGGGATGCAAGATACTTTTCCTTCGTGGGCTTCCAAATGCCCTTATTTTTTCCCGTGCCATGCGAGAAACGAGGGTCGGGGCAACCAAACATGCCCTTGGGCTCGGCGCTGCTCTGCCCTAGAGCAAATCTCTCTTTCTTTTGTGAGTGATGACCTGTACACACGACAATGTGTGTCCGATGTTGGTACCACTGACCAGGAGTTGTGGTACAGAAATCTTCTAGGCAAACCAGAGCATCTCCACTTGCATTCCTAGAGGGTCTTTCTAGACTATTTTTTATCCGGATGGCGAAATTTCGCCCACTCGCGTTCCTAGCACACTGTTTTTCGTCATATTTGGCTCAACTTTCATCCGACGTTCTGTAGCATCCCAATTGTCTAACAATTATAATGCTACTTGGTCTAGTAATATAATGGCTACTTCAAATATATAATTGTTGCATCATCATTATATCATGCTTATGTCATCATGCCACCTTGCATTTGAGCATCATATAAAACCCTTTTTCATTTGGTTCTTCTTTCATATGCATTGTTAATTGTATTTGCCTCTTGATATTGTATTTGGTTCTTGATATATTGTTTAATGCCCAAGTTGAGTTGGGGGCATATCTCTTATTAACTCCACCACCTTTTCTTCACCACCTTATAAATTCCACCATCCAACTAAATATGAGCTTTGCATTTTATTTGAGTTACCTCTAGCTCATGTGGGTTGGGATGGATCCAATTCTTGTCCACATGCTCTCATCTTAGCATCATGTTGTTTTCACATCATTGATATATGAGAGCCACATGGCCACCTTTGCATGCCTTGTGAGTGGGACCCTTTCTCCTAGCTCCCATTTGGATTGTTATGGATTTATGCTCATGTGGGAATATTTTTGTGACTAATAATCATCTAGTGGAATATACACACTAGCAAGTCCCAAGCTTACTCAGACATGATCATCTCCATCTATTTTCACTTGGAACTTTCCTTGTAATTCTTTTGCTTGAGCCTTACTCCACACTTTGGAATGCATAAGAAATGCCATGTAAATAATCTTGTTTTCAAAAAGATGAACATGGTATTAATTAATTATGCATGGCCCATGCAAGTACCCCTTTATCTTGTCATTTGGTTTTTATTAGATTTTTAGTGGATCATCTTCCTTTTTCCCTTACCCTCTTTTGCTTGTTTCTTTTGTGTGGTCTTGCCATACACCAAAAGTCCATGTGCTAGATCATGTGTGTCCATGATCATGTGCTTGATCATCTCACCTCCCTCTTTCTCTCATCTCACCTCTCTCTTAAGCCATACCCCTCTACCCCACTTAATCTAACACCATACCCCCTCTAAACCTAGTACTAGCTAAACCCTAAACCACCCCATCACCCCCTCTCGGCCTCTCTCTTCTCTCTATCTAGCTGGCCCCACCAGGATCAAACCCCACCCAGCTACCTACCCCTCTCCAACCCTAGACAAAACCCTAGCCCGAGCCTCCCATCTACCCAAACCTAGCTCTACCCGAGGCTACCCTCTCTCCCTCTTCTCTCCCCCTGAGGTGGCCCCACCGAGCCTCAACACTGCACCACCCTACCCCACCAGAGCCCCATGCCTACCGCCTCGCCTCGCCGAAAGCACGTGAGGGAGGAGTAGAGAAAGGTGGCACCGAGCCACCTTTTTCCATCAACCTCTACCCCACAAGACCTCCGTCCTCCCTCGCTTTATCCTCCGCCACCACCTCTGTCTCGCCCAGATCTACCCCGAGCCAGCCCTCCTTCCTTCCTCCTCCCCGACCACCAGCTGGCCACGCCGACGCCAAAGACTCGACGTCACGTTGATCCAGACGCACAGAGCGGCCGTGGAGTGGCTTGGGAGATCGAGGAGGGTCCCTGCCGACCAGACACGCCTGCCGAGGAGGAGGAGCGCTGGTACCAGCGCTGCACCGACGCCAAACCCTAGCTACCCCGGCCTCTGTTTCACCGACGATCCGCCGCTCCCCTGCCCGATCCGACGCACCGACGCACTCTCGGTGAGCTGGCTAACCTCCCTGACGCCTCCGCTTCTGGTCACGGTGCTCGCCGTTAGTTTCGCTGAGCGCCCTCAGGCCAGTAGCTAGCTTCTCGCTGCTTCCACAGAGCGCCAAGGCCATCTAGTCCTCGCCCACCTCCCTGACAGCTACCCCCGCATAGCCCAGTGGCCACCGCCTCGCGCCCGAGCCCTAGGTCACGGATCGAGCCCAAGGCAGGTGCTCACTGCGCCAAGACCGATCGGGTCGGTGAGCGAGTTCAGAGGAAGATCAACAAGACGCGCTCCCTTTGGCATAGCCCCACGCTTTTATGCGATCAACTCATGTACCGAGTGCCCACCCACACCTCTCGCTAGTTTTATGAACACCTCTGGCTTTTTGTAAACCTTAACCAGCGCCCAGCCTAGCCCACTGATCCTGCCCCTCACCGCCTCTCACACATGGCCACATGGCCGGTCACTGGCCCCATCCGTCTCGGTACGTGGCAAAGCAATCATGTGATAGAAGTTCTCCAAGACGTGTGTTGCCCAAGAACGGGCCCACCCATCAGTGGTTGTGGCTGGGTCTGTCTGGGTATAAAAAGGATTTTCTCTGTTTCTGTTTTAAATTCAAATCTTTTCAAATTCAAAACTAAATCTGTTTTTAATTATCTTTTGAAATATAAATCCAATTTAAACATATAATATATGTTTTCAAATCAGAAAAATGTGAGGAATTCAAATATGGCCTTCAAAATATATTTTGAACATTTAAAATTCCAAGTTGCTTTAAATTACAATAAATGCCCCTTTTCTTTAATAAATTAATAACTTTTGTTTTATAACTCCAAATTTAATAAATAATATGTCTAAAATGATTAGCTCGACGAGACCTTTCTGTCTATGCTTTCCATGGTTTGATTTGAAGCATGCATCATATAAATATAATGGGTACAGCAACTTAAATGAGTATAAAATGTGAATAAAACCCCATAAAATGGTTTATTCTTGTATTCCACACCTCACCCATGCCATGCTACTTTATTGCCATGCAAATTGTGCATCATTCATCATGGCATGATTGTTTGCTTGATGCATTTATACATATGCTTGTGCACTTTATTTATGTTGGCCTTGTTTGTTTGGTTCTTCTTCGAATAGACGCTGAGCAGGGGATATATCAAGAGAACCAGGAGCACTACCCAGATCCATCCCTTGCTTCAACTGAGCTGCCAGGCAAGCACTACCACATGCTTGCATACATATAGTACCTATTGCCTCTATCTTATTCTTGCATCATTGAGTCGTGATTGCATAAATCTGAATCCCAAGTATTGCATAGCCTTTACTTTTAAACCCCAAGCTTGTTTCCTCCATCCCATGAGCCATTACTACAGAGTTGTTTGAGCCATGCGAGTCGAGAACAATGTGTAGGGATGTGAGTGTCGATGGATAACGAGGTACCTAAACAACTTAACCCGAGTAGTAATGGGATAACTAATGAAAGTGGCATCGGTGAGCAATATCGCTATTTGGTTTTTCATGCTCACTTGTGTCCCGTAAGACCCCGAGTACTTGATTCCTGCTCCAAGACTATTCGCTTATCCACATCCGGAGGCCTTATGGACCCCGAGCCGTAGCTTGATTCATTCTTATTTCTTGGGGCCACAAACTAGTTTGAGGTTTTATTTACTATCCTGCTTATGCCATGCTTTATCGCTTTATTCAAATTGTGCGAGGTAACACATCGCATCTTTAGGAAAGCGGAGTGTTTACGCTATCGACAAGCCCACCACATTTTCGGTTCCCATGCTTGTACCACGACGCAAACCTTGAGGCCGTCTGAGTCACTAACTTCGCTATGGTAGCTCAATGGGGTGGCCCCTCAAATATTTCAATCCTGTAATTGCTTTGTCGTGATCGCCTTGTTGGGTTTTGATTTGGTTTTTCGAGGCATATCGAGTGTGTGTTGCTATTTGTGCACCGCAGGTAAAACTTTCAAAGCCGTGTCATGGTTATGGACGACTTGGAGCACAATTTCTCGATCATAGACAAGCATAACTAAAGTACCGCTTTTAATTTGACTAGACTAGGTACCGACTAGTAAATAGTGCAACCCTCATGGAATGAATAATAAAACTCAACGGATGGGGGTTGTTCGTCCGCTTCCTCGCCGGTAAGCGAGGAGGAGGATGGATCTGGATATTACCGTTATAATCGCTGTTATTAATTTACGGACATCCGCTCATCTCTCGTTAGGCGGATGGTTAGCGAGTATCTATAGAACCGTTAGGGTTTATCTTTTGCTGCAATTGCGTCACCCCAGGTTGTGTCCCTTTAGAGGCATAAAGACTTGCCGAGTACCCCTAGGGTCTCACACGATAAATTATTGGTTCGATGAACAGTACACTCGCAAGATGGATACCGGGTGGAAGAGACAGACGATGTGGGCAATGATCATTCGGTGTAGAGATTCCGGAACGGGATCCGTGAGATCTATGGGGAAGTGCTTATTTATGGGGCATCTTATGCCGATTTGCTTCTTATCCGTCTCGGATTTTGTCTTCCGCTCCGCTTGATACTGTTGATTGATGTATGAGGAGATATCCTAAACTATTATATCTATCTAGGATATTTGGATCTTGCCGTATGTTGCTATATATTTCCTTTCTTTTAGATGGAATGGCTCGATGTACTGTTGTATGGTGGCTTGCATACATACTCATTTGTGTATGTAGTTGATCCTTCGCTCACACGATTACGCCGTTCTTGTCTCGATGTGTGGAAATGGTTGGGACGGCCGAAAGGTTCACTGTGAGTGGCATTTGGGCCCCACCGCATTATTTCAACCATTCCCGCCATCCGTGCTTGTAACTAGGAGCGTAATTCACCGAGGTAGTTACAATTGGTATCGAGCCATCCCGCCCTTGTGGTCTCAAATGCAAATGGTCGTTGTCTGCCTAGCAAATATTTTTGGTAGTTATGTATACTAGGGAAAAACAAAACGCGAGAGTAGGCTTCCACTTTTCTTCTTACCCACCCACCCACCCTTTTACGGTAAGGAAGTGTAACGCTTTCAATCCTCTTCTTAAATTCAAACTAGGATTCACGTGTTCGGGTTTCCGTAGTACCATAGGTTGTGTATCCGTGTGTGAGTGTGTGTGTAATTCCTTGTCTATCTGTTGCATCCAAGTTGTTATCTTAACGGCCTTTTGGTTATCAACTGTTGGTACATTCCATACCGACAGGCTTTTGCAAACCGACGCGATCTATCTGATTCGTTGTATACCGACGCGATCTGTCTTACTCTTTGTTATCTGACGTTATCTTTTTTGGGTTGTTCGTTTCCGTAGTCGCTAATCTTTAGGTTATCGTGAGAAGAAGGTGTTGAGATATGTGTTTTACTTGTTCATGTGCGGAGTAATGGTTTGAGTGCGGGATGGAGTCGCGACCATACCACTACTCTTATCATTCGCTCTTGTATATTGAATTGGTAGAGTCACTAATCTTGATTCGTTAAGTGATTTTGCGCATCTATTGGTATTTTAATGCCGAAATTTGTGGAAAATTTTTCTTTGATATATTTGTGTACCACACTCCTTTTCAGTCGTGTGCGATATGCTTAATATCTTCTAGGTGCTTTGAACTTCGTTGATATTTTAATATCATCTTAGTAAATGGTATCCTTTAATCTTGGTTAATTCCATTTTGGTACTATTGTGGATTATTTTTATTCTCCATCATAGTACTGACTTGTGTTTTATATCAATAACAGGATGGCACCACCACGCCGTTCTGAGGAGGACATACAACCTGAACTGGGGGCAGCGTTGTCAAGCATCGCCAATGCCTTGGCAGCAATGCAGCAGAACCATCAGCGTTTCGAGGAAAGTGTCAGGAGGAATGAGTTTGTTCCGCTACCTCCACCTCCCAAGCGAGGAGACATCAAGAGCTTCTGAAGTTCAACCCACGCCAGCTTGATGTTTCGATCAACCACTTGATGCTGATGATTGGTTGCGTGAGATGTCAAGGTTCAATGACCGATGTTCCCGAGCAAGAATGGGTAAAGTGTGCTACTCACCTTCAAGGAGATGCAGCTCTCTGGTGGGAGAATTACCAAGGCAAACTGCACTGGTTTTCAGCCTACTTGGGGATAGTTCACTGGAGCTTTCAAAGAGCAGTATCTGTCAGAAATTGTCATGGAGAGGATGAAGGAAGTGTTTCTCAACCTCAAGCAGAGAAATGATAATGTCAATACCTACATCAGGAACTTCATGAACCTTTCTCGTTATGGTGGCGATGAGATCTCTGATGACAAGAAGAAGCAAAAGAGGTTCAGGCAAGGGCTTAATGCATCGATTAAATATGCAATCACACATGCAAGGCCGACGTCTTTTCTGGAACTTCAGCATACAGCTCTGCAGGAAGAGGCAAGTAGGCAAGTGTTTGAGGAGTCAAAGAAACACAGCCGTGATGCAGAAGCTCTTCACCACGCCGGCTCCTTCTAAGCGTCGTGTCCGGGTTCCTAACACCCCGTCAGCTCCGGCTCCACCAAGACCTTCAAGCTACGCGGCAAGGCCACCAAACTTCCTCACGCTGCTCCTGTGGGCTACAACCACCACTACCCCGAGCTGGCGGAGTCCCCCGGCTACGTTGCTCCACGCCCACCGGTGCTTGTTACACGTGGAGACTCGGGCATCAAAGCTGGAACTGTCCGCTGAAGAACAATGCTCTTCCTCCACCACCTCCAAGATCTGCGGCAAGCTCTCCTTTGGTTCGTGCACCACCACTGGGCTCTCAACATCAACACCAAGCCCGGGTCTGCTGTTGCTCGTGCTAATCGTGATCAACGCCGCTCATGCTGAGCATGCACCTGGAGTTGTGATGGGTATGCTATCCGTTAACTCAGTCCCTACACGAGTTTTGTTTGATTCTGGTGCATCGCATTCTTTTGTGTCTCACAAGTTTGCAAATGAGAATGAGTTAGTGATGGATCCTCTCCTCAAGCGGTTAATGGTCCTTTCTCCTGGAGCAAAGATGGCAGCTTCTAAAATCAGCCATGGCAATCAAGTTGAGATTGGTGGCTCTTCGTTCTCGGCTTCCTTAATTGTTCTCGGGCAATTCGACATTGATGTCATTTTGGGCATGGATTGGTCGACAAGAATGCAGCTGTGATTGATTGTGCTGAACGCCGGTTTCTCTCAAGATTCACGAAGGCCATATAGTCTATTCTCCAAGTCGACTCCGCTATCCAGCTTTTCTCTTTGGCGGCTCAATGTTGATGCTATGGAAGCTATTCAGTGTTCCGGTGGTCTGTGAGTTCCCAGATGTCTTTCCCAAGAGTTGCTGTATGCCTCCGGATCGTGAGGTTGAGTTTGTAATTGAGCTTGAACCTGGTACCGCTCCTATCTCCAAGCGGCCTTATAAGATGGGTCCTGCTGAGTTGGCTGAACTCAAACGACAGCTTGATGAACAAGAGAAGTTGGGTTTCATTCAGCATATTACTTCTTCTTGGGGTAGCCCAACTCTCTTTGTGAAGAAGTGAGACCAGACTGATAGACTTTGTGTTGACTATCGGGCTCTCAATGCTAAAACCATCAAGAATAAATATCCCCTTCCGCGGATTAATGATCTCTTTGATCAGCTAGCTGGAGCTGTGGTTTTCTCTAAGCTTGACTTGAGAAGTGGTTATCACCAAATCAAGATTCGCAAGGAAGATGTTCCGAAGACGGCTTTCACCACCCGCTATGGCCTGTATGAGTACACGGTCATGTCTTTTGGTCTCACCAACGCACCTGCCACCTTCTCGAGGCTCATGAACTTGGTTTTCTTGGAGTATCTTGACAAGTTCGTTGTGGTCTACCTGAATGACATCCTAGTCTATTCTAAGTCACAAGAAGAGCATGAAGAACACCTTCGGTGTGTCCTAAACAAGCTTCGTGAGAACCGTTTGTATGCAAAGTTCTCCAAGTGTGAGTTTTGGCTGCCTCAAGTAACCTATCTTGGTCACGTTATCTCTGCCAAGGGCATTGCAGTCAACCCGGAAACGGTGAGGACAATTGTTGAATGGCTTCCTCCTGTCAATGTCAAAGAAGTGCGGAGTTTCCTTGGTTTGGCTAGTTATTGCCTGCCCGCTCGTAACTTTTCGAAGATAGCGAAGCCTCTTACCGATCTCCTCAAGAAAGGCAAGAAATACCTTTGGACTCCTGCATGTCAAGCAAGCTTTGAGACACTCAAAGAGAAACTCACTTCCACACCAGTCTTGGTCCCTCCAGATACATCCAAGCCGTTCCAGATCTTCTGTGACGCCTCTTTGCATGGATTGGGTGCGGTCCTCATGCAAGAAAAACAAGTTGTTGCTTATGCCTCTCGCCAGTTGAAGACGCATGAGATCAACTATCCTACACATGACCTCGAGCTCGTAGCAGTTGTCTTTGCTTTGAAAGTATGGAGGCACTACTTGCTTGGCAACCGTTGTGAGATCTTTTCTGATCACAAGAGTCTGAAGTATATCTTTACGCAGCCTGATCTCAACCTTCGGCAAAGGAGATGGATTGAAGCAATCAATGACTTCGATTTGACCATCAACTACACTCCGGGCAAAGCTAATGTCATGGCAGATGCTCTCAGCCGCAAAGCTTATGTCAACAACCTCATGATGGAAGAACAACAGCCTCTCTTGTGCGAGGAATTCCGTCAGCTCAACCTGGAAATTGTGGAACAAGGGTATCTCCAGAACCTTCTAGCAACACCTCTCTTGGAAGAAAAGGTTCGCTCTTCTCAGCTTGGTGATCCGTACACAAGAAAGATCATCTCCAGGATTAAGCTTCCGAAGTATGAGTCCTTCCACGTCGATGATCAAGGCACGCTCTTCTTTGAACACCGGATGTTTGTTCCGAACTACCCGGGTTTGAGAGAGCAAGTTCTCAAGGAGGCATGATTCTTTCTATCCACCCTGGCAGCACAAAGATGTACATGGACTTGAAAACACAATATTGGTGGCCTGGTTTGAAAAGGTATTGTGCCAAGTATGTCTCAGAGTGTGATGTCTGCCGCAGAGTGAAAGCTGTTCATCAGAAACCTTCCGGTCTTCTACAGCCATTGAAACCCCCGGAATGGAAATGGGAGAAAGTAGAGATGGACTTCATCACTGGTTTCCCTAGGTCGCAGAAGGGCAACAATGCAATCTTTGTTGTCATTGACAGGCTTTCTAAAGTGGCTCACTTCTTCCCCGTCAAGGAAACCATTTCGCAATTCGGTTGGCGGAGCTCTATATCAAGAATTGTCTCTCGTATGGGGTTCCTCTCGAGATCAGTTCGGACCGTGGAAGCATCTTCACTTCCAAGTTAGAAAGTTTCCAAAATGCTTTGGGAACAAAGTTGAACTTCAGCACAACTTACCATCCTCACCGCCAGACAAGTTGAAAGGATCAATCAGATTGGAGGATATGCTTCGTGCTTGCGTCATCTCTTTTGGCATGAAGTGGGAAGAATGTCTTCCTTATGTTGAATTCTCTTACAACAACAGCTTCCAGAAAAGTCTAAAGATGGCACCATTTGAGGATCTCTATGGTCGCAAATGCAGAACTCCAATTGGTTGGTCGGGTGCAGGTGAAAGGATCTTGTTTGGCCCTGACATTGTGACTCAAGCGGAGGAGAAGGTTCACATCATTCTTGAAAATCTGAGGATTGCTCAAAGTCGCTGTAAGAGCAATTATGACAGAAGCACACGGACATGGAGTATGTCCCGGTGATCTCGTTTACCTTCGTGTCACTCCCATGAGAGGCACGCACTGCTTTGGTATTAAAGGAAGCTGGCTCCTAGATACATCGGTCCTTCAAAGTTCGTGGAAGGAGAGGAGAAGTTGCTTATGCTCTTGAGCTCCCAGAAAAACTCAAGGTCCATGATGTTTTCCACATCTCTCAACTCAAGAAGTGCTTCAAGGATCCCGCAGACTGTGGACCATGAGCTTATCAATCTCCAAGAAGACTGTCTTATCAAGAACACCCCACAAAATCCTTGAAGTCGCAGAAGAAGGACTCACAACAAGTCCATCAAGTTCTGCAAGGTGCAGAGGTAGCACCATTCCGTTGATGAAGCAACTTGGGAACGTGAAGATGAGCTCCGTGCCAAGTATCCTACCATCTGTGTGTCTTCTTCTTAATCCTAGAATCTCGGCTTAGATTCCTGTTTAGTGGGGGAGAGTTGTAGCATCCCAATTGTCTAACAATTGTAATGCTACTTGGTCTAGTAATATAATGGCTACTTCAAATATATAATTGTTGCATCATCATTATATCATGCTCATGTCATCATGCCACCTTGCATTTGAGCATCATATAAAACCCTTTTTCATTTGGTTCTTCTTTCATATGCATTGTTAATTGTATTTGCCTCTTGATATTGTATTTGGTTCTTGATATATTGTTTAATGCCCAAGTTGAGTTGGGGGCATATCTCTTATTAACTCCACCACCTTTTCTTCACCACCTTATAAATTCCACCATCCAACTAAATATGAGCTTTGCATTTTATTTGAGTTACCTCTAGCTCATGTGGGTTGGGATGGATCCAATTCTTGTCCACATGCTCTCATCTTAGCATCATGTTGTTTCACATCATTGATATATGAGAGCCACATGGCCACCTTTGCATGCCTTGTGAGTGGGACCCTTTCTCCTAGCTCCCATTTGGATTGTTATGGATTTATGCTCATGTGGGAATATTTTTGTGACTAATAATCATCTAGTGGAATATACACACTAGCAAGTCCCAAGCTTACTCAGACATGACCATCTCCATCTATTTTCACTTGGAACTTTCCTTGTAATTCTTTTGCTTGAGCCTTACTCCACACTTTGGAATGCATAAGAAATGCCATGTAAATAATCTTGTTTTCACAAAGATGAACATGGTATTAATTAATTATGCATGGCCCATGCAAGTACCCCTTTAGCTTGTCATTTGGTTTTTATTAGATTTTTAGTGGATCATCTTCCTTTTTCCCTTACCCTCTTTTGCTTGTTTCTTTTGTGTGGTCTTGCCATACACCAAAAGTCCATGTGCTAGATCATGTGTGTCCATGATCATGTGCTTGATCATCTCACCTCCCTCTTTCTCTCATCTCACCTCTCTCTTAAGCCATACCCCTCTACCCCACTTAATCTAACACCATACCCCCTCTAAACCTAGTACTAGCTAAACCCTAAACCACCCCATCACCCCCTCTCGGCCTCTCTCTTCTCTCTATCTAGCTGGCCCCACCAGGATCAAACCCCACCCAGCTACCTACCCCTCTCCAACCCTAGACAAAACCCTAGCCCGAGCCTCCCATCTACCCAAACCTAGCTCTACCCGAGGCTACCCTCTCTCCCTCTCTTCTCTCCCTGCTGAGGTGGCCCCAGCCCGAGCCTCAACACCAGACCACCCTACCCCACCTGTAGCCCCATGCCTACCTGCCTCGCCTCACGAAAGCACGTGAGGGGAGGAGTAGAGAAAGGTGGCACCGAGCCACCTTTTTCCATCAACCTCTACCCCACGGCACCTCCGTCCTCCCCCTCGCTTTATCCTCCGCCCACCACCTCTCTGTCTCGCCCAGATCTACCCCGAGCCAGCCCTCCTTCCTCCTTCCTCCTCCCCGACCACCAGCAGCCGCCGCCGCCGACGCCAGCACCTCGACGTCCACGTTGATCCAGACGCACAGAGCGGCCGTGGAGTGGCTTGGGAGATCGAGGAGGGTCCCCGCGTCGACCTGTACACGCCGTCGAGGAGGAGGAGCCGAGCCGGTACAGCCACCGACGCCAAACCCTAGCTACCCCGGCCTCTGCTTCACCGACGATCCGCCGCTCCCCTGCCCAATCCGACGCACCGACGCACTCTCGGTGAGCTGGCTAACCTCCCTGACACCTACGTTTCCCCCGCCGTCGCCGGTGCTCGCCGTTAGTTTGAAGCGCCCTCCAGTAGCTAGCTTTCTGCTCGCTCACAGCGTAGCCAAGGCCATCTAGTCCTCGCCCACCTCCCTGATAGCTACCCCCGCATAGCCCAGTGGCCACCGCCTCCGCGCCCGAGCCCTAGGTCACGGGATCGAGCCCAGCATGCGCCCACTTCTTTGACACCGATCGGTCGACATGTGTTGAGGAAGATCAACAGTACGACGCTCCCTTTTTGCGCATACCCCCCTGCCTTTTTGCGCGATCAACCCGCGGTACCGAGTGCCCCACCCGTCAGCCTCTCAGTTAGTTTTGCGGAACACCCCCTGGGCTTTTGTAAACCTTAACCCGCGCTCCAGCCCAGCCCCACTGCCACGTCGATCTCGCTGGGCTGGCACGGGCAAGATCATGATGATAGAAGTTCTCCTGCACGCTGTGTTGCCCAGTCAGCAACGGGCCCACCCGTCAGTGGTTGTGGCTGGGTCTGTCTGGGTATAAAAAGGATTTTCTCTGTTTCTGTTTTAAATTCAAATCTTTTCAAATTTATTCAAATTCAAAACTAAATCTGTTTTTAATTATCTTTTGAAATATAAATCCAATTTAAACATATAATATATGTTTTCAAATCAGAAAAATGTGAGGAATTCAAATATGGCCTTCAAAATATATTTTGAACATTTAAAATTCCAAGTTGCTTTAAATTACAATAAATGCCCCTTTTCTTTAATAAATTAATAACTTTTGTTTTATAACTCCAAATTTAATAAATAATATGTCTAAAATGATTAGCTCGACGAGACCTTTCTGTCTATGCTTTCCATGGTTTGATTTGAAGCATGCATCATATAAATATAATGGGTACAGCAACTTAAATGAGTATAAAATGTGAATAAAACCCCATAAAATGGTTTATTCTTGTATTCCACACCTCACCCATGCCATGCTACTTTATTGCCATGCAAATTGTGCATCATTCATCATGGCATGATTGTTTGCTTGATGCATTTATACATATGCTTGTGCACTTTATTTATGTTGGCCTTGTTTGTTTGGTTCTTCTTCGAATAGACGCTGAGCAGGGGATATATCAAGAGAACCAGGAGCACTACTGATCCATCCTTGCTTCAATGAGCTGCCAGAAGCACTACCACATGCTTGCATACATATAGTACCTATTGCCTCTATCTTATTCTTGCATCATTGAGTCGCGATTGCATAAATCTGAATCCCAAGTATTGCATAGCCTTTACTTTTAAACCCCACCGAAGCTTGTTTCCTCCATCCCATGAGCCATTACTACAGGAGTTGTTTGAGCCATGCGAGTCGTAGAACAGCATGTGTAGGGATGTGAGTGTCTGATGGATAACGAGGTACCTAAACAACTTAACCTGAGTAGTAATGGGATAACTAATGAAAGTGGCATCGGTGAGCAATATCTGCTATTTGGTTTTTCATGCTCACTTGTGTCCCGTAAGACCCCGAGTACTTGATTCCTGTTCCAAGACTATTCGCGCTATCCACATCCGGGAGGCCTTATGGACCCCCACAGCGAGCTTGATTCATTCTTATTTCTTGGGGCCACAAACTAGTTTGAGGTTTTATTTACTATCCTGTACTTATGCCATGCTTTCTTGCTTTATTCAAATTGTGCGGTACTACACTGTCTTCGTTAGGAAAGCGGAGTGTTTCTGTGATGTCGACAAGCCCAGTCACATTTTCGGGTTCCCGATCGTTCTGACCGACGCAAACCTTGAGGCCGTCTCGAGTCACTAACTTCGTTATGGTAGCTCAATGGGGTGGCCCCAAATATTTCAATCCTGTAATTGCTTTGTCGTGCCTCGTTGGGTTTTGATTTGGTTTTTCGAGGCATATCGAGTGTGTGTTGCTATTTGTGCACCCTCAGGTAAAACTTTCTGAAAGCCGTGTCCGCGGTTATGGACGACTTGGAGCACAGTTTCTCGATCATAGACAAGCATAACTAAAGTATCGCTTTTAATTTGACTAGACTAGGTACCTGACTAGTAAATAGTGCAACCCTCATGGAATGAATAATAAAAACTGCCAACGGATGGGGGGGTGTTCGTCCGCTTCCTCGTCGGTAAGCGAGGAGGAGGATGGATCTGTGGATATTACCGTTATAACTGTTATAACTGTTGTTATTAATTCACGGACATCCGTCTATCTCTGGTTAGGCGGATGGTTAGCGAGTATCTATAGAACTGTTAGGGTTTATCTTTTGCTGCAATTGCGTCACCCCAGGTTGTGTCCCCTTTAGAGGCATAAAGACTTGCTGAGTACCCCTAGGGTCTCACACGATAAATTATTGGTTCAGATGAACAGGTACACTCGCAAGATGGATACTGGGTGGAAGAGACGGACGATGTAGGCAACGATCATTCGGTGTAGAGATTCCGGGAACGGGGATCCGTGAGATCTGTGGGCGGGAAGTGCTTATTTATGGGGCATCTTATGCCGATTTGCTTCTTATCCGTACTCGGATTTTGTCTTCCGCTTCCGCTTGATACTCTGTTGATTAATGTATGAGGAGATATCCTAAACTATTATATCTATCTAGGATATTTGGATCTTGCCGTATGGCGTTGCTATATTTCCTTTCTTTTTAGATGGAATGGCTCTGATGTACTGTTGTATGGTGGCTTGCATACATACTCATTTGTGTATGTAGTTGATCCCTTCGCCTGCCGATTATGCCGCCCGTTCTTGTCTCGATGTGTGGAAATGGTTGGGACGGCCGAAAGGTCTACCTGTGAGTGGCATTTGGGCCCTACCGTACTATTTCAACCATTCCCGCTCATCCAGGCTTGTAACTAGGAGCGTAATTCACCGAGGTAGTTACACGTTCTCAGGCAGATCACAACACTCCAGGCATCGCCTAGAAACGCCGGATGAAGAAAAAAGGGTGGACTAGAGCTGTCGGCCATAGAAGGCCGAGTTCCCGCCTTCCTCCCCCTTTCCTCCTTTTCCTCCCCATTCCCCAACTATCTGCCACAGCTCCCGCTAATTCCCGAAGCTCTACCCGCCATGCTGCCTAGGAAATTCGTCAACCCTCGCCTACCACCTCCTACGTAGCCAAAGCAGAGAAAGCTAAGAGTGCCGCAGCCGAAGCCGGATGGCTGGACCGACGTAACCTAGGCGAAGGATTGTCATCAGAGGAAAATCGAGTCGGAGGACCATAGGGGAAGGGAGAAGCAGGACGCCGATGATGAGGCAGAGGCACGGGCGCTCATGGAGGCAAAATCGGCGTTCTAGCGTGGCATGGCGGCTACACGAGCGGCCATGGGCCATCCGCCTCTCCACGCGGCGCAGTATGGCCTACTGTGGGAAAGCCAGGGCAGCGTCGGATCTCCGGCGAGCATGTCAACATGCTTGTCGACGATGTTCCAGGTGAGCCTACGACGCCCCGCCCGAGGTTCTTGGCATCCCCCGAGTTCGACGGCGACCAACTGGGCGGATTCAACCCTAACGTGGTCTTCCCCCACTGTCCTGCACCTCGCGGTCTAAATGGCACTAGCATGGACATCAAGGTATGCAATTCATCGTCCCTACGCCAAGTTCATGTCATCCCGATGCCGAGTTCATGCCATTTTTGCGACTGACACTTCACCTTGTAGCTAGCTGATACGTCCAAAACGTATCTACTTTCCCGAATACTTTTGCTATTGTTTTTTATCTGAACTTGTGAGATTTGGATACAACTAATACGGACTGACGTTGTTTTCAGCAGAATTACCTTGGTGTCTAGTTTTTGTGCAGAAAATCAACTATCAGGAAAAATCCAATATGCCAAAAATCCTATTTCACCAGAAGACTCACGGAGCCAGAAGACGAGACGGAGTAGGGCCACGAGGGGCCCACACCACCTGGCCATGCAGGCGGGCCAGTCGCCTTACAGGGGTGGTGCGGCCGCCTCGGCTGCCCCTCGGCCTCCCTCTTCGCCTATAAGTTGCCTCTTGACCTAAAAACCAAGGGGGGGCGTCGTTTTTCCAGAAAGAGTTCCGCTGCGCCGCCACCACAATGGTTCCGCGATTCAGAACCAGAAACTCCGTTCTGGCACCCTGCCGGAACGGGGAATCGGAGGAGATCATTGCGATCATCATCACATCGTTTCTCCATCGACCATCCATGTTTCCCCCATCTATGAGTGAGTAATCCCCCGTTGTAGGCTATGGGGATGGTAGGGATTGGATGAGATCGTTCGTGTAATGGCATCATATTGTTAGGGCACGGTGCCTAGTATCTATTATTAGTGCTTTTGACTTTGTTGCAACTTGTTATGCTTAATGCTTGTCACTAGGGCCCGAGTGCCATGATTTCAGATCTGAACATGTTATTGATTCATTATGATAGTATTGTTTATGATCTTACCTGCAAGTTGTATACACATATTGTTGTCTAGAACCAAAGGCCCCGAAGTGACATCAATCGGGATAACCAGAGGGAATGGCTTTGATGTGTGGATCACATGTATTCACGGAGTGTTAATGCTTTGCTCCGGTGCTCTATTAAAAGGAGCACCTTAATTGCCAGTAGTTCCCTTGAGGCCCCGCTGCAAATGGGCTGGCAGGACAAAATATGTTGTGCAAGTTTTCATTGCGAGCACGTATGACTATATATGAAACACATGCCTATGATTATTTAGTATTTGGATGCTTTATCTTATTTATCTGCAAATGTCCTATGTTCTGATTGCTACATGAATTGTCTTGTCCATGCAACGCCCATCCATCCATTCATATGCCTACCACGCTTTAATCCTACTGTTTACTGCAATTGTTACTATTGTCTTTACTTTTACTATTGCTATTACTTTACTATTGCTACTACAAAACTGTTGCTACTGATAAACTGTTGTGAGCAAGATTGTTTCCAGGTGTAGCTGAATTGACAACTCAGTTGTTAAGGCTTATAAATATTCTTTGGCTCCCCTTGTGTCAAATCAATAAATTGGGTTTCACTTCCCTCGAAAATACTGCGATACACCCCTATACTTGTGGGTCATCAAGACTATTTTCTGGCACTGTTGCTGGGGAACATAGCTTTATTTATCAAGTTCACTTGGATTCACTATTGTTCGCTGCCATCCATCCATCTGTTGGAGATATGCCCAAGAGGCAATAATAAAAGTGGTTATTATTATATCTTTGTGTTTATGATGAATGTTTACATCCCATGCTATAATTGTATTATAAGGAAACACTAATACATGTGTGTTTTGTAAACATAAAAGAGTCCCTAGTAAGCCTCTTGTGGAACTAGCTTGTTGATTAATTGATGATCATGGTTTCCTGATCATGGACATTGGATGTCATTAATAACAAGGTTATATCATTAGGAGAATGATGTGATGGACACACACCCATAGTAAGCGTAGCATAAGATCAAGTCATTAAGTTCGTATTGCTATAAGTTTTCAAATGCATAGTAACCTAATCCTTTGACCATGAGGTTATGTTAATCACCATCACCGGATGGGTACTTTGATGACATCAAACACCGCTTCGTAACTGGGTGGTTATAAAGGTGTCATTGGGTATTCTGAAAGTATGTGTTGAAGCGCATGGACCAAGATTGGGATTTGTCCATCCATATGACAGATAGATATGCTCTGGGCCCTCTCGGTGGAATGTCATCTAGTTAGCTTGCAAGCATGTGACTAGGTCACAAGGGATGACATAACATGGAATGAGTAAAGTACTTATCGATGTGAGGTAGAACTAGGTATGGAGATACCGATGATCAAACCTCGAATAAGTAGAATATCACGTGACAAAGGGAATTGATTTCGTATGTTAATGGTTCTATCGATCACAAAGTCATCGTTGAGTATGTGGGAGCCGTTATGGATCTCCAGATCCCGCTGATGGTTATTGATCAGAGGTGTCTTCATCATGTTCATATTCACGAACCGTAGGGTGACACACTTAAGGTTCGAAGTAGTTTTAAGTAGATATGGAATATGCGTTGGAGACCGAATGTTGTTCGGAGTCTCGAATTGGATCTGGGACATCACGAGGAGATCCGGAATTGTCCGGAGAATGAGATTCATATATTGGGGATCATTTTCTAAGTTAGGAAATGTTCCGGAGTGTTTGTATGGAGATTCTAGAAGGTTTCGGAATGTTCTGGAAGGTTCTAGTAGATTTCTTGGAGTTTGCTTGAAAACCAAGAAAGGATCAAGGAGTCTTTGTGGGGCATGACACGGATTCGTGGGGAGGAGGATTCCTCCTCCTCCCAATCCGGCCAAGGAGGAGGGACTCCTACTAGGACTCCTCCCATGGCGCCTCCCTCCTTTAAATAGAGGGAGGCGCCACCCCAGCACTCTCCCATAACAAACCCTAGCCGCCTCTCTCCTCCTCCTTCTCTGCCTCCGGCTTAGGCGAAGCCTGAGAATTCTCTACTCCACCACCACCACCACACCGTCGTCTTCTGGGATTCCGTGAGAAGATCTACTACCTCCGCTGCTTGCTAGAACGGGAGAGGAAGGTGCCTTTGACTCGCACGCGTGTGACCGATCAGCTGCGAATGCGGCGCCGGAAGGATCGTCCACACGATCTTGAGATCGGCAAGTGATCGACTACATCAACCCCGAGATCTAATCTCGTAACGCTTTCGGTTCTACGAGGGTTAGTACAGATCTATCTCGTTGCACATGTCTAATAGATTAGATCTTGGCTTTTATCTAGAATCTGCGTTTTGTTCGTTCTTGTGGTAGAATTTTTTTGTTTTCCATGCTGCGAACCCATCAGTGGTATCAGAGCCGTATCTATGCGTAGATCTGTTGCACGAGTAGAACACAATGGTTTTGTGGGCGTTGGTGCTCGTGCTGCTTTTTGTGTACTTTGCATCTTGCGGTATGGTGGGATGAAGCGGCGCTAACCTTACATGTCATCGCACATGAGACTTGCTCCACGCTTGACGTGTAACTTGCTTTGCACAAGTGGCTTTGCGGGTGTCTGTCTCTCCCATCATAGTATAGATCCAATCTACACTTTGCACTTGATAGCACTTGTATCAACGTTGTGGTTCAGTTTCGTAGGTAAGATCCGTTCTTATTCGAAAGCCCCAAACCACGTAAAACATGCAAAGAAAATTAGGCGTCTAACTTGTTTTTGCAGGGTTTTGTGATGTGATATGGCCATCATGTGATTGTGATTATATTTGATGTATGCAATGATCCTTGTTGTAATATGGCAACGGCGAGAACTAATGGTTGTCTTTAATTACATTAAGACATGTGTGTCTATTCATCTTGTAATAGCTTTATTCCAAGTAGTTGTAATAGTTGCTGGTGATGATGGACAACCATGAAGCGGCGCCACTGACCTTGACGCAATGCTGGTGATGATGGAGATCATGTCCGTGCTTTGGAGATGGAGATCAAAGGCATAAGAAGAAAGGGCCATATCATATCACACTAATTATGAATTGTCTGTGATGTTAATCCTTTATGCATCTTGTATTGCTTAGATCGCGACGGTAGCATTATAAGATGATCCCTCTCACTAAATTTCAAGTAATAAAGTGTTCGTCCTTAGTTGGCACCGTTGCTAAGACTAAATGTCTCGAAGCATCTCGTGATGATCGGATGTGATAGATTCTACGTGTGCATACAACGGGTGCAAGCCAGAATTGCACATGCGGAAACTAAGGTTAATCTTGACGAGCCTAGCATGTACAGACATGGTCTCGGAACACGGAATACCGAAAGGTAGAGCATGAATCATAAGTGATATGATGAACATGATGATTGTTCGCCGATGAAACTACATCTTCTCTCGTGAAGATCGGACTTGGTGTAGTGGACTTGGTTCGTGTAATCACTAAGACAATGTGAGGGATGTTGTTTTGAGTGGGAGTTCACCTAGTTAATTTAAGAATTAAAATTGAACTCAATTTATCATAAACTTAGTCTAAACTACTTGCAAATTTGTTGTAGATTATGACGAATCTCTCCATCGATTTCAATGTGTTCCTAGAGAAAGAAAAACTTAAGAACAATGGAAGCAACTTCACGGACTGGCTCCGTGGTCTGAAGATTGTCCTTAGGGCTGGTCAGATGACCTATGTGCTCGAAGCACCGCTAGGTGACCCACCTGCAGATGATGCCACCGATGACGTAAGAATGTTTACGCCACTCGGAAAAATCATTACTCCACGATTCGATGTGCCATCCTCACGGTTTAGAAACGGAGCTCCAGAAGCGTTTTGAGCACCACGACCCGTTCGAGATCATTAAGGAGCTCAAGCTCATTTTTGAGACTCACGCGGTCGTGGAGAGCTATGAGGCCTCCGAAAAGTTCTTTACCTGCAAGATGGAAGAGGGAAGCTCCGTTAGCGAGCACGTGCTCACCATGTCTGGGCACGCAAACAAGCTCCAAGAGTTGGGGATAACGATTCCTAATGAGTTAGGGATTCACCGTGTCCTCCAATCACTACCACCGAGTTATAAGAACTTTGTGATGAACTACAATATGCACTGCATGAACAAGACGTTACCTGAACTATCGTCCATGCTGAAAACTGCTGAATTGGAGATCAAGAAGGAGCACCAAGTGTTGATGGTCAATAAGACCACCAATTTCAAGAAACAGGGCAAGCCTAAGAAAAAGGGCAACTTTAAGAAGGACGGCAAGAAAGCCGTCGCACCTGCTAAGAAGCCCAAGGCTGGTCCTAAACCTGAAACTAAATGCTTCTACTGCAAGGGTGCTGGTCCTTTGGGCGTAACTGCCCCAAGTACCTGGCGGATCTGAAGAACGGCAACATCAAGAAGAAAGGTATATTTGATATACATGTTATTGATGTGTATCTTACTAGTAATCGTAGTAGTGCCTGGGTATTTGATACTGGTTCGGTTGCTCATATTTGTAACTCAAAATAGGAGCTACGGAATAAACGAAGACTAGCAAGAGACGAGGTGACGATGCGCGTTGGAAATGGCTCCAAGGTTGATGTGATCGCCGTCGACACGCTCCCTCTACATCTACCTTCGGGATTAGTTTTAAATTTGAATAATTGTTATTTGGTGCCTGCGTTAAGCATGAACATTATATCTGGATCTTGTTTATTGCGAGACGGTTACTCTTTTAAGTCTGAGAATAAAGGTTGTTCGATTTATATGAGTAATATCTTTTATGGTAATGCACCTGAGATGAATGGTTTATTCTTATTGAATCTCGATAGTAGTGATACACATATTCACAACATAGATGCTAAACGGATAAAATTGAATGATAATTCTACATACATGTGGCACTGTCGTCTTGGTCACATTGGAGTGAAGCGTATGAAGAAACTCCATTCTGATGGACTTCTTGAATCACTTGAAAGATGCGAAACATGTCTAATGGGAAAAATGACTAAGACTCCATTCTCTGGAATAATGGAGCGAGCTACGGACTTATTGGAAATAATACGTACCGATGTGTGCGGTCCAATGAGTGTAGCATCGCGTGGTGGATATCATTATGTTCTCACTTTCACGGATGACTTAAGTAGATATGGGTATGTCTACTTTATGAAACATAAGTCCGAAACTTTCGAGAAGTTTAAGGAATTTCAAAGTGAAGTGGAAAATCATCATAACAAGAAGATTAAGTTTCTGCGTTCTGACCGCGGAGGTGAATATCTAAGTTATGAGTTTGGCATGCATTTAAAGAAATGTGGGATACTTTCAGATTGACACCGGGGAACACCACAGTAATGGTGTGTCCGAACGTCGTAATCGAACTCTCTTAGATATGGTTCGGCCTATGATGTCTCTTACAGATTTACCACTATCGCTTTGAGGCTATGCATTAGAGACAGCGCATTCACTTTAAATAGGGCACCATCTAAATCCGTTTGAAACGACACTGCATTTAATTGTGGTTTGGTAAGAAACCTAAGTTGTCGTTCCTTAAAGTTTGGGGTTGCGAAGCATATGTAAAGAAGTTACAACCTGATAAGCTTGAACCCAAAGCGGAGAAATGCGTCTTCATAGGATACCCTAAAGAAACAATTGGGTATACCTTCTATCATAGATCCGAAGGCAAAGTTTTTGTTGCCAAGAATGGATCCTTTCTTGAGAAGGAGTTTCTCTCGAAGGAAGTGACTGGAAGGAAAGTAGAACTCGACGAGGTTATTGAACCTTCTCTCGGAGTTGAGAGTAGCGCAGCACCGGAAGATGTTTTTGTGCCGCCTGCACCAATTGGAGAGGAAGCTCATGATGGTGATCATGAAACTTCAAACGAAGTTACTACTGAACCTCGCAGGTCAACGAGAGTTTGTACCACTCCTGATTGGTATGACCCTGCCTTGAACGTCATGTTGGTGGACAACACTGATGACCCTGCGACGTATGAAGAAGTTATGGTGAGCCCAGATTCCGACAAATGGCTAGAAGCCATGAAATCCGAAATGGGATCCATGTACGAAAACTAAGTGTGGACTTTGGTGGACTTACCGGATGGCCGTAAGGCTGTCGAGAACAAATGGATTTTCAAAAGAAAAATAGATGTTGATGGTAATGTTACCGTCTATAAAGCTCGACTTGTCGCAAAAGGGTTCCGACAAATTCAAGGAGTTGACTACGATGAGACTTTCTCACCAGTAGCGAAGCTAAAGTCTGTAAGGATTTTGTTAGCAATTGCTGCATATTTCGATTATGAAATTTGGCAGATGGATGTCAAAATGGTGTTCCTTAATGGTGACATTGAGGAAGAGTTGTATATGGTACAACCCAAAGGTTTTGTCGATCCTAAAGATGCTAACAAGGTATGCAAACTTCAGTGCTCCATTTATGGAATGAAGCAAGCATCCCGGAGTTGGAATCAACGTTTTGATAAAGTAATCAAAAACTTTGGATTTATACAAACTTATGGAGAAGCTTGTATTTACAAGAAAGTGAGTGGGAGCTCTGTAGCATTCCTAGTACTATATGTAGATGACATATTGTTGATTGGGAATGATATAAAACTTCTTAATAGCGTCAAAACCTATTTGAATAATAGTTTTTCAATGAAGGATCTTGGCGAAGCGGCATATATGCTAGGCATCAAGATTTATAGAGATAGATCAAGACACCTAATAGCGCTTTCACAAAGTACATACTTATACAAAGTTCTAAAGAAGTTTAGAATGGAAGAGAGCAAGAAAGGGTTCGTGCCCATGTTGTCAGGTAAGACCTTGAGTAAGACTCAAAGTCCGGCTATGGCAAAAGATAGAGAAAAGATGAATAATATTCCCTATGCCTCGGCCATAGGTTCTATCATGTATGCCATGCTGTGTACAAGACCGGATATAGCACATGTTGTTAGTTTGACTAACAGATATCAAAGTGATCACAGAATGGAACCTTTGGACAATGGTCAAGAATATCCTAAAGTACCTGAATAGGACTAAGGATATGGTTCTTTCTTATGGAGGTGATGAACAGCTTGTTGTAGCAGTTACTTGATGCTAGTTGGAACACCGATCCGGATGACTCAAGTCATAGTCCGGATACGTATTTATTTTGAATGGTGCTGCGGTGAGCTGGAGGTGCCAAGCAAAGCGTTGTGGCAAAATCTTCAACTGAATCGAATACATAGCTGCTTGGAGCTGCACAAGAAGCCATATGGATGAAGGAGTTCATTATTGAACTTGGCGTGGTTCGGTCGTTGGACCCGATGGCCATCTCGTGACAACACAGGTGCCATAGCTAATGCATAGGAGCCAAGGTCACATAGCAAGCTTAAGCACATCAAGCTACGTTTCCATGCTATTCGCGAGTATGTCCGAGATGGTGACATAAAGATTTGCAAAGTACACACTGATCTGAATGTGGCAGATCCATTGACTAAACCTCTCCCTAGAGCAAAGCATGACCAACACCAGAACGCCATGGGTGTTAGGTATATTACCATGTAATCTAGATTATTGACACTAGTGCAAGTGGGAGACTGTTGGAGATATGCCCAAGAGGCAATAATAAAAGTGGTTATTATTATATCTTTGTGTTTATGATGAATGTTTACATCCCATGATATAATTGTATTATAAGGAAACACTAATACATGTGTGTTTTGTAAACATAAAAGAGTCCCTAGTAAGCCTCTTGTGGAACTAGCTTGTTGATTAATTGATGATCATGGTTTCCTGATCATGGACATTGGATGTCATTAATAACAAGGTTATATCATTAGGAGAATGATGTGATGGACACACACCCATAGTAAGCGTAGCATAAGATCAAGTCATTAAGTTCGTATTGCTATAAGCTTTCAAATGCATAGTAACCTAATCCTTCGACCATGAGGTTATGTTAATCACCATCACCGGATGGGTACTTTGATGACATCAAACACCGCTTAAATCGGGTGGTTATAAAGGTGTCATTGGGTATTCGAAAGTATGTGTTGAGCATGGACCAAGATTGGGATTTGTCCATCCATATATGAGGATAGATATGCTCTGGGCCCTCTCGGTGGAATGTCATCTAGTTAGCTTGCAAGCATGTGACTAGGTCACAAGGGATGACATAACATGGAGCAGTAAAGAGTACTTATCGATGTGAGGTAGAACTAGGTATGGAGATACCGACGATCAAACCTCGGATAAGTAGAATATCGCGTGACAAAGGGAATTGATTTCGTATGTTAATGGTTCTATCGATCACAAAGTCACCGTTGAGTATGTGGGAGCCGTTATGGATTCCAGATCCCGCTGATGGTTATTGATCGGAGAGGTGTCTTCATCATGTCTGCATATTCATGAACCGTAGGGTGACACACTTAAGGTTCGAAGTTGTTTTAAGTAGATATGGAATATGCGTTGGAGACCGAATGTTGTTCGGAGTCTCGGATTGGATCCGGGACATCACGAGGAGATCCGGAATTGTCCGGAGAATGAGATTCATATATTGGGGATCATTTTCTAAGTTAGGAAATGTTCCAGAGTGTTTGTATGGAGATTCTAGAAGGTTTCGGAATGTTCTGGAAGGTTCTAGTAGATTTCTTGGAGTTTGCTTGAAAACCAAGAAAGGATCAAGGAGTCTTTGTGGGGCAAGACACGGATTCGTGGGGGAGGAGGATTCCTCCCCCTCCCAATCCGCCGGCCAAGGAGGGAGGGGACTCCTACTAGGACTCCCCCTCGCATGGCGCCTCCCTCCTATAAATAGAGGGGAGGGGGCGCCAACCCCGAGCACTCTCCCATAACAAACCCTAGCCACCGCCTCTCTCCTCCTCCTTCGCTCTGCTCCGGCTTAGGCGAAGCCCTGCAGAATTCTCTACTCCACCACCACCACCACACCGTCGTGCTGCTGGGATTCCGTGGAGAAGATCTACTACCTCCGCTGCTTGCTGGAACAGGGAGAGGAAGGTCTGCCGACTCACGCAGTGACCATTGTGCAGCGCTGCTGGAACGCGGCGCCGGAAGGATCGTCCACACGATCTTGAGATCGGCAAGTGATCGACTACATGAACCCCGAGATCTAATCTCGTAACGCTTTCGGTTCTATGAGGGTTAGTACAGATCTATCTCGTTGCACGTGTCTAATAGATTAGATCTTGGCTTTTATCTAGATTAGATCTGGGTTTTGTTCGTTCTTGCGGTAGAAATTTTTTGTTTTCCATGCTACGAACCCATCACCATCATGGGTAAGTCTTGTGATGGTAAGGTTCCTATTTTACCATCCACTACAAGAAGATGTACGGTTTTGAACATCTTTGTTGCTCTTGATTGGCCATCTGTTATGAGTAAGCTCCTTACACCACCACACACACATGCTACACACACTGCTACTACTGCTGAATCTAAAACTTCTGATACTTATGATGCTGCTTCTACTGTGTTTGATAAGAGTGGTTCATTAGGTCCTTTCCTAGATGCTACGATTGCTAGAACTATAGCTGGAAATACTAAAACTCCTAATGAAGACACTACTACACCTGTCAGTTCACCTGAGTCTAGAGAGAGTTATGATATTGAAGACGGTTATATTGAGATGACCGATGAATTTATTAAAGAATGTCAAAACACCCATGATAGGAGTGTTATTAAGAGTCTCCTTGAGAGGCATACTATAAAACCCAAATTGTCTCCTAATGCTAAGTTTGCTGCATCTCCCATAAACATTAAAGATAAGGATTATGATTTATCCCTTGATCTATCTTACATAGCTATTATTGAGAAAGAACCTTTTTGTGGGACTAAGAATGGAAGTGCGGTAGCACATATGACTGAGCTTTCTACCATGAGTGGCTTATTTTCTCATGATATTAAGATGTGCACCTACTTTGTTGCTAAAATTTTCCCTTTCTCGCTGAAAGGAGAAGTTAAAACTTGGTTTAATAATTTACCTCCTGGATCTATTGACATCCCTGATTGCTTGATTAGTACCTTCTTTCAGAAATATTTTCCTCCTAGTGCTAGACATGCTATTTTGCAGGAACTTTTTGATTTTAAACAGGGAGAAAAAGAGATATTGCCTGAATCATGGGCAAGGTTTTGTGCTTTGATTCATGCACAGGCTAGATGTCCATTACCTAAGAATGAGCTTCTTGATATATTTTATAATGGGCTAACTGAAGAATCTAGGACATACCTGGATAGTTGTGCTGATTGTGTTTTCAGGAACAGGACTCCCAAAGAAGCTGAGGAATTAATGGCTAAAATAAGCAAGAATTATGAAGATTGGACTCCTCCTAAACCAGCTATACCTGAGATAATTATACCTGAACCAGCTATTCCTGCGCCTATACCAACATCAAAGAATAGGGGAGTTATTGAACTAAATGATGAAGTGGTAGGGAATTACAGCTGCAAATGTGAATAATTTACCTCCTATAGAAGAATTATGTAAGCCAATTTCCCATTCATCCACTATTGAGGTACACTCTCTCCAACATTTTGATGAAGGTGATATTCCTTACTCTAAACCTCCTTATCAATGCTTACAAGAATTTGATTTTTTATTGTTAAGCAAGATAATTTTAATAAAAGGGTGCAAAATCATTTAATGGAAAACTCTAGAGCTATTATTGAGTTAAAAGATATTGTGGAAAGAACCTCTAATGGTGTTAAAATGCTTGTTAAACATTTTCAAATGGTTCAAACTCAAATTAATCGGCTTATTAAGGTACAAAAATACTTGCTAGTTAATGTTGCTAAAGAAAAACATGCTTATGAAATTAGAACTAGAAGTGGTGCTGCTACCCAGGATCCTCTATATCCTGAGGGGCATCCTAAAAGAATTGAGCAGGATTCTCAATAAGCTAAAAATAGTGGTACTACTCCTAAGAAAAGAAAGAAGAAACATAAAACTATTGTAGAACCTTCTAAACCTGCTAAAGATCCTAATAGTATATCTGTCTCTGATGCTGAAACTGAAAGTGGTAATGAAGAAAATGATGCTCCTGATAAAGAAAAAGTTGAAGAAGGACCTGAAAGGCACACTAAGAATACTAAATACACTAAAGAAGATTTTGTTGCTAAGAAACATGGTAGTGAAAGAGAACCTTGGGTCCAAAAACCTATGCCTTTCCTTGATAACAAACACAAGTCAAAGGAAGATGAACACTATAACAAGTTTTGTGAGTGGATGAAACCTTTATTCTTGCAAATTCCTTTGACTGGTGCTATTAAATTGCCTCCTTATTCAAAGTATATGAAGGATATTGTTTCGAATAAAAGGAAGATTCCCAATGAATAAATTTCTACTTTGCTTGCTAATTATTCCTTTAATGGTAAGGTTCCAAAGAAACTTGGAGACCCAGGGATTCCAACTATTCCATGCTCTATTAAAAATAGTTATGTTAGAACTGTTTTGTGTGATTTGGGAGCAGGAGTTAGTGTTATGCCTTTTTCTCTCTATAAGAGACTTCAACTAGAAAAACTAATACCAACTGATATATCTTTGCAAATGGCTGATAAATCTACTACTATTCCTGTTGGTATATGTGAGGATGTACCTGTTCAAGTGGCTCATAATTTCTTGATATTAACTGATTTTGTTGTGCTTGAAATGCTTGAAGATGATAATATGTCTATTATTCTTGGGAGACCTTTTCTTAATACCGCAGGAGCTGTTATTAATTGTAATCAAGGAAAGGTGACTTTTAATGTTAATGACAAGGAACATACTGTCTATTTCCCCAAGAAGATTGATTGGACTTATGGTTTGAATTCAATTGAACATGTTGATGGCATCCAAGTTGGAGAAATATATTGACCCATACCAAGAGAAAAATATGAAACTATTATGATTGGGACCATTGCTATCAAGGTTGAGGTAACAAAATCATTAGTGGAATTCAAAGTTCTGTTTCATATAAAATTGTTTTGGTAACAAGACCTGATCAACCTTGTTAACAAAAGGATTTTAATGAACAAAACAATGTTTTCACCATGATTATCTCTGTTTACTTCCATTCTATCCATTTTTGTTTTTGCTTTCGTTTAGTTTACTTTTCTGTTGGTAGTTGCTTGCATATTAGAGTGTCATAGAACTTCTGAAGTTTTAGCTTTGTTTTGTCTTTGCATCATTCCAGAAACTTTTTTCTATCAGAAAATTATCCATCAATACCTGAAAATTGCTCAAAAATAAAGTATCTCGAAAAATTCCAAAAAATTCATATTATTTTTTTACGTGAAAAAAGGGGCAGAGAAGTGCCTGGAGAGTACCAGGGAGGCCCACCAGGCAGGCACACCACCTGGTGGCGCGGCCAGCCTAGGGGCACGCCTGGCCATGGTATGGGCCACCCCTGGCCCTCCACTCACTCTCTCACTTCCCACTGCCTTATCTCTCTCTCGAGAAAACACCAACTCTTTGCTCAAAATCGTGTTCTTGCTGTTCTTGTCCATGATTTTTCGATCTCCTTGCTCAGCCCATCTTTGCTGCTGAAATTTGGAGCATTTGTTCTCCGGTATGTAACTCCTCTGCTTGTCCAAGTAGATTTGTGATTAGTGGTTTATATCTTGAGTATTTTGCTGCTGTAGGTGACAGGTTATGAGAGCTTGTAAGCTTGTTCAATGCTTAGATATATTGTTTTGATGCATGTTTAGGCCTCTTACAAGTCCCTATGAGTAGTGCCCTTCATTATGTATTCACTTTGCAATCACTTGTTTAATGGATGTTTAAATTTCAGAATATCAAAAATGAACAACCACACCTCTGGAGAAATATTTGAGAGGGACATGCCTAGGAGGTCAAGGCCCTCAAGATCAACCTCTCAGTTTAGGCCTTCATACAATGAAGATCTCATTGCACCATGCTTTGGCAATGAAGGAGATGAGGGGGATGCTCACCCATCTAATTTTCCTTGTTTTACCTTTTTGCAAGCTGTAGGGATCCTCGATGATTTCTTACTACTGGTTCAGAGGATCAATTTGACCTCATACATGGAAGATGAGAGTGATCAATATGCCGTGCTCACCAAAACTTTCATTGAGAGTTTCGTTTTCACTAACACCCCCTATCAGTCAAATGTTTCTTTCAGAATTTATGATCTGCCTATTACCATGTCATTGGAAAGATTTTGCAGCATTATAGGTATAGGCATGACGGGGACCGTGAAGAAGATCCAAGGTCGACCCGCTGATTTGCTGGAGCTCTATCAAAGTGTGACAAATGACGATGACCGCGTAGCTTAGTGCGGGAAGATAAGAAACATCCAACTCCCAGCTCTTAGATACTTTGCTTATTATCTTGCCACTAGCATTCTTGGTAGGGAGAACACAAGTAATATCTCCAATTATCATGTAGCCTTCCTCGCTGCTGCACTTAATAATGATACCCGGTACAATCTTGGCTCTCTCATTGCTCGCCGCCTAGCTGCTAGGGGACCTATTTATGGGGGCATTATTGCTTCACTCATGGTTACTGTGTTAGAACTTTTTGTGGATCCTAATGATAATGTATTGGCACCACAAAGGCTTGATCTTGCTGCCATGAAAACACATCACTTCGTCACTGTTGACTCTGATACGGACAGTTTAGTATATAGGATGTTGTTTACTGATGGGGATGAAAGGGAGATTCCTTTGCCGCAATCTACTTTGTTCAGTATTCACAGGAGGCCATGGTCATGTTCCAAGGAGGAGGTGGACGAGCAACTCCGTTTGCTTGGTTTCCACAGGTAGCACCCGGAGGATGTGCCTTCTTACGACTACTGTGCGCACTACGGTGGGGCATCCTCGAGCTCGCACCAGGACGAGGCTACCTCCTCGCCGTACTATGGAGGCACTCCATCTTTGCCAGCTTGGGATTAATACCCACTTAGGCCAAAAGCCTAAGCTTGGGGGGAGGTACACCGACATCACACTCATCTCCATATCATGTTTAGTCGGTACTTTGTATATCCATTGTTGGGGATATACTTTTCGGGTATCCTCACAGTTCCTCACTAACCAGGGTGGCCCACTTTGGGTTAGAGCATTGCTTCACGGGTGGCCCAGTCAGAGAGAAAGACGGAGTCCAATCCGGCTACAGGAAGGCCCAGAAGACTTACCGACTTAGGCCCATAATGTTACTTGTAGTTCAAGATGTACTCTGTAACCGACTCTCAGTCGTAGCCGGATAGATCTCTCCTATAAACCCTAGGCCGGATATCTATATAAGCCGTCCTAGGGAGAGCCTTTAGAAAAACACCTCAATAGTCTACAATCTCAACTCGCACAGGCGAAACCCTTGTAACCCATATTCCGGCTCTGTAGACATCGATTGCTAGTAGGAGTAGGATCCGTCCAAAGCCGGTGATTCAACTCAGGTAAACTTGTGTGCTCACCGTCCTGGAACACCGTACGTCTCACACCCATCTCTTCCGCACGCCTCGAGGACCCCCTCATGGCGTACTTGTCATCAATCCGATGACAGTTGGCGCCCACCGTGGGGCAACTGAGCTTCGGATCTGCATTCCGAGCGGAATCTGCAAGAATCGGAATCGGCAAGACTATCGCCATCGGGCGCATCCTCTACGCCAGCGACGTCCCTCTCATCGTTCTCGACGAGACTTGGATTCCGGCTAGGGAGGCCGTGACTGCCTACACAATCATGTCTTTTGGCGAGATCGATGTTTACATCGGTTTCGCTGAACCTGCCCAACCCACCCCAGCGGTGATGATAGAGGCAGAAGAATCTTCTGGGTCCCCTTTGTCCGCGGAGGCGGCAGAGTTCCGGATCTCAGAAAACCCTAATCCCACCCAGCCCGCACTAGTTGCGGAGATAGTGGAGAAATCCGAGCCTGAAGAAGACCTAGCGGTCCAAGTCGAATCTGGAGTAGATCTCCCTGGAGGAGCTGGATCCCAGATCGACCCACCCGCAGAAGTTGAAATCCAGGAGGAGCATATCAGTGAAACTGATTCCGGCTCTGATGATGCCGAGACAGACAGACCTTTCCTAAGGTACACACTAAAATGTATGATACTGCAAGGCGAAAACGCAGATGCAATCCTCGAGACCATCAAAAGTTTTGACATGGCTGATCGCGAAAGCCACAGGTACCTCAGGAAGCACGCGTCGCACTTCGTCGGATACGTGGGATCCGGATCCGGCTCTGCCGATGCTGGAGAAAACACCGACTCTGTGCTGGAGGCAATTGGAACAAACGCCGATGTACCCGCATCCTCGGATGAATCGATGGCATCAGCAGATTTCCGAAAGTTCTCCGCAGAATATGAAGAGGAGTACAACTCCAAAGCTACAGAAGAAGGAGAAGCCATGGATGAAGGATCCGGGGAACACTCTCCCAAAGTGCAGGATGACATGGACGTCGGAGACACTCCCGAAGTCCAGATGTCCAAAAGTACCGATCAGAGCTTGACTCCGGGAAACAGACCCAAAGCCGTCTTTGCTACCGGCGCTGCCAAGAAGGCAAAGAAGAAGAACAAGAAAAACAAGACCCCGACAAAAGACCCTCTGACAGAGGAGGTGATTGCCGAAGAATACGAAGAAGAATCGGATGGAGCACTTATCCTAGAAGAGCCGAAAAAAGAAGCATCGGTGGATGGACATGTGATTACAGAAGGTGCGCGTAAACTCATCGATGCCGCATTAACCACACCTATCCCTACAGCCGCAGAACTTACTGCGGATGAGCTGGACGAAAGGGCACAGGCCCTAGAAGCGCGTCGTCAACAACTCCTCGATGAAGCCAAAAACATCGAGGTAGAGAAGAAACGCATGTCAAACAAGGAATACATGTCTCGTTTACATCAGAAGACACTGAAGCGTCACATAGATGACAACCAATTCCCATGTGTCCGTGCCGTTCTTTTTGGAGATGAGATGGGGAAGCCACGGAAAGATAGCAACGGAGATTGGGTATACCCAACACCAGTACAGAATACCGTGGCAGCCCGAGAAATTCTATCGGCTAATCCAGGACCGGAGGAGATCCACTTGGGTATCAAACTACTCAACAAGGGACTGGAGCAGCAAAAGGTCACCCTGTCCAGAAGTCAAAAACTGATCTCAGATTCTAACCAATGTCGCACGGATCCGGCATGGGCTGGCGTAAGATCCCATTACGTCCGGGCGCAGTATCATCACCCCGAACACCGGGAGGACAACCATTCAAGAACCGGATCTTCAGGACAACATCACAGAACTTCAGGTAACTAGAGCAACGTCGCCCAGCGGCCGAGAAAGACGCCATTGCTGCCCTGAATCCGACGATCCCTCCCCGACGAGAATCTAAGGATCGAAGGGGAGAAGATAAAGAAAAACGACGGGAGGAGGATCGTCAAAAAATGCCACCTCCTAAGTATACAAGCTGTCCGGATGAGCCTCACCATGGTGGGAACGACGGACGAAGGAACGACGGAAACCATGCTGGCACAAGACGGCAGGGGGCTCGTCATAGTCAAGATCCTCCCCGGAACCGGAATAATGACGCTCCGGATGGAGGCCGGCGATCAGCCGGAAACTATCCAGCTGCTCCACCCTCTCCACCACACAATCATCACAACGGCTCCCATGGAGGGCAAGGAGAACGACATGGCGGAGGAGGTGGTGGAAGAAGCTGAAGTCCGGCTCCACGGCACCGCAGCCACAGCCGGCATTCAGGATGATCTCTATCCCCGAACGACACAAGGCACAGGATCAATTCCAACATAGAGGCGCGGCGCTATGAAAATGATGACATGTATGTGGGCCCAAAGTGCTTTGGACCACGCATCAGAGCTACAAATTCTCGGAAGGATTTGCTATCTCAAGACACATCCAAGCCTACGACGGCATTGCTCGGCCAGACACTTGGCTACAGGATTTTTTCCAAGCTTGTTGGATCGCCAAAGGCGGAAACAGCCTGGTCGCAACCCGATATCTCCCACTTATGTTGCGGAAGACGGCGCGATCATGGCTCAATGAACTTCCGGAGAACACCATCCATAACTGGTATGACATGCAAAGTGCGTTCTTTCGTAATTTCGAAGGCACATATCGGAGGCCCTGTTCGATCGAAGACCTACAACGTTGCACCCAGAAAGCCAGAGAAACTTGCCGAGATTATCTCGGACGATGGATCGACACCAAGAACTCCTGTGAAGGAGTAAACGACCAAACCGCGATTGAAGCTTTCATCGCAGGGCTCCCAATTGGTCTACTACGTCACCGCTTGAAGTGCGACAAGGTCACTGATTTTGGGAGAGATGATAGAAACAGCGAGCAAGTATGCAGATGCTGACAACGATGCAGAGGGACTACTCAACGTCCTAGTTGTACCTCAGTCGGCAAAAATAAAGCAACAAGCTCAGAAACGTAAGAACACCTCGGAGGAAAAACCCAACATGGAAACAGCGGTGGTTACCACTGTTTCCGGGTCTAGAGGACGAGGAGGACGTGGCGGAGGCCACGGGCGTGGCCGTGGGACTTCAAGGGTCCAAGGTAGAGGAGAACAGCAACCAGGCAAAACCTACTCTTGGGCCGACATTGCCAATAACCCATGTGTGCATCACCTAGACGCCAATGGGGGCTCGTCCCACACCAACGCTGAATGTCATTTCAATGACGACATCAAAAGAGATAACACCGCGGGCTACAAAGCTAAGCGGAAGAAGGGAAAGAAAAATCCCGAAAAGGACAAAGAGACCAAGGAAGATTCCGACATGGAGGAAGCCGATGCTTCAAACCCCAAGTCGGAAGGGAAGAAGACTTTTCCCACCAAAAAGGACACTTATGTCACTTTCCTCGGATCTCAACCAGCCAAGGTCAAGAAAGCAGTTCTACACGAGTTCAATGCAACAGTTCCGGCTGTCCCCCAGTATCTGGACTGGTCGGAATTGGCAATCACATTTGACCGCGATGATCATCCGCCTAAGTTACACAGGCGAGGAAAATACGCCTTAATCGTCAACCCACTTATTGACGGTTATGGTTTCTCCAAGACTCTCATGGACGGTGGTAGCAGCATCAATATTCTCTATGTCAGAACGCTACGCCGGATGAATATCTCGGAGACCCAGCTGAACCATAGCTCTGTGATTTTTCACGGAGTTGTCCCAGGAAGACAAGCTAATTCCCTGGGAGAGATCACTTTGGATGTTACCTTTGGAACTCCAAAGAATTATCGGACGGAGGCACTTTCCTTCGAAGTGGTCCCGTTCAAGAGCGCATACCACGCTATATTCGGACGTCCGGCTTACTGGGCTTTCATGGCTCGTCCATGTTACATTTACAATATGATGAAAATTCCAGGTCCCAATGGCGTAATCACCATCAGGGGAGACCCGAAGAAAGCGCGAGAGTGCGAGGATGGAAATGCCGCTTTGTCTTGCAGCCGCACGCCCAGGAGTACCAGGAGATCAAGAAGAGCATAGATCCATCCGAGATGCCCGCAACGAAGAAGGAGGTGACCAGGCAAAATCCAGAGTTCAAGGCATTAAAAGAGACAAAGAAAGCACCATTGAAGGATGATGACCCCTCCAAGGTGACCCAGATAGGCGTAGGCATAGATAACGCATAGGAAAGCGCGCTCGTCAAGTTCCTCCAAGCAAATCAAGATATCTTCGCATGGCAGCCATTTGACAAGACCGGAGTACCTAGGGAACTTGCCGGGCACTCTCTAAATGTAAACCCGAACGCTAAACCCGTCAAACAGTCCTTACGACGATTTGGCAACGAAAAGCGTAAGGCAATAGCTAAGGAACTAGTGCGACTCGAGTTAGCCGGATTCATAGAAGAGGTCATCCACACTGAGTGGTCGGCCAATCCTGTAATGGTCCCTAAAAAGGACACCACTGATTTAAGGATGTGTGTTGATTATACTGCCTTGAACAAGGCTTGTCCAAAATATCCGTTCACTTTGCCTAGAATTAATCAAGTTATCGATTCTACGGCAGACTCGGAACTCCTCTATTTTCTCGACGCATATTCCGGTTATCACCAAATCCGGATGAAGGAATCTGACAAAGTCAAAACTTCATTCATAACCCCCTTCGGAACCTTCTGTTTTGTTATGATGCCCTTTGGGCTGAAGGAAGCAGGAGCTACGTACCAGCGCATGATGCAGCGTTGCCTCCACGACCAACTCGGACGCAATGTACATGCATACGTGGATGATATCGCGGTAATGTCCAAAAAGAAGGAAACACTAATTTCCTAATTGGAGGAAACATTCGCCAATCTACGAAAATACAACATCATGCTTAACCCGAAGAAATGCTTCTTTGGAATACCAGCCGGAAAATTGTTAGGTTTCATCGTGTCTCAAAGAGGCATAGAGGTGAACCGAGACAAAATCAAGGCTATACTCAATATTTCCAGGCCAACTCGCCTGAAGGACGTACAAAGATTAACTGGCTGCATCGCTACGGTCAGTCAATTTGTAAGCCGGCTTGGTGAAAGAGCCGCACCATTATACAAACTCCTGAAAAAGACCAAAGATTTTGTTTGGACTGATGAAGCTGAAGCTGTACTACAAGACCTGAAGAAAGTACTCTCATATGCTCCTATCCTTGCAGCGCCGGAACCTCAGGAACCGATGTTGCTTTATATTGCTGCGACAAATAAGGTCGTTAGTATCGTCATGGTGGTGGAGAGACCAGAGGAAAATCAGGAACACCTGGTGGAGCGTCCGACTTACTTTGTCAGCGAGGTTCTGACAGAATCAAAACAACGATATCCGCATTATCAAAAGTTCGCTTACAGTGTTTTTCTAGCATCTCGTAAGTTACAACACTATTTTCAGGAGCATCCAATTACCATGGTGTGCAAAGCTCCCATGAGAGACATAATCAACAATAGTGACGCCACAGGACGCATCGCCAAATGGGGCATAGAGCTCTTAGCTTTCGATATTGAGTACAAACCTCGGACAGCAATCAAATCCCAGATCCTTGCTGACTTTGTCACTTATTGGACAGAGACGAAGGAGAATATGATCCTCCCTGAGTCGGAATATTGGACCCTCTTTTTCGACGGATCTAAGGCTCGAGGGGGCTCGGGGGCTGGCGTGGTGCTCAAATCACCCCAAGGAGATAAACTTTTATACGTGTTGCAGATCCAATTCATAGCGACAAACAATATTGCCGAGTATGAAGCACTGCTACATGGAATCCGGATTGCCAAGGACATTGGTATCCGACGTTTGATGTGTTACGGAGATTCGGATCTTGTTGCTCAACAAGTGTCGGATATTTTTAATGCAAATAAACACATGGCAACATATAAAGTTGTCGTGGATGATCTATCTAAATTGTTCGAAGGGTTTGAAGTTCAACACATGCCTCAAGCAGAAAATGAGGAAGCAGATGCACTATCTCGGATAGGTTCTGCGCGGAAAGAGGTCCCGGATGGCGCTTTTTTAGAGAACCTCAAAGTTCCCTCAATAAAGGGAGTAGATGAGGAATATCCGACCAAATCCGACTCACCTTTAATAGTAGTTCTGGCTGTAATCCCCAGTTGGACTCAACCCTACCTCGATTATTTGGTAGATGGCAAATTACCCGAAGACGAGGTGCTGAGCCGGCAAATTATCCGACGAGCTAAAGCCTATACTATTGTTAAAGGTGAGATCCATAAATGGAGTGTTTCTGGGGTCTTTCAGCGTTGTGTATCTCCGGAAGAAGGAGTGGAAATCTTAAGGGAAATCCACGAAGGCGAGTGTGGTCACCATGCTGCAGCCAAATCTTTAGTGGCAAAAGCTTTTCGACAAGGATTTTTCTGGCTTACAGCTCAGGCAGATGGCGAACGATTAGTCAAGACGTGCAAAGGCTGCCAAAAGTACACCAAGCAAGCTCATGTTCCGGCTGACCAGCTGCGAACAATACCTATAACATGGCCCTTTGCGGTCTGGGGGCTTGATATGGTAGGACCTTTTAAACGAGCTCCAAGTGGATTTACTCACCTCTTAGTGATGGTGGATAAATTCACCAAATGGATTGAGGCTAAACCCGTCACAAGTTGTGACGGAGCAACAACCAAAAGATTTGTCGAGGATGTTATAATCCGGTATGGTTATCCGCATAGCATTATCACGAACAACGGGAGTAACTTTTCTATGGGAGAATTAGCTGAATTCTGCGACGAGCAAAATATCCGGCTTGACATTGCATCAGTCGCACATCCACAAGCTAACAGACAAGTCGAAAGAGCAAATGGTTTAATCTTACAAGGCCTAAAACCGAGACTCCAAGCACCACTACGATGTGCTGTGGGGGCTTCGGCAGAGGAGTTACCCTATGTAATTTGGAGTTTACGAACAACTCCAAACAGGTCAACAGGATACACACCTTTCTTCTTGGTCTATGGTGCAGAAGCAGTTCTTCCTAGTGATTTAATTCATACTTCTCCTAGAGTGGCCGCGTATATCGAAGAGGATGCCGAGATTTCTCGACAAAATGATCTTGACTTAGTCGAAGAAGTTCGTGTCATTGCTGAAATGAGATCTACAGCCTATTAGCAGAAGTTACGCAAGTATCATAGTCAGAGAGTCCGAAATAGATCCTTCAATAAAGGTGATTTGGTTCTCCGGCTTGTGCAACAAAGAAAGCACAAACTTTCCCCAGTATGGGAAGAGCCTTTTTTAGTTAGTCGAGTATTGCACAATGGATCGTACTACTTAACTGACATGAGGCCAGTCAAAGAAATACCTGCTACTAAGAAGAGAAAGAGAGTCGAGGCAAGACAACCGGATGAGTTAGACAGACCGTGGAATATTGCTCAGCTACGTCCCTTTTATTCTTAGTTTATCCTTCTTTGTAATCATACATATGTACATGTTCTGTGAGAAATAAAAGTTTTGGTTACCTCAAAGTTTTTTCTGAGAAGTTCTTAACCATCTTATTTCCGAATGATCATGACATAGTCAAAAATCCTAGAATGCTTGAAAGTACTTTATGCTCATGCTCGTTCTGGTTTAGATTTCCAATTCTAAAACTGCTACCTTCGGGTATAACTCTAAAGTTTCTAGTCTTTACTTTGGTTATTTGTCTGATTGCTGGATGCGGACATTTTCTGAGTAGTGAATTGTTGGTACTGAAAGCCGGCTTTGTTTCCGAGTTTAATCTGGTTTAGCAATTGAGCTCCGTTGCTCGGCAAAGTTTCCGGCGGAAGGTTTAGCCGGCTCACGAAAGGGACGAGGCGGAAAGCCAGATAAACGATAAGTAGAGACGAAAAAATACAAGTGCTTACGTAAACATTTCAGGCACATAAAAAAATTTCAAAGCCGAAAAGTGCTGAATAGATCAAAAGCTTAGCACTAGCAAAAGTTAAAGTACTACATATTTACAAACGCATCATGTTTTTTCCGGAATAATACATAAATTTCTGGTCTATGATGCAGGAGGAGATGAAGGATCTGCCGGCTCGCTGGTCACTCCGCCTTGATTTCGTTCCGAGTTGTCCGCATTCGAGGTGGTGCGTTCATCGTCGGAAACTTCTTCGGTTTCTTCTGCAGGAGGAGGTGGAGTATCCACGCGGGTGAAGAAGGGGATCTCGTAGCTGGTCAGATCAGCCACGTGACACCCGTATCCGGCGCAGGAGTGCATGATGGCTTGAAGGTCCTGCTCCTGGCCGTCTTCGTCTACCTTGCAGTACCCTCTGGTCACTTGCCATATCTCCATGTTTCCATGGTGGCTCATGACCATGGTGAGAGCGTTCTACGCAGCAGTCCGCGCGTAGGACATGTTCTAGTCCCGAACAAGTTGTGGCATCTCCTTGGCCTTGTCCCGCACCTAAAAATCCGACATGCTTGGCATGTCCAGAATCTTGAGAGCTTCGCCGACGTCCTCAAGGGACTAGCAGAAGTCATGAAGCAGGTCATCGACTTGGGTAAGCCGGTGGGCGCGGGGCTCGGAGGACGAAGAGTCCGTCAAGTTCAGAGGACCTATACACAAAACAAGTTAAGTAAAATCCGACATTGATAAAAGTCGAAGAAAAGATACAAGTCAGATAGATGGAACGTACCAAAAATGACGTCGTCAATTTTGGTCTTCTCCTCCCGGAGACTCTGGAGTTCAGCCCGGAGCGCCTAGGACATATCCTTCTCTCTGCCAAGCTCATTTTTGAGATCCGAGATTATTTTATCTTGAGCAGTGATCTTGCGATCATGCTCATCAGTGGCCATGGAGGAGGATTCAAGGACTTGAGCTATGCTCCTTTCATGATCCGCCTTAAGATTATCCAGCTCTTGGCGAAGTCCCTTATTCTCCACCACCAGGGTCTTGAGGTTCTCGGCCTCTTCAATCATGGCGACGGATTGTTTCACCAGCGCTGTAAGTCGAAAAGAACAAAAGTTCAGAAAAATTCGACATTGAAAATACAAAGACAAGGGTTGAGTCTCGGAATGTTTACCTTCGGCCTCATCCTTGGCAACTTTGAGTTCAGCATTTTTAAGCCGGAGAGCTTTGATCTCTCTCCGCTTATCGCAGACATTGGTCAATAATTCCTGGTTATAGGAACATACTTTCTGTAAGTCAGAATACCCAAAGTCAGAAAAGCTACTTAAGACTTGGGATAATATTTTTGCTAAAATATCAGCACGAGCCTTGGGGGCTACACTAGTTCATTCTTTGGCATCCTAATGAAGCATAAACCCGGATTGTTTATCCTACTTCATGCTTGGGGGCTAGAGGATATGATATGATATAACATAATAGAAAAAACAAGAGTTGGAATTCCGACTTACATATTGCTCGCGGGTGAGTTTATCCAAACCCGCGTTCACTTCAGCAGCCACCTTCTCGGCAAGAGTAAGAGGGATCACTGGGGCTGTTGGAAGCTCGCTAGTCCTAATCCTCTCATCGCGAAGGCAGACTTGGGCAAGAAGATTAGAGAACTTGACGTCCTCTGCTTCCTGCGCTTCTTCTTCGGTAGAAATATGGCTTTTCTCCAGGACTTGCCTGGCGAGCCACTGGATTTCTTCGGCAGATTTCCGGGTCAGGCCAAACTTGGCAAGACCCGGATTTCTCATGAGGTTTTCGGCGAAGGTTTCTGCCGAGGGATCATTACCCGAAGAGGGTTCACCCTTATTTAGATCTGACGCACTCGTGGTGACGTCAGTTTGCGATCCAAGGTTCACAGGCCCCGTTGAAGGAGCCGGATCTTTTGCAGTGTCCGGCGAGATAACCGGTGTTGCAGAAGGTTGAGGGGCAGGAGTCGGAGCAGCCACGGCAGGGGAAGCTATGGTAAGCTTCGTCTACCGTAGAGGCTTCAAAGAAATCCCTTTCCCCTTGGCCTTGACGAGCGGTTTTGCTCTGAGAATGTAGTAAAGTCGGAAAACATTACATCTCGGAAAGAAATTTGAGTAAAGTACAAAGGCGGAAAGTTGTGACTGAAAGTTACCTCTTCACGACAGGCACCTCCTTTGTGCCAACGGCCACTGTCGGAGCTTTGTGCTTCTTGAGCGCAAGGTCCGGCAATGGGACCACTTCTACCTCCTGAGAGAAATCCGGAGGGTATCCTTCGAGCGGAGCAAGTTCCGACTCGGGGATGTCAGCAAGCTGAAAAGAAGAAAACATATTAGTATTGCAGTATAACTCGAAGATTGAAACACATAAAAGGTGTGATGATGGAAGCTTACCGGCACCACGGGGTTTTCCGCCGTGTGCATGTCCAGAAAAACCTCCGGAATCCTCCTTTCGATCCGCTCCTTGATCAACCACTTGATTTGGCTTATGTAGCCTTGAGTGGTGTAGGATTTGGAGCTGATGCGGAGGGAGTCGGTTGGATACGATGTGATGGAATGCATCAGTCGGGTTCCATGGTACTGAAGTGGCTGGATCCGACGTGAGACCCAGCACTGGACCAAGTCAGATCCCTTCAGACCATTGTGCTTAATCAAATATTCGATCCGCCTCTTGGCGAGGATCAGATCGTCGGAAAGAGCCGGAGCAGCCTCGTCCCAGGAAGGCTGGGCCGTGGCGGCTCTGTCGACAAAAGCCGGCAAAGTAGTAGCTTTGTCAGGAGCCGGAATATCCGTATGATAGAAAAAAGTGGCCGGCCATTGTTTGACCGAGTCACTGGCTAGAATCTTGGGATAAGCCCGGTCACGTCTAAGTGAAAAGCTGATAGTGCCGGTGATGTAAGGAACACCGGCAGTAATGGAATTCCTCCAGACATGGAAGTAGTACCATAAGAGAGTCAAAACTCGGCCTAATGCCGAGAAAGCCCTCGCAAAGCGAAGCATACACACTCATCTCTATGAGAGAGTTAGGAGGAAGATTGTGGAGTTGAACTCCGAAATGATCTATCACCTCGGAGAAGAACTCCGAGGGAGGAAAAGACAGACCTCGGTCGAGATGGGTGCCGAAGTGGACCCGCTTTGCCAGCGGGTTGGGGCGGTTTCCCAGTAGCCACTCCGCCCGATCGCCCGGCGAGAAGCCCTCCTTCTCCACGTTCTTGAGGCCCTCCTCGTTGAGGGCGAGGATCAGATTCCCAAGCTCTCCTTCTCTGCTGCTACTGCCATACGTCGCCGCCAAACCAGAGGAAGAAGATGAAGCCATTTCTCCGGTGAGAAGATGACCTGAAAGGGCGGCGCTGGGAGTTCTATGGGGGAAGGACGAGGAGGCTCTGTGCGCGCAGAAGGATTGGGAAGGAAGGAAACGTCAAAGGACTGGTGGAAAGGAGAAGGAAAAATCCAAACCCCTTATATCCACCTAACTGCGCCAAGATTCGTGCAAATGCTACAGTGTAACCGCCAAGCGTCGTGGAAGGAACTGGGAAGGACCCACGCGCTGATTGCGTCGCCTCGATCTCCACGCACGCATTGAAACGGCGCCTCGGTTTCGCGAACTGCGGACCCACCAACGGTCGTGCTGATGGAACGCCTGTCAGATGACGTGACTTGACCATGCTTGTGTCAGGTGGCGTTAGAGACCAAGTTCCGGCTTAGTTTGAAATCGAGCTGGAAAATCCGAGTAACCTATTGATAGGTCCGACTTATTTTTAAAGACCTGGATCATATTTTTTGTTGTGAAGTTTCAGGAACCCTTCAAGATTCTGCAAGCCGAAGATCAAGCTAGACGATGATAAATCTGACTTTGGATCTTGGAGGCCTCCGGGGGCTGCTATTGGGGATATACTTTCCGAGTATCCTCACAGTTCCTCACTGACCAGGGTGGCCCACTTAGGGTTAGAGCATTGTTTCACGGGCGGCCCAGTCAGAGAGAAAGACGTAGTCCAATCCGGCTACGGGAAGGCCTAGAAGACTTACCGACTTAGGCCCATAATGTTACTTGTAGTTCAAGATGTACTCTGTAACCGACTCTAAGTCGTAGCCAGATAGATCTCTTCTGTAAACCCTAGGCCGGATATCTATATAAGCCGTCCTAGGGAGAGCCTTTAGAAAAACACCTCAATAGTCTACCATCTCAACTCGCACAGGCGAAACCCTTGTAACCCATATTCCGGCTCTGCCGTATTACTGGATTGCTAGTAGGAGTAGGATCCGTCCAAAGCCGGCAGATTCGAACCTGGGTAAACTTGTGTGATCACCGTCCCAGAACACCGTATTTCTCACACCCCTCTCTTCCGCACGCCTCGAGGACCCCCTCATGGCGTACTTGTCATCAATCCGATGACATCCATGCTATGTTCTCTTTTTAGTTGTCGTTCTTTCTTTACTTTTGCCTTCTAAAACACAAAAAGACCAAAAATATTTCTGTTGTTTCTCTTTGTTTGCTTCTTTTTCTTTTTGCTTTGGTTTGCTTTTTTCCTTTTTGCTTTGTTTGAACTATTCGAAAAACCCCAAAAGATATTGCTTTGCTTGTTTTTTCCCCTTTTTGTTCTTGCCTTTAAAAATTAAAATCACCAAAAATATTTGTTCTTCTTCTTTGGTTTTGTGAAGTTTGTTTCAGGGTTCAGAAGTCCTCAGTGGAATTTGGTTTCATGTTATTATTCAAGCCAGACAAGTGAAGGGCAATAATGAGGATTAATGACAACTTGAGGTGTGGTAAGAGGCTGGTAACGAACTCTATTTGTTTTCATTTTTGTACATATACTCATTATTGTGGGCATGCTTAGTCTGTTCATGTAGGGTGTATGTTAATTATGGATGCTTAGTAGTTCATGCTTTCTTATGATTAGCTCCAGCTCGCTAATAGTTTGTAGCATGTCATATGAATGTTTGCTTGCATTGCTCTATTCATAACTTGGTATGACACTATGGTATCCTCCTCTGAATGTTTCACTTGAAATTGACTTGGCACATGCTCACGCATGCATATGACTGGAACAATAATCAGTTAAGCCTCGATGAATTATTTTGCCTCAGGGGTCTTGAATCACTTTCATACCATGATTAGTCTTGTTTTGTTGCAAGCATGATTATGATAGTTACTGCTCTCTCATTTGTCGCTCCCTTACTATTGCTATCCTTCACTTGCACTGAGTATGGGCTCTACTCATGTCTCCAATTCCCCAAAACCATTATTTCCAAAAGTGTCCACCATACCTACCTATTAGCATCATTTGCTATTCCGTGCATATTCAATATTCCTTGTTTTCTTATGAATAAATGTTTGCTTGTTATGAGAAAGTTAGTTAGTAAAGCTCTCACGAACTTGATGGCACACTTTACTTTCTTGCACTTAATAAACCTGAACCATTGTGACTGCCCATGAAAGTTATATGCTTGCAAATTATAGGCTGGGGATTAGCAGAACCGTGCTGTCACGGGGAACGCTTTCAACACCTGTAAATATATACCTAGTTGATATCATGCTCTTTTGTTTGCGGATGTCGTCGGTGTGAAATAAAAGGGGATCTTGTAAGTCCATGGAGTTATATATGTGTGTTAGAGAAACGCCTGGGCCGCCGGTCTAATCCATGCCTAATCATAGTGGAAACCTGCAGCGTAACCATAATGAGTATCTATGAAGCATTCTTCTTATAAAAAAAGAGTCAGATATTGAGAAAAGGAGAAAAAGAAAAAAAGGAGATTTGAGAAAAGAGGAAAGACAGAAAAAAAGAACCATTTCCCCATGGTAAATAAGAAGATTGCTGAGATGCTCGTTGTATGCTTGCCTTGTCATTTTGGTATGGGGATTCTTCTGTATCATCGGGCAAGGGGTACCCCGTTGGCGGTTCTCTATGATACGCATGTATTTACTATGACAAGAACTTACCAGTAACTAAAGTTGAGTAGCATGAGGAGTGACCCTCGTACTTATGGGACATGAGATTTCCAGTTTATAGTCTGTCAAGCATATAACTCAGATTGGACCTCACTTTCACCTTAACCATTTAAATATGCTTATGATAGGGGCAATGAGAGCTCAAAGCTAATGAGTACCATACTTTCAGCATTTGGAAGCCTTTCAAACTTTTCAAAACCTTTTCATTTCCTTGTTGAGTCTCCACACATTCTATGAGCACTTTCTTGAGAGCATAATTGTCATTCTTAGTGTAATGTGCTTGTCTCAGAATTTGACTAATTGTGTTATGACTTTGATGCTTGTATCTTTGACATCTTTACTTCTAGTCTTCACTTGAACTTTAGAGGTGACTTAGCACTTATGCTCTACAATCAAAGGCAAGCGAGATACCACTCTATCATACCTTTTTATGAGCATTGCAACGTTGCTTATGTTTATGCTTCATGCTACTTATTATTTTTGAGTTGGAATCTCTTCATAGCTTGCAATGACTATTAAGTAAACTTAGTTGCATACTCTTTATTATGAATTGCCTGAGTAGTTGACCATATGCTGAGAATATATACATCTTATGAAGCAAATGTGTTCGTGAAAGTTTCTTTTATCGCAATAAATTTTCAACTGAATTGCTTGAGGACAAGCAATAAGCTAAGCTTGGCGGGAATTGATACGTCCAAAACGTATCTACTTTCCCAAACACTTTTGCTATTGTTTTTCCTTTAAACTTGTATGATTTGGATACAACTAACATGGACTAACGTTGTTTTCAGCAGAATTACCTTGGTGTCTAGTTTTTGTGCAGAAAATCAACTATTAGGAAAAATCCCGGAAAATATGCCAAAAATCCTATTTCACCAGAAGACTCACGGAGCCAGAAGACGAGACGGAGTAGGGCCCCGAGGGGCCCACACCACCTAGCCACGCAAGTCAGGCCAAGCCACGCCACGCCTGGGGGTGGTGTGGCCGCCTCGGCTGCCCCCTCGGCCTCCTTCTTCGCCTATAAGTTGCCTCTTGACCTAAAAACCAAGGGGGGTTCGACGTTTCCCAAAAAGAGTTCCGCTGCGCCGCCACCACTAGATGCCGTGATTCGGAACCAGAAACTTCGTTCTGGCACCCTACCGGGACGGGGAATTAGAGGAGATCATTGCCATCATCATCACCATCGCTTCTCCATCGACCATCCATGTTTCCCCCATCTATGAGTGAGTAATCCCCCGCTGTAGGCTATGGGGATGGTAGGGATTGGATGAGATCGTTCATGTAATGGCATCAGATTGTTAGGGCATGGTGCCTAGTATCTATTATTAGTGCTTTTGACTTTGTTGCAACTTGTTATGCTTAATGCTTGTCACTAGGGCCCGAGTGCCATGATTTCAGATCTGAACATGTTATTGATTCATTATGATAGTATTTTTTATGGTCTTACATGCAAGTTGTATACACATATTGTTGTCCAGAACCAAAGGACCCGAAGTGACAGCAATCGGGATAACTGGAGGGAATGGCTTTGATGTGAGGATCACATGTGTTCACTGATGTCTACACGCTTCTATTGTTGTAGACAGTTGTTGGGCCTCCAAGTGCAGAGGTTTTTAGAACAGCAGCAAGTTTTCCCTTAAGTGGATCACCCAAGGTTTATCGAACTGAGGGAGGAAGTGGTCAAAGGTATCCCCTCTCAAGCAACCCTGCAATCAAGATACAAGAAGTCTCTTGTGTCCCCAACACACCCAATACACTTGTCAGGTGTATAGGTGCACTAGTTCAGCGAAGAGATAGTGAAATACAAGTGGTATAGAAAATTATAAGTGGTAACGGTGCTAGAAAATAGCTTGATGGCGTGTGGTTGATGTGGGAAAAGACTAAAGGAAAACTGAAATAAAGAAGGAAGCAAACAAACATGTAATAGATCTAATTTCAAACGGTGTATCAATGCTTAGAAACAAGGCATATGGATCATACTTTCACTAGTGAACACTCTCATATAAATATCTTATCTTTATGATACTACTCTTAACTACTCTCCGGTTGGACACTCTAATCCATGGTAGGGCTATAACAACACTCCTCAAAGTAAGCCTTTCCCATCTAGAAAACCCCACACTGTCACCTTGAGCACTAGATGGTTCCAACAAACACCACAATTTCATAAAGACATCCAACTCAAAATATAACTCATAACAAGTATTTGTAATCTCTAGCCTAAGTGCCACCATGGTGTGCACACTGTCAACTTCACACACATGGGGAGAGCAGAGATCTATTAAAGCACTTGAGTAGCAAGGTAGATCTATAGATTACTGATGGCTCAATGCATGACGCCCAGAAAAATGCTTGATGGCGGTGTTGATGTAGAGCTCGTTGGGAACCCCAAGAGGAAGGTATGATGAGCACAACAGCAAGTTTCCCTCAGTTATGAAACCAAGGTTTAATCGAACCAGTAGGAGCAAGGAAACACCTCAAAGGTGTTACTAGCTGAGCTTTGGCAGGGCGCACTACCGGTGCTAGTAGCAACGTGGAGACCTGCACAACACAACCACAGAACTTTGTCCCCAACTTGCGATGAGGTTGTCAATCTCACCGTGTTTTGCGGAAAACAAAGAATTAAACATATCGAATGGAAAGAAGTAAACGTTTGCAGAAAGTAAACACAAAGCAGAAACAATTTATAGATTGTATGTAAAAGACAAGGACCGGGATCCATAGTTCACTAGAGGTGTCTCTCCTTAAGATAGATAACATGCTGGGTGAACAAATTACAGCGGGGCAATTGACAAACACCAAGAAAGCAATACATGCATATACTAATCATCTTGACTCCTTTGAGACTTGATTGGGCATTACAACATAATACATAGACCGCCATCCAACTGCATCTATGACTAATAATCCACCTTCAGGTTATCATCCGAATCCCTCCAGTATTAAGTTGCAAGCAACAGATTATTGCTTACTAACTGCGTGTAAAGTAAACAATACGATTGTTCTATGAACAAAGGATTGCTGTTTTCTCCCTAGTAGCAACAACACATCTAGTACCTTAGAGATTTGTCACTTCCCAGATTACGGAGGCATGAACCCACTATCGAGCATAAATACTAACTCTTGGAGTTGCTAGCATCTACTTGGCCAAGATAGCTACTAACAACGGAAAGCATGCAAGATCACAAATAACAAAGACATGATAGAATCAATAATCAATCTGAAATAGCATCTCAATATCCATCGGATCCCCGCAAACACAACATATATGAATTACAAAAAGATGATCTTGATCATGAACGGAGCTCACAAGATCTAAACATGAAATCACAAAGGAGGAGAAACCAGCCATCTAGCTACTACATGGATCCGTAGTCCAAGGATGAACTACTCACGCATCACACCGGAGGCTTGCATGGTGATGAAGAAGGCCTCCAGGGTGAATTCCCCTCTTCGGCAGGGTGCCGGGAAGAGCTTCAGATCCCTCCCGATCTAGGGATGGACATGATGGCGGCTATAGACTCTTTCGTGGATTTTTGATCGGGTACTTAGGGTTTACGTCCCGAGGGCATCTTATAGTCGGAAGGGGAGGCCGAGGGGGTGCCTGGGCTGGCCACACCACCCCCTGGCGCGGGCCAGGCCTGGCCGCGCGGCCAGGTGGTGTGGCAGCCCTATGGCCCCTCTCCATCTCATATTCTAGCACTTGATGACTTTAGTCCATCCTTCATCTCATTACTCATTCCTTCCATACACCTGAAAATTTTCCTTCATACAAAACTTCACACAATCTCATTAGCAACATTAGTGCACTTAAGATAAATAAGTCTTAAGGTTCAGTTATAACACCAAATAAACTTCCACTAAAACACTAGCTACTATAGCACTTCCCTTAAAAAGCTCAATTCCCCAAAAGAACTCAAAAAGGAACCCACAAGAAGCAAATGCAGAAAATGGCAGAAATCTGTCAAAACAGACCAGCAGGTAAAGACGAATTTTTTCGAAGACCTTCTATTGCTCAAATAAAAACGTGTTAAACTAACGAAAGTTATATAACAACCTGGGTCATAAGCACAAAAAATTACAGCTCAATCCGACATACATAGCTCTCTCAGGAATTTTTATGGTGAAGCACAAGAATCTGTTTCGGGACAACAACTTTCCCAATCATTACTTCACTCTCATTAGAGGTTACTCTTGGCACAAAAGGCAAATAAAAAGGATAAGGAGCGGTTATTACTTAAGTAATAACTTCCAAGACTCATCTAAAACTCTTGGGTTATCTCCCAACAAGTACTTTTCTTTAACGCCTTTAAGTTAGGCATAAGAAGCAAAGAAAGAATCAAGTGTTCTCAAATGAAGAAGCATTAAGACCAAATTTTGTTTTCATAGGAGAAGCAAAAGAAATCTTTTCTCTCTTTTTAGGGAAGTGTTCTATACCTTTCTTGAGCGGGAGTTGATATTTAATGGTGCCTTCCTTCATATCAATGATGGCACCAACAGTTCTATGAAAATGTCTTCCCAAAGTAATATGACAAGAAGCATTGTATTCAACATCCAAAACATAGAAATCAACGGAGACATAGGAATCATTAACCATAATAAGAACATCATTAAGACTCCCCATGAGTTTCTTTTTAGCATTATCATCAAGTGGGACATTCAAATAACAATCTTCAAGAGGAGGCAAATCAAGCATATCATAAATCCTTCTAGGCATAATAGAAACACTACTACCAAGATCACACAAAGCTTTGAAATCAAAGTCATTCACTTTCATATTAATGATGGGTTCCCAACCATCTTCTTGTTTTATAGGAATAGAAGCTTTATGTTTCATCTTTTCTTCTTTAATCTTTATGAGAGCATCAGTAATGTGTTTTGTAAAGGCCATGTTCATAGCACTAGCATTAGGACTTTTAGCAAGCTTTTGTAGGAACTTAATAACTTCAGAGATGTTGCAACCATCAATATCAAAATCAAATTTATCATCTAAAGTAGTAGAATATTAGTAGCCTCAAGACTAGTGGTGGTGATAGTAGAAACACTAATGTTTCTAGCAATTTCATCTTCTCTTTCCCACTTAGCATGTAATTCAGCTAATAGTCTAATATTTTCATCAATTCTTACTTGTATAGCATTAGTAGATGCAAAGAGATTCTCATTAGTTTTAGGTTTAGCAGCCATTTTATTCAAAGAAGATTGAGCTTCAGCCAAAGGTGCTATATTTCTTTCAGCATTAGAGAGTTTTTCCTCAATAGTTTTATTGAAAGCAGTTTGTTTACTAATAAACTCTTTAAGCATAACTTCAAGTTCAGAGGGAGCACTCTTATTATTGTTGTAAGAATTCCCATAAGCATTACCATTGTTGGGAGGATATGGCTTATAATTGTTGTTACCAAAATTGTTCCTATAAGCATTATTACCATAAACATTGTTGCCAAAGTTGTTATTTCTTATGAAGTTCACATCAACTTGCTCTTCTTGAGCAACCAAAGAGGCTAAAGGAACATTATTTGAATCAATATGGGCTTTCCCATTAACAAGCATAGACATAATAATATCAATCTTATCACTCAAGGAGGAGGTTTCCTCAACGGAATTTACCTTCTTACCTTGTGGAGCTCTCTCAGTATGCCATTTAGAATAATTAACCATCATATTGTCCAAAAGTTTTGTTGTAGCACCCAAAGTGATGGTCATAAAGGTACCTCCAGCAGCAGAATCCAATAGGTTCCTTGAAGAATAGTTCAATCCTACATAAAAAGTTTGGATGATCATCCAAGCAGTCAGTCCATGAGTGGGACAATTCTTTACCAAAGATTTCATTCTTTCCCAAGCTTGAGCAACATGCTCATTATCAAGTTGTTTAAACTTAATTATTTCACTTCTCATAGATATAATCTTAGCAGGAGGATAGTATTTTCCAATAAAAGCATCTTTGCACTTAGTCCAAGAATCAATACTATTCCTAGTTAAGGAATTCAACCATTCTTTAGCTTTTCCTCTCAAAGAGAAAGGAAACAATTTCAGTTTAATAATATCACCATCTATATCCCTATGCTTTTGCATCTCACAAAGTTCAACAAAGTTATTTAGATGGGAAGCAGCATCTTCATTACCAATACCAGAAAATTGCTCTCTCATAACAAGATTGAGCAAAGCAGGTTTTATCTCAAAGAAAGTATTTTCAGCCACAGGTGGAGCAATAGGTGTGCTCATAAAATCATTGTTGTTGGTGCTAGTGAAGTCACACAACTTAGTGTTTTCAAGAGTAGTCATTTTTTTGGGTTTTCAAATAAGAAAGCAAACAAGTAAAACTAATTTTTTTGTGTTTTTTGAAGAACAAAACAAGCAAACAAAGCAAAAATAAACTAAGCAAAACAAAAACAACAAAGTAAAGAGATTGGTTATGAGGGACTCCCCTTGTGAAGATGTCCTTGACTCCCCGGCAACAGCGCCAGAAAAATGCTTGATGGCTCAATGCACGGCGCCCAGAAAAATGCTTGATGGCGGTGTTGATATAGAGCTCGTTGGGAACCCCAAGAGGAAGGTATGATGAGCACAGCAGCAAGTTTCCCTCAGTTATGAAACCAAGGTTTAATCGAACCAGTAGGAGCAAGGAAACACCTCAAAGGTGTTACTAGCTAAGCTTTGGCAGGGCGCACTACCGGTGCTAGTAGCAACGTGGAGACCTGCACAACACAACCACAGAACTTTGTCCCCAACTTGCGATGAGGTTGTCAATCTCATCGTGTTTTGTGGAAAACAAAGGATTAAACGTACTGAATGGAAAGAAGTAAAAGTTTGCAGAAAGTAAACACAAAGCAGAAACAGTTTATAGATTGTATGTAAAAGACAAGGACCGGGATCCATAGTTCACTAGAGGTGGCTATCCTTAAGATAGATAACATGCTGGGTGAACAAATTACAGCGGGGCAATTGACAAACACCGAGAAAGCAATACATGCATATACTAATCATCTTGACTCCTTTGAGACTTGATTGGGCATTACAACATAATACATAGGCGCCATCCAACCTGCATCTATGACTAATAATCCACCTTCAGGTTATCATCCAACCCCTCCAGTATTAAGTTGCAAGCAGATTATTGCTTTATGAACTGCGTGTAAAGTAAACAATCGATTGTTCTATGAACAAAGGATTGCTGTTTTCTCCTAGTAGCAACAGCACATCTAGTACCTTAGAGATTTCTGTCACTTCCCAGTTACGAGGCATGAACCCACTATCGAGCATAAATACTAACTCTTGGAGTTGCTAGCATCTACTTGGCCAAGATAGCTACTAACAACGGAAAGCATGCAAGATCACAAATAACAAAGACATGATAGAATCAATAATCAATCTGAAATAGCATCTCAATATCCATCGGATCCCCACAAACACAACATATATGAATTACAAAAAGATGATCTTGATCATGAACGGAGCTCACAAGATCTAAACATGAAAGCACAAAGGAGGAGAAACCAGCCATCTAGCTACTACATGGATCCGTAGTCCAAGGATGAACTACTCACGCATCACACCGGAGGCTTGCATGGTGATGAAGAAGGCCTCGGTGAATTCCCTCTTGGCGGTGCGGGAAGAGCTTCAGATCCCTCCCGATCTAGGGATGGAGATGACGACGGCTATAGACTCTTTCGTGGATTTTTGATCGGGTACTTAGGGTTTACGTCCCGAGGGCATCTTATAGTCGGAAGGGGAGGCCGAGGGGGTGCCTGGGCTGGCCACACCACCCCCTAGCACGGGCCAGGCCTGGCCACGGCCAGTGGTGTGGTGGCCTCTGCCCCTCTCCGCCTCGTATTCGGCACTTGATGACTTCGAAAAATAGGCACTTTGGCTTTTGTCCGTCCAATTCCAAGAATATTCATTTTCGACTTTCTGGAACCAAAAACAGCGAGAAAACAGGCACTGTGGCTCTTGTTAATAGGTTAGTCCAAGAAATCATATGAAAAGTACTCCAAAGTTGGAACAAAACACAAGAAAGTGGATAAAACCAAGAATGGAACATCAAAAATTATAGATACATTTGCAATGTATCAATTACAAGCTCATGATCTCAATAAGATCATGCATAGAGAGAGAGATGAACACATAGCTACCGGTAGAACCCTTAGCCTCGAGAGAGAACTACTCCCTCCTCATCATGGGAATCAGCAATGGTGATGGAGATGGCGGTGGAGATCGATGGAGATGGCTCGGGCACTTCGTCTGCGAGGTCTTGAACAGACTTTCGTCTCCCAGATCTCCTTCGGTGGCGGCGGCACTGTGAAACTTTTCGTGGATTTCTGATTGACGATCTAGGGTTTTTGCCTCGGGAGAGATATATAGGCGAAAGAGGCAAGGTCGGTGGCCATCCAGGGGGCCCACACCATGCCCTGGCGCGACCTGGGGGTAGCTGCGCCTGGGGGGTGTGTGGCCACCCTGTGGCCCCTCTCCGACTCTCCTTCTGGCTTCGTGAGTCTTCTGGGAAAATAGGAACTTTGGCTTTTGTCCCGTCCAATTCCGAGAATATTCATTTTCTGACTTTCCTGGAACCAAAAATAGCAGAAAACAAGCAACTGGCACTGTGGCTCTTGTTAATAGGTTAGTCCAAGAAATCATATGAAAAGTACTCCAAAGTGTGGACAAAACACAAGAAAGTAGATAAAACCAAGCATGGAGCATCAAAAATTATAGATACATTTGCAATGTATCAACATCCCCAAGCTTAACTCCTGCTCGTCCAAGAGTAGGTAAGTGATAAAAAGAAAGAATAATTTTTGAGGTGACATGCACCATCATAAACTTGATCAAAGTATTTGTAAAACATTCAAAGCTGGGATCATAGTACTTCAATCATAACATGAAAGACAAAGTTCTAGCAATAAGACAAAGAAACTATGATGCAACATGAAAAGGCACAAACAAAAGATTCATGAATAACAATGCTTTGCAAGACGTTTGTTTGTTTCACATAAAGAAAACATAGCATAATAGTATTCAGCTTGTCCCTCATAGAGTAGCAAATATAAATGCATAGGACACCTTCAAAGTTCATAAGAGTGACTAGATACAAATAGTTTAAAACAAGCAATATCAAGTTATGCATCAATCAGCTAGTCGTGGGACAATGCACATAGAACTAAGAATGGCCACTATGCTCTCAAAGTAGGTGCATAAAGATAGAAGGTGGAGACTCAATATATAATGGTGGAAGAAAGGCCTTCATAGAAGGAAGTAGGGATTCAAGTCTCATAAAGAGCTTCCAAAAATTATGGTACTTAATAGCTTTCAGCTCTCATTGCCCCTATCATAAGCATCTTGAAGTGATTAAGGTTAAAGTGAACAAACTATGGTGTACATGCTTGACGAAGTATAAGTTGGAAATCTCATGTCCCTTGAATATGAGGGCCGCTCCTCATGCTACTCATGTTTAGTCACCGGTAAGTTCTTGTCATCGTAAGTACATGTGTATCATGGAGAACCGCCAACGGGGTACCCCTTGCCCTATGATACGGAAAAATCCCCATATCAAAATGACAAGGCAAGCAAACAACGAGCATCTCAATAATCATCTTATTTACCATGGGAATATGGTGCTTTTTTCTCTCTTTCCTCTTTTCATAATCTTTTTTTTCTTTTTCTCTTTTTTTCTCAATATAGGACTCTTTTTTATAAGAAGAATGCTTCATAGACAACTCATTATGGTTATGCTGCAGGTTTCCACCATGTCAGCATGGATTAGACCATGACCCAGCGTTTCTCTAACACATATACATAACTCCATGGACTTACAAGCTCCCCTTTCATTTCACACCGACGACATCCATAGACAAAAGAGCATGATATCAACTAGGTACAAAGTACCAGTGCAATGTTGAAAGCGTTCCCATGACAGCATGGTTCTGCTAATCCCCAACAAATAAGTGCAAGCATATACAACATAGATGACACAATGGTTCAAGTTTATTGAGGGCAAGAAAAGTAAAGTGTGCCATCAAGTTCGTGAGAGCTTTAATCACTAGTTTTCTCATAACAAGTTTAATTTGGAAGGTAAACAAAAACATGAATATACTTGGAATAGCATATGCTAATAGGTAGGTATGGTGGACTCTTTGGAATAACTTGGTTTAGGGAGTTGGATGCATGAGTGGAACTCATACTTGGTTACGGAGGCTAGCAAAAGACCGGGAGCGACAAACTAAGAGATCAATAATCATGCAGAGCGACAAAACATCATTGATCAAAGCATAAAGTGATACTACAAGTTGAAAACTAAAGAATCATAAATGCTATGGTGACTTGGGATAGTCATAACATGGTGTGAGCATGTGCCAAGTCAACCCAAATAAAGCATCAAAGGAGAATACCATAATACTATGCTTTAATATGCTAAAACAACGCATGATTCTTTCAAGGCCCATTAAGCAATCTAAATTGTTTATAACAAGTCATGCTACAACAAAGAATACTAAGCATAAAGCCAAAACAATATCAAGCATGGCATGACAAAGCATAGGCCACAGTCAAAAACAAACTCTCCTTACCACTTAAGCATGAACTTTTCCTACTCTTTTTCAATCCAAACCAAACTATTTGAAAACCAATGTATGAAAGAGGGGGTCCAACCAATTTATGCAGAAAACTAAGCAAACAAAAGAAAACGAAAAACCAAAACAAAAACGAAAACGAAGATGCTCCAAGAACAACACAACTGTGCATGAAACAATAAAAATGAAGCGTTTGGAAGAAACCTGAGATTTTTATTGATGAAGAAGGGGATGCTTGGGCATCCCCAAGCTTTGACGCTTGTACTTCTTGGATATTTCTTGGGGTGTCACGGGTGGCATCCCCAAGCTTGAGCTTTAGTCCATCCTCCATCTCATTACTCATTCCTTCCATACACCTGAAATTTTTCCTTCATACAAAACTTCACACAATCTTTATTAGCAACATTAGTGCACTCAAGATAATAAGTCTTAAGGTTCAGTTCCAACACCAAATAAACTTTCATTAGAACACTATCTACTGAAGCACTTCCCTCAAAAAGCTCAATTCCCCAAAAGAACTCAAAAAGGAACCAACAAGAAGCAAATGCAGAAAATGGCAAAAAATCTGTCAAAACAGACCAGCAGGTAAAGACGAATTTTTTCGAAGACATTATGTTGTTCAAATCAAAAAGTGTTAAACTAACGAAAGTTAGATATCAACCTGGGGCAGAAGCACAAAAATTCACGCCTCAAAAGAATGTACAGAGATTTTACACGAATTTTTACGGTGAAGCACATAAATCTGTTTCGGGACAGCAACTTTCCCAATCATTACTTCTCTCTCATTAGAGGTTACTCTTGGCACAAAAAGCAAATAAAAAGGATAAGGAGCGGTTATTACTGAAGTAATAACTTCCAAGACTCATCTAAAACTTTTGGATTATCTCCCAATAAGTACTTTTCTTTAACGCCTTTAAGTTAGGCATGATAGTTTGAGAAGATGCTCACATAAGAAATATGAATTGAAGTAAATGAGAGCATCAAGAAGCAAATTCAAAACACATTTAGGTCTAACCCACTTCCTATGCATAGGAATCTTGTAAAGAAACAAGTCATGAAAGCACAAAGCAACAAGCATAGTAATGCAAAACAAGTGCAACTTCAAGATTTTCAACATAAAGAGGGGAAACTTAATATTGTTGAGATACATAAAACCATGTTTCCCTCTCTCATAATAACTTTCAGTAGCATCATGAATAAAATTAACAATATAACAATCACATGAAACATTCTTATCATGAGCCATATGCATATAATAATTATTACTCTCCACTTAAGCATAGTTATTCTTATTAATTGTAGTGGGAGCAAATCCAACAAAATAGCTATCATTATTATTCTCATCACCATAATCATCAAATATAGGAGGCATATTGTAATCATAATTAATTTTCTCCTCAATAGTAGGTGGACTGAAAATATCATATTCATCATTGTAATCATCCTATATCGGAGGTATAGTATCATCAAAGTAAATTTTCTCCTCCGTGCTTGGGGGACTAAAAAGATCATTTTCATAAAAACTAGCTTCCCCAAGCTTAGACTTTTCCATAGCATTAGCAATAATGGTGTTCAAAGAATTCATACTAATAACATTGATATTAGCATGCAAATAAAGTTCCATAGGTATTTTAATTTTCTCTTCAAACACTTCATGTCCTAACTCAAGATAAATACTATAAAGTTCTCTAATTTTGTTGTTGTTTTCCATTAAGCCTAACTAGTGAAAACAAGAAACAAAAAGACAAAATTGTAGAATTTAAAGGAAATAACTTTGAGCACTCACACCGGAGGATGTGAGTACCTTTTACCTTACCTCCTCGGCAACGGCGCCAGAAAATAGCTTGATGTCTACGCACTTCTATTCTTGTAGACAGTTGTTGGGCCTCCAAGTGTAGAGGTTTGTACAACAGCAACAAGTTTTCCCTGAAGTGGATCACCCAAGGTTTATCGAACTCAGGGAGGAAGTGGTTAAAGGTATCCCCTCTTAAGCAACCCTGCAATCAAGATACAAGAAGTCTCTTGTGTCCCCAACACACCCAATACACTTATTAGGTGTATAGGTGCACTAGTTCGGCAAAGAGATAGTGAAATACAAGTGGTATAGAAAATTATAAGTGGTAACGGTGCTAGAAAATAGCTTGATGGCGTGTGGTTGATGTGGGAAAGACTAAAGGAAAACTGAAATAAAGAAGGAAGCAAATAAACATGTAATAGATCTAATTGTAAACGGTGTATCAATGCTTAGTAACAAGGCCTAGGGATCATACTTTCACTAGTGAACACTCTCATATAAATATCTTCTCTTTATGATACTACTCTTAACTACTCTCCGATTGGACACTCTAATCCATGGTAGGGCTATAACAACACTCCTCAAAGTAAGCCTTTCCCATCTAGAAAACCCCACACTGTCACCTTGAGCACTAGATGGTTCCAACAAACACACCAATTTCATAAAGACATCCAACTCCAAATATAACTCATAACAAGTATTTGTAATCTCTAGCCTAAGTGCCACCATGGTGTGCACACTGTCAACTTCACACACATGGGGAGAACAGAGATCTATTAAAGCACTTGAGTAGCAAGGTAGATCTATAGATTACAAGCTCATGATCTCAATAAGATCATGCATAGAGAGAGAGATGAACACATAGCTACCGGTAGAACCCTTAGCCTCGAGAGAGAACTACTCCCTCCTCATCATGGGAATCAGCAATGGTGATGGAGATGGCGGTGGAGATCGATGGAGATGGCTCCGGGGGCACTTCCCTGTCCCGGTAGGGTGCCGGAACAGAGACTTTCTGTCCCCCGAATCTCCCCTTCGGTGGCGGTGGCACTGCGGAACTTTTCGTGGATTTCTGATTGACGATCTAGGGTTTTTGCCTCAGGAGAGATATATAGGCGAAAGAGGCAAGGTTGGTGGCCGGCCAGGGGCCCACACCATGCCCTGGCGCGGCCTGGGGGTACCCGTGCCTGGGGGGGGGGGTGGCCACCCTGTGGCCCCTCTCCGACTCTCCTTCTGGCTCCGTGAGTCTTCCGGCAAAATAGGAACTTTGGCTTTTGTCCCGTCCAATTCCGAGAATATTCATTTTTTGACTTTCCTGGAACCAAAAACAGCAGAAAACAGGCAACTGGCACTGTGGCTCTTGTTAATAGGTTAGTCCAAGAAGTCATATGAAAAGTATTCCAAAGTGTGGACAAAACACAAGAAAGTAGATAAAACCAAGCATGGAGCATCAAAAATTATAGATACATTTGCAATGTATCATTCACAGAGTGTTAATGCTTTGCTCCGGTGCTCTACTAAAAGGAGCACCTTAATTTCCAGTAGTTACCTTGAGGCCCCACTGCAAACGGGTTGGCAGGACAAAAGATGTTGTGCAAGTTCTCATTGCGAGCACGTATGACTATATATGGAACACCTGCCTATGATTTTTTAGTACTTGGATGCTTTATCTTATTTATCTGCAAATGCCCTATGTTCTGATTGCTATATGAATTGTATTGTCCATGCAACGCCCGTCCATCCATCCCTATGCCTACCGCGCTTTAATCCTACTGTTTACTGCAATTGTTACTACTATCTTTACTTTTACTACTGCTATTACTTTACTATTGCTACTACAAAACTGTTGCTACTCATAAACTGCTGTGAGCAAGATTGTTTCCAGGTGCAGCTGAATTGACAACTCAGTTATTAAGGCTTATAAATATTCTTTGTCTCCCCTTGTGTCGAATCAATAAATTGGGTTTCACTTCCCTCAAAAATACTGCGATACACCCCCTATACTTGTGGGTCATCACTAGCCCGTGCACTCACCATGTACCGTAACGACACCAACAACGAGTTAAGGTTTCACCATGTGTTCCACAGGATCGAGAAGAGCCAGAAGTGGGCGGACACTCGTGTTTCACTCGCCAAGGCCAAGGACGATGTAACACCCTCGAATCGGCCTTATGCAAGTTTTAGCGATTCTCGCTAAACCCGCATAGAAACAATTTAAAGATGCCCACCAGACACTTGTGTGCGGGTGGAAAACGAAGTAATATCATTACACAATAGTCCATGATGGAACCCACAGAACATATATATACAACCACGACTCCACGAGTCCAGAATACAGATATACAGTACAAAGATCCAAATCACCCTAAGAACGGTACGAACATCCGAGTACGAATAAGATGCAAATGAGGCTAAGATCCCTGAAGAATAACCAGTGGCGTCCATAACCCTGCCCAGGCCAAGCCGGAAGGGTAACCCTGCTAGCTACGTCGAACTTATACTGTTAAAAAAAAGGGGTGCCGACAAAGGGCAAAGGAAAAAGGGAGCGGTCAGTACTGATGCTAGTACACGGCGAGTCTATAATTCGGCGGCTCTCGCCTACATAGGTATGGTGGACTAAAGCGGCAGCGAAGCATGCACTAAACAACCTATAGAGACTCGATACAACTGTCGGCTATTAGAGAGTGATAAGAAAGACCTATTCGGGACCAACCTGATACTAACACCAATCATACCCATCCTGGTATTCCCTCCCCCCCTCGAGACCAAATGAGGAAGTCAGACCGAGGAACTCACATAGTTCATAGTTTTATTCATTCATTCCATTATAGTGTAGCACTTACTAGTCAGATACAGATGGTATAAGACATTCCCATATCACAAGTAGTTGGTACTTTTAATTAACCATTCCGTTGTAGTTGCATTACTTACTAGGCAGGTATAGATAGCATGAGACACCCCAATTCCATCAGTTGTTGGCACTTTTATTATCCATTCTATTGTAGTGGAGCTGATTACTAGTCATGCCAAAGTCAAATTTATAGAACTACTTTATTTATAGTTATCTATGGTCGAGACACTGTGCTCCAAGTCGTCCATAACTGCGGACACGGCTTTCAGAAAGATTTACCCTGCAGGGGTGCACAAATAGCAACACACGCACGCTCAACCTCGGAAAAACCAAATAAAACCCCAACGAGGCATCACGACAAAGCAATCACAGGATTCATAAAATATTTCAGGGGGCCACCCAATAAGCTACCCGCAACAAAGTTGAACGGCTCCAAACCGGACCCAGGGTTTGAGAGAACGGTTGTAAATGACTAGGAACCCGAAAGTGTGACTGGGATCGTCGTTACCGCAAAATCGTGCCGCGATCCTAAACAGTACAGGCGCTCCACGCCCAATCATAAATAAAGCAGTAAAGCATGACATAAGTATAGGATAGTAATAAAGCCCCAAACTAGTTTGTGGCCCTAAGAAATGAGAAATGAATCAAGCTCTACCTAAGGGGATTCATGGTCCCACATGCGGATAGTGCGATAGTCAAGGAACAGGGATCAAGTACTCGGGGCCTACGGGACACAAATGAGCGTGGAAGAACCAAATAACATCTATTGTCCACCGGTGCCTCTGCATTAGTTATATCTATTCCCAGCATTTTATTTAACAAGTTGTAATTAAATCCATGATCATCTCCACCATTAAACATGTGCCAACCTCCCAACAATGATGGAACATCGACGATGCGAAGCAACACCTGAGCAAGCAACTACGACTCGCAAGGCCGACTGTCTATCAATCAACAGGTAATAGGAGGTGTCCAAGGCAGTATAGGCTGCAGGGGATATAACTGGTACAAAAAACTAAAGCATCGCAACACAGATAACAAAGATCAACAGAAGGAAGTAAAGACTATAAAGACAAAAATACGTAGAAAGGGAGAGATTGCTCGCCTGGGAAACACTGCCGAAGATACACCGGAGAACTTGTCGATACTCGCATCCACTCAACGGCCTAATCCTTGAAGAAGCAAAGCACTAAAAGAAGCATCGAATGTACTATTTAATACTACGCAGAAGATCGGGCATGTTCATGATATGATGCATGACATGACAAAGACGCGATGCAATTAGCAATATTAAGCGGAACCGAGGTCTCGACAATTAACTATAGGGTTCAAGTTATTTAGATACCCCGCAATTTAAATGTTGACTTAGCAAGGAAAAACATGGCATTGGTTCGCTACACAAATTTAAATAGAGCCAATATAAGACTAGAATAACCCGCATATAGTCTCTATTTTTATTTATTAGATGAATCGACAAAATACCCCAAACAAATGAATATGTATGCGAGCATGAACAATTTACATGCAACAAGTATATGGATGTCAATTTATAAAAAATAAGGGTCTCGGATCGGGGTCATAAATTAGGGGTTTCGGTGATCTTGGGTCGGGGTTCGACAAGGTTCGGCTAGGCAAGATCGTCTTTAGGGTCCGAATGCGCCATGATCAAACTTCATGGTCTCGGCCATCGGATCCAGGTAGGAGATCTTGCAGGTACTTGACGGAATTGATCTTGCCATCGGGAGCCATGTCGAAGATCTTGCGGTCGGTGGTGTTGGATTGTTAGCCGATGGTCTGAGGTTGCACCGAACTAGAGTATCTCTTGTTCGACCTCCCACTATCTTGGCATCTGTTTGTCTTGGTGACAGTACTACAATCTTCAGAGGCCACACGGACACATAAATTCTGTCACATACAAGCACACATGTTAACCTCGGTCGGGCTTCACAGCAGCAAACACACAGTTTTCAGCGTCTTCGGCCTCACGGCACAACAACGAGAGGAGCTCACGAAGGACACTACCTGTGGCCCCGGAGAAGCACGGCTGGAGCAGGTCAGGCGAGGAGGCGACACTAGGGCAGCTGGAGCAGTGTTCAGGCACGGGCCAGCAAGGGAGAAGGTGGCACGCACGAGCAGTTGCAGGGCCAATGTGGCTCGGTCGTAGGACACGAGAAAGGCAGCCAGGAGGAAACACAAGGAGGGCAGAGGTCGGTGCCACCATCGGGCTTGGGCTCCCGCGGATGCAGACAGGAGCTTGGGGAGGCGACCTCGGCGGCGCGGTGCGTGGGCCAGGCCAGGCCACACAGCGGCGCCAGCGGTTCCGCGATGAGAGACAGAGAGGAGAGCTCGCCGGCGGCGGGAGCTCGAGGGAGGTGAAGGTGAAGCCAGCGGTGGTGGTTGCTGTGCAGGTCACCGCGATAGACGAGACAGGGACGAGCGGCCGGGTGCTGTCCCGTAGGGGCACGGACGGCGGGGCACACGGACGACGGGGGCACGCGGTGGCGGAAGAGGCCATCGTGGCTCGAGGCAGCCGGGGTTGCAGAGGGGCGCCGCGGGATGAGAGCGAGAGGAAGGGCATGGTGCTCGGGCTCAATTGGTGAGGAAGCAATGGTGGCGGTGGCGGACACGAGGCCTGGCGGGGTAGGTTGCTCCGCTGGGGAATCGATCGGATGGGCAGCATGCAGGGGAAGGCGACGAAGGGGTGGGTCGCTTGGTGGGGCTAGGGTGGCGAGAGGTGCGGGGTTGCTTCCGCGCGGCATGTCGGTCACGGGAAACGTGTGTGCGACCGCATGTGCTTGTGTAGGCGGGATCGCGGTGTGTCTGATGAAGCGACAGTGCATAGCGATGTAGGTAAGCAGGCGCCCGGGTGAGGAGAGAGGGGTAGCGAGTTGGTTAGGGTTTAGGTCAAGGACTAGGTTAGGGTTTAGACGGGCCGGGTAGTAGGTAGTCTAGCCAGTTGGGCCTCTGGCCTGACCGGCTGGACTGCCTCCCCGGACAAAAATCATAGTTTTATTGTTCTTTTATTTTGTTTAAAACAAAACATTTGTAAATAGGTTTTTGGGCGAATCAAAAATCTGGAAGAGATCGGGGTTTGATTTTGAAATAAAGATGGGAGATATTTAGAAAACAAAGATAGACTTTTCGAAATTAGTAGGCAAACAATGATGATGATGACGATGCTCAAATGCAATGTGGCATGATGACATGAGCATGTTGTCATGATGATGCAATGCACATAGTAGTAAACAACATGTGATTTTCTAGTAGTGGTTTGACCCGGGGTGCTACAATTCGACACCACTAACAAGGGATCTCGCCCTCGAGATCCGCCTCATGGTACAGGGAAGAAGGCTGATGAGCTTGTTCTTCTCGCTTCGTGTAGATCCTCCCGACACCACTAACAAGGGTTCTTTCTCCATCTTGAAATCAGCGACACCACCAACAAGGGGTCGTTGATCATGTTTGTCGAGAGAGCACTCCGGAGAAACAAAGACGAAGGTAGAGGTATCAAAAGATAAGGCCACCTTTAACTTCCATGGAAGGAGTAAAGATTGCATCGATTCACCATTCAATGTACTAAATCTAGTGATAAGAGTAGTGGTATGGTCACGACTCCATCCCGCACTCAAAGCATTACTCTGTACACAAACAGAAGATTTATGCAACCAACTCTCGGGATTCAGACTGAAGTTACAAGCAATGTTTGGAAAACAAAGGAGTGATGCAGTCTCTTCATCGGATCTGGTGTAGATGATGTCGTCGTGTTGGAAAACACCAAAAGATACAAAAGAAATTGTATGAAAAGACACGATGATTAGGTTTCATGATGGTTCCATTGGCATGAACAACACATGCTCAAGATATACTCCAACTTCACCATTGTTCATCCTTCACGTAATGTTTTTCAATGATACGGATATCCATCAAGGTGTAGATACAGATAAAGAGTTCAAGGACAAAAGGATTGGATGTAGGGTACAACAAACGAGATGCAGATTAGATGATTGTAGCTCCACTATTATAAAAGGGAGGAAGCGAAACCCTAAAGGTACGACGGAAACCCAACCACGAGAAATCCTGGACTCGAAGAAAGGTAAGAGAACATAATAAAACACACGAAGGTAAGAGGAGAATATCACAGAGATAAGGAGTAAAATCAGAACTAATCAGATCTATCCAACCGATTTTGCGAAAATGGTTTTGACACTCTAACTTGGCCATTAGCTAGGTTATCCTACAGGCTGGACCAATGGGGTATCACAACTGCTGAGCTCTGATACCACTTTGTAACACCCTCGAATCGGCCCTATGCAAGTTTTAGCGATTCCCGCCAAACCCGCATAGAAACGATTCAAAGATTCCCACCAGACACTTGCGTGCGGGTGGCAAACGAAGTAATATCATTACACAATAGTCCACGATGGAACCCACAGAGCATATATATACAACCATGACTCCACGAGTCAAGAATACATATATACAGTACAAAGATCCAAATCACCTTGAGAACGATACAACATCCGAGTAGGATAAGATGCAAATGGGGCTAAGAGCCCTAAAGAATAACCAATGGCATCCATAACCCTGCCCAGGCCAAGCCGGAAGGGTAACCCTACTAACGACGTCGAACTTATACTATAGGGTTCAAGTTATTTAGATACCCCGCAATTTAAATGTTGACTTAGCAAGGCAAAACATGGCATTGGTTCGCTACACAAATTTAAATAGAGCCAATATAATACTAGAATAACCCGCATATAGTCTCCATATTTATTTGTTAGATGAATCGACAGAATACCCCAAACAAATGAATCTGTATGCGAGCATGAACAATTTATATGCAACAAGTATATGGATGTCAATTTATAAAAAATAAGGGTCTCGGCTCGGGGTCACAAATTAGGGGTTTCGGTGATCTTGGGTCGGGGTTCAACAAGGTTCGGCTAGGCAAGATCGTCTTCAGGGTTCGAATGCGCCAAGATCGAACTTCATGGTCTCGGCCATCAGATCCAGGTAGGAGATCTTGTAGGTACTTGACGGAATCGATCTTTCCATCGGGAGCCATGTCGAAGATCTTGCGGTCGGTGGTGTTGGATTGTTAGCCGATGGTCTGAGGTTGCACCGAACTAGAGTATCTCTTGTTCGACCTCCCACTATCTTGGCATCTGTTTTTCTTGGTGACAGTACTACAATCTTCAGAGGCCACAGGGACACACAAACTCTGTCACATACAAGCACACACGTTAACCTCGGTCGGGCTTCACAGCAGCAAACACACATTTGTCAGCGTCTTCGGCCTCACGGCACAACAACGAGAGGAGCTCACGAAGGACACTACCTGCAGCCCTGGAGAAGCACGGCTGGAGCAGGTCAGGCGAGGAGGCAACACTTGGGCGGCCAGAGCAGCGTTCAGGCATGGGCCAGCAAGGGAGAAGGCAACACACACGAGCAGTTGCAGGGTCGACGTGGCTCGGTCAGAGGATGCGATAAAGGCGACCGATGGGGGGACGCGAGGAGGGCAGAGGTCGGTGCCGCCATCGGGCTTGGGCTCCCGCGGCCGCAGACAGGAGCTCGAGGAGGCGACCTCGGCGGTGCGACGCGTGGGCCGAGTCGGGCCACGCAACGGTGCCAGCGGTTCCGTGACGAGAGACAGAGAGGAGAGCTCGCCAGCGGCGGGAGCTCAAGAGAGGTGAAGGTGAAGCCGGTGGCGGTGGTTGCTGTGCAGGTCGCCGCGGTAGACGAGACGAGGACGAGCGGCCGGGTGCTGACCTGTAGGGGCAAGGACGGCGGGGCACACGGTGGCGGTAGAGGCCGTCGTGGCTCGAGGTGGCCGGGGTTGCAGAGGGGCACCGCGGGCGCACTACCGCGGGATGAGGGCAAGAGGAAGGGCACAGTGCTCGGGCTCGATTGGTGAGGAAGCAATGGTGGCGGCGGCGGACACGAGGCCTAGCGGGGTAGGTGGCTCCGCTGGGGAATCGATCGGGAGGGGCAGCGTGCAGGGGAAGGCGACGAAAGGGTGGGCCACGTGATGGGGCCAGGGTGGCGAGAGGAGCGGGGCGGGGTTGCTTCCGCGCGGCGTGTCGGTCACGGGAAACGTGTGTGCAGCCATATGTGCTTGTGTAGGAGGGCTCGCGGTGCATGCGTGTAGGGGCATAGCGCGTGCGCGCGCTAAGGCAGTGTAGGTGCGACAGGGCGCCGCTGGTGAGGAGAGAGGGGTAGCCAGTTGGTTAGGGTTTAGGTCAAGGACTAGGTTAGTGTTTAGACGGGCTGGGTAGTAGGTAGTCTGGCTAGTTGGGCCTCTGGCCTAACCGACTGGACTGCCTCCCCGGATAAAAAAAACATGTTTTTATTGTTTCTTTTATTTTGTTTAAAACAAAACATTGGTAAATAGGTTTTTTGGGCGAATCAAAAATCCGGAAGAGATCGGGGTTTGATTTTGAAATAAAGATGGGGGATATTTAGAAAACAAAGATAGGCTTTTAGAAATTAGTTTTAGGCAAACCATGATGACGATGACGATGCTCAAATGCAATGTGGCATGATGACATTAGCATGTTGTCATGATGATGCAATGCACACAGTAGTAAACAACAAGCGATTTTCTAGTAGTGGTTTTACCCGGGTGCTACAGACGGTGTCCAGAACCCCGAAGCGTCACCCCTAGCTATCACCAAAGGAAGGCCGAATCTTGGCTAGAAGAAGTCCAAGGTGTTCAAGGCCATGGGTACACCTTCCAAACGGCTTCATGCATCGATCGGGAAGTGCATGGATGATTGGAAAGCCCATGCCGATAAGAGGGAGGAGAAGTCCGAGGAAAGGTGGAGCTAGCTGCTGCAGAACCAAGGCAAGATGCTTGACCTGCTCAAGGCCAACTTCATCGTGAAGAAGACGAACACGGACCTGGCATGCCTCATGGGCGGAGAGGACACTTCGGCGATGAGCCCCCAGGTCAAGGCGTGGTACATGTCATTCTACAACGCCATTCTGGACGAGGACCTCCCCACCATGTGATATGGGGTGGCCTGAGCTTCTCAGCAAGCACTTGTCGATGATGATAATGGTGGATAGATAACTAGCCTGTAGTTATGAACTCTCCCGCTCGAACCCTGATGCCAATGCAACAGCTCTCGAACCCTGTGGGATATTCACAACACCACGCTCTTGCGCACGTAGCCGTCGACCATGAACGGTAGTTTGCAATCTACTAATTCCCAATGGAACAACAGATCACACTCAATTGCAGTAGATAATTCGATCATAGGGTAATTCCAGAGGTTCTAAAAAGAAACAACTCCAAAATAGTTTTAACATGGTCTAAACCCTAACTTTGGGGCGTCCCATGGCTTATAAGGGCGGCTTGGGAAGCCAGAAAACAAAACTAAGACGCGTACGACTCCAACTGATACATGGCGACTCGAACCAGATTCAGTCGGCGGGCGGACAGTCGGGTGGAAATGGGCCGGACATTCCGGTCGGGCCGGACACTCCGGGTGGAGTGAGCCGGACAGTCCGGTCTGGCCGGAAACTTCAAAGTTTCCGGGTGGTGTCTGGGTAGTGTCCGATTTGGTGTACTGATTATCCACACCAATTCTTCTCTCAGGCAGACCAGACAGTCCGGGTGGACTCGGCCGGACACTCCGGTTGCTGCAGAGTTTCTTGCCTCCGTCTTGATGATCCTCTCTTGCACCTTCCTCCCGCTCCTCCCTCTCTCCGTTCCCTCCACCACGCCATCTACCCCTCCCTCTCTCCGTTCCTATCTACTCCCACCTCTCTGCCTCGCCCTGCTACCTCTCCCAGATCTCCCAGGCGCCGCGCTCTCTCCTTCCTCTCACCGTACCCCCCAGCCGGCCGTCTGCATTCCATCGCTGCTTGATCCAGCCGACGGCCGACGTGGAGGTGATCGAGGAGGACGAGGAGGTTCCCTGCCACGTCTGTACACGTCGAGAAGGAGGAGCCCAGAATCGCTGCGCCACGCCGAGGCCGCGAAACCCTAGCTCGGTCAAGTCTGCGTCGTCGCCGATCCCCTGCGCCTCGAGCCGATCCGACCACACCGACACACTCTCGGTGAGCCACGCAACCTCCTAGACACCCTCGTCTTCGTCGTCGTTTCCTGGTTGCGACGTATGTTCCGTCGAGCACCCTCTGTGCACCGGCGAGCGCAGCGTCTGCTCGCTTCCGCGTCGCGTAGAAACCCTATCTAGCCGTGCAGCCTCCCTATCAACCCCAAGCCACCAGAGCGGTAGCCGCCTCATTGAGCCCTAGGTCCCGGATCGAACCCCCAGCGCCAAGCCGCGTCGGCCGACGATCGTCACCAGCGGAGAAGAGAAGCAGACGGGTATGCTTTTGCAAATACCCTCTCCGTTTCTTTTTTGACCATGATGCGCAGCCCACCGTCAGTCTCTCCGTACGTTTTGCAGAACACCCCCTAAGCTTTTTCAACCTTAACCCGCACTCCCTCGGATGCCCCACGTGTCGCGTCCCCGCTGGCGCCTTGAGTGGGCCCATGAGTGCCTCTGGCCCCACTGTCACTCTCACGAAATTTGGACTAGCTCATGGGTGAGGAGAATTTCTTGCATGTCGTCCGATCAAGATAGCCCCACCTGTAATTGGCTGTGGCTAACTCAACTTGTGTATAAAAAGTATTTTCTGTATTCTGTTTTAATTCAAATCTTTTTCAAATTAAATTAAATTCAAATTTCAAATCTGTTTTAAAATAACTTTTAAAATATAAATCCAAATAATACATATAATATATGTTTTGAAATCAGAAAAATGTGAGGAATTCAAATATGCCATTCAAAATATATTTTGAACACTTTATTTTTCCAAGTTGATTAAAATTACAATAAAATGCCCTTCTTCCTTAATTAATTAATAACTTTTGTTTTATAACTCCAAATTTAACAAATAATATGTCTAAAATGAGTAGCTCGACGAGACCTTTCTGTTTATGCATTCCATTATCTGTTTAGCAGCATGCATCATATAAATATAAAGTATACAGCAACTAATATGAGGATAAAATGGGGCCAAAACTCAATAAAATGATTATTTCTTATACTCCACACCTCACCCATGCCATGCTACATTATTACCATGCAAATTGTGCATCATCCATCATGGCATGACTGTTTGCTTGTCGCATTTTATTCATATGATTGTGCACTTTATTTATGTTGGCCCTTGTTTGTTTGGTTCTTCTTCGAATAGACGCTGAGCAGGGAATATATCAAGAGACCCAGGAGCACTACCCAGATCCTTCTCTCGCTTCAACTGAGCTGCCAGGCAAGCACTACCACATGCTTGCATACATATAGTACCTATTGCCTCTATCTTATTCTTGCATCATTGAGTCGAGATTGCATTCTAACTGAATCACATGTATTGCATAGCCTTTACTTTTAAACCCCATCAAGCTTGTTCCTCCATCCCATGAGCCATTACTACAGGAGTTGTTTGAGCCATGCGAGTCGTAGAACAACATGTGTAGGGTATGTGAGTGTCTGATGGATAACGAGGTACCTAAACAACTTAACCTGAGTAGTAATGGGATAACTAATGAAAGTGGCATCGGTGAGCCATATTTGCTATTTGGTTTTTCAGGCTCACTTGTGTCCCGTAGGACCCCGAGTACTTGATTCCTGTTCCTTGAATATTCACGCTATCCACATCTGGGAGGCTTATGAACCCTCCTGAGCCAGAGCTTGATTCATTCTTATTTCTTGGGGCCACAAACTAGTTTGAGGTTTTATTTACTATCCTGTACTTATGCCATGCTTTACTGCTTTATTTAAATTGTGCAGTCTTTCTGTCTTGTTAGGGCCGTGACCCGTTTTACCGTATCGACAAGCCCAGTCACACTTTCGGGTTCCCGATCGTTTCTGAAATGCCACACAAACCTTGAGTCCGTCTCGTGGTAGCCCGGCTTCGTTGCGGGTAGCTTAATGGGGTGGCCCCTCAAATATTCTGAATCCTGTGATCGCTTTGTCGTGGCGCCTCGTTGGTTTTGATTTGGTTTTCGAGGTTGATCGTGTGTGTTGCTATTTGTGCACCTATGCGGTAAAACTTTCAAAGCCGTGTCGCGGTTATGGACGACTTGGAGCACAGTTCTCGATCATAGACAAGAATAACTAAAGTACCGCTTTTAATTTGACTAAGTACCGACTAGTAAATAGTGCAACACTCATGGAATGGATAATAAAACTGCCAACGGATGGGGTTGTTAATCCGCTTCCTCGTCGATGGCGAGGAGGAGGATGGATCTAATATTACCGTTATAACTGTTGGTATCAATTCACGGACATCCGCTCATCTATGGTTAGGCGGATGGTTAGCAGTATCTATAGAATTATTAGGGTTTATCTTTTGCTGCAATTCGTCACCCAGGTTGTGTCCTCTTTAGCGGCATAAAGACTTGCCGAGTACCCTAGGGTCTCACACGATAAATTGTTTGATTCAGATGAACAGTAAACTCGCAAGATGGATACGGGTGGAGGAGGCAGACGATGTGGGCAACGATCATTGGTGTAGAGATTCCGAACGGGATCCGTGAGATCGTGGGCGGGATGTGTTTATTTATGGGGCATCTTATGCCGATTTGCTTCTTATCCGCATCGATTTTGTCTTCCGCTTCACCGATACTCGATGTTTGATGTATGAGGAGATATCCTAAACTATTATATCTATCTAGGATATTTGGATCTTGCCGTGCGTTGCTATATTCCTTTCTTTTTAGATGGAATGACTCTAAGAACCATTGTATGGTGGCTTGCATACATACTCATTTGTGTATGTAGTTGATCCCTTCTTTGCCGATTCGCCGCCGTTCTTGTCGATGTTTGGAAATGGTTAGACGGCCGAAAAGGTCTACACCGTGAGTGGCATTTGGGCCCCAGTACTATTTTAACCATTTCCGCTCATCCAGCTTATAACTAGGGCGTAATTCACCGAGGTAGTTACAATTGGTATCGAGCCATCCCGACCTTCGTGGTCTCAGCCAAATGGTGGTTGTCGGTCTAGCAAATATTTTGGTAGCTATGTATACTAGGGAAAAACAAAGCGTGAGAGTAGGACTGCTTCCATTTTCTTCTTACCCACCCACCCACCCTTTTACGGTAAGGAAGTGTAACGCTTTCTATCCTCTTCTTAAAATTCAAACTAGGATTCACATGTTCGGGTTTCGTAGTACCATAGGTTGTGTATCGTGTGTGTGTGTGTGTGTGTAATTCCTTGTCTATCTGTTGCATCAAGTTGTTATCACAATCGCCTTTTGGTTATCAACTGTTGGTACATTCCATACCAGGCTTTTGCAAACCGACGATCTATCGATTAGTTGTATACCGCGATCTCTTACTCTTTGTTATCCGACGTTATCTTGTTTGGGGTGTTCATTTCCGTAGCTGCTAATCTTTAGGTTCATCGTGAGAAGAAGGTGTTGGGATAGGTGTTTTACTTATTCATGTGCGGAGTAATGATTTGAGTGCGGGATGGAGTCGCGACCATACCACTACTCTTATCATTCGCTCTTGTATATTGAATTGGTAGAGTCACTAATCTTGATTCGTTAAGTGATTTTGCATCTATTGGTATTTTAATGCGAAATTTGCGGAAAATTTTCTTTGATATATTGTGTACCACACTCCTTTTTCATCGTGCGATATGCTTAATATCTTCTAGGTGGTTTGAACTTTGTTGATATTTTAATATCATCTTAGTAAATTGTATCCTTTAATCTTGATTAATTCCATCTTGGTACTATTTTGGATTATTAATATTCTCCATCATAGTACTGACTTGTGTTATATAACAATAACAGGATGGCACCACGCCGCTCGAGGAGGACATACAACTGAGCTGGGGCAGCGTTGTCAAGCATCGCCAATGCCTTGGCAGCAATGCGGCAGAACCAGCGTTTTGAAGAAAGTGTCGAGGAATGAGTTTGTTCGCTACCTCCACCTCCCAAGCGAGGAGACATCAAAAGCTTTCAAGTTCAACCACGCCAATTTGATGTTTCGATCAACCACTTGATGCGATGATTGGTTGCGTGAGATGTCAAGGCCGATGATATTCTTGATGTTCTGAGCAAGAATGGGTAAAGTGTGCTACTCACCTTCAAGGAGATCTGGCTCTCTGGTGGGAGAATTACACGAAGGCAAACCGCGGTTTTCAGCCTACTTGGGGACAGTTCACTGGAGCTTTCAAAGCGATATCTCGAAATTGTCATGGAAAGGATGAAGGAAGTGTTTCTCAACCTCAAGCGAGCAATGACAATGTCAATACCTACATCGAAACTTCATGAACCTTTCGTTATGGTGGCGATGAGATCTCGATGACAAGAAGAAGCAAAAGAGGTTCGCAAGGGCTCAATGCATCGATTAAATATGCAATCACACATGCAAGGCCGACGTCTTTTCTGAACTTCAGCATACAACTGCAGGAAGAGGCAAGTAGGCAAGTGTTTGAGGAGTCAAAGAAACACAACCGCTGATGCAGCAAGCTCTTGACTATGTCGACTCCTTCTAGCGTGGTCTGGGTTCCTAACACCCACCGCCGCCTCCCGGCTACACCAAGACCTTCAAGCTTCACGGCAAGGCCACCAAACTTCCTCACGCTGCTCCTGTGGGCTACAACCACCACTACCACTGGGCGCTGGCGGAGTCCCCAGCTCGTTGCTCCCGTCCACACGGTGCTTGTTACACTTGTGGAGACATTGGGCATCAATCTCGAACTGTCTGATGAAGAACAAAGCTCTTCCTCCACCACCTCCAAGATCTGCGGCAAGCTCTCCTTTGGTTCGTGCACCACCACCTCGGGCTCTCAACATCAACACCAAGTCCGGGTCTCATCGTTGCTCGTGCTAATCGTGGTCAACGCCGCTCAAGCTGAGCATGCACCAGGTTGTGATGGGTATGCTTCCGTTAACTCAGTCCCCTCGCAGTTTTGTTTGATTCGGTGCTTACATTCTTTTGTTTCGCATAAGTTTGCGCATGAGCAGGATCTGGATATGGTTCCTTTATCACATCGTACGATGGTACAATCTCTGGTTCAAACATGAGGGCTGCTCATATCAGCCATGGCAATCAAATTGAGATTGGTGGCTCTTCGTTCTCGGCGTCCTTAATTGTTGGCAATTCGACATTGATGTCATCTTGGGCATGGATTGGTTGACAAGAAATGCAGCTGTGATTGATTGTCTGAACGCTCGGTTTCTTTGAAGATTCTCAAGGCCATATAGTCTATTCTCCAAGTCGACTCCTGCTATCCAGCTTTTCTCTTTGGCGGCTCAATGATGATGCTATGGAAGCTATTCAGAGTGTTCCGTGGTCTGTGAGTTCCCAGATGTCTTTCTGAAGAGTTGCTGTATGCCTCCGGATCGTGAGGTTGAGTTTGTAATTGAGCTTGAACCTGTACCGCTCCTATCTCCAAGCGGCCTTATAAAATGGGTCTGCTGAGTTGGCTGAACTCAAACGACTTGATGAACAAGAGAAGTTGGGTTTCATTCAATACGATTTCTTCTTGGGGTAGCCCAACAATCTTTGTGAAGAAGCGAGACAAGACTGATAGACTTTGTGTTGACTATCGGGCTCTCAATGCTAAAACCATCAAGAATAAATATCCCCTTCCGCGGATTAATGATCTCTTGATCACTAAATGGAGCTGTGGTATTCTCTAAGCTTGACTTGAGAAGTGGGTATCACCAAATCAAGATTCGCAAGGAAGATGTTCCTAAAACAGCTTTCACCACCCGCTATGGCCTGTATGAGTACACGGTCATGTATTTCGGCCTCACCAACGCACCTGCCACCTTCTCGAGGCTCATGAACTCGGTTTTCATGGAGTATCTTGATAAGTTCGTTGTGGTCTATCTGGATGACATCCTAGTCTATTCTAAGTCATAGGAAGAGCATGAAGAACACCTTCGGTGTGTCCTAAACAAGCTTCGTGAGAACCGCTTGTATGCAAAGTTCTCCAAGTGTGAGTTTTGGCTGCCTCAAGTAACCTATCTTGGTCACGTCATCTCTGCCAAGGGCATTGCAGTCAATCCGGAAACTGTGAAGACGATTGTTGAATGGCTTCCTCCTGTTAATGTCAAAGAAGTGCGGAGTTTCCTTGGTTTGGCTAGTTATTGCCGTCGCTTCGTTCAGAACTTTTCGAAGATAGCGAAGCCTCTTACCGATCTCCTCAATAAAGGCAAGAAATACCTTTGGACTCCTGCATGTCAAGCAAGCTTTGAGACACTCAAAGAGAAGCTCACTTCCACACCAGTCTTGGTTCCTCCGGATACATCCAAGCCGTTCTAGATATTCTGTGACGCCTCTTTGCAAGGATTGGGTGCGGTCCTTATGCAAGAAAAACAAGTTGTTGCTTATGCCTCTCGCCAGTTGAAGACGCATGAGATCAACTATCCTACACATGACCTCGAGCTAGCAGCAGTTGTCTTTGCTTTGAAAGTATGGAGGCACTACTTGCTTGGCAACCGTTGTGAAATCTTTTCGGATCACAAGAGTTTGAAGTATATCTTCACTCAGCCTGATCTCAACCTTCGGCAGAGGAGATGGATTGAAGCAATCAATGATTTTGATTTGACCATCAACTACACTCCGGGCAAAGCTAATGTCATGGCAGACGCTCTCACCAAAGCTTATGTCAACAACCTCATGATGGAAGAACAACCTCTCTTGTGCGAGGAATTCCGTCACTCAACCTTGAAATTGTGGAACAAGGGTATCTCTGAACCTTCTAGCAACTCCTCTCTTGGAAGAAAAGGTTCGCTCCTTTCAGCTTGGTGATCCGTACACAAGAAAGATCATCTCAAACTCCAGCTCCGGTATGAGACCTTCCACGTCGAAGATCAAGGCCCGCTTTTCTTTGAACACGGATGTTTGTTCCGAACTACCGGGTTTGAGAGAGCAAGTTCTCAAGGAGGCATGATTCGTTCTTTCTATCCACCCTGGCAGCACAAAGATGTACATGGATTTGAAAACACAATATTGGTGGCCGGGTTTGAAACGATATTGTGCCAAGTATGTCTCGGAGTGTGATGTCTGCCGTAGAGTTAAAGCTGTCCATCAGAAACCTTCCGGTCTTCTACAGCCATTGAAACCCCCGGAATGGAAATGGGAGAAAGTAGAGATGGACTTCATCACTGGTTTTCCTAGGTCGCAGAAGGGAAACAATGCAATCTTTGTTGTCATTGACAGGCTTTCTAAAGTGGCTCACTTCTTCCCCGTCAAGGAAACCATTTCTGCAATTCAGTTGGCTGAGCGCTATATCAATGTAATTGTCTCTGTATGGGGTTCCTCGAGATCGATTCGCACCGTGGAAGCATCTTCACTTCCAAGTTCTCGGAGAGTTTCCAAAATGCTTTGGGAACAAAGTTGAACTTCAGCACAGCTTACCACCCTCAGTCGCAAGGACAAGTTGAAAGGATCAATCAGATTCTGGAAGATATGCTTCGTGCTTGCGTCATCTCTTTTGGCATGAAGTGGGAAGAATGCCTTCCTTATGCTGAATTCTCTTACAACAACAGCTTCCAGAAAAGTCTAAAGATGGCACCATTTGAGGCTCTCTATGGTCGCAAATGCAGAACTCCGATTGGTTGGTCAGGTGCAGGAGAAAGAATTTTGTTTGGCCCTGACATTGTGACTCAAGCGGAGGAGAAGGTTCATATCATTCTTGAAAATCTGAGGATTGCTCAAAGTTGCCAGAAGAGCAATTATGACAGGAAGCACACGGACATGGAGTATGTCCCTGGTGATCTCGTTTACCTTCGTGTCACTCCCATGAGAGGCACGCACCGCTTTGGTATCAAAGGAAAGCTGGCTCCTAGATACATCGGTCCTTTCAAAATTCGTGGAAGAAGAGGATAAGTTGCTTATGCTCTTGAGCTCCCGGAAAAACTCAAGGTCCATGATGTTTTCCACATCTCTCAACTCAAGAAGTGCTTCAAGGATCCTGGCAGGACCGTGGACCATGAACTTATCAATCTCCAAGAAGACCTGTCTTATCAAGAACACCCCACAAAAATCCTTGAGATCGCAGAAAGAAGGACTAGCAACAAGTCCATCAAGTTCTGCAAGGTGCAGTGGTCGCACCATTCCGTTGATGAAGCCACTTGGGAACGTGAAGATGAGCTCCGTGCCAAGTATCCTACCCTCTTTGAGTCTTCTTCTTCTTCCTAGAATCTCGGGGCGAGATTCCTGTTTAGTGGGGGAGAGTTGTAGCATCCCAATTGTCTAACAATTGTAATGCTACTTGGTCTAGTAATATAATGGCTACTTCATATATATAATTGTTGCATCATAATTATATCATGCTCATGTCATCATGCCACCTTGCATTTGAGCATCATATAAAACCCTTTTTGTTTGGTTCTTCTCTCATATGCATTGTAAATTGTATTTGCCTCTTGATATTGTATTTGGTTCTTGATATATTGTTTAATGACCAAGTTGAGTTGGGGGCATATCTTTTATTCAACTCCACCACCTTATCCTTGTCACCACCTTATAATTCCACCATCCAACTAAATATGAGCTTTGCACTTTATTTGGGTTTTACCTCTAGCTCATGTGGGTTGGGATGGATCCAATTCTTTTCCACATGCTCTCATCTTAGCATCATGTTGTTTTCACATTATTGATATATGAGAGCCACATGGCCACCTTTGCATGCCTTGTGAGTGGAACCCTTTTCCTAGCTTCCATATGGATTATTATGGATTTATGCTCATGTGGGAATATTTTTGGGACTAGTAATCACCTAGTGGAATATACACACTAGCAAGTCCCAATTATAATCAAATGTGATCATCTCCATCTACTCCACTTGGAACTCTCTTTTAAATTGTTTTTGCTTGGCTTCATTCCACTTTTGGAAATGCATAAGAATAATGCCATGTTTATTAATTTTTTTCACAAGTTTAAAACATGGCATTAAGTATTTTGCATGGGCCATGCAACCATCTCCAACTTTGTCCTCCTTTGCTTGTTATTGGATTTTTGGGTGAACCATCTCATCTCTCATCTCTCTCTCCCTTCTTTTGGCTTGGTCTTGTTTGATCTTGGCCAAACCATATCACCACATCCCTCTCTTTTCTTGTCTTGATCTTGTTGGAGCTTGGCATGTTCTTGGCTTGATCTTGACAAAAGCCAACCCTAAACCATACACTCATCTCTCCTCTCTTTACCATCCTCTCTAAACCACACCCCATCTAACCTAACCCTAGCCTCTCTCTCTCTAAGCTAAACCCTAAACCTACCTCCCTCTCTCTCGGCCTCTCTCTCTCTCACCTAGCTCGGCCCCACCTGGTCACCCTGGCCCCACCTAGCTACCCCATCCCCAGCAAAAACCCTAACCCGAGCCTCCCCTACCCAACCCTAGCTCCAACCCGAGCTCCCTCTCTCCCTCCCTCTCTCTTTTCTCTCTCTGCCTGAGGGCCCCTCCAACCGAGCCTCCCCACCGGCCTACTGTCCCCACCTGGCAGCCCCTTCACCACCTCGCCCTGCTCCTGCCCAGCCCGAGCCGCCTAGCACGTTAAGAAGGAGAAAAAGTGGTCGACGCCACCTTTCCCCTCCACCACGCCATCTACCCCTCCCTCTCTCCGTTCCTATCTACTCCCACCTCTCTGCCTCGCCCTGCTACCTCTCCCAGATCTCCCAGCGCTGCCTCTCTCCTTCCTCTCCACCACCGCTCACCCCCCAACGCCGCCACCGTGCTCCATCGACGCTTCGATCCAGCCGACGGCGCGACGTGGAGGTGATCGAGGAAGGAGGAGGTTTCCCCACGCCCCGTGCACGCGTCGAAGGAGAAGAGGAGCCCTGCATCACTGCGCCACGCCGAGGCCGACGCGAAACCCTAGCTCCGGTCCGTCTGCGTCGTCGCCGATCCCCTGCGCCTCGAGCCGATCCGACCACACCGACACACTCTCGGTGAGCCACGCAACCTCCTAGACACCCTCGTCTTCGTCGCCGTCGTGCACCTGGTTGCGTATGTTCCGTCGAGCACCCTCTGTGCACCGGCAAGCGCAGCGTCTGCTCGCTTCCGCGTCGCGTAGAAACCCTATCTAGCCGTGCAGGCCTCCCCTATCAGCAACCCCCAAGCCACCGCAGCGGTAGCCGCCTCCGATCGGTCACCAGCGCGGAGAAGAGGAACAGTACGGGCGCTGCTTTTGCAAATACCCCTCCGCTTTTCCAATCAGATGCGCAGAGCCCACCCGCCGCCTCTCAGACGCTTTGCAGAACACCCTAAGCTTTTTCAATCTTAACCCGTGCTCCCACGGATGCCCCCCGTGTCGCGTTTGGCGCGCTTCATGAAGTGGGCCCGCGAGTGCTCCCCACTGCCACTCTCGAGGTGGACTAGCTCATGTGATGCAGGAGAATTTCTGTGCGCCTGTGTCGTCCAGTCAGCATGGCCCCACCTGTAATTGGCTGTGGCTAACTCAACTTGAGTATAAAAAGTATTTTCTGTATTCTGTTTTAATTCAAATCTTTTTCAAATTAAATTAAATTCAAATTTCAAATCTGTTTTAAAATAACTTTTAAAATATAAATCCAAATAATACATATAATATATGTTTTGAAATCAGAAAAATGTGAGGAATTCAAATATGCCATTCAAAATATATTTTGAACACTTTATTTTTCCAAGTTGATTAAAATTACAATAAAATGCCCTTCTTCCTTAATTAATTAATAACTTTTGTTTTATAACTCCAAATTTAACAAATAATATGTCTAAAATGAGTAGCTCGACGAGACCTTTCTGTTTATGCATTCCATTATCTGTTTTGCAGCATGCATCATATAAATATAAAGTATACAGCAACTAATATGAGGATAAAATGGGGCCAAAACTCAATAAAATGATTATTTCTTGTACTCCACACCTCACCCATGCCATGCTACATTATTACCATGCAAATTGTGCATCATCCATCATGGCATGACTGTTTGCTTGTCGCATTTTATTCATATGATTGTGCACTTTATTTATGTTGGCCCTTGTTTGTTTGGTTCTTCTTCGAATAGACGCTGAGCAGGGAATGTATCAAGAGACCCAGGAGCACTACCCAGATCCTTCTCTCGCTTCAACTGAGCTGCCAGGCAAGCACTACCACATGCTTGCATACATATAGTACCTATTGCCTCTATCTTATTCTTGCATCGTTGAGTCACGATTGCATTAACCTGAATCCCAAGTATTGCATAGCCTTTACTTTTAAACCCCACTGAAGCTTGTTCCTCCATCCCATGAGCCATTACTACAGGAGTTGTTTGAGCCATGCGAGTCGTAGAACAACATGTGTAGGGTATGTGAGTGTCTGATGGATAACGAGGTACCTAAACAACTTAACTTAAGTAGTAATGGGATAACTAATGAAAGTGGCATCGGTGAGCCATATTTGCTATTTGGTTTTTCAGGCTCACTTGTGTCCCAGGACCCCGAGTACTTGATTCTGTTCCTTGAATATTCGCTATCCACATCCGGGAGGCTTATGAACCCCCGAGCCGAGCTTGATTCATTCTTATTTCTTGGGGCCACAAACTAGTTTGAGGTTTTATTTACTATCCTATACTTATGCCATGCTTTCGCTTTATTTAAATTGTCAATCACCAGACTTTTGTTTAGGGCCGTGACCGTTTTGTGTCGACAAGCCTACCACACTTTCGGGTTCCCAAATCATTTACCGCCACACAAACCTTGAGTCCGCCTCAGAGTCGGCCAAACTTCGCGGGTAGCTTAATGGGGTGGCCCCTGAAATATTTCAATCCTGTGATCGCTTTGTCGGATCGCCTCGTTGGTTTTGATTTGGTTTTTCCGAGGTTGATCGAGTGTGTGTTGCTATTTGTGCACCCCTGCAGGTAAAACTTTCTGAAAGCCGTGTCCGCGGTTATGGACGACTTGGAGCACAGTTTCTCGATCATAGACAAGAATAACTAAAGTACCGCTTTTAATTTGACTAAGTACCTGACTAGTAAATAGTGCAACACTCATGGAATGGATAATAAAACTGCCAACGGATGGGGGTTGTTCGTCCGCTTCCTCGTCGGTAAGCGAGGAGGAGGATGGATCTGTTAATATTACCGTTATAACTGTTGGTATCAATTCACGGACATCCGTCTATCTATGGTTAGGCGGATGGTTAGCGAGTATCTATAGAATTGTTAGGGTTTATCTTTTGCTGCTATTGCATCACCCTAGGTTGTGTCCCCTTTAGCGGCATAAAGACTTGCTGAGTACCCCTAGGGTCTCACACGATAAATTGTTTGATTCAGATGAATAGGTAAACTCGCAAGATGGATACTGGGTGGAGGAGATGAACGATGTGGGCAACGATCATTCGGTGTAGAGATTCCGGGAACGGGGATCCGTGAGATCTGTGGGCGGGATGTGTTTATTTATGGGGCATCTTATGCCGATTTGCTTCTTATCCGTACTCGGATTTTGTCTTCCGCTTCCGCCTGATACTCTGATGTTTGATGTATGAGGAGATATCCTAAACTATTATATCTATCTAGGATATTTGGATCTTGCCGTATGGCGTTGCTATATTTCCTTTCTTTTTAGATGGAATGACTCTGAGAACCATTGTATGGTGGCTTGCATACATACTCATTTGTGTATGTAGTTGATCCCTTCGCCTGCCGATTACGCCGCCCGTTCTTGTCCCGATGTTTGTAAATGGTTAGGACGGCCGAAAGGTCTACCTGTGAGTGGCATTTGGGCCCCACCGTACTATTTTAACCATTTCCGCTCATCCAGGCTTGTAACTAGGAGCGTAATTCACCGAGGTAGTTACACAGATCTTACCGTTCCAAAGTGAATAGATATGCTTTACCAAAGCGAAATCAAAGACTGATGCAAATGTGATGAAGTGAATATCAAGGGTGTTGAGAATAATCACATGGCACATAGGTTATTTATGGTGGAGCTCTAGGTATGGTATCCTAACTACACCGCAAACAAGTCCTAGTGCTGAGTGTATAACCCAAGAAACACACACGGTGGAGATAAACGTGGCAAAGCAACTTATAAAAAAGGAATATTGCAATGCACAAGAGAGACGCTAGTAAAATCTCAATTAAATAGGCACAAGATTGCTCAATCTATAAGTGCTATGATCAACTAGGCCTCCAATGATGCACACTTAGATATCTCTTTTTGTCACGCTTGTAGCTCTTTTCTCCTTTTTTATAATGATTCTCTTTTCTATTCTTTTTTTGATTTTTCAACTATATGAGTCAATGCAAACACGAGTGCAGCAACTTAGAGCAAACTGGTCCGGATAGTCTGGATGATTCGCGCTGGAGACTCCGGTCGGGCCGGATAGTCCGGTGTATATATGCCGGATAGTCCGGTTTTGCCGGTCGAAAATTGCTGCACTTCAAAACCCTAATGAGCAGCCTGTCAGAGCAATGAAACTAGTCTCGTGGGTATGTTCCTAGGCACGGATACTGTAGATAGGTTGTGTCTATGGTATGCAAACAAATGTACGCTATGTGGACTCGGACAAACGATGAAAACTTGCGGAAAATGATGATGGTGGACTCGGCAGAAAACAAGATCAAACCCTAAACCTAGACACAAACGAAAACTAGACTCCTACGAGAAAAACCTGCAGATTGCATCTATGAGAAGACACGATCAGCAACTAAAACTCGAAAGCAATGCAATCTAGGCTATGGCAAATCTTTTTGTGAAGCTTTTTCTGTATAGGACGAAACAAAAACTAATCTATGGATGGATTTGTGGATGCTCACCGAGTAAACGAGGAACAATGATACCAAGATGATATGGGGTGGCCCGATCTTCTCAGCAAGCACTTGTCGATGATGATAATGGTGGATAGATAACTAGTCTGTAGCTATGAACTCTCCTGCTCGAACCCTGATGCTAAAGCAACAACTCTCGAACCCTGTGGGATATTAACAACACCACGCTCTTGCGCATGTAGCCATCGACAACGAACGATATTTTGCAATATACTAATTCCCAATGTAACAACATATCACACTCAATTGCCGTAGATAATTCGATCACAGGGTAATTCTAGAGGTTCTAAAAAGAAACAACTCCAAAATAGTTTTAACATGGTCTAAACCTAACTTTGGGGCGTCCCAGGGCTTATAAGGGCGTGGCGGCGGCCGAAACCGAAAAAAGACGTGCGACTCAAGCCGACTCAGACCAGATTCGGTCGGCGGGCGGACATTCTAGTGGAAACGGGCCGGACATTCTGGTCGGGCCAGACACTCCGGGTGGAGTCAGCCGGATAGTCTGGTCTGGTCGGAAACTTTAAAGTTTCCGGGTGGTGTTCGGGTAGTGTCTGGTTTGGTGTACTAATTGTCCGCACCAATTCTTCTCTCAGGCAGGCCGGACACTCCGGGTGGACTTAGCCAGACACTCCGGTTGCTGCAGAGTTTCTTGCCTCCATCTTGATGATCTTCTCTTGCGCCTTCCTCCCGCTCCTCCCTCGTGCATCCTTGGCGATCATCATGCTAGGCTTCTCTTGTAGCTTTTCTCCTCCTCGCGCCATGCTTGTTTCTCCAATGAACCTGATCATACATAAATGCATAGACTTAGGTAGTATAAAGTTCTCATCAATTAAAGTACCAGATTCGTTTAGGAGTGAATTCACCTGTTGTTCAAGTAGCTTAGCATGATCTCTTGTAATGGGTCCAATTTTAATCTCATTGGACTGATCCTTCCTTGCAACAGCTGGAACATCTTCAGTAGTAATTGGGGTGGGTGTAAGTATAGGGATGTCCTCATCACCATGGGCACACCGACAACCACGTAGAGCTTTGTGCCAACATACTCTACCACCACTGCTTCGCCGAGCTCTGCCTCCATGTCTTCCAACCCATCGGTGAGCTCTACCACAATAGCTATGGCAAAGGTATCGCCGGCCCCTATGGTGTAGGAGTCTATCCCGGTGGACGAGTGATACCTTTTTTGTAATAATTTGAAAGTTGAACGTGAGATACTTCCGATTTCCCAACTGCTTATTTGGGTGAGAGTCTACCGAACTAGTGTTGTTTTTTTGGTGGCGGGAAGAACTTTCAAATATATCGCCGATTTTGGGTTGGTTGGGAATGCGAGTGGGAAAATGGTTGTTCCCAGGCTAAAAAGTTTCATCCATCCGGCGCCAAATAGTGCAGGATTTCGGCCTGGGAGCGCCCAATGAGTGGGGGTGCTCTTAGTAGTTTCATTCTTCCGTAGTTCTATAACACCTGGTCAGGTACACACACTATAGAATGTGAGACCCCCTCAGGATCAGGGCTAGACAAATCCCAGACCTTGGTCTTATATAAGCCTAACCTATATCTCGGAAGAGTATAGAGAGAATTGGTAACACAACAGTGATCCTACAACACAGAATTTTTTACAGCAAGCTCATAACTGAGCAAAGAACCAAAATATTACAAGAGATCCCTGGACACAACCATCAAACGACGGAAGGCAAATTATGCTTTTAAGTATAGAAAACTTAACAAATGGCCTAAGAGGCCTGAAGCATAATGATGACGTCCCATCCATAAATTCCAGGTTGCCGAGCGGGGACCCCAAGCTACTCTTCGATGTCGATGCCATACTGAACTCCTCTTCTATGGTAGCACTTGCTCTGTAGAAAAAGTATCAACAAGGCATGGCTGAGTACAAGGTGTACTCCGCAAGACTTATGGATGGTGGACTTATTTGCATAAAGTTAGCCTTCTGAAAGGGAGAGGAATAGAAGCTCGACTAAATAGATCATTTTAAAAGGGGTAAGAGAGCATTGTCTCTAGCTTTGATCTTACTTGATATCCACCGAATCTTTATCAGCTAAACCTACCAACTAGGATCACCCCCTCGATCCCTGAGGAAGCATCCTCAACACACTTTACTTACTTGCCAAGTTTTACGATTAGGTTCAAGTTCTCTATGATCATCACATTTGTTCCCAAGTCGTCCATAAACGCAAACACGACTTTTTGAAAAGATTAATACCCTGCAGGGTGTACAACTTTACCAACACGTATCAACCGACTCTTAATGCCACTATAGATTAGCCCTCTTCCTTGGAAGGCCGGAAGAGGGTGGTTGACCATGACCTTTACCTTTCTTTCACCGAGACCATGAGTCATGCCCTAAGGAGATGCCACTGTAATGGGTCGAGTCCCGAAGTTGGTCCCTAGAGATGTGAACAGGGTTCAAGATTACGGAGGTTGTGCCTCTCTTGTTCCCAGCCACGCTTACCTACCTGTCATGAATGCACCTCCTTAACCTCCTTCAAGAACAACCAGAATGCATATGTGAAATGGAACGCCTGAACTATGTGACTCATGGAATCTACTAGGAAAGTTAGTTGGTCGAGGGGGTTTTCGGGCCCTCGTGTCGTTGTATGCTCATCTTGATTTAAGAGGCAAGAACTCGAATCCTAGTGGTGGCAAGTATGGGACTGTAAAAACCACAACCCACCATGGCCTCCCCTACAAGCCTTAACATGCGTTAATTTACATCTCTGATCATACCACATCATCTGTTCAACTAGGTTCATTTGTATCTCTGATTCATCAATCAGATGGACCAACAGTAACATCTGGGCATGGCTAAGCACAACAGATATAATAGCTCTAGCATCACTCACAAGCCAAACCCTAGTTATGCGAGGAGTAGTGGATCAAGGAATATAGGCTACAAAGGAAACATGCATCATATAGGATTACTCTATCTATCGATAAAAGACTTTGGAATCATATGCACATGGCAAGAATTGAAATGCTTTCGAAATCATGGGATTATATCATGTGTGGGGTTATACTTGCCTTTGCCTGTTGATACCCAATGTAGAACTTCAAGTTCATTAGCTTGACTTGTTCATCGATAACAAGAATATAGCTCTCTAGGGTTCATCTACTTAGCATCATTTATCGATAACCTTCGATGGTGTTGATCTCGATCTTCAATCTTGGACTCGATCTTGTTGCTCACATCACTCCGAGGTGTACCAAGAAGAAGCAGAAACACCGGAAAGGAAAACAACAATCAACACATGGCGTCGATGTAATGCTTAAACAAGTATGATGCTATGACAAGTTAAAGGGTGCTGAAATGTAACCCTAATACATGCTTAGCAATTTAAGTGACATTCGAGGGGTGCAAACTCTAATTCAAGGAGAAACCCCAGAATCACCTACGGGGGTTCATTTTTCTTCTATTAAACTTGTTAGCTGAAGTTGCTGAACAATGCATGATTATAATGCTATTGTGTAGATCTTATTTTTCTTAACATTTTGATATATTATTCATATTTTTCTAATTTAAAATGCATTAGTTATGAATTTCTCCATTTTTAATTCAATTTAAATCATTTTGGAATATTGTAAAATAATTACACATTGGATAAATATTTATATTTTTTAATAACTAGAAAACATTTCTGAAAATGTTTATATTACTTACATGGTGGACCCACCTGTCAGTATTTAATATATATTTATAGAAAAGATTAAATAGAAAAGAAAAGGCTTAATGACATCATGATGACATCATCCCTGACATCATCAATGGAGGATCCCGGGTCGTGCTCGAATCCGGCGATTCTGAGCACACCTGGATGCGTGGTTGGGGGCGTTGGAATGAGGAGATGACGGGGAGGCGAACGGTGGTAGCGCCGCCCAAAGATGGTCACCAGAACAGGAGCACGATGGTGTCTGGCGGCGGAGCTCAGTGGTGCATGGCGGGAGGGCAAAACAGGAAGCGAGAAGAGTAGGGGAGGGTGCTGGTGTGACCAGTGGCTCACCTGATGCTCAAGGAAGGCTTGGGGTGGCCAGGCAAGGTCGGAGCAATGACTATGTCATGGCGGAGCTCGACTGACCACGCGGAAGACAACGTCAATTGACCCGATTCGAAGCTCCCGCGGATGCATCCTTCGGATAGGAGATAGAGGACGGAGAGGGGTGCAGACGGTGCCCTCCGAGAATCTCGGAGAGGCTAGGATAAACGAGGCCCGACTGTGACCGCGGGCTTAAGCTTAGGGTTTTCCTCGCGGGGAAAGAAGAGAAAGGGGAGACTGGCGGGCTAGGGTTCTCTACTACAGCTAGGTGTGGCTTTGTAGACGCCAGCGCAGATTTAATCATAAGCAGCGGCCAGAGGCCAGCATGTGACGACCACTGCTTCCTTTGTCGAGGAGGAAGACGACGAACATGGGAGGTGGCCGAAGAGGTATTAGGCTGGGATTGGGCCGTGGTTGGGCCTTGGTGGGCTGCAGTAAAAGTAGCAGTAGGGAGGAAGCGGCCCAGTAGCTAGGTTTCCATTTTTTTGTTTAAAACCTTTTTCTATTTCTGTTTCTATTTCTTTGTTTGTATTTTCAAATTCTTTTTTGTTTTGAATATTTCCAAAATACCAGAACTTTGCAAACATATTAAAATACTGCAGGGGCCCTTATAAATAGTTTGGGCTCCTCACCTTTTGTATTTTTCAAAAATATTTCAAACCATTTGAAAGATTACAGAGAGAGGGGAAATTAGGGTTTTGGGTTTTCTTTTCCTTATTGTTTATCAATGCACATTTTCTTCGTTCCAAAGAGATGCATGCAATGCTCATGATACACAATCAAACCCTAAACAAGGATTATTAAAGCTAGGGGTGTTACAATTCTATCCCCCTTAACAGAATCTCGTCCCGAGATTCCTAGGTAGAAAGATCGAAGGAACATGGTTACACTAGACTTTGAATATCTTCTCAAAGAGGATGTTCCATGCCACCATTATTGAATGAATGAAGCGGTTTATTTCTTCAAGGTTTCTGCACACACTAAAGAAGAGAGGAAAGGACACAAAACCAGAAACAAAGTATCTCATGGATAGATGTTTCGCGAACATCTCTTGAGCTAACAACATGAAACACGTAAAGGTAAAGGAGGAAACAAAGGAGAAGGTTTCAAATTGACGCTTAATTGGTCTTCATAAGGATTAAGACCAGGGAATTATGGAAGATTTTTTTTAAATTCTTAGGAAGAAGGCTTCCAACAGAAGGAACAAGACCACATAATTCGAGATGTGAAACTCCACTATGCAATGTAAGTAGAGCTTCCATGGTTACAGAGATATGTTTCAATGAAACCAAATTGTTGGATTACTTTTGACACAGAAGGGTCACTATTTTGTTCAATAGAAGGCCAAGACAAAAAGTTGTTTTGTGGAGAGAACTCATAAGATTCACAAGGTACATGTAACAAAAGAAACTATTGATTACCAGAATCATCGTCACTCTTGAACATGATCGAGAAACTGAAGGAAACTCTTTATTCATCCAGGATTATCAAAATCTTTGCCAGAGATCGTGATATCACTTCACACCACTAGGATGATTAAGAAGGTTCCTGATAACACGAGAAAAATAAACTTCATTCTTAGACTCCAAGTTCTTAGCATAACAAGACGCCTGCCAACATAGAAGGGTCCAGAGGATCAACCGAGGAACATTTAACATCTCTACTTTAAATGTTCTCCTTGATGTTCGAGATATCAATATTAGAATACTGCTATATCAATTATCAAGTGAAGGTCGGACTTCGGATATAAAGGAAATAATGAGCACAACTCCTATACCAAATCATAAAAGGAGCGTCATGAAGAGTGGTTGTTATTGCTGAATCAAGATGTTATGGCAATAAGTCTTCCAGCTAATTGTGTCAACCACCACATCAACATTGTCGAGTTTTCAAAGGGACCTATGTTAACACCTTGAGGAACACTAACCATTGTTGCTGCTTGAGATTCAACTTTGGTTAGGTGGAAACATACTTCAGACTTAGCATGTTCGAAGAGAAGGTGTGCAACATTTACACAGAGGTAAAGTCACTAGATCCTCATGACATGGACTACATTTTCAAGCTCCAAAAGATGAGCTAGGTTGTGGGACCCACGTATTAGAAAGTTATCAAGGGATAATTGCACCTACATGAATTGCTTGCAGCAATTACAACTGAATCCTTGTTGGGAAACATTTAGGAGGATACTAATGTTTTAAGAACTTCTTCTCTTACATGACAAATCATTAGTGACTTAGCGTGCTTAAAGGATGTTCTCAAAATGTGAAGGTATAAACCTACCATATCAAGAATACTTCGCACATGCTTGACTAACTTGAAATGATTCCTGAGGAGATAAAAATAACTCTACTCGAATCCATGCTGACATCTTTCAGCAATTGCACGTGAACCGGAGAAGGTCACTCCTAACATCCAGAACACATGCTTCAAGATAACACGAAGATGGTTCTCAAAAGTTTCCAACATTAGTGCCAACTATTCCATATGAATCATGTCTAGCTTGGGGAGGATAGGATGTCATCGATGGGTTTGGTAACAAACTCATCGAGATACTCCAAGAAGATAGACTCACATGTTGTATTAACAAAATAGCAATATTGGTTAGACTAAAGGACATGAAGATGTACCTTGGTGAAACATCATGAGTAAATACACCATATGGATAGTCCTTGAGACTAAGTTTCATTTTACAATAACCCAAACCAAATCAAATGCGGGGAAAGGTAACATATCCACAAAGGAAGTATTATCCTACTTCATCACGAACAAAACTAGTGAAAGTGCATGTGTGACCCATGTGTGGTTTTGGTAATTAATGACAATTTTTATGGACTGATGTTTGCATTGAGTTTTACTTGTAGGATTTGTCCATAGGCAATGCTTGAACCATATGTTGGCTTCAAGGTTGGGAGAAGAAGAAAGTGAAGAAGATCAAGTGTTGACCAAGGTTTCAATAAGTGATCCGAAGATTGGTTAAGTGAGAGTTGATCCTATGGGAAGTGTGTCTTGAAGAATAAGACGAAGTGATATCTCTTGTGTTCCTTCAAAACACCAACATGATGAAGAAAGAAGAAATGAAGTGCAAGTTCAAGATGAGCCATCTCAAAGAGATCAGTTTCTTAAAGCTTGCCATCCTATGGTGTTCATGGATATGTGAAGGTATTCCTAAAAGAGAAGCTCTACCATAGTGGAGTATGAGGGAGAAGTTTGCAAGTCTTCACCAAGCTAGCGCAATCAAGAAAGGTGTTTCATCTTGAGGTAGACAAAATAGTCATCATCAAGCTCAAGTGGAATATGCATAAGGCAAAGGTATGTTCTTGATAGGGTTTATTTCTTACCAGTCTCATGGTGTTAGTTGGAGATATTAGAGTTGCATATTGATACGTATATGTATGGTGTAGTACACCACCGTATACATATCCTCCTCCTTTTACAAACCATGTGAGGGGTTTTCCTCACTTGATATAATACGAAACCGTCGGCCTCAATAGGTATGACGTTCCACCCAACAATCTACAAATCTAACATGGTATCAGAGGCCCCTCCCTTCCCTACCCTCTAGTCGCCGGTGCTCCCTCTAGTGTTGTCATCAGGTTTCGATCGCCAAATCGCTCACGTCTTCACAACCATCATCGACGAGGGCTCAATTCCATGTCCTCGATTCTCCAAACAACAACCAGACCACAAAAAACTCCATAACTCTCTTGTTCCTTTTCTACCAGGATCCGATCTGATCACTGTCTCTCTTACTCGATTGTGATCGCCTTAGGACCATGATTCAAAAACCCTCCCTCCTCAAGGATCGATGGCGACTTCCTCGACACTGTCAGCGTCGGCCACCATCGGTGCACCGCCCATAATGAAACTCACCAGAGAGAACTTCCTATATTGGCCCTGCGGGGCACTCGGGTCATGGGCCTCCTTGAGGGGACCGATCTTGCCCCATCAAAGACCCTAGAGGATGAAGATTCAGACAAGAAAAAGGTGTTGATTCCTAATCCGGCCTATGGCATTTGGATCACTAGGGATCAGTAGGTGGTCAGCTTTCTCGTCAACTCCCTCTCCGAGGATGTGCTGCCACATGTTTTCGGTCTTCATCATTCCATTGATGTGTCGCGTGCGCTTCATGCTATGTACTCCACTCAGTCTAAGTCTCGGGTTCCTACCCTTCGTGGTGCCCTCACCAACACCAAGAAGCTTGACATGATCGTGCAACAATACATCACCAATATGAAAGGTTTTTCTTCCAAACTTGCTGCTACAGGAAAGATGGTTGATGACGATCAGCTGAAGGACAACATCATGAATGGTCTTGATGGCACATTTAATAATCTTGTTGCTGCCATTAATGTTGTTCCCACCACTACCCTCAATGATATGTGTTCTCAGCTGCTGGCCTGTGAAAATCATGACGCCATGCTCCTCTCGACGGGTCAAGCCCTTATGGTTTTTTCATCATGAGTTAATGTTGTGTCACGACACCCTCCTCCAAATTATGTGGCTAGACCTCCTTCCTGCCTAGAAGCACCACAACCCTACATGCCTCCCCAACAGACCGACCATCAGCCATACCCATAGACGCCATACTCACCCCAACCTCCTCCACCTACCTATCCACCACAATCCCCACACCCCCCACAACCCTACATGTATCAGCCATATCCTCCACAACAGCCATACTACACACCTCCGCCATACCAGCCTGCCCCGCTGCTCTACATCCCACCTCGAAAGCGCATGCCTACACCACAACCCCAACACCTACCCTAGCCACCTCGGCCAGATGAGGGACACCATCCCAAAGGGGGCGTGGGAAGAGGGATCGCAACCGTTTCGCCACACCTTGGCAGGATGACATTCATTGTCAGAGATGTAAGAAGGAAGGGCATGCTGTGGGTGATTGTTGGTGGTGTTATGGTGATGAAAATGATGATGATACTCCCCCTGACACTACCAAAGGTGCCTATGGCATAGACACAAATTGATATCTTGACGTTGGAGCTACAAACCATGTGGCAGGATAGCTCAACGAGCTTCAAGTTCATGATACCTACCAAGGGCGTGATCAAGTTCACAACGCTAGTGGACAAGGTATGGATATTGCTCATATTGGTCATTCTATTTTGCACACCCCAAATAGTTCTATACAACTCCGTAATATTTTACATGTTCCAAATGCTTCCATGAATCTACTTTCTGCTCATCAAATTGCGCTAGACAATCATACCTTTATGGAGAATCACCCATTCTTTTTTCTTGATTAAGGATCAAGCACTGAAGCAAATCGTGTTTAGAGGTTCGTGTCATGGTGGCTTATATCCTCTAGTTCTAGTTTCTTCGGAGTCTTCCAAGCATGCTCTTGTCACCGTCAAGCCCTCATCCTCCACATGGCATCGTCGTATAGGGAATCCATCATTATTTATAGTTCAACATATACTTAGAAAGAATAATCTCTCATATTCTCTCGAAATAAATCCTTACATATGTGATCCATGTCAACATGCCAAGAGTCATCAACTACCCTATCCTGTATCCACTAGTGTTTCCACTGTTCCCTTGGAACAAATATTCTCTGATGTATGGGGTCCAACTCCTCTCTCTGTAGGCAAACATGCATATTATGTAAGCTTAATTGATGATTTTAGAAAAATTACTTGGATATATTTTCTTAAGAAACGTTCTGAAGTGTTTCAAGTGTTTCTTGATTTCCAACAATATGTTGACCACCAATTTGGTCGCAAAATTCTCACCATGCAAACCGATTGGGGGTGGTGAATATGAAAAATTAAATGGCTTTTTTCAGTGTGTAGGCACTGTTTATCATGTTTCATGTCCTCATGGCGTCACATTGTTGAAGTTGGTCTTGCATTAATTTCCAATGCTTCTATGCCTCTAAAGTTTTGGGATGATGCTTTTATTACATCCACTTTTCTCATTAATTTGGTTCCTACCAAGGTCCTAAACTTTGAGACTCCCTCAAAGAAACTTCTTCAAGTTAAACCCAACTATGAGCCTCTACGAGTTTTTGGTTGTGCTTGTTGGCCAACCTTCATCCTTACAACAAACACAAACATTATTTCTGCTCCAAACGATGTTTTTTCCTTGGCTATAGTGCTCGTCATAAAGGATTAAAATGTCTCGACGTGACCACTGGTCGCGTCTATGTCTCTCGTGATGTTGTGTTTGATTAAAATATTTTTCCTTTTGCATCCCTTAATCCAAACATTGGTCATCGTCTCCGCAAAGAAATTCTTCTTTTTCCGCCACACAACCCCTATTTGGCATCAGATGATAGGGGTGTGCACACTAATGACCACTATTTGCAAGTTTGTCCTCCTGTTAATCCTTCTTAGGTCCTTGTCAAAGAGCCTTCTCCAAGTTCAGCTCAAGAATCTAGCCAAATTTCTGAAGAAAATGCATCCAATAGTGCATCAAATGATGCAACACACTAGGAGAATAGGACAAAAAGGAACAGCAGCACTCCCGAGGAATATCCTGGCACAGAATCCGCCTCGGAATTGGCTCAGGCTAACTCTGGTGACAGTAGCGGGTTCTCTCCCGTGCACGCCCGGTCGCCTAGTCTCCGTGGGCCATGTCGCAAGTGGACCCGGTATCTGCCGCACGTGACATAATGACCCCCTGTCTAAGCGAACCAGCAGATGCCACATCCCCGCACGTCTCCGTGTCGCTGCAGCATGCGTCGTTGTCCCCACCATGGTCCCCGCCATCCATCCACTGCAATGACCAGCTCAATCATGAGCTCGTGATGCTGCTGCTAGGAAACATCAGCGGGAGTTGTGCCAAATATTTGCCTGCGTAGCAGCAGCTGCATGCTGCTCCTTTAGGATCTTCTGCGCCGCCTGTTCCTGCGCCACCTCCTGCTGCTAGGGTTCAAACTCGACTATAAAAAGGTATTAGACACTTGAAAAAATATACCGATGGCAGGACGAGGTATGTTTTTCTGACATCTACATGTGAACCTAAGAATATTACTGAGCCTCTCACTGATACAAACTAGAAAAATGCTATGCAAGAGGAATATGATGCTCTTATGGTCAACAACATGTGGCACCTTGTACCACCAAGCTCCAACAAAGACATTATTGATTGTAAATGGGTTTACCGCATCAAGAAACATGCTGATGGTATTGTGGACAAGTACAAAGCATGTCTTGTCACCAAAAGGATTCAAGCAACATCATCGAATAGACTATGAAGATACTTCAGTCCCGTTGTCAAGGCTGCTACTATGAGACATGTTATATCAATATCTATTTCCAGAGGATGGAGTTTACGATAGCTAGATGTAAAGAACGTGTTCCTACATGGTGTTCTGAAAGAGGAGGTTTACATGAAACAGCCACCTGGTTTTCAGTCTTCCACTAATCCAAACTACATCTGCAAGCTTGACAAAGCTTTATATGGTCTGAAACAGGCCCCTCGAGCTTGGTACTGTCGTCTCAGCTCCAAACTGCACTCTATTGGTTTTATTCCATCTAAGGCTGACACCTCTCTGTTTCTACTTAACAAGTCAGGTATCACTATATATATTCTTATTTATGTTGATGACATCATAGTAACAAGTTCCTATGATATGGCCATCTCAAAGCTTTTTCATAACTTGAGTTTAGAGTTTGCTCTTAAGGATCTTGGAGATCTCCACTATTTTTTAGGTCTTGAAGTTCACAAACAGTCCAATGGTTTGCTTTTAAATCAGGAAAAATATGCTACAGACTTGTTGGCTCGTGTTGGTGTGAGTTTCTGCATGCCATGTCCTACACCACTCTCTACTACTGACACACTAGCCTTGACGTATGGATCTCCTCTTGGTTCAGAGGACATTACACGATACAAGATTATCGTTGGTGCTCTGCAGTATTTGACACTGACAAGACCTGATCTTTCTTTCTTAGTTAATAAAGTATGTCAGTACCTTCATGCTCCAATGACTGCACATTGGAGTGCTGTTAAAAGAATTTTGAGGTATATTCATGGCACAAGTCAAGTTGGTTTAACTTTTCAGAGGTCTTCCTCCATCCTTCTTAGTGCCTATTCAGATGCACACTGGGCATGTGATTTAGATGATAAGACGCTCCACTAGAGCTTTTGCCATATTTTTTGTTCCCAATCTTATTTGTTGGAGTGCCATAAAACAACCTATCGTGTCTCGTTCTAGCACCAAGGCTGAATACAAAGCACTTGCAAATGCTACTACTGAGCTTATATGGGTTGAAGCTTTTGTTCGAGAACTTGGTGTGACACTCAAGGAAAAGTCATACTTATGGTGTGATAATCTTGGTGCTACCTACCTGTCTACTAACCCAGTTTTTCATGCTCGTAATAAGCATATTGAGATTGATTTTTCTTTGTTTGAAAACAAGTTGCTAGCAAGCAACTTGATATCCGGGTCATCTCTAGCAAGGATTAGATTGCAGATGGCTTCACTAAAAATTTATGTTCCAAGAAACTAGATGAGTTCAAGCGTAATCTAAACCTCTCCCGGGTCTAGATTAAGGGGGTGGGTATTAGAGTTGTATATCGATACGTATACGTATGGTGTAGTACGCCACCGTATACGTATCCTCATCCTTGTACAAACCACGTGAGGGGTTTTTCTTCACATGATATGACACGAAACCGTCGGCCTCAATAGGTATGACGTTCCACCCAACAATCTACGAATCTAACAGGAGAGACCAGTTTATAGGATAGATAGCCATACTTTCAAAAGGGGCTCTTGAGTGAGTGATACATTGCAAATGTATCTATAATTTTTGGTGTTCCATGCTTGGTTTTATCTACTTTCTTATGTTTTGTCCACACTTTGGACTACTTTTCATATGATTTCTTGGACTAACCTATTAACAAGATGCCATAGTGCCAGTTGCCTGTTTTCTGCTGTTTTTGGTTCCAGGAAAGTCAGAAAATGAATATTCTCATAATTGGACGGGACAAAAGCCAAAGTTCCTATTTTACCGGAAGACTCATGGAGCCAGAATACGAGACGGAGGAGGGCCAGGGCCTGGCCACCCCCTTGGCACGGGTAACCCTAGGCCGCGCCAGGGCATGGTGTGGGCCCCCTGGCCGGCCACCGACCTTACCCCTTCGCCTATATATTCCTCCCGATACACAAACCCTAAATCATCAAGCCTCTAGCCACGAAAAGTTCCGCAGCGCCGCCGCCACCGAAGGGGAGATTCGGAGGGTAGAAAGTCTCTGTTTCGGCACCCTACTGGGACGGGAAAGTGCCCCCAGAGCCATCTCCACCACCATCTCCATCACCATTGCTGGTTCCCATGATGAGGAGGGAGTAGTTCTCTCTCGAGGCTAAGGGTTCTACCGGTAGCTATGTGTTCATCTCTCTCTCTATGCATGATCTTATTGAGATCATGAGCTTGTAATCTATAGATCTACCTTGCTACTCAAGTGCTTTAATATATCTCTGCTCTCCCCATGTGTGTGAAGTTGACAGTGTGCACACCATGGTGGCACTTAGGTTAGAGATTTCAAATACTTGTTATGAGTTATATTTGGAGTTGGATGTCTTTATGAAATTGTGGTGTTTGTTTGAACCATCTAGTGCTCAAGGTGATAGTGTGGGGTTATCTAGATGGGAAATACTTACTTTGAGGTGTGATGTTATAGCCCTACCATCGATTAGAGTGTTCAACCAGAGAGTAGTATCATGAAGATAATATATTTATATGAGAGTGTTCACTAGTAAAAGTATGATCCCTAGGCCTTGTTTCTAAGCACCGAAACACTATTTGCTATTAGATCTATTACATGTTTGCTTGCTTATATCTTTATTTCAGTTTCACTTTAGTCTTTTCCATGCCATCAAGCTATTTTCTATCACCGTTACCACTTATAATTATCCATACCACTTGTATTTCACTATCTCTTCGCCGAACTAGTGCACCTATACACCTGACAAGTGTATTGGGTGTGTTGGGGACAAAAGAGACTTCTTGTATATTGATTGCAGGGTTGCTTGAAAGGGGATACCTTTGACCACTTCCTCCCTGAGTTCGATAAACCTTGGGTGATCCACTTAAGGGAAAACTTGCTGCTGTTCTACAAACCTCTGCACTTGGAGGCCCAACAACTGTCTACAAGAATAGAAGTGCATAGACATCAAGCTATTTTCTAGCGCCGTTGCCGGGGAGGTAAGGTAAAAGGTACTCACATCCTCCGGTGTGAGTGCTCGAAGTTATTTCCTTTAGATTCTACAATTTTGTCTTTTTGTTTCTTGTTTTCACTAGTTAGGCTTAATGGAAAACAACTAAAAAATTAGAGAGCTTTTTAGTATTTTTCCTAAGATAGAACTTGAATTGTCTGAAAAGAAAATTAAAAAACCCATGGAACTTTCTTTGCATGCTAATAGCAATGTTATTAGGATGAATCTTTTGAACACCTTTATTACTAATACTATGGAAACGTCTAAGCTTGGGGAAGTTGGTTTTTATGAAAATGATCTTTTTAATTCCCCAGCTTTAAAGAAGAAAATTTGCTCTGATGATACTTTATCTCCCATATGTGGTAATTCTAATGATACTTGTGATATTTTAAATCCACATACTAAAAGCATCCCTTTTAAAATACCTATAAAAATTGTTGAACGTGTTATGAATAACTGCTATTTTGGAGATGGAACTTTCCAGCCTGGTGATCATTTACTCTTTATACATGAATTATGTGAGTTGTTCAAGTGTGCAGGTATTTCAATGAACCAAGTTAAGAGGAAGTTATTCCCTATTTCACTTAAGGGCAAAGCAAGGGAGTGGTATGAGCTACTAGATGATCCTCATCATTTGGAGTGGAAGGAACTTGAATCTCTCTTTTACTCTAAATTTTATCCTCCTCATGAAATTCATAAAGATAGGAATTACATTTATAATTTTCATCCACATGATGGAGAAAGTATTGCCCACGCATGGGGGAGATTAAAGTCACTAATGCTCAAATGTCCCATTCATGAGCTCCCCAGTAATATTGTTATTAATAATTTCTATGCAAGGCTTTCAGGAGATTACAAGGACTATCTAGATACTTGTTTAGAGGGATCCTTCACAAGTAAGGAGGTCAAAGCTAAGTGGGATCTTCTTGAAACAATTCAAAGCAATACCTAAGATTGGGATAACAACAAAGGTAAAGAACCAGGTATAAACTATGAGTATGATTGTATTAACTCTTTCGCTGAAACTGTTGATTTTCAAGAGCTTAGTGCTAAATATGGTCTTGATCCTCAAATTATTGTTGATTGTTATAGAACCTTTGCTTCTCATATTAATGCTCCTAAAGAAAAATGGGACATGTATCATGAGCCTTATAAAGACACTTGCATGGAAAATGAAATTATTATTAATGATAGCAATAAACATGCTCAAACCTCTGAAAGTACTACTTCTGATAAGCATGTTAATTTTTGTGGAATACATAAACCTTGTGAGAAGAATCAAATTGAAGAAGAATATTGTATCACCCACAGGAATGAAAAAACTAGAACATGGTATAGGGCTCTAAATGATCTTGGTAAAAAAGTTTGTGCCCTCTATCCTTTTATTTGTGAACTTTGCTTTGAAGTGGGTCATTTCAATTTTCAATGCTCAGGCCATAATAATATCCCTTCTAATCCAATGAGTACTGCAAGTTTGTATTGTGATGACATGATCACTCCTAATCAACATGATGAACTTACATTATTTTTGGGGTGTGAAGAGTTATCAAGAAAAACTTCTTTGGTAGATTTGAGTGCTTTTGGTATGAATAGCGTCATGCATGGTTGTCATCTTTATTGTGTTGATAATTGCCACACAAATACTTACATACAAAATATTATAAAATATGAGATTTTACCAAAATATGACAGGACTAATATGTGTTTTGTTCTTATTAATGAAAAGGAGGAATCCTCCAAAGTTTCTTCTATTGTCTCTAACAATGAACAAGGGTATATGGAGAAGCTTCCTTTCAAGCCTCTCCCTCCTAAAGAGAAGAAGAAAAAGAAGAAAAGGAGGAGTAGAAAGAGAGAGGAAACGATATTTTCCCCTAAGCATGTTGCTCCTATTATAGTTTTTGATGAGTCTGAACTCGATGATGTTCCTATGCCTATTACCTATAGTAGTGATCACGATTGGAAAAAGCACACAACTTTTGATATTGAAAATCTCTTCGGTACCATTTCTGAAAATGATGATATTAATAATTGCTATACTATTAGTGCTATCCATGATCCTTCCAATGATGATATGTTTACAAATGAACACACTTTGGAAGATAACTATTCTATTGCTTATGATGATACTATACCTCCAATATATGATGATTGCAATGATGAATATGATATTTTCAGTCCACCTACTATTGCGGAGGAAATTAATTATGATTACAATATGCCTCCTATGTTTGATGATTATGGTGATGAAAATAATAATGATAGATATTTTGTTGAATTTGCTGCCACTACAATCAATAAGAATGACTATGTTTATGTGGGGAGTATTAATTCTTTTATGCATGTGGCTCATGATAAGAGTATTTCTTGTGATAGTTATATTGTTACTTTTATTCATGATGCTACGGAAATTTATTATGAGAGAGGGAAACATGGTTTTATGTGTCTCAACAATATTAAGTTTCCCCTCTTTATGTTGAAAATTTTGAAGTTGCACTTGTTTTGCTTTACTATGCTTGTTGCTTTGTGCTTTCATGACTTGTTTCTTTACAAGATTGCTTTGCATAGGAAGTGGGTTAGACTTAAATGTGCTTTGAATTTGCTTCTTGATGCTCTCTTTTACTTCAATTCATATTTCTTATGTGAGCATTTTCTCAAACTATCAAGCCTAACTTAAAGACGTTAAAGAAAAGTACTTATTGGGAGATAACCCAAAAGTTTTAGATGAGTCTTGGAAGTTATTACTTCAGTAATAACCGCTCCTTACCTTTTTATTTGCTTTTTGTGCCAAGAGTAACCTCTAATGAGAGAGAAGTAATGATTGGGAAAGTTGCTGTCCCGAAACAGATTTCCGTGCTTCACCGTAAAAATTCGTGTAAAATCTCTGTACGTCCTTTTGAGGCGTGAATTTTTGTGATTCTGCCCCAGGTTGTTACCTAACTTTCGTTAGTTCAACACTTTTCGATTTGAATAACAGAAGGTCTTCAAAATAATTCGTCTTTACCTGCTGGTCTGTTTTGACTGATTTCTGCCATTATTTGCATTTGCTTCTTGTTGGTTCCTTTTTGAGTTCTTTCTGGGATTTGAGATTTTTGAGGGAAGTGCTACAGTAGCTTGTGTTTTGATGGAAGTTTTATTGGTGTTGAAATTGAACCCAAAGACTTATTATCTTGAGTGCACTAATGTTGCTAATAAGGAATGTGTGAAGTTTTGTATGAAGGAAAAATTTCAGGTGTATGGAAGGAATGAGTAATGAGATGAAGAATGGACTAAAGCTCAAGCTTGGGGATGCCACGCGTGTCACCCCAAGAAATATCCAAGAAGTACAAGCGTCAAAGCTTGGGGATGCCCAAGGAATCCCCTTCTTCATCAATAAAAATCCCAGGTTTCTTCCAAACACTTCATTTTTATTGTTTCATGCACAGTTGTGTTGTTCTTGGAGCGTCTTCGTTTTTGTTTTTGGTTTTTCGTTTGCTTTGTTTGCTTAGTTTGCTGAATAAATTGGTTGGACCCCCTCTTTCATACATTGGTTTTCAAATAGTTTGGTTTGGTTTGGAAAAGAGTAGGAAAGCTCATGCTTAAGTGGTAAAGAGAGCTTGTTTTTGGCTGTGGCCTATGCTTTGTCATGCCATGCTTAATATTGTTTTGGCTTTATGCTTAGTATTCTTTGCTGTAGCATGATTTGTTATAAATAATTGAAACTTCTTAATGTGCCTTGGATTAATCATGCGTTGTTTTAGCATATTAAAGCATAGTATAGTGGTATTCTCCTTTGATGCTTTATTTGGGTTGACTTGGCGCATTCTCACACCATGTTATGACTATCCAAAGTCATCTTAGCCTTGATGATCCTTTAGTTTTCAACTTGTAGTATCACTTTATGCTTTGATCAATGATGTTTTGTCGCTCTCATGATTATGGCCATTATTGCTCTCTTAGTTTGTCGCTCCCAGTCTTTTGCTAGCCTCCGCAACCAAGTATGAGTTCCACTCATGCATCCAACTCCCAAACCAAGTTATTCCAAAGAGTCCACCATACCTACCTACTAGCTTATGCTATTCCAAGTACATTCATGTTTTTGTTTACCTTTCGAATTAAACTTGTTATGAGAAAACTAGTGATTAAAGCTCTCACGAACTTGATGGCACACTTTACTTTTCTTACCCTTAATAAACTTGAACCATTGTGTCGTCTATGTTGTATATGCTTGCACTTATTTGTTGGGGATTAGCAGAACCATGCTGTCATGGGGAACACTTTCAACATTGCACGGGTACTCTGTACCTAGTTGATATCATGCTCTTTTGTCTATGGATGTCGTCGGTGTGAAATGAAAGGGGAGCTTGTAAGTCCATGGAGTTATGTATATGTGTTAGAGAAAGCACTGGCCGCTGGTCTAATCCATGCTGACATGGTGGAAACCTGCAGCGTAACCATAATGAGCTGTCTATGAAGCATTCTTCTTATAAAAAAAGAGTCCTATATCGAGAAAAAAGAGAAAAAAAAGAGATTATGAAAAGAGGAAAGCGATAAAAAGCACCATATTCCCATGGTAAATAAGAAGATTGCTGAGATGCTCGTTGTCTGTATGGGGATTCTTCCGTATCATCGGGCAAGGGGTACCCCGTTGGCGGTTCTCTATGATACACATGTACTTACGATGACAAGAACTTACCGGTGACTAAACTTGAGTAGCATGAGGAGCGACCCTCGTATTCAAGGGACATGAGATTTCTAACTTATACTTCGTCAAGCATGTACACCATGGTTTGTTCACTTTAACCTTAATCACTTCAAGATGCTTATGATAAGGGCAATGAGAGCTCAAAGCTATAAGTACCATAATTTTTGGAATCTCTTTATGAGAATTGAATCCCTACTTCCTTCTATGAAGGCCTTTCTTCCACCATTATATTGAGTCTCCACCTTCTACCTTTATGCACCTACTTTGAGAGCATAGTGGCCATTCTTAGTTCTATGTGCATTGTCCCAAGACTTGTTGGTTGATGCATAGCTTTGATATTGCTTGTTTTAAACTATTTGTATCTAGTCACTCTTATGAACTTTGAAGGTGTCCTATGCATTTATGTTTTCTACTCTATGTGGGACAAGGTGAATGCCACTATGATATGTTTTCTTTATGTGAAACAAAAAACTTCTTGCAAAGCATTGTTATTCATGAATATTTTGTTTGTGCCTTTTCATGTTGCAACATAGTTGCTTTGTCTTATTGTTAGAACTTTATCTTTCATGCTATGTTGAAGTACTATGATCCCAACTATCAATGTTTTACAAATACTTTGATCAAGTTTATGATGGTGCATGTCACCTCAAAAATTATTCTTTCTTTTTATCACTTACCTACTCGAGGACGAGCAGGAGTTAAGCTTGGGGATGTTGATACATTGCAATTATATCTATAATTTTTTGGTGTTCCATGCTTGGTTTTATCTACTTTCTTATGTTTTGTCCACACTTTGGAGTACTTTTCATATGATTTCTTGGACTAACCTATTAACAAGATGCCACAGTGCCAGTTGCCTGTTTTCTGCTGTTTTTGGTTCCAGGAAAGTCAGAAAATGAATATTCTCGAAATTGGATGGGACAAAAGCCAAAGTTCCTATTTTACCGGAAGACTCGCGGAGCCAGAATACGAGACGGAGGAGGGCCAGGGCCTGGCCACACCCCCCTTGGCGCGGGCAACCCTAGGCCACGCCAGGGCATGGTGTGGGCCCCCTGGCTGGTCACCGACCTTGCCCCTTCGCCTATATATTCCTCCCAATACAGAAACCCTAAATCATCAAGCCTCCAGCCACGAAAAGTTCCGCAGCGCCACCGCCACCGAAGGGGAGATTTGGGGGACAGAAAGTCTCTATTCCGGCACCCTGCCGGGATGGGGAAGTGCCCCCGGAGCCATCTCCATCGATCTCCACCACCATCTCCATCACCATTGTTGATTCCCATGATGAGGAGGGAGTAGTTCTCTCTCGAGGCTAAGGGTTATACCGGTAGCTATGTGTTCATCTCTCTCTCTATGCATGATCTTATTGAGATCATGAGCTTGTAATCTATAGATCTACCTTGCTATTCAAGTGCTTTAATAGATCTCTGCTCTCCTCATGTGTGTGAAGTTGACAGTGTGCACACCATGGTGGCACTTAGGCTAGAGATTTCAAATACTTGTTATGAGTTATATTTGGAGTTGGATGTCTTTATGAAATTGTGGTGTTTGTTTGAACCATCTAGTGCTCAAGGTGACAGTGTGGGGTTATCTAGATGGGAAAGACTTACTTTGAGGTGTGCTGTTATAGCCCTACCATAGATTAGAGTGTTTAACCGGAGAGTAGTTAAGAGTAGTATCATGAAGATAATATATTTATATGAGAGTGTTCACTACTGAAAGTATGATCCCTAGGCCTTGTTTCCAAGCACTGAAACACCGTTTGCTATTAGATCTATTACATGTTTGATTGCTTCTATCTTTATTTCAGTTTCACGTTAGTCTTTTCCACGCCATCAAGCTATTTTCTATCACCGTTACCACCTATAATTATCCATACCACTTGTATTTCACTATCTCTTTGCCGAACTAGTGCACCTATACACCTGATAAGTGTATTGGGTGTGTTGGGGACACAATAGACTTTTTGTATCTTGATTGCAGGGTTGCTTGAAAGGGGATACCTTTGACCACTTCCTCCCTGAGTTCGGTAAACCTTGGTCGATCCACTGAAAGGAAAACTTGATGCTGTTCTGCAAACCTCTACACTTGGAGGCCCAACAACTATCTACAAGAATAGAAGTGCGTAGGCATCAGTGAGTAAGTGGATCATATCCTTCAGAGAGCGCTCAAATCTTTGCATACTTGGCATCATCTTTATTGATTCTTATTTTTTTCTTATATATTAGAGGATTTAGAGCTTGTGTTAATCTTCATAACAAGCTCAAGTTAATCGAAAATGGATTTCGTATGCATTCTTTCCGCGTTTTCAATATTGGAGGTTTTACCGGTTTGTATTTTATAGGTAGGTTAAAACTTTCGTAATTTGGTTCTATTCTCCCTTGATGGTATATGATGGTTCCTTGCATGATCTTGTAGAGCTTTTTGTCCTCTTTAAAACGAGCCCAAGATCATCAAAATCAGAGTCCAGATGTAAAAATATGGTTATTTTCGTATTGTTGTTTCTGTTAGTTTTGCCTTGGCCAGAATGTCCGGAGTGAAAATGCCGGACACTCTGGTGTTGTGCAGAAACCTCCGATTTCAGACGTGTGGTTGCCATTCAGATGTCCAAATCAGAAACCATCCAGAAACTGGCTGGAATGTCCACCGTGCGTGCTCTAGAGTTGTACCGGTTGGATTTTGGAGGACCTATATAAGGGGCCCTTCTCCCCCAATGGTTATCTACCCATTCTCGCAAGTTTTCCCCTCCATTGTTGACCTTCTTGATCTTGCTATCCTCAATCCCTCCTATGATTCTTGCATATTCTTGAGGGATTTGTAAGAGAAGATTTAGATCTACAACCCCACCAATCAATCTCTCCTCTAAGTGAGGGGAACATCTTGGGATCTGGACCTTGGAGTATTTTGTGGATTTCCTCCATTGTTCTTACTATCTTATTCACCCATAAGATTTTGTAGCTTTGGTGGAATTTGGGAGTGAAGGATTTGAGCACTTCTTGTGTTCTTGCCATTGCATTCAGTGCATTGATTTGAGTTCTTGGTGAGGATTTGATTGGGTGAAAGGTGTGAATCTTTTTACTCTTGGGTTCTTGGAACACCATACGGTTTAGTTGTATTGCAAGTTTGTGGATTACTTGGGGCCTCCAATTAAGTTGTGGAGATTTCCCCAAGCTTGTTTGTTTGGCACCTCTAACTGAGTTGTGGAGAAGTGCCCCAAGCTTTGTGTGAGGCTCTGGATTGCCACCGACAAGTGCACCGATAGTGGAGAGTGGATCGGGCCTTTTGTGGCAAGGTCCATAGGAGAATAGGGTGAGGCCTCTTGTGATGCTGGTGGCCTTAGTACCGCCCACCCCTCCAATGATACATACTCTCTTGTTGGGAGGAACTCGGTAAAACATCGCCGTCTACGTGTGCCTCGGTTATCTCTATATCCGAGCTCTTTATTTATGCACTTTACTTTGTGATAGCCTTCGTGCTTGAAGTCTTATATCTTGCTATCACATAGTTGATTGTCTTGCTTAGCATAAGTTGTTAGTGCACTGATACGTCCAAAACGTATCTACTTTCCCAAACACTTTTGCTATTGTTTCTCCTCTAAACTCGTGTGATTTGGATACAACTAATGCGGACTGACGATGTTTTCAGCAGAATTGCCTTGGTGTCTATTTTTTGTGCAGAAAATCAACTATCAGGAAAAATCCCGGAAAATATGCCAAAAATCCTATTTCACCCGAAGACTCTAGGAGCCAGAATACGATACAGAGAAGAGCCAGGGGGTGGCCACACCACCTGCTGACGCGGGCCACGCCAGGGGGTGGTGTGGGCCCCCAGGCACCCCCTCGGCCTCTCTCTTCGCCTATAAGGAGCCTTCTGACCTAAAAACTTCGGGGGGTTTCGACGTTTTTCTAGAAGGAGTTCTGCTCCGCCGCCACCACCAGATTCCACGAAATAGCACCAGAAACTCTGTTCTGGCACCCTGCCGGGACAGGGAATTGGAGGAGATCATCGCCATCATCATCACCATCGCTTCTCCATCGACCATCCATGTTTCCCCCATCTATGAGTGAGTAATCCCCCACTGTAGGCTATGGGGATGGTAGGGATTGGATGAGATCGTTCATGTAATGGCATCATATTGTTAGGGCATGGTGCCTAGTATCTTTTATTAGTGCTTTATGACTTTGTTGTGACTTGTTGTGCTTAATGCTTGTCACTAGGGCCCGAGTGCCATGATTTCAGATCTGAACATGTTATTGATTCATTATGATAGTATTGTTTTTGGTCTTATCTGCAAGTTGTATAGACACGTTGTTGTCCGGAACCTATGGCCCCGAAGTGACAGAAATCGGGATAACCGGAAGGGAATGATTTTGATGTGAGGATCACATGTGTTCATGGAGTGTTAATGCTTTGCTCCGATGCTCTATTAAAAGGAGCACCTTAATTGCCAGTAGTTCCCTAGAGGCCCCGCTGCAAACGGGCTGGCAGGACAAAAGATGTTGTGCAAGTTCTCATTGCGAGCACGTATGACTATATATGGAACACATGCCTAGGATTGTCTTGTACTTGGATGCTTTATCTTATTTATCTGCAATTGCCCTATGTTCTGATTGCTATTTGAATTGTCTTGTCCATGCAACGCCGTCCATCCATCCCTATGCCTACACTTTTCGAATCCCACTTTGTTTCTTGCTTTTGTTACTCTTGTCTTTGCTACTTTGTTATTCCTACTACAAAACTGTTGCTACTGATAAACTGCTGTGAGCAAGATTTTTTCCAAGTGCAGCTGAACTGACAACTTAGTTGTTAAGGCTTATAAATATTCTTTGGCTCCCCTTGTGTCGAATCAATAAATTAGGTTTCACTTCCCTCGAAAATACTGCGATACACCCCCTATACTTGTGGGTCATCAAGACTATTTTTTCTGCGCCATACGGGAGCATAGCTTTATTTATCAAGTCCACTTGGATTCTCTATTGTTCGCTGCTATCCATCCATCATGGGTAAGTCTCGTGATGGCAAGGTTCCTATTTTACCATCCACTACAAGAAGACGTACGGTTCTGAACACCTCTGTTGCTCTTGATTCACCGTCTGTTCTAAGTAAGTTCCTTACACGACCACATACACATGCTACACACACTGGTACTACTGCTGAATCTGAAACTTCTGATGCTTATGATGCTGCTTCTACTGTGCTTGATAAGAGTGGTTCATTAGGTCCTTTCCTAGATGCTACGATTGCTAGAACTATAGCTGGAAATACCAAAACTCCTAATGAAGACACTACCACACATGTTAGCTCACCTGAGTCTAGTGAGAGTTATGATATTGAATATGGTTATGTTGAGATGACCGATGAGTTTATTAAAGAATGTAAAAACACCCATGATAGGAGCGCTGCTAAGAGTCTCCTTGAGAGGCGTACTATTAGACCCAAATTGTCTCCTGATGCTAAGTTTGCTGCTTCTCCCATAAACATTATAGATGAAGATTATGATTTCTCTCTCGATCTATCTTACATAGCTATTGTCGAGAAAGAACCTTTTTGTGGGACTAAGAATGAAAGTGCGGTAGCACATATGAATGAACTTTCTACCATGAGTGGCTTGTTTTCTGATGATATTAAGATTCATACTTACTTTGTTGCTAAGATTTTTCCCTTTTCACTGAAAGGAGAAGCTAAAACTTGGTTTAGTAATTTACCTCCTGGATCTATTGATAGCCACAGGTGCTTGATTAGTACTTTCCTGCAGAAATATTTTCCTCCCAGTGCTAGACATGCTATTTTGCAGGAACTTTTTGATTTTAAACAGGGAGAAAAAGAGGTATTGCCCGAATCTTGGGCAAGGTTTTGTGCTTTGATTCATGCACAGGCTAGAAGTCCATTACCTAAGAATGAGCTTCTTGATATATTTTATAATGGACTAACCGAAGAATCTAGGACATACCTAGATAGTTGTGCTGATTGTGTTTTCAGGAATAGGACTCCTAAGGAAGTTGAGGAATTAATGGCTAAAATAAGCAAGAATTATGAAGATTGGACTCCTCCTAAACAAGCTATACCTGAAGTAATTGTACCCGAACCATCTAGTCTTGTGCCTATTCCAACATCAAAGAAGAGGGGAGTTATTGAATTAAATGATGAAGTGATGAAGGAAGCTAAGAAATGTCTTAAGGAGAAGGGAATTAAAGCTGCAGATGTCAAGAATTTACCTCCTATAGAAGAATTATGTAAGCCTATTCCCTACTCATCCACTATTGAGGTACACTCTCTCCAACACTTTGATGAAGGTGATATCCCTTACTCTAAACCTCCTGATCAATGCTTAGAAGAATTTGATATCTTTATTGTTAAGCAAGATAACTTTAATAAAAGGGTGCAAAATCATCTAATGGAAAACACTAGAGCTATTGTTGAGTTCAAAGATATTGTGGAAAGAACCTCTAATGATGTTAAAATGATTGTTAAACACTTTCAAATGGTTCAAACTCAAATAGATCAACTCGTTTAAGTGCAAAACGACTTGCTAGTTAATGCTGCTAAAGAAAAACATGCTTATGAAATTAGAACTAGAAGTGGAGCTGCTACCCAGGATCCTCTATATCCTGAGGGGCATCCCAAAAGAATCGAGCAGGATTCTCAACAAGCTGAAAATAGTGGTTCTACTCGTAAGAAAAGGAAAAAGAAACATAGAACTATTGTAGAACCCTCTGAACCTGCTATAGATCCTAATAGTATATCTATCTCTGATGCTGAAACTGAAAGTGATAATGAAGAAAATGTTGTTCCTAATGAAGAAAAAGTTGAAGAAGAACCTAAAAACCACACTAAGAATACTAAATACACCAAAGAAGATTTTATTGCTAAGAAACATGGTAGTGAAAGAGAACCTTGGGTCCAAAAACCTATGCTTTTCCGTGAGAAGAAACACAAGGCAAAGGAATATGAACACTATAATAAGTTTTGTGAGTGGATGAAGCCTTTATTCTTGCAAATTCCTTTGACTGATGCTATTAAATTGCCTCCTTACTCAAAGTATATGAAGGACATTGTCTCGAATAAAAGGAAGATCCCTAATGAAGAAATTTCTACTTTGCTTGCTAATTATTCCTTCAATGGTAAAGGTTCCTAAGAAACTTGGAGACCCAGGGATTCAAACTACCCCTTGCTCTATTAAGAACAGTTATATTAGAACTGCTTTGTGTGATTTGGGAGGTGGAGTTAGTGTTATGCCTTTCTCTCTCTATAAGAGGCTTCAACTTGAAAAATTAATACCAACTGATATATCTTTGCAAATGGCTGATAAATCTACCATTATTACTGTGGGTATATGTGAGGATGTACCTGTTCAGGTGGCTCACAATTGCTTGATATTAACTGATTTTGTTGTGCTTGAAATGCCCGAAGATTATAATATGTCTATTATTCTTGGGAGACCTTTTCTTAATACTGCAGGAGCTGTCATTAATTGTAATCAAGGAAAGGTGACCTTCAATGTTAATGACAAGGAACATACTATCTATTTCCCCAAGAAGATTGAAAGGACTTATGGTTTGAATTCAATTGAACATGTTGAAGGCATTCAAGTTGGAGAAATATATTGTCCCATACCAAGAGAAAAATTTGAAACTATTATGATTGGGACCATTGCTATCAAGGTTGAGGTAACATAATAATTAGTGGAGTACAAAGTTTTGTCTCATATGCAATTGTTTTGGTAGCAAGACTTGATCAACCTTGTTAACAAAAGGATTCCATTGAACAAAACAATGTTTTCATTATGATTATCTCCGTTTATTTCTATCCTTTGCATTTTAGTTTTTGCTTTCGTTTAGTTTTCTTATTGTTGTTAGTTGCTTGCATGTTAGAACTTCTGTAGTTCTAGACTTGTTTTGTCCTTGCATCATGTTTACAAAAGAAAAAATCTATCTGTCAGAAAAAGCATTCTTCTATTTCTGAAAAATGCCCAAAAATAAAGTGTCTCAAAAAATTCTAGAAAATTCATATTAATTTTTTACGTGAAAAAAGGACATGGGAGTACCTGGGAGGTACCAGGGGGGCCCACCAGGCAGGCACACCACATGGTGGCGTGGCCAGCCTTGGGTGGCGCCATGCCCTGGTGCGGGCCACCCCTGGCCCCCCACTACCTCTCTCACCTGCTACTTTTTTCTCTCTCCCGAGTAAGCTCCAGTTCATAGCTCAAAATCGCGTTCTTGCTGTGCTTGCTCTCGTTTTTTCCGATCTCCTTGCTCATCCCATCTTTCTTGCTGAAATTTGGAGCATTTGTTCCCAGGTATGTGACTCCTCCCCTTGTCCAAGTAGATTTGTGTTTAGTGGATTATATGTTGAGCATTTTGCTGTTGTAGGTGACTGGTTATGAGGGCTTGTAAGATTGTTTGATGCTTAGAGATATAGTTTTGATGCATGTTTAGGCCTCTTGCAAGTCCCTATAAGTAGAATCCTTCATTATATTAACTTTGCAATAACTTGTTTAATAGGTGTTTAAATTTCAGAATAGAAGATGAGTGAACACCACCTAAACCAACATGAGCTTTGGGTGCCTGAGGTCATGAAGGTCCACCGGGAGGAGGAAGTTTTTCCCTCCATTTATCCTTGCTCCGAGTTCATGAGAGCTGCAGGAATTCTACAAGATTTCCACACTTTGGTTTCTAATGCAGGGTTAGAGCACTTTTTGGAAGATGAACCTTGTCAATTTGTGAAGCTAACCATGTCTGTGGTGCAGGACTTCCAATTTAGTCACTCTTTGCCTAACCCCATGGTCCATTATAAAATTTACAATATAGCTGTCGACCTTTCTCTTGATGATTTTTGTGCTACTATTAAGGTACCTCAATGGGGATCATGTAGAAAGATTAAGGAGAGACCTGAACCACTCATGGACTTATACGCAGAAATTTGCCAATGGAGTAGCTTCTCAAAGGAGAGTGGAAAAATCTGTAACATTCATCTTCCCTCCATTCGCTACTTTGCCTACTTTATTGCCAAGTGTGTTCTTGCTAGGAAAACTGCTAATAAGTTATCTTCATTTGATCTAGCATTTATCTCTGCTGCTCTTAGACGAGATAGGTCTTACAACTTGGGTGCTTTGATAGCTTTCCGTCTTGCTGCTAACCGTGAGAAAGGTGGAATTTGTGGAGGCCTCATTGCTTCTCGTTTACTAGCATTGCATGGTTTAGTGCCTCATCATCTAGACCCACAGTTTCCCATAGAAAGGCTTGATCTTAATTCCATGATACAACATAAATTTGTTTCCTCGTGGGCTAGTATGAGTGAGTTATCTTATGAAATAACCTTTCTCAAAGCTGGTTGGAGAAAAACCAAGTCCGAGCGTGTTGTTCTTTTGCCTGCACCTGTTTTGTTTAACCTTGATAACAGGGAAGGATGGTCCCTCACCGAGGAGGAGCTTGACACGTATTTGGGAGAGCTCTCCCAACAGGAGCAGGACACTGGAAGGGAGGTCACGGATGAGTCGGTCCAGCCCTCGAATGAGGGAGAATCTTCATATCAGCAGCCCACTTATGATTGGGGAGCTTCTTCTTCTTCTTCTCATGGGCCCAGCTATGACCATTCTTACCAAGATCCGCCCGCTTGGAACCCCTATCCGTACTTGGATTGATACCCACTTAGGCCAAAAGCCTAAGCTTGGGGGGAGGTACGCCGACACCGCACTCATCTCCATATCATGTTGCGTTGGTACTTTGTATATTCATGTTTTCGTTCTCTTTTTAGTTTTCGTTCTTCTTTGCTTTTGCTTTCTAAAAACACAAAAAGACCAAAAATATTTCTGTTGTTTCTCTTTGGTTTGATTCTTATTTTTTCCTTGGTTTGTTTTTCCCTTTTTGCTTTGTTTGAACTATTCGAAAAACCCAAAAAGATTTTGCTTTGCTTGTTTCTCTCTTTTGGTTCTTATTTAAAAATCGAAAACACCAAAAATATTTGTCGTTCTTCTTTGGTTTTTGCGAGTTTGCTACAGGGTTTGGCAGTCCTCAGAGGATATTGGTTTCATATTATTATTCAAGCCACATAAGTGAAGAGCGATAATGAGGATTAATGACAACTTGAGGCATGGTAAGAGGCTGGTAACGAAGTTTGTCTTCATTTTTGTACATATACTCGTCATTGTGAGCTTGCTTAGTCCGTTCATGTAGGGTGTATGTTATCTTTGGATGCTTAGTAGTTCTTTCTTTCTTGTGATTAGCTCCAGCTCGCTAATAGTTTGTAGCATGTCTCATGAATGTTTGCTTGCATTACTCTATTCATAAATTGGTATGACACCGTGGTATCCTCCTCTGAATGTTTCATTTGATTGACTTGGCACATGCTCACGCATGCACATGACTGTAATAATCAGTTAAGCCTCGATGAATTACTTTGCCTTGAGGATCTTGAATCACTTTCATGCCATGAGTAGTCCTGTTTTGTTACAAGCATGATAATGACAGCTATTGCTCTCTCGTTTGTCGCTCCCTTACTATTGCTAGCCTTCACTTTTTTTGAGTATGTTTTACTCAAGTTTCCAACTCCCTAAACCAAATATTTCCAAAGTGTCCACCATACCTACCCATTAGCATCATTTGCTACTTCCGTGCATATTCAATATGCCTTGTTTTCTTCCGAATAAAATGTTTGCTTGTTATGAGAAAGTTAGTTAGTAAAGCTCTCACGAACTTGATGGCACACTTTATTTCTTGCACTTAATAAACCTGAACCATTGCGTCCTTCTTTGTTGTGCATATGCTTGCGCTTTATGAGTTGAAGTTGGCAGAACCATGTATCATGGGGACCGCTTTCAACGCTTCATAGGTACTTTGTACCTAGTTGATATTATGTTCTTTTGCTTATGGATCCCGACAGTGTGAAATAAAAGTGGAACTTGTAAGATCATGGAGTTTGTATGTATGTTAGAGAAACGCCTGGGCCGCTAGCCTAAGCCATGCCTAATCATGGTGGAAACTTGCAGCATAACCATAATGAGCATTCTATGAAGCATCCTCAATAAAAATCTATGCACATAGTAAATAAAAAGATCGCCGAGATGCTCATTGTCTGCTTGCCTTGTATTTTGATTATGGGATAGCTCCCGTGTCATGTGCAAGGGGTACCCCGTTGGCGGTTCTCTATGATACGTATATACTTACAATGACAAGAGCTTACTTGTGACTGAAGTGAGTAGCATGAGGATCAGTCTTCGTAAGTAAGGGGCATGAGACTTCGATTTATAACTTGTCAAGCATATCCTCTTAGTTGTGTCACTTTCACCTTAACCACTTTAAAGATGCTTATGATAGGGGCAATGAGAGCTCAAAGCTAATGATTACCATACTTTCAGCATTTGGAAGCCTTTCAAATTATTCAAAACCTTCTTCTTCTACTTGTTGAGTCTCCACATATTCTTTGAGCACCTTCTTGAGAGCATAGTTGTCATTCTTTGTGCTTGTCTCATTACTTGATTATTTGTGTTATGACTTTGATGCTTGTATCCTTGATATCTTTACTTCTAGTCATCACTTGAACTTCAGAGGTGCCTTGACATTCATAATCAAAGGCAAGCGAGATACCACTCTATCATACCTTTTTATGAGCATTGTAATGTTGCTTATGTTCGTGCTTCATGCTACTTATTATTCTTGAGTTGGAATCTCTTCATAGCTTGCAATGACCATTAAGTAGACTCAGTTGCATACTCTTTATTATGAATTGTCTAAGTAGTTGATCACATTGCTGAGAATATTTACATCATATGAAGCAAATGTGTTCGTGAAAGTTCTTTTATCGCACTCAGTTTTCAACTGAATTGCTTGAGGACAAGCAATAAGCTAAGCTTGGGGGGAGTTGATACGTTCAAAACGTATCTACTTTCCCGAACACTTTTTCTATTGTTTCTCCTCTAAACTTGTGTGATTTGGATACAACTAATGCGGACTGACGCTGTTTTCAGCAGAATTGCCTTGGTGTCTACTTTTTGTGCAGAAAATCAACTATCAGGAAAAATCCCGGAAAATATGCCAAAAATCCTATTTCACCCGAAGACTCCAGGAGCCAGAATACAAGACGGAGAAGAGCCAGGGGGTGTCCACACCACCTGCTGGAGCGGGCCAGGCCAGGCCGTGCCAGGGGGTGGTGTGGGCCCCCCAGGCACCCCCTCGGCCTCTCTTCGCCTATAAGGAGACTTCTAACCTAAAAACTTCGGGGGGGGGGGGGGTTTGATGTTTTTCTAGAAGGAGTTCCGCTTCGCCGCCACCACCAGATTCCACGAAACAACACCAGAAACTCCGTTCTGGCACCCTGCCGGGACGGGGAATTGGAGGAGATCATCGCCATCATCATCACCATCGCTTCTCCATCAACCATCCATGTTTCCCCCATCTATGAGTGAGTAATCCCCCGCTGTAGGCTATGGGGATGGTAGGGATTGGATGAGATTGTTCATGTAATGGCATCAGATTGTTAGGGCATGGTGCCTAGTATCTTTTATTAGTGCTTTATGACTTTGTTGCGACTTGTTGTGCTTAATGCTTGTTACTAGGGCCCGAGTGCCATGATTTCAGATCTGAACATGTTATTGATTCATTATGATAGTATTGTTTTTGGTCTTATCTGCAAGTTGTATACACACGTTGTTGTCCGGAACCTATGGCCCCGAAGTGACAGATATCGGGATAACCAGAAGGGAATGGCTTTGATGTGAGGATCACATGTGTTCACAGAGTGTTAATGCTTTGCTCCGGTGCTCTATTAAAAGGAGCACCTTAATTGCCAATAGTTCCCTAGAGGCCCCGCTGCAAACGGGCTGGCAGGACAAAAGATGTTGTGCAAGTTCTCATTGCGAGCACGTATGACTATATATGGAACACATGCCTAGGATTGTCTGGTACTTGGATGCTTTATCTTATTTTTCTGCAATTGCCATATGTTCTGATTGCTATTTGAATTGTCTTGTCCATGCAACGCCCGTCCATCCATCCCTATGCCTACCGCACTCGAATCCCACTATTTACTGCTTTTGTTACTACTGTCTTTGCTTTACTACTGCTGCTACTTTGTTATTCCTACTACAAAACTGTTGCCACTGATAAACTGCTGTGAGCAAGATTGTTTCTAGGTGCAGCTGAACTGACAACTCAGTTGTTAAGGCTTATAAATATTCTTTGGCTCCCCTTGTGTCGAATCAATAAATTGGGTTTCACTTCCCTCGAAAATACTGCGATACACCCCCTATACTTGTGGGTCATCATGCACATAGGCGAACCATAGTATATATAGGTTTTGTGCTTGACAAAGTAAATGCTAGTTTTATTCCGCCTTTGTTAAGTCCATCTCGTAAAAGTTTTAAACCGCATATTCACCCCCTAGGTGGCATATGTGTCGTTTTTAATTGGTATCAGAGCCTTGTCTCTCTTTTTAGGCTTCACCGCCTTGAGAGTAAAGATGTCGGCTAGGGGATTAGTGCATGATGCCATTTTCATATTTGATGGCACATATTATGATATTTGGAAGATCGTACTCTTAGTCATTGTCGGGCCATGGACACAAATTTGGAGAGAATTGTAGATATAGGTTTTTCTCCTCCAATAGATTTTTGAAATTTATCATGTGAGGATGATAAAAACTTATATCTCGATGCTCAAGCTTCTAATGTGCTTGTTAATGCTTTGAGCTCTATAGTTACTTCCTCAATCATACATTTTGGGAGCGCTCATGAGTTATGGACAAAACTTCAAGATAAATATGATGTGTCCAACATTATTAAGGATGATTGTATTGCTTCCACTTTCGGCCATGATGAGTTATCATCTTCTTCCACTTCACCAAAGTGTGGCAAGACAAAAGGTAATGATATGGTGAGTGGTGGTGAAAATTCAATGTTGATAGTGAGCTTACTCTTGATCATCCTTCATCTCTATCTTATTGCAATGCTTCATCTTTGGACTTAAAGACTTATAGCACTATATATGATTTACATGCTCGTGTTGATAGTCCTTGCATATCATGCGTAAGTTGTTTGAATAAATCTCATGATGATATGCTTGCTATGCCGTGTTTCCATGATATAAATGCTTCTATTTCCTCTAGTTGTTGTGTTTCTAACATTGTAGAGGAAAACAAAGATTCTATTGTCCAAGACAAGATCTTGAATGGAGCTTCAAGTAATTCTTCTTCATCATCATCTCATGGTACCCACCTATGCCTTATGGCTAGGGATTCAAAGGTAACTCCTACTTTGGAACCCATTACCTCTTATGATGATGAGGATAATGAGGAAGAATAGGTTGGTGTTGATTTGTTACATGAAAAGGGTGAGATTGTTTATCATGTGACGAGTGCATAATTGCATCATGTTTTATATTATTATTTTGCATTGTAGTTGTAGGATCTTGGTATTTTACAGCGTTCGCGCGCACATTTTATGTCTAGTTTCACCCGGATCAGGACAGATGATGGATACAATGGACACAATTCTTGGAGCAGTTGTATTGGGGAGAAAAGGAGTCAAAAACAACATAAATCGCTTATTTGGGAAATATCAATAACACTAGAAGAAACCCCGAAGCGATCGAGGCATCCAGAGGGTTTAACGACCAACTATACGGCGGGAATATTTTTTCGGCCGTATAGTTGGCGCTGCCACCGCCTCCTCAAATAGTTTCACCCTGTGCAACTGGATCAGAGAGACGACATACAGAACAACTAGGTATCACCAAAACCTCACCTCCGAAAGGCATCTGGAGGGGGAACTTGTCCACCGGGGATCCATCTTCGCCCTCTGTAGATCTGGGAGGCTAAGGCATCGATCTTCATCATCAATTGTTGCATCACCACCATCTCCATCCATCCCATCTACATCTTGTCTAGATCTTGTTGTAATTTCCGTACACGTTGTGGATTTATACAAGTACTATTCATCTATGATAGATTCCATTGTTATTGCCATGATGTTGATTGCCTCTGATACGGATCACGTCAATGATCCTATAGTTTTGTCCGGATCTTTCACAGCGAGTAACCCAGATAATATTCCTTCCAATAACTCCGATGAACGTCACTTGAAGAAGAGGAATCAATCTAGCAAGTAACGTGATGAAGATCACCACGCCTCAAACCTGAGCACGGCAATCCTTGATGAACATAAGGACCTCCGTAGCAATAATCTGATAAACGGTATCGCTGTCCCCGGAGGGATGATACACGGTGGAGCACAATATAGTTTTTAGACTAAACAACTAAACTCCCCTAAACCCTAGGCGTCTGGCTCCTTTATATAGGAGGCCTCAACTAGTCGGTTGGATAGACCCAAACCAAGCACACAAACAGACTCGAACCTAACCTGGACTCGGACTCAATAACATAGCAACAATATTTGACACAACCTTAGACTTATCATTACATATCATAGGTCGTCCTAGCGTGCCAATCATCAATGGGATGCGCCCGCATCACCTAGCTTGGTGGAGTCCTGAAATTAGGCTTCACCTCTGTAACACCCCAGTTTTAGTTAATCATAATTAGGCTTTGTTTGTGCATCCATGAGCATCATCTCTTAAAATGCATGTGAAGAAAATAATGGAAACTCTAAACCCTAGTTTCCTTCTTCTTCTCAAACACATTCAAAATAGTATGAATTTCAAAAACTACAAAATAAGTGGGTCCCAAATGGACTAAAAGGGCCCCATAATCTTTCTCTACTTTTACAAAAGGCTCTGGTATTTTTAAAATATTCAAAATAGAAAAGACTTTGAAAATACAAAAGGAAAAATGAAAATAGAAAAAAGGGAAAAGTTTCTAAAAAGAAAAACTTGATCCTAGCTCTACCTGGGCCGAAGCCCACCTTCCCTCTCTCTCTATCTGCCACCACAGCAGCCGCCAGCAGCCCGTTGCCCTTGCTTTTCACCAGCCCAGCCTGGCCCAAGTGAGGCCCAGCCAGCCCGATACCCCTTCGGCCTTCTTTCTCCACCGTCGTCTTCGTCGACGATGAGCCAGCAGCTCGCTGTCATCACTGCCGCCCCCGAGCGCCTACAAGACCCTGCCACGCCGCCATGGACGAACCTTAATGCCACTTCTTTCTCTCGCTTGCTCTGTCTCCCGCGTGCCGAAACCCTAGCCAGGGCCGTCGCTCGCCGTCGTCACCCTGGACCGCCCCAAGCCACGCCATCTGTCCTGGGAGCTCCGCCTCGATGCCCTCATCGTCCTCGTGCAGCCACGCAAGCCCGGGAGCCTCGTGCTAGCCGTAATGGACTTGGCGTATCGTCGGTCGCTGTAGTTGCCCTCATCGATTCGTCACCCTCCGACCTTGCCTGGCCTTGCCACCACCTTTACCATGCTCACGGTGAGCTCGTGGTGCTAACGCACCCCTCCTCTGACTCCCTCTCGCCCTCCTCCGTGCCCCTATCATGCGCCTGCAGCTGCCGACGCTTGACCTCGCCGCCGGCCGCGCTCCGATGACCATTTGGTCGCGGCGCCACCAACTTTTGGCTCAACGCGACGAGCCACGTCGAACGCGCTCGCCCCCGAAGCCCCGTGTCGCCCTAGGGCCGTGCCCGCACTCGATCTGAGAGAAACGGCGATGATGATGTCATCGTGATGTCATGCTGACTCCAAAATCCCCTTTTTCTTTTATTTTAAATATTTCAGTAAATCATTTTCTGTAATTGTTTTATTAAATAAAATGCTGACATGTGGGCCCTATTTGTCAGGGTTTTATTCTTTTTGGAAATGATTTCTGAAATTAATAAAAGTCTGACATGTGGGGCCAGCTGGAAAATAATTTAATAAATTCCAAAAATATTTAATCGTTTTAATAATGATTTAAAAATGGATTAAAATTGGGAAGAATCATAACTAATTCATTTTAAATCAGAAAAATATGTATAATATATCAAAATGTTCAAAAAATGTGATCTATCCAATAGACTCATAATCATGCATTGTTAAGCAACTTACATGACAAGTTTAATTAGGAGAACAAAATAACCCCTCCCATATGCATTCGGGGTTTCTCCGAATTAGGGTTTGGACCTCTCGGACCCCGTTTAAATTGCCAAGCATGTCCTAGGGTTTAATTTCAATACAATTTAACTTGTCATATCATCATCCTTGCTTGAGCATTGCATCGATGCCATGTGTTGATTGTTGCTTTCCTTTCTGGTGTTTCTGCTTCTTCTTGGTAGACCTCAGAGTTGATGTGAGCAACGAGATCGAGTCCAACATTGAAAACCGAGATCAACACCATCGAAAGTTATCGACAAACAAGTCCATATGATGAACTTGAAGTTCTTTATCTGAGTATCAACAGTCAAAGGCAAGCATAGCCCCACATATGATATAATCCTATGCTTTCAAAGTATTTCATTCTTGCCATGTGCATATGATTCTAAAGTCTTTTACCGATAGATACAGTAATACTATCTGATGCATGTTCCCCTTTGTAGCCTATACTCCCTGATCCACTGCTCCTAGCATAACTAGGGTTTGGCTTATGAGCTTCGCTAGAGCTATTTATATTTGTTGTGCTTAGCCAAGCTTAGCTATTACCGCTGGTCCATCCGGTTGATGAATCAGAGCTACGAATGAACCTAGTTGGATAGGATGACGTGGTATGATCAAAGATGAAAGTTAAACATGCTAAGGCTTGTATGGGAGGCCACGTCGGGTTGTGGTTTTTGCAGTCCCATACTTGCCACCACTAGGACCTGAGTTCTTGCCTCTTGAACCAAGACGAGCGTACAGCCACACGGGGGCCTGGAAACCCCCTCGACCAACTAACTTGCCTAGTAGATTCCATGAGTCACATAGTTCAGGAGTTCCATTCAACATATGCATTCTGGTCGTTCTTGAAGGAGGTGAAGGAGGTGCATTCATACAAGTAGGTAAGCGTGGCAGGGAATGGGAGAGGCACGGCCTCCGTAATCTCAAACCCTGTTCACATCTCTAAGGAACGGCTTCAGGACTTGAGCCGTTACGAAGGCATCTCCTTAGGGCGTGACTCATGGTCTCGGCGAAAGCAATGTAAAGGTCGTGGTTAACCACTCTCTACCGGCCTTCCAAGGAAGAGGGCTAATGATCTGGCACTAAGAATCGGTTGGTACATGTGGGTAAAGTTGTGCACCCCTGAAGGGTAATAATCTTTTCGAAAAGACGTGACCACGGTTATGGATGACTTGGGAACGGATTCAAAGATCATAGAGTAGAATAACCTAATCGTAAAACTTGACAAGAGATGTGAGGTGTGCTTAAGGATCCTTCCTCAGGGATCGAGGGGGTGATCCTAGTTGGTAGGTTTAGCTGATAAAGATCTGGTGGTTATCAAAAGAAGATCGAAGCTAGGGAGATCGCTTTCTTATCCCATTTTAAATGTTCTACTTAGTCGAGATTCTTCTACCTCTTTTACAAAGAAAGACAACTTTATGCAAAATAACCCCACCAACCATAAGTCTTGCGGAGTACACCCTGTACTCAGCCTTGCTTTGTTGATACTTTTGCAGTAGGTAAGTGTTACCATAGAAGATGAGTTCATTACGACATCAACATCGACGAGTGGTTTGGGGTTCCTGGTCGGCAGCCTGGAATCTATGGATTGGGACGTCATCATTATGATTCAGGCCTCTTAGGCCATTTGTTAAGTTTGCTATACTTAATAGCATAATTTGCCTTCCGTTGTTTGATGTTTGTGGTTAGTGACCTCTGCTTGTAATATTTTGGTTCTTCGCTCAGTTATGAGCTTGCTGTAATAATTCTTTTGTGTCATAGGGTCACTGTAATGTTACCGATTCTCTCTCTGTATGCTTCCAAGATTTAGGTTAGGCTTATATCAGACAGAGGTCTGGAATTTGTCTAGCCCTAATCTCGGGGGTGTCACAACCTCCTCCTTCGTGCCCATATCATCATCCCCCCTTCAAGAAGCGTTGTCCCCAACGCGTGTGGGTCGGGTCGGAATGGTGGCGTGATATGAACAATAGCTTCATGCGTCTTCGCCATCTTCAAGTCTCGCTTGCCTTCCACTCCGCATCCTCCCTCTCAGCTTACTTGACTTGAAACATCCCTTGGCGCTTGCACCTCCTTGCGTCTCCATATGAGCCTGGACCTAGGCACCACCGTCTTCTTCTTCTTCTTCTTCTTCTTCTTCTTCTTCTTCTTATTCTTCTTCTCAACTCTTGTTGGAACCCATGGTTGCTGAACATGGACCTTCTTTGCACGACCTTGCATAAGATGAGTAATGCCTAGACCACACAACTGACGAACATGTCCATCCTTGCCTCTATGCATCCGCACAAATGTCCCAACAAAACGCCTCACAGGTGTGCTAACAAAACTGCTCTTGTTACCCCGCTGCACCTCTAGCAATGGAACATTAGGAGCACAAATATCATCCGTCTGAACACCTATGTCAACACAAACAACCTTCTGAACACATGCTGCAACATCCTTCCTCTTAGCAATAAGAGGATGCACTTCAACTCGCTTGTCACTAACAAGTTCCACTGGCTTGTCACTAACAAGTTCCACTGGCTTGTCACTAACAAGTTCCACTAGCTTGTCATCTACAAGCATAGCTGAAGCAATATCAACATTGTCGCACTGTGCACCATGCTCTCTATCCTGCACCTTAGCTAGCCCAGATTTTGACTTAGCCTTGCGCACTTTGTCCTTATGTACAACCAACTCTACATCAAACTTTATGTGATCATCATGCATAGGATTCAAAGTCTGCTATTTGCCACCATGTACAAAAGAATATGTATTTGCTCTTCCAGCATGTGTAACGTTGCGATCATACTGCCATGGACGACCAAGTAACAACCCAGATACCTCCAATGGCAACACATTGCACTCAATCTCATCAACATAATCACCAACTATAAATGGCACACGCACCTTATGAGTTACCTTCACCATACCGCAACTATTTAACCACTGTAGATGCTTAGGTTCAGGAATACGCCATGTGGACAACCCCAATGCTGCCACCATTGCCTTGCTAATGCCATTAGTACAACTTCCTCCATCAACAATCAACTTGCATGCTTTGCCTTTGATCATACACTGCATCTGAAATAAATTCCAATGCTGGCCCTTGTCAACTGTCATGCAAGCATCGCCTTGTACTTTCTTGAGTTGCAAATTCCTCCTTCGTAACTCATAAGGTGTGTGTGCCATTTACAGTTGGTGATTATGTTGATGGGATTGAGTGCGATGTGTTGCCATTGGAGGTATGTTGGTTGTTACTTGGTCGTCCATGGCAGTATGATCGCAATGTTACACATGTTGGAAGAGCAAATACATATTCTTTTATGCATGGTGGCAAACAACAGACTTTGAAGCCTATGCAGGATGATCACATAAAGTATAATGTAGAGCTGGTGGTACATAAGGAGAAGGTGCACAAGGCTAAGCCAAAATCTGAGCTAGCTAAGGTGCAGGATGGAGATCATGATGCACAATGCGACAATGTTGATATTGCTTCAGCTATGCATGTAGATGACAAGACAGTGGAACTTGTTAGTGATAAGCCAGTTGAAGTTTATCCTCTTATTGCTGAGATGAAGAATGTTGCAGCATGTGTTCAGAAGGTTGTTTGTGGTTACACAGGTGTTCAGACGGATGATAGTTATGCTCCTGATGTTCTAGTGTATGTGGTGCAGCGGGGTAACAAGAGCAGTTTTGTTAGCACACCTATGAGACATTTTGTTGGGACAGTTGTGCGGATGCATAGAGGCAAGGATGGACATGTTCGTCAGTTGTGTGGTCTAGACATTACTCATCTTATGCAAGGTCGTGCAAAGAAGGTCCATGTTCAGCAACCACGGGTTCCAACAAGAGTTGAGAAGAAGAAGACGATGGCGCCTAGGTTCAAGCTTGTATGGAGATGCAAGGAGGTGCGGGCGCCAAGGGATGTTTCAAGTTAAGCAAGCTGAGAGGGAGGATGCAGAGTGAAAGGCAAGAAAGACTTGAAGAGGGCAAAGATGCATGAAGCGATTGTTCATATCACGCCACCTTTCCGACCCGACCCGCACGTGTTGGGGACAACGCTTCTTGAAGGGGGTATGATGATATGGGCAGGAAGGAGGAGGTGAAGCCTAATTTCAGGACTCCACCAAGCTAGGGGATGCGGGCGCATCCCATTGATGATTGGCATGCCTGGACGACCTATGATATGTAATGATAAGTCTAAGGTTGTGTCAAATATTGTTGCTATGTTATTGAGTCCGAGTCTAGGTTAGGTTCGAGTCCGTTTGTGTGTTCAGTTTGGGCCTATCCAACCGACTAGTTGCAGGCCTCCTATATGAAGGAGCCAGCCGCCTAGGGTTTAGGGAGTTCAAATGTTTAGTCTAAAAACTATATTGTGCTCCACCGTGTATCATCCCTCCGGGGACGGTGATACCATTTATCATATTCTTATAGAGATTGCTGCGGAGGTTCTTATGTTCATCAAGTATTGTCGTGCTCAGGTTTGAGGCATGGTGATCTTCATCATGTTACTTGCTGGATTGATTCCTCTTCTTCAGGTGACGTTCATCAGCGTTATTGGAAGGATTACCATCTGGGTTGACTCGCTGTGAAAGATCGGGACAAAACTATAGGATCATCGGCTTGATCCGTATCAGCCTCCATGTCTGAGTAGATCATTAGTTCTTAGGGAGATGGAGAAACCCTAGTATGAGATTGAAATAAGATAAAGTTATTATGATATTCATCGCTATGACCATGTGTTAGATTGTCTTCATATTGATGGTGGGAGAAGTTGACCTCTCAATTTTTGCCTCTTGTGGGGACTTGATTGAGGGAACTACTTGTTTGTAGACGGAGGTGTGTTAGCACTTACAGTGACTATAAAGTTGTTCGCACCCCTTACGTATCAACTTGGGAATCGAGGAAACTCATGCAACACTATCCATGCCATGGGATATGTCCTATGAGATTAAGTCCCTTAATAGCACAGTAATTCAATTGATGTCGATTGCTGACTGCTGTGGTTACGAGGATGATGTGAGCATTGGTTGCTTCCTATTTTTCCAACTACGGAGTTCCTCCCACACATACACAGTTGAGAATGTTCATGATAATAATCTTTACCTTAATTCTATAAATGCTAGAGGTGTATCTGCTACTCCCTGAGAAAGCATTTTTCCTTATTGCAGTTCCAATCTCTTTCATACGTGATACTTATTGTTCTCTTATACCAAAACCCCAAAACACCTTTTTATACAACATTCGCATTTTATCTTGTTACTTAGAACTTTATTTAGCATTTCTGTTGTAGTATTTAATTCAAGAGTTATTAGATTTCAGACTCCTGCTCCCTGTGGGATTGATATCTTTATTTCGAAACTAGCTACAAACGATCTGTGCACTTGCAGTCATCAAGCTATTTTTTGGCGCCATTGCCGGGGAGCTAAGCGCTATAGGTCTTTTAGTTTTTTCTTATTTATTTTTGTCTTGCTAAGTTTTATTTTGAGTTACAAGTTTCCACCAACATGATGGAGTTTGAGCATATGGCTAGTGCTAACCCACTCAACCACTTTGGGAAGCCCTATGATATTAATAAAAGAGACAACTCCAATGAGAAGACAAGGGGGTTTGAAATAAATCCTCTACTACTTGGTATTGTACACAAGAAGCAATTTACTAGAGATGAAGAAGATCCTAATCCATATGAGCAGATTGCATGTTTCAAATATATATGTGGCACTTTCCAATTACCGGGATATACTGCTAATGAGGTAAGGGTTAAACTTTTAGTCAGACTTTGACTAGTATAGCTCTCTCATGGTATAGATCTCTACCCTGAGAAGACACTACTACTTAGGATAATTTATCATGTGAGTTTCTTACAAAATATTATCCATTATCAAAATATTTTGGAATCAGGCGTCTTATAATGACTTGGAGGAACCGTCCTAATGAAGGACTAGTAAGAGCTTATATGAGATTTAAAGATTTACTTAATGAATGTCCTCATCATGATTTGCCTGAATGGTATTTATTGCATATCTTTTATGGCGGTTTAATTGAACCTAATAAAATTGAACTAGACTCTTTCACGAGAGGATCTTTTATGAATCTTCCTATAACTAAAGCTTGGGCTCTACTTAATAGAATTCGCGATCATAGAGTTTCATGGAATTTTGGTCTAGGAAGCGAAGGAGGCATAGAAATAGATTATGATTATATTCATGACTATAATAAAAAGGGCCATGTTAACAAATTATCTAAAGAACTTTATTTCGATTTAGATCTTGTGTTGCATGTTGTTAAAGCTTTTATAGAACACAACAAAGCTCCAAAAGAGGGTTTGGTCAAGTACGATCCACCACCCGAACCTGAGAAGAAAAGAGAAGTTAAAGCAACATTGGCCTCCCTAGCACCAATATATGAGATACCTTTCCCTAAAAATGCACAGAAGCATATTTTTGAATATGAACAGGTCAAATCAGTAGAGGAGAAGAAGGAAGAGGAAAATATGCCAGAAGTTGAGGAACATCTAGAAGAAACCAAAGATGCAGAGGTAACCAAGGAAGAAATTATGGCTATGTATGCACATTGTAACATAGCTGAACTTGATAAAGAGACTTCCGTATTGGTTGAATCTAAAACAAAGGTAAAAGATGTGGGTAAGCCTATTCTTCCATGCATATTTAAGGAAACCTCGCATTATGGTTTATGCGATCTTGGCACCGAAGTTAATGTTATATCTTATGATTTTTATTTAGAAATAAAAGAAGAAATAGAACCGACTACAATTGAAAATACTAATATGACAATCATGTTAGCCAATAAAACTCTTAGAATTCCAATGGGAGTAGTTGAAGATGCAACTATCACAATTGGCAATAAAAACTTTCTTATCGATTTTTTAGTTGTTGATATGGCAGCTGACACTCTTAGCCCAATTATATTTGGAAGAAACTTTTTGAGTGATGTAGGTGCCAAAGTTGATTTCAAAAAGGAGATTGTGTCTCTTAAGATTGGGGAAGCGGAAAAAGAATTCCACTTTTCCAAATTTTAAAAAAGACCTCTACAAATACAAGAAGAAGAGAAAGAGAAAACTACTGAGGAAATGGCAGCTCTCTTCTTTAGTGATCAAGAAGAAGAAATAAATGAAGACTCAAATTATGAAGAAATAGTTATGGAGGATAAGTACCTAGAGGAACTACAAGGTGAATTTGATTCACTTCCCATTATAGGGCCTCCAACAAATGAGGCTTTCGAAGAGCCAGAAAAGAGAGGGGACGAGGAATTACCACCCCAGAATTGAAGACTCTACCAGATAATCCTAAATACAGATTTTTAGACGATACAAATAAATTTCCTATTATTGTTAGTGCTAAACTTTTAGGAGATGATGAAGAAGAACTCATGAAAATACTTAAGGAGCATCGCAAGGCCTCTGGGTACTCAATGGATGATTTGAAGGGCATTAGTCCGATGATAACTGTCCATCGAATATTCATGGAGGAAGGTGCTAAACTAGTTGCGGAATTTAATAGACGGTTGAAGCCCGGGATGAAGGAAGTGGTAAGAAAAGAAATAGTATGCCTACTGGACGCAGGTATAAACTATCCTATAAAAGAACGTGAATGGGTAAGTCTTGTTCATTGTGTCCCTAAGAAGGGCGGTTTTACTGTTGTTCCTAATGAAAACAATGAATTGATACCTACTAGAACTATTGTTGGACATGGGATGTGTATAGATTTCAGGAAATTGAATAAAGAAACTAGGAAAGATCACTATCCTTTACCATTCATAGATCAAACTTTAGAAAGGTTAGCAAACCACACTCATTTTTTCTACTTGGACGGATACTCTAGTTTTTCTCAAATAGTTGTTCATCCTGATGACCAACTTAAAACAACTTTCATTAGTCCTTATGGTTTACATGCTTACCGTCATATGCCTTTTGGTTTATGTAATGCTCCAGCTACTTTTCAAAGATGCATGACTGCTATTTTTGTGGATTTTATAGAACTGATAATGGAAGTATTTATGGATGACTTTTCTATCTATGGAACTTTGTTTAGTTGCTTGGATAATCTCAAAAGAGTTTTGCAGCGTTGCGAAGAAACCAATCTTGTTCTAAACTGGGAGAAGTGCCATTTTATGGTCAAACATGGTATAGTCCTTGGACATAAGGTATCAAGTAAGGGAATTGAAGTGGATAGAGCTAAGGTTGAGGCCATAGAGACAATGCCACAACCTAGGGATATAAAAGGTACAAGAAGTTTCCTTGGTCATGTGGGTTTTTATAGAAGGTTCATTAGGAATTTCTCTGGAATATCTAAACCTTTGACTAACCTTCTACAAAAGGGAGTAATATTTAATTTTGATGATAAATGTCTTGTAGCCTTTGATGAACTGAAATATGCTTTATCCCATGCTCCTATCATTAAACCACCTATTTGGGATATGACTTTTGACTTAATATGTGAAGCTAGTGATGATGCTGAACGAGTAACCCTGGGACAACATATAGGTTGCAGATTTAATATTATATATCTGGCTAGTAGAACTCTTAATAGTGCTCAAAAGAATTATCCTAAGGAAGAGAGGGAACTTTTTACTGTATTTTTATCTTGCGATAAATTTCATTCTTATATAGTTGATGCAAAAGTAAGAGTTCATACGGATCGTGATGGTTTAAAAGAACTCCTTGAGAGGAAAAATCATAAGCCAAGACTGATCCGTTGGATCCTTTTACTTCAAGAATTTGAGTTACAGATTATGAAGAGGCAAGAAATAAAGATGTTGGATGCAGTGTCCATATTTGCCTAGCAAGACCCCAATCTTATTGAGAGGAACTTTAGTCCTGGTGATTTTCGTTTACGAGAATTATTAAATGAACTAAGGTCAAAAGAAGAAGTCTTTGTTTTTGGAGGAGCTTGTCATCCCCGAATAAGAAAACGGTAAGTGCAAGGTAAGTATTCTTACTCAAATAAGTGATTTGTTTTCACAAATTTTACTTCTGAAATTTTTGCCTTTGAATTCCTCGTGTTTTTCTTAAGTTTCTGAAGGTTTATACTATAACGCCCTAGTTTTAGCTAATTTTAATTAGGGCTTTGATTGTGCATTCATGAGCATCATCCCTTAAATTGCATACAAATAAATAAAGCAAAACCCTAAACTCTAGCTATTTTCCCTCTCTCTAAAAGCAATTCAAAATGGTTTTCATATTTTGAAAATTCCAAAAATGTGGAGCCCAAGTAGTATACAAGGGCCCTACAATATTTTCCATAGTTTCACAAATCTTTGGTATTTTTGAAATACCCAAAACAGTTTTGTATTTGAAGTTACAAAAGAGAAAATAGAAAACAAATTGGAAAAAGGTTTTGCAAATAAAAAAACAGAGCCTGCAACCTAGCCAGCCCATATCTCCTTCTTCCCTCTATCTGCCACCCAACAGTGCAGCAGCGTAGGCCATAGTAGCCCAACAGTAGCCCACCTCGGCCCAGTACCCCTTTGCTCCATTTCTTCTTTCTTCTTCCTCCGCTAGAAGGATGAGCGAAGCAGCTCGGTGTCCCGCTGCTGTCCGTCGATCCTCCTGAGCATTGTGATGCCCGCCGCCGACCGCCGAGACGAGGATAAGAATGCCCGTGACGTGCCCTCTCTTCCCATCCCCATTTCCCCCTCTCTCTCCCTTTGTGTCGTCCGTGCGCAGAGGCTCTGTAACCCTAGATCCGGCCGCCGTCTCACGTCACCATCTCCGGCCTCCCCACACTCAGATGGTCACAGGTGGAGCTTCCCCTCGTCTCCATCTTTCTCCTTCCCAACATAATCGAGCCGGGAAGGTCGCAATCGCTTGCATCGGCCGCCACTTCCCCGACCCTGACGAGCTCCGCCGTCACCATCGCCATTTCTCCAGTCATCACCTTGCCTCGCCATCACAACAAGCACACTCAGGGTGAGCCCGCGGTCATCCCAGACCCCTCCTTTCTCCTTCTAGTGCCCTGTGCCGCGCCCGCGCCATAGCTCACCGTCCGCCGCGCAGTTGCTCGTCGTCGAGCAAGCTCCGACGACCCAAACCTAGTGGCACCGCCACCATAGGGTTCATCTCGTCGCACTGATTCGAATAGGCTAGATCATGCAGCACCGCATGCTCTCCCTCGCCATCACCGGTGACCACCTGACGGTGGCCATCGAATGACGTCACGCTCGTGTGGCACTGACGTGGACCGCGGGTCCGCTGACTGTTGACCGCCTGATTGGCTTGCTAACGTGGCCCCTAGCCCATAGTTCAGTCACCGAGCCTAACCCTAGCCGCGGGTGTAATAAGTTAAAACGTCCCCGCTGACGTCATAATGACGCAGTAATCCTATTAAATTGGTTTATTAATTCCAGAAATTGAATAAATATTGTAAATTCAATATCTTATTATTTATAACTCAGAAAAAATATATCAAAATGTTCATAAAAATGAGATCTACACAATAGCATCACAATCATGCATTGTTAAGCAACTTTTATTACAAGTTTAATTAGAAGAATAGATCAACCCCTCACAGGTGTTCTAGGGTTTCCTCTGTCCTAGGGTTTGTACCCTTCAGACCCTGTTTAAAATGATCAAGCATGCCCTAGGGTTTCATTTAAGATCTATTTAACTTGTCATATCATCATCCTTGCTTAAGCATTGCATCGATGCCATGTGTTGATTGTTGTTCTCCCTTTCTTTCTGGTGTTTGCTTCTTCCCGGTAGAATACGATACCGACTCCGAGATCAACACCATCGAAGCTTGAAGAACAATACTTGATCAGCTATAATCAAGTCAAGCACAAGGCTTCCGAAGATCTATATCTTGGTATCAACAAACAAGGAAAGCATAGTCCCACCATTATACATTCGTATGGTTTCGAAAGCATTTCATTCTTACCATGATGCATACGATTCTACTGTGGTCTTTTATCGATAGATAGATTATCCTATCTATTGCATAACTCCCTTTGAGCTTATATTACCTGATCCACTGCTCCTAGCATAACTAGGTTTGTCTTGTGTGCACTGCTAGAGCTTATATTTGTGTCTTGCTTAGCCATGCATAGCTGTCAGTTCTGGTTCATCCAGATGATGTATCAGATGCAGAGAATCTAGTATGACAGGATAACAAGGTATACTGATGAGGTAAGATCAACGGTAAAGGTTAAACATGCAAAGGCTTGTATGGGAGGCCATAGTGGGATGTGGTTTTTGTATTCCCATGCTCGCCACCACTAGGAACCGAGTTCTTGCCTTTGGAACCGAGACGAGCGTACAGCCACACGGGGCTAGGAAAACCTCACGAGTAACTAACTTGCCTAGTAGATTCCATGAGTCACATAGTTCGGCGTTCCATTTGCCATGTGCATATAAAATGTTTTGAAATATTTGGCGGGTGAACGTGCATCATAACAGGTAGGTAAGCGTGGCTGAGGTTACTTGGGGTAGATAGCACCCCTGATAAACCAACCTCGCCCACATCTCTAGGGACCTGCTTCAGGATTTGGCCCTTTATGGCGGAACCATCCTTAGGGCGTGACTCATGGTCTCAGCGAAAGCAAGGTAAAGGTCGCGTCCAACCACCCTCTACCGGCCTCCCAAGGAACAGGGCTAATCATGTGGCATTAAGAGTTGGTTGGTACGTGTGGGTAAAGTTGCACACTCCTGCAGGGTTAAATCTTTTCTAAAAGCCATGTTCACGGTTATGAACGCTTGGTGACCTAATTCTAAGATCATAAAGAACTTTAACCTAATCGTAAAACTTGGCAGTTCAACGTGTGCTTAAGGATGCTTCCTCATGGGTACGAGGGGGTGATCCTAGTTGTGAGATGAGGATTACCTTTGTGGATATCAAGATATGATGATCAATTCTTTCGAGATGTCGCTCTCTTATCCCTTTTAAAAATGTTCTGATTAGACGAGCTTCTTCTCTCTCTCTCTTGTTTTATAAACAAAGATGTCTTTATGCAAAATAAACCCACCAGCCATAAGTCTTGCGGAGTACACCCTATACTCACCCTTGCTTTGTTGATACTTTTGTAGCAGAGTAAGTGTTCCCTTGAAGACAAGTTTGGTACGACATCGACACCGACAAGTAGCTTGGGGTTCCCGGCCGACAACCTGGAATCTAAGGGCTAGGACGTCATCATTATGCTTCAGGCCTCATAGGCCATTTGGTAAGTTTGATATACTTAATAGCATAATTTGCCTTCGGTTGTTTGATGTTTGTGGTTAGTGACCTCTGCTTGTATTATTTTGGTTCTTCGCTCAGTTATGAGCTTGCTGTAATAATTTTTGTGTAGCAGGGTTACTGTTGTGTTACCGATTTCTTGCTGAATATCCTCGAGCTCTAGGTTAAGCTTATGTCACGCTAAGGTCTGGGATTTGTTTAACCCTGATCCTGGGGGTGTCATAGTTTTTGGTATCAGAGCAGTACAGACCGTCGAAAAACCTTGCTACTGGTCGATGTTGAGTCTAGTGCTTGTGAAAACTATTTTAAAGCTAAAAAGTATTTGCGAAAACTCTAGTATGCTTATTTTTCTCCTTATCCAGTTTCGCTCTTACTCTGGGTCATCTTATCTTGTGTTGACTTTAAAAAGGTTTTGCTATCTCGTCTAGTCTTTCAAAACTTAGGTGCCTTCTTGGCATGTCGTTTATCAGCCAGTTGACCTAGTGTAGAGTTCTCTAGAGTTGTGTGTGTTGTGAATTACTTGTGTTCCCTTTGCTCTGCTTTGTCCGAGAGATTCCTTTCCATCATGATCTCTCTACCTTATGGGCCCACAATATTATATTGTATGATCCATAATGTTCTATTCTAGGCTTCGAGGTTTCTTTTTGCCTCATGCGCCTCGTTTTTGTTTGTTTGGGTACTTCAGAAATCGTTTCTTCTCTTGGAAGCTACCTTGTGATTACTATCTTGTGGTGTACGCTGTGTCACTCAAGTATTAGTTACTTCTTTCTTGGATTTCAACCCTTGGACTTGAACCTAAGGTCCCAGATTGTGTTGGATTCTGGTGTTATGAATCATGTACATGAAGATGGCCTTTAAACCAAGGTCCATTCTATTGTCCCCTGTTGTTAATGCTCAAACATTAAATCAAGATGGCTGGTACTACCATTCTAGCCTTCAAGCTTGTGGTTATTGCTGCGATTGAATCATGACAAATATGGACTTTCCCCTACAACTAGCTATGGCAGATGTTCTTTAATGGAACCAAATAGATCACGACAAGAGTACTCCTCATGAGTCTCGCATCTATATTCATGACTCTGCCATACCTTACCTCTTCTATGCATTGGTTTTAGGAAGATTGTTAACCTATGCATCCACATCTCGGGATTCCATCCTGAGCATGTTCCTTTTCCCCTTGTTGTTTCCGACCTTTGTCTACTAGTGGTATCCAAGTAGTAAATGTGCATTGGTGTCTTCCGATGCAAAATAATCTTGTGGTCCATCATGACAAACCATTTGGGGATGTCAGGAGAAACAAACTCCAGTACCTCGTCATATCTAGGACCAGGTCAAATTGTTGTAATCCGCAGAACAAGAGGCATTATTAGCTTCTATCTATTCTACCTTAGAGTATCACACCCTTTTACACTAAGAAGTTGTGATTGAGTTTCATGACCTTCTTAATGAAGTGATGCTCTTACACCTATTTACCCACCCTTCCTCTGAGCTTCGTGCTCGAGAATGATGCGTGTGTGTAATAATGTGGCCATCCGAGATTCTTAGCAATTCTTATTGCTTTGAACTCCAAGGACATTTTAGTCATTCTTAGCGTGATGGTTAATCCTATCACTAAGCAAAGGATGACTGTGCTACCAAGTCCGTTATTCTGGTGCACTCTCTTCGGTCAAAGAGTTAGGCTTGTGCCGAAGCTCTAAGACTGTCCCTCCTTGATTTACCAAGCAAGTTTCCTCTCAAACTAAGTGACATATTGGTGGTTCGTGATATTCTAGATGTCTACTAGAAGTATTGCCATTTTGCCACATGACCATGTTGTCAAGTTCTTGAGCAAGCTAGTTCTCTGAACTGCTCCTATCTCCAAGGATCCGTACTGGATATCCCTGAACTAGTTGGTTGAGCTTAAACAACAACTTGGAGAGTTGTAAGACAAAAGTTCTATCTGACTTAGTTCATATTAAAGGGATGTCTAATTCAGTTTGTGCTGAAGAAAGATAGTATTTCCTTCATGGATATGTTATCTTCCCCAACCTTTGATTTGATTTGGGTTATCGTCAAATCAAACTCAGTTCCAAGGACTATTTTGACGATGTTGCTACTTGTGATGTTCCACTTGAGTACATCCTCATGTCCGTTGGTCTGACCAATAGTTTTGTCTTGTCCATACAACATATGAGTCCATCTTCCTGGAGTATCTCGATAAGTTTGTTGTTGAGCCCATCGATGACATCCTTATCCTCTCCATGCTAGAATAGATTCATATGGAACATTTGACATTAATGTTGGAAAACTTTCTATGAACCGTCTTTGGGTCATCTCGAAGTATGTGTTCTGGATGTTAGAAGTAACTTTCTCCGATTCATGTGCAATTGTTGAAAGATGTTGTCGTGGATTCGAGTAGAGTTGTCTCTATACTCTCAAGGACACAGTTGTATTTCGTTGCAAGTACTCGATGTATGAGAAATTGTCCTTTAACAAGTTGTTATTACGTGGATCTAGCAAACTAGCTCAGTATATTGGAGCTTGACACTATAGTCCATGTCTTGAGAATCTAGTAACTTTACCTTTGTGGTAAATGTTACACACTTTCTATTCAGACACGCTGAGTGTGAAGTATCATTCCGCCTAACCAAATCTGAATCTCAAGCAGATATGATGGTTGGTGTTTCTCAAGGTTTTGACATAGGTCTATTTGGAAATCTAGCAAAATTGATGTAATGGTTGACACAACTAGTTGGAAGACCTCTTGTCACATTCTTCTGAATCAGCAAGAACAACCACTCTAGATGAGGCTTCTTCTATGATTCATTATAGGAGTTGTGCTTATGGTTTCGTTTGTAACCGAAGTTTGACCTTTACTTGATGTCTGCTTTCTTGAACATCAAGGAGAACATTTAAAGTAGTGTTGCTAAATGTCTCTCGGTCGATCGTCCAGACTCTTTACGTTGGCAAGCCTCCTTTTGTGCCAAGTAATTGAAGTCTGAGAATGAAGTTTCTTTTTCCTCGTGTCATCAGGAAGATTCTTACCTACTCATCTGGTGGAGTAAAGTGATATCACAATCTTTGGCAAAGATTTTGGTAACCCTGGATGCATAAAGAGTTTCCTTCTCTTCGCGATCATGTTCGAAGAGTGACTATGATTTTGGTGATCAGAAGTTTATCTTGTTACATGTCCCTTGTGACTCTTACGAGTCCTCGCCACAAACACCTTTTTGTCTTGGACTTCTATTGAACGAAGAGTGATCCTTCTGTATCTAAAGTAGTTTAACAACTCGGTTATCCGTATCTCTGTATCCACGAAATCTCTACTTAAGCCGTTAGTAGAGGTTCATCTTCCGAAGTCTATGGTCATGTTCTTTCTGTTGTAAGCTTTCCTTTTCAGAAGCCTAAACCCTTCTGAAACTCCATGGTCTCAATCCTTATGAAGACCAGCTATCTACCAACTTGAAACCTTCTCCTCTTGTTTCCTCTATTACCTTGACGTGTTTCATGTTCGTCATCTCAGAGTTGTCCCTGAATGTTCCTTCATGAGTTGACCATGAGATACTCGGTGTGTTGTTTAGTGTGTTTCCCTCTTATCCTTAGAAGTGCCCTGTTTCTCTTTCTTCTTCCTACCTGCGGAATCTCGGGTCGAGATTTTCGTAAGGGGGATAGAGCTATAACACCCTAGTTTTAGCTAATCTTAATTAGGGATTTGATTGTGCAGTCATGAGCATCATCCCTTAAATTGCATACAAAGAAATAAAGCAAAACCCTAAACTCTAGCTATTTTCCCTCTCTCTAAAAGCAATTCAAAATGGTTTTCATATTTTGAAAAGTCCAAAAAGTGTGGAGCCCAAATAGTATACAAGGGCCCTACAATATTTTCCATAGTTTCACAAATCTTTGGTATTTTTGAAATACCCAAAACAGTTTTGTATTTGAAGTTACAAAAGAGAAAATAGAAAACAAATTGGAAAAAGGTTTTGCAAATAAAAAACAAAGCCTGTAGCCTAGCCGCCCCATCTCTCCTTCTTCCCTCTATCTGCCACCCACCAGTGCAGCAGCGTAGGCCATAGCAGCCCACCTCGGCCCAGTACCCCTTCGCTCCCTTTCTTGTTTCTTCTTCCTCTGCCGGAAGGATGAGCAAAGCAGCTCGGTGTCCCGCCACCGTCCGTCGATCCTCCTGAGCGTTGCGATGCTCGCCGTCGACTGCCGAGACGAGGATAAGAATACCCGTGACGTGCCCTCTCTTCCCATCCCCATTTCCCTCTCTCTCTCCCTCTGTGTCATCCGCGCGTAGAGGCTCTGCAACTCTAGATCCGGTCGCCGTATCGCGTCACCATCTCCAGCCTCCCCACACTCAGCTGGTCCCAGGTGGAGCTTCCCCTTGTCACCATCTTTCTCCTCCCCGACGAAATCGAGCCGGGAAGGCCGCAATCGCCTGCATCGGCCGCCACTTACCCGACCCTGACGAGCTCCGCCGTCACCATCGCCATTGCTCCGGTCATCGCCTCGCCTCACTGTCACAACAAGCACACTCAGGGTGAGCCCATGGTCATCCCAGACCCCTCCTTTCTCCTTCTAGCGCCCTGTGCCACGCCCGCGCCATAGCTCACCGTCCGCCGCCGCAGTTGCTCATCGTCGACCAAGCTCCGGCGACCCAAAACCAGTGGAGCCGCCACCATAGGGTTCATCTCATCATGCTGATTTGAATAGGCTAGATCGTGCAGCCCTGCACGCCCTCCCTCGCCATCGCCGGTGACCACCTGACGGTGGCTGTCGAATGACATCACGCTCGCATGGCGCTGACGTGGCCCGCGAGTCCGCTGACCGTTGACCGCCTGCGTGGCTTGCTAACGTGGCCCCTGGCCCACAGGTCAGTCACCGAGGGTAACCCCAGCTGCGGTGTAAAAATTTAAAACGCCCCCGCTGACGTGATAATGATACAATAATCCTATTAAATTGGTTTAATAATTCCAGAAATTGAATAAATATTGTAAATTCAATATCTTATTATTTATAACTCAGAAAAATGTGTATAATATATCAAAATGTTCGGAAAAATGATATCTACACAATAGCATCACAATCACGAATTGTTAAGCAACTTTTATTACAAGTTTAATTAGAAGAATAGATCAGCCCCTCACCGGTGTTCCAGGGTTTCCCCTATCCTAGGGTTTGTACCCTTCAGACCCTGTTTAAAATGATCAAGCATGCCCTAGGGTTTCATTTAAGATCTATTTAACTTGTCATATAATCATCCTTGCTTGAGCATTGCATCGATGCCATGTGTTGATTGTTGTTCTCTCTTTCTTTCCGGTGTTTGCTTCTTCCTGGTAGAATACGATACCGACTCCGAGATCGAAGACCGAGATCAACACCATCGAAGCTTGAAGAACAATACTTGATCAGCTATAATCAAGTCAAGCACAAGGCTTTTGAAGATCTATATCTTGGTATCAACAAACAAGGCAAGCATAGCCCCACCATTATACAATCCTATGGTTTTGATAGCATTTCATTCTTACCATGATGCATACAATTCTAATATGGTATTTTATCGATAGATAGAGTATCCTATCTATTGAATAACTCCCTCTGAGCTTATATTACCTGATCCACTGCTCCTAGCATAACTAGATTTGGCTTGTGTGCATTGCTAGAGCTTATATCTGTGTCTTGCTTAGCCATGCATAGCTGTCAGTTCTGGTTCATCCAGATGATGTATCAGATGTAGAGAATCTAGTATGATAGGAGAACGAGGTATACTGATGAGGTAAGATTACCGGTAAAGGTTAAACATGCAAAGGCTTGTATGGGAGGCCACGGTGGGATGTGGTTTTTGTAGTCCCATGCTCGCCACCACTAGGAACCAAGTTCTTGCCTTTGGAACCGAGACGAGCGTACATCCACACGGGGCCTTGAAAACCTCACGAGTAACTAACTTGCCTAGTAGATTCCATGAGTCACATAGTTCGGCGTTCCATTTGACATATGCATATAAAACGTTTTGAAAGATTTGGCGGGTGAAGGTGCATCATAACAGGTAGGTAAGCATGGCCGAGGTTGCTTGGCGTAGATAGCGCCCCTGATAAACCAACCTCGCCCACATCTCTAGGGTCCGGCTTCGGGAACCATCCTTAGGGTGTAACTAATGGTCTCGGCAAAAGCAAGGTAAAGGTAGTGTCCAACCACCCTCTGTCAGCCTTCCAAGGAAGAGGACTAATCATGTGGCATTAAGAGTTGGTTGGTATGTGTGGGTAAAGTTGTACACCCCTACAGGGTTAAATCTTTTCGAAAAGCTATCTTCACGGTTATGAACGCTTGGTGACCGAATTCTAAGATCATAGAGAACTTTAAGCTAATCGTAAAACTTGGCAGTTCAACGTGTGCTTAAGGATGCTTCCTAATGGTTACGAGGGGGTGATCCTAGTTGTGAGATGAGGATTACCTTGGTGGATATCAAGATATGATGATCAATTCTTTCGAGATGTCGCTCTCTTATCCCTTTTAAAAATATTTTGATTAGACGAGCTTCTTGTCTCTCTTGTTTTATAAAAAAGGATGGCTTTATGCAAAATAACCTCACCAGCCATAAGTCTTGCGGAGTACACCCTGTACTCACCCTTGCTTTGTTGATACTTTTGTAGTAGAGTAAGTGTTCCCTTGAAGAAAAGTTTGGTATGTCATCGACACCGACAAGTAACTTGGGGTTCCCGGCCGGCAGCCTGGAATCTATGGGCTGGGACACCATCATTATGTTTCAGGCCTCTTAGGCCATTTGTTAAGTTTGCTATACTTAATATCATAATTTGCCTTCCGTTGTTTGATGTTTGTGGTCAGTGACTTCTGCTTGTATTATTTTGGTTCTTCGCTCAGTTATGAGCTTGCTGTAATAATTTTTGTGTAGCAGGGGTACTGTTGTGTTATCGATTTCTTATTAAATATCCTTGAGCTCTAGGTTAAACTTATGTTAGGATAAGGTCTGGGATTTGTTTAACCCTGATCCTGGGGGTGTCACACATACCAACTATGTGGTCGCAACTATACGACCGGAGAAAAATCTCCCGCCGTATAGTTGGTCGTTAAACTTTCTGTACCTTTTTCACAAAATTGTTTTTGATGTCTGGAAACTATATGATCGCAACTATATAGCCGGAGAGAGTCCTCCCACCATATATTTGGTCATTAAACTCTCAGACATTTTTGATTTTGATGTCTAGAACTATACGGTCGCAACTATACGGCCGGAGAAAATCCTCCCGCCGTATAGTTGGTCGTTAAACTCTCAGAAATTTTTCGATTTCCTTTTTCATTTTATTCATCTTAAATAAGGTTTTTGTCGGTTCTGACTCGGTAACTTAATCGACCTAGACTCGAGATATTTGGAAATATCTGCCCGGAACCAACTATACAGCCGGAGCTATACGGGTCGCGCCCGTATATTTGGTCGTTACGCGGCAGGACTCCTCCAAATCGGCGATTTCTTTCCCTGTTCTGTTATGATTCTTTTCTTGGGCGTGAATTTGGTGTTTCTCGCGAGTTTTACCGACCTCTGACCCCCTTATATACTTCCATTGTGTTCCTCTCTAATCATAATCACCAGGAACCAATCTAGCCATGCTCTATCCCGTCCTAGGCCATGGAAAACCCCTGGGTATCATTGCTCCTTCCAGGGACCACTCTCACAGCCCGTACATGGAGGACGACAACGAGGAGGTGGAGAGGTTTAGCCTGGGGTACATGGAGTACGTCGATCCAAGCTTCTACAACAACGATCTCGATGAAGATTGGAGCAACATCTACATCTGCCGTGATGTCTATGATCCCCCGGAGATCAACTAGGTGGCAATGAAGAGAGCTCAAGAAGAGAGAGAAGGAATTACCTAATATTGGTGCAGGTGCTAGCAAGGGAGCGACGGTGCCACTCTTGAAGCCTACCATTGGTGCTCGTATGAGGGTGAAGCCTCAAGAAGAGTGGAGGAACAATTTCCACTTCCCTGATCCATCAATTATGGATGAGGAAGAAGAAGCTTCTCCCAGGACCAAGGACCGCGTGCGAGCACTGGAAATATATCAGAAGCAGGAGCTACTCCATCGCGTCGAAGTCTGTCACTGTCTCAAGGAGATAGAGAAGAAGTATGATCTTCTCCCATTGGTGACTCAACTCACAGATAAAGTGGACACTTTGCAATCTGATTTGCGCAGGTGCTACAGCCACATCACCACTCTGGAGGATACCAACAAGAAGCTACGCACCGTGGTGTTACATGTCGTGGCACCATAGTGATCTACAATAATCATGGTATGAAATAATCGCAAGGGATTATTTGATCCCACCTGGCTTGATTCCAAGCTTGGGGAGATCTTTAAGACCTTGTAATCTATCTTATAAGTTTTACATTACTATTTTAGTTTTGCATTAGTTCAAACTAGAAATAAAGTTTGCATCATTAGAATTCCCTTCAGGAATAGTCGATCCCTTTTATGAAATTCTGAGTTTATTATCATATATGGAGCAATAATGAGTTTGTGCTTGTCCTATTGGATATATGAATGGCTTGAGTATAATTTTACTTGCACTTGATGATAGCAATAGGAGTCTTCCACACCATTGGTATTAATGGAACATACAAAGATAATTTGGTCAATATGTTGTAAGTACATAGTTTGATTTACAAAGAAGAAAAATTATCTAATCAGTTAAGTTGAAAAAGAAACCTTGAACAAATGAAAATTAAAAGTGCTATCAAATTAGAGTGAGAACAAGACAAGGTAGAATATTCAAGCTATAAAGATTGCTTCATATACAATTGGAATTTGGTAATTGAGATCGTTAAACTTTGAATTCCTACATGAAGTGGAATGTATGGCTAGCTCCTTTGCATAACACTTAAAAAAGTGTGAGCATATATATAAAAAAAGAGGAAAAGAGAGAATAAAAAGAGCGAATGTGCAAAGAGCAAATAGGCATGCACCACTATATTGTAGTATGACAAAGAGACGTTTTGAGATTTTGAATCCCAAGTGAATATGTTAATCCTAAAACACTTGGGACTACCTCACTAACTCATTCGGTCGAACCGAATACCTTTACATCATGTTGATATTCATCTTGTGTGAATTGTTGATAACTAAGGTGTGGAAGCCTTCTAATATTATTTGGATGGTTCGAGTAAGGTACTATTCATGAACTTATTCCTATGTATCATATATGATAAACACATGCTACAACTGCCTCATTTATTTTATCGACCCAGCTTCATGAATATGAGGATCACATCCATTAAGCTAAGCTTGCTCAGGACGAGCAAGATGTTGGGTCCGCAGCATAGAAAACGAAAAATTTCCTATGACGAGAACAACACGCCAAGATCTATCTACTAGGTATAGAGCAACGGGTGGACATACATCCATCGAGAACTTACCCTCGAAGACAACGAGTTTTGTTAACGAGTAGGAACTCGTGGTTGATGTAGTCGTACACTTGCCGATCTCAAGATTGAGTGGAAGTCCGAGCGCCACAAATCAGCAGCGCATCTGTACCCGCACACACGTTCAAGCCACTGGACAACCTCCACCTCCTTGCTCCAGCGATCCAGCGGAAACAGCAACTCCTTCCAGATGAAATTCCACCAGGAACATGTATCTCGCTAATCCAAGACCATGGGGGAATAAATCTAGAGGGGGAGAGAGATCCTTCACGAGGAGGTGTGAGGAAGAAGGAGGTAGAGGGTGGCCTTTTATAGGAGGAGGGGGGGGTGCCCCTCTCTCCATGGCCGGCGCATGGGGGGAGGGGTGACTCCTCACGTCCCCCATTCATGTGGTGGTAACCCCTCCACATTAAAATGCCTCTTCACATTCCCTTTTAAAGTCCCCACTTTAAATGCATTAAAATTCTCCAAGTTAAATGCTCTCTCATTTAATAAAAATCTTTTATTAAATTTATTCAGAATTTTGTTGATTACTTCAATTAACAAACATTCACATATAACCCCTTGCAATATTTCAATATCACATGCAGAACCACTTTCGGCAATTTCACCCGAAACAATTCCGGTTTCTATCGAAACAATTCCTGTGCTTTGCAATTCTTTCGTCTGAAACATATGTGCTCCAAAATGGTGTCCGGTAACTCTTAAGTGTGTCACCCTACGGTTCGCGAATAATGCACACATGATTGAGACTCCTCTCAGATCAATAATCAGAAGCGGACCTGGAGATCCATACCGACTCCTGCATATTCAACGATGACTTCTGTGATCCTAAGAACCTTTAACGCTAGTAAGTAAATCCCTTTGTCTCGCGATATATTACATGTCCGAGATTCAATCATTGGTATCTCCATACCTAGTTTGATCTCGTTGCCGACATGCACTCTTTTCTCGTTCCCGTGATATAACATTCTAGTGATCACATCACTTGCTTGCAATCTATCTCAATGTGATATCACCGAGAGGGCCCAGAGTATATCTATCCGTCATCGGGATTGACAAATTCCACTCTTGATCCATGAGCCTCAACATAACACCTTCGTAGCACTGAACCCATCTTTATAGTCACCCTGTTACGGTGTGACGTTTGATGTTATCAAGATACTCTTCCGGTGTTAGTAATTAACATGATCTCATGGTCTAAGGATAAAGATTACTTCGTATGATGTTATAGCAATATAAACATAATGACTTTGATCGTAATGCTATACTTCGGATGAATGTTCATCACATCATTCCACCAATGTTGTGACCTTGTTATTAACAACATCCAATGTCCATGATCAGAAAACCTTGATCATCTTGTTAATCAACAAGCTAGTCTATAAGAGAGGCATAACTAGGAACCCTTTTTGTTTATTAAACACACGTGTATTGACGTTTCCGATCAATACAATTATAGCATGCAAAATAAACATTTATCATAAACCAGGAATAAGATAATAACCACTTTATTATTGCCTCTCGGGCATATTCCCTTCAGTCTCCCACTTGCACTAGAGTCAATAATCTAGTTTGAAAAACTTTGTGTATTGAATACCTATGGCTTTCTGGTGTTGCATATACGTGATTGCTAGTGGTTAACATAATCTCCGGATCTGACAGTTTCATGTCCGTGTGTATTTGCATGTCTTTGTGTCTCTACGCATCACTCATTCTCAAATGAGATGGCATTGTATAAATTTGGTCCTTTGGTGAGACCTTTAGTTCGTTCGGGTTAAAATATGTTGATATTATTGTCACGCAATATATCTTCATAGTATTAGCCCACTTTGAACCACACCAAGTTTGATAACAAACTACTTAACACAAATGCCTTCCTTTGCTGCTACTATAGCAGTTATATACTTAGCCTTTTGTTGTAGTATCCGTCACAATGTCTCAACTTTGGAACTCATACAAATCCATCATGGAACATCCTTTCCATTACATTGTGCCACCCATAGTCTAAATTCAGATAAATTTAATTTGTATCTTGTGACAAAAATAGTATCAATGTAACACTTTACAATGAACTACCTTTAACTATTTGTCACTTATACATGATATATTCTTAGTTATTCCAAAGCTCATAAGAATATCTTTACTATCGTCTAATGATCATCTTGTGAATCATTCTAGTATGTTCTCATAACATTTAGAGCATAGGACATTTTGGATATATACATATCATGGTATAAATTTTTTCATGTGATTTTACTCACCAAGGGTTGAAACACTTGAATCTTGATACAATTCTTTCCATGCAGCAAGAACCTTTCTTGTTGTTTCTATATTGAACCCTTTCAATATCTCATATATGTATGTCTGGCACAACCATATTAGCGTCTTAATCTATCCATATAGATATTGATGCCAAATATTCTGGGTTTGCCCAAGTCTTTCATAGAATCTTATTATAATGAAATTCTTAACTTGTGTCAATAAAGGATACATCATTTCCAATCAACAATATGTCCTCTACATAATGTATTAGAAATATGTCTCAGCGCTCCCACTTAATTTCTTGCAAATGCAAGCATCTTCATCATCTCCGATGAATTTAAACTCTTTTAACAGTTTCTTCATGGTGAAGATTCCAACTCCGTTATGCTTACTTCAACTATTGAAGTTTGCATGCCCTTTTAGCACCCTTTCAATTAACAAAACCCTTCGGACCATGTCATGTACACAACCTAGGTAACCGTTCTATTAGAAGAACCTTGTTTTGTTTATTCAACTACCATATACCAAATTATATGTAGTGGTTGCTACATTAATCCGTCAAGACTATATATCGCTATGAAAGATCAAATCTTGTCATAGTCAACTACTTGAACATTGCCGTAAACTTCTTTCCGAAATGTCGACTATTTCATATATATTAAACATCCATGTTTATTTCTTTATAGATCCAAACACGACCGATAGGCTTCACGCCTTTCTGGAGGGTCTTCCAAGTTCAGAAACACTATTTCTCGTGTATGGATACTATCACAGATTCTATGACTTCTAGTCATTTTATGGAGTCAGGACCCATCATCGCTTCTTTGCATGTAGTCGGTTCATCATTGTTAAAACAATAACGACTTGCTTATCAAATCACACTATTTGATTCTTACTGATCCACACTGTTCAATAGGAACTCTAATCTCCGAGATCACACACTTTGTAATCACGGGAGCCATGAGCATTGCGGCCGCCACCGGGACACTTTCCGGCGCTGCGCTACTTAGCACATATAGCTAAGGTTCAACAACCTTATCAAAGTTCTATTGTCCTCCCACTTAACTTTTCACGAAAAAATTCCTTCTCAAGAAACTTGACGTTCCAAGTAACAAACTCTTTTGTCCTCGGTGTTATGGAGAAATTCCCAACAAATTCTTTGGGATAACCTACAAAGACGTGCTTATCTGACTTTGGTTGTAAACATTTTACTTATGCATAGCATACCAAAATTTAAGAAAAGACAATTCAGGTTTTATCCCAAACCATAACTTATATGGTGTCATTTCAACAGATCACGATGGTGCTCTTTTCAGTGTAAAAGCGGTAGTCTCTAAAGCTTCAATCCTTAAAACATAATGACAGTTTTATAAATGACACCTTTGATCTTACCATGTCGAACAAGGTTTGATTTGATCTCTCGAACATACCATACTCCTGTGGTTTATCGGGAAATACAATTTCATGGAACAATTCCTGGAATCTTAGGTGTTTTGCTAAACCTGTAACTCAAATATCTTATTTTATGATCAAATCATAAACTCTTTATTTTCTTATTACAATGATTTTGCACTTCATCTTAAAAGTGTTTGAACAATTTTCAAATGTTTCATACTTCTTCCTTATTAAGTAAATATATAAATATATTCACTCAAATTTCTGGAGAAAGCATATGAAGTAAAAAGACCCATCGCATATGGCTACACATAATGGACTATGCACATCAACATGTACAATTTCCAATAAGCTAGTCATCCGTTCCTCTTTGGCCTATGAACAGAGTTTCAATTATCTCGAGGAAAGTCTCACAAGCGTCAGTTGATCAAAATCAAAGACTCCAAAAATCCATCAACATGGAGTTTCTTCATGTTTTCTTTCCAATATAATTTAAACAGCGATGTCACTTCATAAGTGATCTTTCAATCATTTGTCTTGCGACATTTTAGCAATAGTGTTTATGGATGTGATTTCTCCCACCAGACTTGTAAAAGTTCATCCATCCTTTATGGAATACGGTAATTATTTGAACAACCATTGTTCTCATAATACCGGAACAAAATAACAATTATTAAAAAAAATCTTGAAGGCAAGGTTTGACGACACAAAAAAACACAATAACACTTTATTTGTTTTCAATGAACATCATCAGTTATTCTCTTGCTAGTTACTTAGGCCATTGTAGTTCATGAATTGCGTTGTCCTGTATGACACTTTATACCAACCAATTCGGTATCCAATACCTCAGAACCACATTGTTTAATAAGCAAGGAATACAACCATAACATGTATATCTTCTATATACCTGGACATCTCCAACCTTTTCTTTTCTGCCAAATATTTTATAGATTCTCTTTCAACAATTCCTTTTCTTTTAAAAGAATCTATCAACATCAATAGTGGTGTCATTCACATGACACATAGTACAAAACATGTATAGTCAAATACTAATACCTTTGGACTTGCACTTTGAAGTGGATCACCATCATCAAATGTTTGGTGTTCTTTCAAAATTCCATTCTTTAGTAATCTATTAGTGTAGTAAACATTTTACTTACATCTTCTATTCATCCTTATCATGACAACTTTCATGATCAAGCTACTATAGCCTATAAGGAAGAATGACGAGTATAATTTTAGTTCCCAAAACCTTTTGGGAGATTCGGATGCCTAGCATCTCCATCCTTCACAAATTCTCATACAATATGAGAACATGTATTTTGCTAAATTATACTCTATCATAATGCAACCAAAAACATTGTTTCAGATATCACAATATCTTTCACACATGATGGTTTCTGAAACAATTTTCAGCTCCTATATAATCTTGATATTAAAACAACTTTTGAATATCAATAATCATGGAGGCAAACATGATACTTTAGATACTAACATTGGAATTCTTACTCTTGATTTAATACTACTTATTAAACTTCATGGAGTAAATAGAGTTTGCTGAAAGTTTGCAATAGGACTTATAAACTTTAAATTGACATTCAAAACAATACGATATCAGTTCGTAAAGTAAATATCCAGAATTCTATAGTTCTATTATCTCAATTAAAACTAAGCATAAGGTAGTGAACAGATGCCAATGACTACAACAAATTATGCAAATTCACTTCGATTTATTTTATGACAAATTGAGTTCTACTAATCCAAATTAGAAATGAACTCCCACTCAAAAACGACATCCCTCGTGCCTTTTTGGTGATTACATGAACCAAATCCACTACACCAAGTCCGATCATCACGTGAGTCGGTGTAGCTTCAAAGGCGAGCATCTATATGGGCATCATATCAACTATATGACTCATGCTTAACCTTTCGGTCCGTGTTCCGAGGCCATGTCTGTACATGCTAGGCTCGCCAAGTAAGAACCTTAGTACTCGCGTGTGTAAAACTGTCTTACACCCGTTGTATGAAAGCGTAGAGTCGAGTACACCCGATCATCACGTGATGTCTCGAAACACGATCCATAGAACGTTGTAAGAAAGCCATCACCATGACCAGTAGTTCTGGAGTAACAGTAGAACATATCTCTGAAACCTTACCCCGTAAATTCAAATGCAACAAAAGTGTAGCCCTGCCTACCATTGACCAAGTCAGAGTAGTCTGTGAATACCCCGACGTATTCCCAGATGAATTGCCAGGTATGCCCCCGGATAGGGATATAGAGTTCATTATCAAACTAATCCCCGGAACCGGACCTATAGCCCAGAGACCCTATACCATGAACCCCTCAGAGTTAGTAGAACTGAAGAAGCAGTTAGATGCCATGTTAGCGACCAGCTTGATTCAGCCAAGTGCATCGCCATGGAGATCACCAGTGTTATTCGTTGACAAGAAGGATGGAGGCAACCGTCTATGTACAGACTACAGAAAGTTGAATGATGTCACCATCAAGAACAAGTACCCCTTGCCAAAGATAGAGGATCTATTTGATCAGCTGACTGGAGCTCAGGTATTCTCAAAGATTGATCTTAGGACTGGTTATCAACCGCCTTTACTACTCGCTATGGTCTATACGAGTATATGGTTATGTCTTTTGGATTAACCAATGCCCCTGCTTATTTCATGAATCTCATGAATAAGATCTTTATGAATTTCCTAGATAAGTTTGTAGTGGTGTTTATCGACGACATCCTTATCTACTCCAAGTCAGAAGAAGAGCATGAGCAACATCTGAGAATCATCCTAGAAACCCTAAGAGAACATCAGTTATATGCCAAGTTCAGCAAATGTGAGTTTTGGCTGAAAGAAGTAGGATTCCTAGGACATATTGTGTCTGCTGGAGGAGTCTCTGTTGATCCCAGCAAGATCAAAGATGTCGAAGAATGGGAAGCCCCAACAAATCAAACCCAAGTTCGTTCATTTCTCGGATTAGCGGGATATTACCGCAAATTCGTAGAAGGATTCTCGAGCATAGCCCGACCAATGACCCAATTGTTGAAGAAGGACAAGAAGTTTGAATGGACAGACAAGTGTGAAGCCGCTTCTGTGAGTCAAGAAGAGATTGATATCCGCCCCAATTTTGATCATGCCAGACATCAAGAAGCCATTTGATGTATATTGTGATGCATCCAAGATTGGTCTAGGATGTGTATTGATGCAAGAAGGCAAAGTCATCGTGTATCTGTCTCGACAACTGAAGCAGCATGAGCAGAACTATCCGACCCATGATCTTGAGCTAGCAGCAGTGGTTCTAGCATTGAAGACATGGCGTCATTATTTGATGGGTAATCGCTGTGAGATTTACTCAGATCATAAGAGCTTGAAGTATATCTTCACCCAGAAGGAGTTGAATATGAGGCAAAGAAGATGGATAGAGTTAATCAAGGATTATGACCTTGACATTCACTATCACCCCGGCAAAGCCAATGTGGTAGCGGATGCTCTTAGCAGATTGCCGTGTAGGCTTAACACCATGATCAAAGAGAAGCAACCAAGTTTGTATGAGGAGTTGGAGCAGTTCAGGACTGAGTTAGTTAGCAATGGATTCCTCGCTAGCATTGAACTTCAACCCACTTTGATTAGCCAAATCAAGGAAGCCCATAAGGGGAATGAAAGTATCGACGGGATCAAACATCGTATTGGTACAGGCAAAGTACCTGGATTCACCGAAGACGAAGAAGGTGTACTGTGGTACAAGGGACGTATCTGTGTGCCAGCAGATTCAGAGCTGAAGGAAATTATCATGAAGGAAGCTCATGATACTCTTTATTCTATCCACCCCGGAGGAACAAAGATGTATCAGGATTTGAAAGAGCAATTTTGGTGGCACAAGATGAAGAGAGAGATCGGAAGCTACATCGCCAAGTGTGACATTTGTCAAAGAGTCAAAGCAGAGCATCAGAGACCTGCCGGATTGTTGCAACCATTGCAGATTCCGGAATGGAAATGGGATTCCGTCGGAATGGATTTTATCACCGGATTACCTACTTCTAGTAGGGGAAATGACTCAATCTGGGTCATAGTTGATAGACTATCCAAGGTAGCCCACTTCATACCAGTCAAGACAACCTACCAGAGTGCAAAGCTAGCAGAGCTGTACATTGCTAGAATTTTTAGTCTGCATGGAACCCCCAAGACCATCGTATCAGATCGAGGAACTCAGTTTACTTCAAGATTTTGGCAGAAAGTTCAAGAAGGTTTAGGAACCAAGTTGAATTTCAGTACCGCTTATCACCTTCAAACAGATGGACAGACTGAGAGAGTCAACCAGATATTGGAGGATATGCTTAGAGCTTGTGTGTTGGAATACGGATCAAAATGGGAAGACTGCCTGCCTTTCGCAGAATTCTCATATAACAACAGTTATCAAGCTAGTTTGCAGATGGCACCCTTTGAATTCCTATACGGAAGAAAGTGTCGTACCCCTTTGAATTGGTCGCAAGTAGGAGAGAGTCAGATCTTTGGACCCGACATTCTGCGAGAAGCAAAAGAGAAAGTTCACAAAGTTCATGAGCACCTCAAGATCACCCAATCCAGACAGAAGATTTATGCTGACAAGAGAAGAAGAGACCTGACTTTCAATGTCGGAGATTTCGTATATCTCAAGGTTTCACCATTGAAGGGAACCCAACGCTTTAGTCTGAAGGGAAAGTTAGCTCCCAGATATATCGGACCTTTCAAGATTCTAAACCGCCGAGGAGAAGTATCGTATCAACTGGAACTGCCTGAAGAGATGTCAGCCATCCACAATGTGTTCCATATCTCGTTACTTCGCAAATGCTTGGAAGTGCCTGAGAAGACTGAAGTTTTCAAGACTATCGATCACAGAGCAGTGGAAATCAACAATGACCTGACCTACCAGGAAGTACCCATCCGTATCTTAGAAGAAGCCTACAGAACCACCAGGACCAGGAGTATCAAGTTTCTCAAGATTCGGTGGAGCAACCATACCGAGGAGGAAGCTACTTGGGAGCGCGAGGATTACATTAGGACAGAGTTCCCAGATCTCTTTAGTTCCTAGTTTTCTTGTAAATCTCGGGACGAGATTTTATTTAAGGGGGGGAAGGCTTGTAACATCCCAAAACTTCAATCCAAGAGTATCAAAGATCAAATCATCCAAATTTAGGATTAACAAAAACTTTTCCATATTTAAAATAAAAGCATTCATATATGTGAGCATTTAAAATAGGAGTTGTTTTGAAGTGCCATGATTGTGTGATCCTTTGCTTCTAAAATGTTTCTTAAGGGAATTAAACATCATCTACATCATTCCCAAACTTTTCTTAAAAGAAATCAAATCAAAAATAATTAAAATAAAGGAATGGTCATTTGGACAAATTTAACTCTCATGCCTACTTTGGCTATTCCTAGTACTCAATTCTTAACAGAAACAATTCTTGATCTTTGCACCCCTTCCTAGTACACATAATGAGGTACCAAGGCCCACCTTTTGATCTTCTAAAAACATTCTGGAAACTATTTTAAATAGCAGTTCAAAATTGAATCTAATGCATATGCATAGATCACCCCTATTTCAAAAACCATCTAATTGAGCACCATTTTCAAAACCCTTGCAACCAGAGACTACCTAGCACTAGTGGAGATCACCCAAAAATTTTGAACTCAAAATTCAAAACTTTTTCTCTCGCGGCCATTTCATCAAACAGCTTGTGTGCACAAATCTGGCCAAAATTAAAACACTGTTTTGAGCAGTGATCTTGGTCACCATTTGTGCCTAACCTTGTCCCCTTGTTCCCTCAGTACCAACCCTACCTTTTTGCTAGCTGCCACACACCACATGCACACGACCAAATGGTCATGGCCATTAAGGCCGAGCACCTTGAGCACCCCCACCGCGACATCGCGCCACAAAGACCGCCAACTTCCTCGCCATGTCTAGGGAGGTAGCCAGCGCCGCCCTCTCTGTCCCTTGCCCGAGCCAAGAGCAGCGTGGACCACCGAGGAGAAACCGTGCCACGGACCATGCCGACGCCTGCAGAGCGCCAGATCGCCTGCAGTGCACAAGCCACCACTCGACACCAGCCCGCGCCCACCACTCCGCCTCGACATAGAGAACACCCTAGACACCCCCGTTCGCCGCCCAAAGCTCCACAGCCACCGCTCGCCATGGACACAGCCGCTTCGGCCGCGCAGAGCGCCACCTCACCCCGACCGCATGCCACTGCCCCTACGGCCGCATTGAAGCGCTAGAGCACCGCCAGGGGACCTCCCATTGATCGCCATCCCCAGCCATGCCGCTAGCTCGCCGTAGCCATGTCGCCACCGTCGACCGCCCATCCCGCTCGGTCTCACCGTCGAGCCTATAAAAGGAGCACTCCCCAGCACCAAAGACTCACACCATTCCACTCCCCTCACCTCTCTAAACCTCACCCACCTCTCGCCGGAGCAAGTGGAGCAGCAGCTCGCCGAAATTGGAGCCGGAGCCGCCGCCTCTGGAGAAGAAGGGTGCCGTTGATTCCGACCACCCCAAGCTCCGTCGCGACCACGCCTCGCCTCGCCGTCGTCTTCCACTTCGTTCGCCCGCATCGCCGACCCCGCTGGAGCCCTGGTATGCCCCCAGTAGACCCCCACCGAGCCGCTAGGGTTTGAGCTCGCCGGCGACCCGTCCGTCGTTGACGATGACCCTCAGCCATAGATCTAGCTTCTAATCGCACCACATACAAGGTGCCGCGTCAAGGTGTTAAGTGCCACTGACAAGCGGGACCCCTGTCAGCTAAGCCTCGGCCGACAGCCCACGGGCCGCCCATTTCCTTTCCCGCGCAAGCCCGTAGATTCAAATTAGGATTTTTCTTTTTAGTTAGAATATAGTTTATGTCTAGTGTTTCAAAATTCAATTCTGTGAGTTTGACAAATCCAAATTGCATGAAACCAATTTTGTCTGAAAGGTATTGAAATGCTCTATCCAAGCCCCTTGGATTTAATTCATTTAGAGTTATAGATTTCTCCTAATAAAAATAAGAAGATAGAAGCTTTTGCAACTTGAAACATTTTTGTAAAATCAACCAAGTTAGCTTTTGAGTTGATTCCAACTCTCAAAAATCACATTTCATCATATCTATCCAACTATGTAATAATATTAAGGTTTACAGACAGTGACATTGGACTAGTACCAAAATAATGCTATATAGGCATTTCTAGTCACTTTAAATCATTAAATAATAAACTTAAACCAAAGTAATAGTAATCCAACCTTTAAATCTCATTCCCACAGGTTAGAATATGTGGTGAGGACATGTGTCCACATGATCCCATATTTTGGTGGTGAATATTAAATTATGGTTAATTTTTCAATGAGTAGAAATTACTTTTCCAAAATAAAAAGGTGGAAACTATTGAATTAAACTTGTGATGTTTTGGATGATAATAGATCATCAATTGTGTCGTTTAGAATACTACTTAGCCTAAGTTAAGTATTGTTTGGTGATTGTGCCCTCCCTATGTATTTCTGGACGATAGTACCGACCAAGCCTTCGAGGAGGAGGAGTTCTACCAAGAAGAAGAAGAAGAAAACTTCAACCACTGCACCAACCAAGGCAAGCTATTAGTGGCAAGCTAATCCTTGTAAACATGCTTTAGTAAGCTATTGTAGCAAGCTAGAATAAAACTAGATAGTTTAGTAAAGATGCCTTAAGCATACTTTGATCACACTCCCTTAGTTGACACAAAGTTCTTTAATTAATTTTGAAGGTAGCATAAAGAGTATAAAACTTGACCTAATTAGAAACCCTTAGATGTCATTCTATGGCATGAGATTGATCCCACCTTTCCACCTTAGTGAACACTCTTAACCTAGTGTTTTAGAATAAATCAAACTTGATTCACTTTAGATGGGAACACTTGGTGAAAATGAGTTATGAAAACCTTGGAATGATGAGTCATTCTATTGAGATGTTTTGACATGTGTTGAGAAACACAATGGGTTTATGATGATGAAAATGATGAGGCCTGAGCCTTAACCCGTTTGTAAAACTAATGGTTGGATTCGGATGCGATACCATTCCAAATTTACCGTACAACCACATTACCTGAATTGGGTAAGGCTTAGCTGGAAATTTATATGCATTAGTATTAGTTCCCTCACGGGAGAGGTTTGAGCTGAGGCTACCTCTCAATGATGACCACCTATGCAAAGGCCCAAGATGACTGATGGTCATGGTTGGGAGGCCATGCTCATAGGAGAGGTGCTTGTACTAGGGTGTGTAAAGGGAAGGTTATGTTTGATTATCTGCATACCAAGTATGATGATTCAGGGTTATCCCTGATAGATGTATCGAATCTTGTGGTGAAAGTGTACCACCTCTGCAGAGTGTCAAACTATTCGAATAGCCGCGTCCGCGGTTATGGACAGTTGGAATGGCTATACTGTTTCGTTGTCAGATGTTTTCTAAATACCTTGAAATGAATGATGACCTTTGACTTGACCACAATAGGGTTGTGTTAATGAAATTAGCTTCCCAACTTAGGTGATTCTAGAACTTTACTTTATCTTTTCTTGCTTCAGAACTCAGCTTAGGTTTCAAAATTAACTTGATAGTTATTCTTTCAATTCAGCACTTTAACTTAGAATTATAACCCTTGCTAGTAGTAGTTTGCGAGTACTTAAAGAGTACTCATGGCTTTTGTCCCTGGCTATTATCATGGCCAGACTATGAAGGAGAGTATCAAGATGATGGTCAGCAGGACGGCTATGATAACTAGGACTATCTGCCTTCGGCAGCATTGCTTGTGCCCCTGAAGATGGACCCCACCGCTACGCTATTGTTTATTTCCGCTGCTTGTTGTATTAAAGACTGGATAATGAGATCCTTATTTGTGTAAAACCTTATGTATGGTTTGTAATGGATGATGTACTATGATATCCACTCCGTTATGTCTCGCAAAAATGGTAATCCTGGGATTGCGAGGTATGGCATAACGGGAATCTGGGATTAAAAATCCGGGTGTTGACACTTGAACTTCTTACCTTGTGGAGCTCTCTCAGTATGCCATTCAGAATAATTAACCATCATATTGTCCAGAAGTTTTGTTGCAGCACCCAAAGTGATGGTCATAAAGGTACCTCCAGCAGCAGAGTCCAATAGGTTCATCTTTTCTTCTTTAATCTTTATGATCAGTAATGTGTTTTGTAAAGGCCATGTTCATAGCACTGGCATTAGGACTTTTAGCAAGCTTTTGTAGGAACTTAATGACTTCAGAGATATTGCAACCATCAAGATCAAAATCAAATTTATCATCTAGAGTAGTAGAACTATTACTAGCCTCAACACTAGTGGTGGTAATAGTAGAAACACTAATGTTTCTAGCAATTTCATCTTCTCTTTCCACTTAGCATGTAATTTAGCTAATAGTCTAACATTTTCATCAATTCTTACTTGTATAGCATTAGTAGCTGCAAAGGGATTCTCATTAGTTTTAGGTTTAGCAGCCATTTTATTAATCAATGAAGATTGAGCTTCAGACAAATATGATATATTCCTTTCAGCATTAGAAAGTTTCAATTGTAAACTAGGAATTTCCCTATTTAGACTCTCAAGTTGATGGCTAATGTTCTTCAAAATGGTAGATTGTTCCTCCATAGTTTTAGTAAATAGTTGATTTTGCTCATATTGCATTTGCATGAAGTTCTTAGTGGCTCTTTCAACTTCGAAAATTCTTCCTTCACTAGGTAATCCAGGATTTCCATTATAACCATAAGAATAATTAGGAGGGTAAGGCCTATAATTGTTACTACCATAAGCATTGTTGCCAAAATTATTATTTCTTATGAAGTTCACATCAACTTGCTCTTCTTGAGCAACCAAAGAGGCTAAAGGAACATTATTTGGATCAATGTGGGCTTTCCCATTAACAAGCATAGACATAATAGTATCAATCTTATCACTCAAGGAGGAAGTTTCCTCAACAGAATTTACCTTCCTACCTTGTGGAGCTCTCTCAGTATGCCATTCAGAATAATTAACCATCATATTGTCTAGAAGTTTTGTTGCAGCACCCAAAGTGATGGTCATAAAGGTACCTCCAGCAGCAGAGTCCAATAGGTTCCTTGAAGAATAATTCAATCCTGCATAAAAAGTTTGGATGATCATCCAAGCAGTCAGTCCATGAGTGGGACAATTCTTTACCAAAGATTTCATTCTTTCCCAAGCTTGAGCAACATGCTCATTATCAAGTTGTTTAAACTTCATTATTTCACTTCTCATGGATATAATCTTAGCAGGAGGATAGTACTTTCCAATAAAAGCATCTTTGCATTTAGTCCAAGAATCAATATTATTCCTAGTTAAGGAATTCAACCATTCTTTAGCTTTTCCTCTCAAAGAGAAAGGAAACAATTTCAATTTAATAATATCACCATCTACATCCCTATGCTTTTGCATCTGACAAAGTTCAACAAAGTTATTTAGATGGGAAGCAGCATCTTCATTACCAATACTAGAAAATTGTTCTCTCATAACAAGATTGAGCAAAGCAGGTTTTATCTCAAAGAAAGTATTTTCAGCCACAGGTGGAGCAATAGATGTGCTCATAAAATCATTGTTGTTGGTGCTAGTGAAGTCACACAACTTAGTGTTTTCAAGAGTAGTCATTTTTTTTGGGTTTTCAAATAAGAAAGCAAACTTGTAAAACTATTTTTTGTGTGTTTTTGATAAAGAAACCAGCAAACAAAGCAAAAGAAACTAAGCAAAACAAAAACAACAAAGTAAAGAGATTGGTTATGAGGGACTCCCCTTGTGAAGATGTCCTTGACTCCCCGGCAACGGCGCCAGAAAAATGCTTGATGGCTCAATGCACGGCGCCCAGAAAAATGCTTGATGGCGGTGTTCATGTAGAGCTCGTTGGGAACCCTAAGAGGAAGGTATGCTGAGCACAGCAGCAAGTTTCCCTCAGTTATGAAACCAAGGTTTAATCGAACCAGTAGGAGCAAGGAAACACCCCAAAGGTGTTACTAGTTGAGCTTTGGAAGGGCGCACTACTGGTGCTAGTAGCAACGTGGAGACCTGCACAACACAACCACATAACTTTGTCCCCAACTTGCGATGAGGTAGTCAATCTCACCGTGTTTTGCGAAAAACAAATGATTAAACGTATCGCATGGAAAGAAGTAAAAGGTTGTAGAAAGTAAACACAAAGCAGTAAAAAGTTTATAGATTGTATGTAAAAGACAAGGACCAGGATCCATAGTTCACTAGAGGTGGCTCTCCTTAAGATAGATAACATGCTGGGTGAACAAATTATAGCGGGGCAATTGACAAACATCGAGAAAGCAATACATGCATATACTAATCATCTTGACTCCTTTGAGACTTGATTGGGCATTACAACATAATACATAGACCGCCATCCAACTACATCTATGACTAATAATCCACCTTCAGGTTATCATCCGAACCCCCTCCAGTATTAAGTTGCAAGTAACAGATTATTGCTTTACGAACTGCGTGTAAAGTAAACAATACGATTGTTCTACGAACAAAGGATTGTTGTTTTCTCCCTAGTAGCAATAGCACATCTAGTACCTTAGAGATTTCTGTCACTTCCCCAGATTACCAGAGGCATCAACCCACTATCGAGCATAAATACTAATTCTTGGAGTTGCTAGCATCTACTTGGCCAAGATAGCTACTAACAACGGAAAGCATGCAAGATCACAAATAACAAAGACATGATAGAATCAATAATCAATCTAAATAGCATCTCAATATCCATCGGATCCCCGCAAACACAACATGCAGAATTACAAAAAGATGATCTTGATCATGAACGGAGCTCACAAGATCTAGACATGAAAGCACAAAGGAGGAGAACCAGCCATCTAGCTACTACATGGATCCGTAGTCCAAGGATGAACTACTCACGCATCACACCGGAGGCTTGCATGGTGATGAAGAAGGCCTCCAGGGTGAATTCCCCTCTCCGGTAGGGTGCCGGGAAGAGCTTCAGATCCCTCCCGATCTAGGGATGGAGATGACGGCGCCTACAGACTCTTTCGTGGATTTTTGTTCGGGCACTTAGGGTTTTCGTCCCGAGGGCAATATATAGGCGGAAGGAGAGGCTGAGGGGTGCCGGAGCGCCACACCACCTCGGGCGGCCAGGCCTAGCCACGTGGCCAGGTGGTGTGGTGGCCCCCTGGCCCCTCTCCGTCTCGTATTCTGGCACTTGATGACTTCCGGAAAAATAGGCACTTTGGATTTTGTCCCGTGCAATTCCGAGAATATTCATTTTCTGACTTTCCTGGAACAAAAAACAGCAGAAAACAGGCAGCTGGCACTGTGGCTCTTGTTAATAGGTTAGTCCAAGAAATCATATGAAAAGTACTCCAAAGTTGGAACAAAACACAAGAAAGTGGATATAACTAAGCATGGAACATAAAAAATTATAGATACATTTGCAATGTATCAGTATACCCAATTGTGCGGTGACCCAGCATACCACTGCGTGATGTAGTACACTATAGTCGTTGACATAACACCAATGAGACACCGTTCACTAGTATTACATCCCTCAGAGTGGTACAACAGAAACACAGCAGGTCCAAGACATGACTATAGATTACAACTCGACTCTTTACAAAAGATCCAGAGAACACTCTAGGTTAAAGAGAGAGAAAGAACTTCTTACAAAGAAGAACCAGAAATAATAACTCAGAAATATCTAGTAACTAAGACTAGCATCTAAACTATTTGGCTTGCCATTGCTGCTATTGCAATGCTCTATAGAAATAGGTTTTATGGCTAGAGAATCTACTCCTATCTAAATTGACACTTTATCTGCACTTCAGCTAATGTATATGTTTGACTTCATTGACTTTATTGCCAAACTTGAGCTGTCGATGATGGTTTCTTGAGCAGAAAGTGATGTTGACATCGTCTTCAATGGCATAAAACCTAGCAAGGGTTAAGAAGGTACGGTTGAGTACGGGCGTACTTAGCAAGTTCACTAAAAAGGAGTGTATGATGCACTATCTCTACAGCCATAGACCATAGGTCATAGGCAATGCAGGTTTTCGTAAGCATTTCTTCAAAGATTGCTTTTATTCTGAAAACTATGTCCGACAGCCTTCACAGGTTGACCAGAACTTCATGGAGTTCCTTTCCTGCAGCGTTCGTAGCTCCTTCCCGGAACAGGGAGTAACATGTCACAATTCTTACACTCTGCAGAGGTGTGTCACTTTTTCCACAAGAGACCTTAAGCTATGTTGCACAGCCGGGAGTATGTACCCGTTCAAACTTCCATGGTTTGAGGCCCAACTTAAGATCCAAGCCAATCGCTGCAATCTCCACGACCCCATATGTCTACACGATCCTCCGGAGCTGACTACACCTCTGTTAAGCCACCAACTAGGGCAAGCTATAACCAGGGAAGTTCCTGAAGACTCTGTAAGCAGCTCTGACTGGCGGTCACCATCAACTATGGTGAACTTTGACCCAGACAACATGCACAGATAATCTAGACACCTAGCTCGCGGGGAACTAAGGGGTCCCACCCATGTGCTGGATTCTCTGGAACTCCACGAGAAATCAACAGCCTCACGATAAGGTCATCTTGCCTCCATATGAAAGGGACAAGATACAACTGACTTCTCTATCCCATTCCAAATCTCATGGTTGACGCGTAATATACGGTGCTAGAATCACTGGAGACATTGGTTGTTAAGTCCTAGATGATACATTACTGTACAATGGCGTTTCCATTGCCAGTTATTATAGATTAGCTGATCACCCTAGATCAGTAACCAATATTTCTAGTTAATTGTGAAAATAGTGTTTTCGACCTTTTTGAAATGCAGGTGATGACACAGTTGAGTTACAAGCATAGAAAATAATCAAAGTACATGAGCAAGTTGTGAACTTGCCTTTTGTGATTGCAAGATTATGCACTCACGGTCTTCAAGGCAAAAGAAGATCCAAAATCTGGAAATAGCATCATTGGTCTGGTAAAGACTAATGTTTAAAGAAGCAAGATGCAATGATGCATAAATAATGTAATGCAATTTGAGAAACGTGAATCCCCGGAATAGTCGTATTTGAACTAGGTTTTGGAAACTATAAATGAGTTCTTTAGAATGTGTTGCACTTTTATACCAAATTCACACTTGTGCATCTTATTAAGGCTTGTGAGAGTGTGTGTGAAACAATAAGTAAATACAAAAAGTAATATGCAATACTAAAGCACTCAAATGGGTTATGGTATCTAAAATATTGCTTAAACAAGATTAAGAATCAATTAGAGCTTTTAAAGAAGTGTTTAAAGATTACTTTCAATGTTTCTTTAAAGAATAACTTTTGAGGAAAGATTACTTTTACAAAGTAAAAAGTACTTAAACTTAAGGCTAACACTTTAAGGTTTTCTTATTAGCTAAGCTTATTAAAAAGGAAGACATTACTACATTAAACAATCATAATATAAGTGGTGGAAATTTGCATGTATTGAACAAGGCATTATACTGTAGATGGTTTACCTCTTAACATTCCACAAGTTAGAATTTAAGTTTTATTATTTGAATAAGATGGTATTTTATTAAAGTTATAAGTGAATAGGATTCTTGTGATGAACAATATACTATTTCAATTGATTTTATAATTGGTAAAATCTTAAAATAACCTTAATTTGAGATGATAGTTTTAGCAGATATATTGTAAAATGGTTTGATCTATTTTAACTTCACTTAAACATTAATTGACTTGTTATTACATTTTTAGACTTCAAACAAATAATGCTAGACACAATAGTAAGGATTTATATATTTTTAATGAATTAAAATAAAAGAAAAGGGTTTAAATAAGATTTATTAGACCTTTACCTTTTATTTTACTTCAAAAGTATGAGTTGATATTTTTAGTGGGTAGATTTTATTTTTGTGATCATTTTGGTATATTATAAGTATTTTTGTGAATCTTAAATAATAAGATATGATTTCATAAGTTTATTCACTTAACAAATACTTAATAAATAATAAAAAATTATATAAGTGAAATAAAATAAATGTAACAAGTTTGTAAATGTAGATTTTGTTTTTATAAGAATTTTGATATATTATTTATATTTTTCTTATTTACCAATATTAAAATATGAATTTTCAAAGTATTATTACTTATAAAATCTTTACTAAATAATATTTATATAAATAGTTAGCATAATAATATTTGATAATGAGTTTATATTATAGAGTTTATTTTTCTGAACATTTTAATATATTATATGTATTTTTCTGAATTATAAAACAAAAGATATTCAATTTTTAAGATTTAACTATTTTCCTAAATTCTTAAAATGCATTATATTTAAACCTATATTGTTTTATCTATTTTACTAACAGAGGAAACTTTTCACACCCAGACCTAATCTAGACCAGTGGGGTCCGACCACATCGTGACCACCTAGGCAAAGAACAGTCAAACGGCTTTTGTTACTAATCCAATTCCTACCCAGGTTCAATGACAAACGGGCCCGGAGCCACGTCACTTGCCACATGGGCAAAGACCAGTCATAAGTGATGTCACCTCGTTGGTGCTTGACGTCACCTCGCCGGAGTACGACGACAACACTAGGATATGGCACTAGGGGCAATGCAAAGCGGTGCGTTCGAACAAGGAGACTGAGGTGAACTTGTGAGTGGTGTCGCCGCTTGCTATTGGTCACCGGGACTACTCCGGCGACAACCACAAGCAGCAAACGATGGCGGAGCATGTCGCGGGCTTGGTTTACAGCGATATAAAGAGAAAGTAAAGCACTAGCATGCTCAGCGGCTCACCACAAACGCGATGGAGGGGTTGATTTCACCGGAGGAGGTCGGAGGCGACGAAGGGGTTGCGGCGGAGCTCCGTCGATCGTCGGGAAGAAGCAATCAATTAGAAATATTACGAGCTCCCCGGCTTGCGCAGACTAGGGCAACATAATGAGGACTCCATGGCAGTCACTCCAGTGTGCTCAAATCGGCGAGAGGTGGCCGGAGACGGCGAGGACGATGATCCCCGACGACGCTAGGGTTTTGGTTCCTCGGTGTGTGAGTGTCACAGAGCAAGAGAGAGCGAGTAAGGAATGGGATGAGGACGAGCAGGGCATCCGGTGGCGTCCTTATCCTCTCCCGGGGGTGGTGGCACGAATCTCCACGCTCGCCGGCGATGAGGAAGCGGCCACCGAGCTGCTTACAACATCGGAAGGTCGACGCCGAACAAGGAAGACGACACGAAGCGGTACCTAGGCCTAGGCTGGTGCTGGGCTGAAACGAAGTGAGCGAGAGATTGAGTGACATGCACGCGGCGATGGGCAGTGAGGAGGAAATGGGCCGTGGGCTAGCACTGCTGCGCGGGTTTTTTCCTTTTTCTATTTCAATTTTTCTGCTTTCAAACTCCATGTTTATTTCAAATTCCAACTCCTTTAAGCATTGAACTTTTTATACAATATTTCAAATGTTTTTAGAGGACCTAATATTAGTTGATTTCCTAATCTTGTTAGTGTGTTACAATTTCCACTTATGTATATATAATCTTGTTTATTAAACAAAGTAATTAGGGTTTAGGGTTTTGTTGCTCATATGCAAATCTTATAGAAATTATTCTAGTTTCACTTGATAATCTGAATAGTACTGATTTGAGATGTTTATCCATGTATATAGAATCTTGTTCCTACTTATCTTCATAAATGATTTATCTAAATACATTATATGGAATTAATCTTTGTGGTTTGATATCTCCACATGGAGTGGAATACTGGAATTACTTAGTAATGGAATCATGATAATTTTATCATTCTAGGTTCCTATTAGTGTTTAAGACAATCAACTAGACAAGGCTTCTCAAATTACCTCTTGGTTATCTAATTACATCTTGGAAACTTTAGTTGTCCAAGAGGTATTGTTCAATAGCTACCTAGGAATAGGAAATGATTTCACTATCCATTTGATTCCAGGGTCTTGAATAATACAGCAGACATGGGTCTTGTCATGTCTTGATATATTCTTGGTTAAGGCTTCTAAAGAATCCTTACCTTAATACCTCACTAAGGTTATCTTTAAATAAGGAAGTCCTTTCCTAAATACACTCTAGATATCTCTCTTATCTTATTCACAAAGATCACATCTTCCTGAATAAGACAATCATCAGACTCCACCATATCCATCATCATATGATGACATGGTCATGCCACTTCAACATTACTCCATTCTTACTCCTAGTATATAACTCTTCTTAATCAACTAACATTGATACACCTATCAACGGAGCTACTGCTAACTCCATCTATTAACCTCCTTAACTTCATCTTGCAACTACTTCCAAGGTTTGCAAGACTACAATCCTTACTATACATACAAAGGATATCAATCCTTTGAAATAGGTATAGTACTACTCCCATAACACCAGTTGTCCTTATATTAACTTGGTTAAGCTACTATGCCTCCAACTACTCCATACAACTCATCAAATACTTCATCATAATCTAGCTTGACTTCTAATGATCAAGCTCGATGATTCAACTTACTAGGACTTGCCTAACTTGTCATATTCATAACTCTTCTTCAACACCTAGTCATCTATTCTCAGGTGACTTGAGAATAAGGACCACCATCATTTGATCAAACCAAGCTTAGGCTTCTATTTGTCTGATCAAGATCTATACTCAACTAAGTAGTAAACTTGTATTAGTCTCTCTATAGACTTATCTTGTTAAGCAAGCTTATTCTAAGTCTATATCCACTTTTCCTAACAAGATTGTTATCTAATGTACTAATACAACTAGCTTTCTCATAGCTCCTCAATTACTAGCTCAACTCTTGGGTTTAGGTACTGCTTCTAGTTAACTTATGAGTGAGTTAACTCCTTCAACATCAAATGGTTTGATCTCCACTAAGGATCACATTCCATTGATGATGGTACACTCAACCATATCTAGTTCTTCCTTCGGATTAACTTACTTAAGGTATTTGGAAGGTCAACACAATAGGCCAAAGGCTATGAGTCAATAAGTTCTAGATCAGGAATTGATCACCCAATATTGATGATCCATAGACACTAGGACTTGGTCAAATAGGATTGTCATCTATTAACATGACACTAAGGGTATGTGATGGATGGTCTTGGCTTGACTTCCATTTCTACTCTATTTGTAATTAGAGTAAATGTTCAAGAACTACCATGATACCCATGGTAGGAATAACTATGGCATACAAGTGTTTCAAGATTTAGTTATAGAGTTTCTTTTACTTAAGTTATAAGCTTAGCTTGATATACATAGTTTATGGTAGGTAATATCTTAATATCATCTTTAGAATATTAAGTATTCATCCTTGAGTTGTGGTATGGAATACCATCTAATGATCTCTAGAAGATCCAGTACTCCTTATTAAATAGTGTGTTGTGACTTAGTTTTATTACATTTGATCTACCCTTAGATCAAATCATATTACCCAAAGATAGGTTTTAGCAAAGGTCATATTGAAACTTATCGCAGTCAACTTGATGATCTACTTTAGTTCCACCAAGTTAAGAGAAGCTTCAATATCTTTGACAGGTTTTATTTAAAAGCGCGAAAATTATCTGGATTTTCTATGCATGAATGCAATGCACACACCTGTGTTCAACTTATTTCTAAGCTCTAATGCTGGGACGTTACAAATTGTTTCCTTGGGTACCCCACAAAGATGCATTTTTCCGATTTGGGTTCGAGTTTGTCAGGCTGTAGTTTCTTGATGTAAGCCTCACATCCCCAAACTTTCAGAAATGACAACATTGGCTTCTTGCCATACCATATCTCATATGGGGTTGTCTCCACGGATTTGGACGGTGCTCGATTGAAAATAAAAGCAGCGGTTTCTAACGCATATCCCCAAAATGATACGGACAAATCAGTCGAAGACATCATGGACCGCACACTATCTAATAGAGTACGGTTACGTTGTTCTGACACACCATTACACTGTGCTGTTCCGGCTGGCGTAAGCTGTGGGATTATCCCATAGTCCTTTAAGTGATGTTAAACTCATAACTCAAATACTCGCCTCCCCGATCCGATCGAAGATGCTTGATTCTCTTGTTAAGTTTATTCTCTACTTCCTTCTGAAATTCCTTGAACTTTTCAAAGGTTTTAGACTTGTGTGTCATTAAGTAGATATATCCATATCTACTCAAATCGTTAGTAAAGGTAGCAAAATAACGATAACCATTGCGCGTTGAGACACTCATTGGTCCACATACATCCATATGTATGATTCCCAGTAGGTCTGCATCTCTCTCCATCGTGCCGGAGAAGGGTGCCCTAGTCATCTTGCCCATAAGGCATGGCTCACATGTATCAAGAGATTCGAAATCTAATGATCCAAGAAGTCCTTCTGAATGAAGCTTCTTCATGTGCTTTACGCCAATGTGACCAAGACGGAAATGCCACAAAAACATGGAATTATCATCATTATGCTTACAACATTTAGCATCAATATTATGGATGTGAGTATTGCAATCAAGATATAGTAAGAATAAACCATTACTCACAGGCGCATGAACATGGAAGACGTTATCCATATAAATAGAACAACCACTTGTTCTAGATTTAAATGAATAATGATCTTGCAACAAGCAAGATCCACTTACAATATTCATACTCAATGCGGGTACATAGTAGCAATTATTCAAAACCAGAATCAATCTTGATGGCAGATGTAGAGATAACGTGCCGACGTTCACCACATCGACTTTCGTGCCATTGCCGACGCGCATCGTTACCTCCTCCTTCCCAAGCCGCCTCTTACTCCGCAGCTCCTGCTAGGAGTTACATATGTGAGCAACATAATCGGTATCAAATACCCAGGTGTTGCTCCTGGCGTTGGTAAGGAACACATCTATAATATGTATATCACATATACCTTTGTCTTTGGCAGCTATCTTGCTAGCTTTCTTGTCCTCAATGTACTTGGGGCAATTGCGTTTCCAGTGCACATCCCCTTTGCAGTAATAGCACGTGGTTCTGGACCTAGGGCCGGGCCTTGTAGCCTTAGAGGTGTTGGTAACTGCTTTACCATCCTTCTTCGGCTTGTTGCCCTTGCCCTTTGTCCCTGATCTTTTAAAGTTAATGGTCTTATTGACCATTAACACCGTGTGCTCTTTCTTGATTTCTACCTCAGCAGTTTTGAGCATGGCGAACACTTCAACAAGGGTCTTAGTCATCCCTTGCATGTTGTAGTTCATCACAAAGCTCTTGTAGCTAGGGGGCAGCGAGTGCAACACCCTATCAATCGCAAGCTATTCCGGGATTTTGCAATCCAGAGCATTCAAGCGCTTAACGTAGCCAGACATTTTGACTACGTGCTCACTAATGCTGCCGTGCTCTTCCATCTTGGCAGAGAAGAAGAGTTCAGAAGCATCATACCTCTCTGCACGAGCCTGTGGAGCAAAGACAGCCTTGAGATCTTCAATGATCTCAAAAGCATTCATCTTCTCAAAATGCTTTTGAAGCTCCGGCTCCATGGCATAGAGCATTCCACTTTGGATGAGGGAGAAATCATCCGCCTTGGACTGCCAAACATTCTTTTCGTCCTGGGAGGCAGAATCTGCAGGCTTAGCTGGAAGCTCAGCCTCGATGACATAAGTCAACTTGTAGGGGACTAGGAGGATCCTAAGATTGCGGAACCATGCGGTGAAGTTGGTTCCATCAGTTTTCAGCTTGTCCTTCTCGAGGAAAGGGCTAAGGTTGAAGGTGGGTGGGCGAGACATCTACAATGGATTTGCAAAGTGTTTAGACCATGTTCATAATAATGAGTTCAAGTTTTAATTCATGTTCCTAAACTAAAACAAAAGAACTCCCACTCAAATGAACACCCCTCTATTCATTTCAGTGATCACATGATCCCAATCCGCTGCACCTCCCCTGATCGTCACGGCCATCAGTGCAGTTTCAAAGGTGGACATTCCCCAATGTCGATCACATCAACCATGTGATTCATGCTCGACCTTTCGGTCTCTTGTATTCCGAGGCCATGTCTACACATGCTAGGCTCGCCAGTTCTAACTTGTGTGTATCCGCAGTGCAACATGGCTTTACACCCAGCGTATGCGAACGCAAATATGTCTGACACCCGATCGTCACAGCCTGCCTCATAACGGAGAACTTTCTTGGTGGTGCACACACAAGGGGAATACGAAGACTAGAATTTTGTGAGGGATTATCCTATTATGCTACCGTCGTATATATTATCATACTAGGATAACAAGATGCACACAAAGGTACTTCATAAAGTAAAGTGCCATGACGTGGTTGCAGCTTCTTGATCACCATCGAGAGCTCCAATGGAAGTTTCATAAACTTGTCATTGCCATGTCACAACACTAGCCCCTATGCAAATCAAAGATAGACTCCTCTATATTATCTATTGCATGTTTTACCCTACTTTAGGGCTTTCGCGGTAGAACCCCTTCCCACCTACGAACGTAGAGCCACAACATGGATTCAATGATTGTCGTTTTACTTCCCTTTTCAGGGCCCTCCAATGTCGATGCCATATCAACTACCGTAGAGAGACAGACACCCCCCTAAGCCACTTTGATATGTGGACCAGTCTCGTGAATCACCACATGAGGTCGGTTGGGGGCCGCTTCATCAAACAGTGTCGCGATATGAACAAGAACATAAAAGAGGGTAGCAACTAGAGAATCAATGCCCACATATTTCTATGTGTTCTATCCGTACGACATGTCTACCCATAGACCCGCTCTGATACCACTGAAGGGTTCCGTAGCAGAAAACAAAAATTTCTATCTACACGAACACTAATACCAGGATCTATACTATGTAGACATATGTAATGGAAGAGGAATATTGTATTCATACCTTTGAAGACCGAGGAACGCCTTACGCAGGAAGGTGTATATTGATGAAGCTGAGAAGCTCCAAGCACCCCAAGTGTGGTGGCTCTGAAGTACTACACACGTCCGGTGTAAGCGGCGTCTCCCGGGCTCCGATCCAGCCGATTAGCGGAAGAAGAAGATGCCAGACCAAAGATCACACGACGGTAGTGTGAAGGTGGAGAACTCAAATACCTCGAGGTCCTCCCCAATATTACGAAGAAGTCCTCAAAGGAAAATGAGAGAGAGAATGAGAGAATTGGATGCCTCCAAAGGGGTGGGGGACACCCCTATATATAGTAGGAGGGGGTGCACCACCCAGGGGCTAGGCGGTGTGGGACTAAACCCCACACCCGCCAACCACCTAGGGGCTGCCGCCGGCCCTAGGTGGGCCCCACTTGGGCGGCCCACCAAGCCAAGGCTGGCCAGCCCCCTCTCCCTAGGCGCCTTGCCCTATTAGGCCTCCCTTTGGGTGAGGCCCATTAGCATTAAGAAGCCTTTAATAATAAAATAAAAAATATATTTAATATTAATTCTCCAATTAACATTCAAATACATATATTATCATATTCCTTTACTCCGGAACTCCTTCCGAACCCCTTCTGATCACCATCGGATGTTACCCAGAACTATTCCGGTTTCTCTCTCTCTATTTCTCCTACGGTACCTCATCTATCCCTAAGCGCCCCCACCCTTAAGCGTGACATCCTTCGGTTTGGGAACACTCCGAACATGATTGAGAATCCTCTCATATTAATGATCATCAGCGGGACCTGGATGCCCATGATGACCCCCGTGCATTCCATCAATCATATCGCTCGAACCGTGAATAGTCGTTTCACGTTCCCTTTGCCACTTGATACCTAGTTCATCCGAGACTTGATCTTTGATATATCCATACCTTAGTTCGATCTCGTTCCCATGTTGCATTCCGTGACCCAGTCACATGCTTGCAAGCTTCGTTAATGCAACGTCACCGAGATGGCCACATATGTATCTATCCGTTACATGGACTAGCAAATCCTGGTCTTGATATGTACTCCTCTACGTGCTCCTTTGGGAAACCTGAGTGGCACCTTTTTGATCACCCAGTCACGGTATGATACTTGATAACCATCTAATCTCCCTCCAGAACGGTGATTTGCGTTATCTCACAGTCTAAGGATCAGGTTGCGAGGTTTCATGCGTTTTATCATCAATGGTGAACTTTGTAACTAGCTCTCATTGAGATACAACTATCGGATGTTTGTCTATCATGTCATTCAACCAATAACATGACCTCATTGTCAATTGGCATAAATGCCCATGATCTTGAAACCCAGATCATCCTCATGATCAATGAACTAGTTCGCTAGAGGTAACTAGAGACACGATTTGTTTACATACCACACATGTATTAATGTTTCGTATTAACACAGTTATAGCACAATGAAATGTATTATGAACATATAGGAGGTATATCAAACAATACACTTTATTATTTGCCTCTAGGGCATAACTCCTTCAAATTACATCATGTTTTATATTATTATTTTGCATTGTAGTTGTAGGATCTTGGAATTTTACGGCATTCATGTGCACATTTTATGTCCATTTTCACAAGGATCAGGACAGATGATGGATAAAATGGACACAACTCTTGGAGCAGTTGTATTGGGGAGAAAAGGAGTCAAAAACAATGTAAATCGCTTATTTGGGAAATATCAATAACACTAGAAGAAAACCTGAAGCGATCGAGGCATCCAGAGGGTTTAACGACCAATTATATGGCGGGAATAATTTTCTGGCCGTATAGTTCCCGCTGTATAGTTGGAGCTGCCACCGCCCCCTCAAACAGTTTCACCCCGTGGAACTAGATCAGAGAGACGACATACAGAACAACTAGAAATCACCAAAACCTCACCTTCGGAAGGCATCTAGAGGGGGAACTCGTCCACCGGGGATCCTTCTTCGCCCTGCGCAGATCCAGGAGGCTAAGGCATCAATCTTCATCATCAACCGCTGCATCACCACCATCTCCATCCATCCCATCTACATCTTGTCTAGATCTTGTTGTAATTTCCGTACTCGTTGTGGATTTATACAAGTACTATTCATATATGATAGATTCCATTGTTATTGCCATGATGTTGATTGCCTCCATGTCTCAGTAGATCATTAGTTCTTGGGGAGATGGAGAAACCCTAGCATGAGTCTGAAATAAGATAAAGTTTATTATGATATTCATCGTTGTGACCATGTGTTAGATTGTCTTCATCTTGATGTTGGGAGAAGTCGACCTCTCAATATTTGCCTCTTGTGGGGACTTGATGGAGGGAACTACTTGTTGGTAGACGGAGGTGTGTTAGCACTTATAGTGACTATAAAGCTATTGGCACCCCTTACGTATCAACTTGGGAACCGAGGAAACTCACGGAACACTATCCATGCCATGGGATACGTCCTACGGGATTAAGTCCCTTAATAGCGCAGTAATTCGATTGATGTCGATTGCTGACTGCTGTGGTTATGAGGATGATATGAGAAGTGGTTGCTGCCTATTTTTCCAAATGCGGAGTTCCTCCCACACATACACAGTTGAGAATGTTCATGACAATAATCTTTACCTTAATTCTTTATAAATGCTAGAGGTGTATCCGCTACTCCCTAAGAACGCCTTTTTCCTTATTATAATTCCAATCTCTTTTACATACGCGATACTTACTTTCTGTGTTCAGTTGTTTTACTTTACTTATTGTTCTCTGATACCAAAAACCAAAAACACCTTTTTATACAATATTCGCATTTTATCTTGTTACTTAGAACTTTATTTAGCATTTCTATTGTAGTATTTAATTCAAGAGTTATTAGACTTCAAAAGTTGCTCTAGAGGAAGAGAAAGTGCTTCAGGTTTCTCTTGGGTATAAGATTGAATCTATTGAAGAGTCACATGATTCAATTGTTTCCAAACTCACTAAAGAACGTGACCATGCTTGTGCCAAAATAAAAGTGCTTGAAGAGGAAGCACAAGCAACCAAAGAATCTCTTGAGGAGACTTTTACTCTAGAAATGTCTAAAGTAAGGGGAACCCATGATAAAGCTCTTAATGTGGTAATTGATCTCAAAAGAAAATATAATGAGCTTGCCATGTTGTCTTCTTATATTAATAATGATGCTTGTGCTACTAACTCTACTTCACGTGAAGCATCTATTTTAAAGGAGAATGTTGAGCTAAGGGCTCAACTTGCTTTGCTAATTAGCAATTATGGGAAATTAGAAGAAAGGCATGTTATGCTATCAAGCTATCATGAGGATCTTCTAGCCTCCCATGATAAGCTAAATTTAGATCATGAGGCAATTGTGTCAAAGGTAACATCTAATGAGCCTCATGTAGACATTAACACTATTTCCACTACAAATACACTATATCCACTACAAATTTCATACTGCCATGTGCTAGTCCTAGTAATTCATCATCTCATATTATTGCTACATCTTATGATGAATTACATTCCTTGCCTTGTTGCTCTAACAATAAAGCTTCTACTTCCTCTAGTACTCATGTTGTTACTAACCATGTAGAGGAAATAAAAGACCTCAAGGACCAAGTCACTTCCTTGAAGAAAGAATTAGTAAAGAGTCATGAAGGTAAGTGCAAACTTGACAAAATGTTGAGTATACAAAAATTCCCCAATGACAAGAGTGGACTTGGATTCAAATCCAATGTCAAGAACAAGTCCACTAATAATAATAAGTTCAAGAGCAACAAGAAGAAGGGCCAAGAACAAGTCAAGAATTTGGCCAACATTGTTTGCTTCAAGTGCAAAACTGAAGGGCACCATGTTATATCTTGCCCTTTAAAGAATAAGCCCCTTGGTGAGAAACAAAAAGGGCAGCAGCCTCAAGTTCAAGGTCATGATCTATCTCAAGTTGAAGAAAGGACACTTCCCAAGAAGAATCAAGCTAATACTCCCATGGTGGAAAAAACAAGTGAAAAGAATTGGAAGAGAAGAATTCGCTACTTACGCCATGAAAAGGGTCACGTATCTTCCTCATGCACTATTGGTAATTCCTCATCCATCCCTATCATGATTGATGATGTTTATTCTCTTCGGAAGGATGAGGTTGGTAATGTGTTTGCCAAATTTGTTGGTGCTCAAAGTGGTGTCAAGAAAAGAACCATTCGGGTTGCCAACCTATTGTGACTAACTTATTAGGACCCAACTTGGTTGGGGACCAACAAGCTAAAACTTGATTAATAGGTTCTTTGTTGGAGGGAATTGGAAACTTGTCTACACCATGAAGAATTAATGAAACTTCATCAATTATAACTTATTAAGCCATGTCTTTTGGATTATCATATCTCTATCATATATCCATTGCTCCTCCTTGTGGTAACATGTACTCAACTCATTTACATTGAAAGTTATTTTCCCCTTGTGCACGTGTTGGTTTTGTACCTTGCATTTATTTTGTATATGTTGTGCTTCCTACTTGCTTAACTTGGGAAATCAAGTTGTGTACGTTGTCTTGCACACCATGTATGTGTGTTGTGTTTAATCCTATTGCATCTTGTTTATATTTTTGTTGGATCTTGTGAGAGATTAGTGGACTATCCCATTTTGGGGAGTGTGATGTCCTATGGGCAAATCACAATCCTAAATGTGTGTACACGAGGAATACCACTTAGAATTGATATTTTAAGATTATTGATACATTGCAAATGTATCTATAATTTTTGATGTTCCATGCTTGGTTTTATCCACTTTCTTGTGTTTTGTCCACACTTTGGAGTACTTTTCATATGATATCTTGGACTAACCTATTAACAAGAGCCACAGTGCCTGCTACCTGTTTTCTACTGTTTTTGGTTCCAGGAAAGTCAGAAAATGAATATTCTCGGAATTGGACGGGACTAAAGCCAAAGTGCCTATTTTTCCGGAAGTCATCAGATGCCAGAGTACGAGACGGAGAGGGGCTAGGGGGCCACCACACCACATGGCCACGCGGCCCAGCCTGGCCCGCACCAGGGGTGGTCTGGCCGCCTTCGGCACCCCCTCGGCCTCCCCTTCCGCCTATATATTGCCCTCGGGACGAAAACCCTAAGTACCCCGATCAAAAATCCACGAAAGAGTCTGTAGCCGCCATCATCTCCATCCCTAGATCGGGAGGGATCTAAAGCTCTTCCCGGCACCCTGCCGGAGAGGGGAATTCACCCTGGAGGCCTTCTTCATCATCATGCAAGCCTCCGGTGTGATGCGTGAGTAGTTCATCTCTGTACTACGGATCCATGTAGTAGCTAGATGGCTGGTTCTCCTCCTTTGTGCTTTCATGTCTAGATCTTGTGAGCTCCATTCATGATCAAGATCATCTATTTGTAATCATACATGTTGTGTTTGCGGGGATCCGATGGATATTGAGATGCTATTTCAGATTGATTATTGATTCTATCATGTCTTTGTTATTTGTGATCTTGCATTCTTTCCGTTGTTAGTAGCTATCTTGGCCAAGTAGATGCTAGCAACTCCAAGAGTTAGTATTTATGCTCGATAGTGGGTTCATGCCTCCGTAACTGGGAAGTGACAGAAATCTCTAAGGTACTAGATGTGCTGTTGCTACTAGGGAGAAAACAACAATCCTTTGTTCATAGAACAATCATATTGTTTACTTTACACAAAGTTCGTAAAGCAATAATCTGTTTGCAACTTAATACTTGAGGTGGTTCGGATGATAACCTGAAGGTGGATTATTAGGTATAGATGCAATTGGATGGCGGTCTATGTATAATGTTGTAATGCCCAATCGAATCTCAAAGGAGTCAAGATGATTAGTATATGCATGTATTGCTTTCTCGATGTTTGTCAATTGCCCCGCTGTAATTTGTTCACCCAGCATGTTATCTATCTTAAGGCGAGCCACCACTAGTGAACTATGGATCCCGGTCCTTTTCCTTTACATACAATCTACAAACTGTTTACTGCTTTGTGTTTACTTTCTACAAACTTTTACTTCTTTCCATTCGATACGTTTAATCCTTTGTTTTCAGCAAAACACTGTGAGATTGACAACCTCATCGCAAGTTGGGGATAGAGTTCTGTGGTTGTGTTGTGCAGGTCTCCATGTTGCTACTAGCACCGGTAGTGCGCCCTGCCAAGGCTCAGCTAGCAACACCTTTGGGGTGTTTCCTTTCTCCTACTGCTTCGATTAAACCTTGGTTTCATAACTAAGGGAAACTTGCTGCTGTGCTCATCATACCTTCCTCTCGGGGTTCCCAACGAGCTCTACATCAACACTGAGCCATCAAGCATTTTTCTGGCGCCGTTGCCGGGGAGTCTAGGACATCTTCATAAGGGGAGTCCCTCATAACCAATGTCTTTACTTTGTTATTTTTGTTTTGCTTAGTTTCTTTTTTGCTTTGTTTGCTTGTTTTGTTATCAAAAACATAAAAAATTAGTTTTACTAGTTTGCTTTCTTATTTGAAAACCCAAGAAAATGACTACTCTTGAAAACACTAAGTTGTGTGACTTCACTAGCACCAACAACAATGATTTTATGAGCACACCTATTGCTCCACCTGTGCCTGAAGCTACTTTCTTTGAGATAAAACCTGCTTTGCTCAATCTTGTTATGAGAGAACAATTTTCTGGTATTGGTAATGAAGGTGCTGCTGCCCATCTAAATAACTTGGTTGAACTTTGTGAGATGCAAAAGCATAGGGATATAGATGGTGATATTATTAAGCTTAAATTGTTTCCTTTTTCTTTGAGAGGAAAAGCTAAAGAATGGTTGAATTCCTTAACTAGGAATAGTATTGATTCTTGGACTAAATGCAAAGATGCTTTCATCAGAAAATACTATCCACCTACTAAGATTATATCTATGAGAAGTGAAATAATGAAGTTTAAACAATCTGATAATGAACATGTTGCTCAAGCTTGGGAAATAATGAAATCTTTGGTAAAGAATTGTCCCACTCATGGACTGACTGCTTGGATGATCATCCAAACTTTTTATACAGGATTGAACTATTCTTCAAGGAACCTATTGGACTCTGCTGCTGGAGGTACCTTTATGACCATCACTTTGGGTGCTACAACAAAACTTCTGGACAATATGATGGTTAATTATTCTGAATGGCATACTAAGAGAGCTCCACAAGGTAGGAAGGTAAATTCTGTTGAGGAAACTTCATCCTTGAGTGATAAGATTGATACTATTATGTCTATGCTTGTTAATGGGAACGCCCATATTGATCCAAATAATGTTCCTTTAGCCTCTTTGGTTGCTCAAGAAGAGCAAGTTGATGTGAACTTCATAAGAAATAATAATTTTGGCAACAATCCTTATGGTAGTAACAATTATAGGCCTTACCCTCCTAATAATACTTATGGTTATAATGGCAAGCCTGGATTACCTAGTGAAGGAAGAATTTTAGAAGTTGAAAGAGCCACTAAGAACTTCATGCAAATGCAATATGAGAAAAATCAACTATTTACTAAAACTATGGAGGAACAATCTACCATTTTGAAGAACATTAGCCATCAACTTGAGAGTATAAATAGGGAAATTCCTAGTTTACAATTGAAACTTTCTAATGCTAAAAGGAATATATCATATTTGTCGGAAGCTCAATCTTCATTGATTAATAAAATGGCTACTAAACCTGAAACTAATGAGAATCCCTTTGCAGCTACTAATGCTATACAAGTAAGAATTGATGAAAATGTTAGACTATTAGCTGAATTACATGCTAAGTGGGAAAGAGAAGATGAAATTGCTAGAAACATTAGTGTTTCTACTATTACCACCACTAGTGTTGAGGCTAGTAATAGTTCTACTACTCTAGATGATAAATTTGATTTTGATATTGATGGTTGCAATATCTCTGAAGTCATTAAGTTCCTACAAAAGCTTGCTAAAAGTCCTAATGCTAGTGCTATGAACATGGCCTTTACAAAAAACATTACTGATCATAAAGATTAAAGAAGAAAAGATGAAACATAAAGCATCTATTCCTATAAAACAAGAAGATGGTCGGGAACCCATCATTAATATGAAAGTGAATGACTTTGATTTCAAAGCTTTATGTGATCTTGATAGTAATGTTTCTATTATGCCTAGAAGGATTTATGATATGCTTGATTTGCCTCCACTTCAAGATTGTTATTTGAATGTCCCACATGACGATAATGCTAAAGAGAAACTCATGGGGAGTATTAATGATGTTCTTATTATAGTTAACAATGGCTATGTCCCCGTTGATTTCTATGTTTTGGATGTTGAATACAATGCTTCTTGTCCTATTATTTTGGGAAGACCTTTTCTTAGAAATGTTGGTGCCATTATTGATATGAAAGAAGGCACCATTAAATATCAACCCCCACTCAATAAAGGTATATAACACTTCCCTAAGAAGAGAGAGAATATTTCTTTTGCTTCTCCTATGAAAACAAAATTTGGTCTTAATGCTTCTTCATTTGAGAACACTTGATTCTTCTTTTTGCTTCTTATGCCTAACTTAAAGGCGTTAAAGAAAAGTACTTATTGGGAGATAACCCAAAAGTTTTAGATGCGTCTTGGAGGTTATTAATAACCGCTCCTTATCCTTTTTATTTGCTTTTTGTGCCAAGAGTAACCTCTAATGAGAGAGAAGTAATGATTGGGAAAGTTGCTGTCCCAAAACAGATTTCTGTGCTTCACCATAAAAATTCTTGTAAAATCTCCGAAAGTCTTTTTGAGGCGTGAATTTTTGTGCTTCTGCCCCAGGTTGTTATCTAAGTTTCGTTAGTTCAACACTTTTTGATTTGAGCAACAGAAGATCTTCTAAAAAACTCGTCTTTACCTGCTGGTCTGTTTTGACAGATTTCTGCCATTTTCTGCATTTGCTTCTTGTTGGTTCCTTTTTTGAGTTCTTTTGGGGAATTGAGCTTTTTGAGGGAAGTGATACAGTAGCTATTGTTATAATGGAAGTTTTATTGGTGTTGGAACTGAACCTTAAGACCTTTTATCTTGAGTGCACTAATGTTGCTAATAAAGATTGTGTGAAGTTTTGAATGAAGGAAAAATTTCAGGTGTATGGAAGGAATGAGTAATGAGATGAAGGATGGACTAAAGCTCAAGCTTGGGTATGCCACGTGTGTCACCCCAAGAAATATCCAAGAAGTACAAGCGTCAAAGCTTGGGTATGCCCAAGGCATTCCCCTTCTTCATCAATAAAAATCCCAGGTTTCTTCCAAACGCTTTATTTTTATTGTTTCATGCACAATTGTGTTGTTCTTGGAGCGTCTTCTTTTTCATTTTCATTTTATTTTTTCATTTGCTTTGTTTTCTTAGTTTTCTGAATAAATTGGTTGGACCCCCTCTTTCATACATTGGTTTGTAAAGAGTTTGGTTTGGTTTGGAAAAGAGTAGGAAAGTTCATACTTATGTGGTAAAAAGAGCTCGTTTTTGACTGTAGCCTATGCTTTGTCATGCCATGCTTGATATTGTTTTGACTTTATGCTTAGTATTCTTTGTTGTAGCATGATTTGTTATAAACAATTGAGATTGCTTAATGTTCCTTGGATAAATCATGCGTTGTTTTAGCATAGTATAGTGGTATTCTCCTTTGATGCTTTATTTGGGTTGACTTGGCACATGCTCACACCATGTTATGACTATCTCAAGTCACCATAGCCTTTGTGATCCTTTAGTTTTCAACTTGTAGTATCACTTTATGCTTTGATCAATGATATTTTGTTGCTCTGCATGATTATGGCCATTATTGCTCTCTTAGTTTGTCGCTCCCAGTCTTTTGCTAGCCTCCACAACCAAGTATGAGTTCCACTCATGCATCCAACTCCCTAAAACAAGTTATTCCAAATATTCCACCATACCTACCTATTAGCATATGCTATTCCAAGTATATTCATGCTTTTGTTTACCTTCCAAATTAAACTTGTTATGATAAAACTAGTAATTAAAGCTCTCACGAACTTGATGGCACACTTTACTTTTCTTGCCCTTAATAAACTTGAACCATTGGGTCCTTCTTTGTTGCGTACATGATTGCGCTTTATAAGTTGAAATTAGCAGAACCATGTACCATGGGGAACGCTTTCAACATTGCACTTGTACTTTGTACCCCGTTGATATCATGTTATTTTGCTCACAGATCCCGGTGGTGTGAAATAAAAGTGGAACTTGTAAGATCATGGAGTTTGTATGTGTATTAGAGAAACGCCTGGGCCGCTAGCCTAAGCCATGCCTAATCATGGTGGAAACTTTCAACATCACCATAATGAGCACTCTATGAAGCATCCTCAATAAAAACCTATGCAAATAGCAAATAAAAAGATCGCTGAGATGCTCATTGTCTGCTTGCCTTGTCATTTTGATTATGGGATAGCTCCTGTATCATGTGCAAGGGGTACCCCATTGGCGGTTCTTTATGATACACATGTACTTACAATGACAAGAGCTTACTCGTGACTAAAGTTGAGTAGCATGAGGATCGGTCTTCGTAAGTAAGGGGCATGAGATTTGGGTTTATAACTTGTCAAGCATATCCTCTTAGTTGTGTAACTTTAACCTTAATCACCTTAAAGATGCTTATGATAAGGGCAATGAGAGCTGAAAGCTATAAGTACCATAATTTTTGGAAGCTCTTTATGAGACTTGAATCCCTGCTTCCTTTTATAAAGGCCTTTCTTCCACCATTATATTGAGTCTCCACCTTCTATCTTTATGCACCTACTTTGAGAGCATAGTGGCCATTCTTAGTTCTATGTGCATTGTCCCAAGACTAGTTGATTGATGCATAACTTGATATTGCTTGTTTTTAACTATTTGTATCTAGTCACTCTTATGAACTTTGAAGGTGTCCTATGCATTTATGTTTTGCTACTCTATGAGGGACAAGCTGAATGCTATTATGCTATGTTTTCTTTATGTGAAACAAACAAACGTCTTGCAAAGCATTGTTATTCATGAATCTTTTGTTTGTGCCTTTTCATCTTGCATCATAGTTTCTTTGTCTTATTTCTAGAACTTTGTCTTTCATATTATGATTGAAGTACTATGATCCCAGCTTCGAATGTTTTACAAATACTTTGATCAAGTCTTTGATGGTGCATGTCACCTCAAAAATTATTCTTTCTTTTTATCACTTACCTACTCGAGGACGAGCAGGAGTTAAGCTTGGGGATGTTGATACATTGCAAATGTATCTATAATTTTTGATGTTACATGCTTGGTTTTATCCACTTTCTTGTGTTTTGTCCACACTTTGGAGTACTTTTCATATGATTTCTTGGACTAACCTATTAACAAGAGCCACAATGCTTGCTGCCTGTTTTCTGGTGTTTTTGGTTCCAGGAAAGTCAGAAAATGAATATTCTCGGAATTGGACGGGACTAAAGCCAAAGTGCCTATTTTCCGGAAGTCATTAGATGCCAGAGTACGAGACGGAGAGGGGCCAGGGGGCCACCACACCACCTGGACGCGCGGCCCAGCCTGGCCCGCGCCAGGGGGTGGTCTGGCCGCCTCCGGCACTCCCTCGGCCTCCCCTTCCGCCTATATATTGCCCTCAGGACGAAAACCCTAAGTACCCCGATCAAAAATCCATGAAAGAGTATGTAGCCGCCATCATCTCCATCCCTAGATCTGGAGGGATCTGAAGCTCTTCCCGGCTCCCTGCCGGAGAGGGGAATTCACCCTGGAGGCCTTCTTCATCATCATGCAAGCCTCCGGTGTGATGCGTGAGTAGTTCATCTCTGGACTATGGATCCATGTAGTAGCTAGATGGCTGGTTCTCCTCCTTTGTGCTTTCATGTCTAGATCTTGTGAGCTCCGTTCATGATCAAGATCATCTATTTGTAATCATACATGTTGTGTTTGCGGGGATCCAATGGATATTGAGATGGTATTTCAGATTGATTATTGATTCTATCATGACTTTGTTATTTGTGATCTTGCATGCTTTCCGTTGTTAGTATCTATCTTGGCCAAGTAGATGCTAGCAACTCCAAGAGTTAGTATTAATGCTCAATAGTGGGTTCATGCCTCTAGTAATCTGGGGAAGTGACAGAAATCTCTAAGGTACTAGATGTGTTATTGCTACTAGGGAGAAAACAACAATCCTTTGTTCATAGAACAATCGTATTGTTTACTTTACACGCAGTTCGTAAAGAAATAATCTGTTGCTTGCAACTTAATACTGGAGGGGGTTCGGATGATTACCTGAAGGTGGATTATTAGTCATAGATGCAGTTGGATGGCGGTCTATGTATAATGTTGTAATGCCCAATCGAATCTCAAAGGAGTCAAGATGATTAGTATATGCATGTAATGCCCAATCGAATCTCAAAGGAGTCAAGATGATTAGTATATGCATGTCAATGGCCCCGCTTTAATTTGTTCACCCAGCATGTTATCTATCTTAAGGAGAGCACCTCTAGTGAACTATGGACCCCGGTCCTTTCTTTTACATTCAATCTATCAACTGTTTACTGCTTTGTGTTTACTTTCTGCAAACTATTACTTCCTTCCATTCGATACGTTTAATCCTTTGTTTTTAGCAAAACACGGTGAGATTGACAACCTCGTCACAAGTTGGGGACAGAGTTATGTGGTTGTGTTGTGCAGGTCTCCATGTTGCTACTAGCACCGGTAGTGCGCCCTGCCAAGGCTCAGCTAGCAACACCTTTGGGGTGTTTCCTTGCTCCTACTGGTTCGATTAAACCTTGGTTTCATAACTGAGGGAAACTTGCTGCTGTGCTCATCATACCTTCCTCTTGGGGTTCCCAACAAGCTCTACATCAACACTGAGCCATCAATTATCTAATCTCTATGTGGTATCTCATGCTCATGATAAATTCAAATTCTAGCATGTTTATTAATTACCTCTAGTTGAATATTATTTGCCTCTTGTTGAGAAGAAATGTTTTATCACATTATGGGGGGGTAATATGCTTTGTGCAAATTACAAGCCATGGAAATGTGTACATTTTAGGTTGTGTCACATAGAATTGATATTGCAAATCATCTAGCTCCTATGTGGCACATGAGCTCAAACAAGTTCTTTTTGGTATAATGCTTTTATTCCTTATCTTCTGGATCTTGTTTGTAAGAGATTTCCTTGGTATGGGTTTCATCATATATGAATTCTCATATCTAAGTTGGCAATTTTTTTGCCTCTAGTTATCCTAATCATTGCTTTGCATGATTGTTTAACTAGCTGAAACCCTCAAGGATCTCTCTCATGTCTTGGTTTTCAATTCCTGTCTTTTGACATTTGCTATCTCGTTGTGAATATGACCTTGCATATATTTGCTATCTACCACCGGGAAATATCTGCGAGTCCCTTGTCCTTGGACAGTCGAAACTATAATATGTGGTAGATCTTATTGTTAATTCTTACATTGGCATTTGCTTTAGTTTCCTTATCTGTTGCCAATAATTTGTTGTGTTTTGTCTCCCTTGTCTTCCTCGATTCCTATGGATCTTTCTTTATATTGAAATCGTTTAGTGCTCTAGTTTATGTAGGTAGGGATGATGATCCCATGGGTGTGCATTTTGTATTCAAATAAAAAATCTTAAACAATGCACTAATCATGGGGGAGTTCTCCTATATTATTTGGAACACTCCTTTTATGCTTCTTCATAACGTGTTTTGATCCATATCATGTTTTATGTCTTTGGAAGATAAATCTTTTCTTTGGTACTTTGTGCCATATTGAAAAGTGTTGAGAGTTTGGTTTGTGTTGGAACCATTTCTATTTTTTCGGGAGTTGATTTTCTCATTCCATGTTTTCTATTCGACCTTTTAAATGACATAAATCATTGAGCATTTGTGTTTCTATATTTTTTTTGCTCTTTGGCATTTTGCCTTGTTCATTTGTTGAACTTGGGGTCTATCATGTGTTGATTTGGTCTTTGATATAAGTTGGACAACCATTAGTCATGTCACACTTTGGTGTGTCTTCTTGGTTTTCTTGGTGTTTTGTTCAATGTTTCTTGAAAGGCTTGTGCATGCATACTTACTATATGTATATGTTTTGGCATGCTTTCTTTCCTTGGTCCAATATATAGGGTTAACTCCACCAAATCCTAATTAGCTAAGATGTGCATGAAATTCAATTTCATATCTATATGCACATATTTATCTGGAGTTGGTCCTATGTATTGTAGTGTATCTATTTTTTTGTATCCAATGAGTTTGGGTACATTTTGTACTTGAATGTTGTTATAGGTACATTGGAGATACATTGGATGCTTGTCTCAACTATAAGGAAGATGTGGTGTTTAAATGAAAATTGGAGGCAAGATAACATGATCAATAAACTCATATCTACTACATCCTATCAATGATATCTCAGTAACAAGTATCCTCCTCATGCATACTTTTCTATCATCCAACCTTGTGGTTGCATCTTAGCATGCTTTCTTCTAGTTTCTTTTGATGTGGTTCTTGCAAGTTTTTATTGGATCGTATTTATTGTAATGTGAGTAAGTTGAGATGAGTGTATATTTTTGGGAGTATATAAAAATCATGTTTATGATTCACCAATCCCACATATGCCAATCTAGCAATTATATTGCCTATCATTTCCTCAAGTGATCGCATGTGCAATATGGATGAATTTGCAATGTTTATTCATTCTTTATGATACTTGTTGCCATTCCCAATGCATTCCAACTATCTATTTCCCTTGTGATATTTCTGATGTATTTGTTGGTGTTTGAAGGTCATTGATGTACAATAAGATAAATTTGAGCCTTTGGCCATGCTTTCAAGTAAAAATCTTATGGGCATTGTCTATGACTTTCTTTTGGATATCTTGTTCGTTCTTGAGTATCCATTTTGTGTGTACATGTTTCTTTGTGGGTGTATATCATCATGACTGTTGTCTACCTAGAAACTTACACACATGAGTATGGCTACATCTCTAGTTGATATTCAAATCCTTTGGAGTCCACCTTGTGTTCTTTTTTTATTCTTTGGTGGCTCCAAATTTTTTTTGCCCATGAGTGCTTAACCTCTTTATTTGCATCTTTGGGCACTCATATGTGATGAAGAAAGTTGATCTCTCATGCCTTTGTGTTTCTGTGTAAGTTTGGCGGAGTGAGGATTCGATGTTTGTGCACCTTGTATTCAAATGCAATTATTATAATTGGTGCACAAACCTTGGGGAGCTTCCCTAATTTATCTAAGAACACACATTTGCTTTCTTGTACTTTTGTGTGTGTTTTGTTTGATTATGGGGAGTTAGGATTCAATAATTGTGCCCTTTGTTTTGCATAAACCTTGGGAGCTTCCTTTTTTCATCTAAACACTCATTTGCTCTCATTATAATATCTCGTCCTTTGTGGTTTAAGTGATATTGAGGGAATCTAGATGCCATGTTTGTGCATATTGTATTCAAATGAAAATAATAATTTGTGCACAAACCTTGGGGAGTCACCTCGTATAATTTAGATCACTCTCTTTTCGACCTTATCATGATATCTATCTTTCTTTTGGTATCTTCCTTTTGTGAAGTGGTTATTTGTATCTTTTGATTGCTTGCTTCATTCGTTGGTGCTTCTTCAATATTTTATTTCTTTGCAATCTTTGGATCCTCAGTTTAGTTTGATTTCCTCCTTGTATTCATCATTAGATACGTGCATTGGATTCCACTCATATTATGAGCAATGCACACCATATGGAGGAACTCTCACTAAATTGGTCTCCTAACGTTTTTCACCCATTTCGGCAATCAATGCCAATGGGGGAGAAGTTTTAGAGGGTTTTAGGGAATTTGGCTATGTGTTTTGAGTTTTGTACTTAAACACTTTCCTCTTGTGCTTTGCATCTTAGTGTGTTGCTTTGCATCTTTAATATATATAGAAAACTCCACCACTAGTAATGGTTCGCAATATATGCATGAAATTCAAGTTCATCCACACGTGCATAGATTGTGGGGATTTTTCTCTATATATTGTCGTTGTAATAACATCACATACTTGTGTAGTATTTCATGTTAAGACAACCCTTTTTTGGTTAATTCCTTATATAAACCCTCTCAAAGGGATTGTCATCAATTACCAAAAAGGGGGAGATTGAAAGTGCATGTGTGCACCCATGTGTGGTTTTGGTAATTAGTAACAATCTTTATGGACTTATGTTTGCATTGAGTTTTACTTGTAGGATTCTTCCATAGGCAATGCTTGAACCATATGTTGGCTTCAAGGTTGGGAGAAGCAGAAAGTGAAGAAGATCAAGTGTTGACCAAGGTTTCAACGAGTGATCTGGAGATTGGTCAAGTGAGAGTTGAGCCTATGGAAAGTGTGTCTTGAAGAATAAGATGGAGTGATATCTCTTGTGTTCCTTCAAAACACCATCATGATGAAAAAATAAGAAATGAAGTGCAAGTTCAAGATGATCCATCTCGAAGAGATCATTTTCTTGAAGGTTGCCATCCTATGACGTTCATGGATATGTGAAGATATTCCCAAAAGAGAAGATCTACCATAGTGGAGTATGAGGGAGCAATTTGCAAGTCTTCACCAAGCTAGCGCAATCAAGAAAGGTGTTCCATCTTGAGGTAGATAAGATTGTTGTCATCAAGCTCAAGTGGAATATGCGCAAGGCAAAGGTATGTTCTTGATACAGTTTCTTTCTTACCGGTCTTGTGGTGTTAGTTAGAGAGACCGGTTTATAGGATAGATAGTCGTACTATCAAGAGGGGCTCTCGAGTGAGTAACTTGATCATATCCTTTGGAGAGATCTCAAACCTTTGCATACTTGGTATCATCTTTCTTGGTTCTTATTTGGTTCTTATCTATTATAGGATTTAGAGCTCGTTTTAATCTTCATGACAAGATCAAGTTTATCGAAAACGGATTTCATATGCATTCTCTTTTGCATTTTCACTATTGGAGGTTTTACCGGTTTGTATTTTATAGATAGGTTAAACCTTTCATAATTTGGTTCTATCCTCCCTTGATGGAATATAATGGTTCCCTACATGATCTTGTAGATCTTTTTGTCCTCTTTAAAACAAACCCAAGATCATCAAAATCGGAGTCCGAATGCAAAAGTTATGGTTATTTTTGTATTATTGTTTCTGCCAGTTTTGCCTTGGCCGGAATGTCCGGAGTGAAAACGCCGGATACTCCAGTGTCGCGTAGAAATCTCTGATTTCAGTCATGTGGGTGCCATTCAGATGTCCAAATCGAAAACCATCCGGAAACTGGCCGGAATGTCCGGCCCGTGCGCTCCAGAGCTGCAATAGTTGAATTTTGGAGGACCTATATAAGGGGCCCTTTTCCCCAATGGTTATCTACCCATTCTTGCAATTTTCCCCTCCATTTTTGACCTTCTTAAGCTTGCTATCCCTCAATCTCTCCTATGATTCTTTCATATTCTTGAGGGATTTGAAAGAGGAGATCTAGATCTACAACCACACCAATCAATCTCTCCTCTAAGTGAGGGGAACATCTTGGGATCCAGATCTTGGAGTATTTTGTGGATTTCCTCCATCGTTCTTCCTCTCTTAATCCCCCATAAGCTTTTGTAGCTTTGGTGGAATATGGGAGTGAAGGACTTGAGCACTTCTTGTGTTCTTTCCATTGCATTTGGTGCATCGTTTTGAGTTCTTGGTGATGATTCGATTGGGTGAAAGGTGAGAAGCTTTTTACTCTTGGGTCTTGGAACCCTAGACGATCTAATTGTATTGCAGGTTTGTGGATTACTTGGGGGCTCCAGTTAAGTTGTGTAGCTTTCCCCAAGCTTGTTTGTTGGGAGCCTCAAATTGAGTTGTGGAGAAGTGCCCCAAACTTTGTGCGAGGTTATGGATTGCCACCGACAAGTGCACCGATAATGGAGAGTAGATCAAGAATTTTGTGGCGAGGTCCATAGGAGGATAGGGTGAGGCCTCTCGTGGCCTTGGTGGTCTTAATACCGCCCAACCCTCCAACGGGACGCACTCCCTTGTTGGGAGGAAGTCGGTAAAACATCGCCATCTCCGTGTTCCTTGGTTATATCTATACCCGAGTTATTTACTTATGCACTTTACTTTGTGATAACCTTCGTGCTTGAAGTCTTATATATTGCTATCACATAGTTGCTTGTCTTGCTTAGCATAAGTTGTTGGTGTACATAGGTGAACCATAGTATATATAGGTTTTGTGCTTGACAAAGTAAATGCTAGTTTTATTCCGCCTTTGTTAAGCCCATCTCGTAAAAGTTTTAAACCGCCTATTCACCCCCCTCTAGGTGGCATATGTGTCCTTTTCAACTAGGCATCCCTTTAAGAAGAACAAAGTCGATTATAACTTTTGTCTTAAAACTCTCCAAGTTGTTGTTTAAGCTCAACCATCTAGTTTAGGGGTATCTAATACAAATCCTTAAAGAAAAGAGCAGTTCGGTGAACTAGCTTGATCAAGAACTCGACGACACGGTCATGCGGCTACATGGAAATACTTCTAGTAGACATCTAGAATATCATAAACCACCGATATGTCATTTAGTTCGAGAGGAAACTTGCTAGATAAGGCAAGAAGACATAGTCTCAGAGCTTCGGCACGAGCCTAACTCTTTGACCGAGGAGAGTGCACCAGAATAACGGACGTGATGGCACAATCATCCTTTGCTTAGTGATAGGACTAACCAATCACACTAAGAATGAAACAAATTTCCTTAGAGTTCAAATCAATAATGATTGCTAAGAATATCATATGGCCACATTATTACGCACACAGATCGTTCACGAGCACGGAAGCTTGGAGGAAGGTGGATAAAAATATGTAAGAGCATCACTTAATTAAGGGAGTCATGTAACTCAGAACAACCTCTTGATATAAAGGAGTTATGATACTTCAAAGTAGAACATAGTAGAAGCTAGTTAATGCCTCTTGATTTGTGGATTACAACACTTGGACTTGGTCCTAGAAATGACGAGATACTGGAGTTTGCTTCTCTTAACATCCCGAAATGAAATGTCTGATAGACCACAAGAGTATCTTGCATTGGAAGACACCAATTCACATTTACTACTTGGCTACCAATTAGTAGAAAAAGGCTGGAAACAACAAGGAGAAGGAACATGCTCATGATAGAATCCCGAGATGCGGATGCATAGATTATCAATCTTTTGAAAACCAATGCATAGAAGGGAGATGTGGCAGAGTCACGAGTATAGATGCGGGACTCATAAGGAGTACTCTTGTCGTGATATATTTGATTCCATTAAGGAACACCTACCATAGCATGTCATAGGGGAAGTCCTTAGTTGTCACGATTCAATCACGACAACAACCATAAGCTTGAAGGCTATATTTTTAATTAGCCATCCTGAGATAATGCTTGAACATTAAGAACAAGGTCCAAAGGAATGGATCTTCGGTTAAAGGTCAGCTTCATGTACAAGATTCACAATGCTAGAATCTAGCACAATCAGGGATCTTCGGTTCAAGTACAAGGGTTTCAAAACCGAGAAAGGGGTAACTACTTAGTAGTACAAAGGGTACTACAAGGTACTACCTCTGTTTGGGATTATTAGTCCTAAGGGCCAAGTTGCTAATACCAAGGCACTCCATAACTCTCTCTCTCATTAATATATACATGCACCAATAGTTTTACATGCATGAGAGAAGTGAGAGGAAAAGGAGGACATGCATTGGACCATAGAGACTAATAAATGAGATAGCTCTTATAATTTCAAACAATATAAAAAATCTCTTAGGACTAATAATCCCAAACAGAGGTAGTAGTAACCAGGAGGCGGCTTCCAAGAGAAGAAACAACTTCTAAAGTACCCAAACAAATGAAAAGGAGGCACACAAGGTGAAAGGAAACCTCGAGACCTAGAATACAACACTATGGAACCATTAACATGATGTTGTAGGTCCATAAGATAGAGAGATCATGATGGGAAGGAATCCCTCAGCTAGAACATAATAAAGGGAAACAAGGAACACTCACACACCAAACTCTAGAGAACTCAAAACTAGGTCAACTAGTTGAGAAACGACATGCTAAAAAAGGCACCTAAGCTTTGAAAGACAAGACGAGATAACAAAACTTTTCAAAGGCAACATAAGGTAAGATGACCCAGAGTTAGAGCAAAACTAGATAAGGATGAAAAGAAGCATACTAGAGTTTTCACAAATACTTTTCATCTTTGAAATAGTTTTTTGCAAACACTAGACTCAACATCAAGCAGTAGAAAGGTTTTCTTACAGACGGTACTGCTCTGATACCGAAACTGGTGTCACCCCTCGGGATCAGGGCTAGACAAATCCTAGACCTCTGTCTGATATAAGCCTAACCTAGATCTCGGAAGAGTACAAAGAGAGAATTGGCAACACAACAGTGACCCCAGGACACAAAAATTATTAAAGCAAGCTCATAGCTGAGCAAAAAAACAAAATATTACAAGCAGAGGACACTGACCACAAACATCAAACAACAGAAGGAAAATTATGCTTCTAAGTATAGCAAACTTAACAAATGGCCTAAGATGCCTGAAGCATAACGATGACGTCTCATCCATAGATTCCAGGTTGCCGACCCGGAACCCTAAGCTACTCGTTGATGTCAATGCCGTACTAAAATCCTCTTCTATGGTAACACTTGCTTTGTATAAAAAGTACCAACAAGGCAAGGCTAACAGTGTGTACTCCACAAGACTTATGGCTGGTGGACTTATGTGCATAAAGCTATCCTTTTTTGTAAAAGGGAGAGGAGTAGAATCTCGACTAAATAGATCATTTTATAAGGGGTAAGAGAGCGTTGTCTCTAGATTTGATCTTCTTTGATATCCACCAAATCTTTATCAGCTGAACCTACTAACTAGGATCACCCCCTCGATCCCTAAGGAAGCATCCTAAGCACACTTTACTTACTTGCCAAGTTTTATGATTAGGTTCAAGTTCTCTATGATCATCACGTCTATTCCCAACTCGTCCATAACCGTGGACATGGCTTTTTGAAAAGATTAATACCCTACAGGGTGTACAACTTTACCCACACGTATCAACCAACTCTTAATGCCACTATAGATTAGCCCTCTTCCTTGGAAGGCCGGAAGAGGGTGGTTGACCATGACCTTTACCTTGCTTTCGCCGAGACCATGAGTCATGCCCTAAGTAGATGCTGCCATAATGGGTTGAGTCCCGAAGTCGGTCCCTAGAGATGTGAACAAGGTTTAAGATTATAGAGGCCGTGCCTCTCTTATTCCCGACCATGCTTACCTACCTGTCATGAATGTACCTCCTTCACCTCCTTCAAGAACAACCAGAATGCATATGTCGAATGGAACGCCCGAACTATGTGACTCATGGAATCTACTAGGCAAGTTAGTTGGTTGAGGGGGTTTCCGGGCCCTCATGTCGCTGTATGCTTGTCTTGGTTCAAGAAGCAAGAACTCAAAATCCTAGTGGTGGCAAGTATGGGACTGCAAAAACCACAACCCACCATGGCCTCCCATACAAGCCTTAGCATGTTTAGTTTACATATCTAATCATACCACGTCATCATGTTCAACTAGGTTCATTCATAGCTCTGATTTATCAACCAAATGGACCAGCGGTAACATCTAGGCATGGCTAAGCACAACATATATAACAGCTCTAGCATCGCTCACAAGCCAGACCTTAGTTATGCTAGGAGCTATGGATCAAGGAATATAGGCTACAAAGGAAACACGCATCAGATAGGATTACTCTATCTATCGATAAAAGACTTTGGAATTGTATGCACATGGCAATACTTGAAATGCTTTCGAAATCAGAGGATTATATCATGTGTGGGGCTATGCTTGCCTTTGCCTATTGATACCCAATGCAGAACTTCAGGTTCATCTACTTGGCATAGTTCGTCAATAACCTTCAATGGTGTTGATCTTGATCTTCACTCTTGGACTTGATCTTGTTGCTCACATCAACTCCAAGGTATACCGAGAAGAAGCAGAAACACCGAAAAGTAAAGCAACAATCAACACATGGCATCAATGCAATGCTCAAACAAGTATGATGCTATGACAAGTTAAAGGGTGCTGAAATGTAACCCTAATACATGCTTGGCAATTTAAGCGGAATTCCAGGGGTCCAAACCCTAATTCAAGGAGAAACCTCAGAATCACCTACGGGGGTTCATTTTGTTCTTCTATTAAACTTGTTAGTTGAAGTTGCTAAATAATGCATGATTATGATGCTATTATGTAGATCTTATTTTTCTGAACATTTTGATATATTATTCATATTTTTCTGATTTAAAATGAATTAGTTATGAATTTCTCCATTTTTAATTCATTTTAAATCATTTTTGGAATATTGTAAAAAATTACACATTGGATAAATATTTATATTTTCTAATAACCAGAAAACATTTCTGAAAATGTTTATATTACTTTAGAGTGGACCCACCTGTCAATATTTAATATATTACATAAATCATTTATAGAAAAGATAAAATAGAAAAGAAAAGGTTTAATGACACCATGATGATGTCACCCCTGACGTCATCAATGGAGGATCCTAGGTCGTGCTCGAATCTGGCAATTTTGAGCGCATCTAGATGTGCGATTGGGTGCGTTAGAACAAGGAGATGACAGGGCGGAGAATGGTGGTGACTTTGCCCAAAGATGGTCACCGCAACAGGAGCACGGTGGTGTCTAGCAGCGGAGCTCGGTGGCGCACGACGTGCTGGAAAAACAGGAAGCGAGAAGAGCAAGGGAGGTGATATGGGGTGGCCCGATCTTCTCAACAAGCACTTGTCGATGATGATGGTGGATGATAGATAACTAGTGTGTAGCTATGATCTCTCCCGCTCGAACCCTGATGCCAATGCAACAACTCTCGAACCTTGTAGGATATTCACAACACCACACTCTTGCGCACGCAGCCGTCGACCACAAACGGTAGTTTGCAATCTACTAATTCCCAGTGGAACAACATATCACACTCAATTGCAATCGGTAGAAATCGATCATAAGTAATTCCAAAGGTTCTATGAAAGAAACAACTCCAAAATAATTTTTACATGGTCTAAACCCTAAAACTAGTGTGCCCCATCTATTTAAGAGTCTTGGGGGTGCGATGGCCAAGGTGGTGACCGAGTTGGTCCCACACAACTAGGGATACAATCGACCCAACATGGGTTCGGACTATGCCTCTGCCGTGGCAGAGTTTGGCGCGGTTTGGCTGCCGCGGCAGCCTGCCGTGGCAGAAAACTAGGGCTTTTCTCTGCTGCGGCAGAGAACTTCCTCCACTTGTTGATCTTCATCTTTGACAGCTCCTTATGCTTCCTTCCTCTCCTCCCTCACGCATTCTTCATTGATCAACACGCCATGTTCCATTAGCTCCTTGCTTCGTGCTACGCCTTCTTGATATGGGGTGGACCGATCTTCTCAGCAAGCACTTGTCGATGATGATGGTAGATGATAGATAACTAGTATGTAGCTATGAACTCTCCCGCTTGAACCCTGATGCTAATGCAACAGCTCTCGAACCCTGTAGGATATTCACAACACCACACTCTTGTGCACATAGCCGTCGATGACGAACAGTAGTTTGCAATCTACTAATACCCAGTGGAACAACAGATCACACTCGATTGCAGTTGGTAGAAATCGATCACAAGTAATTCCAGAGGTTCTATGAAAGAAACAACTCCAAAATAATTTTAACGTGGTCTTACACCTAACTATGTGTGGCGCCCCATCTATTTAAGAGTCTGGGGGAGGCGGCCAAGGTGGGATCCGAGATGGTACCACCCAACTAGGGTACAAACCGACCCATAAAGGGTTTGGCCTCAGGACTATACTGTGGCAGGCTTTGACTCGGTTTTGCTGTCGCGACAGCCTATCGTGGCAGCAAATCTGCTCGTTTCTATGCCACAACAGCCTGCCGTGACAGAGAAAAGTGGCGTTTCTCTGCTGCGGCAGAGATCTTCAACCATGTGTGCTCCTTGCGCTTCCTCCCTCTCCTCCCTCGCGCATTCTTCATTGATCAACACGCCATGTTCCATTAGCTCCTCGCTCAGTGCTACACCTTCTTCTCCCAAGTACCTGATAATGCAATAATTCAAATACTTAGGTAGTATAAAATTCTCATTAACTAAAACATCTGGCTCATTAAGAAACAAGTTCACCTGTTGTTCTAGTAGCTTAGCACGAGCTCTTGTAATTGGTCCAATCCTTATCTCATTGGATTGATCTTTCTTTGCAGCAGCTAGAACATCCTCAGTAGCAATTGGGGTAGGTGTAACTTTAGGGATGTCCTCATCATCTCCCCCCTTCAAAAGGCGTCGACCCTGACGCTCCAAGGTCTTCTCCAGCATATGGTGATAAATCATCAACATTGAAACTGTTGCTAGCTCCACCAAACTCCTCAATAGGTATATCAACTGAGTAGGCATTGTCATTATTTTTGGCTAACACCTTGTAAGGACCAGCACCACGTGGCTTCAACTCGGACTTGCGAAGTAGTGGAAATCTATCCTTGCGTAGATGCACCCAAACCATGTCGCCAGGCTTGAACAACACTTCCTTCCTTGCTTGATTCCTTGCAGCAGTGATGTTCTTGCCTTTCTTCTCAATAGCCTCTCGAGTCTTCTCATGAATCTTCTTCACATATTCAACACGTTTTGATGCCTCCATATCAACTCTCTCATGTAATGGCAAATGCAACAAATCAAGTGGCGTCCATGGCTTGAAGCCATACAGAACCTCAAAAGGATAGTCGAATGCACAACCCTGTTGTATGCAAACTCAACATGTGGCAAACACTCTTCCCACTCCCGCAAATTCTTCTTTATCATGGTCCTTAGCAGCTGTGGCAGTGTTCGATTCACCACCTCCGTTTGACCATCTGTTTGGGGATGATATGTAGTGCTAAATAGTAGCTTCGTTCCCAGCTTCCCATAAGGTCTTCCAAAAGTAGCTCATGAACTTCACATCACGGTCATAAACAATCGTCGTAGGTACTCCATGTAATATCATGATGTCCCTGAAAAACAGGTTAGCAACATGCGACGCATCGTCGCTTTTGTGGCAGGCAATAAAATTAGCCATCTTATAGAACCTATCCACTACCACAAATATAGAATCATAACCTCTCTGAGTTTTAGGTAAACCTAGCACAAAATCCATACTAATGTCTTCCCATGGAGTAGTAGGTGTAGAGAGAGGTGTATACAAACCCAGCTTGGATTTCGACTTGTGGCATGTAATACATCGGCTCACAAATCTATACACATCACGCCTCATCTTGGGCCAATAAAAATGATCAGCAAGCATGAGCAATGTCTTCTCACACCCAAAGTAACCCATCAAACCTCCAGCATGTGATTCCTGCACTAAGAACAAACACAACGATGATTCTAGAATACATAGTTTGTTAGCTCGAAACAAATATCCATCATGTATATGATACTTACCCCATGCGTTTCTAAGAGCACACAAACGATATGGTTCATCAAAATCATGGTCAGTTGCATAAAGTGCACAAATACTCTCTAATCCAGGAATTTTAACATCAAGATTGGTTAATAACATGTTCTTCCTAGACAAAGCATCAACAACAACATCTCTTTTCCCTTCTTATATTTAATGATTTAAGGAAAAGACTCAATAAACTCAACCCATTTAGCTAATCTTGTATGCAAGTTTGACTGAGCTTTCAAATATTTCAATGCTTCATGATCAGAATGTATGATAAATTCTTTTGGCCACAAATAATGTTGCCAAACTTCAAGTACTCTAACAAGTGCATACAATTCCTTATCATAAATAGGATAATTCAGTCTAGCACCAGTAAGTTTCTCAAAAAAATATGCTATAGGGCGACCCTCTTGCATCAAAACGCCACCAATACCTATACCACTAGCATCACGTTCAACTTCAAATTGCTCCGAAAAATCAGGTAATACAAGTAATGGTGCAGAAGTAAGCAAAAGTTTCAATGTATCAAAAGCAATATCTTGGGTCGCGCCCCATACAAAAGGAACACCTTTCTTTGTCAAATCATTCAATGGTGCAACAATGGTGCTAAAATCCTTCACAAAGCGCCTATAGAAACCAGCTAAGCCATGGAAACAACGCACTTGACTTACATTCATGGGAGTAGGCCAATTCTGAATTGATTCAGTTTTAGATTGATCTACCTCTACCCATGATTAGATACAAGAAATCCCAGAAATATGACCTTATCTTTTGCAAATGTGCACTTCTCAAGATTAGCATACAGTTTATTATCACGCAACACTTGCAAAACTTGTCAGATATGATTACAATGTTCAGTTTCGTTGTGGCTATAAATTAGTATATCATCAAAGTAAACAACCACAAAATGACTAATAAAATCTCTCAAAACATGATTCATTAATTGCATGAATGTACTAGGTGCATTAGTAAGACCAAATGTCATAACTAACCACTCATACAAACCAAATTTTGTTTTGAAAGCAGTTTTCCACTCATCCCCTTCTTTCATCCTAATTTGATGATTACCACTCTGCAAATCAATATTAGAGAAAATAGCAGCACCACTCAATTCATCTAGCATATCCTCTAAGCGTGGAATAGGATGACGATATCGAATAGTGATGTTATTAATAGCTCTACAATCTACACACATGTGCCATGTACCACTTTCTTAGGCACTAAAATAACAGGAATAGCACGAGGGCTAAGAGAGACACGAATGTACCCTTTATCCAGCAACGCCTATACTTGTTTCTCTATTTCCTTTGTTTCTTCAAGATTGGTCCTATAGGGTGCATGATTGGGAAGTGTGGCGCCAGGGATCAAATCATTTTTATGCTCAATACCACGCAATGGAGGCAATCCTATAGGTACATATTTTGGAAACACATCCTCAAAATCCTACAAAACAGAAGAGACACCAAGAGATATAGGGGTCATGTCGTTAGAAACCAATACCTCGCCCTTATACATGAGCACAAGCAGCATGGCTGTAGGATCCTCACGAAATTCTCTCATATCTTCCTTGGTGGCTAATATCAGAAGATTAGGCACTCTCTCACTTTTCGTTATATCACTCTATTTAGGCTCAATTATATCATGAACAGCTGTCACATTATCTTGCTGAGCTATATGATCATCCTTCAAATTTACTTCTATCTTCTGACGAGAATCATTCACAATGTCTTGTGGTGTCATCGACTGCATAGTAATCTTCTTTCCTTTGAATTCCAAGTGATAAGTATTGGCACGGCCATTGTGTTTCACATGGCAATCATAAAGCCAAGGCCGACCCAATAGAAGATGGCAAAAAGTCATAGGAACCACATCAAAGTCAATAGAATCCTTGTATGGCCCTATTTGAAAATTCACACGTACCATATGATTTACCTTCATCTCACCATTGTTGCTCAACCATTGTATGTAGTATGGCTTGGGATGAGGCAAATAAGTCAAATTCAGCTGGCACATAACTCCTTACTTGCAAGATTTCTACAGCTACGTCCATCAATAATGACCTTGCAAGCTTTGTTAGGACAAACTAGAGCTTTTGTTTGGAACAAGTTGCAACGCTGAGATTCATCAATAGGTTGCACACTAAGTATGCGTGGAGACACCACAATAGTTGGTGCACGCTCAGGATAAGCATCAACACCATCCTCGCCATCATAATCAGAATCAGCATCAATCTCATCTCCACTCTCATACTCACCTTGTTCATTGACAAACATCACCTTGCTGTTTGGACAATATTTCTTGTAATGTCCTCTACATCCGCAAGTATGACATACCACATCGCAAGTACACGTAGTTGACATATTGGAACCCGAGCTAGCAGCAGGAGCAGCGGGCTTCCGGGCATTAGAACCAAATGAAGACATAGGTGCTGGTTTGGCCGATGGTGTAGGATGGCTAGAAGCAGGTGGTACCATAGTAGGCGGTGTAGATCTGGCCACAAAACGGATGGTAGGCATAAACCGTACACGTGACTTAGCCTCCTCAGCTAGCTGTGATTCAGCCTCTCTAGCATGGTGCAACAGCTCGTTCATCATCTCGTACTTGTGATGACGAACAATGCTCTTGATTTGAAGCTTCAAATTGTTGAGAAAACGTTGCATTGTCATCTCAAGGGATTCACGAACTCTAGCACATTGCATAAGCATATCCATCTCCATGTAGTACTCATCAACTGACATAGTTCCTTGTCTCAACTGTGTGAGCTTGTCAAAAACTGATCGCAAGTAATTGGTGGGTACAAAATTATCCTTCATGATGCGCTTCATCTCGTGCCAATCCATGACAGGAAGATCATTGTCATCCCTTCTATTCTGCACAATTGCATCCCACCAGCGCAAAGCATATTTGTTAAATTCTAACGCTGCAAGCTTGACCTTTTTGTCTTCTGGATAATCAAACAAACGCCAGAGCTTCTCAATCTTCAACTCCCAAGTAAGATAATCCTCAGGATCAAGTGAACCATTGAAAGAGGGAATTGAAAACTTGGGCTTGCCCAAACCATCATCAGGTTGGTTCGGAACATGTTGAGCACGACCCAAAGGAGCATAACCTCGGCCATAAGGAGGAGGAGCAGCAGCAGGTGCAGGGGGATTGGCACGTCCCCTTCCATGATGTGGGGTAGCATCAGCCGCACTACCCTCATCATGATCCTCAAACACATCTTCGGGTTGATTTTCCTGTCTTTGTTGAATTGCCGCTGTAAGGGCCTCAATCGAATGCTGCAAGGTGGCGACATTGACATTGATTGTTGTCACTTGAGTTTGAATATTATTGACTGCACCAGTATTCTGATCCACTGCCTCTTGCATGTCCTTGATGTTCCCATCAATGACCTCGCGCCAATTAGCAAGCTCCTCATCCTTCTTTTGTTGTGACACAACATCATCATCACTAGTATACATGATTAGTAGGTTATTGCAAAAATCAAAATATGTTTGGTGGAAAACTCTCACAACTCACTTACAACTGACAAGAAAGGAGATCTTACTGTTCCAAAGTGAATAGAGATGCTTTACCAAACGTAATCAAAGACTTATGCACTAATGTGATGAAGTTAATATCAAAGGTATAGAGAACGATCACATGGCACACATGTTATTTATGGTGGAGCTCTAGGTATGGTATCCTAAGTACATCGCGAACAAGTCCTAGTGTTGATCGTACAAAAACCCAAGAAACACACATGTGGAGAAAAACGTGGCAATGCAACTATGAAGGGTGTTGCACTACTCTCGAGTGACACTAGCAAAGCTCAAAGTAAATAGGCACAAGATTGCTCAATCTACCGGTGCACAAAGATATCACTAGGCCTCTTGCTCAAATTCTCTTTTTCTCTTTGTCTTTTGTATAACTTCATTCTCTTTTGTCTTTTGTCTTTTGTTATTTTGCTTTTTCTCTGTTTTTTTGAATATATATCACACACCGCCAAATTGCAAAGCATAACACCAAAATCCTAGGAGCAGCCTATAGGAGCGGAAATTAGTCTCAATGGGTAAGTTCCTACACCTATGAAATAGAATGGCTGTGGCTAAGGTTCTGGAAAAGTGCAATTTTTCACACTTTGTAAGTCTGGCTGTCGTGGAAGAAAAATAGCTCAACGTCATGTCGTGGCAGAAAAATTCCAACCGCAGGAGAGAAACAGGGAAAAATCCTGTCACGGTAGAGTAGCGGCAGAGCATAGACATGTGGCAGAAAAAACGCGCAAAATAGTGCCGCGGCAGAGCGGCGGCAGGGAGCTGGCACGCGGCATAAGAAATCGTGTCGCGGCAGAGTTCCGACCTAGGGCAGACACGGTTTCACGGCAGGAAAATGGGGTGTTTCCGTGCCGTGGCAGAGTCGATAAGAATTTTTTTATGTGCTAAACCGACTCGGCCAGGGAGCTGTGATTGGGACTCTAGCTTGGATCGGATCTAGCTTGTGGCGGCAGAAAAAAGATGGTGGAAACGACTAGAACAAGAAGAAAAACTACGATGAACAAAACTAGATCTAGACTAAAACATGAACACAACCAGCAACTATTACTTGAATACGATGTAATCTAGGCTATGGAAACTCTTTTTGTGGGGATTTTTCTATATAGGACGAAAACATGAACTAATCTATGGATGGATTGTGGATTGCTTACCGAGTAAACGAGGAAATCTGATACCAAGATGATATGGGGTGGCCCGATCTTCTCAGCAAGCACTTGTCGATGATGATGGTGGATGATAGATAACTAGTGTGTAGCTATGATCTCTCCCGCTCGAACCCTGATGCCAACGCATTAGCTCTCGAACCTTGTAGGATATTCACAACACCACACTCTTGCGCACGCAGCCGTCGACCACGAATGGTAGTTTGCAATCTACTAATTCCCAGTGGAACAATAGATCACACTCAGTTGGTAGAAATCGATCACAAGTAATTCTAGAGGTTCTATGGAAGTAACAACTCCAAAATAATTTTTATGTGGTTTAAACCCTAAAACTAGTGCGCCTCATCTATTTAAGAGTCTTGGGGTTGCGGCGGCTAAGGTGGTGACCGAGTTGGTACCACCCAACAAGGGATACAACCGACCCAACATGGGTTCGGACTATGCCTCTGGCGTGGCAGAGTTTGGCGCGGTTTGGCTGCCGCGATAGCCTGCCATGGCAGAAAACTGGGGAATTTCTCTGCCACGACAGAGAACTTCCTCCACTTGTTGATCTTCATCTTTGACATCTCCTTGCACTTATTCCCTCTCCTCCCTCACGCATTCTTCATTGATCAACACGCCATGTTCCATTAGCTCCTCGCTCCGTGCTATGCCTTCTTCTCCCAAGTACCTGATCATGCAATAATTCAAAGACTTAGGTAGTATAAAATTCTCATTAACTAAAACATCAGGTTCATTAAGAAACAAGTTCACCTGTTGTTCTGGTAGCTTAGCACGAGCTCTTGTAATTGGTCCAATCCTTATCTCATTGGATTGATCTTTCTTTGCAGCAGCTAGAACATCATCAGTAGAAATTGGGTTAGGTGTAACTGTAGGGATGTCCTCATCAGGAGGGTGCTAGCACGATCAGTGGCTCACCGCGATGCTCAAAGAAGGCTTAAGGAGGCCGAGCGAGGTCGGATACGATGACTATGTCACGGCGGAGATCGACCGGCCACGAGGAAGACCACATCGATTGGCCCAATTCCAAGCTCCCGCAGATGCGTCCTCCGACTAGGAGATAGAGGACAGAGAGGGGGTGCTGATGGTGGCCTCAGAGAAGCTCGGAGAGGCCAGGAGTAACGGGGCCTGACGGTTTCTGCGAGCTTAGGGTTAGTGTTTGCCTCACGGGGAAAGAATAGAAAGGGGAGACTGGCAGGCTGGGGTTCTCCACTATAGCCGGGTGTGGCTTTGTAGACGACGGTGATGGCGACATGAATCTTAGCATGCCCGGTGGCAGACGGCGTGCCAGCGACCTGCTTCCTCCATCGAGGAGGAAGACGACGAACATGGGAGGTGGCCGAAGCGGTATTGGTATCGGGATGGGATTGGGCTACGGTTGGGCCTTGGTGGGCTGCAGCAAAGGTAGTAGTAGGGAGGAAGCGGCCTAGTAGCTAACTTTCCATTTTTATGTTTAAAATCTTTTTCTATTTATGTTTTTATTTTTATTTTGTTTGTTTGTATTTTCAAATTCTTTTTTGTTTTGAACATTTCCAAAATACCAGTACTTTGCAAACATATTAAAATACTACAGGGGCCCTTATAAACAGTTTGGGCTCCCCACCTTTTGTTTTTAAAAAATATTTCAAACCATTTGAAAGATTATACGGAGAGGGAAATCAGGGTTTTGGGTATTATTTTCCTTATTGTTTATCAATGCACATTTTCTTTATTCCAAAGAGATGCATGCAATTCTCATGATGCACAATCAAACCCTAAACAAGGATCATTAAAGCTAGGGGTGTTACATAGAATGATAGAGAGGGATTGGCGGAATATGATGGATATATTATTGAGCCTCATGGGTGAGTATATATAGGTGTACATGGGATCATCTTGGAGTACAATTCAAGTTAGGCTGAGATCCTCACTATCTAAACTACCATAATAATCGTATCTGTATGATACTCTCCCCCCAGAAACATAGCGGTAGTGTCGTGAACAACTGGAACATCGCGAACGGTCAGACTGGAGATAAACCGAAGTAGCATCCAGTAGGCTGGCACCCCCTATAGTTTGAGCAGGAACGTCGTGGACAGTGTCGAGGTGCGGTAGCTTGGACTATAGAGGAAGTTGATGAGAAGATCAAGTGAGGTGGTAGCCCTTTGTGTTGGGGATCGCAGCAGAAAACAAAAAATTTCCTACGATGGAACCCCAAAACTGCCTAGGATCTATCTATGTAGTAATGCGGTAACGGCCAATGCGTAGAGAATACATACCCTTATAGACCATACGTGGTTAACATTCCGCGGGGAACATGGTTGATGTACTCGTACTCGTAGCCAACCTCAAGGTCACGAAGCTCCTCACAGGTCACCCCTTGCTCCTTCTTCATCTTCATCGTGCAACAGCTCCAGCTCATGACATTTAAGCGCCCCAAGTGTTGCGCCTCGTGTCTTCGTACACATCCGGTGCACGATGAGACCTCTGGCTCCCCGATTCCGCCAGGAGTGCGGAAGTTGATATCCGGCTAGGAATCTCTGCAGCGCAACGGTGTGCTGCAGGTGTGCCTCGATCGCACAACCCAGACTTGGGGCCATGGTCACAAGGTATAGAGAGAGGGAGGGAGAAAGTCAACCAAAGGACTTCTCAAGTTGTGTGTTTAATCCCACCCATGGGCACCCCTTTATATAGGCAGAGGGGGTGTGCCCTCCCCATTAGGTTAGCCATGTGGGACTATTAATAAAGGGAAAATATCAGGTATTTTCGTCCTGGCCGGATGGGTCAAAAGTACTCAGCCCAACAGCCAAACAGAAAATAGCTAATAAAAGAAAAAGGGGCAGCCAGGGAAGAGGCTAGCCGGGTGGGCCTTGGCGCGGCCCACCACACGCCTATCTCCAGCAGCGGCCTGCAAGCCAGCCGGGTGGGCGGTGTCCCCATGCCCAGCCTCCAGCAGTGGCCTGCCCGGCGACCAGGTGGCTGGTGCCCAGTACTGGCAGCATGACCTGGCTAAGCGAGCCACACCACCAGGCGTGGCGGCACCCAGTGCTCTGCCAGCTCACGTGCGACACTTACTACCGGCCGCCCACCTTTGTGGGCTGCCAAGCCCACTCGCGGCAGCAGCTGTAATTTTTGCCTTTTTCTTTTTCTGCAGTTTTATGTCTAGCCTATTTCCCTCCAGTATTTGGCCTAATATAAAATTTGCTTTTATAAATCTTAATTTAAATATTATTTAGAATATATTAATTCACAATTAACATATAATAAATATATATTTAAATTCCCATTTATCCAAAAACACTTTTCTGGTCTTTTCCTTTATTCTTTCTTCGAACAACTTCGGATCTCTCTGCGGAACATTTCTAGCTTTCTCTTTCTGTATTGTGATTCCATCTTACGAATGATCGCTCTTATCGTACCCTTAAGTGTATCCTCTCACGGCTCGGGAATGCTCTAGACATGATCTGTATCAATGATCAATAGAGGGACCAGGGATGTCCATGTGACCCCTATGCATTCCCGATGACAATGTCGTTTGAACCGCTAAATGTAGCATCCTCTTCCTTTTGTTTCTCGATACAACTTTTCCGAGATCCGATCATTGGTATCCCATACCTTGTTCAATCTCGTTCACAACAAGTTTTGTTTTCTTGTTACCGTGATATTACATCCCCGTGACCGAGTCACATGTTGCAACATTTATGGATGTAATCTCACCAAGCCGGCCATATGTATCTTTACCCGTCATGTGGGTGAACAAATCCCGGTCTTGCAGTCACATGTCATCTACTGTTCCTTCGGAATACCCAACGTACACCTTTATAACCACTGTATTACCAAGTGACGCTTGATGCAGTCTAAGCGACCTCGGAAGCGATGAGTAATATGAGCTCACGGTATAAGGAGAAGGAGTCTAGGTATAGCTGTTGCAACAATGCACTATATGACTTGATCGTGTTGCAATCCTTCGAGGAATGTCCAATCACATCATTCTCCAATGATATGATCCCGTTGTCAGTCGGCATAAATGCCCATGATCTTGAAACCCAGATCATCTTCATGACCAACGAACTAGTATGAATAGAGGCTACTAGGGACTTGATTGTTTCATACCACACCTGTACCAATGTTTCTACTTGGCACAGTTCTAGCACAATATGAAACTATTATAAACTAATTGAGATATGACAATAAAAACCTATTTATTATTTGCCTCTAGGGCATATCTCCTTCAGTCTCGCACTTGCACTAGAGTACAAATAACCTAGCTTGCATTTTACTCATATAAACCATATACCATATGCGTTTACAGATCATGCATGCTCATGGGAAACATCATGTCCATGTTCTGTTTTACCAGATCATTATGCCTTTTGCAAATCGTTAATGTCTTCCTAATTTTTGACATTCACTCCATTATCTTATAATTGGTCGAAGTATTTGTTTGGAGACAAAGTGAGAATTTTGTTTCTAGTGTTTATGATGACGGTCGTTTTCACCATTGTCATCTAAACTTCGAAACACACTTTGCTATCCTTTGTATATATACTATAGTCATGGCAGCAGAACGAGGCCAGATTCCAGGAGCTTACAGTGACTTTAGATCAACCTCGAGGGATTTCTCATGGGCACTAGGCCCTGGGACACATCATTCTACGTTAAAAGCGAACTAGCCCCGCCATAACATTATACATCACATTAGATGGAGCTTTTATACTTCTATATCTATGTGATCCTAGTGCATGAAATGCATCTATGCCACTTACATTGCTTCTTGTCTTTTATGTACAAACTTAATTCTGGTGTAGTGATCAACTCAGGAATCACTTAAAGACATGTTCTTACAGTTAAGAGCTAGTCCTTCCAACCAGAACCTTAGGTCACATTATGTCGAGTATAAAACATGGTTATATGGAAGAACCAATGACTGAGGCACATGAGATGCAACACATCTCTTTCTTTTAACCATAGTTGCAATACTAATTCAATGCTTCATATAGTAAGAACTTCTTTCTTACCTAGCTCCACTCTGAGCTACTTCAGAATCTTGTCTTAGGACATTCTGAACATCTTTCAGAATCAAGTCCAGGAAGCATTCGATATTCAGTGCTTATTAAACTTACCAATCTATCTCGATAGACCTTTTTTTTGTTTAATAATCTTCAACTTCATCCTTATTTATCTAACTTAAACGTTATTAACACCAATCACATCATTCATATATGTCGTCCACATATCCCAGAATGATTTCATGCTCCCACTCAAATATGACATTCATGTTTGAGATCTAGGGATTTCACTTAGCTCCCACTCAAAATATGTGAGCTACATATTATGAATTAGCCAAGCTGATTTGCTCCCACTCAAAACTAGGTCCTCTCGACAATCTTGGATATTCCAAAATTATTTGATCACCATCTCGAGAATTCCACCAACAAGATTTCAATGACCATTCATTTCTCGTACTTAGGTCCATCACGTTTCTTTGTAATTCGTAGGTATGTCTTGTTCAAAGCATGAAAAGTGAATCAACTATAATTCCACAAACTTGTAGAATATATAGTTGAATCCTTCTTTCTTTATGTAAAAGTATTTACTTGAACCTTTATGATCATTATCAATAGTTTCTCCTCTACTTGTGGAGTTTGGATTCACGAAACAAATTCCGCTGCGCCACTCAACAATTCGGAGGTAAGGTCAAATACCTTGTTTTGATCTTTTACTTTGTTCCACCTGTATCTTCATCAAGACACATCAACTTTGGACAACAACAGGTTTGCCCCTTTGTGGAAGATGCATTCATAGCTTCCTAAGAATGCTCTACAAAGACTTGTTTATTCGCCACGATTTCGACTTATTGAAATCTCCAGAAACTCGAACGTGCCATAACACTTATGATGTTGTTTCCACGAATATTTAGATGTTCCTTTGTATTTCAAATGAGTGTTTGCTTATTTTGATCTCTAACTCTAAATGACAACTATAACCCCGATAAGAGATAATATTATACCATATGTATCGAATACATGATGATTAAGATGTTTAGATATTTCAACAATGTTTGAATTCATCCAATTATCATAATTTGTGAAACATCTTTCACCAGTCCCTTTTATGCTAAACATAGCTTGAATACTTTAGTCATGTCGATCAAATTGAAGAGACTTGTTAATTCAATATCCTCTTTGTTGCTGAACTCATTTGAACAATTCAAATCGTTTCAAACTTCATGTTTCATTAAGTAAATACAGTTATTCACTTAAGTCCACAATTAACTAATGATTTCCACTATTTATTGAAAATACGATACATCACTATGTATAAGATTCAACATTTCTTCGCATATCACCGTTTTACCAGAATGCGGAGTTTTAGTCATTCTGCCCAGAAGGTATGGTTTTGCAAAGTCTCTAGATTAAGCATCTAGAACCCTGATCTTTCATAAAGAAACTACAGTAACGAAAATGACTTAAACTGTAGTGTCATTTCATTATTAAACTTTGGATATCTTTTAGCATTCTAATCCTTTATAAATGTTTAAAGCATTATCATTAACATAGTGATGAGAATAATTTATTTATAATCATAATGTGACCATAAGGTATTGTTGATAAGACTAGTACAAACTGGCTTGTAACTTGTTCATATGAATAATCGTCTCGCCAAAAGCAAGACACACATACAGGGATTACAAATCTATATTCAAGTCCACTAATCCAAATTACAAACTTTGAGGGAAGAGGTGATGTCGGCCATCAACTGTTTTGCTTGCCGTCATCAAGTCACGTTGCCTCAAAACCAGCAATTCTCAAGCAGATCCTCCTGTTTTCACAAAATGGGACAAGTATCAAATACTTTGCAAACTGCAACGAGTTTTGCAAGAACCACATTTATAATTTGTATATCTTACATATACCTTTTCATCCATGACCTCCATCTGCAATCAAGCCCTTCCAAGAGTTCTTAACTCTCATGCAAGATCGCTAAGTGTTTTTCCAAACATTCTGGAGTCATCGAATTATCTCCTAATGGTTATTGTATCAAGAAGAGAAGATCACCTTTTACGAGGATATCCCTCAGGCGTGGGTATTAATCTATGAAGTTGGACCCTTTTGCTAAGTTCCAAATTAAGCAATATATTCCCATGGTCGCAAAGGACCTCAATGGGATAGGCTAAGATCTACTAAGATATATGCAATAAAACATCTAGACTAAGTTTATAATAAGAGATCAATTTATAATTGGTCTCCACTAAAATTGTCATCCCCTGGACGATTTTAGTGATCGCATGATCCCTATCCTCTGCACCTCCCCCGTGTTACACGGCCATCAGTGCATTATCAAAGGTAGACATTCAACAATGTCAATCACATCATCCATGTGACTCATGCTCGATCTTTCAATCTCTTGTGTTCCGAGGCTATGTATCTGTAACGTGCTAGGCTCGCCAAATCTAACTTGTGTGTACTCGTTGTGCAACATGGCTTACACCCACTGTATGCGAACGTAGATATGTATGACCCCTACTCGCCGCAGGGAGCCTCATACCGAAGAACTTTCTTGGTGGTGCACACACAAGGGGAACACGGAACATTGGAATTCAATAGGGATTATCTTATTTGCTACCGTTGAGTATCTAAATACTAGCACACAATAAGATGTAAAACAGGTATCAACATCATATGTATAATGTGATATGATATGGCCTTTCTTGCGCCTTGATCTCCGTCGAGCGCTCCGGCATGATCTCCATCTTGCCCTTGCTTTGACGCCAAGTCCACGACGCCTCCACCAGGTCGTCCATCGGAACGATGACTATTACTATACTACTTAGTAACAGAAAAGTAAACTACTTTACCTTCATAATGACCATTGCCATATCATAATCACATGCCCCCTGCAAAATAAAGTTAGATGCCTCTACTTTATCTATTGCAAGTTTTACGTGGTTGTTAGGGCTTTCGCACTAGAACTGTTTCTAAACTACGAACTTTCCAACCACAACATGGATCCAACAGTTGTCTATACTACACCCCTTTCGGGGCCCTCCATTGTAAATTCTATATCAACTATTGAATGAGAGACAGATACCCGCTAGCCACTTATACGGTACAAGCCGTATGTTGAGCGTGGAACCAGTCTCACGTACGAATACGCGTAAGGTCGGTCCGGGCCACTCCATCAAACAATACTGCGATATAAACAAGTACACGTTAGAGGGTAACAACTAAGGGATCAATGCCCGCATAAAACATGTGCGTACTGGCCGTACATCACTCCTACACATAGATTGGCTCTAATACCACTGTTGGGGATCGCAGCAGAAAACAAAAAATTCCTACGATGGAACCCCAAAACTGTCTAGGATCTATCTATGTAGTAATGCAGTAACGACCAATGCATAGAGAATACATACCCTTGTAGACCGTACGCGGTTAACGTTCCGCGGGGAACGGTTGATGTAGTCGTACTCATAGCCAACCTCAAGGTCGCGAAGCTCCTTGCAGGTCACCCCTTGCTCCTTCTTCATCTTCATCATGCAACAGCTCCGACTCATGACATTTAAGCGCCCCAAGTGTTGCACCTTGTGTCTTCGTACACATCCGGTGCATGATGAGACCTCCGGCTCCCCGATCCCGCCGGGAGTGCGGAAGTTGATATCCGGTAAGGAATCCCTATAGCACAACGGCGTGCTGCAGGTGTGCCTCGATCGCACAACCCAGACTTGGGACCATGGTCACAAGGTATAGAGAGAGGAAGGCAGAAAGTCAACCAAAGGACTTCTCAAGTTGTGTGTTTAATCCCACCCATGGGCACCCCTTTATATAGGCGGAGGGGATGTGCCCTCCCCATTAGGTTAGCCATGTGGGACTATTAATAAAGGGAAAATATTAGGTATTTTCGTCCTGGCCGGATGGGCCAAAAGTACTTAGCCCAACAGCCAAACAGAAAATAGCTAATAAAAGAAAAAAGGGGCAGCCAGGGAAGAGGCTGGCCGGGTGGGCCTTGGCGCGGCCCACCATGCGCCCGCCTATCTCCCACGCGGCGTCGGCCTAGCAAGCCAGCCCGGGTGGGCCGGTGCCCCCGTGGCCCAGCAGCTCCCGCGGCGGCAGCCTGCCGAGGCGACCCGGGTGGGCTGGTGCCCCGGCCAGCAGCATGAGGCCTTTGGCTAAGCGAGCACAGGTGGAGTGCCCGGCGCGGCGGCCCAGCAGGCGTGGCGGCACCCCGTGCTCTGCCAGCTCGCGTGCGACACTTACTACCGTCCGCCCACCTTTGTGGGCTGCCAAGCCCACTCGCGGCAGCAGCTGTAATTTTTGCCTTTTTCTTTTTCTGTAGTTTTATGTCTAGGCTATTTCCCTCCAGGATTTGGCCTAATATAAAAGTTGCTTTTATAAATATTAATTTAAATATTATTTAGAATATATTAATTCACAATTAACATATAATAAATATATATTTAAATTCCATTTTATCCGAAAACACTTTTCTGGTTTTTTCCTTTATTCTTTCTTCGAACAACTTCGGATCTCTCTACGGAACATTTCTGGCTTCTCTTTCTCTATTCTGATTCCATCTTACGAATGATCGCTCTTATCGTACCCTTAAGTGTATCCTCTCATGGCTCGGGAATGCTCTAGACATGATCTATATCAATGATCAACAGAGGGACCAGGGATGTCCATGTGACCCCTATGCATTCCCGATGAAAATGTCGTTTGAACCGCTAAATGTAGCATCCTCTTTCTTTTGTTTCTCGATACGACTTTTCCGATATCCGATCATTGGTATCCCATACCTTGTTCAATCTCGTTCACAACAAGTTTTGTTTTCTTGTTACCGTGATATTACATCCCCATGACCGAGTCACATGTTGCAACATTTATGGATGTAATCTCACCAAGCCGGCCATATGTATCTTTACCCGTCATGTGGGTGAACAAATCCCGGTCTTGCAGTCACATGTCATCTACTATTCCTTCGGAATACCCAACGTACACCTTTATAACCACTGTATTACCAAGTGGCGCTTGATGCAGTCTAAGCAGCCTCGGGAAACAGTGAGTAATATGAGCTCACGGTATAAGGAGAAGGAGTCTAGGTATAGCTGTTGCAACAATGAACTATATGACTTGATCGTGTTGCAATCCTTCGAGGAATGTCCAATCACATCATTCTCCAATGATATGATCCCGTTGTCAGTCGGCATAAATGCCCATGATCTTGAAACCCAGATCATCTTCATGACCAACGAACTAGTATGAATAGAGGCTAATAGGGACTTGATTGTTTCATACCACACCTGTACCAATGTTTCTACTTGGCATAGTTCTAGCACAATATGAAACTATTATAAACTAATTGAGATATGACAATAAAAACCTATTTATTATTTGCCTCTAGGGCATATCTCCTTCACTTTGTGCCGATGTCGAGGGAGCTGAGAGCATGGGGCGGTGTCGAGGTCGATGTAGCTGTGCGAGGGTTCACCGTGGTTGAGGTCATGGTCGGGGTTGCTGGTGTCGAGGTAGCCACACATGAAGCCACATGCACATAGTGCACGAGGATGATGATGGAGACACATCGAGGCAGTCATCGAAGGTGGCGATGCCAGAGCCAATGCAGTCTGAGCCATCGAGGACAAGGTGCGACCATAGTTTTTCTAGAACTAGGCGCACATCGGTAACGAATGCATCCATTGGTTTTGCCAGAACCAAGGATGCAAAGAAGAACTCGTCGATGACACGGTTGAGGCAGTCGTAGAGGTCGGTGCCGAAGAAGATGTTGTCGATGACAATGTAGATGAGGCGCTGGTCCAAGTTTGCCAGACTCGTGTCAGGGACGGAGGCACGTACTGATGTTTCCAGTACTGGGCGTGCAAGGGAGGGACCATCATGAACTTGTGTTCCAGTGTTGTAGGGTACGATTTTACAAGGTGATGAGGCTGTTGTGGATGAATATGTAGAAGGCAACGAAACTAGCGGCGACCCAGAGTGGTCATGTTGGATGCCTAGAGCGGCGTGGTGGAGATACTCGATGTAGGTGAAGAATAATCTAGCATGATGAATACCATCCACGAACGTAGGCAACCCGCACCGTGGGAGGTGGTGCAGAGATAGCCGGGGGCATCGACGCACAGGGATAGTGATGTAGACTACGTGCAGCGATGCTACGAACCGATGGGGTGGTATAGTTGCATGGAGCAAGTCAAGGTGTAGTAGATTTGATCCGGATTTACGGATGTGACGTGCGTTGGCAGCCTAATACCTTTGATCCATATTTACGGATGCAGTATAGTAGCTTTTTCCCTAGTAGACCTAGGTTTAATCGAACCTTAGGAAACAATGTAAATGGAAATTAAATTAGACGCGTCTGCAAGACTTGTTTGTTCGTTTTACCTTCATTTACCGAAATTCTCTAGTTTAATTTTAGAACGTTGTTTGTTGCAATGGATGGAGATAGGTCAAGGTTGAAGATTCACCTACATCTGCACATCATATGAGATGACGATAGTAATACGCATATTCATGTGTAATGATTTAATAAAGATAATTTTTGTGGGCAACTGATGGCTCAATGCACGGCGCCCAGAAAAATGCTTGGTGGCGGTGTTGATGTAGAGCTTGTTGGGAACCCCAAGAGGAAGGTATGATGAGCACAACAACAAGTTTCCCTCAGTTATGAAACCAAGGTTTAATCGAACCAGTAGGAGCAAGGAAACACCCCAAAGGTGTTACTAGCTGAGCTTTGGCATGGCGCACTACCGGTGCTAGTAGCAACGTGGAGACCAGCACAACACAACCACAGAACTTTGTCCCCAACTTGCGATGAGGTTGTCAATCTCACCGTGTTTTGCGGAAAACAAAGGATTAAACGTATCGAATGGAAAGAAGTAAAAGTTTGCAGAAAGTAAACAAAAAGCAGTAAACAGTTTATAGATTGTATGTAAAAGACAAGGACCAGGATCCATAGTTCACTAGAGGTGTCTCTCCTTAGATAGATAACATGCTGGGTGAACAAATTACAGCTGGGCAATTAACAAACATAGAGAAAGCAATACATGCATATACTAATCATCTTGACTCCTCTAAGACTTGATTGGGCATTACAACATAATACATAGACTGCCATCCAACTGCATCTATGACTAATAATCCACCTTCAGGTTATCATCCGAACCCCTCCAGTATTAAGTTGCAAGCAACATATTATTGCTTTATGAACTGCGTGTAAAGTAAACAATACGATTGTTCTATGAACAAAGGATTGTTGTTTTCTCCCTAGTAGCAACAGCACATCTAGTACCTTAGAGATTTCTGTCACTTCCCCAGATTACCAGAGGCATGAACCCACTATCGAGCATAAATACTAACTCTTGGAGTTGCTAGCATCTACTTGGCCAAGATAGCTACTAACAACGGAAAGCATGCAAGATCACAAATAACAAAGACATGATAGAATCAATAATCAATCTGAAATAGCATCTCAATATCCATCGGATCCCCGCAAACACAACATGTATGAATTACAAATAGATGATCTTGATCATGAACGGAGCTCACAAGATCTAAACATGAAAGCACAAAGGAGGAGAAACAACCATCTAGCTACTACATGGATCCGTAGTCCAAGGATGAACTACGCATGCATCACACCGGACGCTTGCATGGTGATGAAGAAGGCCTCTAGGGTGAATTCCCCTCTCCGGCAGGGTGCCGGGAAGAGCTTCAGATCCCTCCCGATCTAGGGATGGAGATGGCATGACTCTGAGACTCTTTCATGGATTTTTGATCAGGTACTTAGGGTTTTCGTCCCGAGGGCAATATATAGGCGGAAGGAGAGGACGAGGGGGTGCCGGGAGCCACCACACCACCCCTGGTGCGGGCCAGGCCTGGCCGTGCGGCCAGGTGGTGTGGCCGGCCCCTAGCCCCTCTCCGTCTCATATTCTGGCACTTGATCCCTTCCGGAAAAATAGGCACTTTGGCTTTTGTCCCGTCCAATTCCGAGAATATTCATTTTCTGACTTTCCTGGAACCAAAAACAACAGAAAACAGGCAGCTAGCACTGTGGCTCTTGTTAATAGGTTAGTCCAAGAAATCATATGAAAAGTACTCCAAAGTTGGAACAAAACACAAGAAAATGGATAAAACCAAGCATGGAACATCAAATTATAGATACATTTGCAATGTATCAGCAACACATCCTAATATACTAGAGCCCTTGCAAGTCACAGACATAGCAATGTAGTCTTTTTATCCAACCGTTATACCATAAAATACCGGTCTATAACAATTATTAAGTGAAAACATAGATCAAAGCCTTAAGAAGTGATGTTGTTGTTGTTCCCAAATGGATCGCTAAATGAAGACCGTACCGCCTTTCTGTCACTTGGTTTCCTACGAGATCGCCGCTCACCAAGCATCTCACCTCCCTTTATCAATCTCTGGGATCTTGTGTACGTACAAGTCCATAGATCGAGACAATAGACAAAGAAAATAATATATAAATCTCTATTTAATCAATACACAATACTCCCATGAATTAGATGCACAATATCATTGCGAGGTTTCATCCCAACCCACAGCTCGTGAGGACTAATCACTCATAAAAATAAGATCAAGGATAGAAAACATTGTGCAAAATACTTAGATTGAAATCAAATATCCTTACAATGGTCGCCAAATCACAAGGAGATCTCAAGTACAAGCTAATGGCTATGGCTATGGAGAGGATGAACTAGGATGGTGGATCTCCTTTGGTGGTGTTATGATGCAATTTGAGAATGGTGACCCTCTGCGTAGTGGCTAGGACCTCGAAATATATAGGCGCCTTCACGAAAGTTGCAGGGTTTGACTTGAAGAAGCCGTTGCCACCTAGTATGGGCGGGTGGTACAGGTGGACCTTGCCCATACTGTTGGTCGTTAAGCCTTTTGGGGGCTAGGTTTTGACCCTATTTTGCTTGCTATGTAGGCAACCTCATAATCTTCATTAATAGCTATTGATTTTGCCTTAAAAGTGTGATTTCCTGTACAACACAATTTAAAACAAAGGATTGCACATTTTTGCAATAATTAGTCATTAGTAGCATGACTGGAGAGATTCTTGGTCATTTGTATGACTAAAACTGCGATTTAAACACGGAGAAAGATGGCTATTTTCACAAACATCAACTTCCCCAAAGCTCAAACCTTGATCGTCTTCAAGTAAGAAAACAACAAAACAATAAAGAACTCAACGCTTAAACCAAAATAACAAGAGGATGAATTCACTTACGGTTGGCAGTCATATTCATCCAACAGTTCTTCCATTTGAAAAGCTTGTCAAAGTAGAGAGGTGCCAAGAATACTATACAAGCTTTGATAACTCAAAACAATCAAAGTAGTTTTTAATATAAATTTAAATAACTTGAAGTGTAACAGTTAATCCAATTCCTCTAGTTAACTCTCAACTTGCCAAGGAACACTTGAATATTTCATAATAGCAAAATTAAGTAAGAGAGATCATGTCCTAAGTAGCATAACAGTGAAGTGTCTCATTGACGCCCACATCAATAAATCAAGACTATCAAATCACTACTATTCCAATCATTATCTTTCAAGAAAATTCATAGAGTAGTAACAAGACCATGCCAAAGACTGTTTTGTGTGGATCTTTATTTTTCAAAGATAATTCTCAACAAGGATCATTGAGTGATTCTTTTAGCAATGGTTTGTGCAGCCTTCAAGAGTATCAATATATTTTCCCATTATGATAATGGGTGCTACCCATGTCGTCAACTCATGGACGAAATCAGGGGTTATACCATTGATCGTTCGTAGGCCAGCGGAGTTGTTGGCATCTAAAGGTGTCCATAAAAAACATATAAACTTTAAGCAGTATCACATTTTGATCCACAAGGTTTAGCCTTGGCATGAATCACAATTACCAGTAGTCTTCATTTCAATCAAACAACTCGTTTCAAGAGTGCCATTAAGTCAATCAAAATATCTATGGGGTTAAGTATCTTCAAAGGTAAACTCTTGAGACAATCACTCATCAAACAAGTCATAAATTGGAGACCTTTTCTTGTTGTACTTATTTGGCAATATTATTTCTAAGGCAAGACTCAGTTAACTACAAGAACTAGAGCAAAAACTTCAATAACTACTTACTCATACAAATAAAAAGCTTTACTCAAACTATTTTGAATTACTCCCATTAGCATAGCATCTTAACAAATCAACTAACTAGGATAACCATTTCAAACTTCTAAAGTGGGAGACATAGTACATACCTATCATGAGTGACTTCATAATTCTCTTCCTTATGGGGATGTGTTCCTTCAAAACTCAAATAAAATCACTCTCATAATAATATTGAAGCAAAGAGGCAATAGGAAAATCCACTTTCACGAAAAAGGATAAAAGGAAAAACTTTTTATATTTTTGAATATGGGGATTAAATATTATAAGAAAAAAGAAAGCTTGAGACCAACTAAAAAACTAAGAAAAGAAAAACAAACAAACAAAAATCAAAAGAAAACAAAAAAGAAAAGCAAAAGAAAAAAACAAAGTGTTGGAACAAACCAGCACGAGTGTTTCAAAGCTCACATGGACCTGGAGTATAGCCTCATTATTACACAAATATAATTGTCAGGGGACACATCCCCAAGCCCAGGCTTTTACAAGCCCTTTTGTTGCTCATTGTGGATGTGGTGGATAATCTCCCAAGTTCCATTGGCTGCTCCAATTGGTGAATTGGGTTGAGAGGTTAGAGGTAGCATCTCGAAGGTTGATGGAGAGGTCACTCATGTTCTGAATGCTTCCTTTGAGAGAATAGATATCTTCATAGGTGGTGTAGTAGTTTGGTGGCCACTGCTCTTGTTTGGGTCCTTCTTGTTCTAGTTCTTCATCTTCTCCTTCTTCACCCATGGGTTCTTCTTGTTGGGGTAGACTTGCTTCAACTTGCGCGTCAAAATGTAAACGTATGTACTCAATAGAGAATAAACCATTAGGCAAAGGAATTGGGATCAATTGGTCTGCTCTAGGTATATCAAGAAAGTATCTACAATTTGATTTAGAAACCATACCACGAGCTTTGAGAGTAACGAAACCGAGATGGCAAACACCTACTGACGGTTGAATATTACCTAGGTTGATGAGGTGTGCTCGAGGAAGAACGGTGACAACTCCTCCTCCACATATGGGACCACGGGATTGAAGTGCTTGATGACTAATATAAAACACAAGAAGGGCACCCAAATTTGGCGTCAAGTTACAGTATCGAATAGTAGCTTTTGCGAGGATTATCATGTCCTCTTCATTGGCTCTATAACTCACCACGTTCCTGCAAAGTGTTAGCAATAACATAGAACAAATAATGAACAACATGATGATCAATTTGATTTCCCTTGGGTATGTTTCCATGGATTCTAATATAATTAAAGTAATCCAAGGGTGTAGGGTTAAGAACAAAACTGGTGGATGCATGTAGGTAGTGTTATTAGCAAACCCAAAATATTGATCCCATCGATCGAGTGTCAAGGTATACTCACGATTCATGAGGCAGAAGGTAATAATATCACCTCCTGGGACATGTTCCTCTAAGCAATAGTATGGATTCACTATATATGTCAAGGTACTGAGGAACTCAAGCGTCAAGTGGCGATATGTGGCGGCGTCCTAAAAGACAAAGTGATGCAAACCAACATTGTTGCAAAGTAAATCAAAATCATGATGGATGCCCAGTTGGTTAAGGGATATAAGGACATGCCCACTTGGTGGACTTGATTTCTCGGTTCTTGAGACGGTTGAAACAAGTGAGTTGTAACTCCTTGATACGTTGCTAACGTATCTATAATTTTTGATGTTCCATGCTTGTTTTATATCTACTTTCTTATGTTTTGTCCACACTTTGGAGTATTTTTACACATTTTCTAGAACTAACCTATTAACAAGATGCCACAGTGCCAGTTGCCTGTTTTCTGCTGTTTTTGGTTTCAAAAAAGCTAGAAAATAAATATTCTCGGAATTGGACCGGACAAAAGCCAAAGTCAATATTTCACCGAGGGGAACACAGAGCCACAAGACGAGACGGAGAGGGGCTAGGGGCTGGCCACACCACCTGGCTGCACGGCCGGGCCTGGCCCACGCCAGGGGGTGGTGTGGCCGCCTCGGGCACCCCCTTGGCCTTCCTATTCGCCTCTATATTGCATCCAATACAGAAACCCTAAGCACCCGATCAAAATTCCACGAAAGTGTCTGTAGCTGCCATCATCTCCATCCCTATACCGGGAGGGATCTAAAGCTCTTCCCGGCACCCTGCAGGAGGGGAGAATTCACCCCGGAGGCCTTTTTCATCACCATGCTTACCTCCGGTGTGATGCGTGAGTAGTTCATCCTTGGACTACGGGTCCATGTAGTAACTAGATGGTTGGTTCTCCTCCTTTGTGCTATCATGTTTAGATCTTGTGAGCTCCGTTCATGATCAAGATCATCTATTTTTAATCCTACATGTTGTGTTTGTGGGGATCGGATGGATATTGAGATGCTATTTTAGATTGATTATTTATTCTATCGTGTCTTTGTTATTTGTGATCTTGCATGCTCTCCATTGTTAGTAGATATCTTGGCCGAGTAGATGGTAGCAACTCCAAGAGGGAGTATTTATGCTCCATAGTGGGTTCATGCCTCTAGTAATCTGGGGAAGTGACAAAAATCTCTAAGGTACTAGATGTGATGTTGCTACTAGGGAGAGAATAGCAATCCTTTGTTCATAGAACAATCGTATTGTTTACTTTACACACTTTGCTTAATGCAATTATCTGTTGCGTGCAACTTAATACTGGAGGGGGTTCGGATGATAACCTGAAGGTGGATTATTAGTCATAGATGCAGTTGGATTACGGTCTATGTATAATGTTGTAATGCCCAATCAAATCTCATAGGAGTCAAGATGATTAGTATATGCATGTATGCTTTCTCGATGTTTGTCAATTGCCCCGCTGTAATTTGTTCACCCAACATGTCATCTATCTTAAGGAGAATCACCACTAGTGAACTATGGACCCGGGTCCTTTCTTTTACCATCAATCCACAATTGTTTACTATTTTCTGTCTACTTTCTGCAAGCTATTACTATCTTCCACACAATACGTTTAATCCTTTGTTTTCAGCAAAACCGGTGAGATTGACAACCTCACTGTAAGTTGGGGGCAAAGTTCTGTGGTTGTGTTGTGCAGGATTCCAAGTTGGAAACAACACCTTGGAGGTGTTTCCTTGCTCCTACTGGTTCAATAACCTTGGTTTCATAGCTGAGGGAAAACTTGATGTTGTGCTCATCATACCTTCCTCTTGGGGTTCCCCAACGAGCTCGATATATTTTGGGCCATCAAGCTCTTTTTCTGGCGCTGTTGCCGGGGAGTCAAGGACATCTTCACAAGGGCAGTCCCTCATAACCAATCTCTTTACTTTGTTTTATTTGTTTTTCTTAGTTTGTTTCTTCTTTGTTTGCTTGTTTCTTTATCAAAAACACAAAAAAATTAGTTGTAATAGTTTGCTTTCTTTATTAAAAACACAAAAAATGACTACTCTTGAAAACACTAAGTTGTGTGACTTCACTAGCACCAACAACAATGATTTCATGTGCACACCTATTGCTCCACCTGTTCCTGAAGCTACCTTCTTTGAAATTAAACCTGCTTTACTCAATCTTGTTATGAGAGAACAATTTTCTAGAATTGGTGCTGAAGATGCTGCTGCTCATCTTCATAACTTTGTGGAACTTTGTGAGATGCAAAAACATAGGGATATAGATGGGGATATTATTAATCTTAAATTGTTTCCTTTCTTCTTGAGAGGAAAAGCTAAAGAATGGTTGCAATCCCTAACTAGGAATAGTATTGATTCTTGGACTAAATGCAAAGATGCTTTCATTGGAAAATACTATCCTCCTTCTAAGATTATATCTATGAGAAGTGAAATAATGAAATTTAAACAATCTGATAATGAACATGTTGCTCAAGCTTGGGAAAGAATGAAATCTTTGGTAAAGAATTGTCCCACTCATGGACTAACTGCTTAGATGATTATCCAAACCTTTTATGCAGGATTGAATTATTCTTCAAGAAATCTACTAGATTCTGTTGTTGGAGTTACCTTTATGACCATTACTTTGGGTGCTGCAACAAAGCTTTTGGATAATATGATGGTTAACTATTCTGAATGGCACACTGAGAGAGCTCCACAAGGTAAGAAGGTAAACTCTATTGAAGAAACCTCCTCCTTGATGATAAAATTGATGTTATTATGTCTATGCTTGTTAAGGGAAAGCTCATATTGATCCAAATCATGTTCCCTTAGCCTCTTTGGTTGCTCAAGAAGAGCAAGTTGATGTGAACTTTATAAGAAATAATAATTTCAGCAACAATGCTGACATGAATAATTTTGGTAATAATAACTACAGGCCATATCCTCCCAATAATGGTAATGCTTATGGAAATTCCTACAAAATAATAGAAGTGCACCCTCTGAACTTGAAGTTATGCTTAAAGAGTTTATTAGTAAACAAACTGCTTTCAATAAAACTATTGAGGAAAAACTCTCTAATACTGAAAGAAATATAGCATTGTTGGCTGAAGCACAATCTTCTTTGAATAAAATGGCTGCTAAACCTGAAACTATTGAGAATCCCTTTGCTGCTACTAATGCCATATAAGTTAGAATTGATGAAAATGTTAGACTATTAGCTGAATTGCATGCTAAGTGAGAAAGAGAAGATGAAATTGCTAGAAATATTACTATTTCTACTATCACTACCACTAATAATGGAACCTTTTCTAATAAAAATGCTGAAATCCTTCGAAACATGGAAAACAATAGCTCTACTACTTTAGATAATAATTATAATTTTGATCTTGATGGTTGCAATATCTCTAAAGTAATTATGTTCCTACAAAAGCTTGCTAAAAGTCCTAATGCTAGTGCTATGAATATGGCCTTTACAAAACACAGTACTGATGCTCTCATAAAAATTAAAGAAGAAAAGATGAAACATAAAGCTTCTATTCCTATGAAACTAGAAGACGGTTGGGAACCCATCATTAATATGAAGTGAATGACTTTGATCTCAAAGCTTTATGTGATCTTGATAGTAGTGTTTCTATTATGCCTAGAAAGATTTATGAAATGCTTGATTTGCCACCATTGGAAGATTGTTATTTAAATGACCCACTTGATGATAAGGCTAAAAAGAAACTCATGGGGAGTTTTAATGATGTTCTTATTATGGTTAACAATGCCTATGTCCCTATTGATTTCTATGTTTTGGATGTTGAATGCAATGCTTCTTGTCCTATTATTTTGGGAAGACCTTTTCTTAGAACTGTTAGTGCCATTATTGATATGATAGAAGGCACCATTAAATATCAATTTCCACTCAAGAAAGGTATAGAACACTTCCCTAAGAAGATAGAGAAGATCCCTTTTGCCTCTCCTATGAAAACAAAATTTGCTCTTAATGCTTCTTCATTTGAGAACACTTGATTCTTTTCTTGCTTCTTATGCCTAAATTAAAGGCGGTAAAGAAAAGTACTTATTGGCAGATAACCCAAAAGTTTTAGTGGAGTCTTGGAAGTTATTACCTCTGTAATAACCTCTCCTTATCATTTTTGTGTGATTATTGTGCCAAGAGTAACCTCTAATGAGAGAGAAGTAATGCTTGGGAAAGTTGCTGTCCCGAAACAGATATTTGTGCTTCGCTGTAAACATTCTTGAAAAATCTCTGTACGTCATTTTGAGATGTGTTTTTTATTGCTTCCGACTCAGGTTGTTATCCAACTTTCGTTAGTTCAACACTTTTCTATATGAGCAACAGAAGGTCTTCGAAAAAATTGGTTTTTACCTTCTGATCTGTTTTGACAGATTTCTGCCATTATTTGCATTTGCTTCTTGTTGATTCCTTTTTGGGTTCTTTTTAGGGAAATTGAGCTTGTTGAGGGAAGTGCTATAGTAGCTTGTGTTTTAATGGAAGTTTTACTTGTGTTGGAACTGAATCAAAAGACTTATTATCTTGAGTGCACTAATGTTGCTAATGAAGATTGTGTGAAGTTTTGTATGAAGGAAATTTTCAGGTGTAGGGAAAGAATGATGTAATGAGATGAAGAATGGACTAAAGCTCAAGCTTGGGGATGCCACCCGTGTCACCCCAAGAAATACCCAATAAGTACAAGCATCAAAGCTTGGGGATGCCCAAGGCATCCCCTTCTTCATCAATAAAAATCTGAGGTTTCTTCCAACCACTTCATTTTTATTGTTTCATGCACAGTTGTGTTGTTCTTGGAGCGTCTTTGTTCTCGTTTTTGGTTTTCCGTTTGGTTAGTTTGCTCGGTTTGCTTGAATAAATTGGTTGGGCCCCCTCTTTCATACATTAGTTTTCAAATAAGTTGGTTTGATTTGGAAAGAGTAGGAAAGTTCATACTTAAGTGGTTAGAGAGCTTGTTTTGACTATGGCCTATGCTTTGTCCTGTCATGCTTGGTATTGTTTTGGCTTTATGCTTAGTGATTTTTGCTGGAGCATGACATGTTATAAACAATTGAGATTGCTTAATGTACCTTGAAAGAATCATGTGTTGTTTTAGCGTATTAAAGCATAGTATTGTGGTATTCTCCTTTGATGCTTTATTTGGGTCGACTTGGCGCATGCTCACACCATGTTATGACTATCCCAAGTCACCATAGCCTCGATGATCATTTAGTTTTCGACTTGTAATATTACTTTATGCTTTAATTAATGATGTTTTGTCGCTTTGCATGATTATGGCCATTATTGCTCTCTTAGTTGGTCGCTCCCAGTCTTTTGCTAGCCTCCATAACCAAGTATGAGTTCCACTCATGCATCCTACTCCAAATAAAACCAAGTTCTTCCAAAGAGTCCACCATACCTACCTATTAGCACTTGCTATTCCAAGTATATTCATGTTTTTATCTACCTTCCGAATTAAACTTGTTATGTGAAAATTAGTGATTAAAGCTCTCACGAACTTGATGGCACACTTTACTTTTCCTGCCCCTAATAAACTTGAACCATTGTGTTGTCTATGTTGTATATGCTTGCACTTATACGTTAGGGATTAGCAGAACCATGTTGTCATGGGGAACGCTTTCAACATTGCACTTGTACATTGTACCCAGTTGATATCATGCTCTTTTGTTTATGGATGTCGTCGGTGTGAAATGAAAGGGGAGCTTGTAAGTCCATGGAGTTATGTATGTGTCTTAGAGAAATGCCTGGGCGGCTGGTCTAATCCATGCCTAATCATGGTGGAAACCTGGAGCGTAACCATAATGAGCAATCTATGAAGCATTATTCTTATAAAAAAAGAGATAGAGATTGAGAAAAAGAAAAAAAGAGATGAGAAAAGAGGAAAGAAAGAAAAAAAACCATTTTCCCATGGTAAATAAGAAGATTGCTGAGATGCTTATTATCTGCTTGCCTTGTCATGTTGATATGGGGATTCTTCCGTATCATCGGGCAAGGGGTACCCCGTTGGCGGTTCTCTATGATACACATGTACTTACTATGACAAGAACTTACCGGTAACTAAACTTGAGTAGAATGAGGAGCAGCCCTCGTATTCAAGGGACATGAGATTTCCAACTTATACTTTGTCAAGCATATACTCCATTGTTTGTTCACTTTAACCTTAATCACTTAAAGATGCTTATGATAGGGCAATGAGAGCTGAAAGCTAATAAGTACCATAATTTTTGGAAGCTCTTTATGAAACTTGAATCCCTGCTTCCTTCTATGAAGGCCTTTCTTTTAGTTTTATGTTGAGTCTCCATCTTCTATCTTTATGCACCTATTGAGAGAGCATAGTGGCCATTCTTAGTTTAATGTGCATTGTCCCAAGACTTGTTGATTGATGCATAACTCTGATATTGCTTGTTCTTAAACTATTTGTATCTAGTCACCCTTATGAACTTTGAAGGTGTCCTATGCATTTATGTTTTGCTACACTATGAGGGACAAGCTGAATACCATTCTCATTATGTTTTCTTTATGTGAAACAAACAAACGTCTTTCAAAACATTATTATTCATGAATCTTTTCTTTGTACCTTTTCATGTTACAACATAGTTGCTATGTCTTATTGTTAGAACTTTATCTTGCATGCTATGTTAGAGTACTATGATCCCAGCTAGCAATGTTTTATACATGCCTTGATCAAGATTGTGATGGTGCATGTCACCTAAAAAATTATTCTTTCTTTTTATCACTTACCTACTCGAGGACGAGCAGGAGTTAAGCTTGGGGATGTTGATATGTTGCTAACGTCTATAATTTTTGATGTTCCATGCTTTTTTTATATCTACTTTCTTATGTTTTGTCCACACTTTGGAGTATTTTTACACATTTTCTGGAACTAACCTATTAACAAGATGCCATAGTGCCAATTGCATGTTTTCTATTGTTTTTGGTTTCAGAAAAGTTGGAAAATAAATATTCTCGGAATTGGACCAGACAAAAGCCAAAGTGAATATTTCACCGAGGGGAACACAGAGCCAGAAGATGAGACGGAGAGGGGCCAGGGGCTGGCCACACCACCTGGCCGTGTGGCTAGGCCTGGCCCGCGCCAGGGGGTGGTGGGGCCGCCTCGGGCACCCCCTCGGCATCCCTCTTCGCATATATATTGCCTCCGATACAGAAACCCTAAGCACCCGATCAAAATTCCACAAAAGAGTCTATAGCCACCGTCATCTCCATCCCTAGATCTGTAGGGATCTGAAGCTCTTCCCGGCACCCTGCCGGAGGGGAGAATTCACCCTAGAGGCCTTCTTCATCACCATGGTTGCCTCCAGTGTGATGCGTGAGTAGTTCATCTTTGGACTATGGGTCCATGTAGTAGCTAGATGGTTGGTTTTCCTCCTTTGTGCTATCATGTTTAGATCTTGTGAACTCTGTTCATGATCAAGATCATCTATTTGTAATCCTACATGTTGTGTTTGCGGGGATCCGATGGATATTGAGATGCTATTTTAGATTGATTATTTATTCTATCATGTCTTTGTTATTCGTGATCTTGCATGCTCTCTATTGTTAGTAGATATCTTGGCCGAGTAGATGCTAGCAACTCCAAGAGGGAGTATTTATGCTCGATAATGGGTTCATGCCTCTAGTGATCCAGGGAAGTGACAAAAATCTCTAAGGTACTAGATGTGTTGTTGCTACTAGGGAGAAAATTGCAATCCTTTGTTGATAGAACAATCGTATTGTTTACTTTACACACTTTGCTTAATGCAATTATCTGTTGCGTGCAACTTAATACTGGAGGGGGTTTGGATGATAACCTAAAGGTGGATTATTAGTCATAGATGCAGTTGGATTATGGTCTATGTATAATGTTGTAATGCCCAATCAAATCTCATAGGAGTCAAGATGATTAGTATATGCATGTATGCTTTCTCGATGTTTGTCAATTGCCCCGCTGTAATTTGTTCACCCAACATGTCATCTATGTTAAGGAGAATCACCACTAGTGAACTATGGACCCCGTTCCTTTCTTTTACCATCAATCTACAACTGTTTACAGTTTTTTGTCTACTTTCTGCAAACTATTACTATCTTCCACACAATACGTTTAATCCTTTGTTTTCAGCAAAACTGTGAGATTGACAACCTCACTGTAAGTTGGGGGAAAAGTTCTATAGTTGTGTTGTGTAGGATTGCAAGTTGGCAACAACACCTTGGAGGTGTTTCCTTGCTCCTACTGGTTTGACAACCTTGGTTTCATAACTGAGGGAAAACTTGCTGTTGTGCTCATCATACCTTCCTCTTGGGCTTCCCCAACGAGCTCGATATATTTTGGGCCATCACTCCTCAGAGAACTCGATGCCAAATGACTCGAGGTTTAGCGCATCAATGGGTGGTGCGACTTGTTCTGCGGCCACTATGCGCGTACAACGCCTTGTGTTCATCTAAAAATAAAATTAAAGCTAATTAAGAATTTGTTCCAATATAAACATATAAAAAGCAATCCTCTACACTTCTTACAAAAGAATCTCCTCTAAAAATAAAACTAAGCATGATCATAAAAACGATTAGCTCAAGAACAAGACCTAAGTCTAGATTTATAATGCTGAAAGATTGATCAAGGTTTTGATGCAAATAAGCAGGGGATCAGAGGAGAAACAAACCTTAGATCATTTGGGTGCGAGGAATCAAAGAAAGGACGACCAGAATTGAAGATCCAATGGAGGTAGTTTGGAGTTTGGACGAAGTAGAAATAGAGATTGTGATTTTGGGTTTAGGTTTACCTCCTTCCAAGGGTTAAAATCTTGGCCGAGTAGGTGTACGGGCGGGCGGTATGGCTGGAGCCCGCCCGTACCAAGTGTATTACATTAGGGTCGATGTTCCCTTCAGGCAGTGCACTTGGTACATGCACGCGGTATGGGGACCCGCGCCCGTACTACAGGTCGTTAAAGCCTCAGATCATTTGCTTCAAACTTGGTATTTTGCTCGGGGTACGGTACGGGCGGACGGTACGGTGGCCTTCGGTCAAAATGGTAGTCATTAAACGCTTTGTATCTTGTGGCAAAAATCAAAGATTGCATCCTTTTGTGTCAAAATGTGGTACTGGCGGACGGTATGGCCTGGTACGGTTGTATTGGTGGTCGTTAAATGCACTATAAGCTTCAAAAACTTGAGAATTTAAGTTAGGAGATTCATACTTCCTTCACACATCAAATCAACAAAAGAATGATGACAAATAAACTTCATAAAACTGCAGTACCTTATAGCCATGTGTTAGTGAATATCATAGAGTCAGGGTTACCTTAATTTCTTATCCTCTGATGGCCCAAATATATCGAGCTCGTTGGGGAACCCCAAGAGGAAGGTATGATGAGCACAGCAGCAAGTTTTCCCTCAGTATGAAACCAAGGTTATCAATCCAGTAGGAGCAAGGAAACACCCCAAAGGTGTAGCTAGATAAACGTTGGCAGGGCGCACTACCGGTGCCAGCAGCAACGTGGAGACCTGCACAACACAACCACAGAACTTTGCCCCCAACTTGCGATGAGGTTGTCAATCTCACTAGTTTTGCTGAAAACAAAGGATTAAACATATCGAATGGAAGGAAGTAATAGTTTGCAGAAAGTAAACACAAAGCAGTAAACAGTTTATAGATTGAATGTAAAAGAAAGGACCAGGGTCCATAGTTCACTAGAGGTGGCTCTCCTTAAGATAGATAACATGCTGGGTGAACAAATTACAGCGAGGCAATTGACAAACATCGAGAAAGCATACAAGCATATACTAATCATCTTGACTCCTTTGAGACTTGATTGGGCATTACAACATTATACATAGACCGCCATCCAACTACATCTATGACTAATAATCCACCTTCAGGTTATCATCCGAACCCCCTCCAGTATTAAGTTGCAAGCAACAAATTATTTCTTTACGAATTGCATGTAAAGTAAACAATACGGTTGTTCTATGAACAAAGGATTGTTGGTTTCTCCCTAGTAGCAACAACACATCTAGTACCTTAGAGATTTCTGTCACTTCCCCAGATTACCAGAGGCATGAACCCACTATCGAGCATAAATACTAACTCTTGGAGTTGCTAGCATCTACTTGGCCAAGATAGCTACTAACAACGGAAAGCATGCAAGATCACAAATAACAAAGACATCATAGAATCAATAATCAATCTGAAATAGCATCTCAATATCCATCGGATCCCCGCAAACACAACATGCAGAATTACAAATAGATGATCTTAATCATGAATGGAGCTCACAAGATCTAGACATGAAAGCACAAAGGAGGAGAACCAGCCATCTAGCTACTACATGGACCCGTAGTCCAGAGATGAACTACTCACGCATCACACCGGAGGCTTGCATGGTGATGAAGAAGGCCTCCAGGGTGAATTCCCCTCTCCGGCAGGGTGCCGGGAAGAGCTTCAGATCCCTCCCGATCTAGGGATGGAGATGACGGTGGCTACAGACTGTTTCATGGATATTTGATTGGGTACTTAGGGTTTCTGTATCAGAGGCAATATATAGGCGGAAGGAGAGGCCGAGGTCTTTGGGGTCGGCCACCACCCCAGCACGGGCCGAACTGGCCGCTCGGCCAGGTGGTGTGGCCGGGCCCCAGACCTTCTCCGTCTCGTATTCTGGCTCTAGATGTCTTCCGGTAAAATATCAACTTTGGCTTTTGTCCCGTCCAATTCCGAGAATATTCATTTTCTGACTTCCTGGAACCAAAAAGCGAGAAAAGCAGTACTGGCACTATGGCTCTTGTTAATAGGTTAGTCCAAGAAATCATATGAAAAGTACTCCAAAGTATGGACAAAGCACAAGAAAGTAGATAAAACCAAGGATGGAACATCAAAAATTATAGATACATTTGCAATGTATCAACATCCCCAAGCTTAACTCCTGCTCGTCCTCGAGTAGGTAAGTGATAAAAAGAAAGAATAATTTTTGAGGTGACATGCACCATCATAAACTTGATCAAAGTATTTGTAAAACATTCAAAGCTGGGATCATAGTACTTCAATCATAACATGAAACACAAAGTTCTAGCAACAAGACAAAGAAACTATGATGCAACATGAAAAGGCACAAACAAAAGATTCATGAATAACAATGCTTTGCAAGATGTTTGTTTCACTAAAGAAAACATAGCATAATAGTATTCAGCTTGTCCCTCATAGAGTAGCAAGTATAAATGCATAGGACACCTTCAAAGTTCATAAGAGTGACTAGATACAAATAGTTTAAAACAAGCAATATCAAGGTATGCATCAATCAACTAGTCTTGGGACAATGCACATAGAACTAAGAATGGCCACTATGCTCTCAAAGTAGGTGCATAAAGGTAGAAGGTGGAGACTCAATAGATAAGTGGAAGAAAGTCCTTCATATAAGGAAGCAGGGATTCAAGTCTCATAAAGAGCTTCCAAAAATTATGGTACTTATAGCTTTTAGCTCTCATTGCCCCTATCATAAGCATCTTGAAGTGATTAAGGTTAAAGTGAACAAACTATGGTGTACATGCTTGACGTAGTATAAGTTAGAAATATCATGTCCCTTGAATACGAGGGACGCTCCTCATGCTACTCAAGTTTAGTCACCGGTAAGTTCTTGTCATCGTTAATACATGTGTATCATAGAGAACCGCCAATAGGGTACCCCTTGCCCGATGATACGGAAGAATCCCCATATCAAAATGACAAGGCAAGCAGACAATGAGCATCTCAGCAATCTTCTTATTTACAATGGGAATATGGTGCTTTTTTTTCTCTTTCCTCTTTTCATAATCTTTTTTTTCTCCTTTTCTCTTTTTTCTCAATATAGGACTCTTTTTTTATAAGAAGAATGCTTCATAGACAGCTTATTATGGTTACGCTGCAGGTTTCCACCATGTCAGCATGGATTAGACCAGCGTCCCAGGCATTTCTCTAACACATATACATAACTCCATGGACTTACAAGCTCCCCTTTCATTTCACACTGACGACATCCATAGACAAAAGAGCATGATATCAACTAGGTACAAAGTACCCATGCAATGTTGAAAGCGTTCCCCATGACAACATGGTTCTGCTAATCCCCAACAAATAAGTGCAAACATATACAACATAGACGACACAATGGTTCAAGTTTATTAAGGGCAAGAAAAGTAAAGTGTGCCATCAAGTTCGTGAGAGCTTTAATCACTAGTTTTCTCATAACAAGTTTAATTTGGAAGGTAAAACAAAAGCATGAATATACTTGGAATAACATATGCTAATAGGTAGGTATGGTGGACTCTTTGGAATAACTTGGTTTAGGGAGTTGGATGCATGAGTGGAACTCATACTTGGTTATGGAGGCTATCAAAAGACTGGGAGCGACAAACTAAGAGAGCAATAATGGCCATAATCATGCAGAGCGACAAAACATCATTGATCAAAGCATAAAGTGATACTACAAGTTGAAAACTAAAGGATCATAAAGGATTATGGTGACTTGAGATATTCATAATATGGTGTGAGTATGTGCCAAGTCAACCCAAATAAAGCATCAAAGGAGAATACCACTATACTATGCTTTAATATGCTAAAACAATGCATGATTCATCCAAGGCACATTAAGCAATCTCAATTGTTTATAACAAGTCATGCTACAACAAATTATACTAAGCATAAAGCCAAAACAATATCAAGCATGGCATGACAAAGCATAGGCCACAGTCAAAAACAAGCTCTCTTTAACACTTAAGAATGAACTTTCCTACTCTTTTCCAAACCAAACCAAACTATTTGAAAACCAATGTATGAAAGAGGGGGTCCAACCAATTTATTCAGCAAACTAAGAAAACCAAGCAAAAAAAACCAAAACAAAAACGAAAAAGAAGACGCTCCAAGAACAACACAACTGTGCATGAAACAATAAAAATGAATCGTTTGGAAGAAACCTGGGATTTTTATTGATGAAGAAGGGGATGCCTTGGGCATCCCCAAGCTTTGATGCTTGTACTTCTTGGATATTTCTTGGGGTGACACACGTGGCATCCCCAAGCTTGAGATTTAGTCCATCCTTCATCTCATTACTCATTCCTTCCATACACCTGAAATTTTTTTCTCATACAAAACTTCACACAATCTTTATTAGCAACATTATTGCACTCAAGTTAATAAGTCTTTAAGGTTAAATTATAACACCAATAAAACTTCCATGAAAACGCTAGCTACTGTAGTACTTCCCTAAAAAATCTCAATTCCCCAGAAGAACTCAAAAAGGAACCAACAAGAAGCAAATGCAGAAAATGGCAGAAATCTGTCAAAACAGACCAGCAGGTAAAGACAAATTTTTTCGGAGACCTTATGTTGCTCAAATCAAAAAGTGTTGAACTAACTAAAGTTATATAACAACCTGTGGCAGAATCACAAAAATTCACGCCTCAAAAGGACGTTCAGAGATTTTACACGAATTTTAACGGTGAAGCACAGAAATCTATTTCGGGACGGCAACTTTCCCAATCATTACTTGTCTCTCATTAGAGGTTACTCTTGGCACAAAAAGCAAATAAAAAGGATAAGGAGCAGTTATTACTGAAGTAATAACTTCCAAGACTCATCTAAAACTTTTGGGTTATCTCCCAATAAGTACTTTTCTTTAACGCCTTTAAGTTAGGCATGATAGTTTGAGAAGATGCTCACATAAGAAATATGAATTGAAGTAAAAGAGAGCATCAAGAAGCAAATTCAAAACACATTTAAGTCTAACCCACTTCCTATGCATAGGAATCTTGTATGCAAATAAATTCACAAAGAACAAAGTGACATGCATAGGAAGATAAAACGAGAATAACTTCAAAACTTTCAGCACATAGAGAGTTGTTTCAATACCATGAAAACTTCTACAACTATATTTTCCTCTCTCATAATAATTTTCAGTAGCCTAATGAATAAACTCAACAATATAACTATCACATAAAGCATGCTTTTCATGATCTACAAACACTAGAGCTTTGTTATAAACATTTTCAAAAGAATCCTCAGGAACATAACATTCATCCTCCTTTAGTAAGCATGGGGGACAATCAAATATTGAAAGGGGTAAAGAGTTACTCTCATTAGAAGGTAGGAATGGGTAGATCCATTCTTCCTCCTCTTGATCATCACTCTCCTCCTCTTTTTCATCCAATGAGCTTCCAGCTTCAGCAATTTCTTCTTCCATAGGCTCGTGCAAGGCATTAGTCTCTTCCGCTGGTGGAGAGCATCCATTAAGATATTCAAGAATATAGCCATTTTCTTCCTTGTAATTATCAAAGAAAAATTGAAGTATATCATAAACCTCATATTTATAAGGTGCATCATCAGTATTCTCAAGCAAACTAACAAGTTCAAATGCACCCTTCCAAGCAATAAATTTTTCAATTTGTTCCACATCATAAAAGTCATAATTTCCTTTAACATAAGAAGATATGGTAACATTATCATTATACTCACATAGAAAAGGGAGGTGTTTATACCTCCTACAGCAACAAGATTTATCAACGCAATAAGTAACATTATAAGTAGAGCACACGTTTCTAGCAATGGTATTCAATTTATCAATTTGTTCCCATAAGTGTTTCCCTTTTTGTGACAAGCGGTGTTCCTTATAATAATATTTTTGTTCTTCTGTGAACCCACCTTGCCAATAAGTTTTAGTTTCAAAGAAACCAACCATTGATAGAAAGCATGATAAAGCAAGACAATAACAAACCAATGAAAATAACAACTATAGTAGGAACTAATTTTTTTGTGTTTTTGATAAAGAAACAAGCAAACAAAACAAAAGTAAACTAAGCAAAACAAAAATAACAAAGTAAAGAGATTGGTTATGAGGGACTCCCCTTGTGAAGATGTCCTTGACTCCTCGGCAACGGCGCCAGAAAAAGTTGTTGATGGCCCAAATATACCGAGCTCGTTGGGGAACCCCAAGAGGAAGGTATGATGAGCAGAGCAGCAAGTTTTCCCTCAGTATGAAACCAAGGTTATCAATCTAGTAGGAGCAAGGAAAGGCCCCAAAGGTGTAGCTAGCTGAACGTTGGCAGGGCGCACTACCGATGCCAGCAGGAACGTGGAGACCTGCACAACACAACCACAAAACTTTGCCACCAACTTGCGATGAGGTTGTCAATGTCACCGGTTTTGCTAAAAACAAAGGATTAAACGTATCGAATGGAAGGAAGTAATAGTTTGTAGAAAGTAAACACAAAGCAGTAAACAGTTATAGATTGAATGTAAAAGAAAGGACCGGGGTCCATAGTTCACTAGAGGTGGCTCTCCTTAAGATAGATAACATGCTGGGTGAACAAATTACAGAGGGGCAATTGACAAACATCGAGAAAGCATACAAGCATATACTAATCATCTTGACTCCTTTGAGACTTGATTGGGCATTACAACATTATACATAGACCGCCATCCAACTGCATCTATGACTAATAATCCACCTTCAGGTTATCATACGAACGCCCTCCAGTATTAAATTGCAAGCAATAGATTATTGCTTTACGAATTGCGTGTAAAGTAAACAATACAGTTGTTCTATGAACAAAGGATTGCTGTTTTCTCCCTAGTAGCAACAACACATCTAGTACCTTAGAGATTTCTGTCACTTCCCCAGATTACCAGAGGCATGAACCCACTATCGAGCATAAATACTAACTCTTGGAGTTGCTAGCATCTACTTGGCCAAGATAGCTACTAACAACGGAAAGCATGCAAGATCACAAATAACAAAGACATGATAGAATCAATAATCAATCTGAAATAGCATCTCAATATCCATCGGATCCCCGCAAACACAACATGCAGAATTACAAATAGATGATCTTGATCATGAACGGAGCTCACAAGATCTAGACATAAAGCACAAAGGAGGAGAACTAGCCATCTAGCTACTACATGGACCCGTAGTCCAGAGATGAACTACTCACGCATCACACCGGAGGCTTGCATGGTGATGAAGAAGGCCTCCAGGGTGAATTCCCCTCTCCGGCAGGGTGCCGGGAAGAGCTTCAGATCCCTCCCGATTTAGGGATGGAGATGATGACGGCTACAAAGTCTTTCATGGATTATTGATCGGGTACTTAGGGTTTCCGTATCGGAGGCAATATATAGACGGAAGGAGAGGCCGAGGGGGTGCTGGGGTCGGCCAGACCACCCCTTCGCGCAGGCCAGGCCCGGCCGCGTAGCCAGGTGGTGTGGCCGGGCTCCAGCCCTTCTCCGTCTCGTATTCTGGCTCCAGATGTCTTCCGGTAAAATAGCAACTTTGGATTTTGTCCCGTCCAATTCCGAGAATATTCATTTTCTGACTTCTTGGAACCAAAAAACAGAAAACAATGCGGTACTTTGTTGCTCTTTTTAATAGCTTAGTCCAAGAAATCATATGAAAAGTACTCCAAAGTGTGGACAAAGAACAAGAAAGTAGATAAAACCTAGCATGGAACATCAAAAATTATAGATACATTTGCAATGTATCATCCTCTCTTCAAAGGACCCTCTTGAACACTCTTTATTAAGAACAAACAAAAACAAACAAAACAAAAACAAAACTAACACAAGATAAAAACTTTATTTCACATGGGTTGCCTCCCATGAAGTGCTTCTTGTTAAGGTCAATTAGCTTGACTAAGGTGGTGATTATTTAGGCTTCACGAGTGGAACACCCACTCCAAAGTAATTAGCTTTTAAAGTTATTACACCATCATCATTAGGCTTGTCCTTCTTCTTCCTAGGGAAGTGGACTATAAAAGGATCTCTAGACGGTATTCCTATTCTCTCATTCCCTTCATGTAAATTAATCAATTCTTTAATGGTTCTTATAAATGGCCTACCTAGAATTATATGTGCTATGGTATCTCTAGGCATGTCCACTATAAATAGATCAATAAGAGCAGGACATCCTTTAGTTTCCACAACTATATTTTCTTTTATCCCAATAGCTTGTTTACAAGTTGAATCAACGAGATGGTGTCTCATTTTAGTTTTTGTGAATGGCCCTAAGTTTAGTTTATCAAATATACTCTTAGAAATTTTTGAAATGCTTGCACCAAGATCACAAAGAGCTGCTATTTCATTAATTCCTAATTTAATTTTAATAGTGGGCTCAAAAATATCATCTATCTTAGATGGAAGCTTATCAACTAGTTTCTTATATTCCATCTCTAGCTCATGAACTATAGATGCTACTTATTTTATAAATTGTTGGTATGTATCATAGTTACCTTGTTCTATACCTAGATTCTTTATGGTGATCATCTTTAGTAGATCTTCCGCGGTATAATCTGGTGATGGCGCATTGCTATAATATAGCTCTTCAGGCTTCTCGTATTTATTTTCTGCCCTCATCATCTTGAGGTCTTCCCTTGGGTTTGGCTCAGGCTTTCCAGTGAATTTTGCAAGTATGAGAGCTTGACTCTCGTCTATCTTGCCCAATTGTGCCTCCACGGTCTTGGTTCTTTCCTATAGAGCATGCACATCATTTCTAATTGCAATGGCCTGGTTAGATAATTCTCCAATACTTTTCATGGTTCTCCATGATTTTAATAAGCATATTATTTTGCTCAGTTTTAGCTTGCATAGAGGTTCTAATAGTATTTCCAAAAGAGAGATTTGCTCCACTATGATTAAAAATTATTATTATGTGGAGCACCTGCAAGATTATAATATTGTTTTGAAAATTTGAGCCAAAGTTTTGACTGTTCCAAGCAGGATTATAAGGATTACGATCTATAAAATTTACTTCATTAGCATTGGTAGAGATAGCATTAATTTGGGTATCTTCTTTACCCTTCACAATATTGAGTAACTCATCTACCTTTGCAATAAGCTCTTCATTATGTTCCTCAGTGATTGGATTCACCCTTTTTGAGGATCTCTCTACATGCCATTGGGAATAGTTGTTTTGCATATCATCAAGTAGTTGTTTTGCAACATTCACTTGCTTTCCCATTATGGTTCCTCCTACTGCGATATCTAGCATAGACTTAGACATCGGGTTAAGACCATTATAAAATAAATGTAGTATAAGACATTCTTCCATCCTATGACAAGGACAATTCATTACGGCTTCTTTCATTTTGTCCCAAGCAAGCACTAGTGGCTCGCGGTCTTCTTCTCTAAAATTGGTAATGTTGGATCTTAGCTGCATAGTCTTAGCTTGAGGGAAAATTTTAGTCATAAAAAGATTAGTGCATTCCTCCCAAGTTTCAATAGTGCCTTTAGGCAAAGCTAGCAACTAATCCTTAGCCTTTCCTCTTAAAGAGAAAGGAAATAAACATAATTTAACCACATTGGGGTCAACATCTTTAATGCGTATCATGTCACAAATTTCAGTAAAAGTATTTAAGTGCAAACCTGAGTCCTCAGCAGATGAGCCTCCAAATTGGTTCTGTTGAACCAAACTCAAAAGGTTAGGCTTAATTTCATAAGTTTCTGCATCAACAACAGGCTGAGTAATAGGTGCACGAATAAAATCATCAGTGGGAGTAGCATACTCCCCAAGTTTCTTCTGAGCCATGGCTCTTTTCTTTTTGGTATTTTTGAATAAGTGAAACAAATAAACAAATAACTAGTTTTTGGGTTTTTAATAGATAAAAATAAGTAAACTAATAATAAGAAATAAACTATAAACAAAAATAAAAATAAAAACAAGGTCTGTGGTGACCTCACCAGGATAGAGAATTGCTTCCCAGGCAATGGCACCAGAAAAATGGTTGATACCTTCGATCCGGATTTACGGATGCAGTATAGTAGCTTTTTCCCTAGTAGACATAGGTTTAATCAAACCTTGGGAAACAATGCTAAATAGAAATTAAATGAGACACGTCTACACTACTTGTTTATTCGTTTTACTTTGCTTTACTAGAATTTTCTAGTTTACTTTTAGAATGTTGTTTGTTCTAATGGATGGAGATAGGCCAGGGTTGAAGATTCACCTGTAGCTACACATCATATGGGATAAAGATAGTAATATGCATATTATGTGTAATGATTTAACAAAGATAAAATTTTGGGCAACACATCCTAATATACTAGAGCCCCTGCTAGTCACATGCATAGCAATAGTCTTTTGATCCAACCGTTATACCATGAAATACTGAGCTATAACAATTATTAAGTGAAAACACACATCAAAGCCTTAAAAAGTGATGTTGCTGTTGTTCCCAGATGGATCATACTCCCCAAGTTTCTTCCGAGCCATGGCTCTTTTCTTTTTGGTATTTTGGAATAAGAGAAACAAATAAACAAGTAACTAGTTTTTTGGGTTTTTAATAGATAACAATAAGTAAACTAATAATAAGAAATAAACTACAAACAAAAATAAAACTAAAAAAAAGGTCTCTAGTGACCTCACCAGGATAGCGAATTGCTTCCCAGACAACGACAACAGATAAAGGGTTGATACATTCAATCCGGATTTATGGATGCAGTATAGTAGCTTTTTCCCTAGTGGACCTAGGATTAATCAAACCTTGGGAAATAGTGCTAAATGGAAATTAAAGTAGACACATCTACAAGACTTGTTTGTTTTTTTACTTTTGTTTACCAAACTTTTCTAGTTTACTTTCAGAGTGTTTTTGTTGCAATGGATGGAGATAGGCCAGGGTTGAAGATTCACCTGCAACTACACATCATATGGGATAAAGATAGTAATACACATATTCATGTGTAATGATTTAACAAAGATAACATTTTGGGAAACACATGCTAATATACTAGAGCCCATGCGAGTCACAAGCATTGCAATATTATTTTTATCCAACCATTATACCATGAAATACCGGGCTATAACAATTATTAAGTGAAAACATAGATCAAAGCCTTAATAAGTGATGTTGCTATTATTCCCAAATGGATCGCTAAACAAAGACTATACTCCCCTTTCTGTCACTGGGTTTCCTCCGAAATTGCCACTCACCAAGCATCTCACCTCAAGCCTTTATCAATATATGGGATCTTGGGTACCTACAAGTCCATGGATCGAGACAAGAGACAAAGAAACAAAATAGAAATCTCTATTCAATCAATACACAATACTCCAATGAATTATATGCACAATATCGCAATGAGGTTTCACCCCAACCTGCAGCCCGTGAGGACTACTCACTCATAACAATAAGATGAAGGATAGAAAACATTATGCAAAATACTTAGATTGAAATCAAATATTCTTACAATGGTCATCGAATCACAAGGAGATCTCAAGTAGAAGCTAATGGCTATGGCTATAGAGAGGATGGAGAGGATGAACTATGGTGGTGGATCTCTTTTGGTGTTGTTGTGATGCAATCTGAGAATGGTGGCCCTCTACGCAGTGGCTGGGACGTCGAAATATATAGGCGCCTTCACGAAAGTTAGGGTTTGACTTGACGAAGCCGCTGCCAGCTGGTACGGATGAGCGGTACATGCAAACCTTGCCTGTACTGTTGGTTGTTTAGCCTTATAGCGGCTGTGTTTCGAACCTGGTTTGTTTGGCTGTGCATGCAACCTTATAATCTTCATTAATAGCTCCAGATTTCACCTTAAAAGTGTGATTTCCAGCACAACACAATTAAAACAAAAGATTGCACATCTTTGCAATAATTATTCATTAGTAGCAAGGCTAGAGAGATTCTTGGTCATTTGTTTGACTAAAAATGTGATTTAAACATGGAGAAAGATGGCTATTTTTATAGCCATCATAGCCAGTAGGCGAGGACCAAGGCAACGGTGATGCGGCCCGAAGGGGCGACACAGCGGGAACCCGTAGCTAGATCGGTGCTAGACGCATGCTCGGGGACGTGCTTGGCATAGATGGGCACGTGATCAGTTGATTAGACCGATGGTGCGCCATATGCGCCATGGCATGGCTGACGCGTTGATCGGAGTCGATGGCGGTGTTGTCGATGAAGTCTCGGATGATAACGACAAAGACAATCCGAGGGGTACAACTACGACAGCCTACCGAGGAAGGCTTAGCAGCCGGCCGAGGTGCGTGACAGCCTATCGCGGAAGGCGCATGGTCATGGTGTGGATCATTGATGCCAATGGTCATAGTAGAGGCACAACGCACATCGGTGGATGTAGCATCCCAATGTTCGGAACCTTGTTATGCTACCTTAATAATAAAGATCTATGCTACCTTATATATGTCTCTTTATATCATCATAATATCATGCTAATGTCACCATGCCATGTTAAATTTGAGCATGATATTAAAAACCTATTCCATTTGTTTATTCTCCCCATATTGCATTTGTCTTATTAATCTTTTGCTTCTTGATATATTGTATTTGCTTCCTGATATAATGCTTGATGCCCAAGTTGAGTTAGGGGCATATCTATTATAAGTCCACCACCCTCATTGTCACATTACTTTGGTTCCATCTATAATCCCACCATCCTATATAATATGAGAAAATGCATGTTTATTTGGTATTCATTTCTAGCTCATATGAATTGGGGTGGATCCAATTTTATTCTACTTGCTCCCATATAAGGTCCATATTGTTTTCACAATATTTCTACAGGATTCTACATGGTTCTTTCTTGAGTGCTATGTAGAAGTGGGGACTCCAATTCAAGCCATATTTTATTCAAATATGGAGTCTAGTTGAATTCACAAGATAATATAAAACCTAGTAGGCTAATACACACTAGTGTGATTTTGAATTCAATTAGACTTTTATTTAAATATCACATGTTTTGTTTTGAATGCTCCATTGGATCATGGCAAGATGATTCTTACTCTAGTTTGTTTTAAAAACTATATCATCTCACCTACTTTGCATGACCCATGCAAGGGGTTCCTTCTTCCTATTTTGGTATTCTTTTGTAATTTCAAAGCTTTGGAGAAATAAATTATATCAAGCAAACCATGAGATAAATAGAATCAAATCAAGTAAACCTAATATCTAGCTTCCCTTCTCTCTCTATGTTGAGACATGGGTGTGCTTGTGGAATGTTGGTTTCAAGCAACATTGCAAAAGAAATCAAATAAAAGAATTAAAGCAAAACCTAGAACTAAACCTAGACTACCCCAAGCCCTCTCAACCAACCAGCACCACCCCTCCTTGGTCTGGTTGGACCATATCACACCCCTAGCACCACCACCAACCCTAGATCACCCAAAACCCTAACCCCATGCCTAACTCGATCCCCCCATCTTAAACGTATTGGTCATGACATGGCCATGACTAGAACATGGCACACTAGGCCAGGACATGGACACATTGTCCCTATCCCTCCCTTGTTGTCCAAGGCAACCACCAGCACTGTCCCACGCCAGTTTTCCCTCTCCCGTTTTCCTCTCTCGACAAGAAAACATAGAGAGAGAGGAAGCAGCCACCTGATCCCACCTAGCTAACCTGGGTAAGCCCTTGCCTTTATATGGCCCCCCACCTACAACCTCCTCACTCAAATCTCACTCAGGGCGCTGCCCAGATACCCCTCCTTCTTCCCCACCTCTTTGCTAGCCCACCTACCACCATAGCAGCGAGCTTCGACAAGATTGCTCAACCGGCATAGGGGAGGAGGAGAGGATCCTGAGGTGTTAAGGAAGATCGTTGGTGTCTCCTATGCCAGCTGGAACACGGAGAAGAGGGAAGAGATCATCGGAACCAGCAGAACAAGGAAAAGTATAAGAGAAAACCCTAGAACCTGCCTGCAACCTCCACCTCAGATCACGACGTCCTGAAGCTTCACCACCCTCACCACCAGCCCTGCAGTGAGCCTCCAACCCTCCTAGACATGATCCCGTGCAGTTTTTCTTCCTAGTTTGCAAGTTCATTTCATCGAATAGCCGTCGTGCGCTACCACTCACAGCGACCCCTGCAAGAGCGCCATTGCTGTAGTGCGCCTGAAACCACCGGTGTGCACCGCAGGCTTCGCCTTGTTACGCCACGTCGAACAGCCTAACCTGCGCTTCTTGGTACCCTAGTTGTCCGCATTGCCGTGCACCACCATGCCGCTGCTGGCACCATTTGTCTGTGGTCGTCGGTGTCGAGACGTCAAGGCTTATGCCGCGACCGCTACCTAACTCAACATGCACCCCTACTCACCGTAATGGATTGCGCCCACGCGCACAATCCCGCACCGCGAGTTTGATCCCCGCCATGACTCTGAATTTTTATCATGCCGTAGTGTTTTTCCATCAGATAACACGAGAGAGAAGAATAGTATTTTCAGTTAGCGCACATACGCTTTTGTAGAAAACCCCCTAGACTTTGTAAAACCGAACCTGACATCCCCGTTGGTCCACCTGTCAGCCAGCGAGTCACCCCTTTAGCATGGCTACCCCGTCAGCCATAGGCCTACCAGTTAGCATCCATGGCTAGATCTGTCTGTGTAACAAAAACCCGAGTTGATTCAAATTTCAAAAATTCAAACTCAATTTCAGTCAAACCTTGTAGAAAACATTGACCAAGTATAAAACAAAATCTGAGAGGAATTTAAAAATGTTTCTAGAACCAAAGTTGCTTATTTTTAAATGATGAACAATTATATGCCCTCTGTTTATTTTGACAAAAACTAAATAATAATAAATATTTTCATATTATTAATAATTGCTCTGTCTAATGATGAGGACATCCCTACAAATACACCTACCCCAATTACTACTAATGATGGTCCACCTGCTGCAAAGAAGGATCAATCCAATGAGATAAGGATTGGACCAATTACAAGAGCTCGTGCTAAGCTACTAGAATAACAGGTGAACTTGTTTCTTAATGCACTTGATGTTTCAGTTAATGAGAATTTTATACTACCTAAGTCTTTGAATTATGTATGATCAGGTACTTGGGAGAAGAAGGTGTAGCACAGAGCGAGGAGCTAAAGGAACATGGCGTGTTGATCAATGAAGAATGCACGAGGGAGGAGAGGGAGAAAGCGCAAGGAGCACCCCACGAGAAGATTAGCACATGGTCGAGAGATCTCTACCGCGGCAGAGAAACCACGTAGTTTTCTGCCATGGTAGGCTACCGTGACAGAGAAACCAGGTTCAACTCTGCCACGGCAGAGTAGGCCTGTGCGCCTTGAGCCGCCCGACCTTGGGTCGGTTGTATCCTAGTCTAGGTTGAGTCGAACCACTATTTCCTCGTATTGGCTGCCACCCCCTTAGTCCTTAAATAGTTGGGGTGCAACGCAAAGATAGTTTTAGACCACGTTAAAATATTTTGGAGTTGTTTCTTTCATAGAATCTCTGGAATTACTTGTGATCGATTTTACCAACTGCAATTGAGTGTGATCTATTGTTCCATTGGGAATTAGTAGATTGCAAACTACCATTCGTGGTCGACGGCTACGTGCGCAAGAGCGTGGTGTTGTGAATATCCTACAGGGTTCGAGAGCTGTTGCATTGGCATCAGGGTTCGAGCGGGAGAGATCATAGCTACATGCTAGTTATCTATCGTCCACCATCATCATCGACAAGTGCTTGCTGACAAGATCAGGCCACCCCATATCATCTTGGTATCAGATTTCCTTGTTTACTCGGTGAGCAATCCACAATTCATCCATAGATTAGTTCATGTTTTTTGTCCTATACAGAAAAAGCCCCACAAAAAGAGTTTCCATAGCTTAGATTACATCGTATTCGAGTAATAGTTGTTGGTCGTGTTCCTCTATTAGTCTAGATCTAGATCTATTCTTCGTAGTTTTTCTCTTTCTAGTCGCATCCGCCTTTGTTTTCCGCCACCACAAGGTCAGATCCGATCCAAGCTAGAGTCCTGGTTACATACTCCTGGCCAAGTCAGATTTGCAATATAATTTTTTCCATACCGACTCTACCGTGGCACGGAAACAGCCTATTTCCCTTTCGTGAGTCCTTGTCTGTCCCGGTTCGGACTCCTGTCGGGGCACAATTTTTTGCCGTTTTCTCTGCCGCGTGCCTATGCCCTGTCGCCAATCTGCCACAACAGGATTTTACGCTGTTTTTCTGCCGTGGTACGAATCCTTCTGCCACAACACAATTTTGATCAGTTTTTCTACCACGACAGCCATACTTACAAAATGTGAAAAATTGCACTTTTCCAGAACTTTAGCCATAGCCATTCAATTTCATACGTGTAGGAACTTGCCCATTGAGACTAGTTTCCGCTCTTATAGGCTGCTCGTAGGGTTTTGGTGTTGTGCTTTGTAAATTGGCCGTGTGTGATAAATATTCAAAAAAAGAGAAAAAGCATATAGCAAAAGAAGAGGCAAATAGGGAAAGAAGCTATACAAAAGAAAAAGAAAAGAAAAGGACAATTGAGCAAGAGGCCTAGTGATATCTTTGTGCACCGGTAGATTGAGCAATCTTGTGCCTGTTTACTTTGAGCTTTGCTAGTGTCTCTCGAGAGTAGTGCAACACCCTTCATAGTTGCATTGCCACATTTTTCTCCATGTGTGTATCTTGGGTTTTGTACGATCAGCATTAGGACTTGTTTGCGGTGTATTTAGGATACCATACCTAGAGCTCCACCTGTGATCGTTCTCTATACCCTTGATATTCACTTCATCACATCAATGCATAAGTCTTTGATTTCGTTTGGTAAAGCATCTCTATTCACTTTGGAATGGTAAGATCTGCTTTCTTGTCAGTTGTGAGTGAGTTATGAGTGTTTCCACCAATAAGATTTTGATTTTTGCACCAACCTACTAATCATGTCTTTTAGTGATGATGATGTTGTGTCACAGAAAAAGAAGGATGAGGATGATGAGGACATCCCTACAGTTACACCTACCCCAATTGCTAATAATGATGTTCCACCTGCTGCAAAGAAGGATCAATCCAATGAGATAAGGATTGGACCAATTACAAGAGCTCGTGCTAAGCTACTAGAACAACAAGGTGAACTTTTTCCTTAATGAACCTGATGTTTTAGTTAATGAGAATTTTATACTACCTAAGTCTTTGAATTATTGTATGATCAGGTACTTAGGAGAAGAAGGCGTAGCACGGAGCGAGGAGCTAAATGAACATGGCATGTTGATCAATGAAGAATGCGTGAGGGAGGAGAGGGAGGAAGCGCAAGGAGCACAACACGATAAGATCAACGCATGGTCGAGGGATCTCTGCCGTGGTAGAGAAACCACGCAGTTTTCTGTCATGGCACAAAAACCGGGCCAAACTCTGCCACGGCAGGCTGCCGCGATAGAGAAACTGGGTCCAACTCTGCCACGACAGAGTAGGCCTGCGCGCCTTGAGCTGCCCCACCTTGGGTCGGTTGTATCCTAGTTTAGGTTGAGTCGAACCACTATTTCCTAGTATTGGCCACCGCCCCCTTAGTCCTTAAATTGTTGGGACACCACACAAAGATAGTTTTAGACCACGTTAAAATATTTTGGAGTTGTTTCTTTCATAGAACCTTTGGAATTACTTGTGATCAATTTTACCAACTACAATTGATGTGATTTGTTGTTCCACTGGGAATTAGTAGATTGCAAACTACCGTTCATGGTCGACGGCTGCGTGCACAAGAGCGTGGTGTTGTGAATATCCCACAGGGTTCGAGAGCTGTTGCATTAGCATCAGGGTTCGAGCGGGAGAGATCATAGCTACATGCTAGTTATCTATCATCCACCATCATCATCGACAAGTGCTTGCTGAGAAGATCGGGCCACCCCATATCATCTAATGCTTAAATTATACATTTTAATGCATAAATCCAAATAAGGCATATTATACATGTTTTTTGATCAGAAAAATGCAAGGATCATTAATATGATATCCAAAATATTTTCTGGAAAAAATAATTCGAAATTGGTTTAATGCCATTAAATGCACTTTCTTAATAAATGCATAACTTTTAAAATGTAATTCCAAATCGACAAATGATATGTCTAAATAGATTAACACGACGAGACTTTTCTAATCATGCATTCCATTATATTAATTGAAGCATGCATCACATAAATATTAAATATTCAGAATTGTTTATGTAAGTAAATCTTGAATAATAAATTATGAAAATGCTTTATTCTTGTTCCTTCACCTCACCCATGCCATGCTATGTTATACCCTGAAATTGTGCATCATTTCATCTTGGCATACTCTGTTTTGCTTGTTTCATATGATTCATATGTTTGCGCACTTTATTTATTATGTCCCTTGTTTGTTTGGCTTTTATTTCGGATAGACGCTGAGCGAGGAGGTTATCGGGAGGAACAAGAGTATTACCCGGAACCCAGTTATCCCACTATTGAGCTTCCAGTCAAGCAAATACCCATGCTTGCATTTACGTATAGAATCTATGCCTCTATCTTTATTCTTGCATCATGAATCACGTTTTCAATTAAATTGCAATTCTAAGTACTACACAACCTTTAGTTTTAAGCCCCACTAAAGCTTGTACCCTCCATCCTATTAGACATTACTACATGATTTATTTGAGCCATGCGAGTTGTAGAACAACATGTGTAGGGTTTGTGCAAGTCTATTATGGATAACGAGGTACCTAAACAACTAAATTCTCTAGTAATGGGATAATTAAAGAAAGAGGCACCGGTGGGAAATAACTGAGATTTGTCTTTTATCCACTCACTTGTGTCCCGTAGGACCCGAGTACTTGATGCTTGTTCCTTGAATATCGCACTATCCACATGTGGGCCCATGGATCCCCTTAGTATGCACATGATTCTGTTGGGGGGATAACCCCGGGTAGGGTCACTCCGGGGTATAAGGGCCGAGTTAGCCGAGGTTCGGCAAGGTCAAAGCGGATGTTGGCCGAGTCACCTCAAGGCAGGCCGGATCACGGAGTAACCCGGACCAGGGGGGTCGCCTAACATTGTCTCGTCCGACTCAAGGAGTAAGTCGGAGATACTTGTCTAGCTTATATGCGAACAAGTGTGGCTGGATCAACTGTGATCCGGATCCTCGCTTGGCTTCTAGGAGAAGGAAGGAATATCTCTGGTCAAAAAAGAAGGCCCGATGCATACTAGATGAGCGAATAAAGCAAGGGCAGGACCACCGGATCATGGCCGACAAGGGTGGCGACGCTCACGTCGGCTGACGCGGGCGCCGCAGAGGCTACGTCGCTAAAGCAAGTGTGACGCGGGGAAAAAGCACCCCTGTCGGGTTACTACTTTGGGAGGGGGCATATTCTTAGGAATATGCCTCCACGTATGCCCTAGGCCAGGACCGAACCACCTCTATATAAGGGGGGGGGTTGGGGTTCTGGTAAGGGGTTGGGTTTTTTCGGAGACAGAGCAAGGAGAATTCTAGTTAGTTGAGCACTAGTGGATCTAGGGTTCTTGGGCTAGTTGGTAGGCAAGAGTAAGAGAGTTTCCTCTTCCTCCTCTTGTCAATACAGCTCGAGGAGCACTTGTAATCTCGCAGATTGAACATCAATACAAAGCTTATGTGTAGAGATTCACTCTACTATCCCTCCCTGGATTCCCCTAGCGCATATTAGTCCCCACCTTTAGCCTATCCATGGCATTTGCCGTGACACCACCACGACAGTTGGTGCCCACCGTGGGGCTAGCGGCGCTAGTAGGGGTGAAGATCTGGACAGGAAGCTTCTTCGGCACCGGCGAACGCATCGTCTCCGGGATTGTTTAGCGCTTTGGAGCGCTGGACTATGTCAACGACAATGCTGGCTGCTTCGGCACGCGCCCCCTTCTGCGCAACGGCATCTTCATCAAGCTCGGTGCGCACAAGGTCTACGTTGCAGTGGACGTATCTTGCGTTCATTCGCATCGCATCGTCGATGCAGGAGAACCACCCCTCACTGTGGCTCGCGGGGCGCGTACCGCTCGCTCCCCAGACCATGCAGAGGCGATGATGACTGCGCCAGGCGCGGGCATGAGCAAGGATCCAGCGCCAGACCCGGAGGTAACGCCCAAGGCACCAAGGAAAGCTAGGGGTCCTCCACTAGAGAGGCCTGAGAACGTGCTAAGGGAAGGTATGGATAGCTTGGCAAACCCGGTAGCAGCAGTGGTAGATCCGGCTCAGGCACATGCCGAGCTAGAGGAGACCCGGCAAAATATACTGGAGGGCGCAAAGAAAATAGCAGCGGCTCAGCAGTCGTTGAACATGACGCTGCGCGAGTACGCGAATGCAAACAAGGTTGATGCAGTAAGGGTAAAAGGGAAAAATCTCATAAGTGAGATGAACAGAGAAGGTGATGATGGACCAAAAGGGTCAGAAAACTATCTGTCCGTGGGGTTGCCAAAGTACAGTACCCCGACAAAGAACCTCAGAGTAGCAGATGCCGCGGCGTCCGAGCTAGAGGGTCTGATGGGTGAAGCCTGTCAAAGACAGCAAGACCGGGTTAACGAGCTGGTTCGGATCGCGAATAGGCAGAACGAGGAGCTACTGAGAGGTAACCCGGAGAGAGTTGGAGCTTCTAAGATCGTCCATTCGGCGATGGGTAACCCAGAGAAATCCGCTGGAGCCGCATCGTCGCCTCATGGTGGCCAAAGGAGAGAAGGGGTAGTCACCTCGGCCAGATGGAACAAGCAGATCGTTCCGTACGACCCAACGCGTGCGTGAAAAGAAAAAGAGATGCGGAAAAACGACGATCGACGAAGTGTGAGCCGAGGTGAAGCGGGCCGAGGTAATCACGACCATGGCAATGCCGGTCAAGGGAATGCTGCCAACGGCAATGGCAGACAGCGAAACTTCGGCGAGCGAGGTCAACGCAGCGGCGGAATATACCAAAGGCAAGAGCAAAGTGCGGCCGTGGTATGCAACGAGAGGAACAACGAGAGCAAGACCGATACAATGACGGAGACTCGGAGATGATGAATGCGGGATACGCAAGACCGGACTATCATGTGATAGGGTCGAGATTGGGAAGCAGGGATTTGATGCCGGATGACGCCAGGTGAAAGCTAGATCTCCTGTATAGGTCGGAATAGATTGAATGTCAAGGTCCTCCGGGTCCAGCGTGCTTTGGACCCCGGATCATGAAGGAACCGCTGGTACCTAATTTCCAATTACCCAGGGGCACGAAGACGTATGACGGCAGTACAAAGCCAGAGGATTGGCTGATAAACTACGCAACCGCTGTGAGAATTGCAACTGGCAACTTGAGATGGGCTGTTCGATATGTACCCCAAATGTTGGAAGGTCCGGCTAGGGTATGGCTGAATAATTTGCCATCCGGAAGCATCAATTGCTGGATAGATTTTGAAGAAATGTTTATCAACAACTTCTCAAGTACATATCAGAGACCAAATAGACCGCAGACCCTGGCGATGTGCAAGCAGAGATCTAACGAAACGGATCATGAATTTTTGACCCGGTGGTGTACCGTGAGAAACTCGTGTGAGGGAGTCATAGAGTCACAGGCTATAGCATGGTTCGCACAAGGGTGCAGATATGGCAGCGAGTTGTGGATGAAATTGCAAAGGAAAATGCCAGTCACATTGGCAGAGATGATCCGGATCGCGGATTCTTATGCTTTGGGTGATCTGACTCAACCTAGGATCGCGTTGAACGAGTCAAATGAGGAGTACTATCCGAGGGACGGAGCCGGGTCATCCCGGAGGAATGATTACAGGGGAAAAAGGAGAGACGATAGACCGGACCATCGATAGTTCGCAACAAGTTGCAGCTGTGAATCAAGATCAGCCCGGAGCAGGGAGCAACCAACGCTAGAAAACGGGAGGGCAATGGACTCCTCAAAACGATGGCAAGAAAACATGGACTCCGGAGCAGAAGAAGCAATGGCAAGAAAAGAAAGATCGTCTGAGGTATACCTATGAGTCAATGTTGGACCAGTCGTGTAAATTTCACACGCCAAATCCGAACAGCCCGGCGAGTCACACAACGAGGCAATGTGAGTGGATGCGCAAGATAGAACAAGGTGGTTCGGGGAATGCTCAGGCACCTCGGAACGATCAACCTCGGCAGGAGTTACCCCGGCAGCAATTGCTTTCCGGAGCAAACACGCAACAACTAATGTTGCCTCCTCCTCCGCCGAGGTATGACAACAGTGAGAGAAGGGATGCAGTGCATCAGGTGGAAGACCAGCAACAACTGGATCAGACGTACTCCGGAAACGAGGGAAGGAATGAGTACATAGAACATCACCAGAGCTATTGTGTGTTTACAACAGAGGAAACAGATAGGAAGAGCTTGCAGCGCCGACATATGGAGGTTAACACGGTTATGCCTGCAGTGACGAGGTACATGTCTTGGTCGGACCAGGAAATTACCTGGAGCATCAAAGATCATCCCAAGCTTATGCCAAGTCCGGGCTCGTATGCACTAGTGTTAGATCCGACGTTCATTGGACCAAACATTAATGTGAGGTTCTCCAAGGTACTGATCGACAATGGCAGTAGCATTAACATCATGTATGCGGATACGATGCGCAAGTTGGGCATCTCAGAGAACATGCTCCAGGCTACAAGAACAACCTTCCATCGTATCGTACCAGGCATATCCTATGAGCCCATAGGCAAAGTCGAATTCGACGTGCTATTGATGCGAGGGATAACTGCCGAACTGAGAATCTGGAGTTTGAGGTGGTGAACTTGGAGAGCACGTATCATGCATTACTCGGGAGACCAGCACTAAGCAAATTCATGGCAAGTTGCCACGTTAGTTATCTGAAGATGAAGTTTCCCGGGCCAAATGGAGCAATTACTATCGCTGGGGATTTCCAACGTTCTATGGAGTGCGCCTCAGCCGGGTCTAACCTAGCCGAGTCACTCTTAATTGCCCAAGAGAAAAGAAAAATTCAAGACGTGGCGGCTTTAGCTCAGTCCGCACAGCAGTATATGCCAGCGTTAAGCAACCCGCATGGGAGCGTTTCATTTCAAGCCGCGAAGGACACCAAGAAGATTCTAGTGGATAACCTGTTTCCGGAGCGTACCGTAACAATTGGTGCAGGGTTAACTGACAAATAGGAAAGCGAGCTCGTCAACTTCCTCCTTGAGAATCGGAACATTTTTTCTTCGTCCACATAGGACTTGCAAGGTGTTCCGAGGGAGTTGGCCGAGCACTCTTTGAACGTAAGACCCGGGGCAAGGCCGGTGAAGCAGCCTCTCTGACGCTTTGCCGAGGATAGGAGAAAGGTCACTGGTGACGAGATAGCTTAGTTGCTAGCAGCAGGATTTATCATGGAAGTGTTGTATCCGGATTGGCTCTCTAATCCGGTGCTGGTAGAAAAGAAGAAGGATGATCCGAACGTGGCAGTGGTTTGGCGTATGTGTATCGATTACACGAACCTGAACAAGGCGTGTCCAAAAGATCCATTCCCACTGCCGAGGATAGATCAGGTCATCGACTCTACCGCGGGATGTGAATTGTTGTCATTCATTGACGCTTATTCTGGTTTCCACCAGATACCTCTGAACCCGGATGATCAAATAAAAACTGCCTTTATTACCCCGTACAGGGCTTATTGCTATCGCACTATGCCGTTCGGTTTACGAAATGCAGGAGCAACGTACCAAAGATGTATGCAAAAATGTTTGCACGATCAAATAGGTCAAAATGTACAAGTTTACGTGGATGATGTGGTTATTAAAACCAAGGAAAGCGCAACGCTCCTTGACGACATAAGGCAAACATTCGCGAACTTGAGGAGATTCCGGATGAAGCTTAACCCGGAGAAATATACCTTCGGTGTCCCGGCTGGGAAATTACTCGGATTTCTCGTCTCCAGCCGAGGTATCGAGGTTAATCCAACTAAGATCCGAGCCATCGAACGAATGGAGCTGCCGAAGTGTCTCAACGACGTCCAGAAGTTCACTGGATGCCTGGCGTCGTTGAGTCGGTTTGTATGTCGGTTAGGGGAAAAGGCACTGCCTCTCTACCAACTCATGAAAAAGTCAGATAAATTCGTTTGGACGCCGCAGGCCGATGAAGCTTTTTCCCACTTGAAAAAGATGTTGGCCACTGCACCAGTCCTAGCTTCTCCACTATCAAAGGAGCCAATGTTGCTCTACATAGCCGCAACCAACCGAGTTGTAAGTGCAGTGATTGTAGTGGAGCGAGATGAAGAGGGTAAGTCGGTCACGAGGCGATGTATTACTTGAGCGAGGTATTGTCTGCCTCAAAACAGAACTACCCGCATTTTCAAAAGGTGGCGTACGGAGTTTATATGGCGGCAAATAAGTTAAAGCACTACTTTGAGGAGCATCCCATCAAAGTGATATGCGAAGCCCCCATATCCGAGATAATGGGTAACAAAGATGCGAATGGCAGAATTGCGAAATGGGCAATTGAGCTAGCACCATACGCACCTCAGTATGATAGGAGAGAAGCGATCAAGTCCCAGGCTGTGGCGGACTTCTTCGTGGATTGGGCCGAGGTACAGTACGAAACGCCGCCACCAGATCCGAACTACTGGAGGATGCACTTTGACGGATCGAAAACCAAAACCGAGTTAGGCGTCGGGGTTGTGCTTACCTTGCCAAAGAAGGATCAGCTCAAGTACGTATTGCAGATCCATTTCGTGGCATTAAACAATGTCGCTGAGTACAAGGCTCTGGTGCATCGTCTCAAAGTGGCAAAGGAAATTGGCATACATTGGATAATATGCTTTGGCGACTCGGATCTTGTAATACAGCAAGTGTCCGGAGTATGGAACGCCCTGGATCCAAACATGGCGCTATACAGGTTTCATGTGTACAAAATCTCGGGTTACTTTGAGGGATGCGAATTTCACCATGTACCTCGCGTGGAAAACGAAGCTGCCGACATGCTGTCAAAGCTCGGATCGACCCGACAAGCAATTCCACCGGGCGTAGCATTGGAGCACCTCCGAAAACCATCTATCAGGCCGTCCCCAGGAACCGATTCAATCTATGTCCCGGAAAACACGGAATCCGGAGTTGAGCCCATGGACATTGACATGGGAGGTAGCACGCCGAACCCAGGGACTACCTCGGCAAACCCAGGGACTACCTCGCTAGACCCGGGGACTGTTCAGCGTGATCCGGCTGAATTTATGCTGGTGGATCGAATGGAAATTGATGAGGAGATGTTCCCTGCGCGAGCAGTACCAGCTTGGGCACTGCCTCTATACCATTTCTTGAAAGATGGAACGTTACCCACTGAGGAAGTGCTAGCCAGGCAAACTTAGAGGAGAGCCAAAGCTTGCACAATCATCAATTCCGAGCTATACAAACGGAGTGTAACCAATGTCCTCCAGCGGTGTGTTGACCCGGAAGAAGGACTTAACATCCTCCGAGATATACACCAAGGAGAATGCGGGCATCATGCCTCATCCCGGGCCTTAGTGGAAAAGGCGTTCCGGCATGGATTTTACTGGCCAAGCGCCTTGGAGCAAGCAGAAGATCTGGTGAGAAAATGCAATGGTTACCAAAGATACGCCACCAAGACACATATGCCTATGTCAGAACTTAAAACCATACCAATTACATGGCCATTTGCTGTGTGGTGTTTGGATATGGTTGGCCCGTTCAAACCAGCAAGAGGAAACATGACACACATTCTGGTCATGGTGGACAAGTTTACAAAATGGATCGAAGTGAAGCCTATAAGAAAATGTGGCGGAGCTACGGCCATGACATTTCTCAAAGACATCATCTTGAGATACGTTTATCCACATAGCATTATAACTGATAATGGAACAAATTTCACGGAAGGAGCATTTGCGCGCTTTTGCCGAGACAAGAAAATCCGACTCGACGTAGCCTCGGTATCCCACCCCGCATCGAACGGACAAGTGGGAAGATCCAACGGATTAGTATTATCCGGGATAAAACCCTGGCTCATTGAGCCGCTGCAAAGATCAGCGGGGTGCTGGATAGAAGAACTGCCAGCGGTATTGTGGAGTTTAAGAACAACTCCGAATCAATCAACAGGCTACACACCGTTCTTTCTGGTATATGGGGCAGAAGCTGTATTACCAGCCGACATAGAGCATGATTCGCCTAGGGTCACCCAATACACAGAAGCCGAAGTGCAAGAAGCCCGGCAAAATGATGTTGATCTGCTGGAAGAAGCGAGAGAACTAGCACTGTCCAGATCCGCCATATATCAGCAAAATCTCCGATGCTATCATCGCTGGAAAGTGTGCCCCCGAGTCTTCCAGGAAGGCGATCTGGTGCTCCGGTTGGTACAGCGTACCACTGGCATGCATAAATTATCCCCCCCATGGGAAGGTCCATTCATTGTGAGCAAAGCATTGCACAATGATTCTTACTATCTCATAGATGCAAAGCCACAGGAAAAGAACAAGGCGGACAGGTCCGGAGAGGAATCCAAGCGACCGTGGAATGTAGCACTACTTCGTCCCTTCTACACTTAGCTAAGGAGTGTATGTATCCGAGTCATCTCATATATCGGTATGTATGTCAGCAATGAGCTTATCAATGAAATAGCGGAGCCTCGAGCAGTTACTCGGGGACTGCCTTACTAAATGATTATTGTTACTTTTTATGCGTTAGCTGGAATGACTCGTTTCGCTTAACCCGGATTAGTAATGTGTGAGCACCAAAAACCCAACCCTTCGACTTGCTGCTGTCCAACAAGAATTGGCTTCATGGCAAGCAAGGGAACATGTTTGGAATTGCGTAGCACATGAAAAACTACAAAGGAAACGATCCTATTCCAGCTAACGTTTGTTTTTTTTGGACTAACCCCATATTTACTTTCAAGCTATTATGTTGAATTATTTTGAGCCAAGCCTCAAAGTTTCTCAGTATCGTTAAAACGATTCTTGAGGCTCGGATTCGTAAGTCGTAAAACCGAATCAAGGTAGACACGGATCGAGCCGGAGAATTGGACGAACAAGAAAATGAAACTCGGGGACTACGCCCAAGTTAATCCGGCATACAAGCATAGTAGCAAAATATCATGTATTCAGCATACAATTGCACCCGGCATACCGGGGATCTGATAAATTTTCAAGTTTTTTCAACTAAGGAGCGGCAGGAGGAGGAAGTTCGGCGTCATCATCACTATCTTCAATATCTGAAGCAGCATCTTCTCCATCATCGCCCGACCCATCCTCCACGTTCTGCATCTTCTCCTCCTCGCCGGATTCCAGAAAGCTCGGCCCCTCAACCCAGTCATGGACTGGAGAATATTCGGCGAGGCTGTAGGCGCAAGCCTGGCGCCGAGCTACCCACTCCGGATCATCGGTCCATTTGGATCCGGTGCGCCGACGGGTGAGGAGGTTCAGATTGATCTTCTCGTACCATGAAAGGATATGATGGAGAAGGGTATCTGATGCGGCACGCCCGGCGGATTCTCTCCAGAGGTCAAGCTGAGTCTCAATCTCCATCAGTTTGTCGGCAAGGAGCGTGATCCTTTCCGGAGCGCTCTCGCTTGGCCAGAATGTGTTGTAGATCCGGACCGCAACATCGAGGAGATCTTTCCCATAGTTCTTAATAGTTTCCACCCGAGCTGACACGCTGACCAATAGGTCCTCCATGTCTAAGGGGATGCTCTCACCATCAGGAGCGATGGGAGTACCCCTCTCTTGGCGGAATTTGGCAACGGCAGCACTGGCGATGGCAGTACCCTCCGGAAAATGATCTGAAAACAAGGAAAGGGAAGATGCTGAAGCAAAGGCATATGAGCTAACCCGAAAAAACTATGTCGGATAAGGGGAAGAAACTTACGTGAGATATGGCGATGGATCCGGGTCAACTCCTTGATACAATTGTCGCGTCTCTGGCGAAGTTGTTCAAGCTCAGCAAGCGCCGACCCAAGCTGGACCTCGGATTCCTTAAGCAGGTCCTGGTCCTTGGAGATCTGGAGGGTAAAGCGCTCACGTTCTTCGGTGAAGTTCTGGCCAATTTTTTGGAGCTCGGTTTTGTGTTGGGCCTTCATCTTCTCCATCTCGGCCTTGAGTTTGGCTATTTCGTCGTCCTTGGTCCAGAGGAGGGCGAGCTCATCGTTCTTCTTCTTCAGCTCGGCTTGATGCTGTCCTGCTTGTTCGAGAAAATGCAGCATCATATTAGGCACGGGCACACTATCCTCAAGCGATGCTGAAATAGTGTGTTGACCCGGCAAAGCTGAGGAGTGAATGTTTGCCGAGCCAAGGAGAAGAAGGAATGGAAAACACAACGACGTTGGCCGAAAGAGGACATACCTCGGATTTCCTCCAAGTTCTTCCGCATAATCTTGTTTTCAGCCTCCACCCCAGCTGCAAAAAACCGAATAAGGAGGTTAGTCCGGCAGAAACAAATGAAACGGATAGGTGTTAAGAGAAGAAATTACCCCTCTTTTCATGCTCCGTGCCAAGTGCAACGTGTTTTGCGCGCAAGATCTTGTGGGTATCAAGCAGGCGCTGAAACTCGGCGCTCCGACGATTGGTGGTTACCTGACAAAGGTACAGGCGTGTAAAATTAGTTCGGTGCATATTCGAAGTGTACAAGATCCGGGCCAAGCGGAACTTAACTCGGCTCTAGGTTGTGCATATTTGAAGTATATAAGATCCAGGCCAAGCGGAACTTAACCCGGCTCTAGGTGTGTGCATATTTGAAGTGTACAAGATCCAGGCCAAGCGGAACTTAACCCGACTCTAGGTGTGTGCATATTTGAAGTGTACAAGATCCGGGCCAAGCAGAACTTAACCCGGCTCTAGGTGTGTGCATATTTGTAGTGTACAAGATCCGGGCCAAGCGGAACTTAACCCGGCTCTAGGCGTGTGCATATTCGAAGTATACAAGATCCAGGCCTAGCGGAACTTAACCCGGCTCTAGGTGTGTGCATATTTGAAGTTTACATGCAGCTACGTTGATCTTATAAGGAGCATCCGGCCGAGTAACAAGTTACTCCGCCGGAGGCTCGGGGACTAATGGTTATTATCTACAGCATGTAAAGAAGAAACGACGTACCTCCATCATACGCCCAACGAGGTTAATGGCCTTGGCGGCGGTATTCATCTGAGCGGAAAATTCAGCTGGGCCGAACTTTCTGGGAGATCGTCGTTGTAGACGAACTCCACCTTATTCCAGTTCATGAAAAACTCGATGAGGCTCGGAAGGTACCGTTTGCTAGTGGGCTTGTGAGGTGCCACCAAGCCCTTTGCGTGAGCTTCTTTCCTTTCAATCAGGGCAAGAGCTGGGCTAGTGTGAAGAACCATCTGCTACGAATCGGCTGGCTCGGCAGGAGGATCCATCGCTGCTGGTGACTTCTTTGGAAGCATTGACGACAAGGTTCGCTGCCCGGCCTCGACGGAGGTGGACTTGCCTTTGGCTTGCTGGGAGGATGTGGCCACAGTGGATTTGCCCTTGGAAGCCGCTGGAGTGGTTCCTCGCCGAGCTTGGGATGACTCGGACGAGGCAGACGAACTTGGCACGGGAGCTTTGGTGGCTGGTGTTGGAGCTGATGTTGGTTTCTTCGGAGCCGGGACAGGCGCTAGTTCGGTGGCTGGTGCTGGATCTGCTGCTGGTGCTGGAGTTGCGGTAGACTTGGTGGTTGCTGGTTGCGGCAATGCCGAAGTGACGGACGCCGTTGCCTCGGCCGATCCGACCCCTCCTAATCCGAGGTCGCGTTCCTCTGAAGGAGGTACCCGGAACTGAAGGCCGCAGAGCCCTCCGGAATAGGGCTCAGCGGGCGTGACTCGTCGTCACGAGGAGGGGAAGGACTAGACCGAAGAGGAGAGGAGATGCTCGATCCGCTCTGAGGGACCTCCACAGGAGCCCTGCAAAAGAAAATAGTGTCAGGAGTGAAATTACCCCGATGCAGGGAGAAGTGTGTTGTGCAGTGAAAAATGACTTACGCGTCCGAGGTCTCGGCCTCCTTGGGTTTCCGGGACCTCCGTGCCGGGTCTTTGCCTGCCCGTTTGGAGGCAGTCTTGTCTCCAGCCTTCTTTTGCCTTTTGGTAGGCTGAGAAGGTTCGGAAGAAGAACTTGACGCGGACTCGCGCTTCTTCTTCGACGCCACCAGAGCAGGCTGGCCCGTGGCAAGTGGAGAATCCTCGTGGATGTGCCCACCGGGGTTAGCTGATGCCGGGAAGGCAAAAGAAAGAGGGACAACCTCAGCGGGTTCAATCATGTCGATATCCGAGTCATCCTCATCGTTGGGCCAATCTCTAAGAGAAGAGAATTTACCGCTGGGTCGTTTGGTGGCGTCGGTTGTGGGGAGGAACATCTCCTGGTCCGGCTCCTCCTCATCCGGGATTTCTCAGTCCGGGGACCACTTAAGGGTTGGATCAGTACCATCCTCGAGGGTTTGCTGGAGAAATAGCTGAGGAAAAAGCACAAGGAGCAGAGTCAAAAATACAATAAGAACCGACACGTAATTGATCCAAAATAAGTTTACTCCGCGAAGCTTACCGTGGGAGGGAGCCTGTCGCGGCAGTAATGCTCGATTCCCCACGTCCGTTCGGCGGAAAAATCCTTATGGGTGGTGAAAAGAGCCTTGACCCGGCGGAAGATCTCCGTGTTGCTCAACTCGAACGAGGAGGTTCGGTTGGGGTCGCGACTGAAGCTCATATGGCACAACTTGTGAGTGCGCCGCTGGAGGGGAGAGATTCGGTTGTGCACGAATGTGATCATGGCATCCTCGTTGCACAATCCGAGCTTCTTCAGCTCCGCAAACCTTTTGTTGACTTGGTTGGCCAGAGCTGTAGGTTTTTTGGCGACCTCCTCCCAGAAATTCGTGTTCAGGGGACCCAGAGCGTAGGGCAGCAACCGGATCAAGTCTTCGGTGCCTTTGTTCTGAACGTAGAAGAAGGTCCGGGGCCATCCTTTGCAGGAGTCAAGCCCGGTGACCCGGGGAAAGATTGAATACCTCCGGGGCAAGATCGAGGCAGCTCCGAACTGAGTGAGCTGCTTGTCCTCCGACTCGACGTGGATGTTGGGGACGACGTTGCGATGGAGGCCGAAGAACCGGATCCATAGCTCCTTCGTGGGCCATAGTCTGGTGTAGCCCTCGATCGAAGAGACGAAAGAGGACAGAGAGGTGATGGCGTTCGCCGAGAGATGATGTGGTTGCAGGTGATAGGTCCGGACCCAGTCCCGGAAGAAATCACTCACCGGAAGACCAAATCCCCGTTGGAAATAGGATAGGAATATGACGAACTCACCCGGATTGGGTGAGGGGGGCCAATTCCGAGGAGGGGAGACGAGCGGCGACGCCAGCGGGAATACGCCGGGTCCGGTAGAGCCAGTCGATGTCGTCCTAGAGACCCATGAACCGGCCCATGCATCGCGGTCCACCGCGCCGGCGTCCTCCTCCATCTCCTGCTCGACGACGATGAGCTCCTCCTCCGTCATCTCGAATCCGCTGTCCTCGCTGGAGCTGGCGGCGGCGGGGCTCTGCGGTCTAGATTGACGAGGACCCGTGGCTAAACAGTGGTGCAGCGGTGGCAGCGGTGCGGAGGCACGGAGAAGGTGCGGCGGCGGCGCGGCTGCAACGGGCACTGGCGATGGCACGGTCGCGAGGAAGAAGAAGAGGAACGGGCGAGGGGGCACGGAGATGGAAAAGTGCTAACGTGGTAACCCTTACGTGGGTTGGCGTATGAGAGAAGGAAGCAAGGTCCGGATCCGAGCCTCCGTGGTAACCCGGCCGACAAGTGAAAACTTGAAATATGCAGAGGGAAAGTAAAACCATAGGGTCCGAGCTACAATGGTAACCCGGCCGGCAAGTGAAAACTTGGAACGTGCGAAGGGAACGTAAATCCATGTAATCCGAGACAAGAAGTTAACCCAGAACCAAACGTTCGAGGCTTAAATACGAATGAACCTGATGTGGCCTTAACAACCAAGGCCGCTAAGGCCGCACCAGCTTCGGGGATTAATGTTGGGGGGATAACCCCGGGTAGGGTCACTCCGGGGTATAAGGGCCGAGTTAGCCGAGGTTCGGCAAGGTCAAAGCGGATGTTGGCCGAGTCACCTCAAGGCAGGCCGGATCACGGAGTAACCCGGACCAGGGGGGTCGCCTAACATTGTCTCGTCCGACTCAAGGAGTAAGTCGGAGATACTTGTCTAGCTTATATGCGAACAAGTGTGGCTGGATCAACTGTGATCCGGATCCTCGCTTGGCTTCTAGGAGAAGGAAGGAATCTCTCTGGTCAAAAAAGAAGGCCCGGTGCATACTGGATGAGCGAATAAAGCAAGGGCAGGACCACCAGATGGTGGCCGACAAGGGTGGCGACGCTCACGTCGGCTGACGCGGGCGCCGCAGAGGCTACGTCGCTAAAGCAAGTGTGACGCGGGGAAAAAGCACCCCTGTCGGGTTACTACTTTGGGAGGGGGCATATTCTTAGGAATATGCCTCCACGTATGCCCTAGGCCAGGACCGGACCACCTCTATATAAGGGGGGGTTGGGGTTCTGGTAAGGGGGTTGGGTTTTTTCGGAGACAGAGCAAGGAGAATTCTAGTTAGTTGAGCACTAGTGGATCTAGGGTTCTTGGGCTAGTTGGTAGGCAAGAGTAAGAGAGTTTCCTCTTCCTCCTCTTGTCAATACAGCTCGAGGAGCACTTGTAATCTCAGAGATTGAACATCAATACAAAGCTTCTGTGTAGAGATTCACTCTACTATCCCTCCTTGGATTCCCCTAGCGCATATTAGTCCCCACCTTTATCCTATCCATGGCATCTGCCGTGACACCACCATGACAGATTCACATCTTATTTCATGTGGCCACAATTACTACTATCATGTACTTATGCCATGCTTTACTGCTTTATTTACTATTGTTGCTCGAGGAGCGTTTACCTGTACTGTTTTTGAATGTGGAATGTTTACATGGTATCAACAATCCCAGTCACACTTTCAGGTTCCTAGTCATTTACAACCATTGGGACAACCTCTAGGTAAGTCTCGAAGCCCGTCCAACTTTGTTGAGGGTAGCTCATGTTGAGGATATGCCCTACAGGCAATCATGTATGATTATATTCCCCAAAGTATTCATAAAGTAATAAAGTTGTCCTTGTATGAACATCAGATATATATCATTGAATACGTGATTCAATCGTGGAACTATATATTCATGATTGTTCATGATATATTATGCTTGGTCATTGAGGTTGTGCTGGACACACAACTTAGACCAATGTGCAAGTCGGCTGATGACACGGTTCCACTTGTCATGGACATGGTGATGCTATTACGTGTGGATTTAGAAGAGAGTTAAGATATTAAAGGGATGTCAACTACTCGCCTATATCTTAACAAGGCATATCGTGTGGCAAAGGAACTTGGATGAAAGTCACATTGAAGGTTGTCTTCTAGACTTTACGACACTTGGGAGTTGGACGTCTTGCTAGAGGCCGCTACCATCTATTGACTTGATACCAAGTGTTCATGGGAGTGAGTTAGACTCAAAGCCATGATGGGATACTTGGAGGTGTAGCTCATGTCATGTCTAGGTGTACGTGAACCTACAGGGTCACACACTTAAGGTAAGGAGCCCATGTGGATAAGATCCATGTGGAGATTGGGATATGACCTAGATGAGCCTCAAACATTTAGCCCAGCTAGGAGTGTATATAAGTGGAGTGACAAGGGATAGTCCCTAAGCTAACCATCACTTTCTCCACTCCCATTTCGGGTTAGACAAGATCTAGCAATCCCCTGCCTATGCTCCTTCATGTACGTGTGGATACCGGTAGAGGCATTGCACGTGTGTCACTGGAGACAGAGGAGTTCATGGGGATCCGCCAAAAGGAGTTCATGGGATCTAGAGGACCTATTCATGGGATCGTTTGACACTGCTTCGATGCGCTACATCAAGTTCCACATTTGCGCGTCTAGTGGTAATCTCGTGGCCTATCACCTGAGCTAGATGTTGGGAGTACCGTATTGGGAAAATGATTTGTGTGGCCAATAGTAGTATCAGAGCGATAACTTTTGGGTTTAGGCTCTAGATCTATGCATATGTGATATGCATGGGGTGGTAGATTGGATCTACTTAGGGTCCGTGTGGTCGATCTATGAGATCGGTCGGTTTTGTGCAAGATTGATTAGATTAGTCGCACTCGGGGTCCATGGAAGATCAGGTGAAGATGATCAATGAGATTGGTCAGATCTACACAAGGATCAGATTTGGGTAAAAGTGTTTTATCCAATGAAGGAATCCATGGTTCAAAAAACAGATTAGATCTACGATTTCAAAAAAATCGTCTGGTGCTGCCCCTTCAATCCCTGCCCGCTATATTCTTGTATGTTCCTTAGTGCTAGTGTAGCATGTTTTGAGGACTTGAAGGACACGGTAGCCAAAGGCATGATGAACAATTTCATGGGGATGGATATCGCCATGAAGAGAGTCATACCATTTCACATTATAATTGTGATATGGGGTGGCCCGATCTTCTCAGCAAGCACTTGTCGATGATGATGGTGAATGATAAATAACTAGTCTGTAGCTATGAACTCTCCCGATCATACCCTGAGGCCAATGCAATAGCTCTTGAACCCTGTGGGATATTCACAACACCACGCTCTTGCGCACGTAGCCATCGATCACGAATGGTAGTTTGTAATCTACTAATTCCTAGTGGAACAACAGATCACACTCAATTGCAGTTGGTAAAATCGACCACAACTAAATCCAGAGGTTCTATGAAAGAAACAACTCCAAAATATTTTAACATGGTCTAAACCCTAACTAGGGGTCATCCTAGGGCTTATAAGGGCGACTGGGGCGGCCAAAAACCAAAACTAAACGCAAACGACTCAACCTGGTACAAACCAACTCGGACCAGATTCTGTCGGCGGGTGGACACTCCGGTCGATATCGGCTGGACAGTCCGGTTAGGCCGGACACTCCGGGTGGAGTGTGCCGGACAGTCTGGTCTGGCCGGAAACTTCAGAGTTTCCGAGTGGTGTCCGGGTAGTGTCTGAACTGGCACACAGAATGTCCGCGCAAGTTTGTCACTTGGCTAGGCCGGACAGTCCGGGTCGACTCGGCCGAACACTGCGGTTGTGGCAGATCCTTTTGCCTTCATGTTGATGATCTTCTCTTGCGCCTTCCTCCTACTCCTCCCTCACACATCCTTGGGCAATCATCATGCTGGGCTCCTCTTGTAGCCCTTCTCCTCCTCGCACCATGCTTGTTTCTCCAACGAACCTGATCATACATAAATGCATAGACTTAGGCGGTATAAAGTTCTCATCAATTAAAGTATCAGACTCGTTTAGGATCAAATTCACCTATTGTTCAAGTATCTTAGCACGAGCTCTTGTAATGGGTCCAATTCTAATCTCATTGGACTGATCCTTCCTTGTAACAGCTAGAGCATCTTCAATAGGTGTAATTGTAGGGATGTCCTCATCAAATTGGATTATTTATGCTATTGTTATGTCTCTAGTTTTACCTCTATTAGATAGTTGGTGCACTATAATCACTCAAAGAAGGTCTAGTCGGTCTCCCCGCTAGTGCTGCACCATCACAAGTCGGACATTTTTGGTGTGGGCTCATAAAATTGAGGTGCTGCCTATTCTTTTCGACTAGGTGGGTTCGAGTCAGACTCTTACAGCGGAAGAACTTGGTAGGATAGACGGGTCTGTCACAATGGTTGTGGGGCTCGGGAGAGGTCGGTCGGGAGCCGAGGCATGAGATGCCACCCGACCAATAGGAGTCGCGTGAGATGTGATTGGCAAGGAGTTGCCTACCTAGATCACTTGACGGCTAGTGGTGATACTAAATCTCACTAGTAGGCTTGCTTATTTAGGGTCCTGGATCACTAAGAAACCATCAGAGGGATATTGGTTCTAGTGGGAGCATAAGTATTGAAATGTTTAATACGCTTTCTCTTTTATGAATACATGTCTTAAGTGTTTTGCATACTTTCTGTTGTAGATCAATGGCACCTAGTAGCAGTCTCCCTGAGTTATCCAGTTTTGCATTGAGGACCATCCTAGAGAAAGATAAGCTTAATGGAACTAACTTCACCAACTGGTATTGTAATCTGAGAATTGTTGTCAAACAAGAAAAGAGGGACCATGTTCTAGACAACCCACTTCCAGATGAGCCAAATGAGAATGCGAGTGTCGCAGGCACCAATGCCTACCGTAGGACTTGGGATGAGTCCATAGAGATTAGCTATATTATGCTTGCTCACATGGAACCTAACTTCTAGCAGCAGTTCAAGAATGTTGAGGCCTACGATATGATCGAAAGTCTCAAAAGTATGTTCAAGGCTCATGCAAAGACCGAGAGGTATCAAGTCTCTCAAGCTTTGCTGAGTTGTAAGTTTAAGGATGGTGATCCACTAAGTCTGCATGTGATCAAGATAGTTGGTTACTTGTAGTGTCTGGAAATTCTTAGCTACCCCATTAGCGAAGAGTTCGCTACGAATATAATTCTAAACTCTCTTCCTAGTGTGTATTGTCAGTTCATAACGAACTACCACATGAATGGTATGGATAAGAAGCTCACTGAATTGCATGGGATGCTTAAGAAGGCAGAGGCTGATCTCAAGAAAGGTATGAGCCAAGTATTGGTGGTACAGAATAATGCTAAGTTCAATAAGAGTTCTTGGACCAATAATAAGAATACTAAGTCAGGAGGCAATGCTCAGGATTCGATGCCAAGTGTTTCCTCAGGGACTAAGTCATCTCCTTTAGCCGGATCTGCTTGCTTCTATTGCAAGGCGGATGGCCATTGGAAGAGGAATTGCAGCAAGTTTTTGGCCGATAAAGCCAAGAGTGGAGGTGTGACTTCCAACTCAGGTACACTTGTATGCAATGTTATAGACCTTTATCTTGCTGATGCACCTGGTAGTTCTTGGGTATATGATACCATATCAGTCATTCATATCTTCTACTCGTTGTAGGGACAGGTAATAACTAGGAGTGTAGCAAGAGGCGAGGTTGACATCCGGGTCGGCAACAAAGCGAGAGTCGCTATGTTGGAAGTCGGCACGATGCAACTTAATTTACCTTGAGGATTCTTATAATGGAACTAAATAATTGTTATTATGTCCCAGTGCTTAGTCGAAACATCATTTATTCCTCATGTTTGATGAGACAAGGCTATAAGTCTAATATGAAGAACAATGGTTGTTCTTTATATTTGAATGATATGTTTCACGGCTTTGCACCCTGTCCATTACATGTTATTTATTTTGAATCTTGATGGTGAATCATTCTATAACATAATTGTGAAAAGGTTGAAACCAAATGATTTGAATATGACTTAATTTTGGCACGGTCGGCTTGGTCATATAAGTTGGAAACACATGAAGAAGATCCATGATGATGGACTCCTAACTTCATTCTACTTAGAGTCATTCGATACATGTGAATCCTGCCTACTCGACAAAATGACCAAGACACCTTTTGCAAAGAGTTGTGAAAGGGCATCTGACTTGTTGGGACTAGTACATAGTGATGTATGTGGTCCAATGAGCACGACAACCAGGGGTGGTTGTGAGTACTTCATTACCTTCACTGATTATTTGAGTAGATATGGATATGTCTACTTGGTGAAACATAAGTCGGAAGCCTTTGAAAAGTTCAAAGAATTCTAGAATGAAGTATAGAATCAACTCGACAAGAAGATAAAGTTTCTTCGGTTGGACCGAGGAGGCGAGTACATGAGCCATGAGTTTGATGACCATCTGAAGAGTTGTGGAATAGTTCCTCAGCTCACTCCACCGGTAACACCGCAGAGAAACGGTGTGTCAAAAAGGTGGAATCAGACCTTGTTGGACATGGTACGATCATTGATGAGTCGGATAGATCTGCCTTTATCATTTTGGGGTTATTGTCTAGAAACTGTGGTGTTCACACTAAACAGAGTACCATCAAAATCGGTAGAGAAGACACTGCATGAGATGTGGACGGGCAAAAGGACAAGTTTTTCTTTTCTTAAGCTTTAGGGTTGTGAAGCATATGTCAAGCGACTGCAATCGGACAAGCTCACGGCCAAGTCGGTTAAGTGTAACTTCATGGGGTATCCAAGGGAAACCTTAGGTTACTAGTTCTACAACCGAGAAGAGGGCAAAGTGTTTGTCGCTCGGAACGATGTCTTCCTTGAGAAAGAGTTCTCTATCAGGGAGTTAGTGGGAGCACCGTGCATCTCAAAGAAATTCGAGAGGAACCGGCCATTAGCAAGTCAACAAAAGCCTTGGAGGTTGAGCTGGTCGTGGTAGCTGAGCCGACAGCTACACCTACACCACGAAGATCGGCAAGATTGCGAAGTGTTCATGACGTGTTACTATTAGACAGTGATGAGCCGACAACTTATTTAGAAGCGATGATGGGTTCTGATTCTGCGTCGTGGCTTGGAGCCATGAGATCTGAATTAAAGTCGATGGATGAGAATCAAGTTTGGAACTTGGTTGATCGGCCAGACAGTACCAGACCCATCGAGTGCAAATGGGTCTTTAAGAACAAAACTGATATGGATGGAAATATTTCTGTATATAAAGAATGGCTTGTCACGAAGGGGTTCCTATATGTTCAAGGAGTTGAGTACGACAAGACTTTCTCAGCCGTAGCGATGTTTAGATCAGTTTGGATCATGTTAGCTATAGCAGCCTATTTCGATTATGAGATATGGCAGATGGATGTCAAGACGGCTTTCCTTAATGGAAAATTAACCAAGGACATGTATATGATATAGCTCGAGGGTTTTGTCTATCCGGATAATGCTGACAAGGTATGCAAGTTTTAGAAATCCATTTATGGGTTGAAGGAACCATCTCGGAGTTGGAACATTCGCTTTGATGAGGTAGTCAAATAGTTTGGCTTCATCAAGAGTGATCATGATTCTTGTTTATATAAGAATTTTAGTGGAGCAAAGTAAACTTTCTGATCTTATATGTGGATGACATATTACTGATTGGAAATGATGTCCAGATGTTGCAAGAAACCAAGGAATCATTGGAAATGATTTTCTCAATGAAAGACTTGGGTGAGGCAACTTACATACTAGGAATTAAGATCTATAGAGATAGATCCAGGCGGCTCATTGGATTGAGCCAGAGTAGATATTTGGACAAAGTGTTCAAGAAGTTCAACAAGAATCGTCTAAGATGGGGTTCTTACCAATGTCCCATGGTGTAAAACTTAGCAAGACTCAGTGTCCTTCGACAACTGATGAGCAAAGTCGGATGAGTGCAACTCCGTATGCTTCAGCAGTCGGATCCATCATGTATGCCGTGATTTGTACTAGGCCAGATGTTTCCTATGTTCTAAGTGTTGTGAGTAGATACTAGGCTGACCCTGGAGAAATCCACTAGGAAGCGGCTAAGAACATTCTTAAGTACTTGGGAAGGACTAAGGATGTGTTCCTAGTTTATGGAGGTGAGCTTGAACTCGGTGTAAAGGGTTACACGGATGCGAGTTACCTTACTGACTTAGATGATTCTTGTTCATAATCTGGATACATGTTTGTAATGAACGGAAGGGTTGTGAGCTGGAAGAGTTCCAAGTAAGAGACTATGTCTGCATCTACAACAGAGACTGAGTATATTGCTACCTCGGAGGCAACAAAGGGAGCTGTTTGGATCAGGAATTTCCTGATTGATCTTGGTGTGGTTCAGGGCTCGTGCAATCTGTTAGACGTGTATTGTGACCACAATGGTGCTATTGCACAAGACAAGGAACCTAGACAACACCAGAAGAACAAACATATACTCATGCGGTACCACCTGATTCACTAGTGTGTCGATCAAGGTGATATCAACTTATGCAAGGTGCACATGGATGCAAACATTGCAGAGCCGTTGACAAAGCCACTTCCACATCCTAAGCATGAGGCGCACGTAAGAACCATGGGCATTAGATGCCTAGATATGTGATGTCGGGATGATTGACTCTAGTGCAAGTGGGAGACTGTTGGGGATATGCCCTAGAGGAAATCATGCATGATGATATTCCCCAAAGTATTCATAAAGTAATAAAGTTGTCCTTGTATGAACATCAGATATATATCATTGACTACGTGATTCAGTTGTAGAACTATATATTCAAGATTGTTCATACTAGATTTTCTGATATGGGGTGGCCCGATCTTCTAAGCAAGCACTTGTCGATGATGATAATGGTGGATAGATAAATAGCATGTAGCTATGAACTCTCCCGCTCGAACCCTGATGACAATGCAACAGCTCTCGAACCCTATGGGATATTCACAACACCACGCTCTTACGCATGCAGCCGTCGACCACGGATGGTAGTGTAGCACCCCGCTAAAACCACTACTAGAAAATCACGTGTTATTTTTATTTTTGTGCATCATCATGACCACATGCTCATGTCATCATGCCATATTGCATTTGAGCATCATCATGACTGCATGCATATTTGCCTAAAACTATTTTGCTAAAAGCTATTTTGTTTTCTACATTATCCCCTTCTTTATTTAAAAGTATAAAACCCCCGGTCTCTTCCGGATATTTTATTTGTCTAAAAACTATTTACGAAAGCCCTTTAAAACTAAAATAAATAAATACTATATTTTTTCGGGAAGACAGCCGGCCAGGCCAAAGGCCGAGCTAGCCAGCCTACTACCCAAAACCTAAAACTAACCTTCTCAAAGCCTAACCTAAATCCCCCAACCCGAACCACCACCTAGTCCTACCCCCAGCAGCCGCCGCCACCTACTAACCTAACCTAGACCGCACCCGACCCTGCCCCACGGAAGCACACAACTGCACGCTGTGTTGCACCCCGTGCGCGACCAGCCCCACTCCACCCTACCGTGCACGCGCGGTACACTCTCCTCACGCCTCGCTCGGTCAAAGCCTCGCCCCACCTCGCAGTTGGCCCCACCACTCCCACATCATGGCCCGCTCCTCTCACCTACCCCATGATTCCCCAGCACCCCAACCTCATCCGCCTGCCCCGTTGTAGCTCTCTGTAGCTCGCCACCTACTGCCGGATGCGTCGCCGTGCTGGCCCCACGTGCCCTCGCCCGTGTCACCAAGCTTCGTAGCCCCCCTTCCCCTCCGCGGCCAGCGTTCAGCCCGGCCGTTGCTGCGCCAGCCCCGCGCCTCCTTGTCGCTGACCCGGCCCTCCTCTGCTCCGCCGCCCACCACGCCCCTGCAAGCTCGTCCTCGTCTCGCTGCTCCTCTGGCCGCCAGCAGCCGCCTCTCGCCTCCACAGAAGGCGCCGGCCACGTCGCCGACCCGCTCTGCTGACCCCGTCCACGGCGAGCCCTTTGCTTCCTCGTCTCTCCGTTGCCCCTGTGCCTCTCTTCGCCGGTCCCTGCCTTCAGCGGCACGTTGCCGCGTGACCTCAGGCCATGACGCGACCTGGCCACCGTTTCGCGTCTCTCCTAGCACCAGCTGCCGCGCCCTCCGCCACTCGCCTCCGTTCTGGCCGCCGCCAAGACCCAGGCCGTCCTCGACCTCGTCATCGTTGGCCTCCGCCCCTGCAACCGTTGCCTCGTCGTCCTCGACCCGCCTGGTCATCGCACGCGCGAGTCCTTGCTGCCTCTGTGAGATGTGTTGCCGCAGGATCTTCTAGCTGCGCACCCAGCCATGTCCCTCGGGTAGGTGATGCCCTGCTCCTACCGACCTGGCCCACTTGTTCCTGTGGTATCACGATGTTTATTTCGTGTCCATCTTTGAAGTTTAGTTATAAGAAATGGTGACAGTGAGGTATGCTCTGTTGGGGTTCCAGTGTTCAGATGTGGTGATACTTTGTTGCTGGGAGAAGAAGATGTGATCATGATGTATTACATGAGTGACAAAGATTGACACCAAGGCGAAGGCGATGACACCAAACTCCTGAGGCCGGCAAATGGAACCAAAGAGTGTCAAAATCTGAGAACTCCGCCGTGGAACACAAAGATCTCCATCATGGAGCCTCGAAGACCTTTCCGGAGTCCGAAGCCAAACCCGAACACCCTCGGATCCCAAGATCACCGATACCCCAATGTGTGACCCCTACCTAATCTGACCCTATTTTATAAATTTCCATATATCTTGTTGCATATGAATTGAACATGTTTGCATACATATTATCGTGTGGGTTGGGTTAGATGGCAATTCACCTAAATTAAATATGGAGGCTATATGTTGGCTTTTTTAGTCTTATAATGGCCCCCATTTAAATTTGTGTAGTGAACCGATGACATATTTTGCCTTGTTAAAACAACATTTAAGTTGTGGGGTATCTAAACAACATGAACCTCTTAATTAATTGTCGGGACCCGGTTCCGCTTAGTATTGCCTAATTGCACCACATCTTTGCCATGACATGCATCATACATACATCATGCCGAATCTTTTGCCGTAGTATTAAATAGTGCACCCGGTGTTTCTTTTAGTGCTTTGCTTCTTCACGGATTAGGCTGTTGAGTGGATGCGAGTATCGACAAGTTCTTCGGATACTGTATCTTCGACAGTGTTTCCCAGGCGAACATTCTCCCCCTTTCTACCTATTTTGCATTTCTAGTCTTTACTTCCTCCTGTTGATCTATTGCTATCCTTGTTGTGATGCTTTAGTTTCCGTGCACTATTTATATTCCTTGCAGCCTTTATATTGCCTTGGACACATCCTATTGCCTGTTGTTTGATAGATAGTCGGCCTTGCGAGTCGTAGTTGCTTGCTCAGGTGCTGTTTCGCGTCGTTGTTATTCCACCGTTGTTGGAAGGTTGGCACATGCTTAATGGTGGAGATGATCGTGACTTTAATTTCAACTGATAATTAAAATGCTGGGAATAGATATAACTAATGCAGAGGCACCGGTGGGCAATAGCTAATATTTAGTTCTTCCATGCTCACTTGTGTCCCGTAGGCCCCGAGTACTTGATACCTGTTCCTTGACTATCGCACTATCCGCATGTGGGACCATGAATCCCCTTAGACAGAGCTTAATTCATTTCTTATTTCTTGGGGCCACAAACTAGTTTGGGGCTTTATTACTATCCTATACTTATGCCATGCTTTACTGCTTTATTTATAATTGTGTGTGGAGCACCTGTACTGTTTAGGATCCTGTGCCACGTTTATGCTATATCGACAAGGCCAGTCACACTTTCGGGTTCCCAGTCGTTTACCACCGTCGTCGCAAACCCTGGGTCTGTTTCGGAGCCAACCAACTTCGTTGCGGGTAGCTTATTAGGGTGCCCCTGAAATAATTTATGAATCATGTGAATGCATTGCCGTGAGGCCTCGTTGCGTTTTATTTGGTTTTTCCCGACGTTGACCGTGTGTGTGTTGCTATTTGTGCACCCCTGCAGGGTAAATCTTTCTAAAAGCCGTGTTCGTGGTTATGGACGACTTGGAGCACAGTATCTCGATTATAGACAACTATGTTCACTACAACGGAATGAGTAAATAAAAGTGCCAACCACTACTGGATTTGGGGTATCTCTAGCTAATTGCATCTGACTAGTAAGTATTGCAACTACAACGGAATGGTGAACTAAAATTGCCACTGCTTATGATATTAGGATGACTCATGATATCTATATCTGACTAGTAAGTGCTGCAACTATAATGGAATGAATAAAACTGCCAACTGTGTGAGTTCCTTGGTTTGACTTCCTCGTTTGGTCTCGAGGGGGAAATACCAGGATGGGTATGATTGGTGTTAGTATTAGGTTGGTTCCGCATAGGTCTTTCTTATCTCTCTCCAATAGCCGTCAGTTGTATCGAGTCTCTATAGGTTTTTTAGTGCATGCTTCGCTGCCGCTTCAGTCCACCATACCTATGTAGGCGAGATCCGCCGAATTCTAGACTTGCTGTGTACTGGCCTTAGTACTGATCGCTCCCTTTTTTCCTTTGCCCTTTGTCGGCACCCCTTCTGTTTGACAGGTATAAGTTCGACATTGTTAGCAGGGTTACCCTTTTGGCTTGGCCTGGGCAGGGTTATGGACGTCATTGGTTATTCTTCAGGGCTCTTAGCCCCATTTGCATCTTATCCATACTCGGATGTTGTATCATTTTTAAGGTGATTTGGATCTTTATATTATATATCTGTATTCTTGACTCATGGAGTCGTTGTTGTATATATATGTTCTGTGGGTTCCATTGTGAACTATTGTGTAATGGTATAACTTAGTTTTCCACCCGCACGCAAGTTCTTGGTGGGCATCTTTGAATCGTTTCTATGCGGGTTTGGTGGGAAGCGCTAAAATCTGCATAGGGCCGATTCTAGGGTGTTACAAAGTGGTATCAGAGCTCAGCAGTTGCGATACCCCACTGGTCCAGCCTGTAGGATAACCTAGCTAATGGCCAATATAGAGTGTCAAAACTATTTTTGCAAAATCGGTTGGATAGATCTGATTAGGTCCGATTTTACTCCTTACCCCTATGCTATTCTCCTCTTACCTCTGCGTTTTTTGAATCTATTCCCTTACCTTCTTCTAGTCCAGGATTTCTCGTGGTTGGGTTTTCGTCGTACCTTCAGGGTTTCTCTTCCTCCCTTTTATCATGGTGGAGCTACAATCATCTAATCCACATCTCGTTTGTTGTATCATTTATCCAATCTTTTGTCCTTGAAATCTTTATCTATATGTGCCCCTTGATGGATATCCGTATGATGGAAAAACATTATGAGAAGGATGAGCATTGGTGAAGTTGGAGTATACCTTGAGCATATGTTGTTCATGCCAATGGAACCATCGTGGAACCTAATCATCGTGTCTTTTTATACGATTTCTTTTGTATCTTTCGGTGGTTTCCAATGCGACGACATCATCTGCGTCAGATCCGATGAAGAGCCTGCATTACCCCTTTGTTTTCCGAACATCGCTTGTCAAGATCTTTAGTCTGAATTCCGAGAGTGGTTGCATAATTCTTCTATTCATGTACAGAGTAATTCTTTGAGTGCGGGATGGAGTCGCGACCATAGCATTACTCTTATCATTCGCTTTTGTATATTGAATGGTGGATCGATGCATTTTTACTCCTTCCACAGAAGTTAGAGGTGGCCTTATCTTTTTAGACCTTTACCTTCGTCCTTGTTTCTCCGGATTGTTCTCTCGATGAATGTGAGCAACAACATTTTGTTAGTGGTGTCGCGAGGATCTACACGAAGAGAGAAGAATCCGGTCGTCGCCCTTCCCTCCCAGACCATGAGGCAGATCTCGAGGGCGAGATCCCTTGTTAGTGGTGTCGAATTGTAGCACCCTGCTAAAACCACTAATAGAAAATCGCGTGTTATTTTTATTTTTGTGCATCATCATGACCACATCTCATGTCATCATGCCATATTGCATTTGAGCATCATCATGACTACATGCATATTTTCCTAAAACTATTTTGCTAAAAGCCCTATTTTGTTTTCTACATTATACCCTTCTTTATTTCAAAGTATAAAACCCCCGGTCTCTTCCGGATATTTTATTTGTCTAAAAACTATTCATGAAAGACTTTTAAAACTAAAATAAATAATTACTATATTTTTTTTGGGAGACAGCCGGCCAGGCCAAAGGCCCAGCCAGCCAGCCTACTACCCAAAACCTAAAACTAACCTTCTCAAAGCCTATAACCTAAATCCCCCAACCCGAACAACCACCTAGTCCTACCCCCAGCAGCCGCCGCCACCCACTAACCTAACCTAGATCGCACCCGCCCGCGCACCTGGCTGCCTGCCATCGCACCCACATCAGCCATCCCCACTCCACCCCACCGCGCACGCGCGGTACACGCTCCTCACGCCTCGCTCGGTCAAAGCTCGGCCCCACCACTCTCGCATCGTGGCCCGCTCCCCTCACCTACCCCGTGATTCCCCAGCACCCCAACCTCATCCGCCCGCCCCGCCGCAGCTCTCTGCAGCGCACCGCCTGCCGTCGGATGCGTCACCGCGCAGGCCCCGCGTGCCCTCGCCCGTGTCACCAAGCTTCACGGTGCCCCTTCCCCTCCACGGCCAGCGTCGAGCCCGGACGTCGCCGCGCCGGCCCCGCGCCTCCTCGTCACCGACCCAGCCCTCCTCTGCTCTGCCGCCCACCACGTCTGCAAGCTCGTCCTCGTCTCGCCGCTCCTCTGGCCACCAGTAGCCGCGTCTCGCCTCCACAGAAGGCGCCGGCCACGCCGCCGACCCGCTCTGCCGACCCCGTCTAGGGCGAGCCCTTCGCCTCCTCGTCTCTCCGTCGCCCCTACGCCTCTCTCCGCCGGTCCCTGCCTTCAGCGGCACGCTACTGCGCAACCTCAGGCCATGATGCGACCTGGCCACCATTCTGCATCTCTCCTAGCACCAGCTGTCGTGCCCTCCACTGCTCGCCTCCATTCTGGCCGCCGCCAAGACCCAGGCCATCCTCGACTTCGTCGTCATTGGCCTCCGCCCCTACAACCGCTGCCTCGTCGTCCTCGACCCGCCTGGTCATCGCACGCACGAGTCCTCGCTGCCTCCGTGAGATGCATTGCCGCAGGATCTTCTAGCCACGTGCCCAGCCATCTCCCTCGCGTAGGTGATCCCCTGCTCCTGCCGACCCAACCTACTTGTTCATGTGGTATCACGATGTTTATTTTGTGTCCATCTTTGAAGTTTGGTTATACGAAGTGGTGACATTGAGGTATGCTCTGTTGGGGTTCCGATGGGTTCCGGTGTTCAGATGTGGTGATACTTTGTCGCTGGGAGAAGAAGATGTGATCATGATGTATTACATGAGTGACAAAGATTGACACCAAGGCGAAGGCGATGACACCAAACTCCTGAGGCTGGCAAATGGAACCAAAGAGTGTCGAAATCCGAGAACTCCGCCGTGGAACACAAAGGTCTCCATCATGGAGCCTCGAAGACCTTTCCGGAGTCCGAAGCCAAACTCGAACACCCTCGGATCCCAAGATCACCGATACCCCAATGTCTGACCCCTACCTAACCCGACCCTATTTTATAAATTGCCATATATCTTGTTGCATATGAATTGAACATGTTTGTATACATATTATCGTGTGGGTTGGGTTAGATGGCAATTCACCTAGATTAAATATGGAGGCCATATGCAGGCTTTTCTAGTCTTATAATGGCCCCCATTTAAATTTGTGTAGCAAACCGATGACATATTTTGCCTTGTTAAAACAACATTTAAATTGTGGGGTATCTAAACAACATGAACCTCTTAATTAATTGTCGGGACCCCGGTTCCGCTTAATATTGCCTAATTGCACCGCATCTTTGCCATGACATGCATCATACATACATCATGCCGGATCTTTTGCCGTAGTATTACATAGTGCATCCGGTGTTTATTTTAGTGCTTTGCTTCTTCACGGATTATGCCGTTGAGTGGATACAAGTATCGACAAGTTCTTCGGATAATGTATCTGCGGTAGTGTTTCCCAAGCGAACATTCTCCCCCTTTCTACCTATTTTGCATTTCTAGTCTTTACTTCCTCCTGTTGATCTATTGCTATCCTTGCTGTGATGCTTTAGTTTCCGTACACCATTTATATTCCTTGCATCCTTTATATTGCCTTGGACATATCCTATTGCCTGTTGTTTAATATATAGTCGGCCTTGCGAGTTGTAGTTGTTTGCTCAGCTTCTGTTTCGTGTCGTTGTTGTTCCATCGTTGTTGGAATGTTAGCACATGCTTAATGGTGGAGATGATCGTGACTTTAATTTCAACTGATAATTAAAATGCTGGGAATAGATATAACTAATGCAGAGGCACCAGTGGGCAATAGCTAATATTTGGTTCTTCCACGCTCACTTGTGTCCCGTATGCCCCGTGTACTTGATACCTGTTCCTTGACTATCGCACTATCCGAATGTGGGACCATGAATCCCCTTAGCCAGAGCTTGAGTCATTTCTTATTTCTTGGGGCCACAAACTAGTTTGGGGCTTTATTACTATCCTGTACTTATGCCATGCTTTACTGCTTTATTTATGATTGTGCGTGGAGCACCTGTACTGTTTAGGATTCCGCCCCACGTTTATGCTGTATTGATAAGCCAAGTCACACTTTCGGGTTCCCAGTCGTTTACCGCCGTTGTCGCAAACCCTTGGTCCATTTCAGAGCCGGCCAACTTCGTTGCAGGTAGCTTATTGGGGTGGCTCCCTGAAATAATTTATGAATCCTGTGAATGCATTGTCGTGAGGCCTTGTTGCGTTTTATTTGGTTTTTCCCGAGGTTGACCATGTGTGTGTTGCTATTTGTGCACCCCTGCAGGGTAAATCTTTCTGAAAGCCGTGTCCGCGGTTATGGATGACTTGGAGCACAGTATCTCGATCATAGACAACCATAACTAAAGTAGTACTATAAATTTGACTTTGACATGTCTAGTAATAAGGTTCACTAAAACGGAAATGAGTAAATAAAAGTGCCAACCACTTCTGGATTTGGGGTATCTCTAGCTAATTGCATCTGACTAGTAAGTATTGCAACTACAACGGAATGGTTAACTAAAACTGCCACTGCTTATGATATCAGGATGACTCATGATATCTATATCTAACTAGTAAGTGCTGCAACTATAATGGAATGAATAAAACTGCCAACTGTGTGAGTTCCTTGGTTTGATTTCCTCGTTTGGTCTCGAGGGGGAAGTACCAGGATGGGTATGATTGGTGTTAGTATCAGGTTGGTTCCGCATAGGTCTTTCTTATCTCTCTCCAATAGTCGTCAATTGTATCGAGTCTCTATAGGTTGTTTAGTGCATGCTTCACTGCCGCTTCAGTCCACCATACCTATGTAGGCGAGAGCCGCCGAATTCTAGACTCGTTGTGTCCTGGCCTCAGTACTGACCGCTCCCTTTTTTGTTTGCCCTTTGTCGGCACCCCTTCTGTTTGATAGGTATAAGTTTGACATCGTTAGCAGGGTTACCCTTCTGGCTTGGCCTGGTCAGGTTTATGGACGCCATTGGTTATTCTTCAGGGTTCTTAGCCCCATTTGAATCTTATCCGTACTCGGATGTTGTATCGTTTTCAAGGTGATTTGGATCTTTGTATTATATATATGTATTCTTGACTCATGGAGTTGTTGTATATATATGTTTCGTGAGTTCCATAGTGAAGTATTGTGTAATGGTATAACTTCGTTTTCCACCCGCACGCAAGTGCCTAGTGGGCATCTTTGAATCGTTTCTATGCGGGTTCTGTGGGAAGCGCTAAAATCTGCATAGGGCCGATTCGAGGTTTTTACGGGTAGTTTGCAATCTACTAATTCCCAATGGAACAACATATCACACTCAATTGCAGTAGTATAATTCGATCACAGGGTAATTCCAGAGGTTCTTTTAAATAAACAACTCCAAAATAGTTTAAACCTGGTCTGAACCCTAACTATGGGTTGTCCTAGGGCTTATAAGGGCGGCTGGGGCAGCCAGAAACCGAAACTAAACGTGTATGACTCAAACTGATACAAACCGACACGGACCAGATTTGGTCGGCGGGCAGATACTCCGGTGGAAGCGGGCCGGACAGTCCGGTCAGGACGGACACTCCGGGTGGAGTGTGCCGGACAGTCCGGTCTGGCCGGAAACTTTGAAGTTTCCGGGCGGTGTCCGGGTAGTGTCCGAACTAGGGTACTGATTTTCCATGCCAAATCTTCTCTCGGCCAGGCCGGACAGTCCGGGTGGACTCGGTCGGACACTCCGGTCGATGTAGAGCTTTTGGCCTCCGTCTTGATGATCTTCTCTTGCGCCTTCCTCCTGCTCCTCCTTCGCGCATCCTTGGGCGGTCATCATGCTGGGCCTCTCTTGTAACCCTTTTCCTTGTGCCATGCTTGTTTCTCCAACGAACCTGATCATACATAAATGCATAGACTTAGGCAGTATAAAGTTCTCATCAATTAAAGTACCTAATTCATTTAGGAGTGAATTCACCTGTTGTTCGAGTATCTTAGCACGAGCTCTTGTAATGGGTCCAATCCTAATCTCATTGGACTGATCCTTCTTTGCAACAGTTGGATCATCTTCAGTAGTCATTGGGGTAGGTGTAACTGTAGGGATGTCCTCATCATCTCCCCCCTTCAAAAGGAATCGACCTCGACGCTCCAAGGTCTTCTCCCTCATATGGTGATAAATCAACAATGTTGAAGCTGTTGCTAACTCCATCAAACTCCTTAATAGGTGTATCAATCGAGTAGGCATTATCATTAATCTTGGCTAACACGTTGTAAGGACCAGCACCACGTGGCTTCAATTTTGACTTTCAAAGTAGTGGAAACCTATCCTTGCGTAGATGCACCCATACCATGTCACCAGGCTTGAACAAAACTTCCTTCCTTGCCAGATTCCTTGCAGCAGCAATGTTCTTGCCATTCTTCTCAATATCCTCTCGAGTCTTATCATAAATCTTCTTCACATATTCAGCATGTTTTGATGCCTCCATATCAACTCTCTCATGTAATGGCAAAGGCAACAAATCAAGTGGCGTCAATGGCTTGAAACCATACACCACCTCAAAAGGACAAAGCAGACTAGTTGAATGCACAACCCTGTTGTATGCAAACTCAACATGTGGCAAACACTCTTCACACTCATGTAGATTCTTCTTAATCATAGTCCTCAGCAGCTGTGACAATGTTTGATTCACCACCTCCGTTTGACCATTTGTTTGGGGATGACATGTAGTACCGAGGAGCAACTTCGTTCCTAGCTTCCCCCATAAGGTCTTCCAAAAGTAGCTCTTGAAATTCACATCACGGTCAGAAACAATCGTCTTGGGTACTCCATGTAATCTCACGATGTCCCTGAAAAACAGGTTAGCAACATGCAACCCATCGTCGCTTTTGTAGCAGGCAATAAAATGAGCCATCTTAGAGAACCTATCCACTACCACAAATATAGAATCATGACCTCTCTGTGTTTTAGGTAGACCTAGCACAAAATCCATACTAATGTTTTCCCATGGTGTAGTAGGTGTAGAGACAGGTGTATACAAACCATGAGGCTACAGCTTGGATTTTGACTTGTGGCATGTAATACAACGGCTCACAAATCTGTAGACATCACGCCTCATCTTGGGCTAATAAAAATGATCAGCGAGCATGAGCAATGTCTTCTCACGCCCAAAGTGACCCATCAAACCACCAACATGTGATTCCTTCACGAAGAACAAACGCAACAACGATTCTGGAATACATAGTTTGTTAGCTCTGAACAAATATACATCATGTATATGATACTTATCCCATGCGTTTCTAAGAGCACACAAAACGATATGGTTCAGCAAAATCATGGTCAGTTGCATAAAGTGCACAAATACTCTCTAATCCAAGAATTTTAACATCAAGATTAGTTAATAGCATGTTTTTCCTAGACAAAGCATCAACAACTATATTCTCCTTTTCCTTCTTATACTTAATGATGTAAGGAAAAGATTCAATAAACTCAACCCATTTAGCTAATCTTCTATGCAAGTTTGATTGAGCTTTCAAATACTTCAATGCTTCATGATCAGAATCTATACTATTAAAAAAACTCACGTCGTTCGTCTGCATCAAAATTTTCCGTCTACCATTTAAATGACAATTTTGCCCCTGTCTGTTCTAGCTATTTACCCATGTTGCCATTGCTGAGTGAATCGGGGAAACATCGTCACACGCCGCCCGCTACACGCCTGCACCTCCCGTCCTGGCGAGACACGACGAAGGGGTCGTGCAGGAGGTCTATCCCCTCCCAGGCAAAGCGGGGAGGAAGGCGGCCGCATCGGGGATGGTCAGCATCGGGTTGAGCTTGAGGTCGAGCTGGTCGATGACCATAGCAGGGCGGCGAGTCAGATGAGCGGGCGCTAGGCCTTGGCAGTTCGGGTGCTCGAGGAAAGGCACAAGCGGCGCTTTTTGAGAGAGTCGAGGAAAGCCACCAGCGGTGCGAATCATCCCCCGCACATCCTCACGCTCCTCCGCTGCACCCACAACCCCAAATCCCGCCTCAGACTATGGATCGGAGGAGCGCCGTGCGGGCCAGCACGGTCGTGGCGGTGGAAATAAGCGTACAGTTCGAGATGGGGATCTGGAATTTTTTGGTCGGCTTGCCCGATCCGATAATTAATCAATTGCCACCCTATTCAGAAAAACTAGAGGCTACAGACTGCACAAATCTTGGTTAAGATTTGTCGGCCCTATGCACACAGCACACCAAATGTTTGATACTTCTCAGGGGAAACGGATTCTGCTATTGTTGGGCGGTCAGCATGGAGGTGGAAGATCCATGAATCCCATGCATGTTGTGAACTTGTCTTGGCCTGCAATCCAACAACTTCAACCCCCAATTGAGCTTTCGTATAAGGAGGAAGTAGAAGAGGAGGATAAATCTTGGCCGGCGCGACAGGAAAGAGAGCGTCATGGAGGCATCTATCGATACAGCATCAAAACTCAACTCGACGAGGTGCAGGAATTTTCCCTTTGTGGAGGGGAAAAGAAAGCGGCTGATGTTGAATCCAGGGAGATGCAGCGTAACCAATGTTTGATGCCGATTTCAGTTTCCTTCATGCGGACAATGTCCATAGATTATAAATTTTTTTAGTGGCCAGTGTCCATCAATTATAAGTTATTTTATTAATACAAATGTATTCTACCTTCGGTGCTTTCTTCTTAGATTTAAGGAGTAGGACTTAGTGAGTGTTGTTTCTTGATAACCATGATAAGTAGTACTCCCTCCGACCCAAATTGTTGACTTGATTTTGTCTATATTCGAAGGTATCTTGTACTAAAACAAGTCTAGATACATTCGAATCTAGACAAATCCAAGTCAACTAATTTGGGTCGGACGGAGTAACAAAAAGATTGGAAAGTAACTAGCGAGTTTTTTTACAAGAAGTCTTTATGGTGGAGCAAGAAAATTAAATGTGAAGCGAAATCTAACATATATAAACTTGTTTTAAGAAAACCTTTAGTTTTATAGGGTTTTAAGAATATACTACTATCGGTTTATTCTATAGCCGTCGCAACGCATGGACACATGCTTAGATTGGACTTACTGGGGTCGTCACGAGAGGGGCCGAACAAGCGAGTGGTGATGGCATGAGGCGTTGTCGGTGCGCTTATCGAGCAATGCCGAGAGAGAAACGAGGGAGTCGGGAGGGTATCGTTGATGACGGCGCTAGGAAAGGATCGAATGGGGAGTGAAGCCTCCCTAGGTCTTGTTATGGTTAAGGAATTTGAGTGGCTCCTGGACAGTGCTTTTATTTTTTGCAAACTTTTGTAAATGATTAAAAATAGGTTTTTATAAAATATCGAAAATAATATGATTATCCATGGTTGCTACCAATTGGTTGAATACGTGTGGCATTACACTTTAAATATATCTACATTTTCTTAGTCATAAAAAGTCACCTAGCATGCACAAGGTTGCCGTTTTCATGGACAAAGAACATGTGGTCAAAATTGATGTCGCCATTGATGTGATACTCATTGTTACGTATGAGTCTTTGTCGTTATTATTATTCTATAGCAACGCACAGGTTTTATGCTAGTGTATGATAAATTCTTTTGGTCACAAATAATATTGCCAAACGTCAAGTACTCTAACAAGTGCATACAATTCTATATCATAAATATGATAGTTCAATCGAGCACCAGTAAGTTTCTCAGAAAAATATGCTATAGGGCGACCCTCTTGCATCAAAACGCCACCAATACCTATACCACTAGTATCACATTCAACTTCAATTTTCTTCGAAAAATCAGGTAATGCAAGTAATGGTGCAGAAGTAAACAAACATTTTAATGTATCAAAAGCAATATCTTAGGCTGTGCCCCACACAAATGTCACACCTTTCTTAGTCAAATCATTCAATGGTGCAGCAAGAGTGCTAAAATCCTTCACAAAGCGCCTATAGAAACCAACTAAGCCATGGAAACTACGCACTTGACTCACATTCATGGGAATAGGTCAATTCTGAATTGATTTAATTTTAGATTGATCTACTTCTACCTCATGCTTAGATACAACAAATCCCAGAAATATGACCTTATCTTTTGCAAATGTGGACTTCTCAAGATTAGCATACAATTTATTATCACGCAACACTTGCAAAACTTGTCGGATATGATTACAATGTTCAGTTTCGTTGTGGCTATAGATAAGTATATCATCAAAATAAACAACCACAAAATGACCAATAAATTCTCTCAAAACATGATTCATTAATCTCATGAAAGTACTAGGTGCATTAGTAAGACCAAACGATATAACTAACCACTCATACAAACCAAATTTTGTTTTGAAAGCAGTTTTCCATTCATCCCGTTCTTTCATCCTAATTTGATGATAAGCACTATGCAAATCAATCTTAGAGAAAATAGCAGCACCACTCAATTCATCTAGCATATCCTCTAAGCGTGGAATAGGATGACGATATCAAATAGTGGATTTATTAATAGCTCTACTATACACACATGCGCCATGTACCATCTTTCTTAGGCACTAAAATAGCAGGAACAACACAAGAGCTAAGAGAAACACGAATGTACCATTTATCCAGCAACACCTTTACTTGTTTCTGTATCTCCTTTGTTTCTTCAGGGTTGGTCCTGTAGGGTGCACGGTTTGGTAATGTGGCGCCAGGGATCAAGTCGATTTGATGCTCAATGCCATGCAATGGAGGCAATCCTGCGGGTACATCTTCTGGAAACACATCGCCAAAATCCTGCAAAATAGTTGACATGGGTATACCCTATAGGTACTTGAGTTTGGTATATACGGGATGGATACAACAGAAGCCCACGGCGTTGCTAAGGCCCAATACAGAATTCTAGTGGCTCAAGGACTCTCGGTTGCTTGCGAGACAAGAAGAAGCTTAGGATAGAAAATTCAAAGGGAAAACCCTAATCTGTAACCGACTCGACCTGCTATCCGAGACCTAGCCTATCTATATAAAGGTTAGGAGGGGGCGGCGAGGAGGACACACGCAACCCTAGTTTCCACAACTCTCGCCAGATTGCATCTGCGCGCCCCTTTAATCTTCGATTCCTTCGTTGATTCCAAGAGCAGACAAGTAGGAGTAGGGACCTCTAAGAGGCCTGAAGCTGGGTAAACCTTGCGTCCCTGTGTGCTTGTTTCCTAGCCGACTGATACCTCTAGCGCTCCCTCCTTCTTCAAAACCCAAGTCCATAACAATGGGTATTGATGAGTTAAACCCTCGTCAATGGGCGCTGTCTGTGGGAATTGGGAGTGCTGATGTCATGGCTTCTTCGGCCCCATCAACCACGATCTACAACTCTGCAACAACAGAGATTCGCCTGCTCTTTGGTGCGTTCAACTTCACAGTCCCCACGCTGGCCACTCACCTGGCTTCGAGTCCATGGGCGATGGAATCAGCCTGGAGATTTGGAGCTTCCGCTTCCAGGTTGGTCAGATGGGCACACTTCGCCTGCCTGACCATCCAACAGCACCCACGATTGCTCCAGCATCATGGTTCCCGCCACCAATCTGCACCCTCAGCAAACTCAACACCTCAGCAGCAGCTGGGAGCACGGATAGCAGCAGCAGTCGCGGATCCGATCTGGGTGACCTAGCAACGGAAGACGGAGTCTATGGCTCCGGATCCGAAAGTTTCAAAAGCAACAGCTTCCCCAACCACTTCATGTGCGCCGTCATCAACGCTGATGACACCACCGCCAATCACGGAAATGGTGGTAACGGATCTGGCACCGATCTGCCCAACGGTGGCATACGTAATGGCGGACCACCCAACGGCAGCCCCACCAACGGTGCCAATGGCGCACCCGTCAACAATGGAGGGGCATTCGAACCACCAACCATGGTGAATGAACACACTGGTGAACTTGTTGTGATCAAACTCAACGACAACGAGTGGGCCTAGTGCCGAGAAGCTCTGCGAGGCAATCCTCTGCCCCCCGGCACGCCATAGGACATGCTGATGGGCTACCATTGGCTACTGAAGGAGGAGTACAGGCGCCAGCTACATGCAATCGCGCAACTCGAGGCGCGTAAAAAGGCGGCAGATGAGTCGAGTCTTCGACGATCTGGGCTCTCCTCCCATGGAGGATCCTCCTCCAAAGGCAATGAGTACGTGGCCAACAAGAGGCGATCTCGGATGGCCCATCTCACTGAGCAAGAATGCATAGAAGCTGCGAAAGTCCTCGAGTTCAGCTCTATGACAGTCGACATGCGGGGCAACGTGGTCCCAAAGACACCGCAAGCCGTGGTGACAGCGGCCACCATGTACCTCCTCAATAACCAGCCACCAGCTGGAGATCCACGAGCCGCCATGCACTGATATATGATCGCGGGCTTGGGGCTAGTCGAGGCCGCCCTCGACAAGGAGCCAACACCGGAGCCGAAGAAGGGCAAAGCTCTGGCAAAACGCTATTCCTCACCCTCATCCAGCGACGACAGTCACGATATGTCTCGATGTCGCTGCTCACGGCGGCATGATCGCGACTACGATGCACGCGGCGGCCTCACGCAGCGCAAAATCGATAAATCAAGGGCGAGACTGAACTCTCTGGCGCGGATGCTTGAAGAGGGCCATCAGGCAGAAGTGAATGCCTAAAGGGTTTAAACTCCCGTCGGAGAACCCAAAGTTCGACGGACTACAAGACCCAAAGATCTGGTTGGAGGACCACATCTCCTCCGTCAGGTTACATGGCAGGAGTCGAAGCACGACCATGCAGTGTCTGCAGCTACAGCTGCAGGGCACCGCCCGCACATGGCTCAACAATCTCCCGCGCGGATACATTCGCAACTAGGAAGAGCTGGTCTACAACTTTGTACGCAACTTCAAGGGAACTTACAAAAGGCCGGCATCAATCGAAGAGCTGAGGAGCTGCTAGCAAAGGTCGGGCGAATTGCTACGCTCGTACATCTAGAGGTGGTCCATCATCAAGAACTCCACAGAAAACATCTCGGAGGACCATGCAATCGACGCATTCAACGGTGGTGTTCGCCGCATAGAGCTTAGGGAGGAGCTAGGCCGCTCGAAGCCCAAGAAAATCGACCACCTGATGGAAATTGCGAATCGGTGGGCCAACAGAGAGGATTGGGTGAAAAACCGGACCTACTCCGACGACAACGACGACCTCGGGCGTAGACGCGACCGTCGAGGAAAGCGGCGAATGCACGTTTACGATGACCGCGCCGATGTCAACATGGTTGCAGCCGTCTACGCCGACAAACGTGACGACAACTGCAATAGCGGCTACCACAACGGTGGATATCGCGACTCCAAGAAAACCACGCAGGTGTGGCAGCACCACACTCGCGAAGAGGCACCCGCAACAACCATCAAGGACAAACTGTCCGGGCCGTGCAACGTGCACTTCTACATCGACAAGCACGACAGCAAGAAAAAATCTAGCCACCTTCTCAAGGACTGCCGCGAGTTTCTCAAGTTCCACGAGGGTCTGGCTCGAATGAATCGCGACACAGTCAACATGGGCTATGGAGTCACCCTAGGCGCCGTGGCACACAGAGCTCATCCACCACCGCCCAGAATACCACCACCCGCGGCCGCACCAGTCCAGAATCATGGTGGCGAACCATACCCACGACCCGTTGGCAACATGGGGATGATCCAAAAGGGGCGTCCCTCAAATCGAGTGCAGAAGGCCATCACTCGTTAAGTCAAATTGGTGATCAACTCTCCACCTTCCACCACTGAGTACCTCAGTGGAAGCGACTCATGTATCACCTTTGACCCGCGTGACCACCCGTGCTAAGTCCCTCGTCCAGGCCACTGTCCCCTCGTACTCAAGGCGCAGATTGGGGGCTTCGACATGAGCCGTGCCTTCATGGATGGCGGAAGTGGCATTAACCTAATGTTCACGAGTACCTTGCACGCAATGAGGATCCCTCTCACGTGTCTGGAAGTTTCAGACACAACATTCCACGGCATCGTCCTAGGGAAAGATGTATATCCCCTGGGCAAAATCAACCTCGACGTCATCTTCGGCACGCTGCAAAATTTTCGGCGGGAGCGCATCGATTTCGAGGTCATCGACTGGCCTTCACAATATCACTGCATCCTCGAACGTGTCGCGTTCACAAGGTTCATGGCAATGCCACACTATGCCTACCTGCAGATGAAGATGCCGGGCCCAAACAGCGTAATCACAATCAACGGCAACTTTGAAAGGTCCGACAGCTGCGACATGGAATTCAACAGAATCCCCCAGTCCTTCAGTATGTAGGAGGAACTCGCAAGATTAAAGGAGTCGACAGACAACAGTATGCCTCCCCTGAGCCAGCCAAGTTCACCCGACCTATCCTTCGACTCGTCGATGCACACGAAGGAAGTCCAGGTCCACCCAACGGACCCGACCAAGACGACTCTCATCGCTGACAACTTGAGTTCCGCATAGGAACTCGCGCTCGTTGAATTCCTCCGTGAGCACTGGGAAATCTTCGCTTGGTGTCCAGCGAACATGTCAGGGGTTCCCAGGGAATTCGTCGAGAATGCACTCAATGTTAGCCCAGTCGCAAGGCCATTCAAGCAGACAATTCGGTGACTATCTGAACCAAGAGCAAAGGCGGTCGGAATGGAGATCAACAGACTCCTCGACGCCAAATTCATACGCGAGATCAAGGAAAGCACTTGGCTCGCCAACATGGTGCTGGTACCTAAAAAAGACACGGACATCCTGCGGATGTGCGTGGAGTTCACCTCCCTAAATAAGCACTGCCCAAAGGATCACTTCTCGCTGCAGCGAATCGACCAAATCATCAACTCCACCGCGGGATGTGAGCGTCTCTGCTTCCTCGATGCCTACTCAGGCTATAATCAGATTCGAATGAAGGAGGATCAAGAGAAAACGGCGTTTACAACGCCTTTTGGTGTGTTCTGCTACAACACAATGCCCTTCGGGCTCAAAAATGCAGGAGCCACCTATCAGCGGTGCATGCAGGCTTGCCTTAAGAATCAACTTGGTCACAACATCCAATTCTATGTTGACGACATCGTCATCAAAACCAAAGAGGAAGCCTCGCTAATCGATGATTTACGCGAGATCTTCGCCAACCTGGACCGCAACCGGATCAAGCTCAATCCGGACAAATGCGCCTTCGGCGTACCATCTGGGCAACTACTCGGGTATCTCATATGCACGAGAGGGATTGAGGCGAACCCGAAGAAAATAAAATCCATACTGGCCATGGAGAAGCCGGAGAACGTAAGAGGCGTCCAGCAGCTGGCTGGGCGAATTGCGGCGCTCAGTCGATTCATCAGTCGAATGGGCGAAAAGGCACTGCCTTTCTACCAACTTCTCCACAAAACTGACAAGTTCGAGTGGACCGACGAGGCGCAGGAAGCATTCGAAGACCTCAAGCATCCACTATCCACCTCACCAATACTGGTGACTCCACGCAAAAAAGAACCATTGTTGCTATACATCTCCGACACCAACCAGGTGGTCAGCACGGTGCTCGTGGTGGAACGAGCCGAGAAAAACAAGGTCACGAACACAGAACTTACCAATCAAATCTATCAAGATCAAAGGATTGCTCCTCCGACTCCGACGATTCCTTTGGCAGTCGAAGCTTCTTCCGGGCAGGAGGAGCCATGGACCGCACAGGAACGGCGGGAATCGGCTCCTCTACACCAACAGATGGGCCTTCTAGAGTCGATGGAGATGAAGCATCCGAATCCGCGTTGCGAGAACGCTTGCGAGTGTCTGGATCACTAGACTCGAGGGCTCCCTCCTCCTCTTCAAGTGGGACGGTCGATTCCGACTCATCCTATTCTTCCACTTCGTGAGGAATAACCCCTTCAGGAAGAGGGGGCAAATTGGGAGACACCTTCCAATCCTGCATTCAGAAAACAATTCAGTATACATCAAGAACTTAACGACAATCGACAAAGAAAGCTACTTCGTAGCGCAATTCTTCCTTAGGAGGAGGGTTAGAGGCGTCAAAGGGAGGCACGACTGGTTCTCCAGGGAGAACCTCCTTGGCAGTATACTTCGTCACCAGTCACAACCTCTTATCTACTTCACCCACGGAAATGCCATCGGCAGATACGTGAGTGGCATCATCCGCACCAGCCCATTGGAACATGGGATGGACTCTGGCCTGCAGAGGCTGGATGCGACAGCGCAACCATGTGCGAATGAGGGCAGTGCCTCCCTCTTGTTTACCCATGCAGCTCTCGAGGTCGCAGACGTGCTTGTACAACACTTCTGTCTCCTCAGACTCGCCAGGCATCACTACGTTCTTCCAAGAATGCCTCCTCTTGCATGGCATCGCGGGATCAAAGGGCGGGTCTCCGTAGTGCTCTCCGTCGGCCTTCTGGTCGCGGATGTAGAACCACTTGTCTCTCCACCCTTGGACGGACGACATGAGCTTGATATCGAAATAGGTGGCGGAGGAGTCGACATGGATTCCGCAGCCTCCTACGTCGTAGACTACAGAACCAGATGCTGACTGGCGCTTCAGCTTGAAAATTCTCTTAAAGAGGCCAAAGTGTGGCCCGACTCCGAGCCAGCACTCGCAAGGAGTAATATAGCAAGCGATGTGGAGAATAGAATTTGGGGGGCAGCTGATGCAGCTGGAGCCCGTAGAAGCAAAGGAGGCCCCTGAAGAAAGGATGTAGGGGCAGAGAAAGACCGCGGATGATGAACGCAAGGAACATCACCTGGAAACCAGCAAGAGGACAAGGAATTACCTCGCCACCTGGCACTCACGACTCATCCTCCACGGGTGACAGAACTCCATCTTGACGTAGGAGATGAAGCTCGGAGGACTTGATGATGGATGCGTGCCATGAACCATTAGTGACGCGGGTACCCGCGCCCTTCTTCTTCCCAGCGCCGGCGGCGCTGGTGCCCACAATGGCGGAGCCGCCCTTCTTCTTGGCAGCGGCAATGGCGGCAGCGGACTCAGCGGCGATGCCTCTCTTCTTTTTGCCCATCTTGCGATGGCGGTGCGAGCGGAGGAAGTAGCTCGGGAAGACGCGGAGTTGGTCCAGCACCACGAAGAGGACGAGCGCTAGGAAGCAGAGAGCAACGACAATGGCAATGGAAGCACAAGCAAAGAAAGGGCAGATGGGAAAATTACCGCAGTTGCGCTGCTACTTAACCACCTTGCGGATGCCATCCAACGACCAGCAGAAACCCTAGTGGACGCGTGGCGCACATCGCTGTTGACACGTGGAGAGGCCAAAAAACAAACCGTCCCCCACTATCTCCATTATGCGCGAAAATCGAGGAGACGCAGTTAAAACAGAAGATTACACACGCCCGGTCAAATCGAAGTTAGAAAGTGGGACCCACCGCTCGTCACGTCCCGTCAAAGCCGCTCACGCGGGCTACTGAGGTCATCACATCGTCAGCACTGATGTCATCAAGAGGAGCATCGAAGGATTTCGACTACTTTAAGTCCTTGCTTGTGTCTTCGACTCCACCAAGCACTCGGGGGCTACTCCCATAAGGAGCGCTGGTCGTGCACCCTACGATTTATTTTTATGCAGGAATATGAACATTAAAAGCACACCCACCACTCGAATATATGATTCGATTATGGTCATGGGTTACTCCCATAGGGAGCGCCGGAAGCAAATTCGAATGAAACAAGCAACAAAAGACAAACAACAGTCGCAAAAGTTTTTTAGTGCCTGCATGAGTCTTCGACTCAACCAGGCACTCGGGGACTACTCCCATAGGGAGTGTTGGTCGCGCACCCTATGATTATTTTTCCTTGCACAACATACTGTGTGTTGGTAACATCCACAATCGAATTCTATGGTGATTCCGCCTCATATTTTCCCTACAAAGAGATACATCTCCTGGGTTACCCGAATCATCTCCGCGATGAAAAAAGTTCGGATGCCACGCTTATAGCATGAAGATACGACCTGAATAAGGCATGGCAACGCATCTGCTGCACACTACCAGAAACATATCCGTGCCTGCAGGTACGATGAACATGCCTTGATGGACGCCTCGAGTGCTCACACCCATACACTGGAATTCGACTCCTGTAAGACCTCCGTGGCCTGAGTCGAATTACGGCCAGCACTTTTCCGAATTCGAGTCCGAGGACTCGAGTTTGAGTAGATTGCGTTGTTTTTTCCTAAGGCTGTTAACTGATACCAATACATCAGCTAAATCAGGCACGCATATCCAACAATCCCTATGACATGAACTGATCATTCGAAAAAATACTCTTGGCCATGTCTCCTTCCGAGAATGAGTTGGTTTGGGGAGATCATTAGGTTACTGAGATCGAAGTAGCGAGAGCACTTGTACGTACGACAAGCGACAAGCTTGTGACTCTGACAACCGGCTCATACAAGGGTAGCTATGTTGACCAAACCATACTGAACCAGTCAGGTACGCTCTAACCCGAGTAGCATGGGGCACGTGGAATCCCGTGTGAATCAGCAAGGACCACCTTGCAAGGCTAAATACTCCTGGGTGACCGATAGCAAAGTAGTACCGTGAGGGAAAGATGAAAAGAACCCCCAGTGGGTAGTGAAATAGAACGTGAAACCGTGCTGAGCTCCCAAGCAGTGGGAGGAGACTAAAGATGCCAGAAGATGGAGTGGAGATGGGCCACGGGGGGGCCACACCACCCCCTGGCGCGGGCAGCCCTAGGCCGCGCCTGGAGGTGGTGTGGCCACCCTGGCCCACTCCAGCCTCTCTCCTCTGGCGTATATCAACCTCCCGAAACCCTAAGACTGGAGGCGACCACAGAAAGATTCCACCGCCTCTACGGGGCGGAAAACACCGAGAGAGAAAGATATCTCCGGTAGACAGATTTCTGCCAGGGGAATTCCTTCCCGGAGAGGGGAGATCATCACCACCATCAAGCTGGACTTTATCGGGATCATCATCATCACCACCACCATCATCATCACCATCAGAACCCTCATCACCATCTCCATATTTCTGTAACAATTGAGTTGAATGTTGCATTAGTTCATAGGGGAAACTTTCCCGGTGTTGATTACTCTTTGTAGTTGATGCTATTGAGTGAACTATTGAATTATTGTTTATGTTCAGATTGTTATACATCATTATTCCATCTCTGATCATGATCCATATGATGTCTTGTGAGTAGTTCGTTTTGTTCTTGAGGACATGGGAGAAGTCATGTTGTTAGTAGTGGAGTTGTGTTGAGAGAGATTAAATAGATTGTTATTTAAGTTGTGGTGTACTTCTTCTAGTGGTGTCATGTGAACGTCTACTACATGACACTTCACCTATATGGGCCTAGGGGAATGCATTGTGTATTTGGCTACTCATCGTAGGGGTTGCCGGAGTGATAGAAACCTGAACCCCCATTAGGAAACCATTGCACAAGGGACGTAAGGGTCTTAGACTTTAAAGCTGTGGTTAGGTCTCTACCTTAATTACTTTCTTGTACTTACGGATGTTTGCAAGGGGTATAATCACAAGTATGTATTAGTCTTGGATGGGGCGGTACATTAGCACAGGTTCACCCACCGCCTCTACTGTCAAGTATATGAAGCGAAAGCACTTGACAGTTTTCCCATGTGTCCTCGAGAACGTTTGGTCATCTTAAGTAATACAACTGGCTTGTCCTTTGCTGCATAAAGGATTGGGCCACTTGCTGCATTTATTCCTACTATATTTTATTTGCTCGTACTTTGTTTACTTGCTTTATCAAAACCCCCTAAAAATCCGTTTGCTAAGTATTTGCAGAGAATTCTTGATCCATACCACTAGCCAGCACCTTATGCTCCTCGTTGGGTTTGACACTCTTACTTATCGAAAATACTGCGATACACCCCCTATACTTGTGGGTCATCAAGACTATTTTCTGGCGCCGTTGCCGGGGAGTGAAGCGCTATTGGAGAGTGGAACTGGTAAAGGAAACTTCTACTGTGAGTATTTCTGCTAGTTGCTTTATTTTCGTTATGGATAATTCGCTGAGTTTCTTATTTGGTAATGCTTCTACCACTGCTAAGGTAGTAGATAAGCCACCACCTGCTGAGAATGATGTTTTCAAAATACCTACAAGAATTATTGATCGTGTTATGGATAATTACTATGCTGGGGATGGAACTGTCCATCTTGGTGATCATTTGCTCTTTATACATGAATTACGCGGGTTGTTCAACTGTGTAGGTATTACTACAAATCAAGTTAAGAAGAAGTTATTCTCATTATCACTGAAAGGAAGAGCCGAGGAATGTTATAAGCTGCTGAAGAATGGTCAAGCTTTGGAATGGGAGTAAATAGTGCCTCTCTTTTATTCAAAATTTTATCCTCCTAGTGAGATTCATAAAGATCGGAATCAAATATAAACCTTTTGGCCTCTTGATGGAGAGAGTACAGCTCAAGCTTGGGGGAGACTGAAGTTACTAATGCTCAAATGTCCCATTCATGAGCTCCCCAACAATATTATTATCAATAACTTTTATGCAAGGCTCCCTCTACATGATAAATATTTATTGGATGCTTCTTGTGCTGAATCATTCACTCGCATGAAAGAAGAAGCTAAATGGGATCTTCTGGACCGTATTCAAGATAATGCTGAAGCTTGGGAGAATGACAAAGGTAGAAAGTCATGTATAAATTATGATTATGAATGCATTGAATCTTTTATGGGAACTGATGACTTTCAAAATATTAAAAATACTTATGGTCTAGACTCTCAAGCTATTGCTTCTTATTTTAGGGCTTTTGCTTCCTATATAGAAGTGCCTAAAAAGAAGTGGAATAAGTATCATGAACCTTATAAAGATATTACTAAGAGTGTTCCTGCAAGAAATACTGAAGTTTATACTGCTAATCATGTCTTACCTGAACCTTATATTGAGAAAATGCCTTTCCCAGTTAAGATAAAGGAACATTCTATGATGGATAGTATGGTAGATGAAAGTATGAATAAAGCTATTGAACCTGATAAACAAATGGTTGATGAACCTATAATAGAAAGTGTGAAAGACTTTGTCACTAAATATGAAAGAGAGGGACACACTATCCTTTGTAAGGATACCTCTAATATTGTTTCACATAGTAGTGTTATGAGAGCTAGTATTCCTGTGTTTTCTGTTAGAATAAGTGATCATTGCTATGATGGTCCTTGTGATAGCTATATTGTTAAGTGTATGCATGATATTGAAAGTTATTATGAGAGAGGGAAAAGTGTTCTTATGCATCTCAATAATCTCAAGTTTCCTCGTTTTATGCTGAAAGTTTTTATGTTGCACTTGTTTTGCCTTCTTATGCATGTAGCCTCTGGTTTCAACAACTTGTTTGTTTACAAAATCCCCTTGCATAGGAAGTGGGTTAGACTTAAATGTGTGTGTGTTTTTGCTTCTTAATGCTCTCTTTCACTTCAATTCATATTCCTGAGTGAGCTTCTTCAAGATTATCATGCCCATCTTAATGGCTATAAAGAAAGAGCTTTATGGGAGACAACCCAATTTGTTTTTGCTTTCAGTTTGTTTGTGTCTCTTTGAGTCTTGGAAGCTATTACTTCGGTAATAACCTCTCCTTATCCGTTTTGTTTGGTTTTTGTGTCAAGATCAACCTCTAATAAGAGAGAAGTAAGATTTGGGGAAGTTGGTGTCCCGAAACAGATTTTTGTGCTTCACCGTAAAAATTCGTGAGAGATATCTGTATGTCGGATTGAGCTGTATTTTTTTGTGCTTCTGCCCCAAGGTGTTATTTAACTTTCGTTAGTTTTTCACTTTTTGATTTGAGCAACAGAAGATTTTCTAAAAAATTGATCTTTACCTGCTGGTTTGTTTTGACAGATTTTGCCATTCTTGCATTTGCTTGTTTATTCGATTACCTTTTTGAATTATTTTTGGGTTTTCAGAAGGTGTTGCTAAAGTAGCTTTTGTTTTGATGATTTTCAGTTGAAGTTGGAATAACAAGGTTTTATCACTTCACTTATACTAATGTTGCTAATGAGAACTGTGTGAAGTTTTGTGTGAAAGAAATTTCCAGGAAGTGGAGACAATGGTGTAATAAGGAAGAGAAGGGTTTTATGACTCAAGTAATAAGTGTATGAAGATGAAGATATTGATGTTATTCAAGTGGTGACTCCGAAAGAATCTACTAGATACCAAATTCAGAGACCTGCATAGTCTGTTTTCAAATAGGTAACAGTTCTGGTAAGAAAAGTTCCGCGAAATTACAATACAACTATATTTTTGCAGTTTTTAGTCAATAAGGAAAGTTACGAAGCAAAAAAGGGACGGAAACGGAGCCAGGGTGGCTCACACCACCCTGTGGCGCGGGCCTACCCCTGGTCGCGCCACCAGGTGGTGAGTCCACCCCGGACTCCGCCTCCGACTCGTTTTCTCCCAGTACCTTCCTTTTGATAGGAAACTTCGTAATATATAACCCCCGGATCCCTAGAGGTTCGTATATCGTGTTTTTGTCGTGTTTTTGTTTCAATCTGTTTCTGCCAGGACATACTCTTTGAAGGCTTAGAAGCACAATGGTGTCCGCCAAGGATAAAGGGAAGGAGCCTATGGAGGAAGATCTCCAAGACCCTAGGAAGGAGAAGGAGATCAAAAGTGAAGATGAAGAGGAGGCAAAGCACACCAGCACTACCATTGCAAGCATTAGAGTGGTGGTAAACCTAGACATTGGAGGGAAGCCTCCTCATCACAGTTTGGCTCCACGGTCACTTCCTCCACACACCAAGAATCCCTTCCATACCTTTATCCATAACCATGCAGGAAAAAAAGACTCCAAGAGGGAAGAACAGAAAAAGAATAGCAAGAGCTGGAATTCTCAACATGACGTGATCATGAGCCGCATTGAGCAAAACTCACAACTGATTCGTAATCTCACCTTCAAGATTGAGAACTTGGGAAAATTGGTCAAGGCACTCATTGAGAGGATACCACCACCACCAAAGGAGTAATTCGTCATCAGGTTTGGCATCCCCTTGGTTTGTTCCAAGCTTGGGGGAGTGCCACGGTATCACATCACTATCTTCTATCTTTTTACCTTTTAGTAGAGTCATATCATGGATAGATAAGTTATTATGTAGGATGGTTTTCATTATGGAAGTGTCCCCTCTCTCGTTTGATGTGTATCCCTTGGTGTGAGTTGCTGTTATGGAATATTAATGAGAAGTTCTATCATTTACTCTTTTGCATGTCTTATATTAGTTTTCAATTCGTGGTTATATGATTGATATTGTTGTTAGTATTGGTACCACTTTGGGATCATTGAGTTAATTTAGTTGGTTTTGGGAAACCTAGCTTGGTTAGTAGCAACACTATTTTTGAGAGTTGAAAGAAAAGATAAAAGTACTTTAAAGAAAAATAATTTCATCATCTTTCTTTCTTGATTTGCTCATAAGTTTAGTATTCTCTAGTTAAGATCTTTTGTGCTTCCAAGGAAGATTGCATGTTTGTCTTTATCACTTGTATGTTTGTTTGTTTTCTTCAACTCTTATACTTGCTACCCAGCCTTGCTAGCCAAAAACCTGTATTGAGAGGGAATTCTTCTCGTGCATCCACTCCTTTAAACCAAAACCTTTGCCATTTGTGTCCACCATACCTACCTATTAGCACTATTGCTATTCCAAGTAAATTCTTGTTTTATCTACCTCCCAAATTAAACTTGTTATGTGAAAATTAGTGATTAAAGATCTCACGAACTTGATGGAACACTTTACTTTCTTGCACTAAACTTGAACCATTGTGCTCACCTATGTTGCGTATATGCTTGCACTTTGTAAGTTGTGAATTAGCAGAACCATGCTATCATGGGGAACGCTTTCAACATTGCATTGGTACTTCGTACCTAGTTGATATCATGTTCTTTGTCTATGGATGTCGTCAGTGTGAAATGAAAGGGGAGCTTCTAAGTCAATGGAGTTATGCATATGTGTTAGAGAAACGCCTGGGCCGCTGGTCTAATCCATGCTGACATTGTGGAAACCTGCAGCGTAACCATAACGAGCATCTATGAAGCATTCTTCATATAAAAAAGAGATAGAGATTGAGAAAAGGAGAAAAGAAAAAAAAGAGATATTATGAAAAGAGGAAAGAGAGAAAAAAGCACCATATTCCCATGGTAAATAAGAAGATTGCTGAGATACTTGTTGTCTGCTTGCCTTGTCATTTTGATATGGGGATTCTGCCGTATCATCGGGCAAGGGGTACCCTGTTGGCGGTTCTCAATAATACACATATGCTTACGACGACAAGAACTTACCGGTGACTAAACTTGAGTAGCATGAGGAGCGGACCTCATATTCAAGGGACATGAGATTCTCAACTTACAACTTGTCAATGCATATCCTCATATTTGATCACTTTAACCTTAATCACCTAAAGATTCCTATGATAGGGTCAATGAGAGATGAAAGCTAGTAAGTATCATAATTTTTGGGAGCTCTTTATGAGACTTGCAATCCCTGCTTCCCTCTGTGAAGGGCCTTTCTGTTACTTTCTAGTTGAGTCAGTAAACCTATACCCTTCTATCTCAGCAAGTATTTTGAGTTGATGTGTTTCATTCATTCATATGATGATTTATTCAATCATGTTTCTTATGTTCCTTGTTTTTCACATTGCTCTTATCTTGATGTTTACTACTTTGAAAGCTATCATTGAAAACCAGCTATTTGTGAACTCCAGCAATTTATCAACTATTCTTCGACCAAGAGCTAAGTTTGCCATTACCAATTATGATTCACTTTATGTATCTATATTGTGTTTCCTTTACTCATTGCAAGTTGAGTTATATAATAGTGAGTTGTCTTCTATTATGATCTATGCATTTGATGAATGTGATGCTTCTTGTCCGTATTCTTTTATCAACCCTTCACTCCATAAACCTGAGGCCATGTTTATTGAGATCAGTTTCGCTTGAGGACAAGCGAAGTCTAAGCTTGGGGGAGTTGATACGTCCATTTTGCATCACTATTCTATGTCTTAATTGACTATTATTCATTGATATATTTCGTATTGAGAGGTGATACTTATGTTATTTCATCTGTTTTTGCATGGTTGATGACTTTTGGAGCATGGACCGCTGTAGTCAGGATTCTGATGGAAAAGGCGCTGTTTGGAGGCAAAATTTGCGAAGATCAGAAAATCCGGGAAAATATACGGAAAATCCAATTTTTCCAGAAGACTAAAGATGCCAGAAGACAGAGTGGAGATGGGCCACAGGGGGCCCACCACCTGGCCTTGGCAGCCTAAGGCCTTTGGAGGGGGTGTGGCCACCCTGGCCCACTCCAGCCTCTCCCCTCTAGCGTATATCAACCTCCCGAAACCCTAAGACTGGGGGAGCGACCACAGAAAGATTCCACTGCCTTTGCAGGGTGGAAAACACCGAGAGAGAAAGATCTCTCCGGCAGATAGATTTCTGCTAGGGGAATTCCTTCCCGGAGAGGGGAGATCGTCGCCATCAACACCACCATCAAGCTGGACTTCATCGGGATCATCATCATCATCACCACCATCATCATCACCATCAGCACCCTCATCACCATCTCCATATTGTTGTAACAATTGAGTTGAATCTTGCATTAGTTCATAGGGGAAACTTTCTCGGTGTTGATTACTCTTTGTAGTTGATGCTATTGAGTGAACCGTTGAATTATTGTTTATGTTCAGATTGTTATACATCATTATTCCATCTCTGATCATGATTCATATGATGTCTTGTGAGTAGTTCGTTTTGTTCTTGAGGACATGGGAGAAGTCATGTTGTTAGTAGTGGAGTTGTGTTGAGAGAGATTCAATAGATTGTTATTTAAGTTGTGGTGTACTTCTTCTAGTGGTGTCATGTGAACGTCGACTACATGACACTTCACCTATATGGGGCCTAGGGGAATGCATTGTGTATTTGGCTACTAATCATAGGGGTTGCCGGAGTGACAGAAACCTAAACTCCCGTTAGGAAACCATTGCACAAGGGACGCAAGGGTCTTAGAGTTTAAAGTTGTGGTTAGGTATCTAACTTAATTACTTTCTTATACTTACGGATGTTTGCAAGGGGTATAATCACAAGTATGTATTAGTCTTGGATGGGGTGGTACATTAGCATAGGTTCACCCACACAATACTTAGCAAGCTAAAGAAGATTAATCAACTATATGAAGCGAAAGCACTTGGCAGTCTTCCCATGTGTCCTCGAGAACGCTTGGTCATCTTAAGTAATACAACCGGCTTTTCCTTTGCTGCATAAAGGATTGGGCCACTTGCTGCATTTATTCCTACTGTCTTTTATTTGCTCGTACTTTGTTTACTTGCTTTATCAAAAACCCCTAAAAATCCGTTTGCTAAGTATTTGCAGAGAATTCCTGATCCATACCACTAGCCAGCACCTTCTGCTCCTCGTTGGGTTCGACACTCTTACTTATTGAAAATACTGTGATACACCCCCTATACTTGTGGGTCATTAGTGGGTGCGAGGCTCGGCAGAGGTGGAGTCCGTGAAGTTCAGAGGACCTATACATATAAGGCAAAACGGTTAAGTAAATCCGATATTAAAAGAGTCGAAGAATGTAGACAAGTCAGAAAGATGGAAACATACCGAAGATGACGTCATCAACTTTGGTCTTCTCTTCCCGAAGACTCTGGAGTTCAGCCCGGAGTGCCTCGGAAAGGTCCTTCTCTCTACAAAGCTTGTTGTTGAGATCCAAAATTTTCTGCTCATGGAGTGTAATCTTGAGATCACGCTCCACGGTGGCCATGGAGGCGGATTCGAGAACTTGAGCTATGCTCTTCTCATGATCCGCCTTAAGCTCGTCAAGCTCTCGGTGGAGATCCTTGTTTTCCACCACCAGGGTCTTCAGATTTTCAGCCTCTTCGATCATAGCACAGGACTGCTTTATCAGTGCTGTAAGTCAAAAAAGAACAATAGTTCAGCAAAAAATATTCGACTATGAAAACACAAGAAAAGGTTTGAGTCTCGGAATGTTTACCTTCGGCCTCATCCTTGGAAACCTTTAGCTCACCATTCTTAAGTCGGAGAGCTCTGATATCTCTTCGCTTATTGCAGACATTCTTCAACAAATCCTGGTTATATGAATTAACTTTCTGTAAGTCAGAATACCCAGAGTCAGAAGTCTACTGAAGACTCGGGCTAATATTGTAGCTAATATCAGCATGAGCCTTGGGGGCTATGCTAGTTCATTCTTTGGCATCCTAAGGAAGCATAAACCTGGATTGTATATCCAACTTCATGCTTGGGGGCTAGAGGATATGATATAAAGTACAATAAAGAAAAACGTGAGTTGGAATTCCGACTTACATGATGTTCATGTGTGAGCTTGCTCAAGCACATGTTCACCTCGGTGGTAACCTTATCGGCAAGGGTGAGTGAAATAACCGGAGGTGGTGGAAGCACACCAGCTCTTAGTCCCTCATCGCGAAGGCGGACTTGTTCAAGAAGGTCGGAGTACTTGATGTCCTCCTATTCTTGTGCTTCTTCTTCGACAGAGAGATTTTGTCTCTCTGGGCATTGCCGGGCCAGTAGCTGGATTTCCTCCACAGACTTCCGAGACAAGCCAAATTTGGCAAGTCCCGGATTGTTCAGGAGGTTTTCGGCGAAAGTCTCTGCCGAGGGATCATTACCCGAAGAAGGTTCACCTTTATCAAAACCTGAGCCACCCATGGTGGCATCAGTCTGCGACTCAAGGGTCGCTGGCCCTGTTGAGGGGGCCGGATCTTCTGTGACAACTGGCGATGGATTAATCACCTGTGTTGCGGAAGGTTGAGGGGCAGGAGTGGGAGGAGCTACGGCAGGAGAAGCCATAGTCATCTTCGTCTGCCACAGGGGCTTCGAAGAAGTTCCCTTCCCCTTACCCTTAACGAGCTGTTTAGCTCTGAGAATGTGATAGAATAGAAAACATTACATCTCGGAAGAAGTTACGAGTAAAGTACAAAGTCAGAAGTTGTGTGGAAAGTTACCTCTTCATGACTGGCACTTCCTTTGTGCCGACAGCCACTATCAGAGCCTTGCGCTTCCTGGGCACAACGTCCGGCAGTGGAACCAGTTCCACCTCCTGAGAAAACTCCGGCGGATATCCCTCGATAGGAGCCAGTTCCGACTCGGGAGGTCGGCAAGCTGAAAAGAAGATAATATTTCAGTATTCCGAAATAACTTAAAGGTGAGACACATGAAAAAGGGTTTATTGTTAAAAGCTTACCGGCACTATAGGGTCTTCCGCTGTGTGCATGTCTAGAGACAAGTCCGGAATCTTTCTCTCAATCCGCTCCTTGATCAGCCATTTGATCTGGATTATGTAATCCTGTGGCTTTAAAGCCTTAGGACTGATGCGGAGGGAATCATTCTTTGTCGCCGTGATGGAATGCATTAGACGGTCACCGTGGTGCTGGAGAGGCTGGATCCGGCGTGCGACCCAAGATTGGACTACCTCGGACCCTCGCAGGCCCTTGTGTTTTATCAAATATTTGATCCGCCTCTTAGCGAGGATCAGATCGTCACTGAGAGCTGGAGGAGCCTCGTCCCAAGACGCTAGGGCCGTGGCAGCTCCGTCGGTGAAAGCCGGCAAAGCAGTAGCTTTGCCGGGAGCAGGAATATCCTTATGGTAAAAGAAGGTGGTCGACCATTGTTTGACCGACTCACTAGCTGAAATGCGAGGATAAGTACGTTCGCGTCTAACTGAAAGGCTAATAGTGCTGGTAATACAAGGATTACTAGCAATGATGGAGTTTCTACGGACATGAAAGTACAAACAGAATAAAGTGAGACTCGGCCTAATGCCGATATATCCCTCACACAAAGTCGCATAGGCGCTCATCTCTAAGATGGAGTTGGGAGGAAGATGGTGGAGCTGAACACCGTAATGATCTATCACCTCGGAAATGAATTCTGAGGGAGGGAAAGACAAACCTCTGTCCAGGTGGGTGCCGAAGTGTACCCGCTCGCCGGCGTGCGGGTTGGGGATGGTTTCGCCGAAACCGCTCCGCCAGTCGCCGGCGCGGAGGAGGCCTTCATTCTCCACGCCACGGAGTTTCTCGTCGTCGAGGAGGCATGAGATCCAAAGCCCACGGTTGCTTTCTTTTTTCGCTGCCACCGCCGCTGTCGCTGCCGCTGCGAAGCCAGCCAAGCCGGACGATGAAGATGAAGCCATTTCTCCGGTGCACCGGTGACCTTGGATGGGCGGCGCTAGGAATCTGGGAAGCAAAGGAGCTCTGTGTGCGGGGGAGAAGTGGAGGAGAGGAAACGGCAAGGGAATAGGTGAATATGAGGAAAAGGAAATCCTCACCCCTTATAACCACCTAACCATGCCAAGATTCGTGCAAAAGTCACAATGTAACCGCCACGCGTTGTGGAAGGAATTGGGAAGGACCCACGCGATGATTACGTCGCCTCGATCTCTGCATACGCATTGAAACGGCGCCTTGGTTCCACGAACGATGGACCCACCAACGGTTGTGCTGATAGGATGTTTGTCAGATGACATGACTTGACCATGACCAGTGTCAGATGACATCAGAGACCAAGTTCCGGCTTAGTTTGAATATCAAGATGGAAAATCCGAATAACATACTGATAGGTCCGACTTACTTTTGAAACCCGGATCGTATTCTTTGTTTTAAAGTTTCAGGAACCCTTCAAGATTCTGCAAGCCAAAGATCAAGCTAGACGATGATGAATCCGACTTTGGATCTTGGAGACTTCCGGGGGCTGCTGTTGGGGATATACTTTCCGGGTATCCTCACAGTTCCTCACTGACCAGGGTGGCCCACTTTGGGTTAGAGCTTTGCTTCACGGGCGACCCAGTCAGGGAGAAGAAACAGAGTCCAGTCCGGCTACAGGAAGGCCCAGAAGACTTACCGACTTAGGCCCATAGTGTTACTCGTAGTTCAAGATGTACTCTGTAACCGACTATTAGTCGTAGCCGGATAGATCTCTCCTGTAAACCCGAGGCCGGATATCTATATAAGCCGTCCTAGGGAGAGCCTTTAGGGCACCCCTTACAATCACAATCTCCGCTCGCATAGGCGAACCCTTGTAACCCATATTCCGGCTCTGTCGTATTACTGGATTGCTAGCAGGAGTAGGATCCGTCCAAAGCCGACGGATTCGAACCTGGGTAAACTTGTGTGCTCACCGTCCCAGAACACCGTACATCTCACACCCCTCTCTTCCGCACGCCTCGAGGACCCCCTCATGGCGTACTTGTCATCAATCCGACGACAGCTTGCCCAAACCATCATCAGAAGCTTGGTTTGGAACATGTTGAGCACGTCCAAGAGGAGCAAACCCGTGAGCATAAGCAGGTGCAGCAGCAAGCGTAGGCGCAGGGGGATTGGCACGTGCCCTGCCAAGATGTGGTGCAGCACAAGACGCACTACCTTCATCCTCGTCATCAAAAACATCATCATGTGGGTGCTCCTCCCGTTGCTGAATTGCGACTGTTAAGACATCAACGGAATGCTGCAAAGTTGCGACATTGGTATTGAGTGCGGGCACTTGTGTTTGAATGTTCGTGACTACACCGACATTCTGGTCCATGGCCACTTGCACGTCCTAGATGTTCTTGTCAATGGCATCTGTTGTGTGAGTAAACACACGCGTTAAGTGAGATTTCAATGCCTCATATTCGCGCCAAGTAACAAGTTCCCCATCCTTCTTTTTTACGACACAACGTCATCATCACTAAAATACATGATTAGTAGGTTAGTGCAAAAATCAAAATCTGTTTGGTGGCACACTCACAACTCACTCACAACTGACAAGAAAGCGGATCTTACCGTTCGAAAGTGAATAGAGATGCTTTACCAACACGAAATCAAAGACTGATGCACTGATGTGATGGAGTGAATATCAAGGGTATAGAGAACAATCACATGGCACATAGGTTATTTATGGTGGAGCTCTAGGTATGGTATCCTAACTACACCGCAAATAAGTCCTAGTGCTGATCGTATAAAAACCCCAGAAACACGCACAGTGGAGATAAACGTGGCAAAGCAATTTATGAAAAGGAATATTACAATGCACAAGAGAGACGCTAGTAAAAGCTCAAAGTAAACAGGCCCAAGATTGCTCAATCTACAAGTGCTATGATCAACTAGGCCTCCAACAATGCACATTTTGATATCTCTTTTTGTCACGCTTGTAGCTCTTTTCTTCTTTTTTTATACTGATTCTCTTTCCTTTTCTTTTCTTTTCTTTTTTTTGTAATTTTTCAACTATATGACTCAATGCAAACGAGTGCAGTAACTTATAACAAAACTGGGCCGAATAGTCCAGTGTATGTGCGCCAGAGACTCCGGTCTAGCCGGATAGTCTGGGGTATATTTGCCGGAAAGTACGGTTTTGCCCGTCGAAAATTTCTGCACTTTGAAACCCTAATGAGAAGACTGTCAGAGCAAAGCAACTAGTCTCATGGGTATGTTCCTAGGCACGTATGTTGTAGATAGGTTGTGCCTATGGTATACAAACAAAGGTACGCTATGTGGAATCGGACAAACGATGAAAACTTGCGGAAAATGGTGATGGTGGACACGACAGAAAACATGAGCAAACCCTAAACCTAAACACAAAAGAAAACTAGACTCCTACGAGAAAAACCTGCAGATCTGATCTACGAGAAGACACGATCAGCAACTAAAAATCAAAAACGATGCAATCTAGTCTATGGCAACTCTTTTTTGTAAGGATTTTTCTGTATAGGACAAAACAAAAACTAATCTATTGATGGATTTTTGGATGCTCACAGAGTAAACGAGGAAATATGCTACCAAGATGATATGGGGTGGCCCGATCTTCTCAGCAAGCACTTGTCGATGATGATGGTGGATGATAGATAACTAGCCTGTAGCTATGAACTCTCCCGCTCGAACCCTGATGCCAATGCAACAACTCTCGAACCATGTGGGATATTCAGAACACCACGCTCTTGGGCACGTAGCCATCGACCACGAATGGTAGTTTGCAATCTACTAATTCCTAGTGGAATAACAGATCACACTCAATTATAGTTGGTAAAATCGATCATAGGGTAATTCCAGAGGTTCCATGAAAGAAACAACTCCAAAATATTTTAATGTGGTCTAAAACCTAACTAGTGGTGCGCCCCATCTATTTAAGAGGTTTTGGGGGCGACGGCCTAAGCTTGGGATGACTTGGTCCCACCTAACTAGGATACAAACCGACCCAAAGTTGGGTTCGTCTCAGGGTTCTACCGTGGCAGACATTGGGCTTGTTTCTCTGCCATGGCAGCCTGCCGTGGCAGAAAAGGACTCTGGTTTTGTTCCACGGTAGCCTGCCATGGCAGGAAAACGCGTCATTTCTCTGCCGCGGCAGAGATCCTGCCATGTGTTGATCTTCTTCTTGGTAGCTCCTTGCGCTTCCTCCCTCTCCTCCCTCACGCATTCTTCATTGATCAACATGACATGCTCCATATGCTCCAACTCATCTCTCCGTGCTACACCTTCTTCTCCCATCTACCTGATCATACAATAGCACAAAGACCTAGGCAGTATAAAGTTCTTATAAATGAAAGCATCATGGTCAACTAGGAATGAATTCACCTGATAGTCATTATTGATTTGACTCAATATTTCCTTCTAGTTCAAGGAGTCAGAATCATCATAATCCCTGTATATATCCTCATCATCCTCCCTTTCTTCATGAAAAGTTGTCCACGGCTTTGGGTAAGCTGAAAGTGGAAGAAACAAGAAGAACAATGATACGTCCAAAACGTATCTACTTTCCTGAACACTTTTGTTATTGTTTCTTCTCTAATTTGTGTGATTTGGATACAACTAATGCGGACTAACACTGTTTTCAGCAGAATTGCCTTGGTGTCTCGTTTTTGTGTAGGAAATCAACTTTCAGGAAAAATCCTGAAAATTATCACAAAACTCCTATTTTACCAGAAGGTTAACGGAGCTAGAAGACGAGACGAAAAAGGGCCGCGAGGGGCCCACACCACCTGGCCACGCGGGCCAGGCCAGGCCACGCCAGGGGGTGGTGTGGCCGCCTTGGACTCCGCCTCGACCTCTCCTTTCGCCTATATAAGCCCTCTGACCTAAAACAGATGGGGGGGTCGACATTTTTCCAGATAGAGTTCCGCTGCGCTGCCGCCACTAGAAACCGCGATTCGGAACAAAAACTCCGTTCTGGCACCCTACCGGGACGGGGAATTGGAGGAGATCATCCCATCATCATCGCCATCGCTTCTCCATCAACCATCCATGATTCCTCCATCCATGAGTGAGTAATCCCTCGTTGTAGGCTATGTGGATGGTAGGGATTGGATGAGATCGTTCATGTAATTGCATCAGATTGTTAGGGCATGGTACCTAGTAACTATTGTTAGTGCTTTTTGACATTGTTGCAACTTGTTATGCTTAATGCTTGTCACTAGGGCCCGAGTGCCATGATTTCAGATCTAAACATGTTATTGATTCATGATGATAGTATTGTTTATGATCTTACCTGCAAGTTGTATACACATATTATTGTCTGGAACCAAAGGCCCCGAAGTGACAAGAATTGGGATAACTAGAGGGGGTGGCTATGATATGAGGATCACGTGTGTTCATGAAGTGTTAATGCTTTTCTCCGGTGCTCTATTAAAAGGAGCACCTTAATTGCCAGTAGATTCCCTTGAGGCTCCGCTACAACGGGCTGGCAGGACAAAAGATGTTGTGCAAATTCTCATTACGAGCACGTATGACTATATATGGAACACATGCCTATGATTATTTAGTACTTGGATGCTTTATCTTATTTATCTACAAATGCCCTATGTCTTGATTGCTACATGAATTGTCTTGTCCATGCAACACCCGTCCATCCATCCCTATGCCTACCGCGCTTTAATCCTACTGTTTACTACAATTGTTACTACTGTCTTTACTTTTACTACTGTTATTACTTTGCTATTGCTATTACAAAACTATTGCTACTGATAAACTACTGCGAGCAAGATTTTTTCCAGGTGCAGCTGAATTGACAACTTAGTTGTTAAGGCTTATAAATATACTTTGACCCCCCTTGTGTCGAATCAATAAATTGGGTTTTACTTCCCTCGAAGACTGTTGCGATCCCCTATACTTGTGGGTCATCAAACAACGTGTACGCAAAGTATATGTATATATAACATGTTGTATTATTGTTGTTCACATGAAAAGTATGTCCAGTATACATCAAGCAACTTAAATTGCAGATATAAGTGAAGTACAAAGAATCGTGATCATGGTGAAAAACAACTAAATAGATAGTCTTGTTCTTCAATATTAAATTCAGTTTTCTGAAAGAAGATCTATGATCAAATTTGTGAACAAGATCAAACCAATTCAATACTTGTGAAAACCAAATTGATTCATGCCATGCTTCAACTGCGCTACTCTGATTATTATGAACATGATCATGTTGTCCAGTATGTAAGATGCAACTCAATTTGCAAATATCAGTGAAGTCTAAAGTAGTAACATAAATAGACAAAGACTTTTGGGACAAACATAATGAATATGAAAACTTGGGTTCTATTCTAGCAAGATTAGAACAATCCAACATAGGTAAAATTACTTGTGTTGGTTGCAATATATCAACTAGAGCAGAATGTATTTCCATAATATCTCGAACATGAATTATTGTCCTATAGCAAATATTTTGTGACACATTGCATATATGGCTGAAAACAACTTGTTTAAGTTCAGCGATTCTAGCACAGGTAATGCATATGTGATCCACAAGAAAATTTTCATCCATGCTATATTCACCAATTAGATTCAAAGTGAAACAAGGAGAATATGTCTTAGAATTTAGAAATGAAATTTTAGAAATCTTATCCAAAGCACAACTCATACTCATAGGTTCATTTAGCATGATGGAATACACAATATCAGCACGTGTTATTCGAGCAAGTATTTCTTTATGTGTAATCAGTACCACATGATCAAAATTGAAATTTGGTAAACTATCACATGGTGCTGAACCAGTAGTGAAAGGCAAATCACAAGGAGGCTTCAGTAAAGGAATAAACTCATAATATGTCGCACAAGTTGGCTGAAGCTCCAAATCAGTACCAATGTCATCAACAATCTCCTCAGTTGTAGTAGGTACTAACACATCCTCCACAAGTGACAATGCACAGTCCAGTGATACAGGTTGTAAAATAGACCGCTCCCTTTCTTCAAAAGCAACCTAGATATCATAAGAAACAACACTAGGAGTAGAGATGATTACATTAGTAGAAACCTCATTTGTTTCATCAACTCTCACTCTCGGTTCTTCTACGACAGGATCAAGGTGTGGTTTAATGTTGGTGGTTACATGTGCACATAGGTTTTGATGCCTAATCTCCTTAAATTGCTTAATACGTGTACGTGATAACCAAGTGTGCTTATCATTCCAAACGATCGAAGGATCAGAACACTCGCTACCAAAAACAACCTGAAATTGATTTCACCACTTTGTTCCCAGCATGATATGACAGGAGTTAAACGCTCTAGGAATGACAAAACAAGAAATCGTCCTTCTAGGGCCATAAATGGTGAGTGGAACATATGTGATCTAAGTAACAGGTAGTGCATGACCAGAAGTTGCTAACATAAATGGGGTTTTTAATGCACTTGTGTATACTTGAAACTTTTCAACAACCTCAACACTACCCAAATTTATGTAAGAACAAGTATCAATGGTAGTATCAGCTTGTCTACAACTAATTTCTGTGATGAAGTGGAACAAACCCGAAGTAGGCACCAGTCCTGACTCCTCTTCCCAAAATGTGTTGCTGTAGTAGGATTGTAATGGAAAGGGATAATCATCTACATCCTTTTTCTGCATCACATCAACACTACTAGAAGACATGATTAGTACATTAGTGAACAAAACAAAATCTGGTGGTGGAGCTCTCACAACTCACTCAAAACTGACAAGAAAGCAGATCTTGCCGTTCCAAAGTGAATAGTGATGCTTACCAACTCGAATCAACAACTTATGCGCAGATGTGATGAAGTGAATATCCAGGGTATAGAGAACGCTCAAAGGGCACACAGGTTATGTATGGTGGATCTCTAGGTATGGTATCCTAACTACATCGCAAACAAGTCCTAGTGTTGATCGTACAAAACCCAAGAAACACACACGTGGAGATAAACGTGGTAATGCAACTATGAAGGGTGTTGCACTAGGCTGGAGAAACACTAGCAAAGCTCAAAGTAAACAGGCACAAGATTGCTCAATCTACCGGTGCACAAAGATATCACTAGGCCTCTTGCTCAATTCTCATTTGCTTTTTCTTTTTGTTTTGTTTTGTATGGCTTCTTTCTCTTTTTTTTTGCTTTTACTTTTACTATATTCTATTTTTTTAATATCACACACGGCGAAAGTACAAAGCACAACACCAAAACCCTACGAGCAGCCTGTAAGAGCGGAAACTAGTCTCAATGGGAAAGTTCCTACACTTATGAAATAGAATGGTTGTAGCTAAGGTTTGGAAAATTGCAAAAATTCACAATTTTTTTATATGGTTGCCGTGGCAGAAAAATGGGGAAAACATGTGCCATGGCAGAGCATCTGTACCTCGCGGAAGAACGCGTGCCGTGGCAGAAAAACAACACAAAATCATGTTGCGGCAGGAAATGGATCCGTGGCAGACACGGACTCGCGGCAGTAAAACGGGCATTTTCTATGCCGCGGTAGAGTCAGCGGGATTTTGTTTTCAATTCCGACTCGGCAAAGTAGTAAACAACCAGGACTCTTTGCTTGGATCAGATCTGACTTGATGGTGGCGGAAACAATTGATGGGGAACTCGACTAGAACAACTAGAAAGCAAAAACAAATCTACGACAAATAGATCTAGATCTAAACTAAAGGAGGAACACGACCAGCAACTATTACTTGAATATGATGTAATCTAGGCTATGGCAACTCTTTTTGTGTGGCTTTTTCTGTATAGGATGAAAAACACAAACTAATCTATGGATGGATTGTGGATGCTCACCGAGTAAACGAGGAAATCTGATACCAAGATGATATGGGGTGGCCCGATCTTCTCAGCAAGCACTTGTTGTTGATGATTGTGGATGATATATAACTAGCCTCTAGCTATGAACTCTCCCGCTCGAACCCTGATGCCAATGCAACATCTCTCGAACCCTATGGGATATTCACAACACCACGCTCTTGCGCACGTAGCCATCGACCACGAACGGTAGTTTGTAATCTACTAATTCCCAGTGGAACAATAGATCACATTCAATTGTAGTTGGTAAAATCAATCACATGGTAATTCCAGAAGTTCTATGAAAGAAACAACTCCAAAATATTTTCACGTGGTCTAAAACCTAACTAGTGGTGCGCCCCATCTATTTAAGAGGTTTGGGGGGCAGCAGCCTAAGCTTGGGACGACTTGGTCCCACCTAACTAGGATACAAACCGACCCAAAGTTGGGTTCGGCTTAGGGTTCTGCCATGGCTGACATTGGGCATGTTTCTCTACCGCGGCAGCATGCTGTGGCAGAAAAGGACTCTGTTTTTGTGTCGTGGCAGCCTTTCATGGTAGGAAAACGCGTCGTTTGTTTGCCGCGGCAGAGATCCTGCCATGTGTTGATCTTCTTCTTGGTAGCTCCTTGCGCTTCCTCCCTCTCCTTCATCGCACATTCTTCATTGATCAACATGCCATGATCCATATGCTTCAGCTCCTTGCTCCGTGCTACGCCTTCTTCTCCCATGTATCTGATCATACAATAGCACAAAGACTTAGGCAATATAAAGTTCTTATAAATGAAAGCATCATGGTCAACTAGGAATGAATTCACCTAATAGTCATTACTGATTTGACTCAATATTTCCTTCTAGTTCAAGCAGTCAGAATCATCTTAATCCCTGTATATATCCTCATCATCAATCACATGATAAGGATCAAGCCGATGATCCTTGAGTTTTGTCCCGATCTTTCACAGCGAGTAACCCAGATAGTAATCCTTCCAATCGTGTGATGAATGCAACCCGAAGAAGAGGAATCAATCCAGCAAGTAACATGATGAAGATCACCACGCCTCAAACCTGAGCACGACAATCCTTGATGAACACAAGAACCTCCGCAGCAATAATCTGATAAACGGTATCACCGTCCCTGGAGGGATGATACATGCCGGAGCACTTCCCAATGAGCACTTGTCGATGATGATGATGGATGATACATAACTAGCGTGTAGCTATGATCTCTCGCGCTCGAACCCTGATGCCAATGCAACAGCTCTCGAACCCTGTGGGATATTCACAACACCATGCTCTTGCGCACGTAGCCGTCGACCACGAACGGTAGTTTGCAATCTACTACTTCCTAGTGGAACAACTGATCACACTCAATTATAGTTGGTAAAATTGATCACAGGGTAATTCCAGAGGTTCTATGAAACAAACAACTCCAAAATATCTTAACATGGTCTAAAACCTAACTAGTGGCGCGCCCGATCTATTTAAGAGGTTTGGGGGGCAGCGGCCTAAGCTTGGGACGACTTGGTCCCACCTAACTAGGATACAAAGTGACCCAAAGTTTGGTTCGGCTCAGGGTTCTACCGTGGCAAACATTGGGCATGTTTCTCTGTCGTGGCAGCCTGCCGTGGCAGAAAAGGACTCTATTTTTGTGCCACGGCAGCCTGTCGTGGCAGGGAAACGCATCATTTCTTTATCGCGGCAGCCTATCGTGGCAGTGAAACGTGTCGTTTCTTTGCCACGACAGAGATCCTGCCATGTGTTGATCTTCTTCTTGGTAGCTCCTTGCTTCCTCCCTCTCCTCCCTCACGCATTCGTCATTGATCAACATGCCATGCTCCATATGCTTCAGCTCCTCGCTCCGTGCTATGCCTTCTTCTCCCATGTACCTGATCATACAATAGCAAAAATACTTAGGCAATATAAAGTTCTTATAAATGAAAGCATCATGGTCAACTAGGAATGAATTCACCTGATAGTCATTATTGAGTTGACTCAATATTTCCTTCCAGTTCAAGCAGTCAGAATCATCATAATCCCTATATATATCCTCATCATGGTGGATGATAGATAACTAACATTTATCTATGATCTTTCCCGCTCGAACCCTGATGCCAATGCAACAGCTCTCGAACCCTGTGGGATATTCACAACACCACGCTCTTGCGCATGCAGCCATCAACCAGGAATGGTAGTTTGCAATCTACTAATTCCTAATGAAATAACAAATCACACTCAATTGCAGTAGTATAATTCGATCACAGGGTAATTCCAGAGGCTCTTTTAAAGAAACAACTGCAAAATAGTTTAAATGTGGTCTAAACCCTAACTAGGGGTCATCCCAGGGCAATAAGGGCAGCTGGGGTGGCCAGAAACCGAAACTAAACGCGTACGAGTCAAACTTATACAAACCGACTCGGACCAGATCCTGTCGGCGGGCAAACACTCCGGTGGAAACGGGCCGGATAGTCCGGTTAGGCCGGACACTCCGGGTGGAGTGTCCCGGACAGTCCGATCTGGCCGAAAACTTTGAAGTTTCCGGGCGGTGTCTGGGTAGTGTCTGAACTAGGGTACTAATTGTCCACGCCAAATATTCTCTCGGCCAGGCCGGACAGTCCGAGTGGACTTGGCCGAACACTTCGGTCGATGCAGAGCTTTTGGCCTCTTTCTTGATGATCTTCTTTTGTGCCTTCCTCTGCTCCTCCCTCGCGCATCCTTGGGCGATCATCATGCTGGGCCTCTCTTGTAGCCGTTCTTCTCCTCGCGCCATGCTTGTTTCTCCAACGAACCTGATCATACATAAATGCATAGACTTAAGAAGTATAAAGTTCTCATCAATTAAAGTACCAGATTCATTTAGGAGTGAATTCACTTGTTGTTCGAGTAGCTTAGCATGAGTCTTGTAATGGGTCCAATCCTAATCTCATTGGATTGATCCTTCTTTGCAACAGTTGGATCATCTTCAGTAGTCGTTAGGGTAGGTGTAACTATAGGGATGTCCTCATCATGTTCCTTCGTCAATGAAGTTGTGCTAGACACACAACTTAGACCAATGTGCAAGTTGGTTGATTACACGGTTCCACTTATCATCGACATGGTGATGCTATTCTGACTTTCATTGATTCGGCTAAAGTGTTTAGCGAGTCAGACTGACCCATAGTTGAGATGCAATGAGCATGTTGTCATTTGAAGTATCAAACAATGGAATCCTTAGGCCTGAGGTGATTGCATAATCCGAGTTGTGGATCACCAACTTAGGTTCTATCAAACGCTATTCTATAAATGCACAGTTATAAATGTAGAGTTTGTGTTGGTTGTGAATCAAGCTGCGTGACATGGGTTACCAAGATGGGATTTTCCTCTCCGTAATGGAGAGATATTCTCTGGGCCCTCTCACTCCCTCTAAGTATACATGGGAGTGAGTTGGACTCAAAGCCATGCCGATATACTTAGAGGTGTAGATCATGTCGCGTCCAGGTGTACGTGAACCTACAGGGTCACACACTTAAGGGTAAGGAGCCCATGTGTATAAGATCCATGTGGAGATTGGGATACGACCTAGATGGGCCTCAAGCGTTGAACCCAACTAGGTGTATATAAGTGGAGTGACAAGGGATAGTCCCTAATCTAGCCGTCACTTTCTTCACTCCCATTTCAGGTTAGACAGGATCTAGCAATCCCCTGCCCGTGCTCCTTCATGTACGTGTGGATACCGGTAGAGGCGTTGCAAGTGTGGCATTGGAGATAAAGGAGTTCATGGGGATCCGCTGAAGGAGTTTGTGGGATCCATAGGAGCTTTTCATGGGATTGTTTGACACAGCTTCGATGCGCTACATAGTGTTCCTCATCTGCGCGTCTAGTGGTAATCTCGTGGCCTATCACCTGAGCTAGATCTTGGCAGTACCGTGTAGGGAAAAAGGTTTGTTTATCTCTATGTGGCCCATCAGCTTAGTGGGGTAGCCCTCTGAAATCACTTTTGAATCTTGCAAATGCTTTGTCATGATGCCTGTTTGCTTTCATTTGGTTTTTTCGGAGGTTGATCGTGCGTGTGTTGCTATTTGTGCAACCCTGCAGGGTAAATCTTTTTGAAAAGCCATGTCCGCGATTATGGATGACTTAGAGCATAGTTTCTTGATCATAGACAACTCTAATTAAAGTACCATGTTTAACTTGACTAAACTTGACCAGTAATTAGTGCAACCCTCGTGGAATGTTTAATAAAATTGCCTATGGATGGGATACTCTTCCTCCTTATCGTTGGGTAAGCGAGAAGGAGGACGAGGTCTATTTACTTTATGTTGTATCTATAACTTGGGGTTCTAATTAATGATCATTCGTCTATATTTGGTTAGGCAGATGTTGTAGCATGTCTCTATAGAGCTGTTAGATATTTTATCTTTCCCTGCAATTGCATCAACCAAGGTTATCCCTTTAGTTGCATAAAGACTTGCTGAGTGTGCCCCTAGGGCCTCACACTCCTTTGATTAGATTGTCAGGTATATACATATGGAGGCTACTATGTTGATGAGGTTGATGATGGAGGCAACAACCCTCCTGCGTAGATATTGCGGGATGGAGATCTCTAAGATCCTTGGGCAGGAATGTCCTTTGTTTATGGCATCTTATATCGATTTGAATATTAATCCATACTTGGATCTATGTTTCCGCAAACGCATGATGTTTTCAAGTGATGTATGAAGATATAATCCTAAAATATTATTACTATCTATCTATATATATTTGGTTCTTGTCGTAGTGTTGTTGCAATATATTTCTATTTTTTTATAGATGGAATTTCTCTTATGTACTGTTGTATGTCGCAGGCATACATACTCATTTTTATATGTTACACACACAGACCAATCGGCCATGTTTCTTGCACTCAAAGCTATAACCATGCATTTAGGGGGGATGGTTGGCTGGTACCATGCCCTGCCATTGTGGTCTGCTTGTGGGCAGCCTCGCGGCATCCATGGTAGTACGTCCTCCCCAAATTCAGGTTATACCGGCTTGTGATTTAGAAACATGAGGTCCGGGGAATTACAGTGGACGACTCAATCCAATCTATGATCGGTAAACCAAATAATAAAAATACCGATCGAACGACTGCCAAAGAAAAACAGATATAGAGATTGAAAAAAAGTCATAGGGGCAGTCGATCAAGGATCGGCAGATGAGCCCTTCCAAGTATTGCACGTCCCCTATGGAGATCGATCCCCCGGGGGCGGCGCTGAAGGGAATATGCCCGAGAGGCAATAATAAAATGTTGTTATCTTATTCCAAGTTTATGATCGATATTTATTTCTCATACTAGAATTGTATTAATAGGAAATGTTAATACATGTGTGTTTAATAAACAAACCAAAGTTCCTACTAGTACCTCTCATTACACTAGCTCGTTGATTAACAGATCAAGGTTTCCTGATCATGAACATTGGATGTTGTTAATAATGGGATCATACCATTAGAAGAATGACATGATGAACATACACCCAAAGTAGATTTAGCAATACGATCTAGTCATTAAGTTTACATTGCTACATTAAACGCATACGAAGTACCCCTAGTCCTTAGACCATGAGATCATGTCAATCACTATCACCGGAAGAGTGCCTTGATAACATCAAACATCACACCATAACAAGGTGTCTATAAAGGCGGGTTCAGGTATTATGAAAGTGTTATGTAGAGGCTCATGGATCAAGAGTGGGATATGTCCATCCTAATGACAGAGAGATATACTCTAGGCCGTTTCTGTGATATCACATCGACACCGCTTGCAAGCATGTAACTAGGTCACACGGATGTTGTATCACAGAACGAGTAAAGAGTACTTGTCGAGAACAAGATCAAACTAGGGTATGGTTGATACCTATGATCGGCTCTCGGAAAAGTAACATATCATGAGATAAAAGGAATTATGTATGACGTTGATGGTTCACACGATCACAAGAGTTATCGTTGAATGTGCAGGAGTCAGTACGGATCTCTAGGTCCCGCTGCTGATTATTGATATGAGAAGTATCTCTATCATGTCTGCATTATTCGCAAACCGTAGGGTGACACACTTAAGGTACTCTAACACTAAGTGGTAGATAAAACATATCTGAGAATAATTTTGTTAGAGATGAAATTGTTTCAATGATCACCGGAAGTTTTTCGGGTCAAAGTGCTGAAAATGGTTTCATATGTGATATCAAAACAATGCAAGGGCTTTTATGCAAATGTTTGTTCATTAAAGTAATTAAAAAATTATGAATAAAATAAATAAAAGAGTTTTATTTAAAAATAAAAATGCATTTAAATTAGTGGGGTAATGCATGTGAGTGGAAGATGAATTCATGTGAGTGGATAGTCCACCCACATGAATGAGGGAGAGGTGGGGGCACACCCCATGGTTGGCGGCCATGCCCCTTGGGGCAGCCCTGACCCCTATAAAAGGAGCCCTCCTCCTCCTCTCCATTTGCACCACCTCGTGAAGGTTCTCTTCCCCCTCTAGCATTTCCCCATGGCTTCAGATTAGAAAAGTACATGTTCTGCCGGATTCTCTTGAGTAAGATCTATCTACTCCTTCTGCTGCTTTGCTGAAGTAGAGGCGTGGAGGATGTTGGGAGCAGGACGTGTTCCCGAGGACGGATACACTGCTGGGTTGCAACTTGATCTTGAGATCGTCAAGTGATCGACTACATCACCAACGAAATCAGTTTTCATCAAAAGCTTTTGGTCTTCGAGAGAAAGTTATTATGGTTACCCCCTAACTTGTTACTAGCATCTACTAGATTAGATATTGTCGTAATTAGGCGTTCCCATCATAGGCCTTTTTTTTCTATGCTGCGAACCCTTTAGTGGTATCAGAGCCATATCTATGCGTAGATATTCTGTACAAGTAGAACACATATGGTTGTGGGCATTGATGGTCATGTTATTGCAACTTTTTGTGTATATTGGATCTTAGTGCCATACTGGGATGACGCGGTCTAGACTAACTTTACATGTCCTCGCACATGAGACTTGTTCCACGCTTGACATGCAACTTGTATTGCATAAGTGGCTAGCAGTTGTCTGTCTCTCTTACTATAGATAAGATCTGATTTACAACAGGTTGTTAATAAATTTTTTATCACCATTGTGGTTTGAATTTCGTAGGTTCAACGATTCTTCAAAAGCCCAAAACCACATAAAATATGCAAAATAAATTAGAGGCATCTAACTTGTTTTTGCATGGCACTATAGCACCCCGGGTAAAACCAATACTAGAAAATCGCCCGTGTTTGTGCATCATCATGATCGCATGGCCATGTCATCATGCCACATTGCATATGAGCATCATCATGTCATCATGCATATTATTTGTCTAAAACTATTTTCGAAAAGCCTGTCTTTGTTTTCCAAATAACCCTTCTTTATTCAAAATAAAAAAACCTCGGGCCCATCGAAATATTTTGTTTGTCTAAAACTGTTTTACAAAACCTTTTATTCAAACTAAAAAAACTATAAATAAAAATAACTATTTTGTATCACGGGAGGCAGCCGCAGGCCCGAAAGCCCAGCCCACAACTACCTACAACCCAAAAAAATAAAACCCTAGACCAACATAACTGTAAACTAAAACCTACCCTATCCCTAAACTACCCCAACTACTCCCTCTCCCCGCCGCAACCACACAACAACCCACAGATAAAACCCACCCCTACCACTCAACGCCACATCCCTACCCCACTTAACCCTGATGCCACCTACCACCCCCACACACCCCGTGGTGTTCGCGCGGTACACGCCACCGCTCGCATGCGCCCGCAATCCCATGGCACATCTCTCCTCACTGTTCGCCCGGTCCCACCCGCTGACCCCGCTCTCGATCGGCCCCATCACCCTGTCCTCAAGTCCCTCGCACGATCCTCTCCGCGGGACACACTCCTCTGCCTCGCGCTACACATCGCCGTCTTCCGCCTCAAGCTCTGCGCCCGTCGACCTCGCAAACTCTACGGCCCGTGCCACCACCCTCTGCGCTGCCAGCATCCACGCCTCCTCATGGCCTCCTCTGCTCTCCATCACCATTGCCAGCCTCTTTTTCCACCGTGAACCGCCATCACCTCGTCCTCTCGGCCGGCAATCCCAGGGACGCAGATCCTGTCAACTCCCTGCTTCTATGCCGATCTCCGCTAATCCGGCCTCTGCCCCTACCTTTCCTAGCTATTTTTTGGTGCCTTCTTTATGCCCGATTCCGGCCCGCGCGCCCTTTCCGTGCCTGCTGCCACTTGCCCGAGTCCGGCCCGCCGCCGCCCGCTAGCGCATGATGACGCCGCACCTCTTCCGATGTAACATCGCAGGATTAGCACCTAGAAATAGAGAGGACACATGTGTGTGCATTGCATTCATGCATAAGAAAATCTGGCAATTTTCACGCAAAACTAAAAGAGCTATAGAGGGATCGAGGCTTCTCTTGTTTTGCTGGAAACATTAGGGCAATTGCGATAGATTTCGACATGACCTTTATAGAATTCTTTGTTTAGGGGGAAGTTATTCAAATGTATTTGAGTTTCAAATTTGAGCTCAAATGAATTTAGAAAAATTCACAAATTGAATTATGGAATATTTAAATACTTAGGAGTAATGGAATATAAATTCTTGAATAAAGTAATATGATTTTATAACAAATAGATAATAAATTAATTGGAACACATATGACAATGTCTTTACAGTTATTCAAATAGAAGAGAATATTAGAATAAGAATAATACAAGAAAAAGAAAATTGAAGTTGAAATACAAATGGAAAATGAATTACAAGAATAAATAAGAATTGAATTCATATTTATAAACAAGATATAAATATTACATGATTAAAATTACAAAAAGAAAGAAAATATAATTTTATTAATATTATACAACATTACATTGTCAATTACATTATTCAAAGTAAAAAGAATTACAAGAATAATAAAAGAAGTCCTAAACTAAATCTTCATGTGTTAAAGATTTCTTTCTTGAACTCGATTCCTGCAAAATAAAACAAAAGACAAACAAACATAAATGGATAAAAGAAAGGGTTAGAGTATTAGTTTTACTCCCAGATTTAGCATACAAATGATATGCTTAAAACTCATCATTGAGTAATTTAAAAAGGGAGACAAGTGGAGGATCTGTTCTTATCAGCAAAGAAAGCTTTAGAGTAAAACAATCATTAGCCAAGGGGTAAATTTCACCATTTTTAGAAAAGTGGTTAGCCAAAATAAGAAGATATCTAAACCAACCAAAGTGATCCATAGGCACAAGTTTCACGGGTTGAAACTTGCACCACATCAGGCCCACTTGACAGCAGCACTATCACAACATGCAAGTGATGTGCTGTCGACACAAGAAGCTTCACTTGGAGCACAAAAGAGAGAGCACAGTTGTAGCACTCGCTAGTACCAGTAGTTAGCATAACACCCATCCTCTTATTCCCTTTCTGTTTATCACACCTCAAGAACAGACCGTTCTCATCACACCACAAGACCCACCCAGATCACCATCACATCCCTAACTCGGGTTGCTCAATGGAGCCATCCAGGAGCTAGGACAAGAGGGGGATCAAGATCATCAGTAGCTTGAGGAGAAGCAGGCTATTAGTAGGAGAGAAGTTACAGAAACTCAAGTAGATCAAGAGCAATGGTAATAGATCAAGATCTATAACAGGACATAAGCCACTCACAACCAGCAGGTAAGAATCATCAGAACTAACCACTAGATCATGCAACATCTGTTCTTATATCTTACATACAGATATGGGAATACAAGGGAAATAATACACGCCAACCAGTTCCATGTACACTTCAACTAGATTTTCATCTAGGAGGATTGGGTGGAGTGGTACTCTCAGCGTTGCAAAGAGTTGCTTTGCCAAAATCATCATAGAGTAATAGAAAGCCATATAACAACATCTGTTCTAATATAAATCTAGGCCTCAAGCTCTTGCATCATAAGATGGGTCAAGAATTAAGAACAAAAATCTGTTCTTACATCAATTTAAGCCTCAACATTTACATCATTGGCAAGGGGCTATACTGATGCAAGCATGCAGAAAGCCATAAAAGCATATAAACCATTTTTGCACAAACCAGCAAGCATGAAGGATTGCTGCGCACAAATATAAAAGAATTGGAATTGCACCTCAACACAATCACTCACTCACTTCAACCAAATCCTTAATCTAGTCTTTAAACTAGAACATCAGCTCTTCATGAAGTAGGCTAGTAAATCACTTTCCTATATATCCAAATATATCCAGGAATCATTCTGTATTTTACAACAAAGGTAACTGAATCAAAGATTTAGGTGCACACTGCACACACTCACATTTTGATTCAGAACATCCCACACTAGACAAGTCTCTGCAGGAAATTAAGAGGGGCATGAGTACTGCAGTGAACCAAATGTAAATTCAGTTATGAGCACACTGCACCCTCACACATAGCTTACCATCCAGCCTAGATATCTAGTTAACATGTTAACTGAGATTGAACACTGTCAGGGAACAGGTTAGAGCATCTCTGCAAGATTCAGAGATGTATTGCCATACATCAAACACCAATATCTCCACTACTCCTAATTCAAGATCAAGCCACTAGCACCAGCAAGAAATGCACGCACATATCATCCTGGTTCAGTAACCAGACATCTAATGATCATAGTAGTAGTAGAGAGATTAGAGAGGGCAGTAGCTCACTAAGGGTGCCATGATGAAAACACCAGGGCGTGACCAAGCAATAACTATAGTCGTCGACGTCGGGGTTGTGTTCGCAGCATCGTCCCACCGACATCGAGTCGAGGGGAGCATCGAAGTGGCATAGTATCATGTGCACCACCACACCATCATCTCCACCACAGCAGGGCCACGAAACAGCGACGAAAGACGTCGGGATTGCAACAACCTGCTGTCGTCCCGCCGGCATCGGGGTTGAGGTCGTCGTGAGGTAACAATAGGAGGCGAGCCTCGATCTAGAGGCGCACGTCAGTGGCGGCAAGGACTAGAGGATACCGAGTCGCCTTGTCCTCAACGCTGGTGACCGAGCTAAATCATGGGCTAGGGTTAGCCATGGCGTTGTGTTTTGGGGCAGTGAGAGCGGAATCTGGAGGGGTTTGAGCAGAGGAGGTGGTGGTGGACCCCATCCAGCAAGCAGCGACGGTAGAGGCCGGCGGCGTCGGAGCGACAGGTCGCAGCCAGGACATCGCGGACGTGTGCATGAGAGGAACAGAAAGGGAATGAGACAAAGAGAAATTTGAGAGAGAGAGAGCCTCGAGGAGAGAAGGGAGGATTGGGTCGGGGTCAACCGACCTAGGGGATCGGACCACCTGGTCTATCCCAACCCTGTGGGCTGGGCTGGGTATTGGGCCGAGCTGGCCTAGTAACTTGGTCTGTGATTAAAGAGAAAAATGAATTTAAAGAAAAACAAATATGGAAATTACCAAAATGCCCCTAGGATGTATAAGGCTCTAGAAAAATATAGAAAAATCCTAAAAATATATATGATATATCAAAATGATAACAAAAATAATATATACCTTGGAATAATATAACATTACTTGTTTGAGTTAAATAAAATACAAATAAATATTAAGGACACTAAAATCCTAACTGAATTTAATTAAATAAGGAAAAGTCCTAAAATCAATGAAAAATCATTTTTTCGTATAAAACTAAGTCTAATATTTTAAAAAATACTAACTTATTTTTTAAAATAAAACTTGAAGCAAATATTCAAAGACATTTAATCCTTTATAATTTTCTTATAAAAACAAATATACTATTTAAAATAAAATTAAAATCACTTTTAAGATCGTAAATAAATATATTTTATTATAAAAATATTCAAGATATTATTCCAAAGGATCTTAAGACTAGGAATAAATCTTTATGAATCTATTAAAATAAAATACCTATGCTACAAATTCTTTAAAGATATTTCTTAAGTAAGAAATACTCACTTATCTTTATAAAACCTTAAATCCTTTAAATCTAAGTACTAATTCCAGAACCATAACTTGGATCCATAATAAAGCTTAAGTGTAACTATTAACTTTATAATCGTCTTTTAAAATCTTAAATTCAAATTAAAACCAACCACTTTAAATTAATATTGTGTATCATTCATATATAATATGGTGAATGATCTTTATCTCTTAATCATTATTAACATGATAAATCCTAACAAATTATTAAGATAATCTAATTATGCTCCCATTAATAAGTTCCATGTTATTAAACTCATCAGTCACTTAAATTGAAAGTGAATGATCCCACATCCATAACTATACTTGTCAAAACGCTAAAACTTGATAATGCTCTAAACACATTACACCTTAAGATTCACTACTAGTTTTATAGTTAACTTTGGTCCACAAAGTTATAAGCACAACATATAAGGTTCAATTATGTTTTTATAGTTAACTTTGGTCTGTTTCAGTTATGACATAAGGCATCTCAGGTCCAAACTTATCAAGCAAACACATTCGACATTGATCACATTTTATTAACCATAAAAATTGTTTAAACCTGATCCAATAAACCTTTTCTTCAAAAGTTATTCGTTTTGCCACTTCAAAAAACAACTTTATCAATAAGTCCTTTAACTCTTCACAACCTAACACATTAACTTCCATCATAATTATTAGAGCATAGTCCACCTCAATCTTAAAATGTTATGATACTTCATTTGTATACTTTGCATGTTAAACACTTAAATTCTTTGTAGATATATGTACTTATGAAGTAAACTTGAAAATAACTAAATCTTAATAACACCACCTAAATTAAACCCATTCATGTTATTGGGGAATTATCTCGAGATTTTACAAAATGCATTACATTACTTATGCATAACTATTTATTGCTTCTTTAAACATTAGTCCTTACCGGACCAATGATGCGGATTTAAGATATTGGATCTTATATTGTCCCAAAGACTGTGAGTGCATAACCTTGCAATCAAAAAGGCAAGTTCACACTTGCTCATGTCCTTTGGTTATTTTCTGCCAAATACTTGTCACTCAAATATTGTCATCACCTGCATTTCAAAAAGGTTAGAAAACACTATTTGTCATAATAATATGATTATAGGTTATTTACCAAATGGTAATAACCTACTATTACTGTTCCAGTGGTAAAGGAACATAATACCTAGGACTTAACAACCAATGTCACTAGTGATTCTAGCGCCATATATTACGCATTAACCATAAGACTTAGAATAGGACAGGAAAGTCAGATGTATCTTCTTCCTTCCGCATGAATCTAGATACGCAGGTCGTGGTTGTTATCCTCGTAGCATGAGTATGTAATCCGTATAGGATATGCAGCATATGGGTGGGATCCCTCAACATCACATTGTAGTTCTGGCATCTATAATGGTCTATACTAAACATTGTCGTAATTCAATATGTGGGCATGGCGTACACCAAAGGGGCATGCGGGATCGCGGAGAGGGCAGTGATTGACTTGGATCATCTACTAGGCCCCATGCCATAGGAAGTGTGGACGGGAATAAGCTGCATGGTTGTGCAACAAGGATTTGATCTCTTATGGGTAAAGAAACGCACCTCTCCAATATGTAAGAACTATGACATGTTACTCCCTATTCCGGGAAGGAGATGCGAACACAGTAGGAAAGGAACTCCACGAATATTCAGGTAGACCTATGAAGGCTGACGGACATAGCTTTTCAGAATAAAAGAAACCTTTGAAGAAATGTTTACGGAAACCTGCATTGCCTATGACCTTTGGTCTGTGGCTGTAGATAGTGCATCAAACACTCCTTTTTAGTGAACTTGCTAAGTACGCTTGTACTCAAATATACCTTCTTAACCCTTGCTAGGTTCTTAAGCCTTGAAGACATCGTCAACACCAACTCTTGCTCAAGGAGTCACCACCAGAAGGTCAAGTTCTTCAATGAAGTCAATGGAATCAACATACACATCAGCTAAAGTGAAGACGAAGTTCCTAATTAGATAGGAGTCTATTCTCTAGCCATAAAACCTACTTCTGTAGAGCATTGCAATAGCAACAATGGCAAGCCAAATACTTTACATACTAGAATTTTTAGTATGATAGTTCCGAGTCATTATTTCTACTTCTTCTTTGTAAGAAGTTTATTTCTCTCTCTTTAACCTAGAATGTCCTCTGTATCTTTTGTAAAGAGTCGAGTTGTAATCTATAGGCATGTCTTGGACTTGCTATGTTTCTGGTGTACCACTCCGAGGGATGTAATACTAGTGGAACGATGTTTCATTGGTGTTATGTCATTGACTATAGTGTACAACATCATGTACTGGTATGCTGTGTCACCGTAACTAGCTCGCGCGCGAGCCCGCCAGCCTCTCCCTGCCGAGGCCTCCTACAGAACTCGCTTGTGTCAGTCCCTTTCCAATGTACGAAACATGTCCATCTTCAGCCTTGTTCTATGTGCCACTGTTCTACTTTTGGATAGTTCCTTGTGTTGGATCCGGGAATGTGGCGACCATCGTGTGGTCATCTATTTTGGGTGCTCAGAACTTTGAGTAATTTTGGGCAAGATTTTCTCATTGACGAGGCCAAACCAAGGCCGATACCTCCGAAGGTTGGACAAGTCATGACTCAAAGAATACCGGCGGCAATCCAAGATCGACAATGACACTCGTAACCGGAACTTGAAGGTGTGGGCGATGCCTCCCAAGGTCTACATATCGTAAGCCGAACCCTCGGAAAACCAAGTTCTTCTTCTCAGAGTCTGAAGACCGATCCTGCTAAGCTTGAACCTCATTGAACCCTCCGAGCCCCAAGATCTCTAAACCGAGATGTGTGATCCCCTTTTTCGAGACCCCTATTTTTATAATATATGATATCTACCTGATGCATATCATTGTACATGCTTGCACACATATCATGTGGTTTAGGGGCTTTTTGTCAATTCACCTCATAACTAAATATGGAGACTATATGCAGGCTATTCTAGTCTTACATTGGCTCCATTTAAATTTGTGTAGCAAACCGATGCCATGTTTTGCCTTGTTAATACAACATTTAAACTGTGGGTACCTAAACAACTTGAAGCTTCTAATTAATTGTTGGGACCTCAGTTCCGCTTAATATTGCCTACTTGCATTATATCTTTTCCATGTCATACATCATACATGCGTCATGTCCGATCTTCTTCTGTCGTATTAAATAGTGCATTCAGTGTTTCGCTTAGTGCTTTGCTTCTTCATGGATTAGGCTGTTGAGTTGATGCGAGTATTGACAAGTCCTTCTGATGAGGACATCCCTACATTTACACCTACCCCAATGACTACTGAAGATGATCCAACTATTGCAAAGAAGGATCAGTCCAATGAGATTAGAATTGGACCCAATACAAGAGCTCGTACTAAGCTACTTGAACAATAGGTGAATTCACTCATAAACAAATCTGGTACTTTAATTAATGAGAACTTTATACTGCCTAAGTCTGTGCATTTATGTATGATCAGGTTCGTTGGAGAAACAAGCATGGCGCGAGGAGGAGAATGAGAAGCCCAACATGATGATCGCCCAAGGATGCGCGAGGGAGGAGCAGGAGTAAGGTGCAAGAGAAGATCATCAAGATGGAGGCAAGAAACTCTACAGCAACCGGAGTGTCTGACCGAGTCCACCCGGACTGTCCGGCCTGCCTGAGAGAAGAATTGGTGCGGACAATCAGTACACCAAATCAGACACTACCCAGACACCACCCGGAAACTTTGAAGTTTCCGGCCAGACCAGACTGTCCGGCTGACTACACCCGGAGTGTCCGGCCTGACCGGAATGTCCGGCCCATTTCCACCGGACTATCCGCCCGTCGACCGAATCTGGTCCGTGTAGGCATGCATCAGTTTGAGTCGTACGCGTATTAGTTTCAGTTTCTGGCCGCCCCAGCCGCCCTTATAAGCCATGGGACGACCCAAAGTTAGTGTTTAGACCATGTTAAAACTACTTTGGAGTTGTTTCTTTCAAAGAACCTCTAGAATTACCATGTGATTGGATTATTCTACTGCAATTGAGTGTGATCTATTGTTCCATTAGGAATTAGTAGATTGCAAACTACCATTCGTGGTCGACGGCTACGTGCGCAAGAGCGTGGTGTTGTGAATATCCCATAGGGTTCAAGAGCTGTTATATTGGCATCAGGGTTCGAGCGGGAGAGTTCATAGCTACATGCTAGTTATCTATCCACCATAATCATCTTCGACAAGTGCTTGCTCAGAAGATCGGGCCACCCCATATCATCTTGGTATCAGATTTCCTTGTTTACTCGATGAGCATCCACAAATCCATCCATAGATTAGTTCGTGTTTTTAGTCCTATACAGAAAAAGCCTTACAAAAAGATTTACCATAGACTAGATTGCATCATTTTCTAGTTTTAGTTGCTGATTGTATCTTCTCGTAGATCCGATTTGCAGGTTTCCCTCGTAGGAGTCTAGTTTTCGTTTGTGTCTAGGTTTAGGGTTTGATCTTGTTTTCCGCCGTGTTAACCATCATTGTTTTCCGCAAGTTTTCATCGTTTGTCCGAGTCCACATAGCGTACCTTTGTTTGCATACCATAGACACAACCTATCTATAGTATCCGTGCCTAGGAACATACCCACAAGACTAGTTGCTTTGCTCCGACAGGCTTCTCGTTAGGGTTTTGAAGTGCAGAAAATTTCGATAGGCAAAACCGGACTATCCGGCGGTTTCACCCCGGACTATCTGGCCCGACCGGAGTCTCCGGCGCATCTCAACCGGACTATCCGGCCAAGGTTGTTCTAAGTTGCTGCACTCGTTTGCTTTGAGTCATATAGTTGAAAAAAAATCAAAAAAAAGAGAAAAGAAAAGAGAATCAGTATAAAAAAAGAAAGAGAAAAGAGCTACAAGCATGAAAAGAAGAGATATCAAAGTGTTCATTGTTGCAGGCCTAATTGATCATAGCACTTCTAGATTGAGCAATCTTGTGCCTGTTTACTTTGAGCTTTTACTAGCGTCCCTCTTGTGCATTGCAATATTCCTTTTCATAAGTTGATTTGCCACGTTTATCTCTACCATGTGTGTTTCTTGGGTTTTCATACGATCAGCACTAGGACTTGTTTCTGGTGTAGTTAGGATACCATACCTAGAGCTCCACCATAAATAACCTATGTGCCCTGTGATCATTCTCTATACCCTTGATATCACTTCATCACATCAATGCATCAGTCTTTGATTTCGTTTGGTAAAGCATCTCTATTCACTTTGGAATGGTAAGATCTGCTTTCTTGTCAGTTGTGAGTGTGCCACCAAACAGATTTTGATTTTTGCACTAATCTACTAATCATGTCTTTTAGTGATGATATGTTGTGTCGCAAAAAAAGAAGGATGAGGAACTTGTTACTTGGCACGAATATGAGGCGTTGAAATCTCACTTGACGCTGTGTTTACTCACACAACATATGCCATTGACAAGAATATCCAGGACGTGCAAGTGGCCGTGCACTAGAATGTCGGTGCAGTCACTAACATTCAAACACAAGTGACCGCACTCGATACCATTGTCGCAACTTTGCAGCGTTCCATTGATGCCTTAACAGTAGCAATTCAGCAACGGCAGGAACACCCACATGATGATGTTTTTGATGACGAGGATGAAGGTAGTGCGGCTGGAGCTGCATCACATCATGGCAGGGGACGTGTCGATCCCCCTGCGCCTGCTACTGCTGCACCTGCTTATGCTTGCGGTTTTGCTCCTCTTGGACGTGCTCAACGTGTTCCAAACCAAGCTGCTGATGATGGTTTTGGGCAAGCCAAAATTCTCAATTCCCAAGTTTTATGGTTCACTTGATCCTGAAGATTATCTTACATGGGAGTTGAAGATTGAGAAGCTCTGGCGATTGTTTGACTATCCAGAAGACAAGAAGGTTAAGGTTGCAGCATCAGAATTTGATGGATATGCTTTGGGCTGGTGGGATGCTATTGTGCAGAATAGAAGGGAGGACAAAGAACTTCCTGTGATGGATTGGCGCGAGATGAAGCGCATCATGAAGGACCGTTTTGTACCCACCAACTACTTGCGTACAGTTTTTGACAAGTTGACACAATTGAGGCAAGGAACCATGTCAGTTGATGAGTATTACATGCAGATGGAGATGCTTATGCAGCGTGCTAGAGTTCGTGAATCCCTTGAGATGACCATGCAGTGATTTCTCAACAATTTGAAGCTAACAATCAAGAGCATTGTTCATCATCACAAGTACGAGACTATGAATGAACTTTTGCACCATGCTAGAGAGGCCGAATCACAATTAGCTGAAGAAGCTAAGTCACGTGCGAGGTTTCCGTCTACCAGTCGTTTTGCGGCCAGGTCTAAACCGCCACCACCTATGGTGCCACCTGCAGCGACTGCTAGCTACCCTTCACCATAGGCCAAGTCTGCTCCCACGTCTTCTAATATGGGGTGGCCAAATCTTCTCAGCAAGCACTTGTCGATGATGATGGTGGATGATAGATAACTAGCATGTAGCTATGATCTCTCCCGCTTGAACCCTGATGCCAATGCAACATCTCTCGAACCCTGTAGGATATTCACAACACCACTCTCTTGCGCATGTAGCCGTCGACCACGAACGGTAGTTTGCAATCTACTAATTCCCAGTGGAACAATAGATCACACTCAATTATAGTTGGTAAAATCGATCACATGGTAATTCCAGAGGTTCTATGAAAGAAACAACTCCAAAATATTTTAACATGGTCTAAACCTAACTTTGTGTGGCGCCCCAACTATTGAAGGACTAAGGGGGCGGCGGCCAATACTAGGAAATAGTGGTTCGACTCAACCTAGACTAGGATACAACCGACCCAAGGTGGGCGGCTCAAGGTGCACAGGCCTACTCTACCGTGGCAGAGTTGGACCCGGTTTCCCTGTCGCGGCAACCTACCATGGCAGAGTTTGACCCAGTTTTCGTGTCGCGATAGCCTGCCGTGGGAGAAAACTACGTGGTTTCTATGCTGCGGCAGATATCCCTCGACCAAGTGTTGATCTTCTCGTGGGGTGCTCCTTCTGCTTCCTCCCTCTCCTGCCTCGTGCATTCTTCATTGATCAACCACCATGCTCCATAGGCTTCAGCTCCTCGCTCCGTGCTACGCCTTCTTCTCCCATGTACCTGATCATACAATAATTCAAAGACTTAGGCAGTATAAAATTCTCATTAACTAAAACATCAGGCTCATTAAGAAACAAGTTCACCTGTTGTTCAAGTAGCTTAGCACGAGCTCTTGTAATTGGTCCAATCCTTATTTCATTAGATTGATCTTTCTTTGCAGCAGCTGGAACATCATTAGTAGTAATGGGGGTGGTGTAACTGTAGGGATGTCCTCATCATATCCCCCCTTCAAAAGGCGTTGACCTCAATGGTCCAAGGTCTTCTCCATCATATGTTGACAAATCAGCAACGTTGAAACTGTTGCTAACTCCACCAAACTCCTCAATAGGTATATCAATAGAGTAGGCATCATCATTAATCTTGGCTAACACCTTGTAAGGAACAGCACCACGTGGCTTCAATTTTGACTTTCGAAGTAGTGGAAACCTATCCTTGCATAGATGCACCCAAACCATGTCGCCAGGCTTGAACAACAATTCCTTCCTTGCTTGATTCCTTGCAGCAACAATGTTCTTGCCTTTCTTCTCAATAGCCTCTCAAGTCTTCTCGTGAATCTTCTTCACATATTCAGCATGTTTTGATGCCTCCATATCAATTATCTCATGTAATGGCAAAGGCAACAAATCAAGTGGCGTCAATGGCTTGAAACCATACACCACCTCAAAAGGACAAAGCTGAGTAGTCGAATGCACAACCCTATTGTATGCAAACTCAACATGTGGCAAACACTCTTCCTACTCCCGCAGATTCTTTTTTATCATAGTCCTTAGTAGCTGTGACAATGTTCGATTCACCACCTCCGTTTGACCATCTGTTTGTGGATGACATGTAGTGTTGAATAGTAGCTTCGTTCCCAGCTTCCCCCATAAGGTCTTCCAAAAGTAGCTCATGAACTTCACATCACGGTCAGAAACAATCATCTTAGGTACTCCATGTAATCTCACGATGTCCCTAAAAAACAAGTTAGCAACATGCGACGCATCGTCGTTTTTGTGGCAGGCAATAAAATGAGCCATCTTAGAGAACCTATCCACTACCACAAATCTAGAATCATGACCTCTCTGAGTTTTAGGTAGACCTAGCACAAAATCCATACTAATGTCTTCCCATGGAGTAGTAGGTGCAGAGAGAGGTGTATACAAACCGTGAGGCTTCAGCTTGGATTTCGACTTGTGGCATGTAATACAACGGCTCACAAATCTATAGACATCACGCCTCATCTTGGGCCAATAAAATGATTAGCAAGCATGAGCAACGTCTTCTCACGCCCAAAGTGACCCATCAAACCACCAGCATGTGATTCCTGCCCTAAAAACAAACGCAACAACGATTCTGGAATACATAGTCTGTTAGATCGAAACAAATATCCATCATGTATATGATACTTATCCCATGTGTTTCTAAGAGCACACAAACGATATGATTTAGCAAAATCATGATCAGTTGCATAAAGTGCACAAATACTCTCTAATCCAGGAATTTTAACATCAAGATTGGTTAAGAGCATGTTCTTCCTAGATAAAGCATCAACAACGACATTCTCTTTTCCCTTCTTATACTTAATGATGTAATGAAAAGACTCAATAAACTCAACCCATTTAGCTAATCGTCTATGCAAGTTTGATTAAGCTTTCAAATATTTCAGTGCTTCATGATCAGAATGTATGATAAATTCTTTTGACCACAAATAATGTTGCCAAACTTCAAGTACTCTAACAAGTGCATACAATTCATTATCATAAATAGGATACTTCAATCTAGCACCAGTAAATTTTTCAGAAAAGTATGCTGTAGGGCGACCCTCTTGCATCAAAACGCCGCCAATGCCTATACCACTAGCATCACATTCAACTTCAAATTGCTTCGAAAAATCAGGTAATGCAAGTAATGGTGAAGAAGTAAGGAAACATTTCAATGTATCAAATGCAACATCTTGGGCTACGCCCCATACAAAAGGCACACCTTTCTTTGTCAAATCATTCAATGATGCAGCAATGGTGCTAAAATCCTTCACAAACCGCCTATAGAAACCAGCTAAGCCATGGAAACTACGTACTTGACTCACATTCATGGGAATAGGCCAATTCTAAATTGATTCAATTTTAGATTGATCTACTTATACCCCATGCTTAGATACAACAAATCCTAGAAATATGACCATATCTTTTGCAAATGTGCACTTCTCAAGATTAGAATATAGTTTATTATCACACAACACTTGCAAAAGTTGTCGGATATGATTACAATGTTTAGTTTCATTGTGGCTATAGATAAGTATATCATCAAAGTAAACAACCACAAAATGACCAATAAAATCTCTCAAAACATGATTCATTAATCGGATGAAAGTACTAGGTGCATTAGTAAGACCAAATGGCATAACCAACCACTCATACAAGCAAAATTTTGTTTTGAAAGCAGTTTTCCACTCATCCCCTTCTTTCATCCTAATTTGATGATAACCACTATGCAAATCAATCTTAGAGAAAATAGCAGCACCACTCAATTCATCTAGCATATCCTCTAAGCGTGGAATAGGATGACGATATCGAATAGTGATGTTATTAATAGCTCTACAATCTACACACATGCGCCATGTACCATCTTTCTTAGGCACTAAAATAACAGGAACAACACATGGGCTAATGTTGAGGGCAAACCTCTAGGATGGCCCGATCTTTCTTGAATCCCTTTCAAATCGAGGATGGAGTGCAGGGAGAGGAGGGGAGGATTAACACGACGAATTCTCGCACGAAGAACACGATGAACACACTCACGCAAAACCACGATACACACCAATAGCTCAAGCCGGCGGTGACCGGTCCGGTGTAATCCCTAGGATCGGCGTCGGGCGGAGGAATCTCTCTCGAACCGGCAGGGCGAGTAGGGAGACTCAGTGAGATATTGACCTCTAGGCAAAGGAACTCTGATGCCTAGGCCTTGTTCAACGCGGAGGCACGATGCAAACTCCAACGAGGTTTGGGTTATTTGGTGCTCCTTGGTCAAGGAGCATGAGGCAAGAATTAGATATATCCACAAGGGGTTTCCACTAATTCCAAATATCATGCGTATGGTTTACAATAGAGGTGGGGGACTATATAGGCTAGCCACAAAGTCATGGGTACTTTAGGGATAATAGATAAGTTCTGGGCGGACTAAGGGGTACATGGGCCGAAGGCCCAAAGGCCTTTTACATGCCTGGCGACGCTCGGTCCGGAGACTCCGGTGTGGTGGACTAGAGACTCTGGTCAGGGCCGGAGATTCTGGTCGGTCTCCGGTCCATCTCCGGAGTGGCCATCTGACTATCCTTGAGCTCGGTTCAGGGGTCAGACCGGAGGTGGGCCAGAGTCTCCAGGGTCTTCATGCCGGAGACTTTGGTGGACCGAAGACTCCAGTGTGCACAGACTGGAGACTCCAGTCTGAGCAGCTGCAGCGGCTCCTGCTTCACGCCCTGCTCCTTCTTCTCCATCCTTGGGTGCTTGGTGTTGTGTTGGGGCTTCGTACCTGATGATGCATAGAGTAGTTGCATGAAGTAGCACACCATCTAAAGATGTATCAAATTGGCACGAGGAGAGGAGCGAGTTCACCTTAGCTTGTAGGAGTTTGGTTCAGGCACGAGTCATGGGTCCACTTGGGGGACTTGTTGGTGTAGATGTAGGAGCATCTGTAGGACGGGCTACATCAGCTCCCCCCCCCCTTGGGAAAGAGTCGTCCTTGACTCTTCATGGGTATCATCGGGAACATCTCCATGGTAGGGTGAGAGGTCCTTGACATTGAATGTATTTCCTGCAAGGTACTTGGAGGTCGGTATGTCAATGATGTAGGCGTTGTTGTTAATTCTTTTGAGGACCTTGAAGGGACCATCTCCTCTTGGTTTGAGCTTGGAATCACGTTCTTTGGGGAAACGGTCATTTCTCAAGTGTTTCCATACAAGCACCTTCTTCAAAGATCAGATGCTTCTTGTCCTTGTTTAACCTTGAAGCTTGGCGAAGGACTTGTTGCTCGATAGTAGCTCTAGTTTCTTCATGAAGCTTCTTTAGAGCTTGTGCGTGCTTCTCAACGTCCATGTTGGTGCGCTCATGGAGAGGTAGTGGTAGGATGTCGAGCGCGGTGAGGGGCTCGAAACCATAGACGATCATGAAGGGACTCATCTTGGTTGTTGAGTGCTTGGCACAGTTGTAGGAAAACTCGGCGTGTGGAATGCATTCCTCCCAATCCTTGAGGTTTTTCTTGATCAACACACGAAGGAGAGTCTCGAGGCTTCGGTTGACAACTTCAGTTATGCCATCGGTTTGAGGATGCGACGTTGATGAAAAGAGGAGCTTGACGCCGAGCTTGGCCATGAGGGTCTTCCATAAGTAGCTCATGAATTTAACGTCACGGTCGGAGACGATTGTTCTTGGAACACCATGAAGACGGACGATTTCCCTAAAAATCAGATTTGCAACATGTGAAGCATCATCGGTCTTATGGCACGGTATGAAGTGTGCCATTTTGGAAAAGCGATCCACGATAACAAATATAGAATCATGACCATGCTTAGATCTAGGCAATCCTAACACAAAATCCATGCTAATGTCGGACCAAGGTGAATGAGGAATAGGCAATGGCATATAAAGACCATAAGGGTTAGCCTGCGACTTACCTTGAACACATGTCGTGCATCGTTGAATGTAGCCTTCCATGTCGCGCTTCATCTTGGGCCAAAAGTAGTGAGTGGAGAGCATGTCCAATGCCCTGACACGGCCAAAGTGACCCGTGAGGCCTCCACCATGTGATTCTTGGAGAAGCAAGAGTTGGAGGGATGACTTCGGAATGCAAAGCTTGTTTTGTTTAAAGAGAAAGCCCTTATGCAAATAGAAATCCTCAACTCCTTTGTCAATGGAGCACTTTGCGAAAATTGGTTCAAAGAATGGGTCAGAAGATTACAAAGTTTTTATTTCATCAAGACCCAACACGTTGATTTCAAGTCAAGTAAGAAGGTTTGTGTGCTTGCGAGACAAAGCATCGGCAACTACATTATCTTTGCCCTTCTTATACTTGATAATGTATGGAAAAGACTCCATAAACTCAACCCACTTAGCGTGTCTCTTACTCAAGTTAGCTTGGCCTTTGAGATATTTCAACGACTCATGGTCGGAATGTATGATAAATTCTTTTGGCCATAGGTAGTGTTTCCAAACTTGAAGGACACGAACTAAGGCAAAAAGCTCTTTGTCATACATCGAATAATTAAGGCGAGCACCATCAAGTTTCTCGCTATGGTAGGCTATAGGACGCCCGTTTTGCATATGATCTCCATTGCCAATACCACTAGCATCACACTCTATCTCAAAAGTTTTTGTGAAATCGGGTAACGCAAGGAGAGGTGCTTTGGTGAGCCTCTTTTTAAGTTCATCAAAAGCTTTTTGTTGAGCTTTTCCCCATATGAAGGTGACATTCTTTTTCATCAACTCTTTGAGAGGACAAGCAATGGTTGAAAAGTCTTTCACAAAGCAACGATAGAAACCGTCCAACACATGAAAACTTCGGAGTTCACTCACATTTGTTGGGATGGGCCAATCTCGTATGTCCTTTACCTTGGACACATCAACTTCAATGCCCTTCGAAGAAATGACAAATCCAAGAAAAATCAACTTGTCTTTAGCAAAAGTGCACTTGGGAAGATTAGCATAAAGCTTTTCATGTCGAAGGATTTGCAAGACTTCCTTGACATGTTTAATATGGTCCTCAAGTGACTTGCTATAAACAAGTATATCATCGAAATACACAACAACACTTTTTCTAATGAGAGAACGCAAGATATGATTCATAAGGCGCATGAAGGTGGATGGGGCATTAGATAAACCAAAGGGCATAACCAACCATTCATAGACACCAAGTGTGGTCTTGAAGGCGGTTTTCCACTCATCACCTTCAGCCATGCGTATTTGATGGTAACCACTACAAAGATCAATTTTCGAAAAAATAGTGGCTCCACACAACTCATCAAGCATGTCATCTAGACGTGGTATGGGATGTCGATAACGCACGGTGATAGCATTGATTGGACGGCAGTCCATGCATAACCATAACGTATCATCCGTTTTTGGAACAAGAATCACGGGTACGTCACTTGGACTAGTGCTAACTTGGATCAAACCTTTGGAGACGAGTTGGTTGATTTGACATTAAATCTCCTTTGTATCCTTTGGGTTCATGAAGTAAGCGGCGCGGTTTGGAAGGGGTGCATCGGGGATGAGATCAATGCGATGCTCAATTCCGTGAAGAGGAGGTAGTCCATGTGGAAGTTCTTCGGGGAACACATCCTTGAGTTCCTGCAAAACAATTATCAATGATGGAGGAACATTGGTTAATTCATTAGTTCCTTGCGCTAGTCCCTTGCAAAGGAGGACATAGTGCAAGATGGATGGGTTGTTCCGCACATCTCTCATCTCACTTTTGGTGGCAAGGAGAACACTCTTAGTTTTTCCACTCGAGTTTGGATTGTGGCTCTCACTCACTATGAGGTGGTTCTCTCGCTCACCTCTCTTCTCACAAGTAGGTGTTGTGCTTTGCGCCCTCGCTAAAGCCTTTGCATTGTCCGCAATTATTTGGCTAGGAGTCATTGGTTGCAAAACACATGTTTTGTTGAGCCATTTAAAGGTTTACACATTGGTGCGACCATCATGTAGAGCAGCCTTGTCGAATTTCTATGGTCAACCAAGGAGCATGTGACAAACTGTCATAGGAACCACATCGCACTCCACTGTGTCTTTGTAAGGACCAATGGCAAAGGTGACCGATACCATATGCTTGATCTTCACGTACCCTTGGTCACTTAGCCATTGCACGTGGTAGGGGTGCTTGTGCGGATGGAGGGTGAGGTGGAGCTTCTCACACAACTCGGTGCTAGCAAGGTTGTGGCAACTCCCTCCATCGATGATCACTTTGATAGATTTGCCATTGATGTTAGCTCGTGTTTGGAAGATATTTGAGTGTTGGACTTCATGCTCTTGTGCTTGAGTGTTCAAGATCCTTGTGATGACAAGCGATGGACTTGCGTCATGTTCACACATGAGGAGTTCTTGGTCATCTGCCACTCGTTGCTTTGCCATTGATTCCTTGACACGGGCATCGAATTCATCTTCACTCAAGTACTCTCCGTCTCCATTGTCATGGATGAACAATACCTTCTTGTTTCCACATTTGGCTGACTTGTGTCCTTTGCCTCCACACTTTTAGCATTCACCATTGAAAGGTGTATCACTCTTTGCTTGTTTGCCACTTGGGGGAAGTTTTCCTTGAGGAAGTGTGGGTTTGAAAGAAGGCTTGGAGGTACTTGAGGTGCTTCCATTGAAGGTTGTTGGCATAGCGGTTGAAGCTTGCTTGTAGGTGAAATATGTCTTGGGCTTGTTGTACTTGATGTCCTCTTACACTTGACGTTCGGCCTTTGTTGCGATGTGCACAAGCTTAACCATGTTGTTGTATGTTTGGAACTTGACGATGCGCTTGATTGGGTGGTTCAACCCAAGAAGGAAGTGTGCCATAGTTTGCTTCGTGCTCTCTTCAATGTTGGGGTGGATCAAGTTGAGTTCCATTTCCTTGAAGTACTCTTCCACGGTCTTTGTCCCTTGACAAAGAGATTGAAGGTTGTTGAAGAGGTCACGCGTGTAGTGCGCGGGGACGAAACGGGATCTCATGTGATCCTTCATGTCATGCCAAGTTGTGATTGGCGGCTCTTGTCTTGCGTCACGAGCAACTTGAACTTGTTCCCACCAAAGGTTGGCGTAATCATCAAACTCAAGCGAAGCCATGGCGACCATCTTCTCATTGCTATAATTGTAAATGCGGAAGATCTTGTTGACTTTGAGTGCCCATGAGAGGTATTCTTCGGGGTCATTGGATCTGGTAAACTTGGGCATTGTGAACTTGAGCTTACCAAAAGTTTCTTCATCGTTGAGGTCATTGCGACGAGCTTGTGACCTTGTTGATGATCTTGTGGTTGGGGAGGTGGAACTTGCTTGTCGCGACCTTGTTGAGGTGCTTGCTCTTGCTCTTGGTGCGGTTGTTGATGATGTTGTGGCACTTGGCCCTCATGAGGGTGTTGAGGATGTGGAGCCTCATAATGCGGTTGATGACAAAGAGGAGGCTCGTTCCTTGGTTGGTGATGTGGATTAGGTGCACGGGCCTCACAACGAAGATCATTGTCTTGAGCCTCATGACGTGGTGGGCGTCGCTCAACTTGTACCACTTGGCGCTCCAAGTTTTGGTGGTGTGGAGGGGGCGCCTCGTGATGACCATGGTGTCGGTGTGGACGTTCATGATGGTGATGACAAGGAGGAGGATCTTGGAGAGCTTCACGTCAATGACGCGCTTGATTCTCCAAATGGGAGCCATCACTTGTTGTGTCAAGTATGTGTCGCGGGCGATGGTGGTGGACTTGCGGTTGCACTCGCGGTTCTTCTTGAGGGTGTGCTTGTTGGATCACTAGTGCCCTTGTGTGATAACGGTATGCTTCTTGCCTTGCTTATGGCCTTGAAGAGAAATCACCATCATAGCTTGACGTGGCGGCATGCCGTGTGGAAGGTACATAGTTCGAAGAGGTTCCATCTTCAACCACAGGGGCGTCATTGCGTCTTGGAGCACTTGGATGTAGATCTTGTTGGAGAGGTGCATGACGACGCAAAGAACTTGAAGAGCTTGAAGCACGTGAACATGGTCTTGCCATTCTGTCGATGAGGACACAAAGCTTGTCATTTGTTTCAGCGACGGAGCGTTGTAGCGCTTCATTTTGGTGGCCAAAGTTGTGATGCATTGCATGCATTTTGTCGTTCGAGGCCATTGAAGCGGTTGTCAATGTTCTTGAACTCGGCTTGCGTCCCGCCAAATTGTTCATCTTGTCGCGTCTCAAGGGCTTAGCAACGTTCACGGAACTCTTGTCGGACGATGAAGTGACTTGCGCGCGTCATGTATGGTCCATGTTCTTCTTCTTGAGGATGTGGCTGGCTCGACTCACCATGCCAATCCATCATGCAAAACACAAAGAGTTGTATATGGAGAGCAATATGTGGTGGTGCTAGCCTTGTACCTCACCGTGGGGATTGCACCAAACTAGAAACCACAAGTGAGAGCTATAAGCGTGCAAAGTGGAATTGCAAAGAAAAATCACACTAAAGAAAGAACTAACTCTCAAAAGCTTATTGGTGGTAGGTTAGGATTGTGGAATGCCAAAGAACCAATCAAAAGAAAAGGGATAGTCAAAAGTGGGTAAAATCCAAACAAAACTCAAGTCAAAGGCGAAGGTCAACAACTCAAAAGGGTGACGAGAACCTACGACTATATACACACACGTGGAGATTGTTGGGATTGACACGACTATGAAAATGAGCAAACAAAATGTCCTAACAAAGACTAAGCTCGTTGTCGTGCCAATGCAAGGAGAGATCGTGGCTCATTTGCAAAGAAGGAAAAATGAGCAACGGATTTGTGCACTTGCCTTGGGTGCTCTTCTTTCTCTCTTGCTTACAAGCTTTGAGAATCTCTTTTGCTATGGGAGACTATTTTTCTTTTTCTTTTGCTTTGTATGTTTTTTTCTCTCCCTTGATGCTACCTAGTCACACTTGATATTGCTCTTGCACTCTCACAATCCAAGGACAAATGCACAATGCTCAAGCAAATGCAAGATGAGCCACTCTCGTGGGATAGGTACACACAAAGGAAGATAGGGGTTAACAAGGTGACGCCAGTTATACCATTGTTGGTGATGATGAACTTGCTGTCGGTGGTGCGGGATGATGTTCGTGGGCTGTGGTGTCGATGAGCGCGGGAGTTGTCGATGCGGAAGCTTGTTATTAGTTGACGACACGCACATGGGCACAAACAAACAAGAGGAAATTAGGCAATGCAAGATTAGAGGCAAAACTGTAAAAAATCAGGCGTCAGGGCCGGAGACTCTGGGGTCTCAGGCCGGAAACTCTGGTCCAGGCCGGAGACTCCGATGTGGACAGGCCGGAAACTGCGGTGTAGGCCGGAGGCTCCGGTCTGCAGGCTGAAAACTCCGGTCCGAAGGCAGAGCTCGAACTGCTCGTGTTCTTGAGCGGCAATCCACGCCTTGGGTCCTCAAATCCGTGAAAAATTGGCCAAATTGGGCTCAAAACACAGGATTAAGCTGGACCAACACCTTAGACAAGATTTGGTCGGATCAAAACCACAAATAACACTCCAAATCAAGAGATCAATCCAAAGGCAAATTTGGGCTATTTTTGGGGGGGGATTTTCGAATTTTTGGTGGATAGAAGAAAATTTTGTGGGGCAATTCGTGAGCAACGAAGCTCTTGATACCAATATGTTGAGGGGAAACCTCTAGGATGGCCCGATCTTTCAGGAATCCCTTTCAAATCGAGGATGGAGTGCGGGGAGAGGAAGGGAGGATGAACATGACGAACTCTCGCATGAAGAACACAATGAACACACTCACGCAAAACCACGATACACACCAATAGCTCACGCCAGCGGTGACCGATCCAGCGCAATCCCTAGGATCGGTGTCAGGCGCAGGACTCTCTCTCGAACCAGCATAGCGAGTAGGGAGACTCGGTGAGATCTGGACGTCTAGGCAAAGGAACTCCGATGCCTATGCCTTGTACAACACGGAGGCATGATGCAAACTCCAATGAGGTTTGGGATATTTGGTGCTCCTTGGTCAAGGAGCATGAGTCAAGAATTAGATAGATCCACAAGGGGTTTCCACTAATTCTAAATATCATGCCTAGGGTTTATAATAGAGGTGGGGGACTATATATAGGCCAGCCACAAAGTCAGGGGTACGTTATGGATAATAGATAAGTTCTGGACGGACTAAGGGGTACATGGGCCAAAGGCCCAAAGGCCTTTTACATGCCCGGTGATGCTCGGTCCAGAGATTCCGGTGTGGTGGACCGGAGATTCTGGTCGGTCTCCAGTCCATCTCTGGAGTGGCCATCTAGCTATCCTTGAGCTCGGTTCAGGGGTCAGACCGGAGGTGGGCCGGAGTCTCCGAGGTCTTCAGGCCGGAGAATTTGGTGGACCGGAGACTCCGGTCTGAGAAGCTCCAGCGGCTCCTGCTTCATGCCCTGCTCCTTCTTCTCCATCCTTGGGTGCTTGGTGCTATGTTGGGGCTTCGTACCTAATGATGCATAGAGTAGTTGCATGAAGTAGCACACCATCTAAAATGTATCAAATTGGCACGAGGAGAGGAGCGAGTTCACCTTAGCTTGTAGGAGTTTGGCTCGGGCACGAGTCATGGGCCCACTTGGGGGACTTGTTGGTGAAGATGTAGGAGCGTTCGTAGGACGGACTGCATCAGCTAAGAGAGACACGAATGTACCCTTTGTCTAGCAACGCCTGTACTTGTTTCTATATCTCATTAGTTTCTTCGGGATTGGTCCTGTAAGGTGCACGATTGGGAAGTGTGGCGCCAGGGATCAAGTCAATTTGGTGTTCAATGCCATGCAATGGAGGCAATTCTATGGGTACATCTTCTGGAAACACATCCCCAAAATCCTGCAAAACAGAAGAGACACCAAGAGAAATAGGGGTCATGTCATTAGAAACCAATACCTCACCCTTATACATGAGCACACGCGGCATGGTTGTAGGATCCTCACAAAATTCTCTCATATCCTCCTTGGTGGCTAATATGATAAGATTAAGCACTCTCTCACTTTTTGTTATATCACTCGATTTAGGCTCAATTACATCATGAACAGATGTCACATTATCTCGCCGATCTACAGAGGCATCCTTCAAATTCAGTTCTATCTTCTGACGAGAATCATTCACAATGTCTGGTGGTGTCATCGGCTGCATAGTAATCCTTTCCTTTGAATTCCAAGTGATATGTATTGGCACGGCCATTATGTTGCACATGGTGATCATAAATCCAAGGCCGACCCAGTAGAAGATGGCAAACAGTCATAGGAACCACATCAAAGTCAACAGAATCCTTGTATGGCCCTATTTGAAAATTCACATGTACCATATGATTTACCTTCATCTCACCATTGTTGCTCAACCATTGTATGTAGTATGGCTTGGACAAGGTAAATAAGTCAAATTCATCTTGGCACATAACTCCTTACTTGCAAGATTTCTCCAGCTACCTCCATCAATAATGACCTTGCAAGCTTTGTTAGGTCCAACTAGAGCTTTTGTTTGGAACAAGTTGCAACGCTGAGATTCATCAATAGGTTGCACACTAAGTATGCATGGATACACCACAATAGTTGGTGCATGCTCAGGATAAACATCAGTACCATCCTCGCCATCATAATCAGAATCGGCATCAATCTCATCTCCACTCTCATACTCACCTTGTTCACTGACAAACATCACCTTGTTGTTTGGACAATCTTTCTTGTAATGTACCCTACCTCCACAAGTATGGCACACCACATCGCGAGTCCACACAGTTGACATATTGGAACCCGAGATAGTAGCAGGAGCAGAAGGCTTCCAAGCATTGGAACCAAAAGAAGATGTAGGTGTAGGTTTGGTCGATGGTGGAGGATGGCTAGCAGCAGGGGGGCCATAGTCGGCGGCGTAGTTCTGGCCGCAAAACGGCTAGTAGACGTAAACCTTGCACGTGACTTGGCCTCCTCAGCAAGCTATGATCTGGCCTCTCTAGCATGGTGCAATAGTTCATTCATAGTTTCGTACTTGTGATGACGAACAATGCTCTTGATTTGAAGCTTCAAATTGTTGAGAAAATGCTGCATAGTCATCTCAAGGGCCTCACGAACTCTAGCATGTTGCATAAGCATCTCCATCTCCATGTAGTACTCATCAACTAACATGTTTCCTTGCCTCAACCGTGTCAATTTGTAAAAACCTGATCGCAAGTAGTTGGTGGGTACAAAATGGTCCTTCATAATGCGCTCCATCTCGCGCCAATCCAGGACAGGAAGTTTATTGTCATCCCTTCTATTCTGCACAATTGAATCCCACCAGCACAAAGCATATCCGTCAAATTCTGATGCTTCAAGCTTGACCTTTTTGTCTTCTAGATAATCAAACAAACGCTAGAGTTTCCCAACCTTCAACTCCCAAGTAAGATAATCCTCAGGATCAAGTGAGCCATTAAAAGAGGGAATTGAAAACTTGGGCTTGCCCAAACCATCATCAGTAGTTTGGTTCGGAACACGTTGAGAACGGCCCAAAGGAGCATAACCACGACCATAAGGAGGAACAACAACAGGTGCAGGGGGATTGGCACGTCCCCTTCCATGATGTGGGGCAGCATCAGCCGCACTACCCTCATCATGATCTTCAAACACATTATCGGGTTGGTATTCCTGTCTTTGCTGAATTGCCGCTATAAGGGTCTCAATCGAATGCTGCAAGGTGGCGACATTGACATTGACAGATGTCACTTGAGTTTGAATATTAGTGACTGCGCCAGTATTCTGATCAATTGCCTCTTGCATGTCCTTTATGTTCCCATCAATGGCCTCGCACCAATTAGCAAGCTCCTCATCCTTCTTTTGCTGTGACACAACATCATCATCACTCAAAGACATGATTAGTAGGTTAGTGCAAAAATCAAAATCTGTTTGGTGGAAACACTCACAACTCACTCACAACTGTCAAGAAAGCAGATCTTACCATTCTAAAGTGAATAGAGATGCTTTACCAAACGAAATCAAAGGCTTATGCATTGATGTGATGAAGTGAATATCAAGGGTATAGAGAACGATCACAGGGCACATAGGTTATTTATGGTGGAGCTCTAGGTATGGTATCCTAAGTACACCACAAACAAGTCCTAGTGCTGATCGTACAAATAAACACACACGTGGAGAAAAACGTGGCAATGCAACTATGAAGGGTGTTGCACTACTCTTGAGAGACACTAGCAAAGCTCAAAGTAAACTGGCACAAGATTGCTCGATCTACCGGTGCACAAATATATCAGTAGGCCTCTTGCTCAAATTCTCCTTTTCTTTTTCTCTTTTTCTTTTGTATAGCTTATTTCTCTTTTTTCTTTTTCTTTTACTATTTTCTTTTCTCTTTTTTTTGAATATATATCACACACGGCCAAATTACAAAGCACAAAACCAAAATCCTAGGAGCAGCCTGCAGGAGCGGAAACTAGTCTCAATGGGCAAGTTCCTACACCTATGTAATAGAATGGCTGTGGCTAAATTTCAGGAAAAGTGCAAATTTTCACACTTTGTAAGTCTGGCTACCGTGATAGAAAAACAGCTAAAAAACGTGCCATGGCAGAAAAAATTCATACCATGGCAGAAAAACAGTGCAAATTGCTGTCGCGGCAGAGCGGCGGAAGAACACAGGTGCGTGGCAGAGAAAACACGCAAAAGCGTTCCGCGGCAGAGCGATGGCAGAGAGCTAGCATGCGACAGAGGCAATCGTGCCGCGGCAGGATTCCGATCCGTGGCAGAATCGGTTTCGCGGCAGAGAAACGGGGTGTTTCCGTGTCGCGACAGAGTCGGTAAGGATTTTTTAAATTGTTAAACCGACTCGGCTAGGGATATGTGACCAGGACTCTAGCTTGGATCAGATCTACTATGTGGAGGCGGAAAAAGATGGTGGATTTGACTAGAACAAGAACAAAAACAAAGAACAAAAACTGGATCTAGACTAAAAGAGGAAGCACTAGAGTTTGTGAATCCCTTGAGATGACCATGCAGCGATTTCTCACAATTTGAAGCTAACAATCAAGAGCATTGTTTGTCATCACAAGTATGAGACTATGAATGAACTTTTGCACCATGCTAGAGAGGCTGAATCACAGTTAGTTGAAGAAGCTAAGTCACATGCAAGGTTTCCGTCTATCAGTCATTTTGCGGCTAGGTCTTCACCGCCACCACCTACGACGCCATCTGCAGCGGCTGCTAGCCACCCTTCATCATCGGCCAAGTCTGCTCCCACGTCTTCTGATATGGGGTGGCCCAATCTTCTCAGTAAGCACATGTCGATGATGATGGTGGATGATAGATAACTAGCGTGTAGCTATGATCTCTCCCGCTCGAACCCTGATGCCAATGCAATAGCTCTCCAACCCTATAGTATATTCAGAACACCACACTCTTGCACATGTAGCCGCCGACCACGAACGGTAGTTTGCAATCTACTAATTCCTAGTGGAACAACATATCACACTCAATTATAGTTGGTAAAATTGATCACAGGGTAATTCCAAAGGTTCTATGAAAGAAACAACTCCAAAATATTTTAACGTGGTCTAAACCTAACTTTGTGTGGTGCCCCAACTATTTAAGGACCAAGGTGGCAGCGTCCAATACTAGGAAATAGTTGTTCGACTCAACCTAGACTAGGATACAACCGACCCAAGGTGGGGCGGCTCAAGGCACGCAGGCCTACTCTGCCGTGGCAGAGTTGGACCCGGTTTTCGTGCCGCGGCAGCCTGCCATGGGAGAAAACTGCGTGGTTTCTCTGCCGCGACAGAGATCCATCGACCAAGTGTTGATCTTCTCGTGGGGTGCTCCTTGCGCTTCCTCCCTCTCCTGCCTCGCGCATTCTTCATTGATCAACACACCATGCTCCATAGGCTTCAGCTCCTCACTCCGTGCTATGCCTTCTTCTCCCATGTACCTGATCATACAATAATTCAAATATTTAGGCAGTATAAAATTCTCATTAACTAAAACATCAGGCTCATTAAGAAACAAGTTCACCTATTGTTCAAGTAGCTTAGCACGAGCTCTTGTAATTGGTCCAATCCTTATTTCATTGGATTGATCTTTCTTTGCAGCAGGTGGAACATCATCAGTAGTAATTGGGGTAGGTGTAACTGTAGGGATGTCCTCATCATCTTCTTTTGGTTCTAATGCTCGAAAGCCCGTTGTTCCTGCTACTAGCTCGGGTTCCAATATGTCAACTGCACGTACGCGCGATGTGGAGTGCCATACTTGTGGAGGAAGAGGACACTACAAGAGAGATTGTCCAAACCGCAAGGTGATGTTTGTCAATGAACAAGGAGAGTATGAGAGTGGAGATGATGTTGATACTCATGGCGACGATGGTTATGACAGCGAGGATGGTATGGATGCCTACCCTAAGCATGCGCCTACCATAGTGGTCTCTCCACATATACTCAGTGCGTAGCCTATTGTTGACTCTCAGCGCTGCAACTTGTTCCAAACCAAAGCACTCATTGGACCAAAAAAAGCTTGCAAGGTAATCATTGATGGAGGGTAGCTGCAGAAATCTTGCATAAGGAGTTATGTGCCAACCTGAATTTGACTTATTTGCCTCATCCCAATCCATACTACATATAATGGTTGAGTGATAATGGTGAGATGAAGGTAAATCATATGGTACGTGTAAATTTTGAGATAGGACCATACAAGGATTCTATTGACTTTGATGTGGTTCCTATGACTGTTTGCCATCTATTATTTGGTCGGCAATGGATTTATGATCGCCATGTGCAACACACTGGCCATGCCAATATATATCACTTGGAGTTCAAGGGCAAGAATATTAATTTGCAGCCAATGACACCACAACAGATTGTGAATGAGTCTCGTCAAAAGATAGAAGTGAACTTGAAGGAAGCACCTATAGATAGGCGAGATAGTGTTGCAGCTGTACATGATGTAATAGAGCCCAAAAAGAGTGATATAACAAAAAGTGAGAGAGTGCCTAGTCTAGTGATATTATCCACCAAGGAAGATATGCGAGAGTTTCGTGAGGATCCTACAGCCATGCCACTTGTGCTCATGTATAAGGGCGAGGTATTGGTTTCTAACTATATGACCCCTATTTCTCTTGGTGTATCTACTGTTTTGCAGGATTTTGGCGATGTGTTTCCGGAAGATGTCCCAGCAGGATTGCCTCCATTGCATGGCATTGAGCATCAAATCGACTTGATCCCTGGCGCCACATTACCAAACCGTGTACCCTACAGGACCAACCCCGAAGAAACAAAGGAGATACAGAAACAAGTACAAGTATTGCTGGATAATGGGTACATTCGTGTTTCTCTTAGCCCTTGTGTTGTTCCTGTTATTTTAGTGCCTAAGAAATATGGTACATGGCACATGTGTGTAGATTGTAGAGCTATTAATAACATCACTATTCGATATCGTCATCCTATTCCGCGCTTAGAGGATATGCTATATCAACTTAGTGGTGCTTCTATTTTCTCTAAGATTGATTTGCGTGGTGGTTATCATCAAATTAGGATAAAAGACGGGGATGAATGGAAACTTCTTTCAAAACAAAATTTGTTTTGTATGAGTGGTTAGTTATGTCGTTTGGTCTTACTAATGCACCTAGTACATTCATGATATTAATGAATCATGTTTTGAGAGAATTTATTGGTTGTTTTGTGGTTGTTTATTTTGATGATATACTTATCTATAGCCACAACGAAACTGAACATTATAGTCATATCCGAAAAGTTTTGCAAGTGTTTTGTGATAATAAAATCTATGCTAATCTTGAGAAGTGCACATTTGCAAAAGATAAGGTCATATTTCTAGGATTTGTTGTATCCAAGCATGGGGTAGAAGTAGATCAATCTAAAATTTTATCAATTCAAAATTGGCCTATTCCCATGAATGTGAGTCAAGTGCATAGTTTCCATCGCTTAGCTAGTTTATATTGAACGATTTGACTAAGAAAGGTGTGCAATTGTGTGGGGCGCAGCTCAAGATATTGCTTTTGATATATTAAAATGTTTGCTTACTTCTGCACCATTACTTGCATTACCTTATTTTTTGAAGAAATTTCAAGTTGAATGTGATGCTAGTGGTATAGGCATTGGTGGCGTTTTGATGCAAGAGGGTCGCCCTATAGCATATTTTTCTGAGAAACTTACTGGTGCTAGACTGAACTATCCTATTTATGATAAAGAATTGTATGCACTTGTTAGAGTTCTTGAAGTTTGGCAACATTATTTGTGGCCAAAAGAATTTATCATACATTCTGACCATGAAGCATTGAAGTATTTGAAAGCTCAATCAAACTTGCATAGAAGATTCGCTAAATGGGTTGAGTTTATTGAATCTTTTCCTTACATCATTAAGTATAAGAAGGGAAAATAGAATGTAGTTGCTGATGCTTTGTCTAGGAAAAACATGCTATTAACCAATCTTGATGTTAAAATTCCTAGATTAGAAAGTATTTGTGCACATTATGCAACTGACAATGATTTTGCTGAACCATATCGTTTGTGTGCTCTTAGAAATGCATGGTATAAGTATCATATACATGATGGATATTTGTTTCGAGCTAACAAACTATGTATTCCAAAATTGTCGTTGCGTTTGTTCTTAGTGCAGGAATCACATGCTGGTGGTTTGATGGGTCACTTTGGGCATGAGAGGACATTGCTCATGCTCACTAATCATTTTTATTGGCCCAAGATGAGGCGTGATGTCTATAGGGTTGTGAGCCGTTTTATTACATGCCACAAGTCGAAATCCAAGATACAGCCTTATGGTTTATATACACCTCTCTCTGCACCTACTACACCATGGGAAGACATTAGTATGGATTTTGTGCTAGGTCTACCTAAAACACAGAGATGTCATGATTCTATATTTGTGGTAGTGGATAGGTTCTCTAAGATGGCTCATTTTATTGCCTGCCACAAAAGCAACGATGTGTCGTGATACGTCCAAAACGTATCTACTTTCCCGAACACTTTTGCTATTGTTTCTCCTCTAAACTTGTGTGATTTGGATGCAACTAACGTGGACTGACGTTGTTTTCAGCAGAATTGCCTTGGTGTCTACTTTTTGTGCAGAAAATCAAGTATCAGGAAAAATCCTGGAAAATATGCCAAAAATCCTATTTCACCAGAAGACTCCCGCAGCCAGAATACGAGACGGAGGGGGGCTAGGCCCAGGCCACACCACCTGGTCGCACGGGCTAGGCCTAGCCACGACAGGGGGTGGTCTGGCCGCCCTAGACACGCCCTCGGTCTCCCTCTTCGCCTATAAGATGCGTTCTGACCTAAAAACGCAGGGGGGTTCGACGTTTTTTCCAGAAGGAGTTCCGTTCCGTCGCCACCACCAGATTCCACGAAACAGCACCAGAAACTCCGTTTTGGCACCCTGTCGGGACGGGGAATTGGAGGAGATCATCGCCATCATCATCACCATCGCTTCTCCATCGACCATCCATGTTTCCCCCATCTATGAGTGAGTAATCCCCGGTTGTAGGCTATGGGGATGGTAGGTATTGGATGAGATCGTTCATGAAATGGCATCAGATTGTTAGGGCATGGTGCCTAGTATCTTCTATTAGTGCTTTAGGACTTTGTTGCAACTTGTTATGCTTAATGCTTGTCACTAGGGCCCGAGTGCCATGATTTCAGATATGAACATGTTATTGATTCATTATGATAGTATTGTTTTTGGTCTTACCTGCAAGTTGTATACACACATTGTTGTCCGGAACCAATGGCCCCGAAGTGACAGAAATCGGGATAACCAGAGGGAATGGCTTTGATGTGAGGATCACATGTTTTCACAGAGTGTTAATGCTTTGCTCCGGTGCTCTATTAAAAGGAGCACCTTAATTGCTAGTAGTTCCCTTGAGGCCCCGCTGCAAACGGGCTGGCAGGACAAAAGATGTTGTGTTAGTTCTCATTGCGAGCACGTATGACTATGTATGGAATACATGCCTAGGATTATCTAGTACTTGGATGCTTTATCTTATTTATCTGCAATTGCCCTATGTTCTGATTGCTATGTGAATTGTCTTGTCCATGCAACGCCCGTCCATCTATCCCTATGTCTACCGCACTCAAATCCTCATTTCGCTATTATTCTTCTTTGTCTTTACTTTACTACTGCTGTTACTTTACTATTCCTACTACAAAACTGTTACTACTGATAAACTGCTGTGAGCAAGATTGTTTCCAGGTGCAGCTGAATTAACAACTCAGTTGTTAAGGCTTATAAATATTCTTTGGCTCCCCTTGTGTCGAATCAATAAATTGGGTTTCACTTCCCTCGAAAATACTGCAATACACCCCCTATACTTGTGGGTCATCAAGACTATTTTCTGGCGCCGTTGCCGGGGAGCATAGCTTTATTTATCAAGTTCATTTGGATTCTCTATTGTTCGCTGCTATCCATCCATCATGGGTAAGTCTCATAATGGCAAGGTTCCTATTTTACCATCCACTACAAGAAGAGGTACGGTTCTAAACACCTCTGTTGCTCTTGATTCACCATCTGTTATGAGTAAGCTCGTTACACCACCACATACACATGCTACACACACTGCTACTACTGTTGAATCTGAAACTTCTGATACTTATGATGCTGCTTCTACTGTGCTTGATAAGAGTGGTTCATTAGGTCCTTTCCTAGATGCTACTGTTGCTAGAACTATAGCTGGAAATACTGAAACTCCTAATGAAGACACTACTACACCTGTTAGTTCACCTGAGTCTAGTGAGAGTTATGATATTGAAGACGGTAATGTTGAGATGACCGATGAATTTATTAAAGAATGTAAAAACACCCATGATAGGAGCGCTGCTAAGAGTCTCCTTAAGAGGCGTACTATTAGACCCAAATTGTCTCCTATTGCTAAGTTTGCTGATTCTCCCATAAACATTAAAGATAAATATTATGATTTCTCTCTTGATCTATCTTACATAGCTATCGTTGAGGAAGAACCTTTTTGTGGGACTAAGAATGAAAGTGCGGTAGCACATATGACTGAGCTTTCTACCATGAGTGGCTTGTTTCTGATGATATTAAGATGCGTACTTACTTTGTTGCTAAGATTTTCCCCTTTTCACTGAAAGGAGAAGCCAAAACTTGGTTTAGTAATTTACCTCCTGGATCTATTGATAGCCCTGATTGCTTGATTAGTACTTTCCTGCAGAAATATTTATTCCTCCAAGTGCTAGACATGCTATTTTGCAGGAACTTTTTGATTTTAAACAGGAAGAAAAAGAGATATTTCCTTAATCATGGGCAAGGTTTTGTGCTTTGATTCATGCACAGACTGGAAGTCCATTACCTAAGAATGAGCTTCTTGATATATTTTATAATGGACTAACTGAAGAATCTAGGACATACCTAGATAGTTGTGCTGATTGTGTTTTCAGGAATAGGACTCCCAAGGAAGCTGAGGAATTAATGGCTAAAATAAGCAAGAACTATGAAGATTGGACTCCTCCTGAACCAACTATACCTGAAGTAACCATACCTGAACCAGCTATACCTGAAGTAATTATACCTGCGCCAACTATTCTTGTGCCTATTCCAACATCAAAGAAGAGGGGAGTTATTGAATTAAATGATGAAGTGATGAAGGAAGCTAAGAAATGTCTTAAGGAGAAGGGAATTAAAGCTACAAATGTCAAGAATTTACCACCTATAGAAGAATTATGTAAGCCTATCCCCTACTCATCCACTATTGAGGTACACTCTCTCCAACACTTTGATGAAGGTGATATCCCTTACTATAAACCTCCTGATCAATGCTTAGAAGAATTCGATATTTTCATTGTTAAGCAAGATAATTTTAATAAAAGGGTGCAAAATCATCTAATGGAAAACACTAGAGCTATTGTTGAGTTAAAAGATATTGTGGAAAGAACCTCTAATGATGTTAAAATGATTCTCAAACACTTTCAGATGGTTCAAACTCAAATAGATCAACTTATTAAAGTATAAAAAGACTTGCTAGTTAATGTTGCCAAAGAAAAACACGCTTATGAGATTAGAACTAGAAGTGGTGATGCTACCCAGGATCCTCTATATCCTGAGGGGCATCCCAAAAGAATTGAGCAGGATTCTCAACAAGCTAAAAATAGTGGCTCTACTCATAAGAAAAGGAAAAAGAAACATAAAACTGTTGTAGAATCCTCTGAACCTGCTATAGATCCTAATAGTATATCTGTCTCTGATGCTGAAACTGAAAGTGGTAATGAAGAAAATAATGTTCCTAATGAAGAAAAAGTTGTAGAAGAACCTAAAAAGCACACTAAGAATACTAAATACACTAAAGAAGATTTTATTGCTAAGAAACATAGTAGTGAAAGAGAGCGTTGGGTCAAAAAACCTATGCCTTTCCCTGATAAGAAACACAAGTCAAAGGAAGATGAACACTATAATAAGTTTTGTGAGTGGATGAAACCTTTATTCCTGCAAATTCCTTTGACTGATGCTATTAAACTACCTCCTTACTCAAAGTATATGAAGGATATTGTCTCGAATAAAAGGAAGATCCCTAATGAAGAAATTTCTACTTTGCTTGCTAATTATTCCTTTAATGGTAAGGTTCCAAAGAAACTTGGAGACCCAGGGATTCCAACTATCCCTTGCTCTATTAAGAATAGTTATGTTAGAACTTTTTTGTGTGATTTGGGAGCTAGAGTTAGTGTTATGCCTTTCTCTCTCTACAAGAGACTTCAACTAGAAAAATTAATACCAACTGATATATCTTTGCAAATGGCTGATAACTCTACCACTATTCCTATTGGTATAAGTGAGGATGTACCTGTTCAAGTGGCTCATAATTGCTTGATATTAACTGATTTTGTTGTGCTTGAAATGCCTGAAGATTATAATATGTCTATTATTCTTGGGAGACTTTTTCTTAATACTGCAGGAGTTGTTATTAATTGTAATCAAGGAAAGGTGACCTTCAATGTTAATGACAAGGAACATACTATCTATTTCCCCAAGAAGATTGATAGGACTTATGGTTTGAATTCAATTGAACATGTTGAGGGCATCCAAGTTGGAGAAATATATTGTCCCATACCAAGAGAAAAATATGAAACTACAATGATTGGGACCATTGCTATCAAAGTTGAGGTAACATAATCATTAGTGGAATACAAAGTTTTGTCTCATATGAAATTGTTTTGGTAACAACACCTGATCAACCTTGTTAACAAAAGGATTTCATTGAGCAAAACAATATTTTCACCATGATTATCTCCGCTTACTTCTATTCTATCTATCTTAGTTTTTGCTTTCGTTTAGTTTTCTTTTCTGTTGTTAGTTGCTTGCATGTTAGAGTGTCTTAGAACTTCTGTAGTTCTAGCCTTGTTTTGTCATTGCATCGTTTCAAAAAAAAACTTTTTCTGTCAGAAAATCATTCATCTATACCTGAAAATTGCTCAAAAATAAAGTGTCTCGAAAAATTCTAGAAAATTCATATTAAATTTTTATGTGAAAAAAGGGGTAGAGGAGTGCCTGGAAGGTACCAGAGGGACCCACCAGGCAGGCACACCACCTGGTGGCGCGGCCTGCCCTGGGTGGCGCCATGCCATGGTGTGGGCCACCCCTGGCCCTCCACTCACTCTCTCACTTGCCACTTTCTTCTCTCTCCCGACTAAACTCCAGTTCATTGCTCAAAATCGCGTTCTTGCTATGCTTGCTCTTGATTTTTCGACCTCCTTCCTCAGCCCATCTTTGCTGCTGAAATTTGGAGCATTTGTTCTCCGGTATGTCGCTCCTCCGCTTGTCCAAGTAGATTTGTGTTTAGTGGTTTATATCTTGAGTATTTTGCTACTGTAGGTGACAGGTTATGAGAGCTTGTAAGCTTGTTTGATGCTTAGAGATATAGTTTTGATGCATGTTTAGGCCTCTTACAAGTCCCTATGAGTAGTGCCCTCCATTATATTCACTTTGCAATCACTTGTTTAATAGGTGTTTAAATTTCAGAATAGAAGATAAATGAGCATCAACTGAACCAACATGAACTATGGGTGCCTGAGGTCATGAAGGTTCACCGGGAGGAGGAAGTTTTTCCTTCGATTTACCCATGCTCTGAATTCATGAGAGCTTTAGGAATTCTCCAGGATTTCCACACTTTGGTTTCTAATGCAGGGCTGGAGCACTTTTTGGAAGATGAACCTTGTCAATTTGTGAAGCTAACCTTGTCTGTGGTGTAGGACTTTCAATTTAGTTACTCTTTGCCTAACCCCATGGTCCACTACAAAATTTACAATATTGCTGTCGACCTTTCTCTCGATGACTTTTGTGTAGCTATTAAGGTACCTCAGTGGGGATCATGTAGAAGGATTAAAGAGCGACCTACACCACTCATGGATTTATACGCAGAAATTTGCCAAGGGAGCAGCTTTTCGAAGGAGAGTGGAAAAATCCGTAACATTCATCTCCCCTCTATTCGCTACTTTGCTTACTTTATTGCCAAGTGTGTTCTTGCTAGGAAAACTACCAATAAGTTATCTTCGTATGATCTAGAATTCATCTCTGCTGCTCTTAAACGAGATAGGACTTATAACTTGGGTGCTTTGATAGCTTTCTGTCTTGCTGCTAACCGTGAGAAACGTGGAATTTGTGGAGGCCTCATCGCTTCTCGTTTATTAGCGTTGCATGGTTTAGTGCCCCATCATCTAGACCTACAGTTTTCCATAGGAAGGCTTGACCTTAATTCCATGATACAACATAAATTTGTTTCTTCTTGGGCTAATTTGAGTGAGCTGTCTTATGAAATAACCTTTCTCAAAGCTGGTTGGAGAAAGAGCTAGTCCAAGCGTGTTGTCCTTTTGCCTGCACCTATTTTGTTTAACCTTTATAACATGGTAGGATGGTCCCTCACGGAGGAGGAGTTTGATGCGTATTTGGGAGAGCTCTCCCAACAGGAAAAGGACACTAGAAGGGAGGTCACAGATGATTCGGTCCAGCCCTCGAATGAGGGGGAGTCTTCATATCAGCAGCCTACTTATGATTGGGGAGCTTCTTCCTTGTTCCACGGGCCTAACTACGATCATTCTTACAATGACCCTCCTGCTTGGAACCCTTACCCATATATGGATTGACACCCACTTAGGCCAAAAGCCTAAGCTTGGGGGGAGGTACGCCGACATCGCATTCATCTCCATATCATTTTGCATCGGTATTTTGTATATTCATGTTTCATTCTCTTTTTAGTTTTCGTTCTTTCTTTGCTTTTGCTTTCTAAAACACAAAAAGACCAAAAATATTTCTGTTGTTTCTCTTTGGTTTGCTTCTTTTCTCTTTGCCTTGTTTTGTTTTTCCCTTTTTGCTTTGTTTGAACTATTCGAAAAACCCAAAAAGATTTTGCTTCGCTTGTTCTTCCCTTTTGGTTCTTCTTTTAAAAATCGAATACACCAAAAATATTTTCTGTTCTTCTTTGGTTTTGTGAGTTTGTTGCAGGGTTCAATAGTCCTTAGTGGGATTTGGTTTCATATTATTATTCAAGCCACACAAGTGAAAGGCAATAATGAGGATTAATGACAACTTGAGGTGTGGTAAGAGGCTGGTAACGAACTCTATTTGTTTTCATTTTTGTACATATACTCATCATTGTGGGCATGCTTAGCCTGTTCATGTAGGGTGTATGTTATTTATGGATGCTTAGTAGTTCTTGCTTTCATATGATTAGTTCCAGCTTGCTAATAGTTTGTAGCATGTCTTATAAATGTTTGCTTGCATTACTCTATTCATAACTTGGTATGACACTGTGGTATCCTCCTCTGAATGTTTCATTTGAATTGACTTGGCACATGCTCACGCATGCTTATGACTGAAATAATTAGTTGAGCCTCGATGAATTATTTTTCGTTGAGGGTCTTGAATCACTTTCATGCCATGATTAGTCCTGTTTTGTTGCAAGCATGATTATGACAGCTATTGCTCTCTTGTTTGTTGCTCCCTTACTATTGCTAGCCTTCACTTTCACTGAGTATGTTTTAATCATGTTTCCAACTCCCTAAAACCAAATATTGCCAAAGTGTCCACCATACCTACCTATTAGCATCATTTGCTATTTCCGTGCATATTCAATATGCCTTGTTTTCTTGTGAATAAAATTGCTTGTTATCAGAAAAATTAGTTAGTAAAGCTCTCACGAACTTGATGGCACACTTTATTTTCTGCACTTAATAAACCTGAACCATTGTGACTGTCCATGAAAGTTATATGCTTGCAAATTATAGGCTGGGGATTAGCAGAACCGTGCTGTCACGGGGAACGCTTTCAACACCTGTAAATATATACCCAGTTGATACCATGCTCTTTTGTTTGCGGATGTCGTCGGTGTGAAATAAAAGGGGAGCTTGTAAGTCCATGGAGTTATGTATGTGTGTTAGAGAAACGCCTAGGCCACCGGTCTAATCCATGCTGTCATGGTGGAAACCTGCAGCGTAACCATAATGATATCTATGAAGCATTCTTATTAAAGAAAGAGAGAGATAGCCATTGAGAAAAAGAAAAGAAAAAAGAGAGATTTGAGAAAAGAGGAAAGAGAGAAAAAAACACCATTTTCCCATCGTAAATAAGAAGATTGCTGAGATACTCATTGTCTACTTGCCTTGTCATTTTGATATGGGGATTCTTCCGTATCATCGGGCAAGGGGTACCTCGTTGGCGGTTCTCTATGATACGCATGTATTTAAGATGACAATAACTTATAGGTAACTAAAGTTGAGTAGCATGAGGAGCGGCCCTCGTACTCAAGGGACATGGGATTTCCAATTTATAGTCTGTCAAGCATATAACTCAGATTGGACCTCACTTTCACCTTAACCATATTTAAAAGATGCTTATTATAGGGGCAATGAGAGCTCAAAGCTAACGAGTACCATACTTTCAGCAATTGGAAGCCTTTCAAACTATTCAAAACCTTTTTCATTTCCTTGTTGAGTCTCCGCTTATTCTATGAACACTTCCTTGAGAGCATAGTTGTCATTCTTTGTGCTTGTCTCATTACTTGATTATTTGTGTTATGACTTTGATGCTTGTATCTTTGACATCTTTACTTCTAGTCTTCACCTGAACTTCAGAGGTGCCTTGGCATTCATAATCAAAGGCAAGCGAGATACCACTCTTTCATACCTTGTTATGAGCATTGTAATGTTGTTTATATTTATACTTCATGCTACTTATTATTTTAAAGTTGGATTCCCTTCATAGCTTGCAATGCCTATTAAGTAAACTTAGTTGCATACTCTTTATTATGAATTGTCTAAGTAGTTGATCACATGCTGAGAATATATACATCATATGAAGAAAAAGTGTTCGTGAAAGTTTCTTTTATCGCACTCAGTTTTCAACTGAATTTCTTGAGGACAAGCAATTAGCTAAGCTTGGGGGGAGTTGATTCGTCCAAAACGTATCTACTTTCCCAAACACTTTTGCTATTGTTTCTCCTCTAAACTTGTGTGATTTCGGTGCAACTAACACGGACTGACGCTGTTTTCAGCATAATTGCCTTGGTGTCTACTTTTTGTGCAGAAAATCAACTATCAGGAAAAATCTCGGAAAATATGCCAAAAATCCTATTTCATCAGAAGACTCTCGGAGCCAGAATATGAGACGGAGGGGGGCTGGGCCCAAGCCACACCACCTGGCCGCGCGGGCTAGGCCTGGCCACACGGGCTAGGCCTGGCCGCGCCAGGGGGTGGTCTGGCCGCCGCAGACACCCCCTCGGTCTCGCTCTTCGCATATAAGATGCCATCTGACGTAAAAACTCAGGGGGGTTCGACGTTTTTCCAGAAGGAGTTCCGCTCCGCCACCACCACCAGATTCCATGAAACAGCACTAGAAACTCCGTTCTGGCACCCTACCGGGACGGGGAATTCGAGGAGTTCATCGCCATCATCATCACCATCGCTTCTCCATCGAGCATCCATGTTTCCCCATCTATGAGTGAGTAATCCCCCGTTGTAGGCTATGGGGATGGTAGGGATTGGATGAGATCGTTCATGCAATGGCATCAGATTGTTAGGGCATGGTGCCTAGTATCTTCTATTAGTGCTTTATGACTTTGTTGCGACTTGTTATGCTTAATGCTTATCACTAGGGCCCGAGTGCCATGCTTTCAGATCTGAACATGTTATTGATTCATTATGATAGTATTGTTTTTGGTCTTACCTGCAAGTTGTATACACACATTGTTGTCCGGAACCAATGGCCCCGAAGTGACAGAAATCGGGATTACCAGAGGGAATGGCTTTGATGTGAGGATCACATGTGTTCACGGAGTGTTAATGCTTTGCTTCAGTGCTCTATTAAAAGGAGCACCTTAATTGCTAGTAGTTCCCTAGAGGCCTCGCTGCAAACGGGCTGGCAGGACAAAAGATGTTGTGCAAGTTCTCATTGCAAGCACGTATGACTATATATGGAACACATGCCTAGGATTATCTAGTACTTGGATGCTTTATCTTATTTATCTGCAATTGCCCTATGTTTGCTATGTGAATTGTCTTGTCCATGCAACACCCGTCCATCCATCCCTATGCCTACCACACTCAAATCCTATTGTTTACTACTATTGTTACTGCTGTCTTTACTTTACTACTGCTGTTACTTTACTATTCCTACTACAAAACTGTTGCTACTGATAAACTGCTGTGAGCAAGATTGTTTCCAGGTGCAGCTGAATTGACAACTCAGTTGTTAAGGCTTATAAATATTCTTTGGCTCCCCTTGTGTCGAATCAATAAATTGGGTTTCACTTCCCTCGAAAATACTGCGATGCACCCCTATACTTGTGGGTCATCACGTCGCATGTTGCTAACCTATTTTTCAGGGAAATCATGAGATTACATGGAGTACCTAAGACGATTGTTTCTGACCGTGATGTGAAGTTCATGACCTATTTTTGGAAGACCTTATGGGGAAGCTGGGAACGAAGTTGCTATTCAGTACTACATGTCATCCCCAAACAGATGGTAAACAGAGGTGGTGAATCGAACATTGTCATAGATGATGAGGACTATGATAAAGAAGAATATGCGGAAGTGGGAAGATTGTTTGCCACATGTTGAGTTTGCATACAACAGGGTTGTGCATTCGACTACTCAGCTTTGTCCTTTTGAGGTGGTGTATGGCTTCAAGCCATTGACACCACTTGATTTGTTGCCTTTTCCATTGCATGAGAGAGTTGATATGGAGGCATCAAAACATGTTGAATATGTGAAGAAGATTCATGAGAAGACTCGAGAGGCTATTGAGAAGAAAGGCAAGAACATTGCTGCTGCAAGGAATCTGGCAAGGAAGGAAGTGTTGTTCAAGCCTGGTGACATGGTATGAGTGCATCTACGCAAGGATAGGTTTCCACTACTTCGAAAGTCAAAATTGAAGCCACGTGGTGCTGGTCCTTACAAGGTCTTAGCCAAGATTAATGATAATGCCTACTCGATTGATATACCTATTGAGGAGTTTGGTGGAGTTATCAACAACTTCAACATTGCTGATTTATCACCATATGATGGAGAAGACCTTGGAGCGTCGAGGTCGGCACCTTTTGAAGGGGAGAGAGATGATGAGGACATCCCTACAATGACTACTGAAGATGATCCAAATATTGCAAAGAAGGATCAGTCCAATGAGATTAGAATTGGACCCATTACAAGAGCTCGTGCTAAGCTACTTGAACAACTGGTGAATTCACTCCTAAACGAATATGGTACTTTAATTAATGAGAACTTTATACTGCCTAAGTCTATGCATTTATGTATGATCAGGTTCATTGGAGAAACAAGTGTGGCGCGAGGAGGAGAAGGGCTACAAGAGAGGCCTAGCATGATGATCGCCCAAGGATACACGAGGGAGGAGCAGGAGGAAGGCGCAAGAGAAGATCATCAAGACGGTGTCAAAAAGATCTGCCACGACCGGAGTGTCCGGCCGGATCCACCCGGACTATCTGGCCTGGCTGAGAGACGAACTAGTGCGGACATTCTATGTGCCAGTTTAGACACTACCCGGACACCACCTTGAAACTCTGAAGTTTCCGTCCAGACTGGACTGTCCGGCACACTCCACCCGGAGTGTCCGACCTGACCGGACTGTCCCGCCGATATCGACCGGAGTGTCCGCCCGCCGACCAAAATCTGGTCTAAGTCGGTTTATATCAGTTTGAGTCGTACGCGTTTAGTTTCGCTTTCTGGCCACCCTTATAATCCCTGGGACGACCCCTAGTTAGGGTTTCGATCATGTTTAAACTATTTTGGAGTTGTTTCTTTCAAAGAACCTCTAGAATTATCCTGTGATCGAATTATACTACTGCAATTGAGTGTGATCTGTTGTTCCAATGGGAATTAGTAGATTGCAAACTACTGTTCGTGGTCGACGGCTACATGCGCAAGATCATGGTGTTGTGAATATCCCACAGGGTTCGAGAGCTGTTGCATTGGCATCAGGGTTCGAGCAGGAGAGTTCGTAGCTATAGGCTAGTTATCTATCCACCATAATCATCTTCGACAAGTGCTTGCTAAGAAGATCGGGCCACCCCATATCACCTTTGGTAATGTACCTTTCTACCTATTTTGCATTTATAGTCTTTACATCCTCCTGTTGATCTATTGTTATCCGTGTCGTGATGCTTTAGTTTCCGTACCATTTATATTCCATGCATCCTCTATATTTCCTTGGACACCTCCTATTACCTGTTGTTTGATAGACATTTGGCCTTGCGAGTCGTAGTTGCTTGCTCGGGTGTTGCTTCGCGTCGTTGATGTTCCATCGTTGTTGGGAGTTGGCACATGCTTAATGGTGCAGATAATCATGGTTTACTTATCACATGCTAATTAAAATGCTAGAAATAGATATAATGCAGAGGCACCAGTGGGTAATAGATGTTATTTGGTTTATACCCGACCACTTGTGTCCACCTAGGACCTGAGTTCTTGACACCTATTCTAAGATCGAGCGCGCTAACCACATGTGGGGTGTGTGGGCACCCCTACGGATTATTACCTGATTTCAAAGTACTGTACCAGGGGCCACAAAACTAGTTCGGGCTTTATATGTTACCTATTGTACCTATGCCATGTATACCATGTTTATTACCTGTTGTTCGATGAGCGTTTATTACTGTTGCGTAGGTGCGGTACTCTGTCACAGGAATATATTTTCTATGACCTCTGCTCGCGTGACAAGTGCATGCAACCTTAGGGTTCGTACGAGGATTAGCTATACCTTGTATGGGTAGCTCTTTCGAGTGGCCCCCATGTACTTGCTTTGGGTATAGGGAAACATCGTGTCTGAGGCCCTGCCGATATATCGATGGGTGTATGTTAATTGATCTGGCAACAAGGGTGGAAGTGCGTGTGGAAAATTTGGTGCACCCCTGCAGGGTTAAATCTTTTCAAAAAGCCATGTTCACGGTTATGGATGACTTAAAGCATAGTTTCTCGATCATAGACAACTATAACTAAAGAATTGCTGCTATAAGATGACTTGGATCTAATATGACTAGTAAGTTGGATAACCCCCATGGAATGAATGAATAAAACTACCAACTATGTGAGTTTCCTCGGAAAGACTTCCTCGTTTGGTCTCGAGGGGGAAATACCAGGATGGGTGTGTTTGGTGTTAGTATCAGGTTGGTTCCAAATAGGTCTGTCTTATTCCTCTCTAATAGCTAACAGTTGTATCGAGTATCTATAGGTTTTTTAGTGCATGCTTCATTGTTCCTTCAGTCCACCATACCTATGTAGGCGAGAGCCGCCGAATTGTAGACTCGCTATGTACTAGCCTCAGTACTAACTGCTCCCTTTTTCCTTTGCCCTTTATCGGCACCCCTTTTGTTTTCATAGGTATAAGTTCGACGATATTAGCAGGGTTACCTTCTGGCTTGGCCTAGGCAGGGTTATGGACGCCATTGGTTATTCTTTAGGGCTCTTATCCCCATTTGCATATTTTTCGTACTCGGATGTTGTATCGTTTTCAAGGTGATTTGGATCTTTGAACTGTATATCTATATTCTTGACTCGTTGAGTCATTGTTGTATATATATGTTATGTGGGTTCCATCATGAACTATTGTGTAATGATATTACTTTGTTTTCCACCCACACGGAAGTGATGCGTGGGCACCTTTGAATCATTTCTATGCGGGTTTGGCGAGAATTGCTGAAATCTGCATTGGGCCGATTCGAGGGTGTTACAGGCATGTGATGTGATATGGTCATATATTACAAATTTGATGTATGCAATGATATTATTTGTAAGTTATGACAACCGACTCGAGCCATATGGTTGTTTTATTCTTTTATGACCTGCGTGCGGAAAATGGAAATTCCATGTAATTTTAATTAGTGGAGAACAACCAAGATGGTGGCATCATGGACCTTAGAGCCACGCCGGTGGAATGATGGTGATCATCCCATGGAGACCAATATGGAGATCAAGTGGAAGAAATGACCATATCATATCACAGTATTTATGCGTGTGATGTTTATCCCTTTTATGCATCTTATTTGTGCTTATGTCTAGCTTAGAAATTAGAGGTAACATTATAAGATGAACCCTCTCACTAAAATATGAAGATAAACATGTGTTCTTCCTTTAGTATGCACTGTTAAGAAAGTTCGTCGTTTCGAAGCACCACGCGATGATCACGTGTGATAGAATCTACGTTCGCATACAATGGGTGTAAGACAGATTTACACACGCTATTACTAAGGTTCTACTTAGATAGCCTAGCATGTATAGACATGGACTCAAAACACGAACCAAAAGGTAAAGCACGAGTCATATTAATGATATGATGAACATCTCGATGTTCACCTTTGAAGCTACACCATCTCATGTGATGATCGGTTGTGGTGTAGTGAATTTGGTTCGTGTAATCACCAAAACAACTATAGGGATGTTGTTTTTGAGTGGGAGTGCCAGTATTAATTTTGAATTAGTTTAAACTCAATCTTTCATAAACTTAGTCTAAATAGTCTTTGCAAATATATTGTAGATCATGGCACCACCTGCTTTCAATTTCAATGTATTCTTGGAGAAGGAGAAACTTAGCACCAATGGTCTTTACCGACTGGGCCCTTAATCTGAGGATACTCCTCTCGACCGATCAAAGGAGCTATGTGTTAGATGCACCTCTAGGACCCCCTCCTGCTGAAGATGCCCTTGATGATAAAAATGTTTATATCACTCGTTAGGAGGATCATCACTCAGTTCATTGCGGTATACTGTATGGGCTGGAGCCTGAACTTCGAAAGCATTTCAAACTCAGCAATGCCTATGATACAATGGTTGAATTGAGAATTATTTTCGATAACCATATTGCCGTAGAGAGTTATGAAGCTTCTGAAAAGTTCTTTAACATTATGGAAGAGAACAGCTCCATTCGCGAGCACATACTCAAAATGTCTGGGTATGCTAATAAACTCGTATCTCTAGGAATTATGATTTCAAATGATCTAGGAATTCATAGGGTTCTCCAATCACTCCCACCAAGTTACAAGAACTTTGTGATGAACTATAACATGCAAGGCATGAATAAGTCGCTACCTGAGCTTCTTTCCATGCTAAAAACTACTAAAGTGGATATAAAAAAGGACCATCAAGTGTTGATGGTTAATAAGATAGTAGTTTCACGAAAGGCAAGAAGAAGGGTAACTTCAAGAAGGGTGTCAAGTCTGTTGCCGCACCTGAGAAGAAGACCAAGAATGGACTGAAGCTTGAGACTGGGTGCTTTTATTGCAAAAACAGATATGCTCGCTAACCAGCTGACTTTATCATCATTGGAGCCAATAAACACATCTGTTTGTTATCTCATTACCTTGGGCACTAGAAGTGCAATTGCCCCAGGTATCTGCCTAACAAGAAAGCCAACAAAGTGAACAAAGGCATATATGATATACATGTTATTTATGTGTACCTTACTAGTACTCGCAGTAGCACCTGGGTATTTGATACGGGTTCAATTGCTAATATATGTAACTTGAAACTAGGGTTGCAAAACAAGCGTCAACTAGCCAAGGATGAAGTCATGATGCGAGTCAGCAATGGATCAAAGGTTGATGTGATCGCCGTCGGAATGATGCCACTTCATTTAAAGTCGGGATTAGTCTTGAACCTAAATAATTGTTATCTTATGCCTGCATTGAGCATGAACATTATTTCTGGATCATGTTCATTGCAAGACGATTATTTATTTAAATCCGATAATAACGGTTGTTCCATTTATATGAATGATATCTTTTATGGTCATGCACATGTGAAGAAAGGTTTATTTATTTTGGATGTTGATAGTAATACACATATTCATAATGTGGATGCAAAAAAGAATTAAATTGAATGATGATAATGCTGCATATATGTGGCACTACCGCCTTGGTCATATTGGTGTAAAAATGGATTGTTGGAATCACTTGATTATGAATCATTTGAGACATGTGAACCATGGCTTATGGGCACGATTACTAGAAACCCGTTTTATGGTTCTATGAAACGGGCGACCGACTTACTGGAAATCATACATTCGGATGTGTGTGGACCAATGAGTGTGTCGGCGCGCAGAGGTTATCGTTTTCTCTTTACTTTCACAGATGATTTGAGTAGATATGGGTATATCTATTTGATGAAACACAAGTCTAAAAAGTTCAAGGCATTTCAGAGTGAAGTGGAAAAACATCATACCAGAAAGATTAAATTTCTACGATCCGATCATGGAGGAGAATATCTAAGTTACGAGTTTGGCATACACATGAAATAATGTGGAATAGTTTCACAACTCACACCTACCGGAACACCAGAGTGAAATGGTGTGTCAAAATGTCACAATCGTACATTATTAGATATTGTTCAATCTATGATGTCTCTCATAGACTTTCCATTGCCATTTTGGGGATATGCACTAGAAATAGCCGAAATCACTTTAAATAGGACTCCATCTAAACCCGTGGAAACGACACCATATGGATTTTGGTTTGGCAACAAACCTAAGTTATCGTTTCTAAAAGTTTGGGGATGCGATGTTTATGTGAAGAAACTTCAACCTAATAAACTCGAACCAAAGCAGAAAAATGCGTCTTCAAAGGATACCCTAAGGAAACAATTGGGTATACCTTTTATAATGGATCCGAAGGAAAAGTTTTTGTTGCCAAGAATGGATCCTTTCTTGACAAGAAGTTTCTCACGAAAGGTGTGATAAGTAGGAAGGTAGAACTCGATGAGGTTATTGAACCTTCTCTTCATGGAATGGCGAATAGTGCTCCATCGGAAATGGCAAGTGGCGCAGCGTCGAAGATGTTTGATACTTTGATCTAGATTTATGGATGCAGTATAGTAGCTTTTTCCCTAGTAGACCTAGGTTTAATCGAACCTTGGGAAACAATGCTAAATGGAAAATAAATGAGGCACGTATACAAGACTTGTTTACTCGTTTTACCTTAGGTTTACCAGACATTTCTAGTTTACTTTGAATCGTTGGTTGTTGCAATGGACAGAAAAATATGCCAGAGTTGAAGATTCACCTACAGCTGCACATCATATGGGATAAAGCTAATAATACACACATTCTTGTGAAATGATTTAACAAAGATAAGGTTGTGGGCTGCACATACAAATATACTAAATCCCTCGCAAGCCATAGGCATAGTTGTTATACCACGAAGCACCAGTCTATAATAATTATTCAATAAAATACATATCAAAGCCTTAATAAGTGATGTTGCTCTTACTCCCAAATGGATCCCTAAACAAAGACCATACTCCTCTTGTTGTCACTGGGTTTCACGTGAAGTGGCCATTCAACACTCATCTCACCTCGAGTATTTACCAATCCTTGGGATCTTGGATACCTACAAGTCCATGGATCGTTACAAGAAACAAATATACAAATCTCTATTCAATCACCACACAATATTCCCATTGATTAGATGAACATAATTGCTGCGAGGTTTCACCCAACCCGCAACCCATGAGGACTACTCAGTCATAACAATAAGATAAAGCATAGAAAACATTGTGCAAAATACTTAGATTGAAATCATATATTCTTACAATGGTCCCCAATTCACGAGAACTCAAGTACAAGATGATGGCTATGGCTATGGAGTGGATGGAGGGTGGAGACGATGAACTATGGTGGTGGATATCCTTCGGTGGTGGTGTGATGCAATCTGGAATGGCGGCCCTCTATGAGGCGCCTGGAGTCTCGAAATATATTGGCGCCTTCACGAAACTTGCAACGTTTGACCTAACAGAGTTGCTGCCACATGGTACTAGAAGACCATACCGGTGGACCTCGCTTGTACTGTAGGTCGTAAGCTTGTAGAACGGTTCTTTTCAAACCCATTTAGCTTGGCTGAGTAGGCAACGTCATAATATTCAATAAGTGCTCCTGATTACACCTTAAAAGTGTGATTTTCTACACAACACAATTCAAAACAATGGATTGCACATATTTGCAATAATTAGTCATTAATAGCAAGGCTAGAGAGATTCGTGGTCAATTGTTTCACTTAAAATGTGATTTAAACACGGAGAAAGATGGCTATTTTCACAACCATCAACTTCCCCAAAGTTCAAACCTTGGTCGTCCTCGAGCTAGAAACAAATAAAACCATAAAGAACTCAACATTTAAACTGAAATTGCTAGAAGATGAATCCACTTATGGTTGGTAGTCGTATGTATCTAGCACTTCTTCCATTTGAAGGGCTCATAAAATTTAGAGAAGTGCCAAGAGTACTATACAAGATTTGTTAACTCAAAATAATGAAAATAGAGTTTGATATAAGTATAAACAAATAGAAGTGTAACAATCATTCTAATTCCTCTAGTTAACTCTCAGCTTGCCTAGGAACAGTAGAATATTTCATAGTAGCAGAATTAAGTATGGGAGATCATGTCCTAAGTAGCATAACGGTGAAGTGTGTTATTGACGCCCACATCAATAGATCAGGACTATCAAACTCTAATGTTCCATTCATCGTCTTTCTAAAAAGTTCATCAGGTCATATTGAGACCATGCCAAAGACTGTTTTGTGTGAATCTTTATTTTTCAAAGATAGTTTACAACAAGGATCATTGAGTGATCTTCTTAGCAATGGTTTGCACAACCTTCAAGAGCACCAATACTTTTGCCCATTACGGTAACAGGTGCTACCTGTGTCATCAACTCATAGTTGAAATTAGCGGTTATAACAAAATATATAAATGAACTTTAAACTATATCATATTTTGATTGACAATGTTTTAGCTTTGGTATGAATCACAATTACCACTAGAATTCAATTCAATCAAACAAATCCTTTCAAGAGTGTCATCAAGTATATCTATGGGGTTAAGTATCTTCAAATATAAACTCTTAAGAGAATAACTCAACATACAAGTCATAAATTGGAGTCTTTTTCTTGTTGTACTTGTTTGGCAATATTATTTCCAAGGCATGACTCAGTTAACTACAAGAACTAGAGAAAAAGTTTCTACAACTAATTACTGATACAAATAAAAAGCTTTACTCTAACTATTTTAAATTAATCCCACTAGGATATCATCTTAACAAATCAACTAATCTAAGATAAACATTTAAAACTTCCAAAGTGGTAGACATAGGACATACCTCTCATGAGTGACTTCATAATCCTCTTTCTTATGAGGATGTGTTCCTTCAAAACTCAAATCAAACCACTCTCATAATAATAACTAGACTTCTCTCTACACCCCCTAGGGTGCAGACGATAGGCAAAACGCCTTATGGTACTATCGCGGTACATCCACGTGTAAGAGGAAAGATCTGCTCTCGGAACACTAACTGATAGCATTTTTGGGGAACAATGTCACATCATTTTAATACAATGCAGGACGTGAAATGTAGATACTTCATCGTATCGTGCATGTTCTGATTGCTAACCGGACATCGCACAACAACGCTTACTTGTCTAAGTAAAACATTACACGAAAGGAATAGAAACAACATGTAAAGATAAAAATTAAATAATATTACATGACAAAAAGAGAGCAAGCACTCTCTAGGGACATGGCGGGAATGAACTTTCACCATCTACCTTCTACTCAAACCGTCTAGTAGCTAGGCATACTTTAATGCTCTTTATTGCACCTCCACGGCCTGATGCTCTTGATGGCACCTCCACCGCGTGATGCTCTTGATGGAATCTCCACGGTAGCCTGACCATCTATGTTCTACTCTACCTGTCTGGTGGAGGACTGTTCTATTCTCTTCACCCAAGCTAGGCCGAGCTTGATGGTCTTGATGGCACCCCAGCTATCAGATTCTGTTGATGGATGATGGCAACAACTCTATGTGTACCAACTCATTGGGACTCCAAGTGCAGAGTGTTGTAGCAAGCTTCTTTTCCCCACAAGGGTGACTCAAGGGTTTATTTCGAGCTCTCGGGGAATTAGAAAGGGGTTGATTCTTCTTCTCCTCTTCTAGTAACCTGCAAAGCAAAGTTTTTATCTTGTGTCCCCAACTTCACCATGTGGTTGTCAAGCACAAGGTTTCGTATTAGTAATATGAAATATAAATATAAACAAAGAAAACTAAAACAAGTAAAACTAGGCAAGCAAGATAAAAATTAAAAAAATAGATGTTTTTGGGTTTTGTGTGTGTTTGCAAGTGGAGAAAGTATTTTTGTATTTTTGAAATAGTAAATTACAGAATAAATAAAGTGTGATAGTTGTGTTGGAAATGTGTTTCTTCTTGTTTAAAATGGACTAGGGTTCATGGATTCACTTATCTACTCACTTTTTAGGTTGCAATGGACACAAACAATTCATCAAAGACAAAATATTTGTGGAACATCAACATGTGTTTGATAAACATTCATATGCGCATCACGTCCTAACATAGAGATGATGCAACACATCTCTCTTATACTCCTCAAGAAAGGGAAAACTCCAAGCAATCTTGAATTAAGAATCAAGAGAGTATAGCCTAAAGTAATTTGACATGATGTTTGAATCACAAATATGCTACCTTGACCAAACAAGATTATCTAGCTATCACAAGATAATTATAACACATTAATTCACTTTATCCCTAGTGAGGCAGCAAAAGAAAGGTAAATACGATAGTAGATTTTGAATTTGTTGTCACTATTCAATCACTACCACTATGCTACTCCATCTAATACACACTTCTCTCCACACATGCTCTTGCATACAAGTTGGCTCAAAACAAGTACTTAAGAACGGGCTACATGATATGCATCTATCAATATATTTTACACATAATATGTTCCAATCTCATATATCAAATCATAGAATAAAGACCCACCACATAGAAATTACATATATGACCATAATCATATTGAGCATCTCATATGGTACTAGATCTATGAAGAACAAGAGAGAAATAGATCAAGATACTACCACAAACCCGTAGTCCAGAGGTGGACTACTCCCTCTTCACTGTGCTGATGATGGTGGAGACGTTGGAGAAGGTAGAGATACCTCCAGCGGCAGCTCCGACAGAGTTTCCCCCTCCAATATTCGCCGGTTCTGGCGTTGTTTTGGTGTTTCAGTGGCGCCCCCTTGAGGAACTCCTGAGGAACCCTTTATATAGTTGTTTTTAGGTCATACGGAGACGGTGGACGAAAGATCGAAGCAAATCGATGGCCGAGGGGGAAAAGAGACTAGGTGGAGCGCCCACCCTTATAGGGCGCGCCGCCTGGTCCATCTTAGGGCTCCTGGTCCATCTGGTGAGGTCCAAGTGCTCCAGGTGCTTCTCTTGATGAAATGTTTACGCTCCTGAAATCTCAGCTCCATTTGGCTTTGTTTAGGTCTGTGAAAGGTAAAAATACAGAAAAATGGGTTTTCCTCTCCTGTAGAGTTATAACCAAAATAAAGAAGATCATTCCATAAATCAATATAAAACATAGATATAACTTCATATATGTAGCAAACTAGCACAATTGTCTGTACGTTGCTACAAGTTAACTTTTATTAATATTCTATTGATGGGACAAACGTCCATTAAGAATGACCTACTCAATGCCCAACGTTATATGTATCACCATCGAGAAACCTATTAGAAATATTTAAATGATACAATTATAGTTTGGTTTAGTGCTTTTCTCCAGTTCGAATACAATTTGGTAGGCAGTTGCGTAAATTTGCAAAAAATAATTGTTCATAACTAAATCAAATCTTAGATATTTTCAAAAGGAAATACAGAAACTAAATGAACAACACGTGTCTTTAGATATTGAAATACCAAAAAAAAAATAGTACTTCCTCTGATCCAAATTAATATACTGAGATATGTCTAGATTTGAATGTATTTAGAGCTAGATACATCCAAATCTATGCAAACTGAGTCCATTAATTTTGATCGGTGGGAATATAAGAAACAAAGTGGCATAGAGAACAGCAGCTCCGCCATCATGCAGACAATACAAAGAATTTCACACTGAAATTTGCATGCTTTTACAATAAATCATTTGTTGCATCCAGAGTCTCGTTTATAATTTTTTGAAAATTCCATTTGTAATTTTGAAAATAAAGAGCTATGCAGCACGAACTCTAAAGTAATTTTTTGGTAGTTCGATAAATCTACAGCTAAAATATACAAATGATAATAGACCATGATCAAGTCAGCTTTGTCTTTGGAGAGGGCTCCCATCCAACTCATAGGCGAGATTATCTCCTCTCAGACTGAATGCCAATCAAAGTTATTCAAGCAGGGAGGAGAAAAAGATTAGCCTAATGTGGTTGCCGGAGAAAAAGAAATGCTTCTTTCAGGCTGAACGTGAGCAATACTGCTTGGACGCGTCATCTAGCTCTGACCACCACACCTCCTCACGCGTGGGCCACCACAGGTATCTTATAGAGAAGCCGCCTTCATTCTCGTGCCCTCCGTCTTCCTGGACTTCGCACCGCCGACCCTGCCTGTCTGCGTGTACTCCGGTGCCCGGCACCTCGTCATCAGCCCTAATCTGGTTGTCTTCCTTTTCTGACTGGACGTTGGTGCGTGCATGCCAGACGGACGCCCGCTGCCGAACAACACCGTATGTTGACGGCAACCCGTTTGCCAACACTACATCTAGCCGTCATCCTGTCCCCCAGTTTGAAGAATAGGTTTAATGTTTCGTGGGTCTAAGTCTCCACCTCTCCTCTATTTATATATTTCGACAGGGTACAACACAATTACAATACGTACGGGTATAGGACCTCACGTATGTGTTCAAGACGGTTTCTAACACATCCCCTCAATCTAAACTATTACAAATTAGATTTAGTTTGGACTTAAAATGGTCTAGCATCTGTCGAGAGGCTGGCTTTGTGAACACATCAGCCAACTGATCATTGGAGGAGATAAACCGAACCTCGAGTGCACCTGCATCAACTCGCTCTCACACAAAGTGGAAGTCGATCTCAATGTGCTCAGTACGAGCATGAAAAATAGGATTTTCCGTGAGGTAAGTGGCCTCTAGATTATCACACCAAAGTATAGGTGTGCTCTGCTGGATCACGCTGAGCTCCTTGAGAAGTGAATCCAGCCAGATTGCTTCAGCAGCAACGTTCTCCAGTGCCTTATACTCAGCCTCAGTACTCGATCTCGATACTGTAGGTTGTTTCTTCGAACTCCAAGAAATCAGGTTCGGTCCAACAAACACAGCGAAGCCACTTGTGGAGCGACGATCATCCACACAGCCTGCCCAGTCAGCATATGTAAATATGATAATGTCAGTCGAGGGTGACTTGCAAAAACACAAGCCTGTGTGCAGCGTTCCTTTGACATATCATAGAATATGCTTAACTGTCTCCCAATGCACATCAGTGGGCTGTGAAAGAAACTGATAAACCTTGTTCACAACAAATGAGATATCCGGTCTTGTAAGTGTCAAATACTGCAGACCACCCACCACATTGCGGTACCTGAATGAGTCCTCGGTGCCAAGCAGTGTACTAGTGCTCCTGGACAAATTCTCGGATGTCGGCAATGGAGTGGAAGTAGACTTACAATTCTCTATGTTAACTCTATAAAAAATATCTAGCGCATACTTCCGTTATGTAACAGTCATCCTTCCCGAATTGTAGGACGTTTCCAATTCGAGGAAATACTCCAACTTGCCCATGTCCTTGATGGGAAAAGCAGCAGCAAGTGACTTGACGAGACGATCAACTGCATCCATTATCTTGCCAGCAATGACTATGTCATCCACATAAACCAGCATATAAATCTGAACACCCTCCCGAGTGAAAATGAATAAGGATGTATCAACTTTGGAGGCCACAAAACCAAGTTGAAGGAGGAGCTGACTTAGGCGCGCATACCAAGTGCGAGGTGACTGCTTCAGACCATACAAGGACCGTTGGAGCTTACACACATGAGAGGGGAACCGATCATCCTCGAACCCCGACGACTGCTGCATGTAGACATCCTCGGACAAGAAACCATGGAGAAAGGCATTACTGGCGTCTATCTGACAAAGACACCAATCTCGAGAAATTACCAGTAAGAGAACTAGACGCACAGTGGCAGGCTTTACCACTGGACTGAATGTGTCTCCATAACCGATGCCATGTTGCTAGGTAAAACAACGAGCAACCAAACATGCCTTGTTCTTGTCGATGCTACCATCAGGCCGATGTTTAGTCTTGAAGATCCACTTGCTGCCAACGATGTTCACCTAGGGAGGATGAGGAACAAGAGCCCATGTCTGTGTCGCACGAAGGGCAACGATCTCATCCGCCATGGCCGCATGCCATGCAGGCTCGTGAAGGGCGTCACGATGAGATGTTGGGGCAGCAAAGAACGCTCATTGATGAGGACCATAACAGATGGTACCGTCCGTGTACTCCTTCTCCTTCCTAGTAGCATCGTGGTGACGTGTCACCATCGGGTGACCACTGGACGAGGCGGGGACGTCGAGCGGCCTAGCCGGAGGTGACGCGGCTGGTGAAGACACGTCAGGAGGCGACACGGGCTGGGTCGAAACCGCGGGCAACGCAGAAGAAGTAAGCGCGAGTGGCGACACGGGCGCATGCGGCATCGTGGGCTGGCCTAGCTCGGGCGAGGTCGCAGCGTCAAGGGCGCGGGGCCTTGTGACGCGGGAGCCGGTGCATTCCCCGAGGCATGCACGCCATGCATGTCGATCGGCCGAGGGCTGGCCGCACCAGGAACGTCAATCACCTGTACAAGAGGAACTTCGCCTACCACTAGCGGATCAGTAGACAGGTAAGTCAAGTCATAATTTTATAGGTACACTCGTAACCGATTCATTAGAAAGAAACGTGACAGAGTCTGCAAGAGTTGACACATCAACTAAGACACCGGGTGTAGCACAAGGGAACACAGACTCATCAAAAACGATGCCACGTGAGATGTAAATTCTACTCGTAGAACGATCTAAACACTTGTACCCTTTATGCATGGGGCTATAGCCGAGAAAAACACACATCTTACAATGAAACTCTAATTTGTGAGAGTTATATTTGCAGAGACTCGGCCAACACGCGCATCCAAAGACGCGAAGAAAATCGTAATTCGGCTGAACACGAAGCAAGCAAGAGATCGGTGTTTCCTTATCAAGAACCGGAGTGGGCATGCAATGTATCAAATAGCAAGCCATCAAAAACGCTTCATCCCAATAGTGAAGGGGAAGCGAGGAGTGAGTAAGCAGGGCAAGCTCTGTCTCAACCAAATGATGATGTTTACGCTCAGCGACCCCATTCTGCTAAGATGTATGTGGACATGAAACACGGTGAATCGCATCGTGCGTTGGAAGTAGCTATTGAGACGATGGTACTCACCCCTAATCAGACTAAACGATCTTGATTTTAGTGTCGAGAAGGCGTTCAACATAAGCGTGAAAAGTATAAAAATACTTGTTCAACATCAGACTTGTTCTTAAGAAGATAAATCCAAGTGAAACGAGAATAATCATCTATGAAACTAACATAGTATTTGTACCCCCCGGAGGATGTACGTGCTTTACCCCAAACATCAGAATGAACAAGTTCAAGAGGGGTAGTAGAAACACGAGAAGAAGCACCATAAGATAGTTGGCGGCTCTTGGCACGCTGATAGGCATCACACACCAAGGACGAATTGTCTGAAGTACACGAAAGCTCATGAGTTTTAACTATAGACTGAACTGCATTATTTGTAGGATGACCAAGACGCTAATGCCACTGAGATGACGTGACAGCACTAGCGGAGGCATGACACGATGACGACAACGCACGAGCAAACAGTATAGGGTAGAGACCTCCCCGACTTCTATCAGCCAGCATGATTCTCCTCGTTACCTTGTCCTTAACAAATAAAAAGTGATGGTAAAACTCAACAAACACGGCATTATCCTAGACAAGACAATAAACGAAGAGGAAATTTTTGCTGAGATTAGGAATATGAAGAATATTGTTCAATTTGAGAGAAGAACCAGTTAAAGTCGAATGACTAATATACGAAATAGACAAACCTGCACCATTGGCCACCTGAACCTGATCTTTTACTCCATAACGCTCGTGCACATGGAGGCGCTCGAGGTTGCTTGTCAGATGATCCGTAGCCCCGGAGTCCAGGATCCAGGGAGGGATCGAGTTGGAGGTCGTGGTGGCGGCATTTTCCGCGCGTGAGTTATTTGTGCGGTAGTCCTAGTCGAAGCGGCTGCGACACTCGTACGCTTCGTGACCCCAGTAGCCACATATCTGGTAGCATGGCCTCCACTTTCTGCCATTACCGACACCGTTGTTGTCGTTGCATCCATTGACGTCGTTGCGGCCATCTTGGCAGCCTCCTCCCCCGTTGTTGCCTCCATAATTGTCGTTGTTGGGGTGGCCCTGTCCTTGCTGGCCACCATTGCCAGGACGATGATTGCCCCTCCTCGATATGGAGGAGGATACTCTGGCGCACGCTGGCAGCCAGGGTTGCCGTATGGGGTGCCGTAAGGGGCACCGTAGCCATGCTGCACCGCGTTGGCCAAAGAGGACCACCCGCCCTCGGCTTGAGCCTGCTGATCCTAGAGGGACTCGTACGAGAGGACGGAGGAGTAGAACTCGTCATACGGAATCGATTCGTTGCCGAAGTTGAGCATGGTGGCGATGGAGTTGTACGCAGACCCGAGCCCGATGGTGATGTAATCGACGAGCTCGTTGTTGTTGACGGGGGCCCCGGCGGCGGCCATGGCATCGACAAAAGACTTCATCTTGTGCATGTACGTGACATGGAGAGATCCTCCTTATGAGTGGAGGACAGTTGATGGTGGATTTGGCGCACATTAGCGCGACTCTGGGCACCAGTGGATGCCGTTCCACACCGTAGCAGCGGTCTTGCAACCGACGAGCTGGTTGGCGATATCAGGATCCATGGAGCCGAGGAGATAGCCGATGACCTTCTGATCGGCAGACCACCAACGCACGTACTCCAGGTTCACGATGGTGATGGCCTTGTCCCCCTCTCCCTGGATGACGGTCTTCTCGGGCGTCGCGACATTCTAGTTGAGATGATGGTGAAGACCGGCGCCGGCGAGGTTGGGGAGGAGGAGGTACTTCCATAGGGCAAAGTTTCCCGCCTCAAGGCGGACAGAGATCGCAAGGAACACCACCTGTGACCCGACGGATGCGGTTGATGATGAGGCTTTTGCCCCGATGGACTCCGAGAGGGAGAGAGCGGAAGTCGCAATCGCGGTGGCGGCGGACGAATCTCGCGGCAGTGGCAGAGCGGACTCGTGGCGGCGGCGGTATTGGTTCTAATACCAAGTTTGAAGAATAGGTTTAGGGTTTCGTGGGGTCTAAGCCTCCACCTCTCCTCTATTTATATACTTCGATAGGGTACAACACAATTACAATATGTACGGGTATAAGACCTCACGTACGTGTTCAAGACGGTTTCTAACACCGTCAACACCACATCTTGCACGCAACCTTCCTCATGGTCTGCTCCGATCCTGCACCTCATCTGGCTGCTGTCCCGTGTCTTCCATCCTATACCGTCGAGGTCCATCTGATATCCCCCTCTGATGGATCCCTCACATGCCCTGTTGAGCAACAGAAGTGCATGAGCTCAGCGCATCCATGACACATGCATGACTGTGACAGCGAACTCGTCCATGTGGGGTCGTGGAACCGAGAGCTCTCTGCGAAGTTTAGGGCCTTCGGGCACTGCACTCCATCTCGGCGGCCTGCTCTAGCCTTGCTATCTCACACGCTCATACGCGCCACCAAAAAGCCATGTCGCAATTTTAGAATAGATCTCGTAACTCTAGGAAATCTCAGAGAACTTTCATTCAACGATGCAGGGTTAATTGATTTCGTCAAGCAGACGGATAATATTCAAGACCAAAGAAGAGTGATATTTTCTCTTATCAAGCTTCATTTTAAGGATGAGCTGGCTAAACTTCCATAAAATGAAAATAAGAGGAGGAATTGGGCTTAAATGAGTCTTCGTATGAAGATGATTCAGATGAGTATGACTGAGCCTGATCCAAAGAGCAGAGGCGGTCTTTTCGCTCGCCAATTGATAAGGCCGTGCCAAGTAACCCGCTGTCAGCTCTTTGATCAATTGCCCGTGGCCCGAGGTGAAAGGTGAGGCGGTGAAGAGAATCGAGGGTGAGTAGAATTTTTATTAGCGAGGTGGCATAGTTAAACACGGCTTGAGCCCAGCTGCGCATGTGTTCGCTAGCTAGTTCGATCCGGACTCTGCTGCCTCGACCGATGATGCAACGATGACATAGGAACACACTTACATGTCGAACATAACAAATCGACCTTGAACTCCACGTGATAGACCAGAAAACTGCTGTGACCAATGCCAATTTATCTTTCCCCGAGCCGTGCGTTCGCATTCCCAGGGGATATCAACGGAAACACTCATCTTTACCGCTGCCGTTGGCTAATAATTGCTTTGATGGGAGGGCAAATTAGTCAAAAAAAATTAGACGACCGAAACACTCCGTACTTTATTATTATATAAATATAGATATGTGAGAATTCATATCAACAAACTAAAAATTTCATGTATGCCATTTATATGCATCAACATCTCCAATATTAATCTATACTCGTCCTCGAGCATGAAGGTGATAAAACAAACATGGGCTTTGGTGTTTGGTGTTTCTTTTCACTAGCAAGTATCACAAAAAGTTAAACGGTGTAATACCTCAGCATTTAAGACCAAAAGTGAGTGGTTGAATGAGTTTGTGCATTGCATTCATATATAGAAAATTTAGGTAAATTTTTCGGTTTTGAATAAATTTAGCAAAGAGATCGATGTTTATCTTATGTCAATGAGTAGGATTAGTCATTAATGTGAGTGCGATAGATTTCGACGTGTCCTTTGTATAACATTTTTGTTTTTGGGGAAAGACAATTCAAATTCAATTTAAATATAAATAATCATAAGAATTTAAGTGGGAAATTCAATTGAAAATTTACAACAAGGTATACGAAGTAAAAGTAGCCCACCATAATACATTTGACTTAAACAAACACAACGGAATTATTTATTCCAAAAAGAAAAGATATTGCAATTCCATAATATTTAATAATAAAATTATATAAGAGATACAACAAAACTAAGAATTAACTATTACAAGTAATTATATTCCAAAGAATAGGTTACAACAATTATTGAATATTACAATTTAGAAATGTAAAAAGAAGATTACAAAAGGGATCAAAGAGTTCTAAACTAATCCTAATCTTCTTAATCTTCATGTTCTCCTTTCCTTTCACAAAGAAATATCAAAGACAAGAAAAAAGGGGTTGGGGATTAGAATGTATGCATCTCCAAGGGAGATGCATGTTTATTTAGGAGCCAACACTTGGGAAATTTGGGAACTTCTCCAAATTTTCTAAACAGTAGAATAGAGCAACTTAAATCATTATGAAACAATAGGCAACCCTTGATCTCAACATAAGGCAATGTGTCGTGGTATTGCCGATGAATACGCCATGGAGGGGTTCTCACAATGCGTGTTTAGAGATGTGGGGTAAGACGGAGAGTTGGCGGGTACGAGGTAAGACAACTTACCCAGGTTCAAGTCCCACAACGGTGGCAGAACTCTACTCCTACTATAAATCACTATAAGAGCAATACACCGAGTTACAGAGATAGGTTTGTTGTGCAAGGTGTTGCAAGTTGTACGTGGTAATCTAAGAGGTTATGCCCTAAAGGCTCCCATAGGTTTGATTTATAAAGGCACCAGAATCTAGGGTTACAGGGAAAGGTCCTTGCCGGACAAGGTAAAGATTCCTACACTAATACGAACTAGTATTTCGTGTCTTGCACTCCAAGGCTCCGAGTACGTCGGTGACTCCTGCATAGCCTTCCATTATCCGGCATGTGCCTCCCTTCTGGATCCGTCTAATCGGGCTGCCTAACAGGCCTGTTGCTACCAACTGTGGGCCACCCGGGATAGCCGGATTAGAAACATGTTATGATTATACCCATTTAGCATATCCCCAACATTAGCCCCTGGAGGACTTGGAAATATTGCGCCGTCTTGCCTATTGATCTTGAATGCTCCGTCTAGGTGATGCCGACAATCTGTCAAGCAATATCTCAAAGGTCTCCCAAAGAACCCTGCAATCCTCTCCGACTTCTCAATGTAGCTGGAGATTCCTTGTGTCTTCGTTTCCAAAACTAGATATTTTCCGCCTTCGATGGAATCTTCAGACGTGACCCTTCACTTCAACTGCCAGGAGGATGTAACACCCAATTTTAGCTAATCATAATTAGGGCTTTGATTATGCATTCATGAGCATCATCTTTTAAATTGCGTGCAAAATAAATAATGCAAAACCCTAAACCACAAATCCCCCTCCCTCTTTGAAAATGAATTCAAAAGGTTTTGAATATTTTTGAAAACTCAAAAACATGTGGTGCCCAAATGGAATAAAGTGGCCCCACAATATTTCATATATTTGCAAAAGCCTCTAGTATTTTCGAAATAATTTAAAACAGAAAAGAAATTCAAATACAAATGGGAAAGAGAAAACAAAACAGAAAAAGGAAAAGGTTTTCAGAAATAAAATAGAGCCAGACCCGCAGCAGGCCAGCCCATCTCTTCCTCTCCCTCTCTGCCTCTCCCGTGCTACAGCTAGCAGCCCAGCAGCCAGCCCACCGCGGCCCAGTACCCCTTTGACCCCCTTCTATCATCTTCCTCCTCCGCCCAAGCAGCTCGGTGATGACGCCGTCACCGTCCGTCGTCGATGCGCTTCGATCCGTGCTGCCTTCGCCATCCTAGAGAGGATAAGACCGCCACGACGCCCTTCCTCGTCCCTATCTTCTCCCCCTCACGCACTCTCTCTCCCTCTCTGTAGCGCGTAGGGATGAAACCCTAGCTCGACTAGAGTTTCTCGCCGCTGCCGATTGGAGCTTCCCCGAGCCTCGACGATTCTGCCCGAAGCTCCGCCATGACCTCCTCTTCCTCCCCACCAACTGAATCGAGGAGGGGAGCCCTCAATCGATGCCCGCGAATCTATCTTCCCCGCCTCCAACTATGCTCCGCCGTGACCATGCTGCTGCTACACACCCCCTCCAGCCTAGCTGGCAACTGCGTCGCGTCAAGGATAAGTTGTTGGTCCTCCTGGACCCCTTATATGTCCCCCTCGCTCTCTGGTTCACCGCCGCGCCTTCGACCTGCCAGCTCCGCCGCCGCTGCTTGCTGTAGACGCGTCCCCGGTGATCAATAGCTAGGCGCCGCCACCAGTTAGTCTGTCGTGAATGCCCGCTTCGAACGCGCCTAGTCCCCTAGCCCCGCGCGTCCTCTTCTGCCGTCGACGGCTACCACCCAACGGTGGCCGCCGAGTTGTCGTCACCATGACATCACACCGACGTGCCGCTGACTACCATGGTGGCACCCGAGGTGGCTTTGGCCCCACCCGTCAGTCACTGCGGCTAGCCCCAGACCCGGTGAAAAACAACCCCCACCCCGAGCTGACGTTAGCGTGACGCAGTAATCCTATTAAATGGTTTAATAATTCCAGAAATTGAATAAATCTTATAAATTCAATATCTTATTATTTATAAGTTAGAAATATACAAATAATATATCAAAATACAGAAAAACAAGATATACACAATAGACTTACAATCATGCATTATTCAACAACTTTCATTACGAGTTTAATTAGAATAACATATGAACCCTTGCAGGTGATTCCGGGGTCTTTTCTGTATTAGGGTTTGTACCCCTTGGATCCCGCTTAAATTTTCTAGCATGCTTTAGGGTTTCATTTCAGTGCTAATTAACTTGTCATATCATTATACTTGCTTGAGCATTGCATCGATGCCATGTGTTGATTGTTTTCCCCTTTCTTTTCGGTGCTTGCTTCTTCCCGGTAGAATACGATATCAAGATCAAGATCGAAGACCGAGATCAACACCATCGAAGCTTGAAGATCGACGAACAATACTTGACCAACTGTAATCAAGTCAAGTACAAGATATCGGAAGATCTGCTTTCTGGGTATCAACAAACAAGGCAAGCATAGCCCCACCATTATACAATCCTATGGTTTCGAAAGTATTTCATTCTTGCCATGATGCATACGATTCTACTGTGGTCTTTTATCGATAGATAGAGTATCCTATATGTTGCATTACTCCCTTTGAGCTTATATTACCTGATCCACTGCTCCTAGCATAACTAGGTTTGGCTTGTGTGCACTGCTAGAGCTTATATATGTGTCTTGCTTAGCCATGCTTAGCTGTCAGTGCTAGTTCATACAGAAGATGTACCAAATGTAGAGAACCTAGTATGACAGGAGAACTAGGTATACTGATGAGGTAAGATCAGTGGTAAAGGTTAAACATGCTAAGGCTTGTATGGGAGGCCATGGTGGGATGTGGTTTTTGTAGTCCCATGCTCGCCACCACTAAGAACCGAGTTCTTGCCTTTGGACCAAGACAAGCGTATAGCTACACGGGGCTTGGTAACCCCTCCGCTGATTAACTTGCCTAGTAGATTCCATGAGTCACATAGTTCGGGCGTTCCTAACTACATATGCATAGAAAACATTTTGAAAGATTTGGCGGGTGAAGGTGCATTATAACAGGTAGGTAAGCGTGGACGGGGTTGCTTTGGGTAGATGGCGCCCCTGATAAACCAACCTCGCCTCACATCTCTAGGGACCGGCTTTGGGATTTGACCCGTTACAGCGGAACCATCCTTAGGGCGTGACTCATGGTCTCGGCGAAAGCAAGGTAAAGGTCGTGGCCAACCACCCTCTGTCGGTCTTCCAAGGAAGAGGGCTTATCTAGTGGCATTAAGAGTCGGTTGGTATGTGTGGGTAAAGTTGTACACCCCTGCAGGGTTAAATCTTTTCGAAAGCCGTGTTCACAGTTATGAATGCTTGGTGACCGAATTCTAAGATCATAGAGAACTTTAACCTAATCGTAAATCTTGGTAGATCAACGCGTGCTTAAGGATGCTTCCTCATGGGTACGAGGGGGTGATCCTAGTTGTGAGATGAGGATTACTTTGGTGGATATCGAGATGATGATCAATTCTTCGGAGATGTCGCTCTTTTATCCCTTTTTAAAATATTCTAATTAGACGAGCTTCTTCTCCCTCTTATTTTATAAACAAAGATGGCTTTATGCAAAATAACACCATCAGCCATAAGTCTTGCGGAGTACACCCTGTACTCACCCTTGCTTTGTTCATACTTTTTATAGCAAAAAAAGTGTTCCCTGAAGATGAGTTCCATACGACATCGACACCGACGAGCAGCTTGGGGTTCCCGGCCGGTAGCCTGGAATCTATGGGCTGGGATGTCATTGTTATGCTTCAGGCCTCTTAGGCCATTTGTTAAGTTTGGTGTACTTAATATCATAATTTGCCTTCCGTTGTTTGATGTTTGTGGTCAGTGCCATCTGCTTGTAATATTTTGGTTCTTTGCTCAGTTATGAGCTTGCTGTAATAATTTTTGTGTCGTAGGGTTACTGTTGTGTTACCGATTCTTCACTAGATATCCTCGAGCTCTAGGTTAAGCTTATGTCAGGCTAAGGTCTGGATTTGTTTAACCCTGATCCCAGGGGTGTCATAGAGGATGATGTAGGGTACAGCCTACACTACCTAGAAACTGATAGAAGGTAGAGAATTAATCATTAGTTGTTTTTACACGCACGAAATCCGAAATGGTAAAGCGGCAAAGACGAAGGACGTGGAGAAATTACCGCGCACGTTCATCTCCATGTTGGCAATGCTCCGTCCATCAGATCCTTTTGCATGAATCTTGATGTTGGGCCTATATATTTCAACTACGGCTAGGTTATTTTCTTTTTACCTGCATTCACTCCCTCATCTTCGTCTTCCTCCAGCCGCATGCCTGTTCGAGCTCCTCCTCGGAAAACCCTAGCCAAAGCTTCCCCTATTTCCACTCACTTCCCAACAGTGCAATGGCCTCCAACAGCTATACCCCTTCGACAACGGTGACTCCCGAGGCTACAACGGAGCTATCTCAGGGAGTGACGGTCCTGCAGGAGGTGGTCGTTGTCCCTGTCACCGCCGTGGTGGAAACCACCGGCGACGATCAAGAACGGGTGGCACCAGAAGCCACTAAAGAGGACAATGACTCCCACAAGGGAGTTTGGAGGGGCTCCGACCTCTCCACCGAAGATTTGCAAGAACTGGTCACCGAGGGGTATCTCCCTGCGGCGAATGATTTGGTCTGGTGGCCGGCGCTGGCCGACGAGGTGGCTCCTTCTCCCCAAGCCAGAGAGAAGGTGTACCTCAAAGCCCAGCTGGTAAGAGGAGTAAGCATGCTAGTCTCCGACTTCTTCCTGGACGTCCTCCGGCACTTCCAGATACTTCCCCACAACCTCTCCCCTAACATCAACCTCGTCCTTAGCAACTTTATAGCTTTGTGCGAAGGTGATATGGGGTAGCTATGAACTCTCCCGCTTGAACCCTGATGCTAATGCAACAGCTCTCGAACCCTGTGGGATATTCACAACACCACACTCTTGCGCACGCAGCCATCGACCATGAACGGTAGTTTGCAATCTACTAATTCCCAATGGAACAACACATCGCACTCAATTGCAGTAGTATAATTCGATCACAGAGTAATTATAGAGGTTCTTTGAAAGAAACAACTCCAAAATAGTTTAAACGTGGTCTAAACCCTAACTATGGGTCGTCCCATGGGCTTATAAGGGTGGCTAGGGCGGCCAGAAACCGAAACTAAACGTGTATGACTCAAACTGATACAAACCGACTCGGACCAGATTCGGTCGGCGGGCGAACACTCCGGTCGATATCGGTCAGATAGTCCGGTCAGGCCAGACACTCCGGGTGGAGTGTGCCAGACAGTCCGGTCTGGCCAGAAACTTCAAAGTTTCCGGTTGGTGTCCGGGTAGTGTCCGAACTGGCACACAGAATGTCCGCGCCAGTTCGTCTCTTGGCCAGGTCAGATAGTCCGGTGGATCCGGCCGGACACTCCGGTCGTGGCAGATCTTTTTGCCTCTCTCTTCATGATCTTCTCTTGCGCCTTCCTCCTGCTCCTCCCCTGCGCATCCTTGGGAGATCATCATGCTGGGGCTCTCTTGTAGCCCTTCTCCTCCTCACACCATGCTTGTTTCTCCAATGAACCTGATCATATATAAATGCATAGATTTCGGCAGTATAAAGTCCTCATCAATTAAAGTACCAGATTCACTTAGGAGTGAATTCACCTGTTGTTCAAGTAGCTTAGCACGAGCTCTTGTAATGGGTCCAATTCTAATCTCATTGGACTGATCCTTCTTTGGAACAGTTGGATCATCTTCAGTAGTCATTGGGGTAGGTGTAGTTGTAGGGATGTCCTCATCATCTCCCCCTTCAAAAGGCGTCGACCTCGACACTCCAAGGTCTTGTCCCTCATATGGTGATAAATCAACAACATTGAAGCTATTGCTAACTCCACCAAACTCCTCAATAGGTATATCAATTGAGTAGGCATTATCATTAATCTTGGCTAGCACCTTGTAAGGACCAGCACGACGTGGCTTCAATTTTGTCTTTCGAAGTAGTGGAAACCTATCCTTGCGTAGATGCACCCATACCATGTCACCAGGATTGAACAACACTTCCTTCCTTGCTTGATTCCTTGCAACATCAATGTTCTTGCCCTTCTTCTCAATAGTCTCTCAAGTCTTCTCATGAATCTTCTTCACATATTCAACATGTTTTGATGCCTCCATATCAACTCTCTCATGCAATGGCAAAGGCAACAAATCAAGTAGCATCAATGGCTTGAAGCCATACACCACCTCAAAAGGACAAAGCTGAGTAGTCGAATGCATAGCCCCGTTGTATGCAAACTCAACATATGACAAACACTCTTCCCACTCCCGCAGATTCTTCTTTAGCATAGTCCTCAGCAGTTGTGACAATGTTCGATTCACCACCTCCGTTTGACCATCTGTTTGGGGATGACATGTGGTACTGAATAGCATCTCCGTTCCCAGCTTCCCCCATAAGGTCTTCCAAAACTAGCTTGTGAACTTTACATCACGGTCAGAAACAATCGTCTTGGGTACTCATGTACTCATGTTAGCTCTAAACAAATATCCATCATGTATATGATACTTATCCCATGCATTTCTAAGAGCACATAAACGATATGGTTCATCAAAATCATGGTCAGTTGCATAATGTGCACAAATACTTTCTAATCCAGGAATTTTAACATCAAGATTGGTTAATAGCATGTTCTTCCTAGACAAACATCAACAACTACATTCTCTTTTCCCTTCTTATACTTAATGATGTAAGGAAAAGATAAAATAAACTCAACCCATTTAGCTAATCTTCTATGCAAGTTTGATTGAGCTTTTAAATACTTCAATGCTTCATGATCAGAATGTATGATAAATTATTTTTGCCACAAATAATGTTGCCAAACTTCAAGAACTCTAACACGTACATACAATTCTTTATCATAAATATGATAGTTCAGTCTAGCACCAGTAAGTTTCTCAGAAAAATATGCTATAGGGCGACCCTCTTGCATCAAAACGCCACCAATACCTATACCACTAGCATCACATTGAACTTGAAATTGCTTCTAAAAATCAGGTAATGCAAGTAATGGTGCAGAAGTAAGCAAACGTTTTAATGTATCAAAAGAAATATCTTGGGTTGCTCCCCACACAAATGGAATACCTTTCTTAGTCAAATTATTCAATGGTGCAGCAATAGTGCTAAAATCCTTCACCAGGCGTCTATAGAAACTAGCTAGGCCATGAAAACTACGCACTTGACTCACATTCATGGGAATAGGACAATTCTGAATTGATTGAATTTTAGATTGATCTACTTCTACCCCATGCTTAGATACAACAAATCCCAGAAATATGACCTTATCATTTGCAAATGTGCACTTCTCAAGATTAGCATAGAGTTTATTATCACGCACCACTTGCAAAACTTGTCAGATATGACTACAATGTTCAGTTTCGTTGTGGCTATAGATAAGTATATCATCAAAATAAACAACCACAAAACGACCAATAAATTCTCTCAAAACATGATTCATTAATCTCATGAATGTACTAGGTGCATTAGTAAGACCAAATGGCATAACTAACCACTCATACAAACCAAATTTTGTTTTGAAAGCAGTTTTCCATTCATCCCCTTCTTTCATCCTATTTTGATGGTAACCACTACGGAAATCAATCTTAGAGAAAATAGCAGCACCCCTCAATTCATCTAACATATCCTCTAGACGTGGAATAGGATGATGATATCAAATAGTGATGTTATTAATAACTCTACAATCTACACACATACGCCATGTACCATCTTTCTTAGGCACTAAAATAACAGGAACAACACAAGGGCTAAGAGAAACACGAATGTAACCTTTATCCAGCAATGCCTGTACTTGTTTCTGTATCTCCTTTATTTCTTTGGGGTTGGTCCTATAGGGTGCACGGTTTGGTAATGTGGCGCCAGGGATCAAGTCGATTTGATGCTCAATACCACGCAATGGAGGCAATCCTGCTGGTACATCTTCTGGAAACACATCACCAAAATCCTGCAAAAGAGTAGATACACCAAGATAAATAGGGGTCATGTGGTTAAAAATCAATACCTCGCCCTTATACATGAGCACAAGTGGCATGTGATATGGGGTGGCCCGATCTTCTCAGCAAGCTCTTGTTGATGATATGGTGGATGATAGATAACTAGTGCGTAGCTATGATCTCTCCCGCTCGATCCCTGATGCCAATGCAACAGATATCGAACCTTGTAGGCTATTCACAACACCACACTCTTGCGCATGCAGCCGTGACCACGAACGGTAGTATGCAATCTACTAATTCCCAATGGAACAACATATCACACTCAATTATAGTTGATAGATTCGAACACAGGGTAATTCCAGAGGTTCTATGAAAGAAACATCTCCAAAATATTTTAACGTGGTCTAAACCCTAACTTGTGACGGCTACAGAGGTTTATATGAGGGTTGGGGCGTCCTCCCCTCTAAACGGGCCTAAAAACAACCATATCTTGGCCCAAACTGACTCGGTTCGACTCAAACTGATACATACCGACCCATATATGGGTTTGGCCTTATTGGCACGCAGTCCAAACGTCGTGGAACACCTCAAACATGTAATTCTTGGTGCACCATCTCTCTCTCTTGCTCATACGTGATTTCCTCATTGCCTCCTAGTGCGCATGCCTCCCGCTCCTCCCTCGCGCACTTGTGGATATTGGAAATCAGCGCTTGTCCTTCTTGCTGCAACTCTCCCCCTCCTCGCGCAACGCTTGTGTTATCAATAAACCTAATCATACAAAGATGCATAGACTTAGGTAGTATAAAGTTCTCATTAAGTAAAACATCAGCTTCAATTAAGAGTGAATTCACCTGTTGCTCAATCAGCTTTACACGAGCTCTTGTAATGGGTCCAATCCTGATTTCATTGGACTTGTTCTTTGCAGCAACATCTTCCTTGTCAATAGGAGTAGGAGATAGTGGAATAGTATGGATGTCCTCATCATCTCCCTGCCCCTTCAAAAGGCGTCGACCTCGATGCTCCAAGGTCTTCTCCAGCATATGGTGACAAATCAGCAACGTTGAAGCTGTCGCTAGCACCACCAAACTCCTCAATAGGTATATCAACTGAGTAGGCATTATCATTAATTTTGTCTAGAACTTTGTAAGGACCAGCACCACGCGGCTTCAACTTGGACTTGCGAAGTAGTAGAAATCTGTCCCTGCGTAGATGCACCCAAACCATATCTCCAGGCTCAAACAACACTTCTTTTCTTGCTTGATTCCTTGCAGCAACAATGTTCTTGCCTTTCTTATCAATAGCCTCTCGAGTCTTCTCATGTATTTTCTTCACATAATCAGCATGTTTTGATGCCTCCATATCAACTCTCTCATGTAATGGCAGAGGCAACATATCAAGTGGCGTCAATGGCTTGAAGCCATACACCACCTCAAAAGGACAAAGCTGAGTAGTTGAATGCACAACCCTGTTGTAAGCAAACTCAACATGTGGCAAACACTCTTCCCACTCCCGCAGATTCTTTTTAATCATGGTCCTTAGTAGCTGTGGTAATGTTCTATTCACCACCTCCGTTTGACCATCTGTTTGGGGATGACATGTAGTACTGAACATCAGCTTCGTTCCTTGCTTCCCCCATAAGGTCTTCCAAAAGTAGCTCATGAACTTCACATCACGGTCAGAAACAATTGTCTTGGGTACTCCATGTAATCTCACGATGTCCTTGAAAAACAGGTTAGCAACATGCGATGCATCATCGGTTTTGTGGCAGGCAATAAAATGAGCCATCTTAGAGAACCTATCCACTACCACAAATATAGAATCATGACCTCTCTGAGTTATAGGTAGACCTAGCACAAAATCCATACTAATGTCTTCCCATGGAGTAGTAGGTGCAGAGAGAGGTGTATAGAAACCGTGAGGCTTCAGCTTGGATTTCGACTTGTGGCAAGTAATACATCGGATCACAAATCTGTACACATCACGCCTCATCTTGGGCCAATAGAAATGATCAGCGAGCATGAGCAACGTCTTCTCACGCCCAAAGTGACCCATCAAACCACCAGCATGTGATTCCTGCACTAAGAACACACGCAACGACGATTCTGGAATACATAGTTTGTTAGCTCGAAACAAATAGCCATCATGGATATGATACTTATGCCATGTGTTTCTAATAGCACACAAACGATATGGTTCAGCAAAATCATGGTCAGTTACATAAAGTGCACAAATAGCTTCTAATCCAGGAATTTTAACATCAAGATTGGTTAATAGCATATTCTTCCTAGATAGAGCATCAACAACAACATTCTCTTTTCCCTTTTTATAATTAATGATGTAAGGAAAAGACTCAATCAACTCAACCCATTTAGCTAATCTTCTATGCAAGTTTGATTAAGCTTTCAAGTATTTCAATGCTTCATGATCAGAATGTATGATGAATTCCTTTGGCCACAAATAATGTTGCCAAACCTCAAGTACTCTAACAAGTGCATACAATTCTTTATCATAGATTGAATAATTCAAACAAGCACCAGTCAATTTCTCAAAAAAAATAAGCTATAGGCCGACCCTCTTGCATCCAAACGCCACCTATGCCTATACCACTAGCATCACATTCAACTTCAAATTGCTTCGAAAAATCAGGTAATGCAAGCAATGGTGTAGAAGTAAGCAAACGTTTCAATGTATCAAATGCAGTGTCTTGGGTCGCGCCCCATACAAAAGGAACACCTTTCTTTGTCAAATCATTTAATGGTGCAGCTATGGTGCTAAAATCTTTCACAAAGCGCCTATAGAAACTAGCAAAACCGTGGAAACTACGCACTTGACTTACATTCATTGGAGTAGGCCAATTCTGAATTGATTCAATTTTAGATTGATCTACCTCTACTCCATGCTTAGAAACAACAAATCCTAGGAATATGACCTTATATTTTGTAAATGTACACTTCTCAAGATTAGCATATAGTTTATTATCACGTAACACTTGCAAAACTTGTCTAATATGAGTGCAATGTTCAGATTCGGTGTGGCTGTATATGAGTATATCATCAAAGTAAACAACCACAAAACAACCAATAAATCCTCTCAAAACATGATTCATCAAACGCATGAAAGTACTAGGTGCATTAGTAAGACCAAATGGCATGACTAACCACTCATACAAGCCAAATTTAGTTTTGAAAGCAGTTTTCCATTCATCCCCTTCTTTCATCCTAATTTTATGATAACCACTACGCAAGTCAATTTTAAAGAAAACAGCAACACCACTCAATTCATCTAGCATATCCTCTAAGCGTGGAATCGGATGACGATATCGAATAGTGATGTTATTAATTGCTCTGCAATCAACAGACATGCGCCATGTACCATCTTTCTTAGGAACTAAAATAACAGGAACAACACAAGGGCTAAGAGAGACACGAATGTACCCTTTATCCAGCAACGCTTGTACTTGCTTCTGAATTTCCTTAGTTTCTTCGGGATTAGTCCTGTAGGGTGCACGATTGGGAAGTGTGGCGCCAAGAATCAGATCCACTTGATGTTCTATACCACGCAATGAAGGTAAACCTGCGGGTACATCTTCTGGAAACACATCCCCAAAGTCCTGCAAAATAGAAGAGACACCAAGAGAAATTGGGGTCATATCGTTAGAAACCAATACCTCGCCCTTATACATGAGCACAAGCGACATGGCTGTAGGATCCTCACGAAACTCTCTCATATCCTCTTTGGTGGCTAGTATCAATAACCCAGACACTCTCTCACTTTTTGTTATATCACTCAATTTAGGCTCAATTACATCAGGAACAGCTGTCACACAATCTCGCTGAGTGGTAGTATCTTCATTCAAGTTAACCTCTATCTTCTCGCGAGAATCATTCACAATTTCTTGTGGTGTCGTTGGCTTCATAGTAATCTTCTTTCCTTTGAATTCCAAGTGATATGTATTGGCTCGGCCATTGTGTTGCACATGGAGATCATAGAGCCAAGGCCGACCCAATAGTAGGTGACAAACAGTCATAGGAACCACATCAAAATCAATAGAATCTTTGTATGGCCCTATTTTAAAATTCACACGTACCATATAATTTACCTTCATCTCATCATTGTTGCTCAACCATTGTATGTAGTATGGCTTGGGATGAGGTAAGTATATCAAATTCAGTTTGGCACATAGTTCCTTAATTGCAAGATTTCTGCAGCTACCTCCATCAACAATGACCTTGCAAGCTTTGTTTGGTCCAACTAGAGCTTTTGTTTGGAACAAGTTGCAACGCTGGGATTCCTCAACCGGTTGCACACTAAGTACACGTGAAGATACGACAATAGTGGGTGCATGCTCAGCATATGCATCAGCACCATCCTCGCCGTCATCAATATCATCATCAGAAGCTTCATCTCCACTTTCTACTTCACCTTGTTCATTAACAATCATAACCTTGTTGTTTGGACAATCTTTCTGGTAGTGCCCTCTACCTCCACAAGTATGGCACACCACATCACGCGTACGTGCCGTAGATATGTTGGAACCCGAGCTAGCAGCAGGAGCAACGGGTTTTCGAGCATTAGAACCAAGCGAAGGTGTACTTGCTGGTTTGGCCGATGGGGTAAATGGAGCAGCAGCTGGTGGTGCCGCTGTAGGAGGAGTAGATCTGGCCGAAAATCTGCTGGAGGATGGAAAACGAGCGCGTGACTTCGCCTCTTCTGCCAACTGGGATTCGGCCTCTCTAGCATGGTGCAATAGCTCATTCATGGTCTCATACTTGTGATGACGAACTATGCTCTTGATTGGCAACTTCAGATTGTTTAGGAATCACTGCATGGTCATCTCAATAGACTCACGAATTCTAGCACGCTGCATAAGCAGCTCCATCTCCATGTAGTACTCATCAACTGTCATGGTTCCTTGCTTCAATTGCGTTAATTTATCAAAACCTGATCGCAAGTAGTTGGTTGGTACAAAACGAGCCTTCATGATTTGCTTCTTCTCGCGCCAATCCATCACAGGAATTTCATTGTACTCCCTCCTATGTTGCACAAGAGCATCCCACCAACGCAAAGCATAACCATCAAATTCAGATGCTGCAAGCTTGACCTTCTTATCTTCTGGATAGTCAAATAAGCGCCAGAGTTTCTCAATCTTCAACTCCCATGTGAGGTAGTCTTCAGGATCAATGGAACCATCAAACTTAGGAATTGAGAATTTTGGCTTTCCCAAACCATCATCAGCAGCTTGGTTGGGCACATGTTGAGCACACCCAAGAGGGGCAAACCCACGACCATGATCAAGTGCATGGGCAGGGGGAATAGCACGTCCCCTGCCAACATGTGGAGCAACATCCACAGCGCTACCCTCATCAAAATCATCAAAGGCATCATCATGTTGAGGATCTTCCCTTCTATGTAAAGCGACTGTCAAACCCTCAATGGAACGCTGCAAAGTGGTGACACTGACATTGAGCATAGCCACTTGCGTTTGAATAGTATCAACCGTTCCAACATGCTGATCCAATCTCATATTCATATCCTGGAGATTCTTGTCAATGGCATCTGTCGTGTTAGTAAAGACACGTGTCAAGTGGGACTTCAAAGCCTCATATTCACGCCAATTAACAAGCTCCTCATCATTCTTTTTCTGCATCACAACATCATCATCACTAGAAGACATGATTAGTAGGTTAGTGCAAAAATCAAAATCTGTATGGTGGAACTCTCACAGCTCACTCACAACTAATAAGAAAGGAGATCTTACCGTTCCAAAGTGAATAGAGATGCTCTACCAACGAAATCAAAAACTGATGCACTGATGTGATGAAGTGAATATCAAAGGTATAGAGAACGATCACAGGGCACACAGGTTATTTATGGTGGAGCTGTAGGTATGGTATCCTAACTACACCGCAAACAAGTCCTAGTGTTGATCGTCTTTCCTAAACCTAATATGGGGTGGCCTGATCTTCTCAGCAAGCACTTGTCGATGATATGGTGGATGATAGATAACTAGTGCGTAGCTATGATCTCTCCCGCTCGATCCCTAATGCCAGTGCAACAGATCTCGAACCTTGTAGGATATTCACAACACCACACTCTTGCGCATGCAGCCGTGACCTTGAACGGTAGTATGCAATCTACTAATTCCCAATGGAACAACAGATCACACTCAATTATAGTTGCTAATTCGAACACAGGGTAATTCCAGAGGTTCTATGAAAGAAACATCTCCAAAATATTTTAATGTGGTCTAAACCCTAACTTGTGACGGCCACAGAGGTTTATATGAGGGCTGGGGCATCCTCCCCTCTAAACGGGCCTAAAAACAGCCATATCTTGGCCCAAACTGACTCGGTTTGACTCAAACTGATACATACCGACCCATATATGGGTTCGGCCTTATTGGCACGCAGTCCAAACGTCGTGGAACACCTCAAACATGTAATTCTTGGTGTGCCATCTCTCTCTCTCTTGCTCATACGTGATTTCCTCATTGCCTCCTAGCACGCATGCCTCCCGCTCCTCCCTCGCGCACTTGTTGATATTGGAAATCAGCGCTTATCCTTCTTGCTACAACTCTTGTGTTATCAATAAACCTGATCATACAAAGATGCATAGGCTTAGGTAGTATAAAGTTCTCATTAAGTAAAACATCAGGTTCAATTAGGAATGAATTCACCTGATAGTCATTATTGATTTGACTCAATATTTCCTTCTAGTTCAGATGTAATCATCATAATCCCTGTATATATCCTCATCATCCTCCCTTTCTTCATGAAAAGCCGTCCTTGGCTTTAGGTAAGCTGAAAGTGGGAGAAACAAAAAGAACAACGTGTATGCAAAGTATATGTATATATAACATGTTGTGTTATTGTTGTTCACATGAAAAGTATGTCCAGTATACATCAAGCAACTTAAATTGCAGGTATAAGTGAAGTACAAAGAATCATGATCATGGTGAAAAACAACTAAATAGATAGTCTTGTTCTTCAATATTAAATTCAGTGTTCTCAAAGAAGATCTATGATCAAATTTGTGAACAAGATCAAACCAATTCAATATGTCTGAAGACCAAATTGAATCATGCCATGCTTCAACTGCGCTACTTTGATTATTATGAACATGATCATGTTGTCCAGTATGTAAGATACAACTCAATTTGCAAATATCAAGGAAGTCTAAAGTAGTAACATAACTAGACAAAGACTTTTGGGACAAACACAATGAATATGAAAACTTGGGTTCTATTCTAGCAAGATCAACTAGACCAGAATGTATTTCCATAATATCTCGAACATGAACTATTGTCCCATAGCAAATATTTTGTGACACATTGCATATATGGCTAAAAACAGCTTGTTTCAGTTTAGTGATTCTATCACAAGTAATGCATATGTGATCCACGAGAAAATTTTCATCGATGCTATATTCACCAATTAGATTGAAAGTGAAACAAAGAGGATATGTGCTAGAATTCAGAAATGAAATTTCAGAAATCTTATCCATAGCACAACTCATACTCATAGGTTCATTTAGCATGATGAAATACACAATATCAGCAGGTGGTATTCGAGCAAGTATTTCTTTATGTGTAATCAGTAACACATGATCAAAATTGGAATTTGGTAAACTATCACATGGTGCTGAAACAGTAGTGTAAGGAAAATCACAAGGAGGCTTCAGTAAAGGAATAGACTCACAATATGTCGCACATGTTGGCTGAAGCTCCAAATCAGTACCAATGTCATCAACAATCTCCTCAGTTGTAGTAGGTACTAAAACATCCTCCGCAAGTGAAAATGCACAGTCCGACGATGCAGGTTGTAAAATAGATTGCTCCCTTTCTTCAAAAGCAACCTGCATAGCACAAGAAACAATACCAGGAGTAGAGATGATTACATTAGTAGAAATATCCTCACATGTATTAGCATCTACTGCACTGATGTTTTATTTTTCTCTCATACTCTTAGAATGGATGCTCTCAACCTCACGTTTAGTGGAATCACACAGCTCACTTTTGATAACACTCTCACTCAGCTTGGCTATGTGGCTCTCATTGTCACATGGGTTGTAATGCACACCGTGTTCAAGATGACAAATAATAGAATTGTCACCATTCATCATGACCTTGTACTTAGAAGACAAACTGAACTCTTTTGTCCTCTCCTTGCGAAGAAGATCATACTCATGAAATTTGTCGGCTGAAATCCTGAGCATAGCACGCCTCTTCATGTTCCATTTGAAAGAAATCCTTCCAACAATAGGACATATTTGAGCGTCAAACCTTCTGTTCCAAGGTTCTCCCAATAGTATGTGACAAGAATCAAGTGGTATAGGAGATACATCACAGCGCACAATCTCAGTATGCTCTTTAAAAGTCATAGGAACATCAGCGGTGTGTGAAATCAGCAATGTGCCATATGATGAATGCAATAGATATGGCACCGCACGAGCACTTGTGGGCAGTTGCAGCTTTTGTACAACTTCAACGCTGACCAAATTAAGAGTAGAGTTGCTATCAATGATAATGGAAGCACATTGCTCACCAATCATCACACTATGGTGGAAAAGACCATCACCATCAAGAATACCGCGTTCTTCCTTCCACAAAGTTCCACTACAATGCCAATTGTCGAAGAATTTGTAACTGTAGGTCTCCACATTATTTGTAACATCACCTGCCTCCAATTTCTGCATGACATCAACACTACTAGAAGACATGATTAGTACATTAGTGCACAAATCAAAATCAGTATGGTGGAAACTCTCACAACTCACTCACAACTGATAAGAAAGGAGATCTTACCGTTCCAAAGTAAATAGAGATGCTCTACCAAACGAAATCAAAGACTAATGCACTGATGTGATGAAGTGAATACCAAAGGTATAGAGAACGATCACAGGACACACAGCTTATTTATGGTGGAGCTGTAGGTATGGTATCATAACTACACCGCAAACAAGTCCTAGTGCTGATCGTATGACAAAGACCAACGGAAACACACACGGTGGAGATAAAAGGGGCAATTGCAACTATGAAAATGAGCTCAATAAAGTGAGGTATGTCGGAGGAACGCTCGTGTTGCAATGCACAAGGAGAGATGCTAGTAATGTCTCAACGAAACGGGCACAAGATTGCTAAACTGAGTAGCCCGCAGAGTACTAAGCACGCTAGTCTCGTAGGATAGTTTTAGATACAAAGAAAGGCTTACTAAGGCTCACAAGGATAGGTACGCTATGTGGACTCAGTAAAAAAATAAACAAAAAAAGAAAAAAATTGACCTGAGAATTGGTCTTTGGCACGGTAGAAAAAAGGCCCAAAATCCTGCCGTGGCAGGATGTCGGCAGACACAAAAATTTCTTGTACGAGGACAGACTTGTCTGTGGTCAGGCGAGGGGTCCGATTTTTTTTTGCCTGCCTGACTCTCACGCTAGGGGGCAGACCACCTCTGTGGTTAGGCGAGAAGCAGCGATCCAATTTTTTTTCTCACGCACGACTCAGGTGGGACTCCGGCTAGGAATCGTGTTGCCCTTTTTTCTCTTTACTTCAACGTGAAGCAAGCTCAGTACAGCTAACAGCTAGATAGAGATTGATTTTGACTTCTTTTTTTTAGTAGATCACGTATGACCACAGAAGTGTCTGTGGTCAGGCGCGAGGCAGCGAGCCGAATTTTTTCTTTTTTCTCGCGAGTGCTTGCTCACGTACTTGTCTGCTATCGAACAGATCTAGCGATCGCATTTTTTTTCTTCACGTACCTTGATTCAGGGATGCAGGTGGAGATCGATCAGCTATTTTTTTCTCCAAAACGGATCTACAACTTGGGAGAACAACTAGAAAATATATCTAGTAGATCTAAAACTCAAGAACACAATGAACAGTCTAGAAATAGCCTAGGGACTCCGACAACGGATCAAAAACACACGAAAACTAGAACAAAACTACGACACGGATTTAGAAGAAAGGCTACACAAAAAGACTACGACCAGCAACTAGAACTCACGAACAGTGTTATCTAGGCTATGGCAAATAACTATAAACCCTAATCTTTTTGTGTGGCTTTTTCTATATAGAACGAAAACAAGAACTAATATACGGATGGATTTGTGGATGCTCACCGAGTAAACACTGGCTCTGATACCAAGATGATATTGCTCACCGAGTAAACCCAGCGCTCTGATACCAAGATGATATGGGGTGGCCCAATATTCTCAGCAAGCACTAGTCGATGGTATGGTGGATGATAGATAACTAGTGCGTAGCTATGATCTCTCCCGCTCGATCCCTGATGTCAGTGCAACAGATATCGAATCTTGTAGGATATTCATAACACCACACTCTTGCGCACGCAGCCATGACCACGAACGGTAGTATGCAATCTATTAATTCCCAATAGAACAACATATCACACTCAATTATAGTTGGTAATTTGAACACAGGGTAATTCCAGAGGTTCTATGAAAGAAACATCTCCAAAATATTTTAACGTGGTCTAAACCCTAACTTGTGATGGCTACAGAGGTTTATATGAGGGCTGGGGCGTCCTTCCCTCTAAACGGGCCTAAAAGTAGTCATATCTTGGCCCAAACTGATTTGGTTCGACTCAAACTGATACATACCGACCCATATATGGGTTCAGCCTTATTGGCACGCAGTCCAAACGTCGTGGAACACCTCAAACATGTAATTCTTGGTGCGCCATCTCTCTCTCTTGCTCATACGTGATTTCCTCATTGCCTCCTAGCGCGCATGCCTCCCGCTCCTCCCTCGCGCACTTGTTGATATTGGAAATCAGCGCTTATCCTTCTTGCTGCAACTCTTGTGTTATCAATAAACCTGATCATACAAAGATGCATAGACTTAGGTAGTATAAAGTTCTCATTAAGTAAAACATCAGGTTCAATTAGGAATGAATTCACCTGATAGTCATTATTGATTTGACTCAATATTTTCTTCTAGTTCAGGCAGTCAGAATCATCATAATCCCTGTATATATCCTCATTGGACTCCGACAATGGATCAAAAATAGACGAAAACTAGACAAAACCTACGAATCAGATTTAGAAGAAAGGCTACACAAAAGGATTACGATCAGCAACTAGAACTCACGAACAGTGTTATCTACGCTATGGCAATGAACTACGAATGCTAATATTTTTGTGTGGCTTTTTCTGTATAGGAAAAAACAACTAATCTATGGATGGATTTGTGGATGCTTACCGAGGCAACACTGGAAAGCTGATACCAAGATGATATGGGGTGGCCCGATCTTCTCAGCAAGCTCTTGTTGATGATATGGTGGATGATAGATAACTAGTGCGTAGCTATGATCTCTCCCGCTCGATCCCTGATGCTAGTGCAACAGATCTCGAACCTTGTAGGATATTCACAACACCACACTCTTGCGCACGCAGTCGTGACCATGAATGGTAGTATGCAATCTACTAATTCCTAATGGAACAACAGATCACACTTAATTATAGTTGATATATTCCAACATAGGGTAATTCCAGAGGTTCTATGAAAGAAACATCTCCAAAATATTTTAACGTGGTCTAAACCGTATGTTCGGGGGATACACCTGGTTAGGGTCACGCCGGGATATAAAGGCCGAGTTAGCCGAGGTACGGCAAGGTCAAAGCGAATGCTGGCCGAGTTACCTCAAGGCAGGCCGAAACTCGGGGTAACCCGGACCAGGGGATGTCCACCTAACCGAGTCTCATCCGACTTAAGCCATAAGTCGGATAGATGAATCTAACTTGTATGCAAGAACAGGTCTGGCCGGATCAACTATGATCCGGGTCATAGCAAGCTTCTAGGAGAAGGAAGGTACCTCGCTGGTCAAAAGTAACCCCGGTACGCACAGCATGAGCGAAGCGGACATGGGCAGGACCACTGAGGCGTGGCCGACAAAGGTGACGCAGGCGCCACAGAGGCTCACGTAGCCTCTGCATGGATGACGCGGGGGAAAAGCGACCCGATCGGGTTACTATTTTGGGAGGAGGCATATTCCCAGGAATATGCCTCCACGTATGCCCTAAGTGGAGACCTAGCCACCCCTATATAAGGAGGGCTAGGGCCTCTGTAGAAAGGGTCGAGTTTTACTAGGTTGGTCTAGGAAGGGTTGATCTCTATTGGCTAGATTTTACTTGGTTCCCGAGGGCTAGCTAGCGGTGAGAGTAAGAGAGTTCCTTCTAACTCCTCTCTCCAATACATCTCGAGGAGCACTTGTAACCTTGGAAGTGAATCGAATACAAAACTTCTGCGTGTGGAATCACCACACTATCCCTCCCTGGATTCCCCTAGTGCAATTAGTCCCCACCTTTAGCCTATCCATGGCATCTGCCGTGACACCACCGTGACACGTAACTTGTGACGGCTACGGAGGTTTATATGAGGGCTGGGGCATCCTCCCCTCTAAACGGGCCTAAAAACAGCCATATCTTGGCCCAAACTGACTCGGTTCGACTCAAACTGATACATACCGACCCATATATGGGTTTGGCCTTATTGGCACGTAGTCCAAACGTTGTGGAACACCTCAAACATGTAATTCTTGGTGCGCCATCTCTCTCTCTTGCTCATACGTGATTTCCTCATTGCCTCCTAGTGCGCATCACTTGTTGATATTGGAAATCAGCGCTTGTCCTTCTTGCTGCAACTCTCCTCCTCCTCGCTCAATGCTTGTGTTATCAATAAACCTAATCATACAAAGATGCATAGAATTAGGTAGTATAAAGTTCTCATTAAGTAAAACATCAGGTTCAATTAAGAGTGAATTCACCTGTTGCTCAATCAGCTTTGCACGAGCTCTTGTAATGGGTCCAATCCTAATTTCATTGGACTTGTTCTTTGCAGCAACATCTTCATTGTGAATAGGAGTAGGAGATAGTGGAATAGTATGGATGTCCTCATCAGCATGGCTGTAGGATCCTCACGAAACTCTGTCAAATCTTCCTTGGTAGCTAATATCACTAGACTAGGACCTCTCTCACTTTTCGTTATATCACTCTTTTTGGGCTCTATTAAATCATGTACAGCTGCAACACTATCTCGCATATCTATATATGTATCCTTCACGTTTACTTCTGTCTTCTGACGAGACTCATTCACAATTTTCTATGGTGTCATTGGCTGCAAATTAATCTTTTTTCCCTTGAACTCCAAGTGATATGTATTGGCACGGCCATTGTGTTGCACATGACAATCATAAAGCCAAGGCCGACCCAATTATAGATGGAAAACATTCATAGGAACCACATCAAAATCAATAGAATCCTTGTATGGCCCTATTTTAAAATTCACACGTACCATATGGTTTACCTTCATCTCACCATTATCACTCAACCGTTGTATGTAGTATGGCTTGGGATGAGGCAAATAAGTCAAATTCGGCTTGGCACATCACTCCTTACTTGCAAGATTTCTGCAGCTACCTCCATCAATGATTACCTTGCAAGCTTTGTTAGGTCCAACGAGTGCTTTGGTTTGGAACAAATTGCAGCGCTGAGAGTCAACAATAGGCTGCACACTAAGTATATGTGGAGAGACCACTATCAGGCGCATGCTCAGGGAAGGCATCCATACCGTCCTCGCTGCCATAACCATTGTCGCCATGAGTATCAACATCATCTCCACTCTCATACTCTCCTTGTTCATTGACAAACATCACCTTGCGGTTTGGAAAATCTCTCTTGTAGTGTCCTCTTCCTCCACAAGTATGGCACTCTACATCGCGCGTACACGCAGTTGACATATTGGAACCCGAGCTAGCAGTAGGAGCAGCGGGCTTCCGAGCATTGGAACCAAAATAAGATGTGGGAGCAAGCTTGTCCGATGGTAAAGGGAGGCTAGCAGCCGCTGTAGGTGGCGCCGTAGGTGGTGGCGGTGTAGACCTGGCCGCAAAATGACTGATAAACAGAAAGCTCGCACGTGACCTAGCTTCTTCAGCTAACTGTTATTCGGCCTCTCTAGCATGGTGCAATAGTTCATTAATAGTCTCGTACTTGTGATGACAAACAATGCTCTTGATTGGTAGCTTCAAATTGTTGAGAAATCACTGCATGGTCATCTCAAGGGATTCACGAACTCTAGCATGCTATATAAGCATCTCCATCTCCATGTAGTACTCATCAACTGACATGGTTCCTTTTCTCAACTGAGTCAACTTGTCAAAAATAGATCGTAAGTAGTTGGTGGGTACAAAGCGATCCTTCATAATGCGCTTCATCTCGCGCCAATCAAGAGCATTGTCCTCCCTTCTATTCTGCACAATAGCATCCCACCAGCACAAAGCATATCCATCAAATTCTGATGCTGCAAGCTTGACCTTCTATCTTCTGGATAATCAAACAATCGCTAGAGCTTCTCAATCTTTAACTCCCATGTGAGGTAATCTTCATGATCAAGTGAGCCATCAAAGTTGGGAATTGAGAATTTTTTCTTTCCCAAAGCATCATCAGAATCTTGGTTCGGAACATGTTTAGCACGCCCAAGAGGATCAAAACCACGTGCATAAGCAGGTGCAGCAGCAGGCACAGGCGCAGGGGGATTGGCATGTGAACACCCAGATTTTTAAGTCCAGATGCCTGTTATGCCGTACATCGTAATCCTAGGAATACCATTTTTGTGAGACATAACATAATTGATAGCACAGTACCTCATCAATTACAAACCATAATAGTCTTACAAATAGTTGATCTCGTGATCTATTCTTAATACACATCAAAGCAGCGGAAATAAACATAGTAGAGACTCCATATTCATTGTCATAGGCAATGTTGACGATGGGAGATGATCCTAGTTATCATAGACATCCTGTTGTCCGTCCTCCGAATAGTCCTCTTCATAGTCTGGCCATGGGAATAGCCAGGGACAAAGCCATGAGTACTCTTAAAGTACTCGCAAACTATCACTAATGCAAGTAAGACAATTCTAGTAGGAGTCCTAATCTCTAGGCTTGTTTGCAATAAGCTAGTTTTATTGTAGAAGTACTTAGTAGTGAAGACCTATTTTAGTTATCTAGATTACTCAAGTGGGAACCTAGTTTTCATTTCCACAACCCTGTTGTGGTCAAGTCAAAGTCATATTTCAAGTCACAAGTCATTTTGAAAACATCTGACAACATAATAGTATGGCCATCCATACGTCCATGACCATGAACGCGGCTATTCGAATAGTTTGACACTCTGCAGAGGTGGTACACTTTCACCACAAAATTCGATACATCCGTTAGGAATAGCCCCGAATCATCATACTTGGTATGCGGATAATCAATCCTAACGTTTCAATTACACACCCTAGTATAGGCACCTCCCCTATGAGCTTGGCCTCCCAGCCATGGCCATCCGCCATCCTGGGAACTGCATAGGTGGACATTCATAGTCACAAGGTAGCCTCAGCTTAACCTCTTTTCCGTGAGGGAACCCATACTAAGACACATAAACTTCCAGTTAAGCCCTACCCAAATCAGGTATTGTGGTTGTACGGTAAAGCTGGAATGGTATCGCATCCAAACCCAACCATAAGTTTTTATTCAAAGTCAAGGCACATGCCTCATTCAACATCATCTTCAAGTCAGGTGTTTCATAACCCATGTCAAAACATTTCAATAGAAAGACTCATCATTCTAAGGTTTTCATAATCATTTGCTCGAAGTGTTTTCCCATCTAAAGTGATCCCGATTAGTTTAACACTAGCAACTATCAAGGAGGGTGTCATTATTGAGGGGTGATAACCAAGTGTAACTACCTAAGCCTAGTTCTATGCTCTTGATGGCATCTGTCCTCTTTTCCACTAATCACCAATAATTAACTATTCAAGAAACTTTGGTAAAGGGAAAAAATAAAGCTTGTAGGTAAAACTTGGGATTGGTATAATCAAGATTGCATCATAATAACATGCATAGTGTATCTTGCATAGGTTAGCTTGCATAGTGGATCTTGCCTTGGTTGGTACAGTTGTCGAAGTTCTCCTCTTCTTCTTTGTAGAATTCTTCCTCCTCATAGCCCGGGTTGGTACTAGCGTCTATAAATAAATACGAGGTACACAATAACCAAACAATACTTAGCAACTTCTATTTAGCACACAAAGTCTCACACTAGATGATCTAGCATCATATCAATCCCCGCGTGAATTAGTGACATAGTCTTATTTATCTTATTTTGGAAATGCAATTTCTACTCATTGAAAATACTTAAGATTTACTATTCTCCAATTATAAAATATGGGATCATGTCGACACATGTCATCACCACATATTCCAATACTTGGGAATGTGATTTAAAGTAGATGGCATATATTACAAAGTTAATATTGCTATTTAATATAATTAAAATGACTAGAAATGACTATATAGCCATTGTTTTAATCTTAGCCCATGACTACTGCATGTAAAACTAAATATATTTACATATTTAAATAGATCATGGAAAATGTGATTTTTTGACAGTTGGAATCACCTCAAAAGCATTTATGGTTGATTTTAGAAAAATATTTGAAGTTCAAAAAGTCATTGTCTTGTTATTTTTACTATGGGTGATCTATAAATTCAAACTTTTTGAATCCAATGTGAGTGTTTAGAGATTTTCATTTCCTTTTTAACAAGATTGGAATAATGCAATTTGGTTTAGTGAATCTTCTTTAATTCAATTTCAAAGTCACCTAAAGAATAGGGTTTTGGAGATAAAAGAAAAATCTAGATTTGAATTGCTGGGCGTGCGCGGGAACTATACTGGGCCGGCCCAACTACACAGCGCGTGCAGTGGGCTTCACTTGCGCTGGCACCACGTGTTAACGACTGGTCTAACGCGAAGCAGTACGCGCTAATCCTAGCCGCACGATTAGAGCACGATCGACGGCTCAACGTCATCGTCTCCCTCACACGACGCACACGGGATTCAACCCTAGCTCTACGGCGAGGGTCGTCGGGGGCTTACCAGGGCTCCAGCTAGGTATGGCGGTGTGGTCGAATGAAATGGTCAACGACGGCGGTTCGAACGGTGGTCGTGGCGGCTCATGGGGCGGCTCCTAGCGCTGGCTCCACTCCACCACTGCGGCGGCGAGCTCCGGTGAAATTCCTACGCTGCCTGCTTCGTCTTCCTCCCGAGATGGGTCAGAGAGGTTGCTGGGTGAGAGGTGAGTCGAGTGGGTGTGTTTTGAGGCAAGAGGCAGGGTCTATTTGTACCCCGGTGAAGGGAGCATTGGGGCATGACTCGGGCTCGTCGGCGACATCGTTAAAGTGATATGTGGGCATGACAGAGGGTGTAGGTCGATGCAGGGCTCCTTGGCGATCATCATGCACATAGTGGCACGGCGAGGTGTGGTCTCAATCAGTTAGGGACATCCATTCCATCCTCGGGTACCGCGGGCGTTCGTCACGGCGTACGGTAGTTACAGGTCTCACGGGGTCAAGAGGGCATGTCTGGGAGGTTGCTGGCATCACAGTGAGTGCATTGATGCGAGGGGAGAGCGAGGCGCGGTGTGGTTGCATGGGATGGATCGGCGCTCTGGCGTGCGCGTGGCATGGCGGACAAAGAAATGGGAGTGGCTGTGCTGACGTCTCCACGGGCTGGCGTTGGTCGTGGCGTACACAGGCGGGTGCGGTGATGTCACGGCTAGCTCCTAGATGTCATGGGCGAGGGTGGTGAGGCGTGTAGCGTCTAGTCCATGTCGGGTCGGCGTGGTGAGCTCGGGTACGAGTTTGCACTAGTCAATTGGTCGAGTGAGCGAGGCTCAACTACACGGGCTAGTACTAGGGTGAGTGTCAGCGAGTAGTGGAGGCCGAGTATGGTACAAATATGATCACAAGAATGATCTAAACAGTGTGGAGTTGGTAGCTTTGTACTGTGCTCGAAAGGTGTTCGATCAAATGGCTGCAAGAGAAAAATATTTGAATTTTCAAAAAAAATTGGTGGGTTTGCTGATCATAAGCTTGAGAGTCTCTGGTTGCAAAAGTTTGCCAAGTGGAGAAAGTTTGGATGGTTTTGGAAAAGTTGCTATCTTGATGCACACACCAGATTCAAATTTAAAAAATCCCTCAAATTAATTTGAATTTGTTCTGGTAAGTTTTGAAAGCTCACTGTGTTTATTGTCACTTGGTCTAGCAAGGTGAGAAAAGAAATAGAATTGTTTCTGTTTGAAATTATTTAATAGAGATGCGCAAAGTGAGCTAAGTGTTAACATTTGCAAAAATGACCATTAGCTCATATGCTTTATATTTTGATTTTCATTTGCTTTGGTTTGGTTTTGATTTAACCTAGATGATCTTGTTTTGATCTTTAAATCAATTCTCATCATTTATAACAAGCAAACATGGCATAACATGCATTCATACATCATTAACAAACACACACTTGCATTCATAGTTTTTAAAATTAAAAGTTTTTGTTAACCCTAATTTTAGGGTTGATTGGAAATTGATATTCTCCTTTTTAATAATTTTGAGATGTTACATGGCACGTCCCCTGCCATGATGTGGTGCAACACCATCCGCACTACCTTCATCCTCGTCATCAAAAACAACATCATGTGGGTGTTCCTACCGTTGCTGAATTGCTACTGTTAAGCCATCAATGGAATGCTTCAAAGTTGCGACATTGGTATTGAGTGCAGACACTTGTGTTTGAATGTTAGTGACTGCACCGACATTCTGGTCCACGACCATTTGCACGTCCTAGATGTTCTTGTCAATGGCATCTGTTCTGTGAGTAAACGCACACATCAAGTGAGATTTCAACGCCTCATATTCGCGCCAAGTAACAAGTTCCTCATCTTTCTTTTTGTGCGACCCAACATCATCATCAGTAAAAGACATGATTAGTAGGTTAGTGCAAAAAATCAAAATCAGCTTGGTGGCACACTCACAACTGACAACAAAACGAATCTTACCGTTCCAAAGTGAATAGAGATGCTTTATCAAACGAAATCAAAGACTGATGCACTGATGTGATGAAGTGAATATCAAAGGTATAGAGAACGATCACAGGGCACACAGGTTATTTAAGATGGAGCTCTATGTATGGTATCCTAACTACACCGCAAACGTCCTAGTGCTGATCATTTAAAAACCCAAGAAACACACATGGTGGAGATAAACGTGGCAAAGCAACTTATGAAAAAGAATATTGCAATGCACAAGAGAGACGCTAGTAAAAGCTCAAAGTAAACATGCACAAGATTGCTCAATCTACAAGTTCTATGATCAACCAGGCCTCCAATAATCCACACTTTGATATCTCTTTTTTTGTCACGCTTGTAGTTCTTTTCTTTTTTTTTGATTTTTCAACTATATGACTCAATGCAAACGAGTGCAGCAACTTATAACAAAACTGGGCCGGATAGTCCGGTTAAATTGCACCGGAGCCTCCGGTCGGGCCGGATAGTCCGGGATATATCAGCCGGATAGTCTGTTTTTTCCTGTCAAAAATTTCTGCACTTTGAAACCCTAATGATCAGCCTGTCGGAGCAAAGCAACTAGTCTCATGGGTACGTTCCTAGGCACGGATGTTGTAGATAGGCTATGTCTATGGTATGCAAACAAAGGTACGCTATGTGGACTCGGACAAATGATGAAAACTTGCGGAAAACGGTGATGGTGGACACGGCAGAAAATAAGATCAAACGCTAAACCTATACACAAACGAAAACTAGAATCCTACGAGGAAAAACCTGTAGATCAGATCTACGAGAAGATACAATCAGCAACTAAAACTCGAAAACGATGCAATCTAGTCTATGGCAAATCTTTTTGTAAGGCTTTTTCTGTATAGGACGAAACAAAACTAATCTATGGATGGATTTGTGGATGCTCACCGAGTAAACGAGGAAATCTGATACCAAGATGATATGGGGTGGCCCGATCTTCTCAGCAAGCACTTGTCACTGGTGATAATGGTGGATAGATAACTAGCATGTAGCTATGAACTCTCCCGCTCAAACCCTGATGCCAATGCAACAGCTCTCGAACCCTGTGGGATATTCACAACACCATGCTCTTGCGCACGCAGCTGTCGACCACGAATGGTAGTTTGCAATCTACTAATTCCCAATGGAACAACATATCACACTCAATTGCAGTAGTATAATTCGATCATAGGGTAATTCTAGAGGTTCTTTGAACGAAACAACTCCAAAATAGTTTAAACATGGTCTAAACTCTAACTATGGGTCATCCCTGGGCTTATAAGGGCGGCTGGGGTGGCCAGAATCCGAAGCTAAACGCGTACGACTCAAAGTGATACAAACCGACTCGGACCGGATTCGGTCGGCAGGCGGACACTCCGGTTAGGCCGGACACTCCGGGTGGAGTGTGTCAGACAGTCTGGTCTGGTCAGAAACTTCAAATTTTTCGGTTGGTGTCCGTGTAGTGTCCGAACTGGCACACAGAATGTCCACACCAGCTCGTCTCTCGGCCGGGCAGACGATGCAGGTGGATCCGGCCGGATATCCGAGATCGTGGCGTTTTGCCTCCATCTTGATGATCTTCTCTTGCGCCTACCTCCTGCTCCTCCCTCGCGCATCCTTGCGTGATCATCATGCTGGGTCTCTCTTGTAGCCCTTCTCCTCCTCGCGCCATGCTTGTTTCTCCAACGAACTTGATCATACATAAATGCATAGACTTAGGCAGTATAAAGTTCTCATCAATTAAAGTACCAGATTCGTTTAGGAGTGAATTCACCTGTTGTTCAAGTAGCTTAGCACGTGCTCTTGTAACGGGTCCAATTCTAATCTCATTGGACTGATCCTTCTTTGCAACAGGTGGATCATATTCAGTAGTCATTGGGGTAGGTTTAATTGTAGGGATGTCCTCATCAGAAGGATATCTAGGTATCAATCCTAGATTAGATCTGTTTGTATACTTCTTCACCATCAAGTGAGAGTCTATAGAGTCCAAGGATGAATTGCGGACTTGTGGAACCATTAGCTTTAAGATCTGGCATAGTCGGCGCTTCCCCAACATTGTAAGGCATGAGTCATGCAAGAACTGGCAGCGCACATATTTCTATGGCCCAAATATTCCCTTGCCTAACCGTCTTGAGATGTATCCCAACTTCGTCGATGGAGCCACCGCTGAAGTGCCTGCCTAGAGACCGTAGCCTCCCTCGATCCGATGATGAAGCCAATTGTGCCATAAGGCGGATTGAATGGCTCGTGGACGGAGGTCTGACGCGCTTGGACCTAGACATGTGCTGGTTTGTTAGGCCGATCCAGCCTTTGCAGCATCGTGCTGAGTTGATGTACACGTACTCCTAGGACAGAAGGGACCCCATGCGAATTTCGCGAGACAACTTCTCCATGGACTCTGTCAAACTCCGGCTTAAGGACATCATCAAGGTGAAGGATAAGAAGCGTGGCGTCAAGATCACCTATGACATGTTTGACTACGACAAATGCCCAGAGGTAGCTTTTGTTTCCTTTGTTGCTCGTTTTATACTCTGAGGTTTTTCTGTCTTGAAGTTGTTAGTCTAACACTCCTTTGTTTCCTAGATGGCGACCTTGGTGGAAGATCAGATGGCCTCCCATGTCTATGATCCCAAGCTGAAGGATATCCAGGTGGTGTCCGATGATGACACCCCCAAGGATCAGCCAGCTCCGGCAGCACGAAAGCGGAAGAGCTCCACCTCTAACGCTGCTGTCGAGGCCAAGAAGAAGAAGAAATCAGAGAGTGGAGTCTCCAAACGATCCACCACTGCCTTAGAGGCGGAGAAGAAGAAATCCACTGGCATTCCCCTAACCAAGGCTCCTTCCGTCGCACCTTATTCAACTCCTATACTTATACTTTGTACATTTCAGGAGGAAAGCTGGTGTTAGCTTGAAGCGATCCTCCAGAGATGCTGGAGGGTCAAAAAACATTCGTGATATGCTGACCATGGATGTGGCCGCCAAGCCTTCTCCCGCTACTGCTCCCCCCACTCCTGCCGCCAATCCCTCTGCTGGTCCTACTGGGCCTTCGTCCCCCATCATCCCTAGGATCTCTGCCATGGAGACAGATGTCAATCCAATCATTGATATCTCAGGCTCTGTTTAGGTGGACATCGCTCCCAGTGGTCAGGCGACATAGGAGAGTACCTCCTCCAAAGTGGCTGAAGCTCAGGCTAAGGATGCCACCGAGAAAGGGAAACAAGTAATGAAAGGAGAGGAGGCGGAGGCAGTTGTGGCAACAGACAAGGCGGGAGCCTCTGAGCCATCAACTGCTATGCTAACATAGCAGGCGGCTAAGGCATCATCCATAACTTCAGCTACAACAACTCATCTGGCTGCGACTCCTCCGACGTTGTGCTTGGATGACCTTATTGCACAGGAAGATGTCGTGTATAACAATGCGGGCAAAAGCTTGATAAGTTTGGCCTGAGTGCTCCAAAAGAACCAAGTGTAGAACTTGTCCATGTAGCCCCCGAGTTTCTAGTTTAGAATGATAATTCCGACTAGACACTCTAAGAGAGAACACTAGTGGATTAAAATCTTATACTGTAGCCCCGAGCATGTAGCTGAAACTAGATAGTTCCGACTATATGCTCTAGAGAAACAACATGTTTACTTTTTCCAGAATGAGCATAGACGGAGGATAACCGCCAATGAGAGGTTTGCTGCCTTGCTGAAGGAACTGGACCTTGAATAGGGTAAAACAGCTCTCCTGAAGCAACAGATCAAAAATAGCCAGAGTATGTTTCTTTTAACAGCTCCTTACTTTTTCTCACGGATCCATTTCTGTAGTCTTCTCATAATGCATTCCTTTTTCCGTCTTACAGAGGCCATTTCCAAAGCCAAGAGCATCGTCGAGCAATCTAAGCATATTCAAGAGCTTGACGATGAGAATAAAATCTTAAAGAAAGACCTGGTTGATGCTGTCAAGGGCCATGAAGAGGCAATGAAGGCACTGTAAGAGTCTGCTAACGCCGAGATGCAGCGCCTGAAGAATGAAATTGCACAACTCAAGGAACAGAACCAAGCTGCCAAAGAGCAGAATGAGAGGAACCTTCAGATGTACAAGACAGTTTAGAAGGAGCAGGACATCTTGGCGGAGACTTGCAAGCAAGCTAAAACGAGCATCTTTTGGTAACTTTTCTCTGACTTTATCAATTATGTAGTTTGGACAAATGTTTGGTGTGCTTTATACGCATGATCCTTGTATCTTATGCAAACCGCAGCCCCCATTGGTTTGACCAACTTGGGTGAAGGTGCTTTGGATTCCAAGGAATGCATGATTCTTGCTGGCAACTTCGTCAGCACCGCCATTGCCCAGGCCAAGTAGATAGCCCAGCCTCTAGGAATAAACATCAAGGCGACAGACTCAATGGCCAAGTACTAGGAAATCCTGCGCCAAGCCCCCAAAAAAGTCAAGGACTAGAAAGCCTCTTGCGTCCGGGCTGGTGCAAGGATGACCTTGTCCTTGGTCAAGGCACACTATGACAACACCAACATCGATCTGGTGACCTTCGACATGCCCAAGCTGGACGAGGAAGGAAAAGAAATTGATAGCAAAGCTATTTGGAATTCCCTCGCCAACTTCGACACCAGAATTGCTAGAATGGTCAAGGCGGACGTCTTCGTGCCCACCGAGATCCTGGATGAAGACATGGCTTCGTCTGAGTCTAGCCCATCTCCTTCCGAGTTTGATGAGCTATCTCGGCCTGGCTCTCCTGTTGCTGATGATGCCACCATGAAGTCCCCTACAACAGAGCCATGAAAAACAATATTTGTATTAAATGTATCTCTACAATGTGTATGCGGAAAAACTTATGTGTTTTTTAAGGTGGAAAAACTTGTACTCAAGTTTCTTGCTACTTATCTGTTTCTAGCATGTATATATTTGTAAGCAAGTGCTGACTTATCATTATTCTGGTTCGTATGCTTGACCTTTCGTGAGATGGAAGACTCGCAGCACAAAAGTATGCCCTCAGGTGATGATGCTTAATAGCACCGTCAAGAACCTAAGAGCAAAATCGCCAGCTTTGAGTGCCGAGAAGTCACTACTCCGGAATCCACATAAAAACTTCAGAAAACATGTAGACCGGAAAACTTAAGCTAACACTCGTAGGAGGAATTTTCACAAGTGCAAATGCAAACTTGCGCATAAAGGATTTATATGATCAAAAAATGAACAACTAAGGCCCCCTTCTTTTCAGCTTCTTGGCGGATTCTCCCGAAGCTACCCTTCCAGAATCACATCTTCAAAAGTCGTTCAAATTTATTACCTAGTAGTTTCAACGTCAATTTAAAAGTATAAACGATTTTGGCAGATGAGATTCTGGGAGAAGCTGGTCGAGGGTAGCTTCTGGGAGAAGCTGGCCAAGAAGCTGAAAAGAAGGGGGCCTAAAGGAGGTAAAAGACTCAGAGAATATGAGTGAACCAAATGCTTTATTTCATTGATCTTATAAAAAACTTTTTACATTATATAAATGTGCTTAGTGTAAAAGGGACATAGTTGTGCTATGTTCCATGGCCAATCTGTCTCTAGGTAATCATCATTAGAGTCACGCTGCTTGCGCTTGCAATTTTTTGGCCTATCCTTCAACTCACGAATATCGACGAGGTAATAGGAACCATTTAGCAATGCTTTGCTTATGACGAACGGTCCTTCCCAAAGCGGGGATAGTTTGTGTGATTTCTCCTGCTTGAGTCTAAGCACGAGATCACCCTCTTTAAATGAGCAATGCTTTACATGGCGACTATGGTAGCCACGTAGCTTCTGCTGGTAAACGGCAGATCTGGCATGCCAGCACGTTCTCTTCCTCAAGTAGGTCCATAGATAGGCTTCTGGATTCTTTAGGGTCATCCTCCTCTTAGGCGGCGACTCTTGGTGCATCGTGGAGGATGTCGGATGGTAGGACGGCTTCTGCTCCATAAACCATGAAGAAAGGAGTCAAGCCAGTGGATCTGTTGGGTGTTGTTCGTAAACTCCACAAGACAGATGGTAATTCCTCCGCCCAGGCTCCAGGTGCTCTACGTAGTGGTGCTTCTAAGCATGGCTTGATTCCGTGCAGAATTACTCCATTGACCCTTTCAACTTGCCCATTTGACTATGGGTGTGCCACATATGCTAGGTCAAGGCGGATGCCTTTGTCATGACAGTACTCCTCAACTTCTCTGATAGAGAAATTTCTGCTATTGTCGGTGATGATGCTGTGTGGGAGACCAAACCTCACCACTAGATCCCGGACAAATTTCAGGGTTGTTGCCCTATCTAGCTTTCTAATGGGTTAAGCTTCAATCCATTTTGTGAACTTATCCACTACTACTAGCAAGTGTATAAATCCACAGGGTGTTGTCTGCAAAGGTCCCACCATGTCTAGCCCCTAGAATGCAAACGGGCAAGTTATTGGTATGGTTCACAGTTCTTCAGCTGGAACACTTGGTTGTCTTGCATAGAACTGACACCCAAGGCATGTTTGTACCAACTTGTCGGCGTACTCCTTGGCATTTAACCAGTAGAATCCTTTGTCGAAAACCCTTACCTACCAACGATCAAGGAGAGGCATGATGCTCGCAATCTCCGAGATGTATCTCTCTAAGGATTTCAATACCTTGCTGTTGGGAGACGTATCGAAGGAAAACTCATGTGGTACTTCTCTTATATAGCTGGCCGTTAATGATGACGTAGCCTTTTACTCTGTGTACTATTTGCCGGCTTTTGACTTCATTGGTGGGCAAAGTTCTGTCTTGTAGATAGTCCATGAACGGTTTCGTCCATGCCGGAGGGGTCACTGTTACTATGTTAACGAATGAGTCCACTCTATCCGGGTTGTCAGGTTCCGCTCCCTTCACGGATGAGGTCCATAAAAGTTCTAGGAAAACGCCTAGCGGAATTGGTTGGTGGGCTGACCCAAGCTTTGACAACAGATCTACCGCCTCATTTTACTCCCTTTTGACGTACTTGACTTCGTAGCCGTCGAAGCACTTGGCTATTTCGTCTACTTCGTCTCAATATGCCGCCATCATAGGGTTCCGTGCGTTCTAGGTGCTAGCTACTTGCTAGGCAACCAAGTCAGAATCTCCATAGCAAACTATGCGCTTGATGCCAATATCCTTGGCTACTCGTAGTCCGTGAATGAGGGCCTCATATTCCGCCATGTTATTGGTAGCGTTGAAGTGGATCTGCAGGACGTATTGCAATTTCTCCCCTGTTGGTGATTGTAATAATACACCAGCACCCGAGCCATTGAGTAGCTTTGATCTGTAAAAGTGCATAACCCAATATTATGGCTCTCGTACAGGAGTGTCTTCTGGTAGTTCTGTCCAATCTACAATAAAATCCGCCAATGCCTATGATTTGATAGCGCCGCATCTCTTGTAGGTGATTTCAAATGCGGCAAGTTCAATGCCCCACTTTGCCACTCTTCCTATAGTGTCGCTGTTGTTGATGATGTCGAACAGTGGAGCTTTGCTCACCACTATGATAGGGTGCTCCTGGAAATAATGCCTTAGCTTGCGTGAAGCAAGGAAAACTCCATAAGCTATCTTTTGGTAGTGCGGGTAATGCTTCTTGGATTCCGTCAAGGCCTCGCTTACATAGTAAATGGGTCGCTGAACTCCGTATTCGTGCGTTGGTTCCTTGCGCTCCACCACGATGATGATACTGATGACTCGGTTGGTTGCCGCCATGTAGACTAACATAGGCTCCCTTGACACCAGTGCTGCAAGTATTGGTGGGGAGGAGAGTATTCTCTTCAACTCCTGAAGTGCTGCGTCAGCTTTGTCTGTCCATATGAATTTGTCTACCTTCTTGAACAACTTGTAGAGCGACATAGCCTTCTCCCCAAGTCGGCTGATGAACTGGCTTACTGCTGCTACGCAGCCTGTGAGCCTTTGTATGTCCTTCAGGCATGTCGGACGCTTGATGTCGAGGATGGCCTTGATTTTCTTCGGGTTCACCTTGATTCCGCCGTGCGAAACGATGAAACCCAACGGCTTAGGGAAGGTACCCTGAAGACGCACTTCTTGGGGTTCAACATCATGTTGTATTCTGGAGATTGTCGAAGGTTTCCTGCAAGTCGGTGATAAGATCATTTGATTTCTTTGACATTACTACAATATCGTCCATGTAAGTGTGTATGTTGCGACCTATTTGGTCGTGTAGGCAGCGTTGCATTGTCTGCTGGTAAGTGGCACCAGCATTTTTCGTCCCAAAGGGCATCATGACGTAGCAATACGTGCCATAAGGTGTGGTGAATGAAGTGGCCAATTGGTCCGACTTTCGCATCCGGATTTGGTGGTAACCTCAGTAGGCATCGAGAAAACACAGAAGTTCCGAGCCAGCCGTCGAGTCAATGACTTGGTCAATGCGAGGAAAAGAAAACGGATCCTGTGGACACGCTTTGTTCAAGACGGTGTAATCAATGCACATTCTTAATTCATTGGTTCCCTTTTTGGGGACAAGTACATGATTTGCCACCCATCGGGTGTGAATAACTTCTCGGATAAAGTCAGCCTTAAGTAACCTAGCTATTTCTTTGCCTATAGACCTTCGTCTTTCGTCACCAAAGCGTCGTAGAGGTTGTTTCACCGATTTAGCATTAGGATCAATATTCAAGCTGTGCTCGGCAAGTTCCCTAGTTACACCTTTCATGTTGGCAGGTTGCTAGGCAAAGATATCCCTATTCTCACGGAGGAACTTGACGGCCGCGCTTTCCTATTTGGGGTCCAGGTCCGTTCCAATGGTGGTGGTATTGGAGGAATCCCCTTCCACAAGCTCCACCTGCTTGGTCTTGATGGCGGCCTTGAAGGCAGGTTCGGAAGAAGTGATCTACTTCTTCGAAGCTAGCATCTCCGAGGCATCAACATGGTTCTGGATCTCCTTGAACTCCTCACCGTAAAGAACTGCTTCAGCAAAGGCGGCTTCACAGAGCTCACACTCCTGTGCCTTGGTGAAGCTTCCGTCAATGGTGATGATGTCGTATGGTCCGGGTATCTTGAGCTTGTTGTAGACAAAGCATGGTCTTGCGAGGAAAGAGTGGAAGATGTCGCGGACAAAGATGACCTGGTACACGCTCTTGAAAGGCACCACTTCAAAGGTCATGCGTTCTTGGCAGTAATTATTGACATCGCCAAAAGCGACCAGAAGGGTGATGCAGCCTAGGGAATTTGCTTGTCGGCTAGGGACAAACCCATGGAACACGGTGTTTGTACTCCTTAGCTGGGTCTCTGTCAAGTTCATCTTGTGTAGTGTATCCAAGTACATGATGTTGATGCTGCTTCCACTGTCCACGAGGCACTTGGTGAACTTTGTGCCATCAATCAAAGGGTTGATGACCATGGCATACTGGTTCTCTATTGGGATAAGATCTAGGTGATCCTTCCTATCCCACGTAATTGGAATCTCCGACCACCTGACGTATTGGGGAACTAGGGGGAGTGTAGCCATCAGTATCCTCAGTGAGGTTTTCTGGGCTCAGACAGTGGGGGTACCAAGGAAGGTGTGGTAACAAGGAGCCTTCTTTTCGAAGGGGTTTTTCCCTTTACCCTCTCCCTTGTCGGAAGATTTGGGTTCCACGTCTTCATCCATATCGCTTGATTCCTTGGATTCCTCCTCCTTCTTCTTCCCTTTTCCCTTTCCGCGGGGTCTGTTCTTCTGATTTTGCTTGTAACCAGACTCAGGGTCCTCCTTGAGATCATTGACAAACTTGCATTCGCAGTTGGTGTGGGTGGCTTTGCCATTTGCATTGAGGTGGACGAAACACGACATATCGCGGTACTCTTCGTATGTTTGGGGAACTCGGGGCACTGAGGGTGTAGAATCACTCATCTGCTGGCCATGGCTAGCCCCCGACCACGTCCACATTGTCCGCCTCCTCCTCTGCCAGTGAACATAGCGGCGACCATGTCGGTTGTTTGCTTTTCTTCAGGCGGAGTGTTCCTCTTATTATTGTTGTTCTTTCTGGCATGGGTAGGGATTGCTATTGTCAGCAACAATCCGCGCGCGTCGTCATCAGCAGCGGCGAACTCGCTAGCCATGGCAATCATTGCGTTGAGGTTGAGCTCATTGTTGTCTTTCTTGCGCTTCAACGTATGCTGGAGCAAAGTTCCCTTCTCCAGACTGTCGATGAAGGTGGCCATAGCGGTTTGTTCGTGCACCCTTGCGCAGGAATTTTTCATATCTAGCCAGCGAGAGAGGTATGCACGAGCGGTTTCATCCTTTCTTGTATGCACCGGTGTAGGTCTCCGACAGTGCAGGGATGCTTGTATGTACCCTTGAAGTTCTTGGTGAACCCTTCATGCATGTCCAACCAATTGCATATTGATTTCTCTGATCCATTGCTGGGCAGTGCCGGTCAGCATGAGTAGGAGGTATTTGATAGTGACATTGGGTTTCCCCCTGCGATGTGAATCGCTTCGCTGTAATCCTACAACCATGTTGCTAGCCTGGCGGTGCCGTCATAGGGCTTGATGGTCTTGTCTATTCGGAGACCCTTGGAGTAAGTTGTGGCCCGTATTACTGGTCCAAAACAACGTGCCCCAAGGTATGGGAGCTCCCAAGCTTCTTGGATCTTGTCTATCCATGAACGTGTGTCGTACGACTCCGGTTGCTTCCCTTTTCCATCATGGGAAGGGGAATTGCGGTGCGATCTATGAGATCCACCATGTCGTTCGCCATGATGGCTGCTAGGTGGCGACGGTGGCGGTGGAGGTGGTGGGTTAGCTTTCTTGCTATTACCCTCCTTCGACTCCTCACGCATATCACGGTTGCTTGTCGGACGTGGCGGTTCCTTGTGGGACCTGCTCCTATGTCCTTCAATGCTGCTGCGCTGTCCGGCATGCCGGGGCTGCTCGCCCTGGTCGCATATAACAATTCCAACCTTGGGACGCCTAGGCGGTGGCATGCTTGTTCGGTGGCGTGGCTGTAGTTCCTCATGACACTGGGATGGTGGTGGAGTTGGCGACCGATGAGGTCGAGCCTTTTCTCCGTGATAAGAGGATATGGGTATGGAGTCAGCCCTATTGCGTGCCTCCCTCCGTCTTCGCTCCGTAGAGCCTGTGTGAGATCCTTCGTCACAGGGAAATCTTGGCCTTTTATGGCTGTTCAGGGTTGACTAGCAAAGCTCCGGGTTGGACTCAAGCCTCTACGAGGTAGCCTTTTCCTGTTGCTTGCATGCCTTGATGATGAGGTCATACACCTGAGCAACTGCTTCTGGCGACCTTTCCTACTCTAGGAGGGTCTTGGCGACGACAATGTTGAGGGTAGGAGTTGGCATTACTTTCCTCCCCTCCGAATCAATGTATGGGGTGGCTTTTGTTGGTTTGGATCCGCCATACCCCAACTTGCGCCGAATGCCGGGGTCTTCGACGACATGAACTGGTGCTTTCTTGATTTGTGCTTCAGTAGCAACTGATTGTATTCAGCCTCCGTAGCTCTTGCCGCCTTGATAGATTGTTGCGCCTTGGGCATATCTTCGTCTAGCTTAGTGCCCTGCTCTGTGATGTACTTGGCCTTCGCTAGGATTGCCGCACGCTTCTCATCAAGCTCCATCATTCTCCGGATATGGGCGACAGTAATGGGCTCAACAAGGAGTGCGCCATAGATTGCCTTGTCGGTAGGAATAACCAATGGATTGCTAGCTACGGACGTTGATTGTGGCATTGGCGGCTGGTTTGACTGCTTGGCAGTACTGGGGGCCGTGGTGAGTTCCTACGTCGGTTGCGGGCAGATAACCGGAGGGGGCATGGCCTTGGCCGGAGCCGGAGGCTCGGCAGATTTTTTGGCTATTGCTGCTCTAGTAACCGCTAGCGTGGGTGGAGCTCTCTCACGCTTCGATACCTGTATGTCTTCTTCCATCATGCTCCCAATGGCGACTAGCACCTAGTGGGATGTGTTGGCCTTCTTGGCGCGCTCCTCCTTCTCGATCTCCCTCATAATAGCATCATATTCCTCCGAGTTAGTGTCCGAGCCGCCACCATCCATATTGATGTCGGTGTATAGGGCGTCAAGGACGGAGTCAGAGTTGGCTTCGGTGTTGTTGATGGCAGATGTGGAGGGTGATGGAGGCAGGCCGTTGTTGTTGTTGTTGTTGTTGTTTCCCCATCCGGCTATGACATTGATCGTGGCCTCCGCTTCCTCATTGGCGTTCACGTATTCATTAACGATTGCGACCATCTCACCAAGGGTGAGAGGGCCCGCGGGCTACCGCCTTCGGAGGGTATACCGGAGGAGTGTTCTGGTTGTGAGCCCTTCCACGAAGTGGTATACAAGCTCGTCGGCGTGATCGCCCTCTAGGGTTTCCCTCACCCTCATCCATCTGGCAAGGTATTCGCGGGGAGGCTCTCCATCCCTTTGAATGCATCTGGCTAGATCGAAGATGGTGACGTCGCTGACAAATTGTGACCTACGCATCTCTAATTCTCGAGGAAGCCAAGCGGATTGGCGGGGTCCTTCCACCTTTATATCCTGCACATGGGCGGTTTGGGTGGGCCTTGAATTTTCCTGATCTGAGCCGCCATACTCTAGAGAGAGGTACGGCCTAGATCCTTCCACGAATGTGTCCTGCCCGTAGGCGGTCCGTGTGGGGCTTGACGAGTTTCCGACTTCCTAGGAGCTAGGGCCGGAGTCAGTTTCACTGATGAAGATGTGGATGTCTCCGAAGGGGATGATGGAGCAGCACGTAGGGTTCGTCTTCGCCAGCACCCAGAACTCATCTGGAGGGACAATCGGGACGTTGCCGGAGAAGAGAACACGTCCGATGGTTACGGTGTTGCCGATTCCCGCGAAGAGATTGGATCTCGCCCGGTGTAGAGCTCGAAGCGCCTCTTGCCCCACTGTGGGCACCAACTATCGTGGTATTGCTGACGAGTATGCCATGGATGGGTCCTCATAGTGCGTGTTTAGAGACATGGGGTAAGACAGAGAGTTGGTGAGTACAAGGTAACACAGCTTACCCAGGTTCAAGTCCCACAACGGTGGCGGAACTCTCCTCCTACTATAAATCACTATAATGGCAATACGACGAGTTACAGAGATAGATTCGTTGTGCGAGGTGTTGCACGTTGTACGTAGCAATCTAATAGGTTGTGCCCTAAAGGCTCCCATAGGTCCAGTTTATAAAGGCACCAGAACCTAGGGTTACAAGGAAAGGTCTTTGCCGGACAAGGTAAAGAGTCCTCCACTAATACGAACTAGTCTTTCGTGTCTTGCACTCCAAGGCTCCGAGCACGTCGGTGACTCCTGTGTAGCCTTCATTTATCTGGCATGGGCCTCCCTTCTGGATCCGTCTAACTAGGCCGCCTAGCAGGCCATAGGCCTTGCTACCAACTGTGGGCCACCCGGGTTAACCGGATTAGAGACATGCTATGATGATACCCATTTAGCATATCCCTAACACAATGTGAAGATCTATTTATAGGCAACAAGGACCATTTACCAAAAGGCAACCAAGTATATAAAATTAACAATAGTGTCAAATAATTACTAGCACTAGGTCCATATAAAAAATCTATTGAGGAGATAATTAGATTTACCGCTAATCAGCAAAACTTTTTATTAAGGTACAAATGATCAAGAAAGGCACTAAGTCAGCAAGCATCAACCACTTCACCAGTAAACCAAGAATAAGATACACACTTGGCAACAACAAACTAAATGACAACCTGCATAAGTAGCTCACCTGTAGCTTGCACATGGAATAGATGAAAGCTAACTTGCCATATTCTACTAAAAAGGGGGCCATCACAAGCAACAACTGACGCACACATGCATGGCATGTGTTGTCACCACCATAGCAACATATATAGTAGTATAAAAGTAGAAGTGTAGTAGTCCCAGAAATGTTTCTCACATATCTATTCATTCCAGCCGAAACCACACTTCTCTCTTAGTAGTAAAAGAGTATCAGGAACACTACTTATAGAATAGCAAGAACACCACTAGTTCTTCTCAGTTTACCACCAGATCAGCCTCAACAAATACCAAACATCACATAGCCATATGATTACTTAAGAATAATAGGAAGAAAATCAAGACATGAGCTAGCAGGAGAAGGGCATGAAGATCAAGATCAATAATAGGACCACAAGTACATAATAGCAGCAGCTACATCTCAGTCAATAGGTTGATCACTAATACCAGCTTTAGATTTTGTTCATATTACTTTGAATCAAGGATCTGTTGTGGGAGAAGATTATTGTCAGTCTTGCATACAGTGTGTATGAAAGACTCATCATTGCGTATTTGGGGAAATAATCATAGTAGTTCTTATCCAACTAGCATAATTAACAACAGATCATACCACTATGGAGTATATTACTATGCACACTGTAGTGAGGCACCATAGTAGTGGATCCACTATAGTAGAAGCCATTAAAGATTACACTAGCAACAATTATTCTTATCAACATTTAATGCCTCAGTGTATTGCATCCTTGGCAAAACTAAGAAATAAATAAAGTATCTGATCTCAGAAGGGTATATCCAATGGAAACATGATATAGTGCCAAATTAGTTCTTATATAAATCTAAGCCTAGGACTTTTGCATCATTGGCCAAGCACCTTTACAAACAGTTCCTGCAGTGATCATCTAATCAGATAATGTTAAGGCAAACACTTGATCCAAATAGCAGTAGTAGATCATGTGCATATGTCCATATTAATGTGCATCCTCCCAAGAGGTGCCACAACAACAAGGCGCAAGCACAGAAGCTACAAAGCATTATTTTACCCAAATAACCAACTAGCTAGCCATACAAAAATATCATCTTCCTAGTTTAAAATCTAGGAATCATTTCTTGAAGTTATTCACTCCTATATTGACAGTGTCATATTATAAACATTTCTGAATCCAAAGATTTAGTAAAGAATGGACAATACCACAAGTATCACCCAAATTAGCAGGTTGAAAGTAATCAAATCTGAATTAAAATCATTTTCCTAGTCAACACATTGGAATCATTTTAATTCAAGTATCATACTATCCAGTTCTTCTTCAAAAATTGTAAGTGAATGAATCAAGCTACTAGACTATAGTCGTTCAAATTAAACACAATGTGGAACCACCAAATAACATATGCTATGGATGAATATTCATCCAAATTGAAGCATGGCACTTAGTAGTACCTCACATATCTCTTGCAAATATTAAGAATATTAATGACAACATCGTTGAACCATCACCACTACATGTCTGCACCCAACACCATACAATGGCCCCATAGACCACGGAGCAGTTCATCGGCTTGAGGGCTGGTCACAAGGAGGAACTCATCGTGCCCATGTGTGGGGGTCGCGAACCGCCGACGCCGGGATTTGCGTCCATAACAGCATTCCACCTGCGTCAGAATTGAAAGAGTGGGTGCTGGGGTTGCGTCTATAGTACCGTCCCTCCGACACCGAGGATGAAGTAGATAACCGGACAGTGCCATCACAGAAGCACAACACCGCGCCATCATCACACCACCACCAGCACCGCACCACATTGGGGGACGTTGTGGCCAGCAACCACTTCCATAGCAGCGCTACACCATCAGAGGCACCTATAGTGTGGTCTAAAATGTTGAATCGATAGAGCAAGAGGTCAAGGTTCTTGTACAAGTTGTGGGAGATGACGAGGAGGTTGTGGTTGTCTTCGACGAGAAGCCGACAATGTAGAGGTGCTGATGCCACGCCAGCGACCCAATCCATGGGGGCTAGGGTTTCGCGGGGGCGCACACGAGGCTGGCAGCAACCAGTTGTGGTCGATGCAAGGAATGCCTAAGAGGCATTGGAGAGTAACCATAGTGCAGGAAGTAGCCGGAGGCACGTGCCAGCGCACCCATACCACACAAGCTATGGTTAGACGGGGGCAGGGCCTGTGCGGGAGCTGGTTGGTGTCGAGGATGGGGGAACTTGTGGAGAAAACCATGCTAAGGCGGCGGTCATAGTGGTGGGTGGTGGAGACGACCAACGGTGGCTAGAAGGGTAGCAGGTAGCGGCGCATTGCGCAAACAGAGAAGAGAACGAGGAGTTCCTACGAGTGTGAGAGAGAAGGAAACGAGAGAGAGGTGGGGTGTTGGGCTAGGCTAGGGGCCTTGTCTGGTTGGACCTAATGGGTTGAATCACTGGGCCAGGACCAACTAGCCAGCCAGGCCATAGCTAGGTGTTTACCCACTAAAAATAAATAAATACTTTAGTTTAACAAATCTACAAAATATACCCAACTTAAAATTTGCATATAAAATTCATTAAAAATCCTAAAAATACATATAATATATCAAAATTCTCACAAAAATAACATATATCAAGGAAAAATATAACATTGCTAGTGGGACTTAAATGTGATGCAACTAAACATTAAAACCATTAACTCTCTCAATAGAATAAGAAAAATAAGGAGAAATCATACTTTTAAGTATAAAAATTAATCCACTATATTAGAAAATACTAAATATTAAATTCTAAGTCAAATTAGAATTACTAAAATTAGAGGCTATACGAGTGCTTATAAAATTCATTTCTTATGTTGAATAAAATGAATATACATTCTTTTATCAACTTTTAATCAAAGTAAATTCCCTTTTGCTTTACTAGAACTATCTAGAAATTATTACATTATGGAAATATAATTATTTCTTTTGAAACTAAAGGTAGATATTTTAAAAGATTTAAATCAGTTCTAATTAGGAGAAAATTATTTTTAACTTAATAACTTAAGTAGAACATTCTTCTTAGAATTATGCAAATACCTATGAATTGTAACTTGATAACCTTTTAGGATTACTTAATCAATTGTAAGCAACATTTTCTTCAAAAGTTATTATTTTTCTTATATCAAACAAAAACTGTTGGGGGATAACCCCGGGTAGGGTCAAGCCAGGATATAAAGGCAATATTAGCCGAGGTACAACAAGATCAAAGCAGGAGATGACCGAGTTACCTAAAGGCCAGCTGAGTTACGGTCGACCTGGCCCAGATGGTGTTCACCCAACATCACCTCGACCGACATAAAATATATGTCGGCACCCTCAATGTTACTTATGTGCAGGTACCCATAGGGCCGAGTTAACCAAGCAGTAGCCAGGTTACAACTTGGCTTACAAGAGAAGGAAGGCATCTTCCATGGTCAGCGCTTTTCTCTCTCCACTGTAGAGTGAGCGCAGAAGACAGAGGCAAGGACTGGCGGTCCTGGCCGACAAAGGTGACGTCGCCAGACCATTCTTGGTCGGATGACGCAACACCATAGATGCTTACGTGGGGGGCTCATAGAGGCTTACGCCACGAGCTCTGGGCGGCTTGCAAAGGGAAAAATGAGTGCACCATTTTGCCATTCTAGGAGGAGCATATTCTAGGAATATGTTCTCCACGTATGCCCTAACTGTAACCTGGCCTCCCCTTTATAAGAAGCGCCAGGACCTCCTAGAGAGAGGATCGATCATTTGACTAAGGGAAGAACCCTAGAGAGAGGCGTGGGTAGTAGAGAAGTTCATCTTCCTCCTCCCCACGAACAGCTCAAGGAGCATCTGTAAACACCATCGTTTTGGGGAATACAAACATCTGTGTGTGGAATCACCACACTATCCCTCCCTGGATACATCTAGTGCACTTTGGCTCCATCTTTTGCCTACCCATGGCAACTGACGTGCCACCATAACCCACAGTTGGCGCCCACCGTGGAGTCAGTAGAGGCTCTAGCTGGAGTGAAGATCTAGACAGGAAGCATCATCGCCACCAGAGAACGCATCGTCTCCGGGCTCGTTCAACGCTTTGGAGCACTGGACTACGTCAGGGACAATGCCTGCTGCTTCGGCAACCGCCCTCCTTCATGCAACGGCCTCTTCATTAGCCTCGGCGCCCACAAGATCTATGTTGGTGTGGATGAGACTTGCATTCACCCGCTACACATCGTCGAGGGAGGCGAACCACCTCTTGGCGTGGGTTGCAGCCCGCTTATCACTCACCCCGCTAACTGCATTGAGTTCATGATGACCACACCTGATGCACGAGCAAGCAAGGACCCGACAGAAGACCCGGAGACTACCCCGAAGGTACCTAGGAAAAGAGGTCCTCCACTAGAGAGGCCAGAGAATGTGTTGTAGCAGGAAATAGAAAGCTTAGATACTCCCATAGCACCTATCATAGATCTAGCTTAGGCATAGGCCGAGCTGGAGGAGACCTGGCTAAAAATGTTAGCAGGGGCAAAGAGAGTAGCAGAGTTGCAGCAATCACTAAACATCACTCCGTGTGAGTATGCAAAAGCAAACCAGATTAGTCCCACCCGTATGGACGGTGTGAAGGTTAGGGGTAGAAACTTCATCACTGATATAGATAAAGAATATGTACCTAAGCCAGGGTATTCGTCTACACTAGTGACAGCAGGGCTAAAGAGGTATAGCACCCCAACAAAAAAATTCAGGGCTACGGATGCGGTAGCGTCCGAGTTAGAGGGCCTGACCGGCGAAGCTCGAGAGAGGAAACAAGAAAGAGTTAATCACCTGGTAAGGGTAGATAACAAGCAGAATGAGGAGTTACTGAAGGCAAACCTGGCGGGAGCAGGAGGTTCCTGTGTCATTCATTCAACGGGGGCCGCTTCGACAAAATCTGCTGGGGTGGCATCATCCCCTCACACGGACCCCAGATGGGAATAGGTAGTGACCTCGGCAAGAAAGAATAAGAAGATAATCCCATATGACCCGGCAAGGGCAGGGAAAGGAAAAGCAGTACAAGGTGACGAAGATCATCATAGTGCCAGCCGAGGTGAAGCTAGACGAGGCAACCCTGGCCAAGGCCAGGTAGGACATGGAAAGACTGGGCACGACAATGCCGGACAGCATAACTCGGTAGGAGCTGGACAAAATCCACCCGGCAGCAGCATCAACTGTACATACTGAAGGGAATATGCCCGAGAGGTAATAATAAAGTGGTTATTATCTTATTCCATGTTTATGATAAATGTTTATTTTGCATGCTATAATTGTATTGATCGGAAACATTAATACATGTGTGTTTAATAAACAAAAATGGTTCCTAGTTATGCCTCGCTTATAGACTATCTCGTTGATTAACAAGATGATCAAGGTTTTCTGATCATGGACATTGGATGTTGTTAATAACAAGGTCACAACATTGGTGGAATGATGTGATGAACATTCATCCAAAGTATAGCATTACGATCAAGTCATTATGTTTATATTGCTATAACATCATACAAAGTAATCTTTATCCTTAGACCATGAGATCATGTTAATTGCTAACACCGGAAGAGTATCTTGATAACATCAAATGTCACACCATAACAGGGTGACTATAAAGATGGGTTCAGTGCTACGAAGGTGTTATGTTGAGGCTCATGGATCAAGACTGGAATTTGTCAATCCCGATGACGGATAGATATATTCTGGGCCCTCTCGGTGATATCACATTAAGATAGCTTGCAAGAAAGTGATGTGATCACTAGAATGTTATATCACGGGAATGAGAAAAGAGTGCATGTCGGCAACGAGATCAAACTAGGTATGGAGATACCGATGATCGAATCTTGGACATGTAATATATCGCGAGACAAAGGGATTTAGTTACAAGCGTTAAAGGTTCTCACGATCACAGAAGTCGTCGTTGAATATGTAGGAGTCGGTATGGATCTCCAGGTCCCGCTTCTGATTATTGATCTGGGAGGAGTCTCAATCATGTTTGAATTATTTGCAAACCATAGGGTGACACACTTAAGAGTTACCGGACACCATTTTGGAGAACATATGTTTTAGACGAAAGAATTGCAAAGCGCAGGAATTGTTTCGATAGAAACCGGAAATTGTTTCGGGTGAAATTGCAAAAAGTGGTTCTACATGTGATATTGAAATATTGCAAGGGGTTATATGTGAATGTTTGTTAATTAAAGTAATTAACAAAATTCTGAATAAATTTAATAAAATAGTTTTATTAAATGAGAGAGCATTAAACTTGGAGAATTTTAATGCATTTAAAGTAGGGACTTTAAAGGGGAATGTGAAGAGGCATTTTAATGTGGAGGGGTTACCACCACATGAATGGGGGAGGTGAGGAGTCACCCCCCATGCGCCGGCCATGAAGGAGGGGCACCCCCCTCCTCCTATAAAAGGCCACCCTCTTCCTCCTTCTTCCACACACCTCCTCGTGAAGGATCTCTCTCCCCCTCTAGAATTATTCCCCCATGGTCTCGGATTAGCGAGATACATGTTCCCGGTGGCATTTCATCTGGAAGGAGTTGCTGCTTCCGCTGGATCGCTGGAGCGAGGAGGTGGAGGTTTTCTGGTGGCTTGAACGTGTGTGCGAGTACGGATGCGCTGCTGAGTTGCGGCGCTCGGACTTCCTCACGATCTTGAGATCGGCAAGTGTACGACTACATCAACCACGAGTTCCTACTCGTTAACAAAACTCGTTGTCTTCAGGGTAAGTTCTCGTTGGATGTATGTCCACCCGTTGCTTTGTACCTAGTAGATAGATCCTGGCGTGTAGTTCTCATCATAGGAATTTTTTTGTTTTCTATGCTGCGGACCCAACAGTGGTATCAGAGCCTAATCTATGCATAGGTGCTTTGCACAGGTAGTACACATATGTTTATATGTGGGCGATGATGATCATGTTATCGCATGTTTCATGTATTTTGGATATTGGTGGCATAGTGGGATGAAGCGGCCCGGACCAACCTTGCATGTCATCGTACATGAGACCGGTTCCACGACTGACATGCAACTAGTTTTGCATAAGTGGCTGGCGAGTGTCTGTCTCTCCTACTATAGTCAATATCTGATTTACAATGAGTTGCTAATAACTTGGTTATCCTTGTTGTGGTTCCATGTTTGTAGGTAAGAACGGTTCTATCTCCGAAAGCCCTAAGCCACGTAAAACTTGCAATTGATAAATTAGAGGCGTCTAGTTTAGATCGTTGCTAGGCTATTGTCTTGATATGGTATTGTTGTAAGTAGATGTATGATAGATACACTTACAACACACTCAACGTGTAAGTTCCATAGACCTTGGCCTTACACACAAAGAAATGATAGAGATCAAATGCATGGACCATATCATCTCACTTTACACATATGATGTTTGCATCTCATATTGCTAGTTTGGCGTTTTAGTAGCATTTTAAGATGATCCCTCGTTTAGATATCAAGATAAAAATGTGTTCTTCCTTAAGTATGCACCGTTCTATGGATCGTGTTTCGAGACATCACGTGATGATCGGGTGTACTCGACTCTACGCTTTCATACAACGGGTGTAAGACAATTTTACACACGCGAGTACTAAGGTTCTTACTTGGCGAGCCTAGCATGTATATACATGGCCTCGGAACACGGACCGAAAGGTTAAGAATGAGTCATATAATTGATATGATGTCCATATTGATGCTCGCCTTTGAATCTACACCGACTCACGTGATGATCGGACTTGGTGTAGTGGATTTGGTTCATGTAATCACCAAAAAGGCACGAGGGATGTCGTTTTTGAATGGGAGTTCATTTATAATTTGGATTAGTCGAACTCAATTTGTCATAAACTAAATCGAAGTTAATTTGCATAATTTTTATAGTCATTGGCATCTGTTCACTACCATATGCTTAGTTTTAATTGAGATAATAGAACTATAGAATTCTGGATATTTAGTTTACGAACTGGTATCGTATTGTTTTGAATGTCAATTTAAAGTTTATAAGTCCTATTGCAAATTTTCAGCAAACTCTATTTACTCCATGAAGTGTAATAAGTAGTATTAAATCAAGAGTAAGAATTCCAATGTTAGTATCTAAAGTATCATGTTTGCCTCCATGATTATTGATATTCAAAAGTTGTTTTAATATCAAGATTATATAGGAGCTAAAAATTGTTTCAGAAACCATCATGTGTGAAAGATATTGTGATATCTGAAACAATTTTTTTGGTTGCATTATGATAGAGTATAATTTAGCAAAATACATGTTCTCATATTGTATGAGAATTTGTGAAGGATGGAGATGCTAAGCATCCGAATCTCCCAAAAAGGTTTTTGGGAACTAACATTATACTCACGATTCTTCCTTACAGGCTATAGTAGCTTGATCATGAAAGTTTCATGATAAGGATGAATAGAAGATGTAAGTAAAATGTTTACTACACTAATAGATTACTAAAGAATGGATTTTTGAAAGAACACCAAACATTTGATGATGGTGATCCACTTCAAAGTGCAAGTCCAAAGGTATTAGTATTTGCCTATATACGCTTTGTACTATGTGTCATGTGAATGACACCACTATTGATGTTGATAGATTCTTTTAAAAGGAAAAGGAATTGCTGAAAGAGAATCTATAAAATATTTGGCAGAAAAGAAAACGTTGGATATGTCCAACTTAGGTATATAGAAGATATACATGTTATGGCTATATTCCTTGCTTGTTAAACAATATGGTTTTGAGGTATTGGATACCGGTATTGGATACTGAATTGGTTGGTATAAAGTTTCATACAGGACAACGCAATTCAAGAACTACAATGGCCTAAGTAACTAGCAAGAGAATAAGTGATGATATTCATCGAAAACAAATAAAGTGTTATTGTGTTTTTCGTTGTCGTCAAACCTAGTCTTCAAGATTTGTTTTAATAATTGTTATTTTGTTCCGGTATTATGAGAACAATGGTTGTTCAAATTAATTGCCGTATTCCATAAATGATGGATGAACTTTTACAAGTCTAGTGGGAGAAATCACATCCATAAACACTATTGCTAAAATGTCGCAAGACAAATGATTGAAAGATCACTTATGAAGTGACATCGCTGTTTAAATTATATTGGAAAGAAAACATGAAGAAATTCCATGTTGATGGATTTTTGGAGTCTTTTGATTTTGATCAATTGACGCTTGTGAAACTTTCCTCGAGATAATTGAAACTCCGTTCATAGTCCAAAGAGGAACGGATGACTAACTTATTGGATATTATCCATGTTGATGTATATAGTCCATTATGTGTAGCCATATGCGATGCATCCTTTTGCTTTATATGCTTTCTCTAGAAATTTAAGTGAATATATCTATATATTTACTTAATAAGGAAGAAGTATGAAACATTTGAAAATTGTTCAAAGACTTTCAAGATGAAGTGAAAAATCATTGTAACGAGAAAATAAAAGAGTTTATTTTTTGATCATAAGATATTTGAGTTACATGTTTAGCAAAACACTTAAGATTTGAGGAATTGTTCCATGATTTATGTTTCCCGGTAAACCATAGGAGTATGGAATATTCGAGAGATGAAATCAAACCACTTTTGACATGGTAAGATCAAAGGTGTCATTTATAAACCTGCCATTATGTTTTAAGGATTAAAGCTTTAGAGACTACCGCTTTTACACTGAAAAGAGCACCATCGTGATCCGTTGAAATGACACCATATAAGTTATGGTTTGGGATAAAACCCGAATTGTCTTTTCTTAAATTTTGGTATGCTATGCATAAGTAAAATGTTTACAGCCAAAGTAGGATAAGCACGTCTTTGTAGGTTATCCCAAAGAATTTGTTGGAAATTTCTCCATAACACCAAGGACAAAAGAGTTTGTTACTTGGAACGTCAAGTTCCTTGAGAAGGAATTTTTCGCCAAAAGTTAAGTGGGAGGACAATAGAACTTGGATAAGGTTGTCGAACCTTAGCTATATGTGCTAAGTAGCGCAGCACCAGAAAGTGTCCCGGTGGCAGCCACAATGCTCATGGCTCCCGTGATTACAAAGGGTGTGATCTCGGAGATTAGAGTTCCTATTGAACCGTGTGGGTCGGTAAGAATCAAATAGTGTGATTTGATAAGCAAGTCGTTATTTTTTTGACAATGATGAACCGACTACATGCAAAGAAGCGATGATGGGCCCTGACTCCATAAATGACTAGAAGTCAAAGAATCCGTGATAGTATCCATACATGAGAAATCAAGTTTCTAAACTTGGAAGACCCTCCGGAAAGGCGTGAAGCCTGTCGGTCGTGTTTAGATCTATAAATAAATAGACATGGATGTTTAACACCTATGAAATAGTTGACATGTCGGAAAGAAGTTTACGGCAATGTTCAAGGAGTTGACTATGACAAGATTTGATCTTTCATAGCGATATTTAGTCTTGATGGATTAATGTAGCAACCACTGCATATAATTTGGTATATGGTAGTTGAATAAACAAAACAAGGTTCTTCTAATAGAATGGTTACCTAGGACATGTACATGACACGGTCCGAAGGGTTTTGTTAATTCAAAGGATGCGAAAAGGGCATGCAAACTTCAATAGTTGAAGTAAGCATAGCGGAGTTGGAATCTTCACCATGATGAAATTGTTAAAAGAGTTTAAATTCATCGAAGATGATGAAGATGCTTGCATTTGCAAGAAATTAAGTGGGAGCGCTGAGACATATTTCTAATACATTATGTAGAGGACATATTGTTGATTGGAAATGATGTATCTTGTATTGACAAAAGTTAAGAATTTCATTAAAATGAGATTTCGATGAAAGACTTGGGCAAACCTGGAATATTTGGCATCAATATCTATATGGATAGATTGAGGCGCTAATATGGTTGTGCCAGACATACATATATGAGATATTGAAAGGGTTCAATATGGAAACAACAAGAAAGGTTCTTGCTGCATGGAAAGGATTGTATCAAAATTCAAGTGTTTCAACACTTGGTGAGTAAAATCACATGAAGATTTTGATCGATTATACCATGATATGTATATATCTAGAATGTCCTATGCTCTAAATGTTATGAGCACATACCAGAATGATTCATAAGATGACCATTGTACGATAGTAAAGATATTCTTATGAGCTTTGGAAGAACTAAGAATATATCATGTATAAGTGACAAATAATTAAAGGTAGTTCATTGTAAAGTGTTACATTTATACTAGTTTTGTCACAAGATACAAATTAAATTTATCTCAATTTAGACTATAGGTGGCACAATGTAATGGAAAGGATGTTCCATGATGGATTTGGATGAGTTCCAAAGTTGAGACATTGTGACGGATACTACAACGAAAGGCTAAGTATATGACTGCTATAGTAGCAGCAAAGGAAGGCATTTGTGTTAAGTAGTTTGTTATCAAACTAGGTGTGGTTCAAAGTGGGCTAATGCTATGAAGATATATTGTGTGACAATAATATCAACATATTTTAAGCCGAACGAACTAAAGGTCTCACCAAAGACCAAATTTATAATGCCATCTCATTTGAGAATGAGTGATGCGTAGAGACGCAAAGACATGCAAATACACACGGACCTGAAACTGTCAGATCCAAAGATTATGTTAACCACTAGCAATCACGTATATGCAACACCAGAAAGCCATAGGTGTTCAATACGCAAAGTTTTTCAAACTAGATTATTGACTCTAGTGCAAGTGGGAGACTGAAGGGAATATGCCCGAGAGGCAATAATAAAGTGGTTATTATCTTATTCCATGTTTATGATAAATGTTTATTTTGCATGCTATAATTGTATTGATTGGAAACATCAATACATGTGTGTTTAATAAACAAAAAGGGTTCCTAGTTATGCCTCTCTTATAGGCTAGCTCGTTGATTAACAAGATGATCAAGGTTTCCTGATCATGGATATTGGATGTTGTTAATAACAAGGTCACAACATTGGTGGAATGATGTGATGAACATTCATCTGAAGTATAGCATTACGATCAAGTCATTATATTTATATTGCTATAACAGCATACGAAGTAATCTTTATCCTTAGACCATGAGATCATGTTAATTGCTAACACCGGAAGAGTATCTTGATAACATCAAACGTCACACCGTAATAGGGTGGCTATAAAGATGGGTCCAGTGCTACGAAGGTGATATGTTGAAGCTCATGGATCCAGAGTGGAATTTGTCAATCCCGATGACGGATAGATATACTCTGGGCCCTCTGGGTGATATCACATTAAGATAGCTTGCAAGCAAGTGATGTGATCACTAGAATGTTATATCATGGGAACAAGAAAAGAGTGCATGTCGGCAACGAGATCAAACTAGGTATGGAGATACCGATGATCGAATCTCAGACATGTAATATATAGCGAGACAAAGGGATTTAGTTACAAGCGTTAAAGGTTCTCACGATCACAGAAGTCATCGTTGAATATGCAGGAGTCAGTATGGATCTCCAGGTCCTGCTTCTGATTATTGATCTGAGAGGAGTCTCAATCATGTCTGCATTATTCGCGAACCGTAGGGTGACACACTTAAGAGTTACCGACACCATTTTGGATCACATATCTTTCAGACAAAAGAATTGCAAAGCGCTGGAATTGTTTCGAGAGAAATCAGAAATTGTTTCGGGTGAAATTGCAGAAAGTGGTTCTGCATGTGATATTGAAATATTGCAAGGGGTTATATGTGAATGTTTGTTAATTAAAGTAATTAACAAAATTCTGAATAAATTTAATAAAAGATTTTTATTAAATGAGAGAGCATTAAACTTGGAGAATTTTAATGCATTTAAAGTAGGGACTTTAAAGGGGAATGTGAAGAGGCATTTTAATGTGGAGGGGTTACCACCACATGAATGGGGGAGGTGAGGAGTCACCCCCCATGTGCTGGCCATGAAGGAGGGGCACCCCCCTCCTCCTATAAAAGGCCACCCTCTTCCTCCTTCTTCCACCCACCTCCTCATGAAGGATCTCTCTCCCCCTCTAGAATTATTCCCCCATGGTCTCGGATTAGCGAGATACATGTTCCCAGTGGCATTTCGTCTGGAAGGAGTTGATGCTTCCGCTGGATCTCTAGAGCGAGGAGGTGGAGGTTCTCCGGTGGCTTGAACGTGTGTGCGAGTATGGATGCGCTGCTGAGTTGCAGCGCTCGGACTTCCTCACGATCTTGATATCGGAAAGTGTACGACTACATAACCCACGAGTTCCTACTTGTTAACAAAACTCGTTGTCTTCGAGGGTAAGTTCTCGTTGGATGTATGTCCACCCGTTTCTTTGTACCTAGTAGATAGATCTTGGCGTGTAGTTTTCATCATAGGAATTTTTTTTCTATGCTGCGGACCCAACACATACCTCGGCAAGAGCAAAGTGTCGGCCCAGCTATGCAACAGGAATATACTCGTCCGAGTCAAGATAGGTACAATGATGGTTATTCGGCAATGGCTGATGCCAGGTATCCCATGACGGATCATCATGTGATAGGTTCAAGGCTCGGAAGTAGGAACTCGCAGCCAGATGATGCAAGGTTGAAGCTGGACCGAGTCTATAGGTCGGAAATTATAGAAGGACAAGGTCCTCCAGGTCCAGCATGCTTTGGATCTTGGATTATGAGAGAACCTCCTGCGCCAAACTTTCAGTTGGCTAGAGGAACAAAAACGTATGACGAAAGTACCAAGCCAGAGGATTGGTTGATTGACTATGCAACAGCTGTGAACATTGCCACATGCAACTTGAGATGGGTTGTGAGATATGTGCCTTAGATGCTAGAAGGACCAACAAGGGTTTGGCTAAACAATTTGCCGCCAAGAAGTATCAACTGCTAGATAGATTTTAAGGAGATGTTCATAGTAACTTCAGAAGCATGTATAAGAGGCTGAATAGGCCACAGACTCTGGGAATGTGCAAGAAAAGGCCAAATGAGACAGACCAGAAGTTCTTAACTCGCTAGTGCAACATGCGCAACTCCTGCGAAGGGGTGATCGAGTCTCAAGCTATTGCTTGGTTTTCACAAGGATGTAGGTATGCAAGTATGTTGTGGCAAAGGCTGCAAAGAGATATGCCAACTACGTTGGCTGAAACAATCAGAATTGCTGACTCGTATGCGTTGGGTGATCCAACTCAACCTCGACCTGTCTCAAACGAGTCTAATGAAGAATATTACCACCGAGATGGGGCCAGGTCATCCCGGTGAAATGATTTCCAGGGTAAGAGGAGAGATGAAAGGCTAGATTACAGATACGGTTCGCAACAAGTTGCAGCAGTGGAGCCAGATTAACCCGGAGTTGGAAATAGCCAACAATAAAAGAGTGGGGGACAATAGTGGACTCCAAGAAATGAAGCTATGCTGGATCAACCATGCAAGTTTCACATGCCTAACCCAAGTAACCCGGCAAACCATACGACTCGGCAATGTGAGTGGATGAGGAAGATAGAGCAAAGTAGCCTGGGGAATGCTTAGGCACCTCAGCACGATGCACCTTGGCATGATGCGCCTCGGCACGAAGCACCTCGGCAGCAGCAACTCACTGGGGCAAATGGGTAGCAGATGATGTTGCCCCCAACCCCACCGAGGTACGAAAATCACGACAGAAGGGATGCAGTGCATCAGGTGGAGAACCATAACCAGCAGTACCAAATATACCCTAGAAATGACGGGAGAAACAAGTATAGGGAGCATCATCAAGCGTATTGCGTATTCACCACGATAGAAACTGATAGGCAAAGTGTGAGGTGCCGACGTATGGAAGTCAAAGCAGTTATGCTAGTGGCGCCGAGGTACATGCCCTGGTCAGATCAGGAAATCACACGGAGTATCAAGGATCACCCCAGGCTCATGGCGAGTCCTAGATCAGATGCCTTAGTGCTTGAGCCAACTTTCATCGGGCCAAACATCAACGTGAAATTCTACAAAGTGTTGATTGACAATGGCAGCAACATCAGTATCTTGTATAAGGACACAATGCATAAGCTAGGAGTTTCGGAGAACATGCTTCAGGCAAACAATACCACATTTCACGGCATTATTCCGGGTCTGTCTTGTGAGCCCATTGGAAAGGTCCGAATTGACGTATTATTCAGCACAAGGGACAACTGCAGGACTGAGAATTTGGAGTTTGAGGTAGTAGATTTGAACAGCGCTTACCATGCGTTAATCGGCAGGCCAGCTCTATCAAAATTCATGGCAAGTGACCACATTAGTTACCTGAAAATGAAGATGCTGGAACCAAATGTATTGATCACCATAACATGGGACTTCAGGCGCTCAATGGAATGTGCTGCGGCTGGGTCGAACTTGGCCGAGTCACTGGTCATAGCTCAAGAGAAGAGGAGGATCCAATAGGTTTAGTACTAGCTCAGTCCGTGCAGCTGAATATGTTGGCTCTGAGTTACCCGCATGGAAGTGTCTCGTTTCAAGCGACAAAGGATACCAAGAAGGTACACATTGACGATTAGTTCCCAGAGCGCACCATAACTATTGGTGTCGGGCTTAGCGACAAATAGGAAAGCGAGCTCATCAGCTCCCTCCGTGAGAATCGGGATATCTTTGCTTGGTCCACATAGGACTGCAAGGTGTACCGAGGGATATGGCCGAGCACTCTTTGCACGTAAAACCCAGAGCAAAGCCGGTGAAGCAACCTCTCCGCCGCTTCGCCGAAGTTAGGAGAAAGGTAATTGGTGATGAGATGGCCCGACTCCTTGCATCTGGGTTTGTCAAGGAAGTACTTTACCTGGATTGGCTATCTAATCCGGTGCTCATGGAAAATAAAAAAGGATGATCCGAATGCAGAAGTGGTGTGGCGTATGTATATCGATTACACGAACCTGAACAAAGCGTGTCCAAAAGATCCATTCCACTGCTGATGATAGATCAGGTCATTGATTCGACCGCTGGTTGTGAGTTGTTGTCATTTGTAGATGCATATTCTGGTTTCCACTAGATACCTTTGAACCAGGATGATCAAATAAAGACTACTTTTATTACTCCATATGGGGATTATTGCTATCGCACCATGCCATTTGGCTTACGTAATGCAGGAGAAACATATCAGAGGTGTATGCGAAAATGTTTACATGACCAAATTGGGAAAAATGTCCAAGTATATGTAGATGATGTTGTGATAAAACAAAGGAAAGTAAAACGCTCATAGATGATATCCGGCAAACATTCGCGAACTTGAGAAGGTTCCGAATGAAGCTTAACCCGGAGAAATGTACCTTTGGTGTGCCGGCTGGAAAGTTACTCGATTTTCTCGTATCCAGCCAAGGTATCGAGGCTAACCCTACTAAAATCCAAGCTATAGAGAGAATGGAGCTTCCTAAGTGCCTTAAGGATGTTCAGAAGTTCATTGGTTGCCTGGCATCATTAAGTCGGTTTGTATGTTGGCTGGGAGAAAAGGCATTGCCTCTCTATCAGCTAATGAAGAAATCAGATAAATTCATATGGACACTGCAAGCTGATAGCACATTTCATGAACTGAAAAAGATGTTCGCCTCTACACCAGTGTTAGCCCACTATCCAAAGAGCCGATGTTACTCTATATAGCAGCGACCAATCGAGTCGTAAGTGCCGTAGTAGTGGTGGAGCATGACGAGGAAGGTAAGTCGATGCAGAGGCTAGTATATTACCTAAGCGAGGTATTATCCACTTCGAAGCAGAACTACCCTCACTATCAAAAAATGGCATGTGGTGTTTATATGGCAGCTAAGAAGATTAAGCATTACTTCGAGGAACACCCGATAAAGGTGATGTGTGAAGTGCCCATATCTGAGATAATGAGTAACAAATACGCAAGCGGCTGGATTGTAAAATGGGCAATTGAGTGAGCCCCTTATGCACCAAAGTATGATAGAAGGGACGTGATCAAGTCTCAAGCAGTGGCTGATTTTTTTGTGGATTGGGATGAGATGCAGTACGAACCACCCTTGCCGAACTCCAACTACTGGAGGATGCACTTTGGTGGACCAAAACTAAAGGAAGGATTATGGGCCAGGGTAGTACTTACCTCGCCAATGAAAGATCAGCTACGATATGTGCTTCAGATTCATTTTGGAGCATCAAACAATGTGGCTGAGTATGAGGTGCTCGTGCATGGACTAAAGGTATCAAAAGAGGTTGGAATACGTCAGATACAGTGCTTCGGTGATTCGGATTTAGTGGTGCAGCAAGTGTCTGGTCATTAGGACGCAGTGGATGCAAATATGGCCCTTTATAGATTTCATGTCTAGAAGATATGTGCGTACTTCGAGCGATGTGAATTCCATCATTTACCCTGAGTTGAAAATGAGGCAGCCGACGTGTTGTCTAAGTTGGGCTCATCTCGGCAAGCTATCCCGCCAGGAGTGCATCTAAGAAAACCATCTATTACCCCTTTGCCAGAATCCGAATCAATTTATGTCCTAGCAAACCATGGATCAGAAGCTACCCTAATGGACATTAACTGGGGGAACACCTCAGTAAACCCGAGGACTACCTCGGCAAACTCGGGGACTGCCTCGGAAAACCCGAGGACTGTTCAGCTTGATCCGGTAGAGGTTATGTCGGTTGATGTGATGGAAATTGATGAAGTACTTTTCCCAGTTCGTACTGTACCAACATGGGAACGACCAATATTTGAGTTTTTGAAAGATGGGACTTTGCCAAGTGATGAGATACTCTCAAGGCAAGTGCAAATAATAGCAAAGGCATATACTATAATCAATGCTGAGCTATACAAGAGAAGTATCACAATGGAGATGTGTTGACCCGGAAGAAGGGCTAGATATCCTCTGAGATATCCATCAGGGGGAATGTGGGCATCACGCCTCATCTAGAGTCTTAGTGGCAAAAGCTTTTCGGCATGGGTCTTATTGGCCAAGTGCCTTGCAGCAAGCATAGGAACTTGTGAGGAAGTGTAATGGTTGTCAGAGGTACGCTAGCAAGACACATTTGCCAATGTCCGTACTAAAAACTATACCTATCACTTGGCCATTTGCAGTGTGGTGTTTGGATATGATTGGACCATTTAAGCTGGCCAAGGGAAATATGACCCATATCTTGGTCATGGTGGACAAGTTTACGAAATGGATTGAAGTAAAGCCAATAAGAAAGTGTGATGGAGCTACTGCCATGACATTCCTCAAGGATATCATCCTGAGATACGGCTATCCACACAGTATCATAACTGATAATGGCACAAATTTCGCCGAAGGAGCATTTGCCTGGTTCTACCGAGATAAGAAGATCCGGCTAGATGTTGCATCAGTGGACCACCTCGCATCGAACGAGCAAGTGGAAAGATCCAACAAACTAGTACTATCCGGAATAAACCCCCGGCTAATTGAGCCGCTACAAAGATCAGCGGGGTGCTAGATTGAGGAACTACCAGCGGTATTGTGGAGCCTAAGAACAACTCCGAATCGATCAACATGCTATACACCATTCTTTTTGGTATATGGGGTAGAAGTTGTATTACCGGACGACATAGAGCATGACTCACCCAGGGTCACCCAATACACAGAAGACGAAGTGCAACAAGCCCGGCAAAATGATGTTGATCTGCTAGAAGAAGCAAGAGAATTGGCATTCTCTAGATCCTCCATGTATCAGCAAAATCTCCGATGCTATCATAGAAGGAAAGTGAACCCCCGAGCCTTCCGGGAAGGAGATCTGGTACTTCAGCTGGTGCAGCGCACTGCCGTCATGCATAAGCTGTCCCCCCATGGGAAGGGCCATTCATTGTAAGCAAGGCACTTCACAATCATGTGTATTACCTCATTGATGCGCAACTATAGGAGAAGAACAAGGCGGACAGGTCCAATTAAGAATCAAAGCGGCCATGGAATTGTAACACCCCTAGTTTTATTAATACTAATTAGGGTTTGATTTGTGTAGTCATGAGCATCATCTTTTAAAAATGCATGCAAGAAAGAAAATAAAACCCTAGTTTCCTCTTTCTCATAAATAAATTCAAAAGGTTTTGGATATTACGAGAAGTACCAAAATGTTTGGAGCCCAAAAGGACTAATAGGGCCCCTACAATATTTCAATACTTTTACAAAGTCTCTTGTATTTTTGAAATTATACAAAATAGATAAGAAATTGAAATACAATTGGAAAAGAGGAAATTAGAAAAAGAAAACAGTTTTACAGAAAAAAATAAGGAAAACTAGCAACCAGGCCGGCCCATCTTCCTTCCCTCTCTCCCTACCGCTCGTGCAACATCCTAGCAGCCCAACATCAGCCCAACATAGACAGCCCGCATACCGGTTTGTTCTTATCTTCTTTGTTAACAACGCGAAGCTGCTCGGTGTTCCGAGCACCGCCATCGATCCTCGCTGCGAATCACAACGCCCCACCGCCCTCTAGAGGAAATAAGACCATGCTGCACACGTATCTCCTTCCTCATCGTCATCCCCTCCCTCTCACGTGCTCTCTCCCTCTCTGTACCGCGCAGGGCCAAACCCTAGCCGCCAAACTCCATCCATCACCGTTCTTCCCAGCCACCACGAGTCCATCCGCGACCACCATCAGCTCCATCTCGTAGCGCTGGTGCCCCTCCTCGAAGGAATCGACCCCGCTTGGATGCAATCGAGCACAATGTCGACATCCTCCCACCTCTGTCCGAGCTCCACCACTGCCATTGACATCGCTGTAGACCTCCTCCAGCCTCGCCGACCCCTCGACCGTCTTCATGGTGAGCTCATGGTCCAGAAGGACCTCTCCACCCTCTCCCTCTCGCTCCGGTTAGAGCTCGCATCGTGCGCCGCCGTCGGCCACTGCCAGACCTCACCGTAGATGTAGCTCCGGCTACCAAATTAGAGCGGCGCCGCCTTTATCTTGCCCACCTTGCTTCCGCGATCGAACGCACCTAGTACCCCAGCTCCACGCGCCCTCCCTCGCCATCGCCGGCCACCGCCTGGCCAGTTTCCACCGTCGCTGACGTGGCATCGACCAAGCTTCGCCATGGTGGCAACCGACGTGGTCCCGGGCCTAGCAGTCAGTGACACTGGCTAGCCCAGGCTCGAGTGAGAGAAGTAATTGATGCTCACGCTGACGTCAGCCCTTTGTCACGCTGATGCAATAATAGTTTAATAATTGTTTTAAATAATTCCATAAATTAAATAAATATTAGAAATTCAATAACTAACTATTTATAACTCAGAAAATGTGAATAATATATCAAAATGTTCAGAAAAATAAGATCTACACTTTAGCATCAAAAGCATGCATTGTTAAGAAACTTTTGTTACAAGTTTAATTACAAGAACAAACGACCCCCTCATAGGTAATTCCGGGGTTCCTCCTTTATCAGGGTTTGCAACCTCGAACCCTATTTAAAATGGTCGATCATGTCTTAGGGGTTCATTTCAATACAATTTAAATTGTCATATCATCATCCTTGCTTGAGCATTGCATCGATGCCATGTGTTGATTGTTGTTTCCCCTTTCTTTCCGGTGTTTGCTTCTTCCTGGTAGAATACGATACCGAGATCGAGATCGAAGCCGAGGTTAACACCATCGAACATCGACGAACAATACTTGACCAACTATAGTCAAGTCAAGAACAAGATATCCGAAGCTCTGCTTATTGGTTATCAATAGGCAAAGGCAAGCATATCCCCACCATTATATAATCATATGGTTTCGAAAGCATTTCCTCTTGCCATGATGCATACAATTCTACTGTGGTCTTTTATCGATAGATAGAGTATCCTATCAATTGCGTTACTCCATTTGAGATTATATTACCTGATCCACTGCTAGTAGCATAACTAGGTTTGGCTTGTGTGCACTGTTAGAGCTTTTATCCGTGTCTTGCTTAGCCATGCATAGCTATCAGCTCTGGTTCATCCAGATGATGTACCATTTGCAGAGAATCTAGTATGACAGGAGATCGAGGTATACTGATGAGGTAAGGTCAGTGGTAAAGGTTAAACATGCTATGACTTGTATGGGAGGCCATGGTGGGATGTGGTTTTGTAGTCCCATGCTCGCCATCACTAGGAACCGAGTTCTTGCCTTTGGAACCGAGACGAGCATACAACCACACGGGGCTTGGGAACCCCTCCACTGATTAACTTGCCTAGTACATTCCATGAGTCACCTAGTTCAGCGTTCCATTTGACATATGCATAGAAAACGTTTTTAAAGATTTGGCAGGTGAAGGTGCATCATAACAGGTAGGGAAGTGTGGCTGGGGTTGCTTGAGGCAGTTCCTCTGGTAAACCAACCTCTCCCACATCTCTAGGTACCGGCTTCAGGATTTGACTCGTTATGGCGGAACCATCCTTAGGGTGTGACTCATGGTCTCAGCGAAAGCAAGGTAAAGGTCGTGGCCAACCACCCTCTGCCGGCCTTCCAAGGAAAGGGCCAATGTTTTGGCATTAAGAGTTGGTTGGTACGTGTGGGTAAAGTTGTACACCCCTGCAGGGTTAAATCTTTTCAAAAATCCATGTTCACAGTTATGAACACTTGGTGACCGAATTCTAAGATCATAGAGAACCTTAACCTAATCGTAAAACTTGGCAGTTCAACGTGTGCTTAAGGATGCTTCCTCATGGGTACGAGGGGGTGATCGTAGTTAGGAGATGATGATGCTTTGGTGGATATCAATATGATGATCAATTCTTCGGAGATGTTGCTCTCTTATCCCCTTTTAAAATATTCTGATTAGGCAGCTTCTTCTCCCTCTTGTTTTACAAAACAAAGATTGCTTTATGCAAAATAACCCTACTAGCCATAAGTTTTGCGGAGTACACCCTATACTCACCGTTGCTTTGTTGATACTTTTGTAGCAGAATAAGTGTTCCCCTGAATATGTGTTCCGTATGTCATCGACTCCGACGAGTAGCTTGGGGTTCCTGGTCGACATCCAAGAATCTATAGGTTGGGACGTCATCATTATGTTTCAGGCCTCTTAGGCCATTTGTTAAGTTTGCTATACTTAATAGCATAATTTTCCTTCTATTGTTTGATGTTTGTGGTTAGTGACCTCTGCTTGTAATATATTGGTTCTTCGCTCAGCTATGAGCTTGCTGTAATAATTTTTGTGTCGCGGGGTTACTGTTGTGTTACCGGTTTCTTCACAGGATATCCTCGAGCTCTAGGTTAAGCATATGTCAGGCTAATGTCTGAATTTGTTTAACCCTGATCCCAGGGGTGTCACAGGTTTTGGTATCAGAGCAGTACCAACCATAGGAAAACATTGCTATTGGTCGATGTTGAGTCTAGTGTTTATGAAAACTACTTCAAAGATGAAAAGTATTTGCAAAAACTCTAGTATGGTTCTTTTCTCCTTATCTGGTATCTCTCTAACTCTGGCTCATCTTACCTTGTGTTGATTTGGAAAAGGTTTTGACATCTCTTCTAGTCTTTCAAAGCTTAGGTGCCTTCTTGGCATGTCGTTTCTCAGCCAGTTGACCTAGTGTTGAGTTCTCTAGAGTTGTCTATGTTGTGTGCTCCTTGTCCCCTTTGCTCTGTTTCAGCTGAGAGATTCCTTTCCATCATGATCTCTCTACCTTATGGGCCCACAATATTATATTGCAGGATCCTTAGTGTTCTGTTCTAGGCTTCGAGGCTTCCTTTCGCCTCGTGTGCCTCCTTTTTGTTTGTTTGGGTACTTCATAAGTCGTTTCTTCTCTTAGAAGCTACCTCGTGATTGCTACCTTGCAGTGTACACTATGTCACTCAAGTAGTAGTTACTCCTTTCTCGAGTTTTAACCCTTGGGCTTGAACCGAAGATCCCGGATTATGTTGGATTCTTGTGTTGTGAACCTTGTATAGGAAGCTCATCTTTAACCCAAAATCCATTCCTTTGACCCCTATCATTAATGTTCAAACATTATCTCAGGATGGATGGTACTACCATTCTGGCCTTCAAGCTTGTGGATATTGTCGTGATTAAATTGCGACAAACAAAGGACTTACCCTACCACTAGCTATGGCAGATGTTCTTTAATGGAACCAAATAGATCACGACATGAGTACTCCTCATGAGTCCCACTACTATACTCATGACTCTGCCACACCTCTCTCTTATGAATCGATCCTCAGAAGATTGTTGACTTATGCATCCACATCTCGGGATTCTATCCTGAGCCTGTTCATTTTCCCTTGTTGTTTCTGACCTTTGTCTACTAGTTGGTAGCCAAGTAGTACATGTGCATCGGTGTCTTCCAATGCAAGATACTCTTGTCGTCCGTCAAGACAAACCATTTCGGGATGTCACGCGAAACAAACTCTAGTACCTCGTCATATCTAGGACCAGGTCAAAGTGTTGTAATCCGGAGATCAAGATGCTTTGATTAGCTTTTGTTCTGTTCTACCTTTAAGTATCACACTCTTATATACTAAGAGGTCATGCTGAGTTACACGACTCCCTTAATGAAGTGATGCTCTTACACATATTTACCCACCCTTCCTCCGAGTTTCGTGCTCGTGAATGATGCGTGTGCGCAATAATGTGGCCATCTGAGATTATTAGCAATCATTATTGCTTTGGACCTCAACAAGGACATTTGTGTCATTCTTAGCATGACGGTTAGCCTATCACTAAGCGAAGTTTGACCGTGCTACCAAGTCCGCTAATGAGGTACACTCTTTTCGGTCAAAGAGTTAGGCTTGTGCCAAATCTCTAAGACTATGTCTTCTTGCCTTACCACACAAGTTCCCTCTCGAACTAAACGACATACCGGTGGCCCGTGATATTCTGGACGTCTTCCTAGAAGTATCGCCATGTTTCCACATGACCGTGTTGTCAAGTTCTTGAGTATGTCAGTTCTCTGAACTGCTCTTTTCTCCAAGGACCCTTACTGGATACCCTGAACTAGTTGGTTGAGCTTAAACAACAACTTGGAGAGTTGTAAGACAAAAGTTCTATTAGACTTGTTCCACCTAAAGGGATGTCTAGTTTTGTTCATGCTAAAGAAAGATAGTGTTTCCTTCATGGAAATGTTATCGTCCCCACCTTTGATTTGATTCGTGATATCGTCAGATCAAACTCAGTCCCAGGGACTATCCTCATGGTGTATCTAATCGTGATGTTTCACCTAGGTACATCTTCATATTCTTTGGTCTGACCAGTATCAATGTATTGTTCATACAATATATGAGTCCATATTCTTGGAGTATGTTGATAAGTTTATTATTGAGCTCATCGATGATATCCTTATCTTTTACATGCTAGAAAAGATTCATGTAGAACAGTTGGCATTAATACTGGGAAATTTTGAGAACCATCTTCATGTCATCTTGAAGTATGTGTTGCGGATGTCAAAAGTAACCTTCTCTAGTTCACGTGTAGTTGTTGAAAGTTGTCGATGTGGATTGAGAAGAGTTATTTTTATATCCTCGGGAATCTTTTCAAATCAGTCAAGCATGTGCAGAGTATTCTTGATATGGTAGGTTGATACCTTCACACCTTGAGAAGATTCTTTAAGCATTCAAAGCCACTGTCCGATTTGTCATGGAAGAGAAGAAGTCCTACAAACTTCAGTATCCTCCTAAATGCTTCCCAACAAGGATATATTTGTGTTTCATTGCAAGCAATTCATGTAGGTGCAATTGTCTTTGGATAACTTGCTAAAACATGGGTCTTGCACCCTAGCTCATTCAATTGGAGCTTGACATTGTAGTCTATGTCTTGAGAATCTAGTAACTTTACCTTTGTGGTAAATGTTGCAAAATTTTCTATTCAGACATGCTGAGTCTGAAGTATGATTCCACCTAACCAGAGCTAAATCTCAAGCATCAATGATGGTTGGTGTTCATCAAGGTTTTTGACGTAGGTCTCTTTGAAAATCTGGCAAGATTGATGTAGTGGTTGACACAATCAGTCGAAAGACCTCTTGTCACATTCTCTTGAATCAGCAAATAGCAGCCACTCCTCATAAGGCTTATTCTATGACTTATTATAGGAATTGTTCTTATGGTTTCCTTTGTTTCTGAAGTCCGACCTTTACTTGATGTCCGTTTTCTCGAATATCAAGGAGAACATTTAAAGTAGAGTTGCTAAATGTCTCTCGGTTGATCCTCCAGACGATTTTATGTTGGCAAGCATCTTGCTGTGCCAAGTAACTGAAGTCTGAGAATGAAGTTTATTTTTCCTCGTGTTATTAGGAATCCTCTTACCTAATCGTCCGGTGGTGTAAAGTGATACCATGATCTTCGGCAAAGCTTTTGGTAACCCTGGATGAGTAAAGAGTTTCCTTCGTTCCTCTAACATGTTCGAAGAGCGACTATGATTTCGGTAATAATTAGTTCCTCATGTTACATGTTCCTTGTGACTCGCCACAAAACAACCTTTCTGTCTTGGCCTTCTGTTGAACGAAAGAGTGACCCTTCTGTATCAAAAGTAGTTCAATAGCATGGTTATCCATATCTATGTATCCCTGAAATCTCTACTTGAGTCGTCTAGTAGAGTTTCATATCTTTCGAAGTCTATGGTCATAATCTTTCTGTTGTAAGCTTTCTTCTTCAGAAGGTTAAACCCTTCTGATCCATGGTCTCAATCCTTATGAAGACCACCTATCTAACACCTTGAAACCTTCTCCTCTTGTTTCCTCCGTTACCTTGACGTGTTTCATGCTCATTAGATCCAGAGATGTTATGAAACATCTATCCATGAGTTGACCATGGGATACTCTGTTTGTGGTTCTGTTTCCTTCCCTCTCATCTTTAGCGAGTGCAGCTACCTCGAATAAAGTGAAGCGCTTCATTCATTCAATAATGGTGGCATGGATCAACCTCTTCGACAAGATCATTGAAGTTTAATGTAACCCTGTTCCTTATATCTTCCTACCTAGGAATCTCGGGACGAGATTTTGTTAAGGGGGATAGAGTTGTAACACCCCTAGTTTTATTAATACTAATTAGGGTTTGATTTGTGCATTCATGAGCATCAAATTTTAAAAATGCATGCAAGAAAGAAAATAAAACCCTAGTTTCCTCTTTCTCATAAATCAATTCAAAAGGTTTTGAATATTTCAAAAAGTACCAAAATGTTTGGAGCCCAAAAGGACTAATAGGGCCCCTACAATATTTCAATACTTTTACAAAGTCTCTTGTATTTTTGAAATTATACAAAACAGAAAAGAAATTGAAATACAATTGGAAAAGAGGAAATCAAAAAAAGAAAATAGTTTTACAGGAAAAAAGGAAACCCAGCAACCATGCCGGCCCATCTTCCTTCCCTCTCTCCCTGCCGCCGGCGCAGCACCCTAGCGGCCCAACAACAGCCCAACGTAGATAGCCTACGTACCAGTTCATTCTCATCTTCTTCGTTGACGATGCAAAGCTGCTTGGTGTCCCTCACCGCGAATCATAGCGCCCCGCCACCCTCTAGAGGAGATAACACCACGTCGCACACGTCTCTCCTCCCTCGTCCTCATCCCCTCCCTCTCGCGCGCCGTCTCTCCCTCTCTGTACCGTGTAGGGCCAAACCCTAGCCGCCAGACGCCATCCATCGCCGTCGTTCCCAGCCACCCCGAGTCCATCTGCGACCACCATTAGCTCCGTCTCGTAGCGCTAGTACCCCTCAAAGGAATCGACCCTTGCCGGCCGCAATCGAGCGCAACGTCGACGTCCTCCCCACCTATGTCCGAGCTCTGCTGCCGCCATTGACGTCACTACAGACCTCCTCCGGCCTCGCCGACCCCTCCACCATCTTCATGGTGAGCTCACGGTCCGGAAGGACCTCTCCACCCTCTCCCTCTTGCTCCAGTTAGAGCTCGTGTCGCGCGCCACCATTGGCCACCGCCAGACCTCGCCGTAGATGTAGCTCTGGCTACCAAATTAGGGTGGTGCCGCCTCTATCTTGCTCGTCTTGCTTCTGCGGTTCGAACACACCTAGTATCCTAGCTCCGCGTGCCCTCCCTCGCTGTCACCGGCCACCGCCTGGCCAGTTTCCGCTGTCGGTGACGTGGCGTCGACCAAGCTTCGCCACAGTGGAAATCGACGTGGCCCCGGGCCCAGTAGTCAGTGACACTGTCTAGCCGAAGCTCGGGTGAGAGAAGTAATTGATGCCTGTGCTGACGTCAGCCCTTTCTCATGTTGATGCAATAAAAGTTTAATAGTTGTTTTAAATAATTCGAGAAATTGAATAAATATTAGAAATTCAATCACCAATTATTTATAACTCAGAAAAATGTGAATAATATATCAAAATGTTCAAAAAACAAGATCTACACTTTAGCATCAAAAGGATGCATTGTTAAGCAACTTTTATTACAAGTTTAATTAGAAGAACAAACTACCCCCTCATAGGTGATTCTAGGGTTCCTCCTTTATCAGGGTTTGCAACCTCGGACCCTGTTTAAAATGGTCGAGCATGTCTTAGGGTTTCATTTCAATACAATTTAACTTGTCATATCATCGTCCTTGCTTGAACATTGCATCGATGCCATGTGTTGATTATTGTTTCCCCTTTCTTTCCGGTGTATGCTTCTTCCCAGTAGAATACGATATCGAGATCGAGATCGAAGATCAAGGTTAACACCATCGAAGATCGTCGAACAATACTTGACCAACTGTAATCAAGTCAAGAACAAGATATTTGAAGCTCTGCTTATTGGTTATTAATAGGCAAAGGCAATCATAACCCCACCATTATATAATCCTATGGTTTCGAAAGCATTCCCTCTTGCCATGATGCATATGATTCTACTGTGGTCTTTTATCGATAGAGTATCCTATCTATTGCATTACTCCATTTGAGCTTATATTACTCGATCCACTACTCCTAGCATAACTAGGTTTGGCTTGTGTGCACTGCTAGAGCTTTTATCTGTGTCTTGCTTAGCAATGCATAGCTGTCAGTTCTGGTTCATCTAGATGATGTACCATTTGCAGAGAATCTAGTATGACAGGATATCGAGGTATACTGATGAGGTAAGGTCAGTGGTAAAGGTTAAACATGCTAAGGCTTGTATGGGAGGCCACAGTGGGATGTGGTTTTTGTAGTCCCTTGCTCGCCACCACTAGGAACCAAGTTCTTGCCTTTGGGAACCCCTCCGCTGATTAAATTGCCTAGTAGATTCCATGAGTCACCTAGTTCAGTGTTCCATTCGACATATGCATAGAAAACTTTTTGAAAGATTTGGCGGGTGAAGGTGCATCATAACATGTAGGGAAGTGTGGCTGGGGTTGCTTGAGGCGGTTCCTCTGGTAAACCAACCGTTCCCACATCTCTAGGGACCGCCTTCGGGATTTGACCCGTTACGGAGGAACCATCCTTAGGGCGTGAATCATGGTCTCGGCGAAAGCAAGGTAAAGGTTATGGCCAACCACCCTCTGCCGACCTTCCAAGGAAGAGGGCTAATGTTCTAGCATTAAGAGTCGGTTGGTACATGTGGGTAAAGTTGTACACCCCTGCAGGGTTAAATCTTTTCAAAAAGCCGTGTTCACGGTTATGAACACTTGGTGACCGAATTCTAAGATCATAGAGAACCTTAACCTAATCATAAAACTTGGCAGTTCAACTTGTGCTTAAGGATGCTTCCTCATGGGTACGAGGGGGTGATCCTAGTTAGGAGATGATGATGCTTTGGTGGATATCAATATGATGATCAATTCTTCAGAGATGTCGCTCTCTTATCCACTTTTAAAATATTCTGATTAGACGAGCTTCTTCTCCTTTTTGTTTTACAAAACAAAGATGGCTTTATGCAAAATAACCCCACCAGTCATAAGTCTTGCGGAGTACACCCTATACTCACCCTTGCTTTGTTGATACTTTTGTAGCAGAATAAGTGTTTCCCTGAAGACGTGTTCCGTACGACATCGACACCGACGAGTAGCTTGGGGTTCCCGGTCGGCAGCCTGGAATCTATGGGCTGGGATGTCATTATTATGCTTCAGGCCTCTTAGGACATTTGTTAAGTTTGCTATACTTAATAGCATAATTTGCCTTCCATTGTTTGATATTTGTGGTCAGTGACCTCTGCTTGTAATATATTGGTTCTTCGCTCAGCTATGAGCTTGCTGTAATAATTTTTGTGTTGCAGGGTTACTGTTGTGTTACCGATTTCTTCACTGGATATCCTCGAGCTCTAGGTTAAGATTATCTCACGCTAATTTCTGGATTTTTTTAACCCTGATTCTGGGGGTGTCACAGGAATGTAGCTCTACTTCGTCCGTTTTACACTTTGCAAAAGTGTATGTATCTCGAACTCTCATATGTCGGCCTGTATGTTGGCAATGAGCTTATCAATGAAACTTCGACACCCCGAGTAAAAACATGGGGACTGCCTTAATTATAATTGTCTTTGTTCTGTATTTACTTTTCTATACATTGGTTGGCTTAAATTACTTATACCTTAGCCGAGTTAGTAGTGTGTTGGCACCAAAAGCTCACTCTTCGACTTACTGTTGTCAGACAAGAATTGGCTTCATGGCAAGCAAGATAACAAGTTTGGAATTGCTAGGCATATGAAAAACGACTAAGGAAAGGAATGAAATCAAGTTGACGTTTGTTTTTTGGACTAACCCCTGTACTTACTTTATTTTTATTATGTTGAATTACTTTGAGCTAATCCTAAAAGTTTCAAGTATTGTTAAATCAATTTTTTGAACCTTGGACTCATAAGTCGAACGCCGAATCAAGGTAGACGTGAGCCGAGTCATTGAATTGGGCGAACAAGAAAATGGAACTCGGGGACTTTGCCAAAGTTAATCTGGCATAAAACATAAGTTGTAGAAAAATAACACAGTATTCATTACATCTGCGTCCGGCATACTGGGGATTTAACGTATTTTAACGTTTTGTTGCTCAAGGAGCCGCAGCGGTAGAACCATCCGTAGTAGGAGGAGGCAAGTTGTCCTTGACGCGGGGAGCCTGGGTTTCAGCTTGAGCGTCCGGATTAGCTTCGGCATCCTCAGCATCCTCAGCTTCCGCGGTGTAATCTGAACCTTCTTGCTATTCATCCTCGACCTCTTCATCTTCGGCTTCTCCCTCAACGTACTCATCGTCGATGGCTTCAAGGAAGCTCGGCCCCTCGTTCCATTCATGAAAGTGGGCATATTGGATAAGGTCATAAGCCCGACCTCGATGTTGAGCGATACAGGCCGGGTCATTGGTCCATTTGGATCTAGTGTGCAAGCGACCAAGTACGTCTAGATCAACGCCTTCATACCAAGATAGTACAAAAGATAAGGTCATGTCAGAACTGGCACGCGCAGCGGACTCTCGCCACAAGTTGAGTTGCAGTTGGCTGTCCTCGAGTTTCTTGATCAGCAAAGAAACTTGCTTGGGAGTGGTTTCCTCATGCCAAAGGGCGTGAAAAGCGTCTAGCGCAGCACTGAGAAGTCCAACTCCGAAGACCTTCATGGGTCCGATGGAGGCCGCAAGACCAGCCAAGGATTCATCAATAGTGAGGTCCCTAGAGATAGGGCCAGACTCGACCCTCTTCTGCCGAAGTTTGCGGATGGCAACGTCGGCACTAGCTTTGGATTGAGGAAATCCTCTGGACAAAGGTGCAATAGAACAGGTTAGGAAAAAGCAAAAAGGACAAGACAATACCCCGGCAATGAAAAAGTAACATCGGCACAGAAACTTACTAGCTATAAGGCCATGGATCCGAGTCAGCTCAGCGAGCAAGTCACCATGCTTCCTCCGAAGGTCTGCGAGGGAGGTGTTCACCGATTCAACTTTGGCCTCGACCTCTTGGAGAAGTTGTTTATGCTTATCAAGCTAGCTCGCAAGCTGGGTCTATGCATCAGAGAACTTCTGGTCAAATTTTTGAGCTTGGTCTTCTGGAGCTGTTGGAGTTTTCATTCTCGGCACGAAGCCGAAGGATCTCATCGTCCTTCTCCTTTAGTTGGGCCTGATATTGCCCTGCTTGTTCGCTAAAATGGAGAATCATGTCAGGCAGGGGCACACTATCTTGAAGAGACACTGCAATAATTTTTTGACCCGGTAGAGCCAAGGTATAATTAACTATCGAGTCAAAATGAAAAAGGACAAAGGATAAGAAGTGAAGGAAAACTACCTTTCATCTCGGCCAGCTTCTTCTTCAGCGCCTTGTTCTCAGCTTCAACTTCGGCTGCACAATCCAAGTTACAAGTCAATACGGCAAACCAAAGATGAAGAGCAGTGAAAGTGAAAATATGAAAGAGAGAACTTTAGCTTTTTTGTTCAGCTTAGACAGCAGGGCCTTATGCTTTGAAGAAAGATCTTTGTGCGTATCTAGAAGCCGCTGAAACTCGATGGTCCGGCGATTGGTGGTGATCTAAAAAGGAAAGTGTTAGTTCATAAGTAATAAGGAATATTTGAAGCTACTCAAGACTCGGGCCAAGTGGAACTTAACCCGGCTCTAGGTGAGTGAATATTTGAAGTTACTCAAGACCCGTGCCAAGCAGAACTTAACCCGACTCTAGGTGAGTGAATATTTTAAGTTACTCAAAACCCGGGCGAAACGAAACTTAAACCGGCTCTAGGTGAGTGAATATTTGAAGCTACTTAAGACCTAGGCCAAGCAGAACTTAACCCGGCTCTAGGTGAGTGAATATTTGAAGCCATTCAGATCCGAGTCAAGTGGAACTTAACCCGACTCTACATGACTGAATATTTGAAGTTATTAAGATCTGAGTCAAGTGGAACTTAACCCGAATCTAGGTGAGTAAATATTTGAAGTTATTCAGCTCCGAGTCAAGTGGAACTTAACTCGGCTCTAGGTGAGTGGATATTTGAAACTACTAAATATTTTCACTAAGCTAAACTATCTCGGATTTGGGGAATAAACTTAGGGAAAATTGCACAAGTATATTAGGAGCATCTAGCCGAGTAACATGTTACTTCTCCGGAGACTCGGGACTATAGGATATATCTACAACTACTTGCACATATGAAAAGAGATGGCTGAAGGATTTACCTCCATCATCTTGCTAGCATAACCAATGGCTTTGGCAGCAGTATTCATTTGACCACCAATCTCCGTGGGGCCAAACTTTGCCGGGTTACCAGAGCTGACCTCAATGTACTCATCCTTGTTCCAGTTATCGGCGTACTCAACAAGCGAGCCATAGCTCTCCCCGCCGAGAGTCCGAGTCAAGACCAATCCCTTGGCATGAGTAGTTTTCTGGGCGGATTGAGCTACGACCGGGCTTGTATGCAGAGCGAGCTGCTTATCAGAGGCGGAACCAGAAGCAGCACTGCCCTGCTGCATCATGGATGCAAGAGTGCCCTGCCCAGACCCAGCCGTTGATCCTTTGGATGTAGCCTTCGTCGTATGAGTAGACTTTTTGTCCTTGGTCAACTCGGCAGGCTTCTTGGCCTTGGTTGCAGGCTTGCCTTGTTTTTGCGGAGCTAAAGTTTGGGCCTTGACCGCCTAGGATGCCACAGGAGACTTGGATTGTGGGCTTGGCTGAGTTTGGTTTTCATATGCTGAATCTGAATACTGTCGATGAAGAAAATCCACAGATCAATCAATAGCAAATGGACTCAACCCAAACTGAACACACAAACGGACTCGAACCTAACCTAGACTCGGACTCAATAACATAGCAATAATATTTGACACAACCTTAGACTTATCATTACATATCGTAGGTCGTCCTGGCGTGCCAATCATCAATGGGATGCGCCGGCATCACCTAGCTTGGTGGAGTCCTAAAATTAGGCTTCACCTCATCCTTCATGCCCATATCAGGATCCTTATCAATGTTAACGTTGTCGTGGCGGGTTTAGGTACGTGGAAATGACACCATATTAGAGAATTCTTTTTACAGAGAAATCGGGAGTACAAAAAAATGAAGCATGGTGTCAGTGCAAGTAGTGGCAATAGCAACGAACAATCCATAACACGGGATGCCAGTATGATACCAATGACAGAATACACTTGCCAACTGAATCTTATGCAATGGCAGAAGGTGCCATGTGTTGTGTTAATAATAAATAAAAATATCATCTTCATTTTACATGATTATGTGATCATATTAATATATATTTGGGGGCCAGGAAAGAAATGGAAGTCACTCTGCTACAAGAACAAAAAAAATGTCCCATTTTCAGGTTCTACCTATACTGTTCATTGGTTCATCAACCAAGAGGCTCGGCAAAAAGAAAACGAGGTTGATAAAAAATACTCCTATGTTAATTTCGTGGTAATGTTTTTTATTTACTAATATTATGGTCTTAATTGTTTTTTTACTTTTTGCCATATGACAAACAGTGACCACAGATGGTAGTTAAAACCAATGCATCTTTCTTCAGCTAAACATGTGCCGCCAGAATAATGGTACTTGGATGAAGATCAGTCCAGCTGGAGTTTATGCGTCTTCTATATCTATGAAAACTCAAGCTGCAGGCGATGCACTATCAAATTGCAGTAATAGCAGTGCACCACTAGCTACTATTCCCTATTGACCCCTAAACAAGGAGATGCATACTTACAAACAAGTCGCGAGTACGAGAGAAAAAGAAAGTCTCAAGGAGCAAGTTGCAGCGGTGCACAACATACATATCTATCTCTATCTCTACTACTATACTACTATAGTGTGGCACTTCTGAATTTGGATTGGCAGATTCTTTCTCAGGTTTCCCGCCAAACAACCTCAGAATGATTCTCAGTCGTGGATGTGCCAAAGTTTTTCATGATAACAACACTCCAACTAATATAAGGTTTTTTGTTGACTTTATAAGTTTAGCATACTATATAACTATCTCTTATGAAACACATGAATTTCCATGTAAATCATGTGCGATAGAAAAGGACCCGTGGTAAACGCACGGGCATTCAACTAGTAAACACAAATACTTTGATCATAATGCTATACTTCGGATGAATGTTCATCACATTATTCACCAATGATGTGATTCGTTATTAACAACATCCAATGTCCATGATCAGGAAACCTTGATCATCTTGTTAATCAATGATCTAGTTTATAAGAGAGGCATAACTAGGAACCCTTTATTTGTTTATTAAACACACATGTATCAATGTTTCCAATTAATACAATTATAGCATTTAAAATAAACATTTATCATAAACATGGAATAAGATAGTAACCACTTTATTATTGCCTCTCGGGCATATTCCCTTCAGATTCTGCCTGGAACACAGATCCAAAACTCACCTGCCCCATGGTGGGTGCCAACTATCGTCGGATTGAAGACATGTACACCGAGAGGGGGTCCTCGAGGCGTGTGGAGAAAGGGGGTGTGAGGCGATGGTATTCTGGGACGGTGAGCACACAAGCTTTACCCAGGTTTGAATCCACCAACGATGGACGGATCTTACTACTGCTAGCAATCCAGTAATATAGCAGATTTGTAAGTACAGATTACAAGAGAGGTTTCTCCTGTGCAAGTTGAGGTTGTAGATTGTGGGGTTTCCCTAAAGGCTGGTCCCTAGGATGGCTTATATAGATATCCGACATAGGGTTACAAGAGAGACCGATCCGGCTATGATACATCATTAGTTACAAAGTACATCTTGGACTACAAGTAACTATACATGCCTAAGTCGGTAAGTCTTCTAGGCCTTCCCATTGCCGGATGGACCTCCGTCTTCTCTCCCTGACTAGGCTGACCGTGAAGCAAAGCTCTAACCTAAAGTGGGCCACCTTTGTCAACGAGTAACAGTGGGTATACCTGGAATGTATATCCCTAAAGAATGGAGGTTAAGTCATGTGAGATTCACTTGAGAATTCCATGTGATGGAGTAGAATTTTGCTAAGACTCAATGATGCTAAGATGAGAATTAGAGTAATCATGGTGAGTTTAGCTCTAGCACCATGATGAACAGGAAAACCATAACTAGATCATGATGAGATTAGCTCTTAAACCCTGATAAATATGTATTTAGGGTAACTACTTTGTAACTATTTGGAATATGAAGTCAGAAATAACATTGTAGGATCATGGTTTAAGTCATAAAGGTCATATGGATATGAGAATGGTCAGCTTAGAGGTATCAAAATTAGTCTCGAGAGTCTTCTAGAGAGATTATGTGAGGTTAGTTTACAGAACAATGGAAAGTAAGTTATAGTTACTAGTCCCATGAGGGAGGAATGAAGTTATTTTAAACCATTTTTAGACCACTTTGTTCAAAATTATCTAGTTGCAACTGAGTAGCTTGGGTAAATGTTGAGACAAAGAGTAGTTTGACCTATATGTGTTATGTATCACAATGTAAAACTATACTAGGAGGTGTTCTATAATACACATCTAATCTTGAATTCTAGGGATGTTTTACTCAACTATTATAATTCGGGCTTAGGGTAATGTGTGTTATATTCACCAAAGTGGATTTTTTTGGATATTTTTGATTGACTAGATCCATACATGAAGTTTGACTTGGTGTGCAAATGCATGTTGCATCATCAAATTATTACTTGATGTTATAGACCTGGATAGTAAAGGGATTCGTGTATGGGAGTGACGAGTTCCAAAGGTAAAGATAAAGACTGGATTAAAGACCGAAGCAAAGAATAAGGAGTATCAACGTGACTTTGAAGTAAGGATTAGGTCCAAATCTTTATTAGTCAGCAATTAGAAGGATGTTTAGTGAAGAAAGGTAAGGAATATATGAAAGGTGGAACTAAGGTTCCTTGTAGAAGGTGTTACTTATAGTGAACTTGATGAAGCTAGTGATACTTAAGATTATGGAAGTATCATGAATTTATATGAAGAAGAGATGTTGGAACCATAGATGGTACTCAAGCTCTGAAACATCGGACAGGACACCAGGAGTAAGGGAGTTGAAGATGTTTAGGATCTTCTAGAGTCATCACACACTAGGACGATCCGCAGCTGGTACCTTATTGGTTTAATTAACCAAGTCATCTTTATATGACCTAAAGAGCATAAAACCTGGCCTATGTTAAATGGGATTGAAATAAGTATTAAATTTGAGCAAATCGTCTTCTATGACACTTTGTGAAGTCGGATTTGTCAAAGTGTTAATGTCTCGAAAGTTGAAAACATGGCAGATAGTGTTGGAAGAACCTTTGTGTCAGTTATTTAAGATCTCTTAGGGAAGATACTTACCTTCAAAAGAGATAGAGAGCCTTTAGTTATGAATAGTGGTTCATAGAATTCACCTCGGTATCCACAATTGAGTGGGTACACCGCAGGTTCCTTCATGAAGTCTTATAGAGTCATATATAGAGAATGTCCTAACCATGGAGTCCAATGATTGATATTCAAGGAGTTTGGAGATAATTAGAAGGACTTAAGGGGGAGAGTAGGGATGAAGATGATACCAAGTCTACAACTGGTAGGGTTAAGAAATCCCTCGAAAGTAAAGTAAGCCTAACTTACCCAAAATGAAGATAAGCATAGGTTTGTATCATAAAGATCTCCAAGCCACAAAGTACCAGTGATCTAAAGAACTTATGAGTCAGAATAGGATATCCACGAATGGATGGACTAAATGAGTCCAGACCAGTCTTAAGATGAAACCATAAGGGTTAACTATACCTTGGTAGGCCAAATTGTAGTACCATTCCTATAGTTGATGGTAGGTGGAAACAAGACCTTATATTAATGATACTTCCTAAAACCTCAAGTACTTCATAGATAGAAGGTCAATTAGGACTACTAGTAAGACTAACAAACATAGGAAGATGTCTTAATTGATAGCTCTTTCCAAAAAGATATGATAAGGAGGGGATTGAAGTAAAAGGAATCATGGTGACAAATGGAACTGACAATTGGTTGTTGTCAAGTCAAAAGAGGGTTCAAGGAAAGAGTCTGAATGATTGATGTACCAATTATCTTCATCACAGATTTCGAGAATTACCCTGATCTACAGAGGTCAGCTCTATAGTCCGAAACGTAAGAGAGTACGAACTTCAAGGGCGAAATTTATTTTAAGGGGGAGAGACTGTAACACCCCAGCATTTAGGACGAAAAGAGAGTGGTTGAATGAGTTTGTGCATTGCATTCATGCATAGAAATTCTAGGTAAATTTTTCTTTTGAATAAATTTAGCAAAGCTATCGATGTCTCTATTATGTCAATGAGTAGGATTAGTCATTTTCATGAGTGCAATAGATTTCGACATGACCTTTGTGTAACATCTTTGTTTTTGGGGAAAGACAATTCAAATTCAATTCAAATATAAATAAACATAATAATTTAAATGGGAAATTGAATTGAAATTTTACAATAAGGAACATGAAGTAAAAGTAGACCACCACAATACATTTGACTTAAACAAACACATTGGAATTATTTATTACAAAAAGAAAAGATATTGTAATTCCATAATATTTAATAATACAAGTATATAAGAGATACAACAATAATAAGAATTAACTACTACAAGTAATTATATTCCAAAGAATATGTTAGAACAATTGTTGAATATTACAATTTACAAATGTAAAAAGAAGATTACAAAAGGGATAAAAGAGTTCTAAACTAATCCTAATCTTCTTAATCTTCATGTTCTTCTTTCCCTGCATAGAGAAATATCAAAGACAAGAAAAAAGGGGGTTGAGGATTAGAATTTATGCATCTCCAAGGGAGATGCATGTTTATTTAGGATCCAGCACTTTGGAAATTTGGGAACTAGTCCAAATTTCCTAAACAGTAGAATAGAGCAACTTAAATCATCAGGCAACAATCTAAAAGGCAACAATAGGCAACCCTTGATCTCAGCATAAGGCAATGTGAAGCTCTATTTATAGGCAACATGGACCATTTACCAGAGGCCAACCAAGTGTATAAAATTTAACAATAGTGTCAAATAATTACTAGCACTAGCTCCATATAAAAATCAAAAAAGGAGATACTTAGGTTTAGCACTAATCAACTAAACTAATTATTAAGGTTAAAATGGTCAATAAAGGCATTAAGTCATCAAGCATCAGCCACTTCATCAGTAAACCAAGAATAAGATACACACTTGCAACACCAAACTAAATGCCAACCTGGATAAGTATTAGCTCAATCGTAGCTTGTACATGGAAGAGAGGAAAGCTAACTTGGCATATTCTACTAAAAAAGGGGGCCACCACAAGCAACTAACACACACATGCATGGCATGTGTTGTCACCACCACAACAACCAATACAACAGTATAAAAGTAGTAGTGGAGTAGTCCCAGGAACATTTCTCACATATCTATTCATTCCAGCCGAAACCACACTTCTCTCTTAGTAGTAAAAGAGTATCATGAACATTGCTTCTAGAATAGCAAGAATACCACTAGTTCTTCTTAGTTTACTACTAGATCTTCCTCAACAAATACCAAACATCACATAACCATATGATTACTTAAAACTTAAAACATTACCTTTCATAAGAATTGAGACATCGATCCTTTATTGTTATCACACAACAAACTTAAAGCATTACATTTCATAAGAATTGAGACCAATCAACATCAATTATTTATTGTTAGCATGCTTTACTTATATGCCCTTTTGTGTTAACTTTTAGATTCATAGAATACACATTTGATTGTGAAGTAAACTTGAAGGTAAACAAAATCTCTAAGAAACCACCAAAACTCAATCCACACATAGTATCAGGGGTTATTTCAAGATTTATCAAATTCCACAGCATTCCTTATGCATAATGGCATTTTGCTTCTTTAAACATTAGTCTTTACAGGACCAATGATGCTCTTGCAGAATTTGGAGTTTATATCGACTAGAAGATCTTATCTACATAATGTTGTAGTAAAAAAAAGGAAAGTTCACTCTTTCTCATGTCCTTTGGTTATTTTCTATCAAGTATTTGCAAACTCTATTAAGGTTATCACCTGCATTTCGTAAAGGATGGTAGAAAACAATATTTTCTTAATCAACTAGAACTATTGGTTACTGATCCAGGGTGATCAGTTAATCTATTATGACTGGCAACGGAACCCCCATTGCACGGGAATGTATTATATAGGATTTAACAACAAATGTTGCCAATGATTCTTGCACTGTAGATTACACATTAACCATGAGATCAATATGGGCTCTAGGGAAGTCAACTTGATCTTCTTCCTTTTGTATGTGAATGGACGACCTTTACACGATGCTGAGATTCCTTGCATGGATCCAGCCACATGGGTGTGCACCCTTCGGACCCATGGTTTTGGTTTCTAGATTATCTGTGTGAGGCTGGCGGAGGTACGGTCGACTAATTTTAAATGGAACCTGCCAGGAGCACAACTGACTCACGGAGTCTTCAGGGGCCTATCATAGTTATAACGGCAGGAAAGGGGGCTTAACAGAGATGTGGCAGATTGGAGGATCGTGTTGGCATATGGGGTCATGGAGAAGAGCAGTGATAAGATTGCATCTTAGACTAGGCTGCACACCAAGGAAGTATGGACGAGAATGCAACTCGGATGTGTAACAAGGCTAAGGTCTCGCATGGGTAAAGAAACACACCTCTATAGGGTGTAAAAAAGTATGACACGTTACTCCCTGTTCCAGTAAGGAGTTGTGAATGCTGCAGGAAAGGAACTCCACGAAGTTCTAATCAACCTATGAAGACATACAGACATAGCTTTTGAAAATAAAAGCAACCTCTAAAGAAATGTTTATGAAAACCTGCATAGCCTACAACCGATGGTCTATGGCTGTAGATAGTGCATCAAACAATCCATTTTAGTGAACTTGCTGAGTACGCTTGTACTCAACCGTACCTTCTTAACCCTTGCTAGATTGTGGAACATTTGATGAGGAACTCAGGAGGAGGACTACTTTGAAGAGTGGAAGATATCCAGTGAAAATCAATGAGGTCGACGCCTTCATCAGGAGCATGAGAAGAGAAGTTGAAGAATAGTGTATAGATAAATCCCTAGATAATAGAACCTACTTCTGTAGGGCATTGCTTTATAAGAAATCGCAAGCCTTAGATATATATTAATAGTAGTATCATTTCTAGTATAGACTTCAAGTTGCTATTTCTTGATTTCTATTATATAGTGTTTTCCTCACTGTTTGAGGATTATTCTCTAGATCTTTTGTAAAGATTTGAGTTGTAATCTATATCATGTCTTGGACCCGCGATATTTCTGTTGTACTACTCTAAGGGATGTAATATTAGTGGAATGGTGTTTCATTAGTGTTATGTCAACGACTATAGTATACTACATCATGTAGTGGTATGCTGGGTCACCACAAACGGTTCATTTGTTTAGAGAATAACAATAAGCAGGCATAGCATAAAGTGATACTTATTATAATATCATACTTGACAACACAATGTTCATATTGACTAACACAAATCCATATAGTACTATGAGGCAATAGAGCATTTTTTCACATAGAGAAAAGTATATATACATAGTAGCAGTCCTATGGTCAGAATATTTGGCAAAGGAAGTTGGAAAGAGTGTATGGCTAGCAAGTAGGGAATACCATATGTGAGACACAAGCTATCTTCCAAACACTATTCATTAAGTTTATGGTTGAAGCATAGTTCATCATTAGTGTTTGGTACCATTGCCCCTCATTACCTGATTCTTTTTTGCTTCTTTTTTATTTTTTATTTCTATGTCACTTTTTGCTTATTTTGATTTTTGGGAAGGCCTAGCCTCTGCATACTCACTCTCCTCACTTTTTGATATCATATAAATAATTGGAAGGTTTTTTCCTCACCTTAGGGTGGTACCACTTTTATGGAGGGTTTTTGCCCTCATCTTTTAGTGTATGTGTCAGACGCAAACAAACTAGGGTCCAACAATCCCTTGGTTTGTGAGGGGGCTAAACACGTGATTCTGAAGGAACTTAGTGACAGCAGCAGAGCAAGCACACGATAGAGAGATGACATCGAGTTTTATTTACCCAAGTTCAGGACCTTCGTGAGGCGGTAAAGCCCCTACTCCTGCTTTGTTGTATTGATCGCGTGCTTCGCGAGGGTACAACGGTGGATGAAAGTCTAGGGTTTTAGATCTCAAGGATCGATCCCTTCCAAGGTAGGAGAAGGGATCCTTATATAGGGCGGCACTGGGCCTCCTCCCCCCATTTATGGGCGTGAAGGGCTACCACATTACTGCCAAAGGATTTGGACCCGTCTTGTCTTCTTGCGGCTGCCAGCCAGCTGCCGTGTTAGGGTGGTGGTCGACCATCCCTCCTCTTTAAGCCATCACCTTGGTCTCCTTGCACCAAAACGGCTGTGTCAGGAGCTATCTTTTTCTTGCGTCATCCTCCCACCTCTTCGTGGCCTGCTTTCCCTGGGTGGACTGGCCGCTACTTGGACCGACCGTTGGCGCATCGTCTTGATAGGAGCGCTTAGAACTGGTGACGCCCCCTCCCGAGTTCTTGCTAGGAGGCTTCAGCACCGGGCCCATGCTAGTTCGGGAATTTGTAGAGGATTCAGGCTCCATCCCGCCTCTAGAAGCTCACTCTCCTTGCGAGCCCTCGAGAGGGCATTCCTGGCAGGCCTCGTGACTTCACGAGGACGGGGTACCCCTGGTGCCAATAGTCTGACAGTAGCCCCTGGTTGTTGGCTTGCTCGCCACTGATGGAGGGGCAAGAAGTCAAAGTACCAACTAGCACCCGACCCACAGGCGGTTGCATTGTGGCATGATCCCCAAAGTCGCCGACCACATCCTCCACGTGCCTACATAGGATGTGGCGCATGTCCGGTGTGGGAACCGTCGCTTCCACTACTTGGTCTTGGAGGTTAAGTCTCCCAGAAAAACCCCCAAATCCAAAGGGACTCGTTAGCTTTCGCCTTCCCCTGCCACCAATCTGCTAGAGCTCTCGCTCAACGCTGCTCCTTCCGCTTCCATAGTGCCTGCGATGGCACTCAAGAGAGCATATGCCACTTTCGTTGCGCCGAGCTTTCCCCCATCGATCATGGGAGCCCTTCCGCCGGCGACAATTCTGAACGAGGAGGGGTTGGAAAATGTCCGCAAGTTGATGGTCTCCGACTCAAATGAATGGTGTGCCTCGTGGGTGTGGTGCGCTGGTGTTGGGGGAAGCAGGTGGCGTGCCACTGCGGCACCCTTCTTTACCCACTCCATCACATCCGGCCTTATCCCGCCATTCTTCCTCTTTCTCATCGTCGTCTTGGACTATTACTCCATCCAGCTCCCCACCTTCATCCGCGAAGTGTGACCCTCCTAGCGGCCTTCGCGTTCTGGTGTGAGGCCTTTGTAAGGGTGGCGCCATCCATGGCATTGTTCCTGCACTTCTACATCCTCCGCGTCCTTGTGCCAGGGGATATCCTCAGCAGCGTCGGATTCTTTGCCAAGGAGGAGGAAGATTTCCTTCCCATATCCATCATTGGCACGATGTCGCAATTCTACCGCAACTGGGTCCTGCTGGACACTAGCCGCGCCTGGCCCTTGCTTCGCGCTCTCATGGGGGCGGCGGTGGAGAATCCAGGTTGGGCTCACGAGGCGGCTACCTGTAGGAGTCCCGAGCCCCTCGCGAGGCACATGGCGTACTTGAGGAGCCAAAGCTTGTCCGGTGAGATGGTGGTGAGGGAGGTCTTGCGATAGCAAATCACCCCTCTCCAGGAGCACAAGTGGCCCGTGTGGACCATGTCACCTGACTGCGACTTGGTCCGTCTCTCCGGGGAGCCCCGCACGGAGGATACTATGTCTTCTCTCATGTTGCTACTCCTTGGCGCGGACTTGGCGATGGAGCTTCCCCTGGGTGCGCGTCCCCTGTATTTGGGAGGCGACGCGAGCACCGCTCGTGCAGGTCTTCCCACTTTCGACGCCAGGGGGTGTGCCCCTTGGTAGGGTTGGAGGAAGAGGATGAGGACTCGAGCAATGTCCTCAAACCCTCCCAGTGTGTGTGACGTAGGAGGATGATCAATAGTGTGTCGTGTTCAAAGGAGGACGTCGAGGACCTCCCCCGGTTGAGGCCGGTGATCGCTCCCGTGGGGCCATTTGCGGAGAGCATGCTAAGCCCGACGCATCAGTTGCCCTACCCTGGCGTGGGCGGCCGAGAAGCGCCTCCGGCTGGGTGGCGGTGATGCTTTTCTCTGCCTCGGCACGAGGAGGGATAACTGGTCCCTGGTGGGTGGGAGGAGAAATAAAGAGGAGAGACATCATCGTGAGGCTTCCCCTTTTCCCTTGCCCCTTCTCCCCGTTTTTCATCTCGCCATGTCGGTGCAGGTGCGAGAAAAGGAGGAAGGCGAAGACGGCGAGGTTGTAGGGCGTGCCATGGGCAGTCCTGCCTCCCTCCGGCTAGGATCGCACCCTGGGATGTCCTCCCCGCCCACCTAGGAGTGGGCCATGGCGAGGGACAGCCCCGCTGACGAGAGTTTGCCTGACCCTGAGGTGGTCGTATGAGCTGGTGATGCCCTCCTTCTCGAAGATCCTGTGGGAGCACAGGTCATGACCCCGTCGCCAGTCCATGATGACCGGGGGGAGCCTATCAGGGGAAGCCCCCAATGTAGTAGGGCCAAGCGTGATGGCCTTGCTATCTCCCGAGGGCAGCTCCCCGGGCTGGTCGGGGTGCCTGCGAGGCATCATGGCGACCACCCGCGCCGGGCTCGACCGGTTCCTTGCTAACATCGCTGCAAAGGAGCATCGCCTGGCTGGGGCGTGGCGTCATCTTCACCTGGAGCGGGCCACTCTCCGCCAGGCCCATGAGTAGCGGAGAGCCCATGGTGAGGCAATGAGGTCCAGGGCGACCGGGTCCTCGTGGAGTCGCCTCGGGAAGCTAAAAGGACTTCCATGCCGGTCGGGGTTCATGTCCCGCCTCCTGGGGCCTCCTCCGGGGACCTAGCCAGCGTTGCTCATGACTTCTCCGTACACGATCGTCCACTTACCTTTTCTGACTGGGAGGTCAGAGAAGACCGTCGGAGGGTCGCTCAGAAAGAGTAGGACGTGGCCCTCCATGAGGAGGCGGTTCCACTTTGCGAGGATGAGGCTTAGCTAGAGAGGAGATGGCTGGAGGCGCTTGAGGACCAGCTAGTGACGACCCAGCAGAAGCTTGAGGAACGCACGCTTGATGTTGACTGTCGTAGCACGAACACGGATGAGCGCCTTCGCCGCTGCTACGCCAAGGCTGCTGAGGAGCGAGAGAAGATGAAGTAGGACAACAAGGTGGTGCTCTTGCAGCTTCGCCAGGCCCTTCGGGTAGAGTGGCAAGGGAAAGCCAAGACCTAGGAGGCGTGCTTCCTAGAGAGGAGAGAAGAGCTTAAAGCTTCCCTTTGCGAGGCGGTGGAGCACCTAGCCCAGGCTCTTGTAGATCTGGGCGCCTTGAAGGAGCTGCATGTCGCTCAGCAAGAGATCCAGATGTGCTGGGACCTCTGCGACAAGGTGGAGCGGGACCTCCATGTGTTGGAGAAAGAGAGGTGCAAGATGTACCGGGCGCTTGCCAAGCGCGCGGCCGCCACTCCCTAGGACTTTGGGGTAACTGACTTCTATGTTGGTCCCCTTGATGATGCCAACACAGATGGCACTTTCCTGACGCTCTTTGACCAGATTACAATAGTGCTAGAGGGGAGAGCTGAGCTCTACCAAGGGTACCATCTGGACGAGTGCCACAAGATGATGCGGGTCGTGGCGACCCATGTTCTCTCCGTCCTCTACTAGTACGACATCAACTTCCCTTGGAGGGTGCTCCTAAAGAAGGTGACGCATCCTACAGTAAACCCACCTGGCGAGGTCGTGCGGTTCCAACATCTTGTGGAGGAACGCGTCGACGTCTTCCTCCTGATCTTCATGCAGACCAAAGAGGGAGATGACTCTGAGGGAGCTAGGTCCTCTGATGATGAAGATAGGGGTTCCCCGCACGACACGCCTGGTGCCGGGGGAGGCAAGCTATCTCTAGAAGACATCGCTTTGGAGCTATCGGCCTGAGGGGCCTTTTTGACTGTAATCCGTTCAATGTACTCTAGCGCAATGGCCATGTTTTGGACCAGATGTCTCTTTTGTGGCCTCGTGGCACGTATTTGTTTGCGTTCTTATTGAGGGTCTCTCCCTTCCCCTAGACCTCGCAGGGAGATGACCCAAGGAGGCTGAGCACACCGGGGGCACCTATAGTGAGCTCCCATGGTGAGTCGTAGGCGTCGGGACCTGTAGGTGAGGTGTCTTACTATTGTGGATGGGCGGTAAGTTTAGAGCTCCGCCTGTTAAGCCATGTAGTTTCCTGGCAGTCAGAGGGACGGGTGCCTCGTGAGCCGTCCCGCCGTCCTCTCGAGGTGGGGGTGTCCCGTTAGCATAGGGAATTTTGGTCTTTTGAGGGCCAAGAATCGTGGATGAGGTGACTTGCAACCAAGGAGCGGGGCATAAGTTCAGATCTCGACACTTTAGGTCTTGGAGAGCTCGGGCCGTGGAGGGACAGTGCCTCACGAGCCATTGCGGTGAGGTATGCATACGTGTATTTATACGTGTATTTTAGTTAGGAACTGTGGGTGAGGTGACTTGTGGCCGAGGAACAGGCCATAAGTTCAGAGCTCGACACTTTAGGCCCTTGGGAGCTCGAGCCACAAAGGGATAGTGTCTCGCGAGCCGTCATCGTGATGTCTTTTTTGTGCCAGGAACCGTGGGTGTGGTAACTTGCGACCGAGGAATGAGCTGTGAGTTCAGAGCTCGACACTTTAGGTCCTGGCGGTTTTGGGCTACTGGAGGGAAGTGCCTCACGAGCCGATAGGAAACGTGGGTGATGTAATTTGCGGCCGAGGACCGGGCCGTAAGTTCAGAGCTCGACACTTTAGGTCCCGGAGATTTTGGGCTGCTAGAGGGAAGTGCCTCATGAGCCACTCTATAACCCTCTCGAGGAGAGCACCGTAGGGCCCATGCTAGCCCGTGATCTTCTCGAGGAGAGCACCGTAGGAGATCATAGGTATCGCATGTTGTGGTGGTCCCAACCGAGGAAGAGTGCGTCTTGGTCGAGCCGTGTTCCCAGTGCTGCCTCGTTCCATCAATACACCATATAAGGGTCTCGAGCGCCAGGGATCTGCGAGTGAGGTGACTTATCGCCAGAGCTAGTTCGCAAGTTTAGAGCTCAATCCTTCAAGCCCCCGGCACCGACGAGAGCGGTCAGGAGATAGGTATCACCCCAGACCCCGCTCGTATGATGGATATACGAGAACATGGCTAGCACACGGGAAGAAAGGAAACTCAAAGAACGAATGGATTCGCTAAAAAGCAGACATAAATCATCAACAACTGCAGCTATTTCCCTTCCCGAGCACCCTGCCCTTGTGAGGGGCACAAAAGTGTCACCTAGCAGAGAAGGAGAAAGAGCTGAGGGTCACCTTGATGGGGATGAGCCTGGTGGAGGCACGTGCGTCTGGGATGTGAGGACGCGTCTAGTTCCATGGTCTCCCCAAAGGGACCGAGCTTCTGGCGCCGTTGTCTGTCTAGCTCCCGGGCCCTCCGCTGGAGCTATGGGTCAGGGACCTTTGGGCGCCATGGCATATTGCGCTTGTTGCTCTATTCGTGCCTCTTCTTGCTATCATACTCCTCCCTTACCTCCCTGAGCTTGACGCGCCAAATGTCGGAGATTTGTCCCGCTAAGGAACTAGGGTTCGATCTCGCCATGGGCAAACAGATCCCCGGCTTCTGCTTTGGCGCAGTAGTCAACCACCGCAAAGAGTTCGGCCACCGTGGATGGGTTCTCTCCGTGGTGGCCGATCTTGTCGAGCACTTGAGCATCGAAGACGCCCTCCGCGAAAGCCACGATGACTTTCGTATTGGTGGCCCCCGGTGACCATGACGAGGCTTTGGTCGAAACACTGCAGGTACTTGCGTAGGGTCTCTCAGGGCCCTTGATGCACCTTCCTGAGGTCGTCACACGTGTACGCGGGTTCATCCGCATCTCCGAAATTCGTGACAAAAAGGCCACAGAGTTCGGACCATGAGCCAATGGACCCCTCGAGGAGGTTTAGGAGCCATGTACACACCTTCGGCTCTAGGCCCATGGGAAACCAGTTGGCGAGGACGTGGTCATCTCCCTCGGCCGCCTCTACACCCCTGGTGTAGAGCTGCAAGAACTCCATGGGTTGCTGGTGCCATCGTATCGTGGCGGCATCTATGGCTTGAACTTTGGCGGCAACACCACCCGGTGGAGGTGTTCAGTCAGGGGAGGGGCAACTGGAGCTGCAGGTCTCCATGCCACCAGTGAGTGTTGCTCGGTTCTGCAGGCCCACAGCCGAGATGGCCTGGAGGGTCCCGGTGTTGCGACCCCAGTGTCTGGCCAAGGTCACCCACGTATCCTCCGCCGAACGGATGACTTCCGCCTGGACTCGGATCTGCCCGGAGTATGCTGTGCTGGGCGTCTTCACATCATCCGAGCCCTGGGTCCGCCGTGAAGAGGAGGAGGTTGAGGTGCTCCATAGTTTATGTCGCCCGGCCACGTTTCGCACGCTGCGGGGTTATCCTAGGAGACGTCTATCAAGGCCGCGAGGCGTGCCTGCCACTCCTCTCTTGCGTCCTCAGTGAGCGAGTAGCGGAGGATCTCCTTCGCCATTACGCGAGCCATTTTCGGGGTGAGCGGGACGCGAGACGCTCGGGTCAGCGAGGTGCTTGAAGAAGAATTCTCTCCGCCCATCCGCGCGGAGGGGCGTAGGCGGAGCTCGTGGCTGGCCCCAGAGCGGGGTGGGGGAGTGGGGGTAGCACGACGCGAGCCCCGGAGCCTCCCGGCCTGCTCCTACCATGAGCGGCTATCGTGAGTCTTGTTGCGAGCGACCATGCCAATGCCACTGGCCGAAGCCCTTCGGGTCGTGCCTCAGCCGCCTACCTAGCGCGCCAAATGTTAGAGATTTATCCCACGAAGGAACTAGGGTCCAATGATTCCTTGGTTCGTGAGGGGGCTAAACATGCGATTCTGGAGCAACTTAGAGACAACGATAGCGGCAGAGCAAGCACATGACAGAGAGATAACACCGGGTTTTTTACCCAGGTTCAGGACCCTCGTGAGGAGGTAAAGCCCTAACTCATGCTTTGTAGTATTGCTCGCGTGCTTTGCGAGGGTACGATGGTGGATGAAAGTCTAGGGTTTTAGATCTCAAGGATTGATCCCTTCCAAGGTAGGAGAAGTGATCCTTATATAGGGCAGTGCCAGGCCTCCTCCCCCCATTTATGGGCGGGAAGGGCTACCACATTCCCGCCAAAGGATTCAGACATGTCTTGTCTTCTTGTGGCTGCCAGCCAGCTGCTGTGTCAGGGTGGTGGTCGGCCATCCCTCCACTTTACGCCATCACCTTAGTCTCCTTGCACCAAAACGGCTGTGTCAGGCGCTATATTTGAATTGCGTCATCCTCCCACCTTTTCGTGCTCTGCTTTCCCCGGGTGGATCGACCGCTTCTTGGACCAACCGTTGGCACGTCATCTTGCTAGGCGCGCTTAGAACTGGTCACGCCCCCTCCCGAGGTCTTGCTGGGAGGCTTCGGCACCGGGCCCAGGCTGGTTTGGGAATTTGTAGAGGATCCAGGATCCATTCCCCTCTAGAGGCTCACTCTCCTTGCGATCCCTCGAGAGGGTGTTCCTGGCGGGCCCTGGTGCCAATAGTCTGACAGTATGCATCCTCTTATTGCTTTTTGGGAAGGGGTACTTTATGCCCAATGAGTTCGTGGTCACCCCACGACTAACTTCTCCATGTCACCCATACCCATAATAATTGTGTTTGGAAGCTAAATAATGACTCACATGATAGTATACTTTAGGATATAGTTGAGCTATTTGGGTAGGTGTTTTCTATATAAATGCTAAGTTTGTTTTGCTAAAGAAGGTCATTTCAATATGATGGGGCTAGCAATTGTAACCATTTGACCTTGTACAACAATGCAAAGTGCCCATAGTACTAAGTCATTTCTATAAGACAATATAAGCATTGAGCACCATTTATGTTGAATATAAGAACTAGCACAAGATGATACACTTTTAAGTTATTACTCCATAAAGCATATTAATAATCCAACCTAAAGCAATAACATGCATAGTTTCACTTCCCCCCTTTTCTATTTCAAGCAATGCATTAAATCAAACATGACATTCATTCATGGGATAGTTTGTTTCAATAACTCTTTCCTAAGCATGTAAAATATCTATCATGGTGGTCCTATTTATTTCCAAGCATATCAAGCAAAACTAAACATAACACTAAGCAAAGACGCTCCAAGTTTTCTATGATCATTCTATGTTACTCAAAAAACAAAGTTTAGAGGTTTGCAAACCGAGAGTTTTATAGGTCTGGTAGGGTGCCCTGGGCATCCCAAAGCTTATGGCTTTTACCATTATTGGATAGCTCATGGTGTGGTGTTCCTCCATTCCCTTTCAAAAACTTCAACACAAAACTTTCCCCCATTTGTTTTCTATGGGGTGATATTGTTATGAGGTAACCTCGTGGGTGGTCTGATCTTCACGGATCTCGTGGTCAAATCAATGGGAAAGCAAGGGGAAAGGGAGAAGGTAGCCTAAGTGGACGCACACCTCGCGAAGAACACGATGAACACACGCAAAACTCACATGATACAAGGCCGATTGCTCCCGTTGGTGGCCACCAGTCCGATAGAATCCTCGCAAGGAAAGATCGGTCAATGTGCTCCCTCGATCCCACGCAGAGAGGGAAGAACACCTTGGAGAGGGTCTTGATGTCTTGGCAAAGGGACACTGATGCCAAGACCTTGTACAACGAGGGAGGCACGATGCAAACTCCAACGAGGTGGTGACGATAGTCGACCCCCTTTGGTAGAAGGGGATGAGGCAAAACTAGAGATTCCACAAAGGGGGTTTTCCTTAGTCTATCATCTATGCCTAGGGTTACATGAGGGGGTGGGGGCACAATATTTACGCCAGCCACTAGTTCAAGGGTACTTTAGGAATATAAGGGGAAAGTCTGGGTGGACTAAGGGGTACATGGGCCAAAGGCCCAGCTAGCGGCACGCAGGCAATACGCTTAGGCCGGAGACTCCAGTGTGGTGGTCCGGAGACTCCGGTCTGGGCCAGAGATTCCGGTCCGTCTCCAGAAGGGCCTTCTGGCTGTCCTCGAGCTCGATTTGGGGGTCAGTCCGGAGATGGGCCGGAGACACCGGGGTATGCAGGCCAAAGACTTCGGTGTGGCCGGAGACTCTAGTGTGCGCAGGCCAGAGACTCCGGTGCTCCAGCTGCTGCTTCTTCCATCTTCTCTTCCAAGCCTCCGTCTTGTCGGGCCGGTGCTCTAGGCTTCCTCCCATGCCTCCGTACTTGTTGGTATGAACCTATCATGGATATGGGACTGAGTATGAAGTAGTATACCATTCAAGAGGGTAGGAAGTGGGTTCACATAGAGGAACGGATTCACCTTTGGATTCCATTATGACTTGGCATAAGTCGGAGACCATGATGTGGTAACGACCGAAGGTCGGGCTACATCATCTCCCCTCCCTTCAAAAAGAGTCGTCCTCGACTCTACATGCTCATCACAAAGTAGAAGATGTCGAGAGACCTTCTTGATCCCGGGGTTCACCATATAGTCGTCCTCGGGAAGATTGAATTGACAACACCTCAATGTTCCTTCACCTTCAAGGAAGCCTACAAAGCTCACCACAAAAGCGAAGCAACACTCAAAGCATAGCCAATTCATGAAGATTATAGAATGAGTCCTCAAGTAGAGTGAAGTCACCTTAGGATGTAGAGATGGCTCGTTGAAGGGCAACCATAGGTAACTCTCTATGGTTCGTCTTGTCAACTTATGTTCCATAGAGGTTGACGCAGAAGCGATTGTACCTTCACACAACAAAGACCAAGCAACATATGTTTGTGTGTGATAGAGGAGCATGTCATTTGTGGCATGTCCATTCTTGTTCACAACACTATTAGCACAACTCAAGTATAGCAAATGGGATGCATATGCAAGGTCAAGGTGCATGGAACTCGTTTGAAAATCATCCAAATGTGGGAACTCAAAAACTCCATAAAACATTTTAGTGTGGCACTCAAAGCAATTGAGTAAAATATTGATGAACATCTTTGATGCAAGAATAGGAGAATTCGGCAAAAACACATGCGGAAGAATATCCAAAGCAACATCATTATGTGTGCAACCAACCATTGGAAAGAACAATTGTTCAATATGTTGGATGCCATAAACATATCATCAAAAACAAAGATCATGGGTGTATGCATATCGCAAGCGGAAGAAAAAACAACATGTTTGCAAACAAACCATATGAAAGAGCAAGTGGTCCTTATGTTTGTTGCAACAACTATACGAGAGACTTGGAAGCTCTCATGACAATACATGCTGATAATGGCAATATGGTTGCACACAAAACATCGGAAAGAGAAATTGTTCAACATTTTTTTTGCAACACACAAAGCATCAATATCCAATAGCAACGTAACATGATTGTCACAAGGTGAAAGAATACTATTAAAATGCTTGCAAGCTAACCATAGGAAAGGGCAATTTGTCAACATGAATGGTGCAAAGCATGCAAAAGGTACCAGAGCTAGGATCGATCTTGAACTCACTTGCAGGATGCTCTCTAGAGATCTTTTTGTCAACTCGTGCTCAACCGAGGTTGACATTCTTGTGCGGGTACCTACACACATCATAGATAAAAGGAAGAACGTGTGTGCATGGTAGAGAAACACATCATTCATCATGACGTATCTCTTCTTGTGCACATCAACATTAGTGTCAAGCAAGTGTAACAAAGGTTCATGGTGATTATGTAAGTGGGGAACATGCTTATCATGGCATTTACCAAAATCTCCAAAATTTGAGAAAGCTATGGGGGCCATCTCAATAGACAACATATGGTAATTATTGTTGGAAGCAAAACAAGTGAAAGTGAAATTGTTCATCTGATTGCCAGCAAAGGGAGAAATTGTAAAACATCCATGACAAAGCATTATCCTAGGGGTACCGTTGTCATCATCATTGCAAGCAAAACATTGGAAAGAGCAATTGTTCAACAAGGTGCGAGCAATGATGTCATCAACATAACGTTTAGAGCATATCATGTCTATGGTAATGTCATGACAATAAAAGGAATCCACATGGTCATCATGATGCATAGCAAGAATAATACATGGGAATAAGAGTGGAACATATGTCATGTCACATGTATCATCCATAGCATGCAAGTCATCACAAATCATCATGTCCACTAGTGGGATCATGGCATCATCAACACCTACAGACGCTCCTACATCTACACCAGCAAGTCCCCCAAGTGGACCCATGACTCGTGCCCGAGCCAAACTCCTACAAGCTAAGGTGAACTCGATCCTCTCCTTGTACCAATTTGATACATCTTTGGATGGTGTGCTACTTCATGCAACTATTCTATGCATCATCAGGTACAAAGCTCTAACACAGCACCAACCACCCAAGGATGGAGAACAAGGAGCAGCACATGAAGCAAAATCCACTGGAGCTACTCAGACCGAAGTCTCCGGTCTGCGCACACCGGAGTCTCTGATCCACCAAAGCCTCCATCCTAAAGACCCCAGAGACTCCAACCCACCTCTGGTCTAACCCTCGAATCGAGCTCGAGGACAGCCAGATGGCCACTCCAGAGATGGACCAGAGACCGACCGTCTCCGGTCCGCCACACCGGAGTCTCCGGACCGAGCGTTGCCAGGCATGTAAAAGGCCTTTGGGCCTTCGGCCCATGTACCCCTTAGTCCGTCCAGAACTTATCTATTATCCCTAAAGTACCCCTGACTTTGTGGCTGTTCTATATATAGTCCCCCACCTCTATTGTAAACCCTAGTGTTGGGGATATACTTTCTAGGTATCCTCACAGTTCCTCACTGACCAGGGTGGCCCACTTCGGGTTAGAGCTTTGATTCACGGGCGGCCCAGTCAGGGAGAAGAGAAGAGACGAGTCCTCAGCTCGGAAGGCCCAAAAGACTTACCGACATAGGCCCATAAGTGTTACTTGTAGTTCAAGATGTACTATGTAACCGACTCTTAGTCGTAGCCGGATAGATCTCTCCTGTAAACCCTAGGCCGAATATCTATATAAGCCATCCTAGGGAGAGCCTTTAGGGTACCCCTTACTATCACAATCTCAACTCGCACAAGCGAACCCCTTGTTATCCATATTCCGGCTCTGTCGTATTACTGGATTGCTAGCAGGAGTAGGATCCATCCAATGACGGTGGATTCAAACCTGGGTAAACTTGTCTGCTCACCGCCCCGGAACACCGTACGTCTCACACCCCTCTCTTCCACACACCTCAAGGACCCCCCTCATGGTGTACTTGTCATCAATCTGACGACAGTTGGCGCCCATCATGGGACAAGTGAGTTTCGGATCTGCGTTCCGAGCGGAATCTGCAAGAATCGGAATCGGCGAGACTATCACCGTCAGTCGCATCGTCTACGCCAACGACGTCCCTCTCATTGTCCACGACGAGACTTGGATTCCGGCTAGGGAAGTCGTGACCACCTACACCATCATGTCTTTTGGCGAGATCGATGTTTACATCAGCTTTGCTGAACCTGTCCCACCCACCCCAGTGGTGAAGATAGAGGTAGAAGAAATTTCTACGCCCCCCTGTATGTGGAGGCGGCAGAGTTCCGGTTCTCAGAAAAACCTAATCCCACCCAGCCTGCACTAGTTGCAGAGATAGTGGAGAAAACTGAACCTGAGGCAGATCTCGCGGTGCACGTTGGATCTGGAGTGGATCTCCCTAGCGAGTATGAATCCCAGATCAATCCACCTGCGAAGGTCGAAATCCAGTAAGAGCAAGAAGACAACTCTGGTTCCGGCTCTAATGACGCCGGGACAGACAGGCCCTTCCTGAGATACACACTAAGGCGCATGATGATGCAGAACTCAGGCATAGATGCAATCCTCGAGACCATCAGGCATTTCGACGAAGCCTACTTTGAAGACCGCAGTTATCTCAGGAGGGGCACATCACACTTTGTCGGATATGTGGGATCCGGATCCGGCTCCGCCAATGCTGGAAACAACACCGACTCTGTGCTAGAGGCTATCGGAACAAGCATTGAATTATCGGCATCTTTGGATGACTCCATGACGTCGGCAGATTTCCGGAAGTTCTCCGCGGAATATGAAGAGGAGATTAACTCCACAGCTGCTGCAAAAGGAGAAGACATGGACGAAGGATCTGGAGAAAACTCTCCTAAGGCACAAGACAACATGGATCCCAGAGATGATCCCGAGAACCAAATGGCCGAAAGAACCGATCAAAGTTTGACTCCGGGAAACAAGCCCAAAGCCGTCTTTGCTACCGGCGCTGCCAAGAAGGCAAAGAAGAAGAACAAGACCCCGGCAAAAGACCCTCCAGCAGAGGAGGTGATTGCCGAGGAATATGAGGAAGACACGGATGGAGCACTTATCCCAGACGAATCCAAAGAAGAGTCGGTGGATGGACACGTGATCACTGAAGGTGCGCGTAAACTCATCGATGCTGCATTAACCACACCTATTCCTATAGCTGCAGAACTTACTGCTGAAGAGCTGGACGAAAGGGCCCAGGCTCTAGAAGCACGTCGCCAAGTACTCCTCTATGAAGCCAAAAATCTTGAGGAAGAAAAGAAACGCATGGCAACTATGGAGAAGTACAACTCTGGGAAACATCAGAAGATCAGGAAACGTCATACTCATGCCAACCAATTCCCGCATATTCACAAAGTCCTCTTCGGAGGAGAACATGGGATGCCTCGACGTGACAGCAATGGGGATTGGGTGTATCCAACTCCAGTGCAAAACACCGTTGCAGCTCGAGAAATCCTATCTGCTAATCCAGGCCCAGAGCAAATCCAATTAGGCATTAAACTACTCAACATGGGCCTGGAGCAGAAAAAAGTCGCCCTGTCCGGAAGCCAAAAACTGGTCTCCCATTCTGACCAATGTCGCACGGATCTGGCCTGGAATGACATAAGACCCCAACGTGTTTCGGAACAGCATCATCATTCCGACCGTCAAGAAGACAACTACTCAAGAACCGGATCTTTAGGACAACACCACAAAACAGCACGTGACGGGCGTAACGTTACCCCAGTTGCGGCCCAAGAGGCAATCGCTGCACTGAATCCGAAGAATCCTCCCCGGCGAGAGTCGAAAGATCGCAGGAAAGAAGATAAAGAGAAATGTCGGGAGGAAGACCGACAAAGAATGCCACCTCCTAGACACGCAAGCCATCAAGATGATGGGCGAGGGAACAACGGACACCGTGCCGAGACAAACCGGCAGGGGGCTCGTCGTAATAAAGATCCTCCCCGGAACCGGAATAATGACGCTCCAGACGGAGGCCGGCAGTCTGCCAGAAATAACCCAACTGCTCCACCCTCTCCACCAAGTAGCCATCACAACAGTTCCCAAGGAGGCCAAGGAGGGCGTCGTGGGGGGGAGGTGGTGGCAGAAGCCGAAGTCCGGCTCCAAGGCACCGCAGCTGTAGCTGTCATTCGGGACGATCTTTATCCCCGAGTGACGCAAGACACAGGATCAATTCCAACATAGAGGCGTGGTGCTACGAAAACAATGATATATACGTGGGCCCAAAGTGCTTCGGACCATGCATCAGAGCCACAAAATTCCCGAAAGGATTTGCTATCTCAAGACATATTCAGGCCTACGACGGCATAGCTTGGCCAGATACTTGGCTCCAGGATTTCTTCCAAGCTTGTTGTATTGCCAAAGGCGGAAATAGCCTGGTCGCGACCCAATATCTCCCACTCATGTTGCGGAAGACGGCACGATCATGGCTCAATGAACTATCGGAGAACACCATCCACAACTGGTATGACATGCAAAGTGCGTTCTTTCAGAATTTCGAAGGCACATACCGGAGGCCCTGTACGGTAGGAGACCTACAGCGTTGCACCCAGAAAGCCGGAGAAACTTGACGGGATTATCTCGGATGATGGATCGACACCTGTGAAGGAGTAAATGACCAAACTGCGATTGAAGATTTCATTGCAGGTCTCCCAATTGGTTTACTACGTCATCGCTTGAAGTGTGACAAAGTCACTGATTTGGGAGAGATGATAGAAACAGCGAGCAAGTATGCAGATGCTGACGACGATGCAGAGAGATTACTTAATGCCCTAGATATGCCACAGTTGACAAAACAACCAAAGCAGCAAGCTCAGAAGCGCAAGAACACCTCAGAAGAAAAACCCAACATGGAAACAGCAGTGATCACTGCCACTTTCGGGTCTGGAGGACGAGGAGGGCGCGGCGGTGGCCGCGGATGCAGTCGTGGGACATCAAGAGTCCAGGGTAGAGGAGTCCAACAACCCAGAAAAACCTACTCCTGGGCCGACATTGCCAACAACCCATTTGTGCATCACTTAGATGCCAATGGGGGCTCATCCCACACAAACACCGAGTGTCATTTCAATGATGACATCAAGAAATATGATACCGATGGCTATAGGGCTAAGCAGAAGAAGGGAAAGAAGAATCCCGGAAAGGATAAAGAGACCAAGGAAGATTCTGACATGGAGGAAGCTGATGCTTCAAATCCCAAGACGGAAGGGAAGAAAACTTTTCCGACCAAGAAAGACACTTACGTCACCTTCCTCGGATATCAACCAGCAAAGGTCAAGAAAGCAGTTCTACATGAGCTCCACACAATAGTTCCGGTTGTCCCTCAATTCTTGGATTGGTCGGAAGTGGCAATCACCTTTGACCGTGCTGATCATCCGCCTAAGTTGCACAGGCGAGGAAAACATGCCTTAGTCGTCAATCCACTTATTGACGACTATGGTTTCTCCAAAACTCTCATGGACAGCGGCAGCAACATTAATATTCTATATGTCAAACCGCTACGCCGGATGAAGATCTCGGAGACCCAGCTGAACTACAGCTCTGTGATCTTTAACGGAGTTGTCCCATGAAGACAAGCAAATTCCCTAGGAGAAATCACTTTGGAGGTTACCTTTGGAACTCCAAAGAACTACCGGACGGAAGCACTTTCCTTCGAAGTGGTCCCATTTAAGAGCGCGTACCACGCTATATTCGGATGTCCGACTTACTAGGCCTTTATGGCTCGTCCGTGTTACATTTACAATATGATGAAAAATCCAGGTCCCAACGGTGTGATTACTATCAGGGAGACCCGAAGAAAGCGTGAGAGTGCAAGGATAGAAATGCCGCCTTTGCTGAAGCCGTACTACACACCTAGGAGTACTAAGAGATCAAGAAGAGCATAGATCCATTCGAGATGCCCGCAACGAAGAAGGAGGTGACAAAGCCGAATCCGGAGTTCAAGGCATCAGAAGAGACGAAGAAGATGCCATTGAAGGAGGATGACCCCTCCAAGGTGACCCAGATAGGCGTAGGCCTAGATAGCGCATAGGAAAGTGCGCTCGTCAAGTTCCTCCAAGCAAATCAAGATATATTCGCATGGTAGCCATCTGACATGACCGGAGTACCTAGGAAACTTGTCGAGCACTCTTTAAATGTAAATCCGAACACTAAACCCGTCAAATAGTCCTTACGACGTTTTGGCGATGAAAAGCGTAAGGCAATAGCTAAGGAACTAGCACGGCTCGAGTTAGCCAGATTCATAGAAGAGGTCATCCACACTGAGTAGTCGGCCAATCCTGTAATGGTCCCTAAAAAAGACACCACTGATTTAAGGATGTGTGTTGATTATACTGCCTTGAACAAGGCTTGTCCCAAAAATCCGTTCGCTCTGCCTAGGATTGATCAAGTAATCGATTCTATGGCAGGCTCGAAACTCCTATGTTTTCTCGACACATATTACGGTTATCACCAAATTCATACGAAGGAATCTGACAAAGTCAAAAATTCATTCATAACCCCCTTCGGAACCTTCTGTTTTGTTACGATGCCCTTTGGGCTGAAGAACGCAGGAGCTACGTACCAACGCACAATGCAGCGTTGCCTCTACGATCAAATCATACGCAATGTACATGCATATGTGGATGATATTGCGGTGATGTCCAAAAAGAAGGAAACCTTGATTTCCGACTTGGAGGAAACATTTGCCAATCTACGAAAAGACAACAGAATGCTTAATCCAAAGAAATGCTTCTTTGGAATCCCAGCCAGAAAATTGTTAGGTTTTATCGTGTCTCAAAGAGGCATAGAGGTGAACCGAGACAAAATCAAGGCTATACTCAATATTTCCTGGCCAACTCGCCTGAAGGACGTACAAAGACTAACTGGTTGCATTGCCACAGTCAGTCGGTTTGTAAGCCGGCTCGGTGAAAGAGCCGCACCACTATACAAACTCCTGAAAAACACCAAGGATTTTGTATGGACCGACAAAGCTGAAGCTGCACTGCAAGACCTGAAAGTAGTACTCTCATCTGCTCCCATCCTTGCGGCACTGGAACCACAGGAACCGATGTTGCTCTATCTTGTTGCGACAAACAAAGTCGTCAGTATCGTCATGGTGGTGGAGAGACCAAAGGAAAATCAGAAACACCTGGTGCAGCGTCCGACTTACTATCTCAGCGAGGTCTTAACAGAATCAAAGCAGCGGTATCCGCACTATCAAAAGCTGGCTTACGGTGTGTTCTTAGCATCTCGTAAGTTACGAGATTATTTTCAGAAACATCCAATTACCGTGGTGAGCATAGCTCCCATGAGAGACATAATCAACAATAGTGACGCCACAGGACGCGTCACCAAATGGGGCATAGAGCTTTCAGCTTTTGATATTGAGTACAAACCTCGTACAGCAATCAAATCCCAAATCCTTGCTGACTTTGTTGCTGATTGGACAGAGACAAAGGAGAATATGACCCTCCCTGAGTCAAAATATTGGACCCTATATTTTGATGGGTCTAAGGCTCGTGGGAGCTCGGGGGCTGGCGTGGTACTCAAATCACCCCAAGGTGATAAACTTTTATACGTGTTGCAGATTCACTTCACAGCGACAAATAATATTGCCAAGTATGAAGCACTGCTGCATGGAATCTGGATTGCTAAGGATATCGGCATCCGACGTTTGATGTGTTACAGAGATTCGGATCTTGTTGCTCAGCAAGTGTCGGATATTTGTAATGCAAATAAGCACATGGCAGCATATAAAGCTGTCGTGGATGATCTATCTAAATCGTTCGAAGGGTTTGAGGTTCAACACATCCCTCAAGCAGAAAATGAGGAAGCAGATGCATTATCTCGGATAGGCTCTGCACGGAAAGAGGTCCCGAATGGCGCTTTTTTAGAGCACCTCAAAGTTCCCTCAATAAAGGGAGTAGACAAGGAATATCCGACCAAATCTGACTCACCTTTAATAGCAGTTCTGGATGTAATTCCCAGCTGGACTCAACCCTACCTTGATTATTTGGTAGATGGAAAATTACCCGAAGACGAAGTTCTGAGCCAGCAGATCATCCAACGAGCAAAATCCTATACTGTAGTTAGTGGTGAGCTTTATAAGCGGAGTGTGTCTACGGTCTTTCAGCGCTGTGTATCTCCGGAAGAAGGAGTGGAAATCTTAAGAGAAATCCACGAAGGCGAGTGTGGTCACCATGCTGCAACCAAATCTTTAGTGGCAAAAGCTTTCCGACATGGTTTTTCTGGCTTACAGCCAAGGCAGATGCCGAACGACTGGTCAAGACATGCAAGGGCTGCCAAAAGTACGCCAAACAAGCTCACGTTCCGGCTGATCAGCTGCGAACAATACCTATAACATGGCCTTTCGCGGTCTGGGGGCTTGACATGGTAGGACCTTTTAAACGGGCTCCAAGTGGATTTACTCACCTCTTAGTGATGGTGGATAAATTCACCAAATGGATTGAGGCTAAACCCGTCACTAGTTGTGATGGAGCAACAGCCAAAAGATTTGTCGAGGATGTTATAATCCGGTATGGTTATCGCATAGTATTATCACGGACAACGGGAGTAATTTCTCTTTGGGAGAACTTGCCGAATTCTGCAATGAACAAAATATCCGGCTTGACATTGCACCAGTCGCACATCCGCAGGGTAATGGACAAGTTGAAAGAGCAAATGGTTTAATCCTACAAGGCCTAAAACCGAGACTCGAAGCACCACTACGACATGATGCGGGGGCTTGGGCAGAGGAATTACCTTCTGTAATATGGAGTTCGTGAACAACTCCGAACAGGTCAACTGGATACACACCTTTCTTCTTAGTCTATGGCGCAGAAGCAGTTCTTCCTAGTGACTTGATTCACACTTCTCCTAGAGTGGCCGCGTATATCATAGAGGATGCCGAGATTTCTCGACAAAATGATCTCGACTTAGTCGAAGAAGTTCGCGTCGTTGCTGAGATGAGATCAACATCCTATCAGCAGAAGTTACGCAAGTATCATAGGCAGAGAGTCAGAAACCGATCTTTCAATAAGGGCGATTTGGTTCTCTGGCTTGTGCAACAAAGAAAGCACAAACTTTCCCCGGTATGGGAAGGGCCATTTTTAGTTAGTCGAGTATTACACAATGGTTCATACTACCTAACTGATACGCGGCCAGTCAAAGAAAGACCTGCTACTAAGAAGAGAAAGAGAGCTGGAGGCAGTACAAATCTGGATGAGTTAGACAGACCATGGAATATTGCTCATCTACGTCCCTTTTATTCTTAGTTTATCCTTCTTTGTAATCATATATGTGTACATGTTCTATGAGAAATAAAACTTTTGGTTGCCTCAAGTTTTTTCTGAGAAGTTTTTACCATCTTATTTCCGAATGATCATGTCACAAGTTGAAAATCCCAGAATACTTGAAAGTACTTGATGCGCATGTTTGTTCTGGTTTAGATTTCCGATTCTAAAATTGCTACCTTCGGGTATAAATCTAAATTTCCTAGTCTATACTTTGGTTATTTGTCTGATTGCTGGATGCAGGTATTTTACGAGTAGTGAATTGTTGGTACTGGAAGCCGGCTTTGTTTCTGAGTTTAAACTGGTTTAGCAATTGAGCTCCGTTGCTCGGGAAAGTTTCTGGGCTGAAAGTTGGCCAGCTCATGAAAGGGACGAGGCGGAACGCCAGATAAACGATAAGTGCAGACAAAAAAGTACAAGTGGTTATGTAAACATTTCAGGCACATAATATCAAAGTCAAAAGTGTTGAATAGATAAATTAAAACTTGGCACTGGCAAAAGTATCACACTACTTATTACAGATCCATAATGTTTTCAGAATAACACATATGTTCTTTCTGGTGTCTATGATGCAGGAGGAGAGGTAGGAGCTGCCGGTTCGCTAGATCCATCAGCCACACCTTGATAACGATCCGAGATGTTCAAATCTGATATAGTTTGATCATCGTCAGAAACTTCAGCTGTTCCTTCGGAAGGCGGAGGCGGCGTGTCCACGCGGGTGAAGAAGGGAGTATCGTACCTGGTAAAATTAGCTACATGGCACCCATATCCGGCGCAGGAGTCCATGATGGCCTTGATATCTTGCTCCTGCCCGTCTTCGTCCATAGTAGAATACCCTCTGGTCACTTGCCATATTTCCATGCTTCCATGGTGGCTCATAACAATAGTGAGAGCGTTCTGCACTGCGGATCGCGCGTAGGACATGTTCCAGTCCTGAACAAGCTGCGGCATATCCTTGGCCTTATGCACTACAAAATCGGACATGCTGTGCATATCCGGAACCTTGAGAACCTCGCCAATGTCTTCAAGAGATTGGTGGAAGTCATGAAGCAAATCACCGACTTGGGTAAGCCGGTGGGTGCGAGGCTTGGCAGAGGCAGAATCCATCAAGTTCAGAGGACCTACGCATATAATGCAAAGGATAAGTCAAATAAACCCGAACTCTAGTGAGTCGGAAGACGCAGAAAAATCAGAGAAAGGGAAACATACCAAGGATGACATCGTCGACTTTTGTCTTCTCTTCGCGAAGACTCTGGAGCTCAGCCCGGAGTGCCACGGAAATGTCCTTCTCTCCGAATAACTCGTCGTTGAGATCCGAGATTTTTGATCTTGAAGCGCAATCTTGCGATCACGCTCATCGGTGGCCATGGAGCTGGACTCGAGAATCTGAGAAATTCTCTTCTCATGATCTGCCTTGAGCTTATCCAGCTCTTGGCGAAGTTCTTTGTTCTCCAACACCAAGGTCTTAAGATTCTCGGCCTCTACGATCATGGCGCAGGACTGTTTTACCAGTTCTGTAAGAAAAAAAAGAACAACAGTTCAATAAAAATTCGACTATGAAACAAAAAAGGACAAGGCTTGAGTCTCGAAATGTTTACCTTCGGCCTCATCCTTGGAAACTTTCAGCTGTGCATTTTCAAGTTGGAGAGCTCTGATATCTTTTCGCTTGTTGTAGATATGTTTTAATAATTCCTGGTTATACGAATTAACTTTCTGTAAGTCAGAATACCCAGAGTCAGAAGTCTACTAAAGACTCGGGCTAATATTTTAACTAATATTAGCACGAGCCTTGGGGCTACACTAGTTCATTCTTTGGCATCCTAAGTAAGCATAAACCCAGATTTGACTATCCAACTTCATGCTTGGGGGCTAGAGGATAAGATATAAAGTAACATAAAGGAAAAAGTGAGTTGGAATTCCGACTTACATGTGGTTCATGTGTGAGCTTGCTCAAGCACATGTTCACTTCAGTTGTAACCTTCTCGGCAAGGGTGAGCGGGATCACTGGTGGAGGTGGTAATACACCAGCTCTCAGTCCCTCGTCGTGAAGGCGGACTTTTTCGAGAAGTTAGGAGTACTTGACGTCCTCCGCTTCTTGTGCTTCTTCTTCGGCAGAAAGATTCTGACTTTCTAAGCACTGGTGGGCCAGACGCTGGATTTCCTCCGCAGATTTCCGAGACAGGCCAAGTTTGGCAAGTCCCGGATTACTTAGGAGATTGTCGGCGAAGATTTCTGCCGAGGGATCATTACCAGAAGAGGGTTCACCCTTATCAAAACCTGACTCACTCATGATGACATCAGTCTGTGACTCAAGGATCGCTGGCTCTGCTGAGGGAGTCGGATCTTCTACAACGGTCGGAGATGGCGTAATCTCCGGCGCTGCAGAAGGCTGAGGAGCAGGAGTCGGAGGAGCCACGGAAGGAGAAGCCAATTTGAGCTTCGACTGGCGAAGGGGCTTCACAGCAGCATCCTTCCCCTTGCCCTTGATGAGTTGTCTAGCTCTGAGAAGATAATAGAACAAAGAACATTATATCTCAGAAGGAATTACAGGTAAAATACAAAGAATCTGTAAAGAAAGATTACCTCTTCACAACAGGCACTTCTTTGGTGCCGATAGCCAATGTCGGAGCCTTGCATTTCCGAGGAACGACGTCCGGCATTGGAACCAATTCACCCTCATCCTGAGAAAACTCAGGAGGGTATCCTTCGATAGGAGCGAACTCCGACTCGGGGAGGTCAGCAAGCTAAAAGGGAAAAACATCTCAGTATTGCAAAAATAACATATAGATGAGCACAAAAATGAGTTATTGCTGGAGTTTACCGGAGTAATAGGATCTTCCGCTGTATGCATGTCTAGGGACAGCTCCAGAATCTTCCTTTCGATCTGCTCCCTTATCAGCCATTTGATTTGGCATATATAGTCATGTAGCTTTAAGGACTTGGGGCTGATGCGGAGGGAATCTTTCTTCGACGACATGATGGAATGCATCAATCGATCTCCATGATGTTGAAGAGGTTGGATCCGACGAGAAACCCAACACTGGACCAAGTCGGACCCTCTCAGGCCCTTGTGCTTCATCAGATATTCAATCCGCCTCTTGGCGAGAAGCAGATCGTCACTGAGAGCCGGGGCAACCTCATCCCAAGATGCTTGAGGTGTGGCGGCTCCATCGACGAAAGCCGGCAATGTAGTAGCTTTGTCGGGAGCGGGAATATCCTTATGATAGAAAAAGGTAGCCGACCATTGTTTGACCGACTTACTAGCTAAAATCCGAGGATAAACACGCTCATGCCTAACCGAAAAACTAATAGTTCCAGTAATATAAGGATTACCGGCAGTAATGGAATTTCTTCGGACATGGAAGTAGTACCGGAAGAGAGTAAGGCTCGGCCTAATGCCGTGATACCCCTCGCACAAAGAGGCGTACACGCTCATCTCTAAGATGGAGTTTGGGAGAAGATGGTGGAGATGAACACCATAGTGATCTATAACCTCGGAAAAGAATTTTGAGGGAGGAAAGGACAGACCTCTGTCGAGGTGAGTGCCAAAATGCACTCGCTCGTCGGCGTGAGGGTTGGGGATGGTTTCGCTGAAGCCGCTCCGCCAGTCACCAGCACAGAGGAGCCCTTCGTTATCTACGCCGAGGAGCTTGGTGTCGTCGAGGACGCACGGGATCCAAACCCCGTGGTTGCTTTCTTTCTATGCCGCCGCCGCCAAGCCGGAGGATGAAGAAGAAGCCATTCTCTCCGGTGAGCCGACGACCTTGGATGGGCGACGCTGAGGTTTTTTCTGGAGGCAGAGGAGCGCTAAGTGCTGGGGACGCGTAGAGGGGAAGGAAACGGCGCTGGGAATAGGTGAAGAAGATGCGAAAAAGAAATCCTCACCACTTATAACCGCCAAGCCGCGCCAAGATTCGTGCAAATGTTACAGTAAATACGCCATGCGTCGTGGAAAGAACTAGGAAGCCCCCACGCGATGATTACGCCACCTCGATCTCCACGCACGCATTGAAACGGCACCTCGGTTCTGTGAAAGGCGGACCCACGAACGGTCGTGCTGATAGGAAATGTCTGTCAGTGACGTGACTTGACCATGACTGGTGTCAGATGACGTCAGAGACCAAGTTCCGGCTTAGTTTGAATTTCGAGTTGGAAATCCGAATAACGCATTTATAGGTCCAACTTATTTTAAGACTTGGATCGTATCTTTTGTTTTGAAGTTTCAGGAACCCTTCAAGATTCTGCAAGCCGAAGATCAAGCTAGATGACGATGAATCTGACTTTGGATCTTGGAGACTTCCGAGGGCTGCTGTTGGAGAATATCATTTTGCGGCCCGAAAGTTGGGGTGGCCAGGCAACGCGGTACCCAAGTTGATTTTTATCACCGCGATTTGAAAAGTTGGGGTGCCAATTGCTGAGAGGGGTCTTTTTTCGAGTGAATGATGGCCAAACCCAATATTTTCAAATCGCGCCCGTTAAGTCAGGATATTCCATTACACTAGTTCCTGCTGTGCCCCTCCTTCGCCGGTCACTCTTCTTAGCCACCCTGCACGTGTCGTAGGGGCAAATCCATTACTGTGCTTTCCTAACTCTCGACACTGAATCTTGCTGCAGCGGCGACGACAGTCCCTTTTCTTCCCTTCCTCGACCCTAAATCTGTCAGTGGCGGAGGACCTTTTTTCTCCCTCCCCCGACACTGAATCCGGCGACGACGGCCTAGCACATCTTGCAAGGCAAAGGTTGTAGCTATGTCGCCGACTGAAAAGGGTCCGTCGGGGCCCAAGTCTGGGGCTCAACACGTAGCAGCGGCGAGGTCTTCAGCCCTGGTTAGCGAGGAGGCCAGCAAGGATTCTGCTCCCAAGGTACCTACGAGCAGCGGGTTGAAGAGAAAAGCAAGGCCAGCGACGGATTGTTCGGCTTCGGTGGGCGGATGCAGCACTCAGATCTCGAAGAAAAAAACCCAGGAGAAGAGCGAGAGGTGAATTTTTCTTATCTGTGCCTTATCTTGCAAGTAGATTAGTTACGGCATAATAGAATCGAATGAACTGAAATGTTCCCCATTTTAATCAAATTAGGCACAACTTTGATACAAGGGACCTATCTGAGTTCACAGTTCATGTTCGGCAGTACACTCCAAAGCTTGATTTTGGTTGCGAGAGGGTTGTGTTCGTGCAAGATGTGCATCTGCTTGTGAATTGCAAAGAGGTTGTGTCTGTTTCGCAGCTGGTAGATATGCTTGCTGCTATAATTCCCTGGGGTTCTAGACAGTGGACAAAATTGGTGTGGTGCAACATGAATGATACCTATACGCAAATTGAGCACTCCCATGAGCTTCAGATGGTTTGGGAGTTTTGTGCAGCTGATCGTAAGGTGAAAGTTGAAGCGATGATTGATGATATGTATGAAGATGCTGGAGATCTTGCTGCCAGAGCTTCTGCTCCTAGAGAATACGGACCAATAGATGCTGATCTAGATAAGTTCAGTATACGCATAGAGGTGGATTCATACATGGCAAAACTTGATGAGGGATTTAATAAGCCAGTTTCGTCATGTACTGTGGAGATCACTTTCGATTCCAAAAACATAACTCTTGATGAAATGAGAGAGATGATTGGTAAGGAAATCAGTATTGGCCCTAAGCAGATGGAAAAAATCTGGTGGTGGCATCATAAGAAGCAGCAATATAGATGTTTTGGATACTGAAGATCTTATGCAGATTATGCGGCGAAAGAAGCAAACCAGGAAGGTGTTCTTCCTTGGTACCATTTCTGATGTTGTTGAACAGGTTATAGTGGATGTAGATGCCCCTGTAGTGGCTGAACAGAATGAGGTGGTCGACGTTGATGAGATCTGATGAGAGCTGCTACCCTGGGCTTGTCATATGGACCGCAGGGTTCCCCTGCCTGTATTTGTAATATTGACTGCTATTGCATTTAGAGTGCGCTTCTGTGATTATGTTTGTTGAGAGATTGCGATATAATGATGTGCGAGCTGTTGAGATTTTCGGACATGTCACTCACTGAAACCATCGTTGTTGTAATAAGACATAAGTACATTGTAGTTGACATGATTATGTTTCTTAAGATGATGTACCATACTTGTTTCTGTTATTATGTTTGTTGGGACATTGTAATGTAATGTTTTGTGAAACCATGACTGGACTAGTGATGCATAAATACATTGTAGTTGACATGATTATGTTTCTTGAGATGATGTATTGTACTTGTTTCTGTTATTTTGTTTTTTGAGAGACTGTAATGTAATGTTTTGCAAAACCATGACAGGACAAGTGATGTGTAAGTACCTTGTAGTTGACATGATTTTGTTTCTTGAGTTGATGTAATATACTTGTTTCTATGATTACGTTTGTTGAGAGATTGTAATGTGATGTTTTGTGAAACCATGTTGTGGTTATGTTTGTTGAGAGATTATAATGTAATGTTTTGTGAAACCATGACTGAAGAAATGATGCATAAGTACCTTGTAGTTGACATGATTTTATTTCTTTGGATGATGTAATATACTGGTATGTTTTTGTTAGGCAATGAAATTGGGATGGAGGGAGTGTAGGTTTAATATTTGAAATGAGAATGTGTGAAGAGAATCCATATCAGGCAGGAGACAGTAATCCAGGGAAAGGGCATGGTATCCATTAAACTATTATAACATGCCAATTTAGTCATCATTGCAGCGGTAGAAGGGCTGCTCTCTCTCTCTCTCTCTCTCTCTCTCTCTCTCTCTCTCTCTCTCTCTCTCTCTCTCTGACGCCGACGCCGTCTCCATTGCCTGCGATGATGCATTCGCCATGCTGTTCTTGAACGGCAAGGACGACCAGTCGAGCAGCGACAACCTTCTCTCCGACATTGAGTATTCCTTCCACGATGTGAGCTCCTCTGTTTTCTCGGGCTAGGGTTAGGCAATGGTAAATCTCTCGATCTGAGCTCCATATGTGCATGCAATCGTGTTCGATTTCAGCTTTGCGTTTACCTATAGGTACCAAGGATGATCTACGACTCCGAATGGGAGGGCCTAGATCTCGATGGAGAAGTGACATGTGACCATGGGCTAAAACTAAGGAGATATGTTGCATTCGAAGGCAGTAACACTGGGAGAAGGTTTTTGGGCTGTACAAATCAGGTTTGTTTACATTATGTGCAACTGTGACATGAAATAAAATGTATCGTGCATGTTCATAACACTATAGTGTGTGTGTTTTTAGGTTGGCCCGGTGTGTAAAGCAGTAGAGTGGGTGGATCTTGAGTGGACAGATGCACTTAAGAAATGTTTGGCACAGTTATGGGAGATGTATGAGTTGGAAAGGTCGGGAAGATTTACTGATGTAAGTGATGCAGCTGAAAAAAATTACAAGCTGTCGATACGAAATAAGGAGCTGGAACAAGAAATCGAGAATTTGCAGTCAGAGCTAACTGACGGAATCAATGGGAGCTTGGTTGTTGGAACTGCAAAGAAGCTTTAGGATAGTCACAGGTTGTTGATTCATAATGCAGAAAAGGAGAGGGATCAGCTCAGGGAAGACAAGAAGAAGCTAGAGTACTGCATTGTGGATCTGTTGAAAGAACTGAAGAAGGCGCACGAGGGTGAACAAGGGCAGACTATAGAGGATAAAGGAAATTCGAGATGAATAATTTATGTTGTACCAATGCCTGAAACTAGTTAATTGTAAGACTTGCAGTTGCGCTTTCTGAACTAAGCCAAACTCAATCCTCGAGCAAACTAATTTTAGACGAACACACATATCGTGCATAGAGTTAAGTTCACGCTTACAAAATCACCACTACAAAGGATAAACCAGGCAGTTCAGTACTAAATAGACATATGTTGTGTTCAAGCGAGCCTGGCCTGGAGCTGCCTGTTTTCCTCCCTAAGATTGGCCAGCTCCTTCAGTACTATGTCATGCTTCAGCTGTAGGTTCCAGCGCTCCGTCATGGATTGGAGAATTTTGTCCGTAGCCATACAATTTTCCTTCAAGATCCCTTTCATGATCTCTATCTGCTTCCTAGCCGAGGCGCGACCTTCACTGTGTAGCTTCGCCCAGTCGGAGTTTAACTCCTTCAGTTTTTGGCACTTGTCAGAAAGGACCGCGAATTCAGCGCGCAGTTGGTCAAAGGCCAGTTTCTGGGAATTCTGCTTCTCCCTTTGGATTGCTATCTTGTCATTTAGCCAGGTCGCCAGGTCCCGGTCGATCTTTCGCCTCTTTCCCTACAACAAAAATATATAGTATGGTTTGTTCAGTTCACCAGGACAAGCTGGTTAGTTTCCATAATTAACTGAATCGACTAGTGGCACTGTCATAATTTCAAGGAAGAAGCAATCTAGGACTAATCAATACTTTATGAATCGACTAGTGGCACTATCATAATTTCAATTTCAAAGACAAATAAGATTTATCAGCAGTTTAGTGTGCTGTGGGTTTTCCCCGATATCACCAAATAGTAGTGGAAGAGTGGCAAACTCATAATGCAGAAACCCATGTCCAGATACATAATGGAAAGAGAACATCGTGTCCATTCATGAACATGAACACCAACACATGTCTAGATAGATAAGGAGTTGCCCTAGGATTCTTATTGCACCCTATAATGGGAAGCAGACATGGGCATTGCTCCCTGAACCCTAAACATTACAAAAGGAGAGGAGGACGAACTGGTATTCGTGTACCCGCTAACCGGAATCAGACTTGGGCATTGCTCCGATACGCCTCCAGACATGCCCTATAGCTCCTCGTTCTCTTTCCGAACACCCTCGAGTACGATGATCCCTCTGCTCATGTCCGCCTTCATCTCCTTGATTGCATCCAGGCAACAGTTCCTATCATGGTAGGCTCGGATGGTAGCCTTGGTTTTCTCGACGCGTCCTCTGAGTGCCTCGCTGACTTCTTCCTCCAGGAGAATGCACCTTTCCACGAGATTCTTCTTCTCCTCCGTGAGCTCGTTGATTATCTTGATGACCTATTCTTTCATGTTCAAGTTACGGTCAAGCACTTTCTGCAGCCTAACAACGTCACGTGCAAAATCTAGCGAGATCTCCTGCTACACAGATAATTGCTTGCGTAGGCTCTCATTAGCTTGGGTGAGCGAGCGTGCAAGCTCATGTTGGTTGGCAATCTTGGAACTGATCACGGCCACCTTTTCACGGTACTCGTCCTTCGATCGCTGCATCGTTCATGTTAACTGAAATAGGAATTCTACAATTACACTCCAGGTCCCAGGTGAATACTAATACAGATCAAAAAAAATCCCCGTTGAATCTATTGGCCGCAGTGTTAAAAATGGACCTGGAGATCTATTCATGACAACAATAAACTAATCCTAATCACAAAAAATCCATAGTGAATCTATGAACAATGGTATTAAGGAAAGACCAAGAGATCCAGTCATATTCATGAAAACTAATACAACTCGCAAAAGAAGAAGAAAAACCAATGCGGGGCGGACAACATCTAAGAAATCCACATCATAACTCGGAGAAATAACAGCGTGGAGATTTGCTACCTCGCTGAGACATGGAACGGGGCCGAACGGGTCCTGCAACGCCTCCGTCGTGGTGGATTCGGGCTCCACGGCCGACCTGTAATATGTAGAAGAGGAAGAGCCAAAAGAAGAAGAAAAACAAGAAGAAGCTGATTAAGATCATGATGGAGAGGGAGATGGAGAAGAAGTAGAATAAGGAGACCGTACCGGGAGGAGCCCTCGCCTGCTAGAACATTCGACGCCATTGTCGGGGGAGATTGGGCCTCGATGAGAGGGTGGGCTTGAGCGGCTGGTAGAGCAAGAAGTGCCTCGCGGCGATTTCTCTCCCTTTTCTCCGCGAGGATCGTCGACCGGCCTCTCCCCCTCCTTAGTGGAGCCATGGCTTGCAGGGTGAGTGTGGCGGTGGCAGGAGGAAGGAGATAGTGATTATTAGTGTGGGAGAAGAGTAAAGAGTATAGGCCGTGGTTCAGTAGTACTAGTACTATTATACAAGACCACCGTGTACGGTCTACCTTCTCAAAGAAGCCAGGGAGGCAGGGGTAGGGAATCGATGGGACTTGTCTTTATTGCGATGGACACTTCAATGGTCTTCGGCGCCGCCCAAAATCCAGTATATAATAAGGGGAGTGCGAGCCGGGTGGTCGTCATGGGAATCGGCGCGCACATCCCGCGTGCGTGTGTCACGTGTTGATGGGGGAATGATGCGCGCAACTGCTGCACGATCACGTCGGCACGTCCAACTCCGTCGAACTCCACGTGACAGGCACACACGGGATATTTATGAGTCTAGAATACGATGTGCCACTTTTGTTGTGATCAAATTATGTTCAGTGCGCGAGATATTACTTTTTTTTTTTTGATAATCGACAAATGCATGCGTGGACACGACGCACGAAACCACTGCTCATCCTTGATCAGATCGGCACCCCACTCTGTGTACCCACCATCAACCATTCGGAGCAACTACATCGAGCATGATACCCCCTCGCCATGGCAATGGCAGGTCCAAGCCGTCCACTGACCGTCCTGCGTCCTCGGCTCTTCGCTGCATCGTCCGCGCTCGCGAGTCGCCTGCTGAGGCAGCATGTCGTGTCCGACCGCGCCAGGATCCATCGACATCGGCACTCGAGGACACCGCCACGTCGAAGCTCGTACCGGTCACGTAGGAGGAGCATGGGGTACCTGCAGCATCGGACGAGCGCAAAGCAGCAGCCAGGACGAGGGCGCGTGTTGCACCGGCGAGTACGGACAAGAAGAGGAACAAGAAGAAGACCAGGAAGAAGAGAGGAGATAGCTATTTGGACGATTCTGACTCGGCCAACAAGGAGGCGTTCATCGATCAGTTGGAGGCAGAAGCGGAGGAGAGTGACGTGGACCCGTGGGACTATGAAGAGGAGGAGGAGGAGGACTCCGACGAGGAGATAGCACGCTTACTCGAGGAAGGGGCGGTGTCGAGTCGTCAGAGGAGGGCACCGATGGCAGCGATGGCAGGGACCATGGCGTTGACAAAGACGAGGACGAACCGGAAGACGAAGACGATGGCTTCTTCGAAATATGATCATTTATTTTATTTATTTTAGTTAGATAGATGGATTTTCACTTGTTTATGGGGGTAAAGTATCGGTGGCACGTATAGAGAGGTGGCACGGATTGACCATGCATAAAAAAAGTGGAGAAGGGAGGGGTTATCCTGCCCGTTGGATCATATGGGATCAACGGTTGGTGGAGACGATCCGCGTGACATCTGTGTCAGCCAATCAGGGCATAGCACCCAGAGTGAGCACATGTTTGGGATCTCCACACGTTGGGGCTTTTGTGAGATTTGTGACCGAGAGAGAGGGAAAATCTTTTTTCACAATATCCACCAGTACCATTCAAATGTCATTACATGTGTGCTCTTTTTACTAACAACAACCAGAGTCATTTCATGACTGTTCTTCTCACATACCACCTATGGATCCACCAGTGTCATTGCATGTGTGTTCTCTTCACAATCCACACATGGATCCACCAGTGTCATTGCATGTGTGTTCTTTTTAGTAACAACAACCAGAGTCATTGCATGTGTGTTCTCTTTAGAGACCACAGATGGATCCACCAGTGTCATTGCATGTGTGTTCTTTTTACTAACAACAACCAGAGTCATTGAAATGTGTGCTCTCTTCAGATACCACACATGGATCCATCGGTGTCATTGCATGTATGTTCTTTTCACTAACAACAACTGGAGTCATTGCATGTGTGTTCTTTTCACATACCACATATGGATCCACCAGTGTCATTGCATGTGTGCTCTTTTCACAATCCACCTATGGATCCACCAGTGTCATTGCATGTGTGTTCTTTTTACTAACAACAACCAGAGTCATTTCATGACTATTCTTCTCACATACCACCTATGGATCCACCAGTGTCATTGCATGTGTGTTCTCTTCACAATCCACACATGGATCCACCAGTGTCATTGCATGTGTGCTCTTTTTACTAACAACAACCAAAGACATTGCATGTGTGTTCTCTTCAGAGACCACACATGGATCCACCAGTGTCATTGCATGTGTATTCTTTTTACTAACAACAACCAGAGTCATTGAAATGTGTGTTCTCTTTAGAGACCACACATGGATACACCAATGTCATTGCATGTGTGTTCTTTTCACATACCACATATGGATCCACCAGTGTCATTGTATGTGTGCTCTTTTCACAGTCCACCTATGGATCCACCAGTGTCATTGCATGTGTCCTATTTTTACTAACAACAACCAGAGTCATTGCATGTGTGTTCTCTTCAGAGACCACACATGGATCCACCAGTGTCATTGCATGTGTGTTCTTTTTAGTAACAACAACCAGAGTCATTGCATGTGTGTTCTTTTCACATACCACATATGGATCCACTAGTGTCATTGAAATGTGTGTTCTCTTCAGAGACCACACATGGATCCACCAGTGTCATTGCATGTGTGTTCTTTTTAGTAACAACAACCAGAGTCATTGCATGTGTGTTCTTTTCACATACCACATATGGATCCACCAGTGTCATTGAAATGTGTGTTCTCTTCAGAGACCACACATGGATCCACCAGTGTCATTGCATGTATGTTCTTTTCACTAACCATAACTGGAGTCATTGCATGTGTGTTCTTTTTACTAACAACAACTAGAGTCATTTCATGGTCGTTCTTCTCACATACCACCTATGGATCCACCAGTGTCATTGCATGTGTGTTCTCTTCACAATCCACATATGGATCCACCAGTGTCATTGCATGTGTGTTCTTTTTAGTAACAACAACTAGTGTCATTGCATGTGTGTTCTTTTCAGAGACCACACATGGATCCACCAGTGTCATTGCATGTGTGTTCTTTTTACTAATAACAACCAGAGTCATTGAAATGTGTGCTCTCTTCAGAGACCACACATGGATCCACCAGTGTCATTGCATGTATGTTCTTTTCACTAAGAACAACTGGAGTCATTGCATGTGTGTTCTTTTCACATACCACATATGGATCCACCAGTGTCATTGCATGTGTGCTCTTTTCACAATCCACCTATGGATCCACCAGTGTCATTGCATGTGTGTTCTTTTTCGTAACAACAACCAGAGTCATTGAAATGTGTGTTCTTTTCACATACCACTTATGGATCCACCAATGTCATTGCATGTGTGTTCTTTTCACTAACAACAACCAGAGTCATTGCATGTGTGTTCTTTTCACATACCACATATGGATCCACCAGTGTCATTGAAATGTGTGCTCTCTTTAGAGACCACACATGGATCCACCAGTGTCATTGCATGTATGTTCTTTTCACTAATAACAACTAGAGTCATTGCATGTGTGTTATTTTCACATATCACATATGGATCCACCAGTGTCATTGCATGTGTGCTCTTTTCACAATCCACCTATGGATCCACCAGTGTCATTGCATGTGTGTTCTTTTTACTAACAACAACTGGAGTCATGTCATGACTGTTCTTTTCACATACCACATATGGATCCACCAGTGTCATTGTATGTGTGCTCTTTTCACAATCCACCTATGGATCCACCAGTGTCATTGCATGTGTCCTCTTTTTACTAACAACAACCAGAGTCATTGCATGTGTGTTCTCTTCAGAGACCACACATGGATCCACCAACGTCATTGCATGTGTGTTCTTTTTCGTAACAACAACCAGAGTCATTGCCTCTGTGTTCTTTTCACATACCACATATGGATCCACCAGTGTCATTGAAATGTGTGTTCTCTTCAGAGACCACACATGGATCCACCAGTGTCATTGCATGTGTGTTCTTTTTAGTAACAACAACCAGAGTCATTGCATGTGTGTTCTTTTCACAAAGCACATATGGATCCACCAGTGTCATTGAAATGTGTGTTCTCTTCAGAGACCACACATGGATCCACCAGTGTCATTGCATGTATGTTCTTTTCACTAACAATAACTGGAGTCATTGCATGTGTGTTCTTTTTACTAACAACAACCAGAGTCATTTCATGACTGTTCTTCTCACATACCACCTATGGATCCACCAGTGTCATTGCATGTGTGTTCTTTTTAGTAACAACAACCAGAGTCATTGCATGTGTGTTCTCTTCAGAGAGCACACATGGATCCACCAGTGTCATTGCATGTGTGTTCTTTTTACTAACAACAACCAGAGTCATTGAAATGTGTGCTCTCTTTAGAGACCACACATGGATCCACCAGTGTCATTGCATGTATGTTCTTTTCACTAACAACAACTAGAGTCATTGCATGTGTGTTCTTTTCACATACCACATATGGATCCACCAGTGTCATTGCATGTGTGCTCTTTTTACAATCCACCTATGGATCCTCAAGTGTCATTGCATCTGTGTTCTTTTCACTAACAACAACTGGAGCCATTTCATGTGTGTTCTTTTCGCATACCACATATGGATCCACCAGTGTCATTGCATGTGTGCTCTTTTCACAATCCACTTATGGATCCACCAGGGTCATTGCATGTGTGTTCTTTTTACTAACAACAACTAGAGTCATTTCATGACTGTTCTTCTCACATACCACCTATGGATTCACCAGTGTCATTGCATGTGTGTTCTTTTTAGTAACAACAAATGGAGTCATTGCATGTGTGTTCTTTTCACATACAACATATGGATCCACCAGTGTCATTGAAATGTGTGTTCTCTTCAGAGACCACACATGGATCCAGCAGTGTCATTGCATGTATGTTCTTTTCACTAGCAACAACTCGAGTCATTGCCTGTGTGTTCTTTTCACATACCACATATGGATCCACCAGTGTCAGTGCATGTGTGTTCTTTTCACAATCCACCTATGGATCCACCAGTGACATTGCATGTGTGTTCTTTTTACTAACAATAACCAGAGTCATTTCATGACTGTTCTTCTCACATACCACCTGTGGATCCACCAGTGTCATTGCTTATGTGTTCTCTTCACAATCCACACATGGATCCACCAGTGTCATTGCATTTGTGTTCTTTTTAGTAAAAACAACCAGACTCATTGCATGTGTGTTCTCTTCAGAAACCACACATGGATCCACCAGTGTCATTGCATGTGTGTTCTTTTTAGTAACAAGAACAAGAGTCATTGAAATGTGTGCTCTCTTTAGAGACCACACATGGATCCACCAGTGTCATTGCATGTATGTTATTTTCACTAGCAACAACCAGAGTCATTGCATGTGTTTTTTTTCACATACCACATATGGATCCACCAGTGTCATTGCATGTGTGCTCTTTTCACAATCCACCTATGGATCCACCAGTGGCATTGCATGTGTGTTCTTTTTACTAACAACAACTAGAGTCATTTCATGACAGTTCTTCTCACATACCACCTACGGATCCACCAGTGTCATTTGCATGTGTGCTCTTTTCACAATCCACCTATGGATCCACCGGTGTCATTGCATGTGTGTTCTTTTCACTAACAACAACCAGAGTCATTTCATGATTGTTCTTCTCACATACCACCTATGGATCCACCAGTGTCATTGCATGTATGCTCTTTTCACAATCCACCTATGGATCCACCAGTGTCATTGCATCTTTGTTCGTTTTACTAACAACAACCAGAGTCATTTCATGACTATTATTCTCACATACCACCTATGGATCCACCAGTGTTATTGCATGTGTGTTGTCTTCACAATCCACACATGGATCCACCACTGTCATTGCATGTGTGCTCTTTTCACAATCCACTTATGGATCCACCAGGGTCATTGCATGTGTGTTCTTTTTACTAACAACAACCAGAGTCGTTTCATACTTGTTCGTCTCACATACCACCTATGGATTCACCAGTGTCATTGCATGTGTGTTCTTTTTAGTAACAACAACTGGAGTCATTGCATGTGTGTTCTTTTCACATACAACATATGGATCCACCAGTGTCATTGAAATGTGTGTTCTCTTCAGAGACCACACATGGATCCAGCAGTGTCATTGCATGTATGTTCTTTTCACTAACAACAACTCGAGTCATTGCATGTGTGTTCTTTTCACATACCACATATGGATCCACCAGTGTCAGTGCATGTGTGCTCTTTTCACAATCCACCTATGGATCCACCAGTGACATTGCATGTGTTCTTTTTACTAACAACAACCAGAGTCATTTCATGACTGTTCTTCTCACATACCACCTATGGATCCACCAGTGTCATTGCTTGTGTGTTCTCTTCACAATCCACACATGGATCCACCTGTGTCATTGCATTTGTGTTCTTTTTAGTAACAACAACCAGACTCATTGCATGTGTGTTCTCTTCAGAGACCACACATGGATCCACCAGTGTCATTGCATGTGTGTTCTTTTTACTAACAACAACTAGAGTCATTGAAATGTGTGCTCTCTTTAGAGACCACAAATGGATCCACCAGTGTCATTGCATGTATGTTATTTTCACTAACAACAACTAGAGTCATTGCATGTGTGTTCTTTTCAGATACCACATATGGATCCAACAGTGTCATTGCGTGTGTGCTATTTGCACAATCCACCTATGGATCCACCAGTGTCATTGCATGTGTGTTCTTTTTACTAACAACAACCAGGGTCATTTCATGACTGTTCTTCTGACATACCACCTATGGATCCACCTGTGTCATTTTAATGTGTGCTCTTTTCACAATCCACCTATGGATCCACCGGTGTCATTGCATGTGTGTTCTTTTCACTAACAACAACCAGAGTCATTTCATGACTTAACTTTTCACAATCCACCTATGGATCCACCAGTGGCATTGCATGTGTGTTCTTTTCACTAACAACAACCAGAGTCATTTCATGACTATTCTTCTCACATACCACATATGGATCCACCAGTGTCATTTCCATGTGTGCTCTTTTCACAATCCACCTATGGATCCACCAGTGTCATTGCATGTGTGTTCTTTTTAGTAACAACAACCAGAGTCATTTCATGACTGTTCTTTTCATAATCCACCTATGGATCCACTAGTGTCATTGCATGTGTGTTCTTTTCACTAACAACAACTGGAGTCATTGCATGTGTGTTCGTTTCACATACCACATATGGATCCACCAGTGTCATTACATGTGTGCTCTTTTCACAATCCACCTATGGATCCACCAGTGTCATTGCATGTGTGTTCTTTTTACTAACAACAACCAGAGTCATTTCATGACTGTTCTTCTCACATACCACCTATGGATCCACCAGCGTCATTGCATGTGTGTTCTTTTTAGTAACAACATCTTGAGTCATTGCATGTGTGTTCTTTTCACATACTACATATGGATCCACCAGTGTCAGTGCATGTGTGCTCTTTTCACAATCCACCCATGGATCCACCAGTGACATTGCATGTGTGTTCTTTTTACTAACAACAAGCAGAGTCATTTCATGACTGTTCTTCTCATGTACCACCTGTGGATCCACCAGTTTAATTGCATGTGTGTTCTCTTCACAATCGACACATGGATCCACCAGTGTCATTGCATGTGTGTTCTTTTTAGTAACAACAACCAGAGTCATTGCATGTGTGTTCTCTTCAGAGACCACACATGGATCCACCAGTGTCATTGCATGTGTGTTCTTTTTACTAACAACAACCAGAGTCATTGAAATGTGTGCTCTCTTTAGAGACCACACAAGGATCCACCAGTGTCATTGCATGTATGTTCTTTTCACTAACAACAACTGGAGTCATTGCATGTGTGTTCTTTCCACATACCACATATGGATCCACCAGTGTCATTGCGTGTCTGCTCTTTTCATAATCCACCTATGGATCCACCAGTGTCATTGCATGTGTGTTCTTTTTACTAACAACAACTAGAGTCATTTCATGACAGTTTTACCACCTATGGATCCACCAGTGTCATTTGCATGTGTGCTCTTTTCACAATCCACCTACGGATCCTCCGGTGTCATTGCATGTGTGTTCTTTTCACTAACAACAACCAGAGTCATTTCATGATTGTTCTTCTCACATACCACCTATGGATCCACCAGTGTCATTGCATGTATGCTCTTTTCACAATCCACCTATGGATCCACCAGTGTCATTGCATGTTTGTTCGTTTTACTAACAACAACCAGAGTCATTTCATGACTATTATTCTCACATACCACCTATGGATCCACCAGTGTTATTGCATGTGTGTTCTCTTCACAATCCACACATGGATCAACCACTGTCATTGCATGTGTGCTCTTTTCACAATCCACTTATGGATCCACCAGCGTCATTGTATGTGTGTTCTTTTTACTAACAACAACCAAAGTCGTTTCATGACTGTTCGTCTCACATACCACCTATGGATTCACCAGTGTCATTGCATGTGTGTTCTTTTTAGTAACAACAACCAGAGTCATTGCATGTGTGTTCTTTTCACATACAACATATGGATCCACCAGTGTCATTGAAATGTGTGTTCTCTTCAGAGACCACACATGGATCCAGCAGTGTCATTGCATGTATGTTCTTTTCACTAACAACAACTCGAGTCATTGCATGTGTGTTCTTTTCACATACCACATATGGATCCACCAGTGTCAGTGCATGTGTGCTCTTTTCACAATCCACCTATGGATCCACCAGTGACATTGCATGTGTGTTCTTTTTACTAACAACAACCAGAGTCATTTCATGACTGTTCTTCTCACATACCACCTATGGATCCACCAGTGTCATTGCTTGTGTGTTCTCTTCACAATCCACACATGGATCCACCAGTGACATTGCATTTGTGTTCTTTTTAGTAACAACAACCAGACTCATTGCATGTGTGTTCTCTTCAGAGACCACACATGGATCCACCAGTGTCATTGCATGTGTGTTCTTTTTACTAACAACAACCAGAGTCATAGAAATGTGTGCTCTCTTCAGAGACCACAAATGGATCCACCAGTGTCATTGCATGTATGTTATTTTCACTAACAACAACTAGAGTCATTGCATGTGTGTTCTTTTCACATACCACATATGGATCCACTAGTGTCATTGCGTGTGTGCTATTTTCACAATCCACCTATGGATCCACCAGTGTCATTGCATGTGTGTTCTTTTTACTAACAACAACCAGGGTCATTTCATGACTGTTCTTCTGACATACCACCTATGGATCCTGACATGGTTATACCCTACGGGTACGTAACTTCTGCATACCTGGTCCAGCCCAAGGAAGGCCCACGGCAGATATACGCCGGCCCATGAAGATTTTCGGGTGGCCCAGGCCCATGACGCCTTCGGATCCTTGGAGAGCAAGACTAGAGTTTGAATACGACTTGTAACCTAATCGTATTGGCACCCGAGACCTAGCCTCCTCATATATAAAGGCTAGGAGGGTCCAACGAGGAGGACAACGATTACACACGACGGACACACCTCCACGCCAGATCGAATCTGCGCACCTTGTAATCTTCGGTTCCGCCGTAATAAAAGAGCAGACAAGCAGGAGTAGGGTTTTCCCTCCGGGGGCCTGAACCTGGGTAAATCTCGTGTCCCCTGGTTGCTTGTCTGTTAACCGTGCCACGATCTCCAGCATCCCCATCTTCTCCAAAACCCAAGTCCATAACAATGGGCATTGACGAGATCAAACCTCGTCAATTGGCGCCGTCCGTGGGAATTGGGGCTGCTGATTGTGCGGTCGTGACGGTTCCGACCCGATCGATCTACAACTCCGCGGCAACGGAGAATCACCTCTTCGGCGCTTTTGACTTCACCGCCCACTCGCCGGATACCATGAAGGATTTCGAGCCCGTAGGCGACGGACTCGAAATTCTGTTCGGGAGCTTCTACTTCCAGGTGGGACAAACTGGCACCCTCCGCCTCCCTGAGCGGGTGCCCGTGCCGCCAATCAGGCCCGCTTGGGTTTCCACACCCGCATACGACGCCACCATCAACAGATGAGTTCTACATCAGCAGAATCGCAACTCCGATGCAGGCGATCCACCTTCGAGGAAGGGACCTACGGTTCAGATCCGAAAAGCTGCGGCAGCAGCCAACCAATCTGGCAGCGCCATCGCGGCCGCAATCATCCAAACCGACGAGGAAACGCCTAACCCGCCGCTTCAACCCCAACCCGCGGGACACAAACGGCAAAACGGGACAACAGGGCCACCTCATCCAACTTAGCAAAGAAGGATGGGAAGAACGCCAAGGCCGTCAGCAGCGAAATAGTCCTACCTCTGGACTCCCCACGTGATCTCGCGATGGCATACCACTACCTCCTCATCGAGGAGCACAAGAAGCAAGTCAAGATGCAGACTCTCGACAAACGCAAGAAAGCGTCGAGTCCGGTCGCGACGAGCTGCGCCTCCGCCATGGGACCCGCTCTAGCACGAACGGAAACCGGAAACAAGCACCACTCTCGGTGGCAAACATGGACCAAGGAGCGCGTGACGTGACCCGAACCCTCCACACATCGTTCATTGATATGGACGCCGACGGCAACATCACTCCGAAGACGCCACAAGCTGCGATCATGGCAGCCATCACAGATCTCGCGGCTCACCCACCTCCGGAGGGACCCGAAAAGGGCCATGCATAGGTCCGCACTCACCGGACTAGGACTAATCGGAGCTGCGCTCCACGAAGACGCCTACGGAGCCGAATAAGAAAGCTCCGCCAGCGCGATCGAGCCCCACTCCTCATCCAAGATGAAGAAGAACACCTTCCTCGAAGGAAGAAGAGCTCGCACCGCCATAAACACGACTACGACGCGGAGACAAGCTTACACAGCGCAAGATCGACAAAGCACGCTAAACGCGCATGCTCGTCTGAATCTGAGATGGATGAAGACGAAGGAGAACTCAGCGGGGCTCGATACTTCAGCAGATCCGTCCGGCGAACACAGATGCCACGCAACTTCAAGCTTCCTTCGGATACTCCGAAATTCAACGGCACGCAAGATCCAAAGTCCTGGCTCAGTGACCATCTGTCATCCATTAAGCTTCACAGAGGCAACAAAGAAACCGCCATGCAATGCCTTCAGCTGCAACCGACAAAGCGCGCTGGTCCGCTTAGCGCCTATCATCGATCCATCCGCTGGGAGGAGCTCGCTTATAGCTTCATCCGAAACTTCAAAGGCACCATCAAGAGGCCCGCCTCAATCAAGAGTTGCGAGCCTGCACTCGAGAACGGTGAATCTATTCGCCAGACATACTACGCTGGTCTACAACCAAGAACTCCGCAGCACACATCTCCGAAGAGCGGGCCATCGACGCCTTCAGGGACGGCGTCAAATGCCCAGACTTCAAGGAAAAACTTGGACGTGTAAAGCCCAAGTCACTCGACCAGCTCATGGAAATCGCCAACAGTTGGGCAGACGGCGAAGATTGCATCCAGCGAGCGCAATCAGATGAAGAGGACGACTATGGCCAAATACGCGAACGCCGCAGCAAGAGGAGATCGCGCGTCTACGAGGACCGCGACGGACCCGACATGGTCGCAGCCGGCTACGCCGACCGCCATAACGACAACAGCCGCAACAGTGGAGGATACTGCAGCGGAAACTTCTGCGACAACGGACGAACAACGCAGTCGTGGCAACGCCGCGACCGCGATAACGGACCCTCAGCATTCGACAAACTTTCGGGTCCATGCACCATCCACTTCTACATCGACAAACAAGATGGCAAAAAGAAAGCTAGCCACATGCTCAAGGACCGCCATGAGTTCCAGAAACTCAGTGAAGGCATGATGCAGATGAGGCAACAAGCTCCAATTCCTGCGTTCGGAAACGCACCCGCGCCAGGAGAAATAGCACACGGAGCTCCTCCACCACCGCCTATTGGAGGCCCACATCAACCAGTCGCACCAGCAAGAAACAACGCCGGGCCGATACCCCCACCAAAGGGAGCACTAAATATGATACAGAAGGGACGCCCAACCAACAGGGTGCAGAAGAAAATCACCCGACAAATCAATATGGCCGTGGCAACTCCGCCTGCAATCCCTGAGTACCTCAGCGGATCGGAGTCCTGCATCACATTCACTCGCGCGGATCACCCTTGCCAGATCCCTCGCCCAGGTCATGCGCCCTCAGTGCTGGAGGCGCAGATCGGAGGCTTCGAGATGAGTCGTGTCTTCATGGACGGTGGCAGCGGCATCAACCTAATATTCGCAAGCACTCTAGCAGCTATGCGGATCCCGCAATGCAGCCTGGAACAATCAGACACAACGTTCCACGGCATTGTCCCAGGGAAGGGCATCTTCCCCCTGGGCAAAATAGGGCTCGATGTCATCTTCGGGAAGCCGGACAACTTTCGGCAGGAGCGCCTAGAATTCGAAGTGGTGGACTGGCCGTCGCAATACCACGCCATCCTGGGACGTGTAGCATTCGCAAGGTTCCTGGCCGTCCCCACACTACGCATACCTACTACTCAAGATGCCAGACCAGGCGCCATCACAGTCCACGGAGCTTCACCCGATCGGACCAATGCGACAGGATTTCAACAAAATCTCTCGGTCTTCGGCATGCAAGACGAGCTTGTAAGGCTCGGCGTGACGTACAATGGCTACCCCGGTCACCAAGCGTAACGCACCGACATGTCTTTCGACTCCACCATCAACACCAAAAAGTGCAGGTCCATCCAACGGATGCCTCCAAGACGGCGCTGATCGCCAACGACCTCGGCAAGATAGGAAGGCGCTTCGTCAATTCCTCCGTGAGCGCTGAAATTACCTGGTGTCCTGCGGACATGCCAAGAGTTCGAATTCGCCGAGCACGCACTCAATGTCTTCCTGCACCAAGCCGTCAAGTCCATCCAAGATTGTCAGAGCCACGAGCGAAGCTATCGGCAAGGAGATCAACAGTTACTGCGGCAGACTTCATCGGGAAATCAAGGAAAGCGAGTGGGCGGCAAACACGGTGATGGTCCTGAAGAAGGACACGGACATCCTGCGGATGTGCGTGGACTTCACGTCACTAAATAAACACTGCCCTAAAGACCACTTCCCTCTTCCTCGGATCGATCAGATCATCGATTCGACTGCAGGTTGTGAGAAACTCTCCTTCCTCGACGCCTACTCAGGCTATAACCAGATTCGACTCAAGGTCGAAGATCAAGAGAAAACGGCGTTCATCACACCGTTGGAGTATCGCTACAACACAATGCCGCCGGGCTAAAGAACCGGGTGCCGTACCAGCGATGCATGCGCCTGCCTCAAGGACCAGATCGGTCATAGCGTCCAAGTCTATGTCGACGACATAGTCATCAAAACCAAGGAGGCAAGAACACTTATCGGCGATCTCCGGCGGCGTTCGACAACCTCGATCGCTACAGGATCAAGCTCAATCCAGAAAAGTGCGCCTTCGGCGTCCCCTCGGGTCAGCTGCTCGGGTACTTCATCTCTCAACGAGGGATAGAAGCAAACCCGAAGAAAATCAAATCTATCATGACAATGGAGAAGCCGAAAAACCTCAAGGCGTTCAACACGGCTCGCGAGTAGCGGCACTAAGCAGGTTCATCAGCCGCATGGGCGAAAAGGCCCTACCATTTTACCAGCTGCTGCGCAAAGCAGACAAGTTCGAGTGGACACCAGAAGCCAACGACGCATTTGAAAACCTCAAGCGGCTCCTCTCCACCTCGCCAGTTTTGGTCACGCCAAAAGAGCGAGCCCCTGTTCTTTGTACATAGCAGCCACACACGGTGGTCGACGATACTTCGTGGTCGAACGACCGAAGAAGGCAAGACCCACGTGGTACAACGCCCAATTTACTACCTCAGCGAGGTTCTCACTCCAACAAAACAGCGGTACCCGCACTACCAGAAGCTGGCCTACGGCGTGTTCATGACGGCTCGACGACTGAGCCACTACTTCCAGGAGCATCAGGTGATGGTGTCAACGAGGCACCCCTAAACAACATCCTGAATAACCCAGAGGCCACGGGGGCGTGGCCTGTGGGGCATTGAACTATCACCCTGGACATCATCTACGAAGCGACACGCAATCAAATCTCAAGTTCTTCCGGACTTTACGGTGCCTTTGGATGGAGCTACGGTTGCGACACCCGCATATGTCGCAGTCACGGACAATGCATTTTGACGGCTCCAAACGCGAAGCCGGGCAGGCAGGAGTCATCGACCTCCCGCAAGGTGACAAGATGAAGTACGTCCTTCGGATGAAATTCAAAGCCTCCAACAACGAGGCCGAATACGAAGCCCTCATCCATGGCATGAAGATGGCAAAAATATGCGGCGCAACGCGCCTGGTCATCTACGGTGACTCCAACCTTGTCGTACAGCAGGCGATGAATGAGTGCGACGCTTTACGCCAAAACATGATCACGCATCCGCGCTATACAACGCACTCGAAGGAGAATTGACGGCTGCGAACTCGCACGTTGGAAGAGAGAGCAACGAGGAGGCCGATAGACTCGCCAACATCGGCTCCACTTGTGCAAAGGTACCACCAGGTGTGTTCCTCGAACAGATCTGCGTGCCATCCATCAAGCGGAAATTCCCCAAGGGATCACCCGAAGAAGCAGAACACTCGGGGGCTACGCTACCCGAAGGTCATGAAGGACCAGAAAAGTTGGACACTGAAGTTGCCATGGTCAACCTGACGCAGGTCATGGCAGTCGAAGAAACTTTGACACGTCCATACGTCCAGTTCCTGATAAACGGAGAATTGCCAGACAGCCCGACAGATGCCCGGCGCGTATCCCGTCGGTCGAAAGCCTTCACCATCATCAATGGCGAGCTGTACAAACGCAGCATTACGGGCGTACGACAACGATGCGTCACCATCAATGACGGCAAGGCCATACTCCAAGATATCCACGAGGGCATCTGCGGCCACCACGCAGGCAGTCGCTCCCTCGTCGCCAAAGCTCTACGAGCAGGATTCTACTGGCCAACGGCCATGAGCGACGCGAAGGACATCGTCCGAAGATGCAACGGGTGCCAACGGTTTGCCGACAAACCGCACGCACCTAGGTCCGAACTTCGACCCATACCCATAGCCTGGCCTTTTGCCCAATGGGGCCTCGACATGATCGTCAAACTGCCAAAATCCTCGAAGGGAGGACACGTCTTCCTCCTGGTCGCAGTCGACAAATTCACCAAGTGGATCGAAGCCATGCCAGTCACCAACCAGAAGGGCAAAACCGCCGTCAAATTCTTCGAATCCATTGTCTACAGATTTGGCGTACCACACAGCATCATCACCGACAACGGATCGAACTTCATCTCCGAAGAATTCCAGGACTTCTGCGAAGGCCTCGGGATCAATATCATGTATGCCTCAGTGGCGCACCCGCAAACAAACGGGCAAGTGGAAAAGGCCAACGGCCTAATCGGCGCTGGCATCAAGAAACGCCTCATGAGCTCACTCGAGCACAAAGCTGGCAACTGGACGAAAGAGCTACCGTCTGTCCTGTGGAGCTTACGGACTACGCCAAACAGCTCCACCGGTTACACACCATTCTTCATGGTGCACGGAGCTGAGGCCGTGCTACCAGCACGCCAATCGCCACCGGGCTCCGAGTCGTAAACACAGCGAAGCCGAATCCACGGGTGCACTCGAAGACGCCGTCGACACACTCGACGAGGCACGGGACATAGCAGCAGCTAGATCAGTGGTGTACCAACAAAGTCTCCGCAACTACCACAGCCGCCGGCTGCGCCCAAGGTCCTTCGTCGAAGGAGACCTCGTCTTGCGACTTAAGCAAAAGCGACCGAATAAACTCGAGTCGCCATGGGAAGGACCCTATGCCATCACCGAGGTCATCCCAGGTGGCGCCTATCGCCTCAAGCATGTGGAGTCTGGAGTCGCATACTCCAACCCATGGAACATCTCGCACCTGCGACGATTCTACCCATAGCAATGTACCCCCTTTTTTTACTCTCAATAAGGCTTACAGCCAAGGCTACTCAGCCGAACCATGTACCTCCTCCATTACGCTACAAATAAAGCTAAGTGTCTCGCCCCCAACCTTCGGTTGACTATTTTTCTGCAACTTTATTACATGCTACAAACGCACTCGGGGGCTCCCCCCACCTCACGATTTCATCGACTGAGGACAAAACGTGTACACCTGAGTAGCTGACCATGTCAGGCAAACGAAAAGGACACGTACTACATCAAAGCACTCGGGGGCTCCCCCACCTCACGATTTCATCGACTGAGGACAACACGTGTACACCTGAGTAGCTGACCACGTCAGGCTAACGAAAAGGGCACGCACTAAATCAAAGCACTGCGTGCTCGCTAACAAGCGAACCTTTTACACCAAAGGGCACATACACGCCCAGCCGCAATATACAAATTTTACATCTGTCTGTTTATTTTCAGGTACTACCTATTCTGAAGAATAACCTGAGCACGCTGCTCAAACAAATCTACAATCTGTTCGGCATACTGCCTTACAACAGCGTAATGCGGACGCATATTCCACTCGCCACCATCTGGTCGAGGAGGTGGCCCAGTCGCCACAGCAGCCAAATCTACATCAGGGCGATGCACCCTCACAAGAGACAAGGAAGCCTTCACCCCTGCGACGAGCTGCTGTCGCACCAGCTCCTTGACATTGCTGGTACTCCGAAACTTCGCCAGAAGACCTACAAGGGTCGTCGGCATGCCATCCAACGGCAACATGATGTGTAGCACCGAGGACAGCGATGTCTGCACCTGGCGGAGCACCCGCGAAACCTAGTAGACACGATCCTGCACCGTCGCCAGAACTATGGCGCGATCGCGATCCATCCAGAAGAAGCCGCCGGCTTCCATGTCCTGTTGAGTCAAGCAATTGACTCGAACAGCAATGCGCTCCTTTTCTTCCCTCGGAGCAAGATTCGCACCTGCAACAACAGCACAGAACAAGAGTAAGGCCAGCAGGCTCACCCCGAAGGACTGAGTTATAGCCCGAAAGACGGATCAACTTACATTGCAGCTGCTCGGACAGCCGACCCAGCTCCGCCATCAAGTACTCCTCTCTGGCTGCACTACGATCTGCTTTGGACTTCCAAACATCAGCGCGACCGCACAACCCAAGCAAATCTCTCTCCAAGCTGCACGCACGATCTCGAAGAAACGCGAGCTGCGAGGAATCATCCAATGATGCTCGCAAGGGCCTTTCGGATGACGTGTCAACCGGGTCAGCACCCGAAGGAACCTATAGCAGAAAAAAAGCACAGACATTCAGCCAAGGGAAAAGCTCAACTCGGAGGAATTCATTAAAATAAGGCCACTGCGTGGCACAAGGATGGTGCTACAAAAAATATTTACAGCAAAAGTAAACTACATACTACCCTACATCTCCTATTCCTAAGGCGTAGGACACCGAGTCGCCTCAGAGCCAGACTGCCTAGCTTTGGCCTCGCCCTGCTGCCGCAGCGCGTACTCAGACAGCAAGTCAATGAGCTTGGGCCCATATCAATGCAGCGGCGGAGTAGGCAGCGAAGGCTACCTCGATCCATCCGCAGCCGTCGGCATCCGGAAGTGATGCAGGGCAAGTCCAGCTCCGCCCAGCCGCCATGGCCATCGCCAGCGGCCAGCCGATGCCTTGCGCCGATGCCATACCTTGCTTAGCGCTTGTTCGGTAGCTTCTGACGAGCCACCCACGTCTTCAAGGGATGCGCCCTTCGGGAAGAGCTCCTGGTAAAAGCGACCAAGGACCTCTTTCGCCTTGGCAAGGGAGTTGACGATGGTGCTGCAGCGGTCTTCAACCCCTACAGTGGCATCATCTAAAGCACTCACGTGCTCCAGAGCACCGCGGTCAAACTCGATGCCTGCAGCATCTGAGACAAAAAAGAAGAAAACATGAAGAAGGCAACATAGAAGAAGATCCGAAGAAAAAGAAGCAAGTACAAAAGCTAGCACTCACCCGAAATAGCCTTGGCAGCAGCCATGAGCTTCTACGCCACCCCTACTTCACGAGCAGCCGCAACGGTGGCCAGCTGCTCCTCACGACCTGCGGCTTCCTGCTGCAGACGCTCTTTCGCTTCGGCTGCCTTCGTCAGCTCCAGCTCAAGGCGCTCTTTCGCCTCAGCGGCTTCTACCGATTGGCCAAGGCTCTTCTTCAGAGCATCAACCTCACGGAGAGAGTCGTTATGCTCCTCTACATTTACAACAAGCAAGTGTCAAAGAACAAGACTAGGATAAATAAGCCAAGTACTACAAGGCAGACGAATACCTTGAAGCTGCCGCAGTTTTGCCTCTAGCGTCAGGCGTTCCTCCACCAGCCGCTTGGCCTCTTGGACAAAAGGCTACAACACCAGACAATAATAGTAAGAATAGGACTTGGGGGCTACGCCCAAAACAAAGAAGCATAAAATCATCACACGAAGACGCTCGGGGGCTTCCCCCGTAACATCAAGCAGAAAAACTTACGTGCTCCAAAGGCGAACCCGCAGGCCTGCCTGCGACATTCTGAGGCGCAACCACCAGCCTCTCCTGCCCAGGAGAAACTGGTGCAACACCACCCGAAGTCGCCACCGTCTGAGGAGGAGGCGACGCAATGTTCGACTCCCCCATCATCTCCCCCGCACCATCACTGGAGCCGTCGGAGGATTACCTGCATACGAACCAATCAGCACAGGTGCAAACATCATCAAAAGAAAAGGACAACAGTACAACAAGAAAACTTACGAGCCCAACGCGCTCAGGTCGAAGATAGGAGAAGCCCTTCGGGCCCTGTTCTCCTCCTTCTTTTCTTCCTTCTTCTCCTCCTTCTTCTCTTCCTTCTTCCGCTTTGCTGGCGGGTGCGGAGCAACAGCCCGCACAGGAATGGCAGGAAGGGGAGAGGAAGAACCCCCAGGAACATCATCATGACGCTCAAGGCCCAGAGGATTTCTGGGAGTCGGAGGAGTCGAGGCATCCGAAGACTCGCTCGAGCTCCGTGATCGCTTGCTCGAATGCTCCTCACTCGATTCATCGGCATCCTCCGCTGGGGATTGCGCTGACGGTAGCTCGGACACGGAATCCACCACTTCATTATCCGAGGCATTCGGATACCTTTCGGGCAATGGTGGCGCCATGCCCGGCACTTTGAAGCTCTACAAAAGGAAAAAGAACTTTGTTAGCAAACAAAGGAAAAAGTACACAGCCGACAAAAACAAAAGGGAAGCACTACGTGCGCAAATCTACACCTTTGGTACGACCAACGTCGAGGAAAAGGGAGGAGTCAGCGACTTCCCCGGGATTTTTTCGTCGACCTTGAACTTCAACAGCACGCGAAGATCCTTGTCAAGTTCTGCCTCGGAGATTTTCTCACTCGAAACCCTCGTCGGATCACGGCGCCCAGAGTAAAGGAACATCGGGTGCGCCCTCGCTTGGAGAGGCTGCACCCGACGCTCAAGAAACGTCCGGATGATATCGACACCGTTCACCTCCTTCTCAGGAACCAATTGGAGATCCTCCACCCGACGGTACAGGGCCTCTATCTCTGCCACCTCACCATCCAAGATTTGGTTTTTCCAGGATCTTTTCTTCACAATCAACTGGGAGGGGTCAAAAGGAACGAGACCAAAATCTTGCCCAGCAAGACGAGTAACGGATGTAAAACCATTTCCTCCGCCAGTACTGGACAGATTCGGACATGGAAAAGGAAAAGAATTGCACATTGGGACTGAGGGAGATGATGAAACCCCCAATGGGATACACACCATCCGAACCAGACTGCCTCTTCACGGAATAAAGCTTCCGGAAGAGGCCAAAGTGCGGCTCAATGCCAAGCCAATACTCGCAAAGCGTAATAAAACACGCTATGTGGAGAAGGGAGTTGGGAGACAGATGATGGAGCTGAACCCCATAGAAGAAGAGCAGTCCACGAAGGAAGTCGTGGACCGGAAAAGAAAACCCGCGAATCACGAAGGCAACAAACATAACCCGGAACCCAGATGGGGGACGGGGGATTACCTCATTGCCAGGGAGTATCACGGCCGTCGCGTCTTGCGGGATCAGGCTCCGCTCGCGCAGCTTGCGGAGATCGCTCTCCCGCGTCTCTGATCGCCGCCAGCCACCATCGGTGACGCGAGCAGCGGCGGTAGCCTTCTTGCCTCTGGCGGCGCTGGTCCCAACCGCAGATGAAGACTTCTTTGGTTTCCCCATCACGCTACGGCGGCGCCGGCGTTGCCAACGGAGAAAGACAAAGGCAATGTGGAGAAAACTCTCTGGCGCAGCAAGAACAGCTCAAGAACGAGGGAGCAGTAAAACACAAGAACTAGTGCGGTGAAAATAAACCACGATTTCACCACGGATTATAACAGCGAAGACGACGCACGCTGGCCGTCCATCGAGAAGACCTAACGACAATGGTAGATCTGGCCGTACACGTGTCAGCACCAAAACGAACCGTCGTTACCACGCCGTCCACTACGCGCGGAAATCGAGGAGACACCGTAATCATCTCCATGCCGCGCGTGACCGGTCAATTCAAAGTCAGGAAGTGGGACCCACGCTTCGACCAGTCAAGTCACCCCTGGCGTAGCAGACGCTTGAGGTCATCGATCATCAGCACTGAAGTCATCAAAAGCTATACTAGCAACACTTCGGCTCCACAGCTAAAAGTACTCACTCGAATCTACGATTCGACTAAATACTTGGGGGCTACTCCTATCAGGAGCGCTGATCGCGCACCCGATTTCCTTCAGGTCAGCGGTACGCCCATGAGAATTTCCTACTACAAACTGCACGATACCAGACTCGAGTCTCTGCCCGAGTCTATGACTCCGCCAGACACTTGGGGGCTACTCCAAACTGGAGCGCCGGTCGTGCACATACAAGATCTTCGAGTCCTATGTCGAGTCTATGACTCCACTACGGACTCGGGGGCTACTCCCATAGGGAGGATGGATTCACGTATCCGAGAATTTTCGAGTCCTTCGGACTTAATGATTGAAACAATGCTTGAACTAAAAGTCTCCGTTTGAGTCTATGAATCGAACAGACACTTGGGGGCTACTCCCATAGGGAGCGCTGGTCGCGCACCCTATGAACTCTTCGACTGCGATCCTTCGGATCAGCATACAAACTTTTTCGGCAACTCTGCCCTAATTAATGCTAAGTGAGCAACGACCTCCTTGGCCACCCGAAACACCTCCGCGGTGATAAACATTCGGATGTTGCGTCTGCGACGCAAAGATAAGACCTACAGATATCATCTGATGGCCTGGCAACGCACACGACTGCGCTCTGCTAGTATAAATCCATGCCAACAGGCGTGATGAAAAATCCCGACGGGCGCGTTGGGTACACCAATTAAAATCACTGGAATTCCACTCCTGTAAGTCCTCCGCGGCCTGAGTTGAATTACACACGCATATGTTCCAGTTTCGAGTTGAGGGACTCGAACCTGAAGAAGATCGTGTTGTTTTGTCCTAAGACAGTTAACTGACCCTGATCCGTCGGGAGAGTCAGACACACGCATCAACAATCCCTACACATTCTCTTGAAAGACAGAGCTGCACCCGAAGGATTGAAGAGTCCTCAGCCGAATCTACGATTCGACTGAACACTCGGGGGCTACTGACATGGTTATACCCTACGGGTACGTAACTTCAGCATACCTGGTCCAGCCCAAGGAAGGCCCACGGCAGATATACGCCGGCCCATGAAGATTTTCGGGTGGCCCAGGCCCATGACGCCTTCGGATCCTTGGAGAGCAAGACTAGAGTTTGAATACGACTTGTAACCTAATCGTATTGGCACCCGAGACCTAGCCTCCTCATATATAAAGGCTAGGAGGGTCCAACGAGGAGGACAACGATTACACACGATGGACACACCTCCACGCCAGATCGAATCTGCGCACCTTGTAATCTTCGGTTCCGCCGTAATAAAAGAGCAGACAAGCAGGAGTAGGGTTTTCCCTCCGGGGGCCTGAACCTGGGTAAATCTCGTGTCCCCTGGTTGCTTGTCTGTTAACCGTGCCACGATCTCCAGCATCCCCATCTTCTCCAAAACCCAAGTCCATAACAATGGGCATTGACGAGATCAAACCTCGTCAGATCCACCTGTGTCATTTGAATGTGTGCTCTTTTCACAATCCACCTATGGATCCACCGGTGTCATTGCATGTGTGTTCTTTTCACTAACAACAACCAGAGTCATTTCATGACTTAACTTTTCACAATCCACCTATGGATCCACCAGTGGCATTGCATGTGTATTCTTTTCACTAACAACAACCAGAGTCATTTCATGAATATTCTTCTCACATACCACATATGGATCCACCAGTGTCATTTCCATGTGTGCTCTTTTCACAATCCACCTATGGATCCACCAGTGTCATTGCATGTGTGTTCTTTTTAGTAACAACAACCAGAGTCATTTCATGACTGTTCTTTTCATAATCCACCTATGGATCCACTAGTGTCATTGCATGTGTGTTCTTTTCACTAACAACAAATGGAGTCATTGCATGTGTGTTCATTTCACATACCACATATGGATCCACCAGTGTCATTGCATGTGTGCTCTTTTCACAATCCACCTATGGATCCTCCAGTGTCATTGCATGTGTGTTCTTTTTACTAACAACAACCAGAGTCATTTCATGACTGTTCTTCTCACATACCACCTATGGATCCACCAGCGTCATTGCATGTGTGTTCTTTTTAGTAAGAACATCTTGAGTCATTGCATGTGTGTTCTTTTCACATACTACATATGGATCCACCAGTGTCAGTGCATGTGTGCTCTTTTCACAATCCACCTATGGATCCACCAGTGACATTGCATGTGTGTTCTTTTTACTAACAACAACCAGAGTCATTTCATGACTGTTCTTCTCATGTACCACCTATGGATCCACCAGTTTAATTGCATGTGTGTTCTCTTCACAATCGACACATGGATCCACCAGTGTCATTGCATGTGTGTTCTTTTTAGTAACAACAACCAGAGTCATTGCATGTGTGTTCTCTTCAGAGACCACACATGGATCCACCAGTGTCATTGCATGTGTGTTCTTTTTACTAACAACAACCAGAGTCATTGAAATGTGTGCTCTCTTTAGAGACCACACATGGATCCACCAGTGTCATTGCATGTATGTTCTTTTCACTAACAACAACCGGAGTCATTGCATGTGTGTTCTCTTCACATACCACATATGGATCCACCAGTGTCATTGCGTGTGTGCTCTTTTCACAATCCACCTATGGATCCACCAGTGTCATTGCATGTGTGTTCTTTTTACTAACAACAAATAGAGTCATTTCATGACAGTTCTTCTCACATACCACCTATGGATCCACCAGTGTCATTTGCATGTGTGCTCTTTTCACAATCCACCTACGGATCCACCGGTGTCATTGCATGTGTGTTCTTTTCACTAACAACAACCAGAGTCATTTCATGATTGTTCTTCTCACATACCACGTATGGATCCACCAGTGTCATTGCATGTATGCTCTTTTCACAATCCACCTATGGATCCACCAGTGTCATTGCATGTTTGTTCGTTTTACTAACAACAACCAGAGTCATTTCATGACTATTATTCTCACATACCACCTATGGATCCACCAGTGTTATTGCATGTGTGTTCTCTTCACAATCCACACATGGATCAACCACTGTCATTGCATGTGTGCTCTTTTTACTAACAACAACCAGAGTCATTGCATGTGTGCTCTCTTTAGAGAGCACACATGCATCCACCAGTGTCATTGCATCTGTGTTCTTTTTACTAACAACAACCAGAGTCATTGAAATGTGTGTTCTCTTCAGAGACCACACATGGATCCACCAGTGTCATTGCATGTGTGTTCTTTTCACTAACAACAACTAGAGTCATTGCATGTGTGTTATTTTCATATACCACATATGGATCCAGCAGTGTCATTGCATGTGTGCTCTTTTCACAATCCACCTATGGATCCACCAGTGTCATTGCATGTGTGTTCTTTTTACTCACAACAACCAGAGTCATTTCATGACTGTTCATCTCACCACCTATGGATCCACCAGTGTCATTGCATGTGTGTTCTTTTTAGTAACAACAACCAAAGCCATTGCATGTGTGTTCTTTTAACATAGCACATATGGATCCACCAGTGTCATTGAAATGTGTGTTCTCTTCAGAGACCACACATGGATCCACCAGTGTGATTGCATGTATGTTCTTTTCACTAACAACAACTAGAGGCATTGCATGTGTGTTCTTTTCACATACTACATATGGATCCACCTGTGTCAGTGCATGTGTGCTCTTTTCACAATCCACCTATGGATCCACCAGTGACATTGCATGTGTGTTCTTTTTACTAACAACAACCAGAGTCATTTCATGACTGTTCTTCTCACATACCACCTGTGGATCCACCAGTTTAATTGCATGTGTGTTCTCTTCACAATCCACACATGGATCCACCAGTGTCATTGCATGTGTGTTCTTTTTTGTAACAACAACCAGAGTCATTGCATGTGTGTTCTCTTCAGAGACCACACATGGATCCACCAGTGTCATTGCATGTGTGATCTTTTTACTAACAACAACAAGAGTCATTGAAATCTGTGCTCTCTCCATAGACCACACATGGATACACCGGTGTCATTGCATGTATGTTCTTTTCACTAACAACAACTAGAGTTATTGCATGTGTGTTCGTTTCACATACCACATATCGATCCACCAGTGTCATTGCATGTGTGCTCTTTTCACAATCCACCTATGGATCCACCAGTGTCATTGCATGTGTGTTCTTTTTACTAACAACAACCAGAGTCATTTCATGACTGTTCTTCTCACATACCACGTATGGATCCACCAGTGTCATTGCATGTGTGTTCTTTTTAGTAACAACAGCTTGAGTCATTGCATGTGTGTTCTTCTCACATACTACATATGGATCCACCAGTGTTAGTGCATGTGTGATCTTTTCACAATCCACCTATGGATCCACCAGTGACATTGCATGTGTGTTCTTTTTAGTAACAACAACGAGAATCATTTCATGACTGTTCTTCTCACATACCACCAGTGGATCCACCAGTTTAATTGCATGTGTGTTCTCTTCACAATCGACACATGGATCCACCAGTGTCATTGCATGTGTGTTCTTTTTAGTAACAACAACCAGAGTCATTGCATGTGTGTTCTCTTCAGAGACCACACATGGATCCACCAGTGTCATTGCATGTGTGTTCTTTTTACTAACAACAACCAGAGTCATTAAAATGTGTGCTCTCTTTAGAGACCACACATGGATCCACCAGTGTCATTGCATGTATGTTCTTTTCACTAACAACAACTGGAGTCACTGCATGTGTGTTCTTTTCACATACCACATATGGATCCACCAGTGTCATTGCGTGTGTGCCCTTTTCACAATCCACCTATGGATCCACCAGTGTCATTGCATGTGTGTTCTTTTTACTAACAACAACTAGAGTCATTTCATGACAGTTCTTCTCACATACCACCTATGGATCCACCTGTGTCATTGCATGTGTGTTCATTTCACTAACAACAACTGGAGCCATTGCATGTGTGTTCTTTTCGCATACCACATATGGATCCACCAGTGTCATTGCATGTGTGCTCTTTTCAAAATCCACTTATGGATCCACCAGGGTCATTGCATGTGTGTTCTTTTTACTAACAACAACCAGAGTCATTTCATGACTGTTCTTCTCACATACCACCTATGGATTCACCAGTGTCATTGCATGTGTGTTCTTTTTAGTAACAACAACCAAAGTCATTGCATGTGTGTTCTTTTAACATAGCACATATGGATCCACCAGTGTCATTGAAATGTGTGTTCTCTTCAGAGACCACACATGGATCCACCAGTGTCATTGCATGTATGTTCTTTTCACTAACAACAACTGGAGTCATTGCATGTGTGTTATTTTCACATACCACATATGGATCCACCAGTGTCAGTGCATGTGTGCTCTTTTCACAATCCACCTATGGGTCCACCAGTGACATTGCATGTGTGTTATTTTTACTAACAACAACCAGAGTCATTTCATTACTGTTCTTCTCACATACCACCTGTGGATCCACCAGTTTAATTGCATGTGTGTTCTCTTCACAATCCACACATGGATCCACCAGTGTCATTGCATGTGTGTTCTTTTTAGTAACAACCAGAGTCATTGCATGTGTGTTCTCTTCAGAGACCACACATGGATCCACCAGTGTCATTGCATGTGTGTTCTTTTTACTAACAACAACCAGAGTCATTGAAATGTGTGCTCTCTTCAGAGACCACACATGGATCCACCAGTGTCATTGCATGTATGTTCTTTTCACTAACAACAACTGGAGTCATTGGATGTGTGTTCTTTTCACATACCACATATGGATCCACCGGTGTCATTGCGTGTGTGCTCTTTTCAAAATACACCTATGGATCCACCAGTGTCGTTGCATGTGTGTTCTTTTTACTAACAACAACTAGAGTCATTTCATGACTGTTCTTCTCACATACCACCTATGGATCCACAAGTGTCATTTGCATGTGTGCTCTTTTCACAATCCACCTATGGATCCACCGGTGTCATTGCATGTATGTTCTTTTCACTAACAACAACTAGAGTTATTGCATGTGTGTTCGTTTCACATACCACATATCGATCCACCAGTGTCATTGCATGTGTGCTCTTTTCACAATCCACCTATGGATCCACCAGTGTCATTGCATGTGTGTTCTTTTTACTAACAACAACCAGAGTCATTTCATGACTGTTCTTCTCACATACCACGTATGGATCCACCAGTGTCATTGCATGTGTGTTCTTTTTAGTAACAACAGCTTGAGTCATTGCATGTGTGTTCTTTTCACATACTACATATGGATCCACCAGTGTTAGTGCATGTGTGCTCTTTTCACAATCCACCTATGGATCCACCAGTGACATTGCATGTGTGTTCTTTTTAGTAACAACAACCAGAATCATTTCATGACTGTTCTTCACACATACCACCAGTGGATCCACCAGTTTAATTGCATGTGTGTTCTCTTCACAATCGACACATGGATCCACCAGTGTCATTGCATGTGTGTTCTTTTTAGTAACAACAACCAAAGTCATTGCATGTGTGTTCTCTTCAGAGACCACACATGGATCCACCAGTGTCATTGCATGTGTGTTCTTTTTACTAACAACAACCAGAGTCATTAAAATGTGTGCTCTCTTTAGAGACCACACATGGATCCACCAGTGTCATTGCATGTATGTTCTTTTCACTAACAACAACTGGAGTCATTGCATGTGTGTTCTTTTCACATACCACATATGGATCCACCAGTGTCATTGCGTGTGTGCCCTTTTCACAATCCACCTATGGATCTACCAGTGTCATTGCATGTGTGTTCTTTTTACTAACAACAACTAGAGTCATTTCATGACAGTTCTTCTCACATACCACCTATGGATCCACCAGTGTCATTGCATGTGTGTTCATTTCACTAACAACAACTGGAGCCATTGCATGTGTGTTCTTTTCGCATACCACATATGGATCCACCAGTGTCATTGCATGTGTGCTCTTTTCACAATCCACTTATGGATCCACCAGGGTCATTGCATGTGTGTTCTTTTTACTAACAACCAGTCATTTCATGACTGTTCTTCTCACATACCACCTATGGATTCACCAGTGTCATTGCATGTGTGTTCTTTTTAGTAACAACAACCAAAGTCATTGCATGTGTGTTCTTTTAACATAGCACATATGGATCCACCAGTGTCATTGAAATGTGTGTTCTCTTCAGAGACCACACATGGATCCACCAGTGTCATTGCATGTATGTTCTTTTCACTAACAACAACTGGAGTCATTGCATGTGTTTCTTTTCACATACCACATATGGATCCACCAGTGTCAGTGCATGTGTGCTCTTTTCACAATCCACCTATGGGTCCACCAGTGACATTGCATGTGTGTTCTTTTCTAACAACAACCAGAGTCATTTCATGACTGTTCTTCTCACATACCACCTGTGGATCCACCAGTTTAATTGCATGTGTGTTCTCTTCACAATCCACACATGGATCCACCAGTGTCATTGCATGTGTGTTCTTTTTAGTAACAACAACCAGAGTCATTGCATGTGTGTTCTCTTCAGAGACCACACATGGATCCACCAGTGTCATTGCATGTGTGTTCTTTTTACTAACAATAACCAGAGTCATTGAAATGTGTGCTCTCTTCAGAGACCACACATGGATCCACCAGTGTCATTGCATGTATGTTCTTTTCACTAACAACAACTGGAGTCATTGGATGTGTGTTCTTTTCACATACCACATATGGATCCACCGGTGTCATTGCGTGTGTGCTCTTTTCAAAATACACCTATGGATCCACTAGTGTCATTGCATGTGTGTTCTTTTTACTAACAACAACTAGAGTCATTTCATGACTGTTCTTCTCACATACCACCTATGGATCCACAAGTGTCATTTGCATGTGTGCTCTTTTCACAATCCACCTATGGATCCACCGATGTCATTGCATGTGTGTTCTTTTCACTAACAACAACCAGAGTCATTTCATGATTGTTCTTCTCACATACCACCTATGGATCCACCAGTGTCATTGCATGTGTGCTCTTTTCACAATCCACCTATGGATCCACTAGTGTCATTGCATGTTTGTTCTTTTTACTAACAACAACTAGAGTCATTTCATGACTGTTATTCTCACATACCACCTATGGATCCACAGTGTTATTGCATGTGTGTTCTCTTCACAATCCACACATGGATCCACCACTGTCATTGCATGTGTGCTCTTTTTAGTAACAACAACCAGAGTCATTGAATGTGTGTTCTCTTTAGAGAGCACACATGCATCCACCAGTGTCATTGCATGTGTGTTCTTTTTACTAACAACAACCAGAGTCATTGAAATGTGTGTTCTCTTTAGAGACCACACATGGATCGACCAGTGTCATTGCATGTGTGTTCTTTTCACTAACAACAACTGGAGTCATTGCATGTGTGTTCTTTTCACATACCACATATGGATCCACCAGTGCCATTACATGTGTGCTCTTTTCACAATCCACCTATGGATCCACCAGTGTCATTGCATGTGTGTTCTTTTTACTAACAACAACCAGAGTCATTTCATGACTGTTCTTCTCACATACCACCTATGGATCCACCAGTGTCATTGCTTGTGTGTTCTCTTCACAATCCACACATGGATCCACCAGTGTCATTGCATCTGTGTTCTTTTTAGTAACAACAACCAGACTCATTGCATGTGTGTTCTCTCAAGAGACCACACATGGATCCACCAGTGTCATTGCATGTGTGTTCTTTTTACTAACAACAACCAGAGTCATTGAAATGTGTGCTCTCTTTAGAGACCACAAATGGATCCACCAGTGCCATTGCATGTATGTTATTTTCACTAACAACAACTAGAGTCATTGCATGTGTGTTCTTTTCACATACCACATATGGATCCACCAGTGTCATTGCGTGTGTGCTATTTTCACAATCCACCTATGGATCCACCAGTGTCATTGCATGTGTGTTCTTTTTACTAACAACAACCAGGGTCATTTCATGACTGTTCTTCTGACATACCACCTATGGATCCACCTGTGTCATTTGAATGTGTGCTATTTTCACAATCCACCTATGGATCCACCAGTGTCATTGCATGTGTGTTCTTTTTACTAACAACAACCAGGGTCATTTCATGACTGTTCTTCTGACATACCACCTATGGATCCACCTGTGTCATTTGAATGTGTGCTCTTTTCACAATCCACCTATGGATCCACCGGTGTCATTGCATGTGTGTTCTTTTCACTAACAACAACCAGAGTCATTTCATGACTGTTCTTTTCACAATCCACCTATGGATCCACCAGTGGCATTGCATGTGTGTTCTTTTCACTAACAACAACCAGAGTCATTTCATGACTATTCTTCTCACATACCACATATGGATCCACCAGTGTCATTTCCATGTGTGCTCTTTTCACAATCCACCTATGGATCCACCAGTGTCATTGCATGTGTGTTCTTTTTAGTAACAACATCCAGAGTCATTTCATCACTGTTCTTTTCATAATCCACCTATGGATCCACTAGTGTCATTGCATGTATGTTCTTTTCACTAACAACAACTGGAGTCATTGCATATGTGTTCTTTTCACATACCACATATGGATCCACGAGTGTCATTTTGTGTGTGCTCTTTTCACAATCCACCTATGGATCCACCAGTGTTATTGCATGTGTGTTCTCTTTACTAACAACAACTAGAGTCATTTCATGACAGTTCTTCTCACATACCACCTATGGATCCACCAGTGTCATTGCATGTGTGTTCTTTTCACTAACAACATTTGGAGCCATTGCATGTGTGTTCTTTTCGCATACCACATATGGATCCACCAGTGTCATTGCATGTGTGCTCTTTTCACAATCCACTTATGGATCCACCAGGGTCATTGCATGTGTGTTCTTTTTACTAACAACAACCAGATTCATTTCATGACTGTTCTTCTCACATACCACCTATGGATTCACCAGTGTCATTGCATGTGTGTTCTTTTTAGTAACAACAACCAAAGTCATTGCATGTGTGTTCTTTTAACATAGCACATATGGATCCACCAGTGTCATTGAAATGTGTGTTCTCTTCAGAGACCACACATGGATCCACCAGTGTCATTGCATGTATGTTCTTTTCACAAAGAACAACTGGAGTCATTGCATGTGTGTTCTTTTCACATACCACATATGGATCCACCAGTGTCAGTGCATGTGTGCTCTTTTCACAATCCACCTATGGGTCCACCAGTGACATTGCATGTGTGTTCTTTTACTAACAACAACCAGAGTCATTTCATGACTGTTCTTCTCACATACCACCTGTGGATCCACCAGTTTAATTGCATGTGTGTTCTCTTCACAATCCACACATGGATCCACCACTGTCATTGCATGTGTGTTCTTTTTAGTAACAACAACCAGAGTCATTGCATGTGTGTTCTCTTCAGAGACCACACATGAATCCACCAGTGTCATTGCATGTGTGTTCTTTTTACTAACAACAACCAGAGTCATTGAAATGTGTGCTCTCTTCAGAGACCACACATGGATCCACTAGTGTCATTGCATGTATGTTCTTTTCACTAACAACAACTGGTGTCATTGGATGTGTGTTCTTTTCACATACCACATATGGATCCACCAGTGTCATTGCGTGTGTGCTCTTTTCACAATCCACCTATGGATCCACCAGTGTCATTGCATGTGTGTTCTTTTTACTAACAACAACTAGAGTCATTTCATGACTGTTCTTCTCACATACCACCTATGGATCCACAAGTGTCATTTGCATGTGTGCTCTTTTCACAATCCACCTATGGATCCACCAGTGTCATTGCATGTGTGTTCTTTTCACTAACAACAACCAGAGTCATTTCATGATTGTTCTTATCACATACCACCTATGGATCCACCAGTGTCATGGCATGTGTGCTCTTTTCACAATCCACCTATGGATCCACTAGTGTCATTGCATGTTTGTTCTTTTTACTAACAACAACCAGAGTCATTTCATGACTGTTATTCTCACATACCACCTATGGATCCACCAGTGTTATTGCATGTGTGTTCTCTTCACAATCCACACATGGATCCACCACTGTCATTGCATGTGTGCTCTTTTTAGTAACAACAACCAGAGTCATTGCATGTGTGTTCTCTTTAGAGAGCACACATGCATCCACCAGTGTCATTGCATGTGTGTTCTTTTTACTAACAACAACCAGAGTCATTGAAATGTGTGTTCTCTTCAGAGACCACACATGGATCCACCAGTGTCATTGCATGTATGTTCTTTTCACTAACAACAACTGGAGTCATTGCATGTGTGTTCTTTTCACATACCACAAATGGATCCACCAGTGCCATTGCATGTGTGCTCTTTTCACAATCCACCTATGGATCCACCAGTGTCATTGCATGTGTGTTGTTTTTACTAACAACAACCAGAGTCATTTGATGACTGTTCTTCTCACATATCACCTATGGATCCACCAGTGTCATTGCATGTGTGTTCTTTTTAGTAACAACAACCAGAGTCATTGCATGTGTGTTCTTTTAACATACCACATATGGATCCACCAGTGTCATTGAAATGTGTGTTCTCTTTAGAGACCACACATGGATCCACCAGTGTCATCGCATGTATGTTCTTTTCACTATCAACAACTGGAGTCATTGCATGTGTGTTCTTTTCACATACCATATATGGATCCACCAGTGTCATTGCATGTGTGCTCTTTTCACAATCCACCTATGGATCCACCAGTGACATTGCATGTGTGTTCTTTTTACTAACAACAACCAGAGTCATTTCATGACTGTTCTTCTCACATACCACTTGATGAGGACATCTCTATAGTTACACCTACCCCAATTGCTAATAAAGATGTTCCAATTGCAAAGAAGGATCAATCCAATGAGATAAGGATTGGACCAATCACAAGAGCTCGTGCCAAGCTACTAAAACAACAGGTGAACTTGTTTCTTAATGAACCTGGTGTTTAAATTAATGAGAATTTTATACTACCTAAGTCTTTGAATTATTGTATAATCGGGTACTTAGGAGAAGAAGGCATAGCACAGAGTGAGGAGCTAAAGGAACATGGCATGTTGATCAATGAGGAATGCGCGAGGGAGGAGAGGGAGGAAGCGCAAGGAGCACTCCACGAGAAGATCAACACATGGTCGAGGGATCTCTGCCGCGGCAGAGAAACCACGCAGCTTTCTGCCGCGGCAGCCTGCCACGACAGAGAAACCGGGTCCGACTCTGCCACGGCAGAGTAGGCCTGCGCGCCTTGAGCCGACCCACCTTGGGTCGGTTGTATCTTAGTCTAGGTCGAGTTGAACTGTTATTGCTAGTCGCAGTCGCCGACCCTTAGCCCTTAAATAGATGGGGGCGTCGTAGTTTAGGGTTCAGACCACGTTAAAATATTTTGGAGTTGTTTCTTTCATAGAACCTCTGGAATTACCCTGTGTTCGAATCTACCAACTATAATTGAGTGTGATCTGTTGTTCCATTGGGAATTAGTAGATTGCATACTACCGTTCGTGGTCACGGCTGTGTGCGCAAGAGCGTGGTGTTGTGAATATCCTACAAGGTTCGAGAGTTGTTGCATTGGCATCAGGGATCGAGCAGGAGAGTTCATAGCTACACGCTAGTTATCTATCATCCACCCTCACCATCGACAAGTGCTTACTGAGAAGATCGGGCCACCCCATATCATCTTGGCATCAGATTTCCTCGTTGCCTCGGTAAGCAATCCACAATCCATCCATAGATTAGAGAGTGTTTTTAGTCCTATCCAGAAAAAGGCCCACAAAAAGAGTTGTCATAGACTAGATTGCATCGTAGACGAGTAATAGTTGCTGGTCGTGTTCATCCTTTAGCTTAGATCTTGATCTTTTTCTTCGTAGTTTTGTTCTCCTCTTTGTTTTTAGTCGTTTGCCACCATTGTTTTCCGCCACCATCAAGTCAGATCCGATCTACTCTAAGAGTCCTAGTCTTCTTCTCTTGGCTGAGTCGGAATTAAAAAAAATACTTTCCAGGTTACCGAGTCTGCCACGGCAGGTTTTTGGCATCTTTTTCTGCCACGGCAGGACTTTCCGGGTTATCAAATCTGCCACGGCAGGTTTTCTGCGTTTTTCTCTGCCACGGCAGGACTTTCTGAGTTACCAAGTTACCACTCTGCCGCGACACGATTTCTGGCAGTTTTGTTGCCGCCGCTCTGCCATGACACCATAATTACAAAGTGTGACCAATTTTCACTTTTCCAAAACCCTTAGCCACAGCAAATCTACTACATAGGTGTAGGATCTTGCCTATTGAGACTAGTTTTCGCTCCGACAGGCTGCTCTTAGGACTTTTGGTGCTGTACTTTGTAGTTGGCCGTGTGTTATCTATCAAAAAAAACCAAGATAGCAAAAGGAAAAGAATCAAGAAAAAGCTATACAAAAGAAAAAAAAGTTGTGGAAAAAAGAGACTTTGAGCAAGAGGCCTAGTGTTATCTTTGTGCACCGGTAGATTGAGAAATCTTGTGCCTGTTTACTTTGAGCTTTGCTAGTGTCTCTCGAGCGTAGTGCAACACCCTTCATAGTTGCATTGCCACGTTTTTCTCCACGTGTGTGTTTCTTGGGTATTTGTACGATCAGCACCAGGACTTGTTTGTGGTGTAGTTAGGATACCATACCTACAGCTCCACCATACATACCCTATGTGCCCTGTGATCGTCCTCTATACCTTTGATATTCACTTCATCACATCAATGCATCACTTTTTTATTTCGTTTGGTAGAAGCATCTCTATTCACTTTGGAACAGTAAGATCTCCTTTCTTATTAGTTGTGAGTGAGTTGTGAGAGTTCCACCATACAGACTTTTGATTTTTGTGCACTAACCTACTGATCATGTCTTCAAGTTATGATGATGTTGTGATGCAGAAAAAGAAGGATGAGGAGCTCGTCAATTGGCGTGAATATGAGGCTTTGAAGTCCCACTTGACACGTGTGTTTACTCACACGACAAATGCCATTGACAAGAATCTCCAGGATATGAATGTGAGATTGGATCACCATGTTGGAACGGTTGATACTATTCAAACACAAGTGGCTACGCTCAATGTCAATGTCACCGCTTTGCAGCAGTCCATTGAGGGTTTGACAGCCGCTTTACATAGAAGGGAAGAGCCTCAACATGATGATGCCTTTGATGATTTTGATGAGGGTAGAGCTGTGGATGCTGCTCCACCTGTTGGCAGGGAACGTGCTATTCCCACTGCCCATGCACCTGCCCATGCACCTGCTCATGGCCGTGGGTATGCTCCTCTTGGGCGTGCTCAACGTGTTCCCAACCACAATGCTGATGATGGTTTGGGCAAGCCAAAATTCTCAATTCCTAAGTTTGATGGTTCCATTGATCCTGAAGACTACCTCACATGGGAGTTGAAGATTGAGAAACTCTGGCGCTTATTTGACTATCCAGAAGATAAGAAGGTCAAGCTTGCAGCATCTGAATTTGATGGTTATGCTTTGCGTTGGTGGGATGCTCTTGTGCAACATAGGAGGGAGGACAATGAACTTCCTGTGATGGATTGGCGCGAGATGAAGCAAATCATGAAAGCTCGTTTCGTCCCAACCAACTACTTGCGTTCAGTTTTTGATAAATTGACGCAACTGAAGCAAGGAACAATGACAGTTGATGAGTACTACATGGAGATGGAGATGCTTATGCAGCGTGCTAGAATTCGTGAGTCCATTGAGATGACCATGCAGTGATTCCTAAACAATTTGAAGTTACCAATCAAGAGCATTGTTCGTCATCACAAGTATGAGACCATGAATGAGTTGTTGCATCATGCTAGAGAGGCCGAATCCCAGTTGGCAGAAGAGGCGAAGTCACGTACTCGTTTTCCATCCTCCAGCAGATTTTCGGCCAGACCTATTCCTCCTACAGCTGCGTCACCAGCTGCTGTTCCGTTTACACCATCGGCCAAACCAGCAAGTACACCTTCGTTTGGTTCTAATGCTCAGAAACCCGCTGCTCCTTCTACTAGCTCGGGTTCCAACATGTCTACTGCACGTACTCGTGATGTGGTGTGCCACACTTGTGGTGGTAGAGGTCACTACAAGAAGGATTGTCCAAACAGCAAGGTTATGTTTGTTAATGAACAAGGTGAAGTAGAAAGTGGAGATGAAGCTTCTGATGTTGATATTGATGATGGCGAGGATGGTGCTGATGCATATGCTGAGCGTGCACCAACTATCGTCGTGTCTTCACGTGTACTTAGTGTGCAACCGGTTGAGGAATCCCAGCGTTGCAACTTGTTCCAAACAAAAGCTCTAGTTGGACCAAATAAAGCTTGCAAGGTCATTATTGATGGAGGTAGCTGCAGAAATCTTGCAAGTAAGGAATTATGTGCCAAACTAAATTTGACATACTTACCTCATCCCAAGCCATACTACATACAATGGTTGAGCAACAATGGTGAGATGAAGGTAAATCATATGGTACGAGTGAACTTTCAAATAGGGCCATACAAAGATTCTATTGATTTTGATGTGGTTCCTATGACTGTTTGTCACCTCCTATTGGGTCGGCCATGGCTCTATGATCGCCATGTGCAACACAATGGCCGAGCCAATACATATCACTTGGAATTCAAAGGAAGAAAGATTACTATGCAGCCAATGACACCACAAGAAATTGTGAATGATTCTCGCTAGAAGATAGAGGTGAATTTGAAGGAAGATACTACCACTCGGCGAGATTGTGTGACAGCTGTTCCTGATGTAATTGAGCCTAAATTGAGTGATATAACGAAAAGTGAGAGAGTGCCTGGTTTATTGATATTAGCCACTAAGGAAGATATGAGAGAATTTCGTGAGGATCCTGACCATGCCACTTGTGCTCATGTATAAGGCGGTATTGGTTTCTAACGACATGACCCCTATTTCTCTTGGTGTTTCATCTGTTTTGCAGGACTTTGGGGATGTGTTTCCAGAAGACGTACCCGCAGGTTTGCCTCCCTTGCGTAGTATAGAACATCAAGTGGACTTGATTCCTGGCGCCACACTTCCCATCCATGCACCCTACAGGACTAATCCCGAAGAAACTAAAGAAATTCAGAAGCAAGTACAAGCGTTGCTGGATAAAGGGTACATTTGTGTCTCTCTTAGCCCTTGTGCTATTCCTGTTATTTTAGTTCCTAAGAAAGATGGTACATGGCGCATGTGTGTTGATTGTAGAGCGATTAATAACATCACTATTCGATATCGTCATCCTATTCCACGCTTAGAGGATATGCTAGATGAATTGAGTGGTGCTGTTGTTTTCTCTAAAATTGACTTGCGTAGTGGTTATCATCAAATTAGGATGAAAGAAGGGGATGAATGGAAAACTGCTTTCAAAACTAAATTCGGTTTGCATGAGTGGTTAGTTATGCCATTTGGTCTTACTAATGCACCTAGTACTTTCATGTGTTTGATGAATCATGTTTTGAGAGAGTTTATTGGTCATTTCGTGGTTGTTTACTTTGATGATATACTCATATACAACCACACCGAATCTGAACATTGCACTCATATTAGACAAGTTTTGCAAGTGTTACGTGATAATAAACTATATGCTAATCTTGAGAAGTGTACTTTTGCAAAAGATAAGGTCATATTCCTAGGATTTGTTGTTTCTAAACATGGAGTAGAGGTGGATCAATCTAAAATTGAATCAATTCAGAATTGGCCTACTCCAATGAATGTAAGTCAAGTGCGTAGTTTCCACGGTCTCGCTGGTTTCTATAGGCGCTTTGTGAAAGATTTTAGCACCATTGCTGCACCTTTGAATGATTTGACAAAGAAAGGTGTTCCTTTTGTATGGGGCGCGACCCAAGACATTGCTTTTGATACTTTGAAACGTTTGCTTACTTCTGCACCATTGCTTGCATTACCTGATTTTTCGAAGCAATTTGAAGTTGAATGTGATGCTAGTGGTATAGGCATAGGTGGCGTTTTGATGCAAGAGGGTCGGCCTATAGCTTATTTTTCTGAGAAATTGACTAGTGCTCGTTTGAATTATTCTCTATGATAAAGAATTGTATGCACTTGTTAGAGTACTTGAGGTTTGGCAACATTATTTGTGGCCAAAGGAATTCATCATACATTCTGATCATGAAGCATTGAAATACTTGAAAGCTCAATCAAACTTGCATAGAAGATTAGCTAAATGGGTTGAGTTCATTGAGTCTTTTCCTTACATCATTAATTATAAGAAGGGAAAAGAAAATGTTGTTGCTGATGCTCTATCTAGGAAGAACATGCTATTAACCACTCTTGATGTTAAAATTCCTGGATTAGAAGCTATTTGTGCACTTTATGCAACTGACCATGATTTTGCTAAACCATATCATTTGTGTGCTCTTAGAAACGCATGGGATAAGTATCATATACATGATGGATATTTGTTTCGAGCTAACAAACTATGTATTCCAGAATCGTCGTTGCGTTTGTTTTTAGTGCAGGAATCACATGCTGGTGGTTTGATGGGTCACTTTGGGCGTGAGAAGACGTTGCTCATGCTTGCTGATCACTTTTATTGGCCCAAGATGAGGCGTGATGTGTACAGATTTGTGAGCCGATGTATTACATGCCACAAGTCGAAATCTAAGCTGAAGCCTCACGGTTTGTATACACCTCTCTCTACACCTACTACTCCATGGGAAGACATTAGTATGGATTTTGTGCTAAGTCTACCTAAAACTCAGAGAGGTCATGATTCTATATTTGTGGTAGTAGATAGGTTCTCTAAGATGGCTCATTTTATTGCCTGCCACAAAAGCGACGATGCGTCGCATGTTGCTAACTTGTTTTTCAAGGACATCTTGAGATTACATGGAGTACCAAAGACCATTGTTTCTAACCGTGATGTGAAGTTCATGGGCTACTTTTGGAAGACCTTATGGGGGAAGCTAGGAACAAAGTTGCTGTTCAGTACTACATGTCATCCCCAAACAGATGGTCAAACAGAGGTGGTGAATAGAACATTGTCACAGCTGCTAAGGACCATGATTAAAAAGAATCTGCGGGAGTGGGAAGAGTGTTTGCCACATGTTGAGTTTGCTTACAACAGGGTTGTGCATTCAACTACTCAGCTTTGTCCTTTTGAGGTGGTGTATGGTTTCAAGCCATTGAGGCCACTTGATATGTTGCCTCTACCATTACATGAGAGAGTTAATATGGAGGCATCAAAACGTGCTGATTATGTGAAGAAAATACATGAGAAGACTCGAGAGGCTATTGAGAAGAAAGGCAAGAACATTGCTGCTGCAAGGAATCAAACACGAAAATAAGTGTTGTTCGAGCCTGGAGATATGGTTTGGGTGCATCTACGCAAGGATAGGTTCCCACTACTTCGAAAGTCAAAATTGAAGCCACGGGGTGCTGGTCCTTACAAGGTGTTAGCCAAGATTAATGATAATGCCTACTCAATTGATATACCTATTGAGGAGTTTGGTGGAGTTAGCAATAGCTTCAACATTGCTGATTTGTCACCATATCTTGGAGAAGACCTTGGAGCGTCGAGGACGACGCCTTTTGAAGGGGGGAGATGATGAGGACATCCCTATAGTCACACCTACCCCAATTGCTAATAAAGATGTTCCAATTGCAAAGAAGGATCAATCCAATGAGATAAGGATTGGACCAATCACAAGAGCTCGTGCCAAGCTACTAGAACAACAGGTGAACTTGTTTCTTAATGAACCTGGTGTTTTAATTAATGAGAATTTTATACTACCTAAGTCTTTGAATTATTGTATAATCAGGTACTTAGGAGAAGAAGGCATAGCACAAAGTGAGGAGCTGAAGGAACATGGCGTGTTGATCAATGAGGAATGCATGAGGGAGGAGAGGGAGGAAGCGCAAGGAGCACTCCACGAGAAGATCAACACATGGTCGAGGGATCTCTGCCAGGAGAAACCACGACCTTCTGCCAGCGACTGCATGACAGAGAAACTGGATCGACTTCACCCAGGCGAGTAGGCTCTGGCGCCTTGAGCCGACCCACCTTGGGTCGGTTGTATCTTAGTCTAGGTCGAGTTGAACTGTTATTGCTAGTCTCAGCCGCCGACCCTTAGCCCTTAAATAGATGGGGGCGTCGTAGTTTAGGGTTCAGACCACGTTAAAATATTTTGGAGTTGTTTCTTTCATAGAACCTCTAGAATTACCCCGTGTTCGAATCTACCAACTATAATTGAGTGTGATCTGTTGTTCCATTGGGAATTAGTAGATTGCATACTACCGTTTGTGGTCACGGATGCGTGCACAAGAGCGTGGTGTTGTGAATATCCTACAAGGTTTGAGAGTTGTTGCATTGGCATCAGGGATCGAGCGGGAGAGTTCATAGCTACACGCTAGTTATCTATCATCCACCGTCACCATCGACAAGTGCTTACTGAGAAGATCGGGCCACCCCATATCACCACCCATGGATCCACCAGTGTCATTGCATGTGTGTTCTCTTCACAATCCACACATGGATCCACCAGTGTCATTGCATGTGTGTTCTTTTTAGTAACAACAACCAGAGTAATTGCATGTGTGTTCTCTTCAGAGACCACACATGGATCCACCAGTGTCATTGCATGTGTGTTCTTTTTACTAACAACAACCAGAGTCATTGAAATGTGTGCTCTCTTCAGAGACCACACATGGATCCACCAGTGTCATTGCATGTATGTTCTTTTCACTAACAACAACTGGAGTCATTGCATGTGTGTTCTTTTCACATACCACATATGGATCCACCAGTGTCATTGCAAGTGTGCTCTTTTCACAATCCACCTATGGATCCACCAGTGTCATTGCATGTGTGTTCTTTTTACTAACAACCAGAGTCATTTCATGACTGTTCGTCCCACATACCACCTATGGATCCACCAGTGTCATTTGCATGTATGCTCTTTTCACAATCCACCTATGGATCCACCGGTGTCATTGCATGTGTGTTCTTTTCACTAATAACAACCAGAATCATTTCATGGTTGTTCTTCTCACATACCACCTATGGATCCACCAGTGTCATTGCATGTGTGCTCTTTTCACAATCCACCTATGGATCCACCGGTGTCATTGCATGTGTGTTCTTTTTACTAACAACAACCAGAGTCATTTCGTGACTGTTCTTCTCACATACCACCTATGGATCCACCAGTGTTATTGCATATGTGTTCCCTTCACAATCCACACATGGATCCACCAGTGTCATTGCATGTGTGCTCTTTTTACTAACAACAACCATAGTCATTGCATGTGTGTTCTCTTTAGAGAGCACACATGCATCCACCAGTGTCATTGCATGTGTGTTCTTTTTACTAACAACAACCAGAGTCATTGAAATATGTGTTCTCTTTAGAGACCACACATGGATCCACCAGTTTCATTGCATGTGTGTTCCTTTCACTAACAACCACTGGAGTCATTGCATGTGTGTTCTTTTCACATACCACATATGGATCCACTAGTGTCATTGCATGTGTGCTCTTTTCACAATCCACCTATGGATCCACCAATGTCATTGCATGTGTGTTCTTTTTACTAACAACAACCAGAGTCATTTCATGACTGTTCTTATCACATACCACCTATCGAGCCACTAGTGTCATTGCATGTGTGCTCTTTTTAGTAACAACAACTAGAGTCATTGCATTCGTGTTCTTTTAACATCCCACATATGGATCCACCAGTGTCATTGAAATGTGTGTTCTCTTTAGAGACCACACATGGATCCACCAGTGTCATTGCATGTATGTTCTTTTCACTAACAACAACTGAAGTCATTGCATGTGTGTTCTTTTCACATACCACATATGGATCCACCAGTGTCATTGGATGTGTGCTCTTTTCATAATCCACCTATGGATCCACCAGTGACATTGCATGTGTGTTCTTTTTACTAACAACAACCAGAGTCATTTCATGACTGTTCTTCTCACATACCACCTATGGATCCACCAGTGTCATTGCATGTGTGTTCTCTTCACAATCGACACATGGATCCACCAGTGTCATTGCATGTGTGTTCTTTTTACTAACAACAACCAGAGTCATTTCATGACTGTTCTTCTCACATACCACCTATGGATCCACCAGTGTTATTGCATGTGTGTTCTTTTCACTAACAACAACTGGAGTCATTGCATGTGTGTTCTTTTTACATACCACATATGGATCCACCAGTGTCATTGCATGTGTGCTCTTTTCACAATCCACCTGTGGATCGACCAGTGTCATTGCATGTGTGTTCTTTTTACTAACAACAACCAGAGTCATTGCATGTATGTTCTTTTCACTAACAACAATTGGAGTCATTGCATGTTTGTTCTTTTCTCGTACCACATATGGATCCACCAGTGTCATTGCGTGTGTGCTCTTTTCACAATCCACCTATGGATCCACTGGTGCCATTGCATGTGTGTTCCTTTCACTAACAACCACTAGAGTCATTGCATGTGTGTTCTTTTCAAATACCACATATGGATCCACCAGTGTTATTACATGTGTGCTCTTTTCAGAATCCACCTATGGATCCACCAGTGTCTTTGCATGTGTGATCTTTTTACTAACAACAACCAGAGTCATTTCATGACTGTTCTTCTCACATACCACCTATGGATCCACCCGTGTTATTGCATGTGTGTTCTTTTTAGTAACAACAACTTCAGTCATTGCATGTGCGTTCTTTTCACATACCACATATGGATCCACTAGTGTCATTGAAATGTGTGTTCTCTTCAGAGACCACACATGGATCCACTAGTGTCATTGCATTTATGTTCTTTTCACTAACAACAACTGGAGTCATTGCATGAGTTTTTTTTTCACATACCACATAAGGATCCACCAGTGTCATTCCATGTGTGCTCTTTTCAGAATCCACCTATGGATCCACCAGTGTCATTGCATGTGTGTTCTTTTTACTAACAACAACCAGAGTCATTGAAATGTGTGTTATTTTCACATACCACCTATGGATCCACTGATGTCATTGCATGTGTGTTCTTTTCACTAACAACAACTGGATTCATTGATGTGTGTTCTTTTCACTTACCACATATGGATCCACCAGTGTCATTGCATGTGTGCTCTTTTCACAATCCACCTATGGATGCACCAGTGTCATTGCATGTGTGTTCTTTTTACTAACAACAACCAGAGTCATTGAGATGTGTGCTCTCTTCAGAGACCCTATGGATCCATCGGTGTCATTGCATGTGTGTTCTTTTCACTAACAAGACCTGGAGTCATTGCATGTGTGTTCTTTTCACATACGACAATGGATCCACCAGTGTCATTGGCATGTCTGCTCTTTTCACAATCCACCTATGGGTCCACCGGTGTCATTGCATGTGTGTTCTTTTCACTAACAACAACTAGAGTCATTGCATGTGTGTTCTTTTCACATACCACATATGGATCCACCAGTGTCATTGCATGTGTGTTCTTTTCACAAACCACCTATGGATCCACCAGTGTCATTGCATGTGTGTTCTTTTTACTAACAAGAACCAGAGTCATTTCATGACTGTTCTTTTCACGTACCACCTATGGATCCACCAGTGTCATTGCATGTGTGTTCTCTTCACAATCCACACATGGATCCACCAGTGACATTGCATGTGTTCTCTTTTTACTAACAACAACCAGAGTCATTGCATGTGTGTTCTCTTCAGAGACCACACATGGATCCACCAGTGTCATTGCATGTGTGTTCTTTTAACTAACAACAACCAGAGTCATTGAAATGTGTGTTCTCTTTAGAGACCACACATAGATCCACCAGTGTCATTGCATTTATGTTCTTTTCACAAAGAACAACTGGAGTCATTGCATGTGTGTTCTTTTCACATACAACATATGGATCCACCAGTGTCATTGCATGTGTGCTCTTTTCACAATCCACCTATGGATCCACCAGTGTCATTGCATGTGTGTTCTTTTTACTAACAACAACCAGAGTCATTTCATGGCTGTTCTTCTCACATACCACCTATGGATCCACCAGTGTCATTGCATGTGTGTTCTTTTTACTAATAACAACCAGAGTCATTGAAATGTGTGCTCTCTTCAGAGACCACACATGGATCCACCAGTGTCATTGCATGTACGTTCTTTTCACTAACAACAACTGGAATTATTGCATGTGTGTTCTTTCACATACCACATATGGATCCACCAGTGTCATTGCATGTGTGCTCTTTTCACAATCCACCTATGGATCCACCAGTGTCATTGCATGTGTGTTCTTTTTAGTAACAACAACCAGAGTCATTGAAATGTGTGTTCTTTTCACATACCACCTATGGATCCACCAGTGTCATTGCATGTGTGTTCTTTTCACTAACAACAACCAGAGTTATTGCATGTGTGTTCTTTTCACATACCACATATGGATCCACCAGTGTCATTGAAATGTGTGTTCTCTTCAGAAACCACACATGGATCCACCAGTGTCATTGCATGTATGTTCTTTGCACTAACAACAACTGGAGTCATTGCATGTGTGTTCTTTTCACATACCACAAATAGATCCACCAGTGGCATTGCATGTGTGCTCTTTTCACAATCCACCTATGGATCCACTGATGTCATTGCATGTGTGTTCTTTTCACTAACAACAACTGGAGTCATTGATGTGTGTTCTTTTCACATACCACATATGGATCCACCAGTGAAATTGCATGTGTGATCTTTTCACAATCCACCTATGGATGCACCAGTGTCATTGCATGTGTGTTCTTTTTACTAACAACAACCAGAGTCATTGAGATGTGTGTTCTCTTCAGAGACCTTATGGATCCATCGGTGTCATTGCATGTGTGTTCTTTTCACTAACAAGAACTGGAGTCATTGCATGTGTGTTCTTTTCACATACCACATATGGATCCACCAGTGTCATTGGCATGTGTGCTCTTTTCACAATCCACCTATGGGTCCACCGGTGTCATTGCATGTGTGTTCTTTTCACTAACAACAACTAGAGTCATTGCATGTCTGTTCTTTTCACATACCACATATGGATCCACCACTGTCATTGCATGTGTGTTCTTTTCACAATCCACCCATGGATCCACCAGTGTCATTGCATGTGTGTTCTTTTTTCTAACAATAACCAGAGTCATTTCATGACTGTTCTTCTCACATACCACCTATGGATCCACCAGTGTCATTGCATTTGTGTTCTCTTCACAATCGACACATGGATCCACCAGTGACATTGCATGTGTTCTCTTTTTACTAATAACAACCAGAGTCATTGCATGTGTGTTCTCTTCAGAGACCACACATGGATCCACCAGTGTCATTGCATGTGTGTTATTTTAACTAACAACAACTAGAGTCATTGAAATGTGTGTTCTCTTTAGAGACCACACATATATCCACCAGTGCCATTGCATGTATGTTCTTTTCACAAAGAACAACTGGAGTCATTGCATGTGTGTTCTTTTCACATACCACATATGGATCCACCAGTGTCATTGCATGTGTGCTCTTTTCACAATCCACCTATGGATCCACCAGTGTCATTGCATGTGTGTTCTTTTTACTAATAACAACCAGAGTCATTTCATGGCTATTCTTCTCACATACCACCTATGGATCCACCAGTGTCATTGCATGTGTGTTCTCTTCACAATCCACACATGGATCCACCAGTGTCATTGCATGTCTGTTCTTTTTAGTAACAACAACTAGTGTCATTGCATGTGTGTTCTCTTCAGAGACCACACACGGATCCACCAGTGTCATTGCATGTGTGTTCTTTTTACTAATAACAACCAGAGTCATTGAAATGTGTTCTCTTTTTAGAGACCACACATGGATCCACCAGTGTCATTGCATGTATGTTCTTTTCACTAACAACAACTGGAGTTATTGCATGTGTGTTCATTCACATACCACATATGGATCCATCAGTATCATTGCATGTGTGCTCTTTTCACAATCCACCTATGGATCCACCAGTGTCATTGCATGTGTGTTCTTTTTACTAACAACAACCAGAGTCATTGAAATGTGTGTTCTTTTCACATACCACCTATGGATCCACAAGTGTCATTGCATGTGTGTTCTTTTCACTAACAACAACTAGAGTCATTTTATGTGTGTTCTTTTCACATACCACATACGGATCCACCAGTGTCATTGAAATGTGTGTTCTCTTCAGAAACCACACATGGATCCACCAGTGTCATTGCATGTATGTTCTTTTCACTAACAACAACTGGAGTCATTGCATGTGTCTTCTTTTCACATACCACATATGGATCCACCAGTGTCATTGCATGTGTGCTCATTTCACAATCCACCTATGGATCCACCAGTGTCATTGCATGTGTGTTCTTTTTACTAACAACAACCAGAGTCATTTCATGACTGTTCTTCTCACATACCACCTATGGATCCACCAGTGTCATTACATGTGTGTTCTCTTCACAATCCACACATGGATCCACGAGTGTCATTGCATGTGTGTTCTCTTCACAATCCACACATGGATCCACCAGTGACATTGCATGTGTTCTCTTTTTACTAACAACAACCAGAGTCATTGCATGTGTGTTCTCTTCAGAGACCACACATGGATCCACCAGTGTCATTGCATGTGTGTTCTTTTAACTAACAACAACTAGAGTCATTGAAATGTGTGTTCTCTTCAGAGACCACACGTAGATCCACCAGTGTCATTGCATGTATGTTCTTTTTATTAACAACAACTGGAGTCATTGCATGTGTGTTTTTTTCACATACCACATATGGATCCACCAGTTTCATTGCATGTGTGCTCTTTTCACAATCCACCTATGGATCCACCAGTGTCATTGCATGTGTGTTCTTTTTACTAACAACAACCAGAGTAATTTCATGACTGTTCTTCTCACATACCACCTATGGATCCACCAGTGTCATTCCTTGTGTGTTCTCTTCACAATCCACACATGGATCCACCAGTGTCATTGCATGTGTGTTCCTTTTAGTAACAACAACCAGAGTCATTGCATGTGTGTTCTCTTCAGAGAGCACACATGGATGCACTAGTGTCATTGCATGTGTGATCTTTTTACTAACAACAGCAGAGACATTGAAATGTGTGCTCTCTTTAGAGACCACACATGGATCCACCAGTGTCATTGCATGTATGTTCTTTTCACTAACAACAACTGGAGTCATTGCATGTGTGTTCTTTTCACATACCACATATGGATCCACCAGTATTATTGCATGTGTGCACTTTTCACAATCCATCTATGGATCCACCAGTGTCATTGCATGTCTGTTCTTTTTACTAACAACAACTGGAGTCATTGAAATGTGTGTTCTTTTCACATACCACCTATGGATCCACCAGTGTCATTGCATGTGTGTTCTTTTCACAATCCACCTATGGATCCACTAGTGTCATTGCATGTGTGTTCTTTTTACTAACAACAACCAGAGTCATTTCATGACTATTCTTCTCACACACCACCTATGGATCCACCAGTGTCATTGCATGTGTGTTCTTTTTAGTAACAACAACTGGAGTCATTGCATGTGTGTTCTTTTCACATACCACATATGGATCCACCAGTGTCATTGAAATGTGTGTTCTCTTCAGAGACCACACATGGATCCACCAGTGTCATTGCATGTATGTTCTTTTCACTAACAACAACTGGAGTCATTGCATCTGTGATCTTTTCACATACCACATCCGGATCCACTAGTGTCATTGCATGTGTGCTCTTTTCACAATCCACCTATGGATCCACCATTGACATTGCATGTGTGTTCTTTTTACTAACAACAACCAGAGTCATTGCATGACTGTTCTTCTCACATACCACATATGGATCCACCAGTGTTATTGCATGTGTGTTCTCTTCACAATCCACACATGGATCCACTAGTGTCATTGCATGTCTGTTCTTTTAGTAACAACAACCAGAGTCATTGCATTTGTGTTCTCTTCAGAGACCACACATGGATCCACCAGTGTCATTGCATGTGTGTTCTTTTTACTAACAACAACCAGATTCATTGAAATGTGTGCTCTCTTTAGAGACCACACATGGATCCACCAGTGTCATTGCATGTATGTTCTTTTCACTAACAACAATTGGAGTCATTGCATGTTTGTTCTTTTCTCATACCACATATGGATCCACCAGTGTCATTACGTGTGTGCTCTTTTCACAATCCACCTATGGATCCACTAGTGTCATTGCATGTGTGTTCCTTTAACTAACAACCACTAGAGTCATTGCATGTGTGTTATTTTCAAATACCACATATGAATCCACCAGTGTCATTGCATGTGTGCTCTTTTCACAATCCACCTCCACCCGTGTCATTGCATGTGTGTTCTTTTTACTAACAACAACCAGAGTCATTTCATGACTGTTCTTCTCACATACCACCTATGGATCCACTAGTGTCATTGCAATGTGTGTTCTCTTCAGAGACCACACATGGATCCACCAGTGTCATTGCATTTATGTTCTTTTCATTAACAACAACTGGAGTCATTGCATGTGTTTTTTTTCACATACCACCTATGGATCCACCAGTGTCATTGCATGTGTGCTCTTTTCAGAATCCACCTATGGATCCACCAGTGTCATTGCATGTGTGTTCTTTTTACTAACGACAACCAAAGTCATTGAAATGTGTGTTCTTTTCACATACCACCTATGGATCCACTGGTGTCATTGCATGTGTGTTCTTTTCACTAACAACAACTGGAGTCATTGATGTGTGTTCTTTTCACATACCACATATGGATCCACCAGTGTCATTGCATGTGTGCTCTTTTCACAATCCACCTATGGATGCACCAGTGTCATTGCATGTGTGTTCTTTTTACTAACAACAACCAGAGTCATTGAGATGTGTGCTCTCTTCAGAGACCCTATGGATCCATCGGTGTCATTGCATGTGTGTTCTTTTCACTAACAAGAACTGGAGTCATTGCATGTGTGTTCTTTTCACATACCACATATGGATCGACCAATGTCATTTGCATGTGTGCTCTTTTCACAATCCACCTATGGGTCCACCGGTGTCATTGCATGTGTGTTCTTTTCACTAACAACAACTAGAGTCATTGCATGTGTGTTCTTTTCACGTACCACATATGGATCCACCAGTGTCATTGCATGTGTGCTCTTTTCACAATCCACCTATGGATCCACCAGTGTCATTGCATGTGTGTTCTTTTTACTAACAACAACCAGAGTCATTTCATGACTGTTCTTCTCACATACCACGTATGGATCCACCAGTGTCATTTCATGTGTGTTCTCTTCACAATCCACACATGGATCCACCAGTGACATTGCATGCGTTCTCTTTTTACTAACAACAACCAGAGTCATTGCATGTGTGTTCTCTTCAGAGACCATACATGCACCCACCAGTGTCATTGCATGTGTGTTCTTTTAACTAACAACAACCAGAGTCATTGAAATGTGTGTTCTCTTCAGAGACCACACATAGATCCACCAGTGTCATTGCATGTATGTTCTTTTCACAAAGAGCAACTGGAGTCATTGCATGTGTGTTCTTTTCACATACCACATATGGATCCACCAGTGTCATTGCATGTGTGCTATTTTCGCGATCCACCTATGGATCCACCAGTGTCATTGCATGTGTGTTCTTTTTACTAACAACAACCAGAGTCATTTCATGGTTGTTCTTCTCACATACCACCTATGGATCCACCGGTGTCATTGCATGTGTGTTCTCTTCACAATCCACACATGGATCCACTAGTGTCATTGCATGTGTGTTCTTTTTAGTAACAACAACTAGTGTCATTGCATGTGTGTTCTCTTCAGAGACCACACATGGATCCACCAGTGTCATTGCATGTGTGTTCTTTATACTAATAACAACCAGAGTCATTGAAATGTGTGCACTCTTCAGAGACCACACATGGATCCACCAGTGTCATTGCATGTATGTTCTTTTCACTAACAACAACTGGAGTCATTGCATGTGTGTTCTTTTCACATACCACATATGGATCCACTGGTGTCATTGCATGTGTGCTCTTTTCACAATCCACCTATGGATCCACCGGTGTCATTGCATGTGTGTTCTTTTTAGTAACAACAACCTGAGTCATTGAAATGTGTGTTCTTTTCACATACCACCTACGGATCCACCAGTGTCATTGCATGTTGGTTCTTTTCACTAACAACAACCAGAGTCATTGCATGTGTGTTCTTTTCACATACCACATATGGATCCACCAGTGTCATTGAAATGTGTGTTCTCTTCAGAGACCACACATGGATCCACCGGTGCCATTGCATGTATGTTCTTTTCACTAACAACAACTGGAGTCATTGCATGTGTGTTATTTTCACATACCACATATGGATGCCAGTGTCATTGCATGTGTGCTCTTTTCACAATCCACCTATGGATCCACCAGTGTCATTGCATGTGTGCTCTTTTTACTAATAACAACTGGAGTCATTTCATGATTGTTCTTCTCACATACCACAAATGGATCCACTAGTGTCATTGCATGTGTGTTATCTTCACAATCCACACATGGATCCACCAGCGTCATTGCATGTGTGCTATTTTTACTAACAACAACCAGAGTCATTGCATGTGTGTTCTCTTTAGAGACCACACATGGATCCACCAGTGTCATTGCATGTGTGTTCTTTTTACTAACAACAACCAGAGTCATTGAAATGTGTCTTCTCTTCAGAGACCACACATGGATCCACCGGTGTCATTGCATGTATGTTCTTTTCACTAACAACAACTGGAGTCATTGCATGTGTGTTGTTTTCACATACCACATATGGATCTAGCAGTGTCATTGCATGTGTGCTCTTTTCACAATCCACCTATGGATCCACCAGTGTCATTGCATGTGTGTTCCTTTTAGTAACAACAACCAGAATCATTGAAATGTGTTTTTTTTTCACGTACCACCTATGGATCCACCAGTGTCATTGCATGTGTGTTGTTTTCACTAACAGCAACTGGAGTCATGGAATGTGTGTTCTTTTCACATATCCCCCACATATGGATCCACCAGTTTCATTGAAATGTGTGTTTTCTATAGAGACCACACATGGATCCACTAGTGTCATTGCATGTATGTTCTTTTCACTAACAACTGGAGTTATTGGATGTGTGTTCTTTTCACATACCACATATGGATCCACCAGTGTCATTGCATGTGTGCTCTTTTCATAATCCACCTATGGATCCACTAGTGTCATTGCATGTGTGTTCTTTTTACTAACAACAACTGAGTCATTTTATGACTGTTCTTTTCACATACCACATATGGATCACCAGTGTCATTGAAATATGTGTTCTCTTTAGAGACCACACATGGATCCACCAGTGTCATTGCATGTGTTCTTTTCACTAACAACAACTGGAGTCATTGGATGTGTGTTCTTTTCACATACCACATATGGATCCACCAGTGTCATTGCATGTGTGTTCCTTTCACTAATAACAACTGGAGTCATTGCGTCTGTGTTCTTTTCACATACCACATATGGATCCACCAGTGTCATTGAAATGTGTGTTCTCTACCGAGACCACACATGGATCCACCAGTGTCATTGCATGTATGTTCTTTTCACTAACAACAACTGGAGTCATTGCATGTGTGTTCTTTTCACATACCACATTTGGATCCACCAGTGTCATTGTGTGTGTGCTCTTTTCACAATCCACCTATGGATCCACCAGTGTCATTGCATGTGTGTTCTTTTCACTAACAACAACTAGAGTCATTGCATGTGTGTTCTTTTCACATACCACATATGGAACCACTAGTGTCATTACATGTCTGCTCTTTTCACAATCCACCTATGGATCCACCAGTGTCATTGCATGTGTGTTCTTTTTACTAACAACAACCAGAGTCATTTCATGACTGTGCTTCTCACATACCACCTATGGAACCACCAGCGTCATTGCATGTGTGTTCTTTTTATTAACAACAACTGGAGTCATTTCATGTGTGTTGTTTTCACATACCACATATGGATCCACTAGTGTCATTGAAATGTGTGTTCTCTTCAGAGACCACACATGGATCCAGCAGTGTCATTGCATTTATGTTTGTTTCACTAACAACAACTGGAGTCATTGCATGTGTTTTTTTCACATACCACATATGGATCCACCAGTGTCATTGCATGTGTGCTCTTTTCAGAATCCACCTATGGATCCACCAGTGTCATTCAATGTGTGTTCTTTTTACTAACAACAACCAGAGTCATTGAAATGTGTGTTCTTTTCACATACCACCTATGGATCCACGGGTGTCATTGCATGTGTGTTCTTTTCACTAACAACAACTTGAGTCATTGATGTGTGTTCTTTTCCCATACCACATATGGATCCACCGGTGTCATTGCATGTGTGCTCTTTTCACAATCCACCTATGGATCCACCAGTGTCATTGCATGTGTGTTCTTTTTACTAACAAAAACCAGAGTCATTGAGATGTGTGCTCTCTTCAGAGACCCTATGGATCCATCGGTGTCATTGCATGTGTGTTCTTTTCACTAACAAGAACTGGAGTCATTGCATGTGTGTTCTTTTCACATACCACATATGGATCCACCAGTGTCATTTGCATGTGTGCTCTTTTCACAATCCACCTATGGGTCCACCGGTGTCATTGCATGTGTGTTCTTTTCACTAACAACAACTGGAGTCATTGCATGTGTGTTCTTTTCACATACCACATATGGATCCACCAGTGTCATTGCATGTGTGCTCTTTTCACAACCCACCTATGGATCCACCAGTTTCATTGCATGTGTGTTCTTTTTACTAACAACAAACAGAGTCATTTCATGACTGTTCTTCTCACATACCACCTATGGATCCACCAATGTCATTGCATGTGTGTTCTCTTCACAATCCACACATGGATCCACCAGTGACATTGCATGTGTTCTCTTTTTACTAGCAACAACCAAAGTCATTGCATGTGTGTTCTCTTAAGAGACCACACATGGATCCACCAGTGTCATTGCATGTGTGTTCTTTTAACTAACATCAACCAGAGTCACTGAAATGTGTGTTATCTTCAGAGACCACACATAGATCCACCAGTGTCATTGCATGTATGTTCTTTTCACTAATGACAACTGGAGTCATTGCATGTGTGTTCTTTTCACATACCACATATGGATCCACCAGTGTCATTGCATGTGTGCTCTTTTCACAATCCACCTATGGATCCACCAGTGTCATTGCATGTGTATTATTTTTACTAACAACAACCGGAGTCATTTCATGGCTGTTCTTCTCACATACCACCTATGGATCCACCAGTGTCATTGCATGTGTGTTCTCTTCACAATGCACACATGGATCCACCAGTGTCATTGCATGTGTGTTCTTTTTAGTAACAACAACTAGTGTCATTGCATGTGTGTTCTCTTCAGAGACCACACATGGATCCACCACTGTCATTGCATGTGTGTTCTTTTTACTAATAACAACCAGAGTCAATGAAATGTGTGCTCTCTTCAGAGACCACACATGGATCCACTAGTGTCATTGCATGTATGTTCTTTTCACTAACAACAACTGGAGTCATTGCATGTGTGTTCTTTTCACATACCACATATGGATCCACCAGTGGCATTGCATGTGTGCTCTTTTCACAATCCACCTATGGATCCACCGGTGTCATTGCATGTGTGTTCTTTTTAGTAACAACAACCAGAGTCATCGAAATGTGTGTTCTTTTCACATACCACCTATGGATCCACCAGTGTCATTGCATGTGTGTTATTTTCACTAACAACAACCAGAGTCATTGCATGTGTGTTCTTTTCACATACCACATATGGATCCACTAGTGTCATTGAAATGTGTGTTCTCTTCAGAGACCACTCATGGATCCACCAGTGTCATTGCATGTATGTTCTTTTATCTAACAACAACTGGAGTCATTGCATGTGTGTTCTTTTCACATACCACATATGGATGCACCAATGTCATTGCATGTCTGCTCTTTTCACAATCCACCTATGGATCCACCAGTGTCATTGCATGTGTGTTCTTTTTACAAACAACAACTAGAGTCATTAGAATGTGTGTTCTTTTCACATACCACCTATGGATCCACCGGTGTCATTGCATGTGTGTTCTCTTCACAATCCACACATGGATCCACCAGTGTCATTGCATGTGTGCTCTTTTTACTAACAACAACCAGAGTCATTGCATGTGTGTTATCTTTAGAGACCACACATGGATCCACCAGTGTCATTGCATGTGTGTTCTTTGTACTAACAACAACCAGAGTCATTGAAATGTGTGTTCTCTTCAGAGACCACACATGGATCCACCGGTGTCATTGCATGTATGTTCTTTTCACTAACAACAACTGGAGTCATTGCATGTGTGTTGTTTTCACATACCACATATGGATCTAGCAGTGTCATTGCATGTGTGCTCTTTTCACAATCCACCTATGGATCCACCAGTGTCATTGCATGTGTGTTCCTTTTAGTAACAACAACCAGAGTCATTGAAATGTGTTTTTTTTCACGTACCACCTATGGATCCACCTGTGTCATTGCATGTGTGTTGTTTTCACTAACAGCAACTGGAGTCATGGAATGTGTGTTCTTTTCACATATCCCCCACATATGGATCCACCAGTTTCATTGAAAATGTGTGTTTTCTATAGAGACCACACATGGATCCAGTAGTGTCATTGCATGTATGTTCTTTTCACTAACAACTAGAGTCATTGGATGTGTGTTCTTTTCACATACCACATATGGATCCACCAGTGTCATTGCATGTGTGCTCTTTTCATAATCCACCTATGGATCCACCAGTGTCATTGCATGTGTGTTCTTTTTACTAACAACAACTGAGTCATTTTATGACTGTTCTTTTCACATACCACATATGGATCACCAATGTCATTGAAATATGTGTTCTCTTTAGAGACCACACATGGATCCACCAGTGTCATTGCATGTGTGTTCTTTTCACTAACAACAACTGGAGTCATTGGATGTGTGTTCTTTTCACATACCACATATGGATCCACCAGTGTCATTGCATGTGTGTTCCTTTCCCTAACAACAACTGGAGTCATTGCGTCTGTGTTCTTTTCACATACCACATATGGATCCACCAGTGTCATTGAAATGTGTGTTCTCTACCGAGACCACACATGGATCCACCAGTGTTATTGCATGTATGTTATTTTCACTAACAACAATTGGAGTCATTGCATGTGTGTTCTTTTCTCATACCACATATGGATCCACCAGTGTCATTGTGGGTGTGCTCTTTTCACAATCCACCTATGGATCCACCAGTGTCATTGCATGTGTGTTCTTTTCACTAACAACAACTAGAGTCATTGCACGTGTGTTCTTTTCACATACCACATATGGATCCACTAGTGTCATTACATGTCTGCTCTTTTCACAATCCACCTATGGATCCACCAGTGTCATTGCATGTGTGTTCTTTTTACTAACAACAACCAGAGTCATTTCATGACTGTTCTTCTCACATACCACCTATGGATCCACCAGCGTCATTGCATGTGTGTTCTTTTTATTAACAACAACTGGAGTCATTGCATGTGTGTTGTTTTCACATACCACATATGGATCCACTAGTGTCATTGAAATGTGTTTACTCTTCAGAGACCACACATGAACCCAGCATTGTCATTGCATTTATGTTCGTTTCACTAACAACAACTGGAGTCATTGCATGTGTTTTTTTTTCAAATACCACATATGGATCCACCAGTGTCATTGCATCTGTGCTCTTTTCAGAATCCACCTATGGATCCACCACTGTCATTTAATGTGTGTTCTTTTTACTAACAACAACCAGAGTCATTGAAATGTGTGTTCTTTTCACATACCACCTATGGATCCACTGGTGTCATTGCATGTGTGTTCTTTTCACTAACAACAACTGGAGTCATTGATGTGTGTACTTTTCACATACCACATATGGATCCACCGGTGTCATTGCATGTGTGCTCTTTTCACAATCCACCTATGGATCCACCAGTGTCATTGCATGTGTGTTCTTTTTACTAACAACAACCAGAGTCATTGAGATGTGTGCTCTCTTCAGAGACCCTATGGATCCATCGGTGTCATTGCATGTGTGTTCTTTTCACTAACAAGAACTGGAGTCATTGCATGTGTGTTCTTTTCACATACCACATATGGATCCACCAGTGTCATTTGCATGTGTGCTCTTTTCACAATCCACCTATGGGTCAACCGGTGTCATTGCATGTGTGTTCTTTTCACTAACAACAACTGGAGTCATTGCATGTGTGTTCTTTTCACATACCACATATGGATCCACCAGTGTCATTGCATGTGTGCTCTTTTCACAATCCACCTATGGATCCACTAGTTTCATTGCATGTGTGTTCTTTTTACTAACAACAAACAGAGTCATTTCATGACTGTTCTTCTCACATACCACCTATGGATCCACCAGTGTCATTGCATGTGTGTTCTCTTCACAATCCACACATGGATCCACCAGTGACATTGCATGTGTTCTCTTTTTACTAGCAACAACCAAAGTCATTGCATGTGTGTTCTCTTAAGAGACCACACATGGATCCACCAGTGTCATTGCATGTGTGTTCTTTTAACTAACAACAACCAGAGTCACTGAAATGTGTGTTCTCTTCAGAGACCACACATAGATCCACCAGTGTCATTGCATGTATGTTCTTTTCACTAACAACAACTGGAGTCATTTCATGTGTGTTCTTTTCACATACCACATATGGATCCACCAGTGTCATTGCATGTGTGCTCTTTTCACAATCCACCTATGGATCCACCAGTGTCATTGCATGTGTATTCTTTTTACTAACAACAACCGGAGTCATTTCATGGCTATTATTCTCACATACCACCTATGGATCCACCAGTGTCATTGCATGTGTGTTCTCTTCACAATGCACACATGGATCCACCAGTGTCATTGCATGTGTGTTCTTTTTAGTAACAACAACTAGTGTCATTGCATGTGTGTTCTCTTCAGACCACATGGATCCTGATGTCATTGCATGTGTGTTCTTTTTACTAATAACAACCAGAGTCATTGAAATGTGTGCTCTCTTCAGAGACCACACATGGATCCACCAGTGTAATTGCATGTATGTTCTTTTCACTAACAACAACTAGAGTCATTGCATGTGTGTTCTTTTCACATACCACATATGGATCCACTAGTGTCATTGCATGTGTGCTCTTTTCATAATCCACCTATGGATCCACCAGTGTCATTGCATGTGTGTTCTTTTTACTAACAACAACTGAGTCATTTTATGACTGTTCTTTTCACATACCACATATGGATCACCAGTGTCATTGAAATATGTGTCCTCTTTAGAGACCACACATGGATCCACCAATGTCATTGCATGTGTGTTCTTTTCAGTAACAACAACTGGAGTCATTGGATGTGTGTTCTTTTCACATACCACATATGGATCCACCAGTGTCATTGCATGTGTGTTCCTTTCACTAACAACAACTGGAGTCATTGCGTCTGTGTTCTTTTCACATACCACATATGGATCCACCAGTGTCATTGAAATGTGTGTTCTCTACCGAGACCACACATGGATCCACCAGTGTCATTGCATGTATGTTCTTTTCACTAACAACAATTGGAGTCATTGCATGTGTGTTCTTTTCTCATACCACATATGGATCCACCAGTGTCATTGTGTGTGTGCTCTTTTCACAATCCACCTATGGATCCACCAGTGTCATTGCATGTGTGTTCTTTTCACTAACAACAACTAGAGTCATTGCATGTGTGTTCTTTTCACATACCACATATGGATCCACTAGTGTCATTACATGTCTGCTCTTTTCACAATCCACCTATGGATCCACCAGTGTCATTGCATGTGTGTTCTTTTTACTAACAACAACCAGAGTCATTTCATGAATGTTCTTCTCACATACCACCTATGGATCCACCAGCGTCATTGCATGTGTGTTCTTTTTATTAACAACAACTGGAGTCATTGCATGTGTGTTGTTTTCACATACCACATATGGATCCACTAGTGTCATTGAAATGTGTGTTCTCTTCAGAGACCACACATGAATCCAGCAGTGTCATTGCATTTATGTTCGTTTCACTAACAACAACTGGAGTCATTGCATGTGTTTTTTTTTCAAATACCACATATGGATCCACCAGTGTCATTGCATGTGTGCTCTTTTCAGAATCCACCTATGGATCCACCAGTGTCATTCAATGTGTGTTCTTTTTACTAACAACAACCAGAGTCATTGAAATGTGTGTTCTTTTCACATACCACCTATGGATCCACGGGTGTCATTGCATGTGTGTTCTTTTCACTAACAACAACTGGAGTCATTGATGTGTGTTCTTTTCACATACCACATATGGATCCACCGGTGTCATTGCATGTGTGCTCTTTTCACAATCCACCTATGGATCCACCAGTGTCATTGCATGTGTGTTCTTTTTACTAACAACAACCAGAGTCATTGAGATGTGTGCTCTCTTTAGAGACCCTATGGATCCATCGGTGTCATGTGTGTTCTTTTCACTAACAAGAACTGGAGTCATTGCATGTGTGTTCTTTTCACATACCACATATGGATCCACCAGTGTCATTTGCATGTGTGCTCTTTTCACAATCCACCTATGGGTCAACCGGTGTCATTGCATGTGTGTTCTTTTCACTAACAACAACTGGAGTCATTGCATGTGTGTTCTTTTCACATACCACATATGGATCCACCAGTGTCATTGCATGTGTGCTCTTTTCTCAATCCACCTATGGATCCACTAGTTTCATTGCATGTGTGTTCTTTTTACTAACAACAAACAGAGTCATTTCATGACTGTTCTTCTCACATACCACCTATGGATCCACCAGTGTCATTGCATGTGTGTTCTCTTCACAATCCACACATGGATCCACCAGTGACATTGCATGTGTTCTCTTTTTACTAGCAACAACCAAAGTCATTGCATGTGTGTTCTCTTAAGAGACCACACATGGATCCACCAGTGTCATTGCATGTGTGTTCTTTTAACTAACAACAACCAGAGTCACTGAAATGTGTGTTCTCTTCAGAGACCACACATAGATCCACCAGTGTCATTGCATGTATGTTCTTTTCACTAACAACAACTAGAGTCATTTCATGTGTGTTCTTTTCACATACCACATATGGATCCACCAGTGTCATTGCATGTGTGCTCTTTTCACAATCCACCTATGGATCCACCAGTGTCATTGCATGTGTATTCTTTTTACTAACAACAACCGGAGTCATTTCATGGCTGTTCTTCTCACATACCACCTATGGATCCACCAGTGTCATTGCATGTGTGTTCTCTTCACAATGCACACATGGATCCACCAGTGTCGTTGCATGTGTGTTCTTTTTAGTAACAACAACCAGAGTCATTGCATGTGTGTTCTCTTCAGAGACCACACATGGATCCACCAGTGTCATTGCATGTGTGTTCTTTTTACTAACAACAACCAGAGTCATTAAAATGTGTGCTCTCTTCAGAGACCACACATGGATCCTGATGTCATTGCATGTATGTTCTTTTCACTAACAACAACTGGAGTCATTGCATGTGTGTTCTTTTCACATACCACATATGGATCCACCAGTGGCATTGCATGTGTGCTCTTTTAACAATCCACCTATGGATCCACCGGTGTCATTGCATGTGTGTTCTTTTTAGTAACAACAACTAGAGTTATTGAAATGTGTGTTCTTTTCACATACCACCTATGGATCCACCAGTGTCATTGCATGTGTGTTGTTTTCACTAACAACAACCAGAGTCATTGCATGTGTGTTCTTTTCACATACCACATATGGATCCACTAGTGTCATTTAAATATGTGTTCTCTTCAGAGACCACACATGGATCCACCAGTGTCATTGCATGTATGTTCTTTTATCTAACAACAACTGGAGTCATTGCATGTGTGTTCTTTTCACATACCACATATGGATGCACCAGTGTCATTGCATGTGTGCTCTTTTCACAATCCACCTATGGATCCACCAGTGTCATTGCATGTGTGTTCTTTTTACAAACAACAACTAGAGTCATTAAAATGTGTGTTCTTTTCACATACCACCTATGGATCCACCGGTGTCATTGCATGTGTGTTCTCTTCACAATCCACACATGGATCCACCAGTGTCATTGCATGTGTGCTCTTTTTACTAACAACAACCAGAGTCATTGCATGTGTGTTATGTTTAGAGACCACACATGGATCCACCAGTGTCATTGCATGTGTGTTCTTTGTACTAACAACAACCAGAGTCATTGAAATGTGTGTTCTCTTCAGAGACCACACATGGATCCACCGGTGTTATTGCATTTATGTTCTTTTCACTAACAACAACCGGAGTCATTGCATGTGTGTTGTTTTCACATACCACATATGGATCCACCAGTGTTATTGCATGTGTGTTCTTTTTACTAACAACAACTGAGTCATTTCATGACTGTTCTTTTCACATACCACACATATGGATCCACCAGTGTCATTGAAATGTGTGTTCTCTTTAGAGACCACACATGGATCCACCAGTGTCATTGCATGTGTGTTGTTTTCACTAACAACAACTGGAGTCATTGCATGTGTGTTCTTTTCACATACCACATATGGATCCACCAGTGTTATTGCATGTGTCCTCTTTTTACTAACAACAACCAGAGTCATTGGATGCGTGTTCTCTTTAGAGACCACACATGGTTCCACCAGTGTCATTGAAATGTGTATTATTTTCAACTACCGCCGTTGGCCACAAACAATCGGACGCAGAACTAACCAGCAACCGCTCTGGGATTCTAGAAGATCCGATCCCTGATTGTTAGGTGCCTTTGGATCGGGGTGCGTGGACGATAGTGATGTCCTTCGCGAGGGCGATCCACGAGAAGTCTGTTCTGCGAACTTATTGGCCGTGGCAACTACGTTGGGCCTACGTCCTTGCCCTTATCCCCTTAACCTCTGGGCCGAAAATCAGATCATGTTCCTTCATCGCCATGGAGAGGGAGAGGCCCAAACTCAGCTTGCACGAGGCTCAGATGTTCGCCCACTATGACATACTCGCTCCGTCGTTAGCGAGGCTTTCGGCCGCTCTTGCACGACAACGCGTTGGCGAGGCAGATCGAGGAGCGCCACCGCCATCTGTTGGAGCGGAAGAGGGCAATGGCGTGGTACTCGCGTACGAGCGTGTACTGGAGAAAGCTGTTCAAGAAGGAGCGGGCTGCATTGATTGAGCTGTGCGGAACCCACCGGCAGGAGATCCACCCGGATCTGCGCAAGCCCGAAGGCGGCGCTTCGGCGGTGCACAGGCGTCGACCGCCACCGTTATTGATGCAGCGCGCCGTGAAGAATCCATGAGGAGGAGGAACGATGTTGGGAACGTCGGCATCAATTTCGACGTGGAGGAGGCTGGCGGCGACGCGGACAACATCATCAATGATGGAGACTGCGGGAGCATCATAGTCGATTAGGGCCACTTAAGCATAAATTAAATCTATGTACAGTATCTTAATGCGCTCTTTGGATCTGGGTCACCTGAGTCATGGTTGATTATCGTCATAATCTATATATGTTGGCCATGTTTTAGTTGTCTTTTTCTTTGAAACTAGTCGATCGAAACTCGTCCGATCCTGAAATAAAGTTCATGTGTTCCCTGGCATATCTGATGGGACAATATGCTGACTCTGCTCCTAGCACTTGATGGCACAGCCGTAATTTGGAGTGCACTTAAGGAGAAGGGATCGAGCATATTGTAATAGTGTACTACTCCTGTCCAGATATAACTGACTTAGTTTTTTTAGATATTTAATAAATGTGTCTATACCCAAAACATGTCTAGATACATGTTTTAGGTTTCTCTGTCTTTCTAACTAATCAAAAGTTTTCAAATTCTGAACAAACAAAGTTATTGCGTTCACACCTGATGGGACAATACGCTGACTCTGCTACTTGATGGCACCGCCATAATTCTGGAGTGCGCTAGAGGAGATGGGAATGCAAGGGATATGGGAACTAGTAACCGCGTCCAAACGCAGGTAAAAAATTAATGTAATAATATTTAAAAAAATGTAATCTGGTCCACATGACCCCATCACGTATACGTTAACGCCAGATATAAATAAAGATGACACGGCTAGTTTAGTTTCAATGATATAATTCAACATATGACGTTACTGTGCCCGCATCTTTCTGCTCCTCTTATTAGTCTGCTAGCCCACGCTGCATTACATCAGTTAATGAGGATAAACAAATGATAAAATGGCAAATAAAACAATTTTTAAGCTTACCTTTCATCCAGAGAATCGTACAAAGATGAAATTGGCAGTGATTTATTATTTCCCCTGTAGTTAGCCGAAAGATCCTCAAGAACATCCTCAATCACCCCTGCAACTTCTTCATATTCTAATACACCTCCATTATTTTCCCTTTCCTCCATGTTTCGCTTACCCTTTTGTTTCTTTTCACACTCTTTTCTCGCCGGCACCTCCACTTCTTCATAAATTGGCTACTTATGTACGTTTTCCTCCGAGTACTCATCACCGTCTTCGCGCTGCTCTTCCGCCAGTTCTGGCTGAGAAGCCTCATTTTCTGCCACCGGGGTGTGAACAGGGACAATAGCATGTGTAACTAGGTTTTTGCACAACCTCTTGATATGGCAGAATCCGCCACAACGTTCGCATTTCCTTTTCCTAGCTCCTAGCCTTGGACCTTTATCGGTGGAGGCTTCGATCCTTAGCTTTCTAGGCCTCCCAGGTGGCCTCCTAAGAACTGGTGGTTGAAGTTTGAACCCTGGATCGACAATCTTCCAATCATTTTCATCGGTCATAGGTGGTACGTTTTCTGCATAAGTTGCAGCAAACTTGTCCACGGAGAAATAGTTGTCGACATAGTTCTCTATTTCAACTCTGTTACCTCTAAGATTTAAGATGAAGTAAATTGCATGGTGACATGAGAGATCAGTAATCTGCCACTGCCTGCATGAACAAGTCTTGTTTCCAATGTCTACAGTGTACCTCCGTTCACTTCCACGCTTGTATTCTGCATAAACCTCAACCAATGTTCTGGAACTTCTGACCACCCTCATCTTTATCGTTCTCATTGCCCTGGTTCTTGCATTCAGTAACATAAGCACCTTTGGAACTATTTTATGGCCTAAAAATTTTCTTGCACAAATTCTTTGCCTTAAATCTATCTTTACCATTATGCACTGTCTTATTGCATCCATCAAAATAACAATTCCAAGTGTCTTCATGCCCGAAATCTTATCATTGAAACTCTCTGCCAAATTATTGCATACAAAATCCACCTTGCTTAACTCACTAAACTTGCTTCTGGCCCATAGCTTGGTGTGATGTTCCTCTAGGTATTTTTTCACCTTTGGCACTACATACATGTTCTGCAAGTAAGTAGCATGCGTGCTTGGGATGTATGTGTATGCTGATCGCCACAAGTCCTCTTCAAAGATCTTTCCTTTGAACTTCTTCGTGAAGTTAGTAGCAAGGTGCCGCATGCATTCCCTATGCTCAACCCTAGGAAACACAGCATCAACAGCATTCTCAAGACCCTCGGATGCACCTGTGTGTATCACCAAGCCTTCAGGGTGACCAATTACTTCCCGTAGTCTCTGCATGAACCATGTCTAGCTTTCATTTGATTCACCCTCAAGAATAGCATAAGCTACGGGTAGAAGCCAATTATGCGCGTCCAAAGCACAAGCAGAAGCAACATGTCCCTTGAACTTCCCTGTTAAAGAAGTTGCGCCTATTGCCAAGTATGGCCTGCAACTGTCTAGGAACCCCTTCAAGCATGCCTTCAGGCAGACAAAACATCTCCTAAAGCATATCTTATCTGCCTGCTTATAACTGACCCCCCTCGAGACCTTTTCTCTCCCTTTCACAACCTTGTAATCGATGTCAACAACACTACCAGGTGATGTTTTCTCTACCTGAGCTTTGAAACTATACAACGTATGAAAACTGTCATTCCACTTGCCTTGAATGAAGTCTAGAGCCATCTCCTTTCCATCAAAGACTCTGTGATAAGGAATCAGAATGTTAAACTTTTTGCTAATCTTTGCTCTGAGTTCAGCAGGTCCAATGTTATGATCCTGCCTCACCCAGTCAAGTACAGTAGCAGCAATCCATTTGGTAGTCACCGGTCTAATTTTACCACTTAAAGAAGTATTAGGGCAGTTGTGTTTCTTCGTGTTTACTTTGATCTGCATTTGATAAGAATCCAAATAATTCAGAGCTAGTTATCAGCAGAATAAATATGAGAAAGACTGAAACTAAATGTAGCTATTGCAACCTGAAATGGGTGTCCACCCCACATTGGAGATGCATGTAATCTCCATTTACACACATTACTTTCCCTACAGTGCACCCTAAATCTCTTTTGGTCGCTCTTTTCAATGATAAATTCGAACCCAACTATGATTGCATGGGTTGCAACTGCATATCTGCAGTCCTCCACATTATCAAAGACACTCCCCTCATCAATTGTAGGATTGTCCCTGTCAAAGTGTATCACTGGCCTATCCACGTCTTCGTCGTCGTATCTACATCCCATTTCCACATCATCACATTCCTCTTCCTCATCAGTCCCATAGTCAGGCTCAAAGTTCGAATCAACCAAATATTCCCTACTCTCCATCCTATCAGGGTCAGCAGCCACGTCTGGATATGCTTTCTCATCATCATCCGCACCGCCACACGTTTCAGTGCCTTCATGCTCGCTTGACAAAGAATCATGCTCAAGGACAAGCTGTACAGACGTCCTGCGGTTACCAACACATATCCTTGCCATCACCACGGGACTAGAAACGCTAATTGGGGTATGCAGATAAGGAATCACAGTTCTTACCCTTCAATGTGGACACACGGCACCTTCACCGGGCTCCATACCTCCAAAGCTCTACACCCCGCTTCCTCTCCCCCCCGTTTTGTTGTCCTCTGTGCTCTCCAGACTTGAAGGAGATTCCGTGCTCTCCAGCCACGCAGGACCCATATCCATGATGTCAAGCCTCGCAGGATCCATCTCTAAGCGGGATCCGGATCACCAGCGTCGTTGGACCCTAACCCAACGGCCGACTCTCGGTTTTCGTTTCCAGACGTGCCTGGGCGGCGGCAAGGAGACAGGACAGGGAGGGGAGGGAGGGGATGTGAGGGGATGCAGGGAGGGGAGGGTGGGAGGACGATGACCCAAGGGGACGACGAGAGAGGTGCACGAATGAGCAGAGTGGCGGCGACAGGAGCAGAGGAGAGGAGCAGAGCGGAGCTGGTTGCGACAAAGCATGGAAAATTGCACAATAATGTGTTGGTGGGCGGCACCAGCCCTCGAACCTGGGACGTGCGCCGTCGTAGGTGGAGGAGGCGGGCCCGCCTGTCAGAAAACATGCCACCTATCAGCGCACTATGCACGGGGGGCACTTCACGGAATTTTTTAGCAGGTCCCACATGTCAGTCTGTTTCATCAAAACTTGCAAGCAGTGCATGGCTGGTTCACGCGCTAGTTCCAAAAAAAGCCCGTTGATCCAAACTTGAATTGGCAGTTCCGCTTCTTCTCCCCCGTCTCCTCGTCTCCTCGCGCATGGCGCGCTTCGTCTCCCTCGTCTGTTATCCTCTTGTTCTTCTCCTCGCAGTGGTAGTTCTTCTTTCTTCCTCGATCAAAACATTCCCGCACGTAAGCCATGGCCAGTAGCTGGATGAAGAGGAACTGGGCCGATCTCCCGGCCGACCCACTTCGCAAGATCGCCTACTATTTGCTGGAGAAAGAGGAACTGGGAAGTCTGCACTGATTGGTGCCGCACTTTAAAGGTGCCTGAATTCCATCTCAACAACTGGATCATGAGAGATCACACACTTCCAGACGTTGGCGACTTCACCTTCCTCAACCTCGCCACTGGTCATTGCTTCAGGACAAATCTAATGGATGTCCATTGCAGGTTCACATTCACATCCGATATTTATTGGTATTTTCCATTGTAAACATCTTAGTGCTAACTGATGCCCTCTTCTTCCAAAAGATTCTACTTCGTCGGTGTTTCTCGTGGCGTCATCGTGCTTGCTCAAAGGGTGGAGCCATACCAGATTCGGCTTCTGAACCCAATCACTCATAAGTCTAACACTGAGTTTCAAGCACACATACCATCTGATCCTTCAGAATTGCCGTGACGAAGTCCCCGACGATGGTGTTCGTTTGCACCAATTATCCAGATCGTATTGCATGGGCCGATGAGAGTACCCCAACAGGGCAAATCAATGAATCATTTGGAGAAGGATTGTATTCGCCACCTCCTGTTATGCTTCTGGACTGCATGACGACATTCTAAGGGGAAGTATATGCATTACATGAGAATGGAGACATCTTGTCGACCAACATCAAGTTAGAGCAGCGCGCGAGCACTGTCACGATGGACAAAATAATTTTGGCCCCAGTCTTTGAACAGGTACGCGGAACTTACAAATTTTACCTTGTGGAGTTAGATGGTGATCTGCTTCTTGTGTTGAACGGGGATTTCGCCAAAGGGCAAGCGGTGTTGTACTGGGTGGACACGGAGAACCACTCTCTCAAGGCCGTCGGTGACATTGGAAGGCATGCCCTCTTTGTTGATTACAGTCAGTCTATCTCCATTGACACCAGGTTATACCCCACAGTCAAACCCGGTTGCATATACTACAGGAATTATATCAGACTCTACAATCATGAGGTTCAATCCTGGGAAGAGGAACCAACAATGACGTATGGGTTAAGTCTGGAACATACACCGAGGCCTTACCCTCTGGACGAGATATTGGCAGCACATTGCAGACGGAGAGAGTTCTCTAAACGTGTGTTGCAAAGACGTGGAGCCGGCATTTACGATTTAAATATATAGGGGAGAATGAATCCTATATTCATCCTAGGTTATTTGCTAGCATTTTTAGGTCTATTTTTCGAAGTAGAAATTTGTACTGTATTTATATTATTTCGATGAGCAGTATGCGTATTAACTTTTAGACAAAATTGTAATGTATTTAAATTTAGTACTTCCAGAATTCAAAGTATTTATTTTTAGTAGCTTCTTTCAGAATTCTCTGTGTTCGACATGGGCATCAGGTCAGCGCCGGAATTCAGGTCCCACATGGAAAATTGCACAATAATGTGTTGGTGGGCGGCACCACCCCTCGAACCTGGGATGCACGCCGTCAAAGGTGGAGGGGGCGGGCCCGCCAGTCAGAAAACATGCCACGTCGGCATCCCCTGTTTCTGATGCCCTTTAAAAAAATAGAACACGCCACATCGTTATCCACTATTTCTTATGGTGTTGCTACACTCGACGATACATGGTGGCATACAAATAATATCGTATAAACATAAGGGCATAGTCATCAACATTTCTAAAATGAAACCCGGTCTCCCTGTCACCTACCTGTCCTGGTACATTGCCCGATGAGGTGGATAGCCACGACCGATCTTTTTAATATGTTCGCACTCTTATGCTGAGAAGGGAAATAAAGATTGAGCTGTTAATGCAACGAGTGTCGAATTATTACCCTCTAAGGAAATGGGAAATGGTTATTTTCACGCGTGCCCATAGTCCAAACCTACTGTCAGTCTTTCACTCCCCTTCTCCGACTAACCACAGTTCACCTTGTGCAGCTCCTCCACGCCGCACCAACTAGGGTAACATGGCCCCGCCTAAGCCGCCACCGCCGCCACCATGACAGCCGCCAAAACTAGGGTATTTAGCCCCTCTAAGGCAGGCCATGAAGCTCTACTTCAAGGCCGGTCTCCCATTGCCCTGCCAGGCGGATGATTTCCCCGAATGTGCCGAATCGGCAGGAGCGCGATCGCGCATTGCCGGGCGCCAGATGCGGCAAGCAGGGCCAAGAGAGCGATGTGGAGAAATCGTGCGGCGGCATTACGACATGCTCTAGGCAGTGGGAACAAGGTACGTATCAAATCGTTCATGAGATCATGCCGCCGCCGAGGGTACGCACCCTCGAACAGGGCAGCGCCAAGGTCTAGGAACTCTCGCGTCCACGCTTCAGAGCGGACTACCTTACCTCAGTGGGGTAGGCTGGGAGCACGCCGTTTGCGGCAAAGACGCTCCATCCTACGCACCGTCGAAGGCCGTAACATGGCGGCAACCAAGCGTCTACACTCAGCATGCTGGATTGTTCGACAGCCGGAGCCGGCGGCGGGCATCAGCTTAGCCCCGGAATTCAGGTTCGAGTTCACATGGACCTACGATCCCGAGAAGGAGATGTCGAATTTCAGTTTCGAAGAAATCATTGCGGCGGCACGGATGGTCCAACTGAACCGGGACTGGCGCACGCAAATCGCTCGTGCATGAACGATGCAGATTTCATGTAGTTTGGCGGGAAGGCAATAGATCAGTTTGGGTTAAATGATCAAAGAACTTATGTCCTCTCAAGGCAATTGGCCAGCCAAATTTTCTGGTGGAGATCTGTAGTTTCTTTAGTGTACAATAGTTAAGTTCAGACTGAAGAATGGCTTTTGTAGATGAAATGCTGACGAATTGTTCTATAAACTAGTAGGAGTTTAGCCCACTTTTGTGCAGGTATAAGACCCTTTTGTATGGAAGTACTACTGTTGTAAGCAAATACTATCAAGTATCTATTTCCTTCAATTACTAGTCGTGGTTTAATCCAGTTAACTGGCATCTTTTTATCCTAGACTATAGATTTTGCGTCTGTTGTCTGTGTTGTAAACTATTTTTTCCTTTGTCTTGTGTTGCCTGCAAAATGGTCCTGCAGTTCAACGTGTTACAAATGTAGCTACCTTGTACTTGAAGAGGAGATGGACTACATTTTCCTGGCATCCACAGAATTGACATTGCTCATTGCTAGACCACCCTCTTTTCATGAGATTGTCCTTGGTTATTCACAGAAATTATAAAGCACGGTGTTCAACTACATCGATTCAAACTATTACACACACACTACATCAAATTCATTACCCACACATACTACATCTATTCAAACTATTACACACACATACTACTTCAAACTATTACACACACGTACTACATCGATTCAAACTATTACACATTTTTAGTCGATGCTAACTTCCTGCTACGCTCTCCATACTACAAATTCATTAGCCACACATACCACGACAATTCACTAGAGCTCTGTCTTCACTCGAGGGAAATCAGAACCACCAGCTCATCCAAGCCCGGTCCCCCCATCGAAATTGTGTGCGCCGTCGCGAAACGGTGGTGGTCCTGTGCCATCGATCCTTCCAGGACAACACTACAGGTGATGAGGACGCTTTCTGGCAGGCTCTTCGTGGCCCTGAATGCCATGTACCGATTCCAGGACCTCCTCCAGGTGGATGATGGCTGGGTGCTTCTAGCAAAGCTGTCGCCCTGCCCTGCATGGAATCTGCACCTCGTACATCTTAGGAACAGCGTCAGGATCTTTCAGCCACGCCTTTACCTCGATGACCCATCTGTCTCTCGGTGGCACAATTTCCACCAGCTCGCCGCCAAGGCTACTGACGGCCTGCTTGAGGGCCTCCGGCTCCCAAGCATCCATTGGGAGGCCGTCAAAGCCGAGTTTGGAGAAGAAACGAAGCTTCCCCAAGCGATCGTCCCACCCACAGGCGTGATGCCAACGCATGAAGCTCATTTTCTCCTCGCAGCACTCGAAAGAACGGGAAGAATGCAGAATGCGCTCGGTGTCTGAGCTGTGCTTGAACCGAACAAAAAAATCGAATGGTGGCGCGCATACCTCAATGTTGACCTCATTTCGTCTGATCCCAAAACGAGACCTGAAAGCCGACAGCAACTCTGCCGGCGACACGGCGGGATGGACGCCCAGCATGGTGGCCATGAGAGTGTGGTCGTTGAACTGCTATGCCAGGGCTACCATGCCTGGGGTGCGCGGCAGGACGCAACTTCTCGAGGCCGGTCGACGGCCTAGATTGCCCGACAGGACACGCTCCGCCGTGCGAGAAGGACTAGCCAGAGGCGAGATATTAGTCCGGGGACACGAAGATCTGATAAGGCAGATGATGCAACAGCGACGGCTGCGAGCTTTGATGAGAGGAGTGGGAGGTTGACCGGACATGGTGGGGACGCAAATTATAGCAAGTGCGAGCTCCGATCTAAGACGAGCAGCCGGAGCTGAGCAAATGTTATGGGGAGGGGAGCAGGGGAGAAGACCAGAGCAGAGCAAAGAAATAGATCTGGTCCACTCAGGGATCTGGTCCATGCAGGGGTAAGCTAGTCCACGACTGCAAAATATAACGGGGAATACTGACATGGCGGGCCAAGAAGAGTTGACCTAACAGCGGTATTTGAGTTCAACCGTTTTTCCTCTGGTTCAAACGACCATTTGGCCGTTAGATTTGTATTCACCCCCATTTGGCTCTTCTGGACAATTGGCGAATCTACTATGGCCCCTCCGCACGATTGATGGCAACTCGGGTACCGCGGTGCGCTCACCCACCAAGTTTGGTACCACAAACAAACATTCCCCTGCTGTTGGGGATATACTTTCCGGGTATCCTCACAGTTCCTCACTGACCAGGGTGGCCCACTTCGGGTTAGAGCTTTGCTTCACGGGCGGGCCAGTCAGGGAGAAGATACGGAGTCCAGTCTGGCTACGGGAAGGCCCAGAAGACTTACCAACATAGGCCCATAAGTGTTACTTGTAGTTCAAGATGTACTCTGTAACCGACTCTTAGTCATAGCCAGATAGATCTCTCCTGTAAACCCTAGGCCGGATATCTATATAAGCCGTCCTAGGGAGAGCCTTTAGGGCACCCCTTACTATCACAATCTCAACTCGCACAGGTGAAGCCCTTGTAACCCATATTCCGGCTCTGCCGTATTACTGGATTGCTAGCAGGAGTAGGATCCATCCAAAGACAATGGATTCGAACCTAGGTAAACTTGTGTGCTCACTGTCCTGAAACACCGTACGTCTCACACCCCTCTCTTCCACACGCCTCGAGGACCCCCTCATGGCATACTTGTCATCAATTCGACGACACCTAGGCATGATATTTGGAATTAGTGGAAACCCCTTGTGGATCTATCTAGTTCTTGCCTCATGCTCCTTGACCAAGGTGCACCAAATATCCCATACCTCATTGGAGTTTGCATCGTGCCTTCGCGTTGTACAAGGCCTAGGCATCGGAGTCCCTTTGCCTAGACGTCAAGATCTCATCGAGTCTCCCTACTCACTGTGCCGTTTTGAGAGAGAGTCCTCCGCCCGACGCTGATCCTAGGAATTGCGCCAGACGGTCACCGTCGGTGTGAGCTATTGCTATGTATCATGGTTTTGCGTGACTATGTTCATCGTGTTCTTCGTGCGTGAGTTCGTCGTGTTCATCCTACCCTCCTCTCCCCGCACTCCATCCTCGATTTGAAAGGGATTCGTGAAAGATCGGGCCACCCTAGAGATTTGCCCTTAACATATTGGTATCATGATCTTCGTTGCTCACGAATTCCCCCACAAAATTTTCTTCTATCCACCAAAAATTTGAAAATCCCCAAAAAAGATCCCAAATTTTTCCTTTGGATCGATCTCTTGATTTGGAGTGTTATTTGTGGTTTTGATCCAACCAAATCTTGTCTAAGGTGTTGGTCCAGCTTTATCCTATGTTTTCCTAGCCGAATTTGGTCAATTTTTCACGGATTTGAGGACCCAAGGCATGGATTTCCGCTCAAAAACTTGAGCAGTTCGCGATCTGTCCCTAGACCGGAGTCTTCGGCCCACACTGGAGTTTCCAGCCTATCCACACTGGAGTCTCTGGCCTGGACCGGAGTTTCCGGCCCAAGACCCCGGAGTCTCCGGCCCTGACACCTGATTTTGACAGTTTTGCCTCTAATCTTGCATTGGCTAATTTCTTCTTGTTTGTTTGTGCCCGTGTGCGTGTCGTCAACGAACAACAAGCTTCCACATCGTCAACTCCTGTGCTCATCGACACCATGGCCCACGAACATCATCCCGCACTACCGACGGCAAGTTCATCATCACCAACGAAAGTATAACTTGCGTCACCTTGTTACCCCTATCTTCCTGTGTGTGTACCTATCCCACGAGAGTGGCTCATCTTGTGTTTTCTTGAGCATTGTGCATTTGTCCTTGGATAGTGAGAGTGCAAGAGCAATATCAAGTGTGACTAGGTAGCATCAAGGGAGAGCAAAAAAAGATACAAAGCAAAAGAAAAAGAAAAATAGTCTCACATAGCAAAACAGAGTCTCAAAGCTTGTAAGCAAGAGAGAAAGAAGAGCGCCCAAGGCAAGTGCACAAATCCATTGCTCATTTTTCCTCTTTGCAAACGAGCCATGGTCTCTCCTTGCATTGGCATGATAACGAGCGTAGTCTTTGTTAGGACATTTTTGTTTGCTCATTTTCATAGTCGTGTCAATCCCAACAATCTCCACGTGTGTGTGTATATCGTCGTAGGTTCTCATCACCCTTTTGAGTTGTTTACCTTCGCCTTTGACTTGAGTTTTGTTTGGATTTTACCCACTTTTGACTATCCCTTTTCTTTTGGTTGGTTCTTTGGCATTCCACAACCCTAACCTACCACCAACAAGATTTTGAGAGTTAGTTCTTTCTTTAGTGTGAGTTTTCTTTGCAATTACACTTTGCACGCTTATAGCTCTCACTAGTGGTTTCTAGTTTGGTGTAATCCCCAAGGTGAGGTACAAGGCTAATACCACCATATTCCACTTCCATATATAATACTTGTGTGTTTTGCATGATGGATAGGAACGGTGAGTCATGCCATCCACCTTCACAAGAAGAAGAACATGGACCGTACACGACGCACGCAAGTCACTTCATCGTCCGACAAGAGTTCCGTGAATGTTGCCAAGCCCTTGAGACGCATCAAGATGAACAATTTGGCGAGACGCAAGTCGAGTTCAAGAACATCGACAACCGCTTTGATGGCCTCGAACAACAAATGCATGCAATGCATCACAACTTTGGCCATCAAAATGAAGCGCTCCAACGCTCCATCGCTGAAACAAATGACAAGCTTCGTGTCCTCATCGACGGAATGGCAAGACCATGTTCACGTGCTTCAAGCTCTTCAAGTTCTTCACATCGTCATGCACCTCTTCAACAAGATCTACATCCAAGTGCTCCAAGACGCAATGATGTCCCCGTGGTTGAAGATGGAACTTCTTCGAACTATGTACCTTCCCCACGGCACGCCGCAACGTCAAGCTATGATGGTGATTTCTCTTCGAGGCCCCAAGCAAGGCAAGAAGCACACCGTCATCATGCAAGGGCACTAGTGATCCAACAAGCACAACCATAAGAAGAATCGCGAGTGCAACCGCAAGTCTACCACCACCGCCTGCGCCACATACTTGACACAACAAGTGATGACTCAAATTTGGAGAATCAAGCTTGTCATCAACATGAAGCTCTCTAATATCCTCCTCATCATCATCACCGTCATGAACGTCCACACTGACAACATGGTCATCATGAGGCACCTCCTCCACCACACCAAAACATGGAGCGTCAAGTGGTACAAGTTGAGCGACGCTCACCACGTCAAGAGGCTCAAGACCATGATCTTCGCTATCAGGCCCGTGCGCCTAATCCACATCACCAATTGAGGAACGGGCCTCCTCTTCGTCATAAACCGCGTTATGAGGCTCCACATCCTCAACACCCTCATGAGGGCCACGCGCCTCAACATCATTAACAACCACGCCAAGATCAAGAGGAAGCACCTCAACAAGGTCATGACAATCAAGTTCCACTGCCTCAACCACAAGATCATCAACAAGGTCACCAAGCTCGTCGCAATGACCGCAATGATGAAGAAACTTTCGGCAAGATCAAGTTCACAATGCCCAAGTTTATCGGATCTAATAACCCCGAAGAATACCTCTCATGGGCACTCAAAGTCGACAAGATCTTCTGCATGCACAATTATAGCAACGAGAAGATGGTCGCCATGGCTTCACTTGAGTTTGATGATTACGCCAACCTTTGGTGGGAACAAGTTCAAGTTGCTCGTGACGCAAGACAAGAACCGCCAATCACAACTTGGCATGACATGAAGGCTCACATGAGATCCCTTTTCATCCCCGCGCACTACACGCGTGGCCTCTTCAACAACCTTCAATCGCTTCGTCAAGGGACAAAGACCGTGGAAGATTATTTCAAGGAAATGGAACTCAACTTGATCTGTGCCAACATTGAAGAGCGCACGGAGCAAACTATGGCATGCTTCCTTATTGGGTTGAACCACCCAATCAAGCGCATCGTCGAGTTCTAAACATACAACAACATGGTTGAGCTTGTGCACATCGCAACAAAGGCCGAACATCAAGTGCAAGAGGATATCAAGTACAACAAGCCCAAGACGTATTTCACCTACAAGCAAGTTGCAACCGCTATGCCAACAACATTCAATGTAAGCTCCTCAAGTACCTCTAAGCCTTCCTTCAATCCCACACTTCCCCAAGGAAAACTGGCCCCAAGTGGCAAACAAGCAAAGAGTGATACACCTTTCAACGGTGAATGCTACAAGTGTGGAGGAAAAGGACACAAGTCGGCCGAGTGTGTAAATAAGAAAGTTTTGTTCATCCATGACAATGGCGATGAAGAGTACTTGAGTGAAGATGAATTTGATGCCCGTGTGAAGGAAGCAATGGCAAAGCAACGAGTGGAAGATGACCAAGAACTCCTCATGTGTGAACATGATGCAAGTCCATCGCTTGTCGTCACAAGGATCTTGACCACTCAAGCACAAGAGCATGAAGACCAACGCTCAAATATCTTCCAAACACGAGCCGCCATCAATGGAAAATCTATCAAAGTGATCATCGATGGAGGGAGTTTCCACAACCTAGCTAGCACCAAGTTCTGTGAGAAGCTCAACCTCACCCTCTGTCCACACAAGCACCCCTACCACGTGCAATGGCTAAGTGACAAAGGGTCCGTGAAGATCAAACATACCGTATCGTTCTCCTTCGCCATTCATCCTTACAAAGACATGCTGGAGTGCGATGTGGTTCCTATGATAGTTTGCCACATGCTCCTTGGTCGACCATGGTAATTCGACAAGGCTACTCTACATGATGGTCGCACCAATGTGTACACCTTCAAATGGCTCAACAAAACATGTTTTTGCAACCAATGACTCCTAGCCAAATAATTGCGGACAATGCAAAGGCTTTAGCGAGGGCGCAAACTGTTGGATATATGCCCAAGAGGCAATAATAAAGTGGTTATTATTATATCTTTATGTTTATGATAAATGTTTACATCCCATGCTATAATTGTATTAACCGGAAACATTAATACTTGTGTGTTTTGTAAACATAAAAGAGTCCCTAGTAAGCCTCTTGTTAAACTAGCTTGTTGATTAATGGATGATCATGGTTTCCTGATCATGGGCATTGGATGTCGTTAATAACAAGATCATATCATTAGGAGAATGATGTGATGGACACACACCCATAGTAAGCGTAGCATAAGATTAAGTCATTAAGTTCGTATTGCTGTAAGCTTTCAAATGCATAGTAACCTAATCCTTCGACCATGAGGTTATGTTAATCACCATCACCAGATGGATACTTTGATGACATCAAACACCGCTCAGAATCGGGTGGTTATAAAGGTGTCATTGGGTATTCTGAAAGTATGTGTTGAAGCGCATGGACCAAGATTGGGATTTGTCCATCCATATGACGGATAGATATACTCTGGGCCCTCTCGGTGGAATGTCATCTAGTTAGCTTGCAAGCATGTGACTAGGTCACAAGGGATGACATAACATGGAACGAGTAAAGAGTACTTATCAGTAATGAGGTAGAACTAGGTATGGAGATACCGATGATCAAACCTCGGATAAGTAGAATATCGCGTGACAAAGGGAATTGGTTTCGTATGTTAATGGTTCTATCAATCACGAAGTCATCGTTGAATATGTGGGAGCCATTATGGATCTCCAGATCCCGCTGATGGTTATTGATCGGAGAGGTGTCTTCATCATGTCTGTATATTCACGAACCGTAGGGTGACACGCTTAAGGTTCGAAGTTGTTTTAAGTAGATATAGAATATGCGTTGGAAACCGAATGTTGTTCGGAGTCTCGGATTGGATCCGGGACATCACGAGGAGATCCGGAATGGTCCGGAGAATGAGATTCATATATTGGGGATCATTTTCTAAGTTAGGAAATGTTCTAGAGTGTTTGTATGGAGATTCTAGAAGGTTTCGGAATGTTCTGGAAGGTTCTAGAAGAGTTCTTGGTGTTTGCTTGAAAACCAAGAAAGGGTCAAAGGAAACCTTGTGGGGCGAGACACGGATTCGTGGGGGAGGAGGACTCCTCCCCTTCCCAACTCCCTTGACCATAGGAGGGGAGTCCTACTAGGATCCCCCTCCCCAGGCGCGCCTCCCTCCTTTAAATAGAAGGGAGGGGGCACCCCCTCCTAGCCCTCTCTCATAACAAGCTCTAGCCGCCGCCTCTCTCCTCCTCCTTCGCTCTGCTCCGACTTAGGCGAAGCCCTGCAGAAATCTCTACTCCACCACCACCACACCGTCGTGCTGCTGGGATTCCGTGGAGAAGATCTACTACCTCCGTTGCTCGCTGGAATGGGGAGAGGAAGGTCTGCCGACCAAGACGTGTGACCGATCATGGAAGCGCTGCCGGAACACGGCGCCGAAAGGATCGTCCACACGATCTTGAGATCGGCAAGTGATCGACTACATCAACCCCGAGATCTAATCTCGTAACGCTTTCGGATCTACGAGGGTTAGTACAAATCTATCTCGTTGCACATGTCTAATAGATTAGATCTTGGCTTTTATCTAGATTAGATCTAGGTTTTGTTCGTTCTTGCGGTAGAAATTTTTTGTTTTCCATGCTACGAACCCATCAGTGGTATCAGAGCCGTGTCTATGCGTAGATCTGTTGCACGAGTAGAACACAATGGTTTTGTGGGCGTTGGTGCTCGTGCCGTCTTTTGCTTTGTGTACTTTGCATCTTGCTGTATGGTGGGATGAAGCGGCTCGGGCTAACCTTACATGTCATCGCACATGAGACTTGCTCCATAGTTGACGTGCAACTCGTATTGCACAAGTGGCTTTGCGGGTGTCTGTCTCTCCCATCATAGTATAGATCAATTTACACTTTGCACTTGATAGCACTTGTATCAACATTGTGGTTCAGTTTCGTAGGTAAGATCCGTTCTTATTCAAAAGCCCCAAACCACGTAAAACTTGCAAAGAAAATTAGAGGCGTCTAACTTGTTTTTGCAGGGGTTTTGTGATGTGATATGGCCATCATGTGATTGTGACTATATTTGATGTATGCAATGATCCTTGTTGTTATATGGTAACCGGCAGGAGCCTAATGGTTGTCTTTAATTCTGTTAAGACCTGCGTGTCTATTCATCTTATAATAGCTTTATTCCAAGTAGTTGTAATAGTTGCTAGTGATGATGGACAACCATGAAGCGGCGCCACTGACCTTGACGCAATGCTGGTGATGATGGAGATCATGTCCGTGCTTTGGAGATGGAGATCAAAGGCATAAGAAGAAAGGGCCATATCATATCACACTAATTATGAATTGCCTATGATGTTAATCCTTTATGCATCTTGTATTGCTTAGATCGCGACGGTAGCATTATAAGATGATCCCTATCACTAAATATCAAGTAATAAAGTGTTCGTCCTTAGTTGGCACCGTTGCTAAGACTCGTCGTTTCGAAGCATCTCGTGATGATCGGGTGTGATAGATTCTACGTGTGCATACAACGGGTGCAAGCCAGATTTGCACATGCGGATACTAAGGTGAACCTTGATGAGCCTAGCATGTACAGACATGGTCTCGGAACACGGAATACTGAAAGGTAAAGCATGAGTCATATGGATGATATGATGAACATGTTGATTGTTCGCCTTTAAAGCTACATCATCTCACGTGATGATCGGACTTGGTGTAGTGGATTTGGTTCGTGTAATCACTAAAACAACTCGAGGGATGTTGTTTTGAGTGGGAGTTTATTTGTAATTTGGATTAGTCAAACTCATTTTATCATAAACACAATCAAAGTGAATTTTCATAGTTTGTTGTAGTCATTGGCATCCGTTCACCACCTTACGCTTAGTTATAGTTGAGATAGTAGAACTATAGAAATTCTGGATATTTGCTTTAGGAACTGGTATCGTATTGTTTTGAGTGTCAATCTAAAGTTTAAAAGTGCTGTTGCAAACTTTCAGCAAACTCCGTTTACTCTGTGAAGTTTAATAAACAGTATTAAATCAAGAGTAACAATTCCAGTGTTAGTATCTAATGTATCATGTTTGCCTCCATGATTCTTGATACTCAAAAGATTGTTTTTAATATCAAGTTTATCTAAGAGCTGAAAGCAATGTTTCAGAAACCATCATATGTGAAAGGTATTGCGATATCTAAAACAATGTGTTGGTTACAACATGATAGAGTATATGTCCTCATATTTGATGAGAATTTGTGACGGTTGGAGACGCTAGTCGTCCTAATCCTCCAAAAGGTTTTGGAAAAGAAACATTATACTCGAAATTCACCTTTATAAGCTATAGCAGTTTGATCATGAAAGTTGTCATGATAAGGATGAATAGAAGATGTAAGTAAAATGTTTACTACACTAAAAGATTACTAAAGAATGGAATTTTGAAAGAATGCCAAACATTTGATGAAGGTGATCCACTTCAAAGTGCAAGTCCAAAGGTATTAGTATTTGACTATACGCACTTTGTACTATGTGTCATGTGAATGACACCACTATTGATGTTGATAGATTCTTTTAAAAGAAAAGGAATTGTTGAAAGAGAATCTATAAAATATTTGGCAGAAAAGAAAAGATTGGAGATATCCAACTTAGGTGTATAGAAGATACATGTTATGGCTGTATTCCTTGGTTGTTAAACAATGTGGTTCTGCGGTATTGGATACCGAATTGGTTGGTATGAAGTGTCATACAGGACAACACAATTCATGAACTGCAATGTCCTAAGTAACTAACAAGAGAATATGTGATGATGTTCATCGAAAACAAAAAAAGGGTTGTTGTGTTGCTCGTTAACATCAAAGCTTGCCTTCAAGATTTGTTTCAATAATTGTTATTTTGATCAGGTATTATGACGACAAAAGGTTGTTCAAATAATTACCGCATTCCATAATAGATGGATGATATACAAGTCTGGTTGGAGAAATAACGACCATAAAACTAATGCTAAAATGTCGCAAGACAAATAATTGAAAGATCACTTGCGAAGTGACATCACCGTTTAAATTATATTAGGGATACATGAATAAACTCCATGTTGATGGATTTTTGGAGTCTTTGATTTTGATCAAATGACGCTTGTGATACTTTCCTGGAGATAATTAAAACTCCGTCAGAGGCCAAAGAGGAACGACGACTAACTGATTGGAATTTGTACATATTGATGTATATAGTCCATTATGTGTAGTCGTATGATGTATTTCAACTTCATATGCTTTCTCCGAAGATTTGAGTGAGTATATGTATATACTTACTCAATAAGGAAGAAGTATGAAACATTTGAAAATGTTCAAAGACTTTCAAGATGAAGTGGAAAATTATTGTAACAAGAAAATAAAAAAAAGTTTATGATTGGATCATAAAGAAAGATGTTTGAGTTACAAGTTTAGCAAAACACCTAAGATTTGAGGAATCGTTCCATGGATTTGCATTTCCCAAAACACCATAGGAGTATGGAGTGTTCGAGATATGTAATGAAACCTTGTTTGACATGGCAAGATCAAAGGTGTCATTTATAAAACTGCCATTATATTTTAAAGATTAAAGCTTTAGTGACTACCGCTTTTACACTGAAAAGAGCTCCATCGTGATCCGTTGAAATGACACCATATAAGTCATGGTTTGGGATAAAACCCAGGTTGTCCTTTCTTAAATTTTGGGTATGCTAGGCATAAGTAAAATGTTTACAACCAAAGTCGGATGAGCATGTCTTTGTAGGTTATTTCGAATAACCATTGGGTATTCCTCCATAACACCGAAGACAAAATTGTTTGTCGCTTAGAGTGTCGAGTTTCTTGAGAAGGAATTTTTGGTAAAAAATCGAGTGGGAGGACAATAGAACTTTGACAAGGTTGTTGAACCTTGGCTAATATGTGCTGAGTTGCGCAGCATCGGTAAGTGTCCCGGAGGCAGCAACAATGCTCATGGCTCACGTGCCTCAAAGGTTGTGGTCACGAAGATCTAAGGTACTATTGAACCAAGTAGGTCAGGTAAGTAATCAAATGCCAAGATTTGAGAGTTAAATCATTGTTGTTTGACAATGATGAACCGACTACATGCAAAGAAGCAATGATGGGCCCTGACTTCGTTAAGTGGCTTGAAGCCATAAAATCCGTGATAATTCCATACACGAGAAATCAAGCTTTGAATTTGAAAGACCCTCTAGAAAGGTGCAAGACCTTACAGTCGTATATGGAACTATAAAGAAATAGACATGGATGTTTCACATCTATGAAATAGTCGACATGTTGGAAAGAGTTTATTACAATGTTCAAGGAATTGACTATGATAAGGTTTGATCTTTCATAGCGATATTTAGTCTGGACGGATTAATGTAGCAACCACTACATATATTTTGGTATATGGTAGTTGAACAAACAAAACAAGTTCTTCTAATAGAATGGTTACCTAGGATGTGTCATTGACACGATCCAAAGGGTTTTGTTAATTCAAAGGATGCTAAAAGAGTATGCAAAGCTTCAATGGTTGAAGTGAGCATCGCGGAGTTGGAATCTTCACCGTGATGAAACCGTTAAAAGGTTTAATTTTATCAGAGACGATGAAGATGCTTGCATTTTTGCAACAAATTAAGTGGGAGCGCTAAGACATATTTCTAATACATTATGTGAAAGACATATTGTTGATTAGAAATGATGTATCTTTTATTGGGACAGGTTAAGAATTTCATTTCGATGAAAGACTTAGGCATAACCCAAGAATTAGGCATCAATGTCTATATGGATAGATTGAGGTGCTAATATGGTTTTGCCAAATGTACATAGATAAGATGTTGAATGAGTTCAATATGGAAACAACAAGAAAGGTTCTTGACACACGGAAAGGACTGAATCAAGATTCAAGTGTGTTGACACGAGATTCAAGTGTTTTGACACTTGGTGAAATCACAAGAATATTTTGATCAATCATTCTTTGAGATGTACACATCCAGATATGTCCTATGCTCTAAATGTTATGACCATATACCAGAATGACTAATAAGATGATCATTGGACAATAGTAGGGATATTCCTATGATCTTTGGAAGAACTAAGAATATATTATTTATATAGTGGTGACAAATAGTTCATTGTAAATTGTTACATTGATACTAGTTTTGTCACAAATTAAGTTTATCTCAATTTAAACTATGGGTGGCACAATGTAATGGAAAGGAAGTTCCATAACGGATTTGGTTGAGTACCAAAGTTAAAACATTGTGACAGATACTACAACAAAAGGCTAAGTATATGACTGCTATTGTAGCAGCAAATGAGGGCATTTGCGTCAAGTAGTTTGTTATCAAACTAGGTGTGGTTCATAGCGGGATAATACTATGAAGATACATCGTATGACAATTGTATCAACATGATTTAATCCCAAGGAACTAAAGGTCTCACCAAAGGACCAAATTTATACAATGCCATCTCATTAGAGAATGAGTAATGCGTAGAGACGCAAGGACATGCAAATACACACGGACCTGGAAGTGTCAGATCCGAAGATTATGTTTACCACTAGCAATATTGTCTATACAACACGAGAAAGCCATAGGTGTTGAATGCACAAGTTTTTAACTAGATTATTGACTCTAGTACAAGTGGGAGACTGTTGGAGATATGCCCAAGAGGCAATAATAAAGTGGTTATTATTATATCTTTATGTTTATGATAAATGCTTACATCCCATGCTATAATTGTATTAACCGGAAACATTAATACTTGTGTGTTTTGTAAACATAAAAGAGTCCCTAGTAAGCCTCTTGTTAAACTAGCTTGTTGATTAATGGATGATCATGGTTTCCTGATCATGGGCATTGGATGTCGTTAATAACAAGATCATATCATTAGGAGAATGATGTGATGGACACACACCCATAGTAAGCGTAGCATAAGATCAAGTCATTAAGTTCGTATTGCTGTAAGCTTTCAAATGCATAGTAACCTAATCCTTCGACCATGAGGTTATGTTAATCACCATCACCGGATGGATACTTTGATGACATCAAACACCGCTTCGTAACTAGGTGGTTATAAAGGTGTCATTGGGTATTCTGAAAGTATGTGTTGAAGCGCATGGACCAAGATTTGGATTTGTCCATCCATATGACGGATAGATATACTCTGGGCCCTCTCGGTGGAATGTCATCTAGTTAGCTTGCAAGCATGTGACTAGGTCACAAGGGATGACATAACATGGAACGAGTAAAGAGTACTTATCAGTAACGAGGTAGAACTAGGTATGGAGATACCGACGCAAACCTCGGATAAGTAGAATATCGCGTGACAAAGGGAATTGGTTTCGTATGTTAATGGTTCTATCGATCACGAAGTCATCGTTGAATATGTGGGAGCCATTATGGATCTCCAGATCCCGCTGATGGTTATTGATCGGAGAGGTGTCTTCATCATGTCTGTATATTCACGAACCGTAGGGTGACACACTTAAGGTTCGAAGTTGTTTTAAGTAGATATAGAATATGTGTTGGAAATCAAATGTTGTTCGGAGTCTCGGATTGGATCCGGGACATCACGAGGAGATCCGGAATGGTCCGGAGAATGAGATTCATATATTGGGGATCATTTTCTAAGTTAGGAAATGTTCCGGAGTGTTTGTATGAGATTCTAGAAGGTTTCAGAATGTTCTGGAAGGTTCTAGAAGAGTTCTTGGTGTTTGCTTGAAAAACAAGAAAGGGTCAAAGGAAACCTTGTGGGGCGAGACACGGATTCATGGGGGAGGAGGACTCCTCCCCCCTTCCCAACCCGCCGGCCATAGGAGGGGAGTCCTACTAGGACTCCCTCCCAGCGCCTCCCTCCTTTAAATAGAAGGGAGGGGGCACCCCCTCCTAGCCCTCTCTCATAACAAGCTCTAGCCGCCGCCTCTCTCCTCCTCCTTCGCTCTGCTCCGGCTTAGGCGAAGCCCTGCAGAAATCTCTACTCCACCACCACCACCACACCGTCGTGCTGCTGGGATTCCGTGGAGAAGATCTACTACCTCCGCGTCATTGAACGGGAGAGGAAGGTCGCCGACTCACGCAGTGACCGATCATGGAAGCGCTGCCGGAACGCGGCGCCGGAAGGATCGTCCACACGATCTTGAGATCGGCAAGTGATCGACTACATCAACCCCGAGATCTAATCTCGTAACGCTTTCAGATCTACGAGGGTTAGTACAGATCTATCTCGTTGCACATGTCTAATAGATTAGATCTTGGCTTTTATCTAGATTAGATCTGGGTTTTGTTCGTTCTTGCGGTAGAAATTTTTTGTTTTCCATGCTACGAACCCATCACAAACCACAACACCTACTTGTGAGAAGAGCGGTGAGCGAGAGAACCACCTCATAGTGAGTGAGATCCACAAGTCAAACTCGAGTGGAAAAACTAAGAGTGTTCTTCTTGCCACCAAAAGTGAGATGAGAGATGTGCGGAACAACCCATCCATCTTGCACTATGTCCTCCTTTGAAAGGGACTAGCACAAGGAACTAATGAATTAACCAATCTTCCCCATCTTTGATGATTGTTTTCCAGGAATTCAAGGATGTGTTCCCCCAAGAACTTCCACATGGACTACCTCCTCTTCGCGGAATTGAGCATCACATTGATCTCATCCCCGGCGCACCCCTTCCAAACCACGCTGCTTACCACATGAACCCTGAGGATACAAAGGATATTGAACGTCAAATCAACCAACTCGTCTCCAAAGGTTTGATCCAAGTTAGCACTAGTCCAAGTGCCGTACCCATGATTCTTGTTCCAAAAACGGATGATACGTTACAGTTATGCATGGACTGCCGTCCAATCAATGCTATCACCATGCGTTATCGACATCCCATACCACGTCTAGATGACATGCTTGATGAGTTGTGTGGAGCCACTATTTTTTCGAAAATTGAGCTTCGTAGTGGTTACCATCAAATACGTATGGCTAAAGGTGATGAGTGGAAAACCGCCTTCAAGACCAAACTTGGTCTCTATGAATGGTTGGTTATGCCCTTTGGTTTATCTAATGCCCCATCCACCTTCATGCGCCTTATGAATCATATCTTGCATTCTCTCATTGGAAAAAGTGTTGTTGTCTATTCTGATGATATACTTGTTTATAGCAAGTCACTTGAGGACCATATTAAACATGTCAAGGAAGTCTTGCAAATCCTTCGACATGAAAATCTTTATGCTAATCTTCCCAAGTGCACTTTTGCTAAAGACAAGTTGATTTTTCTTGGATTTGTCGTTTCTTCGAAGGGCATTGAAGTTGATGTGTCCAAGGTAAAGGACATACGAGATTGTCCCATCCCAACAAATATGAGTGAACTCCAAAGTTTTCATGGGTTGGTCGGTTTCTATCGTCGCTTTGTGAAAGACTTTTCAACCATTTCTAGTCCTCTCAACAAGTTAACGAAAAAGAATGTCACCTTCATGTGGGGCAAAGCTCAACAAAAAGCTTTTGATGAACTTAAAAAGAGGCTCACCGAAGCACCTCTCCTTGCATTACCAGATTTCACAAAAACTTTTGACATAGAGTGTGATGCTAGTGGTATTGGTATTGGAGGAGTCCTTATGCAAATCGTACGTCCTATAGCCTACCATAGCGAGAAACTTGATGGTGCTCGCCTTAATTATCCAATTTATGACAAAGAGCGTTTTGCCTTAGTTCGTGTTCTTCAATTTTGGCAACACTACCTATGTCCCAAAGAATTTATCATACATTCCGACCATGAGTCGTTGAAATATCTCAAAGGCCAAGCTAACTTGAGCAAGAGACACGCTAAGTGGGTTGAGTTTATGGAGTCTTTTTCGTACATTGTCAAGTATAAGAAGGGCAAAGATAATGTAGTTGTGGACGCTTTGTCTCGCAAGCACACAAACCTTCTTACTTGACTTGAAGCCAACGTGTTGGGTCTTTAGGAAATAAAAACTTTGTATGCTTCCGACCCATTCTTTGAAACAATTTTCACAAAGTGCTCCATTGAAAAAGGAGTTGATGATTTCTTTTTGCATAAGGGCTTTCTCTTTAAACAAAACAAGCTTTGCATTCTGAAGTCATCCCTCCAACTCTTGCTTCTCCAACAATCTCATGGTGGAGGCCTCATGGGTCACTTTGGCTGTGACAAGACATTGGACATGCTCTCCACTCACTACTTTTGGCCCAATATGAAGCGCGACGTGGAGCGCTACGTTCAACGATGCGCGACATGTGTTCAAGCTAAGTCGCACGCTAACCCTTATGGTCTTTATATGCCATTGCCTATTCCTCATACACCTTGGTCCGACATTAGCATGGATTTTGTATTAGGATTACATAGGTCTAAGCATGGTCATGATTCTATATTTGTTGTCGTGGATCGCTTTTCCAAAATGGCACACTTCATACTGTGTCATAAGACCGATGATGCTTCACATGTTGCAAATCTGTTTTTCAGGGAAATTGTCCGTCTTCACGGTGTGCCAAGAAGAATCGTCTATGACCGCGATGTCAAATTCATGAGCTACTAATGGAAGACCCTCATGGCCAAGCTCGGCGTCAAGCTACTCTTTTAATCCGCATCGCATCCTCAAACCGATGGTCAAACCGAAGTTGTCAACCGAAGCCTCGGGACTCTCCTTCGTGTGTTGATCAAGAAAAACCTCAAGGATTGGGAGGAATGCATTCTACATGCCGAGTTCTCCTACAACCGTTCCAAGAACTCAACAACCAAGATGAGTCCCTTCATAATCATCTATGGTTTCGAGCCCCTCACCACACTCGATATCCTACCACTACCTCGCCGTGAGCGCATCAACATGGACGTTGAGAAGCACGCACAAGCTATGAAGAAGCTTCATGAAGAAACTAGAGCTACTATCGAGCAACAAGTCCTTCGCCAAGCTTCAAGGTTAAACAAGAACAAGAAGGAGATGATCTTTGAAGAAGGTGATATTGTGTGGATACACCTAAGCAAATACCCCTTTCTCAAGGAATGCGACTCCAAGCTAAAGCCAAGAGGAGATGGTCCCATCAAGGTCCTCAAGAGAATCAACAATAATGCCTACATCATCGACATACCGACCTCCAAGTACCTTTCAAGCAATACGTTCAATGTCAAGGACCTCTCACCCTACCATGGAGATGTTCAAGATGATACCCATGAAGAGTCAAGGATGACTCTTTTCCAAGGGGGGAGCTGATGCAGCCTATCCTACGGACGATCCTACATCTACACCAACAAGTCCCCCAAGTGGACCATGACTCGTGCCCGAGCCAAACTCCTACAAGCTAAGGTGAACTCGTTCCTCTACTCGTGCCAATTTGATACATCTTTGGATGGTGTGCTACTTCATGCAACTACTCTATGCATCATCAGGTACAAAGCTCCAACACAACACTGAGCACCCAAGGATGGAGAACAAGGAGCAGGGTGTGAAGTAGAAGCAGCCGCCTGCACTGTAGTCTCTGGTCACCACACCGAGTCTCCGATCCACCAAAGTCTCCGGCCTGAAGACCCCGGAGACTCCGGCCCACCTTCGGTCTGACCCCCGAATCAAGCTCGAGGACAGCCAGATGGCGACTCCGGAGATGGACCGGAGACCGACCAGAATCTCTGGCCCAGACCAGAGTCTCCAGTCTGCCACACCGGAGTCTCTGGACCGAGCGTCTCTAGGCATGTAAAAGGCCTTTGGGCATTTGTCCCATGTACCCCTTAGTCCGCCTAGAACTTATCTATTATCCCTAAAGTACCCCTAACTTTGTGGCTAGCCTAACCCTAGGCATGATATTTGGAATTAGTGGAAACCCCTTGTGGATCTATCTAGTTCTTGCCTCATGCTCCTTGACCAAGGAGCACCAAATATCCCAAACCTCGTTGGAGTTTGCATCGTGCCTCCGCTTTGTACAAGGCCTAGCATTGGAGTCGCTTTGCCTAGACGTCAAGATCTCACCAAGTCTCCCTACTCGTCGTGCCGGTTCGAGAGAGAGTCCTCCGCCCGACGCCGATCCTAGGGATTGCACCGGACCGGTCACCGCCGGCGTGAGCTATTGCTATGTATCGTGGTTTTGCGTGAGTTTGACCATCGTGTTTTTCGTGCGTGAGTTCATCCTCCCCTCCTCTCCCCGCACTCCATCCTCGATTAGAAAGGGATTCGTGAAAGATTGGGTCACCCTAGAGGCTTTCCCTCAACAATTGGTCTCCGTGTGGGCGACTTCTTCATCATGTATGGGGATGGCATCATCTTCATACACCATGTACATATTCTTGGTTTGAGGCATCATCTCCAAGCTTGGCGCTTCTTGATCCATGGAACCTAGCACATCATGAGGAAACACACTAGAGGCAGAGGGTTAGTTGTTAGAAATCAAAGTGGTCTCACATGACCTATCAACTACCACTCTCTACTCACTAGGTGTATCACTCATGCCCTCCAAGTGGAAGCACTCAATCTCAGGTATGGTGGAGTCGCTCATCTCACTCTTGCTTTCACTCAAGTGGGCTAAGTGGATCTCATACTCACATGGGATTGGTACCACATCATCACTCAAGCACATAGGGATAGGCTTGGCTCTCTCAACTTCATGCGCAGTGGTGGAAGTAGGCTCATGTTGTTGTCAAGAGCGGTGCTTGGATCGACTTCATCACATATGTGGCCTTGGCTTCCTCCATCTTGAAGTGTAGAATCTTGGCGTGAAGCTTGATGGCATGGAGGAGAGCTTGCTCTTTGTGCCCTTTTGGTGGTGGCACGAGTAGTTGAAGGCGCCTTATGATGGTGTCGATGGAGGTCATTGGAGTTCCTTGCCAATGGTTGATGTAGATGGCACACTTGGTCATCCACATGATGCTCGTGATGATTCTCATTTTCCTTGGCACTCTTCTTGGTGAGGCGTTGTAATGAGCGCAAAGCATCATTAGTCTTGGCCATCATACTCATGGTTTTGGCAAAGTTGTTGTCCATGTCGCTCTTGAAGTTGTTGAGGAATCTTTCGAACTTGTCCATTTGATGGTGGACCTTGGCACTCTCGAGGTGGAGGCTCCCTCTTGGTTGGTGCGACTTGAGGAGCTTGTCGTTGTCGTTCATGAAGTCGTACATGCTTGGGAAGTTATTGTTGTTGTAGAACTCCATATCACCCAAGCACGTGGAGTCATTGTCGGTGTAGTGCTCCATCATGTCATCCATGCTTGTGGAGGCATATGCATGGTGGATCATCGTGGATTCTTCATAGAAATCATCCTCGGTTCCGTAATCCCTATACATGATTCACAAGACCAAGTGATGTATATGGAAGTGGTAGGGGGGTTAGGGATGCAACGTCAAACCTTACTTTACCTTGGAAGATATTATCGTGCAAGTGGCAACACTTGAGAGCAATCAAAACCAAACAAAGTGAAGTTCACACGGAACACCAAAACCAACTAACCACTAAAAAACACAAAGCTTATGGTGGATGGGTATGGAAGGTGGCGTGTCCAAGAACAATCCGAAATCAAGATATTGTAATGGCAAGTAAAGAACCACGATGATCACAAAGCAAAACAAGTCAATCCAAAAGATGGGAATATATACAAGGAAACACACACGGTGGGATAAATGGGACTTGTGTGACGGAGACAGTGAGATAAGAACCAAATGATTACCTAGCAAAGACTATAAGCTCATGTCGCACAAGTGCAAGGAGAGACGCTAGTTTGATTGCAATAAATTGGTGGGCTACAATATATACACCATAAGTACCACCTATTTGATGTTCTTCGAGCTTGCGCTTCCTATTCTATGAGGCACTTGTTTCTTTCTTTCTTTTTCTTCTTTTTTTCTATTTTTTTCTCCTTTTCTTTCTTTTTATTTTCTTTTTCACTTGCCTCTTCCTTGTGCCAATAACTATACAAGATAACTACATGAGATAGCACGCTCACAACTTTTGCTCAGAATTCTACAAGGTATCAAATGTGCATAGCCCAAGCAATCATAGGAGGAACTAGTCTCAGTAGGTGTTTGTTGAACACAAAGATAGTGTAGCTCACAAAGGAAAGCAAGTGGGGAGAAGTCGTGGAATGTTTATACCTTTTTTCACCAATCTTCACCCTTTATTGGTGGATTTTGCCTTGCTCACGGAACTTGTATGGAGTAGATAGCATTAACCATGGATATGATGATGTAGAGATCCTTCTCCTCTTCGAAACAAGCTAAAGAACAACAAAATCCGAGTTCGTATGCAAAAGTTATGCTCAAAACCATGAAGCAGTTTTTCTGTCAGCAGGTGGGGCGGAAACTCCGGCTGGGGGTCCGGAAACTCCAGCCAGGGGGGCAGAAACTCTGGTCTGGGCCGGAATCTCCGGACTGGGGGCTGGAATCTCTGGTCCGGAGGTTCCAGGACACGAACTGGATGAGTTTTGGGCGGAAAAACTCGAACCGAAACCTCAAATTGGTGGGGGAAATCAAGGAGTTAGGCCATGGGAACGCAGGGGAAGGTAGATCAACAAGTTTAGCAGGTAATCCACGGATCAAAACCTACCAAAACATACTCAAATCACAGATTGATCCAAAACACGAATTGGGGCTATTTTTGGTGGAAATTTTGAATTTATGGGGAAAAGACCAAATCGATGAGAAATCCATGGCAACCAAAAGCTGCTGATACCAGATGTTATGGGGTAACCCCATGGGTGGCCCAATCTTCACAGATCTCGTGGTCAAATCGATGGGAAAGCGAGGGGAAAGGGAGAATGTAGCGGAAGCGGAAACACACCTCGCGAAGAACACGATGAACACATGCAAAACTCACACGATACAAGGCTGATGCTCCCACCGATGGCCACCGGTCCGATAGAATCCTCGCGAGGAAATATCGGTCGATGTTCTCCCTCGATCCCACACGGAGAGGGAAGAACACCTTGGAGAGGGTCTTGACATCTTGGCAAAGGGACACCGATGCCAAGGCCTTGTACAAGGAGGGAGGCGTGATGCAAACTCCAACGAGGTAGTGACGATAGTCGATCCCCTATGGTTGAAGGGGATGAGGCAAAACTAGAGATTCCACAAAGGGGGTTATATTTAGTCTATCATCTATGCCTAGGGTTACATGAGGGGGTGGGGGCACTATATATAGGCCAGCCACTAGTTCAAGGGTACTTTAGGAGTAAAAGGGGAAGTCTAGTCGGACTAAGGGGTACATGGGCCAAAGGCTCAGCTGGCGGCGCGCATGCCCACGCGCTCAGGCCGGAGACTCCAGTGTGGTGGTCCGGAGACTCCGATCTGGGCCGAAGATTCTGGTCGGTCTCCGGTCCATCTTCGGAAGGGCCTTCTGGTTGTCCTCGAGCTTGATCTGGGGGTCAGCTTGGAGATGGGACGGAGACTCTGGGGTATGCAGGTCGGAGACTCCGGTGTCTTCAGGTCGAAGACTCTGGTGTGGCCGGAGACTCCGGTGTGCGCAGGTCAGAGACTCCAGCTGCTGCTTCTTCCGTCTTCTCTTCCAAGCCTCCGTCTTGTCGGGCTGGTGCTCCAGGCTTCCTCCAATTCCTTCGTACTTGTTGGTCTTAACCTATCATGGATATGGGACGGAGTATGAAGTTGTATACCATTCAAGAGGGTAGGAAGTGGGTTCGCATAGAGGAACGGATTCGCCTTTGAAGTCCATGATGACTTGGCATAAGTTGGAGACCATGATGTGGTAACGATCGAAGGTCGGGCTACATTAGATATCATGCTAGCTATGATAAAATTTGGTTTTAAATGTCCAGAGAGTTACTTGAGTGGCCAAGATCCATAATATATCAAAGGACTCAAAAAGAGTCAAATCTAAATCCAAAGAGACTACTCTTGCAACAAAAGACAGATTCTGTCCAAAAAAACAGTAGCTGCAGAACGCATTTATTTCGCCCACTTAAACATTTCAGGAATTTTTGCCAATTTTTTTGTATATAGAGGAGGAAAATATGAAACTACAGTATACATATGAGAGTAATTGGAGTTACCAAAAATCAGAGAATTGTTTTACTGAAAAGAGTTCGTGCAAGAACTTTTTGCTCCATATGTTTTGTCAACTTTAAAACATCCAAATGGGTTCAACTTGGTATTTTATTGAAAACCATAGAAAGAAATACAAAATAAAACTCTCTTTCTACAGCAAGAGTGCAAAAATAAAATCCAAAAGAAAACAAACCGGGCTGCCTCCCGCAAATCGCTTTCTTTATAGCCATATAGCTAGGCTTACTTACTTGTTTCAAGTGATGTGGAGATCATGTGGTTGCTTAAATACCTTGGTGCAACCTCCTTATTCCTTGGGAATTGTTCCATGAATTTCTTATGTGGGAACTGAAATTTCACATTCCCTTCCTTTGAATCAATGATTGCACCTGTAGTTCTCGAAAAAGGTCTTCCAAGAATAATATGACTAGAGGTTTTACTCCCATGTCCATTATAAGAAAATCAACAGGCACAAAAGTCATATGTAACTCAACCATTATATCATTTACTTTCCCTAAAGCATGTTTAGTTGAGTCATCTATAAGCAAAAGATCTACTGAATTTTTTTGCATGGTTTTGAGTTCTAGTAGATCATCTAGTTTTTTTGATAACACACAAATACTAGATCCTAGATCTAGAATAGCATGATGGGTCTCTTTTCCAATGGTGATTAATATCATAGGGATCCAAGCACCCCAAGCTTTGGTGGTATCATGGATCCATTATTGTATCTTTCTATCTTTTCTTTGATGACATAGTTTGCTATATAGGAGCCAAAACCTGCTTGATGAACATTAATGGATGGGTCATTAGAAAACTTTTGTAAGATATTGATAAGTTCATACAAGCTACATATTAAGTTCCTCTATTTTTTTATCATTTTTGATCATTGGTGGATCAAGCATGGTGGTTTCCTTTTCCTCTATAATATCTTCTATCTTTCTTCTTTTATAATTCTCTTCTTCACTTTCCACAGACATTACCAAGTCTCTAGCATGTCCTAGGAGGTGGCTTATAAGGGTTAGTTTGGAGTGGACATTCTAAATGAAATAATCTTTAGTTTTGACATGATATTCAATATTTTTCATTTTTCTAACAAGGGTATTGAGACTATGAGGGAAGGTCTTAAGTTTAGTTCTCATATGAAGGCAAATCTGGTTTGCATCGTTCTTATTGGGCATTTCCTTAATGGATTTTTGTAAGCTAGATATGGTTCTTCCAAGGATCCCCTTAATTGCTGAATTTCAAGTTCTTTCTTAGTTTTTTCTAGATTTTCCAAATAAATTTGTCATAAAAATATTAGCTTGAACTGGTTTTCAAGTGAAAAATCTACCATTAGTTAAAGAGTCTAGAAAACATTTTCCCCAAGGGTTTAGCCCACTGTAAAATCTTCTAAGTATCATGGATTGGGTGTGTTGTCCAGGGAACATTTTCTTCATATTTAATATTCTAAACCATGCTTCCATCAAAGATTCTTCCGGATATTGATTAAAAGTGTTTATTTTGATACCAGCATATTCCTTCTTTGAGGGTAACATATTGCAAAGTGAAAAATATGAATTTTTATGCTTTTCAAAAAAAAGACAAAGTTGGCACCAATTTTTTATGTATTTTTATGTTTTAAAGGAAAACTAAAAATACTAAAACAAGACAAAGAAAATTACTTTGAAAATGTAGAGAAGGAAAGCTCACAGTGGTGCAACCTCCCCAAGCTTAGGTGTTTGCGCAAAGTTGGTGTTGACGGGGCTAGAAGATCTTCTCACTCCAACTTGATGAATACACAGTTGTGATGTCCCTCATGCAACCGTGCCATAAAGTGTTCTCATAGTTGCAGTGGGAGTTGACTTGTGCTTCACCATGCAATAACCACTATGATGTAACCCTCCAATTCCCCGGCAACAATGCCAGAAAATGTTCTTGATGGAAACAACTCCGTGTGTACCAACTTGTTGGGACTCCAAGTGCAGAATGTTGTAGCAAGCTTCTTTTCCCCACAAGGGTGACTTGGGGGGTTTATATCGAACTCCCCGGGAATTGGCAAGGGGTTGATTCTCCTTCTCCTCTTCTAGCAACCTGCAGAGCAAAGTTTTTGTCTTGTGTCCCCAAATCCATGGTGTGGTTGTCAAGAACAAGGTTTTGTATTAGTAATATGAAATATAAATATAAATAAAGAAAAGTAAAACAAGTAAAACTAGGGAAGCAAGATAAAAACAATAAAAGATAGTTGTTTTTGGGTTTTGTGTGTGTTTGCAAGTGGATAAATTATTTTTGCATTTTCGAAATAGTAAATTGCAGAATATATAAAGTGTGATAATTGTGTTGGAAAGGTGTTTCTTGTGGTTTAAAATGGACTGGGGTTCATGGGTTCACGTGTTTACTCACTTTTTGGGTTGCAATGGACACAAACAATTCATCAAAGACATAATATTGGTGGAACTTCAACATGTGTTTGATAAATATTCATATGCGCATCACGTCCTAACATAGAGATGATGCAACCATCTCTCTTATACTCCTCAAGAAAGGAAAACTCCAAGTAGTCTTGAATTAGGAATCAAGAGAGTATAGCCTTAAGTAATTTGACATGATGTTTGGATCACAAATATGATACCTTAACCAAACAAGATTATCTAGTTGTCACAAGATAATTATAGAACATGAATTCACTTTAACCCTAGTGAGGCAGCAAAATAAAGGTAAATACCATAGCAGATCTTGAATTTGTTGTCACTATTCAATCACTACCACCATGCTACTCCATCTAATACGCACTTCTCCCCACACATGCTCTTGCATACAAGTTGGATCAGAACCAGTACTGAAGAATGAGGTACATGATATGCATCTATCAATACTCTTACACATAATAGGTTCTAGTCTCATATATTTCAAATCATAGAATAAAGATCCACCACATAGGAATTACATATATGACCATAATCATGTTGAGCAGCTCATATCGTACTAGATCTATGAAGAAAAAGACATAAATAGATCAAGCTACTGCCACAAACCCATAGTCTAGAGGTGGACAACTCCATCTTCATCATGGTGATGACGGTGGAGACGTTGGAGAAGGTAGAGATCCGTCTGGCAGTGTCTCTGGCGGACTTCCCCCTCCAATCTTTGCTGGTTATGGCTCTATTTTGGTGTTTCGGTATTTCTGCAGTGCCCCCTTGAGGAACTCCTGAGGGACCCTTTATATAGTGATTTTTAGGTCATATGGAGGCGGTGGGCAAAATATTGAAGCAAATCGATGCCAAGGAGGAAAAGAGACTAGGTGGTGCGCCCACCCTTACTAGGCGTGCCACCTGGTCCACCTGGTCCATCTGGTGAGATCCAAGTGCTTCAGGTGCTTCTCTTAATGAAATATTTACGCTCCCAAAATCCCAGCTCCATTTGACTTTGTTTAGGCCCCTAAAAGGTAAAATACACAAAACAAGGTTTTCCTGTCCCACAAAGTTATAACCAAAATAAAGAGGATCATTGGTAAATCCCCATAAATCAATATAAAACATGGATATAACATCATATATGTAGCAAATATGTGGGAATTTATATCAACAAACTACAAAGTTCATGTATGCATTTTACATGCATCAATGGGACCTCCACAGCTGGATTCTCTTGATGGCACCTCCCCGGCCCAATGCTCTCCACGACCTGATGCTGCTGATTGCACCTCGACCTCCTAATGTTGTCGATGGCACCTCCATGGCATCTTGATGCCGCTGCTCCATAAGTTTTCAAGACGACATGCCATCCCATCCCCACTTCTCTGATGGCTGTAAAATAAGGAACACCATCTTTGTTGTTTTGGCACAAAAGTCTTGCGTGCTCCGCCGGACACCGGCAAGAGGAGATGAAGAGCAGACAACCTTGTGTATTGTCCAGCGTCGTCTATAGGAATAAGAGAATAGAAGCATCTATGGCATTCTTAGGCAAGAGTCTTACTCTATGCGAGTATAAGGATGTACAAATAGTGGAAGAGAAGAGAAGGAATAGGAGAGGACGAATAGGAGAGGAGATGTCTCAATGCCTCTAGTAAAAGCTCCGCCGTGCCGGACAGAAGCCTACAAACAAATGATCGCTGGGCTGACCAACAACACGATTAGAAGGCTATTTTTTTGTGCGAGCCTCAAGGCCCGTGACGGTGCATGTAATCATGCACGTTAGGCACAACCTCGCACGGCACCACCGAGCCAGTAGTCTATATAGACGACACGCGTACCGGTCTAGGTGCAGCATCATGTTCCACTGAGCTACAAAATCTGTGACGACCGTTGCAGCGTCGACATCGATTGCAGCATGACACGTTCGTCAGACACGCGAACGTACGAAATAGTAGAAAAATCCTACTAACTTATGATGTCATGAAAGAGGCCGTCCCGTAGACATCGATAGCAGCGTAACACGTTTGCTAAACATGTGAGCGCGCTAAACAGGAAAAAGCCTACCAAGATATTCTGCTGTGACAACGGACGTAGCGTCTACATCGATGGCAGCATGACACGTTCATCAGACACGCAAGCGTGTGAAACGGTAAAACAAATGCCAACATATGATCGTGTAGAGCCTGGCACATTGCCATCGATGCGACACTAAATCGTTCGCCTGACACTTGGCGGGCAAGACAGGGAAAAAAGTCTGCCAAGTTATCAATACGTAGACTAATGTAACATCCCAATGTTTAGGAACAAACGAAGGATAGATATTGGAATATGTGCATATTTATGCATTTATCTGTAAAATTTGTGGTAAATTTTTCGCAAACTAAAAGACTAGAGGGTTCAGGGTTTGTCTCACTTTGATGGGTTAGGGTTTAGCTCATTCAAGTGAGTGCTATAAATTCTAACATGATCTCTACGAAAATTTGACTATTTTGGGTAAATGAGTTCAATTTGTTATTTGAATTTTGAGTTAGATATTGGAAATAAATTCAATTTATTAGTATTTTGGGAGGTTACCTTATTAAAAAAATTAGATTAATTCAAATTGAAATATTATTCACACCACATATAGAATATACAATTAAAGGAAATTCAAGTATATAAATTAATGCAAATAAAGATAAAAGCATAGAAACCTTTATTTCTTTAATATTAAACACAATACAGAGTTTGTACAAGGATATGAATAAATAAGAAAGAATTACAAAAGAATAAAGGAAAATCCTGCATTATTTTCGTAAACTAATTTTCTAATCGTCTCATCTCTCCTTATGTTGTTTTGTACCTCCGAGTTAAACAAAAAAATAAAAAGGAAACAATATGTTAGCATTAGTGTTTTCTATCATTTATAACAGTGTAATGCACTGTTTTGGCACATCATTGAGCATTTGAGTTAGAGGAAAGTTTCACTAATTGTAGCATTTGTTCTTAGTATCAGATACACATTATTGGCTATAAAAGGGGCAAGTTTCACCAGAGAGGAGAACGTAAGAGAAGTAACTTCAAAAAGTTACCTGAGCTAATCCTGAACAGTGTAAGAATTACACACATGGCTACATGCATATGTGTTGTCATCAAAGGGAAACCACAAGAGTGAGATAAAAGAACAACCGCATCAGTAGAGAACTCTCTCTACCGATCCGATTTCACAGCACAACAGACAACAAGAACAACCACAACACCACCACTGGTAATCACTAGATCATCCATAAAACTCACCATATAATCAACCAACCAATCCACCAGCCATGGTTACTTAGAGGAGAGGATGGATCTAGAGTTTGGCAAGGTTAGGCCAACAACTAGGAGGAGAAGGCCAAGCAACTCACATGCAGGAGTTGGACAAGATCACAGGTAGGAGAAAGATCATCAAAACCACCACAAGCTTACCAAGCAAACAAAACCTTCAGCAACAATACATGTTGTTACATATTCAGTCATGCATACTACTTGTTTTGCCAAGTTCCAAGCATGGTTTATTGTCACAGGAGTTACCCTTAGATTTATACTCAGTTGGAGTATTAAATCTTCATAGGATTTGGGAATTTAATCATGCATATGTTCATCCATGAGAAGATAAAAGTTGGAACCTCAGTATTTTGCATCATAGGCAAGGGACAAGAAAAGCAAACACAAGAACATCAGATCATAATAATATAGCACACCACTAAGCACACTCCACTAGGGAGGAACCACAGTGGCATGGCTAGCAGTAGAAGCCATCCCAAGTGCACCATTCAATATAACTTGAACAAATCATGTTCCTATAACCCTAGGAATCATTCATAATTATAATTCTATCATAGGAAAACAACAACAAATTGTTTTGCTTATGATCATCACCCTAGTGAAGATTAAATCCTTGCTGGTACATGTAGGAATTCATCCTAAAGATTGTTCCCCGTCCATAAAGAAAGCTATTGAATTTTTCATTCATTAATCAAGTCATATACTGTAGTTTCTGATACTAAAAGCTCACTGCCAGTTGAACAACATCATTGTCCTTAATAGAATTATAACAAGAATGGGGATTTCCATCTAGAACATCAACTAGGAAGAAATTCCACAAGGAATTAATACCAGGATAACATCAACAACCCACCAGAACTAGTAATACAGTATAATCCACATAAGATATCTAGAATTGCAACTATTAGGTGATGTCACTAATAAGGCAGAGGCAAAGACTAACTAACCTGACTAAAGTTGAAATTATTGCTAAGGAAACTCTAAGCCAAATTCACCAAGATAGGATGGATTTAGCTGCCATACTATGCCAACCAATGTAACATTCGAGTGTAGTCTGAGAGACGAGGAACAATAGTTCATGGCAAACAATAATTGGGGTTAAGTACAATAATACAATGAGAGGTTGAGAGATGGAGAAGAAGAAAGGGACTTACTCGTGGTCCTCGTTAGGGTTTAGAATAGGAAGCAGAGGCGTTGGTCGGCGGAAACCACGACACCACGACACAATGGGCGCTAGAGCACCTACACCGCGCCGAGCTACGCCAGTAGTTGCATGGGCGTGAGGGTGGCAGCGTTGGTGACCACCACATTGCCAGACCACCAGATCATATCCACGAGACCACTAGATCATGACATAGCAAGGGGGTCGAAACTCTAATGAGCAGTGCGGGGTTCAACACGGCGAGACAGAGGTGCGTACACCAAATCAAAACGGAGCAATCAATGCAACGGGGTGTACTTGGTCAGCACGACAGGGACGGCTAGAGTTTGGCGGGATCAAGCGACGAGAGTGACAACACCACAACATAGCTAGAGAGAGGAGATGAGTGAGAACATCAACCGAGTGAGGTTAGGGTTGGGCCAATGCATGAGCCGGGGGCGAATGGGTAGGTTTGAACCTAACCCAGTGGGCCGGTTGGGACGTATGAGCCAGGCTAGGCTGGCCCATGGGTCCAGTCCAGTTAAATAAAGGAATACTATGTCCTTAATAAAATTATGAATTCCAAATATACTCTTGGGAATATTTAGGATCTAAAAAAATAAATAAAAATCATAAAAATACTTATGATATCTCTAAATATTTAGAAAATTACAAGCTATTCAATACAATATTAATTTGTCTTTTGAAATAATAAAACTAGAATTGAATATTTAAAGGCAATAATTTCTTTGTTGAATTTTATAAAATGAGGGTTTTGGAAGATCTCGAGTAAGTATATTTTCCTAGATAAATACTAAGTATATTATTTCAAAAGGTTTTGGAATTTATAAAGTAATAACTTCTCTTTTATCTATTTAAAAAATAAATACTTGTTTTGTCATACATTAATTCTTCAAGATTATTTTCTAAGTAAGAAATAATCATATATCTTTATAAATAATTGCACATTTTATTAGGGTTCTTCTAAGTCTAATTATATGGGTAAAACACTTAAAGAAGAGTTTTAAACTAAAATAAAGTATTGCATGACATTACTATGAATAATTCATTATTTCTTATTTAAACATTGTTCTCACCGAACTAATGAGGATATATACAAGGATTACAATGATTCTAACTGCTTAAACTGGAAGAAAATATTGAGTCAAATCAATGATGACTATCAGGTGACCTCATTCCTAGTTGGACAAGATACTTTGATTTATAAGAACTTTATACTACCTAAATCATGGTGTTATTGTTTGACTAGATTTAATATCCTTTGGACTAGCGCTAACGGGAAGGAGAGGGAGGAAGGCGAGGAGTCTGACGTGATGATCATCCAAGGATGCGCGAGGGAGGAGCGGGAGGCAGGCGCACGGAGCAAGGAGAAGATCATCAAGACGGAGGCAAGAAACTCTGCGACGACCGGAGTGTCTGGCCGAATCCACCCGGACTGTTTGGCCTGTCCGAGAAAAGAATTGGTGCGGACAATCTGTTACCCAAATCGGACAATACCCGGACACCACACAGAAACTCTGAAGTTTCTGGTCAGACCGGACTGTCCGGCACACTCCACCAGGAGTGTCCAGCCTGACTAGACTGTCTGGCCCGATTACACCGTAATGTCTGGCCGCCGACCGAATCTGGTCCGAGTCGGTTTGTATTAGTTTGATTCGTACATGTTTAGTTTCGGTTTCTGGCTGCCCCATCCGCCCTTATAAGCCCTGGGATGACCCATAATTAGGGTTAGACCATGTTTAAACTATTTTGGAGTTGTTTCTTTTAAAGAACCTCTGGAATTACCCTGTGATCGAATTATACTACTGCAATTGAGTGTGATCTGTTGTTCCATTGGGAATTAGTAGGTTGCAAACAACCGTTCATGGTTGATGGCCGCGTGCACAAGAGCGTGGTGTTCTGAATATCTCATAGAGTTTGAGAGCTGTTGCATTGGCATCAGGGATCAAGCGGGAGAGTTCATAGCTACAGACTAGTTATATATCATGCACCATCACCATCGACAAGTGCTTGCTGAGAAGATCGGGCCACCCCATATCATCTTGGTATCAGATTTCCTCGTTTACTCGGTGAGCATTCCATAATCCATCCATAGATTAGTTCGTGTTTTTAGTCCTATACAGAAAAAGCCTCACAAAAAGATTTGCCATAGACTAGATTGCATCATTTTCGAGTTTTAGTTGCTGATTGTATCTTCTCGTAGATCCGATCTGCAGGTTTTTCTCGTAGGAGTCTAGTTTTTGTTTGTGTATAGGTTTAGGGTTTGATATTGTTTTCCGTCGAGTCCACCATCATCATTTTCTGCAAGTTTTGATCGTTTATCCGAGTCCACATAGCGTACCTTTATTTGCATACCATAAACACAGCCTATCTATAGCATCTGTGCCTAGAAACATACCCACGAGACTAGTTGCTTTGCTCCGACGGGCTTCTCAATAGGGTTTTGAAGTGTAGAAATTTTCGACAGGCAAAACCGGACTATCCGACCTACATACACCGGACTATCCGGTCGTACCGGAGTCTCCGGCGCATATCATCCAGACTATCCGGCCCGGTTTTCTTATAAGTTGCTGCACTCGTGTTTGCATTGTCTCATATAGTTGAAAAATCAAAAAAATGAGAAAGGAAAAGAGAATCAGTATGAAGAAGAAGAAGAAGAAAACAGCTACAAACATGACAAAAAGAGATATCAAAGTGTAAATTGTTGGAGGCCTAGTTAATCATAGCACTTGTAGATTGAGCAATCTTGTGCCTGTTTACTTTGAGCTTTTACTAGCGTCTTTCTTGTGCATTGCAATATTCATTTTCATAAGTTGCTTTGCCACGTTTATCTCCATCGTGTGTGTTTCTTGGGTTTTTATACGATCAGCACTAGGACTTGTTTGCGGTGTAGTTAGGATACCATACCTAGAGCTCCACCATAAATAACCTGTGCGCCCTGTGATCGTTCTCTATACCCTTTGATATTCACTTCATCACATCAGTGCATCAGTCTTTGATTTCGTTTTGGTAAAGCGTCTCTATTCACTTTGGAACGGTAAGATCTGCTTTCTTGTCAGTTGTGAGTGAGTTGTGAGTGTTCCACCAAGCAGATTTTGCTTATTGCACTAACCTACTAATCATGTCTTCTAGTAGTGTTGATGTGATGCAGAAAAAGGATGCATATGAGTATCCCTTTCCATTACAATCCTACTGCAGCAACACATTTTGGGAAGAGGAGTCAGGAGTGGTGCCTACTTCGGGTTTGTTCCACTTTATCACAAAAATTAGTGGTAGACAAGCTGCTACTACCATTGATATTTGTTCTTACATAAATTTGGTTAGTGTTGAGGTTGTTGAAAACCTACGATTATACACAAGTGCATTAAAAAATCCATTTATGTTAGCAACTTCTAGTCATGCACTACCAGTTACTCAGATCGCATCTGTTCCACTCACCATTTATGGTCCTAGCAGACAAATTTCTTGTTTTGTCATTCCTAGAGAGTTTAACTCTTGTCATATCATGTTGGGAACGAAGTGGTGTAATCAATTCCAGGTTGTGTTTGTCAGTGAGTGTTCTGATCCTACTATCTTTTGGAATGGTAAGCACACGTGGTTAGCATGTTCAAATGTTAAGCAATTTCAGGAGATTAAGCGTCAAAACCTATGTGCACCTGTAACCACCAACATAACACCACATGTTGATCATGTAGTATAAGAACCAAGAGTGAGAGTTGATGAGACAAATGAGGTTTCTACTAATGTAATCATCTCTACTCCTAGTGTTGTTTCTTGTGATATCCAGGTTGCTTTTGAAGAAAGGGAGCCATCTATTTTACAACTTGTATCACTGGACTATGCATTGTCACTTGTGGAGGATGTTTTAGTACCTACTACAACTGAGGAGATTGTTGATGACATTGGTACCAATTTGGAGCTTCAGCCAACATGTGCAACATGTGAGTCTATTCCTTTACTGAAGCCTCCTTGTGACTTGCCTTGCACTATTGTTTCAGCACCATGTGATAGTTTACCAAATTCGAATTTTTTCATGTGGTATTGATAACACATAAGGAAATACTTGCTCTAATACCACCGACTGATATTGTGTATTCCATCATGCTAAATGAACCTATGAGTATGAGTTGTGCTATTGATAAGATTTCTGAAATTTCATGTCTTAATTCTAGCACATATTCTCCTTGTTTCACTTTCAAACTAATTGGTGAATATAGCATGGATGAAAATTTACTTGTGGATCACATATGCATTACCTGTGATAGAATCGAAGAACAGAAACTTGTTGTTTTCAACCATATATGTAATGTGTCACAAAATGTTTGCTATGGAATGATAGTTCATGTTCGAGATATTATGGAAATACATTCTGGTCTAGTTGATATATTGCAATCAACACAAGTAATTTTACCTATGTTGGATTGTTCTAATCTTGCTAGAATAGAACCTAAGTTTTCATATTCATTGTGTTTGTCCCAAAAGTCTTTGTCTAGTTATGTTACTACTTTAGACTTCATTGATATTTGCAAATTGAGTTGCATTTTACATACTAGACAACATGATCATGTTCATAATAATCAGAGTAGCACAGTTGAAGCATGGCATGAATCAATTTGGTTTTCACACATATTGAATTGATTTGTTCTTGTTCACAAATTTGATCATAGATCTTCTTTGAGAAAACTGAATTTAACATTGAAGAACAAGACTATCTATTTAGTTGTTTTTCACCATGATCATGATTCTTTGTACTTCACTTATACCTGCAATTTAAGTTGCTTGATGTATACTAGACATAATGTTCATGTGAAAAACATAATACAACATGTTATATATACATATACTTTGCATACACGTTGTCCTTTTTTGTCTTCCACTTTTAGCTTACCCAAAGCCATGGACGGCTTTTCTTGAAGAAAGGGAGGATGATGAGGATATATACAGGGATTACAATGATTCTAACTGCTTGAACTGGAAGGAAATAGTGATTCAAATCAATGATGACTATCAGGTGACTTCATTCCTAGTTGGACAACATACTTTGATTTATAAAAACTTTATACTACCTAAATCATGGTGTTATTGTTTGACTAGATTTAATATCCTTCGGACTAGAGCTAGCGGGAAGGAGAGGGAGGAAGGCGAGGATTCCGACGTGATGATCATCCAAGGATGCACGAAGGAGGAGCGGGAGGCAGACGCACAGAGCAAAGAGAAGATCATGAAGACGAAGGCGAGAAACTCTGCGACGACTAGAGTGTTCGGTCGAATCCACCCGGACTGTCTAGCCTGCCCAAGAGAAGAATTGGTGCGGACAATTTGTTCGCCAAATCGGACACTACCCGGACACCACCCATAAACTCTAAAGTTTCCGGTCAGATCGGACTGTCCGACACACTCCACCCGGAGTGTCTGACCTGACCGGATTCTCCGGTCCGATTACACCGGAATGTCCGGTCACTGACTGAATCTGGTCCAAGCCGGTTTGTATCAGTTTGAGTCGTACACGTTTAGTTTCGGTTTCTGACCGCCCCAGCCGCCCTTATAAGCCCTGGGATGACACATAGTTAGGGTTAGACCATGTTTAAACTATTTTGGAGTTGTTTGTTTCAAAGAACCTCTGGAATTACCCTGTGATCGAATTATACTACTACAATTGAGTGTGATATGTTGTTCCATTGGGAATTAGTAGATTGCAAACTACCATTCATGGTCGACGGCTGCGTGTGCAAGAGCGTGGTGTTGTGAATATCCCACAGGGTTCGAGAGATGTTGCATTGGCATCAGGGTTCGAGCGGGAGAGTTCATAGCTACAGGCTAGTTATCTATTATCCACCATCACCATCGACAAGTGCATGTTGAGAAGATCGGGCCAACCCATATCACGAACAATGATGGTGTTTTGTAGAAACAAGAGCTCAGGGTCATGTCGAAGTATCATACTTCACTACCTTGCAGTTACAAGGCAAGTTCATCACTTGCTCATGTACTTTGATGTGTTTTCCAAAGTATTTGTAACTTGTTATGTTATCACCTATGTTCAAAAAGTAGTAAAAAAAGAATCTTTTCATAATAATATTAAGTATTGGTTATCATCCTAAGTCATGGTAATTTATTATAGCTACCAATGGAATCCAGGGTTCCATGTGTAGTGAAGTCTATTGGATAGGAATCACTACAAGAAAAGTTGGCTTTTACAATGGATGGTTTTTGTGATTGAAGGCCCATTTTTCGTGATAGAAAATTCTTCCGCGACAGATGGCCTCTGTGGTAAAAGCCCCGTCACCAAAGAATCTACCATGGGTTTTTTCCAACCATGGTGGATCGCATCCTTCAACCATGAAAAATCGTGCCATGGTAGATCGGTTTTGCCAGTCCATTGATTGTTGACATCATGCAAAATGCCACATGGTAAAACGCCATTAATGGCCAGTTACCATCATTAATGGTTGCAAAACCGTGGTGGAAGCCAGGGCCTGCTAACCATTAAGTGGGTCGGGCCACCAGACAAGCCAAATAAGTAGAAGCCCTTTACTGTTAGGTGTTGCTCCGTGGCCCGTGCTGATTGATGGGTCCCATCACTTTGTAGCCCAGCTGACATGGGTATACCCTACAGGTACTCGAGCTTGGTATATACGGTCTGAATACAGCGGAGGCCCATGGTGTCGCCAACGCCCAAATGGAGAACTCGAGTAACCTACAGACTCTCGATTGCTTGAAGAACAAGAAGAAGCTAAAGATAGAAAGTTCAAAGGGGAAAACCCTAACCTATAACCGACTCGACCTGCTACCCGATACCTAGCCTATCTATATAAAGGCTAGGAGGGGGCGGCGAGGAGGACACACGCAACCTTAGTTTCCACAACCCTCGCCAGATTGCATATGCGCACCATTGTAATCCTCGATTCCTTTGATAATTCCACGAGCAGATAAGCAGGAGTAGGGACCTCTACGAGGCCTGAACCTGGGTAAATCTTCGAGTCCCCTATGTGCTTGTTTGCTAGCCGATAGATGTCTCCAGCGCTCCCTCCTTCTCCAAAACCCAAGTCCATAACAATGGGCATTGATGAGTTAAACCCTCGTCACTAGCTGTGACATGTTAACTTTCTGGTCCATTATTGTTTTGGCCTGCGTAATCCTAGATTGGTCTACCACCGTGCGGCCCATTTGCGGCTTGCGCCACATCAGTCTAACACTATTAAAGCCTGCTTTAGGCCCAACACTGCTCATAAAGCCCGCGGTCTGCTGCCCACCAAAGGACCATTCGCGAGAAGGTCTGTTACTGATCTGGCCTTGGCCATTTACTGTTCGAGCCTGCCTGGTACTGTTATGGCCATTCACTCTTCAGGCCTTTTACTGTTGAAGCCTTCTGTTGTTCTGGCCCATAAGGATGAAGGATTTTTACCACATTTCGACCTGCTATGGTTCTAGCCATTTACTGTTCTGGATTTTTCAGTGAGGCCGTTGTTGTTCAGGACTTTTACTGTTCAAGCCTTTCACTGCTCATGCCCATAAGAATGTCATGCCTTTAGCCGCTTTGCGGTCTGCTACTATTCTGGCCATTTACTGTTCATCGAGCCTGTTCATGGTGTTCCTTTCGGCCTTTTGCATGCGATGCCCATTACTGTTATAGACTTTTACTGTTTCAGCATTTCTGAGGCCCACTTTAATTGCAATAATAAAAAAGGTGCGTGTGGACCATCAATGAGCATCATTTACTGTTCATCGTCAGTCCAGTACATTACGGTCCAATACAAAATCCCAATCGTCCTAGGTATGGTACCGCCTATCGCCAGGTAGAGACCGCATCAACTAAATTCCTACATGGCCTATGCGATTTACCTAGATATTACATGAGCTACAAACTTCTAACATTATTAGATATCATCAACAAACTCAAGGGTAAGAAAATTCAGCATTTCAGTTGCCAATCAAGATTGAGTCCATGGGTAGAAGAGTCCCTAGTTTGCTTTCTCAATCTATCAACAACAGCTCCCTTAGAGTGTGACAGCTACAGTGCAAAACCACCTTGAGACATGATCTTGCAGCCCCCTCTTTGGTGGAGATAGCAACAATTGCAATATGAAACTAAGTAATAACAAGTTAATACAACAAACAAGGTATGAAAATAAACAAACATCATCATTATCAAAGAATTCTACATCAAATAAGGCAAACACTAGTAGGGAAAACCTTATAGCTGGATTCCTTACCGCCGGTGAAGAGGTCACTAGGGTCATCGGTAGTAAAGCTATCCAGGCCTTCCTCACGGTACCACCGGCGAAATGAAACAAAGTGGCGCTGTGGCTAGGCAGTTATCGCCGATTTAACATGTTTAACGAAAGGCCATTGTGGGTCATGCTGCTGGATGGGCCGGCCTTTACCGCTGGCAAATAAAGCCCTTAGGCACCGGGGGTACGATGGGCTCGATGGGCCACCAGGGCTGAAAAGTAAGTTGTCCTTGACGAATTTTGCATTGGGGCACTAGGAATAAGTGTGGTCCCCACTTGTAAGTTCTCACCCATTGAAAAATCCCCAATCCCCACTCGATCCCTCGCACATGAACTCTAGCTAGCCATGCACTGCCACCCCCTCGATCTCTCTCTTGGGCGCACCATTACCGCCGTTGTGCCCCGCCACCCCTCGCTCCGTCATCGTCATCCCACATCCCCCTCACTATTGCCATCCGCGCCCATCGCAGTCCATGGAGGAGAAGGTCATGGAGGTCTGCCCTCCGTCGTCCGCCCGCCGTCATCGTCCGTGTGCTCGTCGTCGTCCTTTTCTCGGTGGTACATTGCCCTCTCCCCTCTCTCCCCTATCATCCCTAACTGTAACTACCTCGGTAAATTACGCTCCTAGTACAAGCCTGGATGATCAGAAATGGTTGAAATAGTACGGTGGGGACCAAATGCCACTCACAGGTAGACCTTTCGGCCGTCCCAACCATTTCCAAACATCAGGACAAGAACGGGCGGCGTAATCGGCAGGCGAAGGGATCAACTACATACACAAATGAGTATGTATGCAAGCCACCATACAATAGTACATCAGAGCCATTCCATCTAAAAAGAAAGGAAATATAGCAACGCCATACGGCAAGATCCAAATATCCTAGGTAGATATAATAGTGTAGGATATCTCCTCATACATCAATCAACAGAGTATCAAGCGGAAGCGGAAGACAAAATCCGAGTACGGATAAGAAGCAAATCGGCATAAGATGCCCCATAAATAAGCACATCCCGCCCACAGATCTCACGGATCCCCTGCTCCTAATCTCTACACCGAATGATCGTTGCCCACATCGTCTGCCTCTTCCGCCCAAGATCCCTCTTGAGAGTGTACTGCTCATCGAACCAATAATTTATCGTGTGAGACCCTAGGGGTACTCAGCAAGTCTTTATGCCTCTAAAGGGGACACAACCTGGGGTGACACAATTGCAGCAAAAGATAAACCCTAGCAATTCTATAGAAACTCGCAACCCATCCGCCTAACCAGAGATAGACGGATGTCCGTGAATTAATAACAACAGTTATAACGGTAATCTTAACAGATCCATCCTCCTCCTCGCTTACCGACGAGGAAGCGGACGAACACCCCATCCGTTGGCAGTTTTATTATCCATTCCATGAGTGTTGCACTATTTACTAGTCAGGTACCTAGTCTAGTCAAATTAGAAGCGGTACTTTAGTTATGCTTGTCTATGATCGAGAAACGCTCCAAGTCGTCCATAACCGCGACACGGCTTTTAGAAAGTTTTACCATAGGGTGCACAAATAGCAACACACACTCGATATGCCTCGGAAAAACCAAATCAAAACCCAACGAGACAGTCACGACAAAGCAATTACAGGATTCAGAAATATTTCAAGGGGCCACCCCATTAAGCTACCCGCAACGGTTGCCGGCTCACGACGTATTCAAGGTTTGTGGCCGGTCAGAAACGATCGGGAACCCGAAGTGTGACTGGCTTGTCGACAGCTAAAACGGTCAGACCTAACAAAGACAAAAAAGACTCGCACAATTTAAATAAAGCAAGAAAGCATGGCATAAGTACAGGATAGTAAATAAAACCTCAAACTAGTTTGTGGCCCCAAGAAATAAGAATGAATCAAGCTCGCTCAGGGGTCCAAAAGGCCTCCGGATGTGGATAGCGCGAATAATCTTGGAACAGGAATCAAGTACTGGGTCTTACGGACACAAGTGAGCCTGAAAACCAAATAGCTTAATATGGGTCACCGATGCCACTTTCATTAGTTATCCCATTACTACTCGGTTCGTTGTATAGGCACCTCGTTATCCATCGACACTCACATACCCTACACATGTCGTTTCTACGACTCGCATGGCTCAAACAACTCCTGTAGTAATGGCTCATGGGATGGAGGAACAAGCTTCGGTGGGGTTTAAAAGTAAAGGCTATGCAATACTTGGGATTCAATTTAATGCAATCGCGACTCAATGATGCAAGAATAAGATAGAGGCAATAGGTACTGTATGTATGCAAGAATGTGGTAGTGCTTGCCTGGCAGCTCAGTTGAAGCAAGGAATGGATCTGGTAGTCCTGGTTCTCTTGATATATCCCCCTTCAAGCCATTTATTCAAGAAGAACCAAACAAACAAGGGCCAACATAAATAAAGTGCGCAAGCATATGAATAAAATGCTTCAAGCAAACAATCATGCCATGATGATTGATGCACAATTTGCATGGCATTAAGGTAGCATGGCATGGGTGAGGTGTGGAAACAATAGTAAAGCATTTTATTTAGTTTTGGCCCCAATTTATTCTCATATTAGTTGCTGTATACTTTATATTAATATGATGCATGCCTCAATTCAAACCATGGAAAGCATAAACAGAAAGGTCTCGTCGAGCTAATCATTTTAGACATATCATTTGTTGAATTTGGAGTTATAAAACAAAAGTTATTAATTATTTAAGTCAAAAGGGCAATTTGTTGTAATTTAAATAATCTTGGAATTTTAAATGTTCAAAATATATTTTGGAGGCCATATATGAATTCCTCACATTTTTCTGATTTGAAAGCATATATTATTTGTATTAATTGGATTAATATTTTAAAAGTTATTTAAAATGTAAATAAATTTGAATTTGAATTAATTTGGAAAAGATTTGAATTTAAACAGATAGACTGAATTACTTTTTATACCCAGACAGACTCAGCCACTAACGCTGACGGGTGGGGCCAAGGTGACTCAGCAAAACAGCGCACAGAAAAGGTTTTGTCACCGCTGGTTGAGCTAGCCCTAGAGGATGACAGGTGGGGCCACCGACTTCGCAGGCCCACGCGACAGCGGGCGACCCAGGGGGTGCCACGCGGCGCAGCGAGGGAGCGCGGGTTGAGTACCGAGAAGCGGGGGGCTCTTTTGCAAGTTTGCTCGGCGACTGACTGGTGGGCCAAAACGTACCGCGGGTTAAGCGTAAAAACTAGCAGGGTTAAGGAAAAAGTCCACCGCATCAGGATCTTCTCGCCGAGCGACAGGTCGATGCGCAGATGTGGGCGCGCGCGGGATCGAACCAAGTTGCTGGCGCACGCTACAGAGGCAGAGCCACTGCGGTGGCTTGGGCTAGGTGTCCGCTAGGAGGTTGGGGCCTAGCTAGGGTTTCTGCGCGCTGCGGGGACGAGCAGACGCACGCGACGCCGGCGCACAGAGGCCGTTCGTCGGATGGTCCGCGCACCAGGGCAAGGATGCGACGGCGAGGATGTCAGTGGGGTAGGGTAGCTCACCGAGAGGTGGTTGACGTGGTCGGAACGGGCAGGGAAGCAGGCGATCGACGAGGATGCAGACGGCCGGCTCGGGTTAGGGTTTCGGGGAGGCGCGTTGGTACTGGCGGCTCCGGTGCTCCTTCTCTTCACGGCGCACAGCCGATGCAAGTGGTCACCGTGAGCTTCCCGACAACCTGAACGCCACGCCACCGGCTGGTTCGTGTAGGGAGAAGGAGGCCGACGGTGGCTTGCCGGGGTAGACGGTGGGGAAGGCAGGGAGAGAGGGACAGCCTGGGTGGATCTCGGGGTGGTCTCAGCGAGGCAGAGAGGCGGGATAAGCCGAGGAAGGGAGAGGCTGTGGGGAGGTGGGTGGATGAAAGGTGCTCGGCCTCCTTTTTCTACCTCTCTCACCTCACGTGCCTGCAGGAGGTAGGTGGCGAGAGGCGTGTAGATGGGGACGCCCAGTAGGGTAGGGTGAGGCAGGAGGGAGGCCTGGGTAGAGGGGCCCTTGCAGAGAGAGCGAGGGGAGGTGTGGCATGGAGCTCGGCTAGGGTTGGGAACTAGGCTGGGTAGAGGGGTATGGCTCGGGGTAGTGGTTAGGTGGCCCAGGGTGGCCAGCTAGGTGAGAGAGAGGGGGAGGCCGAGAGAGAGAGAGGTGGTGGTTACTTAGGGTTAGGGTTTAGCTAGATGGGGGTGATGGGTTTAGATTAGGTGTGGGGGGGGGTTAACGTTAGATGGGGTATGGGTATGGTGATGATGGAGGATCTAGGATAGATGATTAGAGAGAGGGGTGATGGATTAGGGCTTAAGGAGCTTGCATGCTCCACACTTGAACAAGCAAGAAGGTGGTGAGAGAAAGAGAGGGATGTGGTAGTGGTTTAAGCATGATCAAATAAGATCAAGCCAAAAGAAAAGATAGAGGTAGAGATGATCCACTCCAAGAACAAATAAAATCCAAATGACAAGCAAAAGGTGGTGCTTGCATGGGCCATGCAAAACATTTAATGCCATGTTGATACTTGTGAAAACAATATTATTTCATGGCATTATTATTATGCATCCCAAATTATGGAGTAAGGCCCAAGCAAAGGAATTTAGAAAGAATTCCAAGTGGAGTATATGGGGATGATCACATTGGATTATAATTGGGAATTACTAGTGTGTATATTCCACTAGGTAGTTAATAAGCCCACAAAATATTCCAACATGAGCATAATTCCATGATAATCCAAATGGAAGCTAGGAGAAAGGGTCCCACTCACAAGGCAGGCAAAGGTGGCCATGTGGCTCTCATACACCACTATTGTGAAAACAACATGATGCTAAGATGAGAGCATGTGGTAAAAGAATTGGATCCATCACAACCCACATGAGCTAGAGGTAAAACCAATAAGTGCCAAACTCATATTTAGTTGGATGGTGGGATTATAAGGTGGTGAAAGAAAAGGTGGTGGAGTTAATAAGAGATATGCCCCCAACTCAACTTGGGCATTTAAACAATATATCAAGAGCCAAATACAATATCAAGAGGCAAATGCAAATAATAATGCATATGAGATAAGAACCAAACAAGAAGGGGTTTGATATGATGCTCAAATGCAAGGAGGCATGATGACATGAGCATGATATAATGATGATGCAACAATTATATATTTGAAGTAGCCATTATATTACTAGACCAAGTAGCATTACAATTGTTAGACAATTGGGATGCTACACTAACCTGAGGAAGTAGTTAGTTCATCAGATCAGATTAGATTAGTTAGTTCATCGGCCGAGTAGTTAGTTCATCGGATTGGGTAGTAGTTATTTCATCAGATCGGATTAGATTAGTTAGTTCATTGGCCGAGTAGTTAGTTCATCAGATTAGATTAGATTAGTTAGTTCATCGGCAGAGTAGTTAGTTCATCGGATTGGGCAGTAGTTAGTTCATTAGATCATCACTATATTTGTTTTGGGCAGTACTTAGTTTTGCATTCTATCAAAGAATCAGATCAAGGAGTAATCAGATTAGGTGCTAGTTGTTTTTACATTCTGTCTAAGAATCAGATGAAGGAGTAATCATATTAGGTGCTAGTTTGTTTCTACATTCTGTCTAAGAATCAGATCAAGGAGTAATCATATTAGGTGCTAGTTGTTTTTACATTCTGTCTAAGAATCAGACTAAGGAGTAATCAGATTAGGTGCTAGTTGTTTTTACATTCTGTCTAAGAATCAGATCAAGGAGTAATCAGATTAGGTGGTACATGTTTTTGCATTCTGTCTAAGAATCATTGTATTGTTTCCATACTATTTGCTAGTAGATGTCTTAGTAATCAGATCATGCTGTCAAGAACTCACTAATGTGCACACTCTTGAGTAATCAAATCATGCTGTCAAGAATTCACTTCTCTGTCATATTTAAATTAGCTAGTGGTTTTTTTTAAATCTAAGAATCATTGTATTGTTTTTACTTGTACACTATTTTTGCTAATATATTTGCTTATCTGTTTAAGTAGTATGTCACAGTCACAGCTGAAGTACTGCGGTGTGTATAAGAATCCAACGAGGATCCCCACTTGAGAGGCTAAGATTACCGTCGATGGGGTTAAGCGCCACCTTGGGACATGGCGGTCCCCCGAGGAGGCAGCACGTGCCTACGACTACATGGTAGTCCAGGACTTCGGGGCGAAGGTGATCCTAAACTTCCCCTAAAGAACTATGTTTACTTTAGACTTATCTTGCTAAGACCACTATGTTTACTTTAGACTTATCCTGCTAGACTTTGTCATATATATTACTTATCCTGTTAGACGTGGATCAACTACTTCTCATATATTACTTATCCTGCTACTTAATTACTTTATCACTATGTTTATTATGCGTCTTCTTTCTAGATAAATATAGAATGGATCAAGTGTGCAACAACTATGCACAACCATTGGGGAGGTGCCTGGACAAGAAGTTGTTGAGGGCAAACCTCTAGGGTGGCCCGATCTTTCACGAATGCCTTTCAAATCGAGGATGGAGTGCGAGGGAAGGAGGGGTGGATGAACACGACGAACTCACCCACGAAGAACACTATGAACACACTCACGCAAAAACCATGATACACACCAATAGCTCATGCCGGTGGTGACTGGTCTGGTGCAATCCCTAGGATCAGCGTCAGGCAGAGGACTCTCTCTCGAACCGGCACGGTGAGTAGGGAGACTCAGTGAGATCTTGACGTCTAGGCAAAGGGACTCCGATTCCTAGGCCTTGTACAATGCGGAGGCACGATGTAAACTCCAACGAGGTTTGGGATATTTGGTGCTCCTTTGTCAAAGGAGCATGAGGCAAGAACTAGATAGATCCACAAGGGGTTTCCACTAATTCCAAATATCATGCCTAGGGTTTACAATAGAGGTGGGGGACTATATATAGGCCAGCCACAAAGTCAGGGGTACTTTAGGGATAATAGATAAGTTCTGGACGGACTAAGGGGTACATGGGCCGAAGGCCCAAAGGCCTTTTACATGCCTGGCATCGCACGGTCCGGAGACTCCGGTGTGGTGGACCGGAGACTCCGGTCTGGGCCAGAGATTCCGGTCGGTCTCCGGTCCATCTCCAGAGTGGCCATCTGGCTATCCTCGAGCTTGATTCGAGGGTCAGACCGGAGGTGGGCTGGAGTCTCTGGGGTCTTCAGGCCAGAGACTTTGGTGGACCGGAGACTCCGGTGTGCACAGACCGGAGACTCCGTTCTGAGCAGCTCCACCAGCTTCTGCTTCATGCCCTGCTCCTTGTCCTCCATCCTTGGGTGCTGTGTTCGAGCTTTGTACCAGATGGTGCATAGAGTAGTTGCATGAAGTAGCACACCATCCAAGGATGTATCAAATTGGCACAAGGAGAGCAGCGAGTTCATCTTAGACTGTAGGAGTTTGGCTCGGGCACGAGTCATGGGTCCACTTGGGGGACTTGTTGGTGTAGATGTAGGAGCGTCCATAGGACGTATGGACGGGCTGCATCAGCTCCCCCTTGGGAAAAAGTCGTCCTCGAATCTTCATGGGTATCACCGGGAACATCTTCATGGTAGGGCGAGAGGTCCTTGACATTGGATGTATTGCTTGCAAGGTACTTGGAGGTAGGTATGTCGATGATATAGGTGTTGTTGTGGATTCTTTTGAGGACCTTGAAGGGACCATATCCTCTTGGCTTTAGCTTGGATTCGTGTTCCTTGGGGAAGCGGTCTTTGCTTAGGTGTATCCACACAAGATCACCTTCTTCAAAGATCATCTCCTTCTTGTCCTTGTTTAACCGTGAAGCTTGGCGAAGGACTTGTTGCTCGATAGTAGCTCTAGTGTATTCATGAAGCTTCTTCATAGCTTGTGCGCACTTCTCAACATCCATGTTGGTGCGTTCATGGAGAGGTAGTGGTAGGATGTCAAGCGCGATGAGGGGCTTGAAACCATAGACGACCATGAAGGGACTCATCTTGGTTGTTGAGTGCTTGGCACGGTTGTAGGCGAACTTGGCATGTGGAATACATTCCTCCCAATCCTTGAGGTTTTTCTTGATCAACACACAAAGGAGGGTCCCAAGGCTTAGGTTGACAACTTCGGTTTGGCCATCGGTTTGGGGATGCGATGCAGATGAAAAGAGTAGCTTGACACCGAGCTTGGCCATGAGGGTCTTTCATAAGTAGCTCATGAATTTGATGTCGCGGTCGGAGACAATTGTTCTTGGCACACCGTGAAGACGGATGATTTCTCTGAAAAACAGATTTGCAACATGTGAAGCATGGTCGGTCTTATGGCACGGTATGAAGTGTGCCATTTTGGAAAAGCGATCCACGACAACAAATATAGAATCATGACCATGCTTAGATCTAGGCAATACTAACACAAAATCCATGCTAATGTCGGACCAAGGTGAATGAGGAATAGGCAATGGCATATAAAGACCATGAGGGTTAGCTTGCGACTTAACTTGAAGACATGTCGAGCATCATTGAACGTAGCGCTTGATGACCCACAAGTATAGGGGGTGTATCACAGTATTTTCGATAAGTAAGAGTGTCGAACCCAACGAGGAGCATAAGGTGCTGGCTAGTGGCTTGGAGCAGGAATTCTCTGTAAATACTGAGCAAACGGATTTTTAGGGGTTTTTGATAATGCAGGAAAATAAAGTACGAGTAAAATAAAAGACAATAATAATAAATGCAGCAAGTGGCCCAATCCTTTATTCAGCAAAGGACAAGCCGGTTGTATTACTTAAGATGACCAAACGTTCTCGAGGACACATGGGAATACCGTCAAGTGCTTTCGCTTCATGTAATTGATTAATCTTCTTTAGTTTGCTAAGTGTTGTGTGGGTTAACCTGTGCTAATGTACCGACCTTCCTAGTACTAATACATACTTGTGATTATACCCCTTGCAAGCATTCGCAAGTACAAGAAAGTAATTAAGGTAGAAACTTAACCACAACTTTAAACTCTAAGACCCTGACGTCTCTTGTGCAATGGTTTCCTAACGGGGGGTCAGGTTTCTATCACTTCGGTAACCCCTACGATTAGTAGCCAAATACAAAATGCATTCCCCTAGGCCCATATAGGTGAAGTGTCATGTAGTCGATGTTCACATGACACCACTAGAAGAAGTATACCACAACTTAAATATCAAACCATTGAATCTTTCTTAACAATATTCCACTACTAACAACATGACTTCTCCCATGTCCTCAAGAACAAAACAAACTACTCACAAGACATCATATGGATCATGATCAAAGATGAAATAATGATGTGTAACAATCTGAACATAAACAATAATTCAACGGTTCACTCAATAGCATCAACTACAAGGAGTAATCAACATCGGGAAAGTTTCCCCTAAGAACTATGCAAGATTCAACCTAATTGTTACAGCGGTATGGAGGTGGTGATGATGGTGCTGATGGAGATGATGGTGGTGATGATGATGATCCCGATGAAGTCCAGCTTGATGATGGTGTTGATGGCGATGATCTCCCCTCTCCGGGAAGGAAATCCCCCAGCAGAATTCTGTCTGCCGAAGAGATCTTTCTCTCTCGGTGTTTTCCGCCCCATAGAGGCGGCAGAATCTTTCTGTGGTCGCTCCCGAGTCTTAGGGTTTCAGGAGGATAATATACGCCAGAGGGGAGAGCCAGGGGTGGACCAGGGCGACCACACCACCTGGTGGCGCAACCTAGGGTGGCCCACGCCAGGGGGTGGTGTGGGCCCCCTATGTCCCATCTCCGCTTCCCCTTCTGGCTTTCTTCATCTTCTGGAAAAATAGGATTTTCCATGTATTTTCCTGGATTTTCTGATCTTCACGAATTTTGCCTCCAAACAGCACCTTTTCCATCAGAACCCTGACTATAGCGGTCCATGCTCCAAAAGTCATCAACCATGCAAAAACAGATGAAATAACATAAGTATCATCTCTTAATATGAAATATATCAATGAATAACAGTAAATTATGATATAGAATAGTGATGGAAAATGGACATATCAGTGCTCCACATCACGCTTCATCTTGGGCCAAAAGTAGTGAGTGGAGATCATGTCCAATGTCTTGTCGCGGCCAAAGTCACCCATGATGCCTCCACCATGAGATTCTTGGATAAGCAAAAGTTGGAGGGATGACTTCAGAATGCAAAGCTTGTTTTTTTAAAGAGAAATCATCAACTCCTTTTTCAATGGAGCACTTTGCGAAAATTGTTTCAAAGAACGGGTCGGAAGCATACAAAGATTTTATTTCCTCAAGACCCAACACGTTGATTTCAAGTCTCGTAAGAAGGCTTGTGTGCTTGCGAGACAAAGCATCCGCAACTACATTATCTTTGCCCATCTTATACTTGACAATGTATGGAAAAGACTCCATAAACTCAACCCACTTAGCGTGTCTCTTACTCAAGTTAGCTTGTCCTTTGAGATATTTCAACGACTCATGGTCGAAATGTATGATAAATTCCTTGGGCCATAGGTAGTGTTGCCAAACTTGAAGAACACGAACTAAGTCAAAAAGCTCTTTGCCATAGGTGTGGGATCCTCAGGCCTCCACCGACCTTGCCCCTTCGCCTATATATTCCCCCTGGGATGAAAACCCTAAGTAGAAGATCAGAATTCCACGAAAAGTTCCACAACACCGCCGCCACCGAAGAGGAGATTCGGGAGATAGAAGTCTCTCTGTTCCGGCACCCTACCGGGATGGGGAAGTGCCCCTGGAGCCATCTCCATCGACTTCACCACCATCTCCATCACTGTTGCTGACTCCCATGATGAGGAGGGAGTAGTTATCTCTCGAGGCTAAGGGCTCTACCGGTAGCTATGTGTTCATCTCTCTCTATGCATGATCTTATGAGATCATGAGCTTTGTAATCTATAGATCTATTCTGCTGCTCAAGTGCTTTAATTAATCTCTGCTTATCCCACCACGTGTGTGAAGTTGACAGTGTGCACACCGTGTGGCACTTTGGCTAAGGTTACAAAAATACTTATTATGAGTATAATTTGTGTTGGATGTCTCTATGAGATTGTGGTCTTTGTTGGAACCATCTAGCGCTCATAGTGAGGGGTTATCTAGATGGGGAATGTGAACTTTAAGGTGTCTGTTATAGCCCTACATCGTCTAACCGGAGAGTAGTTCGGGGTAGCATAATGAAGAGAAGATATTTATATGAGAGTGTCCACTAGTGAAAGTATGATCCCTAGGCCTTGTTTTTAAGCATTGAAATACCGTTTACAATCAGTCTTGTTACATGTTTGCTTGCTACCACTCTTATTTCAGATTGCAATTATCACTTATAAGCATCCATATTACTTGTATTTCACTATCTCTTCGCCGAATTAGTGCACATATACACCTGACAAGTGTATTGGGTGTGTTGGGGACACAAGAGCCTTCTTGTATCTTGATTGCAGGGTTGCTTGAGAGGGATACCTTTGACCACTTCCTCCCCGCGTTTGATAAACCTTGGGTGATCTACTTAAGGGAAACTTGCTGCTATTCTACAAATCTCTGCACTTAGAGGCCCAACACTGTCTACAAGAATAGAAGTGTGCGTAGACATCAAGCTATTTTCTGGCATCGTTGTTGGGGAGGTAAGGTAAAAGGTACTCACATGTTCTGGCTACTAAGCTATGTTCTAGTACTGTTGTTGGTGTGTGAGTTCTCAAAGTTATTTCCTTTAGATTCTGAAATTATATCTTTTTGTTTCTTGTTTTTATATTCACTAGTTAGTCTTAATGGAAAACAACAACAAAATTAGAGAGCTTTATAGTATTTATCTTGAGTTAGGACATGAAGTGTTTGAAGCGAAAATTAAAAAACCTATGGAACTATATTTGCATGCTAATAGCAATGTTATTAATATGAATTCTTTGATACCATTATTACTAATGCTATGGAAAAGTCTAAGCTTGGGGAAGCTGGTTTTGATGAGCATTATATTTTTAGTCTCCCAAGCACGGAGGAGAAAATTTACTTTGATGATACTATGCCTCTGATATATGATGATTACAATGATGAGTATGATATTTTCAGTCCACCTCCTATTGAGGAGAAAATTTATTATGATTACAATATGCCTCCTATATTTGATGATGTGAATAATAATGATAGCTATTTTGTTAAATTTGCTCCCACTACGATTAATAAGAATGACTATGCTTATAGGGAGAGTAATAATTATTTTATGCATGTGGCTCATGATAAGAATGTTTTATGTGATATTTATATTGTTAATTTTATTCATGATGCTACTAAAAGTTATTATGAGAGAGGGAACCATGGTTTTATGTATCTCAACAACATTAAGTTTCCCCTCTTTATGTTGAAAATTTTGAAGTTGCACTTGTTTTGCTTTCCTATGCTTGTTGCTTTGTGCTTTCATGACTTGTTTCTTTACAAGATTATTTTTCATAGGAAGTGGGCTAGACTTAAATTTGTTCTATATTTGCTTATAGATGCTCTCTTTTACTTCAATTCATATTTCTTACGTGAGCATCATCGAAATTATCATGCCTATCTTAATGGCTATAAAGAAAGAGCTTTTGGGAGACAACCCATTATATTTTTACTGTCAGTTTATTTTTGTTTTGTTGAGTATTGGAAGTTATTGCCTCTGTAATAACCTCTCCTTATCCTTTTTGCTTGATTTTTGTGCCAAGAATAACCTCTAATAAGAGGGAAGTAAGATATAGGGAAGTTGCTGTCCCAAAACAGATTTCTATGCGTCATTGTAAAAAATCCGGAAAACTCTGCATACGTCAGATTGAGCTGTAATTTTTTGTTCTTATGCCTCAGGTTATTACCCAACTTTCGTTAGTTTGCACTTTTCGATTTGAGCAATAGAATATTTTCGAAAAAATCGGTCTTTATCTGCTGGTCTGTTTTGATAGATTTCTGCCATTATTTGCATTTGCCTCTTAATCGGTTTCTTTTTGAGTTCTCTTTGATCACTTGAGCTTTTAGAAGGAACTGCTACAGTATCTTGTGTTTTAATGGAAATTTTACTTGTGTTGAAACTAAACCCAAAGACTTATTATCTTGAATACACTAATGTTGCTAATGAAGATTGTGTGAAGTTTTGTATGAAAGAAGTTTTCAAGTGTAGGGAGAGAATGATGTGATGAGATGAAGTATGGACAAAAGCTCAAGCTTGGGGATGCCACCCATGTCACCCCAAGAAATATTCAAGAACTACAAGCGTTAAAGCTTGGGGATGCCCAGGGCATCCCCTTCTTCATCAATAATCCCAGGTCTTCTTTCAAGTCACTTTATTTTAATTACCTTATGCACTATGTGTTGTTCTTGGAGTGTCTTTGTTTTTAGTTTTATTTTGCTTTCTATGCCGCAATAAGTTGGTTGGATCCCAACACACTTCTTTTGGAGAGAGACACGCCCCGTTATTCATTGCCTAGAACACTCTAGTTTTCACTCTTATTGTTCTATGAGTGTTCTCATTTGCTAGCACTGCATTTAGCTTTAGTTTTCTTATTCTTTTGGCTTAGAACTTTTTAATTCTCCTATGTAGATGGGTGATACATGCTCTCTGGTCTTTATTGATTTATTATCTTTGAGAGTTGTTTCAAATAAATCAATTGGTGTTGGAAAAGAGTAGGAAGTTTGATGACCCACAAGTATGGGGGTGTATCGCAGTATTTTCGAGGGAAGTGAAACCCAATTTATTGATTCGACACAAGGGGAGCCAAAGAATATTTATAAGCCTTAACAACTGAGTTGTCAATTCAGCTGCACCTGGAAACAATCTTGCTCACAGCAGTTTATCAGTAGCAACAGTTTTGTAGTAGGAATAACAAAGTAACAGCAGTAGTAAAGTAAAGACAGCAGTAACAATAGCAAAGAACAAGGATTCGAAAAGGTAGGCATAGGGATGGATGGACGGGCGTTGCATGGACAAGACAATTCACATAGCAATCAGAACATAGGGCAATTGCAGATAAATAAGATAAAGCATCCAAGTACTAGATAATCCTAGGCATGTGTTCCATATATAGTCATACGTGCTCGCAATGAGAACTTGCACAACATCTTTTGTCCTGCCAGCCCATTTGCAGCGGCGCCTCTAGGGAACTACTGGCAATTAAGGTGCTCCTTTTAATAGAGCACCGGAGCAAAGCATTAACACTCTATGAACACATGTGATCCTCACATCAAAGCCATTCCCTTCCGGTTATCCCGATTTCTATCACTTCGGGGCCATAGGTTCTAGACATCAACATGTGTATACAACTTGCAGATAAGACCAAAAACAATACTATCATAATGAATCAATAACATGTCCAGATCTGAAATCATGGCACTCGGGCCCTAGTGACAAGCATTAAGCACAACAAGTCGCAACAAAGTCATAAAGCACTAATAAAAGATACTAGGCACCATGCCCTAACAATCTGATGCCATTACATGAACGATCTCATCCAATCCCTACCATCCCCATAGCCTACAGCGAGGGATTACTCACTCATAGATGGGGGAAACATGGATGGTCGATGGAGAAGCGATGGTGATGATGGTGGCAATGATCTCCTCCAATTTTCCGTCCTGGCAGGGTGCCAGAACGGAGTTTCTGGTGCTGTTTCGTGGAATCTGGTGGTGGCGGCGGAGCGGAACTCCTTCTGGAAAAACGTCGAACCCCTAGAGTTTTTAGGTCAGAAGGCTCCTTATAGGTGAAGAGGGAGACCAAGGGGGTACCTGGGGGGCCCACACCACCCCTGGCGCGGCCTGGCCTGGCCTGCGCCAGCAGGTGGTGTGGCCACCCCCTGGCTCTTCACCGTCTCGTATTATGGCTCCTGGAGTCTTCGGGTGAAATAGGATTTTTGGCATATTTTCCTGGATTTTTCCTGATAGTTGGTTTTCTGCACAAAAAGTAGACACCAAGGCAATTCTGCTGAAAATAGCGTCAGTCTGCATTAGTTGAATCCAAATCACACAAGTATAGAGGAGAAACAATAGCAAAAGTGTTCGGGAAAGAAGATATGTTTTGGACGTATTAAAGTTTCATGCTTATAGTGGTACAAAAGGAAGCTTGTTTTGACTGTGACTTAGACTTTATCATGTCATGCTAGATGTTGCTTTGACCATATGCATAGTGATTATTGTTGTAGCATGACTTGTTTCAAACAATTGAGATTGCTTAATGTGCCTTGAAAGAATCATGCGTTGTTTTAGCATACAAAAGCATAATATTGTAGTATTCTCCTTTGATGCTTTATTTGGGTTGACTTGGCACATGCTTACACCATGTTAAGACTATGAGCCAGTCACCTTTGCCTATGTGATCATTTAGTTTTTGACTTGTAATATCACTTTATTCTTTAATTAATAATGTTTTGTCGCTTTGCATGATTATGGCCATTATTGCTCTCTTAGTTGGTCGCTCCCAGTCTTTTGCTAGCCTCCACCTGTACCACGTATGAGTTCCACTCATGCATCCAACCCCCAAGAAAACCAAGTTATTCCAAAGAGTCCACTATAAATTCCTATGCGTTATGTGTTACACCATTCCAAGTATATTCATGTTTTTATCTACCTTCCAAATTAAACTTGTTATGTGAAAATTAGTGATTAAAGCTCTCACGAACTTGATGGCACACTTTATTTTCTTGCACTTAATAAACTTGAACCATTGTGTCCATATATGTTGCTTATATGCTTGCACTTTATAAGTTGTGAATTAGCAGAACCATGTACCATGTCACGACCTAGGCTCAGGGTTAGACAAATAGCAGATAATCATCTGACATAAACCTAACCTCGAGCTAGAAGCGCGTAGGGAATAATTCGGTAACATTACTGAACATACAAACGATACATTATTAAGGTATGCTGTTAACAGAGCTGCATACAAGTATTACAAACCAGGGGTCAAAGACCCATCAAACACCAGGCAACAGAAGCAAATAAGTTGTTCTAAACAACAAACTTAGCAAAGGGCCTAAGAGTCCATAAAGATAAGCAAACGACCCTTCCATAGATCCTAGGCTGCTTCCCGGGAACCCTAACTACTCGTCGACGTCAATGTAGAAACCACCTTCAGTTGGAGTAGCTTCATCTGTAGAAAAACATCAACAAGGCAAGGCTGAGTACAAGATGTACTCCGCAAGACTTAATAACCTACGGTACATGCTTGGTTTAGAAAGGCTTTCTGTGGTTACTTTGCAAAAGCCAGTTTTGTTTTGAAAACAAGTGAGAGAAGAGGCTCGCCTAATTAGATCATTTCCAAAATAGGTAGGAAGACTACACTCTAGCTCTTTAAGATCGCCTTCATCATCACCTGAGAACCTTTCAACTTGGAATACCCCCTCAAAGAACCCGGAGGAAGTAATTCCAGAACACTCATTAGTTGCCAAGTTTTAACATTGGTTATAGTTATCTATGATCGTCACGTCCATTCCCAAGTCGTCCATAACCGTGGACACGGCTTTTCGAGAAGATTATTACCCTGCAGGGGTGCACAACTTTATCCACACGTACCAACTGACTCTTAATACAAATTATTAGCCCTCTTCCTTGGAAGGCCGGTAGAGGGTGGTTGACCACGGCCTTTACCTTTCTTTCGCCAAGACCATGAGTCACTCCCAAAGGAGATGCCGTCGTAACGGGCCAAGTCTCGAAGCTGGTCCCTAGCGATGTGCGCAGGGTTCAAGATTACGGAGGCCGTTCCTCTCTTGTTCTTGGCCACGCTTACCTACCTATATGAATGCACCTCCAACGCCTCCTTCGAGAACAACCAGAATGCTTATGTCGAATGGAATGCCCGAACTATGTGACTCATGGAATCTACTAGACAAGTTAGTGAGTCGAGGGGATTTCTAGGCCCCCGTGTGGTTGTACGCTCGTCTTGGTTCAAGAGGCAAGAACTCAGGTCCTAAGGGTGGCTAGCATGGGACTACAAAAACCACACCCAACGTGGCCTCCCATACCTGCCTTAGCATTTTTATTAACCATCTCCGATCATATCTCAACATCCTATCAAACTAGGTTCATCATATCTCCGATGCATCATCTGGATGGATCGGTCATGCATATGAAGGGGTTATTTTGTTCTCCTAAATAAACTTGTCGTGTAAGTTGCTTAACAATGCATGACTATGAGTCTATTGGATAGATCTTATTTTTCTGACCATTTTGATATATTATTTGTATTTTTCTAACTTAAAATGAATTACTTATGATTTCCCATTTTTAATCCATTTTAAATCATTTTTAAAACAATTAAACAGTTTTTGATATTATTAAATATCTTACAACCTGGACCCACATGTCAGGTATTTGATCATTTCATAAAATATTTCCAAAATTAATAAAACCCTGACAGACTGGGCCCACATGTCATATTAATAATTATAGAAAACATTTAATATAAAATAAAAGGGCACTTATTGCATCATGCTGACGTCATCATGACGTCAGCAATGGGAATGCCCACTGCTGGGGTTCGAATCTAGCGCTAGGGCAATGCGGGGCTGCAGGAGGGGGCGTGTTCGACTCAGCGTGCCGTGCTGAGCCAGCCAGCGGTGGCGCCGCCAGGAAATGGTCGCCGGAGCACCGCTTCCGACGAGGATGAACAGCGGCGGCTGCGGTTGCTCGGCGGCAGGGCGACATGGGGCGAGAGGGAGAGATTGGAGGGCACTGGAAGGTGCAGGAGCTCACCGCGAGCGTGAAGGCGAGGTCGTCGAGGCGAGGGGAGCTCAGGCGGAGGAGAATCAATGGCGTGACTGCAGCGGCCGACGATGAGGAGGAACTCGATTCCGGTGAGGTAGGACCTTCCCAGCTTGCGCGCTTCGAAAGGGAGACCGAGGACAGCGAGGTGGAGCTCGTGGAGGTCTCAGAATGGCGAGGGGTGGTCGGTAATGGCGGGGACAACAACAGCCGGCGAGCTAGGGTTTCGGGATCCGGCTGGAAGAGGAATAGAGAGGAGGAAGAAGAAGAACTGGGCACGACTAGGGTTCTCTGCAGTGGCGGGCGGTCTTGAAGCGCACGAAGCGCTTTGGCGGCGCATCTTGGTTCGGCCAAGCCGGCCACAAGCATACATCGACAATGAGGCAAGGATTCGTCGTCGATGAAGACGACATGGTGCGAAACGGTATTGGGTCGGTTGGGCTACGACTGGGCCAGGCTGAGCCGGTTGTGGGCGCGCGTGAGCGGCAGAGAAGAGGAGAAGAGAAGCTGGGCTCAACCTAGTTAGGCTAGGGTTAGTTTTTTTATTTTAGAAATCTTTTTCTATTTAGTTTTTTCTCTCTTTTCTCTTTGTATTTTCAAACCCTTTTCTGTTTTGAACATTTTTAATATAACAGAGGTTTGTAAAATGCAACAAAAACACTCAGGGGCCATCTTATTCAATTTGGGCTCCAAGCTTTTGGTATTTTTCGAAATTCAAAATATTTTGAATGAATTTCAGAGGAGGAGGGAAATTAGGGTTTAGGGTTTTGTTCTCTCTTGATTAGAACCAAGTGCAAGATGTAATGCATGTATGCATTGCTCACAAACATGTTGTTTATTTATTACACATAGAGGTGGTATGTTATAGGGAACGCTTTCAACATTGCACTTATTATTCAGTTGATATCATGTTCTTTTGTTTATGGATCCCCGTGGTGTGAAATAAAAGGGGAGCTTGTAAGCTCATGGAGTTTGTATGTCTGTTAGAGAAATGCCTGGGCGGCTAGCCTAAGCCATGCCTAATCATGGTGGAAACTTGCAGCATAACCATAGTGAGCATTCTGTGAAGCATCCTCAATAAAAACCTATGCAAATAGCAAATAAAAAGATTGCTGAGCTGCTCACTGTCTGTCACCTTGTCATTTTGATATGGGAAAGCTCCTGTGTCATGGGGTAAGGGGTACCCCATTGGCGGTTCTCCATGATACACATGTACTTACAATGACAAGAACTTCCTTGTGACTAAAGTTGAGTAGCATGAGGTTCGGTAGTCGTAAGCAAAGGGCATGAGATTTTCAACTTATAACTTGTCAAGCATATCCTCATATTTGTGTCACTTTAACCTTAATCACCTCAAGATGCTTATGATAGGGGCAATGAGAGCTGAAAGCTAATAAGTACCATAATTTTTGGAAGCTCTTTATGAAACTTGAAATCTCTGCTTCCCTCTATGAAGGGCCTTTCTTTTTTACTTTTATGTTGAGTCTCCATCTTCTATCTTTAAGCACCAATTGAGAGAGCATAGTGGTCATTCTGAGTTTAATGTGCATTGTCCCAAAACTTGTTGATTGATTCATAACTTTGATATTGCTTGTTCTTAAATGATTTGTATCTAGTCACCCTTATCAACTTTGAAGGTGTCCTATGCATTTATGTTTTGCTATACCATGAGGGACAAGCTGAATACCACTCTTATTATGTTTTCGATATGTGAAACAAACAAACATCTTTCAATGCATTGTTATTCATAATCTTTTGTTTGTACCTTTTCATCTTACAACATAGTTGCTATGTCCTATTGTTAGAACTTTATCTTTCATGCTCATGTTTAGAGTACTATGATCCCAGCTATCAATGTTTTACAAATACCTTGATCAAGATTGTGATGGTGCATGTCACCTCAAAAATTATTCTTTTTATCACTTACCTACTCAAGGACGAGTAGGAGTTAAGCTTGGGGATGCTTGATACGTTGTAAACGTATCTATAATTTTTTATGCTCCATGCTTGTTTTATATCAACTTTCTTAAGTTATGTTCACACTTTGAGGTATTTTTATACATTTTTTGGAACTAACCTATTAACAACATGCCACAGTGCATGTTGCCTGTTTTCTGCTGTTTTTGGTATCATAAAAGCTAGAAAAGAAATATTCTTGTAATTGGACGAAACAAAAGCCGAAGTTCCTATTTTTGCCGACACGAGACGGAGCCCAAAGCAGAGACGAAGGAGGGCCAGGGGCTGGCCACACCATATGGTGGCGTGGGTACACCCAGGCACACCTCCAGAGGGTGTGGGCTCCTCAGGCCTCCACCGACCTTGCCCCTTCGCCTATATATTCCCCCCGGGACGAAAACCCTAAGTAGAAGATCAGAATTCCATGAAAAGTTCCACAACACCGCCGCCACCGAAGAGGAGATTCAGGAGATAGAAGTCTCTCTGTTCCAGCACCCTACCGGGATGGGGAAGTGCCCCTAGAGCCATCTCCATCTACTCCACCGCCATCTCTATCACCGTTGCTGACTCCCATGATGAGGAGGGAGTAGTTATCTCTCGAGGCTAAGGGCTCTACCGGTAGCTATGTGTTCATCTCTCTCTATGCGTGATCTTATGAGATCATGAGCTTTGTAATCTATAGATCTATTCTGCTACTCAAGTGCTTTAATTAATCTCTGCTTATCCCACCACGTGTGTGAAGTTAATAGTGTGCACACCGTGTGGCACTTTGGCTAAGGTTACAGAAATACTTATTATGAGTATAATTTGAGTTGGATGTCTCTATGAGATTGTGGTGTTTGTTGGAACCATCTAGCGCTCAAGGTGACAGTGAGGGGTTATCTAGATGGGGAATGCGAACTTTAAGGTGTGATGTTATAGCCCTACATTGTCCAACCGGAGAGTAGTTCAGGGTAGCATAATGAAGAGAAGATATTTATATGAGACTATCCACTAGTGAAAGTATGATCCCTAGGCCTTGTTTCTAAGCATTGAAACACAGTTTACAATCAGTCCTGTTACATGTTTGCTTGCTGCCACTCTTATTTCAGATTGCAATTACCACTTATAATCATCCATATTACTTATATTTCACTATCTCTTCGCCGAACTAGTGCACCTATACACCTGACAAGCGTATTGGGTGTGTTGGGGACACAAGAGACTTCTTCTATCTTGATTGCAGGGTTGCTTGAGAGGGATACCTTTGACCACTTCCTCCTTGAGTTTGATAAACCTTGGGTGATCCACTTAAGGGAAACTTGCTGCTGTTCTACAAACCTCTGCAATTGGAGGCCCAACACTGTCTCCATGAATAGAAACGTGCGTAGACATTAGTGGGCGTCAGTAAACGGCTCAAGCGGCTTCGGCCACCGGCCGGTGTGCACAGTGGTCTTGGAGGCTCAAGCGGCTCCGGCCACCGGCCGGTCGATGATGTAGGTGTTGTTGTTGATTCTTTTGAGGACCTTGAAGGGACCATCTCCTCTTGGCTTTAGCTTGGAGTCGTGTTCCTTGGGGAAGCGGTCTTTGCTTAGGTGTATCCACACAAGATCACCTTCTTCAAAGATCATCTCCTTCTTGTCCTTGTTTAACCTTGAAGCTTGGCGAAGGACTTGTTGCTCGATAGTAGCTCTAGTTTCTTCATGAAGCTTCTTCATAGCTTGTGCGTGCTTCTCAACGTCCATGTTGGTGCGTTCATGGAGAGGTAGTGGTAGGATGTCAAGCGCGGTGAGGGGCTCGAAACCATAGACGATCATGAAGGGAATCATCTTGGTTGTTGAGTTCTTGGCACGGTTGTAGGTGAACTTGGCGTGTGGAATACATTCCTCATAATCCTTGAGGTCTTGATCAATACACGAAGGAGGGTCCCAAGGCTTCGATTGACAACTTCCGTTTGGCCATCGGTTTGGGGATGCGATGCGGATGAAAAGAGTAGCTTGACACCGAGCTTGGCCATGAGGGTCTTTCATAAGTAGCTCATGAATTTGACGTCACGGTCGGAGATGATTGTTCTTGGCACACCGTGAAGACGGACGATTTCTCTGAAAAACATATTTGCAACATGTGAAGCATGGTCGGTCTTATGGCACGGTATGAAGTGTGCCATTTTGGAAAAGCGATCCACGACAACAAATATAGAATCATGACCATGCTTAGATCTAGGCAATACTAACACAAAATCCATGCTAATGTCGGAGCAAGGTGAATGAGGAATAGGCAATGGCATATAAAGACCATAAGGGTTAACTTGCAAGTTAGCTTGAACACATGTCGAGCATCGTTGAACGTAGCGCTTGATGACCCACAAGTATAGGGGGTGTATCGCAGTATTTTCGATAAGTAAGAGTGTCGAACCCAACGAGGAGCATAAGGTGCTGGCTAGTGGCTTGGAGCAGGAATTCTCTATAAATACTTAGCAAACGGATTTTTAGGGGTTTTTGATAATGCATGAAAATAAAGTACGAGTAAAATAAAAGACAATAAGAATAAATGCAGCAAGTGGCCCAATCCTTTATTCAGCAAAGGACAAGCCGATTGTATTACTTAAGATGACCAAATGTTCTCGAGGATACATGGGAATACCGTCAAGTGCTTTCGCTTCATGTAATTGATTAATCTTCTTTAGTTTGCTAAGTGTTGTGTGGGTGAACCTGTGCTAATGTACCGACCTTCCTAGGACTAATACATACTTGTGATTATACCCCTTGCAAGCATTCGCAAGTACAAGAAAGTAATTAAGGTAGAAACCTAACCACAGCTTTAAACTCTAAGACCCTGACGTCCCTTGTGCAATGGTTTCCTAACAGGGGGTCAGGTTTCTATCACTTCGGCAACCCCTACAATTAGTAGCCAAATACAAAATGCATTCCCCTAGGCCCATATAGGTGAAGTGTCATGTAGTCGATGTTCACATGACACCACTAGAAGAAGTACACCACAACTTAAATATCAAACCATTGAATCTTTCTCAACACAATTCCACTACTAACAACATGACGTCTCCCATGTCCTCAAGAACAAAACAAACTACTCACAAGACATCATATGGATCATGATCAAAGATGAAATAATGATGTGTAACAATCTGAACATAAACAATAATTCAACGGTTCACTCAATAGCATCAACTATAAGGAGTAATCAACGTCGGGAAAGTTTCCCCTAAGAACTATGCAAGATTCAACCTAATTGTTATAGCGGTATGGAGGTGGTGATGATGGTGCTGATGGAGATGATGGTGGTGATGATGATGATCCCGATGAAGTCCAGCTTGATGATGGTGTTGATGGCGATGATCTCCCCTCTCCGGGAAGGAATTCCCCCAGCAGAATTCTGTCTGCCGGAGAGATCTTTCTCTCTCGATGTTTTCCGCCCTGTAGAGGTGGTGGAATCTTTCTGTGGTCGCTCCCCGAGTCTTAGGGTTTCGGGAGGATAATATACGCCAGAGGGGAGAGCCAGGGGTGGACCAAGGTTTATATGAGAGTATCCACTAGTGAAAGTATGATCCCTAGGCCTTGTTTCTAAGGATTGAAACACCGTTTACAATCAGTCTTGTTACATGTTTGCTTGCTACCACTCTTATTTCAGATTGCAATTACCACTTATAAGCATCCATATTACTTGTATTTCACTATCTCTTCGCCGAATTAGTGCACATATACACCTGACAAGTGTATTGGGTGTGTTGGGGACACAAGAGACTTCTTGTATCTTGATTGCAGGGTTGCTTGAGAGGGATACCTTTGACCACTTCCTCCCTGAGTTTGATAAACCTTGGGTGATCCACTTAAGGAAAACTTGCTGCTGTTCTACAAACCTCTGCAATTGGAGGCCCAACACTGTCTACACGAATAGAAACGTGCGTAGACATTAGTGGGCGTCAGTAAACGGCTCAAGCGGCTCCGGCCACCGGACGGTGCGCACAGTGGTCTTGGAGGTGAGAGCGTGAGAGAGGCGCTTGGGATTTTTGGGAGGGCAAGCAGGAAATACTGAGAAAAACAGGATTATAGAGGTGAACATTAAAATAATTATGATCGTGCCCTCGAGCTACCGACTTTGGCATGCCCATTTGTCGTCTGAACAATGGGTAGAATGGAAATTTTAAAGTAAAATATTTTTGAAATGGAGGGCTGCAAAATTCTAGGTATGTGTGTGATTTTGTCGCTTGATTGAGATTTTGAATTTGGCTAGCGTCCATCTATATACTGATAGAAAAATGGTACTCCTTGCTGGGAGATTTTGACTCAAAATTTTTAAAATGGTGGGGCGGGAAATGCTTCAAATTCGGTGGGTGATTTTGCCACTCGATTGAGATTTTGAATTTGGCTAGCGTCCATCTATATACTAATAGAAAAATGGTACTCCCTGGTGTGAGATTTTGACTCAAAGTTTTTGAAACGGTGGGGCGGTAAATGCTTCAAACTTGCTGGGTGATTTTGCCGCTCGATTGAGATTTTGAATTTGGCTAGCATCTATCTATCTACTAATAGAAAAATGGTACTCCCAAGTGAGAGATTTTGCCTCAAAGTTTCTTAAACGGATGAGCACGAAATGCTTTGAGATCGGTGGGGGCTTTTGTCGCTCAATTTTGAGATTTTGAATTTGGCTAGAGTCCATCTACTAAATTATAGAAAAATGGTACTCCCCCGGTCGGATATTTTGCCTCAGAATTTTTGAAACGGATAGGCGTGAAATGCTTCGAGATCAGTGGGTGATTTTGCTGCTCAATTGAAAATTTTCCCCCAAGCTACCGACTTTAGCGTGCCCATTTGTCATTTGAACAATGGGTAGAATGGAAATTTTAAAGTGTTTGAAAGGAAGGGTTTAAAATGTTTCGGGGTCGGCAGGAGATTTTGCCATTGGATTGAGATTTTGAATTTGGCTTGCGTCCATCTACTAATAATGGAAAAATGGTACTTCTCCGGTGTGAAATTTTGACTCGAAGTTTTTGAAACAGAGGGGCGTGAAATGCACCTGAGTCGGTGGGGGCTTTAGCCGCTCGATTACGATTTTGAATTTCACTAACGTCCATCTACACTAATAAAAAATGGTAATCCCCCAATGGGAGATTTTGCATCGAAGTTTTTGAAACGGAGGGGCATGAAATGCTTCAAGGTTGGTGGGTGATTTTGTTGCTCGATTGATAATTTGAATTTGGCTAGCGGCCAAGTAATAATAGAAAAATGGTACTCCATTAGTAGGAGATTTTGCCTCAAATGTTCGAAACGGAGGGGCACGAAATGCATCTGAATTATTGGGGGAAATTACCGCTCGATTATGATTTTGAATTTGGCCAGCGGCCAAGTAATAATGGAAAAAAGTTAGTAGTAGACTATTATGCTATCTATTTAGGAATTCAATGTCGAGCGTCACATCTCCTCATCATCCATGACCATATACTTGGACCAAAAATTGGATACCTCTGATTCAAATGATACAGGTGGTAATTTTTGTAGCTTGATTGAAAATTTGAATTTTGCTAGTGTAGAAAAATGGTACTCAATCGGTGGGAGATTTTGCCTCAAAATGTTTGAAACGGAGGGGCACAAAATGCATCTGAGTCGGTGGGGGATTTTACCGCTCGATTACAATTTTGAATTTGGCTAGGGGCAAGTAATAGTAGAAAACGGTATTCGTAGAGGAAAAGCCGAGCGTCACATCAACTGATCATCCATGACATAATTGTGCAGAATATTGGCTACTTCCATTCTAGCTCCGATTCAAATAGGGTACGTGCATGGTAAATGTTGTCGCTCGAGTCGGAATTTTAATTTGGTGATAGTCCAAGTAATAACTGGTCATAGACCGTACTTCCCTCTATTCATGAATCCTACGCCGAGTCACATGAACTGATCATCCATGACCTTGCTCAAATTAGCATTTTATTCCTAGACGGAGGGTACAAAATTGGATACCATGACCTCTGATTCAAACAAATTAAGGGGGAGGCAGGAGGATTTTCCGCGCGACTATGATTGTGTATGTGACTATAGTCCAAGTAATAAAACAGAAATTGGTGTTAGGTCGTACACCATCTATTCATGAATCCATTCAAAGAAAATGTTGAGCTCCGATTAAAAAATGTGGTTCCATTTATCACATGACGCATATGAATATAGTGTACAACCAAGGGCTAATGCATTGTTTTGAGAACCTTATGATCAAGGATCTAGGACAAAGACACTTATAACATAAAGGTATTGTATCATATTAGTACATATTGGTGCATCCATACATAACCAATTTGATCGCACCCACACAAATATTACACAATAATCCAACCTTACAGAATATAAAGCACCAATATTAAGTAGGCTAACAATCCATGGATCACACATTTAGGTAGCATACTACTTCCATATGGGTGCATAATGTCCACAAGTAGTACCTCCGCTCCATAATATAAGGTTTTTTAGCAAGATTTTTAGCTTGCTAAAAAGGTTTATATTTTGAAATAAAAGTAGTACATTATAAGGTATCGTGCAAATTATAGACATGTCGCAACAAGAAAACAACCCAAGTTCATAACAAGTGCAGGCTAATGCACCACCAAAATACTTTCAACATTAGACTCCATTTCACGACCTAGGGACTGCCGTGTGCTAAATACTGAGCATATTCATGACTTTCTGGTTATTTTCTATGGCGTGCTCCAAGAGGATATCAATTACTTCTAATTTGGCGATAAAATGGTCGTTAACTACTTTTAGGGCAGATGATATAACTCATCCAGCTTGGAGTTGTTCCTCTAGAGCTTCAAGATGCAAAGAAATGGACTTGAACTTGCACTTTGATGAGCTCGCTGTGAACCAAACACAACAACGTGTTTTTGGATATAGCACCGCATTGTAGTACCTTTGAAAATAAATCGACACATTGTTTGGAGTTTTTTCTAAATAGTATTTCCCAAGATTTTGCTAGCTCCTCTTTAAATTCAGCCTGAAAAGTTTTCAGTTGATAGACATGTGTAAGAGAAGAGAATTTACTACATATAAACATGTAGACAGGTTTGGGATGTGCATGAACTACTATAATTACCATTGCTGATTACACTTTAGTAAAAAGATCATATTGTCATGTATCTTTTTTTGATGTCACTTAATAACAGGACTAAAAATGTGGCTCCCTGTGTGTAAACACTGTGAGGTGCATGATATGTCAACTGTTTGTACAACTGAAAACTGAAACTGACTTTAGTTGCAAATCATTAAGATAAATGAAAACAAAACTGAGAAGCAGTCCAAGCAAGGTTGCTTATCAAACTTAAACATACAAATCACTTCAAATGCAACATCACAGAACACGGAGAAGGCTTACAACTTTCTTTACAATGACACCATATCTATTCTTCTGGCTTGCCTCAAATTTTTCTAGCAAAGTCAACTATTTTTTTGGATCACCGTTATACTTCTCCTGCAACTGGAAGAGCAAAAATAAATTGCATCATGTGGTGTAAACAGAGGATGAAAAGATAAGATGCATCTAGATTCCACAACATCAATTACATACTTATTTAAAATATACCAGTATAAAACAACATGTCCTTACCAATTGGTAGAGGTTCCCAATTATGCTACTAGATCCTGTAAGACTTAGTACTCGTACTTTATTATGGCTAGAATAGTTCCTGTGGGTGATGGCCTACAAAAGGAGACTTGTAAGACACAGGCATAAATAGGAATTGACAATGCGATCTAGTCTCACAGTCTTCTTAAAGCATAACTCATTCTTTTGATCAAGCCAGTGGTGGCGAAGATTGCCCCACTGATAGTCAGTCATGTGATCCACAGGAGATGTTCTTGTAACATCCTAAAAACATTTGCCAGAGAAGTGTTGCTTCTTTAGCCTATGGCACTGTGGGCGCAAACATGCGGAGAATATTTGTCGTGGTGGTGTCACGGCAGATGACATGGATAGGCTAAAGGTGGGGACTAATATGCGCTAGGGGAATCCAGGGAGGGATAGTAGAGTGATTCTCTACACAGAAGCTTTGTATTGATGTTCGATCTCCAAGATTACAGGTGCTCCTCGAGCTGTATTGACAAGAGGAGGAAGAAGAAAACTCTCTTACTCTTGTCTACCAACTAGCCCCAGAACCCTAGAATTCGCCTTGCTATGTATCTGAAAAAGACCCAACCCCCTTACCAGAACCCCAACCCCCCCCCCTTATATAGAGGTGGTTCGGTCCTGGTCTAGGGCATATGTGGAGGCATATTCCTAAGAATATGCCCCCTCCCAAAGTAGTAACCCGATAGGGGTGCTTTTCCCCCGCGTCACACTTGCTTTAGCGACGTAGCCTCTGCGGCGCCACACCACCGACGTGAGCGTCGTCACCCTTGTCGGCCACGATCCGGTGGTCCTGCCCTTGCTTTATTCGCTCATCCAGTATGCACCGGACCTTCTTTTTTGACCAGAGAGATTCCTTCCTTCTCCTAGAAGCCAAGCGAGGATCCGGATCACACTAGATCCAGCCACACCTGTTCCTGCATATAGGTTAGACAAGCATTTCTGACTCACTCCTTGAGTCGGACGTGACAATGTTAGGCGACCCCCCTGGTCCGGGTTACTCCATGATCCGGCCTTCCTTGAGGTGACTCGGCCAGCAACCGCTTTGACCTTGCCGAACCTCGGCTAACTCAGCCCTTATACCCCGGAGTGACCCTACCCGGGGTTATCCCCCCAACATTAGTCCCCAAAGCTGGTGCGGCCTTAGCAGCCTCGGTCACTAAGGCCACATCAGGTTCATTCGTATCTAAACTTTGGACGTTTTAGTTCCGGGTTGACTTCTTGTCTCGGATTATATGGATTTATGTTCCCTTCGCACGATCCAAGTTTTCACTTGCCGGCCGGGTCACCATTTTGGCTCGGATCCTATGGTTTTACTTTCCCTCTGCACATTTCAAGTTTTCACCTGCCGGCCGGGTTACCATCGTGGCTCAGATCCGGGCCTTGCTTCCTTCTCTCGTACGCCAACCCACGTAAAGGTTAATCATTACGTTGCCTCATTTTAAGGGCCAGCACAGCAACCGCCGCAGTAAATGTCAGTGATTACCGTGCGGGGGTTACGTCACGTCTGTCTTCTCGTTTACCGTAACTGCATGTCGTGTCATGGGATCATATTTACTCTGTGGCCCCCAGTGTGGCTTCTCTCTGATTGGTCGACGCTGGTGATACACAGCCACACCATGTGGCTCTCCAGCGCAGCACGATCCCACTCGTTGATTACTGGGGGCGGTTAAATCGGGGAGGGGCACGCTCCTTAGCACTTTTCCATCCCCGCGCCCCTCGCCCGTTCCTCTTCTTCTTCCTCGCAACCGCGCCGCCGCCAGTGCCCGTTGCAGTAGCTCCGCCACCGCACCTTCTCTGTGCCTCCGCACCGCAGCCACCGGTGCACTACTGCTTAGCCACGGGTCCTCGTCATTCTAGACCGCAGAGCCCCGCTGCCGCCAGCTCCAGCGAGGACAGCGGAATCGAGATGACGGAGGAGGAGCTCATCATCGTCGAGCAGGAGATGGAGGAGGACGCCGGCGCGGCGGACCACGGCACGTGGGCCGGCTCGTGGGTCTGCGAGGACGACATCGACTGGCTGTACCGGACCCGGCGTATTCCCGCCAGCGTCGCTGCTCGTCTCCCCTCCTCGGAATTGGCCCCCTCACCCAATCCGGGTGAGTTTGTTGTTTTCCTATCCCATTTCCAACGGGGATTTGGCCTTCCGGTGAGTGACTTCTTCCGGGACTGGGTCCGGACCTATCACCTGCAACCACATCATCTCCCGGCGAACGCCATCACCTCTCTGTCTGCTTTCGTTTCTTCGATCGAGGGCTACACCAGACTATGGCCCACAAAGGAGTTGTGGATCCGGTTCTTCGGCCTCCGTCGCAACGTCGTCCCCAACATCCACGTTGAGTCGGAGGACAAGCAGCTCACTCAGTACGGAGCTGCCTCGATCTCGCCCCGGAGGTTTTCGATCTTTCCCCAGGTCACCGGGCTTGATTCCTACAAAGGATGGGCTCGGACCTTCTTCTATGTCCGGAACGAGGGCACCGAAGACTTGATCCGGTTGCTGCCCTACGCTCCGGGTCCCCCGGACACGAATTTCTGGGAGGAGGTCGACAGAAAACCTACAGCTCTGGCCAACCAAGTAAACAAAAGGTTTGCGGAGCTGAAGAAGCTTGGATTGTGCAACGAGGATGCCATGATCACATTTGTGCGCAACCGAATCTCTCCCCTCCAACGGCACACTCACAAGTTGTGCCACATGAGCTTCAGCCGCGACCCCAACCGAACCTCCTCGTTCGAGTTGAGCAATACGGAGATCTTCCGCTGGGTCAAGGCTCTTTTCACCACCCATAAGGACTTCTCCGCCGAATGGACGTGGGGAATCGAGCATTACTGCCGTGATAGGCTTCCTCCCGCGGTAAGCTTCGCGGGGTAAATTTATTTCGAATCAATTTAATGTCGGTTCTTATCATATTTTTAGCTGTTTTTAGCTGTTTCTCCAGCAAACCCTCGAGGATGGCCCGGATCCGACCCTTAAGTGGGCCCCGGACCAAGAAATTCTGGATGAGGAGGAGCCGGACCAGGAGATGTTCCTCCCCACAACCGATGCCACCAAACGACCCAGCGGTAAATTCTCTTCTCTTAGAGATTGGCCCGACGATGAGGATGACTCGGATATCGATGTGATTGAACCCGTTGAGGCCGTCCCTCTTTCTTTTGCCTTCCCGGCATCAGCTAACCCCGGTGGGCACATCCACGAGGATTCTCCACTTGCCACGGGCGAGCCTGTTCTGGTGGCGTCAAAGAAGAAGCGCGGATCCGCGTCAAGTTCTTCTTCTGAACCTTCTCAGCCTTCCAAAAGGCAAAAGAAGGCCGGAGACAAGACTGCCTCCAAACGGGAAGGCAAAGCCCCGACACGGAGGGCCCGGAAACCTAAGGAGGCCGAGACCTCGGATGCGTAAGTTCTTTTTCACTACGCAACACACTTCTCCCTGCATCGAGGTAATTTCACTCCTGACATTATTTTCTCTTACAGGGCTCCTGTGGAGGTCCCTCAGAGCGGATCGAGCATCTCCTCTCCTCTTCGGTCTAGTCCTTCCCCTCCCCGTGACGATTTAGTCACACCCCGAGCCCTATTCCGGAGGGCTCTGCGGCCGCTCCGGGTTCCGCAGTACCTCCTTCAGAGGGACGCGACCTCGGATCAGGAGGGGTCGGATCGGCCGAGGCAACGGCGTCCGGCACTTCGGCATTGCCGCAACCAGCAACTACCAAGTCTACCGCAACTCCAGCACCAGCAGCAGCTCCAGCACCAGCCACCGAACCAGCGCATGTCCCGGCTCCGAAGAAACCAATAGCAGCTCCAGCACCAGCCACCAAAGCTCCCGTGCCAAGTTCATCTGCCTCGTCCGAGTCATCTCAAGCTTGGCGAGGACCCACTCCAGCGGCTTCCCAGGGCAAATCCACTGTGGTCACATCCTCCCAGCAAGCCAAAGGCAGGTCTACCTCCGTCGAGGCTAGGCAGCGAACTTTGTCGTCAATGCTTCCAAAGAAGTCACCAGCAGCGACGGATCCTCCTGCCGAGCCAACCGAATCACAGCAGATGGTTCTTCGCACTAGCCCAGCTCTTGCCCTGATCGAAAGGAAAGAAGCTCATGCAAAGGGCTTGGTGGCGCCCCACATGACCACTGGCGAACGGTACCCTCCGAGCCTCATCGAGTTCGTCATGAACTAGAACAAGGCGGAGTTCGTCTACAATGACGATCTCCCAGAAAAGTTTGGCCCAGCTGAATTTTCCGCTCAGATGAATACCGCCGCCAAGGCGATTAACCTCGCTGGGCATATGATGGAGGTACGTCGTTTCTTCTTTACCTACTGTAGATAATAACCATTAGTCCCCGAGCCTCCGGCGGGGTAACTTGTTACTCGGCCGGATGCTCCTTAGAAGATCAACGTAGCTGCATGTAAACTTCAAATATACACCTAGAGCCGGGTTAAGTTCCGCTTGGCCCGGATCTCGTACACTTCAAATATGCACACACCTAGAGCCGGGTTAAGTTCCGCTTGGCCCGGATCTTGTACACTTCGAATATGCACACACCTAGAGCCGGGTTAAGTTCCGCTTGGCCCGGATCTTGTACACTTCGAATATGCACACACCTAGAGCCGGGTTAAGTTCCGCTTGGCCCGGATCTTGTACACTTCGAATATGCACCGAACTAATTTTACACGCCTGTGCCTTTGTCAGGTAACCACCAATCGTCGGAGCGCCGAGTTTCAGCGCCTGCTTGATACCCACAAGATCTTGCGCGCAAAACATGTTGCACTTGGCGCGGAGCATGAAAAGAGGGGTAATTTCCTCTCTTAACACCTCACCGTTTCGTTTGTTTCTGCCGGACTAACCTCCTTATTCGGTTTTTTGCAGCTGGGGTGGAGGCTGAAAACAAGATTATGCGGAAGAACTTGGAGGAAATCCGAGGTATGTCCTCTTTCGGCCAACGTCGTTGTGTTTTCCATTCTTTCTTCTCCTTGGCTCGGCAAACATTCACTCCTCGGCTTTGCCGGGTCAACACACTATTTCAGCATCGCTTGAGGATAGTGTGCCCGTGCCTGATATGATGTTGCATTTTCTCGAACAAGCAGGACAGCACCAAGCCGAGCTGAAGAAGAAGAACGATGAGCTTGCCCTCCTCCGGACCAAGGACGACGAAATAGCCAAACTCAAGGCCGAGATGGAGAAGATGAAGGCCCAACACAAAACCGAGCTCCAGAAAGTTGGCCAGAACTTCACCGAAGAGCGTGAGCGCTTTACCCTCCAGATCTCCAAGGATCAGGACCTGCTCAAGGAATCCGAGGTCCGGCTTGGGTCGGCGCTCGCTGAGCTTGAACAACTTCGCCAGAGACGCGACAGTTGTATCAAGGAGTTGACCCGGATCCATCGCCATATCTCACGTAAGCTTCTTCCCCTTGTCCGACCTAGTTTTCCGGGTTAGCTCATATGCCTTTGCTTCAGCATCTTTCCTTTCCTTATTTTTAGATAACTTTCCGGAGGGTACTGTCATCGCCAGTGCTTCCGTTGCCAAATTCCGCCAAGAGAGGGGTACTCCCATCGCTCCTGATGGTGAGAGCATCCCTTTAGACATGGAGGACCTGTTGGTCAGCGTGTCATCTCGGGTGGAAACTATTAAGAACTATGGGAAAGATCTCCTCGACGTTGCGGTCCGGATCTTCAACACATTCTGGCCAAGCGAGGACGCTCCAGAAAGGATCATGCTCCTTGCCGACAAACTGATGGAGATTGAGACTCAACTTGACCTCTGGAGGGAATCTGCCGGGCGTGCCGCAGCAGATACCCTTCTCCATCATATCCTTTCATAGTATGAGAAAATCGATCTGAGCCTCCTCACCCGTCGGCGCACCGGATCCAAATGGACTGATGATCCGGAGTGGGTAGCTCGGCGCTAGGCTTGCGCCTACAGCCTCGTCGAATATTCTCCAGTCCATGACTGGGTTGAGGGGCCGAGCTTTCTGGAATCCGGCGAGGAGGAGCAGATGGAGAACGTGGAGGATGGGTCGGGCGATGATAAGGAAGATGTTGCTTCAGATATTGAAGACAGTGATGATGACGCCGAACTTCCTCCTCCTGCCGCTCCTTAGTTGAAAAAACTTCAGAATTTATCAGATCCCCGGTATGCCGGGTGTAATTGTATGCTAAATACATGATATTTTGCTACTATGCTTGTATGCCGGATTAACTTGGGCGTAGTCCCCGAGTTTCATTTTCTTGTTCGTCCAACTCTCCGGCTCGATCCGTGTCTACCTTGATTCGGTTTTACGACTTACGAATCCGAGCCTCGAGAATCGTTTTAACAATACTAAGAAACTTTGAGGATTGGCTCAAAATAATTCAACATAATAGCTTGAAAGTAAATATGGGGTTAGTCCGAAAAAACAAACGTTAGCTGGAATAGGATCGTTTCCTTAGTAGTTTTTCATGTGCTACACAATTCCAAACTTGTTCCCTTGCTCGCCATGAAGCCAATTCTTGCTGGACAGCAGCAAGTCGAAGGGTTGGGTTTCTGGTGCTCACACATTACTAATCCGGGTTAAGCGAAACGAGTCATTCCAGCTAACGCATAAAAAGTAACAACAATCATTTATTAAGGCAGTCCCCGAGTTACTGCTCGAGGCTCCGCTATTTCATTGATAAGCACATTGCCGACATACATACCGACATATGAGGATGACTCGGATACATACACTTTTTAGCTAAGTGTAGAAGGGACGAAGTAGTGCTACATTCCACGGTCGCTTGGATTCCTCTCCGGACCTGTCCGCCTTGTTCTTTTCCTGTGGCTTTGCATCTATGAGATAATAAGAGTCATTGTGTAATGCTTTGCTCACAATAAATGTTCGTTCCCATGTGGGGGATAATTTATGCATGCCAGTGGTACGTTGTACCAACCGGAGCACCAGATCGCCTTCCCGGAAGACTCGGGGGCACACTTTCCAGCTATGATAGCGTCAGAGATTTTGCAGATATATGGCGGATCTGGACAGTGCCAGTTCTCTCGCTTCTTCCAGCAGATCAACATCATTTTGCCGGGCTTCTTGCACTTCGTCTTCTGTGTATTGGGTGACCCTAGGAGAATCATGCTCTATGTTGGCTGGTAATACAGCTTCTGCCCCATATACCAGAAAAAACGGCGTGTAGCCTGTTGATCGATTCGGAGTTGTTCTTAAACTCCACAATACCGCTGGTAGTTCTTCTATCCAGCACCCCGCTGATCTTTGCAGCGGCTCAATGAGCCGGGGTTTTATCCCGGATAGCACTAATCCGTTGGATCTTTCCACTTGTCCGTTCGAAGCGGGGTGGGCTGCCGAGGCTATGTCGAGTCGGATTTTCTTATCTCGGCAGAATCGTGCAAATGCTCCTTCAGGAAAATTGGTGCCGTTATTAGTTATGATACTATGAGGATAACTGTATCTCAAGATGATGTCTTTGAGAAATGTCACAGCCGTAGCTCCATCACATTTTCTTATAGGCTTCACTTCGATCCATTTTGTAAACTTGTCCACCATGACCACAATGTGCGTCATGTTTCCTCTTGCTGGTTTGAACGGGCCAACCATATCCAAGCACCACACAGCAAATGGCCATGTAATTGGTATGGTTTTGAGTTCCAACATAGGCATATGTGTCTTGGTGGCGTACCTTTGACAACCATTGCATTTTCTCACCAGATCTTCTGCTTGCTCCAAGGCACTTGGCCAATAGAATCCATGCAGGAACGCCTTTGTCACTAAGGCCCGGGATGAGGCGTGATGCCCGCATTCTCCTTGGTGTATATCTCGGAGGATGTCAAGTCCTTCTTCCGGGTCAACACACCGCTGGAGGACATTGGTTACACTCCGTTTGTACAGCTCGGAATTGATGATTGTGTAAGCTTTGGCTCTCCTGAGTTTGCCTGGCTAGCACTTCCTCAGTGGGTAACGTTCCATCTTTCAAGAACTGGTATATAGGCAGTGCCCAAGCTGGTACTGCTCGCACAGGGAACATCTCCTCATCAATTTCCATCCGATCCACTGGCATAACTTCAGCCAGATCACGCTGAACAATCCCCGGGTCTAGCGAGGTAGTCCCCGGGTTTGCCGAGGTAGTCCCCAGGGTCGGCGTACTACCTCCCATGTCAATGTCCATGGTCTCAGCTCCGGATTCCGCGTTTTCTGGGACATAGATTGAATCGATTCCTGGGGACGGCCTGATAGATGGTTTTCTGAGGTGCTCCAATGCAACACCCGGTGGAATTGCCTGTCGGGTCGATCCGAGCTTCGACAGCATGTCGGCATCTTCGTTTTCCACGTGAGGTACATGATAAAATTCGCATCCCTCAAAGTAACCCGAGATTTTCTGCACATGAAATCTGTATAGTGCCATGTTTGGATCCAGGGAGTCCCACACTCCGGACACTTGTTGTATTACTAGATCCGAGTCGCCAAAGAAGATTATCTGATGTATGCAATCTCCTTTGCCACTTTGAGACCATGCACAAGAGCCTCATACTCAGCGACATTGTTCGATGCCGCGAAATGGATCTGCAATACGTACTTGAGCTGATCCTTCTTTGGCGAGGTAAGCACAACCCCGGCACCTAACCCGGTTTTGGTTTTTGATCCGTCAAAGTGCATCCTCCAAGAGTCGGATCGATCCGGTGGTGGTTCAGACATTGTACCTCAGCCCAATCCACGAAAAAGTCCACCATAGCCTGGGACTTGATCGCTTCTCTCCTATCGTACTGGGGCACGTATGGTGCTATCTCAATTGCCCATTTCGCAATTCTTCCATTCGCATCTTTGTTACCCACTATCTCGGATATGGGGGCTTCGCATATCACTTTGATGGGATGCTCCTCAAAGTAGTGCTTTAACTTCTTTGCCGCCATATAAACTCCGTATGCCACCTTTTGAAAATGCGGGTAGTTCTGTTTTGAGGCGCAATACCTCACTCAAGTAATACACCGCCTCGCACCGACTTACCCTCTTCATCTCGCTCCACTACAATCACTACACTTACAACTCGGTTGGTTGCGGCTATGTAGAGCAACATTGGCTCCTTCGACAGTGGAGAAGCTAACACTGGTGCAGTGGCCAACATCTTTTTCAAGTGGGCAAAAGCTTCATCGGCTCATGCGTCCAAACGAATTTATCTGATTTTTCATGAGTTGGTAGAGAGGCGCCTTTTTCCCTAACCGACATACAAACCGACTCAACGCCAGCATCCAAAGGAACTTCGGGCGTTGTTGAGACACTTCGCAGCTCCATTCGCTCGATGGCTCGGATCTTAGTTGGATTAACCTTGATACCTACCGAGACGAAATCCGAGTAATTTTCCAGGGACAATCAAGGTGCATTTCTCCGGGTTAAGCTTCATTCGGAATCTTCTCAAGTTCGCGAATGTTTGCCTTATGTCGTCAAGGAGCGTTGCGCTTTCCTTGGTCTTGATAACCACATCATCCACGTAGACTTGTACATTTTGACCTATTTGATCGTGCAAACATTTTTGCATACATCTTTGGTACGTTGCTCCTGCGTTTTGTAAACCAAACGGCATAGTGCGATAGCAATAAGCCCCGTACGGGGTAATAAAGGCAGTTTTTATTTGATCATCCGGGTTCAGAGGTATCTGGTGGAAACCAGAATAAGCGTCAATGAATGACAACAGTTCACACCCCGCGGTAGAGTCAATGACCTGATCTATCCTCGGCAGTGGAAATGGATCTTTTGGACACGCCTTGTTCAGGTTCGTGTAATCGATACACATACGCCAAACCACTGCCACGTTCGGATCATCCTTCTTCTTTTCTACCAGCACCGGATTAGAGAGCCAATCCGGATACAGCACTTCCATGATAAATCCTGCTGCTAGCAACCGAGCTATCTCGTCACCAATGACCTTTCTCCTATCCTCGGCGAAACATCGGAGAGGCTGCTTCACCGGCCTTGCTCCGGGTCTTACGTTCAAAGAGTGCTCGGCCAACTCCCTCGGAACACCTTGCAAGTCCTGCGTGGACCAAGCAAAAATGTCCCGATTCTCACGGAGGAAGTTGACGAGCTCGCTTTCCTATTTGTCAGTTAACCCGGCACCAATCGTTACGGTACGCTCCGGAAATATGTTATCCACTGGAATTTTCTTAGTGTCCTTCGCGGCTTGAAACGAAACACTTCCATGCGGGTTGCTTAACGCCGGCATATACTGCTGCGCGGGCTGAGCTAACGCCGCCACCTCTTGAATTTTTCTTTTCTCTTGGGAAATTACGAGTGACTCAGCTAGGTTAGACCCGGCTGAGGCGCACTCAATAGAACGTCGGAAATCCCCAGTGATAGTAATTGCTCCATTTGGCCCGGGCAACTTCATCTTCAGATAACTAACGTGGCAACTTGCCATGAATTTGCTCAGTGCTGGTCTCCCGAGTAATGCGTGATACACGCTCTCCAAGTTTACCACCTCAAACTCCAGATTTTCAGTTCGGCAGTTATCCCTCGTACCGAATAGCACGTCGACCCGGACTTTGCCTATGGGCTCACAGGATATGCCTGGTACGATACCATGGAAAGTGGTTCTTGTAGCCTGGAGCATGTTCTCCGAGATGCCCAACTTGCGCATCGTATCCGCATACATGATGTTAATGCTACTACCATTGTCGATTAGTACCTTGGAGAACCTCACATTAATGTTTGGTCCAATGAACGTCGGATCTAACACCAGTGCATACGAGCCCGGACTTGGCATAAGCTTGGGGTGATCTTTGATGCTCCAGGTAATTTCCTGGTCCGACCAAGACATGTACCTCGTCACCGCAGGCATAACCGCGTTAACCTCCATATGTCGGCGCTGCAAGCTCTTCCTATCTGTTTCCTCTGTTGTGAACACACAATAGCTCTAATGATGTTCCATGTACTCATTCCTTCCCTCATTTCCGGAGTACCTCTGATCCGGTTGTTGCTGGTTTTCCACCTGATGCACTGCATCCCTTCTCTCACTGTTGTCATACCTCAGCGGAGGGGGAGGCAACATCAGCTACTGCGTGTTTGCTCCGGAAAGCAATTGCTGCCGGGGTAACTCCTGCCGAGGTTGATCATTCCGGGGTGCCTGAGCATTCCCCGAACCACCTTGTTCTATCTTACGCATCCACTCACATTGCCACGTTGTGTGACCCGCCGGGCTATTTGGGTTTGGCGTGTGAAATTTACACGGCTGGTCCAACATTGACTCATAGGTATACCTCAGACGATCTTTCTTTTCTTGCCATTGCTTCTTCTGCTCCGGAGTCCACGTTTTCTTGCCATCGTTTCGAGGAGTCCATTGCCCTCCCGTTTTCTGGCGTTGGTTGCTCCTTGCTCCGGGCTGATCTTGATTCACGGCTGCAACTTGTTGCGAACCATACCGATGGTCCGGTCTATCATCTCTCCTTTTTCCCTGGTATTCGTTCCTCCGGGATGACCCGGCTGCGTCCCTCGGATAGTACTCCTCATTGGACTCGTTCGACGCGATCCGAGGTTGAGTCGGATCACCCAAAGCATAAGAATCCGCGATCGGGATCATCTCCGCCAATGTGACTGGCATTTTCCTTTGCAATTTCATCCACAACTCGCTGCCATATCTTCACACTTGTGCGAACCATGCTATAGCATGTGACTCTATGACTCCCTCACACGAGTTTCTCACGGTACACCACCGGGTCAAGAATTCACGGTCCGTTTCGTTAGATCTCTGCTTGCACATTGCCAGGGTCTGCGGTCTATTCGGTCTCTGATATGTACTTGAGAAGTTGCTGATAAACATTTCTTCAAAATCTATCCAGCAATTGATGCTTCCGGGTGGCAAATTATTCAGCCAAACCCTAGCCGGACCTTCCAACATTTGGGGTACATATCGTACAACCCATCTCAAGTTGCCAGTCGCAATTTTCACAGCTGTTGCGTAGTTTATCAGCCAATCCTCCGGCTTTGTAATCTTTGCGCGTATGTCTTCGTGCCCCTGGGTAATTGGAAATTGGGTACTGGTGGTTCCTTCATGATCCGGGGTCCAAAGCACGCTGGACCCGGAGGACCTTGACATTCGATCTGTTCCGACCTATACAGGTGATCCAGTTTTAGCTCAAGGCCATCCGGCATCAAATCTCTGCTTCCCAATCTCGACCCTATCACATGATAGTCCGGTCTTGCGTATCCCGCATTCATCATCTCCGAGTCTCCATCATTGTATCGGTCTTGCTCTCGTTGTGCTCCTCTCTGTTGCATACCTCGGCCGGCACTTTGCTCTTGCCTTGGTGCATTCCGCTGCTGCGGTTGACCTGCACCTGCCGAGTTTCGCTGTCCGGCATTACCGTTGGCAGCATTCCCTTGACCGGCATTGCCTTGGTCGTGGTTACCTCGGCCAGCTTCACCTCGGCTCACACTTCGTCGATCGTCGTTTTTTCACATCTCTTTTTCTTTTCCCACACGCGTTGGGTCGTACGGAACGATCTGCTTGTTCCGTCTGGCCGAGGTTACTACCTTTTCTCTCCTTGGGCCACCATGAGGCGATGATGCGGCTCCAGCGGATTTCTCCGGGTTACCCATCGCCGAATGGACGATCTTAGAAGCTCCAACCCTCTCCGGGTTACCTCTCAGCAGCTCCTCGTTCTGCCTGTTCGCGATCCGAACCAGCTCGTTAACCCGGTCTTGCTGTCTTTGACGGGCGTCACCCGGCAGACCCTCTAGTTCAGACGCCGCGGTGTCTGCTGCTCTGAGGTTCTTCGCCGGGGTACTATACTTCGGCAACCCCACAGACAGATAGTTTTCCGACCCTTCTGGTCCATCATCACCTTCTCTATTCATCTCACTTATGAGATTTTTCCCTTTGACCCTTACTGCATCAACCTTGTTTGCCTTCGCGTACTCGCGCAGCGTCATGTTCAACGACTGCTGAGCCGCTGCTATTTTCTTTGCGCCCTCTAGTATATTTTGCGGGGTCTCCTCTAGCTCGGCCTGTGCCTGAGCCGGATCTACCACTGCTGCCACCGGGTTAGCCAAGCTATCCATAGCTTCCCTCAGCACGTTCTCAGGCCTCTCTAGTGGAGGACCCCTAGCTTTCCTCGGTGCCTTGGGTGTTACCTCTAGGTCTGGCGCTGGATCCTTGCTCATGCCCGTGCCTGGCGCAGTCATCATCACCTCTGCATGGTCCGGGGAGCGAGCGATACGCGCCCCGCGAGCCACAGTGAGGGGCGGTTCCCCCGCATCGACGACGCGACGCGGATGAATGCAAGACACATCCACAGCAACGTAGACCTTGTGCGCTCCGAGCTTGACGAAGATGCCGTTGCGCGGAAGGGGGCATGTGCCGAAGCAGCCAACGTTGTCGCTGACGTAGTCCAGCACTCCGAAGCGCTGAACGAGCCCGGAGACGATGCGTTCGCCGGTGCCGATGAAATTTCCCGTCCGGATCTTCACCCCTGCTAGCGCCGCACGGTGGGCGCCAACTGTCGTGGTGGTGTCACGGCAGATGCCATGGATAGGCTAAAGGTGGGGACTAATACGCGCTAGGGGAATCCAGGGAGGGATAGTAGAGTGATTCTCTACACAGAAGCTTTGTATTGATGTTCGATCTCCAAGATTACAGGTGCTCCTCGAGCTGTATTGACAAGAGGAGGAAGAAGAAAACTCTCTTACTCTTGTCTACCAACTAGCCCCAGAACCCTAGATCTACTAGAATTCGCCTTGCTATGTATCCGAAAAAGACCCAACCCCCTTACCAGAACCCCAACCCCCCCTTATATAGAGGTGGTTATGTCCTGGTCTAGGGCATACGTGGAGGCATATTCCTAAGAATATGCCCCCTCCCAAAGTAGTAACTCGACAGGGGTGCTTTTCCCCCGCGTCACACTTGCTTTAGCGACGTAGCCTCTACGGCGCCACGTCGGCTTGACGTGAGCGTCGTCACCCTTGTCGGCCATGATCCGGTGGTCCTGCCCTTGCTTTATTCGCTCATCCAGTATGCACCGGACCTTCTTTTTTGACCAGAGAGATTCCTTCCTTCTCCTAGAAGCCAAGCGAGGATCCGGATCACACTAGATCCGGCCACACCTGTTCCTGCATTTAGGTTAGACAAGCATTTCTGACTTACTCCTTGAGTCGGACGTGACAATGTTAGGCGACCCCCCTGGTCCGGGTTACTCTGTGATCCGGCCTGCCTTGAGGTGACTCGGCCAGCAACCGCTTTGACCTTGCCGAACCTCGGCTAACTCGGCCCTTATACCCTGGAGTGACCCTACCCGGGGTTATCCCCCCAACAATATTCTTTTGAGAAAAACCTTTACTTCCTTGCCATTCTCATCGGACTTGAAAAATCTCCGTAGACAACAATTATTAGCATATATAACAAACGGAAAGCTAAGAAGACAAGGGACAGATAAACGAAGTACATCCAATAGATAGATGACTTACATGTAACTTCTTTAGTAAACCGTCGTAATTATCATGGGTATTTTAGTGGTGTTTCCATGAAGGCAAGATAGGAATATCATTCCTCACAAAAACACATGTGATCAATGCTATATAAGCAGATTCATGTGGATATAGTGGCCTTTTTATTCTTGCTATAGATGTGATTGGAAGTCTTGATTTAGTTATTTCAAGCAGTTGTTCAAGATTTTTTTCCATTGCCGGCCCCCTGGTTAATCTTCATCGTGGTGCATCTAAAAAAGATTACATCAAAATATTACGGTATATATATGTGTATATATTACATATAAAACGTCATGTTACTACTAGTCTAAGAACACGTACCAAATTTGGTGTCACGCTCATTCGAAAAGAAGTATATGTCTCTCTCAGGACTAAAGGTCGTTGGGAGATCATTACCAGTTCATTGTTGAGAACCTGTTGTTGAAACTAGTTATGTTGCCAATTGTTGTTGGGTAACCAGATTGGCTACTAGCGGCTGTGGGATGTGTATTTTTATTTGTAGCTGCCAATGCAACTGAACCCACTAGTTTCGGGTTAGGACAAAAAAATATGTCGGTGTTTTGCATTATGTATTTTTTGGCATGGTTGTCATTTTCAACTAGATTAAGTAGAGCTTGACATCTTGTTCTTACTCTGTTTCCTGCATTGCAAGAAAATATCTTTTGAGATTTATCATGGAACTATGTGCAAAAGAGCAAATTAATAGGTGTGCTCGCAGTGGTTGATAGCTCGAAAAGTAGGGATGCCTGTTACAACTATAGTAACTTATTTCTGCTATGAGTATCCTAATATATGGCACTCGGAGTGAGAAAAAACAATCATATAAACAACATGAAAATTCAATACTATTGACAAATATGTAGGCCTGAGTATACTACTAATAACTTAACTTGTGGTGTGTAAAGTTTTCAAAAATACTGAACATATCGAATTAAACTGATTTCTCAAACAAAGGGCACTCGATGCCCACCTGATTATTCTCTAAACAAGGAGCCATGACATACTAATTCGGCTCAGGACATTAGTGGATAAAAACTTGTCATGGACTTGTGTGGCACTCAAAGACATATTGTGTGTACGAAGAGTATGGTCCGGAATGCCAGAAAGCCTAGTTTTCAGACATATTGTGGACCATATTTCACTTAAGGTTACCAAGTTTAATTACGAGTTTTCAAGCTTCTTAGCCAACCATGCCATCGAAATTAGGCCAAACTTGAAATACAAGTAAGCGTGATAGATTGCTCTTAAAAATTACAAACATCCTTTGAGCCTTTATGGTACCGATGTGGTCAATACACATAAAAAACCAAGGCAAGTTTTGTAGGATTCATGTTCTTACTATTAATATGCATGTCAACAATTTGATCACTATCTGTTAAAGCAAAATTAATGAAAACCCTAAAAATGGAAGTCTTCCTCATGGTGTCCTCTTACGTGTACTACTTGCAGTGAAAACAAATTGATAACCATGAGTCATCATAACTTATGGAAAAAAACTTCTCCACGTATTGCCTACCATGTGTGAACATTCTTGGGTTTCAAATCAAACAACAAAGGTAATAGCCATATGTACATCGTACTTTATGGTAATGCTCCCATATTTGGTAGATGTGGGTGCATCTTGGCATTGTGAAAAATGGTGTCAACCAGAGTTTCCAACTTATAGGAACACAAAAACTTTTCAACTTTCAAAGTGATAGGAATATTTTCCTATAAACCAAGCACAAAGAAAAATGGCTCGGAGTGTCACATCAACCCTAGTTTGCAGACAAAGTGTGGACCATGATTCACTTGCGGTTAATTACCTAGTTTTATGAGTTCTCGGAAGCTTCCTAGCTAACTTTGCCCACTTAAACAAATTTAAGTTGATTGTCAATATTAGGTAAAATTTGAACCATAAGTAAGTAGTAGCAAGATTGCTCTTAAATTTACACAAGTATCTTTTGAAGGCCCACCAGACTGTCAATATATCTAAGACCAACGAATTTGTTGAAAGATTCAGCATCTTGCGCTCAAAATTTAAGCTGGTTTGTCAATGTTGGGTAAAATTTGAATATCAAAGTAAGTGGTAGATTGCTCTCAAAGTTCTACAAATATCTTTTGAAGGTTACCCACCAGGAAGTCATTGTATCGAAAACCACTGAGTTTTTTGTTGAAAGATCCAACTTCTTGCTAATAATCTGCATGTAGAATTTTTTCCTTGTTTTGAAAAGAATCAAACAAAAATAATACTAATAATAAAAGAATCCACGTGGCATCCTCTTATGTGTACTTCATTCCGTAAAGAAATAAACATGGGTTTTGACAACTTTTGAAGAAAAAACGTGAGTGTGAACATTCTTGGTTTTCAAGCCGAACGATCAATGTCATGGCCATATCTACATCATACTTTATGCTGATGTTCCCTATCCAAGAATTTGCATGCTGACAAATTTGTCCATGTTTTCAAAATAAATAATAATGAAGAAACAAGAGAGTTGTGCGTGGCGTCCTTTTGCATGTATTACTTGCCATGAAAAATGATAAACATGAGTTCTAACAACTTTTGAACATTCTTGGGTTTCAAGCCAGATGACCAATGTCATGGACATATCCACATCATGGTTTAGGGTGATGTTCCCATATTTGTGAGTATATTGGTGAACCTTGGCATGGTAAACAATGTTGCCACTAGGAGTTTCCAACCATTAGGAAAAGAAAAATAATAATAATTTTCAAGTGACAGGTATGTATTTTCTGTAAATAGGTAGGAAGAATACACTACAAAGAATGTGCTAACTAGTGACCCCAAATATTGGTCATAGAAAGGTCATAGTAATCCATCTATGACCTTTCTATGAGCAAAAGTAGTAGATCACATAACGAGGGTCACTATAGACAGCTGATGTCTACGCACTTCTATTCTTGTAGACACTTGTTGGGCCTCCAAGTGTAGAGGTTTGTAGAACAGCAGCAAGTTTTCCCTTAAGTGGATCACCCAAGGTTTTTCGAACTCAGGGAGGAAGTGGTCAAAGGTATCCCCTCTCAAGCAAGTTTTCCCTTAAGTGGATACAAGAAGTCTCTTGTGTCCCCAACACACCCAATACACGTGTTAGGTGTATAGGTGCACTAGTTCAGCGAAGAGATAGTGAAATACATGTGGTATAAATAATTATAAGTGGTAATGGTGATAGAAAATAGCTTGATGGCGTGGAAAAGACTAAACTAAAACTGAAATAAAGAAGGAAGCAAGCAAGCAAACATGTAACAAATCTAATTGCAAACAGTGTATCAATGCTTAGAAACAAGGCCTAGGGATCATACTTTCACTAGTGAACACTCTCATATAAATATCTTCTCTTTATGATACTACTCTTAACTACTCTTCGGTTGAACACTCTAATCCATGGTAGGGCTATAACAGCACACCTCAAAGTTCGCTTTCCCCATCTAGATAACCCCACACTGTCACCTTGAGCTCTATATGGTTCCAACAAACACCACAATTTCATAGAAACATCCAACTCCAAATATAACTCATAACAAGTATTTGTAATCTCTAGCCTAAGTGCCACCATGGTCTGCACGCTGTCACTTTCACACACATGGGGAGAGCAGAGATCTATTAAAGCACTTGAGTCGCAAGGTAGATCTACTTGATTACAAAGCTCGTGATCACAATACGATCATGCATAGAGAGAGAGATGAACACATAGCTACCGGTAGAACCCTTAGCCTCGAGAGATAACTACTCCCTCCTCATCATGGGAATCAGCAATGGTGATGGAGATGGTGGTGGAGATTGATGGAGATGTCTCCGGGGGCACTTCCCCATCTCGGCAGGGTGCCGGAACAGAGACTTTCTGTCCCCCGAATCTCCCCTTCGGTGGCGGCGGCACTGTGGTACTTTTCATGGCTGGAGGCTTGACGATTTAGGGTTTTTGCCTCGGGGAGATATATAGGCGAAAGAGGCAAGGTCGATGGCCGGCCAGGGGGCCCACACCATGCCCTGGCGCGGCAAAGGGGGACCCACGCCTAGGGGTGGTGTGGCCACCCTGGGGCCCCTCTCCGGCTCTCCTTCTGGCTCCGTGAGTCTTCCAGGAAAATAACAACTTTGGCTTTTGTCCGGTCCAATTCCGAGAATATTCATTTTCTGACTTTCTGGAACCAAAAACAGCAGAAAACAGGCAACTGTCACTGTGGCTCTTGGTAATAGGTTAGTCCAAGAAATCATATGAAAAGTACTCCAAAGTGTGGACAAAACATAAGAAAGTAGATAAAACCAAGCATGGAACATCAAAAATTATGGATACGTTAGCAACGTATCAACAGCTAGTGACCTTTTTTTCAATTGGTCATGGACTATTATGACCAAAATAGATGGTCATAGTGTTTATGACCAAAAGTTTGGTCATGGCATTCTGGCCTGTCCTCGTAAGCCAATCCAACGTGGAATCTGACGTGGCAGTAAATCCAGCCCAGTCCAGTTCGGTGCTTTACATGGGCCAAGCCCAACAATTCTAGCCTTTTAGTTTCTAAGCTTATCTTTTACTATCTAGTTATTTCATGGGCCAAACCCAAAACTTAAGCCCATATATATTTAATTTCTAGCGTTTGCTTCGTCCCAACATTTCTATTTTTTTTAATTTTACATCAGTAGGTCCCACATGTTAGATGGGTCCTACCCATCAGTATCAGTTTCATTACTCGCCCCACATGTCAGGTATAAATCCTACACAGGTCACACATCGGTTTTCATTTGTGCAATAACCATTAATTTCATTCAAACAAATCCAATAAAATCATAGTATTTCAAATAGGACGAAACAAGATAGATTACAGCCATGTCATCAGGTACTCGACAATCAAAATACTAGTTTCATCCCAGAAAGTACATCGCGTGTCCTATACAATTAAAATTTACAAAAAAAATCCTGTTGATGTTAGAGTGGCTCATCACAGTTAACTCGCTCGTGATCCTAGTCAAGGGGCATTAGAGCAGCTGCCGCCTCTTGGTGACGTGCCATATCTCACTATGCTCATCCGTATAATCGCCAGTGCTTGCAGCTCCCGGTGTTGGGCATAGCGAGGTGGAGGATGTAGCTGGAGGAGTAATAAAAATAGGAAATCACACTTACAGTCTACAGGAGTAATAAAAATAGGAAATCACACTTGCACAACAACTACTAGAAGTATATTAGTAGGCACAACTTGCTCGAAACAGTATATCTAGCAGCAAAAAAAGTACATCTAGCAACAAAAAAGGTAGTCCGGACCATAAAAATTGAGGTAACCAATCAGGACATGCACCTTCCCTTGGGAACTACAAAACAGTACATCTAGCAGTGCAAAATGTGCCACCATGGATGCCTATAGTCGTTTGAACTTTTACAAGATCAGTGCAAAAATACTACCAAGCTACAACATGTTTAAAATACATGGTGAGCACTCATACAATAGAAATACACATGGTATACCAGAAATTAATTTATGATCACGTGTTACATTCTATGATCGCAAGCTAGTACATATAACTCTACAGAATAGCAACGCAAACAACGCAAACAAATAAGCACCATATTAGAAACATAACACCCCTATAGTGCATCTATTGTTCAAGCTTGAAGCTCTTTTGTACTAGCAACATACATAGGCATATTCATGCACTGCTAGACTGCTAGCTAACAGAGCATAGCTAATGATCAATCAACTGAGATGTAGTGGTGCAATATTAAGGTAGTAACCAAAGTATGTATAACCAAAACATTACATGGTACTGCTAGTCTATACTATAATGCACTAGTAGTACACAATTCACCGCATGGTACTACTAGTCTATACTACACGAGTACAGTAAAAATATATAAACTTTAGCCAAAATACATGGATGGGTGAGAAGATAGACATCACCAGAAGTAGCATCTTGGAGTGGTGCAGAAGAAGTAGAAGAATCTCAAGGAAGTGGTGGGCTGCATCAGCTTAGACACGTGGTCTTCTAGGCAGCAGCAGCTGATATGGGGTGGCCCGATCTTCTCAGCAAGCACTTGTCGATGGTGATGGTGGATGATAGATAACTAGCCTGTAGCTATGAATTATCCCTCTTGAACCCTGATGCCAATGCAATAGCTCTTGGACCCTGTGGGATATTCACAACACCACGTTCTTCTGCACGCAGCTGTCGACCACGAACGGTACTTTGCAATCTACTAATTCCCAATGGAACAACAGATCACACTCAATTGCAGTAGTATAATTCGATCACAAGGTGATTCCAGAGGTTCTTTGAAAGAAACAACTCCAAAATAGTTTAAACGTGGTCTAAACCCTAACTAGGGGTCATCCTAGGGCTTATAAGGGCGGCTGGGGAGGCCAGAAACCGAAACTAAACACGTTTGACTCAAACTGATACAAACTGACTCGGACCAGATTCGGTCGGCAGGCAGACACTCCGGTCGATATCAGCTGGACACTCTAGACACTTCGGGGGGAGTGGGCCGGACAGTCCGGTCTGCTAGAAACTTCAGAGTTTCCGGGTGGTATCCGGGTTGTCCGAACTGGCACACAGAATGTCCGCGCCAGTTCGTCTCTTAGCCAGGACGGACAGTCCGGGTCGATCCGGCCGGACACTCCGGTCGTGGCAGATATTTTTGCCTCCGTATTGATGATCTTCTCTTGTGCCTTCCTCCCGCTCCTCCCTCGCGCATCCTTGGGCGATCATCATGTTGGGCCTCTCCTGTAGCCCTTCTCCTCCTCACGCCATGCTTGTTTCTCCAATGAACCCGATCATACAGAAATGCATAGACTTAGGCAGTATAAAGTTCTCATGAATTAAAGCACCAAATTCGTTTAGGAGTGAATTCACTTGTAATAGGTCCAATTCGAATCTCATTGGACTGATCCTGTCTTGCAACAGTTGGAGCATCTTCAGTAGTCATTGGGGTAGGTGTAATTGTAGGGATGTCCTCATCATCTCCCCCCCCCCCTTCAAAAGGCGTCGACCTCGACGCTCCAAGGTCTTATCCCTCATATGGTGATAAATCAGCAATGTTGAAGCTGTTGCTAACTCGACCAAACTCTTAAATAGGTATATCAATCGAGTAGGCATTATCATTAATCTTGGCTAACACCTTGTAAGGACCAGCACCACGTGGCTTCCATTTTGACTTTCGAAGTAGTGGAAACCTATCCTTGCGTAGATGCACCCATACCATGTCACCAGGCTTGAACAATACTTTGTTCCTTGCTTGATTCCGTGCAGTAGAAATGTTCTTGCCTTTCTTCTCAATAGCCTCTCGAGTCTTCTCATGAATCTTCTTCACATATTCAACACGTTTTGATGCCTCCATATCAACTCTCTCATGCAATGGCAAATGCAGCAAATCAAGTGGCGTCAATGGCTTGAAGCCATATACCACCTCAAAAGGAAAAAACTGAGTAGTTGAATGCACAGCCCTGTTGTATGCAAACTCAACATGTGGCAAACACTCTTCCCACTCCCACAGATTCTTCTTAACCATAGTCCTCAACAGCTGTGACAATGTTCGATTCACCACCTCCGTTTGACCATCTGTTTGGGGATGACATGTAGTACTGAATAGCAACTTCGTTCCCAGCTTCCCCATAAGCTCTTCCAAAAGTAGCTCATGAACTTCACATCATGGTCAGAAACAATCATCTTGGGTATTCCATGTAATCTCACGATGTCCCTGAAAAACAGGTTAGCAACATGGGACGCATCGTCTCTTTTGTGGCAGGCAATAAAATGAGCCATCTTAGAGAACCTATCCACTACCACAAATATAGAATCATGACCTCTCTGTGTTTTAGGTAGACCTAGCACAAAATCCATACTAATGTCTTCCCATGGTGTAGTAGGTGCAGAGAGAGGTGTATACAAACCATGAGGCTTCAACTTTAATTTGGACTTATGGCATGTAATGCAACGACTCACAAATCTGTACACATCACGCCTCATCTTGGGCCAATAAAAATGATTAGCTAGCGTGGGCAATGTCTTTTCACACCCAAAGTGACCCATCAAACCACCAGCATGTGATTCCTGCACTAAGAACAAACGTAACAACAATTCTGGAATACATAGTTTGTTAGCTTGAAACAAATATCCATCATGTATATGATACTTATCCCATGTATTTCTAAGAGCACACAAACGATATGGTTCAGCAAAATCATTGTCAGTTGCATAAAGTGCACAAATACTTTCTAATCTAGGAATTTTAACATCAAGATTGGTTAATAGCATGTTCTTCCTAGACAAAGCATTAGCAACTGCATTCTCTTTTCCCTTCTTATACTTAATGATGTAAGGAAAATATTCAATAAACTCAACCTATTTAGCTAATCTTCTATGAAAGTTTGATTGAGCTTTCAAATACTTCAATGCTTCATGATCAGAATGTATGATAAATTCTTTTGGCCACAAATAATGTTGCCAAACTTCAAGAACTCTAACAAATGCATACAATTCTTTATCATAAATAGGATAGTTCAGTCTAGCACCAGTAAGTTTCTCAAAAAAATATGCTATAGGGCGACCCTCTTGCATCAAAACACCACCAATACCTATACCACTAGCATCACATTCAACTTCAAATTGCTTCAAAAAATCAGGTAATGCAAGTAATGGTGCAGAAGTAAGCAAACATTTCAATGTATCAAATGCAATATCTTGGGCTACGCCCCACACAAATGGCACACCTTTCTTAGTCAAATCATTCAATGGTGCAGCAATAGTGCTAAAATCCTTCACAAAACGCCTATAGAAATCATCTAAGCCATGGAAACTACGCACTTGACTCACATTCATGGGAATAGGCCAATTCTGAATTGATTCAATTTTAGATTCATCTACCTCTACCCCATGCTTAGATACAACAAATCCCTGAAATATGACCTTATCTTTTGCAAATGTACACTTCTCAAGATTAGCATACAATTTATTATCATGCAACACTTGCAAAACTTGTCGGATGTGATTACAATGTTCAGTTTCGTTGCGGCTATAGATAAGTATATCATCAAAATAAACAACCACAAAACAACCAATAAATTCTCTCAAAACATGATTCATTAACCTCATGAAAGTACTACTTGCATTAGTAAGACCAAACGGCAAAACTAACCACTCATACAAACCAAATTTTGTTTTGAAAGCAGTTTTCCATTCATCCCCTTCTTTCATCCTAATTTGATGATAACCACTATGCAAATCAATCTTAGAGAAAATAGCAGCACCACTCAATTCATCTAGCATATCCTATAAATGTGGAATAGGATGACGATATCGAATAGTGATGTTATTAATAGCTCTACAATCTACACATATGTGCCATGTACCATCTTTCTTAGGCACTAAAATAACAAGAACAACACAAGGGCTAAGAGAAACACGAATGTACCCTTTATCTAGCAACGCTTGTACTTGTTTCTGTATCTCCTTTGTTTCTTTGGGGTTGGTCCTGTAGGGTGCACGGTTTGTTAATGTGGCGCTAGGTACCAAGTCGATTTGATGCTCAATGCCACGCAATGGAGGCTATCCTGCTGGTACATTGTCAACACCCGGATTTTAAATCCCATATGCATGTTATGCCATACCTCGCAATCCCAGGATTACCATTTTTGCGAGACATAATAGATTTGATATCATAGTACATCATCCATTACAAACCATATTAAGGTCTTACACAAATAAAGGATCTCATGATCCAGTCTTAATACAAACAAGCAGCGGAATAATAAGCGTAGTAGTGGGCTCCATCTTCAGGGTCATAGGCAATGCTGACGATGGGAGATGATCCTAGTTGTCATAGACGTCCTGCTGTCCATCATCTTGGTAGTCCTCCTCATAGTCTGGCCACATGAATAGCCAGGGACAAAGCCATGAGTATTCTTTAAGTACTCACAAACTATCACTAACAAGTAAGGTAGCTCTAGTAGGAATCTTAAGCTCTAGGTTTATTTGCAAAAAGCTAGGTTTATCTAAATTGAGTTTAGGAGTAAAGAAAACTAATTTAATGTTCTAAATCACTTAAGTGGGAAACTAGTTTTCATATCCACAACCCTGTTGTGGTCAAGTCAAAGTCATAGTTCACTTCACAAGTCATTTTGAAAACATATGACGACGGAACAGTATGGCCACTCCAACTGTCCATGACCGCGAACGCGGCTATTCGAATAATTTGATGCTCTGCAGAGGTGGTACACTTTCACCACAAAATTAGATACATCCATCAAAGATAACCCTGAATCAATCATATTAGTATGCGGATAATCAATCATAACCTTTCAATTACACACCCTAGTATAGGCACCTATCCTATGAGCTTGGCCTCCCAGCCATGGCCATCTACCATCTTGGGCACTTCATAGGTGGACATCATCAAGAGGTAGCCTCATCTCAACCTCTTCCATGAGGGAACCCATACTAAGGCACATAAACTTCCGGCTAAGCCCTACCCAATTTAGGTATTGTGGTTGTACAGTAAAATTGGAATGGTATAGCATCCGAACCCAGCCATCAGTTTTTATAAAGGGCTAAGGCTCATGCCTCAACATTTTTATCATCAAATCCTTTGTGTTTCTCAACACATGTCAAAACATCTCAATAGAATGGAAGCATCATTCCAAGGTTTTCATAATTATTTTCACCAAGTACTCCCATCTAAAGTGATCCACTTTTATGCTTAGCACTGGCCACTAAAGTTAAGAGTGTTCACTAATGAGGGGTGTTAATCTTCAATCTCATGCCATAGAATGACATCTAAGTATAGGCCTAGTTTTCTACTCTTTATGCTATCTATACTACTTTTCCAAATACTCACAAAGCACTAACTAAAAGTAAAGAACTTTGGTAAAGTAAAAAGAATAAAGCTTTGGGATTGGTATAAATCAAAGGTATATAACCAAAGCATGCCTAATGCATCTTTCTTCAGTTATTTTGCAAGAATGACTTGCAAAGTTCTAGCTTGCTCATCATAGCTTGCATGGTTAACTTGTATAATTCTAGCTTGCCTTGGTTGGTGTAGTGGTTGAAGTTCTCCTCTTCTTCTTCTTGGTAGTACTCCTCCTCGTATCATTGGTCGGTACTATCGTCTATAAATGAATAAGGGGTACACAATCACCAAACAATACTTAACTATTTCTATCTAGCATACTAAGACTCACACTTGATGATCTAGCATCATCACAATCATCACATGAAATAAAGGTTTAATATTATTTATCTTATTTTAGAAAAGTAATTTCTACTCATTGAAATTAATTAAGATTTAATATTCTCCAATAAAAATATAGGATCATGTTGACACATGTCATCACCACATATTCTAATACATGGGAATGTGATTTAAAGGGTTGGTCACATTTTATAAAGTTTAAGATTATCATTTAATAGATTTAAAAGTGACTAGAAATGCCTATATAGCATTTTTTTGGTACTAGTCCAAAGTCACTACATATAAACCTAAATATTTTTATATATTCAAATAGATCTTATCAAATGTGATTTTTGAGAGTTGGAATCAACTCAAAAGCATTTATGGTTGATTTTTGAAAAATGTTTGAAGTTGAAAAAGTCTTTGTCTTGTTATTTTTACTATAGATTATATCTAACTCCAAATGATTTAAATCCAATGGTCTTGGATAGATAATTTCAATACCTTTCTAACAAAATTGGAATCATGCAATTTGATTTAGTGAAACTCTATGAATTGATTTTTGAATCTAGGTACAGAATAGGGTTTTACCTAAAAAGGAAAATCATTATTTGAATCTCCAGGCCTGAGCGGGAAAGCTAAACGGGCTGGCCCAACTGCATTGCACAGCATAGTGGGCTGCTGACAGAGGGGGTCCACTCGTCAGCGAGACTAGCTAAACGAAATGGTATCTACGAATCTAAACCGTACAATCTAAATCTAATCCAACGGCTGGGAGTCATCGTCGATGACGAACTGCTCCGGTGTGGAATATGACCTAGCGCGGCGGTGGGGTTCTGACGAGGCTCACCTGGGCTCCACCTAGGGTCGATGATGGGGGCGAATAGGGTTGTCGACGACGGCGGTTTCAGCGGTGGTAGCGGTAGGTCCTAGGGTGGTCGAAATCGACGGCGCCCTTCTCCTCCAGCAGCGACGAGCTCCACCCAAATTCTGGCAAGGGAGAGCTCGCCTTGCTCCAGGGAGAAGTGTGGGAGTGGCTGTGAGGAGTGGGCAGTGCAGTGGTGTGGAGAAATGAGGCAGGAGAGGCCTCTACTTATACTACAGCGAGGGGACCGAACGGTGCGGGCGCGAGCTCGTCGGTGACGACGCTACAGGCGGCTAGCGGCGTGGCGGAGGCTAGGGGACGGTGCTCTGTTCCCCGGTGGTTCTTATGGGCATAATGGTGTGGCGTGGGGCGGTGTGGTTTGGTCGGGAGCGTGTGGTGCTCCGCGCGGACGCAGAGGTGTTTGCGACAGCATGCGGCAGCTGCGGGTCACGCGGCGGCGAACGGGGGTGTCTGCGGGGTTGCTGTTATCATGGCGGGCGTGAGCGTGCGCGACAAGGGCGAGGCACGGCCTGTGCGAGGCGGTCGGGCGCGGCGAGCTGGAGCGCTCTAGGCATGGTGCGGAGAGGCTGGGCGGCGTAGCTAGGGTGGTCCAGGGCCAGGCTAGGGTCATGGCTTGGATAGGGGGTGGCGGTGGACCGAGGCGTGTCTGGTGCGTGTCGTGGGCGAGGGTGGCGTTGCCTCTGGTATGCTGCCCACTGTCGGTCGGTGATGACCAAAAATGGGCGGCACTCCACTGTGCACACGACTAAGGGGGGCTTGGTCTGGGGCTTGGTTAGACTCAGGGGAGACCAGAGAGTGAAGAGGGGACCAAATGGTCGATGATCATTGTGCAAAACAGTGAAGTTAGATAGTAGATGTTTTCTGTCTGCAAGGTGTTTGAGGAAATGGCCACAAGAAATTTAACTTTGAATTTTTGATTCAATATTTTTGAGTGATCTTAACTTAAGCTTGAGTGTCTCTGGTTGATTGGGGCTGCCAAGGGGAATTGGTTTGATGGGTTTTTGAAAAAGTGTGATCTTCACATATGAATTAGATTCAATTTTCAACTGCCCATTAAATTGAGTTGGAAAATGTTTTTGTAAGATTGTAAAGTGGGCCTTGGTACATTTTTACTTGGTCTAGCAAGGGGTGAAAAGAATTAGAAATGTTTCTGTTAGAAATTTTCTTCTAGGAACATTCAAAATGACCTAGTGGTTAACTTTGGCCAAAATGACCATTTTCTTTATTTATTCATATTTGATTTCTTTTTCTTTTGATTTTATTTGTAATTAGCCTAGATGATGTAGTATTCATCTTTAAACCATTTCTCATCATTTGTTGTAATCAAACATGGCAAATTCAATCAATTCTACACTAATGCAAAACACACATGCATTCATATTATATTTAATACTAAAGTTTTTGTTAACCATAACTTTGGGTGATTAGAACTTGATAATCTTGATTAGAAGTTTTGGGGTGTTACATACATCTTCTGGAAACACATTGCCAAAATCCTGCAAAACAGTAGATACACCAAGAGAAATAGGCGTCATGTCGTTAGAAACTAATACCTCGCCCTTATACATGAGCACAAGTGGCATGGCTGTAGGATCCTCACGAAACTCTCTCATATCTTCCTTGGTGGCTAATATCACTAGACTAGGCACTCTCTTACTTTTCATTATATCACTCTTTTTGGGCTCTATTACATCATGTACAGCTGTAACACTATCTCGCCTATCTATAGGTGCTTCCTTCAAGTTCACTTTAATCTTTTGACGAGACTCATTCACAATCTGTTGTGGTGTCATTGGCTGCAAATTAATCTTCTTGCCCTTGAACTCCAAGTGATATGTATTGGCACGGCCATTGTGTTGCACATAGCGATCATAAAGCCAAGGCCGACCCAATAATAGATGGCAAACAGTCATAGGAACCACATCAAAGTCAATAGAATCCTTGTATGGCCCTATTTCAAAATTCACACATACCATATGGTTTACCTTCATCTCACCATTGTAACTCAACCATTGTATATAGTATGGCTTGGGATGAGGCAAATAAGTCAAATTCAGCTTGCCACATAACTCCTTACTTGCAAGATTTCTGCAGCTACCTCCATCAATGATTACCTTGCAAGCTTTGTTAGGTCCAACAAGTGCTTTGGTTTGGAACAAGTTGCAGCGCTGAGAGTCAATAATAGGCTGCACACTAAGTATACGTGGAGAGAACACTATGGTAGGCGCATGCTCAGGGAAGGCATCCATACTGTCCTCGTTGTCATAACCATCGTCGCCATGAGGATCAACATCATCTCCACTCTCATACTCTCCTTGTTCATTGACAAAAATCACCTTGCGGTTTGGACAATCTCTCTTGTAGTGTCCTCTTCCTCCACAAGTATGGCACTCTACATCACGCGTACGTGCAATTGACATATTGGAACCCGAGCTAGCAGCAGGAGGAGCGGGCTTCCGACCATTGGAACCAAAAGAAGACATGGGAGCAGGCTTGGCCGATGGTGAAGGGTGGCTAGCAGCTGCTGCAGGTGGCACCGTAGGTGGTGGCGGTGTAGACCTGGTCGCAAAACGACTGGTAGACGGAAACCTCGCACGTGACTTAGCTTCTTCAGCTAACTGTGATTTGGCCTCTCTAGCATGGTGGAAAAGTTCATTCATAGTCTCGTACTTGTGATGATGAACAATGGTCTTCATTGGTAGTTTCAAATTGTTGATAAATTGCTGCATGGCCATCTCAAGGGATTCACGAACTCTAGCACGTTGCAGAAGCATCTCCATCTCCATGTAGTACTCATCAACTAACATGGTTCCTTGCCTCAATTGTGTCAACTTGTCAAAACTGTACGCAAGTAGTTGGTGGGTACAAAATGGTCCTTCATGATGCGCTTCATCTCGCGCCAATCCATCACAGGAAGTTCATTGTCCTTCCTTCTATTATGTAGAATAGCATCCCACCAGCACAAAGCATATCCATCAAATTCTGATGCTACAAGCTTAACCTTCTTGCCTTCTGGATAGTCAAACAATCGCCAGAGCTTCTCAATCTTCAACTCCCATGTAAGGTAATCTTCAGGATCAAGTGAACCATGAAACTTGGGAATCGAGTATTTTGGCTTGCCCAAATCATCATCAGCAGCTTGGTTTGGAACACGTTGAGCACATCCAAGAGCAGAAAAACCACAAGCATAAGCAGGTGCAGTAGCAGGCATAGGCGTAGGGGGATTGGCACATCCCCTACCAAGATGTGGTGCCTCTCCAGCCGCAGTACCTTCATCCTCATCATCAAAATCAGCATCATGTGGGTGTTCCTGCCGGTTCTAAATTGCTACTATTAAGGCATCAATGGAACGCTGCAAAGTTGTGACATTGGTATTGAGTGCGGTCACTTGTGTTTGAATGTTAGTGATTGCACCGACATTCTGATCCAGGTCCACTTGCATGTCCTGGATATTCTTGTCAATGGCATCTGTTGTGTGAGTAAACACACACGTCAAGTGAGATTTCAACGCCTCATATTCGCGCCAAGTAACAAGTTACTCATCCTTCTTTTTCTGCAACACAACATCATCATCACTAAAAGACATGATTAGTAGGTTAGTGCAAAAATCAAAATATGTTTGGTGGCACACTCAGAACTGACAAGAAAGTGGATCTTACCGTTCCAAAGTGAATAGAGATGCTTTACCAAAACGAAATCAAAGACCGATGCACTGATGTGATGAAGTGAATATCAAGGGTATAGAGAATGATCATAGGGCACACAGGTTATTTATGGTGGAGATCTAGGTATGGTATCCTAACTACACCACAAACAAGTCCTAGTGCTGATCGTATAAAAACCCAAGAAACAGACACGATGGAGATAAACGTGGCAACGCAACTTATGAAAAAGGAATATTGCAATGCAGAAGAGAGACGCTAGTAAAAGCTCAAAGTAAAACAGGCACAAGATTGCTCAATCTACAAGTGTTATGATCAACTAGGCCTCCAACAATGCACATTTTGAAATCTCTTTTTGTCACGCTTGTATCTCTTTTCTCTTTTTTTATACTGATTCTCTTTTCTTTTCTCTTTTTTCTTGATTTTTAACTATATGATTCAATGCAAACGAGTGCAGCAACTTATAACAAAACTGGGCTGGATAGTCTGGTTGATATTGGCCGGAGATTCCGGTCGGGCCGGATAGTCCGGTGTATGTAGGTCGGATAGTCCGGTTTTGCCTGTCAAAAAAATTCTGCACTTCAAACCCCTAATGAGTAGCCTGTCGGAGCAAAGCAACTAGTCTCGTGGGTACATTCCTAGGCAAGGATGTTGTAGATAGGCTGTGTCTATGGTATGCAAACAAAGGTACGCTATGTGGACTCGGACAAACAATGAAAACTTGCGGAAACATTGATGGTGGACACGGCGGAAAATAAGATCAAACCCTAAACCTAGACACAAACAAAAACTAGACTCCTACGAGGAAAACCTGCAGATCGGATCTACGAGAAGATACAATCAGCAACTAAAACTTGAAAATGATGCAATCTAGTCTATGATAAATCTTTTTGTAAGGCTTTTCTATATAGGACAAAACAAAACTAATCTATGGATGGATTTGTGGATGCTCACCGAGTAAATGAGGAAATATGATACCAAGATGATATGGGGTGGCCTAATCTTTTCAGGAAGCACTTGTCGATGGTGATGGTGGATGATAGATAACTAGCATGTAGCTATGAACTCTCCCGCTCGAACCCTGATGCCAATGCAATAGCTCTCGAACCCTGTGGGATATTCACAACACCACGCTCTTGCGCACGCAGCCGTCGACCACGAACGGTAGTTTGCAATCTACTAATTCCCAATGGAACAACAGATCACACTCAATTGCAGTAGTACAATTTGATCATAGGATGATTCCAGAGGTTCTTGAAAGAAATAACTCCAAAATAGTTTAAACGCGGTCTAAACCCTAACTAGTGGTCGTCCCAGGGCTTATAAGGGCGGTTGGGGTGGCCAGAAACCGAAACTAAACACTTTCGACTCAAACTGATACGAACCGACTCAGACCAGATTCGGTCGACGGGCGGACACTCTAGTCGATATCGGCCGGACACTCTAGGTGGAGTGGGCCGGACAGTCTGGTCTAGCCAGAAACTTCAGAGTTTCCGGGTGGTGCCCGGGTAGTGTCCGAACTGGCACACAGAATGTTCGCGCCAGTTCGTCTCTTAGCCAGGTCGGACAGCCCGGGTGGATCCGGCTGGACACTCTGGTCGTGGTAGATATTTTTGCCTCTGTCTTGATGATCTTCATTTGTGCCTTCCTCCTGCTCCTCCCTCGTGCATCCTTGGGCGATCATCATGTCGGGCCTCTCCTGTAGGCCTTCTCCTCCTCGCGCCATGCTTGTTTCCCCCAACGAACATGATCATACATAAATGCATAGACTTAGGCAGTATAAAGTTCTCATTAATTAAAGTACCAAATTCGTTTAGGAGTGAATTCACCTGTTGTTCAAGTATCTTAGAACAAGCTCTTGTAATAGGTTCAATTCTAATCTCATTGGACTGATCCTGTCTTGCAACAGTTGGAGCATCTTCAGTAGTCATTGGGGTAGGTGTAATTGTAGGGATGTCCTCATCAGCAACTCAGACACCTGGGATGGAATAGATCCAGTGGCCATTGCATATATATACAATTACAGATGATATAAGAAACATGTTGGATGACCAAAATTATCTGAGCAGCATCTCCAAACACATAGCTACATGATAGATAACCAAACTAAAGCAAACTAAATAAGAATATGTGACTATTCAGCACCACTTCAGTAATGGTAACTTCCTAACTGGCAACTTGGGCCTTTAGAGCGTGCATTTTAACCCAGCTACCAGAATAGGCATGATACATACTCCATTATGTACCATAGAAAGAATAGATGTTGCATCCATTCATTTTAGAGAAAAACACAAGCACTTAAGTACAGAAGATTTTAGGGTCACATTGATACATAATCATGATGTAACTTAGTGGATCACATTACTGTCTCAAACAAGAATAAAATCACGACATACTAGCTAACTATTTTTTAACCAGTTAGCAACAATAGAAACTTGGTTGTTAACCTGTTTCTTCTGAAACTATTTGTATGCAAATGTCATGGAATAGTACCGTTTCAACGCAGGGTACAACTAAACACTATTGACAAACTAAAATGATGTGCTCCAGTAGATATCAAATTCGTCAACAAAAATGACTAAATCCAAACTTGTACAAGTTATATTCAAACTGTAATCTGTTAGTTACCTACTTGCTATGCTACAACCACCTGCAGCTAATTTAAATTGTCTTCTACTATTTATGGTATGATGGAGGCACTCGAGTACATCATTCACAATGATTCTGCACTTCAGTTGCAAGTAACCAGAGCTAAGTAGGAAGGGGAAGTCTGAGGGAGCATGTACTCTGAAGAGATCGACGAGGATCTGGTCAGGGAGGCGGGAGAAGTCGTGGAGGTCAGCGTCCAGGGTGAGGGAGAGCAAGGTGGGGATCGAGCACATTGGTTCCTCGTCGGATCTCATGAACGCATCATTGGCTCCTTATCGAATCTCATGAATGCATTGTTTCCTCATAGATGGTTCTCGGTGGTGCCTGCAGAGAGAAAGAGAGAGTGAGAGATAGAAACCAATAGAGAGGTAGAGAGAGGGAGAAAGGAAATAGAGAGGGAAGGGGCGGCGGGAGAGGGGCCGGATCCAGTGTCCTCGTGATGCTCTGGCGCTCGAGACGAGCGCCTGACACTTAACTGAGCAGGCGGCGTACACCACGGCGTATAAGCGCTGCCACTGGCATGCAGCGATTCCACCTCCGCCCCCATGTGCCCTGTTGGCCACACACGAGGAGGCGAGGCGGCGATCTTGGCCAAGGAGATGCTCGACGCACTGAGCCGCCAGCGTCAGGAAAGGAGAACGAGGTCGGGCAACTGGCTGGTGGTGGGGAGGGAGATCTAGAGGGAGGCGACGGGGTCTGGGAGAGACGATCTGGAGATGGAGAACGAGGTCGGGGGTGACGGGGAGAGATGATCTGGGGAACGAGGTCGGGGGCGATGGGTTGGAGATCTGGAGAGGGCGACGGTGTATCGCGCATGAGAGGTTAGTGTTTGGGGGCGATCTGGATGACTGGATGGCTGTTGTGGCGATTTTACCAAACTAACCCTGCACATTTGTGGTGCAAAGACTAGAAATTGTAGGGCGTTTTCGTCAATTCACGTCCAAGTGGGGAGGCGGCAGAAACTGGCCTTGTCACTTTGGAGCATTGGATGGAGGCCATCTAAACGGTAGAGAGCGGCTTTGATGGACTGATCTGTGGTTAGCTGGTTCTCTTTTCTGATTGGATGGCTCCTTTTTCTATTTTCGGAATGCCAAAAACGGGGTGTGTTATGAAGCAACCACCAAATAAAAGTTTTAAAATGGTACCATCATATTTTTCAAAAATAATAGACCACCTTACTTGGACAATGTACCAACTTGGGTATCTAAAAATCTTTTCGTCCACCCCTCGGGAAAAAGACAAATGTCTACCGAATTGGTAGGAAGTGGGTCCGATTTGAACTACAGGTACAAGATCTAATGCACCTGAGTTTTTGAAAAAATCATTTTTAGGTTCACAATATGCTATTTTTCAGAGATCCACTGAAAGATTAGTGAGGCTTAGCCCCTAGCTAAGAATCTTTGTGCTCGCCGTTTTGATCATAGTTTGAAAGAGGCACAAGAAATTCAAAAAGGGTCCAAACAAGGTAAATCATTCGCGTGGTGTCATATTATGTGACATAGTTACAAGGAAAATACCAGAATTGGTATATCAATTGCATCTTGAAAAAACCTTCAAAGAAATAACCTATCATGTTCGAGGTTTTATGGCTTTCAGGTCAAACGACCAATGTTATGGCTAGAATCGCGACATAGTTTGTGATAATGTGCCCATATTGTGCATGAATGTGCATCTTGTGATGGCAAAACAATGTTGCAGGAGAAAGTTTTCCTTTTTGTCGCACAGAAAATGCATTTTCCATTTTTGAAATGCCAAAAAAGGGGCGTTTTGTGAAGCGACCACCAAATAAAAGTTTTAAAATGGTACCATCATATGTTTGAAAAATAATAGAACACATTACTTGGACAATGTACCAACTTGGCTATCTAAAAATCTTTCTGTCCACCCCTCGTGAAAAAGACAAATGTCTACCAAATCCGTAGGAAGTGGGTCCGATTTGAACTACAGGTACAAGATCTAATGCTCCTGATTTTTTGAAAAAATCATTTTTTAGGTTCACAATATGCTATTTTATCAGAGATCCACTAAAAGATTAGCGAGGCTCAGCCCCTAGCTAAAAACCTTCATCCTCGCTGTTTTGACCATAGTTTGAAACGGGCACAAGAAATTCAAAAAGGGTCCAAACAAGATAAATCCTTCGCGTGGTGTCATATTATGTGACATAGTTAGAAGAAAAAAATACCAGAATTGGTATATCGATTACATCTCGAAAAAACCTTCACAGAAATGAGCTATCATGTTCGAGCTTTCATGGCTTTTAGGTCAAACGACCAATGTTATGGCTAGAATCATGGCATAGTTTGTAATAATGTGCCCAAGTTGTGCATGCATGTGCATCTTGTGATGGCGAACAATGTTGCAGGAGGAAGTTTTCCTTTTCGTCGCATAGAAAATGCATTTTTTATTTTCGGAATGCCAAAAATTGGGGCGTTTTGTGAAGCAACCACCAAATAAAAGTTTTAAAATGGTACCATCATATTTTTCAAAAATAATAGACCACCTTACTTGGACAATGTACCAACTTGGGTATCTAAAAATCTTTTCGTCCACCCCTCGCAAAAAAGACAAATGTATGCCGAATTGGTAGGAAGTGGGTCCAATTTGAACTACAGGTACGAGATCTAATGCTCCTGATTTTTTGAAAAAATCATTTTTAGGTTCACAATATGCTATTTTATAAGAGATCCACTGAAAGATTAGCGAGGTCATCCCCTAGCTAAGAACCTTCATGCTCGCCGTTTTGACCATAGTTTGAAACGGGCACAAGAAATTCAAAAAGGGTCCAAATAAGGTAAATCATTCGTGTGGTGTCATATTATGTGATATAGTTACAAGAAGAAGTGGTATATCGACTGCATCTCGAAAAAACCTTCACAGAAATGACCTATCATGTTCGAGGTTTCATGGCTTTCAGGTGAAACGACCAATATTATGGCTAGAATCGCGGCATAGTTTGTAATAATGTGCCCATATTGTGTATGCATGTGCATCTTGTGATGGCGAACAATGTTGCAGCAGGAATTTTTCCTTTTCGTCGCACAGAAAATGCATTTTTCATTTTCGGAATACCAAAAACGGGGCATTTTGTGAAGCAACCACCAAATAAAAGTTTTAAAATGGTACCATCATATTTTTCAAAAATGATAGACCACCTTACTTGGACAATGTACCAACTTGGGTATCTAAAAATCTTTTCATCCACCCCTCGCAAAAAGACAAATATCTGCCGAATCGGTAGGAAGTGGGTCTGATTTGAACTACAGGTACAAGATCTAATGCTCCTGATATTTTGAAAAAATCATTTTTAGGTTCACAATATGTTATTTTATCAGAGAACCACTGAAATATTAACAAAGCTCAATGAAAATTTTCAATTACAAATCCAATTGTTAAAACCATGATTCAAAAATCTCTATTTACACCTATTAAGGTTTTATATGAAAAATATGTCATTATATTTTCCCTGGAAAGTAAAAGTGTTCCGTAATGTACTAAAAATATTCTATAGAATTTTATAAGTTTTCTGAATTTTATTTGACTCAATTTAGAGTTATGATTAAAAAGATACAAAAGAATTTAGAAAAATATAAAGAGAAAAAAGGGACGCGCCCGGCCGGGCTAGCCCGCCCGCCAGCCGGCCTAGTCCAGCAAGCCGTGTGTGCTAGTATAGCCCAAAGAGCCTCAGGTCGAAGGTCGTCTATGCTTGAGGCCCAAGCCCACCAGCCGACCAGGAAATCTCCACTTATACGTCCCGTGTGCTTTTGTTTCACGAACCATGCAGTGGCATAGTGGTTAGAATCAGGAGGAATGGAGGGAGGGTGGAGGTCGAGGGCGTGGGTTCGAGTCCCGTTGCCCGCTGCCTCAACTTTTTGGATTAATTCCTGATGATCCTGACGAGCAGAGCCTGCAAGTGTCCCGCGTGGGGCCTAGGTGTCAATCCGATTGTTCTTCCTGGTTAGCATGGATACGTGGGTCCCGTATATCATACTGACTTGGACATGACGCGTAGACGAAAATTGACACATGGATAAAATAAGTAGGCAAAAATTAACACGTGGACATGACACATAGGTGAAACTGGTTAGTTGGCAGTCTGCTCATTTAAACGAATCATGTATTGCCACAAACTCATGTCGTCTAAAATTAAGGTCATAGATGAGTGTTGTCTATATTATGACCTATTGATGTAATCAAGTTATGACCTTTCTGATAGAAAAGGTCGTTGTTTTCAAGGTTTGGACCCTCCTAAATGGCCTACGACCATTTGGTTTGCAATGGTCATAGTTCTACGACCAAAAAATCCATGATCGTTAAGAAAAGGTCACTAGTTAACAAATTTTTTGTAGTAATATATATTTTCTAAAGAAAAAACAAAGAGAGATAAGATACTATATGAGCACATAGGAGGCAACATGAGAGAGTAGCAAAGAGGAGGAGTTGAAGGTGGTGCGATGTCAGAGAAAATCTTTGATGGCTTCCTGATATGAGGCACAGGGTAGCTAGTAGGTAGGAGTAGTAAAATTCGGGACCTTTACTATATATGCACGCAAAACAAATTGTGTTTTCTCTCTCTCTTCTCCGCTGCCTCATCATCATCCACACCCTGGCCGACCGATCTCTTCTTCGTCCACAACATAGTGCTGCACAGGTGTGTCGACCTACCATGATTATGTCAACGGCTCCGCTTCAGTATCTGGCATGTTCGTTAGTTGCGCTGGTGTGCATAAGAAGGAACCATTTTGGGTCTTGGCGGCAAAAGGCATGTAGAGTAGCAATTCAAACTTTCCCGGTTTCGAAATTTTCATTTCCTTCCCAAACATCTGGAGGAAAGGATGTTCAAAAGATCGCCATTTGCTAGAGTACTTACATGATGGACAAGGGATTGTTGATATACGTCCCATCACATTGGATGCACACCATTTATGATATGGCTAGCTTCCTACTCCATACTACTCCTACTCCATTCTCGTTCCATTTCACACCCTGCGAAGAGGAAGCACCAAGCACACCCGCAACACGATGGTTCGAAAGTGAGGAGCATTTTTTTATTTCTTATCTTTGTGAAGCAAGTACAGTAGTACGAACAGTGTGGCTCAGCTACTTCCTAGATAAGGAGCCGAAACCTTGCTTAATTTTATGGCCCTTTGTGCTAAATGTATGGATCTCGATGTAATTTTATCTTTTTGAGGCCTTCGATGTAAACTATACTCCCACCGACCTTGTTAAATTTTTTTTGCCGGCAACCATGTCAATTTTTAACTAGTACAAGTAAGCATGATAGATTGCTCTTAAAATTTTCAAAATATCTTTTGAAGCTAACCAGGAATTCATTACACCAAAAACCACCGAAGGTTCTTAAAAATTTAAGTTCTTGCTATGCATCCGCATCCCAACAAAATTGAAACCATTTTGGAAACATTTAAATAAAGAATAAAAAGTATAATATTTTTTATGTGGCATCTTGTTACCTGTAATGAACAGTATAATAAAGAATAAAAAGTATAATATTATTAATTATTCTTTGGTTTCAACCCAAACGTGAAGGTCGTTTCCCTTATCAAAATCATATGTTTATGATACAGTTCCCACTTCTGGTAGATGGGTGGATCTTATTGTACTAATCTGTTTTTTCAGGGGTAGTTTCCAACTATCATAAAAAAGTTTATGATAACTTTCCGTGTGTCATGAGTGTTTTTCTATAAAGAATGTACGAAGAGTATGACTCGAAATGCCATAACCCTAGTGTTTCAGACGGAGTGTACCATGTTATACTCAGGATTCCCATGTTCTATGAGTTCTCAAGCTTCTTAGCCGAACTCCGCCCACTAAAATTACTTTATGTCGATTTAATTATCAAGATTAGGTCAAATTTGATATAGAATCAACTCGTAGTGTTTTTAAAATTTACCAAAAACTTTTGGAGGTACCCACAAGACCACCAAAATATTTAAAACCATCGATAGTTCAGGGAGATTCAACTTCTTGCTAAGATTGTTTACATATAGACAAAATAATTACCCTATTTTAATAAATTCATATGAAAAAGGATAAAGGAAGAAATACAAAATATTTAAGTAAGAAGTCCTTTATGTGTTCTACTTGCAATACGAGTAAGTTTCACTTGCCTTGCACGTGAGACTCAGATAATAGACGCATGTCATATCATCACTATATAAAATTATAATAAGTAAAGCTCAAAAAATTATAAATTTTTCGACATCTATAAAGTATGGGTGTATATTTGGTTCATGTACTTTGTCTCATGTAGAGGTTAATGTTTATTAGCTCCCTAACACTTGAAAAGTTTGGTAACATGATCTAGAGAAATGATAGACAAGATTCTAGAATAATGGAAAAGTATGTTTTGAGGTTTGTGCATAGTGTTCTTTGTGATAAAGACTATCAATAGAATATTCTAGATGCTAGAATGGAAAATAAGATCCAACGACTAGAAATATTGGGATTCGCGAGTCTTGATCCAACTGGCGATATTCAAAGTTATTTGTACATTATATAGTGGTAAGACTAGTAAGTTGCACGTGTCCTGGACGTGAGATTCAGATAATAGACGTCTTACATGTCATCACTATATAAAATTATAATAGGTAAAAGCACAAAAATTATAAATTTGATCAACATCCATAAAGTATGGATGCATATTTGGTTCTTGTACTTTGTATCATGTAGGAGTCAACAATTATTAGCTACCTAACACTTGAAATTTTTGTTAACATGGCCTAGAGAAACGAGGGAGAAGATTATATAATGATGGAGAAGTGTGTTTTGAGGTTTGTGCATAGCATTTATTGTGCTGAAGACTATCAACAGAATCTTCTAGATGCTAGAATGGATAAGAAGATCCAACGACTAGAAATATTTGAATTCACGAGTCTTGATCCAACAATCAATATTCAAAGTTATTCGTACACTATATAGTGGTAAGACTAGTAAGTTGCACGTGTCCTGTATGTGAGACTCAGATAATAGACATCTGACATATTATCACTGTATAAAATTATAATAAGAAAAAGCACAAAAAATTATAAATTTGATCAACATCTATAATGTATGAGTGTATATTTGATTCCTGTACTTTGTATCATGTATAAGTCAACGATTATTAGCTACCTAACACTTGAAAATTTTGGTAACATGGTCTAGAGAAACGAGGGAGAAGATTCTAAAATGATGGAGAAGTGTGTTTTGAGATTTGTGCATAGCATTCATCATGCTGAAGATTATCAATAGAATCTTCTAGATGCTAGAATGGAAAAGGAGATCCAACGGCTGGAAATGTTGGGGTTCACGAGTCTTGATCCAATGGTCAATATTCAAAGTTATTCGTACATAGTGGTAAGATATACTAGTAAGTTGCACATGCGATGCACGTGAGACTGAGATAATAGACATATAGCATATCATCACTATATAAAATTATAATAGGTAAAGTATAAAAAATTATAAATTTGATCAACATCTATAAGGTATGGGTGTATATTTTGCTCTTGTACTTTGTATGATATGGGGTGGCCCGATCTTCTCAGCAAGCTCTTGTCAATGATATGGTGGATGATAGATAACTAGTGCGTAGCTATGATCTCTCCCGCTCGATCCCTGATGCTAGTGTAACAGATCTCGAACCTTGTAGGATATTCACAACACCACACTCTTGTGCACGCAGCCGTGACCACGAATTGTAGTATGCAATCTACAAATTCCCAATGGAAAAACAGATCACACTCAATTATAGTTGGTAGATTTGAACACAGCATAATTTCAGAGGTTCTATGAAAGAAACATCTCAAAAATATTTTAACGTGGTCTAAACCTAGATAGTAGTGCGCCTCATCTATTTATGAGTCTGGGGGCGGCGGCCTAAGGGTGGATCCGAGTTGGTCCCACCCAACTAAGGGTACAAACCGACCTAATGTTGGTTCGGTTCAGGTTTACGTGTGGCAGAATTGAACCCGTTCTCACTTGCTACTGCCCGTGTAAAAGGACTATGTTTCTGTGACGCGGCAGCCTGTCATGGCAGAGAAAAGTGGCGTTTCTCTGTCGCGACAGAGATCCTGCCAGGTGTTGATATTCTTATTGGTAGCTCCTTGCGCTTCCTCCCTCTCCTCCCTCGCACATTCTTCATTGATCAATACACCATACTCCATATGCTTCAGCTCCTCGCTCCGTGCTACGCCTTCTTCTCCCATGTACCTGATCATACAATAGCAAAAAGACTTAGGCAATATAAAGTTCTTATAAATGAAAGCATCATGGTCAACTAGGAATGAATTCACCTGATAGTCATTATTGATTTGACTCAATATTTCCTTCCAGTTCAAGCAGTCAGAATCATCATAATCCTTGTATATATCCTCATCATCCTCCCTTTCTTCATGAAAAGTCGTCCACGGTTTTGGGTAAGCTAAAAGTGGGATAAACAAAAAGAAGAACGTGTATGCAAAGTATATGTATATATAACATGTTGTATTATTGTTATTCACATGAAAAGTATATCCAGTATACATCAAGCAACTTAAATTGCAGGTATAAGTGAAGTACAAAGAATCATGATCATGGTGAAAAACAGCTAAATAGATAGTCTTGTTCTTCAATATTAAATTCAGTTTCCTCAAAGAAGATCTATGATCAAATTTCTGGACAAGATCAAACCAATTAAATGTATGTGAAAACCAAATTGATTCACACCATGCTTCAACTGCGCTACCCTGATTAATATGAACATGATCATGTTGTCCAGTATGGAAGATGCAACTCAATTTGCAAATATAAGTGAAGTATAGAGCAGTACCACAGCTACACCAAGACTTTTGGGACAAACACAATGGATATGAAAACTTGGGTTCTATTCTAGCAAGATTACAACGATCCAACATAGGTAAAATTACTTGTGTTGGCTGCATTATATCAACTAGATCTGACTTCAATTTCATATTATCACAAATTTTAGCATATATCCAACAACACAAAATCGTCGACACACAACATGTATGGCTGAAAACAGCATGTTTCAGTTCAGCGATTCTATCACAAGTAATGCATATGTGATCCACAAGAAAAATTTCATGCATGCTATATTCACCAATCAGATTGAAAGTGAAACAAGGAGAATATGTGCTAGAATTCAGAAATTAAATTTCAGAAATCTTATCCATAGCATAACTCATACTCTTAGGTTCATTTAGCATGATGGAATACACAATATCAGTAGGTGGTATTCGAGCAAGTATTTCTTTATGTGTAATCAATACCACATGATCAAAATTTGAATTGGGTAAACTATCACATGATGTTGAAACATTAGTGCAATGCAAATCACAAGGAGGTGTCAGTAAAGGAAAAGACTCATAATATGTCGCACATGTTGGCTGAAGCTCCAAATCAGTACCAATGTCATCAACAATCTTCTCGGTTGTAGTAGGTACTAACACATTCTCCACAAGTGACAATGCACAATCCAGTGATACAGGTTGTAAAATAGACGGCTCCCTTTCTTCAAAAGCAACCTAGATATCACAAGAAACAACACTAGGAGTAGAGATGATTACATTAGTAGAAACCTTATTTGTCTCATCAACTCTCACTCTCGGTTCTTCTACGACAGGATCAACATGTGGTTTTATGTTGGTGGTTATAGGTACACAGAGGTTTTGATGCCTAATCTCCTGAAATTGCTTAATACATGTACGTGATAACCAAGTGTGCTTATCATTCCAAACGATCGAAGGATCAAAACACTCACTACCAAACACAACCTGGAATTGATTACACCACTTTGTTCCCAACATGATATGACAGGAGTTAAAAGCTCTAGGAACGACAAAACAAGAAATCTCCCTGCTAGGACCATAAATGGTGAGTAGAACATATGTGATCTGAGTAACTGGGAGTGCATGACCAGAAGTTGCTAACATAAATGGTTTTTTTAATGCACTTGTGTATAATTGTAGCTTTTCAACAACCTCAACACTAACCAAATTTATGTAAGAACATGTATCAATGGTAGTAGCAGCTTGTCTACCACTAATTTCTGTGATGAAGTTGAACAAACCCGACATAGGTACCACTCCTGACTCTTTTCCAAACCAAACCAAACTATTTGCAAACCGATGTATGAAAGAGGGGGTCCAACCAATTTATTCAGAAAACTAAGCAAACAAAGCAAACAAAAAATCAAAATGAAAACGAAAAAGAAGACGCTCCAAGAACAACACAATTGTGCATGAAACAATAAAAATGAAGCGTTTGAAAGAAACCTGGGATTTTTATTGATGAAGAAGGGGATAGCTTGGGCATCCCCAAGATTTGACGCTTGTACTTCTTGGATATTTCTTGGGGTGACACGCGTGGCATTCCCAAGCTTGAGCTTTAGTCCATCCTTCATCTCATTACTCATTCCTTTCATACACCTGAAATTTTTTCCTTCATACAAATCTTCACACAATCTTTATTAGCAACATTAGTGCACTCAAGATAATAAGTCCTAAGGTTCAGTTATAACACCAAATAAACTTCCATTAGAACACTAGCTACTGTAGTACTTCCCTCAAAAAGCTCAATTCCCCAAAAGAACTCAAAAAGGAACCAACAAGAAGCAAATGCAGAAAATGGCAGAAATCTGTCAAAACAGACCAGCAGGTAAAGACGAATTTTTTCAAAGACCTTCTGTTGCTCAAATCAAAAGGTGTTGAACTATCGAAAGTTAGATAACAACCGGGGGCAGAAGAACAAAAATTCACGCCTCAAAAAGACGTTCAGAGATTTTACACGAATTTGTATGGTGAAACACAGAAATCTATTTCGGGACAGCAACTTTCCCAATCATTACTTCTCTCTCATTAGAGGTTACTCTTGGCACAAAAAGCAAATAAAAAGGATAAGGAGCGGTTATTACTGAAATAATAACTTCCAAGACTCATCTAAAACTTTTGGGTTATCTCCCAATAAGTACTTTTCTTTAACGCCTTTAAGTTAGGCATAAGAAGCAAGAAAAAGGATCAAGTGTTCTCGAATGAAGAAGCATTAAGACCAAATTTTGTTTTCATAGGAGAACCAAAAGAAATCTTCTCTCTCTTCTTAGGGAAGTGTTCTATACCTTTCTTGAGTGGGAGTTGATATTTAATGGTGCCTTCTGTCATATCAATAATGGCACCAACAGTTCTAAGAAAAGGTCTTCCCAAAGTAATAGGACAAGAAGCATTGCATTCAACATCCAAAACATAGAAATCAACGGGGACATAGGCATTGTTAACCATAATAAGAACATCATTAAGACTCCCCATGAGTTTTTTTCTAGCATTATCATCAAGTGGGACATTCAAAAAACAATCTTCAAGTAGAGGCAAATCAAGCATATCATAAATCCTTCTAGGCATAATAGAAACACTACTATCAAGATCACATAAAGCTTTGAAATCAAAGTCATTCACTTTCATATTAATGATGGGTTCCCAACAATCTTATTGTTTTATAGGAATATAAGCTTTATGTTTCATCTTTTCTTCTTTAATCTTTATGAGAGCATCAGTAATGTGTTTTGTAAAGGCCATGTTCATAGCACTAGCATTAGGACTTTTAGCAAGCTTTTGTAGGAACTTAATAACTTAAGAGATGTTGCAACCATCAAGATCAAAATCAAATTTATCATCTAGAGTAGTAGAACTATTACTAGCCTCAACACTAGTGGTGGTAATAGTAGAAACACTAATGTTTCTAGTAATTTCATCTTCTCTTTCCCACTTAGCATGTAATTCAGCTAATAGTCTAACATTTTCATCAATTCTTACTTGTATAGCATTAGTAGCTGCAAAGGGATTATCATTAGTTTCAGGTTTAGCAGCCATTTTATTCAAAGAAGATTGAGCTTCAGCCAAAGATGCTATATTTCTTTCAGCATTAGAGAGTTTTTCCTCAATAGTTGTGTTGAAAGCAGTTTGTTTACTAATAAAGTCTTTAAGCATAACTTCAAGTTCATAGGGTGCACTCCTATTATTGTTGTAGGAACTTCCATAAGCATTACCATTGTTGGGAGGATATGGCTTATAATTGTTGTTACCAAAATTACTCCTATAAGTATTGTTGCTAAAATTGTTATTTCTTATGAAGTTCACATCAACTTGCTCTTCTTGAGCAACCAAAGAGGCCAAAGGAACATTATTTGGATCAATATGGGCTTTCCCATTAACAAGCATAGACATAATAATATCAATCTTATCACTCAAGGAGGAGGTTTCCTCAACAGAATTTACCTTCCTACCTTGTGGAGCTCTCTCAGTATGCCATTCAGAATAATTAACCATCATATTGTCCAGAAGTTTTGTTGCAGCACCCAAAGTAATGGTCATAAAGGTACCTCCAGTAGCAGAGTCCAATAGGTTCCTTGAAGAATAGTTCAATCCTGCATAAAAAGTTTGGATGATCATCCAAGCAGTCAGTCCATGAGTGGGACAATTCTTAACCAAAGATTTCATTCTTTCCCAAGCTTGAGCAACATGTTCATTATCATATTGTTTAAAATTCATTATTTCACTTCTCATAGATATAATCTTAGCAGGTGGATAGTATTTTCCAATGAAATCATCTTTGCACTTAGTCCAAGAATCAATACTATTCCTAGTTAAGGAATTCAACCATTCTTTAGCTTTTCCTCTCAAAGAGAAAGGAAACAATTTCAGCTTAATAATATCACCATCTACATCCCTATGCTTTTGCATCTCACAGAGTTCAACAAAGTTATTTAGATGGGCAGCAGCATCTTCATTACCAATACCAGAAAATTGTTCTCTCATAACAAGATTGAGCAAAGCAGGTTTTATCTCAAAGAAAGTATCTTCAGGCACAGGTGGAGCAATAGGTGTGCTCATAAAATCATTGTTGTTGGTGCTAGTGAAGTCACACAACTTAGTGTTTTCAAGAGTAGTCATTTTTTTGTGTTTTCAAATAAGAAAGCAAGCTCGTAATACTAACTTTTTTGTGTTTTTGATAAAGAAACAAGCAAACAAAGCAAAAAGAAACTAAGCAAAACAAAAATAACAAAGTAAATAGATTGGTTATGAGGGACTCCCCTTGTGAAGATGTCCTTGACTCCCCGGCAATGGTGCCAGAAAAATGCTTGATGGATCAGTGTTGATGTAGAGCTCGTTGGGAACCCCAAGAGGAAGGTATGATGAGCACAGCAGCAAGTTTCCCTCAGTTATGAAACCAAGGTTTAATCAAACCGGTTGGAGCAAGGAAACACCCCAAAGGTGTTGCTAGCTGAGCCTTGGCAGGGCGCACTACCGGTGCTAGTAGCAACGTGGAGACCTACACAACACAACCACAGAACTCTGTCCCCAACTTGCGATGAGGTTGTCAATCTCACCGTGTTTTGCTGAAAACAAAGGATTAAACGTATCGAATGGAAGGAAGTAAAATTTTGCAGAAAGTAAACACAAAGCAGTAAACAGTTTATAGATTGTATGTAAAAGAAAATGACCGGGATCCATAGTTCACTAGAGGTGGCTCTCCTTAGATAGATAACATGCTGGGTGAACAAATTACAGCGGGGCACTTGACAAACATTGAGAAAGCAATACATGCATATACTAATCATCTTGACTCCTTTGAGACTTGATTGGGCATTACAACATTATACATAGACCGCCATCCAACTGCATCTATGACTAATAATCCACCTTCAGGTTATCATCCGAACCCCCTCCAGTATTAAGTTACAAGCAACAGATTATTGCTTTACGAATTGCGTGTAAAGTAAACAATACGATTGTTCTATGAACAAAGGATTGTTGTTTTCTCCCTAGTAGCAACATCACATCTAGTACCTTAGAGATTTCTATCACTTCCCCATATTACCAGAGGCATGAACCCAATATCGAGCATAAATACTAACTCTTGGAGTTGCTAGCATCTACTTGGCCAAGATAGCTACTAAAAACGGAAAGCGTGCAAGATCACAAATAACAAAGACATGATAGAATCAATAATCAATCTGAAATAGCATCTCAATATCCATCGGATCCCCGCAAACACAACATGCAGAATTACAAATAGATGATCTTGATCATGAACGGAGCTCAAAAGATCTAGACATGATAGCACAAAGGAGGAGAACCAGCCATCTAGCTACTACATGGATCCATAGTCCAAGGATGAACTACTCACGCATCACACCGGAGGCTTGCATGGTGCTGAAGAAGGCCTCTAGGGTGAATTCCCCTCTCCGGCAGGGTGCCGGGAAGAGCTTGAGATCCCTCCCGATCTAGGGATGGAGATGACGGCGGCTACAGACTCTTTCGTGGAATTTTGATCGGGTACCTAGGGTTTTCGTCCCGAGGGCATCTTATAGGTGGAAGGAGAGGCCGAGGGGGTGCTGGGGTTAGCCAGACCACCCCCTGGCGCGGGCCAGGCCCAGCCTTGCGGCCAGGTGGTGCGGCCGGCCCCCAGCTCTTCTCCATTTCGTATTCTGGCATCTGATGACTTCCGGAAAAATAGGCACTTTGGCTTTTGTCCCGTCCAATTCTGAGAATATTCATTTTCTGACTTTCCTAGAACCAAAAACAGCAGAAAACAGGCAGCTGGCACTGTAGCTCTTGTTAATAGGTTAGTCCAAGAAATCATATGAAAAATACTCCAAAGTGTGGACAAAACACAAGAAAGTGGATAAAACCAAGCATGGAACATCAAAAATTATAGATACATTTGCAATGTATCACTTCACTACCCTCAAAGCCTCCCACCCCCTCCCCAACACCACCACCAACCCCACCCACCCCCAAAAAACCATCACCATCGCGATGGTGAATCCACCATGGCCGGATCTAGTCCAGGAAACTCTGTCCGCAATTAGTCGAAGTTAGATGATGATGCTCTACATGTAATCGCTAGTCGATCCAATCCTCTTAGCATGTCACGTTTCTTCAAGGCCATCCCAGATCTATACCTTTCCCTCAAACGGGTTGTGCTTCCGAAGCCGCTCTTCTTCCCTTATAAACTAATGTCCATCTTTTTCCCCAGTTCCCACTAGTACTGAAAAAGGAGTGATTGATGCCAACATGATACCTCTAGACCACCCTTCTATGCCAGCCCCATCATCATCCCCGAAACTGGCTGCGATTATTGGGCTGGTTACAACCACGAGTGGGTAGCCATGATTGATCTTGCTAGTTGTCTTGGTCCCGAAAAATCATTAGTACGTCTGGTGAATTTGTATATTGGCACCATCATTCAAGTCCTGTCACTACAAACTACTGGGTGTCGAGGTACACATGTAGGTTTCTTCTCATATCGAAGGGCCATTACCAGGCTACTTAAGATACATACTGCTAGTAAACCTCAGATGTCCACCGACTGCAACAAGTGGTTGTACAAGCTCATCGTGGTGTTCGATATGTTCATTGTTGATACGGCAAAGGTGTCTGGTCTTTTGATGAGAGGGTGATAGTCGATTTGGGTGGAGTTCGGGCTTGACGATCCGATTACACGTGTGAGCACGAGCGCCAATGCAATCACTGGGCCAATCTCCTAGAGGTTAGCGATCTTGCAGAAGCACGGCCAGCATAACCAGCAAGGGTCTTAATTCCTACCTAAAATCGAGAACAAGTAAGAACTAATATTGCAATCAAGATATTGTGAATAAATATGAAAGCTTTATTGAATATGGTGGGATCCTGAATAGGTGCGATGTCCAGGAGGTCTCGGCGACACTCAAGTCTTGGCGAAGTTGCAATGATGGCTAACTTTTACTCTAAACAAAATTTGAGTCTAAAGTGACGGCTATGGGGGTATTTAAGAAAGAAAAGGTGGGGTTTTGGCCAGTCATAGGTATGGTGGCTGAATCCAACCCTAGAAGCCCTTTTCCCCTCAAATACAGACTCTAAAAAGTGGCTACTAAAACTCCTACAACAATAACATGGGCCTGGCCCAAAATAAAGGTGACGGAGCACCGAATTAAGCTATGGACAAATCTATGAAGTAATATTCTTGAATATTTCATCCAAACCTTCAATCTTCATTATGGTGGCTTCAAAGTTCTGAAATCTCCACTCGTGGCATCCTCTTCAATCCTCATATGTTTGCTGCCATCTCCATGCATGATTATGCTCCAATGCTTGTCCCTCTCGTCCATGCTAGGTCCATCATTCCTAAGAGTAACAAATACATCTGATTTAGGCAGCATCATATTCTCATGTATATGAGGAATAGTTCTAAGAAACGAAAGTACCTGATAGTTAAGTTGCTTGGCACGAGCTCGAGTGATAGGTCCTTGTATTTGTGTAGCTGTAGGTACATCGGTTGTATCAATAGATGGGATGTCGACATCATGCTCCCCTTCTTGAATTGAAGTCATCCTCGATGCAATCTCATCTTCCTCACCAAAGTAAGGCTTCAAATCTACAATGTTAATGTAGGACTAACCGTACCAAAATCTGCAGGTAGGTCAAGTTTATATGCATTATGATTTATTTTCTCTAACACCTTAAAAGGACCAGCAACATGTGGCATTAACTTAGACTTGTGCAAATCAGGAAAACAGTCTTTGCACAAACGCAACCAAACAAGATCACCAACATCAAACACAACATGCTTTCTCCCTCTATCCCCAGCAAGTTTATACTTAGCATTCATGCGTTGTATGTTGTCTTTAGTAGTCTCATGTAATTTTAATATCATTTTGGCATGTTGTGTTGCATCCAAGTTGTTTTTCACCGAAGAAGGTAATGGCAATAAATCAATAGGTGCACGAGGAACAAAATCATACACAATCTCAAATGGACACATCTTTGTGGTAGAATGCAGCGAACGATTATAAGAAAATTCAATATGAGGTAAACACTCTTCTCACAATTTTAAGTGTTTCTTTAAAACAGCTCACAACATAGTAGACAAAGTTCTATTGACTACTTCAGTTTGTCCATCAGTTTGGGGATGACATGTAGTACTAAACAGCAATTTTGTCCCCAAGTTAGCCCATAAACATCTCCAAAAGTGGCTAAGAAATTTAGTATCACGATTAGAAACAATAGTACTTGGCACACCATGTAAATGAACAATTTCATGAAAGAACAAATCAGAAATATGCGCAACATCATAAGTTTTGTGACAAGGAATAAAGTGTGCCATCTTAGAAAACCGGTCCATAACAACAAAAATGCTATCCCTCCCCTTCTGTGTACGAGGCAATCCCAAAACAAATTCCATAGAAATATCCTCCCAAGGGACACTAGGAATAGGAAGAGGCATATATAAACCATGTAGATTAAGGCGAGACTTAGATTTTTGACAAGTAGTACAGCGTGCCACGAATCTCTCAACATCTCGACGCATGCGTGGCCAAAAGTGATTTGCAACAAGAACATCCTCCATCTTCTTTAGACCAAAGTGACACATTAGTCCTCCTCCATGCGCCTCGTGTAACAACAATAGATGAACGAAATTATCTAGGATACATAGTTTGTTAGCACGGAACACAAATCCATCATTGAAAACGAATTTACTCCATGTTCTACCATCTCTACAATTCTGCAACACATCTTTAAATTCAGCATCATGCACATATTGTTCTTTAATAATTTCCAATCCAAATATTTTGAAGTCAAGTTGAGATAACAAAGTATAACGGTGCGACAAAGCATCAGAAATAACATTATATTTAACCTTTTTATGTTTGATAACATAAGGAAAGGACTCAATAAATTCAACCCACTTTGCATGGCGATGATTCAACTTAGGTTGACTTCAAATATTCTTCAAAGATTCATGATCAGAATGTATAAAAAATTCTTTAGCCCATAAATAATGTTGCCAAGTTTCTAATGTCCAAACTAGCGCATATAATTCTTTATCATAAGTAGAATAGTTTATACTAGCCCCACTCAATTTCTCACTAAAATTGCAACAAGTTTGCCCTCTTGTAATAACACACCTCCCAAACCAATTCCACTAGCATCACATTCAAGCTCAAAACTCTTAGTAAAATCAGGAAGTTGGAGTAATGGAGCATGTGCTAACTTATCTTTCAATATCATGAAGGCTTGTTGTTGTGCATCTCCCAAAACAAAGGGCGCATCCTTCTTTGTAAGCTCATTCAGTGGCACAACAATTGATCCAAAATCTTTGACAAAACGCCTATAAAAACCTGCGAGGCCAAGAAAACTCCTCACTTGTGTGATCGTCTTGGGCTACGGCCAATTCTCAATTGCTTCAATCTTGGTTGGATCCACTTAAATACACTGTGATGTAACAACATAGCCAAGAAACGCAACTCGATCGGTGCAAAAGGTACACTTCTCAAGATTACCAAACAAATGTGCATTGTGTAAAGCATTGAAAATAGCACACAAATGTTCCAAGTGATCCTCTAAAGATTTGCTATAAATCAGAATATCATCAAAGTAGACTACCACAAAACGTCCAACGAAAGCACGTAAAACTTCGTCCATTAATGTCATGAATGTGCTGGGTGCATTAGTTAAACAAAACAGCATTACTAACCACTCATATAAACCAAACTTAGTTTTAAATCCTGTTTTCCATTCATCACCCAATTTCATACGAATCTGGTGGTAACCACTACACAAATCAACTTTAGAAAACATGGTAGAGCCACTCAATTCATCAAGCATATCATCTAGACGTGTAATAGGATGACAATAACGAATAGTAATATTATTGATAGCTCTACAATCAGTACACATGCGCGAAGAACCATCTTTCTTAGGTACCAAAATAATAGGAACAACACAAGGGCTAAGGGACTCACGAATGTGATCTCTGTCAAGTAGTTCCTGAATTTGGTGTTGTATCTCCTTTGTCTCCTTAGGATTGGTTCTATATGGCGCACGGTTGGGCAACGTGGCACCAGGAATTAAATCAATTTGGTGTTCAATTCCTCTAATAGGATGTAGTCCTGGTGGCATCTCAGCTGGAAAAACGTCATCATATTCCTACAAAAGGTAAGCAACAGTAGGTGGCAAAGAAGGAGGCATATCCTCAAATGAAAACAAAACCTCTTTGTAGAAAATTACATAACATTGAGTATTGTTCACATCTAGTTCAGCAATATCAATTTTATTTGCAAGCATACATGGACCCTTCAAATGAATTTCAGTAGCATGTTTAGAATCAGATTTTGTGGTCTTTGGTGGTACAAAATCTTCAGCAACAATCTGATTCTCACTTTTGTGTTTCTCCTCAGTTTTAGCTCTACTAGCTCTAGCAAGATCATCTTTTAAAATTTGTTCAGGGTTCATAGGTTTGAGACCAATTTTCTTCCCATCATGCATAAGAGAATAGTGATTAGTTTTACCATTATGAACAGATTCTCTATCAAATTGCCAAGGTCTACTAAGTAACAAAGAACAAGCTTGCATGGGCACAACATCACAATCAACAAAATCAGAATATGTACCAATAGTAAAATGCACACGTACCGTTCTTGTTACCTTGATCTTATGAGAACTCTCAAACCATAGGATGTAGTATAAATGTGTGTGTTTTCTTGTTGGGAGAGCAATCTTCTCTACCATGTCAACACTAGCCAGATTATTACCACTCCCTCCATCAATAATGATTTGTATAGCTCGTTCCTTGACAATGCCTCGTGTTTGGAATAGGTTGTGGCATTGATCATGTTCAGCTTTTCTCAATTGCACACTCAACACAGGTTGTGTAACTAAGCTCTTGTATTGATCAGCAGTTTCATATCCCATTACCTGTGTCTCTTCTTCTGAATCAGAATTATCCCCATCTCGTGCAGAAATAAGAGCTAATGTATCTTTATCAAAATCACTTGCTGAATCATATTCACCATCGTCATGCACCATCATAACACGCTGTGTTGTGCACATCCGCTCAATATGACCATATCCTCAAGCATTTGCGGCATTGTATATCATTCATCTTTCCTATGGAGGCCATAGAAGAAGAACTACGAGCAGGGCCATTTGATGATGGCGGAGGAGCAACTCAAGGAGTTCTTGATGAAGGAGTGGTGGCTTTGGACGTCGTAGGTGATACATCGTGAACGTATCTATAATTTTTGATGTTCCATGCTTGTTTAGTATCTACTTTCTTATGTTTTGTCCACTTTGAGGCATTTTTTATACATTATATGGAACTAACCTATTGACAAGATGCCACAGTTCTAGTTGAATGTTTTCTGCTATTTTTAGTTTTAGAAAAGCCAGAAAAGAAATATTCTCGGAGTTGGATGAAACAAAATCCGAAGTTCCTATTTTTCCCGACACGACACGGAGTCCAAAGGGGAGACGAAGGGGAGCCAGGAGGCTGGCACACCCTAGGGTGGCGCGGGTCACCCCTGGCCACGCCACCAGGGGGTGTGGCCACCCTGGCCCACCTCTGGCATCGCCTTTTTGCCTATATATTCCCCCGGGATGAAAAACCTAAAAACCAGACTAGAATTCCCCAAAAAGTTCCGCAGCGCTGCCGCGACCGAAGAGGAGATTTGGGGGATAGAAGTCTCTGTTCCGGCACCCTGCCGGGACGGGGAAGTGCCCCTGGAGCCATCTCCATCGCTGATGCTGACTCCCATGATGAGGAGGGAGTAGTTCTCTCTCGAGGCTAAGGGCTCTACGGTAGCTATGTGTTCATCTCTCTCTCTATATGCGTGATCTTATGAGATCATGAGCTTTGTAATCTATAGATCTATTCTTCTACTCAAGTGCTTTAATGAATCTCTGCTTATCCCCACGTGTGTGAAGTTGACAGTGTGCACATCGTGTGGCACTTTGGCTAAGGTTACATAAATACTTATCATGAGTATAATTTGAGTTGGATGTCTCTATGAGTTTGTGGTCTTTGTTGGAACCATCTAGCACTCAAGGTGACAGTGAGGGGTTATCTAGATGGGGAATGCGAACTTTAAGGTGTGCTGTTATAGCCCTACATCGTCCAACCGGAGAGTAGTTCAGGGTAGCATCATGAACAGAAGATATTTATATGAGAGTGTTCACTAGTGAAAGTATGATCCCTAGGCCTTGTTTCTAAGCATTGAAACACCATTTACAATCAGTCCTGTTACATGTTTGCTTGCTGCCACTCTTATTTCAGATTGCAATTACCACTCATAATAATCCATATTACTTGTATTTCACTATCTCTTCGCCGAACTAGTGCACCTATACACCTGACAAGTGTATTGGGTGTGTTGGGGACACAAGAGACTTCTTGTATCTTGATTGCAGGGTTGCTTGAGAGGGATACCTTTGACCACTTCCTTCCTGAGCTCGATAAACCTTGGGTGATCCAGTTAAGGGAAACTTGCTGCTGTTCTACAAACCTCTGCACTTGGAGGCCCAACACTGTCTACAAGAATAGAAGTGTGCGTAGACATCAAGCTATTTTCTGGCACCGTTGTCGTGGAGGTAAGGTAAAAGGTACTCACATCCTCTGGCTACTAAGCTATCTTCTAGTGCGGTTGCTGGTGTGTGAGTGCTCGAAGTTATTTCCTTTAGATTCTACAATTTTGTCTTTTTGTTTCTTGTTTTCACTAGTTAGGCTTAATGGAAAACAACAACAAAATTAGAGAGCTTTATAGTATTTATCTTGAGTTAGGACATGAAGTGTTTGAAGAGAAAATTAAAAAACCTATGGAACTTTATTTGCGTGCTAATAGCAATGTTATTAGTATGAATTCTTTGAACACCATTATTGCTAATGCTATGGAAAAGTCTAAGCTTGGGGAAGCTGGTTTTGATGAGCATGATATTTTTAGTCCCCCAAGCACGGAGGAGAAAATTTAGTTTGATGATACTATACCTCCAATATATGATGATTACAATGATGAATATGATATTTTTAGTCCACCTACTATTGAGGAGAAGGATAATATTCTCCTGCCCAGGGGGATAGATGCCCCCCCACGGGTAACCACACGATACTAGCCATTGAGATATGTGATGAACCTAATTATCTTTGTAACACCTGATAATGGATATAATAAAGCTGACCACTGACACATTGTGTCAGTGACAAGAGGAACGAGTGTTGATAGCTGCTTACTACCCCACACCTTTTACACCATTGGCATGTAGTGTAATAGTTTTCTTGGGAGTAGTGTTATAAACAAGGTGTATTGTGGATGATTTGCAGACGACTCGCATGGAGTGCCTTGCATCTGTGGGTTTCTTTGTCCTAGCGAAAGGCCACATTTGTATCGTACACAAAATCTTCCAAGAAATATCGCGTGCAAGGCAGTTCCATTTTCTTGGTACGAATAGTCGAATATACACATGTATAGTGGCACCGTGACAACTAAGAAAAAAGTAAAATAGTTTTCTCGTGAACTATACTCACATGCACTAGCTAATCCCATGCATCGTGTAACAACTTGAGAAAATCATTTGTTAAAAACTTCCTCAAGCTCGCTTAGTCACAACTCATATATCACTTACTAGTACTCCCTCCGTTTCAAAGTATAAGATATTTTAGCTTTGTGAACAAAGTATATCTAGACTCCTTTTAGTGTCTAGGTTCTCTCCAAACCTAGATGAACCTAGACACTAAAAGAGGTATAGATACACTTCATTCACAAAGCTAAAACATCTTATATTTTGAAACGGAGGGAGTACGATGCAAGCATCTAGTCAACTTAACATGCATGCAAGTTGTAGCCTTGTACAGTTGTACTTTACCTCGACATGCATCGGAGGTACAATAATTTGTACCATTAACCTGACCAAATCATGAATACTTACTCACATACTAGATATGACGTGACTGGTGCACTATTGACTGATGCATGGATTAGCCAAGCTGGCCTATGTTAGCTTCAACATGCATGGCAGTGCAAGAAAGGCCAACACCATCTCTAGAGTACAAGTTTGTCTTGTAAACCATAAGGGTTTGTCTTGTACTGCTTTCTCGGCCAAGGAAGATGCTTGCATCTGACACACCATGGCTGGCAAGACCCTTATAATTGCTGATTACTATTAGTGTACTTTGCTTGATGTCACATGGGTGAAGTCCATGCTCGCATCTCTAGGTAAATCATGTGGTGGATACATGGGGGGCAGCTATCCCCCGTGGTAGCAAATCCACACTCTTGAGGAGAAAATTCATTATGATTACAATATGCCTCCTATATTTGATGATTATGGTGATGAGAATAATAATGATAGATATTTTGTTGAATTTGCTCCCACTACGATTAATAAGAATGACTATACTTATATGGAGAGTAATAATTATTATATGCATGTGGCTCATGATAAGAATGTTTTATGTGATAGTTATATTGTTAATTTCATTCATGATGCTACTGAGAGTTATTATGAGAGAGGTAAACATGGTTTTATGTATCTCAACAATATTAAGTTTCCCCTCTTTATGTTGAAAATTTTGAAGTTGCACTTGTTTTGCTTTCCTATGCTTGTTGCTTTGTGCTTTCATGACTTCTTTCTTTACAAGATTATTTTTCATAGAAAGTGGGTTAGACTTAAATTTATTCCATATTTGCTTCTTGATGCTCTCATTTTACTTCAATTCATACTTCTTATGTGAGCATCATCGAAATTAACATGCCTAGCTCAAAGGCGTTAAAGAAAAGCACTTATTGGTAGATAACCCAAATTTTTATTCAGTAAGTTTTTCTTTTGTTGAGTCTTGGAAGTTATTTCCTTAGTAATAACCTATCCTTACCCTTTTTGTTTGGTTTTTGTGCCAAGAATAACCTCTAATGAGAGAGAAGTAAGACTTGGGAAAGTTGCTGTCCCGAAACAGATTTTTATGCTTCATTGTAAAAATTCGTGAAAAATCTCTGTATGTAGGATTGAGCTGTAATTGTTTGTGCTTCTACCCCAGGTTGTTATCTAACTTTCATTAGTTTAACACTTTTCGATTTGAGCAACAAAAGGTCTTCGGAAAAATCGGTTTTTACCTGTTGATCTATTTTGACAGATTTCTGCCATTATTTGCATTTGCCTCTTAATCTCTTTCTCTTTGAGTTCTCTTTGATCACTTGAACTTTTAAAAGGAATTGCTACAGTAGCTTGTTCTTTAATGGAAGTTTTACTTGTGTTGAAACTGAACCTAAAGACTTATTATCTTGAGTACACTAATGTTGCTAATGAAGATTGTGTGAAGTTTTGTATGAAGAAAATTTTAAAGTGTAGGGAAGAACAATGTGATAAGATGAATTATGGACAAAAGCTCAAGCTTGGGGATGCCACCCGTGTCACCCCAAGATATATTCAAGAAGTACAAGCGTCAAAGCTTGGGGATGCCCAAGGCATCCCCTTCTTTATCAATAAAAATCTAGGGTTTTCTTTCAAACACTTCATTTTTATTGTTTCATGCATAATTGTGTTGTTCTTGGAGCCTCTTCATCTTTGTTTTTAGTTTTATTTTGCTTTATTTTCCCTAATAAGTTGGTTGGATCCCAACACACTTCTTTTGGAGAGAGAGACACCCTGTTATTCATTGCCTAGAACTCTCTAGTTTTCACTCTTATTGTTCTGTGAGTGTTCTCCTTTGCTAGCACTACGTTTAGCTTTAGTTTTTGATTGGTGTTGGAAAAGAGTAGGAAGTTCATGCTTATAAGTGGTATAAAAGGAGCTTGTTTTGACTATGACTTAGACCTTATCATGTCAAGTTTGATATTGCTTTAACTTTATGCTTAGTAATTATTGTTGTAGCATGACTTGTTACAAACAATTGAGATTGCTTAATGTGCCTTGAAAGAATCATGCATTGTTTTAGCATATAAAAGCATAATATTGTGGTATTCTCCTTTGATGCTTTATTTGGGTTGACTTGGCACATGCTCACACCATGTTAAGACTATACCAAGTCACCATAGCCTCTATGATCATTTAGTTTTCGACTTGTAATATCACTTTATGCTTTAACTAATAATATTTTGTCGCTCTGCATGATTATGGCCGTTATTGCTCTCTTAGTTGGTCGCTCCCAGTCTTTTGCTAGCCTCCATATGTACCAAGTACGAGTTCCACTCATGCATCCAATTCCAAATAAAAACCAAGTTATTCCAAAGAGTCCACCATACCTACCTATTAGCATTATTGCTATTCCAAGTATATTCATGTGTTTATCTACCTTCCGAATTAAACTTGTTATGTGAAAATTAGTGATTAAATCTCTCACGAACTTGATGGCACACTTTAATTTTTTTGCACTTAATAAACTTGAACCATTGTGCCCATCTATGTTGCGTATATGCTTGCATTTTGTAAGTTGCGAATTAGCAGAACCAAGTTATCATGGGGAACGCTTTCAACATTGCACTTTATTTAGTTGATATCATATTCTTTTGCTTATGGATCCCAGCGGTGTGAAATGAAACGGGAGCTTGTAAGGCTCATGGAGTTCATATATGTGTTAGAGAAACGCTTGGGCGGCTGGTCTAAGCCATGCCTAATCATGGTGGAAACTTGCAACGTAACCATAGTGAGCAATCTATGAAGCATCCTCTATAAAAAAACCTATGCAAATAGGAAAGAAAAAAGGAAAATAAAAAAAGAGAAAAAAAGCATATGCAAATAGGAAATAAAAGGATTGCTGAGATGCTCGTTGTCTGCTTGCCTTGTCATTTTGATATGGGGAATCTTCCGTATCATCGGGCAAGGGGTACCCCGTTGGTGGTTCTCTATGATACACATGTACTTACAATGACAAGAACTTACCTGTGACTAAAGTTGAGTAGCATGAGGAACGGTACTCGTAAGCAAGGGGCATGAGATTTTCAGCTTATAACTTGTCAAGCATATCCTCATATTTGCTCACTTTAACCTTAATCACCTAAAGATGCTTATGATAGGGGCAATGAGAGTTGAAAGCTAATAAGTACCATAATTTTTGGAAGCTCTTTATGAGACTTGAATCCCTGCTTCCTTTTATGAAGGGCCTTTCTTTTACTTTTATGTTGAGTCTCCATCTTCTTTCTTTATGCACCCATTGACAGATCTTAGTGGTCATTCTTAGTTTAATGTGCATTGTCCCAAAACTTGTTGATTGATTCATAACTTTGATATTGCTTGTTCTTAAACTATTTGTATCTAGTCACTCTTATGAACTTTGAAGGTGTCCTATGCATTTATGTTTTGCTACACTATGAGGGACAAGCTGAATACCATTCTCATTATGTTTTCAATATGTGAAACAAACAAACGTCTTTCAAAGCATTGTTATTCATGAATATTTTGTTTGTACCTCTTCATTGTTATAACATAGTTTCCATGTCTTATTGTTAGAACTATATCTTTCATGCTATGTTAAAGTACTATGATCCCAGCTATCAATGTTTTACAAATACTTTGATCAAGATTGTGATGGTGCATGTCGCCTCAAAAATTATTCTTTTTATCTCTTACCTACTCGAGGACGAGCAGGAGTTAAGCTTGGGGATGTTGATACATCGTGAACGTATCTATAATTTTTGATGTTCCATGCTTGTTTAGTATCTACTTTCTTATGTTTTGTCCACACTTTGAGGCATTTTTTTACACATTTTATGGAACTAACCTATTGACAAGATGCCACAGTGCCAGTTGCTTGTTTTCTGCTATTTTTGGTTTCAGAAAAAGCCAGAAAAGAAATATTCTCGGAATTGGATGAAACAAAAGCTGAAGTTCCTATTTTTCCCGACATGACATGGAGTCCAAAGGGGAGACAGAGGGGAGCCAGGAGGCTGGCACACCCTAGGGTGGCACGAGTCACCCCTGGTCGCGCCACTAGGGGGTGTGGCCACCCTAGCCCACCTCTGGCATCGCCTTTTTGCCTATATATTCCCCCCGGGACGAAAACCCTAAAAACTAGATCAGAATCCACGAAAAGTTCCATAGCGCTGCCGCCACCGAAGTGGAGATTCGGGGGACAGAAGTCTCTGTTCTGGCACCCTGCCGGGACGGGGAAGTGCCCCCAGAGCCATCTTCATCGACTCCACTCCCATGATGAGGATCTCTCTCTCGAGGCTAAGGGCTCTATCGGTAGCTATGTGTTCATCTCTCTCTATGCGTGATCTTATGAGATCATGAGCTTTGTAATCTATAGATCTATTCTGCTACTCAAGTGCTTTAATGAATCTCTGCTTATCCCCACGTGTGTGAAGTTGACAGTGTGCACACCATGTGGCACTTTGGCTAAGGTTACATAAATACTTATCATGAGTATAATTTGATTTGGATGTCTCTATGAGTTTGTGGTGTTTGTTGGGACCATCTAGCACTCAAGGTGACAGTGAGGGGTTATCTAGATGGGGAATGCAAACTTTAAGGTGTGTTGTTATAGCCCTACATCGTCCAACCACGGAGTAGTTCAGGGTAGCATCATGAAGAGAAGATATTTATATGAGAGTGTTCACTAGTGAAAGTATGATCCCTAGGCCTTGTTTCTAAGCATTGAAACACCATTTACAATCAGTCATGTTACATGTTTGCTTGCTGCCACTCTTATTTCAGATTGCAATTACCACTCATAATCATCCATATTACTTGTATTTCACTATCTCTTCGCTGAACTGGTGCACCTATACACCTGACAAGTGTATTGGGTGTGTTGGGCACACAAGTGACTTCTTGTATTTTGCTTGCAGGGTTGCTTGAGAGGGATACCTTTGACCACTTCCTCCCTGAGTTCGATAAATCTTGGGTGATCCACTTCAGGGAAACTTGTTGCTGTTCTACAAACCTCTGCACTTGGAGGCCCAACACTATCTACAAGAATAGAAGCGTGCGTAGACATCAGTAGGTACTGGTGGTGTACCACGCGAAGAAGGTGCTAATTGTCGTGATGTCCATGACGATGTATGACCTGTTGAATTGTTAGATCTTCTCCATGGTGGTTGACGATCCTGCACTTCATGTTCATCTTTGCAAGTAAGATGAAATAAATGAGTAATGGTACGATATTCCCTAAAGTCTAAAATGTTTTGAATCTCCTTATTTAAACCAAGAAAGAAACGAGCCATCATTTGTTCCACATTTTCAACACACGAACCATCCTAGTTTGTAATTCCTAATAATATTCTTCTACATAATTTTTGCCTTGTTCTGAACGAGTCATTTTCTTTAGCAAATCGGGTTGATAAGTTGGTGGTACAAAACAAACTCGCATAGTAGTTTATAAAGCAGTCCAAGTATTAGGAATATTAACATGATTGACGTGACAATATTCAGACCACCATAGTGAAGCAAAATCTGTAAACTCGCAAGTAGCAGCACTAACACGCATATTCTTAGGATATCCTAAACATGCAAAACGTTGATCTACTTCCAATTCCCATGTAAGATATGTATCAGGATTATATCTACCCTCAAAAGGTGGAATATTTAGCTTAAGCTTAGAAACATGATCATCATTACGTACCGGTGGTCGAGTGTTGCGGTAGTAATGCCGAGGATGGCCAGCAGGTTGTTCAACATACTCATCGAACTCATCCTCATCTTCATACTCGCTCTAACCATGCTCTTCATATCCCACAAAAGCGTCAGTCATGGTAGCAGCAGCAGTTGTTGGTGCACTAGCTTCGGCAGTGGGTGCGGCAGCTTCGGGGGCCAGAGCCTGAGGTGGTGCAGCTGTAGCAGGAGCAAACGAACCCGTAGTATGGTGTCCCGCAAGTGGCACTCATCGTGCAAGTCCCACATGGTCAGGTAGACAGCGCTAAGGACGTGGTGAGGCCGCAGGTGCAAGTGTAGGTAACCTGGTGAGGATCTCCTGAAACTTGGCATTGAGCTTGTCATTGAAGGATTTCTCTAGTCCTTCTATCTTGTCAATGGTTTCATTGAGCATGACATCAACATTCTCTAGTCTTGAATCAAAATCTTCCGCATGTCCGACCAAAATCTTGGTGAAGTGAGCATGCATCTCTTCATTCGTCATGTTCGCCAATTCAAGAGGTATATCTGCCATGGTTAGTCCTTAAAAGCACAGGTATATATGCCTACGATTATGGAAATATGGTGGAAACACGCGTAATCCATCAAGCAATATACAAATCTCTTACAAGTTCTTACCAAACAATAGGAAAACGGTTATGTGCAACCGCAATGATCAGTGGTTCTAGAGATTGAACCAGGCGATTTCCAGGAGTTGACACAACGCACGTGGAGAAATCTGTGGATCTCTAGGAAGGCTTAGCAAAGGGGTTAGCAATTATCAAAACAGCAATGCAAAGTTGAAAAGATGCTCAACGACGGTACCGTGCTGGTCCTAGGCTAGACCGTACTTGAGACGCGAGCCTAGAGCACTAATGATGTCACAACGCGGCACAACAAGCAATGTTATGATGATATAGGACCCTAAAAAGCGAACCGAGATGTCAAAAATCACTATGATGGCGAGTGTCTAGAACTGATCTACGGGATCTAAAAACAGGATAGCCCCAAAAAATTTTGTCAAAATTTTTCTACCGTTCCCCGGATAGCGCGTAGGCGCCAAAATAATGTCGTTGTAACGGCCGATGGAGAAAAGTGATCCCCAAGGCCAAAAATCAGTATAGCCAAAAAATATGAGGCGTTTCCAGACTTTTTATGCTCTCCTTGACTTACGGACGAAACCTTAACTCACATAATTAGATTACAGCACGGAATCAATATGGAAGGAAACAAAAAAGAACTAACAAGGAAATAACAACTCTACTTGAACTCGTGCCATGGTAGGAAAAGTGATCGGATCTGTGTCGCGGTAGGAAGGCGGTGGCGGAGTCTAGAGTTTATGGTGGCAGGGTATATGGCAATGGAATATGGCGGTGGGTATATGGAAATGGTGAAATATGGTGGTGAGTGTATGGCGGTGATCGGCGATCGTGGCGGCGGTGACTAATGTGACCAAAACTAAAAACTCTAAGGGACGAGATACTAAGACCAACAACTCGACGCGATGATGCAGACACAAATTCAACGATGCAAAAACTGAAAAGATAATGCAAGGCGAAGATTGGTGATGGGATAAATCTAATCTCTAATTGTGTTTTTGGCTTTTTCGTGGGTTATAGGTAAAATAGATCTATACTAGGAAAAACTATAAAATCTCACCGAGCAACCTGAAATCTGATACCACTTGATAGGGCAAAGGTGTCCGATCTTTCGATGAGATGGTGATAGTCGATTTGGGTGGAGTTCAGGCTTGACAATCCGACTACACGTGCGAGCATGAGCGCCAATGCAATCGCTAGGCCAATCTCCTATAGGTTACCGATCTTGCAGAAGCACGATCAGACTAACCAACGAGGGTCTTAATTCCTATCTGAAATAGAGAACAAGTAAGAACTAATATTGCAATCAAGATACTACAAATAAAGATGAAAGATTTATTGAATATGGTGGGATCCTGAATAGGTGCAAAGTTCAGGAGGTCTCGGTAACACTCAAGTCTTGGAGAAGTTGCAATGATGGCTAACTTTTAGTCTAAACAAAATTCGAGTCTAAAGTGACGGCTATGGGGGGTATTTAAGGAGTAAAGGGTGGGGTTTCGGCCAGCCATAGGTATGGTGGCCAAATCCAACCCTAGAATCCCTTTCCCCTCAAATACGGACTCTAAAAGTGTCTATTAATAATCCTACAAAAATAACATGGGCCTGGCACAAAATAAAGGTGACGTAGCACCAAATTAAGCTATGGACGAATCTATGAAGTAACATTCTTGAATATTTCATCCAAGCCTTCAATCTTCATTATGGTGGCTTCAAAGTTCTAAAATCTCCACTTGTGGCGTCCTCTTCAATCCTCATATATTTGCTGCAATCTTCATGCATGATTATGCTCCAATGCTTGTCCCTCTTGTCCATGCTAGGTCCATCATTCCTAAGAGTAACAAACACATCGGATTTAGGCAGCATCATATTCTCATGTATATGAGGAACAGTTCCAAGAAATGAAAGTACTTGATAGTTAAGTTTCTTGGCACGAGCTCGAGTGATAGGTCCTTGTATTTGTGTAGCTATAGGTACAGCGGTTGTATCAATAGATGGGATGTCCACATTAATTGCCATCCTAGACATGGACCAGTTTGTAGGGGATGATACATTGAGTGTCCTTAGGCATAGTAATCTTGCCTCGAGAAGGTATGTGGATGCTATCTGGGCAGATGAAATTATCTTTGTTGTATCAGATGATGGATATATTTTTACATGGCAACCCTTCTAATATGGTAAGTTCAGTACTAATCTATACTTGCTACTCTTTTTTTGACTTGCGTTTGTTAATGTATTTAGCGCAGCACGAGCTAATTACCACATTACATATTTGTTGTCTCTTGTGTGGATTGGACATGTGTTTATGCATATCCTATGAAGGTGTAGGCCCCAGTAATAAACGAGGATGAGCACGTTGTGCTGAACGACAATGTCCACGGTGTAGATTGTGGCTACCTAGATTCTCGCCCGCACTAGTTCCTGGCTTATTTCAGGCCAACACTGAGGTGGATACATATTCGGGGACATCGAACCACTACGAAGGAGACGATTAGTCACGAAGGTGGGACATTAAAAGTGTATCCATTGCTTTAGTGCCATATCTTCGACAGGGTAGCAACCCAATGCTGCAGTAGTTGCCAAGGCGATCTTCCTCAGCCGGAGTGGGTTCAGAGGCATCTCCAACATGTTTCTCTCTTCCTGGATCTGAATCATCCCCTTATTGGGTCTGTGAATAATGGTGTTGTGCATGGCCCTCACACCAAGCACCTGCCATTTCAGGAGGTTAGGTTGTGTGTACATTGCTTCTGGTCGCCTTAGTGTCAGAGACTATGTGCTAGGAGAATGGATTCACCTACCTGTTTCTAAGCAGTCACCACCAGAACCTACAATCGGATGGTTCGGCAAGTTGAACACATGGGTGCCCATGTGGTTTGTGCCTCATCTTCTTGGCTCAAGATCGCCCTGACGATGGCTCTTGTTGCTAGAGAAGAGATGCAGTGACGCATTGGTTCTTGGTACTCATAACTTGTAAGGCCGGGATGATATAATCTATTCTCCTTCTCAAACTCCTTTTGCAAAATGTTGGTTTCACCTGGTCTTTGTAAAGCTCAATGCATCCCATATTTCGTCAAAGCGAGAACTTTGTAATGTTTAAACATGTGCTAGTACTGAAGTGGTGTACATTGCTACATCACTTGTTTCTTGCCAAAGAGGTAAATACACTTTTAGTCCCATTGTTTGCACCTAGGGTGCAAATTAGTCTCATATCGTGCAAAGTGTACAAAATTAGTCTCACAACTTGCATCCCGAGTGCAAATTAGTCCAATTCAACCAAATTTGAGTGGATTTGACAGTTTTTGACCAAATTCGTACACGTTTAGCTGTCCTGAAGGCGTGTTTTTGTGACTGATACCATAAAACAGTACCAACCTAACATGTGTCCTTCCATGACTTCTATTGCTTTTGATATTTGATATAGAATTTTTGCGTAGATCGATATCGTTTTAGGTTGGTTGAACAATATACGTACTGCACATGTGCAGTTCACTCAATATTGCATTGCCAGTTTTCAGTTATCTGAAATCTGACCAAATTTGATTCTTTTCTTATACTCTACATAATCCTTTTGCATCAAAAGGTGTTTTGTAAAAATTCAACTTGAGCATTGCAAAGTACGATGGATCAGCACACGGACATATGATATTTGCATATCATTTCAGGTTCCCAAGATTTTAGCTTCAGCACATGGGATTTTCTGCAAACAAGATTGCCATTTTTGTTAACCCAGCTGTCATAGCCATTGAATTGACAAAGCCAATACAGAGCTCGAATTTCCTAATTACTACTCGTACCTTCTAGGCGAATAATAGAGAGTCAGACCGGTCATAGTCTCCTCCAGAGAGTGGGAGCCCACATCCAAATAAACTACTACTCCAACCATCTATATGTGTCTACTATCAGGGAATAGGGAGTTCGGCGGGTCATTGACTCACTGCCTCCTCGAAATGCAGCTGAGAACTACATGCTCGTGTTGATTAATCTAGCCTTTCCCCTTGCCTCTTCCCCCGCCCCCTCTAGGGCGGTTAACCCCCAACCCCCTCCTCTCTTCTCAACGTCTTCCCCTTCCACACCACGTGCTTCCGCTTCCTCCATATGCTGCTTTTGGATTCTCTTCTGCGTCTTTCTCAGGTAGTTGCTTCCGTCGATTCCCCTCTCTTCCGAAACCCCAACCAATAAAATCAAGATTTTGCCTTGCGATGGCATCATCGAGCAAGAACAGTGAGCATGATTCAGAGCTGTTTCACAACATGTTTATCGAAGGCCCCCCTTGAAGAGCTTGTAACTAGATGCGACATCATCACCGCTACCAGCCTCATCGGTCTGTCCAAATTTTTTCTTGAATCTATGAAAGCTAGTGCAACTATGGATTATTCACTGCCGTTTGGCCTCCCATGTTTTCTTCATTCCCCCTAATGAAGGGACTGCTAGATTTCTTGGCTTCATAACTAATAGCCTCCCATGCAAGATGTCACCGCTAGATAGTTTCTCCTCTGATGTTGTGGTACCAGGTAATACTTCTACATAGTGGGTAGGAGCCAATGTAGATTGGATTGCCACGGCTGGTTCAGAGGCAAGTTAGAGCTTTGCAATGTGTACACTCGTCACAAGATTCCTCTCCCAGCATTATCGTTCCAAGCAACCGACCACCCAATCAAGTTCTTATTGGATAATGATCTTGCGACTATACTGCAAAAGATTGCTATTTATCAAGTTCCCACAGTTGCTAGGAGATATAAAGATTTATCGCTTGTTGCAGTCTTTAACGTCAAAGTTGTCTTCCACGAGGGCGGTCATGATGGATGGACAACTCTTCCACTTCCTCTTAACCACACCTTGAGCCCTTACAGTTACAATGAAGGAATTACCAACGACGGAATGGTGTTCGCCATAGCTCTATATGACAATGTTCATGTTTGGGATCCTCTGCATCCTGGTAATTATTCCTCCATATGTAGTGTATTGGCTTAATTACTCATGTCCCAAACTATTTTACCAAAATGACTTAGGTAATGTTTCGTTTAAATGTAAATACGAGTATTTCCTATGGTCCATATTAATGGCCTTAACTTTGTCTAGATATGAATGCATCTAGCCTAAATACTTAACTAGATACATACAAATCTAGATAAATTTGAGGTGATTAATATGGACCAGAGGGAGTTGTTATTTTAGACTCTATGAACTATACGAATGGAAGGATTTCCGTAGGATTTTTTCTTATAGCAGTCGTTTGATTCATTGAATTGAATTCTTTAGATTTTTTCAGATATCTTTTAGTTCATTCGATGGGAATTGAAGATCTACTTGAAGATCCTGAATCCGTTAAATGGTTTTTTCCTGCAATGTAATCCAACGCACCACAATCTCGTAGGAGTGAAAATGGACATGCCAGTGTAAAACCCTGTGTCTTTCTTGTCCTATGTTTTCTGCATTTGTACGGTTTTCGACCAGTTCCCCTGCAAATGAACCGGTCAATTCTCTTTGCCTTTTCTAAATAAAATGAGACAAAATTGCTCTTCTGGTTAAAAATATTTTGTTCTTTTGGAAAGTTCCCTATTATATAATGCTTTGTTTGCTTTATACAATTGTAGGACATAGTTTTTTTTCCTATGTTCGAGTTACTTTGCATGCAGTTCCATTAGAAGAACTTTTTCAGTAGGATTCACTATATCATACTGTCAGAATCATAAGTTAACGCGTTCTACCTTTTCAAGGTCCTGCGCCGGTCCTAGCGTGACCTGCTAATGGCACCCAAGTGCAGGAGATCAATTGTAGTACTTTTCAATCAGAAAAGGTTGTCTCCCCTTGTTATTTCCATAAAAAATATTTGTCGTAAAATTTGACGGAATTCCAAGAAAGTTACAAGCACGGAAACTACCTTTTATTGATTCGGGGTTTCTGAAACAGCACGGCTCTTTGGAATTACGACTTCCGGTGTTTGTAAGTTCAACACTTCCACCTTTCTGACTAAGATTTTACTTGCAAGATAATATTTAAGGCATTGTCCATTAACTACATGAGGTTTACCTTTGATATCTCCATGGAGTCAGGTAGCTCCTGACTGGTACACCTCCTGTATGACTAATGGTCCCTGCCATTTTGAAGCTAATTTCCCTGCAGATAACTTGAAACAAGAGTTATACAATAAAACTTGGTCACCTACTTTGAATTCCTTCAGTTTAACTTTCTTATCGTGCCAAATTTTAACTTTCTCTTTAAACATTTTTGCACTCTCATAAGCTTTGTTTCTCCATTCATCTAGCAAGTTCAAGTCAAGAATTCTTTTCTCTCCCATTGTTTTAAATTCAAAGTTTAGTTGTTTAATAACCCATCTAGCTTTATGCTCTAACTCTACAGGAAGATGACAAGCTTTTCCATAAAGCATTTCATAAGGAGACATTCCCATGGGATTTTCGAATACAGTTCTATAAGCCCACAAAGCTTCATTAGTTTTAAGTGGCCAATCAGATCTAGACTTATTCACTGTCTTCTCCAAAATGAGTTTGATTTCCCTATTACTGAGTTCAACTTGTCCACTTGTTTGAGGATGATAAGGAGATGCAACTCTATGATTAACACCATATTTTGCTAATGTTTTCCTAAGAACACCATGTAAGAAATGAGAACCACCATCATTAATTAAAAATCTAGGTACACCAAACCCGGGGAATATGATATCCTTGAGCATCTTCATTGTCGTGGCATGATCTGAACTTTTGGTTGGAATTGCTTCCACCCACTTAGACATATAGTCCACTACAACCAAAATATGTGTATGTTTCGTCTTCGATTCTGGGAAAGGTCCCATGAAGTAGAATCCCCACACATCAAATGGTTCAAGAGGTAATGAGTAATTTATAAGCATTTCATTTATCCTACCAATATTTCCTACTCTTTGAAATTTATCACAAGATTTAAAATCTCTAGCGTAATCCTTAAATAGAGTAGGCCAATAGAAACCAGATTGTAATACCTTTGCAGCTGTGTGTTCTCCTACATGATAGGGACTATCATAGCAATCTCTTATAATATCCTGTTGTTCAAAATCATGCACACATCATCTAATAATACCATTAACAATCTTTTTATAAAGGAAAGGATCATCCCAAAAATAATGTCTAAGATCATAAAGAAATTTCTTTCTTTGTTGATAAGTGAAATGTGGTGGCAAAACTTTCCCAACAATAAAATTTGCATAGTCAACAAACCAAGGTGATGCAACTCTAGCACTAGAAACATTAATATTTGCAAGTTGTTCATTAGCAAAAGTAGCATCAATAGGAATGAGATCATTAGGGATGTTTTCCATTCTAGATAAATGATCAGCTACCGGATTATCTTCACCTTTCCTATTGACAATATGTAGATCAAATTCTTGCAATAAAAGAACCCATCTTATTAATCTAGGCTTGGAATCTTTCTTATTAATGATATATTTAATAGCAGAATGATCATAGTGCACTATGACTTTAGAATCCACAATGTAAGGTCTAAACTTATCACATGCAAATATCACTGTTAAAAATTCTTTTTTAGTTGTAGCATAATTTGTTTGAGCACCATCAAGTGTTTTACTAGCATAGTAAATGACATTCATTTTTTTATCAACACATTGACCCAAAACAGCCCCAACTGCATAATCACTAGCATCACACATAATTTCAAACGGAAAATTCCAATCAGGAGGTTGAATAATAGGAGCACTTATTAAAGCATTCTTTAAAACATTAAGTGAATCTACACAATCATCAGTAAAATAAAATGGAACATCCGTTTGCAAAAGATTGGTTAGAGGCTTTGATATTTTATAGAAGTCTTTAATAAACCTACGATAAAACCCTACATGCCCAAGAAAACTTCTTATACCTTTGATGTCCTTCGGGTATGGTAGCTTCTTAATAGCTTCTATATTTGCTCGGTCGACCTCTATTCCTCTTCCAAAAACATGGTGTCCTAGAACAACAACTTTCGTAACCATAAAGTGACACTTCTCCTAGTTAAGAACTAAGTGTTGGTCCTCACACCGCTGCAAAACTTTGTTAAGGTTGAACAAGCAATTATCAAAAGAAGTACCATACAGAGAAAAGTCATCCATAAAGACTCCCATTATATTTTCAATATAATCAGCAAATATAGCGTTCATGCATCTTTGAAAAGTAGGAGGGGCATTGCATAAACCGAATGGCATTCTTCTATAAGCAAAAGTACCAAATGGACAAGTAAAAGTAGTCTTTTCTTGATCATCCTTGTGAACGGGAATTTGTGAGAAACCTGAATAACCATCTAGATAACAAAAGTGAGAATGTTTAGACAATCTTTCTAGCATTTGATCAATAAATGGCAATGGGTAATGATCTTTACGAGTGGCTTTGTTTAATTTCATGTAATCAATACACATTCTATAGCCATCAATAGTACGCTGGGCCACAAGTTCATCTTCATCATTTGGAACAACAGTAATTCCACCTTTTTAGATAGACAATGAACAGGGCTAACCCACTTACTATCAGCTATAGGAGAAATGATACCAGATTCAATAAGTTTAATTACCTATTTCCTTACCACTTCTTTCATTTTTGGATGAAGACGACATTGATAATCAATAACGTGCTTGGCATGTTCTTCCAAATTAATTTTATGCATACATAGAGCTGGGATTATACCTTTTAGATCATCAAGAGAATATCCAATAGCTGTTGGGTGAGATTTCAATACATCAAGTAATTTCTCTTCTTCTTTAGATGAAAGGTTAGCGCTAATAATAATAGGATATATCTTATTTTCATCTAAGTATGCATAATTCAACTCTTTAGGCAAAGGTTATAATTCGAAACTAGGATCCTCTTTAGGAGGTGGCAACTTCCCTAAATTATCCGATGGAATATGTAAATGCAGTTGTGGTGGTTGTTGTGCCGGTATTTGTTCTAAAACTTCCTTTTCTTCTTCATTAAATGGTTCATCTTGATTAATCATATATCGCTCCACCATGTCTGATGAGGCTATAGCTACATAAGTAAGAGTTTACATGATCTCTTTAGCAAAAGGTTCTTTCTTTGAATGTTTGTTAGCAAATTTAGAAAATTTGAACTCAAGTTTTTCTCCAGCACATTTAATAATCACTTTCTGTTTAGGTAAACTAATTTCAGCACCAACGGTATGTAAGAAAGGTCTACCAAAAATAATAGGACAAAAGAATCTTGAGGAAAACCGAGCACTACAAAATCAGCAGGATATTTTATTTTACTTACTAACACTTCAACATATCTAACAATTCCAAAAGGACAAACATATTCTTTATTAGAAAGTTGGATGGTCATACCTGTCCCTTCAATGGTTATGGGATCAATATCGGGTTTGATATCAAGATACAGAGAATATGGTATAACACTTATGCTTGCTCCAATATCACGTAGACCATGATAATAAGAAGTCCCAATAGAACATGATATAATAGGCTTGCCAACTTTGGAACAATTCCTATTTATTACATAGGTAGCATCTTGACATAAATAAACATCGCAAGGGTCTTATTTATTTAATTGTTTGATAGCCAAGATTTGATGGCCCACATTCACCTGTTCAATGGATCAGAGCATCTTTCCTTACTCTTGCTAGTAACAGCAACAAGTAGATTCTCCTTAACTTTATCAGGATATGGAGGAGATTCAACATATTATTCAATTCTCACGGATGATACTTGATCCACCTGTTTAATAACTTTAGGGACAATAATAGAATGTTTAACAGGTTCAACATAAACATCAAATCCCTCTTTGGGAACACCAATATGATCAGAAAAAGATTTATCTATTTCAATTAAAACATAAGGATCAAGACCGAATTTATCACCAAGATTCTCAAACAAAGTAGTAGTAGAGAAATTATTTACACATGAATATTCATATTCCAAGCAAGGTACCTTACCTTTGTCGAGATCCCAATTACCAGTATTCTTAGAAACAGTTTCCAATAAGTTCCATGCTTCTTCTACAATGTTGTTGGTAAAACTCCCTCCAGAAGAATTATCCAGAAATTCCTGTTGTTGTCTTGGCATCCTTACATAGAAATTTATCAATATAAATTTTCTAGTAAGATCATGGCAAGGATTCCTACGGAGAAGTTCCTTTATCCTCCCCCAAGCTTGAGTAATACTCTCTCCCTTGTGAGGCCAAGATTTAAATATATAGCAGCAATTATCATAAGCTTCTTTAGGAGTAAAGAATTTAAGAAAGAAAGCCTTCCTCAGAGTTTCCCAAACAGAGCTGCATTCTTCATCCAAAGACCTAAGCCATAAGCGAGCATTACGAGATAAAGATAAATATAATAACTTCCTTTTTACCTCATCACCTGAAATACCAGGAAGCCTAAATAGAGAGCATATGTCTTCAATCATCTCCACTTACTTCCATCTCCTATAAAAGCCTGCTTCATAATTCTTGTAACATGACTAATGGGAATTTTATATCCCACTTTAGGCAGGAGGTTTATCAATGATATCAACTTTGTTTCAAATGCTATTAGCATATTCATGTAAAGCAAGTTTCGACGAGGAACGATCCAGTAAATCCATAGTAACAACATAGTAAAACAGTGAAAAAAAATTCTTCCAAGTTTCCTTACAAAACCTCTTACTAATAGTGCGACGCTCCCAGGGAACGGCACCAGAAAAGTGTCTTGATGGCTCCCAAGTGCAGGAGATAAATTGTAGTACTTTTCAATTAGAAAAGGTTGTTGAACCCACGAGGAGCTGAAGGTATTGGTTAGCAAGAATGGTAAATAAAACAATAAAAGCTGCATGTGTTTTTGGAGTTTTGGTTCTAAGGTTGCAAGTAAGTAAAATATTGAAAGTAAAATGTAGTAAGTAAAAGCTCTTATGAAGAGAAAGCCCAATCCTCTATGCAGCAAGAGGACAAGCTCAAGTGTGTGTGATCTTATATGTGACAAGCGTTCCCGAGGGCGGCATGGATTTACTTGGCATAGAGATTTCTAAATCAACACAGTGAATATCTTATCTAGTTTTAGTCTTTCCGGACACAGCCTTAATTTGGTGCAGACAACTAAATGAACTAAAGCACCCCCTTATGATTGATCCTACGGCCAAGTTAATGTGCAAACATAGGAATTATTAAGACTAGAATGTCCTACCATAGCTAAAAACTCTAGGGTCTTTGATATATATATCCCCCGTAATGCAACTTTATCTATTGGACCATGGTTTACGTGTCCTCCATGGTCCTACCCACACCATTACACTATGGTTCTATCCTATGAGCCCATAAAGGTGAAGTGATGTGCAGTCACGTCCGCACACCACCATCATAGAACAACATAAAAGATAAAACCTAGACCAAATACTCAACATATGTCATATATAAATCATTGCCAATTCATCCTATGCTCCAAGGAACATATGGAACTACTCACAACATGGAAACATGATAGTATTCAGTAGCATATGTAGTACAACACAATCTAAAAATATAATCTCTCCACAAGATAATATCAATTGTCCAATCTCACACACGTAAAATAGCAAAAACAATTATCTAGGGTTCGATAACTTCTCAAACAACGAGGGGGATGAAGTGGATCTCGAAGATGGTGATAGAGATGGTGCTGGTACTGGTGATGGAGATGATGGAGAGGCCTCCCCTACACCTAGGAGGAGTGGTGGTGTCGATGGCGGTGATTTCCCCCTCTCCGGTGCCCCAGAGTAGCAGGATTTGCCCCCTCTCGAAGGAGAGAGCTTTCACCTCCACTGCTGCCTCGATAAATCTCGGAAAAAAGGGTGTCTGTTTTCTGCTGAGACGGAGTTGTGGACCAAAGGGGAGGTCAAAATGATGCCCGAGGGCCAAATGAGCCACCCACAAGCGGCCAGGTAGTGGGGCCACATGTGGTATGCTCTTATGGCTCTCGTGGCTCCTCTCGTCTGGTTATTTTGCCCACAGTCTTTCTCCGATGAAAAACTTGTTGTGTATTTTCACCCGATGCTTTTGACGTCTAGTGTCGTTAGATTAAGGACAAGTACGCCATGAGGGGGTCCTCGACGTGTGCGGGTGTGAGACGTACGGTGTTCTAGGACGGTGAGCACACAAGTTTACCTAGGTTCGATTCCGCCGGCTTTGGACAGATCGTACTCCTGCTAGCAATTGATACGTCCATTTTGCATCACTATTCTATATCATAATTTACTGTTATTCATTGATATATTTCATATTAAGAGATGATACTTATGTTATTTCATCTGTTTTTGCATGGTTGATGACTTTTGGAGCATGGACCGCTGCAGTCAGGATTCTGATGGAAAAGGTGTTGTTTGGAGGCAAAATTCGCGAAGATCAGAAAATCCGGAAAAATATATGGAAAATCCTATTTTTTCCAGAAGACGAAGGCTGCCAGAAGGAGGAGTGGAGATGGGCCACAGGGGGCCCACACCACCCCCTGGCGCGGGCCACCCTAGGCCGCGCCACCAGGTGGTGTGGACGCCCTGGCCCACCTCCAGCTCTCCCCTCTGGCGTATATTATCTCCACGGAACCCTATTACCAGGGGAGCGACCACAGAAAGATTTTGCCGCCTCTGCGGGGCGGAAAACACCGAGAGAGAAAGATCTCTCCGGCAGACAGATTTCTGCTCGGGGAATTCCTTCCCGGAGAGGGGAGATCGTCGCCATCAATACAACCATCAAGTTGGACTTCATCGGGATCATCATCATCACCACCACCATCATCACCACCAGCACCCTCATCACCATATCCATATTGTTGTAACAATTGGGTTGAATCTTGCATAGTTCTTAGGGGAAACTTTCTTGGTGTTGATTACTCTTTGTAGTTGATGCTATTGAGTGAACCATTGAATTATCGTTTATGTTCAGATTGTTATACATCATTATTCCATCTCTGATCATGATCCATATGATGTCTTGTGAGTAGTTCGTTTTGTTCTTGAGGACATGGGAGAAGTCATGTTGTTAGTAGTGGAATTGTGTTGAGAAAGATTCAATAGTTTGATATTTAAGTTGTGGTGTACTTCTTCTAGTGGTGTCATGTGAACGTCAACTACATGACACTTCACCTATATGGGCCTAGGGTAATGCATTGTGTATTTGGCTACTAATCGTAGGGGTTGCCAGAGTGATAGAAACCTGAACCCCCGTTAGGAAACCATTGCACAAGGGACGTCGGGGTCTTAGAGTTTAAAGTTGTGGTTAGGTTTATACCTTAATTACTTTCTTATACTTACGGATGTTTGCAAGGGGTATAATCACAAGTATGTATTAGTCCTAGGAAGGTCGGTACATTAGCACAGGTTCACCCACACAACACTTAGCAGACTAAAGAAGATTGATCAACTATATGAAGTGAAAGCACTTGACAGAATTCCCGTGTGTCCTCGAGAACGTTTGGTCATCTTAAGTAATACAACCGGCTTGTCCTTTGTTGAAGAAAGGATTGGGCCACTTGCTGCATTTATTCTTACTGTCTTTCATTTACTCGTACTTTATTTACTTGCATTGTCAAAAAACCCTAAAAATCCGTTTGCTGAGTATTTGCAAAGAATTCCTAATCCATACCACTAGCCATCACCTTTTGCTCCTCGTTGGGTTCGACACTCTTACTTATCAAAAATACGGCGATACACCCCCTATACTTGTGGGTCATCAAGACTATTTTCTGGCACCGTTGCCATGGAGTGAAGCGCTATTGGAGAGTGGAACTGGTAAAGGAAACTTCTACTATGAGTATTGTTTACTTCTGTTAGTTGCTTTATTTTCGTTATGGATAATTCGCTGAGTTTCTTATTTTGTAATACTACTACTACTGCTAAGGTAGTAGATGAACCACCACCTGCTGAGAATGATGCTTTTAAAATACCTACGAGAATTATTGATCGTGTTATGGATACTACTATGCTGGGGATGGAACTGTCCATCCCAGTGATCATTTACTCTTTATACACGAATTATGCGGGTTGTTCAAGTGTGCAGGTATTACTACAGATCAAGTTAAGAAGAAGTTATTCTCATTGTCGCTGAAAGTAAGAGCTGAGGAATGGTATAAGCTGCTGAAGAATGGTCAAGCTCTTGAATGGGAGGAAATAGTGCCTCTCTTTTATTCAAAGTTTTATCCTCCTAGTGAGATTCATAAAGATCGGAATCAAATATACAACTTTTGGCATCTTGATGGAGAGAGTACAGCTCAAGCTTGGGGGAGATTGAAGTTACTAATGCTCAAATGTCCCATTCATGAGCTCCCCAACAATATTATTATCAATAACTTTTATGCAAGGCTTTCTCTTCATGATAAGGATTTATTGGATGCTTCTTGTAATGGATCATTCACTCGCATGGAAGAAGAAGCTAAATGGGATCTTCTGGACTATATTCAAGACAATGCTGAAGCATGGGAGAAAGACAAAGGTAGAAAGTCAGGTATAAATCATGATTATGAATGCATTGAATCTTTTATGGGAACTGATGATTTTCAAAATATAAAAAATGATTATGGTCTAGACTCTGAAGCTATTGCTACTTATTTTAAGGCTTTTGCTTCCTACATTGAAGTGCCTAAAAAGAAGTGGAATAAGTATCATGAACCTTATAAAGATATTGCTAAGAGTGTTCCTACAAGAAACACTGAAGTTTATACTGCTAATCATGTCTTACCTGAACCTTACATTGAGAAAATGCCTTTCCCAGTTAAGATAAAGGAACATTCTATGATAGCTAGTGTGGTTAGTGAAAGTACAAATAAAGCTGTTGAAACTGATAAACAAATGGAAGATGAACCTATAATAGAAAATGTGAAAGACTTTGTCACTAAATATGTAGAAGAGGGACACACTATCCTTTGTAAGGATACATCTAATATTGCCTCACAAAGTAGTGTTATGAGGGCTAGTATTCATGTGTTTTCTGTTAGGATAAGTGATCATTGTTATGATGGTCCTTGTGATAGTTATATTGTTAAGCTTATGCATGATACTAAAAGTTATTATGAGAGAGGGAAAAGTGTTCTTATGCATCTCAATAATATCAAGTTTCCTCGTTTTATGCTGAAAGTTTTTATGTTGCACTTCTTTTGCCTTCCTATGCTAGTAGCCTCTGGTTTCAACAACTTGTTTGTTTACAAAATTCCCTTGCATAGGAAGTGGGTTAGACTTAAACATGTGTATTTTTTCTTCTTAATGCTCTCTTTCACTTCAATTCATATTCTTGTGTGAGCTTCATCAAAATTAGCATGCCCATCTTAATGGAATAAAGAAAGAGCTTTTTGGGAGACAACCCAATTTATTTTAGCTTTCAGTTTGTTTTTGTTTCCTTGAGTCTTGGAAGTTATTACCTCGGAAATAACCTCTCCTTATCCTTTTTGTTTGGTTTTTGTGTCAAGATCAACCTCTAATGAGAGAGAAGTAAGATTTGGGGAAGTTGTTGTCCCAAAACAGATTTTTGTGCTTCACCGTAAAAATTCGTGGGAGATCTCTGTATGTCGGATTGAGCTGTAATTTTTTGTGCTTCTGCCCCAGGTTGTTATTTAACTTTCGTTAGTTTTGCACTTTTTGATTTGAGCAACATAATATTTTATAAGAAATTGATCGTTACCTGTTGGTCTGTTTTGACAGATTTTGCCACTCTTGCATTTGCTTCTTTATTCGATTTCCTTTTTGAATTCTTTTTGGGTTTTCGGAAGGAGTTGCTATAGTAGCTTATGTTTTGATGGTTTTCAGTTGAATTTGGACTCAAAAGGTTTTATCACTTCACTTATACTAATGTTGCTAATGAGAATTGCGTGAAGTTTTGTGTGGAAGAAATTTCCAAGTAGGTGGAGACAATGGTGTGATGAGAAAGTGAAAGGTTTCATGACTCAAACAATAAGTGTATGAAGATGAAGATATTGATGTTATTCAAGTGGTGACTCTGGAAGAATCCACTAAATACCAAATTCATAGACTTGAAGAGTCCGTTTTCAAATAGGTAATAGTTCTGGTTAGAAAAGTTCTGCGAAAGATCTGTCCAGTTATATTTTTGCAGTTTTTATCCAACAAGGAAAGTTACGAAGCAAAAGAGGGATGGAAACGGAGCCAGGGTGGCTCAGCCCACCCCTGGCTGCGCCAGCAGGTGGTGTGGCCACCTCAGACTCCGTCTCCGACCCTTTTTCTCCCAGTACCTTCCTTTTGTTGTGAAACTTTGTAATATATAATCCCCTGGATCCCCCGAAGTTCGTATATCTTGTTATCATCGTGTTTTTGTTTCGATCTGTCTTGTTCAGATGTTGTTCAGGGGTTCATCTTCGAAGGATTACGAGCTGCGACGTCGTCGTGAGCTCCATCGCAATCTTGAGCAGGAGACTCTCGTGGGATGGGTGAAAGAAGGAAGGATCGCAAATAGGCGCGAAGACATGGATCGGAATAGCGGGGAGGAAGTAAAGGACATGACAGTAGGCATGAAGGGGCTGATACCTCCAACTCTAGATCTCAGTTCTTGCCCTACAGCAGTGGAAGCTCTATGAGTCACTGATGAGTTCTGCGACAAGTACCGAGTCTTGAGGAGGAAGGTGGATATGCTTCAAGAGGAGAATAACAAGCTTCGCAAGATGCTGGAAGATTTCCTCGCACCAACCAAGAGAATACCACCACCACCGAAGGAGTAATTCGTCATCAGATTTGGCATCCCCTTGGTTTGTTCCAAGCTTGGGGGAGTGCCGCGGTATCACATCACTAACTTCTATCTTTTTACCTTTTCAGTAGAGTCATATCATGAATAGAGAAGTTATCATGTAGGATGGTTTGCATTATGGAAATGTCCCCTCTCTCGTTAGATATGTATCCCTTGGTGTGAGTTGCCATTATGGAATATTAATGATAAGTTATATCATTTACTCTTTTGCATATCTTATATTAGTTTTCAATTCATAGTTATATGATTGATCTTGTTGTTAGTATTGGTATCACTTTGGGATCATTGAGTTAATTTAGTTGGTTTTGGCAAACCTGGCCCGGTCAGTAGCAACACTATTTTTGAGAATTGAATGAAAAAGATAGAAGTACTCTTAAAGAAATATAATTTCATCATCTTTCTTTCTTGATTTGCTCATAAGTTTAGTATTCTCTAGTTAAGATATTTTGTGCTTCCAAGGAAGATTGCATGTTTGTTTTTATCGCTTGTATGTTTGTTTGTTTCCTTCAACTCTTATACTTGCTACCCAGCCTTGCTAGCCAAAAACCTAAACTGAGAGGGAATTGTTCTCGTGCATCCAATCCTTAAACCAAAACCTATGCCATTTGTGTCCACCATACCTACCAATTAGCACTATTGCTATTCCAAGTAAATTCTTGTTTTATCTACCTTCCAAATTAAACTTGTTATGTGAAAATTAGTGATTAAAGCTCTGATGAACTTGATGGCACACTTTACTTTCTTGCATTTAATAAACTTGAACCATTGTGCCCATCTATGTTGTGTATATGCTTGCGCTTTGTGAGTTGTGAATTAGTAGAACCATGCTGTCATGGGGAACGCTTTCAACATTGCGCTGGTACTTTGTACCTAGTTGATATCATGTTCTTTTGTCTATGGATGTCGTCGGTGTGAAATGAAAGGGGAGCTTGTAAGTCCATGGAGTTATGCATGTGTGTTAGAGAAACGCCTGGGCCGCCGGTCTAATCCATGTTGTCATGGTGGAAACCTGCAGCGTAACCATAATGAGCATCTATGAAGCATTCTTCTTATAAAAAAGATATAGAGATTTAGAAAAAGAGAAAAAGAAAAAAAGATGATAAAAGAGGAAAGAGAGAAAAAAGCACCATATTCCCATGGTAAATAAGAAGATTGTTGAGATGCTCGTTGTTTGCTTGCCTTGTCATTTTGATATGTGGATTCTTCCGTATCATTGGGCAAGGGGTACCCCGTTGGCGGTTCTCCATGATACACATGTGCTTACTATGACAAGAACTTACCGGTGACTAAACTTGAGTAGCATGAGGAGCGACACTCGTATTCAAGGGACATGAGATTTTCAACTTACAACTTGTCAAGCATATCCTCGTATTTGATCACTTTAACCTTAATCACCTTAAGATGCGTATGATAGGGGTAATGAGAGCTGAAAGCTAATAAGTATCATAATTTTTAGGAGCTCTTTATGAAACTTGAAATCCCTGCTTCCCTCTGCGAAGGGCCTTTCTTTTACTTTTTAGTTGAGTCACTAAACCTATTCCCTTCTATCTCAGCAAGTATTTTGAGTTGTTGTGTTTCATTCATTCATATGATGATTTATTCAATCATGTTTCTTATGTTCCTTGTTTTGCACATTGCTCTTATCTTGGTGATTACTACTTTGAAAGCTATCATTGATAATCTGTTATTTGTGAATTCCAGCAAATTTTCAACTATTCTTCGACCAAGAGCTAAGTTTGCCATTACCAATTATGATGGGGATATGCCAAATGGGGTATGCCCAGCAGGATGTTCCGATTGGACCAAAAGGCTTCACGAGTGGGCCTGCAGGACGGCGAATGTAATGCGACTAAGGGGAAGGCCCGGCAACTGGAGACTGGAGGCCTAGAAGCGTACCGGAAGCCTAGTCAGATTAGGTCAAAGCCTCTGAATCCATATCTTGTTCGGTTGTAAATTGTAAACCCTAGCGAGGTGCCTCATATATAAACCTCCCTAGGGTATCCAGAGGACTTACGTTCCATCATACACCCCTTCAAGCGACTCGATGCTTAGACGCCGAGCTCGCCACCCCTGTAACTCGCTCTCCAATAATCTAATCTAGCAGGAGTAGGTCTTTACCCTCGGGGGGGGCCGAACCTGGGTAAATCCATGTCCGCCCCCATCTCGCACCGCAGATGGCCGCCAGCACTCGCCCCCGATTCAATCAATCACTAGCTACTGCATCGACTGTCGTGGCCATTTCCACGATAGTGGCGCCCACCATGGGGCATAGCAAGACTGGCCTGAGTTCTGCGGCGAGACCCTATTCGCCGATCGACCGGCCACTCGCCACTGGCCGCATGATCGCCATCAGCGGGATCTTACAGATCCTGCCAGTAGCTACATCCTGGAGTCACGCCCGGTCACTCATGGCGCGGTGATGCCGGTCGGCTCCATCAACCTCTTCGTCAGCTTCACCAGCACGGTCGACCTAGCTGCGATGGTGATCGTTGGCAGATCGCCGCCGCACCGCGATCTGCTCTCGGAGGAGCAGGTCCGCTCCATTAGGAGCCTCGTCACCGAGTACGACTCGGCCGCCAACAACACGGCCGAGACCAACGCCGCCACAAACGATGAGGCCCTAAACGACAACGCCGACTCCGCGACCCCTGCCTCGGTCGATGGATCTATCACCGTGGCATCGTGAGAGGACTCCATCATGTGAGTCTCCAACCCGGAGGATTTCGAGGACTCCTCCATCCTCGGGATCTTTGACACCGATTCCGGCTCGGAGTCGCCTGAAGATTTCCACGCCAGATCCAATCGCTTTAACGTGATCTATATGGCGGGCAGCACGGCTGCCCCGCCAGATCCATTCTCCACACCAATCCCGCCGACTGCCATGGCCACAGAGGTGGAGGAGGCCCGCCTGCGACTCGCGGAGGCGCAACGCAATGAGCTCGCCGAGCGTGAGAAATACCGCCTCGAGCGGGAAACAGCGCGGGAGCTATCGCTCTATCACTAGCGCTGCATCGGGACCCGCCTAAACTCCAACGTCCAGGGTCGCGTCCTGAACTTCAACAATGAAAGCAACCTCGCATGTGCGGCTGAGCGTGAATACTGCGAGAACACGCCGCCAGGCGGAAGCAACAGACCACCACCCGGCGACCGGAGCCCCTCCACCACCCATCGGTCGTGCGCCCCCGCCAGACCAGCCGCGGATCATCATCTCGCCACAAGCCCATGACGCCAACAGACTACCACTCTACTCCACCCCGATGGACAATGACATCGCGGCCGACGCCGCGGTTGCCAACCTCGACGTCCAGGGGGACGGCGCGCTGCAGATCCAGTACGCCAAGGCCATACTCGCCAGGGCCGTCGAGCAACAAGCTGCGGGAGTCGACCCGTGGGGGCGGATGTATTCCCGCTCTTCAGCTAGTAGGGCGGCCTCGAGTGGCCACCCCACCATCTCCAATGCCGTGACCTGCCCACCACCGTAGCCACTGGCGAACCAGCCGCGGGCCGCCAACCCCGCACTCTCCACCAACGAACCGCGACCGGTGAACAACATGGTCGCCGCCAATGGGCAGCCAATCGACGCCCGCACACACATCGTCAACAACCAGGCCTGGCGGGCACGCCAGCCCAATGACTTGAGGCACACCCTCAGTAATCGCGGTGACCCTGAACCAAGGGGCTCGCTCAGCCGAGTCAGCTCCCAATGCTTTGGGCCTATGATCAGAGGGAAAAGTACCCCGCCAACTTCAAGGCGCCCAAAGAAATCGAAAAGTACGATCCGACATACGACCCAGCAGTGTGGCTGGACACATACCTCATGGCGATGGGAATCGCCGGCCACACCGACCTGCTTGCCGCTTGCTACCTCCCCTTGATGATGGAGGGTGCGACCCGGCAATGGATAAACACCCTCCCCGCTGATAGCATCGACTCCTGGGAGGAAATGCGGGATGCCTTCGTCAGGCACTTCAAGGGCTCCTACACCCGCGCCACCACTATAGAAGACCTGGAGCGATGCATCCAGGGACAACGCGAGTCGACTCGCCACTAGATCCAAAGGTGGCAAGAACTGTGGATTAATGCTTCCGGCATCCACCCGGACACGGCGATACATTGTTTCAAGAACGTGTGTCGGTATGAACACCCGCGTGTCGGTATGAACACGCGGGTCTACCGGACGCTCGACAACATCCCGACCTCCTCGAGATTGCCAAGCGCTACACGGAGGAGGACCCCAACCAAGACTCCGACAACGAGTCAGGAGGAAGACGCCGCACCGGCGGCCACAACAGCGGGCGACAGCACGACATGCGCTAGGCAACACCCGCATCACCGGCAAGCGCCGCACGGACGGGCGAGTCAACTTCATCGCCAACGCGGGCTATGGCCAACACGGCCCAAAGAGCTACCGCCGCGACGGAGGAAATTACTGCGATAGCAGAAACTACCGCGCAAACAACATGGCGAGGCCGAAATTCGACCCTGTCGCCCTGCTCAACCAGCCCTGCGTCTACCACAGCAGGGAGGGGAAACCCGCCACCCACACTACCGCGGACTACCACCCTCTCAAAGAGATCAAAAAGGCAAGGCGAGCAAGGGAAGACCCCAACAACAACCCACCTCGGGACAACAGACACGCCGGCGGCTTCGGCAACACCATCGGCTCGCTACACACCTTCACCGGACTCAGCACCAAGCGCGATAGGAAGGTGCTCGCCTGCGCAGTCGCCGTCAATGCGGTGACACAGGTCGACATCCCACGCTTCCTCAACTGGTCCAAGCAGAGCATCACTTGGAGTCGCTAGGACCATGCTCCCAAAATCGAGTATCCAGGGCGAGTCGCCCTGGTAGTCAGGCCCAAAGTGGCCGATTATTGGCTACCCAAGACATTGATGGACGGCAGGAGCTCCATCAACATCATGTATCTAGACACGTTCAAAAGGCTACAGCTCCCGGAGTCGGCAATCCAGCCGATCCTGACAACCTTCCATGGCATCGTCCCCGGTCGAAAGGCATACCCGATCGGAAAAGTGATGTTACCAGTCACCTTCGGCACACCGGCAAACTACCGCACCGAGTGAATCGAGTTCGAGCTGGTGAACTTCCGCAGCCCCTACCACTGTGTCCTGGGATGCCAAACGTTTGCCAAATTTATGGCAACCCCCCACAACGCGTACAACATGATGAAGCTCCCAGGGCCGAGCGGCATCATCACCGTCCACGGGGACCCCGATATGGCCGTGGAATGCGAGGACAAAGGCGCTGAGCTTGCCGATGTCGTCATCGCCGTGGAGACTGACCACGCGAAGGAGCTCGCGAAATACGTGTGCAACATCAACAAGGATGACCCCACCATACTGAAGAAGCCAACCGCCGCGAACTCCACGTTCGAGGCAACCACGCATACCCGCACCATCGAGCTCGTCCCGGGCGACTCCAGCCAGACGGTCACCATTAGGGCGCATATGAGCCCCACATAGGAAAGCGTGCTCATCGGGTTCCTCCGTGAGAACCGTGACATCTTCGCATGGAAACCTTCCAACATGCCAGGTGTCCCGAGGGAACTCGCTGAGCACAAATTACACGCCGACCCCAAAGTGCGACCGGTAAAGCAGTCGCTGTGGCCCTTCAATGAAGAGCGCCATCAAGCAATCACCGAAGAAGTGCAACGCTTGTTGGCCACAGGCTTCATTCGGCCAATAAAACACTCCAAGTGGCTGGCGAACCCCGTCCTGGTCCTGAAAAAGAACAACACATGGAGAATGTGTATCGACTACACCAACCTCAACAGCGCCTGCCCAAAGGAGGATTCGTCCTACCACGCATCGATCAGATCATCGACTCGACCGCGGGATCGGAGTCGTTGTGCTTCCTCGACGCTTACTCTTGTTACAACAGAATCAAGGTGGTGGTCGAGGACAAGGAGAAGACGGCGTTCATCACGCCATTCGGCGCCTTCTGCTACATGGCCATGACGTTCGGCCTCAAGAACGTCAGCGCCACATACCAAAGGTGCATGCAGGAGTGCCTCGCGAGCCAAATTGGCTACAACATTCACGTCTACATCAACGACGTGGTGGTAAAATCCACCCGCCAAGACGACTTGCTCGCCGACCTGGCCAAAACCTTTGCAAATCTGCGGAGGTACAACATCAAGCTGAACCCAGGGAAGTGCACCTTCGGCGTCCCCACCGGGCAGCTACTAGGATACGTAGTCTCCAAGCGAGGCATCAAAGCCAACCCCACCAAGATCGACACCATCACGCGACTCGGAAAACCCGAGTGCCTACACGACGCCCAGAAGTTGGCCGGGCGAGTCGCGGCTCTCAGTCGCTTCATTCCCTGACTAGGTGAGAAGGCCATGCCCCTCTATCGCCTGATGCGCAAGAACCCCACATTCCAATGGGACGCGGAGGCGGACGATGCACTGAAAGCGCTCAAAGAAGTGCTACTCGCGGCTCCACTACTTGCCGCACCAGTCGACAAGGATCCAATGCTCGTCTACATGGCGGCCTCCAATCGAGTCGTCAGCGCCGTGATGGTCGTCGAACGGCTAGAGGAGGGCAAGGAGCGCCTCATATAGCGCCCCGTCTACTACATCAGCGAAGTCCTGACGGACTCACGACAACGCTACCCGCAGTACCAGAAACTGGTGTACGCGGTATTCCGAGCTCAGCGGCGACTCCCCCACTACTTCCAAGAGCACCCAATCACGGTGGTCTCATCCGCACCGCTGCAGGACATAATACGCAATCGCAAGGCGACTGGGCGAGTCGCCAAGTGGGCTGTCGAAATCGGCATCCACAATATCAAATACGAGCCTCGCAAAGCAATCAAGCCACAAGCACTAGCTGACTTCCTCGCAGATTGGGAGGAAGCGCAGTAGCCAGAGAAGCTACCATATCTCCACTACTGGTTGCTACACTTCGACGGCTCGAAGAACACCGACGGTGCAGGGGTCGGGGTCATACTAACCTCCCTCAAAGGGGACAAGCTCTGGTACGTGCTCCACCTCAACTTCAAGCCTTGCACCAACAACATGGCAGAATACGAGGCCCTCCTCCACGGCATGCGGGTCGCCAAGGAAATGAACATCAATCGACTATGGTGCTATGGCGACTCCGACCTAGTCGCCGGCCAGGTCGCCAGAACATGCGACGCCGTCTCTCCAACAATGATCGCGTACCGCAAGCGGTAGACCAGCTGGGAGGACACTTTGACGGCTATTCCGTCAAATGGATCGACAGACGCAAGAACGAGGAGGCAGACGCCCTTTCCCGCATCGGGTCAGCCCGACAAGCACCACCAGCAGGCGTCTTCCTCGACACCATCCACAAACCTTCGGTCAGCCCACCGAAGGAGATCGACGTCGGGATACCACTGCAACCAGAGTCGGCCCTAGTCGCCATGGTTGTGGAGCCTAGCGACTGGACGGCACCATATGTCACCTTCCTCGAGCATAAGATCCTCCCAAGCAACAAGACGGAGGCACGAATGATCGTGCACCGTTGCAAATCCTTCGTCATCATTAATGGCGAGCTCCACAAACGCAGCATGACTGGCGTGTTCCAGCGTTGCGTACAGCCAGAAGAAGGCCGCAAGATCCTCCAGGACATTCACGCCGGCGACTATGGCCATCACGCCGGTGCTAAGTCGCTGGTCGCCAAGGCCATGCAGCACGGCTTCTACTGGCTCACCGTGCACGCCGACGCCACCAACATCGTCCAACGATGCGTCGGGTGCCAGAAGTATGCCTACCAGACGCACCTCCCTAGTTCGGCACTCAAGACCATTCCCATCACATGGCCATTCGCCGTATGGGGCATGGATATGGTAGGCCCGTTCAAGAAGGCCCCATCCGGCTTCACCCACCTCCTGGTCGCGGTCGACAAGTTCACCAAATGGGTCGAGGCCAAGCCAATCAAAAAGTGCGATGGCAAGACGGCCACCAAGTTCTTACGCGAGGTCATCTACCGGTATGGCTACCCGCACAGCATAATAACGGACAACGGCACCAACTTCGCCAAAGGGGCCATGGCGGAATTCTGCGAAGAGCACGGCATACGACTCGACCTAACCTCAGTCGCCCACCCAGAGTCGAACGGCCAAGCAGAACGTGCCAACCAGAGCGTCCTCCATGGGCTCAAGCCACGACTCCAGGTCCCCCTCGAGCGCACCCCAGGATGCTGGGTCAAAGAGCTCCCTTCAGTCATATGGGGGATCCGCACGTCCGTCAACCGCTCCACCGGGTTCACAACCTTCTTTATGGTGTACGGCGCCGAACCCATAATGCCAACAGACCTGGAGCACGACTCACCCCGAGTCGCCAATTACGTCGAGGCGACAAACGAGACCACCCGCCAAGACAGCATCGACCAAATCGACGAGGCATGCGACCTGTCTCGCTCCCGTACAGCAATCTACCAGCAGGGACTCCGCCTCTACCATAGCCGCCGAGTCTGGACTCACACCTTCCAGGAGGGCGACCTGGTCCTGCGACTGGCTCAAGACAAGAAGGGCATGCACAAACTCCCCCCCCCCCCATGGGAGGGGCCGTTTGCAATAGGGCGAGTCCTCGGCAACGACGCCTACTACCTCATCGACATACGAGGCGACGGCCAGCTCGAGGTTGGGAGGCCATGGAATGTAAACCTCCTCCGGAAGTTCTATACATAGAACCGAAACATGTACTCAGCTGACATATATAATGAAATTCATTCGGTTCACAAAATTGTGTCTACTCGCCATATCCTTGTGCCACTCGCACTCGTACAATCAGCAATACGCTACCCACGGAAGTCAACCTTTGGTCGAGCGACCGGCACGGCTAAGTAGTGCGGCCTGAGGGTACCAAAAATACTCGGGCCTTGGGACGTCCACGAAAACGCCAACCCGAAGCCACCATCGGAGTCGCCTAGCTCGACTGGCCCACCGGGCCAAGACGACCGGTATACGCTTCTCACAGCGACATGTCCTTCCCATCCTCGCGCAAAGCGACTCGAACGGTTAAGTACCACGCACGGGGACTCCGCAAGAATGGAACCCTCACGCGGCTCGGGAACACACCAAGTAAGAGAGATGCCTTGGACTCGCCCAGTGACTGGCTCTCTGAGCCGAGGGGAGAGACGCGTTACAAACAACGCATTAGTAACTTGCAACAGGCACGCGCCCAAAACGGCTAAGTACTACGCTCGGGGACTCGCCTACAAAACAATCCCACTCGCGCTCGAGGACTCGCTCCTCAGAAGACGCAAGGGACAAAACAATGCACAACCAAAAGAAAACACATAAGTATACAATCGAGTTATACGCCATTAAAGGGCGGACGCGCTCGGGGACTCGCTCAAACAAAAAATAAACACACCACACGATTATGGTCGCAATACGAGTCGATTGACTCCTCTTACTCAAAATATTGTTCACATTACAGCAGTCGCCACTTGGCATATATTACAAACTGCCCAACGATAGTATCTATTCCGCAGGTCCTGACGAAGAAGCACCACCACCTCCCTTGACATGAACAAAAGGCTGCCACTGGTTTGTCGGGTAGGTCGTCAGCGACTTCGACAACGCCGACCGGAAGGGTTGCTCCGACTTCATGTCGCGATGCTCCGGCTCGGGGTCGCCAGGCGCCAATACCGTTTCCTGGTATGGCAGAAGATCCCCCATCGCCAACACGCGATCAGCGAAGGGGCGGCCTTGGCAGTCAGCTTCAGCACCTCTGACATCTCCACCGTGCCAGTCGCTGATGGGTAGCCGCTGGTGACGTCGTCGAGGTCGAAATCGTCGGGGAAGTGGGCGAGACCTAGACTCAATTCTGTGGTGGCCCTGCGCCTGAAAGCCGAGCACGCCATCCACTCCACGACGACGAGCGCCTCCTCCAGATAGCGCCACACTTCCGTAAGCCCCTCTAGGAATAACCTCGATGGGGGACATACCTTGAAGGACCGCTTGGACACACAACACCGAAGCCGTGGCCACGTTCACCATGGCAGTCACGCACTACGAGGCGTTGAAAGTCTGAACCACCGGGTCGCTTTGCCCTATCACAGCTGCAAAATCAGACGTTAGTGAAACTACGGACCTCCCCAATCGGGGATTCGCCAAACGTATTAAGCAAAAGACGGAGACTCACCAAGAAGCTTGCAGCAGTTCTCCGTGACATGCTTCTCCAGGGCGGCATGATCTTTCTGCAGCCCCACGATGATCGAGTCCGTGGCCTTGTGCTCCTCCTCAGCCGCAGTGGCAGCAGCCTTCGCTCGATCCTCAGACGAAATTAAGGCCGCTTTTGCCTCCTCCAAGTCATGGATCAGCGAGGCAATTTGCCTATTCGCCGCGTCCAGCTCGGCGACTGGAACATACCCTTCACGGGGCTTGGAAATTGCAGCCGGAAGACCATCTGAAAAGGAAAGAGACAAATCATCAACACGCCACAACCGACAGTTCATAGCCGAAAAAGAAAAAGAAAAGGCAGCAAGTTCTTACCAACAGTCTCCTGGAGTCGTCGGTTCGCCTCCTGCGCCACACGCAGATCCCGCTCCAAACGCTCCCTAGCAGCCTGTCGATCGATCGACTCCCTTTGCAAACCCTGCAAAAGCAACAAAGTTTAGTACTTACAAAGAAAAATATCAAGTTCCTAGCCGCTGAAATCCAGCGACTAAGAACTCGGGGACTGGAGAGTAGAAAGAAATTCAGTTCCTAGCTGCTGAAATTCAACGACTAGGAACTCGAGGACTGGCGAGTAGAAGCAACTCAGTGCCTAGCCGCTGAAATTCAGCAGCTAGATACTCGGGGACTGGACGTACCTGAATGGCGGCGCCAAGCATTTTGTGAAGCTCGTCGGCGTCAGTCAACGGGACCGTGAAGGAGGTGCGCCCACGAGGAGACCCAACGACTTCATCGACGATCTCGGGGCTCTGCGAAGACTGGTTGTCCGCCATGCCTGGGAACCCCCTCGCCATGAAGCGCGGGAACGTTGTTGACGCTCTAAGCCGGCACCTTTCGCCGGGAGGCGCTTTCTCGCAGGGCGACCGGATCGATTCGATCGCGCAGCCACCACCTCTTCGACGACTGCAGCGGGATCGCTCCCCTTGGTGCTAGTCGTCTCCACAGAATCGTTGGCACCGCCTTTCTGCCTCTTCGCACCCTCCACAGTCGCCGCGTCGTCAACAGACTTCCTCTTCTTGGGGAGGTCGCCCTCTCCGGTGGTGGTGACCGGCAGAATCTTCACCACTGAAGGGCGACCGATCTTCTTGACCTCAGACCTGCCAAACCTCCAAAATCAACATAGAGACAACACAAAAATGGAACACGACTTGGAATGGAGAATTCGAGGCTTACTTGGCGACTGGGAGAACGCGTAGCCCGGTGCTGATGTGGGCGGGCTTGTCCAATTCCGGCCCTAGCTTGCCCATGAGACCCCTTTCAAAGATGTCTGAAGCCCATGACATCGTGGGCTTCCTCGATGACAAAGCCACGGTCGCCGGAATGTCCGGCTCCAAAGACGCGGCCGCTCTTGACGGTTGCAGCGACTTCGACACCGTTGCCTCAGTCGCCTCCTGGCTCGGTGCCCTCGAAGTCGTTGGTGCAATCACCGCCAAGAGGAACCTCTACTGCCAACTCGGTGTCCTCGCCCTCCAACCCCTCAATCGGAATCGGATCCTCCGGGACCTTGTGCAAAGTTTCGGGGGTGTCTTCATCATCAGAGTCGTTATCTGACTCAAACACCACCGCCAACCTGGGTGGCGATGCTAGCTTCTTCGCTGGCGACTTCGGTTTGCGTGCGGGCTTCGACGGCGTGGCCGTGCGCCGATATGTGTGCTCCTACACGATCTCGTCGCCTCCTTCGTGTTCATCAAGGCTGCGGCTCACCTCGAACTCGCGCTGCTTCTGCATATGAGTCTTGCGAGCCGTAGGCGCTAGGGGAGGAACCTCCTCCTCTTCCTCGTCGCTTTCGGAGGAGTCTCCTTTGGAGGCCTCTTCGAGCTCCTGGGAGACCTCTTCATCAAGCGGAGGGAGCCAGCCCTCCAACACCTAGAACAGCTGAGAACAACCACGAATAAATATCAAGTGATGCGACTATGAATCACATCACGGAAATGGCGACTAGAAGGAAAACTTACCGTGGGGGCTTCATTCTTCACGGGAGTGTACAGGGCGAGCCCGGCCGATGTGGTTGTGAATTCCGCATCGGTGATCTTCTTCAAGGCATCCTTGTAGTCTTCGATCTCCCACGACTCTTTTCTAGTCCGAGAGGGATCGTGTTTCCCGTTGTACTGATACATCCAATGCGGCCGAGTCGCTAGCGGAACCAGACGCCGCCCGAGCCAGCAGTTGTAGAGGTTGACCGAGGACAGCCCCTGATCCTTTAACCTCTAGATCTGGTTCATCATTTCCGTGACGGCCATCCTCTGGTCTTCCAGAAGCTTCTTCGATGCCAGCCAGCGAGGCTCGCTCCTTCCTGCGATGAACTCGGGGAGCGCCACTTCACCGGAGGGAGTGGACTCTTTGATGTAGAACTAGCACTTCTTCCACTCGCTCGTGGCCTTCTTCGGCAGCATAAGCTTGATGAAGTTGGCCTTCGGCTTCAACTGGAACATGACGCCACCGGCCGCCAACATCAAGCCGCCGGCCGCCTCATGCCCGATGCAGCCATGGAAGAGCTCCAGCCACAGTGGGAAGTACGGCCTATAGCCCAGATAGCATTCGCAGAAGGCGACAAAGATTGCCAGTTGCTCGATGCTATGCGGGCCAAGATCTGACGGTTTGATCGCGTAATACGTGCAAAAACTCTGGAAGAACAGTGAGGTGGGGAACCCTAAACATCTCTCTAGGTGTCTCGGGAAGCAAATGAACTCGCCGGCCCGCATCTTTGGCTCGATCTTGGAGGAAGCGGGGATTCGCCAGTTCCCCTTGCGGAGGACTCCGGCGTCCTCGAAGGACTTGAGCTGGGTCATGGTGCACTTGGATTTCCCCCATGAACCTTTGGGAGGTGCCATTGGGAAGGATGTGGAGTCGCCCAATGCGGAAGAATCGGATCGAAGAAAGACAGAGAGAATGAATGCGCAAGAATGGAGAATGTAGGGAAGGATCTGCAAGGCTGATTCGCCACTCCCCTTATAAGGGGGCACTACCCGCCAAATTCGGGGTAGCCGTTACCTGCGGTAATTATGCCAAAGTTACCGTTGGAATATCCAACGGATAGTTTGACCAAGTTGATGGTCCAGCTCCTTCGTTCCACTCGCTGCCAACTGTCCATGTCCACTCGCCGAAGCAACGACCTCGCAGCCATGGCATTCGCCAGAGAAGTGACTGGGAGCCTGGGGAAACTTCCTTGGTTTATTGGAGTCCATCGCCGGTTCAACTGAGGCGTCCAAATTGGACTCGCCTACTCCGACTGCCAAATGACCACCTGTGTCTGATTCAACGATGGCCTCGGGGACTACTGATGGGGATATGCCAAATGGGGTATGCCCAGCAGGACATTCCGATTGGACCAAAAGGCTTCACGAGTGGGCATGCAGGACGACGACTGGAATGCGACTAAGGGGAAGCCCCGGCGACTAGAGACTGGAGGCCCAGAAGCGTACCGGAAGCCTAGTCGGATTAGGTCAAAGCCTCCGAATACATATCTTGTTCGGTTGTAACTTGTAAACCCTAGCGAGGTGCCTCATATATAAACCTCCCTAGGGTATCCAGAGGACTTACGTTCCATCATACACCCCTTCAAGCGACTCGATGCTTAGACGCCGAGCTCGCCACCCCTGTAACTCGCTCTCCAATAATCTAATCTAGCAGGAGTAGGTCTTTACCCTCCGGTGGGCCGAACCTGGGTAAACCCATGTGCATCCGCCCCCATCTCGCACCGCAGATGGCCACCAGCACTCGCCCCCGATTCAATCAATCGCTGCCTACTGCAGCGACTGTCGTGGCCATTTCCACGACAAATTATGATTCACTTTATGTATCTTTATTGTGTTTCCTTTACTTACTGCAAGTTAAGTTATATAATAGTGAGTTGTCTTCTATTATGATCTATGTATTGATGAATCGGATGCTTCTTGTTCATATTCTTTTATCGACTCTTCACTCCATAAACCTGAGGCCATGTTTATTGAGCTCAGTTTTGCTTGGGGACAAGCGAAGTCTTAGCTTGGGGGGAGTTGATACATCCATTTTGCATCACTATTCTATATCATAATTTACTGTTATTCATTTATATATTTCATATTAAAAGATGATACTTATGTTATTTCATCTATTTTTGCATGGTTGATGACTTTTGGAGCATGGACCATGCGATCGATTACGATGGAAAAGGTCTTGTTTGGAGGCAAAATTGAAGATCGGAAAATCCGGGAAAATATATGGAAAATCCTATTTTTTTCAGAAGGCGAAGGCTGAGAAGGAGGAGTGGAGATGGGCCAGGGCCCACACCACCTGGCTGAGCCACCTAGGTCGCGCCACCGGGTGTGGCGCCTGCCCACCTCCAGCTCTCCCCTCTGGCGTATATTATCTCCACGGAACCCTAATACCGGGGGAGTGACCATACTTTCCGGGTATCCTCATTGTACCTTACTGACCAGGGTGGCCCACTTCGGGTTAGAGCTTTGCTTCACGGGCGGCCCAGTCAGGGAGAAGAGACGGAGTCCAGTCCGGCTACGGGAAGGCCCAGAAGACTTACCGACATAGGCCCATAGTGTTGCTTGTAGTTCAAGATGTACTCTGTAACCGACTCTTAGTCATAGCCGGATAGATCTCTCCTGTAAACCCTAGGCCAGATATCTATATAAGCCCACATAGGGAGAGCCTTTAGGGCACCCTCACAATAGTCTACAATCTCAACTCGCACAGGCGAAACCCTTGTAACCCATATTCCGGCTCTGCCGTATTATTGGATTGCTAGCAGGAGTAGGGTCCGTCCAAAGCCGGCGGATTCGAACCTGGGTAAACTTGTGTGCTCACCGTCCTGGAACACCGTACATCTCACACCCCTCTCTTCCACACGCCTCGAGGACCCCCTCATGGCGTACTTGTCATCAATCCGACGACAGGTGGATTGTTTTCGGCTAAGTGTTAGCCTCCATCCGAAGCATCGTTATTCTAACTCTAGGGAGGGGCTTGATTATGACGAGCGCCCTGTCGGCTTGACTCGGCATGGTGTATGTCGTTCCTTCGTCCGCCGTTCCCCCATTGTGATGAGGTTCAGCCGGACGGCTTGTATGTCTAAGAGGTGGCATCCTTTGTTGGTCCTCCTCCCGACGTCGCTCTTCTTCGTCTTCCCTGTGATTATTCGACTGTCGCTGGGGAGGCTGTCTTGGAACTAGCGCTACAACTGTGTCTTGCTCTACGGCCGGAGCAACATTGCTCCAGTCACGTGCGGCTCTGTGTCGTTGCTCTGAAGATCTGGTTCTTGAGTAGTTATCTTCCCGACAGTCGAGACGGTGATGTTGTTCCGGGTCCCGTCGGGGCCTTACGTCATGCCAAGCCAGATCCGTGCAACATTGGTCAGACTTAGAGACCAGCTTTCCGCTCCCGGATCTCGCGGCCTTCTGCTGCTCCAGACCCTTGGTAAGTAGCTTTACACCCAACCGGATTTGATCTTGGTTTGGATTGTTCGACATGATATCTCGAGCTCCAGCAGTGTTTTCCAATGGTGTTCCATACACCAGGTCTCCTTTGCTATCGAGCCAAGGTTCTCCCTTGACGGCATCATCTCCCTCAAAGAGGGTCTTGTGGACTTCTAGATTTTTGTTAGCCCGCACGGGGCTGTTCCAGGTCTTCTGGTGCTGCAGGGAGTTGAACTGCCCCGCAGATGCAATGCGCTTCTTATCTTCCAGGAGGTTGTTAGCCTCATCCAGGAGTACTTGACGATGCGCTTCTAGGGCTTGGGCCCCATCTTCCAATTCTGCAGGTGTAAGATCTGCAGCAGTAGGGATTGGCATAGTTAATGCATCTCCAATGAGTTTACGGGTACCAGGGGTAACCACGTGTCCATCCACCGGAGTTTCCTTTGGCTCGTATCGGATTAGGGCTCCATCTGAGTCTTCTTCATATTCTTCGGCAACTACCTCCTTAGCCGAAGGGTCCTTTGCTAGAGTCTTCTTCTTGTTCTTCTTCCTTACCTTCTTGGCAGCGCCGGTAGCAAAGACGGCTTTTGGTCCGTTTCCAGGAGTCATGCTCTGATCAGTACTTTTGGACATCTAGACATCGGGATTATCTCTGAGATCCATATCATCCCGCACTTTGGGAGAGTTTTCTCCAGATCCTTTATCCATGGCTTCTCCTTATTCTGCAGCTTTGGAGTTGTACTCCTCTTCATATTCCACGGAGAACTTTCAGAAATCCGTCGACGTCATTGAATCATCCGAAGATGCCGGTAAGTCAATGTTTGTTCTGATCGCCTCCAGCACCGAGTCTTCATTGTCTCTAGCATTGGCAGAGTCAGATCCAGATCCAACATATCTGACAAAGTGCGATGCGTGCGTCCTGAGGTAGTTGCAGCTTTCCTCGTGGGCATCCTTGAAACGTCTAATGGTTTCGAGAATCTCATTCACGCTAGCGTCATGCAGCATCATACGCCTCAATGTGTACCTCGGGAAAGGTTGATCCATTGCAGCATTGGCAGAGCCGGAACCAGAGTTGTTGTCCTGCTCCTCCTAGATTTCGACCTCGTTGGGAAGATCGATCTAGGATTCGGCCTCGCTAGGAAGATCCACTCCAGATTCGACGTTCACCAAAAGATCTGCTTCAGGCTTAGTTTTCTCCACTATGTCCGTGTTAGGTGCGGGTAGGGTGGGGTTGGGATTTTCTCGGATCCGGAACTCTACCGCTTTCATGGATAAAGTGGACCCAAAAGCTTCTTCTGCTTCTATCGTCACCGCTAGGGTGGGTGGGAAAGGTTCAGCAAAACCGATGTAAACATCGATCTCACCGAAGGACATGATGGTGTAGGCAGTAATGGCCTCCCTAGCCGAAATCCAGGTCTCATCGAGAACGATAAGAGGGACGTCGTTGGCGTAGATGACTCGGCCAATGGCGATTGTCTGGCCGATTCCGATTCTTGCAGATTCCACTCGGAACGCAGATCATAAGCTCACTTGCCCACAGTGGGCGCCAACTGTCGTCGGAATGAGGACAAGTACGCCATGAGGGGGTCCTCAAGGCATGCGGAAGAGAGGGGTGTGAGACGTACGGTGTTCTAGGACGGTGAGCACACAAGTTTATCCAGGTTTGAATCCGCCGGCTTTGGACGGATCCTACTCCTGCTAGCAATCTAATACGGCAGGGCCGGAATATGGGTTACAAGGGTTTTGCCTATGCGAGTTGAGATTGTATACTATTGTGGGGTGCCCTAAAGGTTGGTCCCTAGGATGGCTTATATAGATATTCGGCCTAGGGTTTATAGGAGAGACCTATCTGGATACGACTAAGAGTCGGTTACAGAGTACATCTTGAACTACCAGTAACACTACAGGCCTATGTCGATAAGTCTTCTGGGCCTTCTCGTAGCTGGACTGGACTCCGTCTCTTCTCCCTGAGTGGGCCGCCCGTGAAGCAAAGCTCTAACCTGAATTGGGCCACCCTGGTCAGTGAGGCACAGTGAGGATACCCGAAAAGTATATCCCCAACATCTAGAAGGTCGTGAAACACCAAAAACAAGAAAAAGAAGGTTTTCTGCCTCCCAAAAATTAAATACCAAAACAAAGGACTTTGTAGGAAAGTCCCAGAAATCATCTAAATATGCAAGAATAATGATATAATAGTGCAAATAACATTATAATATGAGGATATAATGTTACTAAAATGATGATATAAAATGCAAGTATCACCTGCTGTCGTAGATGAGTTGGTGGATGCATTTCTTGATGCTATTGGAGACGACCATGACTACATTGTTGGTTTTTAGTGGTTAGCAAGATCTGTAGATGGTTCTATACTTCTTCATATATATACGCTTGGCACTTCTTATGAGCCCATTTCCTTACTTGTCATTGTCGTCATCGTACTGGTGCTGCTCATCTTCGTGTTGTACACTGCGGTTGCACTATCTCTACTTATACTTCCGGGTTTGGCTGCCTGGTGTTCTCAATGAACATTAGTCAGGTTGATCAAGCTAATCCATGGGAAAGGATTGTTGAACTTGGATCATATTCTCTTTTCCTTGGAGTGAACTATCTGATTATCATGCCCATAGGTGGTGCAGATCTTGCGTCTGGAGATATGACAAGGAGCAACTATGTCTACACCTTGCCAATTGTAGCATGGATTAACAAAGAGTGGCAGCCTGAATTATGCCGCTTCAGTCTGAGTTGTAAAGTATGCGGTGTTACTTATGAAATCAATGTCGTGGAGGAAATAGTAATCATCGCTTCTAGATAGGAACGATGAAGCATTGCTTTGGTTCATCCCAACCTTCGTGAACGCCCTAGATTGGAGCCGGCGTCATGTTTAACTAAGAAACATAACATGTTTCTACAGTATGTACTGATGCAATCCATATGTAATACTTGGTACTACAATAGTAGAGAAGTAGTTCTTGACCCTGTTGAACTATTTTGTTTGTATGGTTGTAAGTCAACAGCTTTCAACTTGTTGGTCTCCTATGAACCATGTCCTTGTATCGGTACTACTCCCTCCATTCATAAATTAATGTGTACTTCTAGGATTGTCTTGAGTCAAAGATTTTAAAATTTGACAAACTTTATTGTATATATTAGCAACATATATGACATCAAATTGATATATTATGAAACTCTACTTCAAAATAGATCTAGTGATACTATTTTGGTATCATAAATGTGGCTATATTTTTCATAATAATTGGTCAAACTTTAAAGGGTTTGACTTAAGACAAACCTAGAAGTACACTTATTTACGGACAGAGGGAGTATGTCTTATTGTAATTAGTTTGGTTACTCGTATGTACTTGATTATATTTTCTTTGGACCTTTAGAATGATGTATTTTAGTCCACCAATTCAAGAGTTCCTTTAAAAATTAGGGAAATTTTAGTATCAACAGGATGTTACGAACCACATGTCATATACTTTAAGAAACAATCACCTCAATGCTTGTGTAAGGGCCATACTCTATGTAAACAACCTTTCCTTCAACGATTCTAGGCTCAAAACACACTTCTCCATCATTCTAGAATCTTGTCCGTCATTTCTCTAGACCATGTTACCAGAATTTTCAACTATCAGGTTAGCTAATAAAGGTTGATTTCTACATCTTATCTTATATTACCACTACTAGTCTATAAGCACGTGCAATGCACGTCTTAACATTATAGATAGGTTTTGTTAATGCTAAAAAGCGGAAAGTGTCTTTGACCCCCGAGCTTGAGTGCTCCATTTATTTAAAAAAAATCAAAATCATATTTACAAGTTTTAGAAAAATGTAAATAGTTCTAGATGTAATCAAGGTTGTATGCTACAAGTATGTAAAACCGTAAAACGAAATTCTTTTTATTCGGGCTACATAAGAACCACAAAATTGGATAAAGTTTTGTATTTGAAAAATACATGGACAGATCTAGACTTTTGTTATTTTTTGTAGCTTAGGATACAAAGAATTTGAAATTGATAATATGCACTTCGTGAGAAAATCATTAACTACTCCCTTTATTCAAAATATAAGATATTTTAGCCTTTTTTGAAACCCATTTATCTAAACAACTTTTAGTTTGTAGGTTTGGAACAAAGTGGGTGACCTATACACTAAAATGGGTCTAGATACATGTGTTTTAGAAAAAAGCTAAATCATCGTATATTTTGAAACGAACAGAGTATATCTGGGTATATTTAAAAAACTCATAAATATGATTTTCGATTTTTTGAAGGTGCTCTAGAGCCAAAAATCTTAGAAATAGCACAAATGATATAGATCCTTGGAAAAATAATAGTATCAATATCCAATGCAGAAAGGATTATAGAAGTAGAAAATTAGTAACAAATCTCATTGTTCGGTGGTTCAGTGATAGAGAGAGAAAATTGAAAAAAAGACTACATATGTGCACCCGGTGGGATCCATATTATTAGTTGTTTAATCTATCCATTTATCCCTCGGTCCTCCTGCCAGGCCATCTACCTTGTGATGAATACTTGCTCGCTATGTTGTAGCATGGCCCACATGCATCAACCTCTTTTTCGGAGAAGGGATACGCGAATAAGTGAGACGGTTCTATAACATCGGGAGACAGCTCTGATGTACTATCCATAGCGAATCCCATTGTTTCCAGTCGTTGGATTTAGAAGCCCAAGGGCTCAAATTGATGCGTTAGGCCCAATTCAAAACTGGCACATTATATAGTGGTATTTAGGGTGTGTACGGTTCCTGGAACCAAGTGGGATGGAACAGAACCATTATGCACCTAGAGCCAATTCTTGTGTTCGTTTGTGGAATGAAACGGAACCAAGTGGTTCCTCGAAAGGTAATATTCCCCCATATGCGGCATGCATTCCACCGATCGGTGGAATGTGGTGGAACGGTTGTTAATTTGCCGCTGTTAATTACAAAGCACTCCAGTAATCTAGTTGAAAAATATTTAGCCGTTGCTAATTACGATTTTGAGATTAAAAAGGCCATCTGCCACTATTAATTACGATTTTGAGAAATTTTGTTCTGCTCTCCAAATTTCCTCAATTGAATAAAAAATGATGTTAATTATGATTTTGAGATTAAAAAGGCCATTTTCCACTATTAATTATGATATTGAGACAAAAGATTAACTTTAACCTCATTTCGTTCTACTCTCCAAATCCCCCAACTGAACAAAAAATGAACCCATTCAGTTCCTCCTTTTTATCCAAACTGAACACAAGGACGGAACCGACCCATTCTAGTGGAATGGAACCATGACATTCCATTCCACTTTGTTTCCGAACCAAACACACCGTTCTTTTCCATTCTAGCATCTAGAAGATTCTATAGATAACCTCAAAACACACTTCTCCGTCATGAGAATCTTCTCTCTCATTTCTATGGAGCATGTTAACAAAATTTCCATGGATTAGGTAGCTAATAAAGGTTGATTTCTACACAATATAAAGTACAAGAATCAGATATACACCTGATACTTTATGGATTGGCTCAAAAATATAAATTTTTGGAGCTTTACCTATTATAATTTAATAGTAGTGATGATATGTGATACTTTTATTATCTGAGTCTCACGTGCAAGGCACATGCAACTTACTTGTGATTTATAAAGTACAATAACCAAATATACACCTGATACTTTATGGATGTGGCTCAAAATTATAGAACTTTACCTGTTATAATTTATGTAGTGATGATATGTCATTGTACTACTCTACAGTATTATTTGAGTTGCAAAGCACCTGCAACTTTAATAGTACTACCGCATCAGCGTGCTAGACTAGCTAATTAAGTCTCCTCGATGCAGTTACACCCTGCAGCAAAAGCCTGATGTCTACGCACTTCTATTCTTGTAGACAGTTGTTGGGCCTCCAAGTGCAGAGGTTTGTAGAAGAGCAGCAAGTTTCCCTTAAGTAGATCACCCAAGGTTTATCGAACTCAGGGAGGAAGTGGTCAAAGGTATTCTCTCTCAAGCAATCATTGAAGGGTTCGCAGCATAGAAAACAAAAAAATTCCTACGATGGGAACTATACGCCAAGATCTATCTACTAGATACAAGCAACCAGTGGATATACATCCATGGAGAACTTACCCTCGAAGACAACAAAGATTTGTTAACGAGATGGATCTTGTGGATGATGTAGTCGTACACTTGCCGATCTCAAGATCGTGATGAAGTCCAGCAGGTCCGGCTCCAGCACGTCCTTCGGATCCAGCTCCACCAAGTCCAGCACCACAAAGCAGCGGTGCATCCGTGATCGCACACACGTCCGGTACCCCGACAACCTCCATCCCTCGCTCCAGCAAAGCATAAGAAGCAGCAACTCCTTTCCAAATAAAGCCACCGGGAACATGTATCTCGCTAATCCGAGACCATGGGGGAATAATACTAGAGGGGGAGAGAGATCCTTCACGAGGAGGTGTGAGGAAGAAGGGGAGTGAGGGGGGCCTTTTATAGGAGGAGGGGGTACCCCTCCCCATGGCCGGCGCCCAATGGGGGGTGACTCCTCACCAGCCCCATTCATGTGGTGGTAACCCCTCCACATTAAAATGCCCATTCACATTCTCTTTTAAAGTCTCCACTTTAAATGCATTAAATTTCTCCAAATTTAATGCTCTCTCATTTAATAAAACTCTTTTATTATTTTTATTCAGAATTTTGTTAATTACTTTAATTAACAAACATTCACATAAAACCCCCTGCAACATTTCAATATTACATGCAGAACCAATTTCAGCAATTTCACCCGAAACAGTTTCGGTGTCTATTGAAATAATTCCAGCGCTTTCTTAAATCTTTATCTGAAACATATTTGCTCCAAATGGTGTCGGTATCCCTTAAGTGTGTCACCCTATGGTTCGCGAATAATGCAGACATGATTGAGACTCCTCTCAGATCAATAATCAGAAGCGGGACCTGGAGATCCATACTGACTCCTGCATATTCAACGATGACTTCTGTGATCGTGAGAACCTTTAACGCTTGTAACTAAATCCCTTTGTCTCGCGATATATTACATGTCCGAGATTCGATCATCGGTATCTCCATACCTAGTTTGATCTCGTTGCCGACATGCACTATTTTCTCGTTCCTGTGATATAACATTCTAGTGATCACATCACTTGCTTGCAAGCTATCTTAATGTGATATCACCGAGAGGGCCCAGAGTATATCTATCCGTCATCGGGATTGACAAATTCCACTCTTGATCCATGAGCCTCAACATAACACCTTCGTAGCACTGAACCCATCTTTATAGTCACCCAGTTACGGTGTGACGTTTGATGTTATCAAGATACTCTTCCGGTGTTAGCAATTAACATGATCTCATGGTCTAAGGATAAAGATTACTTCGTATGATGTTATAGCAATATAAACATAATGACTTGATCGTAATGTTATACTTTGGATGGATGTTCATCACATCATTCCACCAATGTTGTGACCTTGTTATTAACAACATCCAATGTCCATGATCAGGAAACCTTGATCATCTTGTTAATCAACGAGCTAGTCTATAAGAGAGGCATAACTAGGAACCCTTTTTGTTTATTAAACACACATGTATTGATGTTTCCGATCAATACAATTATAGCATGCAAAATAAACATTTATCATAAACATGGAATAAGATAATAATCACTTTATTATTGCCTCTCGGGCATATTCTCTTGATCTCCCACTTGCACTAGAGTCAATAATCTAGTTTGAAAAACTTTTGCGTATTGAATACCTATGGCTTTACGGTGTTGCATATACGCTATTGCTAGTGGTTAACATAATCTCCGGATCGGCGGTTTCAGGTGTGTGTATTTGCATGTCTTTGCGTCTCTACGCATCACTCATTCTCAAATGAGATGGCATTGTATAAATTTGGTCCTTTGGTGAGACCTTTAGTTCGTTCCGGTTAAAATATGTTGATATTATTGTCAAACAATATATCTTCATAGTATTAGCCCACTTTGAACCACACCTAGTTTGATAACAAACTACTTAACACAAATGCCCTCCTATGCTGCTACTATAGCAGTCATATACTTAGCCTTTTTGTTGTAGTATCCATCACAATGTCTCAACTTTGGAACTCATCCAAATCCATCATGGAACATCCTTTCCATTATAGTGTGCCACATAGTCTAAATTGAGATAAATTTAATTTGTATCTTGTGACAAAACTAGTATCAATGTAACACTTTACAATGAACTACCTTTAACTATTTGTCACTTATACATGATATATTCTTAGTTCTTCCAAAGCTCATAAGAATATCTTTACTATTGTCCAGTGATCATCTTATGGATCATTCTGGTATGTGCTCATAACATTTAGAGCATAGGACATTCTGGATATATACATATCACGGTATAATTGATCAAAATCTTCATGTGATTTTACTCACCAAGTGTTGGAACACTTGAATCTTGATACAATCCTTTCCATGTAGCAAGAACCTTTCTTGTTGTTTCCATATTGAACCCTTTCAATATCTCATATATGTATGTCTGGCACAACCATATTAGCACCTCAATCTATCCATATAGATATTGATGCCTAATATTCCGGTTTTGCCCAAGTCTTTCATCGAAATCTTATTTTAATGAAATTCTTAACTTGTGTCAATACAAGATACATCCTTTCCTATCAACAATATGTCCTCTACATAATGTATTAGAAATATGTCTCAGTGCTCCCACTTAATTTCTTGCAAATGCAAGCATCTTCATCATCTCCAATGAATTTAAACTCTTTTAACAATTCCATCATGGTGAAGATTCCAACTCCACTATGCTTACTTCAACTATTTAAGTTTGCATGCCCTTTTAGCACCCTTTGAATTAACAAAACCATTCGGACAGTGTCTTGTACACGTCCTAGGTAACCATTCTATTAGAAGAACATTGTTTTGTTTGTTCAACTACCATACATCAAATTATATGTAGTGGTTGCTACATTAATTCGTCAAGACTAAATATCGCTATGAAGGATCAAATCTTGTCATAGTCAACTCCTTGAACATTGTCGTAAACTTCTTTCCGACATGTCGACTATTTCATAGATGTTAAACATCCATGTCTATTTCTTTATAGATCCAAACACAACCGACAGGCTTCACGCCTTTCCGGAGGGTCTTCCAAGTTCAGAAACTTGATTTCTCGTGTATGGATACTATCACGGATTCTTTGACTTCTAGTCATTTTATGGAGTCAGGGCCCATCATCGCTTCTTTGCATGCAGTTAGTTCATCATTGTCAAAACAATAACGTCTTTCTTATCAAATCACACTATTTGATTCTTACCGACCCACACGGTTCAATAGGAACTCTAATCTCCGAGATCACACCCTTTGTAATCACGGGAGCCATGAGCATTGTGGCTGCCACCGGGACACTTTCTGGTGCTGCGCTACTTAGCACATATAGCTAAGGTTCAACAACCTTATCAAAGTTCTATTGTCCTCCCACTTAACTTTTCATGAGAAATTCCTTCTCAAGAAACTTGACGTTCCAAGTAACAAACTCTTTTGTCCTCGGTATTATGGAGAAATTCCCAATAAATTCTTTGGGATAACCTACAAAGACATGCTTATCCGACTTTGGTTGTAAACATTTTACTTATGCATAGCATAGCAAAATTTAAGAAAAGACAATTCGGGTTTTATCCCAAACCATAACTTATATGGTGTCATTTCAATGGATCACGATGGTGCTCTTTTTAGTGTAAAAGCGGTAGTCTCTAAAGCTTTAATCCTTAAAACATAATGGCAGTTTTATAAATGACACCGTTGATCTTACCATGTCAAACATGGTTTGATTTCATCTCTCGAATATGCCATACTCCTATGGTTTATCGGGAAACACAAATCATGGAACAATTCCTCAAATCTTAAGTGTTTTGCTAAACATGTAACTCAAATATCTTCCTTTATGATCGAAGCATAACTCTTTATTTTCTTGTTACAATGATTTTCCACTTCATCTTGAAAGTCTTTGAACAATTTTCAAATGTTTCATACTTCTTCCTTATTAAGTAAATATACAGATATATTCACTCAAATTTTCGGAGAAAGCATATGAAGCAAAAAGATCCATCGCATATGTTTACACATAATGGACTATGCACATCAGCATGCACAATTTCCAATAAGCTAGTCATCCATTCCTCTTTGGCCTATGGACGGAGTTTCAATTATCTCGAGGAAAGTTCCACAAGCGTCAATTGATCAAAATCAAAGACTCCAAAAATTCCATCAACATGGAGTTTCTTCATGTTTTCTTTCCATTATAATGTAAAACAGCGATGTCACTTCATAAGTGATCTTTCAATCATTTGTCTTGCGACATTTTAGCAATAGTGTTTATGGATGTGATTTCTCCCACTAGACTTGTAAAAGTTCATCCATCCTTTATGGAATACGGTAATTATTTGAACAACCATTATTCTCATAATACCGGAACAAAATAACAATTATTTAAACAAATCTTGAAGGCTAGGTTTGATGACAACGAAAAAAAACACAATAACACTTTATTTGTTTTTGATGAACATCATCACTTATTCTCTTGCTAGTTACTTAGGCCATTGTAGTTCATGAATTGCGTTGTCCTGTATGACACTTCATACCAACCAATTCGGTATCCAATACCGGTATCCAATACCTAAGAACCACATTGTTTAACAAGCAAGGAATACAGCCATAACATGTATATCTTCTATATACCTAAGTTGGACATATCCAACTTTTTCTTTTCTGTCAAATATTTTATAGATTCTCTTTTAGCAATTCATTTTCCTTTTAAAAGAATCTATCAACATCAATAGTGGTGTCATTCACATGACACATAGTACAAAGCGTATATAGTCAAATACTAATACCTTTGGACTTGCACTTTGAAGTGGATCACCATCATCAAATGTTTGGTATTCTTTCAAAAATCCATTCTTTAGTAATCTTTTAGTGTAGTAAACATTTTACTTACATCTTCTATTCATCCTTATCATGACAACTTTCATGATCAAGCTACGATAGCCTATAAGGAAGAATGACGAGTATAATTTTAGTTCCCAAAAACCTTTTTGGGAGATCCGGATGCCTAGCATCTCCATCCTTCACAAATTCTCATACAATATGAGAACATGTATTTTGCTAAATTATACTCTATCATAATAAAACCAAAAACATTGTTTCAGATATCACAATATCTTTCACACATGATGGTTTCTGAAACAATTTCCAGCTCCTATATAATCTTGATATTAAAACAACTTTTGAATATCAATAATCATGGAGGCAAACATGATACTTTAGATACTAACATTGGAATTCTTACTCTTGATTTAATACTACTTATTAAACTTTATGGAGTAAATAGAGTTTGCTGAAAGTTTGCAATAGGACTTATAAACTTTAAATTGACATTCAAAACAATATGATACCAGTTCGTAAAGTAAATATCCAGAATTCTATAGTTCTATTATCCCAATTAAAACTAAGCATAAGGTAGTGAACAGATGCCAATGACTACAACAAATTATGCAAATTCACTTTGATTTATCTTATGACCAATTGAGTTCCACTAATCCAAATTAGAAATAAACTCCCACTCAAAAACGACATCCCTCATGCTGTTTTGGTGATTACATGAACCAAATCCACTACACCAAGTCCGATCATCACGTGAGTCGGTGTAGCTTCAAAGGCGAGCATCAATATGGGCATCATATCAACTATATGACTCATGCTTAACCTTTCGATCCATGTTCCGAGGCCATGTCTGTACATGCTAGGCTCGCCAAGTTAGAACCTTAGTACTCGTGTGTGTAAAACTGTCTTACACCCATTGTATGAAAGCGTAGAGTCGAGTACACCCGATCATCACGTGATGTCTCGAAACACGATCCATAGAACGGTGCATACTCAAGGAAGAACACATTTTATCTTGATATTTAAATGAGGGACCATCTTATAATGCTACTAAAACGCCAAACTAGCAGTATAAGATGCTAACATCTAATGTGTAAAGTGAGATGATATGGTCCATGCATTTGATCTCTATCATTTGCATCGTGGTATGATCTCTATCATTCCTTTGTGTGTAAGGCCAAGGTCTATGGAACTTACACGTTGAATGTGTTGTAAGAGTATCTATCATACATCTACTTACAACAATACCATATCAATACACTAGCCCAGCAACGATCTAAACTAGACGCCTCTAATTTATCAATTGCAAGTTTTACGTGGCTTAGGGCTTTCGGAGATAGAACCGTTCTTACCTACGAACATGAACCACAACGAGGATAACCAAGTTATTAGCAACTTGTTGTAAATCAGATATTGACTATAGTAGGAGAGACAGACACCCGCCAGCCACTTATGCAAAACTAGTTGCATGTCAGTCGTGGAACCGGTCTCATGTACGATGACATGTAAGGTTGGTCCGAGCCGCTTCATCCCACTATGCCACCAATATCCAAAATACATAGAAGATGCAATAACATGATCATCATCGCCCACATATAAACATATGTGTAATACACGTGCAAAGCACCTACGCATAGATCAGGCTCTGATACCACTGAAGGGTTCGCAGCATAGAAAACAAAAAAAATTCTACGATGGGAACTATATGCCAAGATCTATCTACTAAATACAAGCAACGGGTGGATATGCATCCATGGAGAACTTACCCTCGAAGACAACAAAGCTTTGTTAACGAGATGGATCTCGTGGATGATGTAGTCGTACACTTGCCGATCTCAAGATCGTGATAAAGTCCAGCAGGTCCAGCTCCAACACGTCCTTCAGATCCAGCTCCAGCAAGTCCAGCACCACCAAGTCCAGCACCGCAAAGCAGCGGTGCATCCGTGATCGCACACACGTCCGGTACCCCGACAACCTCCATCCCTCGCTCCAGCAAAGTAGCGGAAGCAACAACTCCTTTCCAAATAAAGCCACCGGAAACATGTATCTCGCTAATCTGAGACCATGGGGGAATAATACTAGAGGGGGAGAGAGATCCTTCATGAGGAGGTGTGAGAAAGAAGGGTAGTGAGGGGGGTACCCCTCCCCATGGTCGGCACCCCATGGAGGGTTAATCCTCACCTCCCCCATTCATGTGGTGGTAACCCCTCCACATTAAAATTCCCCTTCACATTCTCTTTTAAAGTCTCCACTTTAAATGCATTAAATTTCTCCAAATTTAATGCTCTCTCATTTAATAAAACTCTTTTATTATTTTTATTCAGAATTTTTTTAATTACTTTAATTAACAAACATTCACATAAAACCCCCTGCAACATTTCAATATTACATCCAGAACCAATTTCAGCAATTTCACCCGAAACAGTTTCGGTGTCTATTGAAATAATTCCAGCGCTTTCTTAAATCTTTATCTGAAACATATTTGCTCCAAATGGTGTCGATATCCCTTAAGTGTGTCACCCTACGGTTCGCGAATAATGCAGACATGATTGAGACTCCTCTCAGATCAATAATCAGAAGCGGGACTGGAGATCCATACTGACTCCTGCATATTCAACGATGACTTCTGTGATCGTGAGAACCTTTAACGCTTGTAACTAAATCCTTTGTCTCGCGATATATTACATGTCCGAGATTCGATCATCGGTATCTCCATACCTAGTTTGATCTCGTTGCCGACATGCACTCTTTTCTCGTTCCCGTGATATAACATTCTAGTGATCACATCACTTGCTTGCAAGCTATCTTAATGTGATATCACCGAGAGGGCCCAGAGTATATCTATCCGTCATCGGGATTGACAAATTCCACTCTTGATCCATGAGCCTCAACATAACACCTTCGTAGCACTGAACCCATCTTTATAGTCACCCAGTTATGGTGTGACGTTTGATGTTATCAAGATACTCTTCCGGTGTTAGCAATTAACATGATCTCATGGTCTAAGGATAAAGATTACTTCGTATGATGTTATAGCAATATAAACATAATGACTTGATCGTAATGCTATACTTTGGATGGATGTTCATCACATCATTCCACCAATGTTGTGACCTTGTTATTAACAACATCCAATGTCCATGATCAGGAAACCTTGATCATCTTGTTAATCAACGAGCTAGTCTATAAGAGAGGCATAACTAGGAACCCTTTTTGTTTATTAAACACACATGTATTGATGTTTCCGATCAATACAATTATAGCATGCAAAATAAACATTTATCATAAACATGGAATAAGATAATAATCACTTTATTATTGCCTCTCGGGCATATTCTCTTCAGTCTCCCACTTGCACTAGAGTCAATAATCTAGTTTGAAAAACTTTGCGTATTGAATACCTATGGCTTTCTGGTGTTGCATATACGCTATTGCTAGTGGTTAACATAATCTCCGGATCTGACAGTTTCAGGTCTGTGTGTATTTGCATGTCTTTGCGTCTCTACGCATCACTCATTCTCAAATGAGATGGCATTGTATAAATTTGGTCCTTTGGTGAGACCTTTAGTTCGTTCCGGTTAAAATATGTTGATATTATTGTCAAACAATATATCTTCATAGTATTAGCCCACTTTGAACCACACCTAGTTTGATAACAAACTACTTAACACAAATGCCCTCCTATGCTGCTACTATAGCAGTCATATACTTAGCCTTTTTGTTGTAGTATCCATCACAATGTCTCAACTTTGGAACTCATCCAAATCCATCATGGAACATCCTTTCCATTATATTGTGCCACACATAGTCTAAATTGAGATAAATTTAATTTGTATCTTGTGACAAAACTAGTATCAATGTAACACTTTACAATGAACTACCTTTAACTATTTGTCACTTATACATGATATATTCTTAGTTCTTCCAAAGCTCATAAGAATATCTTTACTATTGTCCAGTGATCATCTTATGGATCATTCTGGTATGTGCTCATAACATTTAGAGCATAGGACATTCTGGATATATACATATCACGGTATAATTGATCAAAATCTTCATGTGATTTTACTCACCAAGTGTTGGAACACTTGAATCTTGATACAATCCTTTCCATGTAGCAAGAACCTTTCTTGTTGTTTCCATATTGAACCCTTTCAATATCTCATATACGTATGTCTGGCACAACCATATTAGCGCCTCAATCTATCCATATAGATATTGATGCCTAATATTCTGGTTTTGCCCAAGTCTTTCATCGAAATCTTATTTTAATGAAATTCTTAACTTGTGTCAATACAAGATACATCCTTTCCTATCAACAATATGTCCTCTACATAATGTATTAGAAATATGTCTCAGCGCTCCCACTTAATTTCTTGCAAATGCAAGCATCTTCATCATCTCCAATGAATTTAAACTCTTTTAACAATTCCATCATGGTGAAGATTCCAACTCCGCTATGCTTACTTCAACTATTGAAGTTTGCATGCCCTTTTAGCACCCTTTGAATTAACAAAACCATTCGGACCATGCCTTGTACACGTCCTAGGTAACCATTCTATTAGAAGAACATTGTTTTGTTTGTTCAACTACCATACATCAAATTATATGTAGTGGTTGCTACATTAATTCGTCAAGACTAAATATCGCTATGAAGGATCAAATCTTGTCATAGTTAACTCCTTGAACAAGCTATCTTAATGTGATATCACCGAGAGGGCCCAGAGTATATCTATTCGTCATCGGGATTGACAAATTCCACTCTTGATCCATGAGCCTCAACATAACACCTTCGTAGCACTGAACCCATCTTTATAGTCACCCAGTTACGGTGTGACGTTTGATGTTATCAAGATACTCTTCCGGTGTTAGCAATTAATATGATCTCATGGTCTAAGGATAAAGATTACTTCGTATGATGTTATAGCAATATAAACATAATGACTTGATCGTAATGCTATACTTTGGATGAATGTTCATCACATCATTCCACCAATGTTGTGACCTCGTTATTAACAACATCCAATGTCCATGATCAGGAAACCTTGATCATCTTGTTAATCAACGAGTTAGTCTATAAGAGAGGCATAACTAGGAACCCTTTTTCTTTAGTAAACACACATGTATTGATGTTTCTGATCAATACAATTATAGCATGCAAAATAAACATTTATCATAAACATGGAATAAGATAATAACCACTTTATTATTGCCTCTCGGGCATATTCCCTTCAATCATGCAATCAAGATACAAGAAGTCTCGTGTGCCCCCAACACACCCAATACACTTGTCAGGTGTATAGGTGCACTAGTTCGGCGAAGAGATAGTGAAATACAAGTGGTATGGATAAGTATAAGTGGTAATGGTGCCAGAAAAGAGCTTGACGAATTGGAAGAGACTAAAGGCAATCTGAAATAAAGATGGAAGCAAGCAAACATGTAACAGATATAGTTGCAAACGGTGTTTCAATGCTTAGAAACAAGGCCTAGGGATCATACTTTCACTAGTGAACACTCTCATATAAATATATTCTCTTTATGATACTACTATGAACTACTCTCCGATTAGACACTCTAATCCATGGTAGGGCTATAACAGCACTCCTCAAAGTTCGCTTCCCCATCTAGATAACCCCACACTGTCACCTTGAGCACTAGATGGTTCCAACAAACACCACAATTTCATAGAGACATCCAACTCCAAATATAACTCATAACAAGTATTTTTTAATCTGTATCCTAAGTGCCACCATGGTGTGCACGCTGTCACTTTCACACACATGGGGAGAGCGGTGATCTATTAAAGCACTTGAGTGGCAAGGTAGATCTACTTGATTACAAAGCTCATGATCACAATATGATCATGCATAGAGAGAGAGATGAACACATAGCTACTGGTAGAGCCCTTAGCCTCGAGGAAGAACTACTCCCTCCTCATCATGGGAATCAGCAACGGCGATGGAGATGGTGGTGGAGATCGATGGAGATGGCTCCGGGGGCACTTCCTCGTCCCGGCAGGGTGCCGGAACAGAGACTTTATGTCCCCCAAATCTCCCCTTCGGTGGCGGCGGTGCTACGGAACTTTTTGTGGCTAGAGGCTGGATTCTTTAGGGTTTCTGCATCAGAGGCTTCTTATAGGCGAAAGGGCGATGTCAAAGGGTGGACCAGGGGCCCACACCACCTGGTGGCGCAGCCAGGGGGACCCGCACCACCACATGGTGTGGCTAGCCCCTGGCCCCTCTCCGTCTCGTCTTTTGGCTCCGTGAGTCTTCCGGTAAAATATCGACTTTGGCTTTTGTCCAGTCCAATTCTAAGAATATTCATTTTCTAGCTTTTCTGGAACCAAAAACAGAAGAAAACAGGCAACTGGCACTGTGGCATCTTGTTAATAGGTTAGTTCTAGAAAATATGTAAAAGTACTCCAAAGTGTGCACAAAACATAAGAAAGTAGATATAAAACAAGCATGGAACATCAAAAATTATAGATATGTTAGCAACGTATCAACATCCCCAAGCTTAACTCCTGCTCGTCCTTGAGTAGGTAAGTGATAAAAAGAAAGAATAATTTTTGAGGTGACATGCACCATCACAATCAAGATCAAACCATTTGCAAGCATTGAAAGCTGGGATCATAGTACTTTAAACATGAGCATGAAAGATGAAGTTCTAACAATAAGACAAAGTAACTATGTTGTAACATGAAAAGGTACAAACAAAAGATTCATGAATAACAATGCTTTGAAAGACGTTTGTTTGTTTCACATATTGAAAACATAGCATAGTGGCATTCAGCTTGTCCCTCATGGAGTAGCAAAACATAAATGCATAGGACACCTTCAAAGTTCATAAGGGTGACTAGATACAAATAGTTTAAGAACAAGCAATATCAACATTATGAATCAATCAACAAGTTTTGGGACAATGCACATTAAACTAAGAATGGCCACTATGCTCTCTCAATAGGTGCATAAAGATAGAAGATGGAGACTCAACATAAAAGTAAAAGAAATGCCTTCATAGAAGGAAGAAGGGGTTAAGTTTCATAAAGAGCTTCCAAAAATTATGGTACTTATTAGCTTTCAGCTCTCATTTCCCCTATCATAAGCATCTTGAAGTGATTAAGGTTAAAGTGAAAAAATTATGGAGTATATGCTTGACATAGTATAAGCTGGAAATCTCATGTCCCTTGAATACGAGGGCCGCTCCTCATGCTACTCAAGTTTAGTTACTGGTAAGTTCTTGTCATAGTAAGTACATGTGTATCATAGAGAATCGCCAACGGGGTACCCCTTGCCCGATGATACAGAAGAATCCCCATATCAAAATGACAAGGCAAGCAGACAATAACCATCTCGGCAATCTTCTTATTTACCATGGGAAAATGGTGCTTTTTTCTCTCTTTCCTCTTTTCTGGCACCGTTACCACTTATAGTTATCCATACCACTTGTATTTCACTATATCTTCGCCGAACTAGTGCACCTATACACCTGACAAGTGTATTGGGTGTGTTGGGGACACAAGAGACTTCTTGTATCTTGATTGCAGGGTTGCTTGAGAGGGATACTTTTGACCACTTCCTCCCTGAGTTCGATAAACCTTGGGTAATCCACTTAAGGGAAACTTGTTACTGTTCTACAAACCTATGCACTTGGAGGCCCAACAACTATCTACAAGAATAGAAGTGCGTAGACATCAGGGCACTTCCCCATCCCGGCAAGGTGCCGGAACAGAGACTTTCTGTCCCCCGAATCTCCCCTTCGGTGGCGGCGGTGCTGCGGAACTTTTCGTGGTTGGAGGCTGGATTCTTTAGGGTTTTTGCATCGAAGGCTTCTTATAGGCGAAAGGCGGTGTCAGAGGGTGGACCAGGGGCCCACACCACCTGGTGGCACGGTCAGCGAGACCCGCGCCACCACATGGTGTGGCCAGCCCCTGGCTCCTCTCCGTCTCGTCTTTTGGCTCCGTGAGTCTTTCGGTAAAATATCGACTTTGGCTTTTGTCTGGTCCAATTCCGAGAATATTCATTTTATGGCTTTTCTGGAACCAAAAATAGAAGAAAACATGCAACTAGCACTGTGGCATCTTGTTAATAGATTAGTTCCAGAAAATGTGTAAAAGTACTCCAAAGTGTGGACAAAACATAAGAAAGTAGATATAAAACAAGCATGGAACATCAAAAATTATAGATACGTTAGCAACGTATCAAAGCCCGACGAAGGAACACACAAAAAACCTCGCTCAAAGTACCATCCCATCTTTCCCATCCCCGTTTATCCCCCACTCATCCGCCTGACAGCATTTAGGATTGTCTCCAACGCACGCTTCAATCATTTTCCTCGACATCTCACCCACAGCATCGATACTTTCAGGTCGCCACCCCTCTCCTCCAAAACCTCCCAACAGTCATTGTTTGATCTTCCCTCACCCCCAATCCATCAGGACATAATGGTGGATTCAAGGCCCAAACATCGGTACGGTGGATGGAGCAAGGTCAGCGCCAACGTCTTCGACGAGATCGCTATGCATATGGACACTACCAGCACCGTCATGCTGGCCATATGCTCCAAGGGATGAACCTCCAAATCACCAGCGGAGAAGGTAGCATATGTCCGAATGACGGTTGTGGGACATTGGTCGCCTATCGCCAGGTCCACAACCACAAGATCATGTGCCCACAGGGCCCGTGCAACTGCATGGAGGATGGCTACGTGTTCGCCGCCTCGCCGGCAGCGCTCCTCACCCACCTCAAAGAATCTCACTCGATTAGGGTGCGTAGTTTCCGCTACGGCAAAACATGCATGTACATCTCTAAGCCTCTGCCGACAACAGGCCCATGGACAGTACATATCATCAGATCCAGGGACGATGGTACAGTGTTCGTAGTGCAATTTTGACATGCGCCAAATGCTACATGTCGTATCCGTCGTTTGAGTCAGGTCGGCAGCGTGCTTTTCGCCACGATACATGCTGAAGTTTTGGTCATGGATGGTGATTGGGGCAAGAAGGATCAAAAATTCTGAGCTACACGTGCCAGAGAGCACCGCGTCGCCGGACGGCGTCGCGTTCAATGAGCTCAAGTGGTTTCTGTCGGTGCTGATGTCGCACCTGGTCGCTTGTCGGTCATCGGAGTTCACCATGGACTTATTACATGTTCCTAGTAGTTATACTTAGGAGTATATTTATGGAGTTCAAATACTACTAATGTGTAGCATCCCAATTGTCTAACAATTGCAATGCTACTAGCCTAGTCTATATAATGCTACCTTCAAATATATAATTGTTGCATCATCATTATATCATGCTCATGTCATCATGCCACCTTGCATTTGAGCATCATATAAAACTCTTTTCCTTTTGGTTCTTATCTCATATGCATTATTAATTGTATTTGCCTCTTGATATTGTATTTGGTTCTTGATATATTGTTTGATGCCCAAGTTGAGTTGGGGGCATATCTCTTATTAACTCCACCACCTTTTCTTTCACCACCTTATAGTTCCACCATCCCACTAAATATGAGCTTGGCATTTATTGAGTTTACCTCTAGCTCATGTGGGTTGGGATGGATCCAATTATATTCCACATGCTCTCATCTTAGCATCATGTTGTTTTCACAATATTGAAACATGAGAGCCACATAGCCACCTTTGCATGCCTTGTGAGTGGAACCTCTTCCTAGCTTCCATAGGTGTGGTTTTGGGGTTATCATCATGTTGGTATATTTTTGAGGGCTTATTAAATACCTAGTGGCATATACACACTAGCAAGCCCCAAATATAATCCAATGTGATCATCTCCATATACTCCACTTGGAATTCTTTCTAAATTCTATTGCTTGGGCCTTACTCCAATTTTGGGTTGCATAATAATAATGCCATGAAATAATATTGTTTTCACAAGAATTATCATGGCATTAAATATTTTGCATGGGCCATGCAAGTACCCTTTAAGCTTGTCATTTGGATTTTAGTTGGTTTTTGGGAATCCTCTCACCCTCTCATCTCTCTTTTAGCTTGAACTTATTTGATCATGCTTACACCACCTCCCCCTCTTTTCTTGTTTTGTTTTGGTTTGATCTTAGTTGTTCTTGGCTTGACCTTGTCCTAGCAAAACCACTCCATCTCTCTCTCTCTTTAGTCCCTAGACCATCATCTACCCTTCATCACCATACCCATACCCCCTCTCCTAAACCCTAATCTACACCTAAGCTAAACCACACCCTAAGTACACCCCCTCTTTCCCTCCTTCCTCTAGCCGAGCCACCCCACCATGACCTACCCGTGTTGGCCCCACTTGGCCACCCTGCCACCTAGCTACCCCACCCAAACCCTAGTCCATCCCTAGCCCGAGCCTAGATCTACCCTACCCAAGGCTACCCTCACCTCTCCCTCTCGTGCTCTCTCTCTGCCCTAGGGGCCCCAGCCCGAACCACCCCGACCCTGGCCTGCCCTACCCCACCTGGCAGCTCCCCTACCTGCCCCTGCCCTGCCCTGGCCTCCCAGCCGAGCACGTGAGGAGGAGGACAAAAGGTGGCCGAGCCACCTTTATCGTCTACCACCTCCCCACGGCATCCTCGCTTCCTCTCTGCCTTATCCAGCCCCTCTCTCGCCTCCCCCACTCCAGATCTACCCCGAAGGCGCCCTGCCCTCTCCCCCTCTCCTCTCCACCGCCGTCTACACCTCGCCGGCCAACCTTCGGCCTCCACCGATCTCCCTCTACCAGCCGGTGGCGTGGCGCTCCTGGGTGTCGGGGAAGCTCACGGTCGTCCATGTCACCGCACACGTGGCAGCCGCGTCAGCGCTGACCGGCCCGGTAAGCACACAGTCAGCGCGAATATTCCCAAGGAATATGCCCTTTTATTTTGGAAATTGATTAGAATTGCAGAAATTGTATTTAAATTCACAAATTCATAAGAAAATATCTACATATCCAAAAATAACATATAATATACTGTTGGATTCACAATTTTGTATAGAATATTAATATGTAATTATATCAGACATTTACCGTAAGTATTTATCGTGATTATTTAAATGGATTAATGTCCTTTTTAGAGTGATAAATTCATAAGAAAATAACTACTGTTCAGAAAATTGCAAATAATATGTTTTTGGAATCACAAGTGTAGAACCTGTTTCTGAATTAAAATAGTAGGTTTACTGTATGAGAAATTTTAGGAGAATTAAAATGCATTCTGTAGTATTTTAATTATCTAAAATGATCTATAAATCCTTTTTACGTGATTCCAGTTGCCCCTAGCTCTAAATCACGTTACCTACACAGTATTATTTTTGCCCAGGTTTTACAACCCTGTTTACTGTAGAGTCTTAGTGTTTTGCCTAAAGGCCTATTAATTGGGATAACAAATTGCATTGTTTTTGTTTTCATTGCATTAAAGGTTTTTCCATGCATCATGCAACAGTAATAAACATCAGAGAACATCGAGAGGTTACTAAAACCTTTATTAAGCTATCATGCATGCATTTGTGCACTTGTCTATGATTGTGTATGTTTGTTTATGTGTTGATTTGTATCGTGTAGATTGTGACGAGTGCAACGCTTGTTTCTGCGAGGATTATACTCTTGACTCCTAATGCCAAGGCAAGTAGATGCTATTTTGATCATACTTTATCCTACTATTTTCTCTTATGCATGTGTAGTGTATTTCTGTAGATATTATGTAGGAATTACTATGCTATGCTATATCCTACATATTGTGGTAGGTTTTCCTTGTAGTTGAGCCTCATTCAGTATATGTGCTTAGACCTGTTGTGAAGAGGGGGAAAGGGATCACATTATGGTGAAGTATGAGTTTGTTTAAAACTAAAACAACATAATATTAATGAACTACCTGGGCGGAATGGTTGGATTGTCAACGGAGTGTGGATAATGGTGGAGAATGCCGCTCAGGGTACTGAGAAGGATTTGTTCTCTTTGTTATGGTAGCTTACGTGTGCAACCATGTGCCAGTAAGAATGGGTGGCTTGTTGGACTTAGTAGGTCGTGGTGATCTGAACCCAGCGTAGCCAGAGATGTAGTAAATGATAGGTTGGGACGGTGCGCAGTGGGGTTTGGTGATCTACTTCCCGAAAGGTCCCATCTTGGACTTCTCCCTATCATCACACAATATGAGTGTGGTGGTACGAGCTGGATTGGCCAGGTCACATGGGTAAAGTGTACAAACCCCTAAAGGGTGTAAGAACAAGTACTTAGCCGTGTCCCCGGTTACGGATGTTTGAGTTGCTTGATTTTGAGACTATGGCATATTCTTACTCATCCTTATTTCTTAATTACTAAAACTTGATGGGTGAACTTAATGGGTTGCTGTGAATCAAATTGGTTTATGAAAGTAGGACAAAGGTCTTTGAAATTGCAAGCTAGCCAAAGCTCCACCAGCCAAATAAGCATGTAGAAGCTAGGTGCATTGTCTCCTTATTTAGCCCTACTTGCCATACATTCCAAGTATTGACCCTTCGGGGATGCTATGTTTTATGTTGCAGGTTATTCCGATTCTAAGTGATCGAATAGGTCGTGGTACTACACTCAACAGTTGTTCGCCTGTGGCACAATTGAAGATGGAGCCTACTATCTGTTTATGCTTCCGTATGCTACTTTGTTATTTGAGCTAGCCTTTGAGCTAAGCACTATGGAATAGTTACAAATTCTGGATCATTCGATGTAATAATGATGCACTGTTATATTCTTTGGTATTCATCTGTACTGTGTGTGCCAGTGAACCGATCCAGGGATTGGCACTATACACAGGAACTCAGCCTTATCAGGCAAGGGTGTTACACTCCACTTCCCCTGCAGCCCTTCCTTCCAACTCCCTACTCTGTAGCAAAGACAGTGGCGTCGGGAAGCTCCGGTGATGATGATACTCCTTCACGGGTGGGGGAGTTGGCTCCGGCCTCGTCAGAGGGGCCGCGGCGCAGGCGCAGGCGCCGAGGCCGCCACGCCTCCTCTATCGCTGGCACGGATCTCCCGCAACCGTGAACTGAGGCCGCGCCCCACCGCGGCCGCCAGGAAGGTGACAATGGACGGGGAGGCCCTCCCGGTCGCCGTTCTTCTTCTCCGAGACACGAACGCGGCCTGCCTTGCTAGGGAAGTTATGGATGGAGAGAGCCTGATGACTTGTCCACAACCTTGGACCGGGTCAATTTCTTTGCATCATATGACGAGAATCCTTCTTCCACAATCCTCATCAATTCGATAGAAGAGATGGAAATGTCAAATTGCATTACATATTGCCAATTGGCGAAATTTGAAGTATCTAGCATGGGAGGTGCTCCTTGAGGTATGATATGCGACATGGGAATAGGTGGGTCCAGAGTGTACTTCGGAGGTGGTGGTAAATGGATGTCTCCAATCGATTGAGGTCATCCAGGGAGGCCAAGTTCTTGGTGGTTCCAACCCTACTACCCTCTTCGTCAGCCAGCGTCTCTTAGGCGGTAAAGCCCGGAATAAGAGCGTTGGCTCTAATACCAATTGAAAGGTCCAACTTTGGTCGACTAAAGGGGGTGAATAGGAGACTACCAATTTTTAGTCTTTTCTTACAAATTTTGGCTTTGCACAAAATTAAGTTCTCTAGAGATTCAACTAGATGAGCAACCTATATGGCAAACGATACAATAAGTAAACAAGACGTTAATTGCAAGTAGTAAAGGAGAGGAACGAGTAAACCGGATAGGGGACACTGAGATGTAATTCCTGTAGTTCACTTCCAAGGAAGCTATGTCTATGTTGGAGAGGTGTCGGGGCTACACAAGGTCACCCGAGCGCCACAAAGGCCTGACCTTCTTCTCTGGTGAGCACCACCATAAAGGCGGCCTCACAATCCATGATTGTTGAGCTAGCAACAATTTATTTCAGTACTCCACAATATGAATTAGAGAGGAGCCTAATTAATTGGGAGGAAGCACCGGATGATGAGGAGACAGAGGACATGGATGACTATCTTGATTCAGTTCCGGAAGCACAAAATCCACATGACTACGAAAGACTGGTAAGAAAAGGAGATGAAGAACCTCCACCAATTGAATTGAAACAACTTTCAGACGATATGAGGTATGAATTTTTAGATAATGAAAATAAATTTCATGTTATTATTAGCAAAAATATGTCAGAAAATGAAACAAATAAACTCATTTTAGTCTTGGTTAATCATCGTGAAGCCTTTGGATATACTCTAAGTGATATTAAAGGAATAGATACTTCTATTGTAACGCATAAGATTACCATGCTTGATGATGTTGAACCTGTAGTTGATACACAAAGAAGGCTTAATTCTAAAATGAAAGAAGTAGTAAGAAAAGAGGTTATACGCTTATTAGATGCAGCCATAATATATCCTATTTCTGACAGTAAGTGGGTTAGCCCAGCTCATTGCATACCAAGACAAGGTGGTCTTGATGCTGCTATGAATAAGGATGGTGAGCTAGTTCCTGTAAGACCTATTGTTGGATATCGTATGTGCATTGATTTTACGAAGCTAAACCGTGAGACACAGAAAAATCATAAACCTATATTGTTTATGGAAAAAAATTTAGAAAGATTAAGTAATAATTCTTATTTATGTTTTCTTGATGGTTATTCTGGATATTCTCAAATTGCCATACAACCAGAAGATCAAGAGAAAACAACTTTTACTTGCCCTTATGGCACATATGCTTATAGATTAATTCCGTTTGGCTAATGTAACGCATCAGCAACTTTTCAGGAATGTGTTTTAAAAATCTTTGATGATTTTGTTGAGAAGACTATGGAAGTTCTAACAAATGATTTTGTTGTTTGTGGAACAACCTTTGATAATTGCCTCTACAATTTAACCAAAGTTTTGCAGAGATGCAGGCAATCAAATTTGGTTTTGAATTGGGAACAATGTCATTTCATGGAAAGAGAAGGTGAAGTTTTTGGGCATAAGGTTTCAGAGAAGGGAATAGAAATAGATAAAACTAATATAAATGCTACAGAAAATCTTCCAATACCTTAGGACATAAAAAACTTAAAAATGTTTCTGGGACATGCAGGTTTTTATAAGCATTCATTTTATAAAAGATTTTGCTAAAATAGCTATGCCTCTCACCAACCTTCTTGAGAAAGAAACTCCATTCTACCTAGACCATAACTATATTGCAGCTTTTGAGAACCTTAAAAACAAATTAGTTTCAGCACCCATCATGCAATCTCCAAAATGGGATGAACCTTTCGAAATCATGTGTGATGCTAGTGACTATGCTTTAGGGGCTGTGTTAGGACCGCGAGACGGAAAGAATTTAAATGTTATTTATTACGCTAGTAGACCTCTTAATAAGATTCAGAAAAATTATGCTACTACAGAAAAAGAGTTACTAGCTATAATTTTTGCTTGCGATAAATTTAGATCTTACATCATTAATTCTAAGGTAATAGTTCATACGGATCACCAAGCTTTACGTCACCTCCTTGTGAAAAAAGGATGCGAAGCCCCGGTTGATTAGGTGGGTTATATTACTACAAGAATATGATTTGCACATAGTAGATAGGAGGGGTAAGGATAATCCGGTAGCAGATCATCTCTCTAGGATGGAGGGAATAATTACTGATCCCGTACCTATAAATGAGTCATTTCCGGAAGAGTATTTAGCAAATGTTGAAATCGCTGATCCTTGGTATGCAGATTATGCTAACTATCTCGCAGTAAAATTTATACCTCCTGGTATGACAAGAAATCAAAGGATGAAATTCTTTAATGATCTTAAATATTACTTTTGGGATGATCCATATCTATATCGTCATGGACCTGATGGAATGATTCGAAAGTGTGTTCCTAACCATGAAATGAATGCGATTTTGCAAGCTTGTCATGACAACCCGTATGGAGGACATCATGCAGACAAGCGAACTGCAGCAAAGGTACTTCAATCCGGATTCTATTAGCCCACCTTGCTTAAGGACGCACATAGGTATGTAGAACACTGCGATGCTTGCCAAATAAGATGTAATATAGGTAGGAGACAAGAAATGGGCATAAATTATAGTCTTATAATCGGACGCTTTGATGTATGGGGAATGGATTACATGGGACATTTTATAGAATCAAATGGTTATACTCATATTATTGTTGTTGTCGATTATGTTACTAAATGGGTTGAAGTTATTCCAACAAGCCATGCAGATGCAGCCGCCTCAGTAAAGATGATCAAGGATGTTATATTCCCTAGGTTTGGAGTTCCTAGATTCTTAATTACTGATGGTGGTTCTCATTTTATGAAAGGAACTTTAGGAAAATCCTCAGCAAATATGGAGTAACTCATCGTGTTGCTTCACCATATCATCCTCAAACGAGTGGTCAAGTGGAACTCTCCAACACAGAATTAAAGACCATACTTGAGAAGATGGTGGACAAATCAAGAAAAGATTGGTCATACAAGTTAAATGACACTCTATGGACATACCGTACTGCGTTTAAAAATCCAATGGGTATGGCACCTTATAAGATGGTATACGGTAAGGCATGCCATTTACCTTTAGAATTGGAACACAAGGATTTCTGGGCAATCAAGAACCTAAACTATGATCTTAAAGCAGTAGGAGAAAAACGTTTATTACATATTCATGCTTTAGATGAGTTTAGAAGTGAGGCTTATGAAAATGCTAGATTATTTAAAGAAAAAGTGAAAAGATGGCATGATAGAAAAATAGAAAATAAGACCTTTAAAAGTGGAGACAAAGTGTTGCTCTATAATTCTTGTCTTAAGTTGTTTCCAGGGAAGCTCAGATCAAAGTGGGAAGGCTCGTATATAGTTGAAGAAGCTTATTCATCGGGAGCAGTGAAGCTCCAGGGGAAAACACCCTCTCTTTCATGGGTGGTAAATGGACAACGCTTGAAGCATTATCGAGTAAAAGAAGATATAAGTGCAGTCACCATACAAGTGATCACCCCAGAAGAGTTGATTAAGCAAAGATATACAAGGGATGGCAACTGCAAGACCAATGGACTCAGGACAAAATGAGCTACACAACGGTCAAGCTATTGACCATAAAAGAGCGCTTCATGGGAGGCAACCCATGCAAAGTAAAGGTTTGAGTAAGTTTTTAAGTTTTTATGAGCTTGTGTTAAATGAGGAACATTTGAAGCTCTAGCAAAGAAAAAGTAAGATTGATAATGCCAATATTGGTCGAAAATTTAAGTTATCATTTTTCTAGCAAAACTTGATATTTCGTTAAGTTTCAGAGTAATAAGGAATCCTTGGAGAAGCAGGAAATTTTTGGTGGACACAGAGAGTTTAACGACCAACTATACGGCGGGAAATAAAATTCCGGCCGTATAGCTACAATCGTATAGTTGTTTCGACATCACCCCTTCTGTTTACGAAAGGTATTGATAGTTTAACGACCAACTATACGGCAGGAATAAAAATTCCGGCCATATAGTTGCCGTCGTATAGATATCGAAGCCTTTGAAAAAGCTCTTTTCTAGGTACTGATAGTTTAATGATCACCTATACGGCGGGAATAAAAATTATGCACGTATAGTTGTGGTCGTATAGATATCGACCCATCTCCAAAAAAAATATTCGAAGTACAGAGAGTTTAACGACCAACTATATGGCGGGAATAAAAATTCCCGCACGTATAGTTCTGGCCATATAAGTTAGTTCCACCGTAGAAGAAATTCTATAATCGGTTCATAACTATACGGCGGGACCTATACGGGTTGCGCCTGTATAGTTGCTCATTACGAAAGGTGGCTAGGGTTTTTGATCTCTCTTTTTGAAGTTGATCGCATCTAACCTTTTTCATTAAGTTTTCACAGAGCTACAACCTCTAGCCTCAAAAAAACCTCGCCATCCCTATACAAGCCCCTCTAACAACATCCGTGCAGTGAAGCCATACAGCCCTTCCATGTTAACAAGATATGGAGGAAGAAAGAAGAGAAGCCCGTGAAGAGGATCGAAGAAGTAGAACCTAAAGGATCACCATCATCATCCAGCCCGGAGATCAAGCCTCTCCCAAATTGGGAGGACATGTTCCCGCAATGGATGGAGATGATGAGGCAAGTTGAGCGGGGAAAGAACAAGGATGAGTATCTCCCAAATCCCTATCGTCACAACATAGGATCCTATTATAAACCTCCTCTTGGTCCATCATCTCTTAAACCTAATAAGGTGCGACAAGATGAGATTCATGATAATATCTATGAGTTGGAAAAAGCTTCGAAGGCATGTGTTGAGACAATTGGAGAAGGGATTGACTCCTACTAGATGATGAGCAAAGACCTTGAGAAAAAGGTCAATGACATTGATGGTAGAGTTGGTTTCTTGATTAAAACTGTTTTTGAGTTGACAGATGAGAACAAATTCCTCAAGAAGAAAATGTTGAAGCTTCAATATGACATGGCCGAGCTCAACATCCGCTTTGCAAGCATAGTTAAAGATGGCAACACAAAAGAAGAGGGCAATTCTCTTCCTACCCAGGAGGAGGAACAGGTACCATCAAGGAGTTATTTGATCCCGCCTGGCTTGATTCCAAGCTCGGGGAGATCTTTAAGACCTTGTAATCTATCCTATAAGTTTTATATTACTATTTTAGTTTTGCATTAGTTCGAGTTTAGAAATAAATTTTGCATCATTTGAATCCCCCTAAGGAATAGTCGATCCCATTTGTGAAATTCCGAGTTTATTATCATATATGGAGCAATAGTGAGTTTGTGTTTGTCCTATTGGATATATGAATGGCTTGAGTATAATTTTACTTGCACTTGATGATAGCAATAGGAGTCTTCCACACCATTGGTATCAATGGAACATATAAGGATAATTTAATTGATATGTTGTAAGTTCATGGTTTGGTTTACAAAAGTAAAAATAATCTCATTAGTCAAGTTGAAAAAGAAACCTTGAACAAAGGAAAATTGAAAGTGCTATCAAAATAGAGTGAGGACAAGTCGAGGTAGAATCTTCAAGTCATAAAGATGCTTCATATACAATTGGAATTTGATAATTGAGATTGTTAAACTTTGGATTCCTACATGAAGTGGAATGTATGGCTAGCTTCTTTGCACAACACTTAAACGAAAGTGTGAGCATAAAAAAAGAGAAAAAGAAGAAGAAGAAGAAGAAGAAGAAGAAGAAGAAGAAGAAGAAGAAGAAAAAGAGCGAATGTGCAAAGAGCAAGTAGGCATACACCACTATATTGTGGTATGACAAAGAAGTGTTTTGATATTTTGAATCCCAAGTGAATATGTTAATCCTAAAACACTTGGGACTACCTCGCTGACTCATTCGGTCGAACTAAATACTTTTACATCATGTTGAGATTCATCTTTTCTGAACTATTGATCACTATAATGTGGAAGCCTTCTAATATTATTCGGATGGTTCGAGTAAGGTACTATTCATGAACTTATTCCTGTGTATCATATATGATAAACACATGCTGCAGCTGCCCCATTTATTTTATCGACTCGGCTTCATGAATATGAGGATCACATTGATGGCTCGGGATACGTCGAGCTCAATGGGAACCCCAAGAGGAAGGTATGATGAGCACAACAGCAAGTCTCCCTCGGTTATGCAACCAAGGTTATCGAACCAGCAGGAGCAAGGAAACAACTCCAAGGTGTTGCTAACAACTTGGAATCCTGCACAACACAACCACAGAACTTTGCCCCAGCTTACAGTGAGGTTGTCAATCTCACTGGTTTTGCTGAAAACAAAGGATTAAACGTATAGTGTGGAAGATAGTAATTGCTTGCAGAAAGTAAATAGTAAATAGTAAACAGTAGATGGTATATCAATGGTGAATGGACTGGGGTCCATAGTTCACTAGAGGTTATTCTCCTTAAGATAAATAGCATGTTGGGTGAACAAATTACAGCGGGGCAATTGGCAGATTTGAGAAAGCATACAATGCATATACTAGACATCTTGACTCCTATGAGATTTAATTGGGCATTACAACATAATACATAGACCGTAATCCAACTGCATCTATGACTAATAATCCACCTTTAGGTTATCATCCGAACCCCTTCTAGTATTAAGTTGCAAGCAACAGATAATTGCATTAAGCAAAGTGTGTAAAGTAAACAATACGATTGCCCCATGGACAAAGGATTGTTGTTTTGTCCCTAGTAGCAACAGCACATCTACAACCTTAGAGATTTCTGTCACTTCCCCAGATTACTAGAGGCATGAACCCACTATCGAGCATAAATACTCCCTCTTGGAGTTGCAAGCATCTACTTGGCCAAGATAGTTACTAACAACAGAGAGCATGCAAGATCACAAATAACATAGACATGATAGAATCAATAACCAATCTGAAATAGCATCTCAATATCCATCGGATCCCCACAAACACAACATGTAAGATTACAAATAGATTAATTGATCATGAATGGAGATCACAAGATCTAAACATGATAGCACAAAGGAGGAGAACCAACCATCTAGATACTAAATGGACCCATAGTCCAAGGATGAACTAGTCACGCATCACACCGGAGGCAGGCATGGTGATGAAGAAGGCCTACAGGGTGATCTCTCCCCTCTGACAGGGTGTCGAGAAGAGCTTCGGATCCCCCCCCCCCGATCTAGAGATGGAGATGGCGGCGGCTACAAACTTTTTCGTGGATTTTTGATCGGGTACTTAGGGTTTTCGTCCCGGGAGGCTTTTATAGGTGAAGGGGTGAGGTCGGTGGAGCGCCAGAGGGCCCACACCCCCTAGTGGCGCGCCCCCAGGCCGCACCGCCACCAGGTGTGGCCGCCCTGGTGCGCCACTTCATCTCCTCTCCGGACTCCATGTTGCTTCGGGTAAAATATTGACTTTGGCTTTTGTCCCGTCCAATTCCAGGAATATTTCCTTACTAGCTTTTATGCAACCAAAAACAGCAGAAAACAGGCAACTGACACTATGGCATCTTATTAATAGGTTAGTTCCAGAAAATGTATAAAAATACCTCAACGTGTGAACAAAACATAAGAAAGTTGATATAAAACAAGCATGGAACATCAAAAATTATAGATACATTTACGATGTATCAAGCATCCCCAAGCTTAACTCCTGCTCGTCCTCGAGTAGGTAAGTGATAAAAAGAATAATTTTTGAGGTGACATGCACCATCACAATCTTGATCAAGGTATTTGTAAAACATTGATAGCTGCGATCATAGTACTCTAACATAGACATGAAACATATAGTTCTAACAATAAGACATAGCAACTATGTTGTAACATGAAAAGGTACAAACAAAAGATCATGAATAACAATGCATTGAAAGACGTTTGTTTGTTTCACATATAGAAAATATAATAAGAATGGTATTCAGCTTGTCCTTTGTGGTATAGCAAGACATAAATGCATAGGACGCCTTCAAAGTTCATAAGGGTGACTAGATACAAATAATTCAAGAACAAGCAATATCAAAGTTATGAATCAATCAACAAGTTTTGGGACAATGCACATTAAACTAATAATGGCCACTATGCTCTCTCAATAGGTGCATAAAGATAGAATATGGAGACTCAACATAAAAGTAAAAAACAAAGGTCGTTTATAGAAAGGGAAGTAGGGATTCAAGTCACATAAAGAGCTTCCAAAAATTATGGTACTTACTAGCTTTCAGCTCTCATTGCCCCTATCATAAGCATCTTGAGGTGATTAAGGTTAAAGTGACACAAATATGAGGATATGCTTGACAAGTTATAAGTTGAAAATCCCATGCCCTTGCTTACGAGTACCGAACCTTATGCTACTCAACTTTAGTCATAAGTAAGTTCTTGTCATTGTAAGTACATGTGCATCATAGAGAACCGCCAACGGGGTACCCCTTGCCCCATGATACAGGAGCTATCCCATATCAAAATGACAAGGCAATAGACAATGAGCATCTCAGCGATCTTTTTATTTTCTATTTGCATAGGTTTTTATTGAGGATGCTTTACAGAATGCTAACTATGGTTATGCTACAAGTTTTCACCATGATTAGGCATGGCTTAGGCTAGCCGCCCAGGCGTTTCTCTAATACATATTCAAACTCCATTAGCTTACAAGCTCCCCTTTATTTCACACCACCGGGATCCATAAACAAAAGAACATGATATCAACTGAATAATAAGTGCAATGTTGAAAGCGTTCCCCATGGTACATGGTTCTACTAATTCACAACTTATAAAGTGCAAGCATATACGCAACATAGATGGACACAATGGTTCAATTTTATTAAGTGCAAGAAATTAAAGTGTGCCATCAAGTTTGTGAGAGCTTTAATCACTAATTTTCACATAACAAGTTTAATTCAGAAGGTAGATAAAAACATGAATATACTTGGAATAGCAATAATGCTAATAGGTAGGTATGGTGGACTCTTTGGAATAACATGGTTTTCTTGGGGGTTGGATGCATGAGTGGAACTCATACTTGGTACAGGTGGAGGCTAGCAAAAGACTAGGGGTGACCAACTAAGAGAGCAATAATGGCCATAATCATGCAAAGCGACAAAACATTATTAATTAAAGCATAAAGTGATATTACAAGTCAAAAACTAAATGATCATAGAGGCTAAGGTGACTAGTATAGTCTTAACATGGTGTAAGCATGCGCCAAGTCAACCCAAATAAAGCATCAAAGGAGAATACCACAATATTATGCTTTTGTATGCTAAAACAATGCATGATTCTTTCAAGGCACATTAAGCAATCTCAATTGTTTGGAACAAGTCATGCTACAGCAATAATAACTAAGCATAAAGTCAAAGCAATATCAAACATGACATGATAAAGTCTAGACCATAGTCAAAACAAGCTCCTTTTGTACCACTTATAAGCATGAAACTTCCTACTCTTTTCCAACACAAATCAACTTATTTGAAACCGCATATGAATGCAGGGGTCCAACCAATTTATTTAACCAAACCAAACAAAAGAAAACTAAAACAAAGACGCTCGAAGAACAACACCATTGTGCATGAAACAATAAAAATGAAGTGTTTGGAAAAAAACCTGAGATTTTTATTGATGAAGAAGGGGATGCCTTGGGCATCCCCAAGCTTTGACGCTTGTACTTCTTGAATATTTCTTGGGGTGACACGGGTGGCATCCCCAAGCTCGAGCTTTTGTCCATACTTCATCTCATCACATTATTCTTCCCTACACTTTTTTGGGGTGAGATTTTTCACGATTTTTTTACAGTGAAGCACAAAAATCTATTTCGGGGCAGCAACTTTCCCAAGTCTTACTTCTCTCTCATTAGAGGTTATTCTTGGCACAAAAACCACACAAAAAGGATAAGGAGAGGTTATTACTGAGGCAATAACTTCCAAGACTCAACAAAAGAAAAACTTACTAAATAAAAATTTGGGTTATCTCCCAATAGTGCTTTTCTTTAACGCCTTTCAGCTAGGCATAGGAAGCAAGATTCAAGTATTTTCAAATGAAGAAGCATTAAGACCAAATTTCTTGCCCCTACCTTTCTTACCTTTATTCTTATCTTTAGGGAACGTATGATTGTTTGGTAGAGAAGCAAAATGCATGATGCCCTTTTCCACATATATTATTGCTCCAAGGAGTTTTAGTAGGGATCTTCCAAGTGTAATTTGTCCTTTTCCTACACATTCAATAACAAGATAATCAGTAGACACCACTTTCCCTAGGATCTTTGTAAACACCCCTTCAGCTATTCCAATGGGTAATATTATGGCATTATTGGTAAGAGATATTTCTTCTCCTCCTTCAAAAAGTCCCCAAAGATTTAAAGATTCCTATATATCTTTAGGCATAAGACAGAATTTAGACATGATATCACAACGAGCATAAAAAGTTTCATTATTTATAACAACTTTTACTGTAGGAAGCCATTTTGAAGATTCAGAATTTATTGGAACATATTCATGATGTTCTCTAAGCATGTTATATCACTATTTTAAGCTAGTTGTGTTGGTCTCAAGAGTGTTTAATCTAGAAAATGTGTTTATAAAGGAGGAATCAGATTTGCTAGGCAAGTTATATGTTGAAACCAACTTTTTTATGGCATTAGAAGCTTCACTGTAACATCCCAAAACTTGAATCCAATATATCAAGATCCAAATCACCCAATTTAGGGTTAACAAAAACTTTTTCTCATTTAAATAATTAAGCATGCATATGTGTGTTGCATTAAATAGGAATTATTTTGAATTGCCATGATTGTTTGTTCTAATGGTTGTAAAATGATTCTAAGATGAATGCCACATCATCTAGATCATTCCCAAGCAAAATCCAAAGAAAAATAAATCAAATAGAATTAATACATGGAAATGGTCACTTTTGCCATTTTAATCCACTAAGCCACTTTGGGTGTTCCTAGTACTCAAATTCAAACAGAAACATTTATGGACCTTTGCACCCCTTGATAGTACAAGTAAAGATGTACCACCTTGTGATCTTGCAAAAACATTTACACCCTAATTTAAAATGGCAATTGAAAATGGAATCCATTTCATATGTCTAGATCTCACTTTTTCAAAAACCACTCAATTGACTTCAACTTGACAAATCCCAGCAACCAGAGATGCTCAAGCATAAGATCAACAACTCCACCAAAAATCATCTCAAATTTTGAAAGTTTGTTTCATGCGGCTATTGTGTCGAACAGGTGGCATGCACAAAATTTCTGCCTAACTATTACTATTTGACGATCAATGCATTGTAGAGTATTTGGGCAAATTTTGGTCCCCTTGTCTCCCCTTGTTCTAACCAGGCCATAAACCAGCCACTCCCTAGTCCCTAGCCACAGTGTCGCGCCGCCCGTTCTTGGTCGCTGTCGGCCGAGCGTGGGCAACACGCCACAGACCACGCCGCGCCAATCCAGCACCGCCACTAGCTCTGCCCAACCCTACCGCACTCCCCTGTCCCGTCCCCAAGCGCAGATAGCCCCTGGACCACCACAGAGCACCCCCGCACTGAGCCTCTACGTCGTGCCTGCGCACGCCAAAGCGCCATCGCCGGCAGGCCAGCACACGCTGCCCCTCGACCACAGCTCACGCGCGCCGCTTCGCATTGACCCCAGAACCCCGCCATACATGCCCATTTCCCCAACCGTGACCCGTAGCCGCCGCCCGCCGTGTCGAGCACCGCCTCTGCCGCTCAGAGCGCGAGACACGCCTGACTATTAGCCACCACCCCTAGCATCGCCATCAAGCCGTAGCTGACCGCCAGGGAACTGCCCACCGTCTGCCTACCCAGCCCATGACTATAGCGCCCTGTGTCGTCGTCACCGATGAGCTCGTCGTCACCCTCTCGGTCCCCTCGACAAGCCTATATAAGGAGGCCACCCCCAGCCTCATTTTCCACACTCCCCTCTCTCCACTGATCATTTCCCTTCTCTCGCTGGAGACGCTCGAGCAGCCAGTCGTCGGAATTCCGCCGAAGTTAGCCACAACAGAGGAGGAGAAGTCCCCATGGATTTCGTCCACCCCCGGAGCTGTCGCGGCCTTGCCTGAGTCCGCCATCGTCGCCTTGTTCGATCGCCCCCATCGTCGCACCCGTTGGAGCCCTGGTATGCCCCGACTGCACCCCCACCGAGCCGTTAGGGTTCCACCTCGCCGGCGACATGTCCGTTGTCGACGATGAATGTGAGCCGTAGATCCTAGTTCTAATCCTGCGATCCATGTTGCCCCGTACCGCTTCGTGTTTAAAGAGCCACTGATAGGTAGGACCCCCCCTATCAGCTGTCCTCAGCGCCGCGGAGTGAAACCGAGCCGGCCCATTAGTGTTCCTGCGCAACCCAGTAGATTCAAATTTAGATTTATCTATTTTAGCTTAAACACCATTCTGTCCCTTAGTTCAAAAATCAATTCAGAAATATCTACTAAACCAAAGTGAGTGATTCCAATTTTGTTGGGAAGATAATTTAAATATCTATCCAAGCCCGTTGGATTTAAATCAATTAGAGTTATAGATCTCTCCTAGCAAAAATAACAAGACAGAAGATTTTTCACATTCAAACATTTTTCTAAAATCAACCATAATAGCTATTGAGTTGATTCCGACTCTCAAAAATCACATTTAACCATACCTATCTGAATATGTAATAATATTAAGGTTTGCATCTAGTGACTTTGGACTAGTACCAAAATAATGCTATATAGGCATTTCTAGTCACTTTAAATCATTAAATATAAATCTTAGAGTTTATAAAATGTGATCCAACATTTAAATCACATTCCCATGTATTAGAATATGAGGTGATGACATGTGTCCACATGATCCCATATTTTAATTGGAGAATATTAAATCTTAGTTAATTTCAATGAGTAGAAATTACTTTTCTCAAATAAAATAAATGAAACTAGTTCATTAAAATCTTGTGATGAATGTGATGATACTAGATCATCAAATGTGTGCCTTAGAGTGCTAAGTATACTAGTTAAGTATTGTTTGGTGATTGTGTATTCCATATATATTTATAGACGATAGTACCAACCTAGTCTACGAGGAGGAGGAGTTCTACCCCGAAGAAGAAGAGGAGAATTTCAACCACTGCACCAACCAAGGCAAGCCATCATTAACAATGCAAGCTAACCCTTGCAAGCTAGATAACCTAAGCAAGATGCATTAGGCATGCTTTGGTTATACCTTTTGACTTATACCTACTCCAAGTGTTATTTACAAGCTTTACTTTCTTTTACTTTACCAAAGTTCTTTACTTTGTTTGTAGATAGCATAAAGAGTATAAAACTTGACCTATCTAGTTAGACTTAGATGTCATTCTATGGCATGAGATTGATATTAGCATCCCACATTAGTGAACACTCTTAACTTAGTGATTAGAGATAAACCAAAAACTTGATCACTCTAGATGGGAATACTTGGTGAAAATGACTTCTGAAAACCTTGGAATGATGAGTCATTCTATTGAGATGTTTTGACATATGTTGAGAAACACAAATGGTTTATGATGATGAAAATGTTGAGGCATGAGCCTTAGCCCTTTTATAAAAACTGATGGTTGGGTTCGGATGCGATACCATTCCAATTTTACCGTACAACCACAATACCTGAATTGGGTATGGCTTAGCCGAAAGTTTATATGCATTAGTATTAGTTCCCTCGCGGTAGAGGTTTGAGCTGAGGCTACCTCTCAATATTGTCCACCTATGCAGTGCCCAGGATGGCAGATGGCCATGGCTGGGAGGCCAAGCTCATAGGAGAGGTGCTTATACTAGAGTGTGTAAAGGAAAGGTTATGTTTGATTATCTGCATACTAAGTATGATGATTCAGGGTTATCCCTGACAGATGTATCGAATTTTGTGGTGAAAGTGTACCACCTCTGCAGAGTGTCAAACTATTCAAATAGCCGCGTCCGCGGTTATGGACAGTTGGAGTGGCCATAATATTCCGTTGTCAGATGTTTTCAAAATGACTTATGAAATGAAGTGTGACATGACTTGACCACAACATAGTTGTGACTATGACAGTTAAGTTCCCACTTAGGTGATTTCAAACTTATTTTATCTTTCTTTGTTTCTGAACTCGGCTTAGGTTTCAAACTCAACCTTGCAAATAAACTTAGAACTTGGCATTCCTACTAGAACTACCTTACTTGTTAGTGATAGTTTGCGAGTACTTAAAGTGTACTCATGGCTTTTGTCCCTGGCTATTCCCGTGGCCAGACTATGAGGAGGACTACCCTGAAGGAGGACAGCAGGATGGCTATGACAACTAGGATCATCTCCCATCGTCAGCATTGCCTGTGACACTGAAGATGGAGCCCACCGCTACGCTATTTATTCCGCTACTTATTTGTACTAAGACTGGATCATGAGATCCTTTATTTGTGTAAGACCTTATTATGGTTTGTAATGGATGATGTACTATGATATCCAATCTGTTGTGTCTCACAAAAATGGTAATCCTGGGATTGCGATGTATGGCATAACATGCATCTGGGATTAAAAATCCGGGTGTTGACAAGTTGGTATCAGAGCCAGGTTGACCATAGGAGACCCTAGTTAGAATGGATGTTCGAACAAAAACTTAGTTTCCAAAACCAAAGTGAGTATTTGTGAAATTTTATTTCCTCTCTTACCCTTGGGATTCTTTCTCTAAAAAAAATTACATGTTCCTCAAAAATTCTTACATTACTACATAAAATTTGACACACTTGATCACTTCACTAACTTTCTCATCCTAAATTCTTATAGATGGAAGTTCAGTACTACAAGTTCTACCAGTTGGGCAATAGAGGCCAACTGATCTTCGAGAGGGATCTTGATGCACTGTCTGAGTATTTGGAGCATCCTCATCCGGAATTCTTTGGAGCTCAACTCAATGGTCCACTAGCAGGAGATTTACAATGGCTAGTAGTTGTTGATCTTCGAGGAAAGTTAGAGGCACCAATGTCCGAGAAGATTCAATTCTCCATGAGAGAGAACAACTGGCTAGATGGATTAGACAGGGAAATGCATGAAGCTCTCGCTCGTCTCTACGCACAGAATGTCAACCTGATCCAAGGAACCCGCTTTGCTCACTATGCAAGGCGTGATTCTATGGGAATGCCTCCGGAGATGCCAAGTCACCCGGAGTTGAAGCATCAAGTGGAGAACCTTGACTTCCTGATGTACGATAGACAGAAGGAATTGGATAATGCTAGAGAGATCGCCAACCACAACCTCACCATTGCCGCCTAGAAGGCCTAGACATTTTCACTGCTCGTCAAGGATCGTAAGTCACTTCACCGTCAACGTGCAAAGAAGGATCGCACCATCGACCGTCTTCGCAAGAAGGTGGCTGACCTCGAGAATACCATCAGGGAGCAAGAAGCTCAACTTGCAGCATAAGAAGAAGAAGAAGAAGAAGGTGAAGACCTCCAAGGGGATATTCACTCGTACCTCAGCAATGATGATGATTACCTGGAGGATGATGCCATGGACTTCTACACCGACGATGATGACTCCAACTTCATCGATGATGAGTAGATGCACTAGAACACCACCGTAGGAGTGAGAAGTATCGGTCCCATTGTATCTTAGCTTGCAGAATGGTTCTTAAAACCATCTGTTTTTCCTTTGTTGTGGTGTGTGTGTGTGTTTGTATCGTGTGCTTTGCTTGAATGCATGAAAAGAAGTTAGTTGCAAAACCTGAGTCAAACTCAAAGTTTTAGCTTTGAAACCAAAACCATGAACCTTAGAACTTTCCCTCTTACCCCATTATCTATCTAAATCTTCAGATGACTCATGGAAACCAAGGAGGGAGCAGCTCATCGCAAGACCCAATGCTGCAGACACTCATTATAGACTGTGGAGCTAATAGGGCAGAGCGCCAAGCAAATCTAGCCACCCTGCAGTAGATCACCCAGATGGCTCACAACAATCAGAACCATGGAAATCAGGATCATCATGGATCCAAACTCAAAAACTTCCAAAATACCAATCCCCCAATCTTTAGCAAGTGAAGACCCGCTGGATGCTGATGATTGGTTACATACCATGGAAAATAACTTGGAAGTCGCCGGAGTGGATGCAAATGAGAAAGTTCTGTTTGCCACCCACTATCTGGCCGGAGATGCAAGAGCATGGTGGAACAGCACCCGCACGATGAACCACGGTCAAGTGATGATGTGGGAAGCCTTCAAAGTCAAGTTCAGCCGCACCCATGTGCCGCAGGGTTTAGTCACCAGAATGAGAGATGAATTTAGAGAGCTCAATCAAGGCAGAATGACTGTAGTGGAATACCGTGACAGATTCTTATCCCTCGCCAGGTATGCACCTGATGAGATTAACACGGAGGCCAAGAAGAAGGAGAGATTCTTGAACAGACTGCATGATGAGATGCAGACTGTACTCGTCAACATCCATTTCAAGGATCTCGAAGAGCTAGTCGACTCAGCCATTCAGATGGAAGGGAAGATTAATCAAGTGAACGACAACCGCAAACGTCGGATGATGCACCAAGCTAGATCCAATAGTCACCAGAAGTACCATCCCAGCCCGTCTGCCGGATATGCCCCGCGGAACAATCGACCCCCAATGTCTCGTCCAAGCTACCCCAATCGTAGCGGAGGAAATGTAAAGTCTGGAGGAAACAACAATAACCACCCCGGCAACTCCAGCAATTTCAACCGTGCACCTCCCAAGCACAACAACAACAACAACAACAACAACAACACCCAGAACTAGAAGCAATGTTGTGCTCGTGGCAGCAAAAGACAAGTCTCAGATTACTTGTTTCGAGTGTGGAGTGAAGGGTCACTACTCCAATGAGTGTCCCAAGAAGATTGCCGCCGCTGCCAATGTGAATGCCCCAGCTCAATAGTAGTGTCGTGTTCAGCCCGAAAGAAGATTCGCCCCAGGGAACCCTCACAGCCGCAACGGCCATCTCCTCCACATGAACATCGAAGAAGCCCAAGAAGCGCCAGATGTAGTGCTGGGTATGTTTTCTGTCAACTCAGTTTTAGCAAAAGTGTTGTTTGATTCTAGAGCATCGCACTCATTTGTCACCAAAGAATTTGCATGTACTAGTAAGATTCACCCAACCAACTTGAAGCATGTCATGATAGTTCAAATACCTGGTTCAACCACAAAAGCTAGAAAAAATTACAAAGTTGTGCCTATCAAAATACATGGGATAGATTTTTATGCCAACCTAATAGTACTTGCAACCAAAGGTTTGGAAGTAGTACTAGGAATGGACTAGATGTCAAAGCATAAAGGATTGATAGACTGTGCCAAGAAAGCCATCACCATGACCAGTAGCTCTAGAGTATCAGTAGAGCATATACCTGAAACCTTGCCCCGTCAATTCAAGTGCAACAAGAGTCTAGCCCTACCCACCATAGACCAAGTCAGAGTAGTCTGTGAATACCCCGACGTATTCCTAGATGAATTGCTCGGTATGCCCCCGGATCGGGATATTGAGTTCATTATTGAACTAATCCCCGGAACCGGTCCCATAGCTCAAGGACCCTATAGTATGAACCCCTCAGAGTTACTGGAAATGAAGAAGCAGTTGGATGCTATGCTAGAGAAAGGCTTGATTCAACCAAGTGCATCGCCATGGAGATCGCCCGTGTTGTTCGTCAACAAGAAAGATGGAGGCAACCGTTTGTGCACAGATTACCGGAAGCTGAATGATGTCACCATCAAGAACAAGTACCCATTGCCAAAGATAGAGGATCTGTTCAATCAGTTGACTGGTGCCAGAGTGTTCTCTAAGATTGATCTTAGGACTGGTTATCACCAACTTAAGATTCATGCAACGGATATTCCAAAGACCGCCTTTACCACCAGATACGGATTGTATGAGTACGGTTATGTCTTTTGGATTAACCAATGCTCCCGCTTATTTCATGAATCTCATGAATAAGATCTTCAGGAATTTTCTGGATAAGTTTGTCGTTGTCTTTATCGACGATATCCTTATCTATTCCAAGTCAGAAGAAGACCATGAGAAACATCTGAGAATCATTCTTGAAACTCTTAGAGAGCATTAGTTATATGCCAAGTTCAGCAAATGTGAGTTTTGGCTGAAAGAAGTAGGATTCCTTGGACATATTGTGTCTGCAGGAGGAGTCGCTGTTGATACCGCCAAGATCAAAGATGTCGAAGAATGGGAAGCCCCAGCCACTCAAACTCAAGTCCGTGCATTTCTCGGATTAGCGGGATATTACCGCAAGTTCATAGAAGGATTTTCGAGCATCGCAAGACCCATGACCCAATTGTTGAAGAAGGACAAGAAATTCGAATGGACCGATAAATGTGAAGCAAGTTTCCAAGAGCTCAAGAAGAGATTGATTTCAGCCCCAATATTGATCATGCCAGATATCAAGAAGCCGTTTGATGTGTATTGTGATGCATCCAAGATTGGTCTCGGATGCGTATTGATGCAAGAAGGCAAAGTCATCGCATATCTGTCTCGACAACTGAAGCAGCATGAGCAAAACTACCCTACCCATGATCTTGAGTTAGCAGCTGTAGTTTTAGCCTTGAAGACATGGCGTCATTACCTTATGGGTAACCTCTATGAGATTTACTCAGATCACAAGAGCTTGAAGTATATTTTCACTCACAAGGAGCTGAATATGAGGCAAAGGAGATGGATAGAGTTAATCAAGGATTATGACCTTGACATTCACTATCACCCCGGCAAAGCCAATGTGGTAGCGGATGCTCTTAGCCGATTGCCATGTAGGCTAAACACTATGATCAAGGAGAAGCAACCAAGTTTGTATGAGGAGTTGGAGCAGTTTAGAACTGAGCTAGTTAGCAAAGGATTTTTAGCTAGCATTGAACTTTAACCCACTTTGATTAGCCAAATCAAGGAAGCCCAGAAGGGAAATGCAAGTATCGACGGAATCAAGCATCGTATTGGTACAGGAAAGGTACCTGGATTCACCGAAGACGAAGAAGGAGTTATGTGGTACAAAGGACACATCTATGTACCCGCAGATTCGGAGCTGAAGCAAGTTATCATGCAAGAAGCTCATGATACTCTTTATTCTATCCAACCCAGAGGAACGAAGATGTATCAAGATTTGAAGGAGCAATTTTGGTGGCACAAGATGAAGAGAGAAATCGGAAGCTACATCGCCAAGTGTGATATCTGTCAGAGAGTCAACGCGGAACATCAGAGACCCGCAGGACTGTTGCAACCATTGCAGATTCCGGAATGGAAATGGGATTCCGTCGGAATGGACTTTATCACTGGTTTGCCTACTTCTAGTAGGGGAAATGACTCAATCTGGGTCATCGTTGATAGACTGTCCAAGGTAGCTCATTTTATACCTGTCAAGACAACCTACCAGAGTTCAAAGCTAGCAGAGTTGTATATTGCCAGAATCGTCAGTTTGCATGGAACCCCCAAGACCATAGTATCGGATCGAGGAACCCAATTTACCTCAAGATTTTGGCAGAAAGTCCAAGAAGGATTAGGAACGAAATTGAATTTCAGCACAACTTATCACCCACAAACCAATGGACAGACTGAGAGAGTCAACCAAATCTTAGAAGATATGTTGAGAGCTTGTGTGTTAGAGTATGGATCAAATGGGAAGATTGTCTGCCTTTCGCAGAATTCTCATACAACAAAGTTATCAAGCCAGTTTGCAAATGGCCCCATTTGAGTTCTTATATGGAAGAAAGTGGTGTACCCCTTTGAATTGGTCGCAAGTAGGAGAGAGTCAGATTTTTGGACCCGACATCCTACGAGAAGACAAAGAGAAGGTTCACAAAGTCCGTGAGCACCTCAAGACCGCCCAATCCAGACATAAGAGTTATGCTGACAAGAGACAGAGAGACTTGACTTTCAATGTCGGAGATTTTGTGTATCTCAAGGTTTCGCCATTGAAGGGAACGCAACGTTTTAGTCTGAAAGGAAAGTTAGCCCCCAGATATATCAGACCCTTCAAGGTTCTGAATCACCAAGGAGAAGTATCTTATTAACTGGAACTGCCTGAGGAGATGTCTTCCATCCATAATGTGTTCCATATCTCGTTACTTTGCAAATGCCTAGAAGTTCCGGAGAAGACCGAAGTTGTCAAGAACATCGATCACCCAGCCGTTGATATCAACAAGGATCTGACGTATCGTGAAGTGCCCATCCGTATCTTGGAAGAAGCTTACATAACCACCAGGACCCAGAGTATCAAGTTTCTCAAGATTTAATGGAGCAACCATACCAAAGAACAAGCCACTTAGGAGCGAGAAGATTACATTAGGACTGAGTTCTCAGATCTCTTTAGTTCCTAGTTTTCTTTCTTAAATCTCAAGACAAGATTTTGTTTAAGGGGAGAAGGTTTGTAACATCCCAAAACTTGAATCCAATATATCAAGATCCAAATCACCCAATTTAGGGTTAACAAAACCTTTTTCTCATTTAAATAATTAAGCATGCATATGTGTGTTGCATTAAATAGGAATTGTTTTGAATTGCCATGATTGTTTGTTCTAATGGTTGTAAAATGATTCTAAGATGAATGCCACATCATCTAGATCATTCCCAAGCAAAATCCAAAGAAAAATAAATCAAATAGAATTAATACATGGAAATGGTCACTTTTGCCATTTTAATCTACTAAGCCACTTTGGGTGTTCCTAGCACTCAAATTCAAACAGAAACAATTATGGATCTTTGCACCCCTTGATAGTACAAGTAAAGATTTACCACCTTGTGATCTTGCCAAAACATTTAAACCCTAATTTAAAATGGCAATTGAAAATGGAATCCATTTCATATGTCTAGATCTCACTTTTTCAAAAACCACTCAATTGACTTCAACTTGACAAATCCCAGCAACCAGAGATGCTCAAGCATAAGATCAACAACTCCACCAAAAATCATCTCAAATTTTGAAAGTTTGTTTCATGCGGCCATTGTGTCGAACAGGTGGCATGCACAAAATTTCTGCCTAACTATTACTATTTGATGATCAATGCATTGTAGAGTATTTGGGCAAATTTTGGTCCCCTTGTCTCCCCTTGTTCTAACCAGGCCATAAACCAGCCACTCCCTAGTCCCTAGCCACAGTGTCGCGCCGCCCGTTGTTGGTCGCTGCCAACCGAGCATGGGCAACGCGCCACAGACCATGCCGTGCCAATCCAGCACCGCCACTAGCTCTGCCCAACCCTAACGCACTCCCCTGTCCCGTCCCCAAGCGCAGATAGCCCCTAGACCACCATAGAGCACCCCCGCACTGAGCCTCTGCGTCATGCCAGCGCACGCCAAAGCGCCATCCCCGGCTGGCCAGCACACGCTGCCCCTCGACCACAGCCCGCGCGCGCCGCTCTGCATTGACCCCAGACCCCTACCAGACATGCTCGTTTCCCCGACCGTGACCCGTAGCCGCCGCCCGTAGTGTCGAGCACCGCCTCTGCCGCTCAGAGCGCGAGACGCGCCCGACCGTTAGCCACCACCCCTAGCATCGCCATCAAGCCGTAGCTGACCGCCAGGGAACCGCCCACCATCCACCTACCTAGCCCATGCTTATAGCGCCCTATGTCATCGTCACCGATGAGCTCGCCGTCGAACTTTCGGTCCCCTTGACGAGCCTATATAAGGAGTCCACCCCTGGCCTCATTTGCCACACACCCACACTCCCCTCTCTCCACTGATCATTTCCCCTCTCTCGCCGTAGCCGCTCGAGCAGCCAGTCGCCGGAATTCTGCCAGAGTTAGCTGCAGCAGAGGAGGAGAAGTCCCCGTCGATTTCGTCCACCCCCGGAGCTGCCACGACCTCGCTTGAGTCCGCCGTCGTCACCTTGTTTGATCGCCCCCATCACCGTACCCGCTGGAGCCCTGGTATGCCCCCACTGCACCCTCACCGAGCCGCTAGGGTTCCACCTCGCCGACGATGTGTCCGTCGTCGACGATGAATGTGAGCTGTAGATCCTAGTTCTAATCCTGCGGTCCACATTGCCCTGTACCGCTTCACGTTTAAAGAGCCACTGACAGGCAGGACCTCCTGTCAGTTGTCCTTAGCACCACGGAGTGAAACCGGGCCGGCCCATTAGTGTTCCCGCGCAACCCAGTAGATTCAAATTTAGATTTATCTATTTTAGCTTAAACACCATTCTGTCCCTTAGTTCAAAAAATCAATTCAGAAATATCTACTGAACCAAATTGAGTGATTCCAATTTTGTTGGAAAGATAATTTAAACCTCTATCCAAGCCCGTTGGATTTAAATCAATTAGAGTTATAGATCTCCCCTAGCAAAAATAACAAGACAGAAGCTTTTTCACATTCAAACATTTTTCTAAAATCAACCATAATAGCTTTTGAGTTGATTCCAACTCTCAAAAATCACATTTAACCATACCTATCTGAATATGTAATAATATTAAGGTTCGCGTGTGGTGACTTTGGACTAGTACGAAAATAATGCTATATAGGCATTTCTAGTCACTTTAAATCATTAAATATTGATCTTAGACTTTATAAAATGTGATCCAACATTTAAATCACATTCCCATGTATTAGAATATGAGGTGATGACATGCGTCCACATGATCCCATATTTTAATTGGAGAATATTAAATCTTAGTTAATTTCAATGAGTAGAAATTACTTTTCTCAAATAAAATAAATGAAACTAGTTCATTAAAATCTTGTGATGAATGTGATGATACTAGATCATCAAATGCGTGCCTTAGAGTGCTAAGTATACTAGTTAAGTATTGTTTGGTGATTGTGTATTCCATATATATTTATAGACGATAGTACCAACCTAGTCTACGAGGAGGAGGAGTTCTACCCTGAAGAAGAAGAGGAGAATTTCAACCACTGCACCAACCAAGGCAAGCCATCATTAACAATGCAAGCTAACCCTTGCAAGCTAGATAACCTAAGCAAGATGCATTAGGCATGCTTTGGTTATACCTTTTGACTTATACCTACTCCAAGTGTTATTTACAAGCTTTACTTTCTTTTACTTTACCAAGCTCCATAAGTTGTGTGTTAATGGGAAAGCTTGGGAAAAATATCATATTCATCATGGGTACTTGTTTTGAGCTAACAAATTGTGTGTTCCCGAGTCGTCTGTGCGTTTGCTCTTATTACAGGAATCACATGTTGGTGGATTGATGGGCCACTTTGGGCGTGAGAAAACACTACTCATGCTCACTGACCATCTTTATTGGCCTAAAATAAGGCGTGAGGTGGACAGATTTGTCAAACGTTGCATTACTTGCCACACTTCCAAGTCGAAGTTGAAGCCTCATGGTTTGTATACTCCTCTACCTACACCTACTACTCCATGGGAAGATATTAGCATGGACTTTGTATTAGGATTTCCTAGAACTAGGAGAGGACATGATTCTATATTTGTGGTAGTGGATCATTTTTCTAAGATGGCACATTTTATTGCCTGCCACAAGAGCGACGATGCGTCGCATGTTGCTAATCTGTTTTTCAGGGACATTGTGCGATTACATGGAGTACCAAGGACAATTGTTTCTGATCGTGATGTGAAGTTCATGAGCTATTTTTGGAAGACACTTTGGGGTAAACTGGGGACAAAGTTATTATTCAGCACTACTTGTTATCCCCAAACTGATGGACAAACATAGGTGGTGAATCGCACATTATCACAGTTGCTGCGATCTATGATCAATAAGAATCTACGTGTTTGGGATGATTGCTTGCCACATGTCGAGTTTGCATATAACAGGGTTGTACACTCTACCACGCAGTTGTGTCCTTTTGAGGTGGTGTATGGTTTCAAACCCATCACACCACTCAATTTGTTGCCTCTTCCTATTCAAGAAAGAGAGAACATAGAGGCAACCAAGAGGGCAGATTTTGTGAAGAAGATACACCTGAAGACAAAAGAAGCTATTGAGAAGAAGGGCAAGGACAATGCTAGCCGTGTCAATAAGAAGCGAAAGGAGGTGCTCTTTCAGCCAGGAGACATGGTGTGGGTTCATTTTTGCAAGGACAGATTTCCAGAGAAGCGTAAGTCAAAGCTACTTCCTCGGGGTGCTGGTCCTTACAAGGTTCTTGCCAAGATAAATGACAATGCCTACAAGATAGATTTGCCTATTGAGGAGTTTGGTGTCAGTAATTCTTTCAATGTGTCTGATTTGACACCCTATGGAGAGGAAGATATTGACGCGTCGGGGCCGACGCCTTTTGAAGGGGGGACGATGATGAGAACATCTCTACCACTCTTCCATTATTCAATGAAGATAATGATGCAAAGATTCAATACACCAATGAAATCAGAATTAAACCTATTACAAGGGCTAGAGCCAAATTGTTAAAGCAACAAGTGAATTCCTTCTTAGTTGGTTCTAGAATATTGTTTGATGAGAATTTTATGCTACCTAAATATTTGCATCTATGTTTGATCAGGTATGGGGAAGGCCAAGGAGCTGAAGAGGAAGCATCAAGGTTGCAGCAGAAGAAAGAAGAGAGGATTCTCTACCGCGGCAGAATTTTGGCCGATTCCCTGCCGCGGCAGGAGGATGGCGCCAGGGGAGGGGAGGGAGGCGTGCGCCAGGAGGAGGACCAGGAGGGGTCGGGCTGCACCTAGTCGGTGCACCCTAGGCACGTGGCCTATGTGCCGTTTTGGCCGAGCCCTAAGGGGCCAGTTTGTATCTGACTCGGACCCACTTGGGTCGAGCTTGGTTGTGTGCGGCTAGTCTCCCATATAGGCAGCCGCCACCCCCTCTATTATCTCTTAGACTTGTTTTAGATTAAACCCTAGATTGGATTGATGCAAGCATTCATCTTGAATCCTCCGATACTGTGATTGTGTTTCGCTAGACAATATCAAATTGGCTCTAATTAAGTGTTATATGTCGTTCCACTGGGAATTGGTAGATTGCAAACTGTTCGTGATTCGGGATCACGTGCGCAAGTGTGTGGTGTTGCGAATATCCATAGGGCCGAAGATCTGTTGCATTGGCAACAGGGGAGCAACCAAGAGATAGTTCGTCAGCGTCTCACAAGTTATCTCCATCATCATCGCCATCATCTACGTCGCTCACTGAGAAGATCCGGCCACCCCTTATCATCCCAGGTGGTGTTTCGAGTTTTTTAGAAGAAGAAAGAATAAAATTTTAAGCAATGGTTACCTTCCAGTTGGCATTTGAGGGGTTTTCCCAACTATACGGAAGCAACTATACGCCCGGACCAAAAAGGTCCCGCCGTATAGTTGGTCGTCAAACCTTCTGTATCCTAAAAAAGAAATTTTACGAAGGCATCGATATCTATACGGCCAGAACTATACGGTCGGAATTTTTATTCCCGCCGTATAGTTGGTCGTTAAACCTTCAATATCCTGGAAAGGAAATTTTATAAAGGCATAGACATCTATACGGCCGGAGTTTTTATTCCCGCTGTATAGTTGGTCGTTAAACCTTCTGTACCTAAGATTTTTTTTACAAAGGCATCGATATCTATACGACCGAAACTATACAGCCGGAATTTTTATTCCTGCCGTATAGTTGGTCGTTAAACTCTTAGTACATATGAAAGAAAAATTGTCGATAGCAAAGATATCTATACGATCGGAAGTATATGGCCGGATTTTTTATTCCCGCCATATAGTTGGTCGTTAAACTCTCTGTATGCATAAAAAAAATTCTATTTCTTCGAGAATTCTTTCTTAACCTGAAACTTAGTGATATATCTTATTTTGACAGTAAAATAACAACTTTAATTTTCGACCAACAACAACATATAGTAACAATAAATTCTACCTTTTGAAAACTACAACAAGATAACTCTAATATCAAATCATGCAAAGAATAAAAATGCCAATGCAACATGAATGCATCAAGACTCAAGACACAAAACTAAGAAAGACACCTAATGACTTCTAGGTTGCCTCCCGGGAAGTGCTTTCTTATAACCAAGTAGCCAGGCTGTTCTCCAATATGATTTCAATAGATAGGAGCCAGAGAATTATTTATTCTTACCTCCAAAAGAGGTTTGGAGCACTTACTATTATAGTCTGGTCGAAGTCTCACCCGCTTGCGGTGCATCAGAGTCTTGTAGATAAATGTGTTATTGCTCACAAATGATGATTGATGCGCCATGTGTGGTGAGCATACCTCCCTAGATAGCTTCAACAAAAGGATTAGATATTTACATGTAAAGTCAAACATTTTACCTTTGATAGCATCATCGGGATACAATTCATAGTACTCTTCTTGGGCTACACTATCACGAGGAAACACTTCATAATACTCATCTTTAGCAGCAGGAAAAAAATCAAAAGTGTCTCTATTCTCTAGTTCATCACCCTTACTATCAAGTTCATTAGTTCTAGAGTTATCAATCCAATCAAAAAAAGAAGCATCATCAACAAATGTTTCATCAAAGATGTGCTCTCCCAACACCTGCTCATTAATACTACAAGGATTTATCTCCAGTTCATCATTATTAGTGTTTTCCAAATGGGTATCTAGGCATAAAGCCTCCGCAGATAAATTATCTTCAGTTTCAACACAATAAGAATCATTACTAGAGACCGAGGCATCATAAACAAACTTATTACTAGTAGAATGATGTTTGTCTTCAACCTCACCTTTTTGGTGTTCCTCCTTGTTATCCAGTGTTTCCTGCAAAAAGTTAGTTTTGGGGACTATTGTTTTACATAGCTCCTTGCTCTTTATCACAAGGGCATTCCCACTAAAATTTTCTTGACAATAATTGACAATATAATCCATAATATTATGATACCTTGCTAAATCCTCATTATCGCTACTTTTCATAATAATACCAATTTTCCTAAGCAGCTCATGAGACCCTTCATAAACTATGTATTCCAAGAGTTTTACATTATTACCGTCTATGTGAGTATTGGTTGATAATTTTTTTTAAAGAGAGGAATGCGTTCATAATCATGAAGCTTGTTAGGCTTACCATTATATTGCCTCATCCCTTCGAATAATTTTAACAAATTACCAGAACAGTAATCCACCTGCTTCCACATGTCCAGTAGTTGCATATCCTCAAGGATTAGCAGTTCTTCTTCGTGTTCATCCTCTTCTTGGGAAGGAACTCCGTCCTTCTCCAATGAGATCTCCTGTCCCATGTTAATAGCATCACAATATTCATAGAAAGATTCATTTTCTAGTTCCTCCTCAGAACAATCATCGTAAGTTTGGAACTTATAGAAATCCTTACTAGATAATGAGATATCGTTTGCATGCATACTATTTGTGTGTGGAAAGTTATTTTCAGAAGTAGGAGATTCAAGTGGTTGATCAAGTTGCTCCTCTTCATTCTTACTAAGATAATCCGCGAGTAGCTCAGCAATAGTCTTACCTTCAGGCTTACCTTCCACTAGTTGAGAGGGTGCAACATTAAGTGCCACCTCTATATTAGCAATGTGTTCAGGCGGTTTCGGTGGAGGTTCTTCATATGATGTTGCCTTCTCTTTAGCTTTTTGATCCTACAAAAGGCTAGGCTCTTCCATGCGGGCTGAAACCCCATATGGGGTCCAACGTTTAGCCTTATGGAGGGGCGCTGGCATAGGTACCTCCTATCGGGGGTCACCGCCTCCTAGCCGCCGCCCCTAAACAGCCCCCCAAATCACAATTTCAAATTCAAACATTCAAAAGGTCGCCGAAAATTAAACATAGTTTTGCCGCTATCGGGCACAACATAGTTCAGGGCCCGATGAGAGACAAGGAAGGTGCGACACCGTGTTCGGGTGGCCGGACGATGATGCGCTGGACGGCGACGGGGAGGAGACGCTGCTTTGGCTCCTAGCGTTGTAGGTCGGCACCGCCATTCCCGCTATGGTGTCCGCACGCTGCACCGCAACAATGGCCGCATGGGCCTGCTTCGCCTGTGCCTCCACCGCCCTGCGCAGCCTCGAGTTCTTCTCCCTCATCCGCCGGTTGGCGTTCTCCACTTGCTGGCGCTAGATGTCGAATGCCCACTCCGTGTTCGTCATCCCCTCCAACCGCTGCTTGTCGGCCTTCCCTTTCTTCGCGGGCGCCGAGGCGCGGGGAGCTTGGTACCTCTTCGGTGGCATGGTGGTGGCGCATGGGAGGGGAGAGGTGGGGCAGGGAAATGGAGGGAGTGGGCGGCGACGGGGGGAAATGGCGGGACTGGGTGGCCTGGAGGGAAAAGGGAGGGAAAAGAGAGGAGAAAAGGGAGAGAAGATTTTGGTGTCCCGCCGATAGGGCTAGCCCGCCAACTTTTTCAAGTTGCGTCGGCGCCCCCGATTGACCCTCCTCGCATTGGGTTCGGCCTAGGGGCACCGGATATTTGGTTGGGCCGCGCTGGCACAATTTCGGTTCTGGGGGAGAGGGCTAGGCGGGTTTTGCTGCATTGGCGCCCCCATTTCACCCTTAGGGGGGCTTTAGGGGGCGAGTGAGTTGCTCTTACAGGTAGCTTTGTCATTTGCACATCTTGTTTCTTGGTTTGCTCTAGATCAAGTTTAGCAGGTCATACCTCGAATATGCTCTCCTAGCCGTTATGAGATGTCCAGTAATGTTTTGATTGCGTACATGTGTATAAAACCCTTTTATAGACATCGTTCAAATGCATCTTGTGTCCGTTCTATATTTTTCATTTAACAAAACGTGTTGCGAGATTGGTAATTGTCATGCATCTTATTATGCGTTCATTATAAAATGGGGATACAGTGGCTTGAAAGTTTAGACTCTAAATGCAAAAAATCTTGAAGTTTAAATAGTAAAGTGTGTTGTAGATTTCGAAAATACAATGCTATTTATCTTGCCCAATCATCAAATTGTATCTCTCGCTTATCCTCCAGCTTCTAAGTGTTTATACACTCATATATTCTGCCATGCCTAGCTTGTCTGGAATGTCCCTTAAAAGGGTATTTGAGTTGTACGTGAGGCTGGTAGTAATTCAGAGAAGCAGGTGAGCCCTCCTCCCGAGTTTCTATTTCCTTGCATTTGGAGAGATGTGCATGCTGAAAAGATCGAGGAGTTCAGGAATTAGCAGCCCTCAAACAACTGAAATTTATTGGTTATCTGAGTTTACTCTGAATCAGTTTGATTTTCAGAGGTTCTGTTAGTTTTGAATATGGATAACTCCTGCGACTAAACGTAGTATACATGCCAACGTAGCAAATAGATTCCTGGTCAGGTTTAATCACTAGGCCAAACTAACTATGTTTTCTTCTCCCTTTTGGATGGAGAGTTGATTTCTTTTAGTCTGAAGCTATTGGATTTTAGTATTTTTGTTAATTCTTTGTTGAATCCTTTTTTCACGAGAGTTCAACATTCTAGAGAAAACTATACTGTTTCGATGTTTCTTTTTGTCCCACTGATTTTTTGTTGAATAAACCATGTGCATCAGCTCATTAGTTTCAGTTTCAGAGAAATAAGCCTGTGACTGTCGTCTGCGTACATTCAGTTAACAGGTTCAGTAGCTAGCTGTTTTCTTGATTCAGTTAGAGGTGGGCCAGGGTTTTTTAGCGTTGGCTTAGTCCTGGTTTACCTAGTCCACTCAGCGCACGGTCGAACCGTGGGATGGCACGGATCAGTAGGATCGTGATGCGTGAGTTTCGCCCGGATTAGCTGGGCACGATCGTTGTACTCTGAATAAAAGGAAAAGGCAAACAGAAAATGCAGTACAGTTGAACGCTGCAACCAAAATCACCCGTGTCTCTGTGTGCTCAGAGTGTTCTTGTTCTTCCTCCATAGAATTCGTGTGTGCGTAAGAGAGTGAGGATTGGTTCTCGAGGGGTCAAGGCTGACAGTTGGTATCAGAGCCGGCGTGCTCGGTCCAGGTGAAGATGTCGACTTCCCCGTCGAAGCGCGGCGAGGTGACGCCGCGCGCCAAGATCACCGACGGCAACGAAGATGGAGAGAAGCCTGTGGTCCAGCGGGTGGTTCGAGACTCTGGTGGATCGGCGCAATGGCCGATGCTGACCAAGACCAACTACGCCGACTGGGCCCTGCTAATGCAGGTGATGCTCGAAGCGCGGCAACTGTGGGCCGCGATCTCCGTCGGCACGACGGAGAGGGAAGCTGATCGTCAGGCCATGGAGGCCCTTCTTCGCGCCGTGCCACCAGAGATGGTGTCCATGCTCGGCTCGAAGGCGACGGCAAAGGACGCCTGGGACACCGTCAAGACGATGCGCCTCGGCGTCACGCGCGTCCGCGAGGCGAAGAAGACCACCCTGCGCAAGCAGTACGAGGCGATCAAGTTTAACTCCGGTGAGTCCATTGACGATTTCGGCATGCGCCTCTCTTCACTCGTGACGCAGCGCGAGATCCTTGGAGACAAGATCGCGGAGGGGGACACGGTGAGGAAATTCCTCTCCGTCGTACCCAAGAAATACTCACAGATGGCGTGTGCGATTGAGACCCTTGTCGATCTCGACACGTTGTCTGTGGAAGAGCTCATCGGCCGCCTGAAAGCTGCTGAGGAGAGGTACGAGCAGGAGCAGCTCGAGGACGCCGCCACCGACGGCGGCAAGCTCCTCCTCACGGAAGAGGAGTGGCTGGCTCGGATGAAAATCCGTGATGGCAGCAGCTCCTCCGGGAGTGGGGCCAAGGGCGGCCGAGGCAAGAAACCGGCGCGCCCGAGCGGGGGCAAGGGAGGCGTCACCCCCAACAACGTCGCCAAGGACGAGTGCCGGTACTGCGGCAAGAAAGGCCACTGGGCTAGGGAGTGCCGTAAGAAAAAGCGTGAGCAGGAGGCTCACCTTGTGCAGCAGCAAGAAGGTGACGAGGACGGCGGCGCACTGCTCATGGCGCAGGTGTGCGCGCTCACGGAATCGGACACCACGCCACCAAACGCACCGGTACACCTTGATGAAGAACGTGCCCAGGTCAATCTGGGGCGTGCCGGCGACGATCGCGAGGGCGTCTGGTATCTGGACACCGGCGCCAGCAACCATATGACCGGTGACCGCGGTGTCTTCGCCGACCTGGACACCACCGTGAGCGGCACCGTCAAGTTCGGCGACGGATCTGTCGTCGACATCCGCGGACGTGGTACCGTCCTCTTCTCCGGCAAGAACGGCGAGCACCGTGCGATCACGGGTGTCTACTTCATCCCCCGCCTTCGATCCCACATCATCAGTCTGGGCCAGCTCAATGAGCTCGGCTGCCAGGTACTGATCGAGCACGGCTCGCTGCGCGTACGTGACCGGCAGCGTCGCCTCATCATCAAGGTCAGCCGCGCTCGTAACCGCCTCTACATGCTAACGCTGCGTGTGGCCCAGCCAGTGTGCCTCGCAGCCCACCACGAGACAGACGCGGCGTGGACCTGGCACGCACGGTTCGGCCACCTGAACTTCGAGAGCCTGCGCAAGCTGGCGCGGCTGGACATGGTGCGTGGCCTCCCGCTGGTCGAACATGTGGAGCAACTATGCGACAGCTGTCTAGCTGGGAAACAGAGGAGGTCGTCATTCCCGCAAGCCGCCAAGTTCCGCGCAGAGAGTCGCCTCGAGCTCGTACATGGGGATCTCTGCGGGCCGATAACTCCGGCAACGGCAGGAGGGAACAGGTACTTCCTACTCCTCGTCGATGATGCCACAAGGTACATGTGGATCAGGCTGCTGGCCACCAAGGATGAAGCAGCAGAGGCGATAAAGCGTGTACAAGCCGAAGCTGAGTCTGAATCAGGCAAGAAGCTCCGTACGCTGCGCACCGATCGCGGCGGCGAGTTCACTGCAGGCTCGTTCACCGCCTATTGCGCTGAGCTGGGCGTGACACGGCATCTCACAGCACCGTATTCACCACAGCAGAATGGCGTGGTGGAGCGGCGCAATGGCACAGTGGTCGGCATGGCTAGGAGCCTGCTCAAGGCGAAGCAAGTCCCTGGCACGTTCTGGGGAGAGGCGGTGTCAACAGCGGTGTACATCCTCAATCGCTCTCCCACACGCTTCGTCGACGGAAAGACCCCGTTTGAAGCTTGGCACGGACGCAAGCCGACGGTGCACTACCTGCGAACCTTCGGTTGCGTGGTACACGTGAAGAACACACGCCCGGGCCTGAAGAAGCTGGAGGACCGCAGCCGCCCGATGATTTTCGTCGGATATGAGGCTGGCTCAAAGGCATACCGCGCCTATGATCCCGTGTCTCGCCGGGTGCACATCACTCGCGATGCCGTGTTTGACGAGAATGCACGGTGGGACTGGGGTGCTGGGGAGCACAGCGTGAACGACACTGCAGGAGGCGACGCGTTCACCGTCGAGCACCTGGTACACAGCGCGCCTGGGAGTGGTGCCGCTCCCTCGCCCGCGGCAGCTTCATCACCCACACCAGCAACGCCGCCGAGCAGCACTCCAACGACCGTGATCATCGCTTCACTCCAGCAGCGCCGCCGAGCAGCACTCCAACGACCTCTACATCACCCCCAGCCGTGGTGTTCGCCTCGCCGCCATCCAACTTCATCGACGCCCTGGACGAGGCAGATGATGGTGAGCACCCGCATCGGTTCCGCACGGTGCATAATGTGCTGGACGCTGGACCAGCACACGAAGCTGGAGCAGAGAAGCTGCACCTGATGGCAGCAGAAGAGCCTGCAACGTTTGCAGAAGCGGAGCGGCACGCAAGCTGGCGTCGCGCCATGCAGGAGGAAATGGAGTCCATCAAGGGCAACAATACTTGGCGTCTCACCTCGCTCCCGCCAGGGCACCGAGCAATTGGGCTCAAATGGGTGTACAAACTGAAGAAGGACGCTGAGGGCAACGTCCTACGACACAAAGCCCGCCTCGTGGCAAAAGGCTATGTCCAGCAGCACGGCGTGGACTACGATGAAGTCTTCGCGCCAGTGGCTCGCCTAGAGTCCGTGCGTCTGCTCCTGGCTCTTGCCGCGGGAGCGGGATGGGGCGTCCATCATATGGATGTCAAATCCGTGTTCTTGAACGGCGAGCTCGAGGAGGAAGTGTACGTCGCACAACCACCTGGCTTCGCCGTCGATGGACAAGAGCATATGGTGCTGCGCCTGGACAAGGCGTTGTACGGGCTGAAGCAGGCGCCCAGGGCCTGGAACACGAAGCTTGACACATGCTTGAGCAGCCTCGGCTTCACCAGGTGCGCATCGGAGCACGCCGTGTACGGGCGTGGCACGTCCAGCTCGCGGCTTCTCGTCGGAGTGTACGTGGACGACCTGATCATCACTGGATCGGACAAGCAGGAGATCGAGAAATTCAAACAAGAGATGAAGAATCTATTTGCAATGTCTGATCTTGGTCTGCTGAGCTTCTACCTGGGCATAGAAGTTCATCAGAGCGCGGACGGCATCAGCATCTGTCAGTCCGCGTACGCACAGAAGCTCCTGGAGAAGAGCGGTATGTTAGGGTGCAATCCCTGCCACGCTCCAATGGAACCTCGCTTCAAGCTGTCCAAGGTGAGCACAGCGCCGCCGGTGGACGTCACAGAGTATAGGAGCATCGTGGGCAGTCTCAGGTACCTCTTACACACGAGGCCTGACCTCTGCTATGCTGTCGGCTACGTCTCGCGCTTCATGGAGGCTCCCACATCAGAGCATCTAGCTGCAGTCAAGCACATCCTTCGTTATGTGGCTGGTACACTGCATCTTGGTTGCAAGTATCACCGCAGTTCGGGAGTGCAGCGCATTACAGGCTTCAGCGACAGTGATATGGCAGGAGATGTGGATACTCGCAAAAGCACCACAGGCCTCGTCTTCTTCCTCGGCTCCAGCCCCATTGTTTGGCAGTCACAAAAACAGTAGACGGTGGCGCTCAGCTCATGCGAAGCAGAGTATGTCGCAGCCACTACTGCAGCTTGTCAGGGAGTGTGGCTGTCTCGGCTGCTCTCTGAACTCAAGGATAAAGCAGCTGATTGTGTCACTCTCAAGGTGGACAACAAGTCAGCAATCTCCCTCACCAAGAATCCTGTCTTCCACGACCGCTCGAAGCACATCGAGCTCAGGTACCATTTCATCCGTGAGTGTGTAGAAGAAGGAAAGGTGGAGGTCGAGTATGTCTCGTCAGAAAAACAACTTGCAGATCTTCTGACCAAGCCTCTCGGACGAGTTCGTCTTCAACAGCTTCGTTCGAGCATCGGCATGGTTGAGGTAACTAGGATGCACAAGGCTTAGGGAGTGAATTGTTGAATAAACCATGTGCATCAGCTCATTAGTTTCAGTTTCAGTTTCAGAGAAATAAGCCTGTGACTGTCGTCTGCGTACGTTCAGTTAACAGGTTCAGTAGCTAGCTGTTTTCTTGATTCAGTTAGAGGTGGGCCAGGGTTTTTTGGCGTTGGCTTAGTCCTGGTTTACCTAGTCCACTCAGCGCACGATCGAACCGTGGGATGGCACGGATCAGTAGGATCGTGATGCGTGAGTTTCGCCCGGATTAGCTGGGCATGATCGTTGTACTCTGAATAAAAGGAAAAGGCAAACAGAAAATGCAGTACAGTTGAACGCTGCAACCAAAATCACCCGTGTCTCTGTGTGCTCAGAGTGTTCTTGTTCTTCCTCCATAGAATTCGTGTGTGCGTAAGAGAGTGAGGATTGGTTCTCGAGGGGTCAAGGCTGACATTTTTTTCTATAGACTAGATACTCTTCTTTTAGTGTTGACTATACCAGGTCATTCTAATGTGCTACATGGCTCTATTAGTGTAATTGCCGAAATCTGAAATATTTGATATTTTACACGATAGTATTTGAGCAAAACAATTATGTATATCATCATTTCTTATGTACCCGGATCATTCTGAATGGCCAGGTGCAAAAGAGAGTCAGATTTCTTCACAAAGGAGATAAAAAGGACTCAATCGGTGGTGAAACTGGCGCCTCGGTTCTTGCTTCCAAGGTCCGCCCCGTCCCAAATTCCAAACTATCCCCTTGATCTTAATCGTTACCGCCTTCCTAATCCTTAGTCTCAGGTGGCTTGTATATTCATTAATTTTTCTTGGATAATTTCTATCATGAACATTTTTAGTAGAATGGAGGTGTTTGGTTCAGCTTATAGTAGGTTGTTTTTTGCCGAACATTATTATTAAGATCCGTGACTCCCAAATGATAGTGCTATACTTCTCTGAAACATCTCAAGGTACTAATATTGCTCTTTTCTATTTGTAGATAGTGACAAATGGTGATTCATAAACATATGATGTTGACGACACGCATCAACAAGAGGGCATACCAGAAGGGGAGGAAGGAGGACGCAGGGAGGTTGGGCTAAGATGGTAGGAGGACGACAGGAGGACGGGCTATGTCACCATGCAATTAGATATCAATTAAACATATCATAAGCATAATATAACTACCTTTATAATTTTGTTCATGCACAAACATTTCATAACTACAAGTGAAACTTATATAATCCCTCTATCTCAAATTAGATGTCAAATATTTATTTGAATTCGCATGTATCTAGACATTTTTTAGTGTATAGATACATGTTTAAAAAAAATACTATGTGGTTATTCTTTATCCATGTGAATGTCCATGCACATTATGTGGATATATGTGCTATGAGGAAAGAAAGAGGAGTCGGTACATCAAATGCTTGTTTCCCTAGTTCCTTTCATAAGGAGTCTTTTACACCTTGTGTCCATTTCATATATACCTTGGTCATGATAGAAGGGGTGGTTCAGGGTGGGGAAATGCGTTAGGATTTTATTGCCATGCTGGGTGGTTCAGGGGTAGATCAGTTTACAGATTGACTAAGTAATCAACAACATTTTTTCATAGTTTAACCCTTTGTAACACTTGTACATTTTGTTATATGTATAAATTGCAGTGGGGAATTTGTTTCATCTCATTTTTTGTACTTAAGTTAGCCTTTTACACTCGTAACCGTAATATAAATGTTCCTCTTATCATCGAATATATATCTGACAGAGAATGAGAAAGAACTTGTTAAAGTTGGTTCGTGTAAAGGAATTTGCTCCAGAGGCACAATTTCAAGATCCCTGTGCATCATTCACTCTCCCAAACGTGATTTGCAGGTATTCCACCCTTGAACTGAACTGTGGAAACCTTTGGATAATAAGCTGTTTTTATTCACCTATTTTCATTTCCCATTGATGTTAGTGTTACCCGGTCTTACGAATAAAACCATGTTGCAGCTATTGCAACGATTGCCGGGATCTTGATCTCTGCCGTGATTCAGCACTCCAAGGTCAGGAGTGGAGATGCCCGGTACCACAATGTGGACAGCCATACCACTGCGAGCAGATGGAAAATGCACTTCTACAGGTTGTTCGTCAGCGAGAAAGGCTCTACCACTTGCAGGATTTGGTATGCGTCCGCTGCAGGCAAGTGAAAGCGGCCCATGTATCTGAGCAGTGCTCCTGTGGAGGCTCGTTCCGTTGCAAGGAAGAACCGTCATATTTCCTTGGCAAGATGCAGGTCTTCCTGAATGTTGCCGTCAGTCAAAAGTTCGAGTTGCTTCAGGACTGTGTCAAATGGATTCTAGAAGTCAGGTGATGCCTATCATAACTTCCAACAACTTACCATAGCCTAGTCAACCTCCGTTTTTCAGCTGCCAACTTATACCCGCAAAGAACTTACAGGAACACTGTAATGGCACAACTAAAATTTGCCGTCCATGTTTGGGTGGCTTCGACGTCAGACAGGACTGCAACCCTTGTTGTAGTATTATGAGAATGGTGTCTGTTTCCCAATAATTTAAATTATGGTGCCCATCGTGGCCTAAATTTATTGCACGATCATCGGCATGATGCCATGAACATAAAAAACTGCCATCTTGTGTTTTTCTGCTTTTGAGCTAGCTATAGAGGGGAGTAAATTATATTTTAGTACCACAATTGGGACTAGAGTAACAACTTAGTGCCACTTTTGCAATTTTTTGCGAGTACATTCCACTTTTGGGGCGAAGTGTTACAAATAGATCATTTTTTTTGGCTAATCGCATTTTAACAACAAAACTAACATAATGAGCCTACAATTAAGCGATGACATGGACCTAGGGCCCACCTATCATTCCTCTCATCTTCTTCCCCTCCCTCTCTCTTCTTCTTCTTCTTCTTCTTCTTCTTCTTCTTCTTCTTCTTGTGCAACGTTATTTTGTGCATTGTTTTCACTTGTTGAGGGCTCATTTGACTCCAAATTTTCTCCCGTATTTTGTTGTGACACCTGCGGTACAAGTTGGGGAACAAAGCTGGCAGACACATTAGGTGTTAGATCAATACACTGTTGTCCCCCTTGATCTAATATCGGATGTGGAAGAAGTTCAGGCAAAAGGAGAATTTCACGTCGGAGAAGGGCACCTGCATTTGAGTGAAGTTTGGAGAAAGGAAAAACATCTTCATCAAATACAACATCTCTAGAGATGTAAACTCGTCCCGTGGAGACATCTAGGCATTTTACACCTTTGTGCATGTTGCTATAGCCAAGAAAAACGCATTGTTTTGATCTAAATGCAAGTTTACGAGTATTGTAGGGACGAAGGTTTGGCCAGCAAGCACAGCCAAAAATACGAAGAGAGGAATATTCAGGTGTTTCCTTTGTGAGACGCTCAAGAGGTGTCTCATTGTTGATGACTCTAGTAGGAAGCATATTAATAAGATGGGTGGCTGTTAGGAAGGCTTCATCCCAGAACTTGAGTGGCATTGATGCATTTGCAAGAAGAGCTAGACCTACTTCAACTATATGGCGATGCTTGCGTTCGGCTGAGCCATTTTGTTGATGAGCGTGTGGGCAAGAAATCTGAAAGACTTCAGATTTCTTTTTGAGAAGATAGAACCATGTATACTTGCTATAGTCATCAATGAAACTTACATAGTATGAAAAACGACAAGTTCTAGAGGTGCAGTGGACACACTAGTAGATCTATAAATAAGGAAGTTGATGACTTTTTGTTTATTAACATGCATCACAAATAGACTCAACACTAGACTCATTTGAATGAGGAAGCTCAAATTTGCTAAGGACACGTTGAACAACTTTAAAAGAGGGATGACCCAATCGATCATGCCACCTTGTAGCTGAAGGCTTGGTGGCGCTAAGAACTTGTTTATTTTGGCTTGATGATGATGACACCAACGGATAGAGACCACGAATGCATCTACCCTTAAGAAGTACCTTCTTCGTTTCCTGATCCTTCATATAAAAATGCCACGGGTGAAATTCAACAAAGACATTATTATCTCTTGTAAGACGATGAATTGACACAAGATTTTTGGTGGCAGAGGGAACATGAAGAACATTGTGAAGGTGTAAGGTTTTGGATGGGGATTCGACAAGTGCATGACCAACATTACTAATGTGCATACCTGTCCCATTAGCCGCATGGATCTTCTCGCGACCATTGTACTTCTCCTTCATGGTGAGCTTTTCGAGCTCACCAGTGACATGGTCGGTGGAGCCAGAGTCACCGTACCAGTTGGTGTCGATACCGTAGGAGATGGCGTTTGCGCCTCTCTCTTCTTCTTCCTCCTCATCTTCGGAGTAGAGATGCCAGCACTTCCAGGCCGGGTGGCCTGGCTTGCCGCAGATCTGTCAGATGATGCGGTCGTCCTTGGCCTTGCCGCCGCCACTGCCACGACGGGCGTTGCCGCCTCCTCCTCCTCCTTGCTGTGGGCGCCCTTGGCCACGGCCATAGTTGTAGCCGCGACCATCTCCACGTCCGCGAGGTGCACCCCGGCCACCTCGACGGCCACCACGTCCACGAGTTGCGGCGTCGGCGGAGGAGTGCCCACCGTCCATGCTGACGCCAAGCATCTCCATGTGGTTGTCATAGGCAGTCACCTGCGCAAAGAGGTCACTCACCGTGATCTTATGTGTGGGGTTGGCTCCAATGGCGGCGAAGATGGGGTTGTATGGGTCATCGAGCCCTGCAAGAAGGTACTCAACGACCTCGTCTTCTTGAATCTTGCGACCCGCAGCTGCGAGTTCATCAACGACGGCCTTGACCGCAGCAAAGTACTGCGGCGTTGTCTTCCCCTCCTTCTTCGTATTCGCCAGCTTGACGCGGAGCGTGGCGATGCGGGTCTGGGACTGTGCGGCGAACATCCCCTTGATCGCCGCCCAGACAGTTGCCGATGTCTTCATCCCGATGCAGGAGATCATGACCTCCTTGGAGAGAGAGTTCAGCAGATAGGAGATGACGTTTTGGTCCGTTTGCATCCATACCTCATAGGCCGGATTGACCTGCTCGATGTCCTTGCCTCTGTCATCTTTTGCGGCGATCTTTTCCTCCGTCTCCTTGTGAGATCCATCAAGGAATCCCATCAGACCACGACCGCATACGGCCGGCAGCACCTGCGTCTCCCATAGCAGGTAGTTTTCTCTCGTGAGTTTCTCGGTGGTTCCTTGGCTCGGAAGGGGATTGGCCATGGCGACTGCAGAGGTTGAGCAGCTCATGGTTTTCTAGATGTATATTTGGTGGAAGAGTGGCTCTGATACCATGTGATGTTTTGGGTTTAACGATACCTTTGCCTCGGTTCATTTCCGTGTTAATATAGGCAGATGCCTCGATGGATTACAACAGAGGGGGTTACGTGATGGAGAGATAAGCGGAATCGATCGTGATCTTTATCTTAAATCTGATCGTTACAAGTAGTAGATAAAACAAACTCTATGCTTATCTCAACAGCACGTACACGCACACAATACATTCGTTATACACGCACGTTCTATCACGTTGTTTGACAATCACCAATACATAATCAGAAACTGCAATTGTTTTCTAATCAGCAAAAACATTATGGTACGATTGATGGGCGTGAGGGCATCATCCCTTCTACCCACCTCCGCACACGAGCAGTTACCAGCGCGAGGAACGCTTGATGATGGCGTCATGCATGCGAGGGCCAACATGTAGTCGGCGACAACTATTAACAAAACACATCTACTATGGTTTAGTACCTAGCTAAGGGGAGTTCGATCCCGTCATGGGATGCGATCCGATCACGGTGAGGAGAATCCCGTTGCGTTCATGCCGGGAGCTTCATGGCCGCGGCAACCGACACCAGGTTGCTACTCAGCGCTCAGTGTAGCTGCTGGTACTATTCTTGTCGCCGACGCCCCACTGCATGCAACTTCTGGTTGTGCCTCCGTCGCTGGTCTTTGAAGTTCGCGGCGGCTAGTCGTTTGTGGGATTGGTAGGGAGGCGGCGGGGGATGCGGGGCAGTATATGAGCTCATCCCTGGGCTCCGAAGGCCCATTTGGTCGGGCTGGCTGATGTAGGGTTGTGGCAAGGGCGGCAGATGGACTATATCAGTGCTGTAGATCTCGAGGTGGTGGTGCTCGTTGGACGGAAATAGTTGAGGATTGTGTCGCTCGAGATGATGTGGGAAGTAGTCTCGAAGGTGTGGGGTGAGCGGCGACGGCGGGCGAGACATCGATGGGATGGGCGAGTGAGCAAGGCGAAGAGCGTGGACCATGGGAGAGGTTCCGGATGTCCCCACCAGTCGACGCGGAGATTTCTTCGAGAGGTGCGGTGAGACGAAGGGGCAAAACACGGTTTGGCTGGAGACGGAACACTTGGTCTTTTTTAAGTAGTAGAGATGCTGTAACTTTATAGTCTCTGTAGTGTTACTGGGATAGAGAAGAAGAAGAAAAAGTCCTGTATTTTACATCTGGCTCTATATGTACATCACATAAACCGTTTTGTATTTTATTATGGATCCTGTACGTTTACAGTCTCTGCAGTATTGCTCGTACATATACATCTAAGAAGATGTCTTGTGTACTTTATTATGGATGCTGTATCTTTACAGTCTTTGCAGTGTAGGTGAAGCCGAGCTGATGCGCCGTAGAGACGGCTTGATTCGAGGCGAAGCCGAGCCGTAAAACGCACCACGACAAACAGACGATATGACGAATGCACCCCTTTCAAGATGTTTATAAAAATTTGAAGCGCCGGAGACGCCTTGATTCGAGGCGAAGGGGAACCATGATATAAATTAATTTATATTTATTCATATTCACTCAATTAAAAGTTGCCACCTCCCTCTCATTAATTCTCTAGAAAATTACTTATCCAAAAAATAAAAGGGAAAAGCTGAAGATATACTAGTCAACAGATCTCAGGAAGCCATTTTTCGTACTCGCCAAACGCGGAAAGAGAAAAAAAAAAAATGAAACGGGTAGCGGGTTTGTGCAAAGAGAAAAACCATACCTCCGCCACACGTGTCGGTCTATTTCTATTTCTCGAGACACCCAGGTGGGCTCTCTTCCGCGCGCGAGGCCGTAGCAGACCCGTAAAATATGTTTTCCGCCGCATGTAAATTTACGGGCCGCGCGATTTACGGGACAGAGTTAAGAGTAATGGGCCGTGCTAGAAGTACCATAGTGGCGATATATTCTACGACCTGGCGAAAACAAGACGCGGGAAAATACCTCGCCCCGCTCAGAATTGGCGCCCATTTTGCCATTCCAAAACTAAATCTTAGGGTTTTTCCGCATAACCGGACAAGCAAAGCGGCTAGCCGATTCCACCCTCTCCCCAGCGTACCGAGCGCAGCCGAGCATGAGCGGAGGCGATGGTAGGCGACGGAGACCCTCGGTCGGAGGAGGTGGAGGCGGTGTCGGCGCCAGCAGCTGGGGCGGTCGGAGGTCTGGATCGTCGGCGGCGAAAGAGCAGCGGTTACGGCTAGGGGCAGAGGAGCTCCTCGAGGGCCGGCTTGGCTTCGTGCCCTACACCGAAGGCGACCGCAGACTTGGCTGGCTCCTCACCTTCTCCCCCGTGAGTTCCCTCTCGATCTCGCTCTCTCCTTGTGATTGCTCTAGCTTGAATTTGTTGTGCACCGTATTGTCGAATTAGCAGCAGAATTGTGTACGGACTTTCAAATACTTCTGACTTGAAGTGCAATTGCTCGAGAATTTACAGATTAGTAGGAATATGCAGATCACCAAGATAGTCTGTTGCTATTGTCGGTCTAGTGAAATATGCTCTCCGATTGCAACCTAAAGTAACAATTAAATTACTTGAAGTTGCAGTCCATGATTCTACGAGAACAAGCAACTTTTTTTTAAGCAAAAAATTGTGCATTGTATAAGTGAATTAAACATTCTCTTCAAATTACGAATGCTGCTGCTGCCATATAGAATGGAACCAGGAAAAAATGCTGAAATTCTCCACCCATCTTGAATAAAATGATATGCCTAATGTGGGTCTGTCTACATTGTGAACGGATCAAAAATCTGTAGAACCTATTTGGAGATGCTTAGTTCAAGGTCAAGAGCTATTGGGCTTAACCAATTTGCGAAATATAATGAAGGAGTGACTTTTGTATGCGAGTTTCTTACATCTCAATAACACCTGCAGTCATCATGGGAGGACGAGGATACAGGGAAAATCTACAGCTGTGTTGACCTGTACTTTGTGTCCCAGGTAAACAGAACACAACTACATAACACTGTCTGACCTGTTATGTCTAAATGTTCATGCTTTCTTGCAGGATGGTTCTACGTTCAAAGTGAGGTACAAGTTCCCACCTTATTTTTATGCTGCAACTAAGGTGAGCTTAAGGTTTTCAGAGGGACTTATTCTCTTTTCCTTCAAAGGATGCAGGTCATAGTAATTCTGTTAACTTATCTGTGACGCAGTCTGCTGATATTTTAATTTGTTGAATTAAAATGTGCAGGACAAAATGGAGTTGGAAGTTGAGGCGTATCTCAGGCGACGTTATGAAGGGGAAATTGCTGAAATAGAAATAATTGAGAAAGAGGATCTGGATCTTGTATGGTGCCTTAATGTGCATGTTTAATTTGTATATCATATTGCATGCATCAGAAAATGCTATCACTGTGATGAGTTTGATTTTATGTTCATATCTAAGATGTTTCCTGCGTTGAATTTCGATCTCCTTGCAATTAATTTGTAATCAGATTTCATAGCGGGTCTTTGTCTTACGGTGGTTCCTTGTTACATTAGAGTGAAGTTCACATTCTAAGTGGTTCATGTAATTTTACTTCAATTGAATCATTGGACAAGTTAGTTTCAATATGTTAAGGTTGTTATTGTTTTATACTTCTGTCCAACTGTCCCTGTTATGAATCCATAAAGGTCACAATGCTCTCATGATTGTGTGAATTTTTTTCTGTGATCAAATGTAGCTGATAATTTTAACACGACAGCTTTTTGCGTCTTCCTGTTGCAGAAAAACCACCTTTCTGGTTTGAAGAGAAAATACTTGAAGATTCAGTTCGATACCGTGCAGCAATTAATGAGCGTGCGGACTGACCTATTGCATGTTGTTGAAAAGAATGAAGGAGAACGAGACACCGTGGATGCATTTGAATCAATTTATGGTGTAAAAAGGTACCTACGTTGTATAGTGCAAAATGACCCTTGTTTTACTGTATATCCTTGTGTGAGGTGAATTTCACTGCGGTACATATTATATGCGTTGTTTGTGCTTATTTGTGAACCTACAGTTTGTTGATCTTGTGCACTATGACAGGGTAGAAAGGCCACAGGATTACATAAATTGCATCATTGATTTGCGTGAATATGATGTTCCCTATCATGTTCGTTTTGCTACAGATAAGGGTGAGGCCTAAGTTTGCAACTTGTTTTTCTCATGTACTATAGTACTGAGGCACTTACACTGTTTTCTGCACTGAACTTATTTGCAGACGTAAGATCTGGACAGTGGTACAATGTTGGTGTATCTGGTTCTGATGTTTTGCTGCAGAGAAGGGAAGATCTGCTTCAGCGTGCAGAAGTTCATGTATGTGCATTTGATATTGAGACCACAAAGCTGCCCCTGAAGTTTCCAGATGCTGAATATGACAGCGTGATGATGATCTCCTACATGATTGATGGGCAAGGGTACTTGATAATCAACCGAGAGGTACAAATTGTCTTGTTTGCGCTATAACTACTTTCGCTTTTCCTTTTTTTTTGAAATGGAGGATGGACCCTCACCCTCTGCATCGAAAAGATGCATTTGGCCTGCTTTATTGATTTATTCAACATGGACGGACAAAGAACATACATAAAAAAACCCGAAGCCACCACACAACACATACAAACCTGACAATGGGTGAAAATCATGTCAACAAGGCCTTATGCCCAGAGAACAAAGAAATCCCTCCACCATCTAGGAACTGGAACAATTGCATGCCCTGAGACGTCCTCTAGGCAAAACGAGAGTGCACATCCGGTTTAGCAGACTCTTGCGAATACCTCATGTACATGCCAAAGAAGCTGTCACCGCCGTCGAACCACCGAACAATCTTCATGGTTAAGATCGGCATAAACTTCGCCGATCCTGCAAATGAAGCCATGATGATGCCAAACGTTGCCCCTGCCTTGCGCGAGGCCATCATCTCGCACGCCGCTGAGATCCACTGTCGCTGACGCGGTAGATGGAACACCGCTCTACTAGCTGAACCCCTCCAGGTATCGCAAGCTCCAAAACAATGCCCTTAGGAGGGTGAACAACACCAAAGTGCCGTCATTGCCCAATCCGGGAGTACCTAGATCTATAGTCCCCCCAGAGTCTTAGGCATGAGGCAAGATTCGTAGAAATGAGGCCTTCATCAAGGTAATGACATCGGAAGATGCTGCCATCGTTGGCACCACATCGGAGCCCGGTTCTCATCGGTCATCCCCCTCATTGCACCTCTAACCCACACGCCTTCGGATGGCACCCGTCGGGTTCGGGTCCGGTTTTGGCACCCCCATACCTGCACCCGGGCCTTCTCCCCGCCCCCGCCACCTGCCTCCATACCTGTCGCCAGGTCCCATTCTCCACCAGACCAACGACCCGCCGGGTTTGCGGGACCCGACGGGTACCCGACGGTGGTTGGGATCTGGGCCATCTTCTTAGAAAGCGGTGGAGTTTGTGAGGGTGCTCGCCTTCGCCAGAGTCGCTCCCTCGACCACGGTAGGGAGGAGGTCGAGAGGCGGCCGAGATAGAGGGCTAGAGGGGTGGCGGTTGCTGTGGAGGCGTGGTGTCGTCGCAATTGAGGAGACGGCCGACTTGGATCTAGCGAGACTGAGATGGGCTCGCACCAGAGTTTGGCGGAGGGAGCAGAAGAGGGGCTGGGCGGCACTGGCGCCCTGTAGGTGAGAGGAGACGAGGACGAGGGGATGAGGTGAACGGGGACAATTTGGGAATTGTGTGGGTTGGTTCTGTGTGGCCAGGTTGTGTGCGTGCGTGGGTTAGGGATTTAGGGGTAGGTAGAAAATGATTCAATGACAGGTAGGGTCCACATGCGACAACTGGGTATGCGGGTTTGGCACCCCATACCCGCCTCCGCTAGACCCGATGGGTATGATTTTTTGCCGGTAAGTGGACCTGTGTTTTTTTTCTCACCAGACCCTCCCCGTTTAAGGCGGGTACCTATCGGGTTAGCGGGTATCGGGTACCCGTTGCCATCCGGACACACGCCAAAGCCATGGCCAGGATGTCGGAGAGGGAGACCGCCACCACACCAATCGCCTTCGATCTGCCCAGAGAAGAGGCCGCCGCCGGCGGGGAAAGATCCTGGCGCGCTGGCCAAGGATCCGCCTCCACAGCCAGCGTCCCGTCGTCGTCGACCCCCACGCAACACCATCACCTCCGTTCGTGTGCCATAGAAAGGCCTTGAGGCGACCGAACATGGACCTCGCCCCTCCCTTCATCGGTGGCCAGGCTTTGCCAAAGGCAGCCTCCAGGAGTGGTGAGGAGGGGGAGAGGAGGGGAAGGGGTGGTGTCGGTGATCTAGGGTTTTCCCCCTGGTCGCCTGGAGGAGGGCGACGAGGGGGTCGGGAGAGGCAGTTGTTCTTACGGCCAGAAGCACTCGCTTTCCAATTTATTGCATGCACACATTCTTTTTTCTGGTCATCACCTTGCTGCCTAGTCGTGGCCAACACCAGTTACCTGACATAGTTTATAGTCTTTAAAAATGTTAAATATGTGTTTTAAAAGATTGTAATTAACAAGGGGAAACCAACTATCTCTCATGTGCATTGTTCTCTCGAAATAGGCTTTCTCCCTGCTTTATTAATAAAGCAGGCCGCCTATGTCATACAAGGTTCAAGTTCAAGGTACAAGAAAATAAAAGAGACTTCTGGGGCAACAACACAAACATGCCCAACTGGGAAAAAAAGATACAACTCCACTCGAAGATGGAGCTCAACGGCTAGATGTAGTTGTTAGCTTTGCGACAAGTAAATAACGAAGAATGAAAATAAAATCGCAGCAAAGGGGGACACAGATTTAACTTGGAAAACCCTCTCCAACAAAGAGAGGGAAAAACCACGGGCGCCAGCCTGCGAAACTTCACTATAACGGGGAGTGTTTACACAACGCTGGGGATTTCACAGATGCAACTTATCCCAGCCGGTGGCTTACAAGAGGTATATATAGCGGTGGTAACCTAGGTCATCAACGATCCGTACCATGGGGCCTCGCTCCGCTCCGTCAGAAGTTAGCCTTTACTTTGTAGAATTTGGATCAACATATAACAGTAGTAGATACATGGCGAGCCGCCCCAAGTAGATCATGAAGTATGTCGCCTACCTGATCCTTGTCCCTCTGCTAGTGTCACTGTTGCAGGAAAGACAAGAATTTAAACGCAGAGTCAGATGCATGCCGTAGGAAAATCCTCTTGATCACCATCTTGTTTCTAATAGTCCATAAGGTCCAGGACACTGCGGCAAGCACTAACAAGAAAGAGGCGCCTCCTCCTACTGGTATGGTTTGCTTGCGCTTCTAGGAACTTGCCAAGGTCTAGGGCTTGCCACTCAGGCCCCAAGTCCTTCGAGATGAAGTTCCAAAGAAAGCAGGCAGCAGGACAAGAGAAGAGGATATGGTACCTAGATTTAGGAGCCACACATAGAGGCCACCTGCTATCGCTTGGCCCATGTCGCTTCGAGACCTCCACACCTGATGGGAAGCAATCCCGAAGCGCTTGGCAGATGAAGATCTTAATCTTCAGCGGCATGGGGGCTTTCCATAGTGGGAGGGTCCATATTAAGGTAGGTCCTAAAAAGGGCCTGATAGACGTACCTGATTGAAAACTCCCCCGAAGGGGAGAGATGCTACAATATACTATCTGTGGCACCAGGGAGATACATGGGGAGATTTGCTCTCAGCTCATTCCAAGCGAAGGTCTCTTGTGGGCCGAATGTACGTTAGAATGCAACGTTCCGCGTGCCATTTTGTGATCCTATTTACCCATGGGTCCAGCCCCTAGGCGGATTTCATGTTTGATTGTCTAGATGATCACACGTAAGAAGAGTGTGACCCTGTAGGTATTTGGCTTTGATCAGCTGTAGCCACCGCTCGCTCTCATATCCAAGGACCCTCCACACCCATTTTAGCAAGAGGGCGACACTTGGAGGTGAACCTCCTGTTCCAGGGTTCTGCCTTATATTTAACTTGCCCTACTAGCGGATCCAAATCCTTGATCAGAATCCTGGATTCTCAAAGAGGCATCTCCATGTAAGTAATTGGGAAGGAGGATAACTTGCAGTTAAGGTTATCTGCAATCCGTTGTTGATCCTCAGGCGAATATCCCATGACCACAACCTAGCTTTTATCAAAGTTGATTTTAAGACCAGACTGTGAGAGTATTCCTTGCTTAGGAGTTAAGCTAGTACTAGTAGGTTCTAGCAAGTACTGGTAGTTGTACCGGTAGGTTCTAGTAGCACCTTTAGGTGTAAACCTTAGGCAGTAAGCTAGGTAGAAGTAGAAAGCTCTAGAACAATCAGGAGCAAAACAACCTGCCCTTGTACTCCTATATATAGCACTATGCAATACAAGCTGCAGCAGCTTTCGGCAGCCACAAACAAACTACTCCTACACACTACCTGTGAGCTAACAAAACTAACACAGACATGGTCTCAAAGCAGAGGGTAGAAACTTGAGATTAATAATATCAAGTTCCGACCCCTCTACCATGATCATGGTATCATCCGCATACTGGAGGTGGGTCACACCCCTCCAGCAATAATCTGTCCTACCACTCCCGATATGTGGATGTGCATTTGATCACCAGATGCATACTTCAGAATCAACTTCTGAAAACATGTAACAGTTAGATCATTAACTTAGCTGAACCTGTTATGACCGGTTTGGCCTATAGCAAGAGGAAGCCCATTAGTGGGCCTAAATTAGGGGCTTAGCCCATTTATCCTTTTCATTAGCTTATTTATACTGCTGTAAACGTACGTGAGAAGGCAAGCAATAAACAGATCGTACAGATCGTTATTGCCGACTCCTTGAGGAGTCGGTCTTCCTCCTAGCCGCCGCCTTCCTTGCGCCGCTTCCTCCATCCTCGCGGCGCCGCCTTTCCTCTCCTCGTCAGACACTTCCACCCCTACAATCTACGTAACCGGCCTGGTAGGATCATAGATCCTATCAATTTGGTATCAGCTAGCTCAGGCTCGATGTCTTCGGGATTGCCCACCGCCTCCGCCGCGATCGCCACCTCTGGCGCGCCCGACTCCATGGAGTCGCCGTCGGCCACTTCGGGACCGGCCGCTGCGGGCCAGACTGCGCCGCCCACCGAACCCGCCCCTCTCCTCTCGCAGCAGGAGGTCTCAACGGCCATCCGCGACCTAACCTGGGCGGTCGCGAACCTTCGGACCTTCCTCCAGGAGTTCATTGGGAGTTCTCTGCGCCGCCACCACCGCCGTCCGCCGCGCCCTTCACACCGCCCCCACCACCGCCGCCGACAGCCGTCACCTCGCAGCAGGGGGTCCCGATCACGCAGATCAAGTTCCCACCATCGTCGTCGCAGCTGCCGGCTTGGCTCGACCAGTCTACGTACAAGACGGCGACCGCCCAGCCGACCGCGCTGCAGCCGACCGTGCCTTCGCCGGCCGCCGCCTTTGGGGGCTTCACTGGGTACGGCGAGCCGTATACATCCATGGCGCCGACCTACTCGCCCCCCGCAGCGCTGGTTCGCTCCGAGGGAGCCTACGCCGCCGTTCCGCACGGCCAACAGCCGCCCCGCTTCACCAAGCTGGAGTTCGCCACCTACGACGGCACTGTCGACCCCCTGAACTGGCTCAACCAGTGCGACCAGTTTTTCAGGGGGCAGCGGACACTGGCGTCCGACCGCACGTGGATTGCCTCCTACCACCTCCGCGGCGCCGCCCAGACGTGGTACTACGCCCTCGAGCAGGACGAGGGCGGGATGCCTCCGTGGGAGCGTTTCCGCGACCTTTGCCTCCTCCGGTTCGGGCCCCCGATACGCGGGAGCCGGCTGGCCGAGCTCGGCCGCCTTCCCTTCACCTCCTCGGTCCAGGACTTCGCCGACCGCTTCCAGACGTTGGCATGCCATGCGCCTGGCGTGACGGCTCGCCAGTGTGCCGAGCTCTTCATTGGTGGACTGCCGGACCACATTCGCGTCGACGTGGAGCTGCGGGATCCCTAGGACCTGCAGTCGGCCATGTACTACGCCCACGCCTTCGAGCAACGCGCGCGGGCCATGCAGCAGGCCTTCCCGGCCAGCGACGTTCGGCCAGCTGCCCGCCCTCCACCGACACCACTAGGCCAGGCGCTCACGGCCGTGACTCATGCGGGGCACTCCGATCCAGCCGCGACGCGGCCTTTCCGTCGGCTGACCACGGCCGAACAGCTCGAGCGCCGTCGTAAAGGGCTGTGCTTCAACTGCGACGAGTTCTATGTACCGGGCCACGTTTGTCCACGCCTGTTCTACTTGGAGACCGTAGACGACGTTGCGGCTGATGTCGTCGCAGCTGGGCTGGCTGACGCGGCCGTCTCCAAGGCCGACGCCGTTCCAGGCTGAGTTCTGCCAGCAGTTTCCAGCTCGAGGACGAGCTGTTTGAGAAGGCGGGGAGAGATGTTATGACCGGTTTGGCCTATAGCAGGAGGAAGCCCATCAGTGGGCCTAAATTAGGGGCTTAGCCCATTTATCCTTTTCATTAGCTTATTTATACTGCTGTAAACGTACGTGAGAAGGCAAGCAATAAACAGATCGTACAGATCGTTATTGTCGACTCCTCAGTCTTCCCTGCCCTAGCCGCGCTCCTTCCCTTGCGCCGCCTTCCTCTCCCTCGTCCAGCACACTTCCACCCCTACAATCTACGTAACCGGCCTGGTAGGATCACAGATCCTATCAGAACCTACTTTCTTGATTGTGGTTACAGGAGGCATATGTTTTTTACCCCTTCAAATATGGTTTACAGAACACATTATTGTCAATATTTTAGTGTGTAGGGGAAGATATTGAAGATTTGGAGTACACACCTAAACCAGAATTTGAGGGGCATTTTAGTGTTAAGAATGTTGCAGATGAGGTATGGACAACTTTTACATATTATGTTCAGTAGAATATGAATTTTAAGCATCCTAACAAATTATCTCATTCTCTCATATGCTACTTTTAGGTGGCTCTACTTAAAGCTTGGTTTTCTCACATGCAAGAGGTTAAGCCTGGTATTTATGTTACATATAATGGCGACTTTTTTGACTGGCCGTTTTTGGAGAAGAGAGCTGCTCATCATGGGATAAAAATGAATGAGGTATGCTGGTAATTTCTCCTAAATTTAGGCAGACATTTGTTGCTTTTGATATGACTCATGTAGCATGATATGGTACAATGTAGTAGGATGACCAAAATTATCAAACAGTTGCATGCAGATAAAGTTGTCTGCACTTCTGCAGCCAAGGGAAAAATGCATAAGCCTGGGGTATATTCAGTAGCATGGTAGTGTTCCACATAATGTTTCAACGGATATAATGCACTGTTCTACATTTGTTTTTGGTCTAGATTTTCTCAGATAAGAAAATAGTTGAAATGAAAAACTATGTTTCTCAATCTAGTGTTCTTTCCTATGTATTCTCACAGGAGATTGGTTTCCAATGCGACAGTAATCAAGGGGAATGTCGAGCTAAATTCTCCTGTCATCTTGACTGTTTTGCCTGGGTGAAGAGAGACAGTTACCTTCCACAGGGAAGCCAAGGTCTAAAGGTGATACTTTATTTACTGAAGGAAAAATACTCTAAATCAAAGTGAATAGCCTTTTGCTTTTAGTATTAAACGATTTGGTGAACTTGAGCTCTTGAAATGCTAGTGCAGTTTTTTACAGTCTGTTATAAAAGTTCAGTTACGAGTATCATAGATACTTCATCTGTGCCAAAACATCTTATATTTAGGAACGGAGGGAGTACATGTCTTATTTGAAGTTTTGGTAGTTAACTAGCATTAAAAAGGTCAGTAAGTAGTCATTTAACCTTTTCATATTGCCAGAATCATTCCTTTTTTTGCATTATTTTCTTGTTTTTTTGAGAGAACATAAAACCCTTTGCATCTCGATGCATTGATTGGAAGGATAATGTATTTGCAGCAGACCGACTCCATGTTACAAACACAGACACACTAATCTACTATGGCTGGTATTATCATCTGGAGTCCTTTAGGCTTTAACCCTGGCCCACACCCTCACCTGTGCCCAGTAGTGGCGGAGCTCTGTTGGGGCCAAACCGGGCCTTGGCCTGCCCAGCTCTTCCCCAACCACTGAAGAGGAAATAAAACTATGGCCCACGAAAAGAAAAAACTGGCGTTTTCTTTGGGCTGACCCGCCCAACAATTTGGCCTGAGCTCCGCCAGTGCCTGTGCCCGAGACTGGATGATATCAACAGCTGATCTCTCACTGTTGAAGATGACATTATTTGCTTGTTACCTTCCTTATTGTGATTATGCTGCTTTTGCATTCACCTGGTGACTTACCTTCCATTTTCACATTTACAGGCTGTTACAAAAGCCAAGCTAGGTTATGATCCTCTGGAGGTCAATCCAGAAGATATGGTTCGCTTTGCAATGGAGCAGCCACAGGTATCTTTTAGTTATTGAGAGAAGTACCTTAGGTGCAAATGGTTACTTGAAAACTAACCGTGAATACTGCTGCTTGCCTATATTTTGTTTGAATTGTTTTTGACGCTACTTATCCTAAAATGACACTGCCATTCATTTTTCCTTTCATTGTCCTATTTTCAGACAATGGCTTCTTATTCTGTATCAGATGCTGTTGCGACATACTACTTGTACATGACTTATGTTCATCCATTTATTTTCTCCCTTGCGACCATAATACCTATGTCACCTGATGAAGTATTGCGGAAAGGAAGTGGGACACTATGTGAAATGCTGCTAATGGTCCAGGTGTGTTGAATAAACTTGGCTGCCACGTTTTCTCCACCCTAGTTATTAAGTCAAAGGCTGGACATTTCCATTCATTGAAAGTTGGAAACACTTCCATGAATCGGTGATGTAGCCTGCTAAATCCTTCTTGCGGAAGTTATATGTTTTATTAATTCTTATGCTTCATGAACATTGTTGCTATGTTTGGTGTTGAACTGTTGTCCTTGGATAACTATGCGCAACACATAAAACTTGTCTGTTTTTCAATGATATGTGATAATATGAAGTCAATAGATACTGTTTTTTTCAACATTTTTTCGAACTTTGGACTTCCAAGTCCCAACAATAGGAGTACCGCTTCCTGAACTATTTCTGATTTTTCTTATACTTGCTGAAATCAGTTTCTTCTGATGTATAGGCATTCAAGGCCAATATCATTTGTCCTAACAAGCACCAAGCTGATCTGGAGAAGTTCTACAATAACCGCTTAGTAGAAAGCGAAACATACATCGGTGGTCATGTTGAGTGTCTTGAAACAGGTGTATTTAGATCCGATCTTCCTACAAAGTTTCAGCTCGAACCCTCAGCATTTGAGGTAGCTTAAGTTATAATAATATGGAGTCTTCTTTAATTTAACTTAAAATAATATTCCTTTTGTAACCCTTTCTGTACCTTGCTTTGATTATTAATTTGTTGGACATTGATGTGGTTTCATATAAGAAAATTGGGTGCATATCCTTAGTATATTTACTTGATGCATATTGTTCTTTCAGCAACTGATTGAAAATCTTGATCGTGATCTGCAATATGCCATTGCTGTCGAAGGAAAATTGGATATTCATTCTGTCCAAAATTATGATGAAGTCAAGGATGCCATAAAGCAAAAGGTATTATGCCTTGTCCTGCTGCGGTCTTCGATCTTTATCGTGTGTTCAGTTCTCGTTCTCTTAAAGACCAATGTGAAAAACTGAAGTATAGTGCCAATTTCCAAAGTTGGGTACACTGGAACATAAATTCATTTAAGTTTTTCAAGCCCGAATCAGAGATAGCCAAATGGGTGCCAAAATTGGTGCAAGCCAATGTGAGGAGAAACATGGGGGACCAAACATAGTGAAGGCCAGATTTTCTTAACTTGCCAAAATTTGGTTTGGATACAGGCAGGAGCGAAGGGGCTGAGGGGTATAGTGCCGACGACTTGGGATGTACACTAGACCACATCTGTATTCATGTTGTAAAACCTCCTAGGAGGCGCGTATCAAACCTCGGCGACTATCGACCCATTAGCCTGGTCCACTTGATCGCCAATCTGTTCACGAAGATGCTATCACTGCGGCTGGCCCCAAAACTCAACCGCCTGATCAGCAACAACCAGAGCGCCTTCATCCCTGGAAGAAGCCTGCACGACAACTTCGTGCTGGTCAAGCAATCGGCGCGTCTGCTGCACCAACTCCGCGAGCCACGTCTCCTTCTCAAGCTTGGCCTCGCACGTGCTTTCGACACAGTGTCGTGGGCCTTCCTCTTCGAGGTGCTGAAAAGATACGGCTTCAGCGACCTGTTCTTGGATTGGCTCACCATCCTGCTCTCGACCTCGAGCACTAGAGTACTGATCAACGGTGACCCTGGGCTGCCCATCTGGCACCGGCGTGGTTTACGTCAGGGCGACCCCCTCTCTCCCCAGCTCTTCGTCCTCGTCGTCGACGCCCTTGGCAGGCTTGTGCAGCACGCCATCGACTTGGGCTTTTTGCAGCAGCTGCACCCTCGTCGCCGCAAACCCGCGTTCTTGCTCTATGCCGACGATGTTGTGCTATTTTGCCACCCCACGGCGACCGACGCCACCGCCATCAAGGAGATTCTACAGATCTTTGGCCACGCCTCCGGACTACAGGTCAACTTTGGCAAGAGCACTGCCACCCTCCTTAACTGTGACGCCGACACTGCCGCACCGGCGATCGAGATCTTGGGATGCCCTATCGTTGAGCTTCCCCTCACCTATTTGGGGATTCCGCTCACGATTCGCCGCCCGCCACCGGCAGCGGCCGTCGTCGTCGACGTGTCGCGGCAGGCTCTACCGAAGGCGGTGATGACGAAGGCAGGTCGGCTTGCTTACATCAAGGCCGTTCTCTGCGCTATCCCCCTGCACCAACTGCTCGTGTTGGGGCCGCCTAAGAAGATTTTCAAGCAGCTGCGGCGGATTCAGCGTGGCTTCCTCTGGGAAGGACGCACTGAGGCAAATGGGGGCAGCTGCCACGTGGCCTAGGATCGCGTCTGCCGCCCCATCTCTCACGGAGGTCTGGGCATGCCAGACATGGAGAGAACTGGCCTCGCACTACGCTTGCGCTGGCAGTGGCTCTCCCGCACGGACACCTAGCGTGCCTGGCATGGCCTCATGGATGCAGATGGACAGGGATACGGACCAGACGGACAGTCCGTATATTGCACCGGCTATACTACACGTACAACTTTTTCTTCAGATGCGTACGAATCGGGATGTAGGCGGACTGTCCGTATCGTCCGTTTAACTGTCCGCCTACATCGCTACATGGCCTCGATCTGCACTTCCCGGCTGTGGAACGCGAGATCTTCTTCGCATCCACCACGATGGTGATCGGCAACTGTTAGCTTTGCGACAAGTAAATAACGAAGAATGAAAATAAAATCGCAGCAAGGGGGACACAGATTTAACGTGGAAAACCCTCTCCAACAAAGAGAAGGGAAAAACCACGGGCGCCAGCCAGCGAAACTTCACTATAACGGGGAGTGTTTACACAACGCCGGGGATTTCACAGATGCAACTTATCCCAGCCGGCGGCTTACAAGAGGTATATATAACAGTGGTAACCTAGGTCATCAACGATCCGTATCGGCCCAAGCCTTTGGCGACGGGCCTCGCTCCGCTCCGTCAGAAGTTGGCCTTTACAAGAGGTATATATAACGGTGGTAACCTAGGTCATCAACGATCCGCATCGGCCCAAGCCTCCGGCGACGGGCCTCGCTCTGCTCCGTCAGAAGTTGGCCTTTACTTTGTAGAATTTGGATCAACATATAACATCAACGGCCAGACGATGCTTTTCTGGGAGGATCGCTGGATCGCCGGGCGCGCCATCCGCGAGATCGCGCCGCAGCTCTATGATTGCATCCCCAAGCGACGTCGCAAAATACGCACGGTGGCGGCTGGGCTCGCGGCGAACAGCTGGGCGCGCGACATACAGGGCATGCTCGCGGTGCACGAGGTTGGCCAGTACCTGTGCCTGTGGCAGGCCATTGCGAACATGGCGCTTAACAACGAGTGCGACCGCCTCGTGTGGAAGTGGACACTTAACGGTGAATACTCGGCACAGTCGTGCTACAAAGCCTTGTTCCACGGCTCGCTCCTCTCTCGGAACTGCAAGCTCATCTGGCAAACGTGGGCGCCACCGCGCGTCAAATTCCATCATTGGATTGTGGCCCAGGACCGCTGCTGGACAGCTGAACGCTTGGCGCGCCGTGGACTCCAGCACCATGCATAGATGCTTGCTATGTGACCAGCTGCCAGAGACGATGCACCACCTCACCATGGCGTGCCCCTTATCTCGGCAGGTCTGGCATGAGGTCCTGGCCTGGCTTCGGCTACCATGCCAACCACCGACAGGCGAGGGTGACCTGACGGACTGGTGGAGCGACACGAACAGGAACCTCCCCAAGCCCATGCGCAAAGGATTCGCCACCATTGCCCTGCTCACACCCTGGATGCTCTGGAAGCACCGTAACGACTGCGTGTTCAATGGTGCCCAGCCCTCCACCCAGTCCCTGCTCGTCAAGATCAAGGAGGAAGTGGCGCTTTGGGTGGCAGCCGGAGCCAAGGGTCTGCGAGATGTTTGCCCAACAACCTGGGACGTCCACTGAACATCTTCTTTTGTCTTGTCCTTGTACCTCTTAGGAGGGCTGTAACCTTGAACTCTACCTTTGCAATGAAATGAAACGCAATAGTCTATTGCATTTTCTCGAAAAATGAAATGAAACGCAACGATCTTTGCATTTTCTCGATTTTTTTTTGGTTTGGCAAACTTAGGCACTGAATGTAGCAGGCCTGTTAAGGATGCGAATGGGTAACCTTTAGGGTACCCTCTACCCTCTAGTACAAAAAAAATGAACTACATTTTCAAAGATTATCACTTTTTGAGAAAACTAGTTCATTTGTTTGAACTAGACTAAAATAGAGGGTACCCTAAAGGTTCCAAACTTGCATCTCTAAGGCCTGTTACTCATTGTGCTGTGCTGTGAGACCCTACTATAAATCTCAATGGTTAATATCAGGGATAGTCATTATTTTCTTAAAAAGATCTTTCTGAATGTAATAGTTACATGAATTGTGTTGTCAAAATGTTGTATCTTGTCAGCACCAAGCTTGATTGATCTTTATTGTTATGTCAAATTCACAGCTTGTTTCATTGCGAGACCACCCAACTCGTGAAGAATGTCCTCTTATATATCATCTGGATGTTGCTGCAATGTATCCAAATATCATTTTGACAAATAGGCTCCAGGTATTTTTTCTATACTTCAATTAAATATTTGAATGCTGCATTGCTGTTATTTATCATGACGGATATTTCTATGAGTGATTGTCTGTTTAATAAGTTAAGGACATCTCGGAACTAATTTTTCTGGCAGCCTATGAAATGGTGATCTGTGAGGATTTTCTGGTTGAGATGCAGAATTTCTTTGATTCTGGTATTTATAGGAAATATAATGAACAGACGGTAGTTTAAACTGTTGCATCGCCTAGATTTTATCATTGCACCATTGTTTTAGCACTAAATGTTTCACCCCAAATATTTTTCTTGAATACGCATCAAAATGTGTTGGCGTCTTCATATATTCGAAGAAGAATGCTGAGAAAGTACAAATTACAAATGTAATCAACTGAAACAAGAAAGCAAAACCAGAAAACAGAATAGGCAAAGAGCAAAGAAAAGGTGAAACCAACTAAGTTGTACTAGGAAAAAACAGGAATTGGTCAGGTGGGCGACCGTGTTCCACCCCAAATCATGTGTCTTTAGGTGAAGGTAAGCATTTCACTCATACTTTAATACTCCCCTTCACATATGTCACAGATGTATTATGTAAAATCAGCACAATGAGTGCTAGATAGCTTATGATTTCTTGCTTTTGTGCCATAGAATTTCTTGAACAAACCAATTGCCTAAAAGCTTAGCTTTCATGGTCATTATGGAATGATGGGTTTGTAAATATTAGGCAAATATTTCAGAAGCACGTAGGTGGATGTTTATATTATGCATTTGTATCTGCTGAGTGCTGATGGCGGTGCTACACATAAATGAGATGAGTAGGGCCTCTTTGTGTTAATCACCCTATATCATGAAAGATTTTACCAAAAACATTCAGCTTTATGATATCTATTGTAGTGTCCTACAAGATATTACATGATTATAACAACTAAATTAAGCCTTCTTCTTTCCTACTTGTTGATGGCAGCCGCCATCCATAGTTACAGATGTAGACTGCACAGCATGTGATTTCAATCGCCCTGGAAAGAATTGCCTTAGAACACTCGAATGGGTCTGGCGAGGAGAAACCTACATGGCAAAAAAGAGGTAAAATGTACAAATTTATATGGATATGTTGAGTTTTCTGATCTGTTGTTATTCTACTTTGTAGTGACTACCATCATATAAAGAGGCAAATTGAGTCGGAGATGATTCAAACTGGTGGGGTTACGTCTTCAAAGCCTTTTCTTGACCTCTCAAAACCAGATCATTTACTAAAACTGAAGGATCGTTTGAAGAAGTACTGCCAGAAGGTAGTATATTGGAATTCATGGATTAACTCTTTTGGCAAGCCTTCACTGACTATACTTGTGGCACAATGCAGGCATATAAAAGAGTAGTTGACAAGCCAATTACAGAAGTTAGAGAAGCTGGAATATGCATGCGTGAAAATTCTTTCTATGTAGATACAGTCCGAAGGTCTGTCAGATGTTCATTATATTCTTGTTTTGTTTAAGTTGATGGTATATAAGGTAACTTTGTCTTGGATGTATCTCACTCTCACATGATAATTTCTGGGGAAGAAAAGCACACTTTTTTCTTGTTGATTTCATACTATTGTCTGCTAGTGCTTTTGTACAGTTGCTCTAAAATCTCCCCTTTTTTGGTATTGCAGCTTCCGTGATAGAAGGTATGAATACAAAGGCCTGAATAAAACATGGAAAGGAAAACTGGCAGAAGCAAAAGCCAGCGGAAACTCTATCAAAATTCAGGAAGCACAGGTTCAGTGATGCTTATTTATGTGCCTATTATGTTTCTAGTCATTTTGAGCTTTCTTTAAGTGCATGTCTTCCTTGCGCAGGACATGGTTGTGCTATATGATTCGTTGCAACTTGCTCACAAGTGCATATTGAATTCTTTTTATGGATATGTTATGCGCAAGTGAGTGTTATTTCCTTTATCTTGATTGATTCTGATAAGGCATGGTAATAAGTAATTATAAAAAGGAAATTATATAACAGCGATATGTCCTTTCTGATCAGGGGTGCAAGATGGTACTCTATGGAAATGGCTGGTGTTGTAACATATACTGGTGCAAAGATCATCCAAAATGCTCGATTACTTGTAGATAAAATTGGAAGACCACTGGAACTTGACACAGATGGCATTTGGTGTGTTTTGCCTGGTTCTTTTCCAGAGAATTTTACTTTCAAGACAAAGTGAGGACACTACAAAAATTAAATGGTTTTCTTTCATAAATTCTTTAGGTGCCTTGCTCCTCGCTGCTATAACTCGTGACTTATCAATTTGTTGCGAGATAACTATTTCATTTCAAGTATTGGTCTCTGCTGAGTATTGTGCTTGCTTGATTATCATTAATCGTTTTTCTTTTCCGTATGGACATCTGCTTTTTTTATTCGAACAATTAGTGGCAAGACATTGAATGTAGAATTAGCATTACTGAAAAAAAACTTTTGTTGTATCAGAGAGCTGAAGCATTAGTTGGTTTGACTTTGCCCATTCTCCAAGACACTACTTAAACTACTTATTATGCTTGTTAAAATTATAATTTGTGATACTATACTATATTCGGTTTGAAAGTCTATACTTGGTTATTTTTATGTGCCTTAATAGCGAGTTGCCAAAATTGAAGAATCTTGAGCTCTTATTTTGGATTAGACATAAATGCTCTCATGTTACGTCTTTACACCCAGTTCTGTATGCTAACACTTGTTGCTGATATTCAGAGCTGAGAAGAAGCTCACAATATCTTATCCCTGTGTGATGCTTAATGTTGATGTTGCAAGAACCAACACCAATGACCAATATCAAGTAAGAGTTGTTCTTCTGCAAGTCATACTTGGAAGGTTCATTCACCTTTGATATTCTTTTTACTAACAATTGAAATACTATTATTTGCTTGATCTCTTTGTTGTTGTTTTAGACACTGAAAGATCCAGTAAATAAGCTATATACAACAAACAGTGAATGCTCCATCGAATTTGAGGTAGATGGACCATACAAGGTGAAGTGATTTCTTGGGATTAGCATTTTCCTTCCACTCTTCCAGTATTTCCGTTCTCTGATCCAAGTTAGTTTGGCTAATACTCAAACCTGATCTTAATTATTGCTGCATGTCACAATGCGTGCTAAAAATTACAGGCTATGATTCTACCTGCCTCTAAAGAGGAAGGCATTCTGATAAAGAAGAGGTATGCTGTCTTCAATGAAGATGGCACCCTGGCAGAACTTAAAGGTTTTGAGATCAAGCGTCGCGGTGAGCTGAAGCTCATCAAAGTTTTTCAGGTATATCTCCAGTTGGATAAATTACTAATGTTTATGTCCTAAACAGGAATACAAGGACTACTACATCTTAGTATGGCTAGCTTAATTCTTAGATTTCTATTTTGTACTTGTAGGCGGAGGTATTTGATAAATTTCTCCATGGTTCAACTTTAGAGGAATGCTATGCAGCTGTTGCCTCTGTTGCTAACCGTTGGTTAGATCTACTGGAGGTAAGTGGTTTGTAAAATTTACAGTGATATTCTTTTAATTTTAACCAACCCACTTGCATTATTAAATTCACTCAGTATTATCTGACAATATTTGTCTATTGCAGAATCAGGGAATTGATATTTCTGATAGTGAGTTGCTTGGCTTCATATCAGAGTCAAGCACAATGAGTAAATCCCTAGTTGACTATGGAGAGCAGAAGTCATGTGCTGTAACTACAGCAAAAAGACTTGCTGAATTCCTTGGAGACTCAATGGTTAAAGACAAAGGACTGCACTGCCAATATATAGTTGCCCGAGAGCCACAAGTAAGTACTGAAGTATTGAACAATTAACATCATCATCATGTACTTACCTCATAACTTTAATATTGATAGTTACCAATATCTCTTTCTTCCTGCTATTTTCAATGCTGTCATCTATCATGTGATCCTTTCAGCATCTGGGTAAAGATCTCAATCATTTCGTGGCAATAGTTTGCTCCTATAATTTGAATGGTTTGAATTATTGTTTTAATTTGTCTATGGTTATTTTGTCTTTCCAAATTGTGTAGGGCACTCCAGTGAGTGAGCGTGCTGTTCCAGTGGCTATTTTTGAGACAGATGCTGGTACCATTTTTCATGCAAATCACTGCTTTTGTATCAACCAAGCTGTTCAACTTACTTACATTCTCCTGCTCTCTCATTTGACAGAAATTGCAAAGTTTTATTTGAGAAAATGGTGCAAACTTTCGACGGAAGCAAACATCCGATTTATTCTTGATTGGTCTTACTACAAGCAACGCCTAAGTTCGGCTATTCAGAAAATCATAACCATTCCCGCAGCAATGCAAAAGGTATTACTCCCTCTGTTCCAATGAATAAGGCTTATATTTTCTGAAAAGTCAAGCAAAGTAAACTTTGACCAATCTTTTAGAAAAAAATATCAACAACTAAAATATTATATTAGATATCATGTGAAAATATATTTCATGATGTATATAGCGATACTGATTTTTTGTATTGTACATGTTAATAATTTATTCTAAAAATTTGGTCAAACTTTACATATTTTGGCTTAAAAAAAGGCCTTATGCATTGGAACGGTGGTAGTATGTAATTATTTCTTGTTGCTGTTAATTATCTGCACTATTTTCTTAGATATTCAACTTGTACAGATTTCAAATCCTGTTCCCCGAGTTCTTCATCCTGACTGGTTGCACAAAAGAGTCAGAGAGAAGGATGATCGGTTTCGCCAACGCAAACTACGTGATATGTTCAGTCCCTTGGATAAAGACAGGGTGATGCAGAACTTGAATGGAACTGGAGACATAGAAGATTTATTGACATCAGACAAAGGTTTGACAAAAGCTACTGCATCCCATGGTTTTAACATTGGCAAAGAAAACCATCCGAATAGGTATCCATCAGCGGAAGGTGGTACAGATCATAGGAAAAAACAGCAGAAATCTGTAACCAGCTCAAATGAGACACTCCGAGATGACTCTGCAAATGAAAGAGTTGATAGAAGTACTGATTATCAAGGATGGCTTGATGCTAGGAAGAGAAAATGGAAATATGTTCGCGAACAGAAGAAACGTCGAAGGTAATGATACACAACTAAACTCTATTCATAATTAAATCATTTGTCCTACTGAGCACAATCTAAGATAATAACAAGTGCACAAGTCAGCAGTAGCTTTTCCTATGAAAATTTCCATGGCTCATCGAACACAAGTAATTGACCTAGTTTTCCTACATTGATTTTCATCTGACGTCAAAAGTTTGAATTACTGTGTAAAAATGATCCTAATACTGCTACACAAGATAAATTCATTGATGATGGTTCTAAGGTTGTGTGTTCATAATTTAATGAACCTACTACTTGAAGAACACGTTATTCTATCTTCCTCTAATTTTGATAGCCTCTAGCAAATATAGTTGCTCGCCCACTACTAGCTACTGTAACCCCAATCACATTCCTACTACTTTGAACTCGTTCGCCTCTGGTTCTTCTTGGCCATGTTTTTTTTTGAGATTTTTAACACTTCATGTTTGGCCATGCAAGTCTAACTGTAGCTTCATGACCTCCGTGAAGAAAAAAAAAGTGAACTTCTAAACATTTGAGCAACAGTTATGATCTTGAATTTTTGATAGTGAAACTAACATAGACTGAAAACCTTGGCAGTATGTCTGTATGTGGTGATGTCAGCACTAGCTGCTGTAATGACCTTGATTGTAAGGATGCATTGAACATGTGTGCAATAAAAATCAATAATCAAACTAAAATGCAAGGATCCAGAAAATCAACTTAGGGGCTGTTTGGTTTAGAGGATGTCATTTATCCCTAACCAGCTGGTTAGGGGTAGCCATTTTTTGTGTTTTGCTAAAGTGGGGAAAAAGTGGTTAGGGATAGCTGGTCAAAATCTACAAACAGTAAAACACTTCAGATGAGCTATCCAAAAGTGGTTGAGCTCATCCAGCTCTTTTTGTGGGATATGCTCAACCACCATTTCAAGCCAAAAGTGGTTATCCATATCCCCTCCACCCTCTAAACCAAACACTGGATAACCACAAAAAAAATGGATATCCCTTGTCATCCACTGGATAGCCACTAAACCAAACAGCCCGTTAATCACTATGTTTAGAAGTGACTGGCTAATTTATTATAGAAAGGGCTTTAATATAGAGAAAACACTTTTCATGAACTAGATCAACAAGAAAAAAGAGGCAGGCTAGAAGTAGAACTTCATCAGCTAGAACAACTTGATGGCCTCTGTTGCCATCAACTCAATATCACAGAAATTAAAGCTAAGATCTGAAACCTAGCACCTTTCTGCAGCCCTATCAACTAAAATAAGCCAAATTTCATAATCAGAACTCATGGATTTTTTTGGTGGAACTCACATGATTCGATGTATAAAAATCGATGGAATGTATTACCTTTATTTCAAAAAGGAGGATAACCCTTGGCCTTATGTAATGGTAATGCATAACCGTTTATAGCTGAGGACAGATGGGCCTGATCCCTTTGGGTGGCAGTGGCATTCCTGGCTAGGTTTTGTCTCTGACTCTTCCTTATCCTTCTGGATCTTATCACTCTCACCCATATTCCAATTCCATTTTCCACTCCAAGGACAAATCCTTCCACTCCAGGCAGGTTCGGTTCCAAATGGCATGATGCATTGATGCTTGGTTCATGTACTAAGGTTGCCACGGTTTTTATTGCCAAACACGCCTCAGGTTAGTGTTAGTGTTCCCTCTCTGTTCTCTCTTCTCTCTGTTGTCTCTTCTCTCTGTTCTCTCTTTTGAGTAAAACCAGAAAATGAGGGACTAGCACTACAGAGGAGAACACACAGAAGTTTCAGGCAACAGATGCCTTCTTCTATTAGCTTTTGTAGCAACGGATTCTACACTACTCAGCAACAAATGCCTACTGAACTTAGCAACCCCATGCTTACACACATATGTATGACACGCATACATATGTGCTTCAACCTGACACGCAGGCTATCTAGTACATCTTGGCTTGCAACTTGTGCTAGCCCCAGCAACCTATGCTAGGACCTATTTATACTTGTACATGACCCTTTAGATTGTTATGTGGCACAATCTAAACCCTACACCATGCTTCTAGAATACTCTACAAACTCTAGACATTTTATACTACTCCTAAATATCTTACTCTAGAACATTCCTAATTCTAGAGTTCTCCGTACATACCCTGGATACTTCATGACCTAGCTAGCTCCTTCTACTAGACAACTACATTGACAAGATTACTTCCAACAGCAAAACACACAACCTATGTGTGCTCTACAGCCTGCACACAACCTATGTGTGCAGATCACACCATGACAAGATTACATTCTAACAGTTAGGTTCTCAAAGTCAGAGCCATGCTTTGGCTAGCCTAAGGGAATGTTGCCATTCTTTTCAAAGTCGTTGACACATGGACCCACATGGCATCAACTTGCAGATTCAGTGCTTTAGTGACATCTGGAGCATGACGGCACCTCTCGCTACCCTCCAGCGTCTGTCCATCGATCATCTTAACAATCTTTTGGAAGATCTGGGACTCTCGCAATGCACTAATCTTCAGAGCTGAAGATCATCCAACGAATGTCACTCTGTCTAATGTAATACCTGGCCTCTCTCTCTGGATTCATTGCTTCAAAGACCAGAGCCACAAGGAGGCCGCCCTGCGTTGGCGTGACCACCTCTCCTCATGTAACTCTTTAACAGAACTACTTTTGAAATGAATGAAATTCAGGTGGGGATTCTCTTCCCCCCGGTGAACGTTTCAAAAACATGGTAGAAAAGGGATTTCACCAAAAGTGTAGCTACGAACCAGACGGGTGCTGACCTCAGTCAAATCTCCGGAACTGGCATATTTACGTCCTGTTCGAGGGTGGAGAGTCCACTGCAGTGCCACTCCCCACAGCGATGCCTGTGGACACTAGACATCAGATTAGACGTGTCTGAGTTCGGCGCTTCAATTTTTTTGAGATCTCGCTAGACTTTTTTGGATTTCCATGCTTATCTGGAAACCAAATGTAAAGATTTTTATTTTGGGTCAGGGTTACCCATCACCCTATAGTATCCATATTTGACACCTACCAATTTATGAAGGAGAATAGACCTCGTACTGAATTCAGTGTACACATTGTGGTGCTCCTGTGTGGGAGGTGCACTTTAGTTTATTAAATAATTTTTACAATAGAGTGTTCCCCTCTTAGCTTCAGCTTGTAAGCCTTAGCCCATATGCTGAGTCAAGGCATTACTGTCCTAACCAGTCCTGCTGACCATACTTTTTATATAGTGCTTCTGAGATCAAGACATAGTATAAAACAGTTCAACTCTTACTGAGGTTCTATGATAACTCAACTGGGTTCCAGTGTTCCGGATATCATTGAAATTAATTTCGCTTAATATTTTATTTTAGGCAATGGACCATCTACGTTTGTCTTGTATGGATTAACCTTATGATATCTGAATTCATCTATTTTCTTCTTTTATGCTGGATCTATTAATGTAATTTGTACTAAACTGAGTAAACTAAGTACTAATCGATAATCAATGCTTATGTTTCCTTCTGCTTCTATCAGGTTGGGTGGTGCAGCCTCTTCTGAGGATCCCACCAATAATTTGTTTCCTGCAAGAAATGCCAGTCAGTTACATGCTAATGGCAGGAAGCGATCTACATTTTTCCAGAAACAAGAATTGTCCCTCTTTAGATCACATTGGCAGGCATGTAAATTTTCTTATTTTATTGCTTTGTAGTATTTGTGTTATATCATCTATTAACTTCCTTAGTTAATGGGGTTATTCATATTTATAATTAACAGTCCATATATACTTTCCACATCAGATAATCCAGCTTGCTCCAAGTACATTGCCTGGCCGCTTTTTTGCATGGGTTGTTGCTGATGGGATCATGTTCAAGATCCCTGTCCACGTGCCTAGAGTTTTCTACCTAAACTCGAAAGCTCCTGTCACAGACGAGTTTCCAGGAAGGCGAGTAAAGAAGATTCTTCCTCATGGAAGGCCATCTTTCAATCTCATTGAGGTGAAAATGGCGAACATCAGCTGGAAAGTAAGTAGGGGTTCAATTTTCTTTGTAACATAACATACTAATGACTACGCATTCAGGTTGTTACTAATGAAGAACAGTTCAGAGCTGAAGGGAAAAAACTTGCTGCTCATCTTGCAGAGCCAGATGTCGAAGTGAGTATTTGCCAACTTGTGAATATGGTTCAATATAGTTTTCATTGTATCGCCCTTATAAACATTGGAATTACGTAGGGCATATACGAGACAAAAATTCCACTGGAGCTTAATGCTATTCTCCAAATTGGCTGTGTCTGCAAAGTGGACAAGTCTACAAAGAAACGTACTATCCAAGACGGATGGGATCTTGCTGAGTTGCAAATGAAAACAACTGCAGAGTGCTCATACCTGGAACAAACAGTTTCATTTTTCTATCTATACCACAGGTAGACCTGACGATAGCTATGCTATTGACTTACAATAGTGATCTCAATTAATTTCAGTGCTTTGTTCCCAGCTATATTATGTTGCTTGTTGTAAAAAATCATGGTACTATATCGTCACTAGAGTTAAAGATGTTCTGCATGAGATATTATCATTTCTATAAATGCCTTTTTTGTTCAGTATCTTGTTAATCTTCACTTGTTTTATACTTTACCTTGAGTCATTACTTGTAGCTATTATTTATCTCTGTCAAAGTAGAAAAGGCAGGAGTAGCTCATTCATTCAAGCACTTACAGTACAGAGTAAAATGCTATTTCTACTCCTTTCCAGGACCAAAGGATTGCTTTCATGAAAAGGTTATTGTGAATATACGCTCTTATACTAATATATGCTGGATAAGTGACAACTTGAAAGCAAATCTGTTGTGTGGATAAGCCGTTGTACTCTTCTTACGATACATGTTAGTTCTAATTTGAGACTGACTTGGATTCTCTTATTTCCAGCTTGTCTGAAGGAAGGGCTGTATATGTCATGTACTTTCCTACATCTTCCAGAATACAGGCGGTGGTTGTCAATACTTTCCGTAATAAAGAACTATCCCCGGCATATCTGGAAAAGCAATTTCGGGATGCTTGCCAAACTCCTGGCCCTTTGCATGAAAATCTTACTTTCCATGTACGAAGAAAAAAAATGATACGTAAAGCATAAATTTGACCTTGCTGTTTAGCATGCTAACTCCTGATTCTTTGATTCTCCTTTTTAGGTGGATTACCATGCATCAATTGATGCAGGTAGCAAATTTGTGCAAAGAATATTACTTGAGTACAGGTATGCCTTTTTCTGTTTAAACCAAGCAGCAATTGTAGTCCATTGGTCTTTTCTGTCCTGTGTACACTATTGAATTCCTTTTGTAAGCTGTGACACTGACACATGCAAACATGTGTATATATGCAATTTTTCGTAGCCTTTTGAGCGGATTTTTTTAGTGGAAAAATTTCGTAGCCTGATTTTGGTGGCAACTTACTGATTGCATTTACTGGTCAATCATGCTTAAGAAAATTATCTTAACTGAAGGCAATAATAGTTGATTGTGTTGCTAGATTGATATTGCGTATTGCGTGATTACATTGTTAGCTCTTGGGCTGTTTATATATACTAGAAGACTTGGGGACTAAGAAGCCTAGTAGAGATAGAATCCTAAACTACCAAATATAGCAATCCGTGATCTACTCTAATACCTACCACGGTGTACTCTAACACCCCCCAATCGGATCGGTAGTGACGTGAACAGCAGGAGTGTCATGGACGGTCTGACTGGAGCATAAGCCGAAGGCGCCGACTGGAGAGGATGTCGATGGATGATAGCCCTTGATGCTGATGTCAATGTAGTCGAGAGTGAGGGTGTTGCTGCAGTGTTGGTGATGTAGTCACCATTGATGGAGTTGTTGAGGTTGATGTAGTTGTGGTTGGTGTCGTCGTTTATCCCGAGGGAAGTCGCCAGAGTAATAAAGCCAGAGTAATATAGCCAGAGTAATAGAATAGTAAAAGGTGGTTGCAGCGATAGTCAACTCGAGGTAGACGTAGCTGGAGTTGTGGTAGTAGAGGTAGGCGACACGTCGTGCCGTGCTTGCCAAACTTAGGAGCGCGCCGGGAACGAAGGCACGCGTCGCTGTTGCCAATAGTGGACGTGTGAAGACATGGACCATCATGAACCATGCGAGCTAGAATCAGAGGGAGCACAAGAGAAGACCTCCGTGTACGGTTGGTTGTGCGCCGTAAGCGTTGGAGTAGACGAAGTGGTTGCAAGAAGAAAATTGAGCACAACCGGTGCAAATAAAAATTAGACTGTAACTTTGGCGGCGAGGTTGTGGTGGACGAAGACCGTGAGCTGGTTGTCGATGGCGATAGCAGTAGTAGATGTCGGGGATCGAACCCGTTTTATTCATCCACATGCATGAGCTCTTTCGCGTTTGTTGAAGGAGAGATTGTAGATCTCGAGGATCAAACCTGTTTTATTCATCTACATGCAAGAGCATGGTGACGCAGAACCCGTTGGTGTTGACAAAGACCTTGATTGGTGGTGGTGGTGACAATGCACTACGTGTGACGGAGTTGTTGGTGTAGATTCTTGTTGACGATGATGACCAGCGACAATGCAGATGTGGCCCTTTGTTGATGGCGAGGTGAACGATTGTCTTGGTTCATGTCGGTGAAGACGAGCTGATGAGGTGCCGACGTGCGAACGGAGAAGCCGGCGACGACACGTGAAGGCGTCCCTTGGGGCACTGTTCCTTGGCACGGTAGTTGGCGAGGATTTGTTGGAGATGAGTCGATGCTGAGGTTGGAGTAGAGGTGCGTGATGAATACATGTGGCGGTGGGCGATGCAATCCGATCTATGATCGGCGAAAGAAGAACCACCGGTCAAGTGGTTGGCGAGAATTTTTTGACAAAATCTATTGGATCTAATCTATGAATTGTGTGGCCCCTGGTGGAGATTGTTCTCTCGAGGGCGGCGCGGCGGAAGCGGTGGGCTAAACCCTAGGTCGAGAACCGAGAGGCTCTGATACCATGAAGGCAATAATAGTTGATTGTGTTGCTAAATTGATATTGTGTATTGCGTGATTACATTGTGAGCTCTTGGGCTGTTTATATAGTACTAGAAGACTTGGAGACTAAGAAGCCTAGTAGAGATATAATCCTATACTACCAAATATAGCAATCCGTGATATACTTTAATACCTAACTGTGTACTAACATTAACTAAAATATTCACCATAATCTTAATTCAATATTCTACTTTAGAAAATAAAATTGTGCAAAATTGTGATTGCATAATTATCATAAGTATATATATAGAGTTTTTCTTTCAAAATGAGCAACTTTGCCCTGGCCTCTACATCAATTGATGCACACAACCTCATTTGTTGCATTGTTCAATGAAAAATTGAAGTATTATAGTGCGCCTGTCTACTAGTATGTCGCCACACAGTAGCCTAGGAAAAGAAGTCATGTGCAACTGTCAGCAACTGGTTGCATCTAGTTATTGAATTGTTGCCCTAGCCAATTATTTTAAAAGTTCGAACTTATGGAAAGGGCTAGGCGTGTATTATATTCTTAACACTCCCCGTCACGTCTAGGCTATTTTAGTCCTTAGCGTGGGTTCTGTGCAGGCCGAAGAATCTTTTTCTATAATACCGCGAGAGCAGGGTCTTGAACTTGGACCTCTTGGCTCTGATACCATATTGAATTGTTGCCCTAGCCAATTATTCCAAAAGTCTGAACTTATGGAAAGGGCTAGGCGTGTATTATATTCTTAACACCAGTATCCATGGGCTCCTGCTGATTCGCCGAGAGAAGGTAGGACAATAGTTGTATCTAGTGCATCGCCATAGGAATAACCTGGAAAAAATAGTAGTTGTTTGTTTATTAAAGACAATGTTATTTCTGGATGTCCCCTTGCACCAGATGCTGGTCCTGGCACCTCCCAAGAAAACCTTCAAGCAGATGAATAGAACAGAGCGAGGCTTTTCTTGGGAGGGGCGAAAAGGGGCGCACGGTGGAAGCTGCCACGTTAACTGGGAATGGGTCGGCAGACCGAAATCCCACGGAGGCGCTGGGTGTACAAGATTTGCACCGCATGGGCCTGGCGCTGCGCCTTCACTGGCAATGGCTTAGCCGGACTGACGAAAACAAAGCTTGGCATGGGCTTGACCTGCAATTTAGTGAGGAGAAGGACTTCTTCCTTCCACAACTTGAGAGCCATATTTTGGGAGGATAGGTCGGTGCAAGGCCGCTCTGTCCGTGAAATCGCTCCCCTGCTGTACGCGTGCATCCCCAAATGCTGATGCAAGCAAAGGATTGTCACTGATGGTCTTGTAGCTAACCGGTGGGCACAAGACATTAGCGGGGTACTCGGTTTACACGAGGTCGGCCAATACCTTGATCTCTGGCAGCTGGTCAAGCACACATAGCTCACCAACCAGGTGGATAAAGAGATGGAAGTGGACAGAGAATGGAGAATATACAACCAAATTGGCCTACCTAGCATCCTTCCATGGCTCTGCAAGATGCATCGCCTGGAAGCTTATCTGGAAAAGTTGGGCACCTCCCAAAGTTAAATTCTTCCACTGGCTGGCCATGCATGACTGCGGCTATATGGTAGATAGGCTCCCACGTCGAGGGCTGCAACACCACACACGATGCGTGCTCTGCGATCAAGAACCAGAGAAGATCCAACACCTCATCACTGGCTGCCCCTTCTCCTGGCAAGTCTGGCATGAGATCCTTTCTTCCATGCGCATGACTTGTAGACCACCAGATAACGAAGCCACGTTGTTTGATTGGTGGTCAAGAGCGTGACAGGGCACACCAAAGGCTATGTAGAGAGGCCTAGCTTATGCCGCGTTGTTGGTGCCATGGATGATATGGAAACACCGAAACAGCTGCGTCTTCGTCAAGGCACGCCCCTCCACCCGAGACCTGATCAGAAACATCAGAGGAAGCAGTGTCATGGGTGATTGCAGGAGCCAAAAGCCTCAAGGATGTCTTGCCAACATGGGATGTTCATTAGAATGCCATGCTTTGTAATGATCACGAAACCTACTAGGAGGATTGTACCAAACCTTATCTTTTCAATGAAATGAAACGCAAAGAATCCTTTGTGCCCCCCCCCCCCCCTGCCCCCCCATTTTTTTTGACCAACATAAAGATGACACTCCAATGCGTATTCTAGCTTTATTAATCTTATCAATCCTATTTTTCCAATTTCCAAACATATTTTTAATATTGGATGGTGGGGGTATATTATAGGTAAATAAAACCATGCGCCAAATACTTTGAGCAAACGGACATGAAAGGAACAAGTGTTTTATTCCAATTTCGTTTAGCCAGGTTTTCTTTTGCAACAAAACTTTATGCTTAAGGAACAACATAAATATTTTAATTTTTAGCGGCACTTCCAATTTCCATGGGTACTTATGTAAGAATCTTGTATGACCATTCATTTGGTCTAGATACATAGACTTAGGGTGTGTTTGGGAGAGCTCCGCTCCACTCCACTCCATATCTAAACTCCACTCCACTTAACCCGCTCTAGAGCAGTAAAATGTGTTTGGGAGGGTAATTAGCTTCAGATCCACATTATTGAGAGTGTTGTAATTTCTTTTCTTTTTTCCTTTTCCCCTCTCCATCTGTTAGTAACGATCGGCACAATCATTTTTTTCCAGTGTTATGACATAGTATGCATGAACATGGACATGTGCCTGACTCTTTTATTTTTTCCTTTTCCCCTCTCCATCTGTTAGTAATGATCGGCACAATCATTTTTTCCAGTGTTATGACATAGTATGCATGAACATGGACATGTGCCTGACAAACGCTTTTCTCCACTACACGTGATGGATAAGACGAGTGCATCGTTGGCATGTTCAATTCTTCAGAAAAACATGAGAGCAAAAACACCTCATACTGACGAATCGCTTGACTATGGCAATCATCGATTGTGTTACATGGAATACATACATTCAGCCTGAGAGGGACGAACATAGAAAAACATCTTTTAATAGAATTTAGATTCAGAAAATAATTCCACGGACGTACATGATGTGCATATGTATACAACAGAAATACCAAAAGGAATCCATAGATTGGCATGGGGAAAGCTAAAGCTAACGTTTAGCAACAACCACCTGGTGAAATCCACAGATCTTGCAGCAGGCGGACATGGGGATTTACCGGGACAACAATGGCGGCAGTGGCTGTGCTTGTGGCGCCAGGTCGACGCAACAACGGGAATTAGTCAAGGGGTCGTAGGGGAGGATGCTGGGGGGTCTGGACCAGGGGGAGGACAGGGATCGAGCAGGGATTCATGGAAGAGGGTAGGGGTGGAGAAGACGGCCGACAGTCGCCTGATATGGCGGCGGCGATAGCCCTAGTCGCCACAGGCCATGGGAGATGGAGATTTCGTGAACATGGGAGAGAAAACGATTGGGGGTGGGTTGACTTGCATGGCAAACGCGGGTAATTAACTCTCAACTCTAGGGTGGGACAGTTCATATGAGGTGAAGTGAATTAGGTGAAGCACCTATTTCCCTACTCCACCAAAATGTACTACGTCGGGGCATCGCTTCACTCCAACTAATTAGTGGAGTTTAGACGTTTGGGACGGCTTCACTCGCTCCACTCGTGATTTGGTGAAGTGGAGCCCTCCCAAACACACCCTAAAAGTTACCCGCGGGAGTCAACTTCCCAACAAATTGATCAAGATTATCAGTGAGGTGAACCATCATTAAGCACTGACATAAGTGTAACCATCGTGTCAATTATTGCATAAACAACGGTAGACTAGTCAAGATAGAGTTAATTAGAACAAGATGATCCCCATACGATAACAGTTTGCCTTGCCAGCATCCTAGTTTGGAAACAAAACGGCTTTCCACAGGACTCCATTCCGAATTCCTTAACTTTCTGTAATGGATAGGTACTCCAAGGCACCGAAAAGGGAAGGAACCAGACTCGCATCCAAAAATCTGCTTATACTCATGTTTCACCTGTTTTGCCTTACCGAAACAAAAAAAATCAGTCTTCCTCGAAATAGGCTTTCTCCCTGCTTTATAAATAAAGCAACCATCCATACAAAGTTCAGAAGTCACGGAAAAGAAAATTACACTCTTGTGGAAATTTATCTTTAAACCCGAAAGTTGTTCAAAAATAGAAAGTATTAGCTTCATATTAACAGCTTTCTCTAAATCATGCTTCATAAAAAGTATGGTAGCATACTGGAGAATAGAAACCCCTCCATCCACCAAATGTGGTATGAGGCTTCGAACTTGGCCATCTTTAAATGAGCAATAAGAATACCGATCATGTCGGCAACAATGTTAAAAAGTAGCGGTGACAAATGTTCCCCTTGTATCAATCATTTTCTTGTTTGGAAATAGTGGCCAATGTCATCATTCACCCTTATTCCAGCCGCCTTGCCCAAATTGCTTGATCCATTCACACCATTGAGGATCAAAACCTTTTATGTGTAAAATTTGTTGTAAGAAAGGCCACTTAACCTTGTCATAAGCCTTTTCAAATGAATTTTGAAAAACACACCATCTAACTTCTTTTGATGAAGCTCATGGGTTTCGTGCAAGACGATAGCTCCCTCAAGTATGTGACGTTCTGACATAAATGCGGTTTGAGTAGGTCTAATCACCTTATGGGCCAAATCTGTAATGCGGTTAGTAGCTACTTTTGTAAAAATCTTGAAGCTAACATTTAGTAGACATAGGTCAATATTGTTGTATTGGCACACCATTTTCTACTATTGTTGTATTTGACCAAAAAGGGCCATAAGATCACCTTTAATGACATCCCAAAAAGTTTGGTAAAACTCCAAAGGGAACCAATCTGGTCCTAAGCTTTATTGTGTTCCATCTGAGAAATAGCCTCCAGAACTTCTCTCAGAGAACTCAGTTGTAAGAATAACATTTTCTTCAGCTGACAACTATGATCAGGCTCTCCAAAGAGCTTTTTATAATATTCAGTAAAATAAACCTTTATTGGTTAAATGGTACTCCCTCTGGCCCATATTAATTAAATTGAATCTGTCTAGATTCGGATGTATCTGACATGTTTTAGTACTAGATACATCCAAATCTAGAAAAATCCAAGTCAACTAATATGGGTCAGAGGGAGTATTAAAAACTGATAAATATTTGTCTCTATCAGTTAGGGTGCTTGGCAGTTGCACTATACTAGTTGAAGCTTTAACAAAATAAAACTAGCCAAGACATGCCCCTAATAAAATCTCTAAAAAAAGTAGCCAAGACATGATTATTGTTTCAGGTATTCTCTTATGATAAATGAAGTAAAATGTTTTGTAGACAACAATATCCTGGACCTGTCATAGGCATCATAGAATGCCCTAAACTCCGAGCTATAAGGGAATCTGTACGCGCAATTGATGATTTCCCATGTGTAACCATTCCTTGCAATGCACATGACAACAACTATCAGGTACGTAATAGGTCACTAGTGGTTACATATTCTTATAATTTTTCTTTCTTTGCCTTGTTTTGCTTACACTTATCTGTCCAGGCTCTTGGTTGGCAAGCGACAGCTGGTAGAAGAAGCATGCAGCGCTGTGCTGCATCAACCCAATGGTTCAATGAAAGAATTTCACTCGCTAGATATGCACATGTAAGGATTCTCTACTGCCATCCTAGTGAATTATTTCAGTTTGTATGAGAATGACTTTATATTCTTTCGAGGGAAATGACCTGTACATCATTTCTTACATAAATAGGTGCCATTGGGAAACTTTGAACTTGATTGGCTTCTTTTTACTGCTGATGTGTTCTTCTCAAGGGCATTGCATGATCAACAGCAGGTTTGTATTTCCACTTGAGTTGATGCAGTTAGGCTGTACTTTGTCTAATTTGGCCAACTACACAGTACTTCTGTTCTCTTCCTTGTGGTGCGCTCCTCATGCTCTCTTCTTTTTGTACCACACGATCTCCAGCTTAGTAAATGATATGCAGTTTTACAGTAAAACTGGGCATATTAGCTAGCTTCTCATAAACAGAATTACCATATGCTCTTTATTTGTTCTTGACTTCTGAGATAATGTGAATCACATGTGTTTTGCCATAGAACAAAAAATGACCAGGAAATGTCTGGCTCAGGGAGTTGCTATCTGAGCTGGGAATCAGCTGAATTCTACAAATTTGTTACCAATTTGAAGAAATCCTGCCTAGTCTGAAGTTTGTTGTTCTATAGAACATATTATTTCAATGTTAGAAAGAATATCAAAATTTCCCTAACTCTGGCAAAGGTCCACTTTACAACCCTGAACCCTAAAACGTTTGATCTGCATCCTTAAAATATTGATACTGTCCTCTTTTCACCCTGAAATGGTTTCAGGACTCAGGAGTGGTTTTAGCAGACGTGTCCACCACATTACTACCATATTGTTTCCATGAACAAACAAACGCTACCAGAACAAACACTCTAAACCAGTCTCCACCTATGATAACAGATTTAAATGGGAACTTGATAGCATGGCAGTAATGTGGCAGTAACCACTTGTGAAACTGCCTGATGGTGAAAAAGAGAATGTTTTGATTGTTCGAATTTCAGTTCTAAATGTTTGAAACTTCAGGATGGAAGAGTTCATTTTTTTTCTACTTCCTCCGTTCACTATTATAAGACCTTGTAGATACTTCAATGTGAACCAGATACGGACTGAAATGCATGTATCTAGATGCGTTTTTGTGTGTAGGTTTACTCATTTTAACCCATGTCTAGTCCACATTGAAATATCTACAAAGTCTTATAATAGTGAATGGAGGGAGTACTTGTAAAAGGACAAAGCAAAACACAAGACTTAGTGACTTGGATTATTTTTGCAAGGAACCTGGAACCAACTGCTTTCTGGTCAAGTATTTTTTGCCTGGCATCGGTTGCAGCAGCAACTACTATCAAACATTAGTGAAAATCAGACGATGTGGTAAATCTATTCTGTTTTGGATCAATGTTAAAATTACCCTAGGGTGTATTTTAACATGGTATTTTTGAGATAGTCTGGGGTGGAGTTGATGGAAACAAGTCTTGGACTGTTGATTCTTCCTGCGAACGGCCAATCTTTGATGAAAGTTGGAATTATGGCGGCTCAGACCTTTGTCACGTTACCTTCATCGGATTGTTTTCATATGTTCTAAAAGTTCCTTGGCCCTTGCATGTGTGCTTTCACAAGTCACTTTATTTTTCTCTATAGAACATAGCGTCATTAGCATGGTGGTATTGAGTTATAACTCTTAAGTTTCTTACTGACATGTTGTACATGCTAGGTACTATGGATATCTGATGATGGTATTCCTGATTTAGGAGGCACATATGAAGGAGATACATGCTTTGCTGATGAAGTGAGAACCCTTCTTTTGCTCTCTTAAATTGCCAGGTGTTTTACTGTTTGCAACTTTTTATGCTGCTTGACTTAAATATGACGTAATTTTACAGGTCATTCAGCCTGCGCTAACATATCCTGGCGCATATAGAAGGGTTTCTGTTGAGCTTAAGGTAGGTCTCTGATGCATCTATAGAATGTCATAAGCTCATCCCGTATCTCCTGGCAATTTATTTGTGTTCTTTAATCCGAAAACAGTAGGAGGCCCCTATTGTGTTCTATTAATGGACTCTTTAGTATTTACAAAATTTAAAGGGGCCTCATGGAGAGCCAAATCAAAATTAAGCAAAATCAAGGTTGCTCTAGAAAAGAGATGATGTGCCTAAGGTTGTCTTTGACCCTATAGACTAGCAGAGATAGATCTTCTCGAAATCTATGCTTCCAGGTTTAGAAAGCTTGAGACAGTTGCATTCTTTCCAAATGCCCATGTCACTAAGGCAAACAGCTCAAAGAAGATGGGAGATCTGATCCGGGGTCTAGCCTCTTGCAAAACTACATGCATGTCTTGTTGTATATCTCCTAATAATTTATTTGCATTTTGACATTTCTTCAGATTCATCATTTGGCGGTTAATTCTCTCATTAAGAGTAGTCAAGTGGATGAAATGGAAGGAGGATCTATTGGTAGCTTTGAAAATGAAGTTTCTCTTGGTCCAAATGCCACTGACACTGACTTCAACGATGCCAGCTTATGTCTACCTGCTTTCCAAGTGCTGAAGCAACTCATTCAAAGATGCATCTCAGATGCAGTGTCTTCTGGAAATGTGTTTGCTGATGCAATATTGCAACATCTCTACCGTTGGCTTTGCAGGTCACAATCCATATGTTTGCACTTGAATGTCTTAGTAATTGTTTCTTCTAATCTTAATATGTGCTTTCCACATTCTTACGTGTTTACATCTTCAGCCCACGATCTAAACTTCATGATCCAGCTCTCCATCGTCTCCTTCATAATGTAAGCTAAATCACTTCTCTTTCAGTCCTGTTTCACACTACATTGGGACTTCTGTTATTGCTACAAGAGTTACACGTTGTCTGTTAGAATCTGTTGTCAGCTCCTACATTAGAGCTAGCTACTCAAACGCTTGTGTTCCTGGCACACACACACAAACTCAAATGATTGAATGTGACACGAGTAGTATGGTGCAGCAAAGCTAGCTGCGTTTTCTCTTGCTCTTCTTTCTGTACTACTTCGGTGTGTCCTGAACCAATACATTGTAGGCTTATTTATACTACTAGTAAGCTGCTAAAATCTACTCTCCTAAATGTGAACGTTTGACCCCTAAAGTCTAATTTATCAAGCTTGGCAATTTTCACGTGATGCATGCAAGATGCATGCAGCTGCAGCGTGCCTCGTGCCTACTTGCTAGCCGTCCATGCAACATAGTGTTCACACTCACGTGGACTACTAGCAAACTACTACTTGCATACTTGATTAAACAACAATTCTCCCCCTAATCAAGTTGCTCTAGACGGTGACGACGCCGATTCTCTCTCGCAGACTTTGGAACTGGTTGCGACCAAGTGCCTTTGTCAGAATGTCTGCGAGCTGGTCTTCTGTACCGATGTACTCAACATTAATCTTGCCGTCGTCGACACAATCCCGGATGAAATGGAAGCGTGTCTCGATGTGCTTGCTCCGATCATGGAAGAACGGATTTTTGCACAACTGAATTGCGGACTTGTTGTCCACAAATATTGTTGCAATATCATCCTTTTTGCCGAGGAGGTTGCCAAGAAGCCGGCCAAGCCAAATTCCTTGACAAGCCGCAGTCGTTGCAGCAATGTACTCCGCCTCGCACGATGAAAGTGCGACCACCTTCTGCTTCTGCGACTGCCAAGTCACAGGGTTACGACTGAGCATGAATAAAACACCAGAGGTGCTCTTTCGGTCGTCAATGTTGCCCGCCATGTCGGAGTCGCTGTAGCCGATCACCTTGCCGCCATCCTTGTCCTTCACGTAGCGGCAACCATAGTTGCGCGTACCCGCAATATACCGCAACAAATGTTTGACAGCAGCCATGTGCTCTGTCGTGGGCTTCTCCATGAACCGGCTGATGTAGCCGACGGCGAAAGTAATGTCGGGCCGAGTGTGCACAAGGTACCTCAGGCTCCCGACAATACTACGGTAGAATGTTGCATCCACCTGTGGGTTTGAGCTCTCCTTGCTCAGCTTGAGTCTAGGCTCCATTGGGACATGCACTGGGTTGCAGTTGCCCATGCCAGCCTTCTCTAGCTGCTTGCCAGCGTATGCAGCCTGGCCGAGTGTTATCTTGCCAGGGGCTTGCTTCACCTCGATGCCGAGGTAGTAGCTCAAGAGTCCGAGGTCACTCATCTTGAACGTGCCTTGCATCTCAAGTTTGAACTTGGCGATCTCACGCGCGCTTGCTCCAGTCACGATCAAGTCGTCGACGTAGACGCCAAGAAGTAGTCGTGTGTCGCCTGTGCCGCGCACATAGACAACATGCTCTGACGGGCTCCTCTGAAACCCAAGCGACAACAGTGTGTTGTCCAGCTTGATATTCTAGGCCCTCGGGGCTTGACGCAGTCCGTAGAGTGCCTTGCGCAGCCGCAACACCTTTCCTTCTTGTCCTTCACGGACAAAACCAGGTGGTTGAGCACATACACCTCCTCCTGGAGGTCACCATTGAGGAACGCCGATTTGACGTCCATGTGGTGCACTTCCTAAAACTGCTGCGCTGCAATCGCGATGAGCAAACGCATAGAGTCGAGTCAAGCAACCGGGGCGAACACTTCATCGAAGTCGACACTGGCACGCTGGACGTAGCCCTTCGCTACAAGGCGAGCCTTGTGCTTGACGATGTCGCCATTGGTGTTCTTCAATTTGAAGACCCACTTGAGCCCGATTGGGCGATGACCCACTGGCAAACTCATGAGTTCCTAGGTGCCATTCTCCTCGATGGAGCTCATCTCCTCTAGCATGGCTGCACGCCAGGCTGGGTGTGGTTCAGCCTCAGCGAACGTGGCAGGTTCCTCACCAGCCACCAGAAGGAGCTCCTCCGCGAACTCAGCGACAATGTTGTCGATGGTGCGGAACCTTTGCAGGCGTCCATCTCCATCTGCCGAGGTTGGTGTCACTCCGGGTGGAGGTGACACAAACTCCACCGGAGCACCATGACCGGCGCGTTGTGTACCAGGTACAGTCGCAGGGGTTGCGGGTTCCTCCGGTTGTTGTGGTGAGAGCGGAGCTGGTGCCGCTCCCCTGTCATCTGGAGTCTCGTCGTCGTTCACGCTGGTGTCGGTCCCTGGAACCGGGAAGTCGATGGTGAACGTGCTAGCGGGGTGCGCTTCCGCTTGCTCACCCCATTCCCAGCTCACGTCCTCGTCAAACACCACGTCTTGGGAGACATGTGCGCACTGCAACACTGGATCAAATAGCTTGTATGCCTTTGAGCCAACATCATATCCCATGAGTACCATGGGAGTGCTCCGGTCATCAAGCTTCTTTAGTTTGGGGTGCGCTGTCTTGACATGTGCAAGACATCCAAACACCCGTATGTAGTGCAGGTTTGGTATCTTGCCATGCCATACCTCATACGGAGTTTTGCCATCGACGCTACGTGTGTAGGAGCGGTTGAGGATGTACACCGCAGTGGTCACAGCCTCTCCCCAGAATTTGCTCGGCACCCCTCGTGCCTTAAGCATGCTACGAGCCATGGCAACAACGGTTTGATTGCGTCGCTCCACTACCCCATTTTGCTGAGGGGAGTAGGGAGCGGACAAGTGTCGTTGGACGCCATGCTCGGCGCAGTACGCGCTGAAGTCCTTCAAGGTAAATTCGCCGCCACGATCCGTTCGGAGCGTGCGTAGTTTGCACCTGCTCTGCACCTCAGCGCTTGCCTTGAAGTGCTTGATTGCCTCCTCTGCCTCGTCCTTGGAGGCGAGTAGCGTCAGTCACATGTAGCGGCTGTGGTCATCCACGAGCAGTAGGAAGTACCTCTTCCCACCTGGTGTGGGTGGCGAGATGGGCCCGCAGAGGTTGCCGTGGACCAGCTCGAGCTTCTCCGTCGCGCGGAACTTGGCCGTTTGAGGAAACGGGGCGCGGCGTTGCTTGCCTGCTTGGCATGCGTCACAAAGCTCATCGACGTGGTCGATCTTTGGAAGACCACGCACCATGCTTGTGCGTGCCATCTTCTCCAAGGCACCGAAATGTTGATGGCCAAGGCGCTCGTGCCATCGCCATGCATCACTTCCGCGGCGAGTCGAGAGGCAAACCAGCTGCGCGATCTGTAGAGGAACCTTGTAAAGACGGTTCTGTGATCGTGCCACCTTGGCAAGGAGGCGTCTGGTCCTGTCACAGACGTACATGGTGCCATCGCGAATCATAGTCTCACAGCCGTTCTCGTCAAGTTGGCCGAGACTTATGATGCCCGTCTTTAGGCGCGGGATGAAGTAGACCTCCGTGAGCGCGCGGTGCTCGCCGCCACGAGCGGTGAACATCATGGTACCGCGACCGCATATGCCTACCACGGAGTTGTCGCTGAACTTCACCGAGCCGGTGACCTTCTTGTCGAGGTCGGCGAAAGCCGTGCGGTCACCCGTCATGTGGTTCGATGCACCCGTATCAAGATACCATGGTGCGTCGATGGGTTCTGCCTCGTCGCCAAGCCGTACCTTCGCTCGTTCTTTGTTCAGGAAGACGTGGCCACCAATGCACTCGGGCTCCACCGAAACGGCAGTCACTTGTGCCATTAGCATCGCCGGCTCCTCATCGTCACCGGGTTGCACCAAATGTGCCTCATCCTGCTGCTTCTTACGGCACTTCTGAGCCCAGTGGCCCGGTATACCGCAGTACCGACAATTGTTGTCCTTCGGGGTGTCGTTTGCGCCGCGACCGTGCTGGCCGCCCTCGCCAGCCTTGTTATGTGCGCCGTCCTGGCCGCGCCCGCGTCCTTTGCCGCGGCGCCGGTTTGGCACGAAATTGCTACCACTACTTCCAGACGAACCATCGCGCTCGCGATGCATGCGAGCACGCCGCTGGTTCTTTGTGAGTAGGAGCTTGCTACTGGAGTCGTGCTCGTTGTCGTCTCGTTCGTCGACGACCTTGAGCCGGCCGACGAGCTCCTCGATGGACAAAGTGTTCACGTCCACCAGGCTCTCAATCGACCAACACAACTGCTTGTACCGCTTAGGAGCGATAAGGAGCAGCTTGAGGACGACCTTCTTCTCGTCGAGCGGGTCGCCGAGGACCTCCAACTCGTTGGCGAGAGCTTGGAGTCGCATGGCGAAGTCATCGGTTGACTCCCCTAGACGAAACTTGATCTCCTCGTAGTTAAGGCGCAACGCGCTTCTAGACTCGCGACGCGCCGAGCGTCGAGAGAGTCTTGAGTGTGTCCCGGGCCTCCTTGGCAGTTGCCTTGACGGCGAGGGTGCCGTGCATCTCCGGCGGCACGGCGCGAAGGATCGCTTCGAGCGCTAGCCTGTCGTCGGTGAACTCTGCTTCACCCGTCTCCACCGCCTTCCACCAGCCACGGCCTTGGAGGATGACGCGCATGAGTAGCGACCAGTCGTGGTAGTTGGAGCGTGTTAGGAGCGGGAAGGCCGTCGAGGACATGCCCGCGTCACGCGCAGCACGCGGAGCTGCTAGCTCCCGTTCGTCGTTCTTCGCTGCCAGCATACGAGCCGCGACTCTCGCCTCGATCTCGGCTTCCATTTCTTCCTCCGTCCTTGACATGCTCGTACCACCTCCCTTCGGCATGGCTAGAAAACTCTAGCTCTGATACCAATTGTCAGCTACTTGAGCACCTGGACACACGCACTCAAGGAACTCAAAGGCAATGGATGACACGAGTAGTATTGGTGCAGCAAAGGTAGCTGCGTTTTCTTGAGCTTCTTTCTCTACTACTTGGTGTGATAAACTGATACAAGGGGGTCTTATTTATACTACTAGTGAGCTGATCTAAGTAGCTCTTTCTAAGGTGTGAATGTTTGACTAAAGAGCTGTTCCTTTGGAGGCTGTCACATGTTTTGCATGCTAGCCTCCATGCAAAAGTGATATTCACACTACACCAACTACTACTAACACATGCACGTACTGGTGCAACTAAATTAAAAAAACAACATCTGTATCACTTAATACCCAGTGACCATTTATTTCTCTGATTCTAACTTTCATTAACCTCTCTTTGCATTTGGGTCGTCAAATTTTCTCAGGTTATGAAGAAGGTCTTTGCCCTATTGTTAGCTGAGTTTCGAAAGCTTGGAGCTAATGTTATCTTTGCAAACTTCTCTAAGATAATCATAGATACTGGAAAGGTGGACTTGCCATCGGCACATGCATACTGTGATAGCTTGCTAAAAACCTTACAGACAAGGTACTGTTAGACCTCCTTCTGCAAATATGTGTGTTATCACCTAAGTGAAACTAAGAGCATCCATGTTTTAGGGATCTTTTTGAGTGGATAGAGCTGGAGCCTTTGCACTATTGGCACTCCTTACTGTTCATGGATCAGGTTTGCAAATTTCATTGTTACCAAAGATGGATTGATTAATTAATTAATTAGTTGCGTCTTGAGAAGACGCTTCCACCCTTGATGTTTCATGATCTGTTTTGTGTTTCAGTATAACTATGGCGGGATTCAGGCTAAAACACAAAATGTAACATCTGCCAACAGTTCAGATGGTGATAATGATATTGACATTGTGTCAAGCTGGAACATAGCAGACTACTTGCCCAAAGCTACACAGGTTAGACACTGACATTCTCAACTGTGCATCAAATATCCTTTACTATACTTCAATTGATACTAAAGTATTTGGTCTAACTACTCTACAAATTCCAGGATCACTTTGTCTTAATCGTATCTGAGTTCCTATATGTTCCATGGAAATACATGAAAGAACAAGTAGCTTGTCGAGCAACTATAAGGGATGATACCTCATGTACTCCGTCTATAACAATCATGGCTGCTGAGAATCTTGAGGGCCAGGTCGTAGATTACCTCCGTGCACAGGTATCCTCATTTAATGCTCCATCTGCTCATATATATATAGACATTGATTAGTGTAATCTAACGTGTAATCACTAGCAATTACCCTATGCAATAGCTTTTTTTTGTGCACTCCTTCAGCAAACTTCTGGTGTGGGCACATATTAACATGATTTATTTGCCTTTTGGCAATGTATTACATGGGGGATGTCCAAATACCTTCAAAGTTCAACATGAAATTGTGAATATACTAGAAGAAACAAAAATATGGAATTTGAGCATGAAATTTTGGGTATATCTATCCATTCATTTACTTCTGATTTATCATTTGTCATATTCCCCCCCCCCCTCCCCCCCCCATGCTACTCTTAATTTGCAATGAACTTGAACATGAAATTATGCACATATCTAAAGTAAACTGGCATGTACATCTGGATGCTTAATTTGAACACATTGTTACTGAAGTACCATTTGTTTATATTGGTCTTACTAGCTAATCATGGAAATCGCCCAAACTATCGGTAGTAGTTGGTTTCATTAGCTTTCATGTGCTCATATAGTACACCATTCCAAGATTCAAATGAAAATTTTCAACATTTTAAACTGATACTTTCTTTTTACCCGTGAAGGTGGTACGTCTGATAACCGGGCATTTACCGCCATTTTTCTACCCCTTGCTGGAGCTGACAAACCAAACCTCCTTTAATCCGAATTTTGCATTTATTGGCAGATCGGCACTTACTTTGCAGAAAAGCTTCTTACGATTGTGAGTGATATACTTCTCCATTTCAAAGGAAAAGGCAAGTCTGAATCTGCAAATAAAGAGCCTTATCCTCACACACATAAAGGCGATGCTGCATTAGAGTTCATTAAACATATATGTGCTGTTCTTGCTCTGGATCAGAATGTTCAGCATGATATTCTGGTAAATCTCTATTGAACCCATACTCAACCTATAGCTATTTCTTTTATCAATAGCAACTTAAAACTAATACTATGCGTTATTTGGTCATCTGTTCATCAAAGTAGTAAATGAAGTTCAGTGTCCTGCCTGTACTGTTCCTGTCTCAGACCTTAGTTATAAAGTGAAATGCAGTCTAGTAGCATGACCTTTTTTATGTACTCCCTCCATACCGGTTTATTAGGCTAACACTTAGTTGAAGAAACAAGTTTGACCAGAAATTTGGTCAATGAAATATGAATTATATGTCAAAAATTATACCATTAGATTTATATTCAAAAGGCGTTTCCAATGAAATAATTTTTATGATAAATAATTCATATTTTGTTAATCAAATTTATGGTCAAACTTTTTTCTTGAACTACATGTAGGCCTAATAAACTGGTATGGAGGGAGTATTGACCATTGCAGTTAAATCTCTTAAATGTAGCACTGTTTTTTCCTTGTTGAATTATTTGTTACATATATGAAAATACTGTGCTGCATCCTGACTTGAAAATTAACTCCTTTTATTTCAAATGATAACCATAATGTTTATTACTCCTACTTGTTTAGCTTGGTCAGAGATAGAAGAAAGTATGTAGATCAGTTTACAGATTGACTAAGTAATCAACAACATTTTTTCATAGTTTAACCCTTTGTAACACTTGTACATTTTGTTATATGTATAAATTGCAGTGGGGAATTTGTTTCATCTCATTTTTTGTACTTAAGTTAGCCTTTTACACTCGTAACCGTAATATAAATGTTCCTCTTATCATCGAATATATATCTGACAGAGAATGAGAAAGAACTTGTTAAAGTTGGTTCGTGTAAAGGAATTTGCTCCAGAGGCACAATTTCAAGATCCCTGTGCATCATTCACTCTCCCAAACGTGATTTGCAGGTATTCCACCCTTGAACTGAACTGTGGAAACCTTTGGATAATAAGCTGTTTTTATTCACCTATTTTCATTTCCCATTGATGTTAGTGTTACCCGGTCTTACGAATAAAACCATGTTGCAGCTATTGCAACGATTGCCGGGATCTTGATCTCTGCCGTGATTCAGCACTCCAAGGTCAGGAGTGGAGATGCCCGGTACCACAATGTGGACAGCCATACCACTGCGAGCAGATGGAAAATGCACTTCTACAGGTTGTTCGTCAGCGAGAAAGGCTCTACCACTTGCAGGATTTGGTATGCGTCCGCTGCAGGCAAGTGAAAGCGGCCCATGTATCTGAGCAGTGCTCCTGTGGAGGCTCGTTCCGTTGCAAGGAAGAACCGTCATATTTCCTTGGCAAGATGCAGGTCTTCCTGAATGTTGCCGTCAGTCAAAAGTTCGAGTTGCTTCAGGACTGTGTCAAATGGATTCTAGAAGTCAGGTGATGCCTATCATAACTTCCAACAACTTACCATAGCCTAGTCAACCTCCGTTTTTCAGCTGCCAACTTATACCCGCAAAGAACTTACAGGAACACTGTAATGGCACAACTAAAATTTGCCGTCCATGTTTGGGTGGCTTCGACGTCAGACAGGACTGCAACCCTTGTTGTATTATGAGATGGTGTCTGTTTCCCATAATTTAAATTATGGTGCCCATCGTGGCCTAAATTTATTGCACGATCATCGGCATGATGCCATGAACATAAAAAACTGCCATCTTGTGTTTTTCTGCTTTTGAGCTAGCTATAGAGGGGAGTAAATTATATTTTAGTACCACAATTGGGACTAGAGTAACAACTTAGTGCCACTTTTGCAATTTTTACGAGTACATACCACTTTTGGGGCGAAGTGTTACAAATAGGTCATTTTTTTTGGCTAATCGCATTTTAACAACAAAACTAACATAATGAGCCTACAATTAAGCGATGCCATGGACCTAGGGCCCACCTGTCATTCCTCTCATCTTCTTCTTCTTCTTCTTCTTCTTCTTCTTCTTCTTCTTCTTCTTCTTCTTCTTCTTCTTCTTCTTCTTCTTGTGCAACGTTATTTTGTGCACTGTTTTCACTTGTTGAGGGCTCATTTGACTCCAAATTTTCTCCCGTATTTTGTTGTGACACCTGCGGTACAAATTGGGGAACAAAGCTGGCAGACACATTAGGTGTTAGATCAATACACGTCAATACACTGTTGTCCCCCTTGATCTAATATCGGATGTGGAAGAAGTTTAGGCAAAAGGAGAATTTCACGTCGAAGAAGGGCACCTGCATTTGAGTGAAGTTTGGAGAAAGGAAAAACATCTTCATCAAATACAACATCTCTAGAGATGTAAACTCGTCCCGTGGAGACATCTAGGCATTTTACACCTTTGTGCATGTTGCTATAGCCAAGAAAAACGCATTGTTTTGATCTAAATGCAAGTTTACGAGCATTGTAGGGACGAAGGTTTGGCCAGCAAGCACAGCTAAAAATACGAAGAGAGGAATAATCAGGTGTTTCCTTTGTGAGACGCTTAAGAGGTGTCTCATTGTTGATGACTCTAGTAGGAAGCATATTAATAAGATGGGTGGCTGTTAGGAAGGCTTCATCCCAGAACTTGAGTGGCATTGATGCATTTGCAAGAAGAGCTAGGCCTACTTCAACTATATGGCGATGCTTGCGTTCGGCTGAGCCATTTTGTTGATGAGCGTGTGGGCAAGAGATGTGGTGCGAGATGCCCACTTTTTGGAAGAAGGGATTGAGTTTCTCATATTCTCCCCCTCAATCTGTTTGCATAGCAATTATCTTTCTATTGAATTGTCGTTCAACTAGATTTTGAAAATTCTGAAAGACTTGAAAGACTTCAGATTTCTTTTTGAGAAGATAGATCCATGTATACTTGCTATAGTCATCGATGAAACTTACATAGTATGAAAAACGACCAACAGAAGTGGGTGCCTTTCCCCACACATCGGAGAAGACAAGTTCTAGAGGTGAAGTGGACACACTAGTAGATCTATAATAAGGAAGTTGATGACTTTTTGCTTGTTGACATGCATCACAAATAGACTCAACACTAGACTCATTTGAATGAGGAAGCTCAAATTTGCTAAGGACACGTTGAACAACTTTAAAAGAGGGATGACCCAATCGATCATGCCACCTTGTAGCTGAAGGCTTGGTGGCGCTAAGAACTTGTTTATTTTGGCTTGATGATGATGACACCAACGGATAGAGACCACGAATGCATCTACCCTTAAGAAGTACCTTCTTCGTTTCCTGATCCTTCACATAAAAATGCCACGGGTGAAATTCAACAAAGACATTATTATCTCTTGTAATTGACACAAGATTTTTGGTGGCAGAGGGAACATGAAGAACATTGTGAAGGTGTAAGGTTTTGGATGGGGATTCAACAAGTGCATGACCAACATTAATAATGTGCATACCTGTCCCATTAGCCGCATGGATCTTCTCGCGACCATTGTACTTCTCCTTCATGGTGAGCTTTTCGAGCTCACCAGTGACATGGTCGGTGGAGCCAGAGTCACCGTACCAGTTGGTGTCGATACCGTAGGAGATGGCGTTTGCGCCTCTCTCTTCTTCTTCCTCCTCATCTTCGGAGTAGAGATGCCAGCACTTCCAGACCGGGTGGCCTGGCTTGCCGCAGATCTGGCAGATGATGCGGTCGTCCTTGGCCTTGCCGTCGCCTCTGCCACGACGACCGTTGCCGCCTCCTCCTCCTCCTTGCTGTGGGCGCCCTTGGCCACGGCCATAGTTGTAGCCGCGACCATCTCCACGTCTGCGAGGTGCACCCCGGCCACCCCGACGGCCACCACGTCCACGAGTTGCGGCGTTGGCGGAGGAGTGCCCACCGTCCATGCTGACGCCAAGCATCTCCATGTGGTTGTCATAGGCAGTCACCTGCGCAAAGAGGTCACTCACCATGATCTTATGTGTGGGGTTGGCTCCAATGGCGGCGAAGATGGGGTTGTATGGGTCATCGAGCCCTGCAAGAAGGTACTCAACGACCTCGTCTTCTTCAATCTTGCGACCCGCAACTGCGAGTTCATCAACGATGGCCTTGACCGCAACAAAGTACTGCGGCGTTGTCTTCCCCTCCTTCTTCGTATTCGCCAGCTTGACGCGGAGCGTGGCGATCTGGTGCGGGCTGTCTTGGCGAACATCCCCTTGATCGCCGCCCAGACAGTTGCCGATGTCTTCATCCCGATGCAGGATATCATGACCTCCTTGGAGAGAGAGTTCAGCAGATAGGAGATGACGTTTTGGTCCGTTTGCATCCATACCTCATAGGCCGGATTGACCTGCTCGATGTCCTTGCCTCTGTCATCTTTTGCGGCGATCTTTTCCTCCGTCTCCTTGTGAGATCCATCAAGGAATCCCATCAGACCACGACCACGTACGGCCGGCAGCACCTGCGTCTCCCATAGCAGGTAGTTTTCTCTCGTGAGTTTCTCGGTGGTTCCTTGGCTCGGAAGGGGATTGGCCATGGCGACTGCAGAGGTTGAGCAGCTCATGGTTTTCTAGATGTATATTTGGTGGAAGAGTGGCTCTGATACCATGTGATGTTTTGGGTTTAACGATACCTTTGCCTCGGTTCATTTCCGTGTTAATATAGGCAGATGCCTCGATGGATTACAACAGAGGGGGTTACGTGATGGAGAGATAAGCGGAATCGATCGTGATCTTTATCTTAGATCTGATCGTTACAAGTAGTAGATAAAACAAACTCTATGCTTATCTCAACAGCACGTACACGCACGCAATACATTCGTTATACACGCACGTTCTATCACGTTGTTTGACAATCACCAATACATAATCAGAAACTGCAATTGTTTTCTAATCAGCAAAAACATTGTGGTACGATTGATGGGCGTGAGGGCATCATCCCTTCTACCCACCTCCGCACACGAGCAGTTACCAGCGCGAGGAACGCTTGATGATGGCGTCATGCATGCGAGGGACAACATGTAGTCGGCGACAACTATTAACAAAACACATCTACTATGGTTTAGTACCTAGCTAAGGGGAGTTCGATCCCATCATGGGATGCGATCCGATCACGGTGAGGAGAATCCCGTTGCGTTCATGCCGGGAGCTTCATGGCCGCGGCAACCGACACCAGGTTGCTACTCAGCGCTCAGTGTAGCTGCTGGTACTATTCTTGTCGCCGACGCCCCACTACATGCAACTTCTAGTTGTGCCTCCGTCGCTGGTCTTTGAAGTTCGCGGCGGCTAGTCATTTGTGGGATTGGTAGGGAGGCGGCGGGGGATGCGGGGCAGTATATGAGCTCATCCCTGGGCTCCGAAGGCCCATTTGGTCAGGCTGGCTGATGTAGGGTTGTGGCAAGGACGGCGATGACATGGACCTAGGGCCCACCTGTCATTCCTCTCATCTTCTTCTCCTCCCTCTCTCTTCTCTTGTATTCTTCTTCTTCTTCTTCTTCTAGCAACCGCTCTCCCTGCCCCTTCTTGACCTCCGTCGTTAGCCGATGACCTCCGCCTCATTGCCCGCATCTCCCTTGTAGATGAAATTGAAGACAAACTGTGTTGGGGATATGCTAAATGAGTATCACCATAGCATGTCTCTAATCTGGCTAACATGGGTGGCCCACAGTTGGTAGCAAGGCCTATGGCTTGCTCGGCGGCCTAGTTAGACGGATCTAGAAGGGAGGCCCATGTCGGAAGAAGGAAGGCTGCGGTGTAGTTACCGATCAACCCGGAGCCTTGGAGTACAAGACAACAAGACTAGTTATAGTTAGTATTAGTGTAGGACTCTGTAACCTGTCCAACAAGGTCCTTTCCCTGTAACCCTAGGTTCTGATGCCTTTATAAGTCGGGCCTATGGGAGCCTTTAGGGCACATCTCATAACACCTCGCACAACGAACCGATCTCTGTAACTCGGCGTATTGCCATTATAGTGATTTATAGCAGGAGTAGGGTTCCGCCACCGCTGTGGGACCAGAACCTAGGTAAGCTGTGTTACCTCGTACCCGTCAACTCATCGCCTTCCCCCACCTCTCTAAACACGCTCTCTGAGGACTCCTCCATGGCATACTCGTCGGCAATACCAAGACAGTTGGCGCCCACCGTGGGGCAAGGGGCGCTTCGAGCTCTCTTTAAGAATTCAGGAAAACAAACTAACCTTGTACACCGGGCAAGGTCCAATCTCTTCGTGGGAATCAGCAACACTATGGCCATTGGACATGTTCTCTTCTCCAACAACATTTCGATCGCCCCCGTGATGAGTTCTGGATCTTAGCGAAGTCGAACCCCACCCGCTGCTCCATTGTTCCAATTAGGACATCCATCTCTTCATCGGCGAAACCGACTCGGATCAAACTCCTAGGAAGTCGGACACGCGTCAAGGCCCACATGGACCGCCTATGTGCATGACATGTTCGCAGAAGGATCGGGCTCAGATCTCTCTTCGGAGTTTGTCGGCTTAGGTCGGAACAAATCAAGGCCCACCCAAACCGCCCCGTGCAGGATATAATGGTGGAAGACCCCCTCATATTCGCTTGGCTTCCCCAACTGTTAGAGAAGCGAAGGTTGCACTTTGTTGGCATCGTCACCATCTTCGATCCGGCTCGCTGCATTCAAAGGTCGGAGGAATCCCCACGTGAGTACCTCGCCAGATGGTTAAGGGTGAGTGAAACACTGGCGGAAGATTGTACCGATGAGCTAGTGTACCACTTCGTCTAAGGACTCACACCCGACACCCTTCTCCGGCATTAGGAGGCGACATGCCATCGACTTACTTACTCTCAACGAGATGATCGCAACTGTTAACAGTTTCCCTGATGCCGATGAGGAAGCCAAGGCTAACATTGCCGCCGTAGCCGGAAAGACCAAGCCCATTGGTCACGCAGCTTCCGGATCAACCTTTACATCGACAACACCAACACTAATTCTGATTCAGTGCTAGAGGCACTCTATGCCAACATCAGCATGGATGGCGGTGGTTCATCGGCCAACTCGGAGGAACTCGAGACTACCATGAGGGAGATCGAGAAGGATTTCGAGTAGGAGGAGCGTGTCGAGCAAGCCGTCACTTCTCGCTAGGTACTAGTGGCCATCAGGAACGTGATGGAAGAAAGACCAGGGAGCCAGAAGAGCTCCGCCAACAGCGCACGATACCAGAACCACGGTGGCCAATGGTAAAAACATTGTTGATCCTCCGGGTCCAGTAAAAGCCAGGCCCCCTCCGGCTATTCCCCCATAGCACTCACAGGAACTCACCCCAAGGCCCAGTGCTGCCAACCAAACAAACCTACCACCTCTGCCATCCACATCAGCGGCTGGCAACCCCTTGGTTACTCCAGCCGACAAGGTGATCTATGGCGAGCTCCTGGTCGAACCGCTAATGGTTGCCCATATACGAAACATTACACAGCTTGATGAGAAGCGCCAGGAAATCCTCACGGAGGCCAAGTGCATCACAGAGTAGGGCGCTTAGATGGACATGGATCTGACCAAGGCACAACAATCGATCAAGGCGGCACGAGCAATGGAGACCGAGTACAAGTAGCTGCTTAGGCAACACAAGGCAAAGAAAGCTCTGACTCACATCATTGGTGATCCCGGTGTCTGACGCAACTTGGGTTAGGCTCCGTCCAAATCAACAAAAGCTATCCCTACATCGATAAGGCTAGGAAGCAAGTCATTCCAACCCTCGCCCTCAACATGGTCGTCGCCAAAAACTTACTCGAGCAGGACCGATCACTTGCAGCAGTGGATCAGGTCTACGACCTTGTCGCCAAGGTTATCAAGCAACAAGAGAAGGCTACCTCTCAGAGGCTCGAGTCCAACCTGGAGTTTTGTCAGTCTAGCATGAACAACCACCGCAAACCAATATCTCCTCACGATGTCGGATCTCACATAGGTTCCACGGAATGAAGAGGAGGGATGCATGCAACAAGACTGATGCCATTCCAGTATCCTCCGGCAATGGAGACAAGGCTCACCCCCGTCGCTCTCCACCACCCCCTCAGTCCCGACATCGTGATGACCCACAACTGTGCCACAATACAAGAATGCCACCCCCTAGATGCCCTCAGGGCGGAATCATTATACGTGACCAGTGATAGCAGCCTCGGTATGATGGAGAGCGCAGACATACATAGTAGCAAATCATACAAGGAAGCCCCGCGTCCGACAAGCAACTACGACAGGCATGACGACTCGCGTGGAGGGAGTAGCAAGAAGGCTAACCCACCGTCTCCACCACCACCGTCACCACCCAACAACCACCATGGCGAAGGATCGTGCAGGTCTCACAACTCGCGCCACAACTCTCCCCCATGGCGGAGATCAGCAAAAGCAACAACCAGAGCCGTACGATGCACGTTTGTGCCTTGATAGGATCCATGAAGCCCAGGAAGAGCCATACCTAGGGCCACAACCTACCCCAGGGGCCTCTGGATTGATAAGACTACCAAGGCCTATGACGACACTACTAGGCTAGCTACGTGGTTGCAGGACTACTACGAAGCGATACAAATCACGGGGGGAAACCCTAACATCGTCGTCAAGTACCTCCCACTAATGCTCTCCGGCATCTCCCACAATGAATCGAAGATTTGCCGGAGAAATAAATCTGCAGTTGGTTGGATATGCATGAAACATTCACCAAGAACTTCGAGGGTACGTACAAACGTCCCTGCACCATCGGTGAGATATATTGGTGTGTACAAGAGAAGGACGAATCGTCTCGAAACTACCTATCCTGCTGGCTCGACATGAAAAATTCATGCGTGGGAGTACACGATAATAAAACTGCTATGGCCACCTTCATCAACAGTCTAGAAAGGGGGTCTCTGCTCCGGCATACGCTGAAGTGCACTCATGACAAGGGCAAGCTTGACCTGAACGCAATTATTGCCAAGGCTAGTGAACTTGCCGCTGCCGACGATGATGCGCGCGGGTCCTTACCTGTAGTGGCTATCCCAACCAAGCCAAAAAGAATAATAATAACAAGCGAAATAATCTTCCAGAAGACAAGCAAACAACCGACATGGTCGCCATGACTTTCGCTGGCAGAGGCGAAGGAGGACAACATGGTCATGGTAGGGGGATGGCCGTGGATAGCAGCGGAGTGATTCTACGCCCGCAGCACCCTGCGTTCCCCATATGTACGAGGAGTACCGTGATATGCCGTGTTTCGTCCATCTTGACACAAATGGTAAAGCCACTCATACCAATCGATAGGGCAAGTTTGTCAACGACCTCAAGACCCTGAGTCCGGCTACAAGCGAAGTCAGAAGAATAGACCATGCGGAAAGGGCAAGGGAAAGAAGGAGGAAGAGTCCAAGGATTTAGATTACATGGATGAAGACGTGGACCCCAAACCCACCGACAAGGCGATAGCAAGGGTAAAAATCCCTATGAGAAGAAGGCTCCAGTCTACCACACCTTCCTTGGCACCCCCACCATCTAGGCCCATAAAATCTCTCTGGGGATACTGATGGCCACCCTCCCTGTAGTTCCCCAGTATGTGAAGTGGTTGGATATTCCTATTACTTGGGACACAGAGGATCACCTAGACCTCATCCCAATAGAGAACCAGTATGCCATGGTCATCAACCCACTAATTGATGGTAGCGAGTTCACCAAGTGCCTCGTGGACAGTGGAAGCAACATCAACATTATGTACCTTGATACGCTACACAAGATGAACTTGATGGAGACCCAGCTAAGGCGGAGCAACACCATATTCCATGGCATCGTTCCTGGCCAACAAGCCTAGTCCCTTGGCTGCATCACCCTTCCAGTCGCCTTCGGTGATGTTAATAATTACCGCCAAGAGCGCATGGCCTTTGAAGTGGTGCCCTTCAAGATTATGTATCACGTCATATTTGAACGTGACATATTTCAATCCTTCCACGCCAGTCCATGCTTCGTCTACAACAAGCTCAAGATACCCGGACAAAATGACATCATCACCATTGCTGGAAGATTCAACAAGGCAAGGGAGTGTGAGCTGAGTGAAGACGCCTTCACTGAAGCAGTCCTCTACGGTGAAGAATTCAAGGAGATCCAGCACCAGGTCAACACCTCGGAGATGCCGGCTTCGAAGAAGCAGATTTCTGACTCCAAACCTGCCTTCAAGTCTGCCAGCAAGACCAAGCAGGTGGAGCCTGTGGAAGGAGATTCCTCCAAGACCTCCGCCATTGGCACGAACCTAGATCCCAAATAGGAAAGCGCGCTCTCCGAGTTCCTTCGTGAGAATAGGGACATCCTCACTTGGCAACCCACCGACGTGAAAGGTGTACCTGGGGAACTTGCCGAGCACAACTTAAACACCGATCCTAAAGCAAAACTGGTGAAACAACCTCTACAACGCTTCGGTGATGAAAAACAATGAGCCATAGGCAAGGAGCTAGCTAGGTTACTTAAGGCTAGTTTTATCCGAGAAGTTATTCACACCTAGTGCGTGGCCAATCCTGTACTTGTCCCCAAAAGGGAACCAAAGAATTAAGAATGTGCGTTGATTACACCGGCTTGAACAAATCATGCCCAAAGGATCCGTTTGCCTTGCCTCGTATTTACCAAGTCATTGACTCGACGACTGACTCTGAAGTTTTGTGTTTTCTAGATGCATACTTAGGATACCACCAAATCAAGATGCGAAAGTCGGACCAATTGGCCACTTTGTTCATCACACCTTACGACACATACTGCTACGTGACGATGCCCTTTGGGCTGAAAAATGCAGGTGCTACATACCAGCGGATAATGCATCATTGCCTACATGACCAAATAGGTCGCAATGTACACACTTATGTGTACGACATCGCGGTAATGTTAAAGAAATCAAATGACCTCATTGCTAACTTGCAGGAAACCTTCGATAACCTCCAGAAGTAGAACATGATGCTCAACCCCAAGAAGTGTGTCTTTGGGGTCCTAGCCGGAAAATTGTTGGGATTCATCGTTTCACATCGTGGAATCGAGGTCAACCCGGAGAAGATCAAGGCCATCCTCGGCATCAAACACTCGACATGCTTGAAGGACATCCAACGGCTCACAGGCTGCGTTGCAGCAGTAAGATGGTTCATCAGCCGACTTTGAGAGAAGGCAATGCCGCTCTACAAGTTGCTCAAAAAGGCAGACAAATTCATATGGATGGACGAGGTGGATGGAACGCTTCAGGAGTTGAAGAGAATACTCTCCTCCGCACCAATACTTGCAGCACCGGAGTCAATGTTAGTATACATGGTGGCTACCAACCGGGTTATCAACATCGTCGTCGTGGTGGAGCGTCAGGAGCCAATGCACGAGCATGTAGTTTAGCGACCAATTTACTATGTGAGCAAGGTCTTGACGGAATCCAAGCAGTGTTACCCACACTACTAGAAGTTAGCTTATGGAGTTTTCCTTGCTTCACGAAAGCTAAGGCATTATTTCCAGGAGCACCCCATTATAGTAGTGAGCAAAGCCCCACTGTCTGACATTATCAACAATAGTGACACTACAAGAAGGGTGAAGAACAGTGGCATAGAGCTTGCTGCCTTTGAAATCACCTACAGGAGGCACAACACTATCAAATCACAAGCATTGGTGGATTTCATCACAGATTGGACAGAACTGCTAGAAGATACTCCTATGCCAGAGCCGGAGTTTTGGGTCATGCACTTTGATGGGTCCAAGTTACTAAATGGCTTGGGGGCTGGTGTATTGTTGCAATCACCAACATGAGAGAAGCTGCAGTACGTCCTGCAGATCCACTTCAATGCTACCAACAACATGACAGAATATGAAGCTCTCATTCATGAGCTTCGTGTGGCCAAGGATATTAGCATCAAGCGCATAGTTTGTTGTGGAGATTCCGACTTGGTTGCCCAACAGGTGGCTGGCACCTAGAATTTGCGGAACCCTATGATGGCGGCATATCGAGATGAAGTAGACGAGATAGCCAAATGCTTCGATGGTTACGAAGTTAAATACATCAAAAGGGAGGATAATGAGGCAGTAGATCCACCGTCTAAGCTTGGATTGGCTCGCAAACCAATTCCACCTGGCGTTTTCCTCGAGCATCTACGGACACCATCTGTGAAAGGGCAGACCTCGACAATCCGGATAGAGTAGATTCATTTGTTAACTCAGTTATAGTGACCTCTCTAACTTGGATGAAAATGGTCATGGACTACCTTCAAGACGGAACACTGCCCGCTAATGAATTTGAAAGCCGGTAGATAGTACGCGGAGCAAAGGGCTATACCATAATAGATGGTCATTTGTACAAACGAAGCACCACATGAGTATTCCTACGGTGTGTCTCCCAGCAACAAGGTATGGAAATCCTTAGAGAGATACAACTTGGAGATTGCGGGCATCATGCCGCTCCCCGATCGTTTGTCTCCAAAGCCTTCTGACATGGATTCTACTGGCCAACCGCCAAGGCAGACGCTGACAAGCTGGTGCATACTTGTATTGGATGTCAGTTCTATGCAAGGCAGCCACATGTTCTAGCTGAAGAATTGCGAACAATACCAATCACTTGGCCGTTTGCGGTCTAGGGGCTTGACATGGTTGGTCCCTTAAAGACGACACCTTGTGGGTTTACAAATCTGATAGTTGTAGTGGATAAATTCACTAAATGGACTGAAGCTGAACCCATTAGAAAGCTTGATGGGGTAATAGCCCTGAAGTTTGTCCGGGATCTAGTGGTGAGATTTGGTCTCCCGCATAGCATCATCACAGACAATGGCAGCAAGTTATCACTCGAAGAAGTAGAGGCTTAGTGTCACGATAAAGGTATCCGCCTTGACTTAACATTGTGGCACACCCACACTCTAATGGTCAAGTTGAAAGGGCCAATGGACTAATTATGCAAGGAATCAAGCCACGCTTAGAGGCATCGCTACATAGAGCAGCTGGAGCCTGGGCGGAGGATTTACCATCTGTCATCTGGAGTTTACGAACAACACCCAACAAATCTACCGGCTTGACCCCTTTCTTCATGGTCTATGGAGTAGAAGCATTACTACCATCTGACATCCTCCACGATGCGCCAAGAGTCGCTGCCTATGATGAAGATGGCGCTGAAGAATCCAGATGCTTATCTGTGGACCTGCTCGAGGAAGAACACGTCTTGGCGTGCCAGAGATCCACCATCTACCAGTAGAAGCTACACAGCTACCATAGTCACCGTGCTAGGAATCGCTCGTTTAAAGAGGGGGATCTGGTGCTTCGCCTCAAGCATAAAAAGTCACACAAACTATCCCCACCTTGGGAAGGACCGTTTGTCATAAGCAAATCACTGCTCAGTGGTTCTTATTACCTTGCTGATATTTGCGAGTTGAAAGATAGGCTAGGAAAAGATTGCAAGCACAAGCGACATGACCACGATGATGATTATTTGGAGACTGATCAGCCATGGAACATAGCACGAATATGCCATTTTTACACTTAGCATATTTTATAGTATGTAATAAGTATCTTATATGATTAATGAAATAAAGAATTTGGTTCACTCATATTTCCTGAGTATTTTACCTCCTTTAGTGTTCATTTTTGGATATTATAAACCCTTTATGCGCAAGTCTGCATTTGCACTTGTCAAAATTTCGCCTACGGGCATTAGCTTAAGTTTTCTGTTCTATACGTTTTTTTCGTTTTTATGTGGATTCCGGAGTAGTGACATTTCGACACTCAAATCCAGTGATTTTGTTCTTAGGTTCTTGACGGTGCTATTAAGCATCATCACCTGAGGATATAGTTCTGTGTTGCGAGTCTTTTGTCTCATGAAAGGTCAAGAATAAGAACCAGAATAATGGATAAGCCAACACTTGCTTAAAAATATATACATGTCGGACATAGATAAGTAGAAGGAGGCTTGTAGCCAAGTTTTCTTCCTTACTTCTACATTGTTTTTTGCATACATACAACAATTGCAGAGACACATTTAATACAACAAAGTGTTTTATGGCTCTACTGCAGGTGACTTTGATGCTGCATCATTAGCAACAAGAGAAGTAGCCTTGGACATATCATCAAGGTTAGAGACGGTCCTAAAGGAGGAATTTAATGTCGATTGATCGTCGTCCATCTCCTTGGCAGGCATGAAGACATCAACCGTGACTAGCTTGGCAACCTTGGTATCGTAGCTGACGAGGGAATTCCAGATATGGTTATCAATCTTGTTGCCTTCCTCGTCAATCTTCGGCATACTAGAGGTCACCAAATCTATGTCGGCATCATCATAGTGTGCTTTCACCAAGGACAAGGCCATCCTAGCGCCAGCCTGAATGGAGGATGCTTTCCAACACTTCACCTTCTCAGGGGCTCGACGGAGGATTTCTGAGTACTTGGCGATAGAATATGCCTCCTTGATGTTGATGTCCAGGGACTGGGCTATCTCCTTAGCCTAGGTGATGGCAATTTTGATGAAGTTATCGGCAAGAATCATGCATTCCTTTGAATCCGAAGCATCTTCACCCATATTGGTTAAACCAAGGGGGCTGTGTTTTTGTAAGAGACAAAGGTCATGAGTATTGCAATAGTATAAAATTATCCGACTTACAGAATTTGAGAAAATACGGAAGAATGTTACCAAAGATGTTGGTTTTATCCCGATGGCATGTCTCTGCCAAGATGTTGTGCTCCTTCTCAAGTTTCCTGTACGTCTCAAGGCTCCGAGTATTCTGCTATGCAGCAGCTTGATTCCGTTCCTTGAGATCTTCAATTTCCTTCTTCAGGCGCACCATCTCGGTGTTTGTAGATTCTTGCATGGCCTTCATCGCTGCTTCATGCGCCTTGACAACATCAGTCATGTCTTTCTTCAGGATCTTGTTCTCATCATCCAATTCTTGGATGTGCTTGGATTGTTCAACAATGCTTTTGGACTTGGCAACAACTTCTGCAAGTCGGAACAATAAAGCATTATGAGTATTCAGAAGAAATAGCTACAAATAATGGATCAAGGAGATGTCGGAAGAGAACATACGCTTGTTGTTTTTGATCTATTCCTTTATAGTGCTTGGATCTGCTTGGATTGTTCAACAATGCTTTTGGCCTTGGCAACAACTTCTGCAAGTCAGAACAATAAAGCATTATGAGTATTCAGAATAAATAGCTACAAATAATGGATCAAGGAGATGTCGGAAGAGAACATACGCTTGTTGCTTGTTGTTTTTGATCTGTTCCTTCAGAAAGGCTATTTTACCCTTTTCAAGATCCATCTCCTTTTGCAGCTTTGCAAACCTATCATTGGCAGCCTTCCTCCAATTATTCTCATTCTGCATAAGGAACATGCATAGCTTTCTCTAGAGCATCTAGCCAGGACTTCTTCAATTTTACCTAGAAGCTCGAAGGCTACAATATTAGATTTTAACCTATGTATGCTTTCTCTTAGAGTACCTAGCCATAATTACTCATTCTACCTAGAAACTCAAAGGCACACTATCAAGTTTTACACTTAGTTCCTTTTGGAGTACTCATGCCAATAACTTATGGTTTTCCGCCTAAGATCTCAGGGGCTACCGTGGGATATATTATAAAGTGAAATGTAAAGATCGAAGACTCACAATGCAAATGATCTTGAGATTGTTTGCTGCAGTGGCGTATGCATCATGGAAGGTCTTAGAATTTTTATAAATAACATCTGCTTGTTGGACAAGATCATCCAGACTTAACATCGGAGGAGTCAGAGGCATAGCAGACGCGCCAGCCAAGGTACTGATGAAGCTCTAGTCATCTTTTGTGCTACCATAGCAGTTGATGGCATAGAATTTCCCGGCTTGTTTGCTGCTACTGCATCTGCTCCTTTCGCCAGTTGCTTCTCTTCTTCAATGGCATCCTTAGCCGGAGCTTCATCCATTTGAGAGGAAGTGCTCTTCTGCATCGCTTGACCACTAGGAACGATGTCCATGCCGGTAGAACCTGAGACATCTTGATTAGGAATGATGTTTGTCTCCTTGTTGGAGGTCTTAGGTGCAATGGGGGATGAGGGTCCAGTGGAGCCTGAGGCAGGCTTGGCGATAGGAGTTGGGGGAGCAACAACGGGGGAGGACTTGGTCAGCATCTCACAAATATTTTTGGAACCTCCAACATCTTGGAGGTACGCTTCAGATTAACACCAGATCTCTTCCTGAGATGTACGAAGTATAAGTATGGGAATTGAGTAGGTACAAAACAAAGTTGGAGAAGAAAAGTACTTACACCACAACAAGTGCCTTGGTTAAATGGATGTTGGTGGACTTCTTCTTTGCCTCTAAGACAGTAGTGGATTTCTTGGAGACTCCACTCTCCAGTTTCTTCTTCTTCTTCTTGCGCTCGACAACAACGTCAGAGGTGGAGCTCTTCTGCTTTCGTGTTGCCGGAGCTAGATGATCCTTGGAGGCCTCATCATCGGACAAGACGTGCACATCCTTCAATTTTGGATCGTAAACTTGAGCGGCCATGTCCTCCTCGGCCAAGCTCGCCAGCTGATGAGATAGAAACATGTTAGATGATTGATGCATTCAAGACAGAGAACTTAGAGTATATACAACAACAATGAAGGAAACATGGTTACCTCTAGGCATTTATTGCATTCGTACATGTTGAAGGTGATAGCAAAGCCTCGCTTCCTGTCTTTCACCTTGACAAGGTCCTTAAGCCGGAGATTGATGGAGTCACTAGAGAAGTTGTCCTTAGAAATCCGAATTGGGTTTGTCTTCTCCTTGGTGTACTCGTGCATCAACTTGGTGCGGTGCTGCAGAGGTTGGATCCGCCTTACAAACCAACACATGGCTAGGTCCAGGCCAGTCAATCCTTCGTCTATCAGCCACTCTATCTGCCTAATAGCACGGGAGGCTTTAGCGCCAGAGGGAAGAATGGTGGGGGACCTCCAAGTATTGGCCTCGGCGGCAGCCCCATCGACGGAGTCAGGATACAAGGTATGTCGGTCGGCCAGAGGGATGTCTAGGCCGTAGAAATATGTCCTTTGCTAGTTCTTGCAAGACCCATGGCCGACGATGTCGGGGAATCGCTGGCCAGGATGGATCTTAAACTAATAGTTCCGCAGTTCCGAATTTCATCCTTGGAATCTCCGGACTCTCTCTTCACAGTGAAAAAATAAATAAACAGATCTAACCTAGGCCTAATCCCTAGGTATCCTTCGCACAAAGCTGCGTAATTGCTAAGTATCAGGATGCTATTGGGAGAGAGGTTATGAGGAAGAACCTAGAAGTGTCTCAAGACCTCAAGGTAGAAGTCGGAAACTGGGAAGGAAACACTGCGTACCAGCTGTGCTCTGAGGTAGACATTCTCTCCATCTTTGGGAGAGTGGATGACCTCGCCTGCCGGCGCCAGCCGCCAGACCAATCCCTCCGTCTAAGGGTTGCATCCCTTAGTGACAAGCTCCTTCAGGTTCTTCGCAAGAAGGTCATGGCCCCTCCACACTCCCTTGTGGGAGTTAGCCTCCTCCTCCACGACTTCGAGCGTCGCCCTTTTCTGGTCATCTCCGGTGGTTTGCACCATAGAGGAGACAGGAACCACACCCCTCCGGTGGGATGGAAACTCCCTTGGATGGTTCCTTGGAAACCTCGGGATCCGTCGTTGTCGATGGGATGCTGCTACTACTCGCCATTGTATTGGATTGGAAGAAAATGAAGATGGGGTTTGCTCTGTTAGGGTTTTCTCGCTAGGAGCTCGAAGAGTCGTGCAACAAGAGGAAGAAGACGACATGAGGGAGAATGCAGATAAAAGAATAGTCTTTGGACACAATAACTATTTATAACCCCTATCATCAAGATTCACGTGCAGGAGATCTAACGGTCACAACATTGATAATGTGTGTCCAAACATGCGCGATAATTCGCCATGTCCCCCGTTTGCCGCTTAATGTTTCGAATTTACACGCGGGAACATCGCTAATGATTAATCGCTGCCATATGTGAGTTTCGAGGAAACGTAGGCTATAGCCTATGTCACCCTACTAACGGTGGCAGGGGAGTAGTCACGTCTGAAGATTCCACTGTAGGCGAATACTATCCGACTATGGAAGGGAAGACTAAAGACTTGAAGATTTTCCGCCTTACATACTAAAGACGGAGAAGATTGCAGGGTTCTTTGGGAATACTTCGAGATGTTGCTTGAGAGCATTCAATGTTAAAGGGAAAGACGATGCAAGATCTCAAATTCCTCTGAGGGCTACTGTTGGGGATATGCTAAATGGGTATCACCATAGCATGTCTTTAATCCGGCTAACCAGGCTGGCACATAGTTGGTAGCAAGGCCTATGGCCTGCTGGGCAACCTAGTTAGATGCATCTGGAAGGGAGTCCCATGTTGTAAGAAGGAAGGCTGCGATGCAGTTAGCGACCAACCCGGAGCCTTGGAGTATAAGACACGAAGACTAGTTAGTATTAGTGTAGGACTCTGTAACCTGTCCAGCAAGGTCCTTTTCCTGTAACCCTAGGTTCTGGTGCCTTTATAAGCCGGACCTATGGGAGCCTTTAGGGCACATCTCATAATACCTCGCACAGCGAAGCAATCTCTGTAACTCGGCGTATTTCCATTATAGTAATTTATAGAAGGAGTAGGGTTTCGCCACCGTTGTGGGACCTGAACCTTGGTAAGATGTGTTACCTCATACCCGTAAACTCACGCATTCCCCCACCTCTCTAAACACGCTCTATGAGTACCCTCCATGGCATACTCATCGGCAATACCACAACATCATGTGCAACAGATCGTCCGGGGGTTGTGGATAGGGTTTCAGGAGAAATCCTTGTCGGCTTGCCCGACACCAACACGGTGCCACCCTCGGGTGGCACCATTCCTTCCTGGAGGGCATTGTGGCTACCCTATCTACTTCCCTCTATGTGCTGAGGGAAACCCTAGGACCAGTGTTCTGGTCCGAGCAGCAGTGTCATCGCTTTCCTTCTTGAAGGTGTTGCCTGGTGCTTGACAACTCGGTGCTAGGAGCATGGTGGTAATTCTCCAGAGGGCGCAGCGGTTGCGGGTCATCTTTGTTTAGTTGATCTGCCTCTATCTCCATTTTATTTATTTTTGTTTTGTTTTCTGTGGGCGTGTGTTTGCTGCTGCCCCAACATTGTCTTTATTTTCGAGACTATCATGGTTGTATGGTGTGATTGCTATATTAATATAGTGGGGCAAAAGACTATTTCGAGAGTGTTTTTTGGTTATGTCCTTACTGTGTGTCGGCTAGCAATCTTACTTTAGCCACAATTTGACTGAAATATTTTTCTGATTATGTGTCCACTTATGCGAGTCCATGTTTTATCCATTTTTTATATGGAACACTTGTATTCCATTAAGAGCTAGTCACCAAACATGTTAAATAATTAGGATAGCTCGATGTCCACAACATATGGTGATGCAGCCTGTCCTACGGACGTCCCTACATCTACACCACCAAGTCCCCCAAGTGGACCAATGACTCGCGCCCGCGCTAAACTCCTACAAGCTAAGGTTAACTCGCTCCTCTCCTCGTGTGACTTTGATACACCTTTGGATGGCTTGCTACTTTATGCAAATACTCTATGCATTCTCAACTATGAATCCCCAACACATCACCAAGCCCCCACAAATGAAGTACAAGGAGGAGGACGAGAAGAAGCTGCTGCTGAAGCTAACACACTGGAGTCTCCGGAATTTAAGACCAGAATCTCTAGACCGCTACACCGGAAACTCCGGCCGGTCTCCGGACCAGCCTCCGGACTGAGGCCTGGGGACATTCTGAACATCCCTCTAGAGATAGACCGGAATCTCCGGCCTACACCAGAATCTCCAGTCCTCTACACCGGAATCTCCGGACTGCATGTCGATAGGCATGTAAAGGCCTTTGGGACTTTGGCCCATGTACCCCCAAATTCATCTAGACTTTACCCTTTATTGCCTAAAGTACCCCTAAACCTGTGGCTGGCCTATATATAGTCCCCCACCTCTATTGTAAACCCTAGACTGGATATTGGAATTAGAAGACACCCTTGTAGATCTCTCTACTTCTTGTCTCATGCTCCTTTTCTAGAGGAGCACCAAATATCCCCCACCTTGTTGGAGTTTGAATTATGCCTCCCTCATTGTACAAGGACTTGGCATCGGAGTCCCTTTTCCAAGATGTCAAGATCTCACCAAGACTCCCCCACTCGATTCGAGAGAGAGATCTTCGCCCGACGTTGATCCTAGGGATTGCGCTGGACCGGTCGCTGCCGACATGAACTATTAGCTTGTATCGTGTATTTGCGTTAGTGTGTTCATCGTGTTCTTCGTGCGTGAGTTCGTGGTGTTCATACCCTCTCTCTTTCCCCCACACTTCCCCCTCGATTTCCACGGGAATTCGTGAAAGACCGGGCACCCACGAGGTTAGCCCTCAACATATTGGTATCAAGAGCTTTGTTGCTCACGAATTTCCCCTCCAATTTTTCTTCTATCCACCATAAATTCGAAATTCCCCAAAAAAGAGCCCCAGATTTGCCTCTGGATCAATCTCTTGATTTGGAGTGTTATTTGTGGTTTTAATCGAACCAAATCTTGGCTTAGGTGTTGGTCTAGCTTTATCCTACGTTTTCCTAGCCCAATTTGGCCAATTTTTCACGGATTTGAGGCCCCAAGGCATGGATTTCCACTCAAGAACACGAACAGTTCGAGCTGTGTCCCCACACCAGAGTTTCCGGCCCACGCAGACCGGAGTCTCCGGACCACACCGGAGTTTCCGGTCTGCATACACCAGAGTTTCTGGCCCCTAGCACCGGAGTTTCCGGCCCGGATGCCTGTTTTTGACTTTTGCCTCTTATCCACATTGGCTAATTTTCCTCTTATTTGTTTGTGTCCCGTGTGCGTGTCATCAACTAATAACAAGCTTCCGCATTAGCTACATCTGCGCTCATCAACACCACGACACCCGAACATCATCCCGCACCACCGACCGCAAGTTCATCATCACCAATGAAGGTATAATTTGGGTCACCTTGTTAACCCTATCTTCCTTTGTGTGTACCTATCCCACGAGAGTGGCTCATCTTGTGTTTGCTGGAGCATTGTGCATTTGTCCTTGGATATTGAGAGTGTAAGAGCAATAGCAAGAGTGACATGGTAGCATCAAGGGAGAGCAAAAAAGAAACAAAAAGAGAAAAGAAACAAAAGAAAAAGAGAAAAAGATACATAGAAAAAGAAAAATTGTCTCCCATAGCAAAAGAGAGTCTTAAGCTTGTAGGCAAGAGAAAAAAAAGAGCACCCAAGGCAATGCACAAATCCGTTGCTCATTTTTTCTCTTTGCAAACGGTCCACCGTCTCTCCTCGCATTGGCACGACAACCGAGCTTAGTCATCGCTAGGACATTTTATTGCTTATTTTCATAGTCATGTCAATCCCAATAATCTCCACATGTGTGTATGTTCTCTCTTGTGGTTTCTAGTTCGGTGCAATCCCCAAGGTGAGGTAAAAGGCTAGCACCACCATATTACACTTCCATATACAATCCTTGTGTGTTTGGCATGATGGATAGGCACGGTGAGTCGAGCCAACCACCTCCCCAAGAAGAAGAAAACCGTACATGACGCGTGTAAGCCACAACATCATCCGACATGAGTTTCGTGAACATTGCGAGGCTCTTAAGACGCGTCAAGATGAAAAATTCCGCAAGACTCAATCAGAGTTCAAGAGCATCGAAAACCGCTTCGATGGCCTCGAAAGACAAATGCATGCAGTGCAACACAACGTTGGCCATAAAAATGAAGTGCTCCAACGTTCCGTCGCCAAAACAAAATGACAAGCTTCACCTCCTCATCAACGGAATGAAAAACAACACAAGACCGTGTTCACGCGCATCAAGCACTTCAAGCTCATCGCGTCACCGTTCTCCTCTTTGCCAATATCCTCATCCAAGTGCTCCAATACACAATGACGCCCCCGGGTGGAAGATGGAAGCTTTTCACACTATGTACCTTCTCCACGGCACGCCGCCACATCAAGCTATGATGGTGATTTCTCCTCAATACCTCAAGAAAGACACGAAGGACACCGTCATCACACAAGGGCACTAGTGATCCAACAAGGCCAACCACAAGTGGAACCACGAGTACAACTTCAAGTCCAACGCCATCGCCCACGACACATACTCGACACCACAAGTGAAGACTTCAACTTGGAGGATCAAGCTTGTCATCATCATCATGAATGTCCATGCCGACACCATGGTCATCGTGAGGCGCCTCCTCCACCACATCAAGACATGGAGCGTCAAATTGTACATGTTGAGCGATGCCCACCACGTCATGAGGCTCAAGACCATGATCTTCGTTGTGAGGCCCAAGTGCCTAACCCGCAACACCAACCGAGGAACGAGCCTCCTCTTCGTCAACAACCGCATCAAGAGGCTCCACATACTCAACACCCTCGTGAGGCCCAAGCGCCTCAACCTTATCATCAACCGCGCCAAGAGCAAGAGCAAGCTCCTCAACAATGTCGTGAGAATGATGTTCCACCTTCCCAAAGTGAGGCTCATCAACCGCAAGTACATCAACAAGCTCACCATGCTCATCGCAATGATTGCATGGAAGATGAAGACCGTCACCATCATGGAAGCCATCGCCACCGTGACCGCAATGAGGAAGAAACCTTCTGTAAGCTCAAGTTCACGATGTGCAAGTTCACTGGTTCAAATGATCCCGAAGAATACCTATCATGGGCGCTCAAGGTCGACAAGATCTTCTGTATGCACAACTATATTGATGAGAAGATGGTCGCCATGGCTTCCCTTGAGTTTGATGATTACGCCAAACTTTGGTGGGAACAAGTTCAAGTCGCTCGAGAAGCAAGAGAAGAGCCTCCAATCACAACTTGGCATGACATGAATGCTCATATGAGATCCTGCTTTGTCCCTACGCACTACACGCATGATCTCTTCAACAAGCTACAATCGCTTAGTCAAGGGATAAAGACCGTGGAAGAGTACTTCAAGAAAATGGAGCTCAACATGATCCACGCCAACATTGATGAGCGCGAGGAGCAAACAATGGCACGTTTCCTCATCAGCTTGAACCATCCAATCAAGTGCATCGTCGAGTTTCAAAAATACAACGACATGGTTGAGCTTGTGCACATTGCAACAAAAGACGATCATCAAGTACAAGAGGACATCAAATACAACAATCCCAAGATGTACTTCACCTACAAGCAAGCTTCAACCGCTAGACCAATAACCTTCAGTGGAAGCTCCTCAAGTACCTCCAAGCCTTCCTTCAATCCCACACTTCCTCAAGGATGCCCTGCCATTCAACGGTGAATGCTACAAGTGTGGATGCAAAGGACACAAGTCGGCCGATTGTGGAAACAAGAAAGTATTGTTCATCCATGACAATGGCGATGGAGAATACTTGAGTGAGGAAGAATTTGATGCTAGAGTCAAAGAGGCAATGACAAGGCAACTTGTGGAAGATGACCAAGAAATCCTCATGTGTGAACATGATGCTAGTCCATCACTTATCATCACAAGGATCTTGACTACTCAATCCCAAGAACATGAAGATCAAAGATCCAACATCTTCCAAACTCGTGTTGGCATCAATGGGAAATCTATCAAAGTGATCATCGATGGAGGGAGTCGTCACAACCTTTCTAGCACCGAGTTGTGTGAGAAGATCAACCTCACCCTCCATCCTCATAAGCACCCCTACCATGTCGAATGGCTAAGTGACCAAGGGTCCATGAAGAGAAAGCACACCATCTCGGTAACATTCTTTATTGGCCCATACAAAGACACGGTGGAGTGTGATGTAGTCCCAATGACGGTTTGCCATATGTTGCTTGGTCGACCATGGCAATTCGACAAAGGTGATCTACATGATGGTCGCACCAATGTATACACCTTCAAGTGGCTTAACAAAACATGTGTTTTACAACCGATGACTCCTAGCCAAATAATTGTGGACATTGCAAAGGCTTTAGCGAGGGTGCAAACTACAACACGATCTTATGAGAAGATTGGTGAGCGAGAGAACCACCATATAGCGAGTGAGATCCACAAGCCTAACTTGAGTGGAAAAACTAAGAGTGTTCCTCTTACCACCAAAAGTGAGATGAGAGATGTGAGGAATAACCCATCCATCTTGCAGTACATTCTCATTTGCAAAGGACTAGCGCAAGGAACTAATGACTTGACAAATATTCCTCCCTCTTTGATGGCTATTTTGCAGGAATTCAAGGATGTGTTTCCCGAAGAGCTCCCTCATGGACTGCCTCCTCTTCGCAGAATCGAGCATCACATTAACCTCATACCGGGCGCACCTCTTCCAAACCGCGCCACCTACCGCACGAACCTGGAGGAGATGAAAGAGATCGAGCGTCAAATGAACCAACTCATCTCCGAAGGTTTGATCCAAGTAAGCACTAGTCCAAGTGCGGTACCCGCGATTCTTGTTCCAAAAATGGATGATACGTTGCGGTTATGCATGGACTGCCTTCCAATCAATGTTATTACCGTGTGTTATCGACATCCCATACCACGTCTCGATGACATGCTTGATGAGTTATGTGGAGCCACTATTTTCTCAAAAAATGATCTTCGTAGTGGTTACCATCAAATATGTATGGCGAAGGGTGATGAGTGGAAAACCGCCTTCAAGACCAAACTTGGTCTCTATGAATGGTTGGTCATGCCTTTTGGCTTATCTAATGCCCCATCCACCTTCATGCGCCTTATGAATCATATTTTGTGTTCACTCATTGGAAAAAGTGTTGTTGTCTATTTTGATGATATACTTGTGTATAGCAAGTCACTTGAGGAACATGTTACACATGTCAAGGAGGTCTTGCAAATACTTCAACATGAAAAGCTATATGCTAATATTCCCAAGTGTACATTTGCTAAAGACAAGTTAATTTTCCTTGGTTTTGTTGTTTCTTCCAATGGCATTGAAGTTGATGTTTCTAAATTGAAAGACATTCAAGATTGGACCATCCCCACAAATGTGAGTGAGCTTTGCAATTTTCATGGGTTGGCCGTTTTTTATCATCGCTTTGTGAAAGTTTTCTCTACCATTGCTTGCCCTCTCAACGAGTTGACCAAAAAGAATGTCACCTTTGTGTGGGGCAAAGCACAACAAAAAGATTTTGATGAGCTTAAAAAGAGGCTTACTAAAGCAACTCTTCTCACATTACCGGATTTCACAAAAACTTTCGAGATAGACTGTGATGCTAGTGGTATTGGTATTGGAGGAGTCCTTATGCAAAACGGACATCCTATTGCCTACCATAGGGATAAACTTGATGGCACACGCCTCAGTTATCCGATTTATGACAACTTTTTGCCTTAGTCCATGTCCTTCAAGTTTGGCAACACTACCTTTGGCCTAAGGAATTTATCATACATTCCGACCATGAGTCATTGAATATCTCAAAGGCCAAGCCAACTTGAGTAAGAGACACACTAAGTTGGTTGACTTCATGGAGTATTTTCCTTACATTGTCAAGTATATAAGAAGGGCAAATATAATGTAGTTGCGGATGCTTTGTCTCGCAAGCACACAAGCCTTCTTACTAGACTCGAAGTAAACGTGTTGGGTCTTGATGAAATCAAAACTTTGTATGCTCCCAACCCGTTATTTGGACCAATTTTCGCAAAGTTCTCCATTGACAAAGGAGTTGATGATTTCTATTTTCATAAGGGCTTTCTCTTTAAACAAAACTAGCTTTGCATTCCAAAGTCGCCTCTCTAACTTTTGCTTCTCCAAGAATTACATGGTGGAGGCCTCATGGGTCACTTTGGCTGTTACAAGACAGTGGACATGCTTTCCACTCATTTCTATTGGCCTGAGATGAAGCGAGACGTGGAGCGCTACATTCAACGATGCACGACATGCGTTCAAGCTAAGTCCAAGTCTAAACCCTTTGTCTTTATATGCCATTGCCTATACCTCATGCACCTTGGTCTGACATTAGCATGTATTTTGTTTTAGGTTTGCCTAGGTCTAATCATGGTCATGATTCTATATTTTTTGTTGTGGATCGCTTTTACAAAATGGCACATTTCATACCGTGCCATAAGACTGATGATGCTTCACATGTTGCCAATTTGTTTTTCAGGGAAATCGTCCGTCTTCATGGTGTGCCAAAAACAATCGTCTCCGACCATGACATCAAATTCATGAGCTACTTGTCAAAGACCCTCATGGCCAAGCTCGATATAAGATACTCTTCTCATCCTGTCACATCCACAAAACGATGGCCAAACCGAGGTCGTCAACTGAATCCTTAGAACTCTCCTTCATGTGTTGATCAAGAAAAACCTCAAGGATTGGGAGGAATGCATTCCCCATGCCGAGTTTGCCTACAATCGAGCCAAGCCTTAACAACCAAAATGAGTTGATATGGGGTGGCCCGATCTTCTCAAGAAGCACTTGTCGATGATGATAGTGGATGATAGGTAACCAGCGTGTAGCTATGATCTCTCCCGCTCGAACCCTGATGCCAATGCAACAGCTCTCGAACACTGTCGGATATTCATAACACCATGCTCTTGCGCTCGTAGCCGTCGACCACGAACGGTAGTTTGCAATCTACTAATTCCCAATGGAACAACAGATCACACTCAATTGCAGTAGTATAATTTGATCACAGGGTAATTATAGAGGTTCTTTAAAAGAAACAACTCGAAAATAGTTTAAACATGGTCTAAACCCTAACTAGGGGTCGTCCCAGGGCTTATAAGGGCGCCTGGGGCAGCTAGAATCCGAAACTAAACGCGTACGACTCAAACTGATACAAACCGACTCGGACCAGATTCGGTCGGCGAACGGACACTCCGGGTGGAGTGTGCCGGACAGTGCGATCTGGCCAGGAACTTCAGAGTTTCTGGGTGGTGTCTGGGTAGTGTCTGATCTGGCACACAGAATGTTCGCGCCAGTTCGTCTCTCGGCCAGACCGGACAATCCGGGTGGATCTGGCCGGACACTCTGGTCATGGCAGATCTTTTTGGCTCTGTCTTGATGATATTCTCTTGCGCCTTCCTCCCGCTCCTCCCTCGCGCATCCTTGGGCGATCATCATGTTGGGCCTCTCTTGTAGCCCTCCTCCTCCTCGCGCCATGCTTGTTTCTCCAACGAACCTGGTCATACATAAATGCATAGACTTAGGCAGTATAAAGTTCTCATCAATTAAAGTACCAGATTCGTTTAGGAGTGAATTCACCTGTTGTTCAAGTAGCTTAGCACGAGGTCCAATTCTAATCTCATTGGACTGATCCTATCTTGCAACAGTTGGATCATCTTCAGTAGTCATTAGGGTAGGTGTAATTGTAGGGATGTCCTCATCATCTCCCCCCTTCAAAAGGCGTCGACCTCGACACTCCAACGTTGAAGCTGTTGCTAACTCCACCAAACTCCTCAATAGGTATATCAATCGAGTAGGCATTATCAGTAATCTTGGCTAACACCTTGTAAGGACCAGCACCACGTGGCTTCAATTTTGACTTTCGAAGTAGTGGGAACCTATCCTTGCGTAGATGCACCCATACCATGTCACCGGGCTTTAACAACACTTCCTTCCTTCCTTGCTTGATTCCTTGCAACAGCAATGTTCTTGCCTTTCTTGTCAATAGCCTCTCGAGTCTTCTCGTGAATCTTCTTCACATATTCAACACATTTTGATGCCTCCATATCAATTCTCTCGTGCAATGGCAAAGGCAACAAATCAAGTGGTGTCAATGGCTAGAAGCCATACACCACCTCAAAAGGACAAAGCTGAGTAGTCGAATGCATAGCCCTGTTGTATGCAAACTCAACATGTGGCAAACACTCTTCCCACTCCCATAGATTCTTGTTTATCATAGTCCTCAGCAACTGTGACAATGTTCGATTCACCACCTCCGTTTGACCATCTGTTTGGGGATGACATGTAGTACTGAATAGCAGCTTTGTTCCCACCTTCCCCCATAAGGTCTTCCAAAAGTAGCTCATGAACTTCACATCACGGTCAGAAACAACCATATTGGGTACTCCATGTAATCTCATGATGTCCATGAAAAACAGGTTAGGAACAAGCGACGCATCGTCGCTTTTGTGGCAGGCAATAAAATGAGCCATCTTAGAGAACCTATCCACTACCACAAATATAGAATCATGACCTCTCTATGTTTTAGGTAGACCTAGCACAAAATCCATACTAATGTCTTCCCATGGTGTAGTAGGTGCAGAGAGAGGTGTATACAAACCATGAGGCTTCAACTTTGATTTGGACTTGTGGCATGTAATGCAACGACTCACAAATCTGTACACATCACGCCTCATCTTGGGCCAATAAAAATGATCAGCTAGCATGAGCAATGTCTTCTCACGCCCAAAGTGACCCATCAAACTACCAACATGTGATTCCTGCATTAAGAACAAACACAATGACGATTCTGGAATACATAGTTTGTTAGCTCTAAACAAATATCCATCATGTATATGATACTTATACTATGTGTTCTAAGAGCACACAAACGATATGGTTCAGCAAAATCATGGTTAGTTGCATAAAGTGCACAAGTACTTTCTAATCCAGGAATTTTAACATCAAGATTGATTAATAGCATGTTCTTCCTAGACAAAGCATCAGCAACTACATTCTCTTTTCCCTTATTATACTTAATGATGTAAGGAAAAGATTCAATAAACTCAACCCATTTAGGTAATCTTCTATGGAAGTTTGATTGAGCTTTCAAATACTTCAATGCTTCATGATCAGAATGTATGATAAATTCCTTCAGCCACAAATAATGTTGCCGAACTTCAAGTACTCTAACAAGTGCATACAATTCTTTATCATAAATAGGATAGTTCAATTTAGCACCAGTAAGTTTCTCATAAAAATATGCTATAGGGTGACCCTCTTGCATCAAAACGCCACCAATACCTATACCACTAGCATCACATTCAACTTCAAATTGCTTCAAAAAATCAGGTAATGCAAGTAATGGTGCAGAAGTAAGCAAACGTTTCAATGTATCAAATGCAATGTCTTGGGCTGCCCCACACAAATGACACACCTTTCTTAGTCAAATCATTCAATGGTGCAGCAATAGTGCTAAAATCCTTCACAAAGCGCCTATAGAAACCAGCTAAGCCATGGAAACTATGCACTTGACTCACATTCATGGGAATAGGCCAATTCTGAATTGATTCAATTTTTGATTGATCTACTTCTACCCCATGCTTAGACACAACAAATCCCAGAAATATGACCTTATCTTTTGCAAATGTGCACTTCTCAAGATTAGCATAGATTTTATTATCACCCAACACTTGCAGAACTTGTCGGATATGACTACAATGTTCAGTTTCATTGTGGCTATAGATAAGTATATCATCAAAATAAACAACCACAAAACGACCAATAAATTCTCTCAAAACATGATTCATTAATCTCATGAATGTACTAGGTGCATTAGTAAGACCAAACATCATAACTAACTACTCATGCAAACCAATGTTTTTTGAAAGCAGTTTTCCATTCATCCCCTACTTTCATCCTAATTTGATGAAAACCACTACGCAAATCAATTTTAGAGAAAATAGCAGCACCACTCAATTCATCTAGCATATCCTCTAAGCGTGGAATAGGATGACGATATCGAATAGTGATGTTATTAATAGCTCTACAATCTACACACATGCGCCATGTACCATCTTTCTTAGGCACTAAAATAACAGGAACAACACAAGGGCTAAGAGAAACATGAAAGTACCCTTTATCCAGCAACGCCTGTACTTGTTTCTGTATCTCCTTTGTTTCTTCGGGGTTGGTCCTATAGGGTGCACAGTTTGCTAATGTGGCACCAGGGATCAAGTCGATTTGATGCTCAATGCCACACAATGGAGGCAATCCTGCTGGTACATCTTCTAGAAACACATCGCCAAAATCCTACAAAACAGTAGATACACCAAGAGAAATAGGGGTCATGTTGTTAGAAACCAATACCTTGCCCTTATACATGATTACAAGTGGCATGGCTGTAGGGTCCTCACGAAACTCTCTCATATCTTCCTTGGTGGCTAATATCACTAGACTAGGCACTCCCTCACTTTTCGTTATATCACTCTTTTTGGGTTCTATTACATCATGTACAACTGCAACACTCTCTTGCGTATCTATAGATGCTTCCTTCAAGTTCACTTCTATCTTTTGACGAGACTCATTCACAATCTGCTGTGGTGTCATTGGCTGCAAATTAATCTTCTTGCCCTTGAACTCCAAGTGATATGTATTGGCATGGCCATTGTTTTGCACATGGCGATCATAATTCCAAGGCCAACCCAATAATAGATGGCAAACAGTCATAGGAACCACATCAAAATCAATACAATCCTTGTGTGGCCCTATTTCAAAATTCGCTCGTACCATATGGTTTACCTTCATCTCACCATTGTCACTCAACCATTGTATGTAGTATGGCTTGGGATGAGGTAAATAAGTAAAATTCAGCTTGGCACATAACTCCTTACTTGCAAGATTTCTGCAGCTACCTCCATCAATGATTACCTTGCAAGCTTTGTTAGGTCCAACGAGTGCTTTGGTTTGGAACAAGTTGCAGCGCTGAGAGTCAACAATAGGCTACACACTAAGTATTCATGGAGAGACCACTATGGTAGGCGCATGCTTAGGGAAGGAGTCCGTACTGATATGGGGTGGCCCGATGTTCTTAGCAAGCACTTGTCGATGGTGATGGTGGATGATAGATAACTAGCCCGTAGCTATGAACTCTCCCACTCGAACCCTGATGCCAATGCAAGAACCCTCGAACCTTGTAGGATATTCACAACACCACGCTCTTGCGCACGTAGCCGTCGACCATGAACGGTATTTTGCAATCTACTAATTCCCGATGGAACAACAAATCACACTCAATTGCAATTGGTAGAATTTGATCGCAGGGTAATTCCAGAGGTTCTGTAAAAGAAACAACTCCAAAATAATTTTAATGTGGTCTAAAACCCTAAACTAGTGCGCCCCATCTATTTATGAGTTTGGGGGTGCAGCGGCCTAAGGTGGGATCCGAGTTGGTCCCACCCAAATAAGATACAAACCGACCCAAAAAGGGTTCGACCACATGACTCTGCCGTGGCAGAGTTTCAGGCGGTTTCTCTGCCGCGGCAGCCTGCCGTGGCAGAAAACGGGTGCTTTTCTCTGCCGCGGCAGAGAAGTTACTCCACTTGTTGATCTTTGTCTTGGACAGCTCTTTGCGCTTCCTCCCTCTCCTCCCTCGCGCATTCTTCATTGATCAACACGCCATGTTCCATTAGCTCCTCGCTCCTTGCTACGCCTTCTTCTCCCAAGTACCTGACCATACAATAATTCAAAGACTTAGGTAGTATAAAATTCTCATTAACTAAAACACCAAGTTCATTAAGAAACATGTTCACCTGTTGTTCCAGTAGCTTAGCACGAGCTCTTGTAATTGGTCCAATCCTTATCTCATTGGATTGATCTTTCTTTGCAGCAATTGGAACATCATCATTAGCAATTGGGGTATGTGTAACTGTAGGGATGTCCTCATCATCTCCCCCTTCAAAGGGCGTCGACCTCGACTCTCCAAGGTCTTCTCCAACATATGGTGACAATTCAGCAACGTTGAAGCTGTTGCTAACTCCACCAAACTCCTCAATAGGTATATCAACCGAATAGGCATTATCATTAATTTTGGCTAACACCTTGTAAGAACCAGCACCACGTGGCTTCAACTTGGACTTGCAAAGTAGTGGAAATCTATCCTTGTGCAGATGCACCCAAACCATGTCTCCAGGCTTGAACAACACTTCCTTCCTTGCTTGATTCCTTGCAGCAGCGATGTTCTTGCCTTTCTTCTCAATAGCCTCTCGAGTCTTCTCATGAATTTTCTTCACATAATCAGCACGTTTTGATGCCTCCATATCAACTCTCTCATGTAATGGAAAAGGCAACAAATCAAGTGGCGTCAATGGTTTGAAGCTATACACCACCTCAAAAGGACAAAGCTGAGTAGTCGAATGCACAACCCTGTTGCATGCAAACTCAACATGTGGCAAACACTCTTCCCACTCCCATAGATTCTTCTTTATCATAGTCCTTAGCAGCTGTGACAATGTTCGATTCACCACCTCCGTTTGACCATCTGTTTGGGGATGACATGTAGTACTGAATAGTAGCTTCGTTCCTAGCTTCCCCCATAAGGTCTTCCAAAAGTAGCTCATTAAATTCACATCACGGTCAGAAACAATCGTCTTAGGTACTCCATGTAATCGCGCGATGTCCCTGAAAAATAGGTTAGCAACATGCGACGCATCGTTGCTTTTGTGGTAGGCAATAAAATGAGCCATCTTAGAGAACCCATCCACTACCACAAATATAGAATCATCACCTCTCTGAGTTTTAGGTAGACCTAGTACAAAATCCATACTAATGTCTTCCCATGGAGTAGTAGGTGAAGAGAGAGGTGTATACAAACCGTGAGGCTTCAACTTGGATTTCAACTTGTGGCATGTAATACATCGGCTCACAAATCTGTACACATCACGCCTCATCTTGGGCCAATAAAAATGATCAGCAAGCATGAGTAACATCTTCTCACGCCCAAAGTGACCCATCACACCACCAGCATGTGATTCCTGCACTAAGAACAAACGCAACGATGATTCTGGAATACATAGTTTGTTAGCTCGAAACAAATATGCATCATGTATATGATACTTATCCCATGCGTTTCTAAGAGCACACAAACGATATGGTTCAGCAAAATCATGGTCAGTTGCATAAAGGGGACAAATAGCTTCCAATCCAGGAATTTTAACAGCAAGATTGGTTAATAGTATGTTTTTCCTAGACAAAGCATCAGCAACAACATTCTCTTTTCCCTTCTTATATTTAATGATGTAAGGAAAAGACTCAACAAACTCAACCCATTTAGCTAATCATCTATGCAACTTTGATCGAGCTTCCAAATATTTCAATGCTTCATGATCAGAATGTATGATAAATTCCTTTGGCCACAAATAATGTTGCCAAACTTCAAGTACTCTAACAAGTGCATACAATTCTTTATCATAGATAGGATAATTCAAGCGAGCACCAGTAAGTTTCTCAGAAAAATATGCTATAGGGCGACCCTCTTGCATCAAAATGCCACCAATGGCTATACCACTAGCATCACATTCAACTTCAAATTGCTTCGAAAAATTAGGTAATGCAAGTAATGGTGCAGAAGTAAGCAAACGTTTCAATGTATCAAAAGAAATATCTTGGGCCGTGCCCCATACAAAAGGAACACCTTTCTTTGTCAAATCATTCAAAGGTGCAGCAATGGTGCTAAAATCTTTCACAAAGCGCCTATAGAAACCAGCTAAGCTGTGGAAACTACGCACTTGACATACATTCATGGGAGTAGGCCAATTCAGAATTGATTCAATTTTAGATTGATCTACCTCTACCCCATTCTTAGATACAACAAATCCCAGAAATATGACCTTATCTTTTGCAAATGTGCACTTCTCAAGATTAGCATAGAGTTTATTGTCACGCAACACTTGCAAAACTTGTCGGATATGAGTACAATGTTCAGTTTCATTGTGTCTATAGATAAGTATATCATCAAAGTAAACAACCACAAAACGACCAATAAAATCATCAATCGCATGAATGTACTAGGTGCATTAGTAGGACCAAACGACATGACTAACCACTAATACAAACCAAATTTCATTTTGAAAGTAGTTTTCCACTCATCCCATTCTTTCATCCTAATTTGATGATAACCACTACGCAAATCAATTTTAGAGAAAACAACAGCACCACTCAATTCATCTAGCATATCCTCTAAACGTGGAATAGGATGACGATATCGAATAGTGATGTTATTAATCGCTCTACAATCTACACACATGCGCCATGTACCATCTTTCTTAGGCACTAAAATAACAGGAACAACACAAGGGCTAAGAGAGACACGAATGTACCCTTTATCCAACAACGCCTGTACTTGTTTCTGTATCTCCTTTGTTTCTTTGGGGTTGGTCCTGTAGGGTGCACGATTGGGAAGTGTGGTGCCAGGGATCAAGTCAATTTGGTGTTCTATACCATGCAATGGAGGCAAGGCTGCAGGTACATATTCTGGAAACACATCCCCAAAATCCTGCAAAACAGAAGAGACACCAAGAGAAATAGGGGTCATGTCGTTAGAAACCAATACCTCACCCTTATACATGAGCACAAGTGGCATGGCTGTAGGATCCTCACAAAATTATCTCATATCTTCCTTGGTGGCTAATATCAAAAGATTAGGCACTCTCTCACTTTTTGTTATATCACTCAATTTAGGCTCGATTACATCAGGAACAGCTGTCACACAATCTCGTCGAGCTATAGGATCTTCCGGCACATTCACTTCTATCTTCTGGCGAGAATCATTCACAATGTCTTGTGGTGTCATTGGCTGCATAGTAATCTTCTTTCCTTTGAATTCCAAGTGATATGTATTGGCTCGGCCATTGTGTTGCACATGGCGATCATAAATCCAAGGCCGACCCAATAGAAGATGGCAAACAGTCATAGGAACCACATCAAAGTCAATAGAATCTTTGTATGGCCCTATTTGAAAATTCACACGTACCATATGATTTACCTTCATCTCACCATTTGTGCTCAACCATTGTATGTAGTATGGCTTCGAATGAGGCAAATATGTCAAATTTAGCTTGGCACATAATTCCTTACTCGCAAGATTTCTGCAGCTACCTCCATCAATAATGACCTTGCAAGCTTTGTTAGGTCCAACTAGAGATTTTGTTTGGAACAAGTTGCAACGCTGAGAATCATAAATAGGTTGCACACTAAGCATACGTGAAGATACGACAATAGTTGGTTCACGCTCAGGATAAGCATCGGTACCATCCTCGCCATCATTGTCATCAGCTTCATCTCCACTCTCTACTTCACCTTGTTCATTAACATACATCACCTTGCTGTTTGGACAATCCTTCTTGTAGTGTCCTCTACCTCCACACGTATGGCACACCACATCGCGCGTACGTGCAGTCGACATATTGGAACCCAAACTAGCAGCAGGAGTAGCGGGCTTACGAGCATTAGAACCAAACGAAGATGTACTTGCTGGTTTGACCGATGGTGTAGGAGGACTAGCAGTAGGTGGCACCACAGTAGGAAGTATGGATCTGGCCGAAAAATGGCTAGAAGATGGAAAACATGCACGTGACTTCGCCTCCTCCGCAAGCTGTGACTCAACCTCTCTAGCATGGTGCACCAGCTCGTTCATCGTCTCGTACTTGTTATAACGCACAATGCTCTTGATTTGAAGCTTCAAATTGTTGAGGAAACGCTGCATTGTCATCTCACGAGATTCACGAACATTAGCACGTTGCATAAGCATCTCCATCTCCATGTAATACTCATCAACTATCATTGTCCCTTGCCTCAACTGTGTAAGCTTGTCAAACACTGATTGCAAGTAATTGGTGGGGACAAAACGATCCGTCATAATGCTCTTCATCTCACGCCAATCCATCACAGGAAGTTGATTATCGTTCCTTCTATTCTGCACAATAGCATCCCACCAACGCAAAGCATATCCATCAAACTCTGACGCTGCAAGCTTGACCTTCTTGTCTTCTGGATAATCAAACAAACTCCAGAGCTTCTCAATCTTCAATTCCCAAGTAAGATAATCCTCAGGATCAAGTGAGCCATTGAAAGAGGGAATTGAAAACTTGGGCTTGCCCAAACCATCGTCAGCTTGATTCTGAACACGCTGAGCATGTCCCATAGGAGCATAACCACGAGCATAAGGAGGGGCAGCCGCAGGTGCAGGGGAATGGCACGTCCCCTGCCATGATGTGGGGAAACATCAGCCGCACTACCCTCATCAAAATCCTCAAATGCATCATCATGTTGGTGTGCGTGTCCTTGCTGAAGTGTCGCTTGAATAGCCTCAATTGAACGCTGCAAGGTGGCAAAGTTGACATGCATTGCTGTCAGCTAAGTCTGAATATTATTGATTGCTCCAGTATTATTCTCCACTGCATCTTGCATGTCTGCGATATTCCTATCAACAGACTCACGCCAATTAACAAGCTCCTCAAGCTGCTTTTTCCGTGACACAACTTCATCATCACTCAAAGACATGATTAATAGGTTAGTGCAAAAATCAAAATCTGTATGGTGGAAACTCTCACAACTCACTCACAATTGAGAAGAAAGTAGATCTTACCGTTCCAAAGTGAATAGAGATGCTTTACCAAACGTAATGAAAGACTTATGCACTGATGTGATGAAGTGAATATCAAGGGTATAGAGAACGATCGCAGGGCACACAGGTTATTTATGGTGGAGCTATAGGCATGGTATCCTATCTACACCGCAAACAAGTCCTAGTATTGATCGTACAAAAAAACCAAGAAACACACATGTGGAGAAAAATGTGGCAATGCAACTATGAAGGGTGTTACACTACTCTTGAGAGACACTAGCAAAGCTCAAAGTAAACAGGCATAAGATTTCTCAATCTACCGGTGCACAAAGATATCACTAGGCCTCTTGCTCAAATTCTCCTTTTCACTTTTTCTTTTTCTTTTGTATAGCTCTTTTTTTGCTTTTTTTCTTTTGCTAATTTGCTTTTTCTCTTTTTTAAAATATATCACACACAACCAAATTACAAAGTACAACACCAAAATCCTAAGAGCAGCCTGTAGGAGCGGAAACTAGTCTCAATGGGCAAGTTCCTACACCTATGTAATAGAATGGCTGTGGCTAAGGTTAAGGAAAAGTGCAATGTTTTTCTCACACTTTGTAATTCCTATCATGGCAGAAAAACAAGGCAAAATCCTCCCCTGGCAGAAGAATTCCTGCCGTGGCAGAGAAAACAGGCAAAAATGTGCCACGGCAGAAGCGGCGGCAGAGCAGGCGTGCGCGGCAGAGAAAACCGTGTTGCGGTAGAGTTCTGACCGGACACGGTGTCGCGGCAGAGAAACGGGGCGATTCCGTGCCGCGGCAGAGATCAGTAAGATTTTTTTTAACAAACCGACTCGGCCAAGGGTGTTTGACTAGGACTCTAGCTAAAAAATGGATATGGCTATGGCGGCAGAAAAAGATGGTGGATTTGACTAGAACAAGAAGAAAAACGATAAACAAAACTAGATTTAAACTAAAGGATGAACACGACCAGCAACTTTTACTCGAATACGATGTAATCTAGGCTATGGCAACTCTTTTTGTGGGCCTTTTTCTATATAGGACGAAAAACACTCTCTAATCTATGGATGGATTATGGATTGCTTACCGAGGCAACGAGGAAATCTGATACCAAGATGATATGGGGTGGCCCGATCTTCTCAACAAGCACTTGTCGATGGTGATGGTGGGTGATAGATAACTAGCCTGTAGCTATGGAATCTCCCGCTCAAACCCTGATGCCAATGCAACATCCCTCGAACCTTGTAGGATATTCACAACACCATGCTCTTGCGCACGTAGCCGTCGACAACGAACGGTAGTTTTCAATCTACTAATTCCTGATGGAACAACAGATCACACTCAATTGCAATTTGGTAGAATTCGATCACAGGGTAATTCCAGAGGTTCTATAAAAGAAACAACTCCAAAATAATTTTAACGTGGTCTAAAACCCTAAACTAGTGCGCTCCATCTATTTATGAGTCTAGGGGTGCGACGACCTAAGGTGGGATCCGAGTTGGTCCCACCCAACTAAGATACAAACCGACCCAAAAAGGGTTCGGCCACATGACTCTGCCATGGCAGAGTTTCAGGCGGTTTCTTTGCCGCGGCTGTCATCGGATTGATGACTGGTACACCATGAGGGGGTCTTCGAGGCGTGTGGAAGAGAGGGGTGTGAGACGTACGGTGTTCTGGGACGGTGAGCACACAAGTTTACCTAGGTTCGAATCCGCCGGCTTTGGACGGATCCTACTCCTGCTAGCAATCTAGTAATACGATAGAGTCGAAATATGGGTTACAAGGGTTTCGCCTGTGCGAGTTGAGATTGCAGACTATTGTGAGGGTGCCCTAAAGGATCTCCCTAGGATGGCTTATATAGATATCCGGCCTAGGGTTTATAGGAGATACCTATTCGGCTACGACTAAGAGTCGGTTACAGAGTACATCTTGAACTACAAGTAACATTACATGGCTATGTCGGTAAGTCTTCTGGGCCTTCCCGTAGCCAGACTGGACTCCGTCTCTTCTCCCTGATTGGGCCGCCCGTGAAGCAAAGATCTAACCCAAAGTGGGCCACCCTGGTCAGTGAGGCATAGTAAGGATACCCGGAAAGTATATCCCCAACAGTAGCCCCTGGAAGTCTCCAAGATCCAAAGTCGGATTCATCATCGTCTAGCTTGATCTTCGGCTTGCGGACTCTTGAAGGGTTCCTAAAACTTTAAAAGAAAAGATATGATCCGGGTCTCAAAATTGAGTCGGACCTGATGAATATCTTATTCGGGTTTCCAGCTCGAAATTCAAACTAAGCCAGAACTTGGCCTCTGACGTAACCTGACACTAGTCATGGTCAAGTCACATCACTGACAGACATTTCCTGTCAGAACAACCGTTGGTGGGTCCGCCTTTCATGGAACCGAGGCACCGTTTCAATGCGTGCGTGGAGATCGAGGCGGCGTAATCATCACGCGGGGGTTTCCCAGTTCCTTCCACGACGCATGGCACGTTCATTGTAGCGTTTACACGAATCTTGACGCGGCTAGAGGATATAAGTGGTGAGGATCTCTTTCCCCATCTTCTTCACCAGCACTTGTGTTGTTTCCTTCTCCCCTACGCCTCCCCACGAACCTAGAGCTCCTCTGCTCCACAAAAAACCTCCAGCGCCGCCCATGCAAGGTCACCGGCGCACAAAAAATGGCTTCAGCATCATCCTCCGGTACGGCGGCGACGACATCAACGACGGAGAAGGAGAGCAATCGCGGGGTATGGATCTCGTGCGTTCTAGACAATGAGAAGCTCCGCATCGTGGAAGAATAAGGGCTCCTCCACGCCGGTGACTAGCAGAGCGGCTTCGGTGAAACCATCCCTAACCCTCGCGACGGCGAGCGGGTTCACTTTGGCACTACCTCGATAGAGGTTTAAGCTTTCCTCCCTCAGATTTCTTCTCTTAGGTTATAGATCACTACGGAGTTCAACTCCATCATCTCCCCCCGAACTCTCTCTTAGAGATGAGCACGTACGCATCTTTGTGCGAGGGGTATCTCGGCATTAGGCCGAGCCTTGTTCTTTTCTGGTATTACTTCCATGTTCGGAGAAATTCCATTACTGCCGGTAATCCTTATATTACCAGTACTATTAGTGACATGGGTATACCCTACAGGTACTCAAGCTTGGTATATACGGTCCAAATACGTACATGCCCACGGTGTCGCCAAGGCCCGGATGGAGGGACTCGAGTAACCTAGGGACTCTCGATTGCTTGAAAGACAAGAAGAAGCTAAAGATAGAAATTTTGAAGGGGAAAACCCTAACTTGTAACCGACTCGACCATACACGAGACCTAGCCTATCTATATAAAGGGGGCGCGAGGAGGACACACACAACCCTAGTTTCCACAACCCTTGCCAGATTGCATCTGCGCACCATTGTAACTTTCGACTCCTTCGATAATTCCACGAGCAGACAAGCAGGAGTAGGGACCTCTACGAGGCCTGAACCTGGGTAAATCCTTCGTCCCCTGTGTGCTTGTTTGCTAGCCGATAGATGTCTCTAGCGCTCCCTCCTTCTCCAAAACCCAAGTCCATAACAATGGGCATTGACGAGTTAAACCCTCGTCAATTGGCGCCGTCTGTGGGAACTGAGAGTGCTGATGTTGCGGCTTCTTCGGCCCCATCAAACGCGATCTACAACTCTGCAACAGCGGAGATTCGCCAGCTTTTCGGCGCCTTCTACTTCACCGTCCACACGCCGGCTACTCGCCCGGCCTTCGAGTCGATAGGCGACGGAATCAACCTGGCAATTCGGAGCTTCTGCTTCCAAGTTGGTCAGATGGGCACGCTTCGCATGCCCGATCAGCCGACAGCACCGACGATTGCCCCAGCATCATGGTTCCCTCCATCGATCGGCACCCTCTGCGAGCTCAACGCTCCGGCGGCAATTGGGAACATGGTCATCGACAACAGTCGCGACTCCGACCTAAGCGATCTGGCCACTGAAGATGGAACCCACGGTTCCGAATCTGAAAGTTGTGGAAGCAACAGCTTCCCAAATCACTTCATGTGCGCCGTCATCAACGCGGGCGACACCTCCACCAACCGCGGCAACGGTGGTAACATCGGCAATGGCACCGACCCGCCCAACGCCGCCAACGGCGGCAACGGCGGCAATGGAGGAGCAGTCGAACCCCCCAGCATAATCAATGAGCAAACCGGCGAACGCGTCGTGATCAGGCTTAACGAGCAAGAGTGGGAATGCTGCCGCGAAGCCCTACGAGGTGCACCTCTACCCTTAGGGTCCCCTCAGGAACTACTGATGGGTTACCGCTGGCTCCTAAAAGAGGAATTCAAGCGCCAGAAACAAGCAATCACGCAACTTGAGGCGCGTAAAAAGGCGGCGGACGAGTCAAGCCTTCGTCACGCTGGGCTCTCCTCCTACGGAGGATCCTCCTCAAGAGGCAACGAGCATCTCGCCAGGAAGAGGCAATCGCGGATGGTTCACCTCACCGAACAAGAATGCATAGACGCTGCGAAAGTCCTCGACTTCGGCTCTATGACAGTCGACACGAGAGGCAACGTGGTTCCCAGGATGCCATAGGCCGCAGTGACAGCGGCCACCATGTACCTTCTCAATAACCAGCCACCGGCTGGAGATCCCCGAACGGCCATGCACCGATCTACGATCGCGGGCCTGGGGTTAATCGAGGCCGCCCTCGACAAAGAACCAGTACCAGACCCAAAAAAGGGCAAAGCGTTAGCAAAGCGCTACTCCTCGCTCTCGTCAAGCGATGACAGTCACGACCTGTCTCAGCGCCGCCGTTCACGACGACACGATCGTGACTACGATGAACGTGACGAACTCACGCAGCGCAAGATCGACAAGTCAAGGGCACGACGTGCTCGGTCAACTGATTCGGAAGAAGAAGATGGGGAGCTCTATGGCGCCAGATGCTTCAGCAGATCCATCAGGCAAAAGCGAATGCCTAAAGGGTTCAAACTCCCATCGGAGAACCCGAAATTTGACGGTCTGCAGGACCCCAAGATCTGGCTGGAGGATCACATCTCCTCCGAAGGCGCACGGCCAATCAATCGCCATGCAATGCTTGCGCCATACAGCAGGGCGCCGCCCGGGCATGGCTCAATAACCTCCCACGCGGATCCATTCGCAGCTGGGATGAGCTGGTCTACAGCTTCGTGCGCAATTTTAAGGGCACGTACAAACGCCCCGCTTTAATCGAAGAACTGAGATGCTGCCAGCAAAAATCTGGCGAATCGCTGCGCTCTTACATCCAAAGATGCTCCATCATCAAGAACTCCGTGGAGAACATCTCGGAAGACCGCGCGATTGATGCATTTAATGGTGGTGTCCGCCGCATGGAACTCAGGGAGGAGCTAGGCCGCTCGAAGCCCAAGACCATCGACCACCTGATGGAGATCGCGAATCGGTGGGCCGATGGGGAAGATTCGTTGAAGAACTGCGTTCACTCTGATGAGGAGGCAGAACTCGAACAAAGACGCGACCGCCGGAGTAAACGTCGTATGCGCGTCTACGACGATCGCGATGACGTCAACATGGTCGCAGCCGGCTACGCCGATAGACGCGACGATAACCGCAACAGCGGATACCGCAGCGGCGGATACCGCGACTCCGGGAAAACCACGCAAGTATGGCAACGCCGCACTCGCGATGAAGCACCCGCGACCTCCATCGAAGACAAACTGTCCGGACCATGCATGGTACACTTCTACATCGACAAGCATGATGGCAAGAGAAAGTCCAGTCACCTCCTCAAGGACTGCCACGAGTTCCTCAAGCTACATGAGGGGTTGGTTCGGATGAACCGTAATGCAGTCGAAAGAGGCTACGGAACCACTTCCAGCGCAGCGGGCACATGGCGCACCACCACCACCACCGGGCCACCCCGAACGGAGCTGCACCGACCAGCACCATGGAGGCGAACCATACCCACGGGCCATGGGTACCATGATGATCCAAAAGGACTCCTCCAATAGGGTGCGTATACATCACTGCCAAGTCAACTTGGCCATGCACTCACATCATCCACCACCGAGTACCTCGGTGGTAGTGAGTCATGCATTACCTTCGACAAACGCGACCACCCGCCTCAAGTACCTCGCCCAGGTCATTGCCCTCGCATCGAGGCGCAAATTGGAGGCTTCACATGAGTCGCGTCTTCATGGATGGCGGAAGTATCAACCTCATATTCAAGTACCTTGCGAGCAATGAGGATCCCTCTAACCTGCTTGGAGGCATCAGACACAACGTTCCACGACATCGTCCTAGGAAAAGGCGTATACCCCCTGGGCAAAATTAACCTCGACGTCATATTCGGCACGCCGAAGAACTTCCGGCGCGAGCGCATCGACTTTGAAGTTGTCGACTGGCCCTCACAACACCACTGCATCCTTGGGCGCGTCGCGTTCGCTAGGTTCATGGCAGTACCTCACTACGCCTACCTGCAGATGAAAATGCCAGGTCCCAACGGCATCATCATGATCAACGGGAGTTTTGAGCGATCTGACAGTTGTGATAGGGAACTCAACAGAATCTCCCAGTCCTTCGGCATGCAGGAGGAGCTCGCGCAATTGAAGGAAACGACAAACAACAGTCTGCCCCCCTGAGTAGGCCAAGCTCACCTGACCTCTCCTTCGACTCATCTGTGCACACAAAGAAGGTGCAGGTCCATCCATCAGATCCCGCTAAAACGGCCCTCATCGCCAACAACTTGAGTCCCGCATAGGAACTCAAGGCCATCGAATTCCTCCGTGAGCACTGAAATTTCACCGGTGTCCTGCGGACATGCCAGGAGTTCCCAGGGAATTCGCCGAGCACGCACTCAACGTCAACCCCGACGCAAGGCCAGTCAAGCAAACAATTAGGCGACTGTCTTAGCCACGGGCACAGGCAGTCGGAATGGAGACCAACAGACTCCTCGAGGCCAAATTCATACGCGAGATCAAGAAAAGCACTTGGCTCGCCAATATGGTGCCGGTGCCAAAAAAGGACACGGATATCCTGCGGATGTGCATGGACTTCACTTCTCTAAACAAGCACTGCCCAAAAGATCACTTCCCGCTACCACGGATCGATCAAATCATCGACTCCACCGCTGGATGTGAGCGCCTCTGCTTCCTCGACGCCTACTCAGGCTATAACCAAATTCGAATGAAGGAGGAAGACAGGAGAAGACCGCTATAACGCCCTTCGTGTGTTCTCACATAACACAATGCCCTTCGCTAAAAACACAGAGCCATGTACCAGCTGCATGCAGGCCTCTCAAGGAGCAACTTGGTCGCAATATCCAAGTCTATGTCGATTTACATAGTAATCAAAACCAAGGAAGAAGCTCTCTAATCGATTTACTTGCGCGAAACCTTCACCAATCTCGATCGCACGGATAAAGCTCAATTCGACAAATGCGCCTCATGCATTCTCCGGCAACCGCCGGGTATCTTATCTCCGCGAGAGGGATTGAGGCAAACCCGAAAAAGATAAAGGCCATACTGGCCATGGAGAAGCGAAAGAACATAAGAGGCGTTCAGCAACTAGCCGGGCGAATCGCGGCCCTCAGTCGATTTATCAGTCGAATGGGAGAAAAGGCGTTGCCTTTCTATCAGCTCCTCCGCAAAGCTGACAAATTTGAGTGGACCAACGAAGCACAAGAAGTATTCGAAGACCTTAAGCGCCTGCTATCCACCTTGCCAGTATTGGTAACTCCACGAGAAAGGGAACCACTGCTACTGTACATCTCCGCCACCAACCAAGTGGTTAGCACAGTGCTCGTCGTCGAACGGCCAAGGAAAACAAGGTCCACGGCGTACAATGCCTGGTATACTACCTCAGCGAGGTCCTCATGCCAACAAAACAGCGATACCCGCACTACCAGAAGCTGGCGTACGGCGTCTTTATGACCGCCCGACGACTGTGCCATTACTTCCAGGAACACCCAATCGTGGTAGTCAACGACGCCCCATTGGGACATATCCTCAATAACCCAGACGCCACAGGACGAGTCGCGCTTTGGGGAATCGAACTGTCTCCATGAGACATCACATACGAAAAGCGCGACGCAATCAAGTCGCAAGTTCTCCCTGACTTCCTCGTACATTGGATGGAAAACCAACTCCCGGACAGGCTAGACATGTCCTACCTCTGGACAATGCACTTCGATGGGTCCAAGAGGAAAGATGGAGCAGGAGCAGGTGTCATACTGACATCGCCTCAAGGGGACAAGCTGATGTACGTCCTGCGAATGCAGTTCACAGCCTCAAACAATGAGGCTGAATACGAGGCCCTGTTACATGGGATGAGAATGGCAAAAGCCTGCGGCGCAAAGAGGCTAATCATATATGGTGACTCCAAGCTGGTCGTCAACCAAACAATACACGAGTGCGACGCACTAAACAACAACATGATGGCATACCACGACCTCTACGACACACTTGAAGGAGACTTCAATGGTTGCGAGTTGCGACACATAGGTCGCAAAAGCAATAAGGAGGCGGACGCACTCGCCAACATAGGCTCCACCTGCGCACCCATACCACCTGGGGTATTTCTTGAGCGCATATGTGAACGCTCCATCAAGCCAAAGGCCATAGAGAAGAAAACAAGCGCAGCAACGGACTCGGGAGATACGCCACCCAATGAGCCAATGACAATCGATGACTTGGAGCTCGACACAGGACTCGAGGGACCAATGAGCGTCATGATGATCGAACAATCCTGGACGCAGCCGTACATTACATACCTCCTCAGTAAGCGCCTACCGGACGACCCGACAGATGCACGGCACATCACGCGACGCTCCAAGGCATTCGCCGTTATCAACGGCGAACTGTATAAATGCAGCATCACAGGCGTGTTACAACGATGCGTCTCCCTAGCCGATGGAAGAGCAGTCCTCCTCGACATCCATGAAGGGACCTCAGGCACCACGCCGCGCCACGCCTGCTGCCAAAACTCTACGAGCTGGATTTTACTGGCCCACGGCCATGCGCGACGCCAAGGATATAGTCCAAAAGTGCAACGCTTGTCAGCAATTCGCAGACAAACCACATGCACCCAGCGCAGAACTCCGGCCTTTCCCATTGGCCTGGCCCTTCGCCCAGTGGGGACTCGACATGGTTGGCAAACTTCCAAGGTCCTCGCAAGGAGGCTACGTCTACCTCCTGGTCGTAGTCGACAAATTCACCAAGTGGATTGAGGCCATGCCAGTGACCAAGCAATCAGGGCGCAGCGCAGTAAAGTTCTTCGAGTCCATCGTCTACCGCTTTGGCGTGTCGCACAACATCATCACCAACAACGAAACGAACTTTACATCCAAGGAGTTCCAAGAATTCTGCGAGAACCTGGGGATCAACATCGGCTACGCCTCAGTAGCACACCCACATACCAACGGTCAGGTGGAAAAGGCAAACGGGCTCGTCTGTAGCGGCATCAAGAAGCGACTCCTCCGACCACTTGAACAAGCCGTGGGCTGCTGGCCAGATGAACTGCAATCTGTACTCTGGAGCCTGCGTACAACTCCAAACAGCGCCACCGGCTACACGCCATTCTTTATGGTACACGGAGCAGAGGCAAGATTACCCGCCGGCACGGTACAAAGCACCACGATAGTCGCCTACAGCAGGTGAGTCATCCTCTCACTCAAGACTCACGACCTCCTTGACGAAGCAAGAGAAATTGCCGCAGTAAAGATCCACGATCTACCAGAACTCGCACAACTATCATAATAGAAGGCTTCGCCTGCATCCTTCTGGTCGAAGGTGACCTAGTCCTCATGATCAAAGCAGGGACATCTCAAGCTCGAGTCCCCTAGGAAGGACCGCACGTGATTACGTATAATCCTGTGGCGCCTATCGCCTTCAAGATTTAGAGACAGGAGTCGCACACTCCAACTCTTGGAACGTCGCACAACTGCGACGCTTCTACCCTTAGTCGTTTCTTCTTTACTTTTGCATCGCAAATAAGGCTATTCAGCCAAGGCTACTTAGCCGCACATTGTACTACGTACTGTTCTTCGAATAAATAAAAGCTAAGTGCCCTAAAACTCCGTGTTCTCTTTTCTTTTGTCAACTTTCATACTCGGGGGCTATGCCACCCTATACACACATGTTCTTTGAACAATAACCCGATATCCCGAGTAGCTGGCACATCAATCGAACCCCTTAACACAAACTCAACCCAGCTGCAACGCACCTGACAGGTTGACAAGGGAACGATATAAAGATGGCCAGGCTAACGAAAAGGACTCGCATAAGTGCAACGCACCCCGCCCTTATAAAGCTATTTGTATACATTCAACAGTAAATTATCTACAAATATATATGAGCTTTACAACACCAGTACACTTATATGCAGGATACATATTTGGCTACCCTTGCAACAGAAGAACATTAGTCAGTTCCTCGAAGAAGTCGACGATCTCCTCGGCTGGACGATCCACCGCCTGATAGTGCGGCACCATGTTCCAGAAGATCCCGCTGGTGGCACCGTGGCCCAGAGGCAATGGCGGAGACATCCACGCCAGTTCGTGCAAACGCACCACGGAGAGGACAGCCTTGGCACCAGCCACCAACCGCTGCCTCACGACTCGCGAACCGCGGACATATCTTGAAATTTGGTCGAAGGGCCAGGATTGATGGAGTATCATCCAGGGAACATCGCCCGGTAGATGTTCTTCAAACACGATTGCGACTTCTTCGTAAATAGCAGCACTTTCGAGGCGCGATCCTCTGTGGTCGCTAACACCGCATCGATCATGATCTACCCGTAAGTATCCACTCTCCGGTTGCTCCCGGTGAGATCATGAAGGCAGATGGCAATCCTATCCCTCTCCTCCTGCGGATGGCGTGCGCTAACAACTACACGAAGCAGCATCAATAGCATGAGTACAATGTACCATTGCGATTAACTACAAAGGAAAAGACGAGGATGAGCAAACTAACACTTAAACTGGTCGCCCAGTTGCGTCACCTCGCCAAGCAGATATTGCTCACGGGCGGCGGCTTTTTCAGCCTTGGACTTCCACACGTCCGTGCTACCACGGATCACGGGCACCACGCCCAGTTGCTTCACGCGATCACGAAGTCGCGAAAGCAAGGACAACTCCTCTACCCTGGAGCATGGTGGTGCCATTGCATCCTCAAGAGATGGCGAGTACGGGGTTCCCCCCACATGACCACTTGATGTACCCTACCAAAAATCAAGCCAGAGGCAAATAAGGCGACCAACTCAAAAGTCAAAAGTAACAGATGCATTCAGGATCAATGAAAGTATCTACAAACACATTCGCCAACAGGCATGTTCTCCAATCAAAAGAGCAAGTTCATCAGCTATTACAAGAAACTATGAGCAGCTGGCTTCTTTGACTTCGATGACCTCGGGGGCTTCATCAAGTCCGTGGCAGTATCAGATGCCACTGACTTTCCGCCGGCCCCTGAGGCCGAAGTTTTTGCCGCCTTCTTTGCGCGATTGAGCACCTCCGAATACTTGGCAACAGTGTTTATCAAGGAATGGCCATATTTGGCACAGGCAGTCGCAAAGGGAGCGAATACTACCTGCTGACCATCCATGCCAACAGGCATCGTCTTCGACACCGTAGAAGGATCCACTTCGACCGGGCTTGCACCATGGCAAGCGACATGGTCGCTACCACCGCACGGAGGGAGTTCTTGTACGTGGCAGGCACACCCCCAGCGAGCGACTCCACCAGCTCTTCCACATTGTCGACCAGCTCCGCCTTCGGCATCAGCTCCTCCCGGAGGCGACTCAGGGTGGCCTTGGCTTTGGACAGCGTATGTTGGACAGCGGCACTACGATCTTCGACCGCAGATACCGCGCCCGCCAGAGCGTCATCGTGACCAAGGGCTTGTGGATCAAAACTCAAGCCACCGGCATCTACACCAAAATACACACATGGATCAAACTTCTAATGCCACCGGCACTACAGAGGAAGAGAAGAACATCAATAAAATATCTACCAGTAAAAGTACCTGAGAGGGCCTTGGCGACTGAGAACAGTTGCTCTTCGAACAACTTCTCCCCGGCCGCAAAGGAGGCACGCAGATCCTCTTCGCACTTCTGGGCTTCATCACGAGCCAAGATTGCCTTGTCGCGCCCCTTCACAGCTGTGGCTAGCGTCTTCTCCAATGTGGCGACATCACGCAGTAAAACGTTATGCTCAGCTACATGGCAGTCAAAAATTTGGCTGTCAGTCGATTATACCAAAATATAGAGAAGACGAAAAGAATAAGTATAGAACACTCACTCTCGACCACGCGGTGGCGCTGCTCAAAGATCGCATGTCGACGACCCATCGCCATCACCTGCTCCGCCACCGCGCTCTTCCTTTACAAGGAGTCAGACAAAACAAGGAGTCAGCAGAGGGCAACAAAAGGGCGTTGACTGCCAAATTATAAAAGAAAGAAAGATATACTTACATGGTCCTCCAGCGACTCCGAAGAAGATTGCTGAACCGTCATCCGAGCAACTACTCGATGCTCCCCTACGTGAGGAGAGCTCGAAGAATTGTGCCCAGAGTGGGCCACCCCCGGAGGGGAAGGAGCGCGCTGGACCTCTATCTTGGCCCTTGAGGTTGCGACTCCTGATTCCTTCAAAAATTCGACGTCGCCAGAAGATGACGACGCCTCTTGACTGCAAGAAAAAATCCGCACTCAGAAAGGGCAAACTCCAAGGCAAAGCCAACAAGAAGAAACCAAGAGAAGAATGAATGCACTAACAAACTTACCAGTCAAATCTGTCAAGATCAAACGTGGCTTCCGCCGACTCTGACAAAGACTCTTTGGGCAATCGCATCTTCTTGCGAGAAGACGATGCCAGAGCCCTCACAGGAACAGCTGGAATTGGCGACTCTGTGTAAACAGCCATGCCTCCTGGAGATGGAGTCGACGCGTCGGAATCCTCACTACATGAACGCTTGCGAGTATCCGGACTCTCGGACCCGGGGGCTTCCTCTTCCACATCGGAAGGGACAGTCGACTCAGACTCGTCCTCTTCCAAAGCTTCACAAGGAATAATCCCCTTAGGGAGGGGAGGCATGCAAGGCGACACCGCCCACTCCTACATACAAAAAGTAAAGATCAGCAAACACAATAGGAAATGCAATCGAGAAAATAAGCTACTACGTAGCACAACTGTACCTCGGGAGGAGGATTCAAAGCATCAAAGGGAGGAACTACTGGCTCGTTCGGCAGCACATCCTTGAGGGTGTACTTCGTGACCAGTCGCACCCTCTTATCTACCTCACTCGCGGACATGCCATCAGCAGATAGGCGAGTGGGATCATCAGCGCCACCCCATTGGAACATGGGATGGACCCTGGCCTAGAGAGGCTGGACGCGATGATGCAGCCAAGTCCTAACAAGGGCGCATCCTCCCTCTTCTGTGCCTATGCGATTCTCGAGGTCGTAGACGCGCTGATATAACACGTCTGTCTCCGCGAGTTTGGAAGGCATGATCACGTTCTTCCAAGAACGCATCTTCTTGCAGGGAGTCGCGGGATCGAAAGGCGCGAGTCCAAAGTGCTTGTCCTTGGCCTTCTGGTCACGCACATAGAACCATTTGTCCCTGCATCCCTGGACGGACTTGGTAAGCTTGATATCGAAGTAGGTGGCGGATGGGTCAACATGGATTCCGCAACCACCTATGTCATAAACTAAAGAACCAGATGCGGACTGACGCTTCAATTTAAATATGTGCTTGAAAAGACCAAAGTGCGGCTCGATTCCGAGCCAGCACTCGCAGAGAGTGATGAAGCAAGTGATGTGGAGGAGAGAGTTTGGGGACAGCTGATGGAGCTGGAGCCCATAGAAACAAAGAAGACCCCGAAGAAAGGGGTGAAGAGGCAAGGAAAGACCACGAATGATGAAAGCAAGAAACATCACTCGATAACCAGCGGGAGGCACAGGAATGGTCTCACCGCTAGGGACGCGTGAATCGGCGACTGCTGCAGAAATAACTCCGTCTTGGCGAAGAAGACGGAGATCCGACGCCTTGATGATAGAGGGGCGCCATGCGCCATTAGTCACGCGGGCGCCCGCGACCTTCTTCTTCCCGACAGCGGCGGCACTGGTGCCCGTAGCAGCGGAGCCACCTTTCTTCTTCGCTGCAGCAAGGGTGGCCGCGGAATCAGCGGCATCGCCTCCCTTCTTCTTCCCCATTGCGTGGCGGCGATGAGAGCGAAGGAAGTAGCTTGGGAACGAACGGAGCTGGTCCAGTGTCGTGGAGAAGATGGGCGCAGGGGAAAGTAGAAAAGAAAACGGCAATGGCGATGGCAGCAAGAAGAAAGAGCACAGATGGGAAATTACCGCCGCAGCATTGCTACTTAACCCCTGGGAGATGCAATCCAACGGCTGACAAAAACCCTATTGGACACGTGCACGCATCGCGTAGGACACGTGGAGAAGAGGAAGCATGAACCGTCCCCCCACTTCTACCATTACGCGCGGAAATCGAGGAGGCACAGTTAAAAATAAGATTACGCATGCCTAGTCAAATAAAAGTCAGAAAGTAGGACCCATCGCTCGTCACGTCCCGTCAAAACCGCTCACGCGGGCAACTAAGGTCATACAAGTGTCAGCACTGACGTCACCAATGCTATGCAGTGGAAAAACTTCGGCTATTTTAGTCCTTGCTGGAGTCTTCGACTCCACCAAGCACTCGGGGGCTACTCCCATAGGGAGCACTGGCCGCGCACCCTACGACTTTTTCTTTTTCTTATTGCAGGAACATGGACAATCACAAAAGCAAACTCAACCACTCGAAAACAAAGTTCGATTATGGACATGTGTTACTCCCATAGAGAGCACCGGAAACAAGCATGCAAAAGACGACAGCAGTCGCGAAAACATTTTAGTACCTGCCTGAGTCATCGACTGAAACAAGCAGGCAAAAGACGACAGCAGTCACGAAAGTGTTTTAGTACCTGCCTGGGTCATCGACTGAACAAGCAAGCAAAAGACGACAGCAGTCGCAAAAGTTCTTTAGTCCCTGCCTGAGTCTTCGACTCAACTAGGCACTCGGGTTACTCCTATAGGATACTGGTCGCACCCTATGATTATTTGTACAAAAACCCGTGTGTTGATAACATCCACATCAAACTCATGGCGACACCGCCATAATTTTTTCCCTACAAAGAGATCAAGGCTCTGGTTACCCGAATCGCCTCCGCGATGATAAAATTCGATGTCGCCACGGCGTGAAGGTAAGACCTGAATAAGGCCTGCAACGCATTTAATCACAAGACTACCAGAATATACCCGCGTTTACAGTCACGATGAACATGCCTTGACGGACGCGTCAAGTGCTCACACCCATATAACTGGAATTCGACTCCTGTAAGACCTCCGCGGCCTGAGTCGAATTACACCAGCACTTTTCTAGATTCGAGTCCGAGGACTCGAATTTGAGTAGATTGCGTTGTTTCACCCTAAGGTGGTTAACTTATACCGGTACTACGGTTATATCAGGCACGTATATCAACAATCCCTATGACATAAATAAAAACAGTCGAAAATGTACTCATTCAGGCACTCGAAGACTTCAAAAAAGTCCCCAGTCGAATCTGCGATTCCACTGGACACTCGGGGGCACTGACATGGGTATACCCTACAGGTACTCAAGCTTGGTATATACGGTCCAAATACGTACAGGCCCATGGTGTCGCCAAGGCCCGGATGGAGGGACTCGAGTAACCTAGGGACTCTCGATTGCTTGAAAGACAAGAAGAAGCTAAAGATAGAAAGTTTGAAGGGGAAAACCCTAACTTGTAACCGACTGACTGCTACCGAGACCTAGCCTATCTATATAAAGGCTAGGAGGGGGCGAGGAGGACACACGCAACCCTAGTTTCCACAACCCTTGCCATTGCATCATGCACCATTGTAACTTTGACTCCTTCGATAATTCCACGAGCGATAAGCAGAGTAGGACCTCTACGAGGCCTGAACCTGGGTAAATCCTTCGTCCCCTGTGTGCTTGTTTGCTAGCCGATAGATGTCTCCAGTGCTCCCTCCTTCTCCAAAACCCAAGTCCATAACAACGGGCATTGACGAGTTAAACCCTCGTCAATTGGTTTTTCGGTTAGGCGAGAGCGTGTCTATCCTCGGATTATGGCCAGTGAGTCGGTCAAGCAATGGCCGTCCACTTTTTTCTATCACAAGGATATTCCCGCTTCCGGCAAAGCTACTACTTTGCCGGCTTTCGTCGATGGTGCCGCCACGCCCCAAGAGTCCTGGGACACAGATGCGCCTGCTCTCAGTGACGATCCGCTTCTTGCCAAGAGACGGATCGAGTTTCTAATGAAGCACAAGGGTCTGAAAGGGTCCGACCTAATTCACTGCTGGGTGGCATGCCACATCTAGCCTCTTCAACATCATGGAGATCGACTGATGCATTCCATCATGTTGTCGAAGAAGGATTCCCTCTGAATCAGCCCCAAGGCCTACACAGCAAAAGATTATGTATGCCAAATCAAGTGGCTGATAAGGGAGCAGATTGAGAGGAAGATTCCGGAGCTGTCCTTGGACATGCATATGTCGGAAAATCCCGTGGTGTCGGTAAGCTTCCAGCAGCAACTCGTATTATGTGCTCATCTTTATATTATTTTGCAATACTGAGATATCTCTTCTTTTCAGCTTGCCGACCTCCCCGAGTCAGAGCTTGCTCCGGTCGAGGGATATCCTTCTGAGTTTTCTCAGGATGAGGGAGAGCTGGTTCCACTGCCAAATGTTGTTCCTCAGAAGCGTAAAGCTCTGAGAGTGGCCATTGGCACAAAGGAGGTGCCCGTTGTGAAGAGGTAATCTTTCCTCACAAGGTCCTTGTACTATATGTCTTAATTATTTTCGAGATGTAATGCCTTTTGTTCTATTACCTTCTCAGAGCTAAACAACTCACCAAGGGCAAAGGGAAAGGGGTTACCTCTAAGCCTCTACGCCAGTCGAAACTGAACTTGGTTTCTCCTTCCACAGCTCCTCCGACTCCTGCCCCTCAGCCTTCTGCAGCGCCGGAGATTACTCCATCTCCGACCGTTGTAGAAGATCCGGCTCAATCAGCAGAGCCAATGATCCTTGGATCGCAGACTGATGTCACCATGGGTGACTCAGGTTTTGATAAGGGTGAACCCTCTTTGGGTAATGATCCCTCAGCAGAAATCTTCGCCGACAATCTCCTAAGCAATTCGGGACTTGCCAAACTTGGCCTTTCTCAGAAATCTGCGGAGGAAATCTAGCGGCTGGCCCGACAATGCTTAGAAAGCCGGACCATTACTGCCGAAGAAGAAGCACAAGAAGTAGAGGACGTCAAGTACTCCAAACTTCTTGAACAAGTCCGCCTTCGCGACGAGAGGCTGAGAACAGGCAAGCTTCCGACTCCACTAGTGATCCTGCTCACTCTCGCCGAGAAGGTTACCACAGAAGTAAACATGAGTTTGAGCAAACTCACTCATGAACAACATGTAAGTCAGAATTCCAACTCACATTTTACTTTATTTCATATCATATCCTCTAGCCCCCAAGCATGAAGTTGGATAGACAATCCGGATTTATGCTTTCTGAGGATGCCAAAAAATGAACTAGTGTAGCCCCCAAGGCTCATGCTGATATTAGCAAAAATATTAGCCCGAGCCTTTAGTAGACTTCTGACTCTGGGTATTCTGACTTACAAAAAGTTAATTCATATAACCAGGAATTATTGAAGAATATCTGTAACAAGCGGAGAGAGATCAAAGCTCTCCGACTTGAAAATGCTCAACTGAAAGTATCCAGGGATGAGGCTGAAGGTAATCATTTTAGTACTCAAACCTTGCCTTTGATTTCATAGTCGAATTTTTGTTTAGATGTTGTTCTTTTGACTACATCACTGGTAAAGCAGTCCTGTGTTATGATTGAGGAGGCCGAGAATCTTAGAACCCTGGAGGTGGAAAACAAGGACCTTCGCCAAGAGCTGGATAATCTTAAGGCGGATCATGAGAAGAGCATTGCTCAAGTTCTCGAATCCTCCTCCATGGACACCGAGGAACGTGATCGTAAGATTGCGCTCCAGGATAAGAAAATCTCGGATCCCAGCAATGACTTGTTCAGAGAGAGGGATATTGCCGAGGCACTCTGGGCTGAACTTCAGAGTCTTCGGGAGGAGAAACCAAAGTAGATGATGTGATCTTTGGTATGTTTCCTTCTTTCTGACTTGTTCGCATCTTCCGACTCTTGAGAGTCTGGATTGATTTGATTAACCCCTTTGCATTACATGCACAAGTCCTCTGAACTTACTGGACTCAGCCTCTGCCAAATCTCGCACCTGCCGGCTTACTCAAGTCGGTGATATGATGCATGACTTCCGCCAATCCATCGAGGATATTGGCGAAGTTCTCAAGGTTCCGGACATGCATAGCATGTCTGGCTTTCAAGTGTGAGACAAGGCCAAGGAGATACCCCAGCTCATCCAGGATTGGAACATGTCCTATGCGCGAATCGCAGCGCATAACGCTCTCACCATGGTCATGAGCCACCATGGAAGCATGGAGATCTGGCAAGTGACCAAAGGGTATTCTACTGTGGATGAAGACGGCCAGGAGCAGGACATCAAAGCCATCATGGACTCCTGCGCTGGATACAGGTGTCACGTAGCTTACTTGACCAGCTACGATACTCCCTTCTTCACTCGCGTAGAGACGCCGCCTCCGCCTGCCGAAGAAACCGGTGAAGCTTCCGACAATGAACAAACCATCTCGGATTTGAACGTATTGGAAAGATACCGAAGCGAGGCTGATGTTTCTAGCGAGCCGGTAGCTCCTACCTCTCCCCCTGCATCATAGAGTATCAGAAAAAACAACGTGTTATTCTGAAAATAATTTGGGTCTGTAAATAAGTAGTATGATACTTTTGCTAGTGCTAAGTTTTATTTTATCTATTTAGCACTTTTGGCTTTATAATTTTCGTTCCTGAAATGTTTACATAAGCACTTTTATGTTTTTCGTCTGCACTTATCATTTATCTGGTTTTCCGCCTCGTCCCTTTTGCGAGCCGGCCAACTTTTAGCACGGAAACTTTGCTGAGCAATGGAGCTCAATTGCTAAACCAGTTTAAACTCTGAAACAAAGCTGGCTTCCAGTACCAACAATTCACTACTCGGAAAATGCCCGCATCTCGAAATCAGATAAATAACCAAAGTACAGACTATAAAATTTAAATTTATACCCGAAGGTATCAATTTTAGAGATCGGAAGTCTAAACCAGAACAATCATGAGTATAAAATAATTTCAAGTATTCTGGGATTTTCGACTATGACATGGTCATTCGGAAATAAGATGGTAAAAAACTTTTCAGAAATTTTTTGAGGCAACCAACACTTTATTTCTCACTGAACATGTACACATATATGATTACAAAGAAAAATAAACTAAGAATAAAAGGGACGTAGTTGAGCAATATTCCGTGGTCTGTCTAATTCATCTTGGTCTGTACTGCCTCTAGCTCTCTTTCTTTTCTTAGTAGTAGGTCTTTGTTTGACTGGTCGCATATCAGTTAGGTAGTAAGAACCATTGTACATTACTCGACTAACTAAAAAAGGCCCTTACCATATTGGGAAAAGTTTGTGCTTTCTTTGCTGCACAAGCCGGGGAACCAAATCGCCCTTATTGAAAGACCGGTTTCTGACTCTCTGGCTGTGATACTTACGTAACTTCTGCTGATAGGCTATTGATCTCATCTCAGCAACGACACGAACTTCTTCGACTAAGTCGAGATTATTTTATCAAGAAACCTCGACATCCTCTTCAATATACGCGGCAATCTAGGAGAAGTGTGAATCCAATCACTAGGAAGAACTGTTTCTGCGCCATAGACCAAGAAGAAAGGTGTGTATCCGGTCGACCTGTTTGGGGTTGTTCGTAAACTCCATATTACAGAAGGTAATTCCTTTGCCCAAGCCCCCGCAACATGTCTTAGTGGTGCTTCGAGTCTTGGTTTTAGGCCTTGTAGGATTAAACCATTTTCTCTTTCGACTTGTCCATTAGCTTGTGGGTGTGCGACTAACGCAATGTCAAGCCGGATATTTTGTTTGTTGCAGAATTCGGCAAGCTATCCCATAGAGAAATTACTCCCGTTGTTCGTGATAATGCTATGCGGATAACCGTATCGGATTATGACATCCTCAACAAATCTTCTGGCTGTTGCTCCATCACAACTAGTGATGGGTTTAGCCTCAATCTATTTTGTGAATTTATCTACCATCACTAAGAGATGAGTAAATCCACTTGGAGCCCATTTAAACGGTCCTACCATGTCAACCCCCAGACCGCGAAAGACCATGTTATAGGTATTGTCCGCAGCTGATCAGCCGGAACGTGAGCTTGTTTGCCGTACTTTTGGTAGCCTTTGCACGTCTTGACCAGTCGTTCGGCATCTGCCTTGGCTGTAAGCTAGAAAATACCGTGTCGGAAAGCTTTTGCCACTAGAGATTCGGCTGCATCGTGGTGACCACACTCGCCTTCGTGGATCTCTCGTAAGATTTCCACTCCTTCTTTTGGAGATACACAACGCTAAAAGACCCTAGATGCACTCCGCTTATAGAGCTCACCACTAATTATAGTGTAGGCTTTTGCTCGTCGGATGATCTCAAAACTTCATCTTCGGGTAATGTTCCATCTACCAAGTAATCAAGGTAGGGTTGAGTCCAGCTAGGAATAACAGCCAAAACTGCTATTAAAGGTGAGTCGGATTTGGTCAGATATTCCTCGTGCACTCCTTTTATAGAGGGAACCTTGAGGTGCTCTAAAAAAGCGCCATGTGGAACCTTTTTCCGGGCAGAGCCTATTCTAGATAGTGCATCTTCTTCCTCATTTTCTGTTCAAGGGATGTGTTGAACTTTAAACCCTTCAAACGATTTAGATAATTCATCCACGATAGCTCTATATGCTGCCATGTGTTTATTCGCATTACAGATATTTGATACTTGTTGAGCAACAAGATCCGAATCTCCATAACACAATAAACGTCGGATGCCGATGTCCTTAGCAATCCGGATTCCATGTAGTAGTGCTTCATACTCGGCAATGTTATTCGTCGCCGTTAAGTGGATCTGCAGTACATAGAAAAGTTTATCTCCCTGGGGTGATTTGAGTACCACGCCAGCCCTCTCGAGCCCCCGAGCGCCTTATACCCATCAAAATGAAAGGTCCAGTACTCCAACTCTGGTAGGGTCATATTCTCCGTTGTGTCTGTCCAATCAGCGACAAAGTCAGTGAGGATTTGGGATTTGATTGTTGTATGAGGTTTGTACTCAATGTCGAAAGCTGAAAGCTCTATGCCCCATTTTGCGACGCGTCCTATGGCGTCACTGTTGTTGATTATGTCTCTCATGGGAGCTGTGCTCACCACAATAATTGGATGTTCCTGAAAATAGTGCCTTAACTTACGGGATGCAAAAAATACACCATAAGCCAGCTTTTGATAGTGCGGATATCACTGCTTTGATTCAGTTAAGACCTCGTCGAGATAGTAAGTCAGACGCTGCACCAGGTGTTCCTGATTTTCTTCCGGTCTCTCCACCACCATGATGATACTAACGACCCTGTTTGTCGCAGCGAGATAGAGCAACATCGGTTCCTGTGGTTCTGGTGCTGCAAGGATGGGAGCAGATGAGAGTACTGCTTTCAGGTCTTGTAGCGCAGCTTCAGCTTCATCGGTCCAAACGAATTTCTTGGTCTTTTTCAGGAGCTTGTATAGTGGTGCGACCTTTTCACCGAGCCGGCTTACAAACCGACTGACTGCGGCAATGCAACCAGTTAGTCTTTGAACGTCCTTCAGGCGAGTCGGCCTAGAAATATTGAGTATAGCCTTGATCTTGTCTCGGTTTACCTCTATGCCTCTTTGAGACACGATAAAACCTAACAATTTTCTGGCTGGTATTCCAAAGAAACATTTCTTCGGGTTAAGCATTATGTTGTATCTTCGTAGATTGGCGAAGGTTTCCTCCAAGTCGGAAATTAGCGTTTCCTTCTTCTTGGACATCACCGCAATATCGTCCACGTATGCATGTACATTGCGTCCGATTTGATCATGGAGGCAACACTGCATAGTGTGCTAGTACGTAGCTCCTGCGTTCTTGAGCCCAAAGGGCATCGTAATGAAATAGAAGGTTCTGAAGGGGGTTATGAATGAATTTTTGACTTTATCAGATTCCTTCATCCGGATTTGGTGATAAGCGAAATATGCGTCAAGAAAACATAGGAGTTCTGAGCCTGCCGTAGAATCGATAACTTGATCAATCCTAGGCAGAGCGAACGGATATTTGGGACAAGCCTTGTTCAAGGCAGTATAATCAACACACATCCTTAAATCAGTGGTGTCCTTTTTAGGGACCATTACAGGATTGGCCGACCAATCAGTATGGATGACCTCTTCTCTGAATCCGGCTAACTCGAGCCGGGCTAGTTCCTTAGCTATTGCCTTACGCTTTTCATCACCAAAACATCATAGGGACTATTTGACGGGTTTAGCATTCGGGTTTACATTTAGAGAGTGCTTGGCAAGTTCCCTAGGTACTCCGGTCATGTCAGATGGCTGCCATGCGAAGATATCTTGATTTGCTTGGAGGAACTTGACAAGCGCGCTTTCCTATGCGCTATCTAGGCCTACGCCTATCTGGGTCACCTTGGAGGGGTCATCATCCTTCAATGGCGTCTTCTTCGTCTCTTCCGATGCCTTGAACTCTAGATTCGGCTTTGTCACCTCCTTCTTCGTCCCGGGCATCTCGGACGGATCAATGGTTTTCTTGATCTCTTGGTACTCCTGGGCGTGCAACACGGCTTCAGCAAAGGCGGCATTTCCATCCTCGCACTCTCGAGCTTTCTTCAGGTCTCCCCTGATGGTGATCACGCCATTGGGACCTGGAATTTTCATCATATTGTAAATGTAACACGGACGAGCCATAAAAGCCCAGTAAGCCGGACGTCCGAATATAGCATGGTACGCGCTCTTGAACGGGACCACTTCGAGGAAAGTGCTTCTGTCCGATAGTTCTTTGGAGTTCCAAAGGTCACATCCAAAGTGATTTCTCCCAGGGAATTTGCTTGTCTTCCTAGGACAACTCTGTGAAAGATCATAGAGCTGTAATTAAGCTGGGTCTTCGAGATCTTCATCCGGCGTAGCGTTTTGACATACATAATGTTAATGCTGCTGCCGTTGTCCATGAGAGTCTTGGAGAAACCATAGCCGTCAATAAGTGGATTGATAACTAAGGCGTATTTTCCTCGCTTGTGCAACTTAGGCGGATGATCAACATGGTCAAAGGTGATTGCCACTTCCGACCAGTCCAAGAATTGGGGGGCAGCCGGAACAGTCGCATTGAGCTCGTGCAGAACTGCTTTCTTGACCTTAGCTGGTTGAGATCCGATGAAGGTGACGTAAGTGTCTTTCTTTGTTGGGAAGTTTTTCTTCCCTTCTGGTTTGGGATTTGAAGCATCGGCTTCCTCCATGTCGGAATCTTCCTTGGTATCTTTCTCTTTTTCGGGATTCTTCTTTCCCTTCTTCCGCTTGGCCCTGTAGCCAGCAGTATCGTCCTTCTTGATGTCGTCATTAAAACGACACTCGGCGTTTGTGTGAGACGAGCCCCCATTGGCATCTAAGTGATGCACACATGGGTTATTGGCAATGTCGGCCCAGGAGTAGGTTTTGCCAGGTTGCTGGTCTCCTCTACCTTGGACTCTTGATGTCTCACGACCGCATCCGCGGCCACCGCCGCGCCCTCCTCGTCCTCCAGACCCAAAAGTAGCAGTGACCACTGCCGTTTCCGTGTTGGGTTTTTCTTCCGAGGTATTCTTGCGCTTCTGAGCTTGCTGCTTTGGTTGTTTTGCCGACTGTGGCATATGTAGGGTGTTAAGTAGCCCCTCCGCGTCATCATTGGCATCTGCATACTTGCTCGCTATTTCTATCATCTCTCCCAAGTTAGTTACCTTGTCGCACTACAAGCGATGACATAGTAAACCAATTGGGAGTCCTGTAATGAAAGCTTCAATCGCAGTTTGGTCATTTACCCCTTCACAGGAGTTCTTAGTGTCGATCCATCATCCGAGATAATCTCGGCAAGTTTCTCCGGCTTTCTGGGTGCAACGCTGTAGGTCTCCTACGTACAGGGCCTCCGATATGTGCCTTCAAAATTCTGAAAGAACGCGCCTTGCATGTCATACCAGTTGTGGATGGTGTTCTCCGGAAGTTCATTGAACCATGATCGTGCCGTCTTCCGCAACATGAGTGGGACATATCAGGTTGCGACCAGGCTGTTTCTGCCTTTGGCGATGCAGCAAGCTTGGAAAAAGTCCTGGAGCCAAGTATCTGGCCGAGCTACACCGTCGTAAGTTTGGATATGTCTTGAGATAGCGAATCCTTCCGGGAATTTTGTTGCTCTTATGCGTGGTACGAAGCATTTTGGGCCCATGTATATATCATCATTTTCGTAGCGCCGCGCCTCTATTTTGGAATTAATCCCGTGTCTCGCGTCACTTGGGGACAGAGATCGTCCTGATTAACGACTATGGCTACAGTGCCTTAGAGCCGGACTTCGGCTTCTGCCACCACCTCCTCTGCCACAATGCCCTCCTTGGCCTCCTTGGGAGTCGTTGTGATGGCTACTTGGTGGAGAGGGTGGAGCAGTTGGATTGTTTCCGGCCGATCGCTGGCCTCCGTCCAGAGCGTCATTATTCTGACTCCAGGGAGGGTCTCCATTACGACGAGCCCCCTGCCGACTTGACTCGGCACGGTGTCCGTCGTTCCTCCGTCCGACATTCCCATTGCAGTGGGGCTCAGCTGGACGGCTCGTATGCCTAGGAGGTGGCATTCTTTGTCGGTCCTGCTCCCGACGCTTCTCTTTGTCTTCTTCCCTATGATCATTCGACTCTTGTCGGGGAGGATTCTTTGGGTATAGGGCAGCGATCGCCTCTTCCTCGGCGGCTGGAGCAACGTTGCCCCAGTCACGTGCAACTCTGTGATGCTGTCTTGAAGATCCGATTCTTGAGTAATTGTCTTCCCAACGGTTGGAACGGTGATGCTGTTTCGGAGCCTGCTGGGGTCTTACATCGTTCTAGGCCGGATCCGTGCGACATTGGTCAGACTGAGAGACCATTTTTCCGCTTCCGGATTTTGCGGCCTTCTGCTGTTCCAGACCATTGGTGAGTAGTTTGATGCCCAATCGAACATGTTCCGGGCCTGGATTATTTGCCAGGATGTATCGAGCAGCGGCAGTATTTTGTACTGGTGTTGGATACACCAGATCTCCCTTGCTATCGAGCCGAGGCATCCCTGGATCTCCCTCAAAGATAACCTTACGTACTTCCAAAAATTGATTGTCATGTGTATGTCGTTTCCGGTTCTTCTGATGTTGCAGAGAGATGAGCTTCTCCGCCTTGGCCATGCGTTTTTTCTCTTCCTCGATGTTTTTGGCTTCATCCAGGAGTACTTGGTGATACGCTTCTAGGGCTTGGGCCCTTTCATCCAATTCCACAGCAGTTAGTTCTGCTGTAGTAGGTGATGCAACCCATCCTATGGACGCGCCTACATCTACACCAACAAGTCCCCTAAGTGGACCCATGACTCGTGCCCGAGCCAAACTCCAACAAGCTAAGGTGAACTCGCTTCTCTCCTCGTGCCAATTTGATACCTCCTTGGATGGTGTGCTACTTCATGCAACTACTCTATGCATCATCAGGTTCGAAGCCTCGACACATCCCCAAGCACCCAAGGATGGAGAACAAGGAGAAGAGCGTGAAGCAGAAGCTGCTGGAGCTGCTCAGACCGGAGTCTCCGGTCCACCAAAGTCTCTAGCCTGAAGACCCCAGAGACTCTGACCCACTCTCCGGTCTGACCCCTGCACCGGGCCCTGGGAAAATCTGAAGGCCCCTCCGGAGACTGGTCCGGAGACTAACCGGAATCTCTGGCCTAGACCGGAGTCTCCGGTCCACCACACTAGAGTCTTTGGTCCGACCAATGCCAGGCATGAAAAGGCCTTTGGGCCTGTGGCCCATGTACCCATTAGTTCGTCCAGAACTTGTCTTTTATTCCTAAAGTACCCCTATTTAAGTGGCTGGCCTATATATAGTCCCGCACCTCCATTACCCTAGGCATGATATTTGGAATTAGTGGAAACCCCTTGTGGATCTATCTAGTTCTTGCCTCATGCTCCTTTGACAAAGGAGCACCAAATATCCCAAACCTCGTTGGAGTTTGCATCGTGCCTCCGCATTGTACAAGGCCTTGGCATCGGTGTCCCTTTTCCAAGACGTCAAGATCTCACCGAGTCTCACATCTCGCCATGCCGATTCGAGAGAGAGTCCTCCGCTCGACGTCGATCCTAGGGATTGCGCCAGACCGGTCACCGTCGTGTGAGCTATTGGTGTGTATCGTGGTTTTGCGTGTGTGTGTCCATCACGTTCTTCGTGCGTGAGTTCGTCGTGTTCATCCTCCCCTCCTTTCCCTCGCACTCCATCCTCGATTTGAGTGGGATTCGTGAAAGATCGGGCCACCCTAGAGGTTTGCCCTGAACATATTGGTCTCAAGAGCTTCGTTGCTCACGGATTCCCCCACAAAATTTTCTTCTATCCACCAAAAATTCGAGAATCCCCAAAAAAGAGCCCCATATTTGCCTTTGGATCGATCTCTTGATTTGGAGTGTTATTTGTGGTTTTGATCCGACCAAACCTTGTCTTAGGAGTTGGTCCAGCTTTATCCTGCGTTTTCCCAGCCCAATTTGGCCAATTTTTTCGCGGATTTGAGGACCGAAGGCGTGGATTTCCGCTCAAGAACACGAGAAATTCGCGATCTGACTCCAGACCGGAGTCTCCAGCCTGCGGCCTACACCGGATTCTCCGGCCTACACCGGAGTCCAGAGTCTCCAGCCTATCCACACCGGAGTCTCCGGCCTAGACCGGAGTTTCCGGCCTGCGACCCTAGAGTCTCCGGCCCTGACGCTTGATTTTGACAGTTTTGCCTCTAATCTTGCATTGGCTAATTTCCTCTTGTTTGTTTGTGCCCGTGTGCGTGTCGACAACTAACAGCAAGCTTCCGCATCAACAAACCCCGTGCTCATCGACAACACGGCCCACGAACATCATCCCGCACCACCGACGCTAAGTTCATCATCACCAACAAAGGTATAACTTGTGTCACCTTGTTAACCCCTATCTTCCTTGTGTGTACCTATCCCATGAGAGTGGCTCATCTTGTGTTGGCTTGAGCATTGTGCATTTGTCCTTGGATAGTGAGAGTGCAAGAGCAATATCAAGTGTGACTAGGTAGCATCAAGGGAGAGCAAAGAAAAGATACAAAGCAAAAGAAAAATAAAAATAGTCTCCCCTTGCAAAAGAGAGTCTCAAAGCTTGTAAGCAAGAGAGAAAGAAGAGCGCCAAGGCAAGTGCACAAATCCGTTGCTCATTTTTCCTCTTTGCAAACGAGCTATGGTCTCTCCTTGCATTGGCACGACAACGATCTTAGTCTTTGTTTGGACATTTTGTTTGCTCATTTTCATAGTCGTGTCTATCCCAACTATCTCCACGTGTGTGTATATAGTCGTAGGTTCCCGTCACCCTTTTGAGTTGTTGACCTTCGCCTTTGACTTGAGTTTTGTTGGATTTTACCCACTTTTGACTATCCCTTTTCTTTTGGTTGGTTCTTTGGCTTTCCACAGTCCTAACCTACCACCAACAAGCTTTTGAGAGTTAGTTCTTTCTTTAGTGTGAGTTTTCTTTGCAATTCCACTTTGCACGCTTATAGCTCTCACTTGTGGTTTCTAGTTTGGTGTAGTCCCCAAGGTGAGGTACAAGGCTAACACCACCATATTCCACTTCCATATACAATACTTGTGTGTTTTGCATGATGAATAGGCACGGTGAGTCAAGCCAACCACCTCCCCAAGAAGAAGATCAAGGACTGTACATGACGCGCGCAAGTCACTTCATCGTTCGACAAGAGTTCCATGAATGTTGCCAAGCCCTTGAGACGCGACAAGATGAACAATTTGGCAAGACGCAAGCCGAGTTCAAGAACATCGACAACCGCTTCGACGGCCTCGAATGGCAAATGCATGCAATGCATCACAACTTTGGCCACCAAAATGAAGCGCTTCAACGCTCCGTCGCTGAAACAAATGACAATCTTCGACGCCTCATCAACGGTATGGCAAGACCATGTTCACGCGCATCAAGCTCTTCAAGTTCTTCATGTCGTCATGAACCTCTTCAAGAAGATCTACATCAAAGTGCTCCAAGACGCAATGATGCCCCCGTGGTTGAAGATGGAAGTTCTTCGAACTATGTACCTTCCCCACGGCATGCTGCAACGTCAAGCTATGATGGTGATTTCTCTTCAAGGCCACAAGCAAGGCAAGAAGAACACCGTCTTCATGCAAGGGCATTGGTGATCCAACAAGGGCAACCAGAAGTCTACCACCATCGACCGCGGAACATACTTGACACAACAAGTGATGACTCCAATTTGGAGAATCAAGCTCGTCATCGCCGTGAAGCTCTCGAAGATCCTCCTCCTCGCCATCAACGTCATGAACGTCCGCACCGACACCATGGTCATCACGAGGTGCCTCCTCCACCTCAACTAAACTTGGAGCGTCAAGTGATACAAGTTGAGCGACGCCCACCGCGTTAAGAGGTTCATGACCATGTTCTTCGCCGTGAGGCCTATGTGCCTAATCAACATCACCAACTGAGGAACAAGCCTCCTCTTCATCATCAACCGCGTCATGAGGCTCCACATCCTCAACAACCTCATGGGGCCCAAGAGCCTCAACACCGTCAACTACCGCGCCAAGAGCAAGAGCAAGCTCCTCAACAACAATATCAATAGCAAGCTCCACAACAAGGTCGCGAGAACCAAGTTCCACCGCATCAACCACAAGATCATCAACAAGGTCACCAAGCTCGTCGTAATGACCGCAACGATGAAGAAACTTTTGGCAAGCTCAAGTTCACAATGCCCAAGTTTACCGGATCCAATGACCCTGAAGAATACCTCTCATGGGCACTCAAAGTCGACAAGATCTTTCGCATGCACAACTATAGCAATGAGAAGATGGTCGCCATGGCTTCGCTTGAGTTTGATGATTACGCCAACCTTTGGTGGGAACAAGTTCAAGTTGCTTGTGATGCAAGACAAGAACCGCCAATCACAACTTGGCATGACATGAATGCTCACATGAGATCCCGGTTCATCCCCGCGCATTACACGCGTGACCTCTTCAACAACCTTCAATCGCTTCGTCAAGGGACAAAGACCGTGGAAGAGTACTTTAAGGAAATGGAACTCAACTTGATTCACGCAAACATTGATGAGCACATGGAGCAAACAATGGCACATTTCCTTATTGGCTTGATCACCCAATCAAGCACATCGTCGAGTTCCAAACATACAACACCATGGTTGAGCTTGTGCACATCGCAACAAAGGCTGAACGTCAAGTGCAAGAGGACATCAAGTACAACAAGCCCAAGACGTATTTCACCTACAAGCAAGCTTCAACCGCTACGCCAAAAACTTTCAATGGAAGCTCCTCAAGTACCTCCAAGCCTTCCTTCAAGCCCACACTTGCTCAAGGAAAACTGCCCCCAAGTGGCAAACAAGCAAATAGTGATACACCTTTCAATGGTGAATGTTACAAGTGTGGAGGTAAAGGACACAAGTCGGCCGAATGTGGAAACAAGAAATTCTTGTTCATCCATGACAATGGTGATGAAGAGTACTTGCGTGAAGATGAATTTGATGCCCGAGTCAAGGATGCAATGGCAAGGCAACGAGTGGAAGATGACCAAGAACTCCTCATGTGTGAACATGACGCAAGTCCATCGCTTGTCGTCACAAGGATCTTGACCACTCAAGCACAAGAGCATGAAGGCCAACGCTCCAATATCTTCCAAACACGAGCCGGCATCAATGGCAAATCTATCAAGGTGATCATTGACGGAGGGAGTTGTCACAACCTTGCTAGCACTGAGTTGTGTGAGAAGCTCAACCTCACCCTCCATCCGCACAAGCACCCCTACAACGTGCAATGGCTAAGTGACCAAGGGTCCGTAAAGATCAAGCATATTGTATCGGTCTCCTTCGCCATTGGTCCTTACAAAGATACGGTGGAGTGTGATGTGGTTCCTATGACAGTTTGCCACATGCTTCTTGGTCGACCGTGGCAATTTGACAAGGCTGCTCAACATGATGGTCGCACCAATGTATACACCTTCAAATGGCTCAACAAAACATGTGTTTTGCAACCGATGACTCCTAGCCAAATAATTGCGGACAATGCAAAGGCTTTAGCGAGGGCGCAAAGCACAACACCTACTTGTGAGAAGAGCGGTGAGAGAGAGAACCACCTCATAGTGAGTGAGAGACACAAGCCAAACTCGACTGGAAAAACTAAGAGTGTTCTCCTTGCCACCAAAAGTGAGATGAGATATGTTCGGAACAACCCATCAATCTTGCACTATGTCCTCCTTTGAAAGGGACTAGCACAAGGAACTAATGAATTAACCAATGTTCCTCCATCTTTGATGATTGTTTTGCAGGAATTCAAGGATGTGTTTCCCGAAGAGCTTTCACATGAACTACCTCCTCTTTGCAGCATCGAACATCGCATTGACCTCATCCCCAGCGCACCACTTCCCAACCGCGCCGCTTACCGCACGAACCCGGAGGAGACAAAGGAGATTGAACGTCAAATCAACCAACTCGTCTCCAAAGGTTTGATCCAAGTTAGCACTAGTCCAAGTGCCGTACCCGTGATACTTGTTCCAAAAATGGATGATACGTTACGGTTATGCATGGACTGCCATCCAATCAATGCTATCACCGTGTGTTATCGACATCCGATACCACGTCTCAATGACAAGATTGATGAATTGTGTGGAGCCAGTATTTTTTCGAAAATTGATCTTCGTAGTGGTTACCATCAAATACGCATGGCTGAAGGTGATGAGTGGAAAACTTCCTTGAAGACCAAACTTGGTCTCTATGAATGGTTGGTTATGCCCTTTGGTTTATCTAATGCCCCATCCACCTTCATGCGCCTCATGAATCATATCTTGTGTTCTCTCATTGGAAAAAGTGTTGTTGTCTATTTCGATGATATTCTTGTTTATAGCAAATCACTTGAGGACCATATAACACATGTCAAGGAAGTTTTGCAAATCCTTCGACATGAAAAGCTTTATGCTAATCTTCCCAAGTGCACTTTTGCTAAAGACAAGTTGATTTTTCTTGGATTTGTCGTTTCATCGAATGGAATTGAAGTTGATGTTTCCAAGGTAAAGGACATACGAGATTGGCCCATCCCAACAAATGTGAGTGAACTCCGAAGTTTTCATCGGTTGGCCGGTTTCTATCATCGCTTTGTGAAAGACTTTTCCACCATTGCTTGTCCTCTCAACGAGTTGACGAAAAAGAATGTCACCTTCGTGTGGGGCAAAGCACAAAAAAAAGCTTTTGATGAACTTAAAAAGAGGCTCACCGAAGCACCTCTCCTTGCCTTACCGGATTTCACAAAAACTTTTGAGATAGAGTGTGATGCTAGTGGTATTGGCATTGGAGGAGTCCTTATGCAAAGTGGACGTCCTATAGCCTATCATAGCGAGAAACTTGATGGTGCTCGCCTTAATTATCCAATTTATGACAAAGATCTTTTTGCCTTAGTTCGTGTCCTTCAAGTTTGGCAACACTACCTATGGCCCAAGGAATTTATCATACATTCCGACCATGAGTCATTGAAATATCTCAAAGGCCAAGCCAACTTGAGTAAGAGACACGCTAAGTGGGATGAGTTCATGGAATCTTTTCTGTACATTGTCAAGTATAAGAAGGGCAAAGATAATGTAGTTGCGGACGCTTTGTCTCGCAAGCACACAAGCCTTCTTACGAGACTTGAAATCAACGTGTTGGGTCTTGAGGAAATAAAAACTTTGTATGCTTCCGACCCGTTTTTTGAACCAATTTTCGCAAAGTGCTCCATTGACAAAGGAGTTGATGATTTCTATTTGCATAAGGGTTTTCTCTTTAAACAAAACAAACTTTGCATTCCACAATCGTCGCTCCAACTTTTGCTTCTCCAAGAATCTCATGGTAGAGGCCTTATGGGTCACTTTGGCCGTGACAAGACTTTGGACATGCTCTCCACTCACTACTTCTGGCCCAAGATGAAGCGCGACGTGGAGCCCTATGTTCAACGATGCACGACATGTGTTCAAGCTAAGTCGCAAGCTAATCCCTATGGTCTTTATATGCCATTGCCTTTCCTCATACACCTTGGTCCGACATTAGCATGGATTTCGTGTTAGGATTGCCTAGATCTAAGCATGGTCATGACTCTATATTTGTTGTCGTGGATCGCTTTTCCAAAATGGCACACTTCATACCATGCCATAAGACCGACGATGCTTCACATGTTGCAAATCTGTTTTTCAGGGAAATCGTCCGTCTTCACGGTGTGCCAAGAACAATCGTCTCCAACCGCGACGTCAAATTCATGAGATACTTATGGAAGACACTCATGGCCAAGCTCGGCGTCAAGCTCCTCTTTTCATCCGCCTCACATCCTCAAACTCATGGCCAAACCAAAGTTGTCAACCGAAGCCTCAGAACTCTTCTACGTGTGTTGATCAAGAAAAACTTGAAGGATTGGGAGGAATGCATTCCCCACGCCGAGTTCTCCTACAACCGTGCCAAGCACTCAACAACCAAGATGAGACCATTCATGATCGTCTATGGTTTCGAGCCCCTCACCGTGCTTGACATCCTACCACTACCTCTTCATGAGCACACGAACATGGACATCGAGAAGCGCGCACAAGCTATGAAGAAACTTCATGAAGAAACAAGAGCTACTATCGAACAACAAGTCATTCGCCAATCTTCAAGGTTAAACAAGGACAAGAAGGAGATGATCTTTGAAGAAGGTGACCTTGTGTGGATATACCTAAGAAAAGATCGCTTCCCCAAGGAACATGACTCCAAGCTCAAGCCAAGAGGAGATGGTCCCTTCAAGGTCCTCAAAAGAATCAACAACAACGCCTACATCATCGACATACCGACCTCCAAATACCTTGCACGCAATACATTAAATGTCAAGGATCTCTCACCCTACCATGGAGATGTTCAAGATGATAACCATGAAGAGTCGAGGATGACTCTTTCCCAAGGGGGGGAGCTGATGCAGCCCGTCCTACGGACGCGCCTACATCTATACCAACAAGTCCCCCAAGTGGACCCATGACTCATGCCCGAGCCAAACTCCTACAAGCTAAGGTGAACTCGCTCCTCTCCTCGTGCCAATTTGATACCTCCTTGGATGGTGTGCTACTTCATGCAACTACTCTATGAATCATCAGGTTCGAAGCATCGACACATCCCCAAGCACCCAAGGATGGAGAACAAGGAGCAGAGCATGAAGCAGAAGCCGCTAGAGCTGCTCAGACTGGAGTCTCCGGTCTGCGCACACCGGAGTCTCCAGTCCACCAAAGTCTCCAGCCTGAAGACCCCGGAGACTCCAGCCCACTCTCCGGTTTGACCCCTGCACCGGGCCCTGGGACAATCTGAAGGCCCCTCCAGAGGCTGGTCTGGAGACTAACCGAAATCTCTGGCCTAGACCGGAGTCTCCGGTCCACCACATCGGAGTCTCCGGTCCGACCGATGCCAAGCATGAAAAGGCCTTTGGGCCTGCGGCCCATGTACCCCATAGTCCATCCAGAACTTGTCTTTTATTCCTAAAGTACCCTTGTTTAAGTGGCTGGCCTATATATAGTCCCGCACCTCCATTGTAAACCCTAGGCATGATATTTGGAATTAGTGGAAACCCCTTGTGGATCTATCTAGTTCTTGCCTCATGCTCCTTTGACAAAGGAGCACCAAATATCCCAAACCTCGTTGGGGTTTGCATCGTGCCTCCGTGTTGTACAAGACCGTGGCATCGGTGTCCCTTTGCCAAGACGTCAAGATCTCACCGAGTCTCCCATCTTGCCGTGCCGGTTTGAGAGATAGTCCTTCGACCGACACTGATCCTAGGGATTGCGCCGGACCGGTCACCGCCGGCGTGAGCTATTGGTGTGTATCGTGGTTTTGCGTGTGTGTCCATCGCGTTCTTCATGCGTGAGTTCGTCGTGTTCATCCTCCCCTCCTTTCCTCGAACTCCATCCTCGATTTGAGTGGGATTCGTGAAAGATCGGGCCACCCTAGAGGTTTGCCCTCAATAGTAGGGATATGTGTGGTTAATACAACATCGATGAGTTTACGGGCACCTGCGGTGACCACTTGTCCATCCATCGATTCCTCTTTAGGCTCGTCTGGGATAAGTGCTCCTTCCGAGTCTTCCTCGTATTCCTCGACAATCACCTCCTCTGCTGGAAGTTCCTTTGCCGGGGTCTTGTTCTTCTTCTTTGCCTTCTTGGCAGCGCCAGTAGCAAAGATAACTTTGGGTCCATTTCCTAGAGTCAAGCTCTGATCGGTACTTTCGGACATCTGGACCTCGGGATTGTCTCCAATATCCATATCATCCTGCGCTTTGGGAGAGTTTTCTCCGGATCCTTCATCCATGGCTTCTCCTTCTTCTATAGCTTTGGAGTTGTACTCCTCTTCATATTCTGTGGAGAACTTTCGGAAATCCGCCGACGTCATTGAGTCATCCGAGGATGCGGGTAAGTCGGTGTTTGTTCCGATCGCCTCCAGCACTAAGTCAGTGTTGTCTCCAGCATCGGCAGAGCCGGATCTAGATCCAACATATCCGACAAAGTGCGATGTATGGGTCCTAAGGTAGTTGTGGCTTTCCTCGTGGGCTTCCTTGAAGATCCTGATGGTTTAGAGAACCTCATCCATGCTTGCGTCTTGCATTATCATGTGCCTCAACATGTGCCTCAGGAACGGTTGATCTGTTCCGGCATTGGCAGAGCCGGAACCAAGGTTGTTGCTATGATCCTACTGGATTTCGATCTTAGTGGGTGGATCGATCTGGGATTCAGCCTCGCTAGGGAGATCCACTCCAAATTCGACTTTAACCGCAAGATCTGCTTCAGGCTCAGATTTCTCCACTATCTCTGCAACAGGTGCGGGCTGGGTGGGATTAGGGTTTTCTGAGATCCGGAACTCTGCCGCCTCCGCGGACAAAGGGGACCCAGAAATTTTTCTGCCTCTATCATCACCGCTGGGGTGGGTGGGGTAGTTTCAGGGAATCCGATGTACACATCGATCTCGCCGAAATACATAATGGTATAGGCAGTCACGGCCTCCCTAGCCGGAATCTAGGTCTCGTCGAGAACGATGAGAGGTACGTCACTGGCGTAGAGGATGCGACCGACGGTGATAGTCTCGTCGATTCCGATTCTTGCAGATTCTGCTCGGAACGCAGATCTAAACCTCACTTGCCCCACGGTGGGTGCCAACTATCGTCGGATTGATGACTGGTACGCCATGAGGGGTTCCTCGAGGCGTGTGGAAGAGAGGGGTGTGAGACGTACGGTGTTCCAGGACGATGAGCACACAAGTTTACCCAGGTTCGAATCTGCTGGCTTTGGACGGATCCTACTCCTGCTAGCAATCCAGTAATATGGCAGAGCCGAAATATGGGTTACAAGGGTTTCGCCTATGCGAGTTGAGATTGTAGACTATTGTGAGGGTGCCCTAAAGGCTCTCCCTAGGATGACTTATATAGATATCCGGCCTAGGGTTTATAGGAGAGACCTATCCGGCTACGACTAAGAGTCGGTTACAGAGTACATCTTGAACTACAAGTAACACTATGGGACTATGTAGGTAAGTCTTCCGGGCCTTCCCGTAGCTGGACTGGACTCTGTCTCTTCTCCCTGACTGGGTCACCCGTGAAGCAAAGCTCTGACCCGAAGTGGGCCACCCTGGTCAGTGAGGCACAGTGAGGATACCCGGAAAGTATATCCCCAACAACGGCAAAGCCTGCTGCAAGAGTCGACTCGGTTTTCTGCCATGTAGCTTGTGGCGTAAAATGGTGCTTTTCTGCCATGCGTAGAAGTTGCTCCACTTGGTTATCTTTGTCTTGGACAACTCTTTGTGCTTCCTCCCTCTCCTCCCTCGCGCATTCTTCATTGATCAACATGCCATGTTCCATTAGCTCCTCGCTCCTTGCTACGCCTTCTTCTCCCAAGTACCTGATCATACAATAATTCAAAGACTTAGGTAGTATAAAATTCTCATTAACTAAAACACCAGGTTCATTAATAAACAAGTTCACCTGTTGTTATAGTAGCTTAGCATGAGCTCTTGTAATTGGTCCAATCTTTATCACATTGGATTGATCTTTCTTTGCAGCAATTGGAACATCATCATTAGCAATTGGGGTATGTGTAACTGTAGGGATGTCCTCATCACATACGTCCTCGATGTCATATCCATTGTCTCCATGAGTATCAACATCATCTCCACTCTCATACTCTCCTTGTTCATTGACAAACATCACCTTGCGGTTTGGACAATCTCTCTTGTAGTGTCCTCTTCCTCCACAAGTATGGCACTCCACACCGCGCGTACGTGTAGTTGACATATTGGAACCTGAGCTAGCAGCAGGAGCAACGGGCTTCCTAGCATTGGAACCATAAGAAAACGTGGGAGCAGGCTAGGTTGATGGTGAAGGGTAGCTAGCAGCCGCTGCAGGTGGCGCCATAGGTGGTGGCGGTGTAGAACTGGCCGCAAAATGACTGGTAGATGGAAACCTCGCACAGGACTTAGTTTCTTCAGCTAACTGTGATTCGGCCTCTCTAGCATGGTGCAATAGCTCATTCATAGTCTCATACTTGTGATGACGAACAATGCTCTTGACTGGTAACTACAAATTGTTGAGGAATCGCTACATGGTCATCTCAAGGGATTCACGAACTCTAGCACGCTGCATAAGCATCTCCATCTCCATGTAGTACTCATCAACTGACATGGTTCCTTGCCTCAATTGTGTCAACTTATCAAAAACTGATCGCAAGTAGTTGGTGGGTACAAAACGATCCTTCATAATGCGCTTCATCTCGTGCCAATCCATCACATGAAGTTCATTGTCCTCCCTTCTATTCTGCACAATAGCATCCCACCAGCGCAAAGCATATCCATCAAATTCTGACGCTGCAAGCTTGACCTTCTTGTCTTCTGGATAGTGAAACAATCGCCAGAGCTTCTCAATCTTCAACTCCCACGTGAGGTAATCTTCAGGATCAAGTGAACCATCAAACTTGGGAATTGAGAATTTTGGCTTTCCCAATCCATCATCAGCAACTTGGTTCAGAACACGTTGAGCACGTCCAAGAGGAGCAAACCCGCGAGCATAAGCAAGTGCAACAAAGAAAGTAGCGTAGGGGATTGGCACGCCCCCGCCAATATGGGCAAGATCACCGCACTACCCTCATCATGGTCATCAAAAGCATCATCATGTGGGTGTTCCTACCGTTGCTGTATTGCTACTGTTAAGGCATCAATGGAACACTGCAAAGTTGCGACATTGGTATTGAGTGCGGTCACTTGTGTTTGAATGTTAGTGACTTCACCGACATTCTGGTCCACGGCCACTTGCGCGTCCTGGATATTCTTGTCAATGGCATCTGTTGTGTGAGTAAAGACACGCGTCAAGTGAGATGTCAACGCCTCATATTAGCGCCAAGTAACAAGTTCCTCATCCTTCTTTTTCCGTGACACAACATCATCATCACTAAAAGACATGATTCGTATGTTAGTGCAAAAATCAAAATCTGTTTGGTGGCACACTCACAACTCACTCACAACTGACAAGAAAGCGGATCTTACCATTCCAAAGTGAATAGAGATGCTTTACCAAAACGAAATCAAAGACTGATGCACTGATGTGATGAAGTGAATATCGAGGGTATAGCGAACGATCACAAGGCACACATGTTATGTATGGTGGATCTCTAGGTATGGTATCCTACCTACACCATAAACAAGTCCTAGTGCTGATCGTATAAAAAACCAATAAACACACACGATGGAGATAAACGTGGCAAAGCAACTTATGAAAAGGAAAATTGCAATGCACAAGAGAGACGCTAGTAAAAACTCAAAGTAAGCAGGCACAAGATTGCTCAATCTACAAGTGCTATGATCAACTAGGACTCCAACAATGCACACTTTGATATCTCTTTTTGTCACGCTTGTAGCTCTTTTCTTATTTTTTTATACTGATTCTCTTTTCTTTTCTCTTTTTTTGATTTTTTTCAACTATATGACTCAAAGCAAACGGGTGCAGCAACTTATAACAAAACTGGGCTGGATAGTCCGATGGATGTGCGCTGGAGACTCCGGTCAGGCCGGATAGACCGGGGTGAAATGTCCGGATAGTCCGGTTTTTCCTGTCGAAATTTTCTGCACTTTGAAACCCTAATGAGCCGCCTGTCGGAGCAAAGTAACTAGTCTCATGGGTACGTTCCTAGGCACGGATGCTATAGATAGGTTGTGTCTATGGTATGCAAACAAAGGTACGCTATGTGGACTCAGACAAACGATGAAAACTTTGCAGAAAACGGTGATGGTGGATACGGCAAAAACAAGATCAAACCCTAAACCTAGACACAAACAAAAACTAGACTCCTACAAGGAAAACCTGTAGATCGGATCTACGATAAGATACAATCATCAACTAAAACTCGAAAACAATGCAATCTAGTCTATGGTAAATCTTTTTGTAAGGCTTTTTCTATATAGGACGAAGCAAAACTAATCTATGGATGGATTTGTGGATGCTCACCGAGTAAACAAGGAAATCTGATACCAAGATGATATGGGGTGGCCCGATCTTCTCAGCAAGCATTTGTTGATGATGATAGTGGATGATATATAACTACCATGTAGCTATGATCTCTCCCACTCGAACCCTGATGCCAATGCAATAGCTCTCGAACCCTGTGGGATATTCACAACACCACGCTCTTGCGCACGTAGCTGTCGACCATGAACGGTAGTTTGCAATCTACTAATTCCCAATGGAACAACATATCACACTCAATTGAAGTAGTATAATTCGATAATAGGGTAATTCCCAAGGTTCTTTGAAAGAAACAACTCCAAAATAGGTTAAACATGGTCTAAACCCTAACTAGGGGTTGTCCCAGGGCTTATAAGGGCGCCTGGGGCAGCCAGAATCCGAAACTAAACGCGTACGACTCAAACTGATACAAACCGACTCGGACCAGATTCGGTCAGCGTATGGACACTCCGGTCGATATCGGCCGGACACTCTGGGTGGAGTGTGTCGGATAGTCTGGTCTGTCCAGAAACTTCAGAGTTTCTGGGTGGTGTTTGGGTAGTGTCCGAACTGGCACATAGAATGTCCGTGCCAGTTCGTCTCTCGGCCAGGCCGGACAGTCCGGGTGGATCCGGTTGGACACGCCGGTCATGGCAGATCTTTTTGCCTCCGTCTTGATGATCTTCTCTTGCGCCTTCCTCGCGCTCCTCCCTCGCACATCCTTGGGCGATCATCATGTTGGGCCTCTCTTGTAGCCATTCTCCTCCTTGCACCATGATTCTTTCTCCAATGAACCTGATCATACATAAATGCATAGACTTAGGCACTATAAAGTTCTCATCAATTAAAGTACCAGATTCATTTAGGAGTGAATTCACCTGTTGTTCAAATAGCTTAGCACGAGCTCTTGTAATAGGTCCAATTCTAATCTCATTGGACTGATCCTGTCTTGCAACAACTGGAGCATCTTCAGTAGTCATTGGGGTAGGTGTAATTGTAGGGATGTCCTCATCATGAGTCCCTTTATGATCATCTATGGCTTCGATCCCTTCACTACACTTGACATACTACCACTCCCTCTCCATGAGCGCACAAACATGCACATCGAAAAGCATGCACAAGCTATGAAGAAGCTTCACGAAAAATAAGAGCTACTATCGAACAACAAGTCCTTCAAGAAGCATCAAGGCTAAACAAGGACAAGGAGGAGAAGATCTTCGAAGAAGGTGACCATGTGTGGATACACTTGAGCAAGGACCGCTTCCCTAAGGAGCATGATTCCAAGCTCAAACCAAGAGGATATGGTCCCTTCAAAGTCCTTAAGAGAATCAACAACTCCTACATCATCGACATCCCGACTTCCAAGTACCTTGTGAGCAATACATTCAATATCAAGGACCTTTGACCCTACCATGGATATGTTCAATATGATAACCATGAAGAGTCAAGGATGACTCTTTCCCAAGGGGGAGCTGATGCAGCCCGTCCTACCGGTTGTCCCTACATCTACACCAATAAGTCCCCTAAGTGGACCAATGACTCGCACCCGCGCTAAACTCCTATAAGCTAAGGTTAACTCACTCCTCTCCTCGTGTGACTTTGATACATCTTTGGATGGCTTGCTACTTCATGCAAATACTCCGTGCATTCTCAGCTATGAAGCCCCAACACATCACCAAGCGCCCACGGATGAAGTACAAGGAGGAGGACGAGAAGAAGTTGCTGCTGAAGCTAACACACCGGAGTCTCCGGACTTGAACACCAGAATCTCTGGACCACTACACTGGAATCTTCGGACGGTCTCCGGACAAGCCTCCGGGCCGAGGCCTAAGACATTCTAAACATGCCTCCGGAGACAGACCGGAATCTCCGGCCTGCACCCGAATCTTCGGACATCCACACCAGAATCTCCGGTGTCCATGACGCCAGACATGAAAAGGCCTTTGGGCCTTCGGCCAATGTAACCCCAAATCCGTCCATACTTTACCCTTTATTGCCTAAAGTACCCCTGAACCTGTAGCTGTCCTATGTATAGTCCCCCACCTCTATTGTAAACCCTAGATATGATATTTGGAATTAGAAGAAACCCTTTTGGATCTTACTAGTTCTTGTCTCATGCTCCTTTGCTAAAGGAGCACCAAATATCTCCCACCTTGTTGGAGTTTGCATCGTGCCTCCCTCATTGCACAAGGTATTGGCATCGAAGTCCCTTTGCCAAGATGTCAAGATCTCACCAAGACTCCCCACTCGTTGTGCCGGTTTGAGAGAGAGAGAGATCTTCGCTCGACGCCAATCCTAGGGATTGCGCCAGACCGGTCGCTGCCGGCGTGACCTATTGGATTGTATCATGTCTTTGCGTGAGTGTGTTCATTGTGTTCTTCGTGTGTGAGTTCGTAGTGTTCATCCCCTCTCTCTTTCCCCTACACTTCCCCCTCGATTTCCATAGGAATTCATGAAAGATCGGGCACCCATGAGGTTAGCCCTCAACATATGGTATCTATGAGCTACAACTACACCCAAAGCCGCTAACTCATGAGCTTGCTTATTACAGTTGTGAGTAGCAAAGACAACATTAGCCTCAATAAAGCAAGTTTCCATTCTATAGTTTATGTCTGATATGAGTGCACCAATTGTTGATAGATCATAATCTGAACATGTCATGGCTTTTTGAAGATTACTGCAGTCCGTTTCAAAAACAACTCGCCCCACTCCAAACTGCTCTACAATTTGAAGTGTATTTGAACGAGCCATCGCCTCAGCATGCATGGCATCAAATATTTGTTCAAGCGGACTAGTAGCAGCAAAAAGAACCTGTGCAGAATCATTTCGACAAATGTCACCCCAACCACCTATATATGTCGCTTCCTTGAAAGACGCATTGACGTTAATTTTAACAAAAAATGTAGATGGTCTTGACCAGGATCTCTCGGTAGACATGGCTAGGCAAGATTGCCTATTCAAATGTTGGTTCTATTCATCAGTATGACGCTGGACCAAGAACAAGAATTGATCAATGGATTGCCTTTGTTCCCCATGGTTCCCTCGGTTACGCTCTACCCAACAACTCCACAAGAGAGAAATCGACATAAGTTGTTCATTCGCCGACAGGTCCAGGATCTCATGTAGTACCTCTAAAGCCAATTGGCAAGGAAGAAGTTTTAGACGTACATCTTGCAGCATCAGGCTCTGCCATTTATGTTCTATGTGCTTGCATGTTAGAAACAAATATCCTCCATCTTCAAATAACGAGTGGTAGATAAAACATATCTAAGAATAAATCTGTTAGAGGTGAAATTGTTTCGATAATTACTGGAATTGTTTCAGGTCAAATCATGGTGTGCCAATCTTCAACGAAACGCCCGCATCATCCACACCTAATTGGTGGAGTCCTGAAGTTGGGCGTCACCTCCTTCATCATGCCCGTATCAACAAGCGGAAGCAAAAACAACGTGTTTGCAAACACACCAAATGAAAGAGCAAGTGGTCCTTATGTTTGTTGCAACAACTATACGAGGTACTTGGAAGCTCTCGTGACAATACATGCTCATAATGGCATTATGGTTGCACACAAAACATAGGAAAGATAAAGTGTTCAACATTTTTGTTGCAACACACAAAGCATCAATATCCAATAGCAACGAAACATGATTGTCACAAGGTGAAAGAATACCATTAACATGTTTGCAAGCTAACCATAGGAAAGAGCAATTTTTTAGCATGAAAGATGCAAAGCATGCAAAAGGTATTAGAGCTGGGTTCGATCTTGAACTCACTTGGGGATGATCTCTAGAGCTCTTTTTGTCAACTCGTGCTCAACCGAGGTTGACATTGTAGTTCGGGTACCTACACACATCAAACACAAAAGTAAGAACGTGTGTGCATGGTAGAGAAATACATCATCCATCATGACATATCTCTTCTTGTGCACATCACCATTAGTGTCAATCAAGTGTAACATGGGTGCATGGTGCGTATGCAAGTGGGGAGCATGCTTATCATGGCAATCATCAAAATCTCCAAAATTTGAGAAATCTATGGGGGCCATCTCAATAGAAAACATATTATTCATTATCGTTGCAACCAAAACAAGTGAAATAGCAATTATTCAACTTATTGCAAGCAACGGGAGGAATTGTAAAAACACTCATGACAAAGCATGGTCCTAGGGGTACTGTTGTCATCATCATTGCAAGCAAAACATTGGAAAGAGGAATTGTTTAACAAGGTGCAAGCAATGATGTCATCAACATAATGTTTAGAGCATATCATGCCTATGGCAATATCATGATAATAAAAGGAATCCACATGGTCATCCTAATGCATAGTAAGATCAACACATGGGAATAAGAGTAGAACATATGTCATGTCACAAGTATCATCCATAGAATGCAAGTCATCACAAATCATCATGTCCACTAGTGGGATCATGGCATCATCAATACCCATATTTTTACCTTGTTCATACCTCTCATATGATGTGGGTGTTCTGGTAGTATTGGCCTCTATGTGGGCAACTTCATCATGTATGGGGATGGCATCATCTTCATCCACCATGTACATCTTCTCAGTTGGAGGCATCATCATCTCCAAGCTTGGCGCTTCTTGATCCATGGAACCTAGCACATCACGAGAGTACACACTAGACATAGAGGGTAAGTCATTAGAAATCAAAGTGGCCTCACATGACCTATGAACTACCACTCTTAACTCACTTGGTGTATCACTCATGCCCTCCATGTGGAAGAACTCAATCTCACGTAAGGTGGAGTCACTCATCTCACTCTTGCTCTCACTCAAGTGGGCAAAGTGGCTCTCATTCTCACATGGGATTGGTACCACATCATCACCCAAGCATATGGGGGTAGGCTCGGTGTGCTCAACTCCATGTGCCTCCTTTGGTGAAGGGAAACTCCCATGCTCACCATTCTCGACCTTGTCGCCGTATTGAAGTAGTGGTGGAAGTAGGCTCATGTTGTTGTCGAGAGCGGTGCTCGGATCAACTTCATCACATATGTGGCCTTGGCTTCCTCCAACTTGAAGTGTATGCTCTTGACTTGGCGCTTGCTCATCCTTCTCCGTTGCCACCTTGGCTTGTGTAGGCATCCTCTTAACGTACTCGTCCAACTTGGCAAAGTAGAGGTCTTCGTATTCCTCATCCATGAAGTTGCATGCGTCATCAAGGACGTCAAGGTTGGGAAATGAAGCTTGATGGCATGGAGGAGAGCTTGTTCTTGGTGCCCTTTTGGTGGTGGCACGAGTAGTGGAAGGTGCCCTATGATGGTGTCGACGGAAGTCATTGGCGTGCCTTGCCGAAGGTTGATGTAGGTGGCGTACTTGGTCATCCACATGATGCTCGCGACAATGATCCTTTTGCTTGGCACTCTTCTTTGATGTAGCCCGACCTTTGGTCGTTACCACATCATGGTCTCCAACTTATGCCAAGTCGTCATGGACTCCAAAGGTGAATCCATTCCTATATGTGAGCCCACTTCCTACCCTCTTGAATGGTATACTACTTCATACTCCGTCCCATATCCATGATAGGTTCATAACGACGAGTATAGAGGCAAGGGAGGAAGCCTGGAGCACCAAGCCCGACAAGACGGAGGCTTGGAAGAGAAGATGGAAGAAGCAGCAGCTGGAGCACCGGAGTCTTCGGCCTAAAGACACCGGAGTCTCCGGCCTGTAGACACCAGAGTCTCCGGACCCATCTCCGGACTGACGCCCAGATCGAGCTCGAGGACATCAAGAAGGCCCCTCTGGAGACGACACCGGAGACTGACCGGAGTCTCCGGCCCACACCTGAGTCTCCGGACCCCACACCGGAGTCTCCGGCCTGAGCGAGTGGCTCATGGCAGCCAGCTGGGCCTTTGGCCCATGTACCCCTTAGTCCGCCCAGACTTTCCCCTTTTATTCCTAAAGTACCCTTGAACTAGTGGCTGGCCTATATATAGTGGCCCCACCCCCTCATGTAACCCTAGGCATAGATGATAGACTAAAGAAAACCCCCTTTGTGGAATCTCTAGTTTTGCCTCATCCCCTTCTACCAAAGGGGATCGACTATCGTCACCACCTTGTTGGAGTTTGCATCGCGCCTCCCTCGCTGTACAAGGCCTTGGCATCGGTGTCCCTTTGCCAAGACGTCAAGACCCTCTCCAAGGTGTTCTTCCCTCTCCGCGTGGGATCGAGGGAGCATGTTGACCGATCTTTTCTTGTGAGGATTCTATCGGACCGGTGGCCACCGGTGAGAGCAATCGGCCTTGTATCGTGTGTGTTTTGCGTGTGTTCATCGTGTTCTTCGCGAGGTGAGCGTCCGCTTCCGCTACCTTCTCTCTTTCCCCTCAATTTCCCATCGATTTGACCATGAGATCCGTGAAGATCGGGCCACCCACGGGGTTACCCCATAACATCTGGTATCAGCAGCTTTTGGTTGCCACGGATTTCTCCTCGATTTGATCTTTTTCCCCATAAATTCAAAAATTCCACCAAAAACAGCCCCAATTCGTATTTTGGATCGATCTGTGATTTGAGTGTGTTTTGGTAGGTTTTGATCCGTGGATTACTTGCTAAACTTGTTGATCTACCTTCCCCTGTGTTCCCATGGCCTAATTCCTTGATTTCCCCTACCAATTTGGTGTTTTGGTTCGAGTTTTTCCGCCAAAATCGCGTCCCGGACGAGTTCTACACGTCCTGGAACCTCCGGACCAGAGATTCCGGCCCCTGGACCGGAGATTCCGGCCCAGACCAGAGATTCTAGTCCAGACCGGAGTTTCTGGCAAAGTCTCTGCCCCCCTGCTGACAGCAAATCTGTTTCACTGTTTTGACCATAACTTTTGCATACGAACTCGGATTTTGTTGTTCTTTAGCTCGTTTCGAAGAGGAGAAGGAGCTGTAGATCATCATATTCGTGGTTCATGCTATCTACTCCATCCAAATTCCGTGAGCAAGGCGGAATCCACCAATAAAGGGTGAAGATCGGCGAAGAAAGGTATAAACATTGCGTGACTTCTCCCTACTTGCATCCCTTTGTGAGCCGCACTATCTTTGCATTCAACAAACACCTATTGAAACTAGTTCCTCCTATGATTGCTTGGGCTATGCACATTTGATACCTTGTATAATTCCGAGCAAAAGTTGTGAGCGCGCTATCTCATATAGTTATCTTGTATAGTTGTTGGCACAAGAAGGGGCAAGTGAAAAAAAAGAAAAAAAAGAAAAAAAATAGAAAAAGAAAAAGAAGAAAAAGAAAAGAAAGAAACAAGTGCCTCATAGAATAGGAAGCGCAAGCTCGATGAACATCAAATAGGTGGTACTTATTGTGCGTATCTTGTAGCCCACCAATATAATTGCAATTGAACTAGCTTCTCTTCTTGCACTTATGCGACACGAGCTTATTGTCTTAGCTAGGTAATCATTTGGTTCTTAGCTCACTTTCTCCGTTGCACAAGTCCCATTTATCCCACCGTGTGTGTTTCTGTAACTACCTCGGTGAATTACGCTCCTAGTTACAAGCCTGGATGAGCAGAAATGGTTGAAATAGTACGGTGGGGCCCAAATGCCACTCACAGGTAGACCTTTCGGCCATCCCAACCATTTCTAAACATTGGGACAAGAATGGGCGGCGTAATCGGCAGGCGAAGGGATCAACTACATACACAAATGAGTATGTATGCAAGCCACCATACAATAGTACATCAGAGCCATTCCATCTAAAAAGAAAGGAAATATAGCAACGCCATACGGCAAGATCCAAATATCCTAGATAGATATAATAGTTTAGGATATCTCCTCATACATCAATCAACAGAGTATCAGGCGGAAGGGGAAGACAAAATCCGAGTACGGATAAGAAGCAAATCGGCATAAGATGCCCCATAAATAAGCAGATCCCGCCCACAGATCTCACGGATCCCCGTTCCCGGAATCTCTACACCGAATGATCGTTGCCCACATCGTCGTCTTCCACCCAAAGATCCATCTTGAAAGTGTACCTGCTCATCCGAACCAATAATTTATCGTGGTGAGACCCTAGGGTACTCAAAGAAGTCTTTATGCCTCTAAAGGGACACAACTGGGTGACGCAATTGCAGCAAAAGATAAACCCTAGCAATTCTATAGATACTCGCTAACCATCCGCCCAACCAAAGATAGACGGATGTCCGTGAATTGATAACAACAGTTATAACGGTAATATCCACAGATCCATCCTCCTCCTCGCTTACCGACGAGGAAGCGGACGAACAACCCCCCCATCCGTTGGCAGTTTTATTAGCCATTCCATGAGTGTTGCACTATTACTAGTCAGTTATTTAGTCAAATTGAGAGCGGTACTTTAGTTATGCTTGTCTATGATCAAGAAACTGTGCTCCAAGTCATCCATAACCGCGGACACGGCTTTCAGAAAGTTTTACCCTGTAGGGGTGCACAAATAGCAACACACACTCGATATGCCTCGGAAAAACCAAATCAAAACCCAACGAGGCAGTCACGACAAAGCGATCACAGGATTCAGAAATATTTCAGGGGGCCACCCCATTGAGCTACCCGCAATGAAGTTAATGACCGAGACGGCCTCAAGGTTTGCGCCATGGTCAGGAACGATCGGGAACCCGAAAATGTGACTGGCTTGTCGACACCGCTGAAAACACTCCGCTCTCCTAAATAAAGATAGTGCGACTCGCACAATTTAAATAAAGCAAGAAAGCATGGCATAAGTACAGGATAGTAAATAAAACCTCAAATTAGTTTGTGGCCCCAAGAAATAAGAATGAATCAAGCTCGCTCGGGGGTTCATAAGCCTCCGGATGTGGATAGCGTGAATATTCTTGGAACAGGAATCAAGTACTGGGTCTTACGGACACAAGTGAGCCTGAAAACCAAATAGCAAATATGGCTCACCGATGCCACTTTCATTAGTTATCCCACTACTACTCAAAGTTAAGTTGTTTAGGTACCTCGTTATCCATCAGACACTCACATACCCTACACATGCTGTTCTACGACTCGCATGGCTCAAACAACTCCTGTAGTAATGGCTCATGGGTTGGAGGAACAAGCTTCGGTGGGGTTTAAAAGTAAAGGCTATGCAATACTTGGGATTCAGATTAATGCAATCGCGACTCAATGATGCAAGAATAAGAAAGAGGCAATAGGTACTATATGTATGCAAGCATGTGGTAGTGCTTGCAGCAGCTCAGCTTGAAGCAAGGGATGGATCTGGGTAGTGCTCCTGGTTCTCTTGATATATCCCCTGCTCAGCGTCTATTCGAAGAAGAACCAAACAAACAAGGGCCAACATAAATAAAGTGCACATCATATGAATAAATGCATCAAGCAAACAATCATGCCATGATGAATGATGCACAAGTTGCATGGTAGTAAAGTAGCATGGCATGGGTGAGGTGTGGAATACAAGAATAAACATTTTATTGAGTTTTGGCCCCATTTTATCCTCATATTAGTTTCTGTACACATTATATTTATATGATGCATGCTGCAAAACAGAACAAGGATTGCATAAACAGAAAGGTCTCGTCGAGCTAATCATTTTAGACATATCATTTGTTAAATTTGGAGTTATAAATCAAAAGTTATTAATTAATTAAGACAAAAGGGCATTTTGTTGTAATTTGAATCAACTTGGAAAATAAAGTGTCCAAAATATATTTTGAAGGCTATATTTGAATTCCTCATATTTTTCTGATCTCAAAACATATATTATTTGTTTAAATTGGGTTTATATTTTAAAAGATATATTAAAACAGATTTGAATTTTGAATTTGAATTAATTTGAAAAAGATTTGAATTAAAACAGAATACAGAAAATACTTTTTATACACTGGTTTAGCTAGCCACACAATGACCAAGCAGCAGCTGACTCAAAGACACATGCTGAAAAACTTACATCACCGCGAGCTAGGCTAGACTATGAGAATGACAAAGTGGGGGCTGTATGCCCTTTGGCCACACGCTGGCCACAACAATGGGCGTACACGTGGAGAGCCCGGGAGCGCGGGTTAAGGGCGTAAAACGGCGGGGGTGTTTTAGCAAAACAAACAGAGAGGCTGACGGTGGGGCTACGCGGACTGCGGGTTTAGCCGAAAAACAACAAGGGGGTTAAAAGCAAAATGGAGTGTCGTACTGTTCCTCTTCCTCCGCGGACAGATCGGTGCTCGCGCGAGGCAGGGATTCGAACCTGGGACGCAGGAGTGCGCGATGCAGGGCGCAACCAGCGCGGTGGGGTGGGGGTTTGTGTCAGGGATGCGGACGGGGCCTAGATAGGGCTTACGCGACGCTACGACGAGGAGAAAGATCGCGACGCTGGCGCACAGAGGGTGCTCGGCGGTTGGTCCGGTGAACCTAAGGCGTCACGGCAAAGGGGACCATGTCAGGGAGGTCGGGGAGCTCACCGAGAGTTGGTTGACGGTGTTCGATCGGGCAGGAGAGCAGTTGATCGCCGACGAGGAAGAGGCCGGACGGAGCTAGGGTTTCGGCGTCGGCTCGGCGGTGATCTCCGGCTCTGGCGCGTCTCCTCCTCGACGGCGGGTACAGGACGATGTAGGGGACCCTTCTCGATCTCCCAGGCCACTTCACGGACGCGCGGCTCGGCTGGATCAACGGGACGTGGAGGAGGCCGACGGTTCTGCCGGCGATGGGGTAGCGGCGGCGATGGAGAAGAAGGAAGGAGGGGAGGGCAGGCGTCTGGGGTGGATCTGGGGCAGAGGGGAGCCAGGGGACGGTGGTAGATAGCAGAGAGGGAGAGGGAGTGGTGGAGGGAAAAGGTGGCTCGGCCACCTTTTTCTCCTCCTCTCCTCACGTGCTCGGTCGGGCAGGGGCAGGGCAGGTGCATGGGGGCTTCCAGGTGGGACCAGAGGCGAGGCCAGGGAGGGTGGCTCGGTGTAGGACCCGCTTGGTAGAGAGAGAGAGCTAGGGAGAGAGAGGTGAGACTCGGGTAGGGTTAGAGCTAGGCTCGGGTTTGAGCTAGGTTTGGAGCTAGGGTTAGGTGAGAGGGGTATCTTGACCAGGGGGAGGGTGGCTAGGTGGGGTAGCCTTGGTGGAGAGAGGCCGAGAGAGGAGGTGGTAGCTAGGGTAGGTCATGGGTTAGATGGAGGTTAGGTTTAGGGTTTAGCTTAGGTGAGAGGGGGTGGTAGAGCGGGCATGGTGATGATGGGGTAGGTGATTAGAGGGAACTTAGATAGAGGAGTAGAGGGAGAGAGGGATGTGGTTTTATAAAAGATCCACTCAAAATTCAAATAAAAACCAAATGCTAGAAAAAGGGTGGCACTTGCATGGCCCATGCAACATATTTATTGCCATGGTGATTCTTGTGAATAGTACATGGCATTATTATTATGCACTCCCAAAATTGGAGTAAGGCCAAGCAAAAGATTTTTAGAAGGAAGCTCCAAGTGGAATAGGTGGAGATGATCACATTTGATTAAAATTGGGACTTGCTAGTGTGTATATTCCACTAGATGCTTACTAGTCCCAAAATTACTCCCACATGAGCATAAATCCATAATAATCCATATGGAAGCTAGGAGAAAAGGTCCCACTCACAAGGCATGCAAAGGTGGCCATGTGGCTCTCATATATCACTAATGTGAAAACATCATGATGCCAAGATGAGAGCATGTGGAAAAGAATTGGATCCATCCCAACCCACATGAGCTAGAGGTAAAACCCAAATAAAGTGCAAAGCTCATATTTAGTTGGATGGTGGAATTATGGGATGATGACAAGAAAGGTGGTGGAGTTAATAAGAGATATGCCCCCAACTCAACTTGGGCATTAAACAATATATCAACAACCAAATACAATATCAAGAGGCAAATACAATTAACAATGCATATGAGAGAAGAACCAAATCAAAAGGGTTTTATATGATGCTAAAATGCAAGGTGGCATGATGACATGAGCATGATATAATTATGATGCAACAATTATATGTAGGAAGTAGCATCTATATAGACTAGGCTAGTAGCATTGCAATTGTTAGACAATTGGGATGCTACAACTCTCCCCCACTAAACAAGAATCTCGCCCCGAGATTCCTAGGAAAAAGAAAACAACACAAGAAGAGGCGGGTGTTGAACGAAGGTGACCCTTACGTTCCCAAGATGATGAAGAACTGAATGGCGCGACCACTACACCTTGCAAAACTTGCTAGACTTGTTGCGAGTCTTGCGTTTTGCTTGAGAAACGACGGTTAGAAGAGTGGAAGGTTTGTCGTGAGACAAGAAGGATAGGATGGACATAGCTCCGGTCTTCTCAAGAAATATGATAAGAGAAAAAGAACCACTTGTGAGAGAAAAGGAAATATGATGTAACATGGATAAAGAAAGACACGCCGTTAAGATTAAAGATTTACCGATACTAGAGAGGATGGATCTTTGTGTCGCCGGAAGCAAAGAGCTAGATTGGGGAGGGTTTGAACCACTCTGACAATAGCATCGCATCTTCTCTCAGATTTGAGAAATGAAGTACGGAAACAATATTGCCTTCAAACAATAGAGTCCCTTGATCTCAACAGAAAGATTTAGTTAGACCTCGTCGGATTAGATTCTTCTTGCGCCGGTAAGACCCAAAGGATCACGCAATTGAGGTGCGTGGATATAACTTCCAGAGACGGATGTGAAGCTAGATCATGATGGAATCTCGAGAAGCAAAGAATATGGACAATCTGGAGTTTATTGTAGAGATACTTATTGCTTTCTTTAGCCTTGAGGCTAACGCAATAGATTTGCGACTGATGGCCTCAACCATAATTGGCTTTACCACAGAGAAAGAATTGATGAAACAAAGAGAGAGATAGTTTCCTTCCATCTTGTTTGGGGATGTCGAGCACCGGTAGAAAGACGAGGAATGAAAGGAGTTTGCGTTTGTTTCCACCAGATAATTGTAGATTTTGCTCCGTGTAGGAAAAGACGAGATCACCAACAAGAGATTATTGATTACTTTCTTCGAGAGAGCGCTCCGGAAAGGCAAGGACGGAAGTAAAAAGTATCAAGGGATAAAGGCCACTTCTAACTTCCGTGGAATGAGTGAAATCACATTAATTCACCAATTCAATGTACAAGAGCGAATGATAAGAGTAGTGGTATGGTAGCTACTCCATCCCGCACTCAAAGCATTACTCCGCACATGAATAAGAAAACCATGCAACCCAACTATCGAAACAGACTGAAGATATTGATAAGAAGAGCTCATGGAACTCCGTAAGAAAACAAAGATTGATGCAAACGATTTGTCGGATTCAAGGTAGATAAGGGTGATGATGTTGTCGTCCTATCATAAGTAAACAGCCACCGGAAAGATATGAAGGAAGATTACGGAGAACAACTGCAAGGTTTCCACAGACAAAGAAAAAGATAGCACCACTTGAACAGAAGGATTACGAAAGATCTGAAAAGTCTTCATGGCCTCCGGTGGATTGAGCATAGATGATAGAACGAGAGGGTTTTCAAAATATCACTTGACGAGACTGAGGTGAAAAGAACTCCATGTTCTTCTTGAAAAGATGGAGAGAGATTTAGCAGTCTTGAGGAAATCTTCAGCGAAACATCGATGATAACTTGCCAACAAGGAACAACTCCGGATTGGTTGAAGATGGAGGATGGAATTAACAATGGACTTGCTAATTCTAGAATTGAAGCAATCTATTTAGCAGAAGGACGTGGCTGAGATAGGTGACTCCAAAAAGTCAGGATTCACGCTTTGAGAACTTTGCACACAGGCAGTGCTCACGAAGCTTGAGAGAAAGAGACACAGATGATCTTCCATGTCCTTCCATTGATATGGAATAGGTAAGCATATTAACAACATATGCCACCATGGATTAACAAGATATTCCCAGAATACCAAGTTCAAGAGGCGGAAGAAGCGAACAAATGCTCGAAACACTTTCTGAGCTCAACGCTCTTAGAAAGATCAATATTAAGAGCACGGGTTCGTGTTGAAGGAGATGCACTGAAAGAATAGATTATCTGGTCCTTCGGAAGAAAAAGAGGTGTCACCTGATTCAAATTGTCGATTGGATCGCCGGTTACAAAGATAAAGAGATCTTGGTCAAGAAACGATGATAGATCATACCTTAAGCAAAGCTATCAGAAGCGAAAAGATGCAATTCCCTCGTATCAAAGAGGATTTTGCAGACAAGGAGCTCAAAAGATGTGCAGCATGATAACAGATGATAGACCACCGCAGTGCCTTGGGAAACTCCGGATTGCCAAAGATGCTTGAATATGCATAGATATGATCACGGTGTACTCAAAATCACAGGAGATAACCTTATCCTCCAGATGGTGACGGTTGATAGCATTTTCCATATTTCAATCGACACTTATCATGAGTGTAATATAGCTATGCCGAGGACCAAATTACAATCACCAGCATCGGATCGACACATGTTATGTAATTAGCCCAAGAGAGAAAGGAGATGAAAAGAAACTCCGTGATTAAGCCAAGTGACAAAAGAATGAGTTAGCATGGACATGCTGATACAAGGAAGATAGATAATGTTTCACACATGACTGGAAAGGAGTGTGGAAACACAGATGTATCGAAGAAAAATTTTCCGCATTTTTCGGCACTAAAATACCAATAGATGCACAAAATCACTTAGCAGATAGAGATTAGCAACTGATGATTACACCGAATGTGGAGTTGCTAGAAGAAAGGACACCCTTAAGAAGATGGCACCGGTTAACAAGGAGTCAGATAGATCGCGCCGGTTTTTCAAAAGCTCACAAGATGGAATGTACCAACAGTTGATAACCAAAGGCAGATTGTGATAACAAACTGGATGCAACAGATAGACAAGGAATTACACACACACACACTTTCTATGGTACTACGGAAACCCAGAACACGTGAATCCTAGTTTGAATTTTTAAGAAGAGGATTGAAAACGTTACACTTCCTTACCAGAAAAGGGTGGTGGGTGGGTAAGAAGAAAAGTGGAAGCAGTCCTACTCTCACGTTTTGTTTTTCCCTAGTATACATAACTACCAAAATATTTGCTAGACAGACAACGACCATTTGGCTGAGACCCTGAAGGTCGGGATGGCTCTGATACCAATTGTAACTACCTCGGTGAATTACGCTCCTAGTTACAAGCCTGGATGTGCAGAAATGGTTGAAATAGTACGGTGGGGCCCAAATGCCACTCACAGGTAGACCTTTCGGCCGTCCCAACCATTTCTAAACATCGGGACAAGAACGGGCGGCGTAATCGGCAGGCGAAGGGATCAACTACATACACAAATGAGTATGTATGCAAGCCACCATACAATAGTACATCAGAGCCATTCCATCTAAAAAGAAAGGAAATATAGCAACGCCATACGACAAGATCCAAATATCCTAGATAGATATAATAGTTTAGGATATCTCCTCATACATCAATCAACAGAGTATCGTGAAGCGGAAGACAAAATCCGAGTACGGATAAGAAGCAAATCGGCATAAGATGCCCCATAAATAAGCAGATCCCGCCTACAGATCTCACGGATCCCCGCTCCGAATCTCTACACCGAATGATCGCCCACATCGCTCGCCTCTTCCACCCAAAGATCCATCTTGCGAGTGTACTGCTCATCCGAACCAATAATTTATCGTGTGAGACCCTAGGTACTCAGAAGTCTTTATGCCTCTAAAGGGACACAACCTGGGTGACGAATTGCAAAAAGATAAACCCTAGCAATTCTATAGATACTGCTAACCATCCGCCAACCAAAGATAGACGGATGTCCGTGAATTGATAACAACAGCTATAACAGCTTATAACGGTAATATCCACAGATCCATCCTCCTCCTCGCCATCGACGAGGAAGCGGATGAACAACCCCCATCCGCTGGCAGTTTTATTAGCCATTCCATGAGTGTTGCACTATTACTAGTCGGTTATTTAGTCAAATTGAGAGCGGTACTTTAGTTATGCTTGTCTATGATCGAGAAATCAGGTCCAAGTCGCCCATAACCGCGACACGGCTTTGAAAGTTTTACCTGCAGGGTGCACAAATAGCAACACACACACCGATATGCCTCGAAAACCAAATCAAAACCCAACGAGGCGATCACGACAAAGCGATCACATGATTCAGAAATATTTCAGGGGCCACCCCATTGAGCTACCCGCAACGGTTAAGACCTCGACGGCCTCAAGGTTTGCGCCAAAGGCTGTGAACGATCGGGAACCCGAAAATGTGACTGGCTTGTCGACACCGCGAAAACACTCCGCCTAACAAGACAATGCGAGACTCGCACAATTTAAATAAAGCAAGAAAGCATGGCATAAGTACAGGATAGTAAATAAAACCTCAAACTAGTTTGTGGCCCCAAGAAATAAGAATGAATCAAGCTCGCTCGGGGGTTCATAAGCCTCCGGATGTGGATAGCGTGAATATTCTTGGAACAGGAATCAAGTACTGGGTCTTACGGACACAAGTGAGCCTGAAAAACCAAATAGCAAATATGGCTCACCGATGCCACTTTCATTAGTTATCCCACTACTACTCATGTTAAGTTGTTTAGGTACCTCGTTATCCATCAGACACTCACATACCCTACACATGCTGTTCTACGACTCGCATGGCTCAAACAACTCCTGTAGTAATGGCTCATGGGTTGGAGGAACAAGCTTGATTGGGTTTAAAAGTAAAGGCTATGCAATACTTGGGATTCATTAATGCAATCGCGACTCAACGATGCAAGAATAAGAAAGAGGCAATAGGTACTATATGTATGCAAGCATGTGGTAGTGCCTGGCAGCTCAGTTGAAGCAAGGGATGGATCTGGTAGTGCTCTGGTTCTCTTGATATATCCCCGTCAGGCCTATTCAAGAAGAACCAAACAAACAAGGGCCAACATAAATAAAGTGCACAGCATATGAATAAATGCATCAAGCAAACAATCATGCCATGATGAATGATGCACAAGTTGCATGGTAGTAAAGTAGCATGGCATGGGTGAGGTGTGGAATACAAGAATAACATTTTATTGAGTTTTGGCCCCATTTTATCCTCATATTAGTTGCTGTACACATTATATTTATATGATGCATGCTGCAAAACAGAACAAGGATTGCATAAACAGAAAGGTCTCGTCGAGCTAATCATTTTAGACATATCATTTGTTAAATTTGGAGTTATAAATCAAAAGTTATTAATTAATTAAGACAAAAGGGCATTTTGTTGTACTTTCAATCAACTTGGAAAATAAAGTGTCCAAAATATATTTTGAAGGCTATTTGTGAATTCCTCATATTTATATGATCTCAAAACATATATTATTAGTTTAAATAGGGTTTATATTTTAAAAGATATATTAAAACAGATTTGAATTTTGAATTTGAATTAATTTGAAAAAGATTTGAATTAAAACAGAATACAGAAAATACTTTTTATACACTGGTTTAGCTAGCCACAGTCAATGACCAGTGGGGCCAGCAGCTGACTCAAGAGACACATTCTGTGGAAAAACTTCACCGCGAGCTAGGCTAGACTAAGAGAATGACAAAGGGGCTGTAGGCGTCCTCGGGGCCACACGCAGGGCGCCAATGGGGCGCACGTGGGAGAGCCCGAGCGCGGGTTAAGGGCGAACGCGGGGTGTTTTAGCAAAACAAACAGAGAGGCTGACGGTGGGGCTACGCGGACTGCGGGTTTAGCCGAAAAACAGCAAGGGGGTTAAAAGCAAAATGGAGTGTCGTACTGTTCCTCTTCCTCCGCGGACAGATCGGTGCTCGCGCGAGGCGGGGATTCGAACCTGGGACGCAGGAGTGCGCGATGCAGGGCGCAACCAGCGCGGTGGGGTGGGGGTTTGTGTCAGGGATGCGGACGGGGCCTAGATAGGGCTTACGCGACGCTACGACGAGGAGAAAGATCGCGACGCTGGCGCACAGAGGGTGCTCGGCGGTTGGTCCGGTGAACCTAAGGCGTCACGGCGAAGGGGACCATGTCAGGGAGGTCGGGGAGCTCACCGAGAGTTGGTTGACGGTGTTCGATCGGGCAGGAGAGCAGTTGATCGCCGACGAGGCAGAGGCCGGACGGAGCTAGGGTTTCGGCGTCGGCCGGGTGATCTCCGCTCTGGCGCGTCTCCTCCTCGACGGGTACAGACGATGCAGGGACCTCCTCGATCTCCTAGGCCACTTCACGGACGCTGCTTCGACTGGATCAACGGGACGTGGAGGAGGCCGACGGTTCTGCCGACGATGGGGTAGCGGCGGCGATGGAGAAGAAGGAAGGAGGGGAGGGCAGGCGCCTGGGGTGGATCTGGGGCAGAGGGGAGCCAGGGGACGGTGGTAGATAGCAGAGATGGAGAGGGAGTGGTGGAGGGAAAAGGTGGCTCGGCCACCTTTTTCTCCTCCTCTCCTCACGTGCTCGGTCGGGCAGGGGCAGGGCAGGTGCATGGGGGCTTCCAGGTGGGACCAGAGGCGAGGCCAGGGAGGGTGGCTCGGTGTAGGACCCGCTTGGTAGAGAGAGAGAGAGCTAGGGAGAGAGAGGTGAGACTCGGGTAGGGTTAGAGCTAGGCTCGGGTTTGAGCTAGGTTCGGATCTAGGGTTAGGTGAGAGGGGTATCTCGACCAGGGGGAGGGTGGCTAGGTGGGGTAGCCTTGGCAGGGAGAGAGGCCGAGAGAGGGAGGTGGTAGCTAGGGTAGGTCATGGGTTAGATGGAGGGTTAGGTTTAGGGTTTAGCTTAGGTGAGAGGTGGTGGTAGAGAGGGTATGGTGATGATGGGGTAGGTGATTAGAGGGAACTTAGATAGAGGAGTAGAGGGAGAGAGGGATGTGGTTTTATAAAAGATCCACTCAAAATTCAAATAAAAACCAAATGCTAGAAAAAGGGTGGCACTTGCATGGCCCATGCAACATATTTATTGCCATGGTGATTCTTGTGAATAGTACATGGCATTATTATTATGCACTCCCAAAATTGGAGTAAGGCCAAGCAAAAGATTTTTAGAAGGAAGCTCCAAGTGGAATAGGTGGAGATGATCACATTTGATTAAAATTGGGACTTGCTAGTGTGTATATTCCACTAGATGCTTACTAGTCCCAAAATTATTCCCACATGAGCATAAATCCATAATAATCCATATGGAAGCTAGGAGAAAAGGTCCCACTCACAAGGCATGCAAAGGTGGCCATGTGGCTCTCATATATCACTAATGTGAAAACATCATGATGCCAAGATGAGAGCATGTGGAAAAGAATTGGATCCATCCCAACCCACATGAGCTAGAGGTAAAACCCAAATAAAGTGCAAAGCTCATATTTAGTTGGATGGTGGAATTATGGGATGATGACAAGAAAGGTGGTGGAGTTAATAAGAGATATGCCCCCAACTCAACTTGGGCATTAAACAATATATCAACAACCAAATACAATATCAAGAGGCAAATACAATTAACAATATCTTGTGGATTGACTTGTTTTGCTTTGTGATCATCGTGGTTATTTACTTGCCATTACAATATCTTGATTTCGGATTGTTCTTGGACATGCCACCTTCCATACCTATCCACCATAAGCTTTGTGTGTGTGTGTGTTTTAGTGGTTAATTGGTTTTGGTGTTCCGCATGAACTTCACTTTGCTTGGTTTTGATTGCTCTCAAGTGTTGCCACTTGCACAATACTATCTTCCAAGGTAAAGTAAGGTTTGGCGTTGCATCCCTAACCCCCTACCACTTCCATATACACCACTTGGTCTTGTTAATCATGTCTAGGGACTCCGGAACCGAGGATGATATCTATGAAGAATCCATGATGAGCCACCATGCCTATGCCTCCACAAGCATGGATGACATGATGGAGCACTACACCGACAATGGATCCACATGCTTGGGTGATATGGTGTTCTACAACAACAATAACTCCCCAAACATGGAAGACTTCAAGAACGACAACGACACGCTCCTCAAGTCGCATCGACCAAGACGGAGCCTCCACCTCGAGAGCACCAAGGTCCACCATCCAATGGACAACTTCAAGCGCGACATGGACAACAACTTCGCCAAAACCATGAGCATGATGGCCAAGACTAATGATTCTTTGCGCTCATTACACCACCATCAAAAGAAGAGTGCCAAGGAAAAGAAGCATCATCGCAAGCATCATGTGGATGATCAAGTGCGCCATCTATATCAACCTTTGGCAAGGCACGCCAATGACCTCCGTCGATACCATCATAAGGCACCTTCTACAACTCGTGTCACCACCAAAATGGCACCAAGATCAATCTCTCCTCCACGCCATCAAGCTACAACGCCAAAACTTGATGTCCTAGGTCACGCATGCAACTTCATGGATGAGAAAGACGAAGACCTCTACTTTGCCAAGTTGGACGAGTACATCAAGAGGATGTCTACCCAAGCCAAGGAGGCCATGGAAAAGGATGAGAAAGCTCCGAGGCAATGGCCTACCCCAAAAGATGGCGACAACAAGGTTGAAAATGGTGAGCATGGGACTTTCCCTTCACCAAAGGAGGCACAAGGAGTTGAGCACACCGAGCCTATCCCCATATGCTTGAGTGATGACGTGGTACCAATCCCATGTGAGTATGAGAGCCACTTAGCCCACTTGAGTGAGAACAAGAGTGAGATGAGTGACTCCGCCATCTGTGAGATTGAGTACTTCCACTTGGAGGGCATGAGTGATACACCGAGTGAGTTGAGAGTGGTAGTCGATAGGTCATCTGAGACCACTTTGATTTCTAACGACTTACCCTCTACCTCTAGTGTGTTTCCTCATGATGTGCTAGGTTCCATGGATCAAGAAGCGCCAAGCTTGGAGATGATGATGCCTCCAACCAAGAATATGTACATGGTGGATGCAGATGATGCCATCCCCATACATGATGAAGAAGTCGTCCACATGGAGGCCAATGCTACCACAACACCCACTTCATATGAGAGGTATGAACAAGGTAAAAATAAGGGTGTTGATGATGCCATGATCCCACTAGTGGACATGATGACTTGTGATGATTGGCATGCTCTGGATGATGTTTGTGATATCACATATTCTTCATTGATATTTCCATGTGATACTTTGCCTTTGCATAACGTTGAGCATGTGAAATTATTTTATTGTGATGATGTTGCCATAGACATGCCATGCTCTAAACATTACGTTGATGATATCATTGCTTGCACTTTGTTGAACAATTGCTCTTTCCAAGTTTTTGCTTGCAATGATGTTACCAATGGTACCCCTCGAACCATGCTTTGTCATGAGTGTTTCACAATTTCTCCCGTTGCTTGCAATAAGTTGAATAATTGCTCTTTCCCTTGTTTTGCTTACAACAATAATTCTCATATGGTTTATATTGAGATGGCCCCCATAGCTTTCTCAAATTTTGGAGATTTTGATGATTGCCATGATAAGCATGTTCCCCACTTGCATACTCACCATGCACATTTTCCATACTTGATTGACACTAACGGTGATGTGCACAAGAAGAGATATGTCATGATGGATGATGTATTTCTCTACCATGCACACACGTTCTTCCTTTTATCTATGATGTGTGTAGGTACCAAGAATGTCAACCTCGGTTGACCACGAGTTGACAAAAAGAGCTCTAGAGAGCATCCCCCAAGTGAGTTCAAGGTCGAACCCAGCTCTGATACCTTTTGCATGCTTTGCATCTTTCATGTTGACAAATTGCTCTTTCCTATGGTTTGATTGCAAGCATGTTGATGGTATTCTTTCACCTTGTGACAATCATGTCTTGTTGCTTTTGGATATTGATGCTTTGTGTGTTTCCACAAAAATGTTGAACAATTTCTCTTTCCAATGTTTTGTGTGCAACCAGAATGCCATTTTGAGCATGTATTTTCATGAGAGCTTCTAATTCTCTCGTATTGTTGTTGCAACAAACATAAGGACCACTTGCTCTTTCATATGGTTTGTTTGCAAACACGTTGCTTTTGCTTCCGCTCGTGATACTCATATCCCAATGATATTTGCTTTTGATTATATGTGTATGGCATCCAACATATTGAACAATTGTTATTTCCAATGGTTGGCTTGCACACATAATGATGTTGTTTTGGATATTCTTCCTCATGTGTTTTTGCCAAATTCTCCTAGATTTGCATCAAAGATGTTGACCAATATTTCAGTCCATTGCTTTGAGTGCCACACTAAGATGTTTTATGGAGTTTTTTAGTTCCCACATTTGGATGATGTTCAAGCAATTTCCATGCACTTTGACCTTGCATATGCATCTCGTTTGCTATACTTGAGCTGTGCTAATAGTGTTGTGAACAAGAATGGACATGCCACAATTGACATGCTCCTCTACCACACACAAACATATGTTGCTTGGTCTTTGTTGTGTGAAGGTACAATTGCTTATGCGTCAACCTCTATGGACAAAGAGTTGACAAGACGAATCGAAGAGAGTTACCTATGGCTACCCTTCAATGAGCCATCTCTACATCCTAAGGTGACTTCCTTCTACTTGAGGACTCATGCTATAATCTTCATGAATTGGCTATGCTTTGAGTGTTGCTTCGCTTTTGTGGTGAGCTTTGTAGGCTTCATAGAAGGTGAAGGAACATTGAAGTGTTGTCAATTCAATCTTCCCGAGGACGACTATATGGTGAACCCCAGGATCAAGAAGGTCTCTCGACATCTTCTACTTTGTGATGAGCATGTAGAGTCGAGGACGACTCCTTTTGAAGGGAGGGGAGATGATGTAGCCCGACCTTCGGTCGTTACCACATCATGGTCTCCAACTTATGCCAAGTTGTCATGGACTCCAAAGGTGAATCCGTTCCTATATGTGATCCCACTTCCTACCCTCTTGAATGGTATACTACTTCATACTCCGTCCCATATCCATGATAGGTTCATACCGACGAGTATAGAGGAAAGGGAGGAAGCCTGGAGCACCAAGCCCGACAAGGCAGAGGCTTGGAAGAGAAGACGGAAGAAGCAACAGCTGGAGCACCAGAGTCTCCAGCCTGCACACACTAGAGTCTCTGGCCTACAGACCCCAGAGTCTCCGGACCCATCTCCGGACTGACCCCCAGATCGAGCTCGAGGACAGCCAGAAGGCCCCTCCGGAGATGACACCGGAGACAGATCGGAGTCTCCGGCCCACATCGGAGTCTCTGGACCCCACACCGGAGTCTCCGGCTGGCGTGTGGCTCTGGCTGGCCACCGGGCCTTTGGCCCATGTACTCCTTAGTCCGCCCAGACTTTCCCCTTTTATTCCTAAAGTACCCTTGAACTAGTGGTTGGCCTATATATAGTGCCCCCACCCCCTCATGTAACCCTAGGCATAGATGATAGACTAAATAAAACCTCCTTTGTGGAATCTCTAGTTTTGCCTCGTCCCCTTCTACCAAAGGGGATCGACTATCGTCACCACCTCGTTGGAGTTTACATCGCGCCTCCCTCGTTGTACAAGGCCTTGGCATTGGTGTCCCTTTGCCAAGACGTCAAGACCCTCTCCAAGGTGTTCTTCCCTTTCCGCGTGGGATCGAGAGAGCATGTTGACCGATCTTTCCTTGCGAGGATTCTATCGGACCGGTGGCCACCGGTGAGAGCAATCGGCCTTGTATCGTGTGTGTTTTGCGTGTGTTCATCGTGTTCTTCGCGAGGTGAGCGTCCGCTTCCGCTACCTTCTCTCTTTCCCCTCGCTTTCCCATCGATTTGACCACGAGATCCGTGAAGATCGGGCCACCCACGGGGTTACCCCATAACATCTGGTATTGAACTTGTCCATTTGATGGTGGACTTTGGCGCTCTCGAGGTGGAGGCTCCGTCTTGGTCGATGCGACATGAGGAGCTTGTCGTTATCATCCTTGAAGTCGTCCATGCTTGGGGAGTTATTGTTGTTGTAGAACTCCATATCACCCAAGCATGTGTAGCCATTGTCAGTGTAGTGCTCCATCATGTCATCCATGCTTGTGGAGGCATATGCATGGTGGCTCATCGTGAATTCTTCATAGATATCATCCTCGGTTCTGGAGTCCCTAGACATGCTTCACAAGACCAAGTGGTGTATATGGAAGAGGTAGGGGAGTTAGGGATGCAACGTTAAACCTTACTTTACCTTGGCAGATAGTATCGTGCAAGTGGCAACACTTGAGAGCAATCAAAACCAAGTAAAGTGAAGTTCACGCGGAACACCAAAACCAACTAACCACTAAACACACACACACACACAAAGCTTATGGTGGATAGGTATTGAAGGTAGCATGTCCAAGAACAATCCGAAATCAAGATATTGTAATGGCAAGTAAAGAACCACGATGATCACAAAGAAAAACAAGTCAATCCACAAAAATGGAATTATATACAAGGAAACACACATGGTGGGATAAATGGGACTTGTGCGACAGATAAAGTGAGCAAAGAACCAAATGATTACCTAGCGAAGACTATAAGCTCGTGTTGCGCAAGTACAAGGAGAGACGCTAGTTTGATTGCAATAAAATTGGTGGGCTATAAGATATGCACAATAAGTACCACCTATATGATGTTCATCGAGCTTGCGCTTCCTATTCTATGAGGCACTTGTTTCTTTATTTTTCTTTTTCTTCTATTCTTTTCTATTTTTTCTCTTTTATTTTATTTTTCACTTGCCTCTTCCTTGTGCCAACAACTATACAAGATAACTATATGAGATAGCGTGCTCACAACTTTTGCTCAGAATTCTACAAGTATCAAATGTGCATAGCCCAAGAAATCATCGGAGGAACTAGTCTCAATAGGTTTTTGTTTATCGCAAAGATAGTGTACCTCACAAGGTAAAGCAAGTGGGGAGAAGTCGCGGAATTTTTATACCTTTCGTTACCAATCTTCACCCTTTATTGGAGGATTCCACCTTGCTCATGGAATTTGGATGGAGTAGATAGCATGAACCACGTAGATGATTATGTAGAGATTCTTCTCCTCTTCGAAACAAGCTAAAGAACACCAAAATCCGAGTTTGAATGCAAAAGTTATGCTCAAAACCGTGAAACAAAGTTGCTGTCTACAGGGGGCGTGGACTCCGGGGTCCAAGGCTAGAGACTACGGGGGAGGGGGCGGAGACTCCGGGGTATGAGGCCAGAGACTCCGGGGCGGGTTTTGAAGCGTGTCTAGAACTCGAACGGGTCGCGTTTTGGCGGTGACAAGGGATTAACTCGTCAATGCCCATTGTTATGGACTTGGGGTTTGGAGAAGGAGGGAGCGCTGGAGGCATCAATCGGCTAGCAAACAAGCACATAGGGACGCAGGGTTTACCCAGGTTCAGGCCTCGTAGAGGTACCTACTCCTGCTTGTCTGCTCTTGGAATTATCGAGGGAGTCGAAAGTTACAGGGGGTGCACAAATGCAATCTGGCGATGGTTGTGGAAACTAGGGTTGTGATTTTCCTCCTCGTCACCCCTCCTAGCCTTTATATAGATAGGCTAGGTCTTGGGTAGCAGGTCGAGTCGGTTACAGATTAGGGTTTGTCCCTTTAAACTTTCTATCTTAAGCTTCGTCTTGTGCTGCAAGAAATCAGAGTCTCCGTGAGTCACCCAAATTCTGTATTGGGCCATGGTATTGTCGTGGGCTCCTTTCATATCTCGGCCGTATATACCAAACTCGAGTACCTATAGGGTATGCCCATGTCAGTAGCCCCCGAGTGTCTAGTGGAATCGCAGATTCGAGTGGAGACTTAATGAAGTCTATGGAGTGCATAGCTGAGCATATTTTTGAGTGCTTTGATTGATGTCATAGGGATTGTTGATATACGTGCCTGATTCATCCGATGTATCGGGATCAGTTAACTGCCTTAGGGCAAAACAACGCAATATACTCAAACTCGAGTCCTCGAACTCGAATTCGGAAAAGTGATGGCGTAATTCGACTCAGGCCACGGAGGTCTTACAGGAGTCGAATCCCAGTGTGTATGTGTGTGCACTCAACGCGTCTGTCAAGGCGTATTCATCGTACCTGTAGGAACGGATATGTTTCTAGTAGTGCGAATTAGATGCGTTGCCAGGCCTTATTCAAGTCTTATCTTCATGCTGTAAGCGTGGCATCCGAATTTCTATCATCGCGGAGATGATTCGGGTGACCCAGGAGACGCAGTCCCTTTGCAGGGAAAATATGAGACGAAGTCACCATAGAATTTGAGTGTGGATGTTATCAACACATGATGTAACGTATAAGAAAAAATAATCATAGGGTGCGCGGCCAGCGCTCCCTATGGGAGTATCCCTCGAGTGCCTATTCGAGTCGTAGACTCGAGTGGGGACTATAAGTATTTTGCGATTGCTGTCATCTTTATTTGGTTGTTTCAGTCGAATGTGCTTCCAATGCTCGCTATGGGAGTAACCTGGAGTCGACAATCGAATCGTTGATTAGAATGAAGGCTTTTCATGATGCTTGGATATCTGCATAAAATTCTTTCGGGTGCACGGCCAGCGCTCCTGTTAGGAGTAGCCCCCGAGTGCTTGGTTGAGTCGAAGACTCGAGTAAGGACTTAAGTAGTCAAAATGTTCTTCTGCTGGAATTGATGACGTCAGTGCTGACAACGAGATAACCTCAGTTGCCCACGTGAGCGGCTTTGACGGGACGTGACGAGTAGTGGGTCCTACTTTCTGACCTTGATTTGACTGGGCGTGTGTAATCTTCTGTTTTAACTGCGTCTCCTCGATTTCCGCGTGTAATGGGAGTAGTGGGGGATGGTTTCGTGGTTCACCCATGCCACGTGTCAATGCCGATGTATGCCACACGGCTGGTAGATTTTCTTCTGGCCATTGGATGGCATTTGCTAGGAGGTTAAGTAGGGGGCACGCTGTGCGGTAATTTTCCCCACATCTTCTTCTTGCTCGCACATCTCCACCATTGCCATTCTTGCTATTACTTTGCACACATATCCTCCGTGGCACTGGACCAGCTCCGCGTCTTCCCCAGTTACTTCCTACGCTCACATCGCCATTGCAAGATGGGCAAGATGAAAGGAGGCGCCGCCGCTAGATCTGCGGCCACCATTGTCGCCGCCAAGAAGAAAGGATGTGCCATCTCTACGGGCACTAGTGCTGCCGCTGCGATGGGGAAGAAGAAAGGCGCGGGCACCCACGTCACCAATGGGTCATGGCGCCCATCCATCATCAAATCTTCGGAGTTGTTCACGCTGCGCCAAGATGGAGCGCTTCCTCCCGCGGAAGACAACTCTCGCGTGCCCGACGAAGAGGTAATCCCCAGTCCTCCTGCTGGTTTCCAGGTGATGTTCCTTGCGTTCATCATTCGCGGTCTCTCTCTATCGCCCTGCATCCTTTTGTTAGGGGTATCCTCTGTTTCTATGGGCTCCAGCTGCACCAGTTGTCCCCAAATTCGATTCTCCACATAACTTGTTTCATCACCCTTTGCGAGTGCTGGCTCAGAATCGAGCCACACTTCGGTCTCTTCAAGAAACTCTTCAAGCTCAAACGTCAGTCGGAGTCGGGTTCTGTAGTCTATGATGTAGGGGCTGCGGGATCCACATCGACTCCTCTGTCACGTATTTCGACATCAAACTCACCGCGTCTGTCCAAGGGTGGAGAGGTAAGTGGTTCTACATCCATGACCAGAAGGCTAACGGAGAGCACTACAGACTCGCGCCCTTCAATCACATGGCTGCCTGCAAGAGGAGGTGCTCCTGGAAGAACGTCGTGATGCCCGGCGAGTCTGAGGAGATGGAGATGCTGTATCAGCGTGTCCGCGACCTCGAAAGCCATATAGGCAAAGAAGAAGGTGGCGCTGAACTCATTCGCACGTGGTTGTGCTGCCGTGTTCAGCCTCGGCCGAGCCCTTCCGATTGGTACCGCAATTGTCACAATGTCTCGCGATATCTCATGAGGGCATTTCTTTGGGTGAGGTGGACAGGAGGTTGCAGCCGGTGACCAAGTATACCGCCAAGGAGGATCTCCCAGGCGAGTCAGTCGTGCCTCCTTTCGACGCCAACAATCCGCCACCCGAGGTAGAATTTCAATGACACTGGTGGATCCATTTGTGGTTTGTGAAAATAACAGACATGCAATGACTCTAACTGTGGTTCATGAAAAGAGAAGACATGCAATGACACTGGTGGATCCATGTGTGGTTAATGAGAAGAACACACATGCAATGACACTGGGTGTGGTTCATGATATGGTTTGTGAGAACAACACACATGCAATGACTCTAGCTGTGGTTCATGAGAAGAACACACATGCAATGACTCTAACTGTGGTTCATGAAAAGAGCAGACATGCGATGACACCGGTGGATCCATGTGTGGTCTATGAGAGGAACACACATGCAATGACACCGGTGGATCCTTACGTATCATGTGAAAAAGAACACACATGCAATGACACTGGTGGATCCATATATGGTCTGTGAGAAGGACACACATGCAATGACACTGGTGGATCCATCTATGGTTTGTGAGAAGGACACACATGCAATGACACTAGTGGATCCATGTGTGGTCTATGGGAAGAACACACATGCAATGACACTGGTGATATGTGGTTTGTGAATGGAACAAACATGCAATGACTCTAACTGTGGTACATGCAAACAGCAGACATGCAATGACACTAGTGGATCCATGTGTTGTTAATGAGAATAACACACATGCAATGACACTGGGTCTGGTTCATAATATGGTTTGTGAGAAGAACACAAATGCTAGGACTCTAGCTATGGTTCATGAGAAGAACACACATGCAATGACTCTAACTGTGGTTCATGAAAAGAGCAGACATGCGATGACACCGGTGGATCCATGTGTGGTCTATGAGAGGAACACACATGCAATGACACCGGTGGATCTTTACGTGGTTTGTGAAAAGAACACACATGCAATGACACCGGTGGATCCATATGTGGTATGTGAAAAGAACACACATGCAATGACACTGGTGGATCCATATGTGGTTTGTGAGAAGGACACACATGCAATGACACTGGTGGATCCATGTGTGGTCTGTGGGAAGAACACACATGCAATGACACTGGTGATATGTGGTTTGTGAAAAGAACAGATATGCAATGACTCTAACTGTGGTTCATGAAAAGAGCAGACATGCAATGACACTGGTGGATCCATGTGTGGTTAATGAGAAGAACACCCATGCAATGACACTGGGTGTGGTTCATGATATGGTTTGTGAGAAGAACACACGTGCAATGACTCTAGCTGTGGTTCACGAGAAGAACACACATGCAATGACTCTAACTGTGGTTCATGAAAAGAGCAGACATGCGATGACACCGGTGGATCCATGTGTGGTCTATGAGAGGAACACACATGCAATGACACCGGTGCATCCTTATGTGGTCTGTGAGAAGAAGACACATGCAATGACACTGGTGGATCCATATGTGGTCTGTGAAAAGAACACACATGCAATGACACTGGTGGATCCATATGTGGTTTGTGAGAAGGACACACATGCAATGACACTGGTGGATCCATGTGTGGTCTGTGGGAAGAACACACATGCAATGACACTGGTGGATCCATGTGTGGTTTGTGAAAATAACAGACATGCAATGACTCTAACTGTGGTTCACGAAAAGGGCAGACATGCATTGACACTGGTGGATCCATGTGTGGTTAATGATAAGAACACACATTAAATGACACTGGGTGTGGTTCATGATATGGTTTGTGAGAAGAATACACATGCAACGATTCTAGCCGTGGTTCATGAGAAGAACACACATGCAATGACTCTAACTGTGGTTCATGAAAAGGGCAGACATGCGATGACATCGGTGGATCCATGTGTGGTCTATGAGAGGAACACACACGCAATGACACCGGTGGATCCTTACGTGGTCTGTGAGAAGAACACACATGCAATGACACTGGTGGATCCATATGTGGTCTGTGAAAAGAACACACATGCAATGACACTGGTGGATCCATATGTGGTTTGTGAGAAGGACACACATGCAATGACACTGGTGGATCCATGTGTGGTCTGTGGGAAGAACACACATGCAATGACACTGGTGGATCCATGTGTGGTTTGTGAAAATAACAGACATGCAATGACTCTAACTGTGGTTCATGAAAAGAGTAGACATGCAATGACACTGGTGGATCCATGTGTGCTTAATGATAAGAACACACATGCAATGACACTGGGTGTGGTTCATGATATGGTTTGTGAGAAGAACACACATGCAAGGATTCTAGTTGTGGTTCATGAGAAGAACACACATGTAATGCCTCTAACTGTGGTTCATGAAAAGAGCAGACATGCGATGACACCGGTGGATCCATGTGTGGTCTATGAGAGGAACACACATGCAATGACACCGGTGGATCATTACGTGGTCTATGGGAAGAACACACATGCAATGACACTGGTGGATCCAGATGTGGTCTGTGAAAAGAACACACATGCAATGACACTGGTGGATCCATGTGTGGTTTGTGAGAAGGACACACATGCAATGACACTGGTGGATCCATGTGTGGTCTGTGGGAAGAACACACATGCAATGAAACTGGTGGATCCATGTGTGGTTTGTGAAAATAACAGACATGCAATGACCCTAACTGTGGTTCATGAAAAGAGCAGACATGCATTGACACTGGTGGATCCATGTGTGATTAATGATAAAAACACACATGAAATGACACTGGGTGTGGTTCATGATATGGTTTGTGAGAAGAATACACATGCAAGGATTCTAGCCGTGGTTCATGAGAAGAACACACATGCAATGACTCTAACTGTGGTTCATGAAAAGAGCAGACATGCCATGACACCGGTGGATCCATGTGTGGTCTATGAGAGGAACACACATGCAATGACACCGGTGGATCATTACGTGGTGTATGGGAAGAACACACATGCAATGACACTGGTGGATCCAGATGTGGTCTGTGAAAAGAACACACATGCAATGACACTGGTGGATCCATGTGTGGTTTGTGAGAAGGACACACATGCAATGACACTGGTGGATCCATGTGTGGTCTGTGGAAAGAACACACATGCAATGACACTGGTGGATCCATGTGTGGTTTGTGAAAATAACAGACATGCAATGACTCTAACTGTGGTTCATGAAAAGAGCAGACATTCAATGACACGGGTGGATCCATGTGTGGTTAATGATAAGAACACACATGAAATGACACTAGGTGTGGTTCATGATATGGTTTGTGAGAAGAACACACATGCAAGGATTCTAGTTGTGGTTCATGAGAAGAACACACATGTAATGCCTCTAACTGTGGTTCATGAAAAGAGCAGACATGCGATGACACCGGTGGATCCATGTGTGGTCTATGAGAGGAACACACATGCAATGACACCGGTGGATCATTACGTGGTCTATGGGAAGAACACACATGCAATGACACTGGTGGATCCAGATGTGGTCTGTGAAAAGAACACACATGCAATGACACTGGTGGATCCATGTGTTGTTTGTGAGAAGGACACACATGCAATGACACGGGTGGATCCATGTGTGGTCTGTGGGAAGAACACACATGCAATGACACTGGTGGATCCATGTGTGGTTTGTGAAAATAACAGACATGCAATGACTCTAACTGTGGTTCATGAAAAGAGCAGACATGCATTGACACTGGTGGATCCATGTGTGATTAATGATAAAAACACACATGAAATGACACTGGGTGTGGTTCATGATATGGTTTGTGAGAAGAATACACATGCAAGGATTCTAGCCGTGGTTCATGATAAGAACACACATGCAATGACTCTAACTGTGGTTCATGAAAAGAGCAGACATGCCATGACACCGGTGGATCCATGTGTGGTCTATGAGAGGAACACACATGCAATGACACCGGTGGATCCTTACGTGGACTGTGAGAAGAACACACATGCAATGACACTGGTGGATCCAGATGTGGTCTGTGAAAAGAACACACATGCAATGACACTGGTGGATCCATATGTGGTTTGTGAGAAGGACACACATGCAATGACACTGGTGGATCCATGTGTGGTCTGTGGGAGGAACACACATGCAATGACACTGGTGGATCCATGTGTGGTTTGTGAAAATAACAGACATGCAATGACTCTATCTGTGGTTCATGAAAAGAGTAGACATGCAATGACACTGGTGGATCCATGTCTGCTTAATGATAAGAACACACATGCAATGACACTGGGTGTGGTTCATGATATGGTTTGTGAGAAGAACACACATGCAAGGATTCTAGTTGTGGTTCATGAGAAGAACACACATGCAATGCCTCTAACTGTGGTTCATGAAAAGAGCAGACATGCGATGACACCGGTGGATCCATGTGTGGTCTATGAGAGGAACACACATGCAATGACACCGGTGGATCATTACGTGGTGTATGGGAAGAACACACATGCAATGACACTGGTGGATCCAGATGTGGTCTGTGAAAAGAACACACATGCAATGACACTGGTGGATCCATGTGTGGTTTGTGAGAAGGACACACATGCAATGACACTGGTGGATCCATGTGTGGTCTGTGGAAAGAACACACATGCAATGACACTGGTGGATCCATGTGTGGTTTGTGAAAATAACAGACATGCAATGACTCTAACTGTGGTTCATGAAAAGAGCAGACATTCAATGACACGGGTGGATCCATGTGTGGTTAATGATAAGAACACACATGAAATGACACTAGGTGTGGTTCATGATATGGTTTGTGAGAATAACACACATGCAAGGATTCTAGCTATGGTTCATGAGAAGAACACGCATGCAATGACTCTAATTGTGGTTCATGAAAAGAGCAGACATGCGATGACACCGGTGGATCCATGTGTGGTCTATGAGAGGAACACACATGCAATGACACCGGTGGATCCTTACGTGGTCTGTGAGAAGTACACACATGCAATGACACTGGTGGATCCATATGTGGTCTGTGAAAAGAACACACATGCAATGACACTGGTGGATCCATATTTGGTTTGTGAGAAGGACACTCATGAAATGACACGGGTGGATCCATTTGTGGTCTGTGGGAAGAACACACATGCAATGACACTGGTGGATCCATGTGTGGTCTGTGAGAAGGACACACATGCAATGACACTGGTGGATCCATCTATGGTTTGTGAGAAGGACACACATGCAATGACACTAGTGGATCCATGTGTGGTCTATGGGAAGAACACACATGCAATGACACTGGTGGATCCATATGTGGTCTGTGAAAAGAACACACATGCAATGACACTGGTGGATCCATGTGTGGTTTGTGAGAAGGACACACATGCAATGACACTGGTGGATCCATGTGTGGTCTGTGGGAAGAACACACATGCAATGAAACTGGTGGATCCATGTGTGGTTTGTGAAAATAACAGACATGCAATGACTCTAACTGTGGTTCATGAAAAGAGCAGACATGCATTAACACTGGTGGATCCATGTGTGATTAATGATAAAAACACACATGAAATGACACTGGGTGTGGTTCATGATATGGTTTGTGAGAAGAATACACATGCAAGGATTCTAGCCGTGGTTCATGAGAAGAACACACATGCAATGACTCTAACTGTGGTTCATGAAAAGAGCAGACATGCCATGACACCGGTGGATCCATGTGTGGTCTATGAGAGGAACACACATGCAATGACACCGGTGGATCCTTACGTGGTCTGTGAGAAGAACACACATGCAATGACACTGGTGGATCCATATGTGGTCTGTGAAAAGAACACACATGCAATGACACTGGTGGATCCATATGTGGTTTGTGAGAAGGACACACATGCAATGACACTGGTGGATCCATGTGTGGTCTGTGGGAAGAACACACATGCAATGACACTGGTGGATCCATGTGTGGTTTGTGAAAATAACAGACATGCAATGACTCTATCTGTGGTTCATGAAAAGAGTAGACATGCAATGACACTGGTGGATCCATGTCTGCTTAATGATAAGAACACACATGCAATGACACTGGGTGTGGTTCATGATATGGTTTGTGAGAAGAACACACATGCAAGGATTCTAGTTGTGGTTCATGAGAAGAAAACACATGCAATGCCTCTAACTGTGGTTCATGAAAAGAGCAGACATGCGATGACACCGGTGGATCCATGTGTGGTCTATGAGAGGAACACACATGCAATGACACTGGTGGATCCATATGTGGTCTGTGAAAAGAACACACATGCAATGACACTGGTGGATCCAGATGTGGTCTGTGAGAAGGACACACATGCAATGATACTGGTGGATCCATGTCTGGTCTATAAGAAGGACACACATGCAATGACACTGGTGGATCCATGTGTGGTCTGTGGGAAGAACACACATACAATGACACTGGGGGATCCATGTGTGGTTTGTGAAAATAACAGACATGCAATGACTCTAACTGTGGTTCATGAAAAGAGCAGACATGCAATGACACGGGTGGATCCATGTGTGCTTAGTGATAAGAACATACATGCAATGACACTGGGTGTGGTTCATGATATGGTTTGTGAGAAGAACACACATGCAAGGAATCTAGTTGTGGTTCATGAGAAGAACACACATGCAATGACTCTAACTGTGGTTCATGAAAAGAGCAGACATGCGATGACACCGGTGGATCCATGTGTGGTCTATGAGAGGAACACACATGCAATGACACCGATGCATCCTTACGTGGTCTGTGAGAAGAACACACATGCAATGACACTGGTGGATCCATATGTGGTCTGTGAAAAGAACACACATGCAATGACACTGGTGGATCCATATGTGGTTTGTGAGAAGGACACACATGCAATAACACTGGTGGATCCATGTGTGGTCTGTGGGAAGAACACACATGCAATGACACTGGTGGATCCATGTGTGGTTTGTGAAAATAACAGACATGCAATGAATCTAACTGTGGTTCATGAAAAGAGCAGACATGCAATGACACTGGTGGATCCATGTGTGGTTAATGATAAGACCACACATGAAATGACACTGGGTGTGGTTCATGATATGGTTTGTGAGAAGAATACACATGCAAGGATTCTAGCCGTGGTTCATGAGAAGAACACACATGCAATGACTCTAATTGTGGTTCATGAAAAGAGCAGACATGCCATGACACCGGTGGATCCATGTGTGGTCTATGAGAGGAAAACACATGCAATGACACCGGTGGATCCTTACGTGGTCTGTGAGAAGAACACACATGCAATGACACTGGTGGATCCATATGTGGTCTGTGAAAAGAATACACATGCAATGACGCTAGTGGATCCATCTTTGGTTTGTGAGAAGGACACACATGCAATGACACTGGTGGATCCATGTGTGGTCAGTGGGAAGAACACACATGCAATGACACTGGTGATATGTCGTTTGTGAAAATAACAGACATGCAATGACTCTAACTGTGGTTCATGAAAAGAGCAGACATGCAATGACACTAGTGGATCCATGTGTGGTTAATGATAAGAACACACATGAAATGACACTGGGTGTGGTTCATGATATGGTTTGTGAGAAGAACACAGATGCAATGACTCTAGTTGTGGTTCACGAGAAGAACACACATGCAATGACTCTAACTATGGTTCATGAAAAGAGCAGACATGCGATGACACCGGTGGATCCATGTGTGGTCTATGAGAGGAACACACATGCAATGACACCGGTGGATCCTTACGTGGTCTATGGGAAGAACACACATGCAATGACACTGGTGGATCCAGATGTGGTCGTTGAAAAGAACACACATGCAATGACACTGGTGGATCCATATGTGGTTTGTGAGAAGGACACACATGCAATGACACTGGTGAATCCATGTGTGGTCTGTGGGAAGAAAACACATGCAATGACATGGGTGGATCCATGTGTGGTTTGTGAAAATAACAGACATGCAATGACTCTAACTGTGGTTAATGAAAAGAGCAGACATGCAATGACACTGGTGGATCCATGTGTGCTTAGTGATAAGGACATACTTGCAATGACACTGGGTGTGGTTCATGATATGGTTTGTGAGAAGAACACACATGCAAGGACTCTAGTTGTGGTTCATGAGAAGAACACACATGCAATGACTCTAACTGTGGTTCATGAAAAGAGCAGACATGCGATGACATCGGTGGATCCATGTGTGGTCTATGAGAGGAACACACATGCAATGACACTCGTGGATCCTTACGTGGTCTGTGAGAAGAACACACATGCAATGACACTGGTGGATCCATATGTGGTCTGTGAAAAGAACACACATGCAATGACACTGGTGGATCCATATGTAGTTTGTGAGAAGGACACACATGCAATAACACTGGTGGATCCATGTGTGGTCTGTGGGAAGAACACACATGCAATGACACTGGTGGATCCATGTGTGGTTTGTGAAAATAATAGACATGCATAGACTCTAACTGTGGTTCATGAAAAGAGCAGACATGCAATGACACTGGTGGATCCGTGTGTGGTTAATGATAAGAACACACATGAAATGACACTGGGTGTGGTTCATGATATGGTTTGTGAGAAGAACACACATGCAAGGATTCTAGTCGTGGTTCGTGAGAAGAACACACATGCAATGACTGTAACTGTGGTTCATGAAAAGAGCAGACATGCCATGACACCGGTGGATCCATGTGTGGTCTATGAGAGGAACACACATGCAATGACACCGGTGGATCCTTACGTGGTGTGTGAGAATAACACACATGCAATGACACTGGTGGATCCATATGTGGTCTGTGAAAAGAACACACATGCAATGACACTGGAGGATCCATATTTGGTTTGTGAGAAGGACACACATGCAATGACACTGGTGGATCCATGTGTGGTCTGTGGGAAGAACACACATGCAATGACACTGGTGATATGTGGTTTGTGAAAGGAACAGACATGCAATGACTCTAACTGTGGTTCATGCAAAGAGCAGACATGCAATGACACTGGTGGATCCATGTGTGGTTAATGAGAAGAACACACATGCAATGACACTGGGTGTGGTTCATGATATGGTTTGTGAGAAGAACACAGATGCAATGACTCTAGCTGTGGTTCACGAGAAGAACACACATGCAATGAATCTAACTGTGGTTCATGAAAAGAGCAGACATGCGATGACACCGGTGGATCCATGTGTGGTCTATGAGAGGAAGACACATGCAATGATACCGGTGGATCCTTACGTGGTCTGTGAACAGAACACACATGCAATGACACAGGTGGATCCATATGCGGTGTGTGAGAAGGACACACATGCAATGACACTGGTGGATCCATGTGTGGTTCATGGGAAGAACACACATGCAATGAATCTAGATGTATCCATGTGTGGTCTAGGAGAAGAACACACATGCAATGATACTGGTGATATGTGGTTTGTGAAACAAACAGACTTGTAATGATTCTTACTGTGGATCATGAAAAGAGTAGACATGTAATGACACTGGTGGATCCATGTGTGGTTAATGAGAAGAACACAGATGCAATGACACTGGGTGTGGTTCATGATATGGTTTGTGAGAAGAACACACATGCAATGACTCTAGTTGTGGCTCATGAGAAGAACACACATACAATGACTCTAACTCTGGTTCATGAAAAGAGCAGACATGCCATGACACCGGTGGATCCATGTGTGGTCTATGAGAGGAACACACATGCAATGACACCGGTGGATCCTTACGTGGTCTATGAAAATAACACACATGCAATGACACTAGTGGATCCATATGTGGTCTGTGAGAAGGACACACATGCAATGACACTGGTGGATCCATCTGTGGTTTGTGAGAAGGACAGACATGCAATGACACTGGTGGATCCATGTGTGGTCTGTGGGAAGAACACACATGCAATGTCACTGGTGATATGTGGTTTGTGAAAGGAACAGACATGCAATGACTCTAACTGTGGTTCATGCAAAGAGAAGACATGTAATGACACTGGTGGATCCATGTGTGGTTAATGATAAGAACACACATGCAATGACACTGGGAGTGGTTCGTGATATGATTTGTGAGAAGAACACACATGCAATGACTCTAGCTGTGGTTCATGAGAAGAACACACATGCAATGACTCTAACTGTGGTTCATGAAAAGAGCAGACATGCGATGACACCGGTGGATCCATGTGTGGTCTATGAGAGGAACCCACATGCAATGACACCGGTGGATCCTTACGTGGTCTATGAAAAGAACACACATGCAATGACACTGGTGGATCCATATGTGGTCTGTGATAAGGACACACATGCAATGACATTGGTGGATCCATATGTAGTTTGTGAGAAGGACACACATGCAATGACACTGGTGGATCCATGTGTGGTCTGTGGGAAGAACACACATGCAATGCCACTGGTGATATGTGGTTTGTGAAAGGAACAGACATGCAATGACTCTAACTGTGGTTCATGCAAACAGCAGACATGCAATGACACTGGTGGATCCATGTGTGGTTAATGAGAAGAACACACATGCAATCACACTGGGTGTGGTTCATGATATGGTTTGTGAGAATAACACACATGCAATTCCTCTAGCTGTGGTTCATGAGAAGAACACACATGCAATGACACTAGGTGTGGTTCATGATATGGTTTGTGAGAAGAACACACATGCAATGAAACTGAGTGTGGTTCATGATATGGTTTGTGAGAAGAACACACATGCAAGGACTCTAGCTGTGGTTCATGAGAAGAACACACATGCAATGACTCTAACTGTGGTTCATGAAAAGAGTGGACATGCGATGACACCGGTGGATCCATGTGTGGTCTATGAGAGGAACACACATGCAATAACTCTAACTGTGGTTCATGAAAAGAGCAGACATGCAATGACACTGGTGGATCCGTGTGTGGTTAATGAGAAGAACACACATGCAATGACACTGGGTGTGGTTCATGGTATGGTTTGTGAGAAGAACACACATGCAAGGACTCTAGCTATGGTTCATGAGAAGAACACACATGCAACTACTCTAACTTTGGTTCATGAAAAGAGCAGATATGCGATGACACCGGTGGATCCATATGTGGTCCATGAGAGGAACACACATGCAATAACACCGGTGGATCCTTACGTGGTCTGTGAGAAGAACACACATGCAATGACACTGGTGGATCCATATGTGGTATGTGAAAAGAACACACATGCAATGACACTGGTGGATCCATATGTGGTTTGTGAGAAGGACACACATGCAATGTCACTGGTGGATCCATGTGTGGTCTGTGAAAATAACAGACATGCAATGACACTGGTGGATCCATGTGTGGTTGTTGAAAATAACAGACATGCAATGACTCTAACTGTGGTTCATGAAAAGAGCAGACATGCAATGACACTGGTGGATCCATGTGTGCTTAATGAAAAGAGCAGACATGCAATGACACTTGGTGTGGTTCATGATATGGTTTGTGAGAAGAACACACATGCAAGGACTCTAGCTGTGGTTCATGAGAAGAACACACATGCAATGACACTAGGTGTGGTTCATGAAAAGAGCAGACATGCAATGACACTAGGTGTGGTTCATGAAAAGAGCACACATGCGATGACACCAGTGGATCCATGTGTGGTTTATGAGAGGAACACACATGCAATGACACCGGTGGATCCTTACGTGGTCTGTGAAAAGAACACACATGCAATGACACTAGTGGATCCATATGTGGTGTGTGAGAAGGACACACATGCAATGACACTGGTGGATCCATCTATGGTTTTTGAGAAGGACACACATGCAATGGCACTGGTCGATCCATGTGTGGTCTGTGGGAAGAACACACATGCAATGACACTGGTGGATCCATGTGTGGTTTGTGAAAATAACAAACATGCAATGACTCTAACTGTGGTTCATGAAAAGAGCAGACATGCAATGACACTAGTGGATCCATGTGTGGTTAATGAGAAGAACACACATGCAATGACACTGGGTGTGGTTCATGATATGGTTTGTGAGAAGAACAAACATGCAATGACTCTAGCTGTGGTTCATGAGAAGAACACACATGCAATGACTCTAACTGTGGTTCATGAAAAGAGAAGACATGCCATGACACCGGTGGATCCATGTGTGGTCTATGAGAGGAAATCACATGCAATGGCACCGGTGGATCCTTACGTGGTCTGTGAGAAGAACACACATGCAATGACATTGGTGGATCCATATGTGGTCTGTGAAAAGAACACACATGCAATGACACTGGTGGATCCATCTGTGGTTTGTGAGAAGGACACACATGCAATGACACAGGTGGATCCATGTGTGGTCTGTGGGAAGAACACACATGCAATGACACTGGTGATATGTCGTTTGTGAAAGGAACAGACATGCAATGACTCTAACTGTGGTTCATGAAAAGAGAAGACATGCCATGACACTGGTGGATCCATGTGTGGTTAATGAGAAGAACACACATGCAATGACACTGGGTGTGGTTCATGATATGGTTTGTGAGAAGAACACACATGCAATGACTCTAGCTATGGTTCATGAGAAGAACACACATGCAATGACTCTAACTGTGGTTCATGGACAGAGCAGACATGCGATGACACCGGTGGATCCATGTGTGGTCTATGAGAGGAACACACATGCAATGACAGCGGTGGATCCTTACGTGGTCTATGAAAAGAACACACATGCAATGACACTGGTGGATCCATGTGTGGTATGTGGGAAGAACACACATGCAATGACACTGGTGATATGTGGTTTGTGAAAGGAACAGACATGCAGTGACTCTAACTGTGGTTCATGCAAACAGCAGACATGCAATGACACTGGTGGATCCATGTGTGGTTAATGAGAAGAACACACATGCAATCACACTGGATGTGGTTCATGATATGGTTTGTGAGAAGAACACACATGTAATGACTCTAGCTATGGTTCATGAGAAGAACACACATGCAATGACTCTAACTGTGTTTCATGAAAAGTGCAGACATGTGATGACATCGGTGGATCCATGTGTGGTTTATGAGAGGAACACACATGCAATGACACCGGTGGATCCTTACGTGGTCTGTGAAAAGAACACACATGCAATGACACTAGTGGATACTTATGTGGTGTGTGAGAAGGACACACATGCAATGACACTGGTGGATCCATCTATGGTTTTTGAGAAGGACACACATGCAATGACACTGGTCGATCCATGTGTGGTCTATGGGAAGAATACACATGCAATGACACTGGTGATATGTTGTTTGTGAAAGGAACAAACATGCAATGACTCTAACTATGGTTCATGAAAAGTGCAGACATGCAATGACACTAGTGGATCCATGTGTGGTTAATGAGAAGAACACACATGCAATGACACTGGGTGTGGTTCATGATATGGTTTGTGAGAAGAACACACATGCAATTACTCTAGTTGTGGTTCATGAGAAGAACCCACACATGCAATGACACTGGTGGATCCATGTGTGGTCTGTGGGAAGAACACACATGCAATGACACTGGTGATATGTGGTTTGTGAAAGGAATGCAATGACTCTAACTGTGGTTAATGAAAAGAGCATACATGCAATGACACTGGTGGATCCATGTGTGGTTAATGAGAAGAACACATGCAATGACACTTGGTGTGGTTCATGATATGGTTTGTGAGAAGAACACACATGCAATAACTCTAGCTGTGGTTCATGAGAAGAACACATATGCAATGACTCTAACTGTGGTTCATGAAAAGAGCAGACATGCGATGACACCGGCGGATCCATGTGTGGTCTATGAGAGGAACACACATGTAATGACTCTAACTGTGGTTCATGAAAAGAGCAGACATGCAATGACACTGGTGGATCCATGTGTGGTTAATGAGAAGAACACACATGCAATGACATTGGGTGTGGTTCATGATATGGTTTGTGAGAAGAACACACATGCAAGGACTCTAGCTCTGGTTCATGAGAAGAACACACATGCAACTACTCTAACTGTGGTTCATGAAAAGAGCAGACATGCGATGACACCGGTGGATCCATATGTGGTCTATGAGAGGAACACACATGCAATGACACCGGTGGATCCTTACGTGGTCTGTGAGAAGAACACACATTCAATGACACTGGTGGATCCATATGTGGTATGTGAAAAGAACACACATGCAATGACACTGGTGGATCCATATGTGGTTTGTGAGAAGGACACACATGCAATGGCACTGGTGGATCCATGTGTGGTCTGTGGGAAGAACACACATGCAATGACACTGGTGGATCCATGTGTGGTTGTTGAAAATAACAGACATACAGTGACTCTAACTTTGGTTCATGAAAAGCGCAGACATGCAATGACACTGGTGGATCCATGTGTGCTTAATGAAAAGAGCAGACGTGCAATGACACTAGGTGTGGTTCATGATATGGTTTGTGAGAAGAACACACATGCAAGGACTCTAGCTGTGGTTCACGAGAAGAACACACATCCAATGATTGTAACTGTGGGTCATGAAAAGAGCAGACATGCGATGACACCGGTGGATCCATGTGTGGTCTATGAGAGGAACACACATGCGATGACACCAGTGGATCCTTACGTGGTCTGTGAGAAGAACACACATGCAATGACACTGGTGGATCCATATGTGGTCTGTGAAAAGAACACATGCAATGAAACTGGTGGATCCATATGTGGTTTGTGAGAAGGACACACATGCAATGACACTGGTGGATCCATGTGTGGTATGTGGGAAGAACACACATGCAATGACACTGGTGGATCCATGCGTGGTTTGTGAAAATAACAAACATGCAATGACTCTAACTTTGGTTCATGAAAAGAGCAGACATGCAATGACACTGGTGGATCCATGTGTGGTTAATGAGAAGAACACACATGCAATGACACTGGGTGTGGTTCATGATATGGTTTGTGAGAAGAACACACATGCAATGACTCTAGCTGTGGTTCATGAGAAGAACACACATGCAATGACTCTAACTGTGGTTCATGAAAAGAGCAGACATGCCATGGCACCGGTGGATCCATGTGTGGTCTATGAGAGGAACTCACATGCAATGACACCGGTGGATCCTTACGTAGTCTGTGAGAAGAACACACATGCAATGACACTGGTGGATCCATATGTGGTCTGTGAAAAGAACACACATGCAATGACACTGGTGGATCCATCTATGGTTTGTGAGAAGGACACACATGCAATGACACTGGTGGATCCATCTATGGTTTGTGAGAAGGACACACATGCAATGACACTGGTGGATCCATGTGTGGTCTGAGGGAAGAACACACATGCAATGACACTGGTGATATGTGGTTTGTGAAAGGAACAGACATGCAATGACTCTAACTGTGGTTCATGAAAAGAGCATACATGCAATGACACTGGTGGATCCATGTGTGGTTAATGAGAATAACACACATGCAATGACACTGGGTGTGGTTCATGATATGGTTTGTGAGAAGAACAAACATGCAAGGACTCTAGCTATGGTTCATGAGAAGAACACACATGCAACTACTCTAACTGTGGTTCATGAAAAGAGCAGACATGCGATGACACCGGTGGATCCATATGTGGTCTATGAGAGGAACACACATGCAATGACACCGGTGGATCCTTACGTGGTCTGTGAGAAGAACACACATGCAATGACACTGGTGGATCCATATGTGGTATGTGAAAAGAACACACATGCAATGACACTGGTGGATCCATATGTGGTTTGTGAGAAGGACACACATGCAATGACACTGGTGGATCCATGTGTGGTCTGTGGGAAGAACACACATGTGACACTAGTGGATCCATGTGTGGTTTGTGAAAATAAGAGACAAGCAATGACTCTAACTGTGGTTCATGAAAAGAGAAGACATGCAATGACACTGGCGGATCCATGTGTGCTTAATGATAAGAACACACATGCAATGACACTGGGTGTGGTTCATCATATGGTTTGTGAGAAGAACACACATGCAAGGACTCCAGTTGTGGTTCATGAGAAGAACACACATACAATGACTCTAACTGTGGTTCATGAAAAGAGCAGACATGCAATGACACCGGTGGATCCATGTGTGGTCTAAGAGGAACACACATGCAATGACACTGGTGGATCCTTACATGGTCTATGAGAAGAACACACATGCAATGACACTGGTGGATCCATATGTGGTCTGTGAAAAGAACACACATGCAATGACACTGGTGGATCCATATGTGGTTTGTGAGAAGGACACACATGCAATGACACTGGTGGATCCATGTGTGGTCTGTGGGAAGAACACACATGCAATGACACTAGTGATATGTGGTTTGTGACAAGAACACACATGCAATGACTCTAACTGTGGTTCATGAAAAGAGCAGACATGCAATGACACTGGTGGATCCATGTGTGGTTAATGATAAGAACACACATGAAATGACACTAGGTGTGGTTCATGATATGGTTTGTGAGAAGAACACACATGCAAGGATTCTAGCTGTGGTTCATGAGAAGAACACACATGCAATGACTCTAACCGTGGTTCATGAAAAGAGCAGACATGCGATGACACCGGTGGATCCATGTGTGGTCTATGAGAGGAACACACATGCAATGACACCGGTGGATCCTTACGTGGTCTGTGAGAAGAACACACATGCAATGACACTAGTCGATCCATATGTGGTCTGTGAAAAGAACACACATGCAATGACACTGGTGGATCCATATTTGGTTTGTGAGAAGGACACACATGCAATGACATTGGTGGATCCACGTGTGGTTTGTGGGAAGAACACACATGCAATGACACTGGTGGATCCATGTGTGGTCTATGAGAGGAACACACATGCAATGACATCGGTGGATCCTTACGTGGTCTGTGAAAAGAACACACATGCAATGACACTGGTGGATCCATATGTGGTGTGTGAGAAGGACACACATGCAATGACACTAGTGGATCCATATGTGGTTTGTGAGAAGGACACACATGCAATGACTCTAGATGTATCCATGTGTGGTCTGGGAGAAGAACACACATCCAATGACACTCGTGATATGTGGTTTGTGAAAGGAACAGACATGCAATGACTCTAACTGTGGTTCATGCAAAGAGCAGACATGCAATGACACTGGTGGATCCATGTGTGGTTAATGAGAAGAGAACACATGCAATGACACTGGGTGTGGTTCATGATATGGTTTGTGAGAAGAACACACATGCGATGACTCTAGTTGTGGTTCATCAGAAGAAACCACACATGCAATGACTCTAACTATGGTTCATGAAAAGAGCAGACATGCGATGACACCGGTGGATCCATGTGTGGTTAATGAGAGAAACACACATGCAATGACACCGGTGGATCCTTACGTGGTCTGTGAAAAGAACACACATGCAATCACACTGGTGGATCCATATGTGGTCCGGGAGAAGGACACACAAGCAATGACACTGGTGTATCCATCTGTGGTTTGTGAGAAGGACACACATGCAATGACACTGGTGGATCCATAGGTGGTCTGTGGGAAGAACACACATGCAATGACACTGGAGATATGTGGTTTGTGATAGGAACAGACATGCAATGACTCTAACTGTGGTTCATGAAAAGAGCAGACATGCAATGACACTGGTGGATCCATGTGTGGTTAATGAGAAGAACACACATGCAATGACACTAGGTGTGGTTCATGATATAGTTTGTGAGAAGAACACATATGCAATGACTCTAGCTGTGGTTCATGAGAAGAACACACATGCAATGACTCTAACTGTGGTTTATGAAAAGATCAGACTTGCGATGACACCAGTGGATCCATGTGTGGTCTATGAGAGGAACACACATGCAATGACTCTAACTGTGGTTCATGAAAAGAGCAGACATGCAATGACACTGGGTGTGCTTCATGATATGGTTTGTGAGAAGAACACACATGCAAGGACTCTAGCTATGGTTCACGAGAAGAACACACATGCAATGACTCTAACTGTGGTTCATGAAAAGAGCAGACATGCGCTGACACCGGTGGATCCATCTGTGGTCTATGAGAGGAACACACATGCAATGACACCGGTGGATCCTTACGTGGTCTGTGAGAAGAAGACACATGCAATGACACTGGTGGATCCATATGTGGTCTCTGAAAAGAACACACATGCAATGACACTGGTGGATCCATATGTGGTTTGTGAGAAGGACACACATGCAATGACACTGGTGGATCCATGTGTGGTCTGTGGGAAGAACACACATGCAATGACACTGGTGGATCCATGTGTGGTTTGTGAAAAGAACAGACATGCAATGACTCTAACTGTGGTTCATGAAAAGAGCAGACATGCAATGACACTGGTGGATCCATGTGTGGTTAATGAGAAGAACACACATGCAATGACACTGGGTGTGGTTCATGATATGGTTTGTGAGAAGAACACACATGCAATGACTCGAGTTGTGGTTCATAAGAAGAACACACATGCAATGACTCTAACTGTGGTTCATGAAAAGAGCAGACATGCGATGACACCGGTGGATCCATGTGTGGTCTATGAGAGGAACACACATGCAATGACACCGGTGGATCCTTACGTGGGCCGTGAAAAGAACACACATGCAATGACACTGGTGGATCCATATGTGGTGTGTGAGAAGGACACACATGCAATGACACTGGTGGATCCATCTATGGTTTGTGAGAAGGACACACATGCAATGACACTGGTGGATCCATGTGTGGTCTGTGGGAAGAACACACATGCAATGACACTGGTGATATGTGGTTTGTGAAAGGAACACACATGCAATGACTCTAACTGTGGTTCACAAAAAGAGCAGACATGCAATGACACTGGTGGATCCATGTGTGGTTAATGAGAAGAACACACATGCAATGACACTAGGTGTGGTTCATGATATGGTTTGTGAGAAGAACACACATGCAACGACACTTGGTGTGGTTCATGATATGGTTTGTGAGAGGAACACACATGCAAGGACTCTAGTTGTGGTTCATGAGAAGAACACACATGCAATGACTCTAACTGTGGTTCATGAAAAGAGTAGTCATGCGATGACACCGGTGGATCCATGTGTGGTCTATGAGAGGAACACACATGCAATAACACCGGTGGATCCTTACGTGGTCTATGAGAGGATGAATCTTTATCTCGCCGAAAGAAAAAGAGCTAGATTGGAGAGGTTTGAACCACGATGACAATAGCATCGTATCTTCTCTCGGATTTGAGAAATGAAGTACGGGAACAATATTGCCTTCAAACAATAGAGTCCCTTGATATCAACAGAAAGATTTAGTTAGACATCGTCGGATTAGATTCTTGTTGCGCAGGTAAGAACCAAAGGATCACACAATTGAGGTGCGCGGATATAACTTCCAGAGACGGATGTGATGCCAGATCATGGTGGAATCCCGAGAAGCAAAGAATATGGAGGATCTGGAGTTCATTGTAGAGATACTTATTGCTTTCTTTAGCCTTTGAGGCTAACGCAATAGATTTGCGACTGATGGCATCAACCATAATTGGTTTTACCATAGAAAATAATTGATGAAACAGAGAGAGAGATAGTCTCCTTTCATCTTGTTTGGGGATGTAGAGCACCGGTAGGATGACGAGGACAGAAAAGAGTTTGCGTTTGTTTCCACCAGATAATTGAGGATTTTGCTCCGTGTAGAAAGGGTGAGATCACCACAAGAGATTATTGATTATTTTCTTCGAGAGAGCACTCCGGAAAAACAAAGACGGAAGTAAAAGTATCGAGGGATAAAGGCCACTTCTAACTTCCGTGGAATGAGTGAAATCACATTAATTCACCAATTCAATGTAAAAGAGCGAATGATAAGAGTAGTGGTATGGTAGCTACTCCATCCCGCACTCAAAGCATTACTCCGCACATGAATAAGAAAACCATGCAACCCAACTACCGAAATAGACTGAAGGTATTGACAAGAAGAGCTTATGGAACTCCGTAAGAAACAAAGATAGATGCAAACGATTCGCCGGATTCATAGATAGATAAAGATGATGATGTTGTCGTCATGTCTCAAGTAACCAGCCACCGGAAAGATATGAAGGAAGCTTACGGAGAACAACTGCAAGATTCAACAGCTACAGAAAAGATAGCACCAACTAGAACAGAAGGATTACAAAAGATCTGAAAAGTCTTCATGGCCTCCGGTGGATTGGGCATAGACGATAGAGCGAGAGGGTTTCAAGAGATTACTTGACGAGAACGAGGTAAAAGAACTCCATGTTCTTCTTGAAATGATAGAGAGCTTTAGCAGTTTTGAGGAAAATCTTTAGCGGAACGACGATGATAACTCACCAACAAGGGAAGACTCCGGGTTTGTTTGAAGGTGGAGGATGGAATTAACAATGGGCTTGTTGATTCCAGAATTAAAGTGATGTATTTAGCAGAAGGACGTGGTCGAGATGGGTGACTTCAAGAAGCCAGAATTTCCACTTTGAGACTTTGCACACAGGCGGTGTCCTCGAAGCTTGAGAGAAAGGGGACACAGATGATCTTCCATGTCCCTCCATTGACATAGAATAGGCGAGCATATCATCAAGATATACCACCACAGATTACCAAGATATTCCAAGAATATCAAGTTCAAGAGGCGGAAGAAACGAACAAATGCTCGAAACACTTTCTGAGCTCAACGCTCTTAGAAAGATCAATATTAAGAGCACGGGTCCGTGTTGAAAAAGATGCACTGGAAGAATAGATTATCTGGTCCTTCGGAAGAAAACAGATGTCACCTGGTTCACATTGTCGATTGGATCACCGGTTACAAAGATAAAGGGATCTTGGATAAAGAAAAGATGATAGATCATACCTTAAGCAAAGCTACCAGAGACGAAAAGATGCAATTCCCTCGTCTCAAAGAGAATTTTGCGGATATGAAGTTCAAAAAGATGTGCAGCATGATGAACAGATGATAGACCGCCGTAGTGCTTTGAGAAACGCCGGATTGCCAAAGATACTTGAATATGCATAGATATGATCACGGTGTACTCAAAATCACAGGAGTTAACCTTATCCTCCAGATGGTGACGGTTGATAGCATTTTCCATATTTCAATCGACACTTATCATGAGTGGAATATAGCTATGCCGAGAGCCAAATTACAACCACCAGCATCGGATCGACACATGTTATGTAATTAGCCCAAGAGAGAAAGGAGATGAAAAGAAACTCCTGGATTAAGCGCCAGTGACAAAAGAATGAGTTAGCATGGACATGCTGATAAAAGAGAGATAGATAATGTTTCACACACGACTGAAAAGGAGTGTGGAAACACAGATGTATCAAAGAAAATTTTTCCGCATTTTTCGGCATTAAGATACCAATAGATGCGCAAAACCACTTATCAGGTAGAGATTAGCAACAAATGATTTCACAGAATGTGGAGTTGCTAGAAGGAAGGACACCCTTAAGAAGATGGCACCGGTTAACAAGGAGTCAGATAGGTCGCATCGGTTTTCAAAAGCCTGACGGTATGGAATGTACCAACAGTTGATAACCAAAGGCAGACGGTGATAACAAATTGGATGCAACAGATAGACAAGGAATTACACACACACACACTTTCTATGGTACTACGGAAACCCAGAACACGTGAATCCTAGTTTGAATTTTAAGAAGAGGATTGAAAACGTTACACTTCCTTACCAGAAAAGGGTGGTGGTTGGGTAAGAAGAAAAGTGGAAGCAGTCCTACTCTCGCGTTTTGTTTTTCCCTAGTATACATAGCTACCAAAAATATTTGCTAGATTGACAACGGCCATTTGGCTGAGACCCTGAAGGGGATGGCTCGATACCAATTGTAACTACCTCGGTGAATTACGCTCCTAGTTACAAGCCCGGATGAGCGAAATGGTTGAAATAGTGCGGGGCCCAGATGCCACGCATTGTAGACCTTCGGCAGTCCCAACCATTTCCAAACATCAGACAAGAACGAGCGGCGAATCGGCAAAGCGAAGGGATCAACTACATACACAAATGAGTATGTATGCAAGCCACCATACAATAGTACATCAGAGCCATTCCATCTAAAAAGAAAGGAAATATAGCAACGCCATACGGCAAGATCCAAATATCCTAGATAAGTATAATAGTTTAGGATATCTCCTCATACATCAAACATCAGAGTATCAAGCGGAAGCGAAAGACAAAATCCGAGTACGGATAAGAAGCAAATCGGCATAAGATGCCCCATAAATAAGCACATCCCGCCCACAGATCTCACGGATCCCCGTTCCCGGAATCTCTACACCGAATGATCGTTGCCCACATCGTCTGTCTCTTCCACCCAGTATCCATCTCGCGAATGTACCTGTTCATCTGAACCAATAATTTATCGTGTGAGACCCTAGGGGTACTCAGCAAGTCTTTATGCCTCTAAAGGGAACACAACCTGGGGTGACGCAATTGCAGCAAAAGATAAACCCTAGCAATTCTATAGATACCCTCTAACCATCCGCCTAACCAGAGATAGACGGATGTCCGTGAATCAATAACAACAGTTATAACGGTAATCTTAACAGATCCATCCTCCTCCTCGCTTACCGACGAGGAAGCGGACGAACAACCCCCCCCCCATCCGTTGGCAGTTTTATTATCCATTCCGTGAGTGTTGCACTATTTACTAGTCAGATACTTAGTCTAGTCAAATTAAAAGCGGTACTTTAGTTATGCTTGTCTATGATCGGCATGCTCCAAGTCGTCCATAATCATGGACACGGCTTTCAGAAAGTTTTACCCTAGGGTGCAAATAGCAACACACACTCGATATGCCTCGAAAAACCAAATCAAAACCCAACGAGGCGTCACGACAAAGCGATCACAGTTGAGAAATATTTAGGGGCCACCCCATTGAGCTACCCGCAACGAAGTTAGTGACTCGAGACGGCCTCAAGGTTTGCGCCATGGCTGAAACGATCGGGAACCCGAAAATGTGACTGGCTTGTCGACACCATGAAAACACTCCGCTTTCCTAACAGATGCATGCAGACCTCGCACAATTTAAATAAAGCGAGAAAGCATGGCATAAGTACAGGATAGTAAATAAAACCTCAAACTAGTTTGTGTCCCCAAGAAATAAGAATGAATCAAGCTCGCTCGGGGTTCATAAGCCTCCGGATGTGGATAGCGAATATTCAAGGAACATGAATCAAGTACTGGGTCCCACGGACACAAGTGAGCCTGAAAACCAAATAGCAAATATGGCTCACCGATGCCACTTTCATTAGTTATCCCATTACTACTCCAGATAAGTTGTTTAGGTACCTCGTTATCCAACAGACACTCACATACCCTACACATGCTGTTCTACGACTCGCATGGCTCAAACAACTCCTGTAGTAATGGCTCATGGGATGGAGGAACAAGCTTCGGTGGGGTTTAAAAGTAAAGGCTATGCAATACTTGGGATTCAATTTAATGCAATCGCGACTCAATGATGCAAGAATAAGAGAGAGGCAATAGGTACTATATGTATGCAAGCATGTGGTAGTGCTTGCCTGGCAGCTCAGTTGAAGCGAGAGAAGGATCTGGGTAGTACTCCTGGTTCTCTGGGTGTATCCCCTGCTCAGCGTCTATTCGAAGAAGAACCAAACAAACAAGGGCCAACATAAACAAAGTGCGCAAGCATATGAATAAAATGCGACAAGCAAACAATCATGCCATGATGAATGATGCACAATTTGCATGGCATTAAGGTAGCATGGCATGTGTGAGGTGTGGAATACAATAATAAAGCATTTAATTGAGTTTTGACCACATTTTAACCTCAAAATAGTTGTTGTACCCATTATATTTATATGATTCATGCTGCAAAACAGATGATGGAATGCATAAACAGAAAGGTCTCGTCGAGCTAATCATTTTAGACATATTATTTGTTAAATTTGGAGTTATAAATCAAAAGTTATTAATTAATTAAGACAAAAGGGCATTTTGTTGTAATTTGAATCAACTTGGAAAATGAAGTGTCCAAAATATATTTTGAAGGCTATATTTGAACTCCTCATATTTTTCTCATTTGAAAACATATATTACTTGTATTATTTGGAGTTATATTTCAAAAGATAATTAAAACAGAATTAAATTTGAATTTGATTTGAATTTTGAAAAGATTTGAATTAAAACAGATATGCAGAAAAGCTTTTTATACCCAGACAGACCCAGCCACTGTCGCTGACGGGTGGGGCCACGCTGACTCAGCAACACAGCGTGCAGCACAGGTGTTTCTCACCGCGGGGCTCCCTAGCCTATGCGACTGACGAGCGGGCCCGACAGGAACTTCGGCCCCACGTGACAGTGAAGCCCCAGGGTGGACCATGTGGCGTCGCTAGGGGAGCGCGGGTTGAGGCTGGGGTTATACGGGGGTTTCTTTGCAAGATTGCTTGGGTGGCTGTCTAGTGGGCCACGAGCACCGCAGGTTGAGGCAAAAACTAGAGGAGGGGTTTTCTGCAAAACGGACGACGCGCACTGTGGATCTTCCTCTGCTCTCTGCCGATCGATCGGTGCTCGACAGGGCGCCGCGGCGGGGCTCGAACGCGCGATCTGGGGCGCGCGCGCAGAGGCGGAACCACTGCGGTGGCCTGGGGTTGCTGCTGGGGTACGGCTGCGCGGCTAGATGAGGGCTAAGCGATGCTAGCGCGAGCAGACAGAAAAGAGCGGCGGCGAGCAGAGGGCGTTCGACGTAAGGGCCGGCGGTTCTAGGGCTTCACGGCGAAGGGGACCATGTCAGGGAGGTTGCGTGGCTCACCGAGGATGTGTCAGTGTAGATTGATCGGCTTGGGAAGCGGTTGATCAGGCCGACCTGCAGCGACCGGGCTAGGGTTTAGGCTGCTGGGCTGCATAATGATTACAGTGCTCCTCCGCTTGGCTCCGTCTGCAGGCGCTGACGCATGAGCGTCCCTCGAGGCCTCTTCTCGACGCCTGTCTGACGTTGGATCGACTGGACGTAGTAGAGGCCGACGGAGGGCGGCTATGGGGTAGCCGGAGACGGTGGGGAAGAGGGGAGAGGGCAGGCGCCCTGGGGAGATCTGGAGATGGTCTGGGCGAGGCAGAGAGGTAGGAGATAAAGCAGAGGGAGGGAGAGGGGTGCCGTGGGGGAGTGGGGCAGAGAAAAGGTGGCTCGGCCACCTTTCCTTCCTCCTCTCACGTGCTCGGTCGGGCAGGGCAGGGGCAGGGCGAGGTGGTGAAAAGGTAGGGAGCTGGCAGGTGGGGCAGGGCAGGCCAGGCTCGGGCTGGGGCCACCTTGGCAGAGAGAGAGCTAGAGAGAGGAGGGGGAGGCTCGGGCTAGATAGCTAGGGTTGGGAGCTTCGGTTAGGGTTAGGTATGGCTCGGGTTAGGGAGGGGAGGTAGCTAGGTGGGCCAGGGTGAGGAACCAGGTAGGGCCAGCTAGAGGAGAGAGGGGGGTAAGGCCGAGAGAGAGGGGAACATGGTAGCTAGGGTTTGGTCATGGGGATGGTGAAGGGGGGAGATTAGGTGTAGGGCTTGATGGGGGTATGGTAGATTAGGGTTTTAGAGAGAGAGATGTGGTCCTTTATGACAAGATCAAGCATGCTCTAGACAAGCTCCAACAAGATCAAGTCAAGAAAAAGAGAGGGATGTGATGATAGGGTTTAAGCTAGATCAACTTAGATCAAGCCAAAAGAAAGGATAGAGATAGAGAGAGATGATGATCCACTCAAGATTCAAATAAAATCCAAATGACAAGCAAAAGGTGGTACTTGCATGGCCCATGCATAAATAATTAATACCATGCTTAATTTGTGAAAACAAGATTGTTTGCATGGCATTATTCTTATGCATTCCAAAATGTGGAGTAAGGCCTAAGCAAAAGAATTTAGAAGAAAGCTCCAAGTGGAATAGATGGAGATGGTCACATTTGATTATAATTGGGACTTGCTAGTGTGTATGGGCCACTAGATGCTTAATAGTCCCAAAAATATTCCAACATGAGCATAATTCCATGATAATCCATATGGAAGCTAGGAAAAAAAAGGTTCCACTCACAAGGCATGCAAAGGTGGCCATGTGGCTCTCATATATCAATGATGTGAAAACAACATGATGCTAAGATGAGAGCATGTGGAGAAAGAATTGGATCCATCCCAACCCATATGAGCTAGAGGTAAAACCCAAAGGAAAAACATTTGCAAGCTCATGGATAATGGAATGGTGGAAAGATGGGGTGATGACAAGAAAGGTGGTGGAGTTAAATAAAAGATATGCCCCCAACTCAACTTGGGCATTTAAACAATATATCAAGAACCAAATACAATACCAAGAGGCAAATACAATTTACAATGCATACGAGAGAAGAACCAAATCAAAAGGGTTTTATATGATGCTCAAATGCAAGGAGGCATGATGACATGAGCATTATATAATGATGATGCAACAATTATATGTTTGAGGTAGCCATTATATAGACTAGGCTAGTAGCATTGCAATTGTTAGACAATTGGGATGCTACACAATGACACTAGTGGATCCATATGTGGTCTGTGAAGAGAACACACATGCAATGATACTGGTGGATCCATACGTGGTTTGTGAGAAGGACACACATGCAATGACACTGGTGGATCCATGTGTGGTCTGTGGGAAGAACACACATGCAATGACACTTGTGATATGTGGTTTGTGAAAAGAACAGATATGCAATGACTCTAACTATGGTTCATGAAAAGAGTAGACATGCAATGTCACTGGTGGATCCATGTGTGGTTAATGAGAAGAACACCCATGCAATGACACTGGGTGTGGTTCATGATATGGTTTCTGAGAAGAACACACATGCAATGACTCTAGCTGTGGTTCATGAGAAGAACACACATGCAATGACTCTAACTGTTGGTCATGAAAAGAACAGACATGCGATGACACCTGTGGATCCATGTGTGGTCTATGAGAGGAACACACATGCAATGACATTGTTGGATCCATATGTGGTTTGTGAGAAGGACACACATGCAATGACACTGGTGGATCCATGTGTGGTCTGTGGGAAGAACACACATGCAATGACACTGGTGATATATGGTTTGTGAAAGGAACACACATGCAATGACTCTAACTGTGGTTCACGAAAAGAGCAGACATGCAATGACACTGGTGGATCCATCTGTGGTTAATGAGAAGAACACACATGCAATGACACTAGGTGTGGTTCATGATATGGTTTGTGAGAAGAACACAGATGCAATGAAACAGAGTGTGGTTCATGATATGGTTTGTGAGAAGAACACACATGCAAGGATTCTAGCTGTGGTTCATGAGAAGAACACACATGCAATGACTCTAACTGTGGTTCATGGAAAGAGTAGACATGCGATGACACCGGTGGATCCATGTGTGGTCTATGAGAGGAACACACATGCAATGACACTGGTGGATCCTTACATGGTCTATGAGAAGAACACACATGCAATGACACTAGTGGATCCATATGTGGTCTATGAAGAGAACACACATGCAATGATACTGGTGGATCCGTACGTGGTTTGTGAGAAGGACACACAAGCAATGACACTGGTGGATCCATGTGTGGTCTGTGGGAAGAACACACATGCAATGACACTGGTGGATCCATATGTGGTCTGTGAAAAGAACACACATGCAATGACACTGGTGGATCCATATGTGGTCTGTGAGAAGGACACACATGCAATGACACTGGTGGATCCATGTGTGGTCTGTGGGAAGAACACACATGCAATGACACTGGTGGATCCATGTGTGGTTTGTGAAAAGAACAAACATGCAATGACTCTAACTGTGGTTCAAGAAAAGAGCAGACATGCAATGACACTGGTGGATCCATGTGTGGTTAATGAGAAGAACACACATGCAATGACACTGGGTGTGGTTCATGATATGGTTTGTGAGAAGAACACACATGCAATGACTCTAGCTGTGGATCATGAGAAGAACACACATGCAATGACTCTAACTGTGGTTCATGAAAAGAGCAGACATGCGATGACACCGGTGGATCCATGTGTGGTCTATGAGAGGAACACACATGCAATGACACCGGCGGATCCTTACGTGGGCTGTGAAAAGAACACACATGCAATGACACTAGTGGATCCATATGTGGTCTGTGAGAAGGACACATGTGCAATGACACTGGTGGATCCATCTATGGTTTGTGAGAAGGACACACATGCAATGACACTGGTGGATCCATGTGTGGTCTGTGGGAAGAGCACACATGCAATGACACTAGTGATATGTGGTTTGTGAAAGGAACACACATGCAATGACTCTAACTATGGTTCACGAAAAGAGCAGACATGCAATGACACTGGTGGATCCATGTGTGGTTAATGAGAAGAACACACATGCAATGACACGGGGTGTGGTTCATGATATGGTTTGTGAGAAGAACACACATGCAATGACACTTGGTGTGGTTCATGATATGGTTTGTGAGAAGAACACACATGCAAGGACTCTAGCCATGGTTCATGAGAAGAACACACATGCAATGACTCTAACTGTGGTTCATGAAAAGGGTAGACATGCGTAGACACCGGTGGATCCATGTGTGGTATATGAGAGGAACACACATGCAATGACACTGGTGGATCCTTACGTGGTCTGTGAGAAGAACACACATGCAATGACACTAGTGGATCCATATGTGGTCTGTGAAAAGAACACACATGCAATGACACTGGTGGATCCATATGTGGTTTGTGAGAAGGACACACATGCCATGACACTGGTGGATCCATGTGTGGTCTGTGGGAAGAACACACATGCAGCGACACTGGTGATATGTGGTTTGTGAAAAGAACAGATATGCAATGACTCTAACTGTGGTTCATGAAAAGAGCAGACATGCAATGACACTGGTGGATCCATGTGTGGTTAATGAGAAGAACACCCATGCAATGACACTGGGTGTGGTTCATGATATGGTTTGCGAAAAAACACACATGCAATGACTCTAGCTGTGGTTCATGAGAACAACACACATTCAATGACTCTAACTATTGGTCATGAAAAGAGTAGACATGCGTTGACACCGGTGGATCCATGTGTGGTGTATGAGAGGAACACACATGCAATGACACTGGTGGATCCATATGTGGTCTGTGAGAAGAACACACATGCAGTGACACTGGTGGATCCATGTGTGGTTCATGGGAAGAACACACATGCAATGACTCTAGATGTATCCATGTGTGGTCCGTGAGAAGAACACCCATGCAATGACACTGGTGATATGTGGTTTGTGAAAGGAACAGACATGCAATGACTCTAACTATGGTTCATGAAAATAGCAGACATGCAATGACACTGGTGAATCTTTGTGTGGTTAATGAGAAGAACACACATGCAATGACACTGGGTGTGGTTCATGATATGGTTTGTGAGAAGAACACACATGCAATGACTAGCTGTGGTTCATGAGAAGAACACACATGCAATGACTCTAACTGTGGTTCATGAAAAGAGCAGACATGCGATGACACGGGTGGATCCATGTGTGGTCTATGAGAGGAACACACATCCAATGACACCGGTGGATCCTTACGTGGTCTGTGAGAAGAACACACATGCAATGACACTGGATCCTTATGTGGTCTGTGAAAAGAACACACATGATATGACACTGGTGGGTCCATATGTGGTTGGTGAGAAGGACACACATGCAATGACACTAGTGGATCCATCTGTGGTCTGGGAGAAGAACACAAATGCAATGACACTGGTGATATGTGGTTTGTGAAAGGAACAGACATGCAATGACTCTAACTGTGGTTCATGAAAAGAGCAGACATGCAATGACACTGGTGGATCCTTGTGTGGTTAATGAGAAGAACACACATGCAATGACACTGGGTGTGGTTCATGATATGGTTTGTGAGAAGAACACACATGCAATGGCTCTAGCTGTGGATCATGAGAAGAACACACATGCAATGACTCTAACTGTGGTTCATGAAAAGTGTAGACATGCGATGACACCGGTGGATCCATGTGCATTCTATGAGAGGAACACACATCCAATGACACCGGTGGATCCTTACGTGGTCTGTGAGAAGAACACACATGCAATGACACCGGTGGATCCATACGTGGTCTATGAAAAGAACACACATGGAATGACACTGGTGGATCCATATGTGGTTCATGGGAAGGACACATATGCAATGACACTGGTGGATCCATGTGTGGTATGTGAGAAGAACACACATGCAATGACACTGGTGATATGTGGTTTGTGAAAGGAACACACATGCAATGACTCTAACTGTGGTTCACGAAAAGAGCAGACATGCAATGACACTGGTGGATCCATGTGTGGTTAATGAGAAGAACACACATGCAATGACACTAGGTGTGGTTCATGATATGGTTTGTGAGAAGAACACACATGCAATGAAACTGAGTGTGGTTCATGATATGGTTTGTGAGAAGAACACACATGCAATGAAACTAAGTGTGGTTCTTGATATGGTTTGTGAGAAGAACACACATGCAAGGACTCTAGCTGTGGTTCATGAGAAGAACACACATGCAATGACTCTAACTGTGGTTCATGAAAAGAGTATACATGTGATGACACCGGTGGATCCATGTGTGGTCTATGAGAGGAACACACATGCAATTACACCGGTGGATCCTTACATGGTCTGTGAGAAGAACACACATGCAATGACACAACTGGATCCATATGTGGTGTGTGAAAAGAACACACATGAAATGACACTAGTGGATCCATATGTGGTTTGTGAGAAGGACACACATGCAATGACACTGGTGGATCCATGTGTGGTCTGTGGGAAGAACACACATGCAATGACACTGGTGATATGTGGTTTGTGAAAATAATAGATATGCAATGACTCTAACTGTGGTTCATGAAAAGAGCAGACATGCAATGACACTGTTGGATCCATGTGTGGTTAATGAGAAGAACACCCATGCAATGACACTGGGTGTGGTTCATGATATGGTTTGTGAGAAGAACACACATGCAATGACTCTAGCTGTGGTTCATTAGAAGAACACACATGCAATGACTCTAACTGTTGGTCATTAAAAGAGGAGACATGCGATGACACCGGTGGATCCATGTGTGGTGTATGAGAGGAACACACATGCAATGACACTGGTGGATCCATATGTGGTTTGTGAGAAGGACACACATGCAATGACACTGGTGGATCCATGTGTGGTTCATGGGAAGAACACACATGCAATGACTCTAGATGTATCCATGTGTGGTCTGTGAGAAGAACACACATGCAATGACACTAGTGATATGTGGTTTGTGAAAGGAACACACATGCAATGTCTCTATCTATGGTTCATGAAAATAGCAGACATGCAATGACACTGGTGGATCCATGTGTGGTTAATGAGAAGAACACACATGCAATGACACTGGGTGTGGTTCATGATATGGTTTGTGAGAAGAACACACATGCAATGACTCTAGCTGTGGTCCATGAGAAGAACACACATGCAATGACTCTAACTGTGGTTCATGAAAATAGCAGACATGTGATGACACGGGTGGATCCATGTGTGGTCTATGAGAGGAACACACATCCAATGACACCGGTGGATCCTTACGTGCTCTGTGAGAAGAACACACATGCAATGACATTGGATCCATATGTGGTCTATGAAAATAACACACATGCAATGACACTGATGGATCCATATGTGGTTTGTGAGAAGGACGCACATGCAATGACACTAGTGGATCCATGTGTGGTATGGGAGAAGAACACACATGCAATGACACTGGTGATATGTGGTTTGTGAAATGAACAGACATGCAATGACTCTAACTGTGGTTCATGAAAAGAGCAGACATGCAATGACACTGGTGGATCCATGTGTGGTTAATGAGAAGAACACACATGCAATGACACTGGGTATGGTTCATGATATGGTTTGTGACAAGAACACACATGCAATGGCTCTAGCTGTGGTTCATGAGAAGAACACACATGCAATGACTTTACCTGTGGTTCATGAAAAGAGCAGACATGCGATGACACCGGTGGATCCATGTGTGGTCTATGAGAGGAACACACATGCAATGACACCAGTGGATCCTTAAGTGGTCTGTGATAAGAACACACATGGAATGACACTGGTGGATCCATATGTGGTCTATGAAAAGACCACACATGCAATGACACTGGTGGATCCATATGTGGTTTGTGAGAAGGACACACATGCAATGACACTGGTGGATCCATGTGTGGTCTGTGGGAAGAACACACATGGAATGACACTAGTGATATGTGGTTTGTGAAAAGAACACACATGCAATGACTCTAACTGTGGTTCATGAAAAGAGCAGACATGCAATGACACTGGTGGATCCATGTGTGGTTAATGAGAAGAACACACATGCAATGACACTGGTGTGGTTCATTATATGGTTTGTGAGAAGAACACACATGCAATGACTCTAGCTGTGGATCATGAGAAGAACACACATGCAATGACTCTAACTGTGGTTCATGAAAAGAGTAGACATGCGACGACACCGGTGGATCCATGTGTGGTCTATGAGAGGAACACACATCCAGTGACACCGGTGGATCCTTACGTGGTCTGTGAGAAGAACACGCATGCAATGACATCGGTGGATCCATACGTGGTCTATGAAAAGAACACACATGCAATGACTCTAGCTGTGGTCCATGAGAAGAGAACACATGCAATGACTCTAACTGTGGTTCATGAAAATAGCAGACATGTGATGACACGGGTGGATCCATGTGTGGTCTATGAGAGGAACACACATCCAATGACACCGGTGGATCCTTACGTGCTCTGTGAGAAGAACACACATGCAATGACATTGGATCCATATGTGGTCTATGAAAATAACACACATGCAATGACACTGATGGATCCATATGTGGTTTGTGAGAAGGACGCACATGCAATGACACTAGTGTATCCATGTGTGGTCTGGGAGAAGAACACACATGCAATGACACTGGTGATATGTGGTTTGTGAAATGAACAGACATGCAATGACTCTAACTGTGGTTCATGAAAAGAGCAGACATGCAATGACACTGGTGGATCCATGTGTGGTTAATGAGAAGAACACACATGCAATGACACTGGGTATGGTTCATGATATGGTTTGTGACAAGAACACACATGCAATGGCTCTAGCTGTGGTTCATGAGAAGAACACACATGCAATGACTTTACCTGTGGTTCATGAAAAGAGCAGACATGCGATGACACCGGTGGATCCATGTGTGGTCTATGAGAGGAACACACATGCAATGACACCAGTGGATCCTTAAGTGGTCTGTGATAAGAACACACATGGAATGACACTGGTGGATCCATATGTGGTCTATGAAAAGACCACACATGCAATGACACTGGTGGATCCATATGTGGTTTTTGAGAAGGACACACATGCAATGACACTGGTGGATCCATGTGTGGTCTGTGGGAAGAACACACATGGAATGACACTAGTGATATGTGGTTTGTGAAAAGAACACACATGCAATGACTCTAACTATGGTTCATGAAAAGAGCAGACATGCAATGACACTGGTGGATCCATGTGTGGTTAATGAGAAGAACACACATGCAATGACACTGGTGTGGTTCATTATATGGTTTGTGAGAAGAACACACATGCAATGACTCTAGCTGTGGATCATGAGAAGAACACACATGCAATGACTCTAACTGTGGTTCATGAAAAGAGTAGACATGCGACGACACCGGTGGATCCATGTGTGGTCTATGAGAGGAACACACATCCAGTGACACCGGTGGATCCTTACGTGGTCTGTGAGAAGAACACGCATGCAATGACATCGGTGGATCCATACGTGGTCTATGAAAAGAACACACATGGAATGACACTGGTGGATCCATATGTGGTTCATGGGAAGGACACATATGCAATGACATTGGTGGATCCATGTGTGGTATGTGAGAAGAACACACATGCAATGACACTTGTGATATGTGGTTTGTGAAAGGAACAGACATGCAATGACTCTAACTATGGTTCATGAAAAGAGCAGACATGCAATGCCACTGGTGGATCCATGTGTGGTAAATGAGAAGAACACACATGCAATGACACTGGGTGTGGTTCATGATATGGTTTGTGAGAAGAACACACATGTAATGACACTTGGTGTGGTTCATGATATGGTTTGTGACAAGAACACACATCCAAGGACTCTAGCTGTGGTTCATGAGAAGAACACACATGCAATGACTCTAACTGTGGTTCATGAAAAGAGTAGACATGCGATGACACCGGTGGATCCATCTGTGGTCTATGCGAGGAACACACATGCAATGACACCGGTGGATCCTTACGTGGTCTGTGAGAAGAACACACACGCAATGAACTAGTGGATCCATATGTGGTCTGTGAAAGAACACACATGCAATGACACTGGTCGATCCATATGTGGTTTGTGAGAAGGACACACATGCAATGACACTGGTGGATCCATGTGTGGTCTGTGGGAAGAACACACATGCAATGACACTGGTGATATGTGGTTTGTGAAAATAATAGATATGCAATGACTCTAACTATGGTTCATGAAAAGAGCAGACATGCAATGACACTGGTGGATCCATGTGTGATTAATGAGAAGAACACCCATGCAATGACACTGGGTGTGGTTCATGATATGGTTTGTGAGAAGAACACACATGCAATGACTCTAGCTGTGGTTCATCAGAAGAACACACATGCAATGACTCTAACTGTTGGTCATGAAAAGAGCAGACATGCGATGACACCGGTGGATCCATGTGTGGTGTATGAGAGGAACACACATGCAATGACACTGGTGGATCCATATGTAGTTTGTGAGAAGGACACACATGCAATGACACTGGTGGATCCATGTGTGGTTCATGGGAAGAACACACATGCAATGACTCTAGATATATCCATGTGTGGTCTGTGAGAAGAACACACATGCAATAACACTGGTGATATGTGGTTTGTGAAAGGAACAGACATGCAATGACTCTAACTGTGGTTCATGAAAAGAGCAGACATGAAATGACACTGGTGGATCCATGTGTGGTTAATGAGAAGAACACACATGCAATGACACTGGGTATGGTTCATGATATGGTTTGTGAGAAGAACACACATGCAATGACTCTAGCGGTGGTTCATGAGGAGAACACAGATGCAATGACTTTACCTGTGGTTCATGAAAAGAGCAGACATGCGATGACACCGGTGGATCCATGTGTGGTCTATGAGAGGAACACACATGCAATGACACCGGTGGATCCTTACGTGGTCTGTGAGAAGAACACACATGGAATGACACTGGTGTATCCATATGTGGTCTGTGAAAAGAACACACATGCAATGACACTGGTGGATCCATATGTGGTTTGTGAGAAGGACACACATGCAATGACACTGGTGGATCCATGTGTGGTCTGTGGGAAGAACACACATTCAATGCCACTAGTGTTATGTGGTTTGTGAAAAGAACACACATGCAATGACTCTAACTGTGGTTCTTGACATGCAATGACACTGGTGGATCCATGTGTGGTTAATCAGAAGAACACACATGCAATGACACTGGGTGTGGTTCATGATATGGTTTGTGAGAAGAACACACATGCAATGACTCTAGCTCTGGATCATGAGAAGAACACACATGCAATGACTCTCAATGTGGTTCATGAAAAGAGTAGACATGCGATGACACCGGTGGATCCATGTGTGGTCTATGAGAGGAACACACATCCAATGACACCGGTGGATCCTTACGTTGTCTGTGAGAAGAACACACATGCAATGACACCGGTGGATCCATACGTGGTCTATGAAAAGAACACACCTGCAATGACACTGGTGGATCCATATGTGGTTCATGGGGAGGACACATATGCAATGACATTGGTGGATCCATGTGTGGTATGTGAGAAGAACACACATGCAATGACACTGGTGATATGTGGTTTGTGAAAGGAACATACATGCAATGACTCTAACTGCGGTTCATGAAAAGAGCAGACATGCAATGACACTGGTGGATCCATGTGTGGTTAATGAGAAGAACACACATGCAATGACACTGGTGTGGTTCATTATATGGTTTGTGAGAAGAACATACATGCAATGACTCTAGCTGTGGATCATGAGAAGAACACACATGCAATGACTCTAACTGTGGTTCATGAAAAGAGTAGACATGCGACGACACCGGTGGATCCATGTGTGGTCTATGAGAGGAACACACATCCAGTGACACCGGTGGATCCTTACGTGGTCTGTGAGAAGAACACGCATTCAATGACATCGGTGGATCCATATGTGGTCTATGAAAAGAACACACATGGAATGACACTGGTGGATCCATATGTGGTTCATGGCAAGGACACATATGCAATGACATTGGTGGATCCATGTGTGGTATGTGAGAAGAACACACATGCAATGACACTTGTGATATGTGGTTTGTGAAAGGAACAGACATGCAATGACTCTAACTGTGGTTCATGAAAAGAGCAGACATGCAATGCTACTGGTGGATCCATGTGTGGTAAATGAGAAGAACACACATGCAATGACACTGGGTGTGGTTCATGATATGGTTTGTGAGAAGAACACACATGCAATGACACTTGGTGTGGTTCATGATATGGTTTGTGACAAGAACATACATGCAAGGACTCTAGCTGTGGTTCATGAGAAGAACACACATGCAATGACTCTAACTGTGGTTCATGAAAAGAGTAGACATGCGATGACACCGGTGGATCCATCTGTGGTCTATGTGAGGAACACACATGCAATGACACCGGTGGATCCTTACGTGGTCTGTGAGAAGAACACACATGCAATGACACTAGTGGATCCATATGTGGTCTGTGAAAGAACACACATGCAATGACACTGGTCGATCCATATGTGGTTTGTGAGAAGGACACACATGCAATGACACTGGTGGATCCATGTGTGGTCTGTGGGAAGAACACACATGCAATGACACTGGTGATATGTGGTTTGTGAAAATAATAGATATGCAATGACTCTAACTATGGTCCATGAAAAGAGCAGACATGCAATGACACTGGAGGATCCATGTGTGATTAATGAGAAGAACACCCATGCAATGACACTGGGTGTGGTTCATGATATGGTTTGTGAGAAGAACACACATGCAATGACTCTAGCTGTGGTTCATGAGAAGAACACACATGCAATGACTCTAACCGTTGGTCATGAAAAGAGCAGACATGCGATGACACCGGTGGATCCATGTGTGGTGTATGGGAGGAACACACATGCCATGACACTGGTGGATCCATATGTGGTTTGTGAGAAGGACACACATGCAACGACACTGGTGGATCCATGTGTGGTTCATGGGAAGAACACACATGCAATGACTCTAGATGTATCCATGTGTGGTCTGTGAGAAGAACACACATGCAATGACACTGGTGATATGTGGTTTGTGAAAGGAACAGACATGCAATGACTCTAACTGTGGTTCATGAAAAGAGCAGACATGAAATGACACTGGTGGATCCATGTGTGGTTAATGAGAAGAACACACATGCAATGACACTGGGTATGGTTCATGATATGGTTTGTGAGAAGAACACACATGCAATGACTCTAGCGGTGGTTCATGAGAAGAACATAGATGCAATGACTTTACATGTGGTTCATGAAAAGAGCAGACATGCGATGACACCGGTGGATCCATGTGTGGTCTATGAGAGGAACACACATGCAATGACACCGATGGATCCTTACGTGGTCTGTGAGAAGAACACACATGGAATGACACTGGTGTATCCATATGTGGTCTGTGAAAAGAACACACATGCAATGACACTGGTGGATCCATATTTGGTTTGTGAGAAGGACACACATGCAATGACACTGGTGGATCCATGTGTGGTCTGTGGGAAGAACACACATGCAATGCCACTAGTGATATGTGGATTTTGAAAGGAACAGACATGCAATGACTCTAACTGTGGTTCATGCAAAGAGTAGACATGCAATGACACTGGTGGATCCATGTGTGGTTAATGAGAAGAACACACATGCAATGACACTGGGTGTGGTTCATGATATGGTTTGTGAGAAGAACACACATGCAATGACTCTAGCTATGGTGCATGAGAAGAACACACATGCAATGACTCTAACTGTGGTTCATGAAAAGAGCAGACATGCGATGACACCGGTGGATCCATGTGTGGTCTATGAGAGGAACACACATCCAATGACACCGGTGGATCCTTACGTGGTCTATGAGAAGGACACACATTCAATGACACTGGTGGATCCATGTGTGGTCTATGAGAGGATCACACATGCAATGACTCTAACTGTGGTTCATGAAAAGAGCAGACATGCAATGACACTGGTGGATCCATGTGTGGTTAATGAGAAGAACACACATGCAATGACCCTGGGTGTGGTTCATGATATGGTTTGTGAGAATAACACACATGCAATGACTCTAGTGGATCTATCTTGGCATAATTTGATGTATGCCACGATGTATTTCATTGTACAAGACACTCACTTTCCATTTTTATACTACTCAGTTTTGCCCTTTGTTTTATGTGGTACTACTCAGTTTTGCCCCCCTCTCTCTATCTTTCGTAGAAGCACAAACCTGTGCTCACCCTGTCTGCTACTCCCTGATTGGTTGTGATAGTTGTCACGCGGATCGTGCACACCAACCGTTGATTCTGTGTGATCCAATGATGATCGTTGCACACGTCGTGCCCTTCATAGTACAGCGTGAGACAACACGGATGTCTCCCTCAGCGAGACTTCTACAAGAAGGAACACGATGCCATCCATGGAAAAAGTCACCGAGCGGTCATGTCATGTTTAATAATGTGTGAAAAGTCTACTACTTCTACTATTACGCCACAACGCATGCGTCATTGAGTGCACGGTCGTCCATGGACAACTGCAATTTATTGCCACTTGATTTTAATAAGACATATCCCATTTTTTACGCAGCGGCTCTCAATCACCAATTTTAGGGCCGTGTCAAACTTCGTACATAGAAATTGTGTATGCGCCCTTTGCATGCGGCTCAATACAGAACTACCATGCATGGCCCAGGAAAAAAACGTGACGTACCGTGCGCGTGTCGCGGTGCACAGTGCAGTATACTACACGGCGCGTTGCACGGTGGTGCAACGAAACGTGCCTTGCTTCCATCCACCTTAACTATAGAGCCCCGCTCCGCACACCCACTCCCACTTTCGCTCACTGTCCCCACGCAACTCTCTCCACTGTCCCACCAGCATCCGCAAACTCCCGAGAATACCCCGTCCGCGCCGGCGATGGCCGAGGAGGACAAGGTGGCCATCGTCTCCTCCGTGGCTACCAGCGAGGAGGCCCCCATCTCCTCGCCAGTCCCCCTCGACGTGTTGAAAGCAGCCGCCGTCCCTGTCTAGGCCCCAGTCGAGGCATTGATGGCAGCCGTCGTTCCAGTCCAGGCCCCCGTCCCCGCTACCGATGGAGCCACCAAAGAGCCCCGGCGAGAGGCCCCGCCGATCACAAGGCATCAAGCACTTCTTGGGCACCTACGATCCAGATAAGTACATCGCTCCGCTGAACCCCTACGACACCGGCATCAACGACCCATGGTCGGAGGTAACTAGGGTTTGCTCCCCTCCCCTGGTTATTCTACTGTTCCCATCGTTGGATGCTAGATCTTGGTTTATTAGGATTCGCTTGTTTGCATTTCGATTGCTCGATCTTCTTACATCATCTACTCCCCATTTCCTTTTCTTCCAATAGGTTTCCGGCAGCGACGTCTGCAGCGATGACGAGTCCATACACACGAAGACTCGTCAGGTGCTTAGGAGGCTGCGGGCCGGCCAGTACGGTGCCTTCTTCAGGGGCGGCCCCTGGTGCTTCCCCTTCCGCAAGGGGATCAAATTCTGCTGTGTGCCTCTCGCCGGCGGCACCGACTTCATCTCCTTAATGAAGCATGCAGAGGCCGCGAGCTCCGGCATCAACAAAGGCGGCGAGCACGAGACCATGAAAATGAATTCCTACATTGCTGAACACCGGGCTCTCGACATTCACCTCCGAAACCTCCAACGGTTGGCCATCAAAGAGGGTCGCATTCCTCCAATCAGGCCCAAGCCCCCCAGGATCAAGGGACTGGGTAGCAAGAAGTGGCGGAGGAACTGGCGAATGAACGGGTCGGATGTCTCCCTGAATGTACCTGCTGCTACGGCGGCTGCTGCTGCTAAGCAGCTTCTTTTGATTTTCTATATTTTGCTTGCATCCTATTTCTGGATGAATGCATCAAACCTCGTTAAGCAACCTACTTTCTATCGCTATATCCTATTTAGCTGTGCACAACTATATCTACATTTGTTTTGTTTTCTGAATGAATGTATTCTGCCTGGTGTGATTTGCTGCTCTAGATTTGCTACCTGATCGGAGGAAAAAATAGGTCCAAAAGGGAATGAATTATCGAAGAGAGAATCTTCTCTAGATTTGCTACCAATTTGGGCAAAATGAAACATATCTGTTTAGCGAGAGAGGAAAAGGGTACTCTTTCAAACTGCCAGTTAACGATCTACCATCTTGATGAGGCCCCATCTTGACGTCTCCCTCTACAAGAAGGAACATGATGCCGTCCATGGAAAAAGTCATCGAGCGGTCATGTCACGTTTAATCAAGTCTGAAAAGCCTACTGCTGCTACTACTATGCCACAACACATGCGTCATCGAGTGCACGGTCGTCGATGGACAACTGCAATTTATTGCCACTTGATTTTAATAAGACACATCCCATTTTTTACGCAGCGGCTCTCAATCTCACTTCCAACTGGGCCCACTATAAGAAGCTTGCACGCGCTAGCCAGAGGCCAAACAGCTGAGCTCGACGAGACCTAATGTCTCCGGCTTCATCGAGTCACTCGTAGCCATCAACACATCCCTTTACCCGATCTATCACAACCCCACAAATCTCGCCGTACAGCCACCTACCTCCCCCTCTACATTTCCACTTTTAACTATCGCCAATTTTAGGGTCGTGTCAAACTTCGTACATAGAAGTTGTGTGTGTGCCCTTTGCATGCGGCTCAATACAGAACTGCCATGCATGGCCTGGGAAAAACGTGACGTACCGTGTGCGTGTCGCGGTGCACGGTGCAGTAGATTGCGCGACGCGTTGCACGGTGGTGCAACAAAACGTGCCTTGCTTCCATCCACCTTAACTATAGATCCCCTCTCCGCACACCCACTCTCACTCTCGCTCACTGTCCTCACGCAACCCTCTCCACTGTCCCACCAGCACCCGCAAACTCCCGAGAATACCCCGTCCACGCCGGCGATGGCCGAGGAGGATAAGGTGGCCATCGTCGCCTCCGTGGCCGCCGACGAGGAGACCCCCGTCTCCTCACCGGTCCCCCTCAGCACGTTGAAAGCAGCCACCGTCCCTGTCCAGGCCCTAGTCGAGGCATCGATGGTAGCCACCGTTCCCGTCCAGGCCCCTGTCCCCGCTACTGACGGAGCCGCCGAAGAGGAGCCCCCCGCTGGTCACAAGCAGATCAAGCACTTCTTGGGCACCTATGGTCCAGATAAGTACATCGCTCCGCTGAACCCCTACGACACCGGCATCGACGACCCATGGTCGGAGGTAACTAGGGTTTGCTCCCTCCCCTAGTTATTATACCGTTCCCATCGTTGGATGCTAGATCTTGGTTTATTAGTATTCGCTTGTTTTCATTTCGATTGCTCGATCTTCTTACATCATCTACTCCCCATTTCCTTTTCTTCCAATAGGTTTCCGGCAGCGACGTCTACAATGATGACGAGTCCATTCACACTAAGGCTCGTCAGGTGCTGAGGAGGCTGTGGGCCGGCCAGTACGACGCCTTCCTCAGGCACGGCGACTACAACTGCCCCTTCCGCAAGGGGATCACCTACTACTTGACGAGTCACGCCGGCGGCACCGACTTGAACACCTTACTGGAGCATGCAGAGGCCGCGGGCTCTGGCATCCACAAAGGCGGCAAGCGCAAGACCGTGAACATCAACGTCTACATCGTTGAACACCGGGCTCTGGGCATTCACCTCCGAAACCTATAGCGGGTGGTCATCAAAGAGGGTCGCATGCCTCCAATCAGGCCCAAGGCCCCCAAGATCATGGGACTGGGCAGCAAGAAGTGGAGGAAGCACCAGAGGGAGGAGGCGGAGGCGCAGGCGCTTGCAGGATGTGCTTGTAGCTACAGCGGCTGCTGCTGCTGCTAAGCTGCTTCTTTCTAGCTATATCCTATTTCTGGCTGAATGCATCGAACCTCGTTAAGCAACTTACTTTCTATCACTATATCCTATTTAGCTGCGCCTAGCTATATCTACATTTGTTTTGTTTTCTGAATGAATGTATTCTGCCTGGTGTGATTTGCTGCTCTAGATTTGCTACCTAGTCGGAGGCAAAAAGAGGTCCAAAAGGGAACAGATTATCAAAGTGAGAATCTTCTCTAGATTTGCTACCAATTTGGGCAAAATGAAACATATCTGTTTAGCGAGAGAGGAAAAGGGCACTCTTTCAAACTGCCAGTTAACAAGCTACCATCTTGACAAGCTACAAGACACATACATAAACATAACACAATGAGGGTTAGATTTATTTTACTAGTATCACTTGAGGCGCTAGACATCTTGACAAGCTAACTGAGTTCCACAAAACAGAAACATAACACTGGCGAGTAAAATTTAATTCACTTCTCATTATACCACTTGAGGCGCTTGCCATCGTTCCTAGGCGACTGTGAGATCCAGGCACATGGCTTAATAGGATTGATAGGATACCCATATCAACAAGTTGCAACTTCTTTTCCGGAAGCTCATTCAAAAAGAACTCTAAGGTTAAGCATGCTTGGCCTAGAGCAATTCTAGGATGGGTGACCGACCGGGAAGTGGGTAAGCATTTGCAGTGAGGACAAAGTCTTGCAGAAAAGACTAGTGTTGGTCTGTGGGGACAGTCTAGATATCCTATTAAGCTGCCAGGAGTGACACCCCCCAGTCCCAGGAGTGGACGGGTGTTACAAGTGGTATCGAGACCCCTTGCGATTACGGGTGTGTGGTCGATGGCGGGACATGTGGAGCGTGGAGTGTCCCCGGAGTGGACACGGCATGGCACATGTGCGCAAGACTGGGCCTTGATGCGTGCCAAGAGGGAACGTTCCTGGGGTGTGCTTGATCGATGAGGGCATCGATCTTCTAAAGGGTGGGTGTATGTGAGATCCAGGCACATGGCTTAATAGGATTGATAGGATACCCATATCAACAAGTTGCAACTTCTTTTCCGGAAGCTCATTCAAAAAGAACTCTAAGGTTAAGCATGCTTGTCCAAAGCAATTCTAGGATGGGTGACCGGCCGAAGTGAGTGAGTAGCAGGTGCATTGCAGTGAGGACAAAGTCTTGAGAAAAGACTAGTGTTGGTATGTGGGGACAGTCTAGATATCCTATTAAGCTGCCAGGAGTGACACCCCCCGGGCCCAGGAGTGGACGGGGTGTTACAGCGACAAACTGCGACCATTCCAGGTAGTCCACAGCTCACGAAATGCTTCGTCCCACCTGGGATCTGACTTGGCTTCCCTATCTTCAGCGTCCTGCGGCACAATTAGCGGTGCATCACAGGCCTGATTGTTGCCGCTAGAAGATGTTGCCTCTCTGTTTACTACTTCAGCTGCAGCCTCTCTATCAACTGCTTCTGCTTTAGCTGCAAGCTCTTTTTCAGCTGCTTCTGCAGCCTCTCTGTCAGCTGCTTCAGATGCAACCATTTTCTTTGCATATGCAGCTTCAAACTCGGCTATTCTGCATTTTCTACAAAGGGCTCCCCTAAGCTCGTCTTCCCTCTTGGAAATAGGGCAAAACACGAGGTAACATAGAAAAAAATGGATCTTCTTGTACAGATGGTAGGTCACGTAAGCATCTATGGCTGCATACTTCAGGTTTATATCAGACAACGGCCACTCATCCCAGAAATCGTGCCTATTCGTAGGGAAATCCTCCTTCATTTTGTCGTACGACTCATCGAGGATTCTAGTTGCGAGTGATGCCATTCCATCCTTCCTCGAGCCCCCCAGGATCTTGACAAGATGCTAAATATCGATCTAGTTGTGTGCAGGAATTATAATTTCCTCTTGATAAAATTTCGAAAAATTAGTTGTTGTGTCGACAGTGCAGAAAACAATTCCCTTTTCTACAAGGACTGGCGCAGCGCCAGACATTTCCTGTCAGTCCTGAAAGTATGTAGTTTGTCATCACCAAAATTTGTAACTACAAATATTTTGTCAATGCAAGATCATCATATCAATATAATTTTGAAAAGTTTAGTAAATGCAAGATCAAGACTCTCAACATTGTCGTGTCATAATTTATTCGGTTTTGCTATTTCTCAGTCGACTGAATGAGTTGCACATTTCTTTTAACTACGGTTGCACTTTTCTTAGGTGATTGAGACTAAAGAAAATCTCAGTCGATTGAGACATAGGCAAACCCTAATTTATTTGGTCCTAAATAAAATCCAGTAGTTGCAAGATGAGCAAGTGGATAAAGAACAAGAGGAGAAAACCCTAAAAGCGGTTAGCTACAGAGAGCAGATCTACAAACCGGGAGAGGTGGTAGACGAGGACGTGTTTCCGCATGGCCAGTTAAATGACGGCGACTTCACTCCCTTCATATGGGTGCTCCGGGGTATACTCGAGGTCCAATCCCACAAACTTGTCCTTGTCTATCCCAAGCCAACCCTCGTACATCCTCTGGACACGCACCACTGTCTCCTCCTCATTGGTGTAGACAACGTCTATCTTCTTATTGTCATGGGTAGTGAAGCTTGTCTCTAGAGTGCGTAGATCTTCCATGGTGGCAAGGACAAGACGGGAAGAAGATAGATGACATGAAGAAGAAGAGTGGTTTCTGCGAGGCAGGGGAACGGTGGAACCGTCAATGCGCTTTTAAGGTAGTGGTTAACGATTGACGGAAGTCCAAGGAGAGACGCGTGTCGGTGGCCGTTCCAGCTTCTGAGTAAACAAAAAATAATTATAACACCGATACATGTGCCCTGTTTTGTCACGTCAATACACTGGGTAGGGGGTGGGCAGGGGGTGTTGTCCTATCCACTATGCCAACGCTGCAAGCCTACGTGATAGCCACCCCGCCTAAGCGACGGGAGCGACATAACGGCGAGAACTGATAGGGGGCAACTTGACGGCCGTTAGCCTGATTTTTTTTATTGAAACGTAAAGTTGAATTCGTGCCGAAAAAGACCCTCTGAGTATTTGGCACACCAACTGTAGTCATACCGGCTGATTTCAGGGAAATTGGGTACCGCGTTGCCTATACACCCCAACTTTCGGGCCGCAAAATGATATTCTCCACGAGCATAGTGCTGACCACCTGGTTGGTGGCGGAGATGTATAGCAACAACGTCTCCTTTTCGCGAGGCGTGACCAATACCGGCGAGGTGGATAGTAGATGCTTGAGGTCCTCAAATGCTTCTTGCGCTTCGTCTGTCCACTCGAACTTGTCAGCTTTGCGGAGAAGTTGGTAGAAGGGCAGTGCCTTTTCGCCCATTCACTGATGAATCGACTGAGCGCTGTGATTCGCCCGACCAGCTGCTGGACGCCTTTTACATTCTTCGGCTTCTCCATGGCTAGTATGGCTTTTATCTTTTTTGGGTTTGCCTCAATCCCTCTCGCAGAGATGAGATACCCAAGTAATTTCCCAGATGGTATGCCAAAGTCGCATTTGTCCGGATTGAGCTTGATCCGATAGAGGTCAAGGTTATCGAAGGTCCCGTGGAGATCGTCGATTAACGTAGCTTCCTATTTGGTTTTGATGACGATGTCGTCGATGTAGACTTTGATATTGCGACCAAGTTGGTTCTTGAGGCAGGCATGCATGCACCACTGATAGGTGGCTCTTGCGTTTTTTAGCCCGAAGGGCATCGTGTTGTAGCAGAACACACCAAAGGGTGTTGTGAACGCTGTTTTTTCTTGGTCTTCCTCCTTCATTCGAATCTGATTGTAGCCCGAGTAGGCGTCGAGGAAGCAGAGGTGCTCGCATCCCGCAGTGGAGTCAATTATTTGATCGATCCGTGGCAACAGGAAGTGATCCTTCGGGCAGAGCTTGTTCAAGGAGGTGAAGTCCACGCACATCCGCAGGATATCCGTGTCCTTTTTAGGCACAAGCACTGTATTTGCGAGCCAGGTGCTTTCCTTGATCTCGCGTATGAAATTTGCATCGAGGAGTCTGTTGATCTCCATACCAACTGCTTTTTCTCTTGGTTCAGACAGTCGCCGTATTGTCTGTTTGATTGGGCTTGTCTCTAGATTCATGTTAAGTGAGTGCTTGGTGAATTCCTTGGGAACTCCTGGCATGTCCGCTAGACACCAGGCGAAGATTTCCCAGTGCTCATGGAGGAACTCGACGAGCGCGAGTTCCTATGCAGAACTCAAGTTGTTGGCGATGAGGGTCGTCTTGGTCGGGTCCGTTGGGTGGACCTAGACTTTCTTGGTATGCACCGACGAGTCGAAGGATAGGTCGGGCGAGCTTGGCTTGCTCAGGGGAGGCAGACTGTTGTCTGTTGACTCCTTCAATCTTGCGAGTTCCTCTTGCATGCCGAAGGACTGGGAGATTCTATTGAAATCCCTGTCGCGGCTATCAGACCTCTCGAAGCTTCCGTGGATTGTGATGATGCCGTTTGTGCCTGGCATCTTCATTTGCAGATAGGCGTAGTGTGGTACCGCCATGAACCTCGCGAACGTGACACGTCCGAGGATGTAGTGGTACTGCGAAGGCCAGTCGATGACTTCAAAGTCGATGCGTTCTCGACAAAAATTTTGCGGCGTGCCGAAGATGACTTTGAGGTTGATTTTTCCTAGGGGTACACTCCCTTTCCTGGGACGATGCCATGGAACGTCGTGTCTGAAACTTCCAGACATGTCAGAGGAATCCTCATTGCGCGCAAGGTACTTGCGAACATGAGATTTATGCCTCTTCCGCCGTCCATGAAGACGCGACTCATGTCGAAGCCCCCAATCTGTGCCTCGAGTACGAGGGGATAGTGGCCTGGGCAAGGTACTTGGTGCGGATGGTCGTGCTTGTCGAAGGTGATGCATGACTCGCTTCCACTGAGGTACTCAGTGGTGGAGGGCGGAGAGTTTATTGCCAAATTGACTTGGCGAGTGATTGCCTTCTACATTCGATTTGAGGGGTGCCCTTTTTGGATCATCCCCATGTTTCCCATGGCTCGCGGGTATGGCTCACCTCCATGATGCTGGACTGGCGCAGCTGTAGGTGGTGGTGGCCCAGGTGGTGGTGGTGCTCCGTGAGCCACTGTGCCCGGGGCAGCTCCATATCCCTGGTTGATCGTGTCGCGATTCATCTAGGCCAGGCCTTCATGGAGCTTGAGGAACTCGCGGCAATCCTTGAGAAGGTGGCTGGACTTTTTCTTGCCGTCGTGCTTGTCGATGTAGAAATGAATGTTGCATGGTCCGGACAATTTATCCTAGATGGATAGTGCAGGTGCTTCGTCACGAGTGCGGCGCTGCCACACTTGCGTGGTTTTCCCGCTATCGCGGTATCCACTGCTGCGGTATCCACTGTTGCGGTTTTCGTCGCGTTTGTCAGCGTAGTCGGCTGCGATCATGTCGACTTCTTCGTGATCCTTGTAGACACGCATTCGACGTTTCCCTCGGCGATCACGTCTACACCCGAGGTCATCGTTATCATCGGAGTAGACACGATATTTCACCGAGTCCATTCCATCGGCCCACCGATTCGCTATCTCCATCAGGTGGTCGATTGTCTTGGGCTTTGATCGGCCCAGCTCCTCTCTGAGCTCTCTGCGGCGAACGCCGCCGTTGAATGCGTCGATTGTGCGATCCTCAGATATGTCTTCTGCGGAGTTCTTGATGATGGACCACCTATGGATGTATGAGCGCAGCGACTCGCTAGACCTCTGGTGGCAGCTTCTTAGTTCTTCGATTGACGCGGGACTTTTGTAAGTGCCCTGAAGTTGCACACGAAGCTGTAGACCAGCTCCTCCCAGCTACGAATTGATCCGTGCGGGAGATTGTTGAGCCACGCGCGAGCGTCGCCTTGCAGCTATAGCTACAGGCATTGCATTGCCGTGCTTGAGCTTCCACCATGTAGTCTGACGGAGGAGATGTGATCTTCCAGCTAGATTTTCGGGTCCTGTAGGCCGTCAAATTTCGGGTCCTCCGACAGGAGTTTGAACCCCTTAGGCATTCGGTCCTGCCTGATAGATCTGCTAAAGCATCTGGCGCCGCAGAGCTCTACCTCGTCGTCTTTCGAGTCGGTCGAATGAGCGCGCCTCGCACGCATATTGTCGACCTTGTGCTGTGTGATGTCATCACACACGTCGTAGTCGCGGTCGTGTCACCGTGAAAGATCGTGGCTATCGTCACTGGAGGAATACGAGTAGTAATATTTTTCCAGAGCTTTACCTTTCTTCGGCTCCGGCATCGGCTCCTTGATGAGGGCAGCTTCGACTAGCCCCAAGCCTGCGATCATAGATCAGTGCATGGTAGCTCGCAGATCTCCAGTCAGTGGCTGGTTGTTGAGGAGGTACATGGTGGCTGTAACACCCCGTCCACTCCTGGGCCCGGGGGGTGTCACTCCTGGTAGCTTAATAGGATATCTAGACTGGCCCCACAGACCAACATTAGTCTTTTATGCACACTTTGTCCTCACTAGTGCGCACCCAGTACCCACTTCCTGACCGATCACCCATACTAGAATTTCTCTAGGCCAAGCACGCTTAACCTTAGAGTTCTTTTCGAATGAGCTTCCGGAAAAGAAGTTGCAACTTGTTGGTATGAGTATTCTATCAATCCTATTAAGCCATGTGCCTAGTCTCACATACACCCACCATTTAGAAGACCGATGCCCTCATCGATCAAGCACACCCCAGGAACGTTCCCTCTTGGCACACATCTGTGCGTCCAGTGCAGGCACATGTGCCATGCCGTGTCCACTCTGGGCCACACGCGCCATTCTCCACATGTCCCGCCACTAACCCGCACACACCCGTTTAACCGCGAGGTCGGCTCTGATACCACTTTGTAACACCCCGTCCACTCCTGCGCCCGGGGGTGTCACTCCTGGTAGCTTAATAGGATATCTAGACTGGCCCCACAGACCAACACTAGTCTTTTCTGTGCACTTTGTCCTCACTCGTGCGCACCCGGTACCCACTTCCAGATCGGTCACTCATCCTAGAATTTCTCTAGGCCAAGCACACTTAACCTTAGAGTTCTTTTCGAATGAGCTTCCGGAAAAGAAGTTGCAACTTGTTGGTATGAGTATTCTATCAATCCTATTAAGCCATGTGCCTGGTCTCATAGTGGTTGCCGTCACCGCCGCTTGTGGTGTCTTTGGGAGCACGTTTCCCCTTGTATCCACCATCATGGAGCTGAAGTCGAGGACTTTCACGGCCTCCTCGTGTTCCTTGTTAGTGAGGTGGTCCAGTCAAGATCATCGTTTGGTGGCCACATAGTCGTTGCCCTTGGAGGAGGATCCTCCATGGGAGGAGAGCTGAGCCCGCGGAAGACTCGACTCATCCGCTGCCTTTCTGTGCACGTCGAGTTGCGCGATTACTTGCTGCTGGCGCTTTTATTCTTCCTTGAGCATCCAATGGTAACCCATCACCATGTCTTGCGATGAGTTAGGGGGTAGAGGGTTGCCCCGCAGAGCTTCTCGACAGTGGGCCCACTCGTTGTCGTTGACTTTGATCAACACGCGCTCTTGAGTGTGCTCATTCACCGTGAGGTTCGGGTCCCCTTCTGTCCCGTTGTTGGTGGGCGCGCCGTTGACGGGACCACCGTTTCCCCCATTGGTTGGCCCGTTACCGGTGTTGTTGTGATTGACACCGGTGTCGCCTGCGTTGATGATGGCGCACATGACGTGATTAGGGAAGCTGTTGCTCCCACAACTTTCAGTTCCGGAGCCGTAGGCTCCATCCTCTATGGCCAAGTCACCCAGATCGGATCCGCGACTGCTGTCGTTGTCCGTGCTCCCAACTATTGTTGGGGCGTTGAGTTTGCTTAGGGTGCCGATTGGTGGCGGAAACCACGATGCTGGAGCAATCGCGGGACCCGCCAGCTGATCAAGGAGGCAAAGTGTGCCCAGCTGACCAACTTGGAAGCACAAGCTCCCGATCACTAGGCCGATTCTATCACCTACAGACTGGAAAGCCGAGCGAGTGGCTGGTGTGTGGACGGTGAAGTCGAAAGCGCCGAAGAGATGGCGAATATCCACTATTGCAGAGTTGTAAATCACGGTTGACGGGGCCGAAGAAGCCATGAGATCAGCACTCCCAGTTCCCATAGACGGCGCCAATTGACGAGGGATTAACTCGTCAATGCCCATTGTTATGGACTTGGGTTTTGGAGAAGGAGGGAGCACTGGAGGCATCAATCGGCTAGCAAACAAGCACACAGGGACGCAAGGTTTACCCAGGTTCAGGCCTCGTAGAGGTCCCTACTCTGCTTGCGCTCTTGGAATTATCGAGGAGTCGAAAGTTCTGAGGTGCAGATGCAATCTGGCGATGGTTGTGGAAACTAGGGTTGTGATTGTCCTCCTTGCCACCCCTCCTAGCCTTTATATAGATAGGCTAGGTCTCGGGTAGCAGGTCGAGTCGGTTACAGATTAGGGTTTATCGCTTTAAACTTTCTATCTTAAGCTTTGTCTTGTGCTGCAAGCAATCGGAGTCTCCGTGAGTCACCTGAATTCTGTATTGGGCCCTGGTATTGTCGTGGGCTCCTGTCATATCTGGGCCGTATATACCAAACTCGAGTACCTGTAGGATATGCCCACATCAGGCGGAAAAACTCGAAACAAAACCTCAAATTGATGGGGGAAATCAAGGAATTAGGCTATGGAAACGCAGAGGAAGGTAAATCAACAAGTTTAGCAAGTAATCCATGGATCAAAGCCTACCAAAACACACTCAAATCACAGATCAATCCAAAACACGAAATTAGGGCTATTTTTGGTGGAATTTTCGAATTTATGGGGAAAAGACCAAATCGATGAGAAATCCGTAGTAACCAAAAGCTGCTGATACCAGATGTTGAGGGGTAACCTCGTGGGTGGCTCGATCATCACGGATCTCGTGGTCAAATCGATGGGAAAGCGAGGGGAAGAGAGAAGGTAGCAGAAGAGGACGCACACCTCGTGAAGAACACGATGAACACACACAAAACTCACACGATATAAGGCTGATTGCTCCGACCTGTGGCCACCGGTCCGATAGAATCCGCAAGGAAAGATCGGTCAACATGCTCCCTCGATCCCAAGAAGAGAGGGAAGAACACCTTGGAGAGGGTCTTGACAACTTGGTAAAGGGACACCGATGGCAAGGCCTTGTACAACAAGGAAGGCGCAATGCAAACTCCAACGAGGTGGTGATGATAGTCGGTCCCCTTTATGATATGAATCAAGCCGATGATTCTTGAGTTTTATCCCAATCTTTCATAGCCAGTCATCCAGATAAATGATTCTTCCAATAACATGATGAACGTCACCTGAAGAAGAGGAACGAATCTAGCAAGTAACATGATGAAGATCACCACGCCTCAAACTTGAGCACGACAATCCTTAATGAACACAAGAACCTCCGCAGCAATAATCTGATAAATGGTATCGCCGTCCCCGGAGGGATGATACATAGTGGAGCACAATATAGTTTTTAGACTAAAAAACTGAACTCCCCTAAACCCTAGGCGGCTGGCTCCTTTAGATAGGAGGCGTGCAACTAGTCGGTTGGATAGAACCAAACCAAACACACAAACGGACTCGAACCTAACCTGGACTCAGACTCAGTAACATAGCAACAATATTTGACACAACCTTAGACTTATCATTACATATCATAGGTCGTCCAAGCGTGCCGATCATCAATGGGATGCACCTGCATCACCTAGCTTGCTTGAGTCCTGAAATTAGGCTTCACCTCCTCCTTCGTGCCCACATCACTTTACTAAGGGGATGAGGCAAAACTAGAGATTCCACAAAGTGGGTTGTCTTTAGTCTATCATATATGCCTAGGGTTACATGAGGGGGTTGGGTCACTTTATATAGGCCAACCACATAACAAGGGGTAGTTTGGGCATAAAACTAGGGTTTCTAGGGATAAGAGGGGTACATGGGCTAGAGGCCTAGCTCAAGGCATGCAGGCCCATTCCACTTAGGCCAGAGACTCCAGGGTGCAAGGGTTGGAGACTCCGGGGTGTGCCTAGCTCTCTAGGGTGGACTCCGGGGAGGCATGCAGAGACATCCAGGCAGGCGGCCAGAGTCCGGGACAGAGTCCTGGGTGAAGACTCCGGTGCAAAGGGCCAGAGACTCAAGTGTCAAAGGGCCAGATACTCCGCTATGGCGGAGACTCTGCGATGGATGTCACTTTCCTGGCTTTACTCCGGAGGGGTGTATTGAATGCTCCTAGGGTGACTCAGGAGTCTTGGACGGAGTCCCGGCCGGAGACTCCGGGCTTGAGGGCCAGAGACTCCGGTGTTTCTGCTACAGCTTCATTCGTCTTTTCTTCCAAGCATCCATCCTGTCGGGCTTGGGGCTCCAGGCTTCCTCCCTTGCTTCCGTACTTGTCAGTGTGAACTTATCATGATAATGGGACGAAGTATAAGTACTATACCATTCAAGAGGGTAGGAAGTGGGTTCATATAAAGGAACAGATTCACCTTTGGAGTCCATGATGACTTGGCATAAATTGGACACCCTGATGTTGTCACGACCGTAGGTCGGGCTACATCAATGACTCTGGTGGTGGTTTAGGAAAATAACACACATGCAATAACTCTAGTGGTGATTTAGGAAAGGAATACACATGCAATGACTATGGTGGTGGTTTAGGAAAAGAACACACATGCAATGACTCTGGTGGTGGTTTAGGAAAGGAACACACATGCAATGACACAGGTGGATCCATTTGGTTTAGGAAAATAACACACATGCCAAGACTCTGGTGGATCCATGTGGTTTAGGAAAGGAACACACATGTAATGGCATCCATGTGGTTTAGGAAAGGAACACACATGCAATGACTCTGGTGGTGGTTTAGGAAAGGAAGACACATGCAATGACTATGGTGGTGGTTTAGGAAAAGAACACACATGCAATGACTCTAGTGGTGGTTTATGAAAGGAAGACACATGCATGACTCAGGTGGTGGTTTAGGAAAATAACACACATGCAATGACTCTGGTGGATCCATGTGGTTTAGGAAAGGAACACACATCCAATGACTCTGGTGGATCAATGTGGTTTAGGAAAGGAACACACATTCAATGACTCTAGTGGTGGTTTAGGTAAAGAACACACGTACAATGACTCTTGTGGTGGTTTAGGAAAGGAAAACACATGAAATGACTCTGGTGGTGGTTTAGGAAAAGAACACACATGCAATGACACTGGTGGATCAATGTGGTTTATGAAAGGAACACACATGTAATGATTCTAGTGGTGGTTTAGGAAAGGAAGACACATGCAATGACTCTAGTGGTGGTTTCGGAAAATAACATACATGCAATGACTCTGGTGGATCCATGTGGTTTAGGAAAGGAACACACATGAAATGACTCTGGTGGATCAATATGGTTTAGATAAGTAACACACATGCAATGACTCTAGTGGTGGTTTAGGAAAAGAACACACATGCAATGACTTTGGTGGAGGTTTAGGAAAATAAGACACATGCAATGACTCTGGTGGTAGTTTAGGAAAGGAAGACACATGCAATGACACTGGTGGTGGTTTAGAAAAAGAACACACATGTGATGACTCTGGTGGTGGTTTAGGAAAAGAACACACATGCAATAACTCTGGTGGTGGTTTAGGAAAGGAAGACACATGCAATTACTATGGTGGTGGTTTAGGAAAAGAACACACATGCAATGACTCTGGTGGTGGTTTAGAAATGGAACACACACTCAATGACACTGGTGGATCCATGTGATTTAGGAAAATAACACACATGCAAAGACTCTGATGGATCCATGTGGTTTAGGAAATGAACACACATGCAATGACATCCATGTGGTTTAGGAAAGGATGCAATGAATCTGGTGGTTTAGGAAAGGAAGGCACATGCAATGACTATGGTGGTGGTTTAGGAAAAGAACACACATGCAATGACTCTGGTGGTGGTTTAGGAAAGGACCACACATGCAATAACTCTGGTCGTGGTTAAGGAAAATAAGACACAAGCAATGACTCTGGTGCTGTTTTAGGAAAATAACACACATGCAATAACTCTGGTGGTGGTTTAGGAAAATAAGACACGTGCAATGACACTGGTGGATCCATGTGGTTGAGGAAAGGAACAAACATGCAATGACTCTGGTGGATCAATGTGGTTTAGGAAAGGAACACACTTGCGGATCGTTCGTGAGTCGAACTCGCTCTCTTGCCACGCCTTTGACTCACGAACTCGGGTCAGACTCATTCACTGCTGACTTTTTTGAGGATCGTTCTTTCTTCACTCTCTTGCTATTACCCGTAGGGAGCGCAGCAACCGATGGTGCACTTGCAATGACTCTAGTGGTGGTTTAGGAAAAGAACACACATGCAATGACTCTGGTGGTAGTTTATGAAAAGAAGACACATGCAATGACTCTAGTGGTGGTTTTGGAAAAGAACACACATGTAATGACTCTAGTGGTAGTTTAGGAAAGGAAGACACATGTAATGACACAGGTGGTGGTTTAGGAAAAGAACACACATGAAATGACTCTGGTGGTGGTTTAGGAAAAGAACACACATGCAATGACTATAGTTGTCGTGGTGGTGTCACGGCAGATGCCATGAATAGGCTAAAGGTGGGGACTAATAGCACTAGGGGAATCGAGGGAGGGATAGTGAGGTGATTCCTCACACAGAAGGTTTGTATTTGATTCACTCCACAGATTACAAGTGCTCCTCGAGCTGTATTGGAGAGAGGAGGAAGAAGGTACCCTCTTACTCTCACCGCTAGCTCGCTCTCAGGAACCAAGGAAAAACTAGTCTATAGAGATCAATACCGTAAAGCTCAACCCCATTCAGACCAACCCCTTCTACAGAGGCCCTAGCCCCCCTTATATAGGAGTGGCTAGGTCTCCACTTAGGGCATACGTGGAGGCATATTCCAGGGAATATGCCTCCTCCCAAAAAAGTAAGCCGACCGGGTTGCTTTTCCCCCGCGTCATCCATGCAGAGCTACGTGAGCCTCTGCGGCGCCTGCGTCAGCCGACATCGGCGTCGTCACCTCTGTCGGCCACGCCTCGGTGGTCCTGCCCCTGTGCGCTTCGCTCATGTTGTGCGTACCGGGGCTACTTTTGACCAGCGAGATACCTTCCTTCTCCTAGAAGCTTGCTATGACCCGGATCGTAGTTGATCCAGTCACACCTGTTCCTGTATACAAGTTAGATTCATCTATCCGACTTACGCCTTAAGTCGGATGAGACTCCGTTAGGTGGACATCCCCTGGTCCGGGTTACCCGAGATTCGGCCTGCCTTAAGGTAACTCGGCCATCATTCGCTTTGACCTTGCCGTACCTCGGCTAACTCGGCCTTTATACCCCGGCGTGACCCTACTCGGGGGTATCCCCCCAACATTAGTCCCCGAAGCTGGTGCGGTCTTAGTTTCCTTTGCCGCTAAGGCCACAACAGGTTCAATTTCACCGAGCTTTGTGCTCCTTCACCGAGTTACCTCTTATCTCGGATCTCATGGGTTTACTTTCCCTTGGCATGTTTCTAGTTTTTACTTGCTGGCCAGGTTACCATAATCTCATCCGGGTTATCTTTCCTTATCTCGTACGCTTTCCCACGTGGAGGCTAATCATTAGGTTGCCTCATTTTAAGGGCCAGCCACAGTAACCGCTGCAGTAATTGTCACTTATCACTGTAGCGCACGTCACGTCTGGCCTGCCTCCTCGTTAACTGCATCAATGCATCGCGTCATGGGATCTGCTACACCCTGTGGTCCTCCGTGTGGCTCTTTGCTGATTGGTCCATCTGGTTTATACGCGGCCACACCGTGTGGCATATCCGCATAACGCGATCCCACTTCCTCCTCGAGGGGTGGTTAAATAGGGGAGGGGTGCGCCCCTTGGGTCTTTTCCCACTTCCGCGCCCCTCTGCCTCTAGTTCTTCTTCTTTGTCTTCTCCCGCGACAGCGCCGCCGCCACCGCGTCTGAGTAGCAGCGCCGCCGCCGCACTGCTTCCACACGCACCTGCGTCGCCGCCGCCGCTGCGCACCTCCTCCGCCACGGGTCGCTGTCAGTCTAGGCCGCTGCCCCCCACCGCCGCTAGCGCCAGTGAGGGAAACGAACTCGAGATGACGGAAGAAGAGCTCGCCATCGCCGAGCAAGAGATGGAGGAAGACGTTGTGACGGCGGACCGCGGTGCGTGGGCTGGAACCTGGGTCTGCCAGGATGACCTGGATTGGCTCAACCACACCAGGCGCATCCTCGAGCGCCATCGCTACGCCGCCTCGCCAACTCGCCCCCTCACCCAATCCGGGTGAGTTTGTGGTGTTCTTGTCACACTTCCAGCAGGGATTCGGTTTGCCCGTTAGCGATTTTTTCCATGATTGGTTGAACACCTACGAACTCCAGCCACACAACCTTCCTGCCAATGCCATCACATCTCTCTCTGCTTTCGCCTCCATGATTGAAGGCTATGCCGGATTATGGCCCACAAAGGAGCTATGGATCCGGTTCTTTAGCCTTCGTCGTAACGTAATTCCGAATGTCGATCTAGAGCCGGAGGACAAACAACTTACGCAGTTCGGCGCTGCGTCCATTTCTCCCCGGAGGATCTCCGTCTTTCCCCGGGTTACCGAGCTGGACTCCTGCAAAGGATGGGCCCGGACCTTCTTTTATGTTCGGAACAACGGCACTGAAGACCTGATCCGGCTTCGCCCCTATGCTCCGGGTCCTCCTAACCCGGAGTTGTGGGACATTGTCCCCAAGAAGCCCACAGTCTTGGCCAACCAGGTCAACAAAAGGTTCGCGGAGCTGAAGGAGCTCGGGTTGCGCAACGAGGACGCCATGATCACATTCGTCCGTAACCGAATCTCCCCTCTCCAGAAACGCACTCACAAGGTGTGCCACATGAGCTAGGGCCACGACCCCAACCGGACCTCGTCTTTCGAGCTTAGCAACACATAAATCTATTGCTGGGTCAAGGCCCTCTTCACCACCCACAAGGACTTCTCCTCTGAGTGGACGTGGGGAATTGAGCACTATTGTCGGGATAGGCTTCATCCCGTGGTAAGCTTCGTGCCACAAACTTTCTCCGAATTAAATCTTATGTCGGTTGCTGCTGTATCTTTAACTCTGTCGTCTTTTCTTTCCTTTAGCAATTCCTTCAGCAAACTATTGAGGATGGCACCGATCCCACCCTCAAATGTGCGCCTGGCCGGGAGACCTCGGACGACGAAGAACCAGATCAGGAGATGTTCATCCGAATAGCCGACGTGACCAAGCGACCCACCGGTAAACTCTCTTCCATTAGAGATTGGCCCGACGATGAAGATGACTCGAATGTTGAGGTGATGGAAGCATTTGATGCTGTCCCCATTTCTTTTGCTTTTCCGGCATCAGCTAACCCCGGTGGGCAGATCCATGAGGACCCTCCCCTTGCCGTGGGTGATCCTGTTCCGGTTGCACTCAAGAAGAAAAGGGAAGCCGAATCCAATTCATCCTCCGGACCTTCTCAGCCAGCCAAAAGGCGAAAAGTCTGGGGATAAGACTGCCTCCAAGCCTGCAACCAAGGCCCTAGCACGAAGGGCTCGGAAGCCCAAGGAGCCGCTAACCTCGGATGCGTAAGCCTCTTTTTCCCTCTACCATTTACTTGTTCTTGCATTGTTATAGTTTCTCATCTGACACTATTTGATTCGACAGGGCTGCGGTTGAGGTCCCCCAGAGTGGATCTAGCATCGCTTTGCCGCTCCGACTTAGCCCTTCTCCCCCTCGTGGCAACGATTCACGCCCACTGAGCCCTATTCTGGAGGGTTCAGCGGCTGCTCCGGGTTCCAGCCCACCTCGTCAAGAGGGGGGCAACCTCGGAGCGGGGGAGTCTGGCCCAGCCGAGGTAGCGGCATCCACCACTTTGGCTCCGCCGCAACCAGCTACTATCGAGTCTACTTCTGTACCTCCTTCGAGGAAGAAAACAACACCAACACCAGCACCAGCACCAACTCCGGCACCAGCAGCAAAAGCAGCAGCAGCAGCACCGAGAGCAACGGCAGCGACGCCAAGCCCCTCTGCCTCGTCCGAGTCTTCTCAGTCTCGGCGAGAAAGTACCCAGGCAGCTCCCAAGGGTAAATCTGCTGCAACCATTTCCTCCTCTCGGCTCAAAGGCAAAAGGCCCCCACGCCACTGGGCAGCATCCGTCGAGGCTGGACAGCGCACTCTCGCGTCCATGCTTTCCAAGAAGCCTCCAACACCGAAGCACGCCCCTGCCGAGCCAGCTAATGTGCAACAACTTGTTTTGCACACCAGCCCGGCCCTTGCTCAGGTTGAGAGGAGGGAAGCACATGCCAAGGGCTTGGTGGCGCCCCACATGCTCAACGGCGAACAATATCCTCCAACCTTGATTGAGTTCATGAACAACTGGAACAAGGCGGAGTTCGTCTACAACGACGATCTCCAGGAGAAGTTCGGTCCCGCCGAGTTTTCTGCTCAAATGAACACAGCCGCTATGGCAATTAACCTCGCGGGTCGGATGATGGAGGTACATTACTTCCCCTTCTCCTTAGCATGTTGTAGATATTAGTGATATAACCATTAGTCCCCGAGCCTCCGGGGGAGTAACTTGTTACTCGGCCGGATGCTCCTTAGAAAGCTAACGTAACTCCTTGATAACTTCGAATATGCACACACCTAGAGCCGGGTTAAGTTCCACTTGGCCCGGATCTTGTACACTTCGAATATGCACACACCTAGATCCGGGTTAAGTTCCACTTAGCCCGGATCTTGTACACTTCGAATATGCACACACCTAGAGCCGGGTTAAGTTCCACTTGGCCCGGATCTTGTACACTTCGAATATGCACACACCTAGAGCCGGGTTAAGTTCCACTTGGCCCGGATCTTGTACACTTCAAATATGCACATACCTAGAGCCGGGTTAAGTTCCACTTGGCCCGGATCTTGTACACTTCGAATATGCACACACCTAGAGCCGGGTTGAGTTCCACTTGGCCCGGATATTGTACACTTCGAATATGCACACACCTAGAGCCAGGTTAAGTTCCACTTGGCCTGGATCTTGTACACTTCGAATATGCACACACCTAGAGCCGTGTTAAGTTCCACTTGGCCCAGATCTTGTACACTTTGAATATGCACACACCTAGAGCCGGGTTAAGTTCCACTTGGCCCGGATTTAGTACACTTCGAATATGCACAAGGCTAAAGCTATATTTTTGTACTCTTTTCAGGTGACCACCAACCGCCGAAGCGCTGAGTTTCAACGTCTCCTAGACACTCACAAAATGCTGCTCGCAAAGCATAATGCACATCTCGCTGAGCACGAGAAAAGGGGTAAATTCTCTTCTTCACATTTTTCTGCTTTCCTTCATCTTCTTCTGCCGAACTAATCCATCATTCGGTTTTTGCAGCTGGGTTGGAGGCTGAGAACAAGCTTATGAGGAAGAATCTGGATCAGATTAAGGGTAAGTTACTTTTGTGCGACCTTGCTCTGCTTTCTATCTCCTTTTCTCCTTGGCTCGGCAAACATTCATACCTCGGCTTTGCCGGGTTAACAAACTATTTTAGTATCGCTGGAAGATAGTGTGCCCGTGCCTGATATGATGCTGCATTTTCTCGAACAAGCAGGGCAACATCAGGCCGAGCTCAAAAAGAAAGACGATGAGCTTGCCCTCCTCTGAACCAAGGATGACGAGATTGCCAAGCTAAAGGCAGAAATGAAGAAGCTGAAAGCACAGCACCAATCCGAGCTTGAAAAGGCTGGCCAGGACTATACTGAAGAGCGCGAGCGCCTCAATCTCCAAATTCCTAAGGACCGAGAACTTCTCCAGGAGGCCGACGTCAAGCTTGAGTCGGCGAACGCTGAACTTGTGCAGCTTTGCAAAAGACGTGATGACTATACCAGGGAGTTGACTTAGATCCACAGCCATATTTCACGTCAGTTTCTTTCCCTTATCTGGCATATTTCTCCGGGTTACTTCACATGTCTTTTCTTTACCTGCTTCTCTTATCTCGCTTTCAGATAAATTTCCAGAGGGCACTGCCATTGCGAGCGCCGCTGTTGCTAATTTCCGCCGAGATAGGGGTACTCCCATTGCTCCTGACGGTGAAGACATTCCCTATGACATGGAGGACCTGTTTAGTCAGCCTGTCATCTCGGTTGGAAATCATCAAGAACTATGGCAAGGATCTCCTTGACGTTGCAGTCTAAATCTTCAACACGTTTTGGCCTGCCGAAGACACTCCGGAGGGAACCGCAGCTCTTGCTGAAAAGTTGATGGAAATCGAGACACAACTCGACCTTTGGAGGGAGTCCGCTGGACGTGCCGCAGCTGAGACCGTTCTCCATTACGTACTTACGTGGTATGAGAAGATCGACCTTAACCTCTTACCGTGCATGCGCACCGGATCCAAATGGACCAGTGACCCGGAGTGGGTAGCTCGGCGCTAGGCTTGCGCCCATAGCCTCATCGAGTATGCTCCCATTCATGAATGGACTGAGGGTCCGAGCTTCCTGGAAGCTGCTGGTGACGAAAATGCTGAGAATGTTGAAGACGGCTCGGATGCGGATGAAGAGGGCGATGCCTCCGACATTGAAGACAGCGAAGATGATGCTGAACTTCCTCCTCCTGCTGCTCCTTGAGTGAAAACACTTTAAAATTTATCAGATCCCCGGTATGCCGGGTGGAATTGTATCCAGTACACATGTGATATTTTGCTACTAAGTTTTTTATGCCGGATTAACTTGGGTGTAGTCCCCGAGTTTCACTTTCTTGTTCGTCCAATCTTCTGGCTCGGCTCTTGTCTACCTTGATTCGGTTTTACGACTTACGAATCCGAGCTCCAAAAATTGTCTTACCAATACTTTGAAACTTTAGGCTTAACTCAAAATAATTCAGCATAAAAATTTGAAAGTAAATACAAGGTTAGTCCGAAAAACAAACGTCGGCTTGATTAAGTTCTTTTGCTTAGTCGTTTTTCATGTGCTAGGCAATTCCAAACTTGTTCTCTCGCTTGCCATGAAGCCAAATCTTGTTGGACAATAGCAAGTCGAAGAGTTGGGTTTTTGGTGCTCACACACTACTAATCCGAGTTAAGTAGAACAACTTACTCTAGCTGACGCGCAAATAATACAAGACAACAGATATTATTAAGGCAGTCCCCGAATAACTGCTCGAGGTGCCAAAATTTCATTGATAGGCTCATTGCCGGCATACATACCGACATATGAGAAGACTCGGATACATTCACATCTTTGCTAAGTGTAGAAAGGACGAAGTAGAGCTACATTCCATGGACGTTTAGATTCCTCGCCGGACCTGTCCGCCTTGTTCTTTTCTTGTGGCTTTGCATCGATAAGATAATAAGAATCATTGTGCAATGCTTTGCTCACAATGAATGGCCCTTCCCATGGGGGGGACAACTTATGCATGCCAGCAGTACGTTGTACCAACCGGAGCACCAGATCGCCTTCCCGGAAAACTCGGGGGCTTACTTTCCGGCTATGATAGCGTCGGAGATTTTGCTGATATATGGCGGATCTGGACAATGCCAATTCTCTCGCTTCTTCTAGCAAATCAACATCATTTTTCCGGGCTTCTTGCACTTCGGCTTCTGTGTATTGGGTGACCCTAGGTGAATCATGCTCTATGTCGGCTGGTAATACAACTTCTGCCCCATATACCAAAAAAATGGCGTATAGCCTGTTGATCGATTCGGAGTTGTTCTTAAACTCCACAATACCGCTGGTAGTTCTTCTATCTAGCACCCCGCTGATCTTTGTAGCGGCTCAATGAGCCAGGGTTTTATCCTAGATAATACTAATCCGTTGGATCTTTCCACTTGTCCGTTCGATGCGGGATGAGCTACCGAGGCAACATCCAGCCGGATCTTCTTATCCCGACAGAATCGCGTAAACGCTCCTTCAGCAAAATTTGTGCCATTATCAGTTATGATACTGTGAGGATAACCGTATCTCAAGATGATGTCTTTGAGAAATGTTACGGCCGTAGCTCCATCACACTTTCTTATTGGCTTCACTTCAATCCATTTTGTAAACTTATCCACCATGACCAAAATGTGAGTCATATTCCCCCTCGCTGGTTTGAACGGGCCAACCATATCCAAACACCATACGGCAAATGGCCATGTGATTGGTATGGTCTTGAGTTCCGACATAGGCATATGTGTCTTGGTAGCATACCTCTGACAACCATTGCATTTTCTCACCAGATCTTCTGCTTGTTCTAAGGCACTTGGCCAGTAGAATCCATGGAGGAAAGCTTTTGCCACCAAGGCTCGGGACGAGGCATGATGCCCGCACTCCCCTTGATGTATATCTCGGAGGATGTCAATCCCTTCTTCTGGGTCAACGCATTGCTGGAGTGCATTGGTCACACTCCTTTTGTATAGCTCGGAATTGATGATTGTGTATGCCTTTGCTCTCCTCTGAGTTTGCCTGGATAGCACCTCCTCAGTGGGTAACATTCCATCTTTCAGGAATTGAAATATAGGCAGTGCCCAAGCTGGTATTGCTCGCACAGGGAACACATCCTCATCAATTTCCATCTGATCCACCGGCATAACTTCGACCGGATCACGCCGAGCAGTCCTCGGGTCCTGCGAGGCAGTCCGCGGGTTTGCTGAGGCAGTCCCTGGGTTTGCTGAGACTGTCCCCGGGTTTCGCGTACCACCTCCCATGTCAACGTCCATGGGCACAGCTCCGGATTCTGTATCCTCCAGGACATAGATCGAGTCGGTTTCTGGGGACGGTCTGATAGATGGTTTTATGAGGTGCTCTAATGCTACACTCAGTGGAATTGCTTGTCGGGTTGATCCGAGCTTCGACAGCATGTCGGTAGCCTCATTTTCCACCCGAGGTACATGACGAAATTCACATCCCTCAAAATAACCAGATATTTTTTGCACATGGAATCTGTATAATGCCATGTTTGGACCAAGAGCGTCCCACAGCCCCGATACTTGCTGAATTACCAAATCCGAGTCGCCAAAGCATTGGATCCGACGTATCCCAATTTCTTTTGCCACTTTGAGCCCATGCACGAGTGCTTCATATTCAGCGACATTGTTCGACGCTGCGAAGTGGATCTGTAGCACATTCAACTGGTCATTCTTTGGCGAAGTAAGCACTACTCCGGCGCCTAACCCGGTTTTTGTTTTTGACCCATCAAAGTGCATCATCTAGAAGTTCGGATCTGGTAGCGGTGGTTCGTATTGTACCTCGGCCCAGTCAACAAAAAAGTCGGCCACAGCCTGAGACTTGATTGCTTCTCTTCTGACATATTGTGGCGCATAGGGAGCTAGTTCAGTTTCCCATTTTGCAATCCTGCCACTCGCATCCTTGTTACTCATTATCTCGGATATGGGAGCTTCACATATTACTTTGATGGGGTGCTCCTCAAAATAATGCTTCAACTTCTTAGCTGCCATATAGACACCATACGCCACCTTTTGATAGTGTGGGTAGTTCTGCTTTGAGGCAGATAATACCTCACTCAGATAATACACTAGCCTTTGCACCGACTTACCCTCTTCGTCGCACTCAACCACAATCACTGCACTTACAACTCGGTTGGTTGCGGCTATGTAGAGCAACATTGGATCCTTTGATAGTGGAGAGGCTAACACTGGTGTAGTGGCTAACATCTTCTTTAAGTGGGCAAAGGCTTCATTGGCCTGCGGCATCCAAATGAACTTGTCCGACTTTTTCATGAGTTGGTAGAGAGGCAATGCCTTTTCTCCCAACCGATTTAACGATGCCAGGCAACCAGTGAACTTCTGGACATCGTTAAGACACTTCGGCAGTTCCATTCGTTCAATGGCCTGGATCTTAGTCGGATTAACTTCGATACCTCGGCTGGATACGAGAAATCCAAGTAATTTTCTAGCCGGGACACCGAAGGTACATTTTTCCGGGTTAAGCTTCATCCGGAACCTTCTCAAGTTCGCGAATGTTTGCTTGATATCGTCAAGGAGCGTTTTGCTTTCCTTGGTCTTGATAACCACATCATCCACATACACCTGTACATTTTGACCTATTTGGTCGTGCAAACATTTCTGCATACATCTTTGGTACGTTGCCCCTGCATTATGTAAACCAAACGACATGGTGTGATAGCAATAAGCCCCATACAGGGTGATAAAGGCAGTCTTTATTTGATCATCCAGATTCAGAGGTATCTGGTGGAAACCAGAATATGCATCAATGAATGACAATAGTTCACATCTAGCAGTCGAGTCTATGACCTGATCTATCCTTGGCAGTGGAATGGATCTTTTGGACACGCCTTGTTTAGGTTCGTGTAATCGATACACATACGCCAAACCACTGCCACATTCGGATCATCCTTCTTCTTCTCCACTAGCACCGGATTAGATAGCCAATCCGGGTAAAGTACTTCCATGATAAATCTTGTTGCTAGTAACCGAGCTATCTCATCTCCAATGACTTTTATCCTATCCTCGGCGAAGCGGCGGAGAGGTTGCTTCACTGGCCTTGCTCCGGGTCTCACGTTCAAAGAGTGCTCGGCCAACTCCCTCGGAACACCTTGCAAGTCCTGTGTGGACCAAGCAAAAATATCCTGATTCTCACAGAGGAAGTTGACGAGCTCACTTTCCTATTTATCATTCAACCCGACACCAATTGTTATGGTGTGCTCCGGGAACATATCGTCAACAGGTACCTTCTTGGTATCTTTCGTGGCTTGGAACGAAACGCTACCATGCGGATTACTCAACGCTGGCATATATTGCTACGCGGACTGAGCCAACGCTGCCACCTCCTGGATTTTTCTTTTCTCTTGCGCAATCACGAGTGACTTGGCTAGGTTAGACCTGGCTGAGGCACACTCAATGGAACGTCGGAAATCCCCAGCAATGGTAATCACTCCATTTGGCCCGGGCAAATTCATCTTCAAGTAACCGATGTGACAGCTCGCCATGAACTTGTTCAATGCTGGTCTTCCGAGTAACGCGTGATATGCACTCTCCAAGTTCACCACTTCGAACTCCAAATTCTTGGTTCGGCAGTTATCTCTTGTGCCGAACAATACGTCAACCCAGACCTTGCCTATTGGCTCACAAGAGATACCTGGCACAATGCCATGGAAAGTTTTCCTTGTAGCTTGGAGCATGTTCTCCGAGATACCCAACTTGCGCATTGTGTCTGCATACATGATGTTAATGCTACTGCCATTGTCCATCAGTACCTTGGAGAACCTCACATTGATGTTAGGCCCAATGAATGTCGGATCCAGCACTAGAGCATACGAACCGGGACTCGGCATAAGCTTGGGATGTTCTTTGATGCTCCAGGTAATTTCCTGGTCCGACCAAGGAATATACCTCGTCACCGCTGGCATTACCGCATTGACCTCCATATGTCGGCGCTGCAAGCTCTTTCTATCGGTTTCCTTAGTGGTAAACACATAGTAACTCTGATGATGCTCCCTGTACTCATTCCTCCCCTCATTTCCGGGGTACCTCTGATCCGGTTGATGCTGGTTTTCTACTTGATGCACTGCATCCCTTCTCTCATGGTTATCATACCTCGGTGGAGGGGGAGGCAACATTAGCTATTGCGTGTTTGCTCCGTAGAGCAGTTGCTGCCGGGGAAACTCCTGCCGAGGTTGATCATTCCGAGGTGCCTGAGCATTCCCCGAACCACCTTGTTCTATCTTACGCATCCACTCACATTGCCTCGTTGTATGACCCGCTGGGTTACTCGGATTTGGCGTGTGAAATTTACACGGCTGATCCAACATCGACTCATAAGTGTACCTCGAACGGTCCTTCTTTTCTTGCCACTGTTTCTTCTGCTCTGGCATCCAATTTTTCTTGCCATCATTTCTTGGTGTCCATTGTTGCCCTCTAGTTTTCTGACGTTGATTGCTCCCTGCTCCGGGCTGATCTTGATTCACAGCTGCAACTTGTTGCGAACTGTACCGGTGATCCGGTCTGTCATCTCTTCTTTTACCTCTGTAATCATTCCTCCGGGATGATCCGGCTCCATCTCTCTGGTAGTACTCCTCATTTGACTCGTTTGACACGAGCCTAGGTTGAGTCGGATCACCCAAAGCATACGAATTAGCAATTCGGATCATCTCTGCCAAAGTGGTTGGCATTTTCCTTTGCAACTTCTGCCACAACTCGCTTGCATACCTGCACCCTTACACAAACCATGCTATGGCTTGGGACTCTATCACACCCTCACACGAGTTTTTCATGGTACACCACTAGGTTAAAAACTCCCGGTCTGTCTCGTTCGGTCTCTGCTTACACATAGCTAGGGTCTGTGGCCTATTTGGTCTCTGATACGTACTTGAGAAATTGCTGATAAATATTTCCTCAAAATCGATCCAGCAGTTAATACTTCCGGGTGGCAAATTGTTTAACCATACCCTTGCTGGCCCCTCCAACATCTGGGGTACGTATCTCGCAGCCCATCTCAAGTTGCCTGTCGCAATTTTTTTTCACAGTTGTAGCATAGTTTATCAACCAGTCCTCCGGCTTAGTACTGCCGTCATACGTCTTTGTGCCTTTGGGTAACTGGAAGTTAGGTACCGGTGGCTCCTTCATGATCCGGGGTCCAAAACACGCAAGACCCGGAGGACCCTGACTTTCAATCTGCTCCGACCTATACAGTCGATCCAGTTTCAACCTGGCGTCATCAGGCATCAGATCCCTGCTTCCCAATCTCGACCCTATCACATGATAGTCCGGCCTTGGGTATCCTGCATTCACCATTTCCGAATCTCCATCGTTATACCGGTCTTGCTCTCGTGGTGCACCTCTCTGTTGCATACCTCGGCCGACACTTTGCTCTTGCCTTGGTATATTCCGCTGCTGCGGTTGTCCTGCCGAGTTGCGCTGTCCGGCATTGCCATTTACAGCGTTTCCATGACCGGCATTGCCTTGGTCGCGGTTACCTTGGCCAGCTTCACCTCGGCTTACGCTTCGTCGATCATCATTTCTCTGTACCTCTTTTGCTTTTCCTGCCCTTGTGGGGTCATATGGAACGATCTGTTTGTTTCTCCTGGCCGAGGTTACTACCTCTTCTCTCCTAGGACCACCATGAGGAGACGATGCGGCTCCAGCGGATTTCTCCGGGTTACCCACTGCCGAATGAACGATCTTGGAGGCCCTAGCTCTCTCCAGGTTAGCCCTGAGCAATTCCTCATTTTGCCTGTTCGCGATCCAAACCAACTCATTGACCCTATCTTGCTATTTCTGACGGGCTTCACCCATTAGACCCTCTAACTCGGACGCAGCCGCATCCGCTGCTCTGAGGTTTTTTGCCGGGGCACTATACTTCAGCAGCCCCACGGATAAACAGTTCTCTGACTCCTCAATCCTAGTATCACCCTCTTTGTTCATTTCACTCATGAGATTTCTCCCCTTCACTTTTATAGCATCTACTTTATTTGCCTTTGCATACTCACGCAGCGTCATGTTCAACGACTACTGAGCTGCAACTATCTTCTTCGCTCCCTCTAGAATTTTTTGCCTAGTTTCCTCTAGCTCGGCCTGTGCCTGAGCCGGATCTACCACTGCTGCTACTGGGTTTGCCAAGCTATCCATAACTTCTCTCAGTACATTCTCAGGCCTCTCTAGTGGAGGACCTCTACCTTCCTCGGTGCCTTAGGTGTTACCTCCGGATCTGGTGCCGGATCCTTGCTCACGCCCGCGCCTGGCGCAGTCATCATCACCTCAGCACGGTCCGGGGAGCGAGTGATACGCGCCCCGTGAACCACGCTAAGGGGTGGCTCCCCTGCCTCAATGATGTGCCGCGGATGAACGCACGACACATCGACAACAACGTAGACTTTGTGCGCACCGAGCTTGATGAAGTGGGCGCGTGCCGAAGCAGCCAGCGTTGTCGCTGACAAAGTCCAGCGCTCCAAAGCGCTGAACGAGCCCGGAGATGATGCGTTCGCCGGTGCCGATGAGGTTTCCCGTCTGGATCTTGACCCCTGCTAGCGCCACTAGCACCACGGTGGGCGCCAACTGTCGTGGTGGTGTCACGGCAGATGCCATGGATAGGCTAAAGGTGGGGACTAATAGCACTAGGGGAATCCAAGGAGGGATAGTGAGGTGATTCCTCACACAGAAGGTTTGTATTTGATTCACTCCACAGATTACAAGTGCTCCTCGAGCTGTATTGGAGAGAGGAGGAAGAAGGTACCCTCTTATTCTCAATGCTAGCTCGCCCTCAGGAACCAAGGAAAAACTAGTCTATAGAGATCAATACCGTAAAGCTCAACCCCATTCAGACCAACCCCTTCTACAGAGGCCCTAGCCCCCCTTATATAGGAGTGGCTAGGTCTCCACTTAGGGCATACGTGGAGGCATATTCTCCCAAAAAAGTAAGCCGACCGGGTTGCTTTTCCCCTGCGTCATCCATGCAGAGGCTACATGAGCCTCTGCGGCGCCTGCATCAGCCGACATCGGTGTCGTCACCTCTGTCGGCCATGCCTCGGTGGTCCTGCCCCTATGCGCTTCGCTCATGCTGTGCGTACCAGGGCTACTTTTGACCAGCGAGATACCTTCCTTCTCCTAGAAGCTTGCTATGACCCGGATCGTAGTTAATCCGGTCACACCTGTTCCAGTATACAAGTTAGATTCATCTATCCGACTTACGGCTTAAGTCGGATGAGACTCCATTAGGTGGACATCCCCTGGTCCGGGTTACCCCGAGATTCGGCCTGCCTTAAGGTAACTCGGCCAGCATTCGCTTTGACCTTGCCATACCTTGGCTAACTCGGCCTTTATACCCCGACGTGACCCTACCCGGGGGTATCCCCCAACACTAGTGGTGGTTTAGGAAAGGAAGACACATGCAATGACTATGGTGGCGGTTTAGGAAAAGAACACACATGCAATGACTCTGGTGGTGGTTTAGGAAAGGAGCACACATGCAATGACACTGGAGGGTCCATGTGGTTTAGGAAAGGAACACACATGCAATGACATCCAAGTGGTCTAGGAAAGGAACACACATGTAATGACTCTTGGGTGGTTTAGGAAAGGAAGACACATGCAATGACTATGGTGGTGGTTTAGGAAAGGAAGACACATGCAATGACTCAGGTGGTGGTTTAGGAAAATAACACACATGCAATGACTCTGGTGGATCCATGTGGTTTAGGAAAGGAACACACATCCAATGAGTCTGGTTGATCAATGTGGTTTAGGAAAGGAAAACATATTCAGTGACTCTAGTGGTGGTTTAGGTAAAGAACACACATATAATGACTCTGGTGGTGGTTTAGGAAAGGAAAACACATGAAATGACTCTAGTGGTGGTTTAGGAAAAGAACACACATGCAATGAAATTGGTGGATCAATGTGGTTTATGAAAGGAACACACATGTAATGATTCTAGTGGTGGTTTAGGAAAGGAAGATACATGCAATGACTCTGGTGGTGGTTTCGGAAAATAACATACATGCAATGACTCTGGTGGATCCATGTGGTTTAGGAAAAGGAACACACATGAAATGACTCTGGTGGATCAATATGGTTTAGAAAAGTAACACACATGCAATGACTCTAGTGGTGGTATAGGAAAAGAACATACATGCAATGACTTTGGTGGTGGTTTAGGAAAAGAAGACACATGCAATGACTCTGGTGGTAGTTTAGGAAAGGAAGACACATACAATCACACTGGTGGTGCTTTAGGAAAAGAACACACATGCAATGACTCTGGTGGTGGTTTAGGAAAAGAACACACATGCAATAACTCTGGTGGTGGTTTAGGAAAGGAAGACACATGCAATGACTATGGTGGTGGTTTAGGAAAAGAACACACATGCAATGACTCTGGTGGTGGTTTAGAAATGGAACACACATTCAATGACACTGGTGGATCCATGTGATTTAGGAAAATAACACACATGCAAAGACTCTGATGGATCAATGTGGTTTATGAAATGAACACACATGCAATGACATCCATGTGGTTTAGGAAAGGGTGCAATGAATTTGGTGGTTTAAAAAGGGAGGCACATGCAATGACTATGGTGGTGGTTTAGGAAAAGAACACACATGCAATGACTCTAGTGGTGGTTTAGGAAAGGAACACACATGCAATAAATCTGGTCGTGGTTTAGGAAAGGAAGACACATGCAATTACTCTGGTGCTGTTTTAGGAAAATAACATACATGCAATAACTATGGTGGTGGTTTAGGAAAATAAGACACGTGCAATGACACTGGTGGATCCATGTGGTTTAGGAAAGGACCAAACATGCAATGACTCTGGTGGATCAATGTGGTTTAGGAAAGGAACACACTTGCAATGAATCTAGTGGTGGTTTAGGAAAAGAACACACATGCAATGACTCTCGTGGTAGTTTATGAAAAGAAGACACATGCAATGACTCTGCTGGTGGTTTCGGAAAAGAACACACATGCAATGACTCTAGTGGTAGTTTACGAAAGGAAGACACATGTAATGACACTGGTGGTGGTTTAGGAAAAGAACACACATGAAATGACTCTGGTGGTGGTTTAGGAAAAGAACACACATGCAATGACTCTCGTGGTGGTTTAGGAAAGGAAGACACATGCAATGACTATGGTGGCGGTTTAGGAAAAGAACACACATGCAATGACTCTGGTGGTGGTTTAGGAGAGGAACACACATGCAATGACACTGGAGGATCTATGTGGTTTAGGAAAGGAACACACATGCAATGACATCCATGTGGTCTAGGAAAGGAACACACATGCAATGACTCTGGGGTGGTTCAGGAAAGGAAGGCACATGCAATGACTATGGTGGTGGTTTAGGAAAAGAACACACATGCAATGACTCTGGTGGTGGTTTAGGAAAGGAAGACACATGCAATGACTCAGGTGGTGGTTTAGGAAAATAACACAAATGCAATGACTCGGGTGGATCCATGTGGTTTAGGAAAGGAACACACATGCATTGAATCTGGTGGATCAATGTGGTTTACGAAAGGAACATACACTCAATGACTCTAGTGGTGGTTTAGGTAAAGAACACACATACAATGACTCTGGTGGTGGTTTAGGAAAGGATAACACATGAAATGACTCTAGTGGTGGTTTAGGAAAATAACACACATACAAGGACACTGGTGGATCAATGTGGTTTATGAAAGGAACACACATGTAATGATTCTAGTGGTAGTTTCGGAAAATAACATACATGCAATGACTCTGGTGGATCCATGTGGTTTAGGAAAGGAACACACATGAAATGACTCTGGTGGATCAATATGGTTTAGAAAAGTAACACACATGCAATGACTCTAGTGGTGGTTTAGGAAAAGAACACACATGCAATGACTTTGGTGGTGGTTTAGGAAAAGAAGACACATGCAATGATTCTGGTGGTAGTTTAAGAAAAAAAGACACATGCAATGACACTGGTGGTGGTTTAGGAAAAGAACACACATGCAATGACTCTAGTGGTGGTTTAGGAAAATAACACACATGCAATAACTCTGGTGGTGGTTTAGGAAAGGAAGACACATGCAACGACTATGGTGGTGGTTTAGGAAAAGAACACACATGCAATGACTCTGGTGGTGGTTTAGAAATGGAACACACATTCAACGACACTGGTGGATCCATGTGATTTAGGAAAATAACACACATGCAAAGACTCTGATGGATCCATGTGGTTTAGGAAATGAACACACATGCAATGACATCCATGTGGATTAGGAAAGGATGCAATGAATCTGGTGGTTTGGGAAAGGAAGGCACATGCAATGACTATGGTGGTGGTTTAGGAAAAGAACACACATGCTATGACTCTAGTGGTGGTTTAGGAAAGGAACACACATGCAATAACTCTGGTCGTGGTTTAGGAAAGGAAGACACATGCAATGACTCTGGTGCTGTTTTAGGAAAATAACACACATGCAATAACTATGGTGGTGGTTTAGGAAAATAAGACACGTGCAATGACACTGGTGGATCCATGTGGTTTAGGAAAGGAACAAACATGCAATGACTCTGTTGGATCAATGTGGTTTAGGAAAGGAACACACTTGCAATGACTCTAGTGGTGGTTTAGGAAAAGAACACACATGTAATGACTCTCGTGGTAGTTTATGAAAAGAAGACACATGCAATGACTCTGCTGGTGGTTTAGGAAAAGAACACACATGCAATGACTCTAGTGGTAGTTTAGGAAAGGAAGACACATGTAATGACACTGGTGATGGTTTAGGAAAAGAACACACATGAAATGACTCTGGTGGTGGTTTAGGAAAAGAACACACATGCAATGACTCTAGTGGTGGTTTAGGAAAGGAAGACACATGCAATGACTATGGTGGCGGTTTAGGAAAAGGACACACATGCAATGACTCTGGTGGTGGTTTAGGAAAGGAACACACATGCATTGACACTGGAGGATCCATGTGGTTTAGGAAATGAATACACATGCAATGACATCCATGTGGTCTAGGAAAGGAACACACATGCAATGACTCTATGGGTGGTTTAGGAAAGGAAGACACATGCAATGACTATGGTGGTGGTTTAGGAAAAGAACACACATGCAATGACTCTGGTGGTGGTTTAGGAAAGGAAGACACATGCAATGACTTAGGTGGTGGTTTAGGAAAATAACACACATGCAATGACTCTGGTGGATCCATGTGGTTTAGGAAAGGAACACACATGCAATGAGTCTGGTGGATCAATGTGGTTTAGGAAAGGAACACACATTCAATGACTCTCGTGGTGGTTTAGGTAAAGAACACACATACAATGGCTCTGGTGGTGGTTTAGGAAAGGAAAACACATGAAATGACTCTGGTGGTGGTTTATGAAAAGAACACACATGCAATTACACTGGTGGATCAATGTGGTTTATGAAAGGAACACAAATGTAATGATTCTAGTGGTGGCTTAGGAAAGGAAGACACATGCAATGACTCGGGTGGTGGTTTCGGAAAATAACATACATGCAATGACTCTGGTGAATCCATGTGGTTTAGGAAAGGAACACACATGAAATGACTCTGGTGGATTAATATGGTTTAGAAAAGTAACACACATGCAATGACTGTAGTGGTGGTTTAGGAAAATAACACACATGCAATGACTTTGGTGGTGGTTTAGTAAAAGAAGACACATGCAATGACTCTGGTGGTAGTTTATGAAAGGAAGACACATGCAATGACACTGGTGGTGGTTTAGCAAAACAACACACATGCAATGACTCTGGTGGTGGTTTAGGAAAAGAACACACATGCAATAACTCTGGTGGTGGTTTAAGAAAGGAAGACACATGCAATGACTATGGTGGTGGTTTAGGAAAAAAACACACATGCAATGACTCTGGTGGTGGTTTCGAAATGGAACACACATTCAATGACACTGGTGAATCCATGTGATTTAGGAAAATAACACACATGCAATGACTCTGATGGTGGTTTAGGAAAAGAACACACATGCAATAACACTGGTGGTGGTTTAGGAAAGGAAGACACATGCAATGACTATGGTGGTGATTTAGGAAAAGAACACACATGCAATGACTCTGGTGGTGGTTTAGAAATGGAACACACATTCAATGACACTTTGGATCGATGTGATTTAGGAAAATAACACACATGCAAAGACTCTGATGGATCCACGTGGTTTAGGAAATGAACACACATGCAATGACATCCATGTGGTTTAGGAAAGGATGCAATGAATCTGGTGGTTTAGGAAAGGAAGGCACATGCAATGACTATGGTGGTGGTTTAGGAAAAGAACACACATGCAATGACTCTGGTGGTGGTTTAGGAAAGGAACACACATGCAATAACTCTGACCGTGGTTTAGGAAAGTAAGACACATGCAATGACTCTAGTGCTGTTTTAGGAAAATAACACACATGCAATAACTTTGGTGGTGGTTTAGGAAAAGAAGACACATGCAATGACATTGGTGGATCCATGTGGTTTAGGAGAGGAACAAACATGCAATGACTCTCGTGGATCAATGTGGTTTAGGAAAGGAACATACTTGCAATGAATCTAGTGGTGGTTTAGGAAAAGAACACACATGCAATGACTCTGGTGGTAGTTTATGAAAAGAAGACACATGCAATTACTCTGGTGGTGGTTTAGGAAAAGAGCACACATGCAATGACTCTAGAGTTAGTTTACGAAAGGAAGACACATGTAATGACACAGGTGGTGGTTTAGGAAACTAACACACATGAAATGACTCTGGTGGTGGTTTAGGAAAAGAACACATGCAATGACTCTAGTGGTGGCTTAGGAAAGGAAGACACATGTAATGACACTGGTGGTGGTTTAGGAAAAGAACACACATCAAATGACTCTGGTGGTGGTTTAGGAAAAGAACACCCATGCAATGACTCTAGTGGTGGTTTAGGAAAGGAAGACACAAGCAATGACTATGGTGGCGGTTAGGAAAAGAACACACATGCACTGACTCTGGTGGTTGTTTAGGAAAGGAACACAGATGCAATGACACTGGAGGATCCATGTGGTTTAGGAAAGGAACACACATGCAATGACATCCATGTGGTCTAGGAAAGGAACACACATGTAATGACTCTTGGGTGGTTTAGGAAAGGAAGACACATGCAATGCCAATGGTGGTGGTTTAGGAAAAGAACACACATGCAATGACTCTAGTGATGGTTTAGGAAAGGAAGACACATGCAATGACTCAGGTGGTGGTTTAGGAAAATAACACACATGCAATGACTCTGGTGGATCCATGTGGTTTAGGAAAGGAACACACATCCAATGAGTCTGGTCGATCAATGTGGTTTAGGAAAGGAAAACATATTCAGTGACTCTAGTGGTGGTTTAGGTAAAGAACACACATGTAATGACTCTGGTGGTGGTTTAGGAAAGGAAGACACATGCAATGACTCAGGTGGTGGTTTAGGAAAATAACACACATGCAGTGACTCTGGTGGATCCATGTGGTTTAGGAAAGGAACACACATCCAATGAGTCTGGTCGATCAATGTGGTTTAGGAAAGGAAAACATATTCAGTGACTCTAGTGGTGGTTTAGGTAAAGAACACACATATAATGAATCTGGTGGTGGTTTAGGAAAATAACACACATGCAATGACTCTGGTGGATCCATGTGGTTTAGGAAAGTAACACACATGCAATGAGTCTGGTTGATCAATGTGGTTTAGGAAAGGAACACATATTCAATGACTCTAGTGGTGGTTTAGGTAAAGAACACACATATAAGACTCTGGTGGTGGTTTAGGAAAGGAAAACACATGAAATGACTCTGGTGGAGGCTTAGGAAAAGAACACACATGCAATGACACTGGTGGATCAATGTGGTTTATGAAAAGAACACACATGCAATAACTCTGGTGGTGGTTTAGGAAAGGAAGACACATGCAATGACTCTGGTGGTGGTTTCGTAAAATAACATACATGCAATGACTCTGGTGGATCCATGTGGTTTATGAAAGGAACACACATGAAATAACTTTGGTGGATCAATATGGTTTAGAAAAGTAACACACATGCAATGACTCTAGTGGTGGTTTAGGAAAAGAACACACATGCAATGACTTTGGTGGTGGTTTAGGAAAAGAAGACACATGCAATGACTCTGGTGGTAGTTTAGGAAAGGAAGACACATGCAATGACACTGGTGATGGTTCAGGAAAAGAACACACATGCAATGACTCTGGTGGTGGTTTAGGAAAAGAACACACATGCAATAACTCTGGTGGTGGTTTTGGAAATAAGACACATGCAATGTGTATGGTGGTGGTTTAGGAAAAGAACACACATGCAATGACTCTGGTGGTGGTTTAGAAATGGAACACACATTCAATGACACTGGTGGATCGATGTGATTTAGGAAAATAACACAAATGCAAAGACTCTGATGGATCCACGTGGTTTAGGAAATGAACACACATGCAATGACATCCATGTGTATTAGGAAAGGATGCAATGAATCTGGTGGTTTAGGAAAGGAAGGCACATGCAATGACTATGGTGTTGGTTTAGGAAAAGAATACACATGCAATGACTCTGGTGGTGGTTTAGGAAAGGAACACACATGCAATAACTCTGGCCGTGGTTTAGGAAAGGAAGACACATGCAATGACTCTGGTGCTGTTTTACGAAAATAACACACATGCAATAACTTTGGTGGTGGTTTAGGAAAAGAAGACACGTGCAATGACACTGGTGGATCCATGTGTTTTAGGAAAGGAACAAACATGCAATGACTCTGGTGGATCAATATGGTTTAGGAAAGGAACACACATTCAATGACTCTCGTGGTGGTTTAGGTAAAGAACACACATACAATGACTCTGGTGGTGGTTTAGGAAAGGAGAACACATGAAATGACTCTGGTGGTGGTTTATGAAAAGAACACACATGCAATGACACTGGTGGATCAATGTGGTTTATGAAAGGAACACACATGTAATAATTCTAGTTGTGGTTTAGGAAAGGAAGACACATGCAATGACTCTGGTGGTGGTTTCGGAAAATAACATACATGCAATGACTCTGCTGGATCCATGTGGTTTAGGAAAGGAACACACATGAAATGACTCTGGTGGATTAATATGGTTTAGAAAAGTAACACACATGCAATGACTCTAGTGGTGGTTTAGGAAATAACACACATGCAATGACTTTGGTGGTGGTTTAGTAAAAGAAGACACATGCAATGACTATGGTGGTACTTTAGGAAAGGAAGACACATGCAATGACACTGGTGGTGGTTTAGCAAAACAACACACATGCAATGACTCTGGTGGTGGTTTAGGAAAAGAACACACATGCAATAACTCTGGTGGTGGTTTAAGAAAGGAAGACACATGCAATGACAATGGTGGTGGTTTAGGAAAAGAACACATATGCAATGACTCTGGTGGTGGTTTCGAAATGGAACACACATTCAATGACACTGGTGGATCCATGTGATTTAGGAAAATAACACACATGCAATGACTCTGGTGGTGGTTTAGGAAAGGAACACACATGCAATAACTCTGGCCGTGGTTTAGGAAAGGAAGACACATGCAATGACTCTGGTGCTGTTTTACGAAAATAACACACATGCAATAACTTTGGTGGTGGTTTAGGAATAGAAGACACGTGCAATGAAACTGGTGGATCCATGTGTTTTAGGAAAGGTACAAACATGCAATGACTCTGGTGGATCAATATGTTTTAGGAAAGGAACACACATTCAATGACTCTCGTGGTGGTTTAGGTAAAGAACACACATACAATGACTCTGGTGGTGGTTTAGGAAAGGAAAACACATGAAATGACTCTGGTGGTGGTTTATGAAAAGAACACACATGCAATGACACTGGTGGATCAATGTGGTTTATGAAAGGAACACACATGTAATGATTCTAGTGGTGGTTTAGGAAAGGAAGATACATGCAATGACTCTGGTGGTGGTTTCGGAAAATAACATACATGCAATGACTCTGGTGGATCCATGTGGTTTAGGAAAGGAACACACATGAAATGACTCTGGTGGATTAATATGGTTTAGAAAAGTAACACACATGCAATGACTCTAGTGGTGGTTTAGGAAAATAACACACATGCAATGCCTTTGGTGGTGGTTTAGTAAAAGAAGACACATGCAATGACTCTGGTGTTGGTTTAGGAAAAGAACACACATGCAATAACTCTGGTGGTGGTTTAAGAAAGGAAGACACATGCAATGAGAATGGTGGTGGTTTAGGAAAAGAACACGCATGCAATGACTCTGGTGGTGCTTTCGAAATGGAACACACGTTCAATGACACTGGTGGATCCATGTGATTTAGGAAAATAACACACATGCAATGACTCTGGTGGTGGTTTAGGAAAAGAACACACATGCAATTACTCTGGTGGTTGTTTAGGAAAGGAAGACACATGCAATAACTATGGTGGTGGTTTAGGAAAAGAACACACATGCAATGACTCTGGTGGTGGTTTAGAAATGGAACACACATTCAATGACACTGGTGGATCGATGTGATTTAGGAAAATAACACACATGCAAAGACTCTGATGGATCCACGTGGTTTAGGAAATGAACACACATGCAATGACATCCATGTGGTTTAGGAAAGGATGCAATGAATCTGGTGGTTTAGGAAAGGAAGGCACATGCAATGACTATGGTGGTGGTTTAGGAAAAGAACACACATGCAATGACTCTGGTGGTGGTTTAGGAAAGGAACACACATGCAATAACTCTGGCCGTGGTTTAGGAAAGGAAGACACATGCAATGACTCTAGTGTTGTTTTAGGAAAATAACACACATGCAATAACTTTGGTGGTGGTTTAGGAAAATAAGACACGTGCAATGACACTGGTGGATCCATGTGGTTTAGGAGAGGAACAAACATACAATGACTCTGGTGGATCAATGTGGTTTAGGAAAGGAAGATACTTGCAATGACTCTAGTGGTGGTTTAGGAAAAGAACACACATGCAATGACTCTGGTGGTAGTTTTTGAAAAGAAGACACATGCAATGACTCTGGTGGTGGTTTAGGAAAAGAGCACACATGCAATGACTCTTGTGGTAGTTTGGGAAAGGAAGACACATGTAATGACACTGGTGGTGGTTTAGGAAAAGAACAGACATGAAATGACTCTGGTGGTGGTTTAGGAAAAAATACATGCAATGACTCTAGTGGTGGCTTAGGAAAGGAAGACACATGTAATGACACTGGTGGTGGTTTAGTAAAAGAACACACATCAAATGACTCTGGTGGTGGTTTAGGAAAAGAACACACATGCAATGACTCTAGTGGTGGTTTAGGAAAGGAAGACACAAGCAATGACTATGGTGGCGGTTTAGGAAAAGAACACACATGCACTGACTCTGGTGGTGGTTTAGGAAAGGAACACACATGCAATGACACTGGAGGATCCATGTGGTTTAGGAAAGGAACAGACATGCAATGACATCCATGTGGTCTAGGAAAGGAACACACATGTAATGACTCTTGGGTGGTTTAGGAAAGGAAGACACATGCAATGACTATGGTGGTGGTTTAGGAAAAGAACACACATGCAATGACTCTGGTGGTGGTTTAGGAAAGGAAGACACATGCAATGACTTAGGTGGTGGTTTAGGAAAATAACACACAAGCAATGACTCTGGTGGATCCATGTGGTTTAGGAAAGTAACACACATGCAATGAGTCTGGTTGATCAATGTGGTTTAGGAAAGGAACAAATATTCAATGACTCTAGTGGTGGTTTAAATAAAGAACACACATATAATGACTCTGGTGGTGGTTTAGGAAAGGAAAACACATGAAATGACTCTGGTGGTAGTTTAGGAAAAGAACACACATGCAATGACACTAGTGGATCAATGTGGTTTATGAAAGGAACACAAATGTAATGATTCTAGTGTTGGTTTAGGAAAGGAAGACACATGCAATGACTCCGGTGGTGGTTTCGGAAAATAACATACATGCACTGACTCTAGTGGATCCATGTGGTTTAGGAAAGGAACACACATGAAATAACTCTGGTGGATCAATATGGTTTAGAAAAGTAACACACATGCAATGACTCTATCGGTGGTTTAGGAAAAGAACACACATGCAATGACTTTGGTGGTGGTTTAGGAAAGGAACACACATGCAATAACTCTGGCCGTGGTTTAGGAAAGGAAGACACATGCAATGACTCTGGTGGTGGTTTCGGAAAATAACATACATGCAATGACTCTGGTGGATCCATGTAGTTAAGGAAAGGAACACACATGAAATAACTCTGGTGGATCAATATGGTTTAGAAAAGTAACACACATGCAATGACTCTAGTGGTGGTTTAGGAAAAGAACACACATGCAATGACTTTGGTGGTGGTTTAGGAAAGGAACACACATGCAATAACTCTGGCCGTGGTTTAGGAAAGGAAGACACATGCAATGACTCTGGTGCTGTTTTACGAAAATAACACACATGCAATAACTTTGGTGGTGGTTTAGGAAAAGAAGACACGTGCAATGACACTAGTGGATCCATGTGGTTTAGGAAATGAACAAACATGCAATGACTCTGGTGGATCAATGTGGTTTAGGAAAGGAACACACATTCAATGACTCTCATGGTGGTTTAGGTAAAGAACACACATACAATGACTCTGGTGGTGGTTTAGGAAAGGAAAACACATGAAATGACTCTGGTGGTGGTTTATGAAAAGAACACACATGCAATGACACTGGTGGATCAATGTGGTTTATGAAAGGAACACACATGTAATGATTCTAGTGGTGGTTTAGGAAAGGAAGACACATGCAATGACTCTGGTGGTGGTTTCAGAAAATAACATACATGCAATGACTCTGGTGGATCCATGTGGTTTAGGAAAGGAACACACATGAAATGACTCTGGTGGATTAATATGGTTTAGAAAAGTAACACACATGCAATGACTCTAGTGGTGGTTTAGGAAAATAACACACATGCAATGACTTTGGTGGTGGTTTAGTAAAAGAAGACACATGCAATGACTTTGGTGGTACTTTAGGAAAGGAAGACACATGCAATGACACTGGTGGTGGTTTAGCAAAACAACACACATGCAATGACTCTGGTGGTGGTTTAGGAAAAGAACACACATGCAATGACTTTGGTGGTGGTTTAGGAAAAGAAGACACATGCAATGACTCTGGTGGTAGTTTAGGAAAGGAAGACACATGCAATGACACTGGTGGTGGTTTAGGAAAAGGAACAGACATGCAATGACTCTGGTGGATCAATGTGGTTTAGGAAAGGAACATACTTGCAATAACTCTATTGGTGGTTTAGGAAAAGAACACACATGCAATGATTCTGGTGGTAGTCTATGAAAAGAAGACACATGCAATGACTCTGGTGGTGGTTTAGGAAAAGTGCACACATGCAATGACTCTAGTGGTAGTTTAGGAAAGGAAGACACATGTAATGACACTGGTGGTGGTTTAGGAAAAGAACACACATGAAATGACTCTGGTGGTGGTTTAGGAAAAGAACACATGCAATGACTCTAGTGGTGGCTTAGGACAGGAAGACACATGTAATGACACTGGTGGTGGTTTAGGAAAAGAACACACATCAAATGACTCTAGTGGTGGTTTAGGAAAAGAACACACATGCAATGACTCTAGTGGTGGTTTAGGAAAGGAAGACACAAGCAATGACTATGGTGGCGGTTTAGGAAAAGAACACACATGCACTGACTCTGGTGGTGGTTTAGGAAAGGAACACACATGCAATGACACTGGAGGATCCATGTGGTTTAGGAAAGGAACACACATGCAATGACATCCATGTGGTCTAGGAAAGGAACACACATGTAATGACTCTTGGGTGGTTTAGGAAAGGAAGACACATGCAATGACTATGGTGGTGGTTTAGGAAAAGAACACACATGCAATGACTCTGGTGGTGGTTTAGGAAAGGAAGACACATGCAATGACCTAGGTGGTGGTTTAGGAAAATAACACACATGCAATGACTCTGGTGGATCCATGTGGTTTAGGAAAGTAACACACATGCAATGAGTCTGGTTGATCAATGTGGTTTAGGAAAGGAACACATATTCAACGACTCTAGTGGTGGTTTAGGTAAAGAACACACATATAATGACTCTGGTTGTGGTTTAGGAAAGGAAAACACATGAAATGACTCTGGTGGTGGTTTAGGAAAAGAACACACATGCAATGACACTGGTGGATCAATGTGGTTTATGAAAGGAACACAAATGTAATGATTCTAGTGTTGGTTTAGGAAAGGAAGACACATGCAATGACTCTGGTGGTGGTTTAGGAAAGAAGACACATGCAATGTGTATGGTGGTGGTTTAGGAAAAGAACACACATGCAATGACTCTGGTGGTGGTTTAGAAATGGAACACACATTCAATGACACTGGTGGATCAATGTGATTTCGGAAAATAACACACATGCAAAGACTCTGATGGATCCACGTGGTTTAGGAAATGAACACACATGCAATGACATCCATGTGGTTTAGGAAAGGATGCAATGAATCTGGTGGTTTAGGAAAGGAAGGCACATGCAATGACTATAGTGGTGGTTTAGGAAAAGAACACACATGCAATGACTCTGGTGGTTGTTTAGGAAAGGTACACACATGCAATAACGCTGACTGTGGTTTAGGAAAGGAAGACACATGCAATGACTCTGGTGCTGTTTTAGGAAAATAACACACATGCAATTACTTTGTTGGTGGTTTAGGAAAAGAATACACGTGCAATGACACTGGTGGATCCATGTGGTTTAGGAAAGGAACAAACATGCAATGACTCTGGTGGATCAATGTGGTTTAGGAAAGGAACATACTTGCAATGAATCTAGTGGTGGTTTAGGAAAAGAACACACATGCAATGACTCTGGTGGTAGTTTATGAAAAGAAGACACATGCAATGACTCTGGTGGTGGTTTAGGAAAAGAACACACATAAAATGACTCTATTGGTGGTTTACGAAAAGAACACACATGCAATGACTCTAGTGGTGGTTTAGGAAAGGAAGACACAAGCAATGACTATGGTGGCGGTTTAGGAAAAGAACACACATGCACTGACTCTGGTGGTGGTTTAGGAAAGGAACACACATGCAATGACTCTGGTGGATCAATGTGGTTTAGGAAAGGAACACACATGCAATGACATCCATGTGGTCTAGGAAAGGAACACACATGTAATGACTCTTGGGTGGTTTAGGAAAGGAAGACACATGCAATGCCAATGGTGGTGGTTTAGGAAAAGAACACACATGCAATGACTCTGGTGGTGGTTTAGGAAAAGAAGACACATGCAATGACTTAGGTGGTGGTTTAGGAAAATAACACACATGCAATGACTCTGGTGGATCCATGTGGTTTAGGAAAGTAACACACATGCAATGAGTCTGGTGGATCAATGTGGTTTAGGAAAGGAACATACATTCAATGACTCTAGTGGTGGTTTAGGTAAAGAACACACATACAATGACTCTGGTGTTGGTTTAGGAAAGGAAAACACATGAAATGACTCTTGTGGTGGTTTAGGAAAAGAACACACATGCAATGACACTGGTGGATCAATGTGGTTTACGAAAGGAACACACATGTAATGATTCTAGTGGTGGTTTAGGAAAGGAAGACACATGCAATGACTCTGGTGGTGGTTTCGGAAAATAACATACATGCAATGACTCTGGTGGATCCATGTGGTTTAGGAAAGCAACACACATGAAATGACTCTGGTGGATTAATATGGTTTAGAAAAGTAACACACATGCAATGACTCTAGTGGTGGTTTATGAAAATAACACACATGTAATGACTTTGGTGGTGGTTTAGGAAAAGAAGACACATGCAATGACTCTGGTGGAAGTTTAGGAAAGGAAGACACATGCAATGACACTGGTGGTGGTTTAGGAAAACAACACACATGCAATGACTCTGGTGGTGGTTTAGGAAAAGAACACACATGCAATAACTCTGGTGGTGGTTTAAGAAAGGAAGACACATGCAATGACTATGGTGGTGGTTTAGGAAAAGAACACATGCAATGACTCTGGTGGTGGTTTAGAAATGGAACACACATTCAATGACACTAGTGGATCCATGTGATTTAGGAAAATAACACACATGCAAAACTCTGATGGATCCATGTGGTTTAGGAAATGAACACACATGCAATGACATCCATGTGGTTTAGGAAAGGATGCAATGAATCTGGTGGTTTAGGAAAGGAAGACACATGCAATGACTATGGTGGTGGTTTAGGAAAAGAACACACATGCAATGATTCTGGTGGTGGTTTAGGAAAGGAACACACATGCAATAACTCTGGCCGTGGTTTAGGAAAGGAAGACACATGCAATGACTCTGGTTCTGTTTTAGGAAAATAACACACATGCAATAACTCTGGTGGTGGTTTAGGAAAAGAAGACACGTGCAATGACACTGGTGGATCCATGTGGTTTAGGAAAGGAACCAACATGCAATGACTCTGGTGGATCAATGTGGTTTAGGAAAGGAACACACTTGCAATGACTCTAGTGCTGGTTTAGGAAAAGAACACACATGCAATGACTGGTGGTAGTTTATGAAAAGAAGACACATGCAATGAATCTGGCGGTGGTTTAGGAAAAGAACACACATGCAATGACTCTAGTGGTAGTTTAGGAAAGGAAGACACATGTAATGACACTGGTGGTGGTTTAGGAAAAGAACACACATGAAATGACTCTGGTGGTGATTTAGGAAAAGAACACACATGCAATGACTCTAGTGGTGGTTTAGGAAAGGAAGACACATGTAATGTCTATGGTGGTTGTTTAGGAAAAGAACACACATGCAATGACTCTGGTGGTGGTTTAGGAAAGGAACACACATGCAATGACACTGGAGGATCCATGTGGTTTAGGAAAGGAACACACATGCAATGACATCCATGTGGTCTAGGAAAGGAACACACATGCAATGACTCTGGGGTGGTTTAGGAAAGGAAGACATATGCAATGACTATCGTGGTGGTTTAAGAAAAGAACACACATGCAATGACTCTGGTGGTGGTTTCAGAAAGGAACACACATGCAATGACTCTAGTGGTGGTTTAGGAAAGGAAGACACATGCAATGCCTCTGGTGGTGGTTTAGGAAAATAACACACATGCAATGACTCTGGTGGTGGTTTAGGAAAGGAAGACACATGCAATGACTCAGGTGGTGGTTTAGGAAAATAACACACATGCAATGACTCTGGTGGATCCATGTGGTTTAGGAAAGTAACACACATGCAATGAGTCTGGTTGATCAATGTGGTTTAGGAAAGGAACACATATTCAACGACTCTAGTGGTGGTTTAGGTAAAGAACACACATATAATGACTCTGGTTGTGGTTTAGGAAAGGAAAACACATGAAATGACTCTGGTGGTGGTTTAGGAAAAGAACACACATGCAATGACACTGGTGGATCAATGTGGTTTATGAAAGGAACACAAATGTAATGATTCTAGTGTTGGTTTAGGAAAGGAAGACACATGCAATGACTCTGGTGGTGGTTTAGGAAAGAAGACACATGCAATGTGTATGGTGGTGGTTTAGGAAAAGAACACACATGCAATGACTCTGGTGGTGGTTTAGAAATGGAACACACATTCAATGACACTGGTGGATCAATGTGATTTCGGAAAATAACACACATGCAAAGACTCTGATGGATCCACGTGGTTTAGGAAATGAACACACATGCAATGACATCCATGTGGTTTAGGAAAGGATGCAATGAATCTGGTGGTTTAGGAAAGGAAGGCACATGCAAGGACTATAGTGGTGGTTTAGGAAAAGAACACACATGCAATGACTCTGGTGGTTGTTTAGGAAAGGTACACACATGCAATAACGCTGACTGTGGTTTAGGAAAGGAAGACACATGCAATGACTCTGGTGCTGTTTTAGGAAAATAACACACATGCAATTACTTTGTTGGTGGTTTAGGAAAAGAATACACGTGCAATGACACTGGTGGATCCATGTGGTTTAGGAAAGGAACAAACATGCAATGACTCTGGTGGATCAATGTGGTTTAGGAAAGGAACATACTTGCAATGAATCTAGTGGTGGTTTAGGAAAAGAACACACATGCAATGACTATGGTGGTAGTTTATGAAAAGAAGACACATGCAATGACTCTGGTGGTGGTTTAGGAAAAGAACACACATAAAATGACTCTATTGGTGGTTTACGAAAAGAACACACATGCAATGACTCTAGTGGTGGTTTAGGAAAGGAAGACACAAGCAATGACTATGGTGGCGGTTTAGGAAAAGAACACACATGCACTGACTCTGGTGGTGGTTTAGGAAAGGAACACACATGCAATGACTCTGGTGGATCAATGTGGTTTAGGAAAGGAACACACATGCAATGACATCCATGTGGTCTAGGAAAGGAACACACATGTAATGACTCTTGGGTGGTTTAGGAAAGGAAGACACATGCAATGCCAATGGTGGTGGTTTAGGAAAAGAACACACATGCAATGACTCTGGTGGTGGTTTAGGAAAAGAAGACACATGCAATGACTTAGGTGGTGGTTTAGGAAAATAACACACATGCAATGACTCTGGTGGATCCATGTGGTTTAGGAAAGTAACACACATGCAATGAGTCTGGTGGATCAATGTGGTTTAGGAAAGGAACATACATTCAATGACTCTAGTGGTGGTTTAGGTAAAGAACACACATACAATGACTCTGGTGTTGGTTTAGGAAAGGAAAACACATGAAATGACTCTTGTGGTGGTTTAGGAAAAGAACACACATGCAATGACACTGGTGGATCAATGTGGTTTACGAAAGGAACACACATGTAATGATTCTAGTGGTGGTTTAGGAAAGGAAGACACATGCAATGACTCTGGTGGTGGTTTCGGAAAATAACATACATGCAATGACTCTGGTGGATCCATGTGGTTTAGGAAAGCAACACACATGAAATGACTCTGGTGGATTAATATGGTTTAGAAAAGTAACACACATGCAATGACTCTAGTGGTGGTTTATGAAAATAACACACATGTAATGACTTTGGTGGTGGTTTAGGAAAAGAAGACACATGCAATGACTCTGGTGGAAGTTTAGGAAAGGAAGACACATGCAATGACACTGGTGGTGGTTTAGGAAAACAACACACATGCAATGACTCTGGTGGTGGTTTAGGAAAAGAACACACATGCAATAACTCTGGTGGTGGTTTAAGAAAGGAAGACACATGCAATGACTATGGTGGTGGTTTAGGAAAAGAACACATGCAATGACTCTGGTGGTGGTTTAGAAATGGAACACACATTCAATGACACTAGTGGATCCATGTGATTTAGGAAAATAACACACATGCAAAACTCTGATGGATCCATGTGGTTTAGGAAATGAACACACATGCAATGACATCCATGTGGTTTAGGAAAGGATGCAATGAATCTGGTGGTTTAGGAAAGGAAGACACATGCAATGACTATGGTGGTGGTTTAGGAAAAGAACACACATGCAATGATTCTGGTGGTGGTTTAGGAAAGGAACAGACATGCAATAACTCTGGCCGTGGTTTAGGAAAGGAAGACACATGCAATGACTCTGGTTCTGTTTTAGGAAAATAACACACATGCAATAACTCTGGTGGTGGTTTAGGAAAAGAAGACACGTGCAATGACACTGGTGGATCCATGTGGTTTAGGAAAGGAACCAACATGCAATGACTCTGGTGGATCAATGTGGTTTAGGAAAGGAACACACTTGCAATGACTCTAGTGCTGGTTTAGGAAAAGAACACACATGCAATGACTGGTGGTAGTTTATGAAAAGAAGACACATGCAATGAATCTGGCGGTGGTTTAGGAAAAGAACACACATGCAATGACTCTAGTGGTAGTTTAGGAAAGGAAGACACATGTAATGACACTGGTGGTGGTTTAGGAAAAGAACACACATGAAATGACTCTGGTGGTGATTTAGGAAAAGAACACACATGCAATGACTCTAGTGGTGGTTTAGGAAAGGAAGACACATGTAATGTCTATGGTGGTTGTTTAGGAAAAGAACACACATGCAATGACTCTGGTGGTGGTTTAGGAAAGGAACACACATGCAATGACACTGGAGGATCCATGTGGTTTAGGAAAGGAACACACATGCAATGACATCCATGTGGTCTAGGAAAGGAACACACATGCAATGACTCTGGGGTGGTTGAGGAAAGGAAGACATATGCAATGACTATCGTGGTGGTTTAAGAAAAGAACACACATGCAATGACTCTGGTGGTGGTTTCAGAAAGGAACACACATGCAATGACTCTAGTGGTGGTTTAGGAAAGGAAGACACATGCAATGCCTCTGGTGGTGGTTTAGGAAAATAACACACATGCAATGACTCTGGTGGTGGTTTAGGAAAAGAATACACATGTAATGACTCTAGTGGTGGTTTAGTAAAAGAAGGCACATGCAATGATACAGGTGGATCCATGTGGTTTAGGAAAGGAACACACATGCAATGACTCTGGTGGATCAATGTGATTTAGAAAAGGAACACACATGCAATGACTCTAGTGGTGGTTTAGGAAAATAACACACATGCAATGACTCTGGTGGTGGCTTAGTAAAAGAAGACACATGCAATGACTCTGGTGGTTTAGGAAAAGAACACACATGCAATGACTATAGTGGTAGTTTAGGAAAGGAAGACACATGGAATGTCACTGGTGGTGGTTTAGGAAAAGAACACAGATGCAATGACTCTGGTGGTGGTTTTGGAAAAGAACACACATGCAATGACTCTAGTGGTAGTTTAGGAAAGGAAGACACATGTAATGACACTGGTGGTGGTTTAGGAAAAGAACGCACATGCAATGACTCTGGTGGTGGTTGAGGAAAGTAACACACATGCAATGACACTGGTGGATCCATGTGGTTTAGGAAAAGAACACACATGCAAAGACTCTAGTGGTGGTTTAGGAAAGGAAGACACATGCAATGACATCCATGGGGTTTAGGAAAGTAACACACATGCAATGACTCTAGTGGTGGTTTAGGAAAATAACACACATGCAATGACTCTGGTGGATCAATGTGGTTTAGGAAAAGAACACACATGCAATGACTCTGGTTGTGGTTTAGGAGTCGTAAACACATGCAATGACACTGGTGGATCCATGTGGTTGAGGAAAAGAGGACACATGCAATGACTCTAGTGGTGGTTTAGGAAAGGAAGGCACATGCAATGACTCTGGTGTTGCTTTAGGAAAGGAACACACATGCAATGACTCTAGTGGTGGTTTAGGAAAGGAAGACACATGTAATGACTCTGGTGGTGGTTTAGGAAAGAAAGACACATGCAATGACTAGGTGGTGGTTTAAGAAAAGAACACACATGCAATGACTCTGGTGGTGGTTTAGGAAAGGAACACACATGCAATGACTCTGGTGGTGGTTTAGTAAAAGAAGACACATGCAATGACTGTGGTGGTTTAGGAAAAGAACACACATGCAAAGATTCTAGTGGTAGTTTAGGAAAGGAAGACACATGCAATGCCTCTGGTTGTGGTTTAGGAAAATAACACACATGCAATGACTCTGGTGGTGGTTTAGGAAAAGAATACACATGCAATGACTCTAGTGGTGGTTTATTAAAAGAAGGCACATGCAATGATACTGGTGGATCCATGTGGTTTAGGAAAGGAACACACATGCAATGACTCTGGTGGATCAATGTGATTTAGAAAAGGAACACACGTGCAATGACTCTAGTGGTGGTTTAGGAAAATAACACACATGCAATGACTCTGGTGGTGGCTTAGTAAAAGAAGAGTCATGCAATGACTCTGGTGGTTTAGGAAAAGAACACACATGCAATGACTATAGTGGTAGTTTAGGAAAGGAAGACACATGGAATGTCACTGGTGGTGGTTTAGGAAAAGACCACAGATACAATGAATCTGGTGGTCGTTTAGGAAAGGAAGACACAGGCAATGACTACGGTGGTGGTTTAGGAAAAGAACGCACATGCAATGACTCTGGTGGTGGTTTATGAAAGTAACACACGTGCAATGACACTGGAGGATCCATGTGGTTTAGGAAAAGAACACACGTGTGAATACTCTAGTGGTGGTTTTGGAAAGGAAGACATGTGCAATGACATCCATGTGGTTTAGGAAAGGAACACACATGCAATGACTCTGGTGGTGGTTTAGGAAAATAACACACATGCAATGACTCTGGTGGATCAATGTGGTTTAGGAAAGGGGAACACACATGCAATGACTCTGGTTGTGGTTTAGGAACGGTAAAGACATGCAATGACACTGGTGGATCCATGTGGTTGAGGAAAAGAGGACACATGCAATGACTCTAGTGGTGGTTTAGGAAAGGAAGACACATGCAATGACTCTGGTGGTGCTTTAGGAAAGGAACACACATGCAATGACTCTGGTGGATCAATGTGGTTTACGAAAGGAACACACATGCAATGACTCTAGTGGTGGTTTAGGAAAGGAAGACACATGCAATGACTCTGGTGGTGGTTTAGGAATATAACACACATGCAATGACTCTAGTGGGGGTTTAGGAAAAGAACACACATCCATCTGGTGGATCCATGTGGTTTAGTAAAAGAAGACAAATGCAATGACTCTAGTGGTGGTTTAGGTAAATAACACACATGCAATGACTCTGGTGGATTGATGTCTGCAAGTGCACCGATCGTTTGTAGCTTGTTTCGAAGTATAGATATCGATCCCACAGGGAGGCCAAAGGTAAGTGTTTATAGGTGAAGTCTCTGTCACACCCGAAGTTGTCACAGGTCTTCGAGTGAATTGACTGCAAGTGTTAAAGTAGGAATGGGTTTTGATTAAGTGAGATGTATTTAAATAGAACTAAAATGTAAACTTCAGAAATATAAAGCATAAAAGTAAAGAACGACTTGGTTGTTTGATGTTACCGCAGATGGAAAACAAGCATCATGTTGTCTAGGCCCTTAATTGGACAACAAGCATTAGGCATCCCACAGATAGTCAAGCACATGTAATATAGTAATTAGAATCAATCACAAAATATTGGAAAATATATGAAGGCACATCACATCTCACCAATCCCCTACATCTCCCACGCCCAAGGGAATTACTCACACATGAGAGAAGAATGGATCATAAATATAATGAAATAAAAGGGAATTTGTCTCGGTATTACCGTGGAGATCCACAATAAGAATAGAAAAATATCCAACACAATTCAAGATGGGAAGAAACAATCTCAAACCCCAGTACAAGGTGGAGATCCCTCTCTCTCTCAAGTACAAGTAGTGGCTATGGAGGTGTATTGGCTAGGAGGTTGAAGATTGTGAAGCGAGATGAAGAACGTCTTCTCCTTCTTCTCCGGATCTCTTCTTTCTCCCTTCTGGATGGTGTGGCGGCTGTTGCATTGTTTTTTCGTCCCCGGTCCCTTCACGGAAGTTGTCCCTTTTGACAAGACATAGGCGGCGGCAACTATAAGACGGGAACTATACGACCGCAAAAAATGTTCCTGCCGTATAGTTGCTCATTAAAGCGTCTGTGAGGTCCTCTCACGTGCTTCCAAAGCGAGACTTGCTTGTTTTCTCCAAAATATTGTGTTTCTCTAGTTAAAACCTTCTGTTGACGTCCAGAACCCAAAAACCATGTTTTCCTCGCTACCGAAGTATTAGCGTTAGGTAAAGCCAGAAAACGATCAAATTTGGGTGAAAACCATCAATAAAAACCATAAAAATGTGTAAAATCTCACAGCTATCAACTCCCCCAAGCTTAGATGTTGCTCGCCCTCGAGTGACAAGGAAATAAGGAATAATAGCAGAGTTTCGAGACTGAAAATAAAGGAACTCACAAGTTTGTATTGGTGTCAAATTCTTTTCTTCACAATTCCTGCAATCTTAATTATGATCATACAAGTATTCACAATATTGCACTGAGTCCACTTCCTAACAACGTATATCTTGTTAGCAAATAAATCATATGCCCAAGCAAGTGTCGCAAGTTTAGCTAGGAAAGTGAGGCAAATTCTTTTGGTGCCTCTCTTTGTTGAGAGATGAAAACTTTTTGTTCTTCTTCTTTAACCAATTAAGAGTACTCAAGTTGGCATCAAAACATTTAATTTAAGAACAACTCATCTACTCCCATGTCAAAATTTCAAGACTCTCAAAGCACCTTTTTCTTTCTTTTGTCTTTAAAAAACTTCAGCTCTTTCATAGAGAAATCATGCCACTATTTTTAACATATTAATTGGGGCTATGTTGCGCACTCATGTGGATCCATCTGGTGGATCCATGTGGTTTAGGAAAACAAGACACATGCAATGACTCTAGTGGTGGTTTAGGAAAATAACACATATGCAATGACTCTAGGGGTGGTTTAGGAAAGGAAGACACATGCAATGACTATGGGGGTGGTTTAGGAATGGAACACACATGCAATGACTAGTGGATCCATGTGATTTAGGAAAATAACACACATGCAAAGATTCTGGTGGATCCATGTTGTTTAGGAAAGGATGACTCATGCAATCACATCCATGTGGTTTATGAAAGGAACACACATGCAACGACTCTTATGGTGGTTTAGGAAAGGAAGACACATGCAATGACTATGGTGGTGGTTTAGGAAAAGAACACACATGAAATAACTCTGGTGATGGTTTAGGAAAGGAAGACACATGCAATGACTCTAGTGGTTGTTTAGAAAAATAAGACACATGCACTGACTCTAGTGCTTTTAGTAAAATAACACACATGCAATGAATCTGGTGGTAGTTTCGGAAAGGAAGACACATTCAATGTCACTAGCGGTGGTTTAGGAAAAGAACACAGATGCAATGACTCTAGTGGTGGTTTAGGAAAAGGACACACATGCAATGACTCTAGTGGTGGTTGAGGAAATGAAGACACATGCAATGACTACAGTGGTGGTTTAGGAAAAGAAAACACATGCAATGACTCTAGTGGTGGTTTTGAAAAGGAACACACATGCAATGACACTAGTGGATCCATGTGGTTTACGAAAATAACACACATGCATAGACTCTAGTGGTGGTTTAGGAAAGGAAGACACATGCAATGACATCCATAGGGTTTAGGAAAGTAACATAGATGCAATGACTCTGGTGGTGGTTTAGGAAAGGAAGACACATGCAATTACTCTGGTGGAACAATGTGGTTTAGGAAAGGAACACACATGCAATGACTCTGGTAGTGGTTCAAGAAAGGAAGACACATGGAGTGACACTGGTGGATTCATGTGGTTTAGGAAAAGAAGACACATGCAATGACTCTAGTGGTGGTTTAGGAACGGAAGACACATGCAATGGCTCCGGTGGTGGTTTAGGAAAGGAACACACATGCAATGACTCTAGTGGATCAATGTGGCTTAGGAAAGGAACACACATCCAATGACTCTGGTGGTGGTTTAGGAAAGGAAGACACATGCAATGACTCTGGTGGTGGTATAGGAATATAACACACATGCAATGACTCTGGTGGTGGTTTAGGGAAAGAACACACATCCATCTGGTGGATCCATTTGGTTTAGGAAAAGAAGAAACATGCAATGACTCTAGTGGTGGTTTAGGAAACTAACACACATGCAATGACTCTAGTGGTGGTTTAGGAAAGGAAGACACATGCTATGACTATGGTGGTGATTTAGGAAAAGATCACACCTGCAATGACTGAGGTGGTGGTTTAGGAATTGTTGGGGATATACTTTCCGGGTATCCTCACTGTTCCTCACTGACCAGGGTGGGACACTTCGGGTTAGAGCTTTGCTTCACGGGCGGCCCAGTCAGGGAGAAGATACGGAGTCTAGTCCGGCTACGGGAAGGCCCAGAAGACTTACCGACACAGGCCCATAGTGTTACTTGTAGTTCAAGATGTACTCTATAACCGACTTTTAGTCATAGCCGGATAGATCTCTCCTGTAAACCCTAGGCCGGATATCTATATAAGCCGTCTTAGGGAGAGCCTTTAGGGAACCTACTCTCACAATAGTCTACAATATCAACTCGTACAGGCGAAACCCTTGTAACCCATATTCCGGCTCTGCCGTATTACTGGATTGCTAGCAGGAGTAGGATCCATCCAAAGCCGGCAGATTCGAACCTGGGTAAACTTGTGTGCTCACCGCCCCAGAATACCATACGTCTCACACCCCACTCTTCCACACGCCTCGAGGACCCCCTCATGGCGTACTTGTCATCAATACGACGACAGTTGTGGGGGCCCCCAGATTAATCCTCTGAGAATCCCTGTTATGCATACAACCACGATCCCATGATCAGTTAGTCGTGGCACATAACCGACAAGTATCATTACAACATCCGAGACATACCGAATTTACAAGACTTACATAAATGCCGTTATGGCTACATCAATAATCAACAACGGAATTTCATCAAGCGTAGAGCCCAATCCATGCATTAACCTATAGGCAACTGACTGGAAGAATGTCCTAGCTCGCATAGTTGCCGACTTCACCTCTTCTTGATATATGACCAAGTAAATACCTAGGGACAATGCCAGTCAGTACTTTGAATGTACTCGCAAACCACCTTAAGAGAAATAATAATAACAGGAAGATATGCAATATGGCTGTGGTAGTAGGAGGGCTCCAAGCGAGGTTCTTTTCTCAATTAGTTTCTCTTGTAGATATAGCATCTACATTTCTTTGTTGAAAACCTTTGCAAAACATTTTGGAAACCTTTTTGAAAAGTTTTGGAAAACATCAGGACTAGGTCACCCATTTGTTCCGCCTTTACGGTCATCCCATGACCAAACTCCTTCCATCCCTTTCTGACCATCCCATGGTCAAAACAGGGATCCTTTCCGACCATCCCATGGTCAAAACATTTCCAAAGCCATTTCTTTTCAGAAATCCTTTTTGAAAACAAAACCAGCACCGCTCTACAGCAACCTTCCCAACCGTCCATGACCATGGACGCGGCTATTCGAATAGATTTACACTCTGCAGAGGTTGTACACTTTACCCACACCATCCGGGTACACTACCCTGATCTTCACCGATCGTGGGTCGAGTAACCGATCAAGACTCTCCGGATGCCCACTCCAATATAAGTGCCTACCCTATGAGTGTTAATCCCCTCAAAACCGGGACGTCGGGTACCGGGGACCAACTGGAGCGCATATTGCACGTCCTAAGTGCGTGCTTTCAATGAGGGGCTCATAGTAACGCGTGGAGGTTTGTAGACCCTTCGTTACTTCTCCCGATCGATGTCTCACATGGACCATTGTCTAGAGAAGGCCCACCCTCCAGGGAGTTTCATCCCTTGTAGTAGTTGCAAGGCAGCTTATACCAGAATAGACAAACATCAAATCCAGCCCTGTCCCATACCAGAGTAATGTGGTTGCACGGGTTAATTGTTCTAGCAAAACTGCAAAGAACCGGGTGCGTTTTCATAAACCTTTTACCTCCATCTTTCCTTCAGCATTTTATAAAACAAAACCTTCTTCTTTTTCAACATCTCTTGGGAGGTCCCACCTCACCAAGGTTTTATCATAAAACATTTGGTAAAACGTTTTCCGGGGGTCTTCCCATCCTCTAGCTTGGCTTCGGCTAAATCGGGGTCTCCAAAGGGGTATGGTGGATATGCACCATCTACTGTACTAGGGACAATTAGGTATCACCAAGGGGGTTGTACTTAATAGTACATAAGTGTAATAGTTCAGAGGAGCCAAACCACTACAATATATATATACATCAACATAAAGTAAAACGATGAAGTTTTAATAAACAGTAGTTAAAACAAGCATAAGTAAAACAGTAGGACAAGGCTTATGAGCAATAAGGTGGCTTGCCTGAGATCAGCAATATGGCAATATGTCCCTGGACTTCTTCTTAGAATACCCAATAATACCAATACAAACCATCTTCTTCTGCTCTCCGATATAATCGCAACTATCGTCGATAGGGAACACATGCAAACAAACAAAAGGGCACAATCAAAACAAGGCATACAATCACCAATACCATTCATCAAACAAGCAAATGAATAAACTCCAATTAAGGTTCAGTAGTTTTAGAGAGGAATTGGATTTAGGAGGTTGAGATGGCCTTGGAGAAGGGGATGAAAATCCCTTAGGATTTATAGTCTACAAACTACCTAAGAGATGGATTTTGGAACAAGACCATATTATGTATGATACCATTGTGTAACAATGATACCAACAGATAGGTAGTGATAATATGAAACCAACAGAAGTGGTTTCACTAAATTATCAATTTCCATTGATTTATAATGATTTTTATAATGAATAAGGCTCTAGTTTTAGGAGATAATTCACTAGAGAAGTTCTGTACAGTCAAAAATTATTTCCTTGGATGGTTAGGTGGCGTTTGATGTACTTGTTCATTGAGAGTTGGAATCAAGTCAAGATAATTAACAGAATGCCCTCAGGAAATTCCCAAAGGCAGATGTGTAGCTGTTTTGTATTTTTCACCCAATTTAATCTACAAAGGCTTTTGATATGAGGAAAAGGGCAATGGATAGGTATTGCAATTACCTCCCAGTACCAACTGGAATCACCCTTTTTGGAGTTGCAAGGCTACTATAGTGATTTATCTAGTGAAAACACTAGGGACACAAATGTTTAATTCACTAAAATTCATCAGAAGCCCAATAATTCTTGATCTCCTGGAATTTGGTAGTATGGAGTGTACCACATCGCAGAGAGTTGGAGTGAGGTCAAAACAACTCAAGGTTTGATCTGGGAAATTTTCTAAAGTGATATAGGGAGGGATTTTGTTATTTTTGCTAAGGTAAAACTAGGGTTCACCTTGACAGGAGATAAATGCTAGCTGCTAGGTACAGTAATAATATTTTAGGGGAAGTTTGTTTCATCCTATTTGAGCATGTATAGCTCACTGTGGAATTTATTTATTGAAAATGACACTAAGGGGTAGATTAATTCTCAGAGTTTGTACCAGTAATATTTTGCCAAGTTTCTGGTACTGCAAGATAGATAAATCATTAGGGAGTGCTAAAAAATTTGGGCATGTCCAAAAACAGACATTTTTCATTTTTATATGGATTTATTTCTAGCAGCCTATTTTCCAGATCTGGATTAATTATTAAAAGAAATCAGGGAGTCGGGCTGGGTCTGTAACGAGATGGGTCTGGGGGAGCGAATTCGGACCACTTGGGCGTCTCTCTGCGCGGGATAGGATCCAAAAGGCCTGACAGGCGGGGCCCGCCCGTCAGTGACGGCGGGGCGCCGAAGAGGTATCGGCGATTGGTGGATGTTCGATCTAATCGCGATGGTGGGCTCTCCTCTGTCTTCTTCCTCTGGCCACGGGAGACAGAACCCGAACCCTAGCTAGGTCGGGAGAGCTACGGTGAGGCTTACCCGAGGCTTGTCGGCGACAGAGGAGTGGCGGAGGAGGCGCGGCGTGCGACGGCGAGTCCGGCGATGGATGGCAAGACTCTGTTTTCTACCGGAACCTCTCTCGCACATGCGCGCCTGTGGAGCTCGCCTCGTTGCTCTCCGGAATTTTCCCAAGATCATTTGAAAATTTTACATTGGACAAGATTGGTTTTTGATGTGAGATGGTCCCAAATGTGAATACACACTTAGAGGAATTTTCCCAAGATTTATTGTGGCTTAAAGTATTTAAAACAATTATTATTCCATTTCAGCCATTTAAGAAAATGGGCAAAAAGAAATAATAAAGCTCTTCAAAAATATTTATTTTTTAATTGGGAAGATGGGGTATTATATGTGGACCTCAATTGATCCAAAAGTTGGGGAAGTGTTTTGGCAAAAACCAAACTTTCCTTTATGGAAGAAGTTTTGGAGATTTTGTCTATTAAAGAGATTAATTAGATTTGGAGCCATAATAATTATGGATAATATTTGATAAATCTTGATGATCAAGGAAGATGATGTATACAAGATGTATCAAGCATTTTCAACCTTGGGATTGGAGAATCCAAGTTGATTTTGGTGAAAATTGGAGATTTAAGGATCTTGGGTAAGCTTGTTCTCATGCCACCGAAACCTTGTTGGATCTTGGAGCTCAGATCTCCCCTTTGGGCATGGGGTAGATGGATGGATAGACCAAGTGATGTACATCAACATGGTATAGATGTTTTAGGTTGATCTTGCTTGAGTTCACCAAGACAGGCTTTCATACTTTGAATAAAATAAGCCTGCCAAACCAGATTATCAACTAGCCATCAAAACCTTGTGGGTTTAAGAAGCAAAAGGATCCACTTGGAGAAAATGAAGTAGATATTGATAGAACTATATGAGTAGAACATAAACATGCAAAGAGTTTGTCCATATAAGGTTGGATGGTGGTGTGAGCTTCTGTCAAAGTAGGCATGTTGACTAGATTTGCAGGAATAGTTATTTTCTTGCCTGCAAAACCATCAAGAACAAGTGGGTAGGAGGTTGATATAACCAAGGGAAAGAGTGGTCCTTGGAAGTCCTAAGGATGTTTAACAAGATGGTTCAGATGCATTTTCAAAAATGCACAAGGGTTGAGAAAGGGAGGCATTCAAAAAGGTGATGTTGGAATTAGATTCCAGACTTGGCCAAATTTGGCAGATTTAGGGATTTTGACTAGAGTATGAGAGGGGATGTTTCTGATGGGGTGCAAGGTACCCAAGCATCATCAAGTGGATTATGTTTAAGTGTAGATTTAGTAGGAAGGGTCCTTTCTTGATTTTTGGTCTTCATTGACTTGGAAGCTTCTAGAAGGGATCACTTCAGAATTGATCTAGTTAAGGGTTTTAGATGATCACCTAGTAGCTAGGGATTAGATCCAGATTTGTATTCTTGCTTAGGGTGTGGTGATCTGGAAACATCTTGATCCTAGTGATGAACTCCTAGAGTAGCTCATACTATCTCCTAAGCAGACAAATCAAGCAGCAGATCAAGGCAACTCATCTTACAAACAAATCAACTACTACTAGGGTTACCATCAAGCTTAGCTTGGGGTAAGGATGGGCAATTTTGAAAGGTTGGAGTTTTAATAGGGTAAGGGTCCTTGGTATCCCTACCAGGAGTAGAATTCAAAAGCTTTAGAAAGAGGTTTTCGGAAACCTAGAGATAAGAATAGTTGGAGGTTCTGTCCATCAAACATAAGGAGATTATAATAGGTTGTTCTCCGTGGTTTGATCAATAGAAGCTACTAAAATAGTTTGCTTGCAAAGGCTTCTTGGCTCAGGTTTTGAAATGCCAGAACATTTGAGAATATGGAAAATAAGGCAAGATATTTTTGGGAAGTAGCTTTTGTCAACTGGTATTAAGGTAAGGAGTACCTCATCTAATACACAATAATAATCATAAACATAGTCAAACAATAGGAAAAAACTTCATCACTAAACAAGAAAAAGTTTCTGTTCCCCCTGATTTTTGCATTCTGGACAACTAATCAGGGTTGCTGAATTTGGGATGTTACAGACCTTTCCCCCTTAAAAGAATCTCGTCCAGAGATTCAGGAGAGTAGGGTTAGGGGATTTTGAGTCAAGGTTAGCGCTACTGGTTTCAAGCGTGCTATCTTACGGATCCCATCTTGGAAAGTGACTACTCGGTCGGTGAAATTGAGCTTCAGTCTTCCGGGATGCACGGAGAGTTGACCAGAGTCCAGTTCCGACTGCGAGGGATGACCTTCTTTTCCTTACGGACTCTAAATCTCGAGGGCTTAGTCTGGGCAGACTATCTCGATGCTGAACTTCACGGAGTACTCATCGGAGGATGGAATCTACGGCTGCGAGCGCTTCTGTCTAAGGGTCCACAGCTCTTCCTTAGGGTCGTAGCGTATCCTATTTAACGATGTTAGGGTCAGGACTCCTGAGTTTGCTTTCGCGAAGGGTTACCCTATTTTTGTGGGAAGGACGCGGTCTTTCCCCCTTAGGATTTAAACTGGGGTATATCGGAGAGTTGACATAGTCCTTCCTTCTTGGAGTCGTGGATTGATGTTTTGAGGACTGTCGTCACTCTTTCTCTTAGAGATGGAAATCTTCTGATGATGTCCGTGAAGGTAGGTCCTATGGGGCTTATATACAACGATTTATCGCACTTAGCACGTTGAAGCCATCGGAGACTTACGCCCTCTAAGTGATTGGAACTGAGCGGTTAGCGATCCTGTGGTCCTTCGGAGGAGTTTTCAGCTGGAGTAGCAGAGGGATTTTGTAAAATCTTCAGTTAGTATCATTTCGGATACCCATGGGTTGTTGTTTGGCGGAAGACTTCGGATCCGGGGATATTTTTTGAAATATCTTTTGGTAAACAGTCTTTTGAAGATTGAGTGGAAAGACGCAGTCTTTCCTCCTTAGAGATTTACTAAGGTTCATCAAGAAGGGTGCGGATCATCTGTCTTGGAAGGCTAACTTGGTGTTAGTGGAAGGCTGTATCTTCTTGGGTCTTGAGCTGGGGTCTTTGATTGACGCCTTATTTTATTAACCTTGGCGGGGCTGGTTTCCTAATGCAGCCTTTAGGGTGGTTAGCTCAAGGTAAATTAGTGGTTTACAACTCTTCTTGATAGTGCTTCGTCCAGGTAGAGGCATCTAGTTTTAGAGGGGTTGTCGTCTCTTGAACACTTGGCGTTGTTCCTGCTCGAAGACGGAGTAGACTCGTTGTCTTCATGCTTCCTTATCATCTGGCTTCAGGGGTGGTTCTGACCTTCTAGGGAGGATCATTCTGCTAGTTTGGGTAGGGTCGAGTAGATTAGTTAGCCTCCTGAGGTGGTCAGAAGCTCTAATACACTAAAGGGTAGTGTGGTTAGGTCTTCACTTCTTGTCTTGGTTGACTTATTGGGTGGTTTCTGTGGATATTAAGGATCCTTCAGTGATTGACTTCCAGCTTCAATGGGATTCTTGCGGTAGTAAACTGAGGAACAAGGGAGTGTGGTGCTATTGACGGGTCTTGCGAGGTGAGTTTGATGAGGTATGTCGTCCTGCTGAGGTGAAATCTTTGAGTTGATTCTGACTTGACAATGTCGAACTCCTGGTTCTTGCGATGTTTTTACCCTCATATACTCTCGAGGTTAGTCTGGGTCTCATTACCGATAGCTAACACAGGGGTTTCCTGAGTTACTAGGTGGGTTATCGCTCCTCGAGTCTCATTTTTAAGGAGGTCAAGGCAAACCAGAACCTACAAACAAGACGAACAGAGCGAGGGGATCGCAATGTCCTCGGCAAACAACACACATCAAGCAACACAGGATGCACTTAGGCAAGCAAACACGGTCAAAGCTAGGGACCAAGGAGTTATCTACTCACGATGTAGGGGAATCCTATTCTTAGGACTATTGACCCTAGATAATCGTCTTTCTTCAGGTCGGGTCACTATCTTGCAGATGAAGTCTTCGTCGTATCTTGGATGTTTCTTGATAGTGCAACACCTGGTGTCTTCTGGTTAGGAGGATTCCGCTGGTAGAGCGCTATTGTAGTCTCCCTGTGTTTGCTGGTAGTTGCATGTCTTCATCTTGTTCTCATTGTCTTCACCAGGTTCTTGATCCTAGTTATTTAAAATCTGTAGGTTTGATGTTTGGACGAGAGTTAGAGGAAACAATTTTCGAAATCATTTACTTAGAGTAAGAGAAGAAGTAGAACTTTTTGAAACTCATTGAGAAACTAGTTTTCTAAATCCGGGGTTTTCAAAAATAAGTTTCCTGTCTAGCGACCATGCTAACTAAGGTTCTCCTACAGTCATGATGGCTCTGATACCAAGTCTGTGGGGGCCCCCGGATTAATCCTCCGAGAATCCATGTTATGCATACAACCATGATCCCATGATCAGTTAGTCGTGGCACATAACCGACAAGTATCATTACAACATCCGAGACATACCGAATTTACAAGACTTACATAAATGCCATTATGGCTACATCAATAATCAACAGCGGAACTTCATCAAGCGTAGAGCCCAATCCATGCGTTAACCTACAGGCAACTGACTCGAAGAATGTCCTAGCTCGCATAGTCGCCGACTTCACCTCTTCTTGATATCTGACCAAGTAAATAGCCAGGGACAATGCCAGTGAGTACTTTGAATGTACTCGCAAACCACCTTAAGAGAAATAATAATAGCAGGAAGATATGCAATATGGCTGTGGTAGTAGGAGGGCTCCAAGCGAGGTTCTTTTCTCAATTAGTTTCTCTTGTAGATATAGCATCTACATATCTTTGTTGAAAACCTTTGCAAAACATTTTGGAAACCTTTTTGAAAAGTTTTGGAAAACATCAGGACTAGGTCACCCATTTGTTCCGCCTTTACGGTCATCCCATGACCAAACTCCTTCCATCCCTTTCTGACCATCCCATGGTCAAAACAGGGATCCTTTTCGACCATCCCATGGTCAAAACATTTCCAAAGCCATTTCTTTTCAGAAATTCTTTTTGAAAACAAAACTAGCCCCGCTCTACAGCAACCTTCCCAACCATCCATTACCGCTGACGTGGCTATTCGAATAGATTTACACTCTGCAGAGGTTGTACACTTTACCCACACCATCCGGGTACACTACCCTGATCTTCACCGATCATGGGTCGAGTAACCGATCAAGACTCTCCGGATGCCCACTCCAATATAAGTGCGTACCCTATGAGTGTTAATCCCCTCAAAACCGGGACGTCGGGTACCGAGGACCAACCGGAGAGCATATTGCACGTCCCACATGGGCGCTTTCAATTAGGGGCTCATAGTAACGCGTGGAGGTTTGTAGACCCTTCGTTCCTTCTCCCGGTCAATGTCTCACATGGACCGTTGTCCAGAGAAGGCCCACCCTCCAGGGAGTTTCATCCCCTGTAGTAGTTGCGAGGCAGCTTATACCAGAATAGACAAACATCAAATCTAGCCCTGTCCCATACCAGAGTAATGTGGTTGCACGGGTTAATTGTTCTAGCAAAACTGCAAAGAACCGGGTGCGATTTTGTAAACCTTTTACCTCCATCTTTCCTTCATCATTTTGTAAAACAAAACCTTCTTTGTTTTCAACATCTCTTGGGAGGTCCCACCTCACCAAGGTTTTATCAAAAAACATTTGGTAAAACTTTTTCCGGGGGTCTTCCCATCCTATAGCTTTGCTTCGGCTAAATCGTGGTCTCCAAAGGGGTATGGTGGATATGCACCATCTACTCTACTAGGGACAATTAGGTATCACCAAGGGGGTTGTACTTAATAGTACAGAAGTGTAATAGTTCGGAGGATCCAAACCACTACCATATATATATACATCAACATAAAGTAAAACGATGTAGTTTTAATAAACAGTAGTTAAAACATGCATAAGTAAAACAGTAGGACAAGGATTATGAGCAAGAAGGTGGCTTGCCTGAGATCAGCAATATGGCAATATGTCCCTGGACTTCTTCTTAGAATACCCAATAATACCAATAAAAACCATCTTCTTCCGCTCTCCGATATAATCGCAACTATCTTCGATAGGGAAAACATGCAAACAAACAAAAGGGCACAATCAAAACAAGGCATACAATCACCAATACCATTCAGCAAACAAGCAATTGAATAACTCTAATTCAGCTTCAGTAGTTTTAGAGAGGAATTGGATTTAGGTGGTTGAGAGGGCCTTGGAGAAGGGGATGAAAATCCCTTAGGATTTATAGTCTAGAAACTACCTAAGAGATGGATTTTGGAACAAGACCATATTATGTATGATACCATTGTGTAAAAATGATACCAACAAATAGGTAGTGATAATATGAAACCAACAGAAGTGGTTTCACTAAATTATCAATTTCCATTGATTTATAATGATTTTTATAGTGAATAAGGCTCTAGTTTTAGGAAATAATTCACCAGAGAAGTTTTGGAGCTTCAAAAATTATTTCCTTGGATGGTTAGGTGGAGTTTGATGTACTTGTTCACTGAGAGTTGGAATCAAGTCAAGATAATTAACAGAATGCTCTTAGGAAATTCCCAAAGGCAGATCTGTAGTTGTTTTGTCTTTTTCACCAAATTTAATCTACAGAGGCTTTTGATATGAGGAAAAGGGAAATGGATAGGTATTGCAATTATCTCCCAGTACCAACTGGAATCACTCTTTTTGGAGTTGCAAGGCTACTGTAGTGATTTATCTAGTGAAAACACTAGGGACAGAAATGTTTAATTCACTAAAATTCATCAGAAGTCCAATAATTCTTGATCTCCTGGAATTTGGTAGTATGGAGTGTACCACATCCCGGAGAGTTGGAGTGAGGTCAAAACAACTCAAGGTTTGATCTGGGGAATTTTCTAAAGTGATATAGGGAGGTATTTTGTTATTTTTGCTAAGGTTAAACTACGGTTCACCTTGATAGGAGATAAATGCTAACTGCTAGGTGCAGTAATAACCTTTCAGGGGAAGTTTGTTTCATCCTATTTGAGCATGTATAGCTCACTATGGAATTTATTGATTGAAAATGACATTAAGGGTAGATTAATTCTCAGAGTTTGTACCCGTAATATTTTTCCAAGTTTCTGGTACTGCAAGATAGATAAATCATTAGGGAGTACTAAAAAATTTGGGGATGTCCAAAAACAGACATTTTTCATTTTTATACGGATTTATTTCTAGCAGCCTATTTTCTAGATCTAGATTAATTATTAAAAGAAATCAGGGAGTCGGGCTGGGTCTGTAACGAGATGGGCCTGGGGGAGCGAATTCGGCCCACTTGGGCGTCTCTCTGCACGGGACAGGATTCAAAAGGCTTGACAGGCAGGGCCCGCCCGTCAGTGACGGTGAGGCGCCGAAGCAGTATCGGCGATTGGTGGTCGTTCGATCTAATCGTGAGGGTGGGCTCTCCTCTGTCTTCTTCCTCTGGCCACGGGAGACAGAACCCAAACCCTAGCTGGGTCGGGAGAGCTACGGTGAGGCTTACCCGAGGCTTGTCAGTGACAGAGGAGTGGCGGAGGAGGCGCGGCGTGTGACTGCGAGTCCGGCAATGGGCGGCAAGACTCTGTTTTCCACCGGGACCTCTCTCGCACATGCGTGCCTGCGGAGCTCGCCTCGGTGCTCGCCGGAGCAGGCTCGGCACGGCATGCAGGTAGACCGAGATGCCCGGCCGTGTATGGAGAAGGTCATGAGGGCCGCAGGGTGAGGTTGCCGAGGTGGGAGATGCGCCGGGAAGGGGGAACACAGAGGATATGGTCCTTCTCGGACTCGAGATGGCTACGGCGGTTCCCTGGGTTCCTGCAGCAACAGAGGACATGGTAGGGTAGCTCAGAGGGAGGGAGGTCGAACATAGGGAACAAAGGAGGCTGGGGAAGGTTTGGGGTAGTCCATCTACTCGACCTTGCGAAGGAGACCGAGAGGAGAACTTCTTCTCCTCCATGGCGATGGGGAGCTCGGGATCTGGATCTAGAGCTCGGGGAGAGGGAGAGGGAGAGTGTGGATGCGAAATGAGGGAGCAGGGGCAGGGGTGAGAGCCTCTGGCCTCTTTATCTCGGGTTGGAGTGGCTCATGGTGGGCTAGGACCATGGATGGCTTGGAGGGATGGAGGTGACCATCCATTGGGTAGCAGGGGTGGTGGAGAGGTGACGTGGGGCCAAGGACACAACCAGAGAAGAGAGGGGAGGCGTGCTACAGCTTTTGTGACTTTAAGACCAAGATTTAATTTCCCTAGGCCTAGTCTCTCTCTCTCTCTTACTTCCAAAAGCAAGGGACAAGGGCTAGGGCAGAGATACAGTGCTTTGCTAAAGTGGAGGTCGACCAGGGGAGAGGGTGGGTGCTGTGGTGAAGCCTTGGACAAGTTTGAGGAATTTTTGAGTGGGTTTTTCTCTTAGTTTAGATTAATTTCAAATATTGGCCAAGGTATTAGTTATGAAGGAATTTCTCCAACCTGATCTTGGCAAGATGAGATAAAGATGCTGGTAGGTAGGTGAGGTCAAGATACACCTCCAAGAATTTATTTAGGATTTTTCTGAATATTTTTAGTTCACTTAAAATCCTTTATTCAAAAAGTGCAAAAGTAGTTTATAGAAGATCATTTGAAAATTTTACATTGGACAAGATTGGTTTTTGATGTGAGATGGTCCCAAATGTGAATACACACTTAGGGGAATTTTCCCAAGATTTATTGTGGCTTAAAAGTATTTAAAAGAATTATTATTCCATTTCAGCCATTTAAGAAAATGGGCAAAAAGAAATAATAAAGCTCTTCAAAAATATTTATTTTTGAAGTGGGAATATGGGGTATGATATGTGGACCTCAATTGAGCCAAAAGTTGGGGAAGTGTTTTGGCAAAAACCAAACTTTCCTTTATGGATTTTTTTTGGAGATTTTGTCTATTAAAGAGATTAATTAGATTTGGAGCCATAATAATTATGGATAATATTTGATAAATCTTTAAGATCAAGGTATATGATGTATACAAGATGTAGCAAGCATTTTCAACCTTGGGATTGGAGAATCCACGTTGATTTTGGTGAAAACTGGAGATTTAAGGATCTTGGGTAAGCTTGTTCTCCTGCCACCAAAACCTTGTTGGATCTTGGAGCTCAGATCTCCCCTTGGGGCATGGGGTATATGGATGGATATACCAAGTTATATAAATCAACATGGTATATAGTTTTGAGCTTGATCTTGCTTGAGTTCACCAAGACAGGCTTTCAAACTTTGAATAAAATAAGCCTGCCAAAACAGATTATCAACTATCCTTCAAAACCTTGTGGGTTTAAGAAGCACAAGGATCCACTTGGAGCAAGTGAAGTAGATATTGATAAACCTATATGATTAGAACACAACCATGCAAAGAGTTGGTCCATATAAGGTTGGATGGTGGTGTGAGCTTCTGTCAAAGTAGGCATGTTGACTAGATTTGCAGGAATAGTTATTTTCTTGCCTGCAAAACCATCAAGAACAAGTGGGTAGGAGGTTGATATAACCAAGGGAGAGAGTGGGCCTTGGTAGTACTCAGGATGGTTAACAAGATGGTTTAGATGCATTTTCAAAAATGCACAAGGGTTGAGAAAGGGAGGCATTCAAAAAGGTGATGTTGGAATTAGATTCCAGACTTGGCCAAATTTGGCAGATTTAGGGATTTTTAGTAGAGTATGAGAGGGGATGTTTTTGATGGGGTGCAAGGTACCCAAGCATCATCAAGTGGATTATTTTGAAGTGTAGATTTAGTAGGAAGGGTCCTTTCTTGATTTTTGGTCTTCATTGACTTGGAAGCTTCTAGAAGGGATCACTTTAGAATTGATCTGGTTAAGGGTTTTAGATGATCACCTAGTAGCTAAGGATTAGATCCAGCTTTGTATTCTTGCTTAGGGTGTGGTGATCTGGAAACATCTTGATCCTAGTGATGAGATCCTAGAGTAGCTCATACTATCTCCTAAGCAGACAAATCAAGCAGCAGATCAAGGCAACTCATCTTACAAACAAATCAACTACTACTAGGGTTACCATCAAGCTTAGATTGGGGTAAGGATGAGAAATTTTGAAAGGTTGGAGTTTGAATAGGGTAAGGGTCCTTGGTATCCCTACCAGGAGTAGAATTCAAAAGCTTTAGAAAGAGGTTTTGGGAAACCTAGAGATAAGAATAGTTGCAGGTTTTGTCCATCAAACATAAGGAGATTATAATAGGTTGTTCTCGATGGTTTGATCAATAGAAGCTACTAAAATAGTTTGCTTGCAAAGGCTTCTTGGATCAGGTTTTGAAATGCCAGAACATTTGAGAATACGGAAAATAAGCCAAGATATTTTGGGAAGTAGCTTTTGTCAACTGGTATTAAGGTAAGGAGTATATCATCTAATACACAATCATAATCATAAACATAGTCAAACAATAGGCAAACACTTCATCACTAAACAAGAAAAAGTTTTTGTTCCCCCTAATTTTTGCATTCTGGACAACTAACCAGGGTTGCTGAAATTGGGATGTTACAACAGTTGGCACCCACTGTGGGGCAAGTGAGCTTCGGATCTGCGTTCCGAGCAGAATCTGCAAGAATCGGAATCGGCGAGACTATCGCCGTTGGTCGCATCCTCTACGCCAGTGACGTCCCTCTCATCATCCTAGACGAGACTTGGATTCCGGCTAGGGAAGCCATGCCCACCTACACCATCATGTCTTTCGGTGAGATCGATGTTTACATCGGTTTCGCTGAACCTGCCCCACCCACCCCAATAGTGATGATAGAGGCAAAAGAAATTTCTGGGTCCCCTCTGTCCATGGAGGCGGCAGAGTTCTGGATCTCAGAAAACCCTAATCCAACCCAGCCCGCACCAGTTGCGAAGATAGTGGAGAAAGTTGAACCTGAGGCAGATCTCGTGGTACATGTCAGATCTGGAGTGGATCTCCCTAGCGAGTACGAATCCTAGATCGATCCACCTGTGGAGGTCGAAATCCAGGAAGAGCAAGAAGATAACTCTGGTTCTGGCTCTGATGACGCCAGGACGGATAGGCCCTTCCTGAGATACACATTAAGACGCATGATGATGCAAAACTCAGGCGTAGATGTAATCCTCGAGACCACCAGGCGTTTCGACGAAGCCTACTATGAAGACCGAAATTATCTCAGGAGGAGCACATCGCACTTTGTCGGATATGTGGGATCCGGATCCGGCTCTACTGATGCGGGAGACAACGCTGACTTTGTGCTAGAGGCGATCGGAACAAACACCGACTTACCCGCATCCTCGGATGACTCGATGACGTCGGTAGATTTCCGAAAGTTCTCCATGGAGTATGAAGAGGAGTATAACTCCAAAGCTGTAGAGGAAGGAGAAGCCATGGATGAAGGATCCGGGGAAAACTCTCCCAAAGCGCAGGATGACATGGATATCGGAGATAATCCCCAGGTCCAGATGTCCGAAAGTACCGATCAAAGCTGGACCCCGGGAAACGAACCCAAAGCCGTCTTTGCTACCGGCGCTGCCAAGAAGGCAAAGAAGAAGAACAAGAAGAACAAGAAGAACAAAACCCCGGCAAAAGACCCTCCAGCAGAGGAGGTGATTGCCGAGGAATGTGAGGAAGACTCGGATGGAGCACTTATCCCAGATGAGCCCAAAGAAGAGTCGGTGGATGGACACGTGATCACTGAAGGTGCACATAAACTCATCGATGCTACATTAACCACACCTATTCCTATAGCTGCAGAACTTATTGCTGAAGAGCTAGACGAAAGGGCCCAGCCTAGAAGCGCGTCGCCAAATACTCCTCGATGGAGCCAAAAACCTTGAGGAAGAAAAGAAACGCATTGCAACTGCGGAGAAGTACAACTCTAGGCAACATCAGAAGACCAGGAAACGTCATACTCATGACGACCAATTCCCGTAGATTCACAAAGTCCTCTTTGGAGGAGAACATGGGATGCCTCGACGCGACAACAACGGGGATTGGGTGTATCCAACACCAGTGCAAAACACCGTTGCGGCTCGAGAAATCCTATCTACTAATCCAGGCCCAGAGCAGACCCGATTGGGAATTAAACTACTCAACAAGGGTCTGGAGCAGCAAAAGGTCGCCCTATCTGGAAGCCAAAAACTGGTCTCCCATTTTGACCAATGTCACACGGATTCGGCCTGGAATGATGTAAGGCCCCAACGTGTTCCGGAACAACATCATCATTCCGACTGTCGGGAAGACAACTACTCAAGAACCGGATCTTCAGGACAGCACCACAAAGCTACACATGACTGGCGTAATGTTACCCCAGTTGCGGAGCAAGAGGCAATTGCTGCACTAAATCCGAAGAATCCTCCCCGGCGAGAGTCGAAGGATCACAGGGAAGAAGATAAAGAGAAACGTCGGGAGGAGGACCGACAAATAATGCCACCTCCTAGACATGCAAGCCGTCCGGCTGACGGGCGAAGGAACGATGGACATTGTGCCGAGTCAAGCCGGCAGGGGGCTCGTTGTAATGAAGATCCTCCCCAGAACCAGAATAATGACGCTCCGGACGGAGGCCGATGAACAACCGGAAACAATCCAGCTGCTCCTCCCTCTCCACCAGGTAGCCATCACAACGGTTCCCAAGGAGGCCAAGGAGGGTGTCGCGGTGGAGGAGGCGGTGGCAGAAGCTGAAGTCCGGCTCCAAGGCACCGCAGCCACAGCCGTCATTCAGGACAATCTTTATCCCCAAGTCACGCAAGGCTCAGGATCAATTCCAACATAGAAGCGCGGCGCTACAAAAACGATGATATATACGTGGGCCCAAAGTGCTTCGGACGACGCATAAGAGCTACAAAATTCCTGGAAGGATTTGCTATCTCAAGACATATTCAAGCCTACGACGGTATAGGTCAGCCAAATACTTGGCTCCAGGATTTCTTCCAGGCTTGCTGTATCACCAAACACGGAAACAGCTTGGTCGCAACCCGATATCTCCCACTCATGTTGCGGAACACGGCACGATCATGGCTCAATGAACTTCCGGAGAACACCATCCACAACTGGTATGACACGCAAAGTGCATTCTTTCAGAATTTCGAAGGCACATACCGGATGCCCTATATGGTCAGGGACCTACATCGTTGCACCCAGAAAGCCAGAGAAACTTGCTGGGATTATGTCAGACGATGGATCGACACAAAGAAGTCCTGTGAGGGAGTAAATGACCAAACTGCGATTGAAGCTTTCATTGCAGGACTCCCAATTGATCTACTACGTCATCGCTTGAAGTGTGACAAGGTCACTGATTTGGGAGAGATGATAGAAACAACAAGCAAGTATGCAGATGCTGACGACGATGCAGAGGGATTACTGAACGCCCTAGCTGTGCCATAGTCGGCAAAACAACCAAAGCAGCAAGCTTAGAAGCGCAAGAACACCTCGGAAGAAAAACCCAACGTGGAAACAGCAGTGGTCACTGCCACTTTTGGGTCTGGAGGACGAGGAGGACGCCGCGGTGGCCGTGGATGCGGTCGTGGGACATCAAGAGTCCAGGGTAGAGGAGCCAGCAGCCCGACAAAACCTACTCCTGGGCCGACATTGCCAATAACCCATGTGTGCATCACCTACATGCCAATGGGGGCTCGTCCAACACAAACACCGAGTGTCGTTTCAATGACGACATCAAGAAAGACGATACCGCGGGCTACAGGGCCAAGCGCAAGAAGGGAAAGAAGAATCCCAAAAAAGATAAGGAGACCAAGGATGATTCCGACATGGAGGAAGCTGATGCTTCAAATCCCAAGCCGGAAGGGAAAAAGAACTTCCCGACAAAGAAGGACACTTATGTCACCTTCCTTGGATCTCAACCAGCAAAGGTCAAGAAAGCAGTTCTACATGAGCTCAATGCAAAAGGTCCGGCTGTCCCTCGATTTTTGGATTGGTCGGAAGTGGCAATCACCTTTGACCGTGCTGATCATCCGCATAATTGCACATACGAGGAAAATACGCCTTAGTCATCAATCCACTTATTGACGGCTATGGCTTATCCAAGACTCCCATGGACGGTGGTAGTAGCATTAATATTCTGTATGTCGAAACGCTACACCGGATGAAGATCTCGGAGACCCAGCTGAACTACAACTCTGTGATCTTTCACGGAGTTGTCCCAGGAAGACAAGCAAATTCCCTAGGGGAAATCACTTTGGATGTTACCTTTGGAACTCCAAAGAACTACCGGACGGAAGCACTTTCCTTCGAAGTGGTCCCGTTCAAGAGCGCATACCACGCTATATTCAGACGTCCGGCTTACTGGGCTTTTATGGCTCGTCCATGTTACATTTACAATACGATGAAAATTCCAGGCCCCAACAACGTGATCACCATCAGGGGAGACCCAAAGAAAGCGCGAGAGTGCGAGGATGGAAATGCCGCCTTTGTTGAAGCCGTGCTACACGCCTAGGAGTACCAGGAGATCAAGAAGAGCATAGATCCGTCCGAGATGCCCACAATGAAGAAGGAGGTGATAAAGCCGAGTCCGGAGTTCAAGGCATCAGAAGAGACGAAAAAGACGCTGTTGAAGGATGATGACCCCTCCAAGGTGACCCAGATAGGCATAGGCCTAGATAGCGCATAGGAAAACGTGCTCGTCAAGTTCCTCCAAGCAAATCAAGATATCTTTGCATGGCAGCCATCTGATATGACCAGAGTACCTAGGGAACTTGCCGAGCACTCTTTAAATGTACACCCGAACGCTAAATCCATCAAACAGTCCCTACAACATTTTGGCGATGAAAAGCGTAAGGCAATAGCTAAGGAACTAGCATGGCTCGAGTTAGCCAAATTCATAGAAGAGGTCATCCACACTGAGTGGTCGACCAATCCTATAATGGTCACTAAAAAGGACACCACAGATTTAAGGATGTGTGTTGATTATACTGCCTTGAACAAGGCTTGTCCCAAAGATCCGTTTGCTCTGCCTAGGATTGATCAAGTTATCGATTCTATGACAGGATCAGAACTCCTATGTTTTCTCGACGCATATTCCGGTTATCACCATCCGGATGAAGGAGTCTGACAAAGTCAAAACTTCATTCATAACCCCCTTCAGAACCTTCTTTTTTGATACGATGCCCTTTGGGATGAAGAACCCAGGAGCTACGTACAAACACACAATGCAGCATTGCCTCCACGATCAAATCGGATGCAATGTACATGCATATGTGGATGATATTGCGGTGATGTCCAAAAAGAAGGAAACCTTGATTTCCGACTTGGAGGAAACGTTCACCAATCTACGAAAATACAACATAATGCTTAATCCGAAGAAATGCTTCTTTGGAATCCCAGCCAAAAAATTGTTAGGTTTTCTCAAGGTTATACTCAACATTTCTAGGCCGACTCGCCTAAAGGACGTACAAAGACTAACTGGTTGCATTGCCGCAGTCAGTCGGTTTGTAAGCCGGCTTGGTGAAAGAGCCGCACCACTATACAAACTCCTGAAAAAGACCAAGAATTTTGTGTGGACCGACGAAGCTGAAGCTGCACTACAAGACCTGAAAGCAGTACTGTCATCTGCTCCCATCCTTGCAGCACCGGAACCACAGGAACCGATGTTGCTCTATCTTGCTGCGCAAACAAAGTCGTCAGTGTCATCATGGTGGTGGAGAGACCGGAGGAAAATCAGGAACACTTGGTGAAGCGTCCGACTTACTATCTCAGCGAGGTCTTAACAGAATCAAAATAGCGGTATCCACACTATCAAAAGCTGACTTACAGTGTGTTCTTAGCATCTCGTAAACTACGACATTATTTTCAGGAACATCCAATTACCATGGTGAGCACAGCTCCCATGAGAGATATAATCAACAAAAGTGACGCCACAGGACACGTCGCCAAACGGGGCATAGAGCTCTCAGCTTTTGATATTGAGTACAAACCTCGTACAACAATCAAATCCCAAATCCTCGCTGACTTTGTCACTGATTGGACAGAGACAGCAGAGAGTATGACCCTGCCAGAGTCGGAATACTAGACCTTGCATTTTGACGGGTCTAAAGCGCTCGGGGGCTAGCGTGGTGCTCAAGTCACCCCAAGGTGATAAACTTTATGTATTGCAGATACACTTCACGGCAACAAACAACATTGCTGAGTATGAAGCATTGCTGCATGGAATCTGGATTGCTAAGGATATCGGCATCCGACGATTAATGTGTTATGGAGATTTGGATCTTGTTGCACAACAAGTGTCGGATATCTGTAAGGCAAATAAACACATGGCAGCGTATAGGGCTGTCGTGGATGAACTATCTAAACCATTTGAAGGGTTTGAAGTTCAACACATCCCTCGAACAGAGAATGAGGAAGAAGATGCACTATCTCGACTAGGCTCTGCCCGGAAAAAAGTCCCGGATGGCGCTTTTTTAGAGCACCTCAAAGTTCCCTCTATAAAGGGAGTGGACGAGGAACATCCGACCAAATCCGACTCACCTTTAGTAGCAGTTCTGGCTATGATTCCCAGCTGGACTCAACCCTATCTTAATTTCTTGAAAGACAGAAAATTACCCGAAGACGAAGTTCTGAGCCGACAGATCGTCCGTAGAGCAAAATCCTTTACAATAATTAGTGGTGAGCTCTATTAACAGAGTGCATTTGGGGTCTTTCAGCGCTGTGTATCTCCAGAAGAAGGAGTGGAAATCTTACGAGAGATCCACGAAGGCTAGTGTGGTCACCATGCTGCAGCTAAATCTTTAGTGGCAAAAGCTTTCCGACACGGTTTTTTCTGGCTTATAGCCAAGGCAGATGCCAAACGGCTGGTCAAGATGTGCAAGGGCTGCCAAAAGTATGCCAAACAAGCTCACATTCTGGCTGATCAGCTACGAACAATACCTATAACATGGCCTTTTGCAGTCTGGGGGATTGACATGGTAGGACCGTTTAAACGGGCTCCAAGTGGATTTACACACCTCTTAGTGATGGTGGATAAATTTACCAAATGGATTGAGGCTAAACGCTTCACTAGTTGTGATGGAGCAACAGCCAGAAGATTTGTTGAGGATGTTATAATCCGATACGGTTATCCGCATAGCATTATCACGGACAATGGGAGTAACTTTTCTATGGGAGAGCTTGCCGAATTCTGCAATGAACAAAATATCCAGCTTGACATTGCGTCAGTTGCACATCCACAAGCTAATGGACAATTCGAAAGAGCAAATGGTTTAATCTTACAGGGCCTAAAACTGAGGCTCTAAGCACCACTACGACGTGCTGCGAGGGCTTGGGCAGAGGAATTACCTTCTGTAATGTGGAGTTTGCGAACAACTCCAGACAGGTCAACTGGATACACACCTTTCTTCTTGGTCTATGGCGCAGAAGTAGTTCTTCCTAGTGATTTGATTCACACTTCTCCTAGAGTGGCCGTGTATATTGAGGAGGATGCCAAAATTTCTTGACAAAATGATCTCGACTTAGTCGAAGAAGTTCGCGTCGTTGCTGAAATGAGATGAACAGCCTATCATCAGAAGTTACGCAAGTATCATAGCCAGAGAGTCAGAAACCGATCTTTCAATAATGGCGATTTGGTTCTCCGGCTTGTGCAGCAAAGAAAGCACAAACTTTCCCCAATATGGGAAGGGCCATTTTTAGTTAGTCGAGTATTACACAATGGTTCATACTACCTAACTGATATGCGACCAGTCAAAGAAATACCTGCTACTAAGAAGAGAAAGAGAGTTGGAGGCAGTACAAATCCGGATGAGTTAGACAGACCATGGAATATTGCTCAGCTACGTCCCTTTTATTCTTAGTTTACTTTTCTTTGTAATCATATATGTGTACATGTTCAATGATAAATAAAGTCTTGGTTCCCTCAATATCTTTCTGAGAAGTTTTTACCATCTTATTTAAGAATGGTCATATCATTGTCAAAAATCCCAGAATACTTGAAAGTACTTTATGATCATGTTTGTTCTAGTTTAGATTTCCGATTCTAAACTTGCTACCTTTGGGTATAAATCTAAATTTTCTAGTCTATACTTTGGTTATTTGTCTGATTGCTGGATGCGGGTATTTTCAGAGTAGTGAATTGTTGGTACTGGAAGCCAGCTTTGTTTCCGAGTTTAAACTGGTTTAGCAATTGAGCTCCATTGCTCGGCAAAGTTTCCGTGCTGAAAGTTAGCCGGCTCACGAAAGGGACGAGGCAGAAAGCCAGATAAACGATAAGTGCAGACAAAAAATACAAGTGCTTATGTAAAAATTTCAGGCACATAATATCAAAGCCAAAAGTGCTGAATAGATAAATTAAAACTTAGCACTAGCAAAAGTATTGTACTACTTATTTACAAACCCAAATTGTTTTTCAGAATAACACATTGTTCTTCTGATATTATATGATGCAGGAGGAGAGGTAGGAGCTGTCGACTCGCTGGATACATCAGCCTCGACTTGATAACATTCCGAGATGTTCAAATCCGATATGGTTTGATCATCGTCGGAAACTTCAGCCATTTCTTTGGAAGGCGGAGACGGCGTGTCCACGCGGGTGAAGAAGGGAGTTCGTAGCTGGTCAAATCAGCTACATGGCACCCATATCCGGCATAGGAGTCCATGATGGCCTTGATGTCTTGCTCCTGTCCGTCTTTGTTCACCTTGCAGTACCCTCTGGTTACTTGCCAGATCTCCATGTTTCCATGGTGGCTCATAACCATGGTGAGAGCGTTTTGCGCTGCGGTTCGCGCGTAGGACATGTTCTAGTCCTGAACAAGCTGTGGCATATCCTTGGCCTTGTCTCGCAGCTCAAAACCGGACATGCTATGCATATCCGGAACCTTGAGAACTTCGCAAATGTCTTCGTGAGATTGGCGGAAGTCATGAAGAAAATCACCGACTTGGGTAAGCCGGTGGGTGCGAGGCTCGGCAGAGGCAGAGTCCATCAAGTTCAGAGGACCTTCGCGTATAATGCAAAGTTTAAGTCAAAAACCCAGACTCTAAAAGAGTTGGAAGATACAGAAAAAATCAAAGAAAGGGAAACATACCAAAGATGACATCGTCGACTTTGGCCTTCTCTTCGCGAAGACTCTAGAGTTCAGCTCGGAGCGCCTCGGAAATGTCTTTTTCTCTGAATAACTCGTGGTTGAGATCCGAGATATTCTTATCTTGAAGCGCAATCTTGCGATCACGCTCATCGGTGGCCATAGAGGTGGACTCGAGAATTTGAGCAATGCTCTTCTCATGATCTGCCTTGAACTTATCCATCTCTTGGCGAAGTTCTTTGTTCTCCACCACCAAGGTCTTAAGATTCTCGGCCTCTTCGATCATAGCGCAGGACTGTTTTACTAGTGCTGTAAGTCAAAAAATAACAACAGTTCAACAAAAAATTCGACTATGAAACAAAAAGACAAGGTTTGAGTTTCGAAATGTTTACCTTCGGCTTCATCCTTGGAAACCTTCAGCTGTGCATTTTCAAGTTGGATAGCTCTGATCTCTTTCCGCTTGTTGCAGATATTTTTTAATAATTCCTGGTTATACAAATTAACTTTCTATAAGTCAGAATACCCAGAGTCAGAAGTCTACTAAAGACTCGGGCTAATATTGTAACTAATATCAGCACGAGCCTTGGGGGCTACACTAATTCATTATTTGGCATCCTAAGTAAGCATAAACCCGGATTTGACAATCCAACTTCATGCTTGGGGGCTAGAGGATAGGATATAAAGTAACATAAAGGAAAAAGTGAGTTGGAATTCTGACTTACATGTTGTTCATGTGTGAGCTTGCTCAAGCACATGTTCACTTCAGTTGTAACCTTCTCGGCATGGGTGAGCGAGATCACTGGTGGAGGTGGTAACACGCCAGCTCTCAGTCCCTCGTCGCAAAGGCGGACCTGTTCAAGAAGTTCGGAGTACTTGACGTTCTCCGCTTCTTGTGCTTCTTCTTTGACAGAAAGATTTCGGCTTTCCAAGCATTGTCGGGCCAACCACTGGATTTCCTCCGCAGATTTCCGAGACAGGCCAAGTTTGCAAGTCCCGGATTACTTAGGAGATTGTCGGCAAAGATTTCTGCTGAGGGATCATTACCCAAAGAGGGTTCACCCTTATCAACAACAGAGTCACTCATGGTGACATCGATTTGCGACTCAAGGATCACGAGCTCTGCTGTTTGAGCCAGATCTTCTACAACAGTCGGAGATCGAGTAATCTCTGGTGCTGCAGAAGGCTGAGGAGCGGGAGTCGGAGGAGCCACGGTAGGACAAGCTAGTTTGAGCTTCGACTGGCACAGAGGCTTCAAGGCAGCTTCCTTCCCCTTTCCCTTGATGAGATGTTTAGCTCTGAGAAGATAATAGAAGAAAGAACATTACATCTCAGAAGGAATTACAGGCAAAATACAAAGACCTTGTGAGGAAAGACTACCTTTTCACAACGGGCACTTATTTGGTGCCGATGGCCAATGTCAGAGCCTTGCGTTTCCGAGGAACGACATCCGGCATTGGGACCAACTCACCCTCGTCCTGAGAAAACTCAGGAGGGTATCCCTCGATAGGAGCGAACTCCGACTTGGGGAGGTCAGCAAGCTAAAAAGAAAAAATAATCTCAGTATTGCAAAGATAACATATAGATGAGCACGAAAAAATAGTTACTGATGAAGTTTACCAGCACAAGAGGATCTTCCGCTGTATGCATGTCCAGGGATAGCTCCAGAATCTTCCTCTCGATCCGCTCCCTTATCAACCATTTGATTTGGCATACATAATCTTTCGGCTTTAAGGTCTTGGAGCTTATGCAGAGGGAGTCATTCTTTGACGACGTGATGGAGTGCATAAGTCGATCTCCGTGATGTTGTAGGGGTTGAATCCAGCGTGCCACCTAGCAGTGAACTAAGTCGGACCCTTTCAGGCCCTTGTGCTTCATCAGGTATTCGATCCGTCTCTTGGAGAGAAACAGATCGTCACTGAGAGTCGGAGCGGCCTCGTCCCAAGACTCTTGAGGCGTGGCAGCTCCATCGATGAAAGCCAGCAAAGCAGTATCTTTGCCGGGACCGGGGATATCCTTGTGGTAGAAAAAGGTGGACGACCATTGTTTGACCGAATCACTTGCCATGATCCGGGGATAAACGCGCTCACGCCTAACCAAAAAACTAATAGTACCGGTAATATAAGGATTACCGGCAGTAATGGAATTTCTCTGGACATGGAAATAGTACCGGAAAATAGTGAGGCTCGGCCTAATGCCGAGATACCCCTCGCACAAAGAGGCGTACACACTCATCTCTAAGATGGAGTTCGGGGGGAGATGGTGGAGATGAACACCATAATGATCCATAACCTCGGAAAAGAATTTTGATGGAGGAAAGGGAAGACCTCTGTCAAGGTGAGTGCTCGACAAGACTTGGATTCTGGCAAGGGAGGCCGTGACTGCCTACACAATCATGTCTTTTGGCGAGATCGATGTTTACATCAGTTTCGCTGAACCTGCCCAACCCACCCCAGTGGTGATGATAGAGGTAGAAGAATTTTCTGGGTCCCCTTTGTCCGTGGAGGCGACAGAGTTCCGGATCTCAGAAAACCCTAATCCCACCCAGCCCACACCAGTTGCGGAGATAGTGGAGAAACCCGAACCTGAAGAAGACCTAGCGGTCAACGTCGAATCTGGAGTGGATCTCCCCGGAGGAGCCGAATCCCAGATCGACCCACCTGTGGAAGTCAAAATCCAGGAGGAGCACATCAACGACACTGATTCCGGCTCTGATGATGCCGGAACAGACATGCCTTTCCTAAGGTACACACTATGACGTATGATACTGCAAGGCGAAAGCGCAAATGCAATCCTCGAGACCATCCAAAGTTTCGATATGGCTGATCGCAAAAGCCGCAGGTACCTCAGGAGGCACGTGTCGCACTTCGTCGGATACGTGGGATCCAGATCCGGCTCTGCCAATGCTGGAGAAAAGACTGACTCAGTGCTGGAGGCAATCGGAACAAACGCCGACGTAGCCGCATCCTCGGATGAGTCGATGACGTCAGCAGATTTCCAAAAGTTCTCCACGGAATATGAAGAGGAGTATAACTCCAAAGCTACAGAAGAAGGAGAAGCCATGGATGAAGGATCCGGGGAACACTCTCCCAAAACGCAGGATGACATGGACGTCGGAGATAATCCCGAGGTCCAAATGTCCAAAAGTACCGACCAGAGCTTGACTCCGGGAAACGGACCCAAAGCCGTCTTTGCTACTGGCGCTGCCAAGAAGGCAAAGAAGAAGAACAAGAAAAACAAAAGCCCGGCAAAATACCCTCTGACAGAGGAGGTGATTGCCGAGGAATACGAAGAAGACTCAGATGGAGGACTTATCCCAGACGAGCTGAAAAAAGAAGCATCGGTGGATGGACACGTGATCACTGAAGGTGCGCGTAAACTCATCGATGCCGCATTAACCACACCTATCCCTACAGCTGCAGAACTTATTGCAGATGAGCTGGACGAAAGGGCACAAGCCCTAGAAGCGCGTCGTCAACAACTCCTCGATGAAGCCAAAAACATCGAGGTGGAGAAGAAACGCATGTCGAACAAGGAGTACATGTCTCATATGCATCAGAAGACACAGAAGCGTCACATAGATGACAGGCAATTCCCACGTGTCCGTGCCGTCCTTTTTGGAGATGAGATGGGGAAGCCACGGAAAGATAGCAACAGAGATTGGGTATACCCAACACCAGTACAAAATACCGTGGCAGCCCGAGAAATTCTATCGGCTAATCCAGGACCAGAGGAGATCCGTTTGGGTATCAAGCTACTCAACAAGGGACTGGAGCAGCAAAAGGTCGCCCTGCCCGGAAGTCAAAAACTGGTCTCAGATGCTGACCAATGTCGCACAGATCCGGCATGGGCTGGCGTAAGATCCCACTATGTCCGGGCGCAGTATCATGACCCCGAACATAGGGAAGACAACTATTCAAGAACCGGATCTTCAGGACAACATCACATAACTTTGCGTAACTAGAGCAACGTCGCCCCAGCGGCCAAGAAAGACACCATCGCTGCCCTAAATCCGACAAACCCTCCCCGACGAGAATCTAAGGATCGAAGGGGAGAAGATAAAGAAAAACGTCGGGAGGAGGATCGTCAGAGAATGCCACCTCCTAGACATGAGAACCGTCCGGCTGAGCCTCCCCATGGTGGGAATGACGGATGAAGAAACGATGGAAACCATGCCGGTACAAGCCGGCAGGGGGCTCGTCGTAGTCAAGCTGCTCCACCCTCTCCACCAAACAGTCATCACAACGGCTCCCATGGAGGACATGTAGGACGACATGGCGGAGGAGGTGGTGGCAGAAGCCGAAGTCCGGCTCCATGGCACCGCAGCCATAGCCGACATTCGGGACGATCTCTATCCCCGAATGATGCAAGGCACAGGATCAACTCCAACATAGAGGCTCGGCGCTATGAAAACGATGACGTGTACGTGGGCCCAAAGTGCTTCGCTCCACGCATCAGAGCTACAAAATTCCCCGAAGGATTTGCTATCTCAAGACATATCCAAGCCTACAACGGCATTGCTCGGCCAGACACCTGGTTATAGGATTTCTTCCAAGCTTGCTGTATCGCCAAAGGCGGAAACAGCTTGGTCGCAACCCGATATCTCCCACTTATGTTGCGGAAGATGGCACGATCATGGCTCAATGAACTTCCGGCAAACACCATCCATAACTGGTATGATTTACAAAGCGCGTTCTTTTGGAATTTCGAAGGCACATATCGGAGGCCCTGTACGGTTGGAGACCTACAGCGTTGCACCCAGAAAGCCGGAGAAACTTGCCGGGATTACCTCGGACGATGGCTCGACACCAAGAACTCCTGCGAAGGAGTAAATGATCAAACTGCGATTGAAGCTTTCATCGCAGGTCTCCCTATTGGTTTACTACGCCATCGCTTGAAGTGTGACAAGGTTACCGATTTGGGAGAGATGATAGAAACAGCGAGCAAGTATGCAGATGCTGACGACGATGCAGAAGGACTACTCAATGCCCTAGTTGTGCCTCAGTCGGCAAAACAACCAAAGCAACAAGCTCAAAAGCGCAAAAACACCTCGGAAGAAAAACCCAACGCGGAAACAGCGATAGTTACTACTGTTTCCGGGTCTGGAGGACGAGGAGGACATGGCGGAGGCCGCGGGCGTGGCCGTGGGACATCAAGGGTCCAAGGTAGAGGAGAACAACAACCAGGCAAAACCTACTCTTGGGCCGACATTGCCAATAACCCATGTGTGCATCACCTAGACGCCAATGGGGGCTCGTCCCACACCAACGCTGAATGTCGTTTCAATGACGACATCAAAAGAGATGACACCGCGGGCTACAAAGCTAAGCGGAAGAAGGGAATGAAAAATCCGTAAAAAGACAAGGAGACCAAGGAAGATTCCGACATGGAGGAAGCTGATGCTTCAAATACCAAGTCGGACGGGAAGAAGACTTTTCCCACCAAGAAGGACACTTATGTCACCTTCCTCGGATCTCAACCAGCAAAGGTCAAGAAAGCAGTTCTACACGAGCTCAATGCAATAGTTCCGGCTGTCCCTCGGTATTTGGACTGGTCGGAAGTGGCAATCACATTTGACCGCGATGATCATCCGCCTAAGTTACACAGGCGAGGAAAATACGCCTTAATCGTCAACCCACTTATTGACGGTTATGGTTTCTCCAAGACCCTCATGGACGGTGGTAGCAGCATCAATATTCTCTATGTCGAAACGCTACGTCGGATGAAGATCTCGGAAACCAAGCTAAACCATAGCTCTATGATTTTTCACGGAGTTGTCCCAGTAAGACAAGCTAATTCCCTGGGACGGATCACTTTGGATGTTACCTTTGGAACTCCAAAGAATTATCGGACGGAGGCACTTTCCTTCGAAGTGGTCCCGTTCAAGAGCGCATACCATGCTATATTCGGACGTCCGGCTTACTGGGCTTTTATGGCTCGTCCGTGTTACATTTACAATATGATCAAAATTCTAGGTCCCAACAGCGTGATCACCATCAGGGGAGACCCGAAGAAAGCGCGAGAGTGCAAGGATGGAAATGCCGCCTTTGCTGAAGCCGTGCTGCACGCCCAGGAGTACCCGAAGATCAAGAAGAGCATAGATCCGTCCGAGATGCCCGCAACGAAGAAGGAGGTTACCAAGCCTAATCCGGAGTTCAAGGCATCAGAAGAGACAAAGAAAGCACCGTTGAAGGATGATGACCCCTCCAAGGTGACCCAGATAGGCGTAGGCCTAGATAGCACATAGGAAAGCGCGCTCGTCAAGTTCCTCCAAGCAAATCAAGATATCTTCGCATGGCAGCCATCTGACGTGAACGGAGTACCTAGGGAACTTGCCGAGCACTCTCTAAATGTAAACCCGAACGCTAAACCCGCCAAACAGTCTTTACGACGGTTTGGCAACAAAAAGCGTAAGGCAATAGCTAAGGAACTAGCACGGCTCGAGTTAGCCGGATTCATAGAAGAGGTCATCCACACTGAGTGGTCGGCCAATCCTGTAATGGTCCCTAAAAAGGACACCACTGATTTAAGGATGTGTGTTGATTATACTGCCTTGAACAAGGCTTGTCCAAAAGATCCGTTCGCTCTGCCTAGAATTGATCAAGTTACTACGGCAGGCTCGGAACTCCTTTGTTTTCTCGACGCATATTCCGGTTATCACCAAATCCGGATGAAGGAATCTGAAAAAATCAAAACTTCATTCATAACCATCTTTGGAATCTTCTGTTTTGTTACGATGCCCTTTGGGCTGAAGAACGCAGGAGCTACGTACCAGCGCACGATGCAGCGTTGCCTCCACGACCAACTCGGACGCAATGTACATGCATACGTGGATGATATCGCGGTGATGTCCAAAAAGAAGGAAACACTCATTTCCGACTTGGAGGAAACATTCGCCAATCTACGAAAATACAATATCATGCTTAACCCGAAGAAATGCTTCTTTGGAATACCAGCCGGAAAATTGTTAGGTTTCATAGTGTCTCAAAGAGGCATAGAGGTGAACCGCGACAAAATCAAGGCTATCCTCAATATTTCCAGGCCAACTCGCCTGAAGGACGTACAAAGATTAACTGGTTGCATTGCTGCGGCCAGTCGATTTGTAAGCCGGCTTGGTGAAAGAGCCGCACCATTATACAAACTCATGTAGAAGACCAAAGATTTTGTCTGGACTGACAAAGCTAAAGCTGCACTGCAAGACCTAAAGAAAGTACTCTCATCTGCTCCTATCCTCGCAGCGCTGGATCCTCAAGAACCGATGTTGCTTTATATTGCTGCGACAAATAAGGTCGTTAGTATCGTCATGGTGGTGGAGAGACCAGAGGAAAATCAGGAACACTTGGTGCAGCATCCGACTTACTTTGTCAGCGAGGTCTTGACAGAATCAAAACAGCGATATCCACACTATCAAAAGTTGGCTTACGGTGTTTTCCTAGCATCTCGTAAGTTACGATACTATTTTCAGGAGCATCCAATTACCGTGGTGAGCAAAGCTCCCATGAGAGACATAATCAACAATAGCGACGCCACGGGACGTGTCGCCAAATGGGGTATAGAGCTCTCATCTTTCGATATTGAGTATAAACCTCAGACAACAATCAAATCCCAGATCCTTGCCGACTTTGTCGCTGATTGGACAGAGATGAAGGAGAACATGGTCCTCCCTGAGTCGGAATACTGGACCCTCTTTTTCGATGGGTCTAAGGCTCGAGGGGGCTCGGGGGCTAGCGTGGTGCTCAAATCACCCCAAGGAGATAAACTATTATACGTGTTGCAGATCCACTTCACAGCGACAAACAATATTGCCGAGTATGAAGCACTGCTGCACGGAATCCGGATTGCCAAGGATATTGGCATCCGAAGTTTGATGTGTTACGGAGATTCGGATCTTGTTGCTTAGCAAGTCACGGATATTTGTAATGCAAATAAGCACATGGCAGCATATAAAGCCGTCGTGGATGATCTATCTAAATCGTTCGAAGGGTTTGAAGTTCAACACATCCCTCGAGCAAAAAATGAGGAAGCAGATGCACTATCCTGAATAGGCTCTATGCGGAAAGAGGTCCCGGATGGCGCATTTTTAGAGCACCTCAAAGTTCCCTCGATAAAGGGAGTAGATGAGGAATATCCGACCAAATCCGACTCACCTTTAATAGCGGTTCTGGCTATAATTCCCAGCTGGACTCAACCCTACCTTGATTATTTGGTAGATGGCAAATTACCTATCCGACGAGAAAAAGCCTATACTATTGTTAAGCGTGAGCTCCATAAACGGAGTGTTTCTGGGGGTTTTCAGCGCTGTGTATCTCCGGAAGAAGGAGTGGAAATCTTAAGGGAAATCCACGAAGGCGAGTGTGGTCACCACGCTGCAGCCAAATCTTTAGTGGCAAAAGCTTTTCGACATGGATTTTTCTGGCTTACAGCTCAGGCAGATGCCAAACGATTAGTCAAGACATGCAAAGGCTGCCAAAAGTACGCCAAGTAAGCTCATGTTCCGGCTGATCAGTTGCGAACAATACCTATAACATGGCCTTTTGCGGTCTGGGGGCTTGATATGGTAGGACCCTTTAAACGAGCTCCGAGTGGATTTACCCACCTCTTAGTGATGGTGGATAAATTCACCAAGTGGATCGAGGCTAAACCTGTCACTAGTTGTGATGGAGCAACAACCAAAAGATTTGTCGAGGATGTTATAATCCGGTATGGTTATCCGCATAGCATTATCACGGACAATGGGAGTAACTTTTCTATGGGAGAACTGGCCGAATTCTGCGATGAGCAAAATATCTGGCTTGACATTGCGTCAGTCGCACATCCACAGGCTAACGGACAAGTCGAAAGAGCAAATGGTTTAATTCTGCAAGGCCTGAAACCAAGACTCGAAGCACCACTACGATGTGCTGCGGGGGCTTGGGCAGAAGAATTACCTTCTGTAATTTGGAGTTTACGAACAACTCCAAACAGGTCAACAGGATACACACCTTTCTTCTTGGTCTATGGCACAGAAGCAGTTCTTCCTAGTGATTTAATTCATACTTCTCCTATAGTGGCCGCGTATATCGAAGAGGATGCCGAGATTTCTCGACAAAATGATCTCGACTTAGTCGAAGAAGTTCGCGTCGTTGCTGAAATGAGATCTGACCTATCGGCCAAGTTATGCAAGTATCATAGCGAGAGTCCGAAATAGATCTTTCAATAAAGGTGATTTGGTTCTCCGACGTGCAACAAAGAAAGCACAAACTTTCCTCAGTATGGGAAGGGTCCTTTTTAGTTAGTCGAGTATTGCACAATGGATCGTACTACTTAACTGACATGAGGCCAGTCAAAGAAAGACCTGCTACTAAGAAGAGAAAGAGAGCCGGAGGCAGTACAAATCCGGATGAGTTAGACAGACCATGGAATATTGCTCAGCTACGTCCCTTTTATTCTTAGTTTATCCTTCTTTGTAAGCATACATATGTACATGTTCTGTGAGAAATAAAAGTTTTGGTTGCCTCAAGTTTTTTCTGAGAAGTTCTTAGACCATTCTTATTTCCGAATGATCATGTCATAGTCGAAAATCCCAGAATGCTTGAAAGTACTTTATGCTCATGTTCGTTCTGGTCTAGATTTCCGATTCTAAAAACTGCTACCTTCGGGTATAACTCTAAAAATTTCTAGTCTTTACTTTGGTTATTTATCTGATTGCCGGATGCGGGCATTTTCCGAGTAGTGAATTGTTGGTACTGGAAGCCGGCTTTGTTTCCGAGTCTAAACTGGTTTAGCAATTGAGCTTCGTTGCTCGGCAAAGTTTCCGGCTGAAGGTTTAGCCGGCTCACAAAAGGGACGAGGCGGAAAGCTAGATAAATGATAAGTCGAGATGAAAAATATAAGTGCTTGTGAAAACATTTCAGGCACACAAAAAAAAGTCTAAGGACAAAAGTGCTGAATAGATAAAAAACTTAACACTAGCAAAAAGTCATAGTACTTAATATTTACAAACGCATCATGTTCTTTCACAGAATAATACATAAGTTTGTGGTCTATGATGCAGGAGGAGATGAAGGATCTACGGGCTCGCTGGTCACTCCGCCTTGATATCGTTCCGAGATATCCGCATCCGAGTTGGTGTGTTCATTGTCGGAAACTTCTTCGGCTTCTTCTGCAGGAGGAGGCGGAGTATCCACGCGGGTGAAGAAGGGGACCTCATAGCTGGTCAGGTCAGCTACGTGGCACCCATATCCGGCACAGGAGTGCATGATGGCTTGAAGGTCCTGCTCCTGGCCGTCTTCGTCTACCTTGCAGTACCCTTTGGTCACTTGCCATATATCCATGTTTCCATGGTGGCTCATGACCATGGAGAGAGCGTTCTGCGCAGCAGTCCGCGTGTAGGACATGTTCTAGTCCCGAACAAGCTGCGGCATCTCCTTGGCCCTATCCCGCACCTCAAAATCCGACATGCTTGGCATGTCCGGAATCCTGAGAGACTCGCCAATGTCCTCAAGGGACTGGCGGAAGTCATGAAGAAGATGACCGATTTGGGTAAGCCGGTGAGTGCGGGGCTCGGACGAGGAAGAGTCCGTCAACTTTAGAGGACCTATACACAAAACAAGTCAAGAAAAAACCGACATTGATAAAAGTCAAAGAAAAGATAAGTCAGAGAGGTGGAACGTAAAAAAAAATGACGTCGTCAATCTTGGTCTTCTCCTCCCGGAGACTCTAGAGTTCAGCCCGGAGCGCCTGGGAGATGTCCTTCTCTCTGCCAAGCTCATTCTTGAGGTCCGAGATAACTTTATCTTGAGCGGCAATCTTGCGATCGCGCTCTTCAGTGGCCATGGAGGAGGATTCCAGGACTTGAGCTATGCTCATTTCATGATCCGCTTTGAGCTTATCCAGCTCTTGGCGAAGTCCCTTGTTTTCCACCACCAGGGTTTTGAGGTTCTCGGCCTCTTCAATCATAGCGATGGATTGTTTCACCAACGCTGTAAGACAAAAAGAACAACAGTTCAGAAAAATTCGACATAGAAAAAGCAAAAGACAAGGTTTGAATCTCGAAATGTTTACCTTCGGCTTCATCCTTGGCTACCTTGATCTCAGCATTTTTAAGCCGAAGAGCTTTGATTTCTCTCCGCCTATCACAGACATTGGTCCATAATTCCTGGTTATAGGAACATACTTTCTGTAAGTCAGAATACCCAAAGTCAGAAAGCTACTTAAGACTCGGGCTAATATTTTTTGCTAAACATCAGCACGAGCCTTGGGGGCTACACTAGTTCGTTCTTTGGCATCCTAATGAAAGCATAAACTCGGATTCTATATCCTACTTCATGCTTGGGGGCTAGAGGATATGATATAACATAATGTAAAAACAAGAGTTGGAATTCCGACTTAAATATTGCTCGCGGGAGAATTTGTCTAAACACGCGTTCACTTCAGCTGCCACCTTCTCGGCGAGAGTAAGAGGGATCACTGGGGCTATTGGAAGCTCGCCAGTCCTGATCCTCTCGTCGCGAAGGCGGACTTGAGTGAGAAGGTCAGAGAAATTGACGTCCTCTGCTTCTTGCGCCTCCTCTTCGGGGGATAGATGGCTTTTGTCTAGGACTTGCCTAGCTAGCCGCTGGATCTCCTCTGCAGATTTCTGGGTCAGGCCAAACTTGGCAAGACCCGGATTGTTGAGGAAGTTTTCGGCAAAGACTTCAGCCGAGGATCATTACCCGAAGAGGGTTCACCCTTATCTTGACCTGACGCACCCACAGTGGTGTCAGTTTGCGACCCAAGGATCGTAGGCTCTGTTTGAGGAGCCGGATCTTCTGCAGCATCCGATGAGATAACCGGAGTTGCAGAAGGTTGAGGGGCCGGAGTCGAAGGAGCTACGGCAGGTGAAGCTATGGCAAGCTTCATCTGACGTAAGGGCTTCGAAGAAATCCCTTTCCCCTTGCCCTTGATGATCGATTTTGCTCTGAGAAGATAACAAAGTCGGAAATGTTACATCTCGGAAAGAAGTTTAAGTAAAGCACAAAGACGGAAAAGTTGTGACGGAAATGATACCTCTTCATGACAGGCACCTCCTTTGTGCCAACCGCTACTGTCGGAGCTTTGCACTTCTTGAGTGCAAGATCAGGCAGTGGAACTACTTCCACCTCCTGAGAGAACTCCGGAGGGTATCCTTCGAGCGGAGCAAGTTCCGACTCGGGGATGTCAGCAAGCTGAAAATAAGAAAACATATCAGTATTGCAATATAACTCAAAGATAGAAACACATAAAAGATGTGATGGTAAAAGCTTACCGGCACCACGGGGTTTTCTGCCGTGTGCATGTCCAGAGAAACCTCTGGAATCCGCCTCTCGATCCGCTCCTTGATCAGCCACTTGATTTGGCTTATGTAGCCTTGAGTGGTGTAGGCCTTGGGGCTGATGCGGAGGGAGTCGGTCAGAGAAGACGTGACGGAGTGCATCAGTCTATCCCAGTAGTGCTTGAAGTGGCTGGATCCGCGTGAGACCCAAAGATGGACCAAGTCGGATCCCTTCAGACCATTGTGCTTGATCAGATATTCGATCCGCCTCTTAGCGAGGATCAGATCATCTGTGAGAGCCGGAGCAGCCTCATCCCAGGAAGGTTGGGCCGTGGCGGCTCCATCAACAAAAACTGGCAAAGCAGTATCTTTGCCGGGAGCTGGAATATCTCTATGGTAGAAAAAAGTGGCTGGCCATTGTTTGACTGAGTCACTAGCAGAAATTTTGGGATATGCCCGGTCTCGTCTAAGAGAAAAACTAATGGTGCCGGTGATGTAAGGAACACCGGAAGTGATGGAATTCCTCCGGACATGAAAGTAAAACCGGAAGAGAAGCAAACTCGTCCTAATGCCGAGAAATCCCTCGCAAAGCGCAGCGTATGCGCTCATTTCTAGAAGAGAATTGGGAGGAAGATTGTGGAGTTGAACTCCATAGTGATCTATTACCTCGGAGAAGAACTCCGAAGGAGGAAAAGACAGACCTCGGTCCAGATGAGTTCTGAAGTGGACTCGCTTGCCCTTGTGTGGGTTGGGGACGGTTTCGCCAGAGCCGCTCCGCCAGTCACCGGCGACGAGCAGCCCCTCCTTCTCCACGTTCTTGAGGCCTGCTTCGTCGAGAGCATAGGGGATCCAGATTCCCCTATAGCTTTCCTTCTTCGCTGCAGCTTCCGCCTTCGCCGCCAAGCCAGTGGAAGAAGATGATGAAGCCATTTTTCTCCGGTGAGAAAGTGACCTTAAAGGGGCGGTGCTGGGAGTTTCTGTGGGGGAAGGACGAGGAGGCTCTATGCGCGCAGGAGGATTGGGAAGGAAGGAAACGGCAAAGGACTGGTGGAAAGGAGAAGAAGAAATCTGAACCCCTTATATCCACCTACCTACGCCAAGATTCGTGCAACGCTACAGTGCAACCGCCACGCGTCGTGGAAAGAACTGGGAAGGACCCGCGCGATGATTGCGTCGCCTCGATCTCCATGCATGCATTGAAACGGCGCCTCGGTTCCGCAGACCACGGACCCACCAACGGTCGTGCTGACAGAACGCCTGTCAGATGACGTGACTTGACCATGCTTGTGTCAGGTGGCGTTAGAGACCAAGTTCCGGCTTAGTTTAAAAACAAGCTGGAAAATCCGAGTGACCAACTAAAAGGTCCGACTTATTTTTTAAGACCCGGATCGTATCTTTTGTTGTGAAGTTTCAGGAACCCTTCAAGATTCTGCAAGCCGAAGATCAAGCTAGACGATGATAAATCCGACTCTGGATCTTGGAGGCCTCCGAGGGTTGCTGTTGGGGATATACTTTCTGGGTATCCTCACAGTTCCTCACTGACCAGGGTGGCCCACTTAGGGTTAGAGCTTTGCTTCACGGGCGGCCAGTCAGGGAGAAAGACGGAGTCCAATCCGGCTACGGGAAGGCCCAGAAGACTTACCGACTTAGGCCCATAATGTTACTTGTAGTTCAAGATGTACTCTGTAACCGACTCTTGGTCGTAGCCGGATAGGTCTCTCCTGTAAACCCTAGGCCGGATATCTATATAAGCCGTCCTAGGGAGAGCCTTTAGGGCACCCAATACTTTAGACCCTCAACTCGCACAGGCGAAACCCTTGTAACCCATATTCCGGCTCTGCCGTATTACAGGATTGCTAGCAGGAGTAGGATCCGTCCAAAGCCGGCGGATTCGAACCTGGGTAAACTTGTGTGCTCACCGTCCGAGAACACCGTACGTCTCACACCCCTCTCTTCCGCACGCCTCGAGGACCCCCTCATGGCGTACTTGTCATCAATCCGACGACAACGGTGGCTCTCTCTCTCTCTACCGCCGCAGTTGTCGCCACTGCCGCTGCCGCTGCCACTAAGCCGGAGGATGATGAGGAAGCCATTCTATCCGGTGCTCCGTGACCTTAGATGGGTGGCGCTGGAGGTGTTTTTGCGGGGAGCAGTGGAGCGCTAGGTTCGTGGGAGGCGTAGAGGAGAAGGAAATGGCGCTGAGAACTGGTGAAGAAGATTGGATAGAAATCCACACCACTTATATCCATCAGGCGCGTTAAGATTCATGTAAATGCTACAGTAAGACTGCCACGCATCGTGGAAAGGACGGGGAAACCTCCGCACGATGATTACGCTGCCTCGATCTCCACGCACGCATTGAAACAACTCCTCGGTTCCGTGAAAGGCAGACCCACCAAAGGTCGTGCTGACAGGAAATGTCTGTTAGTGACGTGACTTGACCATGACTGGTGTCAGGCTACGTCAGAGACCAAGTTCCGGCTTAGTTTGAAATTCGAGCTGGAAATCTGAATAACTGTACTGATAGGTCTGACTTATTTTGAGACCTGGATCGTATCTTTGGTTTTGAAGTTTCAGGAACCCTTCAAGATTCTGCAAGCCGAAGATCAAGCTAGATGATGATGAATCCGACTTTGGATCTTAGAGACTTCCGGGGGCTGCTGTTGGGGATATACTTTCCGGGTATCCTCACAGTTCCTCATTGACCAAGGTGGCCCACTTCGGTTTAGAGCTTTGCTTCACGGGCGTCCCAGTCAGGGAGAAGATACAGAGTCCAGTCCAGCTACGAGAAGGCCTAGAAGACTTACCGACATAGGCCCATAGTGTTACTTGTAGTTCAAGATGTACTCTGTAACCGACTCTTAGTCGTAGCCGGATAGATCTCTCCTGTAAACCCTAGGCCGGATATCTATATAAGCCGTCCTAGGGAGAGCCTTTAGGGCACCTACTCTCACAATAGTCTACAATCTCAAGTCACACAGGCGAAACCCTTGTAACCCATATTCCGGCTCTGTCGTATTATTGGATTGCTAGCAGGAGTAGGATCCATCCAAAGCCGGTGGATTCGAACCTGGGTAGACTTGTGTGCTCACCGCCCTGGAATACCGTACATCTCACACCCCTCTCTTCCACACGCCTCGAGGACCCCCTCATGGCGTATTTGTCATCAATCCGATGAAAGGAATGGAACACACATGCAATGACACTGGTGGATCCATGTGGTTTAGGAAAATAACACACATGCAATGACTCTCGTGGATCCATGTTGTTTAGGAAAGGAACACACATGCAATGGCATCCATGTGGTTTAGGAACGGAACACACATGCAATGACTCTTGTGGTGGTTTAGCAAAGGAAGACACATGCAATGACTATGGTGGTGGTTTAAGAAAAGAACACACATGCAATGACTGTGGTGGTGGTTTAGGAAAGTAAGACACATGCAATGACTCTGGTGGTGGTTTAGGAAAATAACACACATGCAATGACTCAGGTGGATCCATGTGGTTTAGGAAAGGAACACACATGCAATGACTCTAGTGGATCAATGTGGTTTAGGAAAGGAGCACACATTCAATGACTCTAGTGGTGGTTTAGGAAAAGAACACATATTCAATGAATATGGTAGTGGTTTAGGAAAGGAAAACACATACAATGACTCTAGTGGTGGTTTAGGAAAACAACACACATGCAATGACTCTGGTGGTGGTTTAGGAAAAGAACGCACATGCAATGACTCTGGTGGATCAATGTGGTTTAGGAAAAGAACACACATGCAATGACTCTAGTGGTGGTTTAGGAAAGGAAGACACATGCAATGACTCTGGTGGTGGTTTAGGAAAATAACACACATGCAATGACTCTGTTGGCTCCATGTGGTTTAGGAAAGGAACACACATGAAATGACTCTGCTGGATCAATGTGCTTTAGAAAAGGAACACACATGCAATGACTCTAGTGGTGTTTAGGAAAAGAACAAACATGCAATGGCTCTAATAGTGGTTTCGGAAAAGAAGACACATGCAATGACACTGGTGGTGGTTTAGGAAAGGAACACACATGCAATGACTCTGGTGGATCAATGTGGTTTAGGAAAGGAACACACATGCAGTGACTCTAGTGGTTGTTAAGGAAAAGAACACACATGCAATGACTCTGGTGGTGGTTTAGAAAAAGAAGACAGATGCAATGACTCTGGTGGTGGTTTAGGGAAAGAACACACATGCAATGACTCTGGAGGTAGTTTAGGAAAGGAAGACATGCAAAGACACTAGTGGTGGTGGTTTAGGAAAATCACACACATGCCATAATGGTGATGGTGGTTTAGGAAAAGAACACACATGCAATGACTCTGGTGGTTGTTTAGGAAAGGAAGACACATGCAATGACTATGGTGGTGGTTCAGAAAAACAACACACATGCAATTACTCTCATGGTGGTTTAGGAAAGGCCCACATATCAATGACACTGGTGGATCCATGTGGTTTAGGAAAATAACACATATGCAAAGACTCTAGTGGTGGTTTAGGAAAGAAAGACACATGCAATGACATCCATGTGGTTTAGGAAAGGAACACACATGTAATGACTCTGTTGGTGGTTTAGGAAAGGAAGACACATGCAATGACTCTGGTGGATCCATGATGTTTAAGAAAGGAACACACATGCAATGAATCTGGTGGATCAATGTGGTTTAGCAAAGGAACACACATGCAATGACTCTAGTGGTGGTTTAGGAAAAGAACACACATGCAATGACTCTAGTGGTGGTTTAGAAAAGGAAGACACATGCAATGACCCTGGTGGTGGTTTAGGGAAAGAACACACATGCAATGACTCTAGTGGTAGTTTAGGAAAGGAAGACACATGCAAACACACTGGTGGTGTTTTAGGAAGAGAACACGCATGCAATTACTCTAGTGGTGATTTAGGAAAAGAACACACATGCAATGACTCTATGGTGGTTTAGGAAAAGAAGACACATGCAATGACTCTGTTGGTGGTTTAGGAAAAGAACACACATGCAATGACTATGGTTGTGGTTTAGGAAAGAGAAGACACATGCAATGACTCTAGTGGTGGTTTGGCAAAAATAACACACATGCAATGACTCTGGTGGATCCATGTGGTTTAGGAAAAGAAGACACATGCAATGACTCTTGTGGTGGTTTAGGAAAGGAAGACACATGCAATGACTCTGCTGGTGGTTTAGGAAAGGAACACACATGCAATGACTCTGGTGGATCAATGTGGTTTAGGAAAGGAACACACATGCAATGACTCTAGTGGTGGTTTAGGAAAAGAACGCACATGCAATGACTCTGGTGGTGGTTTAGAAAAAGAAGACACATGCAATGACTCTGGTGGTTTTTAGGGAAAGAACACACATGCAATGACTCTGGTGGTGGTTTAGGAAAGGAAGACAGATGCAATGACACTGGTGGTGGTTTAGGAAAAGAACACACATGCAATGACGGTGATCGTGGTCTAGAAAAAGAACACACATGCAATGACTCTGGTGGTTGTTTAGGAAAGGAAGACACATGAAATCATTACGGTGGTGGTTTAGGAAAGAAACACACATGCAATTACTCTCGTGGTGGTTTAGGAAAGGACAACACATCCAATGACACTTGTGGATCCATGTGGTTTAGGAAAATAACACACATGCAAATACTCTAGTGGTGGTTTAGGAAAGAAAGACACATGCAATGACATCCATGTGGTTTAGGAAAGGAACACACATGCAATGACTCTGGTGGTGGTTTAGGAAAGAAGACACATGCAACGACTCTGGTGGATCAATGTGGTTTAGGAAAGAAACACACATGCAATGAGTCAGGTGGTGGTTTAGGAAAGGAAAACACATGCAATGACACTGGATCCATGTGGTTTAGGGAAAGAACACACATGCAATGACTCTAGTGGTGGTTTAGGAAAGGAAGACACATGCAATGACTCTGGTGGTGGTTTAAGAAAGGAACACACATGCAATGACTCTGGTGGATCAATGTGGTTTCGGAAAGGAACACACATGCAATGACTCTAGTGGTGGTTTAGGAAAGGAAGACACATGCAATGACTCTAGTGGTGGTTTAGGAATATAACACACATGCAATGACTCTGGTGGTGGTTTAGGAAAAGAAGACACATCCATCTGGTGGATCCATGTGGGTTAGGAAAAGAAGACACATGCATTGACTCTAGTGGTGGTTTAGGAAAGGAAGACACATGCAATGACTCTGGTGGTGGTTTAGGAAAATAACACACATGCAATGACTCTGTTGGCTCCATGTGGTTTAGGAAAGGAACACACATGAAATGACTCTGCTGGATCAATGTGCTTTAGAAAAGGAACACACATGCAATGACTCTAGTGGTGTTTAGGAAAAGAACAAACATGCAATGGCTCTAATAGTGGTTTCGGAAAAGAAGACACATGCAATGACACTGGTGGTGGTTTAGGAAAGGAACACACATGCAATGACTCTGGTGGATCAATGTGGTTTAGGAAAGGAACACACATGCAGTGACTCTAGTGGTTGTTAAGGAAAAGAACACACATGCAATGACTCTGGTGGTGGTTTAGAAAAAGAAGACAGATGCAATGACTCTGGTGGTGGTTTAGGGAAAGAACACACATGCAATGACTCTGGAGGTAGTTTAGGAAAGGAAGACATGCAAAGACACTAGTGGTGGTGGTTTAGGAAAATCACACACATGCCATAATGGTGATGGTGGTTTAGGAAAAGAACACACATGCAATGACTCTGGTGGTTGTTTAGGAAAGGAAGACACATGCAATGACTATGGTGGTGGTTCAGAAAAACAACACACATGCAATTACTCTCATGGTGGTTTAGGAAAGGCCCACATATCAATGACACTGGTGGATCCATGTGGTTTAGGAAAATAACACATATGCAAAGACTCTAGTGGTGGTTTAGGAAAGAAAGACACATGCAATGACATCCATGTGGTTTAGGAAAGGAACACACATGTAATGACTCTGTTGGTGGTTTAGGAAAGGAAGACACATGCAATGACTCTGGTGGATCCATGATGTTTAAGAAAGGAACACACATGCAATGAATCTGGTGGATCAATGTGGTTTAGCAAAGGAACACACATGCAATGACTCTAGTGGTGGTTTAGGAAAAGAACACACATGCAATGACTCTAGTGGTGGTTTAGAAAAGGAAGACACATGCAATGACCCTGGTGGTGGTTTAGGGAAAGAACACACATGCAATGACTCTAGTGGTAGTTTAGGAAAGGAAGACACATGCAAACACACTGGTGGTGTTTTAGGAAGAGAACACGCATGCAATTACTCTAGTGGTGATTTAGGAAAAGAACACACATGCAATGACTCTATGGTGGTTTAGGAAAAGAAGACACATGCAATGACTCTGTTGGTGGTTTAGGAAAAGAACACACATGCAATGACTATGGTTGTGGTTTAGGAAAGAGAAGACACATGCAATGACTCTAGTGGTGGTTTGGCAAAAATAACACACATGCAATGACTCTGGTGGATCCATGTGGTTTAGGAAAAGAAGACACATGCAATGACTCTTGTGGTGGTTTAGGAAAGGAAGACACATGCAATGACTCTGCTGGTGGTTTAGGAAAGGAACACACATGCAATGACTCTGGTGGATCAATGTGGTTTAGGAAAGGAACACACATGCAATGACTCTAGTGGTGGTTTAGGAAAAGAACGCACATGCAATGACTCTGGTGGTGGTTTAGAAAAAGAAGACACATGCAATGACTCTGGTGGTTTTTAGGGAAAGAACACATGCAATGACTCGTGGTGGTTTAGGAAAGGAAGACAGATGCAATGACACTGGTGGTGGTTTAGGAAAAGAACACACATGCAATGACGGTGATCGTGGTCTAGAAAAAGAACACACATGCAATGACTCTGGTGGTTGTTTAGGAAAGGAAGACACATGAAATCATTACGGTGGTGGTTTAGGAAAGAAACACACATGCAATTACTCTCGTGGTGGTTTAGGAAAGGACAACACATCCAATGACACTTGTGGATCCATGTGGTTTAGGAAAATAACACACATGCAAATACTCTAGTGGTGGTTTAGGAAAGAAAGACACATGCAATGACATCCATGTGGTTTAGGAAAGGAACACACATGCAATGACTCTGGTGGTGGTTTAGGAAAGAAGACACATGCAACGACTCTGGTGGATCAATGTGGTTTAGGAAAGAAACACACATGCAATGAGTCAGGTGGTGGTTTAGGAAAGGAAAACACATGCAATGACACTGGATCCATGTGGTTTAGGGAAAGAACACACATGCAATGACTCTAGTGGTGGTTTAGGAAAGGAAGACACATGCAATGACTCTGGTGGTGGTTTAAGAAAGGAACACACATGCAATGACTCTGGTGGATCAATGTGGTTTCGGAAAGGAACACACATGCAATGACTCTAGTGGTGGTTTAGGAAAGGAAGACACATGCAATGACTCTAGTGGTGGTTTAGGAATATAACACACATGCAATGACTCTGGTGGTGGTTTAGGAAAAGAAGACACATCCATCTGGTGGATCCATGTGGGTTAGGATAAGAAGACACATGCATTGACTCTAGTGGTGGTTTAGGAAAGGAATACACATGCAATGGCATCCATGTGGTTTAGGAAAGGAACAGACATGCCATGACTCTGTTGGTGGTTTAGGAAAGGAAGAGACATGAAATGACTTTCGTGGATCAATCTTGTTTATGAAAGGAGCACACATGCAATGACTCTAGTGGTGGTTTAGGAAAAGATAACACATGCAATGACTCTAGTGGTGGTTTAAAAAAGGAACACACATGCAATGACACTGGTGGTTGTTTAGGAAAGGAACACACATGCAATGACTCTGCTGGATCAATGTGGTTTAGGAAAGGAACACACATGCAGTGACTCTAGTGGTTGTTAAGGAAAAGAACACACATGCAATGACTCTGGTGGTGGTTTAGACAAAGAAGACACATGCAATGACTCTGGTGGTGGTTTAGGGAAATAACACACATGCAATGACTCTGGAGGTAGTTTAGGAAAGGAAGACATGCAAAGACACTGGTGGTGGTGGTTTAGGAAAAGCACACACATGCAATGACGGTGATCGTGGTCTACAAAAAGAACACAAATGCAATGACTCTGGTGGTTGTTTAGGAAAGGAAGACACATGCAATGACTATGGTGGTGGTTCAGAAAAACAACACACATGCAATTACTCTCATGGTGGTTTAGGAAAGGCCAAAATATCAATGACACTGGTGGATCCATGTGGTTTAGGGAAATAACACATATGCAAAGACTCTAGTGGTGGTTTAGGAAAGAAAGACACATGCAATGACATCCATGTAGTTTAGGGAAGGAACACACATGTAATGACTCTGTTGGTGGTTTAGGAAAGGAAGACACATGCAATGACTCTGGTGGATCCATGATGTTTAAGAAAGGAACACACATGCAATGAATCTGGTGGATCAATCTGGTTTAGCAAAGGAACACACATGCAATGACTCTAGTGGTGGTTTAGGAAAAGAACACACATGCAATGACTCTAGTGGTGGTTTAGAAAAGGAAGACACATGCAATGACCCTGGTGGTGGTTTAGGGAAAGAACACACATGCAATGACTCTAGTGGTAGTTTAGGAAAGGAAGACACATGCAAACACACTGGTGGTGTTTTAGGAAAATAACACGCATGCAATTACTCTAGTGGTGATTTAGGAAAAGAACACACAAGCAATGACTCTGGTGGTGGTTTAGGAAAAGAAGACACATGCAATGACTCTGGTGGTGGTTTAGGAAAAGAACACACATGCAATGACTATGGTTGTGGTTTAGGAAAAGAAGACACATGCAATGACTCTGGTGGTGGTTTAGCAAAAATAACACACATGCAATGACTCTGGTGGATCCATGTGGTTTAGGAAAAGAAGACACATGCAATGACTCTAGTGGTGGTTTAGGAAAGGAAGACACATGCAATGACTCTGCTGGTGGTTTAGGAAAGGAACACACATGCAATGACTCTGGTGGATCAATGTGGTTTAGGAAAGGAACACACATGCAATGACTCTAGTGGTGGTTTAGGAAAAGAATGCACATGCAATGACTCTGGTGGTGGTTTAGAAAAAGAAGACACATGCAATGACTCTGGTGGTTTTTAGGGAAAGAACACACATGCAATGACTCTGGTGGTGGTTTAGGAAAGGAAGACAGATGCAATGACACTGGTGGTTGTTTAGGAAAGGAAGACACATGCAATCACTACGGTGGTGGTTTAGGAAAGAAACACACATGCAATTACTCTCGTGGTGGTTTAGGAAAGGATAACACATCCAATGACACTGCTGGATCCATGTGGTTTAGGAAAATAACACACATGCAAATACTCTAGTGGTGGTTTAGAAAAGAAAGACACATGCAATGACATCCATGTGGTTTAGGAAAGGAACACACATGCAATGACTCTGGTGGTGGTTTAGGAAAGAAGACACATGCAACGACTCTGGTGGATCAATGTGGTTTAGGAAAGAAACACACATGCAGTGAGTCAGGTGGTGGTTTAGGAAAGGAAGACACATGCAATGACACTGGATCCATGTGGTTTAGGGAAAGAACACACATGCAATGACTCTAGTGGTGGTTTAGGAAAGGAAGACACATGCAATGACTCTGGTGGTGGTTTAGGAAAGGAACACACATGCAATGACTCTGGTGGATCAATGTGGTTTTGGAAAGGAACACACATGCAATGACTCTAGTGGTGGTTTAGGAAAGGAAGACACATGCAATGACTCTAGTGGTGGTTTAGGAATATAACACACATGCAATGACTCTGGTGGTGGTTTAGGAAAAGAAGACACATCCATCTGGTGGATCCATGTGGTTTAGGATAAGAAGACACATGCATTGACTCTAGTGGTGGTTTAGGAAAGGAATACACATGCAATGGCATCCATGTGGTTTAGGAAAGGAACAGACATGCCATGACTCTGTTGGTGGTTTAGGAAAGGAAGACACATGAAATGACTCAGGTGGATCAATGTGGTTTAGGAAAGGAACACACATGCAGTGACTCTAGTGGTTGTTAAGGAAAAGAACACACATGCAATGACTCTGGTGGTGGTTTAGAAAAAGAAGACACATGCAATGCCTCTGGTGGTGGTTTAGGGAAAGAACACACATGCAATGACTCTGGGGGTAGTTTAGGAAAGGAAGACATGCAAAGACACTGGTGGTGGTGGTTTAGGAAAATCACACACATTCAATGATGGTGATGTTGGTTTAGGAAAAGAACACACATGCAATGACTCTAGTGGTGGTTTAGGAAAAGAACACACATGCAATGACTCTGGTGGTGGTTTAGAAAAAGAAGACACATGCAATGACCCTGGTGGTGGTTTAGGGAAAGAACACACATGCAATGACTCTAGTGGTAGTTTAGGAAAGGAAGACACATGCAAACACACGGGTGGTGTTTTAGGAAAAGAACACGCATGCAATTACTCTAGTGGTGATTTAGGAAAATAACACACATGCAATGACTCTGGTGGTGGTTTAGGAAAACAAGACACATGCAATGACTCTGGTGGTGGTTTAGGAAAAGAACAAACATGCAATGACTCTGGTTGTGGTTTAGGAAAACAAGACACATGCAATGACTCTGGTGGTGGTTTAGGAAAATAACACACATGCAATGACTCTGGTGGATCCATGTGGTTTAGGAAAAGAAGACATATGCAATGACTCTAGTGGTGGTTTAGGAAAGGAAGACACATGCAATGACTCTGCTGGTGATTTAGGAAAGGAACACACATGCAATGACTCTGGTAGATCAATGTGGTTTAGGAAAGGAACACACATGCAATGACTCTTGTGGTGGTTTGGGAAAAGAACGCACATGCAATGACTCTGGTGGTGGTTTAGAAAAAGAAGACACATGCAATGACTCTGGTGGTTTTTAGGGAAAGAACACACATGCAATGACTCTGGTGGTGGTTTAGGAAAGGAAGACAGATGCAATGACACTGGTGGTGGTTTAGGAAAAGAACACACATGCAATGAAGGGTGATCGTGGTCTAGAAAAAGAACACACATGCAATGACTCTGGTGGTTGTTTAGGAAAGTAAGACACATGCAATCACTACGGTGGTGGTTTAGGAAAGAAACACACATGCAATTACTCTCGTGGTGGTTTAGGAAAGGACCACACATCCAATGACACTGGTGGATCCATGTGGTTTAGGAAAATAACACACATGCAAATACTCTAGTGGTGGTTTAGGAAAGAAAGACACATGCAATGACATCCATGTGGTTTAGGAAAGGAACACACATGCAATGACTCTGGTGGTTGTTTAGGAAAGGAAGACACATGCAACGACTCTGGTGGATCAATGTGGTTTAGGAAAGAAACACACATGCAATGAGTCTGGTGGTGGTTTAGGAAAGGAAGACACATGCAATGACACTGGATCCATGTGGTTTAGGGAAAGAACACACATGCAATGACTCTAGTGGTGGTTTAGGAAAGGAAGACACATGTAATGACTCTGGTGGTGGTTTAGGAAAGGAACACACATGCAATGACTCTGGTGGATCAATGTGATTTCGGAAAGGAACACACATGCAATGACTCTAGTGGTGGTTTAGGAAAGGAAGACACATGCAATGACTCTAGTGGTGGTTTAGGAATATAACACACATGCAATGACTCTGGTGGTGGTTTAGGAAAAGAAGACACATCCATCTGGTGGATCCATGTGGGTTAGGAAAAGAAGACACATGCATTGACTCTAGTGGTGGTTTAGGAAAGGAATACACATGCAATGGCATCCATGTGGTTTAGGAAAGGGATACACATGCCATGACTCTGTTGGTGGTTTAGGAAAGGAAGACACATGAAATGACTCTGGTGGATCAATCTTGTTTATGAAAGGAGCACACATGCAATGACTCTAGTGGTGGTTTAGGAAAAGATAACATATGCAATGACTCTAGTGGTGGTTTAAAAAAGGAACACACATGCAATGACACTGGTGGTGGTTTAGGAAAGGAACACACATGCAATGACTCTGCTGGATCAATGTGGTTTAGGAAAGGAACACACATGCAGTGACTCTAGTGGTTGTTAAGGAAAAGAACACACATGCAATGACTCTGGTGGTGGTTTAGAAAAATAAGACACATGCAATGACTCTGGTCATGGTTTAGGGAAAGAACACACATGCAATGACTCTGGGGGTAGTTTAGGAAAGGAAGACATGCAAAGACACTGGTGGTGGTGGTTTAGGAAAATCACACACATGCAATGATGGTGATGGTGGTTTAGGAAAAGAACACACATGCAATGAAGGGTGATCGTGGTCTAGAAAAAGAACACACATGCAATGACTCTGGTGGTTGTTTAGGAAAGTAAGACACATGCAATCACTACGGTGGTGGTTTAGGAAAGAAACACACATGCAATTACTCTCGTGGTGGTTTAGGAAAGGACCACACATCCAATGACACTGGTGGATCCATGTGGTTTAGGAAAATAACACACATGCAAATACTCTAGTGGTGGTTTAGGAAAGAAAGACACATGCAATGACATCCATGTGGTTTAGGAAAGGAACACACATGCAATGACTCTGGTGGTTGTTTAGGAAAGGAAGACACATGCAACGACTCTGGTGGATCAATGTGGTTTAGGAAAGAAACACACATGCAATGAGTCTGGTGGTGGTTTAGGAAAGGAAGACACATGCAATGACACTGGATCCATGTGGTTTAGGGAAAGAACACACATGCAATGACTCTAGTGGTGGTTTAGGAAAGGAAGACACATGTAATGACTCTGGTGGTGGTTTAGGAAAGGAACACACATGCAATGACTCTGGTGGATCAATGTGATTTCGGAAAGGAACACACATGCAATGACTCTAGTGGTGGTTTAGGAAAGGAAGACACATGCAATGACTCTAGTGGTGGTTTAGGAATATAACACACATGCAATGACTCTGGTGGTGGTTTAGGAAAAGAAGACACATCCATCCTGGTGGATCCATGTGGGTTAGGAAAAGAAGACACATGCATTGACTCTAGTGGTGGTTTAGGAAAGGAATACACATGCAATGGCATCCATGTGGTTTAGGAAAGGGATACACATGCCATGACTCTGTTGGTGGTTTAGGAAAGGAAGACACATGAAATGACTCTGGTGGATCAATCTTGTTTATGAAAGGAGCACACATGCAATGACTCTAGTGGTGGTTTAGGAAAAGATAACATATGCAATGACTCTAGTGGTGGTTTAAAAAAGGAACACACATGCAATGACACTGGTGGTGGTTTAGGAAAGGAACACACATGCAATGACTCTGCTGGATCAATGTGGTTTAGGAAAGGAACACACATGTAGTGACTCTAGTGGTTGTTAAGGAAAAGAACACACATGCAATGACTCTGGTGGTGGTTTAGAAAAATAAGACACATGCAATGACTCTGGTCATGGTTTAGGGAAAGAACACACATGCAATGACTCTGGGGGTAGTTTAGGAAAGGAAGACATGCAAAGACACTGGTGGTGGTGGTTTAGGAAAATCACACACATGCAATGATGGTGATGGTGGTTTAGGAAAAGAACACACATGCAATGACTCTGGTGGTTGTTTAGGAAAGGAAGACACATGCAATGACTCTGGTGGTGGTTTAGGAAAATAACACACATGCAATGACTCTGGTGGATCCATGTGGTTTAGGAAAAGAAGACACATGCAATGACTCTAGTGGTGGTTTAGGAAAGGAAGACACATGCAACGACTCTGCTGGTGGTTTAGGAAAGGAACACACATGCAATGACTCAGGTGGATCAATGTGGTTTAGGAAAGGAACACACATGCAATGACTCTAGTGGTGGTTTAGGAAAGGAAGACACATGCAATGACTCTAGTGGTGGTTTAGAAAAAGAAGACACATGCAATGACTCTGGTGGTTTTTAGGGAAAGAACACACATGCAATGACTCTGGTGGTGGTTTAGAAAGGAAGACAGATGCAGTGACACTGGTGGTGGTTTAGGAAAAGAACACACATGCAATGACGGTGATCGTGGTCTAGAAAAAGAACACACATGCAATGACTCTGGTGGTTGTTTAGGAAACGAAGACACATGCAATCACTACGGTGGTGGTTTAGGAAAGAAACACACATGCAATTACTCTCGTGGTGGTTTAGGAAAGGACCACACATCCAATGACACTGGTGGATCCATGTGGTTTAGGAAAATAACACACATGCAAATACTCTAGTGGTGGTTTAGGAAAGAAAGCCACATGCAATGACATCCATGTGGTTTAGGAAAGGAACACACATGCAATGACTCTGGTGGTGGTTTAGGAAAGGAAGACACATGCAACGACTCTGGTGGATCAATGTGGTTTAGGAAAGAAAACACACATGCAATGAGTCTGGTGGTGGTTTAGGAAAGGAAGACACATGCAATGACACTGGATCCATGTGGTTTAGGGAAAGAACACACATGCAATGACTCTAGTGGTGGTTTAGGAAAGGAAGACACATGCAATGACTCTAGTGGTGGTTTAGGAAAGGAACACACATGCAATGACTCTGGTGGATCAATGTGGTTTCAGAAAGGAAGACACATGCAATGACTCTAGTGATGGTTTAGGAAAGAAAGACACATGCAATGACTCTAGTTGTGGTTTAGGAATGTAATACACATGCAATGACTCTGGTGGTGGTTTAGGAAAAGAAGACACATCCATCTGGTGGATCCATGTGGGTTAGGAAAAGAAGACACATTCATTGACTCTAGTGGTGGTTTAGGAAAGGAATACACATGCAATGACATCCATGTGGTTTAGGAAAGGAACACACATGCCATGACTTTGTTGGTGGTTTAGAAAAGGAAGACACATGAAATGACTCTGGTGGATCAATCTGGTTTATGAAAGGAGCACACATGCAATGACTCTAGTGGTGGTTTAGGAAAAGATAACACATGCAATGACTCTAGTGGTGGTTTAAAAAAGGAACACACATGCAATGACTCTAGTGGTGTTTTAGGAAAAGAACAAACATGCAATGACTCTAATAGTGGTTTCAAAAAAGAAGACACATGCAATGACACTGGTGGTGGTTTAGGAAAGGAACACACATGCAATGACTCTGGTGGATCAATGTGGTTTAGGAAAGGAACACACATGCAGTGACTCAAGTGGTTGTTAAGGAAAAGAACACACATGCAATGACTCTGGTGGTGGTTTAGAAAAAGAAGACACATGCAATGACTCTGGTGGTGGTTTAGGGAAAGAACACACATGCAATGACTCTGGAGGTAGTTTAGGAAAGGAAGACATGCAAAGACACTAGTGGTGGTGGTTTAGGAAAAGCACACACATGCAATGATGGTGATGGTGGTTAAGGAAAAGAACACACATGCAATGACTCTGGTGGTTGTTTAGGAAAGGAAGACACATGCAATGACTATGGTGGTGGTTCAGGAAAACAACACACATGCAATTACTCTCATGGTGGTTTAGGAAAGGCCCACACATCAATAACACTGGTGGATCCATGTGGTTTAGGAAAATAACACATATGCAAAGACTCTAGTGGTGGTTTAGGAAAGAAAGACACATGCAATGTCATCCATGTCGTTTAGGAAAGGAACACACATGTAATGACTCTGTTGGTGTTTTAGGAAAGGAAGACACATGCACTGACTCTGGTGGATCCATGTGGCTTAGAAAAGGAACACACATGCAATGAATCTGGTAGATCAATGTGGTTTAGCAAAGGAACACACATGCAATGACTCTAGTGGTGGGTTAGGAAAAGAACACACATGCAATGACTCTGGTGGTGGTTTAGGAAAAGAAGACACATGCAATGACCCTAGTGGTGGTTTAGGGAAAGAACCCACATGCAATGACTCTAGTGGTAGTTTAGGAAAGGAAGACACATGCAAACACACTGGTGGTGTTTTAGGAAAAGAACACGCATGCAATGACTCTAGTGGTGATTTAGGAAAAGAACACACATGCAATGACTCTGGTGGTGGTTTTGGAAAAGAAGACACATGCAATGACTCTGGTGGTGGTTTAGGAAAAGAACACACATGCAATGACTCTGGTTGTGGTTTAGGAAAAGAAGACACATGCAATGACTCTGGTGGTGGTTTAGGAATAGAACACACATGCAATGACTCTGGTGGATCCATGTGGTTTAGGAAAAGAAGACACATGCAATGACTCTAGTGGTGGTTTAGGAAAGCAAGACACATGTAATGACTCTGCTGGAGGTTTAGGAAAGGAACACACATGCAATGACTCTGGTGGATCAATGTGGTTTAGGAAAGGAACACACCTGCAATGACTCTAGTGGTGGTTTAGGAAAAGAACGCACATGCTATGAGTCTGGTGGTGGTTTATAAAAAGAAGACACATGCAATGACTCTGGTGGTCTTTTAGGGAAAGAACACACATGCAATGACTCTAGAGGTGATTTAGGAAAGGAAGACAGATGCAATGACACTGGTGGTGGTTTAGGAAAAGAACACACATGCAATGACGGTGATGGTGGCCTATAAAAAGAACACACATGCAATGACTCTGGTGGTTGTTTAGGAAAGGAAGACACATGCAATCACTACGGTGGTGGTTTAGGAAAGGAAGACACATGCAATGACTCTAGTGGTGGTTTAGGAATATAACACACATGCAATGACTCTGGTGGTGGTTTAGGAAAAGAAGACACATCCATCTGGTGGATCCATGTGGGTTAGGAAAAGAAGACACATGCATTGACTCTAGTGGTGGTTTAGGAAAGGAATACACATGCAATGGCATCCATGTGGTTTAGGAAAGGGATACACATGCCATGACTCTGTTGGTGGTTTAGGAAAGGAAGACACATGAAATGACTCTGGTGGATCAATCTTGTTTATGAAAGGAGCACACATGCAATGACTCTAGTGGTGGTTTAGGAAAAGATAACATATGCAATGACTCTAGTGGTGGTTTAAAAAAGGAACACACATGCAATGACACTGGTGGTGGTTTAGGAAAGGAACACACATGCAATGACTCTGCTGGATCAATGTGGTTTAGGAAAGGAACACACATGTAGTGACTCTAGTGGTTGTTAAGGAAAAGAACACACATGCAATGACTCTGGTGGTGGTTTAGAAAAATAAGACACATGCAATGACTCTGGTCATGGTTTAGGGAAAGAACACACATGCAATGACTCTGGGGGTAGTTTAGGAAAGGAAGACATGCAAAGACACTGGTGGTGGTGGTTTAGGAAAATCACACACATGCAATGATGGTGATGGTGGTTTAGGAAAAGAACACACATGCAATGACTCTGGTGGTTGTTTAGGAAAGGAAGACACATGCAATGACTCTGGTGGTGGTTTAGGAAAATAACACACATGCAATGACTCTGGTGGATCCATGTGGTTTAGGAAAAGAAGACACATGCAATGACTCTAGTGGTGGTTTAGGAAAGGAAGACACATGCAACGACTCTGCTGGTGGTTTAGGAAAGGAACACACATGCAATGACTCAGGTGGATCAATGTGGTTTAGGAAAGGAACACACATGCAATGACTCTAGTGGTGGTTTAGGAAAGGAAGACACATGCAATGACTCTAGTGGTGGTTTAGAAAAAGAAGACACATGCAATGACTCTGGTGGTTTTTAGGGAAAGAACACACATGCAATGACTCTGGTGGTGGTTTAGAAAGGAAGACAGATGCAGTGACACTGGTGGTGGTTTAGGAAAAGAACACACATGCAATGACGGTGATCGTGGTCTAGAAAAAGAACACACATGCAATGACTCTGGTGGTTGTTTAGGAAACGAAGACACATGCAATCACTACGGTGGTGGTTTAGGAAAGAAACACACATGCAATTACTCTCGTGGTGGTTTAGGAAAGGACCACACATCCAATGACACTGGTGGATCCATGTGGTTTAGGAAAATAACACACATGCAAATACTCTAGTGGTGGTTTAGGAAAGAAAGCCATGCAATGACATCCTTGTGGTTTAGGAAAGGAACACACATGCAATGACTCTGGTGGTGGTTTAGGAAAGGAAGACACATGCAACGACTCTGGTGGATCAATGTGGTTTAGGAAAGAAAACACACATGCAATGAGTCTGGTGGTGGTTTAGGAAAGGAAGACACATGCAATGACACTGGATCCATGTGGTTTAGGGAAAGAACACACATGCAATGACTCTAGTGGTGGTTTAGGAAAGGAAGACACATGCAATGACTCTAGTGGTGGTTTAGGAAAGGAACACACATGCAATGACTCTGGTGGATCAATGTGGTTTCAGAAAGGAAGACACATGCAATGACTCTAGTGATGGTTTAGGAAAGAAAGACACATGCAATGACTCTAGTTGTGGTTTAGGAATGTAATACACATGCAATGACTCTGGTGGTGGTTTAGGAAAAGAAGACACATCCATCTGGTGGATCCATGTGGGTTAGGAAAAGAAGACACATTCATTGACTCTAGTGGTGGTTTAGGAAAGGAATACACATGCAATGACATCCATGTGGTTTAGGAAAGGAACACACATGCCATGACTTTGTTGGTGGTTTAGAAAAGGAAGACACATGAAATGACTCTGGTGGATCAATCTGGTTTATGAAAGGAGCACACATGCAATGACTCTAGTGGTGGTTTAGGAAAAGATAACACATGCAATGACTCTAGTGGTGGTTTAAAAAAGGAACACATGCAATGACTCTAGTGGTGTGTTAGGAAAAGAACAAACATGCAATGACTCTAATAGTGGTTTCAAAAAAGAAGACACATGCAATGACACTGGTGGTGGTTTAGGAAAGGAACACACATGCAATGACTCTGGTGGATCAATGTGGTTTAGGAAAGGAACACACATGCAGTGACTCAAGTGGTTGTTAAGGAAAAGAACACACATGCAATGACTCTGGTGGTGGTTTAGAAAAAGAAGACACATGCAATGACTCTGGTGGTGGTTTAGGGAAAGAACACACATGCAATGACTCTGGAGGTAGTTTAGGAAAGGAAGACATGCAAAGACACTAGTGGTGGTGGTTTAGGAAAAGCACACACATGCAATGATGGTGATGGTGGTTAAGGAAAAGAACACACATGCAATGACTCTGGTGGTTGTTTAGGAAAGGAAGACACATGCAATGACTATGGTGGTGGTTCAGGAAAACAACACACATGCAATTACTCTCATGGTGGTTTAGGAAAGGCCCACACATCAATAACACTGGTGGATCCATGTGGTTTAGGAAAATAACACATATGCAAAGACTCTAGTGGTGGTTTAGGAAAGAAAGACACATGCAATGTCATCCATGTCGTTTAGGAAAGGAACACACATGTAATGACTCTGTTGGTGTTTTAGGAAAGGAAGACACATGCACTGACTCTGGTGGATCCATGTGGCTTAGAAAAGGAACACACATGCAATGAATCTGGTAGATCAATGTGGTTTAGCAAAGGAACACACATGCAATGACTCTAGTGGTGGGTTAGGAAAAGAACACACATGCAATGACTCTGGTGGTGGTTTAGGAAAAGAAGACACATGCAATGACCCTAGTGGTGGTTTAGGGAAAGAACCCACATGCAATGACTCTAGTGGTAGTTTAGGAAAGGAAGACACATGCAAACACACTGGTGGTGTTTTAGGAAAAGAACACGCATGCAATGACTCTAGTGGTGATTTAGGAAAAGAACACACATGCAATGACTCTGGTGGTGGTTTTGGAAAAGAAGACACATGCAATGACTCTGGTGGTGGTTTAGGAAAAGAACACACATGCAATGACTCTGGTTGTGGTTTAGGAAAAGAAGACACATGCAATGACTCTGGTGGTGGTTTAGGAATAGAACACACATGCAATGACTCTGGTGGATCCATGTGGTTTAGGAAAAGAAGACACATGCAATGACTCTAGTGGTGGTTTAGGAAAGCAAGACACATGTAATGACTCACTTTGGAGGTTTAGGAAAGGAACACACATGCAATGACTCTGGTGGATCAATGTGGTTTAGGAAAGGAACACACCTGCAATGACTCTAGTGGTGGTTTAGGAAAAGAACGCACATGCTATGAGTCTGGTGGTGGTTTATAAAAAGAAGACACATGCAATGACTCTGGTGGTCTTTTAGGGAAAGAACACACATGCAATGACTCTAGAGGTGATTTAGGAAAGGAAGACAGATGCAATGACACTGGTGGTGGTTTAGGAAAAGAACACACATGCAATGACGGTGATGGTGGCCTATAAAAAGAACACACATGCAATGACTCTGGTGGTTGTTTAGGAAAGGAAGACACATGCAATCACTACGGTGGTGGTTTAGGAAAGGGACACACATGCAATTACTCTCGTGGTGGTTTAGGAAAGGACCACACATCCAATGACACCGGTGGATCCATGTGGTTTAGGAAAATAACACACATGCAAATACTCTAGTGGTGGTTTAGGAAAGAAAGACACATGCAATGACATCCATGTGGTTTAGGAAAGGAACACACATGCAATGACTCTGGTGGTGGTTTAGGAAAGGAAGACACATGCAATGACTCTGGTGGATCCATGTGGTTTAGGAAAGGAACACACATGCAATGAATCTGGTAGATCAATGTGGTTTAGCAAAGGAACACACATGCAATGACTCTAGTGGTGGTTTAGGAAAAGAACACACATGCAATGACTCTGGTGGTGGTTTAGAAAAAGAAGACACATGCAATGACCCTAGTGGTGGTTTAGGGAAAGAACACACATGCAATGACTCTAGTGGTAGTTTAGGAAAGGAAGACACATGCAAACACACTGGTGGTGTTTTAGGAAAAGAACACGCATGCAATGACTCTAGTGGTGATTTAGGAAAAGAACATACATGCAATGACTCTGGTGGTGGTTTAGGAAAATAAGACACATGCAATGACTCTGGTGGTGGTTTAGGAAAAGAACACACATGCAATGACTCTGGTTGTGGTTTAGGAAAAGAAGACACATGCAATGACTCTGGTGGTGGTTTAGGAAAGGAACACACATGCAATGACTCTGGTGGATCCATGTGGTTTAGGAAAAGAAGACACATGCAATGACTCTAGTGGTGGTTTAGGAAAGAAAGACACATGCAATGACATCCATGTGGTTTAGGAAAGGAACACACATGCAATGACTCTGGTGGATCCATGTGGTTTAGGAAAGGAACACACATGCAATGAATCTGGTAGATCAATGTGGTTTAGCAAAGGAACACACATGCAATGACTCTAGTGGTGGTTTAGGAAAAGAAAACACATGCAATGACTCTAGTGGTGGTTTAGAAAAAGAAGACACATGCAATGAACCTAGTGGTAGTTTAGGAAAGGAAGACACATGCAAACATACTGGTGGTGTTTTAGGAAAAGAACACGCATGCAATGACTCTAGTGGTGATTTAGGAAAAGAACACATGCAATGACTCTGGTGGTGGTTTAGGAAAAGAAGACACATGCAATGACTCTGGTGGATCCATGTCGTTTAGGAAAGGAACACACATGCAATGAATTTGGTCAATCAATGTGGTATAGCAAAGGAACACACATGCAATGACTCTAGTGGTGGTTTAGGAAAAGAACACACATGCAATGACTCTGGTTGTGGTTTAGAAAAAGAAGACACATGCAATGACCCTGGTGGTGGTTTAGGGAAAGAACACACATGCAATGACTCTAGTGGTAGTTTAGGAAAGGAAGACACATGCAAACACATGGGTGGTGTTTTAGGAAAAGAACACGCATGCAATTACTCTAGTGGTGATTTAGGAAAAGAACACACATACAATGACTCTGGTGATTTAGGAAAAGAAGACACATGAAATGACTCTGGCAGTGGTTTAGGAAAAGAACACACATGTAATGACTCTGGTTGTGGTTTAGGAAATGAAGACACATGCAATGACTCTGGTGGTGGTTTAGGAAAATAACACACATGCAATGACTCTGGTGGATCCATGTGGTTTAGGAAAGGAACACACATGCAATGACTCTAGTGGTGGTTTAGGAAAGGAAGACACATGCAATGACTCTGCTGGTGGTTTAGGAAAGGAACACACATGCAATGACTCTGGTGGATGAATGTGGTTTAGGAAAGGAACACACATGCAATGACTCTAGTGGTGGTTTAGGAAAAGAACGCACATGCATTGACTCTGGTGGTGGTTTAGAAAAAGAAGACACATGCAATGACTCTGGTTGTGGTTTAGGAAATGAAGACACATGCAATGACTCTGGTGGTGGTTTAGGAAAGGAAGACAGATGCAGTGACACTGGTGGTGGTTTAGGAAAAGAACACACATGCAATGACGGTGATCGTGGTCTAGAAAAAGAACACACATGCAATGACTCTGGTGGTTGTTTAGGAAAGGAAGACACATGCAATCACTACGGTGGTGGTTTAGGAAAGAAACACACATGCAATTACTCTCGTGGTGGTTTAGGAAAGGACCACACATCCAATGACACTGGTGGATCCATGTGGTTTAGGAAAATAACACACATGCAAATACTCTAGTGGTGGTTTAGGAAAGAAAGACACATGCAATGACATCCATGTGGTTTAGGAAAGGAACACACATGCAATGACTCTGGTGGTGGTTTAGGAAAGGAAGACACATGCAACGACTCTGGTGGATCAATGTGGTTTAGGAAAGAAACACACATGCAATGAGTCTGATGGTGGTTTAGGAAAGGAAGACACATGCAATGACACTGGATCCATGTGGTTTAGGGAAAGAACACACATGCAATGACTCTAGTGGTGGTTTAGGAAAGGAAGACACATGCACTGACTCTGGTGGTGGTTTAGGAAAGGAACACACATGCAATGACTCTGGTGGATCAATGTGGTTTCGAAAAGGAACACACATGCCATGACTCTAGTGGTGGTTTAGGAAAGGAAGACACATGCAATGACTCTAGTGGTGGTTTAGGAATATAACACACATGCAATGACTCTGGTGGTGGTTTAGGAAAATAAGACACATCCATCTGGTGGATCCATGTGGGTTAGGAAAAGAAGACACATGCATTGACTCTAGTGGTGGTTTAGGAAAGGAATACACATGCAATGGCATCCATGTGGTTTAGGAAAGGAACACACATGCCATGACTCTGTTGGTGGTTTAGGAAAGGAAGACACATGAAATGACTCTGTTGGATCAATCTTGTTTATGAAAGGAGCACACATGCAATGACTCTAGTGGTGGTTTAGGAAAAGATAACACATGCAATGACTCTAGTGGTGGTTTAAAAAAGGAACACACATGCAAAGGACCTTGGTGGTGGTTTAGGAAAGGAACACACATGCAATGACTCTGCTGGATCAATGTGGTTTAGGAAAGGAACACACATGCATTGACTCTAGTGGTTGTTAAGGAAAAGAACACACATGCAATGACTCTGGTGGTGGTTTAGAAAAAGAAGACACATGCAATGACTCTGGTCGTGGTTTAGGGAAAGAACACACATGCAATAACAGTGGTGGTTTAGGAAAGGAAGACAGATGCAATGACTCTGGTGGTGGTTTAGGAAAGGAACACACATGCAATGACTCTGGTGGATCAATGTGGTTTCGGAAAGGAACACACATGCAATGACTCTAGTGATGGTTTAGGAAAGGAAGACACATGCAATGACTCTAGTTGTGGTTTAGGAATATAATACACATGCAATGACTCTGGTGGTGGTTTAGGAAAAGAAGACACATCCATCTGGTGGATCCATGTGGGTTAGGAAAAGAAGACACATGGCATGACATCCATGTGGTTTAGGAAAGGAACACACATGGCATGACTCTGTTGGTGGTTTAGGAAAGGAAGACACATGAAATGACTCTGGTGGATCAATCTGATTTATGAAAGGAGAACACATGCAATGACTCTAGTGGTGGTTTAGGAAAAGATAACACATGCAATGACTCTAGTGGTGGTTTAAAAAAGGAACACACATGCAATGACTCTAGTGGTGTTTTAGGAAAAGAACAAACATCCAATGACTCTAAGAGTGGTTTCGGAAAAGAAGACACATGCATTACACTGGTGGTGGTTTAGGAAAGGAACACACATGCAATGACTCTGGTGGATCAATGTGGTTTAGGAAAGGAACACACATGCATTGACTCTAGTGGTTGTTAAGGAAAAGAACACACATGCAATGACTCTGGTGGTGGTTTAGAAAAAGAAGACACATGCAATGACTCTGGTGGTGGTTTAGGGAAAGAACACACATGCAATGACTCTGGAGGTAGTTTAGGAAAGGAAAACATGCAAAGACACTGGTGGTGGTGGTTTAGGAAAAGCACACACATGCAATGACGGTGATGGTGGTTTAGGAAAAGAACACACATGCAATGACTCTGGTGGTTGTTTAGGAAAGGAAGACACATGCAATCACTACGGTGGTGGTTTAGGAAAGGGACACACATGCAATTACTCTCGTGGTGGTTTAGGAAAGGACCACACATCCAATGACACCGGTGGATCCATGTGGTTTAGGAAAATAACACACATGCAAATACTCTAGTGGTGGTTTAGGAAAGAAAGACACATGCAATGACATCCATGTGGTTTAGGAAAGGAACACACATGCAATGACTCTGGTGGTGGTTTAGGAAAGGAAGACACATGCAATGACTCTGGTGGATCCATGTGGCTTAGGAAAGGAACACACATGCAATGAATCTGGTAGATCAATGTGGTTTAGCAAAGGAACACACATGCAATGACTCTAGTGGTGGTTTAGGAAAAGAACACACATTCAATGACTCTGGTGGTGGTTTAGAAAAAGAAGACACATGCAATGACCCTAGTGGTGGTTTAGGGAAAGAACACACATGCAATGACTCTAGTGGTAGTTTAGGAAAGGAAGACACATGCAAACACACTGGTGGTGTTTTAGGAAAAGAACACGCATGCAATGACTCTAGTGGTGATTTAGGAAAAGAACACACATGCAATGACTCTGGTGGTGGTTTAGGAAAATAAGACACATGCAATGACTCTGGTGGTGGTTTAGGAAAAGAACACACATGCAATGACTCTGGTTGTGGTTTAGGAAAAGAAGACACATGCAATGACTCTGGTGGTGGTTTAGGAAAGGAACACACATGCAATGACTCTGGTGGATCCATGTGGTTTAGGAAAAGAAGACACATGCAATGACTCTAGTGGTGGTTTAGGAAAGAAAGACACATGCAATGACATCCATGTGGTTTAGGAAAGGAACACACATGCAATGACTCTGGTGGTGGTTTAGGAAAGGAAGACACATGCAATGACTTTGGTGGATCCATGTGGTTTAGGAAAGGAACACACATGCAATGAATCTGGTAGATCAATGTGGTTTAGCAAAGGAACACACATGCAATGACTCTAGTGGTGGTTTAGGAAAAGAAAACACATGCAATGACTCTGGTGGTGGTTTAGAAAAAGAAGACACATGCAATGAACCTAGTGGTAGTTTAGGAAAGGAAGACACATGCAAACATACTGGTGGTGTTTTAGGAAAAGAACACGCATGCAATGACTCTAGTGGTGATTTAGGAAAAGAACACATGCAATGACTCTGGTGGTGGTTTAGGAAAAGAAGACACATGCAATGACTCTGGTGGATCCATGTCGTTTAGGAAAGGAACACACATGCAATGAATTTGGTCAATCAATGTGGTATAGCAAAGGAACACACATGCAATGACTCTAGTGGTGGTTTAGGAAAAGAACACACATGCAATGACTCTGGTTGTGGTTTAGAAAAAGAAGACACATGCAATGACCCTGGTGGTGGTTTAGGGAAAGAACACACATGCAATGACTCTAGTGGTAGTTTAGGAAAGGAAGACACATGCAAACACACGGGTGGTGTTTTAGGAAAAGAACACGCATGCAATTACTCTAGTGGTGATTTAGGAAAAGAACACACATGCAATGACTCTGGTGATTTAGGAAAAGAAGACACATGAAATGACTCTGGCAGTGGTTTAGGAAAAGAACACACATGTAATGACTCTGGTTGTGGTTTAGGAAATGAAGACACATGCAATGACTCTGGTGGTGGTTTAGGAAAATAACACACATGCAATGACTCTGGTGGATCCATGTGGTTTAGGAAAGGAACACACATGCAATGACTCTAGTGGTGGTTTAGGAAAGGAAGACACATGCAATGACTCTGCTGGTGGTTTAGGAAAGGAACACACATGCAATGACTCTGGTGGATGAATGTGGTTTAGGAAAGGAACACACATGCAATGACTCTAGTGGTGGTTTAGGAAAAGAACGCACATGCATTGACTCTGGTGGTGGTTTAGAAAAAGAAGACACATGCAATGACTCTGGTGGTTTTTAGGGAAAGAACACACATGCAATGACTCTGGTGGTGGTTTAGGAAAGGAAGACAGATGCAGTGACACTGGTGGTGGTTTAGGAAAAGAACACACATGCAATGACGGTGATCGTGGTCTAGAAAAAGAACACACACGCAATGACTCTGGTGGTTGTTTAGGAAAGGAAGACACATGCAATCACTACGGTGGTGGTTTAGGAAAGAAACACACATGCAATTACTCTCGTGGTGGTTTAGGAAAGGACCACACATCCAATGACACTGGTGGATCCATGTGGTTTAGGAAAATAACACACATGCAAATACTCTAGTGGTGGTTTAGGAAAGAAAGACACATGCAATGACATCCATGTGGTTTAGGAAAGGAACACACATGCAATGACTCTGGTGGTGGTTTAGGAAAGGAAGACACATGCAACGACTCTGGTGGATCAATGCGGTTTAGGAAAGAAACACACATGCAATGAGTCTGGTGGTGGTTTAGGAAAGGAAGACACATGCAATGACACTGGATCCATGTGGTTTAGGGAAAGAACACACATGCAATGACTCTAGTGGTGGTTTAGGAAAGGAAGACACATGCACTGACTCTGGTGGTGGTTTAGGAAAGGAACACACATGCAATGACTCTGGTGGATCAATGTGGTTTCGAAAAGGAACACACATGCAATGACTCTAGTGGTGGTTTAGGAAAGGAAGACACATGCAATGACTCTAGTGGTGGTTTAGGAATATAACACACATGCAATGACTCTGGTGGTGGTTTAGGAAAATAAGACACATCCATCTGGTGGATCCATGTGGGTTAGGAAAAGAAGACACATGCATTGACTCTAGTGGTGGTTTAGGAAAGGAATACACATGCAATGGCATCCATGTGGTTTAGGAAAGGAACACACATGCCATGACTCTGTTGGTGGTTTAGGAAAGGAAGACACATGAAATGACTCTGTTGGATCAATCTTGTTTATGAAAGGAGCACACATGCAATGACTCTAGTGGTGGTTTAGGAAAAGATAACACATGCAATGACTCTAGTGGTGGTTTAAAAAAGGAACACACATGCAGTGACACTGGTGGTGGTTTAGGAAAGGAACACACATGCAATGACTCTGCTGGATCAATGTGGTTTAGGAAAGGAACACACATGCATTGACTCTAGTGGTTGTTAAGGAAAAGAACACACATGCAATGACTCTGGTGGTGGTTTAGAAAAAGAAGACACATGCAATGACTCTGGTCGTGGTTTAGGGAAAGAACACACATGCAATAACAGTGGTGGTTTAGGAAAGGAAGACAGATGCAATGACTCTGGTGGTGGTTTAGGAAAGGAACACACATGCAATGACTCTGGTGGATCAATGTGGTTTCGGAAAGGAACACACATGCAATGACTCTAGTGATGGTTTAGGAAAGGAAGACACATGCAATGACTCTAGTTGTGGTTTAGGAATATAATACACATGCAATGACTCTGGTGGTGGTTTAGGAAAAGAAGACACATCCATCTGGTGGATCCATGTGGGTTAGGAAAAGAAGACACATGGCATGACATCCATGTGGTTTAGGAAAGGAACACACATGGCATGACTCTGTTGGTGGTTTAGGAAAGGAAGACACATGAAATGACTCTGGTGGATCAATCTGATTTATGAAAGGAGCACACATGCAATGACTCTAGTGGTGGTTTAGGAAAAGATAACACATGCAATGACTCTAGTGGTGGTTTAAAAAAGGAACACACATGCAATGACTCTAGTGGTGTTTTAGGAAAAGAACAAACATGCAATGACTCTAAGAGTGGTTTCGGAAAAGAAGACACATGCAATGACACTGGTGGTGGTTTAGGAAAGGAACACACATGCAATGACTCTGGTGGATCAATGTGGTTTAGGAAAGGAACACACATGCATTGACTCTAGTGGTTGTTAAGGAAAAGAACACACATGCAATGACTCTGGTGGTGGTTTAGAAAAAGAAGACACATGCAATGACTCTGGTGGTGGTTTAGGGAAAGAACACACATGCAATGACTCTGGAGGTAGTTTAGGAAAGGAAAACATGCAAAGACACTGGTGGTGGTGGTTTAGGAAAAGCACACACATGCAATGATGGTGATGGTGGTTTAGGAAAAGAACACACATGCAATGACTCTGGTGGTTGTTTAGGAAAGGAAGACACATGCAATGACTATGGTGGTGGTTCAGGAAAACAACACACATGCAATTACTCTCATGGTGGTTTAGGAAAGGCCCACACATCAATGACACTGGTGGATCCATGTGGTTTAGGAAAATAACACATATGCAAAGACTCTAGTGGTGGTTTAGGAAAGAAAGACACATGCAATGACATCCATGTGGTTTAGGAAAGGAACACACATGCAATGACTCTGGTGGTGGTTTAGGAAAGGAAGACACATGCAATGACTCTGGTGGATCCATGTGGCTTAGAAAAGGAACACACATGCAATGAATCTGGTAGATCAATGTGGTTTAGCAAAGGAACACACATGGAATGCCTCTTGTGGTGGGTTAGGAAAAGAACACACATGCAATGACTCTGGTGGTGGTTTAGGAAAACAAGACACATGCAATGACCCTAGTGGTGGTTTAGGGAAAGAACCCACATGCAATGACTCTAGTGGTAGTTTAGGAAAGGAAGACACATGCAAACACATTGGTGGTGTTTTAGGAAAAGAACACGCATGCAATGACTCTAGTGGTGATTTAGGAAAAGAACACACATGCAATGACTCTGGTGGTGGTTTTGGAAAATAAGACACATGCAATGACTCTGGTGGTGGTTTAGGAAAAGAACACACATACAATGAGTCTGGTTGTGGTTTAGGAAAAGAAGACACATGCAATGACTCTGGTGGTGGTTTAGGAAAAGAACACACATGCAATGACTCTGGTGGATCCATGTGGTTTAGGAAAAGAATACACATGCAATGACTCTAGTGGTGGTTTAGGAAAGGAAGACACATGTAATGACTCTGCTGGTGGTTCAGGAAAGGAACATACATGCAATGACTCTGGTGGATCAATGTGGTTTAGGAAAGGAACACACCTGCAATGACTCTGGTGGTGGTTTAGAAAAATAAGACACATGCAATGACTCTGGTGGTCTTTTAGGGAAAGAACACACATGCAATGACTCTGGAGGTGATTTAGGAAAGGAAGACAGATGCAATGACACTGGTGGTGGCTTAGGAAAAGAACACACATGCAATGACGGTGATGGTGGTCTAGAAAAAGAACACACATGTAATGACTCTGGTGGTTGTTTAGGAAAGGAAGACACATGCAATCACTACGGTGGTGGTTTAGGAAAGGAACACACATGTAATTACTCTCGTGGTGGTTTAGGAAAGGACCACACATCCAGTGACACTGGTGGATCCATGTGGTTTAGGAAAATAACACACATGCAAATACTCTAGTGGTGGTTTAGGAAAGAAAGACACATGCAATGACATCCATGTGGTTTAGGAAAGGAACACACATGCAATGACTCTGGTGGTGGTTTGGGAAAGGAAGACACATGCAATGACTCTGGTGGTGGTTTAGGAAAGGAAGACACATGCAATGACTCTGGTGGATCCATGTGGCTTAGAAAAGGAACACACATGCAATGAATCTGGTAGATCAATGTGCTTTAGCAAAGGAACACACATGCAATGACTCTAGTGGTGGTTTAGGAAAAAAACACACATGCAATGACTCTGGTGGTAGTTTAGAAAAAGAAGACACATGCAATGACCCTAGTGGTGGTTTAGGGAAAGAACACACATGCAATGACTCTAGTGGTAGTATAGGAAAGGAAGACACATGCAAACACACTGGTGGTGTTTTAGGAAAAGAACATGCATGCAATGACTCTAGTGGTGATTTAGGAAAAGAACACACATGCAATGACTCTGGTGGTGGTTTAGGAAAAGAAGACACATGCAATGACTCTGGTGGTGGTTTAGGAAAAGAACACACATGCAATGACTCTGGTTGTGGTTTAGGAAAAGAAGACACATGCAATGACTCTGGTGGTGGTTTAGGAAAGGAACACACATGCAATGACTCTGGTGGATCCATGTGATTTAGGAAAAGAAGACACATGCAATGAGTCTGGTGGTGGTTTAGGAAAAGAACACACATGGAATGACTCTGGTGGTGGTTTAGGAAAAGAACACACATGCAATGACTCTAGTGGTGGTTTAGGAAAGGAAGACACATGCAATGACTCTGGTGGTGGTTTAGGAAAGGAACACACATGCAATGACTATGGTGGATCAATGTGGTTTCGGAAAGGAACACACATGCAATGACTCTAGTGGTCGTTTAGGAAAGGAAGACACATGCAATGACTCTAGTGGTGGTTTAGGAATATAACACACATGCAATGACTCTAGTGGTGGTTTAGGAAAAGAAAACACATCCATCTGTAGGATCCATGTGGGTTAGGAAAAGAAGCCACATGCATTGAATCTAGTGGTGGTTTAGGAAAGGAATACACATGCAATGACATCCATGTGGTTTAGGAAAGGAACACACATGCCTTGACTCTGTTGGTGGTCTAGGAAAGGAAGACACATGAAATGACTCTGGTGGATCAATCTGGTTTATGAAAGGAGCACACATGCAATGACTCTAGTGGTGGTTTAGGAAAAGATAACACATGCAATGACTCTAGTGGTGGTTTAGGAAAAGAAGACACATGCAATGACTTTGGTGGTGGTTTAGGAAAAGAAGACACATGCAATGACTTTGGTGGTGGTTTAGGAAAAGAACACACATGCAATGACTCTGGTGCCGGTTTAGGAAAGGAAGACACATGCAATGACACTGGTGGATCCATGTGGTTTAGGAAAAGAAGACACATGCAATGACTCTAGTGGTGGTTTAGGAAAGCAAGACACATGCAATGACTCTAGTAGTGGTTTAGGAAAGCAAGACACATGCAATGACATCCATGTCGTTTAGGAAAGGAACACACATACAATGAATCTAGTGGTGGTTTAGGAAAGGAATACACATGTTATGACTATGGTGGTGATTTAGGAGAAGAACACACATGCAATGACTCTGGTGGTGGTTTAAGAAAAGAAGATACATGCAACGACTCTGGTGTTGGTTTACGAAAAGAAGACACATGTAATGACACTAGTGGATCCATGTGGTTTAGGAAAGGAACACACATGCAATGAATCTGGTGGATCAATGTGGTTTAGGAAAGGAACACACCTGCAACGACTCTAGTGGTGGTTTAGGAAAAGAACACATATGCAATGACTCTAGTGGTGGTTTAGGAAAAGAAGACACATGCAATGACTCTTGTGGTGGTTTAGAAAAATAACACACATGCAATGACTCCAGTGGTGGTTTAAGAAAGGAAGACACATGCAATGACACTGGTGGTGGTTTAGGAAAAGAACACGCATGCAATGACTCTGGTGGTGGTTTAGGAAAGGAAGACACATGCAATGACTCTGGTGGATCAATGTGGTTTAGGAGAGGAACACACATGCAATGACTCTAGTGGTAGTTTAGGAAAGAAAGGCAGATGCAATAACTGTAGTGGTGGTTTAGGAATATAACACACATGTAATGACTCTGGTGGTGGTTTAGGAAAAGAAGACACATGCAATGACTCTCGTGGTGGTTTAGGAAAAGAAGACATATGCAATGACTCTAGTGGTGGCACTACTGCATAAATGCTTATAGCCTCCAGGGGGTTAGTGATAAGCACAATTGTGCCTGTCACTACTAAGTATTCCTAGCGACATGCAAGGATAAGCCTGTCACTAGTACGAAACTCTAGTGACGGGCGTAAAAATACGGCTGTCACTAGCAGTAGTTTCTTGAATCCGTCTGAACGAAAAAAAATACTTAGTGACAAGTGTAATAAATGCTTGTCACTGAAGTGCTACAAGTAGTGACATGCTAAAATTATGATAGTCGCTAGTATTTTTGGTGCAGGGTGGCACTAAAAGATGCAAATTCTTAGTGACAAGCAATATAAATAACTGTCACTGATTTAGGGCCATTTTTTCTTCCCAGCCGCATGTCCAGATTTTTCTCTTTAGGAACTGCCGCAAGGCCAGATCAGTGCCAGCCTTGTGTGTATTGGCCGAACTAGCCACGCTTCTCTCCGTTGGCGGGCCTTTCACGCAGATCCTTTCTTTGGCCGGCCCATCAGGTACAGGTCTTGTTCCTGCGTGTCCTTTCCCGGGCCAGGCTGCAGCGTTGTAGTGCTCGTTCGAGCTGGCTCACTCAACGCATAGTCGGTATCGATCGGAGTCTCAATCTGTTCGCTCGTTTGGAAAAACATACACGAGAGACGAGACCCCTTCCCCAACCCCCATCCCCTTGCTCCCCGTCCCTATCCCCGATTCACAACCGCCGCCACCCATCCAACGCCGCCAGCCCCTCCAACGCCGTCGGCGGCGTCTTCCCCCGACGCGAGGACGTCTTCCCAACGGTGTAGCCACCCTCCAATGCTGCCCTGCATCCACCGCATGTCCCCCCGACGCGAGGACGCCGCTGCCCGGAGCTGCGCTGCTTCCTCCCCTACACCACCAGGCGCACCGCCATCGACGCGTCCCAGGTCTCCCGCCGTCGACACGTCCCAGGTTCATATTCCCGAGCTTCCCATTTCCCCTACATCCTGTAGTTTAATTTATTGCATTGGGGACAGCTGTGGGTGTTGGTAGAACTCCGACAATGTGGACTTGTATTTGTGTGTTCTGCTCTGCTACTCCGATGAAAAGTGACTACATTTCATTATAGATGCTTCTATCTCCAGTGTGACAATCAAATGAGCACTCTGAAAAAAAGGAATTGTTATACCAGTGCCTTGGGAATTTAACACAGATATCCAAAACAACGGGAACATGCTTCAATAATGTATCCTTGGTATAATGGCAAATTGTAAACTTAGGTACCCACGCCTATGTAGAAAATTGGGTTCTACTCTGTATAATTTCCAGTTACATTTGAATGAAATGAAAACTAAAACATTGGTGAATTAAGTGTCCGGAAATTTTTCCTTTGTTCTAGAGGCGGATGAACATTTTCCTTAGTCACACGACATTCACTTTTCATCAGTTAGCTAATATCGTGCAGCAGCAGAAATAGGAATTCACGCCTATAGTTGGAACCAAATGTACCTATCGATCGTCAATCTCGTGCCAAACCAAATGTTCAGAAACATAAAAGAGATTAATTAGCCAACATAATGTTTCTCCTCGATCATTTAATCTTCTTACCTTGTTACATACTCCTACTGGAGTATAAACAACGTCAGTACGCTTCTGGCTTAGGCTCGGTCCTTGGCAGATGGTTCCAAAAACAAAAAAGGGGCAGCGGAGAGGGGATTGATCAGCACGATGTAAGTTGTCCGTCTCGCGCGATGCGAGTTGTCTGTCTCGCCTGTTTTAACGCTAATGATAGACGGTATCTAAACCCTTCGATGTTTCTGGCTCTTTTTATATTGGTATAGATTAAGGCAGCAAAGTAACTTGTTGTATATTTGTGATCACTTTGTGCAGGTACTGGTGTTGACTCTTGTTGTATAAACATACTTTTCAAGCTAAACCAGTTGGTATTCTTTGTTTTAATGCACACTATTTCTGATGTATGAATGCATCGTTGTTCATGGAACAAACCTGGTCCTTATCAATTTTCTGCAGGTATGAACCTTAAGATCAATTTTCTGTGATATTATAGTGTGAGCAATAAAATATTTAAGTTGGTAAGTGTCTCAGCAATGAAATAATTTTAAATTGTTTGTAGGAATGGAAGAATCTTCTGACAACTACGACTCATCTGCTGATGATTCCGATTCACCTTCTGATTCTGAATCTGAAGAAGTTACCGCACAAGAAACTAAGTCACAAGAAACCTCTATGTTGCCAATGAACAAATATTTTGAGGAAGTGATCAAGAAGAAATGGCCAAAAATAGAAAAGGAGGATTGGAAACAGTTCCTTGCAAGTCATTTGGGTGATGATTTCACGAAGAAGAGCTCTAAGGGGAAGGAAATGCGGGAGTCGAACACACTGAACACAAACTCGGCAGCCGTGGTTATTTAGGGAAGAAGGTCAAATGGGACAAGGAGGACGCAGCAGCTGGGAAAGAACCCCCATTCTCCTACATCGAGGCAGGCCGATGAAGGATTTTGTGAGCGCACGCGCATCTTCTGCCTCGGTGACGGGGGAACCGGTCTTCAAATCCATTAAACTCGTGGACGTGCACGATAAGCTCATGGTAAAGTTGGAACCATTCTTATATGATTGCTGTTCCAAGCTCAACTTACATAAATTTGCATAATCTGTAGAATATTTGACCACTCTTATATGATACTGATCAGTTGATTGTTTCTAAGAAATCACAAAAGTGTAGATTTGTACTCAATCTAGCATATAACATTTCTGAAATACTTTTCTACAACCCAACGTAAGTCCTACTCGGTCTTAATTGCTTTTCTAAATGTAGAGATACTGATCTTATCTCGTGGATTGTTGATTGCTGTAGATTTCTTTCTGTTCATTATTTGGTTTCCAACCTTTCTTTACACTGAACTTGGGCTGTTTATTATTGATGAAGGATTAATTTACTTGGATTGTTCACATGTTTGTGCCGAGGTCACTAGGTTATTATCCTCATGGTGAAGGAATACAACCCCTTTTTTACTTAGATTCACTTAAAAACAGGCCGGAAAGGGATTACAGTGTGTTGTCAAAGATTCTAGATGATGGTGGAGGTCGTGTACGCTTCAAGCATTATAAAGATGTTAGTTGTACACAGCAGCAAGATAGAGTGTCTTGTGGCTACCATCTCTGCTACCATATGGACATATTTGTGAGATCGGAGAAGAGTTTAAACAAAGGTGTAGAGATTCCGTTGTTCGGTACTCATCTCGAGTCCAATCCATTTGACCGGAAGAAAGAGTTTACACGTATCCAAGGGATTTTTGCAAAAATCATCAACACAGAGGTTGCCTTGAAATCTAGGGTTTTCTATGGTGGTGATGACTATGGAGGTTCATGATTCACGCACAACCCAATTAATCAAGCATGCATGATCCCAAGGTTAGATGGTTTTGTGATTCTAGTTCATAAGTTGGAATCTTCTGAAAATTATGAGTTACTGTATTTTTCAGTTTGATATACTAGAGCTGATGAGAATAGTGCAGGCAACACATTTGTTAGAATGACCATACCCCCTAGCTTTTTTCCTGATTGTAACAAAAAAAGAATCAACCAGTAGTGGCTCACGGAATGTATAGATTTATTAGATCTGGATGATGTCAAAGCACTTATGTATCTTTTTTTTGTTTTGCTTTGCTTAGTGGCCGCTTTTGCCTTCATCGTCGCATGCATTAGTTAGCTCATATTTGTCACTTTGTAGCATATAACATATTGAGGTCAAAGATTTTCCTAGTCAGTATATATTTTAGTTGTGTGCGAAATCACGAAATGCTATCAGAAATTCATCACTTTCGTCTTGTAGAAAATACTTGAATAATCATGAAAATTGCATATTAATGTTTGGTTGAATGCAAATAGCAGTTTGAGCTGCTTGGCCTAGGTGATATCTAATCGAATATTAACTGCACATGTCGTTACCGTTATTATGTAACATTAGGAGTGTAGATTTAACCCGATTGCCTTTTCCCACCAGTTCTTAATTTTGGAAGAAAGCAATTTAAAAACCATATCACCATATGGATATTGAAGTATAAGTTCTTCATTATTTTGATGCAACTCCTTTTCTATGGTTAAGGTGCTCTTGATGCATGTGTATTTACTCTTTTTCCATGGAAAATGAGTTCACGCTCAATTGCTCATTCAAGTCGCTACCAAATAAGAGAAATAAAATAAGTTGCAATACATTTATCTTTCCGTCTTATAGTTTCTAAACCAATCTGTTATTGTCTATTGCTCATTTATATGTTCCCACTCTCATGGAGAGTGAAATTTCATAGCCAAGTACTCTAGGTGGTACTGATAAATTTTAACAACTTGCAGGTATTTGGTTTTAAGACCCTTAGAATGTTTAACGAGGAGGAGATGGAACACATACTTTGTGATGAACAAGATGCTTGATCCATGTACCGCAACGTTGGTTTAGCTACTTGGTTTTTGTCTTCTGCACGTCATGTTTTGGCTCTTTGGGGGTTATATGATGTGAGACTAGGGTTTGCATTCGTTTGCAACCCTACTTTTTGTGTGACAGGGATTGTACGTATGTGTCTAGTGTGTGCAAAAATTATGTCATATTCGGTTCAAACGTATCATCGTTACATCTTATTGTGCTATCTGAAATATTAGTAGAAAATGCATTTATTTTTTATAATATCTTATTATGCTATCTGGAATATTCATGGAAAATGAATTTATTTTTTATTAGCGAAATTTAAACCAGTGGCAGGCAGGATAATGGCATGTCACTACAAAACCCGAGGGATTTGCGGCCGATAATCGCAACTAGTGACATGCATCTTTTTTGCCAGTCACTAGTACACACATACTGGTGACAAGCACCTATAAATGCCTGTCACTGGTACACATACTAGTGACGGGCACTTGCCTGTCACTAGTAACTTTATACCAGTGACTAGTCATCAGTGACAGGCGCTTTGCCTGTCACTAATGAGCCTTTTAAGCCTGTCACTGATGACCAATTCTGCAGTAGTGTGGTTTAGGAAAATAACACACATGCATTGACTCTGGTGCCGGTTTAGGAAAGGAAGACACATGCAATGACAATGGTGGATCCATTTGGTTTAGGAAAAGAAGACAAATGCAATGACTCTAGTGGTGTATTAGGTCAGCAAGACACATGCAACGACATCCATGTGGTTTAGGAAAGGAACACACATGCAATAACTCTAGTGGTGGTTTAGGAAAGGAACACACATGCACTGACTATGGTGGTGGTTTAGGAGAAGAACACACATGCAATAAATCTGGTGGTGGTTTAAGAAAAGAAGATACATACAATGACTCTGGTGGTGGTTTAGCAAAAGAAGAGACATGCAATGACACTAGTGGATCCATGTGGTTTAGGAAAGGAACACACATGCAATGACTCTCGTGGATCAATGTGGTTTAGGAAAGGAACACACATGCAATGACTCTAGTGGTGCTTTAGGAAAAGAACAGATATGCAATGACTCTAGTGGTGGTTTAGGAAAAGAAGACACATGCAATGACTCTTGTGGTGGTTTAGGAAAAAACACACATGCAATGACTCTAGTGGTGGTTTAGGAAAGGAAGACACATGCAATGACACTGGTGGTGGTTTAGGAAAAGAACACGCATGCAATGACTCTGGTGGTGGTTTAGGAAAGGAAGAAACATGCAATGACTATGGTGGTGGTTTAGGAAAAGAACACACATGCAATGACTCTGGTGTTGGATTACGAAAGGAACACACATGCAATGACACTGGTAGATACATGTGGTTTAATAAAATAACACGCATGCAAAAACTCTGGTGGATCCATGTGGTTTAGGAAAGGAACACACATGCACTGATATCCATGTGGTTTAGGAAAGGAACACACATGCGATGACTCTGGTTGTGGTTTAGGATAAGAACACACATGCAATAACTCTAGTGGTGGTTTAGGAAAGGAAGACACATGCAACGACTATGGTTGTGGTTTAGGATAAGGACACACATGCAATGACTCTAGTGGTGGTTTAGGAAAGGAACACACATGCAATGACTCTGGTGGTGGTTTAGGAAAAGAAGACACATGCATTGACACTAGTGGATCCATGTGATTTAGGAAAAGAAGGCACATGCAATGACTCTGGTGGTGGTTTAGGAAAGGAACCCACATGCAATGACTCTGGTGGATCGATGTTGTTTAGGAAAAAACACACATGGAATGACTCTGGTGGTGGTTTAGGAAATAAACACACCTGCAATGACTCTAGTGGTGGTTTAGGAAAAGAAGGCACATGCAATGGCTCTGGTGGTGGTTTAGGAAAAGAACACACATGCAATGACTCTGGTGGATGAATATGGTTTAGGAAAGGAACACACATGCAATGGATCTAGTAGTGGTTTAGGAAAAGAAGACACATGCAATGACTCTGGTGGATCAATGTGGTTTAGGAAAGGAACACACATGCAATGAATCTAGTGGTGGTTTAGGAAAAGAACACACATGGAATAACTCTGGTGGTGGTTTAGGAAAGGAGCACAAATGCAATGACACTAGTGGATCCATAAGGTTTAGGAAAATAACACACATGCAAAGACTCTAGTGGATCCATGTGGTTTAGGAAAGGAACACACATGCAGTGACATCCATGTGGTCTAGGAAAGAAACACACATGCAATGACTCTGGTGGTGGTTTAGGAAAGGAAGACACATGCAATGACAATGGTGGTGGTTTAGGAATAGAACACACATGCAAAGACTCTAGCGGTGGTTTAGGAAAGGAACACACATGGAATGACTCTCGTGGTGGTTTAGCCGAGGAAGACACATGCAATGACTCTGGTTGTGGTTTAGGAAAATAACACACATGCAATTACACTGGTGGTGGTTTAGTAAAGAAAGACACATGCAATGACTCTGTAGGTGGCTTAGGAAAAGAACACACATGCAATGACACTGGTGGATCCATGTGGTTTAGGAAAGGAAACACATGCAATGACTCTGGTGGATCAATGTGGTTTAGGAAAAGAACACACATGCAATGACTTATGTTGTGGTTTAGTAAAAGAGGACACATGCAATGACTCTGGTGGTGGTTTAGAAAAAGAAGGCACATGCAATGATTCTGGTGGTGGTTTAGGGAAAGAACACACATGCAATGACTCTAGTGGTAGTTTAGGAATGGAAGACACATGCAAAGACACTGGTGGTGGTGGTTTAGGAAAAGAACACACATGCAATGACGGTGATGGTGGTTTAGGAAAATAACTCACATGCAATGACTCCGGTGGTTGTTTAGGAAAGGAAGACACATGCAATGACTACGGTGGTGGTTTAGGAAAATAACACACACGCAATTACTCTCGTGGTGGTTTAGGAAAGGACCACACATCCAATGACACTGGTGGATCCATGTGGTTTAGGAAAATAAGACACATGCAAAGACTCTAGTGGTGGTTTAGGAAAGAAAGACACATGCAATGACATCCATGTGGTTTAGGAAAGGAACACACATGCAATGACTCTGGTGGTGGTTTAGGAAAGGAAGACACATGCAATGACTATGGTGGATCAATATGGTTTAGGAGAGGAACGTACATGCAATGAGTCTGGTGGTGGTTTAAAGAAAAGGAAGACACATGCAATGACACTAGATCCATGTATTTTAGGAAAGGAACACACATGCAATGACTCTGGTGGATCAATGTGGTTTAGAAAAGGAACACACATGCAATGACTTTAGTGGTGGTTTAGGAAAAGAACACTCATGCAATGACTCTGGTGGTGGTTTAGAAAAAGAAGACACATGCAATGACTCTATTGGTGGTTTAGGGAAAGAACACACATGCAATGACTCTAGTGGTAGTTTAGGAAAGGAAGACACATGCAAAGATACTGGTGGTGGTTTAGGAAAAGAACACACATGCAATGAATCTAGTGGTGGTTTATGAAAAGAACACACATGCAATGACTCTACTTGTGGTTTACGAAAAGAAGACACATGCAATGACTCTAGTGGTTGTTTAGGAAAAGGAAGACACATGCAATGACATCCATGTGGTTTAGGAAAGGAACACAAATGCAATGACTCTGGTTGTGGTTTAGGAAAACAAGACACATGCAATGACTCTGGTGGTGGTTTAGGAAAAGAACACACATGCAATGAATCTGGTGGTGGTTTAGGAAAAGAACACACATGCAATGACTCTGGTTGTGGTTTAGGAAAAGAGGACACATGCAATGACTCTAGTGGTGGTTTAGGAAAAGAACACACATGTGATTCCTTGTGTGGATCCAGGATACGGGTGGGGAAACCTCAAAGTAGTGAAAGAGAGATGGTTCCGTGCTAGCCTTCACCTCCGACGATCTCCCTCCCCGGCGTCTAATTCCTCCTTATACTCCAATCACTTTTCCCCCTCCTCCGCACCTACCTACCTATCTCTTGTTGGTAGTTTTCCATGGAGGATTTGGCCAGCTCTTGGAAGGTTTCTTACACTAGTGCTTCAGAGGATGGCAAGTTTCTTGAGGGTTCATTGGTTTTTTGGCCTTCAAGGAATTTGTTGGTGCTGAATAATGCAAAAGGTTTTCCTCTAGAAGGTAGAGAATTCCTGAAGGGTGAAAGTTTCAACATCGACACAGTGGTACGTCTCCCTTTTCATTTGGCTATGATCAATGAGTTACTAGTTGATTTCATGAGTCTAGCCCTAGATCTCCTCGATCTTCCTCTGGATTGGTTCTTCCTCCTTTCAGATGGAAAGTGTCATGTGGATCTATTAATTCTGATTCCAATATCATGAGAGATGCATTCCTTATTTTAAGACCACAAGCTAGAAGAATTGTTCTTCTTGATCACAAGGAAACAGTTCTTGATGCAAGGTTCCTTTTGAAAGATGAAACTATTGGTCATGGAAGTATCATTGTTATGCCTTTTCATAAAGGTATTGTTGGAGATCAAGCCCTTTTGGATTCGTTAGGTTCTTCTGACAGGAAAATGCCAGAAAGTTCAAAGGCATCTAGTTCTGTCCCTACACCTGCCCTGGATTTTTATGTTGGTCTAAAATTTGAGGCTAACATCTTGAAAAAGTTTGGTCATGCTGTCAATTTCATTGGGGGTTTTAGGAGAAGAGAATTCATTCTGGTTATTTCTTTTGGAAGAGCAAAATTTAAGCTGGATATTCATTCTGTCGGATTAACCATTCAGGCTATTTTTGGAGGAAAAGCCTCTTCCTACCGTGTCAAACTTTTACACGATAGAACTATTAAATTCTCTGTTGCTTCCAGGGCTGTGGGTTTTGAAATCTACAACATGGGTAAATTCTCAGGGGATATGTTCGAATGTTTTTTCAATCTCTGGGGAAATGGTGGTCCTAATTGGCAAGCTGAGGAGAAAAATATTATCGGGAGCTGACATCTGAATGGACTGTGGTTGCAAAAAAGAAAGGAAAAAACTCTATTTTTAATCGTCTATCTGGGCTCAGCGCTGATTCTGGTAATATTAATCATCTCTCCTACCCCATTAATATTCCCTTTGGAAAGTTTAATTGGCCTTCAATCCAGGGCGTCAATCAGGCGATTTACTCTAATCACAAATTCAATGAGAATTCTTCGGTCGGCGCGACATTTTTGCATGCATTTAATGGGCCCAGCCAGGTCAACTTGAGCGCCAATTCTGCAAATTCTGATCAACAGCATATGTTGCCTATTCGGGAATACGCTTCCTTCCCTAAACGGGCTTGGCCCAACAATAATTATCTCAATTGGTTCAAGGCCCAAGAACACCGGCAGTTTTCCAGTTTCACTGAATTCGGAATTTTCTCTAAAGGCATGAAAAATCAGGACCATGTCTTCTCGCCTTCCTCGCCTGGTACAAACCCCATTTACGCTGATTGCTTTCCACCTAGTTCATCTCCATCGGCTGCCTCGTCGGAGATAATGGCGAATATCCCCATTGATCCACGACCGTTTGTGCCTCTAGGCTTCGAGATTCTTTAGATACCTAGCCGGGTGAGAGTCAAGCAGGTGGTCGTGGCTCATAGGACTCTGCTCCATGAACAGTACGCCATCACCACCATTGCTCCAGTTCCTCCAGGTCAGATTCCATTTGCAAACATTGAGGAAGTTCTACAAGATTTCCTGGCCAATGAAATGCATGTGGGTTTTAGAGATATCCAAGCTTGTCCCTTTGGGTCTGCATATGTCATATTTGCACTTACTAGCGACAGAGACAGGTTAATTAGAGAAAGTCCCATTCCATTTGAGGAGGTGCACATTTCTTTTTCCAAGCACAATGAAGCATCAATTGGAGAAGGGCTCAGTTTAATAGGGAGGTTTGGGTCCTACTTGTTGGCCCCCCTCTTGATCACTGATATACTGAGGATCTGGATGCCATCTTTTCTGACTTTGGCAAGCTTATCATGTGGGAAAACATTCCCAATCACAAGGGTAGGATCATGGCTAAAGTCAGAGTCACTAATCTTGAGGACATTCCAAAAAGTGTCAGGTTCACTGAAGCGACTCTCCCGAATCTCAGTCCTGGACTTTCTCATTTGAGGTTCTTTTGCAGAATATGCTGGGTGGTGGCCCACTAGATGAAGACCCACTACCTGATGAGGGGATTGACCCACACCCAATTCCCAACTTGAACCTTGCTGCTAATCTGTTTGTCCCACCTCCTGTCAACCCTCATGATGCTTACAACAATGATGATGAGGGGTGGGGACACTGGGCTATGGGGAATAATCAGAACGAGGTTCATCAAGATCATCCAAATGCTGCTTTTAACCAACTGATGGATGCCATTATGGAGGATGTGTTACCGGATGATCCCCTGCATCCTCCTCCACATGATAGCAGTGCTGTTACTATTTCTTCTTCTGTCCATGAGCAAAATGGCTATGACAATAGTGGGGGACAGTCCCAAAACAACAACTTAGTTCTTGATGAGGATGAGGTAATGCAAGAAATTTTGAATGCCTCACTTGGTGAAGGATTGGAGCACCTAATGAATGCTTACAACTCAGAATCAGAGGATGTTGATAATGTGGATATCTCAGAAAATGCTGGTCTGGATAACCCAGGTGGATTCCTGGAGGACTCTGAGATGCTTTTCACCTCACTTGGCTCATTTTCAGGTTGGTTTTGTGCATACTCACTTTGCACAGATTCCTGATCTTCATGCTGCTAAACAATCATTCAAAACAAGGATTGGACCTATGGGATAGGTTTTTGGCTCCTCATTGCAAAGTTTGATATCCCTGTAAGTTGGTTCAATTACATCACTCTATTGCTTTTGACACCTGAAAAATTTGATTTGCAAATCATTTCTTGCAATCTTCCTTGTGGGATATCTTAAAGGAATCCAATTTAAATGAGCAGACAATCCCTTTCTCTGTTTCTGATGCTTGTGTCACTCACATAGCACCTACTTGTATTCTTCAGGGGGAAAGTAATATTTTGACTAAAATTCAGAGTACTTCCAACTCACCTGTTACCCCTATAAGGAAGAGGAGGGGAAACTCCAATCTTGTTGAAAATGAGGTGAGAAGAAGTCCTAGGATCATTGAGTTAAATGATAGTTTTAAGAGTCATGCTAACTACACTAGTAAAGGCTGTCTTACATGCAATGCTGCTCCACCTGATATTAGCAAAAAAATTGTTAAAAAATCTTGCTACCTCCTTTTGCAAGGTTGCTGAGGAAGCAATTGACAAGAGGCTCCTGAAAAAAAGCAAGATTGTTGAAAAAGTGAAGGTGGCACCAGGGCCAAGAACCTCTTCATCCACTACTGGTAGAGGAAAAGGACCTTCAGCAAACTCTGACAAGGTCATGGAAAAAAAGAATGCTTCTGCTGGAGATGGCTCTCAGCAGCACAAGAAACCACCCAAGAAATAATCTTAGTGTATTGCTTCTTTTATTATCAGAGGGGTGACAGGAATTCTTTACGTTGTCTTGGCTACTGTAATAGACCTATACACTATTATCTTTTGATGTCCTTTCGCCTTCTGTGGTTGATGAGATGGTTCTCTGACTTTGTTGAATGATCTTATCTCTGCCATGATATTTTCCCTGTCTGGGAGTATATTTTGCTTCCCAACATAATAACACATCACACTCATATTTATGGATAATACAAGAAGTTAGAAAATTATGAACTAGAATATTAGAGGAATAAACTCTGAAAAAAGTGGGTAGCCTTATTTGATAAAATTGATGAATCAGGATGTGATATCATCTGCCTGCAAGAAACAAAAAGAGAAAGCTTTGATCTGGATTACATAGAAATTTTGTCCCAAGAAATTCAATAAGTTTGAGTTTTTACCATCAGTTGGTGCCTCTGGTGGAATTATTACCATTTGGAATGGTGCTTTATTTACTGGGGACTTGGACTTTAAAAATGATTTCTCTATCTCCATCAAGTTCCACTCCAACTTATCCAATGAGACCTGGTACCTTAACAATATCTATGGCCCATGTGACCCACACAGGAAAGCCTCTTTCATTCAGTGGTTTCATAATATTGATTTCAATAATGGTGTGGACTGGCTTGTGGTGGGAGATTTTAATCTAATCAGACAACCTTCTGATAGAACTAAAGGTGGAGGAGATTTCAATGATATGTTACTTTTTAATGAAGCTATAAGTAATCTTGGACTGATTGAACTACCTCTGAAAGGGAAAAAGTTTACATGGGGTAATATGCAAAAGACCCACTTCTCGAAAGACTGGACTGGTTCTTCACCTCAAGCTCTTGGAATTCTTCTTATCCATCAACTTTTGTTTACCCCCTTGTCAGGCCTACATCTGATCATACTCCATGTATTATTAACATTGGCACCAAAATTCCCAGAGAAAGAGTTTTTAGATTTGAAAATTACTGGCTGCAACACAGTGATTTTATTGGCATTGTTCAAAATGCTTGGAACATACCAGTGGCCTATCATGACAGTGCAAAGAATATAAATGCCAAGTTTAAAAATGTTAGAAGAGGTCTAAAACTTTGGGAAAAAACCTTCCTTGTCTCAAACAATTGATTGACAAGGTTAATCTGGTCATTGAACTTCTGGATAATTTTGAAGAATATAGATGCTTGAACATTCTTGAATGGAACTTGAGAGATATTCTGAAGTCTCATGTCATTACTTTGTTGCAAAATCAAAAGTCATATTCGAAGCAAAGGGGGAAGATTAAATGGGTCAAGCTTGGAGATGGAAATACAAAATTCTTTCACTCAAAGGCAACTATCAATTATAGAAATAATTACATCTCTGCTCTCAAGAATGCTAATTAAGCTGAAATCTCTGATCATGAGGGTTCAACTACTTTATTGTGGACTGCTTTCAAAAATAGAATGGGCACTTCTGATAATACCACTATGCATTTCAACCTGGAGGATTTCTTTAGAGATGGAATGAGCTCAAACTTAAGAGAAAATTTGGAAGCCCCTTTTCTAGACAAAGAAATTGATGATGTAGTGAAGGAACTTCCCAATGACAAGTCTCCTGGACCAGATGGCTTTAATAATGAGTTCATTAAATGTTGTTGGCCTATAATTGGTAAGGGCATAAAAAAGATGATTCATGACTTCTATGATGATAAAATCTCTCTTGAGAGCATCAACTCCTCTTTCATCACACTGATTCCTAAAAAGAGTTGCCCTGAGACTCCATCTGACTTCAGACCCATATCTCTTCTCAATAGTGTGTTAAAGATCATCACTAAACTCCTGGCAAACAGATTGTGGAAGATTATTTTAAAACTTGTCCATAAAAATCAATATGGATTTCTTCAACAAAGATCCATTCAGGATTGCCTTGGCTGGGGGTTTGAATATCTATTCCAATGTCATCAATCAAAAGAGGAGATTCTTGTTCGAAAACTTGACTTTGAAAAGGCTTTTGACATGATTGAACATAATGCATTATTTGAGATTCTCAAGGCTAGAGGATTTGGAGAAAGATGGATAAAATGGATTCAGCTGTTATTTAGTTCTGGCACTTCATCTGTTTTGCTGAATGGTATTCCTGGGAAAAAGTTTTACTGCAAAAGAGGAGTCAGACAAGGTGACCCATTATCACCATTGTTGTTTGTCCTTGCTGCTGATTTGCTTCAATCCATCTTGAATAAGGCAATGAATCTGAATTTACTCTCTGCACCTCTCAACTGCCCTGCATGCCCTGACTATCCTGTAATTCAATATGCTGATGACACACTCCTGATTATGAAAGCTAATGCAAAAGAATTACTTTTCCTAAGATCTATTCTAAACACTTTCTCTGATTCAACTGGGCTGAAAGTCAATTATCAGAAATCAAGTTTGATTCCCATCAACCTGGACAGTGAAAGAGTGGATCACTTTGCAAAAACCCTGAATTGTCTAAAAGGTACTTTTCCTTTTACATATCTTGGTCTACCTTTAGGTCTTACCAAGCCTTCTTTAGAATATTTCATATCAATGGTTCAAAGGGTGGAAAAGAGACTAAGTGGAATTGCCAACTTTCTCAATTATGGTGGTAAACTTGAAATGGTTAAGTCAGTTCTTTCCTCATTTCCAATGTTCTACATGAGCTGCCTAGAGATACCACCAACTATCAAGAATCAATTGATCAAATATTTCAGACACTGCTTATGGAGAAAAAAAGGTATGAAAGTGCTACTACTCAAGCTAAAGGCTCTGCTCTTGTGGCTTGGGACAAAATTTGTAAGCCAAAAAATCAAGGAGGATTAGGTGTCCTTAATATAACTATCCAGAACAATGCATTATTGCTAATTTTTTTGGATAAGTTTTATAATGACCATGACATTCCTTGGGTGAAACTGGTGAAAAGTTCTTATTATGTGGATGGTTCTGTTCCTAGTCATCACTTAGAAGGCTCTTTCTGGTGGAGATCTCATCTCAAGCTAATTGATACCTACAAGGCCATGGCTAGAGGAAACCTGGGTAGTGGTGATTCCATTCTATTCTGGAATGGTCTTTGGGATGATCAGTGTCTTCATCACAAATTCCCTCATTTGCTATCCTTTGCAAAAAATACAAACTTCACTATAAAAGAAGTGGTTCAAACTGAGTTCCTAGAAGATTTGTTTCACTTACCTTTATCCCAACAAGCCTTCAACGAATTTGAGGAGATGGAACTGATTTGTCAGCAAGCTTTGGTAAGGATTCAAGAAGGCAGAAAGGATAGTTGGTCCTACATTTGGGGAAATAACAAGTTCACATCTCAAAAATCTTATAAAGTCATGGTTGGGTATCAACCTACTCCCCCACACTTCACATGGATTTGGAGTACCTCCTGTCAACCGAAACATAAGTTCTTTTTTTGGTTATTACTTCAAGACCGTCTGAACACAAGGAATCTTCTTAGAAGGAAAAATATACAACTCCAGTCATATTCATGTGCTGTTATGGAATGCTCACAAGAAGAAACTCTATCTCATTTGTTTTGGACATGTCCCTTTGCTGAAAACTATTGGGACTTCATTAGCCCACAAAGACACAGGGGATTATCAGTTTTTGAGGCCATTGAAGATATTAAGGAGAAACTACAATTACCCTTTGCTATGGAAATCATCATTCTAGCAGCTTGGGGGATTTGGATTATCAGAAACAATAAGGTTTTCAATAATCAAAGGCCTAATTTCAACAGTTGGATGGAAATTTATAAGGAAGAACTAAGATGGATTAGCTTTAGAATTAAAAGAAACCTTGCTGAAAACTTCAAAGCTTGGCTTCAATCTCAGACTTAGATGTCTTATTTTTTATTTTTTAGTGAGATCTTTGTAAATCAGATTGTTTACACCTTATAAATATAAAAATTGTAGTGGGCTTCGGCTCACTGTTTATCCTCAAAAAAAACACACATGCAATGACTTTGGTGGATCCATGTGGTTTAGGAAAAGAAGACACATGGAATGACTCTAGTGGTGGTTTAGGAAAGGAAGACACGTGCAATGACTCTGGTGGTGGTTTAGGAAAGGAACACACATGTAATGACTCTAGTGGATCAATATGGTTTAGGAAAGGAAGACACATGCAATGACACTAGTGGTGGTTTAGGAAAAGAACACACATGCAATGACTCTGGTGGTGGTTTAGGAAAAGAAGAAACATGCAATGACTCTGGTGGTGGTTTAGGAAAAGAACACACATGCAATGACTCCGGTGGTAGTTTAGGAAAGGAAGACAGATGGAATGACACTGGTGGTGGTTTAGGAAAAGAACACACATGCAATGACTCTGGTGGTGGTTTAGGAAAAGAACACACATGCAATGACTCTGGTGGTGGTTTAGGAAAGGAACACACATGCAATAACACTCGTGGATCCATAAGGTTTAGGAAAATAACACACATGCAAAGACTCTGGTGGATCCATGTGGTTTAGGAAAGGAACACACATGCAATGACATCCATGTGGTCTAGGAAAGGAACACACATGCAATGACTCTGGTGGTGGCTTTGGAAAGGAAGCCAGATGCAATGACTATGGTGTGGTTTAGAAAAAGAACACACATGCAAAGACTCTGGCAGAGGTTTAGGAAAGGAACACACATGGAATGACTCTGGTGGTGGTTTAGGAGAGGAAGACACATGCAATGACTCTGGTGGTGGTTTAGGAAAATAACACACATGCAATTACATTGGTGGTGGTTTAGTAAAAGAAGACACATGCAATGACTCTATTGGTGGTTTAGGAAAAGAACACACATGCAATGACACGGGTGGATCCATGTGGTTTACGAAAGGAACACACATGCAATGACTCTGGTGGATCAATGTGGTTTAGGAAAGGAACACACATGCAATGACTCTAGTGGTGGTTTAGGAAAAGAACACACTTGCAATGACTCTGGTGGTGGTTTAGAAAAAGAAGACACATGCAATGACTTTGGTGGTGATTTAGGGAAAGAACACACATGCAATGACTCTGGTGGTAGTTTAGGAAAGGAAGACACATGCAAAGACACTGGTGGTGGTGGTTTAGGAAAAGAACACACATGCAATGACGGTTGTCGTTGGATTGAGGACAAGTACACCATGAGGGGGTCCTCGAGGCGTGCGGAAGAGAGGAGGGTGAGAAATACGGTATTCCGGGACGGTGAGCACACAAGTTTACCCAGGTTCGAATCCGCCGGATTTGGATGGATCCTACTCCTGCTAGCAATCCAGTAATACGGTAGAGCCGGAATATGGGTTACAAGGGTTTCACCTGTGCGAGTTGAGGGTCTAAAGTATTGGGTTGCCCTAAAGGCTCTCCTTAGGACGGCTTATATAGATATCCAGCCCAGGGTTTATAGGAGAGATCTATCCGGCTACGACTAAGAGTCTGTTACAGAGTACATCTTGAACTACAAGTAACATTATGGGCCTAAGTCGGTAAGTCTTCTGGGCCTTCCCGTAGACGGATTGGACTCCGTCTTCTCTCCCTGACTGGGCTGCCTGTGAAGCAATGCTCTAACCCGAAGTGGGCCACCCTGGTCAGTGAGGAACTGTGAGGATACCCGGAAAGTATATCCCCAACAGCAGCCCCTGGAGGCCTCCAAGATCCAAAGTCGGATTTATCATCGTCTAGCTTGATCTTCGGCTTGCAGAATCTTGAGGGGTTCCTGAAACTTCACAACAAAATATACGATCCGGGTCTTAAAAATAAGTCGGACCTTGCAATTGGTTACTCAGATTTTCCAGCTCGCTTTTAAACTAAGCCGAAACTTGGTCTCTAACGCGACCTGACACAAGCATGGTCAAGTCACGTCATCGACGTTCATCGGCAAGACGATCAGTGGGTCCACGATTCGCGGAACCGAGGCGCCGTTTCAATGCGTGCGTGGAGATCGAGGCGACGCAATCATCGCGCAGTCTCTTCCCAGTTATTTCCATGACACGTGGCGATTACACTATAGCGTTTGCACGAATCTTGGCACAGGTAGGTGGATATAAGGGGTCTAGATTTTTTCTTCTCCTTTTCATCTGCCTTTCGCCGTTCCTTTCTTCCCAAATCTCCAGCGTGCCTAGAGTCTTTTCGTTTTCCTCCCACAGAGCTCCTAGCGCTGCCACTTTAGGGTCACCCTCTTCCACCGGAGAGAAAATGGCTTCATCCTCTTCTTCCTCTCTGGCGGCGGCGGCGGCATCGGCGGAAGTAGCTGCGGAGAAAGAGAGCTTTCGGGGACTCTGTATCCCCTGCACCCTCGACGAGGCTAGCCTCAAGAACGTGGAGAAGGAGGGGCTCCTTGCCGCTGGCAACTGGCGGAGCGGCTCCGGCGAGACCGTCCCCAATCCGCACGAGGGCGAGCGCGTCCACTTCGGCACCCATCTGGACAGAGGTTTGCCCTTTCCTCCCTCGGAGTTCTTCTCCGAGGTGATTGACGACTATGGAGTTCAACTCCACAATCTTCCTCCCAACTACATTCTAGAGATGAGTGCATATGCAGCGCTTTGCGAGGGCTTTCTCGGCATTAGGCCGAGTTTGCTTCTCTTCCGATTTTACTTTCATGTCCGGAGGAATTCCATCACTGCCGGTGTTCCTTACATCACTGGCACCATTAGTTTTTCTCTTATACGAGACCGGGCATATCCCAAAATTTCTACCAGTGACTCGGTTAAGCAATGGCTAGCCACTTTTTTCTACCATCGGGATATTCCGGCTCCCGGCAAAGCTACTGCTTTGCCGGCTTTTGTCGACGGAGCCGCCATACCAACCTTCCGACGAGGCTGCCGCTCTCACAGATGATCTGATCCTCGCTAAGAGGCGGATCGAATATCTGATCAAGCACAATGGTCTGAAGGGATCTGACTTGGTCTAGTGCTAGGTCTCATGCCGGATCCAGCCACTTCAGTACCATAGGGATAGACTGATGCATTCTGTCATGTCTTCCCTGACCGACTCCCTCCGCATTAGCCCCAAAGCCTACACCACTCAAGGCTACATAAGCCAAATCAAGTGGTTGATCAAGGAGCGGATCGAGAGGCGGATTCCAGAGGTTTCTCTGGACATGCATACGGCGGAAAACCCCATGGTGCCGGTAAGCTTTTATCATCACATCTTTTATGTGTTTCTATCTTCGAGTTACATTGCAATGCTGATATGTTTTCTTGTTTTCAGCTTGCTGACATCCCCGAGTCGGAACTTGCTCCGCTCGAAGGATACCCTCCAGAGTTCTCTTAGGAGGTGGAAGTGGTTCCACTGCCGGATCTTGCGCTCAAGAAGCGCAAAGCTCCGACATTAGCGGTTGGCACAAAGGAGGTGCCAGTTGTGAAGAGGTATCCTTTCCGTCACAACTTTTCCGTCTTTGTGCTTTACTTAAACTTCTTTCCGAGATGTAATGTTTCCGACTTTGTTACCTTCTCAGAGAAAAATCGATCATCATGGGCAAGGGGAAAGGGATTTCTTCGAAGCCCTTACGCCAGACGAAGCTTACAATAGCTTCCCCTGCCGTGGCTCCTCCGACTCCGGTCCCTCAACCTTCTGTAACTCCGGCGATCATCCCTTCTCCGGTGATTGCAGAAGATCCGGCTCCTCAAGCGGAGCCGACGATCCTTGGGTCGCATATTGATGTCACCACCAGTGCGTCAGCTCAAGATAAGGGTGAACCCTCTTTGGGTAATGATCCCTCGGCTGAAGTCTTCGCCTATAACCTCCTCAACAATCCGGGTCTTGCCAAATTTGGCCTGACCCGGAAATCTGCAGAGGAGATCCAGCGGCTGGCCAGGCAAGTCCTGGACAAAATCCATCTATCCCCCAAAGAGGAGGCGCAAGAAGTAGAGGACGTCAAGTTCTCCGACCTTCTTACTCAAGTCCGCCTACGCGACGAGAGGATCAGGACTGGCGATCTTCCAACAGCTCCAGTGATCCCTCTTACTCTCGCCGAGAAGGTGGCAGCTGAAGTGAACGCGGGTTTAGACAAACTCACCCGCGAGCAATATGTAAGTCGGAATTCCAACTCTTGTTTTTACATTATGTTATATCATATCCTCTAGCCCCCAAGCATGAAGTAGGATATAGAATCCGAGTTTATGCTTTCATTAGGATGCCAAAGAACGAACTAGTGTAGCCCCCAAGGCTCGTGCTGATATTTAGTAAAAATATTAGCCCGAGTCTTAAGTAGCTTTCTGACTTTGGGTATTCTGACTTACAGAAAGTATGTTCCTATAACCAGGAATTATTGTCCAATGTCTGTAATAAGCGGAGAGAGATCAAAGCTCTCCGGCTTAAAAATGCTGAGCTCAAGGTAGCCAAGGATGAAGCTGAAGGTAAATATTTCGAGATTCAAACCTTGTCTTTTGCTTTTTCTATGTCGAATTTTTCTGAACTATTGTTCTTTTTGTCTTACAGCGTTGGTGAAACAATCCATCGCTATGATTGAAGAGGCCGAGAATCTCAAGACCCTGGTGGTGGAGAACAAAGGACTTCGCCAAGAGCTGGAAAAGCTCAAGGTGGATCATGAAACGAGCATAGCTCAAGTCCTGGAATCCTCCTCCATCCATGGCCTTTGAAAGAGCGTGATCGCAAGATTGCCGCTCAAGATAAAGTTATCTCGGACCTCAAGAATGAGGTTGACAGAGAGAAGGATATCTCCCAAGCACTCCGGGCTGAACTCCAGAGTCTCCGGGAGGAGAAAGCCAAGATTGGCGACGTCATTCTTGGTAAGTTCCATCTATCTGACTTATCATTTCCTTGACTTTTATCAATGTTGGTTTTTCCTTATCTTCATTTTGTGTATAGGTCCTCTGAACTTGACGGACTCCTCCTCGTCCGAGCCCCGCACTCACCGGCTTACCCAAGTCGGTGATCTTCTTCATGACTACCGCCAATCCCTTGAGGATATTGGCGAGTCTCTCAGTATTTCGGACATGCCAAGCATGTCGGACTTCCAGGTGTGGGAGAAGGCCAAGGAGATGCCACAACTCGTTCGGGACTAGAACATGTCCTACACGCGGACTGCTGCGCAGAACGCTCTTACCATGGTCATGAGCCACCATGGAAACATGGAGAGATGGCAAGTGACCAGAGGGTACTGCAAAGTAGATGAAGACGGCCAGGAGCAAGACCTTCAAGCTATCATGCACTCCTGCGCCGGCTATGGGTGCCATGTAGCTGACCTGACCAGTTACGAGGTGCCCTTCTTCACCCGCGTGGATACTCCGCCTCCTCCTGCAGAAGAAGCCAAAGAAGTTTCTGACGATGAACACACCAACTCGGATGCGGATATCTCGGAACGATATCAAGGCGGAGTGACCAGCAAGCCAGTAGATCCTTCGTCTCCTCCTGCATCATAGACCACAAACTTATGTATTATTCTGTGAAAGAACATGATGCGTTTTATAATGAAGTACTATGGCTTTTGCTAGTGCTAAGTTTTTTTATCTATTCAGCACTTTTGTTTTAGACTTTTTGTGTGCTTGAAATGTTTGCATAAGCACTTAGAATTTTTCGTCTCTACTTATCGTTTATCTGGCTTTTCGCCTCGTCCCTTTCGTGATCCGGCTAAACCTTTAGCCAGAAACTTTGCCGAGCAACGGAGCTCAATTGATCAACCAGTTTAAACTCGGAAACAAAGCCGGCTTCTAGTACCAACAATTCACTACTCGGAAAATACCCGCATCCAGCAATCAAACAAATAACCTAAGTAAAGACTAGAATTTTTTAGAGTTATACCTGAAGGTAGCAGTTTTAGAGTCGGAAATCTAAACCAGAACGAACATGAGCATAAAGTACTTTCAAGCATTCTGGGATTTTCGACTATGACATGATCATTAGGAAATAAGATGGTAAAAACTTCTCAGGAAAACTTTGAGGTAACCAAAACTTTTATTTCTCACAGAACATGTACATATGTATGATTACAAAGAAGGATAAACTAAGAATAAAAGGGTCGTAGCTGAGCAATATTCCATGGTCTGTCTAACTCATCCGGATTTGTACTGCCTCCATCTCTCTTTCTCTTCTTAGTAGCAGGTCTTTCTTTGACTGGCCTCATGTCAGTTAAGTAGTACGATCCATTGTGCAATACTCGACTAACTAAAAAGGGCCCTTCCCATACCGGGGAAAGTTTGTGATTTCTTTGTTGCACAAGCCGGAGAACCAAATCACCTTTATTGAAAGATCTAGTTCGGACTCTCTGGCTATGATACTTTCGTAACTTCTGCTGATAGGCTATAGATCTCATTTCAGCAACGACGCGAACTTCTTCGACTAAGTCGTGATCATTTTGTCGAGAAATCTCGGCATCCTTTTCAATATACACGGCCACTCTTGGAGAAGTATGAATTAAATCACTAGGAAGAACTGCTTCTGCACCATAGACCAAGAAGAAAGGTGTATATCCTGTTGACCTGTTCGGAGTTGTTCACAAACTCCAAATTATAGAGGGTAGTTCCTCTGCCCAAGCCCCCGCAGCACGTCTTAGTGGTGCTTCGAGTCTTGGTTTCAAGCCTTGTAGAATTAAACCATTTGCTCTTTCGACTTGTCCGTTAGCCTATGGATGTGCGACTGACGCAATGTCAAGCCGGATATTTTGCTCGTCGCAGAATTTAGCCAATTCTCCCATGGAAAAATTATTCCCATTTTCCGTGATAATGCTATGCGGATAACCATATCGGATTATAACATTCTCGACAAATCTTTTGGCTGTTGCTCCATCACAACTAGTGACAGGTTTAGCCTCGATCCACTTTGTGAATTTGTCCACCATCACTAAGACGTGTGTGAATCCACTTGGTGCTCGTTTAAAAGGTCCTACCATATCAAGCCCCCAGACCGCAAAAGGCCATGTTATAGGTATTGTACGTAGCTGATCAGCCGGAACATGAGCTTGCTTGGCGTACTTTTGGTAGCCTTTGCATGTCTTGACTAATCGTTCGGCATCTTCCTGAGCTGTAAGCCAGAAAAATCCATGTCGAAAAGCTTTTGCCACTAAAGATTTGGCTATAGCGTGGTGACCAAACTCGCCTTCGTGGATTTCTCTTAAGATTTCCACTCCTTCTTCCGGAGACACACAGCGCTGAAAAACCCCAGAAACACTTTGTTTATGGAGCTCACCTTTAACAATAGTATAGGCTTTTGCTCATCGGACGATCTGTCGGCTCAGCACATCATCTTTGGGTAATTTGCCATCTACCAAGTAATCTACGTAGGGTTGAGTCCAGCTAGGAATTACAGCCAGAACTGCTATTAAAGGTGAGTCGGATTTGGTCGGATATTCCTCATCTACTCCCTTTATCGAGGGAACTTTGAGGTGCTCTAAAAACGCGCCATCCGGAACCTCTTTCCGCGTAGAGCCTATTCGAGATAGTGCGTCTGCTTCCTCGTTTTCTGCTCGAGGGATGTGTTGAACTTCAAACCCTTCGAATGATTTAGATAGATCATCCACGACAGCTTTATATGCTGCCATGTACTTATTTGCATTACAAATGTCCGAGACTTGCTGAGCAACAAGATCCGAATCTCCGTAACACATCAAACGTCGGATGCCAATATCCTTAGCAATCCGGATTCCATGCAGCAGTGCTTCATACTCGGCAATGTTGTTTGTCGCTGTGAAGTGGATCTGCAACACGTATAAAAGTTTATCTCCTTGGGGTGACTTGAGCACCACGCCATCCCCCGAGCCTCCTCGAGCCGTAGACCCATCAAAAAAGAGGGTCCAATATTCTGACTCAGGGAAGATCATGTTCTCCTTGGTATCTGTCCAATCAGCGACAAAGTCGGCAAGGATCTAGGATTTGATTGCTGTCCGGGGTTTGTACTGAATATCGAAAGCGGCAAGCTCTATTCCCCATTTAGCGACGCGTCCTATGGCATCGCTATTGTTGATTATATCTCTCATGGGAGCTTTGCTCACCACGATAATTGGATGCTCCTGAAAATAGTGTTGTAACTTACGAGATGCTAGAAAAACACCGTAAGCCAACTTTTGATAGTGCGGATACCGCTGTTTTGATTCTGCCAGGACCTTGCTGACAAAGTATGTCGGACGCTGCACTAGGTGCTCCTGATTTTCTTCCGGTCTCTCCACCACCATAACTATACTGACAACCTTATTTGTCGCAGCAATGTAAAGCAACATCGGTTCCTGAGGTTCCAGCGCCGCAAGGATAGGAGCAGATGAGAGTACTTTCTTCAGGTCTTGTAGTGCAGCTTTAGCTTCGTTAGTCTAGACAAAATCCTTGGTCTTCTTCAGGAGTTTGTATAATGGTGCGGCTCTTTCACCAAGCCGGCTTACAAATCGACTGACCGCAGCAATGCAACCAGTTAATCTTTGTACGTCCTTCAGGCGAGTTGGCCTGGAAATATTGAGAATAGTCTTGATCTTGTTGCGGTTCACCTCTATACCTCTTTGAGACACGATAAAACCTAACAGTTTTCTGGCTGGTATTCCAAAGAAACATTTCTTTGGGTTAAGCATGATGTTGTATTTTTGTAAATTGGCGAACGTCTCCTCCAAGTGGGAAATCAATGTTTCCTTCTTTTTGGACATGACCGCGATATCATCCATGTATGGATGTACATTGCGTCCGAGCTGGTAATGGAGGCAACGCTGCATCATGCGCTGGTACGTAGCTCCTGCGTTCTTCAGCCCAAAGGGCATGGTAACAACACAGAAGGTTCCGAAGGGGGTTATGAATGAAGTCTTGACTTTGTCAGATTCCTTCATTCGTATTTGGTGATAACCGGAATATGCGTCAAGAAAACAGAGGAGTTCCGAGCCTGCCGTAGAATCGATAACTTGATCAATTCTAGGCAGAGCGAACGGATCTTTTGGACAAGCCTTGTTCAAGGCAGTATAATCAACACACATCCTTAAATCAGTGGTGTCCTTTTTAGGGACCATTACGAGGTTGGACCAATCAGTATGGATGACCTCTTCTATGAATCCGGCTAACTCGAGCCGCGCTAGTTCCTTAGCTATTGCCTTACGCTTTTCATCACCAAACCATCGTAAGGACTGTTTGACGGGTTTAGCGTTCGGGTTTACATTTACAGAGTGCTCGGCAAGTTCCCTAGGTACTCCGGTCATGTCAGATGGCTGCCATGCAAAGATATCTTGATTTGCTTGGAGGAACTTGACGAGCGCGCTTTCCTATGCGCTACTTAGGTCTACGCCTATCTGGGTCACCTTGGAGGGGTCGTCATCCTTCAACGGCGTCGTCTTCGTCTCTTCTGATGCTTTGAACTCCGGATTTGGCTTTGTCACCTCCTTCTTCGTTGCAGGCATCTCGGACGGATCTATGCTCTTCTTGATCTCCTGGTACTCCTGGGCATGCAGCACGGCTTCAGCAAAGGCGGCATTTCCATCCTCGCACTCTCGCGCCTTCTTCGGGTCTCCCGTGATGGTGATTACGCCGTTGGGACCTGGAATTTCCATCATATTGTAAATGTAACATGGACGAGCCATAAAAGCCCAGTAAGCCGGACGTCCGAATATAGCGTGGTATGCGCTCTTGAACGGGACCACTTCAAAGGAAAGTGTCTACGTCCGATAATTCTTTGGTGTTCCAAAAGCAACATCCAAAGTGATCTCTCCTAGGGAATTAGCCTGTCTTCCTGGGACAACTCCGTGAAAGATCACAGAGTTGTGGTTCAGCTGTGTTTCCGAGATCTTCATCCGGCGTAGCGTTTCGACATAGAGAATATTGATGCTGCTACCACCGTCCATGAGGGTCTTGGAGAAACCATAACCATCAATAAGTGGATTGATGATTAAGGCGTACTTTCCTCGCCTATGTATCTTAGGCGGATGATCAGCGCGGTTAAATGTTATTGCTACTTCCGACCAGTCTAGATACTGAGGGTAGTCGGAATTGTTACGTTGAGCTCGTGGAGAACTGCTTTCTTGACCTTTGCTGGTTGAGATCCGAGGAAGGTGAAGTAAGTGTCCTTCTTGGTGGGAAAAGTTTTCTTCCCTTTCGACATGGGATTTGAAGCGTCGGCTTCCTCCATGTCGGAATCTTCCTTGGTCTCTTTGTCTTTTTCGGGATTTTTCTTTCCCTTCTTCCGCTTAGCTTTGTAGCCCGTGGTATCATCTCTCTTGATGTCGTCGTTAAAACGACATTCAACGTTGGTGTGGGATGAGCTCCCATTGGCGTCCAAATGATGCACACATGGGTTATTGGCGATGTCGGCCCAAGTGTAGGTTTTGCCTGGTTGTTGCTCTCCTCTACCTTGGACCCTTGATGTCCCATGGCCACGCCCGCGGCCTCCGCCACGTACTCCTCGTCCTCGAGACCCGGAAACAGTAGTGACTACCGCTGTCTCCGCGTTGGGTTTTTCTTCCGAGGTATTTTTGCGCTTCTATGCTTGTTGCTTTGGTTGTTTTGCCGACTGAGGCACAGCCAGGGCATTGAGTAATCCCTCTGCATCATCGTCCGCATCTGCATACTTGCTCACTGTTTCTATCATTTCTCCCAGATCAGTAACCTTGTCACACTTCAAGCGATGGCGCAGTAAACCAATTGGGAGACCTGCGATGAAAGCTTCAATCGTAGTTTGATCATTTACTCCTTCATAGGAGTTCTTGGTGTCAATCCATCGTCCGAGGTAATCCCGGCAAGTTTCTCTGGCTTTCTGGGTGCAACACTATAGGTCTCCAACCATACAGGGCCTCCGATATGTGCCTTCGAAATTCCGAAAGAACGCACTTTGTAAATCATACCCGTTGTGGATGGTGTTCGTCGGAAGCTCATTGAGCCATGATCGTGCAGCATGAGTGGGAGATATCGAGTTGCGACCAGGCTGTTGCCGCCTTTGGCGATGCAGCAAGCTTGGAAGAAATCCTGTAACCAGGTGTCTGGCTGAGCAATGCCGTCGTAGGCTTGAATATGTCTTGAGATAACAAATCCTTCCAGGAACTTTGTAGCTCTGATGCGTGGTACGAAGCACTTTGGGCCCATGTACACGTCATCGTTTTCGTAGCGCCGAGCCTCTATGTTGGAGTTGATCCTATGCCTTGCGTCGTTCGGGGATAGGGATCGTCTTAACAGAATCAAAACAGCGGTATCCACACTATCAAAAGTTGGCTTACGGTGTGTTCTTAGCATCCCGTAAGTTACGACATTATTTTCAGGAACATCCAATTACCATGGTGAGCACAGCTTTCATGAGAGATATAATCAACAACAGTGACGCCACAGGACGCGTCGCCAAATGGGGCATAGAGCTTTCAACTTTTGATATTGAGTATAAACCTCGGACAGCAATCAAATCCCAAATCCTTGCTGACTTTCTTGCTGATTGGATAGAGACAAAGGAGAATATGACCCTCCCTAAGTCGGAATATTGGACCCTATATTTTGATGGGTCTAAGGCTCGTGGGGGCTCGGGGGCTGGCGTAGTGCTCAAATCACCCCAAGGAGATAAACTTTTATACGTGTTGCAGATCCACTTCACAGCGACAAATAATATTGCCGAGTATGAAGCACTGCTGCATGGAATCCGATTGCTAAGGATATCGGCATCCGACATTTGATGTGTTACGGAGATTTGGATCTTGTTGCTCAGTAAGTGTCAGATATTTGTCATGCAAATAAGCACATGGCAGCATATAAAGCTGTCGTGGATGATCTATCTAAATCGTTCGAAGGGTTTGAGGTTCAACACATCTCTCGAGCAAAAAATAAGGAAGCAGATGCATTATCTCGGATAGGCTCTGCACGGAAAGAGGTCCCGAATGGCGCTTTTTTTGAGCACCTCAAAGTTCCCTCAATAAAGGGAGTGGACGAGGAATATCCGACCAAATTCGACTCACCTTTGATAGCAGTTCTAGCTGTAATTCTCAGCTGGACTCAACCCTACCTTGACTATTTGGTAGATGGCAAATTACCCGAAGACGAAGTTCTGAGCCGGCAGATCATCCGACGAGAAAAAGCCTATACCGTAGTTAGTGGTGAGCTCTATAGGTGGAGTGTGTCTGGGGTTTTTCAGTGCTGCGTATCTCCGGAATAAGGAGTGGAAATCTTAAGAGAAATCCACGAAGGCGATTGTGGTCACCATGCTGCAGCCAAATCTTTAGTGGAAAAAGCTTTCCGACACGGTTTTTTCTGGCTTACAGCCAAGGCAGATGCCGAACGGCTGGTCAAGACGTGCAAGGGCTGCCAAAAGTACGCCAAACAAGCTCACGTTCCGGCTGATCAGCTGCGAACAATACCTATAACATGGCCTTTTGCGGTCTGGGGGCTTGACATGGTAGGACCATTTAAACGGGCTCCAAGTGGATTTACACACCTCCTAGTGATTGTAGATAAATTCACCAAATGGATTGAGGCTAAAGCTGTCACTAGTTGTGATGGAGCAACAGCCAAAAGATTTGTCGAGGATGCTATAATCCGGTATGGTTATCCGCATAGTATTATCACAGATAATGGGAGTAATTTCTCTATGCGAGAACTTGCCGAATTCTGCAACGAACAAAATATCCGGCTTGACATTACGTCAGTCGCACATCTGCAGGCTAATGGACAGGTCAAAAGAGCAAATGGTTTAATCCTACAAGGCCTAAAACCGAGACTCAAAGCACCACTAAGACGTGCTGCGGGGGCTTGGGCAGAGGAATTACCTTCTATAATATGGAGTTTGCGAACAATTCCGAACAGGTCAACTGGATACACACCTTTCTTCTTGGTCTATGGCGCAGAAGCAGTTCTTCCTAGTGACTTGATTCATACTTCTCCTAGAGTGGCGCAGAAGAGGATGTCGAGATTTCTCGACAAAATGATCTCGACTTAGTCGAAGAATTTCGCGTTGTTGCTGAGATGAGATCAACATCCTATCAGCAGAAGTTACGCAAGTTTCAAAGCCAGAGAGTCAGAAACCAATCTTTCAATAAGGGTGATTTGGTTCTCCGGCTTGTGCAACAAAGAAAGCACAAACTTTCCCTGGTATGGGAAGGGCCATTTTTAGTTAGTTGAGTATTACACAATGGTTCATACTACCTAACTGATACGATGCTAGTCAAAGAAAGACCTGCTACTAAGAAGAGAAAGAGAGCTAGAGGCAGTACAAATCCGGATGAGTTAGACAGGCCATGGAATATTGCTCAGCTACGTCCCTTTTATTCTTAGTTTATTCTTATTTGTAATCATATATGTGTACATGTTCTGTGATAAATAAAAGTTTGGTTGCCTCAAGTTTTTCTGAGAAGTTTTTACCATCTTATTTCCGAATGATCATGTCACAAGGTCGAAAATCCCAGAATACTTGAAAGTACTTTATGCTCATGTTTGTTCTGGTTTAGATTTCCGATTCTAAAATTGCTACCTTCGGGTATAAATCTATTCCTAGTCTATACTTTGGTTATTTGTCTGATTGCCGGATGCGGGTATTTTCCGAGTAGTGAATTGTTGGTACTGGAAGCCGACTTTGTTTCCGAGTTTAAACTGGTTTAGCAGTTGAGTTCCGTTGCTCGGCAAAGTTTCCGTGCCGAAAGTTTAGCCGGCTCACGAAAGGGACGAGGCGGAAAGCCAGATGAACAATAAGTACAGACAAAAAATACAAGTGCTTATGCAAACATTTCAGGCACACAAATATCAAAGTCAAAAGTGCTGAATAGATAAATTAAAACTTAGCACTAGTGAAAGTATCATACCACTTATTTACAGACCCATAATGTTTTTCAGAATAACACATCTGTTTCTTTCTGATGATCTATGATGCAGGAGGAGAGGTAGGAGTTGCCGGCTCGCTGGATACGTCGGCTTCGACTTGATAACGTTCCGAGATGTTCAAATCCGATATGGATTGATCATTGTCGGAAACTTCAGCTGTTTCTTCGGGAGGCGGAGGCGGAGGCGGCATGTCCACGGGGGTGAAGAAGGGAGTATCATAGCTGGTCAAATCAGCTACGTGGCACCCATATCCGGCTCAGGAGTCCATGATGGCTTTGATATCTTGCTCCTGGCCGTCTTCGTCCATAGTAGAATATCCTCTGGTCACTTGCCAGGTTTCCATGCTTCCATGGTGGCTCATGACAATTGTGAGAGCGTTCTGCGCTATGGAGCGTGCGTAGGACATGTTCCAGTCCTGGACAAGCTGCGGCATCTCCTTTGCCTTGTCTCGCACCTGAAAGTCGGACATGCTATGCATATCCAGAACCTTGAGAGCTTCGCCAATATCCTCGAGGGATTGGCGGAAGTCATGTAGAAAATCACCGACTTGGGTAAGCCGGTGGGTGCGAGGCTCGGCAGAGGTGGAATCCATCAAGTTCAGAGGACCTATGCATATAACGCAAAACGGTTAAATAAATCCGACATCGAAAGAGTTGAAGAATATAGACAAGTCAGAAAGATGGAAACATACCAAATATGATATCATCGACTTTGGTTTTCTCCTCAAGAAGACTCTAGAGTTCAGCCCGGAGTGCCTCAAACATGTCCTTCTCTCTGAACAAGTCATTGGTAAGATCCGAGATTTTCTTCTCGTGGAGTGCAATCTTGCGATCACGCTCCACGGTGGCCATGGAGGAGGATTCGAGAACTTGAGCAATGCTCTTCTCATGATCCACCTTAAGCTGGTCTAGCTCTCGGCGGAGATCTTTGTTTTCCACCACCAAGGTCTTCAGATTCTCGGCTTCTTCAATCATAGCGCAGGACTGCTTTACCAGTCCTGTAAGTCGAAAGAACAACATGTCAACAAAAATATTCGACTATGAAAACGCAAGACAAGGTTTGAGTCTCGGAATGTTTACCTTCGGCCTCAACCTTGGAAACTTTTAGTTCAGCATTTTCAAGTCGGAGAGCTTTGATCTCTCTCCACTTGTTGCATATATTCTTCAACAATTCCTGGTTATATGAATTAACTTTCTGTAAGTCAGAATACCAAGAGTCAGAAGTCTACTAAAGACTCGGGCTAATATTGTAGCTAATATCAGCACGAGCCTTGGGGGCTACACTAGTTCATTCTTTGGCATCCTAAGGAAGCATAAACCCGGATTGTCTATCCAACTTCATGCTTGGGGGCTAGAGGACATGATACAAAGTACAATAAAGGAAAACGTGAGTTGGAATTCCGACTTACATGATGTTCATGTGTGAGCTTTCTTAGACACATGTTCACTTCAGTGGTAACCTTCTCGGAAAGGGTGAGCGGGATCACTGGTGGAGGTGGTAGCACACCAGCTCTCAGTCCCTTGTCGTGAAGGCGGACTTGTTTGAGAAGTTCGGAGTACTTGATGTCCTCCGCTTCTTGTGCTTCTTCTTTGGTAGAAATGGTTCGGCTTTCAAGGAACTCCTTGGCCAACCGTTGGATCTCCTCTATAGATTTCCGAGATAAGCCAAATTTGGCAAGTCCCGGATTGCTCAGGAGGTTATCGGTGAAAACTTCTGCCGAGGGATCATTACCCGAAGAGGGTTCAGCCTTATCAAAACATGAGTCACCCATGGTGACATTAGTCTGCGACTCAAGGATCGCTGGCTCTGCTGAGGGAGCCGGATCTTCTGCAATGATTGGAGATGGAGTAATCTCCGGCGCTACAGAGGGTTGAGGGGCAGGAGTCGGAGGAGCCACGGCAGGAGATGCCAAAGTTAGCTTCGTCTGACGCAGGGGCTTTGAAGTAGTTCCCTTCCCCTTGCCCTTAACAAGCTGTTTAGCTCTAAGAAGGTAATAGAACAAAGAACATTACATCTCGGAAGAAATCACGAGTAAAGTACAAAGGCGGAAGTTGTGAGGAAAGTTACCTCTTTACAACTGGCACTTCCTTTATGCCGTTAGCCACTGTCGGAGCTTTGCGCTTCCTAGGCATAACGTCCGGCAGTGGGACCAATTCCTCCTCCTGCGAAAACTCGGGAGGATATCCCTCGATAGGAGCTAATTCTGACTCGGGGAGGTCGACAAGCTGAGAAGAAGATAGTATCTCAGTGCTGTGAAATAACTTAAAGGTGAAACACATAAAAGGGTTGCTAAAGCTTACCAGCACAACGGGATCTTCCGCTGTATGCATGTCCAGGGACAGATCCGGGATCTTCTCTCAATCCGCTCCGTTATCAGCCACTTGATTTGGCTTATATAATATTGCGGCTTTAAAGCCTTGGAGCTGATGCGGAGGGAGTCCTTTTTTGACGTCGTGATGGAATGCATCAGTCGATCGCCATGGTGTTGGAGAGGTTGGATCTGGCGAGAAATCCAGCACTGGACCAAGTCGGACCCTCGCAGGCCCTTATGCTTCATCATATATTCAATCCTCCTCTTGGCGAGAAGCAGATCGTCACTGAGAGCCGGAGCGACCTTATCCCAAGATGCTTGAGGCGTGGCGGCTCCATCGATGAAAGCCGGCAATGCAGTAGCTTTGCCGGGAGCGGGAATATCCTTATGATAGAAAAAGGTGGCCGGCCATTGTTTGATCGACTTTAGCTAAAATCTGAGGATAAACACGCTCACGCCAAACCGAAAAACTAATTGTACCGGTAATGTAAGGATTACCGGCGGTGGTGGAGTTTCTCTGGAAATGGAAATAGTACCGGAAAAGAGTGAGACTCGGCCTAATGCCGAGATACCCCTCGCACAAAGATGCGTAAGCACTCATCTCTAAGATGGAGTTCGGGGGGAGATGGTGAAGTTGAACACTGTAATGATCTATCACCTTAGAAAAGAAATCTAAGGGAGGAAAAGATAAACCTCTATCCAGGTGAGTGACGAAGTGCACCTGCTCGCCGTTGCGAGGGTTGGGGATGGCTTCACCGAAGCCGCTTCGCCAGTCGCCGGCGTGGAGGAGCCCTTCTTCTTCTACGACGCGGAGTTTGTCATCGTCGAGGACGCAAGGGATCCAGACCCCACGATTGCTCTCCTTTTCCGCCGCCGTTGTCGTCGCTGCCATCGCTGCTGCGCGAGAGGATGATGTGGAAGCCATTTTACCGGTGTGCCGGTGACCCTGGATGGGCGGCGCTGGGAATTTCTGGAGGCAAGGGAGCTCTGTGCGCGTGGGAGAAGTGGGGAAGAAGGAAACGGCGCTAGGAATAGGTGAAGAAGATGAGGAAGAGAAATCCTCACCCCTTATAACCACCAGCTGCGCCAAGATTCGTGCGAATGACACAGTACGCATGCCACGCATCGTGGAAAGAACCGGGAAGCCCCCACGCGATGATTACGTCGCCTCAATCTCCACGCACGCATTGAAACATCGGCTCGGTTCCGCGAAAGGCGGACCCACCAGCGGTCGTGCTGACAGGAAATGTCTGTCAGTGACGTGACTTGACCATGACTGGTGTCAGATGACGTCAGAGACCAAGTTCCGACTTAGTTTGAATTTCTAGCTGGAAATCCGAATAACGTATTTATAGGTCCGGCTTATTTTGAGACCCGGATCGTATCTTTTGTTTTGAAGTTTCAGGAACCCTTCAAGATTCTGCAAGCCGAAGATCAAGCTAGATGATGATGAATCTGACTTTGGATCTTGGAGACTTCCGGGGGCTGCTGTTGGGGATATACTTTCCGGGTATCCTCACAGTTCCTCACTGACCAGGGTGGCCCACTTCGGGTTAGAGCTTTGCTTCATGGGCAGTCCAGTTAGGGAGAAGAAACGGAGTCCAATCCGGCTACGGGAAGGCCTAGAAGACTTACCGACATAGGCCCATAGTGTTACTTGTAGTTCAAGATGTAATCTGTAACCGACTCTTAAACGTAGCCGGATAGATCTCTCCTGTAAACCATAGGACGGATATCTATATAAGCCGTCCTAGGGAGAGCCTTTAGGGCACCCAATAGTCTACATCTCAACTCGTATAGGCGAACCCTCTGCCGTATTACTGGACTGCTAGCAGGAGTAGGATCCGTCCAAAGTCGGCGGATTCAAACCTAGATAAATTGTGTGCTCACCGTCCCGGAACACCGTATGTTTCACACCCCTATCTTCCGCACGCATCGAGGACCCCCTCATGGCGTACTTGTCATCAATCCGACGACAATAAGGTTTAGGAAAATAACACACATGCAAAGACTCTGGTGGATCCATGTTGATGAGGGTTTAACTCATCAATGCCCATTGTTATGGACTTGGGTTTTGGAGAAGGAGGGAGCGCTGGAGACATCTATCGGCTAGCAAACAAGCACACAAGGGACTCAAAGATTTACCCAGGTTTAGGCCTTGTAGAGGTCCCTACTCCCGCTTGTCTTCTCGTGGAATTATCGAAGGAATCGAAGATTACAATGGTGCGCAGATGCAATCTGGCGAGGGTTGTGGAAACTAGGGTTGCGTGTGTCTCGGGAGATCGTAGATCTATCTATTGGGTGAGTCACAATGGAGAGGTTGCCTTCTCGTTGGACCCTCCTAGCCTTTATATATGGGGAGGCTAGGTCTCAGGTACCAATACGAGTTGGTTACAAGTTAGATTCAAACTTTAGTCTTGAGTATTCCTTGTCTTGTGCGTTTGGAATTCCGTGTCCATATGGGCTTCATACCGCTCGAACCGTCATAGGCGTCGTGGACCTTGGCAATTCGTCGAGTGGGCCTTCCGTCAAGCCGCACCAGGTAGGTTGTAGTCGAGTGCCTATTGGGCATACCCATGTCAGTAGCCCCCGAGTGTCCATGTGAATCATAGATTCAGGTGGAGACTTAGAAGTCTTGAGTCTTGTATTAGGATGTCGGAGTTGACAATTGTGTCGAGTGCGAAGCACTTCACCCAGAAGTTCAGCGGGTCAGTCGAATTTGTAGTAGTTTCATAGGGATGATGGTAAAACGTGCCTGGTGCGCTCGATGGATCCGGACCAGTTAATTGCTCTAGGACAAAGACAACACTACCTACTCAAACTCGAGTCCCCGGACTCGAATTCAGAAATTGCTGGCGTAATTCGACTCAGGCCGCGGAGGTCTTATAGAGTCGAATCCCAGTGTATAAGTGTGAGCACTCGACGCGTCCGTCAAGGCTTATTCATCGTACCTGTAGGTAAGGATTATTCCTGGTAGAGCGCAGCACATGCGTTGCCAGGCCTTATTCAGGTCTTATCTTCACGTTGTAAGCGGGGCATCCGAATTTTGTCATCACGGAGATGATTCGGGTGACCCAGGAGACGCAGTCTCTTTGCAGAGAAAATATGAGGCGGAGTCGCCGAAGCTTTCGAGTGTGGATATCGACACATAGTACGATGTACAAGAATAAATAATCATAGGGTGCGCGACCAGCGCTCCCTATGGGAGTAGCCCCCGAGTGCCTATTCGAGTCGCAGACTCGAGTAGGGACTAAAAACATTTTGCGACTGCTGTCATCTTTTGTTGCTTGTTTCAGTCGAATGTGCTTTCAGAGCTCCCTATAGGAGTAACCCGTATTCCACAATCGAATCGTTGATTCGAGTGAAGGGTTTTCGTGAAGCTTTTATTTCTGCATAAAAAATTCTTTCGGGTGCGCGGCCAGCGCTCCCTATGGGAGTAGCCCGCGAGTCCTTAGTCGAATCGTGGATTCAAGTAAGGATTCAGAGCGTGTCACTCGAGGATATTGTATATGCGCGACCAGTGCTCCAGTTTGGAGTAGCCCCCGAGTGTCTGGCGGAGTCGTAGACTCGGGCAGAGACTCGAGTCTTCTATCTTGCAGTGGTAGTCGAAAATCATGCGAGAAGAAACCACTGACCCGGAAGTGCATCGAGTTAGTGTGTCACGCATAAGAAGCTTGAATCGACGATGCAGTTGGACTCGACACAGTCACTTCTGTCGGATGCGTCACTAGCACCGCATCTTTGTAGCATCAAGCAATGCAACCATCGGAGGAGGAACTCAACTCGGGTCTTGAGTGCATGGCGCAGTCAGTTGTTTCGTCGACTCCTGTTGGAGGACTCAATAGAATAGCTCGGTGTAGTCCGGCATCCTTGTAAGCTGTAGAAAATGCAAAAAGTTGTGAAGTATCTATATCTTGTAAAGAAAATTTTCTTGTTGTCTTGTAAAGTAAAATTCTGGTGTCAATCGAGTCGACACTTTTGCACTGTATGCTAGGCCTTTTCGTTAGCCTGATTACCATTAGTCTCAGTACCTTGTCGAGGTACTCGGAGTTCAAGGATTCGACGATCAGGCAGAATCAACTACTCGGGCTGTCGCGTATGAGGTGCTTGAGTACGTGTAATCGATGGCACATTAGGTTACTCGAAGAGGGCGCAGCCCCCGAGTGTTTCGAGTGCGAGTTAAAATAAGGAAGAAATCATCTATGAGTAGAGAACTTAGCTTTATGGGTAGTTGTCGTGGACGAAATTGATGCGGTCGTAGATGTAATCGACGTGACAGCGGGTCACATGGCAGAGTCGAAGATTATAGCGGGTCGCTGTCGCGGGAGTCGGGGGAGCCCCCGAGTCACCCGATATGAAGATCGCAGCCGGTCGTTGAAGCTGAAGACCGCGGCGGGTCACCGAAGCGGAGGAAGCCCCCGAGTCGCTGGAGCTAAAGACCGCAGCGGGTCTCCGGAGCCGAAGGAGCCCCTGAGTGTAGAGCCAACGCAATGGACATGTATTCAATGTAGTGGTCGGAGTCGACGTGGAGGCCAGAGTAGACGTGTAGGCCGGAGTCGTCGGATTTTTATTTGAAGGGAGTCGACGCGGCGACGAGTGGCGCATCGGCGAATGGTCGAAGTTGATGAAATCTGAATCCCGAGAGAGGCGCTCCGTGGGGGTTGATCCCGTGCCTCGATGGCCGAGTCGAAGTGGTGGACATGGTCGACGCCGCGGCCAGGGTCACGTGGTCGCAGTGAATGATCAATGAGGTAGTTAGGCGACACAAACTCGAAAAAATATTGAGCGAGGTAGATGATTTATCTCATGATCATAAATTTAAAATAATATTGAAAATAAAGACTTAGCTATTTAACTGTAGCCAGTGTTTGTCGAGTGGTCGGCGAAGTTAAAACCGGTGCGTCCATTGGCCGCGACAAGCCACCGCGCCGTGCCGCCGAGCACGGAAGTCGGTGTCGATCGCGTGATCAGGAGTGTCCTAGTAGACGAATTAGTAGCATGCCGTGGACATGTATTCTTGCTGGAAAAAATTGTGCACGTAGCTTCTCTTTCCTGGAAAATCCATGCATCCATTGAATGCCTCAATTCCTTCATCCATGTGAGCTTTGCTAAATCTGGTAGTACTGCGCCTAAACTTAGTACTTTGGCTGGTATTGGTGCAGTAACAGATGGTGTCGTGCAGCCACCGCCCATAAAATTTGATTTTTTTAATTGCATCAGCGGGACTCGACGACTAGGTGTAATCAGACGCGGATCTGATCGATGCCGTCCTTGGATGCTCCGCGCTGACAACCACGCACATGGTCCTGCCGACAGTGAATCTCGATCGATGTGGTTGTGGAAGCCTGCGCGTGTTGATAAAGAACACCAAACATCGAGGCTGGGCTGACGCGGCGATGTGAGTTTGCGCCGGATAAATCTGGAAATTGATGTATATATTCAGCCGGATATTTGTTGACAGAGATGCTCAACACGATCTTGACGCGAGCCGTGTAGATACGATCTTGTCGCCCATGAAGATTGGATCAGAACGGTCGGAGCCGCCAAATCCATGGCTCCAGCGCGCACATGTGGACAGTGAAGTCGAACGCACCAAAAAGCTGGCGAATCTCCGCTGTTGCGGAGTTGTAGATCGCGGTTGATCGGGCCGAAGAAGTCGTGACATCAGCACTCCCAATTCCCACAGACGGCGCCAATTGACGAGGGTTTAACTCATGAATGCCCATTGTTATGGACTTGGGTTTTCGAGAAGGAGGGAGCACTGGAGATATCTATCGGCTAGCAAACAAGCACATAGGGGACTCAAAGATTTACCCAGATTCAAGCCTCGTAGAGGTCCCTACTCCTGCTTGTCTGCTCGTGGAATTATCGAAGGAATCGAAGATTACAATGGTGCGCAGATGCAATCTGGTGAGGGTTGTGGAAACTAGGGTTGCGTGTGTCTCGGGAGATCGTAGATCTGTCTATTGGGTGAGTCGTGATGGAGAGGTTGCCTTCTCGTTGGACCTTCCTAGCCTTTATATATGGGGAGGCTAGGTCTCAGGTACCAATACGAGTTGGTTACAAGTTAGATTCAAACTCTAGTCTTGAGGTTTCCTTGTCTTGTGCGTTTGGAAGTCCGTGTCCATATGGGCTTCATACCACTCGAACCGTCATAGGCATTGTGGACCTTGGCAATTCGTCGAGTGGGCCTTCTGTCGAGCCGCACCAGGTAGGTTGTAGTCGAGTGCCTATTGGGCATACCCATGTCACATGTAGTTTAGTAAAGGAACACACATGTAATGACATCCATGTGGTCTAGGAAAGGAACACACATGCAATGACTCTGGTGGTTGTTTAGGAAAGGAAGACACATGCAATGACTATGGTGGTGGTTTAGGAAAAGAACACACATGCAAAGACTCTGGCGGAGGTTTAGGAAAGGAACACACATGGAATGACTCTGGTGGTGGTTTAGGAGAGGAAGACATGCAATGACTCTAGTGGTGGTTTAGGAAAATAACACACATGCAATTACACTAGTGGTGGCTTAGTAAAAGAAGACACATGCAATGACTCTGTTGGTTGTTTAGGAAAAGAACACACATGCAACAACACTGCTGGATCCATGTGGGTTAGGAAAGGAAAACACATGCAATGACTCTGGTGGATCAATGTGGTTTAGGAAAGGAACACACATGCATTGAGTCTAGTGGTGGATTAGGAAAATAACACACATGCAATGACTCTGGTGGTGGTTTAGAAAAAGAAGACACATGCAATGACTCTGGTGGTGGTTTAGAGAAAGAACACAGATGCAATGACTCTGGTGGTAGTTTAGGAAAGGAAGACACATGCAAAGACACTAGTGGTGGTGGTTTAGGAAAAGAACACACATGCAATAACGGTGATGGTTGTTTAGGAAAAGAACACACATGCAATGACTCTGGTGGTTGTTTAGGAAAGGAAGACAAATGCAATGACTATGGTGGTGGTTTAGGAAAACAACACACACGCAATTACTATCGTGGTGGTTTAGGAAAGGACCACACATCCAATGGCACTGGTGGATCCATGTGATTTAGGAAAATAACACAAATGCAAAGACTCTAGTGGTGGTTTAGGAAAGAAAGACACATGCAATGACATCCATGTGGTTTAGGAAAGGAACACACATGCAATGACTCTGGTGGTGGTTTAGGAAAGGAAGACACATGCAATGACTATGGTGGATCAGTGTGGTTTAGGAAAGGAACACACATGCAATGAGTCCGATTTTTGTTTAGGAAAGGAAGACACATGCAATGACACTGGATCCATCTGGTTTAGGAAAAGAACACATATGCAATGACTGTATTGGTGGTTTAGGAAAGGAAGACTCATGCAATGACTCTGGTGGTGGTTTAGGAATGGAACACACATGCAATGAATCTGGTGGATCAATGTGGTTTAGGAAAGGAACACACATCTAATGACTCTAGTGGTGGTTTAGGAAAGGAAGACACATGCAATGACTCTAGTGGTGGTTTAGGAATATAACACACATGCAATGACTCTGGTGGTGGTTTAGAAAAAGAAGACACATCCATCTGGTGGATCCATGTGGATTAGGAAAAGAAGACACATGCAATGACTCTAGTGGTGGTTTAGGAAAGGAAGACACAAGCAATGACATCCATGTTATTTAGAAAGGAACACACATGCAATGACTCTGGTGGTGGTTTAGGAAAGGATGACACATGCAATGACTCTGGTGGATCAATGTGGTTTAGGAAAGGAGCACACATGCAATGACTCTAGTGGTGGTTTAGGAAAAGATAACACATGCAATGACTCTGGTGATGGTTTAGGAAAAGAAGACACATGCAATGACTCTGGTGGTGGTTTAGGAAAAGAAGACACATGCAATGACTGTGGTGGTGGTTTAGGAAAAGAACACACATGCAATGACTCTGGTGCTGGTTTAGGAAAGGAAGACACATGCAATGACACTGGTGGATCCATGTGGTTTAGGAAAATAAGACACATGCAATGACTCTAGTGGTGGTTTAGGAAAGCAAGACACATGCAATGACATCCATGTGGTTTAGGAAACGAATACACATGCAATGACTCTAGTGGTGGTTTAGGAAAGGAACACACACGCAATGACTATGTTGGTGGTTTAGGAGAAGAACACACATGCAATGACTCTGGTGGTGGTTTAAGAAAAGAAGATACATGCAACGACTGTGGTGCTGGTTTAGGAAAAGAAGACACATGCAATGACACTAGTGGATCCATGTGGTTTAGGAAAGGAACACACATGCAATGACTCTGGTGGATCAATGTGGTTTAAGAAAGAAACACACATGCAACGACTCTAGTGGTGGTTTAGGAAAAGAACACATATGCAATGACTCTGGTGGTGGTTTAGGAAAAGAAGACACATGCAATGACTCTTTTGGTGGTCTAGGAATATAACACACATGCAATGACTCTGGTGGTGGTTTAGAAAAAGAAGACAAATCCATCTGGTGGATCCATGTGGGTTAGGAAAAGAAGACACATGCAATAACTCTAGTGGTGGTTTAAAAAAGGAAGACACATGCAATGACATACATGTGGTTTCGGAAAGGAAGACACATGCAATGACTCTGGTGGATCAATGTGGTTTAGGAAAGGAGCACACATGCAATGACTCTAGTGGTGGTTTAGGAAAAGATAACACATGCAATGACTCTGGTGGTGGTTTAGGAAAAGAAGACACATGCAATGACTCTGGTGGTGGTTTAGGAAAAGAAGACACATGCAATGACTGTGGTGGTGGTTTAGGAAAAGAACACAGATGCAATAGCTCTCATGTTGGTTTAGGAAAGGAAGACACATGCAATGACACTGGTGGTGGTTTAGGAAAAGAACAGGCATGCAATGACTCTGGTGGTGGTTTAGGAAAGGAAGACACATGCAATGACTATGGTGGATCAATGTGGTTTAGGAAAGGAACACACATGCAATGAGTCCGATTGTGGTTTATGAAAGGAAGACACATGCAATGACACTGGATCCATCTGGTTTAGGAAAAGAACACACATGCAATGACTCTAGTGGCGGTTTAGGAAAGGAAGACTCATGCAATGACTCTGGTGGTGGTTTAGGAATGGAACACACATGCAATGAATCTGGTGGATCAATGTGGTTTAGGAAAGGAACACACATGTAATGACTCTAGTGGTGGTTTAGGAAAGGAAGACACATGCAATGACTCTAGTGGTGGTTTAGGAATATAACACACATGCAATGACTCTGGTGGTGGTTTAGAAAAAGAAGACACATCCATCTGGTGGATCCATGTGGATTAGGAAAAGAAGACACATGCAATGACTCTAGTGGTGGTTTAGGAAAGGAAGACACAAGTAATGACATCCATGTGGTTTAGAAAGGAACACACATGCAATGACTCTGGTGGTGGTTTAGGAAGGAAAGACACATGCAATGACTCTGGTGGATCAATGTGGTTTAGGAAAGGAGCACACATGCAATGACTCTCGTGGTGGTTTAGGAAAAGATAACACATGCAATGACTCTGGTGGTGGTTTAGGAAAAGAACACACATGCAATGACTCTGGTGGTGGTTTAGGAAAAGAAGACACATGCAATGACTGTGGTGGTGGTTTAGGAAAAGAACACAGATGCAATAGCTCTCGTGTTGGTTTAGGAAAGGAAGACACATGCAATGACACTGGTGGATCCATGTGGTTTAGTAAAATAATACACATGCAATGACTCTAGTGGTGGTTTAGGAAAGCAAGACACATGCAATGACATCCATGTGGTTTAGGAAAATAACACACATGCAATGACTCTAGTGGTGGTTTAGGAAAGTAACACACACGCAATGACTATGGTGGTGGTTTAGGAGAAGAACGCACATGCAATGACTCTGGTGGTGGTTTAAGAAAAGAAGATACATGGAACGACTGTGGTGGTGGTTTAGGAAAAGAAGACACATGCAATGATGCTAGTGGATCCATGTGGTTTAGGAAAGGAACACACATGCAACAACTCTGGTGGATCAATGTAGTTTAGGAAAGGAACACACATGCAAAGACTCTAGTGGTGGTTTAGGAAAAGAACAGATATGCAATGACTCTAATGGTGGTTTAGGAAAAGTAGACACATGCAATGAATCTTGTGGTGGTTTAGGCAAAGAACACACATGCAATGACTCTAGTGGTGGTTTAGGAAAGGAAGACACATGCAATGACACTGGTGGTGGTTTAGGAAAAGAACAGGCATGCAATGACTCTGGTGGTGGTTTAGGAAAGGAAGACACATGCAATGACTATGGTGGATCAATGTGGTTTAGGAAAGGAACACACATGCAATGAGTCCGATTGTGGTTTAGGAAAGGAAGACACATGCAATGACACTGGATCCATCTGGTTTAGGAAAAGAACACACATGCAATGACTCTAGTGGTGGTTTAGGAAAGGAAGACTCATGCAATGACTCTGGTGGTGGTTTAGGAATGGAACACACATGCAATGAATCTGGTGGATCAATGTGGTTTAGGAAAGTAACACACATGTAATGACTCTAGTGGTGGTTTAGGAAAGGAAGACACATGCAATGACTCTAGTGGTGGTTTAGGAATATAACACACATGCAATGACTCTGGTGGTGGTTTAGAAAAAGAAGACACATCCATCTGGTGGATCCATGTGGGTTAGGAAAAGAAGACACATGCAATGACTCTAGTGGTGGTTTAGGAAAGGAAGACACAAGCAATGACATCCATGTTGTTTAGAAGGGAACACACATGCAATGACTCTGGTGGTGGTTTAGGAAAGGAAGACACATGCAATGACTCTGGTGGATCAATATGGATTAGGAAAATAAGACACATCCATGTGGAGGATCCATGTGGGTTAGGAAAAGAATACAGATGCAATGACTCTAGTGGTGGTTTAGGAAAGGAAGAGACATGCAATGACATCCATGTGGTCTAGGAAAGGAACACACATGCAATGACTCTGGTGGTGGTTTAGGAAAGGAAGACAAATGCAATGACTCTGAGGTATCAATGTGGTTTAGGAAAGGAACATTCATGCAATGAATCTAGTTGTGGTTTAGGAAAATATAACACATGCAATGACTCTGGTGGTGGTTTAGGAAAAGAAGACACATGCAATGACTATGGTGGTGGTTTAGGAAAAGAAGACACATGCAATGACTTTGGTGGTGGTTTAGCAAAAGAACACACATGCAATGACTCTTGTGCCGGTTTAGGAAAGGAAGACACAAGCAAAGACACTGCTACTGGTTTAGGAAAAGAACACACATGCAATGACTCTAGTGGTGGTTTAGGAAAAGAACACACATGCAATGACTCTTGTTGTGGTTTAGGAAAAGAAGAGACATGCAATGACTCTAGTGGTGGTTTAGGAAAGCAAGACACATGCAATGACATCCATGTGGTTTAGGAAAGGAACACACATGCAATGACACTAGTGGTGGTTTAGGAAAGGAACACACACGCAATGACTATGGTGGTGGTTTAGGAGAAGAACACACATGCAATGAATCTGGTGGTGGTTTAAGAAAAGAAGATACATGGACCGACTCTGGTGATGGTTTAGGAAAAGAAGACACATGCAATGATGCTAGTGGATCCATGTGGTTTAGGAAAGGAATACACATGCAACGACTCTGGTGGATCAATGTGGTTTAGGAAAGGAACACACATGTAATGACTCTAGTGGTGGTTTAGGAAAAGAACACATATGCAATGACTCTGGTGGTGGTTTAGGAAAAGTAGACACATGTAATGACTCTTGTGGTGGTTTAGGCAAAGAACACACATGCAATGACTATAGTGGTGGTTTAGGAAAGGAAGACACATGCAATGACACTGGTGGTGGTTTAGGAAAAGAACAGGCATGCAATGACTCTGGTGGTGGTTTAGGAATGGAAGACACATGCAATGACTATGGTGGATCAATGTGGTTTAGGAAAGGAACACACATGCAATGAGTCCGATTGTGGTTTAGGAAAGGAAGACACATGCAATGACACTTGATCCATCTGCTTTAGGAAAAGTACACACATGCAATGACTCTAGTGGTGGTTTAGGAAAGGAAGACTCATGCAATGACTCTGGTGGTGGTTTAGGAATGGAACACACATGCAATGAATTTGCTGGATCAATGTGGTTTAGGAAAGGAACACACATGTAATGACTCTAGTGGTGGTTTAGGAAAGGAAGACACATGCAATGACTCTGGTGGTGGTTTAGGAATATAACACACATGCAATGACTCTGGTGGTGGTTTAGAAAAAGAAGACACATCCATCTGGTGGATCCATGTGGATTAGGAAAAGAAGACACATGCAATGACTCTAGTGGTGGTTTAGGAAAGGAAGACACAAGCAATGACATCCATGTGGTTTAGAAAGGAACACACATGCAATGACTCTGGTGGTGGTTTAGGAAGGAAAGACACATGCAATGACTCTGGTGGATCAATGTGGTTTAGGAAAGGAGCACACATGCAATGACTCTCGTGGTGGTTTAGGAAAAGATAACACATGCAATGACTCTGGTGGTGGTTTAGGAAAAGAACACACATGCAATGACTCTGGTGGTGGATTAGGAAAAGAAGACACATGCAATGACTGTGGTGGTGGTTTAGGAAAAGAACACAGATGCAATAGCTCTCGTGTTGGTTTAGGAAAGGAAGACACATGCAATGACACTGGTGGATCCATGTGGTTTAGGAAAAGAATACACATGCAATGACTCTAGTGGTGGTTTAGGAAAGCAAGACACATGCAATGACGTCCATGTGGTTTAGAAAAGGAACACACATGCAATGACTCTAGTGGTGGTTTAGGAAAGGAACACACACGCAATGACTATGGTGGTGGTTTAGGAGAAGAATGCACATGCAATGACTCTGGTGGTGGTTTAAGAAAAGAAGATACATGGAACGACTGTGGTGGTGGTTTAGGAAAAGAAGACACATGCAATGATGCTAGTGGATCCATGTGGTTTAGGAAAGGAACACACATGCAACAACTCTGGTGGATCAATGTAGTTTAGGAAAGGAACACACATGCAATGACTCTCGTGGTGGTTTAGGAAAAGAACAGATATGCAATGACTCTAATGGTGGTTTAGGAAAAGTAGACACATGCAATGAATCTTGTGGTGGTTTAGGCAAAGAACACACATGCAATGACTCTAGTGGTGGTTTAGGAAAGGAAGACACATGCAATGACACTGGTGGTGGTTTAGGAAAAGAACAGGCATGCAATGACTCTGGTGGTGGTTTAGGAAAGGAAGACACATGCAATGACTATGGTGGATCAATGTGATTTAGGAAAGGAACACACATGCAATGAGTCCGATTGTGGTTTAGGAAAGGAAGACGCATGCAATGACGCTGGATCCATTTGGTTTAGGAAAAGAACACACATGCAATGACTCTAGTGGTGGTTTAGGAAAGGAAGACTCATGCAATGACTCTGGTGGTGGTTTAGGAATGGAACACACATGCAATGAATCTAGTGGATCAATGTGGTTTAGGAAAGGAACACAAATGTAATAACTCTAGTGGTGGTTTAGGAAAGGAAGACAATGCAATGACTCTAGTGGTGGTTTAGGAATATAACACACAGCAATGACTCTGGTGGTGGTTTAGAAAAAGAAGACACATCCATCTGGTGGATCCATGTGGGTTAGGAAAAGAAGTCACATGCAATGACTCTAGTGGTGGTTTAGGAAAGGAAGACACAAGCAATGACATCCATGTTGTTTAGAAAGGAACACACATGCAATGACTCTGGTGGTGGTTTAGGAAAGGAAGACACATGCAATGACTCTGGTGGATCAATATGGTTTAGGAAAATAAGACACATCCATGTGGAGGATCCATGTGGGTTAGGAAAAGAATACACATGCAATGACTCTAGTGGTGGTTTAGGAAAGGAAGAGACATGCAATGACATCCATGTGGTCTAGGAAAGGAACACACATGCAATGACTCTGGTGGTGGTTTAGGAAAGGAAGACAAATGCAATGACTCTGATGTATCAATGTGGTTTAGGAAAGGAACATTCATGCAATGAATCTAGTGGTGGTTTAGGAAAATATAACACATGCAATGACTCTGGTGGTGGTTTAGGAAAAGAAGACACATGCAATGACTCTGGTGGTGGTTTAGGAAAAGAAGACACATGCAATGACTTTGGTGGTGGTTTAGCAAAAGAACACACATGCAATGACTCTGGTGCCGGTTTAGGAAAGGAAGACACAAGCAAAGACACTGCTAGTGGTTTAGGAAAAGAACACACATGCAATGACTCTAGTGGTGGTTTAGGAAAAGAACACACATGCAATGACTCTTGTTGTGGTTTAGGAAAATAAGAGACATGCAATGACTCTAGTGGTGGTTTAGGAAAGCAAGACACATGCAATGACATCCATGTGGTTTAGGAAAGGAACACACATGCAATGACTCTAGTGGTGGTTTAGGACAGGAACATACACGCAATGACTATGGTGGTGGTTTAGGAGAAGAACACACATGCAATGAATCTGGTGGTGGTTTAAGAAAAGAAGATACATGGAACGACTCTGGTGATGGTTTAGGAAAAGAAGACACATGCAATGATGCTAGTGGATCCATATGGTTTAGGAAAGGAACACACATGCAACGACTCTGGTGGATCAATGTAGTTTAGGAAAGGAACACACATGTAATGACTCTAGTGGTGGTTTAGGAAAAGAACACATATGCAATGACTCTGGTGGTGGTTTAGGAAAAGTAGACATATGCAATGACTCTAGTGGTGGTTTAGAAAAGGAAGACACATGCAATGACATACATGTGGTTTAGGAAAGGAAGACACATGCAATGACTCTGGTGGTGGTTTCGGAAAGGAAGACACATGCAATGACTCTGGTGGATCAATGTGGTTTAGGAAAGGAGCACACATGCAATGACTCTAGTGGTGGTTTAAGAAAAGATAACACATGCAATGACTCTGGTGGTGGTTTAGGAAAAGAAGACACATGCAATGACTCTGGTGGTGGTTTAGGAAAAGAAGACACATGCAATGACTGTGGTGGTGGTTTAGGAAAAGAACACAGATGCAATAGCTCTCATGTTGGTTTAGGAAAGGAAGACACATGCAATGACACTGGTGGTGGTTTAGGAAAAGAACAGGCATGCAATGACTCTGGTGGTGGTTTAGGAAAGGAAGACACATGCAATGACTATGGTGGATCAATGTGGTTTAGGAAAGGAACACACATGCAATGAGTCCCATTGTGGTTTATGAAAGGAAGACACATGCAATGACACTGGATCCATCTGGTTTAGGAAAAGAACACACATGCAATGACTCTAGTGGTGGTTTAGGAAAGGAAGACTCATGCAATGACTCTGGTGGTGGTTTAGGAATGGAACACACATGCAATGAATCTGGTGGATCAATGTGGTTTAGGAAAGGAACACACATGTAATGACTCTAGTGGTGGCTTAGGAAAGGAAGACACATGCAATGACTCTAGTGGTGGTTTAGGAATATAACACACATGCAATGACTCTGGTGGTGGTTTAGAAAAAGAAGACACATCCATCTGGTGGATCCATGTGCATTAGGAAAAGAAGACACATGCAATGACTCTAGTGGTGGTTTAGGAAAGGAAGACACAAGCAATTACATCCATGTGGTTTAGAAAGGAACACACATGCAATGACTCTGGTGGTGGTTTAGGAAGGAAAGACACATGCAATGACTCTGGTGGATCAATGTGGTTTAGGAAAGGAGCACACATGCAATGACTCTCGTGGTGGTTTAGGAAAAGATAACACATGCAATGACTCTGGTGGTGGTTTAGGAAAAGAACAGACATGCAATGACTCTGGTGGTGGTTTAGGAAAAGAAGACACATGCAATGACTGTGGTGGTGGTTTAGGAAAAGAACACAGATGCAATAGCTCTCGTGTTGGTTTAGGAAAGGAAGACACATGCAATGACACTGGTGGATCCATGTGGTTTAGGAAAATAATACACATGCAATGACTCTAGTGGTGGTTTAGGAAAGCAAGGCACATGCAATGACATCCATGTGGTTTAGGAAAGGAACACACATGCAATGACTCTAGTGGTGGTTTAGGAAAGGAACACACACGCAATGACTATGGTGGTGGTTTAGGAGAAGAACGCACATGCAATGACTCTGGTGGTGGTTTAAGAAAAGAAGATACATGGAACGACTGTGGTGGTGGTTTAGGAAAAGAAGACACATGCAATGATGCTAGTGGATCCATGTGGTTTAGGAAAGGAATACACATGCAACAACTCTTGTGGATCAATGTAGTTTAGGAAAGGAACACACATGCAATGACTCTAGTGGTGGTTTAGGAAAAGAACAGATATGCAATGACTCTAATGGTGGTTTAGGAAAAGTAGACACATGCAATGAATCTTGTGGTGGTTTAGGCAAAGAACACACATGCAATGACTCTAGTGGTGGTTTAGGAAAGGAAGACACATGCAATGACACTGGTGGTGGTTTAGGAAAAGAACAGGCATGCAATGACTCTGGTGGTGGTTTAGGAAAGGAAGACACATGCAATGACTATGGTGGATCAATGTGGTTTAGGAAAGGAACACACATGCAATGAGTCCGATTGTGGTTTTGGAAAGGAAGACACATGCAATGACACTGGATCCATCTGGTTTAGGAAAAGAACACACATGCAATGACTCTAGTGGTGGTTTAGGAAAGGAAGACTCATGCAATGACTCTGGTGGTGGTTTAGGAATGGAACACACATGCAATGAATCTGGTGGATCAATGTGGTTTAGGAAAGGAACACACATGTAATGACTCTAGTGGTGGTTTAGGAAAGGAAGAGACATGCAATGACTCTAGTGGTGGTTTAGGAATATAACACACATGCAATGACTCTGGTGGTGGTTTAGAAAAAGAAGACACATCCATCTGGTGGATCCATGTGGGTTAGGAAAAGAAGACACATGCAATGCCTCTAGTGGTGGTTTAGGAAAGGAAGACACAAGCAATGACATCCATGTTGTTTAGAAAGTAACACACATGCAATGACTCTGGTGGTGTTTTAGGAAAGGAAGACACATGCAATGACTCTGGTGGATCAATATGGTTTAGGAAAATAAGACACATCCATGTGGAGGATCCATGTGGGTTAGGAAAAGAATACACATGCAATGACTCTAGTGGTGGTTTAGGAAAGGAAGAGACATGCAATGACATCCATGTTGTCTAGGAAAGGAACACACATGCAATGACTCTGGTGGTGGTTTAGGAAAGGAAGACAAATGCAATGACTCTGATGTATCAATGTGGTTTAGGAAAGGAACATTCATGCAATGAATCTAGTGGTGGTTTAGGAAAATATAACACATGCAATGACTCTGGTGGTGGTTTAGGAAAAGAAGACACATGCAATGACTCTGGTGGTGGTTTAGGAAAAGAAGACACATGCAATGACTTTGGTGGTGTATTAGCAAAAGAACACACATGCAATGACTCTGGTGCCGGTTTAGGAAAGGAAGACACAAGCAATGACTCTAGTGGTGGTTTAGGAAAGGAAGACACAAGCAAAGACACTGCTAGTGGTTTAGGAAAAGAACAAACATGCAATGACTCTAGTGGTGGTTTAGGAAGAGAACACACATGCAATGACTCTTGTTGTGGTTTAGGAAAAGAAGAGACATGCAATGACTCTAGTGGTGGTTTAGGAAAGCAAGACACATGCAATGACATCCATGTGGTTTAGGAAAGGAACACACATGCAATGACTCTAGTGGTGGTTTAGGAAAGGAACACACACGCAATGACTATGGTTGTGGTTTAGGAGAAGAACACAAATGCAATGAATCTGGTGGTGGTTTAATAAAAGAAGATACATGGAACGACTCTGGTGATGGTTTAGGAAAAGAAGACACATGCAATGATGCTAGTGGATCCATGTGGTTTAGGAAAGGAATACACATGCAACGACTCTGGTGGATCAATGTAGTTTAGGAAAGGAACACACATGTAATGACTCTAGTGGTGGTTTAGGAAAAGAACACATATGCAATGACTCTGGTGGTGGTTTAGGAAAAGTAGACACATGGAATGACTCTTGTGGTGGTTTAGGCAAAGAACACACATGCAATGACTCTAGTGGTGGTTTAGTAAAGGAAGACACATGCAATGACACTGGTGGTGGTTTAGGAAAAGAACAGGCATGCCATGACTCTGGTGGTGGTTTAGGAAAGGAAGACACATGCAATGACTGGTGGATCAATGTGGTTTAGGAAAGGAACACACATGCAATGAGTCCGATTGTGGTTTAGGAAAGGAAGACACATGCAATGACACTGGATCCATCTGGTTTAGGAAAAGAACACACATGCAATGACTCTAGTGGTGGTTTAGGAAAGGAAGACTCATGCAATGACTCTGGTGGTGGTTTAGGAATGGAACACACATGCAATGAATCTGGTGGATCAATGTGGTTTAGGAAAGGAACACACATGTAATGACTCTAGTGGTGGTTTAGGAAAGGAAGACACATGCAATGACTCTAGTGGTGGTCTAGGAATATAACACACATGCAATGACTCTGGTGGTGGTTTAGAAAAAGAAGACACATCCATCTGGTGGATCCATGTGGATTAGGAAAAGAAGACACATGCAATGACTCTAGTGGTGGTTTAGGAAAGGAAGACTCAAGCAATGACATCCATGTGGTTTAGAAAGGAACACACATGCAATGACTCTGGTGGTAGTTTAGGAAGGAAAGACACATGCAATGACTCTGGTGGATCAATGTGGTTTACGAAAGGAGCACACATGCAATGACTCTCGTGGTGGTTTAGGAAAAGATAACACATGCAATGACTCTGGTGGTGGTTTAGGAAAAGAACACACATGCAATGACTCTGGTGGTGGATTAGGAAAAGAAGACACATGCAATGACTATGGTGGTGGTTTAGGAAAAGAACACAAATGCAATAGCTCTCGTGTTGGTTTAGGAAAGGAAGACACATGCAATGACACTGGTGGATCCATGTGGTTTAGGAAAAGAATACACATGCAATGACTCTAGTGGTGGTTTAGGAAAGCAAGACACATGCAATGACGTCCATGTGGTTTAGAAAAGGAACACACATGCAATGACTCTAGTGGTGGTTTAGGAAAGGAACACACACGCAATGACTATGGTGGTGGTTTAGGAGAAGAATGCACATGCAATGACTCTGGTGGTGGTTTAAGAAAAGAAGATACATGGAACGACTGTGGTGGTGGTTTAGGAAAAGAAGACACATGCAATGATGCTAGTGGATCCATGTGGTTTAGGAAAGGAACACACATGCAACAACTCTGGTGGATCAATGTAGTTTAGGAAAGGAACACACATGCAATGACTCTAGTGGTGGTTTAGGAAAAGAACAGATATCCAATGACTCTAATGGTGGTTTAGGAAAAGTAGACACATGCAATGAATCTTGTGGTGGTTTAAGCAAAGAACACACAGGCAATGACTCTAGTGGTGGTTTAGGAAAGGAAGACACATGCAATAACACTGGTGGTGGTTTAGGAAAAGAACAGGCATGCAATGACTCTGGTGGTGGTTTAGGAAAGGAAGACACATGCAATGACTATGGTGGATCAATGTGGTTTAGGAAAGGAACACACATGCAATGAGTCCGATTATGGTTTAGGAAAGGAAGACACATGCAATGACGTTGGATCCATCTGGCTTAGGAAAAGAACACACAAGCAATGACTCTAGTGGTGGTTTAGGAAAGGAAGACTCATGCAATGACTCTGGTGGTGGTTTAGGAATGGAACACACATGCAATGAATCTGGTGGATCAATGTGGTTTAGGAAAGGAACACAAATGTAATAACTCTAGTGCTGGTTTAGGAAAGGAAGACAATGCAATGACTCTAGTGGTGGTTTAGGAATATAACACACATGCAATGACTCTGGTGGTGGTTTAGAAAAAGAAGACACATCCATCTGGTGGATCCATGTGGGTTAGGAAAAGAAGACACATGAAATGACTCTAGTGGTGGTTTAGGAAAGGAAGACACAAGCAATGACATCCATGTTGTTTAGAAAGGAACACACATGCAATGACTCTAGTGGTGGTTTAGGAAAGGAAGACACATGCAATGACTCTGGTGGATCAATATGGTTTAGGAAAATAAGACACATCCATGTGGAGGATCCATGTGGGTTAGGAACAGAATACACATGCAATGACTCTAGTGGTGGTTTAGGAAAGGAAGAGACATGCAATGACATCCATGTGGTCTAGGAAAGGAACACACATGCAATGACTCTGGTGGTGGTTTAGGAAAGGAAGACAAATGCAATGACTCTGATTTATCAATGTGGTTTAGGAAAGGAACATTCATGCAATGAATCTAGTGGTGGTTTAGGAAAATATAACACATGCAATGACTCTGGTGGTGGTTTAGGAAAAGAAGACACATGCAATGACTCTGGTGGTGGTTTAGGAAAAGAAGACACATGCAATGACTTTGGTGGTGGTTTAGCAAAAGAACACACATGCAATGACTCTGGTGCCGGTTTAGGAAAGGAAGACACAAGCAAAGACATTGCTAGTGGTTTAGGAAAAGAACACACATGCAATGACTCTAGTGGTGGTTTAGGAAAAGAACACACATGCAATGACTCTTGTTGTGGTTTAGAAAAAGAAGAGACATGCAATGACTCTAGTGGTGGTTTAGGAAAGCAAGACACATGCAATGACATCCATGTGGTTTAGGAAAGGAACACACATGCAATGACTCTAGTGGTGGTTTAGGAAAGGAACACACACGCAATGACTATGGTGGTGGTTTAGGAGAAGAACACACATGCAATGAATCTGGTGGTGGTTTAAGAAAAGAAGATACATGGAACGACTCTGGTGATGGTTTAGGAAAAGAAGACACATGCAATGATGCTAGTGGATCCGTGTGGTTTAGGAAAGGAACACACATGCAACGACTCTGGTGGATCAATGTAGTTTAGGAAAGGAACACACATGTAATGACTCTAGTGGTGGTTTAGGAAAAGAACACATATGCAATGACTCTGGTGGTGGTTTAGGAAAAGTAGACACATGTAATGACTCTTGTGGTGGTTTAGGCAAAGAACACACATGCAATGACTCTAGTGGTGGTTTAGGAAAGGAAGACACATGCAATGACACTGGTGGTGGTTTAGGAAAAGAACATGCATGCAATGACTCTGGTGGTGGTTTAGGAAAGGAAGACACATGCAATGACTATGGTGGATCAATGTGGTTTAGGAAAGGAACACACATGCAATGAGTCCGATTGTGGTTTTGGAAAGGAAGACACATGCAATGACACTGGATCCATCTGTTTTAGGAAAAGAACACACATGCAATGACTCTAGTGGTGGTTTAGGAAAGGAAGACTCATGCAATGACTCTGGTGGTGGTTTAGGAATGGAACACACATGCAATGAATCTGGTGGATCAATGTGGTTTAGGAAAGGAACACACATGTAATGACTCTAGTGGTGGTTTAGGAAAGGAAGACACATGCAATGACTCTAGTGGTGGTTTAGGAATATAACACACATGCAATGACTCTGGTGGTGGTTTAGAAAAAGAAGACACATCCATCTGGTGGATCCATGTGGGTTAGGAAAAGAAGACACATGCAATGACTCTAGTGGTGGTTTAGGAAAGAAAGACACAAGCAATGACATCCATGTTGTTTAGAAAGGAACACACATGCAATGACTCTGGTGGTGGTTTAGGAAAGGAAGACACATGCAATGACTCTGGTGGATCAATATGGTTTAGGAAAATAAGACACATCCATGTGGAGGATCCATGTGGGTTAGGAAAATAATACACATGCAATGACTCTAGTGGTGGTTTAGGAAAGGAAGAGACATGCAATGACATCCATGTGGTCTAGGAAAGGAACACACATGCAATGACTCTGGTGGTGGTTTAGGAAAGGAAGGCAAATGCAATGACTCTGATGGATCAATGTGGTTTAGGAAAGGAACATTCATGCAATGAATCTAGTGGTGGTTTAGGAAAATATAACACATGCAATGACTCTAGTGGTGGTTTAGGAAAAGAAGACACATGCAATGACTCTGGTGGTGGTTTAGGAAAAGAAGACACATGCAATGACTTTGGTGGTGGTTTAGCAAAAGAACACACATGCAATGACTCTGGTGCCGGTTTAGGAAAGGAAGACACAAGCAAAGACACTGCTAGTGGTTTAGGAAAAGAACACACATACAATGACTCTAGTGGTGGTTTAGGAAAAGAACACACATGCAATGACTCTTGTTGTGGTTTAGGAAAAGAAAACACATGCAATAACTCCGGTGTTGGTTTAGGAAAAGAACATACATGCAATGACTTTGGTGGTGGTTTAGGAATAGAAGACACATGCAATGCCTCTGGTTGTGGTTTAGGAAAAGAACACGCATGCAATGACTTTGGTGGATCCATGTGGTTTAGGAAAAGAAGACACATGCAATGACTCTAGTGGTCGTTTAGGAAAGGAAGACACATGCAATGACTCTGGTGCTGGTTTAGGAAAGGAACACACATCTAATGACTCTGGTGGATCAATGTGGTTTAGGAAAGGAACACACATGCAATGACTCTGGTGGTGGTTTAGGAAAAGAACACACATGCAATGACTCTGGTGGTGGTTTAGGAAAAGAAGAAACATGCAATGACTCTATTGGTGGATTTGGAAAAGAACACACATGCAATGATTCGGGTGGTAGTTTACAAAAGGAAGACAAATGCAATGACACTGGTGGTGGTTTAGGAAAATAACACACATGCAATGACTCTGGTGGTGGTTTAGGAAAGGAAGACACATGCAATGACTATGGTGGTGGTTTAGGAAAATAACACACATGCAATGACTCTGGTGGTGGTTTAGGCAAGAAACACACATGCAATGACACTGGTGGATCCATAAGGTTTAGGAAAATAACACACATGTAATGACTCTAGTGGTGGTTTAGGAAAGGAACACACATGTAATGACTCTAGTGGTGGTTTAGGAAAGGAAGACACATGCAATGACTCTAGTGGTGGTTTAGAAATATAACACACATGCAATGACTCTGGTGGTGGTTTAAAAAAGAAGACACATCCATCTGGTGGATCCATGTGGGTTAGGAAAAGAAGACACATGCAATGACTCTAGTGGTGGTTTAGGAAAGGAAGACACAAGCAATGACATCCATGTGGTTTAGAAAGGAACACACATGCAATGACTCTGGTGGTGGTTTAGGAAGGGAAGACACATGCAATGACTCTGGTGGATCAATGTGGTTTAGGAAAGGAGCACACATGCAATGACTCTCGTGGTGGTTTAGGAAAAGATAACACATGCAAGGATTCTGGTGGTGGTTTAGGAAAAAAAGACACATGCAATGACTCTGGCGGTGGTTTAGGAAAAGAAGACACATGCAATGACTGTGGTGGTGGTTTAGGAAAAGAACACACATGCAATGACTCTGGTGCTGGTTTAGGAAAGGAAGACACATGCAATGACACTGGTGGATCCATGTGGTTTAGGAAATTAAGACACATGCAATGACTCTAGTGGTGGTTTAGGAAAGCAAGACACATGAAATAACATCCATGTGGTTTAGGAAACGAACACACATGCAATGACTCTAGTGGTGGTTTAGGAAATGAACACACACGCAGTGACTATGTTGGTGGTTTAGGAGAAGAACACACATGCAATGACTCTGGTGGTGGTTTAAGAAAAGAAGATACATGCAACGACTCTGGTGGTGGTTTAGGAAAAGAAGACACATGCAATGACACTAGTGGATCCATGTGGTTTAGGAAGGAACACACATGCAACGACTCTGGTGGATCAATGTGGTTTAGGAAAGGAACAGACATGCAATGACTCTAGTGGTGGTTTAGGAAAAGAACACATATGCAATGACTCTGGTTGTGGTTTAGGAAAAGAAGACACATGCAATGACTCTTTTGGTGGTTTAGGAATATAACACACATGCAATGACTCTGGTGGTTTAGAAAAAGAAGACACATCCATCTGGTGGATCCATGTGGGTTAGGAAAAGAAGACACATGCAATGACTCTAGTGGTGGTTTAGAAAAGGTAGACACATGCAATGACATACATGTGGTTTAGGAAAGGAACACACATGCAATGACTCTAGTGGTTGTTTAGGAAAGGAAGACACATGCAATGACTCTCGTGGATCAATGTGGTTTAGGAAAGGAGCACACATGCAATGACTCTAGTGGTGGTTTAGGAAAAGAACACACACGTAATGACTATGGTGGTGGTTTAGGAGAAGAACACACATACAATGAATCTGGTGGTGGTTTAAGAAAAGAAGATACATGGAACGACTCTAGTGATGGTTTAGGAAAAGAAGACACATGCAATGATGCTAGTGAATCCATGTGGTTTAGGAAAGGAACACACATGCAACGACTCAGGTGGATCAATGTAGTTTAGGAAAGGAACACACATGTAATGACTCTAGTGGTGGTTTAGGAAAAGAACACATATGCAATGACTCTGGTGGTGGTTTAGGAAAAGTAGACACATGCAATGACTCTTGTGGTGGTTTAGGCAAAGAACACACATGCAATGACTCTAGTGGTGGTTTAGGAAAGGAAGACACATGCAATGGCACTGGTGGTGGTTTAGGAAAAGAACATGCATGCAATGACTCTGGTGGTGTCTTAGGAAAGGAAGACACATGCAATTACTATGGTGGATCAATGTGGTTTAGGAAAGGAACACACATGCAATGAGTCCGATTGTGGTTTAGGAAAGGAAGACACATGCAATGACACTGGATCCATCTGGTTTAGGAAAAGAACACACATGCAATGACTCTAGTGGTGGTTTAGGAAAGGAAGACACAAGCAAAGACACTGCTAGTGGTTTAGGAAAAGAACACACATGCAATGACTCTAGTGGTGGTTTAGGAAAAGAACACACATGCAATGACTCTTGTTGTGGTTTAGGAAAAGAAGAGACATGCAATAACTCTAGTGGTGGTTTAGGAAAGCAAGACACATGCAATGACATCCATGTGGTTTAGGAAAGGAACACACATGCAATGACTCTAGTGGTGGTTTAGGAAAGGAACACACACGCAATGACTATGGTGGTGGTTTAGGAGAAGAACACACATGCAATGAATCTGGTGGTGGTTTAAGAAAAGAAGATACATGGAACGACTCTGGTGATGGTTTAGGAAAAGAAGACACATGCAATGATGCTAGTGGATCCATGTGGTTGAGGAAAGGAACACACATGCAACGACTCTGGTGGATCAATGTAGTTTAGGAAAGGAACACACATGTAATGACTCTAGTGGTGGTTTAGGAAAAGAACACATGTGCAATGACTCTGGTGGTGGTTTAGGAAAAGTAGACACATGCAATGACTCTTGTGGTGGTTTAGGCAAAGAACACACATGCAATGACTCTAGTGGTGGTTTAGGAAAGGAAGACACATGCAATGACACTGGTGGTGGTTTAGGAAAAGAACAGGCATGCAATGACTCTGCTGGTGGTTTAGGAAAGGAAGACACATGCAATAACTCTGGTAGATCAATGTGGTTTAGGAAAGGAACACACATGCAATGACTGAAGTGGTGGTTTAGGAAAGGAAGACACATGCAATGACTCTAGTGGTGGTTTAGGAATATAACACACATGCAATGACTCTTGTGGTAGTTTAGGAAAATAAGACACATCCATGTTGAGGATCCATGTGGGTTAGGAAAAGAATACAGATGCAATGACTCTAGTGGTGGTTTAGGAAAGGAAGAGACATGCAATGACATCCATGTGGTCTAGGAAAGGAACACACATGCAATGACTCTGGTGGTGGTTTAGGAAAGGAAGACAAATGCAATGACTCTAATGGATCAATGTGGTTTAGGAAAGGAACATTCATGAAATGAATCTAGTGGTGGTTTAGGAAAAGATAACACAAGAAATGACTCTGGTGGTGGTTTAGGAAAAGAAGACACATGCAATGACTCTGGTGGTGGTTTAGGAATATAACACACATGTAATGACTCTAGTGGAGGTTTAGGAAAATAAGACACATCCATTTGGTGGATCCATGTGGGTTAGGAAAAGAATACACATTCAATGACTCTAGTGGTGGTTTAGAAAAGGAAGACACATGCAATGACTTTGGTGGTGGTTTAGGAAAAGAACACACATGCAATGACACTGGTGCCTGTTTAGGAAAGGAAGACACATGCAAAGACACTGCTAGTGGTTTCGGAAAAGAACACACATGCAATGACTCTAGTGGTGGTTTAGGAAAAGAACACACATGCAATGACTCTTGTTGTGGTTTAGGAAAACAAGACACATGCGATAACTCTGGTGGTGGTTTAGGAGAAGAACACACATGCAATGACTCTAGTGGTGGTTTAGGAATAGAAGACACATGCAATGCCTCTGGTTGTGGTTTAGGAAAAGAACACGCATGCAATGACTTTGGTGGATCCATGTGGTTTAGGAAAAGAAGACACATGCAATGACTCTAGTGGTGGTTTAGGAAAGGAAGACACATGCAATGACTCTGGTGGTGGTTTAGGAAAGGAACACACATCTAATGACTCTGGTGGATCAATGTGTTTTAGGAAAGGAACACACATGCAATGACTCTAGTGGTGGTTTAGGAAATAAACACACATGCAATTACTCTGGTGGTGGTTTAGGAAAAGAAGAAACATGCAATGACTCTAGTGGTGGATTTGGAAAAGAACACACATGCAATGATTCTGGTGGTAGTTTACAAAAGGAAGACACATGCAATGACACTGGTGGTGGTTTAGGAAAATAACACACATCCAATGACTCTGGTGGTGGTTTAGGAAAGGAAGACACATGCAATGACTATGGTGGTGGTTTAGGAAAATAACACACATGCAATGACTCTGGTGGTGGTTTAGGCAAGAAACACACATGCAATGACACTAGTGGATCCATAAGGTTTAGGAAAATAACACACATGTAAAGACTCTGGTGGATCCATGTGGTTTAGGAAAGGAACACACATGAAGTGACATCCTTGAGGCCTAGGAAAGGAACACACATGCAATGACTCTGGTGGTGGTTTAGGAAAGGAAGACACATGCAATGGCTATGGTGGTGGTTTAGGAAAAGAACACACATGCAAAGCTCTGTCGGAGGTTTAGGAAAGGAACACACATGGAATGACTCTAGTGGTGGTTTAGGAGAGGAAGACACATGCAATGACTCTGGTGGTGGTTTAGGAATATAACACACATGAAAACCACTGGTGGTGGTTTAGTAAAAGAAGACACATGCAATGACTCTGGTGGTGGTTTAGGGAAAGAACACACATGCAATGAGTCTGGTGGTGGTTTAGAAAAAGAAGACACATGCAATGACTCTGGTGGTGGTTTAGGGAAAGAACAATGCAATAACTCTGGTGGTAGTTTAGCAAAGGAAGACACATGCATAGACACACATGCAATGTCTCTGGTGGTGGTTTAGGAAAAGAAGACAGATGCAATGACTCTGGTGGTTTAGGAAAAGAAGACACATGCAATGACTTTAGTGGTGGTTTAGGAAAAGAACACACATGCAATGATCTAGTGCCGGTTTAGGAAAGGAAGACACATGCAAAGACACTGCTCGTGGTTTAGGAAAAGAACACACATGCAATGACTAAAGTGGTGGTTTAGGAAAAGAACACACATGCAATGACTCTTGTTGTGGTTTAGGAAAAGAAGAAACATGCAATGACTCTGGTGGTGGTTTAGGAAAAGAACACGCATGCAATGACTCTGGTGGTGGTTTAGGAATAGAAGACACATGCAATGCCTCTGGTTGTGGTTTAGGAAAAGAACACACATTCAATGACTTTGGTGGATCTATGTGGTTTAGGAAAAGAAGACACATGCAATGACTCTAGTGGTGGTTTAGGAAAGGAATACACATGCAATGACTCTAGTGGTGGTTTAGGAAAGGAACACACATCTAATGACTCTGGTGGATCAATGTGGTTTTGGAAAGGAACACACATGCAATGACTCTAGAGGTGGTTTAGGAAAAGAACAAACATTCAATGACTCTGGTGGTAGTTTAGGAAAATAAGAAACATGCAATGACTCTAGTGGTGGTTTTGGAAAAGAACACACATGCAATAACTCTGGTGGTAGTTTAGGAAAGGAAGACAAATGCAATGACATTGTTGGTGGTTTAGGAAAAGAACACACATGCAATGACTCTTGTGGTGGTTTAGGAAAGGAAGAAACATGCAATGACTATGGTGGTGGTTTAGGAAAAGAACACACATGCAATGACTCTGGTGGTGGTTTAGGAAAGGAACACACATGCAATTACATTGGTGGTGGTTTAGTAAAAGAAGACACATGCAATGACTCTATTGGTGGTTTAGGAAAAGAACACACATGCAATGACACTAGTGGATCCATGTGGTTTAGGAAAGGAACACACATGCAATGACTCCGGTGGATCAATGTGGTGTAGGAAAGGAACACACATGCAATGACTCTAGTGGTGGTTTAGGAAAAGAACACACATGCAATGACTCTATTGGTGGTTTAGGAATATAACACACATGCAATGACTCTGGTGGTGGTTTAGGAAAATAAGACACATCCATCGGGTGGATCCATGTGGGTTAGGAAAAGAATACACATGCAATGACTCTAGTGGTGGTTTAGGAAAGGAAGACACATGCAATGACATCCATGTGGTTTAGGAAAGGAACACACATGCAACAACTCGGGTGGTGGTTTAGGAAAGGAAGACACATGCACTGACTCTGATGGATCAATGTGGTTTAGGAAAGGAACACACATGCAATGACTCTAGTGGTGGTTTAGAAAAAATAACACATGCAATGACTCTGGTGTTGGTTTAGGAAAAGAAGACACATGCAATGACTCTGGTGGTGGTTTTGGAAAAGAAGACACATGCAATGACTCTGGTGGTGGTTTTCGAAAGGAAGACACATGGAATGACTATGGTGGATCAATGTGGTTTAGGAAAGGAACACACATGAAATGACTCTAGTGGTGGTTTACGAAAGGAAGACACATGTAATGACTCTAGTGGTGGTTTAGGAATATAACACACATGTAATGACTCTGGTGGTGGTTTAGGAAAATAAGACACGTCCATTTGGTGGATCCATGTGGGTTAGGAAAAGAATACACATTCAATGACTCTAGTGGTGGTTTAGAAAAGGAAGACACATGCAATGACATCCATGTGGTTTAGGAAAAGAACACAGATGCAATGACTTTGGTGGTGGTTTAGGAAAGGAATACACATGCAATGACTCTGATGGATCAATGTGGTTTAGGAAAGGAACACACATGTAATGACTCTAGTGGTGGTTTAGGAAAAGATAACACTTGCAATGACTCTGGTGGTGGTTTAAGAAAAGAAGACACATGCAATGACTCTGGTGGTGGTTTAGGAAAAGAAGACACATGCAATGACTCTGGTGGTGGTTTAGCAAAAGAACACACATGCAATGACTCTGGTGCCGGTTTAGGAAAGGAAGACACATGCAATGACACTGGTGGATCCATGTGGTTTAGGAAAAGAATACACATGCAATGTCTCTAGTGGTGGTTTAGGAAAGCAAGACACATGCATTGACATCCATGTGGTTTAGGAAAGGAACACACATGCAATGACTCTAGTGGTTGTTTAGGAAAGGAACACATATGCAATGACTATGGTGGTGGTTTAGGAGAAGGACACACATGCAATGACTCTGGTGGTGGTTTAAGAAAAGAAGATACATGCAATGACTCTGGTGGTGGTTTAGGAAAAGAAGACACATGCAATGACACTAGTGGATCCATGTGGTTTAGGAAAGAAACACACATGCAATGACTCTGGTGGATCAATGTGGTTTAGGAAAGGAACATGCATGCAATGACTCTAGTGGTGGTTTAGGAAAAGAACACATATGCAATGACTCTAGTGGTGGTTTAGGAAAAGAATACACTTGCAATGACTCTTGTGGTGGATTAGGAAAAGAACACACATGCAATGACTCTACTGGTGGTTTAGGAAAGGAAGACACATGCAATGACACTGGTGGTGGTTTAGGAAAAGTACACGCATGCAATGACTCTGGTGGTGGTTTAGGAAAGAAAGACACATGCAATGACTATGGTGGTGGTTTAGGAAAAGAACACACATGCAATGACTCTGGTGTTGGTTTAGGAAAGGAACACACATGCAATGACACTGGTGGATTCATGTGGTTTAGTAAAATAACACGCATGCAAAAACTCTAGTGGATCCATGTGGTTTAGGAAAGGAACACACATGCAATGACATCCATGTGGTTTAGGAAAGGAACAAACATGCAATGACTCAGGTGGTGGTTTTGGAAAGGAGGACACATGCAACGACTATCGTTGTCGTTAAGGATAAGAACACACATGCAATGACTCTAGTGGTGGTTTAGGAAAGTAACACACATGCAATGACTCTGGTGGAATGATGTGGTTTAGGAAAGGAAGGCACATGCATTGACTCTAGTGGTGGTTTAGGAAAGGAAGACACATGCAATGACTATGGTGGTGGTTTAAGAAAAGAACACACATGCAATGACTCTAGTGGATCTATGTGGTTTAGTTTTAAACATGCATTTTCCATTTTTTTAAAGGAACACACATGCCTACTCTTTCTATTTTCTATTTGAATCCCTTAGTTTGTCTTGCCCTTGGTTTTTTGATACTACTCAGTTTTTCCCTCTCTCTCAGTCACGAATCTCACAAAAGACCAAACATGTGCTCACTCTGGCTGCTACATCCTGATTGGCTGACACATATGTCACGCGGATCGTGCCCACCAACCATTGATCCTCTGTGATCCAACGGGCAGGATAACCCCTTCCTCCTCGTCTTTTTTTGCAGGATCAATCCGTGCCACTTCTCTATCCATGCCACCGAAACTTTACCTCCATAAACAAATGAAAACCATCTCAGAAAATAAATAAAATAAATGATCATATTTCGAAGAAGCTCTCATCGTTGTCTTCTGGATCGTCATCGTCTTCATCGCTGTCATGGTCCTTGCCATCGCCACCATCGGTGTCCTCCTCTGATGACTTGTCACCGCCCCCTTCTTCTTGTCGGAGTCCTCCTCCTCCTCCTCCTCTTCGAAGTCCCACGGGTCCACGTCACTCTCCTCCGCTTCTGCCTCCAACTGATCTATGAACGCCTCCTTGTTGGCCGAGTTGGAGTCGTCCAAATAGCTATATCCTATCTTCTTCCTGGTCTTCCTCTCGTTCCTCTTCTTGTCCGTACTCGTCGGTGCAACACACGACCCCATCCTGGCTGCTGCTTTGCACTCGTCTATCACTACAGGTACCCCACAATCCTCCTGCGTGGCTGGTACGAGCTTCGACGTTGCGGTGTCCTCGAGTGCCGATGTCAATGGATCCTAGCATGGTCGGATACGACGTCCTGCCTCAGTAGGCGACTCGCGAGCGCGAATGATGCCAAGAAGAGCAGGGGACGCAGGACGGTCAGTGGTCGGCTTGGATCTGCCATTGCCACAACGAGGGGCCATAGTGCTCGAGGAAGTTATTCAGAATGAGCGATGGTAGGTACACAGAGTTGGGTGCCGTTCTGATCAAGGGGTGAGCAGTGGTTTCGTGCATCATGTACACGCATGCATTTGTCGATTATTAAAAAAAAATATTATCTCGCGTACTGAACATAATTTGATCACAACAAAAGTGGCACGGTGTATTATAGACTTGTAAATATCCCGTGCGTTCAATCGACATGGAGTTCGACGTGCCGACGTGACCGTGCAGCAGTTGCGCGCGTCATTTCCCCTTTAACACGTGACACACGCACGCAGGACGTGCACGTCGATGCCCATGATTGCCACCTGGCCCCACTCATATTTTAAGGGTAAGATCGCACTCCTTTTATTATATACTGGATTTTAGGCGGTGCCGAAGACCATTGAACTGTCCATCACAATAAAGAGAAGTCCCATCAATTCCCTATCCCTGGCTTCTTTGAGAAGGTAGACCGTAGACGGTGGTCTTGTATAATAGTAGTAGTACTACTGGACCGCGGCCTTAACTCTTTGACTCTTCTCCCACACTAATCACTCTCTTCTTCCTCCTACCGCCACCTTCCTCCTCCTGCAAGCCATGGCTCCCCTAAGGAGAGGTCGGTCGACCATCCTCGCGGAGAAAAAGGAGAGAGCTCGCCGCTAGGCAGTTCTTTCTCTACCAGCCCCTCAAGACCCCTCACTGAGGCCCAATCTCTCCCGACAATGGCACGGAATGTTCTAGCAGGCGAGGGCTCCTCTCAGTATGGTATTCTTATTCTACTTCTTCTCCACCTACCTCTCCATCATGATCTTATTCTGCTTCTTCTTGTTTTTCTTTGTCTTCTTGCTTTTCCTCTTCTACGTATTACAGGTAGGCCGTGGAACCAGAATCCACCACGACAGCGGCATTACAGGACCCGTCCGGGCTCGTTCCACATCTCAGCGAGGTAGCAAATCTCCAAACTGTTATTTCTCTGAGTTGTACATTAAGGCCAACAGATGAATTAAGTATATAAGGCCGCGAGTTGTTTATAGAACAAGTAAGGTTCCTTAGTCTGGTGGTAAGGGGTGTGCTACTCTAGGTGGAGGTTGTGGGTTTGACTCCTAGGGAGTCTTATTTTTTTGGAATAATCGAAATAACTCAGAATTTGTGGTCAAAGATTAGTTTCACGTGTCATTCCTATGTGTCCCTGCTATGCGGGTCCCATGTGTTAGTTCGATGTGGTAGATTTAAACAGTGCCACATAAGGTCATATTGACACATGTATATGACATGCAGTGAAAAGCTGACACATAGACATGACACATAGGCGCAATTGGTGATGTGGCCGAGTACCTATTTCATCTTATCCTAATTTGGACGCTATGATGATTTTAAATCGTCATAGTGAGCTACGAATAACGTCTTAGGCTATATCTGCTAGGTTTTGATGATTTTAGCTAATGAAACTATGACATTTCTGAACAAAATCATCGTAAATTTCTAAGGTTTTGAACCTCTAAAATGTCTTACGACCATCTGGTGCGAAATCGTCATAACTCTATGACGATTTTGTTCACGGTCACTATTAGAAGGTCATAGAATAACACATTCCTTGTAGTGTATAATGTGGATTTCTTAGATCATGTCTGCCTTGCATTGGTTTTTTTGTGAGTTGTATTAGTTTTCATGATTATGAATGGATCTCTTGGTCTTTCCTTAATACTGTTGTTCATAGATTCAATGGGGATTTTGTGATTAGGATTAGTTTATCGTGATTATGACTGGATATCTAGGTCCATTTTTAATACTGGTATCCATAGATTCAATGGGGATTTTTGATTTGTATTAGTATTCACCCGGAACCTGGAGTGTAATTATTGAATTTCTATTTCAATTAACATGAATGACGCAGCGATCAAAGGCCGAGTACCGGACAACCAACAAGAGCTTGCATGCTCCCTCACCCAAGCTAATGAGAGCCTACTCAACCATTTATCTATGCAGAAGGAGATCTTGCTAGATTTTGCACGTGACATCGTGAGGCTGCAGAAAGTGCTCGACCGTAACTTGAGTAGGCAAGAAAAGGCCATCAAGATAATCAACGAGCTCATGAAGGAGAAGAAGAATCTTGAGATAAGGTGCACCCCCCTGCAGGACAAAGTCACCGAGGCACTTAGAGGACGCCTTGAGGAAACCAAGGATGCCATCCGAGCCGACCATGATAGGAACTGTTGCCTGGATGCCATGAAAGAGATGAAGGAGGACATGAGAAAAGGGATCCCCGTACTTGAGGGTGTTTGGAAAGAGAACGAGGAGCTAAGGGCTTGTCTGGAGGCGTATCGGAGCAATGCCCAAATCTGATTCCCATTAGAGGGGCACGAATATCAGTTCATGCTCCACACTTTTTGTAATATTTAGGGTTCAGGGAGCAATGCCCAAGTCTGATTCCCATTATATGGTGCAAGAAGAATCCTAGGGCAACTCCTTATCTATCTAGACATGTGTAGGTGTTCATGTTCATGAATGGACACCATGAGCTCTTTCCATTATGTATCTAGACATGGGTTTCTACATTATGAGTTTGCCACTACTATTTGTTAACATGGAAAAAACCCATAGCACACTAAACTGCAGATAAACCTTATTTTCTATGAAATTGAAATTATGATAGTGCCACCAGTCGATTCATAAAATGTTGATTAGTCCTATATTGCTTCTTCCTTGAAATTATGATAGTACCACTAGTCGATTCAGTTAATTATGGAAACGAACCACCTTGTCCTGGTGAACTGAACAAATCATACTATATATTTTTGTTGTAGGGAAAGAGGCAAAATTTCAACCAGGACCTGGTGACCTGGCAATGATAAGATAGCCATCCAAACGGAGAAGCAGTATTCTCAGAAGCTAGCCTTTGACCACCTGCGTGCTGAAGTCATGGTCCTTTTTGAAAAGAGCCAGAAACTGAAGGAGGTAAATGTTGGCTAGGAGAAACTTCACAGGGAAGGTCGCACCTCGGCTAGTAAGCAGACAGAGATCATGAAAGGGCTCATGAAGGAAAATCATATGGTTACGGACCAACTTCTTGAATCCCTGACAGAGCGTTGGAACCTATGGTAGGCGCACGAGAAAGTGCTGAAGGAGCTGGCCGATCTTAGGGAGGAAAACGAGCAGCTCCGCTCCAGGCTCGCTTGAACCCAACACATGTCTATTTAGTACTGAACTGCCTATTTTACCCTCTTTAGTGGTGATTTTGTAAACATGAACTTAACTCTATGCCTGATATGTGTTTGTTTGAAATTAATTTGCTCGAGGATTGAGTTTGTCTTAGTTAAGAAAGCTCAACTGCAAGTCTTACAGTTAACTAGTTTCAGGCATTGGCATGGCATAAATTATTCATCTAGAATTTCCTTTATCATATGTAGTCTATCCTTGTTGACCCTCGCGCGCCTTCTTCAGTTCCTTCAACAAATCCGCAATGTAGTACTATAGCTTCTTCTTGTCTTCCTTGATCTGATCCCTCTCCTTTTCTGCATTTTGAATCAGCAACCTGTGACTATCCTAAAGCTTCTTTGTAGTTCCAACAACCAAGCTCCCATTGATTCTGTCACTTAGTTCTGACTGCAAATTCTCGATTTCTTGTTCAAGCTCCTTATTTCGTACCAACGACTTGTAATTTTTTTCAGCTACATCACAAGCATCAGTAAATCTTCCCGATCTTTCCAACTCATACATCTCCCATAACTGGGCCAAACATTTCTTAAGTGCATCTGGCGACTCAAGATCCACCCACTCTACTGCTTTACACTCCAGGCCAACCTAAAAAATACACACTATTGTGTTATGAACATACGCAATACATTTTTCTTCATGTCACCATTGCACATAATGTAAACAAACCTCATTTATACATCCCAAAAACCTTCGCCCAGTGTTACTGCCTTCGGATGCAACATATCTCCTCAGTTTTAGCCCATGGTCACATGGTACTTCTCCATCAAGATCAAGGCCCTCCCATTCGGAGTCGTAGATCATCTGTGGTACCTATAAGGAAACAAAAATCTGGAATTGAACATGATTGCATGCACATATGGTGCTTAGATCGAGGGATTTACCAATGCCTAACCCTAGCCCGAGAAAACAAAGGAACTCACATCATGGAAGGAATACTCGATGTTGGAGAGAAGGCTGTCACTTCTTGACTGGTCGTCCTCGTCGTTCCAGGACAGCATGGCGAATGCGTTGGTGTCGATGACGATGAGGAGAGAGAGAGTTTGAGAGAGAACGAAAGAGTGGGGAAAGTGAAGTGCGTCACCACTGCAACAATGACTAAATTGGCATGTTACAATAGTTTAATGGGTACCATGCCCTTTCCCTGTATTACTGTCTCCTGCCTAATAGGGTTTCTCTTCATACATTCTTATTTCAAATATTAAACATGTTGATATGGGCATGAAGGAGGAGGTGATGCCTAATTTCAGGACACCACCAAGCTAGGTGATGCGGGCATCCCATTGATGATTGGCATGCCAGGATGACCTACGATATGTAATGATAAGTCTAAGATTGTGTCAAACATTGTTGCTATGTTATTGAGTCCGAGTCCAGGTTAGGTTCGAGTTCGTTTGTGTGTTCGGTTTGGGTCTATCCAACCGGCTAGTTGCAGGCCTCCTATATAAAGGAGCCTGCCGCCTAGGGTTTAGGGGAGTTTAGTTGTTTAGTCTAAAAACTATATTGTGCTCCACCGTGTATCATCCCTCCGGGGACGGTGATACTGTTTATCAGATTCTTATAGAGATTGTTGCGAAGGTTCTTGTTGTATTGATTCCTCTTCTTCAGGTTGCGTGCATCACATGATTGGGAGATTACCTACGTGATTGAGACTGATGTTGTTAAGGATGTCGTGGAGGATGTTGTACCATTGAGGGGGCTGAATTTGTAACTCAAGAATGTACAAGGCGATGCTTGCATGACAGTTGACAAGGGCCAGCATTGGAATTTATTTTAGGCGCAGTGTATGATCAAAGGCAAAGCATGCAAGTTGATTTTTGATGGAGGAAGCTGTACTAATGGCATTAGCAAAGCAATGCTGGCAACGTTGGGGTTGTCCACATGTCATATTCTTGAACCTAATCTTCTACAATAGTTAAATAGTTGCGGTATGGTGAAGGTAACTCATAAGGTGCGTGTGCCATTTACAGTTGGTGATTATGTTGATGAGATTGAGTGTGATGTCTTGCCATTGGAGGTACGTGGGTTATTACTTGGTCGTCCATGACAGTATGATCGCAACGTTAAACATGCTAGAAGAGCAAATACATATTCTTTTGTGCATGGTGGCAAACAACAAACTTTGAAGCCTATGCAGGATGATCACATAAATTATGATGTAGAGCTGGTGGTACATAAGGAGAAGGTGCGCAAGGCTAAGCCAAAATATGGGCTAGCTAAGGTGCAGGATGGAGAGCATGATACATAGTGCGACAATATTGATATTGCTTCAACTATGCCTGTAGATGACAAGCCAGTGGAACTTGTTAGTGACAAGCCAGTTGAAGTGCATCCTCTTATTGCTAAGAAGAAGGATGTTGCATCATGTGTTCATAAGGTTGTTTGTATTGCCAAAGGTGTTCAGATGGATCATATTTGTGCTCCTAATGTTCCAGTGCATGAGGTGGAGTGGGGTAACAAGAGCAGTTTTGTTAGCACACCTGTGAGGCATTTTGTTGGGGCAGTTGTGTGGATGCATAGAGGCAAGGATGGACATGTTCGATAGTTGTGTGATACATGCATTACTCATCTTATGCCAGATCATGCAAAGAAGGTCCATGTTCAACAACCACGGGTTCCAGCAAGAGTTCAGAAGAAGAAGACTATGGCGCCTAGGTCCAAGCTCGTATGGAGACGCAAGGTGGTGCAGGCGCCAAGGGCTGTTTCAAGTCAAGCAAGCTGAGAGGGAGGATGCGGAGTGGAAGGTAAGCAAGACTTGAAGATGGCAAAGATGCATGAAGCTATTGTTCATATCACACCACCTTTCCAACCCGGCCCGCACGTGTTGGGGACAACCCTTCTTGAAGGGGGGGAGGATGATATGGGCACGAAGGAGGAGGTGAAGCCTAATTTCAGGACTCCACCAAGCGAGGTGATGCGGGCATCCCATTTATGATTGGCATGCTAGGACAATCTACAATATGTAATGATAAGTCTAAGGTTGTGCCAAACATTGTTGCTATGTTATTGAGTCTAAGTCTAGGTTAGATTCGAGTCCATTTGTGTGTTCGGTTTGGGTCTATCCAACCGACTAGTTGCAGGCCTCCTATATAAAGGAGCCAGCCGCCTAGGGTTTAGGGGAGTTTAGTTGTTTAGTCTAAAACCTATATTGTGCTCCACCGTGTATCATCCCTCCGGGGACAGTGATATCGTTTAGCAGATTCTTATAGAGATTGTTGCGAAGGTTCTTGTGTGCAACAAGGATTGTCATGCTCAGGGTTGAGGCGTGGTGATCTTCATCATGTTACTTGCTAGATTGATTCCTCTTCTTCATGTTGCGTGCATCATGTGATTGGGATATTACCTACCTGGTGGACTCGCTGTGAAAGATTGGGACAAAACTGAAGGATCATCGACGTGATCCTTATCACATGTACTCGCTCCATCCCAATTTCATTGCCTAAGGAAAACATACCAGTATATTACATCATCTAAATAAACAAAATCATGTCAACTACAAGGTACTTATGCATCACTTGTTTAGTCATGGTTTCACACAACATCACATTACAATATCTCAACAAACATTATCATAGAAACAAGTATATTACATCAACTCAAGAAACAAAATCATGTCAACTACAAGGTACTTACGCATCACTTGTCCAGTCATGGTTTCACAAAACATTACATTACAATCTCTCAACAAACAAAATAATAGAAACAAGTACAGTACATCATCTCAAGAAACATAATCATGTCAACTACAATGTATTTATGCATCACTTGTCTAGTCATGGTTTCACAAAACATTACATTACAATCTCCCAACAAACATAATAACAGAAACAAGTACAATACGTCATCTCAAGAAACATAATGATGTCAACTACAATGTACTTATGTCTTATTACAACAACGATGGTTTCAGTGAGTGACATGTCTGAAAATCTCAACAGTTCGCACAACATTATATCGCAATCTTTCAACAAACATAATCACCGAAAACGGTCTAAATGCAACAGCATTCAATGCTACAAATACAGGCAGGGGAACCCCGCGGTCCATATGACAAGCCTAGGGTAGAAGCTCTCATCAGATCTCATCAACGTCGATCACCTCATTCTGTTCAGCCACTATAGGGGCCTCTACATCCACTATAACCTATTCAACAACATCAGAAACCGTACCCAGGAAGAACACCTTCCTGGTTCGCTTCCTTCGTCGCATAATCTGCATAAGATCTTAAGTATCCAGAACCTATATGAATTCCTGCTTCTTATGATGCCACCACCAGATTCCTGCCATCTGCTTAGGGCCAATACTGATTTCCTTACCAATCATTTCTCTCATTTCATCAAGAGTTATGTTTTTGGAATCGACAGTGATCTCCACAGTACATGTCGAAACTGACTTATTAACTCCCTCATCAAGTTTTTCCATGTATGAATCCACCTCTAAGTGTAAACTTAACTTATCTAGATCAACATCTATTGGTCTGTAGTCTCTAGAAGCCGAAGCTCTGGCAGCAAGATCTCTAGCATCTGCATACATATCATCAATCATCGCTTCAACTTTCACCTTACAATCAGCTGCACAACACTCCCAAACCATCTGAAGCTGATGGGAGTGCTCAATTTGCATATAGGTATCATTCATGTTGCGCCACACCAATTTTGTCCTCTATCTAGAACCCCAAGGAATCCTAGCATGAAGCATATCTGCTAACTATGAAATAGACACAAGCTCTTTGCAATTCACAAGCATAAGCACATCTTGCCCGAACACAACCCTCTCGCAACCAAAATCTAGTTTTGTAGTGTATTGGCGAACATGAACAGTGAACTCATATAGGTCCCTTGTATCGAAGTTGTGCCTAATTTGATTAAAAAGGGGAACTTTTCAGATCATTCGATTCTATTATGTCGTAACTAACCTACTTGTATGATAAGGCACAGATAAGAAAAATTCACCTTTCGCTCTTCTCCCGGGTTTTTTCTTCGAGATCTGGGTGCCGCATCCATCCACCGGAGCCGAACAATCTGCCAACGGCCTTGCTTTTCTCTTCAATCCGCTGCTCGTAGGTACCTTGGGAGCAGAATCCTTGCTGACCTCCTCGCTAACCAGGGCTGAAGACCTCGCTGTTGCTTCACGTTGAGCCCCAAACTCCCCGATGGACCCGAATCAGTTGGCAACGTAGCTACAACCTTCGCCTAGCAAGACATGTTGGGATGCCGCTGGATTTAGTGTCGGGAGAGGGAGAAAAAAGGACCTCCCCCGGCGCCAGATTCAGGGTCGGGGAAGGGAAGAAAAAGAACCGCCGCTGCCATAGCCATATTTAGTGTCGAGAGTTAGGAAAGTATAGTAATGGATTTTCTCCTACGACACGTGCAGGGTGGCTAAGAAGAGAGACAAGCGAATAAGGGGTACATCAGGGACTAGTGTAACAGAATATCCTGACTTAACGGGTGCGATTTGAAAATATTAGGTTTGGCCATCATTCACTCGAAACACCCCTCTCAGCAATTGGCGCCCCAACTTTTCAAATTGCGGTGATTAAAATCAACTCGGGTACCGTGATGCGCTGCCGTCTCAACTTTCAGGCCGAAAAATTATATTCTCCCTTGGGCATCTGCGCCCTAGTATATATAGGGAGTGAAATTGGGCTCCACTCACTTGTGGACCATTCACTAAAAGGCCTATATTATTCACTGCGAGTCCAACTCACTGACCCAGTCCGTGTCCGATTTGGGTCCAACCCAAACAGATTTATAGTTCGGTTCCAACCCAAGCATGCTCCCGCTCTTAAGTGTGTGACTTGATAGGCTCATGGTGACCCAGACATGATTCGAGTCTTACTCGTGATCGCTCAGTTGACAGTGGCTCCTAGCAGAACATGCTGATTCCCAAGTACAAAAGAGTCACAATGACATACCTTCCAATGCGACTTGCGTCCAAGCCCCTCTTGCCTCACGATACATCTTGTTAAGCTATAGGTGAATAATTGTGATCCTTCAAATAGCTCAACCCTCTTCATCCGAGATAAGTGATTCATCTGACTAACTCTTAGTTGGACGCCTCGGTTAACACTTAATCCAATCGTGCATGGCCATGCTTTCCAAATCATATCTTCCGAGAGGTCCCAAAGAATATATCTCCAGTCGGAGGGGAGAAATCCCATCTTAGTCATCCACATCACGCAGCTTAATTCTCAGTTGACCTGAACTCTACCTTTATAATTGCCCTTTGATGAAATAACGTTTGACATAACCTAAGTCGGTGATCAACAACCTGGATTGTGCAATAACCTCAGGTCTAAGGATTACATTGATTAAGACATACAAATGATGACTTGTTCATTGTATCTCAATATGGGTTAGTCCGACTTGCTAAACTCTTTAGCCAAATCCGTGTAAGTCGTAATAGCATCACCATGCCCATGACAAGTGGATCTGAGTCATCAGCCGACTTTCACATTAGTCTAAGTTGTTTGTCCAGCACAACCTCTATGACCAATGACCTCTAGTATGAACAACACGAATATATAGTTCCACAATCGAATCACATATTCAATTATACATAACAATAGTTCATACAAGGACAATAACTGTATGAATACATCGGGAATAACATCATACATGATTGCCTGTAGGGCATATTCCCAACAAAAGGTCAAATGAACATTACAAAATATTAATATGAAACTACATTGACGGCGGTAACCCCTTTCTTCTTGCATGCCGATTGCCAACGCCAAAGCGAGTGACCATACCATGGTGATTGGGCACGCACGCCTATACTAATGCTACTACAGGGAACATGCAATGGCCAACTCCATATCCATCTCGAACTACGCGTCCTCTTGGGCTTTCATCGTGTCGGCTTCCATCTTCGATAAATGCTCCGACATTCCATGCAAGGAGCTACGCTTCTAGTGGATTATCCTCCACGCCCTCCCCCTCCACTAGCTCATCATTTGGGTAAAGGGGATCAAAGGAGGATCTACCTCGGGAGGAGCAGGCCCCGTAGGAGGAGGGGCCCGGATCCTGCGGCACTACATGACATCACCGACCATGGTGGTTGGACAAAGGCACTGGCGGAGCCAATGGCGGAGCAGCTTGGGGAGGAGGCACATCTATTAGAGAGAGTGCTAGCCACCTCGACATTCCAGTGATAGGGCATCATGGTGCACGGCGAGGGGCATGCTGGCTTGATCTTCCTCAAGCCATGCTCGCTTGCTCAAGAGGAGGACAATGATCGATGTTGAAGAAGGAAGGATAGGAGAGAGGAGATGAGGAGCCAAGTGTTGTGCACAGTGATGATGGAGATGGTCAGGAGAGGAGCACACACCTCTTTTGTACACTAGTGGTGGATGATGAACACAGTGGGCTATGAAGTTCGGTGGGGCTGCCAAGGTAGGGCGGACATGACGGCCGGGCAGACAAGCGGGCAAGGGCGTAGACTAGTCTTTCTACTTCATGTGTAAGGAACTAGAACTGGACCCACCAGTCAGCGACTGAAATTTGAAAAATTACTGTGAAGTACGTCACAACCACCCTGCATGGGAATCCACGGCTGTTGAGGGCTAACCTCGGGGTGCCCGATCTTTCACGAATTCCCGTAGAAATCGAGAGGGAGGTGCGAGAGAAAGAGGGAGGGGATGAAAACCACGAACTCACACATGAAGAACTCACACATGAAGAACACACGCAAAGACATGATACAAGCCAATATCTCACGTCGGTGGCGACCGTCCGGTGCAATCACTAGGATCGGCGTCGGGCGAAGATCTCTGTCTCTCAAACTGGCACGGCGAGTGGGAATCTCAGTGAGATCTTGATGTCTTGGCAAAGGAATCCAATGCCAAGGCCTTATACAACGAGGAAGGCACGATGAAAACTCCAACAAGGTGGGGGATATTTGGTGCTCCTTTAGGAAAGGAGCATGAGACAAGAACTAGAGAGATCCACAAGGGTGTCTTCTAATTCCAATATCTAGTCTAGGGTTTATAATAGAGGTGGGGTGCTATTTATAGGCCAGACACTAGTTCAAGGGTGCTTTAAGCATAAAAGGGTAAAGTCTAGATGGATTTGGCGTTACATGGGCCGAAGACCCAAAAGGCTTTAACATGCCTGTCTCACTTACACCGGAGACTTCGGGGTATGAGGGCCGGAGACTACGTGGAGGAGCGCAGTCGCTAGGGCAGACTCCAGGGTGGCATGCAGAGAGTTCCAGGTGGGGTACGGAGTGCTTGTAACACCCCAAAAACTTTAATCAAGATTATCAAGTTCTAATCACCCAAGTTTAGGGTTAACAAAAATTTTATTACTAAATTGAATATGGATGCATGTGTGATTTGCATTAGTGTATGATTGAGTGAAATTGCCATGTGTGTTTGCTACAAATGATAAGAAATGGTTTAAATATGAATACTGCATCATCTAGGCCAATTACAAACAAAATCCAAAGAAAAATAAATCAAATAAGCAAATGGTCATTTTGACCAAAATTAACCACTAGGCCACTTTAAGTGTTCCTAGTAAAGAATTTCTAACAGAAACATTTCCATTTCTTTTCACCCCTTGCTAGACCAAGTAAAGTGAACCCAAGCCCACTTTACAAACTCACAGAAACTATTTTCAAATATATTTAAAGGACAGTTCAAAATTGCATCAGGTTCATATGGTAAGATCATCATTTTGCAAAAACCACTCAAATCAATTCACCTTAACTTTTCCAAGCAACCATAGACACTCAAGCATAAGATCAGAACACTCACAAAATTTCATTCAAAAATTTCAAACTTGAGTTCATGCGGCAATTTGGTCGAACACATTGCAGACACTAATTAAACCACTGCCTAACATCACTGATTTGAGCAGTGATCACACACCCCACTGTCCCCTCTTCACACCCTGGTCTCCCCAACACACAGCAGCGCCAGACACGCACCCCCTCTTTGAAATTGCGCCAGTGAAGCGCCTCCCGAAGCCCGCCGCACCGGCTAACCATGGACGGCTTGCCACATACCACAACGCCCTCCTCCATGATGTCCAGGAGGCAGGACACCGTCCACCCCCTGTCCAGCCCTTGACCGCAGCCAGGCCATGGACCACCAGAAAATCATCGCGCCCACTTTCTCTACACCGTGCCGAGAGTGCGCCAGAGCGTCGTAGCCAACCAGCTCGCACGCGCCACGCCTCGCCCCCTCCCCGCGTGAACACACTTGCCATATCACCAGCTATGTAACACCCCGTCCACTCCTGGGCCTGGGGGGTGTCACTCCTGACACCTTAATAGGATATCTAGATTGGCCCCACAGACCAACACAAGTCTTTTATGCGCACTTTGTCCTCACTCGTGCGCACCCGGTACCCACTTTCCGGTCGGTCACCCATCCTAGAATTGCACTAGGCCAATCATGCTTAACCTTAGAGTTCTTTTCGAATGAGCTTCCGGAAAAGAAGTTGCAACTTGTTGGTATGAGTATTCTATCAATCCTATTAAGCCATGTGCCTGGTCTCACATACACCCACCCTTTAGAAGATCGATGCCCTCATCGATCAAGCACACCCCAGGAAAGTTCCCACTTGGCACGCGTCTGTGCGTCCAGTGCTGGCACATGTGCCATGCCGTGTCCACTCCGGGCCACACATGCCATGCTCCACATGTCCAGCCACTGACCCGCACACACCCGTGTAATCGCAAGGGTCGGCTCTGATACCACTTGTAACACCCCGTCCACTCCTAGGGCCGGGGGGTGTCACTCCTGGCACCTTAATAGGATATCTAGACTGGCCCCATAGACCAACACTAGTCTTTTCTGCGCACTTTGTCCTCACTCGTGTGCACCCGGTACCCACTTCCCTGTCGGTCACCCATCCTAGAATTGCTCTAGGCCAAGCACGCTTAACCTTAGAGTTCTTTTCGAATGAGCTTCCGGAAAAGAAGTTGCAACTTGTTGGTATGATTATTCTATAAATCCTATTAAGCCATGTGCCTGGTCTCACAAGGTAGCTCCCAGACATCCCCGTTCACCGCCGCGCAACCCGTAGCTCCCGTGCGCTGTCTCGAACACCGCTAGTTCCGCAATGAGCACCACCCACACCCGACCATTCTCGACCGCCCCTTGCCATGCCATTAAGCCCGTGATGACCGACAGGGAGCACCGCGTCGCCGCCTACCCTCAGCCACACCCCTAGCCCCCTGTATCATCGTCACCGACGAGCCCGAGCCATCCCGCTATGTCCCTTCGCCGGTGTATAAATAAAGACCCCCTCCGCCTCAATTCACCACACCATCACACTTCCCACTCCTCACAGAACCTCCCACACCCTTTCCCGGAGCAAGGCGAGCAACCCATCGCCGGGATTTGGCCGGAGTCCGCCGCTGCAGAGGAGAAGAGGAGCCGTTGATTGGAGCCGCCCCAGGAGCCGCCGCGACCACCGTTCGAACCGCCGTCATCGACAACATCGTTCGCCCCCATCGCCGACCCTAGTTGGAGCCCTGGTGAGCCTCACACGACCCCCACCGCTGCGTTAGGGTTCAGTCCTCGTCGGAGCTGTTCGACATAGGAGATGAACCTCAGCCGTTAGATCGCATTCCAATCGTAGGGCCTAGATTAAAAGATATTGTTTCGGTTAGATAGAGTCACTGACTAGTGGGACTATTCTGTCAGCAACCTACTGCGTCGCGCTGTGCAGTTGGGCCGGCCCGTTTACTTTCCCGCGCAGAGCCTAGTGATTCAAATAGTTATTTTCCATTTTAGTTGAAACCAGATTCTGTCAGTAGATTCAAAAATCAATTCAAAGAGATTTACTGAACCAAATTGCATGATTCCAATTTTGTTATAAAGGTATTCAAATTATGTATTCAAGCCCGTTGGAGATAGAGGTCACCTATAGTAAAAATAATAAGACAGAGACTTTTCCAAGTTCAAACATTTTTAAAAAAATCAACCATAAATGCTTTTGAGTTGATTCCAACTCTCAAAAATCACATTTGACAAGATCTGGATATGTAAAAATATTTAGGTTTACTTGCAGTAACATTGGACTAATACCAAATGAATGCTATATAGGGATTTCTAGTCACTTTAATTCTATTAAATGATAATCTTAAACTTTATAAAATATGACCAACACTTTAAACCACATTCCCGTGTATTAGAATATGTGGTGATGACATGTGTCAACAGGATCCCATATTTTAATTGGAGAATATTAAATCTTAACTATTTTCAATGAGTAGAAATTACTTTCCTAAAATAAAATAAATAAGACTAAGTCTTTATTTCATGTGATGATTGTGATGATGCTAGATCATCAAGTGTGAGCCTTAGTGTGCTAAATAGAAATAGTTAAGTATTGTTTGGTGATTGTGTACCTCATATTCATTTATAGACGATAGTACCGACCCGAGATACGAGGAGGAGGAGTACTACTAAGAAGAAGAAGAGGAGAACTTCAATCACTAAACTACTCAAGGCAAGCTAACACTTGCAAGTTTCATAACTATGCAAGCCTAGCACTACAAGTTAACTATGCAAGTTAACACTTTCCCACTTCATAACCTATGCAAGATACATTAGGCATGCTTGGTTATACAACTTTGATTATAGCAATCCCAAGTTTTACTTGCAAACTTTATTCTTTTACTGTTACCAAAGTTCTTTACTTTTAGTTAGTGCTTTGTGAGTATTGGAACAATAGTATAGATACCATAAAGAGTATAAAACTAGGCCTAACTAGTTATACTTAGATGTCATCAAAAGGCATAAAACTAGAGTTGGATAGTTACACTTGATTAGCCACCCCTCATTAGTGAATATCCTCAACTTTAGTGGCTAGTGCTAAGCATAAAAGTTGATCACTTTAGATGGTAATACTTGGTGAAAATGATTAGGAAAACCTTGGAATGATGATTCATTCTATTGAGATGTTTTGACATCTGTTATGGACACAAAAGGATTTTGATGATAAAAATGTTGAGGCATCAGCCTTAGCCCTTTATAAAAACTGATGGTTAGGTTCGAATGCGATACCATTCCAATTTTATCGTAAACCACAATACCTGAATTGGGTAGGGTGTATCTGGAAGTTTATATGCCTTAGTATGGGTTCCCTTGCGGAAGAGGTTGAGCTGAGGCTACCTCGTGATGAATGTCCACCTATGCATTGCCCAGGATGGCAGATGGCCATGGCTGGGATACCAAGCTCATAGGGGAGGTGCCTATACTAGAGTGTGTAATTGAAAGGTTATGATTGATTATCCGCATACTAAGTATGATGATTTAGGGTTATCCCTGACGGATGTATCGAATTTTGTGGTGAAAGTGTACCACCTCTATAGAGTGTCAAACTATTCGAATAGCCGCGTCCGTGGTGATGGACAGTTGGAGTGGCCATACTATTCCGTCGTCAGATGTTTTCAAAATGACTTGTGAATTGAACTATGACTTTGACTTGACCACAACAGGATTGTGGACATGAAAACTAGGTTCTCACTTAAGTGATTTAGAACATTAAATTAGTTTTCTTTACTTCTAAACTCAGTTTGAGATAAACCTAGCCTTTTGCAAATAAACCTAGAACTTAAGATTCCTACTAGAACTACCTTACTTGTTAGTGATAGTTTGCGAGTACTTAAAGAGTACTCATGGCTTTTTCCCTGGCTATTCCCGTGGCCAGACTATGAGGAGGACTACCAGGATGATGGACATCAGGAGGTCTACAACAACTAGGACCATCTCCCATCGTCAGCATTGCCTGTGACTCTGAAGATGGAGCCCCTACTATGTTTACTTTCCGCTGCTTTGATTGTATTAAGACTGGATCATGAGATCCTTTATTTGTAAGACCTTTATTATGGTGTGTAATGGATGATGTACTGTGGTACCAATTCTGTTATGTCTCGCAAAAATGGTAATCCTGGGATTGCGAGGTATGGCATAATAAGCATCTAGGATTAAAAATCTAGGTGTTGACAGTGCTACACGATGTCCTGGGGGTGGAGACTCTGGGGTTGTAGGCCGAAGACTCCGGGGTAGCTGGGCTAGAGACTCCAGGGTGCGTAGAGACTCTGGGGTGGAAGGTGCTCTCTAGTGAAGACTCCGTGGGGGTGTACTGAACGCTTCCTGTGGTGGTTCGGAGACTGGTCCGGAGTCCTAGCCGGAGACTCCGGGGCCTCAGCCTCAGCAGTGTCTTCTTATTGTCCAGCTCCTTGTACTTCATCAGTGGAGGCTTGGCGCTGTGTTGGGGCTTCATAGCTGATGATGCATATAGTAGTTGCATGAACTAGCAAGCCATCCAAGGATGTATCAAAGTTACACGAGGAAAGGAGCGAATTAACCTTAGCTTGTAAGAGTTTGGCTCGAGCGTGAGTCATTAGTCCACTTGGGGGACTTGGTGGTGTAGATGTAGGGACGTCCGTAGGACGGGTTACAACAGCTCCCCCTTGGGAAAAAGTCGTCCTCGACTCTTCATGGTTATCATCTTGAACATCTCCATGGTAGGGTGAAAGTTCCTTGATGTTGAACATATTGCTCACAAGGTACTTGGAGGTCAGGACGTCGATGATGTAAGCGTTGTTGTTGATTCTCTGGAGGACCTTGAAGGGACCATATCCCCTTTGTTTGAGCTTGGATTCATGTTCCTTGGGGAAATAGTCCTTGCTCAAGTCTATCCACACAAGATCGCCTTCCTCAAAGATCTTCTCCTTGTTGTCCTTGTTTAGCCTTGATGCTTGGCGAAGGACTTGTTGCTAGATAGTAGCTCTTGTTTCTTTGTCAAGCTTCTTCATAGTTTTTGCGCACTTGTCAGCTGATGGCCTGTAGGTGCATAGGTTTGTCAGAGAATGTTTTCTTGGAAGTGTTAATTCTAGTTTTTATACCGATTCCAATAAGGAGCCTAGGTAGGTGTTTTTTTATGCGGTGTTTCTGTCGCACTCAAGGTGTCACAGGTCTTGAGTGAATTGACTGCAAAAGCTGACGGTGGAAGTGGTGAGTAAAATATAGAGGAAACTTTCTTAGGAAATAAATAAATTGCATAAAAGTAAAGATGTGAAAGGTGTGTAAAGGTCCTGCAGATGAGAAGTTAGGCACGTAGAGAAACAGTTCATGGTGATAGTGAAACTGCCAAATGGATAAAATGGAATAAGTGATAGTGATATTTCTTATTTATAAGTGAGTAGGCAAGCAACCCATATACCGACTAGGATTCCTCATGGGCAATTCTTCCTAGTCCCAATGATCCGTCTGCCTATTACCACGGCAATGGTCAGCGCACTAATTAAGGTCTTGCGACCGGATCAAGGCTTTAATCTTGATGGTTCCTTGTTATCCTCGAGTAGTGCTAGCTCCTCATTGATATCGGCCGTGTCACTCAGGGGTCACCGAATCGTTAGCATACAAGCTCATACCTATGAGATATTTGGATCATGTTACCTGGGCCCTTAAATTAAATAACAAGCATTAGGCAAACATAGATAATCATTCTCACTATTTAATAAACACTACATTAATCACAAATGGATGGATTTAAAAGAGGCACAACACATCTCACCAATCCCCTACATCTCCCACGCCTATGGGGATTTACTCAGACATGATAGGAACACAAATCAAAAGCATAATTGTATTGCAAATAGGAATCATCTCAAAGTTATTGTAGCAAACCACAATAGTGATCAAAGATCAAATCAAAGTACAAATCAAAGGTAGATCAAAGTATTAAACCATAATCTTACAAGTGCCAATCTCTCTCTCTGTGTATCTAAGTAATGATGGGAATGATGGTGGAGTGTGTGGTTGAGGGGTTGAAGATCGTCGAGGAACAAGGTGAAGTTCTTCTCCTCTTCCAAATCTGATCTAACCCTCTCTGAATTTTTTGTGGCGGCTATGTTTTCTTTTTTTCCGGCCTTCTTGTTGCGCTTCCTTCATGAAACTTACTTGTATTGATCTAACGGAGCTGTCGGCGTGTAGTACGGGCGGACGGTACAGGCTCATCCCAACCATACTATTGGTCGTTAAGCGTTCTGAACACCTCTAATGAAAGGGGCTCCAATTGGGGATTTACTTCTTTGGATGCAATTAGCCAATAACTGTTATTAGATCTTCAATATATGTTCATTATTTGAAAACCATCACAAAAAACCAAGGATTCGCTAATTGCAACATTAATGTTAGTAGAAAGGGGTAATCTTCAGTGAAATCCGGCAATAAACAAGAGGAAAATCAATAGTAAAAAGTGATGAAATTTGGTGCTATCAACATCCCCAAGCTTGGCGGTTACTCGCCCTCGAGTGACAAAGCTATAATGAATAATAGCGAAGAATTGAATCAAGATGGAAACTTACAAATTCGAGGTTGTATCATATTCCATTGTCTCAAATCCTACAACCTTGAACATGAGCATAATATATCTGAACAATTGCACTTAAGTTCAATTCCGAAACGCAAGTAACTCACTATCTAATAGTTCTTATAACTCAAATGAGATTGTTAAAAATTTGGCTAGTCTTGCAAATCAATTTGTTTCAGCGCCTCTCTTATTATGAGAGTGAAAATGTTTTAAGTGAGGTTTCTATAGTCAAAATTAACGGTATACAAGTAGATTTCAAAAGAAGGATAAAATTAGAGCTTTTTCATTAACACCCACTTTGATAATCATGGCTATCAAACACCTCTTCTTTTCCTAGCCTTTCGAGAACTCACTACAAGAATTCAGACGATCCATGATGTTTTTTTTCATGACGGTACCTAAAAACGTCGCGAATCCGCGATGGTCTAGTTTTTTTTTGTTGGGAGGGGCTCAAAGGGCCTCTAGCCCGGTCATTCATGACATTTCCGGATTTCGTCATGGTGAAATTGTCGCGGATTTCGTCCTCAGACCTGAAACCCAGTTAGCCAATTCGTCTCACGTATAATCATCATGGATATCATCGTGCCACATGTTTTAATGAATTTTTTCCCACGACCACATCATCCGTGAACTAACCCCACCGATGAGCGCAGTATGCACGGTAGCACTTCACATAATCTATTGAGGGGTAACCTCGTGGGTGGCCCGATCTTCTCGGATCTCGTGGTAAAATCGATGGGAAAGCAAGGGGAAAGGGAGAAGGTAGCAGAAGAGGACTCACACCTTGCAAAGTACACGATGAACACACACAAAACTCACACGATACAAGGCCGATTGCTCCTGCTGGTGGCCGCCGGTCCAATAGATTCCTCGCAAGGAACGATTGGTCAACATGCTCCCTCGATCCCAAGCGGAGAAGGAAGAACACCTTTGAGAGGGTCTTGACGACTTGGCAAAGGGATGTCGATGCCAAGGCCTTGTACAACGAGGAAGGCGCAATGTAAACTCCAATGAGGTGGTGATGATAGTCGGTCCCCTTGTGTAAGGGGATGAGGCAAAACTAAAGATTCCACAAAGGGGGGTTTTCTTTAGTCTATCATCTTTGCCTAGGGATAATGAGGGGGTGGGGGCTCTATTTATAGGCCAGCCACTAACATGGGGGTAGTTTGGTGATAAACTTGGCAAAAGGGTAAGTAAAGGGAATATTCCAGGGCATCAAACCCATATCTGTGCGTAGATGGCATTTCCGGCAATAAGTCCGGTGGCGCCGGATCTAGAGCCGATATTTTCGGTTGTCGCCGGTTATTCCGGCTGCTCGCCCGAATGGCAGTCAGAAGTCTGTTCCGGTGGGCACCGGTCTGGTTTGGTGGTCGCCGGTTCGGTCAGCGTGGGCTCCGGTCCGCTGGAGCTGCCGCTGGGAATTCTGGTTCACCGGTTCTGCCGCCGATTTGGCTCTGTCTCCTCGGTCTCCTCTTCCAAGCCTCCGTCTTGTCGGGTTTGAGTCCTCGGGATTCCTCCCTTGCCTCCATGCTTGTCGGTTTGAACCTATCATGGTCATAGGACGGCGTATGAAGTAGTATACCATTCAATGGGGGTAGGAAGTGGGATCTCAAAGAGGATAGGATTCACCTTTGGAGTCCATGACAACTTGGCATAAGATGGAGGCCTTGATGTGGTAACAACCGTAGGTCGGGCTACATCAGCTCCCCCCTTCAAAAAGAGTCATCCTCGACTCTTTATGCTCATCACTAAGAAGCGGATGTCGAGAGACCTTCTTGATCCTTGGGTTCACCATATAGTCGTCCTAAGGGAGATTGACTTGACAACACTTCAATGTTCCTTCACCTTCCATGAGGCCTACAAAGCTCACCACAAAAGGAAAGAAACACTCAAAGCGTAGCCAATTCATGAAGATTATAGCATGAGTCCTCAAGTAGAAGGAAGTCACCTTATGGTGTAGAGATATCTCATTGAAGGGTAGCCCTAGGTAACTCTCTTCGATTCGTCTTGTCAACTATTTGTCCATAGAGGTTGACGCGTGTACACTTGTACCTTCACACAACAAATACCAAGCAACATATGTTTGTGTGTGATAGAGGAGCATGTCATTTGTGGAATGTCCATTCTTGTTCACAACACTATTAGCACAACTCAAGTATAGAAAACCGGATGCATATGCAAGGTCAAAGTGCATGAAATTGTTTGAACATCAAGCAAATGTGGGAACTCGAAAACTCCATAAATATCTTAGTGTGGCACTCAAAGCAATGTACTAAAATATTGGTCAACATCTTTGATGCAAGAATAGGAGAATTCGGCAAAAACACATGAGGAAGGATATCTAAAACAACATCATTATGTGTGCGAACCAACCATTGGAAAGAGAAATTGTTCGGCGTGTTGGATGCCACACAAAAATCATCCAAATAAAATATCATGGGGAAATGAATATCGCAAGCGGAAGCAAAAACCACATGTTTACAAACGAACCATATGAAAGATCAAGTGGTCCTTATGTTTGTTGCAACAACTATATGAGAGACTTAGAAGCTCTCATGACAATACATGCTCATAATGGCATTATGGTTGCACACAAAACACCGGAAAGAGAAATTGTTCAACATTTTTGTTGCAACACATAAAGCATCAATGTCCTATAGCAATGAAACATTATAGTCACAAGGTGAAAGAATACCATCAACATGCTTGCAAGCTAACCATAGGAAAGATCAAGTTTTCAACATGAAAGATGCAAAGCATGAAAAAGGTATCAGAGCTGGGTTCGATCGTGAACTCACTTGGGGGATGCTCTCTAGAGATCTTTTTGTCAACTCGTGCTCAACCGAGGTTGACATTCTTGTGTGGGTACCTACACACATCATACACAAAAGAAAGAACGTGTGTGCATGGTATAGAAACACATCATCCATCATTACGTATCTCTTCTTGTGCACATCACCATTAATGTCAATCAAGTGTAACATAGGTGCACGGTGAGTGTGCAATAGGGGAACATGGTTATCGTGGAATTTATCAAAATGTCCAAAATTTGAGAAAGCTATGGGGGCCAGCTCAATAGAAACCATATGAGAATTATTGTTGCAAGCAAAGCAAGTGAAAGAGAAATTATTCATCTCATTGCAAGCAACGGGAGAAATTGAATAACTACCATGACAAGGCACGTCCAAAGCAATAGCATGGTTGTCGACAAACATATCGAAAGAGAAATTGTTCATCAAGTTTGTTGCAACACGAGGATCATTCTTAACATCATTGGAAGCAAAACATTGGAAAGAGCAATTGTTCAACACATTGCAAGCAACAATGGGAAAAATGAAACATTTGTAGCATGCCATGTCTATATCAACATCATCACAATCAAGTAATTTCACATGCTCAACATTATGCAAATGCAAAGTATCGCATGGAAACATGAATTAATCATATGTGATATCACAAACATCATCTATAGCATGCCAATCATCACAAGTCATCATGTCCACTAGTGGGACCATGGCATCATCAAGAACCATATTCTTACCTTGTTCATACCTCTCATATGATGTGGGTGTTGAGGTAGTGTTGGCCTCCATGTGGCGACTTCTTCATCCAATATGGGGATGGAGTCATCTTCATCCACCATGTACATCTTCACGGTTTGAGGCATCATCATATCCAATCTTGGAGCTTCTTGACCCATGTAACCTAGCATATCATGAGAAAACACACTAGAGGTAGAGGGTAAGTCGTTAGAAATCAAAGTGGCCTCACATGACCTATCAAATACCACTCTCAACTCACTCGGTGTATCACTCATGCCCTTCAAGTGGAAGCACTCAATCTCACGTATGGTGGAGTCTCTCATCTCATTCTTGCTTTCACTCAAGTGGGCTAAGTGCCTCTCGTACTCACATGGGATTGGTACCACATCATCACTCAAGCATGGTATAAATTGGAAAAACAAAAAGAAGTTATGACTAGCTAGCTAGTTTTATTCAGTTTGAACATGGTATAAATAGGAATTTGTTTCTCCTAAATATATACTCAGTGTATTATGAATTTAACAATTTGTTTTCCTAAACATATAATATAGATGGACTACACAGAGAAATTTAATTTATCAGCATTTTAATGCATATGTTCATATAAATACAGAACTTACTATAATGGAGATTGGATAACATGCATGATCTAGTATTTAACATATACATTAATGTATATGTAACTCCACTTAAGTTAAAATTATACTGTTCTTTCAAATAATTTGAATGAATATCTATACAAGTTTTAGTATATATATAGATACATCCAAGTTTTAATAAGAAAACTGAGACATCCTTTTTTTAGGACAGATGCAGTAATTATTTCCACTCATCTTATTAGTAAATTGGCAAAACAAAAAGAAGTTATGACTAGAACATGGTATAAATAGGTTTCCTTCTCCTAAATATACTTAGTTAATTAGGATTTTAACTATTTATTTCCCTAAATATAGTAGATATGGGCATTTATCTGCATTTTAATGCATATGTACATATACATACAAAACTTACTATAATAGAGATGAAATTACTAAATAGTTTGTTAAGTTAATTTTAACAAGGTTTCATTAAATTAGACATTGGCTTTCAGTTACGGAATATTAAATTTCTCTTAATATAATCAGGAGCTCGTATGATTACTATATATGTGACTTTTATCATACAAGTCAAACTATATATTGGACAACATGAACACAATCTAGATAAGAGATCTGAACTCCACATGAAATTATATCACTAGAATATATCGATCAAAACGACCAACAAAAGATGAGCATAGAACTACTAGGCGCCTAGAACTATTAGGGGCAAATCAAATCAAACTAGAAAATGTGCGACTGGAATTACTAGGGGCAGATCAAAACGACCAACAAAAGATGATCATAGAACTACTAGGAGCAGAACAAATTAATTAATCAAACTATACAAGATTAGAAAATACTATAAATTAAAATATCTAATTACCTCTGATTCTCCATCGCTGGATTCTTACTCGAACGTGAACGTCTCTATAGGTTCTTCATCCTTGCTGTCGTCGTAGTAATTGTAGTCCACCCACACCACCGGATCTACAACCACTTCCTCTTCGACCTTGTTATCTACTTCTTTCTCGACGATGGCATTGGCTGCCTCCTCGTCGATGATGACCTTGACGTCCTCGGTGACCACCGGTCTTGATCTCTTCATCTTCGCGAAAATGATCTCGTACTTGTTGCTAGGGTTTCCCTCTGTTCTTTGGAGTGCAGAGGGAAGAGTGGGATGGAGTGTGGAGAAATGGGGGGAAACCGTGTGGCCGATGTCTTTTAGTTGACTGGGAGACGATGGGGCAGTTGGGCGGTGGGAGCGCACGCGGGGTGGGAAACATGTACAACACACGTATCAATGCAAAACACAGAAGTGGGAAACGGTGTACATAGATCGATTTCTTTTGCAGTTAATCATTTTTAGCCATGTCAATGGAAAATGCAAAACCCACTCGATTTCTTCTAATTTTTCAGTAAATCATTTTTTACTCTAGATACTCTCTGCATGCATGCATTTATGCATGCGGACCAAAAAGCTTTCCTATGTGTTTTTGGTCTTTGTACACCATGGTTTGACACATGGATCCCCAAGAGTCATTGTAGATTGATATCCACTAGTCATAGATCTACATGACCACATTGCATGTTTTCTTTTCCAAAACCATATTGACATATCTACACATGACCACACATATGTACACTCCAGTGGATTCTGAGATGCAAAACTTCTGTCACACTTGTGTAATAGGTAATGTGGAAGCTACTTTCCTATGTGTTTTTGGTCTCTATGACCATGATGGTTTGACACATGGATCCCCTAGAATGATTGCATGTGTTCTTTTCCTAAACCACACATTTATATCTCCACTAGAGTGATCCACATGACCACATTGCATGTGTTCTTTTCCAAAACCTCATTGATATCCACATGACCACACACACACACTCTAGTGGATTCTGTGATGCAACTTCTATCACACTAGTGCAACATGCAATGTGGAAGCTACTTTCCTATGTGTTGGCCTCTATACACCATGGTTTGACACATGGATATAATCCCTAGAGTAGTCATTGCATGTGCTATTTTAATTTCCTAAACCACATGAGATCCACATGACCACATTGCATGTTCTGTTCTTTTACAAAACCACATTGATATCTACAAGACCACACATACTCTAGTGGATTCTGTGATGCAACTTATGTCACACTAGTGGAACACGCAATGTGGAAGCTGCTTTTCTATGTGTTTTTGTCTCTATGACCATGATGGTTTGACACAGATGGTGATTGCATGTGTTCTTTTCCTAATCCACACATTGATATCTCCACTAGAGTGTCATTGATCCACATGACCACATTGCATGTGTTCGTTTCCAAAACCACATTGATATATATCTACATGACCACACATATGTACACTCTAGCATGCAATGTGGTATGTCGGGGGGATGACCCCCATATACCCCAACCAGACAAGAACTAAGGAAGATGGCTCGCATCCGGCTAGCAGATCGTAGCCGGACACAGGCACTTCGTACTGGCTACCAGCCTGTAGCTGGAACAAGGAAGGGCGGCAAGATTCGAGGCCGGCTACACGGACGTAGCCGGGTGCAATCAAGAGGATAGGGCGACGTCTTTGCATGATGCATACTGGTACAACGACAAGACCATAACTTCTGAAGCCATCTGAAGACTTTGCTGGTGACGAGCATAGTGGCGGATCTTGACGGTGGCTCGCATACGGCATTCACTCACCCTGACGACCCACACGACATGTACTTGATGAGACATACCGTACTGGATACTGTAGATGACTAGCCAGCTGGGGCCCGCCTGTGGGACCCGCCAGCCAGACTGGCCAGTGAGACTGTTGCCCCTCTGCCTATATAGGGAGGGGCAAGTCTCTCGTCGCAAGGGTTGGACTTAGAGCACTTAAGAAGGTAGCTAGATCATACAGCTCGAGGAGCAATTGTACCTCGTATTCTACTCATAGTTAGATCGGCAGGAGTAGGATTTTTACCTCACCACGAGGGCTCTAAACCTGGGTACTTCTTGTGTCTCGCAACACTATCTCGTACCCAATCCTGCCTGTGGACACCGTCGAGAGCTTCCCTGATAGTCCCCACATCTCTATCTAACCTTTTCAGGTACTGCCGTTCCCAATACAACGACAGTGGGTGTGCACCATGGGGTTGATGGCTTTGACCCGAGTCATGTTCCGCACGGGACCCCGCACTTCATCCGGTGAGCGCGTGGCCTCCGGCCTAGTGCTTACGCTCTGCAAGTTCGACTGCATCATCGACGACGCGTCGTGTTTCGCCGGATCCACCTTTCTGGCAAACGATTCCATCCTGCTTTTCGGCAACCTTCCCGTCTATGTCGCCATCGTGCTGGAGAATTTCCCTAGGGAGACCGTCTCCGTCTCGGAGTCGCTGCTCCCTAGGAGCGGCATTTCTGTCGCTCCTCTCGGCGTTGAGGTCATGATGGCCGGCTCCAACTACCAGCCTCGCCGTCCTCGGGAGCAGGGCGAAGATGAGGCCAGAACTTCTGCCCCACCGCGGCCGAAGAACCTAGTGGAGGAGGCCATTGACCGGCTCCTTACTCCGGTTAACTTCGGGGACAACCCGGAGGAGGCGGAGGCGAAATTCACCATGGAGAGGCAGCTCCTCCTATAGGAGGCCATCGAGCTGGCTGCCGCCAAGAAGCAAGTCAACATCACCCAGCGCGAGTACGCCCGCGCTCACAGCCACACTCCGGCTACCCAAGAGTCGAGCCGGCACGGACAAGTGCGACACCGGGGGGGCTACGGAAGGATGGAGAGGCACAGCAAGCCGGATCCACTGCCTCTCATTATCTGGCCCACCTACAGCATTCCCATCAAGAACCTGCGCGCGGCGCGAGCCGTGGCGGACGAGCTGCTCAACATGGAGGGCGAGGAGAGAGACCGACAACAAGCCCGGGTACTGGAGCTTCTCTGGATCGTGGATGAGCAAGCCTATGCCATCCAACAGATGCATGAGGACCCCAGCTGCTCCAGGGGAAGCAAGCCACCCGGCAAAAGCAAGGGCGCACCCCGTGAGACCCAGCAGGCGTCCTCTCCTCCGGCTAGATCCTGCAACAGGCAACGTGACTCGGGCCGCAAGGGCCAGCCGCGTTAGGAGGAAATGGTCAACAGCAACCCACCACCTCCCCTCCACCAATTTGAGTGCCATGACCTGCCGGTTCCCGTCTCTCGGGCCGGGTAGGAGCACCCAACCCAGACCGTCTGGATGCCCGTGACCGCATCAAGCTCCTAGCTCAAGCGCGCATCATGGAAGAGGAAGATTCCACTGGGCCGGTTTGTTTTGGACCCCGCATCCGGAACGAACCGTTTCTGGATAAGTTTACCCTGCTGCGGAACACACCCAAATACGACAGCAGTATGAAGCCAGAGGACTGGCTGACCGACTATGCCACGGTAGTCGGCATCGCCCACGGGAACAAGTGCATAGCAGTGCACTACGTCCCCCTCATGCTAACCGGCTCGACAAGGACATGGCTTAATAGCCTCACGCCCAACAACATCAATGTCTGGCCGGACTTCGAGAGGGTGTTCGTCCGCAACTGCAACTATACGTACAAGCGTCTGGGTCACCCTCGCGATCTGGCCCTATGCGTCCAGGGCGACCATGAGTCGGATCGCGAGTACCTCGCCAGGTGGACGGAGTTGCGCAACACTTGTGAGGGCATCCTAGAGAGCCAAGCAATCGGGTTCTTTCTCGAGGAGTGCCGAGAAGGCACCATTCTTTGTCACCAGCTACTATGTGACAAGCCGAAAACCATGGCGGAGCTCATGACGATTGCGGACCAGTATGCCACGGCTGATGCTGCAATGAAGAAACCCCTCTGGGTGAATGCTGACAGCCGACCGACTCCCATGGAGTCGGCTTGCGACTGTCCAAGTAACCTAGGCGGAGAAGCCGAATCCTCCAGGTGGCACGGCAACGACAACCGGTTCCATGGGGACCACCAAGCCGGTTAGCAGAAGCCCCGCTACCACGCGAGGCATGTCAATGTTGTGGAGGGTGCGCCCAATGTGCCGGCTCGCGACACAAGAAGACAGAAGCCACAGTTCACCTTTGAACAAATGTTTGATGGCCCGTGCAAGTGGCATAGTAGACCCTTCAAACCGGCTACTCAGACCACTCGGAACTACAGCTGGACCCGCCAGCTGAACGACAAAGGAGGTCAGCCTCGTCTACCACCACCCCCTCTGGGGGGACCACCACCACCGGCTGGCAGAGCAGGCAACAATGGCAATGGCGGCAACAACAACAACGGTTACCCTCAGCCGCACGCTGCTTACCACATCTTTGAGACCGAGCAGGATGACAAGCACAGCCGCAGGTGGTGCTCTAAGGAGGTCAACACCATCGTCTCCCCAGTCCCCCAATACCTGAATTGGTCGGAGACCCCCATCACCTAGAGCCAGGAGGACCAACCGGATTGCCTCCCGAATCCCAGGGGCTACACAATGGTGCTTGACCGCCTCATCATCTCCAATGAGCGTACCTGCTGCTTCTCGCGCGTCCTCATCGACGGAGGCAGCAACCTCAACCTGCTCTACCGGCCCTCCCTGGAGAAGCTCGGCATCCGTGAGTGCGACTTGCGCCCGACTACCATGACATTCCATGGTGTGATGCAAGGGCCGGCTTGCGCCCCGTTGGGGAAAATCTAGCTGGACGTCATCTTCAGAACTGAGGAGAACTTCCGGCATGAGCCGGTATGGTTCGAGGTGGTGAATCTGGCAAGCTCCTACCACGCTCTCCTCGGGTACCCCGCCCTCGCCAAGTTCATGGCCATCCCCCACAACACGTACCTCAAGACGAAGATGCCAAGGCCAAACGGCACGATCACCATCGCCGGCTGCTTCAGGTGATCCATGGAGTGTGCGTCAGCCGGCTCCAAGCTGGCCAAAACCCTCATCATAGCCGAGGAGAAGCACGAGATCATGCACAACATGGCCCTGGCTCAGCAAGAAGTGCCTGCTAGCAGGAAGCCGACTGGTGACCCGGCTTTCTAGCCAGCCAAAGAGATGAAGAAGATCCTGCTCGACCCCACTGACCCGACCAAGTTCGTCACCATCGGTGCCGGCTTAGACAGCAAATAGAAAGGCGTGCTCGTCGACTTCCTTCGCGAGAATCAGTACATCTTCACATGGTCACCCAAGGACATGCCGGGTGTCCCGAGGGAGTTTGCCGAGCACTCACTCCACGTGCAGCCGGATGCCAAGCCAGTCAAGAAGTCCCTGCACCGGTTCGTGAAAGAGAAGAGGAAGATAATTGGTGACGAGATCACCCGGCTGCTTGCAGCCTGGTTCATCATGGAAGTGTACCACCCAGACTGGCTGGCCAACCCAATCCTGGTGTTGAAGAAAAACAAGACCTGGCGCATGTGTATCGACTACACCAGCCTGAACAAGGCGTGCCCGAAAGACCCCTTCGCTTTGCCCCGTATCGATCAGGTTATCGATTTCACGGCCGGCTATGACCTGTTGTCCTTCTTGGACTGTTATTCTGGTTACAATCAGATCCGGTTGAACCCATCTGATCAGATTAAGACGTCATTTTTAACCCCATATGGAGCCTATTACGTAACCATGCCTTTTGGGCTGAAAAATGCAGGCGCTACCTATCAGCGTTGTATGCAGAAATGCTTGCACTCACATATCGGCCGAAACATGCATGCTTACGTGGATGACGTCGTCATCAAGACGAAAGATAAGCGCACCCTCCTCGAGGACTTGTGGGAAACGTTCGGCAACCTCTATCGGTACCAGATGAAGCTGAACCCGGAGAAGTGCGTCTTCAGTGTCCCATCTGGCCAACTACTTGGTTTTCTCGTTTCACAACGAGGGATCGAGGAAAATCTGGAGAATATTGATATCATTGAGAGGATGCAGCCTCCCAAAAGCTTGCTCGATGTCTAGAAGTTAACTGGATGCCTGGCCTCCCTTAGTTGTTTCATCAGCCGGCTAGGGAAGAAGGCACTCCTACTGTACCAGCTGATGAAGAAGACAAACAAGTTCTCCTGGACCTCGCAAGACGCCTTTCACAACCTCAAGCGCATGCTATCCATAGCGCCGGTTCTGGCCATGCCGGCTAGCAAGGAGCCGATGTTGCTCTATATAGCAGCCATCAGCCGGGTCGTCAATGTCATCCTGGTGGTGGAGCGCCCTGAGGAAGGCAAGGATCAGCTGGTTCAGAGACCCGTCTACTACCTCGGCAAGGTTCCAAGCAGAACTACCCCCACTACTAGAAGATGTGCTACAACGTATACTTGGCGTGCAAGAAGCTCAAGCACTGCTTCCAGGAGCATCCGATTAAGGTGGTGTGCACCACACCCATTTCGGAGATCATCGGCAACAAGGACGCCACCGTCTGAGTCGCCAAGTGGGTAATCGAGCTCGCCGCCTACTCCATCCAGTACGAGCCAAGGCTCACGATCAAGTTGCAGGCTCTGGCAGACTTCCTCGTCGACTAGGCCGAAACCCAGTACCTACCACCGGTTCTCGACTCGGATCACTGGAGGATTCACTTCGACGACTCGAAGATGCTCGGGGGCTTGGGAGATGGCATCGTCCTCACCTCGCCCAAGGGAGACCGGCTATAGTACATTCTCTAGATCCACTTCAAGGCCTCCAGCAACGTCGCCGAGTACGAGGCGCTGGTGCACGGCCTTCGAATAGCCAGGGAGATTGGTGTCATTTAGATCCTTTGCTTTGGCGATTCGGATCTAGTGGTGCAGCAAGTGTCCGGTGAATGGGACGCCCACGATGCGAACATGGCCCTCTACCGATTCTACATGCAGAAGCTCAGCGCTTGTTTCGACGGATGTGACTTCCATCACATCCCTTGTGTAAACAACGAGGCAGCCGACTTGCTTGCCTGAATCGGATCCACGAGGCAGGCGATCCTGCCACGGGTCTCCTTGGATCATCTATGCAAGACCTCCATCACCCCGTCTCCTGAGTCGGATTCCATCGTCTGGGCCAGAAGCGCGCCGGCTGACGGCTCAGCGGACCCAGAACCCTCGGAACCAACAAAGAAGAAGGCTCGCACCGACTCTAGCATGTCTGCACCCTCCGGCTCGAAAGACCTAGGGGCTGCCGACTTATAAAGTGTCTCGGGGGCTGTCATCCTAGGTACCTCACCCGGACGACCCCCTGACATCCCTTAGCCGGAGCACGAGAGCATCCTCACCATCCGGGAGATACCATCCTGGGCGCAGCCCTTCATGAACTACATCGCCAACGGGGAGCTTCCGGATGACGAGGTGGAGGCCAGTCAAATCCGACGATGTGTGAACACGTACACCATCATCAACAAGGAGCTATAGAAGCGCAGTGTATCTGACATTTTCCAGCGATGTATCGACATGGACACGGGTTGCCGGCTACTGAAGGACATCCACTAGGGTGAGTGCGGACACCACGCTTCATCCCGGGCGATAGTCGCCAAGGAATTTCGCCACGGCTTCTATTGGCCCACCGCCCTCGAGGATGCCGAGCAGCTAGTTCGCGCATGCAACAGATGCCAGCGCTTAAGATAGTTGAGGCACATGCCGGCTATAGTGCTCAAGACCATACCGATCACCTGGCCCATTGCCGTCTGGGGGATTGACATGGTCGGCCCCTTCAAGCGAGCATGAGCGGGCATGACCTATCTGCTGCTGGTGGACAAGTTCACGAAGTGGATAGAGGCCAAGCCTATCTGGAAGCTGGACGGGGCGACAGTCATCACCTTCTTCACCGACATCATCAACATGTTTTGCTACCCCAACAACATCATCACGGATAACGACACAAACTTCACCAACGGGGCCTTCGCCCGGTTCTGCAACAACAAGGGTATCTGGTTGGACCTGGCATCCATCACCCACCCGCAATACAATGGGAAGTCGAAAGAGTAAACGGCCTAGTGCTAGCCGGCATCAAGCCGCGCCTCATCGAGCCCTTGGAGCAGTCACCCGGATGCTGGATCGAGGAACTTCCGGTTGTGCTGTGGAGCCTCCGCACCATGCCTAATCGGTCCATCGGCTTCACCCTGTTCTTCCTCATGTACGGCTCGAAAGCCGTCCTCTCCGCGGACATCGAGTTCGACTCGCCGTGCAAGCTCCTCTATGATGAAAAGGCCAATCAGGAGGCAAGGGAGGATGGCATGAACCTCCTCGAGGAAGCCTGCGAGATGGCGCTCTCCAGATCGGCACTGTACCAACAGCGCCTATGACACTACCATTCGAGCTGGATTCGACCTGCCACGTTCCGCGACGATGATCTGGTTCTCTGGCTGGTGCAGGACACGAAGGGCATGCACAAGCTGTCGCCACCTTGGGAGGGCCCCTTCATCATCAGCTGGGCACTGCACAACAATTCCTACTACCTCATCGACGCGCACCAGCCATACAAGAACAAGATGGACAACTCGGACAAGGACACGGAATGCCCCTGGAACGCGGCCCTACTCCTCCCGTTTTACACCTAGTCGTCCGACAGTGTATGTATCCCACGAACTCTATGAATGAAAAATATGGAACCCCGAGAAATACTCGGGGGCTCCTTGCTAGAAATTTGCGTATGTTTGTTTCCAGTTTAGTTTTCCCGGCTCTGGCAACCCCTACCAGGGGGCTCGCCATCTGGCTTGGCCTGCTAATTCTATAAACCGGCTGAGTAGTGTGCGGTGGTGTCAGAGGCCCACTCTTCGTCTCAGCTACAGACCGCAACCCGGTTATCCGGCTAGCAAGGGCAAAAGATCGAGGCATCCCACATGAAAAATGGCGGAAAGATGTGAAAGATCGAGCGGTCCGGCCTTGTGCCTAGTTTGAGATGATCCGGGTACTGAGCCTCCGGTACCGTGTGCAATGCATTGTTAGCTCCCTTCGATTCCGGCTACAGACCGCAACCTAGCTGCCCAACAAGGACGCATCGTAAACAACAGAGCGCACGGGAAAGTGACTAAGTGTCCAGAGAAGCACAAGCTAGTTTTCAAAACAACTGAAGCTATCCTCCGGCTAATAAGCACTACCTTAACCGTCTAACATATTAACAATGAGCCTATATGTGTATTTGTTTTGTACGACTACAATGAGTCGGTCATCAAAGGGAGGGAAGATTTGAAGTCCTTGCCTTCATCAAGCGCTCTGAATCTCGGGGGTTACACCCACTGGGTCCGCTCGAGCTCCTCCGGTGGAATCATGTAGTTCCGACTGGCTAAAGGAGTTTATCCGGATATTCAGGCCTAGGTGAGGGCAAGGGAAGGAAAAGAAGAGAAGATTCAAAGCACTTGGCTTCGCCAACTACTCCGAATCTCGGGGGCTACACCCAGTGGATGCGCTGGCGCACCCCCATTGTTGGTTGTGGTTGACCGGTTGGTGCGAGCAAGGTCAGGATAGCCGACTAGAGGCATCTAGCCGGAAGAAACTAAAAGGCTGAGGAAAAGGAAAGAGGATTCAAAGTCCTTGGCTTCGCCAAGAACTCCGAAAGATCCGACTAAGGGAGTTTAGCTGGACAAAGAGAGCTGGACGATCTTAACCGGCAAAGGAGAAAAACATTACAACACACAAGATCACAAGGAAAAATAGGAGCAAGCAAACAACATGATTTAATAAAGGGGAGTCGAAGCTCCCATAGGTTCGACCGACATTAGAAACAGTCGGCACAAGCAGTAAGTTCAACAGAAAGAAAAGTTATTACAAATCCACCTGGCATCTCGGGGATCAAGTCTAGACGGCGGGGCCTTTGCTGTGCGGGAGATCCCGGCCGGTTGCGGCTTCAGGAGGCGGAGGAGCCACGCTGGAAGTTCCGACTCCGACATCTCTGATAGCCGGCTGCAACGACGCCTCGGCCTCCATCTCCAGCGTCCCAGCGGACTCCGGGTCGGTGATTTCCTCGTTGACTTCGGCATAGACGACAATCTTTATGGCGGAGGCGTGGAGTTCAGGATGAGCCTAGCGGATGGTAGCAAGGTCGGCACTGACGCGGAAATTCCGTCGATCTTCTTGACGTGTGCGTCCTTGTACTAGGACAGCATCAACACCAGGGCCATCTCCGCTCTGGCTCATACCGTCAGGTCTCTCGGCCGGTCAACGGGAGCCAGCACCTTCGCGACCTTGGTCGCTAGCTGGGGGATCGTCTCTGGCGCGGCCGCGTCCGGCCATAGGAAATCGAAGACCACGTGAGCCGCTTTGTGTAGCTGAGTAGCCTCCTCGCTGAGAAGGGCAACCAACTCCTGGGAGGTGGGCTGCTCCCCCGGCCAGTTCTCCTGGAGCCGGTTGTAGTCCAGCAAAATGAAAGTCAGGTCCGGCTACCGGATCCAGACAGGAAAAGCTAGTCGGAAAGATACTTACCCTTAGCGGTGTGGCCAATCTACATCAGCTCCTCAAGGAGGCCCTTCTCCCGCTCCCCCAACCGTTTGATCTCCTGCTCCTGATATTTGCTCTGGGCGTCAAGGAGATGAAAAGCTTGGGCCCGGCTGGCGAGGGTGGAGTCACACTCCCTGATGGTAGCCTCCAGCTGGTCTATCTTGGAGTGCCACTCCTTGTTCTGCAGCCGGAGGTTGGAGTTCAACTTGGTGAGCCGGTCGTTCACCTTGTTCAGGCGATCGATCTCCCGCTGGGCGCACACCATGATGGCTACAAGAAACCGGCTATCATCAAAAAAAAGAGAAAGAAACCAGCTATGAAAATCGAATAAAAGGACTTACTCTGGGAGGTACCGTTGGCAGTGGACAACTTCTACTCTAGCGTCCGGTTGCTCCTAGCCATGGCTTCGAGCAGCCGGATCTCCTTCATCGCTAGCTCGAGGGTGGCGGCCAGATCCACCAGCGAAGCGGCAGGAGAGGCGTCGTCATCGATGGCGTTGAGGGTCAGCGACTCATTCGCCTCACGGACCTCCACCTGCCACTCCTACCCCGACTCGCTATCGGAGTTGTCGTCCTGGACCACAACCAGCTTCTTGCCGTCTGCAACCCTCCTCGACCCCGCGGAGGGGCCACCTCCACCTTGTGGTCTTGACGCGGCGGCATCCGGCTGCACCACCGTGGTCGGCAGGGCATCCCTGGCCCCGAGTGCCGTAGCCGGATCCACGCGAGGAGGTGGCGGCGGTGGCGGAGCCCTGGACGTAGGAGTGGGGGCGGCAGTGGCAGTAGAAGGCGACTCGGTAGTCGGAGCGCGAGGCAGCGAGCCAGTCGGCGCTCACGCCAGGCTAGTGGCGCCAAAGGAGACTAGCGAGCTGAAGAGACAAGTAAAAAGAGCCAGTAAGAAAAGAAAAAGAAGGAACAATTGTGCAAGAAGAGAAGGAGGAAGAAGCGCAGGGCGAGGACGACAGACACTTACCCCTGTACTATCGGTGGTGGCGCCTTCTTGTGGCCGAGTCGGCTCTGGGGGAGGGCGCTGGTCCGGCTCCTTTTGGGGGCTGGCTCCTCCACTGTGGGTCGACTGGACCCGCTCCCTCCGGCGCTTGACCGGCTGGACCCGCTTCCTCTGACGCCTGACCGGCTGGAGTCACCGTTCGTCGTGTGGTGCCGAGTCGGCTCGGGGGCCACGACGGCCTCCTCCTCCTCATCGACTTGCGTGTGGGGGTCGTGCATCGGCTCGTCATTCTAGCTAGGAAAGACGTCGGTGTCGCCATCCGACTCCTTGCCAGACCAGTGTGTGCACGACTCGGGAAGGTCGGGCACGAAGTTATGGAGGGGGTATCGCCCTCCTCCCGGATAATGCACGGGAAGTTCTATCAGAAGGAAAGAATACACGGAGTCAGCCGGATGGCGAGGTGGACCAAAAAGACAGAAAGTATCCGGCTGATGAGAAAACTTACCCGGGGCGCATGGTTGTCGTGGGTGTATGGGGCCTTCCCAAACTTCCAACCCTCTAGCAGCCGCTCCTTGGTGATCGTCCACACCCACTCTTTGAGGTTGTGGAAGCAGGGATCACGGTGAGACAACCGGCTGGAGTAGTAGCACATCTTGTGGGCGCGCTGCTGCAACGACATCATCAGCCGGGACATCCAGCTAAGCGTGATGTCTAGGCCGGTTAAGCCGGCAGTGACGAGGGAGCGCATCCGGTGCAACATCACATCCGACTCCACCTTCTCGCCATGGATCTTCAAGTCCCAGTTCTGCCGGCTGGACTCCATGTCCTGGAAAGCTGGCAGGTTGAGCCGGTCAATGTTGGTGACCTTGCTGATGTAGAAGTACGACTGCTGCCACAACCGGACCGTATCCTGGAGCTTGAACTTGGGGTAGCCGGTCTGGGAACGGGAGTAGATGGAGGAGCCACCGCAGGCCACCAGCGGCCCCTAGGTGAACTACACCTGTGGCTGGACATGGAAGAGCCGGTAGAAGATCCCGAGATCCAGCTGGATCCTGAGGTAGCACTCGTAGAAGGCCACGAAGTGCGCGAGGGTGACGATAGCATTGGCACCGAGGTGGTGGAGGTGGAGGTCGAAGAAGGCGAGGAAGGTGAGGAAGAAGGGGTGCACGGGCAAGGCGAAGCCGCGCACAAGATGGGAGAGGAAGATCACCCGCTACCCCTCTGACGGGTGCGATGATTCCTCCTCCGGCGGCACGAGCCTCACCACACCTCCATCTCCAGCAGCAAGACTCAGGTGGCGGGATATTTGGCGATGTGTTCTTCGCTGACGAAGGACCCGCACCACACTCTGTGCTCCGAGGCCATCACAACTTCTTCCGCCGTGATGGTGGGCTCCGAAAACCAGTGGCCCGTGTCGCCAGTGATGCTAAGCGGGTGGTGCGACTAAGTCTAGCGGCGGAGCACACAGAGGCAACAACGAGGCAGTGAGAGCGCAAGGAGGGAAATGAGGAGGCAGCGAGCGGAAGTGGGGAACGGCTCTCCCAGGTGACCCTTTAAAGACCGGGGAGGGCAACCGTTTGCCGCGCCATGTGGCATGCGCTGGACCGTGCCGCACCCCTCCCGCCGCCCCTGATCCTCTGTGCTGGCGCTGAATGCGCAAAGGATCTTGTGCCAGAAACTAAAATGCCAGACGGAGGTTCCCGAGGCGATGTGCGACGCGATGTTACACTATGCGCGACAGTGCAATGATGGCGTCGCAGCGTGGCGGCGTCGGCGCTGGCGTCGAGGCGCACCGTCGGCGTGGCGGACACAGATTTCAAATGCGAGAGCAAGCACGCGCACATTTCACCTAAGGGCGAAATCTACACGTGCTCGGGTTTAGTATCGGGGGGATGACCCCCGGATACTCCAACCAGACAAGAACTAAGGCATGTGGCTCGCGTCCGGCTAGCAGATCGTAGTCGGACATGGGCACTTCGTACCAGCTACCAGCACGTACCCGGAACCAGGAAGGGTGGCAAGATTCGAGGCCGGCTACACGGACATAGCCGGGCGCAATCAGGAGGACAGGGCGACGTGCTGCACAGTGCATGGTATGCCCTGGTACAGCGACAAGACCCGCAACTACGAAGCCATACCAAAGACTTTGCTGGTGACATGGGCACAGTGGCCGGATGCTGATGATAGGCTCGCACGGTGTTCACTGTACCCACGACGACCCACATGACATGTACTTCGACGGGACATACCGTTTCGGATACTATAGATGACCAGTCGGCTAGGGCCCACCTGTGGGACCCGCTAGCCGGACTGGCCAGTGAGACCATTGCCCCTCTGCCTATATAAGGTGGGGCAAGGCTCTTGTAGCAAGGGTTGGACTCAGAGCATTTAAGAAGGTAGCTACATCATACAGCTCGAGGAGCGATTGTATCCCGTATTCTACTCATAGTCAGATCAGCAGGAGTAGGAGTTTTACCTCACCACGAGGGCTCTGAATCTAGGTACTTCTTGTGTCTCGCTACACTAGCTCGTACCCAATCCCGCTTGCGGACGCCGTCAAGAGCTTCCCTGCTAGTCCCCACACCTCTATCTAACCTTTTCAGGTACTGCCATTCCCAATACAATGACATGGTAGCTACTTTTCTATGTGTTTTTGGTCACTATGAAGATGATGATTTGACACATGGATCCCCTAGAGTGATTCCATGTGTTGTTTTCCTAAACCACACATTGATATATCCAGTAGAGTGATCCACATGACCACATTGCATGTGTTCTTTTCCAAAACCACATTTACATCTACATGACGACACACACTCAAGTGGATTCTGTGATGCAACTTATGTACACTGGTGCAACATGCAATGTGGAAGCTGCTTTCCTATGTGTTTTTTGGTCTTTGTACACCATGGTTTGCCAAATATATATGGATCCCCTAGAGTCATTGCACATTGCATGTGTTCTTTTCCAAAACAACATTGATATCTACATGACTAGACACACTCCAGTGGATTCTGTGATGCAACTTCTATCACACTGGTGCAACATGCAATGTGGAAGCTGCTTTCCTATGTATTTTTGGTCTCTATGACCATGATGGTTTGACACACATGGATCAACCTAGAGTGGTTGCATATGTTCTTTTCCTAAACCACACATTGGTATCTCCACCAGAGTGTCATTGATCCACATGACCGCATTGCATGTGTTCTTTTCTGAAACAACATTGATATATATCTACATGACCACACATGTACACTCTAGTGGATTATATGATGCAACTTCTATCACAGTACATGTGCAACATGCAATGTGGAAACTACTTTCCTATGTGTTTTTGGTCTCTATGACCATGATGGTTTGACACATGGATCCCCTAGAGTGATTGCGTGTGTTTTTTCCTAAACCAAACATTGATATCTCCACAGGCATTGATCCACATGACCACATTGCATGTGTTCTTTTCCAAAACCACATTGATATATCTACACATGACCACACATGTACACTCTAGTAGATTCTGTGATGCAACTTCTGTCATACTGGTGCAACATGGAGTGTGGAAGCTACTTTCCTATGTGTTATTGGTTTCTATGACCATGACGGTTTGACACACATGGATCCCCTAGAGTGCTTACATGTGTTCTTTTCCTAAACCAATCATTGATATCTCAACTAGAGTGTCATAGATCCACATGACCACATTGCATGTGTTCTTTTCTAAAACCACATTGATATATATCTACATGACCACACATATGTACACTCTAGTGGATTATGTGATGCAACTTCTGTCACATACTGGTGCAACATGCAATTTGGAAGCTGCTTTCCTATCTGTTTTTGGTCTCTATGGCCATGATGTTTTGACACATGGATCCCCTAGAGTGATTGCCTGTGTTCTTTTCGTAAACTACACATTGATATCTCCACTAGAGTGATCCACAAGACTACATTGCATGTGTTCTTTTCCAAAACCACATTGATATCTACATGACCACACACACTCCAGTGGATTCTGTGATGCAACTTCTTTCACACTGGTGCAACATGCAATGTGGAAGCCGCTTTCCTATGTGTTTTTGGTCTTTGTACACCATGGTTTGCCACATGTATCCCCTAGAGTCATTGCACATTGCATGTGTTCTTTCCCAAAACAACATTAATATCTATATGACCACACACTCTCTAGTGGATTCTGTGATGCAACTTTTATCACACCGATGCAATATGCAATGTGGAAGCTGCTTTACTATGTGTTTTTGGTCTCTATGACCATGATGCTTTGACACATGAATCCCCTAGAGTGATTGCATGTGTTCTTTTCCTAAACCACACATTGATATCTCCACTAGAGTGATCCACATGGCCACATTGCATGTGTTCTTTTCCAAAACCTCATTGATATCTACATAGACCACACACAGTCCAGTGGATTATGTGATGCAACTTCTATCACACTGGTGCAAAATGCAATGTGGAAGTTGCTTTCCTATGTGTTTTTGGTCTTTAGCTATAACCATGATGCTTTGACACATGGATCCCCTAGAGTGATTGCATGTGTTCTTTTCCTAAACCACACATTGATATCTCCACTAGAGTCATTGATCCACATGACAACATTGCATGTGTTCTTTTCCATAACCTCATTGGTATATCTACACATGACCACACATGTACACTATAGTGGTTTCGGTGATGCAACTTCTGTCACACTGGTGCAACATGCAATGTGGAAGCTAATTTCCTATGTGTTTTTGGTCTCTATGACCATGATGGTTTGACATGGATCCCCTAGAGTGATTGCATGTGTTCTTTTCCTAAACCACACTTTGATATATCCGGTAGAGTCATTGATCCACATGATTGATGGCTCTGAAATATAGCCATCTACGTCCACATTTAAACTGGATATCATATTTTTGATGAAATATCTCTCTAAACCCTGCCACTAATGCTGATATTCAGAGGGGTATGCAATCCTTTGTTCATGTATTTTTCCTACGCAGATAATGTCGTTTAAAGGAGGGAATCACTACATTAAAGTCAAAGATACGATATATCCTTCGACCAAAAGAATCCAGGAGCCGTCCAACAAAGGCAGACGCCATAACGACCAACTATATAGCCGGAGCAAAAATTCCGACTGTATAGCTCCGGTCGTATAGTTGGCGCCGCCTCCGTTAGGTCAAACAGAACAACTTTTGTGAAGGGACCCCTATATAAAGAAGCCTCAGGCGACGAGAAAAGGGGGAGACACCACGCCCCAAAAGCCATACCTCGCCAGAAAGCCGCCTCCAGATCTCCAAACCCTTCTCCATCTCCATAGCCATCTTCCACCACTTGTAATAGTAGACCTCTTCTCTGATTGGGGACATTGTAAGACTATTTCTATAAATCTTATGATTTTCATTACAATGTTTATGATTGTTGATCTCATCTCTATGTGTGAGTAATTCACCTTGGGCTAAGGGCTTCGGCCTAGCCATGTAGCAATTGTGCATGTGATTAATCATAGAAGGGATCATGTATTAGTTTGTATGACTTGATGATTATTGTATCCTCTCTTGTCCAAAAAAATTAACAGTGACATCACTATGCATATCATAATTAGCTCTATTTCTATCTTTTATTTCCATCAGATGTTTTTGCACAGCTACATGTGAAACCGAACGCCCTAGGCCCTCTCTCTCCATCATCGACAACAACAAAAAGACACAAGCTACTAGTCCGGTAAAAACACAAAAGGAATTCTAAAACTCCCGAAGGTCCATTAAAGTAACTTCACTATGCATTCGCTTCCCGTGGATTTGATAACCTAGGTCTACTAGGGAAAAAGATCTATACTACATCCGTAATCCGGATCGAAGGTATCAACCCTTTTTTTGGCACCGTTGCCGGGAAAGCAATAGCTACCCTGGTGAGGTTATTAGGAACCTTGCTAATTTTAATTCTTGTTTTTAATTTTGTTAGTTTGCTTTTAGTATTTATTTGATAAACCAAAAAAATTAGTTAGTCTTTAAATTCTTGTTTTTACTATTATAATTTTTAATCTAAGAAAACCCAAAAACATAGGAAGTATGGCTAAAAAGAAGCTTGGGGAGTTTGCTACTCCCAATAATGATTATTTGTGTACTCCTATTACTCAGCCAGCAAATGCTGCTGATGACTATCAAATTAAGCCCCATTATTTAAGTTTGGTTCAACAGAATTAATTTGGAGGCTCTACTGTTGAAGACGCAGATATGCACTTAAATACTTTCACCGAAATATGTGATATGATGCGTATAAAATATGTTGACCCTGATGCGGTCAAATTATGTCTATTCCCTTTCTCTCTAAGAGGAAGAGCTAAAGAATGGTTGCTATCTTTGCCTAAAAATACTATTACATCATGGGTGGGATGTACTTCTTTATTTATGACTAAATTTTTCCCACCTGCAAAGACTATGCAACTCCGATCTAATATTACTGGTTTTAGACAGGAAGAGCATGAGCCACTAGCGCTTGCATTGGAGAGGATGAAAGAATTCCTAAGAAACTGTCCTAGTCATGGGATGGAAGATTGGTTAATCCTCCATTTATTTTACAGTGCTCTTAATCCTGTGTCTATGTCTATGCTTGATACTGCAGCTAGAGGAACATTCATGGGTAAACATATTACCGAAGCAAAGCAGCTGCTAGACAATATGCAAGACAACCATGCCCAATGGCATGTTGAAAGATCAAACATGAAGAAGGTGAACTCTGTCTCACAACAAGAGAACGAAGATCTCAATGCTACGTTGGATGAGCTCATACTAGCCATAAAAGGTAAGGAAACTCAGGTAAGAGCCACCCCCGAAACAAATATTGAAGAAATAGACTTCGTAGCTCATAATGATTATAATCCTGCTTGGAAGAAGAGTTACAATCCTAATTTTCAGAAACATTATGCTAGTCCTACAAATAACTCTAATAATAATATGGGAACTAGTAATGGTAGTCTCCAAGAAATGCTTAAATCTTTCATAGACTCGCAAAATGAACAAAGTAATATTTTAGTCGAAATCATGGAGAACCATGATGCTATGCTTGGTAAATTATCTAACCAAGCTGTTAGTTTGAGAAATGATTTGCATGCCCTTCAAGAAAGAACAAGGATCGTTGAGGCACAACTAGGTAAGATAACCGAGAGTCAAACTCTCATTCTAGCTAAATTTGTAGGTAAAGCTGAGCCCAGTCCTATTGAAGAACTCAAAATGATGAGAATCCAAAGGGAGGAGCCTAGAGAACTTGATTATAGTAATGACCCTTCACCAAGCTACACCATTGAAGATCTCGTAAAAAGGATCAACGTTAAAATTCCGGTAAGTGAAGGTAATGATGAAGCCATGTATCAACACTTTGTTGATCAAGTAGAAATTAAGGTACGCGAGCTTGAAGAGGAATACAAGAAAATCGCTGAAAAGTTACCTGTTAAACTAGATGACATATTTGAGCCTACAATTAAGATAAAGATTGGAACTAATGAGATAGCTGCACTTTGTGATCTAGGTGCAAGCATCTCAACAATTCCAAAGAGTCTTTTTAACAAGTTAAATCTTGGCTCCTTTGAAATTACTGAATTAAAATTGCATCTAGTAGATTCTACCTACAAACAAGCTGTAGGGATTAAGGAGAACACTTTAGTTTACATCAAAGGCTATCCTGCTCTCATTGATTTCGTTATTGTTGACATGCCTGAAGACACTGTTGCTCCTATAATATTAGGCCGTCCTTTCTTAAGAACCATAAAAGCTTTAATTAACCTTCATGAAGGGAACATGAAGTGGCAATTGCCTTCGCGGGATCCTTTTGTTATTCATTTCCCCAGGAAGAAGAAAGCCAAATATGACGAGAAGGAGGCCATCACTTTGAAGGCCAATTACTTTGTAGTGGGTGTTCCACTCATCTGGCCCAAGTGAATATCATCAAGGTCAAGCTATTGACCGTAAAAAAGTGCTCCATGGGAGGCAACCCATGTTAAATTAAGGTTTGAGTTAAGTTTTTAGTTTTAGTTTAAGTTCATGTTCAATAAAGAGTGCTAGAAAACACCATTTGAGGAGAAGAAATTTGGTAGTACTTGAATTTCTGCATTATTCATGCTATTATTGGTCGATAATATTTTATGTCAATTTTCTATCAAAAACAAGGTATATCGCTAAGTTATAGGAAAAGAAATAATTTACGAAGAAACATAAATTTTTTGATGCATACAGACGGTTTAACGACCAATTTCCTGCCGGGAATAAAAATTCCGGCCATATAGTTCTAGTGATATAGTTATCTTTGCCATCGAATTTTTTTCTGCAATATGTACTGAGAGTTTAATGAACAACTATACGGCAGGAATAAAAAATTCTAGCCGTATAGTCCCGGCCGTATAGATATCAATGCCTCCGTGCAATTTCTTTTCTTATGTACTGACAGTTTAGCGACCAACTATACGGCGGGAATAAAAATCCGGCCGTATAGTTCCGATCGTATAGATACCAATGCCTCTGTACAAATTCTATTCATATGTACTGAGAGTTTAACGACCAACTATATGGCGGGAATAAAAATTCCGGCCGTATAGTTCCGGTCGTATAGATATCGAGGCCTTTTGCGAATTTTCTTTCATAGGGATAGACAATTTAATGACCAACTATACGGACGGAACATTTTGTTCCGCCTGTATAGTTGTGGTCGTATAGCTGCACCACCAGGAGGAAGACCTAATACTTTGACAGAACACCAACTATACAGCCGGAACGCATGTTTCTCCCGTATAGTTGCGCCCGTATAGTTGCGTCCGACCACAAAATCGCACGGGAAGGTACTCCCAACTCCAAAACTTCAATCCTTTTTCTTTCTTCTCCCTCCAAACTCTCTCAAAACCTCAAGGGATCTTCATCTCTACTCAATTTCGTTCGATTTCCTCACACACAAGTGATCTACAGTATGTTTCTCCTCCGATCCTCCAATTACTTTTTGCAAATTCATCTTTGATCTATTGTCATTATCAAACTAGGGTGAGACCTACTATGAACTAATTGCCATGATTTTCTTACCTAGACTAATATATTGAGGAGATTCTTTAGTGTGCTTAGAATAGGAACATATTATACTTACTGTTGTTGGATCAAAAAGTTTTATTTTTGCCTTTCTTCAATGTTTTAGAAGATGAACACAAGGAGCCAAACTCATGCTCGTGGCGCCGCTAGCGCTTCTCGGGCAATCAACGAGGAACCCATGGGGATACGGTTAAGGGATCAGGCTCATCGCGAACGCTTCAAAAAGATCAAGAATCGTGAAGTGAAGGCCACCAAGTGGGATTATCCCATTATATTGAACCAACTCGGTATTTCTAATGACTTCAATTTACTTTGCAATAGAGCTGGCCAACAAAACTTTGTGTACAATGATGTACCTACTTATTGCCGCTTAACCATCGAATTCCTAAGTTCGTTGCAAAGCACTGTTAAACTGTGGCAAGGAGAGGATACTATTTCTTTTCGTCCGATGAACAAAAACTACACCTTAACGTTAGATCAATGGCGTGCATGCTTTAATTTTCCAAACAATGATGTTCATGCTTTAAGCACATCCTTTACTGGTTTAATTCCTTCCCCCAATCAATACTATAATGGAATGAGTTTCACTAGTAGAGTGAACAAGGGGAAGAATATTCAACATCCTGCAATTCGCTATTTGTTATATGTTATTGCTAACACCTTGCAGGCATGTAATAAGTTCACGAGACTCAACGAGGAGGACATCCTAGTCCTCGCGAAGGCTGCTTACATCAACTGCAACCTGTCACTCAACTTGGGCGCCATCCTTGTGCGCTACCTGGAGCAGCAAGCCTCCCAAAGACAAGGGCCAACCACAGGAGGAGGCGTCATCACCATTCTTGCCACCGCCCTAGACATCGATCTAGGTGAGTTGCGACCCGTACTAGGTGATACGTGTGTTGGTTTCTCCACCTTGAGGGCCTGTGGAATTCTCACTAGGAGAGGTGGTGTTTATTATCTGCATATTGCTAGAGTTGGGCGTATCTACCCCGCTCCTTTGCCTAATGTTCTTTTCTCTATCGAGGAAGGACATTTGCTATATGATGTGCAGGTTGAGCAGTATGAACCCGAGGAGGAGATTCCTGAAGAGGATAAGTACCAAGAGGAGGAGCAAGAAGTTCCTCACCAACAAGAGGAGCAGCCACAAACCCGGTTCGCCACATACCAAGATTTCCAAGGAGTTGGAGGGACTATGGAGAGGATACACAACCTCTCTTTGAACCTCCGAGAATCAACAAGTAACCTCTCCACTCAATTCACGAACTGGAGTAACAACTTTTTCCTGCCACCACAGTGATTTGAAGGGCTTGTAAAAGCCTAAGCTTGGGGAAGTTTCCTCATGTATCTTTATTTGACATTCGTTTGCTTTTATTTTCCGAGGTTACGTTTTTATTTGAGTTTATAAGCACTCGTGTTGGTTTCTCAACACTTTATCTTTAGTTCTTTTTATTTGCTTTCGAAATTTTCTAGCCAAGCTTTGCCACCAATTTTCTATTATTTATTTCCCTCTCTTAAAAAGCACAAAAAGATTTCTCCATTTTTCGTTATTTTCCCTCTTTCTTTTCTTGTCACCTCGAGGTCTTCATATGTTTGCAGACGCCATAACGACCAACTATACGACCGGAGCAAAAATTCTGACCGTGTAGCTCCAGTCGTATAGTTGGCGCCGCCTCCGTTAGGTCAAACAGAACAACTTTCGTGAAGGGACCCCTATATAAAGAAGCCCGAGGCGACAAGAAAAGGGGGAGACACCATGCCCCAGAAGCCATACCTTGTCAGAAAGCCGCCTCTAGATCTCCAAACCCTTCTCCATCTCCATAGCCATCTTCCACCACTTGTAATAGTAGATCTCTTCTTCGATTGGCGACATTGTAAGACTATTTCTGTCAATATTATGATTTTCATTACAATGTTTATGATTTTTGATCTCATCTCTATGTGTGAGTAATTCTCCCTAGGCTAAGGGCTTCGGCCTAGCCATGTAGCAATTGTGCATGTGATTAATCATAGATGGTATCATGTATTATTTTGTATGACATGATGATTATTGTATCCTTTCTTGCCTCAATCTAAGGACTTGTCAGGTACCCAAGGCCCCGAGGGTTGAGCAAGGTATAGGGAGTATGAGTGATGACTAATCTGCAGGTTGGGAACCCCAGTGACAGAAGGGGTAGTACAACTGTATGTGTGGGATTTGCTTGGGATTAACAGTGACATCACTATGCATATCATTAGTTCTCTTTCTTCTATGGATGAGAGTAGTAGGTTATTGCTATAAGCGGTTGCAGAGACAATAGCAATTATGGATGTACTGCCCACATATAATTTATCTTGCTCTAACAAGTACATGCATACTTTATTTCTATCTTTTATTTCCATCAGATGTTTTTTCACAGCTACTGGTGAAACCGAACACCCTAGGCTCTCCCTCTCCATCATCGACAACAACAAAAATACACAAGCTACTGGTCTAGTAAAAACACAAAAGTCATTCTAAAACTCATGAAGGTTCGTTAAAGTAACTTCACTATGCATTCGCTTCCCGTGGATTCGATAACCTAGGTCTACTAGGGAAAAAGAGCTATACTACATCCGTAATTCGGATCGAAGGTATCAATGACCATATTCCATGTGTGCTTTTCCAAATCCACATTTATATATCTTCACATGACCTCACATGTACACTCTAGTGGATTTTGTGATGCAACTTCAGTCACAGTACTGGTGCAACATTCAATGTGGAAGCTGCTTTCCTATGTGTTTTTGGTCTCTGTGACTATGATGGTTTAACACATGGATCCCCTAGAGTGATTGCATGTGTTCTTTTCCTAAAACACACATTGATATATCCACCAGAGTGATCCACATGACCACATTGCATGTGTTCTTTTCCAAAACCACATTGATATCTACATGACCACACACACTCTAGTGGATTATGTGATAATGCAACTTCTATCACACTGGTGCAACATGCAATGGTGGAAGCTGCTTTCCTGTGTGTTGGTTTCTGTACACCATGGTTTGACACATGGATCTATTCCCTAGGTTAGTCATTGCATGTGTTCTTTTAATTTCCTAAACCACATTGATATCTCCACTAGAGTCATTGAGATCCACATGACCACATTGCATGTTGTGTTCTTTTGCAAAACCACTTTGATATCTACATGACCACACACACTCAAGTGGATTCTATCATGCAACTTCTGTCACACTAATGCAACATGCAATGAGGAAGCTGCTTTCCTATGTGCTTTTGGTCTTTGTACACCATGGTTTGTCAGATATGCATGGATCCCATAGAGTCATTGCACATTGCATGTGTTCTTTTCCAAAACGACATTGATATCTACATGATCACATACACTCCAGTGGATTCTATGATGCAACTTCTGTCACACTGGTGTGCAACATGCAATGTGGAAGCTGCTTTCCTATGTGTTTTTGCTCTCTATGACCATGATGCTTTGGCACATGGATCCCCTAGAGTGATTTCATGTGTTCTTTTCCTAAACCACACATTGATATCTCCACAAGAGTCATTGATCCACATGATCACATTTCATGTGTTGTTTTCCAAAACCACATTGATATATATACACATGACCACACATGTACACTCTAGTGGATTATGTGATGCAACTTCTGTCACACTGGTGCGACATGCAATGTGGAAGATGCTTTCCTATGTGTTTTTTGTTGAGGGTCAACCTCGAGGGTGGCCCGATCTTTCACGAATCCTGTTCAAATCGAGGGTGGAGTGCGGGGGAAGGATATGAAGGATGAACATGATGAACTCATTCACGAAGAACACGATGAACACACTCACAGAAAACCACGATACACACCAATATCTCACGCCGGCGGTGACCGGTCCGGCGCAATCCCTAGGATCAACGTCGGGCGGAGGACTCTCTCTCAAACCGGCACGACGAGTATGGAGACCCAGTGAGATCTTGATGTCTAGGCAAAGGAACTCCGATGCCAAGGCATTGTACAATGGGGGAGGCACGATTCAAACTCCAACGAGGTTTGTGATATTTGGGGTGCTACTCAATCAATGAGCATGAGGCAAGACTTAGATAGATCCACAAGGGTGTCCACTAATTGTTAATATCATGCCTAGGATTAACAATTGATGTGGAGGATTATATATAGGCCAGACACTAAGTCAGGGGTACTTTGGGATAATAGATAAGTTTTGGACGGACTAAGGGGTACATGGGCCGAAGGCCCAAAGTCTTTTACATGCCTGGCGTTGCTCAGTCCGAAGACTCCGATGTAGTGGTCCGGAGACTCCGGTCCAGGCTGAACACTCCGGTCTGTCTCCAGTCTGTCTCCGGAGGGGGTGTCACACTATCCGCAGGCATCAGTTCAGAGGTTGGTCCGGAGACCGGCTGGAGACTCCGGTGCGCCAGTCCGGAGATTCCGGTCTGATAGGCCGGAGACTCTGGTGTGAGTGCTCCAGCTACTTCTTCTCCTTGGCCTGCTTCTTGTGCTTCATCTTTAGGAACGCGGTGATGCATCAGGTCTTAATAGCTGAGGATGCATTGTGTATTTTCATAAAGTAGCAAACCATCCAAGGATGTATCAAAGTGGCACGAGGAGAGGAGCGAGTTCTCCTTAGCTTGTAGGAGTTTAGCTCGTGCATGTGTCATGGGTCCACTTGGGGGTGTTGGTGGTGGAAATGTAGGGATGTCTGTAGGATGGGATGCATCAGATCCCCCCCTTGGCAAACAGTCGTCCTCGACTCTTCATGGTTATCATCTTGAACATCTCCATGGTAGGGTGAGAGGTCCTTCACATTGAATGTATTGCTTGCAAGGTACTTGTAGGTTGGAATGTCGATGATGTATGCATTGTTGTTGATTCTCTTGAGGACCTTGAAGGGGACATCTCCCTCTTGGTTTGAGATTGGAATCTCGTTCCTTGGTAAAGCGGTCCTTGCTCAAGTGTATCCACACAAGGTCACCTTCTTCAAAGATCATTTCCTTCTTGTCCTTGTTTAACCTTGAATCTTGGCGAAGGACTTGTTGTTCGATAGTAGATCTTGTTTCTTCGTGAAGCTTCTTCATAGCTTGGGCATGCTTTTCAACGTACATGTTTGGTGCGCTCATGGAGAGGTAGTGGTAGGATGTCGAGCGCGGTGAGGGGCTCGAAACCGTAGATGATCATGAAGGGACTCATCTTGGTTGTAGAGGTCTTGGCTCGATTGTAGGCAAACTCGGCATGGGGAATGCATTCCTCTCAATCCTTCAAGTTCTTCTTGATCAACACACGTAGAAGAGTCTCGAGGCTTCGGTTGACAACTTTGGTTTGGCCATCGGTTTGCGGGTGCGATGTGGAGGAGAAGAGTAGCTTGACGCCGAGCTTGGCCATGAGGGTCTTCCACAAGTAGCTCATAAATTTGACATTGCGGTGGAAGACAATTGTTCTTGGCACACCATGAAGACAGACGATTTCCCTAAAAAACAAATTGGCAACATGTGAAGCATTGTCGGTCTTATGGCACGGTATGAAGTGTGCCATTTTTGAAAAGCGATCCAAAATGACAAATGTAGAATCATGACCATGGTTAGATCTAGGCAATCCTAACACAAAATCCATGATAATGGTGGACCAAGGTGCATGAGGAATAGGCAATGGCATATAAAGACCATAAGGGTTAGCTTGCAACTTACCTTGAACACATGTAGTGCATCGTTGGATGTAGCGTTCCATGTCGCGCTTCATCTTGGGCCAAAAGTAGTGAGGGGAGAGCATGTCAAATGTCTTGTCACGGCCAAAGTGACCCATGAGTCCACCACCATGAGATTCTTGGAGAAGCAAAAGTTGGAGAGATGACTTCGGGATGCAAAGCTTGTTTTGTTTAAATAGAAAGCCCTTATGCAAATAGAAATCATCAACCCCTTTGTCAATGGAGCACTTTGCGTAAATTGGTTCAAAGAACGGGTCGGAAGCATACAAAGTTTTTATTTCCTCAAAACCCAACACATTTACTTCGAGTCGAGTAAGAAGGCTTGTGTGCTTGTGAGACAAAGCGTCCGCAACTACATTACCTTTGCCCTTCTTATACTTGACAATGTAAGGAAAATACTCCATGAACTCAACCCACTTAGTGTGTCTCTTACTCAAGTTGGATTGGCCTTTGAGATATTTCAACGACTCATGGTCGGAATGTATGATAAATTGCTTAGGCCAAAGGTAGTGTTGCCAAACTTGAATAACATGAACTAAGGCAAAAAGCTCTTTGTCATAAATCGGATAGTTAAGGTGAGCACCATCAAGTTTCTCGCTATGGTAGGAAATATGATGCCCATTTTGTATGAGGACTCCTCCAATGCCAATACCGTTAGCGTCACACTCTATCTCAAAAGTTTTTGTGAAATCCGGTACCGCGATAAGAGGTGCTTCGGTGAGCCTCTTTTTAAGTTCATCAAAAGCTTTTTGTTGTGCTTTGCCCCACACGAAGGTGACATTCTTCTTGGTCAACTCGTTGCGATGACAAGGAATGGTAGAAAAGTCTTTCAGAAAGAAATGATAGAAACCCACCAACCCATGAAAACTTCGAAGTTCACTCACATTTGTGGGGATGGGCCAATCTCGTATGTCCTTTACCCTGGAAATATCAACTTCAATGACCTTCGAAGAAATGACAAATCCAAGAAAAATAAATTTGTCTTTAGCAAAAGTGCACTTGGGAAGATTAGCATATAGCTTTTCATGTTGAAGGATTTGCAAGACTTCCTTGACGTGTGTAACATGGTCCTCAATTGACTTTCTATAAACAAGTATATCATCGAAATAGACAATGACACTCTTGCCAATGAGAGAACACAAAATATGATTCATGAGGCGCATGAAGGTGGATGGGGCATTAGATAAGCCAAATGGCATGACCAACCATTCATAGAGACCAAGTTTGGTCTTGAAGACGGTTTTCCACTCATCACCTTTTGCCATGCATATTTGATGGTAACCACTACGGAGATCAATTTTTGAGAAAATTGTGGCTCCACACAACTCGTCAAGCATATCATCAAGACGTGGTATAGGATGTCGATAACACACGGTGATAGCATTGATTGGACGACAGTCCATGCATAACCGCAACGTATCATCCGTCTTTGGTACAAGAATCACGGGTACCGCACTTGGACTAGTGCTTGCTTGGATCAAACCTTTGGAAACGAGTTGGGTGATTTGACGTTTGATCTCCTTCGTCTCCTTCGGGTTCGTGCGGTAGGTGGTGTGGTTTGGAAGGGGTGCGCCGGGTATGAGGTCAATGCGATGCTCAATTTAGCAAAGGGGAGGTAGTCCATGAGGAAGCTCTTCGGGAAACACATCCTTGAATTCCTGCAAAATAGCCATCAAAGAGGGAGGAACATTTGTTACATCATTAGTTCCTTGCGCTAGTCCCTTGCAAATAAGGACATAGTGCAAGATGGATGGGTTGTTCCTCACATCTCTCATCAAATTTTTGGTGGCAAGGAGAACACTCTTAGTTTTTCTACTCGAGATTGGCTTGTGGATCTCACTCACTATGAGGTGCTTCTCTCGCTCACCGCTCATCTCATAAGTTTGTGTTGTAGTTTGCGCCCTCGTTAAAGCTTTTGCATTGTCCACAATTATTCTGCTAGGAGTCATCGGTTGCAAAACACATGTCTTATTCAACCACTTAAAGGTGTAAACGTTTGTGCATCCATCATGTAGAGCACCTTTGTCAAATTGACATGGTGTACCAAGCAACATTTGGCAAACCGTCATTGGGACTACATCACACTCCACCGTGTCTTTGTAAGTGCCAATAGAGAAGGTTACCGAGACGGTGTGCTTGATCTTCACGTACCCTTGGTCACTTAGCCATTGCACGTCGTAGGGGTTCTTGTGTGGATGGAGGTTGAGGTTGATATTCTCACACAACTTGGTGCTAGCAAGGTTGTGGCAACTCCCTCCATCGATGATCACTTTGATAGATTTGCCATTGATGCCAGCTCATGTTCGGAAGATATTTGAGCGTTGTTCTTCATGCTCTTGTTCTTGAGTGGTCAAGATCCTTGTGACGACAAGCGATGGACTTGCATCATGTTCACACATGAGGTGTTCTTGGTCATCTTCCACTCGTTGCCTTGCCATTGCTTCCTTTACTCGGGCATCAAATTCATCTTCACTCAAGTACTCTTCATTGCCATTGTCATGGATAAACAATACTTTCTTGTTTCCACACTCATCTAACTTGTGTCCTTCGCCTCCACACTTGTAGCATTCTCCATTGAATGGTGTGGTATCCTTTGTGTACTTCCCATTTGGGGGCGGTTTTCCTTGAGGAAGTGTGGGCTTGAAGGAAGGCTTGGATGTACTTGATGAGCTTCCATTTAAGGTTGGTGGTGTAGCGGTTGAAGCTTGCTTGAAGGTGAAATACGTCTTGGGGTTGTTGTACTTGATGTCCTCTTGCACTTGACGCTCGACCTTTGTTGCGATGTCCACAAGCTCAACCATGTTGTTGTATGTTTGGAACTCAAGATGCGCTTCATTGGATGGTTCAAGCCAATGAGAAAATGCGCCATAGTTTGCTCCTTGCGCTCTTCAATATTGGCGCGGATCATGTTGAGCTCCATTTCCTTGAAGTACTCTTCCACAGTCTTTGTCCCTTGATGAAGTGATTGAAGGTTGTTGAAGAGGTTGTGCGTGTATTGCGAAGGAACAAAGCAGGATCTCATATGAGCCTTCATGTCATGCCAAGTTATGATTGGGGGCTCTCCTCTTGCGTTGCGAGCAACTTGAACTTGTTCCCACCAAATCCTGGCGTAATCATCAAAGTCGAGTGAAGCCATGGTGACCATCTTCTCATTGCTATAATTGTGCATGCGGAAGATCTTGTCGACTTTGAGTGCCCATGAGAGATATTCTTCGGGATCATTTGAACCGGTGAACTTGGGCATCGTGAACTTGAGCTTGCCGAAGGTTTCTTCATCATTGCGGTCATGGTTGCGGTTGTTTCCATGATGGTGACGGTCTTCATCTTTAATGTAATCATTATGATGAGCTTGGTGAGCTTGTTGATGTGCTTGCAGTTGAGGAGCAGCATTTGGAGGTGGCAGAACTTGCTCTTGCTCTTAGCGCGATTGTTGACAAGGAGGAGGCACTCGGGCATCGTGACGATCATGAGGAGAGGTTCCATCTTCAACCACGGGGGCGTCATTGCGTCTTGGAGCACTTGGATGACAATCTTTATGAAGAGAACAATGGCGCGACGAGCTTGAAGAGCTTGATGCGCGTGAGCGCGGTCTTTCCATTCCATCGATGAGTAGTCAAAACTTGTCATTTGTTTCGGCGATGGAGCATTGGAGGGCTTCATTTTGATGGCCAAAGTTGTGATGTATCGCATGCATTTGTCCTTCGAGGCCATCGAAGCGGTTGTCGATGTTCTTGAACTTGGCTTGCGTCTCGCCAAATTGTTCATCTTGTCGCGTCTCAAGAGCTTGGCAATGTTCACGGAACTCTTGTCGGATGATGTAGTGACTTGCACGCGTCATGTACGGTCCATGTTCGTATTCTTGGGGAGGTGGTTGGCTCAACTCACCGTGCCTATCCATCATGCAAAACACACAAGTATTGTATATGGAAGTGGAATATGGTGGTGTTAGCCTTGTACCTCACCTTGGAGATTGCACCAAACTAGAAACCACAAGTGAGAGCTATAAGCATGCAAAGTGAAATCGCAAAGAAAGCTCACACTAAAGAAAGAACTAACTCTCAAAATCTTTTGGTGGTAGGTTAGGATTGTGGAATGCCAAAGAACCAACCAAAAGAAACGGGGTAGTCAAAAGTGGGTAAAATCCAAACAAAACTCAAGTCAAAGGCAAAAGGTTAACAACTCAAGAGGGATGACAGGAACCTACGACTATATACACACACGTGGAGATTGTTGGGATTGACATGACTATGAAAATGAGCAAACAAAATGTCCTAACAAAGACTATGCTCGGTGTCGTGCCAATGCAAGGACAGACCGTGGCTCATTTGCAAAGAAGAAAAATGAGCAACGGATTTGTGCCCTTGCCTTGGGCTCTCTTCTTTCTATCTTTCTTGCAAGCTTTGAGATTCTCTTTTTCTATGGGACACTATTTTCCTTTTTCTTTTGCTTGTATCTTTTTCTTTCTTTTCTTTTGTGTTTTTTGCTCTCTCTTGATGCTACCTAGTCACACTTGCTATTTCCCTTGCACTCTCACTATCCAAGGACAAATGCACAATGCTCAAGCAAACACAAGATAGGCCACTCTCGTGGGATAGGTACACACGAAGGAAGATAGGGGCTAACAAGGTGACACAACTTATACCTTCGTTGGTGATGATGAATTTGACGTCGGTGGTGCGGGATGATGTTCGTGGGCCATGGTGTCGATGAGCACAGAAGTGGTTGACGCGGAAGCTTGTTGTTAGTTAACGACATGCACACGGGCACAAACAAACAAGAGGAATTTAGCCGATGCAAGATAAGAGGCAAAACTATCAAAATCAGGCGTCAGGGCTGGAGACTCTAGGGTCTCGGGCCAGAAACTCTAGTCCAGGCCAGAGACTCCGGTGAGCTCAGGACGGAAACTCCGGTGTGGGTCGGAGACTCCGGTTTACAGGTCTTGAAACTCCAGTCTGAAGGCAGAGCTCGAACTTCTCGTGTTCTTGAGCGAAGATCCACCCCTTGGGTCCTCAAATCCGCAAAAAATTGGCCAAATTGGGCTGGGAAAACACAGGATAAAGCTGGACCAATACGTAAGACAAGATTTGGTTGGATCAAAACCACAAATAACACTCCAAATCAAGAGATCGATCCAAAGGAAAAGTTGGGGCTTATTTTTGGGGATTTTTGATTTTTTGGTGGATAGAAGAAAATTTTGTGGGGGAATTCGTGAGCAACGAAGCTCTTGATACCAATATGTTGAGGGTCAACCTCGAGGGTGCCTTATCTTTCATGAATCCCGTTCAAATCGAGGGTGGAGTGCCAGGAAAGGAGAGGAAGGATGAACACAACGAACTCACGCACGAAGAACACGATGAACACACTCACGCAAAACCACGATACACACTAATAGCTCACGCCGGTGGTGACTGGTCTACTGCAATCCCTAGGATCGGCGTCGGGTGGAGGACTCTCTCTCGAACTGGCATGACTAGTAGGGAGACTCGATGAGATCTTGACGTCTAGGCAAAGGAACTCCGATGCCTAGGCCTTGTACAACGAGGGAGGCACGATGCAAACTTGAACGAGGTTTGTGATATTTGGGGTGCTCCTCAATCAAGGAGCATAAGGAAAGAATTAGATAGATCCACAAGGGTGTCGACCAATTCCAAATATGATGCCTAGGGTTTACACTAAGTCAGGGGTACCTTGGGGATAATAGATAAGTTCTGGATGGACTAAGGGGTACATGGGACGAAGGCCCAAAGGCTTTTACATGCCTGACATCGCTCGGTCCGGAGACTCCGGTGTAGCGGTCCGGAGACTCCGGTGTAGCGGTCCGGAGACTCCGGTCTATCTCCAGTCCGTCTCCGGAGGGGGTGTCAGACTGTTCGCGAGCATCAGCCTGGAGGTTGGTCTAGAGATCGGCCGGAGACTTCGGTGCACCAGTCCGGAGATTCTGGTCTGACAGGCCGGAGACTCCGATGTGAGTGCTCCAGCTGCTTCTTCTCCTTGGCCTGCATCTTGTGCTTCATCCTTAGGAACATGGTGATGCGTCGGGGCTTCATAGCTAAGGATGCATAGTGTATTTGTATGAAGTAGCAAACCATCCAAGGATGGACCAAAGTGACACAAGGAGAGGAGCTAGTTCACCTTAGCTTGTAGGAGTTTAGCTCGTGCACGAGTCATGGGTCCACTTGGGGGTGTTGGTGGTGGACATGTAGGGACGTCCGTAGGACGGGCTGCATCATTTTTGCTCTCTATGACCATGATGGGTTGACACATGGATCCCCTAGAGTGATTGCATGTGTTCTTTTCCTAATCCACACATTGATATCTCCACTAGAGTGATCCACATGACCACATTACATGTGTTATTTTCCAAAATGACATTGATATATACATGACCACACACACTCCAGTGGATTCTGTGATGCAACTTCTATCACACTGGTGCAACATGCAATGTGGAAGCTGCTCTCGTATGTGTTTTTGGTCTCTATGACCATGATGATTTGACACATGGATCCCCTAGAGTTATTGCATGTGTTCTTTTCCTAAACCATACATTGATATCTCCACGAGAGTCATTGATCCATATTACCACATTGCATGTGTTCTTTTCCAAATCCACATTGATATCTACATGACCACACACACACTCAAGTGGATTCTGTGATGCAATTCTGTCACACTGCTGTAACATATGCAATGTGCAACTGCTTTCCCTATGTGTTGGTCTCTATACACCATATGGTTTGACACATTGCCCTAGAGTAGTCATTGCATGTGTGTTCTTTTAATTTCCTAAACCACACTAATATCCATATTGAGATCCACATGACCACATATGTTGTGTTCTTTTTGAAAACCATATTGATATCACTCTCTAGTGGATTCTGTGATTGACTTCTGTCACACTGGTGCAACATGCAATGTGGAAGCTTCTTTCCTACCCCCTTTCAGCCTGCCTCAACGATGGCTGACCATTCTTTTACCCTTATTCTTGTTAGTTTAGGTAGAAACATGCATTAACCAATGTTGATGCCTGGTGATTCCACATGTTTTTCCATCTGGTTCACCCGTAAAGAGATTTTGGCTTGTTTGTGTTACCTTCTCAAATAACGCTAGACAAGGTCTCTATATCATTTTCAGACCACATCTCACCTACCAATATTTTGGTAAAAATCAGCATAACAGATTTTCCTAATTTTTTGGGTCAGTAATTGCTAATTTATTCGGAAGGTACCCATTTTAACTAGTATCCTATATGATTAACTTATTTGAGCCACTCATCATGCAATAGACGGCCAGGATACGCCATAAAAAATATTGACCGACACAACCCGCTAAATTTTTGTGCGTAATAGTTAAATTTCACACCTAGAAATTCCGTGCCTGGGATAGACCGATCAGCCCTTCAGCACAGCACCACACATCATTCGCGCAGAGGGCATTTAGGTAATCTAAAAGAAACCTTCCTTATCGCCTCCTTGCCAAAAGTGGACGAGATCCAATTTTCCTCACCTCGTCGTCCTCTACCTCCGCCCTCTCCCTCACCCTTGCCGCCATCCGTCCCTCCTCCACTCACCGCCCTCCTTCTCTCCTCCAATCGCCGCCCTCCTTCCCTCCACCCCTCACCACCCTATGCCCCACGTTACCACGCCGTCATCCTTCCCTCTAGTAGACAGCTAGCTGTTGATGTAGCCCAAACCCTAGCCCATCGTCACCTTCGCGGTTTTCCACCATGTCATGCCAACTGTCAAGCTCGCAGGTCTGATGCCTCGCCGTCAACCTCACCCACAAGATCTAACACCTCTACGTGCACCTCTCCGTCAAGATCTCCCTACTCGCCCTGCACCTTTCCGTCAAGGTTTATCCCTGGACACCAAGGTCTGCCCACCCATGGTCAAAGTCTACTCACTCGACATGCACCTCGTCGACAAGGTACGCCACCTCTCCGTGCACCTCGTCGACAAGGCCTCCCACCTCGCCATCAAGGTCTTTCCACTATCCGTGCACATCGTCGTCAAAGTCTGCCCAATCGCAGTCATGTTCTCGTCACTCGGCGTGCACCTCGACTACAAGGTATGCCTAGTCGACATGCACCTTGCCGTCCAACTAGTAAACAAGGCCTGCCACCTCGCCGCCGACAAGGTCTGCCTACTCGCCGTGCACCTCATCCACATAGTCTGCTACCAAGGTCCGCTGACAAGTCTTGATGCCACGATTTAAGTGTTCCGCCAGGAATAGAAGTAAGAAAAAGGCCCCACAGCCTGAAGGCAAGGAAACACTTACCTTGCTTTTCTCCTGTTTGGTTATATTGTTTGTTGTAGATAAAGGTTGCATTATCTTGTTTGTTGCAATATTTTGGCTGCTTCATCATACGTCTTATGATCAGAGTATAAATACAAATTGTTCACAGTGGAATGTTTAACACTTATGATTACTATTGGACAATCAACAACATATATTATATTCTGCCTACTTGCCTATCTAGTGGCAAGATATAGATGCATATACTGCTCATGTTGAATTTTCTTGCCCTCCTTATTATTGCAACCAATCGGTGAATTGTCCAGCTTGTAAACTATTAGGCTTATGATCAGTTTGCATGTGATAAAGGTTTCATTATCTTGTTTGTTGCAATATTTTGGCTGCTTCATCATATGTCTTATGATCAGAGTATAAATACAAATTGTTCATAGTGGACTATTTTACACTTATGATTAATATTGGATAATCAACAACATATGTTATATTCTTCCTACTTGCCTATTTAGTGGCAAGATATAGATGCATATACTCCTCATGTTTAATTGTCCTGCCCTCCTTATTATTGCAACCAATTGGTGAATTATCCAGCTTGTAAACTATTAGGCTTATGACCAGTTTGTGTGTGATAAAGGTTGCATTATCCTGTTTGTTGCGTTACTTTGGCTGTTTCCTGATATGTCTTATGTTCATCGTATACGTAGTTCATAGTTTACTGTTTTACATGATGGTTACTATAGGACAATGAGCACCATAGGTTATATTTTTCTTAATTGCCTATTTAATTGCACAGTAGATGCTTGTACTGCTTATGTTTAATCATCCAGCCCTACTTATTATTCCAGTGTATAATACTAAGTCTAGTCATAGTGGGGAGTAACATAGCATTTTACTAGGATATATTACTCCCCACTATGACCGGTCTTAATATTATCTCCATAGTGAGCAGTGTCATAGGTATCATAACATAGACACCATCATTTAGGTTGGTTATGGTGGGAAGTTTGTACACACTAGTATTTTGTGTATGATACTAGTGTATAATACCAGCTAGGCTACCCATAGTAGGAGTATCATGCAACCCATGCTGCATTTGTTTTGTTGTTTTGTCGTATGTCTTATGATCAGAGTATCAATTGGTCATAGCGGACTATTCTACCCCATATGTTATATATTGAGCCGTATTTGGAGTTCCCTATACACGTTAGAAACATAGATGTACAGTGGAATGTGCTTGGGGTGTTGCTTAGAAAAATAATCCAAGCTTTTTCATAAGAAACAATGCTTATTTGTATTTGAAAGGTACCAATTTAAACATCATCCTATTATAAATAAGCACCTTTGACCAAAAATCGGTTTATTTCGCTAAGCACTTCTCTAAGTGTCTTGTATTGTACATGATCTTAGGTTCTTAGCATATGTTGTTGCATCGCCAAGTGTATTCACCCCGTCCCCTAGAAGTAGCAAAAGGGAAGGCTTTAGACCAGGTTACATTATCCCGTGTGTTACATTAGTTTGGCAGCCTACAATCTTTTTTGTTTAAATTGCTCATGGCGACCTGTTAAATGATGAGTACTATATACTATATAACATAGGTTGGTATCGCACCCAGTTTTATATTTCTAGATTAATTGGAATTCTTTATTCATGTTAGAACCACAAATACTACCGATGGAAGAAAGTCGGATGAAAAACCATAATGAGAAAGAGTCCATGGATGCAATGACTTGGCATTAGGTTCGTTGCTAGTGTTGTTGCATCCCCAACTGTATTCTCCCCTAAAAAGAGCACCAGTGATCCCTCTGGACCTCGGTATGATCCCGAGGGTGGGGGCGCGGTATCAGTGAAGGTGACCTATCAGGTGATGAAACACTGGTCACCGAGGATACTAGGCTGTAGGTAGTCCCCTTACCTGCTAGCTCACCATCTTGTCCTAATTTCTCCACAATTAAGGTGCTGCTAAATCATCTTGTGTAGAATTGTTTGCTTACTATTTTTTCCATATGTTTTGTTCCTATTTATTTTCCCCAATTAACTGTTACATGTAAAATGTGTAGCTTAAGCAGAGAAAATTCAAGAAGACAACTCCAGGGCGAAGGATGGCTCCTGGTGGTGGATCATCTCGCAAGCGCGTCATGGCATCAGTACTATCTTCATACACAGAAAACGAGAGACGCACGAGGTCCAACGGGAATCCGCTAAAAGCAGGACTTCCACCTCCAGGTTCCATATGGCGAACAACAAAAGCGGCAAGTCCTGTGACCTATTCACAAGAAACTTGAAGTGCAACCCAGAAGGTTGCCAAAGCCAAACTTCCCGATGCCCGGCAAACGACCAAAGCCACACTTTCTGATGCCAGACAAACTACCAAAGTTGCACTTCCTAATGCCTTGGAGGTGGCTAGAGCTGCACTTTATTTTCCCCTGCTGGTGACTGATGATGCAGTTCCTGATGGCAACCTAGTGGCCAAATCTGCAATTCCCGATACCAGGCAAGTAGGTAAACCTTTAGTTCCTGATGCCCACCAAGTGGCCAAAGCTGTAGTTCCTGATGCCGGCCAAGTGGCTAAAGATGCAGTTCCTGATGCCAGCCAAGTGGCCAAAGCTGCAGTTCCTGATGCCGGCCAAGTGGCTAAAGCTATAGTTCCCGATGCCCACCAAGGCGAGAAGCCAACAACTATCAATCTATCTCCTACCAAAGCCAAGAAGGCAGCAGCCCAAGGCAAGCAACCAGCTGCCAAGGCGAGCTGGCAGCTATCCAACGTGAGCAGCACTCTGCTCAAGGCGAGCTGCCCACTCCCTCCGACCCGCTGGTATGCCGGCCACCACCTCCCAAAGCCAGCAGCCACCTCCGCAAAGCCAGCATGCACCCCCAAAGCCAGCATCCACCCCCAAAGCCAGCAGCCACCTCCCCAAAGCCAATAGCAAACTCCCAAAAGCCAGCAACCACCTCCCCAAAGCCAGCAACCACATACCCAAGGTGTGGAACCCCAACCCACATCCTGTCGTCCTATGGCACCTCCCAAAGCCAACCTGCCACCTCTACAAATCAAGAAGCCACCTTCCTAAGTGATGAAGTCTGCATCCTTATGCCCACGGCCATCCCCCAAAGGTGACTTGCCACCTCTCCAAATGTAGAAGCCACCTCCCGGCTGTCTGCGGGCTCCTCCCCAAAGCGACCATGCACCATCCCAAACCGATGGGTTAGGTACCCAAGGCACTGCGTCAGCTACCAAACATTTGTGTTCATCTAACGACGATGAGGACTCTAGTACCCAATTTGAGGGTTAGGGGTTAGCTACCCAATGTGATGAGTCAGCTACTGACATGGGCATACCTTACAGGTACTTGAGCTTGGCATATACAATCCAGCATTGAAGAAGATCATGATGTTGCTAAGGCCCAGCCAAGATTCGGGTGACCCGGGATACTCCAAATGCTTGCAGCATACGGCAAACTTAAGATAGAAGTTTAAAGGGAAAACCCTAACATATAACCAACTCGGCCTGCTATCCCGAGACCTAGCCTATCTATATAAAATCTAGGAGGGGGCGGCGAGGAGGAAAACACACAACCCTAGTTTCCACACCATCGCCAGATTGCATCTGTGCACCCCCTTTAACTTTCGACTCCTCGATAATTCCAAGAGCAGACAAGCAGGAGTAGGGTCCTCTACGAGGCTTGAACCTGAGTAAACCTTGCGTCCCTTTGTGCTTGTTTGCTAGCCGATCGATGCCTCCAGCACTCCCCACTTCCTCGATCCTAAGTCCATCTGCGAGGGGCATTGATGAGTTAACCCCTCATCAATTGGCGCCATCTGTGGGAAACGGGAGTGCTGATGTTGCGGCTTCCTTGGCCCCATCAACCGTGATCTATGACTCAGCAGCGGAGATTCGCCTCCTCTTCGGTGCCTTTGAATTCACCGTCCACACACCGGCCACTATCCTGGATTTCGAGTTCGTGGGCGATGGGATTGGCCTGGCGATCTGGAGATTACGCTTCCAAGTTGGTCGGTTGGGCACACTTCGCCTCCCTGATCAGCCGAAGGTCCCCGCGATTTCTCTAGGATCGTGGTTTCCACCACTGATCGGCACCCTGAGCGAACTCAACGCCCCAACAACAGTCAAGAATACGGACAATGATATCAGTCGCGAATCCGATATAGGCGATCTTGCCACGGAAGATGGAGCCTACGGCTCCGGATCTGAATGATGCGGAAGCAACAGCTTCCCAAAACATTACATGTGCGCCGTCGTCAACACAGGCGACAACAGCGGCACTCGGGACAACACTGGTACTGGCGGTGGTATCCCAGTCGCGAACGGTGGTCCCTCCAACGGAGCACCCACCAACAACGGGTCGGAATGTCATCCGCACCTTACTGCGAATGGACATACCCAAGAGCGCGTGTTGATCAAGCTCAACGACGCCGAGTGGGCTCGCTACCGAGAAGCCCTGCGGGGCAACCCCCTGCCACCAAACTCATCGCAAGACATGCTAATGGGTTATCACTGGCTACTCAAGGAATAATTCAAGCGCCAGCAACAAGTAATCGCCCAACTAGATGCGCGCAGGAAGGATGCGGATGAGTCGAGCATTCGGCGAGCTCAACTCTCTTCCATCGGAGGATCCTCCTCCAAGGGTAACGATCATACAGCCGCCAAGAGACGTTCTCAACTGGATTACCTCACCGATAAGGAGCGAGAAGAGGTCGCACGAGTCCTTGACTTCTCATCTATGATGGTGGATATGCAGGGCAATGTGCTCCCAAAAACACCGCAGGAAGTGGTAACAGCGGCCACCATGTACCTGCTCAACAACCAGCCACCGGCTAGGGACCCGCGAGCCTCCATGCACCGATCTACGATCGCAGGCCTGGGACTAGTCGAAGCTTCCCTCATCAAGGATCCAACATCGAAGCCAAATAAAAACAAGGCCTTGGGCAAGCGCTACTCTTCCCCCTCCTCCAGCGATGACAGTCATGACTTGTTGTGACAATGACGCTCACGGCAGCACGATTATGACTATGACGCGCGTGATGACATCACACAGTGCAAAGTTGACAAGATGCGCGTGAGGCGTGCCCGTTCGACTGACACAGAGGATGATGGGATAGAACTCTGCGGCACTAGCTGCTTCAGCAGAGCCATACAACAAAAATGAATGCCAAAAGGGTTCAAACTCCCATCGGAGAACCCGAAATTCGATGGCCTCCAGGACCCGAAGATCTGGCTGGAGGATCACATTTACTCTGTCAGGCTGCATGCCGCAACCACGAGCACGAAAATACAATGCCTCCAGCTACAGCTGCAAGGATCCACTCATGCATGGCTCAACAACCTCCCGCGCGGATCGATTCGTGACTGGGAAGAGCTGGTCTACAGCTTCGTGCAAAACTTCAAGGGCACTTACAAAAGTCCCACATCAATCGAAGAATTAAGAGGTTGCTACCAGAAGACTGGCGAGTCGCTACGCTCATACATCCAGAGATGGTCCATCATCAAAAACTCTACAGAAGACTTCTCCGAGGACCGTGCCATCGACGCATTCAATGGCGGCGTGCGCCGCAGAGAACTCAGGGAGGAGTTGGGCCGCTCGAATCCCAAAACAATCGACCACCTAATGGAGATCACGAATAGGAGGGCCGATGGAGAGGACTCGGTGAAAAACCGTGTCCACTCTGATGATGATGACGACCTTGGCCGTAGACGTGATCACCAAGGAAACCGCCGAATGCGCGGTTACAAGGACCACGAGGAGGTCAACATGGTCGCGACTGGCTACACCGACAAATTCAATGATAACAACCGCAACAGCGGATACCGCAATGATGGATACCGTGACAGCGGGAAAACCATGCAAGTGAGGCAACGCCGCACTCACGATGAGGCATCTGGAACATCTATCTAGGACAAATTATCTGGACCATGCAACATACACTTCTACATCGACAAGCACGACGACAAGAAGAAATCCAACAACCTTCTAAAGGACTGCCATGAGTTCCTCAAGCTCCACGAAGGCCTAGCCCAGATGGATCGCGACGCAATAAACCAGGGCTATGGAGCTGCCCCAGGCACTGTGGCTCATGGAGCACCTACACCGCCACCCGGGCCACCACCACCTACAGCTGCACCAGTCCAAAACAATGGAGGCGAGCCATACCCGCGAGCGCTGGGAAACATGGGGATGATCCAAAAAGGACGCCCATCAAATCAGGTGCAAAAATCAATCACTCGCCAAGTCATCTGGCAATGAGCTCTCCGCCCTCCACCACTGAGTACCTCAGTGGAAGTGAGTCCTGCATTACCTTTGACAAGAACGCTCATCCATGCCAAGTACCTCACCCAGGACACTGCCCCATGGTTCTCGAGGCACAAATTAGAGGCTTCTAGATGAGTCGCGTCTTCATGGACGGAGGAAGCGGCATCAACCTCATGTTCGCAAGTACCTTGCACGCCATGCAAGTTCCTCTGTCATGTATGGAAACTTCAGACACAACATTCTACTAGGGAAGGGCGTATACCCCCTGGGCAAGATCAGTCTGGACGTCATTTTCGGAATGCCGGCAAACTTCCGACGAGAGCGCATTGAATTCGAAGTTGTGGACTGGCCCTCGCAATACCACTGCATCCTCAGACGTGTCGCATTCGCAAGGTTCATGGCGGCACCACCCTATGGCGACCTGTAGATGAAGATGCTGGGCCCAAATGGCATTATCACAGTCAACGAAAGCTTGGAGAGGTCCGACAGCTGTGACAGGGAATTCAACAGAATCTCCCAATCCTTCGGCATGCAGGAGGAACTGGCGAGGCTGAAGGAGTCGACATACAATAGTCTACCACCTTTGAGCAAGCCAAGCTCACCTAACCAATCCTTCGACATGTCGATCCACACCAAGGCGGGCCAGGTCCACCCAACGGACCCGACCAAGACGGCCCTCATTGCCAACAACTTGAGTTCCACATAGGAACTCATGCTCGTCGAATTCCTCCGTGAGCGCTGAGAAATCTTCACCTGGTATCCAGCGGACATGCCAGGAGTTCCTAGGGAATTTGCTGAGCACTCACTCAATGTGAATCCTGAAGCAAGGCCAGTAAAACAGACAATACGTCGACTATCTAAACCAAGGGCAAAAGCGGTCATTATGGAAGTCAACACACTCCTCGACGCTAACTTCATACACGAGATCAAGGAAAGCACCTAGGTAGCAAACCCCGTGCTTGTTCCTAAAAAAGACACGGATATCCTGCGGATGTGCGTGGACTTCACCTTCTTGAACAAGCATTTTCTGAAGGATCACTTCCCGTTGCCACGGATCGACCGGATAGTCGACTCCACCACAGGATGCGAGCGCCTCTGCTTCCTCGATGCCTACTCAAGCTATCACCAGATTCGAATGAAGGAGGAGGACCAGGAGAAAACGGCGTTCATCATGCCCTTTGGCGTCTTCTGCTACACAACGATGCCCTTCGGGCTGAAAAACGCAGGGGCCACCTACCAACGGTGTATGCAGGCCTGCCTCAAGAGCCAGCTTGGCCGTAACATTCAAGTCTACGTTGACGACATCGTCGTCAAAACCAAGGAGGAAGCCTTGTTACTCGATGATCTCTACAAAACCTTCGACAACCTCGACCGCTACCGGATGAAGCTCAATCCGGACAAATGCGCCTTCGGCGTACCATCTGGGCAATTCCTCGGGTACCTCATCTCCATGAGGGGGATCGAGGCCAACCCGAAGAAAATAAAGGCCATACTGGCCATGGAGAAGCCGAAGAACGTAAAAGGCGTGCAACATCTAGCTGGGCGAATCATGGTGCTAAGTCGATTCATCAGTCGGATGGCGAAAAGGCGTTGCCCTTCTACCAACTCCTCCGCAAGGATGACAAATTCAAGTGGATAGACAAAGCAGAAGAGGCATTCTAGGATCTCAAGCATCTCTTGTCCACTTCGTCGGTGTTGGTGACACCTCAAGAAAAGGTGCCGTTGTTATTATACATCTCCGCCACCAACCAGGTGGTTAGCACTGTGCTCATAGTGGAACAAGCTGAAGAAAATAAAGTCCACGGGGTGCAACGCCTAGTCTACTACCTCAGCGAGGTGCTCACATCGACAAAGCAGAGGTACCTGCATTATCAGAAGCTGGCGTACGGCGTCTTCATGACAGCCAGGCGACTGTGCCACTACTTCCAGGAGCACCTGATCATTGTGTTGAACAACGCCCCGCTAGGGCACATCCTCAACAACCCAGATGCTACTAGACGGGACGCGCTTTGGGGGATAGAACTGTCTCCACAAGACATCACATACAAGAAGAGAGATGCGATCAAGTTGCAATTACTCCCGAACTTCCTCATGCACTAGATGGAAAACCAGCTCCCCGACAAGCTAGACATGTCCTATCTATGGAAAATGCACTTCGACGAATCCAAATGTAAAGAGGGAGCTGGCGCAGGTGTCATATTGACATCGCCACAGGGCGACAAGGTTAGACATATTCTACGAATGCAGTTCACAGCCTCCAACAATGAAGCTGCATACGAAGCCTTAATCCACGGGATGTGGATGGAAAAAGCTTGTGGCGCAAAGCAACTCGTCATCTATGACGACTCCAAACTCATGGTGAATCAAACCATGAACCAGTGCGATGCTCTGAGCGACAACATGATCGCCTACCGCGACCTCTACGACTCACTCGAAGGGGACTTTGATGGCTGCGAACTGTGGCACATCGGCCGCGAGAGCAGCGAAGAAGCAGATATACTCGCCAACATCGGCTCCACTTGCCCCTGTGCCACCTGGTGTATTTTTAGAGCGCATCTGCGAGCGCTCCATCAAGCTAAAGGCTCCAGAGCTTAAAGCCAGCACGTCAAAAGACTCGGGGGTTACGCCACCCAATGAGCCAAAGGCACTCGAGGACATGGATATAGATACGTGACTCGAAGGCCCCATGGAGGTCATGATGATCGAGCCATCCTGGACACAACCATACATCACATACTTGCTGAGAAAAAGGTTGCCAGATGACCCGACATATGCGCGTCATATAGCGCGACGATCCAAAGCTTTCGCCCTCATCAACGGCAAACTGTACAAACGTAGCATCACAGGAGTTCTTCAATGGTGTGTCTCAAATAGCGATGGAAGAGCCATCTTCCTCGATATACAAGAAGGAACTTGCGGCCACCACGCTGGCAGTCGCGCCCTCGTCGCCAAAGCTCTGCGAGCTGGATTCTACTGACCAGCGACAATGCATGATGCTAAGGAATCGTCCAGCGATGCAACACTTACCAACGATTCACGGATAAACCACACGCACCTGGCGCAAAACTCAGGCCAATACCCGTGGCCTGGCCCTTTGCGCAATGGGGACTCGACATGGTCGGAAAGCTGCACAAATCTTCACCTGGAGGATACGTCTACCTCCTTGTCGCAGTCAAAAAATTCATGAAGTGGATTGAGGCCATGCCGGTAACAAACCAATCAGGGGAAACAACCGTAAAATTCTCTGAGTCCATCGTCTTTCGGTTTGGGGTGCCACACAGCATCAGCACGGACAACAAAACGAGCTTCACCTCAAAAGAGTTCCAGGATTTCTGCTAAGACCTAGGAATCAACATCAGCTATGCCTCAGTGGCACATCCCCAGACCAACGGTCAAGTCGAAAAGGCCAACAGCCTCGTCTACAGCGGGATCAAGAAGAGACTCCTACGGCCACTCGAAAGAGCTGCTGGATGCTGGCCCGAGGAGTTACAGCCAGTACTATGGAGCCTGCGCATAACTCCAAATAGTGCCACATGCTATACTCCATTCTTCATGGTACATGGTGTCGAGGTGGTACTACCCGCAGAGGTGTGCTACAAAGCCCCACGGGTAGTAGCATACAACGAGGCAGAATCAACACTCGCTCTCGAAGACTCCGTCGATCTCCCCGATGAAGCACGCGAGATTGCAGCGGAAAGATCCACGATCTACCAGCAGAACCTCCGCAACTACCATAGTAGAAGGTTGCACCCCAGGTACTTCGTCGAAGGAGACCTGGTCCTGCGACTGAAGCAACAAGGGAACCTCAAGTTCGAGTCCCCTTATGAGGGACCTTGTGTGATTACTGAATTAATCCCAGGTGGCGCCTACCGCCTTAAATATATAGAAAGTGGAGTCGCATACTCCAATCCCTGGAACATCGTGCAGCTGCATCGTTTCTACCCCTAGATGTTTTTTCTTTACAAATAAAGCTATTCAGCTAGGCTACTTAGCCATACATTGTACCTCATGATATTCTACGAATAAATAAAGCTAAGTGCCCCCAACTTTATGTTTCTGTTTTACTTAAAATTATATCACTTGGGGGATGCGCCACCCTTTCCACCTCGTTACACGAATAGTGCGGTATCCTGAGTACCTAACGCACTATCAATCGACCCCTTGGTAAAATCAACCCAGCTGCAATGCACCTAATAGGTTGACAAGGTGCTAAGATGAATATATGTCAGGCTAACAAAAAGGAACTACAGAGTGCAAAATACTCAAAAAATATACAAGCTAGCAATCTTTTACATATAAACGGGTAACAAAAACACCCGTCACACTTATATGAACTTTACAACACCTATGCATCTATGTGCAGGGTCATGCTACTCTACTGACGTAAAAGGAGAACATTTGTACATTTTTCGAAGAACTCAATGATATCTTCGTCTGGCTGATCAACCGCCCGATAATGTGGCACCATGTTCCATGCCATCCCTTCTATCGGGGGCGGTGGTTCAATGGCAACAGCTGCGAAATCCATGTCAGGCCGATGTAGGCGAACAAGTACCAATGCATCCTTGGCACCCACAACTTGAAACTTCTTGAGTAAAGATAGCAACCTTGAAGGCACCGCATCCAAGGGGAATATCGCTTGGAAAATATGCTTGAGGCATGAATGCGACTTCTTCAAGTAAAGCAGCACCTGCGATGCATGATCCTGCAGCGTCGCCAATGCAACTGCATGATCACGATCAACCCAAAAATACCAACTAGCTTCCAGCTGCTCTTGGGTCAAGTAGTTCAGCCGAATGGCAACTCGATCCCTCTCATCTTGCGAGTGACGAGCACTAACAACTGCAAGAAGCAGTGCAAAGCGTAAAGACAAAGTGCCGCTATGAATGGCTAAGAAAGGATAAGAAGCTAGAAGAACTAACACTTAAATTGCTCATTCAACTGAGCCACCTCGCCCAGAAGGTACTTCTCGCGTGCACTGTGATTTTTCATCCTTTGACTTGCACACGTCCATGCTACCACGAATCACGGGAATCTCTCGCTCCAAATATTTTATGCAGCCACGCAATCGAGACAGCAGCGACAGCTCCTCCACCTTTGAATGTGGTTGCGCCATAGGTTCATCGGTGGGGGGTGAGTCGTACGGACGACTCGAAGGACCCTATTACAAGCAGAGTAAGAAGCAAATAAGACCAACTGGTCATAAATCAATGCCAGCAGAAGAAACATCAAGGTTTAGCAAGTCTTAAAAGGGGTACCCCCACAAGGTACAATTCAAAAGGGAAAACCTAGACTATTACAAAAAGGTGATTCGAAAGCAGACTATAGCTAGGCGTTGGCACTCGGGGGCTTCCTTGAGTCTGTGGTAGTCTCTAACGCCGTAGTCTTCTCGACTACATCCTCTAATGCCGTGATTTTCACCGTCTTCAACCGCCCCAGCTCCGCCGAATACTTGGCGAGTGTTTCAATGACCCGAGGCCCATATTTATTACAACTAGTGGCAAAGGGAGCAAACACTACCTACTGGCCAGCCACAGTGACCGGCATCACCGAGGAGATCCTGCTGGGGTTCAGATCAACGTCGTGAGCTTGCACCATGGCAAGTCCCATGGTTTCTCCAACCCCCATTTGGGCATTCTTGAAGTCCATGGGCACGCCTCTATCAAAGGACTCCACAAAGCCATCGAGATCCTCGATCAGCTTGGCCTTGGGGACCATCTCCTCTCGAATACGCCCAAGCACGCCCATGTCCTTCTCAAGTGAGTCCTTGACGGAGACACTGCGGTCTTCGACTGCAGCCATGGCACCGACCAAAGAATCTGAGCGGGCCAAAGCCTGGGCGTCGAAGTGCACACCAGCAGCATCTACAGAAGAGGCGCATCAACATAACAACATACAAGCAATGCATATAGGAAACAAAATGATGCAACATCATACCTAAAAGTGCCTTAGCAATAGAGAAAAGTTGTTCAGTGAATGCCTTTTTTGTCAGTTGTGGCGGAACGCAAGTTTTCCTCGCACTTCTTTGACTCCTCAAGAGCTTCTAGTGCTTTGTGATGTCTACGCACTTCTATTCTTGTAGACAGTTGTTGGGCCTCCAAGTGCAGAGGTTTGTAGAACAGCAGCAAGTTTTCCCTTAAGTGGATCACCCAAGGTTTATCGAACTCAGGGAGGAAGTGGTCAAAGTTATCCCCTCTCAAGCAACCCTGTAATCAAGATACAAGAAGTCTCTTGTGTCCCCAACACACCCAATACACTTGTCAGGTGTATAGGTGCACTAGTTCGGCGAAGAGATAGTGAAATACGAGTGGTATAGATAATTATAAGTGGTAATGGTGATAGAGAATAGCTTGATGGCGTGGAAAAGACTAAAGTAAAACTGAAATAAAGATTGAAGCAAGCAAACATGTAATAGATCTAATAGAAAACGGTGTTTCAGTGCTTAGAAACAAGGCCTAGGGATCATACTTTCACTAGTGAACACTCTCATATAAATATATTCTCTTCATGATACTACTCTTAACTACTCTCCGGTTGGAGACTCTAATCAACGGTAGGGCTATAACAGCACACCTCAAAGTTCATCTTTCCCATCTAGAAAACCCCACACTGTCACCTTGAGTATTAGATGAGTCCAGCAAACACCACAATTTCATAAAGACATCCAACTACAAATATAACTCATAACAAGTATTTGTAATCTCTAGCCTAAGTGCCACCATGGTGTGCACGCTGTCACTTTCACACACATGGGGAGAGCAGAGATCTATTAAAGCACTTGAGTAGCAAGGTAGATCTACTTGATTACAAAGATCATGATCACAATATGATCATGCATAGAGAGAGAAATCAACACATAGCTACCGGTAGAACCCTTAGCCTCGAGAGAGAACTACTCCCTCCTCATCACGGGAATCAACAACGGTGATGGAGATGGCGGTGGAGATCGATGGAGATGGCTCCGGGGGCACTTCCCCGTCCCGGCAGGGTGCCAGAACAGAGACTTTCTGACCCTCGAATCTCCCCTTCGGTGGCGGTGACGCTGCGGAACTTTTCGTGGCTAGATGATTGACGATTTAGGGTTTTGGTATCGGGAGGCTCTTATAGGCGAAGGAGGCAAGGTCGATGAGGCCGTGGTGCCCACCATGCCTCGGGCGTCTGCGGCTGGCCGCGCCAGGGGTGTGGCCACCCTGTGGCCTCCTTCGTGTCTCCTTCTGGCTCCGTGAATCTTCCGGGAAAATATCAACTTTGGCTTTTGTCTAGTCCAATTCCGAGAATATTGATTTTTTGACTTTCCTAGAACCAAAAACAACAGAAAACTGGCAACTGGCACTGTGGCATCTTGTTAATAGGTTAGTCCAAGAAATCATATGAAAAGTACTCCAAAGTTGGAACAAAACACAAGAAAGTAGATAAAACCAAGCATGGAACATCAAAAATTATAGATACATTTGCAATGTATCAACATCCCCAAGCTTAACTCCTGCTCGTCCTCGAGTAGGTAAGTGATAAAAAGAAAGAATAATTTTTGAGATGACATGCACCATCATAAACTTGATCAAAGTACTTGCAAAACATTCAAAGCTGGGATCATAGTACTTCAATCATAACATGAAAGACAAAGTTCTAGCAATAAGACAAAGAAACTATGATGCAACATGAAAAGGCACAAACAAAAGATTCATGAATAACAATGCTTTGCAAGACGTTTGTTTGTTTCACATAAAGAAAACATAGCATAATAGCATTCATCTTGTCCCTCATAGAGTAGCAAATATAAATGCATAGGACACCTTCAAAGTTCATAAGAGTAACCAGATACAAATAGTTTAAAACAAGCAATATCAACTTATACATCAATCAACTAGTCTTGGGACAACGCACATAGAACTAAGAATGGCCACTATGCTCTCAAAGTAGGTGCATAAAGATAGAAGGTGGAGACTCAATATAATGGTGGAAGAAAGGCCTTCATAGAAGGAAGTAGGGATTCAAGTCTCATAACGAGCTTCCAAAAATTATGGTACTTATAGCTTTCAGCTCTCATTGCCCCTATAATAAGCATCTTGAAGGTGATTAAGGTTAAAGTGACACAACTAAGAGGATATGCTTGACAAGTTATAAACCGAAATCTCATGCCCCTTACTTACGAAGACCGATCATCATGCTACTCAACTTCAGTCACGAGTAAGCTCTTGTCATTGTAAGTACATGTGTATCATTAAGAACCGCCAACAGGGTACCCCTTGCACATGATACAGGAGCATTCCTATAATCAAAATGACAAGGCAAGCAGACAATGAGCATCTCAGCGATCTTTTTATTTGCTATTTGCATAGGTTTTTATTGAGGATGCTTCATAGAGTGCTCATTATGGTGATGCTGCAAGTTTCCACCATGATTAGGCATGGCTTAGGCTAGCGGCCCAGGCGTTTCTCTAACACACATACAAACTCCATGATCTTACAAGTTCCACTTTTATTTCACACCGCCGGGATCCGTAAGCAAAAGAACATGATATCAACGGGGTACAAAGTACAAGTGCAATGTTGAAAGCGTTCCCCATGAAACATGGTTCTGCTAATTTCAACTTATAAAGCGCAAGCATATATGCAACAAAGAAGGACCCAATGGTTCAAGTTTATTAAGGGCAAGAAAAGTAAAGTGTGCCATCAAGTTCGTGAGAGCTTTAATCACTAGTTTTCTCATAATAAGTTTAATTTGGAAGGTAAACAAAAGCATGAATATACTTGGAATAGCATATGCTAATAGGTAGGTATGGTGGACTCTTTGAAATAACTTGGTTTAGGGAGTTGGATGCATGAGTGGAACTCATACTTGGTTGTGGAGGCTAGCAAAAGACTGGGTGCGACCAACTAAGAGAGCAATAATGGCCATAATCATGTAGAGCGACAAAACATCATTGATAAAAGCATAAAGTGATACTACAAGTTGAAAACTAAAGGATCATAAAGGCTATGGTGACTTCAGATAGTCATACATGGTGTGAGCATGCGCCAAGTCAACCCAAATAAAGCATCAAAGGAGAATACCACTATACTATGCTTTAATATGCTAAAACAACGCATGATTCATCCAAGGCACATTAAGCAATCTCAATTGTTATAACAAGTCATGCTACCGCAAAGAATACTAAGCATAAAGCCAAAACAATATCAAGCATGGCATGACAAAGCATAGGCCACAGTCAAAAACAAGCTCTCTTTACCACTTAAGCATGAGCTTTCCTACTCTTTTCCACCAAACCAAACTATTTGAAAACCAATGTATGAAAGAGGGCGTCCAACCAATTTATTCAGCAAACTAAGCAAACTAAAAACCAAAATGAAAACAAAAAAGAAGACGCTCCAAGAAAAACACAACTATGCATGAAACAATAAAAATGAAGCGTTTGGAAGAAACCTGGGATTTTTATTGATGAAGAAGGGGATACCCTGGGCATCCCCAAGCTTTGACGCTTGTACTTCTTGGATATTTCTTGGGGTGACATGCGTGGCATCCCCAAGCTTGAGCTTTAGTCCATCCTTCATTTCATTACTCATTCCTTCCATACACCTGAAATTTTTCCTTCATACAAAACTTCACACAATCTTTATTAGCAACATTAGTGCACTCAAGATAAATAAGTCTTAAGGTTTAGTTCTAACACCAAATAAACTTCCATTATAACACTAGCTACTGTAGCAATTCCCTTAAAAAGCTCAATTCCCCAAAAGAACTCAAAAAGGAACCAAAAAGAAGCAAAAGCAGAAAATGGAAGAAATCTATCAAAACAGACCAGTAGGTAAATACGAATTTTTTCGAAGACCTTCTGTTGCTCAAATAAAAAAGTGTTGAACTAAAGAAAATTACATAACAACCTGGGGCAGAAACACAAAATTCACGCCTCAAAAAGACGTTCAGAGATTTTACATGAATTTTTACGGTGAAGCATAGAAATCTGTTTCGGAACAGCAAATTCCCAATCATTACTTCTCTCTCATTAGAGGTTACTCTTGGCATAAAAAGCAAATAAATAGGATAAGGAGTGGTTATTACTGAGATAATAACTTCCAAGACTCATCTAAAACTCTTGGGTTATCTCCCAATAAGTACTTTTCTTTAACGCCTTTAAGTTAGGCATGATAGTTTGAGAAGATGCTCACATAAGAAATATGAATTGAAGTAAAAGAGAGCATCAAGAAGCAAAATCAAAGAACATTTAAGTCTAACCCACTTCCTATGCATAGGAATCTTGTAAATAAACAAGTCATGAAAGCACAAAGCAACGAGCATAGGAAAGCAAAACAAGTGCAACTTCAAGACTTTCAACATAAAGAGGCGAAACTTAATATTATTGAGATGCATAAAACCATGTTTCCCTCTCTCATAATAACTTTCAGTGCATCATGAATGAAATTAACAATATAACTATCACAAGAAACATTCTTATCATGAGCCACATGCATAAAAGAATTAATACTATCCACATAAACATAGTCATTCTTATTGATTGTAGTGGGAGCAAATTCAACAAAATAGCTATCATTATTATTTTCATCACCATAATCATCAAATATAGGAGGCATATTGTAGTCATAATTAATTGCCTCCTCAATAGTAGGTGGACTGAAAATATCATATTCATCATTGTAATCATCATATATTGGAGGTTTTGTATCATCATAAGAAATAGAATAGCTATCTTCCAAAGCTGGGGAACTAAAAAGATCATTCTCATAAAAACTAGCTTCCCCTAGCTTAGACTTTTCCATAGCATTAGCAATAATGGTGTCCAAAGAATTCATACTAACAACATTGTTATTAGCATGCAAATAAAGTTCCATAGGTTTTTTAATTTTCTCTTCAAACACTTCATGTCCTAACTCAAGATAAATACTACAAAGCTCTCTAATTTTTTTGGTTTTTTCCATTAAGCCTAACTAGTGAAAACAAGAAACAAAAAGACAAAATTGCAGAATCTAAAGGAAATAACTTCGAGCACTCACACCGGAGGATGTGAGTACCTTTTACCTTACCTCCCCGGCAACAGCGCAAGAAAATAGGCGTTTTCTGTGGGAGGTTCTTCTTCTTTAGTCCTCCGGTGTGAATACCTTTTACCTTACCTCCCTGGCAACGGCGCCAGAAAATAGCTTGATGTCTACGCACTTCTATTCTTGTATATAGTTGTTGGGCCTCCAAGTGTAGAGGTTTGTAGAACAGCAACAAGTTTTACCTTAAGTGGATCACCCAAGGTTTATCGAACTCAGGGAGGAAGTGGTCAAAGGTATCCCCTCTCAAGCAACCCTGCAATCAAGATACAAGAAGTCTCTTGTGTCCCCAACACACCCAATACACTTGTCAGGTGTATAGGTGCACTAGTTCGGCGAAGAGATAGTGAAATACGAGTGGTATAGATAATTATAAGTGGTAATGGTGATAGAGAATAGCTTGATGGCGTGGAAAAGACTAAAGTAAAACTGAAATAAAGATAGAAGCAAGCAAACATGTAATAGATCTAATAGAAAACGGTGTTTCAGTGCTTAGAAACAAGGCCTAGGGATCATACTTTCACTAGTGAACACTCTCATATAAATATATTCTCTTCATGATACTACTCTTAACTACTCTCCGGTTGGAGACTCTAATCAACGGTAGGGCTATAACAGCACACCTCAAAGTTCATCTTTCCCATCTAGAAAACCCCACACTGTCACCTTGAGTATTAGATGAGTCCAGCAAACACCACAATTTCATAAAGACATCCAACTCCAAATATAACTCATAACAAGTATTTGTAATCTCTAGCCTAAGTGCCACCATGGTGTGCACGCTGTCACTTTCACACACATGGGGAGAGCAGAGATCTATTAAAGCACTTGAGTAGCAAGGTAGATCTATTTGATTACAAAGCTCATGATCACAATATGATCATGCATAGAGAGAGAAATCAACACATAGCTACCGGTAGAACCCTTAGCCTCGAGAGAGAACTACTCCCTCCTCATCACGGGAATCAACAACGGTGATGGAGATGGCGGCGGAGATCGATGGAGATGGCTCCGGGGGCACTTCCCCGTCGGCAGGTGCCGTAACGAGACTTTCGTCCCGAATATCCCCTTCGGTGGCGGCGACGCTGCGGAACTTTTCGTGGCTAGATGATTGACGATTTAGGGTTTTGGTATCGGGAGGCTCTTATAGGCGAAGGAGGCAAGGTCGATAGCCGGCCAGGGTGCCCACACCATGCCCTGGCGCGTCCTGCGTGGCCCGCGCCAAGGGGTGGTGTGGCCACCCTGTGGCCCCCTTCGTGTCTCCTTCTGGCTCCGTGAATCTTCCAGGAAAATATCAACTTTGGCTTTTGTCTGGTCCAATTCCGAGAATATTGATTTTCTGACTTTCCTAGAACCAAAAACAGCAGAAAACAGGCAACTGGCACTGTGGCATCTTGTTAATAGGTTAGTCCAAGAAATCATATGAAAAGTAATCCAAAGTTGGAACAAAACACAAGAAAGTAGATAAAACCAAGCATGGGACATCAAAAATTATAGATACATTTGCAATGTATCACTTTGTCGCGTTTTTTCTCTGCCGCAGCAAGACCCTTCTCAAGGGATTATACGCGACGAAGAAGGTAATTATGCTCACCTACAAAGGATAAATGGAAAAACTTGAGCTCACCAGCCTCTACACAAGCAGAACGGAGAAAACGTATAAAACTAACCTTCAAAGGCACGATGGCGGGTTTGCAGCGAAGCATGCTGACAACCCAAGGAAATGATCTGCTCGGCGAGGCGAGTAGATTCCTTCAAGATAGGCTACAAAAAGAAAAAGCATGAGCATTAACCCAAATTCGACTGCCAGCGACAAGAAAAAACTCACGTGTTCCTCCAGGGACTCTGAAGTTTCCTTCAGAATCGACGTCCGGGCAACCATCTGGTGCCCCCAGCATGGGGGGAACTCAAAGAATTTGCACCGGGGTGGGCCGCCACCGGAGGAGAAGGATATCATGTCGCCATCTCCTTGTCTTTGGAGTCCACGACTCCAGTCTCATTGATAAAGCGACAGTCATCGGATGATGATGACGCTGTTTGACTGCAAAAATATCTAGAACTCCCTCAGAAGAATAGTTTTCAGGAGAACAAGGCAAACTCGCAAGAATATAAAAACATACCCATCAAAATTGTCGAGGTTGAAGGAGTCCTCAGATGCCTCCTTCGGTATTCTCAACTTATTCCGCGAAGAAGGAGCCATGGCGCGCATAGGAACGGCGGGGATCGGCTCCTATACTACAGTAGGAGGACCCTCCGACATCGTCAGCGATGAGGCATCCGAGTCCTTTCTTCGGAAGCTCTTGTGAGTCTCGCCAAACTCGAGGGCTTCGCGTTCCTCCTCCACGGGGACAGTGGAACCCGACTCGTCCTCTTCTTCGGCTTCACGAGGAATCACTCCCTCGGGCTGAGGAGACAACATAGTGGTCACCTTCCAATCCGGAAACCAGGACCAAACATCAGTATAAAAGACACCCAACAGGCAATCGAAAAACAAGAAGAACTTTAAGAGAAATCCACCTTAGGTGGAGGATGACTCGCACAGAAGGGAGGCATGACTAAGTCACCCAGGAGTTCCTCCTTGGCGATGTGCTTGGTCAGCAGTGGAAACCTCCTGTCTACTTTTCCCGAAGAGATGCCCTCTCGCGATATGCGAGTCACATCGTCAGCACCAGTCCAGCAGCACGTTGGATGCACCCTATCCTGCAACGGCTACACTCGACGGTGCATCCAAGTGCAAATGAGATCTGCGCCGCCTATCTCCTTGCCTATGTGGTGTTCAAGGTCACAGACATGCTGGTACAGAGTCTCTGTTTCCTCGGCTTTCACGGGCATCACAGTGTTCTTCATGACCTCCTTCTCTTGCATGCTACCACCGAATCAAAAGGCACGAGTGCATAGTGTTCTTCATCAACCTTCTGGTCGCGAATGTAGAACCACTTCTCCCTCCACCCTTGGACAGACGCATTGAAGTTAATGGAAAAATATGTGACATTGGAGTCGACATGGATCCTGCAGCCTCCTATATCGTAAACTACCGACTTAGAGCCTGACTAGCGTTTGAGTTTGAAAAGATTTTTTAAGAGACCAAAGTGGCTTGATTCCGAGCCAACACTCGCAGAGGGTAATGAAGCAAGCGATATGAAGGATGGAGTTCGGGGTTAGCTGGTCCAGCTGGAGCCCATAGAAGCAGAGAAACCCCCTCACAAACTTGTTAAGGGGAGAGAAAGACCGCGAATGATAAACACGAGGAACATCACCCGAAATCTGGCGGGGGACTAGGGATTACCTCATCGCCAGGAATTCGACTGTCATCTTCTGTAGCAGGGAGCGCACCATCGTGGCGCTGGGTGAAGATCTCTATGCCCTTGATGGTGGCTGGCTGCCACGACCCATTCGTGACGTGCGTGCCTAGGCCTTTCTTCTTTCCAGCCGTGGCGGCAGCGCTGGTGCCCATGGTGGCAGCGCCCTTCTTCTTGGCCACAACAGTGGCGGCCGCAGATCCAGTGGCGCTTGCGGTGGGAGCACAGAAAGTAGCTAGGAAAAGTGCGAAGACCATCCAGCGTCGCAAGAGGGTGCTATTGGGGATATACTTTCCGGGTATCCTCACAGTTCCTCACTGACCAGGGTGGCCTACTTCGGGTTAGAGCTCTGCTTCACGGGCGGCCCAGTCAGGGAGAAGAGACGGAGTCCAGTCCGGCTACGGGAAGGCCTAGAAGACTTACCGACATAGGCCCATAGTGTTACTTGTAGTTCAAGATGTACTCTATAACCGACTCTTAGTCGTATCTGGATAGATCTCTCCTGTAAACCCTAGGTCGGATATCTATATAAGCCGTCCTAGGGAGAGCCTTTAGGGAAACTACCACCAGACAATAGTCTACAACCTCAACTCACACAGGCGAAACCCTTGTAACCCATATTCTGGCTCTGCCGTATTACTGGATTGCTAGCAGGAGTAGGATCCATCCAAAGCCGGCAGATTCGAACCTGGGTAAACTTGTGTGCTAACCGTCCCGGAAAACCATACGTCTCACACCCCTCTCTTCCACACGCCTCGAGGACCCCCTCATGGCGTACTTGTCATCAATCCGATGATAGTTGGCGCCCACCGTGGGGCAAGTGAGCTTTGGATCTGCGTTCCGAGCGGAATCTGCAAGAATCGGAATCGGCGAGACTATTCGCGTTGGTCACATCCTCTACGCCAGTGACGTCCCTCTCATCGTCCTAGACAAGACATGGATTCCGGCTAGGGTGGCCGTGACCACCTACACGATCATGTCTTTCGGTAAGATCGATGTTTACATCGGTTTCGCTGAACCTGCCCCACCCACCCCATCGGTGATGATAGAGGCAGAAGAAATTTCTGGGCCCCCTCTGTCCGCGGAGGCGGGAGAGTTCCGGATCTTAGAAAACCCTAATCCCACCCAGCCCGCACCAGTTGCAGAGATAGTGGAGAAAGCTGAACCTGAGGCAGATCTCGCGGTACATGTCGGATCTGGAGTGGATCTCCCTAGAGAGTATGAATCTCAGATCGATCCACCTGCGGAGGTCGAAAACTAGGAAAAGCAAGAACATAACTCTGGTTGCGGCTCTGATGACGCCGGGACGGACATGCCCTTCCTGAGATACACATTAAGACGCATGATAATGCAAAACTCAGGTGTAGATGCAATCCTCGAGACCATCAGGCGTTTCGACAAAGCCTACTATGAAGACCGTAGTTATCTCAGGAGGAGCATATCGCACTTTGTCGGATATGTGGGTTCCGGATCCAGCTCTGTCGTTGCTAGAGAGAACACCGACTCAGTTCTGGAGGCGATCGGAACAAACACCAACTTACCCGCATCCTCGGATAACTTGATGACGTCGGCGGATTTCCGAAAGTTCTCCGCGGAGTATGAAGAGGAGTATAACTCCAAAACTGCAGAGGAAGGAGAAGCCATGGATGAAGAATCCAGGGAAAACTCTCCCAAAGCGTAGGATGACATGGATGTCGGAGATAATCCCGAGATCCAGAAGTCCGAAAGTACCGATCAGAGCTTGACTCCGGGAAATGGACCCAAGGCCGTCTTTGCTACCGGCGCTGTCAAGAAGGCAAAGAAGAAGAACAAGAAGAACAAGACCCTGGCAAAAGACCCTACGGCAGAGGAGGTGATTGCCGAGGAATATGAGGAAGACTCAGATTGAGAACTTATCCTAGATGAGCCCAAAGAATAGTCGGTGGATGGACACGTGATCACTGAAGGCGCACGTAAACTCATCGATGCTGCATTAACCACACCTATTCCTACAGCTACAGAACTTACTGCTGAAGAGCTGGACGAAAGGGCCCAGGCCCTAGAAGCGCGTCGCCAAGTACTCCTCGATGAAGCCAAAAACCTTGAGGAAGAAAAGAAACACATGGCAACTGCGGAGAAGTACAACTCTAGGCAACATCAGAATACCAGGAAACGTCATACTCACGACGATCAATTCCCGTAGATTCACAAAGTCCTCTTTGGAGGAGAACATGGGATGCCTCGACGCGACAGCAACGGGGATTGGGTATATCCAACACCAGTGCCAAACACCGTTGCGGCTCGAGCAATCCTATCTGCTAATCCAGGACCAGAGCAGATCCGATTAGGCATTAAACTACTCAACAAGGGTCTGGAGCAGCAAAAGGTCGCCCTGTCCGGAAGCCAAAAACTGGTCTCCCATTTTGACCAATTCGCACAGATCCAGCCTGGAATGATGTAAGACCCCAACGTGTTCCGGAACAGCATCATCATTCCAACCGCCGGGAAGACAACTACTCAAGAACCGGATCTTCAAGACAACACCACAAAGCTGCACGTGACTGGCGTAATGTTACCCCAGTTGCGGAGCAAGAGGCAATCGCTTCACTGAATCCGAAGAATCCTTCCTGGCGAGAATCGAAGGATCGCAGGGAAGAAGATAAAGAGAAACGTCAGGAGGATGACCGACAAAGAATGCCACCTCCTAGACATGCAAGCCATCTAGCTGACGGGCGAGGGAATGACAGACATCATGCCGAGTCAAACCGACAAGGGGCTTGTCATAATGAAGATCCTCCCCGGAACCGGAATAATGACGCTCCGAATGGAGGCCGGCGATCAGCCAGAAACAACCCAGCTGCTCCACCCTCTCCATAAGTAGCCATCACAACGGTTCCCAAGGAGGCCAAGGAGGGCGTCATGGTGGGAGAGGTGGTGGCAGAAGCCGAAGTCCGGCTCCAAGGCACCATAGCCGCAGCCGTCATCCGGGACGATCTTAATCCCCAAGTGACGCAAGGCACATGATCAATTCCAACATAGAGGCGCGGCGCTACGAAAACGATGATATATACATGGGCCCAAAGTGCTTCGGACCACGCATAATAGCTACAAAATTCCCGGAAGGATTTGCTATCTCAAGACATATTCAAGCCTACGAAGGTATAGCTCGGCCAGATACTTAGCTCCATGATTTTTTCTAGGCTTGGTGTATCAGCAAAGGCAGAAATAGCCTGGTCGCAACACGATATCTCCCACTCATGTTGCGGAAGACGGCACGATCTTGGCTCAATGAACTTCTGGAGAACGCCATCCACAATTGGTATGATATGCAAAGTGCGTTCTTTCGGAATTTCGAAGGCACATATCGGAGGCCCTGTACGGTAGGAGACCTACAACGTTACACCCAGAAAGCCGGAGAAACTTGCCAGGACTATCTCGGACGACGGATCGACACCAAGAACTCATGTGAAGGAGTAAATGACCAAACTATGATTGAAGCTTTCATTGCACGACTCCCAATTGGTTTACTACGTCATCGCTTGAACTGTGACAAGGTCACTGACTAAGGAGAAATGATAGAAACAGCGAGCAAGTATGCAGATGCTCACGACAACGCAGAGGGATTACTTAACGCCCTAGTTGTGCCACAGTCGGAAAAACAACCAAAGAAGCAGGCTCAGAAGCGCAAGAACACCTCGGAAGAAAAATCCAACACGGAAACGGCAGTGGTCACTGCTACTTTCGGGTCTGGAGGATGAGGAGGGCGTGGCGGTGGCCGTGGACACGGTCGTGGGATATCAAGAGTCCAGGGTAGAGGAGACCAACAACCTAGTAAAACCTACTCTTTGGCCGACATTGCCAATAACCCATGCGTGCATCACTTAGATGCCAATGGGGGCTCGTCCCACACAAATGTCGAGTGTCATTTCAATGACGACATCAAGAAAGACGATATCGCGGGCTACAGGGCCAAGTGGAAGAAGGGAAAGAAGAATCCCGAAAAATAAAAAGAGACCAAGGATGATTCTGACATGGAGGAAGCCGACGCTTCAAATCCCAAGTCGGAAGGGAAAAAGAATTTCCCGACAAAGAAGGACACTTACGTCACTTTGCTCGGATCTCAACCAACAAAGGTCAAGAAAGTAGTTCTACATGAGCTCAACGCAACAGTTCCGGCTGTCCCTCAGGTCCTGGACTAGTCGGAAGTGGCAATCACCTTTGACCGTGTTGATCATCCGCCTAAGTTGCACAGGCGAGGAAAATATGCCTTGGTCGTCAATCCACTTATTGACGGCTATGGTTTCTCCAAGACTCTCAGGGATGGCGGCAGTAGCATTAACATTCTGTATGTCGAAATGCTACGCCGGATGAAGATCTCGGAAACCCAACTGAACTACAGCTCTATGATCTTTCACGGAGTTGTCCCGGGAAGACAAGCAAATTCCCTAGGGGAAATCACTTTGGATGTTACCTTGGGAAATCCAAAGAACTATCAGACGGAAGCACTTTCCTTCGAAGTGGTCCTATTCGAGAGCGCTTACCACGCTATATTCGGACGTCCGACTTATTGGGTTGTTATGGCTCGTCCGTGTTACATTTACAATATGATGAAAATTCCAGGTCCCAATGGCGTGATCACCATCAGGGGAGACCCGAAGAAAGCACGAGAGTGCGAGGATGGAAATGACGCCTTTGCTGAAGCCGTGATGCATGCCCAGGAGTACCAGGAGATCGAGAAGAGCATAGATCCGTCCGAGATGCCTGCAACGAAGAAGGAGGTGACAAAGCTGAATCCGGAGTTCAAGGCATCAGAAGAGACGAAGAAGACGCTGTTGAAGGATGATGACCCCTCCAAGGTGACCCAGATAAGCCTAGGCCTAGATAGCGCATAGGAAAGTGCGCTCGTCAAGTTCCTCCAAGTAAATCAAGATATCTTTGCATGGCAGCCATCTGACATGACCGGAGTACCTAGGGAACTTGCCGAGCACTCTTTAAATGTACACCCGAGCGCTAAACCCGTCAAACAGTCCCTACGATGTTTTGGCGATGAAAAGTGTAAGGCAATAGCTAAGGAACTAGCACGGCTCGAGTAAGCCGGATTCATAGAAGAGGTCATCCACACAGAGTGGTCGACCAATCTTGTAATGGTCCCTAAAAAGGACACCACTGATTTAAGGATGTGTGTTGATTATACTGCCTTGAACAAGGTTTGTCCTAAAGATCTATTCGGTCTGCTTAGGATTGATCAAGTTATCGATTCTACGGTAGGCTCGGAACTTCTATGTTTTCTCAACGCATATTCCGGTTATCACCAAATTCGGATGAAGGAATCTGACAAAGTCAAAACTTCATTCATAACCCCCTTTGGAACCTTCTGTTTTATAACGATGCCCTTTGGGATGAAGAAAGCAGGAGCTACGTACCAACACAGAATGCAGTGTTGCCTCCACGATCAAATCGGACGCAATGTACATGCATATGTGGATGATATTGCGGTAATGTCCAAAAAGAAGGAAACCTTGATTTCCGACTAGGAGGAAACGTTCGCCAATCTACGAAAATACAACATAATGCTTAACTCGAAGAAATGCTTCTTTGGAATCCCAACCGGAAAATTGTTAGGTTTTATCGTGTCTCAAAGAGGCATAGAGGTAAACCGAGACAAAATCAAGGCTATACTCAATATTTCTAGGCCAACCCGCCTGAAGGACGTACAAAGACTAACTGGTTGCATCGCTGCAGTTAGTCGGTTTGTAAGCCGGCTCGGTGAAAGAGTCGCACCACTATACAAACTCCTGAAAAGAACCAAGAATTTTGTGTGGACCGACGAAGCTGAAGCTGCACTGCAAGACCCGAAATCAGTACTCTCATCTGCTCCCATCCTTGCAGCACCGGAACCACAGGAACCGATGTTGCTCTATCTTGCTGTGACAAACAAAGTCGTTAGTATCGTCATGGTGGTGGAGAGACCGGAGGAAAATTAGGAACACTTGGTGTAGCGTCCGACTTACTATCTCAGCGAGGTCTTAATAGAATCAAAGCGGTGGTATTCGCACTATCAAAAGCTAGCTTACGGTGTGTTCTTAGCATCTCGTAAGTTACAACATTATTTTCAAGAACAACCAATTACCATGGTGAGCACAACTCCCATGAGAGATATAATCAACAATAGTGATGCCATAGGACGCGTCGCCAAACGGGGCTTAGAGCTTTCAGCTTTCGATATTGAGTACAAGCCTCGTACAGCAATCAAATCCCAAATCCTCGCTGACTTTGTCACTGATTGGATAGAGACAACGGAGAGTATGACCCTACCAGAGTCAGAATACTGGACCTTGCATTTTGACAGGTCTAAAGCGCTCGGGGGCTGGCGTGGTGCTCAAATCACCCCAAGGCGATAAACTTTCCTATGTATTGCAGATACACTTCACGGCAACAAATAACATTGCCGAATATGAAGCACTACTGCATGGAATTCAGATTGCTAAGGATTTCGGCATCCGACGATTAATGTGTTATGGATATTCGGATCTTGTTGCACAACTTGTATCAAATATCTGTAAGGAAAATAAGCACATGGCAGCATATAGGGCTGTCGTGGATGAACTATCTAAATCATTTGAAGGATTTGAAGTTCAACACATCCCTTGAACAGAAAATGAGGAAGCAGATGCACTAACTCGAATAGGCTCTGCCAGGAAAAAGGTCCCGGATGGTGCTTTTTTAGAGCACCTCAAAGTTCCCTCTATAAAAGGAGTAGATGAGGAATATCCGACCAAATCCGACTCACCTTTAGTAGTAGTTCAGGCTGTGATTTCCAGCTGGACTCAACCCTATCTTAATTTCTAGATAGATGGAAAATTACCCGAAGACGAAGTTCTGAGCCGACAAATCGTCCACTAAGCAAAAGCCTATACTATAATTAGTGGTGAGCTCTATAAGCGGAGTGCGTCTGGGGTCTTTCAGCGCTGTGTATCTCCAGAAGAAGGAGTGGAAATCTTGCGAGAAATCCATGAAGGCGAGTGTGGTCACCATGCTGCAGCCAAATCTTTAGTGGCAAAAGCTTTCCGACACGGTTATTTCTGGCTTACAGCCAAGGCAGATGCCGAACGGCTGGTCAAGACGTGCAAGGGCTGCCAAAAGTACGCCAAACAAGCTCACGTTCTGGCTGATCAGCTGCGAACAATACCTATAACATGGCCTTTCGCAGTCTGGGGGCTTGACATGGTAGGACCGTTTAAACGGGCTCCAAGTGGATTTACACACCTCTTAGTGGTGGTGGATAAATTTACCAAATGGATTGAGGCTAAAAACCCGTCACTAGTTGTGATGGAGCAACAACCAGAAGATTTGTTGAGGATGTTATAATCTGATATGGTTATCCACATAGCATTATCACGGACAATGGGAGTAACTTTTCTATGGGAGAGCTTGCCGAATTCTGCAATAAACAAAATATCCGGCTTGATATTGCGTCAGTCACACATCCACAAGATAATGGACAAGTCGAAAGAGCAAATGGTTTAATCTTGCAGGGCCTAAAACCGAGACTCGAAGCACCACTGCGACGTGCTGTGGGGGCTTGGGCAGAGGAATTACCTTCTATAATATGGAGTTTGTGAACAACTCCAAACAGGTCAACTGGATACACACCTTTCTTCTTGGTCTATGGCGCAAAAGCAGTTCTTCCTAGTGATTTAATTCACACTTCTCCTAGACTGGCCGTGTATATTAAAGAGGATGCCCGAAATTTCTCGACAAAATGATCTTGACTTAGTCGAAGAAGTTCACATCGTTGCTGAGATGAGATCAACAGCCTATTAGCAGAAGTTACGCAAGTATCATAGCCAGAGAGTAAGAAACCAGTCTTTTAATAAGGGTGATTTGGTTCTCCGGCTTGTGCAGCAAAGAAAGCACAAACTTTCCCAGTATGGGAAGGGCCATTTTTAGTTAGTCGAGTATTGCACAATGGTTCATACTACCTAACTGATATGTGGCCAGTCAAAGAAAGACCTGCTACTAAGAAGAGAAAGAGAGTTGGAGGCAGTACAAATCTAGATGAATTAGGCAGACCATGGAATATTTCTCAGCTACGTCCCTTTTATTCTTAGTTTATTTTTCTTTGTAAACATATATGTGTACATGTTCAATGAGAAATAAAGTCTTGGTTTCTCAAAATCTTTCTGAGAATTTTTTACCATCTTATTTCCAAATGATCATGTCACAAGTCAAAAATCCCAGAATACTTGAAAGTACTTGATGCTCATGTTTGTTCTGGTTTAGATTTCCGATTCTAAAATTGATACCTTTTGGTATAAATCTAAATTTTCTAGTCTATACTTTGGTTATTTGTCTGATTGCTAGATGTGGGCATTTTCCGAGTAGTGAATTGTTGGTACTAGAAGCTGGCTTTGTTTCCGAGTTTAAACTGGTTTAGCAATTGAGCTCCGTTGCTCGGCAAAGTTTTCGTGCTGACTCACAAAAGGGACGAGGCGGAAAGCCAGATAAACGGTAAGTGCAGACAAAAAATACAAGTGCTTATGTAAACATTTCAGGCACATAATTTCAAAGTAAAAAGTGTTGATTAGATAAATTAAAACTTAGCACTAGCAAAAGTATCATACTACTTATTTACAAACCCAAATTGTTTTTTAGAATAACCCATTGTTCTTCTGATATTCTATGATGCAGGGGGAGAAGTAGGAGCTGCCGGCTCGCTGGATACATCGGCCTCGGCTTGATAACGTTCTGAGATGTTCAATTCCGATATGGTTTGATCATCATCGGAAACGTCAGCTGATTCTTCGGAAGGCGGAAGCGGCGTGTCCACACGGGTGAAGAAAGGAGTGTCATAGCTGGTCAAATCAGCTACGTGCACCCATATCCGGCGCAGGAGTCCATGATGGCCTTGATGTCTTGCTCCTGTCCGTCCTCATCCACCTTGTAGTACCCTCTGGTTACTTGCCAGATCTCCATGTTTCGATGGTGGCTCATAACCATGGTGAGAGTGTTTTGCACTGCGGTTCGTGCGTAAGACATGTTCCAGTCCTGAACAAGCTGCGGCATATCCTTGGCCTTGTCTCGCACTTCAAACCAGACATGCTATGCATATCCGGAACCTTCGCCAATATCTTCAAGGGATTGATGGAAGTCATGAAGCAAATCACCGACTTGGGTAAGTCGGTGGGTGCGAGACTCGGAAAAGCTGGAGTCTGTCAAGTTCGGAGGACCTGCGCATATAATGCAAAGGGTAAGTCAAATAAACCTGGACTCTAACAGAGTCAGGAGATGCAGAAAAAATCAGAGAAAGGGGAAACATACCAAAGATGACATCATCGACTTTGGCCTTCTCTTCATAAAGACTCTGGAGCTCAGCTCAGAGCGCTGCGGAAATGTCCTTTTCTCTGAATAACTCATCGTTGAGATCCGAGATTTTCTTATCTTGAAGCGCAATCTTGCGATCACGCTCTTCGGTGGCCATGGAGGTGGATTCGAGAATTTGAGCAATGCTCTTCTCATGATCTTCCTTGAGTGTATCCAGCTCTTGGCGAAGTTCTTTATTCTCCACCACCAGGGTCTTAAGATTCTCGGCCTCTTCGATCATGGCGCAGGACTGTTTTACCAATGTTGTAAGTCAAAAAGAACAGACAGTTCAACAAAATTTCGACTATGAAGCAAAAAGAGAAGGTTTGAGTTTCAAAATGTTTACCTTCGGCCTCATCCTTGGAAACCTTCAGCTGTGCATTTTCAAGCCGGAGAACTCTGATCTCTTTCTGCTTGTTGCAGATATTTTTTAATAATTCCTGGTTATACGAATTAACTTTCTGTAAGTCAGAATACCCAGAGTCAGAAGTCTACTCAAGACTCGGGCTAATATTTTAACTAATATCAGCACGAGACTTGGGGGCTACACTAGTTCATTCTTTGGCATCCTAAGTAAGCATAAACCCTAATTTGACTATCCAACTTCATGCTTGGGGGCTAGAGAATAGGATATAAAGTAACATAAAGGAAAAAATGAGTTGGAATTCCGACTTACATGTTGTTCATGTGTGAGCTTGCTCAAGCACATGTTCACTTCAGTTGTAACCTTCTCGGCAAGGGTGAGCGGGATCACTGGTGGAGGTGGTAACACGCCAGCTCTCAGTCCCTCGTCGTGAAGGCGGACTTGTTCAACAAGTTCGGAGTACTTGACGTCCTCCGCTTCTTGTGCTTCTTCTTTGGCAGAAAGATTCTAGCTTTCCAAGCGTTGCCGGGCCAAACGCTGGATTTCCTCTGTAGATTTCTGAGACACGCCAAGTTTGGCAAGTCCCGGATTACTTAGGAGATTATCGGCGAAGATTTCTGCCGAGGGATCATTACCCGAAGAGGGTTCACCCTTATCAAAACCTGAGTCACTCATGGTGACATCAGTTTGCGACTCAAGGATCATAGGCTCTGCTGTTTGAGCCGAATCTTCTACAATAGTCGGAGATCGAGTAATCTCCGGTGCTGTAGAAGGCTGAGGAGCGGGAGTCGGAGGATCCACGGCAGGAGAAGCGAATTTGAGCTTCAACTGGCACAGAGGCTTCGAGGCATCTTCCTTCCCCTTGCCCTTGATGAGCTGTTTAGCTCTGAGAAGATAATAGAACAAAGAACATTACATCTCAGAAGGAATTACAGGCAAAATACAATGACCTTGTGAGGAAAGATTACCTCTTCACAACGGGCACTTCTTTGGTGCCGATGGCCAATGTCGAAGCTTTGCATTTCCGAGGAACGACATCTGGCATTGGGACCAACTCACCCTCGTCCTGAGAAAACTCAAGAGGGTATCCCTCGATAGGAGCAAACTCCAACTCAAGCAGGCCAGCAAGCTGAAAAGGAAAAACATCTCAGTATTGCAAAGATAACATATGGATGAGCACGAAAAAAGAGTTACTGCTGAAGTTTACCGGCACAACAGGATTTTCCACTTTATGCATGTCCAGGGACAGCTCCAAAATCTTCCTCTCGATCCACTCCCTTATCAGCCATTTGACTTGACATATATAGTCTTTTGGCTTTAAGGACTTGGAGCTAAAGCGGAGGGAGTCATTCTTCGACGACGTGATGGAGTGCATCAGTCGATCTCCATGATGTTGAAGAGGTTGGATCCAGCGTGCCACCTAGCATTGAACTAAGTCGGACCCTTTTAGGCCCTTGTGCTTCATCAGATATTCGATCCGTCTCTTGGCGAGAAACAGATAGTCACTGAGAGTCGGAGCAACCTCATCCCAGGATTCTTGGGGTGTGGCGGCTCCATCGATGAAAGCCGGCAAAGCATGAACTTTGCTGGGAGCAGGGATATCCTTGTGGTAAAAGAAAGTAGACAACCATTGTTTGACCGAATCACTTGCCATGATCTAGGGATAAACGCACTCACGCCTAACCGAAAAACTAATGGTACCAGTAATATAAGGATTACCGATAGTAATGGAATTTCTCTGGACGTGAAAATAGTACCGGAAAAGAGTGAGACTCGGCCTAATGCCGAGATACCCCTCGCACAAAGAGGCGTACGCACTCATCTCTAAGATGGAGTTCGGGGGAAGATGGTGGAGATGAACGCCATAATGATCTATAACCTCGGAAAAGAATTCCGAGGGAGGAAAGGAAAGACCTCTATCAAGGTGAGTGCCAAAATGCACTCGCTCGTCGTCGCGGGGGATGGGGACGGTTTCACTGAAGCTGCTCCGCCAGTTGCCGGCGCGGAGGAGCCCTTCATCTTCAACGACCTAGAGCTTGGGATCGTCCAGGACATAGGGGATCCACACTCCACGGTGGCTCTCTCTCTCTGCTGTCGCAGCCGTCGCCGCTGCCGCTAAGCCGGAGGATGAGGAGGAAGTCATTCTATCCGGTGACCTTAGATGGGCGGAGCTGGAGGTGTTTTTTGCGGGAGCAGTGGAGCGCTAGGTTCGTGGGAGTCGTAGAGGAGAAGGAAACGGCGCTGAGAACTGGTGAAGCAGATTGGGGGAGAAATCCACACCACTTATATCCATCAGGCACGTCAAGATTCGTGTAAACGCTATGGTAAACATGCCACGCGTCGTGGGAAGGACGGGGAAACATCCACGCGATGATTACGCCGCCTTGATCTCCATGCATGCATTGAAACAACACCTCGATTCCGCAAAAGGCGGACCCACCAACGGTCGTGCTGACAGGAATTGTCTGTCAGTGACGTGACTTGACCAAGGCTGGTGTCAGGCTACGTCAGAGACCAAGTTCCGGCTTAGTTTGAATTTCGAGCTGGAAATCTGAATAAATGTATTGATAGGTCCGACTTGTTTTGAGACCCGGATCGTATCTTTTGTTTTGAAGTTTCAGGAACCCTTCAAGATTCTGCAAGCCAAAGATCAAGCTAAATGATGATGAATCTGACTTTGGATCTTGGAGGCTTCTGGGGGCTGCTGTTGGGGATATACTTTCCGGGTATCCTCACAGTTCCTCACTGACGAGGGTGGCCCACTTCGGGTTAGAGCTCTGCTTCATAGGCGGCCCAGTTAGAGAGAAGAGACGGAGTCCAGTCCGTCTATGGGAAGGCCCAGAAGACGTACCGACATAGGCCCATAGTGTTACTTGTAGTTCAAGATGTACTCTATAACTGACTCTTAGTCATAGACGGATAGATCTCTCCTGTAAACCCTAGGCCGGATATCTATATAAGCCGTCCTAGGGAGAGCCTTTAGGGCAACTACCACCAGACAATAGTCTACAACCTCAACTCGCACAGGCAAAACCCTTGTAACCCATATTCGCTGCCAGACATTAGATTGCTAGCAGGAGTAGGATCCGTCCAAAGCCGGCGGATTCGAACCTGGGTAAACTTGTGTGCTCACCATCCCGGAACACCATACGTCTCACACCCCTCTCTTCCACACGCCTCGAGGACCCCCTCATGGCGTACTTGTCATCAATTCGACGACAGGTGCGAGCAATGGAACATCAAGGAGCAGCAATGGAGGCAGTACGCGAGGAAGAAGATGAGTTGTGGGGAAATTAGCGCACAACAAACCCCTACTTAACCTCCTCGCAGATGCCATCCAACGAACAGCAGAAGACTAGCCAGACGCGTGGCGCAAATCGATATATACACATGGTAGAGCAAAACAACGAACCATCGCTCACTCCCCCTATTACGTGCGAGAATCGAGGAGACGCAGTTTAAGTCGAAGATTACCCACGCTTGGTCAAATCCAAGTCAGAAATGGGGCCCACTTTTCGTCATGTCCCATCAAAACCGCTCACGTGGGCAACTGAGATCATCTCATCGTCAGCACTGACGTCATTAACTCCAGCAGGAGCACTTTCTGACTACTCTGGTCCTTAATCGAGTCTTCGACTCGACCAAGCACTCGGGGGCTAATCCTAACAAGAGTGCTAGCCGCGCACCCGATGAACTATAACAGACCTCCAAGCATTATGATGATGTATTTTCTCTCAAAACCCTTCACTCGACTTCACGATTCGACTGCGGATTCAGGGTTACTCCCATAGGGAGCACTGAAGACATATTCGACTGAAACAAGCAAAAGACGACAGCAGTCGCAAAATACTTATAGTCCCCACTCGAGTCTACGACTCCCATAGGGAGCGCTGGTCGTGCACCCTATGATTTTTTCTTATACATAACTATGTGTTGACTATGTCCACACTCGAAATCTTTGGCGACTCTACCTCATACTTTCCCTACAAAGAGACTATGTCTCCTGGGCCACCTGAATCATCTCCACGATGACAAAATTTTGATGCCATGCTTGCGGCATGAAGATAAGACCTGAAGAAGGCCTGACAACGCACCTACTGCGCTCTACTAGACATAATCCATGCCTGCAGACATGATGAAATCAGCCTTGATGAACGCATTTAGTGCTCACACTTATATACTGGAATTTGACTTTATAAGACCTCCGCGGCCTAAGTCAAATTACGCCAGCACTTTTCCGAATTCGTGTTCGGGGACTCGAGTTTGAGTAGATTGTGTTGTTTAGCCCTAAGACAGTTAACTGATCCCGATACATCGAATGAATCAGGCACGTATATCGACAATCCCTACGATACAAATTAGAGTACTCGAATACATTCTCGACTATGCACTCGAAGGCTTCATAAACTCTCCACTCGAATCTGCGATTCAATTGGGCACTTAGGGGCTACTGACATGGGCATACCTTACAGGTACTCGACCTTGGCATATACAGTCCAGCATTGAAGAAGCCCACGACGTTGCTAAGGCCCAGCCAAGATTCGGGTGACCCGGGAGACTCGGACTACTTATAGCACATGGCAAACTTAAGATAAAGGTTTAAAGGGAAAACCCTAACCTATAACCGACTCGTCCTGCTATCCTGAGACCTAGCCTATCTATATAAAGGCTAGGAGGGGCAGCGAGGAGGACAACCCACAACCCTAGTTCCCACACCATCACTAGATTGGATCTGCACACCCCCAGTAACTTTTTACTCCTCGATAATTCTAAGAGCAGACAAGAAGGAGTAGGGTCCTCTATGAGGCCTAAACCTGGGTAAACCTTGCGTACCTTTGTGCTTGTTTGCTATCCGATCGGCCTCTAGCGCTTCCCATTTCCTCGAACCTAAGTCCATCTGCGATGGGAATTGATCAGTTAACCCCTCGTCAGCTACCGAGTATGGGGAATCTGATCCTTGTCATGAAGTACCATGCCAGGACTAGAGTGACTAGTCTCAACATGGTAATGCGTTAAACCGACTGCTTGCTCTACATTAATCCATTTAATCCCATTATATTACTGTGGAACACTAAATCAGCACATTGTATTCATGTAGATGATGATGGCTACCAGATGTATCAAGACTTTGATGCACCTTGTTCTGAAGACACCGAAACATAGAATTCTGAAGATATAGTTTTGCATAATGGTCAAGCACTGGTGGTGAGGGGAAAAACATGGGGAAGAGGCTTGACAAGTTGTCCAAAGGAGAGAGGCTTTCACTTAATGTTCTTCCAGGAAGAACTAGACTAGGCGAGTCAGGTGTTGCTGCCAGGTTTTCTAGTGAGTGTGCAGTCATAGTAAGGACTAGCATGCCTATCTTACCCCACTGGAAAGAGTACAAGAAGACGGTTAATGTCCAAGCAGACTTCATAGGCAAAGTTTCTGTATGTCCTGTGACTTAGCTGTTGTTGAGGGCCGACCTCGTGGGTGGCCCGATCTTTCACGAATCCCGTTCAAATCGAGGGTGGAGTGCGGGGAAAGGAGAGGAGGGACAAACTCGACGAACTCACACACGAAGAACACGATGAACACACTCACGAAAAACCACGATACGCACCAATAGCTCACATCGGTGGTGACCAGTCTGGCGCAATCCCTAGGATCAGCGTCGGGTGGAGGACTCTCTCTCAAAACGGCATGACGAGTAGGGAGACTCAGTGAGATCTTGATGTCTAGGCAAAGGGACTCTGATGCCTAGGCCTTGTACAACAAGGGAGGCACAATGCAAACTCCAACGAGGTTTGTGATATTTTGGTGCTCCTCAATCAAGGAGCATGAGGCAAGAATTTGATAGATCCACAAGGGTGTCCACTAATTCCAAATATCATGCCTAGGGTTTACAATAGAGGTGGGGGACTATATATAGGCCATCCACTAGTTCAAGGGTAGTTTAGGCAATAAAGGGTAATGTCTGGATGGATTTGGGCTTACATGGGCCGAAGGCCCAAAAGGCTTTCACATGCCTGGGTGACATACACCAGAGACTCTGGTGCCTAGGGGCCGGAGACCACATGGTGGTGCTCATACTTCGGGGCTGACTCCAGGGCGGCATACAGAGAGTTCCAGCAAGGAGTTCGGAGTCGTGGCTGGAGTCCTGGGGCGGAGACTCCAGGGTCAAAGGCTAGAGACTCCGGGGTAGCTTGGCCGGAGATTCTGGGGGTGACAATGCTCTCCGGTGAAGACTCCGTGGGGGTGTACTGAACGCTCCTGGCAGGGGTCAGGAGACTGGTCCAGAGTCCGCGCTGGAGACTCCGGGCTTGGTGGCCAGAGACTCCAAGCTTCAGGGCCAGAGACTCCGGGGCTTCAGCTCTAGCAACTTCTTCTTCTCGTCCTACTCCTTGTACCCCATCCGTGGGGGCTTCATAGCTGATAATGCATAGCGTAGTTGCATGAAGTAGCAAGCCATCCAAAGATGTATCAAAGTCACACGAGGAGAGGAGAGAGTTAACCTTAGCTTGTAGTAGTTTAGCTTGGGCTCGAGTCATTGGTCCACTTGGGGACCTGGTGGTGTAGATGTAGCGACGTCCCTAGGATGGGCTGCATCTGCTCCCCCCCTTGGGAAAGAGTCGTCCTCGACTCTTCATGGTTATCCTCTTGAACATCTCCATGGTAGGGTGATAGGTCATTGACATTGAATGTATTGCTCACACGGTACATGGAGGTCGGAATGTCGATGATGTAGGTGTTGTTGTTGATTCTCTTTAGGACCTTGAAGGGACCATCTCCTCGAGGCTTAATCTTGGAGTCGCCTTCTTTGGGGAAGCGGTCCTTGCTTAGGTGTATCCACACAAGGTCACCTTATTCAAAGATCATCTCCTTCTTTTCCTTGTTTAACCTTGAAGCTTGGCGAAGGACTTGTTGCTTGATAGTGGCTCTTGTTTCTTCGTGAAGCTTCTTCATAGCTTTGGTGCTCTTGTCGATGGCCATGTTGATGCGCTCATGAAGAGGTAGCGGTAGGATGTCGAGTGCGGTGAGGGGCTCGAAACCATAGACGATCATGAAGGGGCGCATCTTGGTTGTTGAGTGCTTGGCACGATTGTAGGCAAAATCAGCATGGGGAATGCATTCCTCCCAATCATTCAAGTTATTCTTGATCAACACATGTAGAAGAGTCCCGAGGCTTCGGTTGACAACTTCAGTTTGGCCATCAGTTTGAGGATGCGATGCGGATGAGATGAGGAGCCTGACGTCGAGCTTGGCCATGAGGATCTTCCACAGGTATCTCATGAATTTTACGTCGCGGTCGGAGACTATTATTATTGGCACACCGTGAAGATGGACGATTTCCCTAAAAACCAAATTTGCATCATGTGAAGCATCGTCGGCCTTATGGCACGGTATGAAGTGTGCCATTTTGGAAAAGCGATCCACGAGAGCAAATATAGAATCATGACCATGCTTAGACCTAGGAAATCCTAACACAAAATCCATGCTAATGTCGGACCAAGGTGCATGAGGAATAGGCAATGGCATATAAAGACCATAAGGGTTAGCTTGAACACATGTAGTGCATCGTTGGACGTAGTGTTCCACGTCGCGCTTCATATTGGGAGAGCATGTCCAATGTCTTGTCACGGCCAAAGTGACCCATGAGGTCTCCACCATGAGATTCTTGGAGAAGCAAAAGTTGGAGAGTCGACTTCGGAATGCAAAGCTTGTTTTGTTTAAATAGAAAGCCCTTATGCAAATATAAATCATCAACCCCTTTGTCAATGTCACACTTTGCCAAAATTGGTTCAAAGAACGGGTCTCAAGCACATAAAGTTTTTATTTACACAAGACCCAACACATTTACTTCGAGTCGTGTAAGAAGGCTTGTGTGCTTGCGAGACAAAGCGTCTGCAACTACATTATCTTTGCCCTTCTTATACTTGGCAATGTAAGGAAAAGACTCCATGAACTCAACCCACTTAGCGTGTCTCTTACTCAAGTTGTCTTGACCTTTGAGATATTTCAACGACTCATGGTCAGAATGTATGATAAATTCCTTAGGCCAAAGGTAGTGTTGCCAAACTTGAAGAACACGAACTAAGGCAAAATGCTCTTTGTCATAAATCAGATAGTTAAGGCGAGCACCATCAAGTTTCTCGCTATGGTAGGCAATAGGACGCCCATTTTGCATGAGGACTCCTCCAATGCCAATACCGCTAGCGTCACATATGTGATGCATCGTTGGATGTAGAGCTCCACGCATCTTGGGCCAATAGTAATGAGTGGTGACCATGTCTAATGTCTTGTCACGACCAAAGTGACCCATGAGGCCTCCACCATGTGATTATTAGAGAAGCAAAAGTTGAAGAGACAACTTCGGAATGCAAAGCTTATTTTGTTTAAATAGAAAGCCCTTATGCAAATAGAAATCATCAACTCCTTTGTTAATGGAGCACTTTGCGAAAATTGGTCCAAAGAACGGGTCAGAAGCATACAAAGGTTTTATTTCATCAAGACCCAACACGTTTACTTCAAGTCGAGTAAGAAGGCGTGTGTGCTTGCGAGACAAAGCATCCGCAACTACATTATCTTTTCCCTTCTTGAAATGGGCATGATGGAGGAGGTGACGCCGAACTTTAGGACTCCACCAACTATGTGTGGATGATGCAGGTGTTCCATTGAAGATTGTCACACCAGGACATCCTACGATATGTAATGATAAGTCTAAGGTCGTGTCAAAATATTGTTGCTATGTTATTGAGTCAGAGTAGAGTAAGTTTGAGTGTGTTCTGTTTGGGCCTATCCAAACTAAACTAGGGTCAAGTCGGCGCACTAGATAATCCGACCCAACTATGACTAGATAATCCGGCCCCACGCGGATCCGTCCGCTTCTCCATATAAGGAGCTGGTCGGCCTAGAGTTTAGTTAGTTCAAAATTTTAGTCTAAAACTATCGTGTGTGTTGCTTGGTGAGGCATCCCTCCAGGGATAGAGATGTTGTGTTATCTGTTATATTGAGATTGCTGCGGAGGTTCTTGTGTTCATTAAGGATTGTCGTGCTTTAGTTTGAGGCGTGGTGATCTTCGTCACATTGCTTGCTAGATTCGTCCTCACTTTCAGGTGACGTTCATCGACGTTGTTGGAAGGACTTCTATTCGGGTTACTGGTTGTGCAAGATCAGGACAACAATCATAGGATCATTGGCATGATCTTTATCATGTGGTATCAAAGCCTAGTGTTTCTCACGGTGAGATTGTGTCGATTGATCTGCTCATAGTGTTTGGAAGAGATTGTTTTGTGGAGAGCAAATCGCGTTGTAGATCTGATCGGGGAGAGCTCTCACTGTATAGATAGGATCTACAGATCTGTCCCATTTCGTTTGTGAGCGGATAATCCAGCCCCCTCAAGGGTGGATAATCTGGGTGTGCAGATAATCCCGCCCCAGGGGAGGATAATCCGGCCTGGTTACTTCAAGACGCATCGATTTTTAGTATCGTACAATTCCGCTTTGAAGGGTGGATTATCCGGCCCTCCTACACCAGATTATCCGGCCTGTTTATAGTGTCCGGCGGATGCATCTTCTTTTTTGTCCAGTTCGTGGTTGAAGTTTCATTCAGAGATGGATCCTCAGGGCAAGGTTAGTTGTTGTTCAGCAAGGGATGTGTACAATGATTACTTAGACATGATGAATCGTGTACCCTATGATTTGTCAAAAAGGGAATGGTACCTACTACACACTGCAACGTCGGCAGAATACAAGTTATGGGAAGAAACAATGCAGTCTGGGTTTCACTTGTATGTTGATATTTCTCCAGATCTAAAATTTGACGACAATACCGCTTTTCTTCTTGCAAAAAGGCGTGAGTATGCGCGCATTTACAGTTGGTGGAGTAAGGACACACGTACGTGATGTTCTCAATGAATACTGTTTGGGAGGACTACATAATTTTTTTAAATTTTTGGTACCATCAGAGATAGAGGACAAGGTGGTTGTTCCAGTTAAGGTTGTACCTTCGAGTGGGCTAAATGTGCAACTCAAGAGAGTACATGATGGCACTTGTATGTCAGCTGATAGAGGCCAGCGTTGGAATTTATTTCAAGCGCAGTGTATGATCAAAGGTAAAGCATGCAAGTTGATGATTGATGGTGGTAGCTGTACTAATGGCATTAGCAAGGCCATGGTGGAATACTTGGGATTGTCCACATGGCATATTTCTGAACCTAAGCATCTCAAGTGGTTGAATAGCTGCGGTATGTTCAAGGTTACTCATAAGGTGCGTGTGCCATTTAAAGTTGGTGAGTATGTTGATGAGGTGGAGTGTGATGTGTTGGCATTGGAGGTGTGTGGGCTTTTACTTGGGCGTCCATGGCTGTATGATCGCAATGCAATGCATGCTGGGAGAGCAAATACATATTATTTTGTGCACGAAGGCAAACAACAGATTTTGAAGCCTATGAGAGATGATCAAATCAAGTCTGATGTGGTGCTGGTGGTGCGTAAGGAGAAGTTGCATAAGGCTAAATCACAACCAAGGTTAGCTAAAATGTAGCATGAGGAGCATGATGCGAGGAGCGTCAGTAGTGATATTGTTTCAGCTATGCTTGTAGATGACAAGCATGTTCTTGTTAGTGATAAACTAGTTGAAGTCAAGCCCATCCTACGGACACTCCTACATCTACACCACCAAGTCCCCCAAGTGGACCCATGACTCGTGCCCGAGCCAAGCACCTCCAAGCTAAGGTGAATTCGCTCCTCTCATCATGTGACTTTAACACCTTGGATGGCTTGCTACTTCATGCAAATACACTATGCAATCTCAGCTATGAAGCCTCGACGCATCACCAAGCTCCTATGGATGGAGTGCAAGGAGAAAGTCAAGAAGAAGAAGCTACTGGAGCTGCTCAGACCGGCGTCTCCGCCTGACAGACCGGAGTCTTCGGACTGAGACACAAGATTCTCTGGACCATCTCTGGATCGACCCCCAAATCAAGATCGAGGACACTTAGATTACCACTTTGGAGACGGACCAGAGACCGACCACAATCTCTAGCCTAGATCGGAGTCTCCAGTCCACCACACCAGAGTCTCCGGACCGAGCATTGCCAGGCATGTAAAAGCCTTTGGGCCTTCGACACATGTACCCCTTAGTCCGTCCAGAACTTACATTTTATCCCTAAAGTATCCGTGACTTAGTGGCTGGCCTATATATGGCCCCCCACCTCTATTGTAAACCCTAGCCATGATATTTGGAATTAGTGGACACCCTTGTGGATCTATCTAATTCTTGCCTCATGCTCCTTGATTGAGGAGCACCAAAATATCACAAACCTCGTTGGAGTTTTCATCGTGCCTCCCTCGTTGTACAAGGCCTAGGCATCGAAGTCCCTTTGCCTAGATGTTAAGATCTCATCGAGTCTCCCTACTCGTCGTGTCGGTTCGAGAGAGAGTCCTCCGCCCGACGCTGACCCTAGGGATTGCGCTGGACTGGTCACCACTGGCGTTAGCTATTGGTGTGTATCGTGGTTTTGCGTGAGTGTGTTCTTCGTGTTCTTCGTGCGTGAGTTCGCCGAGTTCATCCCTCCGCTCCTTTCCCCGCACTCCACCCTCATTTTGGACGGGATTCGTGAAAGATCGGGCCACCCACGAGGTTGACCCTCAACATATTGTTATCAAGAGCTTCATTGCTCACGAATTCCCCCACAAAATTTTCATCTATCCACCAAAACTTAGAAAATCACCAAAAAAGAGCCCCAAATTTGCCTTTGGATTGATCTCTTGATTTGGACTGTTATTTGTGGTTTCGATCCGACCAACTCTTGTCTTAGGTATTAGTCCAGCTTTATCCTATGTTTCACAGCCCAATTTGGCCATTTTTCATGGATTTGAGGACCCAAGGCGTGGATTTCCACTCAAGAACACGAGCAGTTCGAGCTCTGCCTTTAGACCGGAGTTTCTGGACCTGCAGACCGGAGTCTCCGGCCTGCACTGGAGTCTCTGGCCTGAGCGCACTGGAGTCTCCGGCCTGGACTGGAGTTTCCGGCCCAAGACCTTGGAGTCTCCGGCCCTGATGCCTGCTTTTAACAGTTTTGCCTCTTATCTTGCATTGGCTAATTTTCCTCTTGTTTGTTTGTGCCTCGTGTGCGTGTTGTTAACTAACAACAAGCTTCCGCATCAAAAACTTCCGCGCTCATCGAACCCATGGCCCACGAACATCATCCCGCACCATCGATGTCAAGTTCATCATCACCAGCGAAGACATAACTTCTGTCACCTTGTTAACCGCTATCTTCCTTTATGTGTACCTATCCCACGAGAGTGGCTCATATTGTGTTTTCTTGAGCATTGTGCATTTGTCCTAGGATAGTGAGTGTGCAAGAGAAATGGCAAGTGTGACTACGTAGCATCAATGGAGGGCAAAAAAAGAAAGAAAAATATACAAATAAAAAGAAAAATAGACTCACATAGCAAAAGAGAGTCTCAAAGCTTGTAAGCAAGAGAGAAAGAAGAGCTCCCAAGGCAAGTGCACAAATATGTTGCTCATTTTTCTTCTTTGCAAACGAGCCATGGTCTCTCCTTGCGTTGGAATGACACCGAGCGTAGTCTCCGTTAGGACATTTTGTTTGCTCATTTTCATAGTCGTGTCAATCTCACTATCTCCACGTGCGTGTATATAGTCGTAGGTTCCCATCACCCCTTTTGAGTTGTTGACCTTTGCCTTTGACTTGAGTTTTGTTTGGATTTTACCCACTTCTGACTATCCCTTTTTTTGGTTTGTTCTTTGGCATTCCACAATCCTAACCTACCACCAAAAGCTTTTGAGAGTTAGTTCTTTCTTTAGTATGAGCTTTGTTTGCGATTTCACCTTGTACGCTTATAGCTCTCACTTGTGGTTTCTAGTTCCGTCCAATCCCCAAGGTGAGGTACAGGGCTAACACCACCATATTCCACTTCCATACACAATCCTTGTGTGTTTTGCATGATGGATAGGCACGATGAGTCGAGCCAAACACCTCCCCAAGAAGAATAACATGGACCGTACATGACGCGCGCAAGTCACTACATCAACCGACAAGAGTTCCGTGAACATTGCCAAGATCTTGACACGCAACAAGATGAACAATTTGGCGAGACGCAAGCCGAGTTCAAAATGAAGCACTCCAACACTCTGTCACCGAAACAAATGACAAACTTCGACTCCTCATCGACGGAATGGCAGGACCGCACTCATGCGCATCAAGCTCTTCAAGCTCATCGCGCCACCGTTCTCCTCTTCGCTAAGATCATCATCCAAGTGCTCCAAGATGCAATTACGCCCCCGTGGATGAATATGGAAGCTCTTCGAACTATGTACCTTCACCACGACACGCTGCAACGTCAAGCTATGATCGTGATTTCTCCACAAGGCCCCAAGCAAGGCGCAAAGGACAACGTCATCAAGCAAGGGCTCTAGTGATCCAACAAGCGCAACCACACGTGCAACCTCAAGTCCACCACCACCGCCCGCAACACATACTTGACACAAAAAGTGATGACTCCAACTTGGAGGAACAAGCTCGTCACCAACGTGAAGATTTCCAAGATCCTCCTCCTCAGCATCGCAGTCATGGACGTCCGCACCGACACCATGGTCATCTTGAGGCGCCTCCTCCACCACATCAAAACATGGAGCGTCAAGTGGTATAAGTTGAGCGATGCCCACCATGTCATGAGGCTCAAGACCATGATCTTCATCGTGAGGCCCAAGTGCCTAACCCGCAACAACAACCGAGGAACGAGCCTCCTCTTCGTCTACAACAACCTCAAGAGGCTCCACCTTCTCATGATCATCATGAGGCCCGAGTGCCTCTTCCTCGTCAACAACCATGCCAAGAGCAAGAGAAAGTTCTGCCACCTTCAAATGTAGCTCCTCAACCGCAAGCACATCAACAAGCTCATCACAATGATTGCATGGAAGATGAAGATCGTCATCACCATGGCAACAACCGCAACCGTGACCGCAATCATGAAGAAACCTTCGGCAAGCTCAAGTTCATGATTCGCAAGTTCACCGGTTCAAATGATCCTGAAGAATATCTCTCATGGGCACTCAAAGTCGACAAGATCTTCCGCATGCACAATTATAGCAACGAGAAGACGGTCGCCATGGATTTGCTTGAGTTTGATGATAACACGAACATTTGGTGGGAACAAGTTCAAGTTGCTCGTGACGCAAGAGGAGGGCCTCCAATCACAACTTGGCATGACATGAAGGTTGATCCCGCTTCGTTCCTTCACACTACACGCGTGACCTCTTCAACAACCTTCAATCGCTTCATCAAGGGACAAATATCGTGGAAGAGTACTTCAAGGAAATGGAGCCCAACATGATTCGTGCCAATATTGAAGAGCGCAAGGAGAAAACTATGGCATGTTTCCTTATTGGCTTGAACCATCCAGTCAAGTGCATTATCGAGTTCCAAACATACAATAACATGGTTGAGCTTGTGCACATCGCCATCGAGGCCGAACGTCAAGTGCAATATGACATCAAGTATAACAAGCCAAAGACGTACTTCACCTACAAGCAAGCTTCAACCGCTACGCCGACAACCTTCAACGGTAGTTCCTCAAGTACCTCCAAGCCTTCCTTCAAGCCCACACTTCCTCAAGGAAAGCCTCCCCAAGTGGCAAGCATACAAAGGATTCCAAACCTTTCAATGGCGAATGCTACAAGTGTGGAGGCAAAGGACACAAGTCGACTGAGTGTGGAAACAAGAAAGTATTGTTCATCCATGACAATGGCAACAAAGAGTACATGAGTGAAGATGAATTTGATGCCCGGGTCAAGGAAGCAATGGCAAGTCAACATGTGGAAGATGACCAAGAAGTCCTCATTTGTGAACATGACGCAAGTCCATCGCTTGTTGTCACAAGGATCTTGACCGCTCAAGCCCAAGGACATGAAGATCAAAGGTCCAACATCTTCCAAACCTGTGCCGGCATCAATGGGAAATCTATCAATGTGATCATCAAAGGAGGGAGTTGCCACAACCTTGCTAGCACCGAGTTGTGTGAGAATCTCAACGTCACCCTCCATCCACACAAGCACCCCTACCACGTGCAATGGCTAAGTGACCAAGGGTCCATGAAGATCAAGCACACCGTCTCGGTAACATTCTCTATTGGGCCATACAAAGACACGGTGGAGTGGGATGTAGTCCCAATGATGGTTTTCCACATGTTACTTGGTCGACCATGGAAATTTGACAAAAGTTCTCTACATGATGGTTGCACAAATGTTTACACATTCAAGTGGCTTCAGAAGACATTTGTTTTGGAACCGGTGACTCCTTGCCAAATAATTGCGAAAAATGCAAAGGATTTAGTGAGGGCGCAATCCACAACACAAACTTGTGAGAGGACTGGTGAGCAAGAGAACCACCTCATAGTGAGTGAGAGCCACAAGCCTAACTTGAGTGAAAACTAAGAGTGTTCTCCATGCCACCAAAAGTGAGATGAGAGATGTGAGGAACAACCCATCCATCTTGCACTATGTCCTCATTTTGCAAGGGACTAGCGCAAGGAACTAATGACTTGACAAATATTCCTCCCTCTTTGATGATTGTTTTGCAGGAATTAAAGGATGTGTTCCCTAAAGAGCTCCCACATGGACTACCTTCTCTTCGTGGCATCGAACATCGCATTGATATCATTCCCAGCGCACCGCTAGCAAGCCACGCCACCTACCGCACGAACTCGGAGGAGGCGAAAGAGATAGAATGCCAAATCAACCAACTCGTCTCCAAAGGCTTGATCCAAGTAAGCACTAGTCCGAGTGTGGTACCTGTGATTCTTTTTCCAAAAATAGATGATACATTGCGGTTATGCATGGACTGTTGTCCAATCAATGCTATCACCATGCATTATCGACATCCTATACCGCATCTTGATGACATGCTTGACGAGTTGTGTGGAGCCACTATTTTCTCAAATATTGATCTCCATAGTGGTTACCATCAAATACGCATGGCGGAAGGTGATGAGTGGAAACCCGCTTTCAAGACCAAACTTGGTCTCTATGAATGGTTGGTCAAGCCCTTTGGCTTATCTGATGCCCTATCTACCTTCATGCGCCTTATGAATCATATTTTGCATTCTCTCATTGGCAAGAGTGTCGTTGTATATTTCGATGATATACTTGTTTATAGCAAGTCGCTTGAGGAAAATGTTACACATGTCAAGGAAGTCTTGCAAAACCTTTGACATGAAAAGCTATATGCTAATCTTCCCAAGTGCACTTTTGCTAAAGACAAGTTAATTTTTCTTGGATTTGTCATTTCTTCAAATGGCATTAAAGTTGATGTTTCTAAAGTGAAGGACATACGATATTGGCCCGTTCCCACAAATGTGAGTGAACTCCGAAGTTTTCTTGGGTTGGCTGGTTTCTATCGTCGCTTTGTGAAAGACTTTTCCACCATTGCTTCTCCTCTCAACGAGTTGACCAAGAAGAATGTCACCTTTGTGTGGGGCAAAGTACAACAAAAAGCTTTTTATGAACTTAAAAAGAGGCTCACTGAAGCACCTCTTCTTGCGTTACCGGATTTCACAAAAACTTTTGAGATAGAGTGTGACGCTAGCGGTATTGGCATTGGAGGAGTCCTCATGCAAAATGGGCGTCCTATTTCCTACCATAGCGAGCAACTTGATGGTGCTCGCCTTAACTATCCTATTTATGACAAAGAGCATTTTGCCTTAGTTCGTGTTCTTCAAGTTTGGCAACACTACCTTTTGCCTAAGGAATTTATCATACGTTCCGACCATGAGTCATTGAAATATCTCAAAGGCCAAGCCAACTTGAGTAAGAGACACGCTAAGTGGGTTGAGTTCATGGAGTCTTTTCCTTATATTGTCAAGTATAAGAAGGGCAAAGATAATGTAGTTGCGGACTCTTTGTCTCGCAAGCACATAAGCCTTCTTACTCAACTCGAAGTAAATGTGTTGGGTCTTGTGTAAATAAAAACTTTATATGCTTCCAACCTGTTCTTTGAACCAATTTTTGCAAAGTGTTACATTGACAAAGGGGTTGATGATTTATATTTGCATAAGGGCTTTCTATTTAAACAAAACAAGCTTTGCATTCCGAAGTCATCTCTCCAACTTTTGCTTCTCCAAGAATCTCATGGTGGAGGCCTCATGGGTCACTTTGGCCGACATTGGACATGCTCGCCCAAGATGAAGCGCGACGTGGAACACTACGTCCAACGATGCACTACATGTGTTCAAGCTAAGTCACAAGCTAACCCTTATGGTCTTTATATGCCATTGCCTATTCCTCATGCACTTTGGTCCTACATTAGCATGGATTTTGTGTTAGGATTGCCTAGGTCTAAGCATGGTCATGATTCTATATTTGTCGTTGTGGATCGCTTTTCCAAAATGGCACACTTCATACCTTGCCATAAGACCGACGATGCTTCACATGTTGCCAATTTATTTTTAGGGAAATCGTCCGTCTTCACGGTGTGCCAAGAACAATCATCTCCGACCGTGACGTCAAATTCATGAGCTACTTGTGGAAGACCCTCATGGCCAAGCTCGGCGTTAAGCTACTATTCTACTCCACATCGCACCCTCAAACCGATGGCCAAACCGAGGTCGTCAACCGAAGCCTCGGTACTCTCCTTTATATGTTAATCAAGAAGAACTTGAAGGATTGGGAGGAATGCATTCCCCCGAGTTCTTCTACAATCTAGCCAAGCACTCAACAACCAAGATGAGTCCCTTCATGATCTTCTACGGTTTCGAGCCCCTCACCGCGCTCGACATCCTACCACTACCTCTCCATGAGAGCACAAACATGGACATTGAAAAGCGCGCCCAAGATATGAAGAAGCTTCACGAAGAAACAAGAGCTACTATCGAACAACAAGTCCTTCGCCAAGCTTCAAGGTTAAACAAGGACAAGAAGGAGATGATCTTTGAAGAAGGTGACCTAGTGTGGATACACTTGAGCAAGGACCGCTTTCCCAAGGAACGAGATTCCAACCTCAAACCAAGAGGAGATGTCCCCTTCAAGGTCCTCAAGAGAATCAACAACAATGCATACATCATCGACATTTCAACCTCCAAGTACCTTGTAAGAAATACATTCAATGTCAAGGACCTCTCACTCTACCATGGAGATGTTCAAGACGATAACCATGAAGAGTCGAGGACGACTCTTTCCCAGGGGGAGCTGATGCAGCCCGTCCTACGGATGCTCCTACATATACACCACCAAGTCCCCCAAGTGGACCCATGACTCATGCTCGAGCCAAGCTCCTCCAGGCTAAGGTTGAACTCGCTCGTCACCAAGCTCTTATGGATGAAGTGCAAGGAGCAGGTCAAGAAGAAGAAGTTGCTGGAGCTGCTCAGACCGGAGTCTCTGGCCTGATAGACCGGAGTCTCCAGACTGAGACACTGGAGTCTCCAGCCCATCTCCGGACCGACGCCCAAATTGAGCTCGAGGACACTCAGATGACCACTCCGGAGATGAACTGGAGACCGACCGGAATCTCTGGCCCAGGCCGGAGTCTCCCGTCTACCACACCGGAGTCTCCAAACCGAGCATCACCAGGCATGTAAAAGCCTTTGGGCCTTTGGCCCATGTACCCCTTAGTCCGTCCAGAACTTACCTTTTATCCCTAAAGTACCCCTAACTTAGTGGTTGGCCTATATATAGTCCCCCACCTCTATTGTAAACCCTAGACATGATATTTGGAATTAGTGGACACCCTTGTGGATCTATCTAATCCTCATGCTCCTTGATTGAGGATCACCCAAATATCACAAACCTCATTGGATATTGCATCATGCCTCCCTCGTTGTACAAGGCCTAGGCATTGGAGTCCCTTTGACTAGATGTCAAGATCTCATTGAGTCTCCCTACTCGTCGTGCTGATTCGAGAGAGAGTCTTCCGCCCAACGTCGATCCTAGGGATTGTGCTGGACCGGTCACCGCTGGCGTGAGCTATTGGTGTGTATCATGGTTTTGCGTGAGTGTGTTCTTCGTGTTCTTCGTGCGTGAGTTCGTCGAGTTCATCCCTCCGCTCCTTTCCCCGCACTCCACCCTCATTTGGATGGGATTCGTGAAAGATCGGGCCACCCATGAGGTTGACCCTCAACAGAAGGATACTGTAGCATGTGTTACACCTGCAGTTTGTGTTGACATAGGTGTTTAGACTGATGATAGCTGTGCTAATCGTGCCCTGATGCATATGGTGCCGCGGGTTCGATGACCGCTGTTTTGTGAGGACACTTGTGAGGCATTTTGTTGGAGCAGTAGTGCCTATGCATAGAGGCAAGGATGGACATGTTCGTCAGTTGTGTGGCCCGGGTATTACTCATCTTTTGCAGGCTCGTACAAAGAAAGTTCATGTTCAACCACATAGAGCTCCATAAAGAGTTGAGAAGAAGATGGTGGTGACACCGAAGTACAAACTCATGTGGAGAAGGAAGGAGGCGCCAAGTGTTGAATCAAGTCAAGCTAGCCGAGAGGGAGGATGTGGCGTGGTAGGCATGCAAGACTTGAAGACGGTGAACAAGCGTGATGATTTTGTTGATATCACGACTCCTTTTCGAGAAGACCCTCACGCATTGGGGACAATGCTTTTTGAAGGGGGAGGATGAAGCGGGCATGACGGAGGAGGTGACGCCCAACTTCAGAACGCCACCAACTAGGTGTGGATGATGCGGGCATTCCATTGAAGATTGGCACAACAGGACATCCTACGATATGTAATGATAAGTCTATGGTCGTGTCAAAATATTGCTGCTATGTTATTGAGTCAGAGTAGAGTCAGTTTGTGTGTGTTTAGTTTGGGCCTATCCAAACTGAACTAGGGTCGAGTCGACGCACCAGATAATCCGGCCCCACGCGGATCCGTCCACTCCTCCATATAAGGAGCTTGCCGGCCTAGAGTTTAGGGACTTCAAAAGTATAGTCTAAAACTATCGTGTGTATTGCTTGGTGAAGCATCCCTCTAGGGATGGAGATGCCATGTTATCTATTATATTGAGATTGCTATGGAGGTTCTTGCGTTCATTAAGGATTTTCATGCATTGGTTTGAGGCGTGGTGATCTTCATCATCTTGCTTGTTGGATTTGTCCTCGCCTGCAGGTGTCGTTCATCGATGTTGTTGGGAGGAATTATATTAGGGTTACTCGCTGTGAAAGATCGGGACAACAATCATAGGATCATTGGTGTGATCCTTATCACTTCTTATACTTGACAATGTAAGGAAAAGACTTCATAAACTCAACCCACCTAACGTGTCTCTTACTCAAGTTGGCTTGGCCTTTGAGATATTTCAACGACTCGTGGTCGAAAAGTATGATAAATTCCTTAGGCCAAAGATAGTGTTGCCAAACTTGAAGAACATGAACTAAGGCAAAAAGCTCTTTGTCATAAATCGGATAGTTAAGGCGAGCACCATCAAGTTTCTTGCTATGGTAGGCAATAGGGCGTCCATTTTGCATAAGGACTCCTAAAATGCCAATACCACTAGCATCACACTTTATCTTAAAAAATTTAGTGAAATATGGTAAAGCAAGAAGAGGTGATATGGAGTGGTCCGATCTTCTTAGCAAGCACTTGTCGATGATTATAATGATAGATAGATAACTAGCCTGTAGCTATGAACTCTCCCGCTCGAACCCTAATGACAATGCAACAGCTCTCGAACCCTGTGGGATATTCACAACACCACACTCTTGCACACGCAGCCATCGACCATGAATGGTAGTTTGCAATCTACTAATTCCCCATGGAACAACAGATCACATTCAATTGCAGTAGTATAATTCGATCATCGGGTAATTCCAGAGGTTCTTTGAAAGAAAAAACTCCAAAATAGTTTAAACGTGGTCTCAACCCTAACTATGGGGCGTCCCAGGGCTTATAAGGGCGGCTGGGGCGGCCAGAAACTGAAACTAAGACGCGTATGACTCAAACTAATACATGCCGACTCGGACCAGATTCGGTCAGCGGGCAGACAGTCTAGTAGATATCGTCCGGACATTTCGGTCGGGCCGGACACTCCGGGTGGAGTCAGCTAGACAGTCTGGTCCTGCTGGTAACTTCAAAGTTTCCGGGTAGTGTCTGGGTGGTGTCTGATTTGGTGTACACATTGTCCGCACCAATTCTTCTCTTAGGCAGGCCGGATAGTCCGGGTGGATTCGGCCGGACACTCCGGTCGTTGTAGAGTTTCTTGCCTCCATCTTGATGATCTTCTCTTGCGCCTTCCTCCTGCTCCTCCCTCACGCATCCTTCGGTGATCATCATGCTGGGCTTCTCTAGTAGCCCTTCTCCTTCTCACGCCATGCTTGTTTCTCCAACGAACCTGATCATAAATAAATGCATAGACTTAGGTAGTATAAAGTTCTCATCAATTAAAGTACCAGATTCGTTTAGGAGTGAATTCACCTGTTGTTCAAGTAGCTTAGCGCGAGCTCTTGTAATGGGTCCAATTATAATCTCATTAGATTGATCCTTCCTTGCAACAGCTGGAACATCTTCAGTAGTAACTGGGGTTGGTGTAAGTATAGGGTTGTCCTCATCATCTCCCCCTTTCAAAAGGCATCAACCTCGATGCTCCATGGTCTTCTCCATCATACGGTGATAAATCAGCAACATTGAAGCTGTTTCTAACTCCACCAAACTCAGCAATAGGTATATCAATCGAGTAGGCATTATCATTAATCTTGGCTAACACCTTGTAAGGACCAGCACCACGTGGCTTCAATTTGGATTGTCGCAGTAGTGGGATCCTGTCCTTGCGCAGATGCACCCATACCATGTCACCAGGCTTGAACAAAACTTCCTTCCTTGCTATATTCCTTGCAGCTGCAATGTTCTTTCCTTTCTTCTCAATAGCCTCTCGAGTCTTCTCATGAATCGTCTTCACATATTCAGCACGCTTTGATGCCTCCATATCAATTATCTCATGTAATGGAAAAGGAAACAAATCAAGTGGTGTCAATGGATTGAAGCCATACACCACCTCAAAAGGACAAAGCTGAGTAGTCGAATGCACAACCCTGTTGTATGCAAACTCAACATGTGGCAAACACTCTTCCCACTCCCACAGATTCTTCTTTATCATAGTCCTCAGCAATTGTGACAATGTTCCATTCACCTGTGTGACCATCTGTTTGGGGATGGCATGTAGTACTGAACAACAGCTTCGTTCCCAGCTTCCCCCATAAGGTTTTCCAAAAGTAGCTCATGAACTTCACATCACGGTCAGAAACAATCGTCTTGGGTACTCCATGTAATCTCACGATGTCCCTGAAAAATAGGTTAGCAACATGCGACGCATCGTCGCTTTTGTGGTAGGCAATAAAATGAGCCATCTTAGAGAACCTATCCACTACCACAAATATAGAATCATGAACTCTCTATGTTTTAGGTCGACCTAGCACAAAATCTATACTAATGTCTTCCCATGGTGTAGTAGGTGCACAGAGAGGTGTATACAAACCATGACGCTTCAACTTTGATTTGGAATTGTGGCATGTAATGCAACGACTCACAAATCTGTACACATCACGCCTCATCTTGGGCCAATAAAAATGATCAGCTAGCATGAGCAATGTCTTCTCACGCCCAAAGCGACCCATCAAACCAACAACATGTGATTCCTGCACTAAAAAAATGCAACAACGATTCTAGAATACATAGTTTGTTAGCTCTAAACAAATATCCATCATGTATATGATACTTATCCCATGCGTTTTTAAGAGCACACAAACGATATGGTTTAGCAAAATCATGGTCAGTTGCATAAAGTGCACACATACTTTCTAATCCATGAATTTTAACATCAAGATTGGTTAATAGCATGTTTTTCCTAGCCAAAGCATTAACAACTACATTCTCCTTTCCCTTCTTATACTTAATGATGTAAGGAAAAGATTCAATAAACTCAACCCATTTAGCTAATCTTCTATGCAAGTTTGATTGAGATTTCAAATACTTCATTACTTCATGATCAGAATGTATGATAAATTCTTTTGGCCACAAATAATGTTGCCAAACTTCAAGAACTCTAACAAGTGCATACAATTCTTTATCATAAATAGGATAATTCAATCTAGCACCAGCAAGCTTCTCAGAAAAATATGCTATAGGGCGACCCTCTTGCATCAAAACGCCACCAATACCTATACCACTAGCATCACATTCAACTTCAAATTGCTTCAAAAAATCAGGCAATGCAAGTAATCGTGTAGAAGTAAGCAAACGTTTCAATGTATCAAATGCAATATCTTGGCCCCCCACACAAATGGCACACCTTTCTTAGTCAATTTATTCAATGGTGTAGCAATAGTGCTAAAATCCTTCATAAAGCGCCTATAGAAACTAGCTAATCCATGGAAACTACGCACTTGACTCACATTCATGGGAATAGGCCAATTCTGAATTGATTCAATTTTAGATTGATCTACTTCTACCCCATGCTTAGATACAACAAATCCCAGAAATATGACCTTGTCTTTTGCAAATATGCACTTCTCAATATTAGCATACAATTTATTATCACACAACACATGCAAAACTTGTCGGATATGACTACAATGTTCAGTTTCATTTTGGCTATAGATAAGTATATCATCAAAATAAACAACCACAAAACGACCAATAAATTCTCTCAAAACATGATTCATTAATCTCATGAATGTACTAGGTGCATTAGTAAGCCAAATGGCATAACTAACCACTCATACAAACCAAATTTTGTTTTGAAAGCATTTTTCCATTCATCCCTTTCTTCATCCTAATTTGATGATAACCACTACGCAAATCAATCTTAGAGAAAATAGCAGCACCACTCAATTCATCTAGCATATCCTCTAAACATGGAATAGGATGATGATATCGAATAGTGATGTTATTAATAGCTCTACAATCTACACACATGCGCCATGTACCATCTTTCTTAGGTACTGAAATAACAGGAACATCACAAGGGCTAGGAGAAACACGAATGTACCCTTTATCCAACAACGCTTGTACTTGTTTCTGTATCTCCTTTGTTTCTTCGGTTTTGGTCCTGTAGGGTGCACGGTTTGGTAATGTGGCGCTAGGGATCAAGTCGATTTGATGCTCAATGCCATGCAATGGAAGCAATCCTGTTGGTACATCTTTTGGAAACACATCAGCAAAATCCTGCAAAATAGTAGATACACCAAGAGAAATAGGGGTCATGTCGTTAGAAACCAATACCTCGCCCTTATACATGAGCACAAGAGTCATGGATGTAGGATCCTCACGAAACTCTCTCATATCTTCCTTGGTGGCTAATATCACTAGACTAGGCACTCTCTCACTTTTCGTTATATCACTCTTTTTGGGCTCTATTACATCATGTACAGCTGCAACACTATCTCGTCTATCTATAGGTGCTTCCTTCAAGTGCACTTCTATCTTTTGACGAGACTCATTCACAATCTGTTGTGGTGTCATTGGCTGCAAATTAATCTTCTTGCCCTTGAATTCCAAGTGACAAGTATTGGCATGGCCATTATGTTGCACATGGCAATCATACAGCCAAGGCCGACCCAAGAATAGATGGCAAACAGTCATAGGAACCACATCAAAATCAATAGACTCCTTGTATGGCCCTATTTCAAAGTTCACACGTACCATATGGTTTACCTTCATATCACAATTGTCACTCAACCATTGTATGTAGTATGTCTTGGGATGAGGTAAATAAGTTAAATTTAGCTTGGCACATAAATCCTTACTTGCAAGATTTCTGCAGCTACCTCCATCAATGATTACTTTGCAAGCTTTGTTAGGGCCAACGAGTGCTTTTGTTTGGAACAAGTTGCAGCGCTAAGAATCAACAATAGGCTGCACGCTAAGTATACCTGGAGAGACCACTATGGTAGGGGCATGCTCAGGGAAGGCATCCAAGCCATCCACGTTGTCATAACCATCGTCGCCATGAGGATCAACATCATCTCCACTATCATACTCTCCTTGTTCATTGACAAACATTCACCTTGCGGTTTGGACAATCCCTCTTGTAGTGTCCTGTACCGCCACAAGTATGGCACTCCACATCGCGCGTACGCGCAGTTGACATATTGGAACCCGAGCTAGCAGCAGGAGCAACGGGCTTCCTAGCATTAGAACCATAAGAAGAAGTGGGAACAGGCTTGGCCAATGGTGGCTTCATAGGCGGCGGTGTAGACCTGGCCGAAAATCTGCTTGTAGGTGGAAACCTCGCACGTGCTTTAGCTTCTTCAGCTAATTGTGACTCGGCCTCTCTAGCATGATACAATAGTTCATTCATAGTCTCGTACGTGTGATGACAAACAATGCTCTTGATTAGTAGCTTCAAATTGTTGAGAAATCACTGCATACTCATCTCAAGGGATTCATGAACTCTAGCATGTTGCATAAGCATCTCCATCTCCATGTAGTACTCATCAACTGACATGGTTCCCTGCCTTAGTTGTGTCAACTTGTCAAAAACTGATCGTAAGTAGTTGGTGGGTACAAAACGATCCTTCATAATGTGTTTCATCTCGCGCCAATTCATCACAGGAAGTTCATTGTCATCCCTTCTATTTTGCACAATAGCATCCCACCAACACAAAGCATATCTATCAAATTCTGATGCTGCAAGCTTGACCTTTGTCTCTTCTGTATAGTCATACAAACGCTAGAGCTTCTCTATCTTCAATTCCCATGTGAGGTAACCTTCAGGATCAAGTAAACCATCAAACATGGGAATCGAGAATTTTGGCTTGCCTAAACCATCATCAGCAGCTTGGTTTGGAACACGTTGAGCACGTCCAATAGGAGCAAAACCGCGTGCATAAGCAGGTGCAGCAGCATGCGCAGGCGTAGGGGGATTGGCAAGTCCCCTGCCAAGATATGGGGCAGCATCAACCACACTACCTTCATCCTTGTCATCAAAAACATCATCATGTGGGTGTTCCCGTCGTTGCTGAATTGCTACTATTAAGGCATCAATGGAATGCTGCAAAGTTGCGACATTGGTATTGATTGTTGTCACTTATGTTTGAATGTTAGTGACTGCACCGACATTCTGGTCCAAGGCCACTTGCATGTCCTGAATATTCTTGTCAATGGAATCTGTTGTGTGAGTAAACACACGCGTCAAGTGAGATTTCAACGCCTCATATTTGTGTCAAGTAACAAGTTCCTCATCCTTCTTTTTCTGCGACACAACATCATCATCACTAAGAGACATGTTTATAGGTTAGTGCAAAAATAAAAATCTGTTTGGTGGAACACTCAAAACTCACTAACAACTGACAAGAAAGCAGATCTTACCATTCCAAAGTGAATAGACATGCTTTACCAAAACAAAAAAAAGACTGATGCTCTGATACCAAGATGATATGGGGTGGTCCGATCTTCTCAGCAAGCACTTGTCGATGATGATAATGGTGGATAGATAACTAGCCTGTAGCTATGAACTCTCCCTCTCAAACCCTAATGCCAATGCAACAGCTCTCGAACCCTGTGGGATATTCACAACACCACGCTCTTGCGCACGCAGCCGTCGACCACGAACGGTAGTTTGCAATCTACTAATTCCCAATGGAACAACATATCACACTCAATTGCAGTAGTATAATTCGATCACAGGGTAATTCTAGAGGTTCTTTGAAAGAAACAACTCCAAAATAGTTTAAACATGGTCTCAACCCTAACTATGGGGCGTCTCAGGGCTTATAAGGGTGGCTGGGGTGGCCAGAAACTGAAACTAAGACACATACGACTCAAACGAAGACATGCCGACTCGGACCAGATTCGGTCGGTGGGCGTACAGTGCTCTAGATATCGGCCGGACATTCTGGTCGGGCTGGACACTCCGGGTGGAGTCATCCGTACAGTCCGGTCGTACAGGAAACTTCAAAGTTTCCGGGTAGTGTCCGGGTGGTGTCCGATTTGGTGTACAGATTGTCCGCACCAATTCTTCTCTCAGGTAGGCCGGATAGTCCGGGTGGATTCGGCCGGACACTCCGGTTGTTGCAGAGTTTCTTTCCTGCGTCTTGATAATCTTCTCTTGCGCCTTCCTCCCGCTCCTCCCTCGCGCATCCTTGGGTGATCATCATGATGGGCTTCTCTAGTAGTCCTTCTCGTCCTCGCGGCATGCTTGTTTCTCCAACGAACCTGATCATACATAAATGCATAGACTTAGGTAGTATAAAGTTCTCATCAATTAAAGTACCAGATTCGTTTAGGAGTGAATTCACCTGTTGTTCAAGTAGCTTAGCACGAGCTCTTGTAATGGGTCCAATTATAATGTCATTGGATTGATCCTTCCTTGCAACAACTGGAACATCTTCAGTAGTAATTGGGGTTGGTGTAAGTATAGGGATGTCCTCATCAAGAGGTGCTTCGGTGAGCCTTTTTTTAAGTTCATCAAAAGCTTTTTGTTGTGCTTTGACCCACACGAAGGTGACATTCTTTTTGGTCAACTTGTTCAGAGGACAAGCAATGGTAGAAAAGTCTTTCACAAAATGACGATAGAAACTAGCCAACCCATGAAAACTTTGGAGTTCACTCATAGTTGTGGGGATGGGCCAATCTCATATGTCGTTTACCTTGGAAATATCAACTTCAATGCCTTTCGAAGAAACGACAAATCCAAGAAAAATTAACTTGTCTTTAGCAAAAGTGCACCTGGGAAGATTAGCATATAGCTTTTAATGTCGAAGGATTTGCAAAATGACACTCTTGCCAATGAGAGAATGCAAACTATGATTCATAAGGCGCATGAAGGTGGATGGGGCATTAGATAAGCCAAAGGGCATGACCAACCATTCATAGAGACCAAGCTTGGTCTTGAAGGCGGTTTTCCACTCATCATCTTCCGCCATGCGTATTTGATGGTAACCACTACGGAGATCAATTCTTGAGAAAATAGTGGATCCACACAACTCGTCAAGCATGTCATCAAGATGTGGTATAGTATGTCGATAACGCATGGTGATAGCATTGATTGGATGATAGTCCATGCATAACCGCAACGTATCATCCGTTTTTGGAACAAGAATCACGGGTACCACACTTGGACTAGTGCTAACTTTGATCAAACCTTTGGAGACGAGTTGGTTGATTTGGCGTTCTATCTCTTTCGTCTCCTCCGGGTTGGTGCGGTAGGCGACGCGGTTTGGTAGCGGTGCACTGGGAATGAGATCAATGCAATGTTCGATGCCACGAAGAGGAGGTAGTCCATGTGGGAGATCTTCGAGGAACACATCCTGGAATTCCTGCAAAACAATCATCAAAGAGGGAGGAATATTTGTCAAGTCATTAGTTTCTTGTGCTAGTCCCTTGCAAATGAGGATGTAGTTCAAGATTGATGGGTTGTTCCTCACACCTCTCATCTCACTTTTGGTGGCAAGGAGAACACCCTTAGTTTTTTGCACTCAAGTTAGGATTGTGGCTCTCACTCATTATGAGGTGGTTCTCTCGCTCACCAGTCTTCTCACAAGTTTGTGTTGTGGATTGCACCCTCGCTAAAGCTTTTGCATTATCCGCAATTATTTGGCTAGGAGTCATCGGTTGCAAAACACATGTCTTGTTAAGCCACTTGAAGGTGCAAACACTTGTGCGACCATCATGTTCTCAAATTGCCATGGTCGACCAAGTAACATGTGACAAACCACCATTGGGACCACATCACATTCCACCATGTCTTTGTATGGCCCAATTGAGAGTGTTACAAAGACGGTGTGCTTGATCTTCACAGACCCTTGGTCACTTAGCCATTGCGCGTGGTAGGGGTGCTTGTGTGGATGGAGGGTGAGGTTGAGCTTCTCACACAACTCGGTGCTAGCAAGGTTGTGGCAACTCCCTCCATCAATGATAACCTTGATAGATTTCCCATTGATGCCGCCACAAGTTTGGAAGATGTTGGATCTTTGATCTTCATGCTCTTGTGCTTGAGTAGTCAAGATCCTTGTGATGACAAGCGACAGACTTGCGTCATGTTCACACATGAGGAGTTCTTGGTCATCTTCCACATGTCGCCTTGCCATTGCTTCCTTGACTCGGGCATCAAATTCATCTTTGCTAAAGTACTCTTCATTGCCATTGTCATGGATAAACAATACTTTCTTGTTTCCACACTCGACTGACTTGTGTCCTTTGCCTCCACACTTCTAGCATTCGTCATTGAAAGGTGTTGTATCCTTTGTATGCTTGCCACTTTGGGGCGGCTTTCCTTGAGTAAGTGTGGGCTTGAAGGAAGGCTTGGAGATACTTGAGGAGATACCATTGAAGGTTGTTGGCATAGCGGTTGAATCTTGCTTGTAGGTGAAATACATCTTTGGCTTGTTGTACTTGATGTCATCTTTCACTTGACGTTCGGCCTTGATGGCGATGTGCACAAGCTCAACCATGTTATTGTATGTTTGGAACTCGATGATACGCTTGATTGGATGGTTCAAGCCAATAAGTAAACATGCCATAGTTTGCTCCTTTCACTCTTCAATATTGGCGTGGATCATGTTGAGCTCCATTTCCTTGAAGTACTCTTCCACGGTCTTTGTCCCTTGACGAAGGGATTGAAGGTTGTTAAAGAGGTCGCGTGTTTAGTGCGAAGGAACAAAGTGGGATCTCATATGAGCCTTCATGTCATGCCAAGTTGTTGTTGGGGGCTCTTCTCTTGCATCACGAGCAACTTGAACTTGTTCCCACCAAAGGTTGGCATACTCATCAAACTCAAGCGAGACCATGGCGACATCTTCTCGTTTCTATAGTTGTGCATACGGAAGATCTTGTGAACTTTGAATGCCCATGAGAGGTATTCTTCAGGGTCATTTGATCCGCTGAACTTGGGCATAATGAACTTGAGCTTGCCGAAGGTTTCTTCCTCATTGCGATCACGGTGGCGGTGGTTTCCATGATAGTGACAGTCTTCATCTTCCATGCAATCATTGCGACGAGCTTGGTGACCTTGTTGATGTAATTGCGGTTTAGGAGCCTCATTTGGAGGTGGCGGAACTTTCTCTTGCTCTTGGAGCGGTTGTTGACAAGAAGGAGGAGCCACTTGGGCCTCATTATGATTATGAGGATGAGCCTCTTGAGGTTGTTGTGGACGGAGAGGAGGCTCATTCCTTGGGTGTTGTTGCGGGTTAGGTACTTGGGCCTCACGGCAAATATCATGGTCTTGAGTCTCATGACATGGTGGGTGTTGCTCAACTTGTACCACTTGACGCTCCATGTTTTGATGTTGTGGAGGAAGCGCCTCATGATGACCATGGTGTCGGCGTGGACATTCATTATGGCGATTACGAGGAGGAGGATCTTGGAGAGCTTCATGTTGGTGATGAGCTTGTCCCTCCAAGTTGGAGTCATCACTTATTGTGTCAAGTATGTGTCGCGGGCGGTGGTGTGTACTTGTGGTTGCGCTTGTTGGATCACTAGTGCCCTTGCGTGATGACGGTTTTCTTCACGCCTTGCCTGGGGCCTTGAGGAGATATCACCATCATAGCTTAACGTTGAGGCATGTCGTGGTGAAGGTACATAGTTCAAAGAGCTTCCATCTTCAACCACGGGGGTGTCTTTGTATCTTGGAGCACTTGGATGAGGATCTTGGTGAAATGGATAATGGTGGCGTGTCGAGCTTGAAGATCTTGATGCGTGTGAGTGCGGTCTTGCCATTCCGTCGATGAGGAGTCGAAGCTTGTCATTTGTTTCAGCGACGAAGCATTGGAGCGCTTCATTTTGATGGCCAAAGTTGTGTTGCATTGCATGCATTTCCGCTCGATGCCATCGAAGAGGTTGTCGATGTCCTTGAACTCGGCTTGCGTCTCGCCAAATTGTTCATCTTATCGCGTCTCAAGAGCTTGGAAACATTCACGGAACTCTTGTCGGATGATGTAGTGACTTGCACGCGTCATGTATAGTCCATGTCTTCTTGGGTAGGTGGTTGGCTCGACTCACCGTGCCTATCCATCATGCAAACCACACAAGGATTGTATATGGAAGTCGAATATGGTGGTGTTAGCCTTGTACCTCACCTTGGGGATTGCACCAAACTAGAAACCACAAGTGAGAGCTATTAGCTTGCAAAGTGACATCGCAAAGAAAACTCACACTAAAGAAAGAACTAACTCTCAAAAGCTTTTGGTGGTAGGTTAGGATTGTGGAATCCCAAACAATCAACCAAAAGAAAAGGGGTAGTCAAAAGTGGGTAAAATCCAAACAAAGCTCAAGTCAAAGGCAAAGGTCAACAACTCGAAAGTGGGGACGGGAACCTATGACTATATACACACGCGTGGAGATTAATGGGATTGACACGACTATGAAAATGAAAAAACAAAATGTCCTAATGAAGACTACGCTTGCTATCGTGCCAATGCAAGGAGAGACCATGGCTCGTTTGCAAATAAGAAAATGAGCAACGGATTTGTGCACTTGCCTTGGGGCCCTCTTTCTTTCTCTCTTGCTTACAAGCTTTGAGACTCTCTTTTGCTATGGGAGACTATTTTTATTTTTATTTGTATCTTTTTTCTCTCCCTTGATGCTACCTAGTCACACTTGCTATTGCTCTTTCACTCTCACTAGCCAAGGACAAATGCACAATGCTTAAGAAAACACAAGATGGCCCACTCTCGTGGGATAGGTACACACAAAGGAAGATAGGGTTAACAAGGTGGTGCAAGTTATACCTTTGTTGGTGATGATGAACTTGGCGTCGGTGGTGCAAGATGATGTTCGTGGTCCGTGGTGTTGATGAGGGTGGAAGTTGTTGATGCGGAAGCTTGTTGTTAGTTGACGACACGCACACGGAACACAAACAATAGGAAAAAAATTAGCCAAAATGGTCAAAGAGGCAAAATCTGGACAAAAATAGGCGTCAGCCGGAGACTCCGGGGTCTTAGGCCAGAGACTCCAGGGGTTGAGGCTGGAGACTCCGGTGTCGGGGTCTCTGATCCACTTGCTCGTGTTCTTCACTACTAGGGAAAAGCCTATAGGAGACATGCTTGTAGGAGGCACATCCCTCAAGCATGCGCCTCCACTAAATATAAGACTCGCATGTCTAAACGGTGCGCCTCCTGTATATTATTACTTGAGGCGCATGTCTAAACAGTGTGTCTCCTATATTGCATGTACGGACCAGATCTGGCTGCCCCCACTTACTCGAGGCGCATCTGCTCCATATGCGCCTCGAGTAGTTCAACTACTTGAGGCGCATATGTGGCAGATGTGCCTCGAGTAAAGTGGGTGGGCCCGGTGGTGGTATGTGCAACAATATAGGAGGTGCACCAGATGATATGCACCTCTAGTAGTTTTAAGTATTGGAGGCATATGACTTTGAGATGCGCCTCGAGTAAGTGATGTGGGCTCGGGGGTGGCAGGCGCCAGACACTCGAGGTGCATCTACCAGATGCGCCTTAGGTATTCTATGTATACAAGGCGCATACTAGGTGGGATGCGCCTCGAGTAATCTCGCCATCTTTTTTGCACATGCACATGCACATACACATGCACCCTACTCACTTATCTCTCACTTGTTTTCTCCTCCACACAAAGATAGATCTGGTCACCCCCTTCTCCTCTGCACCTTATTTTCTCCATTGTTTCACCATAGAAGCTTTGCCAAACCTCTATTGGTTGTCAGACATATGTAAGTGAAAGATCTTGCACTTCTAGATCTACAAGATCTCAATTTACTTCTCCTCCGGCTCTCGTACTCCTAGTCGTCATTGGAGGAAGCGTGAAGGCGTTGTTGCATGTATGCATGTTGTCGGCGACACCGACTAGATTGTGTTGTGTGCTTCCTTTGTTTTGGGCAGGCATTTCATTTTGGGTTGCCAATGTTTCATCGGAATGTCGATTAATTTCTGTCCTGGTGAATTTCTAGCACCCGGCGGATGTCCTCTTTTTAGGGTAGGTCATGCCAATTTTTTCCGGCAATCTCGACGTCCATGCTCTAATTATTCTTTTGCTCTTTGTATACCGCATAGGCGACCATGGTCCGACCACTGAGCACACCCCTCGTGGATAGGTGGATGAGATGCGCGAGGGCCGACATGGCATGGACAAACATGACGGAGATAAGATGTCCGTGTTGTGACTGCAAACTGATGTATTTGATAAAGCATGATTGCAGAATGCTGGTGTCGCACCTGCTCTAGCGAGGTTTCATGCATGGCTACACTCGGTGGATACGTGATGCCGAAGATGATGATGAGGATGTCAATAATGGTGAAGACGAAGATCAAAATGCTGGTGGGGAAGGTGATCATGAAGAACAAGGTGGCGTCGGGCATGAACATGATGAAGATCAAGTAGATGGCGATGGGCATGAACATGAAGATAATCAAGGTGGCGCCAGGCTGGAACATGAAGATCAAGCTGTCGGTCATGATTTGAGCTGGTTGCGAGACCCTCATTACCAAGAGCTGCTTCTTAGGGAGACGAGTAACACTAGAGCCACCGCTAGAGAGAAAGCTAAGCTAGAGCAAAATGGAGAAAGACTCGGTTACTCCATTGTTTGACGGATGCAACGACGGGGATGTCGTCTGAATGTAACGCTTGGGGCTCTAGAGATGAAGGCGAGACACAAAATGACCGATGAATGCTGGCATGATCGTCTTCCCAATGGGAACATATGTCGGACTAGTATCGCTGAGGCAAAAAAAATCGCGTGCCCTCTCGATCTACTGCACATGAAATACCACGTCTGCATAAATGATTGCATCATCGACTGAGGCAAGGACGTGGAGAAGACCACGTGTCCGGTGTGCAAGACCTCTCGATACAAGAGAGGGACCAAGCAAGCCCCTAGAAAAGTGGTGTGTTACTTTCCTCTAACTCCTCGTCTATAGTGGTATTTCGTGGACCCTAAGGAAGCATAGCTCATGCGCTGTCACGCAGAAAGAGGCTAGAAGACGAAGATCCGAAAAGGGAGGAAATGCTGAGGCACCCTTCAGATGCTAGCCAGTGGAAGGCGTTGGACCTCGAATATTACCAGCGGTTCGGGAAAGAGTCAAGGAACCTCAGAGGAAGGTGGCTTCCGAAGAATCATGCCTGGAGAAAGTTATCCCATCTGTTCGATGGGATAGTCGAGCTTCGAGGAATGCCATACCTGAGGAGTGGCACAGAAATCGATGAGCTGTTGAAAAACTGGAAAGAGTGCCCTGCGCTAGGAAAGAACCAAAAGAAGCCAGAGCCATTGTTGAGGGTTTGGAAGGCGAGGTCTGTTTTCTGGGACTTGCCATACTAGAAGCTCCTCCGCGTGCCTCATAGCCTTGATCTCATGCATATCACGAAGAACGTGGGGGAGAGTCTGCTTGTCACCATCCTTAACACCGACAAGACCAAAGATGGGCCGAAGGCAAGGACTAACTTGAAGCATATGGGCATCAGGAAGGACCTGCAACCACCACCTAGTGACGATGAAGCCGATGATCAGTCGGAGGAGGAGGAGACAGAAACGTAGAATAGTCATCATCGCAAGGGAAAAATGGTCAAGAAGGCCGAAGTTAAGCTCAAGGCCGCGTGCTTCACTCTGAGCAAGGCGAAGGCCACACAGTTTATGAAGTGCCTCCTTAGAGTCAAATTTCCGAACGGCTACATGGGGAAGATAAGCAGATGGTTAGACAAGGCGAAGCAGCACTTCAGCACGATGAAGTATCATGATGTCACCGTGCTGATGACGCAGGTACTTCCGGTTGCGATCTGAGGGATAATGGAAAAACATGTCCGTGAAACGATGTTTGGCCTCTGCAACTTTTTTTACATTGTCTCTTAGAAGTGGATAGGCATTAAGCAACTCACAAGGCTACGGGAGGAGATCGTGGTGATAATATACGAGCTCGAGATGTACTTCCCTCCCGTATTCTTCGACATCATGCTTCATCTGTTGCTCCATGTTGTGGAGGATATCGTCCAACTCGGGCCTCCATTTCTACAAAGCATGATGCCATTCGAAAGGATGAATGGAAACATCAAGGGATACATTCGTAACCGGTCCTGTCCAGATGGAAGCATAGAAAACAGCTTCCTGGCTAAAGAGCGCATCTCTTTCTGCTCGAACTTTCTACAAACTGAGACCCCTACCGGTCTGCCATTCAACAAGCACCTTGGGAGGCTCGCTGGATGGGGTCACCACGAGGGTCAGTGCGCAAAGCATGTCGACTTCGAGGAGTGAACCAAGGACTTTTAAAGAGAAAACCTGGTCGCGCTACAACACCTACAGGTGGTCGATCCATATATACATGGGCACAAAGAATTTATCAAGAAGAAGTACGCTGAACACGGCCTGGTGAGGATGGAGGAAGATGTAATCAAAGAGCACAACTCCGGTTTCGTGCAGTGGTTTAGGAAGCAGGTTCTCGATAGTCCACCACAGGGTGAGTCTTCGGAGGACGATAAACTCATATTCTCGTTGTCACGGGGCCTAGGGCACAACCTAATGACCTATCAGGCATACAATATCAATGGATACACGTTCTACACCGAGGAGAAGGACAGTAATTGCGATTACCAGAACTCAGGGGTAATGGGGATATTCTACACCGACGACGTCCCGGAAAGATATTACGGAAGGATCGAGGAGATATGGGAGCTCGACTACGTTACAGAGAAGGTGTCGATGTTCCGTGTCAGGTGGGCCAAGAGCGTCGAAAAAGAAGACCGGTATTTCACCACCATGGCTATACCTCCAAAGTCAAAGACCACCGGCACGAATTTACCCGTGAGAAATGAGCCGTGGGTTTTGGCTAGTAAAGTCGACCAATGCTTCTACATTACCGACCCGTCAAAGCCTAGTTGGGTTATCGTCCGGAGAGGCAAAAGGAACATCATCGGAATGGACAGAGTCACCAACGAGCAAGACTTTGACTAGTACGGCGACCCGAAGATGGAAGACGCATACAGCGACTAAGCACCATACACCACAAGCCTACCTAATAAAGGACTCTCGATCAAAATAAAAAGTGAAGACGTTCTGGACCTAACCTATTCAACCGCGACAAAGAAGGGAAAGAAGATAATTTTCAATAAGAAACTCTAACTAGCTCCGATAAAAGCACGACATGCCGCGTTCCTGTGTGTGGCATTATTATCTATCAACACATTCTTAATTATCTCTTTTGTATGCTAATTGGATGGAATATTATGTATCGAAACATTCTTAATTATCACTTCTATTGGTTTGACAATATTTGGATATTTAAAGTATTTACACTATTTTTTATAGTTCATATTAATTTTAGACTATTTTTTGTAGTTCATATTTTTTTTTTAAGTTCCAAAAAAGGTGTCCACCAGGATTCGAACCTGGGTGGCCAATGCAATGCATTGGGTGTCTACACACTAAGATAGCAAGTGTTTGGTGATAAACATACCCTGTGTATTCTATTTGACTATAAGGACTCAAACTTTATACAAGACGCATCTTCAGGAAATGCGACTCGCATAACATCATAGTGGAGGCGCATCTGACTGATATGCGACTCGCATAACATCATATTTGTTTTTTTTGTTCCAAAACAAGGTGGCCACCAGGATTCGAACCTGGGTGGCCAATGCAATGCACTGGGTGTCTAGCCACTAAGCTAGCAAGTGTTTGGTGATAAACATACCCTATGTATTCTATTGGACTATAAAGCCTCGAACTTTATACAAGACGCATCTTCAGGAAATGTGACTCGCATAACATCATAGTGGAGGCGCATCTGAGTGATATGTGACTCACATAACATCATACTGGAGTCGCATCTTCAGGAAATGCGAATCTCCTAAGACCACCTGCAACATGTGAGTTGATCTTGTCGTTGTTTTCTTCCTCCCATCTTGTGCCCCTTTCCCGTAGCCTAGCAACCGCATGTCGTCGCTGCAACCGCATGTCGTCACCACAACCGCCCGCCCGCAACTCGATGCAACCTCTAGCCTAGCAGCCACGCACGCTGTCACCGCAACCGCCCGCCCGCTTGCCCACATCGAAGAAGAAGGAGGAGGAGGAGGAAGGTGCGTCCGCCCGCCCACATCAAAGAAGAAGGAGGAGGAGGAAGGAGCACCCGCCCGCCGACATCAAAGAAGAAGAAGGAGGAGGAGGAAGGAGTGCCCACCTGCATCAAAGAAGGAGTGCCCGCCACCTACCTCATCTCCGACCTGTCGCCCTCGTGTCCGCCTCCGTCTCCGACCTCGTCTCCTACTTGTTGCCACCTATGGTGAGCCACCATCTCCTCCTCTCTGCTATGTTTCAATCGCAGCCCAAATTCCCTCGTGTCAGCGACCCCCTTCTTCTGACGGCTGAATCGGTTCTATTTTAGGGGACTCTGATGGGATTCGACCATGCCACCAACATCATCCTCGACGAGTCCCACGAGAGGGTCTACTCTACTAAGGTAAAATCACTCTATCACCCTCGCTTCTCCTGCCTCACCCAAACTCGTTTTTGGGATGTACTGCCATCTTGGTTACTACTTGATTTATATTGCCATTGTATCACCACCCAAGTCTACCTTCACAGCCTAGCAGTATAAGAGTCGATCCCTTAGTGTTCTCATTCCGTGTTTCCGATTTAACCATGACATGCCATTACCCTTCTAGCTAGATTATCTGTATTGATGTGATTGTATCCATGAGTCATTGTCGTTGCCCATAATCAGTACAAATGCAGAGCATCTAGCCGTCCCATTCTTTGTTTCAAACTTCACCGAGCCATTGAAATGGATGGAGTACTGATATTTAGACCCTATTTGTGTCTTCAGTGAGAAGGGAAAAGGCCTTTTTGTTGCCCGCTCTCTATTATAAGAAATATATATAGTTAGGCATTGCCCTCTTGTTGCCTTAAGGATGGACACAACTGTTTGCTCTGGTTATGATTGTGTGTCACCATGGACCAATCGTGAAATGACCATGGATTTCCCTCGAGGTGATTTATCACCATGTCACTATAATTGAACACTTCATCCATACGATTAGATCAAGTTCGTGTGAGATACAAGGTCCAAGGACTAGTTCAGGGTTTTGTTCTCTACGTATCTCCAAATGCCAAGTTTCCATGAACTCTCCTCTCACATGGTTTGTTCATGTTATTGCCGCCTATTAAGCTTACTGTGAACAAAGGGTTCAACCAGCCTGCCTATAGAACTAGATGTTATCATAGTGACATCTAAGAGCACACACTGTATCGGTAACTACCAAGTCCAAAGTAACATATTTATAGTTCTCTGTGGATTACAGTTCTGTGTGATTACTGCAGATGTCCATGGTTTACTCACAGGAAGGTGCTAACATGGTTTACTTTGTAAAATATTCTTCTATTCCTTTTTATGTAAAATAATCTTGCTATTTTGCTGCTTATATATACTATTTGTGTATATTGTTTATATATATGTGAAGCGAATATGTAGGCCATTTTTGTGACAGCTAGGTGGTGTATGTGTCTTGATGGTTGTGTTTGTGCCTATGTAGGCCATTTTTGTGAAGGTTTTTTTCTTTTTGAGATGCCAATATTTCGCCGGAATATTGATTCAGTTCCGTTTCGACGAATTTCTGGCACTCCTATGTCTAGAAAATTAGCAATAGTCATGCCCATTTTTTTTTAATTTTGGTGTTTATTATTTCCATTTCTTTTTGTGTTTAGACATTTCGGGTAGTGGATAGCACAACGCCGAGGCGGGCACTTCTAGAAAGAAGGCCTATTGGGAGCATTTGGATGATATGGACATACAAGCAGACCCAGAATTCGTGCCGCGGGAGGAAGAGATGGAGGACAAGGATACATCGTCTGATGAGGAGATGCGGGATGATGCCGGTGGCGAGGACGCCACTACCACTAATGGTTGTGGCGATGGTGGAGCCACAGACGGTACCCGCCAACTGAAGAAGCCCCGGAAGGAACAAACCCCTATCATGGTCAGCCTCAAAAGGTCCATCTTCACAAGCATGAGCGATAAAGGGGTGCCTTTGGAGCCGAAGGAATTTGTCGCGTCATACTCACTGCAGGTCTCTACAATCCTCCGGAACACTGTCATGATCAACACCGAGAACCTAAAGGGCCATGAGAACGAGAGTTACCGCCATCTGCTCTTGAGGAAGCTACACGCAAGATACGAGTACCCGGGTGATGAGGAGAACAAATACAATAATGATGATGTCAAAGGGAATCCGGTAAACAAGTACGCCCTCAAGACGATGACTAAGGCCTTGTCGAATTGCAAGGCACAGGTCAAGAGGCTCATTTACAAGAAAAATCTAAGTTATGAGGAGCTCGTCAAGAAGGAGCCTCTGTTCAAGGAAGAAGACTTCAAGGTGTTCAAGGCCAGATGTGAATCCGCCGCAGGTAAGGCCAAGAGTCTGTACTTCAAGGATTTGTACAAGATGAACATTGGTACCCACCATCTCGGCTCCAGCGGTTATAGAGCTGCGATTCTCAAATAGGAGAAGGAGGACGACGTAGCTCGTGAGAAGGGGGAGACACCTCCCTTTTCCAATATCATCGAACCATAGGCAAAGTACTTTGTCAGGGCCTAGCTTCACAAGCCAAAAGGGAGTTCTGAATATTCCTCGGAACCCTGTGGCCCCTTTGCTCCGAAGATGACGGACTTCATCAATAAATATGTAAGTAATTTGCATGCAAGTCAATTAATTGCATTCACAATTAATTAATTAATGAAGTACAATTTCTCAAATGCTTCACGTTCCCTTATGCGTAGGACGAGGAATGTAGGATCTCCTCATCCCAAGGGTCGGCGCCGGTCGCCAAGTGGGACACCACTTTTAACAGGGCACTAAACCGGGTCAAGAAAGCCGAGGCCCAGGTGCCACTATTCATCGGCTGGCCGCGTGCCCGGCTTTGGAGGTATTACATGGTCCGAATACTACGGCACCTCACTGTGGAAGGGCAGGAAGTAGACCAAGAGCGCAAGGTAAAACACCTAAGGGAACAAGTGGAGAAGTTTCTGCAGCTGCTCTAAGATGCAGTGCAGGAGGCTATGACGATAGTCCAGACACAATTCCAGTCACAAGTCTAGACACAAGTCCAGACACAAGTGACCGAGAAGCTCAACACCATCCTTCCTGCCTACTTCGAACAGTACGCCAAGTGGAATAAGAGTGGTAAACGGGGGCCGCGCTAGGTTCCCAACATCACTAGTGCCCAATCCAACAACGCGGCGCCAAAGGTGTTGGTGACTCCTCTGGCGGGGCCCAAAGGTCCGGAGCTTACCTTGTCTAGTGCGGCGAAGGCGCCGGACCGCACCTTGCCAGCAAGCAGCCACTCCGCCACTTGCGAGCTCGATATTGGCGGTGGTGCCTCGACATTGGCCGAGCTCGACACCCTCAAGGTAACTAATTAAAGAGAGAGTTTTGGGAGGCTCAACCACTGACTTCATCTCCCTTCTCTCCCTGTTTTACTGACGACTGGCCTATACATGTCTTTCACAGGAACACACTCCTTGCACTCTAATGCACTGGGTGAATGGCGAGTTGAAGGATGTTGCCAAGGGTTCCATCATTCAACCGGCGAACCGCATCTTCCATAGCAAACAAATGGCAACTGACATGCTTAGGATCAAATACAGTATGGTGCTTTCGGGCTACGAGGGCTTGGAACCTCCATCTCAACCTCATGGATGGGATAGTGACGAGCCGGAAATCCTTAGTACCGGCTTTGGATACATGTTCCTATGGCCAAAGATCCAGATCCGTTTGGGGACGGAGGGCTGGGGCACCACCCCAGAGGCCCCAGAGGCAGCACAGCCAACACATCATGAAGACATCGAGATGGCATAGAATCCCACCAACGATGATTAAATCGATGAAAACTTTGGCGACCAGTTCTTGAACACAAGGTTTGGTGATGATGACCATGAGCAATAGGGAGGCCAGCTATTCATGCAGAAAGTTGTCGAGCCCCAACCAGCACCTGGACCCTCGGCGGTGAAACCCAGTTGCCAAGTGCGTCTCTTCCCATCTAGTCAGGAGACGCCGCCACCCGTCGCCTTCACCGAGTCTCATATGCCAGCTCGTCCTATGATCAGCCCAGCACCCTCCATAGGACGGTCGAGGAGGTAGAGGCGACCGATGACGCTGTAAAGGGAAAGAAGGGTTGCACAAGTAAGTCTAAGGGTGCGAGTCAAAATCCAAAGCCTACTATCCGGGCTCAGGACGACCCTGAAGAAAATCCCAGGAAGTGGGTACACGAGGCAGGTACACCAATGCTCAGTGAATCGATGCTCGTGGTCACAGGCTCGCATATGCATAGTATTCATCATGGTTGTCTGTATGTTGAGATGCGCCACATTCGAGAGGGCAATCAGTCGTACCTGGTTTACAAGTCTAAGGTGCCAAACGTGACAGGCTTTGTCATAGTAGCCCCCGGGGATATTTTCTACGTGCGGCATACCGACCTTTTCGACATGTTGCAAGGAATCAGACTGCATGATACCCTGGTCCGGCTGTTCTCGCTCAATATGGCCATGCAGATCATTAGAGACGGGACGCCGAGCATCGCGATAGTGAATCCCTACTTCATGTGTGATGTCATCTTGAGAACACATGAGGGCATCCTAATGGCGACTGACTACATCTCATACTTCCTGCAAAAAACCAGGGCAAGGATGTGATTCTCATTCCCTACCATCCAGAGTTGGAGAGTGGTGACCAAGGCTGCATGATCATATTCTTGGATGTGCAACGCTCAAACACCTTGTATCTTGACTCAGGTAGTAGTGCGAAGATGAAATACTACTCCAATATCAAGAGAGTTCTTGACGTGTTGTCAATGCCTACATTGCAGCGGGAGGCGCCGCCCCTAGGAGGACAGTTAAGAGGCACGGGATGCACATGTTCAGCCACACTATGGAGTTTCCCTGCGTCAAGCAGGTGCCTGACAGCGGGAAGGATGCCTTCTACGCCTTACACCACATAAAGGCGTTTGTACGGGACCAGGATAACAGCGTGCTACCATCCGACCTCCAAAGGTGGGCTGAAGATCTTGAACGTATACAGTATCGCAACCTTAGGATGGATTTCCTCGATATCTAGGAGGAGATCTTGACAATCATGCACTAACAAGTCATAAAATCAAGGGGCCTCTTCTACAGCGGCACTCCACCGCGCAACAAGGAGATAGATGAACACTTAGCGAAGCAGGGTGATGGCAGGACATTCATGACGTTAGTGAAAGGAGCTAAACGAGGCTTCATCAATGTCCCTGAGCCGACTCATTAGCCAAAGAAGTCTTGATGTTTTACTAGCTAGTTGTTAGTTCTGAACTTGTGTTGTAAAGTTTATCCTTATATTAACTTGCCTAGCAACCTCTAGAGTATGTTTCGTAAACCGTTGAACTTGATTGTGAGCAACGCTAGCTAGTTATTTGTGTTATGAACTATTTTAGTGCTTGGTCATATGTTTCTTTTCATTCGTTATTGCCGCCTTACTTCGAGGTTTGCTTTTTTTGTATTTCTTCGAAATGTCGATGATTAAAACGTGTTGTGGAACTATATATGTGTGTGAATATACTGCTGCTAGATCTGGTGTGCCAAGTAGACTTGTAATTTAAGATTCCTCTACTTGCCGCACCAGATCCATCATCGGCATTGCTATTTCCGTGCCCAACCTAACTATGAGGCAAGTAGACTTGTAACAATGTCGCCCAGGTTAATACCATTTCATCACGTCGCCCCAAAGTAGAAAGAGGACAGATATTTTCGAGGTTCATATACATAAGACATAATATGTTGAGCGATAAGCCAATGAAAGGATTTTGGGTCCACATCAATGACTCCTTTTGACACACCAAACTCGAAATGAGTCGTTGTCGTCGAGACTGAATCCTTTCCTTGCTTTACCGCTCAACATATCATGCCTATGCTATATGAATCGTGGAAGTATTTATTTTCTTTTGGATTTGGCGATACAAATAGATTATATAGCGTGAATAAAATGAAATGGTGAATTATGTAGTTTCAAATATCTCATTGTAGCCCCGAGGTCAAAAGGAAAGACATTACTTCACTATTTGTATAGCATTGGCAACATTGTTATATGAATTGTGGAATGATTTCTTTCCTTTTGTCTTTGGTGATACAGTGAAATGGTAAACTATGTAACCCCATATTCGAGAGGGGGGACAAATAAGTTCGTAATTCGTATATATATAGCATGGCGACATTGTGTTAGTTAATACTATTTCATCTCGTAGCCCCAAAGTCGAAAGAGGACAAATATTTTCGAGATTCGTATACATAAGACATAATATGTTTAGTGGTAATCCTAGGAAAGGATTTTGGGTCCACGGAAATGACTCCATTTGACACACCAAAATTGAAATGAGTCATTGCCATGGAGACCGAATCCATTCCTGGCTTTACACTGGACATAGCATGCCCATGCTATATGAATTGTGTAAGTATTTCTCTTCTTTTGTCTTTGGCGATACGAATAGATTAGATAGCGTGAATTAAATGAAATGGTGAACTATGTAGTTTCAAATATCTCATTGTAGCCCCAAAGTCAAAAGGAAAGACATTACTTCACTATTTGTATAGTATTGATGACATTGTTATATGAATCGTGGAATGATTTTTTTCCTTTCGTCTTTGGTGATACAATGAAATGGTAAACTATTTCATCTCGTTGCCCCAAAGTCGAAAGAGGACAAAAAATTTCGAAGTTCATATACATAAGACATAATATGTTCAGAGGTAAGCCAAGAAAAGGATTCTGGGTCCATAGGAACGACTCCTTTTAACACACCAAACTCGAAATGAGTCATTATCGTGGAAGACCGAATCCTTTCCTTGTTTTATGTCTGGACATATCATGCCCATGCTATATGAATCGTGGAAGTATTTCTCTTCTTTTGTCTTTGGCGATACGAATAGATTAGATAGCGTGAATTAAATGAAATGGTGAAGTATTTTGTTTCAAATATCTCATTGTAGCCCCAAAGTCGAAAGGAAATACATTACTTCACTATTCGTATAGCATTGGCAACATTGTCATATGAATCATGGAATGATTTATTTCCTTTCGTCTTTGGCGATACAATGAAATGATAAACTATTTCATCTTGTAGCCCCAAAGTCGAAAGAGGGCAAATATTTTCGAGATTCATATACATAAGACATAATATGTTTAGTGGTAAGCCTAGGAAAGGATTCTGGGTCCACGGCAACAACTCCTTTCGACACACCAAACTCGAAATGAGTCATTGTCATGGAGATTGAATCCTTTCCTGGCTTTACCACTGGACATAACATGCGCATGCTATATGAATCGTGGAAGTATTTCTCTTCTTTTGTCTTTGGAGATACGAATAGATTAGATAGCGTGAATTAAATGAAATGGTGAATTATGTAGTCCCAAAGTCGAGAGAGGAGATAAATAAGTTCGTGATTCGTATAGCATGGCACCCATATATATATATGCATGATCTTATCTTGTGAACTACTATTGCTTTCCACTAACATAGCTAATATCATCTATCTTGTGTACAAGAGATGGCAAAGAAGTGATATGTCGTGTACATCGGTAGGGTTCTAGGTGTGTACGAGGAGTGGGAAGACTGCCAGAAGCAAGTGAACGAATTCTCGGGCAACAACTACAAACGCTACAAGACTAGAGAGGTGGCAGAAGAGAAGTGGAGGAAGAATGGGAGGAACTTCGTCGTGATCACCACCTTGCTATTCATGGTAGGTTGTGTGCTCTAATTCACCTAGAGAGCTCCGTCGTGCATATAGTTGTAATGCGATTGTGAACTTGTACTCGATCGGTCCCCCGAGAGATGTGAACTTGGTGTTGTTTGTGTGATGTACTCTAGTTGGTTGATGTGTGAACTCTAGTATGTCCCGGATTAATTCAAGTCAATGTGTGATGTACTTGTATTAGTGTTGATTATACTATGTCTTGGCCAATTGCAACTTTCTGAAAATTTTGTGATGTTTATACTCTATTCTGGACTGTATAACACCTGTAAACTGTGTATTCTGGACTGTATTGTGGTTCTGTAAAATTTAAAATTCGAAATTGATATTTGAGGCACATTTGTGAAATTACTAAAGGCGCAACTATAAACCTATCTGAGGCGCATCTCTAATAAATACTAGAGTCGCATAATAGGTGCGCCTCCTATAATCTATATATGCCAGGCGCATACCAATATGCGCCTCCTATGCGCCTCCCATATATAGATTATAGGAGGCGCATCTGAAATCCGACTCTAGTAATAAATACTAGCAGCGCGGCGCTAGAGTCACATCTATAATGTGACTCAAATGGCTTTTCATATGCATGCCGTGGTGAAGGTAGATAGTTCGAAGAGCTTCCATCTTCAACCACGGGGGCGTCATTTCTTCTTGGAGCACTTGGATGAGGATCTTTGCGATCAGGAGAATGGTGGCGCGACGAGCTTGAAGAGCTTGATGCTTGTGAGAACGGTCTTTCCATTCCGTCGATGAGGAGTCAAAGCTTTTCATTTGTTTCGGCGAAGGAGTGTTGGAGCGCTTCATTTTGATGGCCAAAGTTGTGTTGCATTGCGTGCATTTTTCCGTGCAATGCCTTCGAAGCCGTTTTCGATGTTCTTGAACTCGGCTTGCGTCTCGCCAAATTGTTCATCTTTTTGCGTCTCAAGAGCTTGGCAACGTTCACGGAACTCTTGTCGGATGTGAAGGAGTTATGCCCTAGATGCAAATAATAGTGTATTATTTAATATACCTCCTATATGTTCATAATACGTTTCATACTGTGTTATAAGTGTGTTAATGCGAAACGTTAATACACATGTGGTATGTAAACAAACTGTGTCTCTAGTTACCTCTAGCGAACTAGTTCATTGGTCATGAGGATGGTCTGGGTTTCAAGATCATGGGCATTTATGCCAGTTGACAATGAGGTCATGTTATTAGTTGAATAACCTATTAGACAAACATCCGACCGTTATATCTTGAATGAGATCTAGTTACAAAGTTCACCATTAATGATAAAACATAGAGAACCTCGCAACCTGATCCTTTGACTGTGAGGTAATGCAAATCACCATTCCGGAAGAAGCTTAGATGGTTATCAAGAATCATCTCGTAACAGGGTCATCAAAAAGGTGCCACTCAGGTTTTTCGAAGGGATGTGTAGGGGAGTACATATCAAGACCAGGATTTGTCTAGTCCATGTAACAGACAGATACATGTGGCCATCTCGGTGATGTTGCATTAATGAAGCTTGCAAGAATGTGACTCGGTCACAGAATGCAACGACATGAGAACGAGAAAACAAGTTCATTGGTAACGAGATCGAACTAAGGTATGGAGATACCAAAGATCAAGTCTTGGATGAATTAGGTATCAAATGATAAAGGGAACGGGAAACGACTATCTCACGGTTCGAGCGATTATATTCGTGAAACGCACGGGGATCACATGGCCATGCAGGTCCCTCTGTTGATCATTGATGTGAGAGTAGTCTCAATCATGTCAGGAGTGTTTCCGAACCGAAGGATGTCACGCTTAAGGGTAGGGACGCTTAGGGTAGATGAGGTATCGTAAGAGAAATAGAGAAAGAGAAACCGGAATAGTTCCGGATAATATCCGATGGAGATCGGAAGGGCTCCGGAAGGTGTTCCGGAGTGAAGGAATAATATAATATGTGTATTTAAATGTTAATTGGAGAATTAATATTAAATATATATTTTATTTTATTATTAAAGGCATCATAATGCTAATGGGCCTCACCCGAAGGGAGGCCCAATAGGGCATGGCGCCTAGGGAGAGGGGGCCAGCTGGCCTAGGCTTGGTGGTGATGGGGGAATACCAATTGGGGCATACCCACAGAACGGAGTCGCCCATGGAGAGTGGGCTCGTGGGAACCAGCGACTGGACCCAATCTTCCCAGGAAGAAGCAGAGCGTCTCAATCGGCCTGAACAGCGACTCCGCGACTCGCTAAGTACGACGACTGACACATACTGGACCTAGACGTCTTGCCGACTGAAGGCCCAAGAAGGCGACTCCAATACAAAGCCCATTAGCACACTTGTAAACCCTAACTGGCTGCATATATAAAGCCACCAGTGGCACCCCCACGGGACACATCTCTCTCACGCCATATTAGATCTAGTCTCTCCCTCCGCCTATGGCGGCTCCATGTAAACCAATATATGATCTTATACTGGATTGCTAGCAGGACGTAGCGATCCTCCACCGAGAGGATGTGAACCTGGGTACATTGTGTGTCAATCTCGCTTCCGAATTCTCCTACGTCGCCTTGCTCTTTTCTCTACGTAAGCTACCCTGTAGCATCTGCCGTGGTCAATACCACGACAGTTGGTGCCCACCGTGGGACAAGCGGTGCTTGGAGGTGATGATCCGGGCGGGATCCCTCGCCATCAACGACAAAGATAGGCTCATCCGTGTTGGCGTGCTGGATTTCTTCATCGAGGCGGCGGCCGATTTGGTTCTCACCAACAACTGCATGCATGCCATACGAGAACTGCTATAAGGGACTCGAGGGCTGCGATCTAATCGGCCTAGTCCGGCCGGCCGCCAAGCACACGCACGTGCGGACGTCAACCTCAAAAATCATAGGCGCATGAAGGCGAGAGCATACCAGATCGGTTTGATGAGATTCCTATTTAATCACATCTCCCTTATTAAACTATCTTTCAATTTATTTTTATTTGATCTAATCTCTTGCATATGCAAATTATTGACATGTACTGACCATCTGATGTGGGGTGTTCTGTTCCCATGGCCGAGTTGTATTGATAGGGTTCAAATCAGCTTCAACAGTACATGACGATTCAATCTCTGATGAGCTAATCCTTTTTTCCCATCTATTTATCTATCAATTATTTTATTCAATGCTATGATTATCAATTTATCATGTACCTTGATGTTTTATTCAACGCATGATCCAGGTTTACACGGCTCCGGACGTGGAAGACTTGAACTCGCTCGTGAAGGGTCATAACCACGGGAGAATTAATCGGCGGAGCCGAAGCGATCTCACGACTGTTTTTGCATCAGCTTCCATCGCACGTCCTCTCGGCCGATCTTGACTCGACCCTCCTATCTCTAAAAAAAGATGGTTCACGACCATTGTGTTGTCGTGAACTCGCCATCACCAATTCGCCATCGTGGACTCGCTGCTCGGGTACTCACCCGCCATGAACTTATCATCAACGGCTCACCAATTCGGTGACTCGCCCGCCTTATATTCGCCGTGCTCAGGATTCCCCCGCCGCGTCGAATCTGTCCGCATTTAACAGATAAGTTTTTTTATATTAGTACATGCTATAAGTACAAAACATATTCATCTTTTCGTTCAATTACAAAATCATACATGGGATCGGTTTCAGTTTTGTCTGTTGTTTATTCGCGTTCGTCGAAGTAGTGAGGCTGGGTACCAAAAGGCCGACCTTGTCTCCGGGTTCAACAGTCTGGCATCGCGTCCCCGTTATCCGGCAAGCGTTTGATGCTGGAGGTCTGCCTACTCATGAAAAGACACGCATAAACGTTTCATACTGCTAACTGATCCATTTAACAACACGCCTTTTATTTCAACATCTACGAACCGCATTTTTTACAAATGTTCAATATATTTCATAAATACACCTTACTGCAGTTGTACTTTTTCTCGTTCTTAGCAAAACGGTCTGGTGTCTTTCTCGCCACTCCCCACGCTCGGGGACTCGGCGCGCTCCAGACAGCGGCACTCGCCGGTCACCCGACCTCGCCACTCGCCGCGCTCGGGGACTCGGCGTGCTACATACAGCGCCACTCGCTGGTCGCGCGGCCTTGCCACTCGCCGCGCTTGGGGACTCGGTGGGCTCCAGAGAGCGGCACTCGACGGTCGCCCGAACTCGCCACTCGCCGCGCTCGGGGACTCGGCGTGCTACATACAACACCACTCGCCGGTCGCGCGGCCTCGCCACTCGCCGCGCTTGGGGACTCGATGCGCTCCAGACAGCGCCACTCGCCGGTCACCCGACCTCGCCACTCGTCGCGCTCGGGGACTCGGCGCGCTCCAGACAGCACCACTCGCCGGTCGCCCGACCTCGCCACTTGCCGCGCTCGGGGACTCGGCGCGCTCCAGACAGCACCACTCGCCGGTCGCCCGACCTCGCCACTCGCCGCGCTCGGGGACTCGGCGCGCTCCAGACAGCGACACTCGCTGGTCGCCCGACCTCGCCACTCGCCGCGCTTGGGGACTCGGTGCGCTCCAGACAGCGGCACTCGCCGGTCGCCCGACCTCGCCACTCGCCGCACTCGGGGACTCGGCACGCTTCACGGTCGGGCACTAGCCACAATTGTCGGCTTCACCGAATCCCTGCGCCTTTCGCCAACTGGCCCTCACCGACTGGCACTCGCCGACTGGTTCTCACCGACTAGCTCACGCCGACCGCCTCCCGCTTAACGGTTCTTTCCTCTGTTCAGGAGCTCGTCGCTGATTCGCCACAATCCATCGCCAAGACTCTCCGCGCCCTGCCTCCAGCCTGCGTCGAATCCACGACGCGCTCAGGGACTACTGATGGGGAATACCAATTGGGGTATACCCACAGAACGGAGTCGCCCATGGCAAGTGGGCTCGCGGGAACCGGCGACTGGATCCAATCTTCCCAGGAAGAAGCAGAGCGTCCCAATCGGCCCGAACAGCGACTCCGCGACTCGCCAAGTACGACGACTGACACATATTGGACCTAGACGTCTTGCTGACTGAAGGCCCAAGAAGACGACTCCAATACAAATCCCATTAGCACACTTATAAACCCTAACTGGCTGCATATATAAAGCCACCAGTGGCACCCCCACGGGACACATCTCTCTCATGCCATATTAGATCTAGTCTCTCCCTCCGCCTATGGCGGCTCCATGTAAACCAATCTATGATCTTATACTAGATTGCTAGCAGGACGTAGCGATCCTCCACCGAGGGGACGTGAACCTGGGTACATCGTGTGCCAATCTCGCTCCCAGATTCTCCTACGTCGCCTTGCCCTTTCCTCTATGTAAGCTACCCTGTAGCATCTGCAGTGGTCAATACCACGGCAGATGGGCCGCCCCAATGGGGCCCACCTAGGGCCGGCGGTTGCCCCTTGGTGGCCGATGGGTGTGGGGTTTAGTCCCATACCACCTAGCCCCCTGGGTGGTGCGCCCCCCTCCCACTATATATAGGGGTTTCCCCTCCCCCTTTGGAATCATCCCATTCCCTCTCATTCTCTCTCTCTCATCCATTGATAACTTCTCCGTAATATTGGGGAGGACCTCGTGGGTGAGTTCTCCACCTTCACACCACCGTCGAGTGATCTGCGATCTGGCATCTACTTCTTCCGCTGCTTGGTTGGATCGGAGTCCGGTTGACGTCGCCTACACCGGACATGTGACGAACTTCGGAGGCACCACACTTGGGGTGCTGCTCGCCTTCATTAATATACGCCTTCCTGCGTAAGGCATGCCTCGGTCTTCAAAGGTATGAATACCGTATCCCGCCTCCTTTGCTGATGTCTACATAGTATAGATACTGGTATTAGTGTTCGAGTAGATAGAAATTTTTTGTTTTCTGCTACGGAACCCTTCAGTGGTATGAGAGCCAGGTTTATGGGTAGACATGTCGTATAAATAGAACGCATAGCAATATGTGGGCATTGATTCTCTAGTTGCTACCCTCTTTAATGTTATTGTTCATATCGTGGCACTGTTTGATGAAGTGGCCCCAACCAACCTCACGTGGTGATTCACGAGACTGGTCCACAAATCAAAGTGGCTTAGGGGGTATCTGTCTCTCTACAGTAGTTGATATGGCATTGACATTGGAGGGCCCTGAAAATGGAGAAGAACGGCAATCATTGAAACCATGTTGTGGCTCCACGTTCGTAGGTGGGAAGGGGTTCTACTACGAAATCCCTAAAGCCGCGTAAAACTTGCAATAGATAATATAGAAGCGTCTATTTTTATTATTGCATAGGGGCAAGTATTATAACATGGCGATGAAAAGTTTATGAAACTTTCATTGAAGCTGTTGATGATTATGATCATAATGCTATATCCACGTCATAACACTTTACTTTTGAAGTATTACTTATTGTGCTGGTATATTTATATTCGACGGTAGCATAATAAGATAACCCCTCACAGTATTCCAGTTATTGTATTCCCCTTGAGTGTGCACCACCAAGAAAGTTCTTCGGTATGAGGCGCTCTGCGGTGAGTAGGGGTCAGACATATCTACGTTCGCATACAGTGGGTGTAAGCCATGTAGCACTGCGAATACACACAAGTTAGAACTGGCGAGCCTAGCACGTTACAGAGACATGGCCTCGGAATACAGGATACCGAAAGGTCAAGCATGAATCACATAGTTGATGTGATCGACATTAGGGAATGTCCACCTTTGATACTACACTGATGGCCGTGTTAATCGGGGGAGGTGTAGGGGATTGGGATCATGTGATCACTAAATGAGTAGAGGGATGTTCGTTTAAGTGGGAGTTCTTTTAATTAAAACTTGAACTCATTATTATGAACATGGTCTAAACACTTTGCAAATCCATTGTAGATGTCTCGCCCACCCACCTTTAACCTTAGCACTTTCCTCGAGAAGGACAAGCTGAAAACTGATGGAACCAAATTCACCGCATGGTTCCGCAATCTTAGGATCCTCCTAGTCCTCTACAAGTTGACTTATGTCATCGAGGCTGAGCTTCCGGCTAAGCCTGCAGATTCCACCTCCTAGGACGAAAAGAATGTCTGGCAGTCCAAGGCAGACGATTTCTCCCTCATCCAGAGTGGAATGCTCTATGCCATGGAGCCAAAGCTTCAAAAGCATTTTGAGAAGATGAATGCCTTTGAGATCATTGAGGATCTCAAGGCCGTCTTTGCTCCACAGGCCCGTGAAGAGAGGTATGATGCTTCCGAGCTCTTCTTCTCTGCTAAAATGGAAGAGCACAGCAGTATTAGTGAGCACATGGTCAAAATGTCTAGCTACATTAAGCGCTTGAATGCCCTGGATTGCAAAATCCCGGAGGAGCTCGTGATTGATAGGGTGCTGCACTCGCTGCCCCTAGCTATAAGAGCTTTGTGATGAACTACAATATGCAAGGGATGACAAAGACCCTTGCTGAGGTGTTCGCCATGCTCAAAACTACTGAGGTTGAAATCAAGAAGGAGCACATAGTGTTGATGGTCAACAAGACCACCAACTTTAAGAAGCCGGGACAAAAGGGACAGGGCAAGGGCAAGAAGTCCAAGAAGGATGGAAAGTTCGTTGCCTCAAAGACAGCCAAGCCTGGCCCTAAGCCCGGCACTACGTGCTTCTACTGCAAAGGGGATGGGCACTGGAAACGCAACTGCCCCAAATACCTTGAAGACAAGCGAGCTGGCAAAATAGCCGCCATGGACAAAGACATATATGATATACATGTTATTGATGTGTTCCTTACAAGAGCCAGGAGTAACACCTGGGTATTTGATACCGGATCTGTTGCTCACATTTTTAACTCTCAGCAGGATCTACAGAGTAGGAGGCACCTGAGGAAGGACGAGGTGACGATGCGCATCAGCAATGGTTCGAGAGTCGAAGTGATGGCCGTCGGCACCCTTCATCTCCGTCTGCCGTCAGGATTACTATTGGTTTTGAATAAATTCTACTATGTACCCGTATTGAGTATGAATATTGTGAGTGGGTCTTGCTTGTTGCAAGACCGTTATTCGTTTAAATCAGGAACAAATGGTTGTTCAATTTATATGAATGATGTTTTCTATGTTCATGCTCCTGTGTGTGATGGTTTATTCTTACTTGATCTTGATTGTAATACACACATCCATAGTGTTGATGCTAAACATTGTAAGCGTAGTGATGATTCCATGTTTATGTGGCATTGCCATCTTGGTCACATTGGCATAAAACGCATGAAGAAGCTTCATTCCGAAGGCCTTCTTGGATCATTGGATTTCGAATCCCTTGATACATGTGAGCCATGCCTCATGGGCAAGATGACTAGGACACCATTCTTCGGGATAGTGGAGAGAGTTGTAGACCTACTAGGAATCATACATACGGATGTATGTGGACCAATGAGCATCTCAACATGCAATGGTTATCGTTACTTTGTTACCTTTACTGACGACTTAAGCAGATATGGATATATCTACTTAATGAAGCACAAGTTTGAAACCTTTGAAAAGTTCAAGGAATTTCAGAAAGAAGTAGAGAATCAACTTAACAAGAGAATCAAGCATCTTTGATCGGATCGAGGAGGCGAGTATTTGAGTTATGAGTTTAACATGCACTTGAAGGACTGTGGGATTATGCCACAGCTTACGCCAACCGGAACACCACAGCGTAATGGTGTGTCAGAACATTGTAATCGAACCCTATTAGATAGTGTGCGGTCCATGATGTCTTTAACTGATTTTTCTGTGTCTTTTTGGGGATACGCGTTAGAAACCGCTGCTTTTATTTTAAACTGAGCACCATCCAAATTCGTGGAGACAACCCCATATGAGATATGGTATGGACAAAAGCCAAAGTTGTCATTTTTGAATGTTTGGGGTTGTGAGGCTTACGTTAAGAAACCGCAGCTTGACAAACTCGAACCCAAATCGGAAAAATGTATCTTTGTAGGATATCCAAGGGAAACCGCTGGGTATACTTTCTACAACCAAGCCAAAGGCAAAATGTTTGTCGCAAGAACCGGCACCTTTCTCGAGAAAGAGTTTCTTGCAAAAGGAGTGAGTGGAAGGAAAATTGAGTTAGATGAAATTGTTGACCCTTCTCTCCAAATTCCGAGTAGCGCAACGGAAGCTATTCCGAAACCGCTCTCCAACATGGAGGAAGAGCCCATTGATGATGATCAAAACAACGACGTCGAGACTCCTGAGTTTCGTAGGTCTACAAGGGTTCGTGCCACTCCTGATTGGTATAGTAGCCTTGTAATGTCTGTCATCTTAGATGAACAGGAAGAACCTGCAAACTAAAAAGAAGCTATGGATAGTGTTGACTCCGAGAAATGTCTAGAAGCCATGAAATCCGAAATAGGATCCATGCATGAAAACCAAGTTTGTACCTTGGTGGATCTTCCAGAAGGCCGCAAGGCCATGGAAAATAAATGGATCTTTAACAAAAAGACAGATGTGAATGGTAAAGTGACCGTTCACAAAGATCGACTTGTCGCAAAGGGGTTTCGACAAATTCAAGGAGTTGATTACGACGAGACTTACTCTCTCGTAGTGATGCTTAAGGCTATCAGGATTTTAATAGCAATTGCTGCACTTTTCGACTATGAAATTTGGCAGATGGATGTCAAGACCGCATTCCTCAATGGTCACAATGATGAAGAGTTGTATATGATGCAACCGAAAGGTTTTGTTGATCCTAAGGATGCTGGAAAGGTATGCAAACTTCAACGGTCCATTTATGGATTGAAGCAAGCATCTCGGAGCTGGAACCAATGTTTTGATCAAGTGATCAAGAGTTTTGGATTTGTCCAAAATCAACAAGAGTTCTGTGTTTACAAGAAAGCGAGTGGGAGCTCAGTTGTTTTCTTAGTAGTATATGTGGATGACATATTACTCATGGGAAACGATGTGGATCTTATGAAAAGCGTGAAAGCATATTTGAGTAACCAATTTTCCATGAAGGATCTAGGTGAAGCTGCATACATATTAGGTATCTATAGAGATAGATCAAGGCACCTAATTACTTTGAGTCAGAGTACTTACATCGAAAAGATTTTGAAGAGGTTCAAAATGGAAAACACCAAAAGGGGTTTTTACACCTATGATGAAGAATTGCAAAATGAGTATGACTCAATGTCCTGTAACGGACGGTGATAGAGAGAAGATGTCTTTCATCCCCTATGCTTCAGCCATAGGATCTATCATGTATGCAATGTTAAGTACACGACCTGATGTGGCATTGGATCTTAGTTTGATGAGCCGATACCAAAGTAATCCAGGACCGGATCACTGGACAACTGTAAAGAATATCCTAAAGTATCTGAGAAGAACAAAGGATATGTTCCTAATCTATGTAGGAAATGATGAAGCTCTAAACGTAACAGGTTATGTGGATGCAAGATGGAACTCAGATCATGATGACTCGAAGTATCAAACAGGATTTGTGTTCCTAGTGAATGGTGGGGCGGTAAGCTGGAAGAGTAAGAAGCAGCCGGTGATGGCACAATCTTCAATGGAGTCTGAATGCATTGTTGCGGCCGATGCAGCAAATGAAGCTGTTTGGCTAAGGAATTTCGTCATCGAACTGAGAGTTTTTCCCAATGCGCAAGACCCCGTGACAATCTATTGTGCTAACACGGGAGCTATTCCAAATGCAAGGGAACCAAGAACTCATTCCACAGCCAAGCACATCAAGCTTAGATTTCACGTCATCCGACAGAACGTTGACGAAGATGAAGTCAAGATTTGCAAAGTAGATACGGAACTCAATATGGCAGATCCTTTGACTAAATCTCTCCATCAGGAAAAGCACGAATAGCACCAAGATTCCATTGGTGTTAGGTTCCTGCCTATTGTAAACTAGTTTTGTTTATACTGTAGTGCAAGTGGGAGACTGAAGGAGTTATGCCCTAGAGGCAAACAATAAAGTGTATTATTTGATATATCTCCTATATGTTCATTATACGTTTCATACTGTGCTATAACTGTGTTAATGCGAAACGTTAATACACGTGTGGTATGTAAACAAACCGTGTCTCTAGTTACCTCTAGCGAACTAGTTCATTGGTCATGAGGATGGTCTGGGTTTCAAGATCATGGGCATTTATGCCAATTGACAATGAAGTCATGTTATTAGTTGAATAACATGATAGACAAACATCCGACCGTTATATATTGAATGAGATCTAGTTACAAAGTTCACCATTGATGATAAAACAAAGAGAATCTCGCAACCTGATCCTTTGACTGTGAGGTAATGCAAATCACCATTCCAGAAGAAGCTTAGATGGTTATCAAGAATCATCTCGTAACAGGGTCATCAAAAAGGTGCCACTCAGGTTTTTAGAAGGGATGTGTAGAGGAGTACATATCAAGACCAGGATTTGTCTAGTCCATGTAACAGACAGATACATGTGGCCATCTCGGTGATGTTGCATTAATGAAGCTTGCAAGAATGTGACTCAGTCACGGAATGCAACGACATGATAACGAGAAAACAAGTTCATCGGTAACGAGATCGAACTAAGGTATGGGGATACCGAAGATCAAGTCTTGGATGAATTAGGTATCGAATGACAAAGGGAACGGGAACGACTATCTCACGGTTCGAGCGATTATATTCGTGAAACGCATGGGGGTCACATGGCCATCCAGGTCCCTCTGTTGATCATTGATGTGAGAGTAGTCTCAATCATGTCCGGAGTGTTTCCGAACTGAAGGATGTCACGCTTAAGGGTAGGGATGCTTAGGGTATATGAGGTATCGTAAGAGAAATAGAGAAAGAGAAACCGGAATAGTTCCGGGTAATATCCGATGGAGATCGGAAGGGGTCCGGAAGGTGTTCTGGAGTGAAGGAATAATATAATATGTGTATTTGAATGTTAATTGGAGAATTAATATTAAATATATATTTTATTATATTATTAAAGGCATCATAATGCTAATGGTCCTCACCCGAAGGGAGGCCCAATAGGGCATGGCGCCTAGGGAGAGGGGGCCAGCCGGCCTAGGCTTGGTGGGCCGCCCCAATGGGGCCTACCTAGGGTCGGCAGCTGCCCCTAGGTGGCTGGCGGGTGTGGGGTTTAGTCCTACACCGCCTGGCCCCTGGGTGGTGCGCCTCCCCTCCCACTATACATAGGGGTTTCCCCTCCCCCTTTGGAATCATCCCATTCCCTCTCATTCTCTCTCTCGTCCATTGAGGACTTCTCCGTAATAATGGGGAGGACCTCGTGGGTGAGTTCTCCACCTTCACACCATCGTCATGTGATCTGCGATCCGACATCTACTTCTTCCGCTGCTCGGCTGGATCGGAGTCCGGTTGACGTCTCCTACATCGGACTTGTGACGAACTTCAGAGGCACCGCACTTGGGGTGCTGCTCGTCTTCATCAATATACGCCTTCCTACGTAAGGCGTGCCTCGGTCTTCAAAGGTATGAATACCGTATCCCTTCTCTGTTGCTTATGTCTACAAAGTATAGATCCTGGTATTAGTGTTGGAGTAGATAGAATTTTTTTGTTTTCTGCTACGGAACCCTTCAGGATGATGTAGTGACTTGCACGCATCATGTACGGTCCATGTTCTTCTTATTGGGGAGGTGGTTGTCTCAACTCACTGTGCCTATCCATCATGCAAAACACACAAGGATTGTATATGGAAGTGGAATATGGTGGTGTTAGCCTTGTACCTCACCTTGGGGATTGCACCAAACTAGAAACCACAAGTGAGAGCTATTAGCTTGCAAAGGGACATTGCAAAGAAAACTCACACTAAAGAAAGAACTAACTCTCAAAAGCTTGTGGTGGTAGGTTAGGATTGTGGAATGCCAAAGAACCAACCAAAAGAAAAGGGGTAGTCAAAAGTGGGTAAAATCCAAACAAAGCTCAAGTCAAAGGCAAAGGTCAACAACTCAAAAGTGGGGACGGGAACCTATGACTATATACACACGCGTGGATATTAATGGGATTGACATGACTATGAAAATCAGCAAACAAAATGTCCTGATGAAGACTATGCTTGGTGTCGTGCCAATGCAAGGAGAGACCATGGCTCATTTGTAAAGAAGAAAATGAGCAACGGATTTGTGCACTTGCCTTGGGGCGCTCTTTCTTTCTCTCTTCCTTACAAGCTTTGAGACTCTCTTTTGCTATGGGAGACTATTTTTATTTTCTTTGTATCTTTTTTTTGCTCTCCCTTGATGCTACCTAGTCACACTTGCTATTTCTCTTGCACTCTCACTATCCAAGGACAAATGCACAATGCTCAAGCAAACACAAGATGGGCCACTCTCGTGGGATAAGTACACACAAAGGAAGATAGGGTTAACAAGGTGACACAAGTTATACCTTTCTTGGTGATGATGAACTTGGTGTCGGTGGTGCGGGATGATGTTCGTGGGTCGTGGTGTCGATTAGCGCGGAAGTTATTGATGTGGAAGCTTGTTGTTAGTTGACGACACGCACACGGAACACAAACAATAAGGAAAAAAATAGCCAAAACGGTCAAAGAAGCAAAATCTAGACAAAAACAGGCATCAGGCCGGAGACTTCGGGGTCTTAGGCCGGAGATTCCCGGGGTTGAGGCCGGAGACTCTGGTGTCAGAGTCTCTTCTCCACTTTCTCGTGTTCTTGAGCGGAAATCCACGCCTTGGGGCCTCAAATCCACGAAAAATTGGCCAATTTGGGCTGGGAAAACGCAGGATAAAGTTGGACCAACACCTAAAACAAGGTTTGATTGGGTCAAAACCACAAATAACCCTCTAAATCAAGAGATTGATCCAAAGGCAAATTTGGGACTCTTTTGGGGGATTTTCGAATTTTTGGGGGAATTCGTGAGCAACGAAGCTCTTGTTACCAATATGTTGAGGGTCAACCTCATGGGTGGCCCAATATTTCATGAATCCTGTTCAAATTGAGGGTGGAGTGCGGGGAAAGGAGGGGAGGGACAAACTCGACAAACTCACGCACGAAGAACACGATGAACACACTCATGCAAAACAACAATACGCACCAATAGCTCACGCCGGTGGTGATCGGTCCGGCGCAATCCCTAGGATTAGCGTCGAACGGAGGACTCTCTCTCAAACCGGCATGGTGAGTAGGGAGACTTGGTGAGATCTTGACATCTAGGCAAAGGGACTCCGATGCCTAGGCCTTGTACAACAAGGGAGGCATGATGCAAAATCCAACGAGGTTTGTTCTCCTCAATCAAGGAGCATTAGGCAAGAATTAGATAGATCCACAAGGGTGTCCACTAATTCGAAATATCATGCCTAGGGTTTACAACAGAGGTGGGGGACTACATATAGGCCAGCCACTAGTTCAAGGGTAGTTTAGGCAATAAAGGGAAGACTGGATGGATTTGGGGTTACATGGGCCGAAGGCCCAAAAGGCTTTCACATGCCTGGGTGACTTACACCAGAGACTCCGGTGCCTGGGGGCCGAAGACTCCGGGACGGCATACAGAGAGTACCAGCGAGGGGTTCGGAGTCGTGGCCGGAGTCCTAGGGCGGAGACTCTGGGGTTAAAGGTCGGAGCTCCTGGGTGCGCAAAAACTCCGGGGGTGGCGATGCTCTCCAATGAAGACTCCGTGGGGGTGTACTGAACGCTCTTGGCCGGGGTCCGGAGACTCGTTTGGAGTCCGCACCGGAGACTCAGGGCTTGGTGGCCAGAGACTCTGGGCTTCAGGGCCGCAGACTCCGGGGCTTTAGCTCCAGCAGCTTCTTCGTCTCGTCCTGCTCGTTGTACCTCATCTGTGGGGGGCTTCAAAGCTAATTATGCATAGCGTAGTTTCATGAATTAGCAAGTCATCCAATGATGTATCAAAGTCACACAAGGAGAGGAGCGAGTTAACCTTAGCTTGTAGTAGTTTAGCTCGGGCACGAGTCATTGGTCAAATTGGGGGACTTGGTGGTGTAGATGTTGGGACGTCTGTAGGACGGGCTACATCAGTTGTCCTTTACCTTTCCATTTCTGTGTCCATGCAAATGCTGATGCTCCATGTTTTATTTCAGCAAAAGTTTGCCATGGACACAAATCACCCTAATGTGCAGAATGCTTGTGCAAATCAGTTTATGAGGCATGCAAGGAATCAGCGGCATATTATGAAGAAGAAGTATTTTGATCCCTACCCTTTGAACCAAGTTACAAGGAAATGTCCAGATGAAGTGAAACACATGACCGACGAGCAATGGTGCAAGCTTGTTGATACTTGGTCTGACCCTAGGAAACAGGTTATTTTTCATTTACTCTTATACTGTTACTGCCTGTGTTTGAATTGTTTGATTGGAACAACCTCTTATATTGTATGGTTTCTGCTTATGTAGAGTCCTTGTGTAAAAACAAGGAGAACATGCGCAAAGTCTTGCACCCTACTGTCACAGGTTCTCGTAGCTATGAGGTTGTGTGCAACGGTGAGGACAATGCCTTCGAACTCTTCAAAAAGACGCATTGCAGCCCGAAAATAGCTACACTCAGAATGTGAAGGAAGCAGTTGTAAGTCCTCTTGAATACTTTTCATCTTTGCAAAATTCAATGCTATCTTCATCTCTCAATTGTATATGATATGATTGTAGTTTGCTTGCTATTTCTCTAATGTTCGCTTCTATTCCTAATGCTATAGGAAATCCTGGAAAAGAAGATGGCTCCAGATGTCCAGGGGGAAGAACCACTTTCTTCCACCGAGGTTGTGCACTTTGCACTCTCGTTGGATAGTAGAAAGACAACTTTCCTAAAGAACATCGGCCTCCGTCCAAGTACATCAAGACGAACCAGGTATGACCTTGAAGCAGAACTTTTGGCTAAGAGAGAGCAGGGAGTGACAAATTGCGCTGTACCATAGAGGAATTGCAGAGAGCCAAAGGATGTTGCTGAAGCAGATAGGCTGCAATATGCTAAAGACATGATAGAAATACTGAAGAAGCAAGAAGAGATGCAGGACAAACAGAACCATACAAATGACTCACTTCAGAAATTGTTGTCTCATATGACTTAGTAGAAGTAGCAGCAACAATAGTAGGTTTAGCTCTCGCAAGGTAAGTGAACTTGTGGTTGTCACTTGTGAGTTCTTGGGCTAGGAAAGTTAACTGGTGTGGAAACTTGTGCGTCTTTTGGGCAGGGAAACTTGTGAGGCTTTTGGTTCATAAACTACTGTGGAAAGTTTTTGGCTGTGGAAGCTTATGAACTGCTGTGGAAACTTGTCCTAAAATTCATTGTCAAATTCTGTTATTTGATGCATGTGGTGTGAAATGGGTCACAAACGATTAGGGCTAGTGGAAATTTACATGGACAAATGGCCCCCTGATCTCACGGTGACGCCAACATGCATCCGCGATGAAAATGAAATCATCTCAGATGTTCTTGACAAAACATTTCCATCACAGGTAAACACCAATGTGGCCGCCTTTCATTGGCCAACTATCTAGATGAAACCGAAACGTTATGGCCAACGATGATGTCATCACACAGAATTTGTCATCGGTAGATGATATGTGTCCCATTTTGATTTGTCAATGATTTGTTCTGTGGATTACCCACGTGGCCTCGTCCGGTTGGCACAAGCTTGGCCATGCCAACCGTCCGTGTTAGCACGGCGTCGAAAGGTGGCGACGAACTAATTTCGTCACGGCCCATGTGACGTCATAAACAGGATGGATGGCGTCATGAACAGGTTGGATGGTGTCATGGATATGGAGACAATAGAATCAGGACATGACGGGAAAACACGTCTGGAAGTTGATGACGTTGTAGGCAGCGAACATGACATCAACAAATATCGCTGACGGCCACCCGCGGTGCCCTCTGCCACATGGCATCAATCGTGACGAAATAAAAATGTCATGAACAATCGAGCCTAGGCTGGGCCGATCTAGTTGGCCACAACGAAATTATAGGAATGTCGTGATCGGGTGTGACGTTTTCTGACAGAAAAAACATCACGGATTCAATTATAATGTGAGGTCCATGACCTATTTTTTCATCGTAGAATTCGTCGCAGATGGCCATCTACGACATTTTGACCCTCATCCACGACGATATTAGATCGTCATGAACTGCCTACATTCTTTTAGTGACTCTCATTGTTCAATTTAAGTGGTGAGGTGATGCCAAAGATCTCAAAGTATCGAATATTTTCAGCTCATATCTTGACAGTAAAAAATTTCTTCCTTTCTCAAGGATCAACGAATGTTTCTTTTTTTAAAAGCTTACACAACCTTTTGAGGATTCCAATAATTTTGCCCATATAGCGACACGTATGCCACTCATGCCATCAACTCATAGCCGAAATCTGGGGTTATACCATAGATCATTCAAAGGCTAGCGGAGTTGTTGGCATCTCAGAGGTGTGTATTAGAAACATAGAACTTTTATTTCTTTCTTCTCTCCTTTTTTATAGCAGGTCAAAATAGGTTTTGGCATCTCCCCTTCTCACCATAAAAAGTTCGTTCTATCAAACAATTATTTTTTAGAAGGTATCATCAAGTCAACGATTAGTATGTGGAGTTGAGTAATACTAAGATTAAGCCCTTAAGACAAAAGCATGGCACCAAAGTTGTCGATAGACACTTTCTCTTATTCTTAAAAGTTTCGAAATTAATCCAAGGGGTTATTTTTGAAACTGATATTAATTGTCAAAAGTCTTAACCCAAGTAGTGACAAAAACCTTTGAGCTCAAGTCCTAAAAGATAACGAATTAAGCACGGAGTCGAACTCAAGTGCAACCGAACGGACATAAAATGTTCATGAGTAAGCTTACAAGAAGAAGGAAAGTAGGAATGTGGTACCTCCTCTTCTTGCTCATCTCCTACTTGAGCCAACTCTTTGTGCTCGTCTCCATAGCTCAATCACTAGAAGTGAGTATCCTATAGAAAAATCAACAAGACCCAAGAAAAAATTGCACAAATAAAATTAAAAGCTAGTCTAATATTTTTGGGTTTTCTTTTTATCAAATGCAAAACTAGAAGTAAACATGCACCAAAATGAAAATAAAATAAATCAAAAGAAGAATGAAAAATATGGATGCAAAAAGGTGGGAGGAGTTTAACCTCCCCAAGCTTAGGCTCTTGGCCTATCTGGAATCAAAAGTCGCCAACATTGGGTGGTGGCTGCTGGTATGGGAAGTTCGAGTAGCGGTTTGGAAAGTCGGTGATGAAAGATGTGAAATCTTGGGTGACGTTGACTATGTTGGCATTCACATCATACAACGTGTTTTATATGTTGTCAATGCGATGCACCACCTGGTCAAATTCACCCCTCGGGACATAGTTGAATACTGGCTATGGTGGAGGCATACCTTATTGTTGGTAATGAGGGAAAGGTTGTTGGTGATGGTGTTGATTTCCTTAGTCATCCTAGCTTGCATTGTTCCAATCTTCTCCACCTTAATCCTGCTGCTATTGGCTAGCTGCTACGTTTTCCCTGTTGGGGTGACCTCCTTGCGGCGCAATCCTCCCTGAGAGGATCAGTGCTTGCCGGAACTCCTCCTCAGTAAGGACCCAACTCTATTTACCTACCAAACCAAAAGCTTGGACAAAAGGAAGCAAAACTTGGTGGAGATCATCGTTAGGCTCAAAATAAAGTTGATAAGCACGAAGGGAGCGTTCGGGCCTATAGACCCCCATGAATTTGGTGCTAGCCATATGAATGTCATCCAGGCTCTTACTGCCAATCACAGCCCTTTCCTATGGCAGGACAAACTCGTTTGCGTAGGCGATCTGTGTGATCAACCCACCACAGCGAATGTCCTCAGCGGAAGCCGACCTTTGGCAACGATAGTGTTGGATGAGCAAAGCACCTAAGTTTACCTTGTGTTCCATCTCTGGATTCAAGGCCATATGAATTAGGCTCATCTCGGGGCATGCCATTGCTCCGACATCTCCTTTCCCAAAAATATAATTCACTAGGAAGTTCTGAAAATAACAGATAATGCGATTCTGGATTGTGGTGCTCGTCTTGTGCAAATAATTAGTGTTCCCATGGACAGAAATCTGCTCCCAAGAATGCATTGCCTCCATGTGCATATTGTCATTAATATCGAGCTCCCCCTCATGGGAGAATCCAAAACTATTACAAAATACATAGAAGGAAACGTTGTGAAGCTACCCATTGAGTACAAAACTTACAGTGCAATTATGCGCTTGGGCTTTGAGATCATCATGGAATGATGACAGGAACTTGTACGTGGCGAGCTTGTAAGTGTCGATGGAGAGGTAGGGTAAGTTGACCATGCGCTCTTGCACAGTCATCTACTCGAAGTCCTCCAAAATACCTTGGCGGGAGAGCAACTCATGGTCTACCCACTTGGTGGAGAAAACCTTGCGGTTGCTCACCGTCTCATAGTCTCGGCTCATGGCATCCCTCAAGTTTTCCACCTCCGAACGTCTCTTCTTCAACCCCGGTGAATTAGTGGAACCCGAGGCCCCTGCCATACCCGAGCCCTTGCCCAAGTGGGAAATCCTTCCAATGTTATGCATTGTGCTGCAATTTTATTAAAGAAAAATATAGGCATCAAGTTTCTATCACATGAACAGACGATTATAGGTAGAAGTTACAAATCCTAACGTGAGAAATCAACAATAATATCAAAATATGATGAACTCATCTAAATAGCCAATGTGATGAATTCAACCATGGATATCAGAAAATAGGGTGTGGATCAGATGAGAAACTTACCGATGTGAATATTCCCCAACTCAAAAGCACAAAATCAATGAAGAATCAATGGTTCTAGGAGGCTAGGGTTAGAGGTGGAGAGAGAAAGAATAAGAAAGAAAGAAGAAGAAGAAGGAGGCTGGCTAGGAGCTAGCCGCCGTCGGTATTTACCTAGGCGGGTGGTACGGGCAGGCGGTATGGGCGCACCCCAACCGTACCGTTCATCGTCACCATTGGATCAAGGTTAGGGTTCGAGATCAAACCTGGTCGGTCTGGTATGGGCGCGTTCCGACCGTACCGTTGCTCATTATCTGATATTGTGAACTTTGGTCCTCTTAGTCGAGGTTTGGTACAGGCACGCGGTATGAGCGCATCTGGCCATACCACTACTCGGTATCTTTATGACGCCCCTTTGTGAAGTTGTCGTAGTTCAGTACAGGCGTGCGGTACGGGCACACCGGACCGTACCGGTGCTTGTTATGCGATCTGAACCTCTTATTTTATTTCTTCTCTTTTATTTTTCCCTTGCTTCTTAACTACTCTAAGGTTAATTCTCTGAACAACTCAAGACTTGAAATAAATTTATTAGTACACACAAATAAATAAAATAATAAAAATTAAAACTTAATTGATTGAGAATGGGTTAACTCCCATTAAGTATCTTATTCTAGAGTTTTGATTCTGGCTAAACTCCATACCATTGGCGATTACCTCAAGCTTCTCTTCATCTTTGTTTCTTGCCGCTTGAGCACACTTAGGCAGTGGAACATATTTTCCATTATATTCTGGTTTGTTTGGAAAGTATCGAACAATCTGATCATCATAAAATCTTACCGCTAGAGCAGTCTATGTTAGCTCCAGCTGTGCTAAGAAAAGGTCTTCCAAGGATGATAGAGAGTTTGTCATCCTCAAGACCATCAAGAATAATAAAACCAGTGGGTATAACATGTTGATCTATTCTAAGCAGAACATCTTTGATCATACCGACAATTGTTTAGTTGTTTTATCTGCCATTTGTAAGGTAATTGAAGTAGGAGAGTACTCTCCAAGTTTCAATTTTTTAAATAGGTAATAAGGAATAACACTAACACCTACTCCTAACTCACAAAGAACGTTAAATATATTAGTTTTCTTAATTGCGCAGGAGATGGTTGGTATACCTGGGTCCCCAAGCTTAGCAGGCAGCTTATCACCAAAGCTTGTAATTACTACTACAGTTTTAGTTACGTTCTTTTTTCTATTAAGAATATCTCGCATAAACTTTTTATAAGTAGGAACTTGAATAGCATCAGTTAAAGGAAGTTCTAAGTGTAAGCTTCCTAGTGCCTCACCAAAAGAGTCATACATAGCTTCCTAGTGCCTCACCAAAAGAGTCACCAAAGGGAATTTTCTTTTTGGTAGGTTTTACTTTCTCCTTTACCTTTGCTACTGGTTCAGTATTCTTTTTGGTTTTCCTTGCAGCTAATTTTTGCTTGGCGGCGTGTTCTTCACGTGAGATGATAACTTGCTCTTCTTGTTCCTTTCTAGGATCAACATCTTCCCTTCAATCGATTGTCTCAGAGTCTGAATCATATAGTTTATGTTTGTATCCTGCTTCTTCTCTAGCTTTGGAAGCTTCATGCTCCCTCTTCTGGGTCTCATAATCAATGTCATCTTGAGGATCCACTAAATCCTCTTCTTCTTGTCTCATCTCTTGAGTCTCTCTTGCCTTGCGAGTTTGTTCTTCTTGATACCAAGGTGGTCCTTGTGGTTCCTTCGTTTCTGTACCACATCTACTAACAATGTTAGTGGAAATAGTATTGAAATTTCCTTGGTTCAGAATTAAAATTTGGGTTTCGATTATTTTCTCACATTGTGTTTTAACCATACTTAGATATCTATCTAAATATTTTGAAGCTTGACCCAAGTCATCAAAGACTTCTGTTAGGTCTCTGATATTTTTTCTTGTGCCATTAGATGTTTGTAGTTTTTCTCGCGGAACTGATTTTGTTGATATCTAAACTTTTGCATTACACGATTTATATCATCTTCTATTACATTAGTTTGAAGAATGTCAACTTTATTTTCTTTAACAAGTTTCGAGGCTATACCTTTTTATACCATGGACTTTTTAACTTCGGGTATAAGATTTGGTGGTATGTGAATCATACCTTTTTGTGGTTCAACATCCTCAACTATATTGTCTTGTTCGTCATTAAAGGACCTTACCTCAAAAATATTTACACATTCCGGCAGTGTTAAGTTGCATATAGCTCCTCCTACAGATAGATCAATCATTTCCTTTGTCTCATCATTAAGCCCTTTGTAAAAATAGTGAATAATTAAATTCTCGTGAAAACCATGATTTGGGACTTTCATAATTATTGTATACAATCTATTTAATGCTTGATAAAAGTTTTCTCCAACATTTTGAAGAAAGTTTGTAATACCACATTTAATTTGCATGATTTTAGTGAATGAACAATATTTATGCATGAATTCTCAGATGCAAGCTTCCCATCTTTTTATAGTGTGATTAGGTTATGATTGTAACCAAGCAAAAGCGTTATCTTTCAGGGACCAACAAAAAAGTTTAAGGAGTACAAACTCTATTGGTAAACTTGCTAGTTTAAGAGTAGAGCAAAGGTCATAGACCCTTATCAAGTGGTCACTAGGATCTTCCTCTTCTTTTCCTGCAAAAGAAATTTCTTTCATCATATGAATTAGCATAGTATATATTTCGAATTCCTGGCCTTCAAGTTTAGGACAAAGAATAGGCATTTTCCTTAAGTGCCTAGATGGATTCCTATATTCTCCCAATGGTAGCTCAGGTTCAGCCCCTCGGGTGATGGTCAAATATGCGATCAGTGGACTCAAATTATTCACGTCTATTGTACGTGAGTTAGTAAATCTTTCAATAAATTCTAGGCGTCTCTCGATCGGAACACGATCAATATATGGAGGTAAATAAGTTTTTCCTGATCGAGTGGTACCTCTGTCTTCAACGGAGATCATGAATGGTGTCAACCACTGCTATTGTCAAGAAACAACACTTAGCGCTTAGCTCCCTAGCAATGGTGCCAGAAAATATCTTGATGGCCTGCAAGTGCACAGGTTTGACAGAGAATGTTTTCGTGGAAGTATTAATTCTAGTTTTTATATGGACCCCAATAAGGAGCCTAGGTAAGTGTTTTTATGCGGTGTTTCTTTCGCACTCAAGTTGCCATAGGTCTTGAGTGAATTGAGTTCAAAAGCTGACGGTGGAAGTGGTGAGTAAAAGACAGAGGAAACTTGCTTAGGAAATAAATAAATTACATAAAAGCAAAGATGCGAAAGGTGTGTAAAGGTCATGTAGATGAGAAGTTAGGTGCCGAGAGAAACAGTTCATGGTGATAGTGTGTCGGCGTAATGGGATCAGGGGTCCCTGGCATTGCGCCTCAGCGCATGGACCAGGACCCACCGGTCAGCGATCCAACAGATGTATGGCTTGGTCGGCAGGGGCGTCGCCAAGATACAAGCACCATGTGCTCCAAGCAGGTATGGTTCTTTCATAATGAGCCTATGGAGACGAAGTATCAACTATGTTGTAGGTGCCTATGGGTGAGACGAACGCTACCAGACGTGCCTCGACCCACCAACTGGGTACAGAAAAGAAGGAAAGGACAACGACGAGTGCAAGGCAGTCCTGCCCCTCCTTCCGGGGGGTGCCCTGGAAGGAGGTCAAGGGCACTGTTGGGGGCAGAGAGGCCAAGGAGCAGCCTCTACCAAGCCCCGGAAGGACATTGGAAGCACCCTCTCCTAGGCCAGGCACGGCCCGGGAACTGGAGTCAACTATTCCTGACAAGGCTGTGAGGCCCATCCATGGGAACCAGTGATGCGTCAGCATCGCTGGACATTATCATGGCACCGTAGTCCACTATAGCGCCACTGCAGCGCGTCACCGACAGGAGTGACAGCTCGGAGCCTGAGCTGTCACTCAACCATCGAGTTCATATGTGCACCTCCCGTGGTCGGCCATTGGCCATAGGCGCTGCCTACCTGCCTGAAGACCACGTGACACACCGTGATTGAGGCCCGGGAACGCCTTGGGAGGTGCTCCACGCCAGCCCTATGGTGACTCCTTGGAGTATTAAAGGAGGAACTTGGCCGAGAGTTACGAGCGAGGTTCGGAGGACTTTGGAGGGAGGACTTTGGAGAGGACTTTTGGGAGAGGAGGTATATGACCTAACTGAGGGTTCTGGACCTGGAGAGAGGTTCTGAGGGCTAAGAGAAAGCAAAGAAGTGAGGAAAGAAAGAAATAGGAAGCCCGCGGAGTGTAGAAGATAGAGAAAGCGTCTCCCCGACACCATAGATATCATCTTCTTGTATCTCGATCCACCCCAGATAATCTACCAAAGCAGGACATAAGGTTGTTAGCCAAAGGGCAGCCTGAACCTAGGTAAAAAATGGTTGTGTGTTCTCTATGTGTGTTGTATGCTCATATCAGCAGGTTCCTTTGCTGACATTGAGGCCGGAACGCCTTCGTGCCCACTACCGAAAAAATAGGGGGTGCCCAACATCCCGATGTCCTCGTAGGTGAGAGGCGACATTTGGCATGCCATGCAAGGGGGTGCTCATGTTTTTGGCTTCGGCAATCATCATCACCATCGACAACTTCCTGAGCTTCTTCGTCATCACCATCATCGTCACCAACGTCTGCTTCATCTTCGTGTTCACCATCGACATCGAACACGTCATCAATAGCCATGGCGCCGAGGAAAGGTGCTGGCGTTGGGACTAGCCCTGCTGTGGTAGACTCGCCCGCTGCATGAACTCGCTCCCACTCCCTTCCCACAACCAGGGGCTTGGATGCCGAGCCTCATGTGCGGCACACGACTACCGTCCCAGGTGCCGACCCACGTCCAGGGCCAAGTGCAACTGTGCCACCACCGCCGCTGCCACAACCGCATCTCGTGGTTGAGGAGGGCGAGCATGCTGGCGGGGGCATCGTTGCGCAGGAGGTTCCACCGCCAAGCAACGCAGGAGGTGTCGCGCTTCAAGATCCCTTCGCTGGCGGTGCAGGAGGCGCCACTAGTGAAGAGCCTCTCCCGGGGGCGTAGGAGACGCCGCCGGAGGGGGCCATCTATCTAGAGGAGTCGCGCCGGTCGGGGTCAGAGGAGCTGACCCCGAATCATAGCATCATGCACCAGCTTGTGCCGGGACTCATCTCGTGTGCGCCAAGTACTAACCTCCAACCTTAGTCACAATGCTCTAGGAACCGAACTTTGGGGGAAGTAGTCGTTGCTGCCCGTGCCATAGCTTGGCACCCACCAGCTCCGGAGACGGCGGAGTATGCGGCATGGAGGGATGACCTCAACGTGCAACTGGAGTTCATCAGGAAGCACCAGGAGTCTGCCCATGCTCGTTCCCAGTCTAACCTGGGGCCAAGGCATGGGGCGAAGCGCGCTCCTACCACCACCATGGGACCCATGCAAAACCCTGCCCTGAGGTCGTATTCCCGGAATGTTGCCCCTGGGTCGGGGGCTGCTGGACCCCGCGATGGTGGAAGGAGGACCAACAACCATGCCACTGGCCGCTTGGGGGCTGGAGCGCCAAGACCTGCCAAACAAGACTACCTTTTGTGGGGTCATATGCCGACCCTGCGCACAGGCGCGCCGAAGAGCACCGAGGCGATTCCTCCCTGGCTAAGGAGGCGCTAGGTCAAGACTAGTTGCTGCAGCTGTGTCAACAAGCTGCAGGTGCGGCCGTCCCTAACCCGCAGGGCACAGCTGAGGCAGGGAGCATGGCTCTAGGATACGAGGGCGGTTGCCCCGCCGTCTCTCCTTCCTTACGGTAGGTGGTGTGGCCGCCAAAGTTCTGTCCCATTCTCCCCGCCAAGTTTGAAGTAAATACCAACCCGAAGGAGTTTCTAGCTATATATTCTACTGCAATGGTGGCTGCGGGTGCTAATGAGAAGGTTGTGGCCAACTGGTTTCCAATGGCCTTGAAGGGCATGCCCTTGTCCTGGCTCATGCATCTACCCAAGGAGTCCATTCATTCTTGGACCGAGTTGTGTAATCGCTTTGTGAGCGCGTTCTAGGGAGCCTTCAAGCACCCGGGAACACTCATTCAGCTCCCCACACTAGTCTAGGGGAGTGGAGAGCTGCTACGAGACTTCATGCTGCGATTTTCATAGATTGCACACACTATCCTAGAGGCATACGATGCCGCCATTATTGGCGCATTCACCATGACTGTGCACAACAACAAAGGCGCGAAGAGCTTCACATGCATCCCGTGAAGAGCATACACGAGTTGTGGGCGTTGGCTGACCTTTGCTCCTTAGCAGAGGAAGGACGCCTCGCGCCCAAGGATGCTACCCGGGAGGCTGCAGGAGTAGTGGACCGGGGAAGCACTACTGCAAAGAAGAGTGGCTCGCGTAAGCAGGGCATTCGCCATGATGCAGCCCGTCCTACGGACGCTCCTACATCTACACCAACAAGTCCCCCAATGTAGCATCCCAATTGTCTAACAATTGTAATGCTACTTGGTCTAATAATATAATGGCTACTTAATATATATAATTGTTGCATCATCATTATATCATGCTCATGTCATCATGCCACCTTGCATTTGAGCATCATATAAAACCCTTTTTGTTTTGGATCTTCTCTCATATGCATTGTAAATTGTATTTGCCTCTTGATATTGTATTTGGTTATTGATATATTGTTTAATGCCCAAGTTGAGTTGGGGGCATATCTTTTATTCAACTCCATCACCTTTCTCTGTCACCACCTTATAATTCCACCATTCCCCTATATGTGAGCTTTGCATCTATTTGGGTTTACCTCTAGCTCATGTGGGTTGGGATGGCTCCCCTTTCAATTCCACATGCTCCCATATATGCAGCATGTTGTTTTCACATTATTGGTATATGAGAGCCACATGGCCACCTTTGCATGCTATGTGAGTGGAACCCCTTGTCAAGTTTTCATATGGTTTAAATATGAATATAAGCTCATGTAAGAATACCACTGTGGTTCATGTTGGCTAGTGGCACATACACACAAGCTTGGCCACCTTATATTCATGCAAGATCTTTTATTTAATCCATGTGGTAAACAAGCTCTCTTTTCCTTTGTGGGGCCTTATTCCAATTTGGGAAGCTTGCTTATACAAATGCCATGAGGTAATCTAGTGGTTTTCACTACTAGAGGGGGCATTAATTATTTATGCATGGCCCATGCAAGAACCACCACATTCTAGTCTTTTGGTTTTTACTTGAATCTTTGAGTGGATCATCCCCCATATCTCTACCCCTCTTTTGCTTGATCTAGTTGGTCTTGCTAAAAACCACACCCTCTCTCTCTCTCTCTCTCTCTCTCTCTCTCTCTCTCTCTTTTCCTCACCTTCCTCTCCTTTTCACCTCCATCCATGCATGGTCATGTGGATCATGCCTAAAACCCTAAACCAAACCCCCTCTCTATCTAACCCTAGTTCCACCCTCTCTCTCGGCCTCTCTCCTCTCTCACCTAGCTGGCCCCACCTGGCTACCCTGGCCCACCTAGCTACCATCCAAACCAAGCCCTAACCCGAGCCATACCCCCCTCTCTCCAAAACCCTAGCATCTACCCGAGCCTCTCTCCCTCTCTTCTCTCCCTGCCACAATGCCCCACCAGCCCGAGCCTCCCCACCGAACCTGCCCTGACCCCACCTGGAAGCCCTGCCCTGCCCTGCCGTCCAGCCCGAGCACATGCTCGAGGGTGAAAAAGGTGGCACCGAGCCACCCTCCTCTACCACCTCCTCACGGCATCTCCCCTCTCCCTCTCTGCCTTACCCACTCCCTCCTCTCTGCAGACGACGCCCAGATCCCCCCAGGACCGTGCCCTTCTACTCCTCCCTCCCCACCTACCCCTGCTACTCCCTCTTCCTTCTCCATCTACCCACCGTCGGCATCACCCCCACCCTAACCACTCCATGCCGAGGCACCCCTCTCTCTACCTAAACAAAACCCTAACCAAGTCTACCCCACCTAGCCACCCTTCCCCTGGCCGAGCTACCCCCTACCCAACCCTAACAATCTTAACCCGAGCCCCCTCTAGCTCCAACCCTAGCTCCATACCGAGCCTCTCTCTCTAGCTCTCTCCCTCGGCCATGCGACCCCACCAGGCCGAACCTGATCTACCTCCCCTCTTCCTGGCCCACCTGCCTGCCTCTGCTCCGCCCAGCTCGAGCCCGACCCGAGCACGTGAAGGAGAGGAGGGAAAAAGTGGCCGAAGCCACCTTTTCTCTACCCCACTCCCCACGACATCCTCCCCTCTCCCTCTGCTACCTACCACCACCTCCCGTCTCCTCTGCATCCCTAGATCTCCCCAGGCCGCCCCCTTCCTCTCCGTCTACCCCTACCACCTTCTACACCGTCGCCGGCCAACCGTCGGTCTCCTCCGTTTCCCCTTCCTGCAGCCGGTGGCGAGGAGCTCTGGGTGTCGAGGAAGATCGAGGAGACTACTAGGAGGCCGCCGGTACCTGTCGCGAAGGAGGAGAAGGACCAGAGCCGAAGTTCACCGACGAGCCCGACGCCAAACCCTAGCTCCGGTCCGCCTGCGTCATCACCGATCCCCTGCGTCCCAGGCCGTTCCGCCACCACCGACACACTCTCGGTGAGCACCCGACCCTCCCAGACACCTCCGCTAGCCGATCCGTTGCTTGCTCGCGTGGTGCGTTTCGTCGAACGCTCTTGGTGCGGCGAGCTCCCGTCGTCGAGGACCGTCCCTACGTCACCTCACACCTTACCTGGCCGCGTTGTCCTCTCCTAACAACCCCCCTAGCCTACTGCGGTTTAGCCCTCACAGACGCCCAGGTCACGGGTTCGAGTACCCTGCGCCGCGCTCTGATGCGATCGGCATCGATCTGTCGCCAGAAACGCGTAGAAGAACAACAGTGTCGCGGCCCCCCTTTTTGCAGAAAACCCCCTTGTTGTTTTCTCGATCAACCCAGCTCCGCCACCCACCTGACCTCTGTGGTTGTTTTGCAAGGAAGCACCCGCAAAGTCCGAGCCTCAACCCGTCGTCCCCGTCCGCGCCACGTGTCCCCCGCTCTCTTGTCCATCAAGCGTGGGCCCATCCATACCGGACCCGCTTGTCGCCGTGGGGCTGGTTAAGCCATGATGTGAAACGTTTTCCATCGCTCTGTGTTGCCCAGCCTGGCCCCACTTGTCTGTGGCTGAGTGCTAGGTCTGCTGAGTAAGAAAAGGATTTCTGTATTTCTGGTTTAATTCAAACTTTTCCAAATTAATTTAAATTCAAATTTCAAATCTGTTTTCAAATAACTTTTAAAATATAAACCCAAATTAAACATGTAATTTATGTTTTGAAATCAGAAAAAAATAGGAGGAATTCAAATATGCCCTCTAGAATATATTTTGAACACTTTAAATTTCAAGTTGATGAAAATTACAATAAAATGCCCTTTTCCTTAATTAATTAATAACTTTTGATTTATAACTTTTGATTTACAATAAAATGCCCTTTTAGACAAATAATATGTCTAAAATGATTAGCTCGACGAGACCTTTCTGTTTATGCATTCCATGTTCTGTTTTGCAGCATGCATCATATAAATATAAAGCATACAGCAACTTATATGAGGTTAAAATGTGACCAAAACTCAATAAAATGTCTTATTCTTGTATTCCACACCTCACCCATGCCATGCTACATTATTGCCATGCAAATTGTGCATCATTCATCATGGCATGATTGTTTGCTTGATGCATTTTATTCCTATGCTTGTGCACTTTATTTATGTTGGCCCTTGTTTGTTTGGTTCTTCTTCGAATAGACGCTGAGCAGGGGATATATCAAGAAACCCAGGAGCACTACCCAGATCCTTCTCGCTTCAATCGAGTCTGCCAGGCAAGCACTACCACATGCTTGCATACATACAGTACCTATTGCCTCTATCTTATTCTTGCATCATCGAGTCGCGATTGCATTAAATTGAATCCCAAGTACTGCATAGCCTTTACTTTTAAACTCCACCGAAGCTTGTTCCTCCATCCCATGAGCCATTACTACAGGAGTTGTTTGAGCCATGCGAGTCGTAGAACAGCATGTGTAGGGTATGTGAGTGTCTGATGGATAACGAGGTACCTAAACAACTTAACCTGAGTAGTAATGGGATAACTAATGAAAGCGGCATCGGTGAGCAATATCTGCTATTTGGTTTTTCATGCTCACTTGTGTCCCGTAGGACCCCGAGTACTTGATTCCTGTTCCTTGAATATTCGCGCTATCCACATCCGGGAGGCTTATGAACCCCCCTGAGCCAGAGCTTGATTCATTCTTATTTCTTGGGGCCACAATTAGTTTGGGGCTTTATTACTATCCTGTACTTATGCCATGTTTTTTTTAATTTAAGATTGTGCAAGGATGCACTGTCTGCTTAGGTCCGTGACACATTTTCGCTGTATCGACAAGCCCACCACATTTTCGGTTCCCATGCTTACAGCCGTCCACACAAACCTTGAGTCCGTCTCGGAGTCGGCCAACTTCGTCGCGGGTAGCTTAATGGGGTGGCCCCCTGAAATATTTCTGAATCCTATGATCGCTTTGTCGTGACTGCCTCGTTGGGTTTTGATTTGGTTTTTCCGAGGTTGATCGAGTGTGTGTTGCTATTTGTGCACCCCTGCAGGGTAAAACTTTCTGAAAGCCGTGTCCGCGGTTATGGACGACTTGGAGCACAGTTTCTCGATCATAGACAAGTATAACTAAAGTACCGCTTTTAACCTGACTAAGTACCTGACTAGTAAATAGTGCAATTCTCATGGAATGGATAATAAAACTGCCAACGGATGGGGGTTGTTCGTCCGCTTTCTCGTTGGTAAGCGAGGAGGAGGATGGATCTGTTAATATTACCGTTATAACTGTTGTTATTAATTCACGGACATCCGTCTATCTTTGGTTAGGCGGATGGATAGCGAGTATCTATAGAATTGTTAGGTATTATCTTTTGCTGCAATTGCGTCACCTATGTTGTGTCCCCTTTAGAGGCATAAAGACTTGCTGAGTACCCCTAGGGTCTCACACGATAAATTGTTTGATTCAGATGAACAGGTAAGCTCGCAAGATGGATACTGGGTGGAGGAGACGGACGGTGTGGGCAACGATCATTCGGTGTAGAGATTCCGGGAACGGGGATCCGTGAGATCTGTGGGCGGGATGTGTTTATTTATGGGGCATCTTATGCCGATTTGCTTCTTATCCGTACTCGGATCTTGTTTTCCGCTCACCGATACTCTGATGTTTGATGTATGAGGAGATATCCTAAACTATTATATCTATCTAGGATATTTGGATCTTGCCGTATGGCGTTGCAATATTTCTATTTCTTTTAGATGGAATGGCTCTGAGAACTATTGTATGGTGGCTTGCATACATACTCATTTGTGTATGTAGTTGATCCCTTCGCCTGCCGATTACGCCGCCCGTTCTTGTCCTGATGTTTGGAAATGGTTAGGACGGCAAAGGTTCACCGTGAGTGGCATTTGGGCCCCACCGCACTATTTTAACCATTTCCGCTCGTCGTGCTTGTAACTAGGAGCGTAATTCACCGAGGTAGTTACAATTGGTATCGAGCCATCCCGACCTTCGTGGTCTCAGCCAAATGGTTGTCGGCCTAGCAAATATTTTGGTAGCTATGTATACTAGGGAAAACAAAACGTGAGAGTAGGACTGCTTCCTTTTCTTCTTACCCACCCACCCACCCTTTTCTCGAAAGGAAGTGTAACGCTTATCCTCTTCTTAAATTCAAACTAGGATTCACGTGTTCTGGGTTTCCGTAGTACCATAGGTTGAGTGTGTGTGTGTGTGTGAATTCCTTGTCTATCTGTTGCATCCAACATGTTATCTTTATCTGTCTTTTGGTTATCAACTGTTGGTACATTCCATACCGACAGACTTTTGCAAACCGACACGATCTATATGATTCGTTGTATACCGCCGCGATCTGTCTTACTCTTTGTTATCCGACGTTATCTTGTTGGGGTGTTCGTTTCCGTAGTTACTAATCTTTATGTTTATCTTGAGAAGAAGGTGTTGGGATATGTGTTCTACTTATTCATGTGCGGAGTAATGATTTGAGTGCGGGATGGAGTCGCGACCATACCACTACTCTTATCATTCACTCTTGTATATTGAATTGTTAGAGTCATTAATCTCGATTTGTTAAGTGATTTTGCGCATCTATTGGTATTTTAATGCCGAAATTTGCGGAAATTTTTTCTTTGATATATCTGTGTACCACACTCCTTTTCAGTCGTGTGCGATATGCTTAATATCTTCTAGGTGCTTTGAACTTTGTTGATATTTTAATATCATCTTAGTAAGTTGTATCCTTTAATCTTGGTTAATTCCATCTTGGTACTATTTTGGATTATTATTATTCTCCATTATAGTACTGACTTGTGTTTTATATCAATCACAGGATGGCACCACCACGCCGTTCTGATGAGGACATACAACCTGAACTGGGGGCAGCATTGTCAAGCATCGCCAATGCCTTGGCAGCAATGCAGCAGAACCCGCAGCGTTTTGAAGAAAGTGTCAGGAGGAATGAGTTTGTTCCGCTACTTCCACCTCCCAAGCGAGGAGACATCAGAAGCTTCCTGAAGTTCAACCCACGCCAATTTGATGTGTCCGATCAACCACTTGATGCTGATGATTGGTTGCGTGAGATGTCAAGGCTACTGATGACCGCTGATGTTCCTGAGCAAGAATGGGTAAAGTGTGCCACTCACCTTCTGAAGGGAGATGCAGCTCTGTGGTGGGAGAATTACCTGAAGGCAAACTGCACTGGTTTTCAGCCTACTTGGGGACAGTTCACTGGAGCTTTCAAAGAGCAGTATCTGTCAGAAATTGTCATGGAGAGGATGAAGGAAGTGTTTCTCAACCTCAAGCAGGGCAATGACAATGTCAATACCTACATCAGGAACTTCATGAACCTTTCTCGTTATGGTGGCGATGAGATCTCTGATGACAAGAAGAAGCAAAAGAGGTTCCGGCAAGGGCTCAATGCATCGATTAAATATGCAATCACACATGCAAGGCCGGCGTCTTTTCTGGAACTTCAGCATACAGCTCTGCAGGAAGAAGCAAGTAGGCAAGTGTTTGAGGAGTCAAAGAAACACAACCGCGATGCAGCAAGCTCTTCAGCTATGTCAACTCCTTCTAAGCGTCGTGTCTGGGTTCCTAACAACCCACCGTCGCTCCCGGCTCCACCAAGACCTTCAAGCTACGCGGCAAGGCCACCAAACTTCCTCATCATGGCTCCCAGGGGCTACAACCACCACTACCCTGGAGCGCCTGGCGGAGTCCCTGGCTACGTTGCTCCACGTCCACCTGGTGCTTGTTATACATGTGGAAACACTGGGCACCAATACTGGAACTGTCCGTTGAAAAACAAAGCTCTTCCTCCACCACCTCCAAGATCTGCGGCAAGCTCTCCTACGGTTCGTGCACCACCACCTCGGGCTCTCAACATCAACACCAAGCCCGGTCATCGTTTCGTGCCAATCGTGGTCAACGCCGCTCAAGCTGAGCATGCACCTGGAGTTGTGATGGGTATGCTTCCCGTTAACTCAGCCCCTGCACGAGTTTTGTTTGATTCTGGTGCTTCGCATTCTTTTGTTTCGCATAAGTTTGCGCATGAGCATGATCTGGACATGGTTCCCTTATCACATCGTCTGGTGGTACAATCTCCTGGTTCCAACATGAGGGCTGCTCATATCAGCCATGGCAATCAAATTGAGATTGGTGGCTCTTCTTTCTCGGCGTCCTTAATTGTTCTGGGCAATTCTGACATTGATGTCATCTTGGGCATGGATTGGTTGACAGCAAATGCAGCTGTGATTGATTGTGCTGAACGCTCGGTTTCTCTGAAGATTCCTGAAGGCCATATAGTCTATTCTCCAAGTTTGACTCCTGCTATCCAGCTTTTCTCTTTGGTGGCTCTGAATGATGATGCTATGGAAGCTATTCAGAGTGTTCCCGTGGTCTGTGAGTTCCCAGATGTTTTTCCTGAAGAGTTGCCAGGTATGCCTCCGGATCGTGAGGTTGAGTTTGTAATTGAGCTTGAACCTGGAACGGCTCCTATCTCCAAGCGGCCTTATAAAATGGGTCCTGCTGAGTTGGCTGAACTCAAACGGCAGCTTGATGAACAAGAGAAGTTGGGTTTCATTCAACACAGTACTTCTTCTTGGGGTAGCCCAACTATCTTTGTGAAGAAGCGAGACAAGACTGATAAACTTTGTGTTGACTATCGGGCTCTCAATGCTAAAACCATCAAGAATAAATATCCCCTTCCGCGGATTAATGATCTCTTCGTTCAGCTAGCTGGAGCTGCGGTATTCTCTAAGCTTGACTTGAGAAGTGGTTATCACCAAATCAAGATTCGCAAGGAAGATGTTCCTAAAACAGCTTTCACCACCCGCTATGGCCTGTATGAGTACACGGTCATGTCTTTCGGTCTCACCAACGCACCTGCCACCTTCTCGAGGCTCATGAACTCGGTTTTCATGGAGTATCTTGATAAGTTCGTTGTGGTCTATCTGGATGACATCCTAGTCTATTCTAAGTCAAAGGAAGAACATGAAGAACACCTTCGGTGTGTCCTAAACAAGCTTCGTGAGAACCGCCTGTATGCAAAGTTCTCCAAATGTGAGTTTTGGCTGCCTCAAGTCACCTATCTTGGACACGTCATCTCTGCCAAGGGCATTGCCGTCAACCTGGAAACTGTAAAGACAATTGTTGACTGGCTTCCTCCTGTAAATGTCAAAGAAGTCCGGAGCTTCCTTGGTTTGGCTAGTTATTGCCGTCGCTTTGTTCAGAACTTTTTGAAGATAGCGAAGCCTCTTACCGATCTCCTCAAGAAAGGCAAGAAATACCTTTGGACTCCTGCATGTCAAGCAAGCTTTGAGACACTCAAAGAGAAGCTCACTTCCACACCAGTCTTGGTTCCTCCGGATACATCCAAGCCTTTCCAGATATTCTGTGACGCCTCTTTGCAAGGATTAGGTGCGGTCCTTATGCAAGAAAAGCAAGTTGTTGCTTATGCCTCTCGACAGTTGAAGACGCATGAGATCAACTATCCTACACATGACCTCGAACTCGCAGCAGTTGTCTTTGCTTTGAAAGTATGGAGGCATTACTTGCTGGGCAACCGTTGTGAAATCTTTTCTGATCACAAGAGTCTGAAGTATATCTTCACTCAGCCTGATCTCAACCTTCGGCAGAGGAGATGGATTGAAGCAATCAATGACTTCGATTTGACCATCAACTACACTCCGGGCAAACCTAATGTCATGGCCGATGCTCTCAGCCGCAAAGCTTATGTCAACAACCTCTTGATGGAAGAACAACAGCCTCTCTTGTGCGAGGAATTCCGTCAGCTCAACCTTGAAATTGTGGAACAAGGGTATCTTCTGAACCTTCTAGCAACCCCTCTCTTGGAAGAAAAGGTTCGCTCCTCTCAGCTTGGTGATCCGTACACCAGAAAGATCATCTCCAAACTTCAGCTCCCGAAGTATGAGTCCTTCCACGTCGATGATCAAGGCACGCTTTTCTTTGAACACCGGATGTTTGTTCCGAACTACCCGGGTTTGAGAGAGCAAGTTCTCAAGGAGGCGCATGATTCTGTTCTTTCTATCCACCCTGGCAGCACAAAGATGTACATGGACTTGAAAACACAATATTGGTGGCCGGGATTGAAACGATATTGTGCCAAGTATGTCTCGGAGTGTGATATCTGCCGCAGAGTGAAAGCTATCCATCAGAAACCTTCCGGTCTTCTACAGCCATTGAAACCCCCGAAATGGAAATGGGAGAAAGTAGAGATGGACTTCATCACTGGTTTTCCAAGGTCGCAGAAGGGCAACAATGCAATCTTTGTTATCATTGACAGGCTTTCTAAAGTGGCTCACTTCTTTCCCGTCAAGGAAACAATTTCTGCAATTCAGTTGGCTGAGCTGTATATCAACAGAATTGTCTCTCTGTATGGGGTTCCGCTTGAGATCAGTTCAGACCGTGGAAGCATCTTCACTTCCAAGTTCTGGGAAAGTTTCCAAAATGCTTTGGGAACAAAATTGAACTTCAGCACAGCTTACCACCCTCAGTCGCAAGGACAAGTTGAAAGGATCAATCAGATTCTGGAGGATATGCTCCGTGCTTGCGTCATCTCTTTTGGCATAAAGTGGGAAGAATGTCTTCCTTATGCTGAATTCTCTTACAACAATAGCTTCCAGAAAAGTCGAAAGATGGCACCATTTGAGGCTCTCTATGGTCGCAAATGCAGAACTCCGATTGGTTGGTCGGGTGCAGGAGAAAGAATATTGTTTGGCCGACATTTGTAACTCAAGCGGAGGAGAAGGTTCACATCATTCTTGAAAATCTGAAGATTGCTCAAAGTCGCCAAGAGCAATTATGATGTAAAGCACGGACATGGAGTATGTCCCTGGTGATCTCGTTTACCTTCGTGTCACTCCCATGAGAGGCACGCACCGCTTTGGTATCAAAGGAAAGCTGGCTCCTAGATACATCGGTCCATTCAAAATTCGTGGAAGAAGAGGAGAAGTTGCTTATGCTCTTGAGCTCCCGGAAAAACTCAAGGTCCATGATGTTTTCCACATCTCTCAACTCAAGAAGTGCTTCAAGGATCCCGGCAGGACCGTGGACCACGAGCTTATCAATCTTAAAGAAGACCTGTCTTATCAAGAACACCCCACAAAAATCCTGGAAGTCGCAGAAAGAAGGACTCGCAACAAGTCCATCAAGTTCTGCAAGGTGCGATGGTCGCATTACATTGATGAAGCCACTTGGGAGCGAAGATGAGCTCCGTGCAAGTATCCTACCCTCTTGAGTCTTCTTCTTCTTCCTAGAATCTCGGGGCGAGATTCCTGTTTAGTGGGGAAGAGTTGTAGCATCCCAATTGTCTAACAATTGTAATGCTACTTGGTCTAATAATATAATGGCTACTTAATATATATAATTGTTGCATCATCATTATATCATGCTCATGTCATCATGCCACCTTGCATTTGAGCATCATATAAAACCCTTTTTGTTTTGGATCTTCTCTCATATGCATTGTAAATTGTATTTGCCTCTTGATATTGTATTTGGTTATTGATATATTGTTTAATGCCCAAGTTGAGTTGGGGGCATATCTTTTATTCAACTCCATCACCTTTCTCTGTCACCACCTTATAATTCCACCATTCCCCTATATGTGAGCTTTGCATCTATTTGGGTTTACCTCTAGCTCATGTGGGTTGGGATGGCTCCCCTTTCAATTCCACATGCTCCCATATATGCACCATGTTGTTTTCACATTATTGGTATATGAGAGCCACATGGCCACCTTTGCATGCTATGTGAGTGGAACCCCTTCTCAAGTTTTCATATGGTTTAAATATGAATATAAGCTCATGTAAGAATACCCTTGTGGTTCATGTTGGCTAGTGGCACATACACACAAGCTTGGCCACCTTATATTCATGCAAGATCTTTTATTTAATCCATGTGGTAAACAAGCTCTCTTTTCCTTTGTGGGGCCTTATTCCAATTTGGGAAGCTTGCTTATACAAATGCCATGAGGTAATCTAGTGGTTTTCACTACTAGAGGGGGCATTAATTATTTATGCATGGCCCATGCAAGAACCACCACATTCTAGTCTTTTGGTTTTTACTTGAATCTTTGAGTGGATCATCCACCATATCTCTACCCCTCTTTTGCTTGATCTAGTTGGTCTTGCTAAAAACCACACCCTCTCTCTCTCTCTCTCTCTCTCTCTCTCTCTCTCTCTTTTCCTCACCTTCCTCTCCTTTTCACCTCCATCCATGCATGGTCATGTGGATCATGCCTAAAACCCTAAACCAAACCCCCTCTCTATCTAACCCTAGTTCCACCCTCTCTCTCGGCCTCTCTCCTCTCTCACCTAGCTGGCCCCACCTGGCTACCCTGGCCCACCTAGCTACCATCCAAACCAAGCCCTAACCCGAGCCATACCCCCCTCTCTCCAAAACCCTAGCATCTACCCGAGCCTCTGTCCCTCTCTTCTCTCCCTGCCACACTGCCCCACCAGCCCGAGCACGCCTCCAGCCCGAGCCTCCCACCGAACCTGCCCTGACCCCACACAGGAAGCCCCTGCCCTGCCTGCTTGGCCCAGCCCGAGCACATGCTCGAGGGTGAAAAGGTGGCACCGAGCCACCCTCCTACCACCTCCTCACGGCATCTCCCTCTCCTCTCGCCTTACCCACTCCCTCCTCTCTGCAGACGACGCCCAGATCCCCCCAGGACCGTGCCCTTCTACTCCTCCCTCCCCACCTACCCCTGCTACTCCCTCTTCCTTCTCCATCTACCCACCGTCGGCATCACCCCCACCCTAACCACTCCATGCCGAGGCACCCCTCTCTCTACCTAAACAAAACCCTAACCAAGTCTACCCCACCTAGCCACCCTTCCCCTGGCCGAGCTACCCCCTACCCAACCCTAACAATCTTAACCCGAGCCCCCTCTAGCTCCAACCCTAGCTCCATATCGAGCCTCTCTCTGTAGCTCTCTCCCTCGGCCGTCCGACCCCACCAGGCCGAACCTGATCTACCTCCCCTCTTCCTGGCCCACCTGCCTGCCTCTGCTCCGCCCAGCTCGAGCCTGACCCGAGCACGTGAAGGAGAGGAGGGAAAAAGTGGCTGAAGCCACCTTTTCTCTACCCCACTCCCCCACGGCATCCTCCCCTCTCCCTCTGCTACCTACCACCACCTCCCGTCTCCTCTGCATCCCTAGATCTCCCCAGGCCGCCCCCTTCCTCTCCGTCTACCCCTACCACCTTCTACACCGTCGCCGGCCAACCGTCGGTCTCCTCCGTTTCCCCTTCCTGCAGCCGGTGGCGAGGAGCTCTGGTTGTCGAGGAAGATCGAGGAGACTACTAGGAGGCCGCCGGTACCTGTCGCGAAGGAGGAGAAGGACCAGAGCCGAAGTTCACCGACGAGCCCGACGCCAAACCCTAGCTCCGGTCCGCCTGCGTCATCGCCGATCCCCTGCGTCCCAGGCCGTTCCGCCACCACCGACACACTCTCGGTGAGCACCCGACCCTCCCAGACACCTCCGCTAGCCGATCCGTTGCTTGCTCGCGTGGTGCGTTTCGTCGAACGCTCTCGGCGCGGCGAGCTCCCATCGTCGAGGACCGTCCCTGCGTCACCTCACACCTTACCTGGCCGCGTTGTCCTCTCCTAACAACCCCCCTAGCCTACCGCAGCGGCTTCGCCCTCCGCGCGCACGCCCAGGTCACGGGTTCGAGTACCCTGCGCCGCGCTCTGACGCGATCGGCATCGATCTGTCGCCAGTAACGCGTAGAAGAACAACAGTGTCGCGGCCCCCCTTTTTGCAGAAAACCCCCTTGTTGTTTTCTCGATCAACCCGCGCTCCTGCCGACCCACCTGTCAGCCTCTGTGGTTGTTTTGCAAGGAAGCACCCGCAAAGTCCGTGCCTCAACCCGCCGTCCCCGTCCGCGCCACGTGTCCCCCGCTCTCTCGTCCACTGGCGCGTGGCCCCATCCGCAGCACGGACCCGCTTGTCAGCGGCTGGGGCTGGTTAAGCCGCGGTGTGAAACGTTTTCCATCGCTCTGTGCCGTCCAGTCAGCCTGGCCCCACTTGTCTGTGGCTGTGGCTAGGTCTGGGTTGAGTAAGAAAAGGATTTCTATATTTCTGGTTTAATTCAAAATTTTCCAAATTAATTTAAATTCAAATTTCAAATCTGTTTTCAAATAACTTTTAGAATATAAACCCAAATTAAACATGTAATTTATGTTTTGAAATAAGAAAAAAATAGGAGGAATTCAAATATGCCCTCTAGAATATATTTTGAACACTTTAAATTTCAAGTTGATGAAAATTACAATAAAATGCCCTTTTCCTTAATTAATTAATAACTTTTGATTTATAACTCCAAATTTAACAAATAATATGTCTAAAATGATTAGCTCGACGAGACCTTTCTGGTTATGCATTCCATGTTCTGTTTTGCATCATGCATCATATAAATATAAAGCATACAGCAACTTATATGAGGTTAAAATGTGACCAAAACTCAATAAAATGTCTTATTCTTGTATTCCACACCTCACCCATGCCATGCTACATTATTGCCATGCAAATTGTGCATCATTCATCATGGCATGATTGTTTGCTTGATGCATTTTATTCCTATGCTTGTGCACTTTATTTATGTTGGCCCTTGTTTGTTTGGTTCTTCTTCGAATAGACGCTGAGCAGGGGATATATCAAGAAACCCAGGAGCACTACCCAGATCCTTCTCTCGCTTCAACTGAGCTGCCAGGCAAGCACTACCACATGCTTGCATACATACAGTACCTATTGCCTCTATCTTATTCTTGCATCATCGAGTCGCGATTGCATTAAATTGAATCCCAAGTGCTACATAGCCTTTACTTTTAAACTCCACCGAAGCTTGTTCCTCCACCCCATGAGCCATTACTACAGGAGTTGTTTGAGCCATGCGAGTCGTAGAACAGCATGTGTAGGGTATGTGAGTGTCTGATGGATAACGAGGTACCTAAACAACTTAACCTGAGTAGTAATGGGATAACTAATGAAAGCGGCATCGGTGAGCAATATCTGCTATTTGGTTTTTCATGCTCACTTGTGTCCCGTAGGACCCCGAGTACTTGATTCTTGTTCCTTGAATATTCGCGCTATCCACATCCGGGAGGCTTATGAACCCCCCTGAGCCAGAGCTTGATTCATTCTTATTTCTTGGGGCCACAATTAGTTTGGGGCTTTATTACTATCCTGTACTTATGCCATGTTTTACTGCTTAATTTAAGATTGTGCGAGGATGCACCTGTACTGTTTAGGTCCGTGACACGTTTTCGCTGTATCGACAAGCCCAGTCACATTTTCGGGTTCCCAGTCGTTTACAGCCGTCCACACAAACCTTGAGTCCGTCTCGGAGTCGGCCAACTTCGTCGCGGGTAGCTTAATGGGGTGGCCCCCTGAAATATTTCTGTATCCTGTGATCGCTTTGTCGTGACTGCCTCGTTGGGTTTTGATTTGGTTTTTCCGAGGTTGATCGAGTGTGTGTTGCTATTTGTGCACCTCAGGTAAAACTTTCTGAAAGCCGTGTCCGCGGTTATGGACGACTTGGAGCACAGTTTCTCGATCATAGACAAGTATAACTAAAGTACCGCTTTTAACCTGACTAAGTACCTGACTAGTAAATATTGCAATTCTCATGGAATGGATAATAAAACTGCCAACGGATGGGGGTTGTTCGTCCGCTTTCTCGTTGGTAAGCGAGGAGGAGGATGGATCTATTAATATTACCGTTATAACTGTTGTTATTAATTCATGGACATTCGTCTATCTTTGGTTAGGCGGATGGATAGCGAGTATCTATAGAATTGTTAGGTATTATTTTTTTTGCTGCAATTGCGTCACCCCAGGTTGTGTCCCCTTTAGAGGCATAAAGACTTGCTGAGTACCCCTAGGGTCTCACATGATAAATTGTTTGATTCAGATGAACAGGTAAGCTCGCAAGATGGATACTGGGTGGAGGAGACAGACGGTGTGGGCAACGATCATTCGGTGTAGAGATTCTGGGAACGGGGATCCGTGAGATCTGTGGGCGGGATGTGTTTATTTATGGGGCATCTTATGCCGATTTGCTTCTTATTCGTACTCGGATCTTGTTTTCCGCTTCCGCCTGATACTCTGATGTTTGATGTATGAGGAGATATCCTAAACTATTATATCTATCTAGGATATTTGGATCTTGCCGTATGGCGTTGCAATATTTCTATTTCTTTTAGATGGAATGGCTCTGAGAACTATTGTATGGTGGCTTGCATACATACTCATTTGTGTATGTAGTTGATCCTTCCGCCGATTCGCGCCCGTTCTTGTCCCGATGTTTGGAAATGGTTAGGACGGCCGAAAGGTCTACCTGTGAGTGGCATTTGGGCCCCACCGTACTATTTTAACCATTTCCGCTCGTCCAGGCTTGTAACTAGGAGCGTAATTCACCGAGGTAGTTACACCCAAGTGGACCCATGACTCGTGCCCGAGCCAAACTCCTACAAGCTAAGGTGAACTCGCTCCTCTCCTCGTGCCAATTTGATACCTCCTTGGATGGTGTGCTACTTCATGTAACTACTCTATGCATCATCAGGTACGAAGCCTCGACACATCACCAAGCACCCAAGGATGGAGAACAAGGAGGAGAGCGTGAAGCAGAAGCCGCTAGAGCTGCTCAGACCGGAGTCTCTGGTCTGCGCACACCGGAGTCTCCGGTCCACCAAAGTCTCCGGCCTGAAGACCCCGGAGACTCTGGCCCACCTCCGGTCTGACCCCCTGAACCAGGCCCCAGGACAGCCAGATGGCCCCTCCGGAGGCTGGTCTGAAGACTACACCGGATTCTCCAGCCTAGACCGGAGTCTTCGGCCTGCACACCGAAGTCTCCGGTCCGACCGACGCCAAGCAAGAAAAGGCCTTTGGGCCTGCGGCCCATGTACCCCTTAGTCCGTCGAGAACTTGTCTTTTATTCCTAAAGTACCCCTGTTTAAGTGGCTGGCCTATATGTAGTCCCCCACCTCCATTGTAAACCCTAGGCATAATATTGGAATTAGTGGAAACCCCTTTGTGGATCTATCTAGTTCTTGCCTCATGCTCCTTGACCAAGGAGCACCAATATCACCAAACCTCGTTGGACTTTGCATCGTGCCTCCGCGTTGTACAAGGCCTTGGCATTGGTGTCCCTCTACCCAGACGTCAAGATCTCACCGAGTCTCCCATCTCGTCGTGCCGGTTCGAGAGAGAGTCCTCCGCCCGACGCCGATCCTAGGGATTGCGCCGGACCGGTCACCGCCGGCGTGAGCTATTGGTGTGTATCATGGTTTTGTGTGTGTGTGTTCATCGTGTTCTTCGTGCGTGCATCCGTCGTGTTCATCCTCCCCTCCTCTCCCTGCACTCCATCCTCGATTTGAAAGGGAATCGTGAAAGATCAGGCCACCCTAGAGGTTTGCCCTCAACATATTGGTATCAAGAGCTTCATTGCTCACGAATTCCCCCACAAATTTTTCTTCTATCCACCAAAAATTCGAAATTCCCCAAAAAAGAGCACCATATTTGCCTTTGGATCGATCTCTTGATTTGGAGTGTAATTTGTGGTTTTGATATGACCAAACCTTGTCTTAGGTGTTGGTCCAGCATATTTGCCTTTGGATCGATCTTTTGATTTGGAGTGTAATTTGTGGTTTTGATCTGACCAAACCTTGTCTTAGGTGTTGGTCCAGCTTTATCCTGCGTTTTCCCAGCCCAATTTGGCCAATTTTTCGCGGATTTGAGGACACAAGGCGTGGATTTCCGCTCAAGAACACGAGCAGTTCGCAATTTGAATCCAGACCAGAGTCTCCGGCCTGCACACCGGAGTCTCCGGCCTACACCGGAGTCTCCGACCTATCCACACCGGAGTCTCCGGCCTCGAGCGGAGTTTCCGGCCTGAAACCCCGGAGTCTCCGGCCCTGACGCCTGATTTTGATAGTTTTGCCTCTAATCTTGCATTGGCTAATTTCCTCTTGTTTGTTTGTGCCTGTGTGCGTGTCGCCAACTAACAGCAAGCTTCCACATCAACAACTTCCATGCTCATCGACACCACGGCCCACGAACATCATCCCGCACCACCGACGCCAAGTTCATCATCAAAGAAGGTATAACTTGCGTCACCTTGTTAACCCCTATCTTCCTTTGTGTGTACCTATCCCATGAGAGTGGCTCATCTTGTGTTTGCTTGAGCATTGTGCATTTGTCCTTGGATAGTGAGAGTGCAAGAGCAATATCAAGTGTGACTAGGTAGCATCAAGGGAGAGCAAAAAAAAGATACAAAGAAAAAGAACAAGAAAAATAGTCTTCCCTTGCAAAAGAGAGTCTCAAAGCTTGTAAGCAAGAGAGAAAGAAGAGCGCCCCAAGGCAAGTGCACAAATCCGTTGCTCATTTTTTTCCTCTTTGCAAACGAGCCACGGTCTCTCCTTGGATTGGCACGACAACAATCTTAGTCTTTGTTAGGACATTTTTGTTTGCTCATTTTCATAGTCGTGTCAATCCCAACTATCTCCACGTGTGTGTATATAGTCGTAGGTTCCCGTCACCCTTTTGAGTTGTTGACCTTCGCCTTTTACTTGAGTTCTGTTGGATTTTACCCACATTTGACTATCCCTTTTCTTTTGGTTGGTTCTTTGGCATTCGACAATCCTAACCTACCACCAACAAGCTTTTGGGAGTTAGTTCTTTCTTTAGTGTGAATTTTCTTTGCAAATCCACTTTGCATGCTTATAGCTCTCACTTGTGGTTTCTAGTTTGGGGTAATCCCCAAGGTGAGGTACAAGGCTAACACCACCATATTCTACTTCCATATACAATACTTGTGTGTTTTGCATGATGGATAGGCACGGTGAGTCGAGCCAACCACCTCCCCAAGAAGAATATCAAGGACCATACATGACGCGCGCAAGTCACTTCATTGTTCGACAAGAGTTCCGTGAACGTTGCCAAGCCCTTGAGACGCGACAAGATGAAAAATTTGGCGAGACGCAAGCCGAGTTCAAGAACATCGACAACCACTTCGATGCCCCCGAACGACAAATGCACATAATGCATCACAACTTTGGCCACCAAAATGTAGCGCTCCAACGCTCCGTTGCCGAAACAAATGACAATATTCGACGCCTCATCAACGGTATGGCAAGGCCATGTTCACGCGCATCAAGCTCTTCAAGCTCATCGCGTCGTCATGCACCTCCTCAACAAGATCTTCACCCAAGTGCTCCAAGACGCAATGATGCCCCCGTGGTTGAAGATGGAAGTTCTTCGAACTATGTACCTTCCCCACGGCACGCCGCAATGTCAAGCTATGATGGTGATTTCTCTTCAAGGCCCCGCGCAAGGCAAGAAGCACACCGTCATCATGCAAGGGCATTAGTGATCCAACAAGAGCAACCACAAGAAGAACCGCAAGTGCAACCGCCAGTCTACCACCATCGACCGTGACACATACTTGACACAACAAGTGATGACTCCAATTTGGAGAATCAAGCTCGTCATCAATGTGAAGCTCTCCAAGATCCTCCTCCTCGTCATCAACGTCATGAACGTCCACACCTACACCATGGTCATCACGAGGCGCCTCCTCCACCTCAACAAAACTTGGAGCATAAAGTGATACAAGTTGAGCGATGCCCACCATGTCAAGAGGCTCATGACCATGTTCTTCGCTGTGAGGCCCATGTGCCTAATCAACATCACCAACCGAGGAACAAGCCTCCTCTTCGTCATCACCGCGTCATGAGGCTCCACATCCTCAACAACCTCATGGGGCCCAAGTGCCACAACACCGTCAACAACCGTGCCAAGAGCAAGAGCAAGCTCCTCAACAACAATATCAAGGGCAAGCTCCGCAACAAGGTCGCGAGAACCAAGTTCCACCGCATCAACCACAAGATCATCAACAAGGTCACCAAGCTTGTCGCAATGACCGCAATGATGAAGAAACTTTCGGCAAGCTCAAGTTCACAATGCCCAAGTTTACCGGATCCAATGACCCCGAAGAATACCTCTCATGGGCACTCAAAGTCGACAAGATCTTCCGCATGCACAACTATAGCAACGAGAAGATGGTCGCCATGGCTTCGCTTGAGTTTGATGATTATGCCAACCTTTGGTGGGAACAAGTTCAAGTTGCTCGTGATGCAAGGCAAGAGCCGCCAATCACAACTTGGCATGACATGAAGGCTCATATGAGATCCCGCTTCGTCCCTGCGCACTACACGTGACCTCTTCAACAACCTTCAATCGCTTCGTCAAGGGACAAAGACTGTGGAAGAGTACTTCAAGGAAATGGAACTCAACTTGATTCGCGCCAACATTGATGAGCGCATGGAGCAAAGAATAGCACGTTTCCTTATTGGCTTGAATCACCCAATCAAGCGCATCGTCGAGTTCCAAACATACAACACCATGGTTGAGCTTGTGCACATCGCAACAAAGGCTGAATGTTGATACATTGCAAATGTATCTATAATTTTTGATGTTCCATGCTTGGTTTTATCCACTTTCTTGTGTTTTGTTCCAACTTTGGAGTCCTTTTCATATGATTTCTTGGACTAACCTATTAACAAGAGCCAAAGTGCTGCTGTTTCTGCTGTTTTTGGTTCCAGGAAAGTCAGAAAATGAATATTCTCGGAATTGGACGGGACAAAATCCAAAGTGCCTATTTTCCGGAAGGGATAAAGTGCCAGAATACGAGACGGAGAAGGGCCAGGGAGCCACCACACCACCTGGCCGCGCAGCCAGGCCTGGCCCGCGCCAGGGGGTGGTGTGGCCGCTCCCGGCACCCCCTCAGCCTCTCCTTCCGCCTATATATTTCCCTCGGGATGAAAACCCTAAGGACCCGATCAAAAATCCACGAAAGAGTCTGTAGCCGTCGTCATCTCCATCCATAGATCGAGAGGATCAAGCTCTTCCGGCACCCCTTAGGAGAGAATTCACCCTGGAGGCCTTCTTCATCACCATGCAAGCCTCCAGTGTGATGCGTGAGTAGTTCATCCTTGGACTACGGATCCATGTAGTAGCTAGATGGCTGGTTCTCCTCATTTGTGCTTTCATGTTTAGATCTTGTGAGCTCCGTTCATGATCAAGATCATCTATTTGTATTCATACATGTTGTGTTTGCGGGGATCCGATGGATATTGAGATGCTATTTCAGATTGATTATTGATTCTATCATGTCTTTGTTATTTGTGATATTGCATGCTTTCCGTTGTTAGTAGCTATCTTGGCCTAGTAGATGCTAGCAACTCCAAGAGTTAGTATTTATGCTCGATAGTGGGTTCATGCCTCTGGTAATCTGGGGAAGTGACAGGAATCTCTAAGGTACTAGATGTGTTGTTGCTACTAGGGAGAAAACACCAGTCCTTTGTTCATAGAACAATCGTATTGTTTACTTTACACGCAGTTCATAAAGGAATAATCTGTTGCTTGCAACTTAATACTGGAGGGGCTTCAGATGATAACCTTAAGGTGGATTATTAGTCATAGATGCAGTTGGATGGCGGTCTATGTATTATATTGTAATGCCTAATCGAATCTCAAAGGAGTCAATATGATTAGTATATGCATGTATTGCTTTCTCGGTGTTTGTCAATTGCCTCGCTGTAATTTTGTTCACCCAGCATGTTTTCTATCTAAGGAGAGCCACCTCTAGTGAACTATGAATCCCGGTCCTTGTCTTTTACATAAAATCTATAAACTGTTTCTGCTTTGTGTTTACTTTCTGCAAACTTTTACTTCTTTCCATTCGATACGTTTAATCCTTTGTTTTCCACAAAACACAGTGAGATTGACAACCTCATTGCAAGTTGGGGACAAAGTTCTATGGTTGTGTTGTGCAGGTCTCCACGTTGCTACTAGCACCTGTAGTGCGCCCTGCCAAAGCTCAGCTAGTAACACCTTTGGGGTGTTTCCTTGCTCCTACTGGTTCGATTAAACCTTGGTTTCATAACTGAGGGAAACTTGCTGATGTGCTCATCATACCTTCCTCTTGGGGTTCCCAACGAGCTCTACATCAACACCGCCATCAAGCATTTTTCTAGGCGTCGTGCATTGAGCCGTCAAGCATTTTTCTGGCGCCGTTGCCGGGGAGTCAAGGACATCTTCACAAGGGGAGTCCCTCATAACAAATCTCTTTACTTTGTTGTTTTTGTTTTTCTTAGTTTCTTTTTGCTTTGTTTGCTTGTTTTGTTCTTCAAAAACACACAAAAAATAGTTTTACTAAGTTGCTTTCTTTTGAAAAACACAAAAAAATTAGTTCCTATCTTAAGTTGCCTTCATGTCTAGCCTTGCTCCAATCACCATGCCACCCGAGGAAATGATTTTCACTTTTAAACAAGGAATTGAAGAAAGTTTTAAGGAAGCTTGGTCTAGAATCTCTGATCTACATGAAAAAATTGAGCCTAAAATGACTCAAAGCTTGTTCCTTAGCAGTTTTTACCTTGGGATTGCTCTTTGCTATAGGTATGCTCTAGATGCTGTTGTGGGAGGAGATTTCTCCAATGTAATGAGGATGATGCTACTAATGCTATAAAGAAATTGATCCTCACTTACAACATGCCTAGCCAAACTGATATTTCTTTTGGAAAGATATTTGCTAGGTTGAACACTCTTGAGACTAGCACTACTAACTTAAAAGATTGCTATAATACGCTTAGGGGGCATCACAATTATGTTCAAATAAATTCTGAACCATCAAAGTGGCTCCCTACAGTAAAGATTGATATAAACACTAAAACTTTTCAAGCCCGATGCGATATCATGTCTGAATTTTGTCTTATGCCCAAAGATATTTATGAATCTTTGAATCTTTGGGGGCTTACTGAAGGAGGAAAATAAATATCTCTTGCTATTGGAATAGCTGAAGGAGTGTTTACAAAGATCCTTGGGAAAATGATTTCTACTGATTATCTTGTTATTGAATGTGCAGAAAAAGGACAAATTACACTTGGATGGTCCCTAGTAGAACTCCTTGGAGCAATAATAGATGTGGGAAAGGGGACCATGCACCTTTCTTCTCCACCAAACAATCACATTTTCCCAAAGGTTAAGAATAAAAATAAGAGAGGTAAGGGCAAGAAATTTGGTTTTAATGCTTCTTCATTTGAGAACACTTGATTCTTTCTTTGCTTCTTATGCCTAACTTAAAGGCGTTAAAGAAAAGTACTTATTGGGAGATAACCCAAAAGTTTTAGATGAGTCTTGTAAGTTATTACTTCAGTAATAACCGCTCCTTATCCTTTTTTATTTGCTTTTTTTGCCAAGAGTAACCTCTAATGAGAGAGAAGTAATGATTGGGAAAGTTGCTGTCCCAAAACAGATTTTTGTGCTTCACCGTAAAAATTCGTGAGAGAGCTCTGTATGTCGGATTGAGCTGTAATTGTTTGTGCTTCTGCCCCAGGTTGCTATCTAACTTTCGTTAGTTCAACACTTTTTGATTTGAGCAACATAAGGTCTTCTACAAAATTCGTCTTTACCTATTGGTCTGTTTTGACAGATTTCTGCCATTTTCTGCATTTGCTTTTTGTGGGTTTCTTTTTGAGTTCTTTTGGGGAATTGAGCTTTTTGAAGGAAGTGCTACAGTAGCTAGTGTTCTAATGGAAGTTTATTTGGTGTTATAACTGAACCTTAAGACTTATTTATCTTAAGTGCACTAATGTTGCTAATGAGATTGTGTGAAGTTTTGTATGAAGGAAATTTTTCAGGTGTATGGAAGGAATGAGTAATGAGATGAAGGATGGACTAAAGCTCAAGCTTGGGGAAGCCATGCGTGTCACCCCAAGAAATATCCAAGAAGTACAAGCGTCAAAGCTTGGGGATGCCCAAGGCATCCCCTTCTTCATCAATAAAAATTCCAGGTTTCTTCCAAACGCTTCATTTTTATTGTTTCATGCACAGTTGTGTTGTTCTTGGAGCGTCTTATTTTTCGTTTTCGTTTTGGTTTTTAGTCTTCTTGGTTTGCTTAGTTTTCTGAATAAATTGGTTGGACCTCCTCTTTCTTACATTGGTTTGCAAACGGTTTGGTTTGGTTTGGTTTGGAAAAGAGTAGGAAAGTTCATACTTATGTGGTAAAAAGAGCTCGTTTTTGACTGTGGCCTATGCTTTGTCATGCCATGCTTGATATTGTTTTGGCTTTATGCTTAGTATTCTTTTATGTAGCATGACTTGTTATAAACAATTGAGATTGCTTAATGTGCCTTGGATGAATCATGCGTTGTTTTAGCATATTAAAGCATAGTATAGTGGTATTCTCCTTTGATGCTTTATTTGGGTTGACTTGGCGCATGCTCACACCATGTTATGACTATCACAAGTCACCATAGCCTTTATGATCCTTTAGTTTTCAACTTGTAGTACCACTTTATGCTTCTATCAATGATGTTTTGTCGCTCTGCATGATTATGGCCATTATTGCTCTCTTAGTTTGTCGCTCCCAGTCTTTTGCTAGCCTCCACAACCAAGTATGAGTTCCACTCATGCATCCAACTCCCTAAACCAAGTTATTCCAAAGAGTCCACCATACCTACCTACTAGCTTATGCTATTCCAAGTATATTCATGCTTTTGTTTACCTTCCAAATTAAACTTGTTATGAGAAAACTAGTGATTAAAGCTCTCACGAACTTGACGGCACACTTTACTTTACTTGCCTTTAATAAACTTGAACCATTGTGTCGTCTATGTTGTATATGCTTGCACTTATTTGTTCGGAATTAGCAGAACCATGATATCATGGGGAACACTTTCAACATTGCACTTGGTACCTGTGCCTAGTTGATATCATGCTCTTTTATATATGGATGTCGTCGCTGTGAAATGAAAGGGGAGCTTGTAAGTCCATGGAGTTATGTATATGTGTTAGAGAAAGCACTGGGTATTGGTCTAATCCATGCTGACATGGTGGAAACCTGCAGCGTAACCATAATGAGCTGTCTATGAAGCATTCTTCTTATAAAAAAAAGAGTCCTATATTGAGAAAAAAGAGAAAAGAAAAAAAAAGATACTATGAAAAGAGGAAAGAGAGAAAAAAGCACCATATTCCCATGGTAAATAAGAAGAATGCTTCGATGCTCGTTGTCTGCTTAACTTGTCATTTTGATATGGGGATTCTTCCGTATCATCGGGCAAGGGGTACCCCGTTGGCGGTTCTCTATGATACACATGTACTTACGATGACAAGAACTTACCGGTGACTAAACTTGAGTAGCATGAGGAGCGGCCCTCGTATACAAGGGACATGAGATTTCTGACTTATACTTCGTCAAGCATGTACACCATAGTTTGTTCATTTTAACCTTAATAACTTCAAGATGCTTATATAGGGGCAATGAGAGATGAAAGCTATAAGTACCATAATTTTTGGAAGCTCTTTATGAGACTTGAATCCCTACTTCCTTCTATGAAGGCCTTTCTTCCACCATTATATTGAGTCTCCACCTTCTACCTTTATGCACCTACTTTGAGAGCATAGTGTCCATTCTTAGTTCTATGTGCATTGTCCCAAGACTAGTTGATTGATGCATAACTTGATATTGCTTGTTTTAAACTATTGTATCTAGTCACTCTTATGAACTTTGAAGGTGTCCTATGCATTTATATTTGCTACTCTATGAAGGACAAGCTAAATACTTTTATGCCATGTTTTCTTTATGTGAAACAAACAAACGTCTTGCAAAGCATTGTTATTCATGAATCTTTTGTTTGTGCCTTTTCATGTTGCATCATAGTTTCTTTGTCTTATTGCTAGAACTTTGTCTTTCATGTTATGATTGAAGTACTATGATCCCAACTGTGAATGTTTTGCAAATACTTTGATCAAGTCTTTGATGGTGCATGTCACCTCAAAAATTATTCTTTCTTTTTATCACTTACCTACTCGAGGACGAGCAGGAGTTAAGCTTGGGGATGTTGATACATTGCAAATGTATCTATAATTTTTGATGTTCCATGCTTGGTTTTATCCAGTTTCTTGTGTTTTGCTCCAACTTTGGAGTACTTTTCATGTGATTTCTTGGACTAACCTATTAACAACAGCCATAGTGCCAGCTGCCTGTTTTCTACTATTTTTGGTTCCAGGAAAGTCAGAAAATGAATATTCTCGGAATTGGACAGGACAAAAGCCAAAGTGCCTATTTTTCCGGAAGGGATCAAGTGCCAGAATACGAGACGGAAAAGGGCCAGGGAGCAACCACACCACCTGGCCACGAGGCCAGGCCTGGCCCACGCCAGGGGGTGGTGTGGCCGCTCCCGGCACCCCCTTGGCCTCTCCTTCCGCCTATATATTGCCCTCGGGACAAAAACCCTAAGGACCCGATAAAAAAATCCATGAAAGAGTCTGTAGCCGTTGTCATCTCCATCCCTAGATCGGGAGGGATCTGAAGCTCTTCCCGGCACCCTGCCGGAGAGGGGAATTCACCCTGGAGGCCTTCTTCATCACCATACAAGCCTCTGATGTGATGCGTGAGTAGTTCATCCTTGGACTACGGATCCATGTAGATGCTAGCAACTCCAAGAGTTAGTATTTATGCTCGATAGTGGGTTCATGCCTCTGGTAATCTGGGGAAGTGACAGGAATCTCTAAGGTACTAGATGTGCTGTTGCTACTAGGGAGAAAACAACAATCCTTTGTTCATAGAACAATCGTATTGCCTACTTTACACGCAGTTCGTAAAGCAATAATCTGTTGCTTGCAACTTAATACTGGAGAGGGTTCGGATGATAACGTGAAGGTGGATTATTAGTCATAGATGCAGTTGGATGGCAGTCTATGTATTATGTTGTAATGCCCAATTGCCCCGCTGTAATTTGTTTTCTCGGCGTTAAGATGATTAGTATATGCATGTATTGCTTTCTCGGTGTTTGTCAATTGCCCCGCTGTAATTTGTTCACCCATCATGTTTTCTATCTAAGGAGAGACACCTCTAGTGAACTATGGATCCCGGTCCTTGTCTTTTACATACAATCTATAAACTGTTTCTGCTTTGTGTTTACTTTCTGCAAACTTTTACTTCTTTCCATTCGATACGTTTAATCCTTTGTTTTCCGCAAAACACGGTGAGATTGACAACCTCATGGCAAGTTGGGGACAAAGTTCTGTGGTTGTGTTGTGCAGGTCTCCACGTTGCTACTAGCACCGGTAGTGCGCCCTGCCAAAGCTCAGCTAGTAACACCTTTGGGGTGTTTCCTTGCTCCTACTTGTTCGATTAAACCTTGGTTTCATAACTGAGGGAAACTTGTTGCTGTGCTCATCATACCCTCCTTTTGGGGTTCCCAACGAGCTCTACATCAACACCGCCATCAAGCATTTTTCTGGGCGCCGTGCATTGAGCCATCAAACGTCAAGTGCAAGAGGACATCAAGTACAACAATCCCAAGAAATATTTCACCTACAAGCAAGCTTCAACCGCTATGCCCACAACTTTCAATGGAAGCTCCTCAAGTACCTCCAAGCCTCCCTTCAAGCCCACACTTCCTCAAGGAAAACTGCCCCCAAGTGGCAAACAAGCAAAGAGTGACACACCTTTCAATGGTGAGTGCTACATGTGTGGAGGAAAAGGACACAAGTTGGCCGAATGTGGAAACAAGAAAGTCTTGTTCATCCATGACAATGGTGATGAAGAGTACTTGAGTGAAGATGAATTTGATGCCCGAGTCAAGGAAGCAATGGCAAGGCAACGAGTGGAAGATGACCAAGAACTCCTCATGTGTGAACATGACATAAGTCCATAGCTTGTCGTCACAAGGATCTTGACCACTCAAGCACAAGATCATGAAGACCAACGCTCCAATATTTTCCAAACACGAGCCGGCATCAATGGCAAATCTATCAAGGTGATCATTGACGGAGGGAGTTGCCACAACCTTGCTAGCACCGAGTTGTGCGAGAAGCTCAAGCTCAACCTCCATCCGCACAAGCACCCCTACCACGTGCAATGGTTGAGTGACCAAGGGTCCGTGAAGATCAAGCATACCGTATCGGTCTCCTTCTCCATTGGTCCTTACAAAGATATGGTGGAGTGTGATGTGGTTCCTATGACAATTTTCCACATGCTTCTTGGTCGACCATGGCAATTTGACATGGCTGCTCAACATGATGGTCGCACCAATGTATACACCTTCAAATGGCTCAACAAAACATGTGTATTGCAACCAATGACTCCTAGCCAAATAATTGCGGACAATGCAAAGGCTTTAGCGAGGGTGCAAAGCACAAAACCTACTTGTGAGAAGAGCGGTGAGAGAGAGAACCACCTCATAGTGAGTGAGAGCCACAAGCCAAACTCGAGTGGAAAAACTAAGAGTGTTCTCCTTGCCACCAAAAGTGAGATGAGAGATGTTCGGAACAACCCATCCATCTTGCACTATGTCCTCCTTTGCAAGGGACTAGCGCAAGGAACTAATGAATTAACCAATGTTCCTCCATCTTTGATGAGTGTTTTGTAGGAATTCAAGGATGTGTTCCCCGAAGAGCTTCCACATGGACTACCTCCTCTTCGCGGCATCGAACATGGCATTGACCTCATCCCCGGCGCACCACTTCCAAACCGAGCCGCTTACCGCACGAACCCGGCGGAGACAAAGGAGATTGAACGTCAAATCAACCAACTCGTCTCCAAAGGTTTGATCCAAGTTAGCACTAGTCCAAGTGTCGTACCTGTGATACTTGTTCCAAAAACGGATGATACGTTACGGTTATGCATGGACTACCATCCAATCAATGTTATCACCATGCGTTATCAACATCCCATACCACATCTCGATGACATGCTTGATGAATTGTGTGGAGCCACTATTTTTTCGAAAATTGATCTTCGTAGTGGTTACCATCAAATACGCATGGCTGAAGGTGATGAGTGGAAAACTGCCTTCAAGACTAAACTTGGTCTCTATGAATGGTTGGTTATGCCCTTTGGTTTATCTAATGCCCCATCCACCTTCATGCGCCTCATGAATCATATCTTGTGTTCTCTCATTGGAAAAAGTGTTGTTGTCTATTTCCATGATATTCTTGTTTATAGAAAATTATTTGAGGACCAGATAACACATATCAAGGAAGTTTTGCAAATCCTTCGACATGAAAAGCTTTATGCTAATCTTCCCAAGTGCACTTTTGCTAAAGACAAGTTGATTTTTCTTGGATTTGTCGTTTCTTTGAAGGGAATTGAAGTTGATGTTTCCAAGGTAAAGGACATACGAGATTGGCCCATCCCAACAAATGTGAGTGAACTCCGAAGTTTTCATGGGTTGGCCGGTTTCTATCGTCGCTTTGTGAAATACTTTTCAACCATTGCATGCCCTCCCAACGAGTTGACGAAAAAGAATGTCACCTTCGTGTGGGGCAAAGCACAACAAAAAGCTTTTGATGAACTTAAAAAGAGGCTCACCGAAGCACCTCTCCTTGCATTATCGGATTTCACAAAAACTTTTGAGATAGAGTGTGATGCTAGTGGTATTGGCATTGGAGGAGTCCTCATGCAAAATGGACGTCCTATAGCCTACCATACCGAGAAACTTTATGGTGCTCGCCTTAATTATCCAATTTATGACAAAGAGCTTTTTGCCTTAGTTCGTGTCCTTCAAGTTTGGCAACACTACCTATGGCCCAAGGAATTTATCATACATTCCGACCATGAGTCGTTGAAATATCTCAAAGGCCAACCTATCTTGAGCAAGAGACACGCTAAGTGGGTTGAGTTCATGGAGTCTTTTCCGTAAATTGTCAAGTATAACAAGGGCAAAGATAATGTAGTTGCGGACACTTTGTCTTGCAAGCACACAAGCCTTCTTACGAGACTTGAAATCAATGTGTTGGGTCTTGAGGAAATAAAAACTGTGTATGCTTCCGACTAGTTCTTTGAACCAATTTTCACAAAGTGCTCCATTGACAAAGGAGTTGATGATTTCTATGCATAAGGGTTTTCTCTTTAAACAAAACAAACTTTGCATTCCGAAATCGTCGCTCCAACTTTTGCTTCTCCAAGAATCTCATGGTGGAGGCCTTATGGGTCACTTTTGCCGCGACAAGAGATTGGACATGCTCTCAATCACTACTTTTGGCCCAAGATGAAGCGTGACGTGGAGCGCTACGTTCAACGATGCACGACATGTGTTCAAGCTAAGTCGCAAGCTAATCCCTACGGTCTTTATATGCCATTGCCTATTCCTCATACACCTTGGTCCAACATTAGCATGGATTTCGTGTTAGGATTGCCTAGATCTAAGCATGGTCATGACTCTATATTTGTTGTCGTTGATCGCTTTTCCAAAATGGCACACTTCATACCGTGCCATAAGACCGACGATGCTTCACATGTTGCAAATCTGTTTTTTAGGGAAATCGTCCATCTTCACGGTGTGCCAAGAACAATCGTCTCCGACCGCGACGTCAAATTCATGAGCTACTTATGGAAGACACTCATGGCCAAGCTCGGCGTCAAGCTCCTCTTTTCATCCGCGTCGCATCCTTGAACTGATGGACAAACCGAAGTTGTCAACCGAAGCCTCGGAACTCTTCTACGTGTGCTGATCAAGAAAAACTTGAAGGATTTGGAGGAATGCATCCCTCAGCCGAGTTCGCCTGCAACCGTGCCAAGCACTCAACAACCAAGATGAGTCCATTAATGATCGTCTATGGTTTCGAGCCCCTCATCACACTCGACATCCTACCACTACCTCTCCATGAGCGCATGAACATGGACGTCGAGAAGCGCGCACAAGCTATGAGGAAACTCCATGAAGAAACAAGAGCTACTATCGAACAACAAGTCCTTCGCCAAGCTTCAAGGTTAAACAAGGACAAGAAGGAGATGATATTTGAAGAAGGTGATCTTGTGTGGATACACCTAAGTAAAGACCGCTTCCCCAAGGAACGCGACTCCAAACTCAAGCCAAGCGGAGATGGCCCCTTCAAGGTCCTCAAAAGAATCAACAACAACGCCTACATCATCGACATACCGACCTCCAAATACCTTGCAAGCAACACATTCAATGTCAAGGATCTTTCAACCTACCATGGAGATGTTCAAGATGATAACCATGAAGAGTCGAGTATGACTCTTTCCCAAGGCGGGGAGCTGATGCAGCCCGTCCTACAAATGCTCCTACATCTACACCAACAAGTCCCCCAAGTGGACCCATGACTCGTGCCCGAGCCAAACTCCTACAAGCTAAGGTGAACTCGCTCCTCTCCTCGTGCCAATTTGATACCTCCTTGGATGGTGTGCTACTTCATGCAACTACTCTATGCATCATCAGTACGAAGCCTCGACACATCACCAAGCACCCAAGGATGGAGAACAAGGAGCAGAGCGTTAAGCAGAAGCAGCTGGAGCTGCTTAGACCAGAGTCTCCGGTCTACGCACACCGGAGTCTCCGGTCCACCAATGTCTCCGGCCTGAAGACCCCAGAGACTCTGGCCCCCCTCTGGTCTGACCCCCTGAACCAGGCCCCGGGATAGCCAGATGGCCCCTCCGGAGGCTGGTCCGGAGGCTACACTAGATTCTCCGGCCTAGACCGGAGTCTCTGGCCTGCACACCCGAGTCTCTGGTCCGACCGATGCCAGGAAAGAAAAGGCCTTTGGCCCTGCGGCCCATGTACCCCTTAGTCTGTCCAGAATTTGTCTTTTATTCCTAAAGTACCCCTGTTTAAGTGGCTGGCCTATATGTAGTCCTCCACCTCCATTGTAAACCCTAGGCATGATATTGGAATTAGTGGAAACCCCTTTGTGGATCTATCTAGTTCTTGCCTCATGCTCCTTGACCAAGGAGCACCAACATCACCAAACCTCGTTGGAGTTTGAATCGTGCCTCCGTGTTGTACAAGGCCTTGGCATCGGTGTCCCTTTGCCCAGACGTCAAGATCTCACCGAGTCTCCCATCTCGCCGTGCCGGTTTGAGAGAGAGTCTGTACCACCCCGGTAAAACCACTACTAGAAAATCGCTTGCTATTTCTGATTTGTGCATCATCATGACCGCATGCTCATGTCATCATGCCACATTGCATTTGAGCATCGTCATATCATCATGCATACAATTTTCCTAAAACTATTTTCTAAAAGCCTATCTTTGTTTTTCAAATATCCCGTCTTTACTTCAAATGAAAACTCTGGGTCTACCTAGATACTTTTATTTGTCTAAAAACTAATTACAATAGTCTTATAAATGAATAAATTAGACTTAAATTATTTTTGTGAGGCAGCTAGCCAGGCCCAAAAGCCCAGCCGGCCACCTCCAAACCAAACCCTAGAAACCCTAGACCAACACCCCACCTATTCCCTACCACCACCGCCAGTCTCACCTCACCCAACCACCACCCCATCCCATATCCTACACCCAGCGGCCACACACACCCCATCCCGTATCCTACACCCAGCGGCCACACACACCCCACCCGACCCGCACGCGATGCATGCAGCGACCGTAGTGGCCCGCTTGCATCCGCCGCTCGACACGTCCCCGGCCCCTACCCGCTACACGATGCGTACGACCGCGTCCACCCCGCACCTGCCTGGCCGCACCACCCACCGCGTGCAGACTCCGTCATGATCCCCGGCCCCACCTCCCCATCACCGCTCGCTCGCATGTCCCAGCCTCGCATGGAGATCGACACGCAACCACCCCACCTCATCCTCCCTCTTTCCTCGATCCCGATTCCGTCGTCGGCGAGCCTTGCTGCGCGCCCCATGCTCGAGCTCCTCTCCGGTGTGGCCTCGCGGAACCCCGCTGCCTCTCCTCTCGTGTTGAGCCATCGTCGACCTCACCATCGAGCTCCACCGCTGCCTGCGGTCCCTCTCCGCCAATGCCGTCTACCGCCTGAGGTCGAGCCCCTTCGCGCCGGCCGTTGCTCGCCCGCGTCTCAAGCTCCTCCACCTCCACCGTGCACGGCCGCTGCCTCGTGTCGCTCCCCGCCGCCAGATGCTTCGCTCCCCCTGGCTCACCCCAAGCGTTGTCGTGTCCGGCCGCCCTCGACCTCGACCCCGGGTGCCGCCTCCTCCCTCCGTGCACAGAGCACCACCGCCCCGCAAGCGGTGGCCCATGGGACCCTGTCGGCCTCTGCCCGCGTCATCCTGTCGGCCTCTACCCATGTCGCCCTCCTGTCTCGCGCTTGAGCCATCAAGCCCCGACGCCTCCAACCGCAAACCAGACCACCTCGTCGCCTCCCTCGTGCTGTTCTACTACACGGCGCCGCCGCCATGTTCCTACCATGTTCAGTTCGACACTCTCTGTGTTTCCAAGCGTGCAGGTGTGTATGGATGCATATGTGTGCTTGTGTTGAGCTAAAGCCGGTCGGAATGTTTCCGTGGGTGCCCTGTAGCTACGCGCCCTTGACAAGATCAACGGTAGAGCAAGTTGGGTATGACATTGGCTACTTTTGTCCCAATGTTTAACATCAACAAAAGATGGGCAACGAGTACTTCAACATGGAAACCGGATCTACAAGACCTTCTTCGGAACCAAGGACTGAAGACCGATCCTGAACCCAGCACCGCACCAAGATCTCCTTCCTGAATCAGATGGCGGAGACCCCGAAGAGCCTGGATCCGAAGACCGATCCCTGTCGAACCCCGAGACCCCGGATCCAAACCCCAGCATCGGCTTCATGCTCTCCTTCCCGGACGCCAAGACCCGTTCTCGGAGGCGAAGGTCGATCTCGTCAACCCATAGACCCTCGGAGCCCAAGTTCGCCAAAACCCTAATGTGATTCCCTTTCTGAGACCCTATTTTTTATAATATATGACATACGTGTTGCATTTAAATCGTTCATGTCACATTCATATTGTGGTTACTGGGGGTATTTAGACGATTCACCTGAATTAAAATGGAGTGCATATGTGGGCTATTCTTGTCTTATACCGCCTCCATTTAAATTTGCGTAGTGAACCGATACCGTGTTTTGCCTTGTTAACACAACATTTAAATTGCGGGGTAGCTAAATAACTTGAACCTTCTAATTAATTGTCGGGACCCCGGTTCCGCTTAATATTGCCTAGTTGCATCGCATCTTTGCCATGTCATGCACCATACCTGCATCATGCCGGATCTTCTGCCGTAGTATTAAATAGTGCATCCGGTGTTTCTTTTAGTGCTTTGCTTCTTCACGGATTAGTCCATTGAGTGGATGCGAGTATCGACAAGTTCTCCGGTGTATCTTCGGCAGTGTTTCCCAGGCGAGCATTCTCCCCCTTTCTACCTATTTTGCATTTATAGTCTTTATTTCCTCCTGTTGATCTATTGTTTTCCGTGTCGCGATGCTTTAGTGTTCTGTACCAGATATATTCCGTGCAGCCTTTATATTGCGTTGGACACCTCATATTATCTGTTGTTTGGTAGATACATGGTCTTGCGAGTCGTAGTCGCTTGCTCAGGTGCGATCCCGTGTCGTGAAGTACCACCTAGTTGTTGGAATGTTGTCATATGCTTTACGGTGGAGAGGATCATGATTTTAAATACAACTATTAAATTGCTGGGAGAACAAATGAAAGAGGCACCGGTGGGCAATATATGCTATTTGGTTTTTCATGTCCACTTGTGTCCCGTAGGCCCCGAGTACTTGATACCTGTTCCTTGACTATTCGCACTATCCACATACGGGAGACTCTATGAATCCCCCTTAGCCAGAGCTTGATTCATTTCTTATTGCTTGGGGCCACAAACTAGTTTCGGGTTTTATTACTATCCTGTACTTATGCCATGCTTTACTGCTTTATTTACGATTGTGCGAGGAGCACCTGTACTGTTTTGGATCGTGACACGTTTGTTGGAGATATGCCCAAGAGGCAATAATAAAAGTGGTTATTATTATATCTTTGTGTTTATGATGAATGTTTACATCCCATGCTATAATTGTATTATTAGGAAACACTAATACTTGTGTGTTTTGTAAACATAAAAGAGCCCCTAGTAAGCCTCTTGTTGAACTAGCTTGTTGATTGATTGATGATCATGGTTTCCTGATCATAGACATTGGATGTGATTAATAACAAGGTTATATCATTAGGAGAATGATGTGATGGACACACACCCATAGTAAGCGTAGCATAAGATCAAGTCATTAAGTTCGTATTGCTGTAAGCTTTGAAATACATAGTAACCTAATCCTTCGACCATGAGGTTATGTTAATCACCATCACCGGATGGGTACTTTGATGACATCAAACGCCGCTTCGTAACTGGGCGGTTATAAAGGTCTCATTGGGTATTCTGAAAGTATGTGTTGAAGCGCATAGACCAAGATTGGGATTTGTCCATCCATATGACGGATAGATATACTCTAGGCCCTCTCGGTGGAATGTCATCTAGATAGCTTGCAAGCATGTGACTGGGTCACAGGGGATGACATAACATGGAATGAGTAAAGAATACTTATCAGTAACGAGGAAGAACTAGGTATGAAGATATTGACGATCAAACCTCGGATAAGTAAAATATCGCATGACAAAGGGAATTGGTTTCGTATGTTAAATGGTTCAATCGATCACGAAGTAATCGTTGAGTATGTGGGAGCCGTTATGGATCTCCAGATCCCGCTAATGGTTATTGATTGGAGAGGTGTCTTCATCATGTCTGCATATTCACGAACCGTAGGGTGACACACTTAAGGTTCGAAGTTGTTTTAAGTAGATATGGAATTTGCGTTGGAGACCGAATGTTGTTCAGAGTCTCAGAATGGATCCGGGACATCACGAGGAGATCCGAAATGGTCCAGAGAATAAGATTCATATATTGGGGATCATTTTCTAACTTAGGAAATGTTCCGGAGTGTTTGTATGGAGATTCTAGAAGGTTTCGGAATGTTCTGGAAGGTTCTAGAGGATTTTTTGGGGTTTACTTGAAAACCAAGAAAGGGATCAAGGAGTCCAAGTGGGGCAATACACGGATTCGTGGGGGAGGAGGATTCCTCCCTTCCCTTGACCAAGGAGGGGAGTCCTACTAGGACTCCCCCTCCCCAGGCGCGCCTCCCTCCCTTAAATAGAAGGGAGGGGGTGCCCCCTCTTGACGACCTCTCATAACTCCCAATCTCAGCCGCCTCTCTCCTCCACCTTTCTTCTGCACAGGCATAGGCGAAGCCCTGCAGAATTCTCACCTCCACCACCACCACGCCGTTGTGCTGCTGGGATTCCATGGAGAAGATCTACTACCTCCGCTGCTCGCTGGAACGGGGAGAGGAAGGTCTGCTTCGACTCCGCACGTGTGACCGTCTGCGGAAGCACTGCCGGAACGCGGCGCCAGAAGGATTGTCCACACGATCTTGAGATCGGCAAGTGTTCGACTACATCATCCACGAGATCTAATCTCATAACTTTCGGTTCTACGAGGGTTAGTACCGATCTATCTCGTTGCTCATGTCTAGTAGATTAGATCTTGGCTTTTATCTAGATTAGATCTGGGTTTTGTTCGTTCTTGCGGTAGAAATTTTTTGGTTTCCATGCTACGAACCCATCAGTGGTATCAGAGCCTTGTCTATGAGTAGATCTGTTGCACGAGTAGAACACAATGAGGTTGTGGGCGTTGGTGCTCGTGCCATCTTTTGCTATGTGTGTACTTTGCATCTTGCGGTATGGTGGGATGAAGCGGCTCGGGCTAACATTACATGTCATCGTACATGAGACTTGCTCCACGCTTGACGTGCAACTTGCTTTGCACAAGTGGCTTTGCGGGTGTCTATCTCTCCCATCATAGTATAGATCAAATCTACACTTTGCACTTGATAGCACTTGTATCAATGTTGTGGTTCAGTTTCATAGGTAAGATCTGTTCTTAGTCGAAAGCCCCAAGCCACGTAAAACTTGCAAAGAAAATTAGAGGCATCTAACTTGTTTTTGTAGGGGTTTTGTGATGTGATATGGCCATCATGTGATTGTGATTGTATTTGATGTATGCAATGATCCTTGTTGTAATATGGCAACCGGCAGCAGCCTAATGGTTGTCTTTAATTCTGTTAAGACCTGCGTGTCTATTCATCTTGTAATAGCTTTGTTCCAAGTAGTTGTAATAGTTGCTAGTGATGATGGACAACCATGAAGCGGCGCCACCTTGACGCAATGCTGGTGATGATGGAGATCATGTCCGTGCTTTGGAGATGGAGATCAAAGGCATAAGAAGAAAGGGCCATATCATATCACACTAATTATGAATTGCCTGTGATGTTAATCCTTTATGCATCTTGTATTGCTTAGATCGCGACGGTAGCATTATAAGATGATCCCTCTCACTAAATATCAAGTAATAAAGTGTTCGTCCTTAGTTGGCACCGTTGCTAAGACTCGTTGTTTCGAAGCATCTCGTGATGATCGGGTGTGATAGACTCTACGTGTGCATACAACGGGTGCAAGCCAGATTTGCACATGCTGAAACTAAGGTTAATCTTGAAGAGCCTAGCATGTACAGACATGGTCTCGGAACACGGAATACCGAAAGGTAGAGCATGAGTCATATGATTGATATGATGAACATGAAGAATGTTCGCCGATGAAGCTACATCATCTCATGTGATGATCGGACTTGGTGTAGTGGATTTGGTTCGTGTAATCACTAAAACAACTCGAGGGATGTTGTTTTGAGTGGGAGTTCACCTAGTTAATTTAAGAATTAAATTTGAACACTATTTATCATAAACTTAGTCTAAACTACTTGCAAATTTATTGTAGATTATGGCGAACATTTCCATCAATTTCAATGCGTTCCTAGAGAAAGAAAAACTTAAGAACAATGGAAGCAATTTCACGGACTGGTTCCGTGGTCTGAAGATTGTCCTCATGGCTGGTCAGATGACCTATGTGCTCGAAGCACCGCTAGGTGACCCACCTGCAGAAGATGCCACCGATGACGTAAAGAATGTTTATGCCACTCGGAAACATCACTACTCCACAGTTCAGTGTGCCATCCTGTACGGTTTAGAATCGGAGCTTCAAAAGCATTTTGAGCACCATGACCCATTTGAGATCATTAAGGATCTCAAACTCATTTTTGAGACTCGCGCGGCCATGTAAAGCTATGAAGCTTCCGAGAAGTTCTTTACCTGCAAGATGGAAGAGGGTAGCTCCATTAGCGAGCACGTGCTCACCATGTCTGGGCACGCAAACAAACTCCAAGAGTTGGGGATACCGATTCCTAATGAATTGGGGATTCACCATGTCCTCCAATCACTGCCACCAAGTTACAAGAACTTTGTGATGAACTACAATATGCACTGCATGAACAAGACGTTGCCTGAACTATCGTCCATGCTGAAAACTGCTGAAGTGGAGATCATGAAGGAGCACCAAGTGTTGATGGTCAATAAGACCACCAATTTCAAGAAACGGGGCAAGCCTAAGAACAAGGGCAACTTCAAGAAGGACGGCAAGAAAGCTGCCACACCTGCTAAGAAGCCCAAGGTTGGTCCTAAGCCTAAAACTGAATGCTTCTACTGCAAGGGTGCTGGTCACTGGAAGCGTAATTGCCCCAAATACCTGGCGGATCTGAAGAACGGCAACATCAAGAAGAAAGGTATATTCGATATACATGTTATAGATGTGTATATTACTAGTAATCGTAGTAGTGCCAGGTATTTGATCTTGGTTCGTTGCTCATATTTGTAACTCAAGCAGGAGTCGGAATAAACGAAGACTGGCGAGAGACGAGGTGACGATGCGCTTTGGAAATGGCTCCAAGGTTGATGTGATCGCCGTCGGCACGCTCCCTCTGCATCTACCATCGGGATTAGTTTTAAATTTAAATAATTGTTATTTGGTGCCTGCGTTAAGCATGAACATTATATCTGGATCTTGTTTATTGCGAGACGGTTACTCTTTTAAGTCTGAGAATAAAGGTTGTTTGATTTATATGAGTAATATCTTTTATGGTTATGCACCTGAGGTGAATGGTTTATTCTTATTGAATCTTGATAGTAGGGATACACATGTCCACAACATAGATGCTAAACGACTAAAATTGAATGATAATTCTACATACATGTGGCACTGTCGTCTTGGTCACATTGGGATGAAGCGTATGAAGAAACTCCATTCTGATGGACTTCTTGAATCACTTGATTTTGAATCACTTGAAAGATGCGAAGCATGTCTAATGGGAAAAATGACTAAGACTCCATTCTCTAGAATAATGGAGCGAGCTACGGACTTATTGGAAATAATACATACCGATGTGTGCGGTCCAATGAGTGTAGCATCGCGTGGTGGATATCGTTATGTTCTCACTTTCACGGATGACTTGAGTAGATATGGGTATGTCTACTTTATGAAACATAAATCCGAAACTTTCGAGAAGTTTAAGGAATTTCAAAGTGAAGTGGAAAATCATCGTAACAAGAAGATTAAGTTTCTGCGTACTGACCACGGAGGTGAATATCTGAGTTATGAGTTTGGCATGCATTTAAAGAAATGTGGAATACTTTCACAGTTGACACCGCCGGGAACACCACAGCGTAATGGTGTGTCCGAACGTCGTAATCGAACTCTCTTAGATATGGTTCGGTCTATGATGTCTCTTACAGATTTACCGTTATCATTTTGGGGCTATGCATTAGAGACAGCCGCATTCACTTTAAATAGGGCACCATCTAAATCCATTGAAACGACACCGTATGAATTGTGGTTTGGAAATAAACCTAAGTTGTCGTTCCTTAAAGTTTGGGGTTGCGAAGCATATGTAAAGAAGTTACAGCCTGATAAGCTTGAACCCAAAGCGGAGAAATGCATCTTCATAGGATACCCTAAAGAAACAATTGGGTATACCTTCTATCATAGATCCGAAGGCAAAGTTTTCGTTGCTAAGAATGGATCCTTTCTGGAGAAGGAATTTCTCTCGAAAGAAGTGACTGGAAGGAAAGTAGAACTCGACGAGGTTATTGAACGATCTTTCGGAGTTGATAGTAGAGCAGCACCGGAAGATGTTTCTGTGCCGCCTGCACCAACTGGAGAGGAAGCTAATGATGATGATCATGAAACTTCGAACGAAGTTACTACTGAACCTCGCAGGTCAACGAGGGTTTGTACCACTCCTGAGTGGTATAACTCTTCCTTGAATGTCATGTTGGTGGACAACACTGATGACCCTGCGACGTATGAAGAAGCTATGGTGAGCCCAGATTCCGACAAATGGCTAGAAGCCATGAAATCCGAAATGGGATCCATGTACGAAAACCAAGTATGGACTTTGGTGGACTTACCGGATGGCCGTAAGGCTGTCGAGAACAAATGGATTTTCAAAAGAAAAACAGATGCTGATGGTAATGTTACCGTCTATAAAGCTCGACTTGTCGCAAAAGGGTTCCGACAAATTCAAGGAGTTGACTACGATGAGACTTTCTCACCAGTAGCGAAGCTAAAGTCTGTGAGGATTATGTTAGCAATCGCTGCATATTTCGATTATGAAATTTGGCAGATGGATGTCAAAACGGCGTTCCTTAATGGTGACATTGAGGAAGAGTTGTATATGGTACAACCCAAGGGTTTTGTCGATCCTAAAGATGCTGACAAGGTATGCAAACTTCAGCGCTCCATTTATGGACTGAAGCAAGCATCCCGGAGTTGGAATCAACGTTTTGATAAAGTAATCAAAAACTTTGGATTTATACAAATTATGGAGAAGCTTGTATTTACAAGAAAGTGAGTGGGAGCTCTGTAGCATTCCTAGTACTATATGTAGATGACATATTGTTGATTGGGAATGATATAGAACTTCTTAATAGCATCAAAACCTATTTGAATAATAGTTTTTCGATGAAGGATCTTGGCAAAGCGGCATATATTCTAGGCATCAAGATTTATAGAGATAGATCAAGACGCCTAATAGTGCTTTCACAAAGTACATACTTAGACAAAGTTCTAAAGAAGTTTAGAATGGAAGAGAGCAAGAAAGGGTTCGTGCCCATGTTGTCAGGTAAGACCTTGAGTAAAACTCAAAGTCCAGACTACAATGAAGATAGAGAAAAGATGAATAAAATTCCCTATGCCTTGGCCATAGGTTCTATCATGTATGCCATGCTGTGTACAAGACCGGATATAGCAGATGCTGTTAGTTTGACTAGTAGATATCAAAGTGATCCTGGAATGGAACCTTTGGACATGTCAAGAATATCCTAAAGTACCTGAATAGGACTAAGGATATGGTTCTTTCTTATGGAGGTGATGAACAGCTTGTTGTAAATGGTTACACTGATGCTAGTTGGAACACCGATCCAGATGACTCGAAGTCACAATCTGGATACGTATTTATTTTTGAATGGTGCTGCAGTGAGCTGGAGGAGTGCCAAGCAGAGCGTTGTGGCGAAATCTTCAACTGAATCAGAATACATAGCTGCTTCGGAGGCTGCACAAGAAGCCATATGGATGAAGGAGTTCATTACTGAACTTGGCGTGGTTCCGGTCGTTGGACCCGATGGCCATCTCTTGTGACAACACAAAGCCATAGCTAATGCACAGGAGCCAAGGTCACATAGCAAGCTGAAGCACATCAAGCTACGATTCCATGCTATTCGCGAGTATGTCCAAGATGGTGACATAAATATTTGCAAAGTACACACTGATCTGAATGTAGCAGATCCGTTGACTAAACCTCTCCCTAGAGCAAAGCATGACCAACACCAGAACGCCATGGGTGTTAGGTATATTACCATGTAATCTAGATTATTGACTCTAGTGCAAGTGGGAGACTGTTGGAGATATGCCCAAGAGGCAATAATAAAAGTGGTTATTATTATATCTTTGTGTTTATGATGAATGTTTACATCCCATGCTATAATTGTATTATTAGGAAACACTAATACTTGTGTGTTTTGTAACATAAAAGAGTCCCTAGTAAGCCTCTTGTTGAACTAGCTTGTTGATTGATTGATGATCATGGTTTCCTGATCATAGACATTGGATGTGATTAATAACAAGGTTATATCATTAGGAGAATGATGTGATGGATACACACCCATAGTAAGCATAGCATAAGATCAAGTCATTAAGTTCGTATAGCTGTAAGCTTTGAAATACATAGTAACCTAATCCTTCGACCATGAGGTTATGTTAATCACCATCGCCGGATGGGTACTTTGATGACATCAAACGCCGCTTCATAACTGGGCGGTTATAAAGGTGTCATTGGGTATTCTGAAAGTATGTGTTGAAGCGCATAGGCCAAGATTGGGATTTGTCCATCCATATGACGGATAGATATACTCTGGGCCCTCTCGGTGGAATGCCATCTAGATAGCTTGCAAGCATGTGACTGGGTCACAGGGGATGACATAACATGGAACGAGTAAAGAATACTTATCAGTAACGAGGAAGATCTAGATATGAATATACTGACGATCAAACCTCGGATAAGTAAAATATCGCGTGACAAAGGGAATTGGTTTCGTATGTTAAATGGTTCCATCGATCACGAAGTAATCGTTGAGTATGTGGGAGCTGTTATGGATCTCCAGATCCCGCTAATGGTTATTGATCGGAGAGGTGTCTTCATCATGTCTGCATATTCACGAACCGTAGGGTGACACACTTAAGGTTCGAAATTGTTTTAAGTAGATATGGAATTTGCGTTGGAGACCCAATGTTGTTCGGAGTCTCGGAATGGATCCGGGACATCACGAGGAGATCCGGAATGGTCCGGAGAATAAGATTCATATATTGGGGATCATTTTCTAAGTTAGGAAATGTTCCGGAGTGTTTGTATGGAGATTCTAGAAGGTTTCGGAATGTTCTGGAAGGTTCTAGAGGATTTTTTGGGGTTTACTTGAAAACCAAGAAAGGGATCAAGGAGTCCAAGTGGGGCAATACACGGATTCGTGGGGGAGGAGGATTCCTCCCCCCTTCCCACCGCCGGCCCAAGGAGGGGACTCCTACTAGGACTCCCCCTCCCCAGGCGCGCCTCCCTCCCTTAAATAGAAGGGAGGGGGTGCCCCCTCTTGACGACCTATCATAACTCCCAATCTCAGCCGCCTCCCTCCTCCACCTTTCTTTTGCACAGGCATAGGCGAAGCTCTGCACAATTCTCACCTCCACCGCCACCACGCCGTCGTGCTGCTGGGATTCCGTGGAGATGATCTACTACCTCCGATGCTCGCTGGAACGGGGAGAGGAAGGTCTGCTTTGACTCCGCACGTGTGACCGCCTGCGGAAGCGCTGCCGGAACGCGGCGCGGAAGGATCGTCCACACGATCTTGAGATCGGCAAGTGATCGACTACATCATCCACGAGATATAATCTCGTAACGCTTTTGGTTCTACGAGGGTTAGTACCGATCTATCTCGTTGCTCATGTCTAGTAGATAAGATCTTGGCTTTTATCTAGATTAGATCTGGGTTTTATTCGTTCTTGCGGTAGAATTTTTTTGTTTTCCATGCTACGAACCCATCAACGTTTTCGTTGTATCGACAAGCCCAATCACACTTTCAGTTCCCAGTCGTTTACCACCGTCTACACAAACCCTGGGTCCTTCTCGGAGTCGGCCAACTTTGTTGCGGGTAGCTTAGTGGGGTGGCCCCCTGAAATATTTTATGAATCCTGTGATTGCTTTGTCGTGAAAGCCTCGTTGTGTTTTGATTTGGTTTTTCCGAGGTTGATCGTGTGTGTGTTGCTATTTGTGCACCCCTGCAGGGTAAATCTTTCTGAAATCCATGTCCGCGGTTATGGATGACTTGGAGCACAGTATCTCGATCATAGACAAGCATAACTAAAGTAGTGCTATAAATTTGACTTAATATGTGACTAGTAATCAGCTTCACTACAATGGAATGGATAATAAAAGTGCCAACAACTGGTGGAACTGGGGTGTATCGTGTCATGTTATACCTGCCTAGTAAGTATCGTAACTCTAATGGAATGAAATAAAAGTGCCAACAACTGCTGGGTTTGGAATGTCACATGCTCATTGTATCTGACTAGTAAGTACTATAACTACAACTGAATGGCTAACTAAAATTGCCCACTACACATGCTATCAGGATGACTCATGCTATCTATATCTGACTCGTAAGTGCTTCAATTATAATGGAATGAATAAAACTGCCAACCGTGTGAGTTCCTCGGTTTGACTTCCTCGTTTGGTCTCGAGGGGGAAAACCAGGATGGGTATGATTGGTGTTAGTATCAGGTGGTTTCGAATAGGTCTTTCTTATCCCTCTCTAATAGCCGACAGTTGAATCGAGTCTCTAAAGATTGTTTAGTGCATGCTGCGCTGCCGCTTTAGTCAACCATACCTATGTAGGCGAGGACTGCCGAATTCTAGACTCGCCGTGTACTGGCTTCATTACTGACGCTCCTCTTTTGTCCTTTGCCCTTTGTCAGCACCCCTTTTTGTTTTAGAAGTTTCCCATCGATGTCGTTAGCAGGGTTACCCTTCCGACTTGGCCTGGGAAGGGTTATGGATGCCATTGATTATTCTTCAGGGCTCTTAGCCCCATTTGCATCTTATCCGTATTCGGATGTTGTATCGTTTTCAACGTGATTTGGATCTTTGTACCGTATATTTGTATTCCTGACTCATGGAGTCGTTGTTGTATATATATGTTCTCTAGGTTCCATCGTGGACTAATGTGTAATGGTATTACTTCGTTCTCCACCCGCACGTAAGTGCCTAGTGGGCGTCCTTGAATCGTTTCTATGCGGGTTTGGCGGGAAGCGCTAAAATTTCATAGGGCCGATTCGAGGGTGTTACAATGTGGTATCAGAGCTCAGCAGTTACAATACCCCACTGGTCCACTCCAGCCTGTAGGATAACCTAGCTAATGGACGAAATAGAGTGTCAAAACTATTTTGGAAAATCGGTTGGATAGATCTGATTGGGTCTGTTTTTACTCCTTACCCCTATGCTATTCTCCTCTTACCTCTGCGTGCTTTGAATCTACTCTTATCTTTTTCTTCGAGTCCAGGATTTCTCATGGTTGGGTTTCCGTCGTACCTTTAGGGTTTCGATTCCTTCCTCTTGCAACGGTGTTTCCACATCCGGTCTTCGTCCCATCGGAGTAGCCCTTCATCGGTTGTACCTTTCGGTGGATCAAAATCCACTTAAATCATTCTTTGTATCTTTCGGTGTTTTTCAACGTGACTACATCATCTACGCTAGATCTGATGAAGAGCCTTCATCACTCATTTGTTTCTGAACCTTGCTTGCTGAGATCTTCAGTCTAAATTCTGAGAATGGGTTGCATGATTTTCTACTATATGTGCGGAGTAATAGTTTGGGTGCCTGATGGATTAGCCCCCATGCCGACTACTCATTCTATTTGCTCTCGTACATTGAAGGGGAATATATTGCACTTATTCTCTCCTCTCACGGAAGTTAAAGGTGGCCTTATCTTTTGATACCTTTAACTTCGTCCTTTGTTTATCCGGAGTGTTCTCTCGACGAACATGAGCAACAACCCTTGTTGGCGGTGTCGTTGATTTCAAAACGGAGCAACACACTTTGTTAGTGGTGTCGTGAGGATCTATATGAAGCGAGAAGATTCATATCGCCGGCCTTCTTCCCCGTACCATGAGGCGGATCTCGAGGGCGAGATCCATTGTTAGTGGTGTCAAATTGTAGCACCCCGATAAAACCACTACTAGAAAATTGCTTGCTATTTCTGATGTGTGCATCATCATGACCACATGCTCATGTCATCATGCCACATTGCATTTGAGCACCGTCATATCATCATGCATACAATTTGCCTAAAACTATTTTCCAAAAGCCTATCTTTGTTTTTCAAATATCCTGTCTTTACTTCAAATGAAAACTCTGGGTCTACCTAGATATTTTTATTTATCTAAAAACTAATTACAATAGTCTTATAAATGAATAAATTAAACTTACATTATTTTTGGGAGGCAGCCAGCCAGGCCCAAAAGCCCAGCCGGCCCCCTCCAAACCAAACCCTAGAAACCCTAGACCAACACCCCACCTATTCCCTACCACCGCCGCTAGTCCCACCTGACCCAACCACCACCCCATCCCCTATCCTACACCCAGCGGCCACGCACACCCCACTCGACCCTCACACGATGCATGCAACGACCGTGGTGGCCCGCTTGCATCCGCCGCTCGACACGACCCCGGCCCCTACCCGCTACACAACGCGTACGACCGCGTCCACCCCGCGCCCGCCTGGCCCCACCACCCACCGCGCGCAGACTCCGTCACGATCCCCGTCCCCACCTCCCCATCACCGCTCGCTCGCACATCCCAGCCTTGCATGGAGATCGACATGCAACCACCCCGCCTCATCCTCCCTCTTTCCTCGATCCCGATTCCATCGCCGGTGAGCCTTGCTGTGCGACCCACGCTCGAGCTCCTTTCCGACGTGGCCTCGCGGCACCCCGCTGCCTCTCCCCTTGCGTTGAGCCAGCGTCGACCTCACCGCCGAGCTCCAACGCCGCATGTGGTCCCTCTCCGGCCACATCGTCTACCACCTGCGGTCGAGCCCCTTCGCGCCGGTCGTCGCTCGCCCATGTCTCAAGCTCCTCCACCTCCATCGTCCCCGGCCGCTGCCCCGTTTTGCTCCCTGCCGTCAGATGCTCTGCTCAGCCTGGCTCACCCCAAGCACTATCGTGTCCGGCCGCCCTCGACCTCGACCCCGGGTGCCGCCTCCTCCCACCCTGCACAGAGCACCACCGCCCCGCAAGCGGCGCCCCATGGGACCCCGTCAGCCTCTGCCCGCGTCACCCCGTCCGCCTCTACCTGTGTCGCCCTCCTGTCTCGCGCCTGAGCCGTCAAGCCCCGACGCCTCCGTTCGCGAACCAGACCACCTCGTCGCCTCTCACGCTGTTCTACTACACGGCGCCGCCGCCATGTTCAACCCTGACCTCGTCTCCGGCAACCCTGCCCCTCGCGAGGACGCCTCCTTGTTCCTGCCATGTTCAGTTCGGCACTCTCTGTGTTTCCAAGCGTGCAGGTGTGTATGGATGCATATGTGTTCTTGTGTGAGCTAAAGCCGGTCGGAATGTTTCCGTGGGTGCCCTGTAGCTGCGAGCCCTTGACAAGATCGACGGTAGAGCAAGCTGGGTATGACATTGGATACTTTTGTCCCAATGTTTGACATCGACAAAAGATGGGCAACGAGTACTTCAACATGGAAACCGGATCTACAAGACCTTCTTCGGAACCAAGGACTGAAGACCGATCCTGAACTCAGCACCGCGCCAAGATCTCCTTCCCGAATCAGATGGCGGAGACACCGAAGAGCCTGGATCCAAAGACTGATCCCCGTCGAACCCCGAGACCCCAGACCCAAACCCCGGCATCGGCTTCATGCTCTCCTTCCCGGATGCCAAGACCCGTTCCCGGAGGCGAAGGCCGATCTCGTCGACCCATAGACCCTCGGAGCCCAAGTTCGCCGAACCCTAATGTGATTCCCTTTTCGAGACCCTATTTTTATAATATATGACATACTTGTTGCATTTAAATCGTTCATGTCGCATTCATATTGTGGTTATTGGGGGTATTTAGACGATTCACCTGAATTAAATATGGAGTGCATATGCAGGCTATTCTTGTCTTATACCGCCTCTATTTAAATATGCGTAGTGAACCGATACCATGTTTTGCCTTGTTAACACAACATTTAAATTGCGGGGTAGCTAAATAACTTGAACCTTCTAATTAATTGTCGGGACCCCAGTTCCGCTTAATATTGCCTAGTTGCATCGCATCTTTGCCATGTCATGCACCATACCTGCATCATGCCCGATCTTCTGCCGTAGTATTAAATAGTGCATCTGGTGTTTCTTTTAGTGCTTTGCTTCTTCACGGATTAGGTCGTTGAGTGGATGCGAGTATCGACAAGTTCTCCGGTGTATCTTCAGCAGTGTTTCCCAGACGAGCATTCTCCCCCTTTCTACCTATTTTGCATTTATAGTCTTTATTTCCTCCTGTTGATCTATTGCTATCCGTGTCGTGATGCTTTAGTGTTCTGTACCAGATATATTCCGTGCAGCCCTTATATTGCCTTGGACACCTCCTATTATCTGTTGTTTGGTAGATAGATGGTCTTGCGAGTCATAGTCGCTTACTTAGGTGCGACCCCGTGTCGTGAAGTACCACCCAGTTGTTGGAATGTTGTCATATGCTTTACGGTGGAGAGGATCATGATTTTAAATACAACTATTAAATTGCTGGGATAACTAATGAAAGAGGCACCGGTGGGCAATATATGCTATTTGGTTTTTCATGTCCACTTGTGTCGCATAGGCCCCGAGTACTTGATACATGTTCCTTGACTATTCGCACTATCTACATACGGGAGACTCTATGAATCACCCTTAGCCAGAGCTTGTTTCATTTCTTATTTCTTGGGGCCACAAACTAGTTTCGGGTTTTATTACTATCCTGTACTTATGCCATGCTTTACTGCTTTATTTACGATTGTGCGTGGAGCACCTGTACTGTTTTGGATCATGATACGTTTTCGCTGTATCGACAAGCCCAGTCACACTTTCGGGTTCCCAGTCGTTTACCGCCGTCTACACAAACCCTGGGTCCGTCTCGGAGCCATCCAACTTTGTTGCGGGTAGCTTAGTGGGGTGACCCCTGAAATATTTTATGAATCCTGTGATTGCTTTGTCGTGAAAGCCTCGTTGGGTTTTGATTTGGTTTTTCCGAGGTTGATCGTGTGTGTGTTGCTATTTGTGCACCCCTGCAGGGTAAATCTTTCTGAAAGCCGTGTCCATGGTTATGGACGACTTGGAGCACAGTATCTCGATCATAGACAAGCATAACTAAAGTAGTGCTATAAATTTGAGTTAATATGTGACTAGTAATCAGCTTCACTACAATGGAATGGATAATAAAAGTGCCAACAACTGGTGGAACTGGGGTGTATCGTGTCATGTTATACCTACCTAGTAAGTATCGCAACTCCAATGGAATGAAATAAAAGTGCCAACAACTGCTGGGTTTGGGATGTCACATGCTAATTGTATCTGACTAGTAAGTACTATAACTACAACTGAATGGTTAACTAAAACTGCCCACTGCTTATGCTATCAGGATGACTCATGCTATCTATATCTGACTCGTAAGTGCTTCAATTATAATGTAATGAATAAAACTACCAACTGTGTGAGTTCCTCGGTTTGACTTCCTCGTTTGGTCTCGAGGGGGAATACCAGGATGGGTACGATTGGTGTTACTATTAGGTGGTTTAGAATAGGTCTTTCTTATCCCTCTCTAATAGCTGACAGTTGAATCGAGTCTCTATAGATTGTTTAATGTATGCTGCGCTGCCGCTTCAGTCCACCATACCTATGTAGGCGAGGACCGCCGAATTCTAGACTCGCCGTGTACTGGCCTCGGTACTGACGCTCCTCTTTTGTCCTTTGCCCTTTGTTGGCACCCCTTTTTTTTAGCAGGTCGCGATCTATGTTGTTAGCAGGGTTGCCCTTCCGGCTTGGCCTGGGCAGGGTTATGGACGCCATTGATTATTCTTCAGGGCTCTTAGCCCCATTTGTATCTTATCCGTATTCGGAAGTTGTGTCGTTTTCAAGATGATTTGGATCTTTGTATCGTATATTTGTATTCATGACTCATGGAGTTGTTGTTGTATATATATGTTCTGTGGGTTCCATCGTGGACTAATGTGTAATGGTATTACTTCTTTCTCCACCCGCGCGTAAGTGCCCTATGGGCGTCCTTGAATCGTTTCTATGCGGGTTTGGCGGAGAGCGCTAAAATTGCATAGGGCCGATTTGAGGGTGTTACAGAGTCCTCCGCCCGACGTCGATTCTAGGGATTGCGCCAGACCGGTCACCGTTGGCGTGAGCTATTGGTGTGTATCGTGGTTTTGTGTGTGTGTTCATCGCGTTCTTCGTGCATGTGTTCGTTGTGTTCATCCTCCCCTCCTCTCCCCGCACTCCATCCTCGATTTGAAAGGGAATCGTGAAAGATCGGGCCACCCTAGAGGTTTGCCCTCAACACCTCAGGCTTTGGCTGCGGAGCCTAGTGCTCCCACTAGGACTTAGAAGAAAACCAAACCGGAGGAAGAAGTGGCGGCTACCAAGCCCGCCACAGGGAAGTGGTGGCTTGTGCATGAGTCCGACGAGCATGACGCTCGGAACTGCCGTTCCATCCTCAGTTACGCTGAGGGACGAAAGAGGCGCATCATTGAGCAGGGGGCTAACGGTACCCTCAGGAACTGTTACGGCTACAACAAGGCATGTCATTATGCGAAAGACTGCCCGGCACAACCTGGCCCAGGCACCCCCACCGGAGGTCGTGGGGGCAGCGTGGGCATTACAGAAGGAGGAGATGGAGGCGGTGGAGACGGAGCGAGAGTGGGGTGTGGATGGGGGCCGTGGTAACACAGCCCCTCGACCGCGCGGCAACGCCCTGCCGTTAACCAAGGAGGCAACGACGAAGCGTGCCGAAAGTACCCACAAGTACAGGACTCCGCGTGCACACATGGAGGAGCCTACACCATGACTTTCCACGAGGAGTTTATGCATTTCTCCCATGAACTGTGCGTAGTATAGCCCAGCCTGGAGACGCAACGGCCACTTCAGTGGTCTCATGTGCCAATTACTTCTGATGCGAGGGACCATCTGGACCACATCGCCGGGGTCGGCACGCTACCCCTGGTGGTCTCCCCCATCATAAAGAACGTCCGAGTTACCAAGATGCTAGTGGATGGAGGGGCTGCCCTCAATATCCTCTTGGCAAAGCTGATGGATAAGCTCCAGATCACTAAGGATCAATTGACCCCTACGACGTCTTTTCTAGGTGTAAGCCCGGGAGCTATCCACTATGGGGGAAGATTGAGCTGCCAGTCACATTCGGGACTCAAGACAACTACCGCACTAAGAACATCATCTTTGATGTGGCGGACATTGCCCTGCCGTATAATGGCATAATAGGTGCCCTGCCTTGGCAAAGTTCATGGTGGTCTCCCACCATGACTACAACTCGTTCAAGCTTCCCTCTTCGTGGGGGACCTTGACCATGAAGGGTGATATCAGGGACACTGTGTTCTGCTCCAAACAACAGTTCAAACTGTCTGCCACCGCTTTCCATGTGACTCACACTTGCTCTCTATCCGATTTGGACCAACCTTTCACCCCGATTCCCGGCTCGCCCGGGAAAAGGCTATGACTCTTTCCAGAACTTAGTTCCGATGACCTTTCTGGTACCGGTGGCTCTCTGAGTAAGCTAACAACTTCTCACATCCAACCTACCAGCTAAAATCCTGGGTGTGAGTGGAGGTTCCCCGGCAAATGAAAGCCCGGGAGTGTGCGTGGTGCTTCCGTCAATCTTTTTTAAAACTATATATATATCTATAATAAAAGCTCGGGTGCGAGTGGAGGTTCCCCCATCAAATGAAAGCCCGGGTGCATGTGTGGTGCTCCCGGTAAACCTTAAAAGCCTAGGAGTGGGCATGGTACTCCTGGCAAAACCTTAAAGCCTGGGTGTGAGTGAAGGTTCGCCTGGCAAATGAAAGTGCGAGAGCGTGCGTGGTGCTCCCGACAAACCCTAGAGACCAGGAGTGAGTAGTACTCCCAGAAAATGCGATGAATACTTGTGTATATCGCTTGGCCCGCCTATGTGTAAACCGCTTGTAACCTGGGGACTGTCCCCGTTTTGGAATGGAAATCCCGTTGCTCTCGTTCTTCCACCCGTTTTCATTTGCCGAGCCTTTTTCGGGATTTCGCATTCCTTTGGTTTTTCTCGGGGTCGGATATGGGTAACGATACTGTCAGGCTAGGAAATGTCGTACTCTCATGATCTGCTCTAAGGTATAGCATTGTGCTCTAGGCATTTCCGACAAGCACTAAACCGCAAAGACACACCTCCCACGTTAGGCCTCTGAGTTGGCCAAGACGTGTGCCCTAATCAAGCGCACGCCACCTTGTTTTCAACCTGAGGCATGGGTAAGATGTCGTAAGGTGTGTTCATCGTGTTTTAGGATGAGCAGCGGATGGATAAGCAAGATGAGGCTGGGGCAAGGTCTTGGCAAAGGAGAAAGGCTTGCCGTCAGATAGTAGCAACCATGCGGCTTCCGACGGTAGTTGGCCCCGCTAGCATGACATGAAACAATCATGAGGCTAGAGCCAGGGAAGTGGGATCAAGGTTTATGAGGTGATGAACGACGCCCCACAGGCCCCTTGGAGGCACCAAGGCAGTATCAAGCAGGCGAATCAAGGGCAGTCGCAAGCACGGCACGACAAAGAAAAGAGAAAATAATGCATGGCAAAGGTAAATATACTAATGGTAGCCAATTGGCATTACATTTGAAAAATGTACAATGCAGCAACTGGCTCGGGAGGACCCAGGCATCAAGGAGAGAGCCGTAAGTCAGCAGCACAAGGGAGGAGCATGCATGCCCTCCTCCACCTCACGCGCGACAGCATCATTCGCTCAGCACGACACCCGCCGCAGGCGTCACTGAGGTCCGAGTCAAAGACAAGCGGCGTTGTCTACCCACCTATGGAAGTCCTAGATGGGTTGGTCGCTGCTAGCCTCCTGCACCCGGAGGTCACACGAATGGTGCTCTTTGAGCTCCTCAGCGAACAGGTCTGGCAGGCGTAGCCACCACTTGAAGTTCACCGGGAGGAAGACGAGAAACTCAAAGCTAATAAGACCCACCATTTCTTCGTCACTGTCCCACGACAGAGTGGCGAGAAGGGGAATACCTATCAGGCTCCCGCCATCCATAGCAGCCCTAGCGAGGCAGGCCACGTCTTAGAGAAGAAGAGCAGCGATCGGGAGGGCCTCCCCATCCGTTGCCGCCTTCCCCGTGGCACTGGCGGGTCGAGGCATCAGTTCGCGGTTGTGGGAGATTCATGCCAGCGCTGAAGGAGGCGCGGTGGCTTCGGTGCATGCGCCTGCGCTACAGCCCCTCTGATGAGGCTGGAGCCATCTCCCCCACCCGCAAAGGAGGATCGTCATCACCGGAGCTACGCGACGCCATCGTCTTCACTATAGAGCAGTGAGTTGAATGGAAAGGCTGCGGGGGAAGTGGAGAGTGAGCCACAGCCCCACGCCTTCCCTCCATTTTATAGCCAAAGAGAAGGGGGAACGGTTGCTTCCCACCTCACCGGCTCACAGGAGGGCAACGACCACACCCCACCAAAGTTATTTTGTAGGAATCAAAGCGGTACAGTCAATGCAGGCTGCCGCGGAAGCCAAGGCATGGATGGGCAGTCCCGCGGCCACTTGAGTGCGCAGGCACGCGCACGTCAGCTCTGCAGGATGGGAAGGCGTGTTGTCCAGTCTTGTCACACTTCTCGCAACATGGACTGGGCCCACACGCTATTGGAGGGCGAAGCCCGGCAACAACCTCTTCGTCAAACCACGGTCTGCATCACAAGTTGCCAGCCCTCGCCTGGGGCTTCTATCATAGTAATGGGATCGGGGGTCCCTCGCATTTCGCCTCAGCACGTGGGCCAGGACCCACCGGTCAGCGACCCAGCAGTTGTACGGCTTGGCCGGTAGGGGTGTTACCAGGATACACGCACCGTGTTCTCCAAGCATGTATGGTTCTATCATAATGAGCCTATGGATACTAAGTCTCATCTATGTTGTAGGTGCCTATGGGTGAGACAAACGCTACCAGACGTGCCTCGACCCGCCAACCGGGTGCGGACAAGAAGGAAAGGACAATGACGAGTGTAAGGCAGTCTTACCCCTCCTTCCGGGGCATGGGTGAGACAAACGCTACCAGACGTGCCTCGACCCGCCAACCGGGTGCGGACAAGAAGGAAATGACAATGACGAGTGTAAGGCAGTCTTACCCCTCCTTCCGGGGGTGCCCCGGAAGGAGGGCACTATTGGGAGCAGAGAGGCCGAGGAGCAGCCTCTACCAAGCCCCAGAAGGACCATGGCAGCACCCTCTCCTAGGCCTGGTGTGGCCTGAGAACCGGAGCCAACTATGCCTGACAAGGCGTGTCAGGCCCAGCCTTGGGATCTGGCGATGTGTCAGCATCGCTGGAGATCATCATGGCGCCGCAGTCCACTGTAGCGTCATTGTAGCACATCACTGACAGGAGTGACAGCTCGGAGCCTGAGCTGTCACTCGACCATCAAGTGCATCAGTGCATTGGCCCTGGCTATCCATTGGCCACAGGCGCTGCCTAGCTGCTTGAGGACCACGTGGCACACCACGATTAAGGCCTAGGAATGCCCTGGGAGGTGCTCCACGCCAGCCCTGTGGTGACCCCTTGATGTATAAAGGGAGGCACTTGGCCGAGAGTTAGGAGGGAGGCTCAGGGGATTTTGGAGAGAAGACTTTGTAGAGGACTTTTGGGAGAGGAGGTACTAGACCTGACTAAGGGTTCTGGACCGGAAGAGAGGTTCTGAGGGCTAAGAGAAAGCAAAGAAGTGAGGAAAGAAAGAAAGAGGAAGGCCGAGGAGTATAAAGGCTAGATAAAGCGTCTCCTCGGCATTGTAGAGATCATCTTCTAGTATCTCGATCCACCCCAGATGATCCACCAAAGGATGACATAGGGTTGTTAGCCGAAGGGCAGCTCAAACCTGGGTAAAAAATGCTTGTGTGTGCTCTATGTCTGTTGTATGCTCGTATCAGCGGGTTCCTTCGCTGACGTTGAGGCTGGAACGCCTTCGTGCCCACTACCGAACAAATAGGGTGTGTCCAACATCCCTGATGTCTGCGTAGGCAAGACACGACATAGTTAAAGTGCCAAAGGGATAAAGTGGAATAAGTGCTAGTGATATTTCGTATTTACAAGTGAGTAGGAAAGCAACACATATACCGACTAGGAGTCCTCATGGCCAATTCTTCCTAGTCCCGATGATCTGTCTGCCTATTACCACGCAATGGTCATCACATTAATTAAGGTCTTGCGACCGCATCAAGGCTTTAATGTTGATGGATCCTTGTTATCCTCGAGTAGTGCTAGCTCCTCATTGATATCGGCCGTGTCACTCGGGGGGTCGCCTAATCATTAGCATACAAGCTCATACCTATGAGATCTTTGGATCATGTTACTTGGGCCCTTAAATTAGATAACAAGCATTAGGCAAACATAGGTAATCATTCTCACTATTTAATAACACTACAAAGATCATAAATGGATGGATTTAAAGGAGGCATAACACATCTCACTAATGTCTACGCACTTCTATTCTTGTAGACAGTTGTTGGGCCTCCAAGTGTAGAGGTTTGTAGAACAGCAGCAAGTTTTCCCTTAAGTGGATCACCCAAGGTTTATCGAACTTAGGGAGGAAGTGGTCAAAGGTATCCCCTCTCAAGCAACCCTGCAATCAAGATACAAGAAGTCTCTTGTGTCCCCAACACACCCAATACACTTGTTAGGTGTATAGGTGCACTAGTTCGGCGAAGAGATAGTGAAATACAAGTGGTATGGATAATTATAAGTGGTAACGGTGATAGAAAATAGCTTGATGCAATGGAAAAGACTAAAGTAAAACTAAAATAAAGATAGAAGCAAGCAAACATGTAATAGATCTAATAGCAAACGGCGTTTCAGTGCTTAGAAACAAGGCCTAGGGATCATACTTTCACTAGTGAACACTCTCATATAAATATATTCTTCTTTATGATACTACGCTAAACTACTCTCCGGTTGGACACTCTAATCCATGGTAGGGCTATAACTGCACACCTCGAAGTTCGCTTTCCACATCTAGATAACCCCACACTGTCACCTTGAGCACTAGATGGTTCAAACAAACACCACAATGTCATAAAGACATCCAACTCCAAATATAACTCATAACAAGTATTTGTAATCTCTAGCCTAAGTGCCACCATGGTGTGCACACTGTCAACTTCACACACATGGGGAGAGCAGAGATCTATTAAAGCACTTGAGTAGCAAGGTAGATCTATAGATTACAAGCTCGTGATCTCAATAAGATCATGCATAGAGAGAGAGAGAGATGAACACATAGCTACCGGTAGAACCCTTAGCCTTGAGAGAGAACTACTCCCTCCTCATCATGGGAATCAACAATGGTGATGGAGATGGTGATGGAGATTGATAGAGATGGCTCCACGGGCACTTCCTTGTCCCGACAGGGTGCCGGAACTGAGACTTTCTGTCTCCCAAATCTCTCCTTCGGTGGCGGCGGCGCTGTGGAACTTTTTGTGGCTAGAGGCTTGATGATTTAGGGTTTTTGCATCGGGAGGGATCTTATAGGCGAAGAGGCAAGGTCGGTGGGCGGCCAGGGGGGGCACACCATGCCCTGGCGTGGCCTGGGGGGACCCGCGCCTACGGATGGTTTGGCCAACCTGTGTCCCACCTTCGTATCTCCTTCTGGCTCTGTGAATATTCCGGGAAAATAACGACTTTGGCTTTTGTCCGGTCCAATTCCAATAATATTCATTTTCTGACTTTCTAGAACCAAAAACAGCAAAAAATAGGCAACTGGCACTGTGGCTCTTGTTAATAGGTTAGTCCAAGAAATATTATGAAAAGTACTCCAAAGTGTGGACAAAACACAAGAAAGTAGATAAAACCAAGTATGGAACATCAAAAATTATAGATACGTTAGCAACATATCACTCACCAATCTCCTACATTTCCCACTCCTATGGGGATTTACTCAGACATGAGAGGAAGACAAATCAAAAGCATAATTGTATTGCAAATAGTAATCATCTCAACGTTATTGTATCAAACCACAATAGCGATCAAAGATCAAATCAAAATACAAACCAAAGGTAGATCGAAGTATCCAACCCTAATCTTATAAGTGCCAATATCTCTCTCTCTATCTAAGTAATGATGGGAATGATGGTAGAGTGTGTGGTTGAGGGGTTGAAGATCGTAGAGGGATGATGGGAAGTTCTTCTCCTCTTCCAGATCAGATATAACCCTCTCAGAATTGTTTGCGGCGGATGTCTTTTCTTTTCTGTCCGCCTTCTCATCGTGCTTCCTTCACAAAAGTTACTTTTATTGATATAACGAAGCTATCGGCATGTAGTATGGGAGGACGTTACAGGCGCATCCCGACCATACCGCTGGTTGTTAAGCGTTCTGAACGCCTCCAATGAAAGGGACTCCAACTGGGGATTTACTTCTTTGGATGCAATTAGCCCATAAATGCTATTAGATCTTCAATAAATGTTCATTACCTGAAAACCATCACAAGAAACCAAGGATTCACTAATTGCAACATTAATGTTAGTAGAAAGGGGTAATCTTTAGTGAAATCCAGCAATAAACAAGAGGAAAATCAATAGTAAAAAGTGATGAAATTGGGAGCTATCATCGGCGTCCATGTTGGTGCGCTCGCAGAGAGGAAGTGGTAGGATGATGAGCACGGTGAGGGGCTCGAAACCATAGATGATTATGAATGGGTTCATCTTTGTTGTAGAGTGCTTGGCACGGTTGTAGGTGAACTCGGCATGGGGAATGCAGTCCTCCCAATCCTTGAGGTTTTTCTTGATCAACACACAAAGGAGAGTGTCTAGGATTCAGTTTACGGCCTCGGTTTGGCTATCGGTTTGCGGATGCAATGTGGATGAGAAGAGAAGCTTGACATCGATCTTGGCGATGAGAGTCTTCCACAAGTAGCTCATGAATTTTGCGTCGTGGTCGGAGACGATTATTCTTGGCACACCGTGAAGATGGACGATTTCTATGAAAAACAAATTTGCAACATGTGAAGCATCGTCGGTCTTATGGCACAGTATGAAGTGTGCCATTTTGGAAAAGTTGGAAAAGTGATCCACACGGCAAATATAGAATCATGACCATGCTTAGACCTAGGAAATCCTAACACAATGTCCATGCTATTGTCGGACCAAGGTGCATGAGGTATAGGCAATGGCATATAAAGACCAAATGGGTTAGACTTAGACTTAGCTTGAACACATGTAGTGCATCTTTGAACGTAGCGCTCCACGTCTCGCTTCATCTTGGGCTAATAGTAATGAGTGGAAAGTATGTCCAATGTCTTGTCACGGCCAAAGTGACCCATGTGGCCTCCACCATGTGATTCTTGGAGAAGCAAAAGTTGATGAAATGACTTCGGAATGCAAAGCTTGTTTTTTATAGAGAAAGCCCTTATGAAAATAGAAATCATCGACTCCTTTGTCGATGGAGAACTTTGTGAAAATTGGTCCAAAGAACATTTCAGAAGCATACAAAGTTTTGATTTCATCAAGACCCAACATGTTTACTTCGAGGCAAGTAAGAAGGCTTGTGTTCTTGTGAGACAAATCGTCCGCAACTACATTATCTTTGCCCTTCTTATACTTAACAATGTAAGGAAAAGACTCCATAAACTCAACCCACTTAGCAAGTCTTTCACTCAAGTTGGTTTGGACTTTGAGATATTTCAATGACTCATGGTCAGAATGTATGATAAATTCCTTAGGCCAAAGGTAGTGTTGCCAAACTTGAAGGACATGAACTAAGGCAAAAATCTCTTTGTCAAAAATCGGATAGTTAAGGCGAGCGCCATCAAGTTTCTCGCTATGGTAAGCAATAGGACGTGGGATTGACACGACTATGAAAATGAGCAACAAAATGTCCTAAACAAGACTAAGCTCAGTTGTCGTGCCAATGCAAGGAGTGATAGTGGCCAGATTACAAAGAGAAAAATGAGCAATGGATTTGTGCACTTGCCTTGGGCACTCTTGTTTCTCTCTTTCTTACAAGCTTGAGACTCTCTTTTGCTATGGGAGACTATTTTTCTTTTTCTATGTATCTTTTTCTATTTTTTTGCTCTCCCTTGATGCTACAAAGTCACTCTTGCTATTGCCTTTGCACTCTCACTATCCAAGTACAAATGCACAATGCTCAAGCAAACACAAGATTAGCCACTCTCATGGGATAGGTACACACAAAGGAAGATAGGGTTAACAAGGTGAAGCAAGATATACCTTCGTTGGTGATGATCAACTTGTGGTCGGTGGTGCGGGAGGATGTTCGGGTGCCGTGTGTCAATGAGCACTGATGGTGTTGATGCGAAAGCTTGTTGTTAATTGCTGCCATGCACACGAAACACAAACAAACAAAGGAAATTTGCCAAAATGGAGAAGAGGCAAAAACTGGCAAAATTTAGCGTCTGGGCCGGAGACTCCGGGGTCTGAGACCAGAGACTCTAGGGTCGATGTTTCTGTTCCACTTTCTCGTGTTATTGAGTGGAAGTCCACACCTTGGGGCCTCATATCCATGAATTTTTTTGGCCAAATTGGGCTAGGAAAACGCAGGGTAAAGCTGGATCAACACCTAGGACAAGCTTTGGTCGGATCAAAACAAAAAATAACACTCCAAATCAACAGATCGATCCAAAGGCAAATTTGGGGCTCTTGTTTTGGGGGATTTTTGAATTTATGGTGGATAGAAGAAAAAATGAAGGGGAAATTCGTGAGCAATGAAGCTCTTGATACCAATATGTTAATGGCTAACCTCGGGGGTGCTCGATCTTTCACAAATTCCCATGGAAATCGAGAGGGAGGTGCAAGGGAAAGAGGGAGGGGATGAAAACCACAAACTCACGCATGAAGAACTCGATGAAAACACGCACACAAATACATGATACAAGCCAATAGCTCACACCGGCGGCGACTGGTCTGGCACAATCTCTAGAATCAGCGTCGGGCAAAGATCTCTCTCGAACCAGCATGACGAGTGGGAGTCTCGGTGAGATCTTGATGTCTTGGCAAAGGACTCTGATTCCAAGGCCTTGTACAATGAGGGAGGCATGATGCAAACTCCAACGAGGTCGGGGATATTTGGTGCTCCTTTCACAAAGGAGCATGAGACAAGAACTAGAGAGATCCACAAGGGTGTCTTCTAATTCCAATATCTATTCTAGGGTTTATAATAGAGGCGGGGACTATTTATAGGCCAGCCGCTAGTTCACGGGTGCTTTAGGCTTAAAAGGGTAACGTCTGGACGGATTTGGGGTTACATGGGCCGAAGGCCCAAAAGTCTTTAACATGCATGTCCCACTTACATTGAAGACTCCGGGGTGGCATGTAGAGAGTTCCAGGAAGGGTCCGGAGTGCTGCCCGGAGTCCTGGGGGCGGAGACTCTGGGGTTGTAGGACGGAGACTCCGGGGTATCTGGGCCAAAGACTCTGGGGTGTGCGGAGACTCCGGGGGTGGAAGGTGTTGTCTAGTGAAGACTCTGTGGGGGTGTACTGTACGCTTCCTGCGGTGGTTCGGAGATTGGTCCAGAGTCCTGGCCGGAGACTCCGGGGTTGGGTGCCAAAGACTCCGGGTTTCAGGGACAGGGACTCCGGGGCTTTAGCCTTAGCAGTGTCTTCTTCTCATCCATCTCCTTGTACTTCATCCGTGGAGGATTGGCGATGCATTGGAGCTTCATAGCTGATGATGCATAGAGTAGTTGCATGAAGTAGCAAGCCATCCAAGGATGTATCAAATTCACATGAGGAAAGGAGCGAGTTAACCTTAGCTTGTAGGAGTTTGGCCCGAGCGCAACTCATTGGTCCACTTGGGAGACTTGGTGCTATAGATGTAGGGACGTCCGTAGGACGGGTTGCATCAACGGCGCAGTAATTTGTGCCTCCGCTGAAGTACGGCGATAGTAAAATGCGCCGGTATTCATTACTGCATTTCACGACATAATTATATACTGGTATGGGCTCTTCCATGGCGTAAAAGTGGGCGCCGAGAAAAAATGGTGTCGCCAAAGCTCATCCTCTGTGTAACCAACTATTGCTGGTTCTTTTCGATTGTGCTACCCCAAAAATCTGTCGGGTATGGGGTTATTTTTGTAGTGATACGGTTTCCATCAATCAGTGTGAACAAATTGCATCCACAATTAGGAAACGTTCTAGACTATCCACAATGTCCTAAACCAGCACATGCAAATGGGTTGTCGGGTATTTGCTTCGGTGTGGAATGGATTAATTAACTATTACGTTAATATGTATTGGGCTAATCAAGTGATTATTTCTGGCCATTAGCACATATATATAGTACTTTATCCCTACTACAACTAATAAATATTGTTGAGGGGGGTGAACCATTGGAGGGGTCTAGCCCATGCTACCCCACCTTTCTTCCACCCTGGCAACAATACATCATAGTACAAATTATTTATATTTTATTTTTAGGAATAGAATTTTAGTTCAACTATAATTTTCACACGTGACATATGTGAGGAGTAAATAATAGCATTAGATTGCTTCGGCTCAAACTTGATGCATCCAGTCCTACGTATGCCTCTACATGTTCACCACCAAGTCCCCCAAGTGGACCGATGACTCGTGCCCGAGCCAAGTTCCTCCAAGCTAAGGTGAATTCGCTCCTTTGCTCATGTGATTTTGATACATCCTTGGATGGCTTGCTACTTCATTCCAATACTCTATGCATCATCAGGTATGAACCCTATGAAGGAATGCCAAGAGAAGGAGCCAAGCCATCGCAAGACGAAGGGCCAGACCAAACCGGTGCCAGGACCAGTGGACCGGACCACGGACCAGAAATTCTAGCGCACGCCGAAACCGACTAGCGCACGCCGAAACGCGCATCTGTGAGCCATTAAGTTGGCCAACCGGAACGACTGGTGCAGACCGAAATTTCTAGCGCCCAGTATGGCGCGAGCGGACTTATCGCCGGAACTGCTTCCTCGATAGTCAACATGGGTTTGATGCCCGATAATATACCTATTTTGTCCAGTTTTTACCCTTTTGTACCCAAACTACCCCTATTTTAGTGGTTGACATATATATAGCCCCCACACCCCCTTATATTATTCAGACTTGGATAATTGGAATTAGAGGACACCCTTGTGAATCTCCCTAATTCCTAGTCTCATGCTCCTTGAAGAAGGAGCACCAATTATCCCCCTACCTCGTTGGAGTTTGCATCGTGCCTCCCTCATTGTACAAGGCCTAGCCATCGGAGTCCCTTTGCCTAGACGTCAAGATCTCACCGAGACTCCCTACTTGTCGTGCAGGTTCGAGAGAGAGACCTCCGCTCGACGCCGATCCTAGGGATTGCGCCGGATCGGTCACCACCGGCGTGAGCTATAGGTGTGTATTGTGTCTTCGCGTGTGCGTGTGTTCATCGTGTTCTTCGTGCGTGAGTTCACGGATTTCATCCTCTCCCTCATCCCCCTCCTTGATCTCAAGGGATTCGTGAAAGATCGGGCCATCCTAGAGGTTTGCCCTCAACATATTGGTATCAGGAGCTTCGTTGCTCATGAATTCTCCCACAAAATTTTCTTCTATCCACCAAAAGTTTGAAAATCCCCAAAAAAGAGTCCCAAATTGCCTTCGGATCGATCTTTGGATTTGGTGTGTTTTTCATGGTTTTGTTCCACAAATATGTTGCTTTGGGCACCGATCTACCTTCCTAGAACCTTTCCCCGGCCCAATTTGGACAAATTTCCAAAAAAATTAACAGATTTGACTTTTGGAGTTTGTCATGAACTAATTTTGGCTCCAGGCCTAGCGGGCCGACCGCACCGCCAAAAATTACGGCGAGAATTCTGGTGAACCAGAAATTTCACCGAAAATTTTGGTGCACGGCTCGGCGCTGCCAGTTTGGCCGCCCAAAATTCTGATTGGCCCAATTTTGTTGGTTTTCCTCTTGTGTTGTCCGTGCCTTGTGTGCATGTCGTACCAACTAACTTCAATCTTCCGCAAGTCATCACATACCGCACTCCTCGACACCGCGATGGCCGCACATCATCCCCAACATCGGTAGCAAGTCGTCAATACCGAAGGTATAACTTGCTCCACCTTGTTAACCCTTCTTACTTGTGTGTATCTATCCTATGAGAGCAACTCATCTTGTGTTTGCCTAAGCATTGTGCACTTGTCCTTGGAAAGTGAGAGTGTGTAAGCAAATTCAAGAGTTGGCATAGTAGTATAGAAAGGGAGAAAAAGAATCAAAAAAGAGAAAAGGCAAAATAAAAATCAAAAGATACAAAATCTCCGAATACAAAGAGAGTCTCAAGCTTGTAGGCAAAGAGAGAGATAGAGCGCGACCAAGGCAAGTGCACAAATCCATTGCTTATTTCTCTTTTGGCGAACGAGTTGTGGTCTCTCCTTGCGTTGGCATGACACCGAGCATAGTCTTCGTTAGGACATTTTGTGCTCATTTTTATAGTCGTGCTAACCACATTGGTCTCCACATGTGTGTATCCTTGTGTTTTTGTAGATCGTTTCCTTTCTGCTTTTGATCTTTGGTTCTCTACCACCTTTAACAAAAAACCTTTTCTTTGGATCGTTTCGTTTGGTTTTCCACCACCCCAACCTTCCACCAAAAGCTTTTGAGAGTTAGTTCTTTCTTTAGTGTGAGGTTTCTTTGCGATTTGACTTTGCACGCTTATAGCTCTCACTTGTGGTTTCTAGTTCAGTGTAACCTCCAAGGTGAGGTAAAAGGCTAACACCACCATATTCCACTTCCATATACAACCTTTGTGTGTTTTCCATGATGGATAGGCATGGTGAGTCGAGCCAACCACCTCCCCAAGAAGAAGAGCATGGACTGTACATGATGCGTGCAAGTCACTACATCATCTGACAAGAGTTCTGTGAACTTTGCCAAGCGCTTGAGATGCGACAAGATGAACAATTCGGTGAGATGCAAGCCGAGTTCAAGAACATCGACAACTGCTTCAATGGCCTTGCAAGGCAAATGCATGCGATGCAACACAACTTTGGCCATCAAAATGAAGAGCTCCAATTGTCCATCACCGAAACAAATGACAAGCTTCGACTTCTCATCAATGGAATGGCAAGACCGCGCTCTTGCACATCAAGCTCTTTGAGCACGTCGCGCCACCATTCTCCTCTTTGTCAAGATCATCACCGAAGTGCTCCAAGACGCAATGATGCTCCCGTGGTTGAAGATGGAAGCTCTTTGCACTATGTACCGTCCCCACGGCACGCTGCAACAACAAACTATGATGGTGATTTCTCCTCAAGGCTCCAAGCAAGGCGCGAAGGCCACGGACATCATGCAAGGGAACTAGTGATCCAACAAGCGCAGCCACAGGAAGAACCTCAAGAACAACCTCAAGTCCAACACCATCGCCCGTGACACATACTTGACACAACAAGTGATGACTCCAACTTGGAGGAACAAGCTCATCACAAACATGACGCTCCCCAAGATCCTCCTCCTCGTCATCACCGTCATGAACGACCATGTCGACACCATGGTCACCACAAGGAGCCTCCTCCACCACATCAAAACATGGAGTGTCAAGTGGTACAAGTTGAGCGACGCCCACCACGTCACGAGGCTCAATACCATGATCTTCCCCGTGAGGCCCAAGTGCCTAACCCACAACAACACCCGAGGAACAAGCCTCCTCTTCGTCCACAACAACCTCAAGAGGCTCCACCTCCTCATGATCGTCATGAGGCCCAAGTGCCTCCTCCTCTTCAACAACCACGCATAGAGAAAGAGCAAGTTCCGCCACCTCTAAATGCGGCTCCTCAACCGCAAGCACATCAACAAGCTCAACAAGCTCATCGTAATGATTGCATGGAAGATGAAGACCGTCATCACCATGGCAACCACCGCCATCGTGATCGCGGTGAGGAAGAAACATTTGGAAAGCTCAAGTTCATGATTCCCAAGTTCACCGGATCAAATGACCCCGAAGAATACCTCTCATGGGCACTCAAAGTCGACAAGATCTTCTGTATGCACAACTATAGAAGCGAGAAGATGGTTGCCAGGGCCTCGCTAGAGTTTGATGATTATGCCAACCTTTGGTGGGAACAAGTTCAAGTGGCTCGTGACGCAAGAGGAGAGCCCCCAATCACAACTTGGCATGACATGAAGGCTCATATGAGATCCCTCTTTGTTCCTTCGCACTACACACGCAACCTCTTCAACAACCTTCAATGGCTTCGTCAAGGGAAAAAGATCGTGGAAGAGTACTTCAAGGAAATGGAGCTCAACATGATCTGCACCAACATTGAAGAGCGCAAGGAGCAAACTATGGCACATTTTCTTATTATCTTGAACCATCCAATCAAGCGCATGGTCGAGTTCCAAACATACAATAACATGGTTGATCTTGTGCACATCGCCATCAAGGCTGAACGTCAAGTCCAAGATGACATCAAGTACTGCAAGCCAAAGACATACTTCACCTACAAGCAAGCTTCAACCTCTACATCACCAACCTTTAATGGAAGCTCATAAGTACACCCAAGACTTCCTTCAAGCCCACACTTCCTCAAGGAAAACCGCCCCAGAGTGGCAAGTATACAAAGGATGCCACGACGTTCAACGGTGAATGCTACAAGTGTGGAGTAAAAGGACACAAGTCAGTCGAGTGTGGAAACAAGAAAGTATTGTTTATCCATGACAATGGCGACGAAGAGTACTTGAGTGAAGATGAATTTGATGTCCGAGTCAAGGAAGCAATGACAAGGCAATGAGTGGAAGATGACCAAGAACTCCTCATGTGTGAATATGACACAAGTCCATCACTTGTAATCACAAGGATCTTGACCACTCAAGCACAAGAGCATGAAGATCAATGCTCAAATATCTTCCACACACGAGCTGCCAACAATGGAAAATCTATCAAAGTGATCATCGATGGAGGGATTTGCCACAACCTTGCTAGCACCGAGTTGTGTGAGAGGATCAACCTCACCCTCCATCCACACAAGCACCCCTACCACGTGCAATGGCTAAGTGACCAAGGGTCCGTGAAGATCAAGCATACCGTATCGGTAACTTTCGCCATTGGTCCATCCAAATACACGGTGGAGTGTGATGCATAGTTTTAAAAACTGGACCGGTTTGGTGTTTTAACCGGAAAAAACCTGAACCGGTGACCTCACCGATTTTTTAAGAGGCACCGGTCCAAATAGCAAAAAACCAGGAAAAAAGAAGAAGTTGCAAGAAGAATCGAACTCAAGACCTTATCATAGATAGAAATAGCATCAAGTAAGGCCCAATACCACTTAAACACACCATGTTTTGTGATTATGTATTGAAATATACACTTAATATACATTTTATTGTCATTTGTTCCGGTTTTTGTGAAAATTTTAATTAAAAGGAACGGTTTTTTATCGCCATCGAACTGAATGAACCACTGGTCTGACCAATAAAAACTTGAACCGATAGCCGCACCGGTTTGATCACCGGTCCGGATATTTAAACTATAGTGTGATGTGGTCCCAATGAAGGTTTGCCACATGTTGCTTGGTTAACCATGGCAATTCGATAAAAGTGCTCTACAAGATGGTCGCACAAATGTTTACACCTTCAAGTTGCTTAACAAGACATGTGTGTTACAACCGATGACTCCAAGCCAAATAATTGCAGACAATGCAAAGGCTTTAATGAGGGTGCAAAACACAACACCTTCTTGTGAGAAGAGCGGAGAGCGAGAAAACCACCTCATAGAGAGTGAGAGCCACAAGCCTAACTTGAGTGGAAAATCTAAGAGTGTTCTCCTTGCCACCAAAAGTGAGATGAGAGATGTGAGGAACAACCCATCCATCTTGCACTATGTACTCATTTGCAAGGGACTAGTGCAAGTAACTAATTACTTAACCAATGTTCCTCCCTCTTTGATGATTGTTTTGCAGGAATTCACGGATGTGTTTCCCAAAGAGCTTCCTCATGGACTACTTCCTCTTCGCAGAATCGAGCATCGCATTAACCTCATCCCCGGTGCTCCTCATCCAAACCGCGCCGCCTACCGCTCGAACCCGGAGGAGACGAAGGAGATGAAACGTAAAATCAACCAAATCATCTCCAAAGGTTTGATCCAAGGAAGCACTAGTCCGAGTGCGGTACCCGTGATTCTCGTACCAAAGACGGATCATACATTGCGGTTATGCATGGATTGTCGTCTAATTAATCCTAGCACCATGCGTTATCGACATCCTAGACCACGTCTTGATGATATGCTTGACGATTTGTGTGGATCCACTATTTTCTCGAAAATTGATCTCTATAGTGGTAACCATCAAATACGCATGAGGAAAGTGATGAGTGGAAAACCGCCTTCAATACCAAACTTGGTCTCTATGAATGGTTGGTTATGCCCTTTGGCTTATGTAATGCCCCATCCACCTTCATGCGCCTTATGAATCATATTTTGTGTTCTCTCATTGGCAAGAGTGTCGTTGTCTATTTCGCTGATATACTTGTTTATAGCAAGTCACTTGAGGACCATGTTACACATGTCAAGGAAGTCTTACAAATCCTTCGACATGAAAAGCTATATGCTAATCTTCTCAAGTGCACTTTTGCTAAAGACAAGTTAATTTTTCTTGGATTTTTTGTTTCCCCAAATGGCATTGAAGTTGATATTTCTAAAGTGAAGGACATACGATATTGGCCCATTCCCACAAATGTGAGTGAACTCCAAAGTTTTCATGGGTTGGCCGGTTTCTATCGTCGCTTTGTGAAAGACTTTTCCACCATTGCTTGTCCTCTCCATGAATTGACCAAAAAGAATGTCACCTTCGTATGGGGCAAATCACAACAAAAAGCTTTTGATGAACTTAAAAAGAGGCTCACCGAAGACCTCTTCTTGCATTACCGGATTTCACAAAAACTTTTGAGATAGAGTGTGATGCTAGTGGTATTGGCATTGGAGGAGCCCTAATGCAAAATAGGTGTCCTATTTCCTACCATAGCGAGAAACTTGACGGTGCTCACCTTAACTATCCGATTTATGATAAAGATCTTTTTGCCTTAGTTCGTGTCCTTCAAGTTTGGAAACACTACCTTTGGCCTAAGGAATTTATCATACATTCCGACCATGAGTCATTGAAATATCTCAAAGGCCAAGCCAACTTGACTAAGAGACACTCTAAGTGGGTTGAGTTTATGGAGTCTTTTCTGTACATTGTCAAATACAAGAAGGGGAAACATAATGTAGTCGCAGACGTTTTGTATCGCAAGGACACAAGCCTTCTTACTCGACTTGAAATCAACGTGTTGGGTCTTGATGAAATAAAAACTTTGTATGCTTCCGACCCATTCTTTGAACCAATTTTCACAAAGTGCTCCATTGACAAAGGTGTTGATGATTTCTATTTGCATAAGGGCTTTCTATTAAACAAAACAAGCTTTGCATTCCAAGGTCGTCTCTCCAACTTTTGCTTGTCCAAGAATCTCATGGTGGAGGCCTCATGGGTCACTTTGGACATGACAAGACGTTGGACATGCTCGCCACTCACTACTTTTGGCCCAAGATAAAGCGAGACGTGGAGCACTACGTTCAACGATGCACAACATGTGTTCAGGCTAAGTCGCAAGCTAACCCTTATGGTCTTTACATGCCATTTCCTATTCTTCATGCACCTTGGTCCGACACTAACATGGATTTTGTTTTAGGATTACTTAGGTCTAAGCATGGGCATGATTCCATATTTGTCGTTGTGGATCGCTTTTCCAAAATGGCACACTTCATACCGTGCCATAAGACCGATGATGCTTCACATGTTGCCAATTTGTTTTTCAGAGAAATCGTCCATCTCCATGGTGTTCCAAGAACAATCGTCTCCAACCACGACGTAAAATTCATGAGCTACCTGTGGAAGACCCTCATGGCCAAGCTCGGCATCAAGCTACTCTTCTCTTCCCCATCACACCGGCAAACCAACGGCCAAACCGAGGTAGTCAACCAAAGCCTAGGTACTCTCCTTTGTGTGTTGATTAGGAAGAACTTGAAGGATTGGGAGGAATGCATTCCCCACACCGAGTTCGCCTACAATCGCGCCAAGCATTCTACAATACAACTGAGCCCCTTCATGGTCGTCTACGGTTTCAAGCCCCTCACCGCACTCGACATACTACCACTTCCTCTACATGAGTGCACAAACATGGATGTCGACAAGCATGCCCAAGCTATGAAGAAACTCCATGAAGATACAAGAGACACAATCGAGAAGCAAGTTTACCATCGAGCATCATGGATCAATAAGGACAAGAAAGAGTTGATCTCCGAGGAAGGTGACCTTGTATGGATACACTTGAGCAAGGACCACTCTCCCAAAGAGCATGACTCTAAGGTTAATCCAATAGGAGATGGCCCCTTCAAGGTCCTCAAGCGAATCGACAACAACACCTACATCATTGACATCCCAATATCCAAGTACCTTGTCAGCAATACATTCAATGTCAAGGACCTTTCACCCTACCATGGAGATGCTCAAGATGATAACCATGAAGAGTCGAGGATGACTCTTTCCCAAGGGGGGGAGCTGATGCAGCCTGTCCTACGGACGCATCTACATCTTCACCACCAAGTCCCCCAAGTGGATCGATGACTCGTACCCGAGCCAAGCTCCTCCAAGCTAAGGTGAATTCGCTCCTTTGCTCGTGTGATTTCGATACATCCTTGGATAGCTTGCTACTTCATTCCAATACTCTATGCATCATCAGGTATGGACCCTATGAAGGAATGCCAAGAGAAGGAGCCAAGCCATCGCAAGATGAAGGGCCAGACCAAACCGGCGCCAGGACCGGCAGACCGGACCACGTACAGGAAATTACACTGCACGCCGGAATCGACCAGCGCACACCGAAACACGCATCTATGAGCCATTCCGGTGGCCGACCGGAATGACCGGTGCGGACCGAAATTTTTGGCGCCCAGTCCGGCGTGACCGGACTTATCACCAAAACCGCTTCCCCGATAGTCAACATGGGTTTGATGCCCAAGAATATTCCTATTTTGTCCAGTTTTTACCCTTTTGTACCCAAACTACCCTTATTTTAGTGGTTGGACTATATATAGCCCCCACACCCCCTTTTATTACTCAGACTTGGATAATTGGAATTAGAAGACACCCTTGTGGATCTCCCTAATTCCTAGTCTCGTGCTCATTGAAGAAGGATCACCAATTATCCCCCTACCTCGTTGGAGTTTGCATCATGCCTCCCTCATTGTAGAAGGTCTAGGCATCGGAGTCCCTTTGCCTAGATGTAAAGGTCTGATCGAGACTCCCTACTGGTCGTGTCGGTTCAAGAGAGAGACCTCCGCTCGATGCCGATCCTAGGGATTGCGCCGGACCGGTCACCGCCAGTGTGAGCTATAGGTGTGTATTGTGTCTTCGCGTGTGCGTGTGTTCATCGTGTTCTTTGTGCATGAATTCATGGATTTCATCCACTGCCTCATCCCCCTCCTTGATTTCCAGGGATTCATGAAAGATCAGGCCATCCTAGAGGTTTGCTCTCAACAAAACTGCTATCCAGGTCGTCCCAATTATTTTCGGCCATGGGATGGACGTCAAAAAGGACACGCAGAGACATCACAATGGCACCCTGCTATCATGTGAGGCGGGACCTGCAGTAGGCCAGTTTGAAGGATTCCAGACCATAGATGGGTGTCATGCACATAGTCATACTCCGTGTCGTCGTACAGTGGATCGCGTGTGGCATGGGCCCGACGTCACCGTACATGGGCAATATTGTGCTCTGTGAGAGGTCTTCCTGGTGCGACATGCCTCCATACCCGACGGGTGGTGGGGACCTCCAAGATTCGATGTGGCGTTGTGAGCCCATGCTGAGTGAAATTTCTTGTGGACATGGGGTCCACTCGCATGCGATGTCACAACGTAGATCGTATAAGTCCGCGTATTCCTGCAGATGTGGTGGTGTCCAGTATGGTCAGATGCAGGTAATCATGGCTATGGGCCTCACATGAAGCTTACGTGGCGCTACAAGCACATGTCGATGGCGGTTTTTCGCGAACGCGGGGCAGTCTACAGACGATGTGATGCCATATGCCCATGTCGTCCATGGTTTCTCGCGGACGGCGGGCCGTCCACAACCAAAGTGGCAACAAAAGACCGTGGCGTATCTGAGCATAAACTGTAGACAACACGGGTTATCATGGCGAGACCGTGTTGTGTGATCTGTTCATAGCTTAACTAGCAATGTTATCTCTCACTATCAGCGTAGAGTACAGACGTCCGTGGTTTTTCTCAATGAGATCATATACTAGCCAGGAGAACAATATGTGGGTCCAGTAAAAGCTATAGGTATGCTCCTTCACACGTAGTCTAGCTTTGTGACTCGAGTTATGGCTCTAGATCTGAAGCGATCTGACCCAGTAGGGATCCAAGCCTCTGTGCTATTTAGTGCTTGTCCTTGGATCGACTCTCTAGCACACATAGTTTAGGATGTAATATCACAAAACAAAGGTCATAACTCTATTACATCGAATGATCCAGAAAGTAACATAGTATAAAAACAATATGCATAGCAGAAGGGCTAGCTCTTCTTAAACAAACTTCAACAGTGGAAGAATAATAAAAGATAAGGATCTCCATTCAAATGTCACAGGCGGAGGATGCTGACTGGAGACTCGTGACCCTAAATTCATACTTCATCCATCTTTGGGGATACTTGGAACATGATAGGTTGCAGCCATGAATGATAAATACATTGAATGTATTGGAAAGCATCACTAACCTATCATCCAATATAAAAAAATTAATCAACGGCCATAGCTCTAAGGTCAACCTGACAAAATCCATGGTTTTCTAAATCTATAGTCTCTATACCATGACTCCGAGGTTTCTACTCCATGACTACGAGGTTTCTTCACCATGACTCCGAGGTTTCCATACCATGACTTTGGGGTTTCTACACCATGACTCCGAGGTTACTACTCCATGACTCAGTGGGTTGTACACCATGTCTCCATGGTTGATATCACATGTCTCCATGGTTTGTACACCATGTCTCCGTGGTTTATACACCATGTCTCCGTGGTTGATATCCCATGTCTTTGTGGATTGTACCCTATGTCTCCGTGGTTTGTACACCATGTCTCTGTGGTTGATATCCCCATGTCTTCATGGTCTCTACTCCATGTCTCCGTGGTTTCTACTCCATGTATAAGTGGTCTCTACCTACTTCCTCATTCTTAAAGGGGTGGTAGTTCCCTCATATCTCTATGTTGGCATAGCCAAGCATTCCCAACAAACATTGGTCACACAACAAACAAGATTGAATAACCATATGGCGATCCTATTCGGGTTTCGTGGTGTATCATCATAGAAACATAATTTACTTCTATGCTCACATAGTAAGCGTAACCATGAAAATGTGTAGTTCAACTTGAAAGGTAAGCATAAGTTCGACAATGGTAAAGATCCAGTTGCCTTATTGGTGATAGACATTCACACACTTCTTACAATCACAGGGCTTGCACACCTCACAATTATAAGACAAAGAATTCCAATGAACACCCATTCACACAACCAACATCATGCACAAGTAAGATATGCATGATATTCATACAAAATAATTGGCGTGTATTTGAAAATCATGAACAAGGTTTTATAAAAGTTAAAACATTCATGATGAAAAAGGATATATTTAGAAATCATTTTTATTACCAAAGTTATGTTCAATAGGTATTTAAAAGGGTTTACTTTCGTATTCAAAAACAGTAGTTGTAAACATAGTTTTCAATTTTATCTTTTGATCCTATTGGATAGGGGACTAAAATATAAGAATTTAGCAAAAATAAACACCTTAAAGCCATTTTTAGAAATAAAGTTATGCCTAGAATACCCTAATGACAATCCTGCAATATTGTTAAATTTAAATTATTCAATTCATAAAACTAATAGTAGTAAAACATTTTATAAGTCACAAGGATTCCAGAAAGGTATCATTTGTGTTATTTGGGCTTGTGGATAAAACTTCTGATGTTTCTAAGTTTCAGGGTTTTTTTCTACAAAATAGCCATCTACTTTGAGCGGGAGATTCTGTTTTTCAAACGACCAAGCCACATGGCACAATCCTAGTCGTTGGTACTACTTCACCGAGTGGATGCACACAGACCGTTAGATCTAGAAACGCCAGCAGTCAGGATAGGTGGAGCTCGCGTCTCGGCTCTATCTAATCCGGGCGGCCGGAGGAGGATTGAACAGCTAGGAGATGGATAAGGGTGGATCACCATGGTTGCTTCACCGGAGATGAGGGAGGATGGCAGCATTGGCGCAGAGTTTGACAGGGAACGGGGTTGTGGCTATAGACAGCGATGGAGAAGAGGTTATCGGTGACCGAAGCGACGAGGGAAGGATGTGGGTGTCGGCAACATCGATCGTGGCTTCCTAGAACAACGTGGAAGGGCGATCAGAGTGCTTCTATCACAGGCGGGTTCAGGAGTTGACGGAGTCAACGTTGGCTGCATCAAATCGAGAAGAGGAGGGGTCAGGAGATGTGCACGGTCGAGGAGGAAACGAGTATGCCAAAAGGGGGCGGAAGAACGTCTCTAGGTCGTCGGATACCTCGGAAGACGGTGGCGGACGGCGAGCTTCCGACAAGAAATTCTGGCAGCCTAGGGGCATGCCAGCAAGTGGAAAGAGAGGGGAAGCAGAGAGGGGAGAGCGGGGATTTAAGGGGGGCTGGATGTGGCCGGGGGGCGAGTCAGGCAAGTGGGGAACGCAGGTGTTGGGGCGTCGTGGGGAGGGCATCATGAGCAGGGGCGACGGGGCGTCGTGGGGGAGGGCATCATGAGCAGGGGCGATTGTCGGGAGGAAGGGGCGATAGGGTAGGCCCCAAGTGACAGAGAGAGGAGATGGGTAGGCGGGCCGGGCTGCAGCATTGCTACTACGCATCGCTCGCGCAGGCGAGCGGATGGTAGATAGGGGCGATAGAAATGGGCTGGCCCAGTTGGGTTGTCTCATCCTTTTTTCTGTTTAAAATATTTTCTTATTTTCTGTTTTACAAATCCTTTTATAGTTTTAGCAAATTAAGTAAAACTAATTTCTAAATTTTTGTAAAATCAAAACATGTATTATTTCTTTAAGAAGCTATTTTCGACCAAAACAAAATAACAAGAAGGCCCTTTTTCTAACAAGCACTAAAGGATAAACTTTTGAAAATTAGGGTTTGGATTTTAAGAATAAGAGATGATTTTCAAAAAAAAATTGGGCACTCAATTAAGCAAACCAAAGCTATTAAATTTAACATTCCAATTTTTGGAAAATTTTGGGATGTTACATGCTTTGTATTACGTTGCATCTTCTTTTCTCTCTCTATACGTGTTGTTATCGGCCGGCATATTGCTAGGCAGGAGTCTCATTCGATCCAATGTTGATTGTTCTTCAGCCAATGCTAGATCGAATTTTACTCTGGCTTAGTGTGCGTGGCCCTGTCGATAGGCAATCGCTGTCGCGGTGCTTTCCCTTTGTCTTGTCCTCTTGGAGTGTGTGCACGAACGCTGTCCGACATTCTGGTTTGTTCGTAACTTGTTATATTTTTCATGATTCTTTTCAAACGCATTTCTTTCTTGATAATGTTTCTTTCTTTATTTTTACATAGATCTACTAATAGTTCATTCGTTTGATTTGTTCTTTCAGAGGATGTGTATGTACACAGACGTTGTTCGGCGTCAAATATGTGAAAGGGACCAAAGTTATCCCATAATTCGATGTTTATGTGTGTTTCCGTCTTGCTGTCGTTTTATTATTACTTTTTCGACGGGCTTTTGATCACTAATACATATGCCTATTTTTTTTAGGAAATGCATGCGTGCATGTTTGCACTATCATCGAGGTGATTCTATGTATAAGGGACCCAAAGGTATCCCTTTGTTCTTTAGCCGTATTTCTTTCTCGCTAGCGTTTTCCCTTTTTTGGGAGATCTACTAATCATTGATACATCTTTTTGGTTTTTTTCAGGCGGTGCGCATGTATACGGTTATTGTTCATCCAAAGTCTTTTACATTTAAAGGCGACTTAAAGTGTAGGGTAGTTATTTATGTTAGATGTGTTGGTGTAGCATAGTACTTTAGGCTAGGTGTGTTGTATGTAATCTGTATCTTATGCGTGTGTACAAACTTATGGGATGTAATCATTAATAAATAAAAACATAACTTCTATTATTTTTTCTTCGTTGTTCGAGATGCTATACGTTTGTGCTTCCTATAATCGACTTTTTTTAGAAATCTTTGCGCGATGTTTTAGAAATCAGGCAGCTTCAGGGTGGGCTTCGTTGTGCGTCTATTTTCCATTCGACTGGGCTAAAAGCTGTATTCAGATGGAGCCTCTAATGCTTACTGTTCTTTCAACTGTGTACCATAAATGCCCCTTAGGTAGCGTTCTTCTTCGTACGTTATTATCAGGATACTTATAAGCCCTTTCCTAGATCCTGTCTCTACATCATCCAAGGACCTTGGGTTTCCTCTTCTCCATTCTCTTTGGTTTGTTTGGCTCTGCAAGAACATCCTCTTCCTTGTCCTACTCGTGCGCCATACCTAGGAGTTCATGCATTAGAGGAACTACTAGATCTTCGCCATCTTTCTGTACTCGTGTGCGTGCCTCTTTATTGATTCGAGAGCTATTTTCTGCCACTTTGATGATAAGTCATCTCCATCGAAGAGCTCGCTCTCATCTGCCTTTCGAGGAATAGGACAAGGAGGTTCTGGCGTGTCTACGGCTTTTGGCCCACCAGCGTTTTCGCATCTCATCAGATGCTAACAAGACAGGGGCGGATGCCATCCAATCAAGCCATGAGCTTCAGCAAGGTCACGGTAGGAGTCGATGAAGTGTTCATGAGCACCCACGATAAGTCTGAGAGAGCGACTTGGTCCAATGACGACTATGCTCCTTAGGAACAGTCCACCTGGTAAGAAGTCACGAAGAATTAGGTAGATGTGGGGATTTTTCTTCCTGTACTCAGCCTTTGTATAGAGTTTTTGCCATGTTTACGTTCTTATATATGTAGGATCGATACTTTTTAGGTCATTCCAAATAAATTGTATGATGTCCTATCTAAAACAGTTTGTATGCTTTCATATTTTGGAACAATTTGTATGCTAATCCGTTTGAAATAATTTGTGTGCTGGTGTAAAAGTGAGTATGAAATGCTCTGCCTTATGTATGAGTTTCAGCATGCGACAAAGAAGTAAGTTTTGTTAGTTTTGCCTACTTTCAGTTGTTCAGTTTTGTATGCAACTAGACGTGTATGCGATAATGCATATGGTTTGCTGTCTTTTGCTAGGGACTCTCCGAAACGTTTTTTACGCGATACCGAGTATAGAACATTCATATGCGTGAGTGAAGACACTGTGCGATATGTACACATTTCTTGGTACTGTAATCCATCCATCTTAGTAATCGAGTGTAACACCCTTGAAGCGGCCCTATGCAGATTTTAGTGATTCCCGCTAAACCCGCCTAGAAACGATTCAAAGATGACCACCAGGCACAGGCGTGCGGGTGGAAAACAAAGTAATACCATTACACCATAGTCCACGATGGAATCCACAGAATATATCTATACAACAACGACTCAACGAGTCAAGAATACAAATATATAACACAAATATCCAAATCACCTTGAAATTGAGTATGGATAAGATGCAAATTGGGCTAAGAGCCCTGAATAATAACCAATGGCGTCCATAACCCTGCTCAGGCCAAGCCAGAAGGGTAACCCTGTTAATGACATCGAACTTATACCTGTCAAATAAAAGGCGTGCTGACAAAGGGCAAAGGAAAAAGGGAGCGGTCAGTACTAAGACCAGTACATGGTGAGTCTAGAATTCGGCGGCTCTCGCCTACATAGGTATGGTGGACTGAAGCGGCAGCAAAGCATGCACTAAACAACCTATAGAGACTCGATACATCTGTCGGCTATCAGAGAGAGGTAAGAAAGACCTATGTGGGACACACCTGATACTAACACCAGTCATACCCATCCTGGTATTTCCCCCTCGAGACCAAACGAGGAAGTCATATCGAGGAAACTAACACAGTTGGCAATTTTATTCATTCCATTATAGTTGCAGCACTTACTAGTCAGATATCATGAGTCATCATGTTATCATAAGCAGTGGTAGTTTTAGTTAATAATTCCGTTGTAGTTGCAATACTTACTAGTCAGATACAAATAGCATGAGACCTCCCAAATCCAGCAGTTGTTGGCATTTTTATTTACTCATTCCGTTGTAGTGAATCTGATTACTAGACAAATCAAAATCAATTTAAAGCACTACTTTAGTTATAGTTGTCTATGATCGAGATACTATGCTCGAAGTCGTCCATAACCACGGACATGGCTTTCAGAAAAATTTACCCTGCAGGGGCACAAATAGCAACACATGCATAATCAACCTCGGAAAAACCAAATGAAAACCCAACGAGGCATCACGACAAAGCATTCGCAAGATTCATAATTGATTTTAGGGGGCCACCCCACTAAGTTACCTGCTACGAAGTTGTCCGGCTCCGGGACGGACCGAGGGGTTTGCAAGAATGTCTCTAAACGACTGAGAACCCGAAAGTGTGACTAGGCTTGTCTATACCGTGAAATCGTGCCGTGATCCTAAACAGTACGGGTGCTCCACACACAATCATAAATAAAGCAGTAAAGCATGGGATAAGTACATGATAGTAATAAATCCCAAACTCGATTGTGGCCCCAAGAAATTAATTAATACTCAAGCTAGGACTAAGGGGATTCATGGTCCCATATGCAGATAGTGCGATAGTCAAGGAACAGGTATCAAGTACTCGGGGTCCTACGGGACACAAGTGAGCGTGGAAGAACCAAATAACAGCTATTGCCCACCAATGCCTCTACATTAGTTATATCTATTCTCAGCATTTTAATTAACAAGTTATATCGAAAGCCATGATCATCTCCACCATTAAGCATGTGCCAACCTTGCAACAATGATGGAATGACAACGACGCAAAGCAACACCTAAGCAAGCAACTATGACTCGCAAGGCCGACTATCTATCAAACAACAAGCAATAGGATGTGTCCAAGGCAATATAGACGCTGCAAGGAATATAAATGGTGCACGGAAACTAAAGCATCACAACAGGATAGCAATAGATCAACAGGAGGGAGTAAAGACTATAAACACAAAATAGGTAGAAATAGGGAGAATGCTCGCATGGGAAACATAGCTAAAGATACATTATCCAAAGAACTTGTTGATACTAGCATCCACTCAATGACCTAATCCGTGAAGAAGAAAAGCACTAAAAGAAACACCAGATACACTATTTAATACTACGGTAGAAGATCGGGCATGATGCATGTATGATGTATGACAAGGCAAAGGTGCGATGCAATCAGGCAATATTAAGCGATACCGGGGTCCCTATAGTTAATTAGAAGGTTTATGTTGTTTAGGCACCCGCAATTTAGATGTTGGATTAACAAAGCAAAGCATGGCATCAGTTCTCTACATAAGTTTAAATGGCGGCAACATAAGACTAGAATAGCATGCATATAGTCTCCATATTTAATTATTAGATGAATCGACTATATAACCCATACCCACGAAATATATATGCAGGCATGAATAATTTAATATGCAACAAGTGAATATAATTTATAAAGTAGGGGTCTCGGATAAGGTTCACACATGTCAGATCGAAGAACTCGGGGCTCGGGGTTTGGTCTCGATATTCGGACTCCGGGAACTAGGGTTCTTAGGATCCATGCTGGCACACCTAGGGTCTCGACGTCATCGGGTCCGGGGTTGGACAGCTTGGAGTCCGTGAAGGGGACATCGGCCTTCCACGGTCTTCGGTTCCATGTGGCAGATCTTGTCCATTGTCGGTATCCTGACGGAGTACTTGTCGATGGTTAGTGAATCCCGCCGTGTTCATCCTTCCGAGATACCGGGCCGACGCGAAGTCCTTGTGGTATCTTGTCGCATCACGAATACACCGCTTCAAAGTAGATCTTGTTGAGGTTGTACTTGGACATTGGGGATCAAACTCGGAACATGAACATGAAGGGCTCGGAAGAACACTAACCACGCAGTCACACGGGCAGCAGTACAACAAAAGCATCAGCAAATTAACCACGCACATGCGGCAGGCTGAGCAAGGTCAAGGCAAAGCTGGGGTTGGCACAATCGAAGGCGGCCAAGGCGGTGAGGAAGCAGGGGCGAGGTCGTCGGCGACCGCGGTGGCCTAGGGGACGAAGTAGAGGAGGTCGGGCCTCATGGCAGTGGTTGCGGAAGAGCAGGGTCGCGGTGGTGAGGCGCAGCCGGCTGGCAAGGCTGCGCACTTAGGGGCTGGACCCGCACACTGCAGAGAGGAAGTCGGGCGGTCGGAGAGGGGGTCACCAGAGGCAGAGCTTGGGGGAGCGGTTTGCTGCTGAGAGGCAGCAGGCCGACGAGGTCGAGCGCGGGAAGACGAGTGGTGTAGGGACTGTCCGGTGCAGGGGCGTGACCGCGGGCTCCTTGCGGCGACACGGAGCGACGGGACGGGTGCCAGGGAGGACGATAGAGGGAGGAGGTCAGCCATGGCGCTCGGCGACGAGGGACTCGCGTGGTGGCGGGGACGGAGGGGGTTGGGCGAGCTCGCGGTCGTGGATGGGGTGGCGTGGTCACCGAGGTGTCGGGGCGTCTGGACCTGGGCGGCGTGGCCGGAGCACGTGGCTAGAGGGGCAGCAGCCGGGCGACGAGGACAGGGCGCCGAGAGATGGTAGAGGGCCACAACCAGAGGAGAACACAGGCGGGCTCGAGGACATGTGTGGTGATGGGATCGCTGGCGGTGTGCCTGCGTGTGAGGGAGGCGGCGGCGGCTGAGGTTGGGGATTGATCGGGGGAGTTGGTGGCGAGGTGAGGGAAGAGTCGCGTGCATGTGACGTGGTTCGGTTAGCGGTAGGTGGGGCCAGGGCGAGATCGCGATGCGGCAGGGGCGGGATGCGTCGGTCGATGGTAGGCGGGGTGCACGTGGTCGCGTGCGTCTCGCGTGTACCGCGCATGTGGTGGGGCACGCGTGGGGCCGCAGTGGCGCCATGTTATGTTGGGGGTGCGGGAGTCATAGGTGGAGAGACGGTGGCGGCTGTGATGGAGCCCGTCCTACGGACTTACGGACGCTGTTACATCTACACCATCAAGTTCCCCAAGTGGACCAATGACTTGTGCCCGAGCCAAGCTTCTTCAAGATAAGATGAATTCCCTTCTCTCATCATGTGACTATGACATACACTTGGATGGTTTGCTACTTCATGCCACTACTCTGTGCATTATCAGGTACGAAGCCCGCCGCGTCGACCCACGAGCCCGGAAGCTGCACCTGTCCTGAAGCGGCCAGAGCCGAAGAGTCCACCCGAGTCAAGCCGGAATGTCTGGCGCAACCGGAGTGTCCGGCCAGGCCACGCCGGAGTATCCGGCCTACCCCAGCCCCGTCCTAGTGTGGACAGTTAGTATGCTACATCGGACTCTACCCTGACACTACCCGGAGTGTCTGGCCACCCCGGACTGTCGGTCCACTCGACCCGGATTGTCCGGCCTGAAGATGGGCCTGCGAGCCATAGCTGGGCCCTGTGGCCCATGTACCCCTCTACTTTGCCCAGAACTCTACTTTAATACCTAAATTACCCTTGAACTTGTGGTTGGCCTATATATAGTCCCCCACCTTTATTGTAAACACTAGGCTTGATATTTGGAATTAGTGGAAACCCCTTGTGGATCTATCTAGTTCTTGCCTCATGCTCCTTTGATAGAGGAGCACCAAATATCACAAACCTCGTTGGAGTTTGCATCGTGCCTCCGTGTTGTACAAGTCCTAGGCATCGGAGTCCCTTTGCCTAGACGTTAAGATCTCACCGAGTCTCACTACTCGCCGTGCCGGTTCGAGAGAGAGTCCTCCGCCCGATGTTGATCCTAGGGACTGTGCTGGACCGGTAGCCACCGGAGTGAGCAATTGGATTGTATCGTGTCTTCGTGTGTGTGTGTTCATCGTGCTCTTCGTGCGTGAGTTTGTGTTTTTGCTCTCTCTCCCTCATCCCCACACTCACTCTGCCTCGATTTCAAGTGATTCGTGAAAGATCGGGCCATCCCCGAGGTTTCCCCACAACATATGGTATCAAGAGGTTCATTGCTTACGAATTTCCCCACAAATTTTTCTTCTCTCCACCAAACATTCGAAAATCCCCAAAAAAGAGCCCCAAATTTGCCTTTGGATCGATCTCTTGATTTGGAGTGTTATTTGTGGTTTTGATCCGACCAAACCTTGTCTTACGCGTTGGTCCAGCTTTCTCCTGCGTTTTTCTAGCCCAATTTGGCTAGTTTTTCACGGATTTGAGGCCATAAGGCGAGGATTTCCGCTCAAGAACACGAGCAGGAAACCCGCACCGGAGTGTCTGGCCCGACCAGACCGTAGTGTCCAGCAACACCGGAGTTTCCGGATCGATCCGACTGGAGTCCGGCACGACCGGAGTGTCTGGCTCGACACGACTAGAATATCCGGTCGAAATGCCAGTTTTGACAGTTTTGCCTCATTTTTCACATTGGCTAATTTCATTTGTTTGCTCGTGTCCCGTGTGTGTGTCAACAACTAACACCAAGCTTCTGCATCGACACCTCCGTGCTCATTAACACCACGACACTGAACATCCTTCCGCACCACCGACGTTAAGTACGTCATCACCAACGAAGGTATAACTTATGTCACCTTGTTAACCCTTATCTTCCTTTGTGTGTACCTATCCCACGAGAGTGGCTCATCTTGTGTTTGCTTGAGCATTGTGCATTTGTCCTTAGATAGTGAGAGTGCAAGAGCAATAGCAAGTGTGACTAGGTAGCATCAAGGGAGAGCAAAAAAAATACAAAGAAAAAAGAAAAATAGTCTCCCATAGGAAAAGAGAGTCTCAAAGCTTGTAAGCAAGAGCGAAAGAAAGAGCGCCCAAGGCAAGTGCACAAATCCGTTGCTCATTTTTCCTCTTTGCAAATGAGCCACGGTCTCTCCTTGTATTGGCACGACACCGAGCTTAGTCTTCGTTAGGACATTTTGTTTGCTTATTTTCATAGTCGTGTCAATCAAAACAATCTCCACAGGTGTGTATATAGTCGTAGGTTCCCGTTACCCTTTTGAGTTGTTGACCTTTTGACTTTGACTGGAGTTTTGTTGGATTTTACCCACTTTTGACTACCCTTTTCTTTTGGTTGGTTCTTTGGCATTCCACAATCCTAACCTACCACCAATAATCTTTTGGGAGTTAGTTCTTTCTTTAGTGTGAGATTTTTTTGCGTTTTCACTTTGCAAGCCTATAGCTCTCACTTGTGGTTTCTAGTTCGGTGCAATCCCCAAGGTGAGGTACAAGGCTAACACACCATATTCCACTTCCATATACAATACTTGTGTGTTTTGCATGATGGATAGGCACGGTGAGTCGATCCAACCACCCCCCAAGAGGAAGAACATGGACCGTACATGAAGCGCGCAAGTCACTTCATCATCCGACAAGAGTTCCGTGAATGTTGCCAAGCCCTTGAGACACGACAAGATGAACAATTTGGCAAGACGCAAGCCGAGTTCAAGAACATCGACAACCACTTTGATGGCCTGAAACGAAAAATGCATGCAATGCATCACAACTTTCGCCACCAAAATGAAGCGTTACAACGCTCCATCACCAAAACAAATGACAATCTTCGACGCCTCATCGACGGAATGGCAAAACCATGTTCACGTGCATCAAGCTCCTCAAGATCTCCGTGTCACCATGCTCCTCTTCAACAAGATCTTCATCCAAGTGCTACAAGATGCAATGACGCCCATGTGGTTGAAGATGGAAGTTCTTCAAACTATGTACCTTCCCCACGGCATGCCGCAATGTCAAGCTATGATGGTGATTTCTCTTCAAGGCCACAAGCAAGGCAAGAAGCACACTGTCATCACGCAAGGGCATTAGTGATCCAACAAGACCAACCACAAGAAGAACCGCGAGAGGAACTGCAAGTCTACCACCATCGCTCGCGACACATACTTGACACAAGTGATGACTCCAACTTGGAGAATCTAGCTCATCATCGAGGTGAAGCTCTCCAAGATCCTCCTCCTCATCATCGCCGTCATGAACTTCCGCACCGACACCATGGTCATCACGAGGTGCCTCCTCCACAACACCATAACATGGAGCGTCAAGTGGTACAAGTTGAGCGACGCCCACCACGTCATGAGGCTCAAGACCATGATCTTCGCTGTGAGGCCCAGGTGCCTAGTTATCATCACCAACCTAGGAACGAGCCTTCTCTTCTTCATCAACCGTGTCATGAGGCTCCACATCCTCAACACCCTCATGGGGACCAAGTGCCTCAACATCGTCAACAATCGTGCCAAGAGCAATAGCAAGCTCCACAACAACAACATCAAGAGCAAGCTCCGCAACAAAGTCACGAGAACCAAGTTCCACCTCCTCAACCACAAGATCATCAACAAGCTCAACAAGCTCGTCGCAATGATCGCATGGAAGATGAAGACCGTCATCAACATGGAAACCATCACTACCGTGATCACAATGAGGAAGAAACATTTGGCAAGCTCAAGTTCACGATGCCCAAGTTCAATGGATCAAATGACCCCGAAGAATATCTCTCATGGGCACTCAAAGTTGACAAGATCTTCCGTATGCACAATTATAGCAATGAGAAGATGGTCGCCATGGCTTTGCTTGAGTTTGATGAGTATGCCAACCTTTCGTGGGAACAAGTTCAAGTTGCTCGTGACGCAAGACAAGATCCGCCAATCACAACTTGGCATGACATGAAGGCTCACATGAGATCTGGTTTGTTCCCACGCACTACACGCGTGACCTCTTCAACAGCCTTCAATCGCTGTGCCAAGGGACAAAGACCGTGGAAGAGTACTTCAAGGAAATGGAACTCAACTTGATTCGCACCAACATTGGAGAGCGCACAGATCAAACTATCTCATGTTTCCTTATTGGCTTAAACCACCCAATCAAGCGCATTGTCGAGTTCCAAACATACAACAACATGGTTGAGCTTGTGCACATTGCAACAAAGGCCGAACGTCAAGTGCAAGAGGACATCAAGTACAACAAGCCCAAGACGTATTTCACGTACAAGCAAGCTTCAACTGCTATGCCAATAACCTTCAATGGAAGCTCCTCAAGTACCTCCAAGCCTTCCTTCAAGCCCAAACTTCCCAAAGGAAAACTGCCCCCAAGTGGCAAACAAGCAAAGAGTGATACACCTTTCAACAGTGAATGCTACAAGTGTGGAGGCAAAGGACACAAGTCGGTCGAGTGTGGAAACAAGAAAGTTTTGTTCATCCATGACAATGGCGATGAAGAGTACTTGAGTGAAGATGAATTTGATGCTCAATTCAAGGAAGCAATGGCAAGGTAACGAGTGGAAGATGGCCAAGAACTCCTCATGTGTGAAAATGACGCTAGTCCATCGCTTGTCGTCACAAGGATCTTGACCACTCAAGCACAAGAGCATGAAGACCAATGCTCAAATATCTTCCAAACACGAGCCGACATCAATGGCAAATCTATCAAAGTGATTATCGATGGAGGGAGTTGCCAGAACCTTGCTAGCACCGAGTTGTGTGAGAAGCTCAACCTCACTCTCCATCCGCACAAGCACCCCTACCACGTGCAATGGCTAAGTGACCAAGGGTCCGTCAAGATAAAGCATACCGTATTGGTCACTTTTGCCATTGGTCCTTACAAAGACACGATCGAGTGTGATGTAGTCCCAATGACGGTTTGCCACATGTTACTTGGTCGCCCATGGAAATTTGACAAGGCTGCTCTACTTGATGGTTGCACCAATGTGTACACCTTTAAATGGCTCAACAAAACATGTGTTTTGTAACCGATGACTCCTAGCCAAATAACTGTGGACAATGTAAAGGCTTTAGTGAGGGCGCAAAACATAACACCTCTTTGTGAGAAGAGCGGTGAGCGAGAGAACCACATCATAGTGAGTGAGAGTGATGACCCACAAGTATAGGGGGTATATCGCAGTATTTTCGAGGGAAGTGAAACCCAATTTATTGATTCGACACAAGGGGAGCCAAAGAATATTTATAAGCCTTAACAACTGAGTTGTCAATTCAGCTGCACCTGGAAACAATCTTGCTCACAGCAGTTTATCATTAGCAACAGTTTTGTAGTAGGAATAGTAAAGTAGCAATAGTAAAGTAAAAGATGTAACAGTAACATGTAGCGGTAGGATTCGAGTGCGGTAGGCATAGGGATGGATGGACGGGCGTTGCATGGACAAGACAATTCATATAGCAATCAGAACATAGGGCAATTGCAGATAAATAAGATAAAGCATCCAAGTACTAGATAATCCTAGGCATGTGTCCCATATATAGTCATACGTGCTCGCAATGAGAACTTGCACAACATCTTTTGTCCACAAACCCGTTTGCAGCGGGCCTCAAGGAACTCATCAATTAAGGTGCTCCTTTTAGTAGAGCACCGGAGCAAAGCATTAACACTCCATGAACACATGTGATCCTCACATCAAAGCCATTCCCTCCGGTTATCCCGATTTTTGTCACTTCGGGGCCATTGGTTTCGGACAATAACGTGTGTATACAACTTGCAGGTAAGACCATAAACAATACTATCATAATGAATCAATAACATGTTCAGATCTGAAATCATGGCACTCGGGCCCTAGTGACAAGCATTAAGCATAACAAGTCGCAACAAAGTCATAAAGCACTAATAGAAGATACTAGGCACCATGCCCTAACAATCTGATGCCATTACATGAACGATCTCATCCAATCCCTACCATCCCCATAGCCTACATCGGGGGATTACTCACTCATAGATGGGGGAAACATGGATGGTTGATGGAGAAGCGATGGTGACGATGATGGCGATGATCTCATCCAATTCCCTGTCCCGGCAGGGTGCCAGAACAAAGTTTCTGGTGCTATTTCGTGGAATCTGGTGGTGGTGGCGGAGCGGAACTCCTTCTGGAAAAACGTCGAACCCCCCTGAGTTTTTAGGTTAGAAGGCAACTGATAGGCGAAGAGGGAGACCGAGGGGGTGCAGGGTGGCGGACCACCACCCCTGATGCCAGTGGTGTGGCTTGGGCCCAGCCCCTCATCTCGATTCGCTCGGAGTCTTTTGGTGAAATAGGATTTTTGGCATATTTTCCAGGATTTTTCCTGATAGTTGATTTTCTGCACAAAAACTAAACACCAAGGCAATTCTGCTGAAAACAGCGTCAGTCCGTGTTAGTTGCATCCAAATCACACAAGTTTAGAGGAGAAACAATAGCAAAAATGTTCGGGAACTAGATACGTTTTGGACGTATCAACTCCCCCCAAGCTTAGCTTATTGCTTGTCCTCAAGCAATTCAGTTGAAAACTGAGTGCGATAAAAGAAACTTTCAGGAACACATTTGCTTCATATGATGTATATATTCTCAGCATGTGATCAACTACTTAGACAATTCATAATAAGGAGTATGCAACTAAGTTTACTTAATAGGCAATTGCAAGCTATGAATAGATTCCAACTCAAAAAATAATAAATAGCGTGAAGCATAAACATAAGCAACATTACAATGCTCATAACAAGGTATGATAGAGTGGTATCTCGCTTGCCTTTTTATTGTGAATGCCAAGGCACCTCTAAAGTTCGGGTGAAGACTAGAAGTAAAGATATCAAAGATACAAGAATCAAAGTCATAACACAAATAATCAAGTTTTGAGGCAAGCACATTACACTAAGAATGACAACTATGCTCTCAAGAAGGTGCTCATAGAATATGTGGAGACTCAACAAGGAAAACGAAAAAGGTTTTGAAAAGTTTGAAAGGCTTCCAAATGCTGAAAGTATGGTACTCATTAGCTTTGAGCTCTCATTGCCCCTATCATAAGCATCTTTAATATGGTTAAGGTGGAAGTGACACAACTAAGAGGATATGCTTGACAAGTTATATGCTAAAGTCTCATGCCCCTTACTTACGAGTACCGGACCTCATGCTACTCAACTTCAGTCACAATTAAGCACTTGTCATTGTAAGTACATATGTATCATAGAGACCCGCCAACGGGGTACCCCTTGCACATGATACAGGAGCTATCCCATAATCAAAATGACAAGGCAAGTAGACAATGAGCATCTCAGCGATTTTTTTATTTACTATGTGCATAGATTTTTATTGAGGATGCTTCATAGAATGCTCATTATGGTTATGATGCAAGTTTCCACCATGATTAGGCATGGCTTAGGCTAGCGGCCTAGGCGTTTCTCTAACACACATACAAACTCCATGATCTTACAAGTTCCACATTTATTTGACACCGCCGGGATCCATAAGCAAAAGAATCATGATATCAACGAGGTACTAAGTACTAGTGCAATGTTGAAAGCATTCCCCATGATACATGGTTCTGCTAACTTCAACTTATAAAGCGCAAGCATACACGCAACAAAGATGGACACAATGGTTCAGGTTTATTAAATGCAAGAAAATAAAGTGTGCCATCAAGTTCGTGAGAGCTTTACTAACTAACTTTCCCAAAACAAGCAGACATTTTATTCGGAAGAAAACAAGGCATATTGAATATGCACGGAAATAGCAAATGATGCTAATAGGTAGGTGTGGTGGACACTTTTGGCAATCTTTGGTTTTAGGGAATTGGAAACACAAGTAGAGTATACTCAGTGTAAGTGAAGGCTAGCAATTAGAGAGGGAGCAACAAACGAGAGAGCAATAGCTATCATAATCATGCTTGTAACAAAACAGGACTAATCATGGTATGAAAGTGATTCAAGACCCTCAAGGCAAAATAATTCATTGAGGCTTAACTGATTATTTCAGTCATATGCATGCATGAGCATGTGCAAAGTCAATTCAAATGAAACATTCAGAGGAGGATACCACGGTGTCATACCAAGTTATGATTAGAGTAATGCAAGCAAACATTCATAAGACATGCTACAAACTATTAGCAAGCTGGAACTAATCATATGAAAGCAAGAACTACTAAGCATCCATAAATAAAATACACCCTACACGAACAGGCTAAGCATGCCCACAATGATGAGTATATGTACAAAAATGAAAACAAAATAGAGTTCGTTACCAGCCTCTTACCACACCTCAAGTTGTCATTAATCTTCATTATTGCCCTTCACTTGTGTGGCTTGAATAATAATATGAAACCAAATCCCACTGCGATGTTGAACCCTGCAACAAACTCACAAAACCAAAGAAGAACAACAAATATTTTTGGTGTTTTCGATTTTTAAAACAAGAACCAAAAAGGAAGAACAAGCAAAGCAAAATCTTTTTGGGGTTTTCAAATAGTTCAAACAAAGCAAAAAGGGAAAAACAAACCAAGGCAAAAAGAAAAAGAAACAAACCAAAGAGAAACAACAGAAATATTTTTGGTATTTTTGTGTTTTAGAAAGCAAAAGCAAAGAAAGAACAAAAGCTAAAAAGAGAACAAAACATGAATATACAAAGTACCAACACAAAATGATATGGAGATGAGTGCGATGTCGGCGTACCTCCCCCCAAGCTTAGGATTTTGGCCTAAGTGGGTGTCAATCCATATACGGGTAAGGGTTCCAAGCAGGCGGGTCATTGTAAGAATGATCGTAGTTGGGCCCGTGGGACGAAGAAGAAGCTCCCCAATCATAAGTAGGTTGCTTATATGAAGACTCCCCCTCATTCGAGGGCTGGACCGAATCATCTGTGACCTCCCTTCTAGTATCCTAATCCTATTGGGAGAGCTCTCCCAAGTACGTATCAAGCTCCTCCTCTGTGAGGGACCATCCTACCCTGTTATCCAGTTTAAACAAAACAGGTGCAGGCAAAAGGACAACACACTCGGACTTGCTCTTTCTCCAACCAGCTTTGAGAAAGGTTATTTCATAAGACAACTCACTCAAACTAGCCCACGAAGAAACAAATTTATGCTGTATCATGGAATTAAGATCAAGCCTTTCTATGGGAAACTGTAGGTCTATATGATGAGGCACTAAACCATGAAATGCTAGTAAATGAGAAGCAATGAGGCCCCCAAAAATTCCACCTTTCTCGCAGTTAGTAGCAAGACGAAAAGCTATCAAAGCACCCAAGTTATAAGACTTATCTTGTTTAAGAGCAGCAGAGATGAATGCTAGATCATATGAAGATAACTTATTGGCAGTTTTCCTAGCAAGAATACACTTGGCAATAAAGTAGGCAAAGTAGCGAATGGAGGGGAGATGAATGTTATGGATTTTCCCGCTCTCCTTCGAGAAGCTGCTCCCTTGGCAAATTTCTGCGTACAAATCCATGAGTGGTGTAGGTCGCTCCTTAATCCTTCCACATGATCCCCAATGAGGTACCTTAATAGCTGCACAAAAGTCATCAAGAGAGAGGTCGGCAGCTATATTGTAAATTTTGTAATGGACCATAGGGTTAGGCAAAGAGTGACTAAATCGAAAGTCCTACACTACATACATGGTTAGCTTCACAAATTGACAAGGTTCATCTTCCAAAAAGTGCTCCAATCCTGCATTAGAAACCAAAGTGTGGAAATCCTGGAGAATTCCTGTAGCTCTCATGAACCGAGAGCATGGATAAATGGAAGGAAAAACTTCCTCCTCCCAGTGAACCTTCATAACCTCAGGCACCCATAGTTCATGTTGGTTTAGTTGATGCTCATTCATCTTCTATTCTGAAATTTAAACATCTATTAAATAAGTGATTGCAAAGTGAATATATAATGAAGGGCACTATTCATAGGGGCTTGTAAGAGGCCTAAACATACATCAAAACTATATCTCTAAGCATCAAACAAGATTACAAGCTCTCATAACCTGTCACCTACAGTAGCAAAATACTCAGGATATAAACCACTAAACACAAATCTACTTGGACAAGTAGAGGAGTCACATACCGGAGAACAAATGCTTCAAATTTCAGCAACAAAGATGGGCTGAGCAAGGAGATCGAAAAATCAAGGGCAAGCACAGCAAGAACGTGATTTTGAGCAATAGACTGGTGTTTGCTCGGGAGAGAGAAGAAAGTGGCAAGTGAGAGAGTGAGTGGAGGGCCAGGGGTGGCCCACACCATGGGAAGGCGTGCCCTTGGGCTACCCGCGCCACCAGGTGGTGTGCCTACCTGGTGGGCCCCCCTGGTACCTTCCAGGCACTACTCTGCCCCTTTTTTCACGTAAAAATTTAATATGAATTTTCTGGAATTTTTCGAGACACTTTATTTTTAGGCAATGTTCAGGCATAGATGAATGATTTTCTGACAGAAATAATTTTTTTTTGAATGATGCAAAGACAAAGCAAGGCTAGAACTATAGAAGTTCCAAGACACTCTAACATGCAAGCAACTAACAACGGAAAAGAAAACTAAATGAAAGCAAAAACTAAATGGATAGAATAGAAGTAAGCGGAGATAATCATGGTGAAAACATTGTTTTGTTCAATGAAATCCTTTTGTTAACAAGGTTGATCAGGTCTTGTTACCAAAACAATTTTATATGAAACAAAACTTTGTATTCCACTAATGATTATGTTAGCTCAACCTTGATAGCAATGGTCCCAATCATAATAGTTTCAAAATTTTCTCGTGGTATGGGATAATATATTTCTCCAACTTGAATGCCCTCAACATGTTCAATTGAATTCAAACCATAAGTCCTATCAATCTTCTTGGGGAAATAGACAGTATGTTCCTTGTCATTAACATTGAAAGTCACCTTTCCTTGATTACAATTAATAACAGCTCCTGCAGTATTAAGAAAAGGTCTCCCAAGAATAAGACATATTATCATCTTCAGGCATTTCAAGCACAACAAAATCAGTTAATATCAGGCAATTATGAGCCACTTGAACAGGTACATCCTCACATATACAAACATGAATAGTGGTAGATTTATCAGCCATTTGGAAAGAAATATCAGTTGGTATTAATTTTTCCAATTGAAGTCTCTTATAGAGAGAGAAAGGCATAACACTAACTCCAGCTCCCAAATCACACAAAGCAGTTCTAACATAACTATTCTTAATAGAGCAAGGAATAGTTGGAATCCCTGGGTCTCCAAGTTTCTTTGGAACCTTACCATTAAAGGAATAATTAGCAAGCAAAGTAGAAATTTCTTCATTAGGGATCTTCCTTTTATTCGAGACAATATCCTTCATATACTTTGAATAAGGAGGCAATTTAATAGCATCAGTCAAAGGAATTTGCAGGAATAAAGGTTTCATCCACTCACAAAACTTATTATAGTGTTCATCTTCCTTTGACTTGTGTTTCTTATCAGGGAAAGGCATAGGTTTTTGGACCCAAGGCTCTCTTTCACTACCATGTTTCTTAGCAATAAAATCTTCTTTAGTGTATTTAGTATTCTTAGTGTGTTTTTTAGGTTCTTCTTCAACTTTTTATTCATTAGGAACATCATTTTCTTCATTACCACTTTCAGTTTTAGCATCAGAGATAGATATACTATTAGGATCTTTAGCAGGTTTAGAGGGTTCTACAATAGTTTTATGTTTCTTTTTTCTTTTCTGACGAGTAGAACCACCATTTTCAACTTGTTAAGAATCCTGCTCAATTCTTTTGGGATGCCCCTCAGGATATAGAGGATCCTGGGTAGCAGCACCACTTCTAGTTCTAATTTCATAAGCATGTTTTTCTTTAGCAGCGTTAACTAGCAAGTCTTTTTGCACTTTAATGAGTTGATCTATTTGAGTTTGAACCATTTTAAAGTGTTTAACAATCATTTTAACATCATTAGAGGTTCTTTCCACAATATCTTTTAACTCAACAATAGCTCTAGTGTTTTCCATAAGATGATTTTGCACCCTTTTATTAAAATTATCTTGCTTAACAATGAAAATATCGAATTCTTCTAAGCATTGATCAGGAGGTTTAGAGTAAGGGATATCACCTTCATCAAAGTGTTGGAGAGAGTGTACCTCAATAGTGGATGATTTGGGAATTGGCTTACATAATTCTTCTATAGGAGGTAAATTCTTGACATCTGCAGCTTTAATTCCCTTCTCCTTAAGACATTTCTTAGCTTCCTTCATCACTTCATCATTTAATTCAATAACTCCCCTCTTCTTTGATGTTGGAATAGGCACAGGAATAGTTGGTTCAGGTATAATTATTTCAGGTATAGCTGGTTCAGGAGGAGTCCAGTCTTCATAATTCTTGCTTATTTTAGCCATTAATTCCTCAACTTCCTTGGGAGTCCTATTCCTGAAAACACAATCAACACAACTATCTAGGTATGTCCTAGATTCTTCAGTTAGTCCATTATAAAATATATCAAGAAGCTCATTCTTAGGTAATGGACTTCTGACCTGTGCATGAATCAAAGCACAAAACATTGCCCATGATTCAGGCAATATCTCTTTTTCTCCCTATTTAAAATCAAAAAGTTCCTGCAAAATAGCATGTCTAGCACTTGGAGGAAAATATTTCTGCAGGAAAGTACTAATCAAGCAATCAGGGCTATCAATAGATCCAGGAGGTAAATTACTAAACCAAGTTTTAGCTTCTCCTTTTAATGAAAAGGGGAAATCTTAGCAACAAAGTAAGTACGCATCTTAATATCATCAGAAAACATGCCACTCATGGTAGAAAACTCAGTCATATGTGCTACCACACTTTCATTCTTAGTCCCACAAAAAGGTTCTTTCTCAACAATAGCTATGTAAGATAGATGAAGAGAGAAATCATAATCTTCATCTTTAATGTTTATGGGAGAAGCATCAAACTTAGCAATAGGAGACAATTTGGGTCTAATAGTATGCCTCTCAAGGATACTCTTAGCAGCGCTCCTATCATGGGTGTTTTTACATTCTTTAATAAATTCATCGGTCATCTCAACATAACCATCTTCAATATCATAACTCTCACTAGACTCAGGTGAACTAACAGGTGTAGTAGTGTCTTCATTAGGAGTTTCAGTATTTCCAGCTATAGTTCTAGCAATCGTAGCATCTAGGAAAGGACCTAATGAACCACTCTTATCAAGCACCATAGAAGCAGCATCATAAGTATCAGAAGTTTCAGATTCAACAGTAGTAGAAGTGTGTGTAGCATGTGTATGTGGTGGTGTAACGAGCTTACTCATAACAGATGGTGAATCAAGAGCAACAGAGGTGTTCAGAACCATACCTCTTCTTGTAGTGGATGGTAAAATAGGAACCTTGCCATCACGAGACTTACCCATGATGGATGGATAACAGCGAACAATAGAGAATCCAAGTGAACTTAATAAATAAAGCTATGCTCCTCAGAAACGGCGCCAGAAAATAGTCTTGATGACCCATAAGTATAGGGGGTGTATCGTAGTATTTTCGAGGGAAGTGAAACCCAATTTATTGATTCGACACAAGGGGAGCCAAAGAATATTTATAAGCCTTAACAACTGAGTTGTCAATTCAGCTGCACCTGGAAACAATCTTGCTCACATCAGTTTATCATTAGCAATAGTTTTGTAGTAGCAATAGTAAAGTAGCAGCAGTAGTAAAGTAAAGACAATAGTAACAACAGTAGGATTCGAGTGCGGTAGGCATAGGGATGGATGGATGGGCATTGCATGGACAAGACAACTCATATAGCAATCAGAACATAGGGCAATTGCAAATAAATAAGATAAAGCATCCAAGTACTAGATAATCCTAGGCATGTGTCCCATATATAGTCATACGTGCTCGCAATGAGAACTTGCACAACATCTTTTGTCCTGCCAGCCCGTTTGCAGCGGGGCCTCAAGGGAACTACTGTCAATTAAGGTGCTCCTTTTAATAGAGCACCGAAGCAAAGCATTCACACTCCCTGAACACATGTGATCCTCACATCAAAGCCATTCCCTCCGGTTATCCCGATTTTTGTCACTTCGGGGCCATTGGTTCCGGACAATAACGTGTGTATACAACTTGCAGGTAAGACCATAAACAATACTATCATAATGAATCAATAACATGTTCAGATCTGAAATCATGGCACTCGGGCCCTAGTGACAAGCATTAAGCATAACAAGTCGCAACAAAGTCATAAAGCACTAATAGAAGATACTAGGCACCATGCCCTAACAATCTGATGCCATTACATGAACGATCTCATCCAATCCCTACCATCCCCATAGCCTACATCGGGGGATTACTCACTCATAGATGGGGGAAACATGGATGGTTGATGGAGAAGCGATGGTGACGATGATGGCGATGATCTCATCCAATTCCCTGTCCCGGCAGGGTGCCAGAACGAAGTTTCTGGTGCAATTTTGTGGAATCTAGTGGTGGTGGCGGAGCGGAACTCCTTCTGGAAAAACATCGAACCTCCCTGAGTTTTTAGGTTAGAAGGCAACTTATAGTCGAAGAGGGAGACTGAGGGGGTGTCTGGGGCGGCCAGACCACACCCTGGCGTGGCCAGGCCTAGCCCGCACGGCCAGGTGGTGTGGCCTGGGCCTAGCCCCCCTCCGTCTCGTATTCTAGCTCCGGGCGTCTTCTGGTGAAATAGGATTTTTGTCATATTTTCCAGGATTTTTCCTGATAGTTGATTTTCTGCACAAAAACTAAACACCAAGGCAATTCTGCTGAAAATAGCGCCAGTCCGTGTTAGTTGCATCCAAATCACACAAAGTTTAGAGGAGAAACAATAGCAAAAGTGTTCGGGAAAGTAGATACGTTTTGGACGTATCACAGAGCCACAAGCTAAACTAGAGTGAAAAAACTAAGAGTGTTTTCCTTGCCACCAAAAGTGAGATGAGAGATGTGCGGAACAACCCATCCATCTTACACTATGTCTTCATTTGCAAGGGACTAGCGCAAGGAACTAATGAATTAACCAATGTTCCTCCATCTTTGATGATTGTTTTGCAAGAATTCAAAGATGTGTTCCCTGAAGAGCTCCCACATGGACTACCTCCTCTTTGCGGCATCGAACATTGCATTAATCTCATTCCTGACGTGTCGCTTACCACACGAACCCGAAGGAGACGAAGGAGATCGAATGTCAAATCAACCACCTCGTCTCCAAAGGTTTGATCCAAGTTAGCACTAGTCCAAGTGTAGTGCCCGTGATTTTTGTTCCAAAATCGAATGATACGTTATGGGTATGCGTGGACTATCGTCCAATCAATGCAATCACCATGCATTATCGACATCCTATACCGCGTCTGGATGACATGCTTGATGAATTGTGTGGAGCCCCTATTTTTTTGAAAATTGATCTTCGTAGTGGTTACCATCAAATACGCATGGCTGAAGGTGATGAGTGGAAAACCGCATTCAAGAACAAACTTGGTCTCTATGAATGGTTGGTTATGCCCTTTGTCTTGTCTAATGCCCCATCCACCTTCATGTTCCTCATGAATCATATTTTGCGTTCTCTCATTGGCAAGAGTGTCGTTGTCTATTTCGATGATATACTTGTTTATAATAAGTCACTTGAGGACCATGTTAAACATGTCAAGGAAGTTTTGCAAATCCTTCGACATGAAAAGCTATATACTAATCTTCCCAAGTGCACTTTTACTAAAGGCAAGTTAATTTTTCTTGGATTTGTCGTTTCTTCAAAGGGCATTGAAGTTGATGTTTCCAAGGTAAAGGACATACGAGATTGGCCCATCCCAACAAATGTGAGTGAACTCCGAAGTTTTCATGGGTTGGCCGGTTTCTATCGTTGCTTTGTGAAAGACTTTTCGACCATTGCTTGTCCTCTCAATGAATTGACCAAAAAGAATGTCACCTTCGTGTGGGGCAAGGCACAACAAAAAGCTTTTGATGAACTTAAAAAGAGGCTCACCGAAGCACCTCTCCTTGCGTTACCAGATTTGATATGGGGTGGCCCGATCTTCTTAGCAAGCACTTGTCGATGATGATGGTGGGTGATAGATAACTAGCATGTAGCTATGAACTCTCCCACTCGAACCCTGATGCCAATGCAACAACTCTCTAATCCTATGGAATATTCACAACACCACGCTCTTGCACACATAGCCATCGACCACGAACGGTAGTTTGCAATCTACTCATTCCCAATGGAACAATATATCACACTCAATTGCAGTAGATAATTCGATCACATGGTAATTTCAGAGGTTCTTAAAAGAATCAACTCCAAAATATTTTAACATGGTCTAAACCTAGCTAGTAGTGCGCCCCATCTATTTAAGAGTCTGGGGGCGGTGGCCTAAGCTTGGGACATCTTGGTCCCACCTAAGTAGGATACAAACCGACCCAAAGTTGGGTTCGGCTCAGGGTTCTGCCGTGGCAGACATTGGGCCTATTTCTGTGCCGTGGCAGCCTGCCGTGGCAGAAAAGGACTCTTTTTTTGTGCCACGGCAGCCTGCCATGGCAGGAAAACGCGTCGTTTCTCTGCCGTGGCAGAGATCCTGCCATGTGTTGATCTACTTCTTGGTATCTCCTTGCGCTTCCTCCCTCTCCTCCCTCGTGCATTCTTCATTGATCAACATGCCATGCTCCATATGCTTCAGCTCCTTGCTCTGTGCTACTCCTTCTTCTCCCATGTACTTGATCATACAATAGCACAAAGACTTAGGCAATATAAAGTTCTTATAAATGAAAACATCGTGGTAAACTAGGAATGAATTCACCTGATAGTCAGTATTGATTTGACTCAATATTTCTTTCCAGTTCAAGCAGTCAGAATCATCATAATCCATGTATATATCCTCATCATCCTCCCTTTCTTCATGAAAAGCCGCCCACGGCTTTGGGTAAGCTGAAAGTGGAAGAAACAAAAAGAACAACATGTACGCAAAGCATATGTATATATAACATGTTGTACTATTATTGTTCACATGAAAAGTATGTGCAATATACATCAATCAACTTAAATTGCAGGTATAAGTGAAGTACAAAGAATCATGATCATGGTGAAAAACAATTAAATAGATAGTCTTGTTCTTCAATATTAAATTCAGTTTTCTCAAAGAAGATCCATGATCAAATTTATGAACAAGATCAAACCAATTCAATATGTGTGAAAACCAAATTGATTCATGCCATGCTTCAACCGCGCTACTCTGATTATTATGAACATGATCATGTTGTCCAGTATGTAAGATGTAACTCAATTTGCAAATATCAAGGAAGTCTAAAGTAGTAACATAACTAGACAAAGACTTTTGGAACAAACACAACGAATATGAAAACTCGGGTTCTATTCTAGCAAAATTAGAACAATCCAACTTAGGTAAAATTACTTGTGTTGGTTGCAATATATCAATTAGACCAGATTGTATTTCCATAATATCTCGAACATGAACTATTGTCCCATAGCAAACATTTTGTGACACATTGCATATATGGCTGAAAAACCAACTTCCCCAAGCTTAGACGTTTCCATAGCATTAGTAACAAAGGTGTTCAAAAGATTCGTACTAATAATATTGCTATTAGCATGCAAAGAAAGTTCCATGGGTTTTTTAATTTTCTTTTCAGACAATTCAAGTTCTATCTTAGGAAAAATACTAAAAAGCTCTCTAATTTTTTTGTTGTTTTCCATTAAGCCTAACTAGTGAAAACAAGAAACAAAAAGACAAAATTGCAGAATCTAAAGGAAATAATTTCGAGCACTCACACCGGAGGATGCAAGTACCTTTTACCTTACCTCCCCGGCAACGGCGCCAGAAAATAGGTGTTTGCCGTGGGAGGTTCTTCTTCTTTAATCCTCCGGTGTGGATACCTTTTACCTTACCTCCCCGGCAATGGCGCCAGAAAATAGCTTGATGTCTACGCACTTCTATTCTTGTAGACAGTTGTTGGGCCTCCAAGTGCAGAGGTTTGTAGAACAGTGACAAGTTTTCCCTTAAGTGGATCACCAAGGTTTATCGAACTTAGGGAGGAAGTGGTCAAAGGTATCCCCTCTCAAGCAACCCTGCAATCAAGATACATGAAGTCTCTTATGTCCCCAACACATGCAATACACTTGTCAGGTGTTAGGAGCACTAGCTCGGCGAAGAGATAGTGAAATACAAGTGGTATGGATAATTATAAGTGGTAATGGTGATAGAAAATAACTTGATGGCGTGGAAAAGACTAAAATAAAACTGAAATAAAGATGGAAGCAAGAAAACATGTAACCGATCTAATAGCAAACGGTGTTTCGGTGCTTAGAAACAAGGCCTAGGGATCATACTTTCACTAGTGAACAGTCTCATATAAATATCTTCTCTTTATTATACTACTCTTAACTACTCTCTGGTTGGACACTCTAATCGATGGTAGGGCAATAACAACACACCTCAAAGTTCATCTTTCCCATCTAGAAACCCCACACTGTCACCTTGAGTACTAGATGAGTCCAACAAACACTACACTTTCATAAAGACATCCAACTCCAAATATAACTCATAACAAGTATTTGTAATGTCTAGCATAAGTGCCACCATGGTGTGCACACTATCAACTTCACACACATGGGGAGAGCAGAGATCTATTAAGCACTTGAGTAGCAAGGTAGATCTATAGATTACAAGCTCATGATCTCAATAAGATCATGCATAGAGAGAGAGATGAACACATAGATACCGGTAGAACCCGTAGCCTCGAGAGCGAACTACTCCCTCCTCATCATGGGAATCAGCAATGGTGATGGAGATGGTGGTGGAGATTGATGGAGATGGCTCCGGGGCACTTCCCCATCCCGGCAGGGTGCCGGAATAGAGACTTTCTGTCCCCCGAATCTCCCCTTCAGTGGTGGTGGCGCTGCGGAACTTTTCGTGGATTTTTGATTGACGATTTAGGATTTATGCATCGGGAGGCTTCTTATAGGAGAAGAGGCAAGCTCGGTGGGCGGCCAGGGGGCCCACACCACCTGGTGGCGCGGCCAGGCCTAGCCCACGCCACCACATGGTGTGGCCACCCTGTGGCCCCTCTCCATCTCGTCTTCTGGCTCCGTGAGTCTTCCGGTAAAATATCAACTTTGGCTTTTGTCCCATCCAATTCCGAGAATATTCATTTTCTGACTTCCTGGAACCAAAAACAGCAGAAAATAGGCAACTGGCACTGTGGCATCTTATTAATAGGTTAGTCCAAGAAATCATATGAAAAGTACTCCAAAGTGTGGACAAAACACAAGAAAGTAGATAAAACCAAACATGGAACATCAAAAATTATAGATACATTTGCAATGTATCAGAGCTCGTCGCCTTGGAGATGGTGGCACATGATGCCGTGTAGGTGGTGGCTCTTGATGCGTTGGAGGTGGATCATCGAAGTAGGTGGTGCCCTTTGGTGTGGCACGCTTGGCCTTGATGGTCATGGTTTCTTGATGATGCGCATCCTCTTGCTTGGTGTAGTTGTCTTCCATCTCCAAGCGGTGGAGGTATTCTTCATGTGTCATGGAAGAGCCCTCGAAGTTGGTGAAGTTCGCCATGTACTCCATGCTTGGTAAGGCATCGTCATTGTAGCACTTGAAGTCGGCCATGCTTGGGGAGTCGTTGTTGTTGTAGTACTCCATATCGCCCAAGAATGTGGAGCCATTGTCGGTGTAGTGCTCCATGTACTCCATGCATGAGGAGCCATTGTCGATGTAGATCTCCAAGTCTTCCATGCTCGAGGAGCCATAGTTGATGACGTGCATCATGTATTCCATGCATGTGGAGTCATCATACATGTAGTACTCTGGGTCCTCAAAGCATCCAGATCCATTGTTGGTGTAGTACTCCGTCATGTCCTCTATAATTGTGGAGTCGTAGTCATGGTGGCTCGTCATGGATTCTTCATAGATATCATCCTTGGTTTCGGAGTCCCTAGACATGATTCATAAGACCAAGTGGTGTATATGGAAGTGGTAGGGGGTTAGGGATGCAATGTCAAACCTTAGTTTACCTTGCAAGATAGTATCGTGCAAGTGGCCACACTTGAGAGCAATCAAAACCAAGTAAAATGAAGTTCGCGTGGAACACCAAAACCAACTAACCACTAAAAAATACACACACACAAAGCTTATGGTGGATGGGTATGGAAGGTGGCATGATGAGGATATATACATGGATTATGATGATTCTGACTGCTTGAACTGGAAAGAAATATTGAGTCAAATCAATAATGACTATCAGGTGAATTCATTCCTAGTTGACCATGATGTTTTCATTTATAATAACTTTATATTGCCTAAGTCTTTGTGCTATTGTATGATCAGGGAAATGGGAGAAGAGGCGTAGCACAGAGCGAGGAGCTGAAGCATATGGAGCATGGCATGTTGATCAATGAAGAATGCGCGAGGGAGGAGAGGGAGGAAGCGCGAGGAGCTACCAAGAGGAAGATCAACACATGGCAGGATCTCTGCCGCGGCAGAGCAACGGCGCGTTTTCCTGCCACGACACAAAACAAAGTCCTTTTCTGCCACGGCACAGAAATAGACCCAATGTCTGCCACGGCAGAACCCTGAGCCGAACCCAACTTTGGGCCGGTTTGTATCCTAGTTAGGTGGGACCAAGTCGTCCCAAGCTTAGGCCGCGGCCCCTAGACTCTTAAATAGATGGTGCACACTACTAGCTAGGTTTAGACCATGTTAAAATATTTTGGAGTTGATTCTTTTAAGAACCTCTAAAATTACCCAGTGATCGAATTATCTACTACAATTGAGTGTGATCTATTATTCCATTAGGAATTAGTAGATTGCAAACTACCATTCATGGTCGACAGCTACGTGCCCAAGAGCGTGGTGTTGTGAATATCTCAAAGGGTTCGAGAGCTGTTGCATTGGCATCAGGTTTTAACCGGGAGAGTTCATAGCTATAGTCTAGTTATCTATCATCCACCATCATCTCGACAAGTGCTTGCTGAGAAGATTAGGCCACCCCATATCATCTTGGTATCAGATTTTCTCGTTTACTCGGTGAGCATCCATAAATCCATCCATAGATTAGATCTTGTTTTAGTCCTATACAGAAAAAGCCTCACAAAAATAATCACCATAGCCTAGATTGCATTGCTTTCAAGTTTTAGTCGCTGATCATTCTATCTCGTAGATCCGATCTATAGTTTTGATCTGTAGGAGTCTAGGTTTTCGTTTAGATCTAGTTTTTGCTTTCATACATGTTCCCCATCTTTGTTTTCCGCCGCCACAAGTTCAGATATGAATCAAGCAAAGAGTCCTAGTTGTTTACTACTTGGCCATGTCGGAATTGAAAAACAAAATCATGCCAACTCTACCACGGCACAAAAACCGCCATTTTTTCTATCGCGAGTCCGTGTCTGCCACGGATCCGATTTCCTGTCGCTGCACGATTTCATGCTGTTTTTCTTCCGCGGCACGCGTTCTGCCGCGAGGTACAGATTCTCTGCCACGGCACAGTTTTTCCCCGTTTTTCGGCCACGGCAGCCATATAAAAAATTGTGAAATTTTGCAATTTTCCAAACCTTAGCTACAGCAATTCTATTTCATAAGTGTAGGAACTTTCCCATTGAGACTAGTTTCCGCTCTTACAGGCTGCTCGTAGGGTATTGGTACTGTTCTTTGTACTTTGGCCATGTGTGATATAAAAAAATAGGAAGAGAATATAGCAAAATAAAAAGCAAAAAAAGAGAAAAAAAGCTATACAAAAGAAAAAAAGAGAAAAAAGGAGAATTGAGCAAGAGGCCTAGTGATATCTTTGTGCACTGGTAGATTGAGCAATCTTGTGCCTGTTTTACTTTGAGCTTTGCTAGTGTCTCTCCAGCATAGTGCAACACCCTTCATAGTTGCATTGCCACGTTTATCTCCACGTGTGTGTTTCTTGGGTTTTGTACGATCAGCACTAGGACTTGTTTGCGGTGTAGATATGATACCATACCTACAGCTCCACCATAAATAACTTGTGTGCCTTGTGATCGTTCTCCATACCCTTGATATTCACTTCATCATATCAGTGCATAAGTCTTTGATTTCGTTTGGTAAAGCATCTCTATTCACTTTGGAACAGTAAGATCTACTTTCTTGTCAGTTGTGAGTGAGTTGTGAGTGTTCCACCAAGCAGATTTTGTTCTGTGCACTAACCTACTAATCATGTCTTCTAGTAGTGTTGATGTGATGCAGAAAAAGGATGCATATGATTATCCCTTTCCATTACAATCCTATTGTAGCAACACATTTTGGGAAGAGGAGTCAGGAGTGGTGCCTAATTTAGGTTTGTTCCACTTCATCACATAAATTAGTGGTAGACAAGCTGCTACTACCATTGATACTTGTTCTTCCATAAATTGGTTAGTGTTGAGGTTGTTGAAAAGCTACAATTATACACAAGTGCATTAAAAAACCATTTATGTTAGCAACTTCTGGTCATGCACTACCAGTTACTCAGATCACATATGTTCCAATCACCATTTATGGCCCTAGCAGGACGATTTCTTGTTTTATCATTCCTAGAGCATTTAACTCCTATCATATCATGTTGGGAACAAAGTGGTGTAATCAATTTCAGGTTGTGTTTGGTAGAGAGTGTTCTGATCCTTCGATCGTTTGGAATGATAAGCACACTTGGTTACCACGTACATGCATTAAGCAATTTTAGCAGATTAGGCATCAAAACGTATGTGCACCTGTAACCACCAACATTAAACCACACGTTGATCCTGTCATAGAAGAACCGAGAGTGAGAGTTGATGAGACAAATGAGGTTTCTATTAATGTAATCATCTCTACTCCTAGTGTTGTTTCTTGTGATATCCAGGTTGCTTTTGAAGAAAGGGAGCCGTCTATTTTACAACTTGTATCACTGGACTGTGCATTGTCACTTGTGGAGGATGTGTTAGTACCTACTACAACTGAGGAGATTGTTTATGACATTGGTACTGATTTTGAGCTACAGTCAACAAGCGCAACATATTGTGAGTCTATTCCTTTGTTGATGCCTCCTTGTGATTTGCCTTGCACTAATGTTTCAGCACCATGTGATAGTTTACCAAATTTTAATTTTGATCATATGGTACTGATTACACATAAAGAAATACTTGCTTGAATACCACCTGTTGATATTGTGTATTCCATCATGCTAAATGAAGCTATGAGTATGAGTTGTGCTATGGATAAGATTTCTGAAATTTCATGTCTAAATTCTAGCACATATTCTCCTTGTTTCACTTTCAATCTAATTGGTGAATATAGCATGGATGAAAATTTTCTTGTGGATCACATATGCATTACTTGAACCATGGATATTCATGCTTTTGTTTACCTTCCAAATTAAACTTGTTATGAGAAAACTAGTGATTAAAGCTCTCACGAACTTGATGGCACACTTTACTTTTCTTGCCGTTAATAAACTTGAACCATTGTATCGTCTATGTTGTATATGCTTGCACTTATTTGTTGGGAATTAGCAGAACCATGCTTTCATGGGGAACGCTTTCAACATTGCACTTGGTACTTGTACCAAGTTGATATCATGCTCTTTTCTATATGGATGTCGTCGGTGTGAAATAAAAGGGGAGCTTGTAAGTCCATGGAGTTATGTATATGTGTTAGAAAGCACTTTGGGCCTGGTCTAATCCATGCTAACATGGTGGAAATCTGCAGCGTAACCATAATGAGCTGTCCATGAAGCATTCTTCTTATAAAAAAAGAGTCCTATGTTGAGAAAAAGAGAAAAAGAGAAAAAAAAGAGATTAAGAAAAGAGGAAAGAGAGAAAAAGCACCATATTCCCATGGTAAATAAGAAGATTGCTGAGATGTTTGTTGTCTGCTTGCCTTGTCATTTTGATATGGGGATTCTTCCGTATCATCGGGCAAGGGGTACCCCGTTGGCGGTTCTCTATGATACACATGTACTTACAATGACAAGAACTTACCGGTGACTAAACTTGAGTAGCATGAGGAGCCCCTCAGATACAAGGGACATGAGATTTCTAACTTATACTTCGTCAAGCATGTACACCATAGTTTGTTCACTTTAACCTTAATCACTTCAAGATGCTTATGATAGGGGCAATGAGAGCTGAAAGCTATAAGTACCATAATTTTTGGAAGCTCTTTATGAAACTTGAATCTCTACTTCCTTCTATGAAGGCCTTTCTTCCACTTTTATATTGAGTCTCCACCTTCTATCTTTATGCACCTACTTTGATAGCATAGTGGCCATTCTTAGTTCTATGTGCACTGTCCCAAGACTTGTTGATTGATGCACAGCTTTGATAATGCTTGTTTTAAACTATTTGTATCTAGTCACTCTTATGAAATTTGAAGGTGTCCTATGTATTTATGTTTGCTACTCTATGAGGGACAAGTTGAATGCCACTATGCTATGTTTTCTTTATGTGAAACAAACAAACGTCTTGCAAAGCATTGTTATTCATGTTTGTTTGTGACTTTTCATGTTGCAACATAGTTGCTTTGTCTTATTGTTAGAACTTTATCTTTCATGCTATGTTGAAGTACTATGATCCCAGCTATCAATGTTTACAAATACTATGATCAAGTTTATGATGGTGCATGTGACCTAAAAAATTATTCTTTCTTTTTATCACTTACTTACTCGAGGACGAGCAGGAGTTAAGATTGGGGATGTTGATACATTGAAAATGTATCTATAATTTTTGATGTTCCATCCTTGGTTTTATCTACTTTCTTGTGTTTTGTCCATACTTTGGAGTACTTTTCATATGATTTCTTGGACTAACCTATTAACAAGAAGCCATAGTGCTAGTTGCCTGTTTTCGGTTGTTTTTGGTTCTAGGAAGTCAGAAAATGAATATTCTCAGAATTGGACGGGAAAAAAGCCAAAGTTGATATTTTACCGGAAGACTCACGGAGCCAGAAGACAAGACGGAGAGGGGCAACAGGGTGGCCACACCATGTGGTGGCGCGAGCTAGGCCTGGCCGCGCCACCAGGTGGTGTGGGCCCCCTGGCCGCCCACCGAGCTTGCCTCTTCGCCTATAAGAAGCCTCCCGATGCATAAACGCTAAATCGTCAATCAGAAATCCACGAAAAGTTCCACAGCACCGCCACCACCGAAGGGGAGATTTGGGGGATAGAAAGTCTCTGTTCCGGCACCCTGTCGGGACAGGGAAGTGCCCGTGGAGCCATCTCCATCAATCTTCACCACCATCTCCATCACCATTGCTGATTCCCATGATGAGGAGGGAGTAGTTCTCTCTCGAGGCTAAGGGTTCTACCGGTAGCTATGTGTTCATCTCTCTCTCTATGCATGATCTTATTGAGATCATGAGCTTGTAATCTATAGATCTACCTTGCTACTCAAGTGATTAATAGATCTCTGCTCTCCCCATGTGTGTGAAGTTGACAGTGTGCACACCATGGTGGCACTTAGGCTAGACATTACAAATACTTGTTATGAGTTATATTTGGAGTTGGATGTCTTTATGAAATTGTGTTGTTTGTTGGACTCATCTAGTACTCAAGGTGACAGTGTGGGGTTTCTAGATGGGAAAGATGAACTTTGAGGTGTGCTGTTATAGCCCTACCATCGATTAGAGTGTCCAACCAGAGAGTAGTTAAGAGTAGTATCATAAAGAGAAGATATTTATATGAGAGTGTTCACTAGTGAAAGTATGATCCCTAGGCCTTGTTTCTAAGCACTGAAACACCGTTTGCTATTAGATCTGTTACATGTTTGCTTGCTTCCATCTTTATTTCAGTTTTACTTTAGTCTTTTCCACGCCATCAAGTTATTTTCTATCACCATTACCACTTATAATTATCCATACCACTTGTATTTCACTATCTCTTCGCCGAACTAGTGCACCTATACACCTGATAAGTGTATTGGGTGTGTTGGGGACACAAGAGACTTCTTGTATCTTGATTGCAGGGTTGCTTGAGAGGGGATACCTTTGACCACTTCCTCCCTGAGTTCGATAAACCTTGGGTGATGCACTTAAGGGAAAACTTGCTGCTGTTCTACAAACCTCTGCAGTTGGAGGCCCAACAACTGTCTACAAGAATAGAAGTGCGTAGACAGCAAGCTCCATCACCTCCAAGCCATCAAGCGCCACCATCACCAAGGCGCCAAGCACCACCATCTCCAAGGCATCAAGCGCATCTACCTCCAAGGCCTCAATGCCACCTACTCCAAGAAGAGTGGTGCCCCAACATCATCTTCCAAAAGAGGCACCACGAAGCAAGAACCTTCGTCGACATACATCCCCTCATGATCATCGCCAACATCAAGAGGATACAAGATGTCGTTCAAGGCATCTTCTCCATGAAGATGGAGAATAGATGTTGAGAACCATCCATAATGCTCACCTAAGCTCAAGAAGGCACCACCATCACAAGAAGAGTGCCCAGGAAAAGGATCATCATCGCGAGAGTCATGTGGATGACCAAGTGCTTCACCAACATAAACCTTCGGCAAGGCACACCAACAACCTCCATCGACACAATCACCATAAGGCACCTTCCACTACTAGTGCCACCACTAAAATGGCACCAAGAGCAAGCCTTCTTCCATGCCATCAAGCTTCAATGCCAAAACTTCAAGTTCAAGATGAAGCATCCAACTACAAGAGCTTCTGTCGGGGCCCTGTCAACTGGGGTACTGGTACCTTTGATCTGGATTACAGATGTAGTATAGCTTCTTTTTCCCTAGTAGACCTAGGTTTATCGAATCCTTGGGAAGAAAAGCATAGTGAAGTTACTTTAACGGACCTTCGGGAGTTTTAGAATTCCTTTTGTGTTTTTACCGGACCAAGAGTTTGTGTCTTTTTGTTGTTGTCGATGATGGAGAGAGGGCCTAGGGCATTTGGTTTCACCTGTAGCTGTGCAAAACATCTGATGGGAATAAAAGATAGAAACAAAGTATGCATGTAATTGTTAGAGCAAGATAAATTATATGTGGGCAGTGCATCCATAATTGATATTGCCTCCGCAACTGCTTATAGCAATAACCTACTAGTCTCATCCATAGAAGAAAGAGAACTAATGATATGCATAGTGATGTCACTGTTAATCCCAAGTAAATCCCTCACATACAACCGTACTACCCTTTTTGTCACTAGGGTTCCCATCCTGCAGATTAGTCATTACTCATACTCCCTATACTTGGCTCAATCCTCGGGGTCTTGGGTACCTGACAAGTCCTTAGATTGAGGCAAGAGAGGATACAATAATCATCATCTCCTACAAACTAATACATGATCCCATCTATGATAAATAACATGCACAAAAAGCTACATGGCTAGGCCAAAGCCCTTAGCCCAAGGAGAATTACTCACACATAGAGATGAGATCAAAGATCATAAACATTGTAGTAGAAATCATGAGATTGATAGCAAATAGTCTTACAATGTCGCCAATCGAAGAAGAGACCTACTATTACAAGTGGTGGAATATGGCCATGGTGGTGGAGAGATTAGATCTAAGTCTATTCCTCCGGCGGCTCATTTGCCTCGAAAAAGGAAGATCTGGTCCACCCGCATTTCCTTGCAGCAGGGGGACCGAAGACCTCAGCGCAATGGGTATGACAGTTGTCGTTTGAGTGTTAAGGGGACAGTAGGCAGCGCCGGATGAAGACAAGCCGGGAAAAGGGGAGGCTAATTCACCAAATAGTGGAGGCGCGTCTAGGTCCAAGACATAGTCCACCAAAGGTAGTCTCGTAGACTAGCGCCTCGGGGGGCGGCACTATGGTGACCCTCCCCGTCCAAGGACCGAGGAAAGAGGCCCGACGCCGCCCTACATAAGGAGTTATTCTCCTACCTTGGAGGGGGACGATCCTAGAGATAAAAAACCCTAGACTTTCATCCTCCATTGTAACCATGCGAGGCACATGAGGAATACAACAAAGCAGGAGTAGGGGCTTTACCTCCTCACGAGGGTCCTGAACCTAGGTAAAAAACCGAGTGTCATCTCTTTGTCGTGTGCTTGCTCCTCCGCCATCGCCGTTGCAAAGTTTCCTCGAGACCGCATGTTCCGCCCCCTCACGAACCAAGGGATCATTGGACCCTGGTTCCTTCGCGGGACAAATATCCGCCATTTGGCGCGCCAGGTAGGGGCCTAAGGCGTTCTTTCAAGACCTTTGACAACATCGGCAGCATGTCGGCCAGCAATAAGACGCACCGAGCGAGCCCTCCATCGCACGGCAAGCAAGGCCCAGACGGAGCCGGGCCCGCAACACACCGCCTCCAAGCATGTTCCGTGGACGGAGGACGAGGGGGGCTCCTCCTACCGCCCGTCCCGGGAACACGCTCCCTCCTCGCACAGTGTCGCATCGCTCTCCCGCACCGCATTGTCCCGCAGCCACCCCGAGAGCTCACCCCAGAGGCTGCCAAGCGCATGGTGTGCGAGCTCCTGGACCACCTACCGGTGGAGCAGGGTCAGGAGAGGTGGCGCGACCGGATTGCCGAACTCCTTGATGCCACCAACCTCTCCCCTAAGGGCCCGGGGGCTCGTCATGAAGGCGGGGAGCTGGGGGCTCACTCCCGGCCCGCCGACGTGGAGAGGTGACCAAGCTAGACAATGCCACTCCACCGCCCAGGAACAACTGCCAGATCATCTCACCTCCCACAGCCACGGCGCCACTACGCGAGCACGAGGACCGCCTCGCTGAGGAAATCGCGATCGTAGGGCAGCAGAACCGTGTGGCTCTCACCAACGGCAAGGCAGTCCAGGCCAACGGCTGCCTCGCCTTCACCAAGAGCCTCCACCGCGTGGTCTGGCCCCACAAGTTCCTCCAGGAGACGCCGGTGCGCTAAGACGGCACGACCAACTCGTGTGAGTACCTCTAGCTCTACATCATGGGTGTCGGGTGGCGGGAGGAGACGACCGAGTGATGGCAAACTGGTTCCCCCTAAGCCTGAAGGATACGGCCAATACCTGGTTGATGAACCTCCCCGAAGAGTCGATCGACTTATGGGCGGAGCTCAGCTCCCTCTTCATCTCCAACTTCAAGGGAACCTACGAGTGCCTGCTCACCTACAACGACCTCCGCCAGATATGCCAATAGCCTAGAGAGACCCTCTTCAAGTTCCTGCAGAGGTTCAGCCGAGTCCGCACCAAGATCCCCAAAATCTCAGACTCCAACATCATCACCGCTTTCTCCGAGGGCATGAAGGATGTCAAGATGAGGGAAAATATCAGGATCCGGGGTGAGAGCCTCACCATTGCTGCCGAGCTCTTCGTCATGGCCGAGAAGTGTGCTAAGGCAGAGGCAGGGTGGATGTTTGGCCTCGCCGAGGCGGAAACCACCCCTAAGGCCTCAGGATCATCCAAGGTCAAGGACAAGGACCCCAAGTGCAATACTGCCATCATCCTGGTAGCAGATCTAGATCGGAAGAGCCCTCGCGAGGGGACTACTAAAAGGGAGCGTGACGACAGCTCGTACTTCCATTTCCATAATAAGCTAGGTCACCCCACCGACGACTACTACCAGCTCAAGAAACTTTGTGACCTGCGTAGCAGCTAGAGGAAGGGGAGGCCAGGCGGCAAGTAAGGCGGCCAGAGTGGAGGAAACCGGGGAGGCGACCGCTGGAAAAAAACACTCCGGCGGGCACGATGCGCCTCTAGCAGACCATCAAGCCAACGCCGCGTAACAGCACCCGCACCCCCTAAGAGAAGGGACATTCTGAGGACCCCGAGGGCTACCAAGTGCCACAGGGTGCCATAGCCTGGATCCTTGGTGGCTCCCAAACCCCGACATCCAACCGGCACTTCAAGCTGCTCACTCATGAGATCGCGGCTGCTAGACCGGGAGTCTTCTCACCGAAGCTCAAGTGGTCCTAGTGTACCATCACCTTCAATGCTAGAGACCACCCCATCTCCACCAGGCCTATGGGCACTCTTCCCCTGATTTGCACTCCCACCATCAACAACATCGCGGTTGCGAAGACCCTCATTGATGGAGGTGTGGGCCTAAATGTGATCTCCACCGAGACTTTTGCCAGTTGCAGGTGCCATACGATAGGCTACCGCCGACCATGTCGTTCTCTGGGGTGACCAACGGATCCACCATACCTATCGGGCAGGTGTGCCTCTCTGTCATGTTCGGGATGCGCGACAACTACCGCACTGAGCTCATCGACTTTGATGTGGCACACATCAACCTCCCGTACAACGTCATCCTCGGCTACCCCGCGCTGGCCAAGTTCATAGCCACCACTCACACCTACAACATGATCAAGATGCCTGGCAGCAGCGGTGGAGTCAACACATTCCGTTGCGACGAAGTGGAAGCCTTACGCTCCCTGGAGCATGCCTACAAGACTGCTTCCGCCACCTACCCTGAGGATGTGGACGCCCTAGACTACATCGAAGGTTCCACTAGGAGGAAGCAGATGATGGCCCAGGAGAACGCCATGGCAAAGAGAGCAACAGCCGCTCTATTCCCGCCTTGTGAGGCACAGGACATGGCTAGCGCTCACGACCTCAAGAGGAACCCGGGGTACCCCTGGTCCACCCTCACGAGGGATGAGGAGCCTCCCGAGGACAGTGACGACATGGGGGATCCGGACTTCCCCATGGACTTTACCCAGTGCGCGTACAACACTAACTGCTTGCACGGTGGCAACTGAGCGGCCGATGAGCCAATGGACCAGGCTGCTGGAAGGTGGACAAACCTCTCTGGATGGCGTGCCTGACTCCATGACTTTTTTGAAGGTGAACCCTGAAAAACCCTTCATTCCTTATGGTTTCACCTCTCGATAAGACCCCGTGTAAGCCACGATGGCATTGTAATAAGCCTGCACTGCTGGTGCTCCTTTGGATCTTGTGTTGTGCGCATGCTTGGCTATTTGGTTTTCCCCGAAAAAGCATTTCTCTAAAAAACCACGCCACCAGATTTCCCTCACACACCCTGCGCGAGCGGGGGCTGGGGACGGTACCTTCCATCGGGCCGGTCCCTGTCAGCATCAGAGCCTAAGGTGCCGAGCTCTGAACTCATGGGACAGTCCCGGCCATGAGTTACCTTGTCCACGGTCCCTGGTGCTTGAGATCCTCGTGCAGTACGTGTGTGGGCCTCTAGCGGTGCATGCTTTTCCCTACAACCCTCTCCTGGTAAGGTCTACGGGGCACCTCGTCGGGACCTAAAGTGTCAAGCTCTGAACTCACAGCCCGTTCCTCGGCAGTGAGTTACCCCACCCATGGTTCCTGACCTAGTTTATCCTCACGACGGCTCGTGAGGCACTGCCCCTCCGCGGCCTAAGGTCATCAGCACCTAAAGTGTCAAGATTTGAACTCACGGCCCGCTCCTCGGTCGTGAGTTACCTCACCCACGGTTCCTGGCCCAGTTTATCCCCACGATGGCTCGTGAGGCCCTGCCCCTCCGCGGCCTAAGATTTTTAGGACCTAAACTGTCGAGCTCTGAAATCGCGGCCAGTTCCTCGGCCATGATTTCCCTCACCCATGGTTCCTAACCCAGTCTATCCTCGCGACGGCTTGTGAGGCATTGCCCCTCTGCGGCCTGAGCTCGTCAGGATCTAAAGCGCAGGTCTCTGAGCCCACGGCCTGCCTCGCGGCTGCGAGCCACCTTGCCTATGGTTTCCAACCCCTACGAAACCAAAAACCTCCTGTGCTACATTCGACGGCCTTCTCCTCGAGAGATTCGAAGCGTATCTCATGCGGCACTCACCCCTCGAGAGACCAGGGAGTCACAGGGCCTAATGTGCTGAGCCCGAAACTTATAGCCCGATGGCACTGTCGAGCACCTCACCCATAGCTCTTAGTTCCCGAACGACTGGTCCTAGGGGCATACGAAGGCTCCCCACGGGCCACCGTCTAGGAACGCCCGGAAGACACCAGCCCCTAGTGCCACCCCTGGAGGTTTCACCGTGGGACGCGTCGGTCCTGTCGGTAGCCCCTGCTGCACCGGATCAGCCCCGCGCCATGAACATCAAAACTCCAAGCATCATAGAAAAACATGCAAAGGGAGAAATTACAAGCATGAAGATCCACTTACAGGCATCAACGCCAAGTCTCCCCTACACGCCCAAAAGGAGATGTAGAAAGTACAGAGGCCCGCAGACAAACTTCTAATAACCTCCATTACGAACCTGACCACGAGACACAAAACCAGAAGAGGTCACAACTCCTGCACTAACGAGGGTGAATAAGCTTTAGTGACGACACCACAGCCGAGTTCCCAACTCCCTGATATCTTTAGAGGTGGCAGGGATATTCCACGTGGCACGACATGGGGTCATACACCACCACCGTGAAGCCCTTCTCAGCGTCGTGGCGGAACCTCAGCACCGAGCCGTGCTCGATCTCATGGTCGCGGATGAATCTCTTCTAGCCCGGGGCGAGGTACACCTCCCTAGGCATAGGGATCTCGAGCTCCACGTCCCAACAATCGCCGCCCCCTAAGTGCCTCAAAGGCATGGACTACTGGATATGGGCCCCCGAGGTATGAGGGAAGCACGACGGAAGCCATACCTTCATAGACCAGTTGTTGTCCTTCAAGACCAGGATGAAGTCGGTGACCGCCTTGGGCTCGCTGACACCCTCGACTTCCACTCCCGATCGAGGCAAGGCATGGCCTGGGTCAATGTTCAGACCGAATCGATGGTGCTGGCACCCACAACCCATGCATACTCGTCCGTGCCTCCCATGAGTGCCCCTCCCATCCCCCGGAGCGACTGGGGTAGAGGTCCTTCCCGGGGACGCACGCCAGTCGCTGCCTCACGACCACCCTCGTCCTCGCTTTGCCAATGGGCTCTCCTCCGCTGCCGCCACCACGGATTTTCCCTTCTCAGTGGCTGAGAGTCGCTTGGGCGCCATGGAGGTGTGGATCCTCATGTGAGCGTGCCGTAGAAAATAAGGGGAACAAAGGTGGAGAGTGAGAGCTCACACGTTCGCACCTTAGTATAAAAGGGGGTCAGAAAGGACGTATTGCCGCCCCAGGCACGGGATATAACTGCAAAGGTCCCACGCGCTATCATGTCGCGGGAGAAACTCTCGCAGCGGGAGCAACACGCTCGATCCTAGCGGTTAATAGCCCGTGGGTGCCTCGAATCTACGGTCAAGGCAAAGGCATGGCAAGGTCATGATTTCGTGGTCAGGCGCCGGGGCCCGCTGAAAGGATACAGATGTCGCCTAGAGGGGGGGTGAATAGGCGGTTTAAAAACTTTTCCGAGTTGAGCTTAACAAAGGCGGAATTAAACTAGCGTTTACTTTATCAAGCACAAAACCTAGAACAACTAGGGTTCACCTATGTGCACCAACGACTTATGCTAAGCAAGACAACCAACTATGTGATAGCAAGATATAGACTTCAAGCACGAAGGCTATCACAAAGTAAGGTGCATAAGTAAGATCTCGGGTATAGAGATAACCGAGGCACGCGGAGACGACGATTATTACCGAGTTCCTCCCAACAATGGAGTAAGTCTCGTTTGGAGAGGGGGTGGTATCAAACCACCAATGCCACAAAAGGCCTCCCTTATTCTCCGATGAATCTCACCCCAATGGGATCGATCCACCCTTCCACTATCGACAACCTTCGAGGTGGCAGCCGGCACCTTTACAACAAGTTCGAGACACACATCCACACCTTAATTGGAGGGTCCCGAATACAAGCAAGCTATCAATCAATCAAAGACAAGCTATTAAGAATAAATTCAAACCAAAAAAAGGCTTAGGGTTTCCAATGAAACCCTAGAGCAAGGGGCCCTCAAGTGAAAGAGGGGGAAATGAAGATCTCTCTTGGTGAAGCTGTAGATCAAGGCCTCCTCCTCTGATTCCCCAAAGATCAGCGATTTTGGGTGGTTGGATGAAGAGATCTTGGAGTTTTGGTGGCTCTAAAATGGGGTTCTTCAGTTTCTGGAACGAGCAGCTCGAGCTGGAAGAAGGGGTCGTCTATTTATAGCCCCCACAAATTCTGACTGTTTTCTGACCGTTGGAGAAAAGTCAGACCTGAGACTCCGTCCTGCACACCGGAGACTCCGGTCTACACCGGAGATTCCGTCCCATCTCCGGACCAGCCCTTCTGAGAGCCAAGTCGGAGGCTTGGACCGGAGACTCCGGTCCAACCACACCACAGACTCCGGTCGGAGGCTTGGACCGGAGACTCTGGTCAGTCTCTGGACCTTGCTCCGGACCACCAATCTGGCTGACCCAGGTCTTCAACTTTGATCCACCCCGAAGACTTGTGGGGAAACTCCGGACCACACCGGAGACTTTGTGTCTGCACACCAGAGACTCCGGTCTGAAAAACCTGCCAGAGACAAAACTGATGGAAACAACAAAACTATAACGATCATAACATTTGCATCCGGACTCCGATTAACCCGAAACCAATTTTGTTGGAAAGGGGGCGACAAGAGCTACCCAACAAAAAGGGAGAACATTTCATGTATTATGACGTGAGAACCTCTCTTGGTGATAAATCGAAAAAAAACCTCCAAGATCAAAAACGCAATAAGGTATAAGGGGAAATCCGTTTTTGATGAACTAGAGCTTGTTATGAATATTACCACAAGCTCTAGGATCTCACATGGATAAGATCCAAATAACAACCAAGAAAGATGATGCCAGGGATGCAAAGGTTTGAGCTCTCTCTCCGAAGGATATGATCAAGTTACTCACTCGAGAGCCCCTCTTGATAGAACGGTTATCTATCCTACAAACCGGTCTCGCCAACTAGCACCACGAGACCGGTAAGAAGGAAACCCTATCAAGACCATACCTTTGCCTTGCGCATATTCCACTTGAGCTTGATGATGACGATCTTCTCCACCTCAAGATGGAACACCATTTTTGATTGGTTGCGCTAGCTTGGGGAAGACTTGCAAATTGCTCCCCATACTCCACTATGGTAGAGCTTCTCTTTTGGGCATATCATCTTCCCATATCCATGATCACCATAGGATGGCAAGCTTCAAGCAAATGATCTCTTCGAGATGACTCATCTGGAACTTGCACATCATTTCTTCTTTCTTCATTATGTTGGTGTCTTGAAGGTACATAAGAGATATCACTCCAACTTTATTCTTCCAGACACACTTGCTATAGGCCCAACTCTTAGTTGACCAATCTCTGAATCACTCATTGAAACCTTGGTCAACACTTGATCTTCTCTACTTTCTTCTTCTCCCAACCTTGAAGCCAACATGTGGTTCAAACATTGCCTATGGACAAATCCTACAAGTAAAACTCAATGCAAACATAAGTCCATAAAGATTGTCATTAATTACCAAAACCACACATGGGGGCACACATGCACTTTCACCCGCAAACCGTCCTAGGCTGCTTGCCCCTTTGATCCCTGCAAGGGACACGTGCAGGACAAATGCCTAGGGGCTACTGTCGGGGCCCTGACAACTAGGGTACCACGTCCCGACGGTTGGCGGCTCGCTGCACCTCGGTGTGCCGCACCCTCGCGAGCCTTCATCACCTCCAATGACGGGAGCGGCCGGGTCGGCCCTCGAGAGGGTCTCCCCTCATAAGGGAATGCCCTCCCAAGCAAAAGCGCCTGCAGAACCTCCTGAGGGAGCCTCAGAGCATGCCCTAGGCCCTTCGGCAAAACTGCTAAGCAATTAGTGGGCGGGCCAGGTCACGGCAATGGGCATGGTCACTGCACCCTCGCCCACAGGGATTTAGTTACTATCGTTAAAGGTTCTCTCGATCACAGAAGTCATCGTTGAATGTGTGGGAGTCAGTATGGATCTCCAGGTCCCACTTCTGATTATTGATTTGAGAGGGGTCTCGATCATGTATGCATTATTCGCGAATCGTAGGGTGACACACTTAAGGGTTGCCAAACACTATTTGGAGCAAATATGTTCTAGACGAAAGAATTGCAAAGCGCTGGAATTATTTCAATAGACACCGAAATTGTTTCGAGTGAAATTGCTGAAATTGGTTCTGCATGTGATATTCAAATGTTGTAGGGGGTTTTATGTGAATTTTTGTTAATTAAAGTAATTAACAAAATTCTGAATAAAATTAATAAAAGAGTTTTATTAAATGAGAGAGCATTAAATTTGGAGAAATTCAATGCATTTAAAGTGGAGACTTTAATAGAGAATGTGAAGGGGCATATTTATGTAGAGGGGTTACCACCACATGAATGAGGAAGGTGAAGGGGTACCCCCATGGGGTGCCGGCCATGGGGAGGGGCACCTCCCTCCTATAAAATGCCCCCTCTCACTCCTTCACACTCACACCTTCTCGTGAAGGATCTCTCCCCCCTCTAAAATTATTTCCCCATGGTCTCGGATTAGCGAGATACATATTCCCGGTGGCATTTCATCTGGAAGGAGTTGTTGCTTCTGCTGCATCGCTGGAGCGAGGAGGTGGAGGTTGTTCGGTGGCCTGAACATGTGTGCGAGGACGGATGTGCTGCTGATTTTCGGTGCTAGGACTTCCACACGATCTTGAGATCGACAAGCGTTTGACTATATCATCCACGAGTTCCATCTTGTTAACAAAGCTTTGTAGGTCTACGAGGGTAAGTTCTCTATGGATGTATATCCACCCGTTGCTTGTATCCAATAGATAGATCTTGGCGTATAATAGTTCCCATCGTAGGAATTTTTTTGTTTTCTATGCTACAAACCCAACAGTGGTATCAGAGCCTGATCTATGCGTAGATGCTTTGCACGGGTAGTACACATATGAGTATGTGGGCGATGATGATCATGTTATTTATTCTTTCATGTATTTTGGATATTGGTGGCATAGTGGTATGAAGCGGCCCGTACTAACTTTACATGTGCTCACACATGAGACCTATTCCATGCTTGACATGCAACTAGGTTTTGCATAAGTGGCTAGCGGGTGTCTGTCTCTCCTACTATAGTCAATAATTTGATTATCATCATTGTGGTTCCATGTTCGTAGGTAAGAACAGTTCTATCTTCGAAAGCCCTAAGCCACATAAAACTTGCAATTGATAAATTACAGGCGTCTAGTTTAGATCGTTGCTGGGCTGGTGTCATGATATGGTAATGTTGTAAGTTGATGTATACTTGATACTATTGCAACACACCTAACATGTAAGTTCCATAGACCTTGGCCTTACACACAAAGAAATGATAAAAATCATACCATGATGCACATGATGGTGATCAAGTGCAAGAACCATATCATTTCACTTCACACATTTGATGCTTGCATCTTATATTGCTTGTTTGGCGCTTTAGTAGCATTATAAGATGATCCCTCATTTAGATATCAAGATAAGATTCTCCCTTAAGTACGGACCGTTCTATGTTTTGCCGCTTCAAGACATCACATGATGATCGGGTGTACTTGAATCCACGATCATAAACGGGTGTAAGACAGTTTCACACATGCGAGTACTAAGGTTCTTACTTGGCGAGCCTAGCATGTACATACATGGCCTCGGAACACGGACCGAAAGGTTAAGCATGAGTCATATAGTTGATATGATGCCCATATAGATGCTCGCCTTTGAAGCTACACCGACTCACGTGATGATCGGACTTGTAGTGGATTTGGTTCATGTAATCACCAAAAAGACACGAGGGATGTTGTTTTTGAGTGGGAGTTCATTCATAATTTGATTAGTTGAACTCGATCTGTCATAAACTTGGTCTAAACTTTACAAATTCTATTGTAGATGGCACCACCTTCTTTTAATTTCAATGTGTTCATGGGGAAATAGAAACTTGCGGCAAATGGTAGCAACTTCACCAACTGGGCCATGAATTTGAGGATTCTCCTCACTACTGCACAAAAGCAATATGTTCTAGAAGCGCAACTAGCCCCCCACCAGCTCCTGATGCCCCTGACAAGGAAAAGAACGTCTATTTGATTCGTCAGGTGGATGACAACTTAGTTCATTGCGGCATACTGTATGGGCTAGAGCCAGAACTTCGAAAGCGTTTCGAAAACGGCAATGCCTTTGATACCATGGGTGAATTGAAAATGATTTTCGATACCCATGCTACCGTAGAGAGTTATAATGCTTTAGAAAAGTTCTTTAGCTGCATCAGGGAAGAGAACAACTCTATTAGTGAGCACGTACTCAAAATGTCTGGGTACGTCGATAAGCTTGTGTCTTTGGGAATAACGATTCCCATTGACTTATGCATACATCATGTTCTCCAATCTCTACCACCTAGCTACAAGAGCTTCGTGATGAACTATAACATGCAGGGCATGAAGAAGTCTCTCCCCGAGCTTTTGTCAATGCTTAAGACTGCAGAAGTGGAGATTAGGAAAGAACAGCAAGTGTTGATGATCAATAAGACCACCGGTTGGAAGAAAGACAAGAAGGGTAAACAGAAGGGAAAGAAGGACGGCAAATCTGTTGCCGCGCCTAAAAAAATCTTGAGCTGGCCCTAAGTCTGATACCTAGTGCTACTATTGTAAGGGGCTGGCCATTGGAAGCACAACTGCCCCAAGTATTTGGTGGACAAGAAGGCCGGTAAGGCAAACAAAGGTATATGTGATATACATGTTATTGATGTGTACTTGACTAGTACTCATAGTAGGACCTGGGTATTTGTAACATCCCAAAACTTTGATCAAAGTTAATCAAGATTCAAATCACCCAATTTAGGGTTAACAAAAACTTTTTATATTTAAAAAAAATTAAGCATGCATATGTGTGTTGCATTAATATGGAATTGTTTTGAATTGCCTTGTTTGTTGGTTCTAATGGTTGTAAAATGATTCTAAGGTGAATGCCACATCATCTAGATCATTCCCAAGCAAAATCCAAAGAAAAAGAAATCAGTTAGAATTAATGAAGGAAAATGGTCATTTTTGCCATTTTAATCCACTAGGTCACTTTAGGTGTTCCTAGAACTCAAAGTCCAACAGAAACATTTATGAATCTTTGCACCCCTTGCTAGTACAAGTAATGATCTACCAAGGCCCACATTGAAATCTTACAAAAACATTTAAACACTAATTTTAAATGGCATTTGAAAATGGAATCCATTTCATATGCATAGATCACACCTTTTCAAAAACCACTCAAATGAATTCCACTTGACCTTTCCAAACAGGCATAGAATCTCAAGCTTAAGTGGAGAACACTCAAAATTTTTGAATCCAAAATTAAAAACTTTTCTCCTTGCGGCCATTCTGTCAAACACATGGCAGGCACTAAACCAGAACTAGAGTAGCTTCACTGTTTCCATAGTGATCATCGACCAATTTGGTCTCCCACTTAATCCCCTATCCCCCTAGCATCTACCCCAGCCCAGACCAACTCCCCCTTCACCACTAGCAGCAGTGGCGCGCCGCCCAAATATGGTCGTCACCGGCCAAATGCGGGCAACGCTCCAGCGACCGCGCAACACCAATCCAGCATGCCCTAGCTCCACCAAACCCTACCGCCGCCCACGGTCCCTTCCCCGAGCGTTGCCAGCCCCTGGACCACCGAGGACAGCTCACGCCCACTGCCTCTGCACCGTGCCCAGCTCACGCTAGAGCACCATCCCCGATAAGTCCGCACAAGCCGCGCCTTGCCTTCAGCTCGTGTGTGCCGCTCCACCATAAACCTAGCACCTCCCCAGACACGCCCTCTTTCCGCCGCGCGACCAGCAGCCGCCGTGAAACGTGTCGAGCACCGCCTCTACCGCGTAGAGCACCAGCCTTTCCTGGCCGCATTCCACTGCCCCTAGCGTCACCATCATGCCATAGCTGACTGCCAGGAGGCAAGCCACCGTCTGCCTACCCTGCCCATGCCTCTAGCGCCCTGTATCGTCGTTGTCCCCTCGTCGAGCCTATATAAGGAGTCCTCCCCAACATCATTTCCTCACACCACTCAACTCCCCTCTCCCTCAGCACCACCTCACCCCATCGCCAGAGCTGCTCGAGCAGCCGTTTGCCAGAATTGCGTCGGAGTTCACCGCAGCAGAGGAGGAAGTGCCCCGTCGATTTTGTCCACCCTAGGAGCTGCCGCAACCTTGCCTGGGTCCGCCATCGTCTCCTTGTTCGATCGCCCACATTGCCACACTAGCTGGAACCCTGGTATGCCCCCACTGCAACCCCAACGAGCCGCTAGGGTTCCGTCTCGCCGGTGACCTGTACATCGTCGACGATGAGCCACAATCGTTGATCGTAGTTCTAATAGTGCGACCCACATCGCCCTGTACCGCTTTGCGTTTGAAGAGCCACTAACATGCGGGACCCCCATGTCAGCTGTTCTCTGTGCCGCGGAGTGAAACTGGGCTGGCCCGTTAGTGTTCCCGCCTTAGCCCGCAGATTCAAATTTAGATTTTTCTATTTAGACTTAATCTAGTTTCTGTCCACTAGTTTAAAAATCAATTCGAAAAGATTTACTAAACCAAATTGATTGCTTCCAATTTTTTTGGAAAGATAATTTCAATCTCTATCCAAGCCCGTTGGATTTAAATCAATTAGTGTTATAGATCACATATAACAAAAATAACAAGACAGAGACTTTTCCACGTTCAAACATTTTTCAAAAATCAACCATAACAGATTTTGAGTTGATTCCAACTCTCAAAAATCACATTTGACAATACCTATCTGAATATGGAATAATATTTAGGTTTGCATGCAGTGACTTTGGACTAGTACCAAAATAATGCTATATAGGCATTTCTAGTCACTTTAAATCATTAAATATTAATCTTAAACTTTATAAAATGTGATCCAACATTTAAATCCCATTCCCATGTATTAGAATATGTGCTGATGGCATGTGTCGACATGATCCCATATTTTAATTGGAGAATATTAAATCTTAACTAATTTCAATGATTAGAAATTACATTTCTCAAATAAAATAAATGAAACTAGTTCATTAAAGCTTGTGATGTTTGTGATGATACTAGATCATCAAATATGTGCCTTAGTGTGCTAACTAGACTAGTAAAGTATTGTTTGGTGATTGTGTATTCCCGTATGTATTTATAGACGATAATACCGACCAAGCCTATGAGGAGGAGGAGTTCTACCCCGAAGAAGAAGAGGAGAATTTCAACCACTACACCAATCAAGTCAAGCTAGAACTAAGCAAGTTAACACTTTCCCACTTAACTTGAGCAAAAGCATTAGGCATGATCTGGTTATACCTTTTTGATTTATACCAATCCCAAGTTTTACTTACAAGCTTTACTTTCTTTTACTTTACCAAAGTTCCTTACTTTGTTTATACATAGCATAAAGAGTATAAAACTTAGCCTAGCTAGTTAGACTTAGATGTCATTCTATGGCATGCGATTGAGATTAGCATCCCACCTTATTGAACACTCTTAACTTAGTGATTAGAGCTAAACCAAAAACTTGATCACTCTAGATGGGAATACTTGGTGAAAATGACTTGTGAAAACCTTGGAATGATGAGTCATTCTATTGAGATGTTTTGACATGTGTTGAGAAACACAAATGGTTTATGATGATGAAAATGTTGAGGCATGAGCCTTAGCCCTTTTATAAAAACTGATGGTTGGGTTCGGATGCGATACCATTCCAATTTTACCATACAACCACAATACCTGAATTGAGTAAGGCTTAGCCGGAAGTTTAAATGAATTAGTATTAGTTCCCTCACGGGAGAGGTTTGACCTAAGGCTACCTCTAAATGTTGTCCACCTATGCAGTGTCCAGGATGGCAGATGGCCATGGCTGGGAGGCCAAGCTCATAGGAGAGGTTCTTATACTAGAGTGTGTAAAGGAAAGGTTATGTTTGATTATCTGCATACTAAGTATGATGATTCAGGGTTATCCCTGACAGATGTATCGAATGTTGTGGTGAAAGTGTACCACCTCTGCAAAGTATCAAACTATCTGAATAGCCGCGTCCGCGGTTATGGACAGTTGGAGTGGCCATACTGTTCCGTTGTCAGATGTTTTCAAAATGACTTATGAAATGAATTGTGACATGACTTGACCACAACAGAGTTGTGACTATGAAAACTAAGTTCCCACTTAGGTGATTTCAAACTTTATTCTATCTTTCTTTGTTTCTGAACTCAGTTTAGGTTTCAAATTTAGCTTTGCAAATAAACTTAGAGTTTAGCATTCCTACTAGAACTACCTTACTTGTTAGTGATAGTTTGCGAGTACTTAAAGAGTACTCATGGATTTGTCCCTGGCTATTCCCGTGGCCAGACTATGAGGAGGACTATCCGGAAGAATGACAGCAGGACAGCTATGACAACTAGGATCATCTCCCATCATCAGCATTGCTTGTGACACTGAAGATGGAGCCCACCGCTATGCTATTTATTCCGCTACTTGTTTGTACTAAGACTGGATCCTGAGATCCTTTATTTGTGTAAGACCTTATTATGGTTTGTAATGGATGATGTACTGTGATATCCAATCTGTTATGTCTCAGAAAAATGGTAATCCTGGGATTGCGATGTATGGCATAACAGGCATCTAGGATTAAAAATCCGGGTGTTGACAAGTTGGTATGAGAGCCATCCTGACCATAGGAGACCCTAGTTAGAATGGACGTCCGAACAAAAACTTAGTTTCAAAAACGAAGAAGTGAGTATTTATGAAAACCTATTTCCTCTCTTACCCTTGGGATTCTTTCTCTCAAAAAAATACATGTTCCTCAAAAATTCTTACATTACTCCATAAAATTTGACACACTTGATCACCTCACTAACTTTCTCATCCTAAATTCTTATAGATGGAAGTTCAGTACTACAAGTTCTACCAGTCGGGCAACAGAGGCCAACTGATCTTCGAGAGGGATCTTGATGCACTATCTGAGTACCTTGAGCGTCCGCATCCGGAATTCTTCGGAGCTCAACTCAATGGTCCCCCAGGAGGAGATTTGCAATGGCTAGTAGTTGTTGATCTTCAAGGCAAGATGGAGGCACCACTCTCCGAGAAGATTCAATTCATCGTAAGAGAGAACAACTAGCTAGATGGATTAGCTAGGGAAATGCATGAAGCTCTCCCTCGTCTTTGCATACAGAATGTCAACTTGATCTAGGGAACTCACTTTGCTCACTATGCAAGGCGTGATTCTATGGGAATGCCTCTGGAGATGCCAAGTCACCCGGAGTTGAAGCGTCAAGTGGAGAACCTCGACTTCCTACTGTATGATAGACAGAAGGAATTGGACAATGCTAGAGAATTCGCCAACCACAACCTTGCCATTGCCGCCCAGAAGGCCCAGACTTTCTCCCTGCTCATCAAGGATCGTCAGTCACTTCGCCGTCAACGCGCAAAGAAGGATCGCACCATCGACCGTCTTCACAAGAAGGTGGCCGACCTCGAGAAGACCATCAAGGAGCAAGAAGCTCAACTTGCAGCAAAAGAAGAAGAAGAGGAAGGTGAAGACATCCAAGGGGATATTCACTCGTACCTCAGCAATGATGATGACTATATGGAGGATGATGCGATGGACTTCTACACTGATGATGAGTAGATGCACTAGAGCACTATCATAGGAGTGAGGAGTATCGGTCCCATTGTATCTTAGCTTGTAGAATGGTTCTTAAAACCATCTGTTTTCCCTTCATGTTGTGGTGTGTGTGTTTGTATCATGTGCTTTGCTTGAATGAATGAAAAGAAGTTAGTTGCAAAACCTGAGTCAAACTCAAAGTTTAGCTTGAAACCATAACCATTAACCTTAGAACTTTCCCTCTTACCCCATTATCTATCTCAATCTTTAGATGACTCGTGGAAACCAAGGAGGGAGCAGATCATCGCAGGACCCAATGCTGCAAATTCTGCAGACGCTCATTGCAGACCACGAAGCTAGTAGGGAAGAACGCCAAGCAAATCTAGCCACACTACAGCAGATTGCCTAGATGGCTCACAACAATCAGGGCCATGGAAATCAGGATCATCATGGATCCAAGCTCAAAAACTTCCAGAATACCAATCCCTCTATCTTTAGCAAGTCTGAAGACCTGTTGGATGCTGATGATTGGTTACAGACCATGGAGAATAACTTAGAAGTCGCAGGAGTGGATGCCAACGAGAAAGTTATGTTTGCCACCCACTATCTGGCAGGAGATGCAAGAGCATGGTGGAACATCACCCGCACGATGAACCACGGTCAAGTGATGACGTGGGAAGCTTTCAAAGTCAAGTTCAGCCACACCAATGTGCTGCAGGGTTTAGTCACCAGAATGAGAGATGAATTCAGAGAACTAAAGCAAGGCAGAACAACTGTAGTGGAGTACCGTGACATATTCTTGTCCCTCGCCAGGTATGCACCTGATGAGATCAACACGGAGGCCAAGAAGGAGAGATTCCTGAACGGACTGCATGATGAGATGCAGACGGTGCTAGTCAACATCCGTTTCGAGGATCTCGAAGAGCTAGTCAACTCTGCCATTCAGATGGAAGGGAAGATCAAGCAAGCGAATGACAACCGCAAACGTCGGATGATGCACCAAGCTGGATCCAACAGTCACCAGAAGTATCATCCCAACCCGTCTGCCGGATATGCCCCGAGGAACAATCGACCCCTAGTGTCTCGCCCAAGCTACCCCAACCGTAGCGGAGGAAATGTGAAGTCCGGAGGAAACAACAACAACCACCCCGGTAACTCCAGAAATTTCAACCGTGCAACGCCCAAGTCCAACAACAACAACAACAACAACAATACTGCACCTAGAACTAGAAGCAATGTCGTGCCCGTGGCAGCAAAAGACAAGTCTCAGATTACTTGTTTTGAGTGTGGAGTGAAGGGTCACTACTCAAATGAGTGTCCCAAAAATATTGCCGCCACTGCCAATGTGAATGCCCTAGCTCAACATCAGCGTCGTGTTTAGCCCGGAAGAAGATTCACCCTAGGTAACCCTCACAACCACAACGGCCTTCTCTTCCACATGAACGCCGAAGAAGCCCAAGAAGCGCCAGATGTAGTGCTGGGTATGTTTTCTGTCAACTCTGTTTTAGCAGGAGTGTTGTTTGATTCTGGAGCTTCGCACTCGTTTGTCACCGAAGAATTTGCATGCACTAGTAAGATTCACCCAACCAACTTGAAGCATGTTATGATAGTTCAAATACCCGGTTCAACCACAAAAGCTAGAAACTTTGCAAAACTAAACCTATCAGAATACATGGCATATATTTTTATGGCAATCTAATAGTACTTGGAACCAAAGGTTTGGAAGTAGTACTAGGAATGGATTGGATGTTGAAGCATAAGGGATTGATAGACTGTGCCAAGAAAGCCATCACAATGACCAGTAGCTCTAGAGTATCAGTAGAGCATATATATGAAACCTTGCCCCGTCAATTCAAGTGCAACAAGAGTCTAGCCCTACCCACCATAGACCAAGTCAAAGTAGTCTTTGAATACCCTGACGTATTCCCAGATGAATTGCCCGGTATACCCCCGGATCAGGATATCGAGTTCATTATTGAAAAAATTCCTGGAACCGGACCCATAGCTCAGAGACCCTATAGCATGAACCCCTCATAGTTAGTGGAACTGAAGAAGCAATTGGATGCTATGCTAGATAAAGGCTTGATTCAACCAAGCGCATCGCCATGAAGATCGCCCGTGTTGTTCATTGACAAGAAGGATGGAGGCGACCGTTTGTGCACAGATTACATGAAGCTGAATGATGTCACAATCAAGAACAAGTACCCCTTGCCCAAGATAGAAGATCTGTTTGATCAGTTGACTGGTGCCAGAGTGTTCTCTAAGATTAATCTTAGGACTGGTTATCATCAACTTAAGATTCATGCAACAGATATTCCAAAGTCCACCTTTACCACCAGATATGGATTATATGAGTATACGGTCATGTCCTTTGGATTAACCAATGCCCCCTCTTATTTCATGAATCTCATGAATAAGATCTTTATGAATTTTCTAGATAAGTTTGTCGTTGTGTATATCAACGATATTCTTATATATTCCAAGTCAGAGGAAGACCATGAGCAACATCTGAGAATCATCATTGAAACCCTTAGAGAGCATAAGTTGTATGCCAAGTTTAGCAAATGTGAGTTTTGGCTGAAAGAAGTAGGATTCCTCGGACATATTGTTTCTGCCGGAGGAGTCGCTGTTGATCCCGCCAAGATCAAAGATGTCAAAGAATGGGAAGCCCCAACCATTCAAACCCAAGTACGTGCATTTCTCGGATTAGCGGGATATTACTGCAAGTTCGTAGAAGGATTTTCGAGAATCGCAAGACCCATGACCCAATTGTTGAAGAAGGACAAGAAATTTGAATAGACCGACAAATGTGAAGCAAGTTTCCAAGAGCTCAAGAAGAGATTGATTTCGGCCCCAATATTGATCATGCCAGATATCAAGAAGCCGTTTGATGTGTATTATGATGCATCCAAGATTGGTCTCGGATGTGTGTTGATGCAAGAAGGCAAAGTCATAGCATATTTGTCTCGACGATTGAAGCAACATGAGCAAAACTACCCTACCCATGATCTTGAATTAGCAGTTGTAGTATTAGCTTTAAAGACATGGTGTCATTACCTTATGGGTAATCGCTGTGAGATTTACTCAGATCACAAGAGTTTGAAGTATATTTTCACTCAGAAGGAGCTGAATATGAGGCAAAGGAGATGGATAGAGTTAATCAAGGATTATGACCTTGACATTCACTATCACCCCGACAAAGCCAATGTGGTAGCGGATGCTCTTAGCAGATTGCCGTGTAGGTTAAACACCATGATCAAGGAGAGGCAACCAAGTTTGCATGAGGAGTTGGAGCAGTTTAGAACCGAGCTTGTTAGCAAAGGATTTTTAGCTAGCATTGAACTTCAACCCACTTTGATTAGTCAAATCAAGGAAGCCCAGAAGGGAAATGCAAGTATCGACGGAATCAAGCATCATATTGGTACATCAAAGGTACCTGGATTCACTGAAGACGAAGAAGGAGTTCTGTGGTACAAATGACGTATCTGTGTGCCAGCAGATTCAGAGCTGAAGCAAGTTATCATTCAAGAAGCTCATGATACTCTTTATTCTATCCACCCCGGAGGAATGAAGATGTATCAGGATTTGAAGGAGCAATTTTGGTGGCACAAGATGAAGAGAGAAATCGGAAGCTACATCGCCAAGTGTGATATCTGTCAGAGAGTTAAAGCGGAACATCAGAGACCCGTAGGACTATTGCAACCATTGCAGATTCCGGAATGGAAATGGGATTCCGTCGGAATGGACTTTATCACCGGTTTGCCTACTTCTAGTAGGGGAAATAACTCAATCTGGGTCATCGTTGATAGACTATCCAAGGTAGCCCATTTCATACCTATCAAGACAACCTACCAGAGTTTGAAGCTAGCAGAGTTGTACATTGCTAGGATTGTCAGTTTGCATGGAACCCCCAAGACCATAGTTTCGGATCGAGGAACCCAATTTACCTCGATATTTTGGTAGAAATTCCAAGAAGGATTAGGAACCAAGTTGAATTTTAGCACATCTTATCACCCGCAGACCGATGGACAGACTGAAAGAGTCAACCAAATCTTAGAAGATATGTTGAGAGCTTGTGTGTTAGAGTATGGATCAAAATGGGAAGATTGCCTGCCCTTTGCAGAATTCTCATACAACAACAGTTATCAAGCCAGTTTGCAAATGGCCCCATTTGAGTTGTTATATCGAAGAAAGTGCCGTACCCCTTTAAATTGGTCGCAAGTAGGAGAGAGTCAGATATTTGGACCCGACATCCTACGAGAATCTAAAGAGACGGTTCACAAAGTCCGTGAGCACCTCAAGACCGCACAATCCAGACAGAAGAGTTATGCTGACAAGAGAAGGAGAGACCTGACTTTGAATGTCAGAGATTTTGTGTATCTCAAAGTTTCGCCATTGAAGGGAACGCAACGTTTTAGTCTGAAAGGAAAGTTAGCCCCCAGATATATCGGACCCTTCAAGATTCTGAATCATCAAGGAGAAGTATCGTATCAACTGGAACTGCCCGAGGAGATGTCAGCCATCTACAATGTGTTCCATACCTCGTTACTTCGCAAATGCCTAGAAGTGCTGGAGAAGACCGAAGTTTTCAAGAACATCGATCACCGAGCCATTGATATCAACAAGGATCTGACATATCGTGAAGTGCCCATCCGTATGTTGGAGGAAGCTTACAGAACCACCAAGACCTGGAGTATCAAATTTCTCAAGATCCAATGTAGCAACCATACCGAAGAAGAAGCCACTTGGGAGCGAGAAGATTACATTAGGACTGAGTTCCCAGATCTCTTTAGTTCCTAGTTTTCTTTCTTAAATCTCGGGACGAGATTTTGTTTAAGTGTGGAAGGTTTGTAACATCCCAAAACTTTGATCAAAGTTAATCAAGATTCAAATCACCCAATTTAGGGTTAACAAAAACTTTTTATATTGTAAAACAATTAAGCATGCATATGTGTGTTGCATTAATATGGAATTGTTTTGAATTGCCTTGTTTGTTGGTTCTAATGGTTGTAAAATGATTCTAAGGTGAATGCCACATCATCTAGATCATTCCCAAGAAAAATCCAAAGAAAAAGAAATCAATTAGAATTAATGAAGGAAAATGGTCATTTTTGCCATTTTAATCCACTAGGTCACTTTAGGTGTTCCTAGAACTCAAGTCCAACAGAAACATTTATGAATCTTTGCACCTCTTGCTAGTACAAGTAATGATCTACCAAGTCCCACTTTGAAATCTTACAAAAACATTTAAACACTAATTTTAAATGGCATTTGAAAATGGAATCCATTTCATATGCGTAGATCACACCTTTTCAAAAACCACTCAAATGAATTCCACTTGACCTTTCCAAACAGGCATATAATCTCATGCTTAAGTGGAGAACACTCAAAAAAGTTGAATCCAAAATTCAAAACTTTTCTCCTTGCGACCATTCTGTCAAACACATGGCAGGCACTAAACCAGAACTAGAGTAGCTTCACTGTTTCCACAGTGATCATTGACCAATTTGGTCTCCCACTTAATCCCCTGTCCCCCTAGCATCTACCCCAGCCCACACCAGCTCCCCCTTCACCGCTAGCATCAGTGGCGCGCCGCCCAAATATGGTCGTCGCTGGACAAACGCGGGCAACACTCCAGCGACCGCGCAGCGCCAATCCAGCATGCCCCCTAGCTCTGCCAAACCCTACCGCCACCCACGGTCCCTTCCCTGAGCATTGCCAGCCACTGGACCATCGAGGACAGCTCGCACCCACTGCCTCTACACCGTTCCCAGCTCACGCCAGAGCACCGTCCCCGACAAGCCCGCACAAGCCGCGCCTTGCCTTCAGCTTGCGTGTGCTGCTCTACCAGAACCCCAGCACCTCCCCAGACACGCCCTCTTTTTGCCGTGCGACCAGCAGCCGTTGTGAAATGTATCGAGCACCGCCTCTGCCGCGTAGAGCGCCAACCTTTCCCGACCGCATGCCACCGCCCCTAGTGTCACCATCACGCCATAGCTGACCGCCAGGAGGCAAGCCACTGTCCGCCTACCCTGCCCATGCCTCTAGCGCCCTATATCATTGTCACCGACGAGCTCACCATCGCCCTCACGGTCCTCTTGTTGACCCTATATAAGGAGCCCTCCCCAACACCATTTCCTCACACCACTCAACTCCCCTCTCCCTCAGCACCACCTCACCTCATCGCCGGAGCCGCTTGAGTAGCCGTTCACCGGAATTGCGCTGGAGTTCGCCGCAGCAGAGGAGGAAGAGCCCCGTCGATTTCGTCCACCCCAGGAGCTGTCGTGACCTCGCCTGAGTCCGTCGTCGTCTCCTCGTTCGATCACCCCCATCGCCACACTAGCTAGAGCCCTGGTATGCCCCCACTGCACCCCACTGAGCCGCTAGGGTTCCGTCTCGCCGGCTACCTATCCGTCGTCGACGACGAGCCACAGCCGTCGATCGTAGTTCTAATCGTGCGGCCCACATCGCCCTGTACCGCTTTGCGTTTGAAGAGCCGCTGACATGTGGGACCCCCTGTCAGCTGTTCTCTGCGCCGTGGAGTGAAACTAGGCCGGCCCGTTAGTGTTCCCGCCATAGCCCGCAGATTCAAATTTAGATTTTTCTATTTAGACTTAATCTAGTTTCTGTCCACTAGTTTGAAAATCAATTTAGAAAGATTTACTTAACCAAATTGAATGATTCCAATTTTGTTGGAAAGATAATTTAAATCTCTATCCAAGCCCGTTGGATTTAAATCAATTAGTGTTATAGATCACATATAGCAAAAATAACAAGACAGAAAATTTTCCACATTCAAACATTTTTCAAAAATCAACCATAATAGCTTTTGAGTTGATTCCAACTCTCAAAAAATCACATTTGACAATACCTATCTGAATATGTAATAATATTTAGGTTTGCATGCAGTGACTTTGGACTAGTACCAAAATAATGCTATATAGGCATTTCTAGTCACTTTAAATCATTAAATATTAATCTTAAACTTTATAAAATGTGATCCAACATTTAAATCCCATTCCCATGTATTAGAATATGTGCTGATGACATGTGTCAACATGATCCCATATTTTAATTGGAGAATATTAAATCTTAACTAATTTCAATGATTAGAAATTACTTTTCTCAAATAAAATAAATGAAACTAGTTCATTAAACCTAGTGATGTTTCTGATGATACTAGATCATCAAATATGTGCCTTAGTGTGCTAAGTAGACTAGTAAAGTATTGTTTGGAGATTGTGTATTCCCGTATGTATTTATAGACGATAGTATCGACCAAGCCTACGAGGAGGAGGAGTTCTACCCCGAAGAAGAAGAGGAGAATTTCAACCACTACACCAATCAAGTCAAGCTAGAACTAAGCAAGTTAACACTTTCCCACTTAACTTGAGCAAAAGCATTAGGCATGATCTGGTTATACCTTTTTGATTTATACCAATCCCAAGTTTTACTTACAAGCTTTACTTTCTTTTACTTTACCAAAGTTCCTTACTTTGTTTATACATAGCATAAAGAGTATAAAACTTAGCCTAGCTAGTTAGACTTAGATGTCATTCTATGGCATGCGATTGAGATTAGCATCCCACCTTAGTGAACACTCTTAACTTAGTGATTAGAGCTAAACCAAAAACTTGATCACTCCAGATGGGAATACTTGGTGAAAATGACTTGTGAAATCCTTCAAATGATGAGTCATTATATTGAGATGTTTTGACATGTGTTGAGAAACACAAATGGTTTATGATGATGAAAATGTTGAGGCATGAGCCTTATCCCTTTTATAATAACTGATGGTTGGGTTCGGATGCGATACCATTCCAATTTTACCGTATAACCACAATACCTGAATTGGGTAAGGCTTAGCCGGAAGTTTATATGCATTAGTATTAGTTCCCTCACGGAGAGGTTTGAGCTGAGGATACCTCTCAATGTTGTCCACCTATGTAGTGTCCAGGATGGCAGATGGCCATGGCTAGGAGGCCAAGCTCATATGAGAGGTGCTTATACTAGAGTGTGTAAAGGAAAGGTTATGTTTGATTATCTGCATACTAAGTATGATGATTCAGGGTTATCCCTGACAGATGTATCGAATTTTGTGGTGAAAATGTACCACCTTTGCAGAGTGTTAACTATTCGAATAGCCGCGTCCGCGGTTATGGACAGTTGGAGTGGCCATACTTTTCCGTTGTCAGATGTTTTCAAAATGACTTATGAAATGAACTGTGACATGACTTGACCAGAACAGAGTTGTGACTATGAAAACTAAATTCCCACTTAGGTGATTTCAAACTTTATTCTATCTTTCTTTGTTTCTGAACTCAGCTTAGGTTTCAAATTTATCTTTGCAAATAAACTTAGAGTTTAGCATTCCTACTAGAACTACCTTAGTTGTTAGTGATAGTTTGCGAGTACTTAAAGAGTACTCATGGCTTTGTCCCTGGCTATTCCTGTGGCCAGACTATGAGGAGGACTATCCGGAAGAAGGACAGCAGGACGGCTACGAGAACTAGGATCAATTCCCATCGTCAGCATTGCCTGTAACACTGAAGATGGAGCCCACCGCTACGCTATTTATTCTGCTACTTGTTTGTACTAAGACTGGATCATGAGATCCTTTATTTGTGTAAGACCTTATTATGGTTTGTAATGGATGATGTACTATGATACCCAATCTGTTATGTCTCGCAAAAATGGTAATCCTGGGATTGTGATGTATGGCATAACAGGCATCTAGGATTAAAAATCCTAGTGTTGATAGTATTTGATACTAGATCAGTTGTTAATATATGTAACTCGAATCAGGGGATGCAGAACAAGCGACCACTAGCAAGGGGTGAGGTCAAGAAGTGTGTTGGCGATGGATCAAGAGTTGATGTGATCGCCGTTGGAATGTTGCCTCTCCACCTACCATCGGGATTAGGATAAATCTAAATAATTTTTATTTGGTGCCTGCACTGAGCATGAATATTGTATCCAGATCATGTTTGATGCGAAGTGGTTATTCATTTAAGTCTGAAAACAATAGTTGTTCAATTTATATGAATAATATCTTTTATGGTCATGCACCTGTCATGAATGGTTTATTTATGTTGGATCTCGATAATAGAGTTACGCATATTCATAATGTTGATGCTAAAAGGTTTAAACTTGATGATGATATATATGCAAATATGTGGCACTGCCGTCTAGGTCATATTGGCATTAAACGCATGAAGAAACTCCATTCTGATGGACTTTTGGAATCACTTGATTTTGAATCATCTGATACATGTGAGCCATGCCTTATGGGCAAGATGACTAGAATGCCGTTTTCCGGTTCAATGGAACGGGCGACAGATTTATTGGAAATTATACATATAGATGTATGTGGTCCAATGAGTGTGTCGGCGCGAGGTGGATATCGTTATTTTGTTACTTTCACGGATGGTTTGAGTAGATACGGGTATATCTATTTAATCAAACACAAGTCTGAAACCTTTGAAAAGTTCAAGGAATTTCAGAGTAAAGTGGAAAATCATCATAATAGAAAGATTAAATTTCTGCGGTCTGACCGTGGAGGTGAGTATCTAAGTTACGAGATTAGCGCACACATGAGATATTATGGAATAGTTTCATAACTCACACCTGACAGAACACCACAACGTAATGGTGTGTCGGAACGTCGTAATCATACTTTATTGGATATGGTTCGATCTATGATGTCTCTGACTGACTTGCCACTATCATTTTGGGGTTATGCAATGGAAACTGCTACATTCACTTTAAATAGTGCACCATCTAAATCCATTGAAACAACACCGTATGAATTGTGGTTTGGAAACAAACCTAAGCTGTCATTTCTTAAAGTTTGAGGTTGCAATGTTTATGTGAAGAAACTTCAACCTGATAAACTCGAACCCAAAGCGGAAAAATGCATCTTCATAGAGGGAACTAGTGATAATGATCATGAAACTTCGAAAGAGGACACTACCAAACCTGGCAGGTCAAGCAGGACACGTGCAGCTCTTGAACTGTACAAAAATCCTGTTATGAATTTCATGGTTGATGAAATAGATGACCCTGCAACGTATGAAGAAGCAATGATGAGCCCGGATTCCGACAAATGGCTAGAAGCCATGAAATCCGAGATGGAATCCATGTACGAAAACCAAGTTTGGACCTTGGTGGACTTACCTCACGACCGAAAGGCCGTTGAGAATAAATGGATTTTCAAAAGAAAAACTGATGCTGATGGTAATGTGACCATCTATAAAGCTCAACTTGTCACAAAGGGGTTTCGACAAATTCAAGGAGTTGACTACGATGAGACATTCTCTCCAATAGTGATGCTAAAGTCGGTTAGGATTATGTTAGCAATCGTGGTATATTTCGATTATGAAATATGGTAGATGGATGTCAAAACTGCGTTCCTCAATGGTAATATTGAAGAAGAGTTGTATATGATACAACCTAAGGGTTTTTTCGATACTAAGGATGCTGATAAGGTATGCAAGCTTCAGCAATCCATCTACGGACTAAAGCAAGCATCCTGGAGTTGGAATCTCTGCTTTGATGAGGTGATCAAAGAGTTTGGATTTGTCCAAACTTATGGAGAGGCTTGTATTTACAAGAAAGTGAGCAGGCGCAATGTGGCATTTTTGATATTATATGTGGATGTCATATTATTGATTGGAAATGATGTAGATCTTTTAAATAGTGTTAAAAGTTATCTAAACAGCAAATTTTCAATGAAGGACCTTGGTGAAGCGTCATATATATTAGGCATTAAGATCTATAGAGATAGATCAAGGCGCCTAATTGGGATATCGCAAAGTACATACCTTGATAAGATATTAAACAAGTTTAATATGGACAGAAGAAAGAAGGGGTTCTTACCCATGTTGCAAGGCAAGATAGTGAGTAAGACTCAAAGTCCGGCTACGACAGAAGAAAGAGAGATAATGGATAAGATCCCCTATGCTTCAGCCATAGGCTCTATAATGTATGCCATGCTATGTACAAGACCGGATGTGGCACATGCTATTAGTTTGACTAGTAGGTACCAATCTGATCCAGGTTCAGAACACTGATAGCGGTCAAGAATACCCTTACGTACTTAAGAAGAACTAAGGGTATGTTTCTTGTATACGGAGGTGAAGAAGAACTAGTCGCTAAGTGTTATGTTGATGCTAGATTTGACACCGATCCAGATGACTCTAAGTCTCTATCCGGATACATATTTCTCTTGAACGGAGCAGCAGTTAGTTGGAGGAGTTCCAAACAACTTGTGGTAGCTAGATCAACGACGGAGGCGTAATATGTTGCTGCTTCAGAAGCGGCACAGGAAGCGGTTTGGATGAAGGAGTTCATAACGGAAATAGGTGTGGTTCCTAGTGCGTTGGACCCAATGGTGATCTATTGTGACAACAATGGAGCCATAGCCAACGCCAAGGAACCAAGGTCTCACAAGAATTCCAAGCATATTATGTGTCGGTTTCACTCCATCTGCGAGCATGTCAAGGATGGAGATATAAAGATTTGTAAAGTACACACGGACCTAAATATGGCAGATCCGTTGACTAAAGTTCTCCCTAGGGCAAAACATGATCATCACCAAAACTCCATGGGTTTTAGATTTATCACTATTTAACCTAGATTATTGTCTCTAGTGCAAGTGGGATACTGAAGGGAATATGCCCTAAGAGGCAATAATAAAGTTGTTCTTATATGTATTCCAAGTATATGATAGATGTTTATTTTGCATGCTATAATTGTATTAATACGGAAACCTTAATACATGTGTGTTTCATAAACAAATAGAAAGTTCCTAGTTATGCCTCTCTATAAACTAGCTCGTTGATTAATAGGATGATCAAGGTTTCCTGATCATGGACATTGGATGTTGTTAATAACGAGGTCACAACATTGGTGAATGATGTGATGAACATTCATCTGAAGTATAGCATTCTGATAAAAGTCATTATGTTTATATTGCTATAGCATCATACGAAGTAATCTTTATCCTTAGACCATGAGATCATGTTAATTGCTAACACCGGAAGAAAACTTTGATAACATCAAACATCACACCGTAATAGGGTGACTATAAAGATGGGTTCGGGTATTCCAAAGGTGTTTTGTTGAGGCTCATGGATCAAGAGTGGAATTTTTCAATATCGATGATGGATATATATACTCTGGGCCCTCTCGGTGATATCACATTAAGATAGCTTGCAAGCAAGTGATGTGATCACTAGAATGTTATATCACGGGAACGAGAAAAGAGTGCATGTCTGTAACAAGATCAAACTAAGTATTGATATACTGATGATCGAGTCTCGGACATGTAATATATCACAAGACAAAGGGATTTAGTTACTATCGTTAAAGGTTCTCTCGATCGTAGAAGTCATCGTTGAATGTGTGGGAGTTAGTATGGATCTCCAGGTCCCGCTTCTGATTATTGATCTGAGGGGGGTCTCGATCATGTCTGCATTATTTGAGAACCATAGGGTGACACACTAAAGGATTTCCAAATACCATTTGGAGCAAATATGTTCTAGACGAAAGAATTGCAAAGCGCTAGAATTATTTCAATAGACACCGAAATTGTTTCGGGTGAAATTGCTGAAATTGGTTCTGCATGTGATATTGAAATGTTGCAGAAGGTTTTCTATGAATGTTTGTTAATTAAATTAATTAACAAAATTCTGAATAAAATTAATAAAAGTGTTTTATTAAATGAGAGAGCATTAAATTTGGAGAAATTCAATGCATTTAAAGTGGAGACTTTAATAGAGAATGTGAAGGGGCCTATTTATGTGGCGGGGTTACCACCACATAAATGAGGGAGGTGAAGGGGCACCCCATTGGGGCGCCGTCCATGGGGAGAGGCACACCCTCCTCCTATAAAAGGCCCTCTCTCACTCCTTCACACTCACACCTCCTCGTGAAGGATCTCTCTCCCCCTCTAGATTTATTTCCCCATGGTCTAGGATTAGCGAGATACATGTTCCCGATGGCATTTGGTCTAGAAGGAGTTGTTGCTTCTGCTGCATTGCTGGATCGAGGAGGTGGAGGTTGCTCGGTGGCCTGAACGTGTGTGCGAGGACGGATGCGCTGCTGATTTGCGGCGCTAGGACTTCCACACGATCTTGAGATCGGCAAGCATTCGACTACATCATCCACGAGTTCCATCTCGTTAACAAAGTGTTGTTAGTCTACGAGGGTATATTCTCTATGGATGTATATCCACCCATTGCTTGTATATAATAGATAGATCTTGGCATATAATAGTTCCCATCGTAGGAAATTTTTTGTTTTCTATGCTGCGAACCCAACAGTTGGACCCTACTTCCTTTGCGGGACAAATCTCTGACAGCTTCAATGCAACTTATTCTCCGAGCACTCCAAGAATGTCATTCAAGCAAGAGATGGACCTCTACTTCACCAAGTTGGACGAGTCCATCAAATATATGACCCCCCAAGAGATAGAAGAAAAAAAGTTGCTTTGCAAACAATTGGATGCAATGGCAAAGATGGCGTCAAGCAGCAATACTTCCTATATGAGTGCCACCACCACAATGGCACCCAAGGTACAAGACGGCGATAAGGTTGAGAATGGTGAACAGGGGACTTTCCTTTCACCAAATGAGGCGCATGAAGTTCAGAGAACTGAGCATATCCCTATATGCTTGAGTGATGATGTGGTACCAATCCCATGTGAGTATGAGAGCCACTTAGCCCACTTGAGTGAGAACAAGAGTGAGATGAGTGACTTCACCATACGTGAGATTGAGTGCTTCCACTTGGAGGGCACGAGTGAAACACCGAGTGAGTTGAGAGTGGTAGTTGATAGGGCATGTGAGACCACTTTGATTTCTAACTACTTAACCTCTACCTCTAGTGTGTTTTCTCATGATGTGCTAGGTTCCATAGATCAAGAAGCGCCAAGCTTGGAGATGATGATGCCTCCAACCAAGAAGATGTACATGGTGGATGAAGATGATGCCATCCCCATACATGATGAAGAAGTCACCCACATGGAGGCCAATACTTCCACAACACCCACTTCATATGAGAGGTATGAACAAGGTAACAATACAGGTGTTGACGATGCCATGATCCCACTAGCAGACATGATGATTTGTGATGATTTGCGTGCTATGGATGATATTTGTGACATTACATATGACTCATTGTTATTTCCATGTGACACTTTACCTTTGCATAATGTTGAGCATGTGAAATTATTTGATTGTGATCATGTTGCCATAGACATGCCATGCTCTAAACGTTATATTGATGATTTCATTGCATGCACTTTGTGAACAATTGCTCTTTCCAATGTTTTGCTTGCAATGATGATAAAAATGGTACCCCTCAGACCATGCTTTGTCATGGATGTTTAACAATTTCTCCCGTTGCTTGCAATAATATGAATACTTGCTCTTTCCATTGTTTTGCTTGCAACAATAATTCTCATATGTTGTCTATTGAGATGACCCCCATAGCTTTCTCAAATTTTGGAGATTTGGTAAATGCCATGATAAGCATGTTTCCCACTTGCATACTCACCATGCATCTATTTTACACTTCATTGACATTAACGGTGATGTACACAAGAAGAGATATGTCATGATGGATGATGTATTTCTCTACCATGCACACACGTTCTTCCTTTTGTGTTTGATGTGTGTAGGTACCCGCATTAGAATGTCAACCTCAGTTGAGCACCAGTTGACAGAAACATCTCTGGAGAGCATCCCACAAGTGAGTTCAAGATCGAACCCAGCTCTGATACCTTTTGCATGCTTTGCATCTTTCATGTTGAAAAATTGCTCTTTCCTATGGTTTGCTTGCAAGCATGTTGATGGTATTCTTTCACCTTGTGAAAATTATGTTTCGTTGCTATTGGATATTGATGCTTTGTGTGTTTCAAAAAAAATGTTGAAGAATTTATCTTTTCAATGTTTTGTGTGCAACCATAATGCCATTATGAGCATGCATTGTCATGAGAGCTTCCAAGTATCTCGTATTGTTGTTGCAACAAACATAAGGACCACTTGCTCTTTCATATAGTTTGTTTGCAAACACGTTGTTTTTGCTTTCGTTTGTGATACTCATATTTCCATGATCTTTGCTTTTGATGATATGTGTATGGCATCCAACATATGGAACAATTTCTCTTTCCAATGGTTGGTTTGCACACATAATGATGTTTATTTGGATATCCTTCCGCATGTGTTTTTTCTGAAATCTCCTATTCTTGCATCAAAGATGTTGATCAAGATTTTAGTCAATTTCTTTGAGTGCCACACTAAGATGTTTTATGGAGTTTTTGAGTTCCCACATATGGATGATGTTCAAACGATTCCATGCACTTTCACCTTGCATATGCATTTTGTTTGCGATACTTGAGTTGTGCTAATAGTGTTGTGAAAAAGAATGGACATGCCACAAATGACATGCTCCTCTATCACACATGAACATATTTTGCTTGGTCTTTGTTGTGTGAAGGTACAAGTGTATATACGTCAAACTCTATGGACAAAGATTTGACAGGATGAACCATGGAGAGTTGATGACTGGTTTCCTACATCCAACACCAGGGTTATTGCAGTACTCATAGCAACAACTATTTATTACAAAGATCGATCCCAAAGGAGTTTGCAGGATGGAAAGCACACAACCCCGCAAATGTATTGTCAATGCAGCCATGTTCGCACCCAAAACAGTGTTTGGAAATAGTCTACACTATAAGTTGCTATAGTAATAGTAAACAAGAGAGATTTAAAGTAACTAGTAACAAGGTAAATAAAGTACTGAAAGTAAACTAGAATAAGAACTAAACTAAAGGGGTTATAGCTGTAGGATTGAATGGAATGAGAGAGGGTTCCGAGGCTTCGGTCTCACCAGTACTAGATGGGCGAATATATGTGCGATCCATTGTCTATATGTGATTTCTTCAACAAATAAACATTCCCCATTTGATTATCGAGGCCAACGTACACTTCCGGACCAAGGGATATAGTGAACTCATCTCGTAACTCATGTAATTGAATACTTGGATCACAAACACATTCTACTGAGCGCACTAGATCAAACCTCAACCTAGAACCTAATCAGTAACTCACACATGGATGAACAACAAAACATAGATAAATATATTAATGAAGTCACAACCATGTTTACAATTACAAGATCTAAGACAAGAGAGAGAGATGGAGACGCCATTGGAGATGATGATGATGAACGGTGCGGTGAAGATGGGGGCGCCTCCTTATCCTCCTATTGATTGATGGCGTGGAGATGTGGATCTTGTGTGTGGCGGCTATGGAGGCGGCAGAGCAGCAGGGCTCCGCCCCTTAGGCGTTGATGGATTCTCTCCCTTGTTCTAGGGTCCCCCCCCCCTTAAATAGGCATCTGGATGTCGGTTTTGCGAACCGACGAAGCTAGGGGCCGAATATTCTCATTGGGCCTTCACAAACGTTGTTCTGTTTGACAAAACAAAGCCGTTGGAGGGCAGTACGGCCGTACGGTATGGGCAGGCTCCGCCTGTCCTAGTGGTCGTTATCCTTTGGTACTCTGCAGTATTTTGGCCGCCATTTCTTCATACGGACTCCGATTGAGGTGTTCTTTGGCTCGTTGGATTTGTATGGATGAGGGTTACACCACCATAACCTTGGATAATCATTTGGAGTTTATGGAAAGATCCACTTTTCCTCCCCTCAAATGGCTAAGTCTGGTGCCTGCAACTGCTCCATATTGAAACCTCTTGGCTCCTTTTATCCATGATTCTCCATAGCACCTACACACAAATCAAAGACAAGAAAAAGGTAATAAAATCCTAATAAAACTACTAATGTGCAAAGTCCATGTGGAAATGAATGAGAACTAGGAATCAATACATAATAGGCATAGTTATAGATAGATCTAGCATGTAATGAGTGACAATATGAATAATTTATATACTTAGATATGCCTCAATTTTGGACTCATCAACTTCCCCAATCTAGACTCTTGCTCGTCCCCGAGCAAGATGGTGTCTTGTGGACAAGGTCATCATGGTCATGAGGTAGGAGTCGATAAAATAAATGAGGCAAAAATTGAAACAAAGGTATAAAATCAGATGTAGAAGATGGATGCCTTGTATCCTTATTTTCTCTACAACCTCAAAGTAAGAAAGGACATATTCATACAAGGCAACCCAGGCTTAGTTAAGTCAATTTATGAAAGATCAGTTAAAACTCCAATGCTCCATGTCAAGAGAGAATCTAGCTTTGAAAGCAAACTTGTGATCCTCCTATTATGCCGTTTATGTTTTGTATCTCCTCACTTCGAAAAGTAAGGGCTTCAACGAGATTATGAATTTACTTACGGTTGGCAGTCATATGCGTACAACACTTCATCCATTTAAAAGGCTCATCAAAGTTAGAGAGATGACAAGAACACTATACATGCTTCGGTAAATCAAGACAATCAAAGTAGAGTTTAATATAAGTATAAATAACTAGAAGTGTAACAAACAATCCAATTCTTCTAGTTAACTCTCAACTTGCCAAGGAACACTAGGATGTTTAAATAGCAAAATTGAGTAAGAGAGTTCATGTCCTAAGTAGCATAACAGTGAAGTGTCTTATTGACACCCACATCAGTAAATCAAGGCTATCAAAAACACTTCTAATCCAATCATTATCTTTCAAGAAAATTCATAAAGTAGTAATGAGACCATGCCAAGGACATGTTATGTGGATCTTCATTTTTTTCTCTTTCTCTTTCAAGGATCATTGAGTGTTTCTTTAAACAATGGCTTGAACAAACTTTGAGAGTACCAATACTTTTGCACATTAAAGTGACATTTATGCCACTCATGTCATCAACTCATAGCCAAAATCAGGGGTTGTCCCATAGATTGTTCGTAGGCCAGTGGAGTTGTTGGCATCCAAAGGTGTGCATGCGAAACATAGAACTCTTTAAATAGTACCACGGTTTGATCCACAAGGTTAGCTTTGGCATGCATCACAATTATCGCTAGACTTCATTTCAATCAAGAAACTCCTTTCAAGAGTGTCATCAAGTGTATCAAAACATCTATGGGGTTATGTATCTTCAAGGGTAACCTCTCAAGACAATCATTCATCAAACAAGTCATAAATTTCAGACCATTTCTTGTTGTACTTATTTGGCAATATTATTTCCAAGGCAAGACTCGGTTAGCTAAAAGAACTCGATCAAAAGCTTCCACAACTAATCATTATACCAATAAAAAGCTTTACTCTAACTATTTTGAATTACTCCCACTAGCATGGCATATTCACAAATCAACCAACTAAGATAAACAATTCAAACTTTAAAAGTGGGAGACATAGGTTTTAAGTGTAGAAATCATGACAATGTATTTTTAGAGGATCACAAAGTTCTTATCAAGCTAGATAAAGATTTTAACAACATGCATCAATCTCTAACTCAACTCTTATGAATCCCAACAAAAGCAAGTGCATTCATTATATAAACATGAAACATAACCTACCCAAGAAAGCATTCAAAAATAGTGGGATACATGATTGCACAAGAATTCTTCATGGAACAAGAACATTGCACAAGACTCTACACATGCAGAAGTAACTTCCCCAAGTTGGAACTTTCGTAAGAACCAAATTTGAATAGATTACCAAAAATAAAAGAGAAAATGCAGTTATCAAAAGAGAGTGTGATAAGTGGTTACCTCCCCAATCTTGAATAAAGTAAGGGTGACACACTTTACCGTTGAGGTATGAATAAGCTTACTTTTGATGAACATGGATCTTTTGGTTAAATGAATACTTCCTTGTTGAAGCATTGAGTTGAAACAACCAAGTGGCTTGTGCAAGTATTTAGACGTTTGGGACAAACCATGCATGTCATCACACAAGCTTCAAGTCCCTGCGAAAATAACAAACAAAGTAAAAGCAAAAAATTCAGTGTACGAACATCATTTATTCACCCAACCATGAAAATAGAAATAAAAGAAATATGAAACACTATAGAGAATTATAGGCTAGGGAGTTCGAAAGGTAGGTAAAAGAAAATGAAGTACAATGGAACATATAGAAGGTAATCCACTGACATGAGATTGTCAAAATAAAAAGATTGTTGGGGTTATAGCCTTTTTGTACTTGTTCTTGCCCTTGATGCCCGATGCTGCTTCTTGGTACGGGCGCGTGATATGGACGGGCTCCGCCCGTACTACACCTCGTCTTCTTGCTTTTCTTTTGGCTCCTATCGAAGTTGGTATGACCGGGTGGTACGGGCGGGATGCGCCCGTACGGTTGGTCATTAACCTTGTAGTACCTTCTTCATTTTCCGAAGTTGTGAAATGAGAGCGGTACCGGCGCGCGGTACGGTTGCGTCTGCCCGTACCGTTGCTCGTTAAGCTTGCAGTAACTTTGTTGGAAATTTTTGTTGCTTCTTCCGATGCGTCACATGAGCGGTACGGGCACGCGGTACGGATAGATCCGCCCGTACTGCTGCTCGTTAAGCTCACTCTGAACTCCGGAACAAGTTATTTTCTCTAAAAATTTTACTAAGGACCTGAAATGTTAGTCCAACATCCAAACAAAGCAAACATATATTTTTGTAGAGAAGATTTAACCAAGATATGCAACACATGATTAGAGCAACAAATAATTCTACCTTTTGAAGATAGTCCCAAGCCAACTCTAATAGGAAATCATGCAAAGATACAAGTGCCAATGCAACATGAATGCAACTATACTCAAGACACAAAATTAAGAAAGACACCTAATAACTTTGGGTTGCCTCCTGGGAAGTGCTTTCTTTAAAGCCATATAGCCAGGCTTAGATGCTCCATTAAATTATCCACTAGATCCCAGGGGATATCAATTCGAGGTGTAATGGTACTTACCTCTAGCAAGGAGTTGGAGCATCTCATAGTAGAGTACGGCCGAAGTCGTACTCTCTTGCGGTGCATCGGCATCATATAGATGAATAAGTTCTCGCTTCCAAGCGAGTGTTGATGCACCAAGATTTGTGAGCATGCCTCCTTATGTAGCTGCAATGAGAGTATTAGAGGTTCGAATATAATATTTAAATTGTTATCTTGGTTACCATTATAGGGGAACACTTTATAGAATTCTTCCTTTGCAACAAGAAGTGGTTCTTGCACATTAGCATTGAAAGATTCATAGCAAGGTCCTATCTCTAGTTCATCATTAATAATGCTCTCCTCATGAGTGTCTAGGCACAAGGCCTCCGCAGATAAATTACAATCAGTTTTAGCATTATAAGAATCATTACTAGAGAGAGAGGCATCATTATCAAATAAAGTATTTGTAGTGTGCCAATCTTTCTCAACCTCACCTTTGTGCTCCTCATTTTCATCTTGTGATTCCTGCAAATGATTATCTTCGAGCATTAGGATTTACACCGTGCCTTACTCTCCAACACAAGTGTATTCTCACTAAGATGTCCTTGACAATACTGAGCAATATATTGCAAGGTTTCGTATGCCATTTGTAAAAATTCATTATCACTACTCATCATAAGTATCATTATCTTTTGGAGTAGTTCATGGGCACCTTCATGAAGAACATACTCTATAACTTCCATATTAGCATCACTACTATTGTAAGATGCCGCAGATTCATCATAGGTATGAGAACATTGAAAACAAAAATGCCCGACACACATACAATGAAGACATATTATTTGATATGAAGAACATAATGTGTGAGCACAGCAGATTACCTGATGATACACATCGTATACCTACATATCATTAGTAGTGAGTTCTTCGTTGTACGCATCGTCTTCTTCTTTGGCAACCATGTACAAGGATTCTTTTCGTCTCTTCTCCTCCTTTGCAAGTTGAATATGTTCTAAAATAGAAATCTTAGAAGACATGGTTAGTAGCAAATGTTTTATTTGTTTTATTAGATTTTATGGATTTTTGGTTTTATAATTTTTTTGTTATTTTCAAATAAGTAAAAGTAGTAAATAGCAACAAACGGAAATAAACTATGTGCGAGTGGGTAGGTAATAACCAAACGCTTTGCTCCCTGGAAATGGCGCCAAGTTGATGACTGGTTTCTTGTGTCCAACAACAAGGTTATTGCAGTACTCGTAGCGGCAACTATTTATTAGAAAGATCAATCCCAAAGGAGCTTTGCAGGATGGAAAGCACACAACCCCACAACTGCATTGTCAATGCAGCCATGTTCGCACCCAAAACGGTGTTTGGAAATAGTCTACACTATAAGTTTCTAGAGTAATAGTAAACAAGAAAGATTTAAAGTAACTAGTAACAAGGTAAATAAAGTACTGAAAGTAAACTAGAACAAGAACTAAACTAAAGGGGTTGTAGCTATAGGATTGAATGGAATGAGAGAGGGTTTCTAGGCTTTGGTCTCACTAGTACTAGATGGCGAATATATGAGCGATCCATTGTCTACAAGAGATTTCTTCAACAAATAAATGTTCCCCACTTGATTACCGGGCTGTCACACTATGTGTACTATGCGTGATTCTCACGTGTCACTCGCGAGCCAAACGTACACTTCCAAACTAAGGGATCCCGTGAATTCATCTTGTAACTCATGTAATTTAATACTTGGATCACAAACACATTCTAACTTAGTGCACTAGATCAAACCTCAACCTAGAACCTAATCAATCAATCACACATGGATGAACAACAAAACATAGATGAATATATTAATGAAGTCACAACCATGTTCAATCTTACAATTACAAGATCTAAGACAAGAGAGAGAGAGATGGAGATGTCGTTGGAGATGATGATGATGAACGGTGTGGTGAAGAGCCTCCTTCTCCTCCACTTGATTGATGGCCTGGATATGTGGGTCTTGTGTGCGGCAGCTATGGAGGCGGTGGAGCAGCAGGGCTCTGCCTCTAAGGCGTGGATGGATTCTCCCCCTTGTTCTAGAGTTTTCCCCTCTTTAAATAGGCATCTGGAGGTCAATTTTGCAAACTAGCGGAGCTAGGGGATGAATATTCCCATTGGGCCTTCACAAATGTTGTTCTGTTTGACGAAACAAAGCCATCGGAGGGCGGTATGGCCGTACGGTATGGGCAGGCTCTGCCCGTACCAGTGGTCGTTATACCTTCGGTACTCCACAGTTGGCCACAATTCTTCATATGGACTCCGATTGAGGTGTTCTTTGGCTCGTTGGATTCGTATAGCAGAGGTCTACAACGCCATGGTCTTGGACCATAATTTGGAGTTTATGGAAAAATCCACTTTTTCATCCCCTCAAATGGCTAAGTCTAGTGCCTGTAACTCCTCCATATTGAATCCTCTTGGCTCCTTTTATCCATGATTCTCCATAGCATCTACACACAAATCAAAGAAAATAAAAAGGTAATAAAATCCTAATAAAACTACTAATGTGCAAAGTCCATGTGGAAATGAATGATAACTAGGAATCAATACGTTATAGGCATAGTTATAGATAGATGTAGCATGTAATGAGTGACAATATGAATAATTATATACTTAGATATGCCTCAATTTTAGACTCATCAAGAGTTACCAATGGATGCCCTTCATCGAGCTATCTCTACACCATAAGGTGACTTCCTTATATTTGAGGACTCATGCTATAATCTTCAAGAATTGGTTATTCTTTGAGTGTTGCTTTGCTTTTGTTGTGAGCTTAGGCTTCATGGAAGGTGAATGTACATTGAAGTGTTGTCAAGTCAATCTTCTCGAGGACAACTATATGGTGAACCCAGGATCAAGAATGTCTCTCGACTGCTTCTACTTTGTGATGAGCATGAAGAGTCGAGGATGAGTCTTTTTGAAGGGGGAGCTGATCTAGCCAGACCTATGGTCATTACTACATCAAGGTCTCCAACTTATGCCAAGTCGTCATGGACTCCAAAGGTGAATCCGTTCCTCTATGCGATCCCACTTCCTACCCTATGGAATGGTATACTACTTCATACTCCGTCCTATAACCATGATAGGTTCACACCGCCAAGTATGGAGACAAGGGAGGAAGCCCAAGGACTCAAGCTCGACAAGACAGAGGCTTGTAAGAGGAGATGGAAGAGGTAGAGCCAAACCAGCGGAGACTCCGGCGCCGCCGGATCCACCACCGAATCCACCACCGGAACTTCCGGCGCCAGAACCAGCGCACCAGAACCCACGCCGACCAAACCGGCAGACCAGAAGTCTAGCCAGAATTGCATACAGAAGACCAATCCGGGTGCCGACCAGAATAATCGGTGACTAATGGAATACTGGCACTAGATCCGGTGCCGCCGGACTTATTGCTGGAAACCCCGTCTACGCATGGATTTGGGTTTGATGCCCTAGAATATTCCCTTTGCTTACCCCTTTGCCTAAACTACCCCCATTCTGGTGGTTGGCCTATAATAGAGCCCCCACCCTCTCATGTATCCGGAGGCATAGATGATAGACTAAAGACACCCCCCTTTGTGGAATCTATAGTTTTGCCTCATCTCCTTACCAAAGGGGACCGACTATCATCACCACCTCATTGGAGTTTGCATCGCGCCTCCCTCGTTGTGCAAGGCCTACGTTTGTGAGTGCGTGAGCGTAGTTTTCAAGGCCCTCTCCAAGGTGTTCTTCCCTCTCCGCTTGGGATCGAAGGGAGCGCGTTGACCGATCTTTCCTTGCGAGGATTCTATCGGACCGGTGGCCACCGGCAGGAGCACTCGGCCTTGTATGATGTGAGTTTGGCGTGTGTTCATCGTGTTCTTCATGAGGTGTGAGTCCGCTTCCACTATGTTATCCCTTTCCCCTCGCTTTCCCATCGATTTGACCACAAGATCCGTAAGATTAGGCCACCCTTGAGGTCACCCCTTATCAGCATGAACTTCACTTTACTTGGTTTTGATTGCTCTCAAGTGTGGCCACTTGCATGATACTATCTTCCAAGGTAAAGTAAGGTTTCATGTTGCATCCCTAACCCCTCTACTACTTCCATATACACCACTTGATCTTGTGAATCATGTCTAGGGACTCCGGAACTGAGGATGATATCTATGAAGAATCTGTGATGAGCCACCATGACTATGATTCCACAAGTATAGAGGACATGACAAAGCACTACACCGACAATGGCTCCGCATGCTTCGAGGACATGGAGCACTACACCTACAATGTCTCCACACGCATGGAACACATGGAGCATGTCATCAACTATGGCTCCTCAAGCATGGAAGACTTCGATCTCTACATCGACAATGGATCATCATGCAAGGAGTACATGGAGCACTACACCGACAATGGCACACATGCTTGGCTGATACGGAGTACTACATCAACACCACTCCCCAAGCATGGCCAGCTTCGAGTGCTACAACGACAACGCCTCACCAAGCATGGAGGACATGGGGAACTTCACCAACTTCGAGGGATCTTCCATGAGCCATGAAGAATACCTCCACCACTTGGAGATGGAAGACTACTACGCCAAGCAAGAGGAGGCGCATGATGGCTCTGTGTATCGCGCCAGAAAAATGCTGGAGTGGTGTTGATGTAGAGCTTGTTGGGAACCCCAAGAGGAAGGTATGATGAGCACAACAGCAAGTTTCCCTCAGTATGAAACCAAGGTTTTAATCGAACCAGTAGGAGCAAGGAAACACCCCAAAGGTGTTGCTAGCTGAGCCTTGGCAGGGCGCACTACCGGTGCTAGTAGCATCGTGGAGACCTGCACAAAACAACCACAGAACTTTGTCCCCAACTTGCAATGAGGTTGTCAATCTCAGCGTGTTTTGTGGAAAACAAAGGATTAAACGTATCGAATGGAAAGAAGTAAAAGTTTGCAGAAAGTAAACACAAAGAAGTAAAAGTTTATAGATTGTATGTAAAGAAAAGGACCGGGATCCATAGTTCACTAGAGGTGGCTCTCCTTAGATAGATAACATGCTGGGTGAACAAATTACAGCGGGGCAATTGACAAACATCGAGAAAGCAATACATGCATATACTAATCATCTTGACTCCTTTGAGACTTGATTGGGAATTACAACATTATACATAGACCGCCATCCAACTGCATCTATGACTAATAATCCACCTTCAGGTTATCATCCGAACCCCCTCCAGTATTAAGTTGCAAGCAACAGATTATTGCTTTATGAACTGTGTGTAAAGTAAACAATACGATTGTTCTATGAACAAAGGATTGTTGTTTTCTCTCTAGTAGCAACAACACATCTAGTACCCTAGAGATTTCTGTCACTTCCCCAAATTACCAGAGGCATGAACCCACTATCGAGCATAAATACTAACTCTTGGAGTTGCTAGCATCTACTTGGCCAAGATAGCTACTAACAACGGAAAGCATGCAAGATCACAAATAACAAAGACATGATAGAATAAATAATCAATCTGAAATAGCATCTCAATATCCATCGGATCCCCGCAAACACAACATGCAGAATTACAAATAGATGATCTTGATCATGAACGAAACTCACAAGATCTAGACATGAAAGCACAAAGGAGGAGAACCAGCCATCTAGCAACTACATGGATCCGTAGTCCAAGGATGAACTACTCACGCATCACACCGGAGGCTTGCATGGTGATGAAGAAGGCCTCCTGGGTGAATTCCCTCTCCGGCAGGGTGCCGGGAAGAGCTTCAGATCCCCCCGGTCTAGGGATGGAGATGACGGCGGCTACAGACTCTTTCGTGGATTTTTAATCGGGTACTTAGGGTTTTCGTCCGGAGGGCATCTTATAGGCGGAAGGGGAGGCCGAGGGAGTGCCAGGGGCCACAACACCACCCCCTAGCATGGGCCCAGCCTAGCCGCACGGCCAGGTGGTGTGGCTGGCCTCTGGCCCTCTCCGTCTCGTATTCTGGCATCTGATGACTTTCGGAAAAATAGGCACTCTGGCTTTTGTCCCGTCCAATTTCGAGAATATTCATTTTCTCACTGTCCTGGAACCAAAAATAGCGGAAAACAGGCAGCTGGCACTGTGGCTCTTGTTAATAGGTTAGTCCAAGAAATCATCTGAAAAGTACTCCAAATTTGGAACAAAACACAAGAAAGTGGATAAAACCAAGCATGGAACATCAAAAATTATAGATACATTTGCAATGTATCAACATCCCCAAGCTTAACTCCTGCTCGTCCTCGAGTAGGTAAGTGATAAAAAAGAAAGAATAATTTTTGAGGTGACATGCACCATCAAAGACTTGATCAAAGTATTTGTAAAACATTCAAAGCTGGGAGCATAGTACTTCAATCATAACATGAAAGACAAAGTTCTAGCAATAAGACAAAGAAGCTAAGATGCAACATGAAAAGGCACAAATAAAAGATTCATGAATAACAATGCTTTGCAAGATGTCTGTTTGTTTCACATAAAGAAAACATAGCATAATAGTATTCAGCTTGTCCCTCATAGAGTAGCAAATATAAATGCATAGGACACCTTCAAAGTTCATAAGAGTGACTAGATACAAATAGTTTAAAACAAGCAATATCAAGTTATGCATCAATCAACTAGTCTTGGGACAATGCACATAGAACTAAGAATGGCCACTATGCTCTCAAAGTAGGTGCATAAAGGTAGAAGGTGGAGACTCAATATAATGGTGGAAGAAAGGCCTTTTTATAAAAGGAAGTAGGGATTCAAGTCTCATAAAGAGCTTCCAAAAATTATGGTACTTATAGCTTTCAGCTCTCATTGCCCCTATCATAAGCATCTTGAAGTGATTAAGGTTAAAGTGAACAAACTATGGTGTACATGCTTGACGAAGTATAAGTTAGAAATCTCATGTCCCTTGTATACGAGGGTCGCTCCTCATGCTACTAAAGTTTAGTTACCGGTAAGTTCTTGTCATCATAAGTACATGTGTATCATAGAGAACCGCCAACAGGGTACCCCTTGCCCGATGATACAGAAGAATCCCCATATCAAAATGACAAGGCAAGCAGACAACGAGCATCTCAACAATCTTCTTATTTACCATGGGAATATGGTGCTTTTTTCTCTCTTTCCTCTTTTCATAATCTCTTTTTTTCTTTTCTCTTTTTTCTCAATATAGGACTCTTTTTTTATTAGAAGAATGCTTCATAGACAGCTCATTATGGTTACGTTGTAGGTTTCCACCATGTCAACATGGATTAGACCAGCGGCCCAGGTGTTTCTCTAACACATATACATAACTCCATGGACTTACAAGCTCCCCTTTCATTTCACACCGACGACATCCATATACAAAAGAGCATGATATCAACTAGGTACAAGTACCAAGTGCAATGTTGAAAGCATGGTTCTGCTAATTCCCAACAAATAAGTGCAAGCATATACAACATAAACGACACAATGGTTCAAGTTTATTAAGGGCAAGAAAAGAAAAGTGTGCCATCAAGTTGGTGAGAGCTTTAATCACTAGTTTTCTCATAACAAGTTTAATTTGGAAGGTAAACAAAAGCATGAATATACTTGGAATAGCATAAGCTAGTAGGTAGGTATGGTGTACTCTTTGGAATAACTTGGTTTAAGGAGTTGGATGCATGAGTGGAACTCATACTTGGTTGTGGAGGCTAGCAAAAGACTGGGAGCGACAAACTAAGAGAGCAATAATGGCCATAATCATGCAGAGTGAAAAAACATCATTGATCAAAGCATAAAGTGATACTACAAGTTGAAAACTAAAGGATCATAAAGGCTATGGTGACTTGAGATAGTCATAACATGGTGTGAGCATGCGCCAAGTCAACCCAAATAAAGCATCAAAGGAGAATACCACTATACTATGCTTTAATATGCTAAAACAACGCATGATTCATCCAAGGCACATTAAGCAATCTCAATTGTTTATAACAAGTCATGCTACAGCAAATAATACTAAGCATAAATCCAAAACAATATCAAGCATGGCATGACAAAGCATAGGCCATAGTCAAAAACGAGCTCTTTTTACCACATAACTATGAACTTTCCTACTCTTTTCCAAACCAAACCAAACTATTTGCAAACCAATGTATGAAAGAGGGGGTCCAACCAATTTATTCAGAAAACTAAGCAAACTAAAGCAAACTAAAAAACCAAAACGAAAAAGAAGACGCTCCAAGAAAAACACAATTGTGCATGAAACAATAAAAATGAATCGTTTGGAAGAAACCTCAGATTTTTATTGATGAAGAAGGGGATGCCTTGGGCATCCCCAAGCTTTGATGCTTGTACTTCTTGGATATTTCTTGGGATGACACACGTGGCATCCCTAAGCTTGAGATTTAGTCCATCCTTCATCTCATTACTCATTCCTTCCATACACCTGAAGTTTTTTCTTCATACAAAACTTCACAGAATCTTTATTAGCAACATTAGTGCACTCAAGATAAATAAGTCTTAATGTTCAGTTATAACACCAAATAAACTTCCATTATAACACTAACTACTGTTGCCCTTCCCTCAAAAAGCTCAATTCCCCAAAAGAACTCAAAAAGGAACCAACAAGAAGCAAATGCAGAAAATGGCAGAAATCTGTCAAAACAGACCAGCAGGTAAAGACGAATTTTTTCGAAGACCTTGTGTTGCTCAAATCAAAAAGTGTTGAAATAACGAAAGTTAGATAACAATCTGGGGCAGAAGCACAAAAATTCACGCCTCAAAAAGACGTCCAGAGATTGTACACGAATTTTTACGGTGAAGTACAGAAATCTGTTTCGGGACAGCAACTTTCCCAATCATTACTTCTCTCTCATTAGAGGTTACTCTTGGCACAAAAAGCAAATAAAAAGGATAAGGAGCGGTTATTACTGAAGTAATAACTTCCAAGACTCATCTAAAGCTTTTGGGTTATCTCCCAATAAGTACTTTTCTTTAACGCCTTTAAGTTAGGCATAAGAAGCAAGAAAAAGAATCAAGTGTTCTCAAATGAAGAAGCATTAAGATCAATAGCAGAAATATTTTAAACAAGGCAAGGTATATCATCCAAATAAGTTCTAGAGTATCCTCTCTAAATGCTCTTAGGTTCACTATTCTCATCAAAAGGGTTTGTAGGAACAATCCAATCAAGATTCTTTTCTATGGCATCATGTATTGCTACTACTTTGAAGGGTATTGGTATCTTAGGTTCCTCCCCATTAGGTTCAGTTTTGTTCATATTTTATCATGTACCAACAACATCTACACATGAGCCTAGTATATTGAAACGTTCAAAGACTTTCCTAGCTTCCTTGGCAACATCATAGAACTCATTAAACAAGGTTTCTAGAATAAAATCCCTCTTTTCAGGGTCCTCAATTTCTTTAAGCTTAAGAAACATTACTTGCATTAAGGTGTTGAGGTTCACAAACCTAGCTTCTAATAGGTGAATTAAAGAAGCTGCAGCAATCTCATAGTTTGGAGAAAGTTCTGCAAGGGATCTATCCTCAGTATCTTCATGCTTACTAACATGATTGAAGAATTCTTCAATATTATCTTTCCCAATTATAGAACCACTACTAATTGGAAGGTCTTTCAGGGTGAATTTGGGGATCAACATGGTGAGCTAAGGAAGAGGCAACAACTAAAGGAGACATAATTTTTTTTGTGTTTTTTGAATAAGAAAGCAAACTTGTAAAACTAATTTTTTTGTGTTTTTGATAACAAAACAAGCAAACAAAGCAAAACAAAAATAACAAAGTAAAGAGATTGGTTATGAGGGACTCCCCTTGTGAAGATGTCCTTGACTCCCCGGCAACGGTGCCAGAAAAATGTTCTTTTGATGGCGCGTGGTTGACGTGGGAGTTTCTTCTTCTTTGTTCCCCGACAACGGTGCCAGAAAAATGCTTGATGGCTCTGTGTACGGCGCCAGAAAAATGCTGGAGCGGTGTTGATGTAGAGCTCGTTGGGAACCCCAAGAGGAAGGTATGATGAGCACAGTAGCAAGTTTCCCTCAGAATGAAACCAAGGTTTAATCGAACTAGTAGGAGCAAGGAAACACCCCAAAGGTGTTGCTAGCTGAGCCTTGGCAGGGCGCACTACCGGTGCTAGTAGCAACGTGGAGACCTGCACAACACAACCACAGAACTTTGTCCCCAACTTGCGATGAGGTTGTCAATCTCACCGAGTTTTGCGGAAAACAAAGGATTAAACGTATCGAATGGAAAGAAGTAAAAGTTTGTAGAAAGTAAACACAAAGAAGTGAAAGTTTATAGATTGTATGTAAAGAAAAGGACCGGGATCCATAGTTCACTAGAGGTGGCTCTCCTTAGATAGATAACATGTTGGGTGAACAAATTACAGAGGGGCAATTGACAAACATCGAGAAAGAAATACATGCATATACTAATCATCTTGACTCCTTTGAGACTTGATTGGGCATTACAACATTATACATAGACCGCCATCCAACTGCATCTATGACTAATAATCCACCTTCAGGTTATCATCCGAACCCCTCCAAAGATTAAGTTGCAATCAACAGTTATTGCTTCTGAACTGCATGTAAAGTAAACAATATGATTGTTCTATGAACAAAGGATTGTTGTTTTCTCCCTAGTAGCAACAACACATCTAGTACCTTAGAGATTTGTCACTTCCCAGTTACGGAGGCTTGAACCCACTATCGAGCATAAATACTAACTCTTGGAGTTGCTAGCATCTACTTGTCCAAGATAGCTACTAACCACGGAAAGCATGCAAGATCACAAATAACAAAGACATGATAGAATTAATAATCTGGAATAGCATCTCAATATCCATCAGATCCCCGCAAACACAACATGCAGAATTACAAATAGATGATCTTGATCATGAACGGAGCTCACAAGATCTAGACATGAAAGCACAAAGGAGGAGAACCAGCCATCTAGCTACTACATGGATCCGTAGTCCAAGGATGAACTACTCACGCATCACACCGGAGGCTTGCATGGTGATGAAGAAGGCCTCCAGGGTGAATTCCCCTCTCCGACAGGGTGCCGGTAAGAGCTTCAGATCCCTCCCGATCTAGGGATGGAGATGACAGCGGCTATAGACTCTTTCGTGGATTTTTGATCGGGTACTTAGGGTTTACGTCCCGAGGGCATCTTATAGGCGGAAGGGGAGGCCGAGGGGGTGCCAAGGGCCACCACACCACCCCCTGATGTGGGCCCAGCCTGGCCGCGCGGCCAGGCGGTGTCGTCGGCCTCTGGCCCCTCTCCGTCTCGTATTCTGGCATCTGATGACTTCCGAAAAAATAGGTAGTTTGGCTTTTGTCCCGTCCAATTCCGAGAATATTCATTTTCTGAGTTTCCTGGAACCAAAAATAGCAGAAAACAGGCAGCTGGCACTGTGGCTCTTGTTAATAGGTTAGTCCAAGAAATCATATGAAGAGTACTCCAAAGTTGGAACAAAACACAAGAAAGTGGATAAAACCAAGCATGGAACATCAAAAATTAGAGATACATTTGCAATGTATCAGCGCATCATCAAGAAACATGACCTTCAAGGCCAAGCATGCAACACCAAAGGGCACCACCTACTTCGATGATCCACCTCCAAGGCATCAAGCGCCACCACCTACATGGCGTCATGCGCCACCATCTCCAAGACGATGAGCGCCATCACCTCCAAGCCGTCTAGCGCTAACATCTCCAAGGCGCCAAGCACCACCATCTCCAAGGCATCAAGCGCATCTACCTCCAAGGCATCAAGTGACACCTACTCCAATAAAAGTGGCGCCCAAACATCATCTTCTACACAAGGTGCCACGAAGCAAGAATCTTCATCGACATAGATCCTCTCGTGATCATCGCCAACATCAAGAGGATACAAGACATCAACCAAGGAATCTTAGCCATGAAGGCAGAGAATACATGTTGAGCACCATCCATAATGCTCAACCAAGCTCAAGAAGGCACCACCATCACACAAGAGTGCCAAGGAAAATGACCATCGTCGCGAGCGTCATGTGGATGACCAAGTGCTTCACCAACATGAACCTTCAGCAAGGCGCGCTAATAACCTCCATCGACACCATCATCATAAGGCACCTTCCACTACTAGTGCCACCACCAAAATGGCACCAAGAGCAAGCCTTCTTCCATGCCATCAAGCTTCAAGTTCAATATGAAGCATCCAACTACAAGATCTTAAATGCAACTTCTTCTCCAAGCACTCCAAAAATGTCATTAAAGCAAGAGTGGACCTCTACTTCGCCAAGTTGGATCAGGCCGTCAAAAATATGACCGCTCAAGAGATAGAAGAAAACAAGTTGCTTTGCCAACAATTGGATGCAATGGCGGAGATGGCATCAAGGACCAATACTTCCTATATGAGTGCCTGATGGCTCAATGCACGACGCCCAGAAAAATGATTGATGGTGGTGTTGATGTAGAGCTCGTTGGGAACCCCAAGAGGAAGGTATGATGAGCACAGCATCAAGTTTCCCTCAGTTATGAAACCAAGGTTTAATCGAACCAGTAGGAGCAAGGAAACACCCCAAAGGTGTCACTAGCTGAGCTTTGGCAGGGCGCACTACCGGTGCTAGTAGGAACATGGAGACCTGCACAACACAACCATAGAACTTTGTCCCCAACTTGCGATGAGGTTGTCAATCTCACCATGTTTTGCGGAAAACTAAGGATTAAACGTATCGAATGGAAAGAAGTAAAAGTTTGCAGAAAGTAAACACAAAGCAGTAAACGGTTTATAGATTGTATGTAAAGAAAAGAGGACCGGGATTCATAGTTCACTAGAGGTGGCTCTCCTTAAGATAGATAACATGCTGGGTGAACAAATTACAGCGGGGCAATTGAAAAACACCGAGAAAGCAATACATGCATATACTAATCATCTTGACTCCTTTGAGACTTGATTGGGCATTACAACATTATACATAGACCGCCATCCAACTGCATCTATGACTAATAATCCACCTTCAGGTTATCATCCGAACCCCCTCCAGTATTAAGTTGCAAGCAACAGATTATTGCTTTACAAACTGCGTGTAAAGTAAACAATACGATTGTTCTATGAACAAAGGATTGTTGTTTTCTCCCTAGTAGCAACAGCACATCTAGTACCTTAGAGATTTACATCACTTCCCCAGTTACGAGGCATGAACCCACTATCGAGCATAAATACTAACTCTTGGAGTTACTAGCATCTACTTGGCCAAGATAGCTACTAATAATGGAAAGCATGCAAGATCACAAATAACAAAGACATGATAGAATAAATAATCAACATGAAATAGCATCTCAATATCCATCGGATCCCCGCAAACACAACATGCAGAATTACAAATAGATGATCTTGATCATGAACGGAGCTCACAAGATCTAGACATGAAAGCACAAAGGAGGAGAACCAGCCATCTAGCTACTGCATGGATCCGTAGTACAAGGATGAACTACTCACGCATCACACCGGAGGCTTGCATGGTGATGAAGAAGGCCTCCAGAGTGAATTCCCCTCTCCGGCAGGTGCGGAAGAGCTTGATCCCTCTCGATCTAGGGATGGAGATGACGGCTATAGACTCTTCGTGGATTTTTGATCGGTACTTAGGGTTTTCGTCCGAGGGCATCTTATAGGCGTAAGGGGAGGCGAGGGGTGCAGGCTGCCACACCACCTGGCGGGCCAAGCCTGGCCGCGCAGCCAGGTGGTGTGGTGGCCCCTGGCCCCTCTCCGTCTCGTATTCTGGCACTTGATGACATCCGGAAAAATAGGCACTTTGGCTTTTGTCCCGTCCAATTCCGAGAATATTCATTTTCTGACTTTCCTGGAACCAAAAACAACAGAAAAAAAAGGCGACCTTTGTGGCTCTTGTTAATAGGTTAGTCCAAGAAATCATATGAAAATTACTCCAAAGTTGGAACAAAACACAAGAAAGTGGATATAACCAAGCATGGAACATCAAAAATTATAGATACATTTGCAATGTATCAACATCCCCAATCTTAACTCCTGCTCGTCCTCGAGTAGGTAAGTGATAAAAAGAAAGAATAATTTTTGAGGTGACATGCACCATCAAAGAATTGATCAAAGTATTTGCAAAACATTCAAAGTTGGGATCATAGTACTTCAATCATAACATGAAAGACAAAGTTCTAGCAATAAGACAAACAAACTATGATGCAACATGAAAAGGAACAAACAAAAGGTTCATGAATAACAATGCTTTGCAAGACGTTTGTTTGTTTCACATAAAGAAAACATAGCATAACAGTATTCAGCTTGTCCCTCAATAGAGTTGCAAATATAAATGAATAGGACACCTTCAAAGTTCATAAGTGTGACTAGATACAATAGTTTAAAACAAGCAATATCAAACTATGCATCAATCAACTAGTCTTGGGAGAATGCACATAGAACTAAGAATGGCCACTATGCTCTCAAAGTAAGTGCATAAAGATAGAAGGTGGAGACTCAAATATAATGGTGGAAGAAAGGCCTTTGTAAAAAGGAAGTAGGGATTCAAGTCTCATAAAGAGCTTCCAAAAATTATGGTACTTATAGCTTTCATCTCTCATTGCCCCTATCATAAGCATCTTGAAGTGATTAAGGTTAAAGTGACACAACTAAGAGGATATTCTTGACAAGTTATAAACCGAAATCTCATGCCCCTTACTTACGAAGACCGATCCTCATGCTACTCAACTTCAGTCACGAGTAAGCTCTTGTCATTGTAAGTACATGTGTATCATTAAGAACCGCTTAAGGGTACCCCTTGCACATGATACGGGAGCTTTCCCATAATCAAAATGACAAGGCAAGCAGACAATGAGCATCTCAGCGATCTTTTTATTTGCTATTTGCATAGGTTTTTATTGAGGATGCTTCATAGAGTGCTCATTATGGTGATGCTGCAAGTTTCCACCATGATTCAGCATGGCTTAGGCTAGCGGCCCAGGCGTTTCTCTAACACACATACAAACTTCATGATCTTACAAGTTCCACTTTTATTTCACACTGCCGGGATCTGTAAGCAAAAGAACATGATATCAACGGGGTACAAAGTACAAGTGCAATGTTGAAAGTGTTCCCCATGAAACATGGTTCTGCTAATTTCAACTTATAAAGCGCAAGCATATACGCAACAAAGAAGGACCCAATGGTTCAATTTTATTAGAGGCTAAAAGTAAAGTGTGCCATCAAGTTCGTGAGAGCTTTAATCACTAGTTTTCTCATAACAAGTTTAATTTGGAAGGTAAACAAAAGCATGAATATACTTGGAATAGCATAAGCTAATAGGTAGGTATGGTGGACTCTTTGGAATAACTTGGTTTAGGGTGTTGGATTCATGAGTGGAACTCATACTTGGTTGTGGAGGCTAGCAAAAGACTGGGAGCGAGAAACTAAGAGAGCAGTAATGGCCATAATCATGCAGAGAGACAAAACATCATTGATCAAAGCATAAAGTGATACTACAAGTTGAAAACTAAAGGATCATAAAGGCTATGGTGACTTGAGATAGTCATAACATGGTGTGAGCATGCACCAAGTCAACCCAAGTAAAGCATCAAAGGAGAATACCACTATACTATGCTTTAATATGCTAAAACAACGCATGATTCATCCAAGGCACATTAAGCAATCTCAATTGTTTATAACAATTAATGCTACAGCAAAGAATACTAAGCATAAATCCAAAACAATATCAAGCATGGCATGACAAAGCATAGGCCACAGTCAAAAACGAGCTCTTTTTACCACATAAGTATGAACTTTCCTACTCTTTTCCAAACCAAACCAAACTATTTGCAAACTAATGTTTGAAAGAGGGGGTCCAACCAATTTATTCAGAAAACTAAGCAAACCAAAGCAAATGAAAAACCAAAACGAAAACTAAAAAGAAGACGGTCCAAGAAAAACACAACTGTGCATGAAACAATAAAAATGAAGCGTTTGGAAGAAACCTGCGATTTTTATTGATGAAGAAGGGGAATGCCTTGGGCATCCCCAAGCTTTGACGCTTGTACTTCTTGGATATTTCTTGGGGTGACACGCGTGGCATCCCCAAGCTTGAGCTTTATTCCATCTTTCATCTCATTACTCATTCCTCCCATACACCTGAAAATTTTCCTTCATACAAAACTTCACACAATCTTTATTAGCAACATTAGTGCACTCAAGATAAATAAGTCTTAAGGTTCAGTTCTAACACCAAAAAAAATTTCATTAGAACACTAGCTACTGTAGAACTTCCCTCAAAAAGCTCAATTCCCCAAAATAACTCAAGGAGGAACCAACAAGAAGCAAATGCAGAAAATGACAGAAATCTGTCAAAACAGACCAGCAGGTAAAGACAAATTTTTTCGAAGGCCTTCTGTTGCTTAAATCAAAAAGTGTTGAACTAACGAAAGTTATATAACAACCTGGGGCAGAAGCACAAAAATTCATGCCTCAAAAAGACGTTCAGAGATTTTACACGAATTTTCACGGTGAAGCACAGAAATCTGTTTCGGGACAGCAACTTTCCCAATCATTACTTCTCTCTCATTAGAGGTTACTCTTGGCACAAAAAGCAAATAAAAAGGATAAGGAGAGGTTGTTACTGAAGTAATAACTTCCAAGACTCATCTAAAACTTTTGGGTTATCTCCCAATAAGTACTTTTCTTTAACGCCTTTAAGTTAGGCATAAGAAGCAAGAAAAAATCAAGTGTTCTCAAATGAAGAAGCATTAAAACCAAATTTCTTGCCCTTACCTCTCTTACTTCTATTCTTAACCTTGGGTAAAATATGATTTTTTGGTGGAGAAGAAAGGTGCATGGTCCCCTTTCCCACATCTATTATTACTCCAAGGAGTTCTAATAGGGACCTTCCAAGTGTAATTTGTCCTTTTCCTGCACATTCAATAACAAGATAATCAGTAGAAATCATTTTCCCAAGGATCTTTGTAGACACTCCTTCAACTATTCCAAGAGGTAATATGGTAGCATTATTAGCAAGAGATATTTCTTTTCCTCCTTTAGTAAGCCCCCAAGTATTCAAAGATTTATAAATATCTTTGGGCATAAGACAAAATTCACACATGATATCACAGCGGGCTTGAAAAGTTTCAGTGTTTATCTCAATCTTTACTGTAGGGAGCCACTTTGATGGTTCAGAATTTATTTGAACATAATTGTGATTCTCCCTAAGCGTATTATAGCAATCTTTTAAGCTAGTAGTGCTAGTCTCAAGAGTGTTCAACCTAGCAAATATTTTTGCGAAAGAAATATCAGTTTGGCTAGGCAAGTTGTAAGTGAGGATAAATTTCTTTATAGCATTAATAGCATCATCCTCATTACATTGGAGGAAATCTCTTCCCACAATAGCATCTAAAGCATATCTATAGCAAAGAGCAATCCTAAGGTAAAAACTACTAAGGAACAAACTTTGAGTCATTTTAGGCTCAGTTTTTTCATGTAGATCAGAGATTCTAGACCAAGCTTCCTTAAAACTTTCCTCAATTCCTTGTTTAAAAGTGAAAATCATTTCCTCGGGTGACATAGTGACTGGATAAAGGCTAGACATAGTGGCAACTTAAGAAAGGAACTAATTTTTTTGTGTTTTCCAAATAAGAAAGCAAACTAGTAAAACTAATTTTTTTGTGTTTTTGAATAACAAAGCAAAAAGAAACTAAGCAAAACAAAAATAACAAAGTAAAGAGATTGGTTATGAGGGACTCCCCTTGTGAAGATGTTCTTGACTCCCCGGCAACGGCGCCAGAAAAATGGTTGATGGCTCAATGCACGGCGCCCAGAAAAATGCTTGATGGCGGTGTTGATGTAGAGCTCGTTGGGAACCCCAAGAGGAAGGTATGATGAGCACAGCAACAAGTTTCCCTCGGTTATGAAACCAAGGTTTAATCGAACCAGTAGGAGCAAGGAAACACCCCAAAGGTGTTACTAGCTGAGCTTTGGCAGGGCGCACTACCAGTGCTAGTAGCAACATGGAGACCTGCACAACACAACCACAGAACTTTGTCCCCAACTTGCGATGAGGTTGTCAATCTCACCGTGTTTTGCGGAAAACAAAGGATTAAACGTATCGAATGGAAAGAAGTAAAAGTTTGCAGAAAGTAAACACAAAGCAGTAAACAGTTTATAGATTGTATGTAAAGAAAAGAGGACCGGGATCCATAGTTCACTAGAGGTGGCTCTCCTTAAGATAGATAACATGTTGGGTGAACACATTACAGAGGGGTAATTGACAAACATCGAGAAAGCAATACATGCATATACTAATCATCTTGACTCCTTTGAGACTTGATTGGGCATTACAACATTATACATACACCGCCATCCAACTGCATCTATGACTAATAATCCACCTTCAGGTTATCATCCGAACCCCCTCTAGTATTAAGTTGCAAGCAACAGATTATTGCTTTACGAACTGCGTGTAAAGTAAACAATACGATTGTTCTATGAACAAAGGATTGTTGTTTTCTCCCTAGTAGCAACAGCACATCTAGTACCTTAGAGATTTACATCACTTCCCAGTTACGGAGGCATGAACCCACTATCGAGCATAAATACTAACTCTTGGAGTTGCTAGCATCTACTTGGCCAAGATAGCTACTAACAACGGAAAGCATGCAAGATCACAAATAACAAAGACATGATAGAATCAATAATCAATCTGAAATAGCATCTCAATATCCATCGGATCCCCGCAAACACAACATGAAGAATTACAAATAGATGATCTTGATCATGAACGGAGCTCACAAGATCTAAACATGAAAGCACAAAGGAGGAGAACCAGCCATCTAGCTACTACATGGATCCATAGTCCAAGGATGAACTAGTCACGCATCATACCAGAGGCTTGCATGGTGATGAAGAAGGCCTCCAGGGTGAATTCCCCTCTCCGGCAGGGGGCCGGGAAGAGCTTCAGATCCCTCCCGATCTAGGGATGGATATGACTGACTCTGAGACTCTTCGTGGATTTTTGATGGTGCCTTAGGGTTTTACGTCCGAGGCATCATATAGTCGGAAGGGGTGACCGAAGGGTGCGGGAGGCACCACACCACCTAAGCGTGGGCGCCTGGCCAGCGCCAGTGGTGTGGTGGCCCCTCAGCCTCTCCATCTCGTATTCTGGCACTTGATGACATCCGGAAAAATAGGCACTTTGGCTTTTGTCCCGTCCAATTCCGAGAATATTCATTTTCTGACTTTCCTGGAACCAAAAACAGCAGAAAATAGGCATCTGGCACTGTGGCTCTTGTTAATAGGTTAGTCGAAGAAATCATATGAAAAGTACTCCAAAGTTGGAACAAAACACAAGAAAGTGGATAAAACTAAGCATGGAACATCAAAAATTATAGATACATTTGCAATGTATCGTTCACCCAGCATGTTATCTATCTTAAGGAGAGCCACCTCTAGTGAACTATGGACCCCGGTCCTTTCTTTTACATTCAATCTACAAACTATTTACTTCTTTGTGTTTACTTCCTGCAAACTATTACTTCTTTCCATTCGATACATTTAATCCTTTGTTTTCAGCAAAACCGGTGAGATTGACAACCTCATCGCAAGTTGGGGGCAAGGTTCTGTGGTTGTGTTGTGGAGGTCTCCACGTTGCTGCTGGCACCAGTAGTGCGCCTTGCCAATGTTCATCTAGCTACACCTTTAGGGTGTTTCCTTGCTCCTACTGGATTGATAACCTTGGTTTTATACTAAGGGAAAACTTGCTGATGTGCTCATCATACCTTCCTCTTGGGGTTCCCCAACGAGCTCGATATATTTTGGGCCATCAATGTGTTTCTCTACCATGCACACACGTTCTTCCTTTTGTGGTTGATGTGTGTAGGTACCCACACTACAATGTCAACCTCAGTTGAGCACGTGTTGACAAAAAAAGCTCTAGAGAGAATCCACCAAGTGAGTTCAAGATCGAACCTAGCTCTGATACCTTTTGCATGCTTCGCATCTTTCATGTTGAAAAATTGCTCTTTTCTATGGTTTGATTGCAAGCATGTTAATGGTATTATTTCACCTTGTGACAATCATGCTTCTTTTCTATTGGATATTGATGCTTTGTGTGTTGCAACAAAAATGTTGAACAATTTCTCTTTCCGATGTTTTGTGTGCAATCATAATGCCATTTTGAGCATGTACCGTCACGAGAGCTTCCATGTACCTCGTATAGTTGTTGCAACAAACATAAGGACCACTTTCTCTTTCATTTGGTTTGTTTTCAAACACATTGCTTTTGCTTCCGCTTGTGATACTCATATGCCGATGAGCTTTTTTGGATTGATTATTGATCAACATCTTTGATGAAAGGCTAGGAGAATTCGGAAAAAATACAAGAGCAAGCATATCCAAAATAACATCATTATGTGTGCAAACTAACCATTGGAAATAGAATTTTTCAATATGTTGGATGCCACACACAAATCATCAAACGCAAAGCTCATATGCATCCCGTTTGCTAAGCTAATAGTGTTGTGAACAAGAATATACAGGCCACAAATGACATGCTCTTCTATCACACACAAACATATTTTGCTTGGTCTTTGTTTTCTGAAGGTAAAATTTCTTACATGTTAACCTCTATGGACCATAAGTTGATAATACAAACCGTAGAGAGTTACCTATGGCTGCCATCCAACAAGATATGTCTATATCATAAGGTGACTTCACTCTACTTGAGGACCCATACTATAATCTTCATGAATTGGCTACTCATTGAGTGTTGCTTCGCATTTGTTGTGAGCTTTGTAGGCTTCATGGAAAGTGAAGAAATATTGGAGTGTTGTCAATTCAATCTTACTGGGGACGACTATATGGTGAACCCTATGATCAAGAAGGTCTCTTGACATCCTCTTCTTAGTGATGAGCATGAAGAGTCGAGGACGACTCTTTTTGAAGGGGGAGCTAATCTAGCCCGACCTACGGTTGTGACCACATCAAGCTATACAACTTATGCCAAGTCATCATGGACTCCAAAGGTGATTCTGTTCCTGTATGCGAGCCCACTTCCTACCCTTTTGAATGGTATACTACTTCATACTCAGTCCCATTATCATGATAGGATCACACCGACAAGTACGGAGTCAAGGGAGGAAGCCAGGAGCCCCAAGCCTAACAAGATGGGGGATTGGAAGAGAAGATGGAAGAAGCAGCAGCTGAAGCACCATAGTCTCTGGCCCTGAAGCCCGGAGCACTACTAGGGAAAAGGCTATAGGAGACATGCTCATTTGAGGCGCATTTAGACCATATGTGCCTCCTATAAAATAGGAGAGGTGCACTGCTTTGGCATGCGCCTCTAGTATCAAAATAGGCGAGGCGCATAATATTAGGATGTGCCTCCTATAATCCCTGTACGGACAAAATCTGGCAGCTCCAGATTATGCGAGGCGCAATCTAATAATATGCGCCTCCTATATATCAGATAGGCGAGGCACATGTGGGAAGAATGTGCCTCGCATAAGTTGCATGGGCCCGGGAGGACATCGGTGGTCCAATATGTGAGGCGCATATCGTCATATGCGCCTCCTATACTAGATAATATGCAAGGCGCATGCAGCAGAGTGCGCCTCAAGTAACCCCTACGGGCCCGGGTGGCCGCATAGGCGAGGTGCATATGACCATATGAGCCTCATATAGTTTAGAGTATAGGAGGTGCATTTTGAGCAATATGTGCCTCGCATAACCTGGCACCACCTTTTTTGCACCTTTTGGCACATGCACCCCACTCACTTGTCTCACTTCTTCCTCCTCCACCAAAAGACAGATTTGGTCGCCCCCCTCCTCCTCCCCGCCTCATTTCCCACATTAATTCACCATAGAAGCTTGCTCAATATCCATTGGTTGACACTCATATGTAAGTGAAGTCTCTTGCCCCTCTAGATCTACAACATGTCCCTTTACTTCTCCTCGGCTCTCTTATGCAAGTCGTCGTTGGAGGAAGTGTGAAGGCGTTGCTTGCATGTATCCATGTTGTCAGCGACACCGACTATATGATTGTGTTGTGGTGCATGCTTATTTTTGTGTAGGTATTTCATTTGAGATGCCAATGTTTCGCCGGAATGTCGATTCATTTCTTTTCTAGCAAATTTCTGGCACACGCGGATGTCCTGTTTTTAGGGGAGGTCATGCCGAATTTTTCTGGTGATCCACGTCCATATATGCTCTAATTATTCCGTTGCTCTTTGTACCGTGCACGCAGGCGACCATGGTCCGACCACTGATCCGCAAAGCCCTCGTGGATAGGTGGATGAGATGCACAAGGGACGACATGGCACGTGCAAAAAAGACGGAGATAAGATGTCCGTGTCGCGACTACAAGTTGATGAATCAAATAAGGCATGATTCTAGAATGCTGGAGTCGCACCTGCTCCGACGTAGTTTCATGGATGGATACACTCGGTGGATACATGATGAGGATGTCAATAATGGTGAAGATCAAGATGCCGGTCACGATCACGAATATCAAGACGTCGACGATGAGGCAGGTGATGATCATGAAGATCAGGGTGGCGCCGGGCATGGACATGAAGATCAGGGTGGCGTCGGGCATGGACACGCAGATGATCAAGGTGGCACCAGGCATGAACACGAAGATCAAGGTGTCGGCCATGATTCAAGCTGGATGCGAGACCCTCATGTCCAATATCTGCTTCTCAAGGAGACTAGTAACGCTAGAGCCGCCACTAGAGAGAAAGCTAAGCTGGAGCAAATGAAGAAAGACGCGGTCACTCCATTGTTTTACGGATGCAATGATGGGGATACCCATCTGAATGTAACGCTCAGGGATCTAGAGATGAAGGCGAAACACAAAATGACCGGTGAATGCTTCGACGACAACATTGCATTCTGGCACGGTATTCTTCCCAACAAGGGGAACACATGTCTGACTAGTATCGCTGAGGCCAAGAAATTCGCGTGCCCTCTCAATATACCGCACATGAAATACCACGTCTGCATAAATGATTGCATCATCTACTGAGGCAAGGATGCGGAGAAGACCACGTGTCCAGTGTGCAAGACCTCTCGATACAAGAGAGGGACCAAGAAAGCTCCTAGAAAGGTGGTGTGGTACTTTCCTCTAACTCCTCGTCTGCAGTGGTATTTCGCGGACCCTAAGGAAGCAGAGCTCATGCGCTGGCATGTGGAAAGAAAGAGGCCGGAAGACGATGATCCGGAGAAGGAGGAAATGCTGAGGCACCCTTCGGATGCTTGCCAGAGGAAGGCGTTGGACCTCCAATATTACCAACATTTCAGGAAAGAGTCAAGGAACCTCAGGCTGGGCATGAGCACCGACGGACTCAATCCGTGTTTGTATGGATCTACAACTTTCACCCCTGGTTATGCATGAAGAAGAAGTACGTAACCATGAGTATGCTGGTTCAAGGGCCAAAACAACCCGGTACAGACATCAATCTGTATCTCACGCTGTTGAAAGAGGAGCTGGCCACGTTATGGGAAGAAGGAGCTCGTACGTGGGATGCCTCGAGACAAGAATACTTCGACATGACAGCGGCGGTGATCATGACAGTGCAATACTATCCCGCTTACGGATACTTCTCGAGGCAGGTGGTCCAAGGATTCTATGGGTGCGTTAGGTGCAAGGATAATACAACGTCCCCGCCAGCTACAGAAAGATCCCAGGTCCGAGAAAACCGTGTTCCTTGGGGATCGGAGATGGCTTTCCAAGAATCACGCATGGAGAAAGCTAGGAGATCTGTTCGATGGCATGGTCGAGCTCCGAGGAATCCCGGACCAGAGGAGCAACATGGAAATCTATGAGCTGTTGAATAACTGGAAGGAATACTCTGCACTAGGAAAGACCCAGAAGAAGCCAGATCCGCTGCTGAAGGTATGGAAGGCGAGGTCTGTTTTCTGGGACTTGCCATACTAGAAGATCCTCCGCGTGCCTCATAGCCATGATCTCATGCATATCACAAAGAACGTGGGCGAGAGTCTGCCTGCCACCCTCCTTAACACCGACAAGACCAAAGATGGGCCAAAGGCAAGGAACAACTTGAAGCATATGGGCATCAGGGATGAACTTCAACCACCACCTAGCGATGACGAGGAAGAGGACGAGGAGGAGGAGACGGAAACGTAGAATAGTCATTGTCGCAAGGGGAAAAAGCAGGTCAAGAAGGGCGAGGTGAAGCTCAAGGCCTCGTGCTTCACTCTGAGTAAGAAGGAGGCCATATAGTTTATGAAGTGCCTCCTCGGAGTCAAATTTCTGAACGGCTACGCGGGGAAGATAAGCAGATGGCTAGACGAGGCGAAGCAGCACTTCAGCGGGATGAAGTCTCACTACGTCGTTGTGCTGATGACACAGGTACTCCCGGTCGTGATCCGAGGTATAATGGACAAGCACGTCCGTGAAACATTGTTTGGCCTCTACAACTTTTTCGACGTCATCTCTCGGAAGTCGATAGGCATTAAGCAGCTCACGAGGCTATAGGATGACATTGTGGTGATAATATGCGAGCTCGAGATCTATTCCCCCACCCCCCCACACACACACACACTTTCTTCGATGTCATGCTTCATCTGCTTCTCCATGTCGCGGAGGATATCGTCCAGCTCGGTCCTCCGTTTCTGTGAAGCATGATGCCGTTTGAAAGGCTCAATGGACACATCAAAGGATACGTTAAGAACAGGTCCCGTCTAGATGGAAACATAGCAAACGACTTCCTAGCCAAAGAGTGCATCTCTTTCTGCTCGAACTTTCTACAAACCGAGACCCCTCTTGGTCTGCCATTCAACAAGCACCTCGGGAGGGTCGCTGGATGGGGTCACCACGAGGGTCGGCGCCCAAAGAATGTCGACCTCGAGGGCCGAACCAAGGACTTTGAAAGAGCAAACTTGGTCACGCTATAGCACCTGCAGGTGGTCGATCCATACATATATGAGCACAAAGAGTTTATCAAGAAGAATCACGCTGACCGGGGGCGCCAGGTCTCGATGGTGGAAGATGTTATCAAGGAGCACAACTCCGGTTTCACGCGGTGGTTTAGGGAGAAGGTCATTGCTAATCCACCATAGAGAAAGTACTCGGAGGAAGATATACTCATATTCTCCTTGTCACGGGGTGCATATTCTTCTTTTATCTTTGGCCATACGAATAGATTAGATAGCATGAATTAAATGAAATGGTGAATTATTTAGTTTCAAATATCTCATTGTAGCCCCAAAGTTGAAAGGAAATATATTACTTCACTATTCGTATAGCATTAGCGACATTGTTATATCAATCGTGGAATGATTTCTTTCCTTTTGTCTTTGGTGATACAATGAAATGATAAACTATTTCATCTCGTAGCCCCAAAGTTGAAAGAGGACAAATATTTTCGAGATTCATATACATAAGACATAATATGTTTAGTGGCAAGCGAAGGAAAGGATTCTGGGTCCACGGCAACGACTCCTTTCGACACACCAAACTCGAAATGAGTCGTTGCCGTGGAGACTGAATCCTTTCCTTGGTTTACCACTAGACATATCATGCCCATGTTATATGAATCGTGGAAGTATTTCTCTTCTTTTGTATTTGGCGATACGAATATATTAGATAGCATGAATTAAATGAAATGGTGAAGTATTTAGTTTCAAATATCTCATTATAGCCCCAAAGTCGAAAGGAAAGACATTACTTCACTATTCGTATAGCATTGGCGACATTATTATATGAATCGTGGAATGATTTCTTTCCTTTCGTCTTTGGCGATATAATGAAATGATAAACTATTTCATCTCGTAGCCCCAAAGTCGAAAGAGGACAAATATTTTCGAGATTCATATACATAAGACATAATATGTTCAGTGGCAAGCTAAGGAAAGGGTTCTGGGTCCACGGCAACGACTCCTTTAGACACACCAAACTCGAAATGAGTCGTTGTCATGGAGACCGAATCCTTTCATTGCTTTACCACTGGACATATCATGCCCATGCTATATGAATCGTGGAAGTATTTCTCTTCTTTTGTCTTTGGCGATACGAATAGTATGAGGCACGAATCCAAGTCATTCTTGGTTTGCTTTTTTTGGTCTTTCTTCGAAATGCCGATGATTAGAACATGTTGTGGCGTCATGTGTATGACTATGCTGTTGTTTGATCTGGTGTGCCAAGTAGACTAGTAATTTGGGCATATACTCTACTTGCCGCATGAGATCAAACAGCAAGCATTGTTATCTCCATGCCCAACCTAAGTATGAGGCACTAATCCAAGTCATTCTTGGTTTGCTTTTTTTTGTCTTTCTTCGACATGCCGATGATTAGAACATGATAACTTACATCTTGTTGCACCCATATATATATGCATGATCTTATCTTATGAACTGCTATTGCTTTCCACTAACATAGATAATATCATCTATCTTGTGTACATGAGATGGCGAAGAAGTGCTATGTCGTGTACGTCGGTAAGGTTCCAGGTGTGTACGAGGAGTGGGAAGACTGCCAGAAGCAAGTGAACGAATTCTCGAGCAACAGCTACAAAGGCTACAAGACTAGAGAGGTGGTGAAAGATAAGTGGAGGAGGCACGTGAGGAAGAAGTGGAGGAACTTCCTCGTGATCACCACCTTGTTGCTCTTCATGGTAGGTTATGTTCTCTACTTCATCTATATAGAGCTCTATCGTCGGAGTTGTAATGTGATTGTGAACTTGTACTCGGAGGTGTGAACTTGTGGCACAAACACTTGGTGTTGTGTGAAAACTTGGCACTTGTTGATTCTTTTTTGAGGTGAAACAGTAGGGAGAATCCCCACTGCAGTTTTTTATTATAAGGTATGAGTATGTTACAAAGATAAATACAGATAGTCTATTGATCTAAGGTAGATCAAAACAGGAATATAAAGCCATTCTAAAGTGGGTAAAGTCTACCCTATCCTGATCTAATTGCTGGTTCAGCCAGGATTTGAATTTCTCCTTGTATTTTCTTTTGATTCTGAATTGTAACCATCTCATCTCTTGATAGAAGATTGCTTTCCATCTTTCAAGTGTGGGTCTTTTGTCATTAAAAATCTTCTCATTTCTTCATATCCAAATACCCCGGGTAGTCATGATAATGATTTCCATTGCAAATGGCAGGTGTAACTTTTCTTTGATGTCTGAAATAGCTTCCAATCCTGATAGGTTTGTAGTTCTGTTTCTGTAAATATGGTCCCAGCATTTGTTTGCAAATGGACATTCCCGGAATAGGTGGTTTACTGACTCTTCCAAGTAACAGTTGGAAGTTACACATTTGTAGTCAGGCTGGATGAACTGCTTTCTTTTCAGAAGATTCCTTGTATTCAATATGTCCAGAAGCAAAAGCCAGAAGAAGAACTTGTGTTTATTTTGGCAAGAGGATGTCCATACCCAAGAGAAGTGTGGTGGTGATGGGAGTATCCAATCATGGCTGAGTAGGCCTTTTTTACTTCATATTTATCTGACCCCCAAATATAGCTCCAATTATCATGGGTATCCCCATGAGTGGTATGCATGATTTCCTGGCATCTTTCTTCCATGATTACAAACTTAGAGTATGCTTGTTGAGAAAGTGGTAGGTGAAAATTATCCTCCAAGAAATCAGCATGTAAGAAATCATGTACTCTGATATTTGAAGACTTAGCATAGGACAGAAGGTGAGGGAATTTATTCATCAGGCACTCATCTTGCCAAAGGTCAGACCAAAAATATGCAGACTTTCCTGAATTCAGATTGCACTTAGCCATGCCTTTAAAATTATCAATTAACTTGATATGAGTTTTCCACCAGAATGATCCTTCCATGCTTTTTCCTGGTAATTTTCCATTTTTGTAGTAAGTTTCCCATATGAGATGAACCCAAGGGATGTCATGGTGATTGTAGAATTTGTCCAGATTTTTTAGAAGGAGGGAAGTATTTTGAATCTATAAGTTTAGTACCCCTAGACCCCCCTGATTTTTAGGACGGCAGATTTTGTCCCAAGACACCAGAGCTTGTCCTTTTTCCTGAACATCTTCAGTCTTTTTTCTCCATAGACAATGTCTCATGTATTTTATAATTTGATCCTTGATGGCAATTGGTACCTCCAAATAGCTCATGAAAAATAGAGGGAGTGAGGACAGAACATATTTTACCAGTTGCAATTTTCCTCCATAGTTCAAGAAATCAGCTATACCACATAATCTTCTTTCAACTCTTTGAACAATGGGCAAAAAGTGTTCCATAGATGGTTTTGAAATGCTTAGTGGCAATCCAAGGTAGGTGAAAGGGAGGCTACCAGTTTGACAATTGATTGTCAGAGAAAAATGCATTAACCTATCCTTACATAAGTTTATTGGCATCATGCTAGATTTCAAGTAGTTGACTTTGAGCCCAGTGGAATCTGCAAATGTTTGAAGAAGTGCTTTCAAGCACAATAATTGAGTAGCATCTGCCTAAAGTACCACCAATGTATCATCAGCATATTGAATAACAGGGAAATCACTGTTGGGGGGTCCATCTATAGGGGGGGTTAGAAGGTTCATATGCATGGCCTTATTCAAGACAGATTGTAGAAGGTCAGTAGCAAGAACAAATAGTAGTGGTGAAAGTGGGTCACCTTGTCTCACACCTCTCCTGCAATAGAATTTTTCCCAGGCACTCCATTTAGTAGGATTTCAGAGGATCCACATTCAAAGATCATTTCTATCCATTTGATCCATTTCCTGCCAAATCCTCTAGCTTTGAGGATATTTATGATGGCAGAGTGATCAATAGTATCAACTGCCTTCTCAAAATCAAGTTTTAGAATTAGGATTTCCTCCTTTGATTTGTGGCATTGGAATAGGTACTCAAAAGCCCATCCAAGGCAATCCTGAATAGATCTATTATTGAGAAAACCATATTGATTTTTATGCACCAATTCCAGAATAACAGATTGCAGTCTGTTTGCCAGAAGTTTGGTAATGATTTTGAACACACAATTCAATAAGGAAATTGGTCTGAAATCAGCAGAGGTAGAAGGGCATGTGATTTTAGGAATGAGAGTAATGTAGGATGAGTTGATGCTCTCAAGAGAGACATTCTCATTGAAGAAGTCATGGATCAGCATTTTGATATCATTTCTAGTGATTGACCAGCAGCTTTTGATAAATTCATTGTTAAAACCATCAGGCCTAGGTGACTTGTCATTTGGCAAATCAGAAATAACCTCCACAATTTCATTGTCAAGAAAAGGCACTTGTTGATTCTAGTTGATGTATGAACTCGTATGTCGCTGTTGATGTGTAATGTACTTGTATTCATGTTGGTTCTATTATTCTTTGGCCAATTGCAAGTTTCTGGAAAATTCTATGTTGTTTATACTGTATTCTAGACTATATTGTATATTTGAATACATGTAAACTGTTATTTGAAAATTGCTGTAAAACTTGAATTTCGAAAATATATCTGAGGTGCATATGTGAAGTATAGGAGTCGCATGTAGGGTACTATACGAGGAGCATTGTACAACATATGCGAGGCGCATATGATATGCGCCTCCTATACTTCATATACGCGAATTGTACTCGAAGGTGTGAACTTGTGGCACAAACACTTGGTGTTGTGTGAAAACTTGGCACTTGTTGATTCTAGTTGATGTATGATCTCGTATGTCGCGGTTGATGTGTAATGTACTTGTATTCATGTTGGTTCTATTATGCTTTGGCCAATTGCAAGTTTCTGGAAAATTCTATGTTGTTTATACTGTATTCTAGACTATATTGTATATTTGAATACCTGTAAAATGTTATTTGAAAATTGCTGTAAAACTTGAGTTTCGAAAATATATCTGAGGCGCATATGTGAAGTATAGGAGGCGCATGTAGGGTACTATACGAGGCGCATTGTACAACATATGCGAGGCGCATATCATATGGGCCTCCTATACTTCATATACGCGAGGCGACTCCATGGATGCCAGAGACTCCGGTGCTGGCGACGCTCTCCGGGCTTGTCTCACGGAGGGTGTCTTGGGAGCACCTAGGCGAGTTGAGTCTGGCGGAGACTCGGGGTTGAGGAGACTCCACTACTAGGGAAAACCCTACCCGAGGCGCACCAGAAACACTATCTGAGGTGTATACAGTATACTGATATGCGCCTCGCGTATATGAAGTATAGGAGGCACATATGATAGTGTTTCTGGTGCGCCTCGGGTAGGGTTTTCCCTAGTAGTGGAGTCTCTAGCCTCCAACCCCGGAGTCTCCGGCCTCTAACCCCGGAGTCTCCGGCCAAGACTCCGGACTCGCCCCAGGTGCTCCCAGTACACCCCTCTAGAGACAAGCCCGGAGAGCGTCACCAGCACCGGAGTCTCTGGCATCCATGGAGTCTCCGACCATCTACATCGGAGTCTCCATCCCTCCGCACCAAAGTCTCTGCCCCTAGGACTTCAGATAGGACTCCAGCCGCTGCCTGGAGCTCTCTGTCCGCCACCCCGGTGTCAAACCCGGAGATCTCCACCGCATCCCGGAGTCTCCGGTCGTCAAACCCTGGAGTCTCTATCCTAAGTGAACGGGTATGCGCGCCTTGTGCTGGCCTTCGGCCCATGTACCCCTCTAGTCTTTTCCAAATCCTAGAATTGTTCCCCAAACTACCCCTTGTTATGTGGCTGGCCTATATATAGTGCCCCCACCCCCTCATGTATCCCTAGGCATAGATGATAGACTAAAGACAGCCCCTTTGTGGAATCTCTAGTTTTACCTCATCCCCTTACCAAAGGGGACCGACTATCGTCACCACCTCGTTGGAGTTTGCATCACATATCCCTCGTTGTACAAGGCCTATGTTTGCGAGTGCGTGAGCGTAGTCATCAAGACCCTCTCCAAGGTGTTCTTCCCTCTCTGCTTGGGATCGAGGGAGCATATTGACCAGTCTTTCCTTGTGAGGATTCTATTGGACCGGTGGCTACTGGCGGGAGCAATCGGCCTTGTATCGTGTGAATTTTGCGTGTGTTCATAGTGTTCTTCACGAGGTGTGCATCCGCTTCTGCTACCTTCTCCCTTTCCCCTCGCTTTCCCAATGATTTGACCATGACATCCATGAAGATCGGGCCACCCATGAGGTTAGCCCTCAACATGCTACCTCTCGCCTCGCCCCTGCCGCTGTCCTGCTTCGTCTGCTGGCGGCTCCGCCGCGAGTGTCCTCCACCTCGTCGCCCGCCGCCGCCCATGGCCATTGTCCCTCTGGCCATGCACGTGAAGGTCGTGAGCTTTACCATGCAGGCAAGCCGCAGCATGGCCTCCACCACCACGAAGATGTCTGTCACCTCCCCGTCACCGCCGCGCGCGGCCACCGTCGTCTGTACCACCATGCTTGACCTCGCACCTACACCACACGCCATCACCCCCCGTTGTCCTCGCGGATGTGCCTGCCTCCTCCATGCTCACGAAGGCCTTTATCTCTGTGCATCCCAGTTCCTAGCATGTCGCCGTTCCTTGTTTTGTACCGGCCAGTGAGCCCCTTCTTCATGGTCTTCGTCATCCCAAGCTTGCGCCACTAGGGGTTGCCTTCCCCTACAGCAGGCCTTTGTCCCCATCACGCACTATCCCGCTCCAACCAAGCTCGGCCACACCGTCACCCTCCTGCAACCTCACCTCCTCCGACCACTCTGCCTCACCAGTTCTACCCACTGCTAGAGATTCCTTTGGCACCAGTGTGATGTTGTGTTGCCTTTGTGAGTTCACCTCCAAGACTGACAACCGTGTTTGGCCTTCTCTATGTGTTGGTGAGGTAATATGGTGTTATGTGGTGATGTGGGTACATAGACCAAGTTCTGCATGTGACCCGATAGCTGCCAAGTCTGCATCACAAGATCTTCTGAAGACCTAAGAGAGACACGTAGCCGACCGATGTCGAACCAAGATCTTCTTCATAGGACCCATGTTGACCAAAGCCTCTAAACCACCGGAGTTCCACAACAAGATCAACACCGAAGAACAAGATGAACCTAAGAAACACCGATGCTACCCGAAGTTGATGATGCCAATCCGAAAATCCACCGACAAGTTCTTCACTGACCCTGAAGTAGGAAGTCGAAACCCTCCTTTCATGGCAACTATAATCCCCGGACCTCATGTTTCTAAATCACAAGCCGGTATAACCTGAATCTGGTGAGGACGTACTACTGTGGAGGCCGCATGGCCGCCCACAAGCAGGCCACAATGGCAGGGCACGGTATAGGCCAACCATCCACCCCAAAATTCATGGTTATAGCTTTGAGTGCGAGAAACGTGACAGGTTGGCTGCGAGTCTAGCGTACATGAGTGAGTATGTACGCCAGGGACATACAAGAGTACATTAGAGCTATTCCTTCTAAAAGAAATGTAAATATATTGCAACACCATTACAGCAAGAACCAAATTATATAGATAGTAGTAATAATGTTTTAGGATTTTATCCTCATACATCACTCAAAAAATCATCAAGCGGAAGAGGAAACACAGATCCGAGTACAGATTAAGAATCAAATCGGCATAAGGTGCAAAAAAATAAGCACATTCCTGCCCATAGATCTCAGAGATCTCCATCCCTAGAATCTCTACGCAAGAGGGTCGTTGCCTCCATCATCGGCCTCATCAGCGTAGTAGCCTCCATGTGGATGTACTAGACAACCTAATCAATATTTATGGTGTGAGACCCTAGGGCACTCAGCAAGTCTTTATGCATCTAAATGGAACAACCTGGGGGTGACGCAATTGCAGCGAAAGATAAATATCTAAACAGTTCTATAGAGACACGCTACAACATCCACCCAACCAGATATGTACGAATGCTCGTTAATTAGAACCAACAGTTATATAGGAAACATAAGTAAACATCGCTCATCCTCCTTCTCGCTTACCAAACGAGAAGGCGGAAGAACATCCCATCTGTTGGCAATTTTATTAACCATTCCATGAGTGTTACACTATTTACTAGTCATGTTTTAGTCAAATTAAACATGGTACTTTAGTTATAATTGTATATGATTGAGAAACTGTGCTTCAAGTCGTCCATAACCGCGGACACGGCTTTAAGAAAGATGTACGCTCAGGGGTGCACAAATATCAACACACGCACGATCAACCTAGGGAAGAACCAAATAAAAAGCAACAAGGCATCACGACAAAGCATTCACAAGATTCAAAAATGATTTCGGGGGGCCACCCCACCAAGCTACCCACAACAATGTTGGCCGGCATCGAGACGGATCCAGGGTTTACGTCAATGGCTATAAACAACTAGGAACTCGAAAGTGTGACTAGGCTTGTCGATACCACAAAAACACTCCGCATTCCAAAACAGTACAGGTAAACGCTCCACGTGCAACAGTAGTAAATAAAGCGATAAAACATGGCACAAGTAGAGGATAGTAGTAAAGCCCCAAACTAATTGTGGCCCCAAGAAATAAGATGTGAATCAATCTCAAGCTAAGGGGCTTCAAGGTCCCACATGTGGATAGTGCGATAGTCAAGGAACAAGAATCAAGTACTCGGGTCCTACGACACACAAGTAAGCAATTAAAAACCAAATAACAGCTATTGCTCACGGGTGCCTCTTTCTTTAGTTATCCCATTGCTGCACAATTTAAGTTGTTTAGGTACCTCGTTATCCACAACAGACTCGCACAAACCCTATGCATGCAATTCTCGCCAAACCCGCATAGAAACGATTCAAGGATGCCCACCAGGCACATGCGTGCTGGTGGAAAACAAAGTAATATCATTACATAATAGTTCAGGATGGAACCCATAGAACATATATATATAACAAGACTCAACGATTCAAGAATACATATATACTATAGAGATCAAAATCACCTTGAAAACGATACAACATTCGAGTACGGATAAGATGCAAATGGGGCTAAGGGCCCTGAAGAATAACCAATGGCGTCTATAACCTTGCCCGAGTCAAGCCGAAAGGGTAACTCTGCTAACGTCGGCGAACTTATACATGTTAAAACAAAAGGGGTGCAAACAAAGGGCAAATAAAAAACAGAGTGGTCAGTACTGAGTCCAGTACACGGTGAGTCTTAGAATTCGGCGGCTCTCTCCTACATAGGTATGGTAGACTGAAGCGGCAGGAAACATGCACTAAACAACCTATAGAGACTCGATACAATTGTCTGCTATCAGAGAGGGATAAGAAAGACCCATTCAAAACCAACCTGATACTAACACCAAACATACCCATCCTGGTATTTCCCCCTCGAGACCAAACGAGGAAGTCCTTCCAAGGAAAATCACATAGTTGGCAGTTTTATTTATTCATTCCATGGTGGTTGTCCAACTTACTAGTCATATCAGATCCATGTCAAATTATAACAGTAATTCTTTAGTTATAGTTGTCTATGATCGAGAAACTATGCTCCAAGTCGTCCATAACCTCGGACATGGCTTTTTCGAAAATATTTAACCCTGCAGGGCTGCACCAAAGTATCCACACGCACTTCCACCCTTGTTGCCAAATCAGGTAGGTGCAAGATCATGAGGCATATACCCATCGGTATGTTGGCAGGTCTTTGGACACGACGTTTCCCAGACCCAAAGCAAGTACATAGGGCCATCCCACTAAGCTACCCGCAACAAAGTCGGACGACTCTAAGACGGACCTAGGGTTTGTGATAATGGTTGTAAACGACTGGGAACCTGAAAGTGTGAATGGGCTTGTCGATATCGCCGAATCGTGGCACAGTGTTCCTAAACAGTACAAGCGCTCCACACACAATAGTAAATAAAGCAGTAAAGTATGGCATAAGTACAAGATAGTAATAATGCCGCAAACTAGTTTGTAGCCCCTAGCACAGTACTTTGAAATCGAGTAGTAAGACGATAGGGGTGCCCACACACCTCACATGTGGTTAGCGCGCTCGATATCGGAATAGGTGTCAAGAACTCGGGTCCTAGGTGGACACAAGTGGGTGGTTAAAAACAAAATAACATCTATACCCACATGTGCCTCTACATTATATCTATTTCTAGCATTTTAATTAACAAGTTATAGTGAAATCCATGATCATCTCCACCATTAAGCATGTGTCAACCCCCAACTACGGTGGAAAATAAATGTCGCGAAGCAACACCTGAGTAGCAACTATGACTCGCAAGGCTAGCTGTCTACCAAACATCAGGTAATAGGAGGTGTCCAAGGCAATATAGGTTGTAAGGGATATAAATGGTATGGAAACTAAAGCATCGCAACACGGATAGAAATAGATCAATAGGAGGAAGTGAAGACTATAAATGTCAAATAGGTAGAAAGGGGGTGAATGCTCGCCTTGAAAACATAGCCAAAGATTCATATCTGAAGAACTTGTCGACACTCACATCAACTCAACGGCCTAATCCTTGAAGAAGCAAATCACTAAAAGAAACACCGGATGCACTATTTAATACTATGGAAAAAGATTAGGCATGATGCATGTATGATGCATGACATAGCAAAGGTGTGACGCAACGAGGTAATATTAAGCGGAATAGGGGTTCTGACAATTAATTAATAGGTTCCTATTTTTTGGATACCCCGTAATTTAAATGTTGGCTTCACAAGGCAAAACATGGCATCGGTTTGCTACACAAATTTAAATGGAGCCAATATAAGACTAGAATAGCCCACCTATAGTCTCCATATTTAATTATTAGGTGAAACAAGAAAGTACCCCCAAACAAATGAATATGCATGCGAGAACGAATAATTTATATGCAACAAGATAGATGTCATATATTATAAAAATAGGGGTCTTGGATAGGGGTCACACATTAGGGTTCGGCGATCTTGGTTCCGAGGTTCGGTTTGGTATTCAGGTTAGGGCTCTCGGATTCGGCAAGGCGATCTTGGTGTTCCTTGTTGGAGGTATCGTATCCTGGCTTTAGTGACTATGACGAACTTGGATCTTGTAACACCCTCGAATCAGCCCTATGCAAGTTTCAACGATTCCCGCCAAACCCACATAGAAACGATTCAAAGATGCCCACCAGGCACTTGCGTGCGGGTGGAAAATGAAGTAATACCATTACACAATAGTTCATGCTGGAACCCAAAGAAACATATATATATCAACAACGACTCGATGAGTCTAGAATACAGATATACAGCATAAAGATCCAAATCACCTTGAAAACGATACAATATCCGAGTACGGACAAGATGCAAATTGAGCTAAGAGCCCTGAAGAATAACCAATGGTGTCCATAACCCTGCCTAGGCCAAGACGGAAGGATAACCCTGCTTACAACGTCAATCTCAAACCTGCTAAAACAAAAGGGGTGCCGACAAAGGGAAAAGGAAAAAGAGAGCAGTCAGTACTGAGGCCAGTACACGGCGAGTTTAGAATTTGGCGGCTCTCGCCTACATAGGTATGGTGGACTAAAGCGGCAGCGAAGCATGCAGTAAACAACCTATACAGACTCGATACAAGTGTCAGCTATTAGAGAGAGGTAAGAAAGACCTATGTGGAACCAACCTGATACTAACACCAAACATACCCATCCTGGTATTTCCCTCTCGAGACCAAATGAGGAAGTCCTTCCGAGGAAACTCACACAGTTGACAGTTTTATTCATTCTTACCATGGGGGTTATCCAACTTACTAGTCATATCAGATACAAGTCAAATTATAACAATAAACTTTAGTTATAGTTGTCTATGATCGAGAAACTGTGCTCCAAGTCGTCCATAACCGCGGATACGGCTTTTCGAAAATATTTAACCCTGCATGGGTGCACCAAAGTTTCCACACACACTTCCATCCTTTTTGCCAGATCAATTAACATACTTCCGTCAGTATATCGGCGGGGCTTCGGACAAGAAGCTTTCCTAGACCCAAAGAAAGTACATGGGGGCCACCTGAAAGAGCTACCCGTACGAGGTATAGCTAATCCTCCTCGTATGGACCCTAAGGTTGCGTGCACTTGTCACGCGAGCAGAGGCCATAGACAATATATTCCCATCAGAGTATCGCACCTACACAATAGTAATAACTATCATCGAGCAACAGGTAATAAACATGGCACACATGGCATAGGTATAGTAGGTAACGTATAAAGCCCGAACTACTTTTTTAGCCATCAGTACAAGAATTTAAAATCAAGTAATAGACCGATAGAGGCGCCCAGACACCCCACATGTGGTTAGCACGCTCAGTCTCGGAATAGGTGTCAAGAACTCGGGTCCTAGATGGACACAAGTGGGCGGTTAAAAACCAAATATTGACTATTACCCACCAGTGCCTCTGCATTATATCTATTTCCAGCATTTTAATTGACAATTTATAATGAAAGCCATGATCATCCCCACCATTACGCATCTGCCAACCTTCCAACAACGGTGGAACTCGACAACTTGAACCAACACCTGAGCAAGCAACTATGACTCGCAAGGCCAAATGTCTACCAAACAACAGGAAATAGGAGGTGTCCAAGGCAATATAGAGGCTGCAAGGGATATAAATGGTACAGAAACTAAAGCACTGCAATACGGATAGCAATAGATCAATAGGAGGAAGTAAAGACTATAAATGCAAAATAGGTACAAAGGGGGAGAATGTTCGCTTGGAAAACACTGTCAGAGATACATTATCCGAAGGACTTACCGATACTCGCGTGAACTCAATGGCCTAATCCGTGAAGAAGCAAAGCACTAAAAGAAACACCGGATGCACTATTTAATACTACAGCAGAAGATCGGGCGTGATGCATGTATGATGCATGCCATGACAAAGATGCGATGCAACTAGGCAACATTAAGCGGAACCAGGGTCCTGACAATTAAATAGAAGATTCAAGTTATTTATTTACCTTGCATTTTAAATGTTGGCTTAATAAGACAAAACATGACATTGGTTCGCTACACAAATTTAAATGAAGTCAATATAAGACTAGAGTAGCCCGCATATAGTCTCCATATTTAATTATGAGATGAATCTACAAAGTACCCCCAAACAAATGAATATGTATGCGAGCATGGACAATTTAATATGCAACAAGTGATAATGTCGTATTATAAAAATAGGGGTCTCGGAAAGGGAATCACATTAGTTTCGGCATCGATGGTCTTGGGGTTCGATAGGGTTCGATTTGGTCTTGCTTCCGGGAAGGAGGTCTTGTGGTCCGTGAAGAAGAGCTTCAGGTCATCGGCTCCGGGAGAAGAACTTTGGAGTCCATGTTGGAGTACTTGGAATCCTGGTCGAAGGTCTTGGAATTCCACCCTGAATGATGGGACGAACTTGGTTGCACGGTGGAAGACAATGTTTGTCGGCGAGGATCTTGGGAGACACTGTCTTCTTGATAGTTGACAACATCAGAATCATCGTGAACCATGTGTCCTCACAAAAAAATGGAGCATCCGGACATCAGCCTCTCCAGTGTTCGAAACCATCCGCAGAAGCTCTCCACCACAAACGAACGCTACAAGTTCCAAAGAGCCATGAGGCAGCAGATCAAAGGCGGACACGCGCGGCTTGGCAGCTGGAAAAGGTGGCAAACAACAAAGGGGTTGGTTCGTGATCGTCGGGCGGAGCTGTAGGGAACCGAGGCGCCGGTGACAAGAGGCAGGCTTTGAAGAGCTTGGCTCATCCGCGCGAAGCAGGGGAACAGGCAGAGGTGAGCGCCGGCAAGAATTTTCCTGACGAGGCAGCACAGGCTCGCAAGGAGGAGGGGGTCGCGCTAGACAGAGGCACCGGTCGAGGATGGCGGAAGCAGGGCGATGACAACAAGGAGTTGCTACCGGCGGAGGGTCGGCCAAGGAGGCGCACGACAGGGCTCCCTGCAGCAGCGAGAGAGAGAGGCGGCAACACACACGGTCTAGGAAGGAGGTGGCATTGCGGATAAAGAGCAGCGAGGTAGGAAAGGAGGTGGTGGGTTCCTGAGTGATGGGAAGGTGTGGTAGGGTGAGCAACCGACGTTGACAGTGGCAGCACGCGGCTGGGGACGCGAGGAGAGGACCACAGGGGTAGGTGGTGAGGTGTTTCACGTGGGGAAGACGGGAGAGGACGAGGGCGCGTCCATGGTTGGGTCTACAGGGTGGGGCCAGGTTGGTGAGGGCAACAAGGTGGGTCGTCCGCATCGTGTCCGCAAGCAGGCAGCGATGCGTTGCGTTCCTGCTGCGCGCGTTGTGTTGGCCGTGTCGGTCAGGTGCGTGCATGGCATGCGCGTAGTGTCTACGCGGGGCGCAGGTGCGGAAATCTGTCGGTCGGCGGCTGCGAGTGGTGTGGTGCAGCTGGGTGGGTCGGCTAGGTAGAGACTGGTCTAGGGTTAGTTTAGTTGGGCCGGGTAGAAGGTAGTATGGTCCGGTTGGGTCTCTGGCCTGACCGGCTGGACTGCCTCCCCGGGACAAAATAGTTTTCTTTATTTATTTATTTTTTATATTAAACACTTTTGCAAATACCTTTTAGACGAATAAAATATCCGGAAGAGACCAGGGTTTTGATTTGAAATAAAGACGAGGGATATTTAGAAAACAAAGATAGGATTTTCAAAAATAGTTTTAGGCAAAAATATGCATGATGACATGACGATGCTCAAATGCAATGTGGCATGATGACATGAGCATGCGGTCATGATGATGCATAAAATAGAAACAACAAGCGATTTTCTAGCACGGGTTTTCCTGGGGTGCTACAATTCGCCACCACTAACAATGGATCTCGCCCTCGAGATCCGCCTCATGGTACGGGGAAGAAGGCTGACGATCTGAATGTTCTCGCTTTGTGTAGATCCTCTCAACACCACTAACAAGGGTTCTTTCTCCATCTTGAAATCAGTGACACCACCAAGGGTTGTTGCTCATGTTCGTCAAGAGAACACTCCGGCGAAACATAGACGAAGGTAGAGGTTTCAAAAGGTAAGGCCACCTCTAACTTCCATGGAAGGAGTAAGATTTCATCGTTCCACCATTCAACATACAAAAGCGAATGATAAGAGTAGTGGTATGGTCGCGACTCCATCCCGCACTCAAAGCATTAGTCTGTACACGAATAGAACAATCATGCAACCACTCTCGGAATTCAGACTGAAGATCTGAGACACGATGTTCGGAACAAAGGGGTGATATAGGCTCTTCATCGGATCTGATGTAGATGAGATCATCGTGTTGGAAAACCCCGGAAGATAGAAAATAAATTGTATGAAAAGACACAATGATTAGGTTCTGCAATGGTTCCATTGGCATGAACATTACATGCTTAAGGTATACACCAACTTCACAAATTCTCATCCTCCTCATATGTTTTTCAACGACATGAATATCCATCAAGGTGCAGACACAGATAAAGAGTTCAAGGACAAAAAGACTGAATGAAGGGTACAAAAAACAAACAATATGTAGATTTGATGATTGTAGCACCATCGTTATGAAAAGGAGGAAGCGAAACCCTAAAGGTATGATAGAATCCAAACCACGAGAAATCTTGGACTCGAACCAAGGTAAGAGAATAGGTTCAAAACACATGAAGGTAAGAGGAGAATAACATAGATGTAAGGAGTAAAAGCAGACCTAATCGGATCTATCCAATCGATTTTCTAAAATAGTTTTGACACTCTACAATGTCTGTTAGCTAGGTTATCCTATAGGCTCGACCATTGGAGTATCACCACTTCTGATCTCTGATACCACTTTGTAACACCCTTGAATCAGCCCTATGCCAGTTTCAGCAATTCACGCCAAACCAGCATAGAAACGATTCAAAGATGCCCACCAGGCACTTGCGTGCTGGTGGAAAATGAAGTAATACCATTACACAATAGTTCATGATGGAACCCACAAAAACATATATATACAACAACGAATACAGATATACAACGCAAAGATACAAATCACCTTAAAAATGATACAACATCCAAGTACGGACAAGATGCAAATTGAGCTAAGAGCCCTAAATAATAACAAATGGCATCCATAACCCTGCCCAGGCCAAGCCGGAAGGGTAACCCTGCTAACGACGTTGATCTCAAACATGCTAAACCAAAAGTGGTGTCGACAAAGGGCAAAGGAAAAAAAGGGAGCGGTCAGTACTGAAGCCAGTACATGGCGAGTCTAGAATTCAGCAGCTCTGGCCTACATAGGTATGCTGGACTGAAGCGGCAGTGAAGCATGCAATAAACAACTTATAGAGACTCGATACAACTATCGGCTATTGGAGAGAGATAAGAAAGACCTATGTGGAACCAAACTGATACTAACACCAAACATACCCATCCTGGTATTTCCCCCTCGATACCAAACGGGGAAGTCCTTCCGAGGAAACTCACATAGTTGGCAATTTTATTCATTCTTTCCATGGGGGTTATCCAACTTACTAGTCATATCAGATAAAAGTCAAATTATAACAGTAAACTTTAGTTATAGTTGTCTATGATCGAGAAACTATGCTCCAAGTCATCCATAACCGCGGACACGACTTTTCGAAAAGATTTAACCCTGCAGGGGTGCACCAAAGTTTCCACACGCACTTCCACCCTTTTTGCCAAATCAATTAACATACTTCCGTTGGTATATCGGCAGGGCTTCGGACACAAAGCTTTCCCAGACCCAAAGCAAGTACATGGGGGCCACCAGAAAGAGCTACCCATATGAGGTATAGCTAATCCTCGTCGTACGGACCCTGAGGTTGCACTTGTCACGCGAGCAGAGGCCATAGACAATATATTCCCGTGACAGAGTGCCGCACCCACGCAACAGTAATAATGCTCATCAAGCAACAGGTAATAGACATGGCATATATGGCATAGGTACAGTAGGTAACGTATAAATCCCGAACTAATTTTGTGGCCCCATTATAGTACATTTAAATCAGATAATAAGCTGATAGGGGCGCCCAGAAACCCCACATGTGGTTAGCACGCTTAGTCTCGGAACAGGTGTCAAGAACTCAGGTCCTACATAGACACAAGTGGGCGGTTAAAACCAAATATTGACTATTAGCCACCGGTGTATTATATCTATTTCTAGCATTTTAATTCACAAGTTATAATGAAAACCATGATCATCCCCACCATTACGCATCTGCCAACCTCCCAACAACGGTGGAACTCGACGACTAGAACCAACAGCTAAGCAAGCAGCTATGACTCGCAAGGCCAACTGTCTGCCAAACAACAGGTAATAGGAGGTGTCCAAGGCAATATAGAGGTTGCAAGGGATATAAATGGTATGGAAACTAAAGCATCGCAACACGGATAACATTCGATCAACAGGAGGAAGTAAAGACTATAAATGCAAAATCGGTAGAAAGGGGGAGAATGCTCGCCTGGGAAACAGTATCAGAGATACATTATCCAAAGGACTTGCCGATACTCGCGTCAACTAAATGGCCTAATTCGTGAAGAAGCAAAGCACTAAAAGAAACACCGGATGCACTATTTAATACTACGGAAGAAGATCGGGCATGATGCATGCATGATGCATGTCATGACTAAGATGCGATGCAACTAGGCATCATTAAGCGGAACCAGGGTCCAGACAATTAGATAGAAGGTTCAAGTTATTTATTTACCCTGCATTTTAAATGTTGGCTTAACAAGACAAAACATGGTGTTGGGGATATGCTATATGGGTATCCTCATAGCATGTCACCAATCCGCCAAACCCAGGTGGCCCATAGTTGGTAGCAAGGCCTATGGCCTGCTGAGCGGCCCAGTTAGACGGATCCTGAAGGGAGGCCCATGCCAGATAAAGGAAGGCTATGCAGGAGTCATCGACATACTCAGAGCCTTGGAGTACAAGACACGGAAGACTAGTTCGTATTAGTGTAGGAAACTTTACCTTGTCCGGCAAGGAACTTTCCCTGTAAACCCTAGGTCTTGGCACCTTTATAAGCCAGCCTGCGGGATCCTTTAGGGCATGATTCATAACACCCTCGCACAGCGAACCAATCTATGTAACTCGGTGTATTGCCATTATAGTGATTTATAGCAGGAGTAGAGTTCTGCCACCGTTGTGGGACTTGAACCTGGGTAAGCTGTGTTACCTCGTACCCGCCAACTCTCCGCCTTACCCCACGTCTCTAAACACGCACTATGAGGACCCCTCCATGGTGTACTCATCGGAAATACCACGACAGTTGGCGCCCACCGTGGGGCAAGAGGTGCTTCGAGCTCTACACCGAGCGAGGTCCAATCTCTTCGCGGGAATCAGCGATACCGTAGCCATCGGTCACGTTCTCTTCTCCGGCAACGTCCCGATCGTCCCTCCATATGAGTTCTGGGTGCCGGCAAAGACGAACCCCACGCGCTGCTCCGTCATCCCCTTCGGAGACATCCACATCTTCATTGGCGAAACTGACTCGGGTCCTAGCTCCCAGGAAGTCGGAAACTCGTCAAGCCCCGCACGGACCGCCTATGAGCAGGACACGTTCGTGGAAGGATCTGGACCATACCTCTCCTTGGAGTATGGTGGCTCGGATCAGGAAATTTCAAGACCCACCCAAACCGCCCATGTGCAAGATATAAAGGTGGAAGGACCCCGCAAATCCGCTTGGCTTCCCTGAGTGCTAGAGATGCGCAGGTCACACTTTGTCAGCGTCGTCACCATCTTCGATCTAGCTAGATGCGTTCAAAGAGATGGAGAACCTCCCCGCGAATACCTCGCTAGATGGATGAGGGTGAGGGAAACCCTAGAGGGCGACCGTGCCGACGAGCTCTTATACCACTTTCTGGAAGGGCTCATGCCCTGAACACTCCTCCCGCATACCCTCTGAAGGCGGCAGGCCGCAGGCCCTCTCACCCTTGGTGAGATGGTTGCCATCATCAACAAATACACGGATGCCAATGAAGAGGCCATGACGGCAATCGCCGTCGTAGCCGGAGGAGGAAACAGCAACAACGGCCCGCCTCCATCACCCTCCACATCCGCCATCATCAACACCGAAGCCAACTTTGACTCTGTCCTTGACGCACTATACGCCGACATCAATATGGACGGCGGTGGCTCGAACGCTAACTCGGAGGAATATGACGCTGTTATGAGGGAGATCGAGCAGGAGATCGAGACGGAGGAGCGCGCTGACAAGACCAACACTTCCCATCAGGTGCTAGTCTCCATTGGGAGCGTGATGGAAGAAGACGGACAAGAACCGGAACGTGAGAGAGCTCCGCCCATGCCAGCAGTCACCAGAGCAGCAGCAGCTAAGAAAGTTGCCGAGCCTCCGGCTCCAGCCAAAGCTATGCCTCCTCCGGTTATCTGCCCGCTACTGGCGCAGGAAGTCACCACAACCCCTAGTACGGCCCGACAATCAAATCAGCCGCCAATGCCACCGTCAATGTCTGTAGCTAGCAACCCAGTGGCCACTCCCGTCGACAAAGCAATCTACAGCGCACTTCTCGTTGAGCCAATCACCGTCGCCCATATCCGGAGCGTTATGGAGCTTGATGAAAAGCGTGCGGAAAACTTGGCGGAGGCCAAGTGCATCGCGGAGCAGGGCGCTAAGCTGGATGAAGACATGGCTAAGGCACAACAATTTATCAAGGCGGCAAGAGCTATGGAGGTTGAGTACAAACAATTGTTGTTAAAGCAAAAGACAAAGAAGGTACTAGCTCACGTCGTCGAAGATCCTGGCGTTCGGTGAAGGTTGGGATATAACGGGTCTAAGCCGACAAAAGCCACACCCTTACATTGATTCAGAGGGGAGGCAAGTCATGCCAACTCCCTCCCTCAACATTGCCATCGCCAAGACCCTCCTGGAGCAGGACAGGTCGCTAGAAGCAGTTGCTCAGGTGTACGACCTTGTCACTAAGGCATGCAAGCAACAGGAAAAGGCTACCTCGCAGAGGCTTGATTCCAACCCGGAGCTTTGCCAGTCAACCCTAAACAGCCACAGAAGGCCAAAATCTCCCCGTGACGAGGGATCCCGCACAGGCTCCACAGAGCAAAGACGGAGAGAGGCACGCAACAGGACTGACGCCATCCCCATATCCTCCGATCATGGAGAAAAGGCTTGTCCTTGCCGGTCGCCACCTCCACCACCATCTCGGCATCACGAGGAACTAGAGACGCGCCACCACACAAGCATGCCACCTCCAAGGCGGCCCAACCCGGCATCGTTATCGCGGGAGGGGCACAGCAAGAGAGCTAACCCACTGCCTCCACCACCGCCATCGCCACCTAGCAGCCATCATGGCGGAGGACAGGGTGGATCTCATAGATCATGCCACAATTCCCCTCCCCATGACAAAAAAGGGAAGCAGCCAGAGCCATACGATGCACGTACACGGCTGGACAAGATCCAAGAAGCTCGGGAGATCCCATACCTTGGGCCACGTTGTTTTGGACTAGTGATACGGGCCACAACTTAACCCAAGGGCCTTCGGATAGACAAGACCATCAAGCCATATAATGGCACTTCCAGGCCAGCAACGTGGTTGCAGGACTATAGCGAAGCAATCCACATTGCAGGGGGAAACCCCAATGTCGCCGTCAAGTACCTCCCACTCATGTTGACCGGCACCGCCCGACAATGGATCAACGACTTACCGGAGAAATCAATATGCAATTGGTTGGACATGCATGAAGCGTTCACCAAGAATTTCGAGGGTACGTACAAACATCCCTGCACTGTCGGAGACCTACAGTGGTGTGTGCAAGAAAAGGATGAAACCTCCCATGCCTACCTCTCTCGTTGGCTGGATATGAAAAATTCCAGCGCACGGGTGCACGAACAGACCGCTATGGTCGCCTTCATTGATGGTCTGGAAAAAGGGAACTTTGCTCCGACATACGTTGAAACGCAAGCAAGACAACAATGAGTTCAACCTCAACGCAGTGATCGCCATGGCTAGCGAGTTCGCTGCTGCTGACGATGATGCGCGTGGATCGTTGTCGGTGATAGCAATCCCTACCCAGGCCAGGAAGAACAACAATAACAAGCGGAAGAGTCCGCCCGAAGAAAAGCAAGTAGCCGAGATGGTCGCCGCAACGTTCACTGGTAGAGGCAATGGCAGACAGCATGGACGTGGTCGGGGGGCTAGCAGTGGCTAGCAGAGGAGTGACACTACACCCTCAGCGCCCCGCGTTCCCCAAACATACGAAGAGTACCACGATATGCCGTGTTTTATCCACCTTGACGCAAATGGCAAAGCCACCCACACCAACCGCCAATGCAAGTTTGTCAACGATCTCAATGAGGACCCTGAGTCCGGCTACAAGCGAAGTCGGAAGAATAGACCCCGCGGAAAGGGTAAATGGAAGAAGAAGGAGGAAGAGCCCAAGGAATCAAGTGATATGGACGAAGACATGGACCCAAAACCTTCCAACAAGGGAGAGGATAAAGGGAAAATCCCTTCGAAAAGAAGGCTCCATGTTACCACACCTTCCTTGGCACCCCAACCGTCCGGGCCCAGAAAACCTCTCTGAGGATACTGATGGCTACCCTCCCTCCGGTTCCCCAGTACGTCAGGTGGTTGGAAGTTCCAATTACTTGGGATAGGAAGGATCACCTAGAACTTATCCCAACAGAGAACTAGTATTCCATGGTCATCAACCCTTTGATTGACGGCACGGAGTTCACCAAGTGCCTCATGGACAGTGGAAGAAACATCAACATCATGTACCTGGATACACTACATAAGATGAACTTGACGGAGACCCAGTTAAGGAAGAGAAACACCGTGTTCCATGGGGTTGTCCTTGGCCGACAAGCAAATTCACTGGGTTGCATCACCCTTCCGGTCACTTTTGGCGATGTCAATAATTACCTCCAAGAACGCATGACCTTTGAAGTGGTGCCTTTCAAGCCCGTGTACCACGTCATCTTTGGACATGACATCTTCCACTCCTTCCTCACAAGGGCATGCTTTGTCTACAACAAACTCAAGATCCTCGGACAAAATGGCGCCATCACCATTGACGGAATCTTCACCAAGGCACGAGAGTGCAAGCTCAGTGAAGCCGCCTTCGCCAAAGCAGACCTCTATAGTGAAGAGTTCAAGGAGATCCAGAACTAGGTTGATGCCTCAGAGATGCCAGCTTCGAAGAAGCAGATTACTACTGCCGAACCCGCCTTCAAGGCCGCCATCAAGACCAAGCAGGTGGAGCTTGTCGAAGGCGATTCCTCTAAGACCTCCGCCATTGGCATGGACCTAGATCCCAAATAGGAAAGCACGCTCGTCGAGTTCCTCTGTGAGAATAGGGACATCTTTGCCTGGCAACCTACCGACATGAAAGGTGTACCTAGGGAACTTGTCGAGCACACCTTGAATATGGATCCTAATGCCAAACCGGTGAAGCAACCTCTACGACGCTTTCGTGATGAAAGACGAAGGGCTATAGGAAAAGAAATAGCTAGGTTACTTAAGGTTGGCTTTATCCGAGAAGTTATTCACACCCGATGGGTGGCAAATCTTGTACTTGTCCCCACAAAGGGAACCAATGAATTAAGAATGTGCGTTGATTACACCGGCTTGAACAAAGTGTGTCCGAAGGATCTGTTTGCTTTGCCTCGCATTGACCAAGTCATTGAATCAACCGCTAGCTCGGAACTTCTGTGTTTTCTCGATGCCTATTCAGGATACCACCAGATCCGGATGCGAAAGTTGGACCAATTGGCCACTTCGTTCACCACACCCTATGGCATGTTGTAGCATCCCAATTGTCTAACAATTGTAATGCTACTTGGTCTAGTAATATAATGGCTACTTCAAATATATAATTGTTGCATCATAATTATATCATGCTCATGTCATCATGCCACCTTGCATTTGAGCATCATATAAAACCCCTTTTTGTTTGGTTCTTATCTCATATGCATTGTTAATTGTATTTGCCTCTTGATATTGTATTTGGGTCTTGATATATTGTTTAATGCCCAAGTTGAGTTGGGGGCATATCTCTTATTAACTCCACCACCTTTCTTTCACCACCTTATAATTCCACCATCCAACCAAATATGAGCTTTGCACTTTATTTGGGTTTTACCTCTAGCTCATGTGGGTTGGGATGGATCCAATTCTACTTCCCACATGCTCTCATCTTAGCATCATGTTGTTTCCACATCATTGATATATGAGAGCCACATGGCCACCTTTGCATGCCTTGTGAGTGGAACCCTTTTTCCTAGCTTCCATATGGATTATCATGGATTTATGCTCATGTTGGGGTATTATTGGGACTACTAAACATCTAGTGGAATAAACACACTAGCAAGTACCAATTATAATCAAATATGATCATCTCCATCTATTCCACTTGGGACTTTCCTTTAAATTCTTGCTTGGCTTTATTCCACTTGTGGGAATGCCTAAGATTAATGCCATGTGATATTATTGTCTCACAAAAATAAACATGGCATTAAATATTTATGCATGAGCCATGCAAGTACCACCCATTCTAGTTTTGGTTTTTCTTGAATTCTTGAGTGGTTCATCTCTCACCTCTCTCTCTTTTCTTCACCCCCTCTCCTTTTCTCCACCATCCATGCATGATCATGTGGTTCCTATCTAACCCTAACCCTCACATCCCCCTCTCACCTAAACCCTAAGTCTACCTCTCTCTCTCTCCCCTCTCTCTAAACCTCTCTTCTTATCCCTTCTAAGCTAAACCCTAGTTCCTCCCTAATCCCCCCTCTCCCGGCCTCTCTCCCCACATGGTCACCCTGTCCCCACCTAGCTGGCCCCACCATGCCACCTAGCTACCCCACCCAAACAAGCCCTAGCCCGAGCCATACCCCCTCTCCCCTCCTACCCTAGCTCTAACCCGAGGCTACTCCTCCCTCTCCCTCTCTTCTCTCCCTGCCTTGTGGCCCCTAGCCCGAGCCTGCCCCTGCCTCCTTGGCCTCGCCCTCTGGTCCCACACAAGCCCCATGCACTGTCTGGCCGACAAGCACGTGAGGAGGGAGGAAAGAAAGGTGGCACCGAGGCCACCTTTTCCCATCTACCCCATCTCCCCAGCACCCCCTCTCCCCCTTTACCACCACCTCACGGTCCTCCTTCATCTCCAGATCTGAGGCGCCGCCTCTCCCCCTCTTCTCCCGCTTGCCTCACCCCAGCGGCCAAACCCTCGGCCTCCTCCGATCCCCCTCTTCCAGCCGGTGGCGTGGCGATCGTTGGTGTCGAGGAAGGCCGTGGAGCTCCCCTACGTCGCCCTGTACACGGAGCCGAGCAAGAGGAGCACCAGAGCGTCGGTACCAGCGCCGGCCGAAGCGAAACCCTAGCCTCCGGTCCGTCTGCGACGTCGCTGTTCCCCTGCGCCCCGAGCTGATCCGACCATGTCAACCAACTCTCGATGAACTACCCAACCCCCCAGACATCCTCGTCGTCGCAGCCTTGCCCTGGTCGCGCCGGACAATCCGACGAACGGCCTCTGTGTGCCGGCGTCGCGAACGTTTCTCCTCGCCATAGCGTCGCGTAAGCCCCATCTAGTCCTCGCCCACCTCCCAGACATCAACCCCCACCTAGCCTAGTGGCTGCCGCCTCCGCGCGCGCACGCTAGATCCCCGGATCGAATCCCCGCGTCGCGCCCGTAGCGTCTGACACCGATCTATCCTGCTTTCGCGGAGAAGAGGAGCAATCTGGCCGCACTTTTGCGATAACCACTGCTTTGCTGCGTGTGCAACCGCGGTCCAGCCTGGCCCATCTCTGCATCTCGGTGAGGTTTTGCGAAAAAGCCCTCTGTTTTCTCTGGCGTAACCCGCTCGCTCTACTTTGGCAGCCCAGCATGATGACCGCGAATTGGTCGTGTGTCTTGGCCCCACATGTCATTGAGCTAGATTAGGCGGTGTAAAATGTTTTCTGTCGCTGTGAGTCGATCCAATAGCACCCCCACCCATCGCTGGGGTTAGCTGTTCTGAGTACAAAAAGACTTTCTGCATATCTGTTTTAATTCAAATCTTTTTCAAATCATTTCAAATTCAAATTTATGTCTGTTTTTAAATAACTTTTAAAATATAAATCCAAATAATACAAATAATATATGTTTTCAAATCAGAAAAATGTGAGGATTTCAAATATGCCATTCAAAATTTATTTTGAACATTTAAAATTCCAAGTTGGTTAAAATTACATTAAAATGCCCTTCCACCTTAATTAATTAATAACTTTTGTTTTATAACTCCAAATTTAACAAATGATATGTCTAAAATGATTAGCTCGACGAGACCTTTATGTTTATGCAATCTTTTATCTGTTTTGCAGCATGCATCATATAAATATAATGTGTACAGCAACTGATATGAGTATAAAATGTGATTAAAACTCAACAAAATGATTTATTCTTGTATGCCACACCTCACCCATGTCATGCTACTTTATTGCCATGCAAATTGTGCATCATTCGTCATGGCATGATTGTTTGCTTGACGCATTTTATTCATATGCTTGTGCACTTTATTTATGTTGGCCCTTGTTTGTTTGGTTCTTCTCCGAATAGACGCTGAGCAGGGGATATATCAAGAGACCAGAGCACTACCGGATCCGTCTCTCGCTTCAACTGAGCTGCCAGGCAAGCACTACCACATGCTTGCATACATATAGTACCTATTGCCTCTTTCTTATTCTTGCATCATTGAGTCGCGATTGCATTAAACTGAATCCCAAGTATTGCATAGCCTTTACTTTTAAACCCACGAGCTTGTTCCTCCATCCCATGAGCCATTACTACAGGAGTTGTTTGAGCCATGCGAGTCGTAGAACAACATGTGTAGGGTATGTGAGTGTCTAATGGATAACGTGGTACCTAAACAACTTAACCTGAGTAGTAATGGGATAACTAATGAAAGTGGCACCGGTGAGCCATATTTGCTATTTGGTTTTTCAGGCTCACTTGTGTCCCGTAGGACCCCGAGTACTTGATTCCTGTTCCTTGAATATTCGCTATCCACATCCGGAGGCTTATGAACCCCCCGAGCGAGCTTGATTCATTCTTATTTCTTGGGGCCACAAACTAGTTTGAGGTTTTATTTACTATCATGTACTTATGCCATGCTTCTTTGCTTTAATTTAAATTGTGCGAGGTAATGCACCTTTGTCTTGTTAGGGCGTGACCCGTTTTCTTTATGTCGACAAGCCCAATCACACTTTCGGGTTCCCAGTCGTTTACAGTCGGCTCCACAAACCTTGAGGCCGTCTCGGTCATTAACCGTTCGGGTAGCTCAATGGGGTGGCCCTGAAATATTTCTGAATCCTGTGATCGCTTTGTCGTGGCGCCTCGTTGGGTTTTGATTTGGTTTTTAGGGTTGATCGAGTGTGTGTTGCTATTTGTGCACCCTATGGTAAAACTTTCTGAAAGCCGTGTCCATGGTTATGGCGACTTGGAGCACAGTTTCTCGATCATAGACAAGCATAACTAAAGTACCGCTTTTAATTTGACTAGACTAGGTACCTGACTAGTAAATAGTGCAACACTCACGGAATGGATAATAAAACTGCCAACGGATGGGGGTTGTTCGTCCGCTTCCTCGTCGGTAAGCGAGGAGGAGGATGGATCTGTGGATATTACCATTATAACTGTTATAACCGTTGTTATTAATTCACGGACATCCGTCTATCTCTGGTTAGGCGGATGGTTAGCGAGTATCTATAGAATTGCTAGGGTTTAGCTTTTGCTGCAATTGCGTCACCCCAGGTTGTGTCCCCTTTAGAGGCATAAGGTCTTGCTGAGTACCCCTAGGGTCTCACACGATAAATTATTGGTTCAGATGAACAGGTACATACGCAAGATGGATCTTTGGGTGGAAGAGGCAGACGATGTGGGCAACGATCATTCGGTGTAGAGATTAGGAGCGGGATCCGTGAGATCTGTGGGCGGGATTGTTTATTTATGGGGCATCTTATGCCGATTTGCTTCTTATCCGTACTCGGATCTTGTTTTCCGCTTCCGCTTGATACTCTGATGTTTGATGTATGAGGAGATATCCTAAACTACTATATCTATCTAGGATGTTTGGATCTTGCCGTATGGCGTTGCTATATTTTCCTTTCTTTTTAGATGGAATGGCTCTGATGTACTGTTGTATGGTGGCTTGCATACATACTCATTTGTGTATGTAGTTGATCCCTTCGCCGATTCGCCGCCGTTCTTGTCGATGTTTGGAAATGGTTAGGGACGGCTGAAAGGTCTACTGTGAGTGGCATTTGGGCCCCACCGTACTATTTTAACCATTTCGCTCATCCGGGCTTGTAACTAGGGCGTAATTCACCGAGGTAGTTACAATTGGTATCGAGCCATCCGCCCTTGAGGTCTCAGCCAAATGGTCGTTGTCTGTCTAGCAAATATTTTTGGTAGCTATGTATACTAGGGAAAAACAAAACGCGAGAGTAGGACTGCTTCCACTTTTCTTCTTACCCACCCACCCACCCTTTTCTGGTAAGGAAGTATAACGTTTTCAATCCTCTTCTCAACATTCAAACTAGGATTCACGTGTTCTGGGTTTCCGTAGTACCATAGGTTGTGTGTGTGTGTAATTCCTTGTCTATCTGTTGCATCCAAGTTGTTATCACTATCTGGCTTTTGGTTATCAACTGTTGGTACATTCCATACCGACAGGCTTTTGTAAACCGACGCGATCTATCCGATTCGTTGTATACCGCCGCGATCTGTCTTACTCTTTGTTAGCCGACGTCATCTTGTTTGGGGTGTTCGTTTCCGTAGTTGCTAATCTTTAGGTTCATCATGAAAAGAAGGTGTTGGGATATGTGTTTTACTTATTCATGTGCGGAGTAATGATTTGAGTGCGGGATGGAGTCACGACCATACCACTACTCTTATCATTCGCTCTTGTATATCGAATTGGTAGTGTCACTAATCTTGATTCGTTAAGGGATTTTGCGCATCTATTGGTATTTTAATGCCGAAATTTGTGGAAAAATTTTCTTTGATATATTTTTGTACCACACTCCTTTTCAGTCGTGTGCGATATGCTTAATATCTTCTAGGTGATTTGAACTTCGTTGATATTTTAATATCATCTTAGTAAATTGTATCCTTTAATCTTGAGTAATTCCATCTTGGTACTATTTTGGATTATTATTATTCTCCATCATAAATCTTGACTTGTGTTTTATATCAACCACAGGATGGCACCACCACGCCGTTCTGAGGAGGACATACAACCTGAACTGGGGGCAGCGTTGTCAACCATCGCCAATGCCTTGGCAGCAATGCAGCAGAACCAGCAGCGTTTTGAAGAGAGTGTCAGGAGGAATGAGTTTGCTCCGCTACCTCCACCTCCCAAGCGAGGAGACATCAAAAGCTTCCTGAAGTTCAACCACGCCCGGTTTGATGTTTCGATCAACCACTTGATCTTGATGATTGGTTGCGTGAGATGTCAAGGCTCTTGATGGCTGCTGATGTTCTGAGCAAGAATGGGTAAAGTGTGCTACTCACCTCACGAAGGAGATGCAGCTCTCTGGTGGGAGAATTACCAAGGCAAACTGCCTTTGGTTTCAGCCTACTTGGGGGACAGTTCACTGGAGCTTTCAAAGAGCGATGTCATCGAAATTGTCATGGAGAGGATGAAGGAAGTGTTTCTCAACCTCAAGCAGGGCAATGATAATGTCAACACCTACATCAGGAACTTCATGAACCTTTCTCGTTATGGTGGCGATGAGATCTCTGATGACAAGAAGAAGCAAAAGAGGTTCTGGCAAGGGCTCAATTCATCGATTAAATATGCAATCACACATGCAAGGCGTCTTTTGGAACTTCAGCATACAGCTCTGCGGGGAAGAGGCAAGTAGGCAAGTGTTTGAGAGTCAAAGAAACACAACCGTGATGCAAGCTCTTGACTATGTCGGCTCCTTCTAAGCGTCGTGTGCAGGTTCCTAACACCCGTCGCTCCGGCTCCACCAAGACCTTCAAGCTTGGCAAGGCCACCAAACTTCCTCACTACTGCTCCCGGGGCTACAACCACCACTACCTGGGCGCTGGCGGAGTCCTCAGCTACGTTGCTCCACGTCCACAGTGCTTGTTACCGTGTGGAAACTCTGGGCATCAAAGCTGGAACTGTCAGATGAAGAACAAGGCTTTCCTCCACCACCTCCAAGATCTGGCAAGCTCTCCTATGGTTCGTGCACCACCTCGGGCTCTCAACATCAACACCAAACCCGGGTCTCTGTTGCTCGTGCCAAGCTGTGTCAACGCCGCTCAAAGTGCATGCATGGAGTTGTGATGGGTATGCTTCCGTTAACTCAGTCCCTACACGAGTTTTGTTTGAATCTGGTGCTTCGCATTCTTTTGTTTCGCATAAGTTTGCAAGAGCATGATCTGGATAAGGTTCCTTTATCACATAAATGCGGTGGTACAATCTCTGGTTCAAACATGAGGGCTGCTCATATCAGCCATGGCAATCAAATTGAGATTGGTGGCTCTTCGTTCTCGACTTCCTTAATCATTACAGGCAATTCGACATTGATGTCATCTTGGGCATGGATTGGTTGACGACAAATGCAGCTGTGATTGATTGTGTTGAGCGCTCGGTTTCTACTGAAGATTCTGAAGGCCATATAGTCTATTCTCCAAGTCGACTCCTGCTATCCAGCTTTTCTCTTTGGCGGCTCGAATGATGATGCTATGGAAGCTATTCAGAGTGTTCCGGTTGTCTGTGAGTTCCAGATGTCTTTCTGAAGAGTTGCGGTATGCCTCCGGATCGTGAGGTTGAGTTTGTAATTGAGCTTGAACTGGTACGCTCCTATCTCCAAGCGGCCTTATAAAATGGGTCTGCTGAGTTGGCTGAACTCAAGCGTCGACTTGATGAATAAGAGAAGTTGGGTTTCATTCAGCATTACTTGTTCTTGGGGTAGCCCAACCCTCTTTGTGAAGAAGCGAGACGGTGATAGACTTTGTGTTGACTATCGGGCTCTCAATGCTAAAACCATCAGAATAAATATCCTTCGCGGATTAATGATCTCTTGATCGACTAGCTGGAGCTGTGGTATTCTCTAAGCTCGACTTGAGAAGTGGTTATCACCAAATCAAGATTCGCAAGGAAGATGTTCCTAAAACAGCTTTCACCACCCGCTATGGCCTGTATGAGTACACGGTCATGTCTTTCGGTCTCACCAACGCACCTGCCACCTTCTCGAGGCTCATGAACTCAGTTTTCATGGAGTATCTTGACAAGTTCGTTGTGGTCTATCTGGATGACATCCTAGTCTACTCTAAGTCGAAGGAAGAACATGAAAAACACCTTGATTGTGTCCTAAACAAGCTTGAGAACCTCTTGTATGCAAAGTTCTCCAAGTGTGAGTTTTGGCTGCCTCAAGTAACCTATCTTGGTCACGTCATCTCGGCCAAGGGCATTGCAGTCAATCCGGAGACTATAAGGACAATTGTTGAATGGCTTCCTCCTGTAAATGTCAAAGAAGTGCGGAGTTTCCTTGGTTTGGCTAGTTATTGCCGTTGCTTCGTTCAGAACTTTTCGAAGATAGCGAAGCCTCTTACCGATCTCCTCAAGAAAGGCAAGAAATACCTTTGGACTCCTGCATGTCAAGCAAGCTTTGAGACACTCAAAAGAAGCTCACTTCCACACAGTCTTGGTTCCTCCGGATACATCAAGCTGTTCGGATATTCTGTGGCCTCTTTGCAAGGATTGGGTGCGGTCCTGATGCAAGAAAACAAGTTGTTGCTTATGCCTCTCGGCAGTTGAAGGCGCATGAGATCAACTATCCTACACATGACCTCGAGCTCATGATTGTCTTTGCTTTGAAAGTATGGAGGCACTACTTGCTTGGCAACCGTTGTGAAATCTTTTACGATCACAAGAGTGAAGTATATCTTCACTCAGCCTGATCTCAACCTTGAGAGGAGATGGATTGAAGCAATCAATGATTTTGATTTGACAATCAACTACACTCCGCAAAGCTAATGTCATGGCGATGCTCTCGGTAGTAAATCTTATGTCAACAACCTCATGATGGAAGAACAACAGCCTCTCTTGTGCGAGGAATTCTGTCAGCTCAACCTTGAAATTGTGGAACAAGGGTATCTTCTGAACCTTCTAGCAACTCCTCTCTTGGAAGAAAAGGTTCGCTCCTTTCAGCTCGGTGATCCGTACACAAGAAAGATCATCTCCGAGTTCAGCTTCAGTATGAGTCCTTCCGTCGATGATCAAGGCACGCTTTTCTTTGAACACGGATGTTTGTTCGAACTACCCGGGTTTAAGAGCATGTTCTCAAGGAGGCACATGATTACATTCTTTCTATCCACCTGCAGCACAAAGATGTACATGGACTTGAAAACACAATATTGGTGGCGGGTTTGAAGCGATATTGTGCCAAGTATGTCTCGGTGTGATGCCGCAGGTGAAAGCTATCCATCGAAACCTTCCGGTCTTCTACAGCCATTGAAACCCCGGAATGGAAATGGGAGAAAGTAGAGATGGACTTCATCACTTTGGTTTCCCAAAGGTCATGAAGGGCAACAATGCAATCTTTGTTGTCATTGACAGGCTTTCTAAAGTGGCTCACTTCTTCCCCATCAAGGAAACAATTTACGCAATTCAGTTGGTGAGCTCTATATCAGCAAATTGTCTCTCTGTATGGGGTTCCTCTTGAGATCAGTTCCGACCGTGGAAGCATCTTCACTTCCAAGTTCTGGGAAAGTTTCCAAAATGCTTTGGGAACAAAGTTGAACTTCAGCACAGCTTACCACCCTCAGTCGCAAGGACAAGTTGAAAGGATCAATCAGATTCTGGAGGATATGCTTCGTTCTTACGTCATCTCTTTTGGCATGAAGTGGGAAGAATGTCTTCCTTATGCTGAATTCTCTTACAACAACAGCTTCTAGAAAAGTCTAAAGATGGCACCATTTGAGGCTCTCTATGGTTGCAAATGCAGAACTCCGATTGGTTGGTCGGGTGCAGGTGAAAGGATCTTGTTTGGCCCTGACATTGTGACTCAAGCGGAGGAGAAGGTTCACATCATTCTTGAAAATCTGAGGATTGCTCAAAGTCGCCAGAAGAGCAATTATGACAGGAAGCACACGGACATGGAGTATGTCCCTGGTGATCTTGTTTACCTTCGTGTCACTCCCATGAGAGGCACGCACCGCTTTGGTATCAAAGGGAAGTTGGCTCCTAGATACATCGGTCCCTTCAAAATTCGTGGAAGAAGAGGAGAAGTTGCTTATGCTCTTGAGCTCCCGGAAAAACTCAAAGTCCATGATGTTTTCCACATCTCTCAGCTCAAGAAGTGCTTCAAGGATCCCGGCAGGACCGTGGACCATGAGCTTATCAATCTCCAAGAAGACCTGTCTTATCAAGAACACCCACAAAAATCCTTGAGATCGCAGAAAGAAGGACTCGCAACAAGTCCATCAAGTTACGCAAGGTGCGATGGTCGCACCATTCATTGATGAAGCCACTTGGGAACGTGAAGATGAGCTCCGTGCCAAGTATCCTACCCTGTTTGAGTCTTCTTCTTCTTCCTAGAATCTCGGGGCGAGATTCCTGTTTAGTGGGGGAGAGTTGTAGCATCCCAATTGTCTAACAATTGTAATGCTACTTGGTCTAGTAATATAATGGCTACTTCAAATATATAATTGTTGCATCATAATTATATCATGCTCATGTCATCATGCCACCTTGCATTTGAGCATCATATAAAACCCCTTTTTGTTTGGTTCTTATCTCATATGCATTGTTAATTGTATTTGCCTCTTGATATTGTATTTGGGTCTTGATATATTGTTTAATGCCCAAGTTGAGTTGGGGGCATATCTCTTATTAACTCCACCACCTTTCTTTCACCACCTTATAATTCCACCATCCAACCAAATATGAGCTTTGCACTTTATTTGGGTTTTACCTCTAGCTCATGTGGGTTGGGATGGATCCAATTCTACTTCCCACATGCTCTCATATTAGCATCATGTTGTTTCCACATCATTGATATATGAGAGCCACATATACCTTTGCATGCCTCGTGAGTGGAACCCTTTTTCCTAGCTTCCATATGGATTATCATGGATTTATGCTCATGTTGGGGTATTATTGGGACTACTAAACATCTAGTGGAATAAACACACTAGCAAGTACCAATTATAATCAAATATGATCATCTCCATCTATTCCACTTGGGACTTTCCTTTAAATTCTTGCTTGGCTTTATTCCACTTGTGGGAATGCCTAAGATTAATGCCATGTGATATTATTGTCTCACAAAAATAAACATGGCATTAAATATTTATGCATGAGCCATGCAAGTACCACCCATTCTAGTTTTGGTTTTTTCTTGAATTCTTGAGTGGTTCATCTCTCACCTCTCTCTCTTTCTTCACCCCTCTCCTTTTCTCCACCATCCATGCATGATCATGTGGTTCCTATCTAACCCTAACCCTCACATCCCCCTCTCACCTAAACCCTAAGTCTACCTCTCTCTCTCTCCTCTCTCTCTAAACCTCTCTCCTTATCCCTTCTAAGCTAAACCCTAGTTCCTCCCTAATCCCCCCTCCGGACTCTCTCCCCACATGGACACCCTGTCCCCACCTAGCTGGCCCCACCATGCCACCTAGCTACCCCACCCAAACAAGCCCTAGCCCGAGCCATACCCCCTCTCCCCTCCTACCCTAGCTCTAACCCGAGGCTACTCCTCCCTCTCCCTCTCTTCTCTCCCTGCCTTGTGGCCCCTAGCCCGAGCACCCTGCCTCCTTGGCCTCGCCCTCTGGTCCCACACAGAAGCCCCATGCACTGTCTGGCCGACCAAGCACGTGAGGAGGGGAGGAAAGAAAGGTGGCACCGAGGCCACCTTTTCCCATCTACCCCATCTCCCCACGGCACCCCCCTCTCCCCCTCTGCTTTACCACCACCTCACGGTCCTCCTGCATCTCCAGATCTGGGCGAGGCGCCCTGCCCTCTCCCCCCTCTTCTCCACCGCCTTCGTCTACCCCATCGCCGGCCAAACCCTCGGCCTCCTCCGATCCCCCTCTTCCAGCCGGTGGCGTGGCGATCGTTGGTGTCGAGGAAGGCCGTGGAGCTCCCTGCATCGCCTGCGGGCGAGCAAGAGGAGCACCAGGCGTCGGTACCAGCCCGTGAGCGAAACCCTAGCCTCCGGTCCGTCTGCGGCGTCGCCGTTCCTGCGCCAGAGCTGATCCGACCATGTCAACCAACTCTCGGTGAACTACCCAACCCCCCAGACATCCTCGTCGTCGCAGCCTTGCCCTGGTCATGCCGGACAATCCGACGAACGGCCTCTGTGCGCCGGCGTCGCGAACGTTTCTCCTCGCCATAGCGTCGCGTAAGCCCCATCTAGTCCTCGCCCACCTCCCAGACATCAACCCCCACCTAGCCTAGTGGCTGCCGCCTTCGCGCGCGCACGCCAGATCCTCGGATCGAATCCCCGCGTCGCGCCCGCGCGTGCGAGCACCGATCTGTCCTCTGCTTGCGGAGAAGAGAGCGATCTGGCCGCACTTTTGCGATAACCCCTCGCTGCGTGTGCAACCCGCGGTCCAGCCTGGCCCATCTATCTGTCTCGGTGAGGTTTTGCAGAAAAGCCCTCTGTTTTCTCTGGCGTAACCGCGCTCGGATCGGCCGCTGGCGACCCGATCGACACGTGGGTCCGTGTGTGCCGTGGCCCCACATGTCATTCGCTTGAGCTAGATTAGGCCGCGGTGTAAAATGTTTTCTGTGCGCTGTGGAGTCCCAGTCAGCACTGGCCCCACCCGTCAGTGGCTGGGGTTAGCTGTTCCTGAGTACAAAAAGACTTTCTGCATATCTGTTTTAATTCAAATCTTTTTCAAATCATTTCAAATTCAAATTTATGTCTGTTTTTAAATAACTTTTAAAATATAAATCCAAATAATACAAATAATATATGTTTTCAAATCAGAAAAATGTGAGGATTTCAAATATGCCATTAAAAATTTATTTTGAACATTTAAAATTCCAAGTTGGTTAAAATTACATTAAAATGCCCTTCCACCTTAATTAATTAATAACTTTTGTTTTATAACTCCAAATTTAACAAATGATATGTCTAAAATGATTAGCTCGACGAGACCTTTCTGTTTATGCAATCTTTTATCTGTTTTGCAGCATGCATCATATAAATATAATGTGTACAGCAACTTATATGAGTATAAAATGTGATTAAAACTCAACAAAATGATTTATTCTTGTATGCCACACCTCACCCATGCCATGCTACTTTATTGCCATGCAAATTGTGCATCATTCATCATGGCATGATTGTTTGATGCATTTTATTCATATGCTTGTGCACTTTATTTATATTGGCCCTTGTTTGTTTGGTTCTTCTCGAATAGGCGTGGCGGGGATATATCAAGAGACCCAGGAGCACTACCCAGATCCGTCTCTCGCTTCAACTGAGCTGCCAGGCAAGCACTACCACATGCTTGCATACATATAGTACCTATTGCCTGTTTCTTATTCTTGCATCATTGAGTCGCGATTGCATTAAACTGAATCCCAAGTATTGCATAGCCTTTACTTTTAAACCCCACCGAAGCTTGTTCCTCCATCCCATGAGCCATTACTACAGGAGTTGTTTGAGCCATGCGAGTCGTAGAAACGACATGTGTAGGGTATGTGAGTGTCGATGGATAACGTGGTACCTAAACAACTTAACCTGAGTAGTAATGGGATAACTAATGAAAGTGGCACCGGTGAGCCATATTTGCTATTTGGTTTTCAGGCTCACTTGTGTCCGTGGGACCCAGTACTTGATTCCTGTTCCTTGAATATTCGCTATCCACATCAGGAGGCTTATGAACCCCCACAGGCAGAGCTTGATTCATTCTTATTTCTTGGGGCCACAAACTAGTTTGAGGTTTTATTTACTATCTGTACTTATGCCATGCTTTCTGCTTCAATTTAAATTGTGCGAGGTCATGCACCTTTGTCTTTATTTAGGGCGTGACCCGTTTTCGTATGTCGACAAGCCAGTCACACTTTCGGGTTCCCGATCGTTTATAGCCGCTCCACAAACCTTGAGGCGTCTGAGTCACTAACCGTTGCGGGTAGCTCAATGGGGTGGCCCCTGAAATATTCTGAATCTGTGATCGCTTTGTCGTGGCTGCCTCGTTGGGTTTTGATTTGGTTTTTCGAGGTTGATCGAGTGTGTGTTGCTATTTGTGCACCCTATGCAGTAAAACTTCTGGCCGTGTCATGATTATGGACGACTTGGAGCACAGTTTCTCGATCATAGACAAGCATAACTAAAGTACCGCTTTTAATTTGACTAGACTAGGTACCTGACTAGTAAATAGTGCAACACTCACGGAATGGATAATAAAACTGCCAACGGATGGGGGTTGTTCGTCCGCTTCCTCGTCGGTAAGCGAGGAGGAGGATGGATATGTGGTTATTACCATTATAACTGTTATAACCATTGTTATTAATTCACGGACATCCGTCTATCTCTGGTTAGGCGGATGGTTAGCGAGTATCTATAGAATTGCTAGGGTTTAGCTTTTGCTGCAATTGCGTCACCCCAGGTTGTGTCCCCTTTAGAGGCATAAGGTCTTGCTGAGTACCCCTAGGGTCTCACACGATAAATTATTGGTTCAGATGAACAGGTACATACGCAAGATGGATCTTTGGGTGGAAGAGGCGACGATGTGAGCGATCATTCGGTGTAGAGATTCCAGGAACGGGGATCCGTGAGATCTGTGGGCGGGATGTGTTTATTTATGGGGCATCTTATGCCGATTTGCTTCTTATCCGTACGGATCTTGTTTTCCGCTTCCGCTTGATACTCTGATGTTTGATGTATGAGGAGATATCCTAAACTACTATATCTATCTAGGATGTTTGGATCTTGCCGTATGGCGTTGCTATATTTTCCTTTCTTTTTAGATGGAATGGCTCTGATGTACTGTTGTATGGTGGCTTGCATACATACTCATTTGTGTATGTAGTTGATCCCTTCGCCTGCCGATTACGCCGCCCGTTCTTGTCCTGATGTTTGGAAATGGTTAGGACGGCTGAAAGGTCTACCTGTGAGTGGCATTTGGGCCCCACCGTACTATTTTAACCATTTCCGCTCATCCAGGCTTGTAACTAGGAGCATAATTCACCAAGGTAGTTACACATGTATTGCTACGTCACGATGCCCTTTGGGTTGAAAAACGCTAGTGCTACGTACCAGCGGACGATGCAACATTGCCTGCACGACCAAATAGGTCAGAACGTACACGCTTACATGGACGACATCGCGGTAATGTCAAAGAAATCAAATGATATTATCGCCGACTTGCAAGAAACCTTTGACAATGTCCGGAAATATAACATGATGCTGAACCCAAAGAAGTACGTCTTCGGGGTACCATCCGGCAAACTATTGGGCTTCATCATTTCGCATCACAGAATCAAAGTGAACCCAGGGAAAATCAAGGCCATCCTCGACATCAAACACCCGACATGCCTGAAGGACATACAAAGGCTCACAGGCCACGTTGCAGCAGTAAGCCGATTCATCAGCCGACTTGGTGAGAAGGCTATGCCGCTCTACAAGTTGCTCAAGAAAGCGTACAAATTCACATGGATGGACGAGGCTGACGCAACACTTCAGGAGTTGAAGAGAATACTCTCCTCCCCACCAATACTTGCAGCAACGGTGCCAAGGGAGCCTATGTTAGTTTACATGGCAGCAACCAACCGAGTAATCAGCATCATCATCGTGGTGGAGCGTAAGGAACCAATGCACGAGTATGGAGTTCAGCGGCCCGTTTACTATGTAAGCGAGGTCTTGACGGAATCCAAGCAGCATTACCCGCACTACCAGAAGATAGTTTATGGAATTTTCCTTGCTTCACGTAAGTTAAGGCATTACTTCTAGGAGCACCCTCTCACAGTAGTGAGCAAAGCTCCGCTGTCCGACATCATCAACAACAGCGACGCTACAGGGGGAGTGGCAAAATGGGGCATTGAACTTGCCGCCTTCGACATCACCTACAAACGACGCGACACTATCAAATCACAAGCATTGGCGGATTTTCTTGCAGATTGGACAGAACTGCCAGAAGACACTCTTGTGCTAGAGCCAGAGTATTGGGTCATGCACTTTGACGGATCGAAGTTACTCAATGGCTCGGGGACTGGTGTATTATTACAATCACCAACAGGAGAGAAGTTGCAATACGTCCTGCAGATCCACTTCAACGCTACCAATAACATGGCGGAGTATGAGGCCCTCATTCATGGACTTCGCGTAGCCAAAGATATTGGCATCAAGCACATAGTTTGCTGTGGAGATTCCGACTTGGTTGCCCAGCAAGTAGCTGGCACCTAGAACACGCGGAACCCTATGATGGCGGCATATCGAGATGAAGTAGACGAAATAGCCAAGTGCTTCAACGGTAGTCAAGTACGTCAAAAGGGAGGAGAATGAGGCGGCAGATCTGCTGTCAGAGCTTGGATCAGCTCGTCGACCAATTCCGCCAGGCATTTTCCTAGAACATTTACGGACTCCATTCGTGAAGGGAGCGGACCCCGACAACCCGGATAGAGTGGATTCATTTGTTAATATAGTAACAGTGACCTCTCCGGCATGGACGAAATCGTTCATGGAGTATCTACAAGACGGAACTTTGCCTGGAGACGAAGTCGAAAGCCAGCAAATTGTACACAGAGCAAAAGGCTACGTCATCATTGACGGCCAGCTATACGAAAGAAGTACCACAGGAGTTTTCCTTCGATGCGTCTCCCAGCAGCAAGGTATTGGAATCCTTAGAGAAATACATCTTGAAGATTGCGGGCATCATGCCGATCTCCGATCGTTGGTGGCTAAGGCCTTCCGACAAGGATTCTACTGGATAACTGCCAAGGCGGACACCAACAAGTTGGTACAAACATGCCTTGGGTATCAATTCTATGCAAGACAACCAAGTGTTCTAGCTGAAGAATTGCGAACAATACCAATAACTTGGTCGCTTGCAGTCTGGGGTATGGACATGGTGGGACCTTTGGAGACAGCATCCTGTGGATTCACACACTTGCTAGTAGTAGTGGATAAGTTCACAAAATGGATTGAAGCTAAACCCATTAGAAAGCTTGATGGGGCAACAACCCTAAAATTTGTCCGAGATCTAGTGGTGAGATTTGGTCTCCCGCATAGCATCAACACTGACAATGGCAGAAATTTATCTCTCGGGGAAATTGTGGAATACTGTCATGAAAAAGGCATCCCCCTTGACCTAGCATCTGTAGCACATCCATAGTCAAATGGGCAAGTTGAAAGGGCCAATGGACTAATTCTGCACGGAATCAAGCCACGCTTAGAGGCACCGCTACGTAGAGTAGCTGGAGCCTGGGCAGAGGAACTACCATCTGTCTTGTGGAGTTTACGAACAACACCCAATAGATCCACCGGCTTAACTCCTTTCTTCATGGTTTATGGAGAAGAAGCAGTCCTCCCATCCGACATCCTCCACGATGCACCAAGAGTTTCCGCCTACAAGGAGGATGACGCTGAAGAATCCAGACGACTATTTGTGGACCTACTTGAAGAAGAGCACGTGCTGGCATGCCAGAGATCTGCCATCTACCAGTAGAAGCTGCGTGGCTAATATAGTCACCGCGTAAAGCATCGCTCATTTAAAGAGGGAGATCTGGTGCTTCGACTCAAGCAGGAGAAATCACACAAACTATCCCCGCTTTGGGAAGGACCATTCGTCATAAGCAAAGCATTGCTCAATGGTTCCTATTACCTCATCGATATTCACGAGTTGAAAGATAGGCCAAAAAATCGCAAGCGCAAGCAACGTGACTCCAACGATGATTACCCGGAGACAGATCGGCCATGGAACATAGCACAACTATGTCCCTTCTACACTTAGCACATTTATATTATGTAATAAGTTTTTTATATGATCAATGAAATAGAGCATTTGGTTCACTCATATTCTCTAAGTATTTTACCTCCTTTAGTTGTTCATTTTTGGATCATATAAACCCTTTATGCGCAAGGTTGCATTTGTCCTTGTAAAAATTGCGCCTACGGGCGTTAGCTTAAGTTTTCTGGTTTACACTTTTCTGAAGTTTTTATGTTGATTCTGGAGTAGTGACTTTTTGGCACTCAAAGACGATGATTTTGTTCTTGGGTTTTTGACGGTGCTATTAAGCATCATCGCCTAAGAACATAGTTCTGTGCTGGGAGTCTTCCGTCTCACGAAAGGTCAAGCATACGAACCAGAATAATGGATAAGCCAGCACTTGCTTAAAAAATATAAACACATGTTGGAAGCAGATAAGTAGCAGGAAAACTTGAGTACAAGATTTTCTGCGCAGAGATACATTTAATACAAATATTGTTTTTCATGGCTCTGCTATAGGGGGCTTAGTGGTGGAATCATCAGGACAACTAGGCTGGGAGAGCTCATCAAACTCGGAGGGAGATGGGCTAGACTCAGACGACGCCATGTCTTCGTCAAGGATCTCGGCAGGCACAAAGACATCTAAGTTGACCATCCTGGCGACCCTGGTGTCGAAACCGGCAAGGGAATTCCAAATAGCATCACTATAGATTCCCCTCCCTTCTTCATCCAGCTTAGGAAAGCCGGAGGTCACCAAGTCGATGTCGGTGTTCTCGTAGTGCGCCCTAACCAGAGATAGCGACATCCTAGCGCCAGCCCGGACGCAAGAGACCTTCCAGTCCTTGACTTTCTCGGGGGCTCGGCGTAGGCTTTCCGCATACTTGGCTGCTAAGTATGTCGCCTTGATATTAATCCCTAGAGGCTAGGCAATCTCCTTGGCTTGAGCAATGGCGGTGCTGACGAAGTTGCTGGCAAGAATCATGCGTTCCTGGAGGTCTGGAGCACCTGCTACCAAATTGGCTAAGCCAATAGGGGCTATGGTTTGCAAAAGAAACAAGGACCATGAGCACAAACCAATCAAAGAATCATCTACAATACAAAAATGACCAAGATGGAGAAAGGTTACCGAAGATGCCCGCCTTTGCTTGAGAGCATGACTCCACCAATGCGTCCTACTCCTTCTGGATGGTCTTGTACACCTCAAGATTCCTAGCGTTTTGCTCTTTGGCAGCTTGGTTCTGTTCTTTGAGCTGGGCAATCTCGTCTTTCAGGCGTTGCATTTCGGAGTTGGACGATTCTTGTAGAACCTTCATCGCTGCCTCATGGCCCTTGATGGCCTCGGCCAGGTCCTTCTTCAGAATTTTGTTTTCATCATCGATCTCCTGGATATGCTTGGATTGCTCGACGATGCTCTTGTCCTTGGTAATGGCTTCTGTAAGACAGAAATCACAAAGTGCTATCAGAAGACGGAAGAAATAATTCAATGAGAAAAGCAAGGAGCTGTTGTAGGAAACAGACTCTGGCTATTTTTGATCTGTTCTTTCAGGAATTTGGTTTTACCCTATTCAAGGTCCAGTTCCTTCCGCAGAGCAACAAACCTCTCATTGGCGACTATCCTCCGTTTATTCTCATTCTGGACAAGATGTTAACATGCTTAGTTTCTCTAGAGCATCTAGTCGAAACTATTCAAGTTTCAACTAAACGCTCGGGGGATACAGTATATAATTTTAAACAAGTTAGTTTCTCTAGAGCATCTAGTCAGAACTATACAGTTTCAACTAAATGCTTGGGGGTTACATGGACAAGTTCTACACTTAGTTCTTTGGAGCACTTAGGCCAATAACTATTGATTTATCCGCCTAAGACCTCAGGGGCTACAGTGGGAGATACTACACAGAGTAAAAGAAGTAAAGTTCAAAAGACTTATGATGGCAATGATCCTAAGATTGTTGGCCAAATTAGCATAGGAATCATGGAAGGTCTGAGCATTCTTATAGATTGCATCGGCCTATTTGATGAGGTCATCCAGGCTCAACGTCAGAGGAGTCACAGCCAATGGAGAGGTTGAAGCTGGAGGCATGGATGAAGCCCTAGCTGTCTCTTGTGCCTTCAAGGCAGATGATGGCTCGGAGGCTCCCGCCTCGATCGTTGCTTCCACGTCCACCTCTTCCACCACTTCCTTCCCTTTCTCGGTGGCATCCTTAGCCGGAGCTTCAGCCACTTTAGAGGAAGTGCTATCCTGCGTCACCTGGCCACTGGGAGCAACATCAGCCTCGACAGAGCCTGAGATATCAAGGATTGGATTGACATCTGTCTCCATGGTGGAGATCTCAGGGATGACGGGGGATGATGGCCCAGCGGGGCCAACAGAAGGCTTGGCGGCAAGAGTAGGGGAGCAGTAGCAGGAGAGGGCTTGGCGGCCACGTCCCTGGTCAACATGTCACGAATGTTTTTTGACCCTCCAGCATCTCTAAAGGATCACTTCAAACTAACACCGGCTTTCCTCCTAAAACGTACAAAGTATAAGTACAAGAGTTGAAAAAAGGTGTGAGCTGAATAATACAAGCCGGAGAATGAAAGTACTTACTCCACGGCAGGAGCCTTGGTGAGGGGAATGTCAGTGGACTTCTTCTTCTTCTCCGACTCTAAGGTCGTAGTGGAACGTTTGGGGACTCCACTCTCCGATTTCTTCTTCTTGGCCTCGGCAGCAGCGTTAGAGGTGGAGCTCTTCCGCTTTCGCGCTGCCGGAGCTGGTTGATCCTTGGGGGCGTCATCGTCGGACATGACCTGGATATCCTTCAGCTTTGGATCATAGACCTAGGAGGCCATTTGATCTGCCGCCAAGGTCACCAGCTAGGATACAGAGGAGTGTTAGATGGACAACTTCAAGTCGGAACAAACTTAGAATATATAACGAGCAACAAAGGAAACAGAAGCTATCTCTAGGCATGTACCGCAATCGAACATGTCGTAGGTGATCTTGAAGCCCCGCTTCTTGTCCTTCACCTTGACGATGTCCTTAAGCCGGAGCTTAATGGAGTCAGTAGAGAAGTTATGCCGCGAAATTCACATGAGATCCCACCTGTCTTGAGTGTACTTGCACATCAACTCGGCGCAGTGTTGCAGAGGCTGGATCCGCCTAACGTACCAACACATGGCCAGATCCAAGCCCGTCAGACCTTCGTCTACGAGACATTCGATCCGCCTTACGGTGCGATTGGCTTCGTCATCGGAGGGAAGGGAGGCTAGGGTCTGCCGTGCGGGCACTTCGGTGGCAGCTCCCTCGACGAAGTCAGGATAAGTCTCAAGGCGGTCAGGCAGAGGGATATCTGGCCCGTAGAAATACGTGTGCTGCCAGTTCTTGTAAGACTCATGCCCAACGATGTCGGGGAAGCGCCGGCTAGGCCAGATCTTAAAGCTAATGGTTCCGCAGATCCGCAATTCATCCTTGGACTCTACAGACTCTCTCTTGACGGTGAAAAAAATATATGAATAGATCTAACCTAGGTTTTATCCCTAGATATCCTTCGCATAGAGATACAAAGTTGCTAAGGACTAGAATATTGTTGGGAGAGAAATTGTGGGGGAGTACCCGAAAGTGCCGAAGGACATCCAAGAAGATGTCAGAGACTGGCAGGCTTATGCCACGTACCAGCTGAGATGTGAGGTACACCTTCTCTCCAGGTTGGGGAGAAGGGACCACCTCGACGGTCGGCGCCGCCCGCCAGACTAACTCCTCCGTCGCGGGGAGATACCCCTCGGCGAACAGCTCCTGCAGATCTTCGGCGGAGAGATCAGAGCCTCTCCACACCCCCTTGTTGGAGTCGTTTTCTTCTTCAGCGGCTTCGGGTGCCGCTCATTCTTGGTCATCGCCAGTGGATTCTGTCACGATGGAGACAGGAACGACCACCCCCTCTGGCAGGACGGACACTCCCTGGGATGGCTCTAGTGTAGCCTCGGGAATCGCTGCCGTGCAAGGAGCAGAGCTGCTGGAGTCCATTATGATGAGGAGAAGGTGGAGGAAGAAGGGCTTTGGCTAGGGTTTTCGCAGAAAAGCTGGAACGGTCGCATGGTAGGAGGAAGACGAAGACTGGAAAGCGAATGCGGGTAAAACAAAAATAAATTGACTACGGTGGAAATATATAGACCTCGCGTCAAGATTCGTGCAAAGAGATCTAATGGACCAAATGTTGCCGACGTGGAAGTGAATGTGCGCGGTAATTTCGCCACGTCCTACGTCTTTGCCGCTTTGCCGTTTCGGATTTCACGCACGTGAGAATAGCTGATGATTAATTCTCTGTTTCTGTGAGTTTCGAGGTAACGTAGGCTATACCCTATGTCATCCTCCTGACAGTTGCAGTGAAGGGTCACGTCCAAAGATTCCATTGAAGATGGAGACTATCCGACTCTAGAAATGAAGACTCAAGGAAACTTCGACTACATTGCGAAGCTGGAGAGGATTGCAGGGTTCTTTGGGAGACCTTTGAGATATTGCTTGATGAATTCTCAGCATCACTTAGACGGGATATTCGGAGATCAACGAGCAAGACGACGCAAGATGTCAAAGTCCTTTGGAGACTACTGTTGGGGATATGCTATATGGGTATACTCATAGCATGTCACCAATCCGCCTAACCCGGGTGGCCCATAGTTGGTAGCAAGGCCTATTGCCTGCTGGGCGACCCAGTTAGACAGATCTTGAAGGGAGGCCCATGCCGGGTAAAGGAAGGCTACGCAGGAGTCAACGACATACTCGGAGCCTTGGAGTACAAGCATGGAAGACTAGTTCGTATTAGTGTAGGACTCTTTACCTTGTTCGGCAAGGACCTTTCCCTATAAACCCTAGGTATTGGCGCCTTTTATAAGCCAGCTTGCGGGAGGCTTTAGGGCACGATTTATAACACCCTCGCACAGCAAACCAATCTCTGTAACTCGGTGTATTACCATTATAGTGATTTATAGCAGGAGTAGAGTTCCGCCACCGTTGTGGGACTTGAACCTAGGTAAGCTATGTTACCTCATACCCGCCAACTCTCCGCCTTACCCCACGTCTCTAAACACGCACTGTGAGGACCCCTCCATGGCGTACTTGTCGGCAATACCACGACACATGGCATCGATTCGCTACACAAATTTAAATCGAGTCAATATAAGACTAGAATAGCCCGCATATAGTCTACATATTTAATTATGAGATGAATCGACAAAGTACTCCCAAACAAATGAATAAATATGCGGGCATGAAAAATTTAATATGCAACAAGTGATAATATCGTATTATACAAATAGGGGTCTCGGAAAGGGAATCACATTAGGATTCGGCATCGATGGTCTTGGGGTTCGATTTGGTCATGCTTCCGGGAAGAAGGTCTTGCGGTCCGTGAAGAAGAGCTTCGGGTCATCGGCTCTGGTAGAAGAACCTTGGAGTCCATGTTGGAGTACTTGGAATCCTGGTCGAAGGTCTTGGAATTCCACCCTGAATGATGGGACAAACTTGGTTGCCCGACAGAAGACAATGTTTGTCGGGGAGGATCTTGAGAGACATTGTCTTCTCGATAGTTGACAACATCAGAGCCATCGCGGACCATGTGTCCTCACAAACAAACGGAGCATCCGGACAGCAGCCTCTCTAGTGTTCGAAACCATCCGCAGAAGCTCTCCATCGCAAACGAATGCTACAGGTTCCGAAGAGCCGTTAGGCAGCAGATCAAAGGCGGACACGCATGACTTGGCAGCTGGAACAGGCGGCCGATAGCAAAGGGGTGGGTTCGTGCTCGTCGAGCGGAGCTGCAGGGAACCGAGGCGCCGGCGACAAGAGGCGGGCGTTGTAGAGCTTGGCTCATCCACGCGAAGCAGGATAACAGGCAGAGGCGAGCGCGAGCGAGAATCTTCCCGACAAAGCAGCGCGGGCGAGAATCTTCCCGACGAACAAGCACGGGCTTGCAGGCTCGCAAGGAGGAGGGAGTCGCGCTCGACAAAGGCACCGGTCGATGACGGCGGAAGAAGGGCGACGGCCGCTAGGAGTTACTGCAGGCGGAGGGGTGGCCGAGGAGGCATGCGGCGGGGCTCGTTGCGGCAGAGAGAGAGAGGCGGTGGTGCACGCGGTCCAGGGAGGAGGCGGCTATCAGCCCTGTACCTGAAAACACTCAACGCTCGCAGGTTGGATTCAAAGAAAACAAGAGCTGGAAGATTTGTGCCGTGTAACACCTTACGGTGTTTTCTGTCGTTCTTTCCTTTTTATTCAGTACAGGAAGGTAAACGTGATCCTACCTATGCGCTCGATCCGGTTTACTCGCGCCATCCCACGAGGCCGATCGTGTTGGGTCACGATGCTACAAAACAGGAAACAAAAGTCCCTAACCTGCACGTCACGCACAGACGCGAGAACATGCAATGCTACTGAAACAAAAAATTCAGTGTGAAGAAACTAGCCTAGCTACTGACGATGAGATTTATGATCTTCAGATAACAAATCACCCCCTTAACTCTTGTCGTCATCTATCTTATTTCCGCCACGCCAATTCTGCTCCTCAGCCCCTGGAATCGAACACGCCAAAGTGCTTTCGTCAGAATATCAGCGAGCTGTGCCTCCGTGTTGATGTAGTCAATCTCAAGAACACCCTATTCAACATAATTCTGTATTAGGTGATACCGGGTGTCGATGTGCTTACTACGCTCATGGAACACGGGGTTTTTGCTGAGTGAAATCGCCGATTTGTTGTCCATCAACAGTCTCGGCGCTTGTGGCTTCTCGTTCTGCAACTCGCCGAGGAGCCTACTCAACCATATACCCTGACAGGCAGTGGTAGCAGCTGCAATATATTCAGACTCGCACGAGGATGCTGCCACTACCCTTTGCTTTTGCGACTGCCAACCGATTGCGTTGTGTCCAAGGAAGAAGATGAGCCCGGTTGTACTCTTCCGATCGTCGACATCATCGGCCCAATCCGCATCACTGTACCCTAGCAGCTTGAGATCTCCATGTCCTCTGCCATAGGACACACCGAAGTTCAGTGTCCCTGCTATGTAACAAAGCAGGTGTTTGACAGCAGCCAAGTGTTGTGTTGTGGGAGCCTCCATAAATCGACTGACATAGCTGACAACAAATGTGATATCTGGCCTCGTATGCACCAAGTACCTCAAGCTCCCCACTAGGCTGCGGTAAAGGGTGGCATCGATCGGCTCGCCATCTCCGGCCTTGCTCAGTTTCAGCCATGCTTCCATCGGCACAGCACAAGAGTTGCAATCCGCCATGCCTCCCTTTTCCAGCAGTTTCTTCGCGTATGCGGTCTGACGGAGTGTGATCAGACCATCCTGCTGCTGCACCTCAATCCCCAGGTAATAATTTAGCTTTCCAAGATCACTCATTTTGAACAAGCTTGTCATTTCCTGCTTGAACTTGGACACCTATTTTGCTGATGCTCCTGCAATCATCAGGTCGTCCACGTACACCGCAATAAGAAGCAGCTCATCTCCACTTCCACGGCGATACACTGCATGCTCCGCTTCACTGCGCTCAAAGACAAGTTCACGCAGACTTGCATCTAGCTTTGAGTTCCAGGCCCGTGGTGCTTGTCGAAGCCCATACAGAGCCCTCTGCAACCGGAGAACCTTCTGCTCTTCCCCGTTAACAGCGAAACCAGGAGGCTGCTCGACGTACACTTCCTCCGCCAGGTCGCTATTGAGAAAAGCCGTTTTCACGTCCATGTGATTGGCGTGCCAGCCATGGTGCACAGCGAGGGCAATCAGAGTTCTGACAGTCTCCATTCGAGCGACCGGGGAGAACACCTCTTCATAGTCCACCCCCTGCCTTTGCACGTACCCCTTTGCCACCAATCGAGCCTTTCGCTTTCTCACTTCGCCGCCGGCGTCTCGCTTGAGTTTGAAAACCCATTTGAGTCCGATGGCTCGGTGTCCAGCCGGCAGCGTGGCGAGCTGCCAGGTCTGGTTGTCTTCTATGCTGGCCAGTTCTTCTTTCATTGTTGCAAGCCATCCCTCGTCCTTCTCTGCCTCTAAAAAAGATGTTGGCTCGTCCGCCAGCAGAAGACAGTGATCACCTTGCTCAAGTTCGATGTTGACGGTGGTGTCGAAGAGGTTCTCAAGAGTGCGGTACCGGCGAGGCGCCTCCTCTCCGGGCGACGGCACCGAGGCATTCGTTGGCGGTGAGGCGAACTCCACCGTGTGCGGTGGCGGAGCGGACGGCGTTGCGGAAGTGGCTGGGGTTGCCACACCCATGTCCTGACCCGGCAAGGTGTGGCCGGCATTATCTGGTGCCCGCGGCACGCTCGTGGTGCATGTTCGCGCCACAGCCTTGCCCTCTCCTGCAGCAGTACAGGTGAAGTGCTCCACGATGAAGAACTCTGATGTGCCCTCCCGAGCATGTCCATCCTTGGACTAAGCCCATGCCGCGTCCTCATCGAAGACGACGTCACGGGACACTAGCACGTGATTCTTGACGGGGTCAAAGATGCGATACGCCGCCGTGCCCGGCTCATAGCCGAACAGCACCATCGGAGTGCTTCTGTCTTCTAACTTCTTCAGGTTTGGGGTGGTGTTCTTCATGTGTACCACACACCCAAACGTGCGCAGGTGCTGCACACTTGGGCGCCGTCCCGACCATGCTTCGAAAGGCGTTTTTCCGGTGAGACTTTTTGTCGACCCGCGGTTCAAGAGGTAGACAGCCGTTGTCACGGCTTCGCCCCAAAATTTCGCCGGCACATTCTTTGCTTTGAGCAAGCAGCGTGCCATGCCGACGACAGTCTGGTTCCTCCGCTCCACTACGCCGTTCTGCTGCGATGTGTATGGCGCCGTCAATTGTCGTTGGACGCCGCGCTCGGCGAAGTACTCGCCAAGCTCGTTTGAGGTGAATTCACCTCCTGGGTCGGTGCGCAGCATCTTCAACTTGCGGCCGCTCTCTAGCTCGGCCGCCGCCTGGAACTTCTTGATCGCTGACGATGCCTGGTCTTTTGAGGCAAGCAAGACAATCCACATATATCTGCTGTGATCATCCACCAAAAGGAGGAAGTATCTTTTACCTCCGGGCGTCGGTGGGTCGATCGGCCCGTAGAGATCTGCGTGAACCAGCCCCAATGGCTCGGTGGCTCGGTTGTAGGCCTGGCGTGGGAATGGGGCGCGCTTGTGCTTTCCAGCGAGACAAGCGTCACACAACCATTCTGCCTCATCGAGAAGAGGGAGCCCGTGCACCATGTCACCGCGGGCGAGACCCCGCAGTGCATCGAAGTGCATATGGCCGTAGCATGCATGCTAGCGCCAGGCATCCTCGCCACCGTGTGCAGCGAGACAAACTGGCCGTGTGAGATTGAGGTGGAGCATGTAGAGCCGTCTGTGGCTCCGTGGCACGCGGGGAAGGAGTCGACCTTCGGGATCACGCAGTCGAAGCCAGCCGTGCCGGATGTGGGTGTCATACCTGAGCTCGTCCAGCTGCCCGAGTGAGACTATGCTGCTGCAGAGCCGCGGCATGAAGTACACCTCCGCCAAGGTGAGGTGCTCACCGTTCTTGCTCGTGAAGAGGATCGTGCTGCGCCCTTCGATCTCCACCGAGGAGTCATCGCCGAGCTTGACGAAGCCGCGGACGCTGGTGTCGAGCTCGGAGAAGTACTTGCGTTGGCCGCACATGTGGTTGTTGGCACCCGAGTCCAGAAACTAGGCGGTGTCGCACTCGCTGCTGCGCTCCTGTGACTTCGCCTTGTACCTCTCCTCGTTGAGCAGGACATGCTCGACAGGCTTGGCGCTCCGGCTTGTTACTACAAGCGTGTCCAGGCTTGCGATCAGGAGAGAGGGCTCCTCCTCCTGCCCTTGCGCAAGGTTTGCGCGTTCCTTGCGCTCACGTCGCGGCTCCGTGCACTGCTTGGAAAAATGCCCCATCTTGTTACAATTGTAGCATTTTACCTTGCTCATGTCACGTTCTCCGTTCGCGTCGTACACGGGGCCGTCTCTGCCGCGATGCTTGTTCTTGGGCTTGCTCTTCTTGCGGCCTTTCCCGTCGCCGCTGCCTGACCCTTGCCCATGTTCGCGCTATCGCCAGTGCGTTTCCCACTCCACTTCCGTGAGGAGAAGGTTGCCGCCACCGTGTGATGCCGCCCCCGTGCACCGCGATTCCGAGCAGCGTAGCCGTCCCATCAGTTCCTCGACTAAGAGGACGTTGAGGTCGAGGAGGGTTTTGATCGAGCAAGCGATCTGGGAGTAGCACTCGGGCACCACCTCCAGAATCTTTCACACGATGTCGACCTCCTCCATCTTGTCGCCGAGCGTGCGCAGGCTGTTGATGATCCCCATGATGCGCATGTTGAACTTGTCGAGAGTCTCGTCGGTGTTGAACTCGATCTAGTTGAATTCCTTCCGCAAGCGCTGGGCGGTGGCCTCTCTGACCCGATCGACGCCCACGCGCATGATCTTCACGGCCTCCCACGCGTCCTTGGCCGTCTTCTTTACCGCGAGCGTGCCCACCATCTCCGGCGGCACTGCCCGTAGGATGGCGGCAAGGGCGGCCTTGTCGTTAGCCACGCTCGTCGCGTTCCCCTCCACCGCGTCCCACATGAGATTGGCTTCAAGATTGATCTGCATCACAAGATCCCACTCTATGTAGTTGGTGGCGGTGAGAGTTGGCCAGACCGTACTCCCGCCGGTGAAGATCCGTTCCTGGACGGTGCGTTCGTGGCGGACGACCACCTCCTTGCCACTCCTCCGTGAGCGGCTCCGACCACGGCTCAGGGCCCGTGTCTGTGGTGGGGTGGTGGAACGGTCTGCCGTGCGTGGCGTTCCTCCTGGCATCCTTGACTTGCTGCCGTCCGCCATGGCCCTCAGAGCTCGTCACCGCTCTGATACCAAATGTCAGCCCTGAACCTGAAAACACTCAACGCTCGCAGGTTGGATTCAGAGAAAACAAGAGCTGGAAGATTTGTGCCGTGTAAAACCTTACGGCGTTTTCTGTCGTTCTTTCCTTTTTATTCAGTACAGGAAGGTAAACGTGATCCTACCTATGCGCTCGATCCGGTTTACTCGCGCCATCCCACGAGGCCGATCGTGCTAGGTCACGATGCTACAAAATAGGAAACAAAAGTCCCTAACCTACACGTCACGCACAGACGCGAGAACGTGCAACGCTAGTGAAACAAAGAATTCAGTCTGAAGAAACTAGCCTAGCTACTAACGACGAGATTTATGATCTTCAAATAACAGCAGCATGGGGGAGATAGAGCAGCGAGGTGGGGAAGGAGGCGGCGGGTTCTTGGGTGATGGGGAGGTGTAGTGGGGCGAGCGACCGAGGTCGACGGTGGTGACGCGGGGCAGGGGACACAAGGAGAGGTCGCGGGGTAGGTCGTGAGGTGGTTCATAAGGGGAAGATGGGAGAGGACGAGGGCGCATCGCTGGTTGGGTCTACGGGGTGGGGCCGGGTTGGTGAGGGCAGCGAGGTGGGTCGTCCGCATCATGTCCGCGTCTTGTAGTAACCTTGCGTTGCGTTGCTGCTGCGTCTTGTGTGTTGCCGTGTCGGTCGGTGCATGCTGGCCTTGCGCATAGTGTGTGCGAGTCTTGTGCGAGGCGTTGTGACTATGTGTGGTGTGGTGCAGCTGGGTGGGTCGGCTAGGTAGAGACCGATGTAGGGTTAGTTTAGTTGGGCTAGGTAGTAGGTAGTCTGGCCCGGTTGGGCCTCCGGTCTGACCGGCTGGACTACCTCCTCGGGACAAAATAGTTTATTTATTTATTTATGATTTTATACACTTTGCAAATATCTTTTAGACAAACATAATATCCGGAAGAGACCGAGGTTTTGATTTGAAATAAAGATGGCATATTTAGAAAACAAAGATAGGCTTTTCAAAAATAGTTTTAGGCAAAAATATGCATGATGACATGACGATGCTGAAATGCAATGTAGCATGATGACATGGGCATGCGGTCATGATGATGCATAAAAGAGAAACAATAAGCGATTTTCTAGTAATGGTTTTCCCGGGGTGCTACAGACCAGCTCTGGTGGTTCTCGGGTAGCTTCATTCTTCAGAAACATCATCATCGAGAAGGTATTCTCATCCAGGACAAAGAACTTGGTGTTCCACAGAACATCACGGAAGACGAAGATCTTATCGATAACAACTCGAGGAGTTGTGGTCTCCGGCTTGTACTTAGCAGCATCAACGCCAAGCTTCAACACCACACATTGGTTACGGTGAGACAGATGGGGCTGCACCAAACCCACTCTAACAGGGACCTTGTCTGGTAGGGGGGCCTGGTTAGTAGGTAGAGACGCGGCAGGGAACAATTGCGGTCACATGTGTGGAGCTTGCAGGGACGGGGTAGGGCGACAAGCTGGGCGCTGTCACTTGTGGAGCTGGCGGAGCTTGCGGTGCGCGGGGCAGGGCAAAGAGGACATCGAGCAAACACGGGCAGCAGGCGGCATCTGGATGCGACATGCAGTCCTTGGCGGCGGGGGAACTCGACACAGTGGAGAGGATGACCTGGGGTGGTGACCGCGTGGAGCTTCTGTAGGCGAGGGAGAGCGCCTGCGGGTGGCGGTGCGCAAGGTCTGCGGAGGAGAGGGTGACGTAGTGGTGCCGGAAGAGGGAGACGATGGAGGGGGAGGCGGCAGCCATGGCGGCCCATGGGAGGGCTCGAGGAGGCGTGCATCCACATGCAAGGAGAGGTGAGGAAAGCGAGGCCGGTGCAGTGGAGGAGCATTGCGGGCTCCTGGCGGCGAGGACGGAGTCACGGCCACGGGTCGAGTGAAACAGCAGGGAAGAGGGGCGTGGCCATGGGGAGGGAGGCCAGAGGCGAGGCTCAGGATGGCGGCTCGCGGGGCGGCTCCTGGGGCGAGCTAACGATGGTGCTTAGGGCAGAAGGAGAGGGCGTGCGGCAGGATTGGTGGTTCGAGATAGGAGACAGGATCGTGAGGAAGGAGCTGGATTGGTGGGGTAGGCCCGGGGATCAAGCGGGGCACTGCCTCGTGTTTCGGTCATGCGGGGCAGGTGCAGGAATGGGGCGGGCTTGGGGAGTAGGGTCAGGCTGCACGCTACGAGGCGGGAGAGTAGGGTGCGGTAGTAGGCGAGCGAGCATGCATCGCGTGCTGCATTGCACCGCGATGGTTAGGTGGTTGCGCGCGCGTGTAGGTAGGTGTGTGTATGCTCTAGCATTGTGTGTGGTGTGGCCGGGTGTGGGTATTAGTGTGGTGGGTCTAGGTGTGCATACCAGGGCAGGGTAGGTAGGGTGTGGTCTAGGGTTAGGGTTTTCCTAGGGTTAGGTTCAGTTTAAGTTAAACTGGGTAGTAGGCGGTCTGGCCGGTTAGCCCTCTGGTCTAACCGGCTGGACTGCCTCCCCTTAAAAAATAGTTTTATTATTTGTTTTCTTTCTTTTAAAACAAAACATTTGCAAATAGGTTTTAGACAAATAAAAGATCCGAGAGGACCGTGGTTTTGATTTGAAATAAAGATAGGGGAATATTTAGAAAACAAAGATAGGCTTTTAGAAAATAGTTTTAAGAAAACATATGCATGATGATGATGCTCAAATGCAATATGGCATGATGACATGAGCATGCAATCATGATGCTGCACAAAATAAAAACAACAAGCTATTTTCTAGTAGTGATTTTCCTGGGGTGCTACAATTCGATACCACTAACAAGGGATCTCGTCCCCGAGATCCACCTCATGCTATGGCGAAGGTGCTCATCTGACTCTTCTTGCTTCATGTAGATCCTCATGACACCACTAACAAAGATTCTTTCTCCATCTTGAAATCGGTGACACCACCAACAAGGGTCATTGCTCGCGTTCGTTGAGGGAACACTCCATAGAAACAAAGACGAAGGTAGAGGTTTCAAAAGGTAAGGCCACTTCTAACTTATGTGGAAGGAGTAAAATTGCATTGATCCACCAATCAATGTACAAAAGCGAACGATAAGAGTAGTGTTATGGTCGCGACTCCATCCCACACTCAAAGCATTGCTCTTTACACGAATAGAAGGATTATGCAACCAACTCTCAAATTTCAGACTTCAGATTCGACAAATGATGTCTAGAAATAAAGGAGTGATGTAGACCCTTCATAAGATCTGGTGTAGATGATGCCATCGTGTTGGAAAACATTGGAAGATGCAAAGAAAACTTTTAGTTATTTTTGGGTCATTTGAGAGGTACACAAAGGAACATTCCTTAGATAGCATGAAGATCGGATGTAGAAACACTGTTACAAGAAGGAATTGAAACACTGAAGGTAAGACAGAAACCCAACCACGAGAATTCCTAGACTCGAAGAAGGATAAGAGAGTAGATTCAAAACACGCAAAGGTAAAAGGAGAAGAGCATAGAGGTAAGGAGTAAAAGCAGACCTAATCAGATCTATCCAACCAATTTTTGAAAATAGTTTTGACACTCTACATCGTCCGTTAGCTAGGTTATCCTATAGGCTGGACCAATGAGGTATCATAACTACTGAGCTCTGTTACCACTTTCTAACACCCTCGAATCGGCCATGTGCAGGTTTCAGCGATTCTCGCCAAACCCGCATAGAAACGATTCAAAGGTGCCCACCAGGCACTTGCGTGCGGGTGGAAAACGAAGTAATATCATTACACAATAGTTCACGATGGAACCCACAGAACATATATATACAACAACGACTAAATGAGTCAAGAATATAGATATACAGTATAAAGATCCAAATCACCATGAAAACGATACAACATCCAAGTATGGATAAGGTGCAAATGGGGCTAAGATCCCTGAAGAATAACCAATGGCGTCCATAACCCTGCCCAGGCCAATCCGGAAGGGTAACCCTACTAACATCGTCAAACTTATACCTATTAAAACAAAAGGGGTGCCGACAAAGGGCAAAGAAAAAAGGGAGCGGTCAGTACCAACGCCAGTACATGGCGAGTCTTAGAATTTGGTGGCTCCCGCCTACATAGGTATGGTGGACTGAAGAGGCAGTGAAGAATGCACTAAACAACCTATAGATACTCGATACAACTGTCGCCTATCAGAGAGGGATAAGAAAGACCTATTAGGAACCAACCTGATACTAACACCAAACATACCCATCCTAGTATTTCCCTCTCGAGACCAAATAAGGGAAGTCCTTCCGAGGAAACTCACACAGTTGGCAGTTTTATTCATTCATTCCATGGTGGTTGTCCAACTTACTATATCAGATCCACGTCAAATTATAATAGTAATTCTTTAGTTATAGTGTCTATGATCGAGAAACTGTGCTCCAAGTCGTCTATAACCGCGGACAAGGCTGTTCGAAAAGATTTAACCCTACAGGTGTGCACCAAAGTATCCACACGCACTTCCACCCTTGTTGCAAGATCAGGTAGGTGCAAGATCATGAGACATATACCCATCTGTATGTCGGTGGGGCTTCGGACTTGTTGTTTCCTAGACCCAAAGCAAGTACATGGGGGCCACCCCACTAAGCTACCTGCAACAAAGTCGGCCGGCTCCGAGATGAACCTAGGGTTTGTGACAACGGCTGTAAACGACCGGGAACCCGAAATTGTGATTGGGCTTGTCGATACCGCAGAATCGTGGCACGGGGTTCCTAAACAGTATAGGCGCTCTACGCACAATAGTAAATAAATAATTAAAGCATGGCATAAGTAAAAGATAGTAATAATGCCCCAAACTAGTTTGTGGCCCCCAGCATAGTACTTTGAAGTCAGGGCGCTGACCAAAATCACCGCGAAGGACGTCCTTCCTGGGGATTCGGCCACTCTGCCATTCCTTGTGACTCACCCTCCTCATGCGGTAATTTTTTTACTAACTCTTGTTCTTCTTTCTTTGACCGTGGGACACTTGTAATTGTAACTTGATGCTTATGACAGGGCTAGAAAGTGGAGAGTTCGCTACCTCCTCGGCCCGAAGGGATACTTCCTCCCGAGGCTATGGAGGAGGACAAATTAGGGTCGATTATGCCCGTCATAGAGGTACAGGGAGCCCCCGAGTCCAACGAAGGCAGCACCTGCAAGCGCTCCTGGAGCAAGGACTCGGGTGCGTCCACACCAGAGACACCGAAGGGATCTAAGCCTAAGGTGGGCACCACAGATCCGATTCTGGTGGTGCCTGTTCACACCATGGCCCCTCCACTGCTGAAGAAGTCGAAGAAACAGAAGGAGAAGATGGACGAGGATTTTGACCTCAACTATTTTGATGGGTGAGTCTTTGTTGCTTTGCTTGATGTGTTTGAATATTGTTCTAACTTGTAGTTTCTTTGTGCTGACCATCTTCTTATGCTTGCTGAAGCATGACCGCGTCATCATCATCCGACACTTGCCACGTCACAGAGGACACAAGAGTCGTAGACTCGAGGGGTAAGGATGAGGAAGCATCCGAGCCCTCCCCGAAGATAGCAGCCACCTCTGGTGCAACTTCCTCAAGTTCTCCCAACTTGGGGGATCATAGGGTTCTTACCCGGACACCAGCCCAGAAAGAGCCTTCAGAGTCCTTAGGTGACCATGTAAGTGTACATAAGTTTGTTATTCTAAAGTTTCCCTAGTGTCAACCTCGTTCCTGACACACTTCTTATTTTTATGCAGCCGATCCTCCCAGACGATGTTCTTCTTGGCGAGCAGGTTGTTAACCTTGGACGACAGCATGCTCGGCTGGATACTAACCATCGCCAACTGCAGAGTGAGTTTGATGTTCTTGTTGTGCTTTGTTAAACACGGGTTTCGATTGTTCTTGACATGCTTCTTTCATTTGCTAGAGGAAAACAATGACCTTCTTCGTCGACTAAGCTCCCTTGAAAATGGGCTTAGCGTGGAGGAGATCAAGTAGGACGAAGCACTCGAAGCCCTCGAGCGTTCCCAGCAAGAGTCGAAGAAGCGCGAGGAGGACCTATTTGCCGTTGCAGCCGATAGAGAGAAAGGGTTCATAGAACAACTTTTCTCTGTTACCCTAGCGCTTTATGGTATGCCTTCTTGTGGCTTTGCTCAGTTCAGTTTTTCTCCTTTGGTTTATTTTGTTCCATTGTTGATTTGTGAGGGTCAATCGTAGATTCTGCTGGAGTGGACTTTGACAGCCAGGCTCTGGCTCGCGAAGATGTCTTAGCCGGTGATGTCGCAGCGATCGAAGATCGCAACGTCACTACTCAGGACTCACTCAAGAAGGCCAAGACTATGCTTGGACGTCTTCGAGAGGAGATACTCCCCAAGGCTAAGCTTGTTGAAGATATTGACGGCTGATACATTTCAAATGTATCTATAATTTTTGATGTTACATGCTTGGTTTTATCTACTTTCTTGTGTTTTGTCCATACTTTGGAGTACTTTTCATATGATTTCTTGGACTAACCTATTAACAAGAGCCACAGTGCCAGTTGCCTGTTTTCTGCTGTTTTTGGTTCCAGGAAAGTCAGAGAATGAATATTCTCGGAATTGGACGAGACAAAAGCCAAAAATCCTATTTCACCAGAAGACTCCCGGAGCCAGAATATGAGACGGAGTGGGGCTGGGGCCCAGCCACACCACCTGGCCGCACCAGGGGATGGTCTGGCCGCCCCAGACTCCCCCTCGGTCTCCCTCTTCGCCTATAAGTTTCCTTCTAACCTAAAAACTCAAGGGGGTTTGACGTTTTTCCAGAAGAAGTTCCGCTCCGCCGCCACCACCAGATTCCACGAAACAGCACCAGAAACTCCGTTCTGGCACCCTGCCAGGACGGGGAATTGGAGGAGATCATCGCCATCATCATCACCATCGCTTCTCCATCGACCATCCATGTTTCCTCCATCTATTAGTGAGTAATCCCCGTCGTAGGCTATGGGGATGGTAGGGATTGGATGAGATCGTTCATGTAATGGCATCGGATTCTTAGGGCATGGTGCCTAGTATCTTTTATTAGTGCTTTATGACTTTGTTGCGACTTGTTGTGCTTAATGCTTGTCACTAGGGCCCGAGTGCCATGATTTTAGATCTTAACATGTTATTGATTCATTATGATAGTATTTTTTATGGTCTTATCTGCAAGTTGTATACACATGTTGTTGTCCAGAACCAATGGCCCCGAAGTGACAGAAATCGGGATAACCGGAGGGAATGGCTTTGATGTGAGGATCACATGTGTTCACGGAGTGTTAATGCTTTGCTCCGGTGCTCTATTAAAATGAGTACCTTAATTGCCAGTAGTTCCCTTGAGGCCCCACTACAAACGGGCTGGTAGGACAAAAGATGTTGTGCTAGTTCTCATTGTGAGCACGTATGACTATATATGGAACACATGCCTAGGATTATCTAGTACTTGGATGCTTTTTCTTATTTATCTGCAATTGCCCTATGTCCTGATTGCTATGTGAATTGTCTTGTCCATGCAACGCCCGTCCATCCATCCCTATGCCTACCGCCCTCGAATCCTATTGTTTACTTCTATTGTTACTACTGTCTTTACTTTACTACTGCTGCTACTTTACTATTCCTTCTACAAAACTGTTGCTACTGATAAATTGCTGTGAGCAAGATTGTTTCCAGGTGCAGCTGAATTGACAACTCAGTTGTTAAGGATTATAAATATTCTTTGGCTCCCCTTGTGTCGAATCAATAAATTGGGTTTCACTTCCCTCGAAAATACTGCGATACACCCCCTATACTTATGGGTCATCAAGACTATTTTCTGGCGCCGTTGTCGGAGAGCATAGCTTTATTTATCAAGTTCACTTGGATTCTCTATTGTTCGCTGCTATCCATCCATCATGGGTAAGTCTCGTGATGGCAAGGTTCCTATTTTACCATCCACTACAAGAAGAGGTACGGTTTTGAACACCTCTATTGCTCTTGATTCACCATCTGTTATAAGTAAGCTCGTTACACCACCACATACACATGCTACACACACTGCTACTACTGCTAAATCTGAAACTTCTGATGCTTATGATGCTGCTTCTACAGTGCTTGATAAGAGTGGTTCATTAGGGCCTTTCCTAGACGCTATGATTGCTAGAACTATAGCTGGAAATACTGAAACTCCTAATGAAGACACTACCACACCTATTAGGTCACCTGAGTCTAGTGAGAGTTATGATATTGAAGATGGTTATGTTGAGATGACCGATGAATTTATTAAAGAATGTAAAAACACCCATGATAGGAGCGCTGCTAAGAGTCTCCTTGAGAGGCGTACTATTAGACCCAAATTGTCTCCTATTGCTAAGTTTGCTGCTTCTCCCATAAACATTAAAGATAAAGATTATGATTTCTCTCTTGATCTATCTTACATAGCTATTGTTGAGAAAGAACCTTTTTGTGGGAGTAAGAATGAAAGTGCGGTAGCACATATGAATGAACTTTCTACCATGAGTGGCTTGTTTTCTGATGATATTAAGATGCGTACTTACTAGTCAGAAAAAGAATATTCTCGGAATTGGACGAGACAAATGCCAAAAATCCTATTTCACCAGAAGACTCCCGGAGCCAGAATATGAGACGGAGTGGGCTGGGCCACCACACCACTGGCCATGGCTGCGCTGGCAGCGCCAGGGATGGTCCGCCGCCTGCACTCCCCCTCGGTCTCCCTCTTCGCCTATAAGTTTCCTTCTAACCTAAAAACTCAAGGGGGTTTGACGTTTTTCCAGAAGAAGTTCTGCTCCGCCGCCACCACCATATTCCACGAAACAGCACCAGAAACTCCGCTCTGGCACCCTGCCAGGACGGGGAATTGGAGGAGATCATCGCCATCATCATCACCATCGCTTCTCCATCGACCATCCATGTTTCCTCCATCTATTAGTGAGTAATCCCCCGTCGTAGGCTATGGGGATGGTAGGGATGGATGAGATCGTTCATGTAATGGCATCGGATTGTTAGGGCATGGTGCCTAGTATCTTTTATTAGTGCTTTATGACTTTGTTGCGACTTGTTGTGCTTAATGCTTGTCACTAGGGCCCGAGTGCCATGATTTTACATCTGAACATGTTATTGATTCATTATGATAGTATTTTTTATGGTCTTATCTGCAAGTTATATACACATGTTGTTGTCCAGAACCAATGGCCCCGAAGTGACAGAAATCGGGATAACCGGAGGGAATGGCTTTGATGTGAGGATCACATGTGTTCACGGAGTGTTAATGCTTTGCTCCGGTGCTCTATTAAAAGGAGTACCTTAATTGCCAGTAGTTCCCTTGAGGCCCCACTACAAACGGGCTGGCAGGACAAAAGATGTTGTGCTAGTTCTCATTGCGAGCACGTATGACTATATATGGAACACATGCCTAGGATTATCTAGTACTTGGATGCTTTTTCTTATTTATCTGCAATTGCCCTATGTCCTGATTGCTATGTGAATTGTCTTGTCCATGCAACGCCCGTCCATCCATCCCTATGCCTACCGCACTCGAATCCTACTATTTACTGCTATTGTTACTACTGTCTTTACTTTACTACTGCTGCTACTTTACTATTCCTTCTACAAAACTGTTGCTACTGATAAAATGCTGTGAGCAAGATTGTTTCCAGGTGCAGCTGAATTGACAACTCAGTTGTTAAGGCTTATAAATATTATTTGGCTCCCCTTGTGTCGAATCAATAAATTGGGTTTCACTTCCCTCGAAAATACTGCAATACACCCCCTATACTTGTGGGTCATCAAGACTATTTTCTGGCGCCGTTGCTGGGAGCATAGCTTTATTTATCAAGTTCACTTGGATTCTCTATTGTTCGCTGCTATCCATCCATCATGGGTAAGTCTCGTGATGGCAAGGTTCCTATTTTACCATCCACTACAAGAAGAGGTACGGTTCTGAACACCTCTATTGCTCTTGATTCACCATCTGTTATAAGTAAGCTCGTTACACCACCACATACACATGCTACACACACTGCTACTACTACTGAATCTGAAACTTCTGATGCTGCTTCTACTGTGCTTGATAAGAGTGGTTCATTAGGTCCTTTCCTAGATGCTACGATTGCTAGAACTATAGCTGGAAATACTGAAACTCCTAATGAAGACACTACCACACCTGTTAGTTCACCTGAGTCTAGTGAGAGTTATGATATTGAAGATGGTTATGTTGAGATGACCGATGAATTTATTAAAGAATGTAAAAACACCCATGATAGGAGCGCTGCTAAGAGTCTCCTTGAGAGGCGTACTATTAGACCCAAATTGTCTCCTATTTCTAAGTTTGCTGCTTCTCCCATAAACATTAAAGATAAAGATTATGATTTCTCTCTTGATCTATCTTACATAGCTATTGTTGAGAAAGAACCTTTTTGTGGGACTAAGAATGAAAGTGCGGTAGCACATATGAATGAACTTTCTACCATGAGTGGCTTGTTTTCTGATGATATTAAGATGCATACTTACTTTGTTGCTAAGATTTTCCCCTTTTCACCGAAAGGAGAAGCTAAAACTTGGTTTAGTAATTTACCTCCTGGATCTATTGATAGCCCTGATTGCTTGATTAGTACTTTCCTGCAGAAATATTTTCCTCCAAGTGCTAGACATGCTATTTTGTAGGAACTTTTTGATTTTAAATAGGGAGAAAAAGAGATATTGCCTGAATCTTGGGAAAGGTTTTGTGCTTCTATTCATGCACAGGCTGGAAGTCCATTACCTAAGAATGAGCTTCTTGATATATTTTATAATGGACTAACCGAGGAACCTAGGACATACCTAGATAGTTGTGCTGATTGTGTTTTCAGGAATAGGACTCCTAAGGAAGCTGAGGAATTAATGGCTAAAATAAGTAAGAACTATGAAGATTAGACTCCTCCTGAACAAGCTATACCTAAAGTAATTATACCCGAACCTACTATTCCGGAGCCTATTCCAACATCAAAGAAGAGGGGAGTTATTGAATTAAATGGTGAAGTGATGAAGGAAGCTAAGAAATGTCTTAAGGAGAAGGGAATTAAAGTTGCAGATGTCAAGAATTTACCTCCTATAGAAGAATTATGTAAGCCTATTCCCTACTCACCCACTATTGAGGTACACTCTCTCCAACACTTTGATGAAGGTGATATCCCTTACTCTAAACCTCCTGATCAATGCTTTGAAGAATTCGATATCTTTATTGTTAAGCAAGATAATTTTAATAAAAGGGTGCAAAATCATCTAATGGAAAACACTAGAGCTATTGTTGAGTTGAAAGATATTGTGGAAAGAACCTCTAATGATGTTAAAATGATTGTTAAACACTTTCAAATGGTTCAAACTCAAATAGATCAACTTGTTAAAGTGCAAAAAGACTTGCTAGTTAATGCTACTAAAGAAAAACATGCTTATGAAATTAGAACTAGAAGTGGAGCTGCTACTCAAGATCCTCTATATCCTGAGGGGCATCCCAAAAGAATTGAGCAGGATTCTCAACAAGCTGAAAATAGTGGCTCTACTCGTAAGAAAAGGAAAAAGAAACATAAAACTATTGTAGAACCCTTTGAACCTGCTATAGATCCTAATAGTATATCCATCTCTGATGCTGAAACTGAAAGTGGTAATGAAGAAAATGAAGTTCCTAATGAAGAAAAAGTTGAAGAAGAACCTGAAAACCACACTAAGAATACTAAATACACTAAAGAAGATTTTGTTGCTAAGAAACATGGTAGTGAAAGAGAAACTTGGGTCCAAAAACCTATGCCTTTCCCTGATAAGAAACACAAGTCAAAGGAAGATGAACACTATAATAAGTTTTGTGAGTGGATGAAACCTTTATTCCTGCAAATTCCTTTGACTGATGCTATTAAATTGCCTCCTTACTCAAAGTATATGAAGGATATTGTCTCAAATAAAAGGAAGATCCCTAACAAAGAAATCTCTACTTTTCTTGCTAATTATTCCTTTAATGGTCAGGTTCCTAAGAAACTTGGAGACCCGGGGATTCCAACTATCCCTTGCTCTATTAAGAATAGTTATGTTAGAACTGCTTTGTGTGATTTGGGAGCTGGAGTTAGTGTTATGCCTTTCTCTCTCTATAAGAGACTTCAACTAGAAAAATTAATACCAACTGATATATCTTTGCAAATGGCTGATAAATCTACCACTATTCATGTGGGTATATGTGAGGATGTACCTGTTCAAGTGGCTCATAATTTCTTGATATTAACTGATTTTGTTGTGCTTGAAATGCCTAAAGATGATAATATGTCCATTATTCTTGGGAGACCTTTTCTTAATACTGCAGGAGCTGTTATCAATTGTAATCAAGGAAAGGTGACTTTCAATGTTAATGACAAAGAACACATTGTTTGTTTCCCCAAGAAGATTGAAAGGACTTATGGTTTGAATTCAATTGAACATGTTGAGGGCATTCAAGTTGGAGAGATATATTGTCCCATACCAAGAGAAAATTTTGAAACTATTATGATTGGGACCATTGCTATCAAAGTTGAGGTAACATAATCACTAGTGGAATACAAAGTTTTGTCTCATTCGAAATTGTTTTGGTAGCAAGACCTGATCAACCTTGTTAACAAAAGGATTTCATTGAACAAAACAATGTTTTCACCATGATTATCTTCGCTTACTTCTATTCTATCCATTTTAGTTTTTCCTTATGCCTAACTTAAAGGCGTTAAAGAAAAGTACTTATTGGGAGATAACCCAAAAGTTTTAGATGAGTCTTGGAAGTTATTACTTCAGTAATAACCGCTCCTTATCCTTTTTATTTGCTTTTTGTGCCAAGAGTAACCTCTAATGAGAGAGAAGTAATGGTTGGGAAAGCTGCTGTCCCGAAACAGATTTCTGTGCTTCACCGTAAAGATTCGTGTAAAATGTCTGAACGTCGTTTTGATGCGTGAATTTTTGTGCTTCTGCCCCAGGTTGTTATCTAACTTTTGTTTGTTCAACACTTTTTGATTTGAGCAACAGAAGGTCTTCGAAAAAATTCGTCTTTACCTGCTGGTCTGTTTTGACAGATTTCTGCCATTTTCTGCATTTGCTTCTTGTTGGTTCCTTTTTGAGTTCTTTTGGGGAATCGAGCTTTCTGAGGGAAGTTCTTCAATATCTAGTGTTCTAATGGAAGTTTTATTGGTGTTAGAACTGAACCTTAATAATTAATATCTTGAGTGCACTAATGTTGCTAATAAAGATTGTGTGAAGTTTTGTATGAAGGAAAAATTTCAGGTGTATGGAAGGAATGAGTAATGAGATGAAGGATGGACTAAAGCTCAAGCTTGGGGATTCCACACGTGTCACCCCAAGAAATATCCAAGAGGTACAAGCGTCAAAGCTTGGGGATGCCCAAGGCATCCCCTTCTTCATCAATAAAAATCCCAGGTTTCTTCCAAACGCTTCATTTTTATTATTTCATGCACAGTTGTATTGTTCTTGGAGCGTGTTCTTTTTTCGTTTTCGTTTTGGTTTTTCATTTGCTTGGTTTTCTTAGTCTTCTGAATAAATTGGTTGGACCCCCTCTTTCATACATTGGTTTGCAAATAGTTTGGTTTGGTTTGGAAAAGAGTAGGAAAGTTCGTGTTTATGTGGTAAAAAGAGCTTGTTTTTGACTGTGGTCTATGCTTTGTCATGCCATGCTTGATATTGTTTTGGCTTTATGCTTAGTATTCTTTGTTGTAGCATGACTTGTTATAAACAATTGAGATTGCTTAATGTGCCTTTGAAGAATCATGCGTTGTTTTAGCATATTAAAGCATAGTATTGTGGTTTTCTCCTTTGATGCTTTATTTGAGTTGACTTGGCACATGCTCACACCATGTTATGACTATCCCAAGTCACCATAGCCTTTATGATCCTTTAGTTTTCAACTTGTAGTATCACTTTATGCTTTGATCAATGATATTTTGTCATTCTGCATGATTATGGCCATTATTGCTCTCCTAGTTTGTCGCTCCCAGTCTTTTGCTAACCTCCACAACCAAGTATGAGTTCCACTCATGCATCCAACTCCCTAAACCAAGTTATTCCAAAGAGTCCACCATACCTACCTATTAGCTTATGCTATTCCAAGTATATTCATGTTTTTGTTTACCTTCCAAATTAAACTTGTTATGAGAAAACTAGTGATTAAAGTTCTCACGAACTTGATGGCACACTTTACTTTTCTTGCCCTTAATAAACTTGAACCATTGTGTCGTCTATGTTGTATATGCTTGCACTTATTTGTTGGGGATTAGCAGAACCATGCTGTCATGGGGAACGCTTTCAACATTGCACGGGTACTTTGTACCTAGTTGATATCATGCTCTTTTGTCTATGGATGTCGCCGATTGTGAAATGAAAGGGGAGCTTGTAAGTCCATGGAGTTATGTATATGTGTTAGAGAAACGCCTGGGCCGCTGGTCTAATCCATGCTGACATGGTGGAAACCTGCAGCGTAACCATAATGAGCTATCTATGAAGCATTCTTCTTATAAAAATAGAGTCCTATATTGAGAAAAAAGAGAAAAGAAAAAAAAGAGATACTATGAAAAGAGGAAAGAGAGAAAAAAGCACCATATTCCCATGGTAAATAAGAAGAATGCTGAGATGCTTGCTGTCTGCTTGCCTTGTCATTTTGATATGGGGATTCTTCCGTATCATCGGGCAAGGGGTACCCCGTTGGCGGTTCTCTATGATACACATATACTTACGATGACAAGAACTTATCGGTGACTAAACTTGAGTAGCATGAGGAGCGGCCCTCGTATACAAGGGACATGAGATTTCCGACTTATACTTCGTCAAGCATGTACACCATAGTTTTTTCAGTTTAACCTTAATCACTTCAAGATGCTTATGATAGGGGCAATGAGAGCTGAAAGCTATAAGTACCATAATTTTTGGAAGCTCTTTATGAGACTTTAATCCCTACTTCCTTTTACAAAATGCCTTTCTTCCACCATTATATTGAGTCTCCACCTTCTATCTTTATGCACTTACTTTGAGAGCATAGTGGCCATTCTTAGTTCTATGTGCATTGTCCCAAGACTAGTTGATTGATGCATACTTTGATATTGCTTGTTTCAAACTATTGTATCTAGTCACTCTTATGAACTTTGAAGGTGTCCTATGCATTTATATTTGCTACTATATTGAGGGACAAGCTGAATACTATTATGCTATGTTTTCTTTATGTGAAACAAACAAACATCTTGCAAAGCATTGTTATTCATGAATCTTTTGTTTGTGCCTTTTCATGTTGCATCATAGCTTCTTTGCTTATTGCTAGAACTGTGTCTTTCATGTTATGATTAAAGTACTATGATCCCAGCTTTGAATGTTTTGCAAATACTTTGATCAAGTCTTTGATGGTGCATGTCACCTCAAAAATTATTCTTTCTTTTTATCACTTACCTACTCGAGGACGAGCAGGAGTTAAGCTTGGGGATGTTGATACATTGCAAATGTATCTATAATTTTTGATGTTCCATGCTTGGTTTTATCCACTTTCTTGTGTTTTGTTCCAACTTTGGAGTACTTTTCATATGATTTCTTGGACTAACCTATTAACAAGAGCCACGATTGCCGGTGCCTTTTTTCGCTGTTTTTGGTTCCAGGAAAGTCAGAAAATGAATATTCTCGGAATTGGACGGGACAAAAGCCAAAGTGCCTATTTTTCTGGAAGGGATCAAGTGCCAGAATACGAGACGGAGAAAGGCCAGGGGCCGGTCACACCACCTGGCCATGCGGCCAGGCCTGGCCCGCGCCAGGGGTGGTGTGGCCAGCCCAGGAACCCCCCTCGGCCTCTCCTTCCGCCTATATATTGCCCTCGGGACGAAAACCCTAAGTACCCGATCAAAAATCCATGAAAGAGTCTGTAGCCGCTGTCATCTCCATCCCTAGATCGGGAGGGATCTGAAGCTCTTCCTGGCACCTGGAGAGGGAATTCACCCTGGAGGCCTTCTTCATCACCATGCAAGCCTCCGGTGTGATGCGTGAGTAGTTCATCCTTGGACTACGGATCCATGTAGTAGCTAGATGGCTGGTTCTCCTCCTTTGTGCTTTCATGTTTAGATCCTGTGAGCTCCGTTCATGATCAAGATCATCTATTTGTAATCATACATGTTGTGTTTGCGGGGATCCGATGGATATTGAGATGCTATTTCAGATTGATTATTGATTCTATCATGTCTTTGTTATTTGTGATCTTGCATGCTTTCCGTTGTTAGTCGCTATCTTGGCCAAGTAGATGCTAGCAACTCCAAGAGTTAGTATTTATGCTCGATAGTGGGTTCATGCCTCTGGTAATCTGGGGAAGTGACAGAAATCTCTAAGGTACTAGATGTGTTGTTGCTACTAGGGAGAAAACAACAATCCTTTGTTCATAGAACAATCGTATTATTTACTTTACACGCAGTTCGTAAAGCAATAATCTGTTGCTTGCAACTTAATACTAGAGGGGGTTCGGATGATAACCTGAAGGTGGATTATTAGTCATAGATGCAGTTGGATGACGGTATATGTATTATGTTGTAATGTCCAATCAAGTCTCAGAGGAGTCAAGATGATTAGTATATGCATGTATTTCTTTCTCGGTGTTTGTCAATTGCCCCGCTGTAATTTGTTCACCCAGCATGTTATCTATCTTAAGGAGAGCCACCTCTAGTGAGCTATGGATCCCGGTCCTTGTCTTTTACATACAATCTACAATCTTTTACTGCTTTGTGTTTACTTTCTGCAAACTTTTACTTCTTTCCATTCGATACGTTTAATCCTTTGTTTTTCGCAAAACACGGTGAGATTGACAACCTCATCGCAAGTTGGGGACAAAGTTCTGTGGTTGTGTTGTGCAGGTCTCCACGTTGCTACTAGCACCGGTAGTGCGCCTTGCCAAAGCTCAGCTAGTAACACCTTTGGGGTGTTTCCTTGCTTCTACTGGTTCGATTAAACCTTGGAGTACAAGACGAATCCTGAAGGGAGGCCCATGCCGGATAAAAGAAGGCTACGCAGGAGTCACCGACATACTCGGAGCCTTGGAGTACAAGACACGGAAGACTAGTTCATATAGGTGTAGGACTGTTTACCTTGTCCGACAAGGATCTTTCCCTGTAAACCCTAGGTCTTGGCGCCTTTATAAGCCGGCCTGCGGGAACCTTTAGGGCACAATTTCTCTGATTGCTGCGTACAACGTGCAACACCTCGCACAGCGAAGCTATCTCTATAACTCGGCGTATTGCCATTATAGTGATTTATAGCAGGAGTAGAGTTCCACCACCGTTGTGGGACTTGAACCTAGGTAAGCTGTGTTACCTCGTACCCGCCAACTCTCCGCCTTACCCCACGTCTCTAAACACGCACTATGAGGACCCCTTCATGACGTACTCGTCGGCAATACCACGATAATAGGTGCACTCAAACCATTAGAAGAATTAGTTTCAGATAGAGCGGCACTCAAAATTGTAGGAGGCTTAATTGTTTCATGACATGACAAGTCTAAATCAACAACATATTCATATACAACAAGCGGTGGAACGAAATCATATTTTGGCTCAACACATGGCATAGATAAATCAAAAGTACCTTGAGCAATCTCATGTGTAGTAAAAATATTAGTACCTCTATTATTACCTCGTAGATCCGCTTCACCTGAAGGAGGTACCTGAATCACAAATGATGACACCGGAGATATTTTTTCCCTCTTTGACATCAATGATGTTAAAAATATCACACTCTTGTTTGTCTTATGTAAGCGTCTTCTTATTTTTTGTTCAGCTTTACAAGCAAGACGAAACAAATGTTCGACAGAATACAACTCTTCATGCATTAACATATCTTGGATTTCATGGTTTAAACCTCTCCAAAAGCTATCAATGAATTCTTCTTCACTTTGTTCCACCAAAGAATGCAACAAGATAGTTTCCGAAGCATCATAATATTCTTTTACGGTGTTACTACCTTGATGTAATGTTGTAATTTCCTAACCATGTCATGCGTATAATATGATGGAACAAATTTATAGCGCATAGCAAGTTTCAAATCATACCAAGTAGCATGTATATAATCAGGGTATAACATACAATATTCGTTCCACCAAATAGACGCAAAATCAGTGAATGTACTAATTGCAATTTTTATTCTATTCCGCTTAGAAAAATTATGGAAAACAAATATATCATTTATCTCAAGCTCCCATTCAATATATAAATTACGCTTAGAGCGACCATTAAATTGCGGCATAGCCATGTTCACATGATCATGTCTTTTTACCTCTCGTGGTGGTCATCGTGGTTTGCTAGGTGGTGGCACATGTCCATCTATAGACGAAGCCTAAGAACTTCTAACTCCAGGACCTGCCATGATTAGTAGAAAATAAGAAACAAATAATAAGTATATGTTTCTATCAACTACTAGGATGTGGTGGTACGTCGCTCACAAGATTGTGAATATCAAATTCGTACAAGTTCTTACCATACAGTAGGTGGCGATTGGCAACCAGCAATATCAAGTAACTATCAAGATTGAGCAAAGCGATTATGAGCGAAGCAATATTGCACGGTGTAGAAATATGTAGAGCTGCAGATAAGCTTAATACATGTGGACAAATATGCTGCAATCACGTTAGTTAATGTAAAGCTGAAAATATGCTCAAAGTCGTCAAGTGTTGGTCCTTGTTATATGTTGATCCAAATTCTACAAAGTAAAGGCCAACTTTTGACAGAGCGGAGCGAGGTCCGTCGCCGGAGGCTTGGGCCGATGCGGAGCGGAGTCTAAAGTTGACCCACTCCATGCCCAACAGGGACGCCTGTGGGGGTGCGGGGGACGACAGCCCCCGCGTACGGATCGTTGATGACCTAGGTTACCACCGTTATATATACTTCTTGTAAGCCGCCGGCTGGGATAAGTTGTATCTGTGAAATCTCCGGCGTTGTGTAAACACTCCTTGTTATAGTGAAGTTTCGCTGGCTGACGCCCATGGTTTTTCCCCTCTCTGTGTTGGAGAGGGTTTTCCACATTAAATCTGTGTCTCTCTTGTTGCGATTTTATTTTCGTTCTTCGTTATTTGATTGTCGCAAAGCTAATAGTCCTAGGCTAGACTATACTAGAGAAGCGAAGCTAAAAGAGACGAAATCACGTAAGATACACTGAGCAACAATAAAATGCTTTTTTCTGCAGGCAAAATGCGTGGTGTAAACGCAGAGACTAAGTAGAGGATGCGCAGTCGAAGTAACAAACACGGATAGAAAATACTAGATGGACCTAGCGTGCTTTGCTGCGCCATCCCGATGTTATCATTTTTTTGCGTGATCAGCATGTTTTCGAATCCACGTGAGATTTTATTGCTTTTTTTGCGTGATCAGCATGTCTTTGAATCCACGTGAGATTTTATTATTTAATTTTTTGCATAATCAGCATGTCTTCGAATCCACGGGAGATTTTATCTTTTTTTTTGCATGATCAGATAAATATAATCTTCTTCGCACGTACAGCTAATATTCTTATCGATTACTTGACACTCTTTATTTGGAAATATTAGAAAAATATAAGCAAACAGGTTTGTGAACATAAGAATTTGCACGTAGAGTTATTATCAACTAAAACAGTGAAATCACCTAAGATTGAAAACCATGCACTCAAAACTGCTCAGCGGCAGCCCAAAAATCAAGTGTTGAGTCTTGTGTGTACGACTGAAATAGCATTACCAACATAACAAAGTAACCTAGGAGCTTTTGCATTTGCTGAAACAAGCACTATTTGTCATCTGAAGAAAAGATGATTCTGAAATGCACCGAATAACATGTAGTATAGATAAATTGATAAATAAGAAAATATCTTCTACACAGATCATATCCTCTGAAGTTTGGACCTACGGGCATAAGAATATATAAGAGAACTTACTCTCACATCGTGTCACTACAAAGAGGGTTGTACCTAACTACCATCCTGACTATTATGTACTCTCTTTCAATAATGGAGCACCTGCCATATCTGTGGGAATGGTGAAGAAAATGGCTTCCACGCTACTGTCTCATGTACAAAAGCTACTGCTCTTAGACATGAGGTGAGAAGATCTGGGACATCCCCGCGAAGGTAAATTCACCTATACTGGAAAGGATTGGCTACTCCTTTTGCTCTCCCACTCCCCTAAATCTCAACACGGCTTAATTATTCTTCTATTGGCGTGCCTGGGACATTAGAAATGATATTATCTATGAGAAAGGTAATGCCACCATTGGAAGCTCGGTCAGTTTCCTTAGTAACTATGCTAACTCCCTAAATTTTGCTGCCGGTCATGTGGTGGATAGCAAAGCAAAGTGCACCACTCTTCTGAGTTCTATATCCGCTCCAGCTGATTCTCCCCATCGTGATTGGAAGCCCACTCCATCTGGTTGGATAAAAGTTAACTTTGATGCTAGCATTATGCAGGAAACTGGGGCCGCCACGGCTGGCTTTGTCGCCCGCCTACACAATGGCGCGTCCTTGATCTCAGGGGCTGCCCGCACCTTGTGTGCGCTGACGCTGAACAAGCTGAAGCCCAGGCTTGCCTCGCGGGTCTCAAAACCTGCAGGCTTCTCCTGCTCGGCAAGGTGTTGGTGGAATCGGACTGTGCGGGCCTTTCTGCTGCGCTGAATAAATCCTCGAGGAATCTCTCGAGCCATTGCTTTGTAATATCTGAAATTAAGGACTTGGTTCAGTTCTTGCCTGAAGTTGTCTTCTATTTCGCTAGTAGAGATAGCAATTCTGTTGCCCACGCCCGGGCACATTATGGCCGACGTATTAGCTTGTTGGGCACCTGGGAAGGGTCTGTCCCAGAACCTGTTTTCCCTACTCTGCTGGCTGACTTTGTAAACTTCTATACTGATCATGAATAAAGCTACGAGGCTTGCTTCGGTACCCCCCCCCCCCCCCCCCCCCAAAGGAAAATTGTGATGGGAAAAACCGGCTTTTGGGGTTCGAGGGTGGTTTTCGGGTTAGATTAGGAACCGGTGTACGTATCTAAGGCGTTATGTACATGTTGTGGGGTAGTGAAAAAATATTTGTCTCTCCCACGTGCGGTTCTGAAGCAAATGTCGTTCCACTTAGCATCTCGATCGTCGCCGATACCGCCTGCGTCGTGCGCCTCCAATCTTGATCGAACCGCATCTCCTGAACAAATCCTAAGACACAGACGGAAGGAGAACAAGAGGTGGTCTCCTCTCGTGTAGCCGCAGTAGATCGGAGAAGATTTGGGCGAGAAAGAGGATGGGGACGGAGGCGGTGGTTCCTTCATGTGGACCGACCGTTCGATCTCCGTATTTTACTTGGCAAAGTACGCATATAGATTAAAACAAACTGACCAGATCCGAAACAAATCCATAACCACCGAAAAAACAGTTATTCCCTGAACGATTCCCTGGGGAGGGAGGGGGGGTACCGAAGCAAGAGTGTAAAGCTATCTCTTTACCTCAAAAAAAATGGAGCACTTATTTTCACTGCATGGCAGAAAATGTATAAGCAAATTCATCGGCAAATGAATTGTGAAGGGGTTAAAAATGAACATGAAATAGAAAATTGGGCATAGCGTCAAAAATCAAAACTACAGTTCTATAGAAAACGTCAGGTAAATGTGGGTAGAAAGAATGTCCCAAAAATGATATTTAATAATTGCAAGTTTGGAACAACTTTAGTGAATTTTACCCAAGTAAATAAGCAAGTGCACTAACGGCCTAAAATAAGTGTGTGTGCCGTTGACATTTTTTTTTTACAGGAATGTGAACTCCCTTCCCTTTGACGATGCCTCCAGCCTCAACAGCTGCAAGACCAACCGATACATCATCATATTCTGATCACCACGGTCTAAATGATCCATGGATCCCTATATATAAATTTGAATCAAAACTGGACGGATGGCAGATACATACATGGAGCATGTTATTATGCTAGCTACCTGATCGAATTGATTAAAGGGTGCATGTAAAATAAAAAGAACCAACAATGTAGAAGTCTGAACTTAAATACTTGATTTTTGACGGAATGGTGCATGGTCACGTACATAACCGACATACCTGACAAATATTAAGACATGCGAAAGTTGTAGTCCACTTCTCCGGTCGAAGGAAAACAAGAGAGCTGAATTTTTCCTAGTCAGGAAAGCAAAGGCAACAAAGGCCTAATCAAATTGCTTCATAATGTCAAAGAAACAATCAATTGAGTGTTACATTTTCTGTATATTATTGTTGTGTGAAAGCAACCCTAAAACAGAAGGTACAGGAGAACCACTACAACTATAAAGAAAATAAGAATCAGAGCCAACAAATAATATTTACCTCTAAGAAATCAAATGTTCATTATTCTTCCTTAAAATTAATCTAATGCAAGCCTTATGTTCACCAAAAACAGGTGTATAACACAGACAAAAATCGTGTAATGACTAAAATGCATAAACATTTGTCCCGCTGATAAATTATTCAAAGAACAGTAGATTTCACAAATTAAATAGACCTATTTTCTACTCAAAACATCTAGATATTTGTTACCTTTAAGCTGTAGGTTGTACTACTGATAGCTAATTGCTTATGTAGAATATGTCAAGCTTAGCTATGAGCTTAGGTTTTCTTATTTTATGTAACTAAGAATGTGAGAATGGAGAACAGTATGTTTATTCATTCAGCTCTATGTCGCTTAAAATTTAGCCTCTTGTCTAAATGTTAGCCAAAGAACAAATCCACTTACTACATACCATGCTTTCAATAAAATAAGCTAGTTTGAAGCAGTAACTACATCATCCACATGACTTGCGACATACTTGGACACCTATATCTTCCTTGCAACCACTAACTGTATACTCTTCAAGTGAGTATAAAGTTGTGCTGATAAGAAGTAGAGCCACTAATAGTGCTTGTAGAATCTGACACCTATTTCTCTGCTTCTTATTTCGCTGTGGTCTCGCAAGAAATGACATCATATTGTTAATTTTATTTTGCACAAAGTCAGTTCCATGAATCCAAATTCATTCACAAACAAAAATGAACATCTCAGGACTGAAATACAGAGGGCAACATATGAACCTTGAATTCATCAATCAAACAAATCAAAGAGACATTTGATGTGATCGAAAGATACTGCGATCCTTGCACCACGATTTGAGAATTTCATAGATGTCCATGTAGCCGTAACACTTGGCATTGGCTACAACTTATACATAATCAGAGAAATCAACGAGGCGGTCGATCATCTGACAACGTGGCAAAATTTAGGGGAAACTTTAATCACTGACCGATGCTGCCCCGTGCTACCCCAATGGTAGTACTCGACGATGTGGGCCTGCTAGTCGAGCACCACGCGTACAACATCATGGTGGCCCTGACAGGCGGCCATGCGCAGTGTGGTGCTGTCGAGGATGATGTTGTTGACGTCACCGCCTGCGTGGACGGACCACGTCAATGTGGGCATGGATGCCTATATCCTAACTAACTTATATATGAGTACTAAATGGAAACTACATGCCTATATCAGGCCTTAAATTCAGAGGATGAGCGCAACATACATGTCAAACAGTATGTACGTGCAACTATCTGTTTTGGGGCAACAACTATTTATAATTTCGCAGTTCATATAGACTCACTTGATTCAACCAAGAAATTACAAATTGTTCCCAAAGAAAAATCCTCGTGATATAACTGAACAATTGGCTAGTGAGCAATTTTCGAGACACCTAAAGTACACATATATACGATACTCGCTAATAGACACGGAATCATGTTGATCTGAAAAAATAGACAAGGACATGCTAAGAAATAATTCCCCATAATAGACAGTTGTAATCGTCTGCACATTTGTAGCACAAAAAAAGTATCATGGTACTTGCACTACAGATGATGCAACAACGATTAGGAAGAGAACATCTAACCGCTTCCTTTTTGGTTTTTGCTGATGTATGCAACAGATTGCCAACAGAAATATCTCCTGCTGTACCACTTTCAGGCTACCCTTTTTATCACAAGGACAAGCCAACTGCAACGGCATCTACCGAACCAAGAACAGCCCATCAACGTGAGCCAAATAAATGGTACAGGGAGAGAAGGGTACGTAGAACACACATACATCACGGAGAGTTCTCGAGCCACCTAACTCCAGCGTCGGCTGGTGAGCCCAATCATCTGCTCAGGTAGCACGGAGGAATCACCTCGAGTTGCCTCACCACCTCTCCCTCCATAGACGCGTGTGCAGGAAGAAGATTAGGCCCCACCCCGCCACAAATAGGGTTCACCGCGCAGGCGCTTGTAGGGGCGGAAGGTCAAGGAGGCGCCTGAGTTTCAGTAGAGAAGGGCAAGGGGAGCCAGTCGGTCACCGTCGGCGTTGATTAGAGATGAAGTCGTCTGCAATTGGAGGCGATCGGATGAATTTGGGAGTGGCCTGCAAACATGAGAGGGCAGAGTGGAAGGCCGAGGGAGAGGCGTGTGCATCCTGCAGCCCGACTAATGGATCCACCCGCATAGAAACCGCCTTAAAGAGGGACACAAACGAAACCAGAGGGCCACCACACGAGCAACCAGAGGCCACCAAAACCAGGGAGCTTACACCTCTTTAGAGATGTGTACAACAACCAGATATGATGAGATTTGAACGTGGACTCGTCAGTCCTCAAGAAAACAAGCGGCTCAACGAGTAACGAAACAAAAAAATTCAGATTGTCTGGTGTACGTGAAAGAATCTCGGTTCCGTTGCTGTTTTTTCCAAACTCCTCGTCACAAATCTAAGGAAATCAACTTATTTTTTTTTCTCTCTTTTTTTTCTGCTCACGATAACACGTATCAAGTTCCAAAGCAAATAGACAAAACGTGTCTTCCAAAAGGAACTATCTCTGTTTTTTTCTCTCTTTTTTTTTCTTTTTTTGACCGATTGGATTTTTTTTGCAAAACACAAATCGGTGGGCTGGTTGTCTTCTTCTTGGGGCTTGAACCAACCCAAAATATCTAAACTTCCCAAAAAAACAACAGGATCGAAAAATTAGATATGTCCGTGTGGAGTAAATAAGTTTGTGGAGTAAATAGACAGATGTTCCTAATTTCATGGAACTTGAAAACTACAAATCGGATCGTTCGAAGATACCGAGCTGATTAATTCCACGAGATAATGCACCTTTTTTTTCCGGAAATGAAGTTAATTAAATTTTCGAATCACTGACTCAGGCCCATTGTCGATGGATTGGCTAGTTCCTATTTGGAAGGTTGTAATTTGTTGGTCAACGGTGCAATCAGGACCAAAGCTATGGTATTTTCTATCGGACACGCTTGTGGCCTTCTCTATGCATGTCCATGCTCCAATTCTTGTCTCTTTCGTCCTTACTAGGTCCATCATTCCTAAGTAACATAAACATGTCTGGTTTAGGAAGCATCATATTCTCATTTATAGTATTCGTGCATGAGATCTTGTGAGAGGTCCCTATAATATTGTCGTAGGAGTAGTGGGTGTATCAGTAATAGAGTTGTCCTCATCACCCATGTAATTCCCAATTTCATTCCAAACTTATAGTTTTATGCATAAAGTACCCATGTTTAGTTGTTGGCCTATATATAGACCACTTCCTTCTTATTGTAACCCTAGACTTGGACGATTGAATTAAAAGAAACCCCTTTGAGGATCTATCTTATTTGAGTCTCATGCTCCTTGACAAGGAGCACCAATTATCCACCAACCTCTTGGACTTTGCATAGTGCATTCAAGTTGTACACGGTCTTGAAGTCGGTATCCCTTCTCCAAGTTGTCAAGATCTCACCAAGCCTCCAGCTCACCATGTCGGTTAGAGAAAAAGAGTGTTCTTGCCCGCCACCGATCCTAGGGCTTGTATCGGGTATCGCGTGTGTGTGTGTTCATCGTGTGTGTGTGTTCGTGGATTTCATCCTCTCCCTCACCCCACTCGCCTTCACCTCCATTTCCACGGAGATTCGTGAAAAATCGGGTAATCCTAAGGGTCACCCCTAACATATTGGTATCAAGAGCTTCGTTGATCACGAATTTCTCCACAAAATTTTCTTCTATCCACCATAAATTCAAAAATTCCTAAAAAAGAGCCCAAAATTTTCCTTTGGATCGATCTCTCATTTTGGAGTGTTATTTGTGGTTTTCATCCGACCAAAACTTGTGTAAGGTGTCGTTCCAACTTTTGGCCGCGTTTCCTAGCCCAAATTTGGCCATTTTTCGCGGATTTTAGGCCCCAAGGCATGGATCTCCGCTCAAGAACACAAGCAAGTTTGACCAGCAGACCCCTGACCCCAGAGTCTCTGGCCCTGAAGCCTAGAGTCTCCGGCCCACCGGAGTCTCTAGCCCTGAAGCCCGGTGTCTCCGGCCCTAAAGCCCGTTTTTGACAAGTTTTGCCTCATCTCCGTTTTGGCTATTTTTCCTTTGTTGTTTGTGTTTCGTGTGCGTGTCAACAACTAGCAACAAGCTTATGCAACACCTCCCATGCTTGTCGATACCACGGAACTCAACCTCCTCCCGCACCACCTACCTCAAGTACACCATCACCAACTAAGGTATAACTTGCATCACCTTGTTAACCCATATGTTCCTTTGTGTGTACCTATCTGACATGGGTATACCCTACAGGTACTCGTGTCTAGCCTATACGGTCCAGCCCAAGAGGAGACCACGGTGAAATCGAAGCCCAACAAGGATTCGGGTGGCCTAGGTCCGGGGGAAGGCGACTCCTTGGGGGACACGACAAACAATAAATAAAAAATTCAAAAGTGTAAAACCCTAATCTATAACCGACTCGACCTGCTATCCCGAGACCTAGCCTCCCTATATAAAGGCTAGGAGGGGGTGGCGAGGAGGACATCCACAACCCTAGCATACACCTCGCCCGAGTGCATCTGCGCACCCCCTGTAACTTTCGACTCCCCGATAATCAAAGAGTAGACAAGGAGGAGTAGGGTCCTCTTCGAGGCCTAGACCTGGGTAACCGTGTGCCTCCCTATGTGCTTGTTTTCTAGACGATTGACTCCTCCAGCACTCCCCAATCCCTAGAACCTAAGTCCATCAACGATGGGCACTGACGAGTTAACCCCTCGTTAATTGGCGCCGTCTGTGGGAATCGGGAGCACTGATGTTGTGGCTTCCTCGGTCCCATCGACTACGATCTACAACTCCGCTGCAGCGGATAATCGTCTCCTCTTCAGCGCCTTCCACTTCACCGTCTAATCCCCGGCAGCTCGCCCGAACTTCGAGTCCGTGGGTGACAGAATCGACATGATGATCAGAAGCCTATGCTTCTAGGTCGGTCAGATCAGCATGTTGCGCTTCCCCGATCACCCGCAAGCTCATTCGATTGCTCCTTCCTCGTGGTTTCCACCACCGATTGGCACCCTGAGAGAGCTCAATGCCTCAGCACTGGCCTATGATACAGATAGCAACAGCAATTGTGAGTCCAGTCTGTGCAATCTGATGATAGAGGATGGCTACGCTAGCCAAGGAGCCAACACCGGAACAAAAGAAAAGCAAGGCTCCACCCAAGTACTACTCGCTATCTTCTAGCAAGGACGAGCGCGATTATCGCGGCGACACCGCAGCTCACGGCAACACGATCGCCATTTCGACGCATGTGACAAGATCACCCAGCGCAAATTCAACAAGATGCGCGCTAAGCACGCTTACTCAACAAAGTCAGAAGATGAAAGAACATAACTCTGTAGCGCCAGCTGCTTCAACAGATCCATACGGCATACGCGAATGCCAAAAGGGTTCAAACTTCCTTCAGAGAACCCAAAGTTCGACGGCCTACAAGACCCAAAGATCTAGATGGAGGATCACATCTCTTTCATCAAGTGGCATGGCAGAAACAAATGCACATCCATGCAATGCCTCCAGCTGCAGCTACAAGGCGCTGCTCGCGCATGGCTCAACAACCTGCCACGCGGATCGATCCGAAGCTAGGAGGAGCTGGTCTACAGCTTCGTTCGAAACTACAAGGGTACCTACAAGCGGCCCGCATCAATCTAAGAGCTCAGGGCCTGCTGCCAGAAGCCGAGCGAATCCCTTCGCTCCTACATCCAAAGGTGGTCCATCATCAAAAACTTGGCAGCAGATATCTTTGAGGATCACGCCATCGATGCATTCAATGGCGGTGTTCGCCGCATAGAGCTTAGGGAGGATCTAGGCTGCACGAAGCCACCTGATGGACATCGCGGATCCGTGGGCAAATGGAGAAGACTCGATGAACAACAACCGCGTCCGTTCAGATGGCGAGGACGACCTCGTCCGCAGACGCGACCGCCGAGGGAAGCGCCGGATGCGCGGTTATGAAGATCGTGAGGAAGTTGACATGGTCGTGGCCGGCTACGCTGACAAGCACAATGAAGGCAACTGCAACAGTGGGTACCGTAGCAGCAGCCAACACGACAGCGGGAAACCCGCGCAAGTGTGGCAACACCACACCCGCAAGGAAGCACCTGGAACATCCATCTTGGAGAAGTTGTCTGGGCCCTGCAACGTCCACTTCTACATCGACAAGCACGATGGGAAGAAGAAGTCCAGCCACCTCCTTAAGGACTGCCGCGAGTTCCTGAAGCTCCACGAAGGCCTCATCCAGCTACATCATGACGCGATGAATCAGGGATACGGAGCTGCCCCAGACGCCATAACTCATGGAGCACCACCACCGCCCAGAGCACCCGCGCAACCTGCGGCTGTGCCGGTACAAAACAACGGAGGCGAGCAATATCCACAAGCGCTGGGGAATATGGGCATGATCCAGAAGGGACACCCCTCGAACAGGGTGCAAAAAAATCAACCGACAAGTTAATCTGGCGGTTAACGCACCTCACTCAACCCCTGAGTACCTCAGCGGGTCAGAGTGCTACATCACCTTTGACAGGAGCAATCACGCGCGCCAGATCCCTCGCCCAGGCCATTCTCCCCTGGTGCTTGAGGCGCAGATCAGCGGAGTCGAGATGAGTCGAGTCTTCATGGACGGCGGCAGTGGTATCAACCTCATGTTCTCCAGCACCCTACGTGCCATGCGGATCCCCCTCTCTAGCCGAGAAGCATCCGAAACAACCTTCCATGAAATTGTCCCAGGGAAAGGAGTATATCCCCTGGGCAAAATCTGGCTGGATGTCATCTTCGGCATGCCCGCAAACTTCCAGCGAGAACACCTTGAGTTAGAAGTGGTTGACTAGCCCTTACAGTACCACACCATCCTCGGACGTGTCGCGTTCGCGAGGTTCATGGAGGTCCCACACTATGCGTACCTGCAGATGAAGATGCCAGGACCAAATGGCATTATCACCATCAACGGGAGCTTCACCAAGTCCGATAGCTGTGATAGGGAATTCAACAGAATTTCCCAATCCTTTGGCATGCAAGAAGAACTAGCAAGACTCAAGGAGTTGACAGACAATAATCTTCCTCATGTGAGCAAGCAGAATGCACCAGACCAGTCCTTCTACTCGTCGGTGAACACCAAGGCGGTCCAGGTCCACCCAACTGACCTGACCAAGATGGCCCTCATCGCCAACAACTTGAGTCCCGCATAGGAACTCATGCTCATCGAATTCCTCCGTGAGCGCTGGGAAATATGCGCCTGGTGTCCAGCGGACATGCCAGGAGTTCCTAGGGAATTCGCCAAGCATGCACTCAATGTTAAATTTAGATGCAAGACCAATCAAGCAGTTGATGCGTCGACTATCAGAACCTAGGGAAAAGGCGGGTGACATGGAAGTCAACAGACTCCTCGATGCTAAATTTATATGCGAAATCAAGGAAAGCACCTGGGTGGCTAACCCTCTGCTCGTTCCCAAGAAGGACACAGATATCCTGTGGATGTGCGTGGACTTTACCTCCCTCAACAAGCACTGCCCAAAGGACCACTTCCCATTATCGCGGATTGACCAGATAATCGACTCCACCGTGGGATGCAAATGCCTCTGCTTCCTCGATGCCTACTCAGGCTATCACCAGATTCGAATGAAGGAGGAGGACTAGGAGAAGACGGCCTTCATCACTCCCTTTGGCGTTTACTGCTACACCACAATGCCCTTTGGGCTGAAGAACGCAGGAGCCACCTACCAGCAGTGTATGCATGCCTGCCTCAAAAACTAGCTCGGTCGAAACATCCAAGTTTATGTCGACGACATCATCATCAAATCCAAAGAAGAAGCTACACTCATCGATGATCTCCGCGATACCTTTGATAACCTCGGCCGCTATCGGATCAAGCTAAACCTGGAAAAGTGCCCCTTCCACGTGCCATTCGGGCAATTACTCGGGTACCTCATATCCGCGAGGGGAATCGAGGCTAACCGAAGAAGATAAGAGCCATACTGGCCAAGAGAAGCTGAAGAACGTTAAAGGCGTCTAGCAGCTGGCTGGGTGAATCACGACACTCAGTCGATTCATCAGTTGAATGGGCGAGAAGGCACTACCATTCTACCAGCTCCTCCACAAAAATGAGAAATTCGAGTGGACGAACGAGGCGCAGTAAGCATTCAAAGATCTCAAGCGCCTGCTCTCCTCCTCACCCATGCTAGGGACCCCTAGGGAAAAGGATCCAATGTTGCTATACATCTCTGTCACCAACCAGGTGGTTAGTATCGTGCTGGTGGTAGAACGAGCCGAAGAAAACAAGATCCATGGAGTGCAACGCCCCGTATACTACCTTAGCGAGGTATTGACACCAACAAATCAGCGGTACCTGCATTACGAGAAGTTGGCCTACAATGTCTTCATGACAGCACGACGACTGCGCCACTACTTTCAGGAGAACCCCATAGTCGTGGTGAACGACGCCCCATTGAATCACATCCTCAAAAAACCCGATGCTATGGGCCGGATCGCCCTCTGGGGCATCGAGTTGTCCCCACGAGACATCACATATGAGCGGCGAGTGGCAATAAAGCGTAGGTCCTACCAGACTTCCTCATCCACTGGATGGAGAACCATCTCCCTGACACAATACACATGTCCAACCTCTGGACCATGAACTTCGATGGATCCAAACACAAGGAAGGAGCTGGCGCAAGCGTCATTCTGACGTCTCCTCAAGGTGACAAGATGCAATACATCCTTGAGATGAAGTTCCGTGCTTCCAACAACGAGGTAGAGTATGAGGCGCTAATCTGTGGCATGCGGATGGCCAAGTCCTGTGGCACCACACGGCTCATCATCTATGGCGACTCCAACCTTGTGGTCCAGTAGACCATGAACATGTGCAATGCTCTGAGCGACAACATGGTTGCGTACCACGACCTCTATAACACACTCGAAGGAGACTTTGATGGCTGCGAGTTGTGGCACGCAGGCCGAGAAAGCAACGAGGAGGTCGACATGCGTGCTAACATAGCCTCCACATGTGCCCTAGTGCCACCTTGCGTATTCCTCAAGAAGATCTACGAGCGCACCATCAAGTTGAAGACTCCTGCAGAACTATCAGGCGCAGCAGCGGACTCGGGGGCTATGCCACCCGAAGAAGCTGAAGTATCCGACAATGCAGAACAAGGGTCTATACTCAAAGGACCCATGGAGTTCATGCTCATCGAGCCATCTTGGACGCAGCCATACATCATATACCTGCTCACCAAAAAGCTGCCAGATGACCCGACATATGCGCGACACATAGCACGGCGCTCCAAGGCCTTCACCATCATTAATGGTGAACTGTACAAACACAGCATCACGGGCGTCCTTCAGCGATGCCTCACCAATGGAGACGGAAGGGGCATCCTCTTGGAGATACATGAGGGCACATGCGGACATCATCCCGGCAGTCACACCCTCGTTGCCAAAGCTCTATGAGCTGGCTTCTACTGTCCCACAGTGATATGATGCCAAGGACATCGTTGAACGGTGCAACGCCTGCCAGAGATTTGCAGATAAGACGCACGTGCCAGGAGCAGAACTCAGGTCAATATCATGCCTTGTCCCTTTGCACAATAGGGACTTGACATGGTCGGCAAGCTGTAGAAATCTTCGCCCAGCGGATACGTCTACCTCCTCGTCGCCATCGACAAGTTCACCAAGTGGATCGAGGCCATGCCAGTGACTAACCAGATAGGCGCCACCACCGTAAAGTTCTTTGAGTCCATCGTCTTTAGGTTCGGGGTGCCACACAACAACATCACCAACAACAGGATGAACTTCACCTCGAATGAGTTCCAGGATTTCTGCAAAAACCTGAGAATCAACATCAGCTATGCCTCTTGGCACACCCTCAAGCCAATAGTCAAGTCAAAAAGGGCAATGACCTCGTCTACAACGGCATCAAGAACAGACTTCTTCGGCCACTCGAGCAAGCAACCCTCCGTACTGTGGAGCCTGCGCGCAACTCCAAACAGCATAACGAGCTACATACCGTTCTTCATGGTGCATGGCACTGAGGCGGTATTACTAGCAGAAGTGCACTACAAAGCCCCAAGGGTCGTCGCTTACAGCGAGGCCGAATCTATGGATGCACTCGAAGACTTTATCGACCTCCTCGATGAAGCACTGGAAATCGCGGCAGAGCGATCAATGATCTACCAGCAGAACCTCCACAACTACCACATCCGACGGATGCGTCCAAGGTCCTTCATCGAAGGCGACCTCGTCCTACGAATGAAGCAGAAGGGGCACCTCAAGTTTGAATCCCCCTGGGAAGGACCCTACGTGGTCAGTGAAGTAATCCCAGGTGGTGCATATCGCCAGCAGGACGTATAAAGTGGAGTCGAATACTCCAACCCATGGAATGTCGTGCAGCTGCGACGTTTCTACCCCTAGATGTTTTTACTTTATAATAAGGCTACTCAGCCAGGCTACTTAGCCGAACAATGTACCTCCTGCTATTATCCAAATAAATAAAGCTAAGTGCCTCAACTATGAGTCTTGTTATATTTACTTTTATCCGCATCTTACACTCAAGGGTTGCGCCTCCCTGATGACCTCGTCACATGTATAATTCCACACTGCAATGACCCGAGTAGCTGACTCTGCTTTGAATCGAACCCTTGATAACTCCAACCCATTTGCAACCCAATTGATAGGCTGGCAAGGTGTTGAGATTCAAAAGCATCAGGCTAACGAAAAGGCATCACATAAGAAACACACTCGAAAAACGCATAAGCTAAACAAGCTTGTCTATTACAAAGGGCGATACAAAGCCCCAGACAATAACTATACAATCTTTACAACACCTATACATCCTGTGCAGGTCAAAAAACCACCCTACTAGCGCTGAAGCAGTACATTGGTGTGCTCATCGAACAAGTTCACAATGTTTTCCGCTGGTTCGGCGACTGCCCGATAGTGCGGCACCATGTTCCACGCCATTCCCGCCCAGGGTGTTGGCGGTGCTTCTACGATAGCATCTAAGGCCCTGTCTGGGCGCTACATATGCACAAGCGCAAGCGCAGCTTTGGTACCTGCAACAAGCTGCTGGTGCACGCACTTGTGTATGGCGTTAGCATCGCGAAATTTCTGCAGCAGCGCCAGCAGAGTCGCATGGACTACATCCAACAGATATATCACTGCGAATATATGCCTAAAGGACGACCATGCCATCTTCAAGAAATATAGTAACTGCGAGATGCGATCCTGCAGGGTTGCCAGTACAGTTGCCCGATCTCGATCTGTCCAGAAGAAACCCCCAACTTCTAGCTCCGCCTAGGTCAGGTTGTTCAGTCGAATGCTTGTTCGATCTCTCTCTCTTCCTGCGGAATGAGATTGACAACTGCGCATGCAAAACAAGATGCATCAGCCAAATCCATGGAGACAATACATGGCAGTCAAAACAAAGCTTACATCTCAAATGCTCATTCATCTGAGCAACCTCACCGAGAAGATACTTGTCACGTTCGAAGGCTTTCTCCACTTTCAACTTCTAGACATCAGCATTACTGCGGATGATCAATGCGTCCTTCTCCAAAGGCTTCACACGGTCATGCAAGCGCGACAAAAGCGATAGCTCTTCCACCTTTGAACGTGGTAGCGCCAATGGCATAGTAGAAGACGACACGATTGGCACGCCACTCAAAGACCCCTAACCAATCAAAAAGTTTGAAGTATAATAACTACTAAACATGGAATTCGAGTGATAGTAACACATAGGAGATTTATACATCAAGCTTAAAACAAGTTCTGATAGGGGCACCCCCACAAAAGTACTTCAGGACAAATCTAATGTCCTTGCATCGCTACAGAGAAAACAGATAGGCAACTACTATGCATCAGCACCCGAGGGCTTCGCAGACCCTGTGGCAGCATCCAACGTCGAGACCTTGGTAGCAACAACTCTAGATGTAGTGTCCTTCGCCGCACTTTGTCGCTTTTGCTCTGCGGAGTACTTTGTGAGCGTCTCTATAAGACGGGGCCCGTACTTATGACAACGAGTGGAAAAAGGACCAAAAGCTACCTCTTCGCCCTCCGCGGTTGTCGGTATCCTCGAAGTGATCTTGCTCACATTCAAGTCAGCGCCGCAGGCTCGCGCCATCGCCAGCCCTAAAGAAGCACTGGCTCCCTTCTGCGCGTTCTTGTAATTCGCAGGAACGCCCCAGCAAAGGTTTCAGCTAGGCCGTTGATGACCCACAAGTATAGGGGGTGTATCGCAGTATTTTCGAGGGAAGTGAAACCCAATTTATTGATTCGACACAAGGGGAGCCAAAGAATATTTATAAGCCTTAACAACTGAGTTGTCAATTCAGTCACTGAAACAATCTTGCTCACAAAGGTTTATCGAGTAACAGTTTTGTAGAAGGAATAGTAAAGTAGTAGTAAAGTAAAGACAATAGTAACAATAGAAGTAAACAATAGGATTCGAGTGCGGTAGGCATAGGGATGGATGGACGGGCGTTGCATGGACAAGACAATTCACATAGCAATCAGGACATAGGGAAATTGCAGATAAATAAGAATAAGCATCCAAGTACTAGATAATCCTAGGCATGTGTCACATATATAGTCATACGTGCTCGCAACGAGAACTTGCACAACATCTTTTGTCCTGCCAGCCTGTTTGCAGCGGGGCCTCAAGGGAACTACTGGCAATTAAGGTGCTCCTTTTAATAGAGCACCGACGCAAAGCATTAACACTCAGTGAACACATGTGATCCTCACATCAAAGCCATTCCCTCCGGTTATCCCGATTTCTGTCACTTCGGGGCCATTTGTTCCGGACAACAACGTGTGTATACAACTTGCAGATAAGACCATAAACAATACTATCATAATGAATCAATAACATGTTTAGATCTGAAATCATGGCACTCGGGCCCTAGTGACAAGCATTAAGCACAACAAGTCGCAACAAAGTCATAAAGCACTAATAAAAGATACTAGGCACCATGCCCTAACAATCTGATGCCATTACATGAACGATCTCATCCAATCCCTACCATCCCCATAGCCTACAGCGGGGGATTACTCACTCATAGATGGGGGAAACATGGATGGTCAATGGAGAAGCGATGGTGATGATGATGGCGATGATCTCCTCCAATTCCCGTCGGCGAGTGCGAACGGAGTTTTCAGTCTGTTCGTGGAATCTAGTGGTGGCGGCGGAGTGGAACTCCTTCTGGAAAAACATCGAACCCCCCTTGAGTTTTTAGGTCAGAAGGCAACTTATAGGCGAAGAGGGAGACCCAGGGGGAGTCTGGGGGCGGCCAGACCACCCCCTGGCGCGGCCAGGCCCAGCCCACGCGGCCAGGTGGTGTGGCTGGGCCCCAACGCCATTCCGTCTCATATTCTGGCTCCGGGAGTCTTCTGGTGAAATAGGATTTTTGGCTTTTGTCCCGTCCAATTCCGAGAATATTTATTTTTGACTTTCCTGGAACCAAAAACAGGCAGCTAGCACTGTGGCTCTTGTTAATAGGTTAGTCCAAGAAATCATATGAAAAGTACTCCAAAGTGTGGACAAAACACAAGAAAGTAGATAAAACCAAGCATGGAACATCAAAAATTATAGATACATTTGCAATGTACCAACATCCCCAAGCTTAACTCCTGCTCGTCCTTGAGTAGGTAAGTGATAAAAAGAAAGAATAATTTTTGAGGTGACATGCACCATCATAAACTTGATCAAAGTATTTGTAAAACATTCAAAGCTGGGATCATAGTACTTCAATCATAACATGAAAGACAAAGTTCTAGCAATAAGACAAAGAAACTATGATGCAACATGAAAAGGCACAAACAAAAGATTCATGAATAACAATGCTTTGCAAGACGTTTGTTTGTTTCACATAAAGAAAACATAGCATAATGGCATTCAGCTTGTCCCTCATAGAGTAGCAAATATAAATGCATAGGACACCTTCAAAGTTCATAAGAGTGACTAGATACAATAGTTTGAAACAAGCAATATCAAAGTATGCATCAATCAACTAGTCTTGGGACAATGCACATAGAACTAAGAATGGCCACTATGCTCTCAAAGTAAGTGCATAAAGATAGAAGGTGGAGACTCAATATAATGGTGGAAGAAAGGCCTTTTGTAAAAGGAAGTAGGGATTCAAGTCTCATAAAGAGCTTCCAAAAATTATGGTACTTATAGCTTTCAGCTCTCATTGCCCCTATCATAAGCATCTTGAAGTGATTAAGGTTAAAGTGAACAAACTATGGTGTACATGCTTGGCAAGTATAAGTCAAATCTCATGTCCCTTGTATACGAGGGCGCTCCTCATGCTACTCAAGTTTAGTCACGGTAAGTTCTTGTCATCGTAAGTATATGTGTATCATAGAGAACCAGCAGGGTACCTTGCCCGATGATACGGAAGAATCCCCATATCAAAATGACAAGGCAAGCAGACAGCAAGCATCTCAGCATTCTTCTTATTTACCATGGGAATATGGTGCTTTTTTCTCTCTTTCCTCTTTTCATAGTATCTCTTTTTTCTTTTCTCTTTTTTCTCAATATAGGACTCTGTTTTTATAAGAAGAATGCTTCATAGATAGCTCATTATGGTTACGCTGCAGGTTTCCACCATGTCAGCATGGATTAGACCAGCGGCCCAGGCGTTTCTCTAACACATATACATAACTCCATGGACTTACAAGCTAACCTTTCATTTCACACCGACGACATCCATATACAAAAGAGAATGATATCAACTAGGTACAAGTACCAAGTGCAATGTTGAAAGCGTTCCCCATGAAAGCATGGTTCTGCTAATTCCCAACAAATAAGTGCAAGCATATACAACATAGATGACACAATGGTTCAAGTTTATTAAGGGCAAGTAAAGTAAAGTGTGCCATCAAGTTCGTGAGAGCTTTAATCACTAGTTTTCTCATAACAAGTGGAAGGTAAACAAAAGCATGAATATACTTGGAATAGCATAAGCTAGTAGGTAGGTATGGTGGACTCTTTGGAATAACTTGGTTTAGGGAGTTGGATGCATGAGTGGAACTCATACTTTGTTGTGGAGGCTAGCAAAAGACTGGGAGCGACAAACTAAGAGAGCAATAATGGCCATAATCATGCAGAGCGACAAAACATCATTGATCAAAGCATAAAGTGATACTACAAGTTGAAAACTAAAGGATCATAAATGCTATGGTGACTTTGGATAGTCATAACATGGTGTGAGCATGTGCCAAGTCAACCCAAATAAAGCATCAAAGGAGAATACCACTATACTATGCTTTAATATGCTAAAACAACGCATGATTCATCCAAGGCACATTAAACAATCTCAATTGTTTATAACAATTCATGCTACAACAAATAATACTAAGCATAAAGCCAAAATAATATCAAGCATGGCATGACAAAGCATAGGCCACAGTCAAAAACAAGCTCTTTTTACCACTTAAGCATGAACTTTCCTACTCTTTTCCAAACCAAACCAAACTATTTGCAAACCAATGTATGAAAGACGGGGTCCAACCAACTTATTCATAAAACTAAGCAAACCAAAGCAAACGAAAAACCAAAACGAAAACAAAAAATAAGATGCTCCAAGAAATACACAACTGTGCATGAAACAATAAAAATGAAGCGTTTGGAAGAAACCTGGAATTTTTATTGATGAAGAAGGGGATGCCTTGGGCATCCCCAAGCTTTGAAGCTTGTATTTCTTGGATATTTCTTGGGGTGACACGCGTGGCATCTCCAAGCTTGAGCTTTAGTCCATCCTTCATCTCATTACTCATTCCTTCCATACACCTGAAAGTTTTCCTTCATACAAAACTTCACACAATCTCATTAGCAACATTAGTGCACTTAAGATAAATAAGTCTTAAGGTTCAGTTCTAACACCAAATAAACTTTAATTAGAACACTAGCTACTGTAGCACTTCCCTCAAAAAGCTCAATTCCCCAAAAGAACTCAAAAAGGAACCCACAAGAAGCAAATGCAGAAAATGACAGAAATCTGTCAAAACAGACCAGCAGGTAAAGACGAATTTTTTCGAAGACCTTATGTTGCTCAAATCAAAATGTGTTGAACTAACTAAAGTTAGATAACAACCTAGGGCATAAGCACAAACAAATATAGCTCAATCCGACATACAGATCTCTCTCACGAATTTTTACGGTGAAGCACAAAAATCTGTTTCGGGACAGCAACTTTCCCAATCATTACTTCACTCTCATTAGAGGTTACTCTTGGCACAAAAAGCAAATAAAAAGGATAAGGAGCGGTTATTACTGAAGTAATAACTTCCAAGACTCATCTAAAACTTTTGGGTTATCTCCCAATAAGTACTTTTCTTTAACGCCTTTAAGTTAGGCATAAGAAGCAAAGAAAGAATCAAGTGTTCTCAAATGAAGAAGCATTAAGATCAATACCAGAAATATTTTCAACAAGGCAAGGTATATCATCCAAATAAGTTCTAGAGGATCCTCTCTCAATTCTCTTGGGTTCACTATTCTCATCAAAAGGGTTTGTAGGAACAATCCAATCAAGATTCTTTTCTATGGCATCATGTATTGATACTAGTTTAAAGGGTATTGGTATCTTAGGTTCCTCCCCATTAGGTTCGGTTTTGTTCATCTTTTCTCGTGTACCGACAACATCTACACATGAGCCTAGTATATTGAAACGTTCAAAAACTTTTCTTGCTTCCTTGGCAACATCATAGAACTCCTTAAACAAAGTTTCTAGAATAAAATCCCTCTTTTCAGGGTCCTCAATTTCTTTAAGCTTAAGAAACATTACTTGCATTAAGGGGTTGAGGTTAACAAACCTAGCTTCTAACATGTGAATTAAATAAGCTGCAGCAATCTCATAGTTTGGAGCAAGTTCTACAAGGGATCTATCCTCAGTATCCTCATGCTTGCTAACATGATTAAAGAATTCTTCAATATTATCTTTTCCAATTATAGAACCACTACCAATTGAAAGGTATTTCAAGGTGAAAATAGGGATCAACATGGTGAGCTAAGGAAGAGGTGACAACTAAAGGAGACTTAATTTTTGTGTGTTTTTGAATAAGAAAGCAAACTAGTAAAACTAATTTTTTGTGTTTGAAGAACAAAACAAAGCAAAAAAAACAACAAAGTAAAGATTGGTTATGAGGGACTGCCCTTGTGAAGATGTCCTTGAATCCCCGGCAACGGCACCAGAAAAATTCTTGATGGCTCAATGCACGGCGCCCAGAAAAATGCTTGTTGGCAGTGTTGATGTAGAGCTCGTTGGGAACCCCAAGAGGAAGGTATGATGAGCATAGCAGCAAGTTTCCCTCAGTTATGAAACCAAGGTTTAATCGAACCAGTAGGAGCAAGGAAACACCCCAGAGGTGTTACTAGCTGAGCATTGGTAGGGCGCACTACCGGTGCTAGTAGCAACATGGAGACCTGCACAACACAACCACAAAACTTTGTCCCCAACTTGCGATGAGGTTGTCAATCTCACCGTGTTTTGCGGAAAACAAAGGATTAAACGTATCGAATGGAAAGAAGTAAAAGTTTGTAGAAAGTAAACACAAAGAAGTAAAAGATTGTAGATTGTATATAAAAGACAAGGACCGGGATCCATAGTTCACTAGAGGTGGCTCTCCTTAAGATAGATAACATGCTGGGTAAACAAATTACATCGGGGCAATTGACAAACACCGAGAAAGCAATACATGCATATACTAATCATCTTGACTCCTCTGAGACTTGATTGGGCATTACAACATAATATATAGACCGCCATACAACTGCATCTATGACTAATAATCCACCTTCAGGTTATCATCCGAACCCCCTCCAGTATTAAGTTGCAAGCAATAGATTATTGCTTTACGAACTGCGTGTAAAGTAAACAATACGATTGTTCTATGAACAAAGGATTGTTGTTTTCTCCCTAGTAGCAACAACACATCTAGTACCTTAGAGATTTCTGTCACTTCCCTAGATTACCAGAGGCATGAACCCACTATCGAGCATAAATACTAACTCTTGGGAGTTGCTAGCATCTACTTGGCCAAGATATCTACTAACAACGGAAAGCATGCAAGATCACAAATAACAAAGACATGATAGAATCAATAATCAATCTGAAATAGCATCTCAATATCCATCGGATCCCCGCAAACACATCATGTATGATTACAAATAGATGATCTTGATCATGAACGGAGCTCACAAGATCTAAACATGAAAGCACAAAGGAGGAGAACCAGCCATCTAGCTACTACATGGATCCGTAGTCCAAGGATGAACTACTCACGCATCACACAGGAGGCTTGCATGGTGATGAAGAAGGCCTCCAGGGTGAATTCCCCTCTCCGGGGTGCCGGAAGAGCTTCGATCCCTCCGATCTAGGGATGGAGATGGCCAATGCATGTGGCGACTCTGAGACTCTTTCGTGGATTTTTGATCGGGTACTGAGGGTTTTCATCCCGAGGGCAATATATAGGCGGAAGGAGAGGTCGAGGGGGTGCCTAGGCTGGCCATACCACCCCCTGGCGCGGGCCAGGCCTGGCCGCGCGGCCAGGTGGTGTGGTCGGCCCCTGGCCCTTCTCTGTCTCGTATTCTGGCACTTGATCCCTTCCAGAAAAATAGGCACTTTGGCTTTTGTCCCATCCAATTCCGAGAATATTCATTTTCTGACTTTCCTAGAACCAAAAATAGCAAAAAACAGGCAGCTAGCACTGTGGCTCTTGTTAATAGGTTAGTCCATGAAATCATATGAAAAGTACTCCAAAGTTGGAACAAAACACAAGAAAGTGGATAAAACCAAGCATGGAACATCAAAAATTATAGATACATTTGCAATGTATCAGGTCTCCGTCAAGTTCGTCTTGTGTAGTGTATCCAGGTACATGATGTTGATGCTGCTTCCACTATCCACGAGGCACTTGGTGAACTCTGTGCCGTCAATCAAAGGGTTGATGACCATGGCCTATTGGTTCTCTGTTGGGATAAGTTCTGGGTGATCCTTCCTATCCCAAGTAATTGGAACTTCTGACCACCTGACGTACTGGGAACTGGAGGGAGGGTAGCCATCAATATCCTCAGAGAGGTTTTCTGGGCCCAGACGGTTCGAGTGCCAAGGAAGGTGTGGTAACATGGAGCCTTCTTTTCGAAGGGATTTTTCCCTTTATCCTCTCCCTTGTCGGAAGATTTTGGGTCCATGTCCTCGTCCATATCACTTGATTCCTTTGGCTCTTCCTCCTTCTTCTTCCCTTTGCCCTTTCTGTGGGGTTTGTTCTTCTGACTTTGCTTGTAGCTGGACTCTGGGTCCTCCTTGAGATCATTGACAAACTTGCACTGGTGATTGGTGTGGGTGGATTTTCCATTGGCGTCGAGATGGACGAAACACGGCATATCGTGGTACTCTTCGTACATTTGGGGAACGTGGGGCGCTGAGGGTGTTGTGTCACTCATCTGCTGGCTACTACTGGCTCCCTAACCACGTCCACGCTACTCGCCATTGCCTCTGCCAGTGAACGTTGCGGTGACCATGTCGGCTACTTGCTTCTCTTGGGCGGGTTTTTCCATTTGTTATTGTTGTTTTCCTGGCCTGGGTAGGGATTTCTATTGCCGGCAACGATCCTCGCGCGTCGTCATTGGCGGCGGCGAATTCGCTAGCCATTTTGATCATTGCGTTGAGGTCGAGGTCATTGTTGTCTTACATGCGCTTCAACGTATGCCAGAGCAAAGTACCCTTCTCTAGTCCATCAATGAAGGAGGCCATAGCGGTCTGTTCGTGCACTCCTGCGTAGGAATTTTTCATATCCAGCCAGTGAGAGAGGTAGGCACAGGAGGTTTCATCTTTTTCTTGCACACACTGCTATAGGTCTTCTACAGTACAGGGACGTTTGTACGTACGCTCGAAGTTCTTGGTGAACGATTCATGCATGTCTAACCAATTGCATATTGATTTCTTTGGTAAGTCGTCGATCCATTGTCGGGCAATGCCTGTCAGCATGAGTGGGAGGTACTTGACGGTGATGTTGGGGTTTCCCCCTGCGATATGAATCGCTTCGTTGTAGTCCTGCAACCACGTTGCTGGCCTGGCGGTGCCATTGTAGGGCTTGATAGTCTTGTCTATCCGGAGGCCCTTGGGGTTGGTTGTGGCCCGTATGACTGGTCCAAAACACCATGGCCCATGGTATGGGAGCTCCCGATCTTCTTAGAGCTTGTCCAGCCGCGATCGTGCGTCATATGGCTCTGGCTGCTTCCCTTTTCCGTCATGGGGAGGAGAGTTGTGGCGTGATTTGTGAGATCCGCCATGACCTCCGCCATGATGGCTGCTAGGTGGCGATGGCGGCGGTGGAGGTGGTGGGTTATCTCTCTTGCTATGCCCCTCCTGTGACTCCTCGCGCCTATCGCGGTTGCTTGTTGGACGTGGTGGTTCCTTGTGGGACCTGATCTTGTGTCTGTCATGGCCGATGCGCTCTCCGGCATGCTGAGGTTGTTCGCCTTGATCGCGTATAACGATACCGGGTTGTGACTGCCTTGGAGGTGGCATGCTTGTGCGGTGGCGCGGCTCTGGTTCCTCGTGACGTCGAGATGGTGGTGGAGGTGGCGAGCGGTGGGGACGAGCATTTTCTCCGTGGTCGGAGGATATGGGGATAGCGTCAGTCATGTTGCGTGCCTCCCTCCGTCTTTGCTCTGTAGAGCCTATGCACGATCCTTTGTCATGGGGAGATTTTGGCCTTCTGCGGCTATTCAGGGTTAACTGGCACAGCTCCGGGTTAGACTCAAGCCTCTGTGATGCGGCCTTTTCCTGTTGCTTGCATGCCTTAGCGATGAGGTCGTACACCTGAGCAACTGCTTCTAGCGACCTGTCCTGCTCCAGGAGGGTCTTGGCGACGACGATGTTGAGAGCGGGAGTTGGCATGACTTGCCTCCCCTCTGAATCTATGTAAGGGGTGGCCTTTGTCGGCTTAGACCCGTCAAATCCCAAGCCTCGCCGAACGCTGGGATCTTGGACGACGTGAGGTGGTACCTTTTTTGCCTTATGCTTCAACAACAATTGCTTATATTCATCCTCCACAGCTCTTGCCGCCTTGATGGATTGTTGTGCCTTAGCCATGTCTTCGTCCAGCTTAGCGCCTTGCTCCGCGATGCACTTGGCCTCTGCCAAGATTTCCGCACGCTTCTCATCAAGCTCCATAATGCTCTGGATATGGGCGACAGTGATTGGCTCAAGGAGGAGTGCGCCGTAGATTGCTTTGTCGGTGGGGTGGCTAGTGGGTTGCCAGCTGGTGACGTTGACGGTGGCACTGGCGGTTGATTTGATTGTCGGGCCGTACTAGGGGTCGTGGTAAGTTCCTGCGCCGGTGGTTTTGTCGACACGTACGCCATAGGGGTATCCCAACGGCGAGTTTAGAGATGTGGGGGAAGACGGAGAGTATCCGGGATGGCCTAACATAGTTTACCTAGGTTCAGATCTCACGACGGTAGCGAGATCCTACTCCTGCTATAAATCACTATAATGGCAATACGCTGAGTTACAGAGATTGAGGGGTTCGCTGTGTGTGGGTTGTGTTATGCACTTGATGTTATGCCCTAAAGGCTCCCGTAGGCCGGCTTATAAGGGCGCCAGGACCTAGGGTTACATGGAGAGTCCTAGCCGGATATGGTTACAGAGTCCTAGACTAATACTAACTAGTCTTCGTGCCCTCCAAGCGCCGGCTTCCATCTTAGGCGGTGACACATCGCCTTCCATCTCCTGGCTGGACCTACGTCTTGTCTATCAGCAATTGGGCCGTCCGGTTAGGCCATAGGCCTAACCACCAACTGTGGGCCACCTAGGCTTGCCGGTATGAGACTATGCCGTAGGTATACCCATTTGGTATATCCACAACAGTAGCCCCGGAGTTCTTAAAGATCCTCACATTCCTCCGTCTAGCTTTTGAGTGTAAGTATCACATCGTCTTCAATTTGTAGGTGTGCTTCGTGAAGAATCTTGGAGAGCTCCCAAATCATATTCTCATCCGGCTAAGCCTAGCCTGATAGTTGCTTGTATGCTTCTGTAAACAAATCCAAGGCGGAGAATTCTCTAACTAATCGTTAGTGATTCTTCCAAGCTCTAGGAATGTCTTCAATATCATCATCCATGCGAGACGATATGTAAGCCGGAAAAATTATGGCTACCGGCCACGGTCATAAAGGCCTCTAAATTGCCTACCTAGAGCCTGCAAAGTCACAGACGTATGAGCTTGTCGAATTAAGGTCTTAGAGCATCTCAAGTCACGGACATTTAGGTCATCGAGCCGTGTAACCCAGGAAACTTCCGCGAAAGAAAAGTTGATGTCAAGCCTCCGGATTTCGGTAGCCGGATTTCTCACCGTCTTGAAAGTTTTGTTGACATAACCATATGTAGCCCTAGAGCATTGAGTCGGCTTCGTCGAAGGCGGCTTGATGCTCAAAAAGGACATGTGTAATTGTACATCAAACGATTGTAGCCCCCGAGCGCCAAGTCGGATCTCAAAATAAATTCATCTTGGTGCTCCTAGAGTATCTTTAGAGAAAATGTGAATAGTGTAGCCCCTGAGCGTCAAGTCGGAAATTATGTGGCTTGGTTCTCCAGAGAGAACTTCACAAAAATTCAGCATCGGTGTAACCCCCGAGTGTCAAGGTGGAATTCACTTGAATTCTCCGACTTGATGCTCAAAGAGAACTTCACTATATCTTGGAGATCAACGCACTGTAGCCCCCGAGGATTGTTCCGGCTTGGAAGAAAGGTGGGACAAAGCTCTTAAGTTATAGATTCCAAGCCCCCGAGCGTCGAGTCGACTTCCTCAAAGGCGGCTCAAGTCTTGGTCAATCAACTGTAATTGCAGCCCCCGAGATGTCGAGTCTAGTGCAAAGCCGGCTCAAAAACACCTTAATCCAAGGACCGCTAGAACATCCAAGTGTCATGTACCTGAGACATAAACATAAAAACACAATTGTATTAAATTGTTCCTTTAATTATGTCCAATAAACAAATGTAAGGCAGAACAAGAGATGCCTTTGAACAAGTGCTTTAAGCTAAAACAATGCAGCAGTTGGACAACATAAAACTATTTAGGAGGAAAGAACTCAACTAATTTGAATAGTTTATGTCAAATTTTGTTTAAGCAAGTGCTGGAATATCCATTATTATGGTCTTAAATGCTTGCCTTTTCGTGAGACGACAAAACTTTAAGCACAGAACATCTGCTGAGGCGATAGTGCTTAATAGCGAGACAATCCAAAACCTCAGAATCAAACGCTGGCTTTAAGTGCTGAAATGTCACTACTCTGGAATCCACATATAAAACAACAGAAAACATGTAGCCAGAAAACTTAAGCTAACACCCGAAGGCGGGTTTTTTCCATGGTACTGGGGCCTTATACGGTCAAAACCAGTAAAAAGTTATACTCACGAGCGCAGGGCAAATCGTGGAAAAGGTATGACCAAAAACAAAAGCGGTAAAAGACTCAGAATATAAGTGAACCAATCTTAATCACATGATCATAAACAATTAAAATATTAAATATAAATAGGGACTTAGCTGTTTGAGCGGAGTCGGTGTTGTTCGTGGCGAGGATGAGTTCAGCTGTGATAAAACCCAGACGGAAATCATGGCTCGGTACCGAGATAGCCCGCCATGGAGATGAAGCGATTTGTGATGGAGGCATAGCTAGCCGTAGCAGAGGTGAGACCATTGGCAGTAGCGGAGTCGGATACGAAGTCGGCTATGATGAAGCAACAACTAATCCGGCTGTGAAGTCTAACACAACGACGGGAAAACCAGCCGTGGTGGAGACTGAGTCGCGGACTCGGCGTCGCTCTTGCAAAAAAATGCAGAGCAGTCATAGCCTGAACTGATCCAGCATACTCCAATTGTGATCTTATGGTGCACTTGATGTTTGCCTTAAAATCCATGCAACTTGTACATGCACGCGGCCAGCAAGCTAGCAGGAAACATGACGTTATATGCTGATGGACGTACTAGCTAGCTGCCGTGTGAGGGAATAGTGGGAAAAGAACATGCGTGCGTGGGCAGTTCATGTCGGACCATAGACACGCAAGGCGTGCGTACGCCCTGAGAACGAAGCTTGCCGACCGCATGTAGATGTAGAAGGATGCCGGGCTGCCGGATCCATCAGCCTATCAACGAGGAAAAAACCAAGCAGAACTCTTGCAGTTTTCGCTGATGAAGATTCCGACACCTCCAAAGATGATGTAGATATAGATCTCTAGGATGCCGCTGATTCGACCATACGCTAGAAAGAGCGATGACGATGTCGACGCGTCACTAGAGATGTGATTTGTCCATCTTTGAAGACGGCAAAGGATCCCGCCCGGATCCGTGTTGTAAGCGCCTCTTGTCCCACGGTGGGCGCCAACAGTCGTGGTATTCCGACGAGTACGTCATGGAGGGGTCCTCACAGTGCGCGTTTAGAGACGTGGGGTAAGGCGGAGAGTTGGCGAGTACAAGATAACACAGCTTACCCAGGTTCAAGTCCCACAACGGTGGCGGAACTCTACTCCTGCTATAAATCACTATAATGGCAATATGCCGAGTTATAGAGATAGTTCGCTGTGCGAGGTGTTGCATGTTGTACGCAGCAATCAAAGAAGTTGTGCCCTAAAGGCTCCCGCAGGCCAGCTTATAAATGCGCCAAGACCTAGGGTTTATAGGGAAAGGTCCTTGCTAGACAAGGTAAAGAGTCCTACACCTATACGAACTAGGCTTCCGTGTCTTGTACTCCAAGGCTCCGAGTATTTCGGTGACTCCTGCGTAGCCTTCCTTTATCCGGCATGGGCCTCCCTTCAGGATCCGTCTAACTGGGTCGCCCAGCAGGCCATAGGCCTTGCTACCAACTATGGGCCACCCGGGTTAGGTGGATTGGTGACATGCTATGAGGATACCCATATAGCATATCCCCAACACCTATTGTTGATTTGAATTCTTTACTTGAGATGTGTGCATCCATTGAAATTATTATTGATGTGATTGAACCATGTGACCTGATATCTGATGTGGATCATATAAAATTGGTTAGAAATACTGAAGAGTTGGTCATAATTTGTCATGCTCCTTCCCTTTTTACCGTCATATTGGATCTTCCTATGTCATTGTCACATGCTACAAATAGAATTGCTGAAATCACATATTTCAAGAGTGTTTACGTCCCCTGATTATACTTTTTATTTGGTTAGAGATTATGGCGTACACAATGTTTTTATGATGCATAAGATTTGCATCACGTGTGATGAACTAGCTTGTTTGCGAATAAATAAATATATGCATATGCTCGATCATTTTGATATGACCTCCAATATTAGTACGGATTTTGAGCCGAATAGCTTGTTGCATGAATGTTTATCTAAGTGCGATATAGCTTGTAGTTTGGCAACAATGAATTTTTGTTTACCAATGTTGGGATGGTTTAATGATGAGCATTATAAATTACAAGATATTATGATATGCTTCACTTATATTTGCAAATTGGGTTGCAGTATTTGTTTTCGGAATATGACTAATAAGCTAATGAACTGTTGTGGGGTCTGTTATTCTCGAACACTAAATATGACGAACGTGAGATGAGTTAAAACAGATGATAGATATATATACCATGTGTACACCTTGTTTCTTTTGTTACCATGTTTACAGAATAAACGTTGCCGATGATGACTTTCCTTTCAAAAAAGGGAGTATGATGCGGACATGAATAACCCGGATATAACCAAAACTATTACTTCTAGCCATGTTCTTCAGATGAATTCTAGTACTAATAATTTTATATATTATTTTAATATTAAAGATAGATATATAACACATCTTGTTATTACATGCAGAATTATGGAGTTATACAAACCATGCGTTAAGATGCGAGAGAAGGCTACTCCACCAATGGAGCTATACAATACACATTATGTGAAGAGACATACTTTGGAGAGGAAGATAAGATTGCATTAAGGACGACTTTAATTCAAGAAGGGGATGATGATGAGGACAACTCTACTACTTATACACCCGCTACTCCTACGACAACATTATAGGGGCCTCTCATAAGAGCTCATGCATGACTACTCAATTATCAGATACTTTCATTTCTAGGAACTCTTCCTAATATAAATGAAAATATCATGCTTCCTAAATCAGACGTGTTTATGTTACTTAGGAATGATGGACCTAGAAAGGACAAAAGGGACAAGCATTGGAGCATGGGTGTGCATAGAGAAGGCCACAAGTGTGTGAGGATTGACGATGACACGTCGAGTAGAGATTTCAGGACTTTGAATCCACCATAATGCTGCAAAGGATGCTTGGATGAATTTTACAAGATACCTACTCGTATTTTTGGTTCAAGGATTTATTTGGTGCTGTGTCACCTTATTTGGTGGGCCAGACCCATGTATTTTTGAGCTAGATAATATAGGGAGTTTCTAGAGGTTGTTTGAGTGGAGGAAGGCCCATATAGAGGTGTTTTCGGGTGGCATGTTAGGTTTGGACGAAAATTCCCTCTCTTCCTCCGTAGAAACCCCCTCCTAGCCATCATTAGAACTTGGATTTTATTTACACTAAAAGTTAGCCATCATTGCAACTTTGCCAAGGCTTGAGTGTCATAGAGATCTCCTGTACTTCGCACCTATTCAGGATCCCACCTTATTCAATAAAGCTTTCATCTTTATCCGCAATATCTTGATTGCAAAATTAGTTTTTACTTGTTCTCGATTTCAGGTAGGAATTAAGACCCTCGCTAGTTAGGCTGGTCGCACATCCGCAAGATCGGTAACCTCTAGGAGATTGGTCTAACGATTGCATTTGCTCTCGTGCTTGCATGTGTAGTCAGATCATTAAGCCCGAACTCTACCCAAATTGACTATCTCCATCTCATCAAAAGATCGGACACCTTTGCCCTATCAATGGGCTAGGCCCAAAAGGCCTTAACATGCATGTCATCACTTAGGCCAGAGACTCTGGGCTTGAGGGTCGGAGACTTCCGGGTGGTCTCCCGGGTGGACTCTGGGGTCGTCGTTGTAACCTCTAGAAGGGGGCTGGGGTCTGCACCAGAGTCTTCACGCTCTCCGGCTCTGTCTCTAGGTGGTAGATAGAGAGCTCCAGGCAGGTACCCGGAGTCATGTCCGGACTCCTTGTGGTGGCACACTAGAGACTCTGGTGTTGGGGGCTAGAGACTCTAGTCCTCAGGGCCAGAGACTCTGGTGCTTCAGTCTCTGCTGCGACATCTTCTTGTCCAGCTCCTGGTTCTTCTTCCGAGGGGGTTTGTCGATGCGTTGGGGATTTATAGCTGAGTATGCACAGTGTAGTGGCATGAAGTAGCAAGCCATTCAAGGGTGTATCGAAATCACACGAGGAGAGAAGCGAGTTAACCTTATCTTGTAGGAGTTTGGCTCGAGCACGCGTCATTGGTCCGCTTGGGGAACTTGGTGGTGAGGATGTAGGGACGTCCATAGGACGGGCTGCACCAGGTTCGGTCTAGCGGGAGGCCCATGTGATGATCTGCTAAGGAAGATGAAGCCCATTGATACCTTCGATCCGGATTCATGGATGTAGTATAATAGCTTTTTCCCTAGTAGACCTAGGTTTAATCGAACCTTGGAAAGCAATGCTAAAGAAAATAAAAAGGACACATCTACAAGACTTTATTTCTTCATTTTACCTTCGTTTATTGGACCAATCTAGTTTACTTTTATAATGGGTTAAATCAGTGGATGGAGATAGGCCAGGGTTGAAGATCCACCTACAGCTGCATATCATATGGGATAAAAGATAATAATAAGCATAATCATATGTAAAGTTTTAATAGGGATAATCTCTTATGGGCAACACACCCTAATATACTAGAGCCCCCGTGATGCAGTGGGCATATCAATAGTCTTTTAATCCAACCGAGTGCACCATGAAGCAACGGGCTACAAACAATTATTAAGTGTAAAACACAGGTCAACGCATTAAGTGGTGATGTTGTGATCCCGAATGGGTCGCTAAGCAAAGACCATACTACCCTTTCTGTCACTGGGGTTCCTATGAGATCGCCGCTAGCCAAGTATCTCACCTCAAGCCTTTATCAGTCTATGGGGTCTTGGGTACCTATAAGTCCAAAGATCAAGACAAGAGACAAAGAAACAAAAGATACAAATCTCTATTTCAAACAATACACAATGCTCACATAGATTAGATGCACATAATCGCTGCGAGGTTTCTATCCAACCCGCAGCCCCTGAGGACTACTCACTCATAACAATAAGATCAAGAATAGAAAATATTGTGCAAAATACTTAGATTGAAATCAAATACTCTTACAGTGGTCACTGAATCACAAGGAGATCTAAAGTACAAAGTAATGGCTATGGCTAATGGAGGGGATGGAAGATGGAAGGGATGAACAATGGTGTGGATCTCCTTGGGGTGTGTTGTGATGCAATCTAATAATGGCAGCCTTCTGCGTGGCGGTTGATACCTCAAAATATATAGGCGTCTTCATGAAAGTTGTAGGGGTTGACGAGATGGAGCTGCCGCCACATGGTACGAATAGATGGTATGGTTAGGCCCTGCCCGTACTAGTGGTCGTTATAGCTGTAGAGGCCTGGAATTGACTCCACAATTACTTGGTCGTGTGGACTTCCTCAAAAACCTTCATTATGATTCCAGATTTCACATTAAAAGTGTGATTTCCTGCAAAACACAATTCAAAGCAATGATTTGCATATCTTTGCAATTATTAGTCATTAGTGGCAAGGATTGGGAGTTTCTTGTCAATTGCTTGACTAAAAACAATGTTTAAACGCAGTGGAAGATGAATACTTTTGGAGCCATCAACCTCCCCAAAGCTAAAACCTTGATCGCCCTCGAGCAAGAAGAAACAAAAGAACTATAAGGAATTCAACATTTAAACTTGAAACAACGAGAATAAGAATTCACTTACGGTTAGTAGTCATATGCGTTCAGCACTTCATCCATTTGAAAGGCTTATCAAAGTTAGAGAGATGACAAGAATACTATACAAGCTTTCGTAAGTCAAGACAATCAAAGTAAAGTTTAATATAAGCATAAATAACTAGAAGTGTAATAATCAATCCAATTCTTCTAGTTAAGTCTCAGCTTTCCAAGGAACACTATCATGTTTTAATAGCATAATTGAGTAAGAGAATTTATGTCCTAAGTAGCATAAAAGTGAAGTGTCTTATTGATGCCCACATTAGTAAATTAAGGATATCAAAACACTTCTAATACAATCATTGTCTTTCAAGAAAATTCATAAAGTAGTAACGAGACCATGCCAAGGACTTGTTATGTGGATCTTCATATATATCTTTTTCTCTTTTTTTCTTCCTCTTTCAAGGATCATTGGTTGTTTCTTTTACAAGTTCTTGCACAACCTTTGAGAGTACCAATACTTTTGCCCATATATTAACACGTATGCCACTCATCTCATCAACTCATAGCCGAAATCCAGGGTTATACCATAGATCGTTCAAAAGCTAGCGGAGTTGTTGGCATCCCAAAGGTGTGCATGAGAAACATAGAACTTTTTCTCTCTTATCTTTTTTACTAGTACCATGGTTTGATCCACAAGGTTAGCTTTGTCATGCATCACAATTACCACTAGACTTCATTTCAATCAAACAACTCCTTTCAAGAGTGTCGTCAAGTATATCAAAACATCTATGGGGTTAAGCATCTTCAAGGGTATGCTATCAAGACAATCATTCATCAAACAAGTCATAAATTTCAGACTTTTTCTTTTTGTACTTGTTTGGCAATATTATTTCCAAGGCAAGACTCGGTTACCTAAAAGAACTAGATCAAAAGCTTCCACGACTAATTATCATACCACTAAAAAGCTTTACTCTAAGTATTTTGAATTACTCTCACTAGCATGGCATCTTAGCAAATTAACCAACTAAAATAAACAACTCAAACTTCAAAAGTGGGAGACATAGGACATACCTCTCATGAGTGACTTCATAACTCTCTTCCTTATAGGGATGTGTTCCTTCAAAACTCAAGCACGATTAATCCCATAATAATATTAAAGTAAAGAGGCAAAGTGTGAATCCACATTCACGAAAAAAGGAAAAACAAAAAAATCTTTTGTATTTTTGAGGATAGGGATTAAAGAATAGAAAAGAACTTGCGACCAAGCAAGGAACTAAGAAAAGAAAAACAAACAAAAAACAAAAGCAAACTAAAAAAAACTAAAGCAGACAAACAACAAAGCAAACAAAAAAGCAAAAGCAAAGTTTGGAACAAACCAACACGAGTGTTTCAAAGCTCTCAAGGAGCTGGAGTACAACCTCATTATTACACAAATAAAATTTGCCGGGGGAACATATCCCCAAGCTCAGGCTTTTGCAAGCCCTTTTGTTGCTCATTGTGGTGGTGGATAATCTCCCATGTTCCATTGGCTACTCCAATCATAAAACTAGGTGGAGGTTTGCAGAAGCATCTTGAAGGTTGATGAAGAGGTTTTTCATGTTTTAGATATTTCCTTCGAACACACAGATATCTTCATAGGTGGTGTAGTATACTACTAGGAAAAACGTTATCAGTGGCGCACCAAAACAACTTTTTGTGGCGCATCTAGCAGTCGCCACTAAATTATCGCCACTAAAATTACATTTCTGTGGCGCATATGCATATGCGCCACAGAATTCTCCAAATTCTGTCCCAAAATGCTATATGTGCCACTGAATTATGTCCCAGATTCTGTGGCGCACATAGCTATATGCGCCACAAAATCCTTTTTTCAGAATTTTGAAATTTTCAGAATCTGGTACAAATACAGTATATAACAGGTATATTACAGGAAATACACAAAAATTAACAGAAAAGCTGCACACAGCAGTACAAATGTTCCAGTTCACATATAATACATCAACAAGCACGAATGTTCACAAGTGTTCATCAATCACATCACTTAGAACCGAATAAGTGTACAAGTATATTTCACAAGTGTTCATCTCACTTACATAACTTACAACTACGAATGTTGTCACCGCCTATACCTTAGGACAGAATGTAGTACACTGTTACCGCGATGCCGGTGAGGAGGAGCAGCACCAAGATCTTCGTCCGGTACTTCTTCCACACGTGTCTCCTCCACTTGGCCACCGCCTCCTCTCTAGTCACGTATCCCTTGTAGCTGTTGCCGCTGAACTTGTCCACTTGTTGGTGGCAGTCCACCCACTTCTCGTAGACACCTGGAACCCGACCCTTGTACACAACGTACGTCGGCATCTCTATTGACAAGGCATATTAGTTCATCATGTAAATATATATGTTGACAAATATTAGAGCAAGGCACTCATAAACTTAAAACAATGCGTCGATGACAATGAAATAAACACGACAACATGTCCGACACAATAACAACGACGGTTTCAAGCTAGGCAAGTTAAGTTTTTTGACACACACTACATGTCCACCGATACACACGCTCTCTTGGTCAAGTAGCCTTCTCCTCGCTGGGCGTCGGGAACGGCTTGTACATGTCTTTTGTTGTCCATGTCCTGAAGTCACCCTGCGCCTTGAGGCGGGCTTCGATCTCCCTCTTGGTGAACGACCTGGGCTGGTGTAAGAGCCCACCATGTGTATTGACCTGTTCCATGATGATATGTGACAACTTCACCTGCGTATCATGGAAGTCTTCCCTGAGATCGGGGTCACTGATCCCATGCAACTTTTGGGCCCATCCTTGGAGAGAAGATGGCAGCGTTAGCATCTCGCAATCCCGGACAAACCCTTTGAGGTGATGGCAAACGTAGAAGGCCTCCTTCACACTGTCAGACGGCTGCTTGACATAGGGGAACTCGAACACATGCTTGAACTTGTGTCGGCCATTGTCCCTGTAAGCCTCCCCCTTATAGTTGAAGGGGCCTCCCTGATTGGCATAGCCCTCGATGGCATCATCCAGAATGCTCCTTACTCTGGCATAGTTCTTCCTCCTCGCACTCCCCGAGTCGAAGTAGGTGGCAAGCGAATACCTTGTGGAGAGGACGATGAGCGTGCGATTTATCTCTCAAGAACACACAATGTGGAAGGGGATGTTGGAAAAGAGCAATGGAAAGAAATACTTATGTGTTACGACGGCGGTAGGAGGATGTGTACACTTACTCGAGAAAGAAAGGCACAAGGATGTTGTCCTTCCTCTTGTTGTCCATCAATAGCTTCTGAAGGTAGGACTTTGCCCGGGCCCGGGTCCTTGTTCCTTCTTCCAGCTGGCTATCCCGCATGTAGTAGGGATCCACTATCGTAATGACGGGTGTCCTCTCTTGACCTTCATCGCCAGATGATTGAATAGGCGGACCAAGTTATAGTCCAGCCGTCTCGAGTGGAACAGCTTGAAGATGTCCTTGTAGGCTATGAAGAACACATCCGCGGGGGCATCGGTGATGAATCCCACGTCCTCCGGCACCTTGGCAGTGAACACCAGGTAACTCGGGTCCTTGTCCTTGAGAAGGAGGCCCTCTAGTGTCAGGACACCTTCATGCAAACTCATCATAGCTCCCGAAGCCAGGTGGCGTAGTTCCGGAGGCAGTATGGGATGACCAGCTTCGTGCACTCTGGTCAAGCCATCCTCGCGGGGTGGTACAACATCGTCCCGGTAACAGATCGGAGCGGGCTGGCTCGCAGCCTTGTCCTTGTTCCTGTTCGGCCTCTTCCTCACCCTCTTCCTCTTTGCATCAGTAGCCTCCACTGGCGATGCTAACCCGTCACCGGCCGTCCTGCCGAGTGTGTCAGGGCTGAAAATGATTCCGGCCGATGGAGGTTGTGTCTCGGCGGCCTAAGGCGTCTCCTGAGAAAACCCATGGAAGACCAGGCGCTTCTTGGGATGGCTAGCTTGATCGCGGAATGATGGTTCTTCAACGAGAGGAGGCATGAACGGTCCTTTCCTGGCGCCGGTGTTGACGAAGGCATTGACGTTGACCGGTGCATCATCATCATCATCCACCTCGATGTTGGCATCGACGGCCACCATGTCCATGTCATCCTAGGGTGGTGGCAATGGCTGTTGCGGTGCCACGGCCTTGCCTTTAGGCGGGGGCGATGGCGGTCGAGGAGAAACCACGCCCTTGGCTGCTTGTGGCGTCGGTGCAGACGCTCCCAAGAGTCTCTAGTGACGGCTTGTGGTGGCGGCGACGACGACCGGTGCAGCAGGAGGCTTCGTCCTTGGCGGTCGGACGACCGAGGTGGCACCGGTGGAGCGAGACCCAATACAAATCTGGGTCTTTGGCCAAATCATGGGATAGCCATGGCAACCTTCTAGGGTCAGGTGCCCATCGGCTCCCGGAGGTTGCATGGGAGGGTCCATGTCTTCGCACCCCCCCAACACCCGACCCAACTCGACGCGCATCACGGCATCGTCCATGGGCTTGCAGTGCATCGTGCGGTTCGCCAGTTGTATTAGCTTGCCCGTGGCAACATCCTTCAACTCGCCGCCGGGCACCTTGTGCAGGAGCACGCACGGAGTGTCCTGAGGCATACATATATGCATCATGAGATGGCAGCCAATCAAAGGCATTAAATAGAGCACGCTGACTAACTACTTATTTTACCTTGGTGAGGGCGCCGAGCTCGTCTAATGTCGAGACACAGGCGGCCGGTGGCTGATCCTTGTTCTTCTCCGTCTCGGGTGCATTAGGAAGCACCGCCACCGCCGGCTGCTGCGCCTTGGTAGTCTCGGCAGGAGCAGGCAGCTCCGGCGCATCCAACTCCATCGGCTGTGCCGCGGGGATGGAGGGCGGCGGGGTAACCATGTCTGGCGACACTTGGTGGCTCGAGGTGCTGCCGCCGATGCTGGGCACTTGTATCGGCCCCACCTGACCATCCGCATTCCATTTTGCTATCCCCTCCATCAGCCGAGGGGGTAGCATCTCGAGGATCTTCTGTTGCACTGTCGCGTTCACCTCGTCCTGGTCCACCTTACTGGCCTCTAGATGCGCGATCTTCCGCTTCAGCTCTTCCTTCTCGGCTTGATCCTGAGCCGCCGACTGGGCCCGCCTCTCCTTTCTCTTCTTGGCTTCCTCGCTATAGTACTCGTGGAACTTTGTGCTCGTACCAAAGCCAGAGATACAGCCAAATGACGTGGGCGGCTCGGACCGTGGCCTCCCCTTGAAGGCGTTGGTCGCCCTGTTGAAAATCGTGTCCCATGGCTCCGTCGAGCCCTGGGACGACGAGTCCGGCGCCTCGCGTGTAGCCTTGATTTCAGCGTCCTGCAGATAAGGAAAGGTGAACCCATTTAGGAACTTGCCTTCATTATTCAAAATGAAAGCAAATGGACCACAGGTAAATTCCTTCCCAGCTTACTCTCAAACTTCCTCACATCATCATCATCGGTGATGAATTCCTTGGAATCCTTGTCCAGATAGTAGCGGGCCCGGATAAAGTTCCGGGTCTGCTCGTCCGTGATTTTTAAAAACGGGTTTTCTTTCCCGAGACGCTCAACCTCGGCGTCCTCCCTTGCCCATATGGCCTTCTTTCCCCTGTAACCGCCGCTTCCACATCGGTGGTTACCTATGTTCTGTTCCCGCATTTCCCGACCCCACTCCGTCCATGCCTTCGCTTCGTCAGTCTCCATCTCCGCCTTGAATATCTTGAACTCGTCTTCGTCGATCATGGGCTTACCCTTCTTGATCTTCTCCCAGCTTTCCTTTTTCACGATCTTGTTCTTCACCCGGGTTCTCCAGCTGCTCAAGGCATTGGCCATCTTCGTGATGGCTAATCTGTTCACCTTATTTTTCGATTTTCAGCCGATTATGCGGTGCTAGGAACTTGTACCTTCGGTGAAGCTTCTTAAGGCAGTTTGCCACCAACCGCTCATTCGCTTCACTTCTGAGGTGCTTCGTGTTGATCGACATGCTTTCCCGGATGATGCACCCGAGTTGCATGCCGTACCCGGCGGCAACATCCGGAGGCTCCAACGGAAGGCCACTTTCCGAGACCAGAGTGATCTCATCGGTGGTGTCAGCGAGCTTTTGCGGCTTCCGATCCTTCCTCGGCTTCTTATTCTTCTTATGACGGGTTCTTTGCTACCGCCATCCGTGCGGTCCCCGCCATAGGTCGTGCGGCCTCCACCATCGGAGGTGGTCGCATCCTCCTCCTCGGCTTCATCTATCCGGCAGTCCTCGTCCCCCTCTTGCTCATCATCCCCATCGTGGCCCGCCTCCCAGAAAGTGAGGTTCGCCGCTCTGGTTGGTCTTCGACGCTCATTGCGGCCTTAGAAGTGCCGGACCCATCAGCGGCCGACATGTTTACACACTTCTAAACAAATTAAAATAAGGAAGTTAGTATTAATTATTGTTGACAATATTTAAAATGAGCTGTCCATTTCTCCCGAAGTGTCAATTCACTTCCAGTTCGGTCGAGAATTGGGGCTCATATGTCAAAAAATTACTAAGTGTCGACCGAAAAATTCGGCACGACCTTCGCTAATTTTTTGACATATGAGCCCCATTTCTCGACCGAAATGGATCGAAATCAACATTTCAGGAAAAATGGGCAGCTCGGGTGATTTCCCTGCAAACATTTCACATACAAACAAACACAAATTGTGCTCCACAGCCACATATGGTGCTCCAACACCATACAAACATCACTAAAATTAAAGTGGTCCAGCAGCACAGAAAAGGCACAAATAGTGCTCCAACATTTCTAGATTTCATTCCATATTTAAAACTGGACCAAAATAGTGCAAAAACAGTAGCGGTTAATTAATAGTGTTATTCCCTGTGAGTGGCACAAGTGGGAAATTAAAGTGGTCCAGCAGCACAGAAAAGGCACAGAAAACAAGCATCGAACCTTGTGTGCAAATGGTCTCTATTTCTAGGTAGACTAGATCATGCTTGTAAAGCAATTTGAGGGACAACATGCCTTTTACACTTGGGTTATAGTTTTCTGTTATTGGTACTGAACACTACTACTAAATTATTTATCTATGTCATTCAGGTATATATTTTGAGGAAGCCAAGAAGTTGTCCAAACCTTATATTAATCAAGTTGCTAAGGCCAGTAAAGCACATGTCGAGAAATTTAAAACCACCTTGAAGCCTTACACTAAGAGGCAGGCCATGCATATGAAAAGTTTCTTGAGACATCTATTTTATATCATTAGTGTGTTTGTTACTAGTATTTCCCCTTCTCTTAAATAATCCAGATTTTCAGTTCCAGTTAAATATTAATGCTTGCATAGATTGTAAGTAACCTAGAGACATACCTTTAAAAGGTGGAAAGTATTCCATCTTTGCCTATCAAATTTGCCCTTGTTCACGATTGTTTCCCCTTGTCACTTGCAATAGAAACCAAGTACTATTATTTCCTACTTGTCACAGAGCATCAACAAAATAGTGTTATTTCAGTTAATTAACAGTGTTATTTTATTTAGTATATTTTCACAGATAAACAAATGTTAATTAATAGATTCAGAATCAAACAGATAAACAGATGAAGGAAGGGGGCAGGGAATTAGGAGGGGAGGGGGTCACCTGCGGGGTGGTGGTGGCGGTGGTGGCGGTGGTCCTGGACGCTGGAGCGGGCCTCCTCCTCCTGGTGTTCTGCGGGGTGGTGGTGGCGGTGGTCCTGGACGCCGGAGCGGGCCTCCTCCTCCTGGTGCTCTGCGGGGTGGTGGTGGCGGTGCTCCTGGACGCTGGAGCGGGCCTCCTACTCCTGGTGCTCTACGAGGCCACGGCGAGGCAAGGCGGGTGCGGTGCAGCGTCACGGCGGGGCAAGCGCGGTGCGGCAGAACAGCGGAATGACGGTGCGGTGCAGCGAGGCGATATGGGGAAATCTGAGGCGTGCTAGGGTTCTGGGCGGCGCGGCGATATTAGTTCTAAGTCATAGAATTTTGTGGCGCATCTGTTCAGATATGCACCACAGAATATTTGGGGATAGTACAAAACACGCGTTGCGCTGTTGTTTGACAGAAAACGAAGCTTACCACATTGGTTGCTCCTCTCTGTTCTAAACCTGGGCGGCCAGGTTTGATTCCTGGCACAGCCACATTTTTTTTGACTTTTTAAAAAATATTTTAAGGATGGTAATAATATATTAAAAGCAAGAACTAATATATTTGCCTATTAAAAATATTTTATGGATGGTAAATAATATATTAAAAGCAAGAACTAATATATTTGCCTATTAAAAACAAGAATTAATATATTTGCCTCAATATTATCCGCATACATTAGTTTGTCAAAGTAATACATATATGGTATGTGACACACATGTGCATTAATTAGTACAAAAAAGGCGTCAAAAACCGCTAAGTTGGCTCCGAGGTAGCTAGTGTCTCTTTACAACAACTTTCTTGCCCTTCTTCTTCGCGGTAGAATACTTTAGGCCGGCCACCTTGAGATTTCTACTCGTGTACGGGCAACCTTTAGCCGGTAGGGTGGTCTTCCTTCTTACTTTAGCATAAGTAGTTGGCTTGTCAAAGTACTTGTCGAATTCCTCTTCGATCTTGGGATTGCTATTCTTGTCGATGTCTTGCTTGTTAGCGGGTCCTTCCATTCCGATGATGCTCCTCTTGCCCCTCCTCACGACAACACGGCTTGGCTTTGTCGGGTCGGTAATGAAGAAGCATTGGTCAACTTGGCTAGCGAGCACCCATGGCTCATTTTTCGTGGAGGCGTTCTTCAATTTGGCATCGGGTATAACCATGGTGGTGAAAAACCGGCCATCTTTTTCGACCCTCTTGGCCCATCTAACACGAAACATCAGCACTGTCACTCCGCAGTAGTCGAGTTCCCATATCTCCTCGATCCTTCCGTAGAATCTTTACTTGACATCAGTCTCGTCATCAGCGTATGATAGCATAGTTACTCCTGAGTTTTGGTAAAAGCTATTCTTCTCCTTCTCCTCGGTGTAGAACTGTAGCCGTTGATGTCATACGTCTGATAGGTCCTAACGTTGCACCCGGGCCCCTGTGAGAGTGAGAATATGAGTTTCTTATCTTCAGTATAAGGCGTCGACATGGGACTTTCCAGTAGCCTTTTCTTGAACCACCCCGTGAAGCTGGCGTTGTGCTCTCTGGTTACGTCTCCCTTCTTCCTCGGCTTACCCATGTTGGCGAGCTTTTGCTCGATTAAGGTTTTGTGCTCATCCACCCAGTGGCTGACCAATTATATGTGTTGTAGCGCGACTCGGTTTGCCCTATCAAAGTCGGCGTGTTCGAGTTCGATGCCGACGTGGAGTGCGCGGTAGCCCTCGCGGTGACCAAATCCAGCGAGCCTCCCGAGGTGCTTCCTGGTGGGCAGACCGATATCCTAGTTCTCGGTGCTTAGGTAGTTCTAGCAAAAGGAGATGCACTCGTAGGTCAGAAAGCCCTTGGCTATGCTTCCATCTGGATGGGACCTGTTGCGAACGAATCCTTTGATGACACCGTTTAGCCTTTCGAATGGCATCATGTTGTGCAGGAACACCGGCCCGAGATGGGTGATGTCATCCACGACATGGACAAGCAGATGCACCATGATGTCGAAGAACGCGGGAGGGAAGTAAATCTCAAGCTCGCATAGTATCTCGACGATCTCTTCCTGTAGCTTGCCGAGCTGCTTCACGCCGATAGAATTCCTAGATATGACATCGAAGAAGTTGCAGAGGCCAAATAGCGTCTCACGGACGTGCTCGTCCATTATCCCTCGGATCGCAACGGGGAGTATCTGCGTCATCAGCACGTGACAGTCGTGAGACTTCATCCCACTGAACCTCTTCTTCGCAACGTCCAGATATCTGCTTATCTTCCCAGAGTAGCCGTGCGGAACCTTGACTCCTAGGAGGCAACGGAAAAACCTCTCGAGCTCCTCCTCGCTTAGAGTGAAGGATGCAGCTTTAAGCACCACCTCATTCTTCTTAGCCCTTTTGCGGTGACCCTGGGTCCCTTCCGTCTGTTCATCGTCATCGTCGGCATCGTCACTATCGGGGTACTGAAGTTCCTTCTTAATGCCAAGAAATTTTAGGTCGCTTCTTGCTTTCGGCCCATCCTTGGTCCTATCCGGCATGTTCATCAGAGTGCCGAGCAGGCTCTCGGTAACGTTCTTCGTGATGTGCATCATATCTAGGCTATAGGGCGTGTGGAGGACCTTCCAGTAAGGAAGGTCCCAGAAAACGGACCTCGCCTTCCATACTCCATGCAGCGGTGATGGCTGTTCCCTCGGCCGCTTCTTTCCTGACGCAGGGCACTCTTCCCAATTGTCCAGAAGCTCCTTGATTTCTTTGCCGCTTAACGGTCGACGTGGGGCATTTTCGAGCTCGTCTTTTCCATTGAACAGGTCTCCGCGTTTTCTCCATGGGTGATCCTTGCGAAGCCACATTCGAGTCCTTTGGAACACGGTTTTCGAAGACCCAGGATCCCTCGGCAGCTGTAGATGCGGGGTCTTATCCATGCACCTGACACATGCACAGAATCCGTGGTTCGCCTGACACGCTACATATCCGTAACCAGGATAGTCCTGCACCGTCATGAGCAACGCAGCTCTCAGGTCGAACTAATCTCTAGTGTAGGCATCCCACGTACGTGTCGGCGTCTCCCACAGCGTCGCTAACTCCTCTTTTAGGAGCCCGAGATACAGATGCATGTCGACACCCGGTTGTTTTGGCCCCTGGATAAGGATACTCATGTGTACGTTCTGCTGCTTCGTGCACAACCAGGGTGGGAGGTTGTACGGCCATACAAACACGGGCCAGGTGTTATGCGTGCTACTCTGGTTGCCAAAGGGATTGAGTCCGTCGGTGCTCATGCCTAGCCTAACGTTCCTTGGATCGAGCCCGAACTCATCTTGGAATTCGATGTCCAGCGCATTCCACTGGCTAGCGTCCGTGGGGTGTGTCAGGATCTTGCCCTTCTCCGGATCATCTTCCGGCTTCTCCCTCTTCGCGTGCCATTGCATAAGCTCTGCTTCCTTAGGGTCTACGAAATACCGCTGCAGACGGGAAGTGATAGGAAAGTACCACACCACTTTTTGAGGAACTTTCTTGTTCCCTCTCTTGTACCGTCCCTGGCCGCACACCGGGCATGTGGTTTTATCCTTGTACTCGTTCCGGTAAAGTGCTCAGTCGTTGATGCATGCGTGGTACTTCACGTACGGTAGGTCTAGTGGGCAAACTACTTTCCTCGCCTCCTCGATACTTGTTGGCAATGTGTTGTCCTTGGGAAGACGAGCGTGCCAGAATTTCATGTGAGCGTTAAAGCTAGTGTCGGTCCATTTGTGCTCCGCCTTCATCTCTAGAGCCTTCAGCTTTACACTCAAGCGTGTATCCTCGGGCTGGCACCTAGGATACAATGGAGTCCTCCCGTCTACCTCCATCTGTGTCAGCGTGGCTTTCTCTCTAACTGCAGCTCTCGTGTTGGCCGTCTGCTTGAGGAGTATTTCTTGAAGATGAGGGTCCCGCAAGGCCGAAGTTAGCGGCGTGTCTGTGCTCCCGTCTTCTCCACCGCCACCACCACCATCTGCTCTGGCATCGTCTCCTTCATGATGATCTCCTTCGTCATGATGACCATGTCCAGGAGACCCTTCGTCTTCTCCCCCGCCCCCGGCCTCTTCTTCATCATGGCCACCGCCATGTACCGATGGCTCCTCATTCACTAAGAAGCCAGGCATGAAACCGCGCGTCAACAGGTGAGACTCTAGTTGTCCGAAATCAGGGTTGATCCACTTCCGGTGTTTGCACGTTCGGCACAGACATCTTATCTTGGTCATGTTGTTCCGAACCATGTCGGCTACCACGTCAGCCTTGTATCTAACCACCCAGCGTTCGCTCATATGGATGACCATGGTCGCCTGCGCACGAACATAGACCAAATTAAAGAGAGTATGTTAGAATCATGGCCACACACGACACGCACACATACATGCATGTGCATGATCGCCCGAGAAATTTCGGCATGACCTATCCTAAAAATAGGATGTATGGCTAGTGCAGAAATTTGCCGAAATGGATGTGAATCAACATTTCGGCAAACCTCCATGCACCCGGCGCCGGCAACATGCATTCAAGCACAACACAACCTCACTCCACAAGCAACATGTATTCAAGCACAACACAAAGCGAAGGAACATCATCTCTCGCCATCGGACACCGCCCGCGGGACCATCTTCACCTACAAAACATCCATACACACCGTGCCGAGGCCCGCCGGCCACACAAAACATGCATCACACAAGTACCCATGCACACATGCCTCACAAATCTACAAACCCCATATGCATATATATAGTGTAGAAAGAGGGGGTGTTGGGATGTGTGGAGGAGGAAAGTATGAGTGGTTTACTACCTTTACAAGTAGGAGTAGCTTCCCCTCACAAGTACATGAACCAAAGTAGGTCTAGCTATCAACAATGGAGGTGAGTATGAGCAAAATGGAGTGGGAGGGAGGAGGGGGACGAGCTAGCTAGTTGGAGGTGGCGGGAACAAGGGAAAGGGGGGCTGCCACCTTTTGTAGATCTGTTTCGCATATTCTGTGGCGCATATGGAAAATGCTCCATAGAATGTTAACATTCTGTGGCGCATATAGCTGCATGCACCACAGAAAGTGAGAATTCTGTGGCGCATATAGCATATGCGCCACAGAATTTTGGCCTGCCCATGTGCTGGGGTCAGGCCCACATGGGCCCACAGGAATTTTGTGGCACATGTAGCATATATGCGCCACAGAATTCTCACTTTCTGTGGCGCATATATCCACATGCGCCATAGAATTGCAGGAATTCTGTGGCGCATTTTCTACATGCGCCACCGAATTAATTTTAGTGGAGCATTTTTTGCATATGCGCCACAGAATTAAAATCTACCTATAATCATTTTCCTAGTAGTGGTAGTTTGTGGATGCACATCTTGTCCGGGTCCTTCTTGTTCTACTTGTTCATCTTCTCCTCCTCTCATGGGTATTTCCTGATGGGGTAGAAATGCCTCAACCTGCGCGTAAAAATGCAAACGTACATTCTCGATAGAGAATAGACCATTAGGCAAAGGAGCTGGGATCAAGTGATCTGCTCCAAGTATATCAAGGAAGTATCTACCATTAGTTCTAAAAATCATACCACATACTCTTAGAGTAGAAAAACCAAGACTATGACTTCCTCTTAACGGTTGGATGTTTCCTAGGTTAACATGAAGTGCGCGTGCAAGAACGGTTACAACTCCTCCTCTGCATATGGGTCCTCGCGATTGCAAAACTTGATGCTTAAGGTAAAACACAAGAAGAGCATCCAAATTTAGCGTTAAGTTACAATTAATAATAGTAGCTTTTGTGAGGACCATCATGTCCTCCTCATTGACTCCATTAAACTCACCATGTTCTTGCAAGGTGTTAGAAATGACATAAAACAAATAGCGTATAGCAAGATGATCAATTTGGTTCACCTTGGGTGTGTTTCCAAGAATTCTCATTAAATTAAAGTACTCCCATGGTGCAGGATTTAAAACAAATGAGCTGGAGCGTATGTCGGTGGTGTTGTTGGCAAACCCAAAATTGCTCCTCAGAACATAGTGAGAGCACACCGTATGCATCAAGGTGCTAAGGAACTCAAGCGTCAAGCGGCGATACGTGGCGACATCCTGAAAGACAAAGTCATGCAAAGCAACATTGTTTCAAAGTAAATCAAAATCAACACAAATGCCAAGTTGGTTCAGGATATAGGGACACGCCCACTTGGTGGACTTGATTTCTCAGAGCTTGAGACGGTCGAAATGGTTCAGCTAAAACTCCTCGGTGAACTCGATACCAAGTGACTCGGGGGGTCAACGTATCAAAGGGTGGTGGAGAAGGTTCCGCAGCCATCACATGTGTATGGCTCCTCGTGTTCATCTAAAACAAAATAAATAAAATTGCTAATTAAAAATTCAGCCCAATAAATTCATAGCATAAGCGATCATCTATACTTGTTACAAAAGAAACTCCTCTAAAAACAATACTAAGAATGCTCAATATCAAGATTAGCTCAAGAACAAGACCTAAGTCTAGATTGATAATGGTGAAAGATTGAGCAGAGTTTTGTTGCAAATAAGGTGGGGATCGGAGAAGAATCATATCTTAAATCGATTGGATGCAAGGAATCGAAGAAAGATTGAGTAAATTTGAAGATCCAATGGAGGTGGTTTAGAGTTTGGAGGAAGAAGAAAAAAAAAGTTTGTGTTTGGGGATTTTAGGTTACCTCCTCGTGGCTGTTATGGCGGTATGTGGTACTTAATGAGCGATACGGCTTTTAACCATATCGTAACATACCTTGGCGATGTGAATCCTTCCGACGATGCACTCAGTAGACGCATGATGCGATCCTCACGCCTGCATTACTGGTCGTTATATGCTCAAGACTTTTGCTTGAAATCCGATGTTTTGCTCGAGGGTATGGTACGAACGTGCGGTACGGGCGCGTTCGATCATACCAGTGGTCGTTATAAGTGTTGTTTCTTGCGGTAAAAATCATAGTTTCTATCTTCCAATGCCTCGATGCGGTACGGGCGCACGATACATGCCCTTCCTTCCATACCACTGGTCGTTATATGGCCAGTGAGCTGAAAAACTCAAAATTTTGATTAGTAGCTTCGTGCGTTTTTACACATCTTATCAAAAGACAAAATAACAGCAGATAGACTTCGTCAAAATCATCAATATTTCTTAGTCCATGTGTTAGTAAAAATAAAATATCGAGGATTATCTTATTTCTTCTCCTCTCTCCAAAGATCTTCTTGAACATTCATTAATAAAAAACAAAAACAAAACAAACAAAATAAAAGAAAACTAACACAAGAGTAAATTTTTTTTTTTCATATGGGTTGCCTCCCATGAAGCGCTTCTAGTTAAGGTTAATTAGCTTGACCCAAATGGTGATCATTTAGGTCTAATGAGTGGAACGCCCACTCCAAAGTAATTGGCTTTTAGAGTAATTATACCATCATCATCATTAGGCTTGGCCTTCTTCTTCCGAGGGAAGTGGGACTATAAAAGGATCTCTAGATGGTAGTCCTATTCTCACATTCTCTTCATGTAAATTGATTAATGATTTAAGAGTTCTTAGGAAGGGCCTATCTAGAAGTATATTTTATTTTATCCCAACAACTTGTTTATAAGTTGAATCCGCTAGATGGAGTCTTAATTCATTAGTTGCAAATGGCCCCAAGTTTAACTTATCAAATAGGCTTTTGGAAATTGTTGAGATGCTTGCATGCGGTGACCCAGCATACCACTTCATGATGTAGTACACTATAGTCATTGACATAACACCAATGAAACACTGTTCACTACTATTACATCCCTCAGAGTGGTACAACAGAAACACAGCAGGTCCAAGACATGACTATAGATTACAACTCGACTCTTTTTACAAAAGATCCAGCGACACTCTAGGTTAAAGAGAGAGAAAAAAACTTCTTACAAAGAAGAATCTGAAAGAATAACTCAGAACTATCTGTCTAATAAGACTAGCATCTAAACTATCTGTCTTGCAATTGCTACTAATGCAATGCTCTACAGAAGTAGGTTTAATGGCTAGAGTATCTACTCCTATCTAATCAGGATCTTCGTCTTCACTTCGGTTGATGTATATGTTGACTTCATTGACTTTATTGAAGAACTTGAGCTGTCGATGATGGTTTCTAGAGAACAAGTTGGTGTTGACGCTATCTTCAACGGCTTAGAACCTAGCAAGGGTTAAGAAGGTACGGTTGAGTATGAGCGTACTCGGCAAGTTCACTAAAAGGGAGTGTATGATGCACTATCTCTACAGCCACAAACCAAAGGTCATAGGCAATGCAGGTTTTCATAAACATTTCTTCAAAGGTTGATTTTGTTCTGAAAGTATGTCCGATAGCCTTCACAGGTTGACCAGAACTTTCATGGAGTTCCTTTCCTGCCACATTCGTAGCTCCTTTCCGGAATAGGGAGTAACAAGTTATAGTTCTTACACTCTACAGAGGTGCATTGCTTTACCCATGAGAGATCAAATCCTTGTTGCACAACCGAGCGATCTTTCCCATCCACAATTCCATGATGTGGGGCCCAATAGATGATCCAAGCTAATCACTGCCCTTCGCGGCCCCGCATGTGTCCTGGGTGTACGTCATGCCCACATATTGAATTACGGCAATGGTTAGTACAGACCGTTCAGATGCTAGAACTATCATGGGACGTTGAGGGTTCCCACCCATACGCTGCATATCCTCTACAAATTACCAATTAATGCACGCTACAAGGATAACAGCCACAACCCTCACATCCGTCTACATGCGAAAGGAAGAAGATACACTTGACTTCTCCGTCCATTCCAAATCTCATGGTTAACGTGTAATATGCAGCGCTAGAATCACTGGCGACATTGGTTGATTAATTCCAAGATATTATGTTCCTTTACCACTAGAACTGTATCAATAGATTATTACCAGTTGGTAAATAATCCATAATCATATTATTATGAAAATAGTGTTTTCTGACCTTTTTGAAATGCAAGCGATGACAACATTTTAGTTACAAGTATTTGATAGAAAGTAATCAAAGGACATGAGCAAGTATGAACTTGCCTTTTATGATTGCAGGACTATGCAATCACGGTCTTCGAGACATTAGAAGATCCAAAATCTGTAAATAGCATCATTGATCCGGCAAGGACTAATGTTTAAATGCATAAGTAATGTCATGCATTTTGTAAAATCCCGAGATAACTCCCCAATAAGATGATTGAGTTAAATTTAAGTGATGTATTTTAAGATTTAGTTATTTCTAATGTTTACTCCATAAGTAAATCTATCTACAAAGCATTTAAGTGTTTAACATGCAAAGTATATAAGTGAAGTATAATAACATTCTAAGATTGAGGTGAATTGCTATCTAGTAATTATGATGGGAATTATTATGTTAAGTTGTTAATAGTTGAAGGACTTATTATAAGATTGTTGTTTGAAGTGGCAAAATGAATAACTTTTGAAGAAAAGATTTCTTTGTTAAAGTTTAAACAATCTTTGTGGTTAATCTAATGTGATCGATATCGTTTGCGCTTATCCTATAAGCATGGATTTGAGATTCCTTATGACTTAATTTGGAACAGACAAAAGTTAACTATAAAAACATAAATATTCTTTAGGCATTATGCATGACTTGGGGTACCAAAGTTAACTTTAAAACATAAGTAGATCTAGGGTGTGATGTGTTTAAAAGTATTAATAAGTTTTAAACCTTGCAACAAGCATGTTTAAAGGTATGGGATCATTCACTTTCAGCTTAAGTGAATGATGAGTTTAAATGTGATTTGTTATTATGAATATAATTTATCTTATTAAGGAAAGTAAATTTAGATGATTTCAAGAATCTATTAGTGTTTGAAATCATGTTTAAGAATAGCTAAGAGATAAATAACATTCAATTTTATCAGAAGTGAATGATGATTAAAATTTATTCAAATTGTTGGTTTACCTTGGAGTTATGATTTTAAACAGTTTTCTAAACGTTAATAGTTTACTTTTAAGTCTTATTATAGACTCAAGTTATGGTCTTGGAAGTAGTATTTAAATGTACAAGATTTATGGTTTTACATAAAATTGTGATTATTTCTTATTTAAGAAATGTTTTTAAAGAATTTACCAAATAGATAATAAATAAGGATTTATTACTTAAGAACCTTAAATGTGTTGGAATGATATACTTAGTATTTTTCTAGTAAAATATACTTACTTAGGATCCTAGAAATGAATTTTATTTATTTTTAGGTGTTATCCTTATTTTTATAAAATTCCACAAAGGATTATATGTCTTTAAATATTTGCTTATATTTTTATTTGTACAAAAAATAAGTTGGTATTTTTATAAAATAGTAGACTTATTTTTGTATGCAAAAATGTTTTTATTCATTTTTTGGACTTTTAGTTATTTTATTATATTTCATTAAGGAATTTAATGGTGTTAATATTTAGTTGCATTTTATTTAATTCAAACTAGTAATGTTATATTTTTCCTAGGTATATATTGTTTTTGTGATCATTTTGATATATTATTATTTTAGGATTTGTGTATATTTTCCTAGATCTCAAAACACCTAAAGGGTATTTTAGTAATTTCCATATTTGGTTTTAACCAATTTCCTTTTTGTTTTATATACTAGGCCTAGTACTTCGGCCCACTCGGCCCAATATCCAGCCCAGCCCATAGGGTTGGGCTAGACCAGATGGTCTGATCCACGGGGTGGGTTGACCCCGACCCTATCCTCTCTTCTCGCCTCGCACGCACACTCGTGTTCCTCTACTGCTGCTGGCGACGCCACCCTCCCGATTCTAGCGGTATATACCGTTGCAGCCACCGTTGACGGTTTTTGTAGCTCTGCTGACCTCAGATCTACACCTTCATCCAATTCAATCTGAGGATGGAGCTCTATTGAACTCGCCCCCTTTAATTCTCTGGTTCTAGAGTTTTTTGGCTTCTAACGCCGCTGTGCTCCGGTGAACACCGGGTGGTGTTGATGGTGATTTAGTGGTGCTTCTATGGTGGTTGTCAGCCACCGCTGCTATGACGACAAGCTGGTGCTACAAGGACGGCTTGGCGCAGGTCGAGCACCATAGTGCTCCTTGTGTCGCGGTCCTTGCCCCCCCGCAATCGCTCTGCTACCCCTCCGGCGACCTATGTTTCTCCACCAGGTAGGTGTTCCCTCTCTTCCTCTCTTCCCACTTCTACCTCCTCTTCCTCAAACCTGCTTACAATTCTGCAAAACTTTCCATTGCGGAGCTTTAGAGATGCTTCTGTGTATTTGAAAGAACATTTCATGATCTCTAGTAATTTTGTATTAGATAATAATACCATGGATTATCTTATGTGTGCTAAGTGTTGCAGACGCTTGATAATATAAAATGCAGCCAAACTCTGTTGTTGGGGTGCAGATTATCCGCCCCTGTCAAGGGACGGATAATCTGGCCTGACCCCTTCGACAAAGGTGGACAAGGTGCGTCACTCTATGAAGGGGGCAGATAATCTCTCGGATTGTCCGGCCAGGGCTAGAGTGTTTGCCCGGGCCGGATAATCCACCCCTACAGGGTGGGATAATCCGCCCCCAAAAGGTTTTCAAAGTGTAGCAAGGCGTGTCACTCTGTGAGGGGCGGACTTTCTTTCGGATTGTCCGACCAGGGCCAGAGTTTTTGTGGGGGGCGGATAATCTGCCGCCCAGAGAAGTTTGCTAAGGATGCCACGATGTGTCATGTTGTATGGGGGGCTGTAACACCCCAAAACTTCTAATCAATATTATCAAGATCTAATCCCCCAATTTAGGGTTAACAAAAACTTTTATTAAGAAAATGAAATATGAATGCATGTGTGTTTGCATTAGGATAGAATTGAGTGCATATGCCATGATTGATTGTTCTAAATGTTGTGAAATGGTTTAAAGGTGAATGCCACATCATCTAGACCATTTACAAACAAAATCCAAAGAGAAAGAAATCAAATATAAATAAATAAACCAAAGGGTCATTTTGACCATTTTAAACCACTAGGCCACTTTAGGTGTTCCTACAAGAGAATTTCTAATAGAAACATTTCTACTTATTTTCACCCCTTGCTATACCAAGTAAAAGTGTATCAAGGCCCACTTTACAAACTTACAAAAACATATTTCAAAGCAACTAAATGGACAATGGAAAATTGAATCTCATTCTTATGGGAAGATCACACTTTTTTCAAAAACCCACCAAATCAATTCCCCTTGACTTGTCCAAGCAAACCTAGTCTCTCAAGCTTAATATAAGATTACTCAAAAAATTGAATCAAAAGTTCAAAAGTAAAGTTCATGCGTCCATTAACACAAACACTTGATATGCACAGAATTAACACCTGCCTAACTCCACTGTTTTGGAGCAGTAATCCACCACCCCTCGGTCCCCTCTTCACTCCCTTGTCGCCCTGAGTGTCTAGCAGCAGCAGACAAGCCCCCATTCGCTGTGGAAAATAGTGGAGCACCACCCATTTGTGGTCGTCGCCGGCCGACCAAGGCCAGCGAGCTCCAAACAGCCCCGTGATACGTTGCTAACGTATCCAGAATTTTTGATGTTCCATGCTTGGTTTTATCTACTTTCTTGTGTTTTGTTCCAACTTTGGAGTACTTTCTATACACTTTCTTGGACTAACCTATTAACAAGTGCCACAGTGCCAGTTGTCTATTTTCTGCTGTTTTTGGTTCCAGGAAAGTCAGAAAATCAATATTCTCAGAATTGGACCGGACAAAAGCCAAAGTCGATATTTTACCGGAAGACTCATGGAGCCAGAAGACGAGATGGAGAGGGGCCACAGGACGGCCACACCATGTGGTGGCGCGGGCTAGCCCTGGCCATGCCACCAGGTGGTGTGGGCCCCCTAGCTGCCCACCGACCTTGCCTCTTCGCCTATAAGATGCCTCCCGATGCAAAAACCCTAAATCATCCAGCCTCCAGCCACGAAAAGTTCTTCAGCGCCGCCGCCACCGAAGGTGAGATTCGGGGGACAGAAAGGCTCTGTTCCGGCACCCTACCGGGATGGGGAAGTGCCCCCGGAGCCATCTCCATCGATCTCCACCACCATCTCCATCACCATTGCTGATTCCCATGATGAGGAGGGAGTAGTTCTCTCTCGAGGCTAAGGGTTCTACCGGTAGCTATGTGTTCATCTCTCTCTCTATGCATGATCTTATTGAGATCATGAGCTTGTAATCTATAGATCTACCTTTCTACTCAAGTGCTTTAATAGATCTCTGCTCTCCCCATGTGTGTAAAGTTGACAGTGTGCACACCATGGTGACACTTAGGCTAGAAATTACAAATACTTGTTATGAGTTATATTTGGAGTTGGATGTCTTTATGAAATTGTGGTGTTTGTTGGACCCATCTAGTGCTCAAGGTGACAGTGTGGGGTTATCTAGAGGGGAAAGGCTTACTTTGAGGTGTGCTGTTATAGCCCTACCATGGATTAGAGTGTCCAACCGGAGAGTAGTTAAGAGTAGTATCATAAAGAGAACATATTTACATGAGAGTGTTCACTAGTGAAAGTATGATCTCTAGGCCTTGTTTCTAAGCATTGATACACCGTTTGCAATTAGATATGTTACATGTTTGCTTGATTCCATCTTTATTTCAGTTTGCCTTTAGGCTTTTCCCACGTCAACCACACACTAGCAAGCTATTTTCTGGCACCATTCTCTTATATCCATACCACTTGTATTTCACTATATCTTCGCCTAACTAGTGCACCTATACACCTGACAAGTGTATTGGGTGTGTTGGGGACACAAGAGACATCTTGTATCTTGATTGTAGGGTTGCTTGAGAGGGGATACCTTTGACCACTTCCTCCCTGAGTTCGATAAACCTTGGGTGATCCACTTAAGGGAAAACTTGTTGCTGTTCTACAAACCTCTGCACTTGTAGGCCCAACAATTGTCTACAAGAATAGAAGTGCATAGACATCAGGCTATTTTCTGGCGTTGTTGCCGGGGAGGTAAGATAAAAGGTACTCACATCCTCCGGTGTGAGTGCTCGAAGTTATTTCCTTTAGATTCTGCAATTTTGTCTTTTTGTTTCTTGTTTTCACTAGTTAGGCTTAATGGAAAACAACAACAAAATTAGAGAGATTTTTAGTATTTTCCTAATGTAGAACATTAATTGTCTAAAAAGAAAATTAAAAAACCCATGGAACTTTCTTTGCATGCTAATAGCAATGTTATTAGTATGAATCTTTTGAACACCTTTGTTACTAATGCTATGGAAACGTCTAATCTTGGGGAAGTTGTTTTTTATGAAAATTATCTTTTTAATTCCCTAGCTTTAAAGAAGAAAATTTGCTGTGATGATACTTTATCTCCCATATGTGGTAATTCTAATGATACTTGTGATATTTTAAATCCACATACTGAAAGCATCTCTTTTAAAATACCTATAAAAGTTGTTGAACGTGTTATGAACATCTGTTATTTGGGAGATGGAACTGCCCATCCTGGTGTTCATTTACTCTTTATACACGAATTATGCGAGTTGTTCAAGTGTGCAGGTATTTCAATGAACCAAGTTAAGAGGAAGCTATTCCCTTTTTCACTTAGGGGCAAAGCAAGGGAGTGGTATGAGCTACTAGATCATCCTCATCATTTGGAGTGGAAGGAACTTGAATCTCTCTTTTACTCTAAATTTTATCCTCCTCATGAAATTCATAAATATAGGAATTATATTTATAATTTTCTTCCTCATGAGGGAGAAAGTATTTCCCAATCATGGGGGATATTGAAGTCACTAATGTTCAAATGTCTTATTCATGAGCTCCCCAGTAATATTGTTATTAATAATTTCTATGCAAGGCTTTCAGGACATTACAAGGACTATCTAGATACTTGTTTAGAGGGATCCTTCACAAGTAAGGAGGTCAAACCTAAGTGGGATCTTCTTGAAACAATTCAAATCAATACCGAAGATTGGGATAACAACAAAGGTAAATAACCAGGTATAAACTATGAGTATGATTGCATTAAGTCGTTCGCTGAAACTGATGACTTTCAAGAGCTTAGTGCTAAATATGGTCTTGATCCTCAAATTCTTATTGATTGTTTTATATCCTTTGCTTCTCATATTAATGCTCCTAAAGAAAAATGGGGCATGTATCATGAGCCTTATAAAGACACTTGCATGGAAAATGAAATTGTTAATAATGATAGCAATAAACATGCTCAAACCTCTGAAAGTACTACTTCTTATAAGCATGTTAATTTTTGTGGAATACATAGACCTTGTGAGAATAATCAAATTGAAGAAGAATATTGTATCACCCACAGGAATGAAAAAACTAGAACGTGGTATAGAGCTCTAAATGATCTTGGTAAAAAAGTTTGTGCCCTCTATCCTTTTATTTGTGAACTTTGCTTTGAAGTGGGTCATTTCAATTTTCAATTCTCAGGCCATAATAATAGCCCTTCTAATCCAATGAGTACTACAAGTTTGTATTGTGATGACATGATCACTCCTAATCAGCATGATCAACTTACATTATTTTTGGGGTGTGAAGAGTTATCAAGAAAAAACTCTTTGGTAGATATGAGTGCTTTTGATATGCATAGTGTCCTGCATGGTTGTCATTTTTATTGTGTTGATAATTGCCACACAAATACTTACATACAAAATATCCTGAAAGATGAGAACTTACCAAAATATGACATGACTAATATGTGTTTTGGTCTTATTAATGAAAAGGAGGAATCCTCCAAAGTTTCTTCTATTGTCTCAACAATGAACCAAGGTATATGGAGAAGCTTCCTTTCAAGAAAAGAAGAAAAGAAGAAAAGGAGAAAAGGAGAAAAGGAGGAGTAAAAGGAGAGAGGATACTGTATTTCCCCCTAAGCATGTTGCTCCTATTATAGTTTTTGATGAGTCTGAACTCGATGATGTTCCTATGCCTATTACCTATAGTAGTGATCATGATTGGGAAAAGCACACTACTTTTGATATTGAAAATCTCTTCGGTACCGATTCTGAAAATGATGATAATTGTTGTACTATTAGTGCTATCCATGTTCCTTCCAATGATGATATGTTTACAAATGAACACACTTTGGAAGATAACAATGCTATTGCTTATGATGATACTATACCTCCAATATATGATGATTGCAATGATGAATATGATATTTTCAGTCCACCTACTATTGAGGAAAAAATTAATTATGACTATAATACGCCTCCTATATTTGATGATTATGGTGATGAGAATAATAATGATAGCTATTTTGTTGAATTTGCTCCCACTATAATTAATAAGAATGACTATGTTTATGTGGGGAGTATTAATTATTTTATGTATGTGGCTCATGATAAGAATGTTTTATGTGATAGTTATATTGTTAATTTTATTCATGATGCTACTAAAAGTTATTATGAGAGAGGGAAACATGGTTTTATGTATCTCAACAAAATTAAGTTTCCCCTCTTTATGTTGAAAGTCTTGAAGTTGCACTTGTTTTGCTTTCCTATACTTGTTGCTTTGTGCTTTCATGACTTGTTTATTTACAAGATTCCTATGCATAGGAAGTGGGTTAGACTTAAATGTGCTTTGAATTTGCTTCTTGATGCTCTCTTTTACTTAAATTCATACTTCTTATGTGAGCATCTTCTCAAACTATCATGCCTAACTTAAAGGCGTTAAAGAAAAGTACTTATTGGGAGATAACCCAAAAGTTTTAGATGAGTCTTGGAAGTTATTATCTCTGTAATAACCACTCCTTATCCTTTTTATTTGGTTTTTGTGCCAAGAGTAATCTCTAATGAGAGAGAAGTAATGATTGGGAAAGTTGCTGTCCCGAAACAGATTTATGTGCTTCACCGTAAAAATTCGTGTAAAATCTCTGTACGTACTTTTGAGGTGTGAATTTTTGTGCTTCTGACCCAGGTTGTTATATAACTTTCTCTAGTTCAACACTTTTCGATTTGAGCAACAGAAGGTATTCGAAAAAATTCGTCTTTACCTGCTGGTCTGTTTTGACAGATTTCTGCCATTATTTGCATTTGCTTCTTGTTGGTTCCTTTTTGAGTTATTTTGGGGAATTGAGCTTTTTGAGGGAAATGATACAGTATCTAGTGTTTTAATGGAAGTTTTATTGGTGTTGGAATTGAACCTAAAGAGTTATTATATTGAGTGCAATAATGTTGCTAATAAAGATTGTGTGAGGTTTTGTATGAAGGAAAAATTTCAGGTGTATGGAAGGAATGAGTAATGAGATGAAGGATGGACTAAAGCTCAAGCTTTGGGATGCCACACGTGTCACCCCAAGAAATATCCAAGAAGTACAAGCGTCAAAGCTTGGGGATTAAGGCATCTCCTTCTTCATCAATAAAAATATCAGGTTTGTTCCAAACACTTCATTTTTATTGTTTCATGCACAATTGTGTTGTTCTTGGAGCGTCTTATTTTTCGTTTTCATTTTGATTTTCGTTTGCTTGGTTTTCTTAGTTTTCTGAATAAATTGGTTGGACCCCCTCTTTCATGCATTGGTTTTCAAATAGTTTGGTTTGGGTTGGAAAAGAGTAGGAAAGTTCATGCCTAAGTGGTAAAGAGATCTTGTTTTTGACTGTGACCTATGCTTTGTCATGCCATGCTTGAATTTGTTTTGGCTTTATGCTTAGTATTCTTTGCTGTAGCATGACTTGTTATAAACAATTGAGATTGCTTAATGTGCCTTGAAAGAATCATGCGTTGTTTTAGCATATTAAAGCATAGTATTGCGGTATTCTCCTTTGATGCTTTATTTGGATTGACTTGGCGTATGCTCACACCATGTTATGACTATCCCAAGTCACCATAGCCTTTATGATCCTTTAGTTTCTAACTTGTAGTATCACTTTATGCTTTGATCAATGATGTTTTGTCGCTCTGCATGATTATGGCCATTATTGCTCTCTTAGTTGGTCGCTCCCAGTCTTTTGCTAGCCTCCATAACCAAGTATGAGTTCCACTCATGCATCCAACTCCTAAAACCAACTTATTCCAAAGAGTCCACCATACCTACCTATTAGCGTATGCTATTCCAAGTATATTCATGTTTTTATCTACATTCCGAATTAAACTTGTTATGAGAAAACTAGTGATTAAAGCTCTCACGAACTTGATGGCACACTTTACTTTTCTTGCCCCTAATAAACTTGAACTATTGTGTCGTCTATGTTGTATATGCTTGCACTTATTTGTTGGGGATTAGAAGAACCATGCTGTCATGGGGAATGCTTTCAACATTGCACTTGTACTTTGTACCTAGTTGATATCATGCTCTTTTGTCTATGGATGTCGTCGGTGTGAAATGAAAGGGGATCTTGTAAGTCCATGGAGTTATGTATATGTGTTAGAGAAATGCCTGGTCCGCTGGTCTAATCCATGCTGTCATGGTGGAAACCTGCAGCGTAACCATAATGAGCTGTCTATGAAGCATTCTTATAAAAAAAAGAGTCAGATATTGAGAAAAAGGAGAAAAAGAAAAAATATATGAGAAAAGAGGAAAGAGAGAAAAAAGCACCATATTCCCATGGTAAATAAGAAGATTGCTGAGATGCTTGTTGTCTGCTTACCTTGTCATTTTGATATGGGGATTCTTCCGTATCATCGGGTAAGGGTACCTGTTATGTTCTCTATGATACACATGTACTTACTATGACAAGAACTTACCTAACTAAACTTGAGTAGCATGAGGAGCTACTGTATTCAAGGGACATGAGATTTCCAACTTATACTTCATCAAGCATATACACCATAGTTTGTTCACTTTAACCTTAATCACTTCAAGATGCTTATGATAGGGGCAATGAGAGCTGAAAGCTAAAAAGTACCATAATTTTTGGAAGCTCTTTATGAGACTTGAATCCCTACTTCCTTCTATAAAGGCCTTTATTTTACTTTTATGTTGAGTCTCCACCTTCTATCTTTATGCACCTACTTTGAGAGCATAGTGGCCATTCTTAGTTCTATGTGCATTGTCCCAAGACTTGTTGATTGATGCATAGCTTTGATATTGCTTGTTTTAAACTATTTGTATCTAGTCACTCTTATGAACTTTGAAGGTGTCCTATGCATTTATGTTTGCTACTCTATGAGGGACAAGCTGAATGCCACTATGCTATGGTTTCTTTATGTGAAACAAGCAAACGTCTTGCGAAGCATTATAATTCATGAATCTTTTGTTTGTGTCTTTTCATGTTGCAACATAGTTGCTTTGCCTTATTGTTAGAACTTTGTCTTTCATGTTTTGATTGAATTAATATGATCCCATCTACCAATGTTTTACAAATACTTTGATCAAGTTTATGATGGTGCATGTCACCTCAAAAATTATTCTTTCTTTTTATCACTTACCTACTCGAGGACGAGCAGGAGTTAAGCTTGGGGATGTTGATACGTTGCTAACGTATCCATAATTTTTGATGTTCCATGCTTGGTTTTATCTACTTTCTTGTGTTTTGTTCCAACTTTGGAGTACTTTCTATACACTTTCTTGGACTAACCTATTAACAAGTGCCACAGTGCCAGTTGTCTGTTTTCTGCTGTTTTTGGTTCCAGGAAAGTCAGAAAATCAATATTCTCGGAATTGGACCGGACAAAAGCCAAAGTCGATATTTTACCGGAAGACTCACGGAGCCAGAAGACGAGACAGAGAGGGGCCACAGGGCGGCCACACCACATGGTGGTGCGGGCTAGCCCTGGCCGCGCCACCAGGTGGTGTGGGCCCCCTGGCTGCCCACCGACCTTGCCTCTTCGCCTATAAGATGCCTCCCGATGCAAAAACCCTAAATCATCCAGCCTCTAGCCACGAAAAGTTCTGCAGCACCGCCTCCACCGAAGGGGAGATTCGGGGGACAGAAAGTCTCTTTTCTGGCACCCTGCCGGGATGGGGAAGTGCCCCCGAGCCATCTCCATCAATCTCCACCACCATCTCCATCACCATTGCTGATTCCCATGATGAGGAGGGAGTAGTTCTCTCTCGAGGCTAAGGCTTCTATCGGTAGCTATGTGTTCATCTCTCTCTCTATGCATGATCTTATTGAGATCATGAGCTTGTAATCTACAGATCTACCTTGCTACTCAAGTGCTTTAATAGATCTCTGCTCTCCCCATGTGTGTGAAGTTGACAGTGTGCACACCATGGTGGCACTTAGGCTAGAGATTACAAATACTTGTTATGAGTTATAGTTGGAGTTGTATGTCTTTATGAAATTGTGGTGTTTGTTGGACCCATCTAGTGCTCAAGGTTATAGTGTGGGGTTATCTAGAGGGGAAAGGCATACTTTGAGGTGTGTTGTTATAGCCCTACCATGGATTAGAGTGTCCAACCGGAGAGTAGTTAAGAGTAGTATCATAAAGAGAAGATATTTATATGAGAGTGTTCACTAGTGAAAGTATGATCCCTAGGCCTTGTTTCTAAGCATTGATACACCGTTTGCAATTAGATTTGTTACATGTTTTCTTGCTTCCATCTTTATTTAAGTTTGCCTTTAGTGTTTTCCCACATCAACCACACGCCAGCAAGCTATTTTCTGGCACCGTTGTCTTATATCCATACCACTTGTATTTCACTATCTCTTCGCCGAACTAGTGCACCTATACACCTGCCAAGTGTATTGGGTGTGTTGGGGACACAAGAGACTTCTTGTATCTTGATTGCAGGGTTTCTTGAGAGGGGATACCTTTGACCACTTCCTCCCTGAGTTCGATAAACCTTGGGTGATCCACTTAAGGGAAAACTTGCTGCTATTCTACAAACCACTGCACTTGGAGGCCCAACAACTGTCTACAAGAATAGAAGTGCATAGACACCACCCCCATCCCATCCAGCATGTTCAGGAGCATCGCCGCGGCCTACTGCCACCCCTTGTCCAGCCCACGATCGCAGCCCGGCCGTGGACCACCCTAGTCGCACCGCGCACCGCCTCTCTGCGTCATGTCCAGAGCGCGCTAGTGCGCGGAATCCGACCAGCCCCGCTAACTCTCCTTGCCCTCATCGTGCACGCACAGCCTCGCCATGATCACGCCACCCCGGCAGACACCCCCGTTCGCCGTTGCACGACCCGCAGCTGCCGCACACCCCCGCAAACACCACTGCCTCTGCTCAGAGTACCGCACGTGCCAGACCAAACCACGCCGCCCCACGCCGCGCCTTTAAGTCCGAGAGAACCGCCAGGGAGCACTGCACCGTCCTACGCCCTCGCCCATGCCATTAGCTGCATGTAGTGACGCCACCGTCGAGCTCACCGCCGCACCGCTCGGTATTCTCGCCGAGCTATAAAAGGAGGCCACCCCCACCTCCATTCTTCACTCCACTCGACTCCCCACTCCTCATTGACCTTCCCCACCACTCCCCGGAGCAAGGCGAGCACCACCGCACCGGAATTTCACCGGAGTCTGCCTCTGCTGGAGGAGAAGGGGGCCAGTGATTCCGACCACCCCGAGCCCTGCCGTGACCGCGCCTCGCCTGGCCATCGCCTACCACGTCATTTTCCCCCGTCGCTGACCCTAGGTGGAGCCCAGGTGAGCCCCGCGAGACCCCTACCACCGCGCTAGGTCACATTCCTCGCTGGAGCAGTTCGTCGTCGACGATGAACCGTAGTCGTTGATCTGTCTTCTAATCGCACGGCTCAGATTAGACGATATCGTTTCATGTTAGATGTGTCGCTGACTAGTGGACCCCCTTTGTCACCGTGCACTGCGCTGTGCTGTGCAGTTGGGCCGGCCCATTGAACGTTCCCACCCAGGCCTAAAAATTCAAATATGGATTTTCCAATTTAGTTGAAATACTATTATGTCCCTAGATTCAAAAATCAATTCAGAGAGTTTCACTTAACCAAATTGCATGATTCAAATTTTGCTAGAAAGGTACTCAAAATATCTATCCAAGCCCATTGGATTTAAATCATTTGGATTTAGAGATAATCTATAGTAAAAATAATAAGACAGAGACTTTTGCAACTTCAAACATTTTTCAAAAATCAACCATAATAGCTTTTGAGTTGATTACAACTCTCAAAAATCACATTGGACAATATCTATCTGAATATGTAAAAATATCTAGGTTTGTATGAAAATCACATTGGACTAGTACCAAAATAATTCTATTAAGGCATTTCTAGTCACTTTAAATATATTAAATAATAATCTTAAACTTTATAAAATGTGATCCACCCTTTAAATCACATTCCCATGTATTAGAATATGTGGTGATGAGATGTGTCCACATGATCCCATATTTTAATTGGATAATATTAAATCTTAATTAATTTCAATGAGTAGAAATTACTTTTCTCAAATGAACTAAATAAAACTAGTTCTTTATTTCATGTGATGATTGTGATGATGCTAGATCATCAAGTGTGAGTCTTAGTGTGCTAAATAGACTTAGTTAAGTATTGTTTGGTGATTGTGTACCCCGTATTCATTTATAGACAATAGTACCGACCAAGGATACGAGGAGGAGGAGTTCCACCCCGAAGAAGACGAAGAAAACTTCAACCGCTTCACCAATCAAAGCAAGCCATCACTACTAAGCAAGCTAGACCATTGCAAGTCATTCTAGCAAGTATTAATCTAAGCAATATGCATTAGGCATGCTTTGGTTATATATCTTTTATTTATACCCATCCCAAGTTTTACTTGCAAGCTTTATTCTTCTTACTTTACCAAAGTTCTTTACTTTTAAAATAGGTAGCATAAAGAGTATAAAACTAGGCCTATATAGTTATACTTAGATATCATTCTATGGCATGAGATTGAAGATTAGCACCCTCATTAGTGAATACTCTTAACTTAGTGGCTAGTGCTAAGCATAAAACTTGATCACTTTAGATGGGAATACTTGGTGAAAATGATTATGAAAACCTTGGAATGATGAGTCATTCTATTGAAATGTTTTGACATGTGTAGAGAAACACAAATGGATTTGATGATGAAAATTTTGGGGCATGAGCCTTATCCATTTATAAAAACTGATGGTTGGGTTAAGATGCGATACCATTCCAATTTTCCCGTACAACCACAATACCTGAATTGGGTAAGGCTTAGCCGGAAGTTTATATGCATTAGTTTGGGTTCCCTCGGGGAGAGGTTTGAGCTGAGGCTACCACTTGATGATGTCCACCTATGCACTACCCAGGATGGAAGATGGCCATGGCTGCGAGGCCAAGGTCATAGGGGAGGTACCTATACTAGAGTGTGTAATTGAAAGGTTATGATTGATTATCCACATACTAAGTATGATGATTCAGGGTTATCCCTGACGGATGTCTCGAATTTTGTGGTGAAAGTGTACCACCTCTATAGAGTGTCAAACTATTCGAATAGCCGCGTCCACGGTCATGGATAGTTGGAGTAGCCATACTGTTCCATCGTCAGAGGTTTTTTTCAAAATGACTTGTGAAGTGAACTATGATTTTGACTTGACCACAACAGGGTTGTGAATATGGAAACTAAGTTCCCAACTTAAAGTGATTTATAACTTTTATGTAGTTTTCTTTACTTCTGAACTCAGTTTAGATAAATCTGGCATTTTGCAAATAAACTTAGAGCTTAGTGTCCTACTAGAACTACCTTACTTGTTAGTGATAGTTTGCGAGTACTTAAAGGGTACTCATGGCTTTGTCCCTGGCTATTCCCGTGGCCAGACTATGAGGAGGACTATCAGGAAGATGGACAGTAGGACGGCTACGACAACTAGGATCATCTCCCATCATCAGCATTGCCTGTGACACTAAAGATGGAGCCTGCTACTACGCCTTATTATTCCGCTTCTTGTTTGTATTAAGACTGGATCAGGAGATCCTTTATTTGTGTAAGACCTTATTATGGTTTGTAATGGATGATGTACTGTGATATCAATCTGTTATAACTCGCAAAAATGGTAATCCTAGGATTGAGAGGTATGGCATAACAGGCATCTGGGATTAAAAATCCGGGTGTTGACAAGTTGGTATCAGAGCCATCCTGACCATAGGAGACCCTAGTTAGAATGGACGTCCGAACAAAAACTTAGTTTCAAAACCAAAGAAGTGAGTATTTATGAAAACTTATTCCCACTCTTATCCTTGATTGTCTCAAAAATTCATGTTCCTCAAGAATTCTTACATTACTACATAAAATTTGACACACTTGATCACCTCACTAACTTACTCATCCTAAATTCTTATAGATGGAAGTTCAGTATTGCAAGTTCTACCAGTTGGGCAACAGAGGCCAGCTGATCTTTAAGAGGGATCTTGATGCACTGTCAGAGTACCTTGAGTGACCGCATCCGGAATTCTTCGGAGCACAACTCAAGGATTACCTAGGAGGAGATCTAGAATGGCTGATAGTTGCAGATCTCAGAGGCAAGATGGACGCACCCCTTTCCGAGAAGATTCAATTCACCATGAGAGAGAACAACTGGCTAGACGGATTAGCCAGGGCTATGCATGAAGCTCTTGCCTGTCTGTGTGGGCAAAACATCAACTTGATCCAGGAAACTCGCTTTGCGCACTTCGCAAGGCGTGATTCTATGGGTATGCCATTGGAGATGCCAAGTCACCCAGAGATGAAGCGCCAAGTGGAGAATCTTGACTTCCTGCTGTATGATAGACATAAAGAATTGGACAATGCTCGAGCCTATGCCAACCACAACCTTGCCATTGCAGCCAAGAAGGACCAGACTCTTGCCATGCTCATCAAGGATCGCCAATCACTTCATCGTCAACGGGAAAAGAAGGATCGCACCATCGCCCGTCTTTGCAAGAAGGTGTCCGACCTCGAGAAGACCATCCGTGAGCAAGAAGTCCAGTTTGAAGCAAAAGAAGAAGAGGAAGAAGGTGAAGACATCCAGGGAGATATTCACTCGTGCCTCAGTGATGACAATGACTACCTAGAGGATGATGCCATGGATTTCTACACCGATGATGATGATTCTGACTTCATTGATGATGAGTAGATGCACTTGATCACTACCGTAGGAATGAGTTGTATCGGTCACACTTTATCATAGTTCATAGAATGGTTCTTAAACCCATCTGTTTTCCATTTGTGTTGTGGTGTGTGTTTGTATTGTGTGCTTGAATGAATGAATGAATGAATGAATGAGAATAAGTTAGTTTGCAAAACCTGAGTCAAACTCAAAGTTTTAGCTTTGAAAACAAAACCATGAACCTTAGAACTTTCCCTCTTACCCCATTATCTATCTCAATCTTCAGATGACTCATGGAAACCAAGGAGGGAGAAGCTCATCGCAGGACCCGATGTTGCAGATTCTGTAGATGCTAGTTTCCGACAGTGAAGCTAGTAGAGCCGAACGCCAAGCCAACCTAGCCACCCTGTAACAGATAGCTCAGATGGCCCACAATAATCAAGGCCAAGGAAATCAGGATCATCATGGATCCAAGCTTAAGAACTTTCAGAATACCAATCCCCCTATCTTTAACAAATCAGAAGATCCCTTAGATGTTGATGACTAGCTGCAAACCATGGAGAAGAATCTGGAAGTCGCAGGAGTTGACGCCAACGAGAAGGTCCTGTTTGCCACCCACTATCTGGCAGGAGATGCAAGAGCCTGGTGGAATAGCACCCGAACTATGAACACGGCCATATCATGACTTGGGAAGCTTTCAAGATCAAGTTCAGCCACACCCATGTGCCGCAAGGTTTGGTCACCCGAATGAGAGATGAGTTCAGAGAACTGAAGCAAGGAAGGATGACGGTAGTTGAGTACCGTGACAAATTCTTGTCCCTAGCTAGATATGCCCCTGGTGAGATCAACACTGAAGCCAAGAAGAAGGAGAGATTCCTGAATGGATTGCATGATGAGATGCATACTGTTTTAGTCAACATCCGTTTTGAAGACCTAGAAGAGCTAGTCGACTCTTCCATCCAGATGGAAGGGAAGATCAACCAAGCCAATGACAACCGCAAGCACATAATGATGCACCAGACTCGGTCCCACAATACCCAGAAGTATCGCCCCAACCCGTCTGCATGATATGCTCCAAGGAACAATAGACCCCCGATGAACCGTCCTAGCTACCCCAACCGTAGCGGAGGAAACGTGAAGTCTGGAGGAAACCACAACAACAACCCCGGCAACTCCAACAACTTCAACTGTGCACCGCCAAAGTCCAACAACAACAATACTGCCCCGAGGACTAGAAGCAATGCCGTGCATGTTGCATCCAAAGACAAGTCCCAGATCACTTGCTTTGAATGTGGAGTCAAGGGTCACTACTCCAATGAGTGTCCCAAGAAGCTTGCAGCCCCCACCAACGTGAATGCCCCAGCTCAGTAGCAGCGCCGTGTTTAGCCTGGAAGAAGATTTGCCCCAGGGAATTCGCTCAACCGCAATGGCCGTTTGTTCCACATGAATGCTGAAGAAGCCCAGGAAGCGCCCGATGTCGTGCTGGGTATGTTTTCTGTTAACTCAGTTTTAGCAAGAGTGTTGTTTGATTCTGGAGCATCGCACTCGTTTGTTACAGAAGAATTTGCATGCACTAGTAAGATTCAACCAACAAAATTGAAGCATGTTATGATAGTTCAAATTCCTGGTTCAACCACCAAAGCTAGAAAAATTTGCAAGGTTGTACCTATCAGAATCCCTGGAATAGATTTTTATGCCAATCTAATAGTACTTGGAACCAAAGGTTTGGAATTAGTACTAGGAATGAATTGAAGGGAATATGCTCGAGAGGCAATAATAAAGTTGTTATTATCTTATTCCATGTTAATGATAAATGTTTATTTTGCATGCTATAATTCTGTTAATTGGAAACGTTAATACGTGTGTGTTGAATAAACAAAATACAAAGTTCCTAGTAATACCTCTCATATAAAATAGCTCGTTGATTAACAAGATGATCAAGGTTTCCTGATCATGGACATTGGATGTTGTTAATAACGAGGTCACAACATTGGTGGAATGATGTGATGAACATTCATCCGAAGTATAGCATTATGATCAAGGTCATTATGTTTATATTTCTATAACATCATACGAAGTAATCTTAGTCCTTAGACCATGAGATCATGTTAATTGCTAACACCGGAAGAGTATCTTGATAACATCAAACATCACACCGTAACAGGGTGACTATAAAGGTGGGTTCAGTGCTACGAAGGTGTTATGTTGAGGCTCATGGATCAAGAGTGGGATTTGTCCATCCCGATGACGGATAGATATACTTTGGGCCCTCTCGGTGATATCACATTGAAATAGCTTGCAAGCAAGTGATGTGATCACTAGAATGTTATATCACGGGAACAAGAAAAGAGTGCATGTCGGTAACGATATCAAACTAGGTATGGAGATACCGATGATCGAATCTCGGGCATGTAATATATCGCGGGACAAAGGGATTTAGTTACTAGCGTTAAAGGTTCTCACGATCACAGAAGTCATCGTTGAATGTGTAGGAGTCAGTATGGATCTCCGTGTCCCATTGATTATTGATCGGAGAGGGGTCTCGATCATGTCTGCATTATTCGCGAACCGTAGGGTGACACACTTAAGGGATACCGACACCATTTGGAGCAAATATGTTTCAGATAAAGAATTAAGAAAGCGCTGGAATTATTTCAATAGACACCAAAACTGTTTCGGGTGAAATTGCTGAAATTGGTTCTGCATGTAATATTGAAATGTTGCAGGGGGTTTTATGTGAATGTTTGTTAATTAAAGTAATTAACAAAATTCTGAATAAAGTTAATAAAAGAGTTTTATTAAAGAGAGAGCATTAAATTTGGAGAAATTTAATGCATTTAAAGTGGAGACTTTAAAAGAAAATGTGAAGGGGCATTTTAATGTGGAGGGGGTTACCACCACATGAATGGGGAAGGTGAAGGGACACCCTCCCCTCCTCCTATAAAAGGCCCCCCTCTCACTCCTTCCTCACACCTCCTCGTGAAGGATCTCTCTCCCCCTCTAGTTATTCCCCATGGTCTCGGATTAGCGAGATACATGTTCCCGGTGGCTTTATCTGGAAAGGAGTTGCTGCTTCCGCTGCTCTGCTGGAGCGAGGGACGGAGGTTGTCGGGGTACCAGACGTGTGTGCGATCACGGATGCACCGCTGCTTTGCGGTGCTGGACTTGGTGGTGCTGGACTTGATGGAGCTAGATCTGATGGACGTGCTGGAGCCGGACCTGCTGAACTTCATCACGATCTTGAGATCGGCAAGTGTACGACTACATCATCCACGAGTTACATCTCATTAACAAAGCTTTGTTGTCTTCGAGGACAAGTTTTCTATGGATGAATATCCACCCGTTGCTTGTATCTAATAGATAGATCTTGGCGATAGTTCCCATCGTAGGAAATTTTTTGTTTTCTATGCTGCGAACTCCAACAGTGGTATCAGAGCCTGATCTATGCGTAAGTGCTTTGCACGGGTAGTACACATATGTTTATATGTGGGCGATGATGATCATGTTATTGCTTCTTTCATGTATTTTGGATATTGGTGGCATAGTGGGATGAAGCGGCCCGGACCAACCTTACATGTCATCGTACATGAGACCGGTTCCACGACTGACATGTAACTAGTTTTGCATAAGTGGCTGGCAGGTGTCTATTTCTCCTACTATAGTCAATATCTGATTTACAACGAGTTGCTAATAACTTGGTTATCCACGTTGTGGTTCCATGTTCGTAGGTAAGAACGGTTCTATCTCCGAAAGCCCTAAGCCACGTAAAACTTGCAATGGATAAATTAGAGGCGTCTAGTTTAGATCGTTGCTGGGCTAGTGTCATGATATGGTAATGTTGTAAGTAGATGTATGATAGATACTCTTACAACACACCTAACGTGTAAGTTCCATAGACCTTGGCCTTACACACAAAGGAATGATAGAGATCATACCATGATGCATATGATAGAGATCAAATGCATGGACCATATCATCTCACTTTACACATTAGATGTTTGCATCTTATATTGCTAGTTTGGCGTTTTAGTAGCATTTTAAGATGATCCCTCATTTAGATATCAATATAAAAATGTGTTCTTCCTTAAGTATGAACCGTTCTATGGATCGTGTTTCGAGACATCACGTGATGATAGGGTGTACTCGACTCTACGCTTTCATATAACGGGTGTAAGACAGTTTTACACACGTGAATACTGAGGTTCTTACTTGGCGAGCCAAGCATCTACAGACATGGCCTCGGAACACGGACCGAAAGGTTAAGCATGAGTCATATAGTTGATGTGATGCCCATATTGATGCTCGCCTTTGAAGCTACACCGACTAACGTGATGATCGGACTTGGTGTAGTGGATTTGGTTCATGTAATCACCAAAAAGGCACGAGGGATGTCGTTTTTGAGTGGGAGTTCATTTCTAATTTGGATTAGTCGAACTCAATTTGTCATAAACTAAATCGAAGTGAATTTGCATATTTTGTTGTAGACATTGGCATATGTTCACTACCTTATGCTTAGTTGTAATTGAGATAATAGAACTATAGAATTCTGGATATTTACTTTACGAACTGGTATCGTATCTTTTTGAATGTCAATTTAAAGTTTAGAAGTCCTATTGCAAACTTTCAGCAAACTCTATTTACTCCATGAAGTTTAATAAGTAGTATTAAATCAAGAGTAAGAGTTCCAATGTTAATATCTAAAGTATCATGTTTGCCTCCATGATTATTGATATTCAAAAGTTGTTTTAATATCAAGATTATATAGGAGCTGAAAATTGTTTCAGAAACCATCATGTGTGAAAGATATTGTGATATCTGAAACAATGTTTTTGGTTGCATTATGATAGAGTATAATTTAGCAAAATACATGTTCTCATATTGTATGAGAATTTGTGAAGCATGGATATGCTAAGCATCCGGATCTCCCAAAAAGGTTTTGGGAACTAACATTATACTCACGATTCTTCCTTATAGGCTATGTAGCTTGATCATGAAAGTTGTCATGATAAATAGAAGATGTAAGTAAAATGTTTACTACACTAATAGATTACTAAAGAATGGATTTTTGAAAGAACACCAAACATTTGATGATGGTGATCCACTTCAAAGTGCAAGTCCAAAGGTATTAGTATTTGACTATATACACTTTGTACTATGTGTCATGTGAATGACACCACTATTGATGTTGATAGATTCTTTTAAAAGAAAAGGAATTGTTGAAAGAGAATCGATAAAATATTTGGCAGAAAAGAAAAGGTTGGAGATGTCCAACTTAGGTATATAGAAGATATACATGTTATGGATATATTACTTGCTTGTTAAACAATGTGGTTCTAAGGTATTGGATACCGGTATTGGATACCGAATTGGTTGGTATGAAGTGTCATATAGGACAACACAATTCATGAACTGCAATGGCCTAAGTAACTAGCAAGAGAATAAGTGGTGATGTTCATCGAAAACAAATAAAGTGTTATTGTGTTTTTTGTTGTCGTCAAACCTAGCCTTCAAGATTTGTTTTAATAATTGTTATTTTGTTCCGGTATTATGAGAACAATGGTTGTTCAAATAATTACCGTATTCCATAAAGGATGGATGAACTTCTACAAGTCTAGTGGGAGAAATCACATCCATAAACACTATTGCTAAAATGTCGCAAGACAAATGATTGAAAGATCACTTATGAAGTGACATCGCTGTTTAAATTATATTGGAAAGAAAACATGAAGAAACTCCATGTTGATGGATTTTTGGAGTCTTTGATTTTGATCAATTGAAGCTTATGAGACTTTCCTCGAAATAATTGAAACTCCGTTCATAGGCCAAAGAGGAACGGATGACTAGCTTATTGGAAATTGTGCATGGTGATGTTCATAGTCCATTATGTGTAGCCATATGCGATGGATCTTTTTGCTTCATATGCTTTCTCCAGAAATTTGAGTGAATATATTTATATATTTACTTAATAAGGAAGAAGTATGAAACATTTGAAAATTGTTCAAAGACTTTCAAGATGAAGTGGAAAATCATTGTAACAAGAAAATAAAGAGTTTATGATTAGATCATAAAGGAAAATATTTGAGTTACATGTTTAGCAAAACACCTAAGATTTGCGGAATTGTTCCATAATTTATGTTTCCCAATAAACCATAGAAGAATGGCATATTCGAGAGATGAAATCAAACCATGTTTGACATGGTAAGATCAAGGGTGTCATTTATAAAACTGCCATTATGTTTTAAAGATTGAAGCTTTAGAGACTACCGCTTTTACACTAAAAAGAGGACCATCGTGATCCGTTGAAATGACACCATATAAGTTATAGTTTGGGATAAAACCCAAATTGTTTTTTCTTAAATTTTGGTATGCTATGCATAAGTAAAATGTTTACAACCAAAGTCGGATAAGCACGTCTTTGTAGGTTATCCCAAAAAATTTGTTGGGAATTTCTCCATAACACCGAGGACAAAAGAGTTTGTTACTTGGAACGTCAAGTTTCTTGAGAAGGAATTTTTCACAAAAAGTTAAGTGGGAGGACAATAGAACCTTGATAAGGTTGTTGAACCTTAGCTATATGTGCTAAGTAGCACAGCGCCGGAAAGTGTCCTGGTGGCGGCCACAATGCTCATGGCTCCCATGATTACAAAGGGTGTGATCTCGGAGATTAGAGTTCCTATTGAACCGTGTGGGTCGGTAAGAATCAAATAGTGTGATTTGATAAGCAAGTCGTTATTGTTTTGAGAATGATGAACCGACTACATGCAAAGAAGCGATGATGGGCCCTGACTCCATAAAATGACTACAAGTCATAGAATCCGTGATAGTATTCATACACGAGAAATCAAGTTTCTGAACTTGGAAGACCCTCCAGAAAGGCGTGAAGCCTATCGGTCGTGTTTGGATCTATAAAGAAATAGACATGGATGTTTAACATCTATGAAATAATCGACATGTTGGAAAGAAGTTTACGACAATGTTCAAGGAGTTGACTATGACAAGATTTGATCTTTCATAGCGATATTTAGTCTTGACGGATTAATGTAGCAACCACTACATATAATTTGATGTATGGTAGTTGAACAAACAAAACAATGTTCTTCTAATAGAATGGTTACCTAGGACGTGTACAAGACACGGTCCGAAGGGTTTTGTTAATTCAAAGGGTGCTAAAAGGGCATGCAAACTTCAATAGTTGAAGTAAGCATAGCGGAGTTGGAATCTTCACCATGATGAAACTGTTAAAAGAGTTTAAATTCATCAGAGATGATGAAGATGCTTGCATTTGCAAGAAATTAAGTGGGAGCGCTGAGACATATTTCCAATACATTATGTTGAGTACATATTGTTGATTGGAAATGATGTATCTTGTATTGACACAAGTTAAGAATTTCATTAAAATAAGATTTCGATGAAAGACTTGGGAAAACCCGGAATATTTGATATCAATATCTATATGGATAGATTGAGGCACTAATATGGTTGTGCCAGACATACATATATGAGATATTGAAAGGGTTCAATATGGAAACAACAAGAAAGTTTCTTGCTGCATGGAAAGGATTGTATCAAGATTCAAGTGTTTCAACACTTGGTGAGTAAAATCACGTGAAGATTTTGATCGATTATACCATGATATGTATATATCCAGAATGTCCTATGCTCTAAATGTTATGAGCACATACCAGAATGATTCATAAGATGATCATTGGACAATAGTAAAGATATTCTTATGAGCTTTGGAAGAACTAAGAATATATCATGTATAAGTGACAAATAGTTAAAGGTAGTTCATTGTAAAGTGTTAGACTGATACTAGTTTTGTCACAAGATACAAATTAAATTTATCTCAATTTAGACTATGGATGGCACAATGTAATGGAAAGGATGTTCCATGATGGATTTGGATAAGTTCTAAAGGTGAAACATTGTGACGGATACTACAACAAAAGGCTAAGTATATGACTGCTATAGTAGCAGCAAAGGAGGGCATTTGTGTTAAGAAGTTTGCTATCAAACTAGGTGTGGTTCAAAGTGGGCTAATACTATGAAGATATATTGTATGACAATAATATCAACATATTTTAACCCAAACGAACTAAAGGTATCACCAAAGGACCAAATTTATACAATGCCATCTCATTTGAGAATGAGTGATGTGTAGAGACGCAAAGACATGCAAATACACACGGACCTGAAAGTTCCAGATCCGGAGATTATGTTAACCACTAGCAAACGCATATATTCAACACCTAGGTGTTGTATATACAAGTTTACAAACTAGATTATTGACTCTAGTGCAAGTGGGAGACTGAAGGGAATATGCCCGAGAGGCAATAATAAAGTTGTTATTATCTTATTCCATGTTTATGATAAATGTTTATTTTGCATGCTATAATTGTATTAATTGGAAACGTTAATACATGTGTGTTTAATAAACAAAATACAAAGTTCCTAGTAATCCCTCTCATATAAACTAGCTCGTTGATTAACAAGATGATCAAGGTTTCCTGATCATGGACATTGGATGTTGTTAATAACGAGGTCACAACATTGGTGGAATGATGTGATGAACATTCATCCGAAGTATAGCATTACGATCAGAGTCATTATGTTTATATTTCTATAACATCATACGAAGTAATATTAGTCCTTAGACCATGAGATCATGTTAATTGCTAACACCGGAAGAGTATCTTGATAACATCAAACGTCACACCGTAACAGGGTGACTATAAAGGTGGGTTCGATTACGAAGGTGTTATGTTGAGGCTCATGGATCAAGAGTGGGATTTGTCCATCCCGATGACGGATAGATATACTCTGGGCCCTCTCGGTGATATCACATTGAAATAGCTTGGAAGCAAGTGATGTGATCACTAGAATGTTATATCACGGGAACGAGAAAAGAGTGCCTGTCGGTAACGAGATCAAACTAGGTATTTGGATGCCAATGATCGAATCTCGGACATGTAATATATCGCGAGACAAAGGGATTTAGTTACGACGTTAAAGGTCCACACGATCACAAGAGTCATCGTTGAATATGTGGGAGTCGATGGATCTCGTGTCCGCTCTGATTATTGATCGGAGAGGGGTCTCGATCATGTCTGCATTATTCGCGAACCGTAGGGTGACACACTTAAGGGATACCGACACCATTTGGAGCAAATATGTTTTAGATAAAGATTTAAGAAAGCGCTGGAATTATTTCAATAGACACCAAAACTGTTTCGGGTGAAATTGCTGAAATTGGTTCTGCATGTAATATTGAAATGTTGCAGGGGTTTTATGTGAATGTTTGTTAATTAAAGTAATTAACAAAATTCTGAATAAAATTAATAAAATAGTTTTATTAAATGAGAGAGCATTAAATTTGGAGAAACTTAATGCATTTAAAGTGGAGACTTTAAAAGAGAATGTGAAGGGGCATTTTAATGTGGAGGGGGTTACCACCACATGAATGGGGAAGGTGAAGGGACACCCTCCCCTCCTATAAAAGGCCCGCTCTCACTCCTTCTTCCTCACACCTCCTCGTGAAGGATCTCTCTCCCCCTCTAGTTATTTCCCATGGTCTCGGATTAGCGAGATACATGTTCCCGGTGGCTTTATCTGGAAAGGAGTTGCTGCTTCCGCTGCTTTGCTGGAGCGAGGGACGGAGGTTGTCGGGGTACCGGACGTGTGTGCGATCACGGATTCACCGCTGCTTTGCGGTGCTGGACTTGGTGGTGCTGGACTTGCTGGAGCTGGATCTGATGGACGTGCTAGAGCCGGACCTGCTGGACTTCATCACGATCTTGAGATCGGCAAGTGTACGACTACATCATCCACGAGTTACATCTCGTTAACAATGCTTTGTTGTCTTCGAGGGTAAGTTCTCTATGGATGAATATCCACCCGTTGCTTGTATCTAATAGATAGATCTTGGCGATAGTTCCCATCATAGGAATTTTTTTGTTTTCTATGCTACGAACTCCAACATGGATTGGATGTCGAAACATAAAGGATTGATCGACTATGCCAAGAAAGCCATAACCATGACCAGTAGCTCCGGAGTATCAGTAGAGCATGTATCTGAGACCTTGCCCCATCAATTCAAATGCAACAAGAGTCTAGCCCAACCAACCCTAGACCAAGTCAGAGTAGTCTGTGAATACGCCGACGTATTCCCAGATGAATTGCCCGGTATGCCCCCAGATCAGGATATTGAGTTCATCATTAACTAATTCCTAGAACTGGACCCATAGCTCAGAGACCCTATAGTATGAACCCATCAGAGTTAGTGGAGCTGAAGAAGCAACTTGATGCTATGCTGTTGAAAGGTTTGATTCAACCAAGCGCATCGCCATGGAGATCACCTGTTTTGTTTATCGACAAGAAAGATGGAGGTAACCGTTTGTGCATGGATTACCGGAAGATGAATGATGTCACCATCAAGGACAAGTACGCACTGCCAAAGATAGAGGATCTGTTTGATCAGTTGACTGGTGCCAGAGTATTCTCTAAGATTGATCTTAGAACTGGTTACCATCAACTTAAGATTCCTGCAACAGATATTCCAAAGACTGCCTTCACCACCAGATATGGATTATATGAGTATACGGTCATGTCTTTTGGATTAACCAATGCTCCTACTTATTTCATGAACCTCATGAATAGGATTTTTATGAACTTTCTGGATAAGTTTGTCGTTGTTTTTATCGATGATATTCTAATCTATTCCAAGTCAGAAGAAGACCATGAGCAACACCTGAGAACCATTCTTGAAACCCTTAGATAACATCGGTTGTACGCCAAGTTTAGCAAATGTGAGTTTTGGCTAAAAGAAGTAGGATTCCTCGGACATATTGTGTCGGCAGGAGGAGTCGCTGTTGATGCCGCCAAGATCAAAGATGTTGAAGAATGGGAAGCCCCAACCACTCAAACCCAAGTCCGTGCATTTCTTGGATTAGCGGGATATTACCACAAGTTCGTGGAAGGATTTTCGAGCATCGCAAGACCGATGCCCCAATTGTTGAAGAAAGATAAGAAGTTTGAATGGACCGACAAATGTGAAGCAAGTTTTCAAGAGCTCAAGAAGAGATTGATTTCAGCCCCAATTTTGATTATGCCAGATATCAAGAAGCCTTTTGATGTGTATTGTGATGCTTCCAAGATTGGTCCCGGATGTGTGTTGATGCAAGAAGGCAAAGTCATCGCATATCTGTCCAGACAATTGAAGCAGCATGAGCAAAACTACCCTACCCATGATCTTGAACTAGGAGCCATAGTTTTAGCCCTGAAGATATGGTGTCATTACCTTATGGGTAATCGTTGTGAGATTTATTCGGACCACAAGAGCTTGAAGTATATTTTCACCCAGAAGGAGCTGAATATGAGGCAAAGGAGATGGATAGAGTTAATCAAGGATTATGACCTTGACATTCACTATCACCCCGGCAAAGCCAATGTGGTAGAAGATGCTCTTAGCAGATTGCCCTATAGATAAAACACCATGATCAAAGAAACCCAGCCAAGTTTGCATGAAGAGTTGGAGCAGTTTAGAACTGAGCTAGTTAGCAAAGGATTTTTAGCTAGCATTGAACTTCAACCCATGTTGATCCGTCAGATCAAGGAAGCCTAGAAGGGAAATGCAAGTATCGACAGAATCAAACGTCGTATTGGTATAGGAAAGGTCCCTGGATTCACCGAAGATGAAGGAGGAGTTTTGTGGTACAAAGGACGTATCTGTATGCCAGCAGATTCGGAGCTGAAGCAAGTTATCATGTAGGAAGCTCATGATACTCTTTATTCTATCCACCCCAGAGGAACAAAGATGTATCGGGATTTGAAGGAGCAATTTTGGTGGCACAAGATGAAGAGAGAAATCGGAAGCTACATAGCCAAGTGTGATATCTGTTAGAGAGTCCAAGCGGAACATCAGAGTCCCGCAGGACTGTTGCAACCATTGCAGATTCTGGAATGGAAATGGGATTCCATCGGAATGGACTTTATCACCGGTTTGCCTACTTCTACTAGGGGAAATGACTCTATCTGGGTCATAGTTGATAGACTGTCCAAGGTAGCCCATTTTATACCTGTCAAGAAAACCTACCAGAGTTCGAAGCTAGCAGAGCTATACATTGCTAGAATTGTCAGTTCACATGGAACCGCTAAGACCATAGTGTCGGATCGAGGAACCCAGTTTACCTCAAGATTTTTGCAGAAAGTACAAGAAGGATTAGGAACCAAGTTGAATTTTAGCACAGCTTATCACCCGCAGACCGATGGATATACTGAAAGAGTCAACCAAATCTTAGAAGATATGTTGAGAGCTTATGTGCTAGAGTATGGATCAAAATGGGAAGATTGTTTGCCTTTCGCAGAATTCTCATACAACAACAGTTATCAAGCCAGTTTGCAAATGGCCCCATTTGAATTTCTGTATGGAAGAAAGTGTCGTACCCCTTTGAATTGGTCGCAAGTAGGAGAGAGTCAGATTTTCGGACCCGACATCCTACAAGAAGCCGAAGAGAAGGTTCACAAATTCCGTGAGCACCTCAAGACCGCCCAATCCAGACAGAAGAGTTATGCCGATAAGAGACGTAGAGACCTGACCTTCAATGTTGGAGATTTTGTGTATCTCAAAGTTTCGCCGTTGAAAGGAATGCGACATTTTCAATAGAAAGGAAAGTTAGCTCCTAGATATATTGGACCCTTCAAGATTCTGAATCATCGAGGAGAAGTATCTTATCAACTGAAACTACCAGAGGAGATGTCAGCCATCCACAATGTGTTCCATATCTCGTTACTTCGCAAATGCCTCGAAGTTCCGGAGAAGACCAAAGTTTTCAAGAACATCGATCACCGAGCCATAGATATCAACAAGGATCTGGCGTATCGTGAAGTGCCCATTCATATCTTGGAAGAAGCCTTCAGAACCACCAGGACCCGGAGTATCAAATTTCTCAAGATCCAATGGAGCAACCATACCGAAGAAGAAGCTACGTGGGAGCGAGAAGATTACATTAGAACTGAGTTTCCAGATCTCTTCAGTTCCTAGTTTTTCTTAAATCCTGGGATGAGATTTTTTTTAAGGAGGGAAGGTTTGTAACACCCCAAAACTTCTAATCAAGATTATCAAGATCTAATCCCCCAATTTAGGGTTAACAAAAACTTTTATTAAGAAAATGAAATATGAATGCATGTGTGTTTGCATTAGGATAGAATTGAGTGCATATGCCATGATTGATTGTTCTAAATGTTGTGAAATGGTTTAAAGGTGAATGCCACATCATCTAGACCATTTACAAACAAAATCCAAAGAGAAAGAAATCAAATATAAATAAATAAACCAAAGGGTCATTTTGACCATTTTAAACCACTAGGCCACTTTAGGTGTTCCTAGAATAGAATTTCTAACAGAAACATTTCTACTTCTTTTCACCCCTTGCTAGACCAAGTAAAAGTGTATCAAGGCCCACTTTACAAACTTACAAAAACATATTTCAAAGCAATTAAATGGACAATGGAAAATTGAATCTAATTCATATGGGAAGATCACACTTTTTCAAAACCCCACCAAATCAATTCCCCTTGACTTGTCCAAGCAAACCTAGTCTCTCAAGCTTAAAATAAAATAACTCAAAAATTTGAATCAAAAATTCAAAAGTAAAGTTCATGCGGCCATTAACACAAACACTTGGCATGCACAGAATTAACACCTGCCTAACGCCACTGTTTTGGAGTAGTAATCCACCACCTGAAAGTGTAAGATGGTTTACCTAGAGGGGGGTGAATAGGTTTCTAATTAATTCTTTATAATCTTTTGCAAGTTTTAGGCTTTGCAGAATATAAGTGTGCCTAAATGCAAACTAGGTGAGGCAACCTAGATGATGATACAAGATACTTCAAGCACGAAGGATATCACAAAGTAAACAACACAAGTAAGAGAGGGATTAAGGAATAACCCAAGCACGCGGAGACGAAGATGTATTCCCGTGTTCACCACCTTTGGGAAGGGGGGTACGTCATGTTGGAGAGGTTTGAGGTTCCATGAAGGATTCCTCAACGCCACGAAGGCTCACCTTCTTCTCCGAGCCTATCCCAAGAAGGAATAGCTCACTTAGTCGTGGTAGACTTTTAAGGTAGTCTCCAAACCCTCACAAACTTTTCACAGAGCAAATCACAAGCCAAAAGCCTCCGGGCGACCCTAGCCGCCTAGGGTTTCCCACAAACCCAAGAGTAACAAGCTAACTCGATGAACTCAAGGGGGAATGAAATTTGGCCTGATGGAAACGTAGATCGGGACCTCCTCTTGCTTTCTACCACAGGGATTTGAGTTTGATTGGGTAGAATGGGAGGTCCTCAAGAAATTGTGTTTCAACAATGGGGAGAGAGAGAGAGCTCCATGTATGAGATATGAACTGAATGTCTAACCTACTCAATCTGGAAGAAGAGGTATTTATACTCAAGGGAGAAATCTAGACGTTTGGAGCACTTTCTGCGAAACCTGGTTTTAAGTTCGGTTGGACCGACCCACACACCGGACCATCCGGTATACAACCCGGTCAACCGGAATCCAAACCGGAAAACTCACTGTGCGTGAGCTCGGAAAGACTCGGTGTACAAAACCGAGAATCCCAATTTGGGTTCGGTTGACCGGAGCTGGTACCGGACCGTCCGGTCTGGGAATCGGTTTAAACGACCTGAGAACCGGGTTTGGCAGAGAAGTAATCGAACTTAGATTTATTTCTGCTCTCTCTTTGGTGATGGAACAAGTGGGTGTATGGGATGTGTATAAGGCTTTAGAAAATCATCTGTAGCAAGCTCATCGAGATAACCCCTCTTAATAGTGCGGTGTTCCTAAGAACTCAAGATACATATAAAAGGTAAAACTCCGACACTTCTCTTCATTATTGAAATGGGGGGGTCTTCGATGATCTTCCAACATACCGGCGGACTAAAACCTGTTCAAGACACTGGTAGGTAGCATTAGTCCGCACTAACTACGGTGTCATTGTCAACCAAAAACAATATAGGGTAAACTACCCTTTAAATCTCCCCCTTTTTGGTTGGCGATGACAAACCGAGCTAGAGTTCACAAGGATATAATAAAGAACTATATACCAAGGGATTCCATAGAGAGATATGTGAGCTCCCCCATAAAGTGTGCACTTGGTTGAATTTGCGTTTGAATGCAAGGTGCACCTAAATAAGGTATAGAGAGCTTCCCACGTGTCTTTATGGAAGCAAGCATAATATGACAAGATATAGAGCATGGATATCTATGCAAGGCTAGATAAATGAAAGAAGTACATATAGTCATAGCACAATAGACATATCCATGGTTCACACACTAGCACACGCTTGTCCAACATACGGAAGTAAAGCAAATAGTTCCAATCACGAAAGCAAATGGTAAGCACAATGCCATAAGAAGCAAAGATAAATCAAAGGGCATTGTGCAAACGGCAAACCCTGGAAAACCCCCAGCAAGGAACCCATAGAGACCTAAAAGAACTCTACTCTTCTCCCCCATTGGCATCGAAACACCAAAAAGGAAGAGGAGTAAGGTGATGCTAACGGAACCCAACTAGAAGAACGTAGGAGGCGGCGGAGGGTGAACAGGGGCATCTTCGTCTTCATGGATCTCCTCTTCTTCATCATCCTCATCATCATCAACAGAACCACGACGAGCAGCAGAGGAAGCACTAGGGCCACCATGAGGAAATTGATTGGGGAAGTAGCCGAAGAGCATGTCATCATCAAGGGGCGGCATCTCATAGTTGACATAAGGAACTGGAGTCATCTCGGGACCATCTGGTGGAGGAGTGACATGCTGGGTCACGAGAAACTCATTGTGCATGCGCGGAGTCTCTTGGCTCATCTCAAGAGCCTTGTGGCTGACATCATAGGACGAGCGGCACATCTGAAACAGCCGCTTGAAGAAAGTGGTAGCACCACCCTTGTGCCTGGGACGGGAGGAGGAGGACTCTCCAACAGGATGACGAGAACCTGACCGATTAGCAAAGTGAGGCTGAGGATCATGGATAGCCTTGGTGCGCTGCTCGGGGGGCCTCATCGCAGGAACCTCAGGAGACTGACCATGAAGAGAAAGAGTAAGCTGCTCTTGTGCCACACACTCACCAGCCATCACACCAGGAGGCACAACCCTGTTGAGTAGCTTTTGTACATACCCGCAGAAAGTGGGGGTCATCCTGTCCAAAGTAGCCCGCCGCAGCTCAAAGTACACAAAATCACAGCCATCAATCTTGCTCAACCTGTCAGGGTGACAATAATACAGGAGATTGGCAAAGTACCCATGGCAGCTTGTATAATATCCAACTCGAGGAACAAGCGACTGACGAAAGATGCTGGCCAAGGTGTGGTAGTAAAAGTACATGCCAGAGATGCATGGAGGAGATATTCAGAATCTTTGGGGTAGCAGAAAGCCAGAGAGTCAGTAGGCTTGATCTTCTCACTATGAATCCAAAAACCACTTGCCTTGTCAGAATAGCCCATGACCTCAACCAGATCTGCATAGGTGGCACGGAAACGCCACGTGCCAGTCATCCAAGACATAGTGCGGTCAACATCATCATGAAAATAGAATGTGCAGAAGAACTGATGAATATACTCAGGATAGTAGTCCTCCTTGAGACAAACAAGGTCAAACAGATCCATTTTCTTCAAGGCATCATCAATAAAGCAATAATTTGAGGCAGCATACATGTTGAACCAGTCCACATTGAAAGCAAGAATGTTACCGTGGGAGGTGACCTTGAACTGAGTGTAAATATGATCCCACATCAAGGCTTGAGTCTCAGTCCAAAACTTCTTGTCAGTGCCAGGGTAAGTGCAAGACTTGAAGCGATAAGGATTCTGCTTGCGAAGGGTCCGCTACATAGCAATCTCCATAATCTTCAGGTTTTGAGTAGGTACATCTTCTTCCTCATCTCGCATGACAGGTTTCTTGCCCCTGGTGGCCTTGCTCTTGAAGTGACCAGAACAGGCGCTGCCCTCTTCCTCATGCTGCACAGACTAACTGGCTCGACGAGCCCTCTTACCCCGACCGGTTTCATCAGGCACATACTCATCACTCACAAAGTCATCATCATCGGCACCTGTGAAAAAGAGAGAGGTTGGGGAGCACAAGGATAAGTACACATGCCAAACAAAAAAATGGAGGAAAAACTTGGATTTGGGCAAGTGCATGGCAGAAAAGAGACATTGCAGAGATATTCGGTGCCAGGGCCGGTCTGACCGGATCCAGAACCGGACGGTCCGGTGTCAGCACCGGACAGCCGAACCGGAACCGGACAGTCCAGTGTCAGCACCGGACAACCGAACCGGAACCGGACGACCTGGTGGCAGTACCGGTTATCCGGATTCAAACCGGGCGACCCGGTGTCAGATCCGGTCCAACCGGGCCTGGAACCGAGTTGGTCGGGGAGGCCCCAAAACTGCTCTGTGCAATGTAAAAATTCTACCCATGTCTCAATACTTGCACAAAGACAAACTTCTCAAGAGAGGTAGGCCATGGTTTGACGTGGTTGGCATACAAGAACGAAGGTGGAAACCCTAACTTGGCAAATCCATCAAAATGTGTAGCAAAACATGGGGATTTGACAAGGAAGAGGGATAGGAGCAAGGGATTACCCGAGGACATGGCTTCCCGTGGAGGAAAGCCCCAAAAGCCCTTGAGGAAGAAGATTGCAAAAAGCTCCCAAACCACCATGAGATGGAGAGATTCCTTCGGTGGAGGGCCTCCAAAGGTCCTTCTCCGTGATATGGTGGCCCAATCTATGAACCCTAGGGGTAGAAACACCCTAGGAGAGAGGGGGGAGGTGGGAGGGGCGGCAATGGAGAGTGGACGGTTCGGGGGAAGTGAAGGGGTAACTTGTGGAGGAGAGGGGGTGTCCAGGAAAGAAGAAGGGAAAAAGATTTTTCAGATCCCGGTGTTAGTTCGGTCCAACCGAGATGCAAACCGGGCCGCTCGGTGCACAGGCCAGTCAACCGAGCCATCAAACGAATCTGCAGGAAATCTGACACGAGGAAGATTCGGTTTTCTGTCCGGTCAACTGGCTCCACAACCGGAGTACCCGGTTGAATACCGGACTGGCAACCGAACTCGTTCAGTAAACTTCTGTCTGTAGACCCAAATAGACTCGGTTGAGGACCGGGCTGGAAACCGGACGGTCCGATTCTGGAGCCGGTTGGACCGGGCCGAAAACCAAACTCAGGAAAAACTTCAGATTTTTTTTGTAAAAACAGAAAATTTTCGAGAATGGCATTTGCAAGGAAGAAGATAGTAAACTCCAAAAGGGTAGAGGAGGCAGGTGATCTAGGCATGCCTATTGGAGAAGAACCAAATCAACACAGTTAACAGCAACAATAGGCATGATTCAAAAATATCAAGAGCCACAAGAGACCAAAGTTGGCGGGGGATTTCTCCCCCTATGTTTAAGCACACATGTCATGGCGCCTTAAAGATAGATGCTTGGACCCATATCATGACACAAGTCAATTAATATCGCACGCATAGGTATGCATCAAACCAAGACATGGTAAGATGACTATCCCTATGTGTGCTGTGTGACTAGGCTACATGGCAGGTTAAGAGCTGAAATATAATGCAAGAGGTGAATCAATCCAAGTTTTTGGGATCTATAATACCAAGTTCTCGCCTCAACATGACAAAATGGGCTTCATCCAAAGGCTTCATGAAAATATCCGCCAATTGGAACATCGTTCCCACATGAGTGAGATTGATGTCACCATTTGCGACATGGTCACGTAGGAAGTGGTGGCGGATGTCAATATGTTTGGTGCGGCAATGTTGGACGGGGTTATTGGCGATCTTTATTGCGCTTTCATTGTCACGTAGAAGGGGCACCGTACTAAGAGACACACCATAGTCTTTCAAGGTTTGCCTCATCCATAACAATTGAGCACAACAAGATGCCGCGGAAATGTATTCGGTTTTGGCGGTGGATAGGGCGGTGGAGTTTTGTTTCTTGGATGACCAACTCACCAACGACCGGCCAATAAATTGGCAAGCCCTGGAGGTTGACTTCCGGTCAACCTTATCACCGGCCCAATCGGAATCCGAATAGCCAACAAGCTCAAAGGTTGACCCCTTTGGATACCAAAGGCCGAGAGTAGGAGTGAGAACAAGGTACCTAAAAATCCGTTTGACCGCCATCAAGTGGCACTCCTTGGGAGCGGATTGAAAACGAGCACACATTCCAACACTTAACATGATATCCAGCATAGAAGCACAAAGATAGAGCAAGGAGCCAATCATGGAGCGATATACCTTTTGGTCCACATCCTTCTCACCTTCTCCAAGGCCAAGTTGCCCATTGAGTGGCATGGATGTCTTCATGGGGTTGGCATTGGTCATCTCAAATTTCGCAAGCATGTCTTCACGTACTTATCTTGGGAGATGAAGGTGCCTTGAGCAAGTTGCTTCACAATGAAGCCTAAGAAGTACTTCAACTCCCCCATCATGGACATCCTAAATTTCTGGGTCATCAACTCAGCAAAAGCTTTGTTATGTGATTCGTTAGCTCCACCAAAAATAATATCATCAACATAAATTTGAACAATAAACAAGCCACCCCTTTAACCCGTTTGGTGAAAAGGGTGGAATCGACTTTACCCATGCTAAACCCGTCCATGAGTAGGAAATCCCTAAGGTGCTCATACCAAGCACGAGGAGCTTGCTTTAGTCCATAGAGCGCCTTATGGAGTAGATACACATGGTTGGGAAAGCGTGTGTTTTCGAAACCCGGGGGTTGAGATACATATGCAACCTCTTTCAAGGGACCATTAAGAAATGCACTCTTCACATCCATTTGATAAAGCTTGAAGTTATGAAAAGATGCATATGCAAGCAAGAGACGAATAGCTTCAAGACGAGCAACGGGCACAAAGGTGTCCTCATAGTCAATACCTTCTATTTGGGCATACCCTTGCGCCACTAACCTTGCTTTGTTCCTTGTGACGGTTCCGTTCTCATCTTGCTTGTTCTTGAATACCCACTTGGTCCCAATAATATTTATGCGATGATCTTTAGGTCTCTCCACAAGAGAACAAACTTCATTGCAGGTGAAGCACTCGAGTTCTTCTTCCATGGCAATGACCCAATCCGGATCTTCTAGAGATGGACCTTGAGTGGCTCGAAGTTGGACACAAATGCATGATGGCCACAAAAGGTAGTGAGTTGCTTCTTCTTGTTGCGAGTCTCGATTCCTCTTGATATGCTTCCAAGTATATTATTAACTTGGAGTCCACTTGCAATCAAGGCGGACTTGATCTTCCGGATAGTCCCTTCATGATCAACGAATTCATCCTTCGTTGGTCCTTGATCATTAACCACATCTTGAGCTTGACCTTGATCTTGGGAAACTAGAACGTCTTCTTGGTCTTGCTCACCAGGATGAGGGCTTGGTTCTTGTTCTTCGGTTTGTGAGAGTTGTTCATCGTGAGGTACACTAGATGGTTCAACTTGAGTAGAGCTTGGCTCTTCTTGAGTTGGGCTTGATTCTCCCCCATCAACATCTTGATCATGAGTGTGATGCTCGGTGGGCAAGATATGCCCAATTCCCATCAACTTGATGACTTGAGAGGAATATCCATCGCCTACAACATGTGGAACAACTTGCCCCCTTAGGGACCATTATCTTCCAAAAAACTCCACGTCACAAGATACTTCAACACAATCATTGGCTTTGTTGTAGTATCTATAGGCATGAGAGTTTTCCGCATAACCAACAAAGATACCCTCGATAGTTCTAGATTCAAATTTATCGAGTTTTTCTTTCTTGTTCTTGACGAGGCACTTGCACCCAAAGACTCGAAAGTAGTTGACACTGGGCTTGTTCTTTGTGAGAATCTCGTACGGAGTCATGTCAAAGGGAGCTTGGAGGAAAAGCCGTTTCGAGTAGTGAACCACGGTGGCGATGGCTTCTCCCCAAAAGTTGTGGGGTGACTGGTACTCACTCAACATAGTTCTTGCCATCTCAATGATAGTCCGGTTCTTCCTTTCAACAACGCCATTTTGTTGAGGAGTATAAGGAGACGAGAATTCATGCTTGATTCCCTCATCTTGAACAAACTCTTGCATGGTATAGTTCTTGAATTCGGTGCCATTGTCGGTCCTAATGGTCTTGATCTCCACTCCATGGGTGCGTTGAGCTTGCTTGGCAAAGATCATGAAGTACTTTGTAGGTCTCATCCTTTGACTTGAGAAGGAATACCCAAGTGTATCTTGAGTAATCATCAACAATGAAAAGACCATATCTCCTTCCACCAAGAGAATCATATGTTGATGGTCCGAAGAGATCCAAATGGAGAAGCTCCAAAGGTCTTGACGTGGCCACCTTTGATATTGATGGATGACTCCTCCCATGTAGTTTTCCTGAATAGCAAGCACTACACACACGATCTTTCTTAAAAGACACACCGGTTAGTCCAACAATATGTTCACCCTTTAGGAGTTGTTTAAGATTTCTCATGTTGACATGGCCAAGGCGGCGATGCTAAAGCCACCCCTCGTCAACTTTGGCCATTAGACATGTAGGAAGAGATTGACTCTCTTGCGAGAGGTCGACCACATATAGGTCGTCTTCCACATATCCAACAAGGACCAACTTGAGATTATCACTCCTAAAGACTTTCACACAAGTTCTAGAGAAATAGGAATCATAACCGGCATCCGCAAGATGTTTTATGGAAAGTAAGTTGTAACCAAGGTTTTCAACAAGCATGACGGACTCTAGGGACATGGCCTTGGAGACCACGAACTTGCCAAAACCTAGTACCTTTCCTTTAGAGTTGTCTCCAAAAGTGATGTTTGACGTTGAATTAACACATGAATAAATTGGTCAAGCGCACTTTTACCTCCGGTCATATGATTGGTGCATCCACTATCAAACACCCATTTTGTTCCACCGGAGGCATACCCCTACAAAATCAATTCTTTGATTTAGGAACCCGTTGAGTAATGGGTCCCCTAGCATTAGCAACAAGATCTTTTGGTACCCAAATTGAGTACCACCTATAAGCATAACCATTGCAAGGGCCAACATATTTGGCATATACATCTCCTTGGGCGCCCTTACATAGCACATAGGAGGGAATAGATTTTCCTGCAAACTTGTGGTTGGGGTTGCCCCTAGTGGCTCCCCCATTCACAACATTCTTCTTTACTTGGTCAACCACCTTGTGACCTTCACGCACAAAGTTGATCCTTTTAGGTGGGTTGGCACATTCTTGTCATTCTTGGGGTCATACCCCATACCTTGCCTTGGAGCTCTTGTCGTTTGTCGAGCAAGAATCTCATCAAGAATCTTGCCCTTGGTGATAGGTTTGAGACGCTCCATCTCAAGTTGTTCCCTCAACTTCTTATTCTCCACAAGGATACTAGCTTGATCCAAGGAAGGGTTAGAAGCACAAGTAATATCCTCAACAATAATAGGATCCTTCAATGTACCAAGAGCTTTCTCATAGGATACTCGAAGTTGATCATGATTCTCCCCAAGATTTATGAGCTCACGCTTGACAAGAAAATTAGCTTTCTCAAGGTTATCAAGGTCATTGGTGAGAGAAGCATGAGCAATTTCAAGTTCTTTCTTCGAAGTATCAAGCTCTTGGGACAAGGTGATAGCTCTATCTATGGTATCCATATCTTTTGCCTTATCCAGTTCATAGATTTCAATTCGTTCTTTAAGAAGAGAAGTAATGTCCCTTTCCTTGCTTAGATCTTGCTCAAGAAGATTGAATCTTAGTTTCTCATCATCAATATGAGACTCCAAACTATCAATGGTCTCATCACGTGAATTGACAAGGCTAATTAATTGTTTGAATCTAGCACGGGCATTGCTAGGAAGGGACTTCATGATTTTACACATTTCGTGTACATAGTTTTCATCGAATTCATCATCGTCACTATCATTGGTACTAACATGATCATCCAAGATGCTAGAGAGAGATGGAGGAGAAGAGATTACCTTTGTACTCCTTGCCATGAGGCAAGTACCGGCGACCTTGGGAGTGATGGAGTCATCGGCATAGTCCTTGGTGTAGTCATATGTGAAGAGTGACCCGGGTTCGGCAAACACCAAACCGGCCACTCCCACAACCTTCTCCTCATCTTCACTCTCCGCATCGGATAGGTACTCTTGGCCAAGAAAGCCTTTGCCATCACGCTTCTTGTTCCTCTTGTATCTCTCGTTGATGGGGTTTGGCTTTAATCTTGGCTTGGCGCCCTCTTCATACTTGGGCTTGTCAAGTCTCTTCTCATATGGGCATTTGTCAGCAAAGTGGTCCGACTCATCACAATTGTAGCAATTTCTCTTCTTCTCGCTTGGTCTGGTTGAGCTTCTTCTTCTTCGGAACTTCAAGTTCTTGGTGAAGAGAGCAACTTAAGCTAGCATGTCATCAATGCCCTCGCTATCACTATCTTCATCATTTACACCACTTTCTTGCGCATACTTGGCCTTCAATGCAAGGGATTGAGAAGGCCCAATGGCACGGTTGATCTCCTTGATCTTTTGTCCTTCATCCGCCATATTGTCTGTGGCAACAAGATAGGACACGAGATCATCGGGCGAGAAGTGGCGAGCTGAATTAAGAAGTTGCAAGTTCAAGGCAAGCTTCTTGTCGGAGGTGGCAATCATGGAGAGAACCTTGGACTTGATGAGCTCATCATTCAAGTTGAACCAATCTTCATACTTGTCACAACCAAGACCATCAATCTTGACACGGAGGGTAACAAGTCTCTTGTATGCTTCGGCGATGGACTCACCATCATTGTTCATGAACATGCTCATCTCCGACTTGGCGGCTTCGTACTTGGACTTTTGGATAAGAGAAGTTACCTCTTCGAGAATGACAATCCTCTCCCACAACTCCTTTGTGGTGGGAATGTTGCTAACTTGATCATAGAGAGTGCGGTGAATGGCACTCCTTATCTTGTCACAAGCCGTTGCATTTAGTTGGTGATCATAGTACTCTCCCGGAGTGAGATTGTTGGGATCTTTTGGATAGAAGCCCTTGCCCACAATCTCCCAAAGCTCCACGCTGCAACTGCGAAGATGAGATTCCATAGAAACTTTCTAGTGAGAGAAGTGAGTTCCATCATAGTGAGGTGCGGGACCCGAACCATTAATATGAAGCATGATGTTCTTTTGTTTGGGATATATATATGGAAATGGATTAGGGGGCATGGAGGCTTTTGTCGGGTCACTCTCGCTAGAGGCCTCGTTCATAGCCTCCTTACTGGTGTCCATCAGCCTCCCTTGAGGTACTACCGAAGGTCCGGCAAGCATGACCCCCTCACCCATCCCCGTAAAACGTCCTTCAAGAAAACTTATTCGAGCAAGGAGATTGGAATCTGCCTTAGCCTTTTCAAGGGATTCTTTAGCAAAGAGTTCACGGATCTCCTTGACCGAATAAGTCTTTCCCTCCTCATCATCAGAGAAAACCATCTTTTATCTTAGGCGATAAAGCCCTTAGAAGAGCACTTGGCTCTGACACCAATTGAAAGTGTAAGATGGTTTACCTAGAGGGGGTGAATAGGTTTCTAATAAATTCTTTATAATCTTTTGCAAGTTTTAGGCTTTGCGGAATATAAGTGTGCCTAAATGCAAACTAGGTGAGGCAACCTAGATGATGATACAAGATACTTCAAGCACGAAGGCTATCACAAAGTAAACAACACAACTAAGAGAGGGGTTAAGGAATAACCTAAGCACGCGGAGACGAAGATGTATTCCCGTGTTCACCACCTTTGGGAAGGGGGCTACGTCACGTTGGAGAGGTGTGAGGTTCCATGAAGGATTCCCCAACGCCACGAAGGCTCACCTTCTTCTCCTAGCCTATCCCACGAGGGATAGCTCACTTCCTCGTGGTAGACTTTTAAGGTAGTCTCCAAACCCTCACAAACTTTCCACGAAGCAAATCACAAGCCGAAAGCCTCCGGACGACCCTAGCCGCCTAGGGTTTCCCACAAACCCAAGAGTAACAAGCTAACTCGATGAACTCAAGGGGGAATGAAATTTGGCTTGGTGGAAATGTAGATCGGGACCTCCTCTTGCTTTCTACCAAAGGGATTTGAGTTTGATTGGGTAGAATGGGAGATCCTCAAGAAATTGTGTTTCAACAATGGGGAGAGAGAGAGAGAGAGATCCAAGTATGAGATATGAATTGAATGCCTAACCTACTCAAGCTGGACGAAGAGGTATTTATACTCAAGGGAGAAATCTAGCCATTTGGAGCACTTTCTGCGAAACCCGGTTTTAAGTTCGGTTGGACCGACCCACACACCGGACCATCCGGTATATAGCCCGGTCAACCGGAATCCAAACCAGAAAACTCACTGTGCGTGAGCTCGGAAAGACTCGGTGTACAAAACTGAGAATCCCAGTTTGGGTTCGGTTGACCGGAGCTGGTACCGGACCGTTCGGTCTGGGAACCGGTTCAACCAGCCTGAGAACCCGGTTTGGCAGAGAAGTAATCAAACTTAGATTTCTTTCTGCTCTCTCTTTGGTGATGGAACAAGTGGGTGTATGGTATGTGTATAAGGCTTTACAAAATCATCCCCAGCAAGCTCATCGAAATAACCCCTCTTAATAGTGCAGTGTTCCTAAGAATTCCAAATACATATAAATGGTAAAACTCGGCACTTCTCTTCATTATCGTAATGGGGGGGTCTTCGATGATCTTCCAACATACCGGCAGACTAAAACCTGTTCAAGACACTGGTAGGTAGCATTAGTCTGCACTAACTACGGTGTCATTGTCAACCAAAAACAATATAGGGCAAACTACCCTTTCACCACCCCTATGTCCCCTCTTCACTCCCTTGTCCCCCTGAGTGTCTAGCAGCAGCAGACAAGCCCCCCCTTCGCCATGGAGAATAGAGGAGCGCCGCCCATTTGTGGTCATCGCCGGCGGACCAAGGCCAGCTTGCTCCAGACAGACCCGCCCCCATCCAGCATGTCCAGGAGCATCGCCGCAGCCTACCGCCACCCCTGTCCAGCCCACGATCGCAGCACGGCCGTGGACCACCCTAGTCGCACTGTGCACCGCCTCTCTGCATCGTGTCTAGAGCGCGCCAGTGCACCGTGCCTGACCAGCCCCGCTAGCTTGCGCCTAGCCCTAACCGTGCACCCGCAGCCTCGCCATGATCATGCCACCCCGGCAAACACCCCCGTTCGCCGACGCATGACCCACAGCTGCCGCACACCACCGCAAACACCACTACCTCTGCTCAGAGTGCCGCACGTGCTAGACCAAACCACGCCGCCCCATGCCGCGCCTTTAAGTCCGAGAGAACCGCTAGGGAGCACCGCACCGTCCTACATCCTCGCCCATGCCGTTAGCCGCCTGTAGTGACGCCACCGTCGAGCTCACCGCCGCACCGCTCGGTCCCCTCGCCGAGCTATAAAAGGAGGGCACCCCCGCCTCCATTCTTCACACCACTCGTCTTCCCACTCCTCACTGACCTTCCCCACCTCTCCCCGGAGCAAGGCGAGCACCACCACGCCGGAATTTCACCAGAGTCCGCCGCTGCTGGAGGAGAAGGGTGCCAGCGATTCCGACCACCCCGAGCCCTGTCATGACCGTGCCTCGCCTCGCCGTTGCCTACCACATCGTTTGCCCCCGTCGCCGACCCTAGCTGGAGCCCAGGTGAGCCCCGCGAGACCCCCACCACCGCGCTAGGTCATATTCCTCGCCGGAGCAGTTCGTCGTCGATGATGAACCGTAGCCTTTGATCTGTCTTCTAATCACACGGCTCAGATTAGACGATACCGTTTCGCGTTAGATGTGTCGCTGACTAGTGGACCCCCTCTGTCAGCCGCGCGCTGCGCTGTGCTGTGTAGTTGGGCCGGCCCATTTAAAGTTCCCGCCGAGGCCTGGAAATTCAAGTATGGATTTTCCAATTTAGTTGAAATCCTATTCTATCCCTAGATTCAAAAATCAATTCAGAGAGTTTCATTTAACCACATTGCATGATTCAAATTTTTCTAGAAAGGTACTCAAAATATCTATCCAAGCCCGTTGGATTTAAATCATTTGGAGTTAGAGATAATCTATAGTAAAAATAACAAGACAGAGACTTTTGCAACTTCAAACATTTTTCAAAAATCAACCATAATAGCTTTTGAGTTGATTCCAACTCTCAAAAATCACATTGGACAATATCTATCTGAATATGTAAAAATATCTAGGTTTGTATGCAGTGACATTGGACTAGTACCAAAATAATTCTATTAAGGCATTTCTAGTCACTTTAAATATATTAAATAATAATCTTAAACTTTATAAAATGTGATCCACCCTTTAAATCACATTCCCATGTATTAGAATATGTGGTGATGACATGTTTCCACATGATACCATATTTTAATTGGAGAATATTAAATCTTAATTAATTTCAATGAGTAGAAATTACTTTTCTCAAATAAACTAAATAAAACTAGTTCTTTATTTCATGTGATGATTGTGATGATGCTAGATCGTCAAGTGAATAGACTTAGTTAAGTATTGTTTGGTGATTGTGTACCCCGTATTCATTTATAGACGATAGTACCGACCAAGGATACGAGGAGGAGGAGTTCCACCCCGAAGAAGACGAAGAAAACTTCAACCGCTTCACCAATCAAAGCAAGCCATCACTACTAAGCAAGCTAGACCATTGCAAGTCATTCTAGCAAGTATTAATCTAAGCAATATGCATTAGGCATGCTTTGGTTATATATCTTTTATTTATACCAATCCCAAGTTTTACTTGCAAGCTTTATTCTTCTTACTTTACCAAAGTTCTTTACTTTTAAAATAGGTAGCATAAAGAGTATAAAACTAGGCCTATCTAGTTATACTTAGATGTCATTCTATGGCATGAGATTGAAGATTAGCACCCTCATTAGTGAATACTCTTAACTTAGTGCCTAGTGCTAAGCATAAAACTTGATCACTTTAGATGGGAATACTTGGTGAAAATGATTATGAAAACCTTGGAATGATGAGTCATTCTATTGAAATGTTTTGACATGTGTTGAGAAACACAAATGGATTTGATGATGAAATGTTGGGGCATGAGCCTTAGCCATTTATAAAAACTGATGGTTGGGTTCGGATGCGATACCATTCCAATTTTACCGTACAACCACAATACCTAAATTGGGTAAAGCTTAGCTGGAAGTTTATATGCATTAGTATGGGTTCCCTCGTGGGAGAGGTTTGAGATGAGGCTACCTCTTGATGATGTCCACCTATGTAGTGCCCAGAATGGCAGATGGCCGTGGCTGGGAGGCCAAGCTCATAGGGGAGGTGCCTATACTAGAGTGTGTAATTGAAAGGTTACGGTTGATTATCCGCATATTAAGTATGATGATTCAGGGTTATCCCTGACGGATGTATCACATTTTGTGGTGAAAGTGTACCACCTCTGTAGAGTGTCAAACTATTCGAATAGCCGCGTCCGCGGTCATTGATGTCTACGCACTTCTATTCTTGTAGATAGTTGTTGGCCCTCCAAGTGCAGAGGTTTGTAGAATAGCAGCAAGTTTCCCTTAAGTGGATCACCCAAGGTTTATCGAACTCAGGGAGGAAGTGGTCAAAGGTATTCCCTCTCAAGCAACCCTGCAATCAAGATACAAGAAGTCTCGTGTGTCCCCAACACACCCAATACACTTGTCAGGTGTGTAGGTGCGATAGTTTGGCGAAGAGATAGTGAAATACAAGTGGTATGGATATAAGACAACAGTGCCAGAAAATACTTTGATGGCGTGGAAGAGACTAAAGGAAAACTGAAATAAAGATGGAAGCAAGCAAACATGTAATAGATCTAATAGCAAACGGTGTTTCAGTGCTTAGAAACAAGGCCTAGGGATCATACTTTCACTAGTGAACACTCTCATATAAATATATTATCTTCATGATACTACTCTAAACTACTCTTCGGTTAGAGACTCTAATCCATGATAGGGCTATAACAACACACCTCAAAGTAAGCCTTTCCACATCTAGATAACCCCACACTGTCACCTTGAGCACTAGATGGTTCCAACAAACACCACAATTTCATAAAGACATCCAACTCCAAATATAACTCATAACAAGTATTTGTAATCTCTAGCCTAAGTGCCACCATGGTGTGCACACTGTCAACTTCACACACATGGGGAGAGCAGAGATCTATTTAAAGCACTTGAGTAGCAAGGTAGATTTATAGATTACAAGCTCATGATCACAATATGATCATGCATAGATAGAGAGATGAACACATAGCTACCGGTAGAACCCTTAGCCTCGAGAGAGAACTACTCCCTCCTCATCATGGGAATCAGCAACGGCGATGGAGATGGCGGTGGAGATCGATGGAGATGGCTCTGGGGCACTTCCCCGTCCCGGTAGGGTGCCGGAACAGAGACTTTCTGTCCCCCGAATCTCCCCTTCGGTGGCAGCGGCGCCGTGGAACTTTTCGTGGCTGGAGTGTAACATCCCAAAACTTCAATCCAAGGTTATCATGATCAAATCATCCAAAAATAGGGTTAACAAAAACTTTTCCAAATTTAAAATGAAAGCATTCATATATGTGTGCATTTAAAATAGGAGTTGTTTGAATTGCCATGATTGATTGATCCAATGCTTGTAAAATGTTTCTTAGGTGATTTAAACATCATCTACATCATTCCCAAACTTTTCCTAAAGAAAATCAAATAAAAAAGAATTAAAAAGGAGGAATGGTCATTTTGGCAAATTTAACTCCCATGCCTACTTTGGCTATTCCTAGTACTCAAAACTTAACAGAAACAATTCTTGATCTTTGCACCCCTTGCTAGTACACATAATGAGGTACCAAGGTCCACCTTTGGATCTGCTAAAAACATTCTTTTAACTATTTTAAATGACAGTTTAGAATTGAATCTAATGCATATGCATAGATCACCCCTATTTCAAAAACCATCTATTTGAGCTCCACTTTGAAAACCCTTGCGACCAGAGACTACCTAGGACTAGTGGAGATCACTCAAAAAATTTGAAACCAAAATTCAAAACTTGTTCTCTTTCGGCCATTTCATGAAACACCTTGCTGGCAAGATAATATTGGCCTAACTAATACTGTTTTGGGTTGATTTTTGTCTAGCCTTTGCAATGTGCTTTGATCATCTTGTCCCCCTCAAGCCTGACCAGACCAACCCCAGTCTCTTCCCTACCCCCCTAAGACCTGCCATGCCGAGCCCTCTCTCGCCAGCCGACCGTGCACTTGCAGCAGCAGCCCTCTCCAACCCCTCTCGCCATGTCTAGTACACTGTCAGTGGTCCACCTCCACCGCCCAACCAGCCCCAGGCCAGAGACAGAGGCCAGAGCGGCCAGGAACCGCCGTGCCCGGAGCTTGTCGAGCATGCCGACGCCGCCCCCAGAGCATGCTCTGTCCCCGCTCGCATAGACCGCCCCTTGGCAGCAGCCCACGCCCACCGCTCCGCCTCGACCTAGAGAACACCCCAGACACCCCCGCTGGCCGCCCAACGCCTCACAGCCACCGCTCGCCGTGGACACCGCCGCCTCTGCCTCTCAGAGCGCCACCTCGCCCAGACCGCGTGCCACCGCCCCTATGGCCGCATTCAAGTTCTAGAGCACCGCCAGGGAACCGCCCATCGATCGCCACCCCCAGCCATGCCTCTACCCCACCGTAGCCATGTCACCACCGTCGACTGCCCATCCCGCTCGGTCTCACCGTTGGGCCTATAAAAGGAGCCCTCCCCAGCCTCTTCTCTCCACACCATTCCACTCCCCTCACCTCTCTGAACCTCACCCACCTCTCGCCGGAGCAAAGGGAGCAGCCTCGGAATTGGGCCGAGCAACATGCAGGGAGGAGAAGGGCGCCGTTGATTGCGACCACCCCAAGCTCCACCGCAACCGCGCCTTACCTCGCCGTCGTCTTCCACGTTGTTTGCCCGCCTCGCCGACCCTGCTGGAGCCCTGGTACGCCCCGAGTAGACCTCCACCGAGCCGCTAGGGTTCAAGCTCGCGGGCGACCTGTTCGTCGTCGACGACGACCCTCAGCCGTAGATTCCTATTCTAATCGCACGACCCACGCTCGCTGCGTTCAGCGTTTTAAGTGTCGACACACGGGACCCCCTGTTGAGCCCGTGCATGGAGCGCCCGGGCCGGCCCATTTCTTTTCCCGCGCTAGCCCACCCATTCAAATCTGGATTTTTCTTTTTAGTTTGAATCTAGTTTCTGTCCACTAGTTTAAAAATCAATTCAGAGAGTTTTAGAAATCCAAATTGCATGAAACTAATTTTTTCTGAAAGGTATTAAAATGATCTATCCAAGCCCGTTGGATTTAATTCAATTAGAGTTATAGATCTCTCCTAATAAAAATAATAAGACAGAAGCTTTTGCAACTTGCAACATTTTTATAAAATCAACCAAGTTAGATTTTGAGTTGATTCCAACTCTCAAAAATCAAATTTCATCATATCTATCTAAATATGTAATAATATTAAGGTTTACATGCAGTGACTTTGGACTAGTACCAAAAGAATGCTATATAGACATTTCTAGTCACTTTAAATTATTAAATAATGAACTTAAACCAAAGTAATATTGATCCAACCCTTAAATCTCATTCCCACATGTTAAAATATGTGGTGAGGACATGTGTCCCCATGATCCCATATTTTGGTGGTGAATATTAAATTTTAGTTAATATTTCAATGAGTAGAAATTACTTTTCTAAAATAAAAAGGATGAAACTATTGAATTAAACTTGTGATGCTTGTGATGATAATAGATCATCAATTGTGTGTCTTAGAATGCTATCTAGCCTAGTTAAGTATTGTTTGGTGATTGTCTACTCCGTATGTATTGTTATAGAAGATAGTACCAACCAAGCTTACGAGGAGGAGGAGTGCTATCAAGACGAAGACGAAGAAAACTTCAACCACTGCACCAACCAAGGCAAGCTATTATTGGCAAGCTAACCCTTGCAAAACACACTTTAGCAAGCCACCATTAACAGTACAAGCTACCCTTAGCAAACTAGAATCAAACTAGATGGTTTAGCAAAGATGCCATAAGCATGCTTTGATCACACCCCCTTTTAACTATTAGTACCTCAAGTCTTATTGACAAGTTTTACTCCCCTTAGTACACAAAGTTCTTTACTTGTTTTGAAGGTAGCATAAAAAGTATAAAACTTGACCTACTTAGAAACCTTTAGATGTCATTCTATGGCATGAGATTGATCCCATCCTTCCACCTTACTGAACACTCTTAACTTAGTATTATAGAGTAGATCAAAAACTTGAGTCACTTTAGATGGGAACACTTGGTGAAAATGAATTATGAAAACCTTGGAATGATGAGTCATTCTATTGAGATGTTTTGACATGTGTTGAGAAACACAACTGGTTTATGATGATGAAAATGATGAGGCATGAGCCTTAACCCCTTTTATAAAACTGATGGTTGGATTCGGATGCGATACCATTCCAAATTTACCGTACAACCACACTACCTGAATTGGGTAAGGCTTAGCTAGAAATTTATATGCATTAGTATTAGTTCCCTCACGGGAGAGGTTTGAGCTGAGGCTACCTCTCAATGATGTCCACCTATGCAAAGGCCCAAGATGACCGATGGTCATGGTTGGGAGGCCATACTCATAGGAGAGGTGCTTATACTAGGTGTGTAAAGGAAGGTTATGTTTGATTATCTGCATATTAAGTATGATGATTTAGGGTTATCCCCATGTATGTATCGAATCTTGTGGTGAAAGTGTACCACCCTCTGCAGTGTCAAACTATTCAATAGCAGCGTCCGATTATGAGCTATGGACAGTTGGAATGGCCATATTGTTTCGTTGTCAGATGTTTTCTAAATAACTTGAAATAAATGATGAACTTTGACTTGACCACAACAGGGTTGTGTTGATGATAATAGCTTCCCAACTTAAGTAATTCTAGAACTTTACTTTATCTTTCTTTGCTTCAGAACTCAGCTTAGGTTTCAAACTTAACTTTATAGTTAAACTTAGCTCTAGCACTTTAACTTAGAATTATACTACTTGTTAGTGGTAGTTTGCGAGTACTTAAAGAGTACTCATGGCTTTTGTCCCTGGCTATTATCATGGCCATACTATGAAGGAGATTATCAAGATGATCGTCAGCAGGACGGCTATGATAACTAGGACTATCTGCCTTGCCAAAGATTGCTGTGCCCCTGAAGATGGACCCCACCGCTATGCTTATCTTTTATTTCCACTGCTTGTTGTATTAAAGACTGGATCATGAGATCCTTATTTGTGTAAAACCTTATGTATGGTTTGTAATGGATGATGTACTGTGATATCCAATCCGTTATGTCTCGCAAAAATGGTAATCCTGGGATTGCGAGGTATGGCATAACGGGCATCTGGGATTAAAAATCCGGGTGTTGACATGGAGGCTTGATGATTTAGGGTTTTTGCATCGGGAGGCATCTTATAGGCGAAGAGGCAAGGTCGGTGGCGGCCAGGGGGCCCACACCACCTGGTGGCGCAGCAAGGGCTAGCCCGCGCCACCATATAGTGTGGCCACCCTGTGGCCCCTCTTCGTCTCGTCTTCTGGCTCCGTGAGTCTTCCGGTAAAATATCGACTTTGTGTCCGGTCCAATTCCGAGAATATTCATTTTCTGACATTCCTGGAACCAAAAACAGCAGAAAACAGGCAACTGGCACTATGGCATCTTGTTAATAGGTTAGTCCAGGAAAGTGTATAAAAAGTACTCCAAAGTTCGAACAAAACATAAGAAAGTAGATAAAACCAAGCATGGAACATCAAAAATTATGGATACGTTAGCAACGTATCAACATCCTCAAGCTTAACTCCTGCTCGTCCTCGAGTAGGTAAGTGATAAAAAGAAAGAATAATTTTTGAGGTGACATGCACCATCATAAACTTGATCAAACTATTTGTAAAACATTCAAAGCTGGGATCATAGTACTTCAATCATAACATGAAAGACAAAGTTCTAGCAATAAGACAAAGCAACTATGTTGCAACATGAAAAGGCACAAACAAAAGATTCATGAATAACAATGCTTTGCAAGATGTTTGTTTGTTTCACATAAAGAAAACATAGCATATTGGCATTGATCTTGTCCCTCATAGAGTAGCAAACATAAATGCACAGGACACCTTCAAAGTTCATAAGAGTGACTAGATACAAATAGTTTAAAACAGGCAATATCAAAGCTATGCATCAATTAACAAGTCTTGGGACAATGCACATAGAACTAAGAATGGCCACTATGCTCTCAAAGTAGGTGCATAAAGATAGAGGATGGAGAGTCAACATAAAAGTAAAAGAAAAGCCTTCATAGAAGGAAGCAGGGATTCAAGTCTCATAAAGAGCTTCCAAAAATTATGGTACTTATTAGCTTCCAGCTCTCATTGCCCCTATCATAAGCATCTTGAAGTGATTAAGGTTAAAGTGAACAAACTATGGAGTATATGCTTGGCAAAGTATAAGTTGGAAATCTCATGCCCCTTGAATACGAGGGTCGCTCCTCATGCTACTCAAGTTTAGTCACCGGTAAGTTCTTGTCATCGTAAGTACATGTGTATCATAGAGAACCACCAACGGGGTACCCCTTGCCCGATGATATGGAAGAATCCCCATATCAAAATGACAAGGCAAGCAGACAACGAGCATCTCAGCAATCTTCTTATTTACCATGGGAATATGGTGCTTTTTTCTCTCTTTCCTCTTTTCATAATCTCTTTTTTTCTCTCTTTTTTCTCAATATCGTAATTTTTTTTATAAGAAGAATGCTTCATAGACAGCTCATTATGGTTACGCTATAGGTGTCCACCATGATGGCATGGATTAGACCAGCGGCCCAGGCGTTTCTCTAACACATATACATAACTCGATGGACTTACAAGCACCCCTTTCATTTCACACCAACGACATCCATAGACAAAAGAGCATGATATCAACTGGGTACAAAGTACAAGTGCAATGTTGAAAGTGTTCCCCATGACAGCATGGTTCTGCTAATCCCCAACAAATAAGTGCAAGCATATACAACATAGACGACACAATGGTTCAAGTTTATTAAGGGCAAGAAAAGTAAAGTGTGCCATCAAGTTCGTGAGAGCTTTAATCACTAGTTTTCTCATAACAAATTTAATTCGGAAGGTAGATAAAAATATGAATGTACCTGGAATAGCATAAGCTAATAGGTAGGTATGTGGACTCTTTGGAATAACTTGGTTTTAGGAGTTGGATGCATGAGTGGAACTCATACTTGGATTTGGAGGCTAGCAAAAGACTAGGAGCGACCAACTAAGAGAGCAATAATGGCCATAATCATGCAGAGCGACAAAACATCATTAATCAAAGCATAAAGTGATACTACAAGTTGAAAACTAAAGGATCATAAAGGCTATGGCGACTTGGGATAGCCATAAAATGGTGTGAGCATGTGCCAAGTCAACCCAAATAAAGCATCAAAGGATAATACCACAATACTATGCTTTAATATGCTAAAACAACGCATGATCCTTCCAAGGCACATTAAGCAATCTCAATTGTTTATAACAAGTCATGCTACAGCAAAGAATACTAAGCATAAAGCCAAAACAATATCGAGCATAGCATGACAAAAGCATAGGCCATAGTCAAAAACAAGCTCTCTTTACCACTTAAGCATGAACGTTTCCTACTCTTTTCCAATCCAAACCGAACTATTTGAAAACCAATGTATGAAAGAGGGGGTCCAACCAATTTATTCAAGCAAACTAAGAAAACTAATCAAACTAAAAACAAAAACAAAAACTAAAAGGAAGACACTCCAAGAATAACACAATTGTGCATGAAACAATAAAAATGAAGTGTTTGGAAGAAACCTGAGATTTTTATTGATGAAGAAGGGGATGCCTTGGGCATCCCCAAGCTTTGGCGCTTTTACCTCTTGAATATTTCTTGGGGTGACACGGGGTGGCATCCCCAAGCTTGATATTTAGTCCATCCTTCATCTCATTACTCATTCCTACCATATACCTGAAATTTTCCTTCATACAAAACTTCACACAATCTTTGTTAGCAACATTAGTGCACTCAAGATAATAAGTCTTTAGGTTCAGTTCTAACACCAATAAAACTTCCATTAAAACACAAGCTATTGTAGCACTTCCCTCAAAAATCTCAATTCCTCAAAAGAACTCAAAAAGGAACAAACAAGAAGCAAATGCAAATAATGGCAGAAATCTGTCAAAACAGACCAGCAGGTAAAGACGGAATTTTTCTAAGACCTTCTGTTGCTCAAATCGAAAAGTCTTGAACTAACGAAAGTTAGATAACTACCCGGGTCAGAAGCACAAAAATTCACGCCTCAAAAGGACGTACAGAGATTTTACATGAATTTTTACGGTGAAGCACAGAAATCTGTTTTGGGACAGCAACTTTCCCAATCATTACTTCTCTCTCATTAGAGGTTACTCTTGGCACAAAAAGCAAATAAAAAAGATAAGGAGCGGTTATTACTGAAGTAATAACTTCCAAGACTCATCTAGAACTTTTGGGTTACCTCCCAATAAGTACTTTTCTTTAACGCCTTTAAGTTAGGCATAATAGTTTGAGAAGATGATCATATAAGAAATATGAATTGAAGTAAAAGAGAGCATCAAGAAGCAAATTCAAAGCACATTTAAGTCTAACCCACTTCCTATGCATAGGAATCTTGTAAAGAAACAAGTCATGAAAGCACAAAGCAACAAGCATAGTAAAGCAAAACAAGTGCAACTTCAAGACTTTCAACATAAAGAGGGGAAACTTGATATTATTGAGATGCATAAAACCATATTTCTCTCTCTCATAATAACTTTCAGTAGCATCATGAATAAAATTAACAATATAACTATCACATAAAACATTCTTATCATGAGCCACATGCATATAATCATTATTACTTTCCACATAAGCATAGTTATTCTTATTAATTGTAGTGGGAGCAAATTCAACGAAATAGCTATCATTATTATTTTCATCACCATAATCATCAAATATAGGAGGCATATTGTAATCATAATTAATTTCCTCCTCAATAGTAGGTGGACTGAAAATATCATATTCATCATTGCAATCATCATATATTGGAGGTATCGTATCATCATAAGCAATAGAATAGTTATCCTCCAAAGTGTGTTCATTTGTAAACATATCATCATTGGAAGGATCATGGATAACACTAATAGTATAGCAATTATTAATATCATCATTTTCAGAATTGGTACCGAAGAGATTATCAATATCAAAAGTAGTGTGTTTTTCCCAATCATGATCACTACTATAGGTAATAGGCATAGGAACATCATCGAGTTCAGACTCATCAAAAACTATAATAGGAGCAACATGCTTAGGGAAAAATATTGTTTCCTCTCTCCTTTTACTCCTCCTCTTCTTCTTTTTCTTCTTCTCTTTAGGAGGGAGAGGCTTGAAAGGAAGCTTCTCCATATACCCTGGTTCATTGTTAGAGACAATAGAAGAAACTTTGGAGGATTCCTCCTTTTCATTAATAAGGCCAAAACACATATTAGTCGTGTCATATTTTGGTAAAATCTCATCATTTATAATATTTTGTATATAAGTATTTGTGTGGCAATTATCAACACAATAAAGATGACAACCATGCAGGACGCTATTCATATCAAAATCACTCATGTCTACCAAAGAGATTTTTCTTGATAACTCTTCACACCCCAAAAATAATGTAAGTTGATCATGCTGATTAGGAGTGATCATGTCATCACAATACAAACTTGCGGTACTCATTGGATTAGAAGGGCTATTATTATGGCCTGAGCATTGAAAATTGAAATGACCCACTTCAAAGCAAAGTTCACAAATAAAAGGATAGAGGGCACAAACTTTTTACCAAGATCATTTAGAGCCCTATACCACGTTCTAGTTTTTTCATTCATGTGGGTGATACAATATTCTTCTTCAATTTGATTATTCTGACAAGGTCTATGTATTCCACAAAAATTAACATCCTTATAAGAAGTAGTACTTTCAGAGGTTTGAGCATGTTTATTTCTATCATTAATAACTATTTCATTTTCCATGTAAGTGTCTTTGAAAGGCTCGTGATACATGTCCCATTTTTCTTTAGGAGCATTAATATGAGAAGAAAAGGCTCTAAAACAATCAATAAGAATTTGAGGATCAAGACCATATTTAGCACTAAGCTCTTGAAAATCAGCAGTTTCAGCGAAAGACTTAATGCAATCATACTCATAGTTTATACCTGGTTCTTTACCTTTGTTGTTATCCCAATCTTCCGTATTGCTTTGAATTGTTTCAAGAAGATCCCACTTAGCTTTGGCATCCTTACTTGTGAAGGATCCCTCTAAACAAGTATCTAGATAGTTCTTGTAATGTCCTGAAAGCCTTGCATAGAAATTATTAATAACAATATTACTGGAGAGCTCATGAACGGGACATTTGAGCATTAGTGACTTCAATCTCCCCCATGCTTGGGCAATACTTTCTCCATCTTGTGGATGAAAATTATAAATGTAATTCCTATCTTTATGAATTTCATGAGGAGGATAAAATTTAGAGTAAAAGAGAGATTCAAGGTCCTTCCACTCCAAATGATGAGGATCATCTAGTAGATCATACCACTCCCTTGCTTTGCCCTTGAGTGACAAAGGGAATAGCTTCCTCTTAACTTGGTTCAGTGAAATACCTGCACACTTGAACAACTCGCATAATTCGTGTATAAAGAGTAAATGATCACCAGGGTGGACGGTTCCATCTCCCAAGTAACAGTTGTTCATAACACATTCAACATTTTTATAGGTATTTTAAAAGAGATGCTTTCAGTATGTGGATTTAAAATATCACAAGTATCATTAGAATTACCTCATATGGGAGATAAAGTATCATCAGAGCAAATTTTCTTCTTTAAAGCTGGGGAATTAAAAACATCATTTTCATAAAAACCAACTTCCCCAAGCTTAGACGTTTCCATAGCATTAGTAACAAAGGTGTTCAAAAGATTCATACTAATAACATTGCTATTAGCATGCAAAGAAAGTTCCATGGGTTTTTTAATTTCCTTTTCAGACAATTCAAGTTCTACATTAGGAAAAATACTAAAAAGCTCTCTAATTTTTTTGTTGTTTTCCATTAAGCCTAACTAGTGAAAACAAGAAACAAAAAGACAAAATTGTAGAATCTAAAGGAAATAACTTCGAGCACTCACACCGGAGGATGTGAGTACCTTTTACCTTACCTTACCGGCAACGGCGCCAGAAAATAGCTTGATGTCTACGCACTTCTATTCTTGTAGACAGTTATTGGGCCTCCAAGTGCAGAGGTTTGTAGAACAGCAGCAAGTTTCCCTTAAGTGGATCACCCAAGGTTTATCAAAATCAGGGAGGAAGTGGTCAAAGGTATTCCCTCTCAAGCAACCCTGTAATCAAGATACAAGAAGTCTCTTTTGTCCCCAACACACCCAATACACTTGTCAGGTGTGTAGGTGCACTAGTTCGGCGAAGAGATAGTGAAATACAAGTGGTATGGATATAAGATAACGGTGCTAGAAAATACTTTGATGGCGTGGAAGAGACTAAAGGCAAACTGAAATAAAGATGGAAGCAAGCAAACATGTAATAGATCTAGTTGCAAACGGTGTTTCAATGCTAAGAAACAAGGCCTAGGGATCATACTTTCGCTACTGAACACTCTCATATAAATATATTATCTTCATGATACTACTCTGAACTACTCTCCGGTTGGACACTCTAATCCATGGTAGGGCTATAACAGCACACCTCAAAGTAAGCCTTTCCCATCTAGATAACCCGACACTATCACCTTGAGCTCTAGATGGTTCCAACAAACACAAGAGTTTTATAGAAACATCCAACTCCAAATATAACTCATAACACGTATTTGTAATCTCTAGCCTAAGTGCCACCATGGTGTGCATGCTGTCACTTTCACACACATGGGGAGAGCAGAGATCTATTAAAGCACTTGAGTAGCAAGGTAGATCTACTTGATTACAAAGCTCATGATCACAATATGATCATGCATAGAGAGAGAGAGAGAAAGAGATGAACACATAGCTACCGGTAGAACCCTTAGCCTCGAGAGAGAACTACTCCCTCCTCATCATGGGAATCAGCAACAGCGATGGAGATGGCGGTGGAGATCGATGGAGATGGCTCCGGGGGCACTTCCCTGTCCCGGCAGGGTGCTGGAACAGAGACTTTCTGTCCCCCAAATCTCCCCTTCGATGGTGGCGGTTCTGCAGAACTTTTCGTGGCTGGAGGCTTGATGATTTAGGGTTTTTGCATCGGGAGGAATCTTATAGGCGAAGAGGCAAGGTCGATGGGCGGCCAGGGGGCCCACACCACCTGGTGGCACGGCCAGGGATAACCCGTGCCACCATATGGTGTGGCCACCCGGTGGCCCCTCTCCGTCTCGTCTTCTGGCTCCGTGATTCTTCCGGTAAAATATCGACTTTGGCTTTTGTCCGGTCCAATTCCGAGAATATTGATTTTCTGACTTTCCTGGAACAAAAAACAGCAGAAAACAGGCAACTGGCACTGTGGCATCTTGTTAATAGGTTAGTCCAGGAAAGTGTATAAAAAGTACTCCAAAGTTCGAAAAAAACATAAGAAAGTAGATAAAACCAAGCATGGAACATCAAAAATGATGGATATGTTAGCAACGTATCAGTCATGGACAGTTGGAGTGGCCATACTGTTCCATCGTCAGATGTTTTTTCAAAATGACTTGTGAAGTGAACTATGATTTTGAATTGACCACAACAGGGTTGTGAATATGGAAACTAAGTTCCCAACTTAAAGTGATTTATAACTTTTACGTAGTTTTTTTTACTTCTGAACTCAGTTTAGATAAATCTGACTTTTTGCAAATAAACTTAGAGCTTAGTGTCCTACACTCAAGATGGATCCCGCTACTACGCCTTATTATTCCGCTGCTTGTTTGTATTAAGACTGGATCAGGAGATCCTTTATTTGTGTAAGACCTTATTATGGTTTGTAATGGATGATGTACTGTGATATCAAATCTGTTATGTCTCGCAAAAATGGTAATCCTGGGATTGGAAGGTATGGCATAACTAGCATCTGGGATTAAAAATCCGGGTGTTGACAGGGGCGAAATTTCCCCCGGAAAATCCGAGTTTGGGGCGGAGATTTACCCTAGCCGGATAATCCGGACATCACTTGGGCCTGATAATCTGTCCCTCGACTTCACCAACGGCCAAGTTTGGATAGGGGGTATAAAATCCCCAATCACCCCTCCTGTCAGATCTCTTGATTCATTCGAAAAAGTACTAGCCTGTTGAAAACGCTCTCATTCAAGGTCTCCCACTTCAACCACCCGAAGGCTCTGATCTTTGGGGAACTGAAGGTGGAGATTTCATTCATCGACATCACGAATCAAGCGCATTGTAACACCCCAGCATTAGAGCTTAGAAATAAGCTGAACACAGGTGTGTGCATTGCATTCATGCCTAGAAAATCTGGATAATTTTCGCGCTTTTAAATAAAACTTGTCAAAGTGATTGAAGCTTATCTTAACTTGATGGAACTGAAGTAGATCATCAAGTTGACTGCGATAAGTTTCAATATGACCTTTGCTAAAACCTTATCTTTGTGGAATATAATTTGATCTAAGGGTAGATCAAATGTAATAAAACTAAGTCACAACACACTACTTAATAAGGAGTACTTGATCTCCTAGAGATCATTACATGGTATTCCAAACAACAACTTAAGGATGAATAGTTAATCTTCTAAAAATGATATCAAGGTATTACCTACAACAAACCCTGAATACCAAGTTAAGTATATAACTTAGTAAACAAACCCCATAACAAATCTTGATACACCTGCTTGTCATAGTTATTCCTACCATGAGTATCATGGTAGTTCTTAAATATTAACTCTTACCACAAGAAGAGAGAAAATAGAAGTCAAGCCAAGACCATCCAGCACATACTATTAATATGATATTAAGAGGTGACCTATTTAACCAAGTCCTAGTATCAAGTGATCATCAGTGTTGAGTAACCAATTCTTGACCTAGAACGTATTAGATTCTAGCTTTGAACTATTATGTTGGCCTTCTAACGATCTTAAGTAAGTTAATAAGAAGAAGGAACTAGATATGGTTGAGTGTATCATCATCAATGGAATGCGATCCTTAGTGGAGACCAAACCATCTGATGTTGGAGGAGTTAACTCACTCATGAGTTAACTAGAAGAAGTATCTAAACCTAAGAATTAGCCAATACTTGAGAAGTAATACGAAAGCTAATAGTGTTAGAATATCAACTAATAACCTTGTTAAGCCAAGTAGGTATAAACCCCAAAGTAAGTTTTCTTAACAAGGTAAGCCTATAGAGAGACCAGTACAAGTCTACTACTTAGTTGATGATAGATCTTGATCAGAAAATTAGAAGCCTAAGCTTTGCTTGATCAAAGGTTGGTGGTCATTATTCTTAGGTCACTTGAGAATAGATGACTAGATGATGAAGAAGAGTTATGAGTATACCAAATTAGGCAAAACCTTAGTTATTGAATCATCTAGCTTGATCCTGAGAAGTCAAGCTAGAGTGTGATGAAGTATATAACATGAGTTGTATGGAGTAGTTGAAGGCATAGTAGTTTAACCAAGCTAATGCAAGAACAAACTTGTATTATGGGAGTAGTACCATATCTATTCTAGAGGATTGTTATCACATGTGTTATGGAGAGAAGTGTGATCTGGAAGCCTTAGAAGTAGATGCATGGTAAATATGAAGGAGTTTATGGAATGAAGTTAGTACTAACTACTTTGATGGATTCATCAAGGGTAGTATAACAATGGAAGTTATATAGATACTAGGATAAGAATGAAGGAGTAAGGTTGAAGTGGCATGACCATGTCATCATATGATGATGGATATGGTGGAGTCAGATGATTGTCTTATTCCAGAAGATGTGATCTTTCTGAATAAGATAAGAGAGATGTATAGAGTATATTTAGGAAAGGAATTCCTTATCTCAAGATAAGCCTAGTGAGGTATTAAGGTAAGTATTCTTTAGAAACTTTTAATCAACGGTATATCAAGCCATGACAAGACCCATGTCTACCTCATTATTCAAAACCCTAGAATCAAATGGATAGTGGAACCATTTCCTATTCCTAGGTAACCTTGAACAATACCTCTTGGACAATTGAAGTTTCCAAGAGATAATTAGAGAACTAGATGAGTGTTTATGGATGAAAACCTTGTCTGCTTTATTATCTTAAACCCTAATAGAAACTTAGTCTCATAAACCATCAAGATCACATTAGGAAAGTAATCTTTGTAGCTCACTCTAAGTTGAGATATTACCATGGACACAGAACATGATGGCAATGTCTTAGCTCTTAATATTCATCCATAACCATAATAGATATGAGTCTATTATTAAACCTTTCCAAAACTCATGTCCATTATTCAGAAATGAACATTTTCATTTCCTCATTGATTATGGATATTCAAGCATAATGACTTAACCAAGATTGTTTTATGATAATTCTAAGCTCTACAAACCAAGTAGAATTGGATTTGGCAAATCACCAAATATGGCGGACCATGAAACCTATATCACCCCATTATGAACCACAAAGATTAATACCTTATAATGTATATAGATAAATCCTTTATGAGGATAAGTAGGAACAAGATTCTATATACATCAATAAACATCTCAAACTAGTACCATTAAGATTATCAAGTGAAAACAGAATCATTTCTATGAAAACTTATTATAATAAACCAATTCCTTAAACCCTAATCCCTATTAATATTTCCTAATGAAAAGGGTTTTTATACAATTATGAATATTTTTATTACACAATAATAAATGAAGAGGAGATGATTACAAATTCTTCAAATAATAATATTTATGACTTACAAAGTTTCTACACATTTTAAACTCTTGTGGAATTCATATTTGAAATGGTTTGTAAAAATACAAAAAAACAAAAATAGAAATGGAAAAGAAAAAGGAGTAAGCTAGCCCCGCAGCCCACGGCCCTTACTTTATTCCTAGCATGCGAGCAGCAGAAACTAAAAACTGCTCACTTTGCAAAAGCCCAGCACCAGCCCGGTTCGTCCATCTCTCTCTAACTGACATGTGGGACCAGAGGAGGATTGCGGGTTGAGACAAAGATTACAGTAGAGGGTTTTCTGCAAAAGAGTCGCACCGTCGTCTTCCTCCAGCTGGAAGCAGCTCGCTGGTGATGCCGACATCGTCCGCCGTCACCGCACCACGATTCGTGCAGCCGCCGACGTCACTGTGGAGGATAAGAACGCCACCGCAACACCGAGCTCGTCCTCATCCACATTCTTCCCCTCTCGTGCTCGCTCTTCCTTTTTCCCCTTTAACCCGAAAACCTAGCCTCGCCGAGGCCGCTCGTAGACATCGCTCCCGAGCTCACCTTGACTAACTGAGACCACGATGATGACCGCCTGGCTCTTCTCGTTCTTTTGCCCCCAACAGAACTAGCCATGGAGGTCCTAGGCACTGCAATTGAAACCATCGTGCCCAACGTCGGTTGCAGTCACTGCCAACGATTTCGGCCGCGCCTCGTCTCGCCATCAAGCTCATCATGCTCCCGATGAGTTTCTCGTTCGTGTGGTGCTCGCTGATTCGCCACCCGCTCATTGTAGCCACCTGTCTGTGGGAGTTCCGGCCGCACCGCCGTGGGAGCTCGTCGCCAACGAGGTTCTGGTGACCAAAAACAAGCGTAGCTAGTACCCTTAGATTCGCCTCGCTCTCCTATTTTGAACCACCCCAACCAAGCCTGCCAAAAACCTCCCAATCGTCGTCGTTGTTCGTTGTCCGACCGTCTCCGGCGAGGTGACGTCACCATGACGACAACTCCACATCACCCTCTGCCACGTAGTGGGTTTGACTGGTCCACGCCCACGTGGCTACTGACGTGGTCAATGGCCCACGGGTCAGTGTGTGTGGCTAGAATAGGTCTCGGTATAAAAAAGGTATTATCTATTTAGTAAATAAGTAAATCAATATAAATTTAGATATAAATATTTTCCAGAAATTTAAGAAAAAGATTAAATCTTAGAAATTGAATATCTTTTGTTTTATAATTCAGAAAAATGTATATAATATATCAAAATGCCTAGCAAAATAAAATATATAATTTAAAATTTATTAACAAACATTATTGTGTTAAATATTTAAATAATTCTAATTTAATAAAGATTTCATAAGTAATAATACTTTGAAAATTCTTATTTTAATATTGGTAAATGAGAAAAATATGAATAGTATACCAAAATTCTTAGAAAAAAAAATCTACATTAACAAACTTGTTTCATAGATTTTTGGTATTACTTAGATAAATATTATTATTTATTAATTATTTATAAAGTGATAAAACTTATAAAAATCATAGTTTAATATTTGAAAATCACACAAATACATATAATATACCAAAATGATCACAAAAATAAATTCTACACATTAAAAATATTATCTTTCTTAATTGAAGTCAAATAAAAGGTAAAGCTCTAATAAATCTTATTTCAACTCTTTTCTTTTATCTTAATTCATTAAAAATATATAAATATTTACTATTGCCTTTAGCATTATTTGTTTAAAGTTTAAAAATGTAATAACAAGTTCAATTGATGTTTGAGTGAAGTTAACATAGGTCTAACCATTTTAAAATGTATTTACTAAAACTTTCATCTCAAATTAAGTGTATCTTAATTTTCCTAAAAAGATTTTATCAATAATAAACTCAACAAGAATAGTATATTGTTTATCAAAAGGAGTCTATTCACTTATAAAATATAAGCATTAATAAGAAAGTAATTCTACTCACTTATAACACCACCTCATTCAAGTAATAATACTTAAATTCTAACTTTGTGGAATGTTAAGAAGGCAACCATCTACAATGGGGCGCCTTGTTCAAAACATGTAAATCTCCACCACTTATGCTATGATTGTTTAATGTAGTAATGTTTTCCTCTTTAATAATCTTAGCTAATAAGAAAACCTTAAAGTGTTAGCCTTAAGTTTAAATACTTTTTACTTTGTAAAGTAATATTTTCCTCAAAGGCTATTCTTTTAAGAAACATTAAAAGTGATCCTTGAACACTTCTTTAAAAGATCTAATTGATTCTTAATCTTGTTTAAGAAATATGTTAGATACCATGACCCATTTGAGTGCTTTAGTATTGCATACTATTTGTTGTATTTACATATTGTTTCACACACTTTCATAAGCCTTAATAAGAAGCACAAGTGTGAAACTGGTATAAAAGTGCAACACATTCCTAAAAATTCATCACAAACTCCAAACCCTAGATCAGATACGACTATTCTGGGGATTTGCATTTATCAAATTGCATTACATTACTTATGCATTGTTGCATCTTGCTTCTTTAAACATTAGTCTTTACCGGACCAATGATGCTATTTACAGAATTTGGATCTTTTGTTGTTTTGAAGTCCGTGAGTGCATAATCTTGCAATCACAAAAGGCAAGTTCACAACTTGCTCATGTCCTTTGATTATTTTCTATGCTTGTAACTCAACTATGTCATCACCTACATTTCAAAAAGGTCGAAAACACTATTTTCACAATTAACTGGAAATATCGGTTACTGATCCAGGGTGATCAGCTAATCTATTATAACTGGCAATGGAAACGCCATTGTACATTAATGTATCATCTAGGACTTAACAACCAATGTCGCTAGTGATTCTAGCACCGTATATTACGCGTCAACCATGAGATTTGGAATGGGACGGAGAAGTCAGTTGTATCTTCTTCCTTTCGCATGGATGGATGACCTTATCGTGAGGCTGTTGATTTCTCGTGGAGTTCCAGAGAATCCAGCACATGGGCGGGACCCCTTAGTTCCCCGCGAGCTAGGTGTCTAGATTATCTGTGCATAGCTGTCTGGGTCAGAGTTCACCATAGCTGATGGTGACCACCAGACAAAGCTGCTTACAGAATCCTCGAGAGGCTACCCAAAGAGTAACTGTGGTAGTCTGTCTTGGGGGATCGTGTCTTCATGAGGGGTCGCAGAGACGGCAGTGATTGGCTTGGATCTTAGACTGGGCCCCACACCAAGGAAGTGTGGACGAGAATGCAACTCGTATGTGCAACAAACCTAAGGTCTCTGTGGGAAAAGTGACACACCTCTGCAAAGTGTAAGAATTGTGACATGTTACTCCCTGTTCCGGGAAGGAGCTACGAACGCGGCAGGAAAGGAACCCCATGAAGGTTCTGGTCAACCTGTGAAGGCTGTCAGACATAGTTTTCAGAATAAAAGCAATCTTTGAAGAAATGTTTACGAAAACCTGCATTGCCTATGACCTATGGTCTGTGGCTGTAGAGATAGTGCATCATACACCCCTTTTTAGTGAACTTGCTGACTACACTCGTACTCAACCATACCTTCTTAACCCTTGCTAGGTTTTAAGCTGTTGAAGACGATGTCAACATCAATTTCAACTCAAGAAACCATCATTGACAGCTCAAGTTGATCAACAGAGTCAATGAAGTCAACATATACACCAACCGAAGTGAAGACAAAGTTCTTAAGTAGATAGGAGTAAATACTCTAGCCATAACACCTACTTCTGTAGAGCATTGCACTAGCAGCAATTACAAACCAATTAGTTTAGATACTAGTCGTAGTTACTATATAGTTCTTAGTTATTATTTCTAGTTCTTCTTTGTAAGAAGTTCTTTCTATCTCTTCAACCTAGAGTGTTCTCTGGATCTTTTGTAAAGAGTCGAGTTGTAATCTATAGTCATGTCTTGGACCTGTTGTGTTTCTGTTATACCACTCTGAGGGATGTAATACTAGTGAACGGTGTTTCATTGGTGTTATGTCAACGACTATAGTGTACTACATCATGCAGTGGTATGCTGGGTCACCGCAGCTGGTATCAGAGCATATGCTTTGACCTTAGGACTAAAACCCTTTTAGGAATATCTGTAGGTTGGATAGTGACTATAGGAGCCATCTTATCTAAACCAAGATTTGTGATGGGTATCCACTTGAGGATAAACCTTGTCACACTTAAGTTGGATGTTCTTATCATCTTTCTTAAGGATTAGTTATATGTCTTATCTAGAGAAATGCCATTTTAGTATAGTTGTAAATAGGTATAACATTACTAAGATATCTTAAGTAAGATAAATATCAAAGAAGACTACGACCAAGATTAGGGTATCATGTGGAGTAGTATTAGTGATGGAGTTTATATTTAGAATTCCTGTAATTTAGAAGAATCTTACCATTAGTTGATATCACTATACCATACAAGGTAGACCATTAGAGTATGTATTGATACAATTGGAAGTAAATCATGTGGCATTCACTTGAGAATTCCATGTGATGGAGTAGAATTTTGTGAAGAATCATTAATAGTAAGCTAAGAAGAAGAGTCATCATGGTGAGATTAGCTCTTCAATCCTGATGACTAGGTAAATCTTAACAAGTTCATGGTGAGATTAGCTCCAAGACCATGATAAGTTTGTAATTAGGACAAGTACTTAGTAACAAGTCTTGCAATAATAGTAATTAAATAACAGTGTAGGTCTATGATATAATTCATGGGTATCATAACATTACGATGATTTTTGGATTAAAGTAGTAACTACAATTTTGTTAGTAGTTTTAAGAGATTATGTGAGGATAGTTTACGATAAATGGAAGATTGGTAGTCTTTAGTAGTCCCGAAAGAAAGGTAAGAGGTTAGTCAGAACCAAAGTGAGACCACTTTGCTAAAAAAAATATCCTGTTGCAATTGAGCAATTTGGGTAGATATTGAGACAAAGAGTAGTTTAACCCCTAAGTGCTAAGTATCACGAAGTGAACCTATATTAGGAGGTGTCATATACTACACAACTAAGCCTGAATTCTAGAGGTATTATACTCAACTATTATATTACAGGTTTAGAATGATGTGTGTTATATGTACCACATTTGGATTTCTTGGTTTTTCTTGGATCTTCTTGATTGACTAGATCTGTGCATGAAGTTTGACTTGATGTGAAAATGCGTGTTGTATCATCAAGTTATGACTTGGTGTGATAGACCTAGATAGAAAAGGGAATTCGTGTAAGGGAGTGATGAGTTCCGAAGATAAACATGAAGACTTGCACGAAGAAGGAAGCTGAATATAAGGAGTATCAACACTATTTTGAAGGATGGACCAATCCCAACTCATTATGAGCTGGCAATAAGAAGGATTATTAGTGCAGAAAAGGTGTGGAGCAACATGAAGGAATGAACTTGAGTTCACTTAAGATAGGTGATGTTGCTCAAAAGCTAATGAAGTAGTTATCCCAAGATCATGGAAGTATCATGAATTAGTGCAAAGAAGAAGTCTTGGAACAAAAGTGGTATTCAAGTTCTGACAACTCAGAGAGAATGCCAATTAGAAGTCAAAAAACCGTAGGGTAATCCATACACCTAGGAGGATCTGCAGCTGGTATCCGTAGCTGGTATCCTAGCGGTTTAGCTGATTAGATCATCTGGGTATGATTTAAAGAGCATAAAACTTGGCCTAAGTTAAGAAAGACATAAAGATGTTTAAAATTAAAAGCGAATGACTTTCGAGACGTTTTTGTGACATTGGATTTACCGGTGAGAAAGAATGTCTAAGAAGATAAAAGTAAGGCAAGTAACGTTGGAAGATTCATTTTGGAGATCCACAATTGTGTGGGTGTACCACGAATTCTTTCGTGAGGCCCTATAGAGGTAAAATATAAGCTAGACAGAGACCAATATCCTTACTATCGAGTTAAAGGGTATTATACATGAAGTTTAGAGACCATTAGGAAACCCCAAGGGGGAGAGTAAACAATAAACACTGAAGTGTTGTTGTTTAACTTCATGAATAAAGGTTGGAGAAGAAGTATAAAGCAATAATGAGGTTAAGCCTTATTATCATAAGGTTATAAGAAGCCATCATTATAAAGTATTTCCAAGAGTATGTCCGGATGAAAGATCGAAGGAGATATAATAGATTAAACCTAGTGGACTAGTTATAAAGGGGAAATAGCTGGTAAGTTGTCCTTAAGAAGGAGTAGAGCCTACTAAAATAGTTTAGTCTATAGTAGTAGAAAAACCTTATTGGAATGGACAAAATGTGTCCGTAACCAATTCTAAGTTGGAGTGTAAGGACATAAGCCCAAAGAGATATGGTAAAAGAAACTAAATGGTAAGTTAGAAAGGACAGTGGATATTGTCGGAATGAAGAGGATTCAAGGAAAAATATCTAGATACGGGATACCACAATTATTCCCAATTGTGATCATGATATAATTTGAGAAATGGCGTGATCAATACAAGTCAACTCCTCATTCGAAAACATAAGAGAGTACGAACTTCGGGGACAAAGTTTATTTTAAGGGGGAGAGTCTGTAACACCCCAACATTAGAGCTTAGAAATAAGTTGAACATAGGTGTGTGCATTGCATTCATGCATAGAAAATCCAGATAATTTTCGCGCTTTTAAATAAAACTTGTCAAAATGGTTGAAGCTTCTCTTAACTTGGTGGAACTGAAGTAGATCATCAAGTTGACTGCGATAAGTTTCAATATGCCCTTTGCTAAAACCTTATCTTTGGGGAATATAATTTGATCTAAGGGTAGATCAAATGTAATAAAACTAAGTCACAACACACTACTTAATAAGGAGTACTTGATCTTCTAGAGATCATTACATGATATTCCAAACAACAACTTAAGGATGAATAGTTAATCTTCTAAAGATGATATCAAGGTATTACCTACAACAAACCCTGAATACCAAGTTAAGTATATCACTTAGTAAACAAACCCCATAACAAATCTTGATACACCTGCTTGTCATAGTTATTCCTACCATGAGTATCATGGTAGTTCTTAAATATTAACTCTTACCATAAGAAGAGAGAAAATGGAAGTCAGGCCAAGACTATCCAACACATACTCTTACTATGATATTAAGAGGTGACATTCCTATTTAACCAAGTCGTAACACCCCAAATCTTTAATCAAGGTTATCAAGTTCTAATCACCCAAATTTAGGGTTAACAAAACTTTTATTAAGAAAATGAACATGAATGCATGTGTGTGTTGCATTAGTATAGAATTGATTGAATATGCCATGTTTGATTGTTCTAAATGATATGAAATGGTTTAAAGGTGAATGCCACATCATCTAGACCATTTACAAGCAAAATCCAAAGAGAAAGAAATCAAATAAGAATAAATAATGCATATGGTCATTTTGACAAAACTAAACCACTAGGCCACTTTAGGTGTTCCTAGGAGAAGATTGCCAATAGAAACAATTCTATTTATTTTCCCCCTTGCTAGACCAAGTAAAGGTGTATCAGGGTCCACTTTACAAACTTACAAAAACATCTAGCAAATCAATTTAAAGGACATTTAAAAATTGAATCCAATTCATATGTGAAGATCACACTTTTTCAAAAACACATCAAATGAATTCACCTTGACCTATCCAAGAAAACCTATTCTCTCAAGCTTAATACAAGATCACTCAAAAAGTTTGAATCAAAAATTCAAAAATGATTTTCATGCGGCCATTTCATCAAACTCCTGGAAGGCACAGAATAAACACTAGACTAGCTGCACTATTTGGTACAGTGATCATCGACCATTTGGTCTCCAGTTTAACCCATTGTCCCCTTTAAGCCTAACCCAACCCTAGACCAGCTCCCCCTTAGCCGCTGGCATAGTGGAGCGCCGCCCGTTCTTGGTCATCATCGTCTGACAGTGGGCAGCACGCCAGGAGCCATGCCAGCCCCGCCCAAGACGCACACTAGACACGCGAGCTCCTACCACCACCCCCTGTCCAGCCCACGACCACAGCCGAGCCGTGGACCACACTAGCACCGCCGTGCACCCCCTCTCTGTGCCGTGTCCAGAGTGCGCCAGTGAGCCGCGCCCGACCAGCTCGCATGTGCCGCGCCTTGACCTCCCCTCGTGTGCACAGACCCGCCATGATCACAGCACCCCGGCAGACACCCCCGTTCGCCGCCACGTGACCCGTAGCTCCCGTGCGCCGCCGCAAACACCACTGCCTCCGCCCAGAGCGCCGCACGCTCCCGACCGTTCCACACCAGCCCACACCTCGCCTTTAATCTAGCAACAACCGCAATGAGACACCGCATCGTCCACCTACCCTAGCCATGCCCTTAGCTCTCTGTGCCGCCCTCACCGGAGACGTCAGCCCGCACCGCTCGGCCCCCTCGTTGAGCTATAAAAGGAGGCCACCCCAGCCTCCATTCCTCACACCACTCGACTCCACACTCACCACTAAGCCTCCCACACCCCTTCCCGGAGCAAGGCGAGCACCACCGTGCCGAAATTGCACCGGAGTCCGCCGCTGCTGGAGGAGAAGGGTGCCGTCGATTGCGACCACCCCAAGCCACGCCATGACCACGCCTCACCTCGCCGTCGTCTACCACGCCGTTTGCCCCCGTATCTGAGCCTAGATGGAGCCCAGGTGAGCCCCGATAGACCCCCACCGCCAGGTTAGGGTTCAGACCTCGCCGGAGTTGTTCGTCGTCAGCGACGACCCTCGGCCGTTGGATTACATTTAGATCGTAGGGCTCTGGTTGAAAGATACCGGTTCGCGTTAGATAAGTCACTGACCAGTGGACCCCCTCTACCAGCCGCGTGCTATGTTGCGCTGTGCAGTTGGGCCGGACCGTTAGCTTTCCCGCGCTGGCCCAAAAATTTAAATAAGTGGTTTTCCATTTTTGTTGAAATCATATTCTGTCCACTTATTCAAAAATCAATTCAGAGAGTTTCACTTAACCAAATGGCATGATTCAAATTTTGTTAGAAAGATAATTAAAATATCTATCAAAGCCCGTTGGATTTAAATCATTTCGAGTTAGAGATAATCTATAGCAAAAATAACAAAACAGAGACTTATGCGACTTCAAACATTTTTCAAAAATCAACCATAATAGCTTTTGAGTTGATTCAAACTCTCAAAAATCACATTCGATAATACCTATCTGAATATGTAATAATATTTAGGTTTGCATGCAGTGACTTTGGACTAGTACCAAAATAATGCTATATAGGTATTTCTAGTCACTTTAAATCATTTAAATTATATCCTTAAACTTTATAAAATGTGATCAACCCTTTAAATCACATTCCCATATATTATAATATGTGGTGATGACATGTGTCCACATGATCCCATATTCCATTTGGAGAATATTAAATCTTAATTAAATTCAATGAGTAGAAATTACTTTTCTCAAATAAAATAATTGAAACTAGTGCTTTAAGGCATGTGATGATTGTGATGATGCTAGATCATCAAGTGTGTGCCTTAGTGTGCTAAATAGACTTAGTTAAGTATATTTTGGTGATTGTGTACCCCGTATTCATTTATAGACGATAGTACCGACCAAGTCTATGAGGAGGAGTTCTACCTCGAAGAAGACGAAGAAAACTTCAATCACTTCACCAATCAAGGCAAGCTATCATTGGCAAGCTAATACTTGCAAGCCAGATGCAATTTAACCTAAGCAAGATGCATTTAGGCATGCTTGGTTATACATTTTGATTAATACCCATCCCAAGCTTTACTTGCAAGCTTTACTTTTGCTTTACCAAAGTTCTTTACTTTTAGTTAATGCTTGGTGAGATTTTGGAAAAATAGTATAGATAGCATAAAGAGTATAAAACTAGGCCTATACTAGATGCCATTCTATGGCATGATATTGAGATAAGCATCCCTCATTAGTGAACACTCTTAACTTAGTGGCTAGTGCTAAACCAAAAACTTGATCACTTTAGATGGGAATACTTGGTGAAAATGATTATGAAAACCTTAGAATGATGAGTCATTCTATTGAAATGTTTTGATATGTGTTGACAAACACAAATGGGTTTGATGATGAAAATGTTGAGGCATGAGCCTTAGCCCTTTATAAAAACTGATGGTTGGGTTCGGATGCGATACCATTCCAATTTTACCGTACAACCATAATACCTGAATTGGGTAAGGCTTAGCCAGAAGTTTATATGCATTAGTATGGGTTCCCTCGCGGAGGAGGTTCAAGTTGAGGCTACCTATTGATGATGTCCACCTATACAGTGCCCAGGATGGCAGATGGCCATGGCTGGGAGGCCAAGCTCATAGGAGAGGTGCTTATACTAGAGTGTGTAAAGGAAAGGTTATGATTGATTATCTGCATACTAATAATGATGATTCAGGGTTATCCCTGATGGATGTATCGAATTTTGTGGTGAAAGTGTACCACCTCTGCAAACTGTCAAACTATTCGAATAGCCGCGTCCGCGGTCATGGACAGTTGGAGTGGCCATACTGTTCCGTCCTCAGATGTTTTCCAAAATGACTTGTGAAGTGAACTATGAATTTGACTTGACCACAACAGGGTTGTGACTATGAAAACTAAGTTCCCACTTAGGTGATTTAGAACATTAATTTAGCTTTCTTTGCTTCTGAACTCAGTTTAGATAAATCTGGCTTTTTGCAAATAAAACTTAGAGCTTAGCATTCCTACTAGAACTACCTTACTTGTTAGTGATAGTTTGCGAGTACTTAAAGAGTACTCATGGCTTTGTCCCTGGATATTCCCGTGGCCAGACTATGAGGAGGAATATCAGGAAGATGGACTACAGGACGGCTACGACAACTAGGATCATCTCCCGTCGTCAGCCTTGCATATGACACTGAAGATGGAGCCCACTGCTATGCTTATTATTGTGCTGCTTGTTTGTATTAAGACTGGATCATGAGATCGTTTATTTGTGTAAGACCTTATTATGGTTTGTAACGGATGATGTACTGTGATATCCAATCTGTTATGTCTCGCAAAAATGGTAATCCTGGGATTGTGATGTATGGCATAATAGGCATCTGGGATTAAAAATCTGGGTGTTGACAAGTTGGTATCAGAGCCATCCTAACCATAGGAGACCCTAGTTAGAATGGACGTCCGAAAAAAACTTAGTTTCAAAACAAAAGAAGTGAGTATTTATGAAAACCTATTCCCACTCTTATCCTTGATTCTTTCAAAAAAAAATCATGTTCCTCAAAATTCTTACATTACGACATAAATTTGACACACTTGATCACCTCACTAACTTACTCATCCTAAATTCTTATAGATGGAAGTTCAGTATTGCAAGTTCTACCAGTTGGGCAATGGAGGCCAACGGATCTTTGAGAGGGATCTTGATGCACTGTTAGAGTACCTTGAGCGCCCGCATCGGGAATTCTTCGGAGCTCAACTCAAGGATTTTCCAGGAGGATATCTACAATGGCTGATAGTTGCAGATCTTCGAGGCAAGATGGAAGCACCCCTTTCCGAGAAGATTCAATTCACCGTGAGAGAGAACAACTGGCTAGATGGATTAGCCAGGACTATGCATGAAGCTCTTGCCTGTCTGTGAGGCAAAACGTCAACTTGATCCAGGGAACTCGCTTTGCTCATTACGCAAGGCGTGATTGTATGGGAATGCCATTGGAGATGCCAAGTCACCCGGAGATGAAGCGCCAAGTGGAGAATCTTGACTTCCTACTGTATGATAGGCAGAAGGAATTGGGTGATGCTCGAGCCTACGCCAACCACAACCTTGCCATTGTTGCCACGAAGGTCCATACTTTCGCCATGCTCGTCAAGGATCGCCAATCACTTCGTCGTCAACGCGAGAAGAAGGATCGCACCATTGCTCGTCTTGACAAGAAGGTGGCTGCTCTCGAGAAGACGTCTAGGAACAAGAAGCTCAGATTGTAGCAAAAGAAGAAGAGGAAGAAGGTGAAGACATCCAGGGAGATATTCACTCATACCTTAGTGATGACAATGACTACCTGGAGGATGATGCCATGGATTTCTACACCGATGATGATGACTCCGACTTCATTGATGATGAGTAGATGCACTTGATCACTACCGTAGGAAGGCGTTGTATCGGTCCCACTTCATCTTAGCTTCACAGAATGGTTCTTAAAACCATATGTTTGCCTTTTGTGTTGTGGTGTGTGTTTGTATGGTGTGCTTGAATGAATGAATGAATGAATGAATGAGAAGAAGTTAGTTGCCAAATCTGAGTTCAAACTCAAAGTTTTAGCTTTGAAAACAAAACCATGAACCTTAGAACTTTCCCTCTTACCCCTTTATCTATCTCAATCTTCAGATGACTCGTGGAAACCAAGGAGGAAGTAGCTCATCGCAGGACCCGATGATGCAGATGCTAGTTTCCAACCGTGAAGCTAGTAGAGCTGAGCGCCAAGCCAACCTAGCCACCCTGCAACAGATAGCTCTAATGGCCCACAATAATCAAGGCCATTGAAATTAGGATCATCATGGATCCAAGCTCAAGAATTTTTAGAATACTAATCCCCCTATCTTTAGCAAATCTGAAGACCTGTTAGATGCTGATAACTGGCTGCAAACCATGGAGAATAACTTAGAAGTTGCAGGAGTTGACACCAACGAGAAGGTACTGTTTGCCACCCACTATCTGGCAGGAGATGAAAGAGCCTGGTGGAATAGCACTCGTACTATGAACCATGGTCAGATCATGACTTGGGAAGCTTTCAAGATCAAGTTCAGTCGCACCCATGTGCCGCAAGGTTTAGTCACCAGAATGAGAGATGAGTTCAGGGAACTGAAGCAAGGAAGGATGACGGTAGTTGAATACCGTGACAAATTTCTGTCCCTCGCTAGATATGCCCCTGATGAGATCAACATTGAAGCCAAGAAGAAAGAAAGATTCCTGAACGGACTGCGTGATGAGATGCAGAGTGTGTTAGTCAACATCCATTTTGAAGATCTCGAAGAGCTAGTCGACTCTGCCATCCAGATGGAAGGGAAGATAAACCAAGCCAATGAAAACCGCAAGCGCAGAATGATGCACCAGACTAGATCCCACAATACCCAGAAGTATCGCCCCAACCCGTCTGCAGGATATGCTCCAAGGTACAATAGACCCCCGATGAACCGTCCTAGCTACCCCAACCATAGCAGAGGAAACGTGAAGTACGGAGGAAACCACAACAACAACCCCGGCAACTCCAACAACTTCAACCGTGCACCGCCAAAGTCCAATAACAACAACAACAACAACAACAACAACAATACTTCCCCGAGGACTGGAAGCAATGTCGTGCCTGTTGTAGCCAAAGACAAGTCCCAGATCACTTGCTTTGAATGTGGAGTCAAGGGTCACTACTCCAACGAGTGTCCCAAGAAGCTTGCAGCCCCCACCAATGTGAATGCCCAGCTCAGCAGCAACGCCGTGTTCAGCCTGGAAGAAGGTTTGCCCCAGGGAATTCTCTCAACCGCAATGGCCGTCTGTTCCACATGAATGCTGAAGAAGCTCAGGAAGCGCCCGATGTCGTGCTGGGTATGTTTTCTGTTAACTCAGTACTTGCAAGAGTGTTGTTTGATTCTAGAGCATCGCACTTGTTTGTTATAGAAGAATTTGCATGCACTAGTAAGATTCAACCACCAAAATTGAAGCATGTTATGATAGTTCAAATACCTGGTTCAACCACCAAAGCTAGAAAAATTTGCAAGGCTATACCTATCAGAATCCCTGGGATAGATTTTTATGCCAATCTAATAGTACTTGGAACCAAAGGTTTGGAAGTATTACTAGGAATGGATTGGATGTCGAAACATAAAGGATTGATCGATTGCACCAAGAAAGCCATAACCATGACCAGTAGCTCTGGGGTATCAGTAGAGCATGTATCTGAGACCTTGCCCCGTCAGTTCAAATGCAACAAGAGTCTAGCCCTACCCACCATAGACCAAGTCAGAGTAGTCTCTGAATACCCCGACATATTCCCATATGAATTGCCCAGTATGCGCACAGATCGGGATATCGAGTTCATTATTGAACTAATTCCTAGAACTGGACCCATAGCTCAGAGACCTTATAGTATGAACCCATCTGAATTAGTGGAGCTGAAGAAACAACTTGATGCTATGCTGGAGAAAGGTATGATTCAACCAAGCGCGTCGCCATGGAGATCGCCTGTTTTGTTTGTGGATAAGAAAGATGGAGGTAACCTTTTGTGTACGGATTACCGGAAGCTGAATGATGTCACCATCAAGAACAAGTACCCACTGCCCAAGATAGAGGATCTGTTTGATCAGTTGACTGGTGCCAGAGTGTTTTCTAAGATTGATCTTAGAATTGGTTATCATCAACTCAAGATTCGTGCAACGGATATTCCAATGACCGCCTTTACCACCAGATATGGATTGTATGAGTATACGGTCATGTCTTTTAGATTAACCAATGCCCCCGCTTATTTCATGAATCTCATGAATAAGATTTTTATGAACTTTCTATATAAGTTTGTCGTTGTGTTTATCGGCGATATTCTTATCTATTCCAAGTCAGAAGAAGACCATGAGAAAAACCTAAGAACCATCCTTGAAACCCTTAGAGAGCATCAGTTGTATGCCAAGTTCAGCAAATGTGAGTTTTGGCTAAAAGAAGTAGGATTCCTCAGACATATTGTATCAGCAGGAGGAGTCGCTGTTGATCCCGCCAAGATCAAAGATGTTGAAGAATGGGAAGCCCCAACCACTCAAACCTAAGTCCATGCATTTCTCGGATTAGCGGGATATTACCGCAAGTTTGTGGAAGGATTTTCGAGCATCACAAGACCGATGACCCAATTGTTGAAGAAAGATAAGAAGTTTGAATGGACCGACAAATGTGAAGCAAGTTTTTAAGAGCTCAAGAAGAGATTGATTTCAGCCCCAATCTTGATTATGCCAGATATCAAGAAGCCTTTTGATGTGAATTGTGATGCATCCAAGATTGGTCTCGGATGTGTGTTGATGCAAGAAGGCAAAGTCATGGCATATTTGTCAAGACAACTGAAGCAGCATGAGCAAAACTACCCTACCCATGATCTTGAACTAGCAGCAGTAGTTTTAGCGTTGAAGACATGGCGTCATTACCTGATGGGTAACCGCTGTGAGATTTATTCAGATCACAAGAGCCTAAAGTATATTTTCACCCAGAAGGAGCTGAATATGAGGCAAAGGAGATGGATAGAGTTAATCAAGGATTATGACCTTGACATTCACTATCACCCCGGCAAAGCCAATGTGGTAGCGGATGCTCTTAGAACATTGTCATGTAGATTAAACACCATGATCAAAGAAGCCCAGCCAAGTTTGCATGAGGAGTTGGAGCAGTTTAGGACTGAGCTAGTTAGCAAAGGATTTTTAGCTAAAATTAAACTTTAACCCACTTTGATTAGTCAAATCAAGGAAGCACAGAAGGGAAATGCAATTATCGACGGAATCAAACATTGTATTGGTACAGGAAAGGTACATGGATTCACCGAAGATGAAGAAGGAGTTTTGTGGTACAAAGGACGTATCTATGTGCCAGCAGATTCGGAGTTGAAGCAAGTTATCATGCAAGAAGCTCATGATACTCTTTATTCTATCCACCCCGGAGGAACGAAGATGTATTAGGATTTGAAGGAGCAATTTTGGTGGCACAAGATGAAGAGAGAAATCGGAAGCTACATAGCCAAGTGTGATATCTATTAGAGAGTCAAAGCGAAACATCAGAGACCCACAGGACTATTGCAACCATTGCAGATTCCGGAATGGAAATGGGATTCCGTCAGAATGGACTTTATCACCGGTTTGCCTACTTCTAGTAGGGGAAATGACTAAATCTTGGTCATAGTTGATAGACTGTCTAAGGTAGCCATTTTATACCTGTTAAGACAACCTACCAGAGTTCGAAGCTAGCAGAGTTGTACATTGCTAGAATTGTCAGTTTGCATGGAACCCCCAAGACCATATCATCGGATCGAGGAACCCAATTTACCTCGAGATTTTGGTAGAAAGTCCAGGAAGGATTAGGGACCAAGTTGAATTTTAGCACAGCTTATCACCCGCAGACCGATGGACAGACTGAAAGAGTCAACCAGATCTTAGAAGATATGTTGAGAGCTTGTGTGTTAGAGTATGGATCAAAATGGGAAGATTGCCTGCCTTTCACAGAATTCTCATACAACAACAGTTATCAAGCCAGTTTGCAAATGGCCCCATTTGAATTTCTATATGGAAGAAAGTGTCGTACCCCCTGAATTGGTCGCAAGTAGGAGAGAGTCAGATTTTCGGACCCAACATCCTACGAGAAGCCGAAGAGAAGGTTCACAAAGTCTATGAGCACCTCAAGACCGCCCAATCCAGACAGAAGAGTTATGCCGACAAGAGACGTAGAGACCTGACTTTCAATGTTGGAGATTTTGTATATCTCAAGGTTTCACCGTTGAAAGGAATGCAGTGTTTTCAGCTGAAAGGAAAGTTAGCCCCCAGATATATTGGACCCTTCAAGATTCTGAATCACCAAGGAGAAGTATCTTATCAACTGGAACTGTCAGAGGATATGTTGGCCCCATCCATAATGTGTTCCATATCTCGTTACTTCACAAATGCTTAGAAGTGCCGGAGAAGACCGAAGTTTTCAAGAACATCGATCACCGAGCCACTGATATCAACAAGGATCTGACGTATCGTGAAGTGCCCATCCGTATCTTGGAAGAAGCCTTCAGAACCACCAGGACCTGGAGTATCAAGTTTCTCAAGATCCGATGGAGCAACCATACCAAAGAAGAAGCTACCTGGCAGCGAGAAGATTCCATTAGGACGGAGTTTCCAGATCTCTTTAGTTCCTAGTTTTTCTTAAAACTCGGGATGAGATTTTGTTTAAGGGGGGAAGGTTAGTAACACCCCAAATCTTTAATCAAGGTTATCAAGTTCTAATCACCCAAATTTAGGGTTAACAAAAACTTTTATTAAGAAAATGAACATGAATGCATGTGTGTGTTGCATTAGTATAGAATTGATTGAATATGCCATGTTTGATTGTTCTAAATGATATGAAATGGTTTAAAGGTGAATGCCACATCATCTAGACCATTTACAAACAAAATCCAAAGAGGAAGAAATCAAATAAGAATAAATAATGCATAGGGTCATTTTGATAAAACTAAACCACTAGGCCACTTTAGGTGTTCCTATGAGAAGATTGCCAACAGAAACAATTCTATTTCTTTTCCCCCCTTGCTAGACCAAGTAAAGATGTATCAAGGCCCACTTTACAAACTTACAAAAACATCTAGCAAATCAATTTAAAGGACATTTAAAAATTGAATCCAATTCATATGTGAAGATCACACTTTTTCAAAAACACATCAAATTAATTCACCTTGACATATACAAGAAAACCTAGTCTCTCAAGCTTAATACAAGATCACTCAAACAGTTTGAATCAAAAATTCAAAAATAATTTTCATGCGGCCATTTCATCAAACACCTGGCAGGCACAGAATAAACACTAGACTAGCTGCACTATTTGGTACAGTGATCATCAACCATTTGGTCTCCAATTTAACCCCTTGTCCCCTCTAAGCCAAACCCAACCCCAGACCAGCTCCCCCTTAGCCGCTGGCACAGTGGAGCGCTGCCCGTTCTTGGTCATCGCTGGTCGACAGTGGGCAGCACGCCAGGAGCCACGCCAGCCCCGCCCAAGACGCGCACCAGACTCGCGAGCTCCTACCACCAGCCCCTGTCCAGTCCACGAGCACAGCCGAGCCGTGGACCACACTAGCACCACCAGACCGCCTCTGCGCCCGTGTCAGAAGGCTAGTGCGTCGTGCCCGACCAGCCTTCGCCACGCGCCCTCGCGACCTCCCTGCAGACCCGCCATGATCGTGCACAGCAGACACCTGACCGCCACCCGTAGCTCCCGTGCGCCGCCGCAAACACCACTACCTCCGCCCAGAGCGTCGCTCGCACCCGACCGTTCCACACCGCCCCACACCTCCCCTTTAAGCTAGCAACGACCGCTAGGAGACACCGCACCGTCCACCTACCCAAGCCATTCCCTTAGCTCTCTATGCCGCCCTCACCGGAGACACCAGCCCGCACCGCTCGGTCCCCTTGTCGAGCTATAAAAGGAGGCCACCCCAGCCTCCATTCCTCACACCACTCGACTCCACACTCACCACTTAGCCTCCCACACCCCTTCCCGGAGCAAGGCGAACACCACCGTGCCAGAATTGCACCGGAGTCCGCCGCTGCTGGAGGAGAAGGGTGCCGTTGATTGCGACCACCCCAAGCCTCGCCGTGACCAAGCGTCGCCTCGTTGTCGTCTACCACGCCATTTTTCCCCGTCATGGAGCCTAGCTGGAGCCCAGGTGATCCTCGATAGACCCCCACCGCCGCGTTAGGGTTCAGACCTCGCCGGAGCTCTTCGTCGTCGACGATGACCCTCAGCCGTTGGATTAGATTTAGATCGTAGGGCTCTGGTTGAAAGATACCGGTTCGCGTTAGATAAGTCACTGACCAGTGGACCCCCTCTGTCAAGGCATACAAGGACGTTAGCTTTCCCGCGCTGGCCCAAAAATTTAAATAAGTGGTTTCCAATTTAGTTGAAATCATATTATGTCCACTTATTCAAAAATCAATTCAGAGACTTTCACTTAACCAAATGGCATGATTAAAATTTTTTCGGAAAGATAATTAAAATATCTATCCAAGCTCGTTGGATTTAAATCATTTGGAGTTAGAGATAATTTATAGCAAAAATAACAAAACAGAGACTTATGCGACTTCAAACATTTTTCAAAAATCAACCATAATAGCTTTTGAGTTGATTCCAACTCTAAAAAATCACATTTAATAATACGTATCTGAATAGGTAATAATATTTAGGTTAGCGTGCAGTGACTTTGGACTAGTACCAAAATAATGCTATATAGGCATTTCTAGTCACTTTAAATCATTTAAATTATATCCTTAAACTTTATGAAATGTGATCAACGCTTTAAATCACATTCCCATGTATTATAATATGTGGTGATGACATGTGTCCACATGATCCCATATTCCATTTGGAGAATATTAAATCTTAATTAAATTCAATGAGTAGAAATTACTTTTCTTAAATAAAATAATTGAAACTAGTGCTTTAAGGCATGTGATGATTATGATGATGTTAGATAATCAAGTGTGTGCCTTAGTGTGCTAAATAGACTTAGTTAAGTATTTTTTGGCGATTGTGTACCCCGTATTCATTTATAGACGATAGTACCGATCAAGTCTACGAGGAGGAGTTCTACCCCGAAGAAGACGAAGAAAACTTCAATCACTTCACCAATCAAGGCAAGCTATTATTGGCAAGCTAATACTTGCAAGCCATCACTAGATGCAAGTTAACCTAAGCAAGATGCATTTAGGCATGCTTGGTTATACATTTTGATTTATACCCATCCCAAGTTTTACTTGCAAACTTTACTTTTGCTTTACCAAAGTTCTTTACTTTTAGTTAATGCTTGGTGAGATTTTGGAAAGATAGTATAGATAGCATCAAGAGTATAAAACTAGGCCTATACTAGATGTCATCCTATGGCATGAGATTGAGTTTAGCATCCCTCATTAGTTAACACTCTTAACTTAGTGGCTAGTGCTAAACCAAAAACTTGATCACTTTAGATGGGAATACTTGGTGAAAATGATTATGAAAACCTTGGAATGATGAGTCATTATATTGAAATGTTTTGACATGTGTTGACAAACACAATAGGGTTTGATGATGAAAATGTTGAGGCATGAGCCTTAGCCCTTTATAAAAACTGATGGTTGGGTTCGAATGCGATACCATTCCAATTTTACCATACAACCACAATACCTGAATTGGGTAAGGCTTAGCCAGAAGTTTATATGCATTAGTATGAGTTCCCTCGTGGAGGAGGTTTGAGTTGAGGATACCTCTTGATGATATCCACCTATGCACTGCCCAGGATGGCAGATGGCCATGGCTGGGAGGCCAAGCTCATAGGAGAGGTGCTTATACTAGAGAGTGTAAAGGAAAGGTTATGATTCATTATCCGCATACTAAGTATGATGATTCAGGGTTATCCCTGACGGATGTATCGAATTTTGTGGTGAAAGTGTACCACCTCTATAGAGTGTCATACTATTCGAATAGCCGCGTCCGCGGTCATGGACAGTTGGAGTGGCCATACTGTTCCATCGTCAGATCTTTTCCAAAATGACTTGTGAAGTGAACTATGAATTTGACTTGACCACAACAGGGTTGTGACTATGAAAACTAAGTTCCCACTTAGGTGATTTAGAACATTAATTTAGCTTTCTTTGCTTCTGAACTCACTTTAGATAAATCTGCCTTTTTTTAAATAAAACTTAGAGCTTAGCATTCCTACGAGAACTACCTTACTTGTTAGTGATATTTTGCGAGTACTTAAAGAGTACTCATGGCTTTGTCCCTGGATATTCCCGTGGCTAGACTATGAGGAGGATTATCAGGAAGATGGACCGCAGGACGGCTACGACAACTAGGATCATCTCCCATCATCAGCCTTGCCTATGACACTGAAGATGAAGCCCACTGCTACGCTTATTATTCCGCCGCTTGTTTGTATTAAGACTGGATCATGAGATCCTTTATTTGTGTAAGACCTTATTATGGTTTGTAATAGATGATGTACTGTGATATCCAATCTGTTATGTCTCGCAAAAATGGTAATACTGGGATTGCGATGTATGGCATAAGAGGCATCTGGGATTAAAAATCCGGGTGTTGACACAAGTCCTAGTGTCAAGTGATCATCAGTGTTGAGTAACCAATTATTGACCTAGAACGTATTAGCCTCTAGCTTTGACCTATTATGTTGACCTTCTAAAGATCTTAAGTAAGTTAATAAGAAGAAGGAACTAGATATGGTTGAGTGTACCATCATCAATGGAATGTGATCCTTAGTGGAGACCAAACCATCTGATGTTGGAGGAGTTAACTAACCCATGAGTTAACTAGAAGAAGTATCTAAACCTAAGAATTAGCTAATACTTGAGAAGTAATAAGAAAGATAATAGTGTTAGAATATCAAGAAATAACCTTGTTAAGCCAAGTAGGTATAAACCCCAAAGTAAGTTTGCTTAACAAGATAAGCCTATAGAGAGACCAGTACAAGTCTACTACTTAGTTGATGATAGATCTTGATCAGAAAATTAGAAGCCTAAGCTTTGCTTGATAAAAGGTTGGTGGTCATTATTCTTAAGTCACTTGAGAATAGATGACCAACTGATGAAGAAGAGTTATGAGTATACCAAATTAGGTAAAACCTTAGTTAGTTGAATCATCTAGCTTGATCCTGAGAAGTCAAGCTAGATTGTGATGAAGTATATAGCATGAGTTGTATGGAGTAGTTGAAGGCATAGTAGTTTAACCAAGCTAATGCAAGAACAAACTTGTATTATGGGAGTAGTACCATACCTATTCTAGAGGATTGTTATCACATGTGTTATGGAGAGAAGTGTAATCTAGCAAGCCTTAGAAGTAGATGCAAAGTAAATATGAAGGAGTTTATGGAATGAAGTTAGTATTGACTACTTGTATGGATTCATCAAGGGTAGTTTAGCAACGGAAATTATATAGATACTAGGATAAGAATGAAGGAGTAAGGTTGAAGTGGCATGACCATGTCATCATATGATGATGGATATGGTGGAGTCAGATGATTGTCTTATTCCGGACAATGTGATCTTTGTGAATATGATAAGAGAGAGATATAGAGTATATTTAGGAAAGGAATTCCTTATATAAAGATAAGCCTAGTGAGGTATTAAGGTTAGGATTCTTTAGTAACTTTTAATCAACAGTATATCAAGCCATGACAAGACCCATGTCTACCTCATTATTCAAAACCCTAGAATCAAATGGATAGTGGAACCATTTCCTATTCCTAGGTAACCTTGAACAATACCTCTTGGACAATTGAAGTTTCCAAGAGATAATTAGAGAACTAGATGAGTGTTTATGGATGAAAACCTTGTCTGCTTTATTATCTTAAACCCTAATAGAAACTTAGTCTCATAAACCATCAAGATCACATTAGGAAAGTAATCTTTGTAGCTCACTCTAAGTTGAGATATTACCATGGACACAGAACATGATGGCAATGTCTTAGCTCTTAATATTCATCCATAACCATAATAGATATGAGTCTATTATTAAACCTTTCCAAAACTCATGTCCATTATTCAGAAATGAACATTTTCATTTCCTCATTGATTATGGATATTCAAGCATAATGACTTAACCAAGATTGTTTTATGATAATTCTAAGCTCTACAAACCAAGTAGAATTGGATTTGGCAAATCACCAAATATGGAGGACCATGAAACCTATATCACCCCATTATGAACCACAAAGATTAATACCTTATTATGTATATAGATAAATCCTTTATAAAGATAAGTAGGAACAAGATTATATATACATCAGTAAACCTCTCAAACTAGTACCATTAAGATTATCAAGCAAAAACAATCATTTCTATGAAAACTTATTATAAGAAACCAATTCCTAAAACCCTAATCCCTATTAATATTTCCAAATGAAAAGGGCTTTTTATACAATTATGGATATTTTTATTACCCAATAAAAAATGAAGAGGAGATGATTATACATTCTTCAAACAATAATATTTATGACTTACAAAGTTTCTGGACATTTTAAAATCTTGTGGAATTCATATTTGAAATGGTTTGTAAAAAAACAGAAAATAGAAAATAGAAATGGAATAGAAAAAGGAGTTAGCCAACCGCGCAGCCCATGGCCCATACTTTATTCCTAGCCTGCGAGCAATAGAAACTAAAAACCGCTCACTTTGCAAAATCCTAGGACCAACATGGTTTGTCCATCTCTCTCTAACTGATATGTGGGACCAGAGGAGGATTACGGGTTGAGACAAAGATTACACTAGGGGGTTTTCTGCAAAAGAGTCGCACCATCGTCTTCCTCCAGCTGGAAGCAGCACGCAGGTGATTCCGACACCATCCACCATCGCAGTGCCACGATTCGTGCAGCCACCGATGTCACAGTGGAGGATAAGAATGCCACCGCAACACCGAGCTCGTCCTCATCCTCATTCTTCCCCTCTCTCGCTCGCTCTTCCTTTTTCCTCTACAACCCGAAAACCTAGCCTCGCCGAGGCCGCACGTAGCCGTTGCTCTTGAGCTCGCCATGACTAATTGAGATCACGATGATGACCGCCTGGCTCTTCTCGTTCTTTTGCCCCCAACAGAACCAGCCGGGGAGGTCCCAGGCGCCGCAATCGACACCACCGTGCCCAACATCGGTCGCCGTTGCTGCCAACGATTTTGGTCGTGCCTCGTCTCGCCATCAAGCTCATCATGCTCCCGGTGAGTTCCTCGTTCGTGTGGTGCTCGACGATTCTCCGCCCGCTCATCGTAGCCACCTGTCCGTGGGAGTTCCGACCGCACCGTCGCGGGAGCTCATCGCCGACAAGGTTCCGGTGACCAAAAACAAGCGTAGCTAGTACCCTTAGATTTGCCTCGCTCTCCTCTTTCGAACCACCCCAACCAAGCCTGCCAAAAACCTCCCAATCGTCGTCATCGTTCGTCGTCCGACCGTCTCCGGCGAGGTGACGTCACCATGACGTCAGCTCCGCGTCACGCTCTGCCATGTCGTGGGTTTGACTGGTCCACGCCCACGTGGCTACTGACGTGGTCAATGACCCATGGGTCAGTATGTGTGGCTAGAATAGTTCTCGATATAAAAAGGTATTATCTATTTAGTAAATAAGTAAATAAATATAAATTTAGATATAAATATTTTCTAGAAATTTAAGAAAAAGATTAAATCTTAGAAATTGAATATCTTTTGTTTTATAATTCAGAAAAATGTATATAAGATATAAAAATGCTTAGCAAAATAAAATATATAATTTAACTTTATTAACAAACATTATTGTGTTAAATATTTAAATAGTTATAATTTAATAAAGATTTTATAAGTAATAATACTTTGAAAATTCTTATTTTAATATTGGTAAATGAGAAAAATATGAATAATATACGAAAATTCTTAGAAAAATAAAATCTACATTAACAAACTTGTTTCATAGTATTTTGGTATTACTTAGATAATATTATTATTTATTAAGTATTTATAAAGTGATAAAACTTATAAAAATCATAGTTTAATATTTAAAAATCACACAAATACATATAATATACCAAAATGATCACAAAAATAAATTCTACACATTAAAAATATTATCGTTCTTTCTGAAGTCAAATAAAAGGTAAAGGACTAATAAATCTTATTTTAATTCTTTTCTTTTATTTTAATTCATTAAAAATATATAAATATTTACTATTGCCTTTAGCATTATTTGTTTAAAGTTTAAAAATGTAATAACAAGTTCAATTGATGTTTGAGTGAAGTTAACATAGGTTTAACCATTTTAAAATGTATTTACTAAAACTGTCATCTCAAATTAAGTCTATCTTAATTTTCCTAAAAAGATTTTATCAATAATAAACTCAACAAGAAAAGTATATTGTTTATCAAAAGGAGTCTATTCAATTATAAAATATAAGCATTAATAATAAAGTAATTCTACTCACTTATAACACCACCTCATTCAAGTAATAATACTTAAATTCTAACTTTGTGGAATGTTAAGAAGTCAACCATCTACAATCGGGTGCCTTGTTCAAAACATGTAAATCTCCACCACTTATGCTATGATTGTTTAATGTAGTAATGTTTTCCTATTTAATAATCTTAGCTAATAAGAGGACCTTAAAGTGTTAGCCTTAAGTTTAAATACTTTTTACTTTGTAAAGTAATATTTTCCTCAAAGGTTATTCTTTTAAGAAACATTAAAAGTGATCCTTGAACACTTCTTTAAAAGCTCTAATTGATTATTAATCTTGTTTAAGAAATATTTTAGGTACCATGACCCATTTGAGTGCTTTAGTATTGCATACTATTTGATGTATTTACATATTGTTTCACACACTTTCATATGTCTTAATAAGAAGCACAAGTGTGAAACTGGTATAAAAGTGCAACACATTCCTAAAAACTCATCACAAACTCACAACCCTAGATCAGATACGACTATTCCGGGGATTCGCGTTTATCAAATTGCATTACATTACTTATGCATTGTTGCATCTTGCTTCTTTAAACATTAGTCCTTACCGGACCAGTGCTGTTGTTTACAGATTTTGGATCTTCTGTTGTCTTGAAGGTCGTGAGTGCATAATCTTGCAATCACAAAAGGTAAGTTCATAACTTGCTCATGTCCTTTGATTATTTTCTATGCTTGTAACTCAACTATGTCATCACCTACATTTCAAAAAGGTCGAAAACACTATTTTCACAATTAACTAGAAATATTGGTTACTGATCCAGGGTGATCAACTAATCTATCATAACTGACAATGGAAACGCCATTGTACAGTAATGTATCATCTAGGACTTAACAACCAATGTCGCCAGTGATTCTAGTGCCGTATATTACGCGTCAACCATGAGATTTGGAATGGGACGGAAAAGTTAGTTGTATCTTCTTCCTTTCGCATGGATGGATGGCCTTATCATGAGGCTATTGATTTCTCGTGGAGTTCCAAAGAATCCAGCACATGGGCGGGACCCCTTAGTTCCTCGCGAGCTAGGTGTCTAGATTATCTGTGCATAGTTGTCTAGGTTAGAGTTCACCATAGCTGATGGTGACCGCCAGACAGAGCTGCTTACTGAGTCCTCGAGAGGCTACCCAAAGAGTAACCGTGGTAGTCCATCTTGGGGGATCGTGTCTTCATGAGGGGTCGAGGAGAGGGCAGTGATTGGCTTGGATCTTTGACTGGGCCCCACACCAAGGAAGTGTGGACGAGAATGCAACTCGGATGTGCAACAAAGCTAAGGTCTCTTGTGGGAAAAGTGACGCACCTCTGCAAAGTGTAAGAATTGTGACATGTTACTCCTTGTTCTGGGAAGGAGCTACGAACGCGGCAGGAAAGGAACCCCATGAAGGTTCTGGTCAACCTGTGAAGGCTGTCGGACATAGTTTTCAGAATAAAAGCGATCTTTGAAGAAATGTTTACAAAAACCTGCATTACCTACGACCTATGGTCTATAGCTGTAGAGATAGTGCATCATACACCCCTTTTTAGTGAACTTGCTGAGTACGCTCGTACGCAACCGTACCTTCTTAAACCTTGCTAGGTTTTAAGTTGTTGAAGACGATGTCAACATCAATTTCTGCTCAAGAAACCATCATCGACAGCTCAAGTTCGTCAACAGAGTCAATGAAGTCAACATATACACCAACTGAAGTAAAGACAAAGTTCTTAAGTAGATAGGAGTAAATACTGTAGCCATAACACCTACTTCTGTAGAGCATTGCACTAGCAGCAATTACAAAACAATTAGTTTAGATACTAGTCATAGTTACTAGATAGTTCTGAGTTATTATTTCTAGTTCTTCTTTGTAAGAAGTTCTTTCTATCTCTTTAACCTAGAGTGTTCTCTAGATCTTTTGTAAAGAGTCGAGTTGTAATCTATAGTCATGTCTTGGACCTGTTGTGTTTCTGTTGTACCACTCTGAGGGATGTAATACTAGTGAACGGTCTTTCATTGGTGTTATGTCAATGACTATAGTGTACTATATCATGCAGTGGTATGCTGGGTCACCGCACGCATCACTTCATCTCCATTCACTTGGAGATTTCTCAATCTAGTATTACTAGTTAATATCTAGATCTTGTGTTTCGATTTTGATATTGTTTGTTCTTGTGGCAGCTTGTTGTCATTACGGGAGCCTCCAATTCGGTTGTGGAGTGTTCCCTGCTAGTTGTGTAAAGGTATCGGTTCCCGCCTTGAAGGGTACCAACAGTGGAAAGTTGGATCAGGCCTTTAGTGGCGAGATCCATCGGAGAATAGGGTGAGGCCTATTGTGGTGTGGTGGTCTTAGTACCGCCCACCCCTCCAACGCAGATGTACTTCCCTTAACAAGGAAGGAACTGCGGTAAAACAAATCATGTGTCTCCGCGTGCTCCACTACGGTTTCCTCGCTCCTCACTCTTACTCACCTTTACTCGCTAGTAGTTAGGTTTACATATAGGTAAATTCTTCGTAGTTGCATATCTAGAGGATTTACCTTTGTGTCAAGCCTAAAATTGAAAAGGCATTAAAATTTGGTGTAGCACCTATTCACCCCCCCCTCTAGGTGCCCATACGATCCATTTCAATTTGTATCAGAGCCTCGGCTCTTTATTCGGGCTTAATAGCCTAAGAGAAGTATGGGTACTAAGGGAGATGGGAGTGAGGTTGTGGACAAGGTCACAATGTATGACCTCAAGACATTGGAAACAACCTTGTTGAAATCCTTTGAGACCAAAGTGGAAGAGATGCAGCAAATGATTGCTCGTCTCACTTCAGCTACAACCCCACCTCGGTGTACCTCTGAGGCCTCCACTCTGCTATCTAAGGATAAAGCTCATGCTAACTCTAAGGAAGATGAGGTGGTGGGTGAGAAAAATAATGGCTCCGCGTCCAAGAAGGGAAGTGGCAAGGAGGACTATAGTGAAGTCTCTCACCTATATTCTCCTGACCCACCTATCCCTCACCCTCATATAAATAATAGGGGTGATCCACCCAAGCTTACTGCATCTTCATTTAATCAATGTCAATTCTTAATGAAATCTCATGTGTGCGGTTTGTCGATTGAGATTTGGAGGATCATTGAAGATGGCCTTCATATTACAGACTACACCAACTTGACAAGAAGAGAAGTTGTGGACAGTCAATTAAATGCAAAGGCTCTTCACATGATCCAGCTTGGGGTGGGTCCCAAGGACATGCCACATATTGAGCACTTTAACACCGCCAAAGAATCTTGGGATGCTCTCACCGACTTGTTCATTGGCAATGAAAGCATGAGAATAAATAGGTATGATGCTCTAAGCAATGAAGCTGAAGGAGTCTACATGTTGGATGGTGAGGACCATGAAGACATGTATAGAAGGCTCAAGAGCATTGCAACAACATTTAGAAAGCATGGTGCCACTCATATTGATGATGCTTGGATCAAAAGGAAATATGCGAGTGCCCTCATGCCATTTGAGCCCACGGACTTGAAGAGTTTATAAGGAAGACCCAAATACCACCAAATGACTTCGAATGAAGTCATGCAAGAAATCGTGGCCTTCAAGGTAGCAGCTAAGAACGTCGAAGATGCTCGCGCTCGGGCAATTGGGATGCAAAAAGGCGTAAATGTTGCATTAAAGGCCAATGTTGTTGAACAAGATGAGGATGATAGAGGGTTTGATGTTGTCTCCATGAGCTATCCCAGGGAGTTCAAGCATGATCATGGTGAGTACATGGACTTCTACGCAATAAACTTCTGGAAGGACCCAGCTAAGGCTAAATCTGAACTTGAGCGCAAGAATGGGTCAAGTGGGCGAAAGGAGAATGGCCCAAAACTGAGAACTTGCTACAATTGTGGAGACCATTTGCACTTTGTGGCTGAGTGTCCCTATCAAAGTAGAGAAGACAATGGGGGTAGGCTCATCCTCAAAGAAAAGTCTAAGGCACCTCGAAAGAATCCATTCGTGAAGAAAAATGGTCCCTACAAGAAGTAACCTAAGATAGTCTTGGTGGCACAAGAAGAGTATTCATCCGCAAGTGAAGATGATGAGGATGAAGATAGCTCTCAAGAGGTGACTCTCCAATTAAAACGTCATCAACAACAAAGTCACTTGCCTTGAGGCAAGAGGTTCCGAGGTATCATCTTCTATCTCTTCTTTTCCTAAGACTACTATGAATGTTGATATGAATGATCATACAAGTCTTAGAGTAAAGGAAGAAGTTATTGCTTTGGACCATTTTATCACTAACTTGCAAGGTGAGCACAAACTTCATTTTGAGGATCTCATGAGCCAACTTGCTCACTCCGAAGAGCTCCTCGAAGAAAAGGGAAAAATTGAAGGAGAGGATGCCATGGAGATTGCATCCTTGAAGAATGCTCTAGAAGAGGAAGAAGAGACTCGAGTCTCTCTAGAGGAGAGGCTTGAGTCAATTGAGGAGTCACATGACAAGGTTGTAGCCCAGCTCATAAAAGAACGTGATAATGCTCTTGCCAAGGTAAAGAAATTAAAAAGGGAGAAGATTGACTTTGGGGCTTCTCATGCTGGACTCTCATAGGAATTAGAGAAACTTGACATTGCCTACAAGGCATTAGAGAGTGAACACTCTACTCTAAATGAGTATCGTGATCAACTTCAAACTCAATTGGACAAGTATGATATGCCTAGCACTTCTACTCCATCATGTGGACATGAAGATGTCATTGAAGAAAATTCTAGGTTGAAAGAGAAACTTGTCAAGGGATCCCAACCCAAAGGTAAGAAAGTCCTAGATGAGATCCTTAGTAAGCAAAGGGCAAGCAATGGAAAAGAGAGACTTGGTTATGTTCCCAAGACAAAGAAGAAGAAGAAGAAGAAGAAGAAGAAAAGAAAAACTTCTCAAGCAAAGACAAGCACCGCAACTAATGACAATACTAACTATATTGGTTTTGCAGGGTCTAAGAATCCTAATTATGAATTATTTTGTGATTACTATGGTGATATATATTCTAGTTATGTTGGTCCATTTGATAGTTACATTCCTTGGTCTTTTTGGGTTTCCAAGACCCTTGTTACTAACATGAGAGGACCCATTGAAAAATGGGTACCTAAAACCAAGAAGTAACTTTCTTGCAGGGCTATGCTTCTGCTGGGTCAAAATGGGTGCTCGATAGCGGGTGCACGAGTCATATGATTGGAAGCAAGGAGATCATCTCAGAGATGCGGCCAAATCATGATCATATAACCGTCTCCTATGGTGATAAGTTAAAATCTGAGGTATTGGGTCTTGGCAAGGTTGTGGTCGCCCACGATATCTCTCTTGTAGATGTCATGCTTGTTGAGACCCTCGGTTACAATTTATTTTCTGTTCGTGCCCTTGGTAAGATGGGCTTTGTATTTTTTATTGATGGTGATTTAGTGGTACTCTTGTGGAGCAAGTCGCTAAAGGTCGCCTTCGTTGGATATGTCGAAAATGACCTGTATGTGGTGGACTTTTCGGGGAAAACCACTACAGGCCCGATGTGTCTTTTTGGAAAGGCCGACATGGGCTGGCTATGGCATCACCGTCTAGCTCACGTCAATATGGGAAATTTGCAAAGTATTCACAAGGGTGGCCACATTCTTGGACTAAAAGAAAATGTTTCCTTTGCCAAAGATCGTGTTTACAGGGCTTGCGTTGAAGGGAAAATGCATGAATATCCCCATCGAAGGAAGAATATTATTTCATCAAAGACGATTTTGGAGCTCCTTCATGTATACCTCTTTGGTCCTCCGTCTCATGCAAGCCTCGGTGGGAAGAAATATTGCCTCGTAATCATTGAAGATTATTCAAGATATACATGGGTCTATTTCTTCAAGTTGAAGAGTGAGACTCAACAAACGGTCATCGATTTTGCCAATGAGGTCCAGCATCAACACAATGTCCCTATATTGGCAATTAGAAGCGATAACGGCTTCGAGTTCAAGAACTACACTCTAAATGAATTCCTAAGTGAAGAGGGGATAAGACACCAATATTCCACTGCGTACACCTCTCAACAAAATGGTGTAGCTGAGAGGAAGAACCGGACTTTAATGGATATGGCAAGATCTATGTTGGTTGAATTCAAGTCACCATATAACTTCTGGGCTGAAGCCATTTCCACCGCATGTCACTCATCCAACCGGCTCTATCTCTAGAAAATCTCGGACAAGACACCTTATGAAATACTTACCGGTAACAAGCCCAACAGCTCATACTTCTGGGTATTTGGTTGTAAGTGTTTCTTTCTCATCAAAGGAGTTCGTTTATCTATATTTGAGTCTAAGGCTTTAGAAGGTATTTTTGTTGGTTATGGTGCTGAATCCCACACTTACAGAGTCTACAATAAGCTCTCCGGAACTGTTGTAGAATCTTATAGTGTGGTGTTCGAGGAAAATGATGGATCATGTGCGGGACAAGTTGATGTTTGTGATGCAAATGCTGAAATACCCCAAGATGCCATAAGAAGAATGGGTGTGGGATTTTTCCGCCCCATTGAGGAACCCCTTGTGGTGGATCGAGAAGGACAATGCTCTACTCAAGTAGAGCCCTCATCGACACAAGCTCAACATGCCCCACTCGCTAGAGAAATCACTACACCATCACCTCCACCTGCTAAATATCATCCATCATCTGCTCCAGGAAGCTCCAGGCTAGATTATCCGATGGACACCGGATTATGCGATCAGTCTACGTCGATGTCAGGACCAAACAGATCGACAAAGAAATTGTTGCAACTCCTAGGCCGGATTTTCCGGGTGACGTCGGATTATCCGGTCCTTCTACAACTCGAGTAAGAAGCATCCAAGACAGGCAAGAAGGACCATGTACTCCCAGGCCAGAATATCCGGCCACTCCCTCAGCCAGATTATCCGGCCCTGAAGTCTCAGAATAGCAGCAGCCTCCTGTTATGGTTGCTGATCAACATCAAGGGCAAGGTTCTTCATCTCCCACTCTCGTAGATCAAGATGTAGATCAAGATCAAGCTAGTGGTCCCAATAAAGACTCAAATGATGAAGAAATTCCTCCAAGAAACAACAAGTTGATTGTACTTTGCTACAAAGCTCATGCAGATAGGAATATTGAATTGAGAGGTCACACTCTTAATAAAGTTGTAGGCGATCTCAGACGAAGGGTGTCCACAAGAAGGTATCTAGCAAGCTTCGGTGAGCACCAAGCTCACATATCCATGGTGGAACCCAAGAAAGAGTTTGAAGCTCTTGAAGATCCGGAATAGTTTGTTGTTATGCATGAAGAGTTAAATAATTCCGAGCGCAACAAGGTCTAGAAATTAGTAGAGAATCCCAAGGATTGTGGCAATGTTATCGGCACAAAGTGGATATTCAAGAATAAGCAAGATGAGAATGGCATTGTTGTAAGGAACAAGGCAAGACTCGTGGCACAAGGCTATTCCCAAGTTGAAGGCATCGACTTCGGCGAGACTTATGCTCCAGTGGCTCGTCTTGAGTCCATCTGTATCCTTCTTGCTTATGCAGCTCATAATAATTTTAAATTACAAATGGACGTTAAGAGTGCTTTTTGAGGATCCCAACTTCCCGAACCATGTCTATAAACTCGATAAGGCACTCTATGGCCTTAAACAAGCCCCACGTGCATGGTATGCGCACCTTAAAGAGCTTTTGCTAGACCGTGGTTTCGAAGTTGGGCAAATTGATCCCACTCTTTTTCTAAGAAGGTTAAGGGGGAGCTCTTTGTATGCCAACTATATGTAGACGATGTTATCTTTGGCTCTACTAATAAATCTTTTAATGATAAATTTGCAAAGCTTGTGACTGACAGGTTTGACATGTCCATGATGGGGGAATTACGGTTCTTTCTCGGATTTGAGATCAAACAACTTAGAGAAGGAACCTTCATAAATCAAGCAAAATACATCCAAGACATGCTCAAGAGATTCAAGATGAAGGATCTTAATGGCATCGCCAGACCTATGCAAACTAAATACCACCTTGAACTCAATCCCAATGGTAAAGATGTGGACCAAAAGGTATACCCATCCATGATCGGCTCTCTTCTTTACCTCTGCGCATCTAGTTATGATATTGTGTTGAGTGTAGGTGTGTGTTCAAGGTATCAAGCAGCTCCTAAAGAAAGCCACTTAGTGGTGGTCAAGAGAATCTTCTGATATTCGGTTCATTCCTCTAATTTTGGTTTATGGTATCCCAAGGGCTCCAATTTCTCTCTATGTGGTTATACTGATTCTGATTGGGTTGGAGACAAGGATGATAGGAAATCAACTTCTGGAGCTTGTCAATTCTTGGGAAGGTCTTTGGTATGTTGGTCTTCCAAGAAACAGAATTGTATATCTCTCTCCACCGCCGAGGCTGAATATGTGGCTGCTGCAAGTGCATGTACTCAATTATTATGGATGAGGCAAACTTTAAAGGAATACGATGTCCCTTGTGACAAAGTGCCTCTTTTATGTGATAATGAAAGTGCAATCAAAATTGTGTACAATCCAGTGCAGCATACAAGGACAAAGCATATTGAGATTCGGAATCACTTTATTCGGGACCATGTTGCTCATGGTGATATTGATCTATCTTTTGTGAGCACGAAGAACCAACTTGCTGATATTTTCACGAAGCCACTTGATGAAGCAAGATTTTGTTATTTGAGGAATGAGCTAAATATCGTTGATTCAAGGAGTTTGTCTTGATTACCCATGCACACACTCTTATATCTCCTCCTTATTTGGTTTAGGTGTGGGCATGGATATGGGGGGGTGGTCCTAATTGATTGGACTAACCCTCCCCCCATAATACCGAAAGCAAGTAAAATCATTTCTCTTAATATCATTTTGTGATATGTGAGCTTATTGATGAGTATTGGTCATGAACCCAAGATATATCTTCGCGGTGTCATACCATGCACTCCAACATGGTGGCCTCATCCACCACCCTCTTCCATAAGAAGAGTTGGTTATATGTGGATCTTCTTGTTATTTTGCTTATCTTGTGTTCTTATGGAAACCACACTCAATATTGGCTTTTATTTGATTTGGTTCTTACAATCTTGGGTGTGTAGTACCATCTCGGTTTGGTTGTCTAAACCCAAGCCTTTTTCTATCCCCGAGCCATCTTATCTTGTAGACAAGTCTGTTGTTTATCTTGTGGGGGTTTTGTTTGCTGGTGCGCGGGCCTGAATCTGTGTACAACAGAATTTCAGAAATCATGTCGGATTATCTGCCCCAAGTGGGGGCCAGATAATACGCCCCTGGCGGCTTCTGTCCTTTAAGGGTTGGGCGTTAGGGGAAGAGCTCAAATAGAGCAGTTCTTCTCCCCTGACCCTTTGTCTCTCTCTCCCAAGCCACCGCTCGTCCCCCAACCCTCCCCGGAGCCATTCCGGCCACCGGATTCTCCGGGCCTCCCCTGGATCTTCTTCCCCATGCATCCAGGTACCTCCTCCAAGTTCTTCCTTCAATGAGTGAGGGTAACTCCCTCTCTCCCATCTTTTGTGTAGATGTGTTACTTGTTGGTGGAACATGGACTAGGAGTCTCCTTGTGGTTCTTGATTCGCTTAGAAATTGTAGTCTTGTGATTCATGTGCCCGATCTACGTTGTTGCAATCAATCTAGGCTGATTCTAAAAATTTCGCCACGACCGGATTATCCGCCCCTGGCATGGCCAGATTATCTGGCCTGGCAGACTCAACTCTGATTTAGAATTCCTTAGATTTTTGCATAATGTATTTTGGGTTGTGGATTGTTTGTCTACTATTTCTACTTTCCTCCTGTACTTGTGTGTGTGCTTATCCCCGTGCTATCCATCTTATTCGTTTCACAGGTGATTCTAGTGTTCCCAAAACCTACAAGCATCGTCCACATGGTCTCTACTACAGGTCTGACGATGAAGGTGGTCTCGTGGACGAGGTTGAATTGAGGAGGAGGAAAAGAGAGGCTGACCGAATGGTTGAACAAGCAAGGAAAGAAAAGGGAAGGAGGGGTGTGGCCAAGAGAAAGGGGAAGGCACCAAAGGTCAATTATAAGGCAATGGATCCCGCCACTTACTCTTTGATTCGTAATCATGATCTGTTTGTGGACACTGAGCGAGATACACAGCTTGGTGGCTCCCTCTTTTGGTGTGTTGACCAAAAGTCCATCTATGAGGATGTCTGTTCATCTATGAAGATTCGTCCTATGCATTCCATGAATATTGCTGAGGCTATGTAGAAGCCTCAACTTGCTGATGCTATGGCTATACTGAGCGGATGGGGATGCACACTCTTATGGCCCTTCAGTGTTCCTATGACTCTGAGGTGGTGAAGCAATTCTTCTCCACTTTGGTAATTTTTGGCGATGATAACCGCACCATGAAGTGGATGACCCGCGACACTATGATGCAATCTGATTTTCAGACCTTTGCTGGGGTGCTTGGCTATCTGTTCCTTGGTAGGGACCGTGCATGTGGCCATCGTATCATCACTCAACTCAATCCCAACAAAGATGTTGCTCTTTCTCCTTGCACGGTTGATGATGGGATTGTGGGTACTCTTGCAGGCCTCTCCCCTCTTTATGCTAGTTTGGTTGCTATTTTCCGTGACTCCATCATGCCTAGTGGGGGCAAGAATGACAGTATTCATGGCCACTTGGTTCAGCTGCTCACTTTTTCTTATGAGGTGGCCTCCAGTGAGGATGATTCTATGGACTACAAGCTAGATGTGATGGAATTCATCTATCATGAGTTGACTGATGCCATGTTCAATAGGCTCTCCATTCCATATGCTCCTTATATTATGATGCTCATCAAGTACTTGCTTCCCACTAGAGAATTTCACTATGATCTTGAGCATAAGGTGAAGAAGATCTACAACAAGTCAAGGAAGACCTCTCATACATCCTCTGCTCCTGAGGGTTTTATGAGGGATGCTCGTGCCAGTGCTCGTAGGCCCCCAGTGCCTCATATTGCTCATGAGGTGAAGCAGCTGAATTGGTTTCAGCGGAACATATTGTGCATGGGGGTGGATACTCACAAGGGGCAGTATGAGGCATACAAGCAGCGTCACGAGATGGCCCATACCCAGCAGTTTATTCTCCATCACGTGTCTGGGGCGTCAGGCGCTCCTCCAGATCCTACCGCTCCCACTCCATATGCTCAGTGGAACTCTTCTAGACTCAACTATGGAGAGCTTGAGCGCCACCTGTTTCCTGCCCTGGTGAGGGAGCCCACTCTACCAGCTGATGAGGAAGAGGAAGATACAGAGGAGTATGATGATGAGGACGGGGATGAGGAAGATGATGAGGACTACGAGTGATTACTTGGGGCGCTAGCATCTCTCTTCTTCCTTTTTGGTGTTTCAATGCCAAAGGGGGATAAGTAGTTCCATTAGGTTATCGTGGATTTGCATGGGTCGGGCGCAAGCATTTGCACTTTATAGTTTCGGTTTTATTCTCGCTTGTGCCCATTTAGCGTTGAACTTTAATTCGTGTTTTGTCGTGTATGAGACTATGTTATGGATTCATCTATCACTATGGCTATCTATTGATTTTCTTGGAAGGCCTCAATAATGGTTATCATGCTATATTTCCATATATTATATTGAGGACTTGTCACTCACAGTGGTATGATGTTCTTATCTTTCTATGTCGCTTGGTTGTGTATTCCATTCCAATGAAATATCCTCGTACCTACTTGTGTGTTTGGGAAATCTATTGCAAATCCTAGTATTGTCATCTAACACCAAAAAGGGGGAGATTGAAAGAATATTTCATGATCTCTAGTATTTTGTGTATTAGATAACAATACCATGGATTATCTTATGTGTGCTAAGCGTTGCAGACGGTTGATAATATGAAACGCAGCCAAACTCTGTTGTTGGGGGCGGATTATCTGCCCTGTCAAGGGACGGATAATCCGGCTGACCCCTTCGACAAAGGTGGACAAGGAACGTCACTCTATGAGGGAGGGCGGATAATCCCTCGGATTGTCTGGCCAGGGCCGAAGTGTTTGCCCAGGCCGGATAATCCTCCCCTACAGGGCCGGATAATCCCCCCCCACCCACCCAGAAGGTTTTCAAAGTGTGGCAAGGCGCGTCACTCTGTGAGGGGCAGACTTTCTTTCAGATTGTTCGACCAGGGCTAGAGTTTTTGCCCGGGCTCAATAATCCGCCCCCCAGAGAAGTTAGCTAAGGATGCCACGGCGCGTCATGCTGTATGGGTGGAATTTCCCCCAGAAAATCCGAGTCTAGGGCGGAGTTTTACCCCAGCCAGATAATTTGGCCATCACTTGGGCCGGATAATTTGGCCCCCGACTTCACCAACGACCAAGTTTGGACAGGGGTATAAAATCCCCAATCACCCCTCCTATCATATCTCTTGATTCATTCAAAAAAGTACTGGCCAGTTGAAAAAGCTCTCATTCAAGATCTCCCACTTCAACCACCTGAAGGCTCCGATCTTTGGGGAATCGAAGGAGGAGACTTCATTCATCGACATCACGAATCAAGCGCATCACTTGCTCTCCATTCACTTGTAGATTTCTCGATCTAGTATTACTAGTTAATATCTAGATCTTGTGTTCAAGTTTTGATACTGTTTGTTCTTGTGGTAGCTTGTTGTCATTACGGGAGCCTCCAATTCGGTTGTGGAGTGTGCCATGCTAGTTGTGTAAAGGCATCGGTTCCCGCCTTGAAGGGTACCAATAGTGGAAAGGTGGATCAGGCATTTGGTGGCGAGATCCATCGGAGAACAGGCTGAGGCCTATTGTGGCGTGGTGGTCTTAGTACCGCCCACCCCTCCAACGCAGATGTACTTCCCTTAACAAGGAAGGAAGTACCGTAAAACAAATCATGTGTCTCTGCATGCTCCACTACGGTTTCCTCGCTACTCACTCTTACTCGCCTTTACTCGCTAGTAGTTAGGTTTACATATAGATAAATTCTTCGTAGTTGCATATCTAGAGAATTTACCTTTGTGTCAATCCTAAAATTGAAAATGCATTAAAATTTGGAGTAGCACCTATTCACCCCCCCCCCTCTAGGTGCCGATATGATCCATTTCACTATTGTCTACTACTAGGCTTATATTTAGCTTAACCTAGTTCCTTCCCTGAACCATGAACTCGCTGCTAGACTCAAAGGATTTAGTGGTATGGTCTTAACATCTGGTATCACTTAATGTGATGCATATACATGCTTCACTGAATTTTAATTTGTCTTACTAGAAGAAAATATTCAAGAAAATTACTTCCCTAATTGAGCTTGTGTGGTTAACTGAAATAGTGATCTTATTGCGATGATATTATTAAAGTTGTGTAGGTGCACTTGTGGTTTGGATCACCCATGGTGATACTGAGAGGAGGGTTATCTTGTTCTGATGGTTGTTGGTGTAGTTGGAATCATTATTACATAATACTCCTATGGTCATTAGTTATTCTGCTAAAACTAATATAGTGGAAAGGTTTGGATTCAAACCATGTGTTTGAACCCAAATTATTGAATTCTAAAAGTACTTTGATAATTTAATGTTCTGATTCTCAACTTACTGAAGCTTTGCTTCAAGGAATGGTTTATTGTACACCTATAACTGTTAAAGGTGACAGATAAGTGGGATGTGCCTCTCAGGTTAAAATGGTGATCTGGTTTGATCTTACTGCCTGTCTCAATTGAAAGAAATTAATATTAGAGAATGATTCCTAGTAATTTTGATCTAGGAAGATGATTGATCTTATATGAATGTGTTCAGTAAGCATGGTTCGCATGTATCATTGACCCTATCAACCTATCAGTGGTCTATTCATTCTGATTCCTAATTACCTAATTAGGAAATTGATCTAGTAACTAGGTGGCTCCAATTGGCCTTGAGCTAATGTTATGATTGATTAGCTTGCTCTGATTGTATTATCAACATGACAGAATACACTGAAATAGATTCCTAGCTTTCCTTTCTAGGAAAATGATATAAATGGTTTGATTTAAATGCTCTAGATGATTGGCTAGCATGGAAAAAATTACTCTAGTGGCTTCTGTAGATGATCTTGCTATTGTACCTCTTTAGAGGATGCACGGTGGCCAAGATCATCTATATGATCTGCTACTTGATTGCTTGTCAAAAATTTGGATGGTTCCTAGCCAATCATGCAAAAGCTGAGGCTTAGAAGTGTATGCTAGCTTATGTAACTAAGAGAATCTTATAAATGATTCCTAATCTACTTGATTAGGAAGATGCTTAAACCTATGGTGTTGGGCTTTATTGTTTACTAGACCATAAAAGCGCGCATTGTCGCGCCTGCCCATAAATTCTGAAAACGTTAGATATGGCGTACAAACTTATACAAATTGTCATATCTTTGGGAAAAGGAATTGAAACTAAATTATTTATAGGAGAGTATGACATGCTACAACTAACTCACAGGCCACCATGGGCATGTGTGGCATCCCGCAAAACCACTACTAGAAAATCGCGTTGAATTTGTGCATTGCATCGGCATCATCATATGTTGTTTGTCTAAAACTATTTTCGCAAAGCCCGATTTGTTTTCCAAACGCCCCATCTTAATTCAAATGCAAAGCCCGGTCTCCGGATTATTTTTGTTTGAGTGCTATCGGTTTGCAAACGGTGTTAATAAAACAAATAAAAATTATATTATTTTTAGTGGGGGCAGTCGAACGGGCCAGATCGACCCGAACGACCGCCCCAGGTTTTAAATCGGTCCAACCAGTCCCACCCATAATCCTAAACCTACCAAACTACCTACCCAGCCCAACCCTCCACCTCACCCCAACCGAGTGGCAGTGCCACCTCACCTGGCCCTATCCTCACCCAATCAACTCCCCACATCACCCTAACCCTCCCTCTCACCCCAACCACCGAGCCAACCCTCTCCCCGCGGGACCCACCCCTCACACAGCACACACGCACTACACGCACGCACCGACAGCCCCCTGCCCCGGCCCCACCAGGCCCACCTCCCCCACGCGACCGCTCCACCCTCCCTTCTTCCTCCCAGGCGCCTCGCTCGCTCCCTCTGCGCGCAGCAGCCAGCGACCCCCCCTCCTCCGGCCGCTCCCCTCCATGCCCGCCGCCCGCCGCCTGGAGAAAGCGCCACCGCAGCCGGCGACCCTCCTCCTCCCTCCGCACCGCCCGAGGCCTCCCCGACCCGCGTCCGCCTCCTCTCGTCCGCTGCCCCAGACGCCTCTCCCGCCCGTCTGCCTCCGCCCAGCGCCCTCAACGGACCACGCGCCTCCGCACCCGCCAGCACCCGTGGCCGCAGCCCTCCTCCGACCTCCTCCATGCTTGGTGCCTCGCCTGGCCACGCCACCGCTGCTCGCCCGACCCCACCACGGCCTCCCGACCCGGACGCCGCTGGCCGCGCCTCAACCCGTCTTCTCGCCCTCCTCCTGCCGGGCTCGGCACCATGGCGTTCCTCGCTCTCCCTTCATCGACGTTGCAGGAGCCCGTGCGCCAAGACCGGAGTCCTCCTCCTCGAGGCAGGAGCCCGCTGCCCTCGTTTGTTCTCTGGTCCTGGTGCGCGTCCTCTACCTCCAGATAAACAACGGGTCGCCACAAAGGAGAAGACATGGTGACACAGTGGGAAAACCTGCTGACCAAGGCCGGAACAAGGACTCTATCCCGCACGAGGTTAAGTTGCCAAGGCCGTCTCATCGACAAGATCTCCACCGGTTCGGTGCCGTGCCGTGGATGCCGACAAGATCTCCTCACGTACAAGACCAACCCGAAGGCCGACAAACCCACGCCAAGTTCGCCTCATGAACCCCGAAGACCGGACCTAGCAGGATTGACATGATCTTCTTCTCGGACGCCAAGATTCGTCGAGGGCCCGGGACGACAAGTACTTCATCCCGAACGCCACGACCGACAACATGACCCGAAGACCCCGGATGCGCCAAGACCTACCCCGTTATCCGAGAACGAACCCTGAGGCCGAACCCCGAACCCCGGAACCCCAAGCTCGTCGAACCCTCTAAAGTGTGAACCCCTTCCCGAAACCCTATTTTATAATATAATAAAACTTGTTGCATATTAAATTGTCATACTCGCATGCATATTGTCATGTGGTTGGGGGCACTACGCCGATTCACCTTATAATCAAATATGGGGCCCATATGCGGGCAAATCTAGTCTTATATTGGCCCCATTTAAATTTGTGTATCGAACCGATGCTATCTTTTGCCTTGTTAAGACAACATTTAAATTGCGGGGTAGTTAAATAACTTGAACCGTTTAATTAAATGTCGGGACCCCGGTTCCGCTTAATATTGCCTAATTGCATCGCCCCTTGCCATGCCATACATCATACATGCATCATGCTCGATCTTTTGCCGTAGTATTAAATAGTGCATCCGGTGTTTCTTCTAGTGTTTTGCTTCTTCGCGGATAAGGCCGTTGAGTTGATGTGAGCTTCCCGATCTTGGATGAACCTTGACAATGTTTTTCAGAGCACCTCCTCCTTTCTACCTATCTTACTTTTATAGTATTTATTCCTCCTGTTGATCTATGGCTATCTCGTGTTGCGATGCTCTAGTTTTCGTGCGTGATATCCTTGCACTCATATTGCCTTGGACACACCTATTACCTGTTGTTTGGTAGATAGTTGGACTTGGCCGTAGTCGCTGCTCAAGTGCTTGCGTGTCGTCAAGTGCCACATCGTTGATGTATTGCCGCATGTTGATGTTGGAGATGATCATAGTTTACTTATCGCTCACTTTAATTCCTGTTTAACAACTAAAATTGAAATAAGCGAGGCATCGGTGGGTGATAGATAATATTTGGTTTCGAACGCCTACTTGTGTCCCGAGGACCCAGTACTTGATACTGCCTTGATTTATCGCGCTATCCACATCCGGGAGGCTTATGGACCCCCGAGCGAGCTTGATTCATTCTTATTTCTTGGGGCCACAAACTAGTTTGAGGTTTTATTTACTATCCTGCATTTATGCCATGCTTTATTGCTTTATTTAAATTGTGCGATGGATAGCACCTTGTCTTTGTTTAGGTAAGCGGAGTGTTTTCAAGGTGTCGACAAGCCCAGTTTTGGGTTCCCGATCGTCACGACCATTGGCGCAAACCTTGAGTCCGCTCGAGTCAAATAGCCGTTCGCTATGGGTCTACTCAATGGGTGGCCCCTGAAATATTTCTGAATCCTGTGATCGCTTTGTCATGACTGCCTCGTTGGGTTTTGATTTGGTTTTTCCGAGGCATATCGAGTGTGTGTTGCTATTTGTGCACCCCGGCCGGGTTAAAACTTTCTGAAAGCCGTGTCCGCGGTTATGGACGACTTGGAGCACAGTATCTCGATCATAGACAACTATAACTAAAGTTTATTGCTATAAATTTGACTTTATAATGACTAGTAATCAGCTTCACTATAATGGAATGGCTAAATAAAACTGCCAACAATTGCTTGTTTGGGTGTCGCTTGCGACCATTGTACCTGACTAGTAAGTATTGCAACTACAACGGAATGGCTAAATAAAAGTACCAACAACTGCTGGGTTTTGGGTTTATCTCATGATAATTGTATCTGATTAGTAAGTGTCGCAACTACAATGGAATGGTTAACTAAAAGTGCCCACTGCTTATTTTATCAGGAGGATTATCTAAACCTGACTAGTAATTGCTGCAACGATAACTGAATAAATAAAACTGCCAACTGTGTGAGTTCCTCGGTTGACTTCCTCGTTTGGTCTCGAGGGGGAATACCAGGATGGGATTGTTTGGTGTTAGTACCAGGTTGGTTCCGAATAGGTCTTTCTTATCCCTCTCTGATAGCCGACAGTGGTATCGGGTCTCTATAGGTTGTTTAGTGCATGCTGCCGCTGCCGCTTCCGTCCACCATACCTATGTAGGCGAGGACCGCCGAATTCTAGTCTCGCCGTAATCGCCTCGATCGACGCTCCTCTTTTTCCTTTGCCCTTTGTCGGCACCCCTTTTGTTTAAGCAGGTTTTGAGATCGACGTCGTTAGCAGGGTTACCCTTCCGGCTTGGCCTGGGCAGGGTTATGGACGCCATTGGTTATTCTTCAGGGCTCTCAGCCCCATTTGCATCTTGTCCGTAGCTGGACGTTCTATTGTTTTCAAGGTGATTTGGATCTTTGTACCGTATATCTGTATTCTTGACTCCTTGAGTCGCTGTTGTATATATATCTGTTCTGTGGGTCCCATCGAGGACTGTTGTGTAATGTTATTACTTTGTTTTCCACCCGCACGAAAGTGCCTGGTGGGCACCTTTGAATCGTTTCTATGCGGGTTTGGCGGGTTTTGCTAAAACTTGCATAGGTCCGATTCTGAGGGTGTTACAGCATGTGTGTTGATTGGAGCGGTACAGAAGGATCAATGACAGCGGTGGCAAGAAGTAAAATACGAAGAGCGTTGCCATGTCCATACAATGTAACAGAACAATAGTATAGTTATTTGGAAATCCGAGTAGCGCAAAAATTGTGACCAAAATGAACCATTAGTAAAGAGTAACTCAATGTTGATGGTCAGATATATTAGTTCAAGCTTTAGGTATAGGTGGCAAAATCTACAAGCGTGTCAATGTCATCCAAATTGGCATTGGGCATGTCATTGTGGAAACAAAATCTTTCCTAAGTCAAACATTTGCTAAGAAATATGAATAAGTGGTGGAGCATGTCTGATTTGTTTTACACGCAACACCTGCTATGGGGAAAACAAGGGATATGGCATTGCCTAACCTTTGTTCAAACCATGTGGATATATGTTATGAATTGATGATTCTATTGTAGATAGCAGATGTGATTGATTTAGAGAATTTCTTGTTGGCCACGTAACATCAGTGTCTTCACATGACAGCTAACATTATCTATTTATGCTAAATAAAAGGACAACCTAGACCTAACTTACTATTTAAAGACACTTGTCTAGTTCATCATAATACTTGAAGATTACTAATTACAATAGGAATTCTCGAAACAAAACTAATTACAATAGGTGCCAAGGTAAAATATGTGCATATAGCAGCAAGGAGACATTAGGTGCTTTTGAATAGGAGATACAAAAATTTGTGTGCAATTTACAAAGGAACATCACATAAAAAAATTAGCTAGGGAAATCAGATTTGTGGCAAGCGATGCATGATTCGGGGGATGCGACCGCCCAGAGCTTGAACTTCCATCTTTCCATGGGTGCTTACACTATCCCACTCCCTATGAAAATAAGTAAAACTATTGCATCACTTAAGCCATATGATTGTATCACCTTGGAAGCCCAAAAATTTCTTGAACATGGTGGAATGGATCGTGTGTAAGTTCCATACTACGATAATACTTATCAATTGTAGTAAATAATTGTTGTATCACCATCCCAACAATTAACCACTCATTAGATCAAAACGGTTTGCACAGTTCTAGCAAATATACAATTGCATATAATCAATTTGATGTGCACTCTATTTATAAGAAACAGATGAAGCTAGAACAACATACCTCTGACCAGCATTCCTAGCATAGCCTCCATTGTTGGCTAAAGTGCAGCTAAAATTATAGTGTTGGTCCTAGGTACATCTGCTGCAAGAAGAGGTAATATCAGATATCACATATAATAGATACGTGTAAAGGCTAAAAACTGCATATGTGTTGTAGACCTCTCACTTTGACCATGGTGAATCGAGCATCGCCTTGGAAAATCCAGCCCAGAGAAAATTTCCTACACCTTTACGCACAGAAATAAATAAGGAACAGCTTAATCAGAAAATGTTTTCTTTGTTCAGAAGATAATTAAGTCAATATTTCGATGCAGCATGGATCAAAATCATAGTAAATAGTTCAAGCTTACAATTTAACCATCCACAACAACAAAGGATATAAAAGGGCCTTGAATTATGATCACAATGTACATGTGTGAGTAAGATTTACTTACTGAGGAGGAAGCAAATGATCTGACCTTAATTTGGAGAACTGGTACATTTTGCTTGAGAAAAGAATGGGTGTACTGATCTTAACTGCCACATCTCATAATGCATGGAAGAAGTGGAAATATATGGCATAGATAAAAGATCAAAGCACTAGAGGGAGAATACTTGAATACATCTCTAATATATGTTTCAATTAAAATACCTAGCTCTTACTACATCGACCAATTTGCAGTTGTATGGCGAGTTGGTGACTAACTGAAGTACAGAGACAACATATGTATCTCAAATATATATGCCCGCACAAATACTCTCATATCTGATTGACATCAACCAAATTTAAAAGAATATGATAACAAAAAAATCCATGTCTGATTGTGAGAGTGAGGGTAAAAACGGTTTGAATTTTTAGGCTGAGGTGTCACCACTTCACAAGTCACCACAAAATAAACACTTTTATGTAACATCAACGCCATAGAGATTATGTTTACCAAATTGTAAGTTTGTAACACGCCAAGGATATAGCGTTGGACAATAAACATCTGAATGAAGAGTGCAATCAGGCAAGAAACAGGAAGTACAAAGAACAATGTGTATGGTGATACATTAAGGTAACTAGAAACATGGTCACGATTATACATGTTGCTTACCCTTAGCAGTATGATCATCCAAGCCCATTCCGTTGATGCCACTCATGATCTCTCCATCCTGCACGAAAACCGCAAACAATAACATTAATTCAGAAAAGGAGCATATTACAGCAGCGTTACTAATGAGATACTCCCCCATCATTGGACAGCCATTGACAGTCTAACTCGTAGATAAATCAACTGACCCACGGTACCTTCACTATCTTGAATATTTGCCACAGAACCAAGTTTAGTTGAAGAACTAATTCACAAATAAAAAAAGACGCCCTGGCATGTGATTCTTGCCACTGCACTTGTGATGATGAACCGATCAAGGAAAATCAAGTGAAATATTTCCTGAGGAGGTGAAGGTAATTCAGAACTTACAATTGGGGATGGATCCAAAGAGTTGTTAACTGCATAAAATCAGCACGGTGCAGATAGTTCTGAACTCCATGATATTGAGATAGGTTCAGTTGTAGGGATAAAAACAGTATTCAAGTACCTCGAACTTCTCGAAGATGTGCAGCTCGCGTTGGACTCCATTCACCATTGCCACGTCATGCGGGTACTCCATGATAGCTACCGCCCTGATCTATGGTGGGTATGGAAGATCGGGCAGCAGGGCGGCTAGTGGGGGCGAGGTGGGGACGGGACGAAGGAGACTCCGAGGCCTCGCCCACGTTGCTTCACCCCTTCATCTCTGGTTCACCTCTTTCGTGTGCTAGGTTGTTTGTCCATGTTGATCCTTAACAACAGAGCACTCAGGTAGATCATTTTTTGGAGTAGCAACCCATGAGATTGTGGGCTGGCCAGAACGGGTTGATTGACGCACCGAACAACCCAAAACGCTGACAGAGCACCAAGGTAGATTTTTGGAGAAGCAGCCCTTGAGACTGTGGGTTGGGCCAACACGGGCTGATTGACGCACTAAACGGCCCAAAACACTATGGTGGCTCCTAGCTGGTTAAGTCATACTATCTCTTAATATGTTTTGACTCACATATGTGTTGACCCTAGTGGCATCTGATGTACTGAGTTGCTGTTGTGGTGCCTCCATTTCCTGGAGTGTGCACAGCAGTAGCTAGTCAGCATGATCTACTACTATGCTGTTTCTACTTGTGACTCAGCCCCAAGCCTAAGATGTGAAAGCTGAGGCCAAACTTTGAATAAGAACAGATACTATTTGTTGCCTCTTTGCTCTATGGTGAGACTAGCATAGCTTTCCTATGTGGAGTGTGGTGAAGTGAACTGAGAGGTGTTAAGGGCTGCTGCAGATGCTCCCTTTATCCCTTATTTTTGTACTCCTGTCGTGGTGACAGCACACTCCACATGCAGGATGTGTAAGCTGCTTGCAGGTGGCCCCTGCTGTGTGCAAGTTAATGAGTTTGTCTTGGCTAGAATTGAGGATCAGATCAGCTATAAGCTGTATACTTATTGATTGTCTATCTTTATACTTTTACTGATTTGGTGAAACTTGCCCCTCTAAAGCCTATGATGTGGAACCGAGGCAAAGGAATCTTTATAAGAACATATTTGCACTTGACCCTTTTTATTTAAAATACTCACTGATGATTCAACAAGGCATTTCCTTGCCAACCTGAGAGTACCACATCCACCTCAACCCCTTGTTCCTATTTTTTGTTTCTTTTTTTTGTTGTCTTTGCTTGCAGGGAACCAAATCAAGAATATGAAGAATTGAGGGACAAAGGACACATGAATAGTTAGAAGATTAGTCTAGGTTTTCCTTTTACCAAATTTTGTAATATCTTGTCTGTTTGGATATTGTAAAGACCTGGTATTGTTGTATATTATAACTAAAGTGGAATTTAGATACTTGTAAACAATAATGTAATATTTATATTATTGTAATAAAATGATTCTTCTCTACTACATTACTCTTATTATCCCTTTTGTTCATAATTGTAACAATATAATATTGTGTGATGTAAATAAGATAGTCTTTATTAATTCTTGTTCATTATTTCTTTATTGTAATATCATATTACATTTAATATTCCATTTCAAATTCTTTTGGAATTCAAATTTATCAATTCAGTATCCAAAATCTGAATTGTCTTCCCCTCAAACCCCAAAATACAGTAGAGTTCATATCGAAATCTATCGCACTTGCCTGAATGCTTCCATCCGAGCAAGAGAGACCTTGATCCCTAACTAGCTTCTTTAGTTTTGCGCGAAAATATCCAGATTTTCTATGCATGAATGCAGTGCACACACCTGAGCTCAGCTTATTTCTAAGCTCAAATGCTGGGATGTTACAGTCTGTCCCCCTTAAAATCAACTTCGTCCCCGAAGTTCATACTCTCTTACGTTTAGGAATAAGGAGTTAACTCGTATTGATCATGACATTACTCAAATTCCATTGTGATCACAAATGGGGATAATGTGGTATCTCGTATCCAGATCTTTTTCCTTGAATTCAGTTCATACTTGGCAACTTCCAACTATCGTTTCCAATATGTAGCATAACTCCTTCTACTACAATCCCTTGGGTTATGTCTTCATAGTCCTACTTAGGATTGGTTTGGGACACATTTAGTCCATTCCGATCAGGCTTTCCTATTACTCTACACTAGCCTATATTGGAATACTCTCTTCTCTCTTAAGACGAAATTAAGAGTGGTTTCACCTTTAGAACTAGTTTGTTAGGATTAATAAATTGTATCCCCTTCGATGTTTCATCCGGACATACTCTTGAGAGTACTCTTATACAGATGACTTCTTATAACCTTATGAGAATAAGGCTTAATCTCATAATGACTCAGTACTTCTTCTCCAACCTTTAGTTGGCAAGTTAGATAACAACACTTCAGTGCTTATTATTTACTCTCCCCCTTGGGGTTTTCTAATGGCCTTTAATCTGCATATATAACCATCCTCGACTCCATACTTAGGATTTCGATCTCTGTCTAGCTTATACCTTACCTATATAAGGTCTCACGAAAGAATCCACGGTATACCCACACAGTTGTGGATCTCTGAATTGAATCTTCCAACATTACTTGTCTTACTTTTATCTTCTTACACATTATTCCTCACTAATGAACCCGATTTTGCGGAACGTCTCGAAAAATGATCGCCTTAATTTCATACTTCCTTAGATCTAACTTAACTTATGCCAAGTTTTATGCTCTTTAAATCATACAAAGATGACCTAATTAGCTAAACGCTAGGATACCGGCTACGGATACCAACTACGGATACCAGCTGCGGATCCTCCTAGGTGTATGGATTACCCCATGGACTTTCTACTTCTTACTGGCATTCTCTCTGAGTTGTCAGAGCTTGAATACCACTTTTCTTCCAAGACTTCTTCTTTGCACCATTTCATGTTACTTCCATGAACTTGGTACGACTACTTCATGAGCTTCTTAGCAATATCACCTATCTTCAGTGCACTTAAGTCCATTCCTTCATGTTGCTCCACACCTTTTCTGCACTAATATTCCTTCTTATTGCTGGCTAATAATGAGTTGGGATTGATTCATCCTTCAAAATAGTGTTGATACTCCTTATATTTGGCTTCGTCCTTGCTGCAAGTCTTCATCTTGATCTTCGGAACTCGTCACTCCCTTACACGAATTCCCTTATCCATCTAGGTCTATAACATCAAGTAATAACTTGATGATGCAACATGCATTTGCACATCAAGTCAAACTTCATGCATAGATCTAGTCAATCAAGAAGATCCAAGAGAAAACAAGAAATACAAATGTGGTGCATATAACTCACATCATTCTAAGCCCGTAATATGGTATTTGAGTAAAACATCTCTAGAATTCAGGCTTAGCTGTGTAGTATATGACACCTCCTAGTATAGGTTTACTTTGTGATACTTAGCACATAGGGGTTAAACTATTCTTTGTATCAATATCTACCCAAATTTCCCACTTGCAGTTGGATAATTTTGAGCAAAGTGGTCTCACTTTGGTTCTGACTAACCTCTTACCTTTCTTTCGGGACTACTAAAGACTACCAATTTTCCATTCTATTGTAAACTATCCTCACATCATCTCTCAAAACTACTAACAAAATTGTAGTTACTACCTTAATCCAAAAATTATCGTAATGTTATAATACCTATGACTTCTATCATAGACCTACACTATTCTTTACTTACTGTTATTACAAGATTATTTGCTGAGTACTTGTCCTAATTACAAACTTATCATGGTCTCAGAGCTAATCTCACCATGATAACTCCTATTTTTATCTACTATTGTTGATTCTAAACCAAATCCTACTTCATCACGTAGAATTCTCAAGTGAATCCCACATGATTTACTTCCCATTACATCTATACATGTTCTAATGGTCTTTCCTATGTGGTATAGTGGTATCAACTAGTGATAAGGTTCTTCAAATTTACAGGGATTCTAAATATAGACCTTGTCACTAATACTACTCCACAAGATATTCTAACCTCAGTCCTAATCATCTTCGATATTTTAACTTACTTAAGATATCTTAGTGGTGGTATACCTATTTAGAGCTACACTCAAATGACATTTCTCTAGAGAAGACATATAACTAATCCTTAAGAAAGATGATAAAAACATCCAACTTAAGTGTGACAAGGTTTATCCTCAAGTGGATATCCATCACAAGTCTTGGTTTAGATAAGATGGCTCCTATAGTCACTATCCAACCTACAGATCTTCTAAAAGAGTTTTAATCCTAAGGTCAAAGCATATGCTCCGATACCAGCTGCGGTGACCCAGCATACCACTTCATGATGTAGTAAACTATAGTCGTTGACATAACACCAATGAAACACCGTTCACTAGTATTACATCCCTCAGAGTGGTACAATAGAAAGACAGCAGGTCCAAGACATGACTATAGATTACAACTCGACTCTTTTTACAAAAGATCTAGCGACACTCTAGGTTAAAGAGAGAGAAAGAAACTTCTTACAAAGAAGAATCAGAAAGAATAACCCAGAACTATCTATCTAATAAGACTAGCATCTAAACTATCTGGCTTGCAATTGCTACCAATGCAATGCTCTACAGAAGTAGGTTTAATGGCTAGAGTATCTACTCCTATCTAATCAGGATCTTTGTATTCACTTCGGTTGATGTATATGTTGAATTCATTGACTTTATTGAAGAACTTGAGCTGTCGATGATGGTTTCTGGAGCACAAGTTGGTGTTGATGTTGTCTTCAACGGCTTAGAACCTAGCAAGGGTTAAGAAGGTATGGTTGAGTACAAGCGTACTCAGCAAGTTCACTAAAAAGGAGTGTATGATGCACTATCTCTACAGCCATAGACCAAAGGTCGTAGGCAATGCAGGTTTTCGTAAACATTTCTTCAAAGGTTGTTTTTATTCTAAAAACTATGTCCGACAGCCTTCATAGGTTGACTAGAACTTTCATGGAGTTCCTTTCCTGCCGCTTTCGTAGCTCCTTCCCGGAACAAGGAGTAACAAGTTATAGTTCTTACACTCTGCAGAGGTCCGTTGCTTTACCCATGAGAGATCAAATCCTTGTTGCACAATCGGGCGATCTTTCCCGTCCACAATTCCGTGATGTGGGGCCCAGTAGATGATCCAAGCCAATCACTGCCCCCTTCGCGACCCCGCATGTCTCCTTGGTGTATGCCATGCCCACATATTCGATTACAGCAACGGATAGTACAGACCGTTCAGATGCCAGAACTATCATGGGACGTTGAGGGTTCCCACCCATATGCTGCATATCCTCTATGAGTTACCAATGAATGCAGGCTACAAGGATAATAGCCACGACCCGCGCATCCGTCTACATGCAAAAGGAAGAGGATACAGTTGACTTCTCCATCCCATTCCAAATCTCATGGTTAACATGTAATATATGACGCTAGAATCACTAGCGACATTGGTTAATTAATTCCTAGATATTATGTTCCTTTACCACTGGAACTATATCAATAGATTATTACCAGTTGGTAAATAATCCATAATCATATTATTATGAAAATAGTGTTTTCTGACCTTTTTGAAATGTAGGTGATGACAACATTTGAGCTACAAGTATTTGATAGAAAGTAATCAAAGGACATGAGCAAGTGTGAACTTGCCTTTTATGATTGCTGGACTATGCAATCACGGTCTTCGAGACATTAGAAGATCTGTAAATAGCATCATTGGTTCGGTAAGGATAATGTTTAAGAAGCAAAATGCTGATGCATAAGTAATGTAATGCATTTTATAAAATTCTGAGATAACCTCCCAATAAGATGATTGAGTTAAATTTAAAGTGATGTATTTCAAGATTTAGTTATTTCTAATGGTTACTCCATAAGTAAATCTATCTACAAAGCATTTAAGTGTTTAACATGCAAAGTATATAAGTGAAGTATAATAACATTCTAAGGTTGAGGCGAATTGCTATCTGGTAATTATGATGGGAATTATTATGTTAAGTTGTTAAGAGTTGAAGGACTTATTATAAGATTGTTGTTTGAAGTGGCAAAACAAATAACTTTTGAAGAAAAGATTTCTTTCTTAAAGTTTAAACAAACTTTGTGGTTAATCGAATGTGACCGATATCGTTTGCGCTTATCCGATAAGCATGCATTTGAGATGCCTTATGACTTAATTTGGAACAGACAAAAGTTAACTATAAAAACATAAATATTCTTTAGGCATTATGCATGACTTGGGGTACCAAAGTTCACTTTAAAACATAAGTAGATCTAGGGTATGATGTGTTTAAAAGTATTAATAAGTTTTAAACCTTGCAACAAGCATGTTTAAAGGTATGGGATCATTCACTTTTAGCTTAAGTGAATGATGAGTTAAATGTGATTTGTTATTATGAATATAATTTATATTATTAAGGCAAGTAAATTTAGCTGATTTTAAGAATCTATTAGAGTTTGAAATCATGTTTAATAATAGCTAAGAGATAAATAATATTCGCTTTTATCAGAAATGAATGATGATTAAAATTTATTCAAATTGTTGGTTTACCTTGGAGTTATGGTTTTAAAGAGTTTTCTAAAAGTTAATAGCTTACTTTTAAGTCTTATTATAGACTCAAGTTATGGTCTTGTAAGTAGTATTTAAATGTCCAAGATTTATGGTTTTATATAAAATTGTGATTATTTCTTATTTAAGAAATGTTTTTAAAGAATTTACCAAATAGATAATAAATAAGGATTTATTACTTAAGAACCTTAAATGTGTTGGAATGATATACTTGGTAATTTTCTAGTAAAATATACTTACTTAGGATCCTAGAAATGAATTTTATTTATTTTTAGGTGTTATCCTTATTTTTATAAAATTCCACAAAGGATTATATGTATTTAAATATTTGCTTAAATTTTTATTTGTACAAAAAATAAGTTAGTATTTTTATAAAATAGTAGACTTATTTTTATATGCAAAAATGCTTTTTATTCATTTTTTGGACTTTTAGTTATTTTATTATATTTCATTAAGTTATGTAATGGTGTTAATATTTAGTTGCATTTTATTTAATTCAAACTAGTAATGTTATATTTTTCCTTATATATTGTTTTTGTGATCATTTTGATATGTCATCAATATTTTTAGGATTTGTATATATTTTCCTAGAGATCAAAATACCTAAAGGGTATTTTAGTAATTTCCATATTTGGTTTTAACCAATTTCCTTTTTGTTTTATATACTAGGCCTAGTACTTTGGCCCACCTAGCCCAATATCTAGCCCAGCCCATAGGGTTGGGCTAGACTAGATGGTCTGATCCACGGGGTGGGTTGACCTCGATCCTATCCTCTCTTCTCGCCTCACACGCACTGTCGCGTTCCTCTACTGCCGCTAGCGACACCGCCCTCCTGATTCCAGTGGTATAGACCGTTGTGACCGTTGTTGACGGTTGTCATAGCTCTGCTGACCTCAGAGCTACACCTTCATCCAATATGATCTGAGGATGGACCTCTATCGAATTGGCTCCCTTTAATTCTCTGGTTCTAGAGTTTTTTGGCTTCCGACGCTGCTGTGCTCCGGTGACCACTAGGTGGTGTTGATGGTGATTTAGTGGTGCTGCTATGGTGGTTGTCGACTACAGCTGTTGTGGCGACGAGCTAGTGCATGCTATTATTAAAGTTGTGTAGGTGAACTTGTGGTTTGGATCACCCTTGGTGATACTGAGAGGAGTCTGATGGTTGTTGGTGTAGTTGGAATCATTATTACATAATACTCCTATGGTCATTAGTTATTCTGCTAAAACTGATATAGTGGAAAGGTTTGGATTCAAACCATGTGTTTGAACCCAATTTATTGAATTCTAAAAGTACTTTGATAATTTAATGTTCTGATTCTCAACTTACTGAAGCCTTGCTTCAAGGAATGGTTTATTGTACACCTATAACTGTTAAAGGTGACAGATAAGTGGGATGTGCCTCTCAGGTTAAAATGGTGATCTGGTTTGATCTTACTGCCTGTCTCAATTGAAAGAAATTAATATTATAGAATGATTCCTAGTAATTTTGATCTAGGAAGATGATTGATCTTATATGAATGTGTTCAGTAAGCATGGTTCGCATGTATCATTGACCCTATCAACCTATCAGTGGTCTATTCATTCTGATTCCTAATTACCTAATTAGGAAATTGATCTAGTAACTAGGTGGCTCCAATTGGCCTTGAGCTAATACTGTGATTGATTAGCTTGCTCTGGTTGTATTGTCAACATGACAGAATACACTGAAACTGATTCCTAGCTTTCCTTTTTAGGAAAATGATACAAACTGTCTAATTTGAATGCTCTAGCTGATTAGCTAGCATGGAAAAATTACTCTAGTGGCTTCTGTAGATGATCTTGCTATTGTGGTACCTATTTAGAGGATGCACAATGGCCAAGATCATCTGCATGATCTGCTACTTGATTGCTTGTCAAAAGTTTGGATGGTCCCTAGCCAATGATGCAAAGGCTGGGGCTTAGAAGTGTATGCTAGCTTATGTAACTAAGAGCATCTTATAAATGATTCCTAGTCTACTTCATTAGGAAGATGATTGAACCTATGGTGTTGGGCTTTATTGTTTATATGTTTTGACTCATGTATGTGTTGACCCTAGTGGCATCTGATGTACTGAGTTGCTGTTGTGGTGCCTCCATTTCCTACAGTGTGCATAGCAGTAGCCAGTCAGCATGATCTGCTACTATGCTATTTCTACTTGTGACTCAGCCCCAAGCCTGAGATGTGAAAGCTGAGGCCAAACTTTGAATAAGAATAGATACTATTTGTTGCCTCTCTGCTCTATGATGATACTAGCATAGCTTTCCTATGCTGGACTGAGAGCTCTCTCTCCCCAACTAATGCTTGTTTTAAATTGATAAGGACAAGTACTAGTATGGATCTAGTAGTCAACCTGCTGCTTATACTAAGGACAGATGATTTGGTTGTGGATGTTGTGGTGGTGGATCTTGGTCCACTACCCTTAGATGTCCACTTGGTCTGCTTTGCCTTGCCTCTAATTTGTCCTTGTGGCCTTCTCCACCTTGATCCACTTTTCCTTGCTACTGTTGCCTATGTTGCTTCTTTGAACTTGGCAAGAACATATGTGGATGAACTTGTGGAAATGGAATAGTTGATGGTGGGTGTGGAGTGTGGTGAAGTGAACTAAGAGGTGCTAAGGGCTACTGCAGCCGTTCCCTGTATCCCTTGTTGATGTACTCTTGCCATGGTGACATCACACTCCACATGCAGGATGTGTAAGCTGCTTGCAGGTGGCCCCTGTTGTGTGCAAGTTACAAAGTTTGTCTTGGCTGGAATTGAGGATCAGATCAGCTATAAGCTGTATACTTATTGACTGAGTATCTTTCGACTTTTACTGATTTGGTGAAACTTGCCCCTCTAAAGCCTATAATGCGGAACTGAGGCAAAGGAATCTTGATAAGAACAGATTTACACTTGACCCTTTTTATTTAAAATACTCACTGATGATTCAGCAAGGCATTTCCTTGCCAACCTGAGAGTACCACATCCACCTCAACCCCTTGTTCCTATTTTTCGTTTGTTTTGTTTATTATCTTTGCTTGTAGGGAACCAGATCAAGAATATGAAGAATTGAGGGACAGAGGACACATGAATAGTTAGAAGATTAGTCTAGGTTTTCCTTTTACCAATTTTGTAATATCTTGTTTGTTTGGATATTGTAAAGACCTAGTATTGTTGTATATTATAAATAAAGTGGAATTTAGACACTTGTAAACAATAATGTAATATTTGTATTATTGTAATAAAATGATTCTTTTCTACTACATTAGTCTTATTATCCCTTTTGTTCATAATTGTAATAATATAACATTGTGTGATGTAAATAAGATAGTCTTTATCAATTCTTGTTCATTATTTCTTTATTGTAATATCATATTACTTTTTTATTCCATTTCAAATTCTTTTGGAATTCAAATTTATCAATTCAATATCCGAATCTGAATTGTCTTCCCCTCAAACCCAAAAATACAGTACAGGTCATGTCAAAATCTATCGCACTTGCCTGAATGCTTCCATCATAGCAAGAGAGACCTCGGTCCCTAACTAGCTTCTTTAGTTTTGTGTGAAAATTGTCCAGATTTTCTATGCATGAATGCAATGAACACACCTGAGATCAGCTTATTTCTAAGATCTAATGATGGGATGTTCCATTGCACCAAGATCGCAAAGTGCAGATATCTCATCGACCCCAATCTTAATTTTGATAGTGGGATCAAATATATCATCTAGCTTAATAGCTAGTCACTTATACTCCATCTATAAATCTCGAACTCTAGATGCTACTTGTTGAATAAATTGTTGGTACATAGCATCATTACTTTATTCTATACCAGGATTCTTCACGATGATCATCTTTAGTAGATCTTCCACGGTATATTCAGGTGTTGGCGCGTTGCTATAATCCAGCTCTTCGGGATTCTCTTCATTTTTTACCACCATCATCATCTTGAGGTCTTCTACCGGATTTGGCTCGGGTTTCCCAGCAAACTTTGCTAGTATGACAGCTTGGCTCTCGGCTAGCTTGCCCAATTGAGCCTCCACGGTCTTTGTCCTTTCTTGTAGAGCCTACACATCATTTCTAATTACAACGCCCTGGTTAGATAATTTTCCTATACTACTTTCATGGTTCTCCGTAATTTTAATAATTATATTATTTTGCTCAATTTGAGCTTGCATAAAAGTTTTAACGGTTTGCTCAAATGAGAGATTGCCATGATTTGCTCCATTATGATTATGATAATGATTGTAAGGAGCTCCTGCAGGATTAGAATAATGCTTTTGAATATTAGAAGCAAAATTTTGATTCTTCCATGCAGGATTATAAGGAATGCGAGCTATAAAATTAACATCAGTAGCGATAACATTAACTTGGGTATCTTCCTTACCCTTTACTATGTTGAGTAACTCGTCTACCTTAGATGTGACCTCTTCATTGTTTACCTCGGTGATTGAGCTCACTCTTTTTGAGGTTCTTTCCACATGCCATTGGGCATGGTTGTTTTGCATATCATCAAGTAATTTCTTTGCAACACTCACATGCTTTCCCATGATTGTTCCACCTGCTGCAGTATCTAGCATAGACTTAGACATTAGGTTAAGGCCATTATAAAATAAATGTAACGATGCAGATTTGCTGCCCGGGGTGGTAGCAGTGCATGCCCTAGCAGCCGTCGGATGTTTTCCATCTCAAACTGTCCCCTAACGTCCACTTAACGATCCTAGCTCTAGCTATGCATGTGCCCCGAACAAAAAGAGGTGGGCCCCGCTGCATGCTGCGACCTGTACACGCCCAGTGCACCTAATCTTGTACGTGTCCTATAGTCCTGCCCACAAAACAATGTTGTTCCTCCCATTTTTTCTTCTTCTGAACAAGGGTTGACATCCCATTTTATTTGCACACGCATATTTCTGAACAAGGGTTAACATCCCATTTGATTTGCACACGCATATGCATCCCCAAGGAAATGCAAGGCACAAGGAACTTTATGTATCTTAATTTTCGTTTTGGTCGTCGGATTGATGACAAGTACGCCATGAGGGGGTCCTCGAGGCATGTGGAAGAGAGGGGTGTGAGACGTACGATGTTCCGGGACGGTGAGCACACAAGATTACCCAGGTTCGAATCTGCCGGCTTTGGACGGATCCTACTCCTGCTAGCAATCCAGTAATACGGCAGAGCCGGAATATGGGTTACAAGGGTTCGCTGTGCGAGTTGAGATTGTAGACTATTGTGAGGTGGTAGGTTCCCTAAAGGCTCTCCCTAGGATGGCTTATATAGATATCTGGCCTAGGGTTTACAGGAGAGATCTATTCGGCTACGACTAAGAGTTGGTTACAGAGTACATCTTGAACTACAAGTAACACTATGGGCCTACGTCGCTAAGTCTTACAGGCCTTCCGTAGCAGGGGACTCGCATCTTCTCCCCCATGGCGCCTGTGAAGCAAAGCTCTAACCCGAAGTGGGCCACTCTGGTCAGTGAGGAACTGTGAGGATACCCGGAAAGTATATCCCCAACAGCAGCCCCCGAAAGCCTCCAAGATCCAAAGTCGGATTCATCATCATCTAGCTTGATCTTCAGCTTGCAGAATCTTGAAGGGTTCCTAAAACTTCAAACAAAAGATACGATCCGGGTCTTAAAAATAAGTCGGACCTATGAGTGAGTTTATTCGTGCTTCCAGCTCGAAATTCAAACTAAGCCGGAACTTGGTCTCTGACGTAATCTGACAACAGTCATGGTCAAGTCACGTCACTGACAGACATTTCCTGTCAGCACGACCGTTGGTGGGTTCGTCTTTCGCGGAACCGAGGCGACGTTTCAATGCATGCGTGGAGATAGAGGCAGCGTAATCATCGCATGGAGGTTTCCCCGTACTTTCCACGACGTGTGGCACGTTCACTGTAGCATTTACACGAATCTTGACGCGCCTGGCGGATATAAGTGGTGTGGATTCTTCTCCCTAACTTCTTCACCAGTTCTCAGCGCTGTTTCCTTCTCCTCTACGCCTCCCACAAACCTAGCGCTCCACTGCCTCCAGCAAAAACACCTCCAGCGCCACCCATCTAAGGTCACCGGCGTATCGGAAGAATGGCTTCCTCATCATCCTCCGGCTTGGCAGCGGCGGCGACGGCGGCGGCAGAGAAAGAGAGCCACCGGGGAGTTTGGATCTCCTGCGTCCTGGACGATCCCAAACTCCAGGTCGTTGAATACGAAGGGCTCCTCCGCGCCGGCGACTGGCGGAGCGGCTTCGGCGAAACTGTTCCCAACCTCGCGACGACGAGCGAGTGCATTTCGGCACTCACCTTGACAGAGGTCTTTCCTTTCCTCCCTCGGATTTCTTTTCCGAGGTTTGATGACCCACAAGTATAGGGGGTGTATCGCAGTATTTTCGATAAGTAAGAGTGTCGAACCCAACGAGGAGCAGAAGGTGCTGGCTAGTGGTATGGATCAGGAATTCTCTGCAAATACTTAGCAAACGGATTTTTAGGGGTTTTTGATAAAGCAAGTAAACAAAGTACGAGCAAATAAAAGACAATAGGAATAAATGCAGCAAGTGGCCCAATCCTTTATGCAGCAAAGGACAAGCCGGTTGTATTACTTAAGATGACCAAACGTTCTCGAGGACACATGGGAAGACTATTAAGTGCTTTTTCTTCATATAGTTGATTAATCTTCTTTAGCTTGCTAAGTGTTGTGTGGGTGAACCTGTGCTAATGTACCGCCCCATCCAAGACTAATACATACTTGTGATTATACCCCTTGCAAACATCCGTAAGTATAAGAAATTAATTAAGGTAGAAACCTAACCACCGCTTTAAACTCTAAGACCCTTACGTCCCTTGTGCAACGGTTTCCTAACGGGGGTTTAGGTTTCTGTCACTCCGGCAACCCCTACGATTAGTAGCCAAATACACAATGCATTCCCCTAGTCCCATATAGGTGAAGTGTCATGTAGTCGACGTTCACATGACACCACTAGAAGAAGTACACCACAACTTAAATAACAATCTATTGAATCTCTCTCAACACAACTCCACTACTAACAACATGGCTTCTCCCATGTCCTCAAGAACAAAACGAACTACTCACAAGACATCATATGGATCATGATCAGAGATGGAATAATGATGTATAACAATCTGAACATAAACAATAACTCAACGGTTCACTCAATAGCATCAACTACACAGAGTAATCAACACTGGGAAAGTTTCCCCTATGAACTAATGCAAGATTCAACTCAATTGTTACAGCAATATGGAGATGGTGATGAGGGTGCTGATGGTGATGATGGGGGTGATGATGATGATGATGATCCCGATGAAGTCTAGCTTGATGGTGGTGTTGATGGCGATGATCTCCCCTCTCTGGGAAGGAATTCCCTCGGCAGAAATCTGTCTGCCGGAGAGATCTTTCTCTCTCGGTGTTTTCTGCCCCGCAGAGGTAGCGGAATCATTCTGTGGTCGCTCCTCTAGTCTTAGGGTTTCGAGAGGTTGATATACGCCAGAGGGGAGAGGCTGGAGTGGGCCAGGGTGGCCACACCACCTCTAGGCGCGGCCTAGGGCTGCCCGCGCCAGGGGGTGGTGTGGGCCCCCTGTGGCCCATCTCCACTCCGTCTTATGGCATCCTTAGTCTTCTAGAAAAATAGGATTTTCCGTATATTTTCCCGGATTTTCTAATCTTCACGAATTTTGCCTCCAAACAGCACCTTTTCCATCAGAATCCTGACTGCAGCGGTCCATGCTCCAAAAGTCATCAACCATGCAAAAACAGATGAAATAACATAAGTATCACCTCTCAATACGAAATATATCAATGAATAATAGTGAATTAAGACATAGAATAGTGATGCAAAATGGACGTATCAACTCCCCCCAAGCTTAGACTTCGCTTGTCCCCAAGCGAAACTGAGCTCAATAAACATGGCCTCGGGTTTATGGAGTGAAGAGTCGATAAAAGAATACGGACAAGAAGCATCACATTCATCAAATGCATAGATCATAATAGAAGGCAATTCACTATTATATAACTCAACTTTTAATGAGTAAAGGAAACACAATAAAGATACATAAAGTGAATCATAATTGGTAATGGCAAACTTAGCTCTTGGTCGAAGAATAGTTGATAATTGCTGGAGTTCACAAATAACTGGTTTTCAAAGATAGCTTTCAAAGTAGTAAACATCAAGATAAGAGCAATGTGCAAAACAATGAACATAAGAAACATGATTGAATAAATCATCATATGAATGAATGAAACACAACAACTCAAAATACTTGATGAGATAGAAGGGAATAGGTTTACTGACTCAACTACAAATTAAAAGAAAGGCCCTTCACAGAGGGAAGCAAGGATTGCAAGTCTCATAAAGAGCTCCCAAAAATTATGATACTTACTAGCTTTGATCTCTCATTGCCTCTATCATAGGCATCTTTAGATGATTAAGGTTAAAGTGATCAAATATGAGGATATGCATTGACAAGATGCAAATTGAGAATCTCATGTCCCTTGAATACGAGGGCCGCTCCTCATGCTACTCAAGTTTAGTCACCGGTAAGTTCTTGTCATCGTAAGCATATGTGTATCATTGAGAACCGCCAACGGGGTACCCCTTGCCCGATGATACGGAAGAATCCCCATATCAAAATGACAAGGCAAGCAGACAACAAGTATCTCAGCAATCTTCTTATTTACCATGGGAATATGGTGCTTTTTTATCTCTTTCCTCTTTTCATAATATCTCTTTTTTTCTTTTCTCTTTTTCTCAATCTCTATCTCTTTTTTTATATAAGAAGAATGCTTCATAGATACTCGTTATGGTTATGCTGCAGGTTTCCACCATGTCAGCATGGATTAGACCAGCGGCCCAGGCGTTTCTCTAACACACATGCATAACTCCATGGACTTACAAGCTCCTCTTTCATTTCACACCGACGACATCCATAGACAAAAGAACATGATATCAACTTGGTACAAAGTACCAGTGCAATGTTGAAAGCGTTTCCCATGACAAAGATGGTTCGCTAATTCACAACTTACAAAGCGCAAGCATATACGCAACATAGGTGAGCACAATGGTTCAAGTTTATTAAGTGCAAGAAAGTAAAGTGTGCCATCAAGTTCGTGAGAGCTTTAATCACTAATTTTCACATAACAAGTTTAATTTGGGAGGTAGATAAAACAAGAATTTACTTGGAATAGCAATAGTGTTAATAGGTAGGTATGGTGGACACAAATGGCAAAGGTTTTGGTTTAAAGCAGTGGATGCACAAGAAGAATTCCCTCTCAATACAGGTTTTTGGCTAGCAAGGCTGGGTAGCAAGTATAAGAGTTGAAGGAAACAAACATACAAGTGATAAAGACAAACATGCAATCTTCCTTGGAAGCACAAAAGATCTTAACTAGAGAATACTAAACTTATGAGCAAATCAAGAAAGAAAGATGATGAAATTATTTTTCTTTAAGGGTACTTTTATCTTTTCTTTCAACTCTCAAAAATAGTGTTGATACTTACCAATCCAGGTTTGCCAAAACCAACTAAATTAACTCAATGACCCCAAAGTGATACCAATACTAACAATAAGATCAATCATGTAACCACAAATTGAAAAATAATATAAGCTATGCAAAAGAGTGAATGATAGAACTTCTCATTAATATTCCATAAGGGCAACTCACACCAAGGGATACATATCTAACGAGAGAGGGGACACTTCCATAATGCAAACCATACTACGTAATAACTCCTCTATTCATGATATGACTCTACTAATAAGGTAAAAATATAGAAGATAGTGATGTGATACCGCGGCACTCCCCCAAGCTTGGAACAAGCCAAGGGGATGCCAAACCTAATGACGAATTACTCCTTTGGTGGTGGTGGTATTATGCTCTTAGTTGATGTGAGGAAATCTTCCAGCATCTTATGAAGCCTATCATTCTCCCATTGAAGCATGTCCACCTTCCTCTTCAAGTCTCGGTACTTATCGCAGAATTCTTTAGTGACTCGTAGGGCTTCCGCTGATGCAGGGCAAGTGACTGAAGGTACCAGCCCTTGCTTGGGGTCTCGGAGGTCTTCGTCCATAGGTTCCTTCCCTTTATCCTTGGCGGACACCATTGTGCTTCTAAGCTTTCAAAGAGTATGTCCTGGCAGAAATAGATCGAAACAAAAACACGACGAAAACATGATATATGAACCTCGGGGGATCCGGGGGGGTTATATATTACGAAGTTTCATATCAAAAGGAAGGTACTGGGAGAAAACGAGTCGGAGGCGGAGTCCGGGGTGGACTCACACCCTGGTGGCGCGGCCAGGGGAGGGCCCGCGCCACAGGGTGGTGTGAGCCACCCTGGCTCTGTTTCCGTCCCTTTTTCGCTTCGTAGCTCTCCTTATTGACTGAAAACTACAAAAATATAGTTGGGTAGTGTTTTCGCGGAACTTTTCTTACCAGAACTGTTACCTATTTGAAAACAGACTCTGCAGGTCTATGAATTTGGTATCTAGTAGATTCTTCCGGAGTCATCACTTGAATAACATCAATATATTCATACTCTTATTACTTGAGTCATAAAACCTTTCTCTTCCTTACTACACCATTATCTCCACTACCTGGAAATTTCTTTCACACAAAACTCCACACAGTTCTCATTAGCAACATTAGTATATATGAAGTGATAAAACCTTTTGAGTCCAACTTCAACTGAACATAAGCTACTATAGCAACTCCTTCCGAAAACCCAAACAGAATTCAAAAAGGAAATCGAATAAAGAAGCAAATGCAAGAGTGGCAAAATCTATCAAAACAGAGCAGCAGGTAAAGATCAATTTTTTTGAAAATCTTCTGTTGCTCAAATCAAAAGTGCAAAACTAAATAAGTTAAATAACAACCTGGGGCAGAAGCACAAAAAATACAGCTCAATCCGACATACAGAGATCTCTCACGAATTTTTACAGTGAAGCACAGAAATCTGTTTCGGGACAGCAACTTCCCCAAATATTACTTCTCTCTCATTAGAGGTTGATCTTGACACAAAAACCAAACAAAACAGATAAGGAGCAGTTATTACCGAAGTCATAACTTCCAAGACTCAAAGAAACAAAAACAACTGAAAGTAAAAACAAATTGGGTTGTCTCCCATAAAGCTCTTTCTTTATAGCCATTAAGATGGGCATGATAATTTTGAAGATGCTCACATAGGAATATGAATTGAAGCGAAAGAGAGCATTAAGAAGCAAAAAATACACACATTTAAGTATAACCCACTTCCTATGCAAGGGGATTTTGTAAACAAACAAGTTGTTGAAACCAGAGGCTACAAGCATAGGAAGGCAAAGGAAGTGCAACATAAAAACTTTCAGCATAAAACGAGGAAACTTGATATTATTGAGATACATAAGAACACCTTTTCCTCTTTCATAGTAACTTTCAGTATCATGCATAAACTTAACAATATAGCTATCACAAGGACCATCATAGCAATGATCACTTATTCTAACAGAAAACACAGGAATACTAGCTCTCATAACACTACTTTGTGAAATAATATTAGAGGTATCCTTACAAAGGATAGTGTGTCCCTCTTTTTCATATTTAGTAACAAAGTCTTTCACATTTGCTATTATAGGTTCATCAACCTTTTGTTTATCAGGTTCAATAGCTTTATTCATACTTTCATCTACCATACTAGCCATCATAGAATGTTCCCTTATCTTAACTGGGAAAGGCATTTTCTCAATATAAGGTTCAGGAAAGACATGATTAGTAGTATAAACTTCAGTATTTCTTGTAGGAACACTCTTAGCAACATCTTTATAAGGTTCATGATACTTATTCCACTTCTTTTTAGGCACTTCAATATAGGAAGCAAAAGCCTTAAAATAAGAGGCAATAGCTTGAGAGTCTAAACCATAAGCATTTTTAATATTTTGAAAGTCATCAGTTCCCACAAAAGATTCAATGCATTCATAATCATAATTTATACCTGACTTTCTACCTTTGTCATTCTCCCAAGCTTCAGCATTGTTTTGAATACGGTCCTGAAGATCCCATTTAGCTTCTTCTTCCATGCGAGTGAATGATCCAGCACAAGAAGCATCCAATAAATCCTTGTCATGTAGAGGGAGCCTTGCATAAAAGTTATTGATAATAATATTGTTGGGGAGCTCATGAATGGGACATTTGAGCAATAGTAACTTCAATCTCCCCCAAGCTTGAGTTGTACTCTCTCCATCAAGAGGCCAAAAGTTGTATATTTGATTCTGATCTTTATGAATCTCACTAGGAGGATAAAATTTTGAATAAAAGAGAGGCACTATTTCCTCCCATTCCAGAGCTTGACCATTCTTCAGCAGCTTATACCATTCCTCAGCTCTTCCTTTTAGTGATAATGAGAATAAATTCTTCTTAACTTGATTTGTAGTAATACCTGCACACTTGAACAACCCGCATAATTCGTGTATAAAGAGCAAATGATCACCAGGATGGACAGTTCCATCCCCAACATAGTAGTTATCCATAACACGATCAATAATTCTTGTAGGTATTTTGAAAACATCATTCTCAGCAGGTAGTGTCTTATCTACTACCTTAGCAGTGGTAGTAGCATTACCAAATAAAAAACTCAGCGAATTATCCATAACGAAAATAAAGCAACTAGCAGAAGTAAACAATACTCACAGTAGAAGTTTCCTTTACCAGTTCCACTCTCCAATAGCGCTTCACTCCCCGGCAACAGCGCCAGAAAATAGTCTTGATGACCCACAAGTATAGGGGGTGTATCGCAGTATTTTTGATAAGTAAGAGTGTCGAACCCAACGAGGAGCAGAATGTGCTGGCTAGTGGTATGGATCAGGAATTCTCTGCAAATACTTAGCAAATGGATTTTTAGGGTTTTTTGATAAAGCAAGTAAACAAAGTACGAGCAAATAAAAGACAGTAGGAATAAATGCAGCAAGTGGCCCAATCCTTTATGCAGCAAAGGACAAGCCGGTTGTATTACTTAAGATGACCAAACGTTCTCGAGGACACATGGGAAGACTGTCAAGTGCTTTCTCTTCATATAGTTGATTAATCTTCTTTAGCTTGCTAAGTGTTGTGTGGGTGAACCTGTGCTAATGTACCACCCCATCCAAGACTAATACATACTTGTGATTATACCCCTTGCAAACATCCGTAAGTACAAGAAAGTAATTAAGGTAGAAACCTAACCACAGCTTTAAACTCTAAGACCCTTACGTCCCTTGTGCAACGGTTTCCTAACGGGGGTTCAGGTTTCTGTCACTCCGACAACCCCTACGATTAGTAGCCAAATACATAATGCATTCCCCTAGGCCCATATAGGTGAAGTGTCATGTAGTCGACATTCACATGACACCACTAGAAGAAGTACACCATAACTTAAATAACAATCTATTGAATCTCTCTCAACACAACTCCACTACTAACAACATGCCTTCTCCCATGTCCTCAAGAACAAAACGAACTACTCACAAGACATCATATGGATCATGATCAGAGATGGAATAATGATGTATAACAATCTGAACATAAACAATAACTCAACGGTTCACTCAATAGCATCAACTACACAGAGTAATCAACACCGGGAAAGTTTCCCCTATGAAGTAATGCAATATTCAACTCAATTGTTACAGCAATATGGAGATGGTGATGAGGGTGCTAATGGTGATGATGGGGGTGATGATGATGATGACCCCGATGAAGTCCAGCTTGATGGTGGTGTTGATGGCGACGATCTCCCCTCTCCGGGAAGGAATTCTCCCAGCAGAAATCTGTCTGCCGGAGAGATCTTTCTCTCTTGGTGTTTTCCGCCCCACAGAGGCGGAGGAATCTTTCTATGGTCGCGTCTCTAGTCTTAGGGTTTCGGGAGGTTAATATACGCCAGAGGGGTGAGGCTGGAGTGGGCCAGGGTGGCCACACCACCTCTAAGCTGACCTAGGCTGCCCGCGAGGTGGTGTGGGCCCCTGTGGCCCATCTCCACTCCGTCTTCTCCATCCTCTTACGGAAAAATAGAATTTTCCGTATATTTTCCGGATTTTCGATCTTCACGAATTTTGCCTCCAAACAGCACCTTTTCCATCGAATCACTGCGGTGTCCATGCTCCAAAAGTCATCAACCATGCAAAAACAGATGAAATAACATAAGTATCACCTCTCAATACGAAATATATCAATGAATAATAGTGAATTAAGACATAGAATAGTGATGCAAAATGGACGTATTAAGGTTATAGATCATTATGGTGTTCATCTCCACCATCTCCCCCCGAACTCCATCTTAGAGATGAGTGCGTACGCCTCTTTGTGCGAGGGGTATCTCGGCATTAGGCCAAGCCTTACTCTTTTCCGGTACTATTTTCATGTCCGGAGAAATTCCATCACTGCCGATAATCCTTATATTACCGGTACCATTAGTTTTTCGGTTAGGCGTGAGCGCGTTTATCCCCAAATTATGGCAAGTGAGTCGGTTAAACAATGGCCGTCTACTTTTTTCTACCACAAGGATATCCCCGCTCCCGGCAAAGATACTGCTTTGCCGGCTTTTGTCAACGCAGCCACCACGCCCCAAGAGTCCTGGGACAAGGTCGCTCCGACTCTCAGTGACGATCTGTTTCTCGCCAAGAGATGGATCGAATATCTGATGAAGCATAAGGGCCTAAAATGGTCTGACTTGGTTCAATGCTGGGTTGCACGCCGGATCCAACCCCTTCAACATCATGGAGATCGACTTATGCATTCCATCATGTCGTCGAAGAAGGATTCCCTCCGCATCAGCTCCAATGCCTTAAAGCCTAAATACTATATATGCGAAGTCAAATGGCTGATAAGGGAGCGGATTGAGAGGAAAATTCCGGAGTTGTCCCTGGACATGCATACAGCGGAAAATCCTGTTGTGTCGGTAAACTTTAGCAGTAACTCTTTTTATGTGCTCATCTTTATGTTATTTTTGCAATACTGAGATACTTTTCCTTTTCAGCTTGCTAACCTCCCCGAGTCAGAGTTCGCTCCTATCGAGGGATATCCTCCTGAGTTTTCTCAGGATGAGGGTGAATTGGTTCCAATGCCAGATGTCGTTCCTCGGAAACGCAAGGCTCCGACATTGGCCATCGGCACCAAAGAAGTGCCCGTTTTGAAGAGGTAATCTTTCCTCACAGGGTCTTTGTATTTTACTTGTAATTCCTTCTGAGATGTAATGTTCTTTGTTCTATTATATTCTCAGAGCTAAACAGCTCATCAAGGGCAAAGGGAAAGAAACTGCCGCGAAGCCTCGGCTCCAGTCGAAGCTCAAACTGGCTTCTCCTACCGTGGCTCCTCCGATTCCTGCCCCTTAGCCTTCTGCAATGTCGGAGATTATTCCATCTCCGACTGTTGTAGAAGATCCGGCTCAACCATCACAGCCAGCGATCCTTGAATCGCAAACTGATGTCAGCATGAGTGACTCAGGTGTTAATAAGGGTGAACCCTCCTCGGGTAATGATCCCTCGGCAGAGACCTTTGCCGAGAATCTCTTGGACAATCCGGGACTTGCCAAACTTGGCTTATCTCAGAAGTCTGTGGAGGAGATTCAACAACTGGCCCAAGAATGCCTAGAGAGGCGGACTCTCTCTGCCAAAGAAGAGGCGCAAGAAGCAGAGGATATCAAACACTCTGATCTTCTTGAACAAGTTCGTCTTTGTGACGAGAAGATAAGGTCCGGCATGCTTCCAACTGCGTCGATGATCCCCTAACTTTCGCCGAGAAGGTTGCCACCGAGGTGAATTCGAGTTTAGACAAACTCATTCGTGAGCAATATGTAAGTCGGAATTCCAACTCCCATTTTTCCTTATTTCATAACATATCCTCTATCCCCCAAGCATGAAGCTGGAAAATCAAATCCAGTTTTATGCTTCCTTAGGATGCCAAAGAATGAACTAGTGTAGTTCCCAAGGCTCGTGCTGATATTAGAAAAAATATTAACCCGAGTCTTTAGTAGACTTCTGACTCTGGGTATTCTGACTTACATAAAGTATATTCCTATAACCAGGATTTGTTGAAGAATGTTTGCAACAAGCGAAAAGAGATCAAAGCTCTCCGGCTTGAAAACGCACAGATGAAGGTTTCCAAGGATGAGGCCGAAGGTAAACATTCCGAAACTCAAACCTTGTCTTTTTTTTCATAGTCGAATTTTGTTGAACTGTATGTTCTTTTTTCTTACAGAACTGGTAAAACAGTCCTGCACTATGATCGAGGAGGCCGAGAATCTTAAGACCTTGGTGGTGGAGAACAAAGAACTTCACCAAGAGCTGGATAAGCTTAAGGCAGATCATGAGAAGAGCATTGCTCAAATTCTCGAATCCACCTCCATGGCCACCGATGAGCGTGATCGCAAGATTACGCTTCAAGATAAGAAAATCTCGGATCTCATCAATGAGCTATTCAGAGAAAAAGACATTTCCGAGGCACTCCAGGCTGAACTCTAGAGTCTTCATGAAGAGAAGGCCAAAGTCGACGATGTCATCTTTGGTATGTTTCCCTTTTTCTGACTTATCTGCATCTTCGGACTCTTTGGAGTCCGGGTTTTCTTGACATACCCTTTGCATTATATGCGCAGGTCCTCTGAACTTGACGGACTCAACCTCTACCGAGTCTCGCACCAGCCGGCTTACTCAAGTCGGTGATTTGCTGCATGACTTCCGCCAATCCCTCGAAGATATTGGCGAAGTTCTCAAGGTTCCGGATATGCATAGCATGTCCGGTTTTGAGGTGCGAGACAAGGCCAAGGATATGCCACAACTTGTTCAGGACTGGAACATGTCCTATGCGTGAACCGCAGTGCAAAACGCTCTCACCATGGTTATGAGCCAGGAAACATGGAGATCTGGCAAGTAACCAGAGGGTACTGCAAAGTGGACGAAGACGGACAGGAGCAAGACATCAAGGCCATCATGGACTCCTGCGCCGGATATGGGTGCCACGTAGCTGATTTAACCAGCTACGACACTCCCTTCTTCATCCGCGTGGACACGCCGCCTCCGCCTTCTGAAGAAACAGCTGAAGTTTCCGACGATGATCAAACCATATCGGATTTGAACATCTCGGAAAGTTATCAAGACGAGGCCGATGTATCCAGCAAGCCGGCAGCTCCTACCTCTCCTCTTGCATCATAGAGTATCGGAAGAACAATATGTTATTCTGAAAAACAATTTGGATCTGTAAATAAGTAGTACAATACTTTTGCTAGTGCTAAGTTTTAATTTATCTATTCAGCACTTTTGGCTTTGATTTTATGTGCCTGAAATGTTTGCATAAGCATTTGTATTTTTTGTCTGCACTTATCGTTTATCTGGCTTTCCGCCTCGTCCCTTTTGTGAGCCGGCTAACTTTCAGCACAGTAGCTTTGCCGAGCAACGGAGCTCAATTGCTAAACCAGTTTAAACTCGAAAACAAATCCGGCTTCTAGTACCAACAATTCACTACTCGGAAAATGCCCGCATCCAGAAATCAGATAAATAACCAGAGTATAGACTAGAAAATTTAGATTTATACCCAAAGGTACCAATTTTAGAATCGGAAATCTAAACCAGAACAAACATGAGCATAAAGTACTTTCAATTATTCTGGGATTTTCGACTGTGACATGATCATTCGGAAATAAGATGGTAAAAACTTCTCAGAAATATTTTGAGGGAACCAAGACTTTATCTCTCATTGAACATGTACACATATATGATTACAAAGAAAAGTAAACTAAGAATAAAAGGGACGTAGCTGAGCAATATTCCATAGTCTGTCTAACTCATCCGGATTTGTACTGCCTCCAGCTATCTTTCTCTTCTTAGTAGCAGGTCTTTCCTTAACTGGCCGCATATCAGTTAGGTAGTATGAACCATTGTGCAATACTCGACTAACTAAAAATGGCCCTTCTCATACTGGGGAAAGTTTGTGCTTTCTTTGCTGCACAAGCCGGAGAACCAAATCGCCCTTATTGAAAGACCGGTTTCTGACTCTCTGGCTATGATACTTGCGTAACTTCTACTAATATGCTATTGACCTCATCTCAGCAATGACGCGAACTTCTTCGACTAAGTCGAGATCATTTTGTCGAGAAATTTCGGCATCCTCTTCAATATACGCGGCCACTCTAGGAGAAGTGTGAATCAAATCACTAGGAAGAACTGCTTCTGCACCATAGACCAATAAGAAAGGTGTGATCCAGTTGACCTGTTTGGAGTTGTGCTTGTTTGCCTTACAGATATCCGACACTTGTTGAGCAACAAGATCCGAATCTCCATAACACATTAATCGTCGGATGCCAATGTCCTTAGCAATCCGGATTCCATGCAGTAGTGCTTCATATTTGGCAATGTTGTTCGTCGCCATGAAGTGTATCTGCAATACATAAAAAAGTTTATCACCTTGGGGTGACTTGAGCACCACGCCAACCCCCGAGCCCCCGAGCGCTTTAGACCTGTCAAAATGCAAGGTCCAGTATTCTGACTCTGGTAGGGTCATACTCTCCATTGTCTCTGTCCAATCAGCGACAAAGTCAGCGAGGATTTGGGATTTGATTGGTGTACAAGGTTTGTACTCAATATCGAAAGCTGAAAGCTATATGCCCCATTTGGCGACGCGTCCTGTCGCGTCACTATTGTTGATTATATCTCTCATGGGAGCTGTGCTCACCATGGTAATTGGATGTTCCTGAAAATAATGATGTAGCTTACAAGATGCTAAGAACACACCGTAAGCCAGCTTTTGATAATGCGGATACAGCTGTTTTGATTTTGTTAAGACCTCGCTGAGATAGTAAGTCGGACGCTGCACCAAGTGTTCCTGATTTTCCTCCGGTCTCTCCACCACCATGACGATATTGACGACTTTGTTTATCACAACAAGATAGAGCAACATCGGTTCCTGTGGTTCCGGTGCTGCAAGGACGGGAGCAGATGAGAGTACTGCTTTCAGGTCTTGCAGTGCAGCTTCAGCTTCATCGGTCCACACAAAATTCTTGGTCTTTTTTAGGAGTTTGTATAGTGGTGCGGCTCTTTCACCGAGCCGGCATACAAACCGACTGACTGCGGCAATGCAACCAGTTAGTCTTTGTACGTCCTTCAGGCGAGTTGGCCTGGAAATATTGAGTATAGCCTTGATTTTGTCTCGGTTTACCTCTATGCCTCTATGAGACACGATAAAACCTAACAATTTTCTGGCTGGGATTCCAAAGAAGCATTTCTTCGGGTTAAGCATCATGTTGTATTTTCGTAGATTGGCGAACGTTTCCTCCAAGTCGGAAATCAGGGTTTCCTTCTTTTGGGGCATCACCGCAATATCATCCACATATGCATGTACATTGCGTCCGATTTGGTCGTGGAGGCAACACTGCATTGTGCGTTGGTACATAGCTACTGCGTTTTTCAGCCCAAAGGGCATCATAATGAAACAGAAGGTTTCGAAGGGGGTTATGAATGAAGTTTTGACTTTGTCAGATTCCTTCATCCGGATTTGGTGATAACCGGAATATGCGTCGAGAAAACGTAGGAGTTCCGAGCCTGCCGTAGAATCGATAACTTGATCGATCCTAGGCAGAGCGAACGGATCTTTGGGACAAGCCTTATTCAAGGCAGTATAATCAACACACATCCTTAAATCAGTGGTGTCCTTTTTAGGGACCATTACAGGATTGGCTGACCACTTAGTGTGGATGACCTCTTCTATGAAACCCGCTAACTCGAGCCGTGCTAGTTCCTTAGCTATTGCCTTACGCTTTTCGTCGCCAAAACATCGTAGGGACTATTTGACGGGTTTAGCATTCGGGTGTACATTTAAAGAGTGCTCGGGAAGTTCCCTAGGTACTCTGGTCATGTCAGATGGCTGCCATGCGAAGATATCTTGATTTGCTTGGAGGAAATTGGCGAGCGCGCTTTCCTATGTGCTATCTAGGCCTACACCTATCTGGGTCACCTTGGAGGGGTCATCATCCTTCAACGACGTCTTCTTCGTCTCTTCTGATGCCTTGAACTCCGAATTCGGCTTTGTCACCTCCTTCTTTGTCGCGGGCATCTCGGACAGATCTATGGTCTTCTTGATCTCCTGGTACTCCTGGGCGTGCAGCACGGCTTTAGCAAAAGCGGCATTTCCATCCTCGCACTCTCGCTCTTTCTTCGGGTCTCCCCTAATGGTGATCACGCTGTTGGGACCTGGAATTTTCATCATATTGTAAATGTAACACGGACGAGCCATAAAAGCCCAGTAAGCCGAATGTCTGAATATAGCATGGTAAGCGCTCTTGAACGGGACCACTTCGAAGGAAAGTGCTTCCATCCGGTAGTTCTTTGGAGTTCCAAAGGTAACATCCAAAGTTATTTCTCCCAGGGAATTTGCTTGTCTTCCTGGGACAACTCCGTGAAAGATCACAAAGCTGTAGTTCAGCTGGGTCTTCGAGATCTTCATCCGGCGCAGCGTTTCGACATACAAAATATTAATGCTACTGCCGCCGTCCATGAGAGTCTTGGAGAAACCATAGCCGTCAATAAGTGGATTGACGACTAAGGCGTATTTTCCTCGCCTGTGTAACTTAGGCGGGTGATCAGCACGGTCAAAGGTGATTGCCACTTCCGACCAGTCCAGGAACTGAGGGACAGCGGGAACTATTGTGTTGAGCTCATGTAGAACTGCTTTCTTGACCTCTGTTGGTTGAGATCTGAGGAAGGTGACGTAAGTGTCTTTCTTTGTCAGGAAGTTCTTTTTCCCTTCCGGCTTGGGATTTGAAGCATCGGTTTCCTCCATGTCAGAATCATCCTTGGTCTCTTTATCCTTTTCAGGATTCTTCTTCCCCTTCTTTCGCTTAGCCCTGTAGCCAGCGGTATCGTCTTTCTTGATGTCGTCATTGAAATGACACTCGGCGTTTGTGTGGGACGAGCCACCATTGGCATCTAAGTGATGCACACATGGGTTATTGGCAATGTTGGCCCAGGAGTAGGTTTTGTCGGGTTGTTGGTCTCCTCTACCCAGAACTCTTGATGTCCCGCGACCGCGTCCATGGCCACCACCGCGCCCTCCTCGTCCTCCAGACCCGAAAGTAGCAGTGACCACTGCCGTTTCCATGTTGGGCTTTTCTTCCGAGGTGTTCTTGTGCTTCTGAGCTTGCTGCTTTGGTTGTTTTGCCGACTATGGCACAGCTAGGGCGTTAAGTAATCCCTCTGCATCGTCGTCAGCATTTGCATACTTGCTCGCTGTTTCTATCATTTCTCCCAAGTTAGTGACCTTATTACACTTCAAGCGATGACGTAGTAAACCAATTGGGAGTCCTGCAATGAAAGCTTCAATCACAGTTTGGTCATTTACTCCTTCACAGGAGTTCTTGGTGTCGATCCATCATCCGAGATAATCCCGGCAAGTTTCTCCGGCTTTCTGGGTGCAACCTGTAGGTCTCCTACCATACAGGGCCTTGATATGTGCCTTCGAAATTCTGAAAGAACACACTTTGCATATCATACCAATTGTGGATGGTGTTCTCCGAAAGTTCATTGAGCCATGATCGCGCTGTCTTCCGCAACATGAGTGGGAGATATCGGGTCGTGACCAGGCTATTTTCGCCTTTGGTGATACAGCAAGCCTAGAAAAAATCCTGGAGCCAAGTATCTGGTCGAGCTATACCGTCGTAGGCTTGAATATGTCTTGAGATAGCAAATCCTTCCGGGAATTTTGTAGCTCTTATTCGTGGTCCAAAACACTTTGGGCCCACGTATATATCATCGTTTTCGTAGCGTCGCGCCTCTATGTTGGAGTTAATCCTGTGCCTTGCGTCACTTGGGGATAAAGATCGTCCTGAATGACGGTTGTGGCTGCGGTGCATTGGAGCCGGACTTCGGCTTCTGCCACCACCTCCTCCGCCACGACGCCCTCCTTGGCCTCCTTGGGAGCCGTTGTGATGGTTTCCGGCTGATCGCCGGCCTCCGTCCGGAGCGTCGTTATTCCGGTTCCGAGGAGGATCTTCATTACGACGAGCCCCCCGCTGGCTTGACTCAGCACGGTGTTCATCGTTCCTTCGTCCATCAACCGGACGGCCTGTGAGTCTAGGAGGTGGCATTCTCTGTCGGTCCTCCTCCCGACGTTTCTCTTTATCTTCTTCTCTGCGATCGTTCGACTCTCGCCGGGGAGGATTCTTTGGATTCAGTGCAGCAATTGCCTCTTGCTCCGCAGCTGCGGCAAGGTTGCGCCAGTCACGTACAACTTTGTGGTGATATGCTGAAGATCCGGTTCTTGAGTAGTTGTCTTCCCGACGGTTGGAACGGTGATGCTGCTCCGAAACACGTTGGGGTCTTACGTCATTCCAGGCTGGATCCGTGCGACATTGGTCTGATTGGGAGACCAGTTTTCCGCCTCCGGACAGGGCGACCTTCTGCTGCTCCAGTCCCTTGTTGAGTAGTTTAATGCCCAATCGAATCTGCTCTAGGCGTGGATTACTTGATAGGATTTCTCGAGCCGCAACGGTGTTTTGCACTGGTGTTGGATACACCTAGTCTCTGTTGCTGTCGCCCTGAGGCATCCCATGGTCTCCTCCAAAGAGGACTTTGTTAATCTTCAGGAATTGGTCGTCATGAGTATGATGCTTCCTGGTCTTCTGATGCTGCCGAGAGTTGTACTTCTCCGCAGCTGCCATGCGTTTCTTTTCTTCCTCAAGGTTTTTAGCTTCATCGAGGAGTAGTTGGCGACGCGCTTCTAGGGCCTAGGCCCTTTCGTCCAGCTCTTCAGCAGTAAGTTCTGCAGCTGTAGGAATAGTATGGTTAATGCAGCATCGATGAGTTTACGCGCACCTTCGGTGATCACGTGTCCATCCACCGATTCTTCTTTGGGCTCTTCTGGGATCAATGCTCCATCCGAGTCTTCCTCATATTCCTCGGCAATCACCTCCTCTGCCGGAGGGTCTTTTGTCGGGGTCTTGTTCTTCTTGTTCTTCTTCTTTGCCTTCTTGGCAGCGCCGGTAGCAAAGACGACTTTGGGTCCGTTTCCCGGAGTCAAGCTCTGGTCGGTACTTTCGGACTGCTGGACCTCGGGATTATCTCTGATATCCATCTCATCCTGCGCTTTGGGAGAGGTTTCTCCGGATCCTTCATCCATGGCTTCTCCTTCCTTTGCAGCTCTGGAGTTATACTCCTCTTCATACTTCGCGGAGAACATTCGGAAATCTGCCGACGTCATCGAGTCATCCGAGGATGCGGGTAAGTCGGTGTTTGTTTCGATCGCCTCCAGCACTGAGTCGGTGTTTTCTCCAGCATCAGCAGAGCCGGATCCGGATCCAACGTATCCGACAAAGTGTGACGTGTGGGTCCTGAGGTAGTTGCGGCTTTCCTCGTGGGCTTCCTCGAAGATCCTGATAGTCTCGAGAACCTCATCCACGCTTGCATCTTGCATAATCATACGCCTCAACGTATGCCTCAGGAACGGTTGATCTATTCCGGCGTTGGCAGGGCCGGAACCAAAGTTGTTGTTGTGATCCTCCTGGATTTTGACCTCAGCGGATGAATCGATTTGGGATTCGGCCTCGCCAGGGAGATCCGCTCCAGATTCGACTTGAACCGTCAGGTCTGCTTCAGGCTCGGATTTCTCCACTATCTCCGCTTCAAGCGGGCTGGGTGGGATTAGGGTTTTCTGAGATCCGGAACTCTGCCGCCTCCGCGGACAAAGGGAACCCAGAAATTTCTTCTGCCTCTATCATCACCGTTGGGGTGGGTTGGGCAGGTTCAGCGAATCCGATGTATACATCGATCTCGCCGAAAGACATGATGGTGTAGGTAGTCACGGCCTCCCTGGACGGAATCCAGGTCTTGTCGAGAACGATGAGAGGGGCGTCGCTGGTGTAGAGGATGCGACCGACGGCGATAGTCTCACCGATTCCGATTCTTGCAGATTCCGCTCGGAACGCAGATCCGAAGCTCACATGCCCCACGGTGGGCGCCAACTGTCGTCGGATTGATGGCAAGTACGCCATGAGGGGGTCCTCGAGGCGTGTGAAAGAGAGGGGTGTGAGACGTACAGTGTTTTGGGACGGTGAGCACACAAGTTTACCCAGGTTCTAATCCGCCGACTTTGAACGGATTCTACTCCTGCTAGCAATCCAGTAATACGACAAGGCCGAAATATGGGTTAAAAGGGTTCGTCTGTGCGAGTTGAGATTGTAGACTATTGTGAGGTGGTAGGTGTCCTAAAGGCTCTCCCTAGGACGACTTATATAGATATCCGGCCTAGGGTTTACAGGAGAGATCTATTCGGTTATGACTAAGAGTCGGTTACAAAGTACATCTTAAACTACAAGTAACACTATGGTCTTACGTCGCTAAGTTTCCGGGGCTTCCCATAGCCGGACTGGACTCCGCATCTTCTTCCTGACTGGACCGTCCGTTAAACAAAGCTCTAACCCGAAGTGGGCCATCCTGGTCAGTGAGGAACTTTGAGATATCCGGAAAGTATATCCCTAATAATTTTATTCATGAAAAGTTATTTGGAACATTTGACTCGTTTCTCGTCAAGCCAGCTCATCTTCCTCATTTTGCACTCATAAAAATCAAGTATAGTCGCACTATGGGAAAACATTTAAGTATAGCTTGCAATTTAACACAAACAAAAAAGATTCTAACTTTTTTCAGATTGACTATAGTCCACAGAGTTTCTGCAGAAAAAACTATTCTCACTGATCCATAATAAGTGTCTCATGGGATTATACAATATCTTCTCACTGTATCTTGCCAAATCCAAAAATAAACTGAACCTTCACATTCTTTAGGCATCTACGATATTCTTTTTAAGAGATTTTACCGCAAACATGGGATTCTCGAAAATAATATGAAGATTTAAGAGCTTGGCTATTGTGAAATGGAAAAGAGAACATGGAGGTTAAAAGGGAAACAGCGACAAGATTATTGTGAGATGGAAGAAAATCTTGAATAAATCTTCGGTCCTTAAAGAGAGAACATGGGAGAAGAAAAGGTCAAATCTCGATTCCTGCCAGAAACATGGAACCAAATATCTCGATTCAGGAACGAGCATGTAAAAACAAGTACTCCATAGCCACGATTGAAAAAAATCCCAACTCCCTCCACTGCTCCGCACGACAATGTATCCAACGCCATTAACATTGGGAGATGGCGTACGGATCGGGAAAAAATCTAAAGGGCAAATCTAGATCCAAAAAATGCAAAATCAGATCCAACTCGAGGCTGCCTCTTTGTTAAAGACATCCGCGACTCATCTTCCAGAGGTCGCCTTCTCTCCGCAATACCAGTGCCGCTCGGCCCTCCTTCCAGTCACGGTGCCGGAGCATGGTGGCGGTGCTCTGTGTTCCCGCTGCCGGACATGGGGTAGGCGAGCGCGTCACCGACTGGAGATGGGGCCCGACGAGGAAGGCGCTGGCGGCTGGTGATGGGGCGCGGGACGGAGGGAGCCAGTGATGGAATATGGGGGCAGGGTGGAGATGGCACGTGACGGGCGAGGTCACCGGCGACCAGCGACCGCGTGGTGTAGGTGGAGGGACCAGGACGGAGGTGCACGGGGCCTAGCCCATCAGGGCGCGGGAAAATCTGCTGTCGGGAGATACGGATGGGGCTCCAGCGGTGCAGGTGGACGCCGATGGTGCGTGTCGGGGCAGCGGTGGGAGCCGGGCGAGCAGCAAGAAATCTGGCGCTTGGGTCTGGAGGTGCGGGGCGGTTGGCTGCGTATGGGTCGAAAGCGAGGGGAGAAAAAATAAAAGGCGGATCTGTTGTTAACGGCGTCAGTCTAGATATAGGGTTGAAAAATGCTCTATAGACTGATTCAACGGCTGGATAGGGCTGCACCACTATCTCCGTAGGCAGCCCACTATTTTGCATAAATTTAATATAAGCCATTCTTTCATCCTATGACTGAGACAGTTCATTTCGATTTCTTTTATCATTTCCCAAGCAAGTGCTAGTGGCTCGCGATTTTCTTAACTAAAGCTTATAATGCTAGATCATAGTTGCATGTTTTAGCTGGGGGAAAATTTAGTCATAAACATATTAGTGCATTTCTCCCAAGATTTAATAGTGCTCTTAGGTAGATCTAGCAACCATTCCTTAAACTTTTCTCTAAGAGAGAAAGGAAACAATCTTAATTTAACAACATTTGGATCTACATCCTTAATACGCAGCATGCCGCAAATTTCAGTAAAAGTATTAAAGTGTAAACCTGAATCCTCAGAAGACGAGCCTTTAAATTGATTTTGCTGAACCAAACTTAAAAGGTTAGGCTTAATTTCATATGCTTCCGTATCAAGAGCAGGCTGACTGATAGGTGCACGAATAAAATCATCAGTGGGAGTAACATACTCCCCAAATCTCTTTTGAGCCATGGCTCTTATATTTTTTGGTATTTTTTAAGTAAAGAAAACAAATAACAAGTAACTAATTTTTTTTGAGCTTTCAAATAGATAACTAGAAAGTAAACTAATAACAAGAACTAACTACAAAAAAAATAAAAGTAAAAACAAGGTCTTTAGTGATCTCATCAGGATAGCGAAATTGTTTCTCCGACAACGGTGCTAGAAAAAGGGTTGATACCTCCGATCCGGATTCACGGATATAGTATAATAGTTTTTTCCCTAGTAGACCTAGATTTAATCGAACCTTGAAAAACAATGCTAAAGAAAATAAAAAGGACACGTCTACACACTTTGTTTCTTCATTTTACCTTCGTTTACCAGACCAATCTAGTTTACTTTTATAATGGGTTGAATCAATGGATAGAGATATGCCAGGGTTGAAGATATACCTACAGTTGCACATCATATGGAATAAAAGATAATAATAAGCATAGTCATGTGTAAAGTTTTAATAGGGATAATCTCTTGTGGGTAACACAACCTAATATACTAGAGCCCCTGTGATGCAGCAGGTATAGCAATAGTCTTTTAATTCAACCGAGTGCACCACGAAGCAACAGGCTACAAATGATTATTAAGTGTAAAACACAGATCAAAGCATTAAGTGGTGATGTTGTTGTGATCCCGAATGGGTCGCTAAGCGAAGACCGTACTACTCTTTCTGTCACTAAGGTTCCTATGATATCTCCGCTAGCCAAGTATATCACCTCAAGCCTTTATAAATCTATGGGGTCTTGGGTACCTACAAGTCCAAAGATCGAGGCAAGAGACAAAGAAATAAAAGATACTAATCTCTATTTCAAATAATACATAATACTCCCATAGATTAGATGAACATAATCCCTGCGAGATTTCTCCCTAACCCACAACCCGTGAGAACTACTCACTCATAACAATAAGATCAAGGATAGAAAACATTGTGCAAAATACTCAGATTAAAATCAAATATTCTTACAATGGTCGTCGAAATACAAGGAGATCTAAAATACAAAGTAATAACTATGGCTAATGGAGGGGATGGAAGATTGAAGGGATAAACAATGTTGTGGATCTCCTTGGGGTGTGTTGTGATTCAATCTAAGAATGGCGGCCTTCTGTGTGGCGGCTGAGACCTCAAAATATATAGACATCTTCACGAAAGTTGTAGGGTTTCACGAGACGGAACCGCTGCCACATGGTACGGGTGGACGGTAGGGGTGGGCCTTACCCGTACCAGTGGTCGTCATGGCTGCAAACGCCTAGAATTGACTCCACAATTACTTGGTCGTGTGGACTTCCTCAAACAACTTTCATTATGACCCCAGATTTCACATTAAAAGCGTGATTTCCTGCACAACACAATTCAAAGCAATGCTTTGCATATCTTTGCAATTATTAGTCATTAGTGGCAAGGATTGAGAGTTTCTTGTCAATTACTTAACTAAAAATAATGTTTAAACGCGGTGGAAGATGGCTATTTTTTGGAGCCATCACCCATCACGATCCGGGTGAATCTGAGCCCATGTGAGTAATAACTCCTTGATGGACACGACAAGATTAGATAGGCATGTTTAGGGTTTCGCCCTTGTTCTGTAACCAACTCGGACGCATCTTGAGACCTAGTGTAGCACCTCGATAAAACACTACTAGAAAATCGCTTGTTATTTATGTTTTGTGCATCATCATGACCGCATGCCATGTCATCATGCCACATTGCATTTGAGCATCGTCATGTCATCATACCACATTGAATTTACGCATCGTCATGTCATCATGCATCTTTGTGCCTAAAACTATTTTCTAAAAGGTTATATTTGTTTTCTAAATACCCCCTCTTTATTTCAAATCAAACCCCGTGTCTCTTTTAGATATTTTGTTTGACCAAAAGATATTTACAAACTGTTTTGTTTTAAACAAATCAAATAAAATGTTTTAGTAGTAGGGGAGGAAGCCCAGTCGGCCAGGCCCAAAGGCCCGGCCAACAGGCCACCTACTACCCCACTAGACCAAACCCTAGAGCTTTCCTGACCAAACCCTAGCCTACCGGCGCCTAACCCTAAACCCCCTAGCCGCCACTACGGCAGAACATGCCACACTCATGCGCTGCCATACCTCACCCTGCTCACACCAACCACCTAACAACCGACCGGCACTCGCTCGCGCTTGACCGAGCCTGCCCGCGAACGTGTCGCACGCGCCTGCCCCTGTCATGCTTGTAACGCACACAAGCAACATTGCTGCCTCTCATGACACGATTCCCACCAACCACCACAACCTGGGTCCCATCCAACGCTCCTCTCGCGCGACCCTAGCCTAGCCCTGCATCCCCGTCCACCTACCGAGCCTTCCTCGCCTCGCCCCTCGCGTGTGTGCGCTGCCGCCTGCAGATCCCCGCCCGCAGGCGCTCGCCCCGTCACCCTCGTATGCTAGCCGCCTTCCCTGTTTCTCCGTCAAGCGCGCGTCGTCGCCTGGACCCCGCGCGGCCCGCATCTCCGGCCCTCCCTCTCCTCGCCGGCCAGGGCCGTCTATTCGACCTCCTCCAGCGCGCCACCACTCTGCGGGCTCCTGTCGCCTGCAGACCCATGACACCGGCCCCTTCCCGTGGCAAGCTCGCCCATCGCAGAGCTCCGGCTGATCCTCCATCGGTCACCGCCCCGCACTGCCCTGCGAGCCATGCCTTCCTCTTCCCTTGTGCCGCCGTGCTCCTCGTCCTCCTATGTCGCCCCGGGCCCCTCTACACCGACCCCGCACGGCCGCGTCGACGTAGTCGCGTCGCCAAGCTCCTCTGGCTGCGTGTAGCGCCTCTCGACCTTCCTCTCCGTCTCGTGCTGCCGGAGTTTCCCCGGATGCGCTGCTCGCCACTGCCCTTCGCCCGTGTCGCCCGCGCCTCTGTTTCCCCTACAGGTCCTCCCCATCAAGTCGATTTCCTTCGATTGCAGTATGAATGGTAGGTGTTCGAGGATACGTCTGTATGGGACATGGCTTATAGCGATAATGTGTACTCGCTTGGCTTGTGTCCTGCTTCATGTACCAAGTGTTGATGTTGCTGCCTAGACACTCCGCTTGTTCCCCTTTGAGGCTATAGTGCGAGGAGTTCCCAGATGGATATGTTGCCAGAAATCTCCCGATGCCTTTGGACACGAAGTTCCGTGAACAAACAAGATCGATCCTGGAGATCACCGATACCGACCCAAGCCCGTCATCGATAGCGGACACTGAACATCTTCGACATGGAACAGACAAAATCTCCTACACGGATCCGAAGCCCCAAACCAAGATCGCCTTCCCGGACGCCATGACCGTCTACACGGACCCAAAGACCTTTCTGAAGACCGAAGCCGAACCCCTCCGAGCCCTCCAAGATCATCCATCCGACATGTGTGACCCCTTTTCTGAGACCCCTATTTTATAAATTGCCATCCATATAATTGTTGCATATAAATGCTCCATGCTCGCATACATATTCATTTGTTTGGGGATATTTTGTAGATTCGCCTCATAATTAAACATGGAGGGCATATGCGGGTAATTCTAGTCTTATATTGGCTCCATTTAATTTGTGTAGCGAACCGATGTCATGTTTTGCCTTGTTAAGACAATATTTAAATTGCGGGGTATCTAAACAACTTGAACCTTATATTTAATTGTCGGGACCCTGGTTCTGCTTAATATTGTCTAATTGCACCACCTCTTTGACATTCCATGCATCATATCATCATCATGCCGGATTTTCTGCCGTAGTATTTAAATAGTGCATATGGTGTTTCTTTTAGTGCTTTGCTTCTTCAAGGATTAGGCCGTTGAGTGGATGCGAGTGTCGACAAGTTGTTCGGATATGAACCTTCGGCAATGTTTCCTAGGCGAGCAATCTCCCCCTTTCTACCTATTTTTCATTTATAGTCTTTACTTCCTCCTGTTAATTTATTGTTATCTTGGTTGTCGATGCTTTAGTTTTCCATACTAGTTATATCCCCTGCAGCCTATATTGCCTTGGACACATCCTATTGCCTGTTGTTTGATAAACAGTCAGCCTTGCGAGTCGTAGTTGCTTGCTCAAGTGCTGCTTTGTGTCGTCGATGTTCCACCAGTGTTGGGAGGTTGGCACAAGCTTAATGTTGGAGATGATCATTACTTCAATTACAACTTGATAATTAAAATGCTAGAAATAGATATAACAAATGCAGAGGCACCGGTGAGCAATATCTAATATTTGGTTTTTAACCGCTCACTTGTGTCCTGTAGGCCCGAGTACTTGATACCTGTTCCTTGACTATCGCACTATCCGCATGTGGGACCATGAATCCCCTTAGCCAGAGCTTGATTCATTTCTTATTTTTTGGGGCCACAAACTAGTTTGGGGCTTTATTACTATCATGTACTTATGCCATGCTTTGCTGCTTTATTTACGATTGTGCGTGGAGCACCTGTATTGTTTAGGATCCTGCTACATGTTTATGTTGTATCGGCAAGCCCAGTCACACTTTCAGGTTCCCTGTCATTTACCGCCGTCGTTGCAAACCGTGGGTCCGTCTCAGAGCCGGCCAACTTCGTTGCGGGTAGCTTATTTGGGTGGCCCCCTGAAATATTTTATGAATCTTGTGATTGCTTTGTCGTGAAAGCCTCATTTGTTTTTTATTTGGTTTTTCCGAGGTTGATCATGCGTGTGTTGCTATTTGTGCACCCGTGCAGGGTAAATCTTTCTGAAAGCCGTGTCCACGGTTATGGATGACTTGGAGCATAATATCTCGATCATAGACAACTATAAGTAAAGTAGTGCTATAAATTTGACTTTGACATGTCTAGTAATCAGTCTCACTACAACGGAATGAGGAAATACAAGTGCCAACAACTACTAGATTTGGGATGTCCTATGCTAATTGTATTTGACTAGTTAGCATTGCAACTACAATGGGATGGTTAACTAAAACTGCCACTGCTTGTGATATCAGGATGACTCATGCTATCTATATCTGACTAGTAAGTGCTGCAACTATAATGGAACGAATAAAACTACCAACCGTGTGAGTTCCTCGGTTTGACTTCCCTGTTTGGTATCGAGGGGGAAACACCAGGATGTGTATGATTTGTGTTAGTATCAGGTTGGTCCCGCATAGGTCTTTCTTACCTCTCTCTAATAGCCGACAGATGTATCGAGTCTCTATAGTTTGTTCAGTGCATGCTTCACTGCCGCTTCAGTCCACCATACCTATGTAGGCGAGAGCCGCCGAATTCTAGACTCATGGTATGTGCCTCAAGATCGACCGCTCCCTTTTTCCTTTGCCCTTTGTTGGCACCCCTTTTGTTTAACAGGTATGAGTTCGACGTTGTTAGCAGGGTTACCCTTCTGGCTTGGCCTGGACAGGGTTATAGACGCCATTGTTTATTCTTCAGGGCTCTTAGCCCCTTTGCATCTTATCCATACTCGGATGTTGTATCGTTTTCAAGGTGATTTGGATCTTTGTATTGTATATCTGTATTCTTGACTCATGGAGTCGTTGTTGTATATATATGTTTTGTGGGTTCCATCGTGAACTATTGTGTAATGGTATTACTTCGTTTACCACTCGCACACAAGTGCCTAGTGGGCATCTTTCAATCGTTTCTATGTGGGTTTGGCGGAGGACGCTAAAATCTGCATAGGACCGAGTCAAGGGTGTTACAAAGTGGTATCAGAGCCCAACAGTTGCGATACTCCACTGGTCTAGCCTATAGGATAACCTAGCTAATGGACGATATAGAGTGTCAAAACTATTTTGCAAAATCGGTTGGATAGATCTGATTAGGTCTTCCTTTACTCCTTACCTTTATGCTCTTCTCCTCTTACCTTTGCGTGTTTTGAATCTATTCTCTTACCTCTCTTCGAGTCCAGGATTTCTCGTGGTTGGGTTTCTGTCGTACCTTTAGGGTTTCGTCTCCTCCTTTTGCAACGGTGTTTTGTATCCGGTCTTCATGCTATCAGATGAATCTTTCATCTATTGTACCTTTCAGTGGACCAAAATTCACTAAAACTTTTTGTATCCTTTGGTGTTTTCTGACGCGACAATATCTTCTTCGTCAGATCCAATGAAGAGACCGCATCACTCCTTTGTTCTTTGGACCTCGCTTGTCGAGATCTCCAATCTGAATTCCAAGAATGGGTTGCACGATTTCTCTACTGTATGTGCGGAGTAATAGTTTGGGTGCATGATGGATTGGCCCCCATGCCAACTACTCATTCTATTCACCCTTATACATTGTAGTGGATTAGATTGCACATTTTTATCTCCTTATATCGAAGTTAGCGGTGGCCTTACCTTTTGATGCCTTTACCTTCGTCCTTTGTTCTCTGGAGAGTTCTCTGAATGAACATGAGCAATGACCCCTTGTTGTTGGTGTCGCCGAGTTCAAGATGGAGAAGGATCTTTGTTAGTGGTGTCGCGAGGATCTACACGGAGCGAGAAGATCCAGATCATCAACCTTCTTCCCCGAACCATGATGTAGATCTCGAGGGCGAGATCCCTTATTAGTGGTGTCGAATTGTAGCACCCCGATAAAACTACTACTAGAAAATCGCTTGTTATTTCTGTTTTGTGCATCATCATGACCGCATGCTATGTCATCATGCCACATTGCATTTGAGCATCATCATGTCATCATGCCACATTGCATTTCAGCATCGTCATGTCATCATGCATCTTTGTGCCTAAAACTATTTTCTAAAAGCCTATCTTTGTTTTCTAAATACCCTCTCTTTATTTCAAATCAAACCCCGTGTCTCTTTCGGATATTTTGTTTGACCAAAAGATATTTACAAAATGTTTTGTTTTAACAAATCAAATAAAATGTTTTAGTAGTAGGGGAGGCATCCTAGTCAGCCAGGCCCAAAGGCCCAGCCAATAGGCCACCTACTACCCCACTAGACTAAACCCTAGAGCTTTCCTGACCAAACCCTAGCCTAACCCTAAACCCCTAGCCCTCCCTAGCCACCACTACCACATGCCACACTCATGCGCCATACCCTCGCTCACCAACCACCTAACAACCGGCACTCGCTCGCGCTTGGCCAAGCACCGACTGCTTCGTGACGCTGCGCTTCGCCATGCTTGCAACACACGCAAGCAACATCGCTGCCTCTCACGACACGATTCCCACCAACCACCACAAACTGGGTCCCACCCAACGCTCCTCTCGTGCAACCCCAGCCTAGCCTCGCATCCCCGTCCACCTACCGAGCCTTCCTTGCCTCGCCCTCGTGTGCTGTCACTGCAGATCCCTTGCCAGGCCGCCTCGTCGTCTCGTTGCCTAGCCTCGCATCCCCGTCCACCTACCGAGCCTTCCTTGCCTCGCCCACAGGCGTGTGTCACCGCAGATCCCCGCCAAAGGCCGCCTGTTCGCCCCTCGTTTGCTAGCCGCCTTCCCCGTTTCTCCATTGAGCGCGCGTTGCCACTTGGACCCCGCACGGCCCACATCGCCAGCCCTCCCTCTCCTCGTAGGCCAAATGACTACAAGCGAAGGACATAGGCGATTTAAACAAAAAATGACCCAAAATTTCAAACATGTATCTAGAATTCCTGGAAAACTACAAACAAAAATTGTGAAAATTAGCTCATTAGGAGCCCATCCAAGCTCGTTGTAGACCCAACGAATTAGTAGTTCCCAACCGCGTCGCCTGTTCGACCTCCTCCAGCGCACCACCGCTCTACGAGCTCCTATCGCCTGCAGACCCATGCCGCCGGGCCCCTTCCCGTGGCAATCTCACCCATCGCAGAGCTCCGGCTGCTCCTCCGCCAGCCACCGCCCCGCACTCTCCTGCGAGCCGCACCTTCCTCTTCCCTTGTGCTGTCGTGCTCCTCATCCTCCTCTGTCGCCCCGGGCCCCTCTACACCGACCCCGCGTGGCTGCATCGACGTAGCCGCGTTGCCAACCTCCTCTGGCCGTGTGTAGCGCCTCTCAACCTTCCTCGCCATCTCGTGTTGTCGGAGTTTCCTAGGATGCGCCGCTCGCCGCCACCCTTCGCTCGTGTCGCCCACGCCTCTGTTTCCCCTGCAGGTCCTCCCCACCAAGTCGTTTTCCTTCGGTTGCAGTATGAACGGTAGGTGTTCGAGGATACATCTGTATGGGACATGGCTTATAGCGATACTGTGTACTCGCTTGGCTTGTATCCTGCTTCATGTACCAAGTGTTGATGCTGCTGCCTAGACACTCCGCTTGTTCCCCTTTGAGGCTGTAGTGTGAGGAGTTCCCAGATGGAGATGTTGCCGAAAATCTACTGATGCCTTTGGACACGAAGTTCCACGAACAAACAAGATCGATCCTAGAGATCACCGATGCCGACCCAAGCCCGTCATCGACAGCGGACACTGAACATCTTCGACATGGAACCAACAAGATCTCCTACACGGATCCGAAGACCCCGGCCTTGAGGATCCGAAGCCCCAAACCAAGATCGCCTTCCCGGATGCCATGACCGTCTACACGGACCCAAAGACCTTTCCGAAGACCGAACCCCTCTGAGCCCTCCATGACCGTCCATCTGACATGTGTGATCCCTTTTTCGAGACCCCTATTTTATAAATTGCCATCCATATAATTGTTGCATATAAATTGTCCATGCTCGCATACATATTCATCTGTTTGGGGATATTTTGTAGATTTGCCTCATAATTAAATATGGAGAACATATGCGGGTAATTCTAGTCTTATATTGGCTCCATTTAATTTGTGTAGCGAACCGATGCCATGTTTTGCCTTATTAAGACAACATTTAAATTGCGGGGTACCTAAACAACTTGAACCTTATATTTAATTGTCAGGACCCTGGTTCCACTTAATATTGTTTAATTCCACCGCCTCTTTGCCATGCCATGCATCATATCATCATCATGCCGGATTTTCTGCCGTAGTATTTAAATAGTGCATCCGGTGTTTTTTTAGTGCTTTGCTTCTTCACGGATTAGGCTGTTGAGTGGATGCGAGTGTCGACAAGTTCTTCAGATATGAACCTTCGGCAATGTTTCCCAGGCAAGCAATCTCCCCCTTTCTACCTATTTTTCATTTATAGTCTTTACTTCCTCCTATTGATCTATTGCTATATGTGTTGTCGATGCTTTAGTTTTCCGTACCAGTTATATCCCCTGCAGCCTATATTGCCTTGGACACATCCTATTGCCTGTTGTTTGATAGACAGTCAGCCTTACGAGTCGTAGTTGCTTGCTCAGATGCTGCTTTGTGTCGTCGATGTTCCACCAGTGTTGGGAGGTTGGCACATGCTTAATATTGGAGATGATCATTACTTCAATTAAAACTTGGTAATTAAAATGCAGAAAATAGATATAACTAATGCAGAGGCACCGGTGGGAAATATCTAATATTTGGTTTTTAACCGCTCACTTGTGTCCCGTAGGCCTCGAGTACTTGATACTCGTTCCTTTACTATCGCACTATCTGCATGTGGAACCATGAATCCCCTTAGCCAGAGCTTGATTCATTTCTTAATTTTTGGTGCCACAAACTAGTTTGGGGCTTTATTACTATCATGTACTTATGCCATGCTTTACTGCTTTATTTATGATTGTGCATGGAGCACCTATACTATTTAGGATCCCGTGCCACGTTTATGCTGTATCGACAAGCCTAGTCACAGTTTTGGGTTCCCAGTCGTTAACGCTGTCATCGCAAACCCTGGGTCTGTCTCGGAGCCGGCCAACTTCGTTGCGTGTAGCTTATTAGGGTGGCCCCCTGAAATATTTTATGAATCTTGTGATTGCTTTGTCGTGAAAGCCTCGTTGGGTTTTATTTGGTTTTTCCGAGGTTGATCGTGCGTGTGTTATTATTTGTGCACCCCTGAAGGGTAAATCTTTCTGAAAGTCGTGTCCGCGGTTATGGACGACTTGGAGCATAGTATCTCGATCATAGACAACTATAACTAAAGTAGTGCTATAAATTTTACTTTAACATGTCTAGTAATCAGTCTCACTACAACGGAATGAGAAAATAGAAGTGCCAACAATTACTAGATTTGGGATGTCCTATGCTAATTGTATCTGACTAGTTAGCATTGCAACTACAATGGGATGGTTAACTAAAACTGCCACTGCTTGTGATATCAGGATGACTCATGCTATCTATATCTGACTAGTAAGTGCTGCAACTATAATGGAATGAATAAAACTGCCAACCGTGTGAGTTCCTCGGTTTGAGTTCCCCGTTTGGTATCAAGGGGGAAACACCAGGATGTGTATGATTTGTGTTAGTATCAGGTTGGTCCCGCATAGGTCTTTCTTACCTCTCTTTAATAGCCGACAGATGTATCGAGTCTCTATAGTTTGTTCAGTGCATGCTTCGTTGCCGCTTCAGTCCACCATACCTATGTAGGCGAGAGCCGCCGAATTCTAGACTCGCTGCAGTGCCTCAAGATCGACCTCCTTTTTCCTTTGCCCTTTGTTGGCACCCCTTTTGTTTAACAGGTATGAGTTCGACGTTGTTAGCAGGGTTACCCTTCCGACTTGGCCTGGGCAGGGTTATGGATGCCATTGTTTATTCTTCAGGGCTCTTAGCCCCTTTGCATCTTATCCATACTCGGATGTTGTATCATTTTCAAGGTGATTTGGATCTTTGTATTGTATATATGTATTCTTGACTCATGGAGTCATTGTTGTATATATATGTTTTGTGGGTTCCATCGTGAACTATTGTGTAATGGTATTACTTCGCTTACCACTCGCACACAAGTGCCTGGTGGGCATCTTTGAATCGTTTCTATGTGGGTTTGGCGGAGGACGCTAAAATCTGCATAGGGCCGATTCGAGGGTGTTACATCTAGCCCCCATATAAGGGCTAGGAGGGAGCGACGAGGAGGGTAATCAATACTCTAGTCATACACCTACCAGATCCCATCTGCGCATCATCGCCATATCGACACCCTTGTAATCCTTCGGATCTCCATTAATCAAGACCAGACATGAAGGAGTAGGGTTTTCCCTCCCAGGGCCTGAACCTGGGTAAACACTATGTCCCCGTGTTACTTGTTTGTTAGACGACGAAGTTTCCAGCGCGTGCTCTACCTCAAACCCAAGTCCATTAACCATGTGCATTGACGTGGTCACCCTACGTCACCGGTCTAGCAAGACAGCGGAAGAAGAAGATCCGGACTGATTCCAGGTGCACGATGGTGTGCGCCTGGTGGAGAATGCTCTGCCTCATGGAGCACGTTCCAAACCTAGGAACACGGATGAGAGGGAGAGAGAGAGATAATGGAGAAGGCCAATTGTGGGATGAGATTTGGTAAGAAATGGCACTCCTATATATAGGAAAAATCTAGGCACTCACACCCTCTAAGTCCTGGGGTGGGACTAAACTTGGGAGGAGGTGGGAGGGGGCTAGCCGTCGACTATGGTGGGCCCCACTGATACGTCCAAAACGCATCTACTTTCCCGAACACTTTTGTTATTGTTTTTCCTCTAAACTTGTGTGAATTGGATGCAACTACCACGGACTGACGCTGTTTTCAGCAAAATTACCTTGGTGTCTAGTTTTGTGCAGAAAATCAACTATCAGGAAAAATCCAGGAAAATATGCCAAAAATCCTATTTCACCAGAAGACTCGCGGAGCCAGAAGACGAGACGGAGTAGGGCCACGAGGGGCCCACACCACCTGCCGCCTTGGGCCAGGCCAGCCGCGCTGGGGTGGTGTGGCCTCGGCCCCTCGGCCTCCTCTTCTATAAGTTGCCTCTTGACCTAATACACAAGGGGGGTTTGACGTTTTTCCAGACAGAGTTCTGCTGCGCCGCCACCACCAGATTCGCGATTCGAACCGTAAACTCTGCTCGCACGTCGAGACGGGGAATTTGAGGAGATCATCGCCATCATCATCACCATCGCTTCTCCATCGACCATCCATGTTTCCCCCATCTATGAGTGAGTAATCTCCCGTTGTAGGCTATGGGGATGGTAGGTATTGGATGAGATCATTCATGTAATGGCATCAGATTGTTAGGCCATGGTGCCTAGTATCTATTATTAGTGCTTTTTGACTTTGTTGCAACTTTTTATGCTTAATGCTTGTCACTAGGGCCCGAGTGCCATGATTTCAGATCTGAACATGTTATTGATTCATTATGATAGTATTGTTTATGGTCTTACCTGCAAGTTGTATACACATATTGTTGTCCGGAACCAAAGGCCCGAAGTGCGAGAATCGGGATAACCGGAGGGAATGGCTTTGATGTGAGGATCACATGTGTTCACGGAGTGTTAATTCTTTGCCCGTGCTCTATTAAAAGGAGCACCTTAATTGCCATAGTTCCTTGAGGCCTCCCGCAAACGGGCTGGCAGGACAAAAGATGTTGTGCAAGTTCTCACTGCGAGCACGTATGACTATATATGGAACACGTGCCTATGATTATTTAGTACTTGGATGCTTTATCTTATTTATCTGCAAATGCCCTATGTCTTGGTTGCTATATGAATTGTATTGGCCATGCAACGCCCGTCCATCCATCCCGATGCCTAACGCTTTAATCGTACTGTTTACTACAATTGTTACTACTGTCTTTACTTTTACTACTACTATTACTTTACTATTGCTACTACAAAACTGTTGCTATTGATAAACTGGTGTGAGCAAGATTGTTTCCAGGTGCAGCTGAATTGACAACTCAGTTGTTAAGGCTTATAAATATTCTTTGGCTCCCCTTGTGTCGAATCAATAAATTGGGTTTCACTTCCCTTGAAAATATTGCGATACACCCCCTATACTTGTGGGTCATCAAGACTATTTTCCAAGGCCGCTGTGGGAGCATAGCTTTATTTATCAAGTTCACTTGGAATCATTATTGTTCGCTGCCATCCATCCATCATGGGTAAGTCTCGTGATGGCAAGATTCCTATTTTACCATCCACTACAAGGAAAGGTACGGTTCTGAACACCTCTGTTGCTCTTGATTCATCATCTGTTATGAGTAAGCTCCTTACACTACCACATACACATGCTACACACACTGCTACTACTGCTGAATCTGAAACTTCTGATACTTATTATGATGCTTCCACTGTGCTTGATAAGAGTGGTTCATTAGGTCCTTTCCTAGATGCTACGATTGCTAGAACTAAAGCTGGAAATACGGAAACTCCTAATGAAGACACTACTACACCTGTTAGTTCACCTGAGTCTAGAGAAAGTTATGATATTGAAGATGGTTATATTGAGATGACCGGTGAATTTATTAAAGAATGTCAAAACACCCATGATCGGAGTGTTATTAAGAGTCTCCTTGAGAGGCGTACTATAAAACCCAAATTGTCTCCTAATGCTAAGTTTGTTGCATCTCTCATAAACATTAAATATGAGGATTATGATTTCTCTCTTGATCTATCTTACATAGCTATTGTTGAGAAAGAACCTTTTTATGGGACTAAGAATGAAAGTGAGGTAGAACATATGACTGAGCTTTCTACCATGAGTGGCCTGTTTTCTGATGATATTAAAATGCGCACTGATGGCTCAATGCACGGTGCCCAAAAAAATGCTTGATGGCGGTATTGATGTAGAGCTCGTTGGGAACCCCAAGAGGAAGGTATGATGAGCACATCAGCAAGTTTCCTTCAGTTATGAAACCAAGGTTTAATCGAACCAGTAGGAGCAAGGAAACACCCCAAAGGTGTCACTAGCTGAGCTTTGGCAGGGCGCACTACCGGTGCTAGTAGCAACGTGAAGACCTGCACAACACAACCACAGAACTTTGTCCCCAACTTGCGATGAGGTTGTCAATCTCACCGTGTTTTGCGGAAAACAAAGGATTAAACGTATCGAATGGAAAGAAGTAAAAGTTTGCAGAAAGGAAACACAAAGCAGTAAACAGTTTATAGATTGTATGTAAAGAAAGAGGATCGGGATCCATAGTTCACTAGAGGTGGCTCTCCTTACATAGATAACATGCTGGGTGAACAAATTACAACGGGGCAATTGACAAACACCGAGAAAGCAATACATGCATATACTAATGATCTTGACTCCTTTGAGACTTGATTGGGCATTACAACATTATACATAGACCGCCATCCAACTGCATCTATGACTAATAATCCACCTTCAGGTTATCATCCCAACCCCTCCGAGATTAAGTTGCAAGCAACAGATTATTGCTTCTTAATCGTGTAAAGTAAACAATACGATTGTTCTATGAACAAAGGATTGCTTTTTCTCCCTAGTAGCAACAGCACATCTAGTACCTTAGAGATTTCTGCCACTTCCCCAGATTACCAGAGGCATGAACCCACTATCAAGCATAAATACTAACTCTTGGAGTTGCTAGCATCTACTTGGCCAAGATAGCTACTAACAATGGAAAGCATGCAAGATCACAAATAACAAAGACATGATAGAATCAATAATCAATCAGAACTAGCATCTCAATATCCATCGGATCCCCGCAAACACAACATGTAGAATTACAAATAGATGATCTTGATCATGAACGGAGCTCACAAGATCTAGACATGAAAGCACAAAGGAGGAGAACCAGCCATCTAGCTACTACATGGATCCATAGTCCAAGGATGAACTACTCACGCATCACACCGGAGACTTGCATGGTGATGAAGAAGGCCTCCAGGGTGAATTCCCCTCTCCGGCAGGGTGCCGGAAAGAGCTTCAGATCCCTCCCGATCTAGGGATGGAGATGACGGCTCCATGCACTCTTCGTGGATTTTTGATCGGGCACTTAGGGTTTTCGTCCCGAGGGCATCTTATAGTCGGAAGGGGAGGCCGAGGTGCTGGGCAGCCACACCACCTGGCCGCGGGCAGGTCTGGTCACAGAGCTGTGGGTGTGGTGGCCCCTGGCCCCTCTCCGCCTCGTATTCTGGCACTTGATGACTGATGACCCACAAGTATAGGGGGTGTATCGCAGTATTTTCTAGGGAAGTGAAGCCCAATTTATTGATTCGACACAAGGGGAGCCAAAGAATATTTATAAGCCTTCACAACTGAGTTGTCAATTCAGCTGCACCTAGAAACAATCTTGCTCATAGCAGTTTATCGGTAGCAACAGTTTTGTAGTAGGAATAGTAAAGTAGCAGCAGTAGCAAAGCAAAGACAGTAGTAACAAAAGTTGTAACAGTGGGATTCGAGTGCGGTAGGCATAGGGATGGATGGACGGGCGTTGACAATTCACATAGCAATCAGAACATAGGGCAATTGCAGATAAATAAGATAAAGCATCCAAGTACTAGACAATCCTAGGCATGTGTTCCATATATAGTCATATGTGCTCGCAATGAGAACTTGCACAACATCTTTTGTCCTGTCAGCCCATTTGCAGCGGGGCCTCTAGGGAACTACTGGCAATTAAGGTGCTCTTTTTAATAGAGCACCGGAGCAAAGCATTAACACTCCATGAACACATGTGATCCTCACATCAAAGCCATTCCCTTCTGGTTATCCCGATTTCTGTCACTTCGGGGCCATAGGTTCCGGACAACAACGTGTGTATACAACTTGTAGATAAGACCAAGAACAATACTATCATAATGAATCAATAACATGTTCAGATCTGAAATCATGGCACTCGGGCCCTAGTGACAAGCCTTAAGCACAACAAGTCGTAACAAAGTCATAAAGCACTAATAAAAGATACTAGGCACCATGCCCTAACAATCTGATGCCATTACATGAACAATCTCATCCAATCCCTACCATCCCCATATCCTACAGCGGGGGATTACTCACCCATAGATGGGGGAAACATGGATGGTCGATGGAGAAGCGATGATGATGATGATGATGGCGATGATCTCCTCCAATTCCCCGTCCCGGCAGGGTGCCAGAACGGAGTTTCTGGTGCTGTTTCGTGGAATCTGGTGGTGGCGGCGGAGCGGAACTCCTTCTAGAAAAACGTCGACTTCAAGTTTTTAGGTCAGAAGGCCTTATAGGCAAAGAGAGAGGCCGAGGGGTGCCTGGGGCACACCACCTTCGGCGCTGGCTCGCCTGGCCAAGGCCAGCAGTGGTGGCCACCCCCTGGCTCTTCTCCGTCTCATATTCTGGCTCCTGGAGTCTTCGCGTGAAATAGGATTTTTGGCATATTTTCCGGGATTTTTCCTAATAGTTGATTTTCTGCACAAAAAGTAGACACCAAGGCAATTCTGCTGAAAACAACGTCAGTTTGCATTAGTTGCATCCAAATCACACAAGTATAAAGGAGAAACAATAGCAAAAGTGTTCGGGAAAGTAGATATGTTTTGGACGTATCAACTCCCCCAAGCTTAGCTTATTGCTTGTCCTCAAGCAATTCAGTTGAAAACTGAGTGCGATAAAAGAACTTTCACGAACACATTTGCTTCATATGATGTAAATATTCTCAGCAATGTGATCAACTACTTAGACAATTCATAATAAAGAGTATGCAACTGAGTCTACTTAATGGTCATTGCAAGCTATGAAGAGATTCCAACTCAAGAATAATAAGTAGCATGAAGCACGAACATAAGCAACATTACAATGCTCATAAAAAGGTATGATAGAGTGGTATCTCGCTTGCCTTTGATTATGAATGTCAAGGCACCTCTGAAGTTCAAGTGATGACTAGAAGTAAAGATATCAAGGATACAAGCATCAAAGTCATAACACAAATAATCAAGTAATGAGACAAGCACAAAGAATGACAACTATGCTCTCAAGAAGGTGCTCAAAGAATATGTGGAGACTCAACAAGTAGAAGAAGAAGGTTTTGAATAATTTGAAAGGCTTCCAAATGCTGAAAGTATGGTAATCATTAGCTTTGATCTCTCATTGCCCCTATCATAAGCATCTTTAAAGTGGTTAAGGTGAAAGTGACACAACTAAGAGGATATGCTTGACAAGTTATAAATCGAAGTCTCATGCCCCTTACTTACGAAGACTGATCCTCATGCTACTCACTTCAGTCACAAGTAAGCTCTTGTCATTGTAAGTATATACGTATCATAGAGAACCGCCAACGGGGTACCCCTTGCACATGACACGGGAGCTATCCCATAATCAAAATACAAGGCAAGGTACAATGAGCATCTCATGATCTTTTTATTTACTATGTGCATAGATTTTTATTGAGGATGCTTCATAGAATGCTCATTATGGTTATGCTGCAAGTTTCCACCATGATTAGGCATGGCTTAGGCTAGCGGCCCAGGCGTTTCTCTAACATACATACAAACTCCATGATCTTACAAGTTCCACTTTTATTTCACACTGTCGAGATCCATAAGCAAAAGAACATAATATCAACTAGGTACAAAGTACCTATGAAGCGTTGAAAGCGGTCCCCATGATACATGGTTCTGCCAACTTCAACTCATAAAGCGCAAGCATATGCACAACAAAGAAGGACGCAATGGTTCAGGTTTATTAAGTGCAAGAAATAAAGTGTGCCATCAAGTTCGTGAGAGCTTTACTAACTAACTTTCTCATAACAAGCAAACATTTTATTCGGAAGAAAACAAGGCATATTGAATATGCACGGAAGTAGCAAATGATGCTAATGGGTAGGTATGGTGGACACTTTGGAAATATTTGGTTTAGGGAGTTGGAAACTTGAGTAAAACATACTCAAAAAAAGTGAAGGCTAGCAATAGTAAGGGAGCGACAAACGAGAGAGCAATAGCTGTCATTATCATGCTTGTAACAAAACAGGACTACTCATGGCATGAAAGTGATTCAAGATCCTCAAGGCAAAGTAATTCATCGAGGCTTAACTGATTATTACAGTCATGTGCATGCGTGAGCATGTGCCAAGTCAATCAAATGAAACATTCAGAGGAGGATACCATGGTGTCATACCAATTTATGAATAGAGTAATGCAAGCAAACATTCATGAGACATGCTACAAACTATTAGCGAGCTGGAGCTAATCACAAGAAAGCAAGAACTACTAAGCATCCAAAGATAACATACACCCTACATGAACGGACTAAGCAAGCTCACAATGACGAGTATATGTACAAAAATGAAGACAAACTTCGTTACCAGCCTCTTACCATGCCTCAAGTTGTCATTAATCCTCATTATCGCTCTTCACTTATGTGGCTTGAATAATAATATGAAACCAATATCCTCTGAGGACTGCCGAACCCTGTAGCAAACTCGCAAAAACCAAAGAAGAACGACAAATAATTTTGGTGTTTTCGAAAATAAGAACCAAAAGAGAAAAACAAGCAAAGCAAAATCTTTTTGGGTTTTTCGAATAGTTCAAGCAAAGCAAAAAGGGAAAAGCAAACCAAGGCAAGAAGAAGAAGCAAACCAAAGAGAAACAACAAAAATATTTTTGGTCTTTTTGTGTTTTTAGAAAGCAAAAGCAAAGAAGAACGAAAACTAAAAAGAGAACGAAAACATGAATATACAAAGTACCGACGCACATGATATGGAGATGATGCGGTGTCGGCGTACCTCCCCCCAAGCTTAGGCTTTTGGCCTAAGTGGGTATCAATCCCAAGCTGGCCAGGATGAAGTGTCACCGGGGAACGACGAGGAGGTACCCTCGTCCTGGTGCGAGCTCAAGTACGCCCCTCTGTAATGTGCGGAGTAATCATAGGAGGGCACATCCTCCTGGTGCTGCTCGTGGAAACCCAACAAGCGAAGCTGCTCGTCCACCATCTCCTTGGAGCGCGACCACAGTCTCCTGTCAACACTAAACAAAGCAGGCTGTGGCAGAAGGATCTCCCTTTCATCCTCATCAGTGAAAAGCATCCTATATACTAGATTGTTCAAATCAGAGGTAGCAGTGACAAAGTGATGAGTTTTCATGGCAACAAGGTCGAGCCGCTGTGGTGCTAGCATAGCATCATCGGGATCCACTGAAAGACCTAATGCATTAACTACACGCGAGGCAATGATGCCCCCATAGATAGGCCCCCTAGCAGCTAGGTGGCGAGCAATAAGCGAGCCAAGATTGTACCGAGTATCATTGTTGAGCGCAGCAGCAAGGAATGCTAAATGATAGTTGGATATATTACTAGTGTTCTCCCTACCCAATACACTAGTGGCAAGATAGTATGCAAAGTATCTAAGAGCAGGGAGTTGGATATTTCTTATCTTTCCGCGTTGCGCTACGCGGTCATCATCATTGGTTACCCCTCGGTAAAGCTCCAACAAATCAGCGGGTCGCCCTTGAATTTTCTTCACGGTCCCTGTCATACGCACACCTACAATACTGCAAAATCTCTCCAAAGGCATGGTGAAGGGCATATCATAGATTTTAAATGAGACAGTAGAATGATAGGATGTGTTAGTAAATGAGAAGATCTCAACAAAAATTTTGGTGAGCATAGCGTATTGTGCACTCTCATCTTGCATATAAGAGGTCAAACCAACCCTCTCAATCAGTAGCAAGAAATCCTCAAGAATACCTGCAGCTTGCAAGAAAGTAAAACAAGGGAAAGAGGATGGGCGAGCATCTCCATCATCTCTTTCACTGCCAACACGTGATGCAATGAGGTCTTCATTATATGATGGCCTAGCTTGAGAGGCTGTTCTTGAGGGCCTTGACCTCCTAGGTGCATCACTCTCAAATATCTCTCCAAAAGTGTGGTTGTTCATGCTTGGTGTTCTGAAATTTAAACACCTATTAAACAAGTGATTGCAAAGTAAATCTAATGAAGGAATCTACTCATAGGGACTAACAAGAGGCCTAAACATGCATCAAAACTATATCTCTAAGCATCAAACAAGCTTACAAGCTCTCATAACCAGTCACCTACAGTAGCAAAATACTCAACATATAATCCACTAAACACAAATCTACTTGGACAAGGGGAGGAGTCACATACCAAGGAACAAATGCTCCAAATTTCAGCAAGAAAGATGGGCTGAGCAAGGAGATCGAAGAAATCGAGAGCAAGCATAGAAAGAACATGATTTTGAGCTATGAACTGGAGCTTACTCGGGAGAGAGAAGAAAGTGGCAGGTGAGAGAGTAAGTGGGGGGCCAGGGGTGGCCCACACCAGGGCATGGCGCCACCCAGGGCTGGTCGCGCCACCACATGGTGTGCCTGCCTGGTAGGCCCCCCTGGTACCTACCAGGTACTCCTCTGCCCCTTTTTTCACGTAAAAATTTAATATAAATTTTCTGGAATTTTTCGAGACACTTTATTTTTGGGCTTTTTTCAGAAATAGAAGAATGATTTTTCTGACAGACAGATTTTTTTTCTTTTTGAAACATGATGCAAAGACAAAACAAGGCTAGAACTACAGAAGTTCTAGCATGCAAGCAACTAACAACACAAAGAAAACTAAATGAAAGCAAAAACTAAAATGCAAAGGATAGAAATAAACGGAGATAATCATAATGAAAACATTGTTTTGTTCAATGGAATCCTTTTGTTAACAAGGTTGATCAAGTCTTGCTACCAAAACAATTGCATATGAGATAAAACTTTGTATTCCACTAATGATTATGTTACCTCAACCTTGATAGCAATGGTCCCAATCATAATAGTTTCAAATTTTTCTCTTGGAATGGGACAATATATTTCTCTAACTTGAATGCCTTCAACATGCTCAATTGAATTCAAGCCATAAGTCCTTTCAATCTTCTTGGGGAAATAGATAGTATGTTCCTTGTCATTAACATTGAAGGTTACCTTTCCTTGATTATAATTAATAACAGCTCCTGCAGTATTAAGAAAAGGTCTCCCAAGAATAATAGACATATTATCATCTTCAGGCATTTCAAGCACAACAAAATCAGTTAATATCAAGCAATTGTGAGCCACCTAAATAGGTACATCCTCACATATACCCACAGGAATGGTGGTAGATTTATCAGCCATTTGCAAAGATATATCAGTTGGTATCAATTTTTCAAGCTGAAGCCTCTTATAGAGAGAGAAAGGCATAACACTAACCCCAGCTCCCAAATCACACAAAGCAGTTCTAACATAACTGTTCTTAATAGAGCAAGGGATAGTTGGAATCCCTGGGTCTCCAAGTTTCTTAGGAACCTTACCATTGAAGGAATAATTAGCAAGCAAAGTACAAATTTCTTCATTAGGGATCTTCCTTTTATTCGAGACAATGTCCTTCATATACTTTGAGTAAGGAGGAAATTTAATAGCATCAGTCAAAGGAATTTGCAAGAATAAAGGCTTCATCCACTCACAAAACTTATTATAGTGTTCATCTTCCTTTGACTTGTGTTTCTTATCAGGGAAAGGCATAGGTTTTTGGACCCAAGGTTCTCTTTCACTACCATGTTTCTTAGCAATAAAATCTTCTTTGGTGTATTTAGTATTCTTAGTGTGGTTTTCAGGTTCTTCTTCAACTTTTTCTTCATTAGGTACTTCGTTTTCTTCATTACCACTTTCAGTTTCAGCATCAGAGATAGATATACTATTAGCATCTATAGCAGGTTCAGAGGGTTCTACAATAGTTTTATGTTTCTTTTTCCTTTTCTTATGAGTAGAACCACTATTTTCAGCTTGTTGAGAATCCTGCTCAATTCTTTTGGGATGCCCCTCAGGATATAGAGGATCCTGGGTAGCAACTCCACTTCTAGTTCTAATTTCATAAGCATGTTTTTCTTTAGCAACATTAACTAGCAAGTCATTCTACGCTTTAACAAGTTGATCTATTTGAGTCTGAACCATTTGAAAGTGTTTAACAATCATTTTAACATCATTAGAGGTTCTTTCCACAATATCTTTCAACTCAACAATAGCTCTAGTGTTTTCCATTAGATGATTTTGCACCCTTTTATTAAAGTTATCCTGCTTAACAATAAAGATATCAAATTCTTCTAAGCATTGATCAGGAGGTTTAGAGTAAGGGATATCACCTTCATCAAAGTGTTGGGGAGAGTGTACCTCAATAGTGGATGAGTAGGGAATAGGCTTACATAATTATTCTATAGGAGGTAAATTCTTGACATCTGCAGCTTTAATTCCTTTCTCCTTAAGACATTTCTTAGCTTCCTTCATCACTTCATCATTTAATTCAATAACTCCCTCTTCTTTGATGTTGTAATAAGCATAGGAATAGATGGTTCAGGTACAATTAATTTAGGTATAGCTTGTTTAGGAGGAGTCCAATCTTCATAATTCTTGCTTATTTTAGCCATTAATTCCTCAGCTTCCTTTGGAGTCCTATTCCTGAAAACACAATCAGCACAACTATCTAGGTATGTCCTAGATTCCTCTGTTAGTCCATTATAAAATATATCAAGAAGCTCATTCTTAGGTAGTGGACTTCCAGCCTGTGCATGAATCAAAGCACAAAACCTTGCCCAAGATTCGGGCAATACCTCTTTTTCTCCCTGTTTGAAATCAAAAAGTTCCTGCAAAATAGCATGTCTAGCACTGGGAGGAAAATATTTCTGCAGGAAAGTACTAATCAAGCACTCGGGGCTATCAATAGATCCAGGAGGTAAATTACTAAACCAAGTTTTAGCTTCTCCTTGAAGTGAAAAAGGAAAAATCTTAACAACAAAGTAAGTACGCATCTTAATATCATCAGAAAACAAGCCACTCATGGTAGAAAGTTCATTCATATGTTCTACCGCACTTTCATTCTTAGTCCCACCAAAAGGTTCTTTATCGACAATAGCTATGTAAGATAGATCGAGAGAGAAATCCTAATCTTCATCTATAATGTTTATGGGAGAAGCAGCAAACTTAGCAGCAGGATATAATTTGGGTCTAATAGTACGCCTCTCAAGGAGACTCTTAGTAGCGCTCCAATCATGGGTGTTCTTACATTCTTTAATAAACTCATCGGTCATCTCAACATAATCTTCTTCAATATCATAACTCTCACGAGACTCGGGTGAGCTAACAGGTGTGGTAGTGTCTTCATTAGGAGTTTCGGTATTTCCAGCTATAGTTCTAGCAGTCGTAGCATCTAGGAAAGGACCTAAAGAACCACTCTTATCAAGCACAGTAGAAGCAGCATCATAAACATCAGAAGTTTCAGATTCAGCAGTAGTAGCAATGTGTGTAGCATGTGTATGTGGTGGTGTAACGAGCTTACTTATAACAGACGGTGAATCAAGAGCAACAGAGCTGTTCAGAACCGTACCTCTTCTTGTAGTGGATGGTAAAATAGGAACCTTGCCATCACGAGACTTACCCATGATGGATGGATAGCAGCGAACAATAGAGAATCCAAGTGAACTTGATAAATAAAGCTATGGTCCCCGGCAACGGCGCCAGAAAATAGTCTTGATGACCCACAAGTATAGGGGGTGTATCGCAGTATTTTCTAGGGAAGTGAAACCCAATTTATTGATTCGACACACGGGGAGCCAAAGAATATTTATAAGCCTTAACAACTGAGTTGTCAATTCAGCTGCACCTGGAAACAATCTTGCTCACAGCAGTTTATCAGTAGCAACAGTTTTGTAGTAGGAATAGTAAAGTAACAGTAGTAGCAAAGCAAAGACAGTAGTAACAAAAGCAGTAACAGTGGGATTTGAGTGCGGTAGGCATAGGGATGGATGGATGGGCATTGCATGGACAAGACAATTCACATAGCAATCAGAACATAGGGCAATTGCAGATAAATAATATAAAGCATCCAAGTACTAGACAATCCTAGGCATGTGTTCCATATATAGTCATACGTGCTCGCAATGAGAACTTGCACAACATCTTTTGTCCTGCCAGCCTATTTGCAGCGGGGCCTCTAGGGAACTACTGGCAATTAAGGTGCTCCTTTTAATAGAGCACCGGAGCAAAGCATTAACACTCCATGAACACATGTGATCCTCACAACAAAGCCATTCCCTTCCGGTTATCCCGATTTCTGTCACTTCGAGGCCATAGGTTCCGGACAACAACATGTGTATACAACTTGTAGATAAGACTAAGAACAATACTATCATAATGAATCAATAACATGTTCAGATCTGAAATCATGGCACTCGGGCCCTAGTGACAAGCGTTAAGCACAACAAGTCGCAACAAAGTCATAAAGCACTAATAAAACATACTAGGCACCATGCCCTAACAATCTGATGTCATTACATGAACGATCTCATCCAATCCCTACCATCCCCATAGCCTACAGCGGGGGATTACTCACTCATAGATGGGGGGAACATGGATGGTCGATGGAGAAGCGATGATGATGATGATGGCGATGATCTCCTCCAATTCCGAAACGGAGTTTAAAGCTGTTTCGTGGAATCTGGTGGTGGCGGCGGAGCGGAAATCCTTTTAGAAAAACGTCGAACCCCCCGAAGTTTTTAGGTCAGGAGGTGCCTAGGGGGGTGCCTGGGGGGCCCACACCACCCCCTGGCGTGGCCTGGCCTGGCCCACGCCAGCAGGTGGTGTGGCCACCCCTGGCTCTTCTCCGTCTCATATTCTGGCTCCTGGAGTCTTCGGGTGAAATAGGATTTTTGGCATATTTTCCGGGATTTTTCCTGATAGCTGATTTTCTGCACAAAAAGTAGACACCAAGGCAATTCTGTTGAAAACAGCGCCAGTTCGCATTAGTTGCATCCAAATCACACAAGTATAGAGGAGAAACAATAACAAAAGTGTTCGGAAAAGTAGATACGTTTTGGACGTATCAATGACATTCGGAAAAATAGGCATTTTGGCTTTTGTCCCGTCCAATTCCGAGAATATTCATTTTCTGACTTTCCTGGAACCAAAAACAGCAGAAAACAGGCAGCTGACATTGTGGCTCTTGTTAATAGGTTAGTCCAAGAAATCATATGAAAAGTACTCCAAAGTTGGAACAAAACACAAGAAAGTGGATAAAACCAAGCATGGAACATCAAAAATTATAGATACATTTGCAATGTATCACGCACCTACTTTGTTGCTAAAATTTTCCCTTTTTCACTGAAAGGAGAAGCTAAAACTTGGTTTAATAATTTACCTCCTGGATCTATTGATAGCCCTGATTGCTTGATTAGTACTTTCCTATAGAAATATTTTCCTCCTAGTGCTAGACATGCTATTTTGCAGGAACTTTTTGATTTTAAACAGGGGGAAAAAGAGATATTGCCTGAATCATGGACAAGGTTTTGTGCTTTGATTCATGCACAGGCTGCATGTCCATTACCTAAGAATGAGCTTCTTGATATATTTTATAATGGACTGACTGAAGAATCTAGGACATACCTGAATAGTTGTGATGATTGTGTTTTCAGGAATAGGACTCCCAAGGAAGCTAAGGACTTAATGGCTAAAATAAGCAAGAATTATGAAGATTGGACTCTTCCTAAACCAACTATACCTGAGACAATTATACCTGAACCAGCTATACTTGCGCCTATACCAACATCAAAGAAGAGGGGAGTTATTGAACTAAATGATGAAGTGATGAAGGAAGCTAAGAAATGTCTTAAGGAGAAGGGAATTAAAGTTGCAGATGTCAAGAATTTACCTCCTATAGAAGAATTATGTAAGCCAATCCCCCACTCATCCACTATTGAGGTACACTCTCTCCAACATTTTGATGAAGGTGATATCCCTTACTCTAAACCTCCTGATCAATGCTTAGAAGAATTCGATATTTTTATTGTTAAACAAGATAATTTCAATAAAAGGGTGCAAAATTATTTAATGGAAAACACTAGAGCTATTGTTGAGTTGAAGGATATTGTGGAAAGAACCTCTAATGATGTTAAAATTCTTGTTAAAAAATTTCAAATGGTCCAAACTCAAATTGATCAGCTTATTAAAGTACAAAAAGACTTGCTAGTAAATGCTAATAAAGAAAAACATGCTTATGAAATTAGAACTGGAAGTGGTGCTGCTACCCAGGATCCTCTATATCCTGAGGGGCATCCTAAAAGAATTGAGCAGGATTCTCAACAAGCTGAAAATAGTGGTACTACTCCTAAGAAAAGAAAAAAGAAACATAAAACTATTGTAGAACCCTCTGAACCTGCTAAAGATCCTAATAGTATATTGATGTCTACGCACTTCTATTCTTGTAGACAGTTGTTGGGCCTCCAAGTGCAGAGGTTTGTAGAACAGCAGCAAGTTTCCCTTAAGTGGATCACCCAAGGTTTATCGAACTCAGGGAGGAAGTGGTCAAAGGTATCCCCTCTCAAGCAACCCTGCAATCAAGATACAAGAAGTCTCTTGTGTCCCCAACACACCCAATACACTTGTCAGGTGTATAGGTGCACTAGTTCGGCGAAGAGATAGTGAAATACAAGTGGTATAGATAATTATAAGTGGTAACGGTGATAGAAAATAGCTTGCTAGCGTGTGGTTGACGTGGGAAAAGACTAAAGGCAAACTGAAATAAAGAAGGAAGCAAGCAAACATGTAACATATCTAATTGCAAACGATGTATCAATGCTTAGAAACAAGGCCTAGGGATCATACTTTCACTAGTCAACACTCTCATATAAATATCTTCTCTTTATGATACTACTCTTAACTACTCTTCGGTTGGACACTCTAATCATTGGTAGGGCTATAACAGCACACCTCAAAGTTCATCTTTCCCATCTAGAAAACCCCACACTGTCACCTTGAGCACTAGATGGTTCAAACAAACACCACAATTTCATAAAGACATCCAACTCCAAATATAACTCATAACAAGTATTTGAAATCTCTAACCTAAGTGCCACCATGGTGTGCACACTGTCAACTTCACACACATGGGGAAAGCAGAGATCTATTGAAGCACTTGAGTAGCAAGGTAGATCTATAGATTACAAGCTCATGATCTCAATAAGATCATGCATAGACAGAGAGATGAACACATAGCTACCGGTAGAACCCTTAGCCTCGAGAGAGAACTACTCCCTCCTCATCATGGGAATCAGCAATGGTGATGGAGATGGCAGTGGAGATCGATGGAGATGGCTTCGAGGGCACTTCCTCGTCCCGGCAGGGTGCCAGAACAAAGACTTTCTGTCCCCCGAATCTCCCCTTTGGTGGCGACGGCGCTGCGGAACTTTTCGTGGCTGGAGGCTTGACGATCTAGGGTTTTGGTATCGGGAGGCTCTTATAGGCGAAGGAGGCAAGGTCGGTGGCTGGCCAAGGGGCCCACACCATGCCCTGGCACGGCCTAGGGGTACCCGCGCCTGGGGGGTGGCCAGGCCCTGGCCCTCCTCCGTCTCGTATTCTGGCTCCGTGAGTCTTCCGGTAAAATAGGAACTTTGGCTTTTGTCTCGACCAATTCTGGGAATATTCATTTTCTGACTTTCCTGGAACCAAAAACAGCAGAAAACAAGCAACTGGCACTGTGGCATCTTGTTAATAGGTTAGTCCAAGAAATCATATGAAAAGTACTCCAAAGTGTGGACAAAACACAAGAAAGTAGATAAAACCAAGCATGGAACACCAAAAATTATAGATACATTTGCAATGTATCAACATCCCCAAGCTTAACTCCTGCTCGTCCTCGAGTAGGTAAGTGATAAAAAAGAAAGAATAACTTTTGAGGTGACATGCACCATCATAAACTTGATCAAAGTATTTGTAAAACATTCAAAGCTGGGATCATAGTACTTCAATCATAACATGAAAGACAAAGTTCTAGCAATAAGACAAAGCAACTATGTTGCAACATGAAAAAGCACAAACAAAAGATTCATGAATAACAATGCTTTGCAAGACATTTGTTTGTTTCACATAAAGAAAACATAGCATAATGGTATTCAGCTTGTCCCTCATAGAGTAGCAAACATAAATGCATAGGACACCTTCAAAGTTCATAAGAGTGACTAGATACAAATAGTTTAAAACAAGCAATATCAAGGTATGCATCAATCAACTAGTCTTGGGACAATGCACATAGAACTAAGAATGACCACTATGCTCTCAAAGTAGGTGCATAAAGATAGAAGGTGGAGACTCAATATAATGGTGGAAGAAAGGCCTTCATAGAAGGAAGCAGGGATTCAAGTTTCATAAAGAGCTTCCAAAAATTATGGTACTTATAGCTTTCAGCTCTCATTGCCCCTATCATAAGCATCTTGAAGTGATTAAGGTTAAAGTGAACAAACTATGGTGTACATGCTTGACGAAGTATAAGTTAGGAATCTCATGTCCCTTGAATACGAGGGTCGCTCCTCATGCTACTCAAGTTTAGTCACCGGTAAGTTCTTGTCATCGTAAGTACATGTGTATCATAGAGAACCGCCAACGGGGTACCCCTTGCCCGATGATACGGAAGAATCTCCATATCAAAATGACAAGGCAAGCAGACAACGAGCATCTCAGCAATATTCTTATTTACCATGGGAATATGGTGCTTTTTTTCTCTCTTTCCTCTTTTCATAATCTCCTTTTTTTTCTCAATATAGGACTCTTTTTTATAAGAAGAATGCTTCATAGACAGCTCATTATGGTTACGCTGCAGGTTTCCACCATGTCAGCATGGATTAGACCAATGCCCAAGGCGCTTTCTAACACATATACATAACTCCATGGACTTACAAGCTCCCCTTTCATTTCACACCGATGACATCCATATACAAAAGAGCATGATATCAACTAGGTACAAGTACCAAGTGCAATGTTGAAAGCGTTCCCCATTAAAGCATGGTTCTGCTAACTCCCAACAAATAAGTGCAAGCATATACAACATAGACGACATGATGGCTCAATGCACGGTGCCCAGAAAAGTGTTGATGGCTCGTGGTTGATGTAGAGCTCGTGGGGAACCCGAAGAGGAAGGTATGATGAGCACAGCAGCAAGTTTCCCTCAGTTATGAAACCAAGGTTTAATCGAACCAGTAGGAGCAAGGAAACACCCCAAAGGTGTTACTAGCTGAGCTTTGGCAGGGGGCACTACCGGTGCTAGTAGCAACGTGGAGACCTGCACAACACAACCACAGAACTTTGTCCCCAACTTGCGATGAGGTTGTCAATCTCACCGTGTTTTGCGGAAAACAAAGGATTAAACGTATCGAATGGAAAGAAGTAAAAGTTTGCAGAAAGTAAACACAAAGCAGTAAACAGTTTATAGATTTTATGTAAAATACAAGGATCGGGATCCATAGTTCACTAGAGGTGGCTCTCCTTAGATAACATGCTGGGTGAACAAATTACAGCGGGGCAACTGACAAACACCGAGAAAGCAATACATGCATATACTAATCATCTTGACTCCTTTGAGACTTGATTGGGAAATACAACATAATACATAGACCGCCATCCAACTGCATCTATGACTAATAATCCACCTTCAGGTTATCATCCAACCCTCCAAAGATTAAGTTGCAAGCAACAGATCATTGCTTCTTAATCATGTAAAGTAAACAATACGATTGTTCTATGAACAAAGGATTGTTGTTTCTCCCTAGTAGCAACAACACATCTAGTACCTTAGAGATTTCTATCACTTCCCAGATTACGAGGCATGAACCCACTATCGAGCATAAATACTAACTCTTGGAGTTGCTAGCATCTACTTGGCCAAGATAGCTACTAACAACGGAAAGCATGCAAGATCTCAAATAACAAAGACGTGATAGAATCAATAATCAATCTGAAATAGCATCTCAATATCCATCGGATCCCCGCAAACACAACATGTATGGATTACAAAAAGATGATCTTGATCATGAACGGAGCTCACAAGATCTAAACATGAAAGCACAAAGGAGGAGAAACCAGCCATCTAGCTACTACATGGATCCGTAGTCCAAGGATGAACTACCCACGCATCACACCGGAGGCTTGCATGGTGATGAAGAAGGCCTCCAGGGTGAATTCACCTTTCCAGAAGGGTGCCGTGAAGAGCTTCAGATCCCTCCCGATCTAGGGATGGAGATGACGGCGGCTATAGACTCTTTCGTGGATTTTTGATCGAGTACTTAGGGTTTTCGTCCTGAGGGCAATATATAGGCGGAAGGAGAGGCCGAGGGGGTGTCGGGCGCCACCACACCACCCCCTGGCGCGGGCCAGGCCTGGCCGCGCGGCCAGGTGGTGTGGCCGGCCCCTGGCCCCTCTCCGTCTCGTATTCTGGCACTTGATTCCTTCCGGAAAAATAGGCACTTTGACTTTTGTCCCGTCTAATTCCGAGAATATTCATTTTCTGACTTTCTTGCAACCAAAAACAGCAGAAAACAGTAGCAATCGTGGCTCTTGTTAATAGGTTAGTCCAAGAAATCATATGAAAAGTACTCCAAAGTTGGAACAAAACACAAGAAAGTGGATAAAACCAAGCATGGAACATCAAAAATTATAGATACATTTGCAATGTATCAACATCCCAAGCTTAACTCCTTCGCCTCGGTAGGTAAGTGATAAAAAGAAAGAATAATTTTTGAGGTGACATGCACCATCATAAACTTGATCAAAGTATTTGTAAAACATTCAAAGCTGGGATCATAGTACTTCAATCATAACATGAAAGACAAAGTTCTAGCAATAAGCAAAGAAACTATGATGCAACATGAAAAGGCACAAACAAAAGAATCATGAATAACATGCTTTGCAAGACGTTTGTTTGTTTCACATAAAGAAAACATAGCATAATAGTATTCAGCTTGTCCCTCAATAGAGTAGCAAATATAAATGCATAGGACACCTTCAAAGTTCATAAGAGTGACTAGATACAATAGTTAAAAACAAGCAATAACAAGTTATGCATCAGTCAACTAGTCTTGGGACAATGCACATAGAACTAAGAATGGCCAATATGCTCTCAAAGTAGGTGCATAAAGATAGAAGGTGGAGACTCAATGTAATGGTGGAAGAAAGGCCTTTTGTAAAAGGAAGTAGGGATTCAAGTCTCATAAAGAGCTTCCAAAAATTATGGTACTTATAGCTTTAAGCTCTCATTGCCCCTATCATAAGCATCTTGAAGTGATTAAGGTTAAAGTGACACAACTAAGAGGATATGCTTGACAAGTTATAAACCGAAATCTCATGCCCCTTACTTATGAAGACCGATCCTCATGCTACTCAACTTCAGTCACGAGTAAGCTCTTGTCATTGTAAGTACATGTGTATCATTAAGAACCGCCAACGGGGTACCCCTTGCACATGATACGGGAGCTTTCCCATAATCAAAATGACAAGGCAAGCAGACAATGAGCATCTCAGCGATCTTTTTATTTGCTATTTGCATAGGTTTTTATTGAGGATGCTTCATAGAGTGCTCATTATGGTGATGCTGCAAGTTTCCACCATGATTAGGCATGGCTTAGGCTAGCGGCCCAGGCGTTTCTCTAACACACATACAAACTCCATGAGCTTACAAGTTCCACTTTTATTTCACACCGCCGGGATCCGTAAGCAAAAGAACATGATATCAACAGGGTACAAAGTACAAGTGCAATGTTGAAAGCGTTCCCCATGGTACATGGTTCTGCTAATTTCAACTTATAAAGCGCAAGCATATATGCAACAAAGAAGAACCCAATGGTTCAAGTTTATTAGAGGCAAAAAGTAAAGTGTGCCATCAAGTTCGTGAGAGCTTTAATCACTAGTTTTCTCATAACAAGTGGAAGGTAAACAAAAGCATGAATATACTTGGAATAGCATAAGCTAGTAGGTAGGTATGGTGGACTCTTTGGAATAACTTGGTTTAGGGAGTTGGATGCATGAGTGGAACTCATACCTTGTTGTGGAGGCTAGCAAAAGACTGGGAGCGACAAACTAAGAGAGCAATAATGGCCATAATCATGCAGAGTGACAAAACATCATTGATCAAAGCATAAAGTGATACTACAAGTTGAAAACTAAAGGATCACAAAGGCTATGGTGACTTGTGACAGTCATAACATGGTGTGAGCATGTGCCAAGTCAACCCAAATAAAGCATCAAAGGAGAATACCACTATACTATGCTTTAATATGCTAAAACAATGCATGATTCATCCAAGGCACATTAAGCAATCTCAATTGTTTATAACAAGTCATGCTACAACAAAGAATACTAAGCATAAAGACAAAACAATATCAAGCATGGCATGACAAAGCATAGCCACAGTCAAGAACGAGCTCTTTTTACCACATAAGCATGAACTTTCCTACTCTTTTCCAAACCAAACCAAACTATTTACAAACCAAAGTATGAAAGAGGGGGTCCAACCAACTTATTCAGAAAACTAAGCAAACCAAGCAAACTAAAAACCAAAACGAAAACGAAAAAGAAGACGCTCGAAGAAAAACACAATTGTGCATGAAACAATAAAAATGAAGCGTTTGGAAGAAACCTAGAATTTTTATTGACGAAGAAGGGGATGCCTTGGGCATCCCCAAGCTTTGACGCTTGTACTTCTTGGATATTTCTTAGGGTGACACGCGTGGCATTCCCAAGCTTGAGCTTTAGTCCATCCTTCATCTCATTACTCATTCCTTCCATACACCTGAAAATTTTCCTTCATACAAAACTTCACACAATCTCATTAGCAACATTAGTGCACTTAAGATAAATAAGTCTTAAGGTTCAGTTCTAACACCAAATAAACTTCCATTAGAACACTAGCTACTGTAGCACTTCTCTCAAAAAGCTCAATTCCCCAAAAAACTCAAGAAGGAACCAATAAGAAGCAAATGCAGAAAATGGCAGAAATCTGTCAGAACAGACCAGCAGGTAAAGACGAATTTTTTCGAAGACCTTCTGTTGCTCAAATCAAAAAGTGTTGAACTAACGAAAGTTAGATAACAACCTGGGGCAGAAGCAAAAACAATTACAGCTCAATCCGACATACAGAGCTCTCTCAGGAATTTTTACGGTGAAGCACAAAAATCTGTTTCGGGACAGCAACTTTCCCAATCATTACTTCACTCTCATTAGAGGTTACTCTTGGCACAAAAAGAAAATAAAAAGGATAAGAAGAGGTTATTACAGAGGTAATAACTTCCAAGACTCATCTAAAACTCTTGGGTTATCTCCCAACAAGTACTTTTCTTTAACGCCTTTAAGTTAGGCATAAGAAGCAAAGAAAGAATCAAGTGTTCTCAAATGAAGAAGCATTAAGATCAATACCAGAAATATTTTCAACAAGGCAAGGTATATCATCCAAGTAAGTTCTTGAGGATCCTTTCTCAATGCTCCTGGGTTCACTATTCTCATCAAAAGGGTTTGCAGGAACAATCCAATCAAGATTCTTTTCTATGGCATCATGTATTGCTACTAGTTTAAAGGGTATTGGTATCTTAGGTTCCTCCCCATTAGGTTCGGTTTTGTTCATCTTTTCTCGTGTACCAACAACATCTACACATGAGCCTATCATATTGAAACGTTCAAAAACTTTTCTAGCTTCCTTGGCAACATCATAGAACTCCTTAAACAAAGTTTCTAGAATAAAACCCCTCTTTTTAGGATCCTCAATTTCTTTAAGCTTAAGAAACATTACTTCCATTAAGGGGTTGAGGTTAACAAACCTAGCTTCTAACATGTGAATTAAAGAAGCTGCAGCAATCTCATAATTTGGATAAAGTTCTACAAGGGATCTATCCTTAGTATCTTCATGTTTGCTAACATGATTAAAGAATTCTTCAATATTATCTTTCCCAATTATAGAACCACTACCAATTGAAAAGTCTTTCAAGGTGAAAGTAGGGGTCAACATGGTGAGCTAAGGAAGAGGTGACAACTAAAGGAGACTTATTTTTTTGTGTTTTTGATAAAGAAAGCAAACTTGTAAAACTAATTTTTTGTGTGTATTTGAATAACAAAACAAGCAAACAAAGCAAAAAAGAAAACTAAGCAAAACAAAAACAACAAAGTAAAGAGATTGGTTATGAGGGACTCCCCTTGTGAAGATGTCCTTGACTCCCCGGCAACGGCGCTAGAAAAATGTACTTTTGATGGCGTGTAGTTGACGTGGGAGTTTCTTCTACTCCTTCGTTCCCCGGCAACGGCGCCAGAAAAATGCTTGATGGCTCAATGCACGGCGCCCAGAAAAGTGTTGATGGCTCGTGGTTGATGTAGAGCTCGTTGGGAACCCCAAGAGGAAGGTATGATGAGCACAGCAGCAAGTTTCCCTCAGTTATAAAACCAAGGTTTAATCGAACCAGTAGGAGCAAGGAAACACCCCAAAGGTGTTACTAGCTGAGCTTTGGCATGGCGCACTACCGGTGCTAGTAGCAACGTGGAGACCTGCACAACACAACCACAGAACTTTGTCCCCAACTTGCGATGAGGTTGTCAATCTCACCGTGTTTTGCGGAAAACAAAGGATTAAACGTATCGAATGGAAAGAAGTAAAGTTTGCGTAAAGTAAACACAAAGCAAGAAAAGTTTATAGATTGTATGTAAAATACAAGGATCGATCCATAGTTCACTAGAGGTGGCTCTCCTTAGATAGATAACATCTTTGGGTGAACAAATTACAGCGGGGCAATTGATAAACACCGAGAAAGCAATACATGCATATACTAATCATCTTGACTCCTTTGAGACTTGATTGGGCAATACAACATAATACATAGACCGCCATCCAATTGCATCTATGACTAATAATCCACCTTCAGGTTATCATCCGAACCCTCCAGATTAAGTTGCAAGCAACAGATTATTGCTTTATTTAATCATGTAAAGTAAACAATATGATTGTTCTATGAACAAAGGATTGTTGTTTTCTCCCTAGTAGCAACAACACATCTAGTACCTTAGAGATTTCTGTCACTTCCCTAGATTACCAGAGGCATGAACCCACTATCGAGCATAAATACTAACTCTTGGAGTTGCTAGCATCTACTTGGCCAAGATAGCTACTAACAACGGAAAGCATGCAAGATCTCAAATAACAAAGACATGATAGAATCAATAATCAATCTGAAATAGCATCTCAATATCCATCGGATCCCCGCAAACACAACATGTATGGATTACAAAAAGATGATCTTGATCATGAACGAAGCTCACAAGATCTAAACATGAAAGCACAAAGGAGGAGAAACCAGCCATCTAGCTACTACATGGATCCGTAGTCCAAGGATGAACTACCCACGCATCACACCGGAGGCTTGCATGGTGATGAAGAAGGCCTCCAGGGTGAATTCACCTTTCCGGAAGGGTGCCGTGAAGAGCTTCAGATCCCTCCCGATCTAGGGATGGAGATGACGGCGGCTATAGACTCTTTCGTGGATTTTTGATCGAGTACGTAGGGTTTTCGTCCTGAGGGCAATATATAGGCGGAAGGAGAGGCCGAGGGGGTGTCGGGCGCCACCACACCACCCCCTGGCACGGGCCAGGCCTGGCCGCACGGCCAGGTGGTGTGGCCGGCCCCTGGCCCCTCTCCGTCTCGTATTCTGGCACTTGATCCCTTCCGGAAAAATAGGCACTTTGGCTTTTGTCCTGTCCAATTCCGAGCATATTCATTTTCTGACTTTCCTAGAACCAAAAACAGCAGAAAACAGGCAGCTGGCACTGTGGCTCTTGTTAATAGGTTAGTCCAAGAAATCATATGAAAAGTACTCCAAATTTGGAACAAAACACAAGAAAGTGGATAAAACCAAGCATGGAACATCAAAATTTATAGATACATTTGCAATGTATCACGACACAATGGTTCAAGTTTATTAAGGGCAAGAAAAGTAAAGTGTGCCATCAAGTTTGTGAGAGCTTTAATCACTAGTTTTCTCATAACAAGTTTAATTTGGAAGGTAAACAAAAGCATGAATATACTTGGAATAGCATAGGCTAGTAGGTAGGTATGGTGGACTCTTTGGAATAACTTGGTTTAGGGAGTTGGATGCATGAGTGGAACTCATACTTGGTTGCGGAGGCTAGCAAAAGACTAGGAGCGACAAACTAAGAGAGCAATAATGGCCATAATCATGCAGAGTGACAAAACATCATTAATTAAAGCATAAAGTGATATTACAAGTCGAAAACTAAAGGATCATAAAGGCTATAGTGACTTGGGATAGTCATAACATGGTGTGAGCATGTGCCAAGTCAACCCAAATAAAACATCAAAGGAGAATACCACTATACTATGCTTTAATATGCTAAAACAACGCATGATTCATCCAAGGCACATTAAGCAGTCTCAATTGTTTATAACAAGTCATGCTACAGCAAAGAATACTAAGCATAAAGCCAAAACAATATCAAGCATGGCATGACAAAGCATAGGCCACAGTCAAAAACAAGCTCTCTTTACCACTTTAAGCATGAACTTTCCTACTCTTTTCCAAACCAAACCAAACTATTTGAAAACCAATGTATGAAATAGGGGGTCCAACCAATTTATTCAGCAAACTAAGCAAACAAAGAAAACGAAAAAACAAAATGAAAACAAAAAAGAAGACGCTCCAAGAACAATACAACTGTGCATGAAACAATAAAAATGAAGCGTTTGAAAGAAACCTGAGATTTTTATTGATGAAGAGGGGGATGCCTTGGGCATCCCCAAGCTTTGACGCTTGTACTTCTTGGATATTTCTTGGGGTGACACGCGTGGCATCCCCAAGCTTGAGCTTTAGTCCATTCTTCATCTCATTACTCATTCCTTCCATACACCTGAAAATTTTCCTTCATACAAAACTTCACACAATCTTTATTAGCAACATTAGTGTACTCAAGATAATAGGTCTTAAGGTTCAGTTCCAACACCAATAAAACTTCCATTAAAACACAAGCTACTGTAGCACTTCCCTCAAAAATCTCAATTCCCCAAAAGAACTCAAAAAGGAACCAACAAGAAGCAAATGCAGAAAATGGTAGAAATCTGTCAAAACAGACCAGCCGGTAAAGACGAATTTTTTCGAAGACCTTCTGTTGCTCAAATCGAAAAGTGTTGAACTAACGAAAGTTATATAACAACCTGGGTCAGAAGCACAAAATTTCATGCCTCAAAAGGACGTACAGAGAGTTTACACGAATTTTTATGTTGAAGCACAGAAATCTGTTTTGGGACAACAACTTTCCCAATCATTACTTCTCTCTCATTAGAGGTTACTCTTGGCACAAAAAGCAAATAAAAGGATAAGGAGTGGTTATTACTGAAGTAATAACTTCCAAGACTCATCTAAAACTTTTGGGTTATCTCCCAATAAGTACTTTTCTTTAACGCCTTTAAGTTAGGCATGATAGTTTGAGAAGATGCTCACATAAGAAATATGAAGTGAAGTAAAAGAGAGCATCAAGAAGCAAATTCAAAGCACATTTAAGTCTAACCCATTTCCTATGCATAGGAATCTTGTAAAGAAACAAGTCATGAAAGCACAAAGCAACAAGTATAGTAAAGCAAAACAAGTGCAACTTCAAAATTTTCAACATAAAAAGGGGAAACCTAATATTATTGAGATGCATAAAACCATGTTTCCCTCTCTCATAATAACTTTCAGTAGCATCATGAACAAAATTAACAATATAACTATCACATGAAACATTCTTATCATGAGCCACATGCATAAAACAATTATTACTCTCCCTATAAGAATAGTCATTCTTATTAATCATAGTGGGAGCAAATTCAACAAAATAGCTATCATTATTATTCTCATCACCATAATCATCAAATATAGGAGGCATATTGTAATCATAATTAATTTTCTCCTCAATAGTAGGTGGACTAAAAATATCATATTCATCATTGTAATCATCATATATTGGAGGCATAGTATCATCAAAGTAAATTTTCTCCTCCATGCTTGGGGGACTAAAAATATCATGCTCATCAAAACCAGCTTCCCCAAGCTTAGACTTTTCCATAGCATTAGCAATAATGGTGTCCAAAGAATTCATACTAACAACATTGCTATTAGCAAGTTCCATAGGTTTTTTAATTTTCTCTTCAAACACTTCATGTCCTAACTCAAGATAAATACTATAAAGCTCTCTAATTTTTTGTTGTTTTCCATTAAGCCTAACTAGTGAAAACAAGAAACAAAAAGGCAAAATTGCAGAATCTAAAGGAAATAACTTCGAGCACTCACACCGGAGGATGTGAGTACCTTTTACCTTACCTTCCCGGCAACGGCGCCAGAAAATAGGCGTTTGACGTGGGAGGTTCTTCTTCTTTAATCCTCTGGTTTGAATACCTTTTACCTTAACTCCCCGGCAACGGTGCTAGAAAATAGCTTGATGTCTATGCACTTCTATTCTTGTAGACAGTTGTTGGTCCTCCAAGTGCAGAGGTTTGTAGAACAGCAGCAAGTTTCCCTTAAGTGGATCACCCAAGGTTTATCGAACTCAGGGAGGAAATGGTCAAAGGTATCCCCTCTCAAGCAACCCTGCAATCAAGATATAAGAAGTCGCTTGTGTCCCCAACACACCCAATACACTTGTCAGGTGTATAGGTGCACTAGTTCGGCGAAGAGATAGTGAAATACAAGTGGTATAGATAATTATAAGTGGTAACAGTGATAGAAAATAGCTTGCTGGCGTGTGGTTGATGTGGGAAAGACTAAAGGCAAACTGAAATAAAGAAGGAAGCAAGCAAACATGTAACAGATCTAATTGCAAACAGTGTATCAATGCTTAGAAACAAGGCCTAGGGATCATACTTTCACTAGTGAACACTCTCATATAAATATCTTCTCTTTATGATACTACTCTTAACTACTCTCTGGTTGGACACTCTAATCATTGGTAGGGCTATAACAACACACCTCAAAGTTCATCTTTCCCATCTAGAAAACCCCACACTGTCACCTTGAGCACTAGATGGTTAAAACAAACACCACAATTTCATAAAGACATCCAACTCCAAATATAACTCATAACAAGTATTTGAAATCTCTAGCCTAAGTGCCACCATGGTGTGCACACTGTCAACTTCACACACATGGGGAGAGCAGAGATCTATTAAAGCACTTGAGTAGCAAGGTAGATCTATAGACTACAAGCTCATGATCTCAATAAGATCATGCATAGAGAGAGATATGAACACATAGCTATCGGTAGAACCCTTAGCCTCGAGAGAGAACTACTCCCTCCTCATCATGGGAATCAACAATGGTGATGGAGATGGCGGTGAAGATCGATGGAGATGGCTTAGGGGGCACTTCCCCGTCCCGGCAGGGTGCCGGAACAGAGACTTTCTGTCCCCCGAATCTCCCGTTCGGTGGCGGCAGCGCTGCGAAACTTTTCGTGGCTGGAGGCTTGACGATCTAGGGTTTTGGTATCGAGAGGCTCTTATAGGCGAAGGAGGCAAGGTCGATGGCCGGTCTGGGGGCCCACACCATGCCCTGGCATGGCTTGGGGGTACCCGCACCTGGGGGGTGTGGCCAGGCCCTGGCCCTCCTCCATCTCGTATTCTGGCTTCGTGAGTCTTCCGGTAAAATAGGAACTTTGGCTTTTGTCCCGTCCAATTCTGAGAATATTCATTTTCTGACTTTCCTAGAACCAAAAACAGCAGAAAACAGGCAATTGGCATTGTGGCATCTTGTTAATAAGTTAGTCCAAGAAATCATATGAAAAGTACTCCAAAGTGTGGACAAAACACAAGAAAGTAGATAAAACCAAGCATGGAACACCAAAAATTATAGATACATTTGCAATGTATAATATATCTGTCTCTGATGCTGAAACTGAAAGTGCTAATGAAGAAAATGATGCTCCTGATAAAGAAAAAGTTGAAGAAGAACCTGAAAAGCACACTAAGAATACTAAATACACTAAAGAAGATTTTGTTGCTAAGAAACATGGTAGTGAAAGAGAGCCTTGGTTCCAAAAACCTATGCCTTTCCCTGATAAGAAACACAAGTCAAAGGAAGATGAACACTATAATAAGTTTTGTGAGTGGATGAAACCTTTATTTTTGCAAATTCCTTTGACTGATGCTATTAAATTGCCTCCTTATTCAAAGTATATGAAGGATATTGTCTCGAATAAAAGGAAGATCCCTAATAAAGAATTTTTTACTTTGCTTGCTAATTATTCCTTTAATGGTAAGGTTCCAAAGAAACTTGGAGACCCAGGGATTCCAACTATCCCGTGCTCTACTAAAAATAGTTATGTTAGAACTGCTTTGTGTGATTTGGGAGCAGGAGTTAGTGTTATGCCTTTTTCTCTCTACAAGAGACTTCAACTGGAAAAACTAATACCAACTGATATATCTTTGCAAATGGCTGATAAATCTACTACTATTCCTGTTGGTATATGTGAGGATGTACCTGTTCAAGTGGCTCATAATTGCTTGATATTAACTGATTTTGTTGTGCTTGAAATGCCTGAAGATGATAATATGTCTATTATTCTTGGGAGACCTTTTTTAATACTGCAGGAGCTATTATTAATTGTAATCAAGGAAAGGTGACTTTTAATGTTAATGACAAAGAGCATACTGTATATTTCCCCAAGAAGATTGATAGGACTTATGGTTTAAATTCAATTGAACATGTTGAGGGCATTCAAGTTGGAGAAATATATTGTCCCATACCAAGAGAAAAATATGAAATTATTATGATTGGGACCATTTCTATCAAGGTTGAGGTAACATAATCATTATTGGAATACAAAGTTTTGTTTCATATAAAATTGTTTTGGTAACAAGACCTGATCAACCTTGTTAACAAAAGGATTTCAATGAACAAAACAATATTTTCACTATAATTATCTTTGCTTACTTTTATTGTATCCATTTTAGTTCTTGCTTTCGTTTAGTTTACTTTTCTGTTGTTAGTTGCTTGCATGTTAGAGTGTCTTAGAACTTTTGAAGTTTTAGTTTTGTTTTATCATTGCATCATTCCAAAAACATCTTTCTGTTAGAAAATCATTCATCTATACCTGAAAATTGCTAAAAAATAAAGTGCCTCGAAAAATTTCAGAAAATTCATATTAAATTTTTACGTGAAAAAAGGGGAAGAGAAGTGCCTGGAGAGTACCAGGGGGGCCACCAGGCAGGCACACCACCTGGTGGCGCGGCCAGCCCAGGGTCGCGCCTGGCCATGGTGTGGGCCACCCCTGGCCCTCCACTCACTCTCTCACTTGCCACTTCCTTCTCTCTCCCGAGAAAACATCAGTTCTTTGCTCGAAATCGCGTTCTTGCTGTTCTTTCCCACGATTTTTCGATCTCCTTGCTCAGCCCATCTTTGCTACTGAAATTTGGAGCATTTGTTCTCCGGTACGTGACTCCTCTGCTTGTCCAAGTAGATTTGTGATTAGTGGTTTATATTTTGCGTATTGTGCTGCTGTAGGTAACAAGTTATGAGAGCTTGTAAGCTTGTTCAATGCTTAGAGATATTGTTTTGATGCATGTTTAGGCCTCTTACAAGTCCCTATGAGTAGTTCCCTTCATTATGTATTCACTTTGCAATCACTTGTGTAATGGATGTTTAAATTTCAGATTATCAAAGATGAACAACCACACATTTGGAGAAATATTCGAGAGGGACACGCCTAGAAGGTCAAGGCCCTCAAGATCAGCCTCTCAGTTTAGGCCTTCATACAATGAAGATATCATTGCACCACGCTTTGGCAATGAAGGAGATGAGGGGGATGCTCACCCATCTACTTTTTCTTGTTTAACCTTTTTGCAAGCTGCAGGGATCCTCGATGATTTCTTACTACTGGTTCAAAGGGTCGGTTTGACCTCATACATGGAAGATGAGAGTGAGAAATATGCCGTGCTTACCAAAACTTTAGTTGAGTTTCATTTTCACTAACACCCCCTATCAGTCAACTGTTTCTTTCAGAATTTATAATATGCCTATTACCATGTCATTGGAAAGATTTTGCAGCATTATAGGTATAGGCATGACGGGGACCGTGAAGAAGATCCAAGGGCGACCCGCTGATTTGCTGGAGCTCTATCGAAGTGTGACAAATGACGATGACCGCGTAGCTCAGCGCGGGAAGATAAGAAACATCCAACTCCCAGCTCTTAGATACTTTGCTTATTATCTTGCTACTAGCATTCTTGGTAGGGAGAACACAAGTAATATCTCCAATTATCAGTTAGCCTTCATCGCTGCTGCACTTAATAATGATACCCGGTACAATCTTGGCTCTCTCATTGCTCGTCGCCTAGCTGCTAGGGGACCTATTTATGGGGGCATTATTGCTTCACGTATGGTTACTGCGTTAGAACTTTCTGTGGATCCTAATGATACTGTATTGGCACCACAAAGGCTTGATCTTGCTGCCATGAAAACATATCACTTCGTCACTGCTGACTCTGATACGGACAGTTTAGTATACAGGATGTTGTTTACTGACGGGGATGAAAGGGAGATTCCTTTGCCGCAATCTACTTTGTTCAGTGTTCATAGGAGGCCGTGGTCGCGTTCCAAGGAGGAGGTGGACGAGCAGCTCCGCTTGCCTTGTTTCCACAGGCAGCACCAGGAGGATGTGCCATCTTACGACTACTATGCGCACTACGGTGGGGTGTCCTCGAGCTCGCACCAGGACGAGGGTACCTCCTCGCCGTACTACGGAGGTGCTCCATCTTGGCCAGCATGGGATTGATACCCACTTAGGCCAAACGCCTAAGCTTGGGGGGAGGTACACTGACATCATACTCATCTCCATATCATGTTTAGTTGATACTTTGTATATCCATGCTTCGTTCTCTATTTTTAGTTTTCGTTCTTTCTTTACTTTTGCTTTCTAAAACACAAAAAGACCAAAAATATTTATGTTGTTTCTCTTTGTTTGCTTCTTCTTCTTTTTTCCTTGGTTTGCTTTTTCCTTTTGGCTTTGTCTTAATTATTCGAAAAACCCAAAAAGATTTTGCTTTGCTTATTTTTCCTTTTTTGTTCTTGCCTTTGAAAATCAAAAACACCAAAAATATTTGTTGTTCTTCTTTGGTTTTGTGGAATTTGTTGCAGGGTTCAGCAGTCCTCAGTGAAATTTGGTTTCATGTTATTATTCAAGCCACACAAGTGAAGGGCAATAATGAGGATTAATGACAACTTGAGGTGTGGTAAGAGGCTGGTAACAAACTCTATTTGTTTTTATTTTTGTACATATACTCATCATTGTGGGCATGCTTAGTCTGTTCATGTAGGGTGTATGTTATTTATGGATGCTTAGTAGTTCTTGCTTTCTTATGATTAGCTCCAGCTTGCCAATAGTTTGTAGCATGTCATATGAATGTTTGCTTGCATTGCTCTATTCATAACTTGGTATGACACTGTGGTATCCTCCTCTGAATGTTTCTCTTGAATTGACTTGGCACATGCTAATGCATGCATATGACTGAAACAATAATCAGTTAAGCCTCGATAAATTATTTTGCCTCAGGGGTCTTGAATCACTTTCATGCCATGATTAGTCATGTTTTGTTGCAAGCATGATTATGACAGTTATTGCTCTCTCATTTGTCGCTCCCTTACTATTGCTAGCCTTCACTTACACTGAGTATGAGCTCTACTCGTGTTTCCAATTCCCTAAAATCAGTATTGCCAAAAGTGTCCACCATACCTACCTATTAGCATCATTTGTTGTTTCGTGCATATTCAATATGCCTTGTTTTCTTCCGAATAAAATGTTTGTTTGTTATGAGAAAGTTAGTTAGTAAAGCTCTCACGAACTTGATGGCACATTTTATTTCTTGCACTTAACAAACCTAAACCATTGTGACTGTCCATGAATGTTATATGCTTGCAAATTATAGGTCAGATTAGCGTAACTGCTATCACGGGGAATGCTTTCAACACCTGTATATATATACCCAGTTGATATCATGCTCTTTTGTTTACGGATGTCGTCGGTGTGAAATAAAAGGGGAGCTTGTAAGTCCATGGAGTTATGTATGTTTGTTAGAGAAACGCCTGGGCCGCCGGTCTAATCCATGCCTAATCATGGTGGAAACATGCAGCATAACCATAATGAGTATTTATGAAGCATTCTTCTTATAAAAAAGAGATAGCCACTAAAAAAGAGATTTGAGAAAAGAGGAAAGATAGAAAAAAGCACCATTTTCCCATGGTAAATAAGGAGAATGCCGAGATACTCGTTGTCTGCTTGCCTTGTCATTTTGTTATGGGGATTCTTCTGTATCATCGGGCAAGGGGTACCCCGTTGGCGGTTCTCTATGATACACATGTATTTACTATTTTTTGAGTTGGAATCTATTCATAGCTTGCAATTGCCTATTAAGTAAACTTAGTTGCATACTCCTTATTATGAATTGTCTAAGTAGTTGATCACATGCTGAGAATATATACATCATATGAAGCAAATGTGTTCGTGAAAGTTACTTTTATCGCACTCAGTTTTCAACAGAATTGCTTGAGGACAAGCAATAAGCTAAGCTTGGGGGAGTTGATACGTCCAAAATGTATCTACTTTCCCGAACACTTTTGCCATTGTTTTTCCTCTAAACTTGTGTGAATTGGATGCAACTAACACGGACTGACGCTGTTTTCAGCAGAATTAGCTTGATGTCTAGTTTTTGTGCAGAAAATCAACTATCAGGAAAAATCCCAGAAAATATGCCAAAAATCTTATTTCACCAAAAGACTCACGGAACTAGAAGATGAGACGGAGTAGGGCCACGAGGGGCCCACACCACCTAGCTGCCTTGGCCAGGCCAGCCTAGGGTGGTGGCGCCTCGGCCGCCTCGCCTCCCTCTTCGCCTATAAGTTGCCTCTTGACCTAAAAACTAAGGGGGTTCGATGTTTTTCCAGAAAGAGTTCTGCTACGCCGCCACCACCAGATTCCGCGATTTGGAACCAGAAACTCCGTTCTGGCACCCTGCCGGGACGGGGAATTGGAGGAGATCATCGCCATCATCATCACCATCGACCATCCATGTTTCCCCCATCTATGAGTGAGTAATCCCCGGCTGTAGGCTATAGGAATAGTAGGGATTGGATGAAATCGTTCATGTAATGGCATCAGATTGTTAGGGCATGGTGCCTAGTATCTATTATTAGTGATTTTTGACTTTGTTGCAACTTGTTATGCTTAATGCTTATCACTAGGGCCCGAGTGTCATGATTTCAGATCTGAACATGTTATTGATTCATTATAATAGTATTGTTTATAGTCTTACCTACAAATTGTATACACATATTGTTGTCCGGAACCAAAGGCCCCGAAGTGACAGCAATCGGGATAACCGGAGGGAATAACTTTGATGTGAGGATCATGTAGCGCCCCGATAAAAACACTACTAGAAAATCGCGTGTTTTATTTTTTATTATTATTATTTTTGTGCATCATCATGACCGCATGTTCATGTCATCATGCCACACTGTATTTGAGCATCGTCATGTCATCATGCATATTTTTCTTGCATTTTTCTAAGCGTGAAAGTATTTTTATTAAACACCGTATTTTGTTTTTCTAAAATATCCGTATGGTCTAATATATATTAAGCCGTCATCTTTCTTTGTTATTTTAAATTAAAACAATATTTTTCCAGTCCGTTACGTGACCATAAAGATTTTCTTATTTAACTAAAAATAAAATTATGCAAAAAACCGTCTAATGTTTTGGCCCAAAACTAGTCTCATCTAATCTACTTTAGACTAGATACATATTCTAATCCCCTTTTTTCTTCTTTCCAAACCCTAACCCATATCTGAGATCTAGATATTGCCAAAATTCCCTATCTCCTTCTTTGTCCTCCGCCGCCACTAGGTTTTCTGGGTTTCTCGTCGGCCAGAAGCTAATCAATAATAGCAGCGAACAAGATTCTTCAAGAGCTAGCTAGATAAGAAGACCCCAATCGATTCATTCACCACACACCAGCAAATCCTTGTCCTTTGATTAGACTATTAGCACGTAGAGAATATCCATCTGAGTCGATCGCTGCCGCCGCTTGTCTTCTTTATTTTCTGGCCGGCAGGACCACTACACCACCTCCTCGCGCTGCACCTGCCCGCCTGGTCTTGCTCGCGTACGCGCGCGTGCCAACCGGCCGACCGGCCGCCAGCGACCCGGCCCCATCGTTTGGCCGTGAGCCCTGGCTTTGACGGAAACATCTCCAATTCTTCATGCGCTGCTCTCGACCGCACCTGACCACTTCGGCAGCCGCGTATAGCAATTGATCTCTACTTCCTGCCGTTCGCTTGCAATCGGCCAAATCCCAGGTCAGCGAGCCGTCTATCTTTTCTATTTCTCGCCCTCTGCTCGCCACACTTTTTATTTTTTGGCCGCCGTCTCACCTCTTTGCTCTGCGTGCAACACAGTCCAGATCGCTGATCAGCAGCCTTGGGAGCAGGAGTCGAAGCTCCTTCCTTTTACTATCTGAGCGTACAACGATAGCAACGCAAAAGTACAATGCTCGTGTATCTTGCCTCCTTCCATGGTTGCCCATCAAGTGTTCGCTGAAATTACCACGCGAGTTTGGTCTCGATTTTCCTTCTATTTGTTTGTTTCTCCGATTTGAGCCGTGAGACCCTGATCCTATCCCTATTTTTCATAAAATGCTTTATATCTTGATGCACCAAATCATTCATGCTCGCATACATATTCATTTGTTTACGGGTATTTTGACGACTCACCTAATAATTAAATATATAGACAATATACGGGCCATTTTAGTTTATATTGGCCCCATTTAAATTTGTGTAGCGAACCGATGCCATGTTTCGCCTTGTTGATTCAACATTTAAAATACGGGGTATCTAAACAACTTGAACCTATTAATTAATTGTCGGGACCCGGTTCCGTTTAATATTGCCTAATGCATCGCATCTTTGCCATGCCATGCATCATATCACAAACATGCCGATTCTTCTGCCGTAGTATTAAATAGTGCATTCGGTGTTTCTTCTAGTGTTTGCTTCTTCGCGGATTAGGCCGATGAGTTGATGTGAGTGTCGACAAGTTCTCCGGATATGATCCGTCGGCAGTGTTTTCCAAGCGAGCATCTCTCCCCCTTCTACCTATTTTGTATTTATAGTCTTTATTTCCTCCTGTTGATCTATTGCTATTCGTGTCGCGATGCTTTATTTTCCGTGCACCAGTGATATCCCGTGCAGCCTCTATATTGCCATGGACACCTCCTAATACCTGTTGTTTGGTAGATAGCTGGCCTTGCGAGTCGTAGTTGCTTGCTCAGGTGTAATCTTGTGTTGTCGAGTACCACAGTTGTTGGTATGCTGGCAGGTGTTTATGATGGAGATGATCATGTCTTTAATTACAACCATTAAATTGTAGATATAACTAATGCAGAGGTATCGGTGAATAATAGATGTTATTTGGTTCTTCCACGCTCACTTGTGTCCCGTAGGACCCCGAGTACTTGATACATGTTCTTTGATTTTTCGCACTATCCACATCCGGGAGGCCTTATGGACCCTCCTGAGCCAGAGCTTGATTCATTTCTATTTCTTGGGGCCACAAATTAGTTTGAGGCTTTATTACTATCTTGTACTTATGCCATGTTTTACTGCTTTATTTAAAATTGTGCGTGGAGCACTGTCTTGTTAGGATCATGGGTGTTTCGCAGTATCGACAAGCCTCCACACTTTCGGGTTCCCAGTCGTTTACAGCCATTGACGCAAACCCTGGGTCCGTTCCGGAGCCGGCCAACTTCGTTGCGGGTAGCTTAGTGGGGTGGCCCCCTGAAATATTTCTGAACCCTGTGATCGCTTTGTCGTGAATGCCTCGTTGGGTTTTGAGTTGTTTTTTCCGAGGTTGATCGAGTGTGTGTTACTATTTGTGCACCCCTGCAGGGTAAAACTTTCTGAAAGCCGTGTCCGCGGTTATGCACGACTTGGAGCACAGTATCTCGATCATAGACAAGCATAACTAAAGTAGTGCTATAAATTTGACTTAATATGTGACTAGTAATCAGTTTAAGTATAACGAAATGGATATTAAAAATGCCGACAACTGGTGGATCTGTGGTGATCTGTGTCATACTATACCTGCTTAGTAAGTATTGCAACTCCAATGGAATGTGATAAAAGTGCCAACAACTGCTGGGTTTTGGGATTCCTCAGGACTATTATAACTGACTAGTAAATGTTCCAACTACAACGGAATGGTGATTAAAACTGCCCACTACTTATGCTATCAGGATGACTCATGCTACCTATATCTGACTAGTAAGTGCTTCAACTATAACGAAATGAGTAAAATTGCCAACTGTGTGAGTTCCTTGGTCCGACTTTCTCGTTTGGTCTCGAGGGGGAAATACCAGGATGAGTTTGTTTGATGTTAGCTTCAGGTTGGATCCGAATAGGTCTTTCTTATCCCTCTCTGATAACCGCCAGTTGTATTGAGTCTCTATAGGTTGTTTAGTGCTGCTGCGCTGCCGCTTCAGCCCACCATACCTATGTAGGCGAGAGCCGCCAAGTTCTAGCCTCGCCATGTATTGGCCTCAGTACTGACGCTCCTCTTTTTCCTTTGCCCTTTGTCGGCACCCCTTTTGTTTTAGCAGGTTTGAGATCGACGTCGTTAGCAAGGTTACCCTTCCGGCTTGGCCTGGGCAGGGTTATGGACGTCATTGGTTATTCTTCAGGTCTCTTAGCCTCATTTGCATCTTGTCCGTAGTCGGACGCTCTATCGTTTCAAGGTGATTTGGATATTTGTATTGTATATCTGTATTCTTGACTCTTTGAGTCGCTGTTGTATATATATCTGTTTTGTGGGTCCCATCAAGGACAATTGTGTAATGGTATTACTTCGTTTTCCAACCGCACGAAAGTGCCTGGTGAGCGTCCTTGAATCGTTTCTATGCGGGTTTGGCGGAAAGGGCTAAAACTTGCATAGGGCCGATTTGAGGATGTTACAAATCACATGTGTTCACGGAGTGTTAATGCTTTGCTCCGGTGCTCTATTAAAAGGAGCACCTTAATTGCCGGTAGTTCCCTTGAGGCCCCGCTGCAAACGGGCTGGCATGACAAAAGATGTTGTGCAAGTTTTCATTGCGAGCACGTATAACTATATATGAAACACATGCCTATGATTATTTAGTACTTGGATGCTTTATCTTATTTATCTGCAAATGCCCTATGTCTTGATTGCCATATGAATTGTCTTGTCCATGCAACGTCCGTCCATCCATCCCTATGCCTACCGCGTTTTAATCCTACTGTTTACTATAATTGTTACTACTATCTTTACTTTTACTACTGCTATTACTTTACTGTTGATACTACAAAACTGTTGCTACTGATAAACTGTTGTGAGCAAGATTGTTTCTAGGTGTAGCTGAATTGACAACTCAGTTGTTAAGGCTTATAAATATTCTTTGGCTCTCCTTGTGTCGAATCAATAAATTGGGTTTCACTTCCCTCGAAAATACTGCGATACACCTCCTATACTTGTGGGTCATCACCCACTCATGCGCCTTGGACCACCAAGGTGGCCGATAGGGTGGGAGCCCCCCATCTTGGCGCCTTGGCCCACCTGGGCCCAACCGCCTCCCCCTCTTGGTCCTTCTCCCTTCCGAGGAGGGCCCATGTAGGGTTTTTTCCCTTTTTCATTTTATTAAATAAATATAATTAATATTAATTCCTTAATTAAATTTTAAATACCTTTTATTAAATTCCTCTTATTTAAAACTCTTTTTGAATAACTTCCGAACACTTCGGTATCTCTCCGGAACGTTTCTGGTTCTCTCTCTTCCTTTTTCTCTTTTGGTTGCGGATCAACCTACAATGTTTTGACCCTTAAGCGTGACACCCTTATAGTTTGGGAATATTTAGACATAAACGAGACATCTCTCCGATCAGTGACCAACAATGGTATATGGAAACACATCATTGTCCCTTTATATTCCACGAATTTGGTTGTTCGCTTAACCTTCTAAATGCGCCGTTTTATTTTAATGTATGGCTTCCAACTCCTTCTGGGGCTCTTTTTTTAAAAAAAAAACTAGCTAAATGCCTGTGTGTTGCCACAGTCTCTCAATTTTTTCTTACTACGTATTTAAGTATGATCCACGTGAGAATTCACGTTCATGGAAAAGATAGAAACCTAATATTTTAAAAGAATTAAGATTTCACTGTCCTTAATATTTATTTGAACAAAAGGTATAATTGGATGTCGTATTCATAGAAAATAAAGCCCAACTACTTATATCTTATAAACTAAGCTATACTCCCTCACGCTCATTAGGTCAATGAAATTTCGGTGAGTTTAGATATTTTTGGAAGTTTGGTTAAGTCAAAGTGTAAAACTACCCAGAGAGTTTTCAAAATATTTCAACAACAGTGCATCGGAGCCTAAGATCTACCAGATTGAACATTATATCAAAATAAATCTAAATGCAAAGATATCACATGTTTAAGTATGGTTGTATGTTTGAAATTTAAACGCACATTCATGAGAGGGTTACATTGCACAATTTTGAGTTTGCCCGGTGATCAGAATTTCTAGACCAGCAATCAGATTTGTCACCACAATATTACTAAGAAGAATTGTACCATGTCGCTCAACTAATCAACGATAGGACTATATAAAATAACACTTGAACGATCCATTGACCATGATTTAAAATCCTTAGCCTAGATAAGTGCTAGATAAATTTAAACGCTACTCCCTCCGTCCCAAAATATAAGGCGACTAAAGATTAGTTAAAAGTAAAAAATTACCAACTTTCACCAAATATCGATATCTACAATATTAAATAGATACATTAAAAAATATACTTGATGATGAATCTATTGATATTGATTTAATATCGTAAATGTTCATATTTTTGTGTATAATGTTGGCCAAACCTAGAAAATCTCGACTTTTGATTAATCCTTATACATCTTATGTTTTGGGAGGATGGAGTACTAAATTTATATGTACCAAGGTTCTTGGCTTCTTACCTTCTTGATTGGTTCCAAAAAAATAATATGTGACTATACTTGTTGTCATAGGATCACCTGTACATACTCGGGTATACGATTGATCACTAAATGCGATATGACCGGTTTATCTCCCTTGGAAAATACTACTACGGCTTCACACAATTACTCGGTCGAAGCAATCCTCAGTTCTAGACCAAGTAATTTTTCTAGCCTACAAAAGTGTAGCAAATAAATACGTAGAAAAGAATCTCAAAGTTATATTGCAAACAAAGTTCATTATGATTTGAGTTATCTTGCATCACTGTGGAAACAAATTGCAGGTATTAACTAATCACCATGATTTAGGAAACAAGTCACCTCCACTAATCATGTATGCACCTTAAGTGGCGGATGGAAACAAAACAAATACGGAGTATTTCGTTTAGCAAAAAAATTTTTTAAGGAAGCAAATTGCATGGTGCGAAAATAGAGCATGCAATTGTTTGCTTTTAGAATAGTCCGGCATTGAATCTTTGTCCCCATTCTCGTGATTTATATGTTGTCTGACAACGCGGCATTGGTGATAAGTCTGAGCGCTGGTACGATTTTTTAAATTACATGATTGATATTTGCTCATCATGTTTTTATTGATTGATACAATCCACTAGTTCCTGTGATTGTAGCAACCCTTGATTGTTGGACATAATAAACTTACCTAAAATTTTTGGTTACCAAAGATTTGGACGCATGGATGATACAGGACATTGGGCTATCCGAGGGCTATGATTGTCCCTATGTTTGGTGATGTGTATAACGGTTCGGATTTTTCCAATGTTTGATGTTGTGACGTATCAACACCAACTCCAACTCCAATGTTTGTATTTCGATTAGATACATTGGTTAGCGCTAATTACGAGTGGAAGAGAAGAAATGTTTCCTTCTCATTTGTTTTTCAGGGGTGACACACGCCGCAAAAAAACTTACCATAATCAGCGGTAACTAGCATTAATTAGGGTAAACAAGGGACGAAGGGGCGATGTACCGTGTGGAGACTTTGAGATTAGATCGGACAACCTAGATGTTTCTAATGTTTGATGTCAAAGTGGATGTTTAAAGTTAAAGTGGACGTACCAACACCAACTTCTTTTTAATAGTAAAGATTGATGTTCAAAGTGACGTACCAACACCAACTCCAACTCCAATATTTTTATTCCAATTTGATACATAGGTTAGCGCTAATTAGGAGTGGAAGAGAAGAAACGTTTCCTTTTCATTTGTTTTTCAGGAGTGACACATGCCAGAAAAAAACTTACCATAATCAGCGGTAACTAGCATTAATTAGGGTAAACAAGGGACGAAGGAGCGATGTACCGTGTGGAGACGTTGCGATTAGATTGGACAGCCTAGATGTTTCTAATGTTTGATGTCAAAATAGATGTTTAAAGTCAAAGTGGACGTACCAACGCCAACTTCTTTTTAATAGTAAAGATTGATGTTCAAAGTGACGTACCAACACCAACTCTAACTTCAATGTTTGTATTCGGATTTGATACATTGGTTAGCGCTAATTAGGAGTGGAAGAGAAGAAACATTTCCTTTTTATTTGTTTTTCGGGAGTGACACACGCCGCAAAAAAACTTACCATAATCAGCAGTAATTAGCATTAATTAGGGTAAACAAGGGACGAAGAGGCGATGTACCGTGTGGAGACATTGAGATTAGATTGGACAGTCTTTCTAATGTTTGATGTCAAAGTGAATGTTTAAAGTCAAAGTTGACGTACCGACGCTAACTTCTTTTTAATAGTACTAGGAAACATGCTGGTGCGTTGCACTGGGTTAAATATGTGTTGTTACGATCACATAAAAAAATCATGTCCCACATGTAAACGTGATACACATAGAAACTCAAGTACACAGAAAGAGTTATATAATGTTTCCAACACAATAAGATGCTACCTTGTTAAAACTATTTTTTGATAAAAATCAAGTCAAATAATTATTTCTTGTTATATTAACTAATACTACACTTCATGCATATTATAGAGAGAACCTCAAAGTAATAGCTTATAATACTTAAACATGGCATACAAGATTGTGTAATGCTTGATATGTCTAGGAGTAGGACTGTTACTTCTTCTCATTGTAATTGTCTCCAATGTCTCGGCGCGAGTCTCCTATAGGAGAAGTTGGCTCGACGTCTATCTGTACGTTGCTATGGGATAAATAATAAATATATTTAGACATTCATGATATTATTTTTCAGTAATTGTGTACGAAACAATGTTCATATAGGGCGATGTCTCTCAGCTCCCCTTGATTTGTTCACCCAGACATCAATTCCTATCAAATTGATGCATCGGTCTCTAGAGAACATTACATACTGAGATTACAAACTAATTGAGTAGTATGATGAGATTATTTGTACATATCCATACATGAATCGGTAACTGAGTCATGAACAACCTCATGAAATGGCAATTCCACATAGAAAAAATAAATGCAAGATGTAAAAGTTAAACTACTAATTATTGCATGAAGAAACAACAGATCAATTGTTTCAGTCGAAGCGACATAGCATGCTACCCATACAACACAAACGTTTTGAACTACTACCAAATCAACCTTGTGAATTACATCACAACCGTGGTCTCATGTACGTGCTTAATGGCTGGTACAAATGTTAGCAAATAACATACTCTGCACCCTAGCCATATCTAAACTGATATGGATCTTGCTATCGTCAATCTCTCCCTCTATTGCAGATGCAAGTCCATGCAAAAGTTCTCATCTGGTGCATCTTCTGCTTCTAGGTTACATCCATCTTTTTAATTGATGTATATTCTGAACCATGTTACGTAAAATATTTTGGTTGAAAATTAAACTGCTCAAAAAGAAGTCCTGACCCCAAAGAGGGGAGAGGGTTAAGAGTTCCTATGAAAATATATATGTCTAATTTTAAAGAAGAATATTACTGCATGAGCTAGAATAGGTGGTACAAACGGAGATGTAAATTCCAACTCTAATCATGGCAAAATCTGAGATCGCCTTCATTCATATGCACGTGATCCCCTTTTTGGCTATATGAAACAAATCTGTAAAATCAAGTCGGGGGGTAAATTGTATGGGCAATGTTATAGGTATAGATTCAATTATTTATTGAATCGACACCTCATAATCCAGGAGGATTCAACAGCCATATCACGTGACTCGGAATAGGCTCAAGCTATTTGGCCACCTCACATATATTGGAACTTCTCGTTTCATCCTTACACTATTCGAAATAACTCACATAACCCTATGGAAAAGAATAGCTTAGTGAGATATACAACAACAACTATTCCTTCTTGGTCTAGCTTTTGTCAGAATGTTTTGCCCCGATGACTTGGCCAACTGTCAAAGTCCAAATCTTCAAATTTTCTTGGATTAAAGTATCCAATAGCGGTAAGAAGAACAAATAGAATACAAAATTAACCTGTAAAAAATATAATAAGAAAGTAGCACTTAAAAAACAAGCCATGCATCTAGCCAGGTCAGTCGGGAGCAGCAGGGCGGCAACGAGGTTCAGCACAAGAAGAGCAGGAAGAAGATGAGATTACTATCCCCTTGCGTAAATTCCATCAATGTCTAGCGCATGTTGCGTTGCTTCTGCATCTTAACAAGAGAACATATGTACCATGTTATCCCCTTGGGCTCCCAATTATTCTTCTCGAGTTCTGGAGTCTGTAATGTCCTACTTGATCGGCTGAAACTCATGTAGTAGATGTTTTCCAAACGTGTTGTTCTGTTCAAGGTTCAATCCCATTTAGTCAGGAATTGTGTGTCTGGCTGTCTGCTACAAAGAGTGTAGAGCCTGATACTTCTAATCTGTATGTCAATCCATCTTTATCCAAGGAAAGATTACTCGTCAATTCAGCCAGTTGCCACTACCTTTTGAAGAAATTAACATGAGTGTCAAAAAACATTCCTGAATCTTTATGTTACATTCAGTTAATTAATCTCATAAGTCTCTATAAGCTCTTCGCGGGTTGAACATATACGAGAAATGGCAGCTTTGAATACCTTGCACACCCAGCAATGGACCTCACCAGGCTCGAATTGCCTCACCCGAACAGATTGCTCGGCCACAACCCACACGTAGGTTCGGTCAGATCACGATGCCGTCGAGGGCGTAGGCGTGCAGAGTCGGAGAGGTCAAGGGCGGCGTGGGAGATGGGCGCGATATGTGCCTCTACGGACAGCGAGGAGGGGTCGAGGACGTTGGCAGCGATGTGAGAGAAGGGCAGGATATGCGGCTCTATGGACCGCGGGGAGGGTCGGGGACGTCGATGGCAGACCGGTCGGGTGTACCATAAATTTTCATTTAGTTTCGGTGGAATTAGAATACTGTCAAGGAGTATTATCTATGTCCAATGAAACTATAGATCATTGTGACAAAGATTTTTCTATTTGCATCTCTTACCAAATAAGACACCGAACTGGGTTGCCGATTAATATTCATAGCTACTCATGTGCGCTGGCAACCATGGCGGCGGCAAACACCCAATAGGATCCCTGGACTGCAGCTATAGTAGAATCCTAACGGTATACTGTATCTGCACATGTTTAATAAGAATTTTTTATTACATATTTTGACATTACGTTGACGCATAATCAGTTGATCCTCCATCTACCGTTTTTAAGCGGATGAATCACCCATCCTCCTCGCATATATCAAAGAGCTTGGAGAAGTAGATAGGTAGATGGAACAAGTAATAGGCTTGCATACTTTACTACTTGGAGAAGCATCCCCTAAACTGCATACCCGTTAATGCAAGAAATATCAATCATGTTTAAAACTCTTCGGGTTGTAGTGCTGAGGAGAAACAAGCATCCACACATCATGAAGCTGAAATTATGAACAAGGACAAATTGCATACCTATGATCAGGTAACCAAACCATCAAGAAGCAAGAACACATTCTGAACAAGCGACAGGTCTGGCTACACCTCAAGTAGTCTAGCCCTACCTTGATCGTTGTTGTGCCGCCCACCAGTGAGTCATTTACGTTGCATATCTCGGCAAGCCGCGTGGCCATGAAGATGACATTGTAGAAGTATCCCTCTAGGAGTGTCGGCTGTAGCCGTTGCCGCCTGTCCATGGTGCAGTACAGCTTGGTGGGCTGCTCGTACGCCTGCCCGCACGACACCCCGCACACGTGCGGTCCAAGCACCGCCCACCCAAACTTCTCTATTATTGAGACCAACTCCTCTAGATTTTTTAGCCAGTTCCTCGGCTACGGGAATGCATGCATATTTGTACTTCAGCATTCTATAAAAACAAACAGGAAAAAATCTAACTTAGACAAATATTCTTGGCACAAAACATCTTTATCTTTTAGACAATGAATGGAGCACATATCTGAATTTGGCATACATCAAAGTTTGACAGATCAATCAAGAAACATATTGTAGTGTACTCTCACTCGAATGAATGCTTAATCTATGTCTATTACATTAGAAGATTTCATAGAACTGAATTCCAAATTAGTAGATACCAAACAATTCCTTCACAATGCAAATTTTGTTTCAACCAAAAAACACATGAATTTCAGAAGCTTCATCATTATCATATACATATCGTGAGCCAGTTGCCACTACCTTTTGAAGAAATTAACATGAGTACCAAAATATTCCTAAATCTTTATGTTACATTCAGTTAATTAATCTCATAAGTCTCTATAAGCTCTTCGCGGGTTGAACATATACGAGAAATGGAAGCTTTGAATACCTTGCATATCCAGCAATGAACCTCACCAGGCTCGAATTGCCTCACCCGAATAGATTGCTCGGCCACAACCCACACGCAGGTCAGATCACGATGCCGTCGAGGGCGTAGGTGTGGCGCCCCGCAAAAACCACTACTAGAAAATCGCGTTGTTTTTTTTGTGCATTGCATCATCGTGACTGCATGCTCATGTCCTCTTGCCACATTGCATTTGAGCATCGTCAGCATCATGTATTTGTTTGTCCGAAACTATTTTCGAAAAACATATTTTATTTTCTAAATACCCCGCCTTTATTTTCAAATCCAAACCCGGGTCTCCGGATTTTTATGTTTCGTCTGCCAATGGTTTGCAAAAGCGCCGTTTAAAATAATAAAATAATTAGTTTATTTTTAGGGGGCAGCCGTACCGGGCCGATCCGACCCAGTCGGCCACCCCCAGTACAAAACCAGCCTGTCTAATTCCTAATCCTACCTACACCTAATCTACCCATTACCCTCCACCTCACCCCGGCCTATCACCTGCCGCCACCTCACCGCTCCTTTTCCCCCAGCCAATCCCGCTACGCCACCTCACCCCACCGGCCACTCCCCACCACCCTACCAGGCTTCCCCGCCGCCACCTGGGCGCGGCCCCCACCACCCCGCAGCCCCACGCCACCTGCCCCAAACTCCCACGTCCCACACCTGCCTCCCCTGCCCCACGCCTGGCCCCACCACCGCTTGACCGCGTCACCCCCCACACCCCCACACACGCCACACACGCCAAAGACGTTCCCTGGCCCACCCCCACCGACGCCACGCCTCTCTCCCTCCCTCCCTCCGCTTCTCTTCTTTTCAGAAGTCAGCCGCCGGGCCTCGCCACCTCTCCGGCCTCCCTGAGCGACTGACCCGCCTGCCGTCTGTCTGCCCGGCTCCAAGGCCTCGACCCTCCTCCTCAGACTGAGCCCCACGCTGGCGCAACTCCGCCTCCGCCTCGTCGGCCCGCTCAAGGCCGCCACTGCTACGGCCTGCCCACCGCCGCCAGCTGTACCTCTTCCGCGTCGCCCCGCCTCGTCTGAGCGCCACCAACCGCCACCGCCTGCGTCCTCGAACCACTGCCGCTGCTCGCCGCCAGGGCCTCCTCGCTCCTCTGAGCTCGACGCCGCGTCGGCCTCACCCCTGCAGCGCCCCCGTCTGCGAGCCTCCTCGACCGACCTCGCCGCGGCCCTCCCCTCCCCCGCGAGCGCGCCTCCGCCGCCGGTGTCCCCCTCGCCTCCAGGCGACCTCCTCATCGCGCTGGCCGTCCTCCATCCCGCGTCAGGTCGTTGGCCCGCCTCTGACCTGCGAGTAGGCTCTGCCCGCCTGCCGTCAAGCCCCCTTCGCGGTGGCCTCATCCCCACCTTCCGTTGCTCGCTCGGCCGTGCCAACGAATCCCAGGTCGTCTCCGTCCCCCAAAGGGCAGGAGATTTTTGGCCTCTCGGTGTTCCTGGGAGCCTCGCGCTGGCCCAGGCTCTGCTCCCTCCAACCGACAAGGCCTCCTGCAGCCTCGCGGGCCTCTGTCCTTTTCTATAAATCTGCGGAGATGTGGAGATCAGGTGTGGCCATCTATTTTGGGTGCGCCGATCTTCGAGTAAATTTGGGCAAGATCTTCGAGTCGGCGTGACTCGAAGAATACCGGCACTAATCCAAGATCGACACTGACACTCGTAACCGGAACTTGAAGGCGAAAGCGATGCCTCCCAAGATCTGCTTCACGGAGCACCGGTGATGCCGTCACGGAACCGAAGACCCCCGAGCCGGATCCGATGGCCGAGACCCCCAAGACCGATCCTGGCAAGACCGAACCCAAACTTCCCGGACCCCGAAGACCGAACCCAGGCGCGCCAAGTTCTTCGACCCGAAGGCCGCGGATGCGACAAGATCGTCGCTCGGACGCCAAGGTCTCCCACATGGAACGTTTGATCTCCTTCCCGGACGCCAAGTTCTTCTTCCCGGACGCCAAGACCGACCCGATACGAGGACCCGACAAGATCTTCGTGACGACAAGATCGGCACCGACCAGGGCGGATCCGATGCGCCCCGACGCCGAACCAAGTCCTTCGTTGCGGAATGCCAAGACCTACTCTGTTACCCGAGAACGATCCCGCCGAGACCGAACCCCCGATCCGGACCCTGAGACCGAACCCCGGACCCCCCGGAACCCAAGATCTTCCGACCCCGATGTGTGACCCCTTTCTCGAGCCCTATTTTATAAATGATATTACTTGTTGCATATAAAATTGTCATACTTGCATACATGTTGTGGGTTTGGGGGCATTATGCCGATTCACCTAAATTAAATATGGAGGCCATATGCGGGCGAATCTAGTCTTATATTGGTCCCATTTAAATTTGTGTAGCGAACCGGTGCTATCTTTTGCCATGTTAAGACAACATTTAAATTGCAGGAGTATCTAAACAACATGAACCTCCTAAATAAATGTCGGGACCCCGGTTCCGCTTAATATTGCCTAATTGCATCGCATCTTGCCATGTCATACATCATACATGCATTATGCCCGATTTTCTATCGTAGTATTAAATAGTGCATCCGGTGTTTATTCTAGTGTTTTGCTTCTTCGCGGATAAGGCCGTTGAGTTGATGTGAGCTTCGCCCCGACCTTTGGATGAACCTTCGACAATGTTTTCAGGCGAGCACCTCCCCCTTTCTACCTATCTTACTTCTATAGTCTTTATTTCCTCCTGTTGATCTATTGCTATCTGTGTTGCGATGCTATAGTTTTCGTACCCATGATATCCCTTGCAGCCTTATATTGCCTTGGACACATCCTATTACCTGTTGTTGGTAGATAGTTGGACTTGCGCGTCGTAGTCGCTTGCTCTAATGCTGTTGCGTCTCGTCCAGTACCACAGTTGTTGGAGTGTTGCCGCATGTTTAATGTTGGAGTTGATCAAGACTTTAATTACTGTTTAATAACTAAAATTGAAGTAGGTAATGCAGAGGCACCGGTGGGTGATAGACAATATTTGGTTTCCGATCACACCGGTGTCCGTAGGACCCCGAGTTCTTGACACTGCTCCGAGACCGAGCGCTAACCACATGTGGGATGTGGGCACCTCATCGATTAGTACCTGATTTCAAAGTATTGTACTGGGGCCACAACTAGTTTGAGGTTTTATTTACTATTCTCAGTACTTATGCCATGCTTTATCGCTTTATTTAAATTGTGCGATGTAATGCATCTGTCTTGTTAGGATTGGGACACGTTACCAGACGACAAGCCCGTCATCTTTTCGGGTTCCCAGTTTACCGCCCACCCAAACCCCGAGTCCGTCTCGAGACCGGCCGACTTCGCTATGGTAGACTTAGTGGGTGGCCCCATGTACTTGCTTTGGGTCCGGGAAACGCCATGACTTAGGCCCCGACATACCGATGGGTGTATGTTAATTGATCCGCAAAAGGGTCAAGTGCGTGTGGATACTTGGTGCACCCTAGGTTAAATCTTTTCGAAAAGCCGTGTCCGCGTTATGGACGACTTTGGAGCAGCTTCGATCATAGACAACTATAACTAAAGTTTATCGTTATAATTTGACTTGTATCCGATGTGACGAGTAATCAGCTCAACTACAACGGAATGGCTAAATAAAAGTACCAACAACTGGGTTTTGGGATATCTCATGCTAATTGTATTTGACTAGTAAGTGTCGCAACTACAACGGAATGGTTAAATAAAACTGCCCACCGCTTGTTTTATCGGGATGACTATCTATACTTGACTAGTAATTGCAACGATAATTGAATAAATAAACCGCCAACTGTGAGTTCCTTGGTCGACTTCCTCGCTTGGTGTCGAGGAGGAAATACCAGATGGGTATGTTTGGTGGTAGTATCGTGATGGTTCCAATAGGTCTTTCTTATCCTCTCTCGATAGCCGACAGCTTATATCGAGTCTCTATAGGTTGTTTAGTACATCTTGTCACGCCGCTTGATCCACCATACCTATGTAGGCGAGGACCGCCGAATTCTAGCCTCGCTGTAATCGCCTCAAGATCGACCGCTCTCTTTTTTCCTTTGCCCTTTGTCGTCACCCTTTTGTTTAAGCAGGCTTTGGGATCGACGTCGTTAGTGGTTACCTTCCGCTTGGCTCGGCAGGTTATGGACGCCATTGGTTATTCTTCGTGGCTCTTAGCCCTATTTGCATCTTGTCCGTAGTGGACGCCTATCATTTTAAGGTGTTTTGGATCTTTGTATGTTATATCTGTATTCTGACTCATTGAGTCATTGTATATATATCCGCTCATGGGTCCCATCGAGGACTGTTGTGTAATGTTATTATTTCGCTTTCCACCCGCACGAAAGTGCTGGTGGGCGCCCTGAATCGCTTTCTATGCGGGTTTGGCGGAAGCGCTAAAACTTGCATAGGGTCGATTCGAGGGTGTTACAGTGGTATCGAGCTCAGCAGCTATGCGATACCCACAAGTCCAGCACAGAGGATAACCTAGCTAACGGCCGAAGTAGAGTGTCAAAAACTATTTTTGCAAAATCGGTTGGATAGTTCTGATTAGGTCTGCTTTTACTCCTTACCCCTCTGCTATTCTCCTCTTACCTCTACGTGTTTTGAATCCGCTCTCTTCTCTTTCTTCGAGTCCAGGAATTCTCGTGGTTGGGTTTTCGTCGTACCTTCAGGGTTTCGCTTCCTCCGTTGGTAACGGTGTTGCTACATCTGGTCTTCATGCTATCCGAGGAATCCTTCGTCTGGTGGACTTCGCTTTGTTCCTTCTCGTGTCTTCCGGTGTTTCCGACGCGACGACATCATCTATGCTGATCCGATGTAGTCTGCATCACCCCTTTGTTTCCGAACCTCGATTGTCGAGATCTTCAGTCTGATTCCGAGAATGGTTGCACGCTTTTCTACTGATTGTGCAGAGTAATAGTTTGGGTGCGTGATGGATTGGCCCCCATGCCGACTACCCTTTTCTATTCGCTCTTGTACATCGAAGTGGGATAGGCCGCATCTTTTCTCTCCTTCTATCGAAGCTAGAGGTGGCTTTATTTGTTGACACCTCTGCCTTCGCCTTTTTGTTTCCGGGGTGTTCTCTCGACGATCACGGACAACGACCTCTTGTTAGTGGTGTCGCGAGGACCTACACGAAGCGAGAAGACGCAGATCGCCGACCTTCCTTCCAGTACCATGAGGCGGGTCTCGAGGGCGAGATCCATTGTTAGTGGTGTCGAATTGTGGCGCCCCGCAAAAACCACTACTAGAAAATCGCGTTGTTTTTTTTGTGCATTGCATCATCGTGACTGCAAGCTCATGTCCTCTTGCCACATTGCGTTTGAGCATCGTCAGCATCATGCATTTGTTTGTCCGAAACTATTTTCGAAAAACATATTTTATTTTCTAAATACCCCGCCTTTATTTTCAAATCCAAACCCGGGTCTCCGGATTTTTGTGTTTCGTCTGCCAACGGTTTGCAAAAGCGCCGTTTAAAATAATAAAATAATTAGTTTATTTTTAGGGGCAGACGTCAGGCCGATCCGCACCCCACCCAAGACAAAACCAGCCTGTCTAATTCCTAATCCTACCTACACCTAATCTACCCATCACCCTCCACCTTACCCCGGCCTATCACCTGCCGCCACCTCACCGCTCCTTTTCCCCCAGCCAATCCCGCTACGCCACCTCACCCCACCGGCCACTCCCCACCCTACCAGCCTGCGCCACTGGGCGCCCCACCACCCCGCAGCCCCACGCCACCCCAAACTCCCACGTCGCCCCACCCTGTCCCCATCGATCCCACCTCGGGATCACCTCGCCCCACTCCCCCACGCCTGGCCCCACCACTGGCAACCCGTTCCTTGACACACCGCCACACACGCCGACACTTCGCTCCTCTCTCCCCACGCCGCCTCGCCTTCTCTCTCCTCCCCGGCCGCCTCTTCACTGGGCGTCCCCCGCCACCTCCGGCCTCCGACCTCCCGCGACCCGACCGCCTGCCGCCCGGCCAAGGCCTGACCAGTCCTCCCCTCAGCAAGAGCTCCCGCGCCAGCCGCACCTCCGCCGCCTCCGCTCCTCGTCGGCCCGGCCTCTGCTGCCACGCCACCTCTGCCTCGTCCACCGCCGCGGTACTCTCCTCTTCGCGTCGTCCCCGCCTCCTCGTCAAGCCTCACCACCGCCACCCTTCTGCGTCACTGGAACCACCCTCCGCCGTCTGCCCCACCGCGCCCGCCTCCTCGCCGCTCCGTCTGCGAGCTCGGCCTCCGTCGGCCTCACCCTGGCTTCCCGTCTCTGCTCCTCGCTCCGGCAAACCTCTTCCGTCGCCTCCTTCCCGCCAGCCGTCTCCCATGGCAGGCAGGAGCTTGTTGGCCTCTCGGTGTTCCTGGGAGCCTCGCGCTGGCCCAGGCTCTGCTCCCTCCAACCGACAAGGCCTCCTGCAGCCTCGCGGGCCTCTGTCCTTTTCTATAAATCTGCGGAGATGTGGAGATTAGGTGTGGCCATCTATTTTGGGTGCGCCGATCTTCGAGTAAATTTATAAGATCTTGGTCGGCGTGACTCAAGAATACCGACGCTAATCCAAGATCGACATCGACACTCAGAATCGAACTTGAAGGCGAAAGCGATGCCTCCCAAGATCTCGCTTCACGAGCACCGGTGATGCCGCCACGGAACCAAGACCCGAGCCGGATCCGATGGCGAGACCCCAAGACCGATCCTGGCAAGACCGAACCCAAACTTCCCGGACCCCGAAGACCGAACCCAGGCGCGCCAAGTTCTTCGACCCGAAGGCCGCGGATGCGACAAGATCGTCGCTCGGACGCCAAGGTCTCCCACATGGAACGTTTGATCTCCTTCCCGGACGCCAAGTTCTTCTTCCCGGACGCCAAGACCGACCCGATACGAGGACCCGACAAGATCTTCGTGACGACAAGATCGGCACCGACCAGGGCGGATCCGATGCGCCCCGACGCCGAACCAAGTCCTTCGTTGCGGAATGCCAAGACCTACTCCGTTACCCGAGAACGATCCCGCCGAGACCGAACCCCCGATCCGGACCCTGAGACCGAACCCCGGACCCCCCGGAACCCAAGATCTTCCGACCCCGATGTGTGACCCCTTTCTCGAGCCCTATTTTATAAATGATATTACTTGTTGCATATAAAATTGTCATACTTGCATACATGTTGTGGGTTTGGGGGCATTATGCCGATTCACCTAAATTAAATATGGAGGCCATATGCGGGCGAATCTAGTCTTATATTGGTCCCATTTAAATTTGTGTAGCGAACCGGTGCTATCTTTTGCCATGTTAAGACAACATTTAAATTGCAGGAGTATCTAAACAACATGAACCTCCTAAATAAATGTCGGGACCCCGGTTTCGCTTAATATTGCCTAATTGCATCGCATCTTGCCATGTCATACATCATACATGCATCATGCCCGATTTTCTACCGTAGTATTAAATAGTGCATCCGGTGTTTATTCTAGTGTTTTGCTTCTTCGCGGATAAGGCCGTTGAGTTGATGTGAGCTTCGCCCCGACCTTTGGATGAACCTTCGACAATGTTTTCAGGCGAGCACCTCCCCCTTTCTACCTATCTTACTTCTATAGTCTTTATTTCCTCCTGTTGATCTATTGCTATCTGTGTTGCGATGCTATAGTTTTCGTACCCGTGATATCCCTTGCAGCCTTATATTGCCTTGGACACATCCTATTACCTGTTGTTGGTAGATAGTTGGACTTTAGCGTCGTGATCGCTTGCTCTAGTCTTTGTTAAGTCTCGTCCAAGACCACGCTTGTTGGAGTGTTGCCGCATGTTTAATGTTGGAGTTGATCAAGACTTTAATTACTGTTTAATAACTAAAATTGAAGTAGGTAATGCAGAGGCACCGGTGGGTGATAGACAATATTTGGTTTCCGACCGCTCACTGGTGTCCCGTAGGACCCCGAGTTCTTGACACCTGTTCCGAGACCGAGCGCGCTAACCACATGTGGGATGTGTGGGCACCTCATCGATTAGTACCTGATTTCAAAGTATTGTACTGGGGGCCACAACTAGTTTGAGGTTTTATTTACTATTCTGTACTTATGCCATGCTTTACTGCTTTATTTAAATTGTGCGATGTCTTCGTGTCTTTGCTTAGGATCGGGACACGTTTTTTGTATCGACAAGCCCGATCATCTTTTGGGTTCCTAGTCGTTTACAGCCTCACCCAAACCCCAGTCCGTCTCGAGACCGGCCGACTTCGTTGGGTAGACTTAGTGGGGTGGCCCCATGTACTTGCTTTGGGTCCGGAAGCGTCATGACTTAGGCCGCCGACATACCGATGGGTGTATGTTAATTGATCCGCAAAAAGGGTCAAGTGCGTGTGGATACTTTGGTGCACCCTAGGTTAAATCTTTTAAAAGCCGTGTCGCGGTTATGGACGACTTGGAGCACAGTTCTCGATCATAGACAACTATAACTAAAGTTCTTGTTATAATTTGACTTGTATCCGATGTGACTAGTAATCAGCTCAACTACAACGGAATGGCTAAATAAAAGTACCAACAACTGCTGGGTTTTGGGATATCTCATGCTAATTGTATTTGACTAGTAAGTGTCGCAACTACAACGGAATGGTTAAATAAAACTGCCCACTGCTTGTTTTATCAGGATGACTATCTATACTTGACTAGTAATTGCTGCAACGATAATTAAATAAATAAAACTGCCAACTGTGTGAGTTCCTCGGTTGACTTCCTCGTTTGGTGTCGAGGGGGAAATACCAGGATGGGTATGTTTGGTGGTAGTATCAGGATGGTTCCGAATAGGTCTTTCTTATCCCTCTCGATGGCCAAGCGGTTATATCGAGTCTCTATAGGTTGTTTAGTACATGCTACGCTGCCGCTCAGTCCATCATACCTATGTAGGCGAGGACCGAATTCTAGCCTCGCTGCATCGCCTCGATCGACCGCTCTCTTTTTTCTTTGCCCTTTGTCGGCACCCCTTTTGTTTAAGAAGGCTTTGGGATCGACGTCGTTAGCAGGGTTACCCTTCCGGCTTGGCCTGGGCAGGGTTATGGACGCCATTGGTTATTCTTCAGGGCTCTTAGCCCCATTTGCATCTTGTTCGTAGTCGGACGCTCTATCATTTTTAAGGTGTTTTGGATCTTTGTATGTTATATCTGTATTCCTGACTCATTGAGTCGCTGTTGTATATATATCCGTTCTGTGGGTCCCATCGAGGACTGTTGTGTAATGTTATTACTTCGTTTTCCACCCGCACGAAAGTGCCTGGTGGGCGTCCTTGAATCGTTTCTATGCGGGTTTGGCGGGAAGCGCTAAAACTTGCATAGGGTCGATTCGAGGGTGTTACAGTAGGCGTGCAGACTCGAAGAGGTCAAGGACGGCGTGGGAGATGGGCGCGATATGTGCCTCTACGAACAGCGAGGAGGGGTCGAGGACGTTGGCAGCGATGTGAGAGAAGGGCAGGATATGCGGCTCTACGGACCGTGGGGAGGGTCGAGGACGTCAATGGCAGACCGGTCAGGTGTACCAGAAATTTTCATTTAGTTTCGGTGGAATTAGAATACTGTCAAGGAGTATTATCTATGTCCAATGAAACTATAGATCATTGTGACAAAGATTTTTCTATTTGCATCTCTTACCAAATAAGACATCGAACTGGGTTGTCGATTAATATTCATAGCTACTCATGTGCGCTGGCAACCATGGCGGCGCATGTTTAATGAGAATTTTGTATTACATATTTTGACATTACGTTGACGCATAATCAGTTGATCCTCCATCCACCGTTTTTAAGCGGATGAATCACCCATCCTCCTCGCATATATCAAAGAGCTTGGAGAAGTAGATAGGTAGATGGAACAAGTAATAGGCTTGCATACCTTACTACTTGGAAAAGCATCCCCTAAACTGCATACCCGTTAATGCAAGAAATGTCAATCCTGTTTAAAACTCTTCAGGTTGTAGTGCTGAGGAGAAACAAGCACCCACACATCATGAAGCTGAAATTATGAACAAGGACAAATTGCATACCTATGATCAGGTAACCAAACCATCAAGAAGCGAGAACACATTCTGAACAAGCGACAAGTCTGGCTACACCTCAAGTATTCTAGTCCTACCTTGATCGTTGTTGTGCCGCCCACCAGTGAGCCATTCACGTTGCATATCTCGACAAGCCCGTGGCCATGAAGATGACATTGTAGAAGTATACCTCTAGGAGTGTCGGCTTTAGCCGTTGCTGCCTATCCATGGCGCAGTACAGCTTGGTGGGATGCTCGTACGCCAGCCCGCACGACACCCCTCACACGTGCGGTCCAAGCACCGCCCACCCAAACTTCTCTATTATTGAGACCAACTCCTCTAGATTTTTTAGCCAGTTCCTCGGCTACAGGAATGCATGCATATTTGTACTTCAGCATTCTATTAAAATAAACAGGAAAAAATCAAACTTAGACAAATATTCTTGGCACAAAAACATCTTTATCTTTTAGACAATGGATGGAGCACATATCTGAATTTGGCATACATCAAGTTTGACAGATCAATCAAGAAACATATTGTAGTGTACCCCCACTCGAATGAATGCTCAATCTATGTCTATTACATTAGAAGATTTCATAGAACTGAATTCCAAATTAGTAGATACCAAACAATTTCTTCACAATGCAAATTTTCTTTCAACCAAAAAACACATGAATTTCAGAAGCTTCATCATTATCATATACATATCGTGAGGATGATCCAATTCGTGTGGAACACGCACAAGTCCCAGATAGTCTTATCATCACAAATCTATTTATCAAATAATGGCAGGCATGTGAGGTAGAAATAGCAATTAAAAGTAGAGTTGTTAAGGAAGAGGAGGAGCACTGATCCGATTGGAGGGCATGGCCTTGTCTTTCCTCGAGGCGACCCAGATGGACCTTCCCTTGTTGTCGATCATAGGCATGCCAGAATGTGTGGCGTCCCTCGTTGTCGATCACAGGCATGACAGAATGGGTGGCGTAGAGGGTGGACGCTCTACTCCGTTGGTTTGCCCTTGACGCGTCGACTGTGGTGACGTGGAGTACCTCGACATGGTTGCTCACGGCAGCGGCCTTGGTGAAAGCTAAGGTGAGCAACTCCCTTCTGGTCGTGTCGCCATTTAAGTTTTCCGCTACTCACCATCATATTTTTTTCGCATTATCCATGAGTCTACGTAACAAATTAATTATCAACAAATAATGTATGCCTGTATGTTCAAGCATGAGATGGATATAAAAAATTAAATTAGACAAAAACATCAATTAGCCAAGATATGATAAAACATCAATTAGCCAAGCTGGTGTAAAAAAACAGAGCTATGATCTCCCGGATCAAAGAAAACTTTTTTTTGAACGACAACAACGGGAGCGACCTGAAATTTTCATTAAAAGAAGCGACAAGCGCGGTGGGGAGAAATACATTTTTAAAGGACAAGGAGGGGGACGTTTAAATGGGGCGATCCCTCTGCTTCGGGAGGGAACGCGTTTCACATCCCGGCTAGGGACACACACCATTTCTCCATGCACTCGAAGCTGACACGCGGTGGCACCCTGACCCGCCAAAACCGCAGGTGCACAACGACTTGCTCGAGAATCGCCGTGATGTGCATTACACAGGGAGAAGAAATACACATTCGAGCTAATACATGTGCATCCAATCATACGGGGAGATATACAACCTTGAACCGATCAAATCCAGTTCAAATACACATGCGTCTGTGAGGATCAGGACCAGGAACAATGCTAACAGGGTCTTCCTTCCTGCTGCAGAGAGAGATAAGCATCGGGCGGGGGGAAAGATGAGACGAGAAAAACAAATCTGCTCATGTTTCCAAGAGTTGATCTAGTCTAGCAAAAAAATAGAAGCAATCCATGGAAGCAAGTCAAATTGGAAGGAACATGGAGAATCCATGGAGGTTGGGAAATAGAACGCGTGGTGCTCGTGCGTGCTCGTGCTACAGAAAAATTTACATGTTCAATTGAACTCGATCTACAATTGAACTCGATCTACAAGATCGTCAATGGACGGAGCACAGACTAGGCCAACTTCTCATCTCCTCGATCTGCAACTTTCTTACCGCCGTGGCAGCGACCCAGGCCACCATCGGCGTGGGGCTGCCTTGGTGATAGCTGTCATGGTACATGCTCAACATCGGAGACTGGATGGGATAGAAGATCCGTTTATGCGGCAGCATCGCCGGACGACAACGGGAAGGGGTGGGGGGATATGACGCTGGGGTTGGCATTTTGGGGGCGAGCTTAGAGGCCCATTTTGGTGGCGAGCGATCTGCGGCATGCGAGGATCACATCTAGGTGCGGTTCTGACTTTTAATGCGCAACGATGGGATGCGATGCGCGACGATGGAGCCTTACGGGGACGAAGGAGCGACAGAATAGGAAACATCGAGATTCTTTTTTAGATAGTACTTCCTCAAAATACAATATGTTTTAACTTTGTGAAAGGAATATATTTAGACCCCTTTTAATTTATAGGTTCATTCTAAACATAAATAAATCTATACACTAAAAAAGTCTAAATACACTTATTCACAAAGCTAAAATATCTTATATTTTAAAAAAGAGGGAGTAGAAAGAAACATGCATTTAACGGGTAGATATAGAAAGGCCTTGTTGGCTTGTAAACAAAACCAGCCGAGTCAAAGTTTTCTCGGCCGTGCCGTCCCCGTCTACCAGGCGGCCCCACCACCCGGCGGAACAGGGTCTAAGCCGTAAATACCGCCCCATTCGCCGTCCGTTGTTCTCGCTGGGTCCAAGTCTCCGTGTCGTCTCCGTGACTCCACTTGCTGCTCCTAGTCCATCCCATCCCACGCCCACGCCCACGCCCACGCCCGCGCGTCCCTCCCCTGCTCGCGGGGATCGGTACGCGGATAGATCTCACCTCGCCGGCGAGGCGGGAAAGGACAAGGACAACATGGGGAACTGCTGCTCCGACGAGGTGGGCCATGGAGCCGGCCGCCACTCCGTCGGCCCAGCCGCATCCGTCGCCGAGGCAGCCTCCGCCGCGGCTGACCGCTTCCTCCGCTCCCGCGGCGCCGGCGCATCCACGCAGATCGAGGTACGGCGCTGCTAGTCTGTACACCTGTGGTTTCGACCTCGTTCGGTGGTTTCTGGGGGTCATGGCATTGCACGCGGTGTGGTTCGGTATTTCGGTGCTCTTGCTTGTACATGAGGAGTTGTAGTCGTTTGTGCTTGGTGTGATCCGAGGCCACATTTGCATATGCTAGATTGCTAGTTGATCCTACTCCACTAGCGTCCTTTCTGTATTTTCGCATTTATTTTTCTTGGGAGGGGGGATTTCTGCCAATTGAGATGCAACCGTCTGCCTTCATGAATCTACAAACAGCTGTCACCATATGCTATGGTCACTGGGAGCTGGGTAATTAGGTCCTGCTGTCCCTAGGTCTTTTTCGTAACGGACACATTCGGGTATGTTTGACTATGGACATCTGTATCAAGGTTTTCATGTGGCTGAGTCTGAGTCGGATCTTAACACGGGTGTTTTCGCGGACACCGAGGGTACCGAGGGTGAGACCACCCCTTTTAGGTTCGGTATGGGGCGTCAACACACTCCGGACAATCTGCACAAACACAAAGAACACACAAGCTTTTTTTACCCAAATTCTGCCCGCGTAACACCCTACGCCCGTCCTACTTGTCTGATATTATGATGGATCTCACAGCGTATATACAGCGATGAACTCTACTTGCTGGGGCGGCTCGTCTTCCTTTCCCTCTCAAGCTGTATCTCTTTGCTCTCTCACTCTAGCTCAGGTGGAAAACTTGCCAGATAACCAGTTCTCCAGGAGCCAAACCCCCTCTACCATGTCCTCAGTCCTCCTTTTATACAAGCAAGGGTTAACACAGAACCATACAAACATTACCCAACACGCGCCCCTCCATGCATTGTGCGCAACTCGTGGCATGGCGCATGTCTATGGGTGTGGTGCGTGGCGAGGGGCGTGGCGAAGGACGGATGCCCGCCAGCTTGCACGTGTTAGGGAAACAACTGCTTGTATTACCAAGAGGCAAAAGCCACATATATACATGTACAGGTGGGAGGCCAAAGCCAATATATAGAAGAACAAAAGTTGTAATTAACACCCCCCTCAAACTCATGTTGGATCAACAACACTAAGTTTGGAGAGATAAAATCTATGTTGCGCTCTAGTTTGTGCCTTCGTGAAGAAATCTGCTAACTATAATTCAGATGACACATACTGCAGAGCAATATCCTGGCCATGCACACCAACGCGCACAAACGAAGCATCAACACCAATATGCTTGGTGAGCTCGTGCTTCACAGGGTCACACGCAATACTGAGAGCACCTGTACTATCTGACAAAATGGTAGTAGGTGTAGTAACAGAAACACCAAAATCCTGAAGTAACCATCGTAACCAAGTCACCTCTACCGTCAAGAGAGCCATAGCTCGCAACTCAGCCTCTGCACTCGAATGAGAAACTGCAGTCTGGTTCTTTGTCTTCTAGACAATGACACAACCACCAAGAAAAATGCTGTAAGAAGAAATTGAACGGCGATCCAAATGATCACTAGCCCACGTAGCATCCAATTAGGCCTGAAGTTGTAACGAGGAAAGAAAAGACGACGAGAAATTGTGCCACGAACATATCTTAGAATACGTAGAAGGTGACTACAGTGAACCGAAGTGGGAGCAGAAACAAACTGACTCAGAATGTGGACAGGATAGGAAATATCCGGTCAAGTGAAGAGGCTGGACGCCCTAACGACATTTATGTGACGACTCAATAACCTTGATTGTGCTAGGTGTCTATATATGCTGCAGCGTACCTAAAGCCAGTGATAACTGGTTCCTTACCTTCAAATTCTTTGGCGGCAGATTGGGATTCTTCTAGTTGTGCGACGAAGCAGTATATATTTTTATTTTAGTCATGTAATGCTATTTGATATTGAATCCTAAGGGATTTGCAATGTGTTTTTGTTCTAGGACTGAAGAAATATGTGTAATTCTATGCGTTGTTCAGGTTTATTGCTTAATCTGTCAGCTGTAGCTGTAGAATTTCAAGAATTGACTGGACCTGCTCAGTTCTGTTGTATTTTTTAACTTTGGCTCTATGTGGCATGTTGAAGCAGTTATCTCTCTCTGCATCAATTTTGGGCGATCAACAGTATTTTTCCAAGGTATGTTCCTTTTCACCCCTTTCTCCCAATTGTGATTTCACCTGTATGAAGTTCTATTCTATCTTAAACTGGAATCTGCATGTTCTGCTACAGCATATACCCGTTGAATACTTGAAATGATTCACTAGTAAGTAGTAACAACAACACATGTATGTCATCTCTGGTTGGTTAAGTAGTAGAATTATTGCATATGTACCATTGTGAATGTGTGCAATAGTAAATTCACTGCCGCAGTTACTGTCGGGTCACTGGCACCTGGGGTACCCAGACCCACCGGTTGCCAGGCCCACTGCCGAAGCAGCGGCGCGCTCGCGAGGCCACGTCCCCTCGACATGCCTGATCGGATACCAGAGGCGGGACGAGCAGTCCTTCACGAGGCTCGTTCGGCGAGGGGGGGGGGGGGGGGGTTGTCAGGTACTGATCTATAGATGCAAGAAGAACACAGTAACCTGAACAGCAGGAAGCTAAAACTTAGAAGATAAAGTAGGAAAAACTCCAAGAGCGGCGGCGGACAACAGGGAACAACATAAGGAAATTAGCGTTTTTATTTCTCTTGCCTCCCATCCGCCCCTCTCTGAGCTTTATACACAGCTCAGAGCCACGAGTTTAGTTTCATAATTATTACAGAGTACTGCCATCATGGGCATAAAAGTACTTAAAAGGTGATTACATGATTGGCCGTTGGATCACAGTGAATCGGTCAGTTCACATCCTAGCCGCTCGTTGTCTGAAGCCTATTCCTGATGGAGAAACAGAGCAAGCTTCCTGACAATACCCGCGGCTGCAAGACCAGACTTCAAGGATTATGAGGAAAGGTAGCCTGAATGAAGCTGGCATCCTCCCAAGTAGCTTCATCTGGTGACATGTTCTCCCAGTGGATGAGCCATTGCGGAACTGCCACATCATAATCTCCAGCACGTCGTGGCACTTGGCGAATCTGCAGGATAGCTATGGGTTGCAGTTTGATCTTACCTTCCGCAGTCAGGAGTGGCAATTTGGGGTTGGGGACTGCCTTAGGGCCCAGGTGCTTCTTGAGTTGGTTCACGTGAAAAACATTATGAAGCTTTGTACCTTCTGGTAGCTGCAGTTTGTATGCTACTTGGCCCACTTTTTGAATGATGCGAAAAGGACCATAGTACTTGGAAGTCAGTTTTAAAGCATGTCCTAATCCCAAGGCTGTCTCCCTCTATGGTTGCATTTTGAGATAGACCAAGTCTCCTTTGTTGAACTGTCTGGCTGTTCTTATTCTATCAGCGAATTTCTTCATCTTCTTTTGTGCATCACTGAGGTTATGCTGCAGAGAAGAGATCATTTTCTGTTTTGCTTGTAGTGTTTCCACAGTTTCAGGAGAGGCTGAATGTGGAATTGATAGTTCTTGTATCTGTGGTGGTGCATACCCATACAAAGCCTCAAAAGGAGTAGTTTTGATGGACGTATGGTAGGCAGAGTTGTACCACCACTCAGCTGTCGAGAGCCACTTAGTCCATTTCTTTGGTTCTTGAAAAGCCATGCTGCGCAAGTATTGTTCCAGACATTGGTTGACCCGTTCTGTTTGACCATCTGATTCTGGATGGTAGGATGTTGAGAAATGCAGATCAACCCTGAGTGCTGCAAAAACTTCTTGCCACAGTTTGCTCGTAAAGATACGATCTCTGTCAGTTACAATTACCCGAGGCATTCCATGTAGCTTGAAAATATTGTCTAGGAATATCTCTGCCACCTTGTGAACTGAATAGGGATGTGAGAGAGACAAGTGAGCATACTTTGTGAGTCGGTCGACTACCACAAGGATCACATCTTTGCCATTTGATTTAGGAAGTCCTTCCACGAAATCCATGCTGATTTCACTCCACTTTGTAGCTGGGATCTGCAAAGGTTCTAATAAGCCCGGGTAATGTACCTTCTCAGTCTTGGAGATCTGGCATACTGGGCATTGTGACACTTGTTCAGCAATGAACTGTTTCATTAGGGGCCAGAAGAATACTTGTTTTAATCTGTGATAAGTGACTCTCTGACCCGAATGACCACCAAAAGCTGATGCATGAAAGGAGTTGAAAAGTTTCTGTTTCAGTTCACCAGAGTTCCAATGTATATTCTGTTTTTGTACCTGAGTAACCCAGATTTGAGAGTGTAGTGCTGGTGACTGTTGGCATCTAGAGCTAGTTCTTGGAGCAGTTGCATGCTCTTAGGATCACCCACATAACTGGTCTCAACATCTAGTATCCAAGTAGGAATGGCAGTGGATGTTGCCAAGCATTCCTCTCTGTTTTGGTCCCTTCTGGATAAGGCATCGGCTGCTTTGTTTTGGCATCCTTTTTTATACTCAGTAGAGTAATCAAATTCCAACAACTTCATCATTAACTTGTGTTGGATTCCTTCTAGCAGTCTTTGGCTTGCTAGATATTTGAGGCTCTTTTGGTCTGTTTTGATAGTGAGTTTGTTGCCCAGCAAATAATGTCTCCACTTTTTTAATGATTCCAGTATGGCCAGAGCTTCTTTTTCATAAATGGATAAGCTAGCAGCCTTTGGCCCAATTGCTTTGCTGAAGTAAGCAATAGGTTTTCCCAACTGCATGAGTACTGCCCCTAGTCCAGTACCACTGGCATCAGTTTCCAAGATGAAAGGAATATCAAAATTGGGTAGTGTGAGCACAGGTGTTGTTGTCATGGCTTGTTTCAGGGCTAGGAATGCAGCCTCCTGGTTAGTGGACCATACAAATGAGTTTTTCTTCAGGGCCTCATGGAGAGGTTTGCAAATGGATGCATAGTTCTTGACAAAGCGCCTGTAATAACCAGTCAAGCCCAGAAATCCTCTCAATTGTGTGATAGTGGTGGGTGTCTTCCATGACAATATGTCCTCAATCTTGGTTGGATCAGTAGATACCCCTGTGCCAGAAATCACATGGCCCAAATATTCCACTGTGGAAGTAGCAAAGGTACACTTGGAGAGCTTCACTTTCAGCTGATTTGCTTGAAGCAAGGAGAGTACAATTTTGAGGTGCCTTTTGTGCTGCTGAAGATCTTGACTGTAGATGAGGATGTCATCAAAGAATACAAGTACAAATTTCCTTAGCAAGCCAGAGAAGACTGTGTTCATGAGTTCCTGAAAGGTTGCTGGTGCATTGGTCAGTCCAAAGGGCATGACTAGGTACTCATAGTGCCCCAGGTGGGTCCTGAAAGCAGTTTTTGCAATATCAGTTGGTTTCATTCTGATTTGGTTATAACCTGATCTCAAGTCCAGTTTGGAGAAGATTGTAGCACCATGTAACTCAGCCAACAAGTCTTCAATTACTGGAATAGGATACTTATTCTTGACTGTTAAGGCATTGAGTTGTCTATAATCCACACAAAGCCTCCAACTTTTGTCCTTTTTTCTCACCAAAATTGCTGGAGAAGAAAAAGGACTGGTACTTGGGCGAATTTCGCATTTTTGCAACAGATCTCTGACCAATGTCTCGATAATGTCCTTCTGTTTATGAGGTACCCTATATGGTCTGATGTTTGGTGGTGTTGCTCCCTCTTGTAGAGGAATTGTATGATCACAAGCTCTCACAGGAGGGAGGCCAGTAGGATCCTCAAATAGCGGTGGGAATTCCTGGAGTATCTCTGTTACCTCAGAGTGGGGTAGGCTTGCAGTAAACTTGGCCTTTAGGTTGGCTGTTTCTTCTCTCATCAAGTTCAATTGAAGTACAAAAGCATCATCACCTTGTAATAGCAATTTGGAGCATGCTTTTGCAGAAATAATGCAATCTTTGCCCTTAACCTGATGGTCAATTAGGGTAAGCCAGCTTCCTTGATGGTGAACATGTACTGCTCTGTTTTCCCAGTCCAATATGTTTGGGCTGAACCTTTTCAACCAGTTTGCTCCCAAAATGACATCATATCCCTTCAGGGGAAGGATGTTGATGTCATGAGTGAAGCTTTTGTCTTGGATTGTGTAAGTAACCTGGGGTAATACAGAATCACAGATCAGTTCTCCTCCCCCAGCTACAAGTACCTTTTTTGCTGCTATTGGAACTAACTGGAAGTGCTGTTTCTGAGCAAATTCTTTGTCCAAGAATGTATTAGTGCTTCCTGTATCAATGAGAGCTAAGGCTTGGTGTCCTCCAAAGGATAACTGTACTGATAGGGTTCCTTCTCCAGGTATCCCATGCAATGCTTGGACAGTTAGTTGCATCAAGTTTTCATCATCAGGTGCTGCTTGTTGCTGTTGTACTATCTCAGGTTGTTGTGGTACTTGTTGTTGCACTTCAGCAGCTGGAGGATCCTCAGTCTCTTCATCATCACCGTGGCCTTGCATGTGAATAGCATGTACAACGCTTTTGATGCTTGCACATTTATGTCCATATGTCCAGTCTTCTGGGCAGTACCAGCATTTTCCCCCCTCTCTCTTGGTTTGTCAGGTACTTGTCTTGGCCGGTTGTCTCTTTGGATGCCAGGTCTGGCTGCTGCCGGCCCTTGGTTTTGTCTAGCATTTGTGTTTGGTGCACTGTCTTTTGTTGTTGGATAAGAAGGCCAATTCCTCCTGTCTAGCATACCAATATGCTGACCTCAAATCAGGTGGTTTATGGCACTTGACAGAGTGCTTAATTGTTTCTTTCAGACCAGAGAGGAAATGCAAGGTGAAAAAGTATTCTGGAAGGTATTGATGATCCCTCTTCATAAGTGTCATCCATTCCTCAAAAGCATCAATGTACTGGTTGACTGTATTCTGTTGCTTGAGTTGCTGGAATTGATCCATGGACTCATGAACGCCCATATCCGGGAATCTTTCCAAGAGAAGTTCACAAAATTGTATCCAATTCATCAAGCTAAGTTGGACAGTGCAGTTGTTGAGCCAAGTTTTCGCTTTTCCTCTAATGTGAGCAGCAGCCCACTTCATCTTGTGCTCATTTGTGATGCCAGCCAAGTCAAATACACTCTCGCAGTCTTGAAGCCACTGACACGTGTTGTCCCCGTAAAAGATAGGTAGTTCTACAGTGGGGGAGCGAATGTGGGGTTCTACGGGAACAGAGTTTGAGAATGTTGATCGGTTATCAATGGTCTGTTGGTGTTGGTTGGCTGGGTGTGTGGTTCTAGGTGGGTAAGGTGGAATGGAGGGCTGTGTATACGAGTAGAATGGTTGATATGGTGGATGGATAGGTGTGGATGGGTAGATTGGGGTGTTGTTAGGTGTCTGGTAATGGTAAGTTAGCTGGTAAGGATTGTAGGGGTTATTGTTTGGATAGGGATGGTGTTGTGGTGGTGGGAGTGTTGTGTTGTATGTTTGGTTTGGGTGAATGGGAGAGTAAGGTGGCTGAATTGGTGATGGAATGTGTGGGTTGTAGTATTGTGGGTGAGAATTTGGGGTGGTGCTTTGATGAATCTGTTGTGGCGGTGTGCTAATATTGGTGAAAGGTAGTGACTTGTGTGGAGTAGATGACGAGTTCATGGTGGGGGTAGGGGTTGGAAAATCAGGGTGAGGGAGTTGGTGGGGGGAGAGATTACCGAACTGCAGAGGGCGAGCTGCGGGTGGTGTTGATGAACTTCCCGGTGTTGCTCCTTCTGGAATCGGACTCAAGTTCGGCTGATACTGGTGTTGAGGTGCTTGAGTTGGTGGTGTTGCTGGGCCGCTTGATTCCGGCCTCTTGCCCAGAGCGACGCCGATCTGGGATACCATCTCCGTCAAATTGGAGAGGTCGCCATGGATCTTGTCCACGGAAGCTTGTTGCAGATCGAGGCGCCGCTGGATGTTGAGGACTTCTCTTGGCAAGCGTCCACTGATAGCCTCTTCTGCCGCTTCTTGAGCTTGAGCTGCTGCCAAGATTGCTGCTTCTTCGGCCTGCTCTGCCATGCGCTCCTGTGAGCGAGTACGGATGATGGACATGGCTGGAGGAAGTTCCTCCCGACCTGGGGATTTTACAATCTGGCTCGATGAGAGCCAGCATCCCGGGGGAAAAAATTTCTATGGCCGGATCGACGCTCGTGATACCAATTGTCAGGGTACTGATCTATAGATGCAAGAAGAACACAGTAACCTGAACAGCAGGAAGCTAAAACTTAGAAGATAAAGTAGGAAAAACTCCAAGAGCGGTGGCGGACAACATGGAACAACATAAGGAAATTAGGGTTTTTATTTCTCATGCCTCCCATCCGCCCCTCTCTGAGCTTTATACACAGCTCAGAGCCGAGTTTAGTTTCATAATTATTACAGAGTACTGCCATCATGGGCATAAAAGTACTTAAAAGGTGATTACATGATTGGCCGTTGGATCACAGTGAATCGGTCAGTTCACATCCTAGCCGCTCGTTGTCTGAAGCCTATTCCTGATGGAGAAACAGAGCAGGCTTCCTGACAGGGGGGGGGGGGGGGAGATCACGCCCAGGTTGCCTCCAGGGGAAGTGGCCTCCCTCCACGAGAGCCTTGGATTATCTCCCAATGTACCCCTGGGAGCACGTTCATAATCCCACCGCAATGGGAAAGACGACAAGCCCAACGGGCTGCTACCTTGCTGCATGGATCGCGTTGTCCGCCTTGGTAAAGAGGAGACGCTGTCTGGCTTCTTCGGTGCACCAGCGTCAGCCCCTCTCCTTCTTTGCCACTTCAGTGCAAGGAGGCGGTGGACGACACCATGCTGCAGGGGAGACGTCAGCGACAACCACAACTTTATGATGGATCGGTGCCCCCCGAGGATCCAAGACATAGTCCATGTAAAGTAGTCTTGTAGATCAGTCCCCCGTGGGCGCAATGTGGTAGCCCTTCCCGCCGAAAGGATTGGGGGAAGAGGTCCAGCGCCACTATAAAGGGGATCCACCCCAACCTTAGAAGGGGTCTATCCTTACGATCTAAAACCCTAGGCTTTCGCTAGCCATTATACCCTCATGAAGCACCGCGAGCAATACAACAAAGCAGGAGTAGGGGCTTTACCTCCTCTCGAGGGTCCCGAACTTGGGTAAAAAACCACCGTGTCATCTCTCTGTCATGTGCGAGTTCCGTTGCTGCCATCGTCATCGAAGAGATCCAAATGCGTGTTCAGTCCCCTCACGAATCTGGGGCTTGTTGGTACCCCAGTTCCTTCGCGGGACTTCAATCTCCGACAATTACATTCTACCGCTGAAAGAGAATTAAATAGGCTTTTTTGGCCTTATTGTTAGCCCTGCTAGCCCCAACTATAAATAATGGCCAATTTACCACAAGGTGGAAAATGCTGACTTGTTATAAGAACACACGTCCAAATATAAGGATTATAAAATCTGGAAAAAAACAGATGTTACATTATGGGATGAAGTGTAAACCTGCAAATTGCGAGCATCAAATATGTCCATTTGTGTGCTGTTCAAAGATTTCTTTTTGAAATGGGAGCAGCGCCCTAGCCTCTGCATCGAAACGATGCACACAACCTTTTATTGCGAAGTTTTACAGTATCAAGGTTTACATCTCACAGATCACTCAAGGTGGCGACATGAATCAGCCACTTGACAAAAGAAGAAGCATAAAAACTGTGTCTAAGCATCTTGAATTCGTCTAGTATGCAACCAGCCGCCCTGATTGAAAGCTAAAAGGCAAGTTTTATAGGGCGGCAGTCAGATCTGCCATGCTTTATGGAGCAGAATGCTGGCCCACTAGGAGGCAACACATCCAACAAATAAGTGTCACAGAGATGGGTATGCTAAGGTGGATGTGTGGTCACACAAGAAAGGATCGGATTAGGAATGAAGTGATACACAATAGGGTAGGGGTGGCACCAATTGAAGAGAAGCTTGTCCAACACAGATTAAAGTGGTTTGGACATGTCCAACGGTAGGACTTGCTTTTTCTCGAGTTTCTGCTTGGGTTTTATATCTAGCCTACCCCAACTTGCTTGGGACAAAAGTCTCAGTTGTTGTTGTTGTGGAAAAAAGACAAAAACAATGTTCGTGAAGACACGTAGGAGCACTGAAATTTGTCTTCTTTACATGGGACACCTAAAATGTTCTTTTCACCTACAAACTTGTGTACGGACATTATATGTCCGAATGTACATGCAAATATTTTTCTCTGAATTTTTTTACATTTTAAAATGTGTTTTCACACAATGGGTTCATTTGCACCCGGGAGCTGAATTGGATTTCCGGTCTAGATACACCCTATTCAGTGACAATTAATATGGATTGGAGGTAGTACAATTCATGATAAAAGCATGTGACTTTGCTCTGACCACCTTTCATGTTGACTTGTTCATTCAGGTGTTCCTACCTTGTTAGTGTGCTCATACTTGAACATCAGTATGAACAGTTGCATGCAATGGTTTGTTTGTCCCATGAGCTCATGTAACTTAAATTGCAGCTTTTGCAGTCAGTGTACTTAGCACGGAAGTTGTATAGTTTAAACACTATCAGAGATGTACATATTTTTAAAATAAAATATTGTACATGGTAAAATAGTTATAGCTTTAAGTTGTCTCAAATAGTGTATTGGAAAGGCTACTGAATCAAATTGACATGACAGCCAATTGATCCAGATACTCCATCTATTGTCTAGCACCTATCTTTGGCTGACTTCTCCAGACCTGTGTACTTCCTCTGCATATCTAACCTTTTCACAAAACATTTGTCTACTTCAAGTAAAAAGCCGCAGCCATCATTCTCTCTGCACGTGCTAGTTTTTTTTTCTCTCCAGGAAATATGTCAAATCTACTCTGTCATGCTCTCTCATCCAACGGCATGTTCCATTTCTTCTCAATCTCTCCTCTCTTTCTAGAGCAATCCCATGGTCATTGTTTATTCTAAAAGCAATGATGGAGCACTTGAAGAAATTGGGCGTACTGAAGTAATTCTGGATTCACTGAACCCATCTTGGAATGCAAAAATCAATTTGCAATACCAGTTTGAAGTTCTTCAGCCGTTGGTGTAAGTTTCTATTGTAATTTTCCTAAATATTTTCTGTTGTTTATATCTTGCACTAGCATTGTTAAGAGACCTCTTAACCATCTTCAGTCATAAAAGATACGTTTCCTCACAGGTTTCAGATTTATGACATTGATCCACAGTTTCATGATGTCAGTGAGAAGGTAATTACGTTCTAATTGTGTTATTGTTTCATTTTTCTTCTCAATATTCTTTTACCGGTCAGTTCTCTGCTAGAGAAAGAAGACTTCAATGTGAAAGTCCAGTTTTTGTTACCACTTTGCTTCCTTTGCACTGTCCCAAATAAGATCATGTAGCAGCAAGTTTTAGTTACTATGATTTATAATGGTGTAAATTATACAAAACGAAATATTTAATTGCTCCATGTCTTTTAGTCTATTGATTACTGAAATCATTTAGAAGCCAAGTATCTTAAAAATAGTGATTCTGCATAGATTCCCAAAGTAAAAAGAAATATATCTGTATTTTGTTCTGATAAGTGTCAGTTCACGCCCATTTGTTTGTACCTCCACTATTTTTTCTCTACCATTTCTTTTTGCTGATATTAGTAACCTTGACCTACATTCCAGTGCACATGCTGGTTTCAGCAAAGATGCTAGCAAATATGAAGTCTTGGAAACTCTTCTTGGTTGCTTCTTTCATATGTTCATTGCAATTCTTATGTTAATCTGCTCTGAAGTGCAGATGCTTAAGCTGGAAGAGCAACAGTTTCTTGGAGAAGCCATCTGTAATTTGTCCGAGGTATGTTTATTATGAGCTAAATAATTGCTTTTCTTCTTGCTATCAATTCCTTCTTGGACTAGTACTTCAGTACACAAAACATACCTCACGTAGTCACGTTGTAGAAAGTCTAACTATTTGGACTTTCTGCCATGAATATCTGGAACTACCAACAAGTCTGAAGTTGAAAATTCTTATGTTAAGATAAACTTGGTCACCAAGTTTGAACAACCTGAGACTGCAGCCATAGAACACAGCCTTCACAGCTTCTTTTTCATGCTATCTTTCAGTCACTAAAAACAACACCTGACCCACATAGTAAAATTGCATATGCAGTCAAACATGACAATTTAAAGAGTTGGAACTAATTACTAATTGCAAGATTTTTTAATTTGCCCTTTCGTCTCTTCACCATTTATCTTCAATTTTACTGCACAGTTTCAGCTCTACTAGATAATATTCTAGGTTCATCATGAACGTACTGTCTTGTGATTGGAAAGCAGTACGGGGTAGCACTTGCATCACATAAAGTGTACATTAAATTCAAAACCTTGTACTGTCAATGAGTTTGAAAATTATGATCTCTACATATTGTAGATGCATATCTTGTTTCCTTGGATCAAGGCTGGTTTTGTAGGTTGTCACCAAGCAGAACAGACTGTTGACCCTTAAGCTTGGTGTTTCTAAGCACAACTTACCAAATTCTAGTAAATTTGGCGAGCTAACTGTTCAGGCTGAAGAAAGCGCTGGTTCAAAAGCATTAATGGAAATGGTATTCCACTGTTCAGATCTTGAAATCAAGGATCTTCTCTCAAAAAGCGTAAGCTTATGTTTTTTTTTTTGCTTGGTACTTATTTACTGATGTTGCCTTTGCATGTTGAACATACCGTGTCTCTTCACATGTGGATTGTTGGTTCTGGAAGTCTAAATTAGTTTTCACTTCTCTACGCATGCTTATTACAGGATCCTTTCTTGTTAATATCTAGAATATCAGAGAACGGTACACCTGTTCCAGTTTGCAAGACAGAAGTAAGGAAGAATGATCTCAATCCTAAGTGGAAGCCAGTAATTTTGAATCTCCAACAGATTGGAAGTAAGGCATGAGATCTTTCCTCTTCTATTTTCTTATGCACTTTTATATAGGGCTCAAACAGAAATTACATGCATATGACATTTCATTTTCCCAGACAGCACTATGTATATGCTTATTTGAGCCACTAGGTGGTGCTGTTGGTGCTCTCCAAGTGAAAGAACTCTTCTTCTATTATGAAAAAAGAAAATAGTTCATTCTTTTTGTTGCAAATATTTGTATGCATCTAACCCCTGTGTCTTTCTTTTCCCATTGCTGTATTATGTTTCAGGAGAAACCCCTCGTTATAGAATGCTTCAACTTCAGTAGCAATGGCAAACATGACCTTGTTGGGTAATTGTTCCCTATTGTAGTTCAACATACTTTCTGCACTAGCTGTATATGTGTTTTTGCCATTTTGGTTGTCCATTAGCCATTAATATGTTTGTATGGTGCCTTAGAGCCTGGCCATTAATTCTCAAATTCCAATTTGTTTTCTGATTAGATACCCTTTGTAATTCAACAGCAAGATCGTAAAATCAGTCGCCGAATTGGAAAACATGTACCATAGTCAGGATGGTGAAAATTTCTTTGTTCCTGCCAGCACTGCCCATGATTGTCATAGTAAGGAGGTAATATTTGTTTCTGTAGAATCTCTGCAACTGTTATACTGTATTAACCGATTTTTATGCTGATATGCAGGTACTGAAGAGTCAGGTATATGTGGAGAAATATCATGAGAACAATAGACATACTTTTCTGGATTATATTTCAGCTGGGTGTCAACTGAATCTGATGGTAGCTATAGACTACACAGGTGTGCATGGATATGCTAGTGCAAGCTGGCCATTCACCATTTCCATTGCTCTAATTTGTAACAGTTTGTGCCAACGTTCGTGCTTTTATACCTTCTTTTTTTTTTTACCGAAAATTGTGCTTTATAGCTTCAAATGGAAATCCGCGGCTTCCTGATTCCTTGCATTATATTGACCCCTCTGGACGGCCAAATGCATATCAAAGAGTAAGAAACTGGTTTATCAATCTTTAATTTTTTTTCTTGATGAACCTTTGAGCACAAAATGATGTCAAGTCCTTTCATTACTGTTTTTGTGGTAGGTAATACTGGAGATTGGAGATATACTACAGTACTATGACCCAGCTAAGCGTTTCCCCTCTTGGGGCTATGGAGCTAGACCTATTGACGGCCCTGTTTCCCATTGCTTCAACTTGAATGGCAGCACGTATCATCCCGAGGTATTTACATTCTTTCCAACAATTATGGAGTACCATCTTCTACTGAAGATTCTGAGTCGTCTGGAAATCTAATTGGAAATCTGCTTTTCTCAGCTGTCTTACTTAAGTTTACAGTAATTGTTTCTGTTTGCGAAATAGATGAATCACATATCCCATTCACCACATTTTTCTCTTCTTTTGAGTGGTTTCTTAAGCTGTTTACTTCCATTTATTCATAGCCTACCCATACAAACTTTCCCAGGTTGAGGGAATACAAGGAATTATGTCAGCTTATATCAGTGCGCTACACAATGTATCATTGGCTGGTCCTACACTTTTTGGTCCGTTAATTAGCACTGCTACAGCAACAGCAAGCCAATCCCTTACAACCAATCAACAGAAATACTTTATTCTGCTAATAGTCACAGTATGTATACCTCTAGACTCATCTTATAAAAAATAAGAAAATGCAACATGTTTTTCGTTCTTATTTGTCATTCCTTTGTCCAGGATGGTGTAGTGACCGATTTTCAGGAGACTATCGATGCAATCATAAAGGCATCTGATTTTCCTTTGTCTATCGTTGTTGTTGGAGTTGGTGGGGCTGACTTCAAGGAAATGGAGGTAATTGGACTGGATAAGTTTTCACATTTTTATTTATGTAAATTCATCTGTATAGCTAATATTTAAATGTTTAAGTAGCACTTGTATACCACCTTAGGACTTCAACAGAAGATAGTCTTAAAATACTTTAGCATCATATAAATTTGTGTATACAGTTTCATCTTCAAATATTAGATTCTTTAGCATCATATAAGATTTTGTGAGCACAGTTTTATCTTTAAATTTTCACTGTGCAGTTTCTGGATCCAAATAAAGGGGGGAGACTGGAAAGCTCAACGGGTAGAGTCGCTTCTAGGGACGTGATACAGTTCGCCCCAATGAAGGATGTGCATGGTATGTGTTTTAGTTGACTGTTTTTGATGAAATTCTTATTGTGGCATTCAAAGATAAAAGTTTCCGCTTCCACACATCTCGCCATCCATATATTTTTTGTTTGCTGTCCTCCTTGTGCATATGATATTGGTTTCTTGAACTTCATAGTGAAGCAATGTGATACTTCACCCCTTTGTGTTTCCAGGCGCTGGGGTATCCATTGTTCAGTCACTTCTTGCTGAGATACCAGGGCAGTTCATGACTTACATGAGAACAAGAGAAACTCAAGCAGTTAGTTAATATAAGATTTAATCTGTTGGTAAGTCTCTAGATGACAGCCTTCTAATGTTCCTTGGCACTATGGTTGTGGCAATTCGGCCACATCATCATGCACATTTTCAAGCCTTGGCTATGAAAGAAGCAACATATAATGGATTTGTTAAAGGCAAAAAGAGATTGATCTCCAGATCATAGTCTGGATCGAGTATCAATGGCGTACTCTCCTTGCTGTTTTGTTGCTTGTCTACCATGCGGTGCAGCAGGGTTGCCTCCAGGCAAGAACTGCAAGGTACTACCGCTTGAACATTGTTGTTTTACAAGACCTGTCTGAATTCTGAGTTGTGTATTACCTGTGTAAAGGCAACATTCTATTCCATGTTTAGTTCCACTGTTATTTAGCCTGGTTGTGACTTGTGAGTTCTTGATCCCTCGGGCTGTGAACCTGTAGTTTCTTTTTAAGCTATCAATTTGTAGTTAAAACGTGTTCATCTCATTCAGTTCCGCTTGACATATAATGATTTTTTTTTTAAGGAGGGAAAACCTTGGTTGTTGCACATGGCCATATTTATTTATTGTGAATGCTGAAGGCAAATCTTACAAATAAAGAACGTAAAAATGTGGATACATCGTTCATCTACTCCCTCTGTTTCAAATTATAAGATGTTTTAGCTTTGTGAAAGAAGTGTATCTAGACTCCTTTTAGTGTGTAGGTTCATCTAGTTTTAGAGTGAACCTACACATTAAAAGAGGTCTAGATACACTTCTTTCATAAAGCTAAAACATCTTATATTTTGAAACGGAGGGAGTAATAGATATAGGGCAGGATTAAATAAGAACATACCTTTGGGAGTTCCTTATATAGCTATACAGGGAAACATCTTATATTTTGAAACGGAGAGAGTAATAGATATAGGCAGGATTAAATAAGAAAATACCTTTGAGAGTTCCCTATATAGCTATACAGGGAATAAACAACCAACCAAGGGATGCTAGTATCGGAATAAATAAGAGCGCCAGAATGTTTGGTCAGCTATCCATGTTCCGATTTTTTTGGCCGTGGGATGGACGCTTACAAGGTCACATGACGTCGTTGCAACGGAGCACTGCTCTTTTGGAAGGCGGGTCAGGGCGAAGGATTACTTACTGCGTGGCATCGTTGCAACGGATCCTTGCTCTTTTGGAAGGCGGGCCAGGGCGAAGGATTGCTTACTACGAACGGTTATCGTACGGTCTATCGTATCTGCGTGTCGGACGATGGACCATGGGCCCGCTGTCAACGTACGTGGGTAGAATAGCGCACGTTGATAGGCGTTTCAGGCGTGACCCGCTAGGTGGCGGGGCCCACACTGAGCCGATGTGGCCCCGTGAGCCCATGTCGTTCGCGGTCTCTCGCGGTCATGAGTCCTGCCTGATACCGAGGTGGCGTCCTAAGTCCATGTCGACCGTGGTTTCTCGCGGACGTGAGGCCCGTTTAGAGCATAGGTATTTACGGTTTCTCGTGGCTATGGGGCCGTCCATAGCCTACATGGTGATGTAATCCCATGATGACCGCGGTTTCTCACGGTCGTGGAGTCCATCTAGAGGCGATGTGGCGCTGTAAACCATGTCGGCTGGAAGCGTAGGCTGTAGACGACGCAGGTTATTCTGGGTGTATAGCCGAGCTGACATCGTTATCAAGCGTGGGAGAGCATGTCTGTCAGTGTGATCTTTCTCACAGGCAATAGAGTAAGTGGCAACATAGCTTCTAGGCATACTCGGGTTCTTGCGGGTGGCTAAAAATCGTGCATTGCAAGTCTTTCTGACACGACACCATGCCAACCTTTCTCGCTAATGTTTCTTCTATAAAACCCTGTTCTCATTCTCTCTCGTGCTCGGTTTGATCCGGTCGTCCAGTGAACACACTCGGACCGGACGCTGAAGCTGCTCACGAATGGGAGATGGGGCACGGCTTACGTAGGTAGTGTGTTGGGTGTAGAGGGACGCTACCGCCCTTTTGATGAACTTTCATGAAAATGGACGACGTGTCTTGACTGTTGCCCTGGACAAGATCATCGCGCGTGTGCCTTCCGGGCACCATCATATGGTTCTTACGTTGTTTCGGTGAACATTCTTAGAGCAGTCGGGACGCCTAAGATGGTGGCCGATAGGAAAACGCGTCGGCCTTTCTTCGGGACGTCCGAAGCTAGGCTTGCCTGCTTCCTCATGTTGTCTTTTCTTCTTTTGCTCCTCATCTTTCTTTTTTCTTTTCCTTTTTTATTTTTCTTTCTATATTTATTTTATGGATCTTTGCCTTCACTCTTCCGTCCGTGTCTTTTCATATGCATTTATTTCTGCATATTTTCATCGGCTTAAAAAATTCTTCATCATGCTCTTATTCTCTCGATTATTTTTCTTTGTTTACTGTCGAGTTCTTCCTTTTTTCTCCTTCCACCGTATTTGCGTCTAACTATTTTTTCGCATTTTCGTTCTTAGATTTTTAATCCACTATTTTAACTGTTTTTACCTCTCTTCTTTCGGCTTGTTATTTTTCTTTTTTCTGCTTAGTTTCTTTTGTCGTTTCTTTACTTTTATTTGCTGGTCCGTTTTTGTGAGCGAGTAGCATAGCCTATGATCTGACCCACCGTAGATCCGACTTGATCTGTTAGCCCCGGGCGGAACGTTGCTCTAACTAATTGGCTCGGTTGTCGCCGTATGATTTTATGATAATAAGAATGGCTCGGAGGAACGCTAATGGACGAGGTCTCAGAAATATATACTTATAGAGTCGTATCTGCCGTCATACAAACTGAGTCTCACTACTAGGGAAAATCCTACTCGAGTCCCATATGAAAAGTCATTCGAGACGCATATGTGATGCACCTCGAGCTCCATGCTGCTAGTATTTCTTATCCGAATCGCATTTCGCATGCGCCTTGTATAAGCTATATATCCGAGGCTCCTATATCAATATGCGCCTCCTATTATAGGAGCCTCGGATATATAGCTTATACAAGGCGCATGTGTAATGCGACTCTAGTATGTCTGCGAGACGCGTCTTGCCTATGTCTGACATATGCGCCTCCAATAAGTTTACAAATGCGTCTTAAGTAGCAATTTTGAATTTTAAATTTTACAGAACCACAATACAGTCAAGAAATACACAATACACATGTATTATACAGTTCAGAATACAGTATAAACAACACAGAATTTCCAAAAAGTTGCAATTGGCCAAAACATAGTATAACCAACACTAATACAAGTACATCACACATCAACTTGAATTAATCCGCGATATACGAGAGTTCACACATAAACCAACTAGAGTACATCACACATAACACCAAGTTCACATCTCTCAGGGGATCGATTGAGTACAAGTTCACAATCACATTACAACTACATACACGGCGGAGCTCTCTAGGTAAAGTAGAGCACACAACCTACCATGAAGAGTAAGGTGGTGATCACGACGAAGTTCCTCCACTTCTTCCTCCCGTGCTTTCTCTAGTTCTTTTCCGTCACCTCTCTACTCTTATAGACTTTATAGTTGTTTCCCGAGAATTCGTTCACTTGCTTCTGGCAGTCTTTCCACTCCTCGTACACACCTGGAACCCTACCGACATACACGATATAGCACTTCTTCGCCATCTCCTATACACAAGATAGATGATATTAGCTATATATAGCTCGGTTATTCTACAATTGTTTGTAGATTAATAATCTACAACCGTCATGGACTTATTAGACATAGCGACTGAACTTATCTCTGTATTGCGCATGAACTATCCTCGTTGTAGCACGTCAGATTTATAGTAATTTTCTTAGAGTTTCTTAACCGTTTATTAGAATTGTACAAATGATATACCGTTGGAAAGCTATATAAATTCTGCAACTTTTTCGTACTCCCTCCGACCCATATTAGTTGAGTCAAGTTTGTCTAAATTCATATGTATCTAGTTTAGATGCATCCGTATCTAGAAAAAATTGAGTCAACTAATATGGATTGGAGGGAGTATTTTTTTTTCAATTTTCCAACGGATAAAATTTAATTTTGAAATTACTGAGCTCTATTTAAAATCATTGTAAGCGAATCTACAATGCCATTTTCAACCATTTGTCGGAATGATGCAAATAATATGGCGTTGGATAGATATTGAAGTTTCGTAACTTTTTCGTGTTGTAAGTTTTTCCAAATTCCTCACAGTTTTTAAACAATTTTGAATATACTAATTTGTCGAAAGTATTCAAAGCATGGACGAATGCCATTTTATTGATTTTTTTCACCCATAAATCAGAATGACGCAAATGATATGTCATTGGAAATATATGGAGTAGGCGCATATTATTCGTTTAGATTATTTTTAGTAATTGTTCATAGTTTAGGAGCAGCTTTGAAATTACTGTCTACGACTGCAAACATAGTTAAAATGCATACGATTTCCTGAACTGTCCGGAAAACCGCGCCTAAACTTACCGTGAAATACATGAACTGTCTGGGCTATCGCACCTGAACTTTTGTCGCGAGCGCAGCTAAAATGACCACGTACTTTTCTGAACTGTTTGCTAAAGCGCGCTTGAACTTATCATGAACTATCTGAACTGACCGTGATATCGTTCCTAAACTTTTTCGTAAGCACAGCTCAAATGCCCACGCATTTTTCTAAACTGTCTGCGAAAGAGCATCTGAACTTATCGTCAAGTACCTGAACTGTCCGTGCTATCGCGCCTGAACTTTTCCCGCGAACACAGCTAAAATGCCCACATATTTTTCTGAACTGTCTACGAAAGCGCGTCCGAACTTATCCTAGAATTTCTGAACTGTCCACGATAGCGCACCTGAACTTTTTCCGTGAGCACACCTAAAATGTACATGCATTTTTACTAAACTTTCTATAATATCGCACCCGAATTTTTTATCACGGACTTTCCTGAAGTGCCCGCGATATCACACCTGAACTTTCCCTGCGAGCATAGTTGAAATGCCCACGAATTTTAAGTGCGACATCGCAGGCAGTTCCTGAACTTATCGTGTAAATGCACCTGAACTGTTCATGATAGTGCACTGAACTTATCGTGCACTTTCACGAACTTACTCGCAAATACCCCTGAACTGTCAGCGCACTATGTCTAAATGCACGTAAGCACACCTAAACTGTACGACTATTTTCGTGAACTGCAGTGTAAAGCGAAGTTGTGTTGTCCAAATCCATAAGTTCAGAATTTTCTTTACTGAAATTCTTATTTATTTTTATATACTATCCACGGGATAAATGTACTGCATAAATACAAGATATTGTACTGTTCATATGCAAGATGTTGTACTGCCCAAATATAAGCAGGTGTACTGTCCAGATACATATGTTTAGAAATATCTCTATTGGATTTAAGTATTGCTCACGACAGATGAATATACTACCCAAATACAAGCGGTTGTACTGCCTGGAGTCACTAACAAAAAAATGACTAAGTCTGAAACTTTTTACTGCATCGTGTCAGGTGCAGAGTTTATTTGCCTAACTGAAAAGTAACGAAATGTTTGAGCTTAAAGTGGCTAACAACGACAAGTTGCGTCTTCCAAGTTCTCCCCACAGGCGCCTCGCTGGTCAGGTGGTAAGGAGTGGGAGGCCCGGCCGCTGGCTATGCGGTAGGGTGGCGAGGAGGCATGTGATTGCGTGATGAGGCCATGTTCTCTGTCACAATGAAGTTTAGAACCGGCCAGAGGTCAGAGTGGGACAGTTGGCTGCGTAGAAGCAGTTAATTCATGTTAACAAAACCAAGAGCGCAATCAAACAATTAGCATCAACTCACGTACTTATGAATCACAAGAAACAACTGATTATGCAGAAATGTACTTATGAGAGAAGGAATCAAAAAGGCCCATAAGTTTACAGTCAAGAAGGTTCAGAGATGGAAGAAGGTTCTAAAAGTAAAAATACGCAAGCTCTCGAGAAAAAGCCTTTAGGAATTTACTAGCACATGCATAAACAATTTCGTTGGACACACATTTTTCTTATGAAAAACAATATAACTGGATATAGACTGTGATAGAAACTTAGAATGATAATAAGGAGAAAAGCGCTAGACTTCATTTCGAAGTCAATGTTGGTCTTGGAATTCAGTAACTGCACATACAGTCTTCAATTTTTTTAAGGTACTTGGAATTCTATTGTTATGGTGTTGTTAGATCTATTGTTATGGTGTTGTTAGAATTTAGAATCTGAATTAAAGCACAATTTCCATGTAGATGAAATACCAAGACATACATTGCAACATTCACAATATTGGTAGCACTAATAAATTCAGGTAATATGCAACTGAACTGCACAAAAAAGCAAAAAATTGCAGGCAAGATTAGATGCACGTGCAGTTCACCTGCTATGCCGCAGCAGAAGTTGGATCATGCTCAAGCAGTACTGGCGAATCCGGGAGCCTCCGACATAGAAATTCAAAGGAGAGAGAGGAAGCCCGATGTAGTGCCACTTGAAGATTCGACACTGAAATTCAGTATTTGGCGAGGTCCAAATGCCCGCAAACGTGTGGGCGATGGGGAGCATGGGATCCAACGTAAGGTGAACTCCCACACCTGCACTGTTGACTCCACAAATGCGTGATGTATCCTCCTGATGGGAGTTGCGAGCCATGGGAGGAGGAGGCACATCGACTACCGATCCTGCGGTAGGGGTGTGTCGCCGGTTGATATCCGGACCGGGGGAGGCGGTGGAGGGGATTATATGGCTGCCATCCATCGCGAGACATAGAGAGGGAGCCGGAAGTGGGAGCCTGTGGCGCTGACTGATGAGTGCATAATTGCATCATGTTTTATATTATTATTTTGTATTGTAGTTATAGGATGTTGGTATTTTACAGCGTTCGCGCGCACATTTTATGTCTGTTTTCACCAGGATTCAGGACAGATGATGGATAAAATGGACACAATTTTTGGAGCAGTTGTACTGGAAAGAAAAGGAGTTAAAATAACATAAATCGCTTATTTGGAAAATATTAATAACACCAGAAGAAAACCCGAAGCGATCTAGGCATCCAGAGAGTTTGACGACCAACTATACAGCGGGAATAATTTTTCGGCCATATAGTTCCTGCCGTATAATTGACGCCGCCACTGCCTCCTCAAATAGTTTCACCCCGTATAAATGGATCGGAGAGACGACATACAGAACAACCAGAAATCACCGAAACTTCACCTTCGGAAGGCATCTGGGGGGAACTCGTCCACCGGGGATCCATCTTCGCCCTGCGCAGATCCAGAAGGCTAAGGCATCGATCTTCATCATCAACCGCTGCATCACCACCATCTCCATCCATCCTATCTACATCTTGTCTAGATCTTGTTGTAATTCCCGTACTCGTTGTGGATTTATACAAGTACTATTCATCTATGATAGATTCCATTGTTATTGCCATGATGTTGGTTGCCTCCATAACAGAGTAGATCATTAGTTTTTAGGGAGATGGAGAAACCCTAGTATGAGATTGAAATAAGATAAAGTTTATTATGATATTTATCGTTGTGACCATGTGTTAGATTGTCTTCATCTTGATGTTGGGAGAAGTCGACCCCTCAATATTTGCCTCTTATGGGGACTTGATGGAGGGAACTACTTTGTTGGTAGGCGAAAGTGTGTTAGCACTTACAATGACTATAAAGCTGTTGGCACCCCTTACTATCAACTTGGGAACCGAGAAAACTCACGAAACACTATCCATGCCATAAGATACGTCCTACGGGATTAAGTCCCTTAATAGCGCATTAATTTGATTGATGTCGCTTGCTGACTGCTGTGGTTATGAGGATAATGTGAGCAGTGGTTGCTGCCTATTTGTCCAAATACAAAGTTCCTCCCACACATACACAGTTGAGAATGTTCATGATAATAATCTTTACCTTAGTTCTTTATAATGCTAGAGGTGTATTCGGTACTCTCTGAGAACGCCTTTTTCCCTATTGCAGTTTCAATCTCTTTTACATACGTGATACTTACTTTCTATGTTCAGTTGTTTTACTTTACTTATTGTTCTCTTATACCAAAAACCCTAAAACACCTTTTTACACAATATTCGCATTTTATCTTGTTACTTAGAACTTTATTTAGCATTTCTATTGTAGTATTTAATTCAAGAGTTATTAGACTTCAGACTCCTGCTGCCTATGGGATTGATATCTTTATTTCGAAACTAGCTACAAACGATCTGTGCACTTGCAGTCATCAAGCTATTTTCTAGCGCTATTGCCGGGGAGCTAAGCGCTATAGGTCTTTTAGTTTTTGCTTATTTATTTTTGTCTTGTTAAGTTTTGTTTTGAGTTACAGGTTTCCACCAACATGATGGAGTTTGAGCATATGACTAGTGCTAACCCACTCAACCACTTTGAGAAGCCCTATGATATTTATAAAAGAGACAACTCCAACAAGAAGACAAGGGGGTTTGAAATAAATCCTCTACTACTTGGTATTCTACACAAGAAGCAATTTACTGGAGATGAAGAAGATTCTGATCCATATGAGCATATTGCATGTTTCAAAGATATATGTGGCACTTTCCAATTACCGGGATATACCGCTAATGAGGTAAGGGTTAAACTTTTTAGTCAGACTTTGACTAGTACAGCTCTCTCATGGTATAGATCTCTACCCCCAGAAGCCACTAGTACTTGGGATAATTTAGCCAATGAGTTTCTAGCTAATGAAGGAACTGTCCTAATGAAGGACTAGTAAGAGCTTATATCCGATTTAAAGATTTACTTAATCAATGTCGTCATCATGATTTGCCTGAATGGTATTTATTGCATATCTTTTATGGCAGTTTAATTGAACCTAATAAAATTGAACTAGACTCTTGCACGGGAGGAGCTTTTATGAATATTCCTATAACTAAAGCTTGGGCCTTACTTAATAGAATTCACGATCATAGAGTTTCATGGAATTTTGGTCTAGGAAGCGAAGAAGGCATAGAAATAGATTATGATTGTATTCATGACTATAATAAAAAGGGCCATGTTAACGAATTATCTAAATAGCTTTATTTGGATTTAGATCTTGTGTTGCATGTTATTAAAGATTTTACAGAGCACATCAAAGCTCCAAAAGAGGGTTTGGTAAAGTATGATCCACCACCCGAACCTGAGAAGAAAGAAGTTAAAGCAACACTGGCCTCCCTAGAACCAATATATGAGATACCTTTCCCTAACACTGCACAGAGGTATATTTTAGAATATGAACAGGTGAAAGCAGTATAGGAGAAAAAGGAAGAGGAAAGTATGCCAGAAGTTGAGGAACATCTAGAAGAAACCAAAGATGAAGAGGTAACCAAGGAAGAAATTATGGCTATGTATGCACATTGTAACAAGTTGAACTTGATAAAGAGACTTCCGTACTGGTTGAAGGTAAAACAAAGGTAAAAGATGTGGGTAAGCCTATTCTTCCCTGCATATTTAAGGAAACCTCGCATTATGGTTTATGCGATCTTGGCACCGAAGTTAATGTTATATCTTATGATTTTTATTTAGAAATAAAAGAAGAAATAAAACCGGCTATAATTGAAAATACTGATATGAGAATCATGTTAACCAATAAAACTCTTAGAATTCTAATGGGAGTAGTTGAAGATGCAACTATCACAGGTGGCAATAAAAGCTTTCCTAACGATTTTCTAGTTGTTGATATGCCAGCTGACACTCTTTTCCTAATTATATTTGGAAGAAACTTTTTGACTGATGTAGGTGCCATTTGATTTCAAAAAGGAGATTGTGTCTCTTAAGCTTGGGGAAGCGGAAAAAGAATACCACTTTTCCAAATTTAAAGACAAACCTCTAATACAAGAAGAAGAGAAAGAGAAAACTATTGAGGAAATGGCAGCTCTCTTCTTTAGTGATCAAAAAGAAGAAATAAATGAAGACTTAAATTATGAAGAAATAGTTATGGAGGACAAGTCCCTAGAAGAACTAGAAGGTGAATTCGATCACTTCCCATTATAGGGCCTTCAACTAATGAGGCTTTCGAAGAGCCAGAAAAGAGAGGGGACGAGGAATTACCACCCCCAGAATTAAAGACTCTACCACATAATCTTAAATACAGATTTTTAGATGATACAAATAAATTTTCTATTATTATTAGTGCTAAACTTTCAGGAGATGAAGAAGAAGAACTCATGAAAATACTTAAGGAGCATCACAAGGCCTTTGGGTACTCCATGGATGATTTGAAGGGCATTAGTCCCATGATAACCGTCCATCGAATATTCATGGAGGAAGATGCTAAACCAGCTGCGGAATTTAATAGAAGACTGAAGCCCAAAATGAAGGAAGTAGTAAGAAAATAAATAATACGCCTATTGGACACAGGTATAATCTATCTTGTAAAAGAAAGCAAATGGGTAAGTCCTATTCATTGTGTCCCTAAGAAGGGCGGCTTTACTGTTGTTCCTAATAAAAACAATAAATTGATACCTACTAGAACTATTGTTGGACATAGGATGTGCATAGATTTCAGTAAATTGAATAAAGAAACTAGAAAAGATCACTATCCTTTATCGTTCATAGATCAAACTTTAGAAAGGTTAGCAAACCACACTCATTTTTGCTACTTGGATGGATACTCTGGTTTTTCTCAAATAGTTGTTCATCCTGATGACTAACTTAAAACAACTTTCATTAGCCCTTATGGTTGAGATGCTTACCGTCGTATGCCTTTTGGTTTATGTAATGCGCCAGCTACTTTTCAAAGATGGATGACTACTATTTTTGCAGATTTTATAGAACTGATAATGAAAGTATTTATGGATGACTTTTCTGTCTATGGAACTTTGTTTACTAGTTGCTTGGATAATCTCAAAAGAGTTTTGCAGCATTGCAAAGAAACCAATCTTGTTCTAAACTAGGAGAAGTGCCATTTTATGGTCAAAGAAGGTATAGTCCTTGGACATAAGGTATCAGGTAAGGGAATTGAAGTGGACAGAGCTAAGGTTGAGGCCATAAAGAGAATGCCACAACCTAGGGATATAAAAGGTATAAGAAGTTTCCTTGGTCATGTGGATTTTCATAGAAGGTTCATTAGAAATTTCTCTGGAATATCTAAACCTTTGACTAACCTTCTACAAAAGGGAGTAAGATTTAATTTTGATGATAAATGTCTTATAGCCTTTGATAAACTTAAAAATGCTTTATCCCATGCTCCTATCATTAAACACCTATCTAGGATATGACTTTTGACTTAATATGTGAAGCTAGCGATAATGCTGTAGGAGTAACTTTGGGACAACATATAGGTCATAGATTTAATATTATATATCATGCTAGTAGAACACTTAATAGTGCTCAAAATAATTATCCTACGGAAGAGAGGGAACTTTTTGCTGTATTTTTCTCTTGCGATAAATTTCTCTCTTATATAGTTGATGCAAAAGTAACAGTTCATACGGACCGTGATGGTTTAAAAGAACTCCTTGAGAGGAAAATTCATAAGCCAAGACTAATCCATTGGATCCTTTTGCTTCAAGAATTTGAGTTGTAGATTATGCAGAGGCAAAAAATAAAAATGTTGGATGCAGTGTCCATATTTACCTGGCAAGACACCAATCTTATTGAGAGGAACTTTAGTCCTAGTGATTTTCATTTACGAGAATTATTAAATGAACTAAGGTCAATTCCTCCAAAAGAGAAGTAGGCTTTGTTGTTGGAGGAGCTTGTCATCCCCGAATAAGTAAACGGTAAGTGCAAGGTAAGTGTTCCTACTCAAATAAGTGATTTTTTTCACAAATTTTACTACTAATTTTTTTTGCCTTTGAATTCCTTATATTTTTCTGAAGTTTCCGAAGGTTTTTACCAACTATACGGTCGCAACTATAGGTACCGGAGAAAAATCTCCGACCATATAGTTGGTCATTAAACCTTCTGTATCCTCTTTGTGAAATTGTCTGGAAACTATACGGTCGCAACTATACGGCCAGAGAAAATCCTCCCGCCATATAGTTGGTCGTTAAACTCTCAGGCATTTTCTATTTTGATGTCTGGGTCTCTATGGTCGCAACTATACGGCCGGAGAAAATCCTCCCTCCATATAGTTGGTCGTTAAACTCTTAGACATTTTTCATTTTCCTTTTCGTTTTTATATTAAAAAAATGGTTTTGTCGGTTCCAAGTCGGTAACTTAATCTACCTGGACTCAAGATATTTGGAAATATCTTTCCAGAACCAACTATACGACCGGAACTATACATGTCGCGCTCGTATAGTTGGTCGTTACGCGGCAGGACTCCTCCAAATCCGCGATTTATTTTCCTGTTTCGTTAAGATTCTTTTCTTGGGCGTGAATTTTGTGTTTCTCGCGAGTTTTACCAACCTCTGACCCCCTTATATACTGCCATTATCTCTCTCTCTAATCATAATCACCAGGAACCAATCTAGCCGTGCGCTATCCCGTCCTAGGCTGCGGAAAACCCCTAGGTCTAATTGCTCCTTCAAGGGACCGCTCTCGTAGCCCATCCATGGAGAACGACAATGAGGAGGTGGAGAGGTTTAACCCGGTGTACACGGAGTACGTCGAGCCAAGATTCTACAACAACGATCCCTATAAAGATTGGAGTGATGTCTACATCTGCCGTGATGTCTATGATTCCCCAGAGATCAACCAGGCGGAAATGAAGAGATCTCAAGAAGAGAGAGAAGGTCACAAGCCGCATGGAAAATGGCGTGTGGAGACGGTCAAGTTCATCGCCACGTACCCCAGGCCGCACAAGCGTAAGGAATTACCTAATATTGGTGCAGGTGCTAGCAAGGGAGCGACGATGCCACTCTTGAAGCCTACCATTGGTGCTCGTATGAGGGTGAAGCCTCAAGAAGAGTGGAGGAATGGTTTCCACTTCCCCGATCCATCAATTATGGATGAGGAAGAAGAAGCTGTTCCCAGGACCAAGTGCGAGCACTAGAGATATATCAGAAGTAGGAGCTACTCCATCACATCGAAGTCCGTCACCGTCTCAAGGAGATAGAGAAGAAGGATGATCTTCTCCCATTGGTGACTAAACTCGCAGATAAAGTGGACACTTTGCAATCTGATTTGCGCAGGTGTTACAACCGCATCACCGCTCTGGAGGATACCAACAAGAAGCTATGCACCATGGTGTTACATGCCATGGCGCCATAGTGATCTACAGTAATCACGTTATCAAATAATTGCAAGGGATTATTTGATCCCGCCTAGCTTGATTCCAAGCTTGGGGAGATCTTTAAGACCTTGTAATCTATCTTATAAGTTTTACATTACTATTTTAGTTTTGCATTAGTTCAAACTAGAAAAAAATTGCATCATTAGAATTCCCTTTAGGAATAGTCGATCCCTTTTATGAAATTTCGAGTTTATTATCATATATGGAGCAATATTGAGTTTGTGCTTGTCCTATTGGATATATGAATGACTTGAGTATAATTTTACTTGCACTTGATGATAGCAATAGGATTCTTCCACACCATTGGTATTAATGGAACATACAAAGATAATTTCGTCAATATGTTGTAAGTACATGGTTTGATTTACAAAGAAATAAAAATTATCTAATCAGCTAAGTTGAAAAAAAAACTTGAACAAAGGAAAATTATAAGTACTATCAAATTAGAGTGAGAACAAGACGAGGTAGAATATTCAAGCTATAAAGATTGTTTCATATACAATTGGAATTTGGTAATTGAGATTGTTAAACTTTGAATTCCTACATGAAGTGGAATGTATGACTAGCTCCTTTGCACAACACTTAAACAAAAGTGTGAGCATATATATAAAAAAGGGGGAGGAAAAGAGAGAAGAAAAAGAGCGAATGTGCAAAGAGCAAATAGGCATACACCACTATACTTTAGTATGACAAAGAGACGTTTTGAGATTTCGAATCCCAAGTGAATATGTTAATCCTAAAATACTTGGGACTACCTCGCTAACTCATTCGGTTGAACTGAATACTTTTACATCATATTGAGAGTGATCATTTGTGAACTGTTAAATGCTAAGGTGTTGAAGCCTGCTAATATTATTCGGATGGTTCGAGTAAGGTACTATTCATGAACTTATTCCTATGTATCATATATGATAAACACATGCTGCAACTACCTCATTTATTTTATCGACTCGGCTTCATGAATATGAGGATCACATCCATTAAGCTAAAACTTGCTCAGAACAAGCAAGAGTCAAAGCTTGGGGAAGTTGATGCGTGCATAATTGCATCATGTTTTATATTATTATTTTGCATTGTAGTTATAGGATCTTGGTATTTTACGGTGTTTGCGTGCACATTTTATGTCTATTTTCACCAAAGTCAGGACATATGATGGATACAATGGAGACAATTCTTGGAGAGGTTGTATTGGGGAGAAAAGGAGTCAAAAACAACATAAATCTCTTATTTGGGAAATATCAATAACACCAGAAGAAAACCCAAAGCGATCGAGGCGTCCAGAGAGTTTGACGACCAACTATATGGCGGGAATAATTTGTTGGAAATATGCCCCAGAGACAAATAGTAATAAGGACTATTATCATATTTCATATAGTTTATGATTAAGTTTTATATCATGCTATAACTATATTGAGTGGAAACATCAATACACGTGTGATATACAAACAACCAGGGGTTCCCACTGAAACTCTAGTCACTGGTTCATTGGTCAACAAATGATCATGTTTCCTGATCATGTGGCATTTATGCCAGTTGGAAATGGAGTCATATCATTCGAAGAATGAGATGATGAACCAATACCCAACCTAAACATCGTGACCTGATCATGTCACAAAGTTCAAGTTATGATGATTAGAAATGGATCCTCGTAGACTATTCCTTAGACCGTGAGGCTATATCAATCACTGTCTCCCGAGAGTGCTTAGATAGCATAAAGCGCCACTTGGTAATATAGTGGTTATAAAGGTGTGTTCAGGTACTCGGAGGAAACCGTAGAGGCAATATATGTCAAGAGTGGGATTTGTCCGTCCATGTGACGGGAAGATACTTAAAGGGCCCACTCGAAGAATTTATATCCAATAGCTGCACATCGTGTGATTTGATCACGGGGATATCACTTGTCGGAACGAGTCAATTAGCATTTTTCAGTAACAAGATTGAACACGACATGGTGATGTCATTGATCAGATCTTGGGCAATGCAAGTATCGAGTGACAAAGGTAATAAGACACGACTTTCCCGGTTCAAACGACAAAAGATCTTCGTGGAACGCACAGGGGTCACATGGCCATCCAGGTCCCTCTGTCGATCATTGGTGCGGGAGTGTCCCGACCATGTCTGGAGTGTTCCCGAACTATGGGTTTCACTCTTAAGGGCTTGATGATGCTTAGAGAGTGTTTATAGGATCGGTAGAATCGCCAAAGAATAGTAGAGAGAAAACCGGAAGGGTTTCGGTAAGTCCGGAGGATGTCCGGAGTGGAGGTGGAAGGTGTTCCATAGCCATGGAGGTTGAATAATATGTGAATGAATGTTAAATATTGATTTAATCATTTGTTCATAATTATTTAATAAAGAGAAAAATCAATTAAATGGTCAAAGGCTTAATGGGCCAATTCCTGGAGGGGAGAGGGCCCATTAGGGGAAAGGAGAGAGGGAGAAGGGTCCAAGGGGGTGGTCGGCGCCCTAGTGGGCCAGCCCCCCCGCGCAGGGCCCATGGGGGTGGCCAGCGGTGCCACCCCTCCCCCTCCTCTCCTTTAGTCCCACCCCAGAACATTGAGGGAGGTAGTACCTCCCCTCCCCCTATATATAGTGGGGGTATTTGGCCAAATTAAATACACCAATAATCAATAAAGTTCTTCTCACTTTTGAGAGGACCTCTAATTGATATTTTCTCCCTCCCCCTCTCTCTCTCGTGACCGTGGTCCCAAGTCTGGACTGCGCGAATGAGAGACATCTTCACCGCGGAGCGCCATCGCGTTGCAGGATTCGGATCCGGGAGCTCTACTTCCACAAGTGCTGCTGGATTGGGGAAGCGGGAGTCATCGTCAGGCACTGGACGTGTGTAACTCCCCGCGAGGTGTCGCATTTGAGGCACTCAAGTCATTGGAGCCAAGGAGTGCAAGGACTTCATCACGACCTTGAGGTCGGCTTCGGCTCGTCTACATCAACCACGCTCTCCTGAGCGTTGACAACACTTTTCGGTCTTCAAGGGTAAGTTTGCAAAAATCCCCTCCCGTTACTATATTACTAATAGATAGGTCCTGGCAGCTTCAGGGGTTCAAGGGCGTAGAGTAAAATTTATTGTTTTCATACGCGGAACCCCAACAGTGGTATCAGAGCTAGATCTATGCCTAGTAATGCTAGTACGAGTAGAACACACGAGATGTAGCGTGTGGGCGTTGATCTTTTAATTGTTACCCTCCCATGTGTACTTGTGTATACCGCAGTAATGCTTGATGAAGCGGCCCCCAACCGACTTTACGCGTTCATTCGCGAGACTAGTCCACGCTTGGCATACGAATTGTACCGTATAAAGTGGCTTAGGGGGGGGTGTCTGTCTCTCTCGCATTAGTTGGTATACCATTTGCAACGGAGGGCCCCGAAAGGGGTGTAGTAGAGACAACTACTTGATCAACGTTGTGCTGAAAGTTCGTAGGTAAGAACGGTTCTTGTGCAAAAGCCCATTCAGCCACGTAAAACATGCAAATATAAAGTAGAGGCGTCTAACTTTGTTTTGCAGGGGGTGTTGCTTTGTGATATGGTTGTGGCAAAGGTAAAGTGATTACCTTATCTTACGTAGTAGTAGATAGTTACGGAGGTGACGGACTACCATGACGGAATGACACCGGTACCCTAGTGTCTACGGCGCCAGAACCCTGGCGCCGGAATCCGGTGACGACGGATGGAGATGACGACGTGAAGGACCATATCACATCGCATTTACATTCAATGTTATTGTTTGTATATCTTATTGTGTGCTAGTATTAGATACTCGACGGTAGCCTAATAAGATGATCCTTGTTAAAATCACCAACGATTGTGTTCCCCCTTAGTGTGCACCACCAAGAAAGTTCTTCGGTATGAGGCAATCCAGGGTATAGGCCTGGGTGTCAGACATATCTACGTTCGCATATAGTGGGTGTAAGCCATGTTGCACAACGAATACACTAAGGTTGAGTTGGCGAGCCTAGCACGCCATAGAAGCGTGGCCTCGGAACACGGATGGTCGAAAGATCGAGCACGAGTCGCATGAATGATGTGACCAATGTTTAGTGTCCACCTTTGAACACACATCGATGGCCATGTCAATCGGGGGAGATGTGGCTAATAGGGGTCGTGTTATCACTAGGAACCCTTTTGGGGATAGGTGTTTCTGAGTGGAGTTATCATTAACTCATTTAATTATAAACTTAGTCTGAATTCCTTTTGCAATTATAAATGTAGAAAATGGTTCTCCCCGAGATTACCTTCCCTATTGACGATTGGTTAAAAGGAGAAAAGCTCAAGTTAGATGTATCCAACTTCTCTGCATGGGTCATGCGCCTTTTCGATCTCGTTGGTGAGAACAAAGTGGCTGACTACATGATCTACAAGATGTACTTGGAGCCACCCTATTCTCATGAGACCCGGGAGCAGCGGGATCTCCGTAGCCGTCGTCGTGTGATGGCCACATTCATACCAGTGACGATGCGCCTCGGGATGGAGGATGGACTGTGGCCAATGGTGGGAAGTCTTAATCCCCGAATGGTCATGGCACATCTGAGATCACATTTCGTGGAACAAGTGCGCATGTGGGAGTATGAGCTGATGGGGGATTTCCTCTCCATAAAGATGGAGGAGGGCTCCTCACTGGACGAGCACTTATTGAGCATGTACGATGCATACATGAGTCTGGCATACTACCTGGACAACTGGTTCGCAAGCTCTTTTGCAATGGGAGTTGTGCTGCGGTCGCTACCACCAAGCTTCCAAGCACAAGTCAGGATTTGCATTATGAGAGGCGACATGGAAACACTGGATTTCCACGAGTTCATATCACATTTCAGAGGTGTGGTGGCTAAACCCGGTGTCGCTGGGGTCATCAATGACAAAGGTATATATTTTATATACAGTTTTATAAATGTTATAATATTGCAAACACATTTGCAGTGTTAAGTATATCTGATACTTATTCTGTTTTGCTGAAAACAGGTCCTTCTGCATGAGAGGTGCTTGCTGGAGAGGAGGTGACGTTGCGTGTTGATGGCGAGCATGATGATGATGGCCGACGACACTCTCCCTCGACATTTATAACTTAGTTTATGTTTTAGGATGATTATTGTAATCAAAAGATTGTGAACTTCTTTAGTGTGTCTCACATTTTGTGAGACGGTTATTCATATGAGTTTGTAACAAACAATTGTTCCACTTTTATGAATGATTTCTATTCGTGTTCATATCTTGTTTGATTATGTGTGAATTATCCTTGTTATTTGAAACTAATTGATAATGCATGAACATTTGTAAAATATAAAAATGCCTTAAAATACCCAACTTAATTGATATTTCATTAATGAATGAAACCATTGTTTAAATTCAAAGTTATAATGATAACATGTGAAAGACATTCGATTTCTTATCACATATAAATCATGCCCAAGTTCGGCAAAATAACTTGAACACCGTGTATTACTTGAATACAAAGTATTTAATGAATTGTTAAAATATACATATTCGATGTATTGTGTTTTAACAAAAATGGTAATTATCGTTATATGATTGTTTAAATGCGTAAAGTAGTTTACCAAAGGAAACATGAATATGAAACTATTTGATTTGATCAAAGAATTTCATCAACAAAGAGTATAAATATAAAAGAGAATCTAATTACTATGATTTGATCAATAGTAATGAAATTCAACTTTATAAGTATGGCATAAAAGAAATTGTGGAATGCAAAGCGTTTTGAAACGTCAAAATGCAAAGCATCACAATGTGATATTAGATATCAAAGTGGGTGAATAGAAGGCACCAAATAAATCATTGTAGTGTAGATGTAGAGACCGTTAGTTAGAAATAGTTAGCACTCAATTAGAATTTATAGTGAACCATTTGAATTCGTAAAAGTTTTGGGTTATTCGATATAACCAAAACAATAGCGAATAAGTCCTTGTAGCGTATTCATTGGAAACTTTGAATACGAAACCCATAGCTGAAACCAAAAGGAAAGCAAGATTCGTACTTCTTGGATTTTGGTGCATTCTTGAGAAAGCTCACTTCTAGTGCTGTTTCTCAATTATGGAGCAAATGGAAAATAGTGTAAAACACGATGAGGATTCATATCCCTGCATCAGAGTGTTGAGAAGCGCAATAGACAAACGTTCCTGAACAATTCTCTTCACAGAAGGAAATAATCAATGATAATGATCATTGTATTTTCCCCACTAGTGTTTTCACTACATGAAGTAGGATTCAAAATGTAATCCATATCTTGTATGGAGACATTTGTGAATCATTTGTCATGATTATTGGAATATGACATACCTACGAACAACTAAGGAAATAATGGTAAACTAGAATTATGAGAAATCCTAAAAGCAAAATTCCCTTGAGATTAGAAAGCAATTCGTTGCTGAATCTCACAAGTAAAAGGGGTTACTTGAATTTTCCCAAATGACTGCAAAGCTATAGTGGAAAAGGGGGTGAATGACAAAAGCACAATTTGTCAAGCATTGGACAAATTCAAATGAATTTGATTCAAGTGTGCTGAATGTCTAGAGGATTTAAAGCTAGTAATAGTACTAGTATCTCATAGTAAAACTCCAACTTTGCTCAAAGGATTTTGAAGTTGTTCAAAATAGTGAGTGGATATGCAATTTGCATAAAATTGAGTGGGAGCTATGAAAGTCTTCTTGAAACAATATGTGATTGACATATTTTTGAGTGGGAGCAATATAAGTCTCAAATTCAAATATGTAGGAACATATTTTGAGTGGAAGCTTATACGAGTAATTCTTAAGTATGTTAAGGATGAAAGCGCAAATACTTATAAATAATGATTTATAAGATGTAGAAGTTGATAATAGGTGTATTATGATATTATGTAGTATCCTTAAAGGATTCTGAAAGGGGTTTCAGAATAGAAGTTAATTAAGGAACTAGTCCTTAATAACTCAAATTAGGAATAGTATTAAGTTTAACATCAATGGTTGATAGAAAGAAAAGGATGATCATCGTCCACTATGTTGAGACATAGGTTCTATCTTAGAAAACCATGATGATAACTTAACATAATATATGATCCAATGAGGAACGTTTAAAAGTGATTAAGTTTGAATCACAGAATGTTGAGCTAAGTTTGTCCGCAGTGTCTAATAGAGAACTGCAGACATGTTTTCCAAATCCATAAAGGATGACATATCTTAAAACATAAAGGGTTATGTTATAAGGGAATATGTTGGAAACTCCTATAAATACCGATTAAAGTCAAGTAGGAAGCGAGGTGAACAAAACATCGAAAGTTGTACATAGTGCACTGGTATTTCGATGAATACATTTATAATAATAGATAAGGGTACCATCTAAAGTGTTGTATAATGTTATGGCGGGGCTAGTTCGCTTCTAACATAGAATGATGTGTCCCAGGGCACAGCGCCCATGAGAAAGCCCTCGAGGTTGATCTAAAGTCACTGTAGGCTCCTGGAATCAGGCCTCGTTCTGCTGCCATAGCGATGATACATACACACAGATGTTATCATGTGATGATAAAGTATTGATGTCAATCAAGGTGACATTAGTAAGTTATAAAGGATTTGGGACTGTAAAGTATAGACCCAAGACTCAACCTCTTCCATGAGCAAGCATGTTCAGGGTACCGGATATATGGTGCCAATGATTGAGAACAAATGCAACTAGTGTATTTGTACTCTAGTGCAAGTGGGAGACTGTTGGAAATATGCCCTAGAGACAAATAGTAATAAGGACTATTATCATATTTCATGTAGTTTATGATTAATTTTTATATCATGCTATAACTGTATTGAGTGGAAACATCAATACACGTGTGATATACAAACAACCAGGGGTTCCCACTGAAACTCTAGTCACTGGTTCATTGGTCAACAGATGATCATGTTTCCTGATCGTGTGGCATTTATGCCAGTTGGAAATGGAGTCATCTCATTCAGAGAATGAGATGATGAACAATACCCAACCTAAACATCGTGACCCGATCATGTCACGAAGTTCAAGTTATGATGATTAGAAATGGATCCTCGTAGACTATTCCTTAGACCGTGAGGCTATATCAATCACTGTCTCCCGAGAGTGCTTAGATAGCATCAAGCGCCACTTGGTAATACATTAGTTATAAATGTGTGTTCAGGTACTCCGAGGAAACCGTAGAGGCAATATATGTCAAGAGCGGGATTTGTCTGTCCATGTGACGGGAAAATACTTAAAGGGCCCACTCGGAGAAGTTATATCCAATAGATGCGCAGCATGTGATTTGATCACGGGGATATCACTTGTCGGAACGAGTCAAGTAGCATTATTCAGTAACGAGATTGAACACGACATGGTGATGTCATTGATCAGATCTTGGGCAATGCAAGTATCGAGTGACAAAGGGAATAAGACACGATTGTCCCGGTTCAAACGACAAAAGATCTTCGTGGAACGCACAGGGGCCACATGGCCATCCGGAAGGGTTTCGGTAAGTCCAGAGGATGTCCGGAGTGGAGGTGGAAGGTGTTCCATAGCCATGGAGGTTGAATAATATGTGAATGAATGTTAATTATTGATTTAATCATTTATTCATAATTATTTAATAAAGAGAAAAATCAATTAAATGGTCAAAGGCTTAATGGGCTAATTCCCGGAGGGGAGAGGGCCCATTAGGGGAAAGGAGAGAGGGAGAAGGGGCCAAGGGGTTGGCTGGCGCCCTAGTGGGACAGCCCCCACGCGTGGGGCCCATGGGGGTGGCCGGTGGGGGTATTTGGCCAAATTAAATACACCAATAATCAATAAAGGTCTTCTCACTTTTGAGAGGACCTCTAATTGATATTTTCTCCCTCCCCTCTCTCTCGTGATCGTGGTCCCAAGTCTGGACTGCGCGAACGAGAGACATCTTCACCACGGAGCACCGTCGCGCTATAGGATTCAGATCTGGGAGCTCTACTTCCGCAACTGCTGCTGGATTAGGAAAGCGGGACTCATCGTCAGGCATCGGACGTGTGTAACTCCCCGCGAGGTGTCGCACTTGAGGCACTCATGTCGTTTGAGCCAAGGAGCGCAAGGACTTCATCACGACCTTGAGGTCGGCTTCGGCTCGTCTACATCAACCACGCTCTCCTGAGCGTTGACAATGCTTTTTGGTCTTCAAGGGTAAGTTCACGAAAAGCCCCTCCCATTACTGTATTACTAATAGATAGGTCCTGGCAGCTTCAAGGGTTCAGGGGCATAGAGTAAAATTTATTGTTTTCATACGCGGAACCCCAACATAATTTTCTGGCCGTATAGTTCCTGCCGTATAGTTGGCGCCACCACCGCGTCCTCAAATAGTTTCACCCCATGCAACTGGATCAGAGAGACGACATACAAAACAACCAGAAATCGCAAAACCTCACCTCCGGAAGGCATCTGGAGGGGGAACTCGTCCACCAGGGATCCATTTTCGCCCTGCGCAGATCCGGGAGGCTAAGGCATCGATCTTCATCATCAACTGCTGCATCACCACCATCTCCATCCATCCCATCTACATCTTGTCTAGATCTTGTTGTAATTCCCGTACTCGTTGTGGATTTACACAAGTACTATTCATCTATGATAGAATCCATTGTTATTGCCATGATGTTGATTGCCTCCATGTCTGAGTAGATCATTAGTTCTTAGGGAGATGGAGAAACCCTAGTATGAGATTGAAATAAGATAAAGTTTATTATGATATTCATCGCTATGACCATGTGTTAGATTTCTTCATGTTGATGTTGGGAGAAGTCGACCTCTCAATATTTGCCTCTTATGGGGACTTGATGGAGGGAACTACTTGTTGGTAGATGGAGGTGTGTTAGCACTTACAGTGACTATAAAGTTGTTGGTACCCCTTACGTATCAACTTAGGAACCGAGGAAACTCACGGAACACTATCCATGCCATGGGATACGTCCTACGGGATTAAGTCCCTTAATAGCATAGTAATTCGATTGATGTTGATTGCTGACTGATGTGGTTATGAGGATGATGTGAGTAGTGGTTGCTGTCTATTTGTCCAAATACGGAGTTCCTCCCACACATACACAGTTGAGAATGTTCATGATAATAATCTTTACCTTAGTTATTTATAATGCTAGAGGTGTATCTGCTACTCCCTGCGAACGTATTTTGCCCTATTGCAGTTCCAATCTCTTTTACATACGCGATACTTACTTTATGTGTTCAGTTGTTTTACTTTACTTATTGTTCTCTTATACCAAAAACCCCAAAACACCTTTTTACACAATACTCGCATTTTATCTTGTCACTTAGAACTTTATTTAGCATTTCTATTGTAGTATTTATTTCAAGAGTTATTAGACTTCAGACTCCTGCTCCCTATGGGATCTATATCTTTATTTTGGAGCTAGCTACAAACGATCTGCGCACTGATGTCTATGCACGCTTCTATTCTTGTAGACAGTGTTGGGTCTCCAAGTGCAGAGGTTTGTAGAACAACAACAAGTTTCCCTTAAGTGGATCACCCAAGGTTTATCGAACTCAGGGAGGAAATGGTCAAAGGTACCCTCTCAAGCAACCCTGTAATCAAGATACAAGAAGTCTCTTGTGTCCCTAACACACCAATACACATGTCAGGTGTATAGGTGCACTAGTTCGGCGAAGAGATAGTGAAATACAAGTAATATGGATGATTATAAGTGGTAATTGCAATCTGAAATAAGAGTGGCAGCAAGCAAACATGTAACATGACTGATTGTAAAAGGTGTTTCAATGCTTAGAAACAAGGCCTAGGGATCATACTTTCACTAGTGGACACTCTCATATAAATATCTTCTCTTCATTATGCTACCCTGAACTACTCTCCGGTTGGACAATGTAGGGCTATAATAGCACACCTTAAAGTTCGCATTCCCCATCTAGATAACCCCTCACTATCACCTTGAGCGCTAGATGGTTCCAACAAACACCACAATATCATAGAGACATCCAACTCAAATTATACGCATGATAAGTATTTCTGTAACCTTAGCCAAAGTGCCACACAGTGTGCACACTATCAACTTCACACACGTGGGGATAAGCAGAGATTAATTAAAGCACTTGAGTAGCATAATAGATCCTAGATTACAAAGCTCATGATCTCAATAAGATCACGCATAGAGAGAGAGAGAGGTGAACACATAGCTACCCGGTAGAGCCCTTAGCCTCGAGAGAGAACTACTCCTTCCTCATCATGGGAGTCAGCAACAGCGATGGAGATGGCGATGGAGTCGATGGAGATGGCGGTGGAGTCTATGGAGATGGCTCCGGGGGCACTTCCCCATCCCGGCAGGGTGCAGGAATAGAGACTTCAGTTCCCTAAATCTCCTCTTCGGTGGCGGCGGCGCTGCGGAACTTTTCATGGAATTCTGATCTTGTTCTTAGGGTTTTCATCTCGGGGGGTTTATATAGGTGAAGAGGCGATTCCAGAGGTGGGCCAAGGTGGCCACACCACCTTGTGGCGCGACTAGGGGGGACCCGTGCCAGGGGGTGTTGTGGGTCCCCTGTGGCCCATCTCTACTCCTCCTTTTGGCCTCCTTCGTCTTCTAGAAAAATAGGAATTTCGGCTTTTGTTTCGTCCAATTCCGAGAATATTTATTTACTAGCTTTTCTGAAACCAAAAATAGCAGAAAATAGGCAACTGGCACTGTGGCATCTTGTCAATATAGGTTAGTTCCAGAAAATGTATAAAAATACCTCAAAGTGTAAACAAGGCATAAGAAAGTTGACATAAAACAAGCATGGAGCATCACAAATTATAGATACGTTTATGACGTATCAAGCATCCCCAAGCTTAACTCCTTCTCGTCCTCGAGTAGGTAAGTGATAAAAAGAATAATTTTTGAGGTCACATGCACCATCACAATCTTGATCAAGGTATTTGACAAGAATTGATAGCTGGGATCAAAGTACTCTAAACATAAGCATGAAAGATAGAGTTTTAACAATAATACACAGCAACTATGTTGTAACATAAAAAGGTACAAACAAAAGATCATGAATAACAATGCATTGAAAGACATTTGTTTGTTTCACATATAGAAAACATAATAAGAGTGGTAATCAACTTGTCCTTCATGGATTAGCAAAACATAAATGCATAGGACACCTTCAAAGTTCATAAGGGTGACTAGATACAAATAATTTAAGAACAAGCAATATCAAAGTTAAGAATCAATCAACAAGTTTTGGGACAATGCACATTAAACTAAGAATGACCACTATTCTCTCTCAATTGGTGCATAAAGATAGAAGATGGAGACTCAACATAAAAGTAAATAGAAAGGCCCTTCACGGAGGGAAGCAGGGATTTCAAGTTTCATAAAGAGCTTCCAAAAATTATGGTACTTATTAGCTTTCAACTCTCATTTCCCCTATCATAAGCATCTTGAGGTGATTAAGGTTAAAGTGACACAAATATGAGGATATGCTTGACAAGTTATAAGTTGAAAAACCCATGCCCTTGCTTACGAGTACCGAACCTCATGCTACTCAACTTTAGTCACAAGTAAGTTCTTGTCATTGTAAGTATATGTGTATCATAGAGAACCGCCAACGGGGTACCCCTTGCCCCATGACACAGGAGCTTTCCCATATCAAAATGACAAGGCAACAGACAATGAGCATCTCAGCAATCTTTTTATTTGCTATTTGCATAGGTTTTTATTGAGGATGCTTCACAGAATGCTCACTATGGTTATGCTGCAAGTTTCCACCATGATTAGGCATGGCTTAGGCTAGCCGCCCAGGCGTTTCTCTAACACACATACAAACTCCATGAGCTTACAAGATCCCCTTTTATTTCAAACCGTCGGGATCCATAAACAAAAGAACATGATATCAACTGAATAATAAGTGCAATGTTGAAAGCGTTCCCCATGGTAACATGGTTCTGCTAATTCACAACTTATAAAGTGCAAGCATATAAGCAACATAGATGGACACAATGGTTCAAGTTTATTAAGTGCAAGAAAATAAAGTGTGCCATCAAGTTCGTGAGACCTTTAATCAGTAATTTTCACATAAAAAGTTTAATTTGGAAGATAGATAAAAACATGAATATACTTGGAATGGTGTAACACACTATGCATAGGAATTTATAGTGGACTCTTTAGAATAACTTGGTTTTCTTGGGAGTTGTATGCATGAGTAGAACTCATACTCAGTACAAGTGGAGGCTAGCAAAAGACTAGGAGCGACCAACTAAGAGAGCAATAATAGCCATAATCATGCAAAGCGATAAAACATTATTAATTAAAGCATAAAGTGATATTGCAAGTCAAAAACTAAATAATCATAGAGGCTATGTTGACTGGTTCATAGTCTTAACATGGTGTAAGTATGTGCCAAGTCAACCCAAATAAAGCATCAAAGGAGAATACCACAATATTATGCTTTTGTATGCTAAAACAACGCATGATTCTTTCAAGGCACATTAAGAAATCTCAGTTGTTTGAAACAAGTCATGCTACAACAATAATCAGTAAGCATATGGTAAAAGCAACATCTAGCATGACATGATAAAGTCTAGGCCATAGTCAAAACAAGCTTCCTTTTGTACCACTATAAGCATGAAATTTCCTACTCTTTTCCAACACCAATCGACTTATTTGAAAAAACTCTCAAAGATAATAATCAATACCCAGAGAGCATATCTCACCCATCTACAAAGAAGAACTAAAAAGTTCTAAGCCAAAAGAATAAGAAAACTAAAGCTAAATGTAGTGCTAGCAAAGGAGAACACTCACAAAACAATAAGAGTGAAAACTAGAGTGTTCTAGGCAATGAATAACGGGGTGCCTCTCTCTCCAAAAGAAGTGTGTTAGGATACAACCAACTTATTGCGGAAAAGAAAGCAAAAGAAAGCTAAAAAAAGCTCCAAGAACAACACATAGTGAATAAGGTAATAAAAATAAAGTGTCTTAAAAGAAGACTTGAGATTATTGATGAAAAAGAGGATGCCTTGGGCATCCCCAAGCTTTGACGCTTGTACCACTTGAATATTTCTTGGGGTGACAAGGGTGGTATCCCCAAGCTTGAGATTTTTTGTCCATACTTCATCTTATCACATTATTCTTCCCTACACTTGAAAATTTCCTTCATACAAAACTTCACACAATCTTCATTAGCAACATTAGTGTCTTCAAGATAATAAGTCTTTGGGTTTAGTTTCAACTCAAGTAAATCATCCATTAAAACATAAGATACTGTAGAAATTCCTTCTAAAAGCTCAAGTGATCAAAGAGAACTCAAAAAGAAACTGATTAAGAGGCAAATGCAAATAATGGCAGAAATCTGTCAAAACAGACCAGCAGGTAAAGACCGATTTTTTCGAAAATCTTTTGTTGCTCAAAGAAAAGTGCAAAACTAACGAAAGTTGGGTAATAATCTAGGGCATAAGCACAAAACTTTACAGCTCAATCTGACGTACTGTGATTTTTCACGATTTTTTACAGTGACGCACAGAAAACTGTTTCAGGGCAGCAACTTCCCCCATATCTTACTTCCCTCTCATTAGAGGTTTTTCTTGGCATAAAAACCAAACACAAAGGACAAGGAGAGGTTATTATAGAGGCAATAACTTCCAATACTCAACAAAACAAAAATAAACTGAAAGTAAAAATATAATGGGTTGTCTCCCAAAAATTCTTTCTTTATAGCCATTAAAATAGGCATGATAATTTCGATGATGCTCACATAAGAAATATGAATTGAAGTAAAAGAGAGCATCAAGAAGCAAATATGGAATAAATTTAAGTCTAACCCACTTCCTATGAAAAATAATTTTGTAAAGAAACAAGTCATAAAAGCACAAAACAACAAGCATAGGAAAGCAAAACAAGTGCAACTTCAAAAAATTTAACATAAAGAGGGGAAACTTATTATTGTTAAGATAAATAAAACCATGTTTCCCTCTCTCATAAATTTTTTCAGTAGCATCATGAATAAAATTAACAATATAAATATCACATAAAACATTCTTATCATGAGCCACATGCATAAAATAATTATTACTCTCCCTATAAGCATAGTCATTCTTATTAATCATAGTGGGAGCAAATTCAACAAAATAGCTACCATTATTATTCTCGTTACCATAATCGTCAAATATAGGAGGCATATTGTAATCATAATTAATTTTCTCCTTAATAGTAGGTGGACTGAAAATATCATATTCATCATTGTAATCATCATATATTAGAGGTATAGTATCATCAAAGTAAATTTTCTCCTCCGTGCTTGGGGGACTAAAAATTTCATACTCATGAAAACCAGCTTCCCCAAGCTTAGAATTTTACATAGCATTAACAATAATGGTGTTCAAAGAATTCATACTGATAACATTGCTATTAGCATGCAAATAAAGTTCCATAGGTTTTTTAATTTTTGCTTTAAACACTTCATGTCCAAACTCAAGATAAATACTATAAAGCTCTCTAATTTTGTTGTTGTTTTCCATTAAGCCTAACTAGTGAAAATAAAAACAAGAAACAAAAGATATAATTTCAGAATATAAAGGAAATAACTCCGAGCACTCACACACCAGCAATAGTACAAGAAGATAGCTTAGTAGCCAGAGGATGTGAGTACCTTTTACCTTACCTCCTCGGCAACAACGCCAGAAAATGGCTTGATGTCTACGCACGCTTCTATTCTTGTAGGCAGTGTTGGGCCTCCAAGTGCAGAGGTTTGTAGAACAGCAGCAAGTTTCCCTTAAGTGGATCACCCAAGGTTTATTGAACTCAGGGAGGAAGTGGTCAAAGGTATCCCTTTCAAACAACCCTGCAATCAAGATACAAGAAGTATCTTGTGTCCCCATCACACCAATACACATGTCAGGTGTATAGGTGCACTTGTTCGGCGAAGAGATAGTGAAATAAAAGTAATATGGATGATTATAAGTGGTAATTGCAATCTAAAATAAGAGTGGCAGCAAGCAAACATGTAACATGACTGATTGTAAATGGTGTTTCAATGCTTAGAAACACGGCCTAGGGATCATACTTTCACTAGTGGACACTCTCATATAAATATCTTCTCTTCATTATGCTACCCTAAACTACTCTCCGGTTGGACGATGTAGGGCTATAATAGCACACCTTAAAGTTTGCATTCCCCATCTAGATAACCCCTCACTGTCACCTTGAGCGTTGGATGGTTCCAACAAACACCACAGGCTCATAGAGACATCCAACTCAAATTATACTCATGATAAGTATTTCTGTAACCTTAGCCAAAGTGCCACACGGTGTGCACACTGTAAACTTCACACATGTGGGGATAAACAGAGATTAATTAAAGCACTTGAGTAGCAGAATAGATCCTAGATTACAAAGCTCATGATCTCAATAAGATCACACATAGAGAGAGAGATGAACACATAGCTACCGGTAGAGCCCTTAGCCTCGAGAGAGAACTACTCCCTCCTCATCATGGGAGTCAGTAACAGCGATGGAGATGGTGGTGGAGTCGATGGAGATGGATCTAGGGGCACTTCCCCGTCCCGGCAGGGTGCCGGAAAAGAGACTTTTGTCCCCCAAATCTCCTCTTCAGTGGCGGCGGCGCTGCGGAACTTTTCAAGGAATTCTGATCTTGTGCTTAGGGTTTTCATCTCGGGGGTTTATATAGTCAAAGAGGCGATGCCAGAGGTGGGCCAGGGTGGCCACACCACCTGGTGGCGCGGCTAGGGGGACCCGCGCCATGGGGTGGTGTGGGCCCCCTATGGCCCATCTCTACTCCTCCTTCTGGCCTCCTTCGTCTTCTGGAAAAATAGGAATTTCGGCTTTTGTTTCGTCCAATTCCGAGAATATTTCTTTACTAGCTTTTCTGAAACCAAAAATAGCAGAAAACAGGCAACTGGCACCGTGTCATCTTGTCAATAGGTTATTTCTAGAAAATGTATTAAAATACCTCAAAGTGTAAACAAAACATAAGAAAATTGACATAAAACAAGCATGGAGCATCAAAAATTATAGATACGTTTATGACGTATCATGCACTTGCAGTCACCACTGACCTTTGTGAGGAGGGGTTTGGGAGGGTGGAAAGTGCCTAAATCCACCATGGCTATAGGTCGCGTAGGGCACAGGGCATGCGCTGACGTGCTCTATGGAGAGGAGGATGACGATGTTGGTGGCATGTTGGATGGCACGCGCTAGGAAGAATAGGGACAGGGCTATGGGCTGGGGAGGTCAGGGAAGGGGTGGCTCCGGCGGTGGAAAGGGGTAGCCAGGGCGGCACGCCGGCCGCCACCGACGAGGCCGATGTAGGAGGTGGGTTGCAGAACGGCGGTGAGCAACACCATGTACCGACGACTACATGGGCATCAGCGCATGATGGTGGCAAGCATCACCATATCTCGGCGGCCCCACATTAGGAGGTGGCAGCGCGGCAAGCAGAAGGACCTTGGCCTCCCAACGGCGGCCCGACTAGCAGCAGGAGCGTGGCCTCCCGGTGGTAGTGCGGCATGCATGATAGGCGCCTCCCGGCAAAGGTGTGGGAGAAGGACGTGTAAGTCCACCCAACGGCAACACGTCGAGCATGTCACTGGCGGCAGGTTCTCGGTGAGCGGAGGAAGGTGGTTCTGTCGTGGGATCTGGGTAGTAGGTGGGGTGGGTTTCTATCGTTGGTAAAAGATAAGGCTCGGTCAGCCTTTTTTTCCCATCTTGATCTGGTGGATCGCTGCCTTATAGGGTCTGGCCGGTTGTAGATTAATATTCTACAACCAGTTTTAGAATAGATGTTGAAGTAATGTCTTTCCTTTCGACTTTGAGGCTACAATGAGATATTTGAAACTACATAATTCACCATTTCATTTAATTCACGTTATCTAATATATTCATATCGCCAAAGACAAAAGAAGAGAAATACTTCCATGATTCATATAGCATGGGCATGACATGTCCAGTGGTAAAGCCAGGAAAGGATTCTGCCTCCACGGCAACGACTCATTTCGAGTTTGGTGTGTCGAAAGGATTCTTTGCTATGGACCCAAAATCCTTTCCTTGGCTTACCAGTGAACATCTTATGTCTTATGTATATGAATCTTTAAAATATTTGTCCTCTTTCGACTTTGGGGCTACGAGATAAAATAGTATTAACTTGGGCGACATTGTTACAAGTCTACTTTGCGTCATACTTAGGTTGGACATGAAAATAACAACGTCGCTGATGGATCCGGTATGGCAAGTAGAGAGGATGCACACATTACAAGTCTACTTCGCACACTAGATCCAGCAGCGGTATAGTCACACACATATATAGTGCCACAACACGTTTTAATCATAGGCATTTAGAAGAAATACAAAAAAGCAAACCAAGAATGACTTGGATTAGTGCCTCATACTTAGGTTGGGCACGAAAATAACAATGCGGCTGATGGATCTGGTGCATCAAGTAGAGGAAGATCAAATTACAAGTCTACTTGGCACACCAGATCCAACAACGGTATAGTCACACACATATATAGTGCCACAACACGTTTTAATCATGGGCATTTTGAAGAAATACAAAAAAGCAAACCAAGAAGTAGGGCGGCAATAACGAATGAGAAGAAACATATGATCAAGCACTAAAATAGTTCATAAAACAAATAACTAGCTAGCGTTGCTCACAATCAAGTTCAACGGTTTACGAAACATACTCTAGAGGTTGCTAGGCAAGTTAACATAGGGATAAACTTTACAACACAAGTTCGGAACTAACAACTAGCTAGGAAAACATCAAGACTTCTTCAGCTGATGAGTCGTCTCGGGGATATTCACGAAGCCCCGTTTAGCTCCTTCCGCTAACATCATGAATGTCCTGCCATCACCCTGGTTCGCCAAGTGTTCATCTATCTCCTTGTTGCGCGGTTGAGTGCCGCCGTAGAAGAGGCCCTCGAATTTTATGACTTGTTGGTGCATGATTGTCGAGATCTCCTCTTGGATATCGAAGAAATCCATCCTGAGGTTGTGATATTGTATATGTTCAAGATCTTTAGCCCACCTTCGGAGGTCAGATGGCAGCGCGCTGTTATGCTGGTCCTGTATGAATGCCTTCATGTGGTGTAGGGCGTAGAAGGCATTGTTCCCACCATCAGGTGCCTGCTTGACGCAGGGGAACTCCGTTGTGTGGCCGAACACGTGCATGTCATGCCTCTTAACTGTCTTACTAGGGATAGTCCCTCCCGCTGTGATGTAGGCATTGAGAGCATCATCAAGAACTCTCTTGATAGTGGAGTAGGCTTTCCTCTTCGCACTACCCGAGTCGAGATACAAGGCATTTGAGCATTGCACATTCAAGGATATGATCACACAGCCTTTGTGACCACTCTCCGACTCTAGATGGTAGGGAATGAGAATCACATCCTTGCCCGAGTTTGTTTGTAGGAAGCATGAGAGGTAGTCGGTCGCCATTAGGACGCCCTCATGTGTTCTCAAGACGGTGTCACGCATGAAGTAGGGATCCACTATCCCGATGCCTGGGGTCCCATCTCTAATGATCTGCATGGCCATATTGAGCGAGAACAGACAGACCAGGGTATCATGCAGCCGGAATCCTTGCAACATGTCGAAGAGGTAGGTATGCCGCACGTACAAAATATCCCCGGGGGCTACTGTGATCAAGCCCGTCACATTTGGCACCTTAGCCTTGTAAACTAGGTATGACTGATCTCCCTCTCGAATGCGGCGCGCCTCAACATACAGACAACCATGATGAATACTACATATATGCGAGCCTACGACCGCGAGCATCGATTCATTGAGCATTGGTGTACCTACCTCGTGCACCCGCTTCCTGGGATTTTCTATAGGGTCGTCCTAAGCCTGGATAGCAGGATTTGGATTCTAGCTCGCACCCTTAGGCTTCCTTTTGTGACCCTTCTTGCCCTTTACAGCGTCATCGGCTGCCGCTACCTCCTCGACCGCCCTATGGAGGGTGCTGGGGCTGATCATAGGACGAGCTAGCATCTGAGGCTCGGTGAAGGTGACGGGTGGAGGTGTCTCCTGACTAGATGGGAAGAGACGCACTTGGCAAGTGGGTTTCGCCGACAATCTAGGTGCTGGTTGGGGATCGACAACTATTTGCGTGAACAACTGGCCTCCCTGTTGCTCATGGTCATCATCACCAAACCTTCTGTTCAAGAACTGGTCACCAAAGTTTTCATCAATTTCATCATCATTGGTGGGATTCTGTGCCATCTCGATGTCTTCATGATGTGCTAGTTGTGCTGCCTCTGGGGTGGTGCCCTACGGTGACCCAGCATACCATTGCATGATGTAGTATACTATAGTCATTGACATAACACCAATGAAACACCATTCCACTAGTATTACATCCCTCAGAGTGGTACAACATAAACATAACAGGTCCAAGACATGACTATAGGTTACAACTCGACTCTTTACAAAAGATCCAGAGAACATTCTAAGTTATATATAGAGAAAACAATATCTTACAAATAAGAACCAGAAATAACAACTCATAACTATCTTGCTAAAAGGACTAGCATCTAAACTATTTGGTTTGCAATTGCTGCTAAAGCAATGCTCTATAGAAATAGGTTCTAAGGCTAGATGTTATACTCCTATATAATCAGTAACTTCATCTTCACTTCAGTTGCTGTGTATGATGTCTCCATCAACTTCATTGAAGAGATTGAGCTTTTGATGATTCCTTAAAGCGTCTGTTGGTGTTGACGTCGTCTTTATTGGCTTCAGAATCTAGCAAGGGTTAAGAAGGTACGGGTGAGTACGAGCGCACTCAGCAAGTTCACTAAAAAGGAGTATTTGATGCACTATCTACAGCCACAGACCATAGGTCATAGGCTATGCAGGTTTTCATAAACATTTTTTCAAAGATTGCTTTTATTTTGAAAAACTATGTCCATCAGCCTTCACAGGTTGATTAGAACTTCTGGAGTTCCTTTCCTGCAGCGTTTGCGGCTCCTTCCGGGAACACAGGGAGTAACATGTCACACTTTTATACACTCTGCAGAGGTGCGTTGCTTTACCCATGAGAGATCCTTATCCATGTTGCACATCCAAGTCATGACCTTTTCCATACTTCCTTAGTATGGGGCTCGGTATAAGGGCCCAAGCCGATCACTGCCCTTCTCCACAATCCTACATACCCACCCTTTTGTACATGCAGTCCAATAGACTCTTTCGAAATTGATGGTCTCTCCCAAGTTTTACGGTCTGAACATGTACAATCCATCGTAGACACTAGGAGCACACCCGTCCGGGTGGGTGAAAATCAAAGTCTCCAAGTTGCAAAATAGTGCAGCCTGGCTCAATCAAGTGTCCGTTGATATGCGAAAGGAAGAAGATCCAGCTGACTTCCCTAGAGCCCATATAGATCTCATGGTTAACATGTAATATACGGTGCAAGAATCATTGAAGACATTTGTTATTAACTAGATGGACCCGACGTGCTCCACTGCGCCATCCTCCGGTATTAGCGCTTAGATTTTGTGGCATGGGCATTCCTTCAATGTCAGGTTCATGGTTATGGTTATGGTTCGTTGGGGCCCTTGGATGTAGCACAATCGGGGTGGTTTGGTGCGTGGGTCCTTTTAAAGGGAGACCAAGAATTCCATAGTGAGTGGCATGGTGACCGCGTGCAGAAACGAAAACACACAAAACTATAACACACAAAGCTAAACTTGTGGGGATTATCGGCATCATGCATCAACCAATTACTCTGCACAACGGTTGAACAATGCCATGTTAGCATCTGAAATGCAGCACTGGCTCGCTAGAAGTCCATAGGTGTGGCTGGATACCCTCCTCCTCTAACTCCGACGTGATTTGCACACACGCGACAGTCACAGTTGTTAAATGCATGAACAACACAGCCAACGGTAAAAGGAGCTACCCCTTAAAACTTTAGATTAGGTATCCAGCATGCGACGTCTCTACCCCGTCGGCAAAAACCCTCTTGGCTGGCATCTTCCTCTCCCCTGTGGCGCGTCCTCTACAGGCAACAACACACTGTTGTAAGCAAACCCCCGTTAAGCTGCACCAAAGTGATACATAGACTAACCTCTTATTCTTCATTGTTTTAGAAGCCTTGCCAATTGTATCTGTATCAAGACCTTCCACATCTCCAAGGCATGATTCATGTGGATTGACAACATCAAAAAAGTATCACCTGTTCTAGCTGCACCACACAACCAAACTATAGAGGCCAACAATCAAGCAAAAGATGGAAGCAAAAACACCATACATGCGAAGAACAATCCAACGGTCCATCCAAAAAAGCTAAAAGAGCAGCTGATGCAAAGCCTGATCCAATAAAAAATCATGCACACTTGTAGCAACACTAGCGTTCACAAGCAAAAACACGGAATGCACAGTAACAATCGGTTTTGAGGATACTCACCAGTATATCCTCAGGGATGTGGATCTTTCCACTCGCTCAACAACGCTCTTCTCGGTCATAGGCATAGCGGGTCTACTTCCCAACAAACATGGCATCTTCTGAAGCTGCAAAAACAAGGACATCAGGCTTCTCTATGCACCGATAGACGAAACGAAGAAAATGGCCAGGTCCCAGGGCAAGATATCCGTGCAAATAACTCAACACATGATACTAAAACATAATCATAGGCACTCTATTCCCCTGTGAGAGAGGCAGGCTCGTGCGAGTGGCAACATGTGCAAACTCCGTCTAGGGATACCTTGTATTTCCAACAGTTCCTATTTTTGTTAACTTGCTAATTAACCTAAACTGATACTAATAGTTCTGTTGTTACATGAGAGGCAAGGTACCTTCTAGCATTACTTAAGTACTGCTCATAGAACTGCTTGCCAACACAGTGAGACAATCATCTGAATCTGGGGACTAAAATACATAAATACCAATACTAAATAATAACAAGTGTTCTCTCAACTGCCCGAAAACATTCTAGATGCAATATCCTTAGTTTGAAGAATTGTAAATGTATAGATTGCAAGAACATTGAACAAAGCAAAGAGCTACATGCTACAAATCAGGGCAAGACGCATCTAACCAAAATAATATTCAACAAACAAGTAATGTCTTTCTAAATGGTGCCATTGGATCCACTCCACTGGGTATAAATATTCACCAGTTCATAGAAAAAGAAACCCATAAGATCCATGTTCTCCAGTGGTAATTTTGAGATGAGCTCATTCATAAAAGTTACAATAAAATGTGTAATATTAAACTTGATCTCGTGTGCACATCCATTTGGTCGGTAGTATCCTTTTACATCATGATGATTGTGTCGAAACCTAGATGGGTGTTCATCCTATTTACCACTGTTGCTGATTTTATTTTGTTTCAGCTATAAATTTCCTAGGTTCCCTATTGTTTTTCCTGTTCTAGGCTAACCACATTAATAGCTTCACAATTTTTCTTCTTGTATTGAACTTGAAGGCTATATTGGTCATCAGAGTAAATGTATGGTCTACAGGTAAGTAAAAAATGTTAGATTGGTTAGTTTCAATACTGGATAACCTCACACAAGAAAAATGATCCAATTGAACTTCACATCCAATTTAAAAGAACAATGTATATAATCCTTCCACTAATATTATTTTCATTATACCAAGCAACATACTTTTTTACTTATGTCAACCATAAATAAAAACATATTACCCACTCTACAACTTATGAAAGGAGGCAATGCCTTAGAAATTGGTAAAGAAAATAAATACCACAAGGTAAAAGAAAAACTGCACCTTGGTCATGATGACTGCAAGTGCACAGATCGTTTGTAGCTAGTTTCGAAATAAAGATATCGATCCCACAGGGAGCAGGAGTCTGAAATCTAATAATTCTTGAAATAAATATTGCAATAGAAATGCTAGGTAAAGTTCTAAGTAACAAGATAAAATGCGAGTATTGTGTAAAAATGTGTTTTTGGGTTTTGGGTATAAGAGCAATAATAAAGTAAGGCAAAATAACTTAATACAGAAAGTAAGTATTACATATGTAAGACAGATTGGAACTGTAGTAGGGAAAAGGTGTTCTCAGGGAGTAGCGGATACACTGCTAGTATTTGTAAAGATTTAAGATAAAGATTATCATCATGAATATTCTCAACTATGTATGTGTGGGAGGAACTCCGTATTTGGACCAATAGGCAACAACCGCTGCTCACATCATCCTCATAACCACAACAGTCAGCAATCAACATAAATCGAATTACTACGCTATTAAGGGACGTAATCCCGTAGGAAGTATCCCCTTGCATGGATAGTGTTCCGTGAGTTTCCTCGATTTCCCAAGTTGATACGTAAGGGGTGCCAACAGCTTTATAGTCACTTTAAGTGCTAGCACGCCTTCGTCTACCAACAAGTAGTTCCCTCCATCAAGTCCCCACGAGAGGCAAATATTGAGAGGTCGACTTCTCTCAACATCAAGATGTAGAGAATCTAACACATGGTCATAGAGATGAATATCATAATAGACTTTATCTTATTTTAATCTCATACTAGGGTTTCTCCATCTCCCCAAGAACTAATGATCTACTCAGACATGGAGGCAATCAACATCATGACAATGATAATGGAAACAATCATAGATGAATTGTACTTGTATAAATCCACAATGAGTATAGGAATTACAACAAGATCTAGACAAGATGTAGATGAGATGGTGGTGATGCAGCGGTGGATGATGAAGATCGATGCCTTAGCCTCCCAGATCTACACAGGGCGAAGATGGATCCCTTGTGGATGAGTTCCCCCTCCAGATGCCTTTCGGAGGTGAGGTTTCTGTGTTTTCTAGATGTTCTGTATGTCGTCTCCCCAAACCAATTGCACGGGGTGAAACTATTTGATGAGGCGGAGGCGGCACCAACTATACGGCCGGAACTATACGGGCGGAAGAGTTGCTCCCACCGTATAGTTGGTCGTTGGGCTCTCTGCCTCCCTTGTTCACTTCTGGTTTTCTTCTGGTATTATTAATATTTCCCAAATAAGCGATTTACGTTGTTTTTGACTCCTTTTCTCCATAGTACAACTGCTTCAATAATTGTATGCATTGGATCCATCATCTGTCCTGATCTTGGTGAAAACAGATATAAAATATGCGCGCGAGCGCCATAAAATACCAAAATCCTATATCTACAATGCAAAATAATAATGTAAAACATGATGCAAATATCCACTCATCAACTTCCCCAAGCTTAGACTCTTGCTCGTCCCGAGCAAGTTTTTAGCTTAATGGATGTGATCCTCATATTCATGAAGCTGAGTTGATAAAATAAATGAGGCAATTGCAGCATGTGTTTATCATGTACGATACAGAGGAATAAGTTCATGAATAGTACCTTACTCGAACCATCTGAATAGTATTGGAAGGCTTCCACACCTTAGTTATTAACAGTTCATAAAAGATGAATCTCAACATAATGTAAAAGTATCCGGTTCAACCAAATGAGTTAACGAGATAGTCCCAAGTGTTTTAGGATCAATGTATTCACTTGGGATTCAAAATCTCAGAAGTGTCTCTTTGTCATACTACAATACAATGGTATATGCATATTTGCTCTTTGCACATTCCCTCTTTTTTCTTCTTTCTTTTTCTTTTCTTTTGCATATATGCTCACACTTTTGTTTAAAGTGCTGTGCAAAAGGAGCTAGCCATATATTCCACCTTATGTAGGAATTCAAAGTTCAATGATCTCAATTATCAAATTCTAACTGTATATGAAGCACTCTTATGACTTGATATTCTACCACGACCTGTTCTCACTCTATTTGGATAACACTTTCATTTTCCTTGTTCAAGGTTTCTTTTTCAACTTAATTGTATAGATAATTTTTCTTTGTGAATCAAACCGTAGACTTACAACATATTGACCAAATTATCTTTATGTGTTCCATTAATACTAATGGTGTGGAAGACTCCTATTGCTATCATCAAGTGCAGGTAAAATCATACTCAAGCCTTTCATATATCAATAAAGCAAACACAAACTCAATATTGCTCCATATATAATAATAAACTCGGAATTTTATAAAACGGATCGACTATTCCTGAAGTGAATTCTAATGATGCAAACTTTATTTCTAGTTTTAACTAATGAAAGAATAATAATAAAAACTTATAAGATAGATTATATGGTCTTAAAGATCTCCCCAAGCTTGGAATCAAGCTAGGCGGGATCAAATAATCCCTTGCGATTATTTGATACCGTGATTGTTGTAGATCACTGAGGCACCATGGCATGTAACACCACGGTGCGTAGATTCTTGTTGGTCTCCTCCAGAGTAGTTATGCGGCTGTAGCACCCGCGCAGATCAGATTGCAGAGTGTCCACTCTATCTGCGAGCTTGGTCACCAATGGAAGGAGGTCTTCCTTCTTCTCCATCTCATTGAGATGGTGACGGACTTCGACGCGATGGAGGAGCTCCTGCTTTTGATATATCTCTAGTGCCCGCACGCGATCCTTCGTCCTGGGACAACTTCTTCTTCCTCATCCATAATTGATGGATCGGGGAAGTGGAAACCGTACCTCCACTCTTCTTGAGGCTTAACCTTCATACGAGCACCAATGGTTGGCTTCAAGAGTGGAACCTCCCCTTCCATGCTAGCACCTGCACCAATATTAGATAATTCCTTACTCTTGTGCGACCTTGGATCTGTGGTGATGAACTTGACTGTCTCCACACGGCCTTTTCCATGTGGCTTGCGATCTTCTCTCTCTTGTTGAGCTTTCTTCATCACCACACAATTGATCTTCGATGGATCATAGATGTCACGGCGGATGTAGACATCAACCACGTCATCATCGGAATCATTGTTGAAGTAGCTTGGCTCGGTGTACTCCTTGTACCTCGGGCTAAACCTCTCCACCTCCTCGTTATCATCCTCCATGGACGGGCTGCTGGAGCGGTCCCTGGAAGGAGCAATGAGCCCCATGGGTTTCCCACGGCCTAGGGCGGGATAGCGCATTGCTAGATTGGTCTCTGTAGATTGCGATTAGAGAGAGAGAGACAATGACAGTATATAAGGGGGCTCAGAGGTCGATAAAACTCACAAGAAACATCAAATTGTCGTCCAAAAAAAGAATCCAAACGAAACAGGGAAAGAAATCATGGATTTGAAGTGTCCTGCCGCGTAACGACCAACTATACGGGCGCGACCCGTATAGGTCTAGCCATATAGTTAGTTCTGGGCAGATATTTCTAAATATCTCGAGTCCAGGTCGATTAAATCACGACTTGGAACCGATAATAACGTTTTTTTGATGAATATAAAAGAAAGATCGAACAAAAAAGTGTCTGAGAGTTTAACAACCAACTATACGACCGAAATTTTTATTCTAGTCATATAGTTGCGACCGTATAGATTCAATCACCGAAAATCAAAAGTGTCTAGGAGTTTAATGACCAACTATACGGCCAAATTTTTTGTTGCGGTCGTATAGTTGCGACCGTATAGATACAGACACCAAAAAGCAAAACTACCTGAGAGTTTAATGTCCAAGTATACGGTCGGAATTTTTGCTCCGGTCGTATAGTTGCGACCGTATAGGTTCAGATATCGAAAACAATTTCACAAAGATGATACAGAGAGCTTAACGACCAACTATACGGTGGGATCCCCCTCTCCAATCGTCTAGCTCCGCCCGTATAGTTGGTAAAACCCCTCTAAAACTTTAGAAAAACACAAGGAATTTGAAGGCAGAATTTTCAAGAGTAAAAATTGTGAAAACAAATCACTTATTTGAGTAAGAACACTTACCTTACACTTACCACTTGCTTAATCGGAGATGAAAAGTTCCTCCCACAACAAGGACTCCTTCTCTTTCAGAGGAATTGACTTTAGTTCATTAGATAATTCCCGTAAACAAAAATCACCAGGACTAAAGTTGCTCTCAATAAGATTGGTGTCTTCCTGGGCAAATATGGACACTATATCTAACATCTTTATTTCCTGCCTTTGCATAATCTGCAACTCAAATTCTTGTAGTGAAAGAATCCAATGGATCAGTCTTGGGTTATGTTCTTTCCTCCCAAGGAGTTCTTTTAAGCCATCACGATCCGTGTGAACTCTCACCTTTGCATCAGCTATATAAGAATGAAATTTATTGCAAGAGAAAAATACAGCAAACAATTACTTTTCTTCCTTAGGGTAATTCTTTTGAGCATCATTGAGAGTTCTACTAGCATGATGTATAATATTAAATCTACAACCAATATGTTATCCAAGAGTTACTCCTACAACATCATCGCTAGCTTCACATATTAAGTCAAAGGTTGTATCCTAGATAGGTGGTTTAATGGTGGGAGCACGAGTTAAAGCATTTTTAAGTTTATCAAAGGCTTCAGGACACTTATCATAAAAATTAAATATCATACCCTTTTGCAAGAGGTTAGTCAAAGGTTTAGATATCCCAAAGAAATTTCTAATGAACCTTCTGTAAAAACCCACATGACCAAGAAAACTTCTTATACCTTTAATATCCCTAGGTCGCGACATTCTCTCTATTGCTTCAACCTTAGCTCTATCAACTTCAATTCCCTTACCTGATAACTTGTGTCCGAGGACTATACTTTCTTTGACCATAAAGTGACACTTCTCCCAGTTTAGAACAAGATTAGTTTCTTCACAACGCTGAAAAACTCTCTTGAGATTATCCAAGAAACTAGTAAATGAAGTTCCATAGATAGAAAAGTCATCCATAAATACTTGCATTATAAGTTCTATAAAATCAGCAAAAATAGCAGTCAGACATCGTTGAAAAGTAGTTGGAGCATTACATAGACCAAAAGGTATACGTCGGTAAGCATGTAAACCGTAAGGACTTATGAAAGTTGTTTTAAGTTGGTCATCCGGATGAACATCTATTTGAGAGAAACTAGAGTATCCGTCCAAGTAACAAAAATGAGTATGGTTTGCTAACCTTTCTAAAGTTTGATCTTTGAATGGTAATGGATAGTGATCTTTCCTAGTTTCTTTATTTAATTTCCTGAAATCTATGCACATCATGTGCCCAACAATAGTTCTAGTAGGTATTAGTTCATTGTTTTCATTAGGAACAACAGTAAAACCACCCTTCTTAGGGACACAATGAACAAGACTTACCCAATCACTCTCTTTAATAGGATAAATTATACCTACATCTAGTAGGCATACAATTTCTTTTCTTACCACTTCTTTCATTTCAGGCTTTAATCTTCTATTAAATCCCGCAACTAGTTTTGCACCTTCTTCCATGAATATTTGATGGACGGCTATCATGGGACTAATGCCCTTCAAGTCATCCATTGAGTACCCAAAGGCTTGGCGATGCTCCTTAGGTATCCTCATGAGTTCTTCTTCTACTTCTCCTGAAATTTTAGCACTAATAATAACAGGGAATTTATTGGTATCATCTAAAAACCTGTATTTAAGATTATCTAGTAGAGTCTTCAACTCTAGGGGTGGTAATTCCTCGTCCACTCTCTTTTCTGGCCCTTCAAAAGCCTCATCAGCTGGAGGTCCCAAAATAGGAAGTGAATCAAATTCATCTTCTAGTTTTTCTAGGGACTTGTCCTCCATAACTATTTCTTCATAATTTGGATCTTCATTTATTTCTTCTTCTTGATTACCAAAGAAAATATCCGCCATTTCCTCAATGGTTCTCTCTTCCTCTTCTTCTTGTATTTGTGGAGGTCTGTCTTTAAATTTGGAAAAATGGAATTTATTTTCCGTTCCCCAAGCTTAAGAGACACAATCTCCTTCTTGAAATTAACATAGGCACCTATATCACCCAAAATTTTTCTTCCAAATATAATAGGGCAAAGAGTCTCAGCTGGCATATCAACAACTACAAAATCGATAGGAAAGTTTTTGTTGCCAATTGTGATAGTTGCATTGTCAACTACTCCCATTGGAATTCTAAGGTTTTTATTGGCTAACATAATTGTTATATCAGTATTTTCAATTGTAGTCAGTTCTATTTCTTCTTTTATTTCTAGATAGAAATCATAAGATATAACATTAACTTCGGTGCCAAGATCACATAAACCGTAATGAGAGGTTTCTTTAAATATGCAGGGAAGAATAGGCTTACCTACATCTTTTACTTTTATTTTACCTTCAACTAATGCGGAAGTTTCTACATCAAGTTCAACTATGTTAAAGTGTGAGTACATAGCCATAATTGCTTCCTTGGTTACCTCTTCATCTTTGTTTTCTTTCAGGTGTTCCGTGACTCCTAGCATGCTTTCGTATTCCTTCTTTTCCTGTACTGCTTTGAACTATTCATATTCAAAAATATGCTTTTGTGCAGTGTTAGGGAAAGGTACTTCATATATTGGTTCTACGGAGGCAAGTGTTGCTTTATCTTATCTTTCCTTTTCTGGTTCGGGTGGTGGATCATACTTGACTGGACCCTCCTTTGGAGCTTTTATATGTTCTGTAAAAGCCTTAACAACTTGCAACACAAGATCTGAATCCAGATAAAGTTCTTTAGATAATTCTTTAACATGGCCTATTATATTCATGAATACAATCATGCTCTATTTCTACGCCTCCTTCACTTCCTAGACCAAAATTCCATGAAACTCTATGATCACGAATTCTATTAAGTAAATCCCAAGCTTTAGGTATAGGAAGATTCATAAAGGTTCCTTCCGCGAAAGAGCCTAGTTCAATTTTATTAGGTTCAATTAAACTGCCATAAAAGATATGTAGTAAATTCCATTCAGGCAAATCATGATGAGGACATAGTCGTAGTAAATTTTTAAATCTAATATAAGCTTTTACTAGTCCTTCATTAGAATGATTCTTCCAAGTCATTATAATACGCCTGATTCCAAAAGATTTTGATAGTGGATAATATTTTGATAGAAATTCATAGGCTAAATTATCCCAAGTAGTAGTGGCTTCAGGGGGTAGAGACCTATACCATGAGAGAGTTGTACTTGTCAAAGTTTGACTAAAAAGTTTAACCCTTACCTCATTAGCGGTATATCCCGTCAATAGAAAAGTGCCACATATATCTTTAAAACATGTAATATGCTCATATGGATCAGGATCTTCTTCATCTCTAGTAAATTGCTTCTTATGTAGAATACTAAGTAGTAGAGGATTTATTTCAAACCCCCTTGTCTTCTCATTGGAGTTGTCTCTTTTATAAATATCATAGGGCTTCCCAAAGTGGTTGAGTGGGTTAGCACTAGTCATATGCTCAAACTCCATCATGTTGGTGGAAACCTGTAACTCAAAACAAAATTTAGCAAGACAAAAATAAATAAACAAAAACTACCTTCAGCGCTTAGCTCCCCGGCAACGGCGCCAGAAAATAGCTTGATGACTGCAGGTGCACAGATCGGTTGTAGCTAGTTTTGAAATAAAGATATCGATCCCATAGGGAGCAGGAGTCTGAAGTCTAATAATTCTTAAAATAAATATTGCAATAGAAATGCTAGGTAAAGTTCTAAGTAACAAGATAAAATGCGAGTATTGTGTAAAAAGCTGTTTTTGGGTTTTGGGTATAAGAGCAATAATAAAGTAAAGCAAAATAACATAATACAGAAAGTAAGTATCGCGTATGCAAGAAAGATTGGAACTGCAGTAGGGAAAAGGCGTTCTCAGGGAGTAGCGGATACACCACTAGTATTTGTAAAGATTTAAGATAAAGATTATCATCATGAACATTCTCAACTATGTATGTGTGGGAGGAACTCCATATTTGGACGAATAGGCAAGAATCACTGCTCACATCATCCTCATAACCACAATAGTCAGCAATCAACATCAATCGAATTACTACGCTATTAAGGGACGTAATCCCGTAGGACGTATCCCATGGCATGGACAGTGTTTCGTGAGTTTCCTCGATTTCCCAAGTTGATACGTAAGGGGTGCCAACAACTTTACAGTCACTATAAGTGCTAGCGCGCCTCCGTCTACCAACAAGTAGTTCCCTCCATCAAGTCCCCACGAGAGGCAAATATTGAGAGGTCGACTTCTCTCAACATCAAAATGTAGAGAATCTAACACATGGTCACATCGGTGAATATCATAATAGACTTTATCTTATTTCAATCTCATACTAGGGTTTCTCCATCTCCCCAAGAACTAATGATCTACTCAGACATGGAGGCAATCAACATCATGGCAATGATAATAGAAACAATCATAGATGAATAGTACTTGTATAAATCCACAACGAGTATAGGAATTACAACAAGATCTAGACAAGAAGTAGATGGGATGGATGGAGATGGCGGTGATGCAGCGGTGGATGATGAAGATCGATGCCTTAGCCTCCCGAATCTATGCAGGGCGAAGATGGATCCCTTCTGGATGAGTTCCCCTTCCAGATGCCTTCCGGAGGTGCTGTTTCTGCAATTTCTAGTATTCTGTATGTTGTCTCCCCGAACCAATTGCACGGGGTGAAACTATTTGACGAGGAGGAGGCGGCGCCAACTATACGGCCGGAGCTATACGGGCGGAAGAGTTGCTCCCGCCGTATAGTTGGTCGTTGGGCTCTCTACCTCCCTTGTCCGCTTCTGGTTTTCTTCTGGTATTATTAATATTTTCCAAATAAGCGATTTACGTTGTTTTTGACTCTTTTTCGCCATAGTACAACTGCTTCAATAATTGTATCCATTAGATCCATCATCTGTCCTAATCCTGGTGAAAACAGACATAAAATGTGCGGGTGAGCGCCGTAAAATACTAAAATTCTACATCTACAATGCAAAATAATAATGTAAAACATGATGCAAATATGCACTCATCAGGTCCCTCAATAGAATGATTAACCACCAACATACCTATACATTGAAGACCACAGGTGAGTGATGTCTACGCACTTCTATTCTTGTAGACAGTTGTTGGGCCTCCAAGTGCAGAGGTTTGTAGAACAACAGCAAGTTTTCCCATAAGTGGATCACCCAAGGTGTATCGAACTCAGGGAGGAAGTGGTCAAAGGTATCCCCTCTCAAGCAACCCTGCAATCAAGATACAAGAAGCCTCTTGTGTCCCCAACACACCCAATACACTTGTCAGGTGTATAGGTGCACTAGTTCGGCGAAGAGATAGTGAAATAGATTGTCTAAGAATTAGATGTAATTGTTTATGATCTACCTTAGATCATTTTCTCATTGTAACATACTCATATATAATAAAAAAATTGCAGTGGGGATTTTTTCCCTACTGTTTCACCTCAAAAAAAGAGATAGTGAAATACAAGTGGTATAGATAAATATAAGTGGAAACGGTGATAGAAGATAGCTTGATGGCGTGGAAAAGACTAAAGTAAAACTAAAATAAAGATGGAAGCAAACAAGCATGTAACAGATCTAATTGCAAACGGTGTTTCAATACTAAGAAACAAGGCCTAGGGATCATACTTTCACTAGTGAACACTCTCATATAAATATATTCTCTTCATGATACTACTCTTAACTACTCTCCGGTTGGACACTCTAATCGATGGTAGGGCTATAACAGCACACCTCAAAGTTCATCTTTCCCATCTAGAAAACCCACACTGTCACCTTGAGCACTAGATGGTTCCAACAAACACCACAATTTCATAAAGACATCCAACTCCAAATATAACTCATAACAAGTATTTGCAATCTCTAGCCTAAGTGCCACCATGGTGTGCATGCTGTCAATTTCACACACATGGGGAGAGCAAAGATCTATTAAAGCACTTGAGTAGCAAGGTAGATCTATAGATTACAAGCTCATGATCTCAATAAGATCATGCATAGAGAGAGATGAACACATAGCTACCGGTAGAACCCTTAGCCTCGAGAGAGAACTACTCCCTCCTCATCATGGGAATCAACAATGGTGATGGATATGGCGGTGGAGATCGATGGAGATGGCTCCGGGGGCACTTCCCCGTCCCGGCAGGGTGCCGGAACAGAGACTTTCTGTCCCCCGAATCTCCCCTTCAGTGGCGGCGGCGCTGTGGAACTTTTTGTGGATTTTTGGTTGACGATCTAGGGTTTTGGTATTGGGAGGCTCTTATAGGCGAAGGAGGCAAGGTCGGTGGCCAGCCAGGGGGCCCACACCATGCCTTGGCGCGGCCTAGGCTGGCCCGCGCCAAGGGGTGGTGTGGCCACCCTGTGGCCCCCCTTCGTGTCTCCTTCTGGCTCCGTGAATCTTCCGGGAAAATATCAACTTTGGCTTTTGTCCGGTCCAATTCCGAGAATATTGATTTTCTGACTTTCCTGGAACCAAAAACAGGCAACTGGCACTTTGGCATGTTGTTAATAGGTTAGTCCAAGAAATCAAATGAAAAGTACTCCAAAGTGTGGACAAAACATAAGAAAGTAGATAAAACCAAGCATGTAACATCAAAAATTATAGATACATTTGCAATGTATCAACATCCCCAAGCTTAACTCCTGCTCGTCCTCGAGTAGGTAAGTGATAAAAAGAAAGAATAATTTTTGAGGTGACATGCACCATCATAAACTTGATCAAAGTATTTGTAAATCATGGATACCTGGGATCATAGTACTTCAATCATAACATGAAAGACAAAGTTCTAGCAATAGACAAAAAAACTATGTTGCAACATGAAAAGACACAAACAAAAGATTCATGAATAACAATGCTTTGCAAGCCGTTTGTTTGTTTCACATAAAGAAAACATAGCATAATAGCATTCAACTTGTCCCTCATAGAGTAGCAAATATAAATGCACAGGACACCTTCAAAGTTCATAAGAGTGACTAGATACAAATAGTTTAAAACAAGCAATATCAAAGCTATGCATCAATCAATAAGTTGCATAAAGATATAAGGTGGAGACTCAACATAAAAGTAAAAGAAAGGCCTTCATAGAAGGAAGTAGAGATTCAAGTTTCATAAAGAGCTTCCAAAATTTATGGTACTTATTAGCTTTCAGCTCTCATTGCCCCTATCATAAGCATCTTTAAGGTGATTAAGGTTAAAGTGACACAACTAAGAGGATATGCTTGACAAGTTATAAACCGAAATCTCATGCCCCTTACTTACGAAGACCGATCCTCATGCTACTCAACTTCAGTCACGAGTAAGCTCTTGTCATTGTAAGTATATGTGTATCATTAAGAACCGCCAACGGGGTACCCCTTGCACATGATACGGGAGCTTTTCCATAATCAAAATGACAAGGCAAGCAGACAATGAGCATCTCAGCGATCTTTTTATTTGCTATTTGCATAGGTTTTTATTGAGGATGCTTCATAGAGTGCTCATTATGGTGATGCTGCAAGTTTCCACCATGATTAGGTATGGCTTAGGCTAGCGACCCAGGAGTTTCTCTAACACACATACAAACTCCATGATCTTACAAGTTCCACTTTTATTTCACACCACCGGGATCCGTAAGCAAAAGAACGATATCAACGGGGTACAAAGTACAAGTGCAATGTTGAAAGCGTTCCCCCTGAAACATGGTTCTGCTAATTTCAACTTATAAAGCGCAAGCATATACGCAACAAAGAAGGACCCAATGGTTCAAGTTTATTAGATGCAAAAAGTAAAGTGTGCCATCAAGTTCGTGAGAGCTTTAATCACTAGTTTTCTGATAACAAGTTTAATTTGGAAGGTAAACAAAAGCATGAATATACTTGGAATAGCATAAGCTAGTAGGTAAGTATGGTGGACTCTTTGGAATAACTTGGTTTAGGGAGTTGGATGCAAGAGTGGAACTCATACTTGGTTGTGGAGGCTAGCAAAAGACTGGGAGCGACAAACTAAGAGAGCAATAATGGCCATAATCATGCAGAGCAACAAAACATCATTGATCAAAGCATAAAGTGATACTACAAGTTGAAAACTAAAGGATCATAAAGGCTATGGTGACTTGAGATAGTCATAACATGGTGTGAGCATGTGCCAAGTCAACCCAAATAAAGCATCAAAGGAGAATACCACTATACTATGCTTTAATATGCTAAAACAACGCATGATTCATCCAAGGCACATTAAGCAATCTCAATTGTTTATAACAATTCATGCTACAACAAATAATACTAAGCATAAAGCCAAAACAATATCAAGCATGGCATGACAAAGCATAGGCCACAGTCAAAAACGAGCTCTTTTTACCACATAAGTATGAACTTTCCAACTCTTTTCCAGACCAAACCAAACTATTTGCAAACCAATGTATGAAAGAGGGGGGTCCAACCAATTTATTCATCAAACTAAGCAAACCAAGCAAACGAAAAACCAAAACGAAAACTAAAAAGAAGACGCTCCAAGAACAACACAACTGTGCATGAAACAAAATGAAGCGTTTGGAAGGAACCTGGGATTTTTATTGATGAAGAAGGGGAATGCCTTGGGCATCCCCAAGCTTTGATGCTTGTACTTCTTGGATATTTCTTGGGGTGACACGTGTAGCATCCCCAATCTTGAGCTTTAGTCCATCCTTCATCTCATTACTCATTCCTTCTATACACCTAAAATTTTTCCTTCATATAAAACTTCACACAATCTTTCTTAGCAACATTAGTGCACTCAAGATAAATAAGTCTTAAGGTTCAGTTCTAACACCAAATAAACTTCCATTAGAATACTAGCTACTGTAGAACTTCCCTCAAAAAGCTCAGTTCCACAAAAGAACTCAAAAAGGAACCAACAAGAAGCAAATGCAAATAATGGCAGAAATCTGTCAAAACAGACCAGCAGGTAAAGACGAATTTTTTCGAAGACTTTCTGTTGCTCAAATCAAAAAGTGTTGAACTAACTAAAGTTAGATAACAACCTGATGCAGAAGCATAAAAATTCACGCCTCAAAAAGACGTTCAGAGATTTTACACGAATTTTTACGGTGCAGCACAAAAATCTGTTTTGGGACAACAACTTTCCCAATCATTACTTCTCTTTCATTAGAGGTTACTCTTGGCACAAAAAGCAAATAAAAAGGATAAGGAGCGGTTATTACTGAAGTAATAACTTCCAAGACTCATCTAAAACTTTTGGGTTATCTCCCAATAAGTACTTTTCTTTAACGCCTTTAAGTTAGGCATGATAGTTTGAGAAGATGCTCACATAAGAAATATGAATTGAAGTAAAAGAGAGCATCAAGAAGCAAATTCAAAACACGTTTAAGTCTAACCCACTTCCTATGCATAGGAATCTTGTAAAGAAACAAGTCATGAAAGCACAAAGCAACAAGCATAGGAAAGCAAAACAAGTGTAGCTTCAAAATTTTCAACATAAAGAGGGGAAACTTAATATTGTTGAGACACATAAAACCATGTTTCCCTCTCTCATAATAACTTTCAGTAGCATCATGAATAAAATTAAGAATATAACTACCACATAAAACATTCTTATCATGAGCCACATGCATACAAGAATTAATACTCTCCCTATAAGCATAGTCATTCTTATTAATTGTAGTGGGAGCAAATTCAACAAAATAGCTATCATTATTATTCTCATCACCATAATCATCAAATATAGGAGGCATATTATAATCATAATCATAATTAATTTTCTCCTTAATAGTAGGTGGACTGAAAATATCATATTCATCATTATAATCATCATATATTGGAGGTTTGGTATCATCATAAGCAATAGAATAGCTATCTTCCAAAGCTGGGGAACTAAAAAGATCATTTTCATAAAAACTAGCTTCCCCAAGCTTAGAATTTTCCATAGCATTAGCAATAATGGTGTCCAAAGAATTCATAGTAACAACATTGCTATTAGCATGCAAATAAAGTTTCATAGGTTTTTTAATTTTCTCTTCAAACACTTCATGTCCTAACTCAAGATAAATACTATAAAGCTCTCTAATTTTGTTGTTGTTTTCCATTAAGCCTAACTAGTGAAAACAAGAAACAAAAAGACAAAATTGCAGAATCTAAAGGAAATAACTTCGAGCACTCACACTAGAGGATGTGAGTACCTTTTACCTTACCTCCCCGGCAACGGCGCCAGAAAAAAGGCGTTTACCGTGGGAGGTTCTTATTATTTAATCCTCCAAAACAAAAACTAAAAAGAATACGCTCCAAGAACAACACAACTGTGCATGAAACAAAATGAAGCGTTTGAAAGGAACCTGGGATTTTTATTGATGAAGAAGGGGAATGCCTTGGGCATCCCCAAGCTTTGACGCTTGTACTTCTTGGATATTTCTTGGGGTGACACGCGTGGCATCCCCAAGATTGAGCTTTAGTCCATCCTTCATCTCATTACTCATTCCTTTCATACACCTGAAATTTTTCCTTCATACAAAACTTCACACAATCTTTATTAGCAACATTAGTGCACTCAAGATAAATAAGTCTTAAGGTTCAGTTCTAACACCAAATAAACTTCAATTAAAACACTAGCTACTGTAGCACTTCCCTCAAAAAGCTCAATTCCATAAAAGAACTCAAAAAGGAACCAACAAGAAGCAAATGCAAATAATGGCAGAAATCTGTCAAAACAGACCAGCAGGTAAAGACGAATTTTTTCGAAGACTTTCTGTTCCTCAAATCAAAAAGTGTTGAACTAACGAAAGTTAGATAACAACCTGAGGCAGAAGCATAAAAATTCACGCCTCAAAAAGACGTTCAGAGATTTTACACGAATTTTTACGGTGCAGCACAAAAATCTGTTCTGGGACAACAACTTTCCCAATCATTACTTCTCTCTCATTAGAGGTTACTCTTGGTACAAAAACAAATAAAAAGGATAAGGAGCGGTTATTACTGACTCATCTAAAACTTTTGGGTTATCTCTCAATAAGTACTTTTCTTTAACGCCTTTAAGTTAGGCATGATAGTTTGAGAAGATGCTCACATAAGAAATATGAATTGAAGTAAAAGAGAGCATCAAGAAGCAAATTCAAAACACGTTTAAGTCTAACCCGCTTCCTATGCATAGGAATCTTGTAAAGAAACAAGTCATGAAAGCACAAAGCAACAAGCATAGGAAAGCAAAACAAGTGTAGCTTCAAAATTTTCAACATAAAGAGGGAAAACTTAATATTGCTGAGACACATAAAACCATGTTTCCCTCTCTCATAATAACTTTCAGTAGCATCATGAATAAAATTAATAATATAACTATCACATAAAACATTCTTATCATGAGCCACATGCATACAAAAATTAATACTCTCCCTATAAGCATAGTCATTCTTATTAATTGTAGTGGGAGAAAATTCAACAAAATAGCTATCATTATTATTCTCATCACCATAATCATCAAATATAGGAGGCATATTTTAATCATAATCATAATTAATTTTCTCCTTAATAGTAGGTGGACTGAAAATATCATATTCATCATTATAATCATCATATATTGGGGGTTTGTTATCATCATAAGCAATAGAATAGCTATTTTTCCAAAGCTGGGGAACTAAAAAGATTATTTTCATAAAAACTAGCTTCCCCAAGCTTAGACTTTTCCATAGCATTAGCAATAATGGTGTCCAAAGAATTCATACTAACAACATTGCTATTAGCATGCAAATAAAGTTCCATAGGTCTTTTAATTTTCTCTTCAAACACTTCATGTCCTAACTCAAGATAAATACTATAAAGCTCTCTAATTTTTTTTGTTGTTTTCCATTAAGCCTAACTAGTGAAAACAAGAAACAAAAAGACAAAATTGCAGAATCTAAAGGAAATAACTTTGAGCACTCACACTGGAGGATGTGAGTACCTTTTACCTTACCTCCCCCGCAACGACGATAGAAAATAGGCGTTTGCCGTGGGAGGTTCTTCTTCTTTAATCCTCCGGTGTGAATACCTTTTACCTTACCTCCCCGGCAACTGCGCCAGAAAATCGCTTGATGTCTACGCACTTCTATTCTTGTAGACAGTTGTTGGGCCTCCAAGTGCAGAGGTTTGTAGAACAGCAGCAAGTTTTCCCTTAAGTGGATCACCCAAGGTTTATCGAACTCAGGGAGGAAGTGGTCAAAGGTATCCCCTCTCAAGATACAAGAAGCCTCTTGTGTCCCCAACACACCCAATACACTTGTCAGGTGTATAGGTGCACTAGTTCGGCGAAGAGATAGTGAAATACAAGTGGTATAGATAAATATAAGTGGAAACGGTGATAGAAGATAGCTTGATGGCGTGGAAAAGACTAAAGAAAAACTGAAATAAAGATGGAAGCAAACAAGCATGTAACATATCTAATTGCAAATGGTGTTTCAATGCTAAGAAACAAGGCCTAGGGATCATACTTTCACTAGTGAACACTCTCATATAAATATATTCTCTTCATGATACTACTCTTAACTACTCTCCGGTTGGACACTCTAATCGATGGTAGGGCTATAACAGCACACCTCAAAGTTCATCTTTCCCATCTAGAAAACCCCACACTGTCACCTTGAGCACAAGATGGTTCCAACAAACACCACAATTTCATAAAGACATCCAACTCCAAATATAACTCATAACAAGTATTTGCAATCTCTAGCCTAAGTGCCACCATGGTGTGCACGTTGTCACTTTCACACACATAGGGAGAGCAGAGATCTATTAAAGCACATGAGTAGCAAGGTAGATCTATAGATTACAAGCTCATGATCTCAATAAGATCATGCATAGAGAGAGATGAACACATAGCTACCGGTAGAACCCTTAGCCTTGAGAGAGAACTACTCCATCCTCATCATGGGAATCAACAATGGTGATGGAGATGGCGGTGGAGATCGATGGAGATGGCTCCGGGGGCACTTCCCCGTCCCGGGAGGATGCCGGAACAGAGACTTTCTGTCCCCCGAATCTCCCCTTCGGTGGCGGCGGCGCTGTGGAACTTTTTGTAGATTTTTGGTTGACGATTTAGGGTTTTGGTATCGGGAGGCTCTTATAGGCTAAGGAGGCAAGGTCGGTGGCCGGCCAGGGGGCCCACACCATGCCCTGGCGTGACACAGGCTTGCCAGCTTAAGGTGGTGTGGCCACCACATGCCCCCTTCATGTCTCCTTCTCCTTAAAGCGTGAATCTTCTTAGGGAAAATATCAACTTTGGCTTTTGTCCGGTCCAATTCCGAGAATATTGATTTTCTGACTTTCCTGGAACCAAAAACAGCAGAAAACAGGCAACTGGCACTATGGCATCTTGTTAATAGGTTAGTCCAAGAAATCAAATGAAAAGTACTCCAAAGTGTGGACAAAACATAAGAAAGTAGATAAAACCAAACATGGAACATCAAAAATTATATATACATTTGCAATGTATCAGTGAGCTTCGCCCACACCTATGCCGAGGCTGCCCATGCCACGCAACAAGATGCTAATGACAACCCTAGTGATGCTCGTCTCCACCATCCACGCTGCTCACCGATTTCACCATCTGACCAACCTCATAGCAATGAAAACATAAAATGTTTAAATACACACATAAACAAGAGCTAGCAACTCGTGAAACCGCAGAAATTTAGAACATAAGCTTCTGATATTGAAAGAATCGACGATGCAAGAAATTGCCAACAAATTTCGATGATATAAGTGAAGACATGTACAACTGAATCCTGAATTCAGTTAATTGATAAGTTTCTATTGAAGGTTCAAAAGTTAAGAGAACTTAAAGAAACTACTTTGGTGTTTCTTTAAGAGTAAATAAACTGAACATAATTTCCAACCAAAGATCTCCTTTGGCAAAAACTGAATCATTAATAAGGTGACATGATCTCCACAAGAGCAAAAGATTTTTTTCACCTGGTGATTAGTATAGTTCAACAGGTTTAGAAGCTAGTCAGATCCTATGAGCAAAATATTTTTTCACCTGGTGATCAGTACAGTTCAACAGGTTCAGAAGCTAGTCAGATCCTATGAGCGCAAATTCATCTTAAGAATAAGTAGTCAAGTGTATATATATACTCTATGACATTAGCTACCAACTCTAATTTAAGAGAAAATTTTGTAAAAATTATCGGGTACCAAATTAGTTGTTGCTCTAGTTTAAGAGAAGATTTTTGAAACTCTATGCTACCCCTCAACTTCTCTTTCTCAAAACTTCCATATTTCTGCATTCACTCTATGTGCACCGATCATTGCCTTCCTACTTTCTTGAGATCCTATGAACGTCGACTGATGCTTCACTTTTTATGGTCAATGCCTCACCGGTTTTAATGTTGTTGTCGTAATTATGTTATTATTTTCTCTGTTTTCATATACAAGAAATTCTCCCAACTCTTTGTTCACATATTTTTTGTATAACACCATGGAAATACTTTAGAAATACATAATTCACCAAGAAATGGCCTCAAATTCAGAGATAATGAAGAAGTAATTCTGTAAGTTGCTTTAGTAATACTTGAATTGCTTCATAGGCAAATATTGCATTGGTGAAAACATGCTGAGCATAGACAAAAAAATAGAAATATGATCAGTACACAGCTAGCTAACAACCAGCTTCATCAGGTCGAGACGACATAATGGAGCACAAATCCGTTGCACACATCCAGAATGCACACATGAAGAGAGAAGAGACACATGACTATACATGAAACATGGGTTAGAATAGAGATGACCATGGCACGTTTCAAGCATTATCAATAAAAAATCAGAACATGAACCACCACCATACCGTACGTCAGAGACGGCCACCACCGGTGTGCTCCACTTCTCCGGTCGCCGCGAAACGAACTACATCAGGTTCCGAGACTGTCCGCCGCTCAACACGTTGTGAAAGCCACCCATAGCGCCGCCTGAAGCCACCAGTCGGCTGGCTGTCTGACACCGAGGCAACCTATTGCAAAGTTAACTGAATGTGTCATCGATTTAGCCCACCAACCCCCCCGCCTTTGACCTCTCGTCTAACGACCGTGGCCATCCACCACCCACCAAGCCTTGATCCCCCGAAGTCCACAATTCCCATCGATGCCATAGCCGCTCGCCACCACAAATCATATCCCAATCGCCAAAATCCACAGCTCCATCGGCCGCCGGCGACAACCAGCTGGCGACGGAGAAGGCAGAGACGCGGGATCGAGCGCTTGCAACTAGAGGGGGTGAGAGGAGGAGGACGATGTGTCCATGTGGGATGTAGCGGCGAATCGGGATTATTCTCGTTGGTCGGTTTGACCACGGAACCCCCTTACCTGGAGCGCATCGCCACGAACACACAAGCGCAGGCATTTTCATCAAAGAAAAAAGCAGGCAAAACGCTGACATCACACTGACAAATGGCCCCCATGCAACATGAAACGATCCAACCAGCAAGCGACACGTCCCGAGCAGCCACAGGCAGCCAAAACTAGGGAGCTTAGAGCTTTTAGAGATTCCTAGATGATACTTTCCCGTGCAAATGGAACCTCCACCAATCCACAAATCTTTCCATGGTTCCATTTGCTCGCCATACTAGGTTAACACCACTCGGATCGATAATTATAAAGTCATATTATTAAGAAAATAGCATTTTCTTCCATCCTTTTTGAAATACAGGTGATGATAACAACAATTTGCAAATACTTGATAGAAAATAATAAAAGGACATGAGCAAGTATGAACTTGCCTTTGTGGTTACAAGATTATGCAATCACGGTCTTCGAGACAATATAAAATCCAACATCTAAAAACAATATCATAGGTCCGGTAAGGACTAATGTTTAAAGAAGCAAGATGATGTGATGCATAAGTAATGCCATGTATTTTGTAAAACTCCGAAGTGAACCCCAATGCTTTAGTATGAGTTTCATTTTGCGTGATTTCTTTTAAAGTTGAGTTCTACACATATACACCTCATTGGTTCTACGACATTAAGCTTTATATCATAGAGTTCATAAGTAGGAAATTGTTTTAAGTTATATCTTGTACTTGGTTGGACAGTATGTAAAGGTTCCTATGGTTATTATGTAGGTATTTGCATAACTCTAAGGACCTGGAATAGATACTTCTATTATAGCAATACATGACTGAGATTAACTAAAAGTAAGATATAAACTTTAGATATAGTTTACTTATAGTACTACCAAGTTCTAAGGACTTACAATGCATGGTTAAAGATGTGTAAGCATCAACTCTCAAAGTGAGTGAATGATGTGATACAGTTGACTCGTAGGTCATTGACTTATACTAGATATATGATTTGGGAAGGAATACTAATTAATTAAGTATAATCACTTAAGTTCTATCTTAAAATATGGATATAGTCTTAGGGATAGGGTATATGGATATTTTCCTTTAAGAGGCTGATTTCACTAAGTGATAACAACTCAGTGGAGTTAAAAGAGTGAGAATGGCTAATGGTGACTTGGTTTGGTATCATACTCCTTAGGGTACACTATCGGATAAACCACTAACAAGACATGGTGATCTTATGTATATGAGTTAAATTAATATCTTAAGATGAATTGTCTACCTAAGCAAAGCAATCAACACACAAAGGTCTTACAAACAAATGTTGACATGCTCATGCATGTGAAGTCAAATAAGCTAGTTTGATTTGAGTAAATGCAGTTGTATGAGTTTAAAGGTGTTTGGAATTTTAGTTCTTCATATGCGAGTGCAAAATCCTAATTTTGATTAAGAAATATTTTAGGTTTATAGCATTTTCTATTTAATTTGGTTTAAGGAATTTTGTATAAGGTATTCAATTTCTGTTAGAAATCTTAATAATGAGCAGAAAATGATTTAGAAATGTTATATACTTAAAAAAAATTACCTGATTTGTATTTTGAAATAGGTTCTAATATTAATTTTCTAAATCTAGACAGCTCACACCTACACGGGACACATAGATTGATTATTGGGCTAGAGTTATAGTTAGTTTAATGTTAATTAAGCTAGTTAGTACACACGTATACAAATTAGCCAAATAAATTGGGCCAGCCCAATGGAACCACGTTCCATTTTGGTTCCATGTACACGAGAACGTACGAGTCGAGAACAGGTATACGCACGCACGATTCTCATCTTTTGTTGATAGCCTCTGTCGTTCCCCTTTCTACTCCTCACGCGCACGGAGTGCCCCGCCGCCGCCTGCGCTATCCTTGCCGTTGCCGGCCACCTATCGCGCCACCGCTCGCCGGCGCTGCCTCGCCAACTCCTCCTCTTCCTTTTCCACCGCTGATTCGGCTCGACCTCGCTCTCGTGCGCGCCCGGCCGAAACCCTAGCCCCTGCCTTGGTCTCGGCCGCCGGATCGGCACCTGCGCCCTAGCGCCTCCTCGTCGGGCATGACCTCCACCACGAGCTCCTGCTGTCCCTCCTCCATCTGCCTCGACCGCCTCCTCTCCGATGGTGTGGCTGCTGCTGCGCCCAGGATTGGCCATGGCCTCCTGCAGCTTGATACAGTTGTAGGCTATGGCTTGTCCCTCTACTCTGCTTCGACTACGACATCTGCAATAACCTCTTCGGCTACATCTACGGCTCAGGTATGACCCTTCTGTGACTGGCCTTCGAGCCGATGAATTGTTCTAGGTTTAGGATTATGGTGTGTGGGTGAATTCCTGGACATGAACTAGGTTGTGATGCTAGCCGGATGTGTATTTAGGTGATTGACAAATTTGTTTAAGATTGGTGGTGTTGTAGTGATCTCCGGTTCATCACACTTTGATGAGTAAAGGACTATGATTTGTTGTTTTCATCTGGGGGTCAAGTGTATATGGTTTGCTGCCATGCTAGATGGGAAAATTGTAATCTCTTCTTAGTAGTCTGGCTTAGTTTTAGTGGTGACTAGGAGTAAAACTTGTATGGACGGCTGTCCTACGTGGTTTAGAAATCTGATAAATGATTCACAGATGCTCTTGTAAGATATGGTCTAAAATTATTTTGGTTATATGCATCTACACGAATATGTATCAAATAAGGTGTATGTGAGTTATTAAGAGTGAGCATAGAAGATTTAAGCACACTAGAACATGTGGTTATTCATTTAAATGCTTGCATATATACCAAGACATATATGTTCCACACAAATACCTCTCAGATCAAGCGTATGTGAAATGCATAGGTGGGCATAGATCTTGCGTTCCCAATGATTAGAAATAGATTTCTCAATATATATGCATGCTACAAGAGAAGTGTAAGCATGCTAGATTGCTAGGAATGATTTCTATGGATCTTATGTGGTGTCCTGGATCTTCATATGATCATCAAGATGTATGGATCTTGGTCTACAGTAAGTATAGACTTTTCTTAATAATTACATGTGTTCTTGGTGTGCTTGTGTGATCTAGAGAACATCTCTGGACATAGTATAGCTGTTGTCTAGATCTGCTTGGACAGCTAGCAAAACTTATTCCTCACACCTCTGACCTATACTCTCAACTGAAACTAATTAAGGACAAATCCATGCTAGTATCAAGTGCTTCATATCTTGGCTTGCATGTGAGCTTGGAAGCATGTTGTTCAGAAGACACAATAGCTTAATATACTCCCTTCATCATATTCATATGATGTTTGATTATAGAATGATTATTGTAGATTTGCTACTGGATATCAAATGATTCTTATCCAAATTGGCTTAGGAAAATGATTTGAAATAGTTTCCTTTGCTTGCAGATGTGTTCATAATCTGTTAACTTGGTGAGGCTCAAGTTTAGTGAAGAGATTAGTAGCTCTGCTACTAGGTTGACTATTGTGGTGCCTTTATTTAGAGTGTGCATAGTAGGATTCCTTAATAGCATGAGTTGTTGCTTTGTTCTAGCCAATGATGCTAAGACTGAGGCCAAACACTGTATAAGAACAGATACTATAAGTGTGGCTCTCTAAATTTCTCTGTGATGAGACTAGCATACCATGTGTATGCCAATCTGAGAGTTTCCCCAAATAACTCTACTTTCTGAATTAGTGAGTACATAAATAATTCTCTAAACTTTTTAGAACCCAACCTGTCGTTGGAGAGTAGCACACTGTTGATGTGTGGTTGTGTTGGTTTCTTGCTGCAGAACTTGATGAGTTCTTGCTTGTGCTGGCATGTTTCCCCTGATAACTGATCTGCTCCAAATAACTTAATTTGCTCCTGGTCTCTTGAGTTACCTCTAGGATCCTGCTATAGAGGTTTGCCTTCTCCTAGCTCCTGTATTTGACTTGTCCTGGATCTACTCCTGGAGCTCCTCCAATGATCCTGATGACTAGGGATATTTTTTTGGTATTATTTTCATGGTGTTCTAGTGGATGTTGCTGGATAGCAGCTTGTGCTCTCATGAGGAGTTCTTGTCTTGAATCTGGTTAAAATCAGTGGGATCTTGTGGTGTTTTTTGAGATGGTTGTGAAAGGGTTTCTTGGCTGTGTGGAGAGAGTGGAGTAGCTAGATGAAGCTGCTACGGCTGTGCTTCCTTTTATGAGCTTGCTGGGGTTGTTGCTGTATTGACAACACATCTATTTGCATGGATGTGTATGCTGTTTACAACTAGGCCCCACTGGGTGCAAGTTCCCACATGTGGGAAACTTGGTGCTGTGGATGTGCTTCAGCTGTTTTGATATTATATTGGCTTGGCCTTTATTCTTATGATGCCAAGGGCTAATCTGCCCCTTCCTAGCCTGACATAGGTAGGGTTACTCGGGTGCCTATGATTCGCTATCCTGGCTATATAAAAGGCTTACGGCCCATGAAGAGTCAAGATGTGTAACACCCTCGAATCAACCCTATGCAGATTTTAGCGCTTCCAGCCAAACCCGCATAGAAACGATTCAAGGACGCCCACCAGGCACTTGCGTGCGGGTGGAAAACGAAGTAATATCATTACACAATAGTTCACGATGGAACCCACAGAACATATATATACAACAACGACTCTAGGAGTCAAGAATACAGATATACAGTACAAAGATCTAAATCACCTTGAAAACGATATAACGTCTGAGTACGGACAAGATGCAAATGGGGCTAAGAGCCCTGAAGAATAACCAATGGCGTCCATAACCCTGCCCATGCCAAGCCGGAAGGGTAACCCTGCTAACGACGTCGATCTCATACCTGCTAAAACAAAAGGGGTGCCGACAAAGGGCAAAGGAAAAAGGGCGGTCGATCGAGGCCGACACGGCGAGTCTAGAATTCGGCGGCTCTCGCCTACATAGGTATGGTGGACTGAAGCGGTAGCGAAGCATGCACTAAACAACCTATAGAGACTCGATACAACTGCCGGCTATAAGAGAGGGATAAGAAAGACCTATTCGGATCCAACCTGATTCTAACATCAATCATACCCTTCCTGGTATTTCCCCCTCGAGACCAAACGAGGAAGTCAAACCGAGAAACTCACACAGTTGGCAGTTTTATTCATTCCGTTATAGTTGTAACACTTACTAGTCAGATATAGATAGCATGGGTTCGATCCCGCGGGGTGGCTTGGCGGTGTCAGTCACGTCGGGTTGACCATGCCTGGTGGTCATGGCGGGTGTGCCCGTGTAGCGTGCGTTGTGTTCAGACTTGTCGCCAACTTGTCATTGCTGACTATTATGCGCGGTAATGGCGTCGTGTGTAGGGTAGGTTTAGCTAGGGTTAGGTTGGATTAGGGCTAGGTTTTATCTAGTCTGGGTCGGGCTAGTGGGTAATAGGTGGCCTAGCGTAAATAGCTGGACTGCCTCCCCACCAAACATTTATTGAAACGTTTTTTTGGCTTTATTTTAATAGAAGATTTTATAAATAGTTTTAGACAAATAAAGATCCGGAATAGACAGGGGTTTTGATTTGAGTTAAAGACGAGGATATTGAGAAAACAAAGATAGGCTTTTGGAAAATAGTTTTAGGCGAAAATATGCATGATGACATGACGATGCTCAAATGCAATGTGGCATGACGACATGAGCATGCGGTCATGATGCACAAAATAAAAACAACACGCGATTTTCTAGTAGTGATTTTACCGGGGTGCTATAAGATGATGGCCCAAAGGAGCAACCGACAAAGGCTTTAGTTGTATTAGGAAAGAGGACAAAGGACCGATATCGTGTTGGTATTGTAATTACGCATATGTAACCTATCCGCATACAACTTTGAGACCCGATCTATTATATATAGGACGGGAGAAACCTAGGCAAAGGTACTGAAAAATCCCCAAGCGATCTGTAATAGTGTGATTCACCAAATATTCAGGTGACTTTGACTCCATTGTTCTCCTGATATCCGACAAAATCCCCAGTGTTCTTTTTTCCGCAAAACCCTAAGTCCTCCATGAACATTGCCGAGGTCACTCCTCGTCAATTGGCGCCGCCTGTGGGAAACCTGAACGCTGGAACCATGGATTTGGCGGACCTCTTTTTTCCAAGCAGTAACCCAACAAAACCGGATCCACGCCCGCCCACCCTAGTGTTAGTACCCGTCGACTTCAATGGCCGATCCAATTTAATCATCGGAAGCTTCCACTTCCAAGTAGAAGACCCCCAAGAATCACACCCCCTGGCCTTGATTACATCAGAACCGTCCGTAGAAAAGACTGCGCCTACGGCGGTACCAACATCATTTGTCGGATCCTCCATAGAAGTCACGACGCAGATCGAAGTAGCCGAAGAAAACAAGCAAGATGAGACGGATCTGGGGGACCTTGATGGTCTTTACGACAATCTCTCCTTTAGATCAGACTCCCAACTAACTCCACCACGTGGAACGACCCCAACAAACTCTGAACCCGAGGAAAGCGACGAAAGCATCAACCTCGGGATAAGGATGGCAGAAGACATATGACGACGTTACCAACCCATGCATGACACGCCACCAAGTGTGCGTGATCAACGGGAATAGCTCGACACCGCGTGATTCTAACGGTAACCCTATCTTCGACCCCAGTGATATTTTATCGGATGACAATGCAGGAAATCACAACAACGAAGGGAACCACGGAAACGGAGGAGAAACAGCGGATAACCGCATAGTCCAAGGAGGAGGAGCATAACCAAACGGAGAAGAGAGGCAAACTCTTCGGCTACCGGCGATGGCATGGCAAAAGGCTAGGGAAGCAATTTCGGGTGCAGTTCCAATGACAGCCGATGTCTCACATGAAGATTTATTAGCATATCAATATTTGCTTCACCACAAGAAGAGAGACCTACTAAGGATGCAAAGGCAACTCGACGAAAGAAAGAGGTTAGCCGATGAATCCAGCTTACGACGGGCACACCTAAGCTCTACCCGAAGATTCGGGAGCGTAACAGGAGGAGCACCGCCAAGAAGGGGAACATCTCGATTACAGAAAATCCCCGAAGCAGAAAGAAGCGAACTGATCCAAGACCTTGATCTATCGTTTATGTCAATAGATCAAGCAGGAAACATCAAGGCAAAAACTGCTCAAGCAGCAATTGTGGCCGCACAGACATATCTGATCACAACTCAACTTGCACCCGACGATCCTCGTGCAGCTCTCCACTGCTCCGCCCTGATGAACCTCGGCATGGTAGGAGCATCTCTCGCACAAGCAGAACATGGAATCACGCATCAACCCGACAGATCCCCACGTCGTCGCAGCAGCCCTCGGCAAGCGGGTCACACCCGGTGATCTCGGTTGCCACATCGGGCACATCTCTCAGGACCGGAGCCATGAAGCAACACAAGAGGCGACAATACGCAATATAGGAACGATGAGGTAAGAGACGAAAACCGCAACCGAAGTTATCATGACGGCGACAATGAAGACGACTACGAGTTATGCGGAGCCAGCTGCTTCACTCAGTGTAACACAAGGACTTTAAACTTCCACACGACTGCCAAAAGTACGATGGACTTCAGGAGCCCGAAGCTTTGCTAGCATATTATTTGGCCACTGTCAAGTTACAGGGCGGCTCCACAGCCACCGCAATGCAAAGTTTACAATTGCACCTTACCGGCGCTGCAAGGTCATGGCTCAGACAGCTACCCGAAGATTCCATTCGTAGTTGGAACAATCTCGAACATAAGTTCATCCGACACTTTCAGTCCACATTCAAACGACCCGTGTCTTTAGAGCAGTTGCGGGCGTGCAAACAGAAGCCTGGAGAGTCAATAAGAGCATTCATCTAGCGATGGAACATCATCAAAAATTCAGCCGAATCCATATCCGACAAAAGAGCCATCGATGCCTTCAATGACGGCCTCCGTCGCTGAGAATTCATAGAAGAACTAGGGTGAGTCAAACCCAAGACAATTTCATAGTTAATGGACATAGCAAATCGCTAGGCTGATGGAGAGGACGCACTACATAACAAACGAACACGTTCACCCGAAGAAGATAGGGATAAACGCGACAATGATATGAGATAAAGAAACAACGACGGAAACACGGGACCAAGTTACGTCGCAGCCAGTTTTTCGAGTGAAGGCACAACAGGAACGACGACTACAACAACGGGTACGGTCGTAACAAGGACGAAGTTGGAGGAAGCAAATCAACGCAATGATATCAACCAAGAGCTCGGGACCCACCCATGTCCGCAATGCAGATACTAGAAGGACCCTGTAATATGCACTTTTATGTCGACTCAGCGGGAAAAAGACAATCCAATCACGTCATGAAAGACTGCCGAATGTTCTTAAAGATGCAAGAGCTATGCAATGTAAAGGCGACCGAAGCAGCAAAACGAGGATACACATCCACGCCTGGCACATTAGCCATCGGCGCACCACCACTGCCCGCAGGGCAACAACAAAACACAACTGATCAAGGCAACGAATACCCTAGGTCAAAGGGGGCAATGTCAATGATTCAAAAAGGGCATCCATCCAATAGAATCCATAAGCTAATCACAAGACAAGTCAAGATGGCAGAAATGGCTCCACCAGCCACACCCGAGTATCTCCATTGGTCAGAACAGGAAATCACATTCTGTAGAGCCGATCACCCGTTTCGAGTACCACGACCGGGTCACTCAGCCTTGATAGTTGAAGCACAAATTGGCGGGTTCGACATGAGCAAGGTCTTCATGGACGCAGGAAGCAGCATAAACTTGATTTATACCAAAACACTAAGGGCAATAAACTATCCCTTGGTAAATTTGGCACCAACAGAAACATCCTTTCACGATCCAAAGTACCAGGTAAAGCCGAAATTCCTTGACGTAAAATTTTCCTTGACGTCGTTTTTGGATCCAAAGAAAATTTCAGGCGAGAAAAACTCGAGTTCGAGGTCATGGACTGGCCATCACGGTATCACACGATCCTGGGACGACCAGCTTTCGCACGATTCATGGCAGTCCCGCACTATGCGTACTTAGTCATGAAGATGCCAACACCAAAGGGAATCATAATTGTAAAAGGAAGCTTCACACGTTTCGACAATTGCGATCGGGCGTTTAATAAAATTTCTGAATCTTTTGGGATGGCAACCGAGTTCGAGCAGCTCAAAATGTTAGCAACCGTAGAACCTCTAGTAGTATTGCGTGTCAATCCCGATCAGGCCTTCGACACTACGAAAGACACAAAAGAAGTACAGATCCATCCTACCGACCCGAAGAAGACGCCATTTGTGGCTTCCAATCTTGGTCCCGCATAGGAAAGCACGCTCATCGAGTTCCTGCGCGAGCATTGGGAAATCTTCGCATGACTGCCTTTTGGTATACCGAGAATTCTCAGGGAACTCGCTGAGCACGCATTAAACTTGGATCCAAAAGCGAAACCGGTAAAACAGTCGCTTCGTCATTTCGTAGAGCCAAAGCGCAAAGCTATTGGAAAAGAACTACATCGCCTTACTGATGCTAACTTTATAAAGGAACTGAAGAAAACAGAGTGGGTCGCAAATCCAGTATGTGTCGCAAAGAAAAATAGCAAAGAGCTATGGATGTGCATTGACTTCACCGCACTAAATAAACATTGTCGAAAGGATCATTTTCCACTGCCACGAATCGATCAAATAATCGATGCAACCGCGGGATGCGAACGTCTTTCCTTTTTGGATGCATATTTAGGATACCACCAGATCCGTATGAAGGAAGAAGATTAGGAAAAACAACGTTTATTACGCCTTATGGTGTATTCTATTACACAATAATGCCCTTTGGCCTCAAGAACGACAGAGCAACATATCAGCGGATGATGCAGAATTGCCTGGGAAGCCAAATTGGCACAACCGTACAAGTATGTATTGACGATGTTATAGTTACAACGAAGCAAGGATCTTCACTTATCAAGGATCTCGAGGAAACATTTAAACTTGACAAGTTTTGCATCAAAATAAACCCGACGAAGTGTTCCTTTGGATTCCCAGCAGGGCAACTCCTCGGATATCTGGTATCAGCAAGAGGAATCGAGGCCAATCCTGAGAAAATACAGGCAATTTTGACAATGAAAAACCAACGAATCTATGAGGTGTACAACAGCTGGCTGGGCGAGTGGCAGCGCTCAGCCGTTTCATTGCTCGATTAGGAGAAAACGCACTATCATTTTACGCTCTCATGAGGAAGTCAGATAAGTTTGAATGGACCGAAAAAGCTTAGCGTGCCTTTGAAGACCTCAAAAAGACGCTTTCGACGTCTCCCGTTGTTGTGTCTCCATGAGAGAAAGAGCCATTACTTCTTTACATCACTGCCACAAATCAGGTGGTCAGCACTTTTTTGGTTGTGGAGCGACCCGAAGAAGGAAAAACCATGGTGTCCAGAGGCCAGTTTATTTTTGAGCGAGGTCCTCTTGCCGTCCAAACAAAGCTACCCACATTATAAAAATTTGGAATATGGAGTATTTATGACAATATGAAAGCTACGCCATTATGTTTCGAAACATCCGATCATAGTGGTCAACAAAGCACCTCTATCGAACATCCTCAATAATCCAAAAGCAACTGAGCGTGTCTCCCTATGGGGCATCGAGCTGTCCCCTCGAGACATCACGTATGAGAAGCGTAAAGCAATTAAGTCACAAGTTCTACCTGATTTCATCACGGAGTGGATCGAGTTACAATGTGCGGGTCCACCTGATCTTTCTAGCGCTTGGACAATGTACTTTGATGGATCAAAAAGAACAGAAGGAGAAGGGGCAGGAGTCATACTAGTATCACCACAAGGCGACAAGATGCGATATATACTTCGGATAAGCTTTGCAAACGCATCCAATAATGAAGCTGAGTACGAGGCCTTGTTGCACGACATGCGAATGGCTAAAGCTTGCGGTGCAACTCGCCTCAAAATTTTTGGTGATTCCAATCTTGTAGCACAACAAGCAATGAACAAGTACGATGCTGTCAGTGATAACATGATTGCTTATCATGATCTATACAACATCATGGAAGCTCAACTTGATGGATGCAAAGTATCGCACATAGGAAGAGCAAGTAATGAAGAAGCCGACAATTTGGCAAATATCGGGTCCCTGTGCTTACCAATGCCACTCGGGTTTTTTGGGAAGAAATATCTGAGCGTTCTATTAAAGCAAAAAGAAGAGTAAGCCGTGAAAAGACTCGGGGGCTCCATCACCCAACACAAGCACAAAAGAGGCCATTGAAGAAGAACCATAAATTGATGAGGTCATGATAATAGAACCTAGATGGATGCAGCCATACGTAACCTATATGACTCAGGGAGAACTACCCGAGGATGTGACAGAAGCCTGGCGAACCACTCGAAGATCGAAAGCCTTCAGGATAATCAAAGGAGAGTTATATAAAAGAAGTATTTCGGGTGTGTTACAGCGATGTGTCACACCCAAAGAAGGAAAAACTATACTAAATGGAGGACACGTCTTTCGGCTAGTAGCAGTCGACAAATTTACTAAATGGATCGAAGTAATGTCGGTCACCACTCAAGATGGAACTTCGACTGTGAATTTTATAAAGTCCATAGTATTTCGGTTCGGCGTGCCAAACAACATCTTTACAGACAATGGAACTAATTTTACTTCCAATGAGTTTAAGGAATACCGCCAGGAGATGGGCATCAAGGTAAGCTACGCCTCAGTAGCTCACCCGCAAACCAATGGACAAGTGGAAAAAGCCAATGGCCTAGTAACTGCTGGCCTCAAGAAAAGGTTGCTAGCACCACTCGACAGAGCAAAAGAAGCGTGGGTTGATGAGTTACCATCTATCTTGTGGAGTTCGCGAACTACCCCTAATAATTCGACATAAGAAACACCCTTCTTTCTGGTCCACGGTGCTGAAACCATCCTTCCAGTCGAAGTATCACATGAATCTCCCAGAGTAGCTGCATATGATGCAGAGGAATCAAGAGAAGCACTTGAAGATGACGTTGATGCACTCGATGAAGCTCGAGATGAAGCCCTACAGAGAGCTCCTATATATCAGCAAAATTTGCGTAACTACCACGGCCGACGATTGTGACCTAGGTCCTTCACAGTAGGGGACCTAGTTCTTCGCCTCAAACAAGACGACCATCGAAAGTTGGAATCACCTTGGGAAAGACCTTAAATTGTTACATAAGTTATTCCTAGAGGAGCTATTGACTACAAGACAAGAAGACAAGAGTCAAATATTTCAATCCATGGAACGTTGCACAACTATGACGCTTTTACGCTTAAGATTTTATGTTTACTTACAATACAATAAGACCTATGACCCGGCTTTTAAGCTAGAATATCTAGGCCAACGGCCAGGCGGCAATCCGCCAAAATAATGTATCATCGGTTGCACCATGTATATACAAAAGAAGAGATAAGTTCTCCATACCTTGAGTTTTTGTTATTTATATCAATTCAGGGGATTTATATTTCTAATTAAACTAACAACAATTATGAGCCTATGTCTAGATACAGGCATCCGAACATAGCCTCGGGGGCTACTCTCATTGGAAGCGCTAGCGCGCACCCCATAGTAAACAAATTATGCATATCAAGTAAAGACCATCATCGCCTAAAACCTATGAGTTTTACATTTATGTATCCTCAAAAGGTTACTCCCATCGGGAGTTTCATAAAGTATCAAAATATCTGATAAAATTCAGAAATATTGGCAGCCTAACAGGGCAGCCGACAAAAATCAAATACAAATAATCTCGGATCGCATCCAAACGCGACAAAACTCTGAATGCCATGTTCAAAAACATGAAGGTAAGACCCTAGGATTCGTCCTGTGTGGCCTGGTAATCGTTAAAGAATGCGCTCTGACACTAATGTACCCATATCAACGATACGATGAAAAATCCCGACGGACGCGTTGGGTACACGATAAAATAAAACTGGGGTTCAGTATTCGATAAGATCTCAGTAGCCCAAACTGAATTACTCCAGTAATAAATTATGAGTTTAGGCTTGGGGACTTGAATTTGATGTAGGACAACCTTGCCTTTGCCCGGGAGCAATTAACTGATTCCCGATCGGTCGGATGCATCAGGCTCATTGTACCAATCCCTATAAGACTAAAAATAGTAAAAACAAATGGGAAACATTGAACATATCTTTTGAGACTCGACCCGAATCTACGGTTTAGGTAGACTCTCGAGGGCTTGATACGTTGCAAACGTATCTATAATTTTTGATGTTCCATGCTTATTTAGTATCTACTTTGCTTTGCTTTGTCCACACTTTGGAGTACTTTCATACACTTTCTTGGACTAACCTATTAACAAGATGCCACAGTGCCAGTTGCCTATTTTCTGCAGTTTTTGGTTCCAGGAAAGCCAGAAAATGAATATTCTCGGAATTGGACGGGACAAAAGCCAAAGTTGATATTTTACCGGAAGACTCATAGAGCCAGAAGACGAGACGGAGTAGGGCACCAGAGTGGGCACACCATATGGTGGAATGGGCTAGCCCTGGCTATGCCACCAGGTGGTGTGGGCCCCCTGGCCGCCCACCGACCTTACCTCTTCGCCTATAAGATGTCTCCCGATGCAAAAACCCTAAATCGACAAGCCTCCAACCACGAAAAGTTTTGCAGCGCCGCCGCCACCGGAGGGGAGATTTGGGGGACAGAAAGTCTCTGTTCCGGCACCCTGCTGGGACGGGGAAGTGCCCTCGGAGCCATCTCCATCGATCTCCACCACCATCTCCATCGCCGTTGCTGATTCCCATGATGAGGAGGGAGTAGTTCTCTATCGAGGCTAAGGGTTCTACCGGTAGCTATGTGTTCATCTCTCTCTCTCTATGCATGATCATATTGTGATCATGAGCTTTGTAATCAAGTAGATCTACCTTGCTACTCAAGTGTTTTAATAGACCTCTGCTCTCCCCATGTGTGTGAAAGTGACAGTGTGCACACCATGGTGGCACTTAGGCTAGAGATTACAAATACGTGTTATGAGTTATATTTGGAGTTGGATGTTTCTATGAAATTGTGGTGTTTGTTAGAACCATCTAGAGCTCAAGGTGATAGTGTGGGGTTATCTAGATGGGAAAGGCTTACTTTGAGGTGTGTTGTTATAGCCCTACCATGGACTCATAGTGTCCAACCGGAGAGTAGTTCAGGGTAGTATCATGAATATAATATATTTATATGAGAGTGTTCACTAGCGAAAGTATGATCCCTAGGCCTTGTTTCTCAGCATTGAAACATTGTTTGCAACTAGATCTATTACATGTTTGCTTTATTCCATCTTTATTTTAGTTTTCCTTTAGTCTCTTCCACGCCATCAAAGTATTTTCTAGCACCGTTATCTTATATCCATACCACTTGTATTTCACTATCTCTTCGCCGAACTAGTGCACCTATACACCTGAAAAGTGTATTGGATGTGTTGGGGACACAAGAGACTTCTTGTATCTTGATTGCAGGGTTGCTTGAGAGGGGATACCTTTGACCACTTCCTCCTTGAGTTCAATAAACCTTGGGTGATCCACTTAAGGGAAAACTTGCTGCTGTTCTACAAACCTCTGCACTTGGAGGCCCAACAACTGTCTACAAGAATAGAAGTGCGTAGCCATCAAGCTATTTTCTGGCGCCGTTGCCGGAGAGGTAAGGTAAAATATACTCACATCCTCCAGTGTGAGTGCTTGAAGTTATTTCCTTTAGATTCTGCAATTTTGTCTTTTTGTTTCTTGTTTTCACTAGTTAGGCTTAATGGAAAACAACAAAAAAATTAGAGAGCTTTATAGTATTTATCTTGAATTAGGACATGAAGTGTTTGAAGAGAAAATTAAAAAACCTATGAAACTTTATTTGCATGCTAATAGCAATGTTGTTACTATGAATTCTTTGGACACCATTATTGCTAATGCTATGGAAAATTTTAAGCTTGGGGAAGCTAGTTTTTATGAAAATGATCTTTTTAGTTCCCCAGCTTTGGAAGATAGCTATTCTATTGCTTATGATGATACCAAACCTCTAATATATGATGATTATAATGATGAATATGATATTTTCAGTCCACCTACTATTAAGGAGAAAATTAATTATGATTATGATTATAATATGCCTCCTATATTTGATGATTATGGTGATGAGAATAATAATGATAGCTATTTTGTTGAATTTGCTCCCACTACAATTAATAAGAATGACTATGTTTATGTTGAGAGTATTTATTCTTTTATGCATGTGGCTCATGATAAGAATGTTTTATGTGATAGTTATATTGTTAACTTTATTCGTGATGCTACTGAAAGTTATTATGAGAGAGGGAAACATGGTTTTATGTATCTCATCAATATTAAGTTTCCCCTCTTTATGTTGAAAGTTTTGAAGTTACACTTGTTTTGCTTTCCTATGCTTATTGCTTTGTGCTTTCGTGACTTGTTTCTTTACAAGATTCCTATGCATAGGAAGTGGGTTAGACTTAAATATGCTTTGAATTTGCTTCTTGATGCTCTCCTTTACTTCAATTCATATTTCTTATGTAAGCATCTTTTCAAACTATCATGCCTAACTTAAAGGCGTTAAAGAAAAGTACTTATTGGGAGATAACCTAAAAGTTTTAGATGAGTCTTGGAAGATATTGCTTCAGTAATAACCTCTCCTTATACTTTTTATTTGCTTTTTGTGCCAAGAGTAACCTCTAATGAGACAAGCTCTAATGCTTGGGAAAGTTGTTGTCCCGAAACAGATTTTTTTGCTTCGCTGTAAAAATGCGTGTAAACTCTCTGTACGTTGTTTTGAGGCGTGAATTTTTGTGCTTCTGCCCCAGGTTGTTATCTAACTTTTGATAGTTCAACACTTTTCGATTTGAGCAACAGAAGGTCTTCGAAAAAATTGGTTTTTACCTGCTGGTCTGTTTTGACAGATTTCTACCGTTATTTGCATTTGCTTCTTGTTGATTCCTTTTTGAGTTCTCTTTGGGAATTGAGATTTTCAAGGGAAGTGCTTCAGTAGCTTGTGTTTTAATGGAAGTTTTATTGCTGTTTTAAAACTGAACCCAAAGACTTATTATCTTGAGTGCACTAATGTTGCTAATAAAGATTGTGTGAAGTTTGTATGAAGGAAAATTTCAGGTGTATGGAGAGAATGATGTAATGAGATGAAGAATGGACTAAAGCTCAAGCTTGGGGATGCCACTCCGTGTGACCCCAAGAAATATTCAAGAAGTACAAGCATCAAAGCTTGGGGATGCCCAAGGCATCCCCTTCTTCATCAATAAAAAAACTCAGGTTCTTCCAAACACTTTATTTTTATTGTTTCGTGCACAGTTGTGTTGTTCTTGGAGCGTCTTCATTTTTTGTTTTTAGTTTTCATTTGCTTGGTTTGCTTAGTTTGCTTGAATAAGTTGGTTGGATTCTAGCACACTTATTTTGGAGGGAGACACGCTCCGTTTTCATTGCCTAGAACACTCTAGTTTTCATTCTTATTATTCTGTAATTGTTCTCTTTTGCTAGCACTGTGTTTAGCCTTAGTTTTCTGGTGCTTTCAGCTTAGAACTTTTTAGTTCTTCTTTGTGGATTTGTGAGACAAGCTCACTGATCTTTATTGATTACTATCTTTGTGAGTTGTTTCAAATAAGTCAATTGGTGTTGGAAAAGAGTAGGAAAGTTTATGCTTATAAGTGGTATAAAAGGAGCTTGTTTTTGAATGTGACTTAGACTTTATCATGTCATGCTTGATATTATTTTGGCTTTATGCTTAGTGATTTTTGCTGTAGCATGGCATGTTATAAACAATTGAGATTGCTTAATATGCCTTGAAAGAATCATGTGTTGTTTTAGCATATTAAAGCATAGTATTGTGGTATTCTCCTTTGATGCTTTATTTGGGTTAACTTGGCGCATGCTCACACCATGTTAAGACTATACCAAGTCACCATAGCCTCGATGATCCTTTAGTTTTTGGCATGTAATATCACTTTATGCTTTAATTAATGATGTTTTGTCGCTTTGCATGATTATGGCCATTATTGCTCTCTTAGTTGGTCGCTCCTAGTCTTTTGCTAGCCTCGATAACCAAGTATGAGTTCCACTCATGCATCCAAATCCAAATAAAACCAAGTTATTCCAAAGAGTCCACCATACCTACCTATTAGCACTTGCTATTCCAAGTATATTCATGTTTTTATCTACCTTCCGAATTAAACTTGTTATGAGAAAACTAGTGATTAAAGCTCTGACAAACTTGATGGTACACTTTACTTTTCTTGCCCTTTAATAAACTTGAACCATTGTGTCGTCTATGTTGTATATGCTTGCACTTATATGTTGGGGATTAGCAGAACCATGCTGTCATGGGGAACGCTTTCAACATTTCACTTGTACTTTGTACCTAGTTGATATCATGCTCTTTTGTCTATGGATGTCGTCGGTGTGAAATGAAAGGGGAGCTTGTAAGTCCATGGAGTTATGTATGTGTGTTAGAGAAACTCCTGGGCCGCCGGTCTAATCCATGCCTAATCATGGTGGAAACCTACAGCGTAACCATAATGAGCTGTCTATGAAGCATTCTTCTTATAAAAAAAAGAGTCAGATATTGAGAAAAAGAGAAAAAGAAAAAAAGATGAGAGAAGAGGAAAGAGAGAAAAAAGCACCATTTTCCCATGGTAAATAAGAAGATTGCCGAGATGCTCGTTGTCTGCTTGCCTTGTCATTTTGATATGGGGATTCTTCCGTATCATCGGGCAAGGGGTACCCTGTTGGTGGTTCTCTATGATACACATATACTTACTATGACAAGAACTTACCGGTAACTAAACTTGAGTAGCATGAGGAGCGGCCGTCGTATTCAAGGGACATGAGATTTCCAACTTATACTTTTTCAAGCATATACTCCATAGTTTGTTCACTTTAACCTTAATCACTTCAAGATGCTTATGATAAGGGCAATGAAAGCTGAAAGCTAAAAAGTACCATAATTTTTGGAAGCTCTTTATGAGACTTGAATCCCTACTTCCTTCTATGAAGGCCTTTCTTTTACTTTTATGTTGAGTCTCCACCTTCTATCTTTATGCACCTATTAAGAGAGCATAGTGGCCATTCTTAGTTTAATGTGCATTGTCCCAAGACTTGTTGATTGATTCATAGCTTTGATATTGCTTGTTTTAAACTATTTGTATTTAGTCACACTTATGAATTTTGAAGGTGTCATATGCATCAATGTTCGCTACTCTATGAGGGACAAGCTGAATGCCACTATGCTATGTTTTCTATATGTGAAACAAACAAACATCTTTCAATGCATTGTTATTCATGAATCTTTTGTTTGTGCCTTTTCATGTTGCAACATAGTTGATATGTCTTACTGTTAGAACTTTATCTTTCATGCTATGTTGAAGTACTATGATCCCAGCTATCAATGTTTTACAAATACTTTGATCAAGTTTATGATGGTGCATGTCACCTCAAAAATTATTCTTTCTTTTTATTACTTACCTACTCGAGGACGAGCAGGAGTTAAGCTTGGGGATGTTGATACGTTGCAAACGTATCTATAATTTTTGATGTTACATCCTTGTTTAGTATCTACTTTGCTTTGCTTTGTCCACACTTTGGAGTACTTTCATATACTTTCTTGGACTAACCTATTAACAAGATGCCATAGTGCCAGTTGCCTGTTTTCTGCTGTTTTTGGTTCCAGGAAAGTCAGAAAATGAATATTCTCGGAATTGGACGGGACAAAAGCCAAAGTTGTTATTTTACCGGAAGACTCACGGAGCCAGAAGACGAGACAGAGTAGGGCACCAGGGTGGGCACACCATATGGTGGCGCAGGCTAGCCCTGACCGTGCCACCAGGTGGTGTGGGCCCCCTGGACGCCCACCGACCTTGCCTCTTCGCTTATAAGATGCCTCCCGATACAAAAACCCTAAATCGACAAGCCTCCAGCCACGAAAAGTTCTGTAGCGCCGCCGCTACCGAATATGGAGATTCGGGGGAAAGAAATTCTCTATTCCGGCACCCTGCCAGGACGGGGAAGTGCCCCCAGAGCCATCTCCATCGATCTCCACCACCATCTCCATCGCCGTTGCTGATTCCCATGATGAGGAGGGAGTAGTTCTCTCTCGAGGCTAAGGGTTCTACCGGTAGCTATGTGTTCATCTCTCTCTCTCTATGCATGATCATATTGTGATCATGAGCTTTGTAATCAAGTAGATCTACCTTGCTACTCAAGTGCTTTGATAGATCTCTGCTCTCCCCACGTGTGTGAAAGTGACAACGTGCACACCATGGTGGCACTTAGGCTAGAGATTACAAATATGTGTTATGAGTTATATTTGGAGTTGGATGTTTGTATGAAATTGTGGTGTTTGTTGGAACCATCTAGAGCTCAAGGTGATAGTGTGGGGTTATATAGATTGGAAAGGCTTACTTTGAGGTGTGTTGTTATAGCCCTACCATGGATTAGAGTGTCCAACCGGAGAGTAGTACAGGATAGTATCATGAAGATAATATATTTATATGAGAGTGTTCAGTAGCGAAAGTATGATCCCTAGGCCTTGTTTCTTAGCATTGAAACACCGTTTGCAACTAGATCTATTACATGTTTGCTTGCTTCCATCTTTATTTCAGTTTTCCTTTAGTCTCTTCCACGCCATCAAAGTATTTTTTAGCACCGTTATCTTATATCCATACCACTTGTATTTCACTATCCCTTCACCGAACTAGTGCACCTATACACCTGACAAGTGTATTGGGTGTGTTGGGGACACAAGAGACTTCTTGTATCTTGATTGCAGGGTTGCTTGAGAGGGGATACGTTTGACCACTTCCTCCCTGAGTTCGATAAACCTTGGGTGATCCACTTAAGCGAAAACTTGCTGTTGTTCTACAAACCTCTGCACTTGGAGGCCCAACAACTATCTACAAGAATAAAAGTGCGTAGACATCAGGGCTACTGACATAGGTACGGTTACTAGGGTGCCTATGATTTGCTATCCTAGGTATATAAAAGGCTTACAACCCATGAAGAGTCAAGATGATGGCCCAAAGGAATAACCGACAAAGGTTTTAGTTATATTAGGAAAGAGGACAAAGGACCGACATCATGTTGGTATTGTAATTACGCATATGTAACCTATCCATATACAACTTTGAGACCCGGCCTATTATATATAGGACGGGAGAAGCCTAGGCAAATGTACTGGAAAATCCCCAAGCGATCTATAATAATGCGATTCACCAAATATCCAGGCGACTTGAATCTATTGTTCTCCTGATATCCGACGAAATCCCTAGCATTCTGTTTTCCACAAAACCCTAAGTCCTTCTCCATGGACATTGCTAAGGTCATCCCTCATCACAGCCTGTGATGCAGATTGTCTACATCTCTGATAAGAACAGATGGTAAGCATAGACCCTGAATTAAGTACTCAGTGATGTGATTAAGTAGTGCACCTCACTGCTATAACTAAGAGTATCACTAACCCCCACTAATCTCCTTTCTTTTGTTTGTCTTTTGTATTGCTTTGTGTTGCAGGGATTAAGGTGGAGAAGAAAAGAGAGCACAGGAAATAAATAAGACATTTAGTTTAGGGTTTTCTTTTATTCTGTTGTAACTTTCTTTTTATTTGGACATATGTAATATACCGTAATATTATTATTTGAATGAAATACTTCTTTTCCATTTGAATTTTTTAAATAAATACATTATTTATAGTAATTTATTTGCTTTATTACTTAATTGCACAAATAATATAATGTTATATTCATATATTAAATAAGAGTTCTTTCATCTGGTTGTTGTTTCAGTTACCCAAATGTAACTTGCCTTTTCATTCTTAAATTGTAAATTCATTGCAATTATTTGTATTTATAATTGTAATACCATTACCAGTTATAATTCTATTCAAATTCTTTTAGAATTCAAATATATTCTTTGAATGTTCAAATTTGAATTGCTTTCCCCTAAAAAAACAAAGATATAGTAGAGGTCATGTCGAAATCTGTCGTACTTGCTCGGATGCTTCCATCAGAACAAGAGAGATCTCGATCCCTCTATAGCTTCTTTAGTTTTGCATGAAAAATCACCGGATTTTCTTATGCATGAATGTAATGCACAAACATGTGTCCTGTCTATTTCTAGGTGCTAATCTTGGGATGTTACATGCCTCAGCCCTCCGTCCCTAAACGGATCTGGCTCTTCGGCCATAGGAACATGTAGCCGAAGCCGGTACTGAGAAAGAACTGCCAACTCGTCAGTATCCCATCCTTGAGGTTGAGAGGGAGGTTCCTAGCCCTCATAGCCCGGAAGCACCATACTGTATTTGACCCTAAGCATGTCGGGTGCCACTGGTTTGCTGTGGAAGATGTAGTTCACCGGTTGAACGATAGAACCCTTAGCAACATCCTTCAACTCGCCGTTCACCCAGTGCATTAGAGTGCAAGGAGTGTCTTCCCACGAAAGACATGTATAGGCCAATCGTCAGTAAAACAGGGATAAAAGGGAGATGAAGTCATTGATTGAGCCTCCCAACTCTCGCTTTAATTAGTTACCTTGAGGGCGTCGAGCTCGTCCAATGTTGAGGTACCACCACCGACGTCGAGCACGCAAGTAGCAGAGTGGCTGCTTGCTGGCAAGGTGTGGGCCAGCGCCTTCGCCGCACTAGACAAGGTAAGATACGGACCTTCAGGCCCCGCCGGAGGAGTCACCAACACCTCTGGTGCCGCGTCGTCTGATTGGACGCTGGAGATGTTGGGAACAGGGTACGACCCCCGTTTACCACTCTTCTTCCATTTGGCGTACTATTCGAAGTAGGCGGGAAGGATGGTGTTGAGCTTCTCGGTCACTTGTGTCTGGACTTGTGATTGGAATTGTGTTTGGACTGCCATCACAGCCTCCTTCATTTTATCTTGGAGCAGCTGCGGAAACTTATCCACTTGTTCCCTTAGGTGTTTTACCTCGGCGCTCTCGGCCTGCTTCCTGCCCTTCCGCAGCGAGGTTCCATAGTATTTGGACCATGGAATACCGCCAAAGCTAGGCACACGGCCAGCCGACTTAGGTGGCGCCTAGGGCTCGGCATTCTTGACCCGGTTCAACGCCCTGTTAAAAGTGGTGTCCCACTTGGCGACCGGTGCCGACCCCTAGGATGAGGAGCTCCTACATTCCTCGTCCTGCACATAAGGAACGTGAATCATTTGAGAAATTGGACTTCGTTGATTAATCGTGAATGCAATTAATCGACTTGCATGCAAATTACTTACATATTTATTGATGAAGTCCGTCACCTTCGGAGCAAAGGGGCCGTAGAGTTCCGAGGAATATTTAGAACTCCCTTTCGGCTTGCAAAACCGGGCCCTGAAAAAGTTCTTTGCCTGTAGTTCAGCGATATTGGAAAAGGGAGGTGTCTCCCCTTCTTACGAGTTACAGCGTCCTCCTTCTCCCATTTGGGAATCAAGCTGTATAACTGCCAGAGCCAAGATGGTGGGTACCGATGTTCATCTCGTACAACTCCTTGAAGTACAGACTCTTGGCTTTGCCCGCGGCGGATTCCCATCTGGCCTTGAACACCTTGAAGTCTTCTTCGTTGACCAGAGGCTTCTTCTTGACGAGCTCCTCGTAACTTAGATTTTTCTTATAAATGAGCCTCTTCACCCGTGCCTTCCAATTTGACAAGGCCTTGGTCATTGTCTTGAGGGCATACTTGCTTACCGGATTCCCTTTGGGATTGTCATTGTTGTATTTGTTCTCCTCATCACCCAGGTACGCGTATCTTGCATGTAGCTTCTTGAAGAGCTAATGGCGGTAACACTCATTCTCATGGCCCTTTGGGTCCTCAGTGTTGATTGTGATGGTGTTCCAGAGGATTGTAGAGAGCTATAGTGAGTACGACGCGACAAATTCCTCCGGCTCCGAAGGCACCCCTTTATCACTCACGCTTGTGAAGATGGACCTTTTGAGGCCGACTGTGATCAGGATCCGTTCCTTCCGGGGCTTCTTCGGTTGGCGGCTACCGTCTGTGGCTTCACTATTGCCACCGCCATCAGTGTTAGTGGCATACTCGCCATCGACATCATCCCCCATCTTCTCATCGGACAATGTATCCTCATCCTCCATCTCCTCTTCCTCCCGCGGCACGAATTCCGGGTTTGCTTGTAAGTCCATCTCATCCAAATGCTCCCAATAGGCCTTCTTTCTAGAAGTGCTCGCCTCAGCATCGTGCTGTCCACCACCCGACATATCTAAACACGAAAATAAATGGAAATAATAAATACCAAAATTCACAAAAAAATTGGGCATGACCTTTGCTAATTTTCTAGACCTAGGAGTGCCAGAAATTCGCCAGAACAGAAATGAATCAACATTCCGATGAAACATTGGCATCTCAAAAAGAAAAAAACCTACACAAAAATGGCCTAAATAGGCACAAACACAACCAACAACTTGTCCACAGTAAAAGTCCTACATGGGTCTAAATACTCCAGCAAAAGCTGAACAACATACACAATATATGCCTAAAATAAATAGCAGGTGTTGAAACAGTAATATAATGACACGGGAAATTAGTACACTTCATAATAGGAAATTAGTACACTTCATGACATGCACCAGATCAGGGGCCAATAGCAAGCATCTTACACAACATCATGTAGCAAGTTGCCGTGAAGACTAAAGGAAGCCAAGTATAATTGACAGCAAGTACAATCAAGACTAGAGCAAGCTGCTGTCAACACTAGAGAAATCACATGATATGATCAAGTGTTTGATCTAAAGAACACATGATATGATGTCCAATTCTTAAACAACACATGATATGATCAAGTGTTTGATCTAACAAACAATTTTGGGAACAAATAAGTGGATTCATACACAGCCTTTCAAGCACATCTCATACATTTCTATTTAAATCAATCAACTTATTTTCCATGTTATAAACTACTATCGAGGAGCAAACAAAAATATGATCAAATGATTGGCAGAATACTATAGGCTACATATAAAAAAGGTCAAGTATGTGTTTGTAGCAGACTGAACCAACATGCCATGGATCTAGTTTTACTAAACAAAACAACATATATGTTCAGCATATACCAGTAAATTCTAAGGAAATAACCATTCCACCTATATGGATGATTAAGAGGAAGCACTCATTTGTTAGAGAGATTAAATAACATGCCACTGTATGATCAACAAATTTCTAATATGAATTAAGGCAACTGCATACATTATAAAGCACAAATTATTTCAATAAGCAATGGTCGATGTGTATGCACTGCATTTTAAATAACATGACCAACAATCAATCTAGTTTCCTGTCTAAAACAATCAACCTAGTTATCTCCATAATCAGGGATTTACATGCACCTAGTCAATGTTCAGAGAACAACTTTACCTTCAGAAAGATCAAGTTTTCGTAATTAGGTATAGACACTAAACCGTCAATCCCAAATTAACGTATGAGCCTATCTACTGCAGCAGAGGCATTCTTAAGAACGGTGGAAATATTTTGGATGGAAGATCCAGTTCCAACAAGAAATCTAGTATGGCAAACATTCTTATGGAGACAAAAGAAAATGCTAAATGTCTGCTGACTAGAGGTGTTGTCAAAATAACCAATATCTCTCACCAATATCTCTAAACTCATGTTTCTTCCCTACTAAACTACCATTTAGTGCCAGACATCAACGCTAGACACCATTTGTTGTGGAGCTAATGCCACTTAGGAAAACCAACAGATCAGATTTTACAGATCCATTAGACTTTAACCATGTGCACCAAAATGATCTTAAGTAGGCACATTACAGTTTAAAACGGTCACTGCCTGCATCAATGCATATGAAGGGGGAGGGGGACGGGGACAGCGACACTCCTGGCTCCGAGAAGAAGACCGGTGGTGGAAGCACTTCTGGATCCGAGAAGAAGACCGGTGGACAGTGGAGCTCCTGGCTCCTGATGTCACTCCTAGCTCCTGGACGGCGCTCACCTGTCTCCTTGCTCCTGGACGGTTCTCCTGGCTCCTGGACGACGACCTTCAATTCGGTGCTCACCTGTAGACAGCAACACGAGGTCGTCGATTAGATGAGGAAAGAGCAAAGAGGAAAGGGGAAAGGGAAAGGGAGACGGGTGGCTCACGTGCAGACTCGACGACGTGGACGATGGATGACGGATGGCGGCAGTGGAAGGGATCGACGGGCGACATAAGGACTCCTCCAATGCCAATACCGCTAGCGTCACACTCTATCTCAAAAGTTTTTGTGAAATCTGGTAATGCAAGAAGAGGTGCTTCGGTGAGCCTCTTTTTAAGTTCATCAAAAGCTTTTTGTTGTGCTTTTCCCCACATGAAGGTGACATTCTTTTTGGTAAATTCGTTGAGACGACAAGCAATGGTGGAAAAGTCTTTCACAAAGCAACGATAGAAACCATCCAACCCATGAAAACTTCAGAGTTCACTCACATTTGTAAGAATGGGCCAATCTCGTATGTCCTTCACTTTAGAAACATCAACTTCAATGCCATTTGAAGAAACAACAAATCCAAGAAAAATTAACTTGTCTTTAGCAAAAGTGAAATTGTGAAGATTAGCATAGAGCTTTTCATGTCAAAGGATTTGAAAAACTTCCCTGATATGTGTAACATGGTCCTCAAGTGACTTGCTATAAACAAGTATATCATCGAAATATACAACAACACTTTTTCCAATGAGAGAACACAAGATATGATTCATAAGGCGCATGAAGGTGGATGGGCATTAGATTAGCCAAAGGGCATGACCAACCATTCATAGAGACCAAGTTTGGTCTTGAAGGCGGTTTTCCACTCATCGCCTTCCGCCATGCGTATTTGATGGTAAACACTACGGAGATCAATTTTTGAGAAAATAGTGGCTCCACACAACTCGTCAAGCATATCATCAAGACGTGGTATATGATGTTGATAATGCACGGTGATAGCATTGATTGGACGACAATCCATGCATAACCACAACGTATCATCCATTTTTGGAACAAGAATCACGAGTACCGCACTAGGACTAGTGCTTATTTGGATCAAACCTTTGGAGACGAGTTGGTTGATTTGACGTTCTATCTCTTTCATATCCTTCGGGTTCGTGTGGTAGGCGACGTGGTTTGGAAGAGGAGCGTCGGGGATGAGGTCAATGCGATGCTCGATCCCGCGAAGAGGAGGTAGTCCATGAGGAAGCTCTTCGGGAAACACATCTTTGAATTCCTGCAAAACACTCATCAAGTATGGTGGAACATTGGTTAGGTCATTAGTTCCTTGCGCTAGTCCCTTGCAAATGAGGACATAGTGCAAGATGGATGGGTTGTTCTACACATCCCTCATCTCACTTTTGTTGGCAAGGACAACTCTCTTAGTTTTTTCACTTGAGTTTGGCTTGTGGCTCTCACTCACTATTCTGTGGTTCTCTTGCTCACCGCTCTTCTCACAAGTTTGTGTTGTGGTTTGCGCCCTTGCTAAATCCTTTGCATTGTCCGCAATTATTTGGCTAGGAGTCATCGGTTGCAAAACACATGTCTTGTTAAGTCACTTGAAGGTGTAAACATTTGTGCGACCATCATGTAGAGCACCTTTGTAAAATTGCCATGGGAGACCAAGCAACATGTGGGAAACTATCATTGGGACTACATCACACTCCACCGTGTCTTTGTATGGGCCAATAGAGAAGGGTACCGAGACGGTGTGCTTGATCTTCATAGACCCCTGGTCACTTAGCCATTACACATGGTAGGGGTTCTTGTGTGGATGTAGGGTGAGGTTGAACTTTTCACACAACTCGGTTCTAGCAAGGTTGTGGGAACTCCCTCCATCGATGATCACTTTGATAGATTTGCCATTGATGCTAGCTCGTGTTTGGAAGATATTTGACTGTTGGTCTTCATGCTCTTGTGCGTGAGTGGTCAAGATCCTTGTGACGACAAGCGATGGACTTGCATCATGTTCACACATGAGGAGTTCTTGGTCATGTTCCACTCATTTCCTTGTCATTGCTTCCTTGACTCGGGCATCAAATTCATCTTCACTCAAGTACTTTTCGTTGCCATTGTCATGGATGAACAATACTTTCTTGTTTCCACACTCGGCCGACTTGTGTCCTTTTCCTCCACACTTGTAGCATTCACCGTTGAATGGTGTGGCATCCTTTGTATACTTGCCACTCAGGGGCGGTTTTGCTTGAGGAAGTGTGGGCTTGAAGGAAGGCTTGGATGTACTTGATGAGCTTCCATTGAAGGTGGTTGGTGTAGTGTTGTTGGATTGAGGACAAGTACACCATGAGGGGGTCCTCGAGGCATGTGGAATAGAGGGGTGTGAGACGTACAGCATTCTGGGACGGTGAGCACACAAGTTTACCCAGGTTCGAATCTGCTGGCTTTGGACGGATCCTACTCCTGCTAGCAATCCAGTAATACGGCAGAGCCAGAATATGGGTTACAAGGGTTTTGCCTAAGCGAGTTGAGATTGTAGACTATTGTGGGGTGCCCTAAAGGCTGGTCCCCAGGATGGCTTATATAGATATCTGGCCTAGGGTTTACAGGAGAGACCTATCCGGCTACTTCTAAGAGTCAATTACAGAGTAAATCTTGAAAAACAAGTAACACTACTGGCCTATGTCGGTAAGTCTTATGGGCCTTCCCGTAGCCGGACTGGACTCCGTCTCTTCTCCCTGATTGGGCCGCCTGTGAAGCAAAGCTCTAACCCAAAGTGGGCCACCCTGGTCATCGAGGCACATTGAGGATACCCAGAAAGTATATCCCCAACAGCAGCCCCCGGAAGCCTCTAAGATCCAGAGTCGGATTTCATCATCTAGCTTGATTCATCTTCGGCTTGCAGAATCTTGAAGGGTTCATGAAACTTCAAAAGAAAGTATAGGACCCGAGTCCTAAAAAATAAGCCGGACCTATGAGTATATTATTTGGGTTTCCAACTTGAAATTCAAACTAAGACGGAACTTTGTCTCTGGCGTAACCTGACATCAGTGAAGGTCAAGTCACGTCATTGACAAACATTCTTGACAGCTCGACCATTGGTGCGTTCGCCTTTCATGGAACCGAGGCATCGTTTAATGCATGCACGGAGATCGAGGCAGCGTAATCCTTGCGAGGAGGTTACCTAGCTCCTTCCTTGATGCGTGGCACGGTTACTATTTACTTTGCACGAATCTTAGCACAGGTGAGGGATATAAGGGGTCAAGATTTCCTCTTTCTTGCTTCACAATGCCAGTGTCATCTCATTCCTCTTGATGATACCGCGCAAAAGCTCCTCTATCTCCCCCCAAACGCACAGCGCCGCCCATCCTAGTTCACCACCGCCCGCAAAAATGCTGATGCTTCATCTTCCGGTACGGCAACGACAACAATGACGGCCTCCGTAGCGGCAAAGAAGGAGAACTTCCGCGGGGTTTGGATCCCCTGCGTCCTTGATGACGACAAGCTCCACGTCGTCGAGAAAGAAGGCCTCCTCCGCACCGACGACTGGGGGAGCAGCTACGGCCAAACCATCCCTACTCCCAACACCGACGAGCGAGTGCACTTCGGGACCCACCTCGATAGAGGTTTGAGTTGTCTCCCTCGGATTTCTTTTCTGAGGTTGTAGATTACTATGGAGTTCAACTCCATAACTTCCCCCCGAACTCAATCTTAGAAATGAGTGCTTATGCATCTTTGTGTGAGGGGTTTCTCGGAATTAGGCCAAGTCTTTTTTTATTCCGGTACTACTTTGGTACCCGGAGAAATTCTATCACTTCCGGTAATCCTTATATTACCGGAACTCTTAGCCTTATAGTTAGGAGACAGTGAGTCTATCATAGAATTAAGGCTAGTGAGTCCGTGAAGAAATGGCCATCCATGTTATTTTATCATAAGGACAGACTGGTTCCTAGCAAAGCAAGTGCTTTGTCGGCTTTCGTCGATGGCGCTGTCACGCCTCAAGAGTCCTGGGACGTGGAAGCTTTGGCTCTCACCGATGATCTGCTTCTAGCCAAGAGGCGGATCGAGTACCTGATGAAGCACAAGGGTCTGAAAGGATCGGAGTTAGTTCACTGCTGGCTGACACGCCGGATCTAGCCCTTCCAACACCATGGTGACCGGCTCATGCATATGATCACCAAGAGCAAGACGGATTCCCTCTGGATCTGCTCAAAATCATATTCAAAAAAGGACTATGAGTCCCAAATCAAATGGTTGATCAAAGAGCGGATCAAGAGGAAGATTCCAGATATCTCTTTAGACATGTATACGGTTGATGATCCCGTGACACTAGTAAGTTTTCTAGCAGTTACTCTTATACTTGAATATGTGTTCATCCGTACTTTGTTAAAGCTTTTCACAATACTGAGGTAATTCTTATTTTAGCTTCCTGACCTCCCCGAGTTGGAGCTTGCTCCTCTTGAGGGATATCCTCCTGAGATTTCTCAGGAGGAAGGAGAACTTGTACTGCTGCTGGAGGTGCTTACTCGAAAGCATAAAACTCTGACCGTTTCCATTGGCACGAAAGAAGTGCCTGTTATGAAGCGGTAACTTCCCTCACAAGGTCTTTGTACTTTATCTCTCATTCTTTCTGAAGCGTAACGATCTTGTATTGTCACTTCTTCAGAGCTAAACATCTCATCAAGGGCAAGGGGAAGGGAATCCTAACAAAGCCTCTGCGACAGTCAAAGTTAAATTTGACTTTGCCAACTGATCCGCCTCCGACTCCCACCCCAACACCTTCTACAACACTAGAGGTTACTATTGGGTTCGTAGCATAGAAAACAAAAAATTTCCTACGATGGGAACTATTATACGCCAAGATCTATCTACTAGATACAAGCAACAGGTGGATATACATCCATAGAGAACATACCCTCATAGACCGACAAAGCTTTGTTAACGAGATGGAACTCGTGGATGATGTAGTCAAATGCTTGCCAATCTCAAGATCGTGTGGAAGTCCCAGTGCCGCAAATCAGCAACACATCCATCCTCGCACACACGTTCAGGCCACCGAACAACCTCCACCTCCTCGATCCAGCGATGTAGCGGAAGCAGCAACTCCTTCCATATGAAATGCCACTGAGAACATGTATCTTGCTAATCCGAGACCATGGAGGAATAATTCTAGAGGGAAAGAGAGATCCTTCGTGAGGAGGTGTGCTTTGTGAGGGAGGAGAGGGGGTCTTTTATAGGGAGAGGGCCCATGGCTGGCGCCAAGGGGAGGTGCCCCCACATCTTCCTCCATTCATGTGGTGAAGCTCCACTCACATAAATCTAGCCTCCACTCAAATTCCCACTCACATGCATTAAATTTCCACCAAATTTAATGCAACTCTTATTTAATAAAACTCTTTTATTTATTTTATTCAGAATTTTGTCAATTACTTTAATTAACAAACATTTACATAAAACCCCTGCAACATTTCAATATCACATGCATAACCAATTTTAACAATTTCACCCGAAACAATTTCGGTGTCCATTGAAATAATTCCAGCGCTTTGCAATTCTTTCGTCTAGAACATATTTACTCCAAATGGTGTTTGGAAACCCTTAAGTGTGTCACCCTATGGTTCGTGAATAATGCATACATGATTGAGATCCTTCTCAGATCAATAATCAGAAGCAGGACCTGGAGATCCATACTGACTCCCACACAATCAACGATGACTTCTGTGATCGTGAGAACCTTTAACGATAGTAACTAAATACCTTTGTCTCACGATATATTACATGTTCCAGATTCGATCATTTGTATCTCAATACTTAGTTTGATCTCGTTACCGACATGCACTCTTTTCTCGTTCCCGTGATATAACATTCTAGTGATCACATCACTTGCTTGCAAGCTATCTTAATGTGATATCACCGAGAGGGCCCAGAGTATATCTATCTGTCATCAGGATTGACAAATTCCACTCTTGATCCATGAGCCTCAACATAACACCTTTGGAATACCCAAACCCATCTTTATAGTCACCCTGTTATGGTGTGACGTTTGATGTTATCAAAGTATTCTTCTGGTGTTAGCAATTAACATGATCTCATGGTCTAAGGATAAGGATTACTTCGTATGATGTTATAGAAATATAAGCACAATTACTTTGATCGTAATGCTATACTTCGGATGAATGTTCATCACATAATTCACCAATGCCGTGACCTCGTTATTAACAACATCCAATGTCCATGATCAGGAAACCTTGATCATCTTGTTAATCAACGAGCTAGTTTATAGAGAGGCATAACTAGGAACATTCTATTTGTTTATTAAACACACATGTATTAAGGTTTCCGTATTAATACAATTATAGCATGCAAAATAAACATCTATGATATACTTGGAATACATATAATAACAACTTTATTATTGCCTCTTAGGGCATATTCCCTTCAGTCTCGCACTTTCACTAGAGACAATAATTAAGTTTACATAGTGATAAATCTTAGACCCATGGAGTTCTGATGTTGATAATGTTTTGCCCTAGGGAGAACCTTAGTCAATGGATCTGATACATTTAGGTCCGTGTGTACTTTACAAATCTTTATATCTCCATCCTTGACATGCTCACAGATGGAGTGAAACCGGCGCTTAATATGCTTGGAATTCTTGTGAGACCTTGGTTCCTTGGCGTTGTCTATGGCTCCATTGTTGTCACAATACATCACCATTGGGTCCAACGCACTAGGAACCACACCTAGTTTCATTATGAACTCCTTCATCCAAACCGCTTCCTGCGCCGCTTCTGAAGTAGCAACATATTCCACTTCCATCGTTGATCTAGCCACCAGAGGTTGTTTGGAACTCCTCCAACTAACTGCTGCTCCGTTTAAGAGAAATACGTATCCAGATTGAGACTTAGAGTCATACGGATCGGTGTCAAAGCTAGCGTCGACATAACACTTAGCGACCAGCTCTTCTTCACCCCCGTATATAAGAAACATATCCTTAGTTCTTCTTAAGTACTTAAGAGTATTCTTGACTGCTATCTAGTGTTCCGAACCTGGATTAGATTGGTACCTACTAGTCAAACTAATAGCATGTGCCACATCCGGTCATGTACATAGCATGGCATACATTATAGAGCCTTAGGCTGAAGCATATGGGATCTTATCCATTATCTCTCTTTCTTCCGCCGTAGCTGAACTTTGAGTCTTACTCAATGTCTTGCCCTGCAACATAGGTAAGAACCCCTTCTTACTTCCATCCATATTAAACTTTTTTAATATCTTATCAAGGTATGTACTTTGCGATAGCCCAATTAGGTGCCTTAATCTATCTCTATAGATCTTAATGCCTAATATATATGATGCTTCACCAAGGTCCTTCATCAAAAATTTGTTGTTTAGATAACTTTTAACACTGTTTAAAAGATCTACATCATTTCCAATCAATAATATGTCATCCACATCTAATATCAGAAATGCCACATTGCTCCCACTCACTTTCTTGTAAATACAAGCCTCTCCATAAGTTTGGACAAATCCAAACTCTTTGATCACATCATCAAAGCGGAGATTCCAACTCTAGGATGCTTGCTTCAGTCCATAGATGGATCGCTGAAGCTTGCATACCTTATCAGCATCCTTAGGATCGACAAAACCTTTAGGTTGTATCATATACAACTATTCTTCAATATTGCCATTGAGGAATGCAGTTTTGACATCCATCTGCCATATTTCATAATCGAAATATGCAGCAATTGCTAACATAATCCTAACCGACTTTAGCATCGCTACGGGAGAGAATGTCTCATTGTAGTCAACTCCTTGAATTTGTCGAAACCCCTTTGTGACAAGTTGAGATTTATAGATGGTCACATTACCATTAGCATCAGTTTTTCTTCTGAAAATCCATTTATTCTCAACGGCCTTTTGGTCATGAGGTAAGTCCACCAAAGTCCAAAAACTTGGTTTTTGTACATGGATTCCATCTCAGATTTCATGACTTCTAGCCATTTGTTGGAATCTGGGCTCATCATTGCTTCTTCATACATTGCAGGGTCATCTATTTCATCAACCATGAAATTCATAATAGGATTTCCGTACAGTTCAGGAGATGCACGTGTCCTGCTTGACATGCGAGGTTTGGTAGTGTCCTCTTTCGGAGTTTCATGATCATTATCATTAGTTCCCTCTATAGGGGTTTCGCGCATAAAAACAATAAATTTTACTCTACGCCCCTGAACCCCTGAAGCTGCCAGGACCTATCTATTAGTAATGCAGTAATGGGAGGGGCTTTTCGTGAACTTACCCTTGAAGACCGAAAAGCGTTGTCAATGCTCAGGAGAGCATGGTTGATGTAGATGAGCCGAAGCCGACCTCAAGGTCATGATGAAGTCCTTGCGCTCCTTCTGGCTCCAACGACTTGAGTGCCTCAAGTGTGACATCTCGTGGGAGTTACACACGTCCGGTGCCTGACGATGACTCCCGCTTCCCCGATCCAGCAGCAGTTGCGGAAGTAGAGCTCCTGGATCCGAATCCTGCAGCGCGACGGCGCTCTGCGGTGAAGATGTCTCTCGCTCGCGCAGTCCAAACTTGGGACCACGGTCACGAGAGAGAGAAGGGGAGAGAGAAAATATCAATTGGAGGTCCTCCCAAAAGTGGGGAGACCTTTATTGATTATTTGGTGTTGTTTCCTAGGCCAAATACCCCACTTTATATAGGGGGAGGGGAGGTACTACCTCCCCTCAAGTCCCGGGGTGGGACTAAAGGAGAGGAGGGGGTGGGGTGGCCGCCGGCCACCCTAGTGGGCCCCGCAGGGGGGGGGGCAAGGCCCATCCGGCCTCCCCCTTGGTCCCTCTCCCCTTTCTCCTTTCCCCTAATGGGCCCTCTTCCTACGGATTTGGCCCATTAAGCCTTTTGACCTTTTAATTGATTTTCTCTTTATTAAATAATTATGAATAAATGATTAAATCAACATTTAACATTCATTCACATATTATTCAATCTCCATGGCCATGGAACACCTTCCACCTCCACTCCGAACATCCTTCGGACTTACCGAAACCCTTCTGGTTTTCTCCCTTCTTTTCTTCGGCGATTCTACCGATCCTATAAACACTCTACAAGCATCATCAAGCCCTTAAGCGTGATACCCTATGGTTCGGGAACACTCCAGACATGGTTGGGACACTCCCACACCAATGATCAATAGAGGGACCTGGATGGCCATGTGACCCCTGTGCGTTCCACGAAGATCTTTCGTCGTTTGAACTGGGACAGTCGTGTCTTATTCCCTTTGTCATTCGATACTTACATTGCCCGAGATCTGATCAATGACATCACCATGTCGGGTTCAATCTCATTACTGAACAATGCTACTTAACTCGTTCCGACAAGTGATATCCCCGTGATCTAATCACACGCTGCGCAGCTATTGGATATAACTTCTCCGAGTGGGCCCTAGAGTATCTTTCTGTCACATGGACAGACAAATCCCGCTCTTGACATATATTGCCTCTACGGTTTCCTCCGAATACCTGAACACACATTTATAACCACCGTTTTACCAGATGGCGTTTGATGCTATCTAAGCACTCTCAAGAGACAGTAATTGATACAGCCTCACGGTCTAAGGAATAGTCTACGAGGATCCATTTCTAATCATCATAACTTGAACTTCGTGACATGATCGGGTCATGATGTTTAGGTTGGGTATTGGTTCATCATCTCATTCTCCGAATGAGATGACCTCATTTCCAACTGGCATAAATGCCACATGATCATCTGTTGACCAATGAACCAGTGACTAGAGTTTCACTGGGAACCCCTGGTTGTTTGTATATCACATGTGTATTGATGTTTCCACTCAATACAGTTATAGCATGATCTAAAACTTAATCATAAACTATATGAAATATGATAATAGTCCTTACTACTATTTCTCAAATTCCCACTCACATGCATTAAATTTCCACCAAATTTAATGCAACTCTCATTTAATAAAACTCTTTTATTTATTTTATTCAGAATTTTGTTAATTACTTTAATTAACAAACATTCACATAAAACCCCCTGCAACATTTCAATATCACACGCATAACCAATTTCAGCAATTTCACCCGAAACAATTCGGGTGTCCATTAAAATAGTTCCAACGCTTTGCAATTCTTTCGTCTAGAACATATTTGCTCCAAATGGTGATTGACAACCCTTAAGTGTGTCACCCTACGGTTCGCGAATAATACAGACATGATTGAGACCCTTCTAAGATCAATAATCAAAAGCAGGACCTGGAGATCCATACTGACTCCCACACATTCAACGATGACTTCTGTGATCATGAGAACCATTAACTATAGTAACTAAATCCTTTTGTCTCGCAATATATTACATGTACGAGATTCGATCATCAATATCTCAATACTTAGCTTGATCTCATTACCGACATGCACTCTCTTCTCGTTCCCATGATATAACATTCTTGTGATCACATCACTTGCTTGCAAGCTATCTTAATGAGATATCATCGAGAGGGCCCAGAGTATATCTATCCATCATCGGGATTGAAAAATTCCACCCTTGATCCATGAGCCTCAACATAACACCTTTGGAATACCTGAACCCATCTTTATAGTCACCCTGTTATGGTGTGGCGTTTGATGTTATCAAAGTGTTCTTCTGGTGTTAGCAATTAACATGATCTCATGGTCTAAGGATAAGGATTACTTCGTATGATGTTATAGCAATATAAACACAATGACTTTGATCGTAATGCTATACTTCAGATGAATGTTCATCACATCATTCACCAATGTTGTGACCTCGTTATTAACAACATCTAATGTCCATGTTCAGGAAACCTTGATCATCTTGTTAATCAACGAGCTAGTTTATATGAGAGGTATTACTAGGAACTTTGTATTTTGTTTATTAAACACACATGTATTAACGTTTCCAATTAACAGAATTATAGCATGCAAAATAAACATTTATCATAAACATGGAATAAGATAATAACAACTTTATTATTGCCTCTCGAGCATATTCCCTTCAATCCATTCCTAGTACTAATTCCAAACCTTTGGTTCCAAGTACTATTAGATTGGCATAACTAGGAACTTTCTGTTTGTTTATTAAACACACATGTATTAAGGTTTCCGTATTAATACAATTATAGTATGCAAAATTAACATCTATCATATACTTGGAATACATATAATAACAACTTTATTATTGCCTCTTAGGGCATATTCCCTTCAGTTACTTAATCTCCTCGTGTTACAAAAGATCCGGCTTAGCATCCTGAGCCAGCGAACGTTGGTCTGGAGACCGACATCACGATGAGTGATTCGATAACTGATAAGGGTGAATCCTCAAAGGGTAATGATCCCTCGGCAGAGGTTTTCATGGATAACCTTCTCAGCAATCCGGGTATCGCCAAACTTGGCATTACTCAGAAAACTACAGATGAGATCGAAAAGTTGGCTAAGTAATGCTTAGAGAGCCGGAACATCACTACCGAAGAAGAGGTACAAGAAGCCGAGGACATAAAGTTCTCCGAGCTTCTTGACCAAGTTCATCTTTGCGACGAAAAGCCGAAGGCCGGCGTGGCTCCGCAACCACCAGTGATCCTGCTGACTCTCGCTGAGAAGGTTTCTTCTGAGGTGAACATGAGTCTAAGCAAGCTGATCCATGAACATTTTGTAAGTCAGAATTTATCTCTCGTTTTTACTTTATTTCATATCATATCCTCTAGCCTCCAAGCATAAAGTTGGATAGGAAATCCGGATTTATTCTTTCATAGGATGCCAAAGAACGAACTAGTATAGCCCCCAAGGTTCATGCTCATATTTAACATAGTTAAAATATTCGCCCGAGTCTTTAGTAGACTTCTGACTCTGGGTATTATTTTGACTTATAGAAAGTTAATTCTTATAACCAGGAATTGTTAAAGGACATCTTCAATAAGAGGAGAGAGATCAGAGCTCTTCGCCTTGAAAATATTCAACTGAAGATTTCCAAGGATGAAGCTGAAGGTAATCATTTCAGTCCTCATACTTGCTCTTTTGCTTTCATAGCTGAATTCTTATTCGACTGTTTTCTCTTTTTTATAGAACTGGTCAAATAGTCATGCAAAATGATTGAAGAGTCCAGGAATTTCAAAACCCTAGAGGTGGAGAACGCCGACTTAAGGCGAGAGCTGAACAATCTTAAGGTAGATCATGAGCGAAGTGATGACCCAGAAGTATAGGGGGTGTTTCGCAGTATTTTCGATAAGTAAGAGTGTCGAACCCAACGAGGAGCAGAAGGTGCTGGCTAGTGGCTTGGAGTAGGAATTCTCTATAAATACTTAGCAAATGGATTTTTAGGGTTTTTTGATAATGCAGGTAAATAAAGTACGAGTAAATAAAAGACAATAAGAATAAATGCAGCAAGTGGCCCAATCCTTTCTTTAGCAAAGGACAAGCCGGTTGTATTACTTAAGATTACCAAACGTTCTCAAGGACACATGGGGATATCGTCAAGTGCTTTCGCTTCATATAGTTGATTAATCTTCTTTAGTTTGCTAAGTGTTGTGTGGGTGAACCTGTGCTAATGTACCGACCTTCCTAGGACTAATACATACTTGTGATTATACCCCTTGCAAGCATCCGAAAGTAGAAGAAAGTAATTAAGGTAGAAACATTACCACAGCTTTAAACTCTAAGACCCTGACGTCCCTTGTGCAATTGTTTCCTAATGGGGGTTCAAGTTTCTGTCACTCCGGCAACCCCTACGATTAGTAGCCAAATACACAATGCATTCCCCTAGGCCCATATAGGTGAAGTGTCATGTAGTCGACGTTCACATGACACCACTAGAAGAAGTACACCACAACTTAAATATCAAACCATTGAATCTTTCTCAACACAATTCCACTACTAACAACATGACTTCTCCCATGTCCTCAAGAACAAAACGAACTACTCACAAGACATCATATGGATCATGATCAGAGATCAAATAATGGTGTGTAACAATCTGAACATAAACGATAATTCAATGGTTCACTCAATAGCATCAACTACAAAGAGTAATCAACACCGGGAAAGTTTCCCCTAAGAACTATGCAAGATTCAACCAAATTGTTACAGCGGTATGAGGTGATGATGATGGTGCTGGTGGAGATGATGATGGTGATGATGATGATGATCCTGATGAAGTCCAGCTTGATGGTGGAGTTGATGGCGATGATCTCCCCTCTCCGGGAAGGAATTCCCCCGGCAGAATTCTGTCTGCTGGAGAGATCTTTCTCTCTTGGTGTTTTCCGCCTCGCAGAGGCGGTGGAATCTTTCTATGGTCGCTCCCCGAGTCTTAGGGTTTCGGGAGGATAATATATGCCAGAGGGGAGAGCCAGGGGTGGACCAGGGCAGCCACACCACCTGGTGGCGCGGCCTAGGGTGGCCCGTGCCAGGGGGTGGTGTGGGCCCCATGTGGCCCATCTCCGCTTCCCCTCAATAAACTGAACTCAATAAACATGACCTCAGGTTTATGGAGTGAAAAGTCGATAAAAGAATACAGACAATAAGCATCACATTCATCAATTCATAAGGCATAATAGAACACAACTCACTATTATATAACTTAACTTGCAATAAGTAAAGGCAACACAATAAAGATACATAAAGTAAATCATAATTGGTAATGGCAAACTTAGCTCTTGGTCGAAGAATAGTTGACAATTCGCTGGAGTTCACAAATAGCTGATTTTCAATGATAGCTTTCAAAGTAGTAGACATTAAGATAAGAGCAAAGTGCAAAAAGGAACATAAGAAACATGATTGAATAAATCATCATATAAATGAATGAAACACAACGACTCAAAATACTTGCTGAGGTAGAAGGGAATAGGTTTACTGACTCAACTAAAAAGTAAAAGAAAGGCCCTTTGCAGAGGGAAGCAGGGATTTCAAGTTTCATAAAGAGCTTCCAAAAATTATGGTACATATTAGCTTTCAGCTCTTATTGCCCCTATCATAGGCATCTTTAGGTGATTAAGGTTAAAGTGATCAAATATGAGGATATGCTTGACAAGTTATAAGTTGAAAATCTCATGCCCCTTGAATACGAGGGCCGCTCCTCATGCTACTCAAGTTTAGTCACTGGTAAGTTCTTGTCATAGTAAGTATATGTGTATCATAGAGAACCGCCAACGGGGTACCCCTTGCCCGATGATACGGAAGAATCCCCATATCAAAATGACAAGGCAAGTAGACAACAAGCATCTAACCAATCTTCTTATTTACCATGGGAATATGGTGCTTTTTTTTTCTCTATTTCCACTTTTCTCATCTTTTTTTTTATTTTTCTCTTTTTATCATTCTCTATCTCTTTTTTATAAGAAGAATGCTTCATAGATGCTCATTATGGTTAGGCTGCAGGTTTCCACCATGATAGCATGGATTAGACCGGCGGCCTAGGAATTTCTCTAACACACATACATAACTCCATGGACTTACAAGCTCCCCTTTCATTTCACACCGACAACATCCATAGACAAAAGAACATGATATCAACTAGGTACAAAGTACCAGTGCAATGTTGAAAGAGTTCCCCATGACAGCATGGTTCTGCTAATTCACAACTTACAAAGCACAAGCATATATGCAACATAGATGGGCATAATGGTTCAAGTTTATTAAGGGCAAGGAAAGTAAAGTGTGCCATCAACTTCATGAGAGCTTTAATCACTAATTTTCACATAACAAGTTTAATTTGGAAGGTAGATAAAAACAAGAATTTACTTGGAATAGCAATAGTGCTAATAGGTAGGTATGGTGGACACAAATGGCATAGGTTTTGGTTTAAGGATTGGATGCATGAGAAGAATTCCCTCTCAGTACAGGTTTTTGACTAGCAAGGCTGAGTAGCAAGCAAAAGAGTTGAAGGAAACAAACAAACATACAAGTGACAAAAACAAACATGCAATCTTCCTTGGAAGCACAAAAGATCTTAACTAGAGAATACTAAACTTATGAGCAAATCAAGAAATAAAGATGATGAAATTATATTTCTTTAGAGTACTTTTATCTTTTTATTCGACTCTCAAAAATAGTGATGCTACTGACCGATCCAGACTTACCAAAACCAACTAAATTAACTCAATGATCCCAAAGTGATACCAATACTAACAACAAGAACAATCATATAACCATGAATTGAAAACTAATATAAGATATGCAAAAGAGTAAACGATAGAACTTCTCATTAATATTCCATAACGACAACTCACACCAAGGGATACTTATCTAACGAGAGAGGGGACACTTCCATAATGCAAACCATCCTACATGATAACTTCTCTATTCATGATATGACTCTACTAAAAAGGTAAAGGATAGAAGATAGTGATATGATACCGCGGCACTCCCCCAAGCTTGGAACAAACCAAGGGGATGCCAAAACCTGATGACAAATTACTCCTTTGTTGGTGGTGGTGTTCTCTCGATGAGCTCTTTGATTAGTTTCCCCAAGTCCTCAATCTCAAAGGTGAGATTACGAATCAGCTGTGAGTTTTGCTCAATGCGGCTCATGATCATGTCGGGTTGAGAATTCTAGCTCTTGGGATTCTTTCCCCACTCTTCCTCCTTGAAGTCTTCTTTTCCTGCATGGCGTGACGCCAAACAGTGACGCGGAGGTTTCCCTCCAGTTGACATCCGTGTAGTCCTTCTGACCCTGGCAGGTTTTGTCAACACTCCAATGCTTGCAATGGTAGTGCCGGTGTGCGGATGTTGGCCTTGCTTTTCCTCCTCTTCATCTTCACTCTTGACCTCCTCCTCCTGTCCGGGGTCTTGGGGACTTCCTCCATAGGCTCCTTTCCCTTATCCTTGGTAGACACCATCGTGCTTCTATCTTTCAAGAATAGTTCCTGGCAGAAACAGATCGAAACGAAAACACGACGAGAACATGATATACGAACCTCGGGGGATCCGGGGGATTATATATTACAAAGTTTTACAGCAAAAGGAAGGTACTGGGAGAAAACAGGTCAGAGACGTAGTCCGGGGCGGCCACACCACCTGCTGGCGCGGCTAGGGGGCCCGCGCCAGGGGGTGGTGTGAGCCTCCCTGGCTCCGTTTCCGTCCCTCTTTTTCTTCATAGCTTTCCTTGTTGGATGAAAACTCCAAAAATATAACTTGACAGAATTTTCGCGGAACTTTTCTTACCAGAACTGTTACCTATTCGAAAACAGACTCTGCAGGTCTCTGAAGTTGGTCTTTAGTAGATTCTTCTGGAGTCGCCGCTTGAATAACATCAATATCTTCATATTCATACACTTATTGCTTGAGTCAGGAAACCTTTCAATTTCTTATTACACCATTTTCTCCAATAACCTGGAAATTTCTTTCACACGAAACTTCACACAATTCTCATTAGCAACATTAGTGTGAGCGTGGTAATAAACCTTTCAAGTCCAATTTCAACTGAAATCCATCAAATCATAAGCTACTGTAGCAACTCCTTCTGAAAACCCAAAAATAATTCAAAAAGGAAATCGACTTAAGAAGCAAATGCAAGAGTGGCAAAATCTGTCAAAATAGACCAGCAGGTAAAGATCAATTTTTTTGAACATCTTCTGTTTCTCAAATCAAAAAGTGCAAAACTAACGAAAGTTAAATAACAACCTGGGTCAGAAGCACAAAAAATGACAGCTCAATCCGACGTACAGAGATCTCTCTTGAATTTTTACGGTAAAGCACAAAAATCTGTTTCGGGACAACAATGTCCCCAAATCTTATTTCTCTCTCGTTAGAGGTTGATCTTGACACAAAAACCAAACAAAAAGGATAAGGAGAGGTTATTTCTGAAACAATAACTTCCAAGACTCAAAGAAACAAAAAAACAAACTGAGAACACAAATAAATTGGGTTGTCTCCCAAAAAGCTCTTTCTTTATAGCCATTAAGATGGGCATGATAATTTCAATGATGCTCACATAAGAATATGAATTGAAGTGAAAGAGAGCATTAAGAAGCAAAAATATACATGTTTAAGTCTAACCCACTTCCTATGCAAGGGAACTTTGTAAATAAACAAGTTGTTGAAACCAGAAACTGTAAGCATAAGAAGGCAAAAGAAGTGCAACATAAAAACTTTCAGCATAAAACGAGTAAACTTGATATTATTGAGATGCATAAGAACAGTCTTCCCTCTCTCATAATAACTTTCAGTATCATGCATAAATTTAATGATATAACTATCACAAGAACCATGGTAGCAATAATCGCTTATCCTAACAGAAAACACAGGGACACTAACTCTCATAACACTACTTTGTGAAACAATATTAGGGATATCCTTACAGAGGATAGTGTGTCCATCTTCGTCATATTTAGTGACAAAGTGTTTCATATTTGCTATTATAGTTTCATCATCCAATTGTTTATCAGGTTCAATAGTTTTATTTGTACTTTCATCAACCATACTAGCTATCATAGAATGTTCCTTTATCTTAACTGGGAAAGGTATTTTCTCAATGTAAGGTTCAGGTAAAGCATGATTAGCAGTATAAACTTTAGTATTTCTTGCAGGAACACACTTAGCAACATCTTTATATGGTTCATGATACTTATTCCACTTCTTTTTAGGAACTTCAATATAGGAAGCAAAAGCCTTAAAATAAGTTGCAATAGCTTGAGAGTCTAGACCATAAGCATTTTTAATATTTTGAAAGTCATCAGTTCCCATAAAACATTCAATGCATTCATAATCATAATTTATACCTGACTTTCTTCCTTTGTCATTCTCCCATGCTTCAGCATTATCTTGAATATGGTCTAGAAGATCCCATTTAGCTTCTTCTTCCATGCGAGTGAATGATCCTGCACAACAAGCATCCAATAAATCCTTACCATGAAGAGAAAGCCTTGCATAAAAGTTATTGATAATAATATTGTTGGGGAGCTCATGAATGGGACATTTGAGCATTAGTAACTTCAATCTCCCCCAAGCTTGAGCTTTACTCTCTCCATCAAGAGGCCAAAAGTTGTATATTTGATTCCGATCTTTATGAATCTCACTAGGAGGATAAAACTTTGAATAAAAGAGAGGTACTACTTCCTCCCATTCAAGAGCTTGACCATTCTTCAGCATCTTATACCATTCTTCAGCTCTTCCTTTTAGTGATAATGAGAATAACTTCTTCTTAACTTGATCTATAGTAATACCTGCACACTTGAACAACCAGCATAATTCGTGTATAAAGAGCAAATGATCACCGGGATGGACAGTTCCATCTCCAACATAATAGTTATCCATAACACGATCAATAATTCTTGTAGGTATTTTAAAAGTATCATTCTCAGAAGGTGGTGGTTCATCTACTACCTTAGCAGTGGTAGTAGCATTACAAAATAAGAAACTCAGCGAATTATCCATATTGAAAATAAAGCAACTAACAGAAGTAAACAATACTCATAGTAGAAGTTTCCTTCACCAGTTCCACTCTCCAATAGCGCTTCACTCCCCTACAACAGCGCCAGAAAATACTCTTGATGACCCACAAGTATAGGGGGTGTATCGCAGTATTTTCGATAAGTAAGAGTGTCGAACCCAACGAGGAGCAGAAGGTGCTGGCTAGTGGCTTGGAGCAGGAATTCTCTGTAAATACTTAGCAAATGGATTTTTAGGGGTTTTTGATAATGCAGGTAAATAAAGTACGAGTAAATAAAATACAATAAGAATAAATGCAGCAAGTGGCCCAATCCCTTCTTTAGCAAAGGACAAGCCAGTTGTATTACTTAAGATGACCAAAAGTTCTCGAGGACACATGGGAATATCGTCAAGTGATTTTGCTTCATATAGTTGATTAATCTTCTTTAGTTTGCTTAGTGTTGTGTGGGTGAACCTGTGCTAATGTACCGACCTTCCTAGGACTAATACATACTTGTGATTATACCCCTTGCAAGCATCCGCAATTACAAGAAAATAATTAAGGTAGAAACCTAACCACAACTTTAAACTCTAAGACCCTGACGTCCCTTGTGCAATGGTTTCCTAACGGGGGTTCAGGTTTCACATCCAAGCAACCCCTACGATTAGTAGCCAAATACACAATGCATTCCCCTAGGCCCATATAGGTGAAGTGTCATGTAGTCGACGTTCAGATGACACCACTAGAAGAAGTACACCACAACTTAAATATCAAACCATTGAATCTTTCTCAACACAATTCCACTACTAACAACATGACTTCTCCCATGTCCTCAAGAACAAAACGAACTACTCACAAGAAATCATATGGATCATGATCAGAGATCAAATAATGGTGTGTAACAATCTGAACATAAACGATAATTCAATGGTTCACTCAATAGCATCAACTACAAAGAGTAATCAACACCGGGAAAGTTTCCCCTAAGAACTATGCAAGATTCAACCCAATTGTTACAGCGGTATGAGGTGATGATGATGGTGCTGGTGGAGATGATGATGGTGATGATGATGATGATCCCGATGAAGTCTAGCTTGATGGTGGTGTTGGTGGCGACGATCTCCCCTCTCCTGGAAGGAATTCCCCCGGCAGAATTCTGTCTGCTGGAGAGATCTTTCTCTCTCGGTGTTTTCCGCCCCGCAGAGGCGGCGGAATCTTTCTGTGGTCGCTCCCCGAGTCTTAGGGTTTCGGGAGGATAATATGCACTAGAGGGGAGAGCCAGGGGTGGACCAGGGCGGCCACACCACCTGGTGGCGTAGCCTACGGTGGCCCGCGCCAGGGAGTGGTGTGGGCCCCCTGTGGCCCATCTCCGCTTCCCCTTCTGGCTTCCTTCGTCTTCTGGAAAAATAGGATTTTCCATGTATTTTCCCGGATTTTCTGATCTTCGCGAATTTTGCCTCCAAACAACACCTTTTCCATCAGAATCCTGACTGCAGTGGTCCATGCTCCAAAAGTAATCAACCATGCGAAAATAGATGAAATAACATAAGTATCATCTCTTAATATGAAATATATCAATGAATAACAGGAAATGATGATATAGAATAGTGATGCAAAATGGACGTATCACGCAGTATTAACAGCGTTCTTGAATCATCCAACATGGCCACTGAAGAACGTGATTGCAAAATTTCTATCCAGGATAAGAAAATCTCGGACCTCTTAGACGAGTTGGCCAGGGAGAGGGACATCACCCAAGCTCTCCGGGATGAACTCCAGATTCTTCAGGCGGAGAAGACCAAAGTTGATGATGTGCAAACCGAATCTGATTTGCCTGTCTCGGAAAGATACCAAGGCAAAGGCGATTTCTTTAGTGAGTCGGCAGCTCCTACCTCCTCTCCTGCATCGTAGAGAACCAGAAAAACAATCAGATTGTAATAAGTAGTATAATATTTTGCTAGTGCTAATTTTGTAAGAACTGGTGCTTTTTACTTCCTTTTAGCACTTTTGGCTTTATTTTGACATGCCTGAAATTTTACATAAGCACTTTTTGTTTTGTCTATACTTATCGCTTATCTGGCTTTCTGCCTCGTCCCTTTCGTGATCCGGCAAACCTTCAACACGGAAACTTTGCCGAGCAACGGAGCTCAATTGCTAAACCAGTTTAAACTCGGAAACAAAGCCGCCTTCCATTACCAACAATTCATTACTCAGAAAATACCCGCATCTAGCAATCCGATAAAGAACCAAAGTATAAACTAGAAATTTTTAGATTTATACCCGAAGGTAGCATTTTTAGAATCGGAAATCTAACCAGAACAAACATGAGCATAAAGTACTTTCAAGTATTCTAGGATTTTTGACTGTGACATGATCATTCAGAAATAAGATGGTAATATAAAACTTCTCAGAAAATATTGAGGCAACCAATGATTTATTTCTCATTGAACATGTACACATATATGATTACAAAGAAAGAAAATTTAAAATTAAAAGGGACATAGCTGAGCAATATTCCACGGTCTGTCTAATTCTTCCGGGTCTATACTACCTCCATCTCTCTTTCTCTTCTTAGTAGCAGGTCTTTCTTTGACTGGCCACATATCAGTTAGATAGTAAGAACCATTGTGAAATACTCGGCTATCTAAAAAGGGCCCTTCCCATACTGGGGAAGGTTTGTGCTTTCTTTTTTGCACAAGTTGGAGAACCAAATCACCCTTATTGAAAGACCGGTTTCTGACTCTCTGGCTATGATACTTACATAACTTCTGCTGATAGGCTGTTGTTCTCTGCTCAGCAATGACACAAACTTCTTCGATTAAATCGAGATCATATTGTTGAGAAATTTCAGCATCCTCTTCGATATACGCATCAACTCGGGGAGAAGTTTTAATTAAATCACTAGGAAGAACTGCTTCTGCACCATATACTAAGAAGAAAGGTGTGTATCCAGTTGACCTGTTTGGAGTTGTTCTCAAGCTCCATATCACAGACGGCAATTCCTATGCCCAAGCCCTCGCAACACGAGGAAGTGGTGCTTCGAGTCTTGGTTTGAGGCCTTGAAGGATTATACCATTTTCTCTTTCAACTTGTCCATTGGCTTGTGGATGCGCGACTGACGCAATGTCAAGCTGGATTTTTTGTTCGTCGCAGAATTCAGCAAGTTCTCCCATAGAAAAATTGCTCCCGTTGTCCATGATAATACTGTGCGGATAACCATATTGGATTATAACATCCTCAACAAATCTTCTGGCTATTGCATCATCACAAATTGTGACAGGTTTAGCCTCAATCCACTTCGTGAACTTATCCACCATCACTAAGAGGTGAGTAAATCCACTTGGAGCCCGTTTAAATAGTCCTACCATGTCAAGCCCCCAGACCATGAAGGGCCATGTTATCAGAATTGTTCATAGCTGATCAGCCAGAACATGAGCTTCTTTGGCGTACTTTTGGCAGCCTTTGCACGTCTTCACCAGCTGTTCGGCACCTGCCTTGGCTGTAAGCCAAGAAAATCCGTGTTTGTAAGCTTTTGCCACTAAAGACTTGACAGTAGCATGATGGCCGCATTCGCCTTCGTGGATTTCCCATAGGATTTCCACTCCTTCCGGAGATACGTAGCGCTGAAAAACCCCAGATACACTCCGCTTATAGAGCTCACCATTTATTATTGTATCGGTTTTTGCTCGTCGGACGATCTGCCGGCTAAGAACCTCATCTTCAGGTAATTTTCCGTCTACCAAGAAATCGATTTAGGGTTTTGTCCAGCTGGGAATCATAGCCAGAACTACTACTAAAGGTGAATTGGATTTGGTCAGATAATCCTCATCAACTCATGTGATAGAGGGAACTTTGAGGTGCTCTAAAAAAGCGCTATCCAGGACCTTTTTCCGTGCAGAGCCTATTCGAGATAATGCATCTGCTTCCTCATTTTTTGTTCAAGGGATGTGTTGAACCTCAAACCCTTCGAACAATTTAGATAGTTCGTCCGCGACAACCCTATATGCTGACATGTGTTTGTTTGCATTACAGTGATACGACACTTGTTGAGCAACAAGATCCGAGTCTCCATAACACATCAGTCGTCGCATGCCGATATCTTTTGCAATCTGGATTCCATGCACCAGTGCTTCATATTCGGCAATGTTGGTTGTTGCCATGAAATGGATCTGCAATACATAGAAAATCTTATCTCCTTGGGGTGATTTGAGCACCACGCCAGCCCCTGAGCCCCCGAGTGCTTTAGACCCATCAAAATGCAAGGTCCAGTATTTGGACTCTGGTAGGGTCATATTCTCCGTTGTGTCTGTCCAATCAGCGACAAAGTCATCGAGGATTTGGGATTTAATTGTTGTACGAGGTTTGTACTCAATGTCAAAAGCTGAAAGCTCTATTCCCCATTTGGTGACACGTCCTGTAGCATCGCTATTGTTTATTATGTCTCTCATGGGAGTTGTGCTCACCACGGTAATTTGGCGCTCCTGAAAGTAATGTGATAGCTTCCTAGATGCGAAGAACACACCATAAGCCAGCTTTTGATAATGCAGATACCGCTGCTTCGATTCAGTTAAGACTTCACTGAGGTTGTAAGTCGGACGCTGCACCAGGTGTTCCTATTTTTCCTCTGGTCTTTCCACCACCATGATGACGCTGACGACTCTATTTGTCACAACCAGATAGAGTAACATCGGTTTGTGAGGTTCCGGCGCTGCAATGATAGGAGCGAACGGGAGTACTGATTTCAGGTCTTGTAGTGCAGCTTCGGCTTCATCAGTCCAAATGAATTTTTTGGTCCTTTTCAGGAGTTGGTAGAGTGGTGCGGCTCTTTCACCGAGCCGACTTACAAACCGACTGACTGCAACAATGCAACTAGTTATCCTTTGTACGTCCTTCAAGCAGGTCGGCCTAGAAATGTTAAGTATAGCCTTAATCTTATCTTGGTTCACCTCTATGCCTCTCTGAGACACGATGAAACCTAACAATTTTCCGGCTGGTATTCCAAAGAAACATTTCTTCGGATTAAGCATTATGTTGTATTTGCGTAGATTGCCGAACGTTCCCTCCAAGTTAGAAATTAAGGTTTCCTTCTTTTTGGACATCACCGCTATGTCATCCACATATGCATGTACATTGCATCTGATTTAATCATGGAGGCAACGCTGCATAGTGCGCTGGTACGTAGCTCCTGCGTTCTTGAGCCCAAAAGGCATCATAACAAAACAGAAAGTTCTGAAGTGGGTTATGAATGAAGTTTTGACTTTGTTTGATTCCTTCATCCAGATTTGGTGATAACCGAAATATGCGTCGATAAAACATAGGAGTTCCGAGCTTGCCATAGAGTCGATAACTTGATCAATTCTAGGCAGAGCGAACGGATCTTTGGGACAAGCCTTGTTCAAGGCGGTATAATCAACACACATCCTTAATTTAGTGGTGTCCTTTTTAGGGACCATTACAGGATTGGCCGACCACTTAGTGTGGATGACCTCTTCTATGAATCCGGCTAACTCAAGCCGGACTAGTTCCTTAGCTATTGCCTTTCACTTTTCATTGCTGAAACATCGTAAGGATTGTTTGATGGATTTAGCATTCGAGTGTACATTTAGAGAGTGCTCAGCAAGTTCCCTAGGTACTCCGGTCATGTCAGATAGCTGCCATGCGAAGATATCTTGATTGGCTTGGAGGAACTTGACGAGCACGCTTTCCTATGCGCTATCTAAACCTACACCTATCTGAGTCACCTTGGAGGGGTCATCATCCTTCAACAGTGTCGTCTTCGTCTCTTCTGATGCCTTGAACTCCGGAGTCGGCTTTGTCACCTCCTTCTTCGTCCTGGGCATCTTGGATGGGTCAATGGTCTTCTTGATCTCCTGGTACTCCTGGGCATGTAGTACGGCCTCAGCAAAGGCGGCATTTCCGTCCTACCACTCTCTTGCTTTCTTCGTGTCTTCCCTGATGGTTATCACACCCTTGGGACCTAGAATTTTCATCATATTGTAAATGTAACATGGATGAGCCATAAAAGCCCAGTAAGCCGGCCATCCGAAGATAGCGTGGTATGCGCTCTTGAACGGGACCACTTCGAAAGAAAGTTCTTTCGTCTGGTAGTTCTTTGGAGTTCCAAAAGTAACATCCAAAGTGATCTCTCCAGGGAATTTGCTTGTCTACCTGGGACAACTCCGTGAAAGATCAGAGAGCTATGATTCAGCTGTGTTTCTGAGATCCTCATCCGACGCAGTGTTTCAACATAGAGGATGTTAATGTTGTTGCCGCCGTCCATGAGGGTCTTGGAGAAACCGTAGCCATCAATAAGTTGGTTGACGACTAGAGCGTACTTTCCTCGCCTATGCAACTTAGGCGGATGATCAACATGGTCAAAGGTGGTTGTCACTTCTGACCAGTCCAAAAACTGAGGGACAGCTGGAACAGTTGCGTTGAGCTCATGCAAAACTGCCTTCTTGACCTTAGCTGGTTGAGACCCAAGGAAAGTGACAGAAGCGTCCTTCTTTGTTGGGAAGTTCTTATTTCCATCCGACTTGGGATTTGAAGGCTCCGCTTCCTCCATGTCGAGATCTTCCTTGGTCTCTTTTTCGTTTTCTAGATTTTTTTCTTTCCCTTTCTTCGCTTGGCCCTATAGCCAGCGGATTCATCTTTATTGATGTTGTCATTGAAACGACACTCGGGATTTGTGTGGGACGAGCCCCCGTTGGCATCCAAGTGATGCACACACGGATTGTTGGCAATGTCAGCCCAAGAGTAGGTTTTACCAGGCTGCTGGTCTCCTCTACCTTGTACTCTAGATATCCCACGACCGCGTCCACATCCGCCTCCTCGCCCTCCTCATCCTCCAGACCTAAAAGTAGCATTGACAACCACTGTTTCTGCATTGGGCTTTTCTTCCGAGGTGTTCTTGCGCTTCTGAGTTTGTTGTTTCGGCTATTTTGTCGATTGTGGTACAGCCAGGACATTTAGTAGTCCTTTGGCATCATCGTCGGCATCTGCATATTTTCTTGCCGTCTCTATCATCTCTCCCAGATTAGTGACCTTTTCGCACATCAAGCGGTGACGTAGCGAACGAATTGGGAGTCCTGCAATGAAAGCTTCAATCATAGTTTGATCATTTACTCCTTTACATGAGTTCTTGGTGTCGATCCATCGTCCGAGGTAATCTCGGCAAGTTTCGGCGGATTTTTGGGTGCAGTGCTATAGGTCTCCTACCGTACAGGGCCTCCGATATGTGCCTTCGAAATTCCTAAAGAACACGCTTTGCATGTCATACCAGTTGTGGATGGTGTTTTCTAGAAGTTCATTGAGCCAGGATATCGTCGTCTTCCTTAGCATAAGTGGGAGATACCGGGTCGCGACCAAGCTATTTCTGCCTTTGGCAATGCAGCAAGCCTGGAAAAAATCCTGAAGCCAAGCGTTTGGCCGTGCCACACCGTCGTAGGGTTGGATGTGTCTTGAGATAGCAAATCCTTCCGAGAAGTTTGTTTGTCGAATGCGCGGTTCGAAGCATTTTGGACCCACATAAATATTTTCTGACTCGTAGCGCCACGCCTCTATGTTAGAGTTGATCCGGTGCCTCACGTCACTTGGTGACAGAGAATGCCGTCTTGGTTGTTTACTGTGGCTGCGGTGCCTTGGAGCCAGACTTCTACTTCTTCCACCACCTCCTCCGCCACGACGCCCTCCTTGGCCTCCTCGATTGGCGCTATGATGGCTGCTTGGTGGAGAGGGTGGTGCAGGTGGATTGTTTCTAGCGGAGTGCCAACCTCTATCCGGAGCATCGTTATTCCGGTTCCGCGGAGGGTCTTGATTACGATGAGCCCCCTGCCGGCTTGACTCGGCACGGTGTCCATCGTTCCTTCGTCCGTTGTTCCCCCATTGTGATGAGGTTCAACCGAACGACGTGTATGTCTAGGAGGTGGCAACATTTGTCGGTCCTCCTCCCGATGTCGCTCTTCTTCTTCTTTCCTGTGATTATTGGACTGTCGCTGGGGAGGTTTTCTTGGAACCAGTGCTGCAACTGCGTCTCGTTCCACAGCAGGAGCAACATTACTCCAGTCATGTGCGGCTCTGTGCCATTTCCCTGAAGATCCGGTTCTTGAGTAATTGTCCTCCCAACGGTCGGGACGGTGATTCTGTTCCGGGTCCCATCGGGGCCTTATGTCATGCCAGGCCAGATTCATTGGTTGGATTTGGAGACCAGTTTTCCACTCCCGAATTTTGTGGCCTTTTGCTGCTCTAGACCTTTGGTAAGTAGCTTTACGCCCAATCGGATTTGAACTAGATTTGGATTGTTCGCCAGGATATCTCGAGCTGCAGCAGTGTTTTCCACTGGTGTACCATACACCAGATCTCCTTTGCTATCGAGACGAGGTTCTCCCTTGACGGTGTCATCTCCCTCAAAGAGGGTCTTGAGGACTTCTAGATTTTTGTTAGCCTGCACGGGACTATTCCGGGTCTTCAGGTGTTGCAGGGAGTTGAACTGCCCCGCAGATGCCATGCGCTTCTTTTCCTCCAGGAGGTTGTTAGCTTCATCTAAGAGTACTTGACGATGCGCTTCTAGGGCTTGGGCCCTATCCTCCAATTCTGTAGGTGTAATATCTGCAGTAGTTGGGATTGGCGTAGTTAGCGCGTCTCCAATGAGTTTACGGGCACCAGGGGTAACCACATGTCCATTCACCGGAGTTTCTTTCGGCTCGTCTGGGATTAAAGCTCCATCCGAGTCTTCCTCGTATTCTTCGGTGATTATCTCCTTAGTTGGAGGGTCCTTTGCTAGAGTCTTCTTCTTCTTCTTTGCCCTATTGGCAGCGCCAGTATCAAAGACGACTTTGGGTCTATTTCCTAGAGTCAAGCTCTGATCAGTACTTTCGGACATCTAGACATCGGGGTTATCTCCGAGATCCATATCATCCTGTGCTTTGGGAGAGTTTTTTCCAGATCCTTCGTTCATGGCTTCTCCTTCTTCTGCAGCTTTGGAGTTGTACTCCTCTTCATACGCCATGGAGAACTTTCGGAAATCTGCCAACATCATCGAATCATCTGAAGATGCGGTAAGTTGATGTTTTTTCCGCTCGCCTCTAGCACCAAGTCTTCGTTGTCTCTGGCATTGGTAGAGCCGGATCCAGATCCAATGTATCTGACAAAATGCGACGCGCGTGTCCTAAGGTAGTTGCGGCTTTCCTCGTGGGCTTCCTCGAAACGTCTAATGGTCTTGAGAATCTCATCCATGTTGGTGTCATGCAGCATCATATGCCTCAACGTGTACCTCAGGAAAGGTTGATTTGTTCCGGCGTTGGCAGAGCCAGAACCATAGTTGTTGTCTTGTTCCTCCTGGATTTAGACCTTGTTGGGAAGTGGGAAGATTGATTTGGGATTCGACCTCACTAGGGAGATCCACTCCAGATTCGATGTTCACCGTAAGATCTGTTTCAGGCTCAGCTTTCTCCACTATGTCCGTGCTTGGTGCGGGCTGGGTGGGATTGGGATTTTCCGGGATGTGGAACTCTGCCGCCTCCATGGACAAAGTGGAACCAGAAGCTTCTTCTGCCTCTATCATCACCGCTGGGGTGGGTGGGGCAGGTTCAGCGAAACTGATGTAAACATCTATCTCACTGAAAGACATGATGGTGTAGGCAGTCACGACCTCCCTAGCCAGAATCCAAGTCTCGTGGATAACGATGAGAGAGATGTTGCTGGCATAGAGGACACGACCGACGGTGATTGTCTTGCCGATTCTGATTCTTGTAGATTCCGCTCGGAACGCAGATCCGAAGCTCACATGCCCCACGGTGGGCACCAACTGTCGTCCGATTGAGGACAAGTACTCCATGAGGGGGTCCTCAAGGTGTGTGGAAGAGAGGGATGTGAGACATATGGTGTTCCGGGACGATGAGAACACAAGTTTACCCAGGTTCGAATCCACCGGCTTTGGACGAATCCTACTCCTGCTAGCAATCCAGTAATACGGCAGAGCCGGAATATGGGTTACAAGGGTTTCGCCTGTGCGAGTTGAGATTGTAGACTATTGTGGGGTGCCCTAAAGGCTGGTCCCTAGGACGGCTTATATAGATATCCGGCCTAGGGTTTACAGGAGAGACCTATTTGTCTACTACTAAGAGTCGGTTACAGAGTACATCTTGAACTACAAGTAACACTATAGGACTATGTCGGTAAGTCTTCTGGGCCTTCCCGTAGTCGGACTGGACTCTATCTATTCTCCCTGACTGGGCCGCCCGTGAAGCAAAGATCTAACCCAAAATGGGCCACCCTGGTCAGTGAGGCACAGTGAGGATACCCAAAAAGTATATCCCCAACATGTAGAGGTTGAAGCTTGCTTGTAGGTGAAATACGTCTTGGGCTTGTTGTACTTGATGTCCTCTTGCACTTGATGCTCGGCCTTTGTTGCGATGTGCACAAGCTCAACCATGTCATTGTATGTTTGGAAATCGATGATGCACTTGATTGGATGGTTCAATCCAATAAGGAAACATGCCATAGTTTGCTCCTTGTGCTCTTCAATGTTGGTGCGGATCATGTTGAGCTTCATTTCCTTGAAGTACTCTTCCATGGTCTTTGTGCCTTGACGAAGCGATTGAAGGTTGTTGAAAAGGTCGCGCCTATAGTGCAAAGGAACAAAGCAGGATCTCATATGAGCCTTCATGTCATGCATGTTGGGTCTGCAACATAGAAAACAAAAAAATTCCTACGATGGGAACTATTATACACCAAGATCTATCTACTAGATACAAGCAACGGGTGGATATACATCCATAGAGAACATACCCTCAAAGACCAACAAAGCTTTTTTAACGAGATGAAACTCATGGATGATGTAGTCGAACGCTTGCCGATCTCAAGATCGTGTGGAAGTCCTAGCACCGCAAATCAGCAGCGCATCCATCCTCGCACACACGTTCAGGCCACCGAACAACCTCCACCTCCTCGCTCCAGTGGTGCAGCGGAAGTAGCAACTCCTTCCATACGAAATGCCACCGGGAATATGTATCTCGCTAATCCGAGACCATGGGGGAATAATTCTAGAGGGGGAGAGAGATCCTTCACGAGAAGGTGTGAGTGAGAAGGAGTGAGAGGGGGCCTTTTATAGGAGGAGGGTGGGTACCCCTCCCCATGGCTGGCGCCCCATGGGGGTGACCCATCACGTCCCCCATTCATGTGGTGGTAACCCCCTCCATATAAATTTGCCCCTTCACATTCTCTATTAAAGTCTCCACTTTAAATGCATTGAATTTCTCTAAATTTAATGCTCTCTCATTTAATAAAAATATTTTATTAATTTCATTCAGAATTTTGTTAATTACTTTAATTAACAAACATTCACATAAAATCCCTTGCCACATTTCAATATTACATGCAGAACCAATTTCAACAATTTCACCCGAAACAATTTCGGTGTCTATTGAAATAATTCCAGCGCTTTGCAATTCATTTGTCTGAAACATATTTGATCCAAATGGTGTTGGTATCCCGTATGTCTGTCGCCCTATGGTTTGCGAATAATGCAGACATGATCGAGACCCCTCTCAGATCAATAATCAGAAGCGGGACCTGGAGATCCATACTGACTCCCACACATTCAACAATGACTTCTGTGATCGTGAGAACCTTTAACGCTAGTGAAAGAACATTTCATGGTTCCCTGTGTTTTATGTGTTAGATAACAATACCATGGAGTTTCTAATGTGTACTAAGTGTTGCAGGAAAGGGGTTTGGATGTTTGGGGGCTAGATTATCTGCCCCCATCAAGGGCTGGATAATCCGGCCTGACCATCTTGGCAAGGGATGGCCGCGCGCGAGCTTCTGTCTAGTGGTGGATGTCCCTCTAGACAGTCCGGTGCTAGGGCAGATTTTCTCCCCGAACCGGATAATCCGGCCTTCCTTTAGGGCCGAATAATCCGGCCCTGGGGAAATCACCCAAGGGAGCGTCTACGCGAGCTTCTGTCTAGGGGCAGATTTTCCCCCGAACATTCCGTGGCTGGGGTGGATTTTTTCGTAGCCGGATAATCTGGCCCTCCTCTTGGGCCGGATAATCCGGTCCTTAGGAGAAGTTTCCAAGGACCGCCCTGCACGAGCTTCTGTTCGAAGGCGGTTTATTTGCCGGATAATCCGAGTCTGGGGCAGAGTATTCCCCAGGCCGGATAATCCGGTCCTCACTTGGGCCGAATAATCTGGCCCCCAATGGCTCCAACGGCTCAGTTGGGACAGGGGGTATAAAAGCCCCATCATCCCCTTCGGTCAGAACTCTTGATTCATCCGAAAAAGAACAGATCTGTTGCAAAAGCTCTCTCCCGAGTTCTCCCACTTCAACCACCCGAAGGCTTAGATCTTTGTGGGAATTGAAGGAGGAGACATCACTCATCATCTTCACGAATCAAGCGCTTCAACTCCTCTCCATTCACTTGGAGAATCCCCGATCTAGTATTCTCGTTGATATCTAGATCTTGTGCTTTATTATTGATAACTATTGTTCTTGTGGCAGCTTGTTGTCATTACGGGAGCCTCCAATTCGATTGTGGAGTTGTGCCCCGCTAGTTGTGTAAAGGCGATGGTTCCCTCCTTGAAGGATTCCTATAGTGGAAAGGTGGATCAGGCCTTTGGTGGCGGGATCCATCGGAGAACAGGGTGAGGCCTATTGTGGCATGGTGGTCTTAGTACCGCCCACCCCTCTAACGCAGATGTACTTCCCTTAACAAGGAAGGAACTGCGGTAAAACAAATCCCGTGTCTCCGCATGCTTCATCACGGTTTCCTCATTCCTCACTTTACTCGCCTTTACTCGCTAGTAGTTAGGTTTGCATATAGGGAAATTCATTCATAATAGTTTATCTAGAGAATTTACCTTTTGTGTCAAGCCTAAAATTGAAAAAGCATTAAAATTTGAAGTAGCACCTATTCACCCCCCTCTAGGTTCCCATACGATCCATTTCAATTGGTATCAGATCCCTGGCTCTTTATTCGGGCTTAACCTCCTAAGATAAGTATGGGTACTAAGGAAAATGGGAATGAGGCTGTGGACAAGGTCACAATGGATGACCTTAAGACGTTGGAAACAACCTTGTTGAAATACTTTGAGACCAAGATGGAGGAGATGCAGCAAATGATTGCTCGCCTTACATCATCTACAACCCCATCTCCATCTTCCTCTGAGGCCACCACTCCGTCATCCAAGGATAAGGCTCAGCCGGATCTAAGGAAGATGAAGTGGTTGGTGAAAAACATAATGGTTCCGCCTCCAAGAAGGGAAGTGGTAAGGATGACTATAGTGAGGTTCCTCATCTATATTCTCCCGACCCACCTATCCCTCATCCTCATATAAACAATAGGGGTGATCCACCCATTCTTACTGCATCTTCATTTAATCAATAGCAATTCTTAATGAAATCTCATGTATGCAGTTCGTCTATTGAGCTTTGGAGGATTATTGAAGATGGTATTCATATTGGAGACCCCACTAACTTGACTAGGAGAGAAGTTGTGGATAGTCAACTGAATGCAACGGCTCTCCACATGATTCAGCTCGGAGTGGGTCCCAAGGACAGTCCCCACATTGAGCACTTCAACGCCGCAAAAGAAGCTTGGGATGCACTCACCGACCTATTCATTGGAAATGAAAGCATGAGAAGAAATAGGTATGATGCCCTTAGCAATGAAGCTGAAGGATTTTACATGTTGGATGGTGAAGACCATGAAGATATGTATAGAAGGCTTAAGGGCATTGCAACAACATTTAGAAAGCATGGGGCCACTCACATTGATGATGCTTGGATAAAAATAAAATATGTGAGTGCTCTAATGCCATTTGAGCCAATGGACTTGAAGAGTTTGCAAGGTAGACACAACTACCATCAAATGACTTCAAATGAAGTCATGCAAGAAACGACATCATTCAAGGTTGCAGTTAAGAAGGTTCAAGATGCCTGTGCCCGTGCTATTGGAATGCAAAAAGGAGTTAATGTTGCTCTAAAGGCAAATGTTGTTGAACAAGATGAGGATGAAAGAGGATACGAGGGTGTCTCCATGGGCTGTCCCGAGGAAGTCAAGCATGATCATGGTGAGTACATGGCTTTCTATGCAAGGAATTTTTGGAACGATCCAGCCAAGGCCAAGTCAGAACTCGAGCGCAAGAATGGGTCAAGTGGAAGAAGAGAGAATGGACCAAAACCGAGGTCTTGTTACAATTGTGGAGATAGGTTGCACTTTGTTGCTGAATGTCCTTATCAAAGTAGAGAAGACAATGGAGGCAGGCTCATTCTCAAAGAAAAATCAAAGGCTCCTAGAAAGAAACCATTTATCAAGAAGAATGGTCCTTACAATAAGCAACCCAAGATTGTCTTGGTGGCACAAGAATAATATTCCTCTACAAGTGAAGACGAAGAGGATGCGGATAATGCTCGTGAGGTGGCTGCTATAGCAACCACTTCTATTCCCACATCGCTCTTCGACTCTCCAAATGAAAATGTCATCAACAACAACGTCACTTGCCTTATGGCAAGAGAGTCTGAGGTATCATCTTCTATTTCTTCATTTCCTAAGACTAATATAAATATGGATATGGATGATCATACTAGTCTTAAGATAAAAGAAGAAGTTATTGCTTTGGACAATTTTTTCACTAACTTGCAAGGTGAGCACAAACTTCACTTTGATGCTCTTATGAGTCAACTTGCTCATTTCGAAGCTCTTCTCGAAGAAAGGGGTAGAATTGAAAGAGAAGACGCCTTGGAGATAGCCTCCTTGAAGAATGCCTTAGAGGAAGAAGAGGAAGCTCGAGTATCCTTGGAGGATAAACTCGAGTCTATGGAGGAATCCCATGAAGAGGTTGTTGCCCAGCTCATGAAAGAACGTGACAATGCTCTTGGTAAGGTAAAGAAACTAAAGAAGGAAAAGGTTGAATTTGGGGCTGCTCATGCTAGACTCTCAGAGAAGTTTGAGAAACTTGACATTGCTCACAAGGAATTGGAGAGTGAACATCCTACTCTAAATGAGTCTCGTGATCAGCTCCAAACTCAGTTGGACAAGTATGATATGCCCAGCACCTCCACTCTATCTTGTGGACATGAAGACATTGTTGAAGAGAATTCAAGGCTAAAAGAAGAACTTGTAAATGGATCTCAACATAAAGGTAAAGAAGTTCTAGATGAGGTGCTTAGCAAGAAAATGACAAACAATGGGAAAGAAGGTCTTGATTATGTCCCCAAGTCAAAGAAGAAGAAGAAGAGCAAAACTGCTCAACCAAAGACAAGCACCACCTCTAATGACAAGACTAACTATGATGGTTTTGCAAGGGCTAATAATCCTAATTATGAATTATTTTGTGATTATTATGATGATGTCTATGGTAGCTATGTAGGTACTTTTGATAGTTACATATCTTGGTCTATTTGGGTTCCCAAAACCCTTGTCACTAACATGAGAGGACCCATTGAAAAATGGGTACCTAAAACCAAGAAGTAACTTTCTTGCAGGGCTATGCTTCCGGTGGGTCTAAATGGGTACTCGATAGTGGGTGCACTAGTCATATGACCAAAAGCAAGGAGATCATCACGGAGATGCGGCCAAACCATGATCACATAACTGTCTCCTATGGTGACAAGTCAAAATCTGAGGTATTCGGTCTTGGCAAAAGTTGTGGTTGCTCACGATATCTCTCTCGTGGACTTCATGCTTGTTGAGACCCTCAGTAACAATTTACTTTTAGTTTGTGCCCTTGGTAAGATGGGCTTTGCAGTTTTCATTGATGCTAATTTGGTGGTACTCTTGTGGAGCAAGTCTCTAAAGGTCGCTTTCGTTGGATATGTCGAAAATGACCTGTATGTGGTGGAATTTTTCGGGAAAACCACTACAGGACCGATGTGTCTCTTCGGAAAGGCTGACACGGGTTGGCTATGGCATCGCCGACTAGCCCATGTCAATATGAGAACTTTGCAAAGTCTCCACAAGGGTGGCCACATCATATTTTTAGGCCTATTTCTTTGCTAAATAGTGTCCTTAAGATTATCACCAAGATTCTGGCCAACAGACTGCAAAAAGTCATTCTTAAACTTGTTCACAAGAATCAATATGGTTTCCTCAAGCAAAGATCTATCCAAGACTGTTTAGGTTGGGCATTTGAATTTCTTGATCAATGCCACAAGTCAAAGGAGGAAATTTTAATTCTTAAGTTGGATTTTGAGAAGGCTTTTGACAGAATTGAGCATTCTACTATCATCAATATCCTTAAAGCCAAAGGTTTTGGAGCTAAATGGATTTCTTGGATTCAGATGATCTTTGGGTCTGCTTCTTCCTCTGTGCTTTTAAATGGTGTGCCTGGGAAATTTTTTTACTGTAGAAGGGGTGTCAGACAAGGAGATCCTTTGTCTCCTTTATTGTTTGTTCCGTCACGATCTCCTTCAAAGTATCCTCAATAAAGCAATGAACCTGGGTCTTCTTTCTTTGCCCACTGAGAATGTTTTCTGTCCCGACTTCCCTGTGATTCAGTATGCAGATGACACTTTAATAATCCTTAAGGCTGATTCTGAGCAACTCCTGTGTCTTAAGGCAATCCTACATACTTTTGCTCTCTCCACTGGACTCAAAGTCAATTATTCCAAGTCCAGCATGATGCCAATTAACATGGACTCTGAGAGGCTTGGGCATTTTGCTAATACCCTCTCTTGCCTCACTGGTTCCTTGCCTTTTACATATCTTGGTTTGCCCTTGAGCTTGAATAAACCTCTTTGTGGAACATTTCCGCCTATTGTTGAGAATTGAAAGAAGGTTGTGTGGAATTGCTGACTTTCTTAATTATGGGGGGAAATTGCAGTTAGTCAAATCTGTGTTATCTTCCCTTCCCATATATTACATGAGCTGTTTTGAGCTTCCTGTCACTATCAAGGAGCAGTTGGTTAAATATATGAGGCAATGCTTGTGGAGAAAGAAAACTACTGATGTTCAAGCTAGAGGTACTGCTCTTGTTGCATGGGAGAAAGTTTGTAAACCCAAGAACCAGGGAGGTTTGGGTGTTCTTGATCTTAATGTTCAAAATTCTGCTCTTCTTTTGAAGAATTTGGATAAATTTTATAATCATAAGGATATTCCTTGGGTTCATCTGGTTTGGAACACTTACTATTGTAATGATAAGCTCCTCGAAGAAGTCTTGAGGGATCCTTTTGGTGGAAAGCTCACCTCAAACTGATTGACATATTTAAAGGACTTGCAAAGTGCTTGGTTGGAAATGGAAAACCACACTTTTCTGGTCTGATATGTGGAATGATAGCTGCCTCCAACATAAGCTTCCTCACCTCCTCTCTTATGCAAAAAAACCTCACATCTCTGTCGTGAGTTCTGCATACTCCAAATACTCAGACCTTTTTACCTTCCTTTGTCCCAACAAGCTTATCAGAATATCAAAGTCTTGAACAAATTCTCAATCTTGGCAGGAAGGGATTCTGATTGTTGGTCTTACATTTGGGGCAGTAATTATTCTGAAAACGCCATCGCTCCTTAGCTGTTTACCACATTTCTCTTGGTTATGTAAATCTTCTTGTCAAAGAAAACACAAATTCTTCTTCCGCTCTTCTTGCTTGATAGACTCAACACTAGAAACCTTCTGAAAAGGAAATGTTTCTCGCTGGCATCTTATGACTGTGTCTTCCAGGGCTGCAATAGTGAAGAAACCAGCCTACATTTGTTTTGGGAATGTCCTTTTGCAAGAGCCTGCTGGGCTCAAATTTCACAGGTCAATTTGGCTGATCCAACTATCTTTGAAGTTTTAGCCAGTATTAAAAAAGACCTCAATGTCCCTTTTGCAATGGAAATTCTGCTACTTGGAACTTGGGGCATTTGGATTTGCAGAAATAATGAAATTTTCAATAATCAGCATGCATCGATAGAGACCTGGAAGGCTATTGTAGCCCAGGAATTAAGATGGGTCCTTTTTAGAATTAAGAAGAAGTATTATAAGAGCCTTAAGGTTTGGATTGAAATCAATTTAGACGGGAGATAGCTAATTAGAATGTTATCCCTCTTCTTTGAGGTGGAATGAGTTTTGTAAATATTCTTTTGTAACTCTCTATAATATATAAAAATTGCAGTGGGTTTTTTTGCCCTACTGTTTTACCCTCAAAAAAAAATGTCTCCTTTGCCAAAGATCGTGTTTACAGGGCTTTTGTTGAAGGGAAAATGCATGACTCTCCCCATCGAAGGAAGACCATTATTTCATCAAAGAGGATTTTGGAGCTCCTCCATGTGGATCTCTTTGGTCATCCATCTCATGCAAGTCTCGGTGGGAAGAAATATTGCCTCGTAATTGTTGATGATTACTCAAGATACACATGGGTCTATTTCTTCAAGTTGAAGAGCAAGACTCAACAAACTGTCATCGACTTTGCCAATGAGGTCCAACATCAACACAATGTCCCTATTTTGGCAATTAGAAGTGATAACGGTTCTGAGTTTAAGAACTACACCTTAAATGAATTCCTAAGTGAAGAGGGGATAAGACATCAATATTCCGCTGAGTACACCCCTCAACAAAATGGTGTTGCCGAGAGGAAGAACTGGACCTTAATGGATATGGCCAGAGCTATGCTAGCTGAATTTAAGTCTCCTTATAACTTCTGGGCTAAAGCAATCTCTACCGCTTTCCATTCATCTAACCGGCTCTACCTCCACAAAATCTTGGACAAGACTCCATATGAAATACTTACTGGTAACAAGCCAAACATCTCCTACTTCTGGGTATTTGGTTGTAAGTGTTTCTTTCTCACTAAAGGAGTTCGTTTATCTAAATTTGAGTCTAAGGCTTTAGAAGGCATCTTTGTTGGTTATGGTGCCAAATCCCACACTTATAGAATCTACAATAAGCTCTCCGAAACTGTTGTAGAATCTTGTAGTGTGGTGTTCGAGAGAAATGATGGCTCCCGTGTGGGGCAAGTTGATGTTTGTGATGCAGATGTTGAAATACCCCAAGATGCCATAAGAAGAATGGGCGTGGGATTTTTTCGCCCCATTGAGGAACCCCTTGTGGCGGATCGGGAAGGACAATGCTCTACTCAAGTAGAGCCCTCATTGACACAAGCTCAACATGCTCCAACCATTGGAGAAACTTCTACACCAACCACACGAAATGCTGAAGATCAAAATGCTCCTGAATGCTCCAGGCTGGATTATCCGGTGGACACCGGATTATCCGACCAACCCTCCTCTTCTGGCAGAAATGATCAACATGTCGAAGAATCAGCTGCAAGTCCCAGGCCAGATTTTCTGGCTGACCCCGGATTATCCGGCCACTCTCTAGTTCGAGCAAGATCTAGTCAAGTTTGCAAAGATGCTTCAGGTTCTCCCAGGCTGGATTATCTGGCCCCACCCACGGCCGGATTATCTGGCCCTGAAAGGCCTGAAGAGCAGTAGCCTCCTATTATAGCTGTTTATCAACATCAAGTGCTTGATTCACCATCTCCTATTCCTGTTAATCAAGCTGAAGATCAAGGCCAAGCCAATGATTCAAACGAAGCCTCTCATGATGAAGTTATTCCCCCAAGAGACAACAAGATAATTGAACTTCGTCGCAAAGCTCATGCAGATAGGAACCTTGAATTGAGGGGTCACACCCTTGACAAAGTTGTAGGTGATCTCCGACGCAGGGTGTCCACAAGAAGGGAACTAGCAAGTTTTGGTGAGCACCAAGCTCACATATCCATGGTGGAACCCAAGAAAGTGTTTGAAGCTCTTGAAGATCCATACTGGGTTGTTGCTATGCATGAAGAGTTGAATAACTTTGAGCGCAACAAGGTCTGGAAATTAGTAGAGAAGCCCAAGGATTGCCGCAATGTTGTCGACACAAAGTGGATCTTCAAGAATAAGCAAGATGAAAATGGCATTGTTGTAAGGAACAAGGCAAGACTCGTGGCACAAGGCTATTCCCAAGTGGAGGGCATCGACTTCGGCGAGACTTATGCTCATGTGGCTCGTCTTGAGTCCACCCGTATCTGTCTTGCTTATGCTGCTCATAACAATTTTAAATTACAACAAATGGACGTTAAGAGTGCTTTTCTTAATGGTCCTCTACATGAGTTGGTATATGTAAAGCAACCCCCATGATTTGAGGATCCTAACTTTCCGAACCATGTCTACAAACTCGATAAGGCACTCTATGGCCTTAAACAAGCCCCATGTGCGTGGTATGAGCACCTTAAAGAGCTTTTGCTAGACCGTGGCTTTGAATTTGGGCAAATCGATGCCACTCTTTTTACTAATAAGGTTAAGTGGGAGCTCTTCGTATGCCAACTATATGTAGATGACATTATATTTGGTTCTACTAATAAAGCTTTTAATGATGAATTTTCAAAGCTTATGACTGACAAGTTTGAGATGTCTATGATGGGGGAGTTACAGTTCTTTCTTGGATTTGAGATCAAACAACTTAGAGAAGAACCTTCATCAATCAAGCAAAATACATCCAAGACATGCTCAAGATATTCAAGATGACGGATCTTAATGGCGTCGCCACTCCGACGCAAACCAAATGTCACCTTGAACTTAATCCCCATGGTAAAGATGTGGACCAAAAGGTATACCGGTCCATGATCGGCTCTCTTCTTTACCTCTATGCATCTAGACCCGATATTGTGTTGAGTGTAGGGGTGTGTGCAAGGTATCAAGCAGCTCCTAAAGAAAGCCACTTAGTGGCGTCAAGAGGATCTTCCGATATTTGGTTCATTCCCCTAATTTTGGTCTATGGTATCCCAAGGGCTCCAATTTCTCTCTATGTGGTTATACTGATTCAGATTGGGCTGGTGATAAGGATGATCGGAAATCAACTTCTGGAGCTTGTCAATTCTTGGGAAGGTCTCTAGTATGTTGGTCTTCTAAAAAGCAAAATTGTATATCTCTCTCCACCGCCGAAGCTGAATATGTGGCTGCTGCTAGTGCATGTACTCAATTATTATGGATTAGGCAAACTTTAAAGGAATATGGTGTTAGTTGTGACAAAGTGCCTCTTTATGCGATAATGAAAGTGAAATCAAAATTGCGTACAATCCGGTACAACACACAAGGACGAAGCATATTGAGATTCGGAATCATTTTATTCGGGACCATGTAGCTCAAGGCGATATTGATCTATGTTTTATGAGCACGAAGAACCAACTTGCTGATATTTTCATGAAGCCACTTGATGAAGCAAGGTTTTGTTACTTGAGGAATGAGCTAAATATCGTTGATTCAAGGAGCTTATCTTGATTACCCATGCACTCATCCTTACATCTCATCCTTATTTGGTCTAGGTGTGGGCATGGATATAGGGGGAGTGTGGTCCTAATTGATTGGGATAACCCTCCCCCCATAATGCGGAAAGTAAGTCAAATCATTTCTCTTAATATCATTTTGTGATATGTGAGATTATTGATGAGTATTGGTCATGAACCCAAGATATATCTTCGTGGTGTCATACCATGTACTCCAATAAGGTGGCCTCGGCCACCGCCCTCTTCCATGAGAAGAGTTAGATTTATGTGGATCTTTTTGGTTGTGTTTGCTCATCTCATGTTCTTATGGAAATCACACTCAATTTTGGCTTTTAGTTGATTTGATTCTTGCAATCTTGAGTGTGTAGTACCATCTCAGTTTGGCTCTCTAAACCCAAGCCTCTCCCTACCCCTAAGCCATCTATTCTAGCACACAAGTCCTTTGTTTACACTTGTGAGGGTTTTGTTTGGGGACGCGCGGGCCTGAATCTGTGTATAATAGAATTTTAGATTTTAGGCCGGATAATCCGGCCCAAGTGTAGGCCGGATAATCCGGCCCTGGCGGCTGCAGTCTTTAAGGGCTGGGGTCGGGGGGAAGGGCTCATAACGAGCAGCACTTCTCCCCCTACCCCCTCCATCTCCCTAGCCGCCGCCTGCCGCCTCCCACCATCCCCGGAGCCTCTCCGGGCCTCCCTAGATCTTCTTCTCCACGCCTCCGGGTACCTTCTCCTTTGCGTTCTTCCTCCAATGAGTGAGGGTAACTCCCTCTCTCCCCATCTTTGGCTTGATGTGTCACTTGTTGGGTGGAACATTGTCTAGAAGGATGTTGTTTTGAGTAGAGATTGTAGTCTTGCAGTACCTAGGCCCGATCTATGTTTTTGCATCCAATCTAGGCAATTCTGAAATTTTCTACCAGGGCCGGATAATCCGGCCTGACAGAGTAAAAACTACTTCAGTTTCGAATGGATTTTGTGCATTGTGTATGATTGGACTATGGATTGTTTGCCTACTATTTCTACATTCTCTCTTGGGCTTGTGTGTGTGCTTATCCCCATGCTATCCATCTTTCTTGTTTCACAGGTGGTTCTAGTGTCCCCAATACCTACAAGCGTCGTCCTCGTGGTCTCTATTTTAGGGAGGACAGTGAGGGTCGTATTGTCGACAAGGTTGAACTGAGGAGAAGGAAGAAAGAGGCTGACTGTATGGCTGAGCAGGAAAAGAGGGAGGTGACCAGGAAGGATGTGTCCAAGAGGAAGGGCAAAGAGCCCAAGATTGACTATAAGAAGATGGATCCTGTTATATACTCTTCCATTCATCATCGTGATCTGTTTGCTGAGTTAGCGCACGATACTGAGCTGGGTGACTCTTGTTTCTAGTGTGCTGAACAAAAGGGTATCTATGAAGATGTTTATGCTCGGTAGAAGATTCGGCCTATGCATCCTCTGATTATTGCTGAGGCCCTGGAAAAGCCTCACCTTGTTGATGCAATGTATGTGTCTGAGCGGATGGGGCTGCATCATCTCATGGCTCTTCAATGCTCCTATGATTATGAGATTGTGAAGCAGTTCTTCTCGACCTTGGTCATTTGTGGTGACGAGCACCGCACCATGAAGTGGATGACTCGTGACAGGCCTATGCAAGCTGATTTTCGTGTTTTTGCTGGGGTGCTTGGATATTCCTTCCGCAACAGGGATCATGCTAGTGGCCACCGTATCATCACCCAACTCAAGCCCAATAAAGATGTAGTTATCTCTGTGTGCATAGTTGACAATGGTATTGTGGGCTCCTTTGCTGGTCTTTCTCCCATATATGCTAGCTGGGTGGGTCTCTTCCGTGATTCTATCACCCCAAGTGGAGGAAACAATGACAGTATCCGTGGTCACCTGGTTCAGCTTCTAGCCTTTTCTCATGAGGTTGCATCTAGTGAGGATGAGTTCGTTAATTACAAGCTGGATGTGATGGACTTTATTTACCATGAGTTGATTGATGCCATGTTCAATAGGCTGTCCATACCATATGCACCCTTCATTATGATGTTGATCAAGCACCTGCTTCCCACTGAAGAGTTTAACATTGATGTTGTGCACAAGGCGAATAAGATCTACACCAAGGTTAGGAAGACCTCACACCCATCTTCTGCTCCTGAGGGTCTCATGAGGGATGCTTGTGCCAGTTCTCGTAGGCCCCTAGTGCCTCCTATTGCTCGTGAGATCAAGCAACTGAATTGGTTCCAGTGGAACATTCTTTAGATGGGGGTGGACACTCGCAAGGGATAGTATGAGGCGTACAAGCAGCGCCACGAGATGGCCGACACTCAGCAGTTCATTCTTCATCATGTGTCCGGAGCATCAGGCGACCCCCCTACTCCTACTACTCCCACACCATATGATTGAATTCTTTTTCTAGGCTCAACTATGGAGAGCTTGAGTGTCACTTGTTTCCTTCCACAGCCACTACTGATGACGAGGAGGATGACACCAAGGATCTAGAGGATGAGGACAAGGATGAGGATGAGGACGGGGACAAGGATGAGGACTACGAGTGATCCCTTGGGACGTTAGCATTGCTCTTCTTCCTTTTTGGTGTCTCGATGCCAAAGGGGGAGAAGTAGTTCTATTAGTTCTCCGTGGATTTGCATGGGTCGGGCGTAAGCATTTGCACTTTATCTTTTCGATTGTTTTTTCGCTTGTGCCCATTTAGTGTTGAACCTTCATTTGTGTTTTGCTTTGTATGAGACTATGTGGTTCTGTGGCTCTGGATTTATCTCATGGATTACTCCTATGGATTCATCTATCATATTCTATCATATTGGCCATATTGGATATCTATCTCGAGGAAGGCGTTTATAATGGTTATCACATTGGGTATTCTTGCTATGTTGAGGACGCCTCTCTCTATCGGTGGTATGATTATGTTGTTCATATTGCAATGAAATAGACTTGTACCCATTTGTGTGCATTTCTATTCAAATGCAAATTTTTAGTATGCACACATTGAGGGGGAGTCTCTTTCATGTGTTTTAATGATGTTGATCATGTGAGCTATCTTGCAAATCCTAGTATTGTCATCTAACACAAAAAGGGGGAGATTGAAAGAACATTTCATGGTTCCCTGTGTTTTGTGTGTTAGATAAAAATACCATGGAGTTTCTAATGTGTACTAAGTGTTGCAGGAAAGGGGTTTGGATGTTTAGGGGGCCGGATTATCCGCCCCCATCAAGGGCCGGATAATCCGGCCTAACCATCTTGGCCAGGGCTGGCCACGCGCGAGATTCTGTTTGGGGGCGGATTTTCCCCCGAACAGTCCGGTGCTAGGCGGATTTTCTCCCCGGACCGGATAATCCAGCCTTCCTTTAGGGCCAGATAATCCGGCCCCAGGGAAATCGCCCAAGGGAGCGTCTGTGCGAGCTTCTGTCTGGGGGCGGATTTTCCCCCGGACATTCCGTGGCTACGGCAGATTTCCCCCCAACCGGATAATGCGGTCCTCGGGAGAAGTTGCCAAGGTCCACCCTATGCGAGCTTCTATTCGAAGGCGGTTTATTTGCCAGATAATCCCAGTCTGGGGCGGAGTATTCCCCAGGCCGGATAATCCGGCCCTCACTTGGGCCGGATAATACGGCCCCCAATGGCTCCAACGGCTCAGTTGGGACATGGGGTATAAAAGCCCCATCATCCCCTTCGGTCAGAACTCTTAATTCATTCGAAAAAGAATAGATCTGTTGCAAAAGCTCTCTCCCGAGTTCTCCCACTTCAACCACCCGAAGGCTTAGATCTTTGGGGGAATTAAAGTAGGAGACATCACTCATCGTCATCATGAATCAATCGCTTCAACTCCTCTCCATTCACTTGGAGAATCCCTGATCTAGTATTCTCGTTGATATCTAGATCTTGTGCTTTATTATTGATAACTATTGTTCTTGTGGTAGCTTGTTGTCATTATGGGAGCCTCCAATTCGGTTGTGGAGTTGTGCCCCGCTAGTTGTGTAAAGGCGCTGGTTCCCGCCTTGAAGGTTTCCTATAGTGGAAAGGTGGATCAGGCCTTTGGTGGCGGGATCCATCAGAGAACAGGGTGAGGCCTATTGTGGCATGGTGGTCTTAGTACCGCCCACCCCTCCAATGCAGATGTACTTCCCTTAACAAGGAAGGAACTGTGGTAAAACAAATCCTGTGTCTTCGCATGCTTCATCACGGTTTCCTCATTCCTCACTTTACCCGCCTTTACTCGCTAGTAGTTAGGTTTGCATATAGGGAAATTCTTCATAATAGTTTATCTAGAGAATTTACCTTTTGTGTCAAGCCTAAAATTGAAAAAGCATTAAAATTTGAAGTAGTACCTATTCACCCCCTCCTCTAGGTGCCCATATGATCCATTTCAGCTAGTAACTAAATCCCTTTGTCTTGCGATATATTACATATCCGAGATTCGATCATTGATATCTCCATACCTAATTTGATCTCGTTGTCGACATGCACACTTTTCTCGTTCCCGTGATATAACATTCTAGTGATCACATCACTTGATTGCAAGATATCTTAATGTGATATCACCGAGAGGGCCCAGAGTATATCTATCCGTCATCGGGATTGACAAATTCCACACTTGATCCATGAGCCTCAACATAACACTTTTGGAATACCCGAATCCATCTTTATAGTCATCATATTACGGTGTGATGTTTGATATTATCAAACTATTCTTCCGGTGTTAGCAATTAACATGATCTCATGGTCTAAGGATAAAGATTACTTTGTATGATGCTATAGCAATATAAACATAATGACTTTGATCATAATGCTATACTTCAGATGAATGTTCATCACATCATTCCACTAATGTTATGATCTCGTTATTAACAACATCCAATGTCCATGATCAGGAAACCTTGATCATCTTGTTAATTAATGAGCTAGTTTATAAGAGATGCATAACTAGGAACTTCATATTTGTTTATTAAACACACATGCATTAACATTTCCAATTAATACAATTATAGCATGTAAAATCAACCTTTATCATAAACATGGAATAAGATAATAACAACTTTATTATTGCCTCTCGGGCATATTCCCTTCAATGCCAAGTTGTGATTGGGGGCTCTCCTCTTGCGTCACGAGCAACTTGACTTCTTCCCACCAAAGGTTGGCGTAATCATCAAACTCAAGTGAAGCCATCACGACCATATTCTCATTGCTATAATTGTGCATGTGGAAGATCTTGTCGACTTTGAGTGCCCATGAGAGATATTCTTTGGGATCATTTGAACCAGTGAACTTGGGCATCGTGAACTTGAGATTGCCGAAGGTTTCTTCATCATTGCGGTCACGGTTGCGATTGTTGCCATGGTGATGACGGTCTTCATCTTCCATACAATCATTGCGATGAGCTTGTTGGGATTGTTGATGTTCTTGTGGCCGAGGAGCCGCATTTGGAGGTGGTGAAACTTGCTCTTGCTCTTGGCATGGTTGTTGTCGAGGAGGAGATGCTCGGGCCTCGTGACGATCATGATGAGGTGGAGCCTCTTGAGGTTGTTGTGGACAAAGAGGAGACTTGTTCCTCGGTTGTTGTTGTGGGTTAGGCACTTGTGCCTCATGGTGAAGATCATGGTCTTGAGCTTCATGACATGGTGGGCGTCACTCAACTTGTACCACTTGACGCTCCATGTTTTGATGTGGTGGAGGAGGTGCCTCGTGATGACCATGGTGTCGGTGCAGGCATTCATGATGGCGATGATGATGAGGAGGATCTTGGAGAGCTTAATGTCGGTAACGATCTTGATCCTCCAAGTTGGAATCATCACTTGTTGTGTCAAGTATGTGTCACGGGCGATGGTGGCGGACTTGAGGTTGTGCTTGAGGTTCCACTCACGGTTCTTCTTGTGATTTCTCTTGTTGGATCACTAGTGCCCTTGCATGATGACGGTGTCCTTCACGCCTTGCTTGGGGCCTTGAGGAGAAATCACCATCATAGCTTGACGTTGCAGCATGCCGTGGTGAAGGTACATAGTTCGAAGAGCTTCCATCTTCAACCACGGGGGCGTCATTGCATCTTGGAGCACTTGGATGACGATCTTGACGAAGAGGAGAACGATGGTGCGACGAGCTTGAAGAGCTTGATGCGCGTGAGTGTGTTCTTGCCATTCCGTCGATGAGGAGTTGAAGCTTGTCATTTGTTTTGGTGATGGAGCGTTGGAGAGCTTCATTTTGATGGCCAAACTTGTGATGCATCGCATGCATTTGTCGTTCGAGGCCATCGAAGCGGTTGTCTATTTTATTGAACTCGCCATGCGTCTCGCCAAATTGTTCATCTTGTCGCGCCTCAAGAGCTTGGCAACATTCACGGAACTCTTGTCGGATGATGTAGTGAGTTGTGTGCGTCATGTACGGTCCATGTTCTTCTTCTTGGGGAGGTGGTTGGCTCGACTCACCGTGCCTATCCATCATGCAAAACACACAAGGATTGTATATGGAAGTGGAATATGGTGGTGATAGCCTTGTACCTCACCTTGGGGATTGCACCGAACTAGAAACCCCAAGTGAGAGCTATAAGCGTGCAAAGTGAAATCGCAAAGAAAGCTCACACAAAAGAAAGAACTAACTCTCAAAAGCTTTTGGTGGTAGGTTAGGATTGTGGAATGCCAAAGAACCAACCAAAAGAAAAGGGATAGTCAAAACTAGGTAAAATCCAAACAAAGCTCAAGTCAAAGGCAAAAGGTCAACAACTCAAAAGGGGTGACGGGAACCTACGACTATATACACACACATGGAGATTGTTGGGATTGACAAGACTATGAAAATGAGCAACAAAATGTCCTAACAAAGACTACGCTCGGTGTCATGCCAATGCAAGGAGAGACCATGGCTCGTTGGCAAAGAATAAAAATGAGCAACGGATTTGTGCACTTGACTTGGGCGCTCTTATTTCTCTCTTGCTTACAAGCATTGAGACTCTCTTTTGCTGTGGGAGACTATTTTTCTTTTTCTTTTGTATCTTTTTTCTCTCCCTTGATGCTACTAATGATGGGTTCGTAGCATGGAAAACAAAAATTTTCTACCACAAGAACGAACAAAACCCAGATCTAATCTAGATAAAAGCCAAGATCTAATCTATTAAACATGAGCAACGAGATAGATCAGTACTAACCCTCGTAGAACCGAAAGCATTACGATATTAAATCTCGTGGATGATGTAGTCGATCACTTGCCGATCTCAAGATCATGTGGACGATCCTTCCGGCGCCGCATTCCGGCAGCGCTTCCGCAGACGGTCACACGTGCGGAGTCAAAGCAGACCTTCCTCTCCCTGTTCCAGCGAGCAGCGGAGGTAGTAGATCTTCTCCACGGAATCCCAGCAGCACGACGGCGTGGTGGTGGTGGTGGAGGTGAGAATTCTGCAGGGCTTCGCCTATGCCTGTGCAGAAGAAAGGTGGAGGAGAGAGGTGGCAGAGATTGGTTGTTGTGATAGGAGGAGCAAGAGGGGGCGCCCCCTCCCTTCTATTTAAAGGAGGGAGGCGCGCCTGGGGAGGGGAGTCCTAGTAGGACTCCCCTCCTCCTTGGGCCGGCGGGTTGGGGGGAGGAGTCCTCCTCCCCCACGAATCCGTGTCTTGCCCCACTTGGACTCCCTTGATCCTTTCTTGGTTTTCAAGCAAACTCCAAGAAATCCTCTAGAACCTTCTAGAACATTCCGAAACCTTCTAGAATCTCCATACAAACACTCCGGAACATTTCCTAACTTAGAAAATGATCCCCAATATATGAATCTTATTCTCCGGACCATTCCGGATCTCCTCGTGATGTCCTGGATCCATTCCGAGACTCCGAACAATATTCGGTCTCCAACGCATATTCCATATCTACTTAAAACAACTTCGAACCTTAAGTGTGTCACCCTACGGTTCGTGAATATGCAGACATGATGAAGATACCTCTCCGATCAATAACCATCAGCGGGATCTGGAGATCCATAATGGCTCCCACATACTCAACGATGACTTTGTGATCGATAGAACCATTTACATACGAAACCAATTCCCTTTGTCACATGACATTCTACTTATCCGAGGTTTGATCGTCGGTATCTCTATACCTAGTTCTAACTCGTTATTGATAAGTACTCTTTACTCGTTCCATGTTATGTCATCCCTTATGACCCAGTCACATATTTGCAAGCTATCTAGATGACATTCCACCGAGAGGGCCCAGAGTATATCTATCCGTCATATGGATGGACAAATCCCAATCTTGGTCTATGCGCTTCAACACATACTTTCAGAATACCCAATGACACCTTTATAACCACCCGCCATTTAAGCGGCGTTTGATGTTATCAAAGTATCCATCCGGTGATGGTGATTAACATAACCTCATGGTCGAAGGATTAGGTTACTATGCATTTGAAAGCTAACAGCAATACGAACTTAATGACTTGATCTTATGCTACGTTTACTATGGGTGTGTGTCCATCACATCATTCTCCTAATGATATAACCTTGTTATTAATCACATCCAATGTCCATGATCAGGAAACCATGATCATCAATTAATCAACAAGCTAGTTCAACAAGAGGCTTACTAGGGACTCTTTTATGTTTACAAAACACACATGTATTAGAGTTTCCTTATAATACAATTATAGCATGGGATGTAAACTTTCATCATAAACAAAAAGATATAATAATAACCACTTTTATTATTGCCTCTTGGGCATATCTCCAACAACTAAGTCTCTCTTGCTATTGCTATTGCACTCTCACTATTCAAGGACAAATGCACAATGCTCAAGCAAACACAAGAAGAGCCACTCTCGTGGGATAGGTACACACAAAGGAAGATAGGGGTTAACAAGGTGACACGAGTTATACCTTTGTTGGTGATGATGAACTTGGTGTTGGTGGTGCAGGATGATGTTCGTGGGCCATGGTGTTGATGAGCACGGAAGTCGTTGATGCGGAAGCTTGTTGTTAGTTGATGACACGCACACGGAACACAAACAATAGGAAAAATTAGCCAAAACGGTCAAAGAGGCAAAATCTGGACAAAAACCGGCATCGGGACGGAGACTTTGGGGTCTTAGACCGGAGACTCCGGGGGATGGAGACTCCAGGGATTGAGGCCAGAGACTCTGGTGTCAGGGTCTCTAATCCACTTGCTCGTGTTCTTGAGCAGAAATCCATGCCTTGGGGCCTCAAATCCGCAAAAAATTGGGATGGGCAAACGCAGGATAGAGTTGTACCAACACCTAAGACAAGGTTTGGTCGGATCAAAACCACAAATAACACTCCAAATCAAGAGATCAATCTAGGCAAATTTAGGGCTCTTTTTTGGGGATTTTGGAATTTTTTGTGGATAGAAGAAAATTTTGTGGGGGAATCCATGAGCAATGAAGCTCTTGATACCAATATGTTGAGGGTCAACCTCGAGGGTGGCCCGATCTTCCACGAATCCCTTTCAAATCAAGGGGGAAGTGCTGGGAAGGAGAGGAGGAATGAACACGACGAACTCACGCATGATGAACACGATGAACACACTCACGCAAAACCACGATACACGCCAATAGCTCACGTCGGTGGTGACCAGTCAGGCGCAATCCCTAGGATCAGCGTCGGGCGGAGGACTCTCTCACAAACCGGCACAGCGAGTAGGGAAACTTGATGATATCTTGACGTCCGGGCAAAGGGACTCTGATGCCTAGTCCTTGTACAATGAGGGAGGCACGATGCAAACTCCAATGAGGTTTGTTATATTTGGGTGCTCCTCAATCAAGGAGCATGAGGGAAGAATTAGATAGATCCACAAGGGTGTCCACTAATTCCAAATATCATGCCTAGGGTTTACAATAGAGGTAGGGGACTATATATAGGCCAACCACTAGTTCAAAGGTAGTTTAGGTAATAAAGGGTAAATTCTGGATGGATTTGGGTTTACATGGGCCAAAGGCCCAAAAGGCTTTTACACGTCTAGATGACTTACACTGGAGACTCCGGGGTCAGGGGCCAGAGACTGGGGTGATCGGAGACTCCGGGGTGGAGGTCAGACTTCAGGGTGGACTCTGAGGCGGCATACAGAGAGTTCCAGCGAGGGGTCTGGAGTCGTGGCCGGAGTCCCGGGGTGGAGACTCCGGGATAGCTGGGCCGAAGACTCCGGGGTACGTGGAGACTCCGGGGTGGCGATGCTCTCCGGTGAAGACTCCGTGGGGGTGTACTGAATGCTCCAGGCAGGACCAGAGACTGGTCCGGAGTCCAGGCGGGAGACTCCGGGGTTCGTGGCTGGAGACTGCGGGCTTCAGGGCCGGAGACTCTAGGGCTTTAGCTCCAGCAGCTTGTTCTTGTCATCCTGCTCCGTGTACTTATCCGTGGGAGCTTCATAGCTAATAATGCATAGTGTAGTTGCATGAAGTAGTAATCCATCCGAGGATGTATCAAAGTCACACGAGAAGAGGAGCAAGTTAACCTTAGCTTGTAGTAGTTTAGCTCAGGCTCGAGTCATTGGTCCACTTGGGGAACTTGGTGTAGATGTAGGAGCGTCCGTAGGACGGGCTACATCAGTTCCCTTTCCTGTATTTGCAACATAGGTAGCTATTGCATTTAAACTGTGTTTTGTGATTATGTTTGCTGAGAGATTGCGATATAATGTTGTGCGAGCTGTTGAGATTTTAGGACATATCACTCATTGAAACCATCTTTGTTGTAATAAGACATAAGTACATAGTAGTTGACATGCTTATGTTTGTTGGCAAGATGTACTATATGAAAGGAATATGCCCGAGAGGCAATAATAAAGTGGTTATTATCTTATTCCATGTTTATGATAAATGTTTTTTCTCATGCTATAATAGTGTTAACCGGAAATGTTAATACATGTGTGATTTATAAACAAAACAAAAGGTTCCTAGTAATGCGTCTCTTAATACTAGCTTGTTGATTAACTGATGATCACAGGTTTCCTGATCATGAACATTGGATGTTGTTAATAACAGGGTCATATCATTAGAGAATGATATGATGAACAGTCACACGAAGTAGATGTAACAATACGATCATGTCCTCAAGTTTATATTGTTATCACATTCATAGTAACTCAATGTCCTTAGACCATGAGATCATGACAATCACTTTCATCGGAAAGGTACTTTGATTACATCAAACGTCACTTCATAACAGGGTGATTATAAAGGTGTTTTCGGGTACTTGGAAAGTGTTAGATAAGGCTCGTGGATCAAGAATGGGATTTGTCCATCCAGATGACGGATAGATATACTCAGGGCCCTCTCACCTCTCGGTGATATCGCATTGACATAGCTTGCAAGCAAGTGATATGATCACTAGAATGTCATATCACAGGAACGAGAAAAAGAGTACTTGTCGGAAATGATATTAAACAAGGTATGGATGATACCGAGTGATCGGATCTCGGACAAGTAATATATCACGAGACAAAAGGAATTTGATTACATCGAAAAAGGTTCAGACGATCATTGGATTTTTGTGGAACTAGTGGAAGTCATTATGGATCTCCAGATCTCGCTAATGATTATTGATTGGAGAAAGTCTCGATCATGTATACATAGTTCTTGAACCCGTAGGGATACACACTTAAGGTTAACCGACACATTTGAGCGGATAGGAAATACAGGGGAAGTCAATGGACACCGCAGAAAATAGTTTTGCTTCAGAAAATTGTTCTGCCAAATCTGCCGAAATAGTTTCAGGGTATCGAAACAAAGCAAGGGATCAAAATGTTAATGTGTTCAATAAATTAAGTGTTCATTAAATTGATTTGCATTAAAACAAGGGAATTAAAGTGTTTTAATGGAAAGACCTTTGTTTTTTGAGTGGAGAATGAATGGGAGAAAGTGGAGAGAGTTTTTATTTGAGTGGAGAGTACACTACATAAATTAGGGAAGAAGGGGGCAACCATGGGCTGTGCGCCTAGCCCCTCACCTATATATAGCCTCCCTCCTCTCCTCTCTCTCTCACACATTCACCCCTCTCTCATATGCCCTTTGGTTGGCATCTTCTCCCTCTTGCTAGCCTTGTCCATTGCCACTAGAAAGGTGCTTAGGTGAATCTCTACTTGAGATCTTCCCCTCCACCACATCTACCATGGCTTAGCACAGTTGGAGTTCCTAGGGATCCGCTACTTCCACTGCCCAGCTAGAGCAAGGGATCAGGAGTCGTCAGCACACCGTACGTGTGACCGATTACGGAGGCGCTACCACTTGTGGTGTTGATCGCATGCATGTCCTTGAGGACGATTGTGTACACTCTACACCATCCACGTTTGTTTGCAGGAATGTTATCCCGTGTTATGGTCTTTGAGGGTGAGTCCATCTAAAATCGTTAGATGTATCTCCTAGATATGATCTTGGTGGTTGCAACCGTAGTTTTTATTGTTTTCTATGCAACAAACCCTATTAGTGGTATCAGAGCTAAGTCTATGCATAGATGCTTTGTACGGTTAGAACACATATGAATATGGGGCGCTAATGATCATGTTATTACATCCTTCATGTATTTTGGATATTAGCAACATAGTGGGATGAAGCGGCCCAGAAAAACTTTACATGTCCTCGCACATGAGACCTGTCCCACGCTTGACATGCAACTAGTTTTGCATAAGTGGCTAGCGGGTGTCTGTCTCTCCCACTATAGTTGATATCTGATTTACAATAGGTTGGTAATAATTTGATTATCATCGTTGTGGTTCCTTTTTTGTAGGTAAGATCGATTCTATCTTCGAAAGCCCAAAGCCACGTAAAATGTGCAAAAGATAAATTAGAGGTGTCTAGATTTATTTTTGTTGGGCATGTGTCATGATATGGTAAATGTTATAATTTTAGTACGGTGAGATACTCTCAGGAATTATAACAAAGTGGGAGCACCATAGACCTTGGATCTACACAAATGGAATGATAGAGATCATACCATGATGCACAAGATAGTGATCAAGTGCAAGAACCATATCATATCACTTTATGCATATAATGTTTGTTTGCATCTTATTTATTCTTATGTCTAGCTTAGAACTTGGCGATAGCATTATAAGATGATCCCTCCTGCTAAATATCAAGATAATAATATGTTATTCCTTAGTACGCACCGTTAAGAAAGTTTGTCGTTTCGAAGCACCACATGATGATCTGGTGTGATAGACTCTACGTTCAGGTGTAAGACAGTTTTACACACGCAAGTACTAAGGTTCTTACTTGGCGAGTCTAGCATGTACATACATGGCCTCAGAACATGAACCAAAAGGTAAAGCACGAGTCATATGGATGATATGATGCCCATACGATGCTCGCCATTAGAGCTGTGCCACCACTCGTGATGATCGGTCGTGGCATAGTGAATTTGGTTAGTGTAATCACTAAAAATGACTAGAGGGATGTCGTATTTGAGTGGGAGTTCACATAGTAATGATTAAAGTTCAACTCAATTTATCATAAACTAAATCAAAGTGAATTTTCATAGTTCGTTGTATTTACTGGCATTGGTTTACTACCTTGTGTTTAACTATGATTGAGATAATAAAACTATAGAATTTTGGATGTTTTACTTTATGAAATGGTATTGTATTGTTTTATGAGTGTTAATATAAAGTTTAAAGTACTATTGCAAACTTTCAGCGAAACCTCACTTTCTCTGTGAAATTCAGTAAGTAGTATTGAATCAAGAGTAACAGTTCCAACATTAGTATCCAAGTATCATGCTTGCCTCCATGATCTTTGATATTCGAAAGTTCTTTCAGTATCAAGGTTATCTATGAGCTGAAAGAATTATTTCAGAAACCATCATGTGTGAAAGATATTGTGATGTTTGAAACAATGTTTGGTTGCAATATGATAGAATATAATTTTTGTAAGATACATGTTCTCATATAGTATGAGAATTTGTGAAGGTTGGAGAAGCTAGGCGTCCTGATCTCCCACAAAGGTTTTGGGAACTAACATTACATTCATGATTCACCTTTATAAGCTATAGTAGCTTGATCATGAAAGTTGTCATGATAAGGATTGATAGAATATGTAGGTAAAATGTTTACTACATTAAAAGGATTACTAAAAGGAATGAAATTTTGAAAGAACGCCAATCATTTAATGATGGTGATCAACTTCAAAGTGCAAGTTCAAAGGTATTAGTATTTGGCTACACACACTTTGGACAATGTGTCATATGTATGGCACCACTATTGCTGTTGATAGATTCTTTTTAAAACGAAAGGTAATGCTGAAAGAGAATCAGATAAATATTTGGCAGAAATAAAAAGATCGAAAAATTCTATCTTAGGTATATAGATGATATACATGTTATGGGTATATTCTTTGCTTGTTAAACAATGTGGTACTTGGGTATTGGATACCGGTATTGGATACCGAATTTGTTGGTATGAAGTGTCATACAGAACAATACAATTCATGAACTGCAATGGCCTAAGTAACTAGCAAATGAATATCTGATGATGTTCATCAAAAACAAATAAAGTTATATTGTGTTTCTCGTTGACATCAAAGCTTGCCTTTGAGATTTTTATTAATAATTGTTATTTTGTTCCGGTATTATGAGAATAATGGTTATTCAAATAATTACCGTATTCCATAGAAGATGGATGAACTTTTACAAATCTAGTTGGGTAAATCACGTCTATAAACACTGATGCTAAAATTCGCAAGACGAATGATTGGAATATAACTTTTGAGTGACATCGCTGTTTATATTATATTGGAAAGAAAACAATAAGAAAACTCCATGTTAATGGATTTTTGGATTCTTTTGATTTTGATCGATTGACGCTTGTGAAACTTTCCTAGAGATAATTAAAACCTCGTTCATGGGCCAAACAAGAACGAACGACTAACATATCATACATAGTGCATGTTGATGTATATTATCCATTATGTGTAGTCGTGAGTGATGGATTTAAACTCCATATGATTTCTCCAAAATTTGAGTAAATACATGTGTATATTTACTTAATAAGGGAGAAGTATGAAACATTTGAAAATGTTCAAATGATTTCAAGATGAAGTGGAAAATCATTGTAACAAGAAAATAAATAATTTATGATTGGATCATAAAGGAAGATATTTGAGTTGCAAGTTTAGCAAAACACCTATGATTTGAGGAATTGTTCCATTGACTTGCATTTCTCGAAACACCATAGGAGTATGGAGTGTTCACGAAATGTGATCAAACCATGTTTGACATGGTAGGATCAATGGTGTTATTTATAAGATTGCCATTATATTTGAAAGATTTATCTTTAGTAACTACTGCTTTTACAATGAAAATAGCTCCATCATGATCTGTTGAAATGACACCATATGAGTTCTGGATTGGGATAAAACCCAACTTGTCTTTTCTTAAATTTTGGTATGCTAGGCATAATTAAAATGTTTACAACCAAAATCGGATGAGCATGTCTTTGTAGGTTATTCCAAATAAATATCGGGTATTCCTCCATAGCACCGACGACAAAAGTGTTTGTCGCTTAGAATGTCAGGTTGCTTGAGAAGGAATTTTTCGTGAAAAGTTAAGTGGGAGGACAATAGAACTTTGAAAAGGTTCTTGAACCTTAGCTATATGTGCTGAGTGGCGCAGCGCCAGAAAGTGTCCGGGGAGGCTCTCGTGCGTCAAAGGTTGTGGTCGCGGAGATCTAAGTTCCTATTGAACCATGTAGGTCGGGTAAATAATCAAATAGTAAGATTTGAGATTAAATCATTATTGTTTGACAATGATGAACCGACCACATGCAAAGAATCGATGATGGGCCCTTACTCCGTCAAATGGCTTGAAGCCATAAAATCCGTGATAGTTCCATACACGAGAAACCAAGTTACTGAACTTGGAGCACCCTTTGAAAGGCATAAAGTCTATCGGTTGTATTTGGATCTATAAATAAACAGACATGGATGTTTCATATCTATGAAATAGTCGACATGTCAGTAAAGAGTTTATGACAATGTCCAAAGAGTTGACATGTCGGTAAAGAGTTTAAAAAAATGTTCAAGGAGTTGAATACGACAAGATTCGATATTTCATAGCGATATTTAGTCTGGACGGGTTAATGAAGCAACCACTACATATGTCAATCGTTATATATTATAGTTGAACAAACGAAACAACATTCTTCTGAAAGAATGGTTACCCAGGACATGTACATGACATGGTCGGAAGGGTTTTTTTAAATCAAAGGATGCTAAAAGGGCATGCAAACTTTAATGGTTGAAGTAAGCATAGAGGAGTTGGAATCTTCACCGTGATGAAAATGTTAAAATGTGTAATTTCATCAAGGACGATGAAGATGAGCACTAAGACATATTTATAATACATTGTGTATAAGACATATTGTTGATTGGAAATGATGTATATTTTATTTGACACAAGTTAAGAATTTCATTGAAATTAGATTTGGATGAAAGACTTAGGAAAACCCCGAATATTAGGCATTAATGTCTATATGGATAGATTGAGACGCTAATATAGTTATGCCAAATGTACATAGATGAAATATTGAATGAATTCAATATGGAAACGATGAGAAAGGTTCTTGCCTCATGGATAAGTTTGAATAAAGATTCAAGTGTTTTAACACTTGGTGAGTAAAATCACATGGATATCATGATAGTCAAGATTCAAGTGTTTTGACACTTGGTGAGTAAAATCACATGGATATCTTGATAAATGAGATTCAAGTGTTTTGACACTTGATGAAGCAAAATCACATGAATATCTTAATCGATCATATCATGATATGTGCATATCTAGATATGTCCTATGCTCTAAATGTTATGAGCATATACCAGGGTGACTCATAAGATGATCATTGGATGATAGTAAGGATATTCTTATGATCTTTGGAAGAACTAAGAATATATTCTATATGTAGAAGTGACAAAGAATTCATTGTAAAGTGTTACATTGATGCTAGAAAGATAGTTCATTGTAAAGTGTTACATTGGCACTATACAAATAGTTCATTGTAAAGAGTTACATTTGTACTAGGTTTGTCACAAGGTACAAACTAAGTTTATCTCAATTTAGGCTATAGGTTAAGGTGGCACAATGTAATGGAAGAAAATTCCATGATGGATTTGGATAAGTTTCAAAGTTATGGACATTGTGACAGATACTACAACAAAAGGCTAAGTATAATACTGCTATGGTAGCAGCAGAGGAACTAGATGTGGTTCGATGGGCTAGTACTATGAAGATATATTGTATGACAATTATATCAACATGTTTTAAACCCCAAGGAACTAATGTCTCACCAAATTTATACAAATCCACCTCATTTGAGAATGAGTGATGCATAGAGACACAAAGACATGCAAATACACACATGCCAGAAAGTGTCAGATCTGGGATTATGTTTACCACTAGCAAATGCATATATATATACAACACCAAAGTACCATAGGTGTTGAATGCGCAAGTTTTCAAACTATATTATTGACTCTTGTGCAAGCGGGAGACTGAAAGTAATATGCCCGAGAGGCAATAATAAAGTGGTTATTATCTTATTCCATGTTTATGATAAATGTTTGTTTCTCATGCTATAATTGTCTTAACCGGAAACGTTAATACATGTGTGATTTATAAATAAAATAAAAGGTTCCTAGTAATGCCTCTCTTAATATTAGCTTGTTCATTAACTGATGATCACAGGTTTCCTGATCATGAACATTGGATGTTGTTAATAACAGGGTCATATCATTAGAGAATGATATGATGAACATTCACCCAAGTAGATGTAACAATACGATCATGTTCTCAAGTTTATATTGTTATCACATTCATAGTAACTCAATGTCCTTAGACCATGAGATAACATCAATCACTTTCACCAGAAAGGTACTTTGATTACATCAAACGTCACTTCATAACTTGGTGATTATAAAGGTGTCGTCGAGTACTTGGAAAGTGTTAGTTGAGGCTTGTGGATCAAGAATGGGATTTTCCATCCAGATGACGAATAGATATACTCAGGGCCCTCTCGGTGATATCACATTGGCATAGCTTGCAAGCAAGTGATTTGATCACTAGAATGTCATATCACATGAACGAGAAAAAGAGTACTTGTCGGGAATGAGATTAAACAAGGTATGGATGATACCGAGTGATAAGATCTCGAACAAGTAATATATCATGAGACAAAAGGAATTTGATTACAGTGAAAAAGGTTTAGACGATCATTGGATTTTCGTGGAACTAGTGGGAGTCATTATGGATCTCCAGATCCCGCTAATGATTATTGATCGAAGAAAGTCTCGATCATGTCTACATAGTTCTCGAACCCGTAGGGAGACACACTTAAGGTTAACCGACGCATTTGAGTGGATAGTGAACACAGGGGAAGTCAATGCACATCGCAGAAAATAGTTCTACTGCGGAAAATTGTTCTGCCGAATCTGCCAAAATAGTTTCGAGGCGTCGAAACAAAGCAAGGGATCAAAATGTTAATGTGTTCATTAAATGAAGTGTTCATTACATGAATTACTCATTAAATGAAGTGTTCATGAAATTGAGTTGCATTAAAACAAGGGAATTAAAGTGCTTTAATGGAAAGACCTTAGATTTTTTAGTGGAGAATGAGTGGGAGAAAGTGGAGAGAGTTTTTATGTGAGTGGAGAGTCCACTACATAAATTGGGGAAGAGGTGGGGGAATACATGGGCTGTGCGCCTAGCCCCCTTGGGCTGCCCCCCTCACCTATATAAATCCGCTTCCTCTCCTCTCTCTCACACACATTCACCCCTCTCTCGTATGCCCTTTGGTTGGCATCTTCTCCCTCTTGCTAGACTTGTCCATTGCAACTAGAAAGGTTCTTAGGCGAAGCTCTGCTCGAGATCTTCCCCTGCAACACCTCTACCATGTCGTAGCAATGTTGGAGTTCTCGGGAATCCGCTACTTCTGCTGCCCGGCTGGAGCAAGGGATCGGGAGTCGTGGCACACCTTACATGTGACCGATTATGGAGGCGCTGCCACTTGTGGTGCTGATCGTCTGCGCATCCTTGAGGACGGTCGTGTATACTCTACACCATCCATGTTTGTTTGCAGGAACATTATCCCACATTACGGTCTTTGAGGGTGAGTCGATCTAAAACCTTTACATGTATCTCCTAGATACGATCTTGGTGGTTGCAACCGTTGGAATTTTTTGTTTTCTATGCAATGAACCCCATCACTATACTTGTTTTTGTGATTATGTTTGTTGAGAGATTGTAATGTAATGTTTTGTGAAACATCACTGAACAAGTGATGCATAGGCACATTGTAGTTGACATGATTTTGTTTCTTGAGATGATGTAATATACTACTATGTTGCTATTAGTCACAGAAAATGGGATGGAGGAAGTACATGTTTAATATTTGAAATAAGAATGTAGGAAGAGAAAACCTATTAGGTAGGAGACAATAATCCAGTGAAAGGGCATGGTATCCATTAAACTATTGTAACGTGCCAATTTAGTCAATGTTGCAGCGGTGACGCACTTCACTTTCCCCACACTTTCATTGTCTCTCTCTCTCTCAGTTGCCTCCTCTCTCTCTCTCTCTTTGTCCTCACCATCACCGAAGCTGACGCATTCGCCATGCCGTCCTGGAACGACGAGTACGACCAGTCGAGCAATGACAGCCTTCTCTCCGACATGGAGTTTTCCTTCCCTGATGTGAGTTCCTCTGTTTTCTCGGCTAGGGTTAGGCATTGGTAATTCCCTCGATCTGATCTCCATTTGTGCATGCAATCATGTTCAATTCTACCTTTGCATTTCCTTTTAGGTACCATAGACGATCTACGACCCCGAATGGGAGGGTCTAGATCTCGATGGAGAAGTACCATGTGACCATGGGCTAAAATTGTGGAGATATGTTGCATTCGAAGGCAGTAACACAGGAGAAGGTTTTTGGGTTGTACAAATCAGGTGTGTTTACATTATGTTAAATGGTGACATGAATAAAAATGTATCATGTTATGTTCATAACACGATAGTGTGTGTTTTTAGGTTGGCCCGGTGTGTAACGCAGTAGAGTGGGTGGACCTTGAGTGGCCAGATGCACTTAAGAAATGTTTGTCCTAGTTATGAGAGATGTAAGAGTTGGAAAGGTCGAGGAGATTTACTAATGCTTGTGATGCAGCTGAAAAAAATGTCAAGATGTCGATACGAAATAAGGAGCTGGAACAAGAAATCAAGAATTTGCAGTCAGAACTAAGTGACACAGTCAATAGGAGCCTGGTTATGGGAACTGCATAGAAGATTCAATATAGTCACAGGTTGCTGATTCAGAATGTAGAAAAGGAGAGGGATAATCTCAGGGAAGACAAGAAGAAGCTAGAGTACTACATTGTGGATCTATTAAAGGAACTGAAGAAGGCGCGCGAGGTGAACAAGGACAGACAGAGGATAAATGAAATTCTAGATGAATAATTTATGTCGTGTCAATGCCTGAAACTAGTTAACTGTAAGACTTGCAGTTGCGCTTTCTTAACTAAGACAAACTCAATCCCTCGAGCAAATTAATTTCAGACGAACACATATTGTGCATAGAGTTAAGTTCACGTTTACAAAATTACCACTACAGAGGATAAAACATGCAGTTTAGTACTAAATAGACATATGTTGGGTTCAAGCGATCCTGGACCGGAGCTGCTCGTTTGCCTTCCTAAGATCGTCCAGGTCCGCTTTGGTCTTTGCCTGCTCCTTCAGTACTTGGATGTGCACCTCCCGTAGGTTCCAGCGCTCCGTCAGGGATTCAAGAAGTTGGTCTGTGACCTTACGATTTTCCTCCATGAGCCCCTTCATGATCTTCGTCTGCTTACTAGCCGAGGTGCGACCTTCCCTGTGAAGTTTCGCCCAACCGGTGTTCACCTCCTTCAGTTTCTGGCACTTCTTAAAAAGGACCGCGACGTCAGCGTACAGGTGGTCAAAGGCTAGCTTCTGAGAATTCTGCTTCTCCCTTTGGATGGTTATCTTGTCATTTAGCCAGGTCACCAGGTCTAGGTTGAGCTTTCACCTCTTTCCCTACAACAAAAATATATAGTATGGTTTGTTCAGTTCACCAGGCCAAGGTGGTTAGTTTCCATAATTAACTGAATCAACTTGTGGCATAGTCATAATTTCAAGGAAGAAGCAATCTAGGACTAATCAACATTTTATGAATCGACTAGTGGCACTGTCATAATTTCAATTTCAAAGCAAATAAGGTTTTTCTGCAGTTTAGTGTGTTATGGGTTTTTCCATATCACCAAATAGTAGTGGCAAACTCATAATGCAGAAATCCATGTCTCGATACATAATGGAAAGATCTCATGGTGTCCATTCATGAACTTGAACACCAACACATGTCTAGATAGATAAGGAGTTACTCTAGGATTCCTTAAATGCATGATATATATAGGTACACTATTCTACAACCCCTTGTAGAATAACTATTCTACAACCCCTTCTGAACTTTCACGGTGAAAGATGTGAACTTCTCGGTAGATAGGAAGTGAACTTCCTATCGGAGCACCAGATTCACGTGAGAAGAGAGGGGGTGGGGGGTTGGGGGTATTTATGATTTTCCGCGGTGAACGATGTGAACTTCTCGGTAGATAGCTAGTGAACTTCCTGGCGGAGCACCTGATTCCCATGGGAAGAGAAGGGAGGGTGGGGGTGGAGAGGCTTTCTAAACTTCCGCGGTGAATGATGTGAACTTCTCGGTAGATAGCAAGTGAACTTCCTGGCGGAGCACCTGATTCACGTGGGAAGAGAGGGGTGGGGGTGGGGGGTTGGGGAGGCTTTCTGAACTTCCGCGGTGAAAGATGTGAACTTCTCAGTAGATAGCAAGTGAATTTCCTGTCGGAGCACCAGATTCTCGTGGGAAGAGAGTGGGAGGGTGTGTGTGTGTGTGTAGGGGGGGGGGTGGGGTTGGGAAGGCTTTCTGAACTCTCGCGGTGAATGATGTGAACATCTCGGTAGATAGCAAGAACTTCCTAGCAGATCACCTAATTCACGTGGGAAGAGAGGGGGAGGGGGGCTTGGGGGTTTTCTGAACTTCCACGGTGAATCTGCAGAGGTCTGGGGCGGGACAGGAGGTGGGGAATAAGCCGACGCACGGGATGTGGGGCGAGGATGACGCGGAGGTGGGCACGCCGGAGGTGGGGCGGGGCGACGCGCGTGGGGCAGGGCTAGGCAGGAGGTGGGGAGGGGTGGCGTAGAGGTGGGCGCGCGAGATGTGGGACGGAGCGGCGCTAGAGGTGGGACGGGACGGGAGGTGGGGCAGGGCGGGGCGAGAGGTGGGGCGGGGTGGGGCGGGAGGTGGCCATGAGAAGGTGGAGCGGGGGTGATGCGGGGGGTGTGGTAGGTTGTAGAATAGCTATTCTGCAATCTCTTAAGGGGGGCTATAGAATAGTCCTGTTCCATATATATATATTCATACTACTCCAGGGTGTAACTACACCCACGTGCGTTTCACACCATCTAGGTAGTATCTGTCATACCGAAGAGTATGTACACGTAGCATGAAGTGTTATAAGACTATTTGTTACTATATATACTACTTTTGAGGTAGTATGTATAAGTATTTCACATACTCTTATTTTACATACAAATATAAAGGGTATTTTTGAAATATAGTGCAAACTATGGTTCCACTTGCATTTTTTCACATAAGTTGATTTGAAGTATCATATATATAGTATATGAATATACTTGAACCGATAAAGTATCACATATACTTTTGTATGGGAGTATATGAGACACGGGTGTAACTACACCCAGGAGTAAGAGGGATTTTTCCTATATATATACATATATAGGGTGAGACTATTCTATCATCATGTATAGAATAATGGTCTATACATGTCTCACCCTATAAGGCTCAATCTTTTTTTTTGAAAGGGAGAGCCCCGGAAGGGGCTAGAAGACGGTCATTAATATAAGATGGCAGAGTTACAAATTTCCACGTTGGACCCTAAATACACTGAAATTACAACCAGATCTAAACGCTTTACGAAAAGAACCCTACAAACATCAGAGAGAAAGCAATCAGGTCCCCCTTTCAATCCGCCTCTGCAACTGCTGGGTCTCGCGATGAAGGTTGAGAAAGCGCCGAGAATCTTCGCTGGCGAACTTGTAGGCCTCGATTTGGCCAAGATAATCAGCTGACACAGAGCCTCCGATTTGAAACTGCAGAAGATGGTGGCTTCACTTCTCCTTGGTTGATTGTCATCACTGGTCCACATATTTTCTTCTCTTCCAGTTACAACCGCTGCACTCAGGAAAAGAGGACAAATCGAAGTACCTCGACGACGCACAACCAGAGTTCGTTGATGCTGCGTAGTGAAGCCAAGCTCCCTTCTCAGTGCTCCTACCCGAGATAAGGAGGGGAAGTCGAAGAAGAAGCAGCACCCACGAACCCAACAGCTATTACTGCGCCAACTCCAAGCATCGGCAGAAGCGGATGACTCAACACAGCGCCCCTCCTCCTCGCCACCATGGACGACCAGGAGAGGCGGAGCAGAGGCACGCCTGACGCCCCGACTCCAATCCCCCTCACCGCCATGGCCGGCCAGGAGAGGAACTCTGAGACAAAGCTTCCGCAGGAGAAAGCTCCTACTCGCCCTTTTATTAATGGAGCCACTGCCGGCCTCTTCATTCCTTGCGAACGGCTCCGACCATCGGAGCACCTCCAGGAACGTCTAGACCAATCCCTGATTTCAGATCTTGGGCAAAAGATCTCGAATCCAGCCCCTGGCATGACGTCAAACCGTAGCAGAACGCTGCCACACCTACGTCTACAAAAACTATCCCTAAAACTAACTCTGGCACCATCCCTAATCCACCTCCAACCGGCTTTTTTTTTTGAGCATGACCTCCAACCGGCTAATCCGGTGGAGAGGATGGCAGGGAGGCCCGGCGGCTATCTGTGGACTAACAAGGACTGTGTGGTGTTATAAGGCTCAATCCGGTGAAAGACGGCCCAAAACAGTTCCGCGTGTCAAAGAAAAGTCCACCAAACCTTCCTCCCCAATGTCCCGCACGATCCCTGCGCCTCCCTTGGCTGCCACCGCCGCTACCAGTTAGACTGCATCGCCGTCGGGAAGCCCGCGACCTACCTCTAGAAAGCAGACGCCCCACCTCCGGGAAGCAGGTCCCTCAACGCCGGGTAGCCCGACTCCCGCCATCGAGCATACCGCGCCCCCAGGCACCTACTGGCCGTCTCAATTCAGTAGCCGGCCGCCACGCCTCCCTCTGGCACCCACCCCTACCTCTAGCATGGCCAAGATCTCCGCTCCCCATTCCTTTGAGGCGTCGCCGAGGAGCTTCCCGGCCATGGGGATGCAGCAGTAGCAGTTTGGAAAAAACCAGCAGTATACGCAATAGTACTTCTCCTCCACGACGGGTTTGCAGGCAGTCTAGCGGCCGCACCATCCGGGCCTTCATCCGTCGCTCCAAGATGGCCTGCCAAGCTACCTCCGAGGACATCCCCCAGCATCCACTGCCACGCATGCGGGAAGCTGATGTTGTTCTGGTGTTTCAGCTAGCTCAAAAGTCAAGTGCAGAGAAGATAGAGAACAAGCGGAAGCAGTGGTTAAAAAGAGTATAAAGATGAAGTGTGCGGCAGGGAAAAATCACTCGTTATCTACGCTGAAAGTTCTTTTCTACTCCTTCCACTGTAGTCTTGTGGTGTCATGAACTGCTGGTTATGGACTTACGGTCTTCTCCCGTGACACTTCCAGCAGGCCAGAGCTGACGCGTTCATCCACGCGTATTTGAACAAAAATAATCCAAAGAAATAATAAAAAAGAAATAACAAATTCACGAAATAAACTCTGGCCACAACAAATTCACGGACCTAACCTTTTTTGCAACGCCGTAGACGCTGGCGCCGCATCCTGAAGCGCAACGCCACGGTACGTGGCGCCGCACGGCTACAAGCGTGGCGTCGTGGGACCCGGCTTCGTAAGTGCGGTGCTATTGACCACGGCGCCGCACTGCGATATGCAACGCCACGTCGTGTGGCGCCGCACTTTAGGTCTAGTAACCAGCCCAAGGCCAATTCTTCAAATTGACCTGACCAATCCCACCCAACGAGAGTAGCGGTGGCGGCGGCTGTGGTTCGGCGACTCCCTCAAATCCCTTCCTCCAAGTGACCAAATTGGAAGTTTCTCTCCGTGGATTTCGATCCCCCAAGTGTCTAGAGGTATTCTTCCCCTTTTTCTTTGGTTTCATCCATTAAAATTTTGGTTTGATCCATATCTTCGAAACCTAGATTGTTATGCAAGATGCATGGTAGATTTTGGCATAGGGTATTGTTGAATTGGCATAGAGATTGGGTATTGTGTTAATGTTACCAATGAGTATGTATTGAGTATGTTGACCATGGTATTATTGTTGTGATTATTTTAGGAATGTCAAGAATTGTTCATGTTCACCATGTAGACAAGGATGCCTTTTTGAGATGTTATATAGAACCGGATCCGGATGAGCTTGACTTGGTGTTTGAGTGTAGTCCCACCTACGCCGAGGTCTTGGAGCAAGTTAGGATTGAATTGAAATGGATGGACCCAAATGATGTTATTGAGTTGGAGGGAAGGCATAATGTGGGTTTCGGAATGCACACCCGTTGGAAGACCATGCGTATCTTCTCCGAGCCCCGTTGGGTTACATACAAGGAGGTGGTGGTGGAGTCGCTAGACAAAGCTCTTGAAGCATATGCCACCAAGAACTTTGATAATAACTTACACTTGGATTTGAACCATCCTGCCTCCCCGTTGGGTTCTAGGAGTCCTCCACCAATAAACCAAGAGGTATTGATTGAACCTCCATTGACCCAAACATTGAGCCCAATTTCGAAAAACCAAGATGAAGTGTTGGAAGAGCAAAATGATGATTATTGGCATGATGAGAATGATGTTGAGCTCCACGATAACAATGTTGGAGATTTGGAAAAATATATTACGCAAGAGAACATGGACCGTGACATCCCATATACTCGATGCTATGCATCGGACTCGGATGATGATGGTCCCGAAGAAGAACTTGACGAGGAGGTGTTCACGGCTAGAGAGGCCGAAATCCACGATAACGTATTGGGGCGGGACCACATGGTATCTTTGTTCCGTGATGTTAGTCTCGCGGATGAAGCCGCGGTTGATGGCAGGAAGGGCATAGTGTTTGGACCAAGGTCAAGTTCTTACCGGGTTGGTAATCAAGAGAATAATGGCTTTACTCGCGGATCGAGGTTCAAGACCTTGTTGGAATTTAAGCAATGGATAAAGGACTTCTCGGTTACGCATCATCGCCCTTACACGATGGTGCACTCGGATGTGAAGAAGCGTTACACGGTTAAATGCGAGGAGGATGGATGTCCTTGGATTCTGCGTGCAAGACCATTTAAGGGAGGTCCAAGTTGGCACATATCTAGTTGTGTATCAACTCACATGTGCCGAGGCCCGACGGTGGATGGCAAGGATGTGAAGCACGAGCACCGACAACTCACCTCCGAGTTTATTACTTATAGGCTTTCCAATAACATCAAGTCATTTCCAATAATGACCATCAAGATGGTCCAAGATCTTGTGAAAGCCCTCTTTCACTACGAGGTGTACGGGAAGGCATGGAAGGCGAAGCAAGCCGCATTCAAGATGTTGTACGGTGATTGGGAGAAATCTTATAACCGAATCCCTTGGTTGTTGTTAGCGATGGCCAATGCTAACTCGGGAATGATTCATGTGATTGAACCTTATGGGAACAAGACAAGGATAATGAACGGAAGAACTATTCGAGTATTTGGACGTGCATTTTGGGGTTTCGAGCAATGTTGTTCGGGCTTTTGAACAATGTAGGCCTGTTATATCCGTTGATGACACCTTCTTGACCGGACAATACAAGGTCACTATCTTGATTGCAATAGCTAGCGATGCCAACAACTGGGTGGTTCCTTTGGGTTTTGCTTTGGTTGAGGTGGAAAACAATGACAATTGGGAGTGGTTCTTCCATATTTTGAGAACCAAGGTCTTACCTGCTCAAAGGGAATTATGTGTCATCTCGGATCTTCATCAAGCAATTCTCAATGCGGTGATGCTTGACATTCCCGGACATGTCCCATTGCACCATCGATGGTGCATGAGACATTTTGTTTCAAACTTCTATAGAGCATGCAATAGTAAGGACTTGTCCGATGATCTACAAGATTGTTGTCTCGCTTTCATGGAGCACCATTTCTCAAACTTGTACAACAAATTGTTCCATAACAAAGAACTCAATGCGAGGGGCAAAGAGTTTCTCATTAGGAACATTGGAGATATGGGAAAGTGGGCACGAGCTTTCGATTATGGTGGCCGGAGGTACAGTCAAATGACAAGCAATATGGCAGAATGCTTCAACAAGTTGCTCAAAGGTGTCCGCGCATGGCCCATCATGGCAATAGTCCAATACACATTCGATAAGATGAATGAGTATTTTCTAAAGTACTCAACTGAAACGGATAGGCAAATTGCGAGAGACTACAAGGACAAGCATAAATACAAGTTCCCATCGAAGGTTGATGATTGGATGCAATTTCAGTCAAAGAAAGAAGACTCCTAAGTTGTCATGGAATTTGATAAGGACGAGCTAATTTACCAAGTTACGGATCCAGGAGGAACCACAGCTGATGGTGTCCAACATGGAGGTCGAGCGTTCAAGGTCTCGCTCAAAACTTGTGAGTGCACTTGTGGCAGGCCATTGTTGCTTCATCTTGCTTGCTCGCACTTGCTAACGGCAGCTCGAAGGCGACATGTTGATTGAAATAATCCTCTCATGGTGAGAGTCCAAATTCTCAATCGAGACTACTAAGAAGACATGGGCTCCTAGATTTCACCCATACCTGGACCAATCTCAGTGGCCGGAGTACAATGGAATTCAAGTATGGCCCGATCCGGAATGGAAGGTCGTTAAACATGGAAGACGCAAGACAAAGCGCTTTAGGAGTGACATGGATGGATGGGGAAGTGGTGGTGGCCGAGAAACGGGCAACAACCAGTTCCAAGAGCCTCGTGAGAGAGGGCGGTGTGGAACGTGCAATGCTGAAGGGCATAATGCAAGAAAGTGTACCCAAAGGAAGAGAGCAAAAGGAAATGAAGCAAGCACAAGCCAACCAAGTGGTAGCCAACCGAGTGGTAGCCAACAAGTCCCTAGCCAACCAAGTGGTAGCCAACAAGTCCCTAGCCGTAGCCAACAAGCGCCAACCCAAAGGAGAAATAGCCAACAAGCACCAAGTCAAAGGACAAATAGGCAACAAGCGCCAAGTCAAAGGAGAAATAGCCAACCAGTGCCTAGCCAACCAAGTGGTAGCCAATAAGTGCCTAGCCAACCAAGTGGTAACCAACATGTTCCTAGGCAAGAAGCTCCTAGGTAACAAAGAGGTCGATCACTTGGGCTTAGAAGAGGAAGAGGGCTTGGACCAAATCCGGCTAGTATGATAGGTTACTTGGAAGAACCAAATTCATATGCTCATAGGTATGGCTAGTACGATAGGTTACTTGGCTTTTCATATGTTTCTCCATTATATGCTACTATTGCTTACTTGCTATTACTAACTTTTTCTTATAGGTATGGATGAAGAACTTTGAATTGTCTGCCATAAGGAAAGAGAGGGAAAATAAGATTCATTTTGAGAAGTTGGAAAATGAGGCTCGTCTCATAAGGGAAGAAATAGCGCAAGAAGAAGAGAATAAGAAGACATTGGAGAGTAGAGCATACTTTGAGTCGGTGGTTCAATTGGCCCGTGACCTAAGGGAAAAGAAGGAAGCAAAGGAAGAAGAGAGGAAGAGGAAGGCAAAGGGGAAAGGACCTTGTTCGACACAATAGAGGAAGGTCTATCATGGTTGTGAGAAGGAGAAACAAGACTTCTATGTGTGAACTTTGAGTATGTCGTGAACTATGACAATGTGTACGATTGAGTATGTCGTGAACTATGACAATGTGTGAGATTGAGTATGTCGTGAACTATGACTATGTGTGATATTGAGTATGTCATGAACTATGACTATGTGTGAGATTGAGTATGTCGTGAACTATCTGTCAATAAATTTCCCGCGAAACGCACAGAACAATGACTGTCTGAAGTGTCACAGGAATGTGCGGCTCCACAAGCTATGGCATTGCACGTGTGGCGCCACTGCGCATGGCACCACACTTCGAGAGAAAAGTAGACAGAAGGTTCTGTCAATTTTGCATCCGAAGTGTGGCACCAGGGAGTACGGCATTGTGCCGTGCGGCGCCAGCACACATGGCGTTGTATGTGTGGTGCCACCGATCATGGCGCCACACTTTAGGAGAAAAGTAGATAGAAGGTTATGTATCTTTTTCTCCCAAAGTGCGGCGCCAGGGACAATGGTGTTTCACTATGAAGCACCACATGCAAAGGCGCTACGCCTGCGGCGCCAGGGGCTACCATGCCGCATTTTCCTGGAGGCAGCCTAGCCTTGGCCTGCCCTTCCCTGCATGCTTGTGCAGTGCCAGAGACAACGGTGTTGCACATGTGCGACGCCGTCAGTCGTGGTGCCGCTCATTCCTGGGCAGGAGCAATTCATCTTCACACTTGGAGAACACAATGGTACTTGTTGTAAACTACTGGGGTAATAATGGAAGGAAATGACAAATCATTTCATTGGTGGGATTGTATCATTTGCAATAGAATTATAGAAGTAGAAGTAGTAGCTTTGTATAGTGTAGAAGAAAAACAGCTTGTAGGTTCACTCGACAAAGCTCTCTTTCCACAACACTATGAAGCTCTCTTAGCAAGTTCACACGACAAAGCTAGTTCAAAAGCTTGCAAGTTCACATCAAGATCATGTCTAGAATCTAACAACTTCACGACAAGATCACGACAAGTTCATAAAGTAAGAAGACCACATGATTACACGACCACAACTACTTCCCACGGGTCGTCCTCTTCCCTCGGCCCCTTCTCATAGGAAGCTTCCTCGTGATCGGTTCCTCGTCATCATCTTCCAACCTCTAGGTCTTCTTGGCCTTCTTTGCCTTTGTTTCCTTGGCCGTGGAAGGGTTGGGTGTGTAAGGATTCTTGGGTTGCCTTGGCTTGAGCACGTAGTCGGACCGCTCGTGGACCTTGTATCGAGTGTATGTGCCCAACGTCATCTCGTCGTCGACGCTTTCTTCATCCTGGAGCTATCAACAAAAGAACAATGGTAAGGACATATAGTAATGCAAGGGTTCGTCGTACTACAATGCTTTGCTACCTCAAGTGTGCCTGCGTCATCATCGGATGGGGAGTGATGATCGCTAGAAGGGTCAGGGGCGTGTTGGACCGTGACGCGGACGGTGTTGCCACCTCGGGGTCATGACAACCTAGCAAGTTAGAAAGCCTCCTTAACCGTAGGGCCTGCTTCTTAACAAACCCTCTAAACAGAGTCTCTCCCTTCTCTCTGCGCGGGTATGTCTCGAAAGCATCCTCGCATGCATCGGCCGACTTTCTTACCTTCGCCCGCTGTCATAGATAAGAGTAAACAAGTAAGGCATCCTTGCGAGGTGTGGTAAGGGGCAAGAAGGAAAACAAACATTCGACCCAAATTACCACGAAGTTGACCAATGGAGCATACTCGGGTTGTCGCCCTTCTCTGACTATCCTGTTGTATTGTTCAGTTGCAAGCTCATCGAATAGCAATGGCTCCTCCAAGATTTTTGAGCGGAATGCTCGTGGTTATATCTCCACCTGCGTGTTGTCAAGAAACCAGGTGATGTAGTTGTTGAAAGCATCCTGACTGAACTCCCTTTCCTGTGTCCCTTTTGCTTTCTTAGCCTCAATCACACACCTCTTGAATTTGTCAACGTACTTCCTGTGAAGCTTGTCCCAATCCTTCTCCTTCCTCTGCTTCTTCCTATCCAAGCTGCACAACAAGAAGTCATAAAACGTTATTTGTCGAAAGATATTACATCACAGGTGAAGGCGGTTGATATCTTACCCATGGAGCCCTATGTTTGTATCCTTCCACTCAGGCGGGTTCACCTGAAATAACCCAAACTAGGTCATGACACGCTATGGCTGGTGATGCTCAACCGCCCACATGCATACCATGGGGCAACACATTAGCCACAGATGGGCTTCTTCCATGCACTTCGGGTTAAGCACATAGTCGCCCGGGACACCAAAGTTCCCCCTTGGACCGTATGGCTCCTAGGTCACCTGCAACATACCACACTCATGTCAAGTTCAAAGATTACACATTAATAACATAGAATTGACCGCATGCTGGGAAATTACCTAATCCATGGTTATCATGTAAAACTCGTTGGTGTACATCCTGTAGGCCGCCACAGGGTTGGTTGGGGGACCAGAGACTGATGTCTACGCACTTCTATTCTTGTAGACAGTTGTTGGGCCTCCAAGTGCAGAGGTTTGTAGAACAGCAGCAAGTTTTCCCTTAAGTGGATCACCCAAGGTCTATCAAACTCAGGGAGAAAGTGGTCAAAGGTATTTCTTCTCAAGCAACCCTGCAATCAAGATACAAGAAGTCTCTTGTGTCCCCAACACACCCAATACACTTGTCAGGTGTATAGGTGCACTAGTTTGGCGAAGAGATAGTGAAATACAGGTGGTACGGATAATTATAAGTGATAACGGTGCTAGAAAATAGCTTGATGGCGTGGAAAAGACTAAAGGCAAACTGAAATAAAGATGGAAGCAAGCAAACATGTAACAGATCTAGTAGCAAACGGTGTATCAATGCTTAGAAACAAGGCCTAGGGATCATACTTTCACCAGTGAACACTCTCATATAAATATATTCTTCTTTAAGATACTACGCTAAACTACTCTCCAGTTGGACACTCTAATCCATGGTAGGGCTATAACAACACACCTCAAAGTAAGCCTTTCCCATCTAGAAAACCCCACACTGTCACCTTGAACACTAGATGGTTCCAACAAACACCACAATTTCATAAAGACATCCAACTCCAAATATAACTCATAACAAGTATTTGTAATCTCTAGCCTAAGTGCCACCATGGTGTTCATGCTGTCACTTTCACACACATGGGAAGAGCAGAGATCTATTAAAGCACTTGAGTAGCAAGGTAGATCTATAGATTACAAGCTCATGATCTCAATAAGATCATGCATAGAGAGATATGAACACATAGCTACCGGTAGAACCCTTAGCCTCGAGAGAGAACTACTCCCTCCTCATCATGGGAATCAGCAATGGTGATGGAGATGGTGGTGGAGATCGATGGAGATGGCTCCGGGGGCATTTCCCCGTCCCGGCAGGATGCCGGAACAGAGACTTTCTGTCCCCCGAATCTCCTCTTCGGTGGTGGCGGCGCTGCGGAACTTTTCATGGCTGGAGGCTTGACGATTTAGGGTTTATGCATCGGGAGGCTCTTATAGGCGAGAGGGGAGACCGAGGGGGTGCCGGAGGGGCCCACACCACCCCCTGGCGTGGCCTGGCATGGCCCTCGCCACCAGGTGGTGTGGCCAGCCCCTGGCCCCTCTCCGTCTCGTCTTCTGGCTCCGTGAGTCTTCCGGTAAAATATCGACTTTGGCTTTTGTCCGGTCCAATTCCGAGAATATTGATTTTCTGACTTTTCTGGAACCAAAAATAGCAGAAAACAGGCAACTGGCACTGTGGCATCTTGTTAATAGGTTAGTCAAAGAAAGTCTATGAAAAGTACTCCAAAGTTGGAACAAAACATAAGAAAGTAGATAAAACCAAGCATGGAACATCTAAAATTATAGATACATTTGCAATGTATCAGAGACCACATCCCACTTGTAAGCCCACATGGGGAGCAGGAGGTTGTTGCCGTCATCAACATAAGGGTTGTAGCTCAACAATCTCGACCGTCCAACTGGGAAGCGTTCCCAGTCCACACCGAAAGAAGGAGCACACAACCACCGATGCATCCATCGGTTGCGATCCTAAGACAGGCATCATCCAGCTGCACATGAAGTGATACACCGTTTAGTAACAACATTATTTTTTGAGGTCATGCAAACATAGACAACTTTGTAAACAAGCGATTACCTGACGGTAAAACCAAGCCAACACCGCCGAACCCCAGCTGAACTTTGAGTCAAAAACTGTGAGCACCTTAAGACAATGCAACTGAGCACGATCCCCACTACTGTCAGGAAAGAGAGTCCTCGTGATGATGTACCACACATACACACAAGCGTACGTTATGACCATGTCCTCGTCAGCATCCTCGGGGCAGGTCTTGAAATTCTGTCTGATCCAACTGAAAGTGGCCCCTACAACGACCCTCAGTGTTACTCCCTTATTGTTTACAACCTCGGGAGGATCCTTTCCTATAAGGCTGACCATCTTCTCACGCCACCCCTCTGAATCTGTGCTTATGCACACAGGGTTTCCCTCGATTGAGAGTGCTAGGATCATGCTCATGTCCTGCAAGGTCACCGTAGTCTCACCGGTCCTAAGGTGAAATGTATGTGTCTCCGGTCTCCACCAGTCGACAAGCGTGGTGATCCCAACGGGGTTGAACTTCGGCGTCGACCGAGTGACCATGTGGATAAAGGTGAGGAGTCCTAGCTTCTCAATGTACGAAGTGTACCGCTCATCATAAGTCAAGTTCTTGGCCGATGAGACCTCGTGATACCTAAGTCGAAGAGGTACAAGCTCCTGCAAACATACAATGACCAAGGTAAGATTTACATCTCAACAAACCAGAACAATAGGAACTACCGTGTGGTTTTTTCTAGTACTTGTCTCTTCTCCGACAACTTGTAGGAACGGTGTTGAATATCGTAGTGAGGATTGAGAAGATCCATCCTACATATTTCAAATAGATACCATAAGAACCGTTATTCTCACATGAACATATATTCCACTTTAGCAAAACTATGCTTGCAACATTACAAATATCCCACCATAATCTATCTACAGTTGTACATTGAACAATTATTATAGCATTTATGAGGATTGCAAAATATCATCTATCATCTAACATAATTAAAGAGAAATTGCTACTATGAACCACACATACTAACATATATATTGGGTTTGTATGCTAAAATAACCAACTAAAGTTCTACCATTGAATACTAAGCTATTGCTATACCTAAAGGTCAAATAAACATAAGAATGCTTCATATCAATCTCTAAATCCAATTAAAACTAGGGTTTCACCGAAATTTGAAGAAAAGGGGACAAATATCAAGAAAAATTCGGATAGAACTGAGAGGATTGAGAGAAAATACCTAGGGGAGGGATTGGGAGCAAGATTCTTGGAGGAATACTCAAATCTGGCAATTTTTGTAGAGGGGGATCACATGGAGTCGCCACCACAGCTACCGCTGCCGCCTCTCTATTTTGTGGATGGGGAAACTGGCCTCTGGGTCGGGCTGGGGCGGCCACACGGCGATTTACTATACCTAAAGTGTAGCGCCACGCAACATGGCGTTGCATATAGTAGTGCGGTGCCGTGATCGATGGCGCCGCACTTACGAAGCCGGGCCCCACGACGCCACGCTGGCAGCAATGCGGCACCACGGTGCATGGCGCTGCGCTTCAGGGTGCGGCACCAACGTCTACGATGTTGCAAAAATGGTTAGTTTCATGAATTTGCTGTGGCCAGAGTTTATTTCGTGAATTTGTTATTTCTTTAGGTTATTTCTGTTCAAATTCCCTTTATCCACTGGCCGGGCTTGTGCGTCTAGCACTGCCATCAATAGGCAGCAGGTGGCGCAGTCTCCGACAATATCAGCGTCTCCGACATGGCCACATTACCGGCGAACCACATCTCTTTCTCTCGCTGATTTTCATGACTTTTTGTGATTGCCAAATTTTGACACGAGACTGCAGCTCCGTGGCATCAATGATATAAAAATGAGTATGCTAGGGACGCCGCTCTACCATGAATCTTGATTCATATCTGCTAGCTGTGCACATCAAATGAACTTGCATGTGGATCTTCTTGTCCCACATTTCAGAAATAAAAAGTACGGATATGTCATATTCATTCTATCCTCTATTTTTTGGTTGAATTTGCCTGCTGATGAATTAACGAAGTAATCGCAAAACGGTAAATACATGCCTAACTAGAAGGGAAGTATAAGCCAAAATGTGGAAGTAAATTGTTAAAATAATAAATAAGGTCGTAGAAAACAGAGAAGTATAAGCATCCAAAATACATAAGTATAAACCTATCTAGAAGGGAAGTATAAGCCTTCGACCCTAAAAAGAATATGTATACATGCAACTAGGAAGTATAATCAATGAAATAAAAAAAGTAAAGAATATGTAAATTTAAAAAAGAAGCACTGCCTTTTCAACACTAAAAAGAAAATAAAAAAAGTTTCATAGGAAAGTGCGGCTATGCAAAATAGAGAAGTATATACTTAAAAAGGACGGTAGTACAAACCTAATTAGAAGTAAAGGGAAGTATAGAAATTTAAAAATCAGGAAGTATGGTAATTGAAAAATGGAAAAGTATAGAAGTTCCAAAAATGAGAATTATAGTGTTCGCTGCCTAGAAAATGAAACCAGCAAACACGAAGTATAGAAATTTGAAAAACGGAAGTATAGAAATTGCACAAAGGGAAGTATAGAAGTTGCAAAATAGGAAGTATAGTATTCGATGTCTAGGAAATTAAACCAACAAAGGGAAGTAAAGAAACTTAAAATTTGATACTCCCCTTTCTTTATTTTCTATACTTATCTTTATTCAATATAGTTGTGTGTTTCAGGGGAGTATAGTTGTGTGTTTAATGAAGTATACATGTGTGTTTAAATGAAGTATAAACGTTTGTTACAGAATGTATAGATGTTTGAAAAATAAAGTATATGAAAGTATATGTAGTATTTACATGAAGTATAGGTACTGTTTACATGAAGTATAGGTGTTATTTTACATGAAGTATGAGTGTTTACTAACAACAAGTATATGGATAGTTGTAGCAGGAAGTATAGGTGCTTATTTACATGAAGTATAGGTGTTCATAAATGGGAAGTATAGGTAGTTTAAACATGAAGTATAGGTCATGATAAAAACATCAAAACGGCGATCCCCATGGCTAAGAAAATGGAAACCATTTATAAGACATAGCAGGCGAGAGAAGTATGACGATGCCTAGATGAGAAGTACAAGGCAAGTTAAGTAAGAAGTATAACAAAATACAGAGTAAGAACTAAGCACAAAATAAGTAGAAAAAGATAGGAAGTATAAGTTTTCCACATCTTCAGCAAAATGAAGTATAGCATAGTTTTAAGAAAGAAGTATGGGGTCCCCCTTCATTACCCCATAAGTAAGATGTAATCCATAAAAAAACATAATATGCCATAAGAAAAGTTGCCATGATATACATATGAATGTACACAAATAGGAAGTATGTGTATTATTACAACAGAAGTATCGAATTATATAAATGGGAAGTATAGTGTTCGCTCCCTAGAAAATGAAATCAGAAAAGGAAAGTGCAGAAATTTGAAAAAGGAAAGTATAGAAATTGCACAAAGGGAAGTATAGAATTTGCAAAAGAGGAAGTATAGTGTTCGCGGGCTAAGAAATGAAACTAGCAAAAAGGAAGTATAGAAAATAAATAAATATAAGTATGGAAATTGAAGAAAGGGCAATATAGAAATTTCAAAAAGGAAAGTATAGTGTTCACGGCAAAACAAATCATGAATAATATTCTTGAAATTCCTCTTAAACTGTTTAGAATTTGATAAAACTTTCTGAACAAAAAAGTTGCGCCTACTTCATATCTATCTAATGAGATATTATTTGCATCATTTCGATAAACGGTTCAAAAATAATCGATAAATTACTGTATGTACCTAGGAGATAAAACCGTGGAAGTATTTTAAAAGTACTCTTAAATTTTTTCGAATTTGAGAAAATGTTCTGAATGAAAAAGTTGTGTATACTCCATATCTATCCAACAAGATATCATTTCCATCATTCCGACATTGCACCACCGAGTCAAGAATTCTTGGTCCGGCTCATTCGGTCTTTGCTTGCACAGTGCCAAAGTTTGTGGCCTATTCGGTTTCTTGTACATGCTCCAGAAGTTGCTGATGAACAGCTCCTCAAAGTCTAACCAACAGTTAATACTTCCTGGCGGCAAATTGTTCAACCATACCATCGCTGGCCCCTCCAACATCTGTGGTACATATCTCACAACCCATCTCAAATTGCCTGTGCCAATGTTCACTGCTATTGCATAATCAATGAGCCAATCATCCGGCTTGGTGCTGCCGTCATACGTCCTCGTTCCTCTGGCTAATTGAAAGTTTACCACGGGTGGTTCTCTCATGATCCGAGGTCCAAAGCATGCTGGATCCGGAGGACCTTGTACCTCGATCATTTTCGACCTATAAATCCGGTCCAACTTTAGCCTTGCATCATCCGACTACAAATTCCTGTTCCCCAATCTTGATCCAATCACATGGTGCTCTAGTCTAGGAAATCCGACATCAATCATTGCCGAGTAACCATCATTGTATCTATCTTGACCTGGACGAGCATTTTGCTGCTGCATTGCTGGGCCAGCACTTCTCTCCTGCCATGGTGCATATTGCTGCTACTATTGCCGAGGTACATTTTGCCCTACTCCCACCGAATTACGCTATCTGGCATCACCGTTAGCAGTGTTTCCTCAATAGGCATTGCCTTGGTCACGGTTACTTCGGCCAGCTTCACCCCGGCTGGCACTGTGACGATCCTCATCAATTTGCACTGCTTTTCCTTTCCCTTCCCTTACCGGGTCATACGGGACCATCAGTTTGTCTTTTCTCCCCGAGGTTACCACTTCCTCTCATCTAGGGACATCATGAGACGACGATGCAGCCCCAGCAAACCTTGCCGGGTTACCCCTCACCGAATGAACTAGGTGAGATCCTCCTGGTATTGCCGGGTTTGCTTTGAGTATCTCCTCATTTTGCTTATTCGCTACTCTCACTAAGTGATTTACTCTCTCCTGCTACCTCTCCCGGGCTTCTCCAGTCAGACCCTCTAACTCGGACGCTACTGCCTTTGCATCCCTAAGGTTATTTGCCGGGGTACTATACCTCTCCAGTCCTGCTGTTACTAGCATAGCCATTTGCCCCGGCTTAGGCACATACTCCTTGTCAATCTCAGTGATCAAGTTTCTACCTCTGATTTGCACTCCATCTATAAAGTTTGCTTTTGCATACTCCTACAGAGTAATGTTCAGTGACTGCTGTAACTCAGCTAGTTTTTCGCCCAGCTAACATTTTCTACCTAGTCTCCTCTAACTCGGCCTGTGCCTAAGCCAGATCTACTGCTGGTGCTATGGGTGTTGCTAAGCTATCTGTTGCCTACTACAATACATTCTCTGGCCTCTCTAGTGGAGGGAATCTAATCTTGCCTGCTTTGGTGTAGCGTCCGGATCTAGCATCGGGTCCTTGCTTGCTCCTCCATCAGGCACCGTCATCATGACCTGAGCGCAGCTAGTGGGGTGAGTGATACGCGAGCCACGAGCCATGCTGAGAGGTGGTTCGCCTTCCTTGACGATGTGCCACGGGTGAACACAGGACTCGTCGACATCGACGTAGATCTTGTGGGTGCCAAGCTCGATGAAGAGGTCGTTACGCGGAGGAGGGCACCTGCCAAAGCTACCAATGTTGTCGCTGACATAGTCCAGTGCCCCAAAGCACTAAAACAGCCCAGAGACGATGCGTTCGCCGGTGGCGATAATGCTTCCCGTCCGGATTTTTACTCCTGCTAGCGCTGCTAGCCCCATGGTGGGCGCCAATTGTCGTGGTGGTGGCATGACAGATGCCATGTATAGGCTAAAGATGGGGCCAATGTGCACTAGAGGAATCTAGGGAGGGAAAGTGTGGTGATTCCACACACAGATGTTTGTATTTCTCTCTTGTCGATGATGGATTACAAGGGCTCCTTGAGCTATTGGTGGGAAGGAGACTAGTTAACTTACCACCCACAGCTACACTCTAGGGTTCTCCCTTAGTAAAAATGGTTGAACCTCTCTATGGAGGTCCTTCCCCTCCTTATATAGGAGGGGGGCTAGGGTACAACTTAGGGCATACGTGGAGGCATATTCTCCGAATATGCTCCTCGGTAAAGTAAAATGCCTCTTTTACACTTTAACAAGCTGGTCCGGACTCAGGGCGTAAGCCTCTCTGAGCCCCTCTATGGCGTGGCATCATCCGGCATTGGTGGCATCAGCCGACATTGGCTACGTCACCCTTGTCGGCCACTCCCCGCTGGTCCTTCCCTCTGTCCGCTTTGCTCATGTTACAGTGGACAGAGAGCACCTTTTGACCAGCGAGATTCCTTCCTTCTCTTGTAAGCCAAGTGGTAACCCAGCTAGCGCCTGGTTAACTCGGCCCCATGGGTACCTGCAAACAAGTTACAAAGGGCTAGCCGATATACGTTATATGTCGGCCGGGACAAGGTTAGATGAATATACTTCGGTCCGGGTCACTCCGTAAGTCGGTCATCCTTGAGGTGACTCGGCCAGCTTACACTTTGACCTTGCCGTACCTCGGCTAACATGACCTTTTATACCCCGGCGTGACCCTACCCAGGGGTATCCCCCCAACACCAAACTTGGTGACCCCTCCCTCCAACACCTTGGTGTAGCCTATCGCATTGGTGAGCCCGCTGGCGCCCAACACCAACGTGCATCCGATAGCGCACAACACCAACACGTAGCCGGCAGTGCCCAACACCAACGTGTGGCCGGTGTTGCTTCGTGATGCACCCGAGCAGGAGTTGACGCAGCCCCGCCTGTCCACATTAGCCAAGCTCGACGCCCTCACCAAGGTAACTAATTATGCTTCATCATAGGCCCGACTTCATGTACCAGTGTTGGTATTTGATAGACTTCCATCTGATCATGATCCCCAACATGTTTTCCCATAGGACGCTAATTGCACATTACTGCAGTATGTGGATGATGTACTGAAGGATGTAGCCGATGGTAGTATCGTTCAACCGAATATGCTCATGATGCACAACAAGCCGATCCCTACTGGCATGTTTAGGGTCACCTTGGTAAGGATGTTGAAGGATTGCGACGACATAGACCCTCCAACCAACCTGAAGGAGTCGATGAGCATAAGACCCTTGGAGGTTGCTACGGATAACCCTTGCTATGGCCCAAGTCCCAGATTCTCCTTTCTATGTCCAAGGAAGGGCGACACGCTGCCACCCCAACTAATAATACAAGACCACTGGTGTTCGTCGCCACCACCAAGAGGCATCAGTAGTTAGTCGCACACACGCTGTCACCACAGCACGAGGACGTGCATCAGGATGCACCTCATGTCACCAATGATGAGGATGATGTCGATGGCTACCTCAACACCATGGCCACCGACGGATTCTACATGCCTCCTACTAGAGAGCCAGCCTCCCATGGTCAACAAGTCGGTCGTCCCATGTCATGCATGCAGCGTCTGCACTGCGGTGGCGTTTATGATCAAGAGACACCTTTGGGTGATGCTGCTGTCCACAACCCAAGCCAACGGTGGTCATTAGCCCCACCATACTCCACAAGGCGGCCGAGGAGCAGTTTGGACAATCCACTAATCCTGTCGAGAAGACAAAGAAGGGCCGGAAGCATAACTGGAGCAAGAAGGCTTCGAGCCAGCCACTTCCGAAGAGGATATCCGGGCTCAGGACGGCGTGAGACAAGAGCCTCGTGATTTCATGGCACACATAGCAGGTAAGCCGATTCTAACTAAGGATATGCTCGATGTCGAGGGTGGACCCATAGTGAATATGAATCACTCAATTCTGAATCTTGAGACCACCTTTTATAGAGAAGAAGCCCGGGTACCTGGTTTTGACATGCAAGGTGCCATCGGGCCATGGATTCGTCGATCAAGCACCCGCATACATATTCTTCGTACACTACAAGGACATATACAATCTTCTGCACTCGAAGTGGATGAAATATCACTTGGTCCATCTATACTCGCTCAATATGGCGTTGAAGGCCAAGAGGGAGAGAACCCGGGGCATCGTGGTAGTTAGGGATGAAAACGGATGGAACTGTGTGGTGCCACATTTGTTTTCATATTCTTTGTGGAAGCGGAAATGAATATAGAAACCCTAGAAACAAAAACAGATATTATTGGAAACCGATGCAGACCGAATATGGTGTAGAAGCGGAATGATGCAAATTTTACCCGGAACCAAGAGAATCCTGGAAGCATGCAACAAATCTCAATATTTCAAGAACACCAAAAAAATTGTTCCTTGATTATAACATAGTGCTAGGTTTACAAGGAATAAGGAAAATATCAAATTGTGGAAGCATCCTCCAATGCATGAAAGGATTACATGGTCTTCGGCTCTAGGATGAGAAGCTTTGCAAGTTTGGCTTAAAAAGGTCATGTAATGCGTCGATTGGATTTTGCCATGCACATTAACCCTAAAATGGAAATTCCATATTAGATAGAAACGGAAATTCTAGTTTTGCTTCTGTTCCACCGGAAAACCCTGTTTTGTTTTTGTTTCCATAAAATCCGTTTCCATTTCTGTTTTGCAAAAATCGGTTTATTTTTCCATATTTTCATTCCGTTTCCATTTTTTCTTCGCAAAAGTCAGAAACTTTTCAGTCCACTTTCATCCCTAGTGATAGTGGACCCCTACTACATGCGTGAGGCTGTCTTGGCGAACGATGGGGATCGGGTAATGGTGGTAGAGTACCTCGGGAATATCTTCCATGAGAACCAGACTATTGATTCCATTCTTCTGCCTTGCTTTCCCGAGTAAGTAAACACACATTAGGTCATCATCGTATTTTTTTTGATTTTCATTGTCCTCTTACAACAATTAGTTCTATTTCAATTGAGTTTCCAAGAGGCATATACTGCACTCTCATCTCCATTTGTCTGAGGTTGTCGCAAGAAACATACTTTGACTCCTTGAGTGACATGAAGCCTAAGGACTACAACATATTCAAGAGAGTTCTGGATGATGCTCTACAAGTCTATGTCGAAGAGAGAGGCAAATTGTCCAGGGGGCAAGAACCAAGTATGGCAAACATGTGTTCATGCACCACACGAAGTTCCCCTGTGTCAAGCAGCCGACCCATAGTATGAAGGAGGCCTTCTACGTCCTCCATCATGATACAATGCAAATGTATCTATAATTTTTGATGTTCCATGCTTAGTTTTATCCAATTTCTTGTGTTTTGTCCACACTTTGGAGTACTTTTCATATGATTTCTTGGACTAACCTATTAACAAGAGCCATAGTGCCAGCTGCCCGTTTTCTGCTGTTTTTGGTTCCAGGAAAGTCAGAAAATGAATATTATCGGAATTGGACGGGACAAAAGCCAAAGTGCCTATTTTTCCGGAAGTCATCAGATGCCAGAGTACGAGACGGAGAGGGGACAGGGGGCCACCATACCACCTGGCCGCGCGACCCAGCCTGGCCTGTTCCAGGGGGTGGTGTGGCCATTCCCGGCACCCCCTCGGCCTCCCCTTCCGACTATAACATGCCCTCGGGACATAAACCCTAAGTACCCGATCAAAAATCCACGAAAGAGTCTATAGCCGCCGTCATCTCCATCCCTAGATCGGGAGGGATCTGAAGCTCTTCCCGGCACCCTACCGGAGAGGGGAATTCACCCCGGAGGCCTTCTTCATCACCATGCAAGCCTCCGGTGTGATGCGTGAGTAGTTCATCCTTGGACTACAGATCCATGTAGTAGCTAGATGGCTGGTTCTCCTCCGTTGTGCTTTCATGTTTAGATCTTGTGAGCTCTGTTCATGATCAAGATCATCTATTTGTAATCATGCATGTTGTGTTTGCGGGGATCCGATGGATATTGAGATGCTATTTCAGATTGATTATTGATTCTATCATGTCTTTGTTTTTTGTGATCTTGCATGCTTTCCGTTGTTAGTAGCTATCTTGGCCAAGTAGATGCTAGCAACTCCAAGAGTTAGTATTTATGCTCGATAGTGGGTTCATGCCTCTGGTAATCTGGGGAAGTGACAGAAATCTCTAAGGTACTAGATGTGTTGTTGCTACTAGGGATAAAACAACAATCCTTTGTTCATAGAACAATCGTATTGTTTACTTTACATGCAGTTCGTAAAGCAATAATCTGTTGCTTGCAACTTAATACTGGAGGGGGTTCGGATGATAACCTGAAGGTGGATTATTAGTCATAGATGCAGTTGGATGGTGGTCTATGTATAATGTTGTAATGCCCAATCAAGTTCCAAAGGAGTCAAGATGATTAGTATATGCATGTATTGCTTTCTCGATGTTTGTCAATTGCCCCACTGTAATTTGTTCACCCATCATGTTATCTATCTTAAGGAGAGCCACCTCTAGTTAACTATGGATCTTGGTCCTTGTCTTTTACATACAATCTACAATCTTTTACTGCTTTGTGTTTACTTTCTGCAAACTATTACTTCCTTCCATTCGATACGTTTAATCCTTTGTTTTCCGCAAAACACGGTGAGATTGACAACCTCATCGCAAGTTGGGGACAAAGTTTTGTGGTTGTGTTGTGTAGGTCTCCACGTTGCTACTAGCACCGGTAGTGCACCCTGCCAAAGCTCAGCTAGTAACACCTTTGGGGTGTTTCCTTGCTCCTACTGGTTCGATTAAACCTTGGTTTCATAACTGAAAACTTGCTGCTGTGCTCATCATACCTTCCTCTTGGGGTTCCCAACAAGCTCTACATCAACCACGCACCAGCACTTTCCTGGGCGTCGTGCATTGAGCCATCAAGCATTTTTCTGGCGCCGTTGCCAGGGAGTCAAGGACATCTTCACAAGGGGAGTCTCTCATAACCAATCTCTTTACTTTGTTATTTTTGTTTTGCTTAGTTTCTTTTTATTTTGCTTGCCTGTTTCTTTATCAAAAAAACACAAAAAAGTTTAATTTTACTAGTTTGCTTTCTTATTCAAAAACACACACAAAAAATTAAGTCTCCTTTAGTTGTTACCTCCTCCTTAGCTCACCATGTTGATCCCCAATTTCACTCTGAAAGACCTTTCAATTGGTAGTGGTTCTATAATTGGGAAAAATAACAATGAAGAATTCTTTAATCATGTTAGTAAACATGAGGATACTGAGGATAGATCCCTTGCAGAACTTGCTCCAAACTATGAGATTGCTGCAGCTTCTTTAATTGACATGTTAGAAGCTAGGTTTGTTAACCTCAACCCCTTAATGCAAGTAATGTTTCTTAAGCTTAAAGAAATTGAAGACCCTGAAAAAAGGGATTTTATTCTAGAAACTTTGTTTAAAGAGTTCTATGATGTTGCCAAGGAAGCTAGGAAAGTCTTTGAACGTTTCACTATGCTAGGCTCATGTGTAGATGTTGTTGGTACACGAGAAAAGATGAACAAAACCGAACCTAATGGGGAGGAACCTAAGATACCAATACCCTTTAAACTAGTAGCAATACATGATGCCATAGAAAAGAATCTTGATTGGATTGTTCCTGCAAACCCTTTTGATGAGAATAGTGAACCTAAGAGCATTGAGAGAGGATCCTCTAGAACTTATTTGGATGATATACCTTGCCTTGTTGAAAATATATTTGGTATTGATCTTAATGCTTCTTCATTTGAGAACACTTGCTCCTTTTTCTTGCTTCTTATGCCTAACTTAAAGGCGTTAAAGAAAAGTACTTATTGGGAGATAACCCAAAGTTCTAGATGAGTCTTGGAAGTTATTACTTCAGTAATAACCGCTCCTTATCCTTTTTATTTGCTTTTTGTGCCAAGAGTAACCTCTAATGAGAGAGAAGTAATGATTGGGAAAGTTGCTGTCCCGAAACAGATTTCTGTGCTTCACCTTAAAAATTCGTGTAAAATCTCTGAACGTCTTTTTGAGGCGTGAATTTTTTTCTTCTGACCCAGGTTGTTATCTAACTTTCATTAGTTTAACACTTTTTGATTTGAGCAACATAAGGTCTTCCAAAAAATTCGTCTTTACCTGCTGATCTGTTTTGACAGATTTCTACCATTTTCTGCATTTGTTTCTTGTTGGTTCCTTTTTGAGTTCTTTTGGGGAATTGAGCTTTTTGAGGGAAGTGCTACAGTATCTAGTGTTCTAATGGAAGTTTATTTGGTGTTAGACCTGAACCTTAAGACTTATTTATCTTGAGTACACTAATGTTGCTAATAAAGATTGTGTGAAGGAAAAATTTCAGGTGTATGGAAGGAATGAGTAATGAGATGAAGGATGGACTAAAGCTCAAGCTTGGGGATGCCACGCGTGTGACCCCAAGAAATATCCAAGAAGTACAAGCGTCAAAGCTTGGGGATGCCCAAGGCATTCCCCTTCTTCATCAATAAAAATCCCAGGTTTCTTCCAAACGCTTCATTTTTATTGTTTCATGCACAGTTGTGTTGTTCTTGGAGCGTCTTCTTTTTCATTTTCGTTTTGGTTTTTCATTTGCTTTTGTTTGCTTAGTTTTCTGAATAAATTGGTTGGACCCCCTCTTTCATACATTGGTTTGCAAATAGTTTGGTTTGGTTTGGAAAAGAGTAGGAAAGTTCATGCTTATGTGGTAAAAAGAGCTTGTTTTTGACTGTGGCCTATGCTTTGTCATGCCATGCTTGATATTGTTTTGGCTTTATTCTTAGTATTCTTTGCTGTAGCATGAATTGTTATAAACAATTGAGATTTCTTAATGTGCCTTGGATGAATCATGCGTTGTTTTAGCATATTAAAGCATAGTATAGTGGTATTCTCCTTTGATGCTTTATTTGGGTTGACTTGGCGCATGCTCACACCATGTTATGACTATCTCAAGTCACCATAGCCTTTATGATCCTTTAGTTTTCAACTTGTAGTATCACTTTATGCTTTGATCAATGATGTTTTGTCGCTCTGCATGATTATGGCCATTATTGCTCTCTTAGTTTGTCGCTCCCAGTCTTTTGTTAGCCTCCACAACAAAGTATGAGTTCCACTCATGCATCCAACTCCCTAAAAAAAGTTATTCCAAAGAGTCCACCATACCTACCTATTAGCATATGCTATTCCAAGTATATTCATGCTTCTGTTTACCTTCCAAATTAAACTTGTTATGAGAAAACTAGTGATTAAAGCTCTCACAAACTTGATGGCACACTTTACTTTTCTTGCCTCTAATAAACTTGAACCATTGGGTCCTTCTTTGTTGCGTATATGCTTGCGCTTTATAAGTTGAAATTAGCATAACCATGTTTCATGGGGAATGCTTTCAACATTGCACTTGTACTTTGCACCCCGTTGATATCATGTTCTTTTGCTTACGGATCCCGGCGGTGTGAAATAAAAGTGGAACTTGTAAGATCATGGAGTTTGTATGTGTGTTAGAGAAACGCCTGGGCCGCTAGTCTAATCCATGCCTAATCATGGTGGAAACTTGCAGCATCACCATAATGAGCACTCTATGAAGCATCCTTAATAAAAACCTATGCAAATAGCAAATAAAAAGATCGCTGAGATGCTCATTATCTGCTTGCCTTGTCATTTTGATTATGGGAAAGCTCCTGTATCATGTGCAAGGGGTACCCCGTTGGCAGTTCTTAATGATACACATGTACTTACAATGACAAGAGCTTACTCGTGACTGAAGTTGAGTAGCATGAGGATCGGTCTTCATAAGTAAGGGGCATGAGATTTTGGTTTATAACTTGTCAAGAATATCCTCTTAGTTGTGTCACTTTAACCTTAATCACCTTAAAGATGCTTATGATAGGGGCAATGAGAGCTGAAAGCTATAAGTACCATAATTTTTGGAAGCTCTTTATGAGACTTGAATCCCTACTTCCTTTTACAAAGGTCTTTCTTCCACCATTATATTGAGTCTCCACCTTCTACCTTTATGCAACTACTTTGAGAGCATAGTGGCCATTCTTAGTTCTATGTTCATTGTCCCAAGACTAGTTGATTGATGCATAACTTGTCATTGCTTGTTTTAAACTATTGTATCTAGTCACTCTTATGAACTTTGAAGGTGTCCTATGCATTCATATTTGCTACTCTATTGAGGGATAAGCTGAATACTATTATGCTATGTTTTCTTTATGTGAAGCAAACAAATGTCTTGCAAAGCATTGTTATTCATGAATCTTTTGTTTGTACCTTTTCATGTTGCATCATAGTTTCTTTGTCTTATTGCTAGAACTTTGTCTTTCATGTTATGATTGAAGTACTATGATCCCAGCTTTGAATGTTTTGCAAATACTTTGATCAAGTCTTTGATGGTGCATGTCACCTCAAAAATTATTCTTTCTTTTTATCACTTACCTACTCGAGGACGAGCAGGAGTTAAGCTTGGGGATGTTGATACATTGCAAATGTATCTATAATTTTTGATGTTCCATGCTTAGTTTTATCCACTTTCTTGTGTTTTGTCCACACTTTGGAGTACTTTTCATATGATTTCTTGGACTAACCTATTAACAAGAGCCACAGCGCCAGCTGCCTATTTTCTACAGTTTTTGGTTCCAGGAAAGTCAGAAAATGAATATTCTCGGAATTGGACGGGACAAAAGCCAAAGTGCCTATTTTTCCGGAAGTCATCAGATGCCAGAGTACGAGACGGAGAGGGGCCAGGGGGGCACCACACCACCTGGCCACGCGGCCCAGCCTGGCCCACACCAGGGGGTGGTGTGGCCGCTCCCGGCACCCCCTCGGCCTCCCCTTCCGACTATAAGATGCCCTCGGGACGTAAACCCTAAGTACCCGATCAAAAATCCATGAAAGAGTCGGTATCCGCCATCATCTCCATCCCTAGATCAGGAGGGATCTGAAGCTCTTCCCGGCACCCTACCGAAGAGGGGAATTCACCCCGGAGGCCTTCTTCATCACCATGCAAGCCTCCGGTGTGATGCGTGAGTAGTTCATCCTTGGACTACGGATCCATGTAGTAGCTAGATGGCTGGTTCTCCTCCTTTGTGCTTTCATGTTTAGATCTTGTGAGCTCCGTTCATGATCAAGATCATCTATTTGTAATCATACATGTTGTGTTTGCGGGGATCCGATGGATATTGAGATGCTATTTCAGATTGATTATTGATTCTATCATGTCTTTGTTATTTGTGATCTTGCATGCTTTCTGTTGTTAGTAGCTATCTTGGCCAAGTAGATGCTAGCAACTCAAGTTAGTATTTATGCTCGATAGTGGGTTCATGCCTCCGTAATCTGGGAAGTGATGTAAATCTCTAAGGTACTAGATGTGTTGTTGCTACTAGGGAGAAAACAACAATCATTTGTTCATAGAACAATCGTATTGTTTACTTTACACGCAGTTCATAAAGCAATAATCTATTGCTTGCAACTTAATACTGGAGGGGGTTCAGATGATAACCTGAAGGTGGATTATTAGTCATAGATGCAGTTGGATGGCGGTCTATGTATAATGTTGTAATGCCCAATCAAGTTCCAAAGGAGTCAAGATGATTAGTATATGCATGTATTGCTTTCTCGATGTTTGTCAATTTCCCCGCTGTAATTTGTTCACCCAGCATGTTATCTATTTGAAGGAGAGCCACCTCTAGTGAACTATGGATCCCGGTCCTTGTCTTTTACATACAATCTACAATCTTTTACTGCTTTGTGTTTACTTTCTGCAAACTATTACTTCCTTCCATTCGATACATTTAATCCTTTGTTTTCCGCAAAACACGGTGAGATTGACAACCTCATCGCAAGTTGGGGACAAAGTTTTGTGGTTGTGTTGTGTAGGTCTCCATGTTGCTACTAGCACCGGTAGTGCACCCTGCCAAAGCTCAGCTAGTAACACCTTTGGGGTGTTTCCTTGCTCCTACTGGTTCGATTAAACCTTGGTTTCATAACTGAGGGAAACTTGCTGTTGTGCTCATCATACCTTCCTCTTGGGGTTCCCAACGAGCTCTACATCAACCACGCACCAACACTTTCCTGGGCACCGTGCATTGAGCCATCACATCACATCAAGGGGTTCAGGCGGGATTCACGGGTCGATGCGCTTCGAGATAATCTTTGACACTGGGTAGACTGTTGGCGGCGATCTATGATGCGAACCTTATGGAGGACTTCTGGCGCATCCAGACTCAGATCTACCAAATCATCCAAGACGATGTCGAAACAAAAGGGGGGGTCATGTACGTGCCCATCGTGTTGAGTAACCGCAAGATCGAAGAATGCCTCGACATGCAGCGTGACACCAGGATGTTCATGACGAGAGAGGGCGTGCCCCATTCCTGGTGAGCTCTACATGATGTGTGTGTTCCTAGCTAGCAGTGTTGGTCGTGTGTGTGGTGTTGTAGACTTGACTATCCTCGTGATGTGTTTCCGAACTATCGTTTGACATGTGTGTCGTAAAACATTATTAACTTCCCCAGGCTAGTATAACCCTTGACGGTCGATGTTGGATTTGCTTATATGATCGTCATCGATGCTATATTTTTATTTTAGGTTTATGAATCTTTGCTAAATTTTCTGATCATGTAGAAATGTTTGTAGTTTGCCATTATTTTTGTTGTATAACATATACTACATGCCTTGTCTATGTATGCCTTGTCTACAAAGAGTGGGAGGACTGCCAGGCACAAGTGAACAACTTCAACCGTAATAGCTACAAAGGGTACAGGACAAGAGAGGTGGCACTATCCATGTGAAGGAGACACATGTGGAAGAAGAACCCGATAAAGATCTTGATCATGGTCTCAGTGTTGCTCACCATCGTCGCCGTTATCCTCTATTCGATCATAGTCTAGGGTGATAGCTCTATTTGTAATGTGATGATCGAATTTGTACTACCACTTTGTGTAAACATCCAGCACATGAATTCATATTGATATATTTTAGCACTTTGGATCATTATCATCTCAGTTTTGGTGTATTGATGTATAACTGCTGTATAAACGAAAAAAATACACTCGAAAATTCAGTGGTGCACCATTTTTGAGTTAAATGGCACACCCTATCCGTGGTGCACTTGTCCATGGTGTGATGCTGATACTGTCTATGGCGCACTCAGTCCACGTGCGCCACTCAACCCAGAACCATCAATGGCGTGCCGACACGTGCGGCACAGAACATATCCGTGGCGTATGGATGGATGGTGCACCAATGAATATAGTACTATCCGTGGCACACCTGGACGCACGCCAAGGATAAAAATTATCAGTGGCGCACGCCCCATGCGCCACTAACCTCTTTTTTCATGTGCCACTGATAGCACTTTTCCTACTAGTGATACACACACTCTAGTGGATTCTGTGGTGTTGCTTCTACCACACTAGTGCAACATGCAATGTGGAAGCTGCTTTCCTATATGTTTTTGGTCCTTGTGACCATGGTTTGATACATGGATCCACTAGTCATTACATGTGTTCTTCTCCTAAACCACACTGATCCACATGACCACACACACTCTAGTGGATTCTATGATGCAACTTCTGTCACACTGGTGCTATATTCCATGGGGAAGCTGCTTTCCTATGTGTTTTTGGTCTCTATGACCATGGTATGACACATGGATCCACTAGAGTCATTGTCATGGGAATGACCACGGCAGTCGCTACCAGGGGTAGCGATTGATACGATTGGGGGCAAGAGCGACTCACCATCTGCAGTGCAAGATTGGGAACAAACACCAGGGATTTACCCAGGTTCGGCCCCCCATAGGGTAAAGACCTACTTCCTGCTAGATTGTATTACTTGGAGAGTGGATTACAAGATCAGCAAACTCGGCGGCTAGGCAGCGAGTCGCTTGGATGGAGTAGCTAATAACACGTAAGTATATAGGGTACACTAGGGAGGTTTATATAGGGGTACCTCGCTAGGGTTTACAAGATTACAACCGAATCAGTTTAGGTTTCAGAGGATTTGACCTAATCCGACTAGGCCTAGCTAGAGTCTTGGGCCTTCAGCTTCAGTCACCGAGCTTTGCTTCTAGTCTCGTTCCAGTCGTCGTGCCTGCAGGCCCATTCACTATGAGCCTAAGTCAATCGAACCAGCCTTCTGGGCATACCTCGATTGGTATATCCCCATCAGTAGTCCCTGAGTGTGACGGGGGTTCGGCAAAGGTGTCAACTTGGCAGTCGGAGTAAGCAAGTCCAGGTGGACGCCAATTCGAATCGGGGATGAACTCCTCCAATGAAGGGAGAAGCCTTCTTGTGTATTCTCAGTCGCAACTTTGGCAAATAAGAGTATGCTCGAGTCTTCTCGCCCAGACGATTGGAACGGGAGAGCAAGTAAACAGGTGAGTCGAGTGACCAATTTGGTTGAAGTTGGACCATTAGCCTAGTCAAACTAGCCGTTAGGTAACTCCAACGGTAACTTTGGCGGATTTACCGCGATGTAACGGCTATCCAGAAACTACCGGGTAGCACTGCTTTATAAGGAGAGTGATGGAGGGAAGTACAAACCTTCCTCACGTTTCTCCGCCTCCCCCATATTCAGTCTCCTAGGCTACTCCCGATCGATAATTTCTAGATCAAGCGACCTCTCCACCGATGCGTCCCACAAAAGATCTGTGGGGCAAGTCCAAATGCACCGCGACCATCCTGAAATCATTGCAAGAGGCTAGAATCCTCGGCAAGGAGAATTGGTGAATCACCGCGGTCGGTGAAACCGAGCCAAAGCCGTGGCCGTGGGAATTTATCTGCTTCCTCAGCCACATGGAGAGGGGATTGGGGTTCCCCACCCAATCTTCTCCTATCGCTTCTGCGCTTAGTATGCCATCAAGCCCTTCGATTTGGGGCCTCATAACATCAAGAAACTCGCCATATTTGTCGCATTCTACGAGTAAGCACTAGGGCGCTGCCCCTACTTCCCTCTCTAACTGGAGTTGTTTCACGGTCGTGCCAGTCGCAAGGGAAAATGCGGTTTCATCTTGGCGGCGGGCAGCATGACTTTCCAGCTGAAGCCCAAGGCCAAATTTCTGAGGCTATTGCTGCCTAAGAAGGCAGTGAACGAGTGGAAGAAGTATTGGTTCTACTTGAAGGAGTCCACCCCCACTGGCGAGGTGTCGATCCTGATGTATACTTCTGAAAGGAGCCAACCGCGCAAGTTGTCGGCGGACAAGCTCCCCAGCGACCAGAACATGGTCATGGACAAGATGTTGTCCCTGATCCGGGAGCTAGAAGACGAAGGGATGGAGACCATCAATTTGTATAATTGCTGGCTCGGGCGGCGGCTGGTCCCGCTGGCTACCCGAGCCATTGGATGTACCAATACACCGGGTAGGATGATCCGCCAAGATCGAGCAGTGATCCGTGGGAGTCATAGGACTACATCGCGGCCCTGAAGAAGATCACCAAAGCGGAGTTCACCAGCACGAAGGCTGGTTTGGCTCCATATACCACCGGGAAGCGGAAGGCTCGTCCGGTAAGCTCCCCTATTCTTCTCATTCGCAGTTTGCAGTCACAGTTTTTGTAGTCATAGTTTGAAGTCGCTTCAACTGAATTGGGTTGCTAATCCCCTTTGTCTTTTCAGATTTTCCATGGCCTTGAGAACTGGCTTCCTCCACTTGACGAGGAAGTTCCCGAGGAACTTGGAGGGGAGGAAGGAGGCTCCGAAAGAAAGGAGGATGTCATCGGCCAAGCCTGCTCCGAAGACAAGGCCGCCAATTAAATCAGCGGCCAAAGCAGTGGCCACCTTTGAGTTGGAGGGTGAATCTGGCGATGAGGAGGCCACGGTTGCGACGAAGGCACCAGAGGACCAAGCTCCGGTCATGGAGCCAACAGCTGCGGATGTTGCCATCATGACCTCGGTCATTGCTAAAGTTCGAAGCGCCTCGACGATGCCAGAGCCGAGGGTTCAGGCGGCCGCAGGGTCGGCGACTCCACCTATGAATGAATCGGAAGAGGCGCCGACGTCGAAGGAGCCGGAGGTCTCTGCATTGGCAACAAACTCAACAAAGAAGCCCGCGATGAAGTGGCAGGTGAGCTTACTAGACAGGGGCCTGACTCGGTCGATAGGGCCTGGGCTGGAGAAGCCCGTGCACATCAGCATGGGCCTATGCTTCATTCTGGTCACCAATTTAGTGCCTTGGTCGTAATTTCGTTTGTTCGTAGTTTGTTGTTCTGAGTTTCCTTAGTTGCTGATCATCGTGATCTTGCAGGGGCAGCCCCAAGAAAATCAACCGTCCCACAGTGGCCAAGGTTCCGCCAACTGGCACCGAGGCTAGGGAAGATGCTCCCAAGAAGAGGAAGGGGGATACCGCCAAGGCGCCAGATGGAGGCTTGAAGAAGAAGAAAACTGAGCTGGCCGAGGCGACTGACTTGGGATCGAAAGAAGGTGACGCCACGGTCGTGCAGGAGAAGGATGCAACTGCGGGAGTAGAGCCGGGTAAGTCCGACCGGTCTCTAGAGGCATCCGCACCAGTAACCGGCGTGCCAGGAGTGATGATTGCGACCTTCCCATGGTTCGTGGCAAAAGCCTCAGCCGCGGCGACTGGCACTTAGTCGCCATCATTCGTTGAGGTGATTGACAGTAGGATCGGGCAGCCTCCGGTGCCCATAATGGATGCAATCACGCTCCACCACATGCTAGGTGAATCCCTCCAGGTATGTCCAGTCCCCAAGGGTCTGATCGCTAAATTTTAGCGATTAGACACTTAAAATCTTCGATCTCCCAATCCCCGAGGGTCGAGTGCTAGGAAGTGGCGGGTCGAGTCTTGAATGTTTGCACTTTCTATTTATGTTGCAGCGTGAGTCAGCCGATCCATGATCTGCGCTGGAGCAAGTGGAGCGTGACTTGCGGCTAGCCCAGGAGAGCAATCGGCTCCTTCCAGTTGTCGCAGGTAAGTTTTGGAGTCTTGGCATGTTCTGGAGTTTTGCGACTGCGCCTTGTTGACTGGGTGTTTCTTGTGTATGTGACCATTCCGCCACGCTTACCAAGGCTTGGTGAAGGCTATGTGCCTGTCGCTGACTTGGATGCTACGAAGGCTGCCGCAACCGCAGCAGAGGAGAAAGCCAATGTGTTGGCAAAGGAGCTTGAGTTGGCGAAGTCGGCGATGATCTCCTCCGAGGAGAGGGAAAATGCCATGGTGGAAGTGAGTGAGGAGGAGAGCAAGGCGTCCGACTCTGTCATCGTGGGGCTGTAGGGCAAGTTTACTGCCTTGGAGAACTTTGTCACGGAGAACTGCCGCAGGCTTCTCGGTACGTCCTCCGATTCTGTTTCTATTTTATGATTTGATCACCATTGAACGCATCGAGTCCGCGAGCGGGGAAGTCCCTGAGTGTTTCTGATTCTAGAGCTTGACTTGCTGATGATGTGCAGATGTTGTAGGCCAAGGGGATCTAGCCGTGCAGACATTCAACACCGAGCAGTGCGTGACGACGGTGCTAAATGCAGCCATGTCATCAACAATGATCGTCCAAGCCATCCTCCAAGGCATATCACCCACCGAGGTGCTTCCTGGAGGCTTGATAGAGGTGTGGAGGTACCTCGAGGAGGTGCCTGCGGTCATCGAGTGGATGGGGTGGTCCATGTTCCGACACAGAGCTACCACGGCGCTGAGCCTTGGGCTCGCCCATTTCCCAGAAGACTTCGACCTTGATGACGTCACCAGTGGGCATCCCTCGGTGACTAGCAAGGTGGAGATCGCTGATGTCCTTGCCCTCAACGCCAAGGCCGCTCCATATGCGGAGCGTGTGTTGGAAATGGGCGACCTTCTTCTATAACAGGAGATACGGGTGGCACCAAATGACGCCGAGCTGACGCATCACGACCTTCAATCGGAGCGACCGTTTCCTTCATCGATCGCGAAGTCATTGATGACCTACCTGATGAACCCGTGGAAGCCCTTTGTGAGGGCCAAAGGTGCGGATGGTGCCTCCTTGTTGAAGCCTGTAGAATGAGAGATTAGTCTAGAGTGTAGGTGTATGTGACGACTGGCCTTTTGTATAGTGCTTTTGTTGGTGAACAATATATTTTTGTCACTTGGTATTGCATTAATCGACTCATATGGAATCACAGAGTTAGTCTCTTATTTTGACTTTGTTTCTTGGTTGCTTGAATTGTGTGAGTCCTCGAGCGTACTCATTGTTGGGTTTTAGTCGCGCATTTGTTTTTAGTGTTATAAATGGTAGCTGGAAGCTATTCAGGTAGCTTGAGTTGACTCTCCATGGATCGTGGAGCCAGTCGCATAATGACTCCAAGGGGTACTTTGTACTTAGTGTTTCCCTGAACGCGAGCGGGTTCGTTTTAGCGAGTCCCCGAGCGTGGTACTTAACTGTTCGAGTCGTATGACCAAGGTAGGTGAGGACGTTGGGTGCTGTTTGTAGAGCGTCTCTCCTCCTGGCCCGGAAAGCCAGTCACTTGGCGAGTCCATGGCCCACACTCATACTTAGTATTTTCCCAAGCCATGTATGGATTCGTTCTAGAATGAGTACCCGAGCGTGGTACTTAACTGTTAGAGTCGCTGTGTGATACGTCCAAAACGTATCTACTTTCCCGAACACTTTTGCTATTGTTTATCCTCTAAACTTGTGTGATTTGGATGCAACTAACGCGGACTAACACTATTTTCAGTAGAATTACCTTGGTGTCTAGTTTTTGTGCAGAAAATCAACTATCAGGAAAAATCCTGGAAAATATGCCAAAAATCCTATTTCACCTGAAGACTCCCAGAGCCAGAATACGAGATGGAGGGGGGCTGGGCCCAGGCCACACCACCTGGCCGCACCAGGGGGTGGTCTGGCCGCCCTAGACACCCCCTCGGTCTCCCTCTTCGCCTATAAGATGCCTTCTGACCTAAAAACTCAGGGGGTTCGACGTTTTTCCAGAAGGAGTTCTGCTCCACCGCCACCACCAGATTCCACGAAATAGCACCAGAAACTCCATTCTGGCACCCTGCCGGGACGGGGAATTAGAGGAGATCATCACCATAATCATCACCATCGCTTCTCCATCGACCATCCATGTTTCCCCCATCTATGAGTGAGTAATCCCCCGCTGTAGGCTATGGGGATGGCAGGGATTGGATGAGATCATTCATGTAATGGCATCGGATTGTTAGGGCATGGTGCCTAGTATCTACTATTAGTGTTTTATGACTTTGTTGTGACTTGTTATGCTTAATGCTTGTCACTAGGGCCCGAGTGCCATGATTTCAGATCTGAACATGTTATTGATTCATTATGATAGTATTGTTTTTGGTCTTACCTGCAAGTTGTATACACACGTTGTTGTCTGGAACCAATGGCCCTGAAGTGATAGAAATCGGGATAACCGGAGGGAATGGCTTCGATGTGAGGATCACATGTGTTCATGGAGTGTTAATGCTTTGACCCGGTGCTCTATTAAAAGGATCACCTTAATTGCCAGTAGTTCCCTTGAGGCCCCGCTGCAAACGGGCTAGCAGGACAAAATATGTTGTGCAAGTTCTCATTGCGAGCACATATGACTATATATGGAACACATGCCTAGGATTATCAAGTACTTGGATGCTTTATCTTATTTATCTGCAATTGCCCTATGTTCTGATTGCTATGTGAATTTTCTTGTCCATGCAACACCCGTCCATCCATCCCTATGCCTACCGCACTCGAATCCTACTGTTTACTGCTATTGTTGCTACTGTCTTTACTTTACTACTGCTGTTACTTTACTATTGCTAATACAAAACTGTTGCTACTGATAAACTGTTGTGAGCAAGATTGTTTCTAGGTGCAGCTGAATTGACAACTCAGTTGTTAAGGCTTATAAATATTCTTTGGCTCCCCTTGTGTCGAATCAATAAATTGGGTTTCACTTCCCTCGAAAATACTGCGATACACCCCCTATACTTGTGGGTCATCAAGACTATTTTCTGGCACCGTTGCTGGGGAGCATAGCTTTATTTATTAAGTTCACTTGGATTTTCTATTGTTCGCTGCTATCCATCAATCATGGGTAAGTCTCGTGATGGCAAGGTTCCTATTTTACCATCCACTACAAGAAGAGGTACGGTTCTGAATACCTCTGTTGCTCTTGATTCACCATCTGTTATGAGTAAGCTTGTTACACCACCACATACACATGCTACACACACTGCTACTACTGTTGAATCTGAAACTTCTGATACTTATGATGCTGCTTCTACTGTGCTTGATAAGAGTGGTTCATTAGGTCCTTTCCTAGATGCTACGATTGCTAGAACTATAGCTGGAAATACTGAAACTCCTAATGAAGACACTACTACACCTGTTAGTTCACCTGAGTCTAGTGAGAGTTATGATATTGAAGATGGTTATGTTGAGATGACCGATGAATTTATTAAAGAATGTAAAAACACCCATGATAGGAGCGCTGCTAAGAGTCTCCTTGAGAGGCGTACTATTAGACCCAAATTGTCTCCTATTGCTAAGTTTGCTGCTTCTCCCATAAACATTAAAGATAAAGATTATGATTTCTATCTTGATCTATCTTACATAGCTATTGTTGAGAAAGAACCTTTTTGTGGGACTAAGAATGAAAGTGCGGTAGCACATATGACTGAGCTTTCTACCATGAGTGGTTTGTTTTCTGATGATATTAAGATGCGTACTTACTTTGTTGCTAAGATTTTCCCCTTTTCATTAAAAGGAGAAGCTAAAACTTGGTTTAGTAATTTACCTCCTGGATCTATTGATAGCCCTGATTGCTTGATTAGTACTTTCCTGTAGAAATATTTTCCTCCTAGTGCTAGACATGCTATTTTGCAGGAACTTTTTGATTTTAAACAGGGAGAAAAAGAGATATTGCCTGAATCATGGGCAAGGTTTTGTGCTTTGATTCAAGCACATGCTGGAAGTCCATTGCCTAAGAATGAGCTTCTTGATATATTTTATAATGGACTAACTGAAGAATCTAGGACATACCTAGATAGTTGTGCTGATTGTGTTTTCAGGAATAGGACTCCCAAGGAAGCTGAGGAATTAATGGCTAAAATAAGAAAGAACTATGAAGATTGGACTCCTCCTGAACCAGCTATACCTGAAGTAATCATACCAGAACCAGCCATACCGGCGCCTATACCATTATCTAAGAAGAGGAGAGTTATTGAATTAAATGATGAAGTGATGAAAGAAGCTATAAATGTCTTAAGGAGAAGGGAATTAAAGCTGCAGATGTCAAGAATTTACCTCCTATAGAAGAATTATGTAAGCCTATCCCCCATTCATCCACTATTGAGGTACACTCTCTCCAACACTTTGATGAAGGTGATATCCCTTACTCTAAACCTCCTGATCAATGCTTAGAAGAATTCAATATTTTTATTGTTAAGCAAGATAATTTAAATAAAAGGGTGCAAAATCATCTAATGGAAAACTCTAGAGCCATTGTTGAGTTAAAAGATATTGTGGAAAGAACCTCTAGTGATGTTAAAATGATTGTTAAACACTTTCAAATGGTTCAAACTCAAATAGATCAACTCATTAAAGTGCGAAAAGACTTGCTAGTTAACGCTGCTAAAGAAAAAAATGCTTATGAAATTAGAATTAGAAGTGGTGCTGCTACCCAGGATCCTCTATATCCTGAGGGGCATCCCAAAAGAATTGAGCAGGATTCTCAACAAGCTGAAAATAGTGGTACCACTCGTAAGAAAAGGAAAAAGAAACATAAAACTATTGTAGAACCCTCCGAACCTGCTAAAGATCCTAATAGTATATCTATCTCTGATGCTGAAACTGAAAGTGGTAATGAAGAAAATGATGTTCCTAATGAAGAAAAAGTTGAAGAAGAACCTGAGAAGCATACTAAGAATACTAAATACACTAAAGAAGATTTTGTTGCTAAGAAACATGGTAGTGAAAGAGAGCCTTGGGTCCAAAAACCTATGCGTGTCAAAGGAAGATGAACACTATAATAAGTTTTGTGAGTGGATGAAACCTTTATTCTTGCAAATTCCTTTGACTGATGCTATTAAATTGCCTCCTTACTCAAAGTATATGAAGGATATTGTCTCGAATAAAAGGAAGATCCCTAATGAAGAAATTTACACTTTGCTTGCTAATTATTCCTTTAATGGTAAGGTTCCTAAGAAACTTGGAGACCCAGGGATTCCAACTATCCCTTGCTCTATTAAGAATAGTTATGTTAGAACTGCTTTGTGTGATTTCGGAGCTGGAGTTAGTGTTATGCCTTTCTCTCTCTATAAGAGACTTCAACTGGAAAAACTAATACCAACTAATATACCTTTGCAAATGGCTGATAAATCTACCACTATTCCTGTTGGTATATGTGAGGATGTACCTATTCAAGTGGCTCACAATTGCTTGATATTAACTGATTTTGTTGTGCTTGAAATGCCTGAAGATGATAATATGTCTATTATTCTTGGGAGACCTTTTCTTAATACTATAGGAGCTGTTATTAATTGTAATCAAGGAAAGGTGACCTTCAATGTTAATGACAAGGAACATACTGTCTATTTCCCCAAGAAGTTTGATAGGACTTATGGTTTGAATTGAATTGAACATGTTGAGGGCATTCAAGTTGGAGAAATATATTGTCCCATACCAAGAGAAAAATTTGAAACTATTATGATTGGGACCATTGCTATCAAGGTTGAGGTAACATAATCATTAGTAGAATACAAAGTTTTGTTTCATATAAAATTGTTTTGGTAACAAGACTTGATCAACCTTGTTAACAAAAGGATTTCATTGAACAAAACAATGTTTTCACTATGATTATCTCCGCTTACTTCTATTCTATCCATTTTAGTTTTCTGCTTTCGTTTTGTTTTCTTTGTTGTTGTTAGTTGCTTGCATGTTAGAGTGTCTTAGAACTTCTATAGTTCTAGCCTTGTTTTGTCTTTGCATCATTTTCAAAAAAATCTTTTTCTGTCAGAAAATCATTCATCTATACCTGAAAAATGCCCCAAAATAAGGTGTCTCGAAAAATTCCATAAAATTCATATTAAATTTTTACATGAAAAAGGGGCAGAGGAGTGCCTGGAAGGTACCAGGGGGGCCCACCAGGCAGGCACACCACCTGGTGGCGTGGCCTGCCCTGGGTGGCGCCATGCCATGGTGTGGGCCACCCCTGGCCCTCCACTCACTCTCTCACTTGCCACTTTCTTTTCTCTCCCTAGTAAACTCCAGTTAATTGCTCAAAATCACATTCTTGCTGTGATTGCTCTCGATTTTTTTGATCTCCTTGCTTAGCCCATCTTTGCTGCTGAAATTTGGAGCATTTGTTCTCCGGTATGTGACTCCTCCGCTTGTCCAAGTAGATTTGTGTTTAGTGGATTATATCTTGACTATTTTGCTACTGTAGGTGACAAGTTATGAGAGATTGTAAGCTTGTTTGATGCTTAGAGATATAGTTTTGATGCATGTTTAGGCCTCTTACAAGTCCCTATGAGTAGTGCCCTTCATTATATTCATTTTGCAATCACTTGTTTAATACATGTTTAAATTTCAGAATATCAAGCATGAACAACCATACTTTTGGAGAGAAATTTGAGAGGGATGCACCTAGGAGGTCAAGGCCCTCAAGATCAGCCTCTCAGTTTAGGACATCATACAACAAAGATCTCATTGCAACTCGTATTGGTAATGAAGGGGATGATGGGGATGCTCACCCACCTACTTTTCCTTGTTTTACTTTCTTACAAGCTGCAGGGATTCTTGATGATTTCTTGCTACTGATTCAGAGGGTTGGTTTGACCTCATATATGCAAGATGAGAGTGAGAAATATGCTATGCTCACCAAAACTTTTGTTGAGAGCTTCGTGTTTACTAACACGCCCTATCAGTCAACTGTCTCTTTCAAAATTTATTATCTGACCTTTACCATGTCATTGGAAAGATTTTGTAGTGTTGTAGGTGTAAGCATGATAGGGACCGTGAAAAAGATTCAAGGGCGACCCGCTGATTTGCTGGAGCTTTACCTAGGGGTGACCAATGATGATGACCGCGTGGCTCAGCGCGGAAAGATAAGAAACATCCCACTCCCTGCCCTTAGATACTTTGCATATTATCTTTCTACTAGCGTTGTTGGTAGGGAGAATACGAGTAATATCTCCAACTATCATTTAGCCTTCCTTGATGCTGCGCTTAACAATGACACTCAGTACAACCTTGGCTTGCTTATTGCTCGCCGCCTAGCTGCTAGGGGGCCTATCTATGGGGGCATCATTGCCTCACGTATGGTCAATGCATTAGGGCTTTCAGTGGACCCCAATGATACTATATTGGCACCACAAAGGCTTGACCTTGTTGATATGAAAACTCATCATTTTGTCACTGTTGATTCTGATTTGGACGGTCTAGTATATAGGATGCTGTTTACTGACGGGGATGAGAGGGAGATCCCTTTGCCGTAGTCTACTTTGTTTAGTGTTCACAGGAGACCGTGGTCGCGCTCCAAGGAGGAGGTGGACGAGCAGCTCCGCTTTCCATGGGCAGCACCAGGAGGATGTGCCCTCCTACGATTACTCCGCGCACTATGGAGGGACGTACTCGAGCTCGCACCAGGACGAGGGTACCTCCTCGTCGTACCACGGTGACACTTCATCCTGGCTAGCTTGGGATTGACACCCACTTAGGCCAAAAGCCTAAGCTTGGGGGGAGGGTTCAGTAGTCCTTAGTGGGATTTTGTTTCATATTATTATTCAAGCCACACAAGTGAAGGGCAATAATGAGAGGATTAATGACAACTTGAGGTGTGGTAAGAGGCTGGTAACGAACTCTATTTGTTTTCATTTTTGTACATATACTCATAATTGTGGGCATGCTTAGTATGTTCATGTAGGGTGTATGTTATTTATGGATGCTTAGTAGTTCTTGCTTTCATATGATTAGCTCCAGCTTGCTAATAGTTTGTAGCATGTCTTATGAATGTTTGCTTGCATTACTCTATTCATAACTTGGTATGACACTGTGGTATCCTCCTTTGAATGTTTCATTCGAATTGACTTGGCACATGCTCACGGATGCATATGACTGAAATAGTCAGTTAAGCCTCGATGAATTATTTTGCCTTGAGGGTCTTGAATCATTTTCATGCCATGATTAGTCATGTTTTGTTGCAAGCATGATTATGACAACTATTGCTCTCTCGTTTGTCGCTCCCTTACTATTGCTAGCCTTCACTTTCACTAAGTATGTTTTACTCATGTTTCCAACTCCCTAAGACCAAATATTGCCAAAGTGCCCACCATACCTACCTATTAGCATCATTTGCTATTTCCGTGCATATTCAATATGCCTTGTTTTCTTCCGAATAAAATGTTTGCTTGTTATGAGAAAGTTAGTTAGTAAAGCTCTCACGAACTTGATGGCACACTTTATTTTCTGCACTTAATAAAACTGAACCATTGTGACTGGCCATGAAAGTTATATGCTTGCAAATTATAGGCGGGGGATTAGCAGAACCGTGCTGTCACGGGGAACACTTTCAACACCTGTAAATATATACCTAGTTGATACCATGCTCTTTTGTTTGCGGATGTCGTCGGTGTGAAATAAAAGGGGAGCCTGTAAGTCCATGGAGTTTTGTATGTGTGTTAGAGAAACGCCTGGGCCGCCGGTCTAATCCATGCCGTCATGGTGGAAACCTGCAGCATAACCATAATGATATCTATGAAGCATTCTTCTTATAAAAAAAGAGAGAGATAGGCATAAAAAGAAAAGAAAAAAAAGAGATTTGAGAAAAGAGGAAAGAGAGAAAAAAGCACCATTTTCCCATGGTAAATAAGAAGATTGCTGAGATACTCATTGTCTGCTTGCCTTGTCATTTTGATATGGGGATTCTTCCGTATCATCGGGCAAGGGGTACCCCGTTGGCGGTTCTCTATGATACACACGTATTTACGATGACAAGAACTTACAGGTAACTAAAGTTGAGTAGCATGAGGAGCGACCCTCGTACTCAAGGGACATGGGATTTCCAATTTATAGTCTATCAAACATATAACTCAGATTGGACCTCACTTTCACCTTAACCATATTAAAGATGCCTATGATAGGGGCAATGAGAGCTCAAAGCTAATGAGTACCAAACTTTCAGCATTTGGAAGCCTTCAAACTATTCAAAACCTTTTCATTTCCTTGTTGAGTCTCCACTTATTCTATGAGCACTTCCTTGAGAGCATAGTTGTCATTCTTTGTGCCTGCCTCATTACTTGATTATTTGTGTTATGACTTTGATGCTTGTATCTTTGACATCTTTACTTCTAGTCTTCACTTGAACTTTAGAGGTGCCTTGGCATTCACAATAAAAAGGCAAGCGAGATACCACTCTATCATACCTTGTTATGAGCATTGTAATGTTGCTTATATTTATACTTCATGCTACTTATTACTTTTAAGTTGGAATCTCTTCATAGCTTGCAATGCCTATCAAGTAAACTTAGCTGCATACTCTTTATTATGAATTGTCTAAGTAGTTGATCACATGCTAAGAATATATACATCATATGAAGCAAATGTGTTCGTGAAAGTTACTTTTATCGCACTCAGTTTTCAACTGAATTGCTTGAGGACAAGCAATAAGCTAAGCTTAGGCTTGATCGTCCAAAGCGTATCTACTTTCCCAACACTTTTCTATTGTTTCTCCTCTAAACTTCGTGATTTGGATGCAACTAACATGGGTGACGCTGTTTTCAGAATTACCTTGGTGTCTAGTTTTGTGCAGAAAATCAACTATCGGAAAAATCCCGGAAAATATGCCAAAATCCTATTTCACGTAAGACTCCCGGAGCGAATACGAGACGGAGGGCTGGGCCCAGCCACACCACACTGGCCGCTGGGTTAGGCTGGCGCACTGTGGGTGGTCACGCCTGCACACCCCCTCGGTCTCCCTCTTCGCCTATAAGATGCCTTGACCTAAAAACTCAGGGGTTCACGTTTTTCCGAAGGAGTTCGCCCGCCACCACCACCAGATTCCATGAAACAGCACCAGAAACTCCGTTCTGGCACCCTGCCGGGACGGGGAATTGGAGGAGATCATCACCATCATCATCACCATCGCTTCTCCATCGACCATCCATGTTTCCCCCCATCTATGAGTGAGCAATCCCCCGCTGTAGGCTATGGGGATGGTAGGGATTGGATGAGATCATTCATGTAATGGCATCGGATTGTTAGGGCATGGTGCCTAGTATCTAGTATTAGTGCTTTATGACTTTGTTGCGACTTGTTATGCTTAATGCTTGTCACTAGGGCCCGAGTTCCATGATTTCAGATATGAACATGTTAGTATTGTTTTTGGTCTTACCTGCAAGTTGTATACACACATTGTTGTACGGAACCAATGGCCCCGAAGTGACAGAAATCGGGATCACCGGAGGGAATGGCTTCGATGTGAGGATCACATGTGTTCACGGAGTGTTAATGCTTTGCTCCGGTGCTCTATTAAAAGGGTCACCTTAATTGCCAGTAGTTCCCTTGAGGCCCCACTGCAAACGGGCTGGCAGGAAAAAGGGTGTGTGCAAAGTTCATTTAGATGAACGTATGATATATGGACACATGCACTCACGATTATCTAGTACTTGGATGCTTTATCTTATTTATCTGCAATTGCCCTATGTTCTGATTGCTATGTGAATTGTCTTGTCCATGTAACGCCCGTCCATCCATCCCTATGCCTACCGCACTTGAATCCTACTGTTTACTGCTATTGTTGCTACTGTCTTTACTTTACTACTACTGTTACTTTACTATTGCTACTACAAAACTGTTGCTACTGATAAACTGAAGGGAGTAGGTTTACTGACTCAACTAGAAAGTAAAAGAAAGGCCCTTCAAAGAGGGAAGCAGGGATTGCATGTCTCATAAAGAGCTCCCAAAAATTATGATACTTACTAGCTTTCAGCTCTCATTGCCCCTATCATAGGCATCTTTAGGTGATTAAGGTTAAAATGACACAACTAAGAGGATATGCTTGACAAGTTATAAGTTGAAATCTCATGCCCCTTACTTATGAGTACCGATCCTCATGCTACTCAACTTCTGTCACGAGCAAGATCTTGTCATTGTAAATACATGCGTATCATTGAGAACCGCCAATGGGGTACCCCTTGCACATGACACAGGAGCTATCCCATAATAAAAATGACAATGCAAGCAGACAATGAGCATCTCAGCGATCTTTTTATTTGCTATTTGCATAGGTTTTTATTGAGGATGCTTCATAGAATTCTCACTATAGTTATGCTGCAAGTTTCCACCATGATTAGGCATGGCTTAGGCTAGCGGCCCAGGCGTTTCTCTAACACATATAAACTCCATGATCTTACAAGTTCCACTTTTATTTCACACCGCCAGGATCCATAAGCAAAAGAACATGATATCAACTAGGTACAAAGTACCAAATGAAGTGCTGAAAGCGGTCCCCATGATACATGGTTCGGCTAACTTCAACTCATAAAGCGCAAGCATATACACAACAAAGAAGGACCCAATGGTTCAAATTTATTAAATGCAAGAAAGTAAAGTGTGCCATTTAGTTCGTGAGAGCTTTAATCACTAATTTTCACATAACAAGTTTAATTTGGGAGGTAGATAAAACAAGAATTTACTTGGAATAGCAATAATGCTACTAGGTAGGTATGGTGGACACAAATGGCATAGGTTTTGGTTTAAAGGAGTGGATGCACGAGAAGAATACCCTCTCAGTACAGGTTTTTAGCTAGCAAGGCTAGGTAGCAAGCATAAGAGTTGAAGGAAACAAACAAACATACAAGTGATAAAGACAAACATGCAATCTTCCTTGGAAGCACAAAAGATCTTAACTAGAGAATACTAGACTTATGAGCAAATCAAGAAAGAAAGATGATGAAATAATTTTTCTATAGAGTACTTCTATCTTTTCATTCAACTCTCAAAAATAGTGTTGCTACTGACCGAGCCAGGTTTGCCAAAACCAACTAAATTAACTCAATGATCCCAGAGTGCTACCAATCTAACAACAAGATCAATCATATAACCACGAATTGAAAACTAATATAAGCTATGAAAAAGAGTGAATGATAGAACTTCTCATTAATATTCCATAACGGCAGCTCACACCAAGGGATACATATCTAACGAGAGAGGGGAAACTTCCATAATGCAAACCATACTACATAATAACTCCTCTATTCATGATATGACTCTACTAAAAAGGTAAAAAGATAGAAGATAGTGATGTGATACCGCGGCACTCCCCCAAGCTTGGAACAAACCAAGGGGATGCCAAACCTGATGACGAATTACTCCTTTGGTGGTGGTGGTATCCTCTCATCTTCGTCCGTCTTCCAAGGTAAAGGCTTCCCATCAACAAAGGACATCGTGGTTTCCAACATCCTGAAACTTGCAGCAGCTCTTATGAGTTTAAATCTCGCCTCATACTCACAGTTTTGATTTTGAACATCATAGAACTGTGCTTGCAGTTTGTTGGTTGTTTGGCAGAGTGAGAGGACTTCGTTTTTGAGTTCAGCAGTCTCCTTTTGGTGCTCGGTGATGAGTTCGGAACAAATCTTATGGATGATATCCACTTCGTGCTCTGCCATCTTCTTGTACCTAAAGACTTCTTGTTCCAATGCTTCCATCCATCCTCGGACTTCCTTCACCTTTAGGGCCTTGAACCTCTTTAATCCGAACCTCCCCACCTTCGAGCAATAACTCCTTGGGATGAATCTTCAATTCTCTCATGTATGGGTTGATGATATCTTCCAAGGAATCTCCCTTAACTAATCTAGTGGAAGACACTGAGGCTACAAATCTGAGATTTTACCTGGCAGAAATAGATCGAAACAAAAACACGACGAAAACACGATATACGGACCTCGGGGGATCCGGGGGGTTATATATTACGAAGTTTCATATCAAAAGGAAGGTACTAGGAGAAAAAGGGTCGGAGGCGGAGTCCGGGGTGGCCACACCACCTGGTGGCGCGGCCAGCGGAGGGCCCGCGCCACAGGGTGGTGTGAGCCACCCTGGCTCCGTTTCCATCCCTTTTTCGCTTCGTAACTTCCCTTATTGACTGAAAACTGCAAAAATATAGTTGGATTGTATTTTCGCGGAACTTTTCTTACCAGAACTGTTACCTAGTTGGAAACGGACTTTGTAGGTCTCTGGATTTGGTATTTAGTGGATCCTTCCGGAGTCATCTCTTGAATATCAATATCTTCATCTTTATTCACTTATTACTTGAGTCATAAAGCCCTTCTCTTCCTTATTACACCATTATCTCCACTTCCTGGAAATTTCTTTCACACAAAACATCACACAGTTCTCATTAGCAACATTAGTATAAGTGAAGTGATAAAACCTTTTGAGTCCAACTTCAACTGAAAACCATCAAAACAAAAGCTACTGAAACAACTCCTTCCGAAAACCCAAAAAGAATTCAAAAAGTAAATCGAATAAAGAAGCAGATGCAAGAGTGGCAAAATCTGCCAAAACAGACCAGCAGGTAAAGATCAATTTTTTCGAAAATCTTCTGTTGCTCAAATCAAAAAGTGCAAAACTAACAAAAGTTAAGTAACAACCTAGGCAGAAGCACAAAAAATTACACTCAATCCGACATACAGAGATCTCTCACGAATTTTTACGGTGAAGCACAAAAAATCTGTTTCGGGACAGCAACTTCCCCAAATATTACTTCTCTCTCATTAGAGGTTTATCTTGACACAAAAACCAAACAAAAAAGATAAGGAGCGGTTATTACCGAAGTAATAACTTCCAAGACTCAAAGAAACAAAAAGAAACTGAAAGCAAAAACAAATTGGGTTGTCTCCCATAAAGCTCTTTCTTTATAGCCTTTAAGATGGGCATGATAATTTTGAAGAAGCTCTCATAGGGATATGAATTGAAGTGAAAGAGAGCATAAGAAGCAAAACACACACACACTTTTAAGTCTAACCCACTTCCTATGCAAGGGAATTTTGTAAACAAACAAGTTTTTAAAACCAGAAGCAACTTGCATAAGAGGGCCAAAGAAGTGCAACATAAAAACTTTCAGCATAAAGCGAGGAAACTTGATATTATTGAGATACATAAGAACACTTTTCCCTCTCTCATAGTAGCTTTCAGTATCATGCATAAACTTAACAATATAGCTATCACAAGGACCATCATAGCAATGATCACTTATTCTAACAGAAAACACGGGAATACTAGCTCTCATAACACTACTTTGTGAAACAATATTAGAGGTATCCTTACAAAGGATAGGGTGTCCCTCTTTTTTATATTTAGTGACAAAGTCTTTCACACTTGTTATTATAGGTTCATCAACCATTTTTTTATCAGGTTCAACAGATTTATTTGTACTTTCATTAACCATACTAGATATCATAGAATGTTCCTTTACCTTAACTGGGAAAGGCATTTTCTCAATGTAAGGTTCAGGTAAAACATGATTAGCAGTATAAACTTCAGTATTTCTTGAAGGAACACTCTTAGCAATATCTTTATAAGGTTCATGATACTTATTCCACTTCTTTTTAGGCACTTCAATGTAGGAAGCAAAAGCCTTAAAATAAGAAGCAATAGCTTGAGAGTCTAGACCATAAGCATTTTTAATATTTTGAAAGTCATCAGTTCCCATAAAAGATTCAATGCATTCATAATCATAATTTATACCTGAATTTCTACCTTTGCCATTCTCCCAATCTTCAGCATTGTCTTGAATACGGTCCAGTAGATCCCATTTAGCTTCTTCTTCCATGCAAGTGAATGATCCAACACAAGAAGCATCCAATAAATCTTTATCATGTAGAGGGAGCCTTGCATAAAAGTTATTGATAATAATATTGTTGGGGAGCTCATGAATGGGACATTTGAGCATTAGTAACTTCAATCTGCCCCAAGCTTAAGCTGTACTCTCTCCATTAAGAGGCCAAAAGTTGTATATTTGATTCCGATCTTTATGAATCTCACTAGGAGGATAAAACTTTGAATAAAAGAGAGGCACTATTTCCTCCCATTCCAGAGCTTGACCATTCTTCAGAAGCTTATACCATTCCTCAGCTCTTCCTTTCAGCGATAATGAGAATAACTTCTTCTTAACTTGATCTGTAGTAATACCTGCACACTTGAACAACCCGCATAATTCGTGTATAAAGAGCAAATGATCACCGGGATGGACAGTTCCATTCCCAACATAGTAGTTATCCATAACACGATCAATAATTCTTGTAGGTATTTTGAAAACATCATTCTCAGCAGGTGGTGGCTTATCTACTACCTTAGCAGTGGTAGTAGCATTACCAAATAAGAAACTCAGCGAATTATCCATAACGAAAATAAAACAACTAACAGAAGTAAACAATACTCATAGTAGAAGTTTCCTTTACTAGTTCCACTCTCCAATAGCGCTTCACTCCTCGGCAACGGTGCCATAAAATAGTCTTGATGACCCACAAGTATAGGGGGTGTATCGCAGTATTTTCGATAAGTAAGAGTGTCGAACCCAACGAGGAGTAGAAGGTGCTGGCTAATGGTATGGATCAGGAAATCCCTGCAAATACTTAGCAAACGGATTTTTAGGGGTTTTTGATAAAGCAAGCAAACAAAGTACGAGTAAATAAAAGACAGTAGGAATAAATGCAGAAAGTGGCCCAATCCTTTATGCAGCAAAGGACAAGCCGGTTGTATTACTTAAGATGACCAAACGTTCTCGAGGACACATGGGAATACTGTCAAGTGCTTTTGCTTCATATAGTTGATTAATCTTCTTTAGCTTGCTAAGTGTTGTGTGGGTGAACCTGTGCTAATGTACTGCCCCATCCAAGACTAATACATACTTGTGATTATACCCCTTGCAAACATCCGTAAGTACAAGAAAGTAATTAAGGTAGAAACCTAACCACAACTTTAAACTCTAAGACCCTTACGTCCCTTGTGCAATGGTTTCCTAACGGGGGTTCAGGTTTCTGTCACTCCGGCAACCCCTACGATTAATATCCAAATACACAATGCATTCCCCTAGGCCCATATAGGTTAAGTGTCATGTAGTCGATGTTCACATGACACCACTAGAAGAAGTACACCACAACTTAAATAACAATCTATTGATTCTTTCTCAACGCAACTCCACTACTAACAACAAGACTTCTCCCATGTCCTCAAGAACAAAACGAACTACTCACAAGACATCATATGGATCATGATCAGAGATGGAATAATGATGTATAACAATCTGAACATAGACAATAATTCAATGGTTCACTCAATAGCATCAACTACAAAGAGTAATCAACACCGGGAAAGTTCCCCTATGAACTATGCAAGATTCAACTCAATTGTTATAGCAATATGGAGATGGTGATGAGGGTGCTGGTGGTGATGATGGTGGTGATGATGATGATGATGATCACGATGAAGTCCAGCTTGATGGTGGTGTTGATGGCGATGATCTCCCCTCAGAAGGAATTCCCGGCGAAATATGTGCGAGAGATCTTTCTCTCTCGGTGTTCTCCGTCCCGCAGAGGCGGCAGAATCTTTTTGTGGTCGCCCCCCGAGTCTTAGGGTTTCGGGAGGATGATATACGCTAGAGGGGAGAGGCTGGTGTGGGCCAGGGCAGCCACACCACCTCCAGGCGTGGCCTAGGGCTGCCCGCGCCATGGGGTGGTGTGGGCCCCCTGTGGCCCATCTCCACTCCATCTTCTGGCATCCTTAGTCTTCTAGAAAAATAGGATTTTCCGTATATTTTCCCGGATTTTGTGATCTTCGCGAATTTTGCCTCCAAACAGCACCTTTTCCATCAGAATCCTGACTACAGCGGTCCATGCTCCAAAAGTCATCAACCATGCAAAAACATATGAAATAACATAAGTATCACCTCTCAATATGAAATATATCAATGAATAATAGTAAATTATGACATATAATAGTGATGCAAAATGGACGTATCAAGGACAAGGTGCTGTGGGAAGCACGACCGGTCGTCTTGGCTCGGGAAGCCAGTCGAGCGAGGCGACTCCGATGGGGGCTTTGGGTTAGCATTTTCGTGGATGGTGCAAGACCCGAATTATTTTCGGTGTCCTTGGACCACTGCTGGGGATATGCTAAATGGGTATCACCATAACATGTCCTTAATCCGGATAACCCGGGTGGCCCACAGTTGGTAGCAAGGCCTATGGCCTACTGGGCGGCCCAATTAGACGGATCTATAAGGGAGGCCCATGCCGTAACAAGGAAGGCTACACAGGAGTCACCGACGTACCCGGAACCTTGGAGTGCAAGACACGAAAGACTAGTTTGTATTAGTGTAGAACTCTTTACCTTGTCCGACAAGGTCTTTTCCCTATAACCCTAGGTTCTCGTGCCATTATAAACCAGACCCGCGGGAGCCTTTAGGGCATGAAATATTAAACACCTCGCATAGCGAACCGATCTCTGTAACTCGGCGTATTGCCATTATAGTGATTTATAGCAGGACTAGAGTTCTGACACCGTTGTGGGACTTGAACCTAGGTAAGCTATGTTACCTTATACCCGCCAACTCTCGGCCTTAACCCACGTCTCTAAACACACACTGTGAGGACCCCTCCATGGCTTACTCATCGGCAATACCATGATAGTTGGCGCCCACCATGGGGAAAGAGGCACTTCGAGATCTACACCGGACGAGGTCCAATATCTTTGCAGGAATCGGCGACACCATAGCCAATCGGATGCGTTCTCTTCTCCGGAAACTTCCTAATCATCCCTCTAGATGAGTTTTGGGTGCCGGCGAAGACGAACCCTACACGTTGATCCGTCATCCCCTTCGGAGACATCCACATCTTCATCGGCGAAACTGACTCTGGTCCTAGATCCTAGGAAGTTGGATACTCGTCAAGCCCCGCATGAACCGCCTACTGGCAGGACACGTTCGTGGAAGGATCTGGGCCGTACCTCTCTCTGGAGTATGGCGGCTCAGATCAGGAAAATTCAAGGCCCACCCAAACTGCCCCTGTGTAGGATATAAAGGTGGAAGGACCCCGCAAATCCGCCTGGCTTCCCCGAGCGTTAGAGATGCGTAGGTCACACTTTGTTGGCATCGTCGCCATTTTCGATCTGGCCAGATGCGTTCAAAGGGACGGAGAACCTCCCCGCGAATACCTCGCTAGATTGATGAGGGTGAGGGAAACCCTAGAGGGTGACCGCGCGGACGAACTCGTGTACCACTTCATGGAAGGGCTCACACCTGGAACACTCCTCCGGCATACCCTCCAAAGGTGGCAGGCCGCGGGTCCTCTCACCCTTGGTGAGATGGTCACAATCGTCAATGAATACGCGAAAGCCAATGAGGAGACTGAGTCCACGATCGCCGTTATGGCCGAAGGAGGTAACTTCCAACAATGGTCTGCCTCCATCACCCTCCACATCCGCCATCAATAACATCAAAGCCAACTCCGACTCCATCCTCGACGCACTATACACCAACATCAATATGGATGGCGACGTCTCGGATGCTAACTCGAAGGAATACGATGTAGTTATGAGGGAGATCGAGAAGGAGATCCAGAAGGAGGAGCATGCTGAGAAGGCCAACACATCCCACCAGGTGCTAGTCGCCATTGGGAGCATGTAGGAAGAAGATGGACAGGAACCAGAGCATGAGAGAGCTTCGCCCACACCTGCGGTGACCAGAGCGGCAGAAGCCAAGAAAGCCGCTGAGCCTCCGGCTTCGGCCAAAGCTATGCCCCCTCTGGTTATCCGTTTGCAGCAGGCACAGGAACTCACCATGGCCCCCAGTACTGCCAAGCAGTGAAATCAGCCGCCAATGCCATCGTCAACGTCTGCAGCTGGCAACCCATTGGTTACTCCTGCTGACAAGGCAATCTATGGTGCACTCCTCGTTGAGCCCATTACCGTCGCCCATATTCGGAGCGTTACGGAGCTTGATGAGAAGCGTGCAGCAATCCTAGCATAGGCCAAGTGCATCACGAAGCAGGGTGCTAAGCTGGATGAAGACATGGCCAAGGCACAACAATCTATAAAGGTTGCTGTCAACACCCGGATTTTTAATCCTAGATGCCTGTTATGTCATACATCGCAATCCCAGGATTACTATTATTGCGAGACATAACAGATTGGATACCACAGTACATCATCCATTACAAACCATAATAAGGTCTTACACGAATAAGGATCTCATGATCCAGTCTTAGTACAACAAGCAGCAGAATAAATAATAAGCATAGCAGTGGGGTCCATCTTCAGTGGCACAGGCAATGCTGACGATGGGAGATAGTCCTAGTTATCATAGCCGTCCTGCTGTCCGTCATCTTGGTAGTCTCCTTCATTGTCTGGCCATGAGAATAGCCAGGGACAAAAGCCATGAGTACTCTTTAAGTACTCGCAAACTACCACTAACAAGTCAGATAGTGCTAATGGGAAATGCTAACTCTATGTTTATTTGTAAAGTTAAGTTTGAAACCTAAGCTGAGTTCAGAAACAAAGAAAGATAAAACAAAGTTCTAGAATCACTTAAGTTGGGAAGCTAGTGTCATAGTCACAACCCTGTTATGGTCAAGTCAAGATTCATCATTCATTTCATAAGTCATTTTGAAAATATCTGACAACGAAACAGTATGGCCACTCCAACTGTCCATAACCGCGGACGCGGCTATTCAAATAGTTTGACACTCTGCAGAGGTGGTACACTTTCACCACAAGATTCGATACATCTATCAGGGATAACCCTGAATCATCATACTTAGTATGCAGATAATCAAACATAACCTTCCCTTTACACACCCTAGTATAAGCACCTCTCATATGAGCATGGCCTCCCAACCATGACCATCTGTCATCTTGGGCACTGCATAGGTGGACAACATTGAGAGGTAGCCTCATCTCAAACCTCTCCATGAGAACTAATACTAATGCATATAAACTTCAGGCTAAGCCTTACCCAATTCAGGTATTGTGGTTGTACGGTAAATTTGGAATGGTATCGCATCCGAATCCAACCATCAGTTTTTGTTAAGAGGGCTAAGGCTCATGCCTCAACATTTTCATCATCATAAACCATTTGTGTTTCTCAACACATGTCAAAACATCTCAATAGAATGACTCATCATTCCAAGGTTTTTATAATTCATTTTCACCAAGTATTCCCATCTAAAGTGACTCAAGTTTTAGTTTAGCTCTAAACTACTAAGTTAAGAGTGTTCACTAAGGTGGGATGCTAATCACAATCTCATGCCATAGGATGACATCTAAATATAACTAGATAGGTCAAGTTTTATACTCTTTATGCTACCTTTAAAACAAGTAAAGGACTTTGGTAAAATAAAGAAAGTAAAGCTTGGAAATAAAACTTGGGGTAGGTAATAGTCAAAATGGTATAACCAAAGTATGCCTAGTGCATCTTGCTTAGGTTATCTAACTTAATTCTAGCTTGCTAACAATAGCTTGCTCAGTTTACTTGAAGTGCTAGGCTTGCCTTGGGTAGTGAAGTGGTTGAAGTTTTCCTCCTCCTCCTCTTGGTAGAACTCCTCCTCCTCGTAAGCTTGGTCGGTACTATCGTCTATAAATACATACGGAGTACACAATCACCAAACAAGGCTTAACTAGGCTACTTAGCATACTAAGGCACACATTTTATGATCTATTATCATCAGAAGCATCACACAGTTTTATTAACTAGCTTCATTCTTTTTTTTAAGAGAAGTAATTTCTACTCATTGAAAAATAACTAAGATTTAATATTCTCCACTTAAAATACGGGATCATGTTGACACATGTCATCACCACATATTCTAACATATGGGATCGTGGTTTAAAGGTTGGATCACATTTTAATAAGTTTATGTTTAATATTTAATGATTTAAAGTGACTAGAAATGCCTATATAGCATTATTTTCGTACTAGTCCAAATTCACTACATGTAAACCTCAATATTATTACATATTCAGATAGGTATGGTTAAATGTGATTTTTTAGAGTTGGAATCAACTCAAAAGCTATCATGGTTGATTTTATAAAAATGTTTGAAGGTGCAAATGCTTCTGTCTTGTTATTTTTACTAGGAGAGATCTCTAACTCTAAATGACTTAAATCCAACGGGCTTGGATAGATCTTTTCAGGAGCTTTCCATCAAAATTGGAATCACTCAATTTGCTTCAGTAAATCTTCCTGAATTGATTTTTAAACTAAGGGACATAATATAGTTTTAATTAAAAAGGAAAAATCTAAATTTGAATCTACGGGCTAAGGCGGGCACACTAATGGGCCGGCCCAGTCTCACTCCGTGGCACTGAGGATAGCTGACAGGGGGGTCCCACATGTAAGCAGCTCTTTAAACACGAAGCGGTACGGGGCAACGTGGACCGTTGGATTAGAAAGAAGATCTACGGCTGGGGCTTGAAGTCGACGACGGACAGGTCGCCGACGAGGTGTAACCCTAGCGGCTCGGTGGGGGTCTGGGGCGGCTTATTGGGCCTCCGGCGAGGGTCGGCGAGGCAGGCAAATGAACAAGTCGAGGATGGCGGTTCTCCTGGTACTGGCGGCGTCTCGGGAGATGGCCTGGATCAACGACTCCCTTCTTCTCCCTCCGCGGCGGCAGACTCCGGTGAAATTCTAGCGCTGCGGACTATGGCTTGCTCCGGTGGGGCTCTGGGAGGTTTCTGAGGTGGAGTGGATGGAGTTGGTGTGATGAATTGGTCCTGGGGGCTCTCTATTTATAGGCTCGGCGAGGCGGTAGAGGATCATGGGCGGAGCTCGACGGGGGCAGCGACACAGCGAGCTAGAGGTGTGGACGGTGGGCTAGGACGTTGGGCGGTTCCCTGGCGGTCATCAGGACGGTGCGCGTGAAGTGAAATGTGGTCGGGAGAGGTGAGTGGCGCGGCGCGCACGATGCCTCTGTCAACGGCGAGCTTTGCGGCGGCCGGCAATTATGGGTCACGGTCGAGGAAACGGGCATGTCCGTTAGCTTCCTAGGACGATGGTGATCGTGTAGGTGGACGGCGAGAGCGAGGCGAGGTCTGGTTGAGCGGGGCATGCATGCTCATGGGCGTCGGCATGGCGAGGTGCTCCGGGCCGGCGGTTCCTGGCTTCTCCTCGCTCTGCCTTTGGGCTAGGGCTAGCCTGGCGGTGGAGGTGGACCATGAGCGACGTGCTGGACATGGTGGGCGAGGCTGGCGGCTGCTGTGGCGCGCTGTCACTGGTGAGGTGCTCGATTTGGGGTCGGCATTGATGTCCATGACCATTTGGTCGGGGCACAGTGCTTGGCCGGGCTAGCAAGGGGTAGGGGGTGCACTAGGGTGGCTCTGGTTGCAAAATGGGAGACCATATTGGTCCAAACACTACTCACAATAGTGTTTGTGATTTTCCAGATTTTTGCACATAAGGTGTTTGACAAAATTGCCAAAAGAATTCAAGTTTTGAATTTTGAGATGATTTTTGGTGGAGTTGTTTGTCACATGCTTAAGCATCTGTGGTTGCTTGGGATTTGAAAATGGAGTTCATTTGAGTGGTTTTTGAATAAGTGTGATCTATACATATGAACTACATTCAATTTTCAAATGTCATTTTAATTTAGAGTTTGAATGTTTTTGGAACATCACAAAGTGGGCCTTGGCACATCACTACTTGTACTAGCAAGGGATGCAAAGATCCACAATTGTCTCTGTTAAGATTTGAGTTCTAGGAATAGCCAAAGTAGGCATGGTGATTAAAATGGCACAAATGACCATTTGCTTATTTTATTCATTTTGATTTCTTTTTCTTTGGGATTTGTTTGGGAATGATCTAGATGATGTTTAATTCACCTTAGAATCATTTTATAACCAATGGATCACTCAAACATGGCAATTCAAAACAACTCCTAATTTAAATGCACACACATATGAATGCTTAATGATTTTAAATGGGAAAGTTTTTGTTAACCCTAAATTTTGATGATTTGGATCTTAATAACCTTGGTTTAGAGTTTTGGGATGTTACAAAACTTCCCCCCTTAAACAAAATCTCGTCCCGAGATTTACGAAATAAAATTAGGAACTAAAGAGATCTGGGAACTCTATCCTAATGTAATCTTCTCGCTCCCAAGTGGCTTCTTCTTCGGTATGGTTGCTCCATTGAATCTTGAGAAACTTGATACTCCTGGTCCTGGTGGTTCTATAAGCTTCTTCCAAGATACGGATGGGCACTTCACGATATGTCAGGTCCTTGTTGATATCAACAGCTCGGTGATCGATGTTCTTGAAAACTTCTGTCTTCTCTGGCACTTCTAAGCATTTGCGAAGTAACGAGATATGGAACACATTGTGGATGGCAGACATCTCCTATGGTAGTTCCAGTTGATACGATACTTCTCCTCGATGGTTCAGAATCTTGAAGGGTCCGATATATCTGGGGGCTAACTTTCCTTTCAGACTAAAGCATTGCGTTCCCTTCAATGGTGAAACCTTGAGATATACAAAATCTCCGACATTGAAAGTCAGGTCTCTCCTTCTCTTGTCAGTGTAACTCTTCTGTCTGGATTGGCGGTCTGGAGGTGCTCACGGACCTTGTGAACCTTCTCTTCGGCTTCTCGGAGAATGTCGGGTCCAAAGATCTGACTCTCTCCTACTTGCGACCAATTCAAAGGGGTATGAAACTTTCTTCCATATAGGAACTCAAATGGTGCCATTTGCAAACTGGCTTGATAATTGTTGTTATATGAGAATTCTGCGAAAGGCAGGCAATCTTCCCATTTTGATCCATATTCTAACACACAATCTCTTAACATATCCTCTAGGGTTTGGTTGACTCTTTCAGTTTGTCCATCGGTTTGCGGGTGATAAGCTGTGCTGAAATTCAACTTGGTTCCTAATCCTTCTTGGACTTTCTGCCAAAATCTCGAGGTAAATTGTGTTCCTCGATCCGACACTATGGTCTTGGGGGTTCCATGCAGACTGACAATCCTAGCAATATACAGCTCTGCTAGTTTCGAACTCTGGTAGGTTGTCTTGACAGGTATAAGTGAGCTACTTTGGATAGTCTATCAACGATGACCCAGATTGAGTCATTTCCCCTACTCGAAGTAGGCAGACCGGTGATAAAGTCCATTCCGACGGAATCCCATTTCCATTTTGGAATCTGCAATGGTTGCAACAGTCCTGCAGGTCTCTGATGCTCTGCTTTGACTCTTTGACAGATGTCACACTTGGCGATGTAGCTTCCGATTTCTCTCTTCATCTTGTGCCACCAAAATTGCTCTTTCAAATCTTGATACATCTTCGTTCCTCCGGTGTGGATAGAATAAAGAGTATCATGAGCTTCCTGCATGATAACTTGCTTCAGCTCCGAATCTACTGGCACATAGATACGGCCTTTGTACCACAGAACTCCTTCTTCGTCTTAAGTGAATCTAGGTACCTTTCTTGTACCAATATGATGTTTGATTCCATCAATACTCTCATTTCCCTTTTGGGCTTCCTTGATTTGGCTAATCAAAGCGGGTTGAAGTTCAATGCTAGCTAAGAATCCTTTGCTAACTAGCTCAGTTCTGAACTGCTCCAAATCCTCATACAAACTTGGTTGTTTCTCCTTGATCATGGTGTTTAGCCAACATGGCAATCTGCTAAGAGCATCCGCTACCACATTGGCTTTGCCGGGGTGATAGTGAATGTCAAGGTCATAATCCTTGATTAACTCTATCCATCTTCTTTGCCTCATATTCAGCTCCTTTTGAGTGAAAATATACTTCAAGCTTTTGTGATCTGAGTAAATCTCACAACGATTACCCATCAGATAATGACGCCATGTCTTCAATGACAAAACTACGGCTGCTAACTCAAGATCATGGGTCGGATAGTTCTGCTCATGCTGCTTCAGTTGTCGAGACAGATAAGCGATGACTTTGGCTTCTTGCATCAGTACACATCCTAGACCAATCTTGGATGCATCACAATACACATCAAACGGCTTCTTGATATCTGGCATGATCTATATCGGGGCTAAAATCAATCTCTTCTTCAGCTCTTGGAAACTAGCTTCACAGTTGTCGGTCCATTCAAACTTCTTGTCCTTCTTCAACAATTGGGTCATGGGTCTGGCGATGCTCGAGAATCCTTCTACGAACTTGCGGTAATATCCCGCCAATTCGAGAAATGCACGGACTTGGGTTTGAGTGGTTGGGGCTTCCCATTCTTCGACATCTTTAATCTTGGCAGGATCAATAGAGACTCCTCCGGCATACACAATATGTCCTAGGAATCCTACTTCTTTCAGCCAAAACTAACATTTGCTAAACTTGGCATACAGCCGATGCTCTCTAAGGGTTTCAAGGATGGTTCTCAGATGTTGGTCATGCTCTTCTTCTGACTTGGAGTAGATAAGGATATCGTTGATAAACACAACGACAAACTTATCTAGGAAATTCATAAAGATCTTATTCATGTGATTCATGAAATAAGCAGGGGCATTGGTTAATCCGAAAGACATGACCGTATACTCGTATAAACCATAGCGAGTAGTAAAGGCGGTCTTCGGAATATCCGTTGCACGAATCTTAAGTTGGTGATAACCAGTCCTAAGATCAATCTTTGAGAATACCTGGGCACTAGTCAACTGATCAAATAGATCTTCTATCTTTGGCAAAGGGTACTTGTTTTTGATGGTGACGTCATTCAGCTTTCTGTAATCGGTGCACAGATGGTTGCCTCCATCTTTCTTGTCGACGAATAACACTAGCGATCTCCATGGCGATGCGCTTGGTTGAATCAAGCCTGTTGCCAACATAGCATCCAACTACCTCTTCAATTCTACTAAATCTGAGGGGTTCATGATATAGGGTCTCTAGGCTATGGGTTCGGTTCCGGGGATTAGTTTGATAATGAACTCAATATCCCTATCCGGGGGCATACCTGGCAATTCATCTGGGAATACGTCTAGGTATTCACAGACGACTCTGACTTGGTCTATGGTGGGTAGGGCTAGACTCTTGTTACACTTGAATTGATGGGGTAAGGTTTCAGATATATGCTCTGCTGTTACTCCAGAGCTACTAGTCATGGTGATGGCTTTCTTCGCACAGTCTATCAGTTCTTTATGCCTTGAAATCCAGTCCATTCCTAGTACTACTTCCAAACCTTTGGTTCCAAGTACTATTAGATTAGCATAAAAATCTATCCCATGTATTTTGATAGGCAGAGCTTTGCAAATTTTTCTAGCTTTTGTAGTTGAACCGGGGATTTGAACTATCATGACATGCTTCAAGTTGGTTGGGTGAATCTTACTAGTGCATGCAAATTCTTCGGTGACAAATGAGTGCGATGCTTCAGAATCAAACAACACTCTTGCTAAAACTGAGTTGACAGAAAACATACCTAGCACTACATCTGGCGCTTCTTGGGCTTCTTCGGCGTTCATGTGGAAGAGACAACCGTTGCGGTTGTGAGGGTTCCCTGGGGCGAACCTTCTCCCTGGTTGAACACGACGCTGCTGTTGAGCTGGGGCATTCACATTGGCAGTGGTGGCAGTCTTCTTGGGGCACTCATTGGAATAGTGACCCTTCACTCCACACTCGAAACAAGTTATCTGGGACTTGTCTTTAGCTGCGATGGGCACAACATTGCTTCCAGTTCTGGGTGCAGTGTTGTTGTTGTTGTTGCTCTTGGGAGGTGCACTGTTGAAATTTCTGGTGTTGCCAGGGTTGTTGTTGTTTCCTCCGGACTTCACATTGCCTCCGCTACGGTTGGGGTATCTTGGGCGAGACATTGGGGGTCAATTGTTCCTTGGTGCATATCATGGTGAGGGGTTGGGATGGTACTTCTGGTGACTGTTGGATCCAGCTTGGTGCATCGTACAACGTTTGTGGTTGTTGTTTGCCTGGTTAATCTTCCCTTCCATCTGAATGGTAGAGTCGACTAGCTCTTCGAGATCCTGGAAACGGATGTTGACGTGGACAGTCTGCATCTCATCATGCAGTCCATTCAGGAATCTTTCCTTCTTCTTGGCCTCCGTGTTGATCTCATCAGGTGCATACCTGGCAAGCGACATGAATTTGTCACGGTACCCCACCACAGTCATTTGGCCTTGCTTCAACTCTCTGAATTCATCCCTCATTCTGGTGACTAGGCCCTATGGCACGTGGGTGCGGCTGAACTTGATTTTGAAGGCTTCCCATGTCATCACTTGACCATGGTTCATCAGGCGGATGTTGTTCCACCATGCTCTTGCATCTCCTGCCAAGTAGTGGGTGGCAAAGAGAACTTTCTCATTGTCATCAACTCTGGCTACTTCTAGGTTGTTCTCCATTGTCTACAACCAGTCATCATCATCCAATGGGTTCTCTGAAGTACTAAAGATTGGGGGATTGGTATTATGGAAGTTTTTCAGCTTGGATCCTTGATGATCCTGATTTCCATGGTTCTGCTTGTTGAGAGCCATCTGGGCGATCTATTGTAGTGTTGCTAGATTAGCTTGGCGCTCTGCCCTACTTGCTTCTCTGTCTGCGATGAGATTCTGCAAGATCTGCAGCATTGGGTATTGCGATGAGCTGCTCCCTCCTTGGTTTCCACGAGTCATCTGAAGATTGAGGTAGATAAAGGGGTAAGAGGGAAAGTTCTAAGGTTCATGGTTTTGATTTCAAAGTTAAAACTTTGAGTTTAACTCAGGTTTTGCAACTAACTTCTTTTCATTCCTTCAAACAAGCACACGATACAAACACACACACACAACATCAAAGGAAAACATATGGTTGTAAGAACCATTCTGCAAGCTACGATACAATGGGACCGATACTCCTCATGCTACGACAGTGCTCTAGTGCATCTACTCATCGTCGATGAAGTTGGAGTCCTAATCGTCGGTGTAGAAGTCCACGACATCCTCCTCCAGAAAGTCATCATCATTGCTGAGGTAAGAATCCATATCTCCTTGGATGTCTTCACCCTCCTCTTCTTCCTCCTTTGCTGCAAGCTGAGCTTCTTGCGCCTTGATGGTCTTCTCGAGGTCGGCCACCTCCTTGCGAATACGGGCAATGGTGCGATCCTTCTTTTTGCGCTGGAGGCGAAGAGATTGACTGTCCTTGACAAGCAGTGAGAAAGTCTGGGCCTTCTGGGCGGCAATGGTACGGTTGTGGATGGCAAACTCCCTAGCATTGTCAAATTCCTTCTGGCGATCGTACAACAGGAAGTCAAGGTTCTCCACTTGACGCTTCAACTCTGGGTGACCTGGCATCTCCATTGGCATTCCCATGAAGTCACGCCTGGCATAGTGCACAAAGCGGGTTCCTTGGATTTGGTTGACACTAAGGGCACATAGACGTGCGAGAGCTTCATGCATTGCCCTGGGTAATCCATCTAGCCAGTTGTTCTCTCTTACGGAGAACTGGATTCTCCCGGACGTTGGTGCTTATATGCTTCCTCGATGATCAGCGGTGACTAGCCATTGTAAATCTCCTCTTGGGGGTCCAAGAAGTTGAGCTCCAAGAAATTCCGGATGTGGGCGTCCCAATAACTCAGACAGTGAATCTAGATCCCTCTCGAAGATCAGTTGGCCTCCGTTGCCCAACTGGTAGAACTTGCTGAACCGAGTCTCCATCTACAAGAATTAAGGATGAGGAAGTTAGTTAAGTGATCAAGTGTGCCAACTTTTAGGTAGTAATGTAAGAATTGGAGGAACATGAGTTTTTGAGAAAGAATGAATTTCCAAGGATAAGAGAGGAAATAGTTTTTCATAAATACTCACTTTGGTTTTGAAATTAAGTTTTTGTTCGGACGTCCATTCTAACTAGGGTCTCCTATGGTCAGGATGGCTCTGATACCAACTTGTCAACACCCGGATTTTTAATCCCAGATGCCTATTATGTCATACATTGCAATCCCAGGATTACCATTTTTGTGAGACATAAAAGATTGGATACCATAGTACATCATCCATTACAAACCATAATAAGGTCTTACACGAATAAGGATCTCATGATCCAGTCTGAGTACAACAAGCAGCAGAATAAATAATAAGCGTAGCGGTGGGGTCCATCTTCAGTGGCACAGGCAATGCTGACGATGGGAGATAGTCCTAGTTATCATAGCCGTCCTGCTGTCCGTCATCTTGGTAGTCTCCTTCATAGTCTGGCCATGAGAATAGCCAGGGACAAAAGCCATGAGTACTCTTTAAGTACTCGCAAACTACCACTAACAAGTCAAATAGTGCGAGTGGGAAATGCTAACTCTATGTTTATTTGTAAAGTTAAGTTTGAAACCTAAGCTGAGTTCAGAAACAAAGAAAGATAAAACAAAGTTCTAGAATCACTTAAGTTGGGAAGCTAGTGTCATAGTCACAACCCTGTTGTGGTCAAGTCAAGATTCATCATTCATTTCATAAGTCATTTTGAAAATATTTGACAACAAAACAATATGGCCACTCCAACTGTCCATAACCACGGACACGACTATTCGAATAGTTTGACACTCTGCAGAGGTGGTACAGTTTCACCACAAGATTCGATACATCTGTCAAGGATAACCCTGAATCATCATACTTAGTATGCAGATAATCAAACATAACCTTCCCTTTACACACCCTAGTATAAGCACCTCTCCTATGAGCATGGCCTCCCAACCATGACCATATGTCATCTTGGGCACTGCATAGGTGGACAACATTGAGAGGTAGCCTCAGCTCAAACCTCTCCTGCGAGGGAACTAATACTAATGCATTTAAACTTCCGGCTAAGCGTTACCCAATTCAGGTATTGTGGTTATACGGTAAATTTGGAATGGTTTCGCATCCGAATCCAACCATCAGTTTTTGTTAAGAGGGCTATGGCTCATGCCTCAACATTTTCATCATCATAAACCATTTGTGTTTCTCAACACATGTCAAAACATCTCAATAGAATGACTCATCATTCCAAGGTTTTCATAATTCATTTTCACCAAGTATTCCCATCTAAAGTGACTCAAGTTTTAGTTTAGCTCTAAACTACTAAGTTAAGAGTGTTCACTAAGGTGGGATGCTAATCTCAATCTCATGCCATAGGATGACATCTAAATATAACTAGATGGGTCAAGTTTTATACTCTTTATGCTACCTTTAAAACAAGTAAAGGACTTTGGTAAAATAAAGAAAGTAAAGCTTGGCAATAAAACTTGGGGTAGGTAATAGTCAAAATGGTATAACCAAAGTATGCCTAGTGCATCTTGCTTAGGTTATCTAACTTAATTCTAGCTTGCTAACAATAGCTTGCTCAGTTTACTTGAAGTGCTAGGCTTGCCTTGGGTAGTGCAGTGGTTGAAGTTGTCCTCCTCCTCCTCTTGGTAGAACTCCTCCTCCTCGTAAGCTTGGTCGGTACTATCGTCTATAAATACATACGGAGTACACAATCACCAAACAAGGCTTAACTAGGCTACTTAGCATACTAATTCACACATTTCATGATCTATTATCATCACACGCATCACAAGGTTTTATTAACTAGCTTCATTCTTTTTATTTAAGAAAAGTAATTTCTACTCATTGAAAAATAACTAAGATTTAATATTCTCCACGTAAAATATGGGAACATGTGGACACTTGTCATCACCACATATTCTAACATATGGGAATGTGGTTTAAAGGTTGGATCACATTTTAATAAGTTTAAGTTTAATATTTAATGATTTAAAGTGACTAGAAATGCCTATATACCATTATTTTGGTACTAGTCCAAAGTCACTGCATGTAAACCTCAATATTATTACATATTCAGATAGGTGTGGTTAAATTTGATTTTTGAGAGTTAGACTCAACTCAAAAGCTATCATGGTTGATTTTATAAAAATGTTTGAAGGTGCAAATGCTTCTATCTTGTTATTTTTACAAGGAGAGATCTCTAACTCTAAATGACTTAAATCCAACGGACATGGATAGATCCTTTCAGAAGCTTTCCATAAAAATTGGAATCACTCAATTTGATTCAGTAAATCTTCCTGAATTGATTATTAAACTAAGGGACAAAATCTAGTTTTAATTAAAAAGGAAAAATCTAAATTTGAATCTACGGGCTAAGGCGGGAACACTAATGGGCCGGCCTAGTCTCACTCCGTGGCGCTGAGGATAGCTGACAGGGGGGGTCCCACATGTAAGCGGCTCTTTAAACACGAAGCGGTATGGGGCAACATGGACCGTTGGATTAGAAAGAAGATCTACGGATGGGGCTTGTCATCGACGATGGATAGGTCGTCGGCGAGGTGTAACCCTAGCGGCTCGGCGAGGGTCGGCTTACCGGGGCTCCGGCAAGGGTCGGCGAGGTGGGCAAACGAACAAGTCGAGGACGGCGGTTCTCCTGGTACTGGCAGCGTCCCGGGAGATGGCCTGGATCAACGGCTCCCTTCTTCTCCCTCCACGGTAGACTCCGACGAAATTCCGGCTCTGCGGACTATGGCTTGCTCCGGTGGGGCTCTGGGAGGTTTCTGAGGTGGAGTGGATGGAGGTGGTGTGACGAATTGGTGACGGGGAGCTCTCTATTTATAGGCTCGGTGAGGCGGCAGAGGAGCATGGGCGGAGCTCAACGGGGGCGGCGACACAGCGAGCTAGAGGTGTGGACGGTGGGATAGGACGGTGGGCGGTTCCCTGGCGGTCGTTAGGGTGGTGCGTGTGCAGTGAAATGTGGTCGGGAGAGGTGAGTGGCGCGGCGCGCACGATGCCTCTGTCGACGGCGAGCTTTGTGGCGGCTAGCGATTAAGGGTCACGGTCGAGGAAACGAGCATGTCCGTTAGCTTCCTAGGACGGTGGTGATCGTGTAGGTGGGCGGCGAGAGCGAGGCGGGGTCTGGTTGAGCAGGGACATCGCGTGCTCTGTGGGTGGCGTCGGCATGGCAGACAGGCTTCGGGCGCGGCGGTTCCTGGCTGCTCCTCGCTCTGCCTTTGGGCTACGGCTGGCCGGGCGGTGGAGGTGGACCACGAGCGACGTGCAAGACATGGTGGGTGAGGCTGGTGGCTGCTATGGCGCGCTGTCACTGGTGAGGTGCTCGATTTGGGCTCGGCATTGATGTCCATGACCATTTGGTCGAGGCATAGTGCTTGGCTGGGCTAGCAAAGGGTAGGGGGTGCACTAGGGTGGCTCTAGTTGCAAAATGGGAGACCACATTGGTCCAAACACTGCTCACAATAGTGTTTGTGATTTTTCCAGATTTTTGCACATAAGGTGTTTGACAAAATGGCCGAAAGAATTCAAGTTTTGAATTTTGAGATGATTTTTGGTGGAGTTGTTTGTCACATGCTTAAGCATCTGTGGTTGCTTGGGATTTGAAAATGGAGTTCATTTGAGTGGTTTTTAAATAAGTGTGATCTATACATATGAACTACATTCAATTTTCAAATGTCATTTAAATTTAGAGTTTGAATGTTTTTGGAAGATCACAAAGTGGGCCTTGGCACATCACTACTTGTACTATCAAGGGATGCAAAGATCCACAATTGTCTCTGTTAAGATTTGAGTTCTAGGAATAGCCAAAGTAGGCATGGTGATTAAAATGGCAAAAATGACCATTTGCTTATTTTATTCATTTTGATTTGTTTTTCTTTGGGATTTGTTTGGGAATGATCTAGATGATGTTTAATTCACCTTAGAATCATTTTACAACAAATGGATCACTCAAACATGGCAATTCAAAACAAGTCCTAATTTAAATGCACACACATATGAATGCTTAATGATTTTAAATGGAAAAGTTTTTGTTAACCCTAAATTTTGATGATTTGGATCTTAATAACCTTGGATTCGAATTTTGGGATGTTATAGTTGCAAGGCTATGGAGGCTGAGTACAAGCAGCTGCTGCTGAAGCACAAGGCAAAGAAAGCACCAGCTCACGTCGCCGAAGACCCCGGCGTTCGGCGCAAGTTGGGATATGGTAGATCCAAGCCAGCAAAAGCCCCCCATACATTGATTCAGAGGGTAGGCAAGTAATGCCAACTCCCGCCCACAACATTGCCGTTGCCAAGACCCTCCTGGAGCAGGACAGGTCGCCAGAAGCAGTTGCTCAGCTACATGACCTCGTCGCCAAGGCATGCAAGCAATAGGAAAAGGCTACCTCGTAGAGGCTTGAGTCCAACCCAGAGCTTTGCCAGTCAACCCTGAACAGCCATAGAAGGCCAAGATATCCCCGTGATGAGGGATACCATATAGGCTCCATAGAGCAAAGACGGAGGGACGCGCGCAATAGGCCTGACGCCATACACATATCTTTGAATCATGGAGAAAAGGCTCGCCCTCGTCGGTCGTCGCCTCCTCCACCATCCCGACATCACGAGGAACCATAGCCATGTCACCATACAAGCATGCCACTGCCTAGGTGTTCCCAGGTTGGCATCGTTATACGCGACCAGGGCGAGCAGCCCCGGCATGCCGGAGAGTGCAGCGACATTGAAGGGCATAGGAGCAGATCCCACAAGGAATCGCCACGTCCAACAAGCAAACGCGACAGGCGCGGGGAGTCGCAGGAGGGTAACAATAAGAAGGCCAACCCACTTCCTCCACCGCCACCGTCGCCACCTAGCATCCAACATAGTGGAGGACACGGTGGATCTCATAAATCGCACCGCAACTCCCCTCCCCATGACGGAAAAGGGAAGCAACTAGAGTTGTATGATGGGCGCTCATAGCTGGACAAGATCCAAGAACCTCGGGAGCTCCCATACCTTGGGCCACGTTGTTTTGGACCAGTAATTCAGGCCACGACTTACCCCAAGGGTCTCCGGATAGACAAGACCATTAAGGCCTAAGACGACACTGCCAGCCCAGCCATGTGGTTGCAGGACTACAGCGAAGAGATTCACATCGCAGGGGGAAACCCTAATGTCACCGTTAAGTACCTCCCACTTATGCTCACAGGTACCGCTTGACAATGGATTGACGACTTGCCGGAGAAATCAATATGCAATTGGTTGGACATGCATGAAGCGTTCACCAAGAACTTCGAGGGTACATACAAACGTCCCTGCATTGTCGGAGACCTATAGTGGTGCGTACAAGAAAAGGATGAAACTTCTCGTGCTTACCTCTCTCGCTGGCTGGATAAGAAAAATTCCTGCACAGGGGTGCACGAACAAACCGCTATGGCCGCCTGCATCGACGGTCTGGAGAAGGGAACTTTGCTCCATCATACGTTGAAGCGCAAGCAAGACAACAATGAGATCAACCTCAACGCAATGAACTAAAGGATATATGCCCTAGAGGCAAATAAGAAATAGGTTTTTCTTATCATATCTTAATTAGTTTATAATAGTTTCATATTATGCTATAACTGTGCCAAGTAGAAACATTGGTACAGGTGTGGTATGAAACAACAAAGTCCCTAGTATCCTCTATTCATACTAGTTCGTTGGTCATTAAGATGATCTAGGTTTCAAGATCATGGGCATTTATGCCGACTGACAACGAGATCATATCATTAGAGAATGATGTGGTTGGACATTCCTCGAAGGAATGCAACACGATCAAGTCATCTAGTTCATTGTTGCAACAGCTATATCTAGACTCCTTCTCCTTAGACCGTGAGCTCATATTACTCACTGTTTTCCTAGGCTGCTTAGACTGCATCAATCGTCATCCGGTGGCCATAAAGGTGTATGTTGGGTATTCCGAAGGAACAGTAGATGACATGTGACTGCAAGAACGGTATTTGTTCACCCACATGACGGATAAAGATACATACGGCTGGCTTGGTGAGATTACATCCATAAATGTTGCAACATGTGACTAGGTCACGGGGATGTAATATCACGGTAACAAGAAAACATAACTTGTTGTGAACGAGATTGAACAAAGGTATGGGATACCAATGATCGGATCTCGGACAAGTTGTAACGAGAAACAAAAGGAAGAGGATGCTACATATAGACGGTTCAAACGACATTGTCATCAGGAATGCATAGGGGTCACATGGATATCCCTGGTCCCTCTATTGATCATTGATACAGATCATGTCTAGAGCATTCCCGAGCCGTGAGAGGATACACTTAAGGGTACGATGAGAGCGATCATTCGTAAGATGGAATCATAGTAGAGAAAGAGAAAGCCGGAATCGTTCCGCAGAGAGATCCGAAGTTGTTCGGAGAAAGAATAAAGGACCGGAATCATTCCAGGAAAGATCCCAAGTCATTCGGAGGAAATCGAAAGGGAACCGAAAGGTGTTTCGGGTCAAGATAGATTTTGTAATATGTATTTACATATTAATTAGTGTAATTAATATTAAATATAATATTAAAATCTAATTTGAAGAGTTATTCCACTAATGGGCCAAATTTCCTAGGGAAATAGGGCCCATGAGGGAAAACCGGAGGTGGGAAGGGCCTAGGGCTGTGCGCGGGGTGGGGCCCACCCCAGGACGGCTGGCCCATTAAGGCCCATGCGCCTCCCCCCTCTCCCTTGAATAGTCCCACATGGGAAACCCAAAGGGGAGGGCACACCCCCTCCCCCTATATAAAGGGGTGCCCATGGGTGGGATTAAACACACCAATATTTGGAGAAGTACTTTGGTTGACTTTCTCCTTCTCTCTCTCTATCTATACCTTGTGACCATGGCCCCAAGTCTGGGCTGTGTGATCAAGGCACACCTGCAGTACGCCGTTGCGCTGCAGGGATTCCTAGCCGGATATCAACTTCTGCACTCCCGGTGGGATCGGGGAGCCGGAGGTCTCATCATGCACTAGATGTGTATGAAGACACGAGGCACAACACTTGGGGCACTTCAATGTCGTGAGCTGGAGTTGTTTCATGATGAAGATGATGAAGATCAAGAAGGAGCAAGGGGTAACCTGCGAGGAGCTTCGCGACCTTGAGGCCGGCTACGAGTATGACTACATCAACCACGTTCCCCGCGGAATGTTAACCGCGTACGGTCTACAAGGGTATGTATTCTCTACGCATCGGCCGTTACTGCATTACTACATAGATAGATCCTAGGCTAGTTTCTGGGGTTCTATCGTAGGAAATTTTTTGTTTTCCGCGCCGTTCCCCAACAGTGGTATCAGAGCCGATCTATGCGTAGGAGTGCTGTACGGCCAGTACGCACAAGTATTGTGCGGGCATTGATCCCTTAGTTGTTACCCTCTAACGTGTACTTGTTTATATCACGGTATTGTTTGATGAAGCGGCCCGGACCGACCTTATGCGTATTTGTACGCGAGACTGGTTCCACGCTCAACATACGGCTTGTACCGTATATGTGGCTAGCGGGTGTCTGTCTCTCATTCGATAGTTGATATAGCATTTACAACGGAGGGCCCCGAAAGGGGTGTAGTAGAGACAACTGTCGGATCCATGTTGTGGTTGGAAAGTTCGTAGTTTAGAAACGGTTCTAGTGCAAAACCCTAACAACCACATAAAACTTGCAATAGATAAAGTAGAGGCGTCTAACTTTATTTTGCAGGGGCATGTGATTATGATATGGCATTGGTCGTTACGAAGGTAAAGTAGTTTACTTTTCTGTTACTAAGTAGTATAGTAATAGTCATCGTTCTGATGGACGACCTGGTGGCAGCATCGTGGACTTGGCGTCAAACCAAGGGCATGATGGAGATCATGCCGGAGCGCTCGATGGAGATCAAGGTGCAAGAAGAAAGACCATATCATATCACATTATACATGTGATGTTGATACCAGTTTTTATCATCTTATTGTGTGCTAGTATTTAGATACTCAACGGTAGCAAATAAGATAATCCCTATTCAATTCCAATGTTCCGTGTTCCCCTTGTGTGTGCACCACCAAGAAAGTTCTTCGATATGAGGCGATCCAGGGTTACAAGCCTGGGTGTCAGACATATCTACGTTCGCATACAGTGGGTGTAAGCCATGTTGCACAGCGAATACACACACGTTAGATTTGGCGAGCCTAGCACGGTAGAGAAGCGTGGCCTCGGAACACAAGAGATCGAAAGATCGAGCATGAGTCACATGGATGATGTGATTGACATTAGTGAATGTCTACCTTTGATACTGCACTGATGGCCGTGACGATCGGGGGAGGTGTAGAGGATAGGGATCATGCGATCACTAAAATCGTCCAGGGGATGACCGTTTTAGTGGAGACCAATTATACATTGATCTCTTATTATAAACTTAGTCTAGATGTCTGTTTGCAAATATCTTAGTAGACCTTAGCCTATCCCATTGAGGTCCTTTGCGACCATGGGAATATATTGCTTAATTTGGAACTTAGCAAAAGGGTCCAACTTCATAGATTAATACCCACGCCTGAGGGATATCCTTGTAAAAGGTGATCTTCTCTTCTTGATACAATAACCATTAGGAGATAATTCGATGACTCCGGAATGTTTGTGTTTTCTCCATAATCATCCAATAAGCCATTCTCCATACGATGGAGAGTTGGGCTACATTTTGTATTCTACAGAATAAGGCACATAGTGTATGAGCCGTTGGATGGGTTTTCCTCCATCATGGATGAAAAAGAGATTGTTTGCAAAAACACTTAGCGATCTTGCATTAGAGTTGAGAAATCTTAGAAGGGCTTGATTGCAAATGGAGTCTTGGATGAAAAGGTATATGTTAGATATACAAATTATAAATGTGGTTCTTGCAAAACTCGTTGCAAATTGCAAAGTATTTGATACTTCTCCCGTTTTGTGAAAACAGGATGATCTGCTTGAGAATTGCCGGTTTTGAGGCAACGTGACTTGATGACGGCAAGCAAATCGGTTGATGGCCGACATCACCTCTTCCCTCAAAGTTTATCATTTGGATTAGTGGACTTGAATGTAAATTTGTAATCTTTGTATGTGTGTCTTGCTTTTGGCGAGACGATTATTCATATGAACAAGTTACAAACCAGTTTGTACTATTCTTATGAACAATACCTTATGGTCACATTACGATTACAAATAAGTTATTCTCATCACTATGATGATAATAGTTTAAACATTTATAAAAGATTAGAATGCTAAAAGATATCCAAAGCTTAAATAATGAAAAGACACTACAGTTTAAGTCATTTTGGTTATTGCAGGTTCTTTATGAAAGATTGTGGTCCTAGATGCTTAATCTAGAGACTTTGCAAAACCATGCGTCTTGGGCAGAATGACTAAAACTCCACATCTGGTAAAACGGTGATATGCGCAGAAATGTTGAAACTTATACATAATGATGTATCGTATTTTCAACAAGTAGTGGAAATCATTTATTGTGGACTTAAGTGAATAAGTGTATTTACTTAATGAAACATGAAGTTTGAATTGATTAGAATTGTTCAAATGAGTTCATAACTAAATGGGATATTGAATTAACAAGTCTTTTCTGTTGGGTCCGCAGCATAGAAAACAAAAAAATTCCTACGGTGTGAACTACACGCCAAGATCTATCTACTAGGTACAAAGCAACGGCTGGACATACATCCAACGAGAACTTACCCTCGCAGACAACGAGCTTTGTTAATGAGTAGGAACTCGTGGTTGATGTAGTCGCACACTTGCCGATCTCAAGATCGCGATGAAGTCCAGCAGGTCCGGCTCCAGCACGTCCATCAGATCCAGCTCCAGCACCACCAAGTCTAGTACCGCAAAGCAGCGGTGCATCCGTGATTGCACACACGTCCGGTACCCCGACAACCTCCGTCCCTCGCTCCAGCAAAGCAGCGGAAGCAGCAACTCCTTTCCAGATAAAGCCACTGGGAACATGTATCTCGCTAATTGGAGACCATGGGGAAATAATAAACTAGAGGGGGAGAGAGATCCTTCACAAGGAGGTGTGAGTGAGAAGTGAGGAGGGGGTGGCCTTTTATAGGAGGAGGGGGGTGCCCCTCCTTCATGGCCGGCGCATGGAGCGGGTGACCCTTCACCTCCTCCATTCATGTGGTGGTAACCCCTCCACATTAAAATGCCCCTTCACATTCTCTTTTAAAGTCTCCACTTTAAATGCATTAAATTTCTCCAAATTTAATGCTCTCTCATTTAATAAAACTCTTTTATTATTTTTATTCAGAATTTTGTTAATTACTTTAATTAACAAACATTCACATAAAACCCCCTGCAACATTTCAATATTACATGCAGAACCAATTTTAGCAATTTCACCCGAAACAGTTTTGGTGTCTATTGAAATAATTCCAGCTTTTCTTAAATCTTTATCTGAAACATATTTGTTCCAAATGGTGTCGGTATCCCTTAAGTGTGTCACCCTACATTTCGAGAATAATGCAGACATGATCGAGAACCCTCTGCGATCAATAATCAGCAGCGGGACCTAGAGATCCATACTGACTCCTACACATTCAACGATGACTTCTGTGATCGTGAGAACCTTTAACGCTAGTAACTAAATCCCTTTGTCCTGTGATATATTACATGTCCGAGATTCGATCATCGGTATCTCAATACCTAGTTTGATCTCGTTACCGACATGCACTCTTTTCTTGTTCCCTTGATATAACATTCTAGTGATCACATCACTTGCTTGCAAGCTATTTCAATGTGATATCACCATGAGGGCCCAGAGTATATCTATCCATCATCGGGATGGACAAATCCCACTCTTGATCCATGAGCCTCAACATAACACCTTCGTATCATGGAACCCACCTTTATAGTCACCCTGTTACGGTGTGACGTTTGATGTTATCAAGATGCTCTTCCGGTGTTAGGAATTAACATGATCTCATGGTCTAAGGATAAAGATTACTTCGTATGATGTTATAGCAATATAAACATAATGACTTTGATCGTAATGCTATACTTTGGATGAATGTTCATCACATCATTCCACCAATGGCGTGACCTTGTTATTAACAACATCCAATGTCCATGATCAGGAAACCTTGATCATCTTGTTAATCAACAAGCTAGTCTATAAGAGAGGCATAACTAGGAACCCTTTTTGTTTATTAAACACACATGTATTGATGTTTCCGATCAATACAATTCTAGCATGTAAAATAAACATTTATCATAAACATGGAATAAGATAATAACCACTTTATTATTGCCTCTCGGGCATATTCCCTTCAGTCTCCCACTTGCACTAGAGTCAATAATCTAGTTTGAAAAACTTTGTGTATTGAACACCTATAGCTTTCTGGTGTTGCATATATGCTATTGCTAGTGGTTAACATAATCTCTGGATCTGACAGTTTCAGGTCCGTGTGTATTTGCATGTCTCTGCGTCTCTACGCATCACTCATTCTCAAATGAGATGGCATTGTATAGATTTGGTCCTTTGGTGAGACCTTTAGTTCGTTCGGCTCAAAATATGTTGATATTATTGTCACACAATATATCTTCATAGTATTAGCCCACTTTGAACCACACCTAGTTTGATAACAAACTACTTAACACAAATGCCCTCCTTTGCTGCTACTATAGTAGTCATATACTTAGCCTTTTGTTGTAGTATCCGTCACAATGTCTCAACTTTGGAACTCATCCAAATCCATCATGGAACATCCTTTCCATTACATTGTGCCACCCATAGTCTAAATTGAGATAAATTTAATTTGTATCTTGTGACAAAACTAGTATCAATGTAACACTTTACAATGAACTACCTTTAACTATTTGTCACTTATACATTATATATTCTTAGTTCTTCCAAAGCTCATAAGAATATCTTTACTATTTTCCAATGATCATCTTATGAATCATTCTGGTATATGCTCATAACATTTAGAGCATAGGACATTCTGGATATATACATATCATGGTATAATCGATCAAAATCTTCATGTGATTTTACTAACCAAGTGTTGAAACACTTGAATTTTGATACAATCCTTTCCATGCAGCAAGAGCCTTTCTTGTTGTTTCCATATTGAACCCTTTCAATATCTCATATATGTATGTCTGGCACAACCATATTAGCGCCTTAATCTATCCATATAGATATTGATGCCTAATATTCCGCGTTTGCCCAAGTCTTTCATCGAAATCTTATTTTAATGAAATTCTTAACTTGTGTCAATACAAGATACATCATTTCCAATCAACAATATGTCCTCTACATAATATATTAGAAATATGTCTCAGCGCTCCCACTTAATTTCTTGCAAATGCAAGCATCTTCATCATATCCAATGAATTTAAACTCTTTTAACAGTTTCATCATGGTGAAGATTCCAACTCCGCTATGCTTACTTCAACTATTGAAGTTTACATGCCCTTTTATCACCCTTTGAATTAACAAAACCCTTTGGACCATGTCATGTACATGTCCTAGGTTATCGTTCTATTAGAAGAACCTTGTTTTGTTTATTCAACTACCATATACCAAATTATATGTAGTGGTTGCTACATTAATCCGTCAAGACTATATATCGCTATGAAAGATCAAATCTTGTCATAGTCAACTCCTTGAACATTGTCGTAAACTTATTTCCGACATGTCGACTATTTCATAGATGCTAAACATCCATGTCTTATTTCTTTATAGATCCAAACACGCCCGATAGGCATCACGCCTTTCCGGAGGGTCTTCCAAGTTCAGAAACTTGTTTTCTCGTGTATGGATACTATCACGGATTCTATGACTTCTAGTCATTTTATGGAGTCAGGGCCCATCATTGCTTCTTTGCATGTAGTCGGTTCATCATTGTCAAAACAATAATGACTTGCTTATCAAATCTTCCTATTTGATTCTTATCGACCCACACGGTTCTATAGGAACTCTAATCTCCGAGATCACACCTTTTGTAATCACGAGAGCCATGAGCATTGTGGCATACGGGACACTTTCCTGGCGCGCTACTTAGCACATATAACTAAGATTCAACAACCTTATCAAAGTTCTATTGTCCTCCCACTTAACTTTTCACGAAAAATTTCTTCTCTAGAAACTTGACGTTCCAAGTAACAAACTCTTTTGTCCTTGGTGTTATGGAGAAATTCCCAAAAAATTCTTTGGGATAACCTACAAAGACGTGCTTATCTGACTTTGGTTGTAAACATTTTACTTATGCATAGCATACCAAAATTTAATAAAAGACAATTCGGGTTTTATCCCAAACCATAACTCATATGTTGTCATTTCAATGGATCACGATGGTGCTCTTTTCAGTGTAAAAGCGGTAGTCTCTAAAGCTTCAATCCTTAAAACATAATGGTAGTTTTATAAATGACACCCTTGATCTTACCATGTCAAACATGGTTTGATTTTATCTCTCAAATATGCCATACTCCTATGGTTTATCGGGAAACACAAATCATGGAACAATTCCTCAAGTCTTAGGTGTTTTTGCTAAACATGTAACTCAAATATCTTCCTTTATGATCGAATCGTAAACTCTTTATTTTCTTGTTACAATGATTTTCCACTTCATCTTGAAAGTCTTTGAACAATTTTCAAATGTTTCATACTTCTTCCTTGTTAAGTAAATATACAGATATATTCACTCAAATTTTCGGAGAAAGCATATGAAGCAAAAAGATCCATCGCATATGGCTACACATAATGTACTATGCACATCAGCATGCACAATTTCTAATAAGCTAGTCATCCGTTCCTCTCTGTCCTATGGACGGAGTTTCAATTATCTCGAGGAAAGTCTCACATGCGTCAATTGATCAAAATCAAAGACTCCAAAAATCCATCAACATGGAGTTTCTTCATGTTTTCTTTCAAATATAATTTAAACAGCGATGTCACTTCATAAGTGATCTTTCAAATATTTGTCTTGCGACATTTTAGCAAAAGTGTTTATGAATGTGATTTCTCCAACTAGACTTGTAAAAGTTTATCCATCCTTTATGGAATACGGTAATTATTTGAACAGCCATTATTCTCATGATACTGGAACAAAATAACAATTATTTAAACAAATCTTGAAGGCTTGGTTTGATGACAATGAAAAACACAATAACACTTTATTTGTTTTCGATGAACATCATCACTCATTCTCTTGCTGGTTACTTAGGCCATTGTAGTTCATGAATTGTGTTGTCCTGTATGACACTTCATACCAACCAATTCGGTATCCAATACCGGTATCCAATACCTAAGAACCACATTGTTTAACAAGCAAGGAATATAGCCATAACATGTATATCTTCTATATACCTAAGTTGGACATCTCCAACCTTTTATTTTCTGCCAAATATTTTATAGATTCTCTTTCAGCAATTCCTTTTTCTTTTAAAAGAATCTATCAACATCAATACTGGTGTAATTCACATGACACACAGTACAAAGCGTATATAGTCAAATACTAATACCTTTGTACTTGCACTTTGAAGTGGATCACCATCATCAAATGTTTGGCATTCTTTCAAAAATCCATTCTTTAGTAATCTATTAGTGTAGTAAACATTTTACTTACATCTTCTATTCATCCTTATCATGACAACTTTCATGATCAAGCTACTATAGCTTATAAGGAAGAATCACGAGTATAATATCAGTTCCCAAAACCTTTTTGGTAGATTCGGATGCCTAGCATCTCCATCCTTCACAAATTCTCATACAATATGAGAACATGTATTTTGCTAAATTATACTCTTTCATAATGCAACCAAAAACATTGTTTCAGATATCACAATATCTTTCACACATGATGGTTTCTGAAACAATTTCCAGCTCCAATATAATCTTGATATTAAAACAACTTTTTGAATATCAATAATCATGGAGGCAAACATGATACTTTAGATACTAACATTGGAATTCTTACTCTTGATTTAATACTACTTATTAAACTTCATGGAGTAAATAGAGTTTGCTGAAAGTTTGCAATAGGACTTATAAACTTTAAATTGACATTCGAAACAATACGATACCAGTTCGTAAAGTAAATATCCAGAATTCTATAGTTCTATTATCTCAAATAAAAACTAAGCATAAGGTAGAAAACGAATGCCAATGACTACAACAAACTATGCAAATTCACTTTGATTTAATTTATGACCAATTTGGTTCGCCTAATCCAAATTAGAAATGAACTCCCACTCAAAAACGACATCCCTCATGCCTTTTTGGTGATTACATGAACCAAATCCACTACACCAAGTCCGATCATCACGTGAGTTGATGTAGCTTCAAAGGCGAGCATCTATATGGGCATCATATCAACTATATGACTCATGCTTAACCTTTCGGTCCGTGTTCCGAGGCCATGTCTGTACATGCTAGGCTCGCCAAGTAAGAACCTTAGTACCCGCATGTGTAAAACTGTCTTACACCCGTTTGTATGAAATCGTAGAGTCGAGTACACCCGATCATCACGTGATGTCTCGAAATACGATCCACAAAATGGTGCATACTTAAGGAAGAACACATTTTATCTTGATATCTAAAAGAGGGATCATCTTACAATGCTACAAAAAGCGCCAACTAGCAGTATAAGATGCTAACATCTAATGTGTAAGGTGAGATGATATGGTCCATGCATTTGATCTCTATCACTTGCATCGTGGTATGATCTCTATCATTCCTTTGTGTGTAAGGCCAAGGTCTATGGAACTTACACGTTGAGTGTGTTGTAAGAGTATCTATCATACATCTACTTACAACAATACCATATCAATACACTAGCCCAGCAACGATCTAAACTAGACGCCTCTAATTTATCAATTGCAAGTTTTACGTGGCTTAGGGCTTTCGGAGATAGAATTGTTCTTACCTACGAACATGAACCACAACGAGGATAACTAAGTTATTAGCAACTCGTTGTAAATCATATATTGACTATAGTAGGAGAGACAGATACCCGCCAACGACTTATGCAAAAAAAGTTGCATGTTAGTCGTAGAACCGGTCTCATGTACGATGACATGTAAGGTTGGTCCGGGCCGCTTCATCCCACTATGCCACCAATATCCAAAATACATAGAAGATGCAATAACATGATCATCATCGCCCACATATCAACATATGTGTACTACCCGTGCTAAGCACCTACGCATAGATCAGACTCTGATACCACTGTTGGGTCCGCAGCATAGAAAACAAAAAATTTCCTACGGTGTGAACTACACGCCAAGATCTATCTACTAGGTACAAAGCAACGGCTGGACATACATCCAATGAGAACTTACCCTCGTAGACAACGAGCTTTGTTAACGAGTAGGAACTCGTGGTTGATGTAGTCATACACTTGCCGATCTCAAGATCGTGATGAAGTCCAGCAGGTCCGGCTCCAGCACGTCCATCAGATCCAGCTCCAGCACCACCAAGTCCAGCACCGCAAAGCAGCAGTGCATCCGTGATCGCACACACGTCCGGTACCCTGACAACCTCCGTCCCTCGCTCCAGAAAAGCAGCGGAAGCAGCAACTCCTTTCCAGATAAAGCCACTGGGAACATGTATCTCGCTAATCCGAGACCATGGGGAAATAATACTAGAGGGGGAGAGAGATCCTTCACAAGGAGGTGTGAGTGAGAAGTTAGGAGGGGGTGGCCTTTTATAGGAGGAGGGGGGTTCCCCTCCTTCATGGCCGGCGCATGGAGGGGGTGACCCTTCACCTCCTCCATTCATGTGGTGGTAACCCCTCCACATTAAAATGCCCCTTCAAATTCTCTTTTAAAGTCTCCACTTTAAATGCATTAAATTTCTCCAAATTTAATGCTCTCTCATTTAATAAAACTCTTTTATTATTTTTATTCATAATTTTTTTAATTACTTTAATTAACAAACATTCACATAAAACCCCCTGCAACATTTCAATATTACATGCAGAACCAATTTTAGCAATTTCACCCGAAACAGTTTTGGTGTCTATTGATATAATTCCAGCGCTTTATTAAATCTTTATCTGAAACATATTTGCTCTAAATGGTGTCGGTATCCCTTAAGTGTGTCACCCTACGGTTCGCGAATAATGCAGACATGATCGAGACCCCTCTCCGATCAATAATCAGCAGCGGGACCTGGAGATCCATACTGACTCCTACACATTCAACGATGACTTCTGTGATCGTGAGAACCTTTAACGCTAGTAACTAAATCCCTTTGTCCCGCGATATATTACATTCCCGAGATTCGATCATCGGTATCTCCATACCTAGTTTGATATCGTTACCGACATGCACTCTTTTCTTGTTCCCGTGATATAACATTCTAGTGATCACATCACTTGCTTGCAAGCTATTTCAATGTGATATCACCGAGAGGGCCCAAAGTATATCTATCCGTCATCGGGATGGACAAATCCCACTCTTGATCCATGAGACTCAACATAACACCTTCGTAGCACTGAACCCACCTTTATAGTCACCCTGTTACGGTGTGACGTTTGATGTTATCAGGATACTCTTCCGGTGTTAGCAATTAACATGATCTCATGGTCTAAGGATAACGATTACTTCGTATGATGTTATAGCAATATAAACATAATGACTTTGATCGTAATGCTATACTTCGGATGAATGTTCATCACATCATTCCACCAATGGTGTGACCTTGTTATTAACAACATCCAATGTCCATGATCAGGAAACCTTGATCATCTTGTTAATCAACAAGATAGTCTATAAGAGAGGCATAACTAGGAACCCTTTTGGTTTATTAAACACACATGTATTGATGTTTCCGATCAATACAATTCTAGCATGTAAAATAAACATTTATCATAAACATGGAATAAGATAATAACCACTTTATTATTGCCTCTCGGGAATATTCCCTTCATTTTCAATTTGATCGACATGACTAAAGTATTCAGTTAAGTTTAGCATAAAAGGAACTTGTGAAAGATGTTTCAGCAATTATGATAATTGGACGAATTCAAACTATGTTGAAATGTCTAAACATCATAATCATTATGTATTAGATGCATATGGCATAATATTATCTCTTATCGGGGTTATAGTTGTCGCTTAGAGTTAGAGATTAAAATAAGCAAACACTCATTTGAAATACAATGGAACATCCAAAAGATTCGTGGAAACAACACCATAAGTGTTATGGTACGTTCGAGTTTCTGGAGATTTCGACAAGTTGAAATCGTGGCAAATAAATAAGTCTTTGTAAAGCATTCTTAGGAAGCTATAATTGCATCTTCCACAAGGGACAAACCTGCTGTTGTCCTAAGTTGATGTGTCTTGATGAAGATACAGGTGGAAGAAAGTAAAAGATCAAAACAAGGTATTTGACCTTGCCTCTGAATTGTTGAGTGGTGCAGCGGAATTTCTTTCGTGAATCCAAACTCTGCAAATAGAGGAGAAACCAGTGATAATGATCATAAAGTTTCAGTGAATACTTTTACTAAAGAAAGTAGGATTCAACTATATATTCTACAAGTTTGTGGAATTATATTATTGATTCACTTGTCATGTTTTGAACAAGACATACCTATAAATTACAAAGAAGCGTGATGGACCTGAGTGCGAGAAATGACTAGGAGTCATAAAATCCTATATTAAGTTACATTTGAGATTGCAAAGTAACATGTTACTTGATCTTATTAAAGTAAAGAAGTTTACTTGATATTTCTGAATGACTGCAAAGTCATAAGAATGAAATGAAACTTAATAAATGACAAAAGCTTGATTTGTCACAAGTTTGGACAAATTCAAGGAGTTGACTACAACAGTAGTGATGCTTAAGTCTTTTGGATTTACACTAGAAATATATGGATATTGAAGTCTCGTAATTGGAATTCTCAAATTGATGATGATCAAAGAATTTTGGAATGTCCAAGATTATTGAGAGGACCGAGTTTTGAGTGGGAGCAAATCAGCTTGGCTAATTCATAATATGTAACTGACATATTTTGAGTGGGAGCTAAGTGAAACCCCTAGATCTCAAACATGAATGTCATATTTGAGTGGGAGCTAAGTGAAATCCCTGGATCTCAAACATGAATGTCATATTTGAGTGGGAGCGTGAAATCATTCTAGGATATATGGACGACATATGTGAATGATGTGATTGGTGTTAATAACATTTAAGTTAGATAAGTAAGGATGAAGTTGAAGTTATTAAACAAAGAGATCTATCAGAATAGATTGATGAGTTTAATAAACACTAAATGTAGAATGCTTCCTGGACTTGATTCTGAAAGATGTTCGGAATATCCTACGCAAGATTCTGAAGTAGCTCAAAATGAAACAAGGTAAGAAAGTAGTTCTTACTGTATACAACATTGAATATTGTAACTATTGTTGAAAGAAAGAGATGCGTTGCATCTCCTATGCCTCAGTCATAGGTTCTTCCATAAAACCATGTTGTATACTCAACATAAAGTGACCCGAGGATCTGGTTGGTAAGACAAAGTCTTAACTGTAAGAACATGTCTTTAAGTGATTAATGAGTTGATCACTGAACCAGAATTAAGTTTGTACTTAAGTAGGAAGAAGCAATGTAAGTGGCATAGTTGCATTTCATGCACTAGGATCTACATAGATATAGAAGTATAAAGGCTACATCTAATGTGCTGTATAATGTTATGGCGGGGCTAGTTCGCTTTTAACGTAGAATGATGTGTCCCAGGGCCCAGTGCCCATGAGAAAGCCCTCGAGGTTGATCTAACGTCACTGTAAGCTCTTGGAATCCGGCCTCGTTCTGCTACAATGACTATAGTATATACACAAAGGATAGCAAAGTGTGTTTCGAAGTTTAGATGACAAGAGTGAAAAACGACCGTCATCATAAACCCTAGAAACAAAAGTCTCACTTTGTTTCCAAACAAATACTTCGACCCATTATAAGATAATGGAGTGAATGCCAGATTAGGAAGACATCAACGATTTGCAAAAGACATAATGATCTGGTAAAACAGAACATGGACATGACGTTTCCCTTGAGCATGCATGATCTGTAAACGCATATGGTATATGGTTTATATGAGTAAAATGCGAACTGGATTATTTGTACTCTAGTGCAAGTGGGAGACTGAAGGAGATATGCCCTAGAGGCAAATAAGAAATAGGTTTTTCTTATCATATCTTAATTAGTTTATAATAGTTTCATATTATGCTATAACTATGCCAAGTAGAAACATTGGTACAGGTGTGGTATGAAACAACAAAGTCCCTAGTATCCTCTATTCATACTAGTTCGTTGGTCATTAAGATGATCTAGGTTTCAAGATCATGGGCATTTATGCCGACTGACAACGAGATCATATCATTGGAGAATGATGTGGTTGGACATTCCTCGAAGGATTGCAACACGATCAAGTCATCTAGTTCATTGTTGCAACATCTATATCTAGACTCCTTCTCCTTAGACCGTGAGCTCATATTACTCACTGTTTCCCTAGGCTGCTTAGACTGCATCAATCGTCATCTGGTAATACGGTGGCCATAAAGGTGTATGTTGGGTATTCCGAAGGAATAGTAGATGACATGTGACTGCAAGAACGGTATTTGTTCACCCACATGACGGGTAAAGATACATACGGACGGCTTGGTGAGATTACATCCATAAATGTTGCAACATGTGACTAGGTCACGGGGATGTAATATCACGGTAACAAGAAAACATAACTTGTTGTGAACGAGATTAAACAAAGGTATGGGATACCAATGATCAGATCTCGGACAAGTTGTATCGAGAAACAAAAGGAAGAGGATGCTACATATAGACGGTTCAAACGACATTGTCATCAGGAATGCATAGGGGTCACATGGATATCCCTGGTCCCTCTGTTGATCATTGATACAGATCATGTCTAGAGCATTCCCGAGCCGTGAGAGGATACACTTAAGGGTACGATGAGAGCGATCATTCGTAAGATGGAATCATAGTAGAGAAAGAGAAAGCCGGAATCGTTCCGCAAAGAGATCCGAAGTTGTTCGGAGAAAGAATAAAGGACCGGAATCATTCCGGGAAAGATCCCAAGTCATTCGGAGGAAATCGAAAGGGAACCGAAAGGTGTTTCGGGTCAAGATAGATTTTGTAATATGTATTTACATATTAATTAGTGTAATTAATATTAAATATAATATTAAAATCTAATTTGAAGAGTTATTCCACTAATGGGCCAAACTTCCTAGGGAAATAGGGCCCATGAGGGAAAACCGGAGGAGGGAAGGGCCAAGGGCCAAGGGGCCAAGGCCCAGGCGCCTTGAGGGGGCCCACCCGGCCAGCCTAGGGCTATGCGCGGTTTGGGGCCCACCCCAGGCTGGCTGGCCCATTAAGGCCCATGCGCCTCCCCCCTCTCCCTTGAATAGTCCCACATGGGAAACCCAAAGGGGAGGGCACACCCCCTCCCCCTATATAAAGGGGTGCCCATGGGTGGGATTAAACACACCAATATTTGGAGAAGTCCTTTGGTTGAATTTATCCTTCTCTCTCTCTCTCTACCTTGTGACCATGTCCACAAGTCTGGGCTGTGTGACCAAGGCACACCTGCAGTACGCCGTTGCGCTGCAGGGATTCCTAGACGGATATCAACTTCCGCACTCCCGGCGGGATCGAGGAGCCAGAGGTCTCATCATGCATCGGATGTGTACGAAGACACGAGGCGCAACACTTGGGGCGCTTGAATGTCGTGAGCCAGAGTTGTTGCACCATGAAGATGATGAAGATCAAGAAGGAGCAAGGGGTGACCTGCGAGGAGCTTCGCGACCTTGAGGTCGGCTACGAGTACGACTACATCAACCACGTTCCCCGTGGAACGTTAACCGCGTACGGTCTACAAGGGTATGTATTCTCTACGCATCGGCCGTTATTGCATTACTACATAGATAGATCCTAGGCTAGTTTTTGGGGTTCCGTCGTAGGATTTTTTTTGTTTTCCGCGCCGTTCCCCAACATGAATGCCATGGCTAGAGAGTTCTCCGCTCTGATGACAGCGCACACGGATCATTGCCGGCAATAGCAATCCCTACCTAGGCTAGAAAGAACAACAATAACAAGTGGAAGACTCCGCCTGAAGAAAAGCAAACAGCCGACATGGTCGTCGCAACATTCACTGGCAGAGGTGGAGGCGGACAACGTGGACATGGCCGGGGGGCTAGGCGTGGTCAGGAGAGGAGTGATTCTACACCCTCAGCACCCCGTGTTCCCCAAACATACGAAGAGTACCATGATATGCCATGTTTCGTCCACCTCGACACAAATGGCAAGGCCACCAACACCAACCGCCAATGCAACTTTGGCAATGACCTCAAGGAAGACCTTGAGTCTGGATACAAGCAAAGTCGTAAGAATATACCCCGAGGAAAGGGCAAAGGGAAGAAGAAGGAGGAGGAATCCAAGGAATCAAGCGACATGGACGAAGACGTGGAACCCAAGTCCACCGACAAGAGTGATGGTAAGGGCAAGAACCCCTTCGAGAAGAAGGCTCCGTGTTACCATACCTTCCTTGGTACCCCCACCGTCTGGGCCAGAAAACCACCTGAGGATACTGATGGCTACACTCCTTCCAGTTCCCCACTACGTCAGTTGGTCGGAGATTCCAATTACTTGGGATAGGAAGGATCACAAAGACCTTATCCCAACAAAGAATTAGTATACCATGGTCATCAACCCTTTGATTGATGACACTGTTGGAGATATGCCCTAGAGGCAATAATAAATGTAGTTATTATTATATATCTTTGTGTTTATGATAAATGTTTACATTCATGCTATAATAGTATTAACAAGGAAACCATTAATACTTGTGTGATTTGTAAACTAAATTTGAAGTCCCTAGTATAGCCTCTATACTTCACTAGCTTGTTGGTTGATTGATGATTGTGGTTTCCCCATCATGAACATTGAGATGTTATCAACAACAAGATCATATCGTTAGGAGAATGATATGGTGGACATACTCCTATAGACAAGCGTAGCATAAAGATCAAGTCATTTCAATAGTTCAATTGCTATATGCTTTCTGATACATAGTAACCTAATTCCTTCGACCATGAGATCATGCATATCACCTTTACTGGATGGATGCTTTGATGTCATCAAACACCACACCGTAACAGGGTGGCTATAAAGGTGGCGTTGAGTGTTCGGAAAGTATTGGTTGAAACACATGGATCAAGAGTGGGATTTGTCCATCCACATGACGGATAGATATTCTCTGGGCCCTCTCGGTGAAATGTCATCCAATTAGCTTGCAAGCATGTGACTGGGTCTGAGGATCACATATCACGGGAGCGAAAAGAGTACTTATCGATGTGAGGATGAACTAGGTATGCGGAGATACCGACGATCATAACCTCGGATAAGTAACATATCGTGAGACAAAGGGAAATTGGTATCGTATGTAAGTGGTTCATTCGATCAAAGTAATCGTAGAAATATGTAGCCATATGAATTTCAGATTCCTCTATTGGTTATTGTTCGAGAAGTGTCTCGATCATGTCCGCATAATTCACGAACCGTAGGGAGACACACTTAAGGATTCACGTTGTTTTGAGTAGTTATGGTATTATGAGAAAGAGACCGAATGTTGTTGGTCTCGGATGGGATCCGGATATCACGAGGAGATCCGGAATGGTCGGAGAATAAGATTCATATAAGGAAAGTCCGTTTGAGTAGCGGAATGATTCCGGTGTTTTCATCGGGAACATTCTAGAAGGTCCCGGAATGTCCGGCACTCCGGAGGGAGGGGTACATGAATGTGTCATTACATATTGGAATGATTGCATCATGTACTAAGTATTCTTGCTGTCCCAAATAAAGGATTTATTTAAATCCTAAATGGAAAAGTCAAGCGGCTTTGAAAGTCAAGCAGCGATTTTGGGAAGTGGGAAAAGAGGAGGAGAGGTGGAGGCCGAGTTGGAGGAGGTTCCTCCCTTGGCGGCCGCACCTCCCTAGGCCGAGTTGGGGAGGAACTCCTCCTTGGCCGGCCAGCCCTCCAACCTATATAAGGAGGCAGGGCTCCCTCCTAGACACACAAGTTTCCTATCCTCTAAACTAAACCCTAGATCTAGACCCGGTTTAGAGCTATTTGGTTTAGAGCCTTCTAATTGGTTTAGAGCCCTCTAATTGGTGTGTCTAATTACTAGACCACTAATAGCCTCTCTCATAAGCTCCACCATACTACTTTGGCTTAAAAGCGAAGCCTGGGATTCCCTCTACCTCCGGTACCACGCCCGTTGTCTTTAGGAATCGCGAGAGAGTGCTACAACCTCCATTTTCTTTGGAACAAGGAGAGGAAGGTCTTCGTCAATCGAACGTGTGACCGATCGGGGCGCTTGAGGCAGCGCCCGGAAGGATCGTCTCGCGATCTTGAGATCGGAAGAAATGCGACTACATCACCCACGAGAATCTGCTCTCGTTAAACACTTTGGAATCTTGAGGGTGAGTTATTCCATCGACTCGTTGCTACAATCTAGTAGATAGATCTTGGCTTGTTTGTTTGTATGCGATAGAAATTTTTGTTTTCCATGCTACGAACCCCTACGATTGGTATCGAGCCGTGTCTATATGTAGATCTGTTGCCGAGTAGAACACAATGGTCATTGTGGGCGTTGATGCTTTTATTGTAGATTGCTTTTTGTGTACTTTGCATCTTGCGGTATGTTGGGATGAAGCGGCCCGGGCTAACCTTACATGACATCGTTCATGAGACTTGCTCCACGCTTGACATGCAACTCGTATTGCATAAGTGGCTTTATTGGTGCCTGTTTCTCCTAGCATAGTAAAGATCCAATTTACAACGGGTAATCAACAATGCTAGTATCAATGTTGTGGTTCTTGTTCGTAGGTTAGAACGACACCTATGGAAAGCCCCAAACCACGTAAAATATGCAAAGAAAGTAGAAGCGTCTAACTTTGTTTTGCAGGGGTGTGCAGTGATGTGATATGGCCATGATTGTGATTATATTTGATGTATGCAATGATCCTTATTGTAAGTTGGCAACGGCGGGAGCCATATGGTTGTCTTTAATTTACATTAAGACCTCGTGTCTATTCAAAATAGTTGTAATAGTTGAAGCTGGTGGGCGACAACCATAAAGAAGCGTCATTGACCTTGATGCTATGCGGTGATGATGGAGATCATGTTCGTGCTTGAAGATGGAGATCGGAAGCACAAAGAAGAAAACCATATCATATCACATATTATGAATTGCATGTGATGTTAATCCTTTATGCATCTTGTATTGCTTAGTAGGCACGGTAGCATTATAAGATGATCCCTCATGCACATAAATTTCAAGTTCTAAAGTGTTCACCCTTAGTATGCACCGTTGCCAAAGCTTTGCTTGAAGCACCACGTGATGATCGGGTGTCTTTGATTCCGGGTGAATACAAGCGTAAGCAAGCCAGATTTGCTTATGCGGTAGCTAAGGTTTGATCTTGACGAGCCTAGCATGTACGGACATGGCCTCGGGAACACGGATGGCGAAAGGTAAAGCATGAATCATATAGTAGATATGATGAACATGATGATTGTTACATCGAAACTATATCAACTCTCGTGATGATCGGTGTTGATGTAGTGGATTTGGTTCGATGTGATCACTAAAACAATGTGAGGATGTTGTTTTGAGTGGGAGTTCACCTAGTTTAATTTCATTAATTAATTTGAACTCAATTTGTCATAAACTTAGTCTAAACTATTGCAAATATGTTGTAGATCAATGGCAGCCCCTACCATCAATTTTAATGCGTTCCTAGAGAAAGAAAAGTTGAAAAACAATGGAAGCAACTTCGGATTGGTTCCGCAATTTGAGGATTGTCCTCACTGGTAATTTGACCTATGTCTTTGGATGCACCGCTAGGTGACCCACTGCGGTGATGCTACCGATGAAGTAAAGAATGTTTACCTCGCTCGGAAGAATCAGTACTCCATAGTTCAGTGTGCTATCTTGTATGGTTTAGAATCGGAGCTTCAGAAAAGGTTTGAAGAGTCAGATCCATATGATATTGTCGAGGATCTCAAATTAATTTTTGAGACTCATGCGGCAATTGAAAGTTATGAAGCTTCTGAAAAGTTCTTTAACTGCAAGATGGAAGAGGGTAGCTCGTCGGTGAGCATGTGCTTAAGATGTGCAGGCATAAAATAAACTTCAAAGTTTGGGTATAGTGATTCCTAATACTTTGGGGGTTTACGCATCCTCAATCACTACCACCAAGTTACAAGAACTTTGTGATGAACTACAACATGCAGAACATGAACAAAGAGTTGCGAACTGTTTGCTATGTTAAAATCTGCGAAGTGGAGATCAAGAAAGAGCACCAAGTGTTGATGGTCAATAAGACCACCAAATTCAAGAAAGGCAAGTCTAAGCAAAGGGACACTTCAAGAAGGGTGGTAAGAAAGTTACCACGCTTGACGAAGAAGACCAAGGCTGGACCTAAGCCAAACGAATGCTTTTTGCAAGGAGAAGGTCCTTTGAGCGGAATTGCCCAAAGGTACTTGGCAGATTTGAAGAACGGCAACATCAAGAAGAAAGGTATATCTGATATACATGTTATTGATGTGTATCTCACTAGTATTCGTAGTAGTGCACAGGTATTTGATCTTGGTTCGGTTGCTCATATTTGTAACTCGAAGCAGAGGCTGCGAAATAAGCGGAAGCTAGTGAAGAACGAGGTGACGATGCGCGTGGGAAGCGGATCAAAGGTTGATGTGATCGCGGTCGCACGCTACCTCTTCATCTACCATCGGGATTAGTTTTATACTTAAATAATTGTTATTTGGTGCTGCGTTAAGCATGAACATTATATCAGGATCTTGTTTATTGAGGCGGTTACTTGTTTAAATCCGAGAATAATGGTTGTTCGATTTATATGAGTAACATGTTTCATGCACATGCACCTTTGATAGATGGTCTATTCATATTGAATCTCGATAGTGGAAATACACATATTAATAACATTGAAGCTAAACGTTTGAAATCAAGCGATAACTCGACCTATATGTGGCACTGTCGTCTTGGTCACATTGGAGTGAAGCGTATGAAGAAACTCCATTCCGATGGACTTCTTGAATCACTTGATTTTGAATCACTTGAAATATGCGAGGCATGTCTGATGGGTAAAATGACTAAGACTCCATTTTCTGGTATGATGGAGCGAGCTACAGACTTATTGGAAATCATACATACCGATGTGTGTGGTCCAATGAGTGTAGCATCGCGCGGTGGTTATCGTTATGTTCTTACCTTCACGGATGACTTGAGTAGATATGGGTATATCTATTTCATGAAACATAAGTCCGAAACTTTCGAGAAGTTTAAGGAGTTTCAAAGTGAGGTAGAGAATCAACGTAACAAGAAGATTAAATTTCTACGTTCTGATCGTGGAGGTGAATATCTAAATTACGAGTTTGGCGAGCATTTGAAGAAATGTGGAATACTTTCAGATTGACACGCCGAACACCACAGCGTAATGGTGTGTCTGAACGTCGTAATCGAACTCTCTTAGATATGGTTCGTTCTATGATGTCTCTTACAGATTTACCACTATCATTTTGGGGTTATGCATTAGAAACAGCCACATTCACTTTAAATAGGGCACCGTCTAAATCCGTTGAAACGACACCGTATGAATTATGGTCTGGGAAGAAACCTAAATTGTCGTTTCTTAAAGTTTGGGGATGCGAAGCCTATGTAAAGAAGTTACAAATGGACAAGCTTGAACCCAAAGCGGAAAAATGCGTCTTCATAGGATACCCGAAGGAAACTATTGGGTATACCTTCTATCATAGATCCGAAGGCAAAATCTTCGTTGCTAAGAATGGATCCTTTCTAGAGAAGGAATTTCTCTCGAAAGAAGTGACTGGAAGGAAAGTAGAACTCGACGAGGTTGTCGAACCTTCTCTCGAAATTGCGAGTAGCGCAGCACCGGAAGAAGTTCCTGTGGTGCCTGCACCAATAAGAGAGGAAGCTAATGATAGTGATCATGAAACTTCGGTTGAAGTTACTACAGAGCCTCGGAGGTCAACAAGAACTCGTACCACTCCAGATTGGTATGATTCCGTTATGAATGTCATGTTGGTGGACAACACGGTTGAACCCGAGACATAGGAGGAAGCGATGAGGAGCCCAGATTCCAATAAATGGCAGGAAGCCATGAAATCCGAGATTGGATCCATGTAAAACCAAGTATGGACTTTGGTGGACTTACGGATGGCAGGAAGGCTGTCGAGAACAAATGGATTTTCAAGAAGAAAACAGATGCTGATGGTAATGTTACTGTCTATAAAGCTCGACTTGTCGCAAAAGGGTTTCGACAAATTCAAGGAGTTGACTACGATGAGACTTTCTCACCGGTAGCGAAGCTAAAGTCTGTAAGGATTATGTTAGCAATCGCTGCATATTATGATTATGAGATATGGCAGATGGATGTCAAAACAGCATTCCTCAATGGAGACATTGATGAAGAGTTGTATATGATACAACCCAAAGGTTTTGTCGATCCTAAAGATGCTAACAAGGTATGCAAACTTCAACGGTCCATCTATGGGTTGAAGCAAGCATCCCGAAGTTGGAATCAACGTTTTGATAAGGTAATCAAAAGTTTTGGTTTTATACAAACTTATGGAGAAGCTTGTATTTACAAGAAAGTGAGTGGGAGCTCTGTAGCATTCTTAATACTATATGTGGATGACATATTGTTGATTGGGAATGATGTAGACCTTCTTAATAGTGTCAAAGAGTATTTGAATAATAGTTTTTCAATGAAGGATCTTGGCGAAGCAGCTTACATATTAGGCATAAAGATTTATAGAGATAGATCGAAACGCCAAATATCATTGTCACAAAGTACATATTTGGACAAAATTCTAAAGAGGTTTGGAATGGAAGATAGCAAGAAAGGGTTCTTGCCCATGTTGCCCAATACAACCTTGAGTAAAACTCAAAGTCCGACATCGGCAGAAGATAGAGAAAGAATGAGTAAGACTCCCTATGCCTCAGCCATAGGATCTCTAATGTATGCCATGCTATGTACTAGACCCGACATTGCATATGCTGTTAGTTTAACTAGCAGATATCAAAGTGATCCAGGAGTGGATCATTGGACAGCGGTCAAAAACATCCTTAAGTACTTGAGAAGAACTAAGGATATGGTTCTTTCTTATGGAGGTGATGAACAGCTCGTTGTTAATGGTTACACCGATGCTAGTTGGAACACCGATCCGGATGATTCTAAATCACAACTGGATCGTATTTATTTTGAATGGTGCAGCAGTTAGCTGGAGGAGTGCAAAGCAAAGCGTTGTGGCGAGATCTTCAACTGAATCGGAATACATGGCTGCTTCGGAGGCTTCACAAGAAGCAATATGGATGAAAGAGTTCATTACAGAGCTGGGTGTGGTTCCAAGTCGCTGGACCCAATGTCTATCTCTTGTGATAACATGGCGCCATAGCCAATGCGCAAGAACCAAGGTCACACAAGAAGTCAAGCATATCAAGCTGCGTTTTCACGCTATTCGAGAACATATCCAGGATGGGGATATAAAGATTTGCAAAGTACACACAGATCTGAATGTGGCGGATCCGTTGACTAAATCTCTCCGAGGGCAAAACATGACCAACACCAAACTGCCATGGGTGTTCGTATATTACCATGTAATCTAGATTGGATGACTCTAGTGCAAGTGGGAGACTGTTGGAGATATGCCCTAGAGGCAATAATAAATGTAGTTATTATTATATATCTTTGTGTTTATGATAAATGTTTACATTCATGCTATAATAGTATTAACAAGGAAACCATTAATACTTGTGTGATTAGTAAACAAAATTTGAAGTCCATATTATAGCCTCTATACTTCAATAGCTTGTTGGTTGATTGATGATTGTGGTTTCCCATCATGAACATTGAGATGTTATCAACAACAAGATCATATCGTTAGGAGAATGATATGGTGGACATACTCCTATAGACAAGCGTAGCATAAAGATCAAGTCATTTCAATAGTTCAATTGTTATATGCTTTCTGATACATAGTAACCTAATTCCTTCGACCATGAGATCATGCATATCACCTTTCTTGGATGGATGCTTTGATGTCATCAAACACCACACCGTAATGGTGGCTATAAAGGTGGCGTTGAGTGTTGGAAAGTATTGGTTGAAACACATGGATCTAGAGTGGGATTTGTCCATCCAAATGACGGATAGATATTCTCTGGGCCCTCTCGGTGAAATTTCATCCAATTAGCTTGGAAGCATGTGACTGGGTCACAAGGATCACATATCACGAACGAGAAAGAGTACTTATCAAGAACGAGGATGAACTAGGTATGCAGATACCGACGATCATAACCTCGGATAAGTAACATATCGTGAGACAAAGGGAAATTGGTATCGTATGTAAGTGGTTCATTCGATCGCAGTAATCGTAGAAATATGTAGAGCCATATGAATTTCCAGATTCCTCTATTGGTTATTGTTCGGAGAAGTGTCTCGATCATGTCCGCATAATTCACGAACCGTAGGGAGACACACTTAAGGATTCGACGTTGTTTTGAGTAGATATGGTATTATGAGAAAGAGACCGAATGTTGTTCGAGTCTCGGATGGGATCCGGATATCACGAGGAGATCCGAATGGTCCGGAGAATAAGATTCATATAAGGAAAGTCCTGTTTGAGTAGCGGAATGATTCCGTGTTTTCATCGGGAACATTCTAGAAGGTCCGGAATGTCCGCACTGGAGGGGAAGGGTACATGAATGTGTCATTACATATTGGAATGATTGCATCATGTACTAAGTATTCTTGCTGTCCCAAATAAAGGATTTATTTAAATCCTAAATTGAAAAGTCAAACGGCTTTGAAAGTCAAACGGCAGTTTTGGGAAGTGGGAAAAGAGGAGGAGAGGTGGAGGCCGAGTTGGAGGAGGGTTCCTCCCTTGGCGCACCTCCCTAGGCCGAGTTGGGAGGAACTCCTCCCTTGGCCGCCAGCCCTCCAACCTATATAAGGAGGCAGGGCTCCCCTCCTAGACACACAAGTTTCCTATCCTCTAAACTAAACCCTAGATCTAGACCCCGGTTTAGAGCTATTTCGGTTTAGAGCCTTCTAATTGGTTTAGAGCCCTCTAATTGGTGTGTCTAATTACTAGACCACTAATAGCCTCTCTCATAAGCTCCACCATACTGCAAGCTTAAGGCGAAGCCTCAGGATTTCCCTCTACCTCCGGTACCACGCCAGTTGTCTTCGAATCGCGAGGAGAGTGCTACAACCTCCATTTGCTGGAACAAGGAGAGGAAGGTCTTCGTCAGTACCGAACGATGTGACCAAGGAGCGCTATGGAACGCTAAGGATCGTCTACGCGATCTTGAGATCGGAAAGAGTACGACTACATCACCCACGAGAATCTTCTCTCGTTAAACACTTTGGAATCTTCGAGGGTGAGTTATTCCATCGACTCGTTGCTACAATCTAGTAGATAGATCTTGGCTTGTTTGTTTGTATGCGATAGAAATTTTTTGTTTTCCATGCTACGAACCCCTACAGGCACATAGTTCACCAAGTGCCTCGTGGATAGTGGAAGCAACATCAACATCATGTACCTAGATACACTACACAAGATGAACTTGACGGAGACCTAGCTAAGGAAGAGCAACACCGTGTTCCGTGGTGTTGTCCCTGGCCGACAAGCAAATTCCCTAGGCTGCATCACCCTTCCGGTCGCTTTTGGCGATGTCAACAATTACTGCCAAGAACGCATGAACTTTGAAGTGGTGCCTTTTGTAACACCCTCAGAATCGGCCCTATGCAAGTTTTAGCGCTTTCCGCCAAACCCGCATAGAAACGATTCAAAGGTGCCCACCAGGCACTTTCGTGCGGGTGGAAAACGAAGTAATATCATTACACAATAGTCCTCGATGGAACCCACAAAACATATATACAACAACGACTCAATGAGTCAAGAATACAGATATACAGTATAAAGATCCAAATCACCTTGAAAACGATACAGCGTCCGAGTACGGACAAGATGCAAATTGAGCTAAGAGCCCTGAAGAATAACCAATGGCGTCCATAACCCTGCCCAGGCCAAGCCGGAAGGGTATCCCTGCTAACGACGTCGATCTCAAACCTGCTTAAACAAAAGGGGTGCCGACAAAGGGCAAAGGAAAAAGAGAGCGGTCGATCGAGGCCAGTACAGCGAGACTAGAATTCGGCGGTCCTCGCCTACATAGGTATGGTGGACTGAAGCGGCAGCGCGGCATGCACTAAACAACCTATAGAGACTCGATACAAATAGAGGCTATCAGAGAGGGGGAAGAGAGACCTATTCGGAACCAACCTGATACTATCACCAAACATACCCATCCTGGTGTTTCCCCCTCGAGACCAAACGAGGAAGTCAACCGAGGAACTCACACCGTTGGCAGTTTTATTTATTCAGTTATCGTTGCAGCAATTACTAGTCAGGTATAGATAGTCATCCTGATGTAATAAGCAGTGGGCACTTTTAGTTAACCATTCCGTTGTAGTTGCAACACTTACTAGTCAGATACACTTAGCATGAGATATCCCAAACCCAGCAGTTGTTGGTACTTTTATTTAGCCATTCCATTGCAGTGAAGCTGATTACTAGTCATATCGGATACAAGTCAAATTATAACAGTAAACTTTAGTTATAGTTGTCTATGATCGAGAACTGTGCTCCAAGTCGTCCATAACCGCGGACACGGCTTCTCGAAAAGATTAAACCCTGCAGGGGTGCACCAAAGTTTCTACACGCACCTACACCCTTGTTGTCAGATCAGGTAGGTACAAGATCACAAAAACTAAAACCAACGGTATGTCGACGGGGTTTCGGACACGACGTTTCCCAGACCCAAAGCAAGCACGGGGGGCCACCCCACTAAGCTACCCGTAACAAAGTCGGCCGGTCTCCGAGACGGACTCAGGGTTTGTGTCGGCAGTAAACGATCGAACCCGAAAGTGTGACTGGGCTTGTCGATACAGCGAAAACGTGTCACGGTCCTAAACAGTACAGGTGCTCCACGCACAATCTTAAATAAAGCAGTAAAGCATGGCATAAGTACAAGATAGTAATAAAGCCCCAAACTACTTTGTGGCCCCCAGTACAATACTTGGAATCAGGTACTAAATCGATGGGGGTGCCCACACACCCCACCTGCGGTTAGCGCGCTCGATCTCGGAACAGGTGTCAAGAACTCGGGGTCCTCACGGACACCGGTGGATTAAAAACCAAATATTGTCTATTACCCACCGGTGCCTCTGCATTTACCTACTTTCAATTTTAGTTATTAAACAATAATTAAAGCCATGATCATCTCCAACATAAGGCATATGGTAGCCTTCCAACCGCTGTGGTACTGGACGACACGCAACAACACTTGAGCAAGCGACTACGACGCGCAAGTCCAACTATCTACCAATCAACAGGTAATAGGATGTGTCCAAGGCAATATAAGGCTGCAAGGGATATCACGGGTACGAAAACTAGAGCATCTCAACACAGATAGCAATAGATCAACATGAGGAAATAAAGACTATAAAAATAAGATAGGTAGAAAGGGGAAGAATGCTCGCCTGAAAACATTGCCGAAGGTTCATCCGAAGATCGGGTCGACACTCGCATCATCTCATCGGCCTAATCCGCGAAGAAGCAAAACACTAAAAGAAACACCGGATGCACTATTTAATACTACGGCAGAAGATCGGGCATGATGCATGCATGATATATGACATGGCAAAGGTGCGATGCAATTAGGTCATATTAAGCGGAACCGAGGTCCCGGCAATTAATTACTAGATTCATGTTGTTTAGATACCCCCGCAATTTAACTGTTGTATTAACAAGGCAAAATATATCACCGGTTCGCTACAAAAATTTAAATGGGACCAATATAAGACTAGATTTGCCCGCATATGGATCCCATATTTAATTTAGGTGAATCGGCATAAGGCCCCCAAACCACACACATGTATACGACATGAATGATTTAATGCAACAAGTAAAATGTCATATATCATAAAAATAGGGGGTTTCGGATAAGAGGGTCACACATGCGGATCGAAGATCTTGGTTCGATGTGGTTCGGGTTCGGCGAGATCGATCTCCAGAGTTTGGTCTTTGGTTCCATAACGAAGGTCATGGCATTCTGGAAGAAAACCTTGGTGCTCCGCATCGAAGACCTTCGGGTTCGGGGCCTCGGACAAATGTCCCGGGTAGTAGATCTTGACGCTTCGAGGGTGGCGGGTTCGAGGGTCTTATGCACTTGTCGAGGTAGAAGTTGGCATTGCCTTGGGCCAGGTAGCACAAGGATACAGGCAACCAGCCCGAGGTGATGTCTCACCAGTACCACTTCGCAACAACACATCAGCTTAGCATCTGATGAAAACGGCTAGCAATACACAAACACGGTGCAATCATGGGCTATTTCCCTTGGACTAGGTATAACCGTGGCAGAGGAAGTCTGACATAGAGGTGGCGGTGCAGAGGTGCCGGGTGGTCAGCAGAGGCAGCCGAGCATGCGAGGCCGAGGGAGGAAGCCGGTGAGGGCGCTCGGGAAGGAAGCAGCTCAGCGGGCGAGGCCGTGACGCAGAGGGGACCCGAGCGACGCTCGCGACAGCGCCATGGGGAGGTGCTGCCAGTGGCAAAGCTCGCAGGAGAGAGGAGCGACGACGGCGAGGTCGCAGACCAGGGGCCGGGCGGCGCTCAACAATCGGGCCCAGGGAGGACGCGACCAGGGAAGGCTCGGTGGAGAGGGACTCGCGGCGGCGGACGACGGAGGTGGTCTTGGCCGGAGGGGTACCATGGATGAGGCGGAAGAGGGTGGTCGAGATCTTGCAGGCGGCGGCATGGATCGAAGGAAGAGGCGCGGGACAGAGGCGACGCCGGATGGGGTTGGGCTCGCAGACGGGGAGCTGCGGGGGTGAGGCCGATGGGGGCGTCGATCTCGTACGGGAGCGGCGAGGAGGGGCCCTGGGCGACGGGGAACTGGGATCTGGCGACAGCGAGGAGCTGGTGGGCGAGAGGGAGGAGAGAGTTGCGGGCGCCGTGGACGGGCGGAGGACGGCCGACGACACGCAGGAGGGAGAGGCCGGGAGGTCGCGGCGGCCACGACCAGAGGACGGGCGGGGCGACCGAGGGCGGCCGGAGACGCAGGTCCCGATGGCGAGGAGGAAGACGCGGGGGAGACGGGCGCGGTAGGTGGGAGGGATCTTGGTCGCGCGGGGATCGATGTGGTGGACCAGGGCGCGGGGACCGGGGTGGTCGGTCGGGGCTGGCTGGGTGAGTGGGCCAGGCGGGGAAGGAGGCGTGCGGGGGTGGCTTCGCGTGGGGGGAAAGCGAGGTGGGAGTTGATGTGGGACCGGGTCAACGCGGCGTTGGCGGCTCGCTTCTCTGGGATCGCGCGCGGGTGGTGGGCGGTTTCGATCGCATGCAGGCGCGTGCGTGTATGTGTGTGTGCTGCCTAGCGGCGGCGGCTGGGGTGGGAATAGGGTAGGTGGGATTCTAGGGTTTGGCTAGGGTTAGGATTAGGGTTTGGTTATAGGGGTGGTAGGTGGCTGTGGGCTGGGCTTTTGGGCTAATGGCTGCCTCCCCCGAATAAAATATTTATGTTTAATATTTTCCTGTTTTATTTATGAGGCCTTTTGTAAATAATTTTAGACAAAACAAAATATTCAGAAAAGACCGAGATTTCGATTTGAAATAGAAAAGGGGATAATTAGAAAACAATATAGGCTTTTAGAAAATAGTTTTAGGCAAACAGATGCATGCTGATGTCATGATGATGCACATAATAAAAACAATAACGATTTTCTAGTAGTGGTTTTTGCGGGGCGCCACAATTCGACACCACTAACAATGGATCTCGCCCTCGAGATCCGCCTCATGGTACCGGAAGGAAGGTCGGCGATCTGCGTCTTCTCACTTCGTGTATATCCTCGCGACACCACTAACAAGAGGTCGTTGTCGTCGTCGAGAGAACACTCCGGGAACAAAAGGTCGAAGGTAGAGGTATCAACAAATAAAGTCACCTCTAGCTTCGATAGAAAGAGGGAACCGATGCATTCTCATCCAATTCAATGTACAAAAGCGAATAGAAGGGGTAGTCGGCATGGGGGCGAATCCATCACGCACCCAAACTATTACTCCGCACAATCAGTAGAAAAGCGTGCAACCATTCTCGGAATCAGACTGAAGATCTCGACAATCGAGGTTCAGAGACAAAGGAGTGATGCAGACTCTGCATCGGATCTGGCGCAGATGATGTCGTCATGTCGGAAAACACCGGAAGGCACGAGAAGGAACAAAGAGAAGTCCACCAGACGAAGGATTCCTCGGATAGCATGAAGACCAGATGTAGCAACACCGTTACCAAAGGAGGAAGCGAAACCCTGAAGGTACGATGGAACCCAACCACGAGAAATCCTGGACTCGAAGAGAGAGAAGAGAGCGGATTCAAAACACGTAGAGGTGAGAGGAGAGCAGCAGAGGGGTAAGGAGTAAAATTAGACCTAATCAGAACTATCCAACCGATTTTGCAAAAATAGTTTTGACACTCTGCTTCGGCCGTTAGCTAGGTTATCCTACAGGCTGGACTTGTGGGGTATCGCAACTGCTGAGCTCTGATACCACTCTGTAACACCCTCAGAATCGGCCCTATGCAAGTTTTAGCGCTTTCCGCCAAACCCGCATAGAAACGATTCAAAGGTGCCCACCAGGCACTTTCGTGCATGTGGAAAACAAAGTAATATCATTACACAATAGTCCTCGATGGAACCCACAAAACATATATACAACAACGACTCAATGAGTCAAGAATACAGATATACAGCATAAAGATCCAAATCACCTTGAAAACGATACAACGTCCGAGTACGGACAAGATGCAAATTGAGCTAAGAGCCCTGAAGAATAACCAATGGCGTCCATAACCCTGCCTAGGCCAAGCCGGAAGGGTATCCCTGCTAACGACGTCGATCTCAAACCTGCTTAAACAAAAGGGGTGCCGACAAAGGGCAAAGGAAAAAGAGAGCGGTCAGTACTGAGGCCAGTACACGGCGAGACTAGAATTCGGCGGTCCTCGCCTACATAGGTATGGTGGACTGAAGCGGCAGCGCGACATGCACTAAACAACCTATAGAGACTCGATACAAATAGCGGCTATCAGAGAGGGGGAAGAAAGACCTATTCGAAACCAACCTGATACTATCACCAAACATACCCATCCTGGTGTTTCCCCCTCGAGACCAAACGAGGAAGTCAACCGAGGAACTCACACCGTTGGCAGTTTTATTTATTCAGTTATCATTGCAGCAATTACTAGTCAGGTATAGATAATCATCCTGATGTAATAAGCAGTGGGCACTTTTAGTTAACCATTCCATTGTAGTTGCAACACTTACTAGTCAGATACATTTAGCATGAGATATCCCAAACCCAGCAGTTGTTGGTACTTTTATTTAGCCATTCCGTTGCAGTGAAGCTGATTACTAGTCATATCGGATACAAGTCAAATTATAACAGTAAACTTTAGTTATAGTTGTCTATGATCGAGAACTGTGCTCCAAGTCGTCCATAACCGCGGACACGGCTTCTCGAAAAGATTTAACCCTGCAGGGGTGCACCAAAGTTTCCACACGCACCTAGGTACAAGATCACAAAAAATACACCCAACGGTATGTCGACGGGTTTCGGACACGACGCTTCCTGCACCCAAAGCAAGCACGGGGCCACCCCACTAAGCTACCCGTAGAATCGGCCGGTCTCGAGACGGACTCGGGGTTTTGTGTCGATGGCTGTAAACGATCGGGAACCCGAAAGTGTGGATGGGCTTGTCGATACAGCGAAAACGTCACGGTCCTAACAGTCTGGTGCTCCACGCACAATCTTAAATAAAGCAAAGCATGGCATAAGTACAGGATAGTAATAAAGCCCCAAACTACTTTGTGGCCCCAGACAATACTTGGAATCAGGTACTAAATCGATGGGGTGCCCACACCCCACCCTGCGGTTAGCGCTTCGATCTCGAACAGTGTCAAGAACTCGGGTCCTACGGACACCGATGAGGTTAAAACCAAATATTGTCTATTACCCACCGGTGCCTCTGCATTTACCTACTTTCAATTTTAGTTATTAAACAATAATTAAAGCCATGATCATCTCCAACATAAGGCATATGGTAGCCTTCCAACCGCTGTGGTACTGGACGACACGCAACAACACTTGAGCAAGCGACTACGACGCGCAAGTCCAACTATCTACCAATCAACAGGTAATAGGATGTGTCCAAGGCAATATAAGGCTGCAAGGGATATCACGGGTACGAAAACTAGAGCATCTCAACACAGATAGCAATAGATCAACATGAGGAAATAAAGACTATAAAAATAAGATAGGTAGAAAGGGGAAGAATGCTCGCCTGAAAACATTGCCGAAGGTTCATCCGAAGATCGGGTCGACACTCGCATCATCTCATCGGCCTAATCCGCGAAGAAGCAAAACACTAAAAGAAACACCGGATGCACTATTTAATACTACGGCAGAAGATCGGGCATGATGCATGCATGATATATGACATGGCAAAGGTGCGATGCAATTAGGTCATATTAAGCAGAACCGAGGTCCCGGCAATTAATTACTAGATTCATGTTGTTTAGATACCCCCGCAATTTAACTGTTGTATTAACAAGGCAAAATATATCACCGGTTTGCTACACAAATATAAATGGGACCAATATAAGACTAGATTTGCCCGCATATGGATCCCATATTTAATTTAGGTGAATCGGCATAAGGCCCCCAAACCACACACATGTATGCGACATGAATGATTTAATGCAACAAGTAAAATGTCATATATCATAAAAATAGGGGGTTTCGGATAAGAGGGTCACACATGCGGATCGAAGATCTTGGTTCGATGTGGTTTGGGTTCGGCGAGATCGATCTCCAGAGTTTGGTCTTTGGTTCCATAACGAAGGTCATGGCATTCCGGAAGAAAACCTTGGTGCTCCGCATCGAAGACCTTCGGGTTCGGGGCCTCGGACAAATGTCCCGGGTAGTAGATCTTGACGCTTCGAGGGTGGCGGGTTCGAGGGTCTTGTGCACTTGTCGAGGTAGAAGTTGGCATTGCCTTGGGCCAGGTAGCACAAGGATACAGGCAACCAGCCCGAGGTGATGTCTCACCAGTACCACTTCGCAACAACACATCAGCTTAGCATCTGATGAAAACGGCTAGCAATACACAAACACGGTGCAAGAATGGGCTATTTCCCTTGGACTAGGTATAACCGTGGCAGAGGAAGTCTGACACAGAGGCGGCGGTGCACAGAGGCCGTCAGGTGGCTGGCAGAGGCAGCCAGGCATGCGAGGCCGAGGGAGGAAGCCGGTGAGGGCGCTCGGGAAGGAAGCAGCTCAGCGGGGGGGGGGGGGAGGGGGGGCGAGACCGTGACGCAGAGGGGACCCGAGCGACGCTCGCGACAGCGCCATGGGGAGGTGCTGCCAGTGGCAGAGCTCGCAGGCGAGAGGAGCGACGACGGCGAGGTCGCAGAGGCGGCGGCGCTTCGACCGGGCCTGTGGAGGACGCGACCAGGGAAGGCTCGGTGGAGAGGGACTCGCGGCGGCGGACGACGGAGGTGGTCTTGGCCGGCGGGGTACCATGGATGAGGCGGAAGAGGGTGGTCGAGATCTTGCAGGCGGCAGCATGGATCGAAGGAAGAGGCACGGGACAGAGGCGACGCCGGATGGGGTTGGGCTCGCAGACGGGGAGCTGCGGGGGTGAGGCCGATGGGGGCGTCGATCTCGTACGGGAGCGGCGAGGAGGGGCCCTGAGCGACGGGGAACTGGTATCTGGCGGCGGCGAGGAGTGGTGGGCGAGAGGGAGGAGAGAGTTGCGGGCGCCGGGGACGGGCGGAGGACGGCCGACGACACGCAGGAGGGGGAGGCCGGGAGGTCGCGGCGGCCACGACCAGAGGACGGGCGGGGCGACCGAGGGCGGCCGGAGACGCAGGTCCCGATGGCGAGGAGGAAGACGCGGGGGAGACGGGCGCGGTAGGTGGGAGGGGATGCGGTCGCGCCGGGATCGAAGTGGTGGACCAGGGCGCGGGGACCGGGGTGGTCGGTCGGGGCTGGCTGGGTGAGTGGGCCAGGCGGGGAAGGAGGCGTGCGGGGGTGGCTTCGCGTGGGGGAAAGCGAGGTGGGAGTTGATGTGGGACCGGGTCAACGCGGCGTTGGCGGCTCGCTTCTCTGGGATCGCGCGCGGGTGGTGGGCGGTTTCGATCATGCGGTAGCGCAGGTATGTGTGTGCTTGAAGCTAGGCTGGGGTGGGAATAGGGTAGGTGGGATTCTAGGGTTTGGCTAGGGTTAGGATTAGGGTTTGGTTATAGGGGTGGTAGGTGGCTGTGGGCTGGGCTTTTGGGCCTAGCCTGCGGCTGCCTCCCCCGAACAAAATATTTATGTTTAATATTTTCCTTTTTTATTTATGAGGCCTTTTGTAAATAATTTTAGACAAAACAAAATATTCGGAAAAGACCGAGATTTCGATTTGAAATAGAAAAGGGGATAATTAGAAAACAATATAGGCTTTTAGAAAATAGTTTTAGGCAAACAGATGCATGCTGATGTCATGATGATGCACATAATAAAAACAATAACGATTTTCTAATAGTGGTTTTTGCGGGGCGCCACACCTTTCAAGAGCGTGTACCACGTCATCTTTGGCCGTGACATCTTCCACTCCTTCCTTGCAAGGGCATGCTTCGTCTAGAACAATCTCAAGATACCCACACTGAATGACATCATCACTGTTGATAGAAGCTTCACCAAGGCATGGGAGTGCGAGCTCAGCGAAGCCGCCTTTGCCGAAGCAATTCTCTACGGTGAGGAGTTCAAGGAGATCCAGAGCCAAGTCGATGCCTCAGAGATGCCGGCTTCGAAGAAGCATATCACTGCCGCCGAACAAGCATTCAAGGCCGCCATCAAGACCAAGCAGGTGGAGCTTGTTGAAGGAGATTTCTCCAAGACCAGCACCATTGGCACAAACCTAGATCCTAAATAGGAAAGCGCGCTCATCGAGTTCCTTTGTAAGAATAGGGACATCTTTGCTTGTCAACCTGCTGACATGAAAGGTGTACCTAGGGAACTTGCCGAGCGCATCTTCAATATTGATCCTAATGCTAAACCGGTGAAACAACCTCTATGATGCTTTGGTGATGAAAGACGAAGGGCTATAGGCAAAGAAATAGCTAGGTTACTTAAGGCTGGCTTTATCCGAGAAGTTATTCACACCCGATGGGTGGTGAATCCTGTACTTGTCCCCAAAAAGGGAACCAATGAATTAAGAATGTGCGTTGATTACATAGAATTGAACAAAGCGTGTCCAAAGGATCCGTTTGCTTTGCCTCGCATGGACCAAGTCATTAACTCGACGGCTGGCTCAGAACTTCTATGTTTTCTCGATGCCTGCTCAGGTTACCACCAAATCCGGATGCGAAAGTCAGACCAGTTGGCCACTTCGTTCACCATACCTTACGACAAGTACTGCTATGTCACGACGTCCTTTGGGCTGAAAAACGCTGGTGCCACTTACCAGCGGATGATGCAACGCTGCCTGCACGAGCAAATAGGTTGCAACTTACACGCTTACATAGATGACATCACGGTAATGTCAAAGAAATCAAACATCTTTATCACCGACTTGCAGGAAACCTTCGATAATCTCCGAAAATACAACATCATGCTTAACCCCAATAAGTGCGTCTTCAGAGTTTCATCCGACAAGCTATTGGGCTTCATTGTTTCGCAGCACGGAATCGAGGTCAACCTGGAGAAAATCAAGGCCATCCTTGACATCAAATGCCCAACGTGCTTGAAGGACATACACAGGCTCACAGGCTGTGTATCAGTAGTAAGACGGTTCATCAGCCGACTTGGAGAGAAGGCTATGCCACTCTACATGTTGCTCAAGAAGGCGGACAAATTCGTATGGACGGATGAAGCTGATGCAACACTTCATCCGTTGAAGAGAATACTTTCCTCCGTGCCAATACTCGCAGCACCAGTATCAAGGGAGCCTATTTTAGTTTACATAGCGGCAACCAACCGTGTAATCAACATTGTCATCATGGTGGAGTGCAAGGAGCCGACGCATGAATACAGAGTTCAATGACCAGTTTACTATGTAAGCAAGGTCTTGACAGAATCCAAGCAGCGTTACCCGCACTACCAGAAGATAGCTTACAAAGTATTCCTTGCTTCACGGAAGCTAAGGCACTACTGCCAGGAGCACCCTATCACAGTAGTGAGCAAAGCTCCACTGTCCGACATCATCAACAAGAACGACGCTACGAGAAGAGTGGCAAAGTGGGGCATTGAACTTTTCGCCTTTGAAATCACCTACAAGAGACGCGACGCTATCAAATCACAGGAATTGGCAGATTGGACAGAACTGCTAGAAGACACTCCTGTGCTAGAGCCAGAATATTGGGTCATGCACTTTGATGGATCAAAGTTACTCAATGGCTCCGGGGCTGGTGTATTACTACAATCACCAACAAGGGAGAAGTTGCAATACGTCCTGCAGATCCACTTCAACGCTACCAACAACATGGCGGAGTATGAGGCCCTCATTCACGGACTATGAGTAGCCAAGGATATTGGCAATAAGCACATAGTTTGCTGTGGAGATTCCGACTTGGTTGCCTAGCAAGTAGCTGGCACCTGGAATGCACGGAACCCTATGATGGCGGCATATCGAGACGAAGTAGACGAGATTGCCAAGTGCTTCGACAACTATGAAGTCAAGTATGTCAAAGGGAGGAGAATGAGGCGGTAGATCTGCTGTCAAAGATTGGATCAGCTCGCCGACCAATTCCTCCAGGCGTTTTCCTAGAGCATTTACGATCCCCATCTGTGAAGGGAGCGGACCCCAACAATCCGGATAGAGTGGACTCATTCGTTAACACAGTAACATTGACCTCTCCGGCTTAGACGAAGCCGTTCATGGACTATCTACAAGACAAAACTTTGCCTACCGACGAAGTCGAAAGCCAGAAATAGTACGAAGAGAAAAAGGCTATGTCATCATTGATGGCCAGCTATACAAAAGAAGTACCATAGGAGTTTTCCTTCAATGCGTCTCCCAGCAGCAAGGTATTAAAATCCTTAGAAAGATACATCTCGGAGATTGCAGACATCACGCTGCTCCCTGATCGTTGGTGGCTAAGGCCTTCTGACAAGGATTCTACTAGTTAACTGCCAAGGCGGACAATGACAAGTTGGTACAGACATGTCTTGGGTGTCAGTTCTATGCAAGACAACCAAGTGTTCCAGCTGAAGAATTGCAAACCATACCAATAACTTGGCTATTTGTAGTCTGGGGGCTAGAAATGGTGGGACCTTTGCAGACAACACCTTGTGGATTTACACACTTGCTAGTAGAAGTGGATAAGTTCACAAAATGGATTGAAGCTAAACCCATTAGAAAGCTTGATGGGGCAACAACCCTAAAAATTTTCCGGGATCTAGTGGTGAGATTTGGTCTCCCACACAGCATCATCATCGACAATGACAGAAATTTGTCTCTCAGAGAAGTTGAGGAGTACTATCATGAAAAAGGCATCCGCCTTGACCTAGCATCTATGTCACATCCACAGTCTAATGGACAAGTTGAACAAGCCAATGGACTAATTCTGCATGGAATTAAGCCACGCTTAGAGGCACCACTACACATAGCAGTTGTAGCCTAGGCGGAGGAATTACCATCTGTATTGTGGAGTTTACGAAGAACACCCAATAGATCCACCGGCTTGACTCCTTTATTTATGGTTTATGGAGCAGAAGCTGTCCTGCCATCCGACATCCTCCACGATGCACCAAGAGTCGCCGCCTATGAGGAGGATGACGCTGAAAAATCTAGATGCTTATCTGTGGACCTACTCGAGGAAGAGCATGTGCTGGCATGCTAGAGATCCGCCATCTACCAGCAGAATCTACGTGGCTACCATAGTCGCCGTGTTAAGCATTGCTCATTTAAAGAAGGGGATCTGGTGCTTAGACTCAAGCAGGAGGAATCACACAAACTATCCCCGCCTTGGGAAGGACCGTTTGTCATAAGCAAAGCATTGCTAAATGGTTCCTATTACCTTGTCGATATTCATGAGTTGAAAGATAGGCCAAAAAATCACAAGCGCAAGTAACATGACTCCGATATTACCCGGAGACAGATCAGCCATGGAACATAGCACAACTACATCCCTTTTACACTTAGCATATTTTATATTATGTAATAAGTTTCTTATATGATCAATGAAATAAAGCATTTGGTTCACTCATATTCTCTAGGTCTTTTACCTCCTTTAGTTGTTCATTTTTGGATCATATAAACCCTTTATGCGCAAGTTTGCATTTGCACTTGTGAAAATTTAGCCTACGGTCGTTAGCTTAACTTTTCTGGTCTACACCTTTTATGAAGTTTTTATGTGGATTCCAGAGTGGTGACTTCTCGACACTCAAAGCCGGCAATTTTTCTCTTAGGTTCTTGATAGTACTATTAAGCATCATCACCTGGGAGCATGGTTCTGTGCTGCGAGTCTTCCGTCTCACGAAAGGTCAAGCATATAAACCAGAATAATGGATAAGCCAACACTTGCTTAAAAAATATATACATGCTGGAAACAGATAAGTAGTAGGAAACTTGAGTACACGTTTTTTCCGCCTTACAAACACATAAGTTTTTTCGCATACACATCGTAGAGATACATTTAATACAAATATTGTTTTTGTGGCTCTGCTGCAGGGGACTTCGTGGTGGCATCATCAGCAACAGGAGAGCCAGGCCGGGATAGCTCATCAAACTCGGAAGGAGATGGGCTAGACTCAGAAGAAGCCATGTCTTAGCAAGGATCTCGGTAGGCATGAAGACGTCTGCCTTGACCATCTTGGCAACTCTGGTGTCGAAGCTAGCGAGGGAATTCCAAATTGCATCGCTATCGATTTCTTTCCCTTCCTCTTCCAGCTTGGGCATGCCGAAGGTCACCAGATCGATGTCGGCATTGTTGTAGTGTGCTTTGACCAAGGACAGGGTCATCCTTGCACCAGCCCAAACGCAAGAGGCTTTCGAGTCCTTGACTTTCTCGGGGGGCTCGACGCAGGATTTCCGAGTACTTGGCCGCTGAGTCTGCCGCCTTGATGTTTATTCCTAAAGTCGGGGCTATCTCCTTGGCCTGAGCAATGGCGGTGCTGACGAAGTTTCTGGCAAGAATCATGCATTCCTTGGGATCTGGAGCACCTTCACCCAAATTGGCCAAGACAATGGGAGCTATGGTTTGCATAAGATACAAGGATCATGAGTATAAGCACATCAAACATTTTTCCAAGGTACAGAATCAACCAAGACGGAGGAAATGTACCAAAGATGCTGGATTCAGCTTGCTTGCATGTCTCCGCCAAGATGCCTTGCTCATCCTGAAGTTTCTTGTACGCCTCAAGGTTCCGAGAGTTTTGCTCTTGGGAAGCTTGATTTTTCTCCTTGAGGCGCTCAATTTCTTCCTTCAGGCCACGCATCTCGGCTTCAGCAGACTCTTGCATAGCCTTCATGGCCTCCTCATGGCCCTTGACAGCATCAGCCATGTCTTTCTTCAAGATTTTATTCTCATCGTCAAGCTCTTGAATATGCTTGGATAGCTCGACGATGCTCTTGGCTTTGGCAATGGCCTCTATAAGACGGAAAATGGAAATCACTATGAGAAGACGGTATAAATGAATCCATGAGAAAAACTAAGGAGCTATTAAAATAAATAGACTCTAGCTAGTTTTGATCTGTTGCTTCAGGAAGGCTGTTTTACCCTATTCAAGGTACAGTTCCTTCCGCAAGGTAGCAAACCTCTCATTGGAGTTATCCTCTGTCTATTCTCATTATGCAAAAAGTTAATATGCTTAGTTTTGTCTAGAGCATCTAGTCGGAACTATCTAGTTTCAACTACACGCTCGGGGGCTACAGTATAAGATTTTAATCAACTAGTGTTCTCTCTTAGAGTGTCTAGTCGGAATTATCATTCTAAACTAGAAACTCGGGGGCTACACGGACAAGTTCTACACTTAGTTCTTTTGGTGCACTCATGCCAAGCCTAACAGGCTTTCGCCTAAGAGCTCGGGGGCTATAGTGGAATACAGTACAAAGTAAAATAAGTGAAGTTTAAAGACTTACAATGGCAATAACTATGAGATTGTTGTCCTGATTGGCATATGCAGTATGGAAGACGCTGACATTGTTATACATGGCATCTGCCTGTGCAATAAGGTCATCCAGGCACAATGTCGAGGGAGTCGTGGCCAGAGGATTTGTTGAAGCCGGGGCATGGATGATGCCCTAGCCGCCTGCTGTGTTATCATAGCAGTTGATGTCTCAGAGGCTCCCGCCTTGTGTGTTGCCACAACTGACTCCGCCTCCTCTCCTTCCATTACATGTTTCCCTTTCTCGGTGGCATCCTTAGCCGGAGATTCAGCCACTTTGGAGGAAGTACTCTCCTGCATCGCCTGTCCGCTAGGATCAATGTCCATCCCGGCAAAGGCTAAGATATCAAAGATTGGATTGACATTTGTCTACATGGCGGAGATCTCAGGGATGACAGGGGACGAAGGCCCAGTGGGACCAGCAGTGGGCTTGGCGGCAGGAGTAGGGGGAGCAGTAGCGGGAGAGGGCTTGGTGGCCACATCTCTGGTCAACATGTCATGGATATTATTTGACCCTCTAGCATCTCTGGAGGATCGCTTCAGGCTAACACCAGCTTTCCTCCTGAAATGTACAAAGTACAAGTACATGAGTTGAATAAGGTACGAGTTAAAAATACAAGCCGGAGAATGAATACACTTACTCCATGGCAGGAGCCTTGGTTAGGGGAATGTTGATGGATTTCTTCTTCTCCGCCTCTAAGGCGGGGTGGATCATCTAGAGACTCCACTCTCCGATTTCTTCTTCTTGGCCTCGGCAACAGCGTCAGAGGTGGAGCTCTTCCGCTTTCGTGCTGCCGGAGCTGGCTGATCCTTGGTGGTGTCATTGTCGGACACCACCTGGATATCCTTTAGCTTAGGATCATAGACCTGGGAAGCCATCTGATCCGCCGCCAAGGTCACCAGCTGCAGGGTAAAAGGTGTGTTAGACTGATAACTTCAAGATGGAAAGACCTTAGATTATATACATAACGAGCAACAAAGTAAATAGAAGCTACCTTTGGGAACGTGCTACCTTCAAACATATCATAGGTGATCTTGAATCCATGCTTCTTGTCTTTCACCTTGACTATGTCCTTTAGCCAGAGCTTGATGGATTCAGTGTAGAAGTTGTCCTGTGAGATATGCATAGGATCCTTCCGGCTCTTGGTGTACTTGCACATCAGCTTGACGCGGTGCTGCAGAGGCTGGATCCACCTAGTGAACCAGCACATGGCTAGGTCCAAGCCCATCAGACCTCCATCTACAAGCCATTTGATCCGCCTTACGGCACGATTGGCTTCCTCATCATACGGAAGGGAGGCTGGGGTCCTCCAGGCAGGTACTTCGGTGGCGGCTCCATCGACGAAGTTGGGATATGTCTCAAGACGGTCAGGCAGGAGAATATATGGGCCGTAGAAGTATGTGCGCTGCTAGTTCTTGCATGATTCATGCCCTACGATGTCGGGGAAGCGCCAGTTAGGCCGGATCTTAAAGCTAATGGTTCCATAAGTCTGCAATTCGTCCTTGGACTCTACAAACTCTCTCTTGATGGTGAAAAAGTATACAAACAGATCTAATCTAGGTTTGATTCCTAGATACCCTTCGCACAAAGCTAAAAAATTGCTAAGGACAAGGATGCTGTTAGGAGATTGGTTGTGGGGAAGTACCCAGAAGTGCTTAAGGACGTCCAGGAAGAAGTCAGAGACTGGCAGGCTTACGCCTCATACGATCTGGGCTTTGAGGTACACCTTCTCTCTGGCTTGGGGAGAAGGAGTCACCTCGCTGGCAAGCGCCGACTGCCAGACCAAACCCTCCGCCACGGGGAGATATGCCTCGGCGATGAGTTCTTGCAGATCCTCAGCAGAGAGGTCGGAGCCCCTCCACACTCCCTTGTGGGAGTCATTATCCTCTTCAGCAGCTTCTGGCGCCGCCCGACCTTGGTCATCGCTGGTGGTTTCGACCATGGCGGTGACGGGGATAACGACCCCCTCTGGTGGGACGGTCACTCCCTGAGATGGCTCCATTGTAGCCTCGGGAGTCGCTGTCATCGAGGGAGCAGAGCTACTGGAGGCCATTGCTTAGACGGAGAAGGATGGAGAAGAGGCGAAGCTCTGGCTAGGATTTTCCAAGAAGGAGCTCGAACAGGCGCGCGACTGGAGGAAGACAAAGACGTAGGTGAGAATGCGGGTAAAAGAAAATAACCTAGCCACAGTCAAAATATATAGACCTAGTGATACGGGCATCATATACAGTTTGATACACTAGGACAACCAATGATATGTAATAATTTAGTCTAAGGTCGTGTTAAACGTTTGTTCTATGTTTATGAGTCAGAGTCCAGTTAGGGTCGAGTCAGTCCGACTCCAGTAGGGTCAGCCACCCCTACCCCTTTGTCCGATATAAACAAGGGGGTGCCATATTACTAGGAGAGCTGAAAATCATGTAGAACTTTTAGTTCCTCGTTTATAAACCATCCCTCCGGGGTTGCCGTCGTGATGGCGTATCTGCACTCGTCAGATTATCTATCTTATTGATATTTGCGTGAAGGTGCTTGTTATTCAAGTATTGTCGTGCTTTGGCGTGTGGCTTGCTGTTTATCATCAAGTTGCTTGTTGGATTGATCTATTCTAGCGGGAGGTTTGTCGTTCATCGTCGAGTTGCTCGCAAGATTGGGTTTCCCCATCTTCAGGTTACATGTATCATGTGATTGGAAGATTTCTATCAGATCCATTGGATCAGGAGGTGCATCATGAAATATCAGGCCAAACAACCCGTATCATCTGGTATCAGAGCGCCAGGTTGATCATGGTGCAAGTTGTGTCATTGGAGGTGATCTTGTTGTTGTTGCTGGATCTTTCATCTACAAAGGCGGTGATAGTATACGACGGCGTATCGGTTTTTGAGGCAGATCGGTACGATTTGTTTGGCTGCTACCGAGGATGATTTGGCATCATACGGTTGCAGATCGGTTCGATTTGTTTGGCTATTCTGATTTTCCTTCCGCTGCATCGTTCCGGATAGTGCCACTGATTTTTCTACAATTGTGGGCTCATCTGAGTTACTAGCTGTGATCTAATTTGTTGTTCGTGAGGCGTCTACCGATCTCGTCTATATCGGTTGGTATAGGATCTGGTGAGGCGAGTTGTTTCTTCGAGTTGGAGTCCCAAGCGTTTCCTTGGGTTATCAATAAACCTGATCATACAAAGATGCATAGACTTAGGTAGTATAAAGTTCTCATTAAGTAAAACATCAGGTTCATTTAGGAATGAATTCACCTGATAGTCATTATTGATTTGACTCAATATTTCCTTCCAGTTCAGGCAGTCAGAATCATCATAATCCCTGCATATATCCTCATCACCTAGCATCAAGATGGCGCGGTAATTTCGCCACGTCCTCCGTCTTTGCCACTTTACCGTTACGGATTTTGCGTGCGTAAAAATAGCTAATGATTTATTCCCTGCCTTCTATGAGTTTTGAGGTAGCATAGGCTATACCCTACATCACCCTCCCGATAGTTGTAGTGGAGAGTCACGTCTGAAGATTCCATCAAAGGCAGAGATTGTCCGGCTCTGGAAATGAAGACTGAAGGAATCACCGTCTACATTGCGAAGCCGGAGAGGATTGTAGAGTTCTTTGGGAGACCTTTGAGATATTTGTTGACGGATTGCCAACATCACATAAATGAAGCATTCAAGATTAATAAGAAAGACGGCGCAAGATCTCGAAGTCCTCCGGGGGCTACTATTGGGGATATGCTAAATGGGTATCACCATAGCATGTCCTTAATCCGGATAACCCGGGTGGCCCATAGTTGGTAGCAAGGCCTATGGCCTGCTGGGCGGCCTAGTTAGACGGATCCAGAGGGTAGGCCCATGCCGGAACAAGGAAGGCTACGCAAGAGTCACCAACGTACCCGGAGCCTTGGAGTGCAAGACACGAAAGAGTAGTTTGTATTAATGTAGAACTCTTTACCTTGTCTGGCAAGGTCTTTTCCTTATAGCCCAAGGTTCTGGTGCCTTTATAAACCGGACCTGCGGGAGCCTTAAGGGCACGAAATATTCAACACCTTGCACAACGAACCATTCTCTGTAACTCGACGTATTGCCATTATAGTGATTTATAGCAGGAGTAGAGTTCCACCACCGTTGTGGGACTTGAACCTAGGTAATATATGTTACCTTAGACCCGCCAACTCTCCGCCTTACCCACGTCTCTAAACACGCACTATGAGGACCCCTCCATGGCGTACTCGTCGGCAATAACACTACAACCACACTACTTAGCCGTGCCGGTTGCTAGACCAAGGGCGGACTACCGCAGTTAATGTATTACTGAATGTACGAGAGCGATTGGCACAAGGAAAGGCGAGTGGACACAATTTGTGTGAACAATATTTGTATTCCATCATTGGTGCAGTTGGGTACAAGTTTGAGTTCAATGTGTAGTACTTTCGGAGGAGATTCACATTCCATGGCCGCTTGACATCAAGCTGGCTGTCACCTCGTAAATTGATGAGGTAGTAGGCGTTGTTGCCTAGGACTCGCCCGATGGCGAATGGCCCCTCCCATGGGGGGAGATCTTGGTGCATGCCCTTCTTGTCCTGGATGAGTCGCAGGACGAGGTCGCCCTCCTAGAAGGTGCGAGTCCGGACTCGGCGACTGTGGTAGCAGCGGAGACCTTGTTGGTAGAAGGCGGTGCGGGGGCGATCCAGGTCACATGTTTCATCAAGCAGATCGACCCTATTTTGACAGGCGACTTTGTTGTCCTCTTCCACGTAGTGGACGACTCGCGATGAGTGATGGCTGCACTCGCCATCGTGGATGTCTTGAAGGATATTGTGACCCTCTTATGGTTGTATGCAACATTGGTACGGGCCTGTCATGCTGCATTTGTGGAGCTCGCCGTTGATGATGACGAAGGATTTGCAGTGGTGCACGATCATCCGTGCCTCTGTCTCATCCTTGGGCAGGATCTTGTGCTCGAGGTAGGCAACATAGGGTGTGGTCCAATTGCTGGGCTCCATGACCATGGCGACCAGAGCGGACTCGGGATGCAGTGGTATCCTGATGTTGATCTCCTTTGGGGCAGACCAATGGTTTGTCGATGATGTCAAGGAAGACGCCGGTGGTGGCATTTGGCGAGCCGATCCGATGCACGAGAGTTCGACCTCCTCGTTCTTTCGCCGGTCGATCCACTCGACGGAGTAGCCCCCCTAGCTAGTCCACCGCTTGGCGGTACACTATCATGTTGGGGGCGACGGCGTCGCAGGTGCCAGCAACTTGTGCGGTGACGAGGTCGGAGTCACCGTAGAACTTGAGGCGATTGATGTTCATCTCCTTGGTGGCTTGCATGCCGTGGAGGAGGGCCTCGTATTTAGCCATGTTGTGGGTGCAGGGCATGAAGTTGAGATGCAGCACATACCAGAGTTTGTCACCCTTGGGGGAGGTGAGGATTATCCCAGCCCCGGCACCATCCGTGTTCTTTGATCCGTCAAAGTGGAGGGACCAGTAGTGGAGGTATGGCAGCATCATGGGCTGTTGTGTTTCCTCCCAGTTGGCGAGGAAGTTGGCCAGAGCTTGCGACTTGATGGACTTGCGTGGCTCATACTTTATCTTGTGGATGCCGCTTTCGACGGCCCACTTGCGACTCGACCAGTCGCATCACGGTTGTGGATGATGTCCTGCATCGGGACAGAGGAGACAACCATGATGGGGTGCTCCTAGAAGTAATGTGGGAGCCTCCTCTAGGCTCGGAAGACCGTGTAGACCAGCTTCTGGTACTGCGGGTAGTGTTGCCTTGACTCGGTGAGGACCGCGCTGATGTAGTATACATGGCGCTTCAGGGTCGTCCCTTGCCCTCTTCGGGTCGTTTGACGACCATCACGGCGTTGACGACTCGACTGGAGGCTGCGACATAGATGAGCATTGGCTCCTTGTCCATGGGAGCAGCGAGTATTGGCGCTATGAGTAGCACCTCCTTTAGCACTTTGGGCGTGTTGTCGGCCTTGTTGTCTCACACGAACATGGAGTTCTTCTGCATCAAATGGTAGAGGGGCATCGCCTTCTCACCAAGCCGGGGATGAAGAGAGTGAGGTCCGCTACTCACCCTGCTAGCTTCTGGACATCGTGCAGGAACTCAGGCTTTCCGAGTCGCGCGATAGTGTCGATCTTGGAGGGGTTAGCCTCGATGCCTCGTTTGGATACCACGTACGCCAGGAGCTGGCCAGTGGGCATGCGGAAAGTGCACTTCTCTGGGTTGAGCTTGATCTTGTACTTTTGCAAATTTGCGAAAGTTTTGGCCAGGTCGGCGAGTAGGTCACTCTAGCGAGTCGACTTTACCACCATGTCGTTGATGTAGACGTGGATGTTGCGGCCAATTTGGCTCGCTAGGCACTCCTGCATGCACCGTTTGTAGGTCGTGCTGGCATTCTTGAGGCCGAGCGTCACTGTGGTGTAGCAAAAGGCTCCGAACGGCATAAATGAAAGCTGTTTTCTCCTCATCCTCGACGGCCAAATTTATCTGATTGTAGCCGGAATAAGCATCGAGGAAGAACATCGACTCAGACCCTGCGGTCGAGTCGTTGATCTGTTTGATCCGTGGGAGGACGAACTCCTCCTTTGGGCAAGCGCTATTGAGGTTGGTGTAGTCGATACACATCCTCCAAGGGTTGTTCTTCATTAGGACTAGGACTAGATTTTCCAGCCATTTGGAGTACTTGATAGGCCAAATGAATCCTACGGCGAGTAGCCGCTGCACTTCTTCGGCGATTGCACGGTGGCGCTCTTCATTGAAGGGCCGCAACGACTACTTGATGGGTCGCGCCTTGGGGTCAGCGTTTAGCTTGTGCTCAGCAAGTTCCCTCAGGACACCAAGCATGTCAGACGGCTTCCATGCAAATATGTCGCGATTCTCACAGAGGAACTCGATGAGAATGCTTTCCTATGTGGGGCTCATGTTGGTTCCCACGGTGACCTTCTGGCTCGAGTCACCTGGGATGAGCTCGACGGTGCGGGTTTGTGTGGAGGCCTCGAAGGTTTCCTATGTGGTGTTGGCCGAGGTCGGATTCTTCAGGATTGTCGGGTCCTCCTTGTCAATGTTTCTCGCGTATTTCGTGAGCTCGACTGCGTGGTTGGTTTCTTCGGCGATGATGATGTCAGCAAGCTCAGTGCCTTTGTCTTCCCAGTCCATGGCCATGTTGGGGTCGCCGTGAACGGTGATGATGCCGCGTGGCCCTGGGAGCTTCATCATGTTGTACGCGTAGTGGGGGGCCGCCATGAATTTGGCGAACGCTTGTCTTCCAAACACGCAGTGGTATGGGCTGTGGAAGTTCACCAGCTCAAAGACGATCCGCTCGGTGCGGAAGTTGTCTAGTGTGCCGAAGGTGACTGGCAGCATCACCTTGCTGATCGGATACGCCTTCTGACCGGGGACGATGCAGTGGAAGTTGGTGAGGGTCGATTTGACCATCGACTGTGGGAGCTGCAGTCTCCTCAAGGTATCCATGTATAGGATGTTGATGGAACTCCCGCCGTCCATCAGAGTCTTGAGGAGCCAATAGTCAGCCACTTTCGGCTTGACCACCAGAGTGACTCGCCTGGGGTACTCGATCTTGGGAACGTGATACTCATGTCTCCAGGTGATGCTTTGTTCAAACCAGTTGAGGAACTGAGGGACGTCCACTTGAGTCACCGCGTTTACAGCGACTGCATGGGCGAGCACTTTATTCTCGCGCTTGGTGCCGAGCCCGGTGAATGTATGCAGTGAGCTGACCGCGTGGCCGAATCCGCTAGCGTTGCTATTGTCCCTTAGCGGGTCATCATTGGCCCCTTCCTTGGATCGCCTTTCCTTCTTGATCTCCTTCAGAGAGTGGCAGTCGACGGTGGTGTGAGTGGCGGGCTTCACCTCCCTGCTGTGATAGACACAGGGTTGGTTGAGCAGGGTGGCAGGGTCGAATTTCGTCCTTGCCACATTGTTGGCGCGGTAGTTTCCACTGTCGTGGTAGTTACTGCCATCGTGACCTTGGGGTCGCCCTTCCCATAATTAGCGTTGGCGAAGAAGTCGACTCGCCCATCACCGCCGTGCTTGCCGGTGAGGCAAGTGTTGCTATAGTGCAGCTCGTGGTGCCTGCCTTTATCAGGGCCACCCGATCGACATCTCCCCCTGTCTCGTTGTTGCAGTCTTGGTTGCGGTCCTCCTCCGCGTAGCGCTTGATGATCTCGAGGAGGTCAGGGATGTTGTCGAGCACCCAGTAGACCCTATTGATCTTGGCGACCAAAGGCTTGTAGCGGCACGCATTCTTGAAGCAGTGGACGACCGTATCTGGGTGGATGCCGGAGGCATTGATCCATAGGTCCTGCCACCATTGAACCTAGAGGCGAGTCGACTCGCGTGGTCTTTGGATGTAGTGTTCCAGGTCATCGATGGTGGTGGCGTGGGTGTAGGAGTGCTTGAAGTGCTTGATGAAGGCATCTCACATGTCCTCCCATGAGTCGATGATGTTCTCGGGGAGGGTGTTGATCCACTGGTGAGTCACTCCCTCTGTCATCAGTGGGAGCTAGCGAGCAGCGAGTAGGTTCGTGTGGCCGACGATCCCCATTGCCATAAGGTACGTGTCAATCCACACCGCTGGATCGTATGTGGTCCTTCGGTGCTTTGAAGGTTGAGGGGTACTTCTCGCCTCGGATCATTGGTTTGAAGCACTGTGGGACGATTCGGCTTAGGGAGCCCCTTGGCTCGGGCTCGCTGCGGTTGGTGAGAGTATTCCTCAAGTCGTTATTTTGGTGAGCTCGCTAGGCTTGGTTCTTGACGATGTGGGTCCACGCGTCGATCGGCTGACTGTTGGCACCAACTTTGTTATGCACATGCCGTGGCTCGTTGCTGGAGAGTGCGGGGTTTGTTGCCCGCGGTTGGAGCTACATTGGCTCGGGTGGGGGGCAGTTGCCGGTGTTGGCGACTGTCGAGCGGTTTCTCAAGGCCGAGCGACTGTCGGTCGAGCGGGACTACATTCGCCCCTGTGGGTCGACCCTCACGACTTGCTGCTCGACGGCCCTGGCGAGTAGGGCCTGTGCGTATTTCACCTACAGCGCTCCCTCTCCCATGATGTTGAGGTTGGCGACTGCGGCCTGTCCTGCGATGACATTGTCAATCGAGGTAGAGTAGAGCGGGAACCAGTTGGAGTTGCGCGCTTACGGGGAGATCAGGATATGCGGCTGCTCCAAAGGAGGCGAGTGGTGGGGTGGTGGTGGAGCTCCGGTCGCAGGCGCCCTGGCTGGTGGGCGACTACGGCCGGGTGGTGCGTTGTGGCAGAACTCGCGCTCGGCCGCACGAGCAGGGTCATGTTCATCGTGGAAGTTCAGGGAGTGGCCCTGAACAGTAGGGTTCAGGCGGCTCCGAATGCGGTGCTGGTGGTAGAGCGATAGCTCCTGCATCGTTTGCTGCTCGAGGCAGATTATATCACGCTTGGCTTGTTCCCTATCCTTGGCCGCCTCCAGCTGTTGGCGGTACTCCTCGATCTCTGCCACCATCGCCGTCGGTGGGATGGGCATGGTAAAGGGATCTGGCGGCATGTTGGTGCTAACCGCCATGTAGATCACGTCGTAGCGATTGGATCTAGTTTGTGCCTCGTTAGGGGATCTCGTTCATCCTCGAAGTTCTAAACGTTGGAGACTCGTGTGATGGAGTCCTGGTGCGACGTGGTGGTGATGGATCCGGCAGCCAAAGCAGGGGCCGCCGAATCGGCATCGTTGTGGAGAGCCGCGTATCTCCCAGCCGCATCGCTGGTGGGCGACTCGTACTCGGAGGCGAGGCGGGCGATGGAGCCGATCTGGTCCTCTGAGAGCAGATCGCATGGCGGCGACCTGCCGATGATCGCCACCTCCGTCGGTTCGATGGAGTCTGTGAACCCAACGAAGAGGTTGATGGTGCCAACCGGCATCACCATGTCGTGAGTCACCGGGCGTGACGCTGGGATGTAGCTGCTCAACAGGATCTTGAGGAACCCGCTGCTAGAACCCATGCGGCCACTGGCGATCTGACAGTTGATCGGGATGTAGGGTCTCGCCGCAGTTCTCAGGCTTGACTGGCGAAGCGCCACGATGGGCACCACTGTCGTGGGAATGACCACGACAGTCGCTACCAGGGGTAGCGATTGATACGATTGGGGGCGAGAGCCAGTTGCCATCTGTGGTGCAATATTGGGAACTAACACCAGGGATTTACCCAGGTTCGGCCCCGCCGTACAGTAAAGACCTACTTCCTGCTAGATTGTATTACTTGGAGAGTGGATTACAAGATTAGCGAACTCGGTGGCTATGCATCGAGTCTCTTGGATGGGGTAGCTAATAACACGTAAGTATACATGGTACCCTAGGGAGGTTTATATAGGGGTAGCTCGCTAGGGTTTACAAGATTACAACTGAATCAGTTTAGGTTTCGGAGGATTTGACCTAATCCGACTAGGCCTAGCTAGAGTCTTGGGCTTTCAGCTTCAGTCACCGAGCTTCGCTTCCAGTCGCATTCTAGTCGCCGTGCCTGCAGGCCCACTCGCCACGAGCCTAAGTCAGTCGAACCAGCCTTCTGGGCATACCCCGATTGGTATATCCATGTCACTCATTGCATGTGTTCTTCTCCTAAACCACATTGATCCACTAGAGTCATTGATCCACTGGTGTCATTGCATGTATTCTTATCCTAAACCACACTGATCCACACGACCACACACACTCTAGTGGATTCTATGGTGCAACTTCTGCCACATTAGTGCAACATGAAATGTGGAAGCTATTTTCCTATGTGTATTTGGTTTTCCGTGAACGTGGTTTGACACATGGATCCCCTAGAGTCATTACATGTGTTCTTTTCCTAAAACCAATTTGCTCCACTAGTGTCATTGCATGTGTTCTTTTTCCTAAACCACATTGATCCACATGACTATACACACTCTAGTGGATTATGTGATGCAGCTTCTGTCACACTGGTGCAACATTCCATGTTGTCGGATAGTTGGTACCGGGGGCACCTTGATCCGTCTACGCGTGGCTTCCCCTGCCGTCCTGGAAAGACCTTGCGAGGAAGGGTCACCCCCCTCACAAGGTACGCTAGGACCCTTCCTCTGTAAGCCTCTAGAGGGGAAGCCGCGAGGGCGGCATGGCTCCCTCCCGAGGGAAATGACAAGCGTGACCGACGCATTGGATGCTCCGGCCCCCGTGGCCCCTATGGCCGGGACATGGTCAAAGGTGGAGCCAACAAGGCCCTGGCAGGCTGAGGGATGGCTTCAGCATGGGCAGGACAACCTTTGGCTACTTTGGTGCAAGGAGGGGAGCACGCAACGCCAGATGAAGATAGGGAGCGTCAAAAGGGGAATGCTTTACCAACGGGCAGAGGAGCGCCCAACATCCAAGAGCTAGTCCACGAAAAATTAGCCCTCTAGACCAGGATCATGAGGAGCGGCACTGTGGTGACCCTCCCCCGTCCGTGGACTAGGGGGAGAGGACCAACGCTTCCCTATATAAGGAGTCCTTCTCCTACCTTGCAAAGGACGGATCCCAGAGATCTAAAACCCTAGACTTTCTTCTACCATTGTAACCTCGCGAGGCAAGTGAGAAATACAACAAAGCAGGATTAGGGGCTTTACCTCCTCACGAGGGTCACGAACCTAGGTAAAAAACCCTAGTGCCAACTCTCTGTCGTGCATCAGCTCCGCTGCCGTATCCATCGCCGAACTCCTTCGGAATTGCGTGTTTAGCCCCCTCATGAACCAAGGGATCATTGGACCCTAGTTACTTCGCAGGACAAATCTCCGACATTTGGCGCACTACGTAGGGGGCCGAGGCATGTTCCCATGACCTTTAGGCGAGCGACGCCATGGTGAGGAGCTATGGTGTGGAGGCCACCCCGGGAGGTTCCTCTCCTAGGGGGACAACCGGAATGATCGCCTCATCCTGGGCGGCCTACATGCATCTGCCCACGGTTCACACCTCGGGCAGTTCGCCCAGGGGCTGGCGGCGGCAAGGCCTAGCGCTACCGCCGCCCCTCTCTGGTGGTCGCGCAGCCGATCTCTTTCGATGTCTCGGACCACCCCGGCTCCACTTGCCTGGTGGGTGTCGTGCCCATGGTCTGTACCCCCACCATCGCCGGGGCCTGAACATGCTCTCCGAACAAGCGTTCGGGCAGCTACGGGTGCCCGACGCGCCTTCTCCCTGCCCCGTAGTTCGTAGGGGTCATGGCGGGCGCCATTGTAACCATCGGCCGGGTCCAGCTCCCCGTCACCTTTGGGATGAGCAACAACTACCGCATGGAACTCACTGACTTCGAGGTCGCCCGGATCTCCCTACCTTACAATGTCATCCTAGGCTACCCGGCTCTGGCCAAGTTCATGGTGGGCTCTGGTCAAGATGCCAGGCAGCGCCAGCACTACCATCACGATGCGATGCGACGAGGTCAAAGCCGTGCGGTCCCTGAGGAAAGCCTGTAAAGAGGCCACGCCAGCGCGGCAAGAGCCCACGGTGGGCCACTCTCAGCTCTGCCCTACCCAGTGAAATGAAGACGTCAGGACACCGGCGCCCCCCGACGAGGAAACCATGTGTACCGCCGGGGTCGTCTGACAGGAAGAAGCCGGTGTTCTCTCAAGAAAGGGCCAACACCAAGAAGGTTCCCCTCGAGTTGGCGGTGCTGGGGGCCTCGATCACCATCGACGCCGGCCTCTCTCTAGGGACGGAGGAGGCCCTCGTGGTCTTCCTTAGGGCCAACACGGACATGTTCGCCTGGTCCCTATCAGACATGAAGGGGTCCCTCGTGAGGTGATCGAGCACCACCTTCTAGTGTGCCCCACGGCACAACCGATGAAGTAGAAGCCACGAATACAGTCGACTGAGAAGCAGCAGTTCATCATCACCGAGATGGAAAAGCTCGTCAAGGCACACCTCGTCAAGGAAGTCTTGCATGCCGACTGGCACGCGAACCCTATGGTGGTCCCCAAGGCTACCAGGGGAGGGAGGCTCTACGTCGACTTCACCGACCTCAACAAGGCATGCCCCAAGGATCCTTTCCCTCTGCCTCAGATAGACCAGATTCGTAGACTCCATGGCGGTCTACGACCTTTTGTGTTTACTGGACGCCTTCGTGGGGTACCATCAGATCAAGATGGCCAAGGAAGACAAGGAGAAGACTGCCTTCATCACCCCATGCAGCATGTACTGTTACACTTGCATGCCGTTCGGCCTCAAGAATACCGGCAGCACCTTCCACAGTCTCATGCATATGGTGCTAGGCAGGCAGATGGGGAGGAACGCGGAGGCCTACTGTAGCATCCCATATGTCTAACATATGTAATGCTACATGGTCTAGTAATATAATTGCTACTTCCTACATATAATTGTTGCATCATAATTATATCATGCTCATGTCATCATGGCACATTGCATTTGAGCATCATATAAAACCCTTTTCATTTGGTTCTTATCCCATATGCATTATTAATTGTATTTGCCTCTTGATATATTGTATTTGGATCTTGATAAATGCTTGATGCCCAAGTTGAGTTGGGGGCATATCTTTTATTAACTCCACCACCTTTCTTGTCACCACCCCATAATTCCACCATCCAACTATATGTGAGCTTTGCATCTTATTTGGGTTTTACCTCTAGCTCATGGGGTTGGGATGGACCCTCTTACAACTTCACATGCTCCCATATATGCACCATGTTGTTTTCACATTATTGGTATATGAGAGCCACATGGCCACCTTTGCATGCTTTGTGAGGGGCATCCCTCTTTCTAGCTTCCATATGGATTGTATTGGAATATTTGCTCATGTTGGAATATTATTGGGGATATTATGCACCTAGTGGAACACACACACTAGCATGTCCCAAATTATATTCAAATATGATCATCTCCATCTACTACACATGGGACCTACTTTTAATTCCTTTTTGCTTGACCTTTACTCCATATTTTGGAATGCACATGAATAAATGTCATGGAACTTTATTATTGTTTTTACAAGAATAAACATGGCATTTATTACTATGCATGGACCATGCAAATCACCACCATCTTTATCTCCTTTGGTTTTTCTTTGTTTTTGAGTGGATCTTTCTTTTGTTGAGCTCTCCTCCTTTTTCTTTCTACCCTCACCATATTGTTTTCCTCTCCTTGCCATGTGCATCACAAACCTCTCCCCTCCCTCTTGCTTGATCTTGTTTTGATCATGTCAAACCCTACTCTCTCACCTTTCCCCATACTGGCATGCTCTTATGGGATCATGTCCAACCCTAGCTCTACCCCTTGATAACCATACCACTCATGTCCTCCTCATGTTTTGCCTCATGAGAAAACAACCTGCCCCTACCTCTCTCTCTAACCCTAACCCCACCACCTCACCTCACAATGCCGAGGCACCACCCCAGCCCTAGCCTACCCCTGGCTCGACCACCCCCATGCGAGCTACCCCTCTCTAATCTAACCCCAACCCCCTAACCTAATCCCTAACCCGAGCTACTCCTCCAACCCTTGCTTACCCTCTCGGCCTATCTCTCTCTCTCACTCTCTCACTGCAAGCCAGAACCCACCCCGTGCAGCCCCTTCCTTCCCTTGGCCGACCCCAGCTGCAGCCACCCCCCCAGGCCGAGCCTTGCCTAGCACGTGAAGGAGAGGAGGGAAAGTGGCCACCGAACCACCTTTTTCTCCCGAGCCTTCCCCCACGGCATCTCTCCCCCTCGTGCTTATCTAACCCCCTCTCCCCTCTGCCACACCATACCCAGGTCCTCTACGCTGCAGCCCTACCCCAGCTACCCCTCCTGCTACCCCTTCCAACTCCGGCCACCACCTCGGCATCGGCGGCCACCCACAAGATCAGGAGGCGGGCGCGGTGTGTGAGGTGTCGAGGAAGGCCATGAGGTGCCCTGGACCGCCCCTGCACGCGACAACGAGGAGGAGATACCTGTCACACCTGCACGCGCCGAGCAGATCTGAAACCCTAGTCACGGCCGTCAGATCGTCGATCGGCTGCTCCCTAGCCCGAACCACCTCCACCGACGCCACCGCGGTGAGCGTCCGAACCTCCCAGACAACCTCCCTCCGTTCACCACTTCCTATACACGCCACACCGCCGGACGAGCGCCTTCAGTGCATCACGCTCGCCGTCGTCGAGGACCGTCCTCTTGCCGGATACGCCTTACCTAGCCGCGCAACAGCAACCCACCAACAACCCCTCCGAGCCGTAGCGGTCGCCGCCGCCGCGCGCGCGCGCACCAGATTGTGGGTTCGATCCCCCGCCACGCCGCACAACTTTTCCGTCAGTTTCGTCAGTAAATGTAGGGAAGAGAAACATTAGCCCGTGCGCACTTTGCAAATCCCCCCAACCTTTTCGTTTTCTATACCCGCGCTCCACCTAACCCCACCTGTCATCAGCTGTTGCCTCTTTACAAAAAGGGACCGCAAGTATCGGTTCCTCAACCCGCGCTCCCCAGCTCCTACACGTGGCAGACCCCTTTTCACCCACTGTCGTGCGGGCCCTTTCTCGGCCCACGGGTTCTGTCTCTCGTGGTCGGTCATGCTCGCGTAGGAAAAGGGTGTCATGCCAAGGCCGCTCTACCTAGCTAGCACTGGTCCCACCAAGTAGCCCTGGGCTAACTGTCTCTGGGTATAAAAAGTCTGGAATGTTTTTCTGTTTAAATAAAATGTTTTCCAGAAATGTTTTAATATGAATTTAAATTTTGTTTTTAATAACTTTTAATTTGTAAATCCAAATAATACAAATAATATATGTTTTGGAATCAGAAAAATGTGAGGATTTCAAATATGCTATTCAAAATATTATTTGAGCACTTTAAATTTTTCGAAATTGTTTAAATGTAATAAAAATGCCTTTTCTTAATTAATTAATAACTTTAAATCTACAACTCCAAATTTGACAAATAATATGTCTAAATCGATCAGCGCGACGAGCCCGTTCTAACTATGCATTCCATGTTCTGGATTGCAGAGTATACAGCAACTTATATGGGAGCAAAACATGGCTAAAACTCAATAAAATGCTTTATTCTTGTACCCCACACCTCACCCATGCCATGCTACATTATTGCCATGTAAATTGTGCATCATTCATCATGGCATGCTTGTTTGCTTGTTGCATTTTAATTCATATGCTTGTGCACTTTATTTATGTTGGCCCTTGTTTGTTTGGTTCTTCGTCGAATAGACGCCAAGCAGGGGAAATACCAGGAATCCCAGGAGTACTACCCAGATCCGTCTCTCGCTTCAACTGAGCTGCCAGGCAAGCACTACCACATGCTTGCCTGGCAGCTCAGTATCTTGTTCTTGCATCATTGAGTGGCGATTGCATTAAATTGAATCCCAAGTACTGCATAGCCTTTACTTTTAAACCCCACCGAAGCTTGTTCCTCCATCCCATGAGCCATTACTACAGGAGTTGTTTGAGCCATGCGAGTCGTAGAACAGCATGTGTTGGGTATGTGAGTGTCTGATGGATAACGAGGTACCTAAACAACTTAACCTGAGTAGTAATGGGATAACTAATGAAAGCGGCACCGGTGGGCAATATCTGCTATTTGGTTTTTCATGCTCACTTGTGTCCGTGGGACCCAGTACTTGATTCCTGTTCCTTGACTATTTGCACTATCCACATCCGGAGGCCTTATGGACCCCCGAGCCGTAGCTTGATTCATTTCTATTTCTGGGGCCACAAAGTAGTTTGGGGCTTTGTTACTATCCTCACTTATGCCATGCTTTACTGTTTTATTTAAGATTGTGCGAGGAGCACTCTTTATTTAGGATTGCGGAGTGTTTTTGCGGTATCGACAAGCCCAACACACTTTCGGGTTCCCGATCGTTTACAGCCATTGGCGCAAAACTTGGGTCCGTCTCGCACCCGGCCAACATCGGTGCGGGTAGCTTAATAGGGTGGCCCCCGGAAAAATTTCTGAATCCAGTGATCGCTTTGTCGTGAATGCCTCGTTGGGTTTTGAGTTGGTTTTTCCGAGGTGGATCGAGTGTGTGTTGCTATTTGTGCACCCCTGCAGGGTAAATCTTTCTGAAAGCCGGGTCCGTGGTTATGGACAACTTGGAGCACAGTTTCTCGATCATAGACAAGTATAACTAAAGTACCGCTTTTAATTTGACTAAGTACCTGACTAGTAAATAGTGCAATACTCATGGCATGGTTAATAAAACTACCAACGGATGGGTTGTTCCTCCGCTTTCTCATTGGTAAGCGAGAAGGAGGATGGATCTATTAATTATACTGTTATAACTGTTGTTACTAATTAACGGACATCCGTCTATCATTGGTTAGGTGGATGGTTAGCGAGTATCTACAGACTTGTTAGTTATTATCTTTTGCTGCAATTGCATCACCCCAGGTTATGTCCCCTTTAGAGGCATAAAGACTTGCTGAGTACCCCTAGGGTCTCACACGATAAATTGTTTGATTCAGATGAACAGGTGTATTCGCAAGATGGATACTGGGTGGAGGAGACAGATGATGTTGGCAACTATCACTCGGTGTAGAGATTCCGGGGATGGGGATCCGCGAGATCGGTGGGCGGGATGTGTTTATTTATGTGGCATCTTATGCCAATTTGCTTCTTATCCGTACTCGGATCTTGTTTTCCGCTTCCGCCTGATACTCTGATGTTTGATGTATGAGGAGCTATCCTAAACTATTATATCTATCTAGGATATTTGGATCTTGCCGTATGGCGTTGCAATATTTCTATTTCTTCTAGATGGAATGCTTTGAGAACTGTTGTATGGTATCTTGCATACATGCTCACTTGTGTATGTATTTGATCTCTTCGCCTGTTGCCTACGCCGCTCGCTCTTGTCCCGATGTCTTGGAAGTGGTTAGGACGGTGACGGTATACACGCATGGTCCTGTGGGCCCCCGCTGTACTATTTTAACCACTTCCGTTTCATCCAGGCTTGAACTTAGAGCGTAGGGTCCGAGGTAGTTACAATTGGTATCAGAGCCATCCCACCCTTCAGGGTCTCAGCCAAATGGTCGTTGTCAGTCTAGCAAATATTTTGGTAGCTATGTATACTAGGGAAAAACAAAACGTGAGAGTAGGACTGCTTCCATTTTTCTTCTTACCCACCCACCCACCCTTTTCTGGTAAGGAAGTGTAACGTTTCAATCCTCTTCTAAAATTCAAACTAGGATTCACGTGTTCTGGGTTCCGTAGTACCATAGGTTGTGTGTGTGTGTAATTCCTTGTCTATCTGTTGCATCCAACTTGTTATCACTATCTGCCTTTTAGTTATCAAGTGTTGGTACATTCCATACCGATAGGATTTTGTAAACTGACGCGATCTGTCTTACTCTTTGTTATCCGGCGCTATCTTGTTTGGGGTGTTTGTTTCCGTAGTTGCTAATCTTTAGGTTCATCTTAAGAAAGAAGGAAGTTGGGATATGTGTTTTACTTATTCATGTGCGGGGTAATGATTTGAGTGCGGGATGGAGTCGCGACCATACCACTACTTTTATCATTCGCTCTTGTATATTGAATTGGTAGAGTTACTAATCTTGATTCGTTAAGTGGTTTTGCGCATATAGTGGTATTTTAATGCCGATATTTGCGGAAATTTTTTCTTTGATAGTTTTGTGTACCACACTCCTTGTTCAGTCGTGTGCGATATGCTTAATATCTTCTAGGTGCTTTGAACTTTGTTGATATTTTAATATCATCTTAGTAATCTGTATCCTTAAATCTTGGTTAATTCCATTTTGGTACTATTTTGGATTATTATTATTCTCCATTATGGTACTGACTTGAGTTTTATATAAATCACAGGATGGCACCACCATGCCGTTCTGAGGAGGACATACCACCTGAACTGGGGGCTGCGTTGGCAAGTATTGCTAATGCCTTGGGAGCAATGCAGCAGAACCAACAGCGATTTGAAGAAAGTGTCAGGAGGAATGAGTTTGTTCCGCTACCTCCACCTCCCAAGCGAGGAGACGTCAAGAGTTTTCTGAAGTTCAACCCGCGCCACTTTGAGGTGTCTGATCAGCCTCTGGACGCAGATGATTGGCTGCGTGAGATGTCAAGGTTGCTGATGACTGCTGATGTTCCTGAGCAAGAATGGGTAAAATGTGCCACTCACCTTCTGAAGGGAGATGCAGCTCTGTGGTGGGAGAATTACCTCAAGGCAAACCACTCTGGTTTTCAGCCTACTTGGGAGCAGTTCACTGGGGCTTTCAAAGAGCAATATCTGTCAGAAATTGTCATGGAAAGGATGAAGGAAGTGTTTCTCAACCTCAAGCAAGGTAATGACAATGTCAATACCTTATCAGAAACTTCAGGAACCTTTCTCGGTATGGTGGCGATGAGATCTCTGATGACAAGAAGAAGCAAAAGAGGTTCAGACAAGGGCTCAATGCATCTATCAAGTATGCAATCACTCATGCAAGGCCGGGGTCTTTTCTGGAACTCCAACATACAGCTCTGCAGGAAGAAGCAAGTAGGCAAGTGTTTGAGGAGTCCAAGAAACACAGCCGTGACACAGCAATCTCTTTAGCTATGACAACTCCTTCTAAGTGCCGCGTGTGGGTCCCTAACACCCCACCGTCGCTCCCGGCTCCACCAAGACCGTCAAGCTACCGCGGCAAGGCCACTAAACTCCTTCACCGTGGTTCCTAGGGGCTACAACCACAACTACCCTGGAGCGCCTGGCGGAGTCCCTGGCTACGCTGCTCCACATCCACCTGGTGCCTGTTACACCTGTGGGAACACTAGGCATCAACACTGGAGTTGTCCCATGAACAACAAAGCTCTTCCTCCACCACCTCCAAGGCCTGCAGCAAGTTCTTCTATGGTTCGTGCACCTCCACCGCGGGCTCTCAACATCAACACCAAGCCCGGGTCCACTATTTCTCGTGCCAACTGTGTCAACGTCGCTCAAGCCGACATTGCACCTGGAGTTGTGCTGGGTACGCTTCCTGTTAACTTAGTCCCTGCACGAGTTTTATTTGATTCTAGAGCATCGCATTCATTTGTATCCTTCAAGTTCGCTCAAGAGAATGGGTTGTCTTCTGATTCGTTACCTAAAAAGCTGATGGTCCTTTCTCCTGGGGCAAGGATGTTAACTTCCAAGATCAGTTATGACAATCAGGTTCAAATGGGGGATTCTTTCTTTCCGGCCTCTTTGATTATTCTGGGCAACTCAGATATTGATATCATTTTAGACATGGATTGGCTAGCTGCAAATAAAGCTGTGATTCATTGTGCTGAACGTTCGGTTTCTCTGAAAATTCCTGAAGGCCATATAGTCTATTCTCCAAGTCTGACTCCTGCAATTCAGCTTTTCTCTTTGGCGGCTCTGAATGATGATGCCATGGAAGCTATTCAGAGTGTTCCGGTGGTCTATGAGTTCCCAGATGTTTTTCCTAAAGAGTTGCCAGGTATGCCTCCTGATCGAGAGGTCGAGTTTGTGATTGAGCTTGAACCTGGAACCGCTCCTATCTCCAAGCGGCCTTATAAAATGGGTCCTACTGAGTTGGCTGAACTCAAACGTCAGCTTGATGAACAAGAGAAGTTGGGTTTCATTTAGCACAGTACTTCTTCTTGGCGTAGCCCAACCATCTTTGTCAAGAAGCGAGACAAGACTGATAGACTTTGTGTTGACTATCAGGCTCTCAATGCTAAAACCATCAAGAATAAATATCCCCTTCCGCGGATTAATGATCTCTTCGATCAGCTAGCTGGAGCTGTGGTATTCTCTAAGCTTGATTTGAGAAGTGGATATCATCAAATCAAGATCCGCAAGGAAGATGTTCCCAAAACAGCTTTCACCACCCGCTATGGCCTGTATGAGTACACGGTCATGTCTTTCGGTCTCACCAACGCACCTGCCACCTTCTCGAGGCTTATGAACTCGGTTTTCATGGAGTATCTTGATAAGTTCATTGTGGTCTATCTGGATGACATTCTAGTCTATTCTAAGTCAAAGGAAGAACATGAAGAACACCTTCGGTGTGTCTTAAACAAGCTTCGTGAGAACCTCCTGTATGCAAAGTTCTCCAAGTGTGAGTTCTGGCTGCCTGAAGTCACCTACCTTGGTCACGTCATCTCTGCCAAGGGCATTGCCCTTAACCCAGAAACTGTTAAGACAATTGTTGACTAGCTTCCACCCAAAAATGTCAAAGAAGTCCGGAGTTTTCTTGGCTTGGCTAGTTACTGTCGTCACTTCATTCAGAACTTCTCGAAGATTGCGAAGCCTCTTACCGATCTCCTAAAGAAAGGCAAGAAATACCTTTGGTCTCCTGCATGTTAAGCAAGCTCTGAAACACTCAAAGAGAAGCTCACTTCCACACCAGTCTTGATTCCTCCAGATACATCAAAGCCTTTCCAGATATTCTGTGACGCCTCCTTGCAAGGATTGGGTGCGGTCCTCATGCAAGAAAAGCAAGTCGTTGCATATGCCTCTCGTCAGTTGAAAATTCATGAGCTCAACTATCCAACACATGACCTTGAACTCGCAGCAGTTGTCTTTGCTTTGAAAGTATGGAGGCACTACTTGCTTGGCAACCGTTGTGAGATCTTTTCTGATTACAAGAGTCTGAAGTATAACTTCACACAACCTGATCTCAACCTTCGTCAGAGGAGGTGGATTGAAGCAATTAATGATTTCAATTTGACCATCAACTACACTCCGAGCAAAGCTAATGTGATGGCCGATGCCCTCAGCCGAAAAGCTTATGTCAACAACCTCATGGTGGAAGAACAACATCCTCTCTTGTGCGAGGAATTCCGTCAGCTCAACCTTGAAATTGTGGATCAAGGGTATCTTCTGAACCTTTTGGCAACCCCTCTCTTGGAAGAAAAAATTCGCTCCATTTAACTTGGTGATCCTTACACTAAAAAGATCATCTCCAACATTCAGCTTCCGAAGTATGAGTCCTTCCACGTCGACAACCAAGGCGCTCTTTTCTTTGAACACCGGATGTTTGTTCCGAACTACCGGGGTTTAAGAGAGCAAGTTCTTAAGGAGGCGCGTGATTCTGTTCTTTCTATCCACCCTGGCAGCACTAAGATGTACATGGACTTGAAAACACAATATTGGTGGCCTGGGTTGAAACAATGTTGTGCCAAGTATGTCTCGAAGTGTGATGCTTGCCGCAGAGTTAAAGCTGTCCATCAGAAACCTTCCGGTCTTCTACAGCCATTGAAGCCTCTTGAATGGAAATGGGAGAAAGTAGAGATGGACTTCATAACTGGGTTTCCAAGGTCGCAGAAGGGCAACAATGCAATCTTTGTTGTCATCGACAGGCTTTCTAAAGTGGCTCACTTCTTTCCCGTCAAAGAAACAATTTCTGGAATTCAGTTGGCTGAGCTCTATATCAACAGAATTGTCTCTCTGTATGGGGTTCCTCTTGAGATCAACTCATATCGTGGAAGCATCTTCACTTCCAAGTTCTGGGGAAGTTTCCAAAATGCTTTGGGAACAAAATTGAACTTCAGCACAACTTACCACCCTCAGTCGCAAGGACAAGTTGAAAGGATCAATCAGATTCTGGAAGATATGCTCCGTGCTTGTGTTATCTCTTTCGGCATGAAGTGGGAAGAATGCCTTCCTTATGCTTAATTCTCTTACAACAACAGCTTCCAGAAAAGTCTAAATATGGCACCATTTGAGGTTCTCTATGGTTGCAAATGCAGAACTCTGATTGGTTGGTCGGGGCAGGTGAAAGAACATTGTTTTGCCCCGACATTGTAACTCAAGCGGAGGAGAAGGTTCACATCATTCTTGAAAACCTGAAGGTTGCTCAAAGTCGCCAGAAGAGCAACTATGAAAGAAAGCACACAGACATGGAGTATGTCCCTAGTGATCTCGTTTACCTTCGTGTCACTCCCATGAGAGGCACGCACCGTTTTGGTATCAAAGGAAAGCTGGCTCCTAGATACATCGGTCCTTTCAAAGTTCGTGGAAGAAGAGGATAAGTTGCTTATGCTCTTGAGCTCCCTGAAAAACTCAAGGTCCATGATGTTTTTCATATCTCTCAACTCAAGAAGTGCTTCAAGGATCCCGGCAGGACCGTGGACCATGAGCTTATCATTCTCCAAGAAGACCTGTCTTATCAAGAACACCCCATAAAAATCCTAGAAGTCGCAGAAAGAAGGACCCACAACAAGTCCATCAAGTTCTGCAAGGTGCAGTGGTCGCACCATTCCGTTGATGAAGCCACTTGGGAACGCGAGGATGAGCTCCGTGCCAAGTATCCTACCCTCTTCGTGTCTTCTTCTTCTTCCTTGAATCTCGGGGCGAGATTCCTGTTTAGTGGGGGGGAGTTGTACCATCCCATCTGTCTAACATATGTAATGCTACATGGTCTAGTAATATAATTGCTACTTCCTACATATAATTGTTGCATCATAATTATATCATGCTCATGTCATCATGCCACATTGCATTTGAGCATCATATAAAGCCCTTTTCATTTGGTTCTTATCCCATATGCATTATTAATTGTATTTGCCTCTTGATATATTGTATTTGGATCTTGATAAATGCTTGATGCCCAAGTTGAGTTGGGGGCATATCTTTTATTAACTCCACCACCTTCCTTGTCACCACCCCATAATTCCACCATCCAACTATATGTGAGCTTTGCATCTTATTTGGGTTTTACCTCTAGCTCATGGGGTTGGGATGGACCCTCTTACAACTTCACATGCTCCCATATATGCACCATGTTGTTTTCACATTATTGGTATATGAGAGCCACATGGCCACCTTTGCATTCTTTGTGAGGGGCATCCCTCTTTCTAGCTTCCATATGGATTGTATTGGAATATTTGCTCATGTTGGAATATTATTGGGGATATTATGCACCTAGTGGAACACACACACTAGCATGTCCCAAATTATATTAAAATATGATCATCTCCATCTACTACACATGGGACCTACTTTTAACTCCTTTTTGCTTGACCGTTACTCCATATTTTGTAATGCACATGAATAAATGTCATGGAACTTTATTATTGTTTTTACAAGAATAAACATGACATTTATTACTATGCATGGACCATGCAAATCACCACCATCTTTATCTCCTTTGGTTTTTCTTTGTTTTTGAGTGGATCTTTCTTTTGTTGAGCTCTCCTCCTTTTTCTTTCTACCCTCACCATCTTGTTTTCCTCTCCTTGCCATGTGCATCACAAACCTCTCCCCTCCCTCTTGCTTGATCTTGTTTTGATCATGTCAAGCCCTACTCTCTCCTTACCTTTCCCCATACTTGCATGCTCTTATGGGATCATGTCCAACCCTAGCTCTACCCCTTGATAACCATACCACTCATGTCCTCCTCATGTTTTGCCTCATGAGAAAACAACCTGCCCCTACCTCTCTCTAACCCTAACCCCACCACCTCACCTCACAATGCCGAGGCACCACCCTAGCCCTAGCCTACCTCGTGCTCGATCACCCCCATGCGAGCTACCCCTCTCTAATCTAACCCCAACCCCCTAACCTAATCCCTAACCCGAGCTACTCCTCCAACCCTAGCTAACCCTCTCGGCCTCTCTCTCCCTAACCCTCTCGCTGCAAGCCAGGACCCACCCCGTGCAGCCCCTTCCTTCCCTTGGCCGACCCCAGCTGCAGCCACACCCCCCAGGCCGAGCCTTGCCTAGCACGTGAAGGAGAGGAGGGAAAGGTGGCCACCGAACCACCTTTTTCTCCTGAGCCTTCCCCCACGGCATCTCTCCCCCTCGTGCTTATCTAACCCCCTCTCCCCTCTGCCGCACCATCCCCAGGTCCTCTGCACCACAACCCTACCCCAGCTACCCCTCCTGCTACCCCTTCCAACTCCGGCCACCACCTCGGCATCGGCGGCCACCCACAAGATCAGGAGGCGGGCGCGGTGTGTGAGGTGTCGAGGAAGGCCACGAGGTGCCCTGGACCGACCCTACACGCGACCGCTACACCCTGCCGAGCCCGACGCGAAACCCTAGCCGCCGGCTGTCTGCATCGTCGTCGATCGGCTGCTCCCCAGCCCGAACCACCTCCACCGACGCCACCGCGGTGAGCGTCCGAACCTCCCAGACAACCTCCCTCCGTTCACCGCTTCCTGTACGCGCCACGCCGCCGAACGAGCGCCTTTGGTGCATCGCGCTCGCCGTCGTCGAGGACCGTCCTCTCGCTAGATACGCCTTACCTAGCCGCGCAACAGCAACCCACCAACAACCCCTCCGAGCCGTAGCAGTCGCCACCGCCGTGCGCGCACCAGATCGTGGGTTCGATCCCCCGCTGCGCCGCGCAACTTTTCCGTCAGTTTCGTCAGTAAACTCAGGGAAGAGAAACAGTAGCCCGTGCGCACTTTGCAAATCCCCCCCAACCTTTTCGTTTTCTATACCCGCGCTCCACCTAACCCCACCTGTCATCGGCTGTTGCCTCTTTACAAAAAGGGACCGCAAGTATCGGTTCCTCAACCTGCGCTCCCCAGCTCCTACACGTGGCAACCCCCTTTTCGCCCACTGTCGTGCGGGCCCTTTCTGCCGCCGGACCCACTGGTCTGTCTCTGTGGCTAGCTATGCTCGCGGTAGAAAAGGGTGTGCACTGCCCGCCTGCCAAGACTGGTCCCACCATCAGCGTCTGGGGCTAACTGTCTCTGGGTATAAAAAGTGTGGAATGTTTTTCTGTTTACATAAAATGTTTTCTAGAAATGTTTTAATATGAATTTAAATTCTATTTTTAATAACTTTTAATTTGTAAATCCAAATAATACAAATAATATATGTTTTGGAATCAGAAAAATGTGAGGATTTCAAATATGCTATTCAAAATATTATTTGAGCAATTTAAATTTCTCGAAATTGTTTAAATGCAATAAAAATGCCTTTTCTTAATTAATTAATAACTTTAAATCTACAACTCCAAATTTGACAAATAATATGTCTAAATCGATCAGCGTGACGAGCCCGTTCTAACTATGCATTCCATGTTCTGGATTGCAGCATGCATCATATAAATATAAAGTATACAACAACTTATATGGGAGCAAAACATGGCTAAAACTCAATAAAATGCTTTATTCTTGTACCCCACACCTCACCCATGCCATGCTACATTATTGCCATGTAAATTGTGCATCATTCATCATGGCATGCTTGTTTGCTTGTCGCATTTTAATTCATATGCTTGTGCACTTTATTTATGTTGGCCCTTGTTTGTTTGGTTCTTCGTCGAATAGACGCCGAGCAGGGGAAATACCAGGAATCCCAGGAGTACTACCCAGATCCGTCTCTCGCTTCAACTGAGCTGCCAGGCAAGCACTACCACATGCTTGCATACATATAGTACCTATTTCCTCTATTTTGTTCTTGCATCATTGAGTCGCGATTGCATTAAATTGAATCCCAAGTACTGCATAGCCTTTGCTTTTAAACCCTACCGAAGCTTGTTCCTCCATCCCATGAGCCATTACTACAGGAGTTGTTTGAGCCATGCGAGTCGTAGAACAGCATGTGTTGCGTATGTGAGTGTCTGATGGATAACGAGGTACCTAAACAACTTAACCTGAGTAGTAATGGGATAACTAATGAAAGCGACACCGGTGGGCAATATCTGCTATTTGGTTTTTCATGCTCACTTGTGTCCCGTAGGACCCCGAGTACTTGATTCCTGTTCCTTGACTATTCGCACTATCCACATCCGGGAGGCCTTATGGACCCCCTGAGCTAGAGCTTGATTCATTTCTATTTCGTGGGGCCACAAAGTAGTTTGGGGCTTTGTTACTATCCTGTACTTATGCCATGCTTTACTGTTTTATTTAAGATTGTGCGAGGAGCACCTGTCTTCGCTTAGGATTGCGGAGTGTTTTCGCGGTATCGACAAGCCCAGTCACACTTTCGGGTTCCCAGTCGTTTACAGCCATTGGCGCAAACCTTGGGTCTGTCTCGGAGCCGGCCAACTTTGTTGCGGGTAGCTTAATGGGGTGGCCCCCTGAAATATTTCTGAATCCTGTGATCGCATTGTCGTGAATGCCTCGTTGGGTTTTGAGTTGGTTTTTCCGAGGTTGATCGAGTGTGTGTTGCTATTTGTGCACCCCTGCAGGTTAAATCTTTATGAAAGCCGTGTCCGCGGTTATGGACGACTTGGAGCACAGTTTCTCGATCATAGACAAGTATAACTAAAGTACCACTTTTAATTTGACTAAGTACCTGACTAGTAAATAGTGCAATACTCATGGAATGGTTAATAAAACTGCCAACGGATGGGTTGTTCCTCCGCTTTCTCGTTGGTAAGCGAGAAGGAGGATGGATCTGTTAATTATACTATTATAACTGTTGTTACTAATTAACGGACATCCGTCTATCATTGGTTAGGCGGATGGTTAGCGAGTATCTACAGACTTGTTAGTTATTATCTTTTGCTTCCATTGCGTCACCCCAGGTTATGTCCCCTTTAGAGGCATAAAGACTTGATGAGTACCCCTAGGGTCTCACACGATAAATTGTTTGATTCAGATGAACAGGTGTATTCGCAAGATGGATACTGGGTGGAGGAGACAGATGATGTTGGCAAGGATTACTCGGTGTAGAGATTCCGGGGATGGGGATCCGCGAGATCTGTGGGCGGGATGTGTTTATTTATGTGGCATCTTATGCCGATTTGCTTCTTATCCATACTTGGATCTTGTTTTTCGCTTCCGCCTAATACTCTGATGTTTGATGTATGAGGAGCTATCCTAAACTATTTTCTCTATCTAGGATATTTGGATCTTGCCGTATAGCGTTGCAATATTTCTATTTCTTCTAGATGGAATGGGTCTGAGAACTATTGTATGGTAGCTTGCATACATACTCACTTGTGTATGTATTTGATCTCTTCGCCTGTTGCCTACGCCGCTCGCTCTTGTCCCGATGTCTTGGAAGTGGTTAGGACGGCCGACGGGTCTACACGTGGGCGGTCCTCTGGGCCCCCGCTGTACTATTTTAACCACTTCCATTTCATCCAGGATTGAACTTAGAGCGTAGGGTCTGAGGTAGTTACACCTACGTCGATGACATTGTGGTCAAGACCCGCGAGAAGGACACCTTGGTGGAGGACCTGACGAAAACCTTCGCTAATTTGCATTGGGTGAATATCAAGCTCAACCCCGCCAAATGCATGTTCGGAGTCCTGTCGGGCAAGCTCCTCAGTTTCTTGTTGTTGCATTAGGGAATCGAAGCCAACTCCGACAAGGTCCGGGCCATTGAGGAAATGCGCCCGCCAACGTGGCTCAAGGAAATGCAGCGTTGTGCCGGGTGTGTGGCGGCTTTGGGAAGACTCATCTCCAAGCTCAATAAGAAGGCCTTGCCTTTCTTCAAGATTATGAAGCGTACCGCTAAGTTCTAGTGGACTCCGGAGGCCGACGAGGCGTTCGAGGCCCTCAAGAGGTATCTCACGAGCCCACCAATCATGGTGGCCCCCAGGGAGCGCGAGCCACTACTGCTATACCTGGCTACCACGCCACAAACAACGAGTGATGTCCTGGTCACCAAGCATGAAGAGGTGGTAGAAAAGAAGCGGAAGCCCTGAGCCGCGAACCCTCCCAAGGGCCCGGGGGCTACCCCTGGAGGCGATGGCGCGCCAAAGGAAGCTGATGGCATGGCCGTCGACCGAGCCACGGCCAAGACCACGGAGCTCATGCAACGACCGGTCAACTTTATCAGCACGGTGCTCAGAGATGCAAGGGAAAGGTACCCCATGCAACATAAGTTCCTCTACGCACTCCAAGTGGCATCACGCAAGCTACACCACTACTTCCAGGGCCACCCCATCAGGGTGGTCACCAAGTTCCCTCTAGAGGAAATCCTGTGCAACCCCAACGCCACAGGTCATGTGGCTGAGTGGGCCATCGAACTACAGCCCTTCGAGCTAACGTTCGACACCACACCCACCCTCTGCACAAGGGCCCTAGCGGAGTTCACAATAGAATGGACCGACCTTGGGGAGAGCGAGCCTTGGGACTGTGAACTTCGACGGGGCGTTCAACGGGGAAGGTGTCGGGGCGGCTGCCATGCTCACATCCCCCACGGGCAACAAACTCTTCTACGTCGTGCAGCTGTGCTTCAAGGATGGAGACAAGCACTCCTACAACATCACCGAGTATGAGGTTTGATCACTGGCCTCAAGGCGGCCATCGCCCTCAGCATCAAGCGCATCATGATCTAGGGGGATTCCTTACTCCTAGTTATCTTATCCAATAAAAGCTACCATCACAAGGGCGAGCACATGGCGGCATACCTGGAGGAAGTGCAAAGGCCAGAGAAGTACTTCCTGGGCTTGGACCTACTTCACATCCCTCGTGGAGACAACTACGAGGCAGATGAGATTGCTTAGCGCGTGTCTAGGCAGGAACCACAACAGCCGGGGGTCTTTGAGGAAAGATTGTTCAAACCCTCGGCCACCCCCCGGAGAGGAACTGCCCAACCAGAGGAACTCCCGCCCCCACCCTCCATAGGTGCACCCGACTGCGGCCTGCCTTCAGGAGGCAGGCTCGCCCTAGCGGCCGCAGCTCAAGAGCAGAGCTGGATCACTGAACTCAAAGGCTACCTCCAGGACGACACCCTCGCAGACATCGAGTATGCTACGAAAATCTTAGTACACAGAGCAAAGAAGTATTGCATGGTGATGGGGATCTCTACTGCCGCCGCCCCAACGGGGTTGCCCTCCGATGTATCTCCAGCGACAAAGGGCGCGAACTACTGACCGACATCCATGCAGGGGAATGCGGCCACCATGCCTCGGCACACACCCTAGCTAGGAAGGCCTTCCGCAACGGCGTGTACTGGCTCACCACGCTCGCCGACGCCATAGAGCTGGTGAAGACATGTGAAGCATGCCAGTTCCAAGCCAAACAAATAAACTAGCTAGCTCAGCAGCTACAACCATCCCGCTCTCATGGCCATTCTGGTTTGGGCTCTGGATATCTTGGGGCCTTTTCTGTAGGCGCCCAGGGGCTACCGGTACCTCTACGTCACCATTGATAAATTCACCAAATAGGACGAGGTGGAACCGGTCAGAACCATCCCGGCGCGCTGAGCGAAAAGTTCATCCAAGGCCTGGTGTGCCGCTTCAGGGTGCCTAATCGCATCATCACCGACAACGGTAGCCAGTTCACCAGTGGGCTATTCCAGTCCTACTGCGAGGACATCGGCACCAAGATCTGCTACGTATCAGTCGCCCATCCCCATAGGAACGGGCAATCGGAGCGAGCCAACGTGGAGTTCTTGAAGGGGCTCAAGACCAAGAGTTTCTGTCGCAAGCTCAAGGGGTGCGGAAGAGGATGGCTGGATGCTCTCCCAGGAGTGCTATGGTCCATTCGAACCACCACAATCAAACCGATGGGTGAGACCCCCTTCTTCCTCGTATATGGTGTTGAAGCTATCATCCCTGCAGAGGTCAAGCACGGCTCCCCCCGGGTGCTCGCCTTCAATGAAATAGAACAAGAGGAGCTACATCATGCCAACCTCAACCTCCTTGAGGAGGATCGCCCCAAGGCGAACGTACGAGCGGCCATATACCAGCAGGTGCTACTTCGATACCACTGTTGCAATGTATGAGCTCCTACCTTGAAGTGGGGGACCTGGTTCTTCGCCACGTCCTATCTCGCGAGGGACTCCACAAGCTATCTCCAATGTGGGAGGGCCCTTTCAGGGTCGCACACTGATGGCTATGAAATATAGCCATCTATGTCCACATTTAAACTGGATATTGTGCATATTTTTGATGAAATGACTCTCTAAACCCTGCCACTAATGCCTAATGATCAAAGGGGTATGCAATCCTTTCTTTCTATTTTCCCTGCATAGATAATGACGTTTGATGGTGGGAATCACAATATTATAGTCAAAGATACGAGATTTCCAACAACCAGAAGAAACCAGGAGTCGTGAAGTGGAGATAGACGCTTTAATGACCAACTATACGGCGGGAATAAAATTCCGACCGTATAGTTACGGTTGTATAGTTGCAATCGACACCGTTAGGTCAAACAAAACAACTTTTGCAAAGGGGGCCCTATATAAAGAGGCATCGGGCGATGTGAAAAGAGAGCTCTTTCCGATCATCAGCCGCCCCCAGAACTCCATCTACAACACCGAAGAGCCGCCAGAGGAATAGACTTAGATCCAATCTCCAAACCCTTCTCCATCACCATAGCCATATTCCACCACTTATGATAGTAGATCTCATCTTCGATTGGCGACATTGTAAGGCTATTTTCTACCAATCTCATGATTTCCACTACAATGTTTATGATTGTTGATCTCATCTTTGTGTGTGAGTAATTCTCATTGGGCTAAGGGCTTCAGCCTAGCCATGTAGCTTTTGTGCATGTTATTTATCATAGATGGGATCATGTATTAGTTTGTATGACATGATGATTATTGTATCCTCTCTTGCCTCAATCTAAGGACTTGTCAGGTACCCAAGATCCTGAGGATTGAGCCAGGTATAGGGAGTATGAGTAATGACTAATCTGCAGGTTGGGAACCCCAGTGACAGAAGGGGTAGTACGGCTGTATGTGAGGGATTTACTTGGGATTAATAGTGACATCACTATGCATACCATTAGTTCTCTTTCTTCTATGGATGAGACTAGTAGGTTATTGCTATAAGCGGTTGTAGAGGCAATAGCAATTATGGATGCACTGCCCACATATAATTTATCTTCCTCTAACAATCACATGCATACTTTATTATTATCTTTTATTCCCACCAGATGTTTTTCACAGCTACAGGTGAAACCGAATGCCCTAGGCCCTCTCTCTCTCCATCATCGACAACAACACAAGATAGCAAACTCTTGGTCCGGTAAAACATAAAAGGAATTCTAAAACTCCCGAAGGTCCATCAAAGTAACTTCACTACGCTTATGCTTCCCGTGGATTCGATAAACCTAGGTCTACTAGGTAAAAAGATCTATACTACATTTGTAACCTAGATCGAAGGTATCAACCCTTTTTCTGGCGCCATTGTTGGGGAAGCAATAACTACCCTGGTGCGGTTAGTAGGAACCTTGCTAGTTTTAATTCTTGTTTTTAATTTTGTTAGTTTGCTTTCACTATTTATTTGAAAAACAAAAAAATAGTTAGTCTTTTAAATTCTTGTTTTTATTATCATAAGTCTTTGTTTAAGAAAACCCAAAAACATAGGAAATATGGCTGAAAAGAAGCTTGGGTAGTTTGCAACTCCCAACAATGATTATTTGCATACTCCTATTACTCGGCCAGCAATTGTTGCTGATGACTATGAAATTAAGCCCCATTATTTAAGTTTGGTTCAACAGAATCAATTTGGAGGCTTTGCTGTTGAGGACGCAGGTATGCACTTGAATAGTTGCACTGAAATATGTGATATGATGTGCATAAAAGATGTTGACCCCGATGCGGTTAAACTGTGCTTATTTCCTTTCTCTCTTAGAGGAAGAGCAAAAGAATGGTTGCTATATTTTCCTAGAAATACTATTACATCATGGGTGGACTATACTTCTTTATTTATGACTAAAATTTTCCCACCTACAAAGACTACGCAACTAAGATCTAATATTACTGGTTTTAGACAGGAAGAGCATGAGACACTAGCGCTTGCATGGGAGAGGATGAAAGAATGCATGAGAAAATGTCCCAGTCATGGGATGGAAGATTGGTTAATTCTCCATTTATTTTATAATTCTCCTAATCCCGTGTCTAAGTATATGCTTGATACTGCAGCTGGAGGAACATTTATGGGGAAACATATTACCGAAGCAAAGCAGCTGCTAGAAAATATGCAAGACAACCATGCCTAGTGGCATGTGGATAGATCAAACACGAAGAAGGGGAACTCTATCTCACCACAAGAAAATGAAGAACTCAATGCTAAGTTGGATGAGCTCATATTAGCTGTAAAAGGTAAGGAAAACCAGGTAAGAGCTATCCCAGAAACAAATATTGAAGAAATCGACTTCATAGCTCATAATGATTATAACCCTGCTTGGAAGAACAATTATAATCCTAATTTTCAGAAACACTATTCTAGTCCTGAAGGTAACTCTAATAATAATATGGGTTCAATTAATGGTAGTTTCTAAGAAACACTTAAGTCCTTTATGAACTCACAAAATGAGCAAAACAATATCCTTGTTAAAATAACAGATAACCATGATGCTATGGTTGGTAAATTATCTAACCAAACTGTAAGTTTGAGGAATGATTTGCAGGCCCTCCAAGAAAGAATGAGGATTGTTGAGGCATAGCTAGGTAAGATAACCGAGAGTCAAACTCTCATTCTAGCTAAATTTGTAGGTAAAGCTGAGCCCAATCCCGTTGAAGACCACAAGATGATGAGAATCCAAAGGGAGGAGCCTAAAGAACTTGATTATAGTAATGCTCCCTTCACCAAGTTATACCGTTGAAGATCTTGTAAAAAGGATCAATATCAAGATTATGGTAAGTGAAGGAAATGATGAAGCTATATATCAACACTTCGTTAATCAGGTAGTAATAAAGGTACGTGAGCTTGAAGAAGAATATAAGAAAATTTCTGAAAAATCACCTGTTAAGCTTGATGATATATTTGAGCCTACTATTAAGATTAAAATTGGGACAAATGAGATAGCTGCACTTTGTGATCTAGGTGCAAGTGTTTCAACAATTCCAAAAAGTCTTTTTAATAAGTTAAATCTTGGCTCTTTTGAAATCACCAAGTTAAAATTACATCTTGCAGATTCTACCTACAAACAAGCTGTAGGGATTAAAGAAAACACTTTAGTATACATTAAAGGTTGTCCCGCTCTTATTGATTTTGTTATTGTTGGCATGCCTGAAGATGCTACTGCTCCTATTACATTAGGTCGTCCATTCTTAGGAACTATTAAGGCTTTGATTAATCTACACGAAGGGAACGTGAAGCTTCAATTGCCTTCGCAGGATCCTTTTGTTATTCATTTTCCCAGGAAGAAGAAAGCTAAGCATGCTGAAAAGGAGGCCATCACTTTGAAGGCCAACTATTTTGGAGTGGGTGTTCCACTCATCTGGCCTATGTGATCAACATCAAGGTCAAGCTATTGAACATAAAAGAGCGCTACATGGGAGGCAACCCATGTGAAATAAAGGTTTGAGTAAAGTTTTTTTAAGTTTTAGTTTAAGTTTTATGTTTAATAAAGAGTGCTAGAAAGCTCCAGTTGAGGAGAAGAAGTTCGGTAGTACTAAAAATCCTGCTGTATACATGTTGTTGTTGGTCGAAAATTTTTACTGTCATTTCTCTGTCAAAAACAAGGTGTTTCGCTAAGTTTCAGAATAAGAAATAACTCTCAAAGAAACATAAATTTTTTGATGGCTACAGAAGGTTTAACGACCAACTATACGGCGAGAATAAAAATTCCGGCCGTATACTACCGGTCGTATAGATATATTTGCCATTGACAATTTTTCTTTCCCAGGTACTGAAGGTTTGATGACCAGCTATACGGCGGGAATAAAAATTCCGACCGTATAGTTCCAGCCATATAGATATCGATGTCTTCATAAAATTTTATTTCTAGGTACAGAAAATTTGACAACCAACTATACGGCGGGGATGAAAAATCACGGCCGTATAGTTATGGCCGTATAGCTGTGCCGCCAGGATGAAACCCTAAATTTTGACAGCAGACCAACTATAAGATGGGAACAGGTTGTTTCGGCCGTATAGTTCCGGTCGTATAGTTGCGTCCAACCACAAAATCACAACGGGAAGTACCTCCAACCCCAAAACTTCAATCCCTTTTCTCTCTTCTACCTCCAAACTCCCTCAAAACCTCAAGAGATCTTCATCTTTACTCAATTTCGTTCGATTTCCTCGCACACAAGTGATCTACGGCATGTTTCTCCTCCGATCCTCCAATTACTTCTTCAAATTCATCTTCGATCTATTGTCATTATCAATCTGGGGTGAGACCTACTATGAACTATTGCCATGATTCTCTTGCCTAGATTATTACTTTGAGGGGATTCTTTAGTGTGCTATGATGAGGAATATGTTATGTTTATTATTTTTGGATCAAAAAGTTTTATTTTTATCTTTCCCTATTATTTTAGATGATGAACACAAGGAGCCAAACTCGTGCTCGTGCCACCGCTAGCGCTTCTCGGGTTGTCGCTCAAGAACGCATGGGGATATGGTTCAAGGATGAGCCCCAACGTGATTGTTTCAACAGGATCAAGAACCGAGAAGTGAAGGCAACCAAGTGGGCTTGCCCCATTATATTGAATCAATTCGGTATTTCTAATGACTTCAATTTACTTTGCAATAGGGTTGGCCTGCAAAACTTTGTATTCAATAATGTGTCTACTTATCGCCGGTTAACTCTTGAATTCCTAAATTCTTTGCGAAGCACCGTTAAAGCATGGAATGGAGAGGACATGATTTCTTTCCGACTTATGAAGAACAATTATTCTCTATCACTAAATGAATGGTGCACATGTTTTAATTTTCCAAAAAATAATGATAATGACTTACGCGCATCCTTTACTGGCCTAGACCCTTCCTCGGAACAATATTATAATGGAATGAGCTTTACTTCTAGAGTAAGCAAGGGGAAGAATATTCAAAATCCTGCAATTTGCTATTTGTTCTATGTTATTGCTAACACTTTGCAGGCACGAAATGAGTTCATGAGATTCAATGAGGAGGACATCTTTGTCCTTGCAAAGGCTGCTTTCAACAACACCAACTTTTCACTCAACTTGGGTGCAATTCTTGGGCGCTACCTGGAGCACCAATCCTCCCAAAGCCAAGGACCAGTCAAAGGTGGAGGCGTCATCACCGTGCTTGCCATTGCCCTAGGCATCAACCTAGGTGAGTTGCAACCAGTGCTAGGTGAGCGACGTGTGGGTTTCTCTACTTTAAAAGCTTGTGGAATGCTCACTAGGAGAGGTGGTGTTTATTACCTGCATATTGTTGGAGCTGGGCATCTCTACCCTGATCCTTTGCCTAATGGTCTTTTCTCTATTGAGTAAGGACGTTTGCTATATGACTTGCAGGTTGAACAACACCAACCTGAGGAGGAGATTCTGTATGAGGAAGAGGACCAAGAAGAGGACCAAGAAGAGGAGCAACCACCAACCCAGTTTGGTACATACCAAGACTTCCAAGAACTTGGAGGAACTGTGGAGAGAATGCAAAACCTCTCCTTGAACGTCCGAGAAACAACTATTAATTTATCAACTCAATTTTCAAACTGGAGTTACAACTTTTTCCCGCCACCACAATGATTTGAAGGGCTTGCAAAAGCCTAAGCTTGGGGAACTTTCCTCATTATCTTTATTTCAAGATTATATTTTTAAATCGAGTTTTTAAGCACTCGTGTTGGTTTCCCCAACACTTTATCTTTAGTTATTTCTATTTGCTTTCGATATTTTCTAGCCGAGCTTTGCCGCCAATTTTCTATTCTTTAATTCCCTCTCTTAAAACCAACAAAAAGATTTTTCCATTTATCTTTATTTTCCCTCTTCCTTCTTTTCTATTCTCCATGTGGCTTTCACACATTTGCAGGAGAGTGATCGACTTCGAGTTTCCAATAAGCAAATAAAAAGGGAAGAGAGAAATGGAACCAATCATGAGAGGTATGCCTTAAGACTCCCTACTTTTGAAGTTTGAGAAACCCATGCTAGTTAGTAGTAAATGATAAGATGTTATATTGGTGGAGTGAGTCTTTGTATTGTAGTAAAATTTTATGTGCATGGGTATTTAGTTGGGTACGTTTTGTTCTAGCTCTTGTAGTTAACCAAGTCTTGCTTAAAAATTTACTAAACAATTGTAATAAGAAAAAGTCTCACAATTGAAGGATTGGGTGTTGTAGTGTTTTAGTCTTGAAGGCTTATTTCTAGACACACTCAACACCACAGAATAATGATTGACTTGATAGCTCTCTTTAAAAGGATTTGTTCGGTTGAATTAATGTTTAGCGGTTTTTGTGAGCATGCCAAAGCTTTATGTGTGTCAAACTTCATGGGATTCCAACAACTCCGCTAGCCTACGAACAATCTTCATGGAGGAAACTCCTAGATTTCAGCTATGAGTTGATTAAACATATGTAGCAGCAATGCTATAATAGGTAAGATTCTTGGCATTCCCGGGTAGCTATGTTCATGATGGTATCACTCCTCTGGCTGTTATGAGTAATCATTGTACAAAAGGAACAAAAACCTTAGTGATGCCACGAGTGTCCATCACATCCCGATAAACTAACTAAATTTTTTGGCATGCTCTCAATTACTTAAGAACTGAAATTCTTCAAGGACAATGAATAGAAAAGTAGTGCTTGAAGAGTCTTGATTTATTGGTGTGGGAGAATTGAGATACTCTAGTGTATATGTTTATTATGACTAACTCTCACACTCTTAATTTTACATGATTATACTTTATTGTTCAAAGGCAGGCCTATGAGTTGATTACATGACATGGAATAAGGTTTACTCATTTGAATCATCCATGTTAACCATAATTTTGCTACGCTATAAGGATGCATAAAAACCCGTATGATATGCTTGCCATTACTCTATCTATGCTGAAGTTTTTCAGATTTATAAAGTGGAGGAAACTTGAGACTACCAATCATGAGTAAGATCATCATCTAGTTATTTCAGTTTAAATGCTGAGTTCCTTTTTGATTTTGGTTTTCTTGCTCGAGGATGATCAAGTTTAAGCTTGGGGAGGTTGATGGTTGTGAAATATAGCCATCTACGTCCACATTTAAACTGGATATTATTCATATTTTTGATGAAATATCTCTCTAAACCCTGCCACTAATGCCTATTGATCAAAGGGGTAAGCAATTCTTTCTTTCTATTTTTCCCTGCATGGATAATGACGTTTGATGATGGGAATCACAACATTAATGTCAAAGATACGAGATTTCCAACAACCCGAAGAAACCAGGAGTCGTGAAGTGGAGACATTCGCTTTAACGACCAATTATACGAAGGGAATAAAATTTCGACCATATAGCCCCGGTCGTATAGTTGCCATCGACACCGCTAGGTCAAACAGAACAACTTTCGTGAAGAGACCCCTATATAAAGAGGCCTCAGGCAGCGAGAAAAGAGAGCTCTTTCCGATCATCAACCGCCCCCAGAACTCCATCCACAACATCAAAGAGTAGCCAGAGGAATAGACTTAGATCTAATCTCCAAACCCTTCTCCATCACCATAGCCATATTTCACCACTTGTAATAGTAGATCTCATCTTTGATTGGCGACATTGCAAGACTATTTGCTATCAATCTCATGATTTCCACTACAATGTTTATGATTGTTGATCTCATCTCTATGTGTGAGTAATTCTCCTTGGGCTAAGGGCTTCGGCCTAGCCATGTAGCTTTTGTGCATGTTATTTATCATAGATGGGATCATGTATTAGTTTGTATGACATGATGATTATTGTATCCTCTCTTGCCTCACTCTAAGGACTTGTCAGGGACCCAAGACCCCGAGGATTGTGCCAGGTATAGGGAGTATGAGTAATTACTAATCTGCAGGTTGGAAACCCCAGTGACAGAAGGGGTAGTACGGCTGTATGTGACGGAATTAATTGGGATTAACGGTGACGTCACTATGATATCATTAGTTCTCTTTCTTATATGGATGAGACTAGTAGGTTATTGCTATAAGCGGTTGCGGAGGCAATAGCAATTATGGATGCATTGCCCACCTATAATTTATCTTACTCTAAAAATTACATGCATACTTTATTATTATCTTTTATTCCCATCAGATGTTTTGCATAGCTACATGTGAAACCGAACGCCCTAGGCCCTCTCTCTCCATCATCGACAACAACAAAAGACAGCAAATCCTTGGTCCGGTAAAATACAAAAGGAATTCTAAAACTCCCGAAGGTCTGTTAAAGTAACTTCACTAGGCTTCTGCTTTTTGAGGATTCGATAAACCTCGGTCAACTAGGGAAAAAGATCTATACTACATCCATAATCCGGATCGAAGTTATCACACACATCACGAGGCTAGGAGCAGCATGGCTGGAAACGAAGAAGGGCGTCCCGATCGCCAACCCTTGGAACATCCAGCACCTTCGCAAGTTCTACCCGTGAGCTGGCCTCATGGTGACAACGGTAACAAGCAGCCGACCCCTCGGGTGATGTTAAGATTCTCGAACGATAGCTCGTTTTCGACTCTGTTTTACCTGTTGTTTTCCTCGCTTGCATCTTCTCTTCTTTATTTTGTGGTGCTTCTCCCTTTTACACACCGTGTGAGTGGGGGTTGGTCACGGTGCCTACCGCTGTTGCCACCCTCGGTCAGCACGGGAACCTAAAGTGCCGAGCTCTAAACTTACGGACTGGCTCTGGCAATAAGTCACCTCAACCACGGTTCCCGGTGCTTGACGATCCTCACATGATGTGCATTAGGAATAGATAAACAATGCGGAACCTACGGTTACCTCTTCGAGGAACTATACAGGGAAAGTACGTGCCCTACGGTTGCCTCCTCGAGGGACTTACGGGGCGGAACCGAATGTACAGATCCTATGCTCCTCCTTGAGGGACCTACGGGAAAGGTACAAGCCCCGAGACCTCCTCGGAAGGGTCTAGCGAGGCAACCCTTGAGACTACCCCTAAAGCGGCATGCGGAACCTACGGTTACCTCTCCGAGGAACTATACAAGGAAAGTACATGGCCTACGGTCGCCTCCTCGAGGGACTTATGGGGCGGAACCGAACATACAGAGCCTACAGCCTCCTCCTCGAGGGACCTACATGACTTGTACAAGCCCCGTGACCTCCTAGAAAGGGGGGCTAGCACGGTGATCCTTTAGACTACCCCTAAAGCAGCGTGTGAACCAATAGTCATCTCCACAAGAGACAAGCGGGACAGCCCTATTGAGCCCCCCTAGGAGAACCACACACCATGCCATGGAGGCTGGAAAAGTGACAATAGACGATTAAGGCCCCCGATCACGGGAAGGGTACCGTTACAAGTCCTGGAAAAGAAACACCAAACTCCAGAATCACTTCCCGATCATTAGATAAATAAGAATTACACCTCCCTAGCGGTGCCCTCGGTGCTCGCCTAGTGGAGATCTTCTTCCTCTTCTGGCATGGGGGGTCACCCGAGTCACCAGTAGGTCAACAAGCGGGGCAACCCTCGCCTCGAGAGCTGGCACATCGGCCGACTGACGCATGGCTAGGGAGTAGTCAAGGTCGGGCCACAACTGCAGGAGGTTAATAAAGAGGGAATTCCCCATGATGATCAGCATCGCCTCGCACTCTGAGGAGATAAAGCCATCTAGGGCCTGCACCGCCGGGCTCAGGGAGCTCAGGACCCTACGCGCAAGCTCCAGAAGCGCCTCGACCTCGCGGCCATCTTGGAGTTCTGGCACGGCGAAGCCTTTGACTCCCAAGAGCGGGGGGACTGCAGCACCCTGCCCAACAAGGGTGTGGAAGGATGGGCGAAGGGCCCCTAACGCCTCACGAGCAAATCGTTCACACCCCTCCTCAACCTATGCGGAAGTAGCAAGGGACACTTTCAGGGCCCTGATTTCACCCCGAAGCTCCTTGGTCTCCCGAAGCGAACCCCTTCGGAGTTTCTCCTCCTCGGCAAGGGCATCCCGAAGCTTGGAGCCCTCCTCTCGTTCTCGAGCGAGGTCCCCATGGGCTTTTGACAGCTTGGCATCAGTCTCCTGTGACCGAGCCTCGAGCTCCTTCTGGCGCTAAGCCGCCACCGCCTCCTGGGTGGAAACTTCTTTCTCCTAGGCCTATAATGTGTCCATGATTCGAGAGGCCTAGTCCTTGGCATAGGTGAGAACTTTCGCCGCTCGTGCTGACGCGTCCTGCAGTATGCCCTCAACGTCCATGCGAGCATGCTCCCTCTCGGAGTCCACCTCTTTCCGAGCCTCTGCAAGCTGCTCCCATTCCCGGGTCAGCCGACGGTTCTCGCGGACCGCGTCTACCAGGAACTGGTCCAGCTCGACACGGAGGCCAGAAACGAGCTTCCCTAGGAGCTCGGTGCGGGGGGAGTACCCATGCTCAGCCACGATCAGGGCCTAAGACTCATTGGGCTGTGCACCGGAAGGAGCCTCCTCCGGAGCGCCCGACGGGCACGTAGGAGTCAAGGGGCTGTCCTAGGGGATGTGCGGCCTGTGGAAGCCTCGCCCTCCAGCAACCCTTGCCCCGCACCCGTGCCGGCCTGCCCCGTGACATCTGCCGTCTGGTCCACAGTCGGGGGAGTGGCTTCAGGAGGGGAGCCCGAGAGACGCTCGGCCCCAGCCTCGATCAACGCCGCGACCGAGGGCCCCGAGATAGGGGAAGGAGTTGCCTGCTGAGGGGAGACGGCCGCCTCCTCTTTAGGTACCGTCGGTGCAGCCGGGGCCTCACTCGGTAAGTCCAGTGGGTGTACAACCGACCAGATCTTCCGGGAGGTGGTCCTCTTCACCCGTGGCTGCTTCCATGGGCGACCATCGCTGCAAGGAATTCTCCGAGTAACCTAAGGCCAGACAGCACGGGAAAGAGTTGAGGGCTACTAGCCAATACCTGCTGCTGCCCCTGGTCAAGGATTGCAAGCCCCATCGACCCTGTTTTTTGCCGAGGGGGAGGAAGCCCCCGGTGGGACAGGGCTCGCCACCTCCCGGTGCAGCCCCTTCTAGAGGAGGGCTCCCTCGTGGTCCCCCTTCTATCGAGGCGCCTCCTGAGGGTCGACCCCGGGATAAGGGGCTCCTACACCTGTGGCATTCCCCACCATGGTCCCAGGGGATCCCTTGGATGAGGCAACAGTAGAGGAAGCCGCGTCCACGAATCTCTGCTCCTTGGGGATTGAGGTAAAGGGGGAGGACCCCCTCGAGAAGCTCGGAGGAGGCATGGGTATGCAGGAGCTCGTGGATGAAGCCAGCCACGACGGAATCATTGGTAACGCCGTCCCTGAGGGCTAGGCGGTCTCCCACGGAGAAGTCCCACAGGTCCTTGCAGTGCTTCTGCAGTAGACAAATCCATAGGCGAATGAACTCCGTGGCAACAAGAGATCACGTCAGACCTGAGGAGTTGAGCCGCTCAGCGCGGGGGTTGAGGGCATCCATCTTGTCCCCCTCCAGGGTTGCTCGGACCATCGGCTATTGACTTTCTCAGCCAGCGGGGTGGGGGGAGCAAGGCAGGAACTGTCCTCCACCATGTCCATCAGGACCCACCACTTACAGAAATCGGCCATGCGCTTCGTCTAGGCCATTTGGGGGACAAACGACCCCTCCTTCACGAACGAGGCGCAGCTGGCGGCGCGCTTGGGGGAGGTGAGGCGGAGAGCATACATGTGGCGCAGCAGTGCCGTAGAAGGCTTCACCCCCACGAACATCTCGCACCAGCAGGCAAAGATAGCCAGGATGGTGATAGAGTTGGGATGCATGTGGAGGGCGCAGATCTGGTAATGCTCCAGAACCGCCATGAAGAAGGGAGAGAACGGCGGAATCAACCCCGTGATGATGGTGTGATAGAAGAATAGGTGCACCAGGCCCGGGAGGCCCACCGGATCCGCCGATCTAGGCCATACACGGGTCCTTCCCCACTCATTTTGGTCAGTGGCCAGCTGCAGGCAGCACCAGTCAAGGTCGGCATCCATCTTGATGGTGGAGGGCAGCACCAGCTCTCCCGTCTCTCCTCCCCCTCCTCCTCTTCTTCTCGAGGAGGGCTGGGCGGAGGACACTTCCCCTTTGCCGCGGCCAGGGCTTCACGACGAGACATCTCGGTCGGTGGCCAGCTGTAGGCGAAGAGGAACAAATCTCTGATTACAGCCGGCCTGCGGGAGCCTTTAGGGCACAACTTCTCTGATTGCAGCGTACAACGCGCAACACCTCGCACAGCAAACCTATCTCTATAACTCGGCGTATTGCCATTATAGTGATTTATAGCAGGAGTAGAGTTCCGCCACCGTTGTGGGACTTGAACTTGGGTAAGCTGTGTTACCTCGTACCCGCCAACTCTCCGCCTTACCCCACGTCTCTAAACATGCACTGTGAGGACCCCTCCATGGCGTACTCGTCGGCAATACCACGACAGTTGGCACCCACCGTGGGGCAAGAGGCGCTTCGAGCTCTACAACGGGCGAGGTCCAATCTCTTTGCGGGAATCGGTGACACCGTAGCCATCGGTCGCGTTCTCTTCTCCGGCAACGTCTCGATCGTTACTCTAGATGAGTTCTGGGTGCTGGCGAAGACGAACCCCACGTGCTGCTCCTTCATCCCCTCTGGAGACATCCACATCTTCATCGGTGAAACTGACTCGGGTCCTAGCTCCAAGGAAGTCAGAAAATCGTCAAGCCCCGCACATACCGCCTATGAGAAGGATACGTTCGCGGAAGGATCTAGGCCATACCTCTCTTTGGAGTATGGCGGCTCGAATCAGGAAAATTCAAGGCCCACCCAAACCACCCCTGTGCAGGATATAAAGGTGGAAGGACCCCGCAAATCCGCTTGGCTTCCCCGAGCATTAGAGATGCGCAGGTCACACTTTGTCGGTGTCGTCACCATCTTCGATCTGGCCAGATGCGTTCAAAGGGATGGATAATCCCCCGCGAATACCTTGCCAGATGGATGAGGGCGAAGGAAACCCTAGAGGGTGACCGCGCCGACGAGCTCGTGTACCACTTCGTGGAAGGGCTCACACCTCGAACCCTCCTCCGACATACCCTCCGAAGGTGGCAGGCCACAGTCCCTCTAACCCTTGGTGAGATGGTTGCCATCGTCAACGAATACACGGACGCCAATGAAGAAGCCAAGGCGGCGATCACCACCGAAGTCGTAGGAGGTAACAACAACAACGGCTCGCCTCCATCACCCTCAACATCCGCCATCGCCAACACCGAAGCCAACAATGACTCTGTCCTTGATGCGCTCTACATCGACATCAACATCGATGCCGGTGGGTCGGACGTCAACTCAGAGGAATACGACGATGTTATGAGGGAGATCAAGCAGGAGATCAAGAAGGAGAAGTGCACCGAGAAGACCAACACTTCCCACCAAGTGTTAGTAGCCATTGGGAGCGTGATGGAAGAAGACGGACATGAACGGGAACGTGAGAGAGCTCCGCCCACGCCAGCAATCACCAGAGCAGCAGCATCTAAGAAAGCCGCCGAGCCTCTGGCTCTGGCCAAAGCTCTGCCTCCTTCGGCTACACGCCAGCCACCAGCGCAAAAACTTACCATGACCCCTAACACGGCCTGACAATCAAATCAACCGCCAGTGCCACCGTCAACGTCAGCAGCTGGCAACCCACTAGCCACCCCCGCCGACAAACCAATCTACAGCGCACTCCTTGTTGAGCCAATCACCGTCACCCATATCTGGAGCGTTACGGAGCTTGATGAGAAGCGTGCGGAAATCTTGGCAGAGGCCAAGTGCATCGTGGAGCAAGACGCTAAGCTGGACGAAGACATGGCTAAGGCGCAGCAATCCATCAAGGCGGCAAGAGCTGTGGAGGCCGAATATAAGCAATTGTTGTTGAAGCATAAGGCAAAGAAGGTACCGGCTCACGTCGTCCAAGATCCTGGTGTTCGGTGAGGCTTGGGATTTGACGGATATAAGCCGACAAAGGCCACCCCTTACATTGGTTCAGAGGGGAGGCAAGTCATGCCACCTCCCGCTCTCAACATCGCTGTTGCCAAGACCCTCCTGGAGCAGGACACGTCGCTAGAAGCAGTTGCTCAGGTGTACGACCTCGTCGCTAAGGCATGAAAGCAACAGGAAAAGGCCGCCTTGCAGAGGCTTGAGTCCAACCCAGAGCTATGCCAGTCAACCCTGAACGGCCGCAGAAGGCCAAAATCTCCCCGTGAAGAAGGATCGCGCATAGGTTCTACAGAGTAAAGACGGAGGGAGGCACGCAATAGGATTGACACTATCCCCATATCCTCCGACCATGGAGAAAAGGCTCGTCCCCACCGCTCGCCACCTCCACCACCATCTCGACGTCACGAGGAACCAACGTCGTGCCACCGCACAAGCATGCCATGTCCAAGGCGGTCAATGCTTGGTATCGTTATACACGATCAAGGCGAACAGCCTCGGCATGCCGGAGAGCACAGCGGCCATGACGGACACAGGAGGAGGTCCCACAAGAAACCGCCACGTCTAATAAGCAACCGTGACAGGCGTTAGGAGTCACAGGAGGGGCATAGCAAGAGAGCTAAACCACCGCATATACCGCCGCCATCACCACCTAGCAGCCATCATGGCGGAGGACATGGCGGATCTCACAAATCGCGCCACAATTCTCCTCACCATGACAGAAAAGGGAAGCAGCCAGAGCCATATGACGCACGATCGCGGCTGGACAGGATCCAAGAAGCTCGGGAACTCCCATACCTTGGTCCATGGTGTTTTGGACCAGTCATACGGGCCACAACCTACCCCAAGGGCCTCCAGATAGACAAGACTATTAAGCCCTACAACGGCACCACCAGGCCAGCAACGTGGTATCGCAGGGGGAAACCCCAACATCACCGTCAAGTATCTCCCACTCATGCTGACATGCACTGCCCGGCAATGGATCGACGACTTACTAGAGAAATCAATATGCAATTGGTTAGACATGCATGAAGCGTTCACCAAGAACTTCGAGGGTACGTACAAACGTACTGTTGGAGACCTACAATGGTGTGTGCAAGAGAAGGATGAAACCTCCCGTGCCTACCTCTCTCGCTTGCTAGATATGAAAAATTCTTGCGTAGGGGTGCATGAACAGACCGCTATGGCCGCCTTCATTGATGGACTGGAGAAGGGTACTTTGCTCCGGCGTTGAAGCACATGCAAGACAACAATGACCTCGACCTCAACGCAATGATCAAAATGGCTAGCGAATTTGCCGCTGCCGATGACAATGTGCGAGGATTGTTACCGGCAATAGCAATCCCTACACAGGCCAGGAAAAACAACAATAACAAGTGGAAAAATCCGCCCTGGAGAGAAGCAAGTAGCCGACATGGTCGCCGCAACGTTCACTAGCAGAGGCAATGGCAGACATCGTGGACGTGGTCGGGGAGCCAGCAGTGGCTAGCAGAGGAGTGACACTACACCCTCGGTGCCCCGCGTTCCCCAGACGTACAAAGAGTACCGCGATATGCCGTGTTTCGTCCATCTCGACGCAAATGGCAAATCCACCCACACCAATCGCCAGTGCAAGTTTCTCAATGATCTCAAGGAGGACCCTGAGTCCGGCTACAAGCAAAGTCGGAAGAACAGACCCCGCGGAAAGGGCAAGGGGAAGAAGAAGGAGGTAGAACCCAAGGACTCAAGTGATATGGACGAGGGCGTGGACCCAAAATCTTCTGACAAGGGAGAGGATAAAGGGAAAAATCCCTTCGAAAAGAAGGCTCCATGTTACCACACTTTCCTTGGCACACCAACCTTCCGGGCCCAGAAAACCTCTCTGAGGATACTGATGGCTACCCTCCCTCCAGCTCCCTAGTACGTCAGCTGGTCGGAAGTTCCAATTACTTGGGATAGGAAGGATCATCCAGAACTTATCCCAACAGAGAACCAATATGCCATGGTCATCAACCCTTTGATTGATGACACAGAGTTCACCAAGTGCCTCGTGGAAAGTGGAAGCAGCATCAACATCATGTACCTGGATACACTACATAAGATGAACTTGACGGAGACCCAGCTAAGGAAGAGCAACACCGTGTTCCATCGGGTTGTCCCTGGCCGACAAGCAAATTCCCTAGGCTGCATCACCCTTCTGGTCGCTTTGGGCGATGCCAACAATTACTGCCAAGAACGCATGACCTTTGAAGTGGTGCCTTTCAAGAGCGTGTACCACGTCATCTTCGGACGTGACATCTTCCACTCCTTCCTCGCAAGGCCATGCTTTGTCTACAACAAACTCAAGATTCCCGAACCAAATGGCGGCATCATTGTCAATGGAAGCTTCACCAAGGCACGGGAGTACGTCCTCAGAAGTCGCCTTCGTTGAAGCAGTCCTCTATGGTGAGGAGTTCAAGGAGATCCAGAACCAGGTTGATGCCTCGGATATGCCGGCTTCGAAGAAGCAGATCACTGCTGCCGAACCTGCCTTCAAGGGAACCATCAAGACCAAACAAGTGGAGCTTGTCGAAGGTGATTCCTCCAAGACCACCGCCATTGGCACGGACCTGGATCCAAAATAGGAAAGCGCGCTCGTCGAGTCCTCCATGAGAATAGGGACTTCTTTGCCTGGCAACCTGCCGACATGAAAGGTGTACCTAGGAAACTTTCCGAGCACAGCTTGAATATTGATCATAATGCCAAACCGGTGAAACAACCTCTACGACGCTTTGGTGATGAAAGACGAAGGGCTATAGGCAAAGAAATAGCTAGGTTACTTGAAGTTGGCTTTATCCGAGAAGTTATTCACACCCAATGGGTGGCAAATCCTATACTTGTCCCCCAAAAGGGAACCAATGAATTAAGAATGTGCATTGATTACACCGGCTTGAACAAAGCGTGTCCGAAGGATCCGTTTGCTTTGCCTCGCATTGACCAAGTCATTGACTCGACGGCTGGCTCGGAACTTCTATGTTTTCTCGATGCCTACTCAGGATACCACCACATCCAGATGCGAAAGTCAGACCAGTTGGCCACTTCGTTTACCACAACCTACGGCACGTATTGCTACGTCATGATGCCCTTTGGGTTGAAAAACGCTGGTGCTACGTACCAGCGGACGATGCAACGTTGCCTGCACGACCAAATATGTCGCAACGTACACGCTTACGTGGACGACATCGTGGTAATGTCAAATAAATCAAATGATCTTATCGCTGACTTGCACGAAACCATTGACAATCTCTAGAAATACAACATGATGCTGAACCCAAAGAAGTGTGTCTTCGGGGTACCATCCGACAAACTGTGGGGCTTCATCGTTTCACATCACGGAATCGAGGTGAACCCGGGGAAAATCAAGGCCATCCTCGACATCAAACGCCCGACTTGCCTGAAGGACATACAAAGGCTCACAGGCTGTATTGCAGCAGTAAGCCGGTTCATCAGCCAATTTGGTGAGAAGGCTATGACGCTCTACAAGTTGCTCAAGAAGGCGGACAAATTTGCATGGACAGACGAGGCTGACGCAGCACTACAGGAGTTGAAGAGAATACTCTCCTCCCCACCTATACTTGCAGCACCAGTACCAAGGGAGCCTATGTTAGTCTACATGGTGGCAACCAACCGAGTAATCAACATCGTCATTGTGGTGGTGCACATGGAACCAATGCACGAATACGGAGTTCAGTGACCCGTTTACTATGTAAGCAAGGTCTTGACGGAATCCAAGCAACATTACCCGCACTACCAAAAGATAGCTTATGGAGTTTTCCTTGCTTCACGTAAGCTAAGGCATTATTTCCAGGAGCACCCCATCATAGTAGTGAGCAAAGCTCCACTGTCCGACATCATCAACAACAACAACGCTACAAGGAGAGTGGCAAAGTGGGGCATTGAACTTTCCGCCTTCGACATCACCTACATGCGATGTGACGCTATCAAATCACAAGCATTGGTGGATTTTCTTGCAGATTGGACAGAGTTGCCAGAAGACACTCCTGTGCTAGAGCCAGAGTATTGGGTCATGCTTTTTGACGGATCCAAGTTACTCAATGGCTCGAGGGCTGGTGTATTATTGCAATCACCAACAGGAGAGAAGTTGCAATACGTCCTGCAGATCCACTTCAATGCTACAAATAACATGGCGGAGTACGAGGCCCTCATTCACGGACTTCGCGTAGCCAAGGATATTGGCATCAAGTGCATACTTTGTTGTGGAGATTCCGACTTGGTTGCCCAGCAAGTAGCTGGCACCTGGAATGCGTGGAACCCTATGATGGCGGCATATCGAGACGAAATATCCAAGTGCTTCGACGGTTGCGAAGTCAAGTACGTCAAAAGGGAGGACAATGAGGCGCAGATCTGTTGTCAAAGCTTGGATCAGGTCGTCGACCAATTCCGCCAGGCATTTTCCTGGAGCATTTACGGAATCCATCCGTGAAGGGAGCGGACCCCGACAACCCGGATAGAGTGGACTCATTTGTTAATGCAGTAGCAGTAACCTCTCCGGCTTGGACAAAGCCGTTCATGGATTATCTACAAGACGGAACTTTGCCCGCTGACGAAGTCGAAAGCCGGCAAATTGTACGCAGAGCAAAAGGCTACGTCATCATTGACAGGAAGCTATACAAAAGAAGTACCACATGAGTCTTCCTACGGTGCCTCTCCCAACAGCAAGGTATTGAAATCCTTAGAGAAATACATCTTGGAGATTGCGGGCATCACGCCGCTCCCCGATCGTTGGTGGCCAAGGCCTTCCGACAAGGATTCTACTGGATAACTGCCAAGGAGGACGCCGACAAGTTGGTACAAACATGCCTTGGGTGTCAGTTTTATGCAAGACAACCAAATGTTCCAGCTGAAGAATTGCGAATAATACCAATAACTTGGGCGTTTGCAGTCTGGGGGCTGGACATGGTGGGACCTTTGCAGACAACACCCTGTGGATTCACACACTTGCTAGTAGCAGTGGATAAATTCACAAAATGGATTGAAGCTAAACCTATTAGAAAGCTTGATGGGGCAACAACCCTAAAGTTTGTTCGGGATCTAGTGGTGAAGTTTCGTCTCCCACATAGCATCATCACCGACAATGGCAGAAATTTATCTCTCGGAGAAGTTGAGGAGTACTGTCATGAGAAAGGCATCCGCCTTGACATAGCATCTGTGGCACATCCATAGTCAAATGGGCAAGTTGAAAAGGCCAATGGACTAATTCTACACGGAATCAAGCCACGCTTGGAGGCACCGCTACATAGAGCAGCAGGAGCCTGGGCGGAGGAACTGTAGGGGTTCTGCGCATGAAAAGAATAAATTTTTACCCTACGCCCCTGAACCCCTGATGCTGCCAGGACCTATCTATTAGTAATGGAGTAACGGTAGGGGCTTTTTGCGAACTTACCCTTGAAGACCGAAAATCATTGTCAACGCTCAGGAGAGCATGGTTGATGTAGACGAGCCGAAGCGGACCTCAAGGTCGTGATGAAGTCCTTGCGCTCCAGCGGCTCCAACGACTTGAGTGCCTCCAGTGTGACACCTCGTGCTCCTGTGGCTCAACGAATTGAGTGCCTCAAGTGTGACACCTCGCAGGGAGTTACACACGTCCGGTGACTGACGATGACTCCCGCTTCCCCGATCCAGCAGCAGTTGTGGAAGTAGAGCTCCTGGATCCGAATCCCGCAGCGCGACGGCGCTCCGCGGTGAAGATGTCTCTCATTCGCGCAGTCCGAACTTGGGACCACGGTCATGAGAGAGAGAATATCAATTGGAGGTCTTCCCAAAAGTGAGAAGACCTATATTGAATATTGTGTGTATTTAACTGGCCAAATACCCCCACTATATGTAGGGGGGAGGTACTACCTCCCTCAAAGTCCTCGGGTGGGACTAAAGGAGAGGAAAGGGGGAGGGATGGCGCCGCCGGCCACCCCATGGTCCCCACACGGGGGGGGGGGGTGGCCCACTAGGTCACCGACGTCCCCTCTTGGCCCTTCTCCCTCTTGTCTTTTCCCTAATGGGCCCTCTTCTCTCCGAAATTGGCCCATTAAGCCTTTTGACCCTTAAATTGATTTTCTCTTTTATTAAATAATTATGAATAAATGATTAAATCAATATTTAACATTCATTCACATATTATTCAATCTCCGTGGATATAGAACACCTTCCACCTCCACTCCGGACATCCTCCGGACTTACTGAAACCCTTCTGGTTTTCTCTCTACTATTCTTCCGCGTTTCTTCCGATCCTATAAACATTCTCCAAGCATCATCAAACCCTTAAACGTGATACCCTACGGTTCGGGAACACTCCAGACATGGTCGGGACACTCCCGGACCAATGATCGACAGAGGACCCTGGATGGCCATGTGACCCCTATGCGTTCCACTAAGATCTTTCGTCGTTTGAACGAGGATAGTCGTGTCTTATTCCCTTTGTCTCTCGATACTTGCATTACCCGAGATCTGATCAATGACATCACCATGTCATGTTCAATCTTTACCGAACAATGCTACTTGACTTCTTCCAACAAGTGATATCCCTATGATCAAATCACACGCTGCGGAGCTATTGGATATAACTTCTCCGAGTGGGAAATTGAGTATCTTTCCATCACGTGGATGGACAAATCCTGCTCTTGACATATATTGCCTCTACGGTTTCCTCCAAGTACCTGAACACACCTTTATTGCCACCGTATTACCAGATGCCGTTTGATGCTATCTAAGCACTCTCAGGAGACAGTGATTGATATAGCCTCACGGTCTAAGGAATAGTCTACGAGGATCCATTTCTAATCATCGTAACTTGAACTTCGTGACATGATCGGGTCACGATGTTTAGGTTGGGTATTGGTTCATCATCTCATTCTCAGAATGAGTTGACTCCATTTCCAACTGGCATAAATGCCACATGATCAGGAAACTTGATCATTCGTTGACCAATGAACGAGTGACTAGAGTTTCACTGGGAACCCCTGGTTGTTTATATATCACACGTGTATTGATGTTTCCACTCAATACAGTTATAGCATGATATAAAACTTAATCATAAACTTTATGAAATATGATAATAGTCCTTATTACTATTTGTCTCTAGGGCATATTTACAACAGTCTCCCACTTGAACTAGAGTACAAATACACTAGCTGCATTTGTTCTTAATCATTGGCACCATATCCGGTACCCTGAACATGCTTGATCATGGAAGAGGTTGAGTCTTGGGTCTATACTTTACAGTCCCAAATCCTTTGCAACTTACTAATGTCACCTTGATTAACATTAATACTTTATCATCACATGATAACATCTGTGTGTATGCATTGTCGCTATGGCAGCAGAACGAGGCCTGATTCCAGGAGCCTAAAGTGACTTTAGATCAACCTCGAGGGCTTTCTCATGGGCACTATGCCCTAGGACACATCATTCTATGTTAAAAGAGAACTAGCCCCGCCATAACATTATACAACACTTTAGATGGTACCCTTATCTATTATTATAAATGTTTCATCGAAACACGAGTGCACTCTGTGCAACTTTCAATGTTTTTGTTCACCTGTACCATCCCAATTGTCTAACAATTGCAATGCTACTAGCCTAGTCTATATATATGCTAATTCCTATATACAATTGTTGCATCATAATTATATCATGCTCATGTCATCATGCCTCCTTGCATTTGAGCATCATATAAAACCCTTTTTGTTTTGGTTCTTCTCTCATATGCATTGTAAATTGTATTTGCCTCTTGATATTGTATTTGGGTTTTGATATATTGTTTAAATGCCCAAGTTGAGTTAGGGGCCTATCTTTTATTCAACTCCATCACATTTCCTTGTCACCACCTTATAATTCCACCATCCAACTAAATGTGAGCTTTGCACTTTATTGGGTTTTACCTCTAGCTCATGTGGGTTGGGATGGATCCAATTCTATCTCCACAGGCTCTCACTTATGCACCATATTGTTTCCACATTATTGGTTTATGAGAGCCACATGGCCACCTTTGCATGCCTTGTGAGTGGAACCTCTTTCTAGCTCCCATATGGGTTGTTTTGGGGTTATTCTCATGTTGGGATATTTTTGGGCTTACTAAATACCTAGTGGCACATACACACTAGCATGTCCCATTTTTATTCAAATATGGTCATCTCCATCTACTCCACATGGGGCATCCTTTTAATTCTTTTGCTTGGCCTTACTCCACATTTTGGGGTAATGCATAGGAATAATGCCATGTTTATTATTTTGTTTTCACAAGGTTAAAATATGGCTTTGAATGCTTTTGCATGGGCCATGCAACCTTCACCACCATTTGATCTCCTTTGGTTTTCCTTGGTTTTTGAGTGGATCATGTTCAAACCCTATACCCTCCTCATCTTGATTTGAGCATCCAACCTCACCTCTCCCATCTCCATCTTATCAACCTCACATGGGAAGGTGCCATGTCCATCCAAAACCCTAACCCTAATCACCTACCCCTATCACCATCTAACCGAGCCACCCCCTAACCCGAGACCACCTCTCCTCTCTCTAACCTATCTAACCCAAACCCTAACCCTAGCTAAACCTAACCCAAGGCCACCATCTAACCTAACCCGAGGCTACCCTACCCCAGCCCGAGCCTCCCCTCCCCTCTCACTTCTCTCTAGCGCCTGCCAGGCTGGCCCAGATGCCACTCCCCACCGTCCCTGCCGTCCCCACCTACAGCCTCTCCATGCCTACCTTCCCAGCCCGAGCAAGCACGTGAAGGAGAGGAGGAAAAAGCGGCCGAAGCCACCTTTAACCCTACCCACTCCCGCACGGCACCTCCTCCCTCTCCCTCGCTTTACCCTCCGCCCCACAACCTCTCGCCGCCAGATCCATCCCCAGAGCCCCTGCATCTCCTCTCCTTCCTCTCCACCGACGCCACCCTCTCTCGCCGGCCACCGCCAGCACCGCGTCGCCCCCGTCGATCCAGCCGGTGAGCACGTCGTGGAGGTCACCGAAGAGACCGAGGAGTACCCTTGCTTCACCCTGGACCGCGCCAACGAGGAGGAGAAGGACCCCAGGCTTGCCAGGACCGGCACCGCTCCGACGAAACCCTAGCTCCGCCGGCGCGCTTAACGATCGCCGCTTCACGCTCAACCAACACCGCCAACAGCCCAAGGTGAGCCTTCCTCTCCCTCGACATGCTCCGCCTCACCGGACCGCCTCTGCCACGCTGGCCGATTCGACGAGTGCCCTCGCAGCACGCTGCCACATCGCTCGCCTCCGCACTGATAGCGCCATAACTAGGTCGCGCCTGACCCCCTATCAACTACCCCACCCTAGCCCAGCGGTAGCCGCCACCACAAGACGCCAGATCCTGGGCTTCGATCTCATCAGCAAGGCCTCACTGGGCGAAGCACCTGACGGTCGTCAAGAATTTAGAGAAGAACAACAGTGTCGCGATCTCTTTTTGCAGAAAACCCCTTCTGTGTTCTCTCGCTCAACCCGCGGTCCGCAGAGCCCCACCAGTCAGCCTCTCTGCCCTTTTACAAAAACACCCCCACAGTTTTGAACCCCCAACCCGCACTCCATCGCGTCCCCGCTTGTCACCATCGGGTTAGTCGGCATCACGTGGGCCGTAGCCGGGCCCATCTGTCCCTCGTGGCTAGGAAGCGTGGTGAGAAAAACTTTTCATGCGCTGATGTCCCGGCCAAGCAGCTGGCCCACCCATTGCTCGGGTCTCAGAACGGGCTGAGTAACAAAAGTTTCTGTGCTTTTCTGTTTTAATTTAAAACTTTTCAAATTTGATTTAGATTCAAATTCAAATCTGTTTTTAAATAACTTTTCAAATATTATTCCAAATAATACAAATAATATATGTTTTGAAATCAGAAAAATGTGAGGAATTCAAATATGCTATTCAAAATAATGTTTGAACACTTTAATTTTCGAGCTGATTAAAATTACAAATAAAATGCCCTTTTCCTTAATTAATTAATAACTTTTGTTTTATAACTCCAAATTTGACAAATAATATGTCAAAAATGATCAGTTCGACGAGACCTTTCTATCTATGCATTCCATGTTCTGAATTGCAGCATGCATCATATAAATATAAAGCATACAGCAACTTATTTGAGGTTAAAATGTGACTAAAACTCCATAAAATGGCTTATTCTTGTATTCCACACCTCACCCATGCCATGCTACATTATTGCCATGCAAATTGTGCATCATTCATCATGGCATGATTGTTTGCTTCCCGCATTTTATTCATATGCTTGTGCACTTTATTTATGTTGGCCCTTGTTTGTTTGGTTCTTCTTCGAATAGACGCTGAGCAGGGGATATATCAAGAAACCCAGGAGCACTACCCAGATCCTTCTCTCGCTTCAATCGAGCTGCTGTGCAAGCACTACCACATGCTTGCATACATATAGTACCTATTGCCTCTATCTTATTCTTGCATCATTGAGTCGCGATTGCATTAAACTGAATCCCAAGTACTGCATAGCCTTTACTTTTAAACCCCACCGAAGCTTGTTCCTCCATCCCATGAGCCATTACTACAGGAGTTGTTTGAGCCATGCGAGTCGTAGAACAACATGTGTAGGGTATGTGAGTTTCTGATGGATAACGAGGTACCTATACAACTTAACCTGAGTAGTAATGGGATAACTAATGAAAGTGGCACCGGTGAGAAATATCTGCTATTTGGTTTTTCATGCTCACTTGTGTCCCGTAGGACCCCGAGTACTTGATTCCTGTTCCTTGAATATTCGCTTATCCACATCCGGGAGGCTTATGAACCCCCGAGCCGTAGCTTGATTCATTCTTATTTCTTGGGGCCACAAAGTAGTTTGGGGCTTTATTACTATCCGCATTACTTATGCCATGCTTTATCGCTTTATTTAAGATTGTGCGAGGAGCACCTGTCATTTAGGTAAGCGGAGTGTTTTCAAGGTATCGACAAGCCCGATCACACTTTCGGGTTCCCAAATCGTTTATAGCCATTGATGCAAACCTTGAGTCCGTCTCGAGTCGGCCAACTTCGCTATGGTAGCTTAATGGGTGGCCCCTGAAATATTTCTGAATCTCGTGATCGCTTTGTCGTGATCGCTGCTGGGTTTTGATTTGGTTTTTCCGAGGTTGATCGAGTGTGTGTTGTTATTTGTGCACCCTGCAGGTAAAACTTTCAAAGCCGTGTTCGCGGTTATGGACGACTTGGAGCACGTTTCCGATCATAGACAAGTATAACTAAAGTACCGCTTTTAATTTGACTAAGTACCGACTAGTAAATAGTGCAACACCCATGGAATGGATAATAAAACTGCCAACGGATGGGGTTGTTCGTCGCTTCGCCGTAAGTTTAGGAGGAGGAGGATGGATCTGTTAATATTACCGTTATAACTGTCATTATTTTCATGGACATCCGCTCATCTTTGGTTAGGCGGATGGTTAGCAGTATCTATAGAATTGTTAGGTATTATCTTTTGCTGCAATTCGTCACCCTGTGTTGTGTCCCTTTAGAGGCATAAAGACTTGCCGAAAATTTCTAGGGTCTCACACGATAAATTGTTTGATTCAGATGAACAGGTAAGCTCGCAAGATGGATACTGGGTGGAGGAGACGGACGATGTGGGCAACGATCATTCGGTGTAGAGATTCCGGGAACGGGGATCCGTGAGATCTGTGGGCGGGATGTGTTTGTTTATGGGGCATCTTATGCCGATTTGCTTCTTATCCGCATCGGATCTTGTTTTCCGCTCACCGATACTCTGATGTTTGATGTATGAGGAGATATCCTAAACTATTATATCTATCTAGGATATTTGGATCTTGCCATATGGTGTTGCAATATTTCTATTTCTTTTAGATGGAATGGCTCTGAGGACTGTTGTATGGTGGCTTGCATACATACTCATTTGTGTATGTAGTTGATCCCTTCGCCTGCCGATTACGCCGCCCGTTCTGGTCCCGATGTTTGGAAATGGTTAGGACGGCCGAAAGGTCTACCTGTGAGTGGCATTTGGGCCCCACCGTACTATTTTAACCATTTCCGCTCATCCAGGCTTGTAACTAGGAGCATAATTCACCGAGGTAGTTACAATTGGTATCAGAGCCATCCCGCCCTTCAGGGTCTCAGCCAAATGGTCGTTGTCAGTCTAGCAAATATTTTGGTAGCTATGTATACTAGGGAAAACAAAACGTGAGAGTAGGACTGCTTCCATTTTTCTTCTTACCCACCCACCCCCTTTTTCTGGTAAGGAAGTGTAATGTTTTCAATCCTCTTCTTAAAATTCAAACTAGGATTCACGTGTTCTGGGTTTCCGTAGTACCATAGAAAGTGTGTGTGTGTGTGTAATTCCTTGTCTATCTGTTGCATCCAACTTGTTATCACAATCTGCCTTTGGTTATCAACTGTCGGTACATTCCATACTGACAGGCTTTTGAAAACCGGCGCGATCTATCCGACTCCTTGTTAACCGGTGCCATCTTCTTAAAGGTGTTCTTCCTTCCAGCATGTTTTCACAGAATGTGGAGTTGCTAATCTCTACCTGATAAGTGAGTTTGCGCATCTATTGGTATTTTAATGCTGAAAAATGCGGAAAAATTTTCTTTGATACATCTGTGTTTCCACACTCCTTTCCAGTCGTGTGTGAAACATTATCTACCTTCCTTTTATCAGCATGTCCATGCTAACTCATCCTTTGTCACCGGCGCTTAATCCTAGAGTTTTATTTCATCTCCAATTCTCTTGGGCTAATTACATAACATGTGTCGATCCGATGCTGGTGATTGTAATTTTGCTCTCGGCATAGCTATATGACACTTATCATGAGTGGAATATGGAAAATGCAATCACCACTATCCTCCAAATGATGACGGTTATCTCCTGTGATTTTGAGTACACCGTGATCATATCTATGCATATTCAAGCATCTTTGGTAATCCGGAGTTTCTCAAGGCACTACGGCGGTCTATCATCTGTCCATCATGCTACACATCTTTTTGAACTCCATATCTGCAAAATTCTCTTTGAGAAGAGGGAATTGCATCTTTTCGTCTCTGATAGCTTTGCTTGAGGTATGAGCTATCATCGTTTCTTTATCCAAGATCTCTTTATCGTTGTAACCGGTGATCCGATCGACAATGTGAACCAGGTGACATCTCTTTTTCTTCCGAAGGACCAGATAATCTATTCTTCCAGTGCATCTTCTTCAATACGAACCCGTGCTCTTAATATTGATCTTTCTAAGAGCGTTGAGCTCAGGAAGTGTTCGAGCATTTGTTCGTTTCTCTCGCCTTTTGAACTTGGTATTCTGGGAATATCTTGTTAATCCATGGTGGTATATGTTGATAATATGCTTGCCTATTCCATATCAATGGAAGAACATGGAAGATCATCTATGTCTCTTTCTCTCAAGCTTCGAGAACACTGCCTGTGTGCAAAGTCTCAAAGTGAGGATTCTGACTTTTTGAAGTCACCTATCTCGGCCACGGCCTTCTGCTAAATAGATCGCTTCGATTCTAGAATCAGCAAGTCCATTGTTAATTCCATCTTCCATCTTCTATCAAACCTAGAGTTTTTCCTTGTTGGCGAGTTATCATCGTCGTTCCGCTAAAGATTTTCCTCAAGACCGCTAAACCTATCTCAATCTTTTCAAGAACAACATGGAGTTCTTTTCACCTTGTTCGCGTCAAGTAATCTCTTGAAACCCTCTCGCTCTATCGTCTATGCTCAATCCACCGGAGGCCATGAAGACCTTCCAGATCTTGTATTCCTTCTGTTCAAGTTGGTGCTATCTTTTCTGTAGCTGTTGAATCTTGGAGTTGCCTCCGTGATCTTTCTTCATATCTTTCTGGTGGCTTGGTACTTCAGACATGACGATAACATCATCATCATTATCTATCTTGGATCCGGTGAATCGTTTGCATCTATCTTTGTTTTCTTACGGAGTTCCATGAGCTCTTCTTGTCAATACCTTCAGTCTGTCTCGGTAGTTGGGTTGCATGGTTTTCTTATTCATGTGCGGAGTAATGCTTTGAGTGCGGGATGGAGTAGCTACCATACCACTACTCTTATCATTCGCTCTTGTACATTGAATTGGTGAATTAATGTGATTTCACTCATTCCACGGAAGTTAGAAGTGGCCTTTATCCCTCGATACTTTTACTTTCGTCCTTGTTTTTCCGGAGTGCTCTCTCGAAGAAAGTAATCAATAATCTCTTGTTGGTGGTCTGTCTATTTTAGATGGAGCAAAATCTTCAATTATCTGGAGGAAACAAACGCAAACTCCTTTCGTTCCTCGTCTTTCTACCGATGCTCGGCATCCCCAAACAAGATGAAAGGAAACTATCTCTCTCTTTGTTTCATCAATTCTTTTTCTGTGGTAAACCCAATTATGGTTGAGGCCTTCAGCCGCAAATCTATTGCGTTAGCCTCAAGGCTAAAGAAAGCAATAAGTATCTCTACAATAAACTCTAGATCCTCCATATTCTTTGCTTCTCGGGATTCCACCATGATCTGGCTTCACATCCGTCTCTGGAAGTTATATCCGCGCACCTCAATTGCGTGATCCTTTGGTTCTTACCGGCGCAAGAAGAATCTAATCCGACGATATATAACTAAATCTTTCTGTTGATATCAAGGGACTCTATTGTTTGAAGGCAATATTGTTTCTGAACTTCTTTTCTCAAATCCGAGAGAAGATACGATGCTATTGTCATAGTGGTTCTTTTTCTCTTATCATGTTTCTTGAGAAAACCGAAGCTATGTTCATCCTACCTTCTTGCCTCACGACAATCCTTCAACTCTTCTAACCCATTGTTTCTCAAGCAAAACGCAAGACTCGCAACAAGTCTAGCAAGTTTTGCAAGGTGTAGTGGTCGCACCATTCCGTTGTTCATTAACTTGGGAACGTGAGGGTCACCTTCGTTCGAACACCTGCCTCTCCTTGTGTTGTTTTCTTTTTCCTAGGAATCTCGGGGCGAGATTCTTGTTTAGTGGGGGAGAGTTGTAGAATCCCAATTGTCTAACAATTGCAATGCTACTAGCCTAGTCTATATATATGCTACTTCCTATATACAATTGTTGCATCATAATTATATCATGCTCATGTCATCATGCCTCCTTGCATTTGAGCATCATATAAAACCCTTTTTGTTTTGGTTCTTCTCTCATATGCATTGTAAATTGTATTTGCCTCTTGATATTGTATTTGGGTTTTGATATATTGTTTAAATGCCCAAGTTGAGTTGGGGGCATATCTTTTATTCAACTCCATCACCTTTCCTTGTCACCACCTTATAATTCCACCATCCAACTAAATGTGAGCTTTGCACTTTATTGGGTTTTACCTCTAGCTCATGTGGGTTGGGATGGATCCAATTCTATCTCCACATGCTCTCACTTATGCACCATATTGTTTCCACATTATTGGTTTATGAGAGACACATGGCCACCTTTGCATGCCTTGTGAGTGGAACCTCTTTCTAGCTCCCATATGGGTTGTTTTGGGGTTATTCTCATGTTGGGATATTTTTGGGCTTACTAAATACCTAGTGGCACATACACACTAGCATGTCCCATTTTTATTCAAATATGGTCATCTCCATCTACTCCACATGGGGCATCCTTTTAATTCTTTTGCTTGGCCTTACTCCACATTTTGGGGTAATGCATAGGAATAATGCCATGTTTATTATTTTGTTTTCACAAGGTTAAAATATGGCTTTGAATGCTTTTGCATGGGCCATGCAACCTTCACCACCATTTGATCTCCTTTGGTTTTCCTTGGTTTTTGAGTGGATCATGTTCAAACCCTAAACCCTCCTCATCTTGATTTGAGCATCCAACCTCACCTCTCCCATCTCCATCTTATCAACCTCACATGGGAAGGTGCCATGTCCATCCAAAACCCTAACCCTAATCACCTACCCCTATCACCATCTAACCGAGCCACCCCCTAACCCGATACCACCTCTCCTCTCTCTAACCTATCTAACCCAAACCCTAACCCTAGCTAAACCTAACCCAAGGCCACCATCTAACCTAACCCGAGGCTACCCTACCCCAGCCCGAGCCTCCCCTCCCCTCTCTCTTCTCTCCACCGCCTGCCAGGCTGGCCCAGATGCCACTCCCCACCGTCCCTGCCGTCCCCACCTGCAGCCTCTCCATGCCTACCTTCCCAGCCCGAGCAAGCACGTGAAGGAGAGGAGGAAAAAGCGGCCGAAGCCACCTTTAACCCTACCCACTCCCGCACGGCACCTCCTCCCTCTCCCTCGCTTTACCCTCCGCCCCACAACCTCTCTGCCTCGCCCAGATCCATCCCAGGCCTGCATCTCCTCTCCTTCCTCTCCACCGACGCCACCCTCTCTCGCTGGCCACCGCCAGCACCGCGTCGCCCCCGTCGATCCAGCCGGTGAGCACGTCGTGGAGGTGACCGAAGAGACCGAGGAGTACCCTTGCTTCACCCTGGACCGCGCCAGAGAGGAGGAGAAGGACCCCAGGCTCGCCAGGACCGGCGCCGCTCCGACGAAACCCTAGCTTCGCCCGGCTCCTGCTTCGTCGACGATCGCTCGCTCCGCTGCCCGAACCAACACCGTCAACAGCCCGCGGTGAGCCTCCCTCTCTCCCTGACATGCTCCGCCTCACCGGACCGCCCTGGCCATGTCAGTCGATTCGACGAGCGCCTCGATGCGCCGCTCATCTTGTCTGCTCGCTCAAGACCGCATAGCGCCATAACTAGGCCGCGCCTGACCCCCTATCAACTACCCGCCCTAGCCCAGCGGTAGCCGCCGCGCCACAAGACGCCAGATCCCAGTTGATCCCCACGCCAAGCGCTCCACGCGGGCGAGCACCGATCGGTCGTCAGTAAATTCAGAGAAGAACAATAGTGTCGCGATCTCTTTTTGCAGAAAACCCCTTCTGTGTTCTCTCGCTCAACCCGCGGTCCCCAGAGCCCCACCAGTCAGCCTCTCTGCCCTTTTACAAAGACACCCCCGCAGTTTTGAACCCCCAACCCGCACTCCATCGCGTCCCCGCTTGTCAGTCACTATGGGTTAGTCGCTGTCACGTGGGCCCGTAGCCACCGGGCCCATCTGTCACCCTCTGTGGCTAGGAAGCGACGTGGTGAGAAAAACTTTTCTGTGCGCGTGATGTCCCAATCAGCAGCTGGCCCACCCGTCATTGCCTGGGTCTGTAACGGGCTGAGTAACAAAAGTTTCTGTGCTTTTCTGTTTTAATTTAAAACTTTTCAAATTTGATTCAAATCTGTTTTTAAATAACTTTTCAAATATTATTCCAAATAATACAAATAATATATGTTTTGAAATCAGAAAAATGTGAGGAATTCAAATATGCTATTCAAAATAATGTTTGAACACTTTAATTTTCGAGTTGATTAAAATTACAAATAAAATGCCCTTTTCCTTAATTAATTAATAACTTTTGTTTTATAACTCCAAATTTGACAAATAATATGTCTAAAATGATCAGTTCGACGAGACCTTTCTATCTATGCATTCCATGTTCTGAATTGCAGCATGCATCATATAAATATAAAGCATACAGCAACTTATTTGAGGTTAAAACGTGACTAAAACTCCATAAAATGCCTTATTCTTGTATTCCACACCTCACCCATGCCATGCTACATTATTGCCATGCAAATTGTGCATCATTCATCATGGCATGATTGTATGCTTGCCGCATTTTATTCATATGCTTGTGCACTTTATTTATGTTGGCCCTTGTTTGTTTGGTTCTTCTTCGAATAGATGCTTGAAAGGTGGGGATATATCAAGAAACCTGTGAGCACTACCTGCATCCTTCTCTCGCTTCAATCGAGCTGTGCAAGCACTACCACATGCTTGCATACATATAGTACCTATTGCCTCTATCTTATTCTTGCATCATTGAGTCGCGATTGCATTAAACTGAATCCCAAGTACTGCATAGCCTTTACTTTTAAACCCCACCGAAGCTTGTTCCTCCATCCCATGAGCCATTACTACAGGAGTTGTTTGAGCCATGCGAGTCGTAGAACAGCATGTGTAGGGTATGTGAGTGTCTGATGGATAACGAGGTACCTATACAACTTAACCTGAGTAGTAATGGGATAACTAATGAAAGTGGCACCGGTGAGCAATATCTGCTATTTGGTTTTTCATGCTCACTTGTGTCCCGCAGGACCCCGAGTACTTGATTCCTGTTCCTTGAATATTCGCGCTATCCACATCCGGGAGGCTTATGAACCCCCCTGAGCCAGAGCTTGATTCATTCTTATTTCTTGGGGCCACAAAGTAGTTTGGGGCTTTATTACTATTCCGTACTTATGCCATGCTTTACTGCTTTATTTAAGATTGTGCGAGGAGCACCTGTACTGTTTAGGTAAGCGGAGTGTTTTCACAGTATCGACAAGCCTAGTCACACTTTCGGGTTCCCAGTCGTTTACAGCCATTGACGCAAACCTTGAGTCCGTCTCGGAGCCGGCCAACTTCGCTATGGTAGCTTAATGGGTGCCTCAAATATTTCTGAATCCTATGATCGCTTTGTCGTGATCGCCTCGTTGGGTTTTGATTTGGTTTTTCCGAGGTTGATCGAGTGTGTGTTGTTATTTGTGCACCGCAGGGTAAAACTTTCAAAGCCGTGTCCGCGTTATGGACGACTTGGAGCACAGTTTCTCGATCATAGACAAGTATAACTAAAGTACCGCTTTTAATTTGACTAAGTACCGACTAGTAAATAGTGCAACACCCATGGAATGGATAATAAACTGCCAACGGATGGGGTTGTTCGTCCTCTTCCTCGCCGGTGTTTAGGAGGAGGATGGATCTCATAATATTACCGTTATAACTGTTGTCATTATTTCACGGACATCCGCTATCTTTGGTTAGGCGGATGGTTAGCAGTATCTATAGAATTGTTAGGTATTATCTTTTGCTGCAATTGCGTCACCCAGGTTGTGTCCCCTTTAGAGGCATAAAGACTTGCTGAAAACCCTAGGGTCTCACACGATAAATTGTTTGATTCGGATGAACAGTAAGCTCGTAAGATGGATACCGGGTGGAGGAGACGACGATGTGGGCAACGATCATTCGTGTAGAGATTCAGAACGGGATCCGTGAGATCTGTATGGATGTGTTTGTTTATGGGGCATCTTATGCCGATTTGCTTCTTATCCGTACTCGGATCTTGTTTTCCGCTTCCGCCTAATACTCTGATATTTGATGTATGAGGAGATATCCTAAACTATTATATCTATCTAGGATATTTGGATCTTGCCGTATGGCGTTGCAATATTTCTATTTCTTTTAGATGGAATGGCTCTGAGGACTGTTGTATGGTGGCTTGCATACATACTCATTTGTGTATGTAGTTGATCCTTCGGCCGATTACGCCGCCTGCTCGTCCCGATGTTTGGAAATGGTTAGGACGGCCGAAAGGTCTACCTGTGAGTGGCATTTGGGCCCCACCGTACTATTTTAACCATTTCCGCTCATCCAGGCTTGTAACTAGGAGCGTAATTCACCGAGGTAGTTACATCACCTCGCTTCCTACTTGACTCTAATCGGTATTACGGTAGTTTCCAACATATTCCCTTATAACATAACCCTTTATGCTTTAAGATATGTCATCCTTTATGGATTTGGAAAATATGTCTACAGTTCTCTATTAGACACTATGGACAAACTTAGCTCAACATTCTATGATTCAAACTTAACCACCTGTTTAAACGTTTCTTATTGGATCATATATTATGTTAAGTTATCATCACGGTTTTCTAAGACAGAACCTATGTCTCAACATAGTGGATGACGATCATCCTTTCTTTCTTTCAATCATTGATGTTAAACTTAATACTATTCCTAACTCGAGTTATTAAGGACCAATTCCTTAATTAACTTCTATTCTGAAACCCTTTTCAGAATCCCTTAAGGAATACTACATAATATCATAGTACACTTATTATCAACTTCTACACCTTATAAATCATTATTTATCGCTACTTGCACTTTTATTCTTAACACACTTAAGAATCACTCCTATAAGCTCCTACTCAAAATATGTTTCTAACATATTTGGGTATGAGTCACTACTCTTACTCAAACTATGTTCCTACATATTTGAATTTGAGACTTATATTGCTCCCACTCAAAAATATGTAATTCACATATTGTTTTAGGAAGACTTTTATAGCTCCCACTCAATTTCATGCAAATTGCATATCCACTCACTATTTTGAACAACTTCAAAATCCTTTGATCAAATATCAAACTTGGAGTTTTACTATGATATACTAGTACTTTTACTAGTTTTAAATCAACTAGACATTTAGCACACTTGAATCAAATTCATTTGAATTCGTCCAATACTTGAGAAATTGTGCTTTTGTCATTCACCCCCTTTTCCACTATGGCTTTGCAGTAATTTGGGAAAATTCCAAGTAACCCCTTTTACTTGTGAGATTTAGCAATGAATTGCTTTCTAATATCAAGGGAATTTTTGCTATTAGGATTTCTCATAATTCTAGTTACCATTATTTCCTTAGTAGTTCGTAGGTATGTCATATTCCGGTAATCATGACAAATGATTCACAAATGTCTCCATACAAGATATGGGTTACATTTTTAATCCTACTTCATGTAGTGAAAACACCACTGGGGAAAACATAATGATCATTATCATTGATTCTTTCCTTCTGTGAAGAGAATCGTTCAGGAACGTTTTCTGTTGCGCTTCTCAACACTCTGATGCAGGGATTGTATCCTCATCGTGTTTTTCCCTATCTTCCATTTGCTCCATAATCGAGAAATATCACTGAATGAGAACTTTCTCAAGAATGCACCAAAATCCAAGCAATACAAATTTTGCTTCTCTTTTGGTTTCAACTATGGATTTCGTATTCAAAGTTTCCAATGAATACTCTACAAGGACTTATTCGCTATTGTTTTGGTTATATCGAATAACCCCAAAACTTTTACGACTATCCATACTAGATATGGAGCCGCTTTCACGAATCCAGATGGTTCACTATATATTCTAATTGAGTGCTAACTATTTCTAACTAATGGTTTCTACATCTACACTACAATGATTTATTTGGCGCCATCTATTCACCCATTTTGATATCCAATATCACATTGTGATGCTTTGCATTTTGATGTTTCAAACACATTGCATTCCACAATTTTCTTTATGCCATTCTTATAAAGTTGAATTTCATTACTATTGATCAAATCATAGTAATTAGATTCTCTTTTATTTTTAATACCCCTTGTTGATGAAACACTTTGATCATATCAAATAGTTTCACATTCATGTTTCCTTTGGTAAACTACTTTACACATTTAAAGAATCATATAATGATAATCACCATTTTGTTAAAGCACAATACATCGAATATTTATTTACTTTTAACCATTCATCAAAACACTTTGTATTCAAGTAATACACGGTGTTCAAGTTATTTTGCCGAATTTAGGCATGATTTATATGTGACAAGAAATCGAATGTCTTTCACATATTATCAACATAACTTTGAATTTAAACAATGGTTTCATTCATTAATGAATATATCATTTAAGTTGGGTATTTCAATATTTTACAAATGTTCATGTATTATCAATTAGTTTCAAACAATAAGGATATTTCACATATAATCAAACAAGATATGAACACGAATATAAATCATTCATAAAAGTAGAACAACCGTTTGTTACAAACTAATATGAATAACCGTCACACAAATTGTGAGACACACTAAAGAGGTTCATGATCTTTTGATTACAATAATCATTCTAAACATAAACTAAATGATAAATGTTGAGGGACAGTGTTGTTGGCCATCATCATCATGACGCCATCAAGACGCAACGTCACCTCCTCTCTAGCAAGCACCTCTCATGCAGAAGGACCTATTTTCAGTAAAACAGAACAAGTATCAAATATACTTAACACTACAAATGTGTTTGCAAGATTATAACATTTATAAAATTGTATATCAAATATATACCTTTGTCATCGATGACCTCACCAGTGATTGGTTCAACCATTCCTGAAATGTAATATGAACTCTTGGAAATCCAATGTTTCCGTATCACCACTCATGATGCTACTCCGGACAGGTCCTTCGTAGCTGGGAGGCAACGATCGAAGCAGCACGCCTATCGCAAAGGAATCATCCATCCAATAGTCCACAAAGTGAACCAGTCTCATGTGTGCATCAAGCATGTGCTCCAAGTGACTCTTCAGACATGTGTGCTCCTCCATCTGTATGGAAAGGAACTCTCCAAGAAGCTCGTGCTTCCACATGCACACGTGGTTTATGAACTCTGCTCTCAGCTGATCCACCATCGAATATGGTTCAAGATCGCCCATGAGCGGATGGAGTTCATCCACCATTCCGTAACGCATTATTATGTGAATGTAGGTGGACATATCTTGACGATAATAGCGGTCTGCCAGCTCTTGTGGGGTCTCATAGTAGTCTAGCTAAGTCAAATCCATCGTGCGACGTATGTAGTCTACCACATGATTCCTAGTAAGGAGATCATTCAGACACACAAACCAACTAGGGAAGTTGGATCCATCAAGTCTAAGTCTCTCACCCATTACCCATTCCTCAATGACAAAGTAAGCTTCACGGTGAGCCATCTCTACATTTATAATTGCAGAAGGAATTTAGACTAAGTTTATAATTAAATGAGTTAATAATAACTCCACTTAGAAACACCTATCCCATGAAGGGTTCCTAGTGATAACACGACCCCTTTCAGCCACATCTCCCCTGATCGTCACGGCGATCAATGTGGGTTCAAGGGTGGACGCGAAACATCGGTCTAATCATTCATGCGACTCGTGCTCGATCTTTCGACCATCCACGTTCGGAGGCCATGTCTGCACATGCTAGGCTCGCCAATTAAACCTTAGTGTATTCGCTGTGCAACATGGCTTACACCCACTATATGCGAACGTAGATATGTCTGACACCTAGTCACCCTTGGTCGTCTCATACCGAAGAACTTCTTGGTGGTGCACACTAAGGAATCATTGGTAATTTTAACAGGGATCATCTTATTAGGTGACTATCGAGTATCTAATACTAGCACACAATAAGATATACAAACAATAACATTGAATGTAAATGCGATGCCATATGGTCCTTCACGTCGTGATCTGCATCCATCGTCACCGGATTCCGGCGCCAGGGTTCTGGCGCCCTAGACACTAGGGTACCAGTGTCTTTCCGGCGTGGTAGTCCGTCACCTCCATGACTCTCTACTACTATGTAACAAAAGGTAACCACTTTACCTTTGCCACAACCATATCACAAAGCAACGCCCGCTGCAAAACAAAGTTAGACGCCTCTACTTTATCTTTGCATATTTTACGTGGATGAATGGGCTTTCGCACAAGAACCGTTTTTACCTACGAACTTTCACCACAACGCTGATCAAGTAGTTGTCTCTACTACACCCCTTCCGGGGCCCTCCATTGCAAATGGCATACCAACTAATGCGAGAGAGACAGACACCCCCTAAGACACTTTGTATGGTACAAGCCGTATGTCAAGCGTGGACCAGTCTCACGAATGAACGCGTAAAGTCGGTTGGGGGCCATTCATCAAGCATTACTACGGCATACACAAGTACACGTGGGAGGGTAACAACTAAAAGATCAATGCCCACATGCAACATCTCGTGTGTTCTACCCGTACTAGCATTACTATGCATAGATCTAGCTCAGATACCACTATAGGGGTTCCGTGCATGAAAACAATAAATTTTTACCCTACGCCCCTAAACCCTTGATGCTGCTAGGACCTATCTATTAGTAATGCAGTAACGGGAGGGGCTTTTCGCGAACTTACCCTTGAAGAACGAAAAGCGTTGTCAATGCTCAGGAGAGCATGGCTGATGTTGACAAGCCGAAGCCGACCTCAAGGTCGTGATGGAGTCCTTGCCCTCTAGTGGCTCCAACGACTTGAGTGCCTCAAGTGCGACACCTCGTGCTCCTGTGTGTCAACGACTTGAGTGCCTCAATTGTGACACCTCGCGGGGAGTTACACACGTCCGGTGCCTGACGATGACTCTCACTTCCCTGATCCAGCAGCAGTTGCGGAAGTAGAGCTCCTGGATCCGAATCCCGTAGCACGATAGGGATCCGCGGTGAAGATATCTCTCGTTCGCGCAGTCTAAACTTGGGACCACGGTCACGAGAGAGAGAGAGAGAGAGAGAGAGAGAGAGAGAGAGAGAAAGAGAATATCAATTGGAGGTCTTCCCAAAAGTGAGAAGACCTTTATTGAATATTGTGTGTATTTATCTAGCCAAATACCCCCACTTTATATAGGGGGAGGGGAGGTACTACCTCCCTCAAAGTCCCAGGGTGGGACTAAAGGAGAGGAGAGGGGGAGGGGGTGGTGCCACCGGCCACCACATGGGCCCCGCGTGGCGGGGCTGCCCCACTAGGGCACTGACCTCCCCTCTTGGCCCTTCTCCCTCTTGTCTTTTCCCTAATGGGCCCTCTTCCCTCCAGAATTGGCCCATTAAGCCTTTTGACCCTTAATTGATTTTCTCTTTTATTAAATAATTATGAATAAATGATTAAATCAATATTTAACATTCATTCACATATTATTCAATCTCCGTGGCTATGGAACACCTTCCACCTCCACTCCGGACATCCTACGGACTTACCGAAACCCTTCCGGTTTTCTCTCTACTATTCTTCGGCGATTCTTCCGATCCTATAAACACTCTCTAAGAATCATCAAACCCTTAAACGTGATACCCTACGGTTCGGGAACACTCTAGACATGGTCGAGACACTCCCGGACAAATGATCGATAGAGGGACCTGGATGGCCATGTGACCCCTTATGCGTTCCACGAAGATCTTTTGTCATTTGAACCAGGACAATCGTGTCTTATTCCCTTTGTTCTCGATACTTGCATTGCCCGAGATCTGATCAATGACATCACCATGTCGTGTTCAATCTCGTTACCGAACAATGCTACTTGACTTGTTTCGACAAGTGATATCCCTGTGATCAAATCACACGTTGTGGAGCTATTGGATATAACTTCTCCGAGTGGGCCCTTGAGTATATTTCCATCACGTGGACGGACAAATCCTGCTCTTGACATATATTGCCTCTACGATTTCCTCCGAGTACATGAACACACCTTTATTGCCACCGTATTACCAGATGATGTTTGATGCTATCTAAGCACTCTCGGGAGACAGTGATTGATATAGCCTCACGGTCTAAGGAATAGTCTACGAGGATCCATTTCTAATCATCGTAACTTGAACTTCGTGACATGATCGGGTCACGATGTTTAGGTTGGGTATTGGTTCATCATCTCATTCTCAGAATGAGTTGACTCCATTTCCAACTGGCATAAATGCCACATGATCAGGAAACTTGATCATTCGTTGACCAATGAACGAGTGACTAGAGTTTCACTGGGAACCCCTGGTTGTTTATATATCACACGTGTATTGATGTTTCCACTCAATACAGTTATAGCATGATATAAAACTTAATCATAAACTTTATGAAATATGATAATAGTCCTTATTACTATTTGTCTCTAGGGCATATTTACAACAGTCTCCCACTTGAACTAGAGTACAAATACACTAGCTGCATTTGTTCTTAATCATTGGCACCATATCCGGTACCCTGAACATGCTTGATCATGGAAGAGGTTGAGTCTTGGGTCTATACTTTACAGTCCCAAATCCTTTGCAACTTACTAATGTCACCTTGATTAACATTAATACTTTATCATCACATGATAACATCTGTGTGTATGCATTGTCGCTATGGCAGCAGAACGAGGCCTGATTCCAGGAGCCTAAAGTGACTTTAGATCAACCTCGAGGGCTTTCTCATGGGCACTATGCCCTAGGACACATCATTCTATGTTAAAAGAGAACTAGCCCCGCCATAACATTATACAACACTTTAGATGGTACCCTTATCTATTATTATAAATGTTTCATCGAAACACGAGTGCACTCTGTGCAACTTTCAATGTTTTTGTTCACCTGTACCATCCCAATTGTCTAACAATTGCAATGCTACTAGCCTAGTCTATATATATGCTAATTCCTATATACAATTGTTGCATCATAATTATATCATGCTAATTCCTATATACAATTGTTGTTTATATATCACACGTGTATTGATGTTTCCACTCAATACAGTTATAGCATGATATAAAACTTAATCATAAACTTTATGAAATATGATAATAGTCCTTATTACTATTTGTCTCTAGGGCATATTTCCAACAGGAACTACCATCTGTTTTGTGGAGTTTACGAACAACACCTAACAGATCTACTGGCGCTACTCCTTTCTTCATGGTTTATGGAGCAGAAGCAGTTCTCCCATCCTACATCCTCCACGATGCACCAAGAGTTTCCTCCTACAAGGAATATGACGCTGAAGAATCCTAACGGCTATCTGTGGACCTACTCGAAGAAGAGCACGTGCTGGTATGCCAGAGATCTGCCGTCTACCAGCAGAAGCTGCGTGGCTACCATAGTCGCCGTGTAAATCATTGCTCGTTTAAAGGAGGGGATCTGGTGCTTAGACTCAAGCAGGAAAAATCACAAAATTATCCCCGCCTTGGGAAGTACTGTTCGTCATAAGCAAAGCATTGCTCAATGGTTCCTATTACCTCGTCGATATTCACGAGTTGAAAGATAGGCCAAAAAATCGCAAGTGCAAGCAACGTGACTCCGATAATGATTACCCAGAGACATATCGGCCATGGAACATAACACAGCTACGTCCCTTTTACACTTAGCACATTTATATTATGTAATAAGTTTCTTATATGATCAATGAAACAAAGCATTTGGTTCACTCATATTCTCTGAGTCTTTTACCTCCTTTAGTTTTTCATTTTTAGATCATATAAACCCTTTATGTGCAAGGTTGCATTTACCCTTGTGAAAATTCTGCCTATGGGCGTTAGCTTAAGTTTTCTGGTCTACACGTTTTCTGAAGTTTTTATGTGGATTCTAGAGTAGTGACTTTTCGGCACTCAAAGCCGGCGATTTTGTTCTTAGGTTCTAGACGGTGCTATTAAGCATCATCACCTGAGAGCATAGTTCTGTGCTGAGAGTTTTCCATCTCACAAAAGGTCAAGCATACGAACCAGAATAATGGATAAGCCAGCACTTGCTTAAAAAATATATACATATGTTGGAAACAGATAAGTTGCAGGAAGCTTAATTACAAGTTTAGACAAACACAAGTTTTTTCCACATACAAATTCTGCAGAGATACATTTAATATAGACATTGTTTTTCATGGCTCTGTTGCAGGGGCTTCATAGTGGCATCATCAGGAGAACCAGGCCGGGAGAGCTCATCAAACTCTAAAGGAGAGGGGCTAGACTCAGAAGAGGCCATGTCGTCATCCAGGATCTCGGCAGACACGAAGACATCAGCCTTGACCATCTTGGCAACCCTGGTATCGAAGCCGGCAAGAGAGTTCCAAATAGCATTGTTGTTGATCTCTTGTCCTTCCTCGTCCAGCTTGGACATGCCGGAGGTCACCAAGTCGATGTCGGCATTGTCATAGTGAGCCTTGACCAAGGACAGTGTCATCCTAGCACCATCCCGGACACAGGAGGCTTTCTAGTCCTTGATTTTTTTAGGGCCTCAGTGCAGGATTTCCGCATACTTGGCCGGTGAGTCCGCTGCCTTGATGTTGATGCCCAGAGGCTGAGTTATCTCCTTGGCTTGGGCGATGCAGGTGCTGACGAAGTTGCCGGCAAGAATCATGCGTTCCTTGGGACTTGGAGCACCCTCACCCAAGTTGGCTAAGCCAATGGGAGTTGTGGTTTGCACAAGCATACAAAGACCATGAGTACAAAAAATTCAAATGGTTGTCCAACTTACAGAAAAAGACCAAGACGGAGAAAGGTTACCGAAGACGCTCGTTTCCGCTTGTTGGCATGTCTCCGCCAAGACATCGTGCTCCTTCTGGACTATCTTGAATGCCTCAAGGTTCTTGGCATTCTGCTCTTTGGTAGCTTGGTTCTGTTCCTTGAGTAGCGCAAGTTCATCCATCAGGCGCTGCATCTCGGCGTCAGCAGATTCTTGCATAGCTTTCATCGCTGCATCATGCCCCTTGACGGCCTCGGCCAGGTCCTTCTTCAGAATCTTATTTTCATCATCGAGCTCCTGGATATGCTTCGATTGCTCGACAATGCTCTTGGTCTTGGCAATGGCTTATGTAAAACAGAAATCACGAAGTGCTATCAGAAGACGGAAGGGATCGTGCAATGTTAAAAGTGAAAGAGCTATTTTCGGAACCATACTCTGGCTATTTTTGATCTGTTCCTTCAGGAATTTGGTTTTACCCTGTTCATGATCCAGCTCCTTCCGAATAGAAGCAAACCTCTCATTGGCGGCTATCCTCCATTTATTCTCATTTTGCACATGATACAAACATGCTTAGTTTCTCTAGAGCATCTAGTCGGAACTATTCAAGTTTCAACTAAATGCTCGGGGGGCTATAGTACATAATTTTAAAAAGTAAGCTAGTTTCTCTAGAGCATTTAGTCGGAACTTTTCAGTTTCAACTAAACGCTCGGGGGCTACACGGACAAGTTCTACGCTTAGTTCTCTGGAGCACTCAGGCCAATAACTATTGAATTATCCGCCTAAGAGCTCGGGGGCTACAGTGGGATATACTACATAGAGTAAAGCCAGTGAAATTAAAAAAACTTACGATGGCAATGATTCTGAGATTGTTGGCCAGATGAGCGCAGGAATCATGAAAGGTCCGAGCATTCTTATAGCATTGGCCTGCTTGATGAGATCATCTAGGCTCAACGTCGGAGGAGTCGCAGCCAATGGAGAGGTCGAAGCCGGAGGCATGGATGAAGCCCTAGCTGCCTCTTGCACCTTCAAGGCAGTAGATGGCGCGGAGGGTCCCGCCTCAATTGTAGCTTCCACATCCATCTCTTCCACTTCCTTCCCCTTCCCGGTGGCATCCTTAGCCGGAGCTTCAGCCAGTTTAGAGGAGGTGCTCTCCTGTGTCGCCTGTCCGCTTGGAGCAACGTCAGCCTCGACAGAGCCTGAGACATCAAGGTTTGGATTGATATCTATCTCCATGGCGGAGGTCTCAGGGATGACGGGAGATGACGGCCCAGCGAGGCCAACAGAGGGAATGGCGACAGGAGTAGAGGAGCGGTGGCGGGAGATGGCTTGGCGGACGGACCCTTGGTCAGCATGTCACGAATGGTTTTTGACCCTCCAACATCTTTGGAGGATCGCTTCAAACTAACACTAGCTTTCCTCCTGAAACGTACAAGGTATAACTACAAGAGTTGAGAAAAGATGCGAGCTAAAAATACAAGCCGGAGAATGAAAGTACTTACTCCATGGCAGGAGCCTTCACAAGGGGAATGCCGGTGGACTTCTTCTTATTCTCCGCCTCTAAGGCGGAGGTGGATTGTTTGGAGACTCCACTCTCCATTTTCTTCTTCTTCTTCTTGGCCTCGGCAACAATGTTAGAGGTGGAGCTCTTCCGCTTTCGCGCTGCCAGAGCTGGTTGATCCTTGGAGGCATCATCATCGGACACCACCTAGATATCCTTCAGCTTAGGATCATAGACCTGGGAGGCCATTTGATCTGCCGCCAAGGTCGCCAGCTGGGATACATGGAGATGATTAGATGCACAACTTCAAGTCGGAAAAACCTTAGAGTATATAACAAGCAACAAAGGAAACAAAAGATACCTCTGGGCACTTTCCGCAACCGAACATGTCGAAAGTGATCTTGAAGCCATGCTTCTTGTCTCTCACTCTGATGATGTCCTTTAACCGGAGCTTGATGGAGTCAGTAGAGAAGTTATCCCGCGAAATTCGCATGGGATCCCTCCTGTCTTGGCTATATTTGCACATCAGCTGGGCGCGGTGCTGTAGAGGCTGGATCCGCCTAACATACCAGCACATGGCAAGATCCATGCTCGTTAGACCTCCGTCTACGAGCCATTCGATCCGTCTTACGACGCGATTGGCTTCGTCATCGGAGGGAAGAGAGGCTGGGGTCCGCCATGCAGGCACTTCAGTGGTGGCTCCATCGACAAAGTCAGGGTAAGTCTTAAGATGGTCTGGCAGAGGGATATCTGGCCTGTAGAAATACGTGCACTTCCAATTCTTGCAAGACTCATGCCCCACGATGTCGGGGAAGCACCGGTTAGGTCGGATCTTGAAGCTAATGGTTCCGCAGATCCACAGTTCATCCTTGGACTCTACGGACTCTCTCTTAACGGTGGAAAAATATACAAACATATCTAATCTAGGTTTGATTCCTAGATATCCTTCGCACAAAGCTACAAAGTTCCTAAGGACTAGGATGCTGTTGGGAGAGAGGTTGTGGGGAAGTACCCGGAAGTGTTCAAGGACATCCAGGAAGAAGTCAGAGACTGGCAGGCTTACGCCACGTACCGGCTGAGATTTGAGGTACACCTTCTCTACGCCTTGGGGAGAAGGGACCACCTCACTGGCCGGTGCCGCCTGCCAGGCGAACTTCTCTGCCACAGGGAGATAGCCCTCGTCGATTAACTCTTGGAGGTCTTCGATGCAGATATCAGAACCTCTCCACACCCCCTTATGGGAGTCACTTTCCTCTTTAGCGGCTTCGGGCACAGCTCATTCTTGGTCATTGTCGGTGGACTCCGTCTCGGCGAAGACTGGGACGACCACCCCCTCTAGTGGAACGACAACTCCCTGAGATGGCTCCGTCGTAGCCTCTGGAATTGCCGCCGTGGTAGGAGCAGAGCTGCTGGAGGCCATTGTGACGAGGAGTGTGTGGAGGAAGAAAAGGTTTTGGTTAGGTTTTTTTGTAGACGAGCTTGAATGGTCACACGGCTGGAGGAATACGAAGACTGGGAAGCAAATGCAGGTAAAAAGAAACAAATTGACTATGGTGGAAATATATAAGCCTCGTGTCAAGATTCGTGCAAAAAGATCTGATGGTTGGAACGTTGCCGGCGTGGAAGTGAACGTGCGCGATAATTTCACCACGTCCTCCGTCTTTTGCCGCTCCACCCTTTCAGATTTCGCGCGCGTGAAAATAGCTAATGATTAATTCTTTGCTTCTGTGAGTTTCGAGGTAGAGTAGGCTATACCCTACGTCATCCTCCTAATAGTTGTAGTGAAGGGTCACATCCAAAGATTCCATCAAAGACGGAGATCGTCCGACTCTAGAAACGAAGACTCAAGGAATCTCTGGCTACATTGCGAAGCCAGAGAGGATTGTAGGGTTCTATGGGAGACCTTTGAGATATTGCTTGATGAATTGCCGACATCACTTAGATGGGATATATGGAGATCAACGAGCAAGACGACGCAAGATTTCAAAATCCTCCGAGGGCTACTGTTGGGGATATGCCATATGGGTATCCTCATAGCATGTCACCAATCCGCCTAACCCGGGTGGTCCATAGTTGGTAGCTAGGCCTATGCCCTGCTGGGCGGCCCAGTTAGACAGATCCTGAAGGGATGCCCATGCCGGATAAAGGAAGCCTACGCAGGAGTCACCGACATACTCGGAGCCTTGGAGTACAAGACACGGGAGACTAGTTCGTGTAGATGTAGGACTCTTTACCTTGTATGGCAAGGACCTTTCCCTATAAACCCTAGGTCTTGGCGCCTTTATAAGCCGGCGCGCGGGAGCCTTTAGGGCGCAACTTCTCTGATTGCAGCGTACAACGTGCAACACCTCGCACAGCGAACCTATCTCTGTAACTCGGCGTATTGCCATTATAGTGATTTATAGCAGGAGTAGAGTTCCGCCACCGTTGTGGGACTTGAACCTGGGTAAGTTGTGTTACCTCGTACCCGCCAACTTTCCGCCTTACCCCACGTCTCTAAGAACCCACTGTAAGGACCCCTCCATGGTGTACTCGGCAGCAATACCACGACACCGCTCAACCGGGGCGCCCCCTTTTTATGGTCCCATGGTGTTTCTACTCACGAGCGCGCCTTTCGAGAAGGCGCACGAAGGGCCTGGAATTGCACGTGTCCAGCGAGGTGCCAGACGTCGGGATGGCCATCCAGACCCTCTACGGCCTCAACGTGGCACTTGCCCTAAACGGATGGCGGCTACTGTCGGATAACTGGTACCGGGGGTACCTCGATCCGTCTACGTCTGGCTGCCCCTGCAGTCCCGGGAAGACTTCGTGAGGGAGGGTCACACCCTCACGAGGTATGCCAGGACCCCTCCTCTGGAGGCCTCTAGAGGGGGAAGCCACGAGGGCGGCGTGGCTCCCTCCTGAGGGAAACGACAAGCGCGACCAACGCATTGGATGCTCCAGCCCCTGTGGCCCCTAAGGCCGAGACTTGGTAAAAGGTGGAGCCCACAAGGCCCTGGCCGGCTGATTGATGGCTTTAGCACGGGCATGATAGCCTTTGGCTACTTTGGTGCAAGGAAGGGAGCACGCAACACCGAATGAAGACAAGGGGCGTCAAAAGGGGAACACTTTACCAATAGGCAGAGGATTGCCTAGCTTCCAAGACCTAGTCCACCAAAAAGTAGTCCCCTAGACCAAGATCACGAGGGTGGCACTGTGGTAACCCTCCCTCATCCATAGACCAGGGAGAGAGGCCCGACGCCACCCTAAAGGAGCCCTTCTCCTACCTTGCAAAGGATGGATCCTAGAGATCTAAAACCCTAGACTTTCATCTACCATTATAACGTCGTGAGGCAAGCAAGCAATACAACAAAGCAAGAGTAGGGGCTTTACCTCCTCACGAGGGTCCTGAACCTGGGTAAAAAAACCCGGTGCCAACTCTGTGTTGTGCATCCGCTCCACTAGTGGATTTTGTGTTGTAGATTCTAACACATTGGTGCAACATTCAATGTAGAAGCTACTGTCCTATGTGCTTTTGGTCTTTGTGGCCATGGTTTGACAAATGGATCCACTAGAGTCATTCGATGTGTTCTTCTCCAAAACCACACTGATCCACTAGTGTCATTGATCCACTTGTGTGTCATTTCATGTGTTCTTATCCTAAGCTAGATTGATCCACATGACCACACACACTCTAGTGGATTCTATGGTGTATCTTCTATCACACTGGTGCAACATTTCTTGTGGAAGCTGCTTTCTTATGTGTTTTTGGTCTCTGACTCTAGTGGTTTGACACATTGATCCACTAGAGTCATTGCATGTGTTCTTCTCCTAAACCACACTGATCCACTAGTGTCATTGCATGTGTTCTTTTTCCTAAACCACATATTGATCCATAGACACACACGCAGACACTAGTTGATTCTGTGATGCAGCTTCTGCCACACTGGTGTAGCATTCCATGTGGAAGCTGCTTTCCAATGTGTTTTTGGTCTCTGTGACCATGGTTTGACACATGGATCCACTAGAGTCATTGCATGTGTTCTTCTCCTAAACCACACTAATCCACTAGTGTCATTGATCCACTAGTGTCATTGCATGTGTTCTTTTTCCTAAACCACATTGATCCACACACAGACACACTCAAGTGGATTCTATGGTGCAGCTTCTGCCACACGGGTGCAAAATGCAATGTGGAAGTTGCATTCCTATGTGTTTTTTGTCTCTATGACCATGGTTTTAACACATGGATCCACTAGAGTCGTTTCATGTGTTTTTCTCCTACATTGATCCACTAGTGTCGTTGATCCACTGGTGTGTCATTGCATGTGTTCTTATCCTAAACAAGATTGATCCACATGACCACACACACTCTAGTGGATTATATGGTGCAGCTTTTGTCATACTGGTGCAACATTCCATGTGAAAGCTGCTTTCTATATGTTTTTGGTCTCTATCTCCATTGGTTTGACAAATGTATCCACTAGATTGATTGCATGTGTTCTTCTCCTAATCCACATTGATCCACTAGAGTCATTGCATGTGTTGTTTTTCCCAAACCACATTGATCCACTAGTGTCATTGCATGTGATCTTCTCCTAAACCACATTGATACACTAGTGTGTCATTGCTTGTGTTCTTATGCTAAACCACACTGATCCACATGACCACACACATTCTAGTGGATTCTGTGGTGCAGCTTCTGCCACACTTGTGCAACATTCCATGTGGAAGTTGCTTTCCTTTCTGTTTTTCGTCTCTATGACCATGGTTTGACACATGGATCCACTAGAGTGATTGCATGTGTTATTCTCCTATCCACTAGTGTCATTGATCCACTACTGTTACCGCATGTGTTTTTTCCTAAACCACATTGATCCACACACACAATCCAGTGGATTCTATGGCGTAGCTTCTGCCACACTGGAGCAACATGCAATGTGGAAGCTACTTTCCTATGTGTTTTTGGTCTCTGTGACCATAGTTTGACACACGGATCTACTAGAGTCATTGCATGTGTTCTTCTCCAAAACTACATTGATCCACTAGTGTCATTGATCCACTAGTGTGTCATTGCATGTGTTCTTATCCTAAACCAGATTGATCCACATGACCACACACACTCTAGTGGATTATGTGGTGCAGCTTATGTCACACTAGTGCAACATTCCATGTGAAAGCTGCTTTCCTATGTGTTTTTGGTATCTGACTCTATTGGGTTGACACATGAATCCACTAGAGTCATTGCATGTGTTCTTCTCCTAAACCATATTCATCCACTAGAGTCATTGATCCACTAGTGTCGTGACATGTGTTCTTTTTCCTAAACCACATTGACCCACTAGTATCATAGTGATGACCCACAAGTATAGGGGGTGTATCGTAGTATTTTCGAGGGAAGTGAAACCCAATTTATTGATTCGACACAAGGGGAGCCAAAGAATATTTATCAGCCTTAACAACTGAGTTGTCAATTCATCTGCACCTGGAAACAATCTTGCTCACAGCAGTTTATCAGTAGCAATAGTTTTGTAGTAGGAATAGTAAAGTAATAGCAGTAGTAAAAGTAAAGAAAATAGTAAGAATTGCAGTAAACAATAGGATTCGAGCGTGGTAGGCATAGGAATGGATGGATGGGCGTTGCATGGACAAGACAATTCACATAGCAATCAGAACATAGGGCATTTGCATATAAATAAGATAAAGCATCCAAGTACTAAATAATCCTAGGCATGTGTTCCATATATAGTCATACGTGCTCGCAATGAGAACTTGCACAACATCTTTTGTCCTGCCAGCCCGTTTGCAGCGGGGCCTCAAGGGAACTACTAGCAATTAAGGTGCTCCTTTTAATATAGCACCGGAGCAAAGAATTAACACTCCGTGAACACATGTGATCCTCACATCAAAGCCATTCCCTCCGGTTATCCTAATTTCTGTCACTTCGGGGCCATTGGTTCCGGACAACAACGTGTGTATACAACTTGCAGGTAAGACCATAAACAATACTATCATAATGAATCAATAACATGTTCAGATCTGAAATCATGGCACTCAGGCCCTAGTGACAAGAATTAAGCATAACAAGTCACAACAAAGTCAAAAAGGACTAATAGTAGATACTAGGCACCATGCCCTAACAATCCGATGCCATTACATGAACGATCTCATCCAATCCCTACCATACCCATAGCCTACAATAGGGGATTACACACTCATAGATGGGGGAAACATGGATGGTCGATGGAGAAGCGATGGTGATGATGATGGCGATGATCTCCTCCAATTCCCCGTCCCGGCAGGGTGCCAGAACGGAGTTTCTGGTTCCGAATTGGGGAATCTGGTGGTAGCGGCACATCGGAACTCTTTCTAGAAAAACGTCGAACCCCCTGAGTTTTTAGGTCAGAAGGCAACTTATAGGCGAAGAGGGAGACCGAGGGGGTGTTTGGGGTGGCCAGACCACCCCTGGCGCTGCCAGCCTGGCCAGCGGTGGTGTGGCTGGGCCCATCCCCTCCGTCTCGTATTCAGCTCCGTCGATCTTACGCGAAATAGGATTTTTGGCATATTTTCCGGGATTTTTCCTAATAGTTGATTTTCTGCACAAAAACTAGACACCAAGGCAATTCTGCTAAAAACAACGTCAGTCCGTGTTAGTTGCATCCAAATCACACAAGTTTAGAGGAAAAACAATAGCAAAAGTGTTCGGGAAAGTAGATACGTTTTGGACGTATCACATAGCATGTGTTCTTCTCCTAAACCACATTGATCCACTAGTGTCATTGGTCCACTAGTGTGTCATTGGATGTGTTCTTATCCTAAACCACACCGATCCACATGACCACACACAATCTAGTGGATGCTGTGGTGCAGCTTCTACCACACTGGTGCAACATTCTATTTGGAAGTTGCTTTCCTATGTGCTTTTGGTCTCTATGACCATGGTTTGACACATGAATCCATGAGAGTGATTGCATGTGTTCTTCTCCTAAACCACATTGATCCACTAGTGTCATTGCATGTGTTCTTTTTCCTAAACCACATTGATCCACACACACACACACTCCAGTTGATTCTGTGGTATAGCTTCTGCCACACTGGTGCAACATTCAATGTGGAAGCCGCTTTCCTATGTGTTTTTGGTCTCTGTGACCATGGTTTGACATATGGATCCACTAGTGTCATTGCTTGGGTTCTTCGCCTAAACCACGCTTTTCCACTAATGTCATTGATCCACTAGTGTGTCATTGCATGTGTTCTTATCCTAAACCAGATTGATCCACATGGCCCCACACACTCTAGTGGATTCTATGGTGCAGCTTCTATCACATTGGTGCAACATTCCATGTGAAAGCTGCTTTCCTGTGTGTTTTTGGTCTCTGACTCCAGTGGTTTGACACATGGATCCACTAGAGTCATTGCATGTGTTCTTCTCCTAAACCACACTAATCCACTAGTTGTCATTACATGTGTTCTTTTTCCTAAACCACATTGATGCACTAGTGTCATTGCATGTGTTCTTCTGCTAAACCACATTGATCCACTAGTGTCATTGATCCACTAGTGTGTCATTGCATGTGTTCTTATCCTAAACCAGATTGATCCACATGACCACACACACTCTAGTAGATTATGTGATGCAGCTGCAGCCACACTGGTGCAACATTCCATGCGGAAGCTCATTTCCTATGTGTTTTTGGTCTCTGTGACTATGGTTTTACAAATGGATCCACTAGAGTCATTGCATGTGTTCATTTCCTAAAACCACATTGATCCACTACTATCATTGCATGTGTTCTTTTTCCTAAACCACATTGATCCACATACACACACACTCTAGTGGATTCTGTGATGCAGCTTCTGCCACACTGGTGCAACATGCAAGGTGGAAGCCACTTTCCTATGTGTTTTTGGTCTCTATGACCATGGTTTGACACATGGATCCACTAGTGTCGTTGCATGTGTTCTTCTCCTAAACCATGCTGATCCACTAATGTCATTGATCCACTAGTGTGTCATTGCATATGTTCTTATCCTAAACCAGATTGATCCACATGACCACACACACTCTAGTGGATTATGTGGTGCAGCTTATGTCACACTGGTGCAACATTCCATGTGAAAGCTGCTTTCCTATGTGTTTTTGGTATTTGACTCCATTGTGTTGACACATGAATCCACTAGAGTCATTGCATGTGTTCTTCTCCTAAACCATATTGATCCACTAGAGTAATTGATCCACTAGTGTCATTGCATGTGTTCTTTTTCCTAAACCACATTGACCCACTAGTATCATACCATGTGTTCTTCTCCTAAACCACATTGATCCACTAGTGTCATTGGTCCACTAGTATGCCAATTCATGTGTTGTTATCCTAAACCACATTGATCCACATGACCACACACACTCTAGTGGATTCTGTGGTGCAGCTTCTACCAGACTGGTGCAACATTCTATTTGGAAGCTGCTTTCCTATGTGCTTTTGGTCTCTATGACCATGGTTTGACATATGGATCCATGAGAGTGATTGCATGTGTTCTTCTCCTAAACCACACTGATCCACTAGTGTCATTGATCCACTAGTGTCATTGCATGTGTTCTTTTTCCTAAACCACATTGATCCACACACACACACTCCAGTTGATTCTGTGGTATAGCTTCTGCCACACTGGTGCAACATGCAATGTGGAAGCCGCTTTCCTATGTGTTTTTGGTCTCTGTGACCATGGTTTGACACATGGATCCACTAGTGTCATTGCATGGGTTCTTCTTCTAATCCACGCTTTTCCACTAATGTCATTGATCCACTAGTGTGTCATTGCATGTGTTCTTATCCTAAACCAGATTGATCCACATGACCACACACACTCTAGTGGATTCTATGGTGCAGCTTCTATCACATTGGTGCAACATTCCATGTGAAAGCTGCTTTGCTATGTGTTTTTGGTCTCTGACTCTAGTGGTTTGACACATGGATCCACTAGAGTCATTGCATGTGTTCTTCTCCTAAACCACACTAATCCACTAGTTGTCATTACATGTGTTATTTTTCCTAAACCACATTGATGCACTAGTGTCATTGCATGTGTTCTTCTACTAAACCACATTGATCCACTAGTGTCTTTGATTCACTAGTGTGTCATTGCATGTGTTCTTATCCTAAACCAGATTGATTCACATGACCACACACACTCTAGTAGATTATGTGATGCAGCTACTGCCACACTGGTGCAACATTCCATGCAGAAGCTGCTTTCCTATGTGTTTTTGGTCTCTGTGACCATGGTTTTACAAATGGATCCACTAGAGTCATTGCATGTGTTCATTTCCTAAAACCACATTGATCCACTAGTGTCATTGCATGTGTTCTTTTTCCTAAACCACATTGATCCACATACACACACACACTCTAGTGGATTCCGTGATGCAACTTATGCCATACTGGTGCAACATCCCATGTGGAAGCTGCTTTCCTATGTGTTTTTGGTCTATGTGACCATGGTTTGACACATGGATCCACTGGAGTCATTGCATTTGTTCTTCTCCTAAACCAGACTGATCCGCTAGTGTCATTGCATGCGTTCTTCTCCTAAACCACATTGATCCACATGACCACACACACTCTAGCGTCCAATGTTAGCCATCGGATAGGGTCTTCTAGGAGCCCCGAGTGGTTGCATGTTAATTTTGCATCCCGATTGTTTAAGCGCCATTGGATCAGGGAGCGTGGACGATAAGGATGTCCTTCGTCAGGGCGATCCGTGAGTAGTCTGTTCCGCGACCTGATTGGCAGTGGCAACCAGGAGTGGGCCTACGTCCTTGCCCTTATCTCCGTAACTTCATGGACGAAGCTCAGATCGTGTTCCTTCATCACCATGGAGAGGCACAAACTCAGCTTGTACGAGGCTTAGATGTTCGCCCACTACGACATACTCATGCCGCCGCTCGCGAGGCTTCCAGTCAGCTTCGAGCTGTGCTACGTCGGGGTGCATGGCGCGCCGCTCTTGCGTGACAACGCGTTGGCGAGGCAGATCGAGGAGCAGCACTGCTAGCTTCCGGATCAGAAGAGGGATGGCCTGGTACTCGCGCATGAGCGTGTACTAGTTAAAGCGGTTCAAAAAGGAGCGGATGTTGTTGATTGAGCTATGCGGAACCCACCGAGATCCACCCGGATTTGCACAACCTCAAAGGGAGGCAACACTTCTGGGCAGTGCCTAGGCGTACGTCCTCTAGCGTTATCGAGGCGGCGCGCCGTGAAGAATTCATGAGGAGGATGAACATGACAGGGAACATCGACATCGAATCCGACACGGAGGAGGTAGACAATGACACGGACAACGTCTTTGATGATGAAGACAGTGGGAGCGTCATGGTTGATTAGGGCCACTTGAGCCTACATTTAATTTATGTACGTTTGCTTAATGGCCTCTTTGGATTAGGATCACTTGAGTCATAGTCGATTAGCATCATAATCTATATATATTGGCCATGTTTTATGTGTCTTTGTCTTTGTAACTAATCGAAAGTCGTCTTATTCTAAAAAAAAGTTCGGGCGCTCCTAACACAACTTATGGGACAATACGCTGACTCTGGTCCCAGCATTTGATGGCACAACCATAATTTTTGGAGTGTGCTAGAGGAGAAGGGGACGAGGGTGTTGTAATAATGTAATAATATTTTCTAAGAAATAATGATATGGGGTGGCTCGATCATTTTCTAGGGTAGATGGCGATGAAGATGATGAAGATAACTTGTATGACTCCGAGAACTCTCTGGCTAATCCCTGCTGCCAGATGCAACAACTCTCAACCAAGTGGTATTGCTATCTACTAATTCCCAATGGAACAATAGATCACACTCAAACTTGCAATTGGCTAATTCCCAATGGAATAACTAATCACACCCAGATTATAGTAGCAACAGACAAGATCGATATGAATTGGTGCTGAATATTTCGGAGGATCGCTTCTAGCAGATCTATCTAGATATAGAGTTTATTTTAATGTGGTCTAAACCTAAAAACCATGAATTACAACCCTATATAAAGGCTACTGGACATCCAACATAGAGTTGGGGTCAAAACCAAACATATCTTTAACTTTCCTAACTTAAAATGACTCTACTGGTAAACTGACGGAAAACAACCATCGACTTGTCTCGGTTGCTGTGCCCATCTCATAACAAACCGGGAGACGTGCGAGTACCCGTTAGAAATCTCTCAGAATTATCTTTACAACAAGTACTTATTTGCTTAATTTAGAGTTGGTATGTGGAAACCACGTCTGTTTCAATTTCAGAGTTTCTGCCTGTCCGAACTGAACCTTCCTTCTTGGTCGCCTTCCATCTCTCGGTCGCCTTCCTCCCTCTCCTCCCACGGGCATTAGTCCAATATATGCCAAATCTAGTCAAATAATAACACCATGATTTATGTAGTATAAAGTTCTTATAAATTAAAGTATCATGTCCAACTAGGAATGAATTCACCTTGTGATATTTTTCAATCAGGCTCAATATTTTCTTCCAGCTCAAACAAGCAGAATCATCGTACTGTATGAATGCGTCCTCATCATCCTCCCTTTCTTCAAGAAAAGCCGTTCGCGGCTTTGGATATGCTGAAAGTGGAATAAACAAAAAGAATAACATGTACGCAGAATATATGTATACGGAACATCTTGTATTATTTTTGTTCTCATGAATAAGATGTCCAGTATACATCAAGCAACTTAAATTGCAGGTACATGTGAAGTACAAAGAATCATGATCATGGTGAAAAAACAAATAGATATATAATCTTGTTGTTCAATATTAAATTTAGTTTTCTCAAAGATGATCGATGATCAAATTTGTGATGAACAAGATCAAATCAGTCCAAAAGATGTGAAACCAAAATTGGTTTATGCCATGCTTCAACTTTGCTACTTTGATTATGATGAACATGATCATTTTGTCTAGTATGTAAGATACAACTCAATTGGAAAATATAAGTGAATTATAGAGCAGTAGATTATAATGATATGAAAACTTGGGTTGGCTGCAATATAGGTAAATTTACTTGTGTTGGCTGCAATATATCAACTAGATCTGAATTTAGTTTCATACTATCACACATTTTAGCATATGTCCCACAACAAAAAGTCATCGACACATGGCTGAAAACAACATCTTTCAGTTCAGTGATTCTATTGCAAGTAATGCATATGTGATCCACAATAAAATTTTCATCATGCTATATTCACCAATTAGATTAAACGTGAAATAAGGAGAATATGTGCTAGAATTCAGACATGAAATTTTAGAAATCTTATCCACAACATAACTCATATTCATTGGTTCATTTAGCATGATGGAATACACAATATCAGCATGTTGGGGATATGCTATATGGGTATCCTCATACCATGTCACCAATCCGCGTAACCCGGGTGACCCATAGTTGGTAGCAAGGCCTATGTCCTGTTGGGCGGCCTAGTTTGATGACTCCTGAAGGGAGGCCCATGAAGGATAAAGGAAGGCTACACAGGAGTCACCGACATATGCGGAGCCTTGGAGTACAAGACACGGAAGACTAGTTCGTATTAGTGAAGGACTCTTTACCTTGTCCGACAAGGACCTTTCCCTGTAAACCCTAGGTCTTGGCGCCTTTATAAGCCGGCCTGCGGGAGCCTTTAGGGAACAACTTCTCTGACTGCAGCGTACAAATCACAACACCTCGCACAGTGAAACTATCTCTGTAACTCGGCGTATTGCCATTATAGTGATTTATAGCAGGAGTAGAGTTCCGCCACTGTTGTGGGACTTGAACCTCGGTAAACTGTGTTACCTCGTACCTGCCAACTCTCCGCCTTACCCCACGTCTCTAAACACGCACTGTGAGGACCCCACCATGGTGTACTCGTCGGCAATACCACGACAGTTGGTGCCCACTGTGGGGCAAGAGGCGCTTCGAGCTCTACACCGGGCAAGGTCAAATCTCTTCGCGGGAATCGGCGATACCGTAGCCATCGGTCACGTTCTCTTCTCCGGCAATGTCCCGATCGTCCCTCCAGATGAGTTCTGGATGCCGGTGAAGACGAACCCCACGCGCTGCTCCGTCATCCCCTTCGGAGACATCCACATCTTCATCAGCGAAACTGACTAGGGTCCTAGCTCCCAGTAAGTCGGAAACTAGTCAAGACCCTTACGGACCGCCTATGAGCTGAACATGTTTGCAGAAGGACCTGGGCCATACCTCTCCTTGGAGTATGGTAGCTCAGATCAGGAAATTTGAAGGCCCACCCAAACCGCCCCTTTGCAGGATATAAAGGTGCAAGGACCACACAAATCTGGTTGGCTTCCCCAATGCGCATGTCACACTTTGTCGGCATCGTCACCATCTTCGATCTGGCTAGATGCATTCAAAGGGCGGGAGAACCTCACCGCGAATACCTCTCTAGATGGATCAGGGTGAGGGAAACTGTAGCATCCCATCTGTCTAACATATGTAATGCTACATGGTCTAGTAATATAATTGCGACTTCCTACATATAGTTGTTGCATCATAATTATATCATGCTCATGTCATCATGCCACCTTGCATTTGAGCATCATATAAAACCCTTTCCATTTGGTTCTTCCTTCATATGCATTAGTAATTGTATTTGGCTCTTGTTATATTGTATTTGGTTCTTGATAAATGCTTGATGCCCAAGTTGAGTTGGGGGCATATCTTTTATTCAACTCCATCACCTTTCTTTGTCACCACCTCATAATTCCACCACCCTTCTTTTGGTTCCATCCATCATCTCCACCATCTTAATTATATATGAGCCCATGTTCTTCTTTTGGTATTTATATCTAGCTCATATATAATTGAGGATGGTTCCCTCTACTCTCTACATGCTCCCATACAATGGTTATACTTGTTTTCACAATATTGTGTATCATAGCATGCTTGCCACCTATTTATACCATGTGAACTGGTGATCTCATCTCACATATGGTTTGTTGAATTAGGATCATGTTTGAATTATGGTGTAGCTAGATGATAATAATAGTGGTATCTACCCACTAGCATAGGCCACATTCTTATTCATGCATGACCATTATTTTAATATAACATATGTGTTGGAAGGCTTCCATAACCAAATTTGGAGGAATAATCTAAACTTGAATTCTTATTAAAACTAGTTGTTTACACAACTAGCAACAATGCATGCATGCCCCATGCAAGTATTGCCCTCCTTTTATCCCTATCCTTTCTATTTTCTTTTAGTTGGTTTGAATGGTTTTTGAATGGATCAAATTCAAATAAAATCATATGGAAATGAAAGAAAACAAATCTACACCCAGCTACACCACACCACCACCCCATCTACCCCAACCAGCTACCCCATCTACTCCCTACCCTAACCCTAACCACCCTCTAACCTAACCCTAATCGAGCCTCCCATGCTTTACATGCCGAGCCTCTCCCTCTCTTTCTCTCTCTCTCCCTGCCATGCTGGCCCACACCCGAGCCTCTCCTCTCTCCGGACCACCTGCAGCCTCAACCTGCCCTGCCCCTGCCCTGATCGGCCATGCCGAGCACATGAGAAGGAGAAACAAAAGGTGGCCGAGCCACCTTTTTCTTCCCACCCCGAGCCCCACGACACCCTCTCCCCCGTCCCTATCTACTCCCTCTCCCTCGTCTGGTAGCAGCCCCAGATCCCCAGGGCCTCGCCCTTCTCCTCCCCACCACCTGCCACTACCCCTCTCATCTCCACCGCCGCACCATCAGCCTCCACCTCCACCTGCTTGTTCTAGCCGGCGGCGTGGAGTGTTGGGCGTCGAGGAAGAACAAGTCAGTCCTCCACATCGCCCCTGTACCCACAGACGTGGAGGAGGACCCCCAGGCCGAGCTGCACACCGACGCGCCGCCCGAAAGCCTAGCCCGGCCGTCCGTCTCCATCGCCGTCGCCCCGCTGCGCCCCGTCCCGATCCGACCACTCCGATGACCCCGTGGTGAGCGTTCAAGCCTCCCTGACACCTCCGTCCTCGCCGTTGTTTCCTGTTCTCGCCGGGCCACCCATCGAGCGCTCTCTGTGCATGCATGTGCATGTGCACCGGCCTGCTGCGCGCCGCGCTAACTCATCTAGCCGCGTAGCCCTTTTCCATCAGCAACCCCACCCAGCTGTACCGGTCACCGCCGCCTGCGCGTGCGCACCGCATCGCGGGTTCGAGCCCCACCGCCCGCCGCGTGTTCTCTGTCTGTCGTCAGTAAACACCCTGGAAGAAAAATAGTGCACGGGGAAACTTTTCCAGAAACCCCCCAAGCCTTTTGCTGCTCAACCCGCGCTCCACCTGGTCCCACCTGTCTGCCTCTGTGCGACTTTTACGAAAGGCACCCGCAGTTCTTTCACCTCAATCCGTGATCCCTGGGATCAGACACATGGCCGTGTCCACTTTGCCCGCCCGCACGTGGACCCGTCGTGGTCTCGGCCCCACCGGTCGGTGAATGTGGCTGTGTGAACCGCGGTGAGAAAAGTCGAGCGGACCAGCTGCGCCCCACCTGCTGCTGAGTCAGCGCACGACCCACTCATCGGTGTCTGCGTCTGGCTCTGCCTGTGTGCAAAAAGTTTCTGCTCTTTTCTGCTTAAATAAATAAAAACAATTTCAGAAAATGTTTAATATGAATTGGAAATCTGTTTTTAATAACTTTTGAATTCTAAAACCAAATAATACAAATGATATATATTTGGGAATCAGAAAAATGTGAGGATTTTAAATATGCTATTCAAAATAATGTTTGAGCACTTTAAATTTTCGAGATGATCAAAATTACAATAAAATGCCCTTTTCTTAATTAATTAACAACTTTGGTTCTACAACTCAAAATTCGACAAATAATATGTCTCAATCGATCAGCGCGACAAGCCCGTTCTAACTATGCATTCCATGTTCTGAATTGCAGCATGCATCATATAAATATTAAGTGGACAGCAAGTGTATGAGAGCAAAACATGACTAAAACTTAATAAAATGCTTTATTCTTGTACCCCACACCTCACTCATGCCATGCTACTTTATTGCCATGTAAATTGTGCATCATTCATCATGGCATGTTTGTTTGCTTGTCGCATTTTAATTCTTATGCTTGTGCACTTTATTTATGTTGGCCCTTGTTTGTTTGGTTCTTCTTCGAATAGACGCCGAGCAGGGGATATATCAGGAATCCCAGGAGCACTACCCAGATCCGACTCTCGCTTCAACTAAGCTACCAGGCAAGCACTACCACATGCTTGCGGGTAGCTTAGTGGGGTGGCCCCCTGAAATGTTTCTGAATCCTGTGATCGCTTTGTCGTGAATGCCTCGTTGGGTTTTGAGTTGGTTTTTCCGAGGTTGATCGAGTGTGTGTTGCTATTTGTGCACCCCTGCAGGGTAAATCTTTCTGAAAACCGTGCCCGCGGTTATGGATGACTTGGAGCACAGTTTCTCGATCATAGACAAGTATCACTAAAGTACCGCTTCTAATTTGACTAAGTACTTGACTAGTAAATAGTGCAATACTCATGGAATGATTAATAAAACTACCAACGGATGGGTTGTTCGTCCGCTTTCTTGTTGGTAAGCGAGAAGGAGGATGGATCTGTTAATTATACTGTTATAACTGTTGTTACTAATTAATGGACATCCGTCTATCATTGGTTAGGCAGATGGTTAGCGAGTATCTATAGACTTGTTAGTTATTATCTTTTGCTGCAATTGCGGCACCCCACGTATGTGTCCCCTTTAGAGGCATAAAGACTTGTTGAGTACCCCTAGGGTCTCACACGATAAATTGTTTGATTCAGATGAACAGGTGTACTCGCAATATGGATACTGGGTGGAGGAGACGGATGATGTTGGCAACGATCACTTGGTGTAGAGATTCCGGGAACGGGGATCTGTGAGATCTGTGGGCGGGATGTGTTTATTTATGTGGCATCTTATGCCGATTTGCTTCTTATCTGTACTCGGATCTTGTTTTCTGCTCACCGACACTGATGTTTGATGTATGAGGAGCTATCCTAAAATATTATCTCTATCTAGGATATTTGGGTCTTGCCGTATGGCGTTGCAATATTTCTATTTCTTTTAGATGGTATGGCTCTGTGAACAGTTGTATGGTGGCTTGCATACATACTCACTTGTGTATGTAGTTGATCCTTCACGCCGACACGCCGCTTGTTCTTGTCCCGATGTTCTGGAAGTGGTTAGGACGGCCAAAAGGTCTACCTGTGAGTGGCCCCTCGGCCCCACCGTACTATTTTAACCACTTTCGCTCATCCAGGCATGTAACTAAGAGCGTAATTGACCGAGGTAGTTACAATTGGTATCAGAGCCATCCCGCCCTTCAGGGTCTCAGCCAAATGGTCGTTGTCAGTCTAGCAAATATTTTGGTAGCTATGTATACTAGGGAAAACAAAACGTGAGAGTAGGACTGCTTCCATTTTTCTTCTTACCCACCCACCCACCCTTTTCTGGTAAGAAAGTGTAACGTTTTCAACCCGCTTCTAAAATTCAAACTAGGATTCACGTGTTCTGGGTTCCGTAGTACCATAGGTTATGTGTGTGTGTGTGTGTGTGTGAATTCCTTGTCTATCTGTTGCATCCAACATGTTATCACTATCTGCCTTTTGGTTATCAACTGTTGGTACATTCCATACCGACAGGCTGTTGTAAACCGACGCGATCTATCTGATTCGTTGTATAACGGTGCGATCTGTCTTACTTTTTGTTATCCGACGTTATCTTGTTTGGGGTGTTCGTTTCCGTAGTTACTAATCTTTAGGTTCATCTTAAGAAGAAGGTGTTGGGATATGTGTTTTACTTATTCATGTAAGGAGTAATGATTAGAGTGCGGGATGGAGTCACGACCATACCACTACTCTTGTCATTCGCTCTTGTATATTGAATTGGTAGAGTTACTAATCTTGATTCGTTAAGTGGTTTTGCGCATATAGTGGTATTGTAATGCCGAAATTTGCGGAAAATTTTTCTTTGATAGTTTTGTGTACCACACTCCTTGTTCAGTCGTGTGCGATATGCTTAATATCTTATAGGTGCTTTGAACTTTGTTGATATTTTAATATCATCTTAGTAATTTGTATCCTTTAATATTGGTTAATTCCATTTTGGTACTATTTTGGATTATTATTATTTTCCATTATGGTACTGACTTGAGTTTTATATCAATCGTATGATGGCACCACCACGCCGTTCTGAGGAGGACATACCACCTGAACTGGGGGCTGCGTTGGCAAGTATTGCTAATGCCTTGGGAACAGTGCAGCAGAACCAGCAGCGATTTGAAGAAAGTGTCAGGAGGAATGAGTTTGTTCCGCTACCTCCACCTCCCAAGCGAGGAGACATCAAGAGTTATCTGAAGTTCAACCCGCACCGCTTTGAGGTGTCTGATCAGCCTCTGGACACAGATGACTGGATGCGTGAGATGTCAAGGTTGCTGATGACTGCCAATGTTCGTGAGCAAGAATGGGTAAAATGTGCCACTCACCTTCTGAAGGGAGATGCAACTCTGTGGTGGGAGAATTACCTGAAGGCAAACCACTCTGAGTTTCAGCCTACTTGGGAACAGTTCACTGGGGCTTTCAAAGAGCAATATCTATCAGAAATTGTCATGGAAAGGATGAAGGAAGTGTTTCTCAACCTCAAGCAGGGCAATGACAATGTCAATACCTATATCATAAACTTCATGAATCTTTCTCGGTATGGTGGCGATGAGATCTCTGATGACAAGAAGAAGCAAAAGAGGTTTAGACAAGGGCTTAATGCATCAATCAAATATGCAATCACTCATGCAAGGCCGGGGTCTTTTCTAGAACTCCAACATACAGCTCTGTAGGAAGAAGCAAGTAGGCAAGTGTTCGAGGAGTCCAAGAAACACAGCCGTGATGCAGCAAGCTCTTCAGCTATGTCAGCTCCTTCTAAGCGCCGTGTCTGGGTTCCTAACACCCCACCGTCTCTCCTGGCTCCACCAAGACCTTCAAGCTACGTGGCAAGGCCACCAAACTCCTTCACTGCTGCTCCCAGGGGCTACAACCACAACTACCCTGGAGCGCCTGGCGGAGTCCCTGGCTACGTTGCTCCACGTCCACCTGGTGCTTGTTACACTTGTGGAAACACTGGGCATCAACACTGGAATTATCCAATGAACAACAAAGCTCTTCCTCCACCACCTCCAAGACCTACGGCAAGCTCTTCTATGGTTCGTGCACCTCCACCTCGGGCTCTCAACATCAACACCAAGCCCGGGTCTACAGTTGCTCGTGCCAACTATGTCAACGCCTCTCAAGCTGAGCATGCACCTGGAGTTGTGATGGGTATGCTTCCTGTTAACTCAGTCCATGCATGATTTTTGTTTGATTCTGGTGCTTCGCATTCTTTTGTTTCTCACAAGTTTGCGCATGAGCATGATCTGGCTATGGTCCCCTTATTGCATCGTCTGGTGGTACAATCTCCTGGGTCAAACATGAGGGATGCTCATATCAGCCATGGCAATCAAATTGAGATTGGTGGCTCTTTGTTCTCGGTGTCCTTAATTATTCTGGGCAACTCTGACATTGATGTTATCTTGGGCATGGATTGGTTAATAGCAAATGCAGCTGTGATTGATTGTGCGGAACGCTCGGTTTTTCTGAAAATTCCTAAAGGCCATATAGTCTATTCTCCAAGTCTGACTCCTGCAATTCAGCTTTTCTCTTTGGCGGCTCTAAATGATGATGCTATGGAAGCTATTCAAAGTGTTCCGGTGGTCTGTGAATTCCCAGATGTTTTTCCTGAAGAGTTACCGGGTATGCCTCCTGACCGAGAGGTCGAGTTTGTGATTGAGCTTGAACCTGGTACCGCTCCTATCTCCAAGCGGCCTTATAAAATGGGTCCTGCTGAGTTGGCTGAACTCAAACGTCAGCTTGATGAACAAGAGAAGTTGGGTTTCATTCAGCACAGTACTTCTTCTTGGGGTAGCCCAACCATCTTTGTGAAGAAGCGAGACAAGACTGATAGACTTTGTGTTGACTATCGGGCTCTCAATGCTAAAACCATAAGGAATAAATATCCCCTTCCGCGGATTAATGATCTCTTCGATCAACTAGCTGGAGTTGTGGTATTCTCTAAGCTTGACTTGAGAAGTAGAAATCATCAAATCAAGATTCGCAAGGAAGATGTTCCCAAAACAGCTTTCACCACCCGCTATGGCCTGTATGAGTACACGGTCATGTCTTTCGGTCTCACCAATGCACCTGCCACCTTCTCGAGGCTTATGAACTCGGTTTTCATGGAGTATCTTGATAAGTTCGTTGTGGTCTATCTGGATGACATCCTAGTCTATTATAAGTCAAAGGAAGAACACCTTAGGTGTGTCCTAAACAAGCTTCGTGAGAACCGCCTGTATGCAAAGTTCTCCAAATGTGAGTTCTGGCTGCCTGAAGTCACCTACCTTGGTCACGTCATCTCTGCCAAGGGCACTGCCATCAACCCAGAAACTGTAAAGACAATTGTTGACTGGCTTCCTCCTGTAAATGTCAAAGAAGTCCGGAGTTTCCTTGGTTTGGCTAGTTACTGCCGTCGCTTTGTTCAGAACTTCTAGAAGATTGCGAAGCCTCTTACCGATCTCCTCAAGAAAGGCAAGAAATACCTTTGGACTACTGCATGTCAAGCAATTTTTGAAACACTCAAAGAGAAGCTCACTTCCACACCAGTCTTGGTTCCTCCTGATAAATCAAAGCCTTTCCAGATATTCTGTGACGCCTCATTGCAAGGATTGGGTGCGGTCCTTATGCAAGAAAAACAAGTTTTTTCTTATGCCTCTCGACAGTTGAAGACGCATGAGATCAACTATCCTACACATGACCTTGAACTCGCAGCAGTTGTCTTTGCATTGAAAATATGGAGGCACTACTTGCTTGGCAACCGTTGTGAAATCTTTTCTGATCACAAGAGTCTGAAGTATATCTTCACATAGCCTAATCTCAACCTTCGTCAGAGGTAGATTGAAGCAATCAATGATTTCGATTTGACCATCAACTAGACTCTGGGCAAAGCTAATGTGATGGCCGATGCTCTCAGCCGCAAAGCTTATGTCAGCAACATCATGGTGGAAGAACAACAACCTCTCTTGTGTGAGGAATTCTGTCAGCTCAACCTTGAAATTGTGGATCAAGGGTATCTTCTGAACCTTTTGGCAACTCCTCTCTTGGAAGAAAAAGTTCGCTCCATTCAACTTGGTGATCCTTACACTAAAAACGTCATCTCCAACATTAAGCTTCCGAAGTATGAGTCCTTCCACGTCGACGACCAAGGCGCTCTCTTCTTTGAACACCGGATGTTTGTTCCGAACTACCCAGGTTTAAGGGAGCAAGTTCTCAAGGAGGCGCATGATTCTGTTCTTTCTATCCACCCTAGCAGCACTAAGATGTACATGGACTTGAAAACACAATATTGGTGGCCTGGATTGAAACGATATTGTGCCAAGTATGTCTGTCTGCCGCAGAGTTAAAGCTGTCCACCAGAAACCTTCCGGTCTTCTACAGCCATTGAAGCCTCCGGAATGGAAATGGGAGAAAGTAGAGATGGACTTCATAACTGGCTTTCCAAGGTCGCAGAAGGGCAACAATGCAATCTTTGTTGTCATCGACAGGCTTTCTAAAGTGGCTCACTTCTTTCCTGTCAAGGAAACAATTTCTGCAATTCAGTTGGCTGAGCTCTATATCAACAGAATTGTCTCTCTGTATGGGGTTCCTCTTGAGACCAGTTCACACCATGGAAGCATCTTCACTTCCAAGTTCTGGGGAAGTTTCCAAAATGTGTTGGGAACAAAATTGAACTTCAGCACAGCTTACCATCCTCAGTCGCAAGGACAAGTTGAAAGGATCAATCAGATTCTGGAAGATATGCTCCGTGCTTGCGTTATCTCTTTCGGCATGAAGTGGGAAGAATGTCTTCCTTATGCTGAATTCTCTTACAACAACAGCTTCCATAAAAGTCTAAAGATGGCACCATTTGAAGCTCTCTATGGTCGCAAATGCAGAACTCCGATTGGTCGGTCGGGCGCAGGTGAAAGAACATTGTTTGGCCCCAACATTGTAACTCAAGCGAAGGAGAAGGTTCACATCATTCTTGAAAACCTGAAGATTGCTCAAAGTCGCCAGAAGAGCAATTATGACAGAAAGCACACGGACATGGAGTATGTCCCTGGTGATCTCGTTTACCTTCGTGTCACTCCCATGAGAGGCACGCACCGGTTTGGTATCAACGGAAAGCTGGCTCCTAGATACATCGGTCCTTTCAAAATTCATGGAAGAAGAGGAGAAGTTGCTTATGCTCTTGAGCTCCCTGAAAAACTCAAGGTCCATGATTTTTTCCATATCTCTCAACTCAAGAAGTGCTTCAAGGATCCCGGCAGGACCATGGACCATGAACTCATCAATCTCCAAGAAGATCTGTCTCATCAAGAACACCCCATAAAAATCCTTGAAGTCACAGACAGAAGGACTCGCAACAAGTCCATCAAGTTCTGCAAGGTGTAGTGGTCGCACCATTCCGTTGATGAAGCCACTTGGGAACGGGAGGATGAGCTCCGTGCCAAGTATCCTACCCTCTTCGTGTCTTCTTCTTCTTCCTAGAATCTCGGGGCGAGATTCCTGTTTAGTGGGGGAGAGTTGTAGCATCCCATCTGTCTAACATATGTAATGCTACATGGTCTAGTAATATAATTGCTACTTCCTGCACATAGTTGTTGCATCATAATTATATCATGCTCATGTCATCATGCCACCTTGCATTTGAGCATCATATAAAACCCTTTCCATTTGGTTCTTCCCTCATATGCATTAGTAATTGTATTTGGCTCTTGTTATATTGTATTTGGTTCTTGATAAATGCTTGATGCCCAAGTTGAGTTGGGGGCATATCTTTTATTCAACTCCATCACCTTTCTTGGTCACCACCTCATAATTCCACCACCCTTCTTTTGGTTCCATCCATCATCTCCACCATCTTAATTATATATGATCCCATGTTCTTCTTTTGGTATTTATATCTAGCTCATATATAATTGAGGATGGTTCCTTCTACTCTCTACATGCTCCCATACAATGGTTATACTTGTTTTCACAATATTGTGTATCATAGCATGCTTGCCACCTATTTATACCATGTGAACTGGTGATCTCATCTCACATATGGTTTGTTGAATTAGGATCATGTTTGAATTATGGTGTAGCTAGATGATAATAAAAGTGGTATCTAGCCTTACTTTTAAACCCCACCGAAGCTTGTTCCTCCACCCCATGACCATTAGTACAGGAGTTGTTTGAGCCATGCGAGTTGTAGAACGACATGTGTAGGGTATGTGAGTGTCTGATGGATAACGAGGTACCTAAACAACTTAACCGGAGTAGTAATGGGATAACTAATGAAAGTGGCACCGGTGAGCAATATCTGCTATTTGGTTTTTCATGCTCACTTGTGTCCCATAGGACCCCGAGTACTTGATTCCTGTTCCTTGACTATTCGCACTATCCACATCCGGGAGGCCTTATGGACTCCCCTGAGCCAGAGCTTGATTCATTCTTATTTCTTGGGGACATAAAGTAGTTTGGAGCTTGATTCATTCTTAGTTTGGGCTTTATGCCATGCTTTACTGCTTTATTTAAGATTGTGCGTGGAGCACCTGTACTGTTTTGGATCGTGACACGTTTTCGCTGTATCGACAAGCCCATTCACACTTTCGGGTTCCCAGTCGTTTACCGCCGTCCACACAAACCCTGGGTCTGTTCCGGAGCCGGCCAACTTCGTTGCGGGTAGCTTAGTGGGGTGGCCCCCTGAAATGTTTCTGAATCCTGTGATCGCTTTGTCGTGAATGCCTTGTTGGGTTTTGAGTTGGTTTTTCCGAGGTTGATCGAGTGTGTGTTGCTATTTGTGCACCCCTGCAGGGTAAATCTTTCTGAAAGCCGTGTCCACGGTTATGGAAGACTTGGAGCACAGTTTCTCGATCATAGACAAGTATCACTAAAGTACCGCTTCTAATTTGACTAAGTACTTGACTAGTAAATAGTGCAATACTCATGGAATGGTTAATAAAACTGCCAACAGATGGGTTGTTCGTCCGCTTTCTCGTTGGTAAGCGAGAAGGAGGATGAATCTGCTAATTATACTGTTATAACTGTTGTTACTAATTAACAGACATCCGTCTATCATTGGTTAGGCGGATGGTTAGCGAGTATCTATAGACTTGTTAGTTATTATCTTTTGCTGCAATTGCGTCACCCCACGTATGTGTCCCCTTTAGAGGCATAAAGACTTGCTGAGTACCCCTAGGGTCTCACACGATAAATTGTTTGATTCAGATGAACAGGTGTACTCGCAAGATGGATACTGGGTGGAGGAGAAGGATGATGTTGGCAACGATCACTCGGTGTAGAGATTCCGGCAACGGGGATCCGTGAGATCTGTGGGCGGGATGTGTTTATTTATGTGGCATCTTATGCCGATTTAATTCTTATCCGTACTCGGATCTTGTTTTCCGCTTCCGCCTGATACTCTAATGTTTGATGTATGAGGAGATATCCTAAAATATTATCTCTATCTAGGATATTTGGGTCTTGCCGTATGGCGTTGCAATATTTCTATTTCTTTTAGATGGTATGGCTCTGTGAACAGTTGTATGGTGGCTTGGATACATACTCACTTGTGTATGTAGTTGATCCCTTCGCCTGCCGATTACGCCGCTCGTTCTTGTCCCGATGTTCTGGAAGTGGTTAGGACGGCCGAAAGGTCTACCTGTGAGTGGCCCTGGGCCTCACCGTACTATTTTAACCACTTTCGCTCATCCAGGCATGTAACTAAGAGTGTAATTCACCGAGGTAGTTACAGAAACCCTAGAGGGCGACCGTGCCGACGAGCTCGTATACCACTTTGTGGAAGGGCTCACGCCTGGAATACTCCTCCGGCATACCCTCTGAAGGCGGCAAGCCGCAAGCCCTCTAACCCTTGGTGAGATGGTTGCCATCATCAACGAGTACACGGATGCCAATGAAGAGGCCATGGCGGCAACCACCATCGTATCCAGAGGTGGAAACAACAACAATGGCCCGCCTCCATCACCCTCCACATCCGCCATCACCAACGCTGAAGCCAACTCTGAATCCATCCTTGACGCGCTTTACGCCGAGATCAGTATGGATGCCAGTGGCTCAGATGCTAACTCGGAGGAATACGACGCTGTTATGAGGGAGATCGAGAAGGAGGAGCGCGCCGAGAAGACAAACACTTCCCACCAGGTGCTAGTCGCCATTGGGAGTGTGATGGAAGAAGACGGATAGGAACTGGAACATGAGAGAGCTCCGCCCATGCCAGCGGTCACCAGAGCAACAACAACTAAGAAAGCCGCCGAGCCTCCGGCTCCGGCCAAAGCTGTGCCTCCTTCGGTTATCCGCCCGCTACCGGCATAGGAACTCACCACGGCCCCTAATACGGCCCGACAATCAAATCATCCGCCAATGCCACCATCAACGTCAGCAGCTGGTTATCCACTGGCCACTCCTTCCGACAAAACAATATACGATGCACTTCTCATTGAGCCAATCACTGTCACCCATATCCGGAGCGTTACAGAGCTTGATGAGAAGCACGCAGAAATCTTGGCGGAGGCCAAGTGCATCATAGAGCATGGCGCTAAGATGGACGAAGACATGGATAAGGCGCAACAATCCATCAAGGCAGCAAGAGCTATGGAAGCCGAATACAAGCAATTGTTGTTAAAGCAAAAGACAAAGAAGGTACCAGCTCATGTCATCAAAGATCCCGGCGTTCGGCGAAGGTTGGGATATAACGGGTCTAAGCCGACAAAAGCCACCTCTTACATAGATTCAGAGGGGAGGCAGGTCATGCCAACTCCCGCCCACAACATTGCCATTGCCAAGACCCTCCTGGAGCAGAAGAGGTCGCCAGAAGTAGTTGCTCGGGTGTACGACCTTGTCGCTAAGGCATGCAAGAAACAGGAAAAGGCTACCTCGCAGAGGCTTTAGTCCAACCCAGAGCTTTGCCAGTCAACCCTGAACAGCCGTCGAAGGACAAAATCTCTCTGTGACAAGGGATCCCACACAGGTTCCAAAGAGAGCGAAGACGGAGAGAGGCACGCAACAGGACTGACGCCATCCCCATATCCTCCGATCATGGAGAAAAGGCTCGTCCCTGCCGGTCGCCACCTCCACCACCATCTCGGCGTCACGAGGAACCAGAGCCACGCCACCGCACAAGCATGCCACCTCCAAGGTGGCCCCAGCCTGGTGTTGTTATACGAGATCAGGGCGAGTGGCCTCGGCATGCGGAAGAGCGCAGTGGCAATGAAGGACACAGAAGCAGGTCCCACAAGGAGCCGCCACGACCGACAAGTAATCGCGACAGGCATGAGGAATCATAGGAGGGGCACATCAAGAGAGCTAACCCACCGCCTCCACCACCTCCATCGCCACCTAGAAGTCATCATGGCGGAGGACACGGCGGATCTCATAGATCACACCACATTTCCCCTCCCCATGATAGAAAAGGGAAGCAGCTAGAACCATACGATGCATGTACACGACTGGACAAGATCCAAGAAGCTCGGGAGCTCCCATACCTTGGGCCATGTTGTTTTGGACCAGTGATACGGGCCACAACTTACCCCAAGGGCCTCTAGATAGACAAGACTATCAAGCCATACAACAGAACCGCCAGGCCAGCAACGTGGTTGCAGGACTACAGTGAAGCGATCCACATCACAGGGGGAAACCCCAATGTCGCTGTCAAGTACCTCCCACTCATGTTAACCGGCACCACCCGGCACACTACAAGGAATCTGGCTATATATGACCCACAATTTTCATCACATAATCGTCACAATAGTCCGTTTATGACGATTTTATGATGATTTTGAAAACGTTGAAAGCTGGTTGTCGCAAATGAACTATAACGACGATTTTAGTAAAATCATCATAACCGTCTATGATGATATTGGATCGTCATAAGCGTTATGATGATCCGATATCGTCACGAGCAAACTGGCCTGGCCAGCTCATATCCTACGTGGCAAAATTGTGACGAAATAAAATCGTCGTAGTGTGTATTCAGCCCGGTCCATTCGGTCGTTTATGTGTCCGAGCCCAATAATTCAGACAAATTTTTCTGATCAATTCCCTCTAGCTACATGGGTCGAGCCCATCATATTGGCCTTTTTTATTTCTAGGCCGTGGCCTTTTCTACAATCATTTTATTCTGTATTTTTTTGAATTGTTCACTGTTGGAATCTAATATTGTTTGGGCCATAGCCATTTTAAAGCCCAAACATTATTTGGATCATTTCTTACTAGCCCAACTACCTTTGGGATCATTTCTTACCACCGAGCAGTCAAGAAACCAAATCAAATAAATTCCAAATCAAATAAATTTCTACAAATGACATAAAAAATTATAATATATATTTCAATCAAGCCATGTTACATAACCTAGAATGTAAGTTGGGGCAATGCAGTATATTACAATCGTTCATAGTCCAGACCATCCAACACCATGTATAATAACTTGCTAAAAAACAGGACTATCTACTCTACACTTTGCTGAGTATGCAATACAATCTTCCCTTCTTCCAACTTCAGCCTTGAAGTCCTGTCTAAGAGAGAAAATGATAGCCATCGAGTCAGAATGAAGCATATCTTCTCACAATAAGATAGAAAACTAGAAACACAATAAAGAACAGATTTACAAGAACCAACTCCAAATCAATAGATTATAGTACCATAGGACTAGAAGATCAAAAACTAATCGTTACTAGCACTCAAATATACACATGTAGTTCATAAAATGCACGACTTGGACACTACAAGTACCAGATAGAAAAAATGTACTAGCACACAAATTAGTACAAGCATCAGATATGACCAAACGGTATAGGGTGCATGGGAGAAGAAGGCAGCTGCATCATATTAGCTAGAGAACCAAACTGTATAGGGTGCAACATGTTAGCTAGACCAACATATTACTGTTCCATATTATCATCACATCAGGGTCTCAAGCCAATACTACCATGAGATGGTTTTACATTAAGCTTTTTCTTGTTCCCGCATGAACAAGAATCTACAGGCACAACTCGGCCCCAACCAAGACGCGCCCCAGGCCCTCCCTTTTGTACATGCTCCCCTAACCACCACCCCATCACCGTTGGGATTACCTTCTTCAACCAACCATGCAAAACAAATTTGAATATTACTGATAAACTGTTGGTGAACAAGACAAGTAAAGGTCGATAGAGCATTAAAAACAGAAAATGATAGACGATTGAAAGCTAATTGGTTATGTTATGCAAAGGAATGTAGTAGCAAAAGCAGATTTGATGTATGAACAATCCAAAACAGTTGAGTTTTCTCACCGTATGAACAATCTTAAATCTTGTTTAACAGAGAGAGCATTGCATTTTACTACATCCTAGGGAGACAAAAAATAGGAGGGGACGAGAAATCTCACCGTTAGAATCCCCAGATTTATCGACGAGGGAAGCACAAGAGTGGGCCAACTCGCAACATTCCTCAGGAGAGATGAAGCTACCTCGGCGAGCAGGTGGGTGACATCAAAGAACAACAAGAAAATTCGGATGTAATTCCTTGGAGATGATGAAGTGGAGCTGGTGCCTTGTGGTTTTGTGTCAAAAGTCGTACCGTGGAGGTTGTGGTGCATGGTGTCGTTGGTGACGAAGTTGTAGACGAGGAGGCGGTGGTCCTTAGAGATGTAGTAACTGACTAGGGAGACGAGGTGGCGGTGGTGGACGCGGCTGATGACATCCAAAAGGTTAAAAAACAACACTATGAGTCAAATGGTTCAAAATGACACTAAACACCACAAGCCAATCAGTTTCTTCGGACTTGTTGGTACTATAAGAAGGATGCCAATTCTTTGATTATGACATCATCAAGAAGAAGCTGGGAACTCGTTGTTCACCCCAGACTTAAATTGGATATATGTTGCCTTATATTGTAAATTCAAACAACACAAGGTTATTAAAAGAGTAGCAAACATGGGGTATATGAACAACTTACAGCAAATAGAGAGGAACAATATTGATTAGTCTATCATTAATCAATACACATTAAATGCAGAACTATTATTCTTATACTGTAATGAAAATGAAAAGAAAATTATCTGTCCATAGTATAACTAACTCAAATTTATTGAATGTAAAGATTACCAGGCATAAAAAATGTAAACACAGTCAGTCATTTATCTGAAAAAAACATTTTCTATTCACAGCCAAAACTTCTTATACCTACTATACTAACACAACAGCTAGACGCAGGAAGAAAACACCATGCAAAGAAGCAGTACTCACTGATGGTGACGTGAGGGTAGAAGTTGTCCTTGGACGCGTGGAGGATCTTGTTGTAGCCGACATGGTCAAGACCTCCCTCCATAGCCAAGGGCACTGTAGAACTGAACCAAATCCTAGTTTAGTTTCATGCTATAGAAGAACATATCCAGTGGTTTTACAAGCATCTAACACAACATAGATACTAAAGGAGAAGCACAACAGAATACATAACATCAATACATCGTTTATGTTTACTTGTGAACTGCAATAGTACTACATTATGCAATCAGTTTCTCTAATAAGACTTACAAAATCACTTACACATGCATAGTTGCTAGAAATTTTCAGAACTAATTGCAACAACCTAGATCAAGATAAGTATCTACCCATAGCTATACAGATAGCGAAAGCAGTATAAAATAACCCAGAGAAATTTTACCCTAACTTGAGACCACACCCAAACACAATGTTGCAATCATCAGGTAACACTAAACTTTGCCCCCATGAACAATTCCTCCATTTCATCACAAACAAAGGTACTGATTAAATCCATGCATTAAAATTTCAAACATCAACTAACGAATTTAAGCTATTAGAAGTAAAATTAACATCCTTGGATAAAATCCTAGTAGACAGATCAACAACACGAGTTAGTCTACTCATATCCCTACAGAATAGCAGCTAAGTATTACTCTAGCATGGAGATAAGGTAGGGTATCCAAGGGAACTCACCACGGTCGGTTTGTAGAGGGTACAGATCGACAGCGTGGACTCGCAGATCAAAAACGTCGTCATCTCCTGGCTGAGACGCGACCGCCGCCAGAGCCGGGTCGCTCAAACCATCGATGGTGCACCGTCGTCGGTGTCATTGATGGTGAGGTAGGCGATTGTCGGCATCGTCAATGATGAAGGACGCGGACGTCGTCAACGTCATGGATGCCGAGCTCTCCACTGCACTGCCAGCCGCCAGGGGGAACAGAGAGGGGTGAGTTGGGGAGAAGGCGTGATGGTGGATCTGTTGGCGATGTTGTGGGGTTGGTGTCGGGGTCATTGACTTCGCCTCAAATATCTCCTCTCCATGCCTCGGTATGCTCTGGAGCGAAGGCGATCGCGCCCGAAAGCACTATCATACCACCACGCCCCGTGAGCACCACCGTGCCCCCGCGAGCCCCTAGGGTCATCTGCGTCTAGGCGCCGGGACGGCGGTGGAGTGCGGCAGGATCGAGCGGTTTCTAGGGTTAGGGTTTCTAGTGGAGATGGGAGATCTAGAGAGACCGTGAGTGGAGGCGGAGTATCGCGCATGAAGGGAGAGGAAGAATTCTACGGTTTGGGGCATGGCATGGATGTTCCCGCTCGATCGCGCGATATTTCACGAAACTACCCATGTCCACTTCTCGGTGCAAGACAGGGAACTATGGTCTGTTTTGGTCAATTCACGTCCAAACTTTGGGGGGATTGGAGGCAGGAGAAACTTGCGCTGTGAATTTGGGGCATTGGATGGAGGTCATCTGAACGGTTGAGATCTTCTCACTTGGGCTGATCCGTGGGTAGCCCTATTCTCTCTTCTGATTGGCTGGCTCATCTAAAATCAGTATAATGAAGTCAAAAATGATCCGAACAATGCCTCTATATAATCATGGAATAGTTTGTGATAATGTTCTAATATTGTGCAAGGATGTGCATCATGGGATGGCAAACAATGTTACAGGAGGAAGTGTTCCTTTTTGTCTCACAAAAGAAGCATTTTTCATTTTTCGAATGCCCAAAATGGGGCGTTTTGTGAAGCAACCACCAGATGAAATTTTTCAAAATGGTACCAATCCATTTTTGAAAAATACTAGACCACATTACATGGATAATATCCTAAATAGGTTATCTCAAACCTTTCCGTCCACTCCTAGTGAAAAAGACAAATTCCTGCTGAATCGGTAGGAAGTGGGTCTGATTTGCACTACATGTACATTATCTGATGCCCATGATTTTTTGCAAAAACGTTTTTAGACTCGCAATATGTTGTTTATTCAGAGATCCAATGCAAGTTTAGCAAGGCTCGGCCCCTAGATAAGAACCTTCATGCCCACCGTTTTGACCATTGTTTGAAACTGGCATAAAAAATCGAAAACGGTCTGAACTATGTGAATCTTTCGCGTGGAGTCATATTATGTGACATAGTTGCAAGGAAAAATATCAAACTTCGTAAATTTATTGCGTCTCGAAAAAACCTTCTCAGAAATGACCTATCATGTTCGAGGTTTCATGGCTTTCGGGCCAAACGACGAGTGTTATGGCTAGAATCAGGGCATATTTTGTCATAATGTGCTCATATTGTGGACGCGTGTGCATCTTGGGATGGCGAACAATGTTGCACCAGGAAGTTTTCCTTTTCATCGCACGAAAAATCCATTTTCCATTTTCCGATCGCAAAGAACGGGGCATTTTATGAAGAAACCACCAAATGATAGTTTTAGAATGCTACCACCCCATTTTTCAAAAATAGTATACCATCTTACATGGACAATGTCCCAATCGGGATATCTTAAACCTTTCCATCCACCCATGGCGAAAATGACAAATTCCTGCCGAATCGGTAGGAAGTGGGTCCGATTTGAACTATAGGTACATTATCAGATGCCCATGTTTTTTTTTGCAAAAATCATTTTTAGACTCGCAATATGTTGTTTATTCAGAGATCTGATGCAAGTTTAGCGAGGCTCGGCCCCTATCATGTTCGAGGTTTCATTGCTTTCAGGTCAAATGACCAATGTTATGGCTAGAATCAGGGCATAGTTTGTGATAATGTGCCTGTATTATACACGCATGTGCATCATGGGATGGCGAATAATGTTACAGGAGAAAGTTTTCTATTTCGTCGCACGAAAAATCCATTTTCTATTTTCCGAGCGCAAAAAATGAGGGTTTTTGTGAAGCAACCACCAAAATGCTCATTCACAATGCTACCGCTGCATTTTTGAAAAAGACCAGACCACCTTACATGTACAATGTACCAACCGGGAGATCTCAAACCTTTCCATCCACCCCTGGTGAAAAAGACAAATTCCTGCCAAACGTGTCAGAAGTGGGTCCGGTTTAAACTACAGGTACATGATCTAATCCTCATGATTTTTTTAAAAAATCATTTTTAGCCTCACTGATGTTTATTAAGAGGTCCACCGAAAGTTTTGCACGGCCCAGCACCTAGCTAAGAACCTTCACTCCCGCTGTTTTGACCATCGTTTGAAACAGACATAAAAAATTCAAAAAAGATCCAAACAATGTAATTCCTTTGTGTGGCGTCATGTTATGTGACATAGTTGCAAGGAAAAATACCAAACTTGGTAAATTGAGTATGTCTCAAAAAACTTCACAAAATGACCAATCATGTTCGAGGTTTTATGGCTTTTGGGTCAAATGACCAATGTTATGGCTAGAATCAGGGCATAGTTTGTGATAATATGCCCGTATTGTGCACGCATGTGTATCATGGGATGGAGAACAATGATGCAGGAGGAAGTTTTCTATTTCATCGCACGAAAAATCTATTTTCCATTTTTCGAGCGCAAAGAACAGGGGTTTTTGTGAAGCAACCACCAAAATGCTCATTCACAATGCTACCACCGCATTTTTCAAAAATACTATACCACCTTACATGGATAATATCCCAACCAGGAGATCTGAAACCTTTCCATCCATCCCTGGTGAAAAAGACAAATTCCTGCCGAACCGGTCGGAAGTGGGTCTAGTTTGAACTACATGTACTTGATCTAATGCTCATGATTTTTTAAAAAAAATCATTTTTAGACTCACAATATGATGTTTCTTCAGAGATCCACCGAAAGTTTTGCAAGGCCCAGCCCCTAGCTAAGAACCTTCACTCCCACCGTTTTGACCATACTTTGAAACGGGCATAAAAAATTCAGAACCGGTCAGAACAATGTAAATCCTTCGCGTGGCATCATGTTATGTGACATAGTTGCAAGGAAAAATACCAAACTTGGTAATTGAGTATGTCTCAAAAAAACCTTCACAAAATGGCCTATCACGTTTGAGGTTTCATGGCTTTCGGGTCAAGTGGCCAATGTTATGGCTAGAATAAGGGCATAGTTTGTGATAATATGTCCGTATTGTGCATGCATGTGCATCATGGGATGGCAAACAATGTTGCAGGAGGAAGTTTTTTATTTCGTCGCACGAAAAATCTATTTTCTATTTTCCGAGCGCAAAAACGGGGTTTTTTGTGAAGCAACCACCAAAATGCTCATTCACAATGCTACCATCGCATTTTTCAAAAATACTAGACCACCTTAAATGGACAATGTCCCAACTGGGAGATCTGGAACCTTTCCATCCACCCTTGGTGAAAAATAAAAATTCCCTCCGAACCGATAGGAAGTGAGTCCGGTTTGAACTACGAGTACATGATCTAATGCTCATGATTTTTTAAAAAAATCATTTTTAGACTCACAATATGATGTTTCTTTAGAGATCCAGCAAAAGTTTTAGTAAGAGTCAACCCCTTGACAAGAATAGTCACTCCCTAGTTCCAAACTCATATTTTGAATTATGATATTGTCCCTACTATGGACTAATGTGGGATTAGTAAATCCACTATTTTTAAGTAATCAAAGTATTTCTAATTAATACCCTAAGACATTCTACTAAATTTTATAAAAAATTAGAAACAAAAAACAATTATTTGGGACTTACTATGTAAAAGCTACAAAAGAATTAAGAAAACAAAACAACTGAAAAAGGCGAGCTGGTCGGACCCTAATCCGTCGCTTCCCACCGAGGCCTATCGCGACCCACTCCCTCACGGAGGCCCATCACAGTGAACTCCCTTACCACCGAGGCCCATCGTGACAGAGAAATCAGCCCAGGCGCAACAATTGAATATATAATGGGTCATTGTAGTATTATGACAAGAAAGATTGGTTGGTGCAGTGGTATGGTTCATCGGTTCGGTGGGGAGGTCGCGGGTTCAAATCCCCGCATGTCCTCTTTTTCGCAAATAACTTGTGCCTGTTAGAGTTTAACATATATGACACGTAAGAAGCGCCATGTAAGCAAATATTAACACACGGATATGACAGGTAGTCACACATAGACAAATAGATATTAACACACAGATATTACACGTAGTAAAAAACTAACATATAGACATGACACATAGGCGCAATTGCTGACGTGACCGACTACCAATTTTAACTTATCTTAATTTGGACCTCATGATGATTTTAAATCGTCATAGTGAGGTTCAAATAATGTCGTAGGCTATATCCGTCAGGTTATGCGATTTGAGCTAATGAAACTATGACGATCCTGAGCAAAACTGTCATAATTTTGTAAGATTTTGAACCTTCAGAACGGCTTTTGACCATCTGGTGCGAAATCGTCATAACTCTATGACGATTTTGTCCACGGTCACTATGAGAAGGTCATAGAATAACACATTTCTTGTACTGGCAATGGATCGATGACTTACCGGAGAAATCAATATGCAATTGATTGGACATGCATGAAGCGTTCACCAAGAATTTCGAGGGTACGTACAAATGACCCTGCACTGTCGGAGACCTACAGCAGTGTGTGCAAGAAAAAGATAAAACCTCTCGTGCATACCTCTCTCGCTGGCTGGATATGAAAAATTCCTGTGCAGGGATACACGAACAGACCTCTATGGCTGCCTTCATTGATGGTCTAGAAAAGGGAACTTTGCTCCAGCATACGTGGAAATGCAAGCAAGACAACAATGAGCTCAACCTCAATGCAATGATCGCCATGGCTAGCGAATTCGCCGCCGTGGACGATGACGCGCGTGGATCTTTGCCGGCAATAGCAATCCCTATCCAGGCTAGAAAGGACAACAATAACAAACAGAAGAGCCTGCTCGAAGAAAAGCAAGTAGCCGACATGGTCGCCGCAACGTTCACTAGTAGAGGCAACGACGGACAGCGTGGACGTGGTCGGAGGGCTAGCAGTGGCCAGTAGAGGAGTGACACTACACCCTCAGCGCCCCGCGTTCCCCAAATGTACGAAGTGTACCGTGATATGCCGTGTTTCGTCCATCTCGACGCCAACGGAAAATCCACCCACACCAACTGCCAATGCAAGTTTGTCAACAATCTCAAGGAGGACCTTGAGTCAGGCTACAAGAGAAGTCGAAAAAATAGACCCCGCGAAAAGAGCAAGGGGAAGAAGAAGGAGGAAGTACCCAAGGAATCAAGTGACATGGATGAAGACGTGGACCCAAAATCTTCTGACAAGGGAGAGGATAAAGGGAAAAAACCCTTCGAAAAGAAGGCTCCATGCCACCACACCTTCCTTGGCACCCCAACCGTCCGGGCCTAGAAAACCTGTCCGAGGATACTGATGGCTAACCTCCCTCCGGTTCGCCAATACACCAGGTGGTCAGAAGTTCCAATTACTTGGGATAGGAAGGATCATCCAGAACTTATCCCAACAGGGAACCAGTATGCTATGGTCATAAATCCTCTGATTGACGGCACATAGTTCACCAAGTTCCTCGTGGACAGTGGAAGCAACATCAACATTATGTACCTGGATACACTACACAAGATGAACTTGACGGAGACCCAGCTAAGGAAGAGCAACACCGTGTTCCATGGGGTTCTCCCTGGCCGACAATCAAATTCCCTAGGCTACATCACCCTTCCGGTCGCTTTTGGCGATGTCAATAATTACCGCCAAGAATGCATGACCTTTGAAGTGTTCCTTTCAAGAGCATGTACCAAGTCATATTTGGACGCGACATCTTCCACTCCTTCCTCGCAAGGCCATGCTTTGTCTACAACAAGCTGAAGATTCCCGGACCAGATGGCGTCATCACCGTTGACGGAAGCTTCACCAAGAAACGGGAGTGCGAGCTCAGTGAAGTCGCCTTTGCCGAAGTAGTCCTCTATGTTGAGGAGTTCAAGGATATCCAGAAACAGGTCGATGCCTCGGAGATGCCGACTTCGAAGAAGCAGATCACTACTACCAAACCCGCCTTCAAGGCCGCCATCAAGACCAAGCAGGTGGATCTTATCGAAGGTGATTCCTCCAAGACCACCGCCATTGGCACGGACCTGGATCCCAAATAGGAAAGCGCGCTTGTCGAGTTCCTCCGTGAGAATAGGGACATCTTTGCCTGGCAACCTGCCGACATGAAAGGTGTACCTAGGGAACTTGCCGAGCACAGCTTGAATATTGATCCTAATGCCAAAACGGTGAAGCATCCTCTATGATGCTTTGGTGATGAAAGACGAAGGGCTATAGCCAAAGAAATAGCTAGGTTACTTAAAGCTGGCTTTATTCGAGAAGTTATTCAGACCCGATGGGTGGCAAATCCTGTACTTGTCCCCAAAAAGGGAACCAATGAATTAAGAATGTGCGTTGATTACACCGGCTTGAACAAAGCATGTCCGAAGGATCCGTTTGCTTTGCCTCGCATTGACCAAGTCATTGACTTGATGGCAGGATTAGAACTTATGTGTTTTCTCGATGCCTATTCGGGATACCACTAGATCCAGATGCGAAAGTCGTACCAATTGGACACTTCATTCACCACACCCTACGACATGTATTGCTCCATCATGATGCCCTTTGGGTTAAAAAATGCTGGTTGATGGGGATATGCCAAAGGGGGTATGCCCAGCAGGATGTTCCGATCAGGCCAAAGGCCTCATGAGTGGGCCTGCAGGACCGCGACTGGAAAGTGACCGAGGAGAAGGCCTAGAGATTGGAGACTGGAGGCCCAGAAGTGTACCTGAAGCCCAGTCGGATTAGGTCAAAGCCTCTGAATCCATATCTTGTTCGGTTGTAAACTGAAAACCCTAGCGAGGTGCCCCATATATAAACCTCCCTAGGGTATCTTGACGACTTACATTCCATCATACACCCCTTCAGGCGACTCGCTGCTTAGATGACGAGCTCGCCACCCCTGTAACTCGCTCTCCATCAATCTAATCTAGCAATAGTAGGTCTTTACCCTCTGGGGGCCCGAACCTGGGTAAATCCATGTGCATCCGCCCCTATCTCGCACCACAGATGGCCGCCAGCTCTCGCCCCTGATTCTATCAATCGCTGCCTATGGCAGCGACTGCCATGGCCATTTCCACGATAGTGGCACCCACCATGGGGCCTAGCCGGAGTGACCTAAGTTATGCAGCGAGACCCTACTCGCCGATCGATCGGCAGATCGCCACCGGCTGCATGATCGCCACCAACGGGATCTTGTAGATCCTGCCTAGCAGCTATATCCCGGCGTCACGCCCGATCACCCATAGCTTGATAATGCCGGTCGGCACCATCAATCTGTTCATCGGCTTCACTAACGCAGTCGACCCGGCGGCAACGATGATTGTCGATAGATCGCCACCACACCGAGATCTGCTCTCGGAGGAGCAGGTCCGCTCCATCAGCCGCCTCGCCACTGAATACGACTTGGCCACCATAAATGCGGTCGAGACCAGCGCCACCACGGACGACGCGGCCCTCCATGACGATGCCGACTCCGCGACCCCTGCCTCGGTCGACGGATCCATCACCGTAGCATCACAGGAGGACTCCATCACGCGGGTCTCCAACCCTTAGGACTTCGAGGATTCCTCCATCCTTAGGATCTTCGATTCCGACTCCGGCTCGGAGTCCCTTGAGGACTTCGGCGCCAGATCCAATCGCTTCAACACGATCTACATGGCAGGCAGCACGGTCGCCCCGCTAGATCCATTCTCTACACCGATCCCGCCGACCGCCACGGCCATGGAGGTGGAAGAAGCCCGCCTGCGACTGGAGGAGGCGTAGCGCAAGGAGCTAGCTGAGCGCGAGAAATTCTGCCTCAAGCGGGCAACAGCGCAGAAGTTGTCGCTCTACCACCAGCGCCGCATCAGCACCCCCTCCACTCCAACGTCCAGGGCCGCGTCCTGAACTTTAACGACGAAAGCGACCCCGCACACACAGCCGAGCGCGAATACTGCGAGAATGCACCACCAGGTGGCAGCAACCGACCACGACCCAGCGCATCGGCGACTGGGGCCCCACCGCCACCCATTGGTCACGCGCCCCCACTGGACCAGCCGCAGATCATAATCTCGCCACAGGCCCACGACACCAACAGGCTCCCACGGTACTCCACTCCAATGGACAACGTCATCGCGGCCCACGCCGCAGTCGCCCACCTCGACTTCCAAGGAGAGGGCGCGCTATAGATCCAATACGCCAAGGCCTTACTTGCCAGGGCCGTCGAGCAGCAAACCACGGGAGTCGACCCGCGGGGACAGATGTATTCCCGCTAATCACCAAGCAGGGCAGCATCAAGTGGCCCTCAAACCATCGCCAACGCCGTGACCTGCCCACCACCCCAACCCCTGGCGCATCAGCCACGGGCCGCCAACCCTGCGCTCTCCACCAATGAACCGCGGTCGGTGAACAACACGGTCGCCGCCAATGGGTAACCCATCGACGCCCGAACGCACATCGTCAACAACCAGGCTTGGTGGGCGCGCCAGCCCAATGACTTGAGGCACACCCTCACCAACCGCGGCCACCCCGAACCCAGGGGCTCGCTCAGCCGAGTCGGCCCCCAGTGCTTTGGACCTATGATCCGAGGCGAGAAGTACCCCACCAACTTCAAGGCGACCAAGGAGATTAAAAAGTACGACCCAACGTACGACCCAGCGGTGTGGCTGGACACATTCCTCATGGCGATGGGAATCGCCAGCCACACCGACCTGCTAGCAGCTCACTACCTCCCCCTGATGATGGAGGGTGCGACTCGGCAATGGATCAACACGCTCCCCGCCGACAGCATCGACTCGTGGGAAGAGATGAGGGACACCTTTGTTAGGCACTTCGAGGGATCCTACACCCGCGCCACCACCATTGAGGACCTGGAGCAATGCATCCAGGGACAGCGCGATTCGACCCGCCACTAGATCCAGAGGTGGCAGGAACTATGGATCAATGCCTCAGGCATCCACTGTTTCAAGAACGCGTGCCGGTACGAACCCCTGGTCGCTAAGATCAAGAGGGTCTACCAGACGCTCGACAACATCCCCGACCTCCTCGAGATCGCCAAGCGCTACGTAGAGGAGGACCCCAACTAGGACTCTGATAACGAGTCGGGAGGAAGACGCCACATCAGCGGCCATGACAACGGGTGATAGCGCGATATGCGCTATAGCAACACCCGCCTCACCGGCAAGTGCCGCAATGACGGGTGCGTCAACTTCGTCACCAACGCCAGTTACAGGCAACGCGACCCGAAGAACTTCTGCCACGATGGAGGAAACTACCGTGATAGCGGAAACAACCGTGCCAACAACGCGGCGAGGCCGAAATCCGACCCTGCCGCCATGCTCAACCAGCCCTGCGTCTACCATAGCAGGGCGGGAAAAACCGCCACCCACACCACCACAGACCACCATTCGCTTAAAGAGATCGAAAAGGCAAGGCGAGCAAGGGAGGACCCCAACAACAACACACCAAGGGACAACGGCAATGCCGGCGGGTTCGGACACGCCGCTGGCTTGGTACACACCTTCACCGAGCTCGGCACCAAATGCGAGAAGAAGGTGCTCGCCTGCGCGGTCGCCGTCAATGCGGTGACCCAAGTTGACATCCCCTGCTTCCTCAACTGGTCCGAGCAAAGCATCACTTGGAGTCGCTAGGATCACGCGCCCAGGATCGAATATCCAGGGCGATTCACCCTGGTGGTCAGGCCCAAAGTGGCTGACTACTGGCTGCCCAAGACGCTGATGGATGGAGGAAACTCCATCAACATCATGTACTTGGACACATTCAAGAGGCTGCACCTCCCGGAGTCAGCGATCGAGTCGACGCTCACCACCTTCCATGGCATCGTCCCCGGTCGGAAGGCGTATTTGATCGGCAAGGTGACGCTACCAGTCACCTTCGGCACAACAGTGAATTTCCGCACTGAGCGGATCGCCTTCGAGCTGGTGAACTTCAGTAGCCCTTACCACTGCGTCCTAGGACGCTAGGCATTCGCCAAGTTCATGGCGACCCCGCATTACGCCTACAACATGATGAAACTCCCCGGGCCAAGCGGCATCATCACCGTCCACGGCGACCCCGACATGGCCGTGGAATGTGAGGACAAAGACGTCGAGTTCACCGACGCTGTCATCGCCGCGAAGACCGACCATGCGAAAGAGCTCGCGAAATACACAGGCAACATCAATAAGGATGACCCCACCATTTTGAAGAAGCCAACCGCCGCAAGTTCCATGTTCGAGGCAACCATGCACACCCGCACCGTGGAGCTCGTCCCGAGCGACTCCAGACAGACGATCACTATTGGGGCGCACATGAGCCCCGCATAGGAAAACAAGCTCATCGAGAATCGTGACATCTTCGCATGGAAACCATCTGACATGCCCAGTGTCCCGAGGGAACTCACTGAGCACAAACTCAACGCCGACCCCAAAGTGTGACCAGTAAAGCAGTCGCTACGGCCCTTCAATGAAGAGCACCGCCGAGCAATTGCCGAAGAAGTACAGCGCTTGCTAGCCGCAGGCTTCATTCGGCCAATCAAGTACTCAAGTGGCTGGCAAACCTAGTCCTGGTCCTGAAAAAGAACAACACCTGAAGAATGTGTATCGACTACACCAATCTCAACAGTGCCTTCCTGAAGGAGGAGTTCGTCCTACCACACAAAAACCAGATCATCGATTCGACTGCGGGGTCAGAGTTGCTGTGCTTCCTTGACGCATACTCTGGCTACAACCAGATCAAAATGGCGGTCGAGGATGAGGGGAAGACGGCGTTCATCACGCCATTCAGCGCCTTCTGCTACATGGCCATGACGTTCGGCCTCAAGAACGCTGATGCCACCTACCAAAGGTGCATGCAGGAGTGCCTCGCAAGCCCAATTGGCCACGACATCCATGTCTACATCGATGACGTGGTAGTAAAATCCACCCGCCAGGACGACTTGCTCGCCAACCTGGCCGAGACCTTCGCAAATTTGTGGAGGTACAACATCAAGCTCAACCCAGGAAAGTGCACCTTTGGTGTCCCTACTGGACAGCTCCTGGGGTACATGGTTTCCAAGCGAGGTATCGAGGCCAACCCAACCAAGATCGACACCATCGCGTGGCTCGGGAAATCTGAGTGCTTACACGATGTCCAGAAGTTGGCCGGGCGAGTCGTGGCTCTCAGTCGCTTCATCCCCCGGCTTGGCGAGAAGGCAATGCCTTTATACCGCCTGATGCGCAAGAACACCACATTCTAGTGGGATACAGAGGCAGACAACACGCTCAAGGCACTCAAAGAAGTGCTACTCACGGCTCCACTACTCCCCGCCCCAATCGACAAAGAGCCGATGCTCGTCTACGTCGCGGCCTCCACTCGAGTCGTCAACGCCGTAATGGTCGTCGAACGGCTAGAAGAGGGCAAGGAGCGCTCCGTGCAACACCCCGTCTACTACATCAGCGCGGTCCTGACAGACTCAAGACAACGCTACCCACAGTAGCAAAAATTGGTGTATGCAGTCTTCAGGGCCCATCGACGACTCCTGTATTACTTCTAGGAGCACCCCATCACGGTCGTCTCCTCTACACCGCTACAGGACATCATCCGCAACCGCAAGGCTACTGGGAGAGTCGCTAAGTGGGCCGTCGAGATTGGCGTCCACAACATCAAGTACGAGCCACGCAAAGCAATCAAATCGCAAGCCTTGGCTGATTTCCTCGCTGACTGGGAAGAAGCGCAACAGCCGGAGAAGATCCCCTACCTCCACTACTGGTCGCTCCACTTCGACGGTTCCAAGAACACCGATGGCACTGGAGCCAGGGTCATACTGACCTCCCCAAAGGGAGAGAAGCTCCGCTACATTCTCCACCTCAACTTTAAGCCCTACTCAACAACATGGCAGAGTACGAAGCACTCCTCCACGGCATGCAGGCCGCCAAGGAGATTAATGTCAATTTCCTATGATGTTACGGCAACTCCGACCTAGTCGCCGGCCAAGTCGCGGGGACCTGCGACGTTGTCTCACCGACAATGATAGCATACCGCCAGGAGGTAGACCAGCTGGGAGGGTACTTCACTGGCTACTCAGTTGAGTGGATCAACAAGCGCAAAAACAAGGAGCCTGATGCCCTCTCCCGCATCGGGTCGGCTCGGTAAGCGCCACCCGCAGACGTCTTCCTCGACATCATCCACAAGCCTTCTGTCTCCCCGCCAAAGGAGATCGACATCGGGATAACATTGTAGCCCGAGCCGGCCCTAGTTGTCATGTTCGTGGAGCCCAATGACTGGACGGCACCATACATCGCCTTCCTCGAGCACAAGGTCCTCCTAAGCAATGAGACGGGCGCCGTTGCAAATCCTTCGTCATCATAAACAGCGAGCTCCATAAACGCAGCATGACCGGTGTGTTCCAGCGCTGCGTACAGCCAGAAGAAGGACACAAGATCCTCCAGGACATCCACGCTGGTGACTGCGGCCATCACGCCGACACCAACTCGCTGGTCGCCAAGGCCATGTAGCATGGCTTTTACTGGCTCACCGCGCATGCCGACGCCACCGACATCGTCCAACAATGCGTCGGGTGCCAGAAGTACGCCAACCAGACGCATCTCCCTGTTTCGGCACTCAAGACCATCCCCATCACCTGGCCATTTGCCGTCTGGGGCATGGACATGGTCGACCCGTTCAAGAAGGCCCCATCCGGCTTCACCCACCTCCTGGTCGTGGTCGACAAGTTCACCAAGTGGGTTGAAGCCAAGCCGAACAAAAAGTGTGGCGGCAGGACGGCCACCAAGTTTCTCCACGAGCTCATCTACCGGTACGGTTACCGGCACAGCATCATAACAGACAACAGCACCAACTTCACCAAGGGTGCCATGGCAGAATTCTGCGAAGAACACAGCATACGACTCGACCTCACCTCAGTCGCCCACCCAGAGTCGAACGACCAAGCAGAACATGCTAATCAGAGCATCCTCCACGGGGTCAATCCGCGACTTCAAGTGCCCCTCGAGCGAACCCTAGGATGCTTGTCGAAGAGCTCCCTTCTGTAATATGGGGGATCCGCACCTCTGTCAACCGATCCACAGGATGCACGCCCTTCTTCATGGTGTACGGCGCCGAGGCAGTAATGCCAACCGACATGGAGCACGAATCACCTCGATTCACCAACTACGTTGAGGCGACAAACGAGATCTCCGCCGCTACCACAACCACCGAGTCTGGACCTGCACCTTCCAGGAAGGCGACTTGGTGCTTCGACTGTTCCAGGATAAGAAGGGCATGCACGAGCTTTCTCCCCCATGGGAGGGGCCATTCGCCATAGGGTGTGTCCTCGGTAACGGTGCCTACTACCTCATCGACATACGAGGCAATGTCCAGCTTGAGGTCGGGAGGCCATGGAAGGTAAACCTCCTCCGAAAGTTCTATACATAGAACTCAAACCTGTACTCAGCCGCTATATAATGAAATACATTCGGATCACACAAATTGTGTCTACTCACCATCCTCTTGTGCCACTCGAACTCGTACATTTAGCAATATGCAACCTACGAAAGTCAACCCTTGGTCGAGCGACTGGCATGGCTAAGTAGTGCGACCCAAGGGCACCGAATCGGGCCTTGTGTCGTCCACGAACACGCCAACCCGGAGCCACCATCGGAGTCACCCGACTCGACTGGTCCACCAGGCCAAGACAACCGATAAACGCTTCCCACAGCGACCTGTCCTCCCCATCCTCGTGCAAAGCGACTCGAACAGTTAAGTACCACGCACGAGGACTTCGCAACCAGAAAACCCCATGCGGCTCGGGAACACACCAAGTAAGAGAGCTGCCTTGGACTCACCACGCGACTGGCTTTCTGAGCCAGGGAAGAGATGCGTTACAAACAACTCATTAGACCTTAGAATAGGCACACGCACAAGACGGCTAATTACCACGCTCGAGGACTCTCCTAAATCGAACTCACTTGTGCCCGGGGACTCGCCCCTTCGAAGTCACAAGGCGACTGGCCCCACACACCACGAGAAATTAGCCTAAACCCAAAACATACACACATACACATAAATGAGTTATACCCCACTAAAAGGCGGAAGCACTCGGGGAATCGCTCAAACAAAAGTCAAAATATCACACAACTAACCATGCATTGCGAGTCGATCGGCTCCCCTTACTTCCATACATATGTATTCTTCATATCACAAAATGGCCATCAGGCATAACTTACAAAAGCCCCCAAGGCAGACATCTATTTTGCAGGCTCCGATGAAGAAGCACCACCACCGCCCTTGACCCGGACGAATGGCCCCCATGGATTTGCAGGGTACATCGTCAGCAACTTTGATAGCATCGACCGAAAGGGCTGCTCCAACTTCAGGTCGCGATGCTCTGGCTTGGGGTCGCCTAGTGCCACCTCCGTATCCTGGTACGGAAACAGGTCCCCCGTCGCTAGCACCCGATCCACGAAGGGAGCAGCCTTGGCGATCAGCTTCAACACCTCCGACATCTCCACCGATCCAGTCACAGAAGGGTAGCCACTGGTGACATCGTCGAGGTCAAAGTCGCCTAGAAAGTGCACGAGCCCCAGGCTCAACACCGTGGTGGCCCCGTGCCTGAAGGCTGAACGCGCCATCCACTCTACAACGGCAGGCGCCTCCTCCAAGTAGCGCCATACTTTAGTCAGTCCCCCAGGTATAACCTCGGTGGGGGACATCCTTTTGAAACACAGCCTAGATGCACAACGTCGAGGCGGTGGCCGCGTTCACCACCGTGGTCACGCACTGCGAGGCGTTGAAGGTCTGCACCACTGGATCGCCTTGCCCTATCAAAGCTACAATGTCAGACGCCCAGTGTCACTACGGACTCGCCCACTCGAGGACTCACAACACATATCAAAGAGAAGAGCGACCACTCACCAAGGAGTTTCCGGCAGTTCTCTGTCACATGCTTATCCAAGACAGCAAGATCGCTCTGCAGCCCAAGGATGATTGAGTCAGCAGCCTTCGCCTCCTCCTCCACCGCAGCGACTGCGACCTTGGCCCTATCATCAGAAGAGATCATCAACGCCTTCACCTCCTCCAACTTGTTCACCAATGAGTCGATCCACACGTTCGCTATGTCCTGCTCCGAAGCCGGGACATACCCCTCTCGGGCCTTGGCAATGACAGCCGGAAGACCATCTAAAAGGAACAGCAACAACAGTCAGCTTCCCGCAAACACCAGCAGCTTGCGATCGCCAAGTAAAATGATTACTCACCGGCAGTCTCCTGGAGTCGCTGGTTAGCCTCCTACACCACGCGCAGGTCACGCTCTAGGCGCTCCTTCGCGGCTTGCCGATCAGCCGATTCCCTCTGCAAGCCCTACAAGAAGAATGAACAATCAGCAACTGCAAAACCACAATTTCAGTGCCTAGCCACTGAAATTCAGCGACTAGACACTCTGGGACTAGCGACTAGAAGAAATTCAGTGCCTAGCCGCTGAAATTCAGCGACTAGACACTCGAGGACTAGCGACTAGAAGAAATTCAGTGCCTAGCCGCTGAAATTCAGCGACTAGACACTCGGGGACTACACATACCTGAATGGCGGCACCAAGCATGCTATGAGGCCCACTGGCGTCCGTCGAAGGGACCACAAAGGAGGTGCGCTCGCGACGAGGTCCAACGTCCTCATCAACGATCTCTGGCATCTGCGGAGACTGGTTTTCCGCCACGCCCAGAAAATCCTTCGCCATGAAATGTGGAAACAACGTAGACACCCTCGCCGGGACACTAGTCGTCGGGGCCGTTGGTTCTATCGTTGGAGCCCCCTTAGCTGACTCCGATTGAGTGATCGCCACCTCCTCGACACCCACGGTAGGGTCACTCCCCCTGGCGCTGTCTTCTACCGCTACATCATCGGCACCACCCCTCTGCTTCTTCGCACCCTCAGCAGGCGCGACGTCTGCAGCAGATTTTCTCTTCCTGAGGAGATCGCCTTCCCCTGCTGTGACGACTGGCGAAATCTTAGCCACTGAAGGGCGACCTATCTTCTTGGTGCCGGACCTGCAAAGTCACTAAAGTGAGCAAAGAAATCATACAAGAAAGCACCAAAGAATAAAAAGGAAAACTCACGACTCACTTGGCGACCGGGAGAATGTGTAACCACTTGCTGATGTGGGCGGGTTTGTCCAATTCTAGGCCCAGCTTGCGCGAGAGACCCTTCTCAAAAACATCCGAGGCCCATGACACCGCGGGCTTCTTCGATGATGAAGCCGCGGTCTCTGGAACTTCTGGGCCGGACGACGCAGTCATTCCCGCCGGTCGCGGCGATTTGCTCGTTGCGGTTTCAGCAGCTCCTGGCTCCGGTGCGGCCGAGACGGTTGGCACGATCACCGCAAGAGGAACTTCCACCTCCACCGCTGCGTCCGCTACCTCTGATCCCATCATCGAAGTCGGATCCTCCAGGACCTTGGGTAAGACCTTAGTCACGTCATCGTCAGACTCATCATCCGAATCGAACGCCACCACCAACCTGGGTGGCAACACCGGCTTCAGAGCACACTTCTTCGCGGGCGACTTCAGCTTGTGCACGGGCTTCACCGACGTGGCGGTGCACCGCGAACTGTGTTCCTGCAGAATGTCGTCATCGTTATGCCGCTCGTCAAGACTACAACTCGCATCGATCTCGCGCTGCCTCTGCATGCGAGTCTTGCGAGCCACGAGCGCTGGGGGATGAAGCTCCCTCTCTTCTCCTTCTCTCTCGAAGGAGTCCCCTTCAGACCCCTCTTCGAGCTCTCTGGGAACCTCCTCATCGAGTGGAGGAAGCCAACCCTCGAGAACCTGAAACAACTGAGAATGGCCACGAATAAACGTCAAAGGATGCGGTTGCAAATTGCACGCCGAGAGTCACGACTGAAGATAAATCTAGAGAGAGACGCTTACTGTAGGAGCTTCGTTCTTCTCGGGCACGTACTTGGCGAGCCCGGCCAACATGGTAGTAAATTCCGTGTCGGTAATCTTCTTTAGGGCGGCCTTGTAGTCCGCAGCATCCCACGACTCCTTGCTGGTCCGGGAAGGATCATTCTTCCCGGTGTACTCATACATCAAATGGGGCCGGGTCACCAACAGGACCAAGCGCCGCCCGAGCCAGCAATTGTACAGATTGATTATGGACAATCCTTGGTCCTTCAACTTCTGGATCTGGTCCATCATCTCCGCGATGGCCATTCTCCGATCGTCGGGGAGATTGTCCGCTGTCAGCTGGCGAGGCTCACTTCTCTCCGCGATGTACTCGGGAAGCGCCACCTCGCCGGAGGGGGTGGATTCTTTCACATAAAACCAGCTTTTCTTCCATTCGCTCGCGGCCTTCTTCGGCAATAGGAGCTTGATGAAGTTGGCCTTCGGCTTCAGCTAGAACGTAACGCCACCTGCCACCAAGATCGGGCCGCCGGACCCCTCGCACCCGATGCAGCCATGGAACAGCTCCAACCATAGTGGGAAGTACGGTCTGCAACCGAGGTAGCATTCGCAGAAGGCGACGAAGATTGCCAATTGCTCGATGCTGTGTGGGCAGAGATCCGACGGCTTGATCGTGCAATACGTGCAGAACCGCCAGAAAAAATACTGAGGAGGGGAATCCCATGCCCCTCTCCAAGTGGCTTGGGAAGCAGATGAACTCGCCGACGCGTGGCTTCGGCTCGACCTCGGAAGGCGCAGGGATCCACCAGTTCCCCTTGCATAGGACCCCCGCGTCCTCAAATGACTTGAGCTACGCTGCAGTGCACTTGGATTTACCCACAGGTCTTTCGGAGGCGCCATCGGGAAAGAAGCAAGATCGTTTGGTCTGGGAATCTAGATCAAAGAAAGACAGAGAGAATGGATGCGCGAAGATGAGGAATGTGGGAAAGGGTCAATAGGACTGCTCCGTCGCTCTCCTTATAAAGAAGCATTACCCGCCAATCTCAGGATAGCCGTTACTCGCGGTAATTGTGCCGAAGTTACTGTTGGATTACCCAACGTCTAGTTTGACCGAGCTAACGGTCCAACTCCTCCCACTCGACTCGCCTGCAGTTATACTTTGTTCAGTCGATAGGAGCAGCGACTCAGCAGTGAGTGCATTCGCCAAAGCCGCGACTAGAAGCTCGGTCGAAATTTCCTCGGTTATCGATAGATTCCATCGCCGATTCGACTAGGCGTCCAAATTGGACTCGCCTACTCCAACCTCCAAATGAAAACCTATGTTTGAATCAACGATGGCCTCGGGGACTACTGATGGGTATATGCCAAAGGGGGTATGCCCAGCAGGACGTTCCGATCAGGCCAAAGGCCTCGCGAGTGGGCCTGCAGGACGGCGACTGGAAAGCGACCGAGGAGAAGGCCTAGCGATTGGAGACTGGAGGCCAAGAAGTGTACCTGAAGCCCAGTCGGATTAGGTCAAAGCCTCCGAATCCATATCTTGTTCGGTTGTAAACTGTAAACCGTAGCGAGGTGCCCCATATATAAACCTCCCTAGAGTAGCTTGACGACTTACGTTCCATCATACACCCCTTCAAGCGACTCGCTGCTGAGACGCCGAGCTCACCACCCCTATAACTCGCTCTCCATCAATCTAATCTAGCAGGAGTAGGTCTTTACCCTTCGGGGGGCGAACCTGGGTAAATCCATGTGCATCCGCCCCCATCTGGCACCGTAGATGGCCGCTAGCTCTTGCCCCCGATTCTATCAATCGCTGCCTATGGTAGCGACTGCCGTGGCCATTTCCACGACACTAGTGCTATGTACCAGCGAACGATGCAACATTGCCTACACGAACAAATAGGTCACAACGTACATGCTTACGTGGACGACATCGCGGTAATGTCAAAGAAATCAAATGATCTTATCGCTGGCTTACAGGAAACCTTCGACAATCTTCGGAAATACAACATGATCCTGAACCCAAAGAAGTGCGTCTTCGGGGTACCATCCGGCAAACTGTTGGGCTTCATCGTTTCGCATCACGGAACTGAGGTGAACCCTGGGAAAATCAAGGCCATCCTCGACATCAAACGCCGAACATGCCTGAAGGACATACAAAGGCTCACAGGCTGCGTTGCAGCAGTAAGCCGGTTCATCAGCCGACTTGGTGAGAAGGCTATGCCGCTCTACAAGTTGCTCAAGAAGGTGGACAAATTCACTTGGACGGACGAGGCTGACGCAACACTTTAGGAGTTGAAGAGAATACTCTCCTCCCCACCTATACTAGCAGCACTGGTGCCAAGGGAGCCTATGTTAGTTTACATGGCGACAACCAACCGAGTAATCAGCATCGTCATCGTGGTGGAGTGCAAGGAACCAACGCACGAATATAGAGTTCAGCGACCCGTTTACTATGTAAGCGAGGTCTTGACGGAATCCAAGCAACGTTACCCCCACTACCATAAGATAGCTTATGGAGTTTTCCTTGCTTCGTGTAAGTTAAGGCATTACTTCCAGGAGCACCCTATCACAGTAGTGAGCAAAGCTCCGCTGTTCGACATCATCAACAATAGCGACGCTACAGGGAGAGTGGCAAAGTGGGGCATAGAACTTGCCGCCTTCGACATCACCTACAAGCGACGCGACGCTATCAAGTCACAAGCATTGGCGGATTTTCTTGCATTTGGACATAACTGCCATAAGACACTCCTGACCAGAGCCAGAGTATTGGGTCATGCACTTTGACGGATCGAAGTTACTAAATGGCTCGGGGCTGGTGTATTATTACAATCACCAACAGGAGATAAGTTGTAATACGTCCTGCAGATCCACTTCAACACTACCAATAACATGGTGGAGTATGAGGCCCTCATTCATGGACGTAGCCAAAGATATTAGCATCAAGCGCATAGTTTGCTGTGGAGATTCCGACTTGGTTGCCCAGCAAGTAGCTGACACCTGGAACGCGCGGAACCCTATGATGGCAGCATATCGAGAAGAAGTAGACGAAATAGCCAAGTGCTTCGACGGCTAAAAAGTCAAGTATGTCAAAAGGGAGGAGAATGAGGCGGCAGATCTGCTGTCAAAGCTTGGATTAGCTCGTTGACCAATTCCACCAGGCGTTTTCCTAGAGCATTTACGGACTCCATCCGTGAAGGGAGCAGACCCTGACAACCCAGATAGAGTGGATTCATTTGTTAACACAGTAATAGTGACCTCTCCTGATGCAGCCCGTCCTACGGATGCTCCTACATCTACACCAACAAGTCCCCCAAGTGGACCCATGCCTTATGCCCGAGCCAAACTCCTACAAGCTAAGGTGAACTCGCTCCTCTCCTCGTGCCAATTTGATACCTCCTTGGATGGTGTGCTACTTCATGCAACTACTCTATGCATCATCAGGTATGAAGCATCGACACAGCCCCAAGCACACAAGGATGGAGAACATGGAGCAGAGCGTGAAGCAGAAGCCGCTGGAGCTGCTCAGACGGGAGTCTCCGGTCTGCGCACACCGGAGTCTCCGGCCTGCCAAAGTCTCCGGTCTGAAGACCCTAGAGACTCCGGCCCACTCTCCGGTCTGACACCCTGCACCGGGCCCTAGGACAATCTGAAGGTCCCTCCGGAGGCTACACCGGATTCTCCAGCCTAGACTGGAGTCTCCGGCCTACACACCGGAATCTCCGGTCTGACCGACTCCAGGCATGAGAAGGCCTTTGGGCCTACGGCCCATGTACCCCTTAGTCCGTCCAGATCTTGTATTTTATTCCTAAAGTACCCCTGTTTAAGTGGCTGGCCTATATATAGTCCCCCACCTCCATTGTAAATCCTAGGCATGATATTTGGAATTAGTGGAATCCCTTGTGGATCTATCTAGTTCTTGCCTCATGCTCCTTTGACAAAGGAGCACCAAATATCCCAAACCTTGTTGGAGTTTGCATCGTGCCTCCGTGTTGTACAAGGCCTTGGCATCGGTGTCCCTTTGCCAAGACGTCAAGATCTCACCGAGTCTCCCATCTTGCCGTGCCGGTTCAAGAGAGAGTCCTTCTCCCGACGCCGATCCTAGGGATTGCGCCGGACCGGTCACCACCGGTGTGAGCTATTGCTGTGTATCGTGGTTTTGCGTGTGTGTGTTCATCGCGTTCTTCGTGCGTGAGTTCGTCGTCTTCATCCTCCCCTCATTTCCCCGCACTCCATCCTCGATTTGAGTGGGATTCTTGAAATATCGGGCCAACCTAGAGGTTTGCCCTCAACATATTGGTATCAAGAGCTTCGTTGCTCACGAATTCCCCCACAAAATTTTCTTCTATCCACCCAAAATTCGAAAATCCCCAAAAAAGAGCCCCATATTTGCCTTTGGATCGATCTCTTGATTTGGAGTGTTATTTGTGGTTTTGATCCGACCAAACCTTGTCTTAGGAGTTGGTCCAGCTTTATCCTACATTTTCCTAGCCCAATTTGGCCAATTTTTCGCGGATTCGAGGACCCAAGGTGTGGATTTCCGCTCAAGAACACGAGCAGTTCGCGATCTGACTCCAGACCGGAGTCTCCGGCCTGCACACTGGAGTTTCAGGCCTACACCAGAGTCTCCGGCCTATCCACACCAGAGTCTCTGGCCTGGACCGGAGTTTCCGGCCTGAAACCCCGGAGTCTCCAGCCCTGACGCCTGATTTTGACAGTTTTGCCTCTAATCTTGCATTGGCTAATTTCCACTTGTTTTTTGTGCCCATGTGCATGTCGTCACCTAACAGCAAGCTTGCGCATCAACAAATCCCGCGCTCATCGACACCACGGCCCACGAACATCATCCCGCACCACCGACGCCAAGTTCATCATCAAAGAAGGTATAACTTGCATCACCTTGTTAACCCCTATCTTCCTTTGTGTGCACCTATCCCATGAGAGTGGCTCATCTTGTGTTTGCTTGAGCATTGTGCACTTGTCCTTGGATAGTGAGAGTGCAAGAGCAATATCAAGTGTGACTAGGTAGCATCAAGGGAGAACAAAAAAAAGAAGGAAGAAAAAGATACAAAGCAAATGAAAAAGAAAAATAGTCTCCCCTTGCAAAAGAGTCTCAAAGCTTGGAAGCAAGAGAGAAAGAAGAGAGCCCAAGGCAAGTGCACAAATCCATTGCTCATTTTTCTTCTTTGCAAACGAGCCACGGTATATCCTTGTATTGGCACGACACCGAGCGTAGTCTTCGTTAGGACATTTGTTTGCTCATTTTCATAGTCGTGTCAATCCCAACAATCTCCACGTGTGTGTATATAGTCGTAGGTTCCCGTCACCCCTTTTGAGTTGTTGACCTTAGCCTTTGACTTGAGTTTTGTTGGATTTTACCCACTTTTGACTATCCCTTTTCTTTTGGTTGGTTCTTTAGCATTCCACAATCCTAACCTACCACCAACAAGCTTTTGAGAGTTAGTTCTTTCTTTAGTGTGAGTTTTCTTTGCAATTCCACTTTGCACGCTTATAACTCTCACTTGTGGTTTCTAGTTTGGTGCAATCCCCAAGGTGAGGTACAAGGCTAACACCACCATATTCCACTTCCATATACAATACTTGTGTGTCATGCATGATGGATAGGCATGGTGAGTCGAGCCAACCACCTCCCCAAGAAGAAGATCAAGGACCGTACATGACACGTGCAAGCCACTTCATCATCCGCCAAGAGTTCCGTGAACGTTGCCAAGCCCTTGAGACGGGACAAGGTGAACAATTTGGCGAGACGCAAGCCGAGTTCAAGAACATCGAAAACTGCTTCGATGGCCTCGAACGACAAATGCATGCAATGCATCACAACTTTGTCCACCAAAATGAAGCGCTTCAATGCTCCATCGCCGAAACAAATGACAATCTTCGACGCCTCATCGACGGTATGGCAAGACCACGTTCACGCGCATCAAGCTCTTCAAGTTCTTCGCATCATCATGCACCTCTTCCACAAGATCTACATCCAAGTGCTCCAAGATGCAATGATGCCCCCGTGGTTGAAGATGGAAGTTCTTCGAACTATGTACCTTCCCCACGGCATGCCACAACCAAGCTATGATGGTGATTTCTCTTCAAGGCCACGAGTAAGGCAAGAAGCACACCGTCACCACGCAAGGGCATTAGTGATCCAACAAGAGCAACCACAAGAAGAACCACAAGTGCAACCGCAAGTCTACCACCACCGACCACGACACATACTTGACACAACAAGTGATGACTCCAATTTGGAGAATCAAGCTCGTCATCGACGTGAAGCTCTCCAAGATCCTCATCATCATCATCGTCATGAACGTCTGCACCGACATCTTGGTCATCACGAGGCGCCTCCTCCACCACACTGAAACATGGAGCATCAAGTGGTACAAGTTGAGCGACGACCACCGCGTCAAGATGCTCAAGACCATGATCTTCGCCGTGAGGCCCATGTGCCTAATCTACATCACCAACCGAGGAACGAGCCTCCTCTTCGTCATCAACCATGTCATGAGGCTCCACACCCTCAACAACCTCATGGGGTCCAAGAGCCTCAACACCGTAAACAACCGCGCCAAGAGCAAGAGCAAGCTCCTCAACAACAATATCAAGAGCAAGCTCCGCAACAAGGTCACGAGAACCAAGTTCCACCGCTCCAACTACAAGATCATCAACAAGGTCACCAAGCTCGTCGCAATGACCGTAATGATGAAGAAACTTTCGGCAAGATCAAGTTCACAATGCCAAAGTTTACCGGATCCAATGGCCCCGAAGAATACCTCTCGTGGGCACTCAAGGTCGACAAGATCTTCCAAATGCACAACTTTAGCAACGAGAAGATGGTCACCATTGCTTCGCGTGAGTTTGATGATTATGCCAACCTTTGGTGGGAACAAGTTCAAGTTTCTCGTGATGCAAGACAAGAACCGCCAATCACAACTTGACATTACATGAAGGCTTATATGAGATCCCGCTTTGTCTCCGCGCATTACACGCGTGACCTCTTCAACAACCTTCAATCGCTTCATCAAGGGACAAAGACCGTGGAAGAGTACTTCAAGGAAATGGAACTCAACTTGATTCACGCCAACATTGATGAGTGCATGGAACAAACAATGGCACGTTTCCTCATTGGCTTGAATCACCCAATCAAGAGCATCGTCGAGTTCCAAACATACAACACCATGGTTGAGCTTGTGCACATCGCAACAAAGGCTGAGCGTCAAGTGCAAGAGGACATCAAGTACAACAAGCCCAAAACGTATTTCACCTACAAGCAAGCTTCAACCGCTACGCCATCAACTTTCAATGGAATCTCCTCAAGCACCTCCAAGCCTTCCTTCAAGCCCACACTTCCTCAAGGAAAACTACCCCCAAGTGGCAAACAAGCAAAGAGTGACACACCTTCCAACGGTGAGTGCTACAAGTGTGGAGGCAAAGGAGACAAGTCGGCCGAATGTGGAAACAAGAAGGTCTTGTTCATCCATGACAATGGCGATGAAGAGAACTTGAGTGAATATGAATTTGATTCCCGATTCAAGGAAGCAATGTCAAGGCAACGAGTGGAAGATGACCAAGAACTCCTCATGTGTGAACATGACGCAAGTCCATCGCTTGTCGTCACAAGGATCTTGACCACTCAAACACAAGAGCATGAAGACCAACGCTCCAATATCTTCCAAACACGAGTCGGCATCAATGGCAAATCTATCAAGGTGATCATTGACGGAGGGAGTTGCCACAACCTTGCTAGAACCGAGTTGTGTGAGAAGCTCAACCTCACCCTCCATCCGCACAAGCACCCCTACCACGTGCAATGGCTAAGTGACCAAGGGTCCGTGAAGATCAAGCATACTGTATCGGTCTCATTCGCCCTTGGTCCTTACAAAGATACGATGGAGTGTGATGTGGTTCCCATGATAGTTTGCCACATGCTTCTTGGTCGACCATGGCAATTTGACAAGGCTGCACAACATGATGGTCGCACCAATGTATACACCTTCAAATGGCTCAACAAAACATGTGTTTTGCAACCAATGACTCCTAGCAAAATAATTGTGGACAATGCAAAGGCTTTAGCGAGGGTGCAAAGCACAACACCTACTTGTGAGAAGAGCGGTGAGAGAGAGAACCACCTCATAGTGAGTGAGAGCCACAAGCCAAACTCGAGTGGAAAGACTAAGAGTGTTCTCCTTGCCACCAAAAGTGAGATGAGAGATGTTTGGAACAACCCATCCATCTTGCACTATGTCCTCCTTTGCAAGGGACTAGCGCAAGGAACTAATGAATTAACCAATGTTCCTCCATCTTTGATGATAGTTTTGCAGGAATTCAAGGATGTGTTCCCCGAAGAGCTTCCACATGGACTACCTCCTCTTCGTGGCATCGAACATCGCATTGATCTCATCCCCGGTGCACCACTTCCCAACCACGCCGCCTACCGCATGAACCCGGAGGAGACAAAGGAGATTGAACGTCAAATCAACCAACTCGTCTCCAAAGGTTTGATCCAAGTTAGCACTAGTCCAAGTGCCATACCCGTGATACTTGTTCCAAAAATGGATGATACGTTACGGTTATGCATGGACTGCCGTCCAATCAATGCTATCACCATGCGTTATCGACATCCCATACCACGTCTCGATGACATGCTTGATGAATTGTGTGGAGCCACTATTTTTTCAAAAATTTATCTTCGTAGTGGTTACCATCAAATACGCATGGCTGAAGGTGATGAGTGGAAAACTGCCTTCAAGACCAAACTTGGTCTCTATGAATGGTTGGTTGTGCCCTTTGGTTTATCTAATTCCCCATCCACCTTCATGCGCCTCATTAATCATATCTTGCGTTCTCTCATTGGAAAAAGTGTTATTGTCTATTTCGATGATATTATTGTTTATAGCAAATCACTTGAGGACCATATAACACATGTCAAGGAAGTTTTGCAAATCCTTCGACATGAAAAGCTTTATGCTAATCTTCCCAAGTGCACTTTTGCTAAAGACAAGTTGATTTTTCTTGAATTTGTCGTTTCCTTGAAGGGAATTGAAGTTGATGTGTCCAAGGTAAAGGACATACGAGTTTGGCCCATCCCAACAAATGTGAGTGAACTCTGAAGTTTTCATGGGTTAGCCGATTTCTATCGTCGCTTTGTGAAAGAGTTTTCAACCATTGCATGCCCTCTCAACGAGTTGATGAAAAATAATGTCACCTTCGTGTGGGGCAAAGCACAACAAAAAGCTTTTTATGAACTCAAAAAGAGGCTCACCGAAGCACCTCTCCTTGCGTTACCGGATTTTACAAAAACTTTTGAGATAGAGTTTGATGCTAGTGGTATTGGCATTGGAGGAGTCCTTATGCAAAACGGACGTCCTATAGCCTACCATAGCGAGAAACTCGATGGTGCTCGCCTTAATTATCCAATTTATGCAAAAGAGATTTTTGCCTTAGTTCGTGTTCTTCAAGTTTGGAAACACTACCTATGGCCCAAGGAATTTATCATACATTCCGATATCTCAAAGGCCAAGCCAACTTGAGTAAGAGACACGCTAAGTGGGTTGAGTTCCTGGAGTCTTTTCTGTACATTGTCAAGTATAAGAAGGGCATATATAATGTAGTTGCGGAAGCTTTGTCTCGCAAGAACACAAGCCTTCTTACGAGACTTGAAATCAACGTGTTGGGTCTTGAGGAAATAAAATCTTTGTATGCTTACGACCCGTTCTTTGAACCAATTTTCGCAAAGTGCTCCATTGACAAAGGGTTTGATGATTTCTATTTGCATAAGGGCTTTCTCTTTAAACAAAACAAGCTTTGCATTCTGAAATCGTCGCTCCAACTTTTGCTTCTCCAAGAATCTCATGGTGGAGGCCTTATGGGTCACTTTGGCCGTGACAAGTCATTGTACATGCTCTCCACTCACTACTTTTGGCCCAAGATGAAGTGTGACATGGAGCGCTACGTTCAACGATGCACGGCATGTGTTCAAGCTAAGTCCCAAGGTAATCCCTATGGTCTTTATATGCCCTTTCCTATTCCTCATACACCTTGGTCCGACATTAGCATGGATTTCATGTTAGGATTGCCTAGATCTAAGCATGGTCATGACTCTATATTTGTTGTTGTGGATCGCTTTTCCAAGATGGCACAATTCATACCGTGCCATAAGACCGACGATGCTTCACATGTTGCGACATCAAATTCATGATCTACTTATGGAAGACCCTCATGGACAATTTTGGCGTCAAGCTCCTCTTTTCATCCGCGTCGCATCCTCAAACCAATGGACAAACCGAGGTTGTCAACCGAAGCCTCGGAACCCTTCTACGTGTGTTGATCAAGAAAAACTTGAAGGATTGGGAGGAATGCATCCCCCACACCGAGTTTGCCTACAACCGAGCCAAGCACTCAACAACCAAGATGAGTCCATTCATGATCGTCTATGGTTTCGAACACCTCATCGCTTAGACGCTGAGACACCGAGTTTGCCTACAACCGAGTTCCTACCACTACCTCTCCATGAGCGCACAAACATGGACGTCGAGAAGCGCGCACAAGCTATGAAGAAGCTTCATGAATAAACAAGAGCTACTATCGAACAACAAGTCCTTCACCAAGATTCAAGATTAAACAAGGACAAGAAGGATATGATCTTTGAAGATGGTGACCTTGTGTGGATACACCTAAGAAAAGACCGCTTCCCCAAGGAACGTGACTCCAACCTAAAGCCAAGAGGAGATGGTCCCTTGAAGGTCCTCAAAAGAATCAACAACAATGCATACATCATCGACATACCGACCTCCAAATACCTTGCAAGCAATACATTCAATGTCAAGGATCTCTCGCCCTACCATGGACATGTTCAAGATGATAACCATGAAGAGTCGAGGACGACTCTTTCCCAAGGGGGGGAGCTGATGCAGCCCGTCCTACGGATGCTCCTACACCTACAACAACAAGTCCCCCAAGTGGACCCATGACTCGTGCCCGAGCCAAACTCCTACAAGCTAAATTGAACTCGCTCCTCTCCTCGTGCCAATTTGATACCTCCTTGGATGGTGTGCTACTTCATCCAACTACTCTATGCATCATCAGGTACGAAGTTTCGACACAGCCCCAAGCACCCAAGGATGGAGAACAAGGAGCAGAGCGTGAAGCAGAAGCCGCTGGAACTTCTCAGACCGGAGTCTCCGGTCTACGCACACCGGAGTCTCCGGCCTGCCAAAGTCTCTGGTCTGAAGACCCCGGAGATTCCGGCCCACTCTCCGGTCTGACCCCCTGCACCGGGCCCTGGGACAATTTGAAGGTCCCTCCAGAGGCTAGTCCGGAGGCTACACCAGATTCTTCGGCCTAGACCGAAGTCTCCGGCCTACACACCGGTGTCTCCGGTCCTACCGACTCCAGGCATGAAAAGGCCTTTGGGCCTGCAGCCCATGTACCCCTTAGTCCGTCCAGAACTTGTCTTTTATTCCTAAAGTACCCCTGATTAAGTGGCTGGCCTATATATAGTCCCCCACCTTCATTGTAAACCCTAGGCATGATATTTAGAATTACTGGAAACCCCGTGTGGATCTATCTAGTTCTTGCCTCATGCTCCTTTGACAAAGGAGCACCAAATATCCTATACCTCGTTGGAGTTTGCATCGTGCCTCCACGTTGTACAAGGCCTTGGCATCGGTGTCCCTTTGCCAAGACGTCAAGATCTCACTGAGTCTCCCATCTCACCGTGTCGGTTCGAGAGAGAGTCCTCCGCCCGACGCCGATCCTAGGGATTGCGCCGGACCCGTCACCGCCAGCATGAGCTATTGTTGTGTATCGTGGTTTTTCGTGTGTCTGTTCATCGCATTCTTCGTGCGTGAGTTCGTCGTGTTCATCCTCCCCTCCTTTCCCCGCACTCCATCCTCGATTTGAGTGGGATTCGTGAAAGATTGGGCCACCCTAGAGGTTTGCCCTCAACATCTCCGGCTTGGACGAAGTTGTTCATGGATTATCTACAAGATGGAACTTTACCCGCCGATGAAGTCGAAAGCCGGCAAATAGTACGCAGAGCAAAAGGCTACGTCATCATTGATGTCCAGCTATATAAGAGAAGTACCATAGGAGTTTTCCTTCGATGCGTCTCCCATCAGCAAGGTATTGAAATCCTTAGAGAAATACATCTCGGAGATTGCGGGCATCACGCCGCTCCCTGATCGTTGGTGGCTACTGGATAACTGCTAAGGCGGACGCCGACAAGTTGGTACAAGCATGCCATGGGTGTCAGTTCTATGCAAGACAACCAAGTGTTCCAGCTGAAGAATTGCGAACAATATCAATAACTTGGCCGTTTGCAGTCTGGGGGCTGGACATGGTGGGACCTTTGCAGACAGCACCCTGTGCATTCACACACTTGCTAGTAGCAGTGGATAAGTTCACAAAATGGATTGAAGCTAAACCCATAAGAAAGCTTGATGGGGCAACAACCCTAAAATTTCTCCGGGATCTAGTGGTGATATTTGGTCTCCCGCATAGCATCATCACCGACAATGGAAGAAATCTATCTCTAGGAGAAGTTGAGGAATACTGTCATCAGAAAGGCATCCGCCTTGACCTAGCATCTGTGGCACATCCAAAGTCAAATGGGAAAGTTGAAAGGGCCAATGGAATAATTCTGCATGGAATGAAGCCACGCTTAGAGGCACCGCTACATAGAGCAGCTAGAGCCTGGGCGGAGGAACTACCATCTGTCTTGTGGAGTTTACGAACAACACCCAACAGATCCACCGGCTTGACTCCTTTATTCATGGTTTATGGAGCAGAAGTAGTCCTCCCATCCGACATCCTCCACGATGCACCAAGAGTTTCTTCCTACAAGGAGGATGATGCTGAAGAATCCAGACGACTATTTGTGGACCTACTAGAAGAAGAGCATGTGCTGGCATGCTAGAGATCCGCCATCTACCAGCAGAAGCTACGTGGCTACCATAGTCGCCGCGTAAAGCATCTCTCGTTTAAAGAGGGAGATCTGGTGCTTCGACTCAAGCAGGAGAAATCACACAAACTACCCCACCTTGGGAAGGACTGTTCGTCATAAGCAAAGCATTGCTCAATAGTTCCTATTACCTCGTCGATATTCGCGAGTTGAAAGATAGGCCAAAAAATCGCAAGCGCAAGCAACGTGACTCAGATGATGATTACCCGGAGACAGATCGGCCATGGAACATAGCACAACTACGTCCCTTTTACACTTAGCGCATTTATATTATGTAATAAGTTTCTTATATGATCAATGAAATAAAGCATTTGGTTCACTCATATTCTCTGAGTCATTTACCTCCTTTAGTTGTTCATTTTTGGATCATATAAACCCTTTATCCGCAAGGTTGCATTTGCCCCTATGAAAATTCCACCGACGGGTGTTAGCTTAAGTTTTCTGGTCTACATGTTTTCTGAAGTTATTATGTGGATTCTGGAGTAGTGACTTTTCGGCACTCAAAGCCGGCGATTTTGTTCTTGGGTTCTTGATGGTGCTACTAAGCATCATCGCCTGAGAACATAGTTATGTGCTACGAGTCTTCCGTCTCACGAAAGGTCAAGCATACAAACCAGAATAATGGATAAGCCAGCACTTGCTTAAAAATATACACACATGCTGGAAGCAGATAAGTAGCAGGAAAACATAAATTTTTCCACCTTAGCAAAACATAAATTTTTCCGCATACACATTACAGAGATACATTTAATATAGACATTGTTTTTCATGGCTCTGCTGCAGGGGTCTTCGTGCTGGCATCATTAGGAGAACCAGGCCGGGAGAGCTCGTGAAACTCAGAGGGAGATGGGCTAGACTCAGAGGATGTCATGTCTTCATCAAGGATCTCGGCAGGCACGAAGACATCTGCGTTGACCATCTTGGCGACCCTGGTGTTGATGCCGTCAAGGGAATTCCAAATAGCATTGCTATCAATTTCCCTCCCTTCCTCATCCAGCTTAGGTAAGCCGGAGGTCACCAAGTCGATGTCAGCATTGTCATAATGCGCCTTGACCAGAGATATCGACATTCTAGCGCCAGCCCAGATGCAAGAGACCTTCTAGTCCTTGACCTTCTCGAGCGCTTGGCGCAGGATTTCCGCGAACTTGGCCGCTAAGTCAGCTGCCTTGATATTGATGCCCAGAGGTTGATCTATCTCCTTGGCTTGAGAAATGACGGTGTTGACGAAGTTGCCGAAAAGAATCATGTGTTCCTTGAGGTTTGGAGCAACTTCTCCCAATTTGGCTAAGCCAATAGGGGCTATGGTTTGCAAAAGAAACAAGGACCATGATCACAAACCAATCAAAGAATCGTCTACAATATAGAAATGACCAAGACGGAGAAAGGTTACCGAAGAAGCTCGTCTCTGCTTGAGAACATGACTCCGCCAATGCTTCCCACTCCTTCTGGATAGTCTTGTACACCTCAAGGTTCCTAGCGTTCTGCTCCTTGGCAGCTTGGTTTTGTCCCCTAAACTTCCTTGTTAAAGAAGTTGCGTTTATTGCCAAGTATGGCATGTAGTCATCTAGGAACCCCTTCCAGCATGCCTTTAGGCAAACAAAACATCTCCTAAAGATTTCCTTATCTTCCTGCTTATACCTAACCCCCCTTGCAACCTTTTCTCTTCCTTTCACAACCTTGTAATCAATGTCAACAACACTACTAGGTGATGTTTTCTCTAGCTCAGCTTTGAAACTATACAACATGTAAAAACTATCATTCCACTTGCCTTGAATGAAGTCTATAGCCATCTCCTTCCCATCAAAGACTCTATGGTAAGGAATCAAAACATTAATTTTTTGCTAATCTTTATTCTGAGTTCAGCAGGTCCAATGTTATGATCCTGCCTCACTAAGTCAAGTACAGTAGAAGAAATCCCCTTGGTTGTCAATGGTCTAATTTAATCACTTAAAGAAGTATTAGGGTAGTTGTGTTTCTTCCTGTTTACCTTGATTTTCATTTGATAAGAATCCAAATCAATCAGAGCTAATTATCAACAAAATAAATATGAGAAAGACTGAAACTAAATGTAGCTATTGCAACCTGAAATGGGTGTCCACCCCGCATTGGAGATGCATGCAATCGCCATTAACACACATTACTTTCCCTACAATGCACCCTAAATCTCTTTTGGTCACTCTTTTCAATGATAAATTCGAACCCTACTCTAATTGTGTCATGGTATTGCCGACGAGTATGCCATGGAGGGGTCCTCATAGTGCATGTTTAGAGACATGGGGTAAGGCAGAGAGTTGGCTGGTATGAGGTAACACATCTTACCCATGTTCAAGTCCTAGAACGGTGGCGGAACTCTACTCCTGCTATAAATCACTATAATGGCAATACGCTGAGTTATAGAGATTGGTTCGCTGTGCGAGGTGTTGAATATTCTGTGCCCGAAAGGCTCCTGCAGGTCTGGTTTATAAAGGCACCAGAACCTAGGGTTACAGGGAAAATACCTTGCAGGACAAGGTAAAAAGTTCTACACTAATACAAACTAGTCTTTCGTGTCTTGCACTCCAAGGCTCAGGGTACGTCGGTGACTCCTGCGCAGCATTCCTTGATCCGGCATGGGCCTCCCTTCTGGATCCGTCTAATTGGGATGCCCAGCTGGCCATAGGCCTTGCTACCAACAGTGGGCCACCTGGGTTATCCGGATTAAGGACGTGCTATGGTGATACCCATTTAGCATATCCCCAATAGTAGCCCCATGAGGAATTCGAGATCTTGTGTTGTCTTGCTTATTAATATTGAATGCTCCGTCTATGTAATGTTTGCAATCCGTCAAGCGATATCTCAAAGGTCTCCCAAAGAACCCTGCAATCCTCTCCGGTTTCACAATGTAGCCGGAGATTCCTTCAGTCTTCATTTCTAGATTCGGACAATCTCCGCCTTTGATGGAATCTTTAGACGTGATTCTCCATTGCAATTGTCAGGAGGATGACATAGGGTACAGCCTACGCTACCTCGAAACTCACAGAAAGCAAGGAATTAATCATTAGCTATTTTTACATGCACGAAATCCAAAACGGTAAAGCGGCAAAGATGGAGGACGTGGCGACATTACCACGCACGCTCATGTCCACGTCGGCAACGCTTGTCCATCAGATCCCTTTGCATGAATATTGAAGCTGGGTCTATATATTTTGACTACGGCTAGGTTATTTTCTTTTACCCGCATTCTCACCTACGTCCTCATCTTCCTCCATCCGCGCACCTTTTTGAGATCCTCCTTGTAAAACCCTAGCCAGAGCTTCGCCTCTTCTGCATCCTTCTCCATCTAAGAAATGGCCTCCAGCAGCTCTGCTCCCTCGATGACAGCGAATCCCGAGGCTACAATGGAGTCGTCTCAGGGAGTGACCGTCCCACCGGAGGGGGTCGTCGTCCCTGTCACCGATGTGGTGGAAACCACCAGCGACGACCAAGGACAGGTGGTTCCAGAAGCTACTGAAGAGGATAATGATTCGCACAAGGGAGTGTGGAGGGGATCCGACCTCTCTGCCGAGGATCTGCAAGAACTCATCGTTGAGGGGTATCTCCCTATGGTGGAGGGTTTGGTCTGGCGGCCGGCGCCGACCGGCGAGGTGACTCGTTCTCCCCAAGCCAGAGAGAAGGTGTACCTCAAAGCCCAGCTAGTATGAGGCGTAAGCCTGCTAGTCTCCGACTTCTTCCTAGACGTCCTTAAGCACTTCCGAGTACTTTCCTACAACCTCTCTCCTAACAGCCTCCTTGTCCTTAGCAATTTTGTAGTTTTGTGCGAAGGGTATCTAGGAATCAAACCTAAATTATATCTGTTTGTATACTTTTTCACCGTCAAGAGAGAGTCTGTAGAGTCCAAGGACGAATTGCGGACTTGTGGACCATTAGCTTTAAGATCCGGCCTAGCCGGCGCTTCCTCGACATCGTAGGGAATGAATCATGCAAGAACTGGAAGCGCATATACTTCTATGGCCCAGATATTCTCCTGCCTGACCATCTTGATACGTATCCCGACTTCATCGATGGAGCCGTCACCGAAGTACCTGCCTGGAGGACCCCAGCCTCCCTTCCGTCCAATGAGGAAGCCAATCACGTCGTAAGGCGGATCGAATGGCTCGTAGATGAAGGACTAATGGGCTTGGACCTAGCCATGTGCTGGTTCACTAGACGGATCTAGCCTCTGCAGCACCGCGTCGAGCTAATGTGCAAGTACACCAAGAGCCGGAAGGATCCTATGCACATCTCGCAGGACAACTTCTCCATTGACTCCATCAAGCTCCGGCTAAAGGACATAGTCAAGGTGAAAGATAGGAAAGGTGGCTTCAAGATCACCTATTACATGTTCGAAGGCGGCACATGCCTAGAGGTAGCTTCTGTTTCCTTTGTTGCTTGATATGTATATACTCTAAGATCTTTCCATCTTGAAGTTATCAGTCTAACAAACCTTTTACCCTGCAGCTAGCAACCTTGGCGGTGGATCATATGGCCTCCTAGGTCAATGATCCTAAGCTGAAGGATATCCAGGTGGTGTTCGACGATGACACCCCCAAGGATCAGCCAGCTCCGGCGGCGTGAAAGCGGAAGAGCTCCACCTTTGATGTTGCTGCCTAGGCCAAGAAGAAGAATAAATCAGAGAGTGGAGTCTCTAAACAATCCACTGCCGCCTTAGAGGCGGAGAAGAAGAAATCCACCGGCATCCCCCAAACCAAGGCTCCTGCCGTGGAGTAAGTGTATTCATTCTTCGGCTTGTATTTTTAGCTCGCACCTTATTCAACTCCTGTACTTATACTTTGTATGTTTCAGAAGGAAAGCCGGTGTTACCCTGAAGTGATCCTCCAGAGATGCTGGAGGGTCAAAAAAATCTGTGACATGTTGACCAAGGACCTGGCAGCCAAGTATACTCTTGCTACCACTCCCCCTACTCCTGCCACCAAGCCCACTGCTGGTCCGCTGGGCCTTCGTCCCCCATCATCCCTGAGATCTCTGCCATGGGACATATGTCAATCCAATCTTTGATATCTCAGGCTTTGCCGGGGTGGACGTCGCTCTCAGCGGTCAGGCGATACAGGAGAGTACCTCCTCCAAAGTGGCTGAATCTCCGGCTAAGGATGCCACCGAGACAGGGAAACATGTAATGGAAGGAGAGGAGGCGGAGGAAGTTGTGGCAACGGACAAGGCGGGAGCCTCTGAGCCATCAACTGCTATGATAACGCAATAGGTGACTAGGGAAACATCCATGCCTCCGGCTTCAACAACTCCTCTGGCCGTGACTCCTCCGACCTTGTTCCTAGATGACCTTATTGCATAGGCAGATGCCGTGTATAACAATGTCGGCGTCTTCCATACTGCATATGCTAATCTGACCAACAATCTCAAAGTTATTACCATTGTAAGTCTTTAAACTTCACTTCTTTTACTTTGTACTGTATTCCACTGTATCCCTCGAGCTCTTAGGTGAAAGTTAGTTAGGTTTAGCCTAAGTGCTCCAAAAGAACTAAGTGTAGAACTTGTCCGTTTAGCCCCCCCGAGTTTCTAGTTTAGAATGATAATTCTGACTAGACACTCTAAGAGAGAACACTAGTTGATTAAAATCTTATACTGTAGCCCCCGAGCATGTAGTTGAAACTAGATAGTACCGACTAGATGCTCTAGAGAAACTAAGCATGTTTACTTTTTGCAGAATGAGAATAGATGGAGGATAACCGCCAATGAGAGGTTTGCTACCTTGCGGAAGGAACTGGACCTTGAACAGGGTAAAACAGCCTCCATGAAGCAACAGATCAAAATAGCCAGAGTCTGTTTCTTTTAACAACTCCTTACTTTTTCTCATGGATTCATTTCTGTCGTCTTCTCATAGCGCTTTCCATTTTCCGTCTTACATAGGCCATTGCCAAAGCCAAGAGCATCGTCGAGCAATCCAAGCATATTCAATAGCTTGACGATGAGAATAAAATCTTGAAGAAAGACCTGGCTGAAGCTGTCAAGGGCCATGAGGAAGCAATGAAGGCTATGGAAGAGTCTGCTGACACCGAGATGCCGCGCCTAAAGGAAGAAATTGAGCACCTCAAGGAGCAATATCAAGCTACCCAAGAGAAAACTCTCAGAGCCTTGAGGCGTACAAGAAGCTTCAGGATGAGCATGGCATCTTGGCGGAGACATGCAAGAAAGCTGAATCCACCATCTTTCATACATTTCCTCTGTCTTGGTCGATTCTGTACCTTGGACAAATGTTTGATGTGCTTATATTCATGATGCCTCTATCTTATGCAAACCACGTCTCTCATTGTCTTGGCCAATTTGGGTGAAGGTGCTCCATATCCCAAGGAATGCATGATTCTTGTCGGTAACTTCGTCAACACCGCCATTGCTCAGGCCAACGAGATAACCCAACCTTTAGGAATAAACATCAAGGCGGCAGACTCAACGGCCAAGTACTTAGAAATCCTACGCCGAGCCCCCGAGAAAGTACTTAGAAAGCCTCTTGCATCTGGGCTGGTGCAAGGATGACCCTTTCCTTGGTCAAAGGACACTACGACAACGCCGTCATTGATCTAGTGACCTCCGGCATGCCCAAGCTAGACGAGGAAGGGAAAGAAATCGATAGCGATGCTATTTGGAATTCCCTCGCTGGCTTCAACACTAGAGTTTTCAAGATGGTCAAGGCGGACGTCTTCGTGCCTGCCGAGATCCTTGATGAAGACATGGATTCTTCTGAGTCTAGCCCATCTCCTTCCGAGGTTGATGAGCTATCCTAGCCTGGCTCTCCTATTGCTGATGATGCCACCACAAAGTCCCCTCAGCAGAGCCGTAAAAACAATATTTGTATTAAATGTATCTCCGCGATGTGTATGCGGAAAAACTTATGTGTTTGTAAGGCCGAAAAAACTTGTACTCAAGTTTACTTCTACTTATCTATTTCTAGCATGTATATATTTTTTAAGAAAGTGCTGGCTTATCCAATATTCTGGTTCGTATGCTTGACCTTTCGTGAGATGGAAGACATGCAACATAGAACTATGCTCCCAAGTGATGATGCGTAATAGCACCGTCAAGAACCTAAGAGCAAAATTGCTGGCTTTGAGTGCCGAGAAGTCACTACTCTGGAATCCACATAAAAACATTAGAAAACATGTACACCAAAAACTTAAGCTAACGCCCGTAGGCAGAATTTTCACAAGTGCAAATGTAAACTTGCACATAAAGGGTTTATATGATCCAAAAATGATCAACTAAAGGAGGTAAAAGACTCATAGAATATGAGTGAACCAAATGCTTTATTTCATTGATCATATAAGAAACGTATTACAAAATATAAAATATGCTAAATGTTGAAGGGACGTAGTTGTGTTATGTTCCATGGCCGATCTGTCTCCAGGTAATCATCATCGGAGTCACGTTGCCTGTGCTTGCGAATTTTAGGCCTATCTTTCAACTCGCGAATATCGACGAGGTAATAGGAACCATTTAGCAATGCTTTGCTTATGACGAACGGTCCTTCCCAAGGCAGGGATAGTTTGTGTGATTTCTCTTGCTTGAGTCTAAGCACCAGATCCCCTTCTTTAAACGAGCGATGCTTAACACGACGACTATGGTAGCCACGTAGCTTCTGCTAGTAGATGGCGGATCTCTAGCATGCCAGCATGTGCTCTTCCTCGAGTAGGTCCACAGATAAGCGTATGGATTTTTTAGCGTCATCCTCGTCGTAGGCGGCAACTCTTGGTGCATCGTGGAGGATGTCGGATGGCAGGACAACTTCTGCTCCATAAACCATGAAGAAAGGAGTCAAGTTGGTTGATCTATTGGGTGTTGTTCTTAAACTCCACAATACAGATGGTAATTCCTTCGCCCAGGCTCTAGTTGCTCTGTGTATCGGTGCCTCTAAGTGTGGCTTGATTCCGTGCAGAATTAGTCCATTGGCCCGTTCAACTTGTCCATTAGACTATGGATGTGCCATAGATGCTAGGTCAAGACAGATGCCTTTTTCATGACAGTACTCCTCAACTTCTCTGAGAGACAAATTTCTGCCATCATCAGTGGTAATGTTGTGTGGGAGACCAAATCTCACCACTTGATCTCGGACAAGTTTTAGGGTTGTTGCCCCATCAAGCTTTCTAATGGGTTAGCTTCAATCCATTTTTTGAACTTATCCACTTCTACTAGCAAGTGTGTAAACCACAAGGTGTTGTCTGCAAAGGTCCCACCATCTCTAGCCCCTAGACTGAAAACGACTAAGTTATTGGTACGGTTCGCAATTCTTCAACTGGAACACTTGGTTGTCTTGCATAGAACTGACACCCAAGACATGTCTGTACCAGCTTGGCAGCATCTGCCTTGGCAGTTAACTAGTAGAATCCTTGTTAGAAGGCCTTAGCCACCAACAATCAGGGAGCAGCATGATGCCCGCAATCGCCGAGATGTATCTCTCTAAGGATTTCAATACCTTGCTACCAGGAGACGCATCGAAGGAAAACGCATGTGGTATTTCTTTTGTATAACTGGTCGTCAATGATGATGTAGCCTTTTTCTCTTCGTACTATTTGCTGGCTTTCGACTTTGTCGGTAGGCAAAGTTCTATCTTGTAGATAGTCCATGAATGGTTTTGTCCAAGTCGGAGAGGTCACTTTTACTATGTTAACGAATGAATCCACTCTATCCGGATTGTTGGGGTCCGCTCCCTTCATGGATGGGGTCCGTAAATGCTCCAGGAAAACGCCTGGTGGAATTGGTCGGCGAGCTGATCCAAGCTTTGATAGCAGATCTGCCGCCTCATTCTCCTTCTTTTTGACGTACTTGACTTCGTAGCTGTCACAACACTTGGCAATCTCGTCTACTTCGTCTCGATATGCCGCCATCATAGGGTTCCACATGTTCTAGGTGCCAGCTACTTGTTGGGCAACCAAGTCGGAATCTCCACAGCAAACTATGCACTTGATGCCAATATCCTTGGCTTCTCGTAGTCCGCGAATGAGGGCCTCATACTCCGCCATGTTGTTGGTAGCGTTAAAGTGGATCTACATGACGTATTGTAGCTTATCCCTAGTTGGTGATTGTAGTAATACACCAGCCCCCGAGCCATTGAGTAACTTGGATCCGTCAAAATGCATGACCCAAAACTCTGGCTCTGGTATAGGGGTGTCTTCTGGCAGCTCTGTCCAATCTACAATAAAATCCGCCAATGCCTATGATTTGATAGCGTCGTGTCTCTTGTAGGTGATTTCAAAGGCGCAAGTTCAATGCCCCACTTTGCCACTCTTCCCGTAGCGCCGCTGTTGTTGATGATGTCGGCAGTGGAGCTTTCCTCACTACTATGATAGGGTGCTCCTAGAAGTAGTGCCTTAGCTTCCGTGCAGTAAGGAATACTCCGTAAGTTATCTTCTGGTAGTGCGGGTAACGCTGCTTGGATTCCATCAAGACCTCGCTTGCATAGTAAACTGGTCGCTGAACTCCATATTCATGCATTGGCTCCTTTCGCTCCACCACGATGATGATGCTGATTACTCGGTTGGTTGCTGTCATGTAAACTAACATAGGCTCCCTTGATACTAGTGTTGCCCGTATTGGCACGAAGGAGAGTATTATCTTCAACTCCTGAAGTGTTGCATCAGCTTTGTCCGTCTATATGAATTTGTCTACCTTCTTGAGCAACCTGTAGAGTGGCATAGCCTTCTCTCCAAGTCGGCTAATGAACCGGCTTACTGCTTCTATGCAGCTTGTGAGCCTCTGTATGTCCTTCAAGCATGTTGGGCGTTTGATGTCAACGATGGCCTTGATTTTCTCCGGGTTGACCTCGATTCCATGGTGTGAAACGATGAAGCCCAATAGCTTGTCGGATGGTACCCTAAAGACGCACTTCTTGGGGTTCAGCATCATGTTGTATTTTTGAAGATTATCAAAGGTTTCCTGCAAGTCGGTGATTAGGTCGTTTGATTTTTTGGACATCACCGCAATGCCATCCACGTAAGCATGTATGTTGCGACCGATTTGGTCGTGTAGGCAGCGTTGCATTATCTGCTGGTAAGTGGCACCAGCGTTTTTCATCCTAAAGGGCATCGTGACATAGCAGTACATGTCGTAAGGTGTGGTGAACGAAGTGGCCAATTGGTCCGACTTTCGCATCCGGATTTGGTGGTAACCTGAGTAGGCATCGAGAAAACACAGAAGTTCCGAGCCAGCCGTCGAGTCAATAACTTGGTCAATGCGAGTCAAAGCAAATGATCCTTCGGACACGCTTTGTTCAAGCCAGTGTAATCAACGCACATTTTTAATTCATTGGATCCCTTTTGGGGGACAAGTACAGGATTTGCTACCCATCGGGTGTGAATAACTTCTCGGATAAAGCCATGCTTAAGTAACCTAGCTATTTCTTTGCCTATAGCCCTTCGTCTTTCATCACCAAAGAGTCGTAGAGGTTGTTTCACCGCTTTAGCATTAGGATCAATATTCAGGTTGTGCTCGGCAAGTTCCCTAGGTACACCTTTCATGTCGGCAGGTTGCCAGGAAAAGATGTCCCTATTCTTACAGAGGAACTCGATGAGCACGCTTTCCTATTTGGGTTCCAGGTCCGTGCCAATGGCGGTGGTCTTAGAGGAATCTCCTTCAACAAGCTCCACCTGCTTGGTCTTGATGGCGACCTTGAATGCAGGTTCGACAACAGTGATCTGCTTCTTTGAAGGCGGCATCTCTGAGGCATCGACCTTGCTCTGGATCTCCTTGAACTCCTCACCGTAGAGAATTGCTTTGGCGAAGGCAGCTTCACCGAGCTTGCACTCCCGTGCCATGGTGAAGCTTCCGTCAACGGTGATGATGGCGTTCTGTCTGGGTATCTTGAGCTTGTTGTAGACGAAGCATGGCCTTGCAAGGAAGGAGTGGAAGATGTCGTGGCCAAAGATGGCGTGGTACACGCTCTTGAAAGGCACCACTTCACACGTCATGCATTCTTGGTGGTAATTGTTGACATCGCCAAAAGCGACCGGAAGGGTGATGCAGCCCAGGGAATTTGCTTGTCGGCCAGGGACAACACCATGGAACACGGTGTTTCTCTTCCTTAGCTGGGTCTCCATCAAGTTCATATTGTGCAGTGTATCCAGGTACATGATGTTGATGCTGCTTCCACTATCCATGATGCACTTGGTGAACTCTGTGTCGTCAATCAAACGGTTAATGACCATGGCGTACTGGTTCTCTGTTGGGATAAGGTCTGGGTGATCCTTCCTATCCCAAGTAATTGGAATCTCCGACCACCTGACGTACTAGGGAACTGGAGGGAGTGTAGCAATCAGTATCCTCAATCAGGTTTTCTGGTCCCAGATGCTGGGGGTACCAAGCATGCTGGGTCTTCTCGAAGGGGTTCTTGCCCTTGCCATCGCTCTTGTCGGGGGCCTTGGGTTCCACATCTTCATCCATGTCACTTGATTCCTTTGATTCCTCCTCCTTCTTCTTACCTTTTCCCTTTCCTCGGGGTCTGTTCTTCCAACTTCGCTTGTAGCCGGACTCAGGGTCTTCCTTGAGGTCATTGACAAACTTGCATTGGCGGTTGGTGTGGGTGACCTTGCCATTTGCATCGAGGTGGACGGAGCATGGCATATCGCGGTACTCTTCATACGTTTGGGAAATGCAGGGTGCTGAGGGTGTAGAATCACTCCTCTGCTGACCACGCTAGCCCCCGGCCATGTCCACGCTATCCTCCTCCGCCTCTTCTAGTGAATGTTGCGGCGACCATGTCGGCTATTTTCTTTTCTTCAGGCAGAGTCTTCCTCTTGTTATTGTTGTTCTTTCTAGCCTGGGAAGGGATTGCTATTGCCGGCAATGATCCGCGCCCAATGTCATTAGCAGCGGCGAACTCGCTAGCCATGGCGATCATTGCATTGAGGTTGAGCTCATTGTTGTCTTGCTTGCGCTTCAACATATGCCGAAGCAAAGTTCCCTTCTCCAGACCGTCGATGAAGGCGGCCATAGCAGTTTGTTAGTGCACCCTTGCGCATGAATTTTTCATATCCAGCCAGCAAGAGAGGTAGGAACGCGAGGTTTCATCCTTTTCTTGTACACACCGATGTAGGTCTCTGACAGTGCAGGGATGTTTGTACATACCCTCGAAGTTCTTGGTGAACACTTCATGCATGTCCAACCAATTGCATATTGATTTCTCTGGCAAGTCGTCAGTCCATTGTCGGGCGATACCCGTGAGCATAAGTGGGACGTACTTGACGACGACATTAGGGTTTCCCCGGCGATGTGAATCACTTCGCTGTAGTCCTACAACCATGTGGCTGGCCCGGCAGTGCCGTCATAGGGCTTGATGGTCTTGTCTATCCGAAGACCCTTGGGGTAAGTTGTGGCCCTTATTACTGGCCCAAAACAACGTGGACCAAGGTATGGGAGCTCCCAAGCTTCTTGGATCTTGTCTAGCCGTGAACGTGCATTGTATGGCTCTGGTTGCTTCCCTTTTCCGTCATGGGGAGGGGAATTGCACTGCGATCTATGAGATCCACTGTGTCCTCCGCCATGATGGTTGCTAGGTGGTGATGGTGGCGGTGGAGGCGGTGGGTTAGCCTTCTTGTTGTTACCCTCCTATGACTCCTCACGCCTATCGCGGTTGCTTCTCGGACGTGGCGATTCCTTGTAGGATCTGATCCTATGACCTTCCACGATGCTGCGCTCTCCGGCATGCCGGGGCTGCATCTCCCGATCTTCCTAGCGGTTCCTTTCTTCTCTATCCCGTTCCTTTTTTGTCACCGACTGGACCTCTACAAAACAAAAGAAGGCACCAATCACACTACAGGTGGACAATATGTACTACTTTGTGGACCCTGGCAACACCACACTACAGGTGGCGTATACCAACAGAGCGTCGGTGGTGAACGATTACATCGAGAAAATCCAAAAGCTCCTAGAGGAAACGGACGACAAGATTGTTGGCCTCGACGTCGAGTACACCAACGAGCAATCATCGACGCAGAAGGCTGCTGTCGTCCAGCTATGTGTGGGCATGAATTGCCTGGTCTACCAGATCTTCCAGGCCAACCAGCCATGCTCCAAGCTAGCAGAGTTCCTCGCTAACCCTAACATTTGATTTGCAGGCGTCGACATCGACAACGACCGTATCAGGCTTAGGCGTTCTCTAGTACCAGTGACGAACTTCATGGACATCTAGAAGAGGTGGAAGCCTACCGGCTCCACGAATGAGAAGCATTCTTTGGCTGACTACGTGGTGGCCCTCAGAGACATCCGTTACAAAGTCATGAAGAAGAAGAAGGAGGATGTGGACCACAAGAACTGGGGGAACATGCCCCTGACTGAAGAGCAGATCAAGTATGCAAGCCTCGATGCCTACACGACCTACGAGGTATACAAGCGAATAGTGAACTTCGAGAGGGGTCAACAAACTCTCGAAATGTTCAACCAAAAAAAGAACTAAGGAAGAAGGGCAAGGGCAAGGGCAAGCAGACCAAAGAAGAAGACGAAGACTTAGAATGGTACACCATGTGACCTATGAGTATATCTTTGCGTTTTGGTATATCCTTGCTTGATACTACTCCTACTTGTACTATACTACTCGTAGAAGTTAATGGATGTATATACTGCAGGCATGCAAGGGGCGGAGGCAAGAATTAATGCAAGGAATCACAACTATTTCTTTTATTTTGACTATAGAGTGATAGTAGGAGTAGGCATCATAGCACACGCCAACTACCCACCCCACCTCAATGAATAGTCTTGTCAATCAACAACCATGGTAGATTATAATTTTATAGTGGTAGAGACTTTCTTTGAGTAATTCCATTTATACGGATAGGGCGTAGTACTGCTGAAAGACAAAGGATGAATGGGCACCTGAAAAACTGCTAGTAGCACTGTAGCAGTAGAACTGCAAGATGAACATTTATCGATTGCCCGAATGTATGTTAAGTTAGTACAGTATAAACATATATATTACTACTACCTGCTATGTACTAGTACTACTACTAGCAAAAAACCACCGTCCCTACTACGGAAAAAATATGATTTCTTCCAACCAAACTAGTACTACTCCAAAAATGGCTATATTTACTTGTCACGAAAATGGATGTATCTAGACATGTTTTAGTGCTAGATACGAGTATATCAAATCCAGTGACAATTAATATGAATCGGAGGGGAGTACTACTACTACCTTCTGCTACTACTACTCCTACTACTAGTAGTAGTAGTAGTACATACTAGTACTTCCGAATGTATGTTGACCAGTACTCTTACCTATGTTTGGGATTATTAGGCCAGAGAGCTTTTAAAAATTGTTAGAAATTATAATAAGACCTATCCTATTTATTGTCTTAATTCCCGTGACTCATTAATTTAGATATCTCTATTTTCTCTCAATCATGCATGTTGTTTCATCTCTCATCATGTCCCCTTTTTTATCTAGCGTCTCATGCATGTAAAACTAGTGGTACATGCATAAATTAATTAGAGTTCATCTACTTGGTAGTACTGCGAATTAGCCCTCTGGCCTTCCTAAACAGAGAGCCTTAATCCTATTCAGCTTACTACTCAGCAGAGTACATCCACAGATCCACCAAACCAATCGGAAGTTAAGACTTCATGAAAAATACTCAGGAGAGTACATCTACCGAACTCATCTAGTACCTCTGTTTCAAGGAATAAGGCGCACGCGCGCTCCAAAGTAAAGTTTGACCGAATAAATGGAGCAACTAAAATTTACTTATATGTGTAAAATTTGTTTTGTTGAATTCGTATTGAAACAACTTTCCAATGATGCTAAATTTCTACAGTACCAAAATTCTTTAAATATATTTAGAGTAAATCTTGGTCAAATAAAAAACAAAAATAAGGGAGCCTTATTTCTTGGGACGGAGATAGAGTACTAGTACTATAAAATCCACCATTCCTGGTATGCAAATGATCATTCTGCAATTAAACCAATTAACAGTACCTTACATCACCACTAAAACTCGACGCGAAAGAAGAAACGCAGCTCCTTCGACGTAGTAGGACCAACCAGGTAATGAGGCGGCGTCACCAGGTAAGACGTAAGGTCCTCAAACGCGACCTCGCCCGGCTTAGCGGAGCTCGGCGCGTCGACCTCCACCGTCATGGTGCCGGTCCTCCTCCTGCCGTCCGTCCAGGAAAGCAGCGGCGGGCATTCACACATCCTTACTCTGTACACCAGCAAGTCGCCCATCGCGGCCCTAACACAGACCACAGACACGAGGGGGACCGTGCTTACTGAGCCAATTGTCAGGACGAACACGGCACTGTCCTTCTCCCCAACGACGATGAGCCAGCGGGACGCCTCGCCCGGCAGCGGCACTAGCTCCTGGAACTGTATCTTGTGCACTTGGATCGAGTGGACCGCTTCGAGGTGGGCGACGAGCGCTGGCGGCGGGGCGGCAAAGTCGCAACCAGTCTCCATGCAAGTGTAGGGAGCATACCGGCACATCATTTCATGCTCGTGGAGTTCGTAGTAGGGCAGCAAACTACTGCAGCATTTGTGGGCACACTCGACCCTAGTCGCTGATAGGACGACATCCATGGCGGGCTTGTGGGTGAATCCGCCACTAGGGTGCTCGCACTTCTGGCAGGAGGTGATCTTGTAGACGCAACAATGGCACACTATATGGATATCCACGCACTATAGAAACGGAAGTTCGAAAAATAAAATAGTTGCACGGACGAACCGACAAAAGAAAAATCAATGGATCGTGAGGGAGAAATGGAGAGACCTTGTAGACCCGCCAGGGCTTGAGGGGCTAGGAGCAGGAGCAATAGTTGAGAACGGTGGATTCCATCTTCAGAGTGACCATCCCAAGCATTGCGATTTTGGTGGGGGAAATGAGGACTCTCTAATTCGGCCTCGAGCCGAGCCCTTCTTTTATATACCACAGCTGATAATCAATGAAGCTCTACCTGATTGCGCCTTTCCTTTCTGTACTAGGGTCCTTTTTGTATATTTTGAGGCCTTATTATTTACAAATTCCTGGTTTAGTTGGACAAGATTAGCAGCCTCTTTGTATTTGTGCACCACCCTTTTATTAGTAAGTTGGCACGTGAGACCCACATAATAATAAAGTATGACATATCATCACTATATAAAAGTATGCTCTGTAATAGGTAAAGCTCAAAAAAATATGAAAGAGCCACATCTATAGAAAGTAACGGTGTATATTTGTTTTCACCCAGTACACTTTGAAGGTACTGTAGTAACATGTGAAAGTTTTACTAGCCTAAGTTATTTAGCACTATGAAGAGCAGAGCTCATTTTTGGGCAGAAGCACGAGGCAAACAGAAGGAAAGTTGGCCTGGACTACCACGGGCCCCAACCTTTTCTGCACTGCTGCACCTGCACGGTTGTACTCCATTGCATGGAAGCTTACATGGGAAGCAAGAGGTGACTGCTCCGATTCTTCCCACCTGAATAAGTGCCAGGCATAGATGCAGGAGTGGACATAGCAGCCAATGCCGTATTGAGGAGGAGAGAGGGAAGATGATTCTCCTTCATCCAGGAGCCTTTTCTCTCACGAAAGGCAGCAACTAGACATAATTTTGGGTGGAGGAGCATTTTAAAAAAACAAGGCAAAATATTTGCGGTGGAAGGAGCCCTTGCTTGCCTTGCCAGCAGTACAGCTATTTTTTTAAAATAATACGATTTGTCTAACAAATTTCACGAATAATACACGAATAGTACGGCTAATTTAACAAATGTCACGCTAGATTCACAATTCCTCAAATTCGTGTATTATTCGTGAAATTTGTTAAATAAATCGTATTATTTAAAAAATATAGCATTAGTACAAGATCGACTAGCCACTAAAAGCTGAGTACTAATAATACAAACATGATCCTTCTTGCTTCCTTGAATGCCTTGATGAAAACAAGTTCGATGGTATACATATCAACTTCCAATGAAGCAGGATATATTGAGTAACAAAGTAAAAAATAGGACCGGAGAAGGTTTTCTCACTTAGCACCACATGTTGGTGCCATTTTATCACAAAACCACAACTTAGTGATTTTTTTCACAAAACACCAATTTTATCACAAAACCACAACCTTAGGGAAATCAACGCCTTGGATTGCTCCAAATGTGCATTGGCGAGAAGTTGTCTGGGTCGATTCAAATTCAAAAACTGGTGTACTATATAGTGGTATAGATATAGATATAGAAAATCTCGGACCAGAGGGAGTAGGAAAGAGCTCACTTTATCAATTTGTTTTCACCCATCAACTCAATCATCCACGTAGGGCCCATAGATTGGGGAGGTCGCAGTCGCCTTGGACGCACCACAAAATTATGACTGGGCCATTGAGTGCGGGAAGCAGAGTCAGTGTTCTGTCCAATCGCTTACCCTAGTCATCGTCATCGATATTTGCCACACGCATTGGCTTCATCACCGACATTGATTGTCCCCTCGCTTCGGTAATCTGCCACATTAATATCGGATCATCTCCTTCCTATTTATTCTATCCCCTTCCCCGCACCATTCCATCTCTAATCCCCCGCTTCCAGCAACCATCTTTGTCCTCATCTGTCATCCATGGCCACCTTCCGGCTGCCACCTGCCGTACCGGAAGGCAAAGACCCTGACATCGCTGCACAGGAGGAAAATTCCCTGCGCATTTGGGCCTTCTCCCTGCATAGAACAAACTGGTCGCTGGTGTGCGCCTTCCTCGATGCTGGGTACGGTCACTGCAAGTACCGTATGTATCGCCTCCACGACAATCCGGACGGGACGTTGAAGGTCAAGTTCATCAAATTCAGGGACATCCGTCTCCTCTACAACCAGGCCTTCCGCTGCGGCTACGTGATGGTGGTGTTCACCAGCGCCAACATTTTCACCAACTACTAGGACCGGTTCCCCAACAACGGCAAGTTCATCCACAGTGTCCTCCCGGAGCTACCGATGGCTCCGAAGGTACCGCCGCCATATCCGGAGGTTCCGCTGATGGCTTAGGAGGTACCATTGCCTTATCTGGAGGTGCTATCGCGTTATCCGGAGGTGCTGCTGATGGCTCAGGAGGTGCCGCCGATGGCTCAGGAGGTGCCACCGCGTTATCCAGAGGTGCCGATGAGTCAGGAGCCAGCTGTGTCGCTGGAGATGGCGTTGGTGTCGATGTCACGAGTTGCCGCTGGCGGACTAGGTGCTAGGAGGTGCCGGACTGCACTAGTTCAGCAGCGAGTCCTTTATATGTAAACTCGTGCTATTATGTTAGGGGCTATTTGGTTTAGAGGATGTCTAGCGATGAGGATATCCCCAACCAGCTAGTAAGGGGTAGCCTTTTTTGTTTGGTAAAGTGGGATAAAAAGTGGTTAGGGATAGCTAGTCAAAATCTATTGGCCCAACTATTTTTTTTTTCATTTTCCTCTTTCACCTTGTCTTCTTCATCCGTCTCACCACTTCCCTAGCAGCGGCCATGACAGCCGGCAGCTCGCCACCCTTTTGCCCATGTCGACACCATGTAAACCTGCATGCCTGCGCCCCCTCTGCCTACCCACTCTGCCCAGTGGCCTACGCTATGTCCTCCCTCGTGTCGAGCCCATAGGTAAGAAAAGATGGTTATTTTCTCTCGAGAGGAAGGGTGAACGAACAAGAAAACACTTTGGAGGAGCTATCCAAAAGTGGTTGAGCTCATCTAGCTCTTTTTGTGGGATATGCTCAACCACCATTTTGAGCCAAAAGTGGTTATCCATATCCCCTCCACCCTCTAAACCAAACACTAGATAACCAAAAAAAGTGGATATCCCGTGTTATCCACTAGATAGCCACTGAACCAAACAGCCCCTTAATGGTTGAATGAAGTTTCTTTTGGGACGTCCTTTCTTTTGGTACTATCGTCAAAAAAAAGTTTATTTTGTTACTACTCACTGTACACTATAGTACTAGTAGTACTGTGAATGACGATTTATTGAATATCCTTCCCCCGATGTTTGTGAAGGAAGTGAAAATTCGAAACTCGGAAAGTTTGAATTGCTACTCTATTGTACTCCCTCAAATTACTTGACTCAAATTTGTCTAGATTCGGATGTATATAAACATGTTCTAGTGCTAGATGCATTCGAATCTGATAAATGCAAGTCAATTAATTTGGGCCGGAGGGAGTAGTAGTCGGGTTTGGCTCCTTCTCGAGAGAGCAGCTGATCGAGCCATACGTTTTGCAAATATGACCAAATCTGTCGCCATTCAAATTCTTGGATATGGGATCACAAAGTATGATGTAGAGATATGGCCTTGACCTTGTGGTCGTTTGGCTTGAAATCCAAGAAAGTTCGTACTCGTTGACAGCTAAGCTTAAATTCGTTTAAATTTCACCACTTACTTTTAGGTTAGCATTTTACACGATCGATGGGAGCATATTTTACATCAAAGACCTAAAAAGGGATACATGGAGGTCCATACATTTAGCCCAAAGGACCATAAAAGGAAATCTTTCTGGTTCGTCTCCTTCTCGAGAGATCAGCTGACCTGAGCAAAAATCTTCATACTACTTCCTCTTCGATTGTTTTCATAATATGGCCAAATATGTTGCCATGCAAATTCTCTCATATGGGGCCATCAACATAAAGTATGATGTTGATATGGCCTTGACCTTGGTCTTTTGGCTTGAAATCCAAGAATGTTCATACTCCCTGACAAATAAGCTTAAATTCATTTAAATTTCACCACTTACACTGTTTGGTTAGAATTTTACATGTATGTTGGGACTACATTTTAAATCAAGGACCTAAAAAGGGAAAATTACATCTAGGTCTATACATTTATGACAAAGGACCCTAAAACCAAACAAGGAATTGAAAACAGTCAGGTACGGATCCTCGAGAGAGCAGCTGATCGAAAAAATCTTCTTACTTGCTTTTCAGATAATAAATTCATGTCACTTGGAAAAATGAAATTGATTATTTTTTGTTTTTAATATCTTTGATTGTTTTCGAAAGATGGCCAAATTTGTCGGCATGCAAATTCTTGGATATGGGATCATAAGCATAAAGTACATTCTACATAAAGGACCTAAAAAGGGAAAATTACATCGAGGTTCATACATTTAGCACAAAGGACCCTAAAATTGAGCAAAGAAAACAATCGGGTTCGGCTCCTTCTCGAGAGAGCAGCTAGTCGAGCCATACTCTTCATACTACTTCCTCTTTGATTGTTTCCAAAATATAGCCAAATCTGTCGCCATGCAAATTCTTGAATATGGGATCATCAACATAAAGTATGATGTAGAGATATGGCCTTGACCTTGTGGTCGTTCGGCTTGAAATCCAAGATTTTTTCATACCCATTGACAACTATGCTTATATTCGTTGAAATTTCATCACTTACTTATAGGTTAGCATTTTACACGGTTGCTGGGAGTATATTCTACATCAAGGACCTAAAAAAGGGGGAAATTGCATCGAGGTCCATACATTTCACACGAAGGACCCTAAAATTGAGCAAAGAAAACAATCGGGTTTAGCTCCTTCTCGAGAGAGCAGCTGATCGAGCCATACTCTTCATATTACTTTCTCTTAGATTGTTTTCACAATATGGCCAAATCTATCACCATGCAAATCCTTGGATACTAGATCATTAGAATAAAGTATGATGTAGAGATATGGTATCGACCTTGTGGTTGTTCCGCTTGAAATCAAAAATGTCCATACTCGTTGACAACTATAAGCTAAAATTCGTTTAAATTGTACCACTTACTTTTAGGTTAGAATTTTGTACGGTCGATCGGAGTACATTTTACAACAAGGACCCAAAAGGAGGGAAATTACATCGAGATCCACACATTTAGCACAAAGGACCCTAAAATTAAGAAAGGAAAACAATCGGGTCCAGCTCCTTCTCACGAGAGTAGCTGATCAAGCCATACTCTTCATACTACTTCATCTTCTATTGTTTTCAAAATATGGCCAAATTTGTCGGCATGCAAATTCTTGGATATGGGATCATGAGCATAAAGTTTGATGTAGATATGGCCTAACCTTGGTGGTTCATCTTGAAATTGAAGAATGGTTCATACTCATTGACAACTAAGCTTAAATCCGATTAAATTTCACCAATTACTTTTAGGTTAGAACTCTACATGGTCGATCGGAGTACATTTTACATCAGGAACCTAAAAAGAAAAAATTACATCGAGGTCCATACATTTAGCATAAAGGACCCTAAAAGGAAAAAAAATCTAGTTTGACTCCTTCTCGAGAGATCAGCTGATCTGAGCCAAACTCTTAATAGTACTTCCTCTTTGATTGTTTCCAAAACATGGCCAAATATGTTGCCATGCACATTCTCTAACATGGGATCATGAGCATAAAGTATGATGTTGATATGGCCTTGACGACCATGGTCGTTCGGCTTGAAATCCAAGAATGTTCATACTCGTTGACAAGTAAGCTTAAAATAATCCTATAAATTTCACCACTTACACTTTTAGACCTAAAAGGGGTAAATTACATTGAGGTCCATACATTTAGCACAAATGACCCTAAAATAAAACAAGGAAACCAGTCGGGTTCGGCTCCTTCTCACGAGAGTAGTTGATTGAGTCATACTCTTCATACTACTTCCTCTTTGATTTTTTTCAACATATGGCCAAATCTATCACCATGCAAATTCTTTGATATGGGATCATCAGCATAAACTATGATGTAGAGATATGGCCTTGACCTTGTGGTCATTCGGCTTGAAATCTAAGAAAGTGCATACTCGTTGACAACTAAGCTAATTCATTAAAATTTCACCACTTACTTTTAGGTTAGCATTTTACACGGTCGATGTGAGCATATTTTACATCAAGGACCTAAAAAGGGGGAAAATTACATCGATGTCCATACATTTAGCACAAAGGACCCTAAAAGGAAAACCTTTTGTTGCATTGGTTCGGCTCCTTCTCGAGAGATCAGCTGATCTGAGCCAAACTCTACACACTACTTCCTCTTTGTTTGTTTCAAAATAGGGCAATTTGTTGCCATGCAAATTCTCTCATATGGGATCATCAACATAAAGTATGATGTTGATATGGCTTTGACCTTGGTCGTTCGGCTTGAAATCCAATAATGGTCATACTCGTTGACAAGTAAGCTTGAAATCGTCAAAATTTCACCACTTACACTTTTAGGTTAGAATGTTACATGGGTGTGGAAGTACATTTGACATCAAGGACCTAAAAAAGTCAAAATTACACCGAAGTCCATACATTTAGCACAAAAGGACCCTTAAATTAAGCAAGGAAAACAGTCGGGTTTGACTCCTTCTCTAGAGAGCAGCTGATCGAGCTACACTCTTCACACTACTTCATCTTCGATTGTTTTCAAAATATGGACAAATTTGTCGGCATGCAAATTCTTGGATATGGGATCATATGCATAAATTATGATGTAGATATGGCTTGACCTTGGCCGTTTGTCTTGAAAATCCAAGAATATGGTTCATACTCGTTGACAACTAAGCTTAAATTCGTTTAAATTTCACCACTTACTTTTAGTTTAGAATTTTACATGGTCGGTGGGAGTATATTTTACATCAAGGACCTAAAAAGGGAAAATTACATGGAGGTCCATACATTTAGCACAAAGGACCTTACAAAGGAAAACTTTCTGTTTTGTCTCCTTATCGAGAGACTAGTTGATCTAAGACAAACTCTTCTTACTACTTCCTTTTCGATTATTCTCAAAATATGGCTAAATCTGTTACCATGCAGATTCTCTGATATGGGATCATCAGCATAAAGTATGATGTTTATATGGCCTTGACCTTGGTCGTTCAACTGAAATCCAAGAATGTTCATACTCATTGACAAGTAAGCTTAAAATCGTCTAAATTTCACCACTTACACTTTTTGGTTAGAATTTTACATGGTGTGTGGAAGTACATTTTACATGAAGTACCCAAAAAAGTGAAAATTGCATCGATGTCCATACGTTTAGAACCCCCCCCCCCAAATAAGCAAGGAAAATAGTCGTGTATGGCTCCTTCTCGAGAGAGCAACTGATCGAGCCATACTCTTCGTACTACTTTATCTTTGACTGTTTTCAAAATATGTCCAAATCTATTGGCATGCTAATTCTTGGACATGGCATCATCACCATAAAGTATGATGTTGATATGGCCTTGACCTTGGTCGTTCGGCTTGAAATCCATGAATTTTCAGACTCGTTGACAACTAAGCTTAAATTTGTTCAAATTTCACCACTTACACTTTTTGGTTAGATTTTTACACAGATGGTGGGGGTACATTTACACCAAGGACCTAAAAAAAGGTAAAATTACACTGAGGTCCATGCATTTAGCATAAACGACCATAAAATTTAGCAAAGAAAATAGTCGGGTTTGGCTCCTCGAGAAAGTAGATGATCGGGCCCTACTCTTCATACTACTTCCTCTTTGATTTACAAGAAAGATTTATTGTGGAGGGAACTAGGAGCAGAGTAGTACTATTCTAAAGGGGACTGGAGCAGAGGAACATGCATCCATTATCATTTTATTCAACCTTGCCTATACGCTCTATCCCCACTTATACGCCAAGCGCCGCCGTTCTTCTCCTCCACAATGCCGCTTTCCGATCCTGTTCACCGCACATTATGAGAGTGTTTGTTCTTCTCCCTATCCCGCTTGCCGCCATCGATCTTTCCTCTTTTCTAGAAAACAAAATCAAGGCACTATACCAACTTCCATCAGCTCCCTTGGGATGGCAGGACCGAGTAAGGATAGTGATGATTCTGAGCTGTTCCAGCTTATTTTTACCGAAGGCCCGCTTGAAGAACTCATAACCAGCTGCGACGTCATCACTGCCGCGAGCCTCGCCGGTTCGTCCAAACAACTTCTTGACTCGGAAAAATATAGTGCAACTTTACATGCTTCGCAGCCGTTTGGCCTCCCCTGTGTTCTTCATTCTCACCCGACTAAGAAACCATGGGAATGCAACGAGTACTTCGAGGGCAAGGGCACGACATGTAAGCTGACGCTGCTGGACAGGTTCTCCTCCGACGTCGTGTTCCCAAATTGTATGGATAAGAAGTGGGTAGGTGCTAATGGAGATTGGATTGCCACTGTCGGGTCCGAGTGCAAGTGGGAGCTTATCAATTTGTACACTCATCAATGCGTTCCTCTCCCACAAGTCAATGAGTTTGTACCCACCAATGATCCGTTTACATTCATGCATAATGACCGCCCTATTCTCCTCCAGAAGATTGCTATTTGCTGAGCTCCCAGAGCGCGGATGATTATTTAGGTTTCTCTCTTGTCGCTAGATTCGACTACTCAATTGCTACCCTTGATGGCGATGGGTATGCATGGACAGTTCTTGAGAACCAGTTCCAGTGCTATTTCACATACATCGATGCACTTATCTACAAGGGTCTGGTGTTTGCAGCCACTGAGAGTGGCAGTGTTTATGTCTGGAACCATCTGTATTTTGGTAAGTTTGATCCATTCTTGTTCTAAACACTAGCTTCAGTTTTAATGGATGTAAACTAGTGTTGGCTGATTTGGCCATCATTTCTTTTTGTAGGTCCTATTCTGCTCCCGTCACCACCTGTCACGCATCTCGAGGAGGGCAACCTTGATGCCACAGATGATGACAAGCACGAACCTGGTTTATGGTTCTTAACAATATCTGCAGATGAATCTCGCCTTCTTCTTATCCATACCGTGGGCGTTACTGATGAGTAGTTTTTCGGCGGTACTTATTATGGTCATGGCAATCATGTTGCTAATCATAGTGTTGATCGCTCCGGTCGCACTTGTGGCACCTATGCTACTGGGTTTGGCTGCAAGTGGTACTCAAAGGACAGTGCTTACTTGTATCCACCTTAGCCATGGATAGAGATTGCTAACCTGGGAGCATATTCCCTTTTCCTTGGATTGAACTATCCGATTAATATTGCGGTAGGCGGTGCAGATGTTTCCCCAGGATATCTGACGAGAAGCAACTATGTCTACACATCCCACCATGCAATAGGACTTGGATATACATCGTTTCCTGAAATATGCTGCTTTAGTCTAATTACCGAAGAAGCAGCTGTTGGTTTCTCAATGAAGGTTGCATGGAAATCTCCAGAGACTCCATTATGGTTCATCTGAAGCATCGCCAATGCCCGCGATTGGAACCAAACTACCGTAAGTAATTGTAATACTATGTAATAGGATATCTCAGTTTAGATCAAGTGCAGTAGATGGTCTTGCTTTTCTTTTGTAACATGGCCTTGTCATAAACTCATAATCTGGACAAGTCTTTGGGCATTTTGAGTTGCCTATGGAGGTCACACACAGGCATTAATGCAAGAAGGAGGCATGCACACAAAAGCAGACTTGATCGTCAGTTTTGTTTCTTCCAATGACGAGTGTTTGGAGAAAAAGGGCAAACTAAATCTGTCACTTTGAAATGCTGCTGAATATGTCGAAGTGACGCTGAATGTGAACTGTGAATCTGTCGATATTTTTCTTTCTTATTATGTACTTCTGCATCTTTCAAATGCTAATGAACCTATCAAAAGTTTTGTTTGGTACTTGTTCAGATCGACCAGTCGAGTGCGGAATATGGTCTTGCTTTCCTTTTGAATCAGTCCTTACTACATCTATTGAATTTCAATGTCCGCATTGCTAAATCTGTCAATTCTTTTGGTCACTGTCTGTGTACTACCACAACCGGTCACTTTGAAATGTTGTGCTGACTCTATCAAGTGCTGCTGAATATGAACCGGGAATCTATCTAATATTTTTACGGTATATTCTATACTGCTGAATCTTCCAAATGCTACTGAATCTATCAAATGTTCTGTCGTTACTATTAGTACAATATTTTGTAGCACGAACTGTGATGTACTGATACTTGGTTAGATGAAGTGCATCAAATTGTCTTGCTTTTCTTTTGAAACTTAGCATTGTTACAATTATCTGGATGAGTCTTGGGCTTTTTGGGTTTCTATGGGAGGTCACAGAGGCATTGACGTAAGGATGTGGTACTCACACAGAAGCAGACTTGATCGTCAGTTTTGCTTGCTCCAATGATTGATTCTATTCAGATAACAGGCCAAACTGATCGTGCGCCAAGGTTTTTTAGCTGGAACAAAAACTGATTCTCTCTGTACTACTATTGAATTTCAAGCAGGAAAGCTACTGAATCTCTCAAATGTTTTGTCGTTGCTATTACTAAAGCATTTGTGCAATTAATACTGATGTACTGGTATTGTATTTCATTGTCTGTATTGCTGCATTGGTCACTTTTGAAATGCTGCTGAATTGGTCAAGTGCTCCCGAATATTAACTCCGAATCTGTTGATAATTTTTCTACCTTATTTTGTACTGCTGAATTTTGAAATGAATATCTGCCAAAAAGAATTATCGCTTTCCCCTGCCCTTGTTGAGGTCTTTGTTTCGAATCCTGCAGAGCACATCACAATGCAATTTTTATTAACCAGGAGAAGAAATCTAGTACTCCCTCTGATCCAATTAATGTTCTCACATTTGTCTAGATTCTGACATATCTAGTCATGTTTTAGTGCTAGATACGTCCGAATCTAGCCAAATTCGAGAACATTAATTTGGATCGGAGGGAGTGGAGTAGCTCATTCGGCCCCTCTTTAGCATATAACATTTTAATTCAGTCTTTTCGAGGTCAAGTACTGCTTACCATAGGCCAGCGAAAATTTTAGAAAGGAGCCCATGGAGCATAGCCGTGAACATATTAGTTCGGCCTTTTTCGGGTCAGCAGACTGCTGAGCACAGCCCAATGAAATTTGAGAATGAAGCCCATGGAGCATAGCCTATAGAATATAACCCACGTAGAGCAATAGCCAAACTCATTTTAATTTGGCCTTTTGGGCATTGCCCCCACCTCTCATAATAAGAAAACTCTGCCTACCCATGTTTTTAAGAAAATACCCCATTATGTGGCATTTATAAATTGAGATGCCAGGAGCGCTGCCCTATTATATTTTAAAAGAGATAAACATAGGCACACAAAATATTTTAAGAAGACTAATACAGAAGTTGTAGTACTCCTAAAAGTTTAATGATATTTTTTGTATAAATTTCTTTGTTGTAGTGGAAACACACTTAGTTTACGTTTATTTGATTTGAAGGTTTTTGTTCGAATCTTGGGTTTACATTTGTCTCTTATAGCAATATCGCATTACAGAGAGGCTAACATCACGGACCCACCAGCATGCAGCGTCCCTAGAGTTTGCTTTGAGGGTGGGTTCGAAACAAAAGTTTAAATACTTGTAATAGAGGCTCGCATCAGGGACCCACCAGACAGAACATGCAAGGCTGCATCAGGGACCCACAAGCCAGAACATGCTAGAGAGGCTGACATAAGGGCCCCAGCAGTAAGACCATACACGGCTGCCATGGTGAAAACAGCGGACGCGGCCGAAAAAAGTCCATCATACACACGTTGCACTTACAGAGAAGCTGACATGTCGGACTCAGCAGGCCCAAGCATAGCCCATGAAATTAGCCTATCTACCCCAAGCATAGCCCAATACCTTCTAATTAGGCCTTTTCGTGGTCTTGTGGCCACCGACCATATCCCATTCAATTTAGGAGTGAGCCCATGGAATATAAGCCATGACGAATAGGGCATCCGCCCCGAGTTAGCCTAGAATCTTTTTAATTCATCCTTTATGATCATTTTTTGTACTCTGAGGCTGACATCTGGGACCCGAAAAAATAGTCCAACATACACACGTTTCTTCCAAATAGATGCTGTCAGCTAGGACCCAACATCGGCACGTTTCCTGAACAGAGCTGGTTAACATCTGGGGCCCAGCAAGTTCCTAGGTCAAAACAGCCTCAACAGACTTCGGTGAGTCAACATCGTGCGAGGAAATGAAAATCTTGCTTCTGCCATGTGCCAGCCGAGCTTCCTCCATGTTTTTAGCAGATCCGTCGTAGTAGAGGGCCGTGATACCGGAAAAAAGTTTTCCATCAGCCACGGCCGAGCCGAGAATTTCGTCGCAGGAGATGCGCCTTCTACGACGACCGTCGACCAAGTCGTTGTGCAAGGAAACTTTTCTTGTAGTGGTAGAACTCCCTTCAGAGACTCCAGCACCGGCGACTGGTGCAACAGGGGCAACGTCCGCAACATTCCCACGGTTCATGGCAAGTGCCTTTGCCACGGCAGCTGGAACTCAGTCGCCGCAAGTTCCTGAGATCATCGACAACGACATCGGGCGGGGTCGCGGGTGCACGTCGTTCCTGCTGCCCTCAGTGGACGCTGTCGAGCTTCACCGCATGCTTGGTGCTGCAATCCAGGTATGTCCAGTCCCCGATGGTCTAGCCACTGAATTTCAGCGGCTAGATACTCAAAACTTTGATTGTCCAGTCCCCGAGGGTCTAGTAGCTGAATTTCGGTGGCTAGACACTAAACAACATTGATTGTCAAGTCCCCGAGGGTCTAATCGCAGAATTTCAGTGGCTAGACACTCAAAAAAATTGATTGTCCAGTCCCCGAGGGTCTAGTCGCTGAAGTTCAGTGGCTAGACACTCAAATTATTTGATTGTCCCTATTTTCACTTGAATTTTGTGTGCAGGGTTTACAGGCCGAGTCAACTGAGCGGCTGTCTTCAGCGGAGCGACTGGATCATGATCTAAGAGTTGCCCAGAAGGCCAATCAGTGACTCCCGGCGACTCCAGGTTAGTCATTTTTCTTGTAAGGTTTGAAATACTTGTGATTGTGAAATTGGCTTATTGTGATTTTCTTTTCCATAGATGAGCATGTTTCTGCAATTGCCAAGGCCCACGAGGGATATGTTCCAATCACCGACCTGGATGCTACCAAGGCTTTGGCGTCTATGGCAGAAGAACGGGCCAACTCGCTGGCGAAGGAGCTGGAGATGGCGAAAGCTGCAGCGACAACAGCGGAGGAGCGGGCTAGCTCTCTATGTAAGGAGCTAGAGACGGAGAAGGCTGCGATGACTTGCTCTAAAGAGAGGACCAAGGTCGTGGTCATCACGATGGAGGAGGAGCAGAAGACGTCTGATTTGATCATTGTCGGGCTGTAGGGGATACTCTCCACGCTGGAAAAGTTTGTCACGGAAAAGTGTCGAAAGCTTCTTGGTGTGTCTTTTATCTTTTTCCCTGATCTTTGTTTTGCCGGTGGTGAGTCCCTGAGTGGGCGAGTGCCCGAGCGGGTGAATCCCCGGGTTTTTCTTCTGCATGAGTTTTGATTTTCTAACATTGCAGCCATTATAGGTCAAGGAGATCTTGTGGTGCAGACATTCGATGCCGAGCAGTGCGTGACGGCGGTGGTAAACACGGCTACCGCATCGGCGATGTGTGTCCAGGCTGTCCTCCAGGGTGTTTCTCCCACCAAGGTAATTCCAGGGGGATTAACCAAGGTGTGGCGGTACCTCGAGGAGGCGCTCGTGGTTGTCGAGTGGATGGTGCAAACGTGTTCCGCCGTGGATCCACGACGGTGCTTAGACTTGGACTCGCACACTTCCCCGACAACTTCGATCTCGATGACGTCACTGGCGGGTACCCCTTGATGACTAGTACGTGGAGATTGTGGAGGTCCTGAGACTGACTGCCAAGGCCGCTCCATTCACAGAGCATGTGTTGGCGATGGGTGACTTTCTGCCCTACCAGAAGACACTGGTGGCATCGAACTACCCTGAGCCGAAGCATCACGACATGAAGTCAGAGCAGCCATTCCGGTCGTCACTCGCGAAGCAGTTGATGACCTATCCGGCGAATCCCTGGAATCCTTTCGTCTGGGTCAAGGGTGATGGCGGTTCCTCCTCATCCAAGCCTACATAATGAAGAATTGCCTTGAGGCATAAGTTAGCATGGCGACTGGCCCTTTGTAATATATTTTGTATCTAAACAATGTATTTTGTCCATTTGTAAATATGTCAATCGACTCACGTTTAACTTTGTGATTTTGTTTGTTTGGATTTTTTGGGTTGAGCGAGTCCCCGAGCACGTCCTCCCTTTTGTGGGGTTGACCTCGCATATATGTATGTTGGTTCATATTATGTGGGGTTGATACCAGATGTTATGGGGTAACCCCGTGGGTGGCCCGATCTTCACGGATCTCGTGGTCAAATCGATGGGAAAGCGAGGGGAAAGGGAGAAGGTAGCGGAAGCGGACGCACACCTCGCGAAGAAGACGATGAACACACGCAAAACACACACGATACAAGGCCGGTTGCTCTCACATATGGCCACCGGTCCGATAGAATCCTCGAAAGGAAAGATCGGTCAACGTGCTCCCTCGATCCCACGCAGAGAGGGAAGAACACCTTGAAGAGGGTCTTGACGTCTTGACAAAGGGACACCGATGCCAAGGCCTTTTACAATGAGGGAGGCGCGATGCAAACTCCAACGAGGTGGTGACGATAGTCGATCCCCTTTGGTAGAAGGGGATGAGGCAAAACTAGAGATTCCACAAAGGGGGTTTTCTTTAGTCTATCATCTATGCCTAGGGTTACATGAGGGGGTGGGGGCACTATATATAGGCCAACCACTAGTTCAAGGGTACTTTAGGAATAAAAGGGGAAAGTCTGGGCGGACTAAGGGGTACATGGGCCGAAGGCCCAGTTAAGCAGCAGGCCCATCGCCAGCCGGAGACTCTGGTGTGGGGTCCGGAGACTCCGGTGTTGGCCGGAGACTCCGGTCTATCTCCGGTGTCATCTCTAGAGGGGCCTTCTGGCTAAACTCGAGCTCGATCTGGGGGTCAGTCCGGAGATGGGTCCGGAGACTCCGGGGTCTGCAGGCCGCAGACTCCGGTGTCTTCAGGCCGGAGACTCCGGTGTGTGCAGGCCGGAGACTCCGGTACTCCAGCTGCTGCTTCTTCCGTCTTCTCTTCCAAGCCTCCGTCTTGTCGGGCTTGGTGCTCCAGGCTCCTCCCATGCTTCCGTACTTGTCGATATGAACCTATCATGAATACATGACGGAGTATGAAGTAGTATACCATTCAATGGAGCAGGAAGTGGGCTTGCATAGAGGAACAGATTCACCTTTGGAGTTCGTGACAACTTGGCATAAGTTGGAGACCATGATGTGGTAACGACCGAAGGTCGGGCTACATCATCCGCCCTTTTGTGGGGTTGACCTCGCGTATATTTATGTTGGTTTATATTAGGTTTTTAGGTTAACCGAGGTCGACTCGACGTGGCTCGTGGAGCTAGTCGCTTGGCGACCCCAAGGGGTGCTCTGTACTTGGTGCTTTCACTGAACATGAACGGGGTCAGTTAGGTGAGTCCCCGAGTGTGGTACTTAACCGTTCGAGTTGCATGCCTAAGGTAGGTGAGGACGTAGTATGTTGTTTGTAACATGTCTCTCCTCCTGACTTGAAAAGTCAGTCGCGTGTTGAGTCGAGGGCAAGCTCTCAAACTTGGTGTGTTCCCGAGCCGCGTTGGCATCATTTTGGACAAGTCCCCAAGCGTGGTACTGTACCGTTCGAGTTGCTTTGCGTGAGGGTGAGGAGGGCGTTGCGCTGTGGGAAGCGGAGTCGGTGGTCTTGGCTCGGAAAGCCAGTCGAGCGGGGTAACTCCGATGGTGGTTGCGGTTTGAAATGTTCGTGGACAGATCAAGGCTTGGATATTTCCAGTGTCCTTGACCCGCACTAGTTAGCCGTGCTGGTCGCTCAACCAAGGGTTGACTACTGGGAATAGCATATTGCTGTATATATGAGTGTGATTGGCACAAGAAAAGGCGAGTAGACACAATTTGTGCGAACCAGATTTTTATTCCATCATGTGGAAGCTGAGTACAAGTTTTAGTTCTATGTATAGAATTTCCATAGGAGATTTACATTCCATGGCCACTGGACGTTGGGCTGGCCGTCACCTCGTATGTCAATGAAGTAGTAGGCATCGTTTCCTAGGACTTGCCCTATTGCGAATGGCCCCTCCCATGGGGGAGAGATCTTGTGCATGCCCTTTTTGTCCTGGATGAGTTGCAGGACCAGGTCACCTTCTTGGAAGGTGCGAGTCTGGACTCGGTGGCTGTGATAGCGGCAGAGTCCTTGCTAGTATATGGCGGTTCGGGAGCGAGCTAGGTCAAGGGCTTCATCGAGCAGGTCGACCCCGTTTGGACGGGCGATCTTGTTGTCTTCTTCCGCATAGTGGACGACTCGGGGCGAATCATGTTCCAGGTAGGTTGGCCTGACCGTTTTGGCCTCATACACCATGAAGAAGGATGTGAACCCTGTCGATCGGTTGACGGAGGTGCGGAAGCCCCATAGCACGAAGGGGAGCTCTTTGACCCAGTATCTGAGGGTCTGCTCGAGAGGGACTTCTAGTCTTGGCTTGAGGCCGTGGAGGACGCTTTGGTTAGCATGCTTTGCTTGGCCATTCAATTCTAGGTGGATGACTGAGACGAGGTTGAGTCGAATGCCGTGCTCCTTGCAGAAGTCCACCATGGCACCCTTGGCAAAGTTGGTGCCATTGTCCGTGATGATGCTATGTGGGTAACCGTATTGGTAGATTATCTCGCGGAGGAACTTGGTGGTGGTCTTGCCATCGCATTTCCTGATCAGCTTCGCCTCGGCCCACTTGGTGAATTTTTCGATGGCGACTAGGAGGTGGGTGTAGCCTGATGATGAGTGCATATTTGCATCATGTTTTACATTATTATTTTGCATTGTAGATGTAGGAATTTGGTAGTTTACGGTGTTCACACGCATATTTTATGTCTGTTTTCACCAGGATCAGGACAGATGATGGATCCAATGGATACAATTATTGAAGCAGTTGTACTATGGAGAAAAGGAGTAAAAAACAACGTAAATCGCTTCTTTGGGAAATATTAATAATACCAAAAAGAAAACCAGAAGCGAACAAAGGAGGCAGAGAGCATAACGACCAACTATACGGCGGGAGAATTTTCTCCGCCTGTATAGCTCCGGCCGTATAGCTGGCGCCGTTTCCGCCTTGTCAAATAGTTTCACCCCGTGCAATTGGTTCGGAGAGATGACATACAGAACACCCAGAAATCGCAAAAATCTCACCTCCAGAAGGCATCTGGAGGGGGAAGTCATCCGCCAGGGATCCATATTCACCCTGCGCAGATCCGTGAGGCTAAGGCATCGACCTTCATCATCCACTGCTGCATCACCACCATCTTCATCCATCCCATCTACATCTTGATGTAATTCCTATACTCATTGTGGATTTATACAAGTACTATTCATATATGATTGTTTCGATTATCATTGCCATGATGTTGATTTTCTCCATGTCTGAGTAGATCATTAGTTCTTGGGGATACGGAGAAACCCTAGTATGATATTGAGATAATATAAAGTCTATTATAATATTCATCGTTGTGACCATGTATTAGATTCTCTACATCTTGATGTTGAGAGAAGTCGACCTCTCAATATTTGCCTCTTGTGGGGACTTGATGGAGGGAACTACATGGTGGTAGACGGAGGCGTGCTAGCACTAACAATGACTATAAAGCTGTTAGCAATCCTTACATATCAATTTGGGAAATCGAGGAAACTCACGGAACACTATCCATGCCATGGGATACGTCCTACGAGATTACGTCCCTTAATAGAGCAGTAATTCGATTGATGTCGATTGCTCACTGCTGTGGTTATGAGGATGATGTGAGCAGTAGTTGTTGCCTATTCGTCCATATTCGAAGTTCCTCCCACACATACATAGTTGAGAATGTTCATGATGATAATATTTATCTTAGATCATTACAATACTAGTGGTGTATCCCCTACTCCCTGAGAACACTTTTTCCCTACTGCAGTTCCAATCTTTCTTTACATACGTGATACTTACTTTCTGTGTTAAGTTACTTTGCTTTACTTTATTATTGCTCTTATACCCAAAACCCCAAAACACCTTTTTACACATTACTCACATTTTATATTGTTACTTAGAACTTTATCTAGCATTTCTATCGCAATATTTATTTCAAGAATCATTAGACTTCAGACTCCTACTCCCTATGGGATCGATATCTTTATTTCGAAACTAGCTACAAACGATTTGTGCACTTGTAGTCACCAAGCTATTTTTCTGGCGCCATTGCCGGGGAGCTAAGCGTTGTAGGTCTTTTAGTTTTTGCTTATTTATTTTTGTCTTGCTAAATTTTGTTTTGAGTTACAGGTTTTCACCAACACAATGGAGTTTGAGCATATGACTAGTGCTAACCCACTCAACTACTTTGGGAAGCCCTATGATATTTATAAAAGAGACAACTCCAATGAGAAGACGAGGGGGTTTGAAATAAATCCTCTACTTCTTAGTATTCTACACAAGAAGCAATTTACTAGAGAAGAAGAAGATCCTGATCCATATGAGCATATTGCATGTTATAAAGATATATGTGGCACTTTTCTATTGACGGGATATACTGCCGATGAGGTAAGGGTTAAACTTTTTAGTCAAACTTTGACAATTATAGCTCTCTCATGGTATAGATCTCTACCACCTAAAGCCACTACTACTTGGTATAATTTAGCTTGTGAATTTCTATCAAAATATTATCCATTATAGAAATCTTTTGGAATCATGCATCTTATAATGACTTGGAAGAATTCTTTCTAATGAAGGACTAGTAAGATCTTATATTAGATTTAAAGATTTACTACGACTATGTCCTCATCACGATTTACCTGAATGGTATTTACTACATATCTTTTATGGCAGTTTAATTGAAGCTAATAAAATTGAACTAGACTCTTTCGCGGAAGGAGACTTTATGAATCTTCCTATACCTAAAGCTTGGGCTTTACTTAATAGAATTCGTGACCATAGAGTTTCATGGAATTTTGGTTTAGGAAGTGAAGGAGGTGTAGAAATAGAGCAATATTGTATTCATGATTATAATAAAAAAGGCCATGTGAAAGAATTGTCTAAAGAACTTTATCTGGATTCAAATTGCTATCATGGTGGTGGCACGGCAGATGCCATGGATAGGCTAAAGGTGGGGACTAAATGCGCTAGGGGAATCCAGGGAGGATAGTGTGGTGATTCCACACGCAATAGCTTTGTATTTTTCTCATTCACATAGATTACAAGTGCTCCTTGAGCTGTATTGGAGAGAGGAGGAAGAAGTAACTCTCTTACTCTCCCCACTAGCTAGCTCTCAGTAACTTGCTAGTGGAACATAACCTCTAAAAACCAACCCCTTCTACAGACTCCCTAGCCCTCCTTTTATAGGGGTGTCTAGGTCTCCAATTAGGGCATACGTGGAGGCATATTCCAGGGAATATGCCTCTTCCCAAAATAGTAAGCCGACCGGGTCACTTTTCCCCCGCGTCATCCATGCAGAGGCTATGTGAGCCTCTGCGGCGCCTGCGTCATCCGACATAGGCATCGTCACCTTTGTCGGCCACGCCTCAGTGGTCCTGCCTCTGTCCGCTTCGCTCATGCTCTGCGTATAGTGGTCACCTTTGACCAGCGAGATACCTTCCTTCTCCTACAAGCTTGATATAACCCGGATCGTACATAGTTGATCCGGCCGCACCTGTTCCTGCATACAAGTTAGATATATCTCACCGACTTACGATATAACTCGACTGAGACCTAGTTAGGTGAACATCCCCTGGTACGGGTTACCCCGAGATTCGGCCTGCCTTGCGGTGACTCGGCAAGCTTATGCTTTGACCTTGCCATACCTCGGCTAACTCGGCCTTTATACCCCGGTGTGACCCTAACCGGGGGTATCCCCCCAACATTAGTCCCCAAAGATGGTGCGGTCTTAGCTGCCTTAGCCGCTAAGGCCACAACAGGTTTAATTTCACTGAGCTTTGTGTTCATTCTCCGAGTTACCTCCTATCTCGGATTCCATGGGTTTACTTTCCCTTGGCACATCCCAAGTTTTTACTGGCTGGCCGGGTTACCACATACCCATCTGGGTCATTCTTCCTTTTCTTGTACGCTTCCCCACGTGGAGGTTAATCATCATGATTGCCTCATTTTAAGGGCCCAAACAATGTCGCCATGATTATTGTCGGGTTACTGTTGCCCATGTCACGTCGTGTCTGCCTCCTTGTTAACTGCACCATAACGTCACGTCAAGGGATCCACTGCGGCCTGTGGCCCTTCGTGTGGCTCACTGCTAATTGGTTAATCTGGTTTGTACATGGCCACAACGTGTGGCCCGCCCGCACAATGTGATCCCACTACCCCCTCAAGGGAGTGGTTAAATAGGGGAGGGGTGCGCCCCCTAGGGTCTTTCCCCACTTCCGCGCCCCTCTGCCTCTACTTCTTCCTCATCTTCTCCATGACAGCAGCCTTACATCAACTTTGAGCAGCGCTTGCTTGGCCTGCTGCTTCTCTGGCACCGGCCGCCACCACCTCTACCCATCTCCTCCGCCATGGGTTGTTGCCAGTCCAAGCCAGTGCCCCCCGCCGCCGCTAGCGCCAGCGGGGATAGCGATCTCGAGATGACTGAGGAGGAACTCATTGTTGTAGAGCAAGAGATGGAGGAAGATGTTGCGAACGCCGACCGAGATGACTGAGGAGGCTCCTGGGTTTGCCAGCATGACCTGGATTGGCTGTACCGTACCAGGCGCATCCCGGAGGGAGTCACCGCATGCCTTGCTGCCTCCGAGCTTGCCCCCTCACCCAATCCGGGTGAGTATGTGGTGTTTCTGTCCCACTTCCAGCGGGGTTTTGGTCTGCCAGTCAGCAATTTTTTCCATGACTAGCTCAATACGTATGAGCTCCAGCCGCACCACCTTCCGGCGAATGCCATCACGTCTCTCTCCGCCTTTGCCTCCACCATCGAAGGTTATGCCGGACTATGGACCACGAAGGAGCTCTGGATCTGGTTCTTTGGCCTCCGCTGGAACGTGATTCCGAACATTCAGCTTGACCCGGAGGACAAGCAGCTTACGCAGTTCGGCGCTGTGTCAATCTCTCCCCAGAAGCAATCCATCTTCCCCCGAGTCATGGGGCTTGACTCTTGCAAGGGATGTGCCCGGACTTTCTTCTATGTCCGGAATAATACAACGGAGGATCTGATCCGGCTACGCCCTTACGCTCCGGGTCCCCCTAACCTAGATTTGTGGGACAAGGTCCCCAAGAAACCCACCGTCCTGCCAAACCAGGTAAACAAGAGGTTCCAGGAGTTGAAGGATCTTGGGTTGCGCAATGAGGATGCCATGATTACATTTGTTCGCAACCCGATCTCCCCCCTCCAGAAAGGCACGCACAAAATCTGTCATATGAGCTGGGGCCGCGACCCCAACCGGACCTCCTCTTTTGAGTTGAGCAACAGCGAGATCTTTTGCCGGGTCAAGTCCCTCTTCACCACTAAGAAGGACTTTTCTTCTGAGTGGACGTGGGGAATTGAAACTATTGCCGAGATAGGCTTCCCCCCGCGGTAAGTTTCGTGCCGCAAACTCTCTTTGAATTAAATCATATGCCGGTCTTTGTTGTATGTTTAACCCTGCTGTCTTTTCTTTCCCTTAGCAATTCCTTCAGCAAACTATTGAGGATGGCACCGAGCCTTCTCTCAAATGGGCGGCTGACCGAGATACCTTGGACGAGGAAGAACCGGATCAGAAGATGTTCCTTCCGATGGCCGACGCGACCAAGCGACTCACCGGTAAACTCTCTTCCATTAGAGATTGGCCCGACGATGAAGATGACTCGGATGTTGAGGTGATGGAAGCATTTGACGTTGTCCCCCTTTCTTATGCTTTTCCGGCATCAGCTAACCCCGGTGGGAAGATCCATGAAGATCCTCCCCTTGCCGTGGGTGAGCCTGTCCCGGTCACGCCGAAGAAGAAAAGGGGAGACACATCTTCTTCGTCCTCTGGACCTTCTCAGCCAGCCAAGAGGCGAAATAAGTCCACGGACAAAGCCGGCACCAAGGCCACGACTAAGGCTGTGGCCCGGAGAGCTCGCAAGCCGAAGCAGCCCCTGACTTCGGATGAGTAAGTCGTTTCTCCCTTTGCTATTCACTTGCCCTTCCTTTATAGTTTCTCATCATACATTATTTGATTCGGCAGGGCCACGGTGGAGGTCCCACAGAGTGGATCCGGCATTGCCGCACCGCTCCGACACAGCCCTTCTCCCCCTCGTGGCGACGATTCACGCTCACTGAGCCCCATTCAGGAGGGTTCAGCGGCTGCTCCGGGTTCCAGCCCACCTCGTCAAGAGGAGGGCAATCTCGGAGTGGGGGAGACTGGCTCTGCCGAGGCAGCAACAACCACCACTTCGGCTCCGCCGCAACCAGCTACCACTAAGGTTCCCTCAGCACCTCCGCCGAAGCAGAAAACAACACCAGCATCAGCACCAACTCCAGCCCAGCAGCAACAGGAAAAGCAATAGCAGTAGCATCAAGACCCTCCGCCTCGTCCGAGTCTTCCAAGGCTCGGCGAGAAGATACCAGCAGCACCAAGGCTAGCGCCAAGGTAGCTCCCAAGGGCAAATCCGCTGCAACAACTTCCACTTCTCAGCAGCAACCTAAGGGCAAAAAGGCTCCTGACGCCACCAGGGTAGCGTCCATCAAGGCTGGACAGCGCACACTCGCGTCCATGCTTTCGAAGAAGACTCCACCTCCGAAGGACACCCCTGCCGAGCCAGCTTATGCGCAACTTGTTTTGCACACTAGCCCTGCTCTTGCCCAGGTTGAGAGGAGGGAAGCACATGCCAAGGGTTTAGTGGTGCCCCACATGCTCAGCGGCAAACGATACCCTCCGACCTTGATCGAGTTTGTAAATAACTAGAACAAGGCGGAGTTCGTCCACAACGACGATCTCCCGGAGAAGTTCGGTCCCGCTGAATTTGCTGCGCAGATGAATACTGCTGCCAAGGCAATTAACCTTGCGGGTCAGATGATGGAGGTACATTTCTTCGTCTTTTCCTTAACATGTTGTAGATATTAGTGATATAACCATTAGTCCCCGAGCCTCTGGGGGAGTAACTTGTTACTCGGCCGGATGCTCCTTAGAGAATTAGCATAGCTCCTTAGCAATTTCAAATATACACCTAGAGCCGGGTTAAGTTCCACTTGGCCCGGATTCTGTACATGTCGAATATGCACACACCTAGAGCCGGGTTAAGTTCCACTTGGCCCGGATTATGTACATTTCGAATATGCACACACCTAGAGCCAGGTTAAGTTCCACTTGGCCTGGATTTTGTACACTTCGAATATGCACACACCTAGAGCCGGGTTAAGTTCCACTTGGCCCGGATTTTGTACACTTCGAATATGCACACACCTAGAGCCGGGTTAAGTTCCACTTGGCCCGGATTTTGTACACTTCGAATATGCACACACCTAGAGCCGGGTTAAGTTCCACTTGGCCCGGATTTTGTACACTTCGAATATGCACACACCTAGAGCCGGGTTAAGTTCCACTTGGCCCGGATTTTGTACACTTCGAATATGCACACACCTAGAGCCGGGTTAAGTTCCACTTGGCCTGGATTTTGTACACTTCGAATATGCACACACCTAGAGCCGGGTTAAGTTACAATTGGCCTGGATTTTGTACACTTTGAATATGCACAAGACTAAGCTCTCTTTTTGTATTCTTTTCAGGTGACCACCAACCGCCGGAGCGCTGAATTTCAGCGTCTCCTGGACACTCACAAGATGCTGCGTGCAAAACATAATACACTTCTCGCTGAATACGAGAAAAGGGGTAAGTTTTCTCCCTTGGCATTTTTCCGTTTTTCTTCATCCTTTTCCGCCGAACTAATCCATCATTCAGATTTCGCAGCTGAGGTGGAAGCTGAGAACACCATCATGAGGAAAAACCTGGACCAGAACAAGGGTAAGTCATTTTGGCTCAACTTTGCTATGCTCTCTATCTCCTTTTCTTCGTGGTTCGGCAAACATTCATACCTCGGCTTTGCTGGGTCAATAAACTATTTCAGCATCTCTTGAAGATAGTGTACTCGTGCCTGATATAATGCTGCATTTTCTCAAACAAGCAGGGCAGCATCAGACCGAGCTCAAAAAGAAAGATGATGAGCTTACCCACCTCCGAGCCAAAGATGATGAGATTGCCAAGCTCAAGGCAGATATGAAGAAGATGAAAGCACAACATCAAACCGAACTTCAAAAGGCTAGCCAGGACTTTACTGAAGAGCGCGAGCGCCTCAACCTCCAGATTGCCAAGGACCAAGAATTGCTTAAGGAGGCCGACTCTAAACTTGAGTCGGCGAACACTAAGCTTGTTCAACTCTGGGAGAGGCGTGACAAGTGCACCAAGGAGCTAACCCGGATCCATAGCCATATTGCTGGTAAGTTCTTTTCCTTCAACAGACTCTGACCTTTCCGGGTTTGCCTCCTTTACTTACTCCACCTGTCTTATTTTTTCAGGCAAATTCCCAGAGAGCGATGTCGTCGCATCCAAAGCTGTTGCCAAGTTCCGCCAGAAGAGGGGTACCCCAATTGTCCCTGGCGCTAGAGAAATTCCATATGACATGGAGGACTTGCTGGTCAGCTTGTCCTCTCGTGTCGAACTTGTGAAGAACTATGGCAAGGACGTCTTGGACGTAGTAATCCGGATCTTCAACGCCTTTTGGCTTGAGGAAGATACTCCGAAGAATATGTCTGTTCTTTTTGCCAGGCTTATGGAATGCGAGACTCAGCTCGATCTCTGGAGAGAATCTGATGGGCGCACCGGAGCTGAGATCGTTCTCCACTACGTGCTTACGTGGTATGAGAAGATTGACCTCAATCTCCTTGCGCGCATGCGCACTGGATCAAAGTGGTCTACTGACCCGGATTGGGTAGCTCGGCGCAAGGCTTGCGCTCACAGCTTCATCCAATACGCCCCCATTCATCAATGGAACGAGGGACCCAGCTTCCTAGATGTCGCCGATGATGAAAATTTTGAAAATGTTGAATATGAGTCGGATGAGGACGAAGAGGACGAAGCCTTAGATGTCAAGGAAGACGTAGATGATTCTGAAGCTGAGGCCGAGGCTGCCCCTGCTGGCGTCGAATTACCTCCTCCTGCTGCTCCTTGATAAACACTTTAAATTTCATCAGATCCCCGGTATGCCGGGTGGAATTGTATCAAGCACATAAGTGATATTTTGCTACTAATTTTTTACGCCGGATTAACTTGGGCGTAGTTGTCAACACCCGGATTTTTAATCCTAGATGCCCGTTATGCCATAACTCGCAATCCCAGGATTACCATTTTTGCGAGACATAACGGATTGGATATCACAGTACATCATCCATTACAAACCATACATAAGGTTTTACACAAATAAGGATCTCATGATCCAGTCTTTAATACAACAAGCAGCGGAAATAAAAGATAGCGTAGTAGTGGGGTCCATCTTCAGGGGCACAGGCAATGTTGACGAAGGCAGATAGTCCTAGTTATCATAGCCGTCCTGATGACCATCATCTTGATAATCTCCTTCATAGTCTGGCCATGATAATAGCCAGGGACAAAAGCCATGAGTACTCTTTAAGTACTCACAAACTACCACTAACAAGTAGTATAATGCTAAGTTAAAGTGCTAGAGCTAAGTTTAACTATAAAGTTAAGTTTGAAAGATAAGCTGAGTTCTGAAGTAAAGAAAGATAAAGTAAAGTTCTAGAATCACTTAAGTTGGGAAGCTATTATCAAAAACACAACCCTGTTGTGGTCAAGTCAAAGTTCATCATTCATTTCAAGTTATTTAGAAAACACCTGACAACGAAACAGTATGTCCATTCCAACTGTCCATAACCGTAGACGCGGCTATTCAAATAGTTTGACACTCTGCAGAGGTGGTACACTTTCACCACAAGATTCGATACATCTGTCAGGGGTAACCCTGAATCATCATACTTAGTATGCAGATAATCAAACATAACCTTCCCTTTACACACCCTAGTATAAGCACCTCTCCTATGAGCATGGCCTCCCAACCATGACCATCAGTCATCTTGGGCATTGCATAGGTGGACAACATTGAGAGGTAGCCTCAGCTCAAACCTCTCCCGTGAGGGAACTAATACTAATGCATATAAATTTCCAGCTAAGCCTTACCCAATTCAGGTAGTGTGGTTGTACGGTAAATTTGGAATGGTATCGCATTTGAATCCAATCATCAGTTTAAAAAAAAGGGTTAAGGCTTATGCCTCATCATTTTCATCATCATAAACCAGTTGTGTTTCTCAACACATGTCAAAACATCCCAATAGAATGACTCATCATTCCAAGGTTTTCACAATTCATTTTCACCCATTTGTTCCCATCTAAAGTGACTCAAGTTTTTGATCTACTCTAAAATACTAAGTTAAGAGTGTTCACTAAGGTGGAAGGATGGGATCAATCTCATGCCATAGAATGACATCTAAAGGTTTCTAAGTAGGTCAATTTTTATACTTTTTATGCTACCTTTAAAAACAAGTAAAGAACTTTGTGTACTAAGGGGAGTAAAACTTGTAAGTAAGACTTGGGGTACTAATAGTCAAAAGGGTGTGATCAAAGCATGCTTAAGGCATCTTTGCTAAACCATCTAGTTTGATTCTAGTTTGCTAAGTACTACACTTGCAAGGGTTAATCTTGGGTATTGCTAGCTTGCTAAGGGTAGCTTGTACTGTTAATGGTGGCTTGCCTTGGTTGGTATAGTGGTTGAAGTTTTCTTCGTCTTCGTCTTGATAGCACTCCTCCTCCTCGTAAGCTTGGTCGGTACTATCTTCTATAACAATACATACGGAGTAGACAATCACCAAACAATACTTAACTAGGCTAGATAACATTCTAGGACACACAATTGATGATCTATTATCATCACAAGCATCACAAGTTTAATTCAATAGTTTCAACCTTTTTATTTTAGAAAAGTAACTTCTACTCATTGAAAAATTAACTAACATTTAATATTCACCACTTAAAATATGGGATCATGTTGACACATGTCATCACCACATACTCTAACATGTGGGAATGAGATTTAAAAGGTTGGATCAATATTACTTTGGTTTAAGTTCATTATTTAATGATTTAAAGTGACTAGAAATTCCTATATAGCATTATTTTGGTACTAGTCCAAAGTCACTGCATGTAAACCTTAATATTATTACATATTTAGATAGATATGATGAAATGTGATTTTTGAGAGTTGGAATCAACTCAAAAGCTAACTTGGCTGATTTTATAAAAATGTTGCAAGTTAGAAAAACGTCTTTCTTCTTATTTTTATTAGGAGAGATCTATAACTCTAATTGAATTTAATCCAACGGGCTTGGATATATCATTTCAATACCTTTCAGACAAAATTAGTTTCATGCAATTTGGATTTATAAAACTCTCTGAATTGATTTTTAAACTAGGGGACAAAAACTAGATTTAACTAAAAAGAAAAATCCAGATTTGAATGGGTGGGCTAGCGCGGGAAAAGAAATGGGCCGGCCCAGTGGCACTCACGACAGGGGTCCCAGTGTCAGCGGCACTTAAAACGCGAAACGGTACGCACGCTGTGGGCCGTGCGATTAGAAGTGAGATCAACGGCTGAGGGTCGTCATCGACGACGAATAGGTCGCCGGCGAGCTCGAACCCTAGCGGCTCGATGGGGGTCTACTGGGGGCGTACCAGGGCTCCAGCAGGGTCAGCGAGGCAGGCAAACGACGTGGAAGACGACGGCGAGGCGAGGCGTGGTTGCGGCGGAGCTTGGGGTGGGCGCAATCAACGACGCCCTTCTCCACCTGCCGCGGCTGCTCCGGCTCCAATTCCGGTGAGGTAGAGCTCGCCTTGCTCCAGCTAGAGGTGGGTGAGGCTCAGAGAGGTGAGGGGAGTGGAATGGTGTGGAGAGAAGAGGCTGGGGAGGGCTCCTTTTATAGGCCCGACGGTGAGACCGAGCGGGATGGGCAGTCGACGGTGGCGACATGGCTACGGCGGGGTAGAGGCATGGCTGGGGGTGGAGATCGATGGGCGATTCCCTGGAGGTGCTCTAGGAATTGAACGCGGCCGTAGGGGCGGTGGCACACGGTCTGGGCGAGGTGGCGCTCTGAGAGGCAGAGGCGGCGGTGTGCACGGCGAGCGGTGGCTGTGAGGCGTTGGGTGGCAATCGGGGGTGTCTGGGGTGTTCTCCAGGTTGAGGCGGAGCGGGCGCGGCCGCCGCTAAGGGGCGGTCTCAGGCGAAGGGGACCGAGGCCTGGGGCGGCACTGGCATGGTGCGGTGGCACTGGGCACGGTTTGTGCTCGGTGGTCCACTGCTGCTCTGGGCTCGGGCAAGGGACAGAGGGTGGCGGTGAGCTCCTGGCTACCTCCTAGACATGCCGAGGGAAGAGGGAATGTTCTCCTACAGCGGGGCAAGGGTTGGCCGGCGAGGAAAGGCTCGGCATGGCATGGCCTGGGACTAGGGACAAGGGAGAGGGGTGTTAGGGGTTTGGTTAGATCAAGAGGGGACAGAGGAGATAAATGAAGGTCATTTGGGGGCAAAACCCTGTAGTAAACAGTGAGCTAGGATTAGAGTAGAGATTATGCATGCCAAGTGTTTGATTAAATGGCCGCATGAAAGAAAGTTTGGAATTTTGGTTTCAAAATTTTTGAGTGATCTCCACTAGTGATAGGTAGTCTCTGGTTCCAAGGGTTTTGAAAGTGGAGCTCAGATAGATGGTTTTTCAATTAGGGGTGATCTATGCATATGCATTAGATTCAATTTTAAACTGTCATTTAAGATAGTTAACGGAATGTTTTTAGCAGATCCAAAGGTGGGCCTTGGTACCTCATTATGTGTACTAGCAAGGGGTGCAAAGATCAAGAATTGTTTCTGTTAAGTTTTGGGTACTAGGAATAGCCAAAGTAGACATGGGAGTGAAATTTGCCAAAATGACCATTCCTCCTTTTTAATTCTTTTTGATTTGATTTTCTTTAGGAAAAGTTTGGGAATGATGTAGATGATGTTTAAATCACCTAAGAAACATTTTACAAGCATTGGATCACACAATCATGGCAATTCAAAACAACTCCTATTTTAAATGCACACACATATGAATGCTTTCATTTTAAATTTGAAAAAGTTTTTGTTAACCCTATTTTTGGATGATTTGATCTTGATAACCTTGGATTAAAGTTTTGGGATGTTACAAACCTTCCCTCCTTAAACAAAATCTCGTCCCGAGATTTACAAAGAAAACTAGGAACTACAGAGATCTGGGAACTCTGTTCTAATGTAATCTTCGCGCTCCCAAGTAGCTTCCTCCTCGGTATGGTTGCTCCACTGAATCTTGAGAAACTTGATACTCCTGGTCCTAGTGGTTCTGTAGGATTCTTCTAAGATACGGATGGGTACTTCCCGATAGGTCAGGTCATTGTTGACTTCCACAGCTCTGTGATCGATGTTCTTGAAAACTTCAGTCTTCTCAGGCACTTCCAAGCATTTGCGAAGTAACGAGATATGGAACACATTGTGGATGGCTGACATCTCTTCAGGCAGTTCTAGTTGATACGATACTTCTCCTCGGCGGTTCAGAATCTTGAAAGGTCCGATATATCTGGGAGCTAACTTTCCCTTCAGACTAAAGCGTTGAGTTCCCTTCAATGGTGAAACTTTGAGGTATACAAAATCTCCGACATTGAAAGTCAGGTCTCTCCTTCTCTTGTCGGCATAGATCTTCTGTCTGTATTGGGCGGTCTTGAGGTGCTCACGGACTTTGTGAACTTTCTCTTCTGCTTCTTGGAGAATGTCGGGTCCAAAGATCTGACTCTCTCCTACTTGCGACCAATTCAAAGGGGTACGACACTTTCTTCTGTATAGGGATTCAAATGGTGCCATCTGCAAACTAGCTTGATAACTGTTGTTATATGAGAATTCTGCGAAAGGCAGGCAGTCTTCCCATTTTGATCTGTATTCCAACACACAAGCTCTAAGCATGTCCTCTAGGATCTGGTTGACTCTCTCAGTCTGTCCATCTGTTTGCGGGTGATATGCTGTACTGAAGTTCAACTTGGTCCCTAAACCTTCCTGAACTGCCAAAATCTTGAAGTAAACTAGGTTCCTCGATCTGAGACGATGGTCTTGGGGGTTCCATGCAGACTAACAATCCTAGCAATGTATAGCTCTGCTAACTTTGCACTCTGGTAGGTTGTCTTTACAGGTATAAAGTGGGCTACCTTGGACAGTCTATCAACTATGACCCAGATTGAGTCATTTTCCCTACTAGAAGTACGTAAACCGGTGATAAAGTCCATTCCGACGGAATCCCATTTCCATTCCGGAATCTGCAATGGTTGCAACAAACCTGCAGGTCTCTGATGCTCTGCTTTGACTCTGGCAGATTTCACACTTGGCGATGTAGCTTCCGATCTCTCTCTTCATCTTGTGCCACCAAAATTGCTCTTTCAAATCCTGATACATCTTTGTTCCTCCGGGGTGGATAGAATAAAGAGTATCATGAGCTTCCTTCAGCTCTGAATCTGCTGGCACACAGATATGTCCTTTGTACCATAGTACTCCTTCTTCGTCTTCGGTGAATCCAGGTACCTTGCCTGTACCAATACGACGTTTGATTCTGTTGATACCTTCATTCCCCTTCTGGGCTTCCTTGATTTGGCTAATCAAAGTGGGTTGAAGTTCAATGCTAGCTAGGAATCCATTGCTAACTAACTCAGTCCTGAACTGCTCCAACTCCTCATACAAACTTGGTTGATTCTCTTTGATCATGGTGTTAAGCCTACACGGCAATCTGCTAAGAGCGTCCGCTACCACATTGGCTCTGCCGGGGTGATAGTGAATGTCAAGGTCATAATCCTTGATTAACTCTATCCATCTTCTTTGCCTCATATTCAGCTCCTTCTGAGTGAAGATATACTTCAAGCTCTTATGATCTTAGTAGATCTCACAGCGATTACCCACCAAATAATGACGCCATGTCTTCAATGCTAGAACCACGACTGCTAGCTCAAGATCATGGGTCAGATAGTTCTGATCATGTTGCTTTAGTTGTCGAGACAGACACGCGATGACTTTGCCTTATTGCATAAAGACACATCCTAGGACAATCTTGGATGCATCACAATACACATCAAACGGCTTCTTGATGTCTGGCATGATCAAAATTGGGGCTGATATCAATCTCTTCTTCAGGTCTTGGAAACTGGCTTCACACTTGTCTGTCCATTCAAACTTTTTGTCCTTCTTCAACAATTGGGTCATTGGTCGGGCTATGCTCGAGAATCCTTCTACGAACTTGCGGTAATATCCTGCTAATCCGAGAAATGAACGAACTTGGGTTTGATTGGTTGGGGCTTCCCATTCTTCGACATCTTTGATCTTGGTGGGATCAACAGAGACTCCTCCGGCAGACACAATATGTCCTAGGAATCCTACTTCTTTCAGCCAAAACTCAGACTTGCTAAACTTGGCATATAACTGATGCTCTCTCAGGGTTTCTAGAATGATTCTAAGATGTTGCTCATGCTCTTCTTCTGACTTGGAGTAGAAAAGGATGTCGTTGATAAACACAACTACAAACTTATCTAGGAAATTCATAAAGATCTTATTCATGAGATTCATGAAATAAGCAGGGGCATTGGTTAATCCAAAAGACATAACTGTATACTCGTATAAACCATAGCGAGTAGTAAAGGCGGTCTTCGGAATATCCGTTGCACGAATCTTATGTTGGTGATAACCAGTCCTAAGATCAATCTTTGAGAATGCCTGAGCTCCAGTCAACTGATCAAATAGATCCTCTATCTTTGGCAAAGGGTACTTGTTCTTGATGGTGACGTCATTCAACTTTCTATAATCTGTACATAGGCGATTGCCTCCATCTTTCTTGTCGACAAATAACACTGGGGATCTCCATGGCGATGCGCTTGGCTGAATCAAGCCTGTTGCTAACATGGCATCCAACTGCTTCTTCAGTTCCACTAACTCTGAGGGGTTCATGGTATATGGTCTCTAGGCTATAGGTACGGTTCCGGGGATTAGTTCGATAATGAACTCAATATCCCTATCCGGGGGCATACCTGGCAATTCATCTGGGAATACGTCAGGGTATTCACAGACTACTCTGACTTGGTCAATGGTGGGCAGGGCTACACTCTTGTTGCACTTGAATTGATGGGGTAAGGTTTCAGAGATATGCTCTACTGTTACTCCAGAACTACTGGTCATGGTGATGGCTTTCTTAGCACAGTCTATCAGTCCTTTATGCCTTGACATTCAGTCCATACCTAGTACTACTTCCAATCCTTTGGTTCCAAGTACAATTAGGTTGGCATAAAAATCTATCCCATGTATTCTAATAGGTACAACTTTGCAAATTTTTCTAGCTTTTGTTGTTGAACCGGGGATTTGAACTATCATGACATGCTTCAGGTTGGTTGGGTGAATCTTACTAGTGCATACAAATTCTTCGGTGACGAATGAATGCGATGCTCTAGAATCAAACAATACTCTTGCTAAAACTGAGTTGACAGAAAACATACCCAGCACTACATCTGGCGCTTCCTGGGCTTCTTCTGCGTTCATGTGGAAGAGACGACCGTTGCGGTTGTGCGGGTTATCTATGGCAAATATCCTTCCTGGTTGAACACGACGCTGCTGCTGAGCTGGGGCATTCACAGGGGCATTGGCGGCAGTCTTCTTGGGACACTCATTGGAGTAGTGACCCTTCACTCCACACTCGAAACAAGTGATCTGGGACTTGTCCTTGACTGCGACAGGCACAACATTGCTGCCAGTTTAGGGTGCAGTGTTGTTGTTGTTGTTGTTGTTGCTCTTGGGAGGGGCACGGTTGAAATGGTTGGCATTGCCGGAGTTGTGATTGTTTCCTCCGGACTTCACATTACCTCCGCTATGGTTGGGGTAGCTTGGGCGAGAATTTGGGGGTCGGTTGTTCCTTGGTGCATATCCTGGTGAGGGGTTGGGACGGTACTTCTGGTGACTACTGGATCCAGACTGCTGCATCATACGACGCTTGCGGTTGTCGTTTTCCTGGTTAATCTTCCCTTCCATCTGAATGGCAGAGTCGACTAGCTCTTCGAGATCATCGAAACAGATGTTAGCGAGACGATCGCATCTCATCATGCAGTCCGTTTAAGAATCTCTCCTTCTTCTTGGCCTCCGTGTTGATCTCATCCGGTGCATATCTAGCAAGTGACAAGAATCTGTCACGGTACTCCACCACAGTCATTCTTCCTTGCTTCAATTCGCGGAACTCATCTCTCATCCTGTTGACGAGACCTTGTGGCACGTGGGTGCGGCTGAACTTGACCTTGAATGCTTCCCAGGTCATCACCTGGCCATGGTTCATATTGCGGATGCTATTCCACCAAGCTCTTGCATCTCCCGCCAGATAGTGGGTGGCGAAGAGAACTTTCTCATTCTCATCAACTCTGGCAACCTCTAAGTTGGTTTCCATGGTGCATAACAGTCATCGACATCTAATGGGTTTTCAGATTGGTTAAAGATTGGGGGATTGGTGTTCTGAAAGTTTTTGAGTTTGGATCCTTGGTGATCCTGATTTCCATGTCCTTGGTTGTTGAGAGCCATTTGGGCGATCTGCTGCAATGTTGCTAAGTTGGCTTGACGCTCGGCCCTGCTTGCTTCACGGTCCGCGATGAGATTCTGCAAGATCTGCAGCATTGGGTCCTGCGACGAGCTGCTCCCTCCTTGGTTTCCACGAGTCATCTCAAGATTGAGATAGATATAGAGGTAAGAGGGAAATTCTAAGGTTCATGGTTTTGGGTTTTTCAACTCTAAAACTTTGAGTTAGACTCAGGTTTTTCAACTAACTTCTTTTTCATTCATGTAAGCAAGCACACGATACAACACACACCACAACAATCAAAGGGGAAAACAGATGGTTTGAAGAACCATTCTGCAAGCTATGATACAATGAGATGATACATCCCATGCCACGACAGTGCTCTAGTGCATCTACTCATTGTCGATGCAGTCAGAGTCTTCATCATCCGTGTAGAAGTCCACAGCATCCTCCTCCAGAAAGTCATCATTGTTGCTAAGGTAAGAATCCATATCTCCCTGGATGTCTTCACCCTCATCTTCTTCTTCCTTGGCGGCAACCTGAGCTTGCTGCTCCTTGATGGTCTTCTCGAGGTCGGCCACCTTCTTGCAAAGACGGGCGATGGTGCGATCCTTCTTTGCACGCTGGCGGCAAAGAGACTGGCGATCTTGGACGAGCAGTGCGAAAGTCTGGGCCTTCTGGTCGGTGATGGCACGGTTCTGGTTAGCTAACTCCCTAGCATTGTCTAGTTCCTGCTGTCTGTCATGAAGCAAGAAGTCAAGGTTCTCCACTTGACGCCTCAACTCTGGGTGACTTGGCATCTCCATCGGCATTCCCATGAAGTCACGTCTTGCATAGTGGGCAAAACGGGTTCCTTGGATCTTGTTGATGCTGAGGGCACATAGACGTGCGAGAGCTTCATGCATTGCCCTAGCTAATCCATCTAGCCAGTTGTTCTCTCTCATGGAGAACTGAATTCTCCCGGAAGTTGGTGCTTCGATGCTTCATCGAAGATCCGCGGTGACTAGCCACTGTAGGTCTCCTCCTTGGGGTCCTGGAAGTTGAGCTCCAAGAAACTCCGGATGTGGGCGCCCCAAGAATCGACAATGAATCCAGATCCTCTCGAAGATCAGACCTCCGTTTCCCAACTGGTAAAACTTGCTAAACTGAGTCTCCATCTACAAGGATTAAGGATGAGGAAGTTAGTGAAGTGATCAAGTGTGTCAAATTTTAAGTAGTAATGTAAAAAAATTGAGGAAAATGAATTGTTGAGAAAGAATGAGTTCACAAGGGTAAGAGGGGAAATAGTTTTTCATAAATACTCACTTTAGTTTTGAAGCTAAGTTTTTGGTTTGGACATCCATTCTAACTAGGGTCTCCTATGGTCAGGATGGCTCTGATACCAACTTGTCAACACCCGGATTTTTAATCCCAGATGCCCGTTATGCCATACCTCGCAATCCCAGGATTACCATTTTTGCGAGACATAACGGATTGGATATCACAGTACATCATCCATTACAAACCATACATAAGGTTTTACACAAATAAGGATCTCATGATCCAGTATTTAATACAACAAGCAGCGGAAATAAAAGATAGCGTAGTAGTGGGGTCCATCTTCAGGGGCACAGGCAATGTTGACGAAGGCAGATAGTCCTAGTTATCATAGCCGTCCTGATGACCATCATCTTGATAATCTCCTTCATAGTCTAGCCATGATAATAGCCAGGGACAAAAGCCATGAGTACTCTTTAAGTACTCACAAACTACCACTAACAAGTAGTATAATGCTAAGTTAAAGTGCTAGAGCTAAGTTTAACTATAAAGTTAAGTTTGAAACCTAAGCTGAGTTCTGAAGTAAAGAAAGATAAAGTAAAGTTCTAGAATCACTTAAGTTGGGAAGCTATTATCATAAACACAACCCTCTTGTGGTCAAGTCAAAGTTCATCATTCATTTCAAGTTATTTAGAAAACACCTGACAACGAAACAGTATGACCATTCCAACTGTCCATAACCACGGATGCGGCTATTCGAATAGTTTGACACTCTGCAGAGGTGGTACACTTTCACCACAAGATTCGATACATCTGTCAGGGGTAACCCTGAATCATCATACTTAGTATGCAGATAATCAAACATAACCTTCCCTTTACACACCCTAGTATAAGCACCTCTCCTATGAGCATGGCCTCCCAACCATGACCATCAGTCATCTTGGGCACTGCATAGGTGGACAACATTGAGAGGTAGCCTCAGCTCAAACCTCTCCCGTGAGGGAACTAATACTAATGCATATAAATTTCCAGCTAAGCCTTACCCAATTCAGGTAGTGTGGTTGTACGGTAAATTTGGAATGGTATCGCATCTGAATCCAATCATCAGTTTAAAAAAAAGGGTTAAGGCTTATGCCTCATCATTTTCATCATCATAAACCAGTTGTGTTTCTCAACACATGTCAAAACATCCCAATAGAATGACTCATCATTCCAAGGTTTTCACAATTCATTTTCACCCATTTGTTCCCATCTAAAGTGACTCAAGTTTTTGATCTACTCTAAAATACTAAGTTAAGAGTGTTCACTAAGGTGGAAGGATGGGATCAATCTCATGCCATAGAATGACATCTAAAGGTTTCTAAGTAGGTCAAGTTTTATACTTTTTATGCTACCTTTAAAAACAAGTAAAGAACTTTGTGTACTAAGGGGAGTAAAACTTGTAAGTAAGACTTGGGGTACTAATAGTCAAAAGGGTGTGATCAAAGCATGCTTAAGGCATCTTTGCTAAACCATCTAGTTTGATTCTAGTTTGCTAAGTACTACACTTGCAAGGGTTAATCTTGGGTATTGCTAGCTTGCTAAGGGTAGCTTGTACTGTTAATGGTGGCTTGCCTTGGTTGGTACAGTGGTTGAAGTTTTCTTCGTCTTCGTCTTGATAGCACTCCTCCTCCTCGTAAGCTTGGTCGGTACTATCTTCTATAACAATACATACGGAGTAGACAATCACCAAACGATACTTAACTAGGCTAGATAGCATTCTAGGACACACAATTGATGATCTATTATCATCACAAGCATCACAAGTTTAATTCAATAGTTTCAACCTTTTTATTTTAGAAAAGTAATTTCTACTCATTGAAAAATTAACTAACATTTAATATTCACCACTTAAAATATGGGATCATGTTGACACATGTCATCACCACATACTCTAACATGTAGGAATGATATTTAAAAGGTTGGATCAATATTACTTTGGTTTAAGTTCATTATTTAATGATTTAAAGTGACTAGAAATGCCTATATAGCATTATTTTGGTACTAGTCCAAAGTCACTGCATGTAAACCTTAATATTATTAAATATTTGGATAGATATGATGAAATGTGATTTTTGAGAGTTGGAATCAACTCAAAATCTAATTTGGTTGATTTTATAAAAATGTTGCAAGTTGCAAAAGCTTCTATCTTCTTATTTTTATTAGGAGAGATCTATAACTCTAATTTAATTAAATCCAACGGGCTTGGATAGATCATTTCAATACCTTTCAGACAAAATTAGTTTCATGCAATTTGGATTTATAAAACTCTCTGAATTGATTTTTAAACTAGGGGACAGAAACTAGATTTAACTAAAAAGAAAAATCCAGATTTGAATGGGTGGGCTAGCGCGGGAAAAAAATAGGCCGGCCCATATGCCATGGCGGCTCAGCTAATGGGGGTCCCGCGTGTCAATGCACTTAAAACGGCGAACGGTGTGGGGTGCGATTAGAAGTGAGATCAACGGCTGAGGGTCATCGTCGACGAACAGGTCGCCGACGAGCTCGAACCCTAGCCGCCCGTGGGGTCTCTTTGAGGGGGCTCTAGGCCCAGGGGTCAGCGAGGCGGGCAAACGACATGGAAGACGACGGCGAGGCGAGGCGCGTTTGCGGTGGAGCTTGGGGTGGTCGCAATCAACGACGCCCTTCTCCTCCTGCCGCGGCTGCTCTAGCTCCAATTCCGACGAGGCAGAGCTCACCTTGCTTCGGCTAGAGGTGGGTGAGGCTCAGAGAGGTGAGGGGAGTGGAATGGTGTGGAGAGGAGAGGCTGCGGAGGGCTCCTTTTATAGGCCCGACGGTGAGACCAAGCGGGATGGGCAGTCGAGGGTGGCGACATGGCTACGACGGGGTAGAGGCATGGCTGAGGGTGGCGATCGATGGGCGGTTCCCTGGTGGTGCTCTAGGAATTGAATGCGGCCGTAGGGGCGGTGGCACTCAGTCTGGGAGAGGTGGCGCTCTGAGAGGCAGAGGCGGCGGTGTCCACGGCGAGCGGTGGCTGTGAGGGGTTGGGCGGCCAGCGGGGGTGTCTGGGGTGTTCTCTGTGTCGGCGGGGCAGAATGTGCTAAGGGGCGGTCTCAGGTAAGCGACCGAGCACGCCTGGGCGGCAGCACTGCATGGTGCGGTGGCACTGGGCGCGGTTTGTGCTCGGTGGTCCACTGCTGCTCTGGGCTTGGGCAAGGGACAGGGGGTGGCGGTGAGCTCCTGGCTACCTCCTAGACATGGCAAGGGAAGAGGGAATGGTCTGCTGCAGCGGGGCAAGGGTTGGCCGGCGAGGCATGGCTCGGCATGGCATGGCCTGGGGACTAGGGACAAGGGAGAGGGGTGTTAGGGGTTTGGTTAGATCAAGAGGGGACAGAAGAGATAAATGAAGGTCATTTGGGGGCAAAACCCTATAGTAAACAGTGAGCTAGGATTAGAGTAGAGATTATGCATGTCAAGTGTTTGATTAAATGGCCGCATGAAAGAAAGTTTTGACTTTTGGTTTCAAAAATTTTGAGTGATCTCCACTAGTGATAGGTAGTCTCTGGTTGCAAGGGTTTTGAAAGTGGAGCTCAAATAGATGCTTTTTGAATTAGGGGTGATCTATGCATATGCATTAGATTCAATTTTAAACTGTCATTTAAAATAGTTAACAGAATGTTTTTAGCAGATCCAAAGGTGAGCCTTGGTACCTCATTATGTGTACTAGCAAGGGGTGCAAAGATCAAGAATTGTTTCTGTAAAGTTTTGAGTACTAGGAATAGCCAAAGTAGACATGGGAGTGAAATTTGCCAAAATGACCATTCCTCCTTTTTAATTATTTTTTATTTGATTTTCTTTAGGAAAAGTTTGGGAATGATGTAGATGATGTTTAAATCACCTAAGAAACATTTTACAAGCATTGTATCACACAATCATGGCAATTCAAAACAACTCCTATTTTAAATGCACACACATATGAATGCTTTCATTTTAAATTTGAAAAAGTTTTTGTTAACCCTATTTTTGGATGATTTGATCTTGATAACCTTGGATTAAAGTTTTGGGATGTTATAGTAGTCCCCGAGTTTCGTTTTCTTGTTCATCCAATCTTTTGGCTCGGATGGTGTCTACCTTGATTCGGTTTTATGACTTACGAGTCCGAGTTTCAAAAATTGTCTTAACAATACTTGGAAACTTTAGGATTAGCTCAAAATAATTCATCAAAATAAATCGAAAGTAAACATAAGGTTAGTACAGAAAACAAACATCGGCTCGATTAAGTTCTTTTCCTTAGTCATTTTTCATGTGCTACACAATTCCAAACTTGTTCTCTTGCTTGCCATGAAGCCAAATCTTGTTGGACCGCAGCAAGTCGAAGAGTTGGGTTCTTGGTGCTCACACACTACTAACCCGGCTTAAGTAGAAAAACTTACGCCAGCCGACATATAAATAATAAATACAGAAGACAATAAACATTATTAAGGTAGTCCCCGAGTTACTGCTCGAGGTGCCAACATTTCATTGATAAGCTCATTGCCGGCATACATACCGACATATGATAGACTCGGATACATACACTTCTCTGCTAAGTGTAGAAAGGACGAAGAAGAGCTACATTCCATGGACGCTTAGATTCCTCGCCGGACCTGTCCGCCTTGTTCTTTTCCTGTGGTTTTGCATCGATAAGATAATAAGAATCATTGTGCAATGCTTTGCTCACAACGAATGGCCCTTCCCATGGGAGGGATAACTTATGCATGCCACCAGTACGTTGTACCAACTGGAGTACCAGATCACCTTCCCGGAAGACTCGGGGGTTTACTTTCCGGCTATGATAGCGTCGGAGATTTTGCTGATATATGGCGTATCTGGATAATGCCAATTCTCTCGCTTCTTCCAGCAGATCAACATCATTTTGCCGGGCTTCTTGCACTTCGGCTTCTGTGTATTGGGTGACCCTAGGCGAGTCATGCTCTATGTCGGCTGGTAATACAGCTTCTGCCCCATATACCAGAATGAATGGCGTATAGCCTGCTGATAGATTCGGAGTTGTTCTTAAACTCCACAATACCGCTGGTAGTTCTTCTATCCAGCACCCCGCTGATCTTTGCAGCGGCTCAATGAGTCGGGGTTTTATCCCGGATAATACTAATCCATTGGATCTTTCCACTTGTCCGTTCGATGCGGGGTGGGCTACCGAGGCAACGTCTAGACAGATCTTCTTATCTCGGCAGAATTGTGCAAATGCTCCTTCAGCAAAATTTGTGCCATTATCAGTTATGATACTGTGAGGATAACCGTATCTCAAGATGATGTCTTTGAGAAATGTCACGGCCGTAGCTCCATCACATTTTCTTATTGGCTTTACTTCAATCCACTTTATAAATTTATCCACCATGACCAAAATGTGAGTCATATTTCCCCTTGCTGGTTTGAACAGGCCAACCATGTCCAAACACCATACGGCAAATGGCCAAGTGATTGGTATGGTCTTGAGTTCCGACATTGGCATATGTGTCTTGGTAGCATATCTCTGACAACCATTGCATTTTCTTAAAAAGTCTTCTGCTTGTTCTAAGGCACCTGGCCAGTAGAATCCATGTTGAAAAGCTTTTTCTACCAAGGCTCTAGACGAGGCATGATGCCCACATTCCCCTTGATGTATATCTCGGAGGATGTCGAGCCCTTCTTCTGGGTCAACACATCGCTGGAGGACATTAGTCACACTCCTTTTGTATAGCTCGGAATTGATGATCCTGTATGCCTTTGCTCTCCTTTGAGTTTGCCTGGATAACACCTCCTCAGCGGGTAAAGTTCCATCTTTCAGGAATTGAAATATAGGTAGTGCCCAAGCTGGTATTGCTCGTACAGGGAACATATCCTCATCAATTTCCATCGGATCCACCAGCATAACCTCAACCGGATCACGTTGAGCAGTCCCCGGGTCCTGCGAAGCAGTCCCCGGGTTCACTGAGGCAGTCCCCGGGTTTCGCGTACCACCTCCCGTGTCAATGTCCATGGGCACAGCTCCAGACTCCGGATCCTCCGGGACATAAATTGAGTCGGTTTCTGGGGACGGTCTGATAGATAGTTTTCTAAGGTGTTCTAATGCTACACCCAGTGGAATTGCTTGTCGGGTTGATCCGAGCTTCGACAATACGTCGGCAGCCTCATTTTCCACGCGGGGCACATGCCGAAATTCGCATCCCTCAAAATAACTAGATATCTTCTGCACATGGAATCTGTATAATGCCATGTTTGGATCAAGAGCGTCCCACAGCCCCGACACTTGCTGAACTACGAAATCCGAGTCGCCAAAGCATTGGATCCGACGTATCCCAATTTCTTTTGCCACTTTGAGCCCATGCACAAGTGCTTCATATTCAGCGACATTGTTTGACGCTGCGAAATGGATCTGTAGCACATACTTCAACTGGTCATTCTTTGGCGAGGTAAGCACAACTCCGGCGGCTAACCCGGTTTTTGTTTTTGACCCGTCAAACTGCATTCTCCAATAGTTCAGATCTGGTAGCGGTGGTTCATATTGCACCTCGGCCCAGTCCACAAAAAAGTCGGCCACAGCCTGAGACTTGATTGCTTCTCTTCTGTCATATTGTGGCGCATAAGGAGCTAGCTCAATTGCCCATTTCGCAATCCTGCCACTTGCATCCTTGTTACTCATTATCTCGGATATGGGAGCTTCACATATTACTTTGATAGGGTGCTCCTCAAAATAATGCTTTAGCTTCTTTGCTGACATGTACACACCATACGCCACTTTCTGATAGTGCAGATAATTTTGCTTTGAGGCTGATAATACCTAGCTCAGATAATACACTGGCCTTTGCACTGGCTTACCCTCTTCGTCGTGCTCCACCACAATTACTGCACTTACAACTCGGTTGGTTGCGGCTATATAGAGCAACATTGGCTCCTTTGATAGTGGAGAGGCTAACACTGGTGCAGTGGCTAACATTTTCTTTAATTGGATAAAGGCTTCATTGGCCTGCGGCGTCCAAATGAACTTGTCCGACTTTTTCATGAGTTGATAGAGAGGCAATGCCTTTTCTCCCAACCGACATACAAACCGACTTAACGATGCCAGGCAACCAGTGAACTTCTGGACATCATTAAGACACTTCGGCAGTTCCATTCGCTCTATGGCTCGGATTTTGGTTGGATTGACTTCGATACCTCGGCTGGAGACAAGAAATCCGAGTAATTTTCCAGCCGGGACACTGAAGGTACATTTTTCTGGGTTAAGCTTCATCCGGAATCGTCTTAGGTTCGCGAATGCTGCCTGATATCGTCAAGGAATGTCTTGCTTTCCTTGGTCTTGATAACCACATCATCCACATACACCTACACATTTTGACCAATTTGGTCGTGCAAACATTTTTGCATACATCTTTGGTACGTTACCCCTGCATTACGTAAACCAAATGGCATGGTGCGATAGCAATAAGCCCCATATGGGGTGATAAATGCAGTTTTTATTTGATCATCCGGATTCAGAGGTATCTGGTGGAAACCAGAATATGCATCAATGAATGACAACAGTTCACACCCAGTAGTTGAATCTATGACCTGATCTATCCTTGGTAGTGGAAATGGATCTTTTGGACACGCCTTATTCAGGTTCGTGTAATCGATACACATACGCCAAACTACTGCCACATTCGGATCATCCTTCTTCTTCTCCACCAACACCAGATTAGATAGCCAATCCGGGTAAACTACTTCCATGATAAATCATGCTGCTAGTAACCGAGCTATCTCATCTCCAATGACTTTTCTCCTATCTTCAGCAAAGCGGCAGAGAGGTTGCTTCACTGTCCTTGCTCCGGGTTTCACATTCAAAGAGTGCTCGACCAACTCCCTCGGAACACCTTGCAAGTCCTATGTGCACCAAGAAAAAATATCCCGATTCTCACGGAGGAAGTTGACGAGCTCGCTTTCCTATTTGTCATTTAACCCGGCACCAATTGTTATGGTGCGCTATGGGAACATGTCATCAACAGGCACTTTCTTGGTATCCTTTGTGGCTTGGAATGAGACACTACCATGCGGATTACTCAACGCCGGCATATATTGCTGCGCGGACTGAGCCAACGCTGCCACCTCATGTATCTTCCTTTTATCTTGCGCAATCACGAGTGACTCGGCCAGGTTAGACCCGGCTGACACGCACTCAATGGAACACCGGAAATCTCTAGCTATGGTAATCACTCCATTTGGCCCGGGCAGCTTCATCTTCAGATAACTGATGTGGCAGCTTGCCATGAACTTGTTCAGTGCTAGTCTTCCGAGTAACGCGTGGTACGCACTTTCTAAGTTCACAACTTCAAACTCCAAATTCTCAGTTCGGCAATTATCTCTCGTGCCGAACAATACGTCAACCTAGACCTTGCCTATGGGCTCACAAGAAATGCCTGGCACAATGCCATGGAAAGTTGTCCTTGTAGCTTGGAGCATGTTCTCCGAGATACCCAACTTGCACATTGCATCCGCATACATGATGTTAATGCTACTGCCATTGTCAATTAGTACCTTTGAGAATCTCACATTGATGTTAGGCCCAATGAATGTCGGATCTAGCACTAGCGCATACGAACCAGGACTTGGCATAAGCTTGGGATGATATTTGATGCTCCAGGTAATTTCCTGGTCCGACCAAGGCATATACCTCATCACTGCTGGCATTACCGCATTCACCTCCATGTGTCGGCGCTACAAGCTCTTTCTATCTGTTTCCTTAGTGGTAAACACACAGTAACTCTGATGATGCTCCCTGTACTCATTCCTCCCCTCATTTCCGGGGTACCTCTGATCCAGTTGATGCTGGTCTTCCACTTGATGCACTGCATCCCTTCTCTCATGGTTGTCATACCTCAGCGGAGGGGGAGGCAACATTAATTGTTGCGTGTTCGCTCCGGAGAGCAATTGCTGCCGGGGTAAATCCTGTCGAGGTTGATCATTCCGAGGTGCCTGAGCATTCCCCAAACCACCTTGTTCTATCTTACGCATCCACTCACACTGCCTTGTTGTATGACCTGCTGGGTTACTAGGATTTGGCGTCTGAAATTTACACGGTTGATCCAGCATTGACTCGTAACTATACCTCGGACGGTCCTTCTTTTCTTGCCACTGTTTCTTCTGCTCTGGAGTCCAAGTTTTCTTGCCATAGTTTCTCGGTGTGCATTGTTGCCCTCTAATTTTCTGACGTTGATTGCCCCCTGCTCCGGGTTGATCTTGATTCACCACAGCAACTTGTTGCGAACTATACCGGTAATCCGGTATGTCATCTCTTCTTTTACCCCGGTAGTCATTCCTCCGGGATGACCGGCTCCATCTCTCTAGTAGCACTCCTCATTTGACTCGTTTGACACGAGCCTGGGCTGAGTTGGATCACCCAACACATACGAATCAGCAATCCGGATTGTCTCTGCCAACGTAGTTGGCATATCCCTTTGCAATCTTTGCCACAACATGCTTGCATATCTGCATCCTTGTGCAAACCATGCTATGGCCTGTGACTCAATCACCCCCTCACATGAGTTTCGCATGGTACACCACCGGGTCAAGAACTCCCGGTCCGTCTCGTTCGGTCTCTGCTTGCACATTGCTAGGGTCTGTGGCCTATTCGGCTTCTGATACGTACTTGAGAAATTGCTGATAAACATTTCCTCAAAATCAATCCAGCAGTTAATACTTTTGGGCGGCAAATTGTTTAGCCATACCCTCGCTGGCCCCTCCAACATCTGGGGTACGTATCTCACAGCCCATCTCAAGTTTCCTGTAGCAATTTTCACCGCTGTACCATAGTTAATCAACAGATCCTCCGGCTTTGTGCTGCCGTCGTATGTCTTAGTGCCTCTAGGTAGATGGAAGTTAGGTACCAGAGGCTCCTTCATGATCCGGGGTCCAAAACACGCAGGACCCGGGGGACCTTGACATTCAATCTGTTCCGACCTATACAGCCGATCCAGTTTTAATCTGGCATCGTCAGGCATCAAATCCCTGCTTCCCAATCTTGACCCTCACATGATAGTCCGGCCTTGGGTATCCTGCGCTCACCATTTCCAAATCACCATCGTTATATCCGTCTTGCTCTCGTGGAGCACCTCTCTGTTGCATACCTCGGCCGGCACTTTGCTCTTGCCTCGGTATATTCCACTGCTGCAGTTGTCCCGCTCCTGCTGAGTCGTGCTGTCCGGCATTGCCATTTATAACATTACCTTGACCGGCATTACCTTGACCGGCATTGCCTTGGTCGCGGAATTACCATGAGGGGACGATGCAGCTCCAGCAGATTTCTCCGGGTTACCCACCGCCGAGTGAAGGATCTTGGAGGCCCCAGCTCTCTCCGGGTTAGCTCTGAGAAATTCCTCATTTTGCCTGTTCGCGATCCGTACCAACTCATTGACCCTATCTTGCTGTCTCTGACGGGCTTCACCCGTTAGACCCTCTAACTCGGACGCAGCTGCATCTGCTCCTCTGAGGTTTTTCACCGGGGTACTATACTTCGGCAGCCCCACGGATAAACAGTTCTCTGACTCCTCAATCCTAGTATCACCCTCTTTGTTCATTTCACTCATGATATTTCTCCCCTTTACTTTTATAGCATCTACTTTGTTCGCCTTTGCGTACTCACGCAGTGTCATGTTCACTGACCGCTGAGCCGCGGCTATTTTTTTCGCACCCTCTAGTATTTTTTGCCTAGTTTCCTCTAACTCGGCCTGTGCCTGAGCCGGATCTACCACTGCTGCTACTGGGTTCGCCAAGCTATCCATCGCTTGCTGCAACACATTCTCTGGCCTCACTAGTGGAGGACCTCTACTTTTCCTTGGTCCCTTGCTTGCGCCAGCGCCTGGTGCGGTCATCATCACCTTAGCACGGTCCGAGGAGCGAGTGATACGCGCCCCGTGAACCACGTTAAGGGGTGGCTCGCCTCCTTCGACGATGTGTCGTGGATGAACGCACGACACATCAACAACAATGTAGACCTTGTGCGTGCCGAGCTTGACGAAGAGGCTGTTGCGGGGAAGAGGACGCTTGACGAAGCAGCCAGCGTTGTCGCTGACAAAGTCCAGCACTCCAAAGCGCTAAACGAGCCCGGAAACGATGCGTTCGGCGGTGCCGATGAGGTTTCCCCCCGGATCTTCACCCCTGCTAGCGCCGCTAGGGGCACCAACTGTCGTGGTGGTGGCACGGCAGATGCCATGGATAGGCTAAAGGTGGGGACTAAATGCACTAGGGGAATCCAGGGAGGGATAGTGTGGTGATTCCACACGCAATAGCTTTGTATTTTTCTCACTCACACAGATTACAAGTGCTCCTTGAGCTGTATTGGAGAGAGGAGTAAGAAGGAACTCTCTTACTCTCCCCACTAGCTAGCTCTTAGTAACTTGCTAGTAGAACATAACCTCTAAAAACCAACCCCTTCTACAGAGTCCCTGGCCCTCATTTTATAGGGGTGGCTAGGTCTCCAATTAGGGCATACGTGGAGGCATATTCCATGGAATATGCCTCTTCCCAAAATAGTAAGCCGACCGGGTCACTTTTCCCCCGCGTCATCCATGCAGAGGCTACGTGACCCTCTGCGGCGCCTGCGTCATCCGACATAGGCATCGTCACCTTTGTCGGCCACACCTCGGTGGTCCTGCCTTTGTCCGCTTCGCTCATGCTCTGCGTATAGTGGTCACCTTTGACCAGCGAGATACCTGCCTTCTCCTACAAGCTTGATATAACCCGGATCGTACATAGTTGATCCGGCCGCACCTGTTCCTACATACAAGTTAGATATATCTCACCGACTTACGATATAAGTCGGCTGAGACCCAGTTAGGTGAACATCCCCTGGTCCAGGTTACCCCGAGATTCGGCCTGCCTTGCGGTGACTCGGCCAGCTTCTGCTTTGACCTTGTCGTACCTCGGCTAACTCGGCCTTTATACCCCGGCATGACCCTACCCGGGGGTATCCCCCCCAACACAAATCTTGTATTGCAAGTTGTTAACGCTTTTACAGAACATATTAAAGCTCCAAAGGAGGGTCCAGTCTAGTATGATCCACCACCTGAACGAGAGAATAAAAGATAAGATAAAGCAACACTTGCCTCCGTAAAACCAATATATGAAGTGCATTTCCCTAACACTGCACAAAAGCATATTTTTGAATATGAATAGGTCAAAGCAGCACAGGAAAAGAGGGAAGATGAAAGCGTGCCAGAAATCAAGGAACATCTGAAGGAAAACAAAGATGAAGAGGTAACCAAGGAAGCAATTATGGCTATGTATTCACATTGTAACATAGTTGAACTTGATCTAGAGACTTCCATATTGGTTGAAGGTAAAACAAAGGTAAAAGATGTGGGTAAGTCTATTCTTCCCTACATATTCAAAGAAACCTCTCATTATGGTTTATGTGATCTTGGCACCAAAGTTAATGTTATATCTTATGATTTCTACATAGAAATAAAAGAAGAAATAGAACCGGATACAATTGAGAATACTGATATAACAATTATGTTAGCCAATAAAAATATTTGAATTCCAATGGGAGTAGTTGACAATGCAACTGTCACAATTGGCAACAAAAAATTTCCTATCGATTTTGCAAGATGTTGATATGCCAGTTGACACTTTTTGCCCTATTATATTTGGAAGAACCTTTTTGGGTGATATAGGTGCCTATGTCAACCCTAAGAAGGAGATTGTGACTCTTAAGCTTGGGGGAACGGAAAATAAATTCCATTTTTTGAAATTTAAAGATAAGCCTCCACAAGCACAAGAAGAAGAGGAAGAGAGAACCATTGAGGAAATGGCAGCTCTTTTCTTTGGTAATGGAGAAGAAGAAATAAATGAAGATCCAAATTATGAAGAAATAGTTATGGAGGACAAGTACTTAGAAGAACTAGAAGATGAATTTGATTCACTTCCTATTTTGGGACCTCCAACTGATTAGGCTTTTGAAGAGCCAGAAAAGAGAGGGGACAAGGAACTACCACCTCCAGAGTTGAAGACTACCAGATAATCTCAAATATAGGTTTTTAGATACCAATAAATTTCATGTTCTTATTAGTGCTAAAATTTCAAGAGAAGAAGAAGAAGAACTCATGAGGATACTTAAGGAGCATTGCCAAGCCTTTGGGTACTCAATGGATGACTTGAAGGGTATTAGTCCCATCATAGCCGTCCATCGAATATTTATGGAAGAAGTTGCTAAACCAGTTGCAGAATTTAATAGAAGATTGAAGCCTAAAATGAAAGAGGTGGTAAGAAAAGAAATTGTACGCCTACTGGACGCAGGTATTAATTTATCCTATTAAAGAGAGTGATTGGGTAAGTCCAGTTCATTGTGTTCCTAAGAAAGGCGGTTTTACTTTTGTTCCTAATGAAAACAATGAACTAATACCCACTAGAACAGTTGTTGGGCACAGGATGTGAATAGATTTCAGGAAATTGAATAAAGAAACCAGGAAAGATCACTATCTATTACCATTCATAGATCAAACTTTAGAAAGGTTAACAAACCATACTCATTTTTGTTACTTGGATGGATATTATGGTTTCTCTCAAATAGCTGTTCATCCGGATGACCAACTTAAAACAACTTTCAAAAGTCCTTATGGTTTACATGCTTACTGACATATGCCTTTTGGTCTATGTAATGCCCTAGCTACTTTTCAACGATGTATGACTGCTATTTTTGCTGATTTCATAGAACTTATAATGGAAGTATTTATGGATGACTTTTCTGTCTATGGAACTTCATTTAGAAGTTGCTTGGATAATATCAAGAAAGTTTTGCAACGTTGTGAAGAAACTAATTTTGTTCTAAACTGGGAGAAGTGCCACTTTATGGTCAAAGAAGTTATAGTCCTTGGACACAAAGTATCAGGTAAGCGAATAGAAGTGGATAGAGCTAAGGTTGAAGCAATAGAGAGAATGCCACCACCTAGGTATATTAAAGGTATAAGAAGTTTTCTTGGTCATGTGGGTTTTTACAGAAGGTTCATTAGAAATTTTTTAGGGATATCTAAACCTTTGACTAACCTCTTGCAAAAGGGAATGAGATTCAATTTTGATGATAAGTGTCTTGAAGCTTTTGATAAACTTAAAAATGCTCTAACTCATGCTCCCACCATAAAACCACCTATCTGGGATACAACCTTTGACTTAATATGTGAAGCTAGCGATGATGTTGTAGGAGTAACTCTTGGACAAAATATTGGTCGAAGATTTAATATTATACATCATGCTAGTAGAACTCTCAATGGTGCCCAAAAGAATTACCCTAAGGAAGAAAAGGAACTGTTTGCTGTATTTTTTCTCTTGTGATAAATTTCGTTCTTATATAGTCAATGCAAAGGTGAGAGTTCATACGGATCGTGATGGCTTAAAAGAACTCCTTGAGTGGAAAGAACATAATCCAAGACTGATCCGTTGGATTCCTTCACTTCAAGAATTTGAGTTGCAAATTATGCAGAGGCAAGAAATTAAGATGTTAGATGCAGTGTCCATGCTTTCCCAGGAAGATACTAATCTTATTGAGAGGAACGTTAGTCCTGGTGATTTTCATTTACGAGAATTATTTGATGAACTAAAGTCAATTCCTCAAAGAGAGAAGGAGTCCTTGCTGTGGGAGGAACTTTTCATCCCCGATTAAGTAAGTGGTAAGTGCAAGGTAGGTGTTCTTACCCCAATAAGTGATTCATTTTCACAATTTTTACTCTTGTAATTTCTATTTTCAAATTCCTTGTGTTTTTCTAAAGTTTTAGAGGGGTTTTACCAACTATATGGGTGGAGCTATACGACCGGAGCGGGAGCTCCCACCGTATAGTTGGTCGTTAAAGTCTCTGTATCATCTTTGTGAAATTATTTTCGATATCTGAGCCTATACGGTCACAACTATATGACTAGAGCAAAAATTCCGGTCGTATAGTTGGTCGTTAAACTCTCAGATGTTTTTGCTTTTTGGTGCTGATATCTATACGGTCGCAACTATACAACCGGAACAAAAATTCCGACTGTATAGTTGGTCGTTAAACTCCTAGGCACTTTTGATTTTTGGTGTTTGAAACTATACGGTCGCAACTATACGACCAGAGCAAAAATTCGGCCGTATAGTTGGTCGTTAAACTCTCAGACACTTTTCGTTCGATCTTTCTTTTATTAAAAAAACGTTATTGTTGGTTCTGAGTCGTGATTTAATCGACCTGGACTCGAGATATTTGGAAACATCTGCCCGGAACCAACTATACGGCCGGACCTATACGAACCGCACCCGTATAGTTGGTCGTTACGCAGCAGGTTACTTCCAAATTCGTGATTTCTTTTTCTATTCCATTTGGATTCTTTTCTTTGACGACAATTTGGTGTTTCTCGCGAGTTTTACCGACCTCAAACCCCTCTTATATACTGCCATTGTCTATCTCTCTAATCGCAAACTACAAAAACCAATCTACCTCTTATTTCATGAGAGGGATCTCAACCAAGGGATAGAAGTCAAGAAGAAGGGCTCCCATGGAGATCAGGAGCAACCGCGACCAAGGCAAGGAGATCGGGACCATCCCTATAGAGTTCCTAGACACCGACCATGGATGTCGGAAGAGGGACTTGAAGGCCCTGGAGCTGAAAATTGAGGAATTGGACAAGGAGAAGCCAGGGACACCCAAACACCTTCGATTGCTGTGACTTTATCTTGATAAACTTGATGAAGATATCAAGCGGACAACCGAAGCGGGTTTCGCCATGAGTCTTAAAGCGCTACAAACACTCCAAGACAACAATGAGTTCATTAAGGAACAAGTGAAATTGTTGGTGACATGGGTATACCCTACAGGTACTCGAGTCTTGTATATGCGGTCCAGATATGGTGGAAGCCCACGGCGTTGCCACGGCCCAATGAATACTTCGAGTGGCCTACGGACTACCGATAACTTGCGAAACAAGAAGAAGTCTAAAGATAGAAAGTTTGAAGGGCAAACCCTAAACTGTAACCGACTCAACCTGCTACCTGAGACCTGGCCTATCTATAAAGGCTAGGAGGGGGCGGCGAGGAACACACACGCAACCTAGTTTTCACAACCCTTGCTAGATTGCATCTGCGCACCATTATAGTCTTCGACTCCTTCGTTAATTCCAAGAGCAGACAAGCAGGAGTAGGGACCTCTATGAGGCCCAAACCTGGGTAAACCTTGCATCCCTGTGTTCTTGTTTGCGAGCCGATTGATGCTTCCAGCGCTCCCTCCTTCTCCAAAAACCAAGTCCATAACAATGGGCATTGATGAGTTAAACCCTCGTCAATTGGCGCCGTCTGTGGGAATTGGGAGTGCTGATGTTGCGGCTTCTTCGGCCTCATCAACCGTGATCTACAACTCCACAACAGCGGAGATTCGCCAACTCTTCGGCGCGTTTGACTTCACCGTCCACACGCCGGCCACTCGCCCGGCTTTCGAGTCCGTGGGTGACGGAATCAGCCTGGCAATAGGGAGCTTCCGCTTCCAAGTTGGTCAGATGGGCACGCTTCGCATGCCTGACCAGCCGACGACATCCGCGATTGCTCCAGCATCGTGGTTCCCGCCACCAATCGACACCCTTAGCGAGCTGAACACCTCAGCAACAGCTGAGAGCACGGACAGCGACAACAGTCGCGAATCCGATCTGGGTGGCTTAGCAACGGAAGATGGAGTCTACGGCTCCGGATCCGAGAGCTGCAGGAGCAACAGCTTCCCCAACCACTTCATGTGCGCCGTAATTAACACTGGCGACTCTATCGCTAATCGTGAAAACGGTGGCAATGGATCTGGCACCGATCCGCCTAACAGTGGCATCCCTAATGGCGGACCTCCCAATAGCGGCCCCACTAACAGTGGCAACAACGCGCCCATCAACAATGGAGGGGCAGTCGAACCCCCAACCATGGTGAACAAGCACACTGGTGAACGTGTCGTGATCAAACTCAATGATCTTGAGTGGGCTCGCTACCGAGATGCCCTGCGAGGCAATCCTCTGCCCCCAGGCACACCGCAAGAACTGCTGATGGGCTATCACTGGCTGCTGAAGGAAGAGTACAGATGCCAACTACAAACAATCGTGCAACTCAAAGCGTGTAAAAAGGCGGCAGACGAGCCAAGCCTTCGAAGGGCCGGGCTCTCCTCCCACGGAGGATCCTCCTCCAAAGGGAACGAATACGTGGCCAACAAGAGACGATCTAGAATGGCCCACCTCACCGAGTAGGAGCACATAGAAGCTGCAAAAGTCCTCGACTTTAGCTCTATGACAGTCGACACTCGGGGCAACGTGGTCCCGAAGACGCCGCAAGCAGCGGTGACAGCGGCCACCGTGTACCTACTCAACAACCGAGCTACGATGCACCGATCTACGATCGCAGGCTTGGGACTAATCGAGGCTGCTCTCGACAAAGAGCCAACGCCGGAGCCGAAGAAAAACAAGGCTCTAGCAAAACGCTATTCCTCACCCTCGTCCAGCAACGACAGTCACGATCTGTCTCGATGTCACCGCTCATGGCGACACGGCCACGACTACGACGCACGTGATGACATCATGCAACGCAAGATCGACAAGTCAAGGGCGCGACATGACCGATCGACTAACTCAGAGGATGAAGACGTGGAGCTCCGTGGCACCAGATGCTTCAGCAGGGCCATCAAACAAAAGTGAATGCCCAAGGGATTCAAGCTCCCATTGGAGAACCCAAAGTTTGACGGCCTACAGGACCCAAAAATCTGGTTGGAAGACCACATCTCCTCCGTCAGGCTTCATGGTGGAAGTCGAAGCACTGCCATGCAATGGCTACAGCTACAGCTACAGGGCGCCGCCCGAGCTTGGCTCAATAACCTCCCGCGCGGATCCATTCGTAGCTGGGATGAGCTGGTCTACAGCTTTGTGCGCAACTTCAAGGGCACCTACAAAAGGCCCGCGTCAATCGAAGAGCTAAGATGCTGCCAGCAAAGGTCGGGTGAGTCATTATGCACGTACATCCAGAGGTGGTCCATCATCAAGAACTCCGCAGAAATTATCTCGGAGGACCAGGCGATTGATGCATTCAACGGCGGCGTTTGCCGCATAGAGCTCAGGGAGGAGCTGGGCCGTTCGAAGCCCAAAACCATTGACCACCTGATGGAAATCGCGAATCGGTGGGCAGATGGAGAAGATTTGGTGAAAAATTGCATTCACTCCGACGACAAAGCAGAGCTCGAGCGTAGACGCGATCGCTGTAGCAAACGTCGAATGCGCATCTATGATGACCGCGGCGACGTCAACATGGTCGCAGCCGGCTACGCCAACAGACATGACGACAATCGCAACAGCGGCTATCGCAGCGGTGGACACCACGACTCCGGAAAAACCACGCAAGTATGGCAACACTGCACTCGCGAAGAGGCACCCGCGACAACTATCGAGGACAAACTGTCTGTAACGTGCAACGTGCACTTCTACATCGACAAGCACGACGGCAAGAAGAAATCCAGCCACCTTCTCAAGGACTGTCGCGAGTTCCTCAAGCTCCACGAGGGTTTGGCGCGGATGAATCGTGATGCCGCCAACAGAGGCTACGGAGTCGCCCCAGGCGCTGTAGCACATGGAGCTCCCCCTCCACCACCTGGAGGGCCACAACCCGCGGCCGCACCGATCCATGATCAAGGCGGTGAGCCATACCCATGGGTTGTGGGGAACATGACGATCCAAAAGGGACGCCCCTCGAATCGGGTGCAGAAGGCCATCACTCGCCAAGTCAGCTTGGCGACAAACTCACCACCATCCACCACTGAGTACCTCAGTGGAAGCGACTCCTGCATCACCTTCGACAAGCGCGACCACTCACGTCAAGTACCCCACCCAGGCCATTGTCCCCTCGTACTCGAGGCACATATTGGAGCCTTCGACATGAGTCACGTCTTCATGGATGGTGGAAGCGGCATTAACCTTATGTTAGCTTCGACCTGCCTAGATGTCTCGGACACGACATTCCACGGCATCGTCCCAGGCAAGGGCATATATCCCCTAGGTAAAATAAACCTCGACGTCATCTTTGGCACGCCGAAAAACTTTCGACGTGAACACATCGACTTCGAAGTCGTCGACTGGCCCTCACAGTACCACTGCATCCTTGGACGCATCGAGTTCGCCAGGTTCGTGGTAGTACCACACTATGCATACCTGCAGATGAAAATGCTAGGCCCCAACGGCTTCATCACAATCAACGTAAGCTTCGAGAGGTCCGACAGTTGTGACAGGGAATTCAACAGAATTTCCTAGTCCTTAGGCATGCAAGAACTCGCAAGATTGAAGGAGTCGACAAACAACAGTCTGCTGCCCCTGAGCTGGCCAACTTCACCTAATCTGTCCTTCGACTCGTCGGTGCACACGAACAAAGTTCAGGTCCACCCATCTGACCCGGCCAAAACGTCCCTCATCTCCAACAACTTGAGTCCCACATAGGAACTCGTGCTCATCGAATTCCTCCGTGAGCACTGGGAAATCTTCGCCTGGTGTCCAGCGGACATGCCAGGAGTTCCTAGGGAATTCGCCGAGCACACACTCTATGTCAACCCAGACGCAAGGCTAGTCAAACAAACAATTTGGTGACTGTCTGAGCCAAGAGCAAAAGCGGTCGGAATGCAGATCAACAGACTCCTCGACGCGAAATTCATACGCGAGATCAAGGAAAGCACTTGGCTCGCCAATACGGTGCTAGTACCAAAAAAGGACACGGATATCCTACGGATGTACGTGGATTTTACCTCTCTGAATAAGCACTACCGAAAGGATCACTTCCCACTACCACGAATCGACCAAATCATCGACTCCATCACGGGATATGAGCGCCTCTACTTCCTCGATGCCTACTCAGGCTACAATCAGATTCAAATGAAGGAGGAAGATCAAGAGAAACCGGCGTTTACAATGCCTTTCGGTGTGTTCTGCTACAACACAATGCCCTTCGGGCTATAAAATCGCCAGAGCAACCTATCAGCGGTGCATGTAGGCTTGCCTCAAGGACCAACTTGGTCGCAATATCTAAGTCTATGTTGACGACATCGTAATCAAGACCAAAGAGGAAGCCTCGCTCATCGACGATTTACGCGAAACCTTCGCCAACCTCGACCGCTACCGGATCAAGCTCAATCCGGACAAATGCGCCTTCAGCGTACCATCTGGGCAACTACTCGGGTATCTCATCTCCGCGAGAGGTATCAAGGCGAACCCAAATAAAATAAAAGCCTTACTGGCCATGGAGAAGCCGAAGAACGTAAGAGGTGTCCAGCAGCTGGCTGGGCGAATTGTGGCGCTCAGTCGATTCATCCGTCGAATGGGCGAAAAGGCACTGCCCTTCTACCAACTTCTCCGCAAAGCTGACAAGTTCGAGTGGACCAATGAGGCACAGGAAGCATTCGAGGACCTCAAGCGTCTACTGTCTACCTCACCAGTACTGGTGACCCCACGCGAAAGGGAACCACTGTTGCTATACATCTCCGCCACCAACCAGGTGGTTAGCATGGTACTCGTGGAGGAACGAGCCAAGGAAAACAAGGTCCACGGGGTACAGTGCCCAGTCTACTATCTCAGCGAGGTGCTCACGCAAACAAAACAGCGGTACCCGCACTACCAAAAGTTGGCATATGGCGTCCTCATGACAGCCAGGTGACTGCGCCACTACTTCCAGGAGCACCTAATCGTGGTGGTCAACGACGCCCCTCTTGGACATATACTCAACAACCCCGACGCCACTGGACGAGTCGCGCTTTGGGGAATCGAGATGTCTTCATGAGACATTACATATGAAAAGCGCGACGCAATCAAGTCGTATGTTCTCCCTGACTTCCTCGTGCACTGGATGGAGAATCAGCTCCCTGAAAAACTAGATATGTCTTATCTCTGGACAATGCACTTTGACGGATCCAAGCGAAAGGACGGAGCTAGCGCAGGTGCCATACTGACATCGCCTCAGGGAGACAAGCTGAAATACATCCTGCAAATGCAGTTCACCGCCTCCAACAACGAAGCTGAATACGAGGCCCTGTTGCACGGGATGCGGATGGCAAAAGCCTGCGGCGGCAAGAGGCTAATAATATACGGTGACTCCAAACTGGTCGTCAACCAGACAATGCACCAGTGCGACGCACTGAACGACAATATGATCACCTACCGCGACCTCTACGACAGACTCGAAGGGGACTTCGATGGGTGCGAGCTGCGGCACATAGGCCACGAAAGCAATGAAGAGGCAGACACACTCGCCAACATTGGCTCTACCTGCGCCCCCATACCACCTGGGGTATTTCTCGAGCATATCTGCAAATGCTCCATCAAGCCAAAGGCCATAGAGAAGAACAAGCGCAGCAACGGACTCGGGGGCTACGCCGCCCAATGAGCCAATGGCACTCGACAACCTAGAGCTCGACATAGGACTCGAAGGACACATGTCGATCATAATGATCGAACCTTCTTGGACTCAACCATACATCGCATACCTTCTCAGCAAGAGGCTGCCGGACGACTCGACCAATGCGCGGCAAATCGCACGGCGATCCAAGGCATTCGCCGTCATCAACAGTGCACTATACAAGCGCAACATTATAGGGGTACTCCAACAGTGCATCTCCAATGTTGACGGAAGGGCCGTTCTCCTCTACATCCATGAGGGGACCTGCGGGCACCACGCCGGCAGTCGCGCCCTCATCGCCAAAGCTCTACGATCCGGATTCTACTGGCCCACGGCCATGCGCGACGCCAAGGACATCATCCAAATATGCAACGCTAGCCAGCGATTTACGGACAAACCACACGCCCCTGGCGCGGAGCTCCGGCCAATACCATTGGCTTGGCCCTTCGTGCAATGGGGACTCAACATTGTCGGCAAGCTCCCAAAGTCCTCACGAGGAGGCTACGTCTACCTCCTGGTAGCAGTTGACAAATTCACCAAGTGGATAGAGACTGTGCTGGTGACTAACCAATCTGGAGCCAGTGCGGTCAAGTTCTTCGAGTCCATTGTCTATTGCTTCGGGGTGCCACACAACATCATCACGGACAATGGAACAAACTTCACCTCTAAGGAGTTCCAGGGCTTCTGCGAGGACCTAGGAATCAATGTAAGCTATGCTTCCGTAGCTCATCCACAGACCAACGGTCAAGTCGAAAAAGCCAATGGGCTCGTCTGCGGCGGAATCAAGAAGCGACTCCTCAGGCCACTCGAACAAGCCACAGGATGCTGGCCAGACGAGTTGCAATCTGTACTCTGGAGCCTACGCATAACCCCAAACAGTGCAACGGGATATATCCCGTTCTGCATGGTGCATGGTGCTGAAGCGGTGCTACCCGCAGAGGTACGGTACAAGGCACCGCGAGTGGTCACTTACAACAAGCAGGAGTCAACAATTGCACTCGAAGACTACGTCGACCTCCTTGATGAGGCACGGGAAATAGCCTCAGAAAGATCAATGATCTACCAGCAGAACTCAAGAACTACCACAGAAGGCTATGCCCTGTGTCCCGTCAAGGAGACTTGGTGCTGCGACTGAAACAACAAGGGCATCTCAAGCTCGAGTCCCCTTGGGAGGGACCATACATGATTACAGAAGTAATCCCAGGTGGCGCCTATCGCCTCAAAGACTTCGAGACAGGAGTCGCATACTCCAACCCCTGGAACATCGCGCAGCTGTGGCGCTTCTACCCTTAGTCGTTTTTTATTTCTTTCATCACAAATAAGGCTATTCAGCCAAGGCTACTTAGCCACACATTGTACCTCGTACTGTTCTACGAATAAATAAAGCTAAGTTCCCTAAACTCTGCGTTTTTCTATTATTTTTCGCCATCTATATACTCGGGGGCTGTGCCACCCTCTACACATCTGTTCTATGAACCAATCATGATATCCTGAGTAGCTGAGGCAGTAATCTAACCCTTGACAAACACCAATCCAGCTACAACGCACCTGACAGGTTGGCAAGGTGCTGAGATAAACACAAGTCAGGCCGACGAAAAGGAATCACATAGTGCAGCGCACTCGCAAAACATACGAGCTAACAAGCTCTTTATATACATCAATGTCAATCAATTATACACAACATATATATATGAACTTTACAACACTGGTACAACTATGTGCAGGGTACAAACTAAACTACTGTTGCAACAAAAGAACGTTTGTCTGCTCCTCGAAGAAGTCGACAATTTCCTCCACTGGGCGATCCACCGCCTAGTAATGAGGAACCATGTTCTAGGTCGAACCTACTGGCGGCACCGGCGGTCTAGCAGCAATCGCTGCAACATCTACATCAGGCCTATGTAGTCGCACCAACGATAAAGCGGCCTTGGCGCCAGCCACCAACTGTTGCCACACACACTCGTGGACTCTACTCAAATCTTGAAACTTAGCAAGAAGAGCCAGTAGGCTCGAGGGAACGACGTCCATCGGAAACATTGTCTGATAGATGTTCCTCAAGCACGATTGTGATTTCTTCAGAAAATGAAGCACTCGCGAGGCACGATCCTGCAGGGTCGCCAGTGCAATGGCACGATCATGATCCACCCAGAAGTACCCACTCGCCTGAAGCTACTCTTGGGTCAGATCATTCATGCGAATGGCGATCATGTCCTTCTCATCTTGCGGATGACGCGCGCTGACAACTATACCAAGCAAAGGCAAAAGTATGAAGACAACGAACTACCGCGAGTGCCTATAAGAAAAGATAAGGAAGCAGAAAGCTAACACTTGAATTGGTCACCCAGCTGCGCCACCTCCCCTAGCAGATATTGCTCTCGGGCAGTGGCCTTCTCCTCCCTCGACTTCCATACATCCGCATTTCCATGGAAGACGTGCAGTTCGCGCTCTAGCTGCTTAACGCGATCACGTAGTCGCGAAAGCAGCGACAGCTCATCCACCCTTGAGCACGACTGTGCTAAGGCATCATCAGTGGATGGCAGATTCCGAGGCTCACTCGAAGGACCACTCGATGTTCCCTATCACAAGCCAAGCAAGAGACAATAATAAGACCAAACAATACATGGACAAAAACTCAAGTGCATTCAAGCATAACAAAGTATCAACAGATACACCCGCCAATGGCATGTTCTAGACAAAAGGGGTCAAGCTACTAACTATTACAAATATGACTACTGAGGAGCAACTGGCTTCTTCGACTTGGACTTTAGTTTCGGGGGCCTCATCGAGTCTATGGCAGTATCAGACGCTACAGACTTCCCACCGACCCCTAATGCCGCAGCCTTCGCCGCCTTCTTGGCTCGCTGCAGCTCCTCAGAGTACTTTGCGACTGTGTTGATGAGCTGTGGCCCGTACTTGCCACAGGCAGTTGCAAAAGGAGCAAAAACTACCTGTTGACCATCCGTGCCGACAGGCATCGCTTTGGAGACCTCCGCAGGATCCACCTCGACTCCATGGGCTTGAACCATCGCGAGTGACATAGAAGCGCCAACCGCACGAAGCGAGTTCTTGAAGCCTGCAGGAATGCCTCTAGCAAGGGACTCCACCAGATCATCTACATTCACAATCAGCCCAGCTTTGGGCGCCAGCTCCTCACGGAGGCGACTGAGTACACCATTGGCCTTGGTCAGCGTCCCCTGGATGGAAGCACTGCAATCTTCAACTGCTGCGATGGCGCCTGCCAAGGCATCATCACGACAGAGCGCCTGGTCGTTGAAGCTCAGACCGCCGGCATCTACACAGAGCAAAGTGTTGGCAAAAAAGGTCAGCACAATAACAAATTCGAAAGAAAGGACATGACGGAAATCCAGACGAAGAAATACCTGAAAGAACCTTGGCAATCGAGAAGAGCTGTTCTTCGAACAACTTCTCCCTAGCAGCGATGGAGGCACACAAATCCTCTTCGTGTTTCCGTGATTCGTTAAGTGTAGCAACTGCCTCATCGCGGCCCTTCACCACCGTGGCGAGCGTCTTTTCGAGGGAAGCGGCGTCGCGAAGAAGCGCGTTATGCTCAGCTGCGAAACAAACAAAGATAGAAAGTCAGTCGAGTATATCACAAGGATGAAGAAGAAGAAGCAAAAATCACTCACTTTAAACCACACGATGGCGATTGTCTAGCATTGCATGCTAGAGACCCATTGCAAGCACTTGCTCCGCCAGGCGAACAGCTTCCTTCACAATAAGCTGCAACAGGGGAAACAACAAAAGGATCAACAAATAACATGGATGATTAATTCGACTGCAAGAAAAAGCAACATCACACATACGTGATCCTCCAGTGACTCCGAAGTCGATTGCCGCGCAGTCGTCCGGACAACCATCTGGTGCTCCACATCGTGTGGAGAACTTGATGAATTCTGCCCGGAGTGGGCCGCCAATGGAGGAGAAGGAGTCCGCTCAGCCACTTCCTTGGCCTTGGAGTCCGTGACTCTAGATTCTTTCAAAAATTAGATGTCGCCAGAAGATAACGACGCCGGTTGACTATGGAACAAAACCAACATCAGGAAAATGCAACTCCAAAAAAGAACAAAGAGAAGAGGTGTATACTTACCAATCAAACTTGTCAAAATCGAAGGTTTGGCCCTCCGACTCCGACGACTCCTTCGGAAGCCGCATCTTCTTGCGGGAAGATGGCGCCACAGCACTCACAGGAACGGCAGGAATCGGCGACTCAGCATCGATAGCTGGGCCTTTCGGAGTCGAAGGAGACGACGCATCTGAATCTTCGCTGCGTGAACGCTTGCGAGTGTCCGGACCGCTGGACTCGGGGGCTTCCTCCTCCTCTTCAAATGGGACAGTTGACTCCGACTCGTCCTCCTCATCTACTTCGCGAGGAATAACCCCCTCAAGAAGAGGGCGCAAACTGGGAGACACCCTCCAATCCTGCATATAGAAAACAAGTCAGCACAAGTCAAAGAAAATAAGCACTCGACAAAATAAAGCTACTTCGTAGCACAATCATACCTCAGGAGGAGGGTTAGCAGCATCAAAAGGGGGCACGACTGGTTCACTAGGGAGTACATCCTTGGCAGTGTACTTGGTCAGCAGCCGCACCCTCTTATCTACTTCACTCGCGGAAATGCCATTGGCAGATACACGGGTGACATCGTCCGCACCAGCCCACTAGAACATAGGGTGGACTCTGGCCTGCAGGGGCTGGACGCGACGGCGCAACAACGTGAGAATGAGGGTGCAGCCTCCCTCTTCTTTACCCATGCGACTCTCGAGGTCGCAGACGCGCTCGTACAGCACATCTGTCTCCTCAGACTCGTCGGGCATCACCACGTTCTTCCAAGAGCGCCTCCTCATGCACGGCGCCACGGGATCGAAAGGCGCGAGTCCGAAGTGGTCTCTGTTGGCCTTCTGGTCACAGATGTAGAACCACTTGTCCCTCCACCCTTGGACGGACGCCATGAGCTTGATGTCAAAGTACGTGATGGAGGAGTCGACATGGATACCGCAACCTCCTACATCGTAGACTATGGAGCCAGACGCCGACTGACGCTTCATCTTGAAGAGACGCTTGAAGAGACCAAAGTGTGGCTCGATTCCGAGCTAGCACTCGCAAAGCGTAATGTAGCAGGCAATATGGAGGATAGAATTGGGGGACAGCTGGTGCAGCTGGAGCCCATAGAAACAAAGGAGGCCCCTGAAGAAAGGATGTAGGGGCATAGAAAGACCACGGATGATGAATGCTAGGAACATCACCCAGAAACAGCAGGAGGACAAGGGGTTACCTCACCACCTGGGACTCGCGAGTCACCGACCGCGGGAGACAGAACTCCGTCTTGGCGTAGGAGACAGAGCTCGGACAACTTGATGATGGACGCGCGCCACGCGCCACTGGTGACGCGAGTGCCCACGCCCTTCTTCTTCTCGGTGACGGTGGTGCTAGTGCCCACAACGGCGGAGCCGCCCTTCTTCTTGGCAGCGGCAGTGGCAGCGACAGACTCAGGGGCAACACCTCCCTTCTTCTTCCCCATCTTGCGATGGCGATGAGAGCGAAGAAAATAACTCAGGAAAACACGGAGTTGGTCCAGCACCGTGAACGGAACGAACTCTCTGAGGCAGAGAGCAGCAGCAATGGAGATGGAGGCACAAAGCAGAGAGGGAGCAGATGAGAAATTACCACAGCGGCGCTGCTACTTAACCCCTGGAAGATGTAATCCAACGGCCAGCAGAAACCCTATCAGACGCGTGGCGCACATCATGATCGACACGTGGAGGACCTGAAGCACGAACCGTCCCCCACTACCCCCATTACGCACGGAAATCAAGGAGGCGTAGTTAAAATAAAATATTACGCATGCCCCGTCAAGTCAGGGTCAGAAAATGGGACCCACCGCTCGTCACGTCCCGTCAAAGCCGCTCACGCGGGCAACTGAGATCATCACATTGTCAGTATTGATGTCATCAAAATATTGAACAGTAGAAGGCTTTGACTACTTTAGTGCTTGCTCGAGTCTTTGACTCCACCAAGCACTCGGGGGCTACTCCCATAGGGAGCGCTGGTCGCGCACCCTAAGATTTTCCTTTTCTGCAGGAATATGGACATTCAGAGCATACCCAACCACTCGAATCCACGATTCGACTATGGACATGGGTTACTCCCATAGGGAGCGCCAGAAATAAATTCGACTAAAACAAGCAAACAAAAGACGACAGCAGTCGCAAAAGTTCTTTAGTCCCTGCCTGAGTCTTCGACTCAACCAGGAACTCGGGGGCTACTCCCATAGGGAGCGCTGGTCGTGCACCCTATGATTATCCGTACATCGTACTGTGTGTCGATAACATCCATACTCGAAGTCTATGGCGACACTGCCTCATATTTTTCCCTACAAAGAGACTGCATCTCCTGGGTCACCCGAATCATCTCTGTGATGACAAAATTTCGGATGTTGCACTTGCAGCGTGAAGATAAGACCTGAATAAGGCCTGGAAATGCATTTGCTGCGCACTACCAGAAATTTATCCGTACCTACAGGTGCGATGAACATGCCTTGACGGACGGACCGAGTGCTCATACCCATATACTGGAATTCGACTCATGTAAGACCTCTGTGGCTTGAGTCGAATTACACCAGCACTTTTCCAAATTCGAGTCCAGGGACTAGAGTTCAAGTAGATTGCGTTGTTTTACCCTAAGGTAGTTAACTGATATCGATACATCGATTAAATCAGGCACGCACATCAACAAATCCCTATGACACAAACAGAGCACTCAAAAAATACTCAGTCATGCACTTGAAAGGCTTCATAAAGTCCCCAGTCGAATTTGCGATTCCACTGGACACTCGGGGGCTACTAACATGGGTATACCCTACAGGTACTCGAGTCTTGTATATGCGGTCCACATATGGTGGAAGCCCACGGCGTTGCCATGGCCCAATGAAGACTTCGAGTGGCCTACGGACTACCGATAACTTGCGAAACAAGAAGAAGTCTAAAGATAGAAAGTTTGAAGGGCAAACCCTAAACTGTAACTGACTCGACCTGCTACCTGAGACGTGGCCTATCTATATAAAGGCTAGGAGGGGGCAGTGAGGAACACACACGTAACCCTAGTTTTCACAACCCTCGCCAGATTGCATCTGCGCACCATTATAATCTTCGACTCCTTCGTTAATTCCAAGAGCAGACAAGCAGGAGTAGGGACCTCTACGAGGCCCGAACCTGGGTAAACCTTACATCCCTGTGTGCTTGTTTGCTAGCCGATTGATGCTTCCAGCACTCCCTCCTTCTCCAAAACCCAAGTCCATAACAATGGGCATTGATGAGTTAAACCCTCGTCAGCTGGAGAGAGGAATAATCTTTTCTACAAGATGCGTGTTAAGGAATTAGAAGCTGTCAATCAATCCCTCCGCCTCGGGCTAGCCTGTGAGGAGAAGATACCACGTGCCATGGCGCCCCAGTGATCTACAACAATCACGGTATCAAATAATCGCTAGGGATTATTTGATCCTGCCTGGCTTGATTCCAAGCTTGGGGAGATCTTTAAGACCTTGTAATCTATCTTATAAGTTTATATTATTCCTGCATTAGTTCAAACTATAAATAAAGTTTGCATCATTATAATTCCCTTTAGGAATAGTCGATCCCTTTTATGAAATTCCAAGTTTATTATTATATATGGAGGAATATTGAGTTTATGTTTGCTTTGTGGATATATGAATGGCTTTAGTATGATTTTACTTGCACTTGATGATAGCAATAGGAGTCTTCCACACTATTGGTATTAATGGAACACATGAAGATAATTTGGTCAATATGCTATAAGTTCACGGTTTGATTCACAAAGAAAAGTTATCTATACAATTAAGTTGAAAAAATAAAAACCTTGAACAATGGAAAATGAAGTGCTATCTAAATAGAGTGAGAACAAGTCATGGTAGAATGTCAAGTCATAAGAATGCTTCATATACAGTTGGAATTTGATAATTGAGATCGTTGAACTTTGAACTTCTACATGAAGTGGAATATATGGCTATCTCCTTTGCACAACACTTGAAACAAAAGTGTGAGCATATATACAAAAGGAAATAAAAAGAAAAGAAGAAAAAGAGAGAATGTGCAAAGAGAAAATAGGCATATGCCAATGTATTATAGTGTGACAAAGAGACACTTTTGAGATTTTGAATCCTAAGTAAATATGTTGATCCTAAAACACTTGGCACTACCTCGTTATCTCATTCGGTTGAACTGGATCCTTTTACATTATGTTGAGATTCATCTTTTATGAACTATTGATAACTAAGGTGTGGAAGCCTTCCAATACTATTCAGATGGTTCGAGTAAGGTACTATTCATGAACTTATTCCCCTGTATCGTACATGATAAACACATGCTGCAATTGCCTCATTTATTTTATCGACTCAAGTTCATGAATATGAGGATCACATCCATTAAGCTAAAATCTTGCTCGGGACGAGCAAGAGTCTAAGCTTGGGGAAGTTGATGAGTGCATATTTTCATCATGTTTTACATTATTATTTTGCATTGTAGATGTAGGATTTTGGTATTTTACAGTGTTCACACGCATATTTTATGTCTATTTTCACCAGGATCAGGACAGATGATGGATCCAATGGATACAATTATTGAAGCAGTTGTACTATGGAGAAAAGGAGTCAAAAACAATGTAAATCGCTTATTTGGGAAATATTAATAATACCAGAAGAAAACCAGAAGCGAACAAAGGAGGCAGAGAGCATAACGACCAACTATACAATGGGAGAATTTTCTCCGCTCGTATAGCTCCGGCCGTATAGCTAGCACCGCCTCCGCCTCATCAAATAGTTTCACCCCGTGCAATTGGTTCGGAGAGACGACATACAGAACACCTAGAAATCATAGAAACCTCACCTCCGGAAGGCATCTGGAGGGGGAACTCATCCGCCAGGGATCCATCTTCACCCTGCGTAGATCCGGGAAGCTATGGCATCAATCTTCAACATCTACTGCTGCATCACCACCACCTTCATCCATCCCATTTACATATTGTTTAGATCTTGTTGTAATTCGTATACTCGTTGTGGATTTATACAAGTACTATTCATCTATGATTGTTTCCATTATCATTGCCATGATGTTGATTGCCTCCATGTCTGAGTAGATCATTAGTTCTTGGGGAGATGGAGAAACCCTAGTATGAGATTGAAATAAGATAATGTCTATTATGATATTCATCATTGTGACCATGTGTTAGATTCTCTACATCTTGATGTTGAGAGAAGTCGACCTCTCAATATTTGCCTCTTGTGGGGACTTGATGGAGGGAACTACTTGTTGGTAGACAGAGGCATGCTAGCACTTACAGTGACTATATATCTATTAGCAATCCTTAAGTATCAATTTGGGAAATTGAGGAAACTCATGGAACACTATCCATGCCATGGGATACGTCCTATGGGATTATGTCCCTTAATAGCGCAATAATTCGATTGATGTCGATTGCTGACTCCCGTGGTTATGAGGATGATGTGAGCAGCGGTTGTTGCCTATTCTTCCACATTCGGAGTTCCTCCCACACATACATAGTTGAGAATGTTCATGATCATTATCTTTATCTTAGATCTTTACAATACTAGTGGTGTCTCTGCTACTCCCTAAGAACACTTTTTCCCTACGGCGGTTCCAATCTTTCTTTACATACGCGATACTTACTTTCTGTATTAAGTTACTTTGCTTTACTTTATTATTGCTCTTATACCCAAAACACCAAAACACCTTTTTACACATTACTCCAATTTTATCTTGTTACTTAGAACTTTATCTAGCATTTCTATCCCAATATTTATTTCAATAATCATTAGAGTTCAGACTCCTGCTCCCTGTGGGATCGATATCTTTATTTCGAAACAAGCTGCAAACGATCTGTGCACTTGCAGTCATCACTTGATGGTGATTTTTTGAACCGGCCCACCATGTCGATGCCCCGTACGGTGAATGGCCAGGTGATGGGGATGGTCTTGAGGGCCAAACCAGGGACGTGCGTCTGGTTGGCGTACTTCTAGCACCCGACGCATCCTTGGATGATGTCGGTGGCATCGGTGTTTGTAGTGAGCCACTAGAAGCCATGGCGCATGGCCTTGGCGACTAGCAACCGTGCACTAGCGTGGTGGCCGTAGTTGCCAGTGTGGATGTCCTATAGGATCTTGCATCTGATACGTCCAAAACGTATCTACTTTCCTGAACATTTTTGCTATTGTTTCCCCTCTAAACTTGTGTGATTTGGATGTAACTAACACGGACTGGCGCTATTTTCAGCAGAATTACTTTGGTGTCTAGTTTTTGTGCAGAAAATCAACTATCAGGAAAAATCCCGGAAAAGATGCAAAAAATCCTATTTTGCCAGAAGACTCATGGAGCCAGAATACGAGACGGAGGGGGGCTGGGCCCTGGCCACACCACCTGGCCGAGCGGGCTAGGCCTGGCCGCGCTAGGGGGTGGTCTGGCCGCCCCCAGACACCCACTCGGTCTCCCTCTTCGCTTATAAGTTGCCTTCTGACCTAAAAACCCAGGGGGGTTCGACATTTTTCCAGAAAGAGTTCCGCTGTGCCGCCACCACCAGATTCCACGGTTCGGAACCAAAAACTTCGTTCTGGCACCCTGGTGGGACGGGGAATTGGAGGAGATCATCGCCATCATCATCACCATCGCTTCTCCATCGACCATCCATGCTTCCGCCATCTATGAGTGAGTAATCCCCCACTGTAGTCTATGGGTATGGTAGGGATTGGATGAGATCATTCATGTAATGGCATCAGATTGTTAGGGCATGGTGCCTAGTATCTACTATTAGTGCTTTTTGACTTTGTTGCGACTTGTTATGCTTAATGCTTGTCACTAGGGCCCGAGTGCCATGATTTCAGATCTGAACATATTATTGATTCATTATGATAGTATTGTTTATGGTCTTACCTGCAAGTTGTATACACACATTGTTGTCCGGAACCAATGGCCCCGAAGTGACAAAAATCGGGATAACTGGAGGGAATGGCTTTGATATGAGGATCACATGTGTTCACGGAGTGTTAATGCTTTGCTCCGGTGCTCTATTAAAAGGAGCACCTTAATTGCCAGTAGTTCCCTTGAGGCCCCGTTGCAAACGAGCTGGCAGGAAAAAAGATGTTGTGCAAGTTCTCATTATGAGCACGTATGACTATATATGGAACACATGCCTAGGATTATTTAGTACTTGGATGCTTTATCTTATTTATCTACAAATGCCATATGTTCTGATTGCTATGTGAATTTTCTTGTCCATGCAACGACTGTCCATCCATCCCTGTGCCTACCGCGTTTTAATCCTACTGTTTCCTGCAATTGTTACTACTGTCTTTACTTTACTATTGCTATTACTTTACTATTTCTACTACAAAACTTTTGCTACTGATAAACTGCTGTGAGCAAGATTGTTTCTAGGTGCAGCTGAATTGACAACTCAGTTGTTAAGGCTTATAAATATTCTTTGGCTCCCATTGTGTTGAATCAATAAATTGGGTTTCACTTCCCTCGAAAACACTGCGATACACCCCTTATACTTGTGGGTCATCAAGACTATTTTCTGGCGCCGTTGCCAGGGAGCATAGCTTTATTTATCAAGTCCACTTGGAATCATTATTGTTCGCTGCCATCCATCCATCATGGGTAAGTCTCGTGATGGCAAGGTTCCTATTTTACCATCTACTGCAAGAAGAGGTACGGTTTTGAACACCTCTGTTGCTCTTGATTCACCGTCTGTTATGTGTAAGCTCCTTACACCACCACATACACATGCTACACGCACTGCTACTACTGCTGAATCTGAAACCTCTGATACTTATGATGCTGCTTCTACTATGCTTGATAAGAGTGGTTCATTAGGTCCTTTCCTAGATGCTGCGATTGCTAGAACTATAGCTGGAAATACTTAAACTCCTAATGAAGACACTACTACACTTGTTAGTTCACCTGAGTCGAGAGAGCTATGATATTGAAGACGGTTATATTGAGATGACCGATAAATTTATTAAAGAATGTCAAAACACCCATGATAGGAGTGCTGCTAAGAGTCTCCTTGAGGGGCGTACTATTAAACCCAAATTGTCTCCTAATGCTAAGTTTGTTGCATCTCCCATAAACATTAAAGATAAAGATTATGATTTCTCTCTTGATTTATCCTATATAGCTATTGTTGAGAAAGAACCTTTTTGTGGGACTAAGAATGAAAGTGCGGTAGCACATATGACCGAGCTTTCTACCATGAGTGGCTTGTTTTCTGATGATATTAAGATGTGCACCTACTTTGTTGCTAAAATTTCCCCTTCTCACTAAAAGGAGAAGCTAAAACTTGGTTTAGTAATTTACCTCCTGGATCTATTGATAGCCCTGATTGCTTGATTAGTACTTTCCTACAGAAATATTTTCCTCCTAGTGCTAGACATGCTATTTTGCAGGAACTTTTTGATTTCAAACAAGGAGAAAAAGAGATATTGCCTGAATCATGGGCAAGGTTTTGTGCTTTGATTCATGCATAGGTTGGATGTCCATTACCTAAGAATGAGCTTCTTGATATATTTTATAATGGACTAACGGAAGAATCTAGGACATACCTGGATAGTTGTGCTTATTGTGTTTTCAGGAATAGGACTCCCAAGGAAGTTGAGGAATTAATGGCTAAAATAAGCAAGAACTATGAAGATTGGACTCCTCATGAACCAGCTATACCTGAAACAATTATACCTGAACCAGCTATTCCTGCGCCTATACCAACATCTAAGAAGAGGGGAGTTATTGAATTGAATGATGAAGTGATGAAGGAAGCTAAGAAATGTCTTAAGGAGAAGGGAATTAAAGCTGCAGATGTCAAGAATTTACCTCCTATAGAAGAATTATGTAAGACAATTCCCCATTCATCCACTATTGAGGTACACTCTCTCCAACACTTTGATGAAGGTGATATCCCTTACTCTAATACTCCTGATCAATGCTTAGAAGAATTCGATATTTTTATTGTTAAGCAAGATAATTTTAATAAAAGGGTGCAAAATCATCCAATGGAAAACTCTAGAGCTATTGTTGAGTTAAAAGATATTGTGGGAAGAACCTCTAATGATGTTAAAATGCTTGTTAAACATTTTCAAATGGTTCAAACTCAAATAGATCAACTTATTAAAGTGTAAAAGGCTTGCTAGTTAATGTTGCTAAAGAAAAACATGCTTATGAAATTAGAACTAGAAGTGGTGCTGCTACCCAGTATCCTCTATATCCTGATGGGCATCCCAAAAGAATCGAGCAGGATTCTCAACAAGCTGAAAATAGTGGTACTACTCGTAAGAAAAGAAAAAAAACATAAAACTATTGTAGAACCCTCTGAACATGCTAAAGATCCTAATAGTATATCTATCTCTGATGCTGAAACTGAAAGTGGTAATGAAGAAAATGATGTTCCTGATAAAGAAAAAGTTGAAGAAGAACCTGAAAAGCACACTAAGAATACTAAATACACTAAAGAAGATTTTGTTGCTAAGAAACATGGTAGTGAAAGAGAGCCTTGGGTCCAAAAACCTATGCCTTTCCCTAATAAGAAACACAAGTCAAAGGAAGATGAACACTATAATAAGTTTTGTGAGTGGATGAAACCTTTATTCTTGCAAATTCCTTTGGCTGAGGCTATTAAATTGCCTCCTTATTCATAGTATATGAAGGATATTGTCTCAAATAAAAGGAAGATCCCTAATGAAGAAATTTCTACTTTGCTTGCTAATTATTCCTTTAATGGTAAGGTTCCAAAGAAACTTGGAGACCCAGGGATTCCAACTATTCCTTGCTCTATTAAAAATAGTTATGTTAGAACTGCTTTGTGTGATTTGGGAGCAGGAGTTAGTGTCATGCCTTTTTCTCTCTACAAGAGACTTCAGCTGGAAAAACTGATACCAACTGATATATCTTTGCAAATGGCTGATAAATCTACCACTATTCCTATTGGTATATGTGAGGATGTACCTGTTCAAGTGGCTCATAATTGCTTGATATTAACTGATTTTGTTGTGCTTGAAATGCCTGAAGATGATAATATGTCTATTATTCTTGGGAGACCTTTTCTTAATACTGCACGGGCTGTTATTAATTGTAATCAAGGAAAGGTGACCTTCAATGTTAATGACAAGGAACATACTGTCTATTTCCCCAAGAAGATTGATAGGACTTATGGTTTAAACTCAATTGAACATGTTGTGGGCATTCAAGTTGGAGAAATATATTGTCCCATACCAAGAGAAAAATTTGAAACTATTATGATTGGGACCATTGCTATCAAGGTTGAGGTAACATAATCATGAGTGGAATACAAAGTTTTGTTTCATATAAAATTGTTTTTGTAACAAGACCTGATCAACCTTGTTAACAAAATGATTTTTATGAACAAAACAATGTTTTCACCATGATTATCTCTACTTACTCTTATTTTATTCATTTTAGTATTTGCTTTTATTTAGTTTTCTTTTCTGTTGTTAGTTGCTTGCATGTTAGAGTGTCTTAGAACTTCTGAAGTTTTAGCCTTGTTTTGTCATTGCATCATTCCAAAAAAAAACTTTCTGTCAGAAAATCATTCATCTATGCCTGAAAATTGCTCAAAAATAAAGTGTCTCAAAAATTCCAGAAAATTCATATTAAATTTTTACGTGAAAAAAGGGGTAGAGCAGTGCCTGGAAGGTACCAGGGGGGCCCACCAGGCAGGCACACCACCTGGTGGCGTGGCCTGCCCAGGGGCGCGCCTGGCCATGGTGTGGGCCACCCCTGGCCCTCCACTCACTCTCTCACTTGCCACTTTCTTCTCTCTCCCGAGAAAACACCAGTTCATTGCTCGAAATCGCGTTCTTGCTGTTCTTGCCCTTGATTTTTCGATCTCCTTGCTCAGCCCATCTTTGCTGCTGAAATTTGGAGCATTTGTACTCCGGTATGTGACTCCTCCACTTGTCCAAGTAGATTTGTGTTTAGTGATTTATATCTTGAATATTTTGCTGCTGTAAGTGACAGGTTATGAGAGCTTGTAAGCTTGTTCAATGCTTAGAGATATAGTTTTGATGTGTGTTTAGGCCTCTACAAGTCCCTATGAGTAGTGCCCTTTATTATATATTCACTTTGCAATCACTTGTTTAATAGATGTTTAAATTTCAGAATATCAAAGATGAACAACCACACCTTTGGAGAAATATTTGAGAGGGATGCACCTAGGAGGTCAAGGCCCTTAAGATCAGCCTCTTAGTTTAGGCCATCATACAACAAAGATCTCATTGCACCTCGCATTGGTAATGAAGGAGATGATGGGGATGCTCACCCATCTACTTTTCATTGTTTTACTTTCTTACAAGCTGCAGGGATTGTTGATGATTTCTTGCTACTGATTCAGAGGGTTGGTTTGACCTCATACATGTAAGATGAGAGTGAGCAATACGCTATGCTCACCAAAACTTTTGTTGAGAGTTTCGTTTTTACTAACACCCTCTATCAGTCAACTGTCTCTTTCAGAATTTATAATCTGCACTTTACCATGCCATTGGAAAGATTTTGCAGTATTATAGGTGTAGGCATGACAGGGACCGTGAAGAAGATTCAAGGGCGACCCACTGATTTGGTGGAGCTATATCGGGGTGTGACCAATGACGACGACCGCATAGCTCAGCGCGGGAAGATAAGAAACATCCAACTCCCTGCTCTTAGATACTTTGCCTATTATCTTGCTACTAGCGTTCTTGGTAGGGAGAATACGAGTAATATCTCCAACTATCATTTAGCCTTCATTGCTGTTGCGCTTAACAATGATACTAGGTACAATCTTGGCTCTCTTATTGCTCGCCGCCTAGCTGCTAGGGGACCTATTTATGGGGGCATCATCGCTTCACGTATGGTCAATGCATTAGAGCTTTATGTGGATCCAAATGATACTATATTGGCACCACAAAGGCTTGATGTTGCTGCCATGAAAACACATCACTTCATCACTGCTGATTCTGATATGGACAATCTAGATACAGGATGTTGTTTACTGACGGGGATGAAAGGGAGATTCCTTTGCCGCAATCTACTTTGTTTAGTGTTCACATTAGGCCGTGGTCGCGCTCCAAGGAGGAGGTGGACAAGCAGCTCCGCTTGTTGGGTTTCCACAGGCAGCACCAGGAGGATGTGCCCTCCTACGATTACTCTGCGCACTATGGTGAGGTGTCCTCGATCTCGCACTAGGATGAGGGTACCTCCTCACCATACTACGGAGGCGCTCCATCCTGGCCAGCTTGGAATTGACACCCACTTAGGCCAAAAGCCTAAGCTTGGGGGAGGTACACCGATATCGCACTCATCTCCATATCATTTTGTGTCGGTACTTTGTATATTCATGTTTTGTTATCTTTTTAGTTTTTGTTCTTTCTTTGATTTTTCTTTCTAAAACACAAAAAGACCAAAAATATTTCTTTTTTTTCTCTTTGTTTTCTTATTTTTGCCTGGTCTGCTTTTCCCTTTTTGCTTTGTTTGAACTATTCGAAAAACCCAAAAATATTTTGCTTTGCTTGTTCTTCCTTTTAGGTTCTTGTTTAAAAAATCGAAAAAACCAAAAATATTTGTTGTTCTTCTTTAATTTTGTGAGTTTGTTGCAGGGTTCAGCAGTCCTCAGTAGAATTTGGTTTCATGATATTATTCAAGCCACACAAGTGAAGGGCAATAATGAGGATTAATGACAACTTGAGGTGTGGTAAGAGGCTAGTAACAAACTCTATTTGTTTTCATTTTTGTACATATACTCATCATTGTGGGCATGCTTAGCCTGCTCGTGTAGGGTGTATGTTATTTATGGATGCTTAGTAGTTTTTGGTTTCTTATGATTAGGTCCAGCTTGCTAATAGTTTGTAGCATGTCATATGAATGTTTGATTGCATTACTCTATTGATAACTTGGTATGACACCGTGGTATCCTCCTCTGAATGTTTCACTTGAATTGACTTGGCACATGCTCACGCATGCATATGACTAAAATAATCAGTTAAGCCTCGATGAATTATTTTGCCTTGAGTGTCTTGAATCACTTTCATGCCATGATTAGTCCTATTTTGTTGCAAGCATGATTATGACAGTTATTGCTCTCTCGTTTGTCCCTCCCTTACTATTGCTAGCCTTCACTTACACTGAGTATGTTTTACTCGCGTTTCCAACTCCCTAAAACCAAATATTGCCAAAAGTGTCCACCATACCTACCTATTAGCATCATTTGATGTTCCGTGCATATTCAATATGCCTTGTTTTCTTCCGAATAAAATGTTTGCTTGTTATGAGAAAGTTAGTTAGTAAAGCTCTCACGAACTTGATGGAACACTTTATTTCCTGCACTTAATAAACCTAAACCATTGTGACTGTCCATGAAAGTTATATGCTTGCAAATTATAGGCTAGGGATTAGCAGAACCGTGCTGTCATGGGGAACGCTTTCAACACCTGTAAATCTATATACCCAGTTGATATCATGCTCTTTTGTTTGCGGATGTCGTCGGTGTGAAATAAAAGGGGAGCTTGTAAGTCCATGGGGTTATGTTGTGTGTTAGAGAGACGCCTGGGACGCCCGTCTAATCCATGCCTAATCATGGTGGAAACCTGCAGCGTAACCATAATGAGTATCTATGAAGCATTCTTCTTATAAAAAAAGAGAGATAGCTATTGAGAAAAAGAAAAAGAAAAGAGATATGAGAAAAGAGGAAAGAGAGAAAAAAGCACCATTTTCCCATGGTAAATAAGAAGATTGCTGAGATACTCGTTGTCTGCTTGCCTTGTCATTTTGATATGGGGATTCTTCCATATCATCGGGCAAGGGGTACCCCGTTGGCGGTTCACTATGATATGCACGTATTTACGATGAAAAGAACTTACCGGTAACTAAAGTTGAGTAGCATGAGGAGCGGCCCTCTTACTCAAGGGACATGAGATTTCCAGTTTATAGTCTGTCAAGCATATAACTCAGATTGGACCTCACTTTCACCTTAACCATATTAAAGATGCTTATGATAGGGGCAATGAGAGCTCAAAGCTAACGAGTACCATACTTTCAGCATTTGGAAGCCTTTCAAATGATTCAAAACCTTTTTCATTTCCTTGTTGAGTCATCACCTATTCTATGAGCACTTTCTTGAGACCATAGTTGTCATTCTTAGTATAATGTGCTTGTTTCAAAACTTGATTATTTGTGTTATGACTTTGATGCTTGTATCTTTGATATCTTTACTTCTAGTCTTCACCTGAACTTCAGAGGTGCCTTGGCATTCACAATCAAAGGCAAGCAAGATACCACTGTCTCATACGTTGTTATGAGCATTGTAATGTTGCTTATGTTTTTGTTTCATGCTACTCATTATTTTTGAGTTGGAGTCTCTTCATAGCTTGCAATGCCTATTAAGTAAACTTAGTTGCGTACTCCTTATTATGAATTGTCTAAGTAGTTGATCACATGCTGACAATATATAAATCATATGAAGCAAATGTGTTCGTGAAAGTTTCTTTTATCGCACTTAGTTTTCAACTAAATTGCTTGAGGACAAGCAATAAGCTAAGCTTGGGGGGAGTTGATACATCCAAAATGTATCTACTTTCCCGAACACTTTTGCTATTGTTTCCCCTCTAAACTTGTGTGATTTGGATGTAACTAACACGGACTGACACTGTTTTCAGCAGAATTACCTTGGTGTCTAGTTTTTGTACAGAAAATCAACTATCAGGAAAAATCCCGAAAAATAAGCCAAAAATCCAATTTCGCCAGAAGACTCATGGAGCCAGAATACGAGACGAAGGGGGGATGGGCCCTGGCCACACCACCTGGACACGCGGGCTAGGCCTGGCCGCGCCAGGGGTGGTCTGGCCGCCCCAGACACCCCCTCGGTCTCCCTCTTCGCCTATAAGTGGCCTTCTGACCTAAAAACTCAGGGGCGTTTGACGTTTTTCCAAAAATAGTTCCGCTGTGCCGCCACCACCAGATTCCGCGATTCGGAACCAGAAACTCCGTTCTGGCACCCTGCCAGGACGGGGAATTGGAGGAGATCATCGCCATCATCATCACCATCGCTTCTCCATCGACCATCCATGTTTCCCCCATCTATGGGTGAGTAATCCCCCATTGTAGGCTATGGGGATGGTAGGGATTGGATGAGATCGTTCATGTAATGGCATCAGATTGTTAGGGCTCGGTGCCTAGTATCTACTATTAGTGCTTTTTGACTTTGTTGCGACTTGTTATGCTTAATGTTTGTCACTAGGGCCTGAGTGCCATGATTTCATATCTAAACATGTTATTGATTCATTATGATAGTATTGTTTATGGTCTTACCTGCAAGTTGTATACACTCGTTGTTGTCCGGAACCAATGGCCCCGAAGTGACATAAATCGGGATAACCGGAGGGAATGGCTTTGATGTGAGGATCACATGTGTTCACAGAGTGTTAATGCTTTGCTCCGGTGCTCTATTAAAAGGAGCACCTTAATTGCCAGTATTTCCCTTGAGGCCCCGCTGCAAACGGTCTAGTAGGACAAAAGATGTTGTGCAAGTTCTCATTGCGAGCACGTATGACTATATATGGAACACATGCCTAGGATTATTTAGTACTTGGATGCATTATCTTATTTATCTGTAAATGCCCTATGTTCTGATTGCTATGTGAATTGTCTTGTCCATGCAACGACCGTCCATCCATCCATGTGCCTACCCCGTTTTAATCCTACTGTTTGCTTCAATTGTTACTACTGTCTTTACTTTACTACCGCTATTACTTTACTATTCCTACTACAAAACTGTTGCTACTGATTAACTGCTGTGAGCAAGATTGTTTCCAGGTGCAGCTGAATTGACAACTTAGTTGTTAAGGCTTACAAATATTCTTTGGCTCCCCTTGTGTCGAATCAATAAATTGGGTTTCACTTCCCTCGAAAATACTGTGATACACCCCCTATACTCGTGGGTCATTAGCGTCCTTCTTCTGGCCGCACGTAGTGTTGGAGCACACTGGTCACGCTGCACTTGTGCCATTCACCATTGATGATGATGAAGGATTTGTAGCGCCGCACGATCATTCGTGCCTCAGTCTCGCTGTTGGGCAGGACCTTGTGCTCGAGGTAAGCGATGTAGGGTGCGGTAAAGAGAGCTTGTTTTTGACTGTGGCCTATGCTTTGTCATGCCATGCTTGATATTGTTTTAGATTTATGCTTAGTATTCTTTGTTGTAGCATGACTTTTTATAAACAATTGAGATTGCTTAATGTGCCTTGGATGAATCATGCGTTGTTTTAGCATATTAAAGCATAGTATAGTGGTATTCTCCTTTGATGCTTTATTTTTGTTGACTTGGCGCATGCTCACACCATGTTATGACTATCCAAAGTCACCATAGCCTATATGATCCTTTAGTTTTCAACTTGTAGTATCACTTTATGCTTTGATCAATGATGTTTTACCACTCTGCATGATTATGGCCATTATTGCTCTTTTAGTTTGTCGGTCCTAGTCTTTTGCTAGCCTCCACAACCAAGTATGAGTTCCACTCATGCATCCAACTCCCTAAACCAAGTTATTCCAAAGAGTCTACCATACCTACCTACTAGCTTATGCTATTCCAAGTATATTCATGTTTTTGTTTACCTTCCAAATTAAACTTGTTATGAGAAAACTAGTGATTAAAGCTCTCATGAACTTGATGGCACACTTTACTTTTTGCCCTTAATAAACTTGAACCATTGTGTCGTCTATGTTGTATATGCTTGCACTTATTTGTTGGGAATTAGCAGAACCATGCTTTCATGGGGAACTCTTTCAACATTGCACTTAGTACTTGTACCTAGTTGATATCATGCTCTTTTGTATATGGATGTCATCGGTGTGAAATGAAAGGGGAGCTTGTAAGTCCATGGAGTTATGTATATGTGTTAGAGAAACGCCTGGGCCGCTAGTCTAATCCATGCTGACATGGTGGAAACCTGGAGCATAACCATAATGAGTTGTCTATGAAGCATTCTTCTTATAAAAAAGAGTCCTATATTGAGAAAAAAAGAGAAAAGAGAAAAAAAGAGATTATGAAAAGAGGAAAGAGAGAAAAAAGCACCATATTCCCATGGTAAATAAGAAGATTATTGAGATGCTCGTTGTCTGCTTGCCTTGTCATTTTGATATGGGGATTCTTCTGTATCATCGGGCAAGGGGTACCCCGTTGGCGGTTCACTATGATACACATATACTTACAATGACAAGAACTTACCGGTGACTAAACTTGAGTAGCATGAGGAGCGGCCCTCGTATACAAGGGACATGAGATTTCTAACTTATACTTCGTCAAGCATGTCCACCATTGTTTGTTCACTTTAACCTTAATCACTTCAAGATGCTTATGATAGGGGCAATGAGAGTTGAAAGCTATAAGTACCATAATTTTTGGAAGCACTTTATGAGACTTGAATCCCTACTTCCTTCTATGAAGGCCTTTCTTTTACTTTTATGTTGAGTCTCCACCTTCTATCTTTATGCACCTACTTTGAGAGAATAGTGGCCATTCTTAGTTCTATGTGCATTGTCCCAAGACTTGTTGATTAATGCATAGCTTTGATATTGCTTGTTTTAAACTATTTGTATCTAGTCACTCTTATGAACTTTGAAGGTGTCCTATGAATTTATGTTTGCTACTCTATGAGGGACAACTGAATGCCACTATGTTATGTTTTCTTTATGTGAAACAAACAAATGTCTTGCAAAGCATTGTTATTCATGAATCTTTTGTTTGTGCCTTTTCATGTTACAACATAGTTGCTATGTCTTATTGTTAGAACTTTGTCTTTCATGCTATGTTGAAGTATTATGATCCCAGCTATCAATGTTTTACAAATACTTTGATCAAGTTTATGATGGTGCATGTCACCTCAAAAATTATTCTTTCTTTTAATCACTTACCTACTCGAGGACGAGCAGGAGTTAAGCTTGGGGATGTTGATACGTTGCTAACGTATCCATAATTTTTGATGTTCCATGCTTGGTTTTATCTACATTCTTGTGTTTTCTTCCAACTTTGGAGTACTTTCTATACACTTTTTGGACTAACCTATTAATAAGTGCCACAGTGCCAGTTGCCTGTTTTCTGCTGTTTTTGGTTCCGGGAAAGTCAGATAATCAATATTCTCGGAATTGGACCGGACAAAAGCCAAAGTCGATATTTTACCGGAAGACTCATGGAGCCAAAAGACGAGACAGAGAGGGGCCATACGGTGGCCACACCATATGGTGGCGCGGGCTAGCCCTGGCCGCGCCACCAGGTGGTGTGGGCCCCCTGGCCGCCCACCGACCTTGCCTCTTCTCCTATAAGATGCCTCCCGATGCCAAAACCCTAAGTCATCAGTCAGAAATCCACGAAAAGTTCCGCAGCACCGCCGCCACCTAAGGGGAGATTCGGGGGATAGAAAGTCTTTGTTCCGGCACCCTGCCGGGATGGGGAAGTGCCCCCGGAGCCATCTCCATCGATCTCCACCACCATCTCCATCACCGTTGCTGATTCCCATGATGACGAGGGAGTAGTTCTCTCTCGAGGCTAAGGGTTCTACCGGTAGGTATGTGTTCATCTCTCTCTCTATGCATGCTCATATTGTGATCATGAGCTTGTAATCTATAGATCTACCTTGCTACTAAAGTGCTTTAATAGATCTCTGCTCTCCCTATGTGTGTGAAAGTCACAGCGTGCACACCATGGTGGCACTTAGGCTAGAGATTACAAATACTTGTTATGAGTTATATTTGGAGTTGGATGTCTTTATGAAATTGTGGTGTTTGTTGGAACCATCTAGTGCTCAAGGTGACAGTGTGGGGTTTTCTAGATGGGAAAGACTTACTTTGAGGTGTGCTGTTATAGCCCTACCATCGATTAGAGTGTTCAACCGGAGAGTAGTTAAGAGTAGTATCATAAAGAGAAGATATTTATATGAGAGTGTTCACTAGTGAAAGTATGATCCCTAGGCCTTGTTTCTAAGTATTGAAACACCGTTTGCAATTAGATCTGTTACATGTTTGCTTGCTTCTATCTTTATTTCAGTTTTACTTTAGTCTTTTCCACGCCATCAAGCTATTTTCTATCACCATTACCACTTATAATTATCTATACCACTTGTATTTCACTATCTCTTCGCCGAACTAGTGCACCTATACACCTAACAAGTGCATTGGGTGTGTTGGGGACACAAGAGACTTCTTGTATCTTGATTGCAGGGTTGCTTGAGAGGGAATACCTTTGACCACTTCCTCCCTGAGTTAGATAAACCTTGGGTGATCCACTTAAGGGAAAACTTGCTGCTATTCTACAAACCTCTGCACTTGGAGGCCCAACTACTGTCTACAAGAATAGAAGTGCGTAGACATCAAGCTATTTTCCTGCCGTGCTTTGGGAGGTAAGGTAAAAGGTACTCACATCCTCCGGTGTGAGTGCTCGAAGGTATTTCCTTTTGATTCTGCAATTTTGTCTTTTTGTTTCTTATTTTCACTAGTTAGGCTTAATGGAAAACAACAACAAAATTAGAGAGCTTTATAGTATTTATCTTGAGTTAGGACATGAAGTGTTTGAAGAGAAAATTAAAAAACCTATGGAACTTTATTTGCATGCTAATAGCAATGTTGTTAGTATGAATTCTTTGGACACCATTATTGCTAATGCTATAGAAAAGTCTAAGCTTGGGTAAGCTAGTTTTGATGAGCATGATATTTTTAGTCCCCCAAGATCGGAGGAGAAAATTTACTTTGATGATACTATGCCTCCAATATATGATGATTACAATGATGAGTATGATATTTTAAGTCCACCTACTATTGAGGAGAAAATTAATTATGATTACAATATGCCTCCTATATTTGATGATTATGGTGATGAGAATAATAATGATAGCTATTTTGTTGAATTTTCTCCCACTATGATTAATAAGAATGACTATACTTATATGGAGAGTAATAATTGTTTTATGCATGTGGCTCATGATAAGCATGTTTTATGTGATAGTTATATTTTTAATTTTATTCATGTTTCTACTGAAAGTTATTATGAGAGAGGGAAACATGGGCTTATGTATCTCAACATTATTAAGTTTCCCCTCGTTATGTTGAAAGTCTTGAAGTTGCACTTGTTTTGCTTTCCTATGCTTGTTGCTTTGTGCTTTCATGACTTGTTTCTTCTCAAGATTCCTATGCATAGGAAGTGGGTTAGACTTAAATGTGTTTTGAATTTGCTTCTTGATGCTCTCTTTTACTTCAATTCATATTTCTTATGTGAGCATCTTCTCAAACTATCATGCCTAACTTAAAGGCGTTAAAGAAAAGTACTTATTGGGAGATAACCCAAAAGTTTTAGTTGAGTCTTGGAAGTTATTACTTCAGTAATAACTTCTCTCTATCCTTTTTATTTTCTTTTTGTGCCAAGAGTAACCTCTAATGAGAGAGAAGTAATGATTGGGAAAGTTGCTGTCCTGAAACAGATTTGTGTGCTTCACCGTAAAAATTCGTGTAAAATCTCTGAACGTCTTTTTGAGGCGTGAATTCTTGTGCTTCTGACCCAGGTTGTTATCTAACTTTTTTTAGTTCAACACTTTTTGATTTGAGCAATAGAAGGTCTTCAAAAAAATTCGTCTTTACCTGCTTGTCTGTTTTGACAGATTTTTGCCATTTTCTGCATTTGCTTCTTGTTGGTTCCTTTTTGAGTTCTTTTGGGGAATTGAGCTTTTTGAGGGAAGTGCTACAGTAGCTAGTGTTATAATGGAAGTTTATTTGGTGTTAGAACTAAACCTTAGGACTTATTTATCTTGAGTGCACTAATGTTGCTAATAAAGATTATGTGAAGTTTTGTATGAAGGAAAAATTTCAGGTGTATGGAAGGAATGAGTAATGAGATGAAGGATGGACTAAATCTCAAGCTTGGGGATTCCACGCATATCACCCCAAGAAATATCCAAGAAGTACAAGCATCAAATCTTGGGGATGCCCAAGGCATCCCCTTCTTCATCAATAAAAATCCCAGGTTTCTTCAAAACGCTTCATTTTTATTATTTCATGCACAGTTGTGTTGTTCTTGGAGCTTCTTCTTTTTCATTTTCATTTTGGTTTTTCGTTTGCTTTGTTTGCTTAGTTTGCTGAATAAATTGGTTGGACCCCCTCTTTCATACATTGGTTTTCAAATAGTTTGGTTTGGATTGGAAGAGAGTAGGAAAGTTCATGCTTAACTGGTAAAGAGAGCTTGTTTTTGACTGTGGCCTATTCTTTGTCATGCCATGCTTGATATTGTTTTAGATTTATGCTTAGTATTCTTTGCTGTAGCATTACTTGTTATAAACAATTGAGATTGCTTAATGTGCCTTAGATGAATCATGCGTTGTTTTAGCATATTAAAGCATAGTATAGTGGTATTCTCCTTTGATGCTTTATTTGGGTTGACTTGGCGCATGCTCACACCATGTTATGACTATCCAAAGTCACCATAGCCTTTATGATCCTTTAGTTTTCAACTTGTAGTATCACTTTATGCTTTGATCAATGATGTTTTGTCGCTCTGCATGATTATGGCCATTATTGCTCTTTTAGTTTGTCGGTCCTAGTCTTTTGCTAGCCTCCACAACCAAGTATGAGTTCCACTCATGCATCCAACTCCCTAAACCAAGTTATTCCAAAGAGTCCACCATACCTACCTACTAGCTTATGCTATTTCAAGTATATTCATGTTTTTGTTTACCTTCCAAATTAAACTTGTTATGAGAAAACTAGTGATTAAAGCTCTCATGAACTTGATGGCACACTTTACTTTTTGCCCTTAATAAACTTGAACCATTGTGTCGTCTATGTTGTATATGCTTGCACTTATTTGTTGGGAATTAGCAGAACCATGCTTTCATGGGGAACGCTTTCAACATTGCACTTGGTACTTGTACCTAGTTGATATCATGCTCTTTTGTATATGGATGTCGCTTGTGAAATGAAAGGGGAGCTTGTAAGTCCATGGATTTATGTATATGTGTTAGAGAAACGCTGGGTCACGGTCTAATCCATGCTGACATGGTGGAAACCTGCACAGAACCATAATGAGTTGTCTATGAAGCATTCTTCTTATAAAAAAGAGTCCTATATTGAGAAAAAAGAGAAAGAGAAAAAGATTATGAAAAGAGGAAAGAGAGAAAACGCCATATTCCCATGGTAAATAAGAAGATTGCTGAGATGCTCGTTGTCCGCTTGCCTTGTCATTTTGATATGGGGATTCTTCAGATCATCGGGCAAGGGTACCCGTTGGCGGTTCTCTATGATACATATACTTACAATGATAAGAACTTACCGTGACTAAACTTGAGTAGCATGAGGAGCCCTCCCATACAAGGGACATGAGATTTCTAACTTATACTGCAAGCATGTACACCATAGTTTGTTCACTTTAACCTTAATCACTTCAAGATGCTTATGATAGGGGCAATGAGAGCTGAAAGCTATAAGTACCATAATTTTTGGAAGCTCTTTATGAAACTTGAATCCCTACTTCTTTCTATGAAGGCCTTTCTTTTACTTTTATGTTGAGTCTCCACCTTCTATCTTTATGCACCTACATTGAGAGCATAGTGGCCATTCCTAGTTCTATGTGCAGTGTCCCAAGACTTGTTGATTGATGCATAGCTTTGATATTGCTTGTTTTAAACTATTTGTATCTAGTCACTCTTATGAACTTTGAAGGTGTCCTATGCATTTATGTTTGCTACTCTATGAGGGACAACTGAATGCCACTATGTTATGTTTTCTTTATGTGAAACAAACAAATGTCTTGCAAAGCATTGTTATTCATGAATCTTTTGTTTGTCCCTTTTCATGTTACAACATAGTTGCTATGTCTTATTGTTAGAACTTTGTCTTTCATGCTGTGTTGAAGTATTATGATCCCAGCTATCAATGTTTTACAAATACTTTGATCAAGTTTATGATGGTGCATGTCACCTCAAAAATTATTCTTTCTTTTTATCACTTACCTACTCGAGGACGAGCAGGAGTTAAGCTTGGGGATGTTGATACGTTGCTAACGTATCCATAATTTTTGATGTTCCATGCTTGGTTTTATCTACTTTCTTCTTTTTTCTTCGAACTCTGGAGTACTTTCTATACACTTTCTTGGACTAACGTATTAACAAGTGCCACAGTGCCAGTTGCCTGTTTTCTGCTGTTTTTGGTTCCAGGAAAGTCAGAAAATCAATATTCTCGGAATTGGACCAGACAAAATCCAAAGTCGATATTTTACCGGAAGACTCACGGAGCCAAAAGACGAGACAGAGAGGGGCCATATGGTGGCCACACCATATGGTGGCGTGGGCTAGCCCTGGTCGCGCCACCAGGTGGTGTGGGCCCCTTGGCCACCCACCGACCTTGCCTCTTCGCCTATAAGATGCCTCCCGATGCCAAAACCCTAAGTCATCAATCAGAAATCCACGAAAAGTTCCGCAGCGCCGCCACCACCGAATGGGAGATTCGGGGGACAGAAAGTCTCTGTTCAAGACTCGCCGACGGGAAGTTCCCCCGGAGCCATCTCCATCGATCTCCACCACCATCTCCATCACCGTTGCTGATTCCCATGATGAGGTGGGAGTCGTTCTCTCTCGAGGCTAAGGGTTCTACCATTAGCTATGTGTTCATCTCTCTCTCTATGCATGATCATATGGTGATCATGAGCTTGTAATCTATAGATCTACCTTGCTACTCAAGTGCTTTAATAGATCTCTGCTCTCTCCATGTGTGTGAAAGTGACAGCATGCACACCATGGTGGCACTTAGGCTAGAGATTACAAATACTTGTTATGAGTTATATTTGGAGTTGGATGTCTTTATGAAATTGTGGTGTTTGTTGGAACCATCTAGTGCTCAAGGTGACAGTGTGGGGTTTTCTAGATGGGAAAGACTTACTTTGAGGTGTGCTGTTATAGCCCTACCATCGATTAGAGTGTTCAACCAGAGAGTAGTTAAGAGTAGTATCATAAAGAGAAGATATTTATATGAGAGTGTTCACTAGTGAAAGTATGATCCCTAGGCCTTGTTTCTAAGTATTGAAACACCGCTTGCAATTAGATCTGTTACATGTTTGCTTGCTTCTATCTTTATTTCAGTTTTACTTTAGTCTTTTCCACGCCATCAAGCTATTTTCTATCACCATTACCACTTATAATTATCTATACCACTTGTATTTCACTATCTCTTCGTTGAACTAGTGCACCTATACACCTGACAAGTGTATTGGGTGTGTTGGGGACACAAGAGACTTCTTGTATCTTGATTGCAGGGTTGCTTAAGAGGGAATACCTTTGATCACTTCCTCCCTGAGTTCGATAAATCTTGGGTGATCCACTTAAGGGAAAACTTGCCGCTATTCTACAAACCTCTGCACTTGGAGGCCCAACAACGGTCTACAAGAATAGAAGTGTGTAGACATCAACGGCCCACTTGGCGACTCACCTAGTCACGTCACGGTTGCGGATGATGTCCTACAGCGCGGCGGAGGAGACGGCCGTAATGGAGTGCTCCTATAAGTAGTGTGGGGGCTCGAAAGACCACGTAGACCAGCTTTTGGTACTGCGGGTAGCGTTGCGTCAACTTAGTGAGGACCTCGCTGATGTAGTAGTCGGGGCCCTGCACGGGGCGCTCCTTGCCCTCCTTGGGTCGCTCGACCACCATTACGACATTGATGACTCGGCTGGAGGCCGCGATGTAGACGAGCATTGGCTCCTTGTCCACGGGGGATATGAGTACAGGTGCCGCGAGTAGCACTTCCTTGAGCGCATTGTCTGCTTCGTCATCGCACGTGAATGTGGGGTTCTTCCGCATCAGTTGGTAGAGAGGCATTGCCTTCTCCCTGAGCCAGGGGATGAAGTGATTGAGAGCGGCGACTCGCAGCTTCTAGACGTCGTACAGGCACTCGGGTTTTCTGAGTCACAGGATGGTGTCGATCTTGGTGGGGTTTTCTTTGATGCCTCACTTGGAGACTATGTACCCTAGGAGCTGTCTAGTGGGCATGCCGAAGGTGCACTTCCTAGATTGAGCTTGATCTTGTACTTCTGCAGATTTGTGAAAGTTTTGGCCAGGTCGGCGAGTAGGTCGCTCTGGCGAGTTAACTTCACCACCACGTCGTCGATGTAGACGTGGATGTTGCGGAAAATTTGGCTCGCGAGACACTCATGCATGCACCGTTGGTAGGTCGCGCCGGCATTCTTGAGGCCGAACGTCATTGCAGTGTAGTAGAAAGCACCGAACATCGTGATGAACGTCGTTTTCTCCTTGTCCTTGACTTCCATCTTATCTGGTTGTAGACAGAGTACGCATCGAGGAAGCATAGCGACTCCGACCCTGCGGTCGAGTCGATGATCTGGTCAATGCATGGGAGAACGAACTCCTTCGGGCAGGCGCTGCTGAGGTTGGCATAGTCGATGCACATTCTCCAAGTGTTGTTCTTCTTCAGAACCAGGACTGGCTTCGCCAACCACTTGGAGTACTTGATTGGCCGGATGAAGCCTGCAGCGAGCAGACGTTGTACTTCTTTGGCAATTGCTCAGCGACGCTATTCATTGAAGGGCCGTAGTGACTGCTTCACAGGTCGTGGTTTGGTGTCGACATTGAGTTTGTGATCAGCGAGCTCCCTCGGGACACTAGGCATGTTAGATGGCTTCCATGCAAAGATGTCGCGATTCTCACGCAGGAACTCGATAAGCGCTCTTTCCTATGTAGGGCTCATGTTGGTCCCGATGGTGACCTTCTGGCTTGAGTCGCCCGGGACAAGATCGATGGTGCGGGTGTGCGTGGAGGCCTCAAATGGTATTGACCTGGCATTCTTTGTGTTGGATTTCTTTAGGATCCTGGGTCGTCCTTGTCGATGCAGCTCGCATATTTGGCGAGCTTGTCGGTGTGGTTGGCTTCCTCGGTGATGACGGCATTGGCAAGTTTGGCGCCATTGTCCTTGCATTCCACAACCATGTCGGGGTCACCGTGGACGGTGATGATCCCGCGTGGATCTGGGAGCTTCATCATGTTGTACGCGTAATGCGGGGCCACTATGAACTTGGCGAATGCATGTCACCCCAGGACATAGTGGTAGGGGTTGTGGAATTTCACCAGCTTGAAGATGATCCACTTAGTGTGGAAGTTGGCTGGCATGTCAAAGGTGACAGGTAGCATCACCTTGCCGACCGGGTACGCCTTCTGACCAGGCACGATGCCATGGAAGGTGGTGAGGGTCGATTCGACCATCAACTGCGGGAGTTGCCGCCTACTGAATGTGTCTAGGTAGAGGATGTTGATGGAGCTTCCGCCGTCCATCAAGGTCTTGGGGAGCCAGTAGTCAGCCACTTTTGGCTTGAATACTAGGGCGACTCACCCAGGGTACTTGATCCATGGCACGTGGTCCTCGCAGCCCCAGGTAATGCTTTGTTCGGACCAGTTGTGGAAACGGGGGATGTCGACTTGTGTCACCGCATTCACAGCGACTGCGCGGGCGAGCACCTTCTTCTCGCGTTTGGTGTAGAGCCCAGTGAACGTGTGCAGCGAGCCGACGTTGTTACCAAACCCGTCAGCCTTGCCGTTGTCCCTTGGCGGGTTGTTGTTGGGGCCTTTCCTTGCTCGCCTTACCTTCTCGATCTCCTTCAAAGAGTGGCAGTCGGTGGTGGTGTGGGTGGCGGGCTTCCCCTCCCTGATGTGGTAGACATAGGGTTGGTTGAGTAGGGTGGCGGGGTCAAATTTCGGCCTCGCCACGTTGTTGGTGCGATAGTTTCCACTGTCATGGTAGTTGCCTCCGTCGTGGCGGAAGTTCTTCGGGTCACGCTGCCTGTAGCTAGCCTTGGCGACAAAGTCAACTCGCCCATCACCGCGGTGCTTGCCGGTTAGGCGAGTGTTTCTATAGCACATCTCGCACTATCTTCCATTGTCGTGGACGCGAGTGCGGCGTCTCCCACCTGACTAGCGCTTGGCAATCTCGAGAAGGTCGGGGATGTTGTCGAGCGTCCAGTAGAACCTCTTGGTATTGACGACCAGAGGTTTGTACCGGCACGCATTCTTGAAGCAATGGATTGCCGTATCTGGTGGATGCCGGAAGCATTGATCCACAGGTCCTGCCACCGTTGCAACCTGTTATGACATGGGATCCGGTAAGGATCCTAAGTCCCTGTGATTAACATGCTAGTCCCTGGATCATTAGCTAGCACTCACAGTCGATGAAATATCATGTAAAACACAAGTCTTTATTACATGAATGGAATAATCCAGAGTTTACATTATTATAATAGAAGAAAAACAAATACAACTTGGAGTCCCATCAATGCCACAAGAAGGTTGAGTGAAGACCCGCGATCCTAGCGCACCTTTCAACGATCTCCAAATTCGGCACATGAAACGTGTAGCCAAACGAGTTGGTCAATACTTTGAATGTATTGGCAAATTACACCAAGGAAAGAACAAGACTAACTCTACATGCAAGGCTAGAGTAGGCTTTGGGTTCATTTGCATAAAGCCAACTTTCTCTAAGTAAGAAGAAAAGAGGAAGAGTTGTATCCTACTTTGTAAACATTTGCTTAAGTAAAATAGGGTCGAATGGAACACGAGGATATTACTCACCAAGTGCCTAAAAACCTAGCACTTGGATATTACGCACCAAGTCCCCAAATCCCACCCATTAGCGATATTACTCACGCCCTGGGGTTCTATAAAAAACTTTAAGTTTGGAAAAGAGAGAGGAAGATCCTTCAGAGCCTCCATTCTTCATATGCTCAAGTGTTATTTTCCATGAACTCGGCTGATCGATCAGATTGCAATACTCTCGAGAGGTCGTGCACTTTTCCCATAATCCATGATCAAGTCCTTTTATAGACAATACCATGGCGAGGCCTTCCCTTAGTAGCCCCTCTACCAGCTGGACCCAACCATGCCAAGAACCTCCAAATGTTGGTACCCCGGTGAGGTATCCCACTAAGTACTAAGCCAAGACAGAGCCCATATGTATTATGGTTGCACTGGAAGCTTCTGAATTCTAAAACATGGCAGACTTCTTTGATTCATGGGCGGCCGTCCTCCACCAAAATTCCACTCGTTGTCCCGACAACCATTCCGCCCAGAAGAAAACTTATTTTTTATTTTGAAGGGTGTTTTGAAAAGAAAAGGTTTGCTCGAGAGATACTTAGAATTTTTTTTAGTCTTTCAAACCCCCCAAACGTACTTGATATATATAAATATATAGCATAGCAAGCATAACTTAGCAAAACAGGATGACCTATTGGGATGGAAAATCCTAAGCATAGATCTACTCATGGCATACTACAAAACCACACTTGCAAAAATAGCACTAAGAAATTCTACTAAAAACCTAGACATGCATACTACAAGATTTGAAGAGTAAAACATGCATAGTCAAAACTGGGACATTAAACATGAACAAGTGGTGTAACTTGCCTTATGTTTGTATTATGAGTGATGAGTGAATTCTTCTGCAGCAATCGCACTCTCCGAACAATCTAACGCGAGGACAAAATAATTCCAATCAACACAATTACAAACATAGCAACAATACAAACATACAACTAAACAATGGTCATCATACGCGTGCATGATGATTTACAATGTCATACTGGTTGTATTTAGTATTCTGAACACTACTAGAACATATGATGCATATGACAAGGCATCTAATGCATAAAACAATTTATTAACGAACTATATTGATTTAAATAGGGGTTTAGCTCAATCTAATTCAACTTCTAACTTTACGGTAATGCTAAATTTCAAAATAAACACTACTGGATAAATAATTGAATTTAGAAATAGTAGCAATTTGAATAATGCAAAAAGGGCTTTTAGATCTTTTTCTATGATTTAATTACTATAACAATGCAATTTAGGCTTTCTGCAAGATCATCTGATATAACAACGCCAAATAATTTTGTGTATATTTTTCCTAGATAGATATGATCATAACTAAACAGTACAAGTTGGTTTTACTAAATTTGGAGTTACAGATCATTTTCTATGATTTAATTACCAATTAAGAGAGTTTAAATTACTTAAACATAATACTTCGTAAGAAGTCAGATCTAAACATAGATTATTATTGGCCACAAAATGACGAATCCATATATATATTTTTTGTGTTTCTATGAGTTCTAATTATTTTTCTACAATTTAAATACTATAGAAGGACTATTTAACCAATTAAATAAATACAGAAACAACATTCTATGAAACATATATATAATCCCGAAATAGTGTTCTATGCTAAATTATCTTTCTAATGGTATATTATATGACGTGTTTGGAGTTACAAATATTTTTATATGAATTTTGCAAGATTTGATAATATTTTGTCTATTTAAATCTATTTTTCCAGAAAAGAGAGAAACGTGGTGATGACATGGCGTGATGCGATTCGCTGATACCTCTTAGTTTAAGTGAATCATCTACAACCTCTGGATCTCGATCGGACGGCTCTGAGGAGGGCTCGATCCTCGGCTTGGCTTTGGCTCCCGATCGGCGTGGCTCCAGTCAGCTTGACGACTTGGCTCGGCTCAACACGATCTAGGCCATTACAATCGGATTTGGCGGCTGGGAGAGATAGCTTCCTGCACAACAGTTGAGATCGCCGGAGATGGAGGTCGATGGAGGTGTGTAGTTCAGGCCGAGAAGGTCGGCGGCGATGTGAACGTCCTCCGAGATGGTATAGTAGTCCACGGCGTAGAGGAGATCAAGGGGCGATCTTGGGTGTCCTCGTCGGTGTCTCCTACTTCCTGGAATAGTAGCATGGTGCGGCTGGTCGTCATGAACTCCGGCGAAGTTCTAGAGGCTCCAGCGAGCAATGGTAGGGGGTGGTGGCTGCAAAACAAGGGGAAAAGAGGACGAGGTGAGTCGGCCGTTAACGGAAAACGTGATGGTAGATAAGGAGGGGCAATGGGAGATCCAAATCATCATGAACCATGGCCGGCGGCGGACGACTCTGACGAGATTGGGAGCTTACAATTTGAGCTAGGGTTTCGGGGTTTTTTCTTCAAAAGATCGATTCATCGCGGAGGGGAAAGGTTTATATGGAGACAAGCATGCGGGGAGGAGGCAAATCCGAACAGAATCGACGAGGATTTCGTTGGCAGAGGCTAAGTCATAGGCGGCTCGATCTCCCGTTCGCGAAGAAGGAGGGGTGGGGCCCAGATGTCGGTGACCAAGAGGAGGGGTAAGGAGGCCGGGCTGCAGGACAGCTACTGCTGGGCCGCTTCTGGGCTTCTTCACGGCGCACGCGCGGTAGAACTAGGTGGGCTGGCCAGGCTGGCTCGGCCGGTTAGGTCTAGTGTATTTTTATTGTTTTTCTTTTGTTCTTTCTATTTTCTGTTTTGTATTTCTTTTAGAACTTTTGCATAATGTCTCCAAATGAGTTCATTTTTATTTCTCAATTTTTCTAAAAATGTGAAGATCAACATAGGATTATAGTTTGGCATTAGTTTGCCCTTTCAAAAATATTGGATTTATATCATCCTAATTATTCTTTCATAGGAACAAAATAGCACATAGAAATTAGGGTTTTAGTTCATTATTTCAATATGAGGAAAACGTTTTGTATGATGCCATGATGCAATGCAACACAAAGTTTTTGGATTTATACAAAAACTTCCAACACAATTCGATAATTATGCTAATCCATTCTCTTTTTTGTGCCTTATGAAAGTTTGAACAATCCTAAAATGTTTCTTTTCAGTCAAATTTCAACAGGTCACACAACTCAATCAACTTATTTAATTTACTTTAACATTCCAAAATTTAAGAAAATTTTGGGATGTTACACACCCAGTGGTGGAGTGGGTGTAGGATCCCTCGAAGTGCCGTACGAAGGACTCTCGCATGTCCTCTCGATGTTGTCCACAAGGAGGGTGTGGATCCATTGCCGGGTCGCTCCCTCCATCATTAGGGGAAGGTAGCAAGCGGAGAGCAAGTCGGTGTGGTCAGCAATCCCCATCGCCATGATTATGTGTCGATCCACACCGCCGGATCGTAAGTGGGGTCGTACTTCTCGATGTCCTTCACTGCTTTGAAGGTGGAGTGGTACTTCTCGCCTCAGATCATTGGTCTGAAGCACTGCGAGCTGACTCGGCTGAGGGAGCTCCTTGGCTCGGGTTCACCGCGGTTGGTGAGGGTGTGCCTTAGGTTTTGGCTAACATGCTCGCCAGGCCTGATTGTTGACGATGTGGGTCCACGCGTTGATCGGTTGACCGTTTGTAGCGACCGTGTTGTTCGCAAGTCGCGACTCGTTGGTGGAGAGTGCGGGATTCTTGGCTCGCGGTTGGAGCTATAGGGGCTCGGGCGGGGGGCAGTTGAGGGTGTTGGCGACTGTTGGATGGCCGCTTGAGGCCACCCGACTTCCAGATGAGCGGGAGTACATCCACCCCCGTGGGTCGACTCCCACGACTTGCTGCTCGATGGCCCTGGCGAGTAGGGCCTAGGCATACATGATCTGCATCACGCCCTCTCTCGTGTTGTTGAGATTGGCGACTGCAACTTGCCCCGCGATGACGTTGTCCATTGGGGTGGAGTAGAGCGAGAGTCTGTTGGAGTCCCGGGCTTGTGGTGAGATGATGGTCCGCGGCTACTCCATAGGGGCGTACAGCGGGGTGGTGATGGAGCTCCAGTCGCAGGCGCCCCAGGTGGTGGACGATTACTGCCTCCAGGCGGCGTGTTATCATAGATTTTGCACTTGGCCGCGTGTGCGGGATCGTGCTCGTCGTCAAAGTTCAGGGTGCGGCCCTGGACGTTGGATTTCAGGTGACTCCTGATGCGGCGCTAGTGGTAGAGCGACAAGTCCTGCGTTGTTTCTAGCTCGAGGCGGATCTTCTCGCGCTTGGTCTGCTCCATGTGTGTTGCCGCCTCTAGTTGTAGGAGGTATTCCTCAACCCCCGTTGCCATCACAGTCGGCGGGATCAGCATGGAGAAGGGATCTGGTGGGGCGCTCGTGCTACCTGCCATGTAGATGGTGTTGAAGCGATTGGATCTGGCGCGGAAGTTGTCAGGAGACTCCAACCTAGAGTCAGAGTCGAAGATCCCGAGGATGGAGAGGTCCTCAAAGTTCTCAGTGTTGGAGAATCCTGTGATGGAGTCCTCGTGTGACAAAGCAGTGATGGATCCGGTGATCGAGGCAGGGGTCACTGAGTCGGCGTGGTCGCGGAGGGCCGCGTCACTTGCAGTTGCATCGCTCCCGGCCGCGTTGCTGGCGGCAGAGTCGTAGTCAGAGGCAAGGCGATGATGGAGCGGATCTGGACTTCCGAGAGTAGATCGCGGCGTGGTGGCGATCCGCTGACATCACCATTTCCGCCGGGTCGATGTAATCTATGAACTCGACGAAGAGGTTGATGGTGCCGACCGACATCACCGCGCTGTGTGTGACCAGGCGCGACGTTGGGATGTAGCTGCTAGGCAGGATCTGAAGGATCCCGCCACTTGCGATCATGCGGCTAGTGGAGATCGGCCGATCGATTGGCGCTTAGGGTCTCGCCGCAGAACTCAGGCTTGACTTGCCATGCCCCACGGTGGGCATCACTGTCGTGGGAATGACCACGGCAGTTGCTACCAGGGGTAGCGATTGGAAGGATTTATGGAAAGAGTGAGTCGCCATCTGTGGTGCGAGATTGAGGGCAAAGACACAAGGATTTACCTAGGTTCGCCCCCCGTAGGGTAAATACCTACTCCTCCTAGATTGTATTATCAGTGAGTAAGTTACAAGGGTGGCGAGCTCGGCGGCTAGGCAGCGAGTCGCTTGGATGGGGTGTATAATGGAACGTGAGTAGAGAGAGTACACTAGGCAGGTTTATATATCGGTACCTTGTTAGGGTTTACATGATTACAACCGAATTAGCTAAGGTTTTGGAGGATTTGACCTAATCCGACTGGGCTTATCTACGCTTTTGGGCCTCTAGCTTCTAGTCGCCAGGTCTTTCCTCTAGTCACTTTCCAGTCATCGTCTTGCAGCCCCACTCGCAATGGGCTTGGGCCAATCGAAACATCCTTCTAGGTATACCCCATTCGGCATATCCCCATCACATACTTCAAATTAATTACCCACACATACTACATCCATTCTAACTATTACATATTATTAGTCCAGGCTAAGTACCTGCTACGCTCTCCATACTACAAATTTATTAGCCACACATACTATAACAATTCACTAGAGCTCTGTCTTCACTCGAGGGAAATCAGAACCACCATCTTGTCCACGCCCAGTTTCCCCGCCAAAACTATGTGCACCATTGCAAAACGGTGGTTGTCCTATGCCATCGATCCTTCCAAGCCAACACTGCAGGCGACAAGGATGCTTTCTGTCCCCCTCGTCGGGGTCCTAAATGCCATGTACCGATTCCATAATCTCTTCCAGATGGATGATGACCGGGTGCTTCCATCAAAGTTGTCGTCCTGCCCTTCTTGGAATCTCAACCTTGTACATCTTAGGAATGGCGTCAGGATCTTTCAGCCACGCCTTTACCTCGATGATCCAGCTGTCGCCCGGTGGCACGATCTCCACTAGATTGCCGTCAAGGCTATTGACAACCTACTTGAGGGCCTCCGGCTTCCAAGCATCCAATGGGAGGCCACCAAAGATGAGTTTGGAGAAGAAACGAAGATTCCCAAAGTGATCGTCCCACCCACAGGCATGATGCCAATGCATGAAGCTCATTTTTTTCCCGTAGCAATCGAAAGAACGGGAAGAATGCAGAGCACACTCGGTGTCTGAGCTCTGCTCGAACCTAACGAAAAAATTGAATGGTAGCGTGCATACCTCAATATTGACCACATTTATTCTGATCCCAAAATGAGACCAAAAAGCCTGTTGGGGATATGCTATATGGGTATCCTCATAGCATGTCTCCAATCCACCTAACCCGGGTGGCCCATAGTTGGTAGCAAGGCCTATGGCCTGCTGGGCGGCCCAGTTAGACGGATCCTGAAGGGATGCCCATGCCGGATAAAGGAAGGTCACACAGGAGTCACCGACATACTCGGAGCCTTGGAGTACAAGACACGGAAGACTAGTTCCTATTAGTGTAGGACTCTGTACCTTGTCCGGCAAGGACCTTCCTATGAACCCTAGGTCTTGGCGCCTTTATAAGGTGGCCCGCGGGAGCCTTTAGGGCAACAATAATAGACAACCTCTTAGATTGATGTGTACAACACGCAACAACTTGCACAGCGAACCTATCTCTGTAACTCGGCGTATTGCCATTATAGTGATTTATAGCAGGAGTAGAGTTCCGCCACCGTTGTGGGACTTGAACCTGGGTAAGCTGTGTTACCTCGTACCCGCCAACTCTCCGCCTTACCCCACGTCTCTAAACACGCACTATGAGGACCCCTCCATGGCGTACTCGTCGGCAATACCATGACAGTTGGCACCCACTATGGGGAAAGAGGCGCTTCGAGCTCTACACCTCGTGAGGTTCAATCTCTTCACGGGAATCGGTGATACCATAGCCATCGGTCACGTTCTCTTCTCCGGTAATGTCCCGATCATCCCTCCAGATGAGTTTTGGGTGTCGGCGAAGACAAACCCCACGCGATGCTCCGTCATCCCCTTCAGAGATATCCACATCTTCATCGGTGAAACTGACTCAGTTCCTAGCTCCCATGAAGTCGTAAACTTGTCAAGCCCTGCACGGACCTGCTATGAGCAGGACGCGTTCGCGGAAGGATCTGGGCCATACCTCTCTTTGGAGTATGGTGGCTTGGATCAGGAAATTTCAAGGCCCACCCAAACTTCCCGTGCAGGATATAAAGGTGGAAGGACCCCGCAAATCCGCTTGCCTTCCCCGAGCATTAGGTATGGAGAACCTCCCCGTGAATACCTTGCCAGATGGATGAGGGTGAGGGAAATCCTAGAGTGCGACCGCGCCGATGATCTCGTGTATCACTACGTGGAAGGGCTCATGCCTAGAACACTCCTCCGACATACCCTCTGAAGGCGATAGACCGCATGCCCTCTCACCCTTGGTGAGATGGTTGTCATCGTCAATGAATGCGCGGATGCCAATGAAGGGGCCATGGCGGCAACCGCCATCGTAGCCGGAGGAGGAAACAAAAACAACGGCCCACCTCCATCACCCTCCACATCCGCCATCGCCAACACTGAGGCCAACTCCGACTCCGTCCTCGATGCGCTTTACGCTGGCATCAATATAGATGCCGGTGGCTCGGACGTTAACTCGGAGGAATACGACGCTGTTATGAGGGAGATCGAGAAGGAGGAGCGCGCCGAGAAGACCAACACTTCCCACCAGGTGCTAGTCGCCATTGGGAACGTGATGGAAGAAGACGGACAAGAACGGGAACATGAGAGAGCTCTGCCCACGGCAGCGGTCACCATAGCAGCAGCAGCTAAAAAGGCCGTTGAGCCTCCGGCTCCGGCCAAGGCTCTGCCTCCTCCGGTTACCCGCTCGCCACCGGTGCAGGAACTTACCACGGCCCCTAATACACCCCGACAATCGAATCAGCCGCCAATGCCACCGTCAACTTCTGCAGCTGGCAAACCACTAGCCACTCCCACCGACAAAGCAATCTACAACGCACTTCTTGTTGAACCAATCACCGCCGCCCATATCCGGAGCGTTACGAAGCTTGATGAGAAGCGTGCGGAAATCTTGGCGGAGGCCAAGTGCATCGCGGAGCAAGGCGCTAAGCTGGACGAAGACATGGCTAAGGCGCAGCAATCCATCAAGGCCGAAGAGCTATGGTGGCCGAATACAAGCAATTGATGTTAAAGCATAAAACAAAGAAGGTACCAGCTCACATCGTCCAAGATTCCGGCGTTCAGCAAGGCTTGGGATTTAACGGGTCTAAGCCGACAAAAGCCACCCCTTACATAGATTCAGAGGAAAACAAAGAAGGTACCAGCTCACGTCGTCACAGTTATTCAGGTATACGACCTTGTCGCTAAGGCATGCAAGCAATAGGAAAAGGCTGCCTCGCAGAGGCTTGAGTCCAACCCGGATCTTTGCCAGTCAAACCTGAACAGCCGCAGAAGGACAAAATCTCCCCGTGATGAAGGATCACGCACAGGCTCTACAGAGCGAAGACGGAGAGAGGCACGCAATAGGACTGATGCTATCCCCATATCCTCCAACCATGGAGAAAAGGATCGTCCCCGCCGCTCGCCACCTCCACCACCATCTCGACGTCATGAGGAACCAGAGTTGCGCCACCGCACAAGCATGCCACCTCCAAGGCGGTCCCACCCCGGCATCGTTATACGCGATCAGGGCGAACAACCTCGGCATGCCGGAGAGCTCAGTGGCCATGACAAACACAGAAGTAAGTCCCACAAGGAACCGCCACGACCGACAAGCAACCGCGATAGGCGTGAGGAATCGCATGAGGGGCACAGCAAGAGAGCTAACCCACCGCCTCCACCTTCGCCATCGCCACCTAGCAGCCATCATGGCAGAGGGCACGGTGGGTCGCATAGATCACGCCACAATTCCCCTCCCCATGACAGAAAAGGGAAGCTACCAGAGCCATATGATGCATGTACACGGTTGGAAAAGATCCAAGAAGCTCGGGAGCTCCCGTACCTTGGCCACGTTGTTTTGGACCAGTCATACGGCCACAATAGCACTGCCAGGACAGCAACGTGGTTGCAAGACTACAATGAAGCGATCCACATTGCAGGGGGAAACCCCAATGTCGCTGTCAAGTACCTCCCACTCATGTTGACCGCACCACCCGGCAATGGATCGACGACTTACCGGAGAAATCCATATGCAATTGGTTGGACATGCATGACGCGTTCACCAAGAATTTCAAGGGTACGTACAAACGTCCCTGCACTGCCGAAGACCTACAGTGGTGTGTGCAAGAAAAGGATGAAACCTCCTGTGCCTACCTCTCTCGCTGGCTAGATATGAAAAATTCCTGCGCAGGGGTGCACGAACAGACCGCTATGGCCGCCTTCATTGATGGTCTGGAAAATGGAACTTTGCTTCGGCACACGTTGAAGCACAAGCAAGACAACAATGACCTTAACCTCAATGAAATGATCGCCATGGCTAGCGAGTTCGCCGCTGCTGATGACGACGCGCGTGGATCATTGCCGGCGATAGCAATCCCTACCTAGGCCAAGAAGAACAACAATAACAAGCGGAAGAATCCGCCTGAAGAGAATCAAGTAGCCGACATGGTCGCCGCAACATTCACTGGCAGAGGCAATGGCGGATAGCATGGACGTGGTCGGGGAGCTAGCAGTGGCCAGCAGAGGAGTGACACTACACCCTCAGCGCCCCGCGTTCCCCAAATGTATGAAGAGTACCACGATATGCCATGTTTCGTCCATCTCGACACCAATGGAAAATCCACCCACACCAATCGCCGGTGCAAGTTTGTCAATGATCTCAAGGAGGACCCTGAGTCCGGCTACAAGCGAAGTCGGAAAAACAGACCCCGTGGAAAGGGCGAAGGGAAGAAGAAGGAGGAAGAACCCAAGGAATCAAGTGCTATGGACAAGGACATGGACCCAAAATCTTCCGACAAGGGAGAGGATAAAGGGAAAAATCCCTTCGAAAAGAAGACTCCATGTTACCACACCTTCCTTGGCACCCCAACCGTCCGGGCCCAGAAAACCTCTCTAAGGGTACTGATGGATACCCTCCCTCCGGTTTCCCAGTAAGTCAGGTGGTTGGAAGTTCCAATTACTTGGGATAGGAAAGATCATCCAGAACTCATCCCAATAGAGAACCAGTATGCCATGGTCATCAACCCTTTGATTGACGCCACGGAGTTCACCAAGTGCCTCGTGGACAGTGGAAGCAACATCAATATCATGTACCTGGATACACTGCACAAGATGAACTTGACCAAGACCTAGCTAAGGAAGAGCAACACCGTGTTCCATGGGGTTGTCCCTAGCCGACAAGCAAATTCCCTGGGCTGCATCACCCTTCCGGTCGCTTTTGGCGATGTAAACAATTACCGCCAAGAACGCATGACCTTTGAAGTGGTGCCTTTCAAGAGTGTGTACCACATCACCTTCGGACGCGACATCTTCCACTCCTTCCTCGCAAGGCCATGCTTTGTGTACAACAAACTCAAGATTCCCGGACCAAATGGTGTCATCACCGTTGACGGAAGCTTCACCAAGGAACGGGAGTGCGAGCTCAGCGAAGCCGCCTTCGCCTAAGCAGTCCTCTACGGTGAGGAGTTCAATGAGATCCAGAACTAGGTCGATGCCTCGGAGATGCCGGCTTCAAAGAAGCACATCACTGTTGCCGAACCCACCTTCAAGGCCACCATCAAGACCAAGCAGGTGGAGCTTGTCGAAGGTGATTCCTCCAAGACCACTGCCATTGGCATGGACCTGGATCCCAAATAGGAAAGCGCACTCGTCAAGTTCCTCCGAGAGAATAGGGACATCTTTGCCTGGCAACCTTCCGACATGAAAGGTGTACCTAGGGGACTTGCCGAGCACAGCTCGAATATTGATCCTAATGCCAAACCAGTGAAACAACCTCTATGATGATTTGGTGATGAAAGACGAAGGGCTATAGGCAAAGAAATTGCTAGGTTACTTAAGGCTGGCTTTATCCGAGAAGTTATTCACACCCGCTGGGTGGCAAATCCTGTACTTGTCCCCAAAAAGGGAACCAATGAATTAAGAATGTGCGTTGATTACACCGGCTTGAACAAAGCGTGTCCGAAGGATCCGTTTGCTTTTCCTCGCATTGACCAAGTCATTGATTCGATGGATGGCTTGAAACTTCTGTGTTTTCTCGATGCCTATTCAATATACCACCAGATGCGGATGCAAAAGTCGGACCAATTGGCCACTTCATGCACCACACCCTATGGCACGTATTGCTACGTCAAGATGCCCTTTGGGTTGAAAAACGTTGGTGCCACATACCAGCGGACGATGCAACGTTGCCTGCACGACCAAATAGGTCGCAACATACACGCCTACGTGGACGACATTGCAGTAATGTCAAAGGAATCTAATGATCTTATCGCTGACTTGCAGGAATCCTTCGACAATGTTCGGAAATATAACATGATGTTGAACCCAAAGAAGTGTGTGTTCAGGGTACCATCCGGCAAACTATTGGGCTTCATTGTTTCGCATCGCGGAATCAAGGTGAACCCGGGGAAAATCAAGGCCATCCTCGACATCAAACGTCCGACATGCCTGAAGGACATACAAAGGCTCACAGGCTACGTTGCAGCAGTAAGCCAGTTCATCAGCCGACTTGGTGAGAAGGCTATGCCCCTATACAAGTTGCTCAAGAAGGTAGACAAATTCACATGGGCGAACGAAGCTGAGGCAGCACTTCGGGAGTTGAAGAGAATACTCTCCTCCCTACCTATACTTGCAGCACCAGTACCAAGGGAGCCTATGTTAGTGTACATGGCGGAAACCAACCGAGTAATCAACATCGTCATCATGGTGGAGCGCAAGGAACCAACGCACGAATATGGAGTTCAGCGCCCCGTTTACTATGTAAGCGAGGTCTCGACGGAATCCAAGCAGCGTTACCCGCACTACTAGAAGATAGCTTATGGAGTTTTCCTTGCTTCACGTAAGCTAAGGCATTATTTCTAGGAGCACCCCATCATAGTAGTGAGCAAAGCTCCACTGTCCGACATCATCAACAACAGCGACGCTACAGGGAGAGTGGCGAAGTGGGGCATTGAACTTTCTGCCTTCGACATCACCTACAAGCAACAGATGCTATCAAGTCACAAGCATTGGCGGATTTTCTTGCAGATTGGACAGAACTGCCAGAAGACACTCCTGTACCAGAGCCAGAGTATTGGGTCATGCACTTTGATGAATCGAAGTTACTCAATGGCTCAGGGGCTGGTTTATTATTGCAATCGCCAACAGGAGAGAAGTTGCAATACATCCTAGAGATCCACTTCAACGCTACAAATAACATGGCGGAGTATGAGGTACTCATTCATGGACTTCGTGTAGCCAAAGATATTGGCATCAAGCGCATAATTTGCTATGGATATTCCGACTTGGTTACCCAGCAAGTAGCTGGCACCTAGAACACGCGGAACCCTATGATGGCGGTATATCAAGACGAAGTAGACGAAATAGCTAAGTGCTTCGACGTCTACGAAGTCAAGTACGTCAAAAGGGAAGATAATGAGGCGGAAGATCTGCTGTTAAAGCTTGGATTAGCTTGTCGACCAATTCCGCCAGGTGTTTTCCTGGAGCATTTACGGACTCCATCCATGAAGGGAGTGGACCCCGACAACTTGGATAGAGTGGAATCATTTGTTAACACAATAACAGTGACCTCTCCGGCTTGGACGAAGCCATTCATGGATTATCTACAAGATGGAACTTTGCCCGCCGACGAAGTCGAAAGCCGGCAAATAGTATGCAGAGAAAAATGCTAGGTCATCATTGATGACCAGCTATACAAAAGAAGTACCACAGGAGTTTTCCTACGGTGCGTCTCCCAGCAGCAAGGTATTGAAATCCTTAGAGAAATACATCTCGGAGATTGCGGGCGTCACGCTGCTCCCTGATTGTTGGTGGCCAAGGCCTTCCGACAAGGATTCTACTGGATAAATTCTAAGGCGGACGCTGACAAGTTGGGACAAATCGCAAGTGCAAGCAACATGACTAGGATGATGATTACCCGGAGACAGATCGGCCATGGAACATAGCACAACTACGTCCCTTTTACACTTAGCGCATTTATATTATGTAATAAGTTTCTTATATGATCAATGAAATAAAGCATTTGGTTCACTCATATTATCTAAGTCTTTTACCTCCTTTAGTTGTTCAGTTTTGGATCATATAAACCCTTTATCCGCAAGGTTGCATTTGCCCTTGTGAAAATTCTGCCTACGGGCGTTAGCTTAAGTTTTCTAGTCTACATGTTTTTTGAAGTTATTATGTGGATTCCGGAGTAGTGACTTTTCGGCACTCAAAGCCGGCGATTTTGTTCTTGGGTTCTTGACGGTGCTACTAAGCATCATCGCCTGAGAACATAGTTCTGTGCTGTGAGTCTTCCATCTCACGAAAGGTCAAGCATACAAACCAGAATAATGGATAAGCTAGCACTTGTTAAAAATATACACACATGCTGGAAGCAGATAAGTAGGAGGAAAACTTGAGTACAAGATTTTCCTCCTTAGCAAAACATAAATTTTTCCACATACACATTACAGAGATACATTTAATACATACATTATTTTTCATGGCTCTGCTGCAGGGGGCTTCGTGTTGGCATCATTAGGAGAACCATGCCGGGAGAGCTCGTCAAACTCGGAGGGAGATGGGCTAGACTCAGACGATGTCATGTCTTCGTCAAGGATCTCGGCAGGCACGAAGACATTTGCATTGACCATCCTAGCGACCCTGGTGTCAAAGCCGGCAAGGGAATTCCAAATAGCATCGCTATCAATTTCCCTCCCTTCCACATCCAGCTTAGGAAAGCCGGAGGTCACCAAGTCGATGTCGATGTTGTCATAATGCGCCTTGACCAGAGATAGCGACATCCTAGCGCCAGCCCGGATGGAAGAGACCTTCCAGTCCTTGACCTTCTTGGGGGCTCGGCGCAGGATTTCCGCGAACTTGGCCGCTAAGTCTGCCGCCTTGATATTGATTCCTAGAGGTTGAGCTATCTCCTTGGCTTGGGCAATGGCGGTGCTGACGAAGTTGCCGACAAGAATTATGTGTTCCTTGGGACTTGGAGCACCCTCACCCAAGTGGGCTAAGCCAATGGGAGCTGCAGTTTGCACAAACATACAAGGACCATGAGTATAAACAAGTAAAACGGTTATCCAACTTACAAAAAAAGACCAAGACGGAGAAAGGTTACCGAAGATGCTCGTTTCTGCTTGCTTGCATGTCTCCGCCAAGTCATCGCGCTCCTTCTGGACTGACTTGAACATCTCAAGACTCCTAGCATTCTTCTATTTGGAAGCTTGGTTCTGGTCTTTGAGCTGTGCAATCTCATCCTTCAGGCGTTGCATCTCGACATCCACAGACTCTTGCATAGCCTTCATCATCGCCTCATGGCCCTTGAAGGCCTCTTCCAGGTCCTTCAGAATTTTGTTTTCATCATCGAGCTCCTGGATATGGTTGGATTGCTCAATGATTCTCTTGGCCTTGGCAATGGCTTCTGTAAGACAGAAATCAGAAAGTGCTATCAGAAAACAGAAGAAATAATTCAATGAGAAAAGCAAGGATCTGTTGTAGGAAACAGACTCTGGCTATTTTTGGTTTGTTCCTTCAGGAATTTGGTTTTACCCTGTTCAAGGTCCATTTCCTTCCGAAGAGTAGCAAACCTCTCATTGGCGGCTATCCTCTATTTATTCTCATTCTGCACAGGATGTGAACATGCTTAGTTTCTCTAGAGCATCTAGACGGAACTATTCTGTTTCAACTAAATGCTCGGGGGCTACAGTACATGATTTTAAAATAAACTAGTTTCTCTAGAGCACCTAGTCGGAACTATACAGTTTCAACTAAACGCTCGTCGGCTACATGAACAAGTTCTGCACTTAGTTCTTTGGAGCACTCAGGCCAATAACTATTGGATTATCCGCCTAAGAGCTCGAGGGCTACAGTGAGATATACTACACAAAGTAAGGCAAGTGAAGTTCAAAAAACCTATGATGGCAATGATCCTGAGATTGTTGGCTAGATGAGCATAGGAATCATGGAAGGTCCGGGCATTCTTATAGATTGCGTCGGCCTGCTTGATGAGGTCATCTAGGCTCAACATCAGAGGAGTCGCAGCCAATGTAGAATTCGAAGCCGGAGGCATGGAAGAAGCCCTAGCTGCCTCCTGCACCTTAGTGGCAAATGATGGCTCAGAGGCTCCTGCCTAGATCGTTGCTTCCACTTCCACCTCTTCCACCACTTCCTTCCCTTTCTCGGTGGCATCCTTAGTCGGAGCTTCAGCCACTTTAGAGGAGGTGCTCAACTGCATCGCCTGGCTGCTGGGAGCACTGTCTGCCTCGACAAAGCCTGAGACATCAAGAATTTGATTGATATCTGTCTCCATGGAGGAGGTCTCAGGGATGGCGGGGGATGACGGCCTAGCGGGACCGGAAGAGGGTTTGGCGGCAGGAGTAGAGGGAGCGGTGGCAGGAGAGGGCTTCGCGGACGGACCCTTGGTAAGCATATCATGAATGTTTTTTGACCCTCCAACATCTTTGGAGGATCGCTTCAAACTAACAGTGGCTTTCCTCCTGAAATGTACAAAGTATAAGTACAAGAGTTGAAAAAAGGTGTGAGCTGAAAAATACAGACCAGAGAATGAAAATACTTACTCCACGGCAGGAGCCTTGGCGAGGGGAATGCCGGTGGACTTCTTCTTCTCCGCCTCTAAGGCGGCAGTGGAACGTTTGTAGACTCCACTCTTCGATTTCTTCTTCTTAGCCTTGGCAGCAGAGCATTAGAGGTGGAGCTCTTCCGCTTTCGCGCTGCCGGAGCTGGTTGATCCTTGGGAGCATCGTTGTCGGACACCACCTGGATATCCTTTAGCTTTGGATCATAGACCTAGGAGACCATTTGATCCACCGCCAAGGTCGCCAGCTGGGATACAGAGGAGTGTTAAACAGACAACTTCAAAGTCGGAAAAGCCTTAGAGCATGTAACGAGCAACAAAGGAAACAGAAGCTACCTCTGGCGAACATGTCATAGGTGATCTTGAAGCCCCGCTTCTTGTCCCTCACCCTGACGATGTCCTTTAGCTGGAGCTTGATGGAGTCAGTAGACAATTTATCCTGTGAAATTCGCATGGGATCCCTCATATCTTGGCTATACTTGCACATCAACTCGGCTCTATAGGCTGGATCCGCCTAACGTACCCGCACATGGCAAGGTCCAAGCCCGTCAGACCTCTATCTACGAGCCATTCGATCCACCTTACGGCACTATTAGCTTCATCATCAGAAGGAAGAGAGGCGGGGGTCCTCCATGCGGGCACTTCAGTGGCAGCTCCATCGATGAAGTCGGGGTAGGTCTCAAGGCGGTCTGGCAGAGGGACATATGGCCTGTAGAAATATGTGCGCTACCAGTTCTTGCAATACTCGTGCCCTACGATGTTGGGGAAGCGCCGGCTAGGCTGAATCTTAAAGCTAATGGTTCTGCAGGTCTGCAATTCATCCTTGTACTCTACGGACTCTCTCTTGACAGTGAATAAATATATAAACAGATCTAATCTAGGTTTGATCCCTAGATATCATTCGCACAAAGCTACAAAGTTGCTAAGGACTAGAATGCTGTTGGGAGAGAGATTGTGGGGGAGTACTCGGAAGTGCCGGAGGACATCCAAGAAAAAGTCGGAGACTGGCAGGCTTACGCCACATACCAGCTGAGATTTGAGGTACACCTTCTCTCCGGGTTGGGGAGAAGGGACCACCTCGCCGGCCGGCACCGCCCGCCAGACTAACTTCTCCACCACGGGGAGATACCCCTCGAGGACCATCTCCTGCAGATCTTCAGCAGAGAGATCAGAGCCTCTCCACATCCCCTTGTGGGAATCGCTCTCTTCTTCATCGGCTTCGGGCATCACTCGTTCTTGGTCATCGCTGGCAGATTCCGTCATGGCGGAGACGGGAACGATCACCCCCTCTGGCAGAACGATCACTCCTTGGGTTGGCTCCATCGTAGCCTCAGGAATCGCCGCTGTGGAAGGAGCGGAGCTGCTAGAGTCCATTACAACAAGGAGAGTGTGGAGTAAGAAAGGGCTAGGGTTTTCACAGAAGAGATCGAACGGTCGTGCGGCTGGAGGAAGATGAAGACTGGGAAGCGAATGCGGGTAAAAAGAAATAAACTGACCGCAGTGGAAATATATAAGCCTCGCGTCAAGTTTCGTGCAAAGGATCTGATAGATTGAATGTTGCCGACGTGGAAGTGAACGTGCGCGGTAATTTCGCCACGTCCTCCATCTTTTGCCGCTCCACCGTTTCGGATTTCGCTCGCGTGAAAATAGCTGATGATTAATTCTCTGCTTCTATGAGTTTCGAGGTAGCGTAGGATGTACCCTACGTCATCCTCCTGACAATTAAAGTGAAGGGTCACATCCGAAGATTCCAGCAAAGACGGAGATCATCCGAGTCTAGAAACAAAAACTCAAGGAATCTTCGGCTACATTGTGAAGCCGGAGAGGATTGCAGGGTTCTTTGGGAGACCTTTGAGATATTGCTTGATGGATTGCCGACATCACTTAGACGGGATATTCGGAGATCAACGAGCAAAGTCCTTCGGGGGCTACTGTTGGGGATATGCTATATGGGTATCCTCATAGAATGTCACAAATCCGCCTAACCTGGGTGGCCCATAGTTGGTAGAAAGTCCTATGGCCTGCTGGGCGGCCCAGTTAGACGGATCCTGAAGGGAGGCCCATGCCGGATAAAGGAAGGCTATGCAGGAGTCACCGACATACTCGGAGCCTTGGATTACAAGACAAGAAAAACTAGTTCGTATTAGTGTAGGACTCTTTACCTTGTCCGGCAAGGACCTTTCCCTGTAAACCCTAGGTCTTGGCGCCTTTATAAGCCGTCCTGCGGGAGCCTTTAGGGAAACAATAAAAGACAACCTCTTAGATTGCTGCGTACAACACGCAACACCTGGCACAACGAACCTATCTCTGTAACTCGGCGTATTGCAGTAATAGTGATTTATAGCAAGACTAGAGTTCCGCCAGTGTTATGGGACTTGAACCTGGGTAAGCTGTGTTACCTCGTACCCGCCAACTCTGTGCCTTACCCCCACGTCTTTAAACACGCACTGTGAGGACCCCTCCATGGCGTACTCGTCGGCAATACCATGACAAAGCCGATAGCAAGTTTGCCGGCAACATGGCGGGACAGATGCCTAGCATAGTAGCCATTAGAGCGTGTTCATCGAACTGCTACGCCAGGGCTACCATGCCTGAGGTGCGCGACAGCGCGCAACCTCCCGAGGTCGATTCTCGGCCAGGATCACTCGACAAGACGCGCTCCACCGTGGGAGAACGACTAGCCACAGACGAGAGATTGGTCTAGGGACGCGAAGCTCGATACAACGGATAATGCGACAGTGACGGCTACGAGCTTGGTCTAGGGAGGTTGACCGGACATGGCGGGGACACAAGGAGAGTAAGTGCAAGCTCTGATCTGAGACGAGCAGCTAGAGCTGAGCAAATGTTATGGAGATGGGAGCAAGGGAGAAGGGGCTCTCGGGGAGAAGAGTAGAGTAGAGAAGTAGATCTGGTCCACGTAGGGGTAAACTAGTCCATGACCACAAAGGATAACAGGGAAAACTGATAGGGCGGGCCATGAAGAGTTGACCTAACAGCGGTATTTGAGTTCAACCATTTTTCGTCTGGTTCAAACGATCATTTGCCTGTTAGATTTGTATTCAACCCCATTTGGCCCCTCTTGCAATTGGCAAAGATATTACGGCCCCTCCACGAGATTACAAGCAACTCGGGCCCCACGATGCACTCTCCCAACAACTTTGGGGCCGCAAACCAACAAGCCCATGCCAAGAACCATCGTCTCATACCACAACATCAAATTCATGAGCTATATGTGGAAGACGCTAATGGCCAAGCTTGGAGTCAAGCTCTTCTTCTCGTCCACCTCTCACCCTCAAATCGCCAGCCAAACCGAGGTCATCAACAAAGCCTTGGAACACTCCTTCACGTGTTGTTCAAGAAGAATCTTAAGGATTGGGAGGAATGCATTCCCCATGCCGAGTTCACCTACAATCGAGCCAAGCACTCTACAACAATGAAGAGCCCATTCATGATCGTCTATGGATTCGAGCCCCTCACCATGCTTGACATCCTACCACTTACTCTCCATGAGTCCACCAACATGGACCTTGATAAGGGCGCTCAAGCAATGAAAAAACTACATGAAGACACAAGAGCTACTATTTAGCAACAAGTTCGTTGCCAAACATCAAGGCTAAACAAGACCAATAAATAAATGATCTTCGAAGAAGGTGACCTTGTGTGGATACACCTAAGTAAAGACTGCTTTCCCTAAGATCACGACTCCAAGCTCAAGCTGAGGGGAGATGGTCCTTTCAAGGTCCTCAAGAAGATCAATAACAATTCCTATGTCATCGACATACCGACATCAAAGTATCTCGTGAGCAAGACATTCAATGTGAAGGACCTCTCACCATTCCATGGATATTATTAGTATGAAGAGTTGAGGATGAATCTTTCCCAAGGGGGGGGGAGCTGATGCATCCTGTCCTACAGACGTCTCTACATCCTCACCACCAAGTCCCCCAAGTGGACCAATGACGCATGCTCGAGCCAAACTCCTACAAGATAAGGTTAACTCACTCCTCTCCTCGTGTGATTTCGATACACACTTGAATGGCTTGCTACTTCATGCCACTACACTGTAAATACTCAGCTACAAAGCCCCGACACATTGACATGCACCCTCGGAAGAAGAACCAGGAGCTCGACAAGAAGATGTCGCAGCAGAGACTGAAGCACCGAAGTATCTAGCCTTGAGGACCGGAGTCTCTGGCCTCGAACACCAGAGTCTCCGGTGTGCTGCCTCAAGACTCTGAATAGGACTCTAGACACCTACTTGGAGCTCTCTGTCTACCCCCTAGATATAGAGCCGGAGAACGTGAAGACTCCGGTCCGGACTCCGCCCCCTTCCAGAGGCTACAACAGCAACCCCGGAGTCCACCCTGGAGTCTCCGGCCCTCAAGCCTAGAGTATCCGGTCTAAGTGACGATGGGCATGTTAAGGCCTTTTGGGCCTGGCCCCTGTAATCCCCAATTTTGTCCCAAACTTCCTATTTTATGCCTAAAGTACCCAAGTTTTGTTGTTGGACTATATATAGACCACCTCCCTTCTCCAAGTTATCAAGATCTCACCAAGCCTCCCGCTCATCGTGCCGGTTAGAGAGAGGGTGTGTCCTTGCCCGCCACATATCCTAGGGATTATGTCGGACCGGTTGCCGCCGGCGTGAGCTATAGGATTGTATCAGGTATCGCGTGTGTGTGTTCATTATGTTCTTCATGTGTGTGTTCGTGAATTTCATCCTCTCCCTCACCCTATTCGCCTTCGCCTCGATTTCCATGGAGATTCATGAAAGATCGGGCAATCCTAAGGGGTCACCCCTAACTGATCCAGATAGGCCAAAGGTGGGTACCCGTATGGTATACCTATGTCAGTAGCCCCTGAGTGTCCAGTCAAATCGAAGATTCGGGTGGAGACTTTGGAATCCATTCACTCAAAGGTTCATCGGGTTTGTCTGTGGAGTTTGTGTAATTCATAGGGATTGTGGTGTACGTGCCTAGTTCATCCGACGGATTGGGACCAGCTACAAAAACGAACATGTCCTACTCAAACTCGATCCCCTAGACTAAAATTCAAAAATTCCTAGTGTAATTCGACTCATGCCACGGAGGCCTAACCGAGCCGAATTCCAGTTTCAGTGTTTATGTACCCAACGAGTTCGTCGAGATTTTTCATCGCAAATGTTGGTTCGGTATCTAACTGGTAGAATGCAGAAGGTGCAGTTACCAGGCCATCAGACTGTGCCTGTTGGTCTTACCTTTGCATCATAGATGCAACATTCGAAGGTTTGTCACCATGGAGGTGTTTCGGGTGGCCAAGAAGACACTGTCTCTAAACTTTGCATTAGAAGTTGTGTAAGCAAAGTCGCCAATATTGTTGATTGCCGTCAGCAAATTGTTGTTGCAGACACAGACAACATGATGAATAGTTCTGTGATCTTGTGATTTCTATAGGGTGTGTGACTAGCGCTCCCTATGGGAGTACCCCCCGAGTGTCTGCTTGAGTCGCAGACTCGAGCAGAGACTTTATAGTCGTTGATTTCTTTGAGTGAGAAACATTGGCTCCCTTATTTTTTGAATGAGCTATCAGCACTCCCTATGGGAGGAGCCCCCGAGTCCCGAGTCGGATCGTGGATGTGAGTCAGGAGTTGGGCTGTGTCCTTCGATGATTTGCGACTGATGAGCTATACACTGGACCCATGAATACTTCGAGTGTGCAACCAACGCTCCTGTTAGGAGTAGCCCCCATGTGTCTGTGTGAGGGATAGACTCGAGCAGTGACTTAGATGCGTGTACTTGACAGATTTACACTAGACCCAGAAGTACATCGGGTGCGCGACCAATGCCCCTATAAAGAGCATCCCTCGAGAGTCTGCTGGAGTGGCATACTCGATGTAGCATCCCAATTGTCTAACAATTGTAATGCTACTTGGTCTAGTAATATAATGGCTACTTCCTATATATAATTGTTGCATCATAATTATATCATGCTCATGTCATCATGCCACCTTGCATTTGAGCATCATATAAAACCCTTTTTGTTTTGGTTCTTCTCTCATATGCATTGTAAATTGTATTTGCCTCTTGATATTGTATTTGGTTATTGATATATTGTTTAATGCCCAAGTTGAGTTGGGGGCATATCTTTTATTCCACTCCACCACCCTTTCTTTCACCACCTTATAATTCCACCATCCCTTTATCCATGAGCTTTTATTTTATTTTCTTTTGGTATTTAATCTAGCTCATGGGAGATAGGATGGATCTACTTCCACAAATTCTTTAGCTTGGCTTTATTCCACTTTTGGGAATGCATAAGAATAATGCCATGTTAATATTATTGTTTTCACAAGAATAAACATGGCATTAATTATTTTGCATGGGCCATGCAAGAACCACCACATTCTAGTCTTTTGGATGTTATTTGAATCTTTGAGTGGATCATCCCCCATATCTCCATCTACCCTCTTCATGCTTGTTTGTTTGGTTCATGCTAAAAACCCTACACCCATCTCCATCCATCCCATCACCCCTTTATCTCACCCATATCTTTTTCTTTTAATTAAAACTCTTATGCATGATCATATGAGGCTTATTCTTTTCTTTCTCTCTTTTCTCTCCTAGCCTAGTTCTTCTAAACCCTAATCTCCTTCCCTCCCTCTCTTTAAACCCTACCTTGATCTACCCCCCTTCATGCCGAAGCATCAATCCCATTCCTAGGCTAACCATCTACCCCTCTAAACCCTATCAAACCAAACCCTAACCTCACCTCTCCCTCCCTTTGCCTGGCTACCCCCTCTCCCTGGTCCCACACCCCATCTACCCCCTCCTAGCCAACCCTAACCGAGCCCCTCTAGTCCTAACCGAAGCTCACCCGAGCCTCTCCCTCCTCTCTCTCTTTCTCTCTGCCAACAGCCCCACCCGAGCCTACCCTCCTTCGATGCTCCCTGGTCCCACCTGCAGCCTCTCCACGACCTACCTGCCCTGCCTTGCCCGAGCAAGCACGTGAGGAGGAGGGAAAAAGGTGGCACCCGAGCCACCTTATCTACCCCTGCCTCGGCTGCTCCTCCTCTCTCTCCCTCCCTTTTCCTCCTTCCCCACGTCTCCTCTGGCCTCTCCGGATCTACCCCAGGGCCTTGCCCTCTCCTCTACTTCCTCCCCACCAATGGCACCCTCCCTCTCTGTCGCCGGCGCCCACCGTCGGTGTCCACCACCGATCCCTCGAACCAGCAGGCGGGCGTGGTGTGGAGGTTGTCGAGGGAGCCGAGGAGGTTCCCCTGTGTCGACCAGTACCCGCCAGCGAGGAGGAGAAGGACCAGAGCCGAAGATCACCGCCGCCACCGACGCCAAACCCTAGCTCCGCTGGCCTCTGCTTCCTCGCCGATCCGTCGTCTCCCAGCCCGATCCAACACCACCAACCAAACCACGGTGAGCTCCTCTACCTCCTGGACACGCTCTGCCTCACCGTACCGCCCTAGCCCCGCCATCCTTTTCGTCGATCGTCCACCGTGCGCGCCGTCTGCTAGTTCAGAACCTCCTCACAAGGCCAAGGCCTCTTCTAGCTCAAGGCCCACCCTCCTAACACCAAGCCTAGCCTACCGCAATGGCTGCCGCCTCCGCGCGCGAGCCCTAGGTCCCCGGATCGAATCCCCCACGTGTCGCGCCTGCGTCGGTCGCGCACCGATCGGTCATCAGCGCAAAGAAGATCCACAGTGGCCGCGAACCTTTTGCGCTTAGCCCCTCTGCTTTTCTCGCCAACCCGGCCTCGAGACCCCACTTGTCCGTGTATGGCGTTTTGCAAAAACATACTGCAGAACTCTTAACTCCCGCCCTGCCCTAGCCCCACATGTCATCTGCAGGTCCCCACCTTGACATGTGGGTCAGAGTCACTGGGCCCGCTGTCACTGTATAGCTAGCCATGAGTAGGAAAAAGTTTTCTGCGCGCGTGGCCCCTTTTCCGTTTGACCCCACCCGTCAGTGTCTAGGGCTAGGACAAGCTGAGTAAGAAAAGGATTTCTGTTTTATGTTTTGATTTAAACCTTTTTCAAATTAATTTAAATTCAAATTCAAATCTGTTTTAAAATAACTTTTAAAATACAATTCCAAATTAAACATGTAATATATGTTTTGAAATCAGAAAAATGTGAGGAATTCAATTATGCCCTTCAAAATATATTTTGAACACTTAAAATTTCGAGTTGATTAAAATTACAATAAAAATGCCCTTTTTCCTTAATTAATTAATAACTTTTGTTTTATAACTCCAAATTTGACAAATGATATGTCTAAATCGACCAGCTCGACGAGACCTTTCTGTTTATGCATTCCATGATCTGAATTGCAGCATGCATCATATAAATATAAAGTTTACAGAAACTTATTTGAGTATAAAATGTGATTAAAACTCCATAAAATGCTTATTTCTTGTATCCCACACCTCACCCATGCCATGCTACTTTATTGCCATGCAAATTGTGTATCATTCATCATGGCATGATTGTTTGCTTGTCGCATTTTATTCATATGCTTGTGCACTTTATTTATGTTGGCCCTTGTTTGTTTGGTTCTTCTTCGAATAGACGCTGAGCAGGGGATATATCAGGAAACCTGTGAGCACTACCTGCATCCTTCTCTCGCTTCAACTGAGCTGCCAGGCAAGCACTACCACATGCTTGCATACATATAGTACCTATTGCCTCTACCTTATTCTTGCATTATTGAGTCGCGATTGCATTAAACTGAATCCCAAGTACTGCATAGCCATTACTTTTAAACCCCACCGAAGCTTGTTCCTCCATCCCATGAGCCATTACTACAGGAGTTGTTTGAGCCATGCGAGTCGTAGAACAGCATGTGTAGGGTATGTGAGTGTCTGATGGATAACGAGGTACCTAAACAACTTAACCTGAGTAGTAATGGGATAACTAATGAAAGTGGCACCGGTGAGCAATATCTGCTATTTGGTTTTTCATGCTCACTTGTGTCCCGTAGGACCCCGAGTACTTGATTCCTGTTCCTTGAATATTCGCGCTATCCACATCCGGGAGGCTTATGAACCCCCCTGAGCCAGAGCTTGATTCATTCTTATTTCTTTGGGCCACAAAGTAGTTTGGGGCTTTATTACTATTCTGTACTTATGCCATGCTTTACTGCTTTATTTAAGATTGTGCGAGGAGCACCTGTAATGTTTTGGAAGCAGAGTGTTTTCGCGGTATCGACAAGCCCAGTCACACTTTCGGGTTCCCAGTCGTTTACAGCCACTGACGCAAACCTTGAGTCCGTCTCGGAGCCATTAACTTCGCTATGGTAGCTTAATGGGGTGGCCCCCTGAAATATTTCTGAATCCTGTGATCGCTTTGTCGTGAATGCCTCGTTGGGTTTTGATTTGGTTTTTCCGAGGTTGATCGAGTGTGTGTTGCTATTTGTGCACCCCTACAGGGTAAAACTTTCTGAAAGTCGTGTCCACGGTTATGGATGACTTGGAGCACAGTTTCTCGATCATAGACAAGTATAACTAAAGTACCTCTTTTAATTTGACTAAGCACCTGACTAGTAAATAGTGCAACACTCATGGAATGGATAATAAAACTGCCAACGGATGGGGGCGTTGTTCGTCCGCTTCCTCGTCGGTAAGCGAGGAGGAGGATGGATATGTTAATATTACTGTTATAACTATTGTTGTTAATTCACGGACATCCATCTATCTTTGGTTAGGCGGATGGTTAGCGAGTATCCCTAGAATTGTTAGGTATTATCTTTTGCTGCAATTGCGTCACCCCAGGTTGTGTCCCCTTTAGAGGCATAAAGACTTGCTGAGTACCCCTAGGGTCTCACACGATAAATTGTTTGATTCAGATGAACAGGTAAACTCGCAATATGGATACTGGGTGGAGGAGACGGACGATGTGGGCAACGATCACTTTGTGTAGAGATTCCGGGAACGGGGATCCGTGAGATCTGTGGGCGGGATGTGTTTATTTATGGGGCATCTTATGCCGATTTGCTTCTTATCCGTACTCGGATCTTGTTTGCCGCTCACCGATACTCGATGTTTGATGTATGATGAGATATCCTAAACTTTTATATCTATCTATGATTTTTGGATCTTTCGGTATGGCATTGCAATATTTCTATTTATTTTAGATGGTATTGCTCTTATGACTGTTGTATGGTGGCTTGCATACATACTCATTTGTGTATGTAGTTGATCCCTTCGCTGCCGATTACGCCGCCGTTCTTGTCCCGATGTTTGGAAATGGTTAGGACGGCCGAAAGGTCTACCTGTGAGTGGCATTTGGGCCCCACCGTACTATTTTAACCATTTCCGCTCATCCAGGCTTGTAACTAGGAGCGTAATTCACCGAGGTAGTTACAATTGGTATCAGAGCCATCCCGCCCTTCAGGGTCTCAGCCAAATGGTCGTTGTCAGTCTAGCAAATATTTTTGGTAGCTATGTATACTAGGGAAAAACAAAATGCGAGAGTAGGACTGCTTCCACTTTTCTTCTTACCCACCCACCCACCCTTTTCTGGTAAGGAAGTGTAACGTTTTCAATCCTCTTCTTAAAATTCAAACTAGGATTCACGTGTTCTGGGTTCCGTAGTACCATAGGTTGTGTGTGTGTGTAATTCCTTGTCTATCTGTTGCATCGAATTTGTTATCACAATTTGCCTTTGGTTATCAACTGTTGGTACATTCCATACTGATAGGCTTTTGAAAACCGACGCGATCTATCTGATTCGTTGTATACCGCCGCGATCTGTCTTACTCTTTGTTATCCGACGTTATCTTGTTTGGGGTGTTCGTTTCCGTAGTTAATAATCTTTAGGTTCATCTTGAGAAGAAGGTGTTGGGATATATGTTCTACTTATTCATGTGCGGAGTAATGATTTGAGTGCGGGATGGAGTCGCGACCATACCACTACTTTTATCATTCGCTCTTGTATAGTGAATTGGTAGAGTCACTAATCTTGATTCGTTAAGTGATTTTGCGCATCTATTGGTATTTTAATGCCGAAATTTGCGGAAAATTTTTCTTTGTTAAGTTGTGTACCACACTCCTTTTCAGTCGTGTGCGATATGCTTAATATCTTCTAGGTGCTTTGAACTTTGTTGATATTTTAATATCATCTTAGTAAATTGTATCCTTTAATCTTGGTTAATTCCATCTTGGTACTATTTTGGATTATTATTATTCTCCATTATAGTACTGACTTGTGTTTTATATCAATCAAGCTGGAGCTGTGGTATTCTCTAAGCTTGACTTGAGAAGTGGTTATCATCAAATCAAGATTCGCAAGGAAGATGTTCCTAAAACAGCTTTCACCACCCGCTATGGCCTGTATGAGTACACGGTCATGTCTTTCGGTCTCACAAACGCACCTGCCACCTTCTCGAGGCTTATGAACTCGGTTTTCATGCAGTATCTTGATAAGTTCGTTGTGGTCTATCTGGATGACATCCAAGTCTATTCTAAGTCATAGGAAGAACATGAAGAACACCTTCGGTGTGTCCTAAACAAGCTTCGTGAGAACCGCCTGTATGCAAAGTTCTCCAAATGTGAGTTTTGGCTGCCTCAAGTCACCTATCTTGGTCACGTCATCTCTGCCAAGGGCATTGCCGTCAACCCGGAAACGGTAAAGACGATTGTTGAATGGCTTCCTCCTGTAAATGTCAAAGAAGTCCGGAGCTTCCTTGGTTTGGCTAGTTATTGCCGACGCTTCGTTCAGAACTTTTCGAAGATAGCGAAGCCTCTTACCGATCTCCTCAAGAAAGGCAAGAAATACCTTTGGACTCCTGCATGTCAAGCAAGCTTTGAAACACTCAAAGAGAAGCTCACTTCCACACCAGTCTTGGTTCCTCCAGATACATCCAAGCCTTTCCAGATCTTCTGCGACGCATCTTTGCAAGGATTGGGTGCGGTCCTTATGCAAGAAAAACAAGTTGTTGCTTATGCCTCTCGACAGTTGAAGACGCATGAGATCAACTATCCTACACATGACCTCGAACTCGCAGAAGTTGTCTTTGCTTTGAAAGTATGGAGGCATTACTTGCTGGACAACCGTTGTGAAATCTTTTCTGATCACAAGAGTTTGAAGTATATCTTCACTCAGCCTGATCTCAACCTTCGTCAGAGGAGGTGGATTGAAGCAATCAATGATTTTGATTTGACCATCAACTACACTCCGGGCAAAGCTAATGTCATGGCCGATGCTCTCAGCCGCAAAGCTTATGTCAACAACCTCACGATGGAAGAACAACAGCCTCTCTTGTGCGAGGAATTCCGTCAGCTCAACCTTGAAATTGTGGAACAAGGGTATCTTCTGAACCTTCTGGCAACCCCTCTCTTGGAAGAAAAGGTTCGCTCCTTTCAACTTGGTGATCCGTACACCAAAAAGGTCATCTCCAACCTTCACTTCAGTATGAGTCCTTCCACGTCGATGACCAAGGCACGCTTTTCTTTGAACACGGATGTTTGTTCCGAACTACCGGGTTTGAGAGAGCAAGTTCTCAAGGAGGCGCATGATTCTGTTCTTTCTATCCACCACAGCAGCACAAAGATGTACATGGACTTGAAAACACAATATTGGTGGCGGGTTTGAAACGATATTGTGCCAAGTATGTCTCGAGTGTGATGTCCGCATGAGTTAAAGCTGTCCATCAGAAACCTTCCGGTCTTCTACAGCCATTGAAACCCCCGGAATGGAAATGGGAGAAAGTAGAGATGGACTTCATCACTGGTTTTCCAAGGTCGCAGAAGGGCAACAATGCAATCTTTGTTGTCATTGACAGGCTTTCTAAAGTGGCTCACTTCTTTCCCGTCAAGGAAACAATTTCTGCAATTCAGTTGGCTGAGCTCTATATCAACAGAATTGTCTCTCTGTATGGGGTTCCGCTTGAGATCAGTTCAGACCGTGGAAGCATCTTCACTTCCAAGTTCTGGGAAAGTTTCCAAAATGCTTTGGGAACAAAATTGAATTTCAGCACAACTTACCACCCTCAGTCGCAAGGACAAGTTGAAAGGATCAATCAGATTCTGGAGGATATGCTCCATGCGTGCGTCATCTCTTTTGGCATGAAGTGGGAAGAATGTCTTCCTTATGCTGAATTCTCTTACAACAATAGCTTCTAGAAAAGTCTAAAGATGGCACCATTTGAGGCTCTCTATGGTCGCAAATGCAGAACTCCGATTGGTTGGTCGGGTGCAGGAGAAAGAATATTGTTTGGCCCTGACATTGTAACTCAAGCGGAGGAGAAGGTTCACATCATTCTTGAAAATCTGAAGATTCCTCAAAGTCGCCAGAAGAGCAATTATGACAGAAAGCACACGGACATGGAGTATGTCCCTGGTGAACTCGTCTACCTTCGTGTCACTCCCATGAGAGGCACGCACCGCTTTGGTATCAAAGGAAAGCTGGCTCCTAGATACATCGGTCCATTCAAAATTCGTGGAAGAAGAGGAGAAGTTGCTTATGCTCTTGAGCTCCCGGAAAAACTCAAGGTCCATGATGTTTTCCACATCTCTCAACTCAAGAAGTGCTTCAAGGATCCCGGCAGGACCGTGGACCATGAGCTTATCAATCTCCAAGAAGACCTGTCTTATCAAGAACACCCCACGAAAATCCTTGAAGTCGCAGAAAGAAGGACTCGCAACAAGTCCATCAATTTCTGCAAGGTGCAGTGGTCGCACCATTCCGTTGATGAAGCCACTTGGGAACGTGAAGATGAGCTCCATGCCAAGTATCCTACCATCTCTGAGTCTTCTTCTTCTTCCTAGAATCTCGGGGCGAGATTCCTGTTTAGTGGGGGAGAGTTGTAGCATCCCAATTGTCTAACAATTGTAATGCTACTTGGTCTAGTAATATAATGGCTACTTCCTATATATAATTGTTGCATCATAATTATATCATGCTCATGTCATCATGCCACCTTGCATTTGAGCATCATATAAAACCCTTTTTGTTTTGGTTCTTCTCTCATATGCATTGTAAATTGTATTTGCCTCTTGATATTGTATTTGGTTATTGATATATTGTTTAATGCCCAAGTTGAGTTGGGGGCATATCTTTTATTCCACTCCACCACCCTTTCTTTCACCACCTTATAATTCCACCATCCCTTTATCCATGAGCTTTTATTTTATTTTCTTTTGGTATTTAATCTAGCTCATGGGAGATAGGATGGATCTACTTCCACAAATTCTTTTGCTTGGCTTTATTCCACTTTTGGGAATGCATAAGAATAATGCCATGTTAATATTATTGTTTTCACAAGAATAAACATGGCATTAATTATTTTGCATGGGCCATGCAAGAACCACCACATTCTAGTCTTTTGGATGTTATTTGAATCTTTGAGTGGATCATCCCCCATATCTCCATCTACCCTCTTCATGCTTGTTTGTTTGGTTCATGCTAAAAACCCTACACCCATCTCCATCCATCCCATCACCCCTTTATCTCACCCATATCTTTTTCTATTAATTAAAACTCTTATGCATGATCATATGAGGCTTATTCTTTTCTTTCTCTCTTTTCTCTCCTAGCCTAGTTCTTCTAAACCCTAATCTCCTTCCCTCCCTCTCTTTAAACCCTACCTTGATCTACCCCCCTTCATGCCGAAGCATCAACCCCATTCCTAGGCTAACCATCTACCCCTCTAAACCCTATCAAACCAAACCCTAACCTCACCTCTCCCTCCCTTTGCCTGGCTACCCCCTCTCCCTGGTCCCACACCCCATCTACCCCCTCCTAGCTAACCCTAACCGAGCCCCTCTAGTCCTAACCGAAGCTCACCCGAGCCTCTCCCTCCTCTCTCTCTTTCTCTCTGCCAGCAGCCCCACCCGAGCCTACCCTCCTTGGACGCTCCCTGGTCCCACCTGTAGCCTCTCCACGACCTACCTGCCCTGCCCGAGCAAGCACGTGAGGAGGAGGGAAAAAGGTGGCACCCGAGCCACCTTATCTACCCCTGCCTCGGCTGCTCCTCCTCTCTCTCCCTCCCTTTTCCTCCTTCCCCACGTCTCCTCTGGCCTCTCCAGATCTACCCCAGGGCCTTGCCCTCTCCTCTACTTCCTCCCCACCAACGGCACCCTCCCTCTCACGGCCTGGCGGTGTCCACCACCGATCCCTCGAACCAGCAGGCGGGCGTGGCGTGGAGGTTGTCGAGGGAGCCGAGGAGGTTCCCCTGTATCGACCAGTACCCGCCAGCGAGGAGGAGAAGGACCAGAGCCGAAGATCACCGCCGCCACCGACGCCAAACCCTAGCTCCGCCGGCCTCTGCTTCCTCGCCGATCCGTCGTCTCCCAGCCCGATCCAACACCACCAACCAAACCACGGTGAGCTCCTCTACCTCCTGGACACGCTCTGCCTCACCGTACCGCCCTAGCCCCGCCGTCCTTTTCGTCGAACGTCCACCTTGCGCGCCGTCCTTTGTAGTCTGCAACCTCCCTCAGCCCAACCTCTTCTAGCTCAAGGCCCACCCTCCTAACACCAAGCCTAGCCTACCGCATTGGTTGTGCACACACATGAGCGAGCCCAGTCCCGGATAGAATCCCCCACGCGCCGCGCCTGCGTCGGTCGCGCACCGATCGATCATCAGCGCAAAGAAGATCCACAGTGGTCGCGAACCTTTTGCGCTTAGCCCCCCTCTGTTTTCTCCCGCTCAACCCGCGCTCCTCGAGACCCCACCTGTCCGTGCCTGTGGCGTTTTTGCAAAAACGTACTCACAGTTTCGAACTCTTAACCCGCGCTCCAGCCCTAGCCCCACATGTCAGTCGCTGCAGTCCCCACCTTGACATGTGGGCCAGAGTCAGCTTGGCCGCCACAATCGTGGGCTAGCGAGCTGCAGTAGGAAAAGGTTTTCTGTCACAAGGGCCCCTTTTCCGTTTGACCCCACCCGTCAGTGTCTAGGGCTAGGACAAGCTGAGTAAGAAAAGGATTTCTGTTTTCTGTTTTGATTTAAACCTTTTTCAAATTAATTTAAATTCAAATTCAAATCTGTTTTAAAATAACTTTTAAAATACAATTCCAAATTAAACATGTAATATATGTTTTGAAATCAGAAAAATGTGAGGAATTCAATTATGCCCTTCAAAATATATTTTGAACACTTAAAATTTCGAGTTGATTAAAATTACAATAAAATGCCCTTTTTCCTTAATTAATTAATAACTTTTGTTTTATAACTCCAAATTTGACAAATGATATGTCTAAATCGATCAGCTCGACGAGACCTTTCTGTTTATGAATTCCATGATCTGAATTGCAGCATGCATCATATAAATATAAAGTTTACAGCAACTTATTTGAGTATAAAATGTGATTAAAACTCCATAAAATGCTTATTTCTTGTATCCCACACCTCACCCATGCCATGCTACTTTATTGCCATGCAAATTATGCATCATTCATCATGGCATGATTGTTTGCTTGTCGCATTTTATTCATATGCTTGTGCACTTTATTTATGTTGGCCCTTGTTTGTTTGGTTCTTCTTCGAATAGACGCTGAGCAGGGGATATATCAGGAAACCCAGGAGCACTACCCAGATCCTTCTCTCGCTTCAACTGAGCTGCCAGGCAAGCACTACCACATGCTTGCATACATATAGTACCTATTGCCTCTACCTTATTCTTGCATCATTGAGTCGCGATTGCATTAAACTGAATCCCAAGTATTGCATAGCCTTTACTTTTAAACCCCACCGAAGCTTGTTCCTCCATCCCATGAGCCATTACTACAGGAGTTGTTTGAGCCATGCGAGTCGTAGAACAGCATGTGTAGGGTATGTGAGTGTCTGATGGATAACGAGGTACCTAAACAACTTAACCTGAGTAGTAATGGGATAACTAATGAAAGTGGCACCGGTGAGCAATATCTGCTATTTGGTTTTTCATGCTCACTTGTGTCCCGTAGGACCCCGAGTACTTGATTCCTGTTCCTTGAATATTCGCGCTATCCACATCCGGGAGGCTTATGAACCCCCCTGAGCCAGAGCTTGATTCATTCTTATTTCTTGGGGCCACAAAGTAGTTTGGGGCTTTATTACTATTCTGTACTTATGCCATGCTTTACTGCTTTATTTAAGATTGTGCGAGGAGCACCTGTACTGTTTTGGAAGCGGAGTGTTTTCGCGGTATCGACAAGCCCAGTCACACTTTCGGGTTCCCAGTCGTTTACAGCCACTGACGCAAACCTTGAGTCCGTCTCGGAGTCGGCTAACTTCGTTGCGGGTAGCTTAATGGGGTGGCCCCCTGAAATATTTCTGAATCCTGTGATCGCTTTGTCGTGAATGCCTCGTTGGGTTTTGATTTGGTTTTTCCGAGGTTGATCGAGTGTGTGTTGCTATTTGTGCACCCCTATAGGGTAAAACTTTCTGAAAGCCGTGTCCGCGGTTATGGACGACATGGAGCACAGTTTCTCGATCATAGACAAGTATAACTAAAGTACCGCTTTTAATTTGACTAAGCACCTGACTAGTAAATAGTGCAACACTCATGGAATGGATAATAAAACTGGCAACGGATGGGGGGGTTGTTCGCCCGCGTCCTCGTCGGTAAGCGAGGAGGAGGATGGATCTGTTAATATTACTGTTATAACTGTTGTTGTTAATTCACGGACATCCGTCTATCTTTGGTTAGGCGGATGGTTAGCGAGTATCCCTAGAATTGTTAGGTATTATCTTTTGCTGCAATTCGTCACCCGTGTTGTGTCCCCTTTAGAGTCATAAAGACTTGCCGAGTACCCCTAGGGTCTCACACGATAAATTTTTGATTCGGATGAAGCAGTAAACTCGCAAGATGGATACTGGGTGGAGGAGACGGACGATGTGGGCAATAATCACTTGGTGTAGAGATTCCGGGAACGGGGATCCGTGAGATCTGTGGGCGGGATGTGTTTATTTATGGGGCATCTTATGCCGATTTGCTTCTTATCCGTACTCGGATCTTGTTTGCCGCTTCACTTTGATACTCTGATGTTTGATGTATGAGGAGATATCCTAAACTATTATATCTATCTAGGATATTTGGATCTTGCCGTATGGCGTTGCAATATTTCTATTTCTTTTAGATGGAATGGCTCTGAGGACTGTTGTATGGTGGCTTGCATACATACTCATTTGTGTATGTAGTTGATCCTTCTTTTGCCGATTACGCCTTTTTCTTGTCCCGATGTTTGGAAATGGTTAGGACGGCCGAAAGGTCTACCTGTGAGTGGCATTTGGGCCCCACCATACTATTTTAACCATTTCCGCTCATCCAAGCTTGTAACTAGGAGCGTAATTCACCGAGGTAGTTACACTCGAGCAGAAACTGAGTAGCTTATTGTTCTTGTGAAGGTTATATAGCCAAGGATAGCGGATGCCTTTGGACTCAATGCTGGTGGGATCATACACTTGGATGACGCCCGGTGAGCTCAACCGTCAGACTGACTAGTTGACGAGGCAAGACGGTAGGGGGCCCAAGAATAAAGCTGACCAGATTTGACCATTCAATGTGAAAAACAAGGATTTACCCGTGGCTCCTTGATTTTCACGCGCAGTGGAGGAAGTGCAATGACGATTCGATTTTTTTGGTCACCACGTGTTTGCTTTGATGCCTTTCATGCATTGCAAGCGGAAGATGGACGACTATGTTTACTCGGCTTTGGTGATAAGTATCTAGGCTCTCAAATGGATTTTCCATTGCCCTTCTATTTTCATGTTCTTCTTCTTCGTGCTCTCTGCTCTTCCGATTCTCCTTGTTGTTGCTGCTCTGCCTGCTGCGCTAGACATTCTCTATGTTTTCCCTAGTTCGTTTCAGTGGTCCCAGGGGAAGAGGTGAGCCACGGTGATGGGAAAGAGCAAGAAAGCTATGGGTGATGGATCAATTGCCACCGCCGCCCCCAAGAAGAAGACTGCTAGGATGAGGGTCACTAATGGCAGCTGGCGGCACTCAATGGTGAAGGCATCACATTTGTGACCCTTTCGCCAGGCCAGTCTGATCCCTAGTGTGGAGGTAATCCCTGACCTCCCATTGGGTACTAGGTGATGTTACATGCTTTTGTGTCACGGGGATGCTCTTTTCGCCTCCTCGACTTTGTGTGCGGTTTAATTTTCCTCTACGGGATCCAACTGCACTAGCTGAGCCCCAATTCTATTATGCGCATCGCCTGTTTCATTACCCTCTGCAAGTGCTAGCTTGTGATAGAGCCATGCTTTGGGCTCTTCAAAAAATTGTATGGGGTGAAGAGGCAGTCGGGATCTGGTGGGATAGTTTATGAGGTTGGCGGGTGTGGTATTTCCATTCACCCCCATCATTATACTTCTCGTTCAAGATCGTGGATTCCGTGCAAGGGTGGAGGGCCAAGTGGTTCTATGTTCGTGATCAAAAAGCAACGAGCCAGAAGTACGGTCCTGCCCCTTTTGACGCGAGTGCTAAAACAAAGAGAAAACGGTCATGGAGGAATTAGGTGCCCGTGGGTGAGGCAGATGAGGTCGAGGCATTGTATGATAGGGTGAAGAAGTTGCATCTTGTCCATGGTCAAGTGGTTACTGACATCGACATCTTGCAAACTTTCTTGCAATGTCGGGTGCAGCCATTACAGGCCAGGGCGGACCCGATGTTCCTTTATGCTGGTCAGTCAGACCAAACCCGCACCATGGAGGAGCATTTTTCGTCCACAGAGGTGGATAAAAAGGTGAAGCATTTGACTAACCTTACTTTCGACGTTGACTGTTCTGTTTGATGCTACGAGAGAAGTGCTAAAGGTAATGTTTGGATCAGATTTCATCTTGTTGAGTGTGTATCATGAGCTTTTGTAGTGATATTGCCATCTTTTAATAGGATTTGAAGGTGAAAGGCATGATGCCTCCTCTTATTGAAGTTTCAGAGGTGGCAGAGGGCGCGGAGCTAGACAAATCAGAGTCCAGTTTTCCAGCTGCATGATCTGAGGAAGTGGCCGAGTCTAGTGATGAACGTACTCGAAAGAGGGACCAAAGTGAGGATTCAGATGACTCCACCCCTAAGATGCCCAAAGAGGCTTCTCCTACTTTGGATGTGGACGTACCTATTCCTACCATGCCCATCCAAACCACACCACCAGCACCGTCGGCCAAGAAATAGAAGAAGAAAGTGTTCAATATTGATTCCTTCAGTCATAAGTATTCCTTAATTTGGCTATTGTCGTTGAATATTATCATTGGGAGTTGAAGGATTGTTTTCTTACTGAATTGGTAGGGATTCCACTCCATAAAATGTCACCCAAGAGAGGGTTGATGAGGGGCTCGTCGACTCCAGAGCCGCGAGTGCCGAAGCGGCTGCTCCATCTCCCAAAGAAATTACTATAGACGACGGTAGTTCTTCGAGTTTGTCGAAGATAGGCAAGCACGGAAAGATTATTACCCAGACTGCAGCTCAAGACCCGTCAGTGTCTTCAAGTGGTCATGTAAGTTATCCTTGTTATGTCGTCTTCCTTGCTTCCGTCGGGGAGCGCCCGAGTCTTCGAGTGGTCATGTAACACAAATGGTTATGCAACTGTATCTTCGCAGCATGATGTAGATGGGCCAGCAGTATGTGTAGTTGGAGGCCGACTTCAAGAAGCTTCGAGGTGAGTTGATCTTCGCTTTCTTTTTTGCTTGTTGCGTGTGTCTGTTGCTGGACATTGTGCTATGGTTTTCCAGAGGAAAATAATTAGGTCTTGCGTCACCTTGAGGAACTCGATAAAAGTATTAGTAGTGTCGAGATGAAAGAAAAGAATGATGTCGAGCCCTTCGAGCGCCTAAAGTTGGAGTCTAAGTAGCATGGGGAAGTCCTTGCTCCAGCTGCGCCAGAGGGGGAGGAGTGTTTTAGCGATCAGCTCATGGCAGCTACCGAAGCTTTATACTATAAGTGCCTAGCGTAGATTTGTCCTGATCTTGCTATTTGGTCATGAATTTTGATTTCTTCGGTGTTATGTGCATCTGCAGATGCTGCTTGTGTTGGCTTTGACCATCATGCTCTTGAGCATGAAGATCCTTTAGGTGACGCAGTGGCAACAATCGATTACCGCAACATGTATGCCAAGGAGGTGCTTGGCAAGGCCAATGCTACACTTAGTCATTTTGATCGGTAGATGTACCCAAAAGCCACCACCATTGATGACGTTGCTGTCCTCGTGGATGCCTTCTAGGGGAGTGCGGCCAAGGTTTACAAGCACGTGCAAAAGGTTACAGGGTGCTTCTCTAGCACTCACCATGGATCAGGCATGTGGCTCAAACCTAGACGTCAGCTAGGCAACCTCCTCGATGCCAGTGACGACCAATAGCAAGGAGGTAGACTTCGGCCCATTTACCAAACGCTGCAAGAGATATGGCCTTTTGCTGATTGAATTGCTTGCCAAGTATTCCGAAGAACAAAAACGGCTGGCTACAGTGAAAGCTTCCATGGACGCCACAAAGACTTCGGATACTTATGCGTAGATAGTTTAGTTCTTTTCACCTTAGTGCATTTTTAATCTAAAGTTTTTGTTGTGTTCTTCATGCTTCTTGATAGTGAACAATGCCAAGTGTTGCCCTTATGTTATTTGTATGAATAGAAATTTTGTTGTTTTGCTGTTTGCATGTCGTCCTTGCTCCCTTGTTGTGCAGGTGGTAGTTGATGTGTCCTCGAGTTGTTCTATGCCCGACGATGCCTCGACTCAATCATAGTCAGCCAGCAGAATTGCCAATATATCCCTAAATGTGAGGCTACACGAGTAGGTGAAGAGCTTGGAGATGCAAAACTTGGCCCTTAAGGGCCTGGTAGACATTTGGATGTCCATGGCGGAGAGGGCCATGAATCACAAGGAGTATCTCAACAAGTATCTGAAGATTAAGTACTTGGAGAGTTTGTCGATTCCTTCATTTTCTTCATGTTTTGATGTACTGTTCTTCCTTGTTTTCGCAGTTGTTAGCCGTGAGCCTCGGCAGGAAGAGAATGTTATTAACTCCCGACTAAACTCCCTAAGGACGGAGGGCCTAGAAGTTGGCGGGTCCTTTTAGACATACAGGAACAAAGCATACATGCTGGATAGACTTCATGAGAGTGTTCGCCGTGTTGTGAAGTGCATGAAGGGCACCCGAAATATATTGGATGCAGTGCATAGTATTATGTTCCCAATAGATCCTAGCCCATGAGCCTGATGGGCTTGATGGGGCGATTTTGTGATCGCAGCCGAATTGGTGCCTTTGTGCGTGCCCAACTAGTTGCGGGTGTACAGATGGTGCTCACATTTGTTCCAATTGATCACCTACAGATAGACGTGCAGGCCATCACAGAAGATCTTCCTCCAACACCAGATGGATCCACTAGGGATCTGGTGCCACATTTTGAAGTTGTTCGTGGTCTAGTTGTATGTATAGCTCGCCACATTGATAAGAGTGAGCAATTATTTCTTAAGCAGTGGCGCGATCATCTGCATGTATAGAGGGTGTAGATTTTGCATGGAGCGCATTCAATTGTAATCTTGCAAGGTTGTATTGGCTTGTTTGCCTATTGTAAGCGTACTGGCATGTTGGCCTATGTAAAATGTATTGGCATGTTGGCCCGTTGTATCATTCGTTGTACTCAAAGTCTTATGCAATGTGCTGAGGTGCTCGGGGATCGAGGGTTCAGTAGTTGAATAGGGGATGAGTCGAAAATTGAAGCATATTTACCTTTTGTTTTTGCATAAATAGAATAGGGATTTTTGTATTTTACTGCATTTGCGTGCAGCTTTTTGTCCTTGTTACAACAGATCCTGAATTCTAAGTCTCTTATGAACATATCAATCGGAACTATCATATTATGTTACAATATGATATATTTAAGTGATAAAAGTCATTTTATTAATTTACCTTCGCACCTAGGAGAATACCAAATGTGAGGGAAGCATCTGCAGTGATAACGACTAGTGGTCCAGGCGGAGCCCACCCGTACTGTCCGCTTATACCACGTGGCAGCGTGTCCACCTCATCAAATATTCTCTCTTGGCAAAGATGGCTGAGAGATCTGACATTCACAGCCACCAGAAACCACGAAAAACCACACCTGAAAGGGATCTAAAAGAGGAACTTGGAGAAGGGAAAATCCCTCCTGCTTCACGGATCATTGGGGGACATCCCATCATCTTCTTAATCATCAACCGTTGCATCTCCATCACCATTACTACCATCTGTCATCTATTAGATCTTATTATAATTCCAGATTCAATTGTGGTTTGCACTAGATTTATCCACGTACTTTTATCCATCCATTTGATTATGATGATGTTGTTAATTGCTTCCATGTGTGAGTAGTTTTCCCTCATTCTTAGAGAGATGGAAAAACCCTAACACTATTATGAAGTTGCAATAAAGATGATCTATTCTTGTGTCCATATGACTGGCCGGTCTATGATATATTTATGATTTGTGTTTGATCTCTCTCTTTAGATGGTATGTGTAGTTGTCCACATATCATTTTCCTTCGGGACTAAAGTGAGGGAAAAATCCTTTGGACGTGTTTGGAAGTGTGCCTGGAGATCTTCATGACAATTAGCACTGGCTAGCAACCTACGCGGTCCAAGGAGGATAAAGAGAGACTCCCAAAGCTAATTACGATATCCACGGGGAGACCCTTAATTGCGGTGGTTTGTATGGGTGATTGCTCTCGAACATCACAGTGGTTATTTAGAGGTGACCTCATTCTTAGCTCAACAAAGTAGCTTCCTACGAGCCTTGTAGTGAAGATCTTTTTATGGAGATCTCTCCACACATATCATGACACAAGAAGTATGTTACCTTAATTAATAATAATAATATGCTAGTGGTGTATCATACATTCCCGAGAATGTTTTAGCCCTATTGAGTTCAACCACGTTTTCTCACAACTTTGTTCCTTGCTTTATTTTACTTGTTTTAACTACTTTTTCGCACTCAACCAAAAACCTTTCAAACACCCTTTACTTGATATCAAATGAAGCTTATAAGTATCCTTTGGTGGAAAGTGATGAGGGGCATAAAGACCTTAACCAAATAGCTCTCTGTAGGTATGATACTTTTATTTTGAAACTAGCTACAATTGATATGTGCACTTGCAGCCATCTAGCTATTTTTTGGCGCCGTTTCCCGGGAGCAAAGCACTTTTGGTCTTTATCCTTAGTTGCTTATTCTACTATTTTTTTACTAAAGTTGTTTACTAGTTTCAGGTAAGCACCATAACTGCACTCGGACTGATGAATCAGCTCGATGCAACTAAACACCTCAGGAAGTTCAATAGAGGACTCGTCAAAGAATTCCTAAGTGGGAGCGAACTAGAATACGAGGTTAACCCTCGCTTTATTACTATTATTAAAGAGAAAACTTTTGCAGGAGATGATCCCGATGAGGATCCTTACACTCATTTAATGCATTTTACCGAGTTATGTTGGACACTTGAATTGAGGGGCTATTCTGATGATGAATTGAAACTTAAATTGTTTAGCCAATCTCAAACCAACACTGCTTTAGCTTGGTATAGAATATGTCCTGCAGACAAAATAGATACATGGGAAAAACTCAAAGGAGAATTCATATTTCGATTCTTTCCCAAGGTAAAAACTGCTGAAGTAAGAAGGGCGATCACAAACTTCAAGAACCGCCTAGGCAAAGGCTTGGTAAGGGCCTTCAAAAGGTATAAGTCCCTACTTAATAAATGTCCCTATCATGATTTACCTCAATGGTATGTTGTACATATTTTCTATGGGGGACATAATCAAGAAATTATACATGGAGCTAACTATAACTAAAGCTTGGAAACTTCTAGAACGAATTCGCTGTACTAGAGAAACATGGCGATTTGATTTAGGCAGCAAAGGAGGTATAGAAATTGAATATGATTGTCTCAATGCTTATAAAGAATCTGATAAAGTGAAAGAAACTGTTGATGAACTTCAATTTGATGATAATATTATTCTACAAATCTTTTAGTCTTTTACAGAACACATTGAAGCCCCTAAGAAAGATTGGCTTCATTATATTTGATAAGGGGGTGACCTCAAGGGTGGCCTAATCTTCACGATCTCGTGGTCAAATCGATGGGAAAGGGAGAAGGTAGCAAAAGCGGATGCACACCTCGTGAAGAACACGATGAACACATGCAAAACTCACACGATACAAGGATGATTTCTCCCATCGGTGGCCACCAGTCTGATTGAATCCTCGCAAGCAAAGATCGGTCAACGTGCTCCCTCGATCCCAAGCGGAGAGGGAAGAACACCTTGGAGAGGGTATTGATATCTTGGTAAAGGGAACCAATGCCAAGGCCTTGTACAACGAGGGAGGCGTGATGCAAACGCCAACGAGGTGGTGACGATAGTCGGTCTCGTTTGGTAAGGGGATGAGGAAAAACTAGAGATTCCACAAGGGGGTTGTCTTTAGTCTATCATCTATGCCTAGGGATACATGAGGGCATGGGGGCTCTATATATAGGCCAGGCACTTAACAAGGGGTAGTTTAGGGGAATAACTCTAGGGTAGGAACATAATAAGGGGGATACATGGGATGTGGCCCAGTTGTTGTGCGCGTAGGCACTATCATGACCAGTAGTACCGGACTTGACGACCGGTAGTACCACTCGGGGGAGGTAGTACCGCAAGCCGGTACTAGGGCGTCGAGAGGTGATGGTGCGGGCTTCAGTCGAGACCGGTAGTACCTCTGATGCTGAGTGGTAGTACCGGGGTGCGGTAGTACCACTAATGGGAGCGGTAGTGCTGCTCATTCCTGTCTCTTCCTTCTCCTCTTCCAAGCATCCGTATTTTTGGGCTTGATGCTCCGGGCTTCGAGAATATCATTTTGCGGCCCGAAAGTTGGGGTGTCCAGGCAACGCGGTACCCAAGTTGCTTACAATCAGCTGTGTTGCCCAAAGTTGGCGTGCCAAATACTCAGAGGGTTTTTTCGGCATGAATTCAACTTTACGTTTCAATACAAAATATCAGGCTAACGGCCGTCAAGTTGGGCCCCTGTCAGTTCTCGCTGTTATGTCGCTCCCGTCGCTTAGGCGGGGTGGCTATCATGTAGGCTTGCAGCGCTGGCACAGTGGATAGGACAACACCACCGGCCTAGTGTATTGACATGACAAAACAGGGCACATGTATCAGTGTTATAATTATTTTTTGTTTACTCAGAAGCTGGAATGGCCACCGCCACGCGTCTCTCCTTGGACTTCCGTCCCCGTAGTTAACCACTACCTTAAAAGCGCGTTGACGGTTCCACCGTTCCCCTGCCTCGCAGAAACCACTCTTCTTCTTCCTACCATCTATCTTCTTCCCGTCTTCTCCTTTCAGCCATGGAAGGTTATCGCACTCTAGAGACAAGCTTCACTACCCATGACAATAAGAAGATAGACGTTGTCTACACCAACGAGGAGGAGATAGTGGTGCGAGTCCTGAGGATGTACGAGGGTTGGCTTGAGAAAGACGAGGACAAGTTTGTGGGATTGGACCTCGAGTACACCCCGGAGGACCCATATGAAGGGAGTGAAGTCGCCGTCGTTCAACTGGCCATGAGGAAACACGTCCTCGTCTACCACTTCTCCCAGTTTGTAGATCTGCTCTCTGTAGCTAACCGCTTTTAGGGTTTTCTCCTCTTGTTCTTTATCCATTTGCTCATCTTGCAACTACTAGATTTTATTTAGGACCATATAAATTATGACAAGACAATGTTGAGAGTCTTGATCTTGCATTTACTAAACTTTTTAAAATTATATTCAGATGATGATCTTACATTGACAAAATATTTGTAGTTACAAATTTTGGTGATGACAAACTACATACTTTTAGGACTGACAGGAATTGTCCGGCGCTGTGCCAGTTCCTTGTAGAAAAGGGAATTGTTTTATGCACTGTCGACAATACAACTAATTTTTCGAAATTTTATCAAGAGGGAATTACAATTCCTGCACACAACTAGATCGATATTCAGAGTCTTGTCAAGATCCTAGGGGGCTCGAGGAAGGATGGAATGGCATCACTCGCAACTAGAATCCTCGATGAGTCGTCCGCCAGAATGAAGGCAGATTTCCCTACGGATAGACACGATTTCTGGGACGAGTGGCTGTTGTTTGATATAAACCTAAAGTATGCATCCATAGATGCTTACGTGACCTACCAGCTATACAAGAAGATCCATTTTTTCTATGTTACCTCGTGTTTACCCTATTTGCAAGAGGGAGAGCCCTTTGTAGAAAATGCAAAATAGCTGAGTTTGAAGCTGCATATGCAAAGGAAATGGCTGCAGAAGCAGCTGAAAGAGAGCTTGCAGCTGAAGCAGAAGCGGTGACAGCCGACAGAGTGTGCACTGAAGCGCAACAGAGAGGCTGCATCTTCTAGCGGCAACAATCAGGTCTGTGATGCACCGCTAATTGTTCTGCAGAACGCTGAAGATAGGGAAAGCAAGTCAGATCCTAGGTGGGATGAAACATTTCGTGAGCTGTGGAGTGCCAATAATGTAAGATCCACCTGGAATGATCGCAGTTGGTCGCCTAGGAACAATGCCAAGCGCCTCAAGTGGGCTGATGAGAAGTGAATTAAATTTTACTTCTCAGTGTTATGTTTCTATTTTGTGGAACTCATTTATCTTATCAAGATGTCTAGCGCCTCAAGTGAGAGTAGTAAAATAAATTTAACCCTCTTTCTGTTATGTTTATGTATGTGTCTTGTAGCTTGTCAAGATGGTAGCTCGTTAACTGGCAGTTTGAAAGAGTACCTTTTTCCTCTCTCGCTAAACAGATATGTTTCATTTTTCCCAAATTGGTAGCAAATCTAGAGAAGATTCTCTCTTTGATAATTCGTTCCCTTTTGGACCTCTTTTTGCCTCTGATCAGGTAGCAAATCTAGAACAGCAAATTACACCAGGAAGAATGCATTTATTCAGAAAACAAAACAAATGTAGATATAGCTGTGTGCGGCTACATAGGATATAGCGATAGAAAGTAGGTTGCTTAACGAGGTTCGATGCATTCAACCAAAAATAGGATGCAAGCAAAATATAGAAAAACAAAAGAAGCTGCTTAGCAGCAGCAGACACATTCAACCCCTCCTTGCATGCGCCCGCGCCTCCGCCTCCTCCCTCCTTGCATGCGCCCGCGCCTCCGCCTCCTCCCTCCGACGCTTCCTCCACTTCTTGCTGCCCAGTCCCATGATCTTGGGGGCCTTGGGCCTGATTGGAGGCATGTGACCCTCTTTGATGGCCACCCGCTGGAGGTTTCGGAGGTGAATGCCGAGAGCCTGGTGTTCAGGGATGTAGGCATTGACGTTCACGGTCTCGCCGCCTTTGTGGATGCCGGTGCCTGGGGCCTCTACATGCTTCAGTAAGGAGTTGAAGTCGGTGCCGGCGAGAGTCACCCAGCAGAAGGTGATCCCCTTGCAGAAGGGGCAGCTATAGTTGTCGCCCCTGAAGAAGGCGTCGTACTGGCTGGCCTGCAGCCTCCTCAGCACCTGACGCGTCTTGGTGTGCCTGGAGTCGTCATCGCTACATACATCGCTGCCAGAAACCTATTGGAAGAAAAGGAAAATGGGGGAGTAGATGATGTAAGAAGATCGAGCAATCGAAATGCGAACAAGCGAATCCTAATAAACCAAGATCTAGCATCCAACAATGGGAACGGTAGAAGAACTAGGGAAGGGTAGCAAACCCTAGTTACCTCCAACCATGGGTCGTCGATGCCGGTGTCGTAGGGGTTCAGCAGAGTGATGTACTTATCTGGATCGTAGGTGCCCATGAAGTGCTAGATCTGCTTGTGACCGGCGGGAGCCTCCTCGCCGGCGGGGGGCTCCTCTTTGGCGGATATGTCAGTACCAGGGACGGGGGCCTGGACAGGAACGGCGGCTGCCATCGATGCCTCGACTGGGGCCTGGACAGGGATGGCGACTGCTTTCAACGCGTCGAGGGGGACCGGCGAGGAGACGGGTGCCTCGTCGGCGGCTACATCGGTAGCGGGGAAGGGGGCCTAGACGGGAACGACGGCTGCCATCGATGGCTCGACTAGGGCCTAGACTGGGACGGCGGCTGCTTTCAACGCGTCGAGGGGGGCCGGTGAGGAGACGGGGGCCTCCTCGCCGGCGGCCTCGGAGGTGACGATGGCCACCGTATCCTCCTCCGCCATTGCCAGCACGGACGGGGTATTCTCGGGAGTTTGCAGATGCTGGAGGGATAGTGGAGAGGGTTGCGTGGGGAGAGTGAGTGAGAGTGAGAGTGGGTGTGTGGAGAGGGGCTCTATAGTTAAGGTGGATGGAAGCAAGGCACGTTTCGTTGCACCACCATGCAACGCGTAGCCCATCCATCACTGCACCGCGACACGCGCACGGTACGTCACGTTTTTTCCCGGGCCATGCATGGCAGTTCTGTATTGAGCCGCATGCAAAGGGCGCATACACAATTGGCCCTAAAATTGGCGATAATTAAAAGTGGAAATGTAGAGGGGAAGGTAGGTGGTTGTACGTAGAGATTTGTGGGGTTGTGCTAGATGGGGTAGAGGGATGTGTTGATGACTACGAGTGACTCGATGAAGGCGGCGACATTAGGTCTCGTCGAGCTCAGCTCTTCGGCCTCCGGCTAGCGCGTGCAAGTTTCTTACGGTGGGGCCCAGTTGGAAGTGAGACTGAGAGCCGCTGCGTAAAAAATGGGATATGTCTTATTAAAATCAAGTGACAATAAATTGTAGCTGTCCATCGACGACCGTGCACTCGATGACGCATGTGTTGTGGCGCAGTAGTAGCAGTAGTAGGCTTTTCAGACTTGATTAAACATGCACTACAAGAAATCCGGTCATTGCAACAATATTTATTGCTACAGCTATCTTTTGTTGCAATAAAATGCAATATTACCACAAAATTCCATTTGGTGGCAATAGGACCTACATAATGCCACAATTTCGTTTTGTCGCATTAAGCACTGTTTATGTTGCGATAGAGGTCACATATTGCAACAAATTATGCCGTCATTGTAATATGGGAGAGATATTGTGACAATCATGTTTTGTTGCATGAATTAGCTATTTCGTTGTAATAAAGACTAGGTATTGCAATAAAATATATCTTCGTGGTAATATTAGGCTAGATATTGCAACAATTTTTAAACGTCGCGCTAGTCTCAAATGTTGTTGCAAAAATGCCTTCGTATTGCACCAAAATATGTGGTGGTCGTAATAGCTCAGTTTTGCGTCAATTTCATTATGTTGCAATAGCTATTACATATTGCGACAAGTTGTATATCCATGGTAATATGTAGAACATATTGCAACAATCCCTAATGTTGTGAAAAAGGGAAAAGATGTTGCATCAATACTCTTTAGAGTGATCTATGGTTTCTGATATTTTTCTTTCTTTGAGGTATACTAGTTTATATAGGAACGGGGTTAGCTTAATAAAAAAAATAGTGATTGATACCTTCTAGTCTAACTGGTATCTGGTACCAAGTAATCATGAATTCATGATTAACTAAGATCGTGCATTCTAAGGGAGACAGAGAAACTGACGATTGATGCGAGATGGCGGACACATGCTACGGTGGACATGCGTGTGGCGTCGATGCACAAAACAGTGTCCTAATCTCGTTAAGAGAAGTTAAACAGTATATAAAACAAATTAAAGGCGCTTTTTATACAGCAACAGAACTAGAAGCAATGGAGGTCGAACACCAGGTAGTTGACAGAGTATAGGAAGGCATAAGAAAACAATGGAGCTAGAAGGAAAGAAGGCCTTCATAAATTTTGGATTCTAGTTTGCCTAGTAAACGATCTCCTTTTGGTCCTGTTAACATTAAATCACTCGCTCCCACTTACTTCCTATAGCTGATTTGATGTGGGGTTGAAAAATGCATGCTTCCTTATCGTGAAGAACCATGTAGCTAAAATAAACAAAGTTTGTTACTCCTATGTGGTGGTGTGGGCACTCTGAGGTCACTAGCTCTTGTGGCTTGGTCATACACACCACCAATTCTAGTCCTCCATGCAAAGATGGTAGGCGAGTACCGAGAAACCTCACCAGAAGCTATGACCAACAGGAACAGAACAATGAATAGAAGCCAAACATACAGCAGAGCCTCCCCAGCCAGATGCTAGAAAGAATGAAGAAGGGATTTCTACAGGTAGTGCAGAATTATCAAAGCACTCACAGAAAATTATATACTCCCTCCGTCCCAAAATAAGTGACTTGCGTTTGTCTAGATTTAGATGTATCTAGACACATTTTAGTATATAGATATATGTGTATTTAGAAAAACTGAAGTCATTTATTTTAGGACGGAGGGAGTACATTCCACTAAATATTAGAATAGCAAGCGCAACCAGACAATTTAACTAGCAGGTGTTCCTTTGCAAAAAAACTAGCGGGTGTTAGTACATGTTTAACAGCGATACATGTTCAGCGACCATCTGACATAGAAATCATGGTGTGCAGAGCTTGTAACTAATACATGACTGTCACACATGTTCAGGAGCCTGCTAACACCAAAAATAATTTAATGGGGATAATAGAGGAGCCTCCTAACACCAAAAGGCATTGTGTAGCTTGATGCTTAAACCTCCTGGGTTCTCAAACCCGAGAAAAAGAACAGCAGGATTAGTAGGAAATCGATAGCTGGTGGCGAACTGAACACTGCTGAGTGGTCAGCAGTGATATATGCAACCTGCCTAGATGCTTCTATTTTATCTCATACAATTGTGTAATACAGTGCAGATCATTAGAAAAATAAATTGTTTGAATCAGAGTAGGATGCATGCCTATGGTTATTCCAGATTTATTGCTTGTAGGTGTAGTAACCACACCAGATTAAACTTCATGAGAGAAACTACTCATAGATAAGCATGAACAAAGTTCAGTAAATAAACCAGTGACACTTTCTCATGTCTGGAGACTAAACAATGACAGTTTCTTGCTAGACTATGCCTATAACAAGTTACAAATCCTCAAAGAATCTTTACTAAATATAAACATAATTGTTTACCTGTTTGAGTTATGGAACAAAATACTAATCTGATGGAAAAATTAGGATAGGTGAGTAATCTGTAGGAGTAGTGATGTATCATGTACAATGCTAACCTGAATCATGTCACCTTAGGAAATTAAAAGAAGTTGAAGATGACTACATCAAGTTCAGTAAACTACACAATATTCATAATACTTTTTTGATTACTAAACCACAAGGCCTGGAGTCTTTTTGACAATGAACTACATTTCACTTCACTAGCAGAAGCACATATCACAAGGCCTGGAGTCTTTTCTACAGTTTAAACTAAATGTAGACAGCATAATCAGAACAAAAACACTAGAAACTACATGTTTCAGGTGTCCATATACAGAGAGCACAAGCGACTTACCAACAGATAAAAACCTAAACAAAGAATCCCTGGTCATCATCCAATCCTTCTTGTCCCAAAGGAGCAACATGGCCATCATTTACGTAAGCCTCATCGTCATCCGTATCATCATCATATTCGATTTGAACTTCTTCAAACTCAACGGGTCTTATGTTTTTGATGACCGAAACATCAACGCTGGATCCTTCTACATCATTTCTGCACCAACTAGTGATCTCTTCAGGTGTGCTTGGCACTATAATTTTTGTGTTGACGACATCCAACACATCAGCCTCACCTTCATCGGCGTCAGCATCTTTATCAAGTCCTACACCATTTATGGCAGAAGGAGCAAACAAATTGCATGGATTCATTTTAATCACAGTTGCCCAATCATGGTTCTTCACATCTCTCACATAGAAAACCTGTTGAGCTTGGAGGCCTAGAATGTAAGGGTCACCCGTGAATCGGGTTAGAGTAGTGTCAAGGTCAATAATTCCATATTTGTCCTTATTATACCCCTTACTCTGAGTTCTACTAGCTGGAGGCACGTCAAACCAGTCACATTGGAATATAACGACCTCCTTATCAGGAGGATAGTCAAGAAATATGATTTACTTGATCACCCCATAATAATCAATATTGCATGTGCTGTCATCGCCCTTGACTATGACGCCACTATTTTGGGTACTCAAGTCCTTCTCTATATATGACATGACCGCTCGACGACTTTTTCCATGGACGGCTTTGTGTTCCTTCTTGTAGAAGTCTCGCTGAGGGAGACGTCCGGGCTATCTCATGTTGTACTATGAAGGGCACGACGTGTGCAATGATCATCGTTGGATCGCACAGAATCAACGGTTGGTGCACATGATCCGCGTGACAACTATGACAACCAATCAGGGAGTAGCAGACAGAGTGAGCACAAGTTTGGGATTCTACGAAAGATAGATAGAGGGGGCAAAAATGAGTAGTATCAAAAAACCAAGGGCAAAACTAAGTAGTATAAAAATGGAAAGTGAGTGTCTTGTACAATGAAATACATCGTGGCATACATCAAATTATGCCAAGATAGATCCAATAGAGTTCATTCGATGCGTGTTCTTCTCATAAACCACATGGACCCACTAGAGTTCATTGCATGTGTGTTATTGTCATAAACCACATGGATCCATCGGTGCCATTGCATGTGTGTTCTTTTCATAAACCACATGTTGATCCACCAATGTCATTACATGTGTGTTCTTTTCATGAACCATATATGGATCCACCAGTGTCATTGCATGTGTGTTCTTTTCATGAACCAGATATGGATCCACCAGAGTCATTGCATGTGTCTTCTTTCAATAAACCACACATGGATCCACTGGTGTCATTGCATGTGTGTTCTTTTCATGAACCACAGCTAGAGTCATTGCATTTGTGTTCTTTTTCACAAACCACATAAGGATCCACCAGTGTCATTGGATGTGTGTTCTTTTGATGAACCACACCCAGTGTCATTGCATGTATGTTAGTCTCACAAACCACACGTGGATCCACCAGTATCATTGCATGTTTGTTCTTTTCATGAACCACACATGGATCCACCCAGTGCGATTGCATGTCTGTTCCTCTCACAAACCACATATGGATCCACCAGTGTCATTGCATGTCTGTTCTTTTCATGGACCACACCCAGTGTCATTGCATGTCTGTTCCTTTCATAAACCACACATGGATCCACCAGTGTGATTGCATGTCTGTTCCTCTCACAAACCACATATGGATCCACCAGTGTCATTACATGTATGTTCTTTTCATGAACCACAGCTAGAGTCATTGCATGGTTGTTCTTCTCACAAACCACATAAGGATCCACCAGTGTCATTGCATTGTGTTCTTCTTACAAACAACATAAGGATCCACCAGTGTCATTGGATGTGTGTTATTTTCATGAACCATAGCTAGAGTCATTGCATGTTTGTTCTTCTCACAAATCACATAAGGATACAGTAGTGTCATTGCATGTGTGTTCTTTTCATGAACCACAGCTAGAGTCATTGCATGTCCGTTCTTTTCACAAACCACATAAGGATACACCAGTGTCATTGCATGTGTGTTCTTTTCATGAACCACACATGGATCCACCAGTGTCATTGCATGTCTAATCCTCTCACAAACCACATATGGATCCACCAGTGTCATTGCATGTCTGTTCTTTTCATGAACCACACCCAGTGTCATTGCATGTCTGTTCCTTTCATAAACCACACATGATTCCACCTGTGTCATTGCATGTGTTTTCTTTTCATGAACCACAGCTAGAGTCATTGCGTGTCTGTTCTTCTCACAAACCACATATGGAAACACCAGTGTCATTGCATGTCTATTCTTCTCACAAACCACATAAGGATACACCAGTGTCATTGCATGTCTATTCTTCTCATAAACCACATTTAGAGTCATTTCATGTCTGTTCTTCTCACAAACCACATAAGGATCCACCAGTGTCATTGGATGTGTGTTCTTTTCATGAACCACACACAGTGTCATTGCATGTGTGTTCTTCTCACAAACCACACATGGATCCACAAGTATCATTGCATGTCTATTCTTTTCATGAACCACACATGGATCGACCAAGTGTGATTGCATGTCTGTTCTTTTCATAAACCTATAAGGATCCACCAGTGTCATTGCATGTATGTTCTTTTCATGAACCACACCCAGTGTCATTGCATGTATGTTCCTTTCACAAACCGCACATGGATCCACCAGTTTCATTGCATGTGTGTTCATTTCATGAACCACAGCTAGAGTCATTGCTTGTCTATTATTCTCACAAACCACATAAGGATACACCAGTGTCATTGGATGTGTGTTCTTTTCATGAACCACACATGGATCCACCTAGTGTGATTGCATGTGTGTTGCTCTCACAAACCACATATGAATTCAGCAGTGTCCTTGCATGTCTATTCTTTTCATGAACCACACCCAGTGTCATTGCATGTATGTTCCTTTCATAAACCACACATGGATCCACCCAGTGTGATTGCATGTCTGTTCCTCTCACAAACCACATATGGACCCACCAGTGTCATTGCATGTCTGTTCTTTTCATGAACCACAACTAGAGTCATTGCATGGCTGTTCTTCTCACAAACCACATAAGGATCCACCAGTATAATTGCATGTGTGTTCTTCTCAAAAACAAAATAAGGATCCACCAGTGTCATTGGATGTGTGTTATTTTCATGAACCATAGCTAGAGTCATTGCATGTCTGTTCTTCTCACAAATCACATAACGATACAGCAGTGTCATTGCATGTGTGTTCTTTTCATGAACCACAGCTAGAGTCATTCCATGTTTGTTCTTACCACAAACCACAGAAGGATACACCAGTGTCATTGCATGTGTGTTCTTTTCATGAACCACACATGGATCCACCACTGTCCTTGCATGTATGTTCATCTCACAAACCACATATGGATCCACCAATGTCATTGCATGTCTATTCTTTTCATGAACCACACACAATGTCATTGCATGTCTTTTCCTTTCATAAACCACGCATGGATCTACAAGTGTCATGGCATGTGTTTTCTTTTCATGAACCACAGCTACAGTCATTGCGTGTCTGTTCTTCTCAGAAACCACATAAGGATACACCAGTGTCATTGCATATGTGTTCTTTTCATGAACCCCACCCAGTGTCATTCATGTCTGTTATTCTCACAAACCACATAAGGATACACCAGTGTCATTGCATGTCTGTTCTTCTCATGAACCACATCTAGAGTCATTGCATGTCTGTTCTTCTCACAAACCACATAAGGATCCACCAGTGTTATTGCATGTGTGTTCTTCTCACAAACCACACATAGATCCACCAGTATCATTGCATGTCTATTCTTTTCATGAACCACACATGGATCCACCAAGTGTGATTGCATGTCTGTTCTTTTTATAAACCATATAAGGATCCACCAGTGTCATTGCATGTATGTTCTTTTCATGAACCACACCCAATGTCATTGCATATCTGTTCCTTTCACAAACCACACATGGATCCACTAGTTTCATTGCATGTGTCTTCATTTCATGAACCACAGCTAGAGTTATTACATGTTTGTTCTTTTCACAAACCACATAAGGATACACCTGTGTCATTGGATGTTTGTTCTTTTCATGAACCACATATAGTGTCATTGCATGTCTGTTCTTTCCACAAACCACATATGGATCCACCAGTGTCACTGGATGTGTGTTCTTTTCATGAACCACACCCAGTGTCATTGCATGTCTGTTCTTTCCACAAACCACATATGGATCCACCAATGTCATTGGATCTGTGTTCTTTTCATTAACCACAGCCAGTGTCATTGCATGTGTGTTCTTCTAGCAAACCACACATGGATCCACCAGTGTCATTGCATTTATATTCTTTTCATGAACCACACATGGATCCACCCAGTGTGATTGCATGTATGTTCCTCTCACAAACCACACACGGATCCACCAGTATCATTGCATGTTTGTTCTTTTCATGAACCACACATGGATCCACCCAGTATGATTGCATGTCTGTTCCTCTCACAAACCACACATGGATCCACCAGTGTCATTGCATGTCTATTCTTTTCATGAACCAAACCTAGTGTCATTGCATGTCTATTCCTTTCATAATCCACACATGGATACATCAGTGTCATTGCATGTGTGTTCTTTTCATGAACCACATCTAGAGTCATTGCATGTGTGTTCATTTCATGAACCACATAAGGATACACCAGTATCATTGCATGTGTATTATTTTCATGAACCACACCCAGTGTCATTGCATGTCTGTTCTTCTGACAAACCACATAAGGATACACCAGTGTCATTGCATGTCTGTTCTTCTCATGAACCACATCTAGAGTCATTGCATGTCTGTTCTTCTCACAAACCACATAAGGATCCACCAGTGTCATTGGATGTGTGTTCTTTTCATGAACCACACCCACTGCCATTGCATGTGTGATTTTCTCGCAAACCACACATGGATCCAACAGTATCATTGCATGACTGTTCTATTCATGAACCACATAAGGATACAGAAGTGTCATTGCATGTGTGTTCTTTTCATGAACCATAGCTAGAGTCATTGCATGTCTATTATTTTCACAAACCAGATATGGATCCACCAGTGTCATTGCATGTCTGTTCTTTTCATGAACCACAACTAAAGTCATTGCATGTCTGTTCTTCTCACAAACCACATAAGGATACACCAGTGTTATTGCATGTGTGTTCCTCTCATGAACCAGAGCAACAGTCATTGCATGTCTGTTCCTCTCACAAACCACATAAGGATCCATCAGTGTCATTGGATGTGTGTTCTTTTCATGAACCACACCTAGTGTCATTGGATGTGTGTTCTTCTCACAAACCACATAAGGATACACCAGTGTCATTGCATGTGTGTTCTTTTCATGAACCACAAATGGATCCACCCAGTGTGATTGCATGTCTATTATTTTCACAAACCACATAAGGATATACCAGTGTCATTGCATGTCTGTTCTTTTATGAATCACAGCTAGAGTCATTGCATGTCTGTTCTGCTCACAAATCACATAAGGATACAGCAGTGTCATTGGATGTGTGTTATTTTCATGAACCACATCTACAGTCATTGCATGTCTGTTCTTCTCACAAACCACATAAGGATACACCAGTGTCGTTGCATGTGTGTTATTTTCATGAACCACACCCAATGTCATTGCATATATGTTCTTGTCACAAACCACATAAGGATACACTAGTGTCATTTCATGTGTGTTCTTATCATGAACCACATCTAGAGTGATTGCATGTCTATTCTTTTCACAAACCATATATGGATCCACCAGTGTCATTGCATGTCTGTTCTTTTCATGAACCACACCCAGTGTCATTGCATGTCTATTCCTTCCAGAAACCACACATGGATCCACCAGTGTCATTGCATGTGTGTTCTTTTCATGAACCACAACTAGAGTCATTGCATGTCTGTTCTTCTCACAAACCACATAAGGATACACTAGTGTCATTGCATGTGTGTTCTTTTCATGAACCACAGCTAGTCATTGCATGTCTGTTCTTCTCACAAACCACATAAGGATCCACCAGTGTCATTGGATGTGTGTTCTTTTCATGAAGCACACCCAGTGTCATTGCATGTCTGTTCTTTCCACAAACCACATATGGATCCACCAGTGTCACTAGATGTGTGTTCTTTTCATGAACCACACCTAGTGTCATTGCATGTATGTTCTTTTCACAAACCACACATGGATCCACCAGTGTCATTGGATGTGTGTTCTTTTCATGACCCACGCCAGTGTCATTGCATGTGTGTTCTTCTCACAAACCACACATGGATCCACTAGTGTCATTGCATGTCTGTTCTTTTCATGAAGCACACATGGATCCACCTAGTGTGATTGCATGTCTGTTCCTCTCACAAACCACACATGGATCCACCAGTATCATTGCATGTCTGTTCTTTTCATGAACCACACATGGCTCCACCCTGTGTGATTGCATGCCTGTTCCTCTCACAAACCACATATGGATCCACCAGTGTCATTGCATGTCTGTTCTTTTCATGAACCACACCCAGTGTCATTGCATGTCTTTTCCTTTCATAAACCACATAAGGATACACCAGTGTCATTGCGTGTGCGTTATTTTCATGAACCACACCCAGTGTCATTGCATGCCTGTTCTTCTCACAAACCACATAAGGATACACCAGTGTCATTGCATGTATGTTCTTCTCATGAACCACAGCTAGAGTCATTGCATGTGTGTTCTTCTCACAAACCACATAAGGATCCACCAGTGTCATTGGATGTGTACTCTTTTCATGAACCACACCCAGTGTCATTGCATGTGTGTTTTTCTCACAAACCACACATGGATCCACCAGTATCATTGCATGTATGTTCTTTTCATGAACCACACAAGGATCCACCAAGTGTGATTGCATGTCTATTCTTCTCACAAACCACATAAGGATACACCAGTGTCATTGCATGTCTGTTCTTTTCATGAATCACACACAATGTCATTGCATGTCTGTTCCTTTCACAAACCACACATGGGTCCACCAGTGTCATTGCATGTTTTTTCTTTTCATGAACCACAGCTAGAGTCATTGCATGTCTGTTCTTCTCACAAACCACATAAGGATACACCAGTGTCATTGCATGTGTGTTATTTTCATGAACCACAGCTAGAGTCATTACATGTCTGTTCTTCTCATAGACCACATAAGGATCCACTAGTCTCATTGGATGTGTGTTCTTTTCATGAACCACACTCAGTGTCATTGCATGTGTGTTCTGCTCACAAACCACACATGGATCCACCAGTATCATTGCATGTCTGTTCTTTTCGTGAACCACACATGGATCCACCCAGTGTGATTGCATGTTTGTTCTTTTCACAAACCACATATGGATCCACCAGTGTCATTGCATGTCTGTTATTTTCATGAACCACACCCAGTGTCATTGCATGTCTGTTCCTTTCATAGACCACACATGGATCCACCAGTGTCATTGCATGTCTGTTCTTTTCATGAACCACAGCTAGAGTCATTGCATGTATGTTCTTCTCACAAACCACATAAGGATACACCAGTGTCAATGCATGTGTGCTCTTTTCATGAACCACACTTAGTGTCATTGCATGACTGTTCCTTTCATAAACCACACATGGATCCACTAGTGTCATTGCATGTGTGTTCTTTTCAAGAACCACAGCTAGAGTCATCGCATGTCTGTTTTTCTCACAAATCACATAAGGATACAGAAGTGTCATTGCATGTGTGTTCTTTTCATGAACCAAAACTAGAGTCATTGCATGTCTGTTGTTCTCACAACCACATATGGATCCACTAGTGTCATTCCATGTGTGTTATTTTCATGAACCACAGCTAGAGTCATTGCATGTGTGTCCTTCTCACAAACCACATAAGGATATACCAGTGTCATTGCATGTGTGTTCTTCTCATGAACCACATCTAGAGTCATTGCATGTTTGTTCTTCTCACAAACCACAAAAGGATACGCCAGTGTCATTGCATGTGTGTTCTTTTCATGAACCACGGCTAGAGTCATTGCATGTCTGTTCTTCTCACAGACCACATAAGGATCCACTAGTGTCATTGGATGTGTGTTCTTTTCATGAACCATGCCCAGTGTCATTGCATGTGTGTTTTTCTGACAAACCACACATGGATCCACCAGTATCATTGCATGTCTGTTCTTTTCATGAACCACACATGGATCCACCAGTGTGATGGCATGTCTGTTCTTTTCACAAACCACATATGGATCCACCAGTGTCATTGCATGTCTGTTCTTTTCATGAACCACACCCAGTGTCATTGCATGTCTGTTCCTTTCATAAACCACACATGGACCCACCAGTGTCATTGCAAGTGTGTTATTTTCATGAACCACAGCTAGAGTCATTGCATGTGTGTTCTTCTCACAAACCACATAAGGATACACCAGTGTCATTGCATGTGTGTTCTTTTCATGAACCACAGCTAGAGTCATTGCATGTCTATTCTTCTCACAAACCACATAAGGATACACCAGTGTCATTGCATGTCTATTATTCTCATGAACCACATCTAGAGTCATTGCATGTTTGTTCTTCTCACAAACCACATAAGGATACACCAGTGTCATTGCATGTGTGTTCCTCTCATTAACCAGAGCAACAGTCATTGCATGTCTGTTCTTCTCACAAACCACATAAGGATCCATCAGTGCCATTGGATGTGTGTTCTTTTCATGAACCACACCTAGTGTCATTGGATGTGTGTTCTTCTCACAAACCACATAAGGATACACCAGTGTCATTGCATGTGTGTTCTTTTCATGAACCACAAATGGATCCACCCAGTGTGATTGCATGTCTATTCTTTTCACAAACCACATAAGGATACACCAGTGTCATTGCATGTCTGTTCTTTTATGAACCACAGCTAGAGTCATTGCATGTCTGTTCTGCTCACAAATCACATAAGGATACAGCAGTGTCATTGGATGTGTGTTATTTTCATGAACCACATCTAGAGTCATTGCTTGTCTGTTCATTTCATGAACCACATAAGGATACACCAGTATCATTGCATGTGTGTTATTTTCATGAACCACACCCAATGTCATTGCATGTCTGTTCTTCTGACAAACCACATAAGGATACACCAGTGTCATTGCATGTCTGTTCTTCTCATGAACCACATCTAGAGTCATTGCATGTCTGTTCTTCTCACAAACCACATAAGGATCCACCAGTGTCATTGGATGTGTGTTCTTTTCATGAACCACACCCAGTGCCATTGCATGTGTGATTTTCTCGCAAACCACACATGGATCCAACAGTATCATTGCATGACTGTTCTTTTCATGAACCACATAAGGATACAGAAGTGTCATTGCATGTGTGTTCTTTTCATGAACCATAGCTAGAGTCATTGCATGTCTATTATTTTCACAAACCAGATATGGATCCACCAGTGTCATTGCATGTCTGTTCTTTTCATGAACCACAACTAAAGTCATTGCATGTCTGTTCTTCTCACAAACCACATAAGGATACACCAGTGTCATTGCATGTGTGTTCCTCTCATGAACCAGAGCAACAGTCATTGCATGTCTGTTCCTCTCACAAACCACATAAGGATCCATCAGTGTCATTGGATGTGTGTTCTTTTCATGAACCACACCTAGTGTCATTGGATGTGTGTTCTTCTCACAAACCACATAAGGATACACCAGTGTCATTGCATGTGTGTTCTTTTCATGAACCACAAATGGATCCACCCAGTGTGATTGCATGTCTATTATTTTCACAAACCACATAAGGATATACCAGTGTCATTGCATGTCTGTTCTTTTATGAACCACAGCTAGAGTCATTGCATGTCTGTTCTGCTCACAAATCACATAAGGATACAGCAGTGTCATTGGATGTGTGTTATTTTCATGAACCACATCTACAGTCATTGCATGTCTGTTCTTCTCACAAACCACATAAGGATACACCAGTGTCGTTGCATGTGTGTTATTTTTCATGAACCACACCCAATGTCATTGCATATCTGTTCTTGTCACAAACCACATAAGGATACACTAGTGTCATTTCATGTGTGTTCTTATCATGAACCACATCTAGAGTGATTGCATGTCTATTCTTTTCACAAACCATATATGGATCCACCAGTGTCATTGCATGTCTGTTCTTTTCATGAACCACACCCAGTGTCATCGCATGTCTATTCCTTCCAGAAACCACACATGGATCCACCAGTGTCATTGCATGTGTGTTCTTTTCATGAACCACAACTAGAGTCATTGCATGTATGTTCTTCTCACAAACCAGATAAGGATACACTAGTGTCATTGCATGTGCGTTCTTTTCATGAACCACAGCTAGTCATTGCATGTCTGTTCTTCTCACAAACCACATAAGGATCCACCAGTGTCATTGGATGTGTGTTCTTTTCATGAAGCACACCCAGTGTCATTGCATGTCTGTTCTTTCCACAAACCACATATGGATCCACCAGTGTCACTAGATGTGTGTTCTTTTCATGAACCACACCTAGTGTCATTGCATGTATGTTCTTTTGACAAACCACACATGGATCCACCAGTGTCATTGGATGTGTGTTCTTTTCATGACCCACGCCAGTGTCATTGCATGTGTGTTCTTCTCACAAACCACACATGGATCCACTAGTGTCATTGCATGTCTGTTCTTTTCATGAAGCACACATGGATCCACCTAGTGTGATTGCATGTCTGTTCCTCTCACAAACCACACATGGATCCACCAGTATCATGGCATGTCTGTTCTTTTCATGAACCACACATGGCTCCACCCTGTGTGATTGCATGCCTGTTCCTCTCACAAACCACATATGGATCCACCAGTGTCATTGCATGTCTGTTCTTTTCATGAACCACACCCAGTGTCATTGCATGTCTTTTCCTTTCATAAACCACATAAGGATACACCAGTGTCATTGCATGTGCGTTATTTTCATGAACCACACCCAGTGTCATTGCATGCCCGTTCTTCTCACAAACCACATAAGGATACACCAGTGTCATTGCATGTATGTTCTTCTCATGAACCACATCTAGAGTCATTGCATGTCTGTTCTTCTCACAAACTACATAAGGATCCACCAGTGTCATTGGATGTGTGTTCTTTTCATGAACCACACCCAATGTCATTGCATGTGTGTTCTTCTCACAAACCACATAAGGATCCACCAGTGTCATTGGATGTGTACTCTTTTCATGAACCACACCCAGTGTCATTGCATGTGTGTTTTTCTCACAAACCACACATGGATCCACCAGTATCATTGCATGTATGTTCTTTTCATGAACCACACAAGGATCCACCAAGTGTGATTGCATGTCTATTCTTCTCACAAACCACATAAGGTTACACCAGTGTCATTGCATGTCTGTTCTTTTCATGAATCACACACAATGTCATTGCATGTCTGTTCCTTTCAAAAACCACACATGGGTCCACCAGTGTCATTGCATGTTTTTTCTTTTCATGAACCACAGCTAGAGTCATTGCATGTCTGTTCTTCTCACAAACCACATAAGGATACACCAGTGTCATTGCATGTGTGTTATTTTCATGAACCACAGCTAGAGTCATTACATGTCTGTTCTTCTCATAGACCACATAAGGATCCACTAGTCTCATTGGATGTGTGTTCTTTTCATGAACCACACTCATTGTCATTGCATGTGTGTTCTTCTCACAAACCACACATGGATCCACCAGTATCATTGCATGTCTGTTCTTTTCGTGAACCACACATGGATCCACCCAGTGTGATTGCATGTCTGTTCTTTTCACAAACCACATATGGATCCACCAGTGTCATTGCATGTCTGTTATTTTCATGAACCACACCTAGTGTCATTGCATGTCTGTTCCTTTCATAGACCACACATGGATCCACCAGTGTCATTGCATGTCTGTTCTTTTCATGAACCACAGCTAGAGTCATTGCATGTATGTTCTTCTCACAAACCACATAAGGATACACCAGTGTCAATGCATGTGTGCTCTTTTCATGAACCACACTCAGTGTCATTGCATGACTGTTCCTTTCATAAACCACACATGGATCCACTAGTGTCATTGCATGTGTGTTCTTTTCAAGAACCACAGCTAGAGTCATCGCATGTCTGTTTTTCTGACAAATCACATAAGGATACAGAAGTGTCATTGCATGTGTGTTCTTTTCATGAACCAAAACTAGAGTCATTGCATGTCTGTTGTTCTCACAACCACATATGGATCCACTAGTGTCATTCCATGTGTGTTATTTTCATGAACCACAGCTAGAGTCATTGCATGTGTGTCCTTCTCACAAACCACATAAGGATATACCAGTGCCATTGCATGTGTGTTCTTCTCATGAACCACATCTAGAGTCATTGCATGTTTGTTCTTCTCAAAAACCACAAAAAGATACGCCAGTGTCATTGCATGTGTGTTCTATTCATGAACCACGGCTAGAGTCATTGCATGTCTGTTCTTCTCACAGACCACATAAGGATCCACTAGTGTCATTGGATGTGTGTTCTTTTCATGAACCATGCCCAGTGTCATTGCATGTGTGTTTTTCTGACAAACCACACATGGATCCACCAGTATCATTGCATGTCTGTTCTTTTCAAGAACCACACATGGATCCACCAGTGTGATCGCATGTCTGTTCTTTTCACAAACCACATATGGATCCACCTGTGTCATTGCATGTCTGTTCTTTTCATGAACCACACCCAGTGTCATTGCATGTCTGTTCCTTTCATAAACCACACATGGACCCACCAGTGTCATTGCAAGTGTGTTATTTTCATGAACCACAGCTAGAGTCATTGCATGTGTGTTCTTCTCACAAACCACATAAGGATACACCAGTGTCATTGCATGTGTGTTCTTTTCATGAACCACAGCTAGAGTCATTGCATGTCTATTCTTCTCACAAACCACATAAAGATACACCAGTGTCGTTGCATGTCTATTATTCTCATGAACCACATCTAGAGTCATTGCATGTTTGTTCTTCTCACAAACCACATAAGGATACACCAGTGTCATTGGATGTGTGTTCCTCTCATTAACCAGAGCAACAGTCATTGCATGTCTGTTCTTCTCACAAACCACATAAGGATCCATCAGTGTCATTGGATGTGTGTTCTTTTCATGAACCACACCTAGTGTCATTGGATGTGTGTTCTTCTCACAAACCACATAAGGATACACCAGTGTCATTGCATGTGTGTTCTTTTCATGAACCACAAATGGATCCACCCAGTGTGATTGCATGTCTATTCTTTTCACAAACCACATAAGGATACACCAGTGTCATTGCATGTCTGTTATTTTATGAACCACAGCTAAAGTCATTGCATGTCTGTTCTGCTCACAAATCACAAAAGGATACAGCAGTGTCATTGGATGTGTGTTATTTTCATGAACCACATCTAGAGTCATTGCATGTCTGTTCTTCTCACAAACCACATAAGGATACACCAGTGTCGCTTCATGTGTGTTATTTTCATGAACCACACCCAATGTCATTGCATATCTGTTCTTCTCACAAACCACATAAGGATACACTAGTGTCATTGCATGTGTGTTCTTATCATGAACCACATCTAGAGTGATTGCATGTCTGTTCTTTTCACAAACCATATATGGATCCACCAGTGTCATTGCATGTCTGTTCTTTTCATGAACCACACCCTGTGTCATTGCATGTCTATTCCTTTCAGAAACCACACATGGATCCACCAGTGTCATTGCATGTGTGTTCTTTTCATGAACCACAACTAGAGTCATTGCATGTCTGTTCTTCTCACAAACCACATAAGGATACACTAGTGTCATTGCATGTGTGTTCTTTTCATGAACCACAGCTAGTCATTGCATGTCTGTTCTTCTCACAAACCACATAAGGATCCACCAGTGTCATTGGTTGTGTGTTCTTTTCATGAAGCACACCCAGTGTCATTGCATGTCTGTTCTTTCCACAAACCACATATGGATCCACCAGTGTCAGTAGATGTGTGTTCTTTTCATGACCCACACCTAGTGTCATTGCATGTATGTTGTTTCCACAAACCACACATGGATCCACCAGTGTCATTGGATGTGTGTTCTTTTCATGACCCACACCCAGTGTCATTGCATGTGTGTTCTTCTCACAAACCACACATGGATCCACTAGTGTCATTGCATGTCTGTTCTTTTCATGAACCATACATGGATCCACCTAGTGTGATTGCATGTCTGTTCCTCTCACAAACCAGACATGGATCCACCAGTATCATTGCATGTCTGTTCTTTTCATGAACCACACATGGCTCCACCCTGTGTGATTGCATGCCTGTTCCTCTCACAAACCACATATGGATCCACCAGTGTCATTGCATGTCTGTTCTTTTCATGAACCACACCCAGTGTCATTGCATGTCTTTTCCTTTCATAAACCACATAAGGATACACCAGTGTCATTGCATGTGTTTTTTTTTCATGAACCACACCCAGTGTCATTGCATGCCTGTTCTTCTCACAAACCACATAAGGATACACCAGTGTCACTACATGTATGTTCTTCTCATGAAACACATCTAGAGTCATTGCATGTCTGTTCTTCTCACAAACTACATAAGGATCCACCAGTGTCATTGGATGTGTGTTCTTTTCATGAACCACACCCAATGTCATTGCATGTGTGTTCTTCTCACAAACCACATAAGGATCCACCAGTGTCATTGGATGTGTACTCTTTTCATGAACCACACCTAGTGTCATTGCATGTGTGTTCTTCTCAAAAACCACACATGGATCCACCAGTATCATTGCATGTATGTTCTTTTCATGAACCACACAAGGATCCACCAAGTGTGATTGCATGTCTGTTCTTCTCAGAAACCACATAAGGATACACCAGTGTCATTGCATGTCTGTTCTTTTCATGAACCACACACAGTGTCATTGCATGTCTGTTCCTTTCACAAACCACACATGGGTCCACCAGTGTCATTGCATGTTTTTTCTTTTCCTGAACGACAGCTAGAGTCATTGCATGTCTGTTCTTCTCACAAACCACATAAGGATACACCAGTGTCATTGCATGTGTGTTCTTTTCATGAACCACAGCTAGAGTCATTACATGTCTGTTCTTCTCACAGACCACATAAGGATCCACTAGTATCATTGGATGTGTGTTCTTTTCATGAACCACACTCAGTGTCATTGCATGTGTGTTCTTCTCACAAACCACACATGGATCCACTAGTATCATTGCATGTCTGTTCTTTTCGTGAACCACACATGGATCCACCCAGTGTGATTGCATGTCTGTTCTTTTCACAAACCACAGATGGATCCACCAGTGTCATTGCATGTCTGTTATTTTCATGAACCCCACCAAGTGTCATTGCATGTCTGTTCCTTTCATAGATCACACATGGATCCACCAGTGTCATTGCATGTCTGTTCTTTTCATGAACCACAGCTAGAGTCATTGCATGTTTGTTCTTCTCACAAACCACATAAGGATACACCAGTGTCATTGCATGTGTGCTCTTTTCATGAACCACACCCAGTGTCATTGCATGATTGTTCCTTTCATAAACCACACATGGATCCACCAGTGTCATTGCATGTGTGTTCTTTTCAAGAACCACAGCTAGAGTCATCGCATGTCTGTTCTTCTCACAAATCACATAAGGATACAGTAGTGTGATTGCATGTGTGTTCTTTTCATGAACCAAAACTAGAGTAATTGCATGTCTGTTGTTCTCACAAACCACATATGGATCCACTAGTGTCATTCCATGTGTGTTATTTTCATGAACCACACCTAGAGTCATTGCATGTGTGTCCTTCTCACAAACCACATAAGGATATACCAGTGTCATTGCATGTGTGTTCTTCTCATGAACCACATCTAGAGTCATTGCATTTTTGTTCTTCTCACAAACCACAAAAGGATACACCAGTGTCATTGCATGTCTGTTCTTTTCATGAACCACGGCTAGAGTCATTGCATGTCTGTTCTTCTCACAGACCACATACGGATCCACCAGTGTCATTGGATGTGTGTTCTTTTCATGAACCATGCCCAGTGTCATTGCATGTGTGTTTTTCTCACAAACCACACATGGCTCCACCAGTATCATTGCATGTCTGTTCTTTTCAGGAACCACACATGGATCTACCCAGTGTGATTGCATGTCTGTTCTTTTTCACAAACAACATATGGATCCACCAGTGTCATTGCATGTCTGTTCTTTTCATGAACCACACCCAGTGTCATTGCATGTCTGTTCCTTTCATAAACCACACATGGACCCCCCAGTGTCATTGCAAGTGTGTTATTTTCATGAACCACAGCTAGAGTCATTGCATGTGTGTTCTTCTCACAAACCACATAAGGATACACCAGTGTCATTGCATGTGTGTTCTTTTCATGAACCACAGCTAGAGTCATTGCATGTCTATTCTTCTCACAAACCACATAAGGATACACCAGTGTCATTGCATGTCTGTTATTCTCATGAACCACATCTAGAGTCATTGCATGTTTGTTCTTCTCACAAACCACATAAGGATCCACCAGTGTCATTGTATGTGTGTTCTTTTCATGAACCACAGATGGATCCACCCAGTGTGATTGCATGTTTGTTATTTTCACAAACCACGTATGGATCGACCAGTGTCATTGCATGTCTGTTCTTTTCATCAACCACAGCTAGAGTCATTGCATGTCTGTTGTTCTCACAAACTACATAAGGATCCACCAGTGTCATTGCATGTATGTTCTTTTCCTGAACCACACCCAGTGTGATTGCATGTATGTTCCTCTCACAAACTACATATGGATCCACCAATATCATTGCATGTCTATTCTTTTCATGAACCACACTCAGTGTCATTGCATGTCTATTCTTCTCATAAACGACATAAGGATACACCAGTGTCATTGCGTGCTTGTTCTTCTCATGAACCACATCTAGAGTCATTGCATGTATGTTCTTCTCACAAATCACATAAGGATCTACCATGTCATTGGATGTTTGTTCTTTTCATGAACCACACCCAATGTCATTGGATGTGTGTTCTTCTCACAAACCACATGGATCCACCAGTGTCATTGTATGTGTGTTCTTTTCATGAACCACACATGGATCCACCCAGTGTGATTGCATGTCTGTTATTTTCACAAACTACATATGGATCCACCAGTGTCATTGCATGTCTGTTCTTTTCATGAACCACAGCTAGAGTCATTGCATGTCTGTTCTTGTCACAAACCACATAAGGATCCACCAGTGTCATTGCATGTATGTTCTTTTCATCAACCACACCCAGTGTGATTGCATGTATATTCCTCTCGCAAACCACATATGGATCCACCAATATCATTGCATGTCTATTCTTTTCATGAACCACACTCAGTGTCATTGCATGACTGTTCCTTTCATAAACCACACATGGATCCACCGGTGTCATTTCATGTGTGTTCTTTTCATGAACCACAGCTAGAGTCATCGCATGTCTGTTCTTCTCACAAATCACATAAGGATACAGTAGTGTCATTGCATGTGTGTTCTTTTCATGAACCACAGCTAGAGTCATTGCATGTCTGTTCTTCTCACAAACCACATAAGGATCCACCAGTGTCATTGCATGTCTGTTCTTTTCATGAACCACACCCAGTGTGATTGCATGTCTGTTCCTCTCACAAACCACATATCGATCCACCAATATTATTGCATGTCTATTCTTTTCATGAACCACACTCAGTGTCATTGCATGACCGTTCCTTTCATAAACTACACATGGATCCACTAGTGTCAATGCATGTGTGTTCTTTTCAAGAACCACAGCTAGAGTCATCGCATGTCTGTTCTTCTCACATATCACATAAGGATACAGCAGTGTCATTGCATGTGTGTTCTTTTCATGAACCACAACTAGAGTCATTGCATGTCTGTTCTTCTCACAAACCACATATGGATCCACCAGTGTCATTTCATGTGTGTTCTTTTCATGAACCACAGCTAGAGTCATTGCATGTGTGTCCTTCTCACAAACCACATAAGGATACACCAGTGTCATTGCATGTGTGTTCTTCTCGTGAACCAAATCTAGAGTCATTGCATGTGTGTCCTTCTCACAAACCACATAAGGATACACCAGTGTCATTGCATGTGTGTTCTTTTCATGAACCACAACTAGAGTCATTGCATGCCTGTTCTTCTCATAAACCACATAAGGATCCACCAGTGTCATTGGATGTGTGTTCTTTTCATGAACCATGCCCAGTGTCATTGCATGTGTGTTTTTATCACAAACCACACATGGATCCACCAGTATCATTGCATGTATGTTCTTTTCATGAACCACACATGGATCCACCCAGTGTGATTGCATGTCTATTCTTTTCACAAACCACATATCGATCCACTAGTGTCATTGCATGCCTGTTCTTTTCATGAACCACACCAAGTGTCATTGCATGTCTGTTCCTTTCATAAACCACACATGGATCCACCAGTGTCATTGCATGTGTGTTATTTTCATGAACCACAACTAGAGTCATCGCATGTCTGTTCTTCTCACAAACCACATAAGGATACACCAGTCTCATTGCATGTGTGTTCTTTTCATGAACCATAGCTAGAGTCATTGCATGTCTATTCTTCTCACAAACCACATAAGGATACACAGTGTCATTGCATGTGTGTTCTTTTCTTGAACCATATCTAGAGTCATTAAATGTCTATTCTTCTCACAAACCACATAAGGATACACCAGTGTCATTGGATGTGTGTTCTTTTCATGAACCATAGCTAGAGTCATTGCATGTCTGTTCTTTTCACAAACCACACATGGATCCACCAGTGTCATTGCATGTGTGTTATTTTCATGAACCACAACTAGAGTCATCGCATGTCTGTTCTTCTCACAAACCACATAAGGATACACCAGTCTCATTGCATGTGTGTTCTTTTCATGAACCATAGCTAGAGTCATTGCATGTCTATTCTTCTCACAAACCACATAAGGATACACCAGTGTCATTGCATGTCTGTTCTTCTCATGAACCACATCTAGAGTCATTGCATGTTTGTTCATCTCACAAACAACATAAGGATCCACCAGTATCATTGTATGTGTGTTCTTTTCATGAACCACACCCAATATCATTCCATGTGTGTTACTTTCATAAACCACACATGGATCCACCGGTGTCATTGCATGTGTGTTATTTTCATGAAGCACAGCTCGAGTCATTGCATGTCTGTTCTTCTCACAAACCACATAAGGATCCACCAGTGTCATTGCATGTCTGTTCTTTTCATGAACCACACCCAGTGTGATTGCATGTCTGTTCCTCTCACAAACCACATATCGATCCACCAATATTATTGCATGTCTATTCTTTTCATGAACCACACTCAGTGTCATTGCATGACCGTTCCTTTCATAAACTACACATGGATCCACTAGTGTCAATGCATGTGTGTTCTTTTCAAGAACCACAGCTAGAGTCATCGCATGTCTGTTCTTCTCACATATCACATAAGGATACAGCAGTGTCATTGCATGTGTGTTCTTTTCATGAACCACAACTAGAGTCATTGCATGTCTGTTCTTCTCACAAACCACATATGGATCCACCAGTGTCATTTCATGTGTGTTCTTTTCATGAACCACAGCTAGAGTCATTGCATGTGTGTCCTTCTCACAAACCACATAAGGATACACCAGTGTCATTGCATGTGTGTTCTTCTCGTGAACCAAATCTAGAGTCATTGCATGTGTGTCCTTCTCACAAACCACATAAGGATACACCAGTGTCATTGCATGTGTGCTCTTTTCATGAACCACAACTAGAGTCATTGCATGCCTGTTCTTCTCATAAACCACATAAGGATCCACCAGTGTCATTGGATGTGTGTTCTTTTCATGAACCATGCCCAGTGTCATTGCATGTGTGTTTTTATCACAAACCACACATGGATCCACCAGTATCATTGCATGTATGTTCTTTTCATGAACCACACATGGATCCACCCAGTGTGATTGCATGTCTATTCTTTTCACAAACCACATATGGATCCACTAGTGTCATTGCATGCCTGTTCTTTTCATGAACCACACCAAGTGTCATTGCATGTCTGTTCCTTTCATAAACCACACATGGATCCACCAGTGTCATTGCATGTGTGTTATTTTCATGAACCACAACTAGAGTCATCGCATGTCTGTTCTTCTCACAAACCACATAAGGATACACCAGTCTCATTGCATGTGTGTTCTTTTCATGAACCATAGCTAGAGTCATTGCATGTCTATTCTTCTCACAAACCACATAAGGATACACAGTGTCATTGCATGTGTGTTCTTTTCTTGAACCATATCTAGAGTCATTAAATGTCTATTCTTCTCACAAACCACATAAGGATACACCAGTGTCATTGGATGTGTGTTCTTTTCATGAACCATAGCTAGAGTCATTGCATGTCTGTTCTTTTCACAAACCACACATGGATCCACCAGTGTCATTGCATGTGTGTTATTTTCATGAACCACAACTAGAGTCATCGCATGTCTGTTCTTCTCACAAACCACATAAGGATACACCAGTCTCATTGCATGTGTGTTCTTTTCATGAACCATAGCTAGAGTCATTGCATGTCTATTCTTCTCACAAACCACATAAGGATACACCAGTGTCATTGCATGTCTGTTCTTCTCATGAACCACATCTAGAGTCATTGCATGTTTGTTCATCTCACAAACAACATAAGGATCCACCAGTATCATTTTATGTGTGTTCTTTTCATGAACCACACCCAATATCATTCCATGTGTGTTACTTTCATAAACCACACATGGATCCACCGGTGTCATTGCATGTGTGTTATTTTCATGAAGCACAGCTCGAGTCATTGCATGTCTGTTCTTCTCACAAATCACATAAGGATACACCAGTGTCATTGCATGTGTGTTCTTCTCATTAACCACACCCAGTATCATTGCATGTCTATTCTTCTCATAATCCACATAAGGATACACCAGTGTCATTGCGTGCTTGTTCTTCTCATGAACCACATCTAGAGTCATTGCATGTATGTTCTTCTCACAAATCACATAAGGATCTACCATGTCATTGGATGTGTGTTCTTTTCCTGAACCACACCCAATGTCATTGGATGTGTGTTCTTCTCACAAACCACATGGCTCCACCAGTGTCATTGTATGTGTGTTCTTTTCATGAACCACACATGGATCCACCTAGTGTGATTGCATGTTTGTTATTTTCACAAACCACGTATGGATCCACCAGTGTCATTGCATGTCTGTTCTTTTCATCCACCACAGCTAGAGTCATTGCATGTCTGTTGTTCTCACAAACCACATAAGGATCCACCAGTGTCATTGCATGTATGTTCTTTTCATGAACCACACCCAGTGTGATTGCATGTATGTTCCTCTCACAAACCACATATGGATCCACCAATATCATTGCATGTCTATTCTTTTCATGAACCACACTCAGTGTCATTGCATGACTGTTCCTTTCATAAACCACACATGGATCCACCAGTGTCATTGCATGTGTGTTCTTTTCATGAACCACAGCTAGAGTCATCGCATGTCTGTTCTTCTCACAAATCACATAAGGATACAGTAGTGTTATTGAATGTGTGTTCTTTTCATGAACCACAGCTAGAGTCATTGCATGTATGTTCTTCTCACAAACCACATAAGGATCCACCAGTGTCATTGCATGTCTGTTCTTTTCATGAACTACACCCAGTGTGATTGCATGTCTGTTCCTCTCACAAACCACATATGGATCCACCAATATCATTGCATGTCTATTCTTTTCATGAACCACACTCAGTGTCATTGCATGACTGTTCCTTTCATAAACCACACATGGATCCACCAGTGTCATTGCATGTGTGTTCTTTTCATGAACCACAGCTAGAGTCATCGCATGTCTGTTCTTATCACAAATCACATAAGGATACAGTAGTGTTATTGCATGTGTGTTCTTTTCATGAACCACAGCTAGAGTCATTGCATGTATGTTCTTCTCACAAACCACATAAGGATCCACATGTGTCATTGCATGTCTGTTCTTTTCATGAACTACACCCAGTGTGATTGCATGTCTGTTCCTCTCACAAACCACATATGGATCCACCAATATCATTGCATGTCTATTCTTTTCATGAACCACACTCAGTGTCATTGCATTACCGTTCCTTTCATAAACCACACATGGATCCACCAGTGTCATTGCATGTGTGTTCTTTTCAAGAACCACAGCTAGAGTCATCGCATGTCTGTTCTTCTCACATATCACATAAGGATACAGCAGTGTCATTGCATGTGTGTTCTTTTCATGAACCACAACTAGAGTCATTGCATGTCTGTTCTTCTCACAAACCACATATGGATCCACCAGTGTCATTTCATGTGTGTTCTTTTCATGAACCACAGCTAGAGTCATTGCATGTGTGTCCTTCTCACAAACCACATAAGGATACACCAGTGTCATTACATGTGTGTTCTTCTCATGAACCAAATCTAGAGTCATTGCATGTGTGTCCTTCTCACAAACCACATAAGGATACACCAGTGTCATTGCATGTGTGTTCTTTTCATGAACCACAACTAGAGTCATTGCATGCCTGTTCTTCTCACAAACCACATAAGGATCCACCAGTGTCATTGGATGTGTGTTCTTTTCATGAACCATGCCCAGTGTCATTGCATGTGTGTTTTTCACACAAACCACACATGGATCCACCAGTATCATTGCATGTCTGTTCTTTTCATGAACCACACATGGATCCACCCAGTGTGATTGCATGTCTGTTCTTTTCACAAACCACATATGGATCCACCAGTGTCATTGCATGTCTGTTCTTTCCATGAACCACACCCAGTGTCATTGCATGTCTGTTCCTTTCATAAACCACACATGGATCCACCAGTGTCATTGCATGTGTGTTATTTTCATGAACCACAACTAGAGTCATCGCATGTCTGTTCTTCTCACAAAACACATAAGGATACACCAGTGTCATTGCATTTGTGTTATTTTCATGAACCACAGCTAGAGTCATTGCATGTCTATTCTTCTCACAAACCACATAAGGATACAGAAGTGTCATTGCATGTCTATTCTTCTCATGAACCACATCTAGAGTCATTGCATGTGTGTTCTTCTCACAAACCACATAAGGATCCACCAGTGTCATTGGATGTGTGTTCTTTTCATGAACCACACCCAATGTCATTGCATGTGTGTTCCTTTCATAAACCACACATGGATCCACCAGTGGTATTGCATGTGTGTTCTATTCATGAACCACAGCTCGAGTCATTGCATGCCTGTTCTTCTCACAAACCACATAAGGTTACACCAGTGTCATTGCATGTGTGTTCTTCTCATGAACCACACCCAGTGTCATTGCATGTCTAATCTTCTCACAAACCACATAAGGATACACCAGTGTCATTGCATGCCTGTTCTTCTCATGAACCACATCTAGAGTCACTGCATGTATGTTCTTCTCACAAATCACATAAGGATCCACCATGTCATTGGATGTGTGTTCTTTTTGTGAACCACACCCAGTGTCATTGGATGTGTGTTCTTCACACAAACCACACATGGATCCACCAGTGCCATTGCATGTGTGTTCTCTTCATGAACCACATATGGATCCACCAGTGTCATTCCATGGCTGTTCTTTTCATGAACCACAGCTACAGTCATTGCATGTCTGTTCTTCTCACAAACCACATAAGGATCCACCAGTGTCATTGCATGTCTGTTCTTTTCATGAACCACACCTAGTGTGATTGCATGTCTATTCCTCTCACAAACCACATATGGATCCACCAATATCATTTCATGTATATTCTTTTCATGAACCACACTCTATGTCATTGCATGACTATTCCTTTCATAAACCACACTCTGTGTCATTGCATGTGTGTTCTTTTCATGAACCACAGCTAGAGTCGTCGGATGTCGGTTCTTCTCACAAATCACATAAGGAAACAGAAGTGTCAATGCATGTGTGTTCTTTTCATGAACCACAACTAGAGTCATTGCATGTCTGTTCTTCTCACAAACCACATATGGATCCACCAGTGTCATTCCATGTGTGTTCTTTTCATGAACCATAACTAGGGTCATTGCATGTTTGTTCTTCTCACAAACCACATAAGGATACACCAGTGTCAGTGCATGTTTGTTCTTCTGATGAACCACAGCTAGAGTCATTGCATGACTGTTCTTCTCACAAACCACATAAGGATCCACTAGTGTCATTGGATGTGTGTTCTTTTCATGAACCACGCCCAATGTCATTGGATGTGTGTTCTTCTTAAAAACCACACATGGATCCACTAGTGTCATTGCATGTGTGTTCTTTCCATGAACCACACATGGATCCACCCAGTGTGATTGCATGTCAGTTCTTTTCAAAAACCACATATGGATCCATGAGTGTCATTGGATGCGTGTTCTTTTCATGAACCACAGCTAGAGTCATTGCATGTCCGTTCTTCTCACAAACCACATAAGGATACACCAGTGTCATTGCATGTGTGTTATTTTCATGAACCACACCCAGTGTCATTGAATGTATGTTCTTCTCACAAACCACATAAGGATACACCAGTGTCATTACATGTGTGTTCTTCTCATGAACCACATCTAGATTCATTGCATGTCTGTTCTTCTCACAAACCACATAAGGATCCACTAGTGTTATTCGATGTGTGTTCTTTTCATGAACCACAGCTAGAGTCATTGCATGTCTGTTCTTCTCACAAACCACATAAGGAGACACAGTGTCATTGCATGTGTGTCATTTTCATGAACCACACCCAGTGTCATTGCATGTCTGTTCTTCTCATAAACCACATAAGGATACACCAGTGTCATCGCATGTGTGTTTCTTCTCATGAACCACATCTAGAGTCATTGCATGTCTGTTCTTCTCACAAACCACATAAGGATCCACCAGTATCATTGGATGTATGTTCTTTTCATGAACAACACCCAGTGTCATTGCATGTGTGTTCTTCTCAAAAACAACACCTGGATCCACCAGTATCATAGCATGTTTGTTCTTTTCATGAACCACACATGGATCCACCTAGTGTGATTGCATGTTTGTTCTTTTCACAAACCACATATGGATCCACCAGTGTCATTGCATGTGTGTTCTTTTCTTGAACCATATCTAGAGTCATTAAATGTCTATTCTTCTCACAAACCACATAAGGATACACCAGTGTCATTGCATGTGTGTTCTTTTCATGAACCACGGCTAGAGTCATTGCATGTCTATTCTTCTCACAAACCACATAAGGATAAACAAGTGTCATTGCATGTGTGTTATTTTCATGAACCACAGCTAGAGTCATTGCATTTCTGTTCTTCTCACAAACCACATAAGGATCCACCAGTGTCATTGGATGTGTGTTTTTTTCATGAACCACACCTAGTGTCATTGCATGTCTGTTCTTTCCACAAACCACATATGGATCCACCAATGTCACTAGATGTGTGTTCTTTTCATGAACTACACCCAATGTCATTGCATGTCTGTTCTTTCCACAAACAACATATGGATCCACCAGTATCATTGGATGTGTGTTCTTTTCATGAACCACACCTAGTGTCATTACATGTCTGTTCCTCTCACAAACCACACATGGATCCACCAGTATCATTGCATGTCTGTTCTTTTCATGAACCACACATGGATCCACCCAGTGTGATTGCATGTAGGTTCCTCTCACAAACTACATATGGATCCACCAGTGTCATTGCATGTCTGTTCTTTTCATGAACCACACCTAGTGTCATTGCATGTATGTTCCTTTCATAAACCACATAAGGATACACCAGTGTCATTGCATGTGTGTTTTTTCAAGAACCACACGCAGTGTCATTGCATGTCTGTTCTGCTCACAAACCACATAAGGATACACCAGTGTCATTGCATGTCTGTTCTTCTCATGAACCACTTCTAGAGTCATTACATGTTTGTTCTTCTCACAAACCACATAAGGATCCACCAGTGTCATTGGATGTGTGTTCTTTTCATGAACCACACCCAATATCATTGCATGTGTGTTCTTCGCACAAACCATATAAGGATGCACCCGTGTCATTGGATGTGTGTTCTTTTCATGAACCACACCCAGTGTCATTGCATGTGTGTTCTTCTCACAAACCACACATGGATCCACCAGTATCATTGCATGTCTGTTCTTTTCATGAACCACACATGGATCCACCAAGTGTGATTGCATGTCTGTTCTTTTCACAAACCACATAAGGATACACTAGTGTCATTGCATGTATGATCTTTTCATGAACCACACCTAGTGTCATTGTATGTCTGTTCCTTTCACAAACCACACATGGATCCACCAGTGTCATTGCATGTGTGTTCTTTTCATGAACCACAGCTTGAGTCATTGCATGTCTATTCTTCTCACAAACCACAAAAGGATATACCAGTGTCATTGCATGTGTGTTCTTTTCATGAACCACAGCTAGAGTCATTCCATGTTTGTTCTTCTCACAAACCACATAAGGATCCACCAGTGCCATTGGATGTGTGTTCTTTTCATGAACCTCACCCAATGTCATTGCATGTGTGTTCTTCTCACAAACCACCGATGGATCCACCAGTATCATTGCATGTCTGTTCTTTTCATGAACCACACATGGATCCACCCAGTGTGATTGCATGTCTGTTCTTTTCACAAACTACATATGGATCCACCAGTTTCATTGCATGTCTGTTCTTTTCATGAACCACACCCAGTGTCATTGCATGTTTGTTCCTTTCATAAACCACAATGGATCCACTAGTGTCATTGCATGTCTGTTCTTTTCATGAACCATAGCTAGAGTCATTGCATGTATGTTCTTCTCACAAACCACATAAGGATACACCAATGTCACTGCATGTGTGTTATTTTCATGAACCACAGCTAGAGTCATTGCATGTCTATTCTTCTCACAAACCACATAAGGATACACTAGTGTCATTGCATGTCTATTATTCTCATGAACCATATCTAGAGTCACTGCATGTCTGTTCTTCTCACAAACCACATAAGGATCCACTAGTGTCATTATATGTGTGTTCTTTTCGTGAACCACACCCAGTGTCATTGCATGTGCGTTCCTTTCATAAACAACACATGGATCGACCAGTGTCATTGCATGTGTGTTCTTTTCATGAACCATAGCTAGAGTCATTGCATGTCTGTTCTTCTCACAGACCACATAAGGATACACTAGTGTCATTGCATGTGTGTTCTTTTTATGAACCACATCTAGTGTCATTGCATGTCTGTTCTTCTCACAAACCTTGTAAGGATACACCAGTGTCATTGCATGTCTGTTCTTCTCATGAACCACATATAGAGTCATTGCATGTCTGTTCTTCTCACAAACCACACATGGATCCACTAGTATCATTGCATGTATGTTCTTTTCAAGAACCACACCCAGTGTCATTGCATGTGTGTTCTTCTCACAAACCACACATGGATCCACCAGTGTCATTGCCTGTCTGTTCTTTTCATGAACCACACATGGATCCACCCAATGTGATTGCATGTCTGCTCCACTCACAAACCACACATGGATCCACCAGTATCATTGCATGTCTGTTCTTTTCATGAACCACAGATGGATCCACCCAGTGTTATTGCCTGTCTATTCCTCTCACAAACCACATATGGATCCACCAGTGTCATTGCATGTCTGTTCTTTTCATGAACCACACCTAGTGTCATTGCATGTCTGTTCCTTTCATAAACCACATAAGGATACACCAGTGTCATTGCATGTGTGTTATTTTCATGTACCACACCCAGTGTCATTGCATGTCTGTTCTTCTCACAAACCACATAAGGATACACCAGTGTCATTGCATGTCTGTTCTTCTCATGAACCACATCTATAGTCATTACATGTCTATTTTTCTCACAAACCACATAAGGATCCACCAGTGTCATTGGATGTGTGTTCTTTTCACGAACCACACCCAGTGTTATTGCATGTGTGTTCTTCTCACAAGCCACAGAAGGGTCCAGTAGTGTCACTGGATGTGTGTTCTTTTCATGAACCACACCCAGTGTTATTGCATGTGTGTTCTTCTCACAAACCACACATGGATCCACCAGTATCATTGCATGTTTGTTCTTTTCATGAACCGCACATGGATCCACCAAGTGTGATTGCATGTTTGTTTTTTCACAAACCACATAAGGATACACCAGTGTCATTGCATGTCTGTTCTTTTCATGAACCACACCTAGTGTCATTGCATGTCTGTTTCTTTCACAAACGACACATGGATCCACCAATGTCATTGCATGTGTGTTCTTGTCATGAACCACAACTAGAGTCATTGCATGTCTGTTCTTCACACAAACCACATAAGGATACACCAGTGTCATTGCATGTGTGTTCTTTTCATGAACCACAACTAGAGTCATTGCATGTCTATTCTTCTCACAAACCACATAAGGATCCACTAGTGTCATTGGATGCGTGTTCTTTTCATGAACCACATCTAGTGTCATTGGATGTGTGTTCTTCTCACAAACCACACATCGTTCCACCAGTATCATTGCATGTATGTTCTTTTCATGGATCCACCTAGTGTGATTGCATGTCTATTCTTTTCATAAACCACATATGGATCCACCAGTGTCATTGCATGTCTGTTCTTTTCAAGAACCACACCCAGTGTCATTGCATGTCTGTTCCTTTCATAAACCACACATGGATCCACCAGTGTCATTGCATGTGTGTTCTTTTCATGAACCACAACTAGAGTCATCGCATGTCTGTTCTTCTCACAAACCACATAAGGATACACCAGTGTTATTGCATGTGTGTTCTTTTCATGAACTACAGCTAGAGTCATTGCATGTCTATTCTTCTCACAAACCACATAAGGATACACTAGTGTCATTGCATGTGTGTTCTTTTCATGAACCACATCTAGAGTCATTGCATGTCTGTTCTTCTCACAAACCACATAAGGATCCACTAGTGTCGTTATATGTGTGTTCTTTTCATGAACCACACCCAGTGTCATTGCATGTGTGTTCCTTTCATAAACCACACATGGATCCACCAGTGTCATTGCATGTGTGTTCTTTTCATGAACCACAGCTGGAGTCATCGCATGTCAGTTCTTCTCACAAATCACATAAGGAAACAGAAGTGTCATTGCATGTGTGTTCTTTTCATGAACCACAACTAGAGTCATTGCATGTCTGGTCTTCTCACAAACCACATATGGATCCACCAGTGTCATTCCATGTGTGTTCTTTTCATGAACCACAACTAGGGTCATTGCATGTTTGTTCTTCTCACAAACCACATAAGGATACACCAGTGTCATTGCATGTTTGTTCTTCTGATGAACCACAGCTAGATTCATTGCATGTCTGTTCTTCTCACAAACCACATAAGGATCCACTAGTGTCATTGGATGTGTGTTCTTTTCATGAACCACACCCAGTGTCATTGCATGTGTGTTCTTCTCACAAACCACACATGGATCCACCAGTATCATTGCATGTCTGTTCTTTTCATGAACCACACCCAGTGTCATTTCATGTTTGTTCTTCTCACAAACCACACATGGATCCACCAGTGTTATTGCATGTCTGCTCTTTTCATTAACCACAGTTAGAGTCATTGCATGTGTGTTCTTTTCACAAACCACATATCACCAGTGTCATTGCATGTGTGTTCTTCTCCTAAACCACATATGGATCCTAACCTTAGAAGAGCCCTAACCTTAGCCCCCCAATGGGTGGCCATTAGACCGAGTCTTCTAGAAGGCACGCCCGAACACAGTTGTTCTGCTTGACGATTGTTACATACCGTTCGATCATGGCGCTTGGACGATTGGGATGGTCTTCGTGAGAGCGATCCACGAGTAGGCTGTTCTGTGGCATGATTGGCCACGCTTGCTCTGGACAAACCGGCAACACCGGGCACTCCCCCTGTTGCGAGTGTCACGACTCACGAGTTTAGTGGGCCATATTCCAGTGTCATGTCCCCATTACTTCTCTTCCTCCCCGTACTTCTCTTCCTTCCCCTTGAAGCCACTTTCCCCACTTCACTCCCATCCTGCCGTAGCCGCAAGCCGACGGTGCATCCAGCTATCTCTCCGGCAGCCACCCCCCCTCTCCCTCTCTCTCGCCATGGGTTCAAGGGGAGACTTTGAGGAAACGTGTTGTGACAACATGTACGGTGATTTCGATGTGAGTCGTCTCATCTCTATCTCTATCATCTGTGGCCAGTTATCTATTTTGAGCTATATCTACTCTATTTACTCATGCGCGTATGATGTGTTAGGCAAACCAGGTGCTGTATGACTTCGACTATCATGGTTTAGTGGATGAAGATAGTCCTCTACTATGTAAACATGGATAGGTGCCCGCTAATTTTGTAGCGTTCGAAGGACGAAACGCAGGCAGGAGGTTTCTATGGTGTCAAGGACATCGTGCAATGATGCAAGGCGGAAGTTGCGGTGTTGTCAAATGGGTAGATCCAGAGTGGCCCAAATCGATGCAGAAAACGCTGGACAAACTATGGGATATGACTATTGAGTTGAAAGAATCCGTAGTCAGCTCACTTCTTAACAGTGTTGAGATGAAGCAAGCTTAACCGAGATCTCAGGAGGGTGCAAGACAAGATTAGCAAAGTCGAGAAGGAGAGGGACGTGGCGTTGGCCCTAAAGGCTAAAGCAGAGCAAGAACAGACTCAAGCAAGGAATGATCTTCACTAGGACAAAGTCCTACAGTTCACAACTACGAGTATTGACAAGGGCATGAGGAAAAATACAGAGAAACAATTGAAGCTGTGCAAGGAAGATGCTAAAAGGAAGGAGCAGACGAATCGATCCTTGCTCTTGTAGGAAGATGCGCATCGGGCTAAGATTAGGAAGATCAAGGAGATGTGTGATAACTAGTTCTATTTAGCTTGAGCTCCGTGCCTTTTTGAGTTGTAATAGTAGTACTTATTGACCTAGCGATTTGAACTAGTGGTCCCGGAGTCTTGGGAGGAGAAATATAGGTCTCCCGTTAGTCTGTCTTAACCCTGCATTACTTCCTTTTGTCTGATCATGGTGGTATTCTGACATTGATGGTTTGTTTAAACGTAATCTACATGGATTGTGCCGCATGCAAATGTCACTGCAACAATTTATAAAGTGGAAGCACGTACACCCGGTTAATGGAGATCCGGGAGCTTCACCAGACGCAGGGGATGCAGGAGCAGGGAGACGGTAAGATAGACGGGCTCAAGCATCTGGGCATTATCGGTTGCCATTGTTGTTTATGTTGCCACGTCGTTGTGCAGTATCTGAAATAAGTTGCTGCTTCGTGGAGTGTGGCAGCTTAAATAATTTATTTCTGTGCCACTTACATTCCATCGAATTTGGAAACCTCCTGTGATGAGGGACTAAGCTCGGAGAATTCGGCTGATTCACCCAGAATGTCCGGCTACCCCGGACAGTTCGGCCGTGTTCGGACCAGTCCGAACCGGATGTATCCTGTTTAGAGTCCAGTTAATTTAGATGTCGGTTTGGGCCTGTCCAACCGACTAGGCCGAGTCTGTCCGCCCCAGCCCTCATATAAGGAGCTGGCCGGTCTAGGGTTTAGATTAGCTTTGAGTTTATTCAGAATAATGTAGAACTTAAAGTTCATATTATCACCATCCCTCTAGGATCGGCGTGTGTGACGGCGTCTCGGATGTTCGTCCAGTTATCCATAATAAAGACACGAGGGTTCTTAAATTGTCAAGAGTAATCGTGTGGACGCGAAGGTCCTCGAGTTATCGAGGGTTGTCGAGCTTTGGCGTGTCTATCCCGACGTGAGGTTCGTCGTTCATCGTCGAGTTGCTCGCAGGATTGTCGTTCCCCAATCTCCAGGTTACGTATTCCGCTCACGTGATTGGGAGATCTATCAGATCCATTGGATGAGGAGGTACATCGTGAAAGATCGGGCAAACTATTCGTATCATCTGGTATCAGAGCGCCAGATTGGTCACGGTGCAAGTTGCGTCGTTAGAGACAGTCTTGTCGTTGTTTGGATCTTCAATTTTCAAGTTGATTTGATATGCAGAGGCGGCGAGAGCATCTGGCGGCGTGTCGGTTTCACAGCAGATCGGTTCAGATCAGAAAAAAGAATTCTTTTCATAGAGATCAGAATTAGTTGGTCATTTGCATCGCCGGAGTTTGCGTGACGGACATTGCCAAAGAGTCTCACGTAAATCCTGCTCGTGACCATATTGGTTATAGCATAGAAAAAGGAAAGATTTGGTGGACAACCAAAGGAAAGTGAAGGAGTTGGTACGTGAGCTTTATTGCGGGCGTGCTTTGAAAAGAAAAGGTTTGATTTAGACTGATACCGTGTGGACTCGTATTTGTTTTGGAGTGCTACATCGGGTTAAAAAAACAGGAATCGGTCGGAGCGACGCGTTTCCTGCTGAACTCGGTTTGCAAGGCGAGTGTTGGGCTGCACGAGCATGTTGGCATAGCATGGAGTATGGATTAGACTATGGCTAGAGGTGCGTATACTCCGGATCGTATTGCTTGTGGAGTTCAATTCCAACTTCTGTGTCACGTGGATTTTCTGGTGCAAGACGCACTTGTAGGGACGATCTAATCAGGTCTGATCGTTTTGTTTTCCTTTGACCGCATGGAGTCAGGGCAAAAAAAAATTAAGTTTGGAGCGGATTTATTTTCCTTTGTATCCAGCAAGCAAAAGAAAAGAGAATGGAAAAGCAGATGTTTTTGGGCATCACGTGGATACGTGAGGAAAAGAAATTGGTGCACATCTGATTGGTACTACTTTTACTTGGTTATATTTTCCGTTCGGTCGGTGGTGCAATGATTGAATGAGGAAAGAAAGGCCAGTTCGTGAAACAGTCTACGGATATCGTCAAACAGTCTACGGACACTTGTATTAGTCCAGTGCATACCTAGATGTATTCATCTTATTTGGATCCATGGTGTACAAGAATTTGTTCTGTGTGTTATGGGTGATATGCATGTATACCGTCAGTTGCAGTTGGAGGATGCTTGTGTCTCGATCAAGTTGATGGTGTCGAAGACCAAAGAGCGACAAGGACATCAAGTCAAGCAAGCCGAGAGGGAGGATGAGGCGTGGAAGGTGAGCAAGACTTGAAGATAGCTAGTCGAGCGGGAGGATGAGGTGTGGAAGACTGGTGAAGCTTAAAGACGGAGAGTGGCGATGTTGCTGATCTGACGCCATGTTGTTGAGGACAACGCCTTTTGAAGAACGGGAGGATGATAAGGGACTAAGCTCGGAGAATCCGGCTGATTCACCCAGAATGTCCGGCTACCCCGGACAGTCCGGCCGTGTTCGGACCAGTCCGAACCGGATGTATCCCGTTTAGAGTCCAGTTAGTTTAGATGTCGGTTTGGGCCTGTCCAACCGACTAGGCCGAGTCTGTCTGCCCAGCCCTCATATAAGGAGCTGGCCGGTCTAGGATTTAGATTAGCTTTGAGTTTATTTAGAATAATGTAGAACTTAAAGTTCATATTATCACCGTCCCTCTGGGATCGGCGTGTGTGACGGCGTCTCGGACGTTCGTCCAGTTATCCATAATAAAGACACGAGGGTTCTTGAATTGTCAAGAGTAATCGTGTGGGCGCGAAGGTCCTCGAGTTATCGAGGGTTGTCGAGCTTTGGCGTGTCTATCCTGGTGTGAGGTTCGTCGTTCATCGTCGAGTTGCTCGTAGGATTGGCGTTCCCCAATCTCCAGGTTACGTGTTCCGCTCCCGTGATTGGAAGATCTATCAGATCCATTGGATGAGTAGGTGCATCGTGAAAGATCGGGCAAACTATCCGTATCATCCCGCCCCTCAGCAATTGTGGAACAGGTGCTGCGTGTTTTCAGATAGCAGTGGCACAATCACAATTTCGGATTCAACTACTGACTCGGGCGTTTCTAAACCCTAAGTCACATTACATTTTACTCAGAGAACGTGGGGAGATTGTTTTGCCCAGCAAAGTGCCACACACAGAGCTCCAGAATTCAACCGAATTACATATATAGGTTCAAGTTCAACACATTACTATGCATCTTCATTGCCAGCAGCCTTCTTCCGCAGCCAGGGTGCCAAGCCTTCATGTCCACTGGCTTCTTCATTTCCTGCCTTCTTCCTCTTCCTCAGTGCCAATTTTCTTAGCTCCATGTATTCTGCATCGCCGGGACAATTAGCACCAGAATCGTGTCCATCATCATCTTTCCACTCGTTTTTAGCTTCTTCGGGCAGCAAAATGACTGACCCGGTAATCATGTTTCTAACCTTGCAGCGCTTCCTGTCAAAGAAACATGACTGTTGCATAACTGCCCAATATCTACAGAGTAAATGAAACTAAAATTACAATTCAGCACAAACATGCGAACCCCAAGAGACTTTTGCTTACCAGGAGCTAATTGGGTTCGAGTGACCACCATGTGCAAGAATAGAAGGGCGACTCCCAGTTGCAGCAGCTTCCACATCCAGTACATCACAATTCAGCTCAAACATGCAATCCGAAGCATACCTTTTCATCAACCCAATTGGCTGACTGTCACACATTGGAGGAACCATGATGCCACGTTCGTCCATGAAGATGAACTTTGTAGTCTGCTTTGGCCATAATTCATCATGATTACGCAGAGCAGCAACCATACCAGATATAGTGTAGATCTGCACAGGCGCTTCTTCCATCGTGATACAATGGTGTCCATACCACTTGCCCTTAGAGTCGTACCTTAAGAGGACTACCGTAACCAGGTAAGGGTGGTCCGTGGAGATCCCACTTGACAGAAAACTGTGGACAAAATATGTTTGTCAGCATTGGGCTAACAAATAATTTTAGGTTTAGTAGCCAGCTAGTAGTTATAATTAGTGCGAATTGTAAAGAGAAGTGTAGCTCACCCGCTTGTAGCCAGAACTTCTTCTTCCTTGGTAGTAGGATCTGCCATCCTCTCGGCTCGTCGGCGGCGGAGGCGGGCTAGAGCCTCGCAACAACGGCTACAACATGCGCCATTGGAGCTCGGGATCAGCGACTGGGCGCAGCAACTTGGCGCCAGAAGTCAAATGTCCAAAGGGATCGTCCTGCCTAGAGGGTGGATTCCGACGCCGCTGGTGCTAGGGGAAAGGTGGGAATGGATTTGTGAAGTTGGTCAATGCATCCAATCAACTTAGTTCCTTGATTTGCCTAAGAGGTTGCCGTGTTGGCGCTCGCGTCACAGATAGATGACCGACATGAGGGTCCCGACCATCTACTTCACGGGGCAGTTTCACGTAATGTTTGAATTTGGCAGGGGTGAGATGAGTTTGCCTTGAAATGGCCCCTCTCAGTAGTTGGCAGCTCAAGTTTACAAAACGCGGCAATTACAGGGAGCTTGGGTACCGCCATGCGCTCACCCGGGAACTTTGGTATCGCAAACGAACAATCCCCCAGGCTTCCTCCCTTGCCTGCGTACTTGTCGGTGTGAACCTATCATGAATATGGGACAAAGTATGAAGTAGTATACCATTCAAAAGGGTAGGAAGTGGCCTCGGATAGAGGAACGGATTCACCTTTGGAGTCGATGACGACTTGGCATAAGTTGGAGACCTTGATGTGGTATTGACTGTAGGTCGGGCTACATCATCCCCCTTCAAAAAGAGTCATCCTCGACTCTACATGTTCATCACAAAGTAGGATAGGTCGAGAGACATTCTTGATCCTAGGGTTCACCATATAGTCGTCCTCGAGAAGATTGACTTGACAACACTTCAATGCTCCTTAACCTTGCATGAAGCCTACAAATCTCACAACAAAAGGGAAGCAACACTCAAAGAGTAGCCAATACAATAGTAGAAAGAAGTCACCTTATGATGTAGAGATAGCTCAATGAAGGGCATCCATAGGTAACTCTCTTCGATTCATCTTTTCAACTTATGGTCCATAGAGGTTGACGTCTATGCATTCATACCTTCACATAACAAAGACCAATTAAAGTATTTTCGTGCGTGATAGAGGAGCATGTCATTTGTGGAATGTCCATTCTTGTTCACAACACTATTAACACAACTCAAGTATAGCAAACAAAATGCATATGCAAGGTCAAAGTGCATGGAAATTGTTTGAACATCATCCAAATGTGGGAACTCAAAAACTCCATAAAACATCTTAGTGTGGCACTCAAAACAATTAACTAAAATATTGATCAACATCTTTGATGTAAGAATAGGAGAATTCGGAAAAAACACATGAGGAAGGACATCCAAAACAACATCATTATGTGTGCAAACCAACCATTTGAAAGAGAAATTGTTCAATATGTTGGATGCCTCACACAAATCATCCAAAGAAGAGATGATGGGAGTATGTGTATCACGAGAGGAAGCAAAAACAACATGTTTGCAAACAAACCATATGAAAGAGCAAGTGGTCCTTATGTTTGTTGCAACAACTATACGAGGTACTTGAAAGCTCTCATGACAATACATGCTCAAAATGGCATTATGGTTGCACATAAAACATTGAGAAATTGTTCAACATTTTTGTTGCAACACACAAAGCATCAATATCCAATAGAAAAGAAGCATGATTGTAACAAGGTAAAAGAATACCATCAACATGCTTGCAAGCAAACCATAGGAAACAACAATTTTTCAACGTAAAAGATGCAAAGCATGCAAAAGGTACGAGAGTTGGGTTCGATCTTGAACTCACTTGGGGGATGCTCTCTAGAGCTCTTTTTGTTAACCCGTGGTCAACCGAGGTTGACATTATATTGCGGGTACCTACACACATCAAACACAAAAGGAAGAACGTGTGTGCGTGGTAGAGAAACACATCATCCATCATGACATATCTCTTCTTGTACGCATCACCATTAATGTCAATCAAGTGTAAAATAGATGTATGGTGAGTATGCAAGTGGGGAACATGCTTATCATGGTATTTACCAAAATCTCCAAAATTTGAGAAAGCTATGGGGGACATCTCAATAGAAAGCATATGATAAGTATTGTTGCAAGCAAAACAAGTGAAAGAGCAATTATTCACCTAATTGCAAGCAACATGAGAAATTGTAAAACATCCATGACAAAGCATGGTTTGAGGCATGTGATTTTGATCATCATTGTAAGCAAAGCATTGGAAAGAGAAATTGTTCAACAAAGTGCAAGCAATGATATCATCAATGTAACGTTTAGAGCATGGCATGTCTATGGCAACATTATCACAATCGAATAATTTCACATGCTCAGCATTATGCAAAGGCAAAGTATCACATGGAAATATCAATGAAGCATTTCTAATATCACAAACATCATCCATAGCATGCCAATCATCACAAGTCATCATGTCCACTAGTGGGATCATGGAATCATCAACACCCATATCTTTACCTTGTTCATACCTCTCAAATGAAGTGGGTGTTGTGGTAGTATTGGCCTCCATCTGGGCGACTTCTTCATCATGTGTGGGGATGGCATCATCTTCATCCACCATGTACATCTCCTCGGTAGGAGGCATCATCATCTCCAAGCTTGGCGCTTCTTGATCCATGGAATCTAGCACATCATGAGAAAACACACTAGAGGTAGAGGGTAAGTCGTTAGAAATTAAAGTGGTCTCACATGACATATCGACTACCACTCTCAACTCACTCGGTGTATCACTCATGCCCTCCAAATGGAAGCACTCAATCTCACGTATGGTGGAGTCACTCATCTCACTCTTGATTTCACTCAAGTGGGATAAGTGGCTCTCATACTCACATGGGATTGGTACCACATCATCACTCAAGCATATGCGGACAGGCTTGGCATGCAAAAATCCATGTGCCTCCTTTTGTGAAGGGAAAGTCCCATGCTCACCATTATCTACCTTGTCGCCGTCTTGTACTTTGGGTGCCATTGTGGTGGTGGAACTCATATAGGAAGTATTGGTCCTTGATGCCATCTCCACCATTGAATCTAATTGTTGGAAAAGCAACTTGTTTTCCTCTATCTCTTGGGGGTCATTTTTTTATGGCCTCGTCGAACTTGGCGAAGTAGAGGTCAATATCTTGCTTGAATAACATTCTTGGAGTGCTTGGAGAAGAAGTTGCATTGAAGTTCTTGTAGTTGGATGCTTCATCTTGAACTTGAAGTTTTGGCGTTGAAGCTTGATGGCGTGGAAGAAGGCTTGATCTTGGTGCCATTTTGGTGGTGGCACTAGTAGTTGAAGGTGCCTTATGATGATGGTGTTGACATAGGTCATTTGCGTGCCTTGCCAAAGGTTTATGTTGGTGAAGCACTTGGTCATCCACATGACGCTTGCGACGATGGTCATTTTCCTTGGCACTCTTCGTGTGATGCTGGTGCCTTCTTGAGCTTGGTTGAGCATTATGGATAGTGATCAACATGTATTCTCCGCCTTCATGTCTAAGATGCCTTGGGCGACGTCTTGTATCCTCTTGATGTTGGCAATGATCACGAGAGTATGTATGTCAATGAAGATTCTTGCTTTGTGGCGCCTTGTGTGGAAGGTGATATTTGGGCGCCACTTTTCTTGGAGTAGGTGGAACTTGATGCCTTGGAGGTAGATGCGCTTGACGCCTTGCAGATGGTGATGCTTGGCTCCTTGGGGATGGTGGTGGTTGGTGCCTTGGAGGTTGTAGTACCCAGTTTTAGTTATTCATATTTGGGGCTTTGATTGTGCATTCATGAGCATCATCTTTTAAAATTGCATGAAAGAAAAGAATGCAAAACCCTAAAACCTTAGATATTTCTCCTTCCTCTCTAAAAGAAATTCAAAATAGTTTGAATTTCGAAAACTACAAAATGTTTGGAGCCCAAATGGATTACAAGGGCCCCTGAATGTTTTCCAAAATATTTGTAAACCTCTAGTATTTTTTGAAATGTTCCAAAATAGTTTTGAAATGAAAATACAAAGACAAAAAGAGAATAGTTTTGGAAAAATGTTTTGCTAAAAAAAATAGGTAGAAGACCGTAGAAGGCCGGCCCCTAGCTACCCTCGTGCTATCTGCCGCCATGTCCTTCCAGCAAAAGTAGCGGCACAACCTTTCCCACAGCCTAGCAACCGACCCGTACCCCTTCACCCGTCTTCTGTCGTCTTCGTTCCCGACAACGAGCACCTGCTTGTCGCCGCCTCCATCGTTGATCCGGTGCCGCTCACTCACCGTCGTCCGTTGCAGCCGGAGAGGAATAAGAATGAGACATGCCATGTCTCTCTTCCCTTGTGCCTCTCTCTCCCTCTCGCGCTAGATCTCTCCCACCCTCGACATGAGCTAACCCTAATCTCCATAGACCCGACTGTCCCCCACCGTCTCCAGCCGTCCCTGACCCAACTGAGGGTGTCGATGGAACCGCCTCAATCTCCTGCTTCGAATCGCCAATGGAATCAACGCGGGGTGTCCCGAATCTCCGCTACCAACGGCGCCTTCTCTGAGCCTGACGAGCACCGTCGTCGCCATTACTGCTTCTTTCGCTCTCCCCGCTCCTTGCCGACGCCTCCGTCTGAACCTAGGTGAGCTGGTGGTACCCTAGGGCCTCTCCTCAGACCCACTCCCGCTCTGATGCTCGCTCGCACCGAAGCTCACCGTCCGACGCTGTCGCAGACGATGCTCCGATGACCTATAAGGGGCGGAGTGACCATCGTTATCTTCCCCGCATCGCGCTGTTTCTAACCTTCGCATCCACGCTATCCCGCTCGACCCCTTGCGCCACTAGCCGCTGCCGTTTGGCAGTTTGTCGGTGAACCGGCGTGGCGCCACTATGGCGTCGTCATGGCCCCTGGCCCACAGATCGGCCACAGTGGGTAGCCTCTGACCCCGTGAGAAACCACCCAGTCCCCCTGGTGATGTCAGCCTTGTGTCATGCTGACGCAATAAACCCTTTTAAATAGTTTAATAATTTTAGAAAAAGGATAAATCTTGTAAAATTAATAATTAATTATTTATAAGACAGAAAAATATGTATATTATATCAAAATGTTCAGAAAAATGAGATCCACACAATAGACTCATAACCATGCATTGTTCAACAACTTAAATTAAAAGTTTAATTAGAAGAATAATTGAACCCCTGTAGGTGATTCTAGGGTCTCCCCTGTATTAGGGTTTGCACCCCTCGGACACCGCTTAAATTTCCAAGCATGTCTTAGGGTTTCATTTCAGTGCTAATTAACTTGTCATATCATCATGCTTGCTTGAACACTGCATCGATGCCATGTGTTGATTGTTTCCCTTTCTTTCTAGTGTTTGCTTCTTCCCGGTAGAATGCGATATCAAGATCGAAGACCGAGGTTAACACCATCAAAGATCGACGAACAATACTTGACCAACTGTCACCAAGTCAAGGACAGGGCTTCCGAAGATCTATATCTGGGTATGAACAGGGAAAGGCAAGCATAACTCCACCATTATACAATCCTATGATTTCAAAAGCATTTCAATTCTTGCCATGATGCATACGATTCCACTGTGGTCGTTTATCGATAGATAGAGTATCCTATATGTTGCATTACTCCCTTTGAGCTTATATTACTGTCGTCGGATTGATGACAAGTACGCCATGAGGGGGTCCTCGAGGCGTGCAGAAGAGAGGGGTGTGAGACGTATGATGTTCCGGGACAGTGAGCACACAAGTTTACCCAGGTTCGAATCCGCCGGCTTTGGATGGACCCTACTCACTAGCAATCGATGTCTGGCGAGCAGGAATATGGGTTACAAGGGTTTCTCCTGTGCGAGTTGAGATTGTAAACTATTGAGGTGTGCCCTAAAGGCTCTCCGATGGCTTATATAGATATCCAGCCTAGGGTTTACAGGAGAGATCTATCCAGCTACGACTAAGAGTCGGTTACAGAGTACATCTTGAACTACAAGTAACACTATGGGCCTAAGTCGGTAAGTCTTCTGGTCCTTCCTGTAGCCGGATTGGACTCCATCTTTTCTCCCTGACTGGGCCGCCCGTGAAGCAAAGCTCTAACCCGAAGTGGGCCACCCTGGTCAGTGAGGAACTGTGAGGATACCCGGAAAGTATATCCCCAACAGCAGCCCCCGAAAGTCTCCAAGATCCAAATTCGGATTTATCATTGTCTAGCTTGATCTTTGGCTTGCAGAATCTTGAAGGGTTCCTGAAACTTCACAACAAAAAATACGATCCGGGTCTTAAAAATAAGTCGGACCTATCAACAGGTTTCTCGGATTTTCCAGCTTGATTTCAAACTAAGCCGGAATTTGGTCTCTAACGCCATCTGACACAAGTCATGGTCAAGTCACGTCAGCTGACAGACATCCTGTCAGTACGACCGTTGGTGGGTCCACGATTCGCGGAACCGAGGCATTGTTTTAATGTGTACGCGGAGATCGAGGCGACGTAATCATCGCGTGGGTCCTTCCCAGTTCCTTCCATGACGCGTGGTGGTTACACTGTAGCATTTGCACGAATCTTGGAACGGTTAGGTGGATATAAGGGGTGAGGATTCTCCTCCTCCTTTCTTCACCTGTTCCCTTGCCGTTTCCTCTCCTCCAAAACTCCCCCGCGCGCACAGAGCTCCTCTACTTTCCCCCAAGAACTCCCAGCGCCGCCCATCCTAGGTCAGTAGCTCACCAGAGAAATGGCTTCTTCATCCTCTTCCAGTTTGGCGGCAGCGACGGCGACGGAAGCGGCGGCGGAGAAGGAAAGCTTTCGTAGGGTCTGGATCCCCTGCGTGCTCGATGACGAGAAGCTATGCGGCATGGAGACAGAAGGGCTCCTCTGAGCCGGCGACTGGCGGAGCGGCTTTGGGGAGACCGCCCCTAACCCGCATGCTGGCGAGCGGGTCCACTTCGGCACCCACCTCGATAGAGGTTTGTCGTTTCCTCCCTCAGAATTCTTTTCTGAGGTGATAGATCATTATAGTGTTCAACTCCACCATCTTCCTCCCAACTCTCTCCTAGATATGAGCTCCTACGCGGCTTTGTGCGAGGGATTTCTCGGCATTAGGCCGAGTCTTACCTTATTCCGGTACTACTTCCATGTCCAGAGAAATTCTATCACTGCCGGTAATCCGTATATTACCGGTACAATTAGTTTTTCACTTAGACGCGAGCGCGCATATCCCAAGATCTTAGCTAGTGACTCGGTCAAACACTGGCCAACCACCTTCTTTTATCACAAGGATATTAAGGCTCCCGGCAAAGCCATCGCTTTGCCGGCTTTCATCGACAGAGCTGCCACGGCCCAACCGTCTTGGGACGAGGCTCCTCCGGCTCTCAATGACGATCTGATCCTTGGTAAGAGGCGGATCGAATATTTGATCAAAGAACAAGGGACTGAAGGGATCCGACTTGGTCCAATGTTGGGTCTCACGCCGGATCCAACCCCTTCAGTACCATGGAGACCGACTGATGCATTCCATCACGTCGTCTAAGAAAGATTCCCTCTGCATCAGCCCCAGAGCCTATACCTCGCAAGGTTACATAAGCCAGATTAAATGGCTGATAAGGGAGCGGATCGAGAGGAGGATCCCGGAGGTTTCTCTGGATATGCATACGGCGGAAGACCCCGTAGTGCCGGTAAACTTCTAACAATAAACCTTTTAATGTGTTTCAATCTTTAAGTTTATATCGCAATACTGATATGTTTTCCTCTTTTCAGCTTGCTGACTTCCCCGAGTCGGAACTTGCTCCACTCGAGGGATATCCTCCAGAGTTTTCTCAGGAGGCGGAATTGGTCCCATTGCCGGACATTGCGCTTAAGAAACGCAAGGCTCCGACAGTGGCTATCGGCACAAAGGAGGTGCCTATCGTGAAGAGGTAACTTTCAACACAATTTCCGCCTTTGTACCTTACTCGAATTTTCTTCCGAGATGTAATGTTTTCGACTTTATTACATTCTCAGAGCTAAGCAGCTCATCAAGGGCAAGGGGAAGGGAACTTCTTCGAAGCCCCTGCGACAGACGAAGCTTTCCATGGCTTCTCCTGCTGTGGCTCCTCAGACTCCTGCCCCCCAACCTTCCGCAACGCCGGTGTTCATTCCTTCTTCGGCTGCCGCAGAAGATCCGGCTCCTTCAATGGAGCCTGTGATCCTTGAATCACAAACTGACGTCACCATGAGTGAGTCAGGTATAGATAAGGGTGAATGCTCTTCGGGTAATGATCCCTCGGCAGAGATCTTCGCCGAAAACCTTCTCAACAATCCGGGTCTTGCCAATTTTGGCTTGTCCCGAAAATCTGTCGAAGAGATCCAGCGGCTGGCCAGGCAATGCCTGGAGAAAAGAAATTTATCTGCCGAAGAAGAAGCACAAGAGGCAGAGGATATCAAGTTCTCTGACCTTCTTGAACAAGTGCGTCTTCGTGACGAGAGGATAAGGACCGGTGAGCTTCCAACATCGCCAGTGGTCCCTCTGACTCTCGCTGAGAAGGTTGCTATTGAAGTAAACGCGAGTTTGGATAAACTTACTCACGAGCAATATGTAAGTTGGAATTCTAACTCTTGTTTTTCCCTCATTTCATATCATATCCTCTAGCCCCCAAGCATGAAGTAGGATATATAATCTGGGTTTATGCTTCCTTAGGATGCCAAAGAATGAACTAGTGTAGCCCCCAAGGCTCGTGGTGATATTAGTAAAAATATTAGCCCGAGTCTTTAGTAGACTTCTGACTTTGGGTATTCTGACTTACAGAAAGTATGTTCCTATAACCAGAATTTATTGAAAAATATTTGCAACAAGCGGAGAGAGATCAAGGCTCTCCGACTTAAGAATGCTGAGCCTAAGGTCTCCTTGGATGAGGCCGAAGGTAAACATTCCGAGACTCAAACCTCTGTCTTTCATGTTTTCATAGTCGAATTTTTCCTGAACTATTGTTCTTTTTGACTTACAATGCTGGTAAAGCAGTCCTGCGCCATGATTGAAGAGGCCGAGAACCTCAAAACTTTGGTGGTGGAGAACAAGGAACTTCGCCAAGAGCTGGATAAGCTCAAAGCGGATCATGAGAAGAGCATAGCTCAAGTTCTCGAGTCCTCCTCCATGGCTAATGAAGAGCGCGATCGCAAGATTGCCGCTCAAGATCTAAAAATCTCGGACCTCAATAATGAGCTGTGTAGAGAGAAGGACCTTTCCGAGGCGCTCCGGGCTGAACTCTAGAGTCTTCGGGAAGAGAAGACCAAGATTGACGATGTCATCTTCGGTATGTTCCATCTGTCTGACTTGTCCATTTTCTTCGACTTCTTTGAATGTCGGATTTTCTTAACTGTTTTGTGTATAGGTCCTCTGAACTTGACGGACTCCACCTCAGCCGAACCTCGCACCCACCGGCTTACTCAAGTCGGTGACTTGCTTCATGACTTCTGCCAATCCCTTGAGGATATTGGCGAAGCTCTCAAGATTCCGGACATGCATAGCATGTCGGATTTTCAGGTGCGGGACAAGGCGAAGGAGATGCCGCAGCTTGTCCAGGATTGAAATATGTCCTACGTGCGATCCGCAGCACAGAACACTCTCACCATGGTCATGAGCCACCATGGAAGCATGGAGATATGGCAAGTGACCAGAGGGTATTCTATAGTGGATGAAGACGGCCAGGAGCAGGACAACAAGGCTATTATGGACTCCTGTGCCAGATATGGGTGTCACGTGGCTGATTTGACTAGCTACAACACTCCTTTCTTCACCCGCGTGGACACTCCGCCTCCGCCTCCAGAAGAAGCATAAGTTTTCGACGATGACCGCACTATTTCGGATGTGGACGTCTCAGAACGATATCAAGGCGATGTATCCAGTGAGCCGGCAGCTCCTTCTTCTCCCCCTGCATCATAGATTGCCAGAAACATTTGTATTATTCTGAAAAAACATGATGGATTTGTAAATATGCAGTACTATAACTTTGCTAGTGCTAAGATTTTGATCTATTCAGCACTTTTGTCTTTAAATTTTTATGTGCCTGCAATGTTTACATAAGCACTTGAACTTTTTCGCCTATACTTATCGTTTATCTGGCTTTCCGCCTCGTCCCTTTCGTGAACTGGCTAAACCTTCTGCCTGGAAACTTTGCCAAGCAACGGAGCTCAATTGCTAAACCAGTTTAAACTCGGAAACAAAGTCGGCTTCTAGTACCAACAATTCACTACTCGGAAAATGCCCGCATCCGGCAATCAGACAAATGACCAAAGTAAAGACTAGAAAATTTAGAGTTATACCCGAGGGTAGCAATTTTATAATCGGAAATCTAAACCAGAACAAACATGAGCATAAAGTACTTTCAAGCATTCTGAGATTTTCGACTATGACATGATCATTCAGAAATAATATGGTAAAAACTTCTCAGAAAAACTTGAGGCAACCAGAACTTTTATTTCTCACAGAACATGTACATAGATATGATTACAAAGAAGGATAAACTAAGAACAAAAGGGATGTAGCTGAGCAATATTCCATGGTCTGTCTAACTCATCCAGATTTGTACTGCCTCCAGCTCTCTTTCTCTTCTTAGTAGCAGGTCTTTCTTTGACTGGCCTCATGTCAGTTAAGTAGTATGAATCCTTGGGGTGATTTGAGCACCACGCCAGCCCCCGAGCCCCCACGAGCCTTAGACCCATCAAAATATAGGGTCCAATATTTCGACTCAGGGAGAGTCATATTCTCCTTTGTCTCTGTCCAATCAGCAACAAAGTCAGGAAGGATTTGGGATTTGATTGATGTACGAGGTTTGTACTCAATATCGAAAGCTGAAAGCTCTATGCCCCATTTGGCGACGCGTCCTGTGGCATCACTATTGTTGATTATATCTCTCATGGGAGCTGTGCTCACCACGGTAATTGGATGTTCCTGAAAATAATGTCGTAACTTACGAGATGCTAAGAACACACCGTAAGCCAGCTTTTGATAGTGCGAATACCGGTGCTTTGATTCTGTTAAGACCTCGCTGAGATAGTAAGTCGGACGCTGCACCAAGTGTTCCTGATTTTCCTCCGGTCTCTCCACCACCATGACGATACTGATGACTTTGTTTGTCGCATCAAGATAGAGCAACATCGGTTCCTGTGGTTCCGGTGCTGCAAGGATGGGACCAGATGGGAGTACTGCTTTCAGGTCTTGCAGTGCACCTTCAGCTTCGTCAGTCCACACAAAATTCTTGGCCTTTTTCAGGAGTTTGTATAGTGGTGCGGCTCTCTCACCAAGCCGGCTTACAAACTGACTGACTGCGGCAATGCAACCAATTAGTCTTTGTACGTCCTTCAGGAGAGTTGGCCTGGAAATATTGATTATAGCCTTGATTTTGTCTCGGTTTACCTCTATGCCTCTTTGAGACACGATAAAACCTAAGAATTTTCCGGCTGGAATTCCAAGGAAGCATTTCTTTGGATTAAGCATTATATTGTATTTTTGTAGATTGGCAAATGTTTTCTCCAAGTCAGAAATCAAGGTTTCCTTCTTTTTGGACATTACCGCAATATCATCCACATATGCATGTACATTGCGTCTGATTTGATCATGGAGGCAACGCTGCATTGTTCGTTGGTACGTAGCTCCTGCGTTCTTCAGCCCAAAGGGCATCGTAACAAAATAGAAGGTTCTGAAAGGGGTTATGAATGAAGTTTTGACTTTGTCAGATTCCTTCATCCCAATTTTGTGATAACTGGAATATGTGTCGAGAAAACATAGGAGTTCCGAGCCTGCCGTAGAATCGATAACTTGATCAATCCTAGGAAAAGCGAACGGATCTTTGGGACAAGCCTTGTTCAAGGCAGTATAATCAACACACATCCTTAAAGAAGTGGTGTCCTTTTTAGGGACCATTACAGGATTGGCCGACCACTAAGTGTGGATGACCTATTCTATGAATCTGGCTAACTCGAGCTGTGCTAGTTCCTTAGCTATTGCCTTACGCTTTTCGTCGCCAAAACGTCACAGGGACTGTTTCACGGGTTTAGAGTTCGGGTTTACATTTAAAGAGTGCTCGGCAAGTTCCCTAGGTACTCCGGTCATGTCAGATGACTGCCATGCAAAGATATCTTGATTTGCTTCGAGGAACTTGACGAGCGTGCTTTCCTATGCGCTATCTAGGCCTACGCCTATCTGGGTCACCTTGGAGGGGTCATTATCCTTCAACGATGTCTTCTTCGTCTCTTCTGATGCCTTGAACTCCGGATTCGGCTTTGTCACCTCCTTCTTTGTTGCGGGCATCTCGGACGGATCTATGCTCTTCTTGATCTCCTGGTACTCCTGGGCGTGCAGCACGGCTTCAGCAAAGGCGGCATTTCCATCCTCGCACTCTCGCGCTTTCTTCGGGTCTCCCCTGATAGTGATCACGCCATTGGGACCTGGAATTTTCATCATAATATAAACGTAACACACGATCCATAAAAGCCCAGTAAGCCGGACGTCCGAATATAGCGTGGTACATGCTCTTGAACGGGACCACTTTGAAGGAAAGAGCTTCTGCCCGTTAGTTCTTTGGAGTTCCAAAGGTAACATCCAAAGTGATTTCTCCTAGGGAATTTGCTTGTCTTCCTGGGACACCTCCGTGAAAGATCACAGAGTTGTAGTTCAGCTAGGTCTCCGAGATCTTCATCTGGCGTAGCGTTTCGACATACAGAATATTAATGCTGTTGCCGCCGTCCAGGAGAGTCTTGGAGAAACCATAGCCGTCAATAAGTGGATTGACGACCAAGGCGTCCTTTCCTTGCCTATGCAACTTAGGCGGATGATCAGCACGATCAAAAGTGATTGCCACTTCTGACCAGTCCAAGAATTGAGGGACAGCCGAAACTGTTGCGTTGAGCTCATGTAGAACTGCTTTCTTGACCTTTGCTGGTTGAGATCCGAGGAAGGTGACGTAAGTGTCTTTCTTGGTCGGAAAAGTTTTCTTCCCTTCCGGCTTGGGATTTGAAGCATCAGCTTCCTCCATGTCGGAATCATCCTTGGTCTCTTTATCTTTTCCGGGATTCTTCGTAACACCCTCGAATCGGCCCTATGCAAGTTTTAGCGCTTCCCGCCAAACCCGCATAGAAAAGATTCAAGGATGCTCACCAGGCACTTTCGTGCGGGTGGAAAACGAAGTAATATCATTACACAATAGTCCATGATGGAATCCACATAACAGATATATATACAACAATGACTCACTGAGTCAAGAATACAGATATACAGTATAAAGATCCAAATCACATTGAAATCGATACAACATCCGAGTACGGATAAGAAGCAAATTGAGCTAAGAGCCCTGAAGAATAACCAATGGCGTACATAACCCTGCCCAGGCCAAGCCGGAAGGGTAACCCTGCTAACGACGTCGAACTTATACCTGCTAAAACAAAAGGGGTGCCGATAAAGGGCAAAGGAAAAAGAGGAGCGTCAGTACTGAGGCTAGTACACGGCGAGGCTAGAATTCGGCGGCTCTCGCCTACATAGGTATGGTGGACTGAAGCGGCAGCGGAGCATGCACTAAACAACCTATAGAGACTTGAAACCACTGTCGGCTATTAGAGAGGGATAAGAAAGACCTATTCGGGACCAATCTGATACTAACACCAATCATACCCATCCTGGTATTCCCCCTCGGGACCAAACGGGGAAGTCAAACCGAGGAACTCACACAGTTGGAAGTTTTATTCATTCCATTATAGTTGCAACACTTACTAGTTAGATATAGCATGAGACCTCCCAAAACCAACAGTTGTTGGCACTTTTATTTCATTCCATTGGAGTTGCGATACTTACTAGGCAGGTATAACATGACACGATACACCCCAGTTCCACCAGTTTGTTGGTACTTTTATTATCCATTCCATTGTAGTGAAGCTGATTACTAGTCACATATTAACTCAAATTTATAGCACTACTTTAGTTATGCTTGTCTATGATCGAGATACTGTGCTCCAAGTCGTCCATAACCGCGCACACGACTTTCAGAAAGATTTACCCTGTAGGGGTGCACAAATAGCAACACACGCACGATCAACCTCGGAAAACCAAACCAAAACCCAACGAGGCTTTCACGACAAAGCAATCACAGGATTCATAAAATATTTCAGGGGGCCACCCCACTAAGCTACCAACAACGAAGTTGGCCGGCTCCGAGATGGACCCAGGGTTTGTGACAATGGCTATAAACGACAGGGAACCCGAAAGTGTGACTGGGCTTGTCGATACCGCGAAAACATTCCACGTTGCAAAACAGTACAGGTGCTCCACGCATAATCGTAAATAAAGCAGTAAAGCATGGCATAAGTACAGGATAGTAATAAAGCCCCAAACTACTTTGTGGCCCCAAGAAATAAGAAATGAATCAAGCTCTGGCTAAGGCGATTCATGGTCCCACATGCGGATAGTGTGATAGTCAAGGAACATGTATCAAGTACTCGGGGCCTATGGGACACAAGTGAGCGGTTAAAAACCAAATATTTGCTATTGCCCACTAATGCCTCTGCATTAGTTATAACTATTCCCAGCATTTTAATCAAGTTGTATTTAAAGTCATGGTCATCTCCACCATTAAACATGTTCCAACCTTCCAACAACGGTGGAGCGACAACAACGCGAAGCAGCACCTGAGCAAGCAACTACGACTCACAAGGTCGACTATTTATCAAACAACAGGCAATAAGATGTGTCCAAGGCAATATAGAGGTGCAAGGAATATAAAGGTTGCACGGAAACTAAAGCATCGCAACACGGATAGCAATAGATCAACAGGAGGAAGTAAAGATTATAAATGCAAAATAGGTGGAAAGGGGGAGAATGCTCGCCTGAGAAACACAGCCGGAGATACATTATCCGAAGAACTTGTCGATATTCGCATCCACTCAACAGCCTAATCCGCGAAGAACCAAAGTACTAAAAGAAACACCGGATGCACTATTTAATACTATGGCAGAAGATCGAGCATGATGCATGTATGATGTATGACATGGCAAAGATGGGATGGGATTAGGCAATATTAAGTGAAACCGGGGTCCCGACAATTAATTAATAGGTTCATGTTGTTTAGGTACCCCGCAATTTAAATGTTGACTTAACAAGGCAAAACATGGCATCGATCCGCTACACAAATTTAAATGGAGGCGATATAAGACTAGATTTGGTCGCATATGGTCTCCATATTTAATTATTAGATGAATTAACAAAATACCCCCAAACTAATGAATATGTATGCAATCATGAATAATTTAATATGCAACATGTGATAATGTCATATTATAAAAAGAGGGGTCTCGGATAAAGGGGTCACACATTAGGGTTGAAGGTCTTGGTTTCGGAGGGGTTCGGGCACCAGGATAGGTCTTCGGGGTTTTGATACATGAAGGAGATCTCTAGGATTTCCTCGTCTTCGATTATTGATGGCGAACTTAGGTACATCCTTGCCTGTCGTGTGAGTGGTACCGAAGATCTTGGTGGAGGTATACTATCAAGGTGTCGAACTTGTCATCACGAAGATCCTGATGGGCTCATGAGCAGATCTTGGCTTAGACGGCAGCAACCATTCCACCCAAACGGCAACAAGCCGACAACACCGCAGGCTTGCGCAGGAGCAGCAGCGTACTGGTCAAGGACACGCAGACACGCACAGGGGCAACAGCACCTCGCACGCGCGGAGGTCGACGGCGGCCCGCGACACGGTGGTTGGCGGCGGGGCACCACGCAGAAGAGCAGGAGGCCAGGGCGACGGAGGCGGTCCTAGAGCAGGACACGGGGAGCTCAACCTATGTCCGGTAGGTGGCGAGGGCGCGAGGTGAAGGTGAGGTAGAGCGACAGAGCACCGCTGTAACGGCCGGCTCGCGTGGGCCCAAGCGGAGGACAGGGCGGCGGCTTGCAGAGGATGCGGTAGAGGGTGATGCCGGACTCGCTGGTGCTGTCCGGCGGAGGCCAGAGAGGGTCGATGTTTGCTGCGGGGCCACGGCGGCAGTGCTGGGAGGCCTAAGGCCATGGCGTTAGGCGAAAGCGAGAGGCGGGGCTCGCTGCGGGGCCAGAGGAGGAAGCGAGGTCTGGGTGGGGGATCGTGAGGCTGGGGCGCTCACGCGGGTTGCGTGCAGGGGTCGCGAGGTGGAGCCAGGGTGAAGGAGCGGGGTGCGCGTCGATCGAGAGGTGTGGTACAGCGGCTTTCGGGGCTATCGGTCGTGGGGTGGGGCCAGGCGCGGGGTAGGTGGTTGGCGACGATGGGATTGATCGATCCTGGGGGTGGGCTGGTGGGGTGCGCTTGTGATGGTCGGGTTGACTGGGTGGGGCCAGGGTGGAGGCGTGGGCACGCGGTTTGTACGCGGTGGGCGCTTGCGTGCAACACACGGGGAGTGCAGCAGGGTGGCTCAGGCGAGAGCGTGACAAGGTGTGCGTGTACCACAACTGCGAGTTACGAGCGCTGCTTGCTCGCGTGCGCTACACGCGCGGTGGCAGGTGTGGTGGCGGCGGTGGCTAGGAGGTGTGGTGGTTGGCTCGGGGTAGGTTAGGGTTTCATATATATGGGGTAGTAGGCTGGCTGGCTAGGCCTTCAGGCCTGGCCGGCTGCCTCCCCTTAAAAGATTTATTTATTTATTTATTTATTTTATTTTTAGAGAGGGTTTTATAGATAGTTTTTAGACAAATAAAAGATCTAGAAAAGATTGGAGTTTTGATTTGAAATTAAGACGGGGGATGTTTAGAAAACAAAGATAGGCTTTTCGAAAATAGTTTTAGCCAAAGTATGCATGATGACATGACGATGCTCAAATGCAATGTGGCATGATGACATGAGCATGTGGTCACGATGATGCACAAAACAAAAACACCAAGCAATTTTCTAGTGGTGGTTTTATCAGGGTGCTACAATTCGACACCATTAACAATGGATCTCGCCCTCGAGATCCGCCTCATGGTACGGGGAAGAAGATCGACGATCATATTCTTCATGCTTCGTGTAGATCCTCGTGACACCACTAACAAAGATTCTTGCTCCATATTGAAATTAGCAACACCACCAACAAGAGGGCGTTGTACACGTTCATCGAGAGAACACTCTGGAGAAACAAAGACGAAGGAAAAGGTATCGAAAGAAAATGCCACCTCTACCTTCCGAGGAAGGAGTAAAGATTGCATTGATCCACCAGTTCAATGTACAAGAGCGAATGATAAGAGTAGTCGGATGGTGATCAGTCCATCGCGCACCCAAAGCATTACTCCGTACATGAATAGAAGAATTATGCAACCAACTCGCGAAATCAGACTGAAGATCTCGACAAGCGAGGTTCGGAAACAAAGGAGCGATGCAGGGTTTCATCGGATCTGATGTAGATGAGGTCTTCGTGTTGGAAAACACCAGAAGGCACAATATGGAACAAAGAGAAGTCCAACAGATGAAAGATTCCTCAGATAGCATGAAGACCGGATGTAGAAGCACCGTTACCAAAGGAGGAAGCGAAACCCTGAAGGTACGACGGAAACCCAACCACGAGAATTCCTGGACTTGAAGAAAAGATAAGAGAGCAGATTCAAAACACGCAGAGGTAAGAGGAGAATAGCATAGGGGTAAGAAGTAAAAGTAGACCTAATCAGATCTATCCAACCGATTTCAAAAATAGTTTGATACTCTACAACGTCCGTTAGCTAGGTTATCCTACAGGCTAGACCAGTGGGGTATCGCAACTGCTGAGCTCTGAAACCACTTTGTAACACCCTCGAATCGTCCCTATGCAAGTTTTAGCCCTTCCCGCCAAACACGCATAGAAACGATTCAAGGACGCCCACCAGGCACTTTCGTGCGGGTGGAAAACGAAGTAATATCATTACACAATAGTCCACGATGGAACCCATAGAACAGATATATACACAACAACGACTCACTGAGTCAAGAATACAGATATACAGTACAAAGATCCAAATCACATTGAAATCGATACAACATCCGAGTACGGATAAGAAGCAAATTGAGCTAAGAGCCCTAAAGAATAACCAATGGCGTCCATAACCCTGCCCAGGCCAAGCCGTAAGGGTAACCCTGCTAACGACGTCGAACTTATACGTGCTAAAACAAAAGTGGTGCCGATAAAGGGCAAAGGAAAAAGAGGAGCGTCGGTACTGAGGCCAGTACACAGCGAGGCTAGAATTCGGCGGATCTCACCTACATAGGTATGTTGGACTGAAGCGGCAGCGAAGCATGCACTAAACAACCTATAGAGACTTGAAACCACTGTCGGCTATTAGAGAGGGATAAGAAATACCTATTCGGGACCAACCTGATACTAACACCAATCATGCCCATCCTGGTATTCACCCTCAAGACCAAACGAGGAAGTCAAACCGAGGAACTCACACAGTTGGCAGTTTTATTCATTCCATTATAGTTGCAACACTTACTAGTCAGATATAGCATGAGACCTCCCAAAACCAGTAGTTGTTGGCACTTTTATTTCATTCCAATGGAGTTGTGATACTTACTAGGCAGGTATAACATGACACGATACACCCCAGTTCCACCAGTTTGTTGGTACTTTTATTATCCATTCCATTGTAGTGAAGCTGATTACTAGTCACATATTAAGTCAAATTTATAGCACTGCTTTAGTTATGCTTGTCTATGATCGAGATACTGTGCTCCAAGTCGTCCATAACCACGGACACGGCTTTCAGAAAGATTTACCTTGTAGGGGTGCACAAATAGCAACACACGCATGATCAACCTCGGAAAAACCAAACCAAAACCCAACGAGGCTTTCACGACAAAGCAATCACAGGATTCATAAAATATTTCAGGGTGCCACCCCACTAAGCTACCCGCAATGAAGTTGGCCGGCTCCGAGATGGACCCAGGGTTTGTGACAATGGTTGTAAACGACTGGGAATCCTAAAGTGTGACTGGGCTTGTCGATACCGTGAAAACATTCCATGTTCCAAAACAGTACAGGTGCTCCATGCATAATCATAAATGAAGCAGTAAAGCATGGCATAAGTACATGATAGTAATAAAGCCCCAAACTACTTTGTGGCCCCAAGAAATAAGAAATGAATCAAGCTATGGCTAAGGCGATTCATGGTCCCACATGCGGATAGTGTGATAGTCAAGGAACAGGTATCAAGTACTCGGGGCCTACGGGACACAAGTGAGCGGTTAAAAACCAAATATTTGCTATTGCCCACCGATGCCCCTGCATTAGTTATAACTATTCCCAGCATTTTAATCAAGTTGTATTTAAAGTCATGGTCATCTCCACCATTAAACATGTGCCAACCTTCCAAGAACGATGGAGCGACAACAACGCGAAGCAGCACCTGAGCAAGCAACTACGGCTTGCAAGGCCGACTATCTATCAAACAACAGGCAATAGGATGTGTCCAAGGCAATATAGAGGCTGCAAGGAATATAAAGGGTGCACGGAAACTAAAGCATCGCAACACATATAGCAATAGATCAACAGGAGGAAGTAAAGACTATAAATGCAAAATAGGTGGAAAGAGGGAGAATGCTCGCCTGAGAAACACAGTCGGAGATATATTATCTGAAGAACTTGTCGATACTCGCATCCACTCAACAGCTTAATCCACGAAGAACCAAAGTACTAAAAGAAACACCGGATGCACTATTTAATACTATGGCAGAAGATCGAGCATGATGCATGTAAGATGTATGACATGGCAAAGATGCAATGGGATTAGGCAATATTAAGCAAAACCGGGGTCCCGACAATTAATTAATAGGTTCATGTTGTTTAGGTACCCCGCAATTTAAATGTTGACTTAACAAGGCAAACCATGGCATCGATCCGCTACACAAATTTAAATGGAGGCGATATAAGACAAGATTTGGTCGCATATCGTCTCCATATTTAATTATTAGATGAATTAACAATATACCCCCAAACTAATGAATATGTATGCGATCATGAATACTTTAATTTGCAACATTTGATAATGTCATATTATAAAAATAGGGGTCTCGGATAAAGGGGTCATACATTAGGGTTGAAGGTCTTGGTTTTGGAGGGGTTTGGGCACTGGGATCGGTCTTCGGGGTTTCGATACGTGAAGGAGATCTCTAGGGTTTCCTCGTCTTCGATTATCAATGGCAAACTTAGGTACATCCTTGCCCGTCGTGCGAGTGGTACCGAAGATCTTGGTGGAGGTCTACTATCAAGGTGTCGAACTTGTCATCACGAAGATCCTGATGGGCTCATGAGCAGATCTTGGCTTAGACGGCAGCAACCATTCCACCCAAACGACAACAAGCCAACAACACCGCAGGCTTGCGTAGGAGCAGCAGCGTACTGGTCAAGGACACGCAGACGCGCACAGGGGCAACAGCACCTCGCACGTGCGGAGGTCGACAGTGGTTGGCGGCGGGGCACCACGCGGAAGAGCATGAGGCCGGGGCGATGGAGGCGGTCGCGGAGCAGGACACGGGGAGCTCAACCTATGTCCGGTAGGAGGCGAGGGCGCGAGGTGAAGGTGAGGTAGAGCGGTGGAGCACCGCTGCAACGGCGGGCTCGCACGGGCCTGAGCGGAGGACAGGGCAGCAGCTCGCAGAGGATGCGGCAGAGGGTGACGCCGGACTCGCTGGTGCTGGCCGGCGGAGGCCGGAGAGGGTCGACGTTTGCTGCGGGGCCACGGGCAACGGCGCCTGCGGGAGGTCCTAAGGCCAGCGGCACTAGGCGAGCGAGCGGGAGAGAGGCGGGGCTCGCTGTGGGGCCAGAGGAGGAAGCGAGGTCAGGATGGGGGATCGCAAGGCTGGGGCGCTCACGCAGATTGCATGCAGGGGTCGCGAGGTGGAGCCAGGGTGAAGGAGCGGGGTGCACATCGATCGAGAGGTGCGGTACAGCGGCTGTCGGGGCTGTCGGTCGTGGGGTGGGGCAGGCGCAGGGTAGGTGGTTGGCGATGATGGGATCGATCGATCCTGGGGGTGGGCCGGCGGGATGCGCTTGGGGTGGTCAAGTTAACCGGGTGGGGCCGGGGTGGAGGCGTAGGCACACGGTTTGTACGCGCTGGGCGCTTGTGTGCAACCCACGGGGAGTGTGGCAGGGTGGCTCAGGCGGGAGCATGACAAGGTGTGTGTACCACAGCTGCGAGTTGCGAGCGCTGCTTGCTCGCGTGCGCTACGCGCGTGGTGGCAGGTGTGGTGCCGGCGGTGGCTAGGAGGTGTAGGGGTTGGCTCAGGGTAGGTTAGGGTTTCATATATATGGGGTAGTAGGCTGGCTGGCTGAGCCTTCAGGCCTGGCCGGCTGCCTCCCCTAAAAATATTTTATTTATTTATTTTTTAAATTTTATTTTTAGAGAGGGTTTTATAGATAGTTTTTAGACAAATAAAAGATCTAGAAAAGATTGGAGTTTTGATTTGAAATTATGACGGGGGATGTTTAGAAAAGAAAGATAGGCTTTTCGAAAATAGTTTTAGCAAAAATATGCATGATGACATGACGATGCTCAAATGCAATGTGGCATGATGACATGAGCATGTGGTCACGATGATGCACAAAACAAAAACTCCAAGCAATTTTCTAGTGGTGGTTTTATCAGGGTGCTACATTCTTCTTTCCCTTCTTCCGCTTAGCCCTATAGCCAGCGGTATCGTCTTTCTTCATGTCGTCATTGAAACGACACTCGGCGTTTGTGGGGGACGAGCCCCCATTGGCATCTAAGTGATGCACACATGGGTTATTGGCAATGTCGGCCCAGGAGTAGGTTTTTCCAGGTTGTTGGTCTCCTCTACCCTAGACTGTTGATGTCACACGACCGCGTCCACGACCATCGCCACACCCTCCTCATCCTCTAGACCCGAAAGTGGCAGTGACCACTGCCGTTTCCGCGTTGGGTTTTTCTTCCGAGGTGTTCTTGCGATTCTGAGCTTGCTGCTTTGGTTGTTTTGCCAACTGTGGCACAACTAGGGCGTTCAGTAATCCCTCTGCATCGCCTTCAGCATCTCAATACTTGCTCGCTGTTTCTATCATCTCTCCCAAATCAGTGACCTTGTCACACTTCAAGCGATGACGTAGTAAACCAATTGGGAGTCCTGCAATGAAAGCTTCGATCGCAGTTTGGTCGTTTACTCCTTCACAGGAGTTCTTGGTGTCGATCCATCATCCGAGGTAATCCCGGCAAGTTTCTCTGGCTTTCTGAGTGCAACGCTGTAGGTCTCCTACCGTACAGGGACTCCGGTATGTGCCTTTGAAATTCCGAAAGAACGCACTTTGCATGTCATACCAGTGTTGGATGGTGTTCTCCGAAAGTTTGTTGAGCCATGATCGTGCCGTCTTCCGCAACATGAGTGGGAGATATCGGGTCACGACCAGGTTGTTTCCGCCTTTGGCGATACAGCAAGCTTGGAAGAAATCCTTGAGCCAAGTATCTGGCCGAGCTATGCCGTCGTAAGGTTGAATATGTCTTGAGATAGAAAATCCTTCCGGGAATTTTGTTGCTCTTATGCATGGTCCGAAGCACTTTGGGCCCACGTATATATCCTCGTTTTCGTAGCGCCGCGCCTCTATGTTGGAATTGATCATGTGTCTTGCATCACTTGGGGATTAAGATCACCCCGAATGACGGTTGCGGCTATGGTGCCTTGGAGCCGGACTTCGGCTTATGCCACCACCTCCCCCACCATGACACCCTCCTTGGCCTCCTTGGGAACCATTGTGATGGCTACTTGGTGGAGAGGGTGGAGCAGCTGGGTTATTTCCGGCTGACCGCCGGCCTCCGTCCGGAGCGTCATTATTCCGGTTTCGGGGAGGATCTTCATTATGACGAGCTCCCTACCGGTTTGACTCGGCACGGTGTCCGTCGTTCCCTCGCCCGTCAGCCGGACGGCTTGCATGCCTAGGAGGTGGCATTCTTTGTCAGTCTTCCTCCCGACGTTTCTCTTTATCTTCTTCCCTGCGATCTTTCGACTCTCGCTGGGGAGGATTCTTCGGATTTAGTGCAGCGATTGCCTCTTGCTCCGCAACTGGGGTAATGTTACGCCAGTCACATGCAGTTTTGTGGTGCTGTCCTGAAGATCCGGTTCTTGAGTAGTTGTCTTCCCGATGGTCGGAACGATGATGCTGTTCCGGAACACGTTGGGGTTTTACATCATTCTAGGCCGGATCAGTGCGACATTGGTCCGAATGGGAGACCAGTTTTTGGCTTCTTGATAGGGCAACCTTTTGCTGCTCTAGACCCTTGTTGAGTAGTTTAATGCCCAATCAGAACTGCTCTGGGCATGGATTAGCATATAGGATTTCTCGAGCCGCAACGGTGTTTTGCACTGGTGTTGGATACACCTAATCCCCTTTGCTGTCGCGTCGAGGCATTCCATGTTCTCCTCCAAAGAGGACTTTGTGAATCTGCGAGAACTGGTCGTCATGAGTATGACGTTTCCTGGTCTTCTGATGTTGCCTAGAGTTGTACTTCTCTGCAGTTGCCATGCATTTTTTTTCTTCCTCAAGGTTTTTAGCTTCATCAAGGAGTACTTGGCGACGCGCTTCTAGGGCATGGGCCCTTTCGTCTAGCTCTTCAGTAGTTAGTTTTGCGGCTGTAGGAATAGGTGTGGGTAATGTAGCATTGATGAGTTTACGTGCACCTTCGGTAATCACGTGTACATCCACCGATTCTTCTTTGGGCTCTTCTGGGATCAATGCTCCATCCGAGTCTTCCTCATATTCCTTGGCAATCACCTCCTCTACCGGAGGGTCTTTTGCCGGGGTCTTGTTCTTCTTGTTCTTCTTCTTTGCCTTCTTGGCAGCACCAGTAGCAAAGACGGCTTTGGGCCCGTTTCCTAGAGTCAAACTTTGGTCGGTACTTTCAGCCATTTGGTTCTCAGGATCATCTCCAAGATCCATGTTGTCCTGTGCGTTGGGAGAGTTTTCTCCGGATCCTACATCCATGTCTTCTCCTTTGGTAGCAGCTGTGGAGTTAATCTCCTCTTCATATTCCGCGGAGAACTTCCGGAAATCTGCCGACGTCATGGAGTCATCCGAAGATGCCGGTAATTCGACGTGTGTTCCGATAGCCTCCAACACAGAGTCGGTGTTGTCTCCAGCATCGGCGGAGCCGATCTAGATCCCAAATATCCGACAAAGTGCGATGTGCCCCTCTTGAGATAACCGCAGTCTTCATAGTAGGCCTCATCGAAACGCCTGACGATCTCGAGGATTGCATCTATGCCTGAGTTTTGCATCATCATGCATCTTAGTGTGTATCTCACGAAGGGCCTGTCCGTCCTGGCGTCGTCAGAGCCAGAACCAGAGTTAACTTCTTGCTCTTCCTGGAATTCGACCTCTGCAGGTGGATCGATCTGGGATTCGGGCTCGCTAGGGAGATCCACTCCAGATTCGACATGCACCACGAGATCTGCCTTAGGTTCAGCTTTCTCCACTATCTCCGCAGCTAGTGCGGGCTGGGTGGGATTAGGGTTTTCTGAGATCCAGAACTCTGCCTCTTCCGCGGACAGAGGGGACCCAGAAATTTCTACTGCCTCTATCATAACCAATGGGTGGGTGGGGCAGGTTCAGCGAAACTGATCTAAATATCGATCTCACCGAAAGACATGATGGTGTAGGTGGTCACGGCCTCCCTAGCCGTAATCCAATTCTCGTCTAGGACGATGAGAGGGACGTCACTAGCATAGAGGATGCGACCAATGGAGATAGTCTCGTCGATTCCGATTCTTGTAGATTCTGCTCGGAACGCAGATCCGAAGCTCACTTGCCCCACGGTGGGCGCCAACTGTCGTCAGATTGATGACAAGTATGCCATGAGGGGGTCCTCAAGGCATGTGGAAGAGAGGGGTGTGAGTCGTACGGGATTCCGGGACGGTGAGCACACAAGTTTACCCAGGTTCGAATCCACCGGCTTTGGATGGATCCTACTCCTGGTAGAAATACAGTAATACGGCAGAGCCGGAATATGGGTTACAAGGGTTTCGCCTGTGCGAGTTGAGGTTGTAGACTACTGTCTGGTGGTAGTTACCCTAAAGGCCCTCCCTAGGATGGATTATATAGATATCCGGCCTAGGGTTTATAGGAGAGATCTATCCGGCTACGACTAAGAGTCGGTTACAGAGTACATCTTGAACTACAAGTAACACTATGGGCCTATGTTGGTAAGTCTTCTGGGCCTTCCCGTAGCCGGACTGGACTCCATCTCTTCTCCCTGACTAGGCCGACCGTGAAGCAAAGCTCTAACCCGAAGTGGGCCACCCTGGTCAGTGAGGAACTGTGAGGATACCCGGAAAGTATATCCCCAACACCAATAGTTGGAGCATCTTCAATAGGTGTAATTGTAGGGATGTCCTCATCATTATCTATAGGAGTTGTGCTCATGGTATCCTTTGTATCTGAAGTCTGACCTTTTACTTGATGTCTGTTTTTCTCGAACATCAAGGAGAACATTTAAAGTAGTGTTGGTACATGTCGCTCGGTCGATCCTCCAGATGCTTTTATGTTGGTAAGCGCTCTGTCGTGCCAAGTAATTGATGTTTGAGAATGAAGTTTCTTTTTCCTCGTGTCATTAGGAATCTTCTTACCTATTCATCTGGTGGTGTAAAGTGATATCACTATCTTTGCAAAGATTTTGATAACCTTGGATGAATCGACCATGTTCGTAGAGCGACTATGATTTTGGTAATCAGAAGTTTATCTTATGAGTCCTCGCCACAAAACACCTTTTTTGTTTTAGCCTTCTGTTGAACGAAGAGTGATCCTTTTTGTATCAAACGTAGTTCAACGGCTTGGTTATCTGTATCTCTGTATCCCTGGAAGCTCTACTTAAGACGTCTAGCAGAGTTTCATCTCTCGATGTCTGTGGTCATGTTCTTTCTGTTGTAAGCTCTCCTTTTTAGAAGCTTAAACTCCTCTAAAGCTCCATGGTCTCAATCCTTATGAAGACCGTTTAATTGTCAACTTGAAACCTATCTCCTTTTTGTTTCCTCTGTTACCTTGATGTGTTTCATGTCATCATCTCAGAGTTGTTTCAGAACACTCCATACATGAGCTGACCATGAGATACTCACTGTGTTGTTTAGTGTGTTTCCCACTTATCCATAGAGTGGCCCTGTTTTTCTTCCTCCTTCCTACCTACGGAATCTCATGTCGAGATTCTCATACGGGGGATAGATCTATAGCACCCCAGTTTTAGTTATTCATATCTAGGGCTTTGATTGTGCATCCATGAGCATCATCTTTTAAAATTGCATGAAAGAAAATAATGCAAAACCCTAAAACCTTAGATATTTCTCCTTCCTCTCTAAAAGCAATTCAAAATAGTTTGAATTTTGAAATCTACAAAATGTTTGGAGCCCAGATTACAAGGGCCCCTGAATGTTTTCCAAAATATTTGTAAACCTCTAGTATTTTTGAAATGATCCAAAACAGTTTGGAAATGAAAATACAAAAACAAAAAGGGAAAACAGTTTTGGAAAAATGTTTTGCTAAAAAAATAGGCAGAAGACCGCAGCAGGCCGACCCGTAGCTACCCTCGTGCTATCTGTCACCCTGTGCTTCCAGCAACAGCAACCGCACAACCTTTCCCGCAGCCCAGCAGCCGGCCCACTCAGCCCTTACCCCTTCGCCCGTCCTCTATTGTCTTTGTCTCTCACGGTGAGAACCTGCCTGTCGCCACCTCCGTCGTCGATCCGCGCCGCTCACTCACCGCCGTCCATTGCAGACGGAGAGGGATAAGACTGAGCCCCCTCGTGTCTCACTTCCCCTGTGCCTCTCTCTCTCCCTCTCGCGCTAGATCTTTCCCACCCCCGACATGAGCTAACCCTAACCACTGCATACCCGACTGTCCCCTGTCGTCCCTGACCCAGCTGAGGGTGTTGATGGAACCGCCTCGATCTCCTGCTTCGACTCGCCAACAGAATCGACACGGGTGCCCCGAATCTCTGCCACCAATTACGCCTTCTCCAAGCCTGACGAGCTCCCCCATCGCTATTATTGCTTCTTCTGGCCTCCCAGCTCCTCGCCGACGCCTCCGTCCGAACCTAGGTGAGCTGGTGGTCCCCTAGGCCCTCTCCTCTAACCCCCTCCCACTCTGTTGCTCGCTCGTGCAGAAGCTCACCGTCCGCCGTTTTCGGACACCGTCGCAGACGATGCTCCGATGAGCAATAAGGGGTGGAGTGACCACCGTTAGCATCCCCGCGTCGTGCTGTTTCTAACCATCGCATCTGCGCTAGCCCGCTAGCCCCCTTGCGCTGCCAGCTGCCACCATTTGGCCGTCTGCCGGTGAGGCGACGTTGTGCTTGTCGTGGTGGTGGCACGACAGATGCCATGGATAGGCTAAAGATGGGGCCAATGAGTGCTAGGAGAATCCAGGGAGGGAGAACGTGGTGATTCCACACACATAAGTTCTTGTATTTTCTCTATCAATGGTGTTTACAAATGCTCTTGAGGCTCTCAGTAAGAAGGAGACAATGTCTCTTACTCCCTACCAACTAGCCCTAGAGTTCTACCTTAGACAGAGAGAATGATCGATCCCCTTCTATGGTGGCCTCGGTGCTCCTTATATAGGGGAGCCCAGGTTACAATTCTAGGGCATACGCGGCAGCATATTCTACGAATATGCTCCTCACCTAAAGCAGATGCTTCTTTATTCTCTTTAACGGCTCGTCCGAACTTTGGATGTAATCCACAGCGTAATCTTTGTCTTCTGGCGTCACCAGACACGGGCTACGTCATCCGGCTTTGCCCGCATCACCTTGGTCGCCCCTGACCCGCTGGTCCTCTTCTTTACTTTACTTCGCTCATGCTACAACTAGGAAAGCCACCTTTTGACCAGCGGGGGATTCCTTCTCTTAGAAGCTATAAGATAGTCCGGCTAGCGTATAGCTAATCCGGCTTATCAAGTTACCTGCAAAACATATAGATAAACATGGCCGGCATATAATTTATGCCGGCCGGATGATAGTTAAAGAGATGCTCCATGTTCCGGGTCACAACGTGGTTTGGCCTGCCTTGAGGTGACCCGGTCAGCACTTGCTTTGACCGCGTCGTACCCCGGCTAACTCGGCCCTTATACCCTGGCGTTACCCTACCGGGGGTATCCCCCCAACATTAGTCCCCGAAGCTGGTGCGGTCTTAGCAAATTTTAGTTGTTAAGGCCACAACACGTTCCCATATCTGGATCTTTTGCCTCTTAGGCCGAGTTTCCTCATAACCCGGAGTTTCTCATCTTGCGATCCCTTGGATCAATCCGAGTTATTCCTCGCTGGCCAGGTCTCTTGCTCGCTTATCCGGGTTACCTTTCCTTCCCTTGTACGCTTCCCCACATCCTACATGGAGGGTAATCATCATTTTGCCTTATTTTAAGGGCTACGAGCATTCAATGCGCCGGTTACTGTCGCAATGTCAAGTATAATTGCTGTAAACGTCCCTTCACTTCAGCGCCTCGTTAACCGTAACATTACATCACGTCATGGGATTGTTTGCTCCTGTGTCCCTTTTTGTGGCCTCGCTCTGATTGGCCGTTTTGGCCGCGTACACGCCCGTTGCGTGTGGCGCAGCCACCGCAAAATATCCCATGACGCGCATGCTGCGCGGTTAAGTAGAGGGCCTGGGGCGATTTCAGAGGAAGTTCCTCCATTTTCTCCGCGCCTCCCAGCCTCTTTCTCTTCCACTACAACCTTGCTGTCGCCGCTAGTTTCGTGTAGCACCGTCATGACCGTGCTCAGGCAGCGTCTCGTGCCAGCGCCACCGTTCCCACTCAAGATTTCCACCACGGGGCCTTGCGCTTCCTGTTTCCCCTCTTCTAGTTATTCGTACACCGATTTCTCTCTCGAAGATCTAGAATCCACCATGACAGAGGAGGAAGAAGCAGAGGGCCGCAAGTGCGGCTGCTGGGACAACTCCATCGTCCGCGAGGAGGACCTGGACTGGCTCCGCGCCACACGTCGTGTCCCCACCGGCGTCGCCTGCCGCCTCGCCTCTGGCGAAATCTCTCCTTCCCCCAATCCTGGGTAATACGTATTTTTTCTTTCACATTGCCAGCATGGCTTCGGCCTTCCCACTTCCGATTTCTTTTTTGATTTCATTTCTACGTATAGATTGCAACCGCTTCACCTCCCTGCAAATGCTATTACTTCTCTGTCCTCCTTTGCCTCTGGCATTGAGGGATACATTGGCCTCTAGCCAACCAAGGATCTATGGATCAAGTTCTTTGGTCTCTAGAGGAACGTGGTTCTGGATAAGGAGCTTGCCCCGGAGGACAAGCACTTGACCTAGTATGGTGCTGCCTCCATTTCTTCCCGGAAGAACTCCACATTTCCCCAGGTCACTAGACTCGAGTCCTGCAAGGGCTGGGCCTGGACTTTCTTCTATGTCCGGAACACCACCAAGGAGGACTTGATCCAGCTCCTCCCCTTCAAGCTTGGCCCTTCTGATACCTCACATTGGGAGAGCATTCCGAAGTGGCCCACGGCCCTAGCGAATCAAGTGGAGTGCCGGATCAAGGAGCTGATCCAGGAGGATCTCCGGGGGGAGGACATCATGATCACTTTTCTCTGCAGCCAGGTCTCCCCCCTTCAGAAGCGAGCCCACAATATTTGCTACTTGAGTGGCCCTCTCAACCCCCACCGGACTTCTTCTTTTAAGTTGGATAATTTGGCGGTTTACCGCCGGGTTAAGTCCATATTCAATGTGGAGAAGGAGTCCCCCGAGGATTGGGAGTGGGGACTTGAGCCCTTCACCCGGGACAACCCTCCTCCAAAGGTGAATTTGCTTTTTCCTGTTCTCCGGATCTTCTCTATATGTCGGTTCACTTTTGTAACTTGTCAATTGTTGCCTTGTTCTCAGCGATTCCTCCAACAGCCACTGGCGGATGGCGAGGTGCTGGCGAGCAAGTGGTTGCCGGACCGCACCGAGGAGGACGAGGAGGAGCCTGATCTGGAGACCTTCCTGCCTACCCCGGATGTCGTCATACGTAGCGCTGGTAAGGCCTCTTCTCTAAGGGATTGGCCAGACGGTGATGACTCGGACGTTGAGGTCCTGGAGGTACTTGATCCGGTTCTCATCTCTTACGCGCATCTGGTTATGTCCGAATGTTCAGCTAACTCGGACGGTCAGGTCCACGAGGTTCCTCCCCTTTCCACTGGTGGTCCGGCCCCTGCTTCCTCCCAGAAGCGCGCGGCTACCTTGGCCATAGCTTTGGAGGTGCCGCCGCCCAAGAAGAGGTAGAAGAAATCTGGGGTGAAAGCCTTGTCTAAGCCTTCCACCAAGAGCACGGTCTGGAGGGCGCCCAAACCTCGGGCTCCCCCAACCGCGGATGAGTAAGTCCTTTTGCACTAAAACTTGGGATTTTTCCTTTGCTTGCCTTTGTCTCTTATTGGTTCTCTCTTTGACTTGGTGCTTTTTCTTCCTTTTCAGAGCTCCTAGGGTTATCCCACAGAGCGGCTCCGGCATTGCCTCCCCACTCCGGAGTAGCCCTTCTCCCCCCCTGCAACGATGATACTCGTCCGCTCAGCGCTATTCGAGAGGGCTCCACGGCTGCGCCTGACCAGAGCCCACCTCGCCAAGAGGAGGGCAATGTTGGCGCAGGGGGTAGTGGGGCGGCTCTGGATATGGCGATGCCGGATCTCCCCAGTTCTTCGGCCTCAACGCCAAGTCTTGAGGTGCCAGTTTCATCGGCACCGTCCCCAACAAGTTCTTTTGTCCTATTGTTTCTAGCATCCACAACATCAGCACCAACACTAGCAGTACCAACAGCACCAGCTCCAGTAGCACCAGCACTAGTACTAGCAGCACCAGCAGTACCAGCATCAGTAGCACTAGCAGCACCAGCACCAACATCAGCAGCAAAAGCCTCCACCAAGCCTCCCAAGAGGAAAGCCCCATTTGCTCTCTCTGGGTCTACTCCTTCAATCACAGATATCTTCTAGACAGCTCCTCAACCTTCATCCGGCAAGATTAAGAAGGTTTCCGGGTCAGTTAAAGGAACTTCACCCGGGTCTACCGCCTCTGGGTCAGAGGGCAGCAAACAACTGGTTCTGCATACCAGCCTCGCTGCAGCTCAATACGCCAGGCGAGAGGCCCACGTGAAGGGCCTTGTGGCGAACTATTCTCCAAGCGGTGAAAGTTATAGTCCACTGCTCCTTGAGTACGTGAAAAACTGGAACAATGTAGAGTTCATCGACCCACAAGATGATCTGCCGGAGAAGTTCGGCCCGGCCGAGTTCAGCGCCCAGATGAACTCCGCTACCAAGGCTATTTCCTTAGCTGGCCGGATGATGGAGGTAACTCTTTTCCTCTGTTGCTGATACTTTGCATAACTGAGCACTTGTAGATATAGCCCCTAGTCCCCGAGCCTCCGAGGGAATAACTTGTTATTCGGTCGGATGCTCCTTATAGAATCTAGTTTTTGTCTGTAGCGACGTCAATTTTTGACAGTTAGAGCCAGGTTAAGTTCCCTTGGCCTGGATCTTATACACTTCGAATATCCACACACTTAGAGCCGGGTTAAGTTCCACTTGGTCCGGATCTTGTATACTTCAAATATCCACACACCTAGAGCTGGGTTAAGTTCCACTTAGCCCGGATCTTGTAGACTTCAAATATCCACATACTTGGAGACGGGTTAAGTTCCACTTGGCCCGGATCTTGTAGACTTCGAATATCCACACACCTAGAGCCGGGTTAAGTTCCTCTTGGCCCGGATCTTGTAGAATTCGAATATCCACACACTTAGAGCCCGGTTAATTTCCACTTGGCCCAGATCTTGTAGACTTCGGATATCCACACACCTAGAGCCGGGTTAAGTTCCACTTGGCCCATATCTTGTAGACTTCGAATATCTACACACTTAGAGCCGGGTTAAGTTCCACTTGGCCCAGATCTTGTAGAATTCGAATATCCACACACTTGGAGCCGGGTTATGTTCCACTTGGCTCGGATCTTGTAGACTTCGAATATCCACACACCTAGAGCCGGGTTAAGTTCCACTTGGCCTGGATCTTGTAGACTTCGAATATCCACACACCTAGAGCCGGTTTAAGTTCCACTTCTCCTAGATCTTGTAGACTTCGAATTACTTTGCCTTTGAACTTCTGCCATTGCCTTGCTTATTTCAGATTACCACCAACCGCCGATCCACTGAGTTCCAGCGCCTGTTGGACTCCTATAAACACCTTCAGGCGCGTTATGGTAAACTCCTGGAGGAGTACTAGAAGAGGGGTAATTTTCCCTTCTTCCTCTTTCGTATTCGTTTATTCAAACTTCCTAGGATCCATATTAATTTGTTGTCCGAATCATGCAGCCGAGGTTGAAGCTGAAAATATAATCATGCGAAAAAACTTTGTTGAGATCAAAGGTAAATTCATCCCCTCCACACGATCATTGTGTTTTCCTTCCTTTATCCAGTGGACGCTTATACTTTGGGTCCTCCGGATCATTATGCTGTTGTAGTTGCTCTCAAGGATAGCGTCACTATGCCTGAAATGATGACTCATTTCCTCGAACAAGCAGAGAGGCATGAGGCTGAGCTGAAGAAGAAGGATGAAGAGATAGCTCGACTCCAGCTCCATGACTCGGAGATCACTCAGCTGAATGCCGAAATTCAGAGGCTTAAGGGCCTCCATGAGTTCGAGTTGGAGAAGGCCGACCAGGAGTTTGCCAAGGAGAAAGAGCGTTTAACCACGCAAATCTCCAAGGACAAGAGCTTATTGCAGGAAGCCAACGTTAAGCTTACATCGGTTACCACTAAATATGAGAAACTCCAGGCCCATAGCGCCAACATTGACTCCGAGCTTCAGTGACTCCTCTTCTAGATTGCACGTGAGTTTTCTGCCCTTGCTTAACTTTCATTTCTCCGGATCTGGTACTCTTAGTTACTGCTCCCTTTGCTTTGTCAGGCAAATTTCAAGAAAGCGATACGCTGATACGTCCAAAACGTATCTACTTTCCCTAACACTTCTGCTATTGTTTCTCCTCTAAACTTGTGTGATTTGGATGCAAATAACATGGACTGACGCGGTTTTCAGCAGAATTGCCTTGGTGTCTACTTTTTGTGCAGAAAATCAACTATCAGGAAAAATCCCGGAAAATAAGCCAGAAATCCTATTTCACCAGAAGACTCCCGGAGCCAGAATACAAGACGGAGGGGGCTGGGCCCAAGCCACACCACCTGGCCACGCGAGCAAGCCCAGGCCACGCCAGGGGGTGGTCTGGCAACCCCAGACACCCCCTCGGTCTCCCTCTTCGCCTATAAGAAGCCTTCAGACCTAAAAACTCAGGGGGGTGTTCGACGTTTTTCCAGAAGGAGTTCCGCTCCACCACCACCACCAGATTCCATGAAACAGCACCAGAAACTCCGTTTGGTATTCACCGACGGGAATTGGAGGAGATCATCGCCATCATCATCACCATCGCTTCTCCATCGACCATCCATGTTTCTCCCATCTATGAGTGAGTAATCCCCTGATGTAGGCTATGGGGATGGTAGGGATTGGATGAGATCGTTCGTGTAATGGCATCGGATTGTTAGGGCATGGTGCCTAGTATCTTTTATTAGTGCTTTATGACTTTGTTGCGACTTGTTATGCTTAATGCTTGTCACTAGGGCCCAAGTGCCATGATTTCAGATCTGAACATGTTATTGATTCATTATGATAGTATTGTTTATGGTCTTACCTACAAGTTGTATACACATATTGTTGTTCGGAACCAATGGCCCCGAAGTGACAGAAATCGGGATAACCGGAGGGAATGACTTTGATGTGAGGATCACATGTGTTCACGGAGTGTTAATGCTTTGCTCCGGTGCTCAATTAAAAGGAGCACCTTAATTGCCAGTAGTTCCCTTGAGGCCCCGCTGTAAACGGGCTGGCAGGACAAAAGATGTTGTGCAAGTTCTCATTGCGAGCACGTATGACTATATATGGAACACATGCCTAGGATTTTCTAGTACTTGGATGCTTTATCTTATTTATCTGCAATTGCCCTATGTTTTGATTGCTATGTGAATTGTCTTGTCCATGCAACGCCCGTCCATCCATCCCTATGCCTACCGCACTCAAATCCTACTGTTTACTGCTATTGTTACTACTGTCTTTACTTTACTACTGCTGCTACTTTACTATTCCTACTACAAAACTGTTGCTACTGATAAACTGCTATGAGCAAGATTGTTTCCAGGTGCAGCTGAATTGACAACTCAGTTGTTAAGGCTTATAAATATTCTTTGGCTCCCCTTATGTCGAATCAATAAATTGGGTTTCACTTCCCTCGAAAATACTGCGATACACCCCCTATACTTGTGGGTCATCAAGACTATTTTCCGGCGCCATTGCCGGGGAGCATAGCTTTATTTATCAAGTTCACTTGGATTCTCTAGTGTTTGCTGCTATCCATCCATCATGGGTAAGTCTCGTGTTGGCAAGGTTCCTATTTTACCATCCACTACAAGAAGAGGTACGGTTCTGAACACCTCTGTTGCTCTTGATTCACCATCTGTTATGAGTAAGCTCGTTACACCACCACATACACATGCTACACACATTGCTACTACTGCTGAATCTGAAACTTCTGATACTTATGATGCTGCTTCTACTGTGCTTGATAAGAGTGGTTCATTAGGTCCTTTCCTAGATGCTACGATTGCTAGAACTATAGCTGGAAATACTGAAACTCCTAATGAAGACACTACTACACCTGTTAGTTCACCTGAGTCTAGTGAGAGCTATGATATTGAAGACAGTTATGTTGAGATGACCGATGAATTTATTAAAGAATGTAAAAACACCCATGATAGGAGCGCTGCTAAGAATCTCCTTGAGAGGCGTACTATTAGACCCAAATTGTCTCCTATTGCTAAGTTTGCTGCTTCTCCCATAAACATTAAAGATAAAGATTATGATTTCTCTCTCGATCTATCTTACATAGCTATTGTTGAGAAAGAACATTTTTGTGGGACTAAGAATGAAAGTGCGGTAGCACATATGAATGAACTTTCTACCATGAGTAGCTTGTTTTCTGATGATATTAAGATGCGTACTTACTTTTATTACCAAGATTTTCCCCTTTTCACTAAAAGGAGAAGCTAAAACTTGGTTTAGTAATTTACCTCCTAGATCTATTGATAGCCCTGATTGCTTGATTAGTACTTTCCTGCAAAAATATTTTCCTCCTAGTGCTAGACATGCTATTTTGAAGGAACTTCTTGATTTTAAACAGGGGATAAAGAGATACTGCCTGAATCATGGGCAAGGTTTTGTGCTTTGATTCATGCACAGGCTAGAAATCCATTACCTAAGAATGAGCTTATTGATATATTTTATAATGGACTAACTAAAGAATCTAGGACATACCTAGATAGTTGTGCTAATTGTGTTTTCAGGAATAGGACTCCCAAAGAAGCTAAGGAATGAATGGCCAAAATAAGCAAGAACTATGAAGATTGGACTCCTCCTGAACCAGCTATACCTGAAGTAATTATACCTGCACTAACTATTCCTGTGCCTATTCCAATGTCAAAGAAGAGGGGAGTTATTGAATTAAATGATGAAGTGATGAAGGAAGCTAAGAAATGTCTTAAGGAGAAGGGAATTAAAGCTGCAGATGTCAAGAATTTACCTCCTATAGAAGAACTATGTAAGCCTATCCCCTACTCATCCACTATTGAGGTACACTCTCTCCAACACTTTGATGAAGGTGATATCCCTTACTCTAAACCTCCTCGTTAATGCTTAGAAGAATTCGATAACTTTATTGTTAAGAAGGATAATTTTAATAAAAGGGTGCAAAATCATCTAATGGAAAACACTAGAGCCATTGCTGAGTTAAAAGATATTGTGGAAAGAACCTCTAATGATGTTAAAATGATTGTTAAACACTTTCAAATGGTTCAAACTCAAATAGATCAACTTATTAAAGTGCAAAAAGACTTGCTAGTTAATGTTGCTAAAGAAAAACATGCTTATGAAATTAGAACTAGAAGTGGTGCTGCTACCCAGGATCCTCTATATCCTAAGGGGCATCCCAAAAGAATTGAGCAGGATTCTCAGCAAGCTGAAAATAGCGGTTCTACTCGTAAGAAAAGAAAAAAGAAACATAAAACTATTGTAGAACCCCTGAACCTGCTAAAGACCCTAATAGTATATATGTCTCTGATGCTGAAACTGAAAGTGGTAATGAAGAGAATGATGTTCCTAATGATGAAAAAGTTGAAGAAGAACGTGAAAAGCATACTAAGAATACTAAATACACTAAAGAAGATTTTGTTGCTAAGAAACATGGTAGTGAAAGAGAGCCTTGGGTCCAAAAACCTATGCCTTTCCTTGATAAGAAACACAAGTCAAAGGAAGATCAACACTATAACAAGTTTTGTGAGTGGATGAAACCTTTATTCTTGCAAATTCCTTTGACTGATGCTATTAAATTGCCTCCTTACTCAAAGTATATGAAGGATATTGTCTCGAATAAAAGGAAGATCCCTAATGAAGAAATTTCTACTTTGCTTGCTAATTATTCCTTTAATGGTAAGGTTTCTAAGAAACTTGGAGACCCAGGGATTCCAACTATCACTTGCTCTATTAAGAATAGTTATGTTAGAACTGCTTTGTGTGATTTGGGAGCTGGAGTTAGTGTTATGCATTTCTCTCTCTATAAGAGACTTCAACTTGAAAAACTGATACCAACTGATATATCTTTGCAAATGGCTGATAAATCTACCACTATTCATGTTGGTATATGTGAGGATGTACCTGTTCAAGTGGCTCATAATTGCTTGATATTATCTGATTTTGTTGTGCTTGAAATGCCTGAAGATGATAATATGTCTATTATTCTTGGGAGACCTTTTCTTAATACTAGAGGAGCTATTATTAATTGTAATCAAGGAAAGGTGACTTTAAATGTTAATGACAAGGAACATACTGTCTATTTCCCCAAGAAGATTGATAGGACTTATGGTTTGAATTCAATTGAACATGTTGAGGGCATCCAACTTGGAGAAATATATTGTCCCATACTAAGAAAAAATATGAAACTATTATGATTGGGACCATTTCTATCAAAGTTGAGGTACCATAATCATTAGTGGAATACAAAGTTTTGTCTCATATGAAATTGTTTTGGTAACAAGACCTGATCAACCTTGTTAACAAAAGTATTTCATTGAACAAAACAATGTTTTCACCATGATTATCTCCGCTTACTTCCATTCTATCCATTTTAGTTTTTGCTTTCGTTTAGTTTACCTTTCTTGTGCTAGTTGCTTGCATTTTAGAGTGTCCTAGAACTTCTGTAGCTTTTGTTTTGTTTTGCATTGCATCTTTTCAAAATCATTTTTTTTTCTGCAGAAAAATCATTCACCTATACCTGAAAATTGCCCAAAAATAAAGTGTCTCGAAAATTCCAAAAAAATCATATTAAATTTTTACGTGAAAAAAGGGACAGAGGAGTACCTGGAGTGACCCAGGGGGCCCACCAGGCAGGCTCACCACCTGGTGGCGCGACCTGCCCTAGGTGGCGCCATGCCATGGTGTGGGCCACCCTGGCCCTCCACTCACTCTCTCACTTGCCACTTTCTTCTCTCTCCCGAGCAAACTCCAGTTCATTGCTCAAAATTGTGTTCTTGTTGTGCTTGCCCTGATTTTTTCGATCTCCTTGCTCAGCCCATATTTGTTGCTGAAATTTGGAGCATTTGTCCTCTGGTATGTGACTCCTCCGCTTGTCCAAGTAGATTTGTGTTTAGTGGATTATACTTGAGTATTTTGCTGCTGTAGGTGATAGGTTATGAGAGCTTGTAAGCTTGTTTGATGCTTAGAGATATAGTTTTGATGCATGTTTAGGCCTCTTACAATTCCCTATGAGTAGTACCCTTCATTATATTCACTTTGCAATCACTTGTTTAATAGGTGTTTAAATTTCAGAATATCAAGCATGAACAACCATACCTTTGGAGAGATATTTGAGAGGGATGCACCGAGGAGGTCGAGGCCCTCAAGATCAGCCTCTCAGTTTAGGCCATCATATAACGAAGATCTCATTGCAACTCGTATTGGTAATGAAGGGGATGATGGGGATGATCACCCATCTACTTTTCCTTGTTTTACTTTCTTACAAGCTGCAGGGATTCTTGATGATTTCTTGCTACTGATTCAGAGGGTTGGTTTGACCTCATATATGCAAGATGAGAGTGAGCAATACGCTATGCTCACCAAAACTTTTGTTGGGAGCTTCGTGTTTACTAACATGCCCTATCAGTCAACTGTCTCTTTCAAAATTTATAACCTGCCCTTCACCATGTCATTGGAAAGATTTTGCAGTGTTGTAGGTGTAAGCATGACAGGGACCATGAAGAAGATTCAAGGGCGACCCGCTGATTTGCTAGAGCTTTACCAAGGGCTGACCAATGATGATGACCGTGTGGCTCAGCGTGGAAAGATAAGAAACATCCAACTCCCTGCCCTTAGATACTTTGCATATTGTCTTGCTACTAGCGTTCTTGGTAGGGAGAATACGAGTAATATCTCCAATTATCATTTAGCCTTCCTTGCTGCTGCGCTTAACAATGACACTCGGTACAACCTTGGCCCGCTTATTGCTCGCCGCCTAACTGCTAGGGGGCCTATCTATGGGGGCATCATTGCCTCACGTATGGTCAATGCATTAGGGATTTCATTTGACCCCAATGATACTATATTATCACCACAAAGGCTTGACCTTGTTGCTATGAAAACTCATCATTTTGTCACTACTGATTCTAATTTGGATTGTCTAGTATATAGGATGATGTTTACTAACGGGGATGAGAGGGAGATCCCTTTGACGCAGTCTACTTTGTTTAGTGTTCACAGGAGACCGTGGTCGCGCTCCAAGGAGGAGGTGGACGAGCAGCTCCGCTTGCTGGGTTTCCACGGGAAGCACCAGGAGGATGTGCCCTCCTACATTTACTCCGCACACTACGGAGGGACGTACTAGAGCTTGCACCAGGACGAGGGTACCTCCTCGTCGTACCACGGAGACACTTCATCTTGGCCAGCCTGGGATTGATACCCACTTAGGCCAAAAGCCTAAGCTTGGGGGGAGGTACGCTGACATCACACTCATCTCCATCTCATTGCGCGTCGGTACTTTGTATATTCATGTTTCATTCTCCTTTTAGTTTTCGTTCTTTCTTTGCTTTTGCTTTCTAAAACACAAAAAAGACCAAAAATATTTCTGTTGTTTCTCTTTGGTTTGCTTCTTTTTCTCTTTGCCTTGGTTTGTTTTTCCCTTTTTGCTTTGTTTGAACTATTCAAAAACCCAAAAAGATTTTGCTTTGCTTGTTCTTCCTTTTTGGTTCTTCTTTTAAAAATCGAAAACACCAAAAATATTTGTTGTTCTTCTTTGGTTTTGTGAGTTTGTTGCAGGGTTCAGCAGTCCTCGGTGGGATTTGGTTTCATATTATTATTCAAGCCAAACAAGTAAAGGGCAATAATGAGGATTAATGACAACTTGAGGTGTGGTAAGAGGCTGGTAACGAACTCTACTTATTTTCATTTTTGTACATATACTCATCATTGTGGGCATGCTTAGTCTGTTCGTGTAGGGTGTATGTTATTTATGGATGCTTAGTAGTTCTTGCTTTCATATGATTAGTTCCAGCTTGCTAATAGTTTGTAGCATGTCTTATGAATGTTTGCTTGCATTACTTTATTCATAACTTGGTATGACACCGTGGTATTCTCCTCTGAATGTTTTATTTGAATTGACTTGGCACATGCTCACGCATGCATATGACTGAAATAATCAGTTAAGCCTCGATGAATTATTTTTCCTTGAGGGTCTTGAATCACTTTCATGCCATGATTAGTCTTGTTTTGTTGCTAGCATGATTATGACAGCTATTTCTCCCTCGTTTGTCGCTCCCTTACTATTACTGGCCTTCACTTTCACTGAGTATTTTACTCATGTTTCCAACTCCCTAAAACCAAATATTGCCAAAGTGTCCATCATACCTACCTATTAGCATCATTTGTTATCTCCGTGCATATTCAATATGCCTTGTTTTCTTCCGAATAAAATGTTTGCTTGTTATGAGAAAGTTAGTTAGTAAAGCTCTCACAAACTTGGTGGCACACTTTATTTTCTTGCACATAATAAACCTAAACCATTGCGTCCTTCTTTGTTGCGTATATGCTTGCGCTTTATAAGTTGAAGTTAGCAGAACCATGTATCATGGGGAACGCTTTCAGCATTGTACTGGTACTTAGTACCTCGTTGATATCATGTTCTTTTGCCTATGGATCCCGGTGGTGTGAAATAAAAGTGGAACTTGTAAGATCATGGAGTTTGTATATGTGTTAGGGAAATGCCTAGGCCGCTAGCCTAAGCCATGCCTAATCATGGTGGAAACTTGCAGCATAACAATAATGAGCATTCTATGAAGCATCCTTAATAAAAATCTATGCACATAGTAAATAAAAAGATCGCTGAGATGCTCATTGTGTACTTGCCTTGTCATTTTGATTATGGGATAGCTCATGTATCATTTGCAAGGGGTACCCCATTGGTGGTTCTCTATGATACATATGTATTTACAATGACAAGAGCTTACTTGTGACTGAAGTTGAGTAGCATGAGGTCCGATACTCATAAGTAAGGGGCATCAGACTTTAGCTTATAACTTGTCAAGCATATCCTCTTAGTTATGTCACTTTAACCTTAATCACCTTCAAGATGCTTATGATAGGGGCAATGAGAGCTCAAAGCTAACAAGTACCATACTTTCAGCATTTGGAAGCCTTTCAAACTTTTCAAAACCTTTTTCGTTTTCCTTGTTGAGTCTCCACATATTCTATGAGCACCTTCTTGAGAGCATAGTTGTCATTTTTAGTGTAATGTGCTTGTCTCAAAACTTGATTATTTGTGTTATGACTTTGATGCTTGTATCTTTGATATCTTTACTTCTAGTCTTCACTTGAACTTCAGAGGTGCCTTGTCATTCAAAATCAAAGGCAAGCGAGATACCACTCTTTCATACTTTTTTATGAGCATTGTAATGTTCCTTATGTTTATGTCTCATGTTACTTATTATTTTGAGTTGGAATCTCTTCATAGCTTGCAATGCCTATTAAGTAAACTTAGTTGCATACTCTTTGATATGAATTGTCTAAGTAGTTGATCACATGCTGAGAATGTATACATCATATGAAGCAAATGTGTTCGTGAAAGTTCTTTTATCGCACTGAATTGCTTGAGGACAAGCAATAAGCTAAGCTTGGGGGGAGTTGATACGTCCAAAATGTATCTACTTTCCCGAACACTTTTGCTATTGTTTCTCCTCTAAACTTGTGTGATTTGAATACAACTAACACGGACTAACGCTGTTTTTAGCAGAATTGCCTTGGTGTCTACTTTTTGTGTAGAAAATCAACTATCAGGAAAAATCCCGGAAAATATGCCAAAAATCCTATTTCACCAGAAGACTCCTGGAGCCAGAATACGAGACGGAGGGGGGCTAGGCCCAGGCCACACCACCTGGCCACGCGGGCTAGCCCAGGCCGCGCCAGGGGGTGGTCTGGCCGCCCTAGACACCCCCTCGGTCTCCCTCTTCGCCTATAAGAAGCCTTCTGACCTTAAAACTTCGGGGGGGTCGACGTTTTTCCGGAAGGAGTTCCGCTCCACCGCCACCACCAGATTCCATGAAACAGCACCAGAAACTCCGTTCTAGCACCCTGCTGGGACGGGAAATTGGAGGAGATCATCGCCATCATCATCATCATCGCTTCTCCATCGACCATCCATCTTTCCCCCATCTATGAGTGAGTAATCCCCCGCTATAGGCTATGGGGATGGTAGGAATTGGATGAGATCGTTCATGTAATGGCATCAGATTCTTAGGGCATGGTGCCTAGTATCTTTTATTAGTGCTTTATGACTTTGTTGTGACTTGTTGTGCTTAATGCTTGTCACTAGGGCTCGAGTGCCATGATTTCAGATCTGAACATGTTATTGATTCATTATGATAGTATTGTTTTTGGTCTTATCTACAAGTTGTATACACACGTTGTTGTCCAGAACCAATGGCCCCGAAGTGACAGAAATCGGGATAACCGGAAGGGAATGGCTTTGATGTGAGGATCACATGTGTTCACGGAGTGTTAATGCTTTGCTCTGGTGCTCTATTAAAAGGAGCACCTTAATTGCTAGTAGTTCCCTAGAGTCCCCGCTACAAACGAGCTGGCAGGACAAAAGATGTTGTGTAAGTTCTCATTGCGAGCACGTATGACTATATATGGAACACATGCCTAGGATTGTCTAGTACTTGGATGCTTTATCTTATTTATCTGCAATTGCCCTATGTTCTGATTGCTATGTGAATTGTCATGTCCATGCAACGCCCGTCCATCCATCCCTATGCCTACCGCACTCGAATCCCACTGTTTACTGCTTTTGTTACTGCTGTCTTTTCTTTACTACTGATGTTACTTTACTATTCCTACTACAAAACTGTTGCTACTGATAAACTGATGTGAGCAAGATTGTTTCTAGGTGCAGCTGAATTGACAACTCAGTTGTTAAGGCTTATAAATATTCTTTGGCTCCCCTTGTGTCGAATCAATAAATTGGATTTCACTCCCCTCGAAAATACTGCAATACACCCCCTATACCTGTGGGTCATCATATGCTCGGTGCCGCTGCCGTATGCTAGTCCCGTGAACAATGTGGTATTCTTGCTGCCCCTGGTGCTGAGCTGTAGCACCCCGCTAAAACCACTACTAGAAAATCGCTATGTTTTTGTGTTGCGCATCATCATGACCACATGCTCATGTCATCATGCCACATTGCATTGAGCATCATCATCATGCATATGTTTGTCTAAGACTATTTTGCAAAAGCCTATTTTTGTTTTCCAGATATCCCCCTCTTTTATTTCAAATCAAAACCCCAGTCTCTTCCGGATATTTTGTTTTGTCTAAAAATATTTTACAAAAGACTTCTAAAACAAAACTAATAAATAAAACCATTTTTTATATAAAGCTAGGGGAGGTAGACAACCGGCTAGGCCCAAAGGCCCAACCGAAGTCCACCTACTAACCCAGCAGTCAAACCCTAGACAGAAACCATCCAACCCTCACCTACGCCGCTGCCACACACACCACCCCGCCGCCACCATCCCAGACGCGCATCCCCGCTCCCGATCAACACCTGCCGCCACCAACCCCGCTCTTCATCGCGTTTCCCTGCACGCAAACCCCACCTCGACGCGCTGGCCCCACCCCACCGACACCTAACCGTGTGCCTGGCCCCGCGATCCCCAACCCGCACGGATCACTTGCTCCCTCCTTGAACTTCTATGTTCACTCGAGCCACCCTAGCGCCTCGCGCTTCCCTCTCTCTCCGCGTCGCTCTCCTCCTCCTCGCCTTCCCTCGCCACCTGCAACCCCGCGGCTGCTGCCTGTCCTCCCCACGAGCTCCACTGAGCCCGTTCCTCTATCAGCCGCTGTCATCAGGAGCCGCCGCCACCTCCTTGTCTCGTCCTCGCTCCCGCATCCCTAGGCAGAGCCGCCGCCAGGGCTACGCCCTCACCCCTCTGCCCCGTGTCAGCGAGCCCGGCCCGCCTTCTCCGTGTCGACCTCACCAGTGACTCCCAGCTCGCGAGCTCCTCCGGCCTTCGTCCCCGTGTCCCCGAGCCCAGGATCTCGTCGTTGGCGCCTCTGGCCGGCAGTCACCACGAACCGCCCCGAGCGCTGTGCGCCGTCGTCCTGCTCGTGCTGCACCACCTCGACCTTGCCTCCTGGATGCACGCGACCTCCGGCCGCCCTTCCTCGCCCTTCTACCCGCGACGCCCTGCAAGTCATGCCGTCGAGTGTTCCAGTCAATGCTCCACCAAGCGTTTGCCTTTAGAGGCAGCATGAACTATGGGTGTTCGATGGTATGCCCGCATGGGACAAGGCCCCATGCAATGCTCCCTGATGCCGCGCACATGTTCGTGATATCCGATGAGGCCACGCAGAAGTACTGCTTGGCATAATGCTTTGCCTGGCCAAGATCAACTAAGTGACATTAGTGTGATGCCCCTCGAAGGCCAAGTTCTATGCCGATGAATGGAGATAAACCAAAATACATGGCAAGGAAGTCACTCGAAGACCATCGGTACCTGATCCATTCAAGTTTGCCATCAAGGACAAGATCGCCCACACGGACCCGAAGACCCTCAACAACACCTCCTTTCCGGAGTCCGAAGATCGAGACCAAACCCCGGTGCTATCTTCGTCCTCTCTGACCTGAAGACCGAACCCCGTCGAACCCTCGGAGACCAAGACCATCGGTGATGAACCCCATGTGATTCCCTTTCCGAGACACCTATTTTTATAATATGACATTATCACCTATTGCATATTAAATTGTTCATGTTTGCACACATATCATGCGGTTTGGGGGCTTTTAGTTGATTCACCTCATAATTAAATATGGATACTATATGCGGGCTTTTCTAGTCTTATATTGGCCCCATTTAAATTTGTGTAGTGAACCAATGCCATGCTTTGCCTTGTTAATTCAACATTTATATCTCATTAATTGTCGGGACCCCGGTTCCGCTTAATATTGTCTAGTTGCATCGCATATTTACCATGTCATGCACCATTTCATAAACATGCTCGATCTTCTATCGTAGTATTAAATAGTGCATCCGTTGTTTCTTCTAGTTATTTGCTTCTTCGCGGATTAGGTCATTGAGTGGATGCGAGTATCGACAAGTTCTTCGGATATGTATCTTTGTCTATGTTTCCCAGGCGAGCAATCTCCCCCTTTCTACCTATTTTGCATTTATAGTCTTTATTTCCTCCTGTTGATCTATTGCTATCCGTGTCACGATGCTTTAGTGTTCCGTACCAGATATATTCCATGCAGCCTTTTATATTGCCTTGGACGCCTCCTATTACCTGTTGTTTGGTAGATAGGTGGTCTTGCGAGTCGTAGTAGCTTGCTCAGGTGCGATCCCGTGTCGTGAAGTACCACACAGTTGTTGGAATGTTGTCATATGCTTTACGGTGGAGAGGATCATGACTTTAAATACAACTATTAAATTGCTGGGATAACTAATGAAAGAGGCACCGGTGGGCAATATATGCTATTTGGTTTTTCATGTCCACTTGTGTCTCGTAGGCCCCGAGTACTTGATACCTGTTCCTTGACTATTCGCACTATCCACATACGGGAGACTCTATGAATCCCCCTTAGCCAGAGCTTGATTCATTTCTTATTTCTTGGGGCCACAAACTAGTTTGGGGCTTTATTACTATCCTGTACTTATGCCATGCTTTACTACTTTATTTAAGATTGTGCGTGGAGGACCTATACTGTTTTGGATCGTGCCACGTTTTCGCGGTATCGATAATCCCAGTCACAATTTCGGGTTCCCAGTCGTTTATAGCGGTCGTCACAAACCTTGGGTCCGTTCCGGAGCCGGCCAACTTCGTTGCGAGTAGCTTAGTGGGGTGGCCCACTGAAATCTTTTATGAATCCTATGATTGCTTTGTCGTGAAAGCCTCGTTGGGCTTTGATTTGGTTTTTTCGAGGTTGATCGTGTGTGTGTTGCTATTTGTGCACCCCTATAGGGTAAATCTTTCTAAAAGCCGTGTCCACGGTTATGGACGACTTGGAGCACAGTATCTCGATCATAGACAAACGTAACTAAAGTAGTGCTATAAATTTGACTTAATATGTGACTAGTAATCAGCTTCACTACAATGGAATGGATAATAAAAGTGCCCACAACTGGTGGAACTGGGGTGTATCGTGTCATGTTATACCTGCCTAGTAAGTATCGCAACTCCAATGGAATGAAATAAAAGTGCCAACAACTGCTGGGTTTGGGATGTCACATGCTAATTGTATCTGACTAGTAAGTACTGCAACTACAACTGAATGGTTAACTAAAACTTCCCACTACTTATGCTATCAGGATGACTCATGCTATATATATCTGAGTAGTAAGTGCTGCAACTAGTCAGGAATGAATAAAACTGCCAACCGTGTGAGTTCCTTGGTTTGACTTCCTCGTTTGGTCTCGAGGGAGAATACCAGGATGGGTATGATTGGTGTTACTATCAGGTTGGATCCGGATAGGTCTTTCTTATCCCTCTCTAATAGCCGATAGTAGTATCGAGTATCTATAGGTTGTTTAGTGTATGCTGCGCTGCCGCTTCAGTCCACCATACCTATGTAGGCGAGAGCCGCCGAATTCTAGCCTCGCCGTGTACTGGCCCCAGTACTGACGCTCCTATTTTTCCTTTGCCCTTTGTCGGCACCCCTTTTGTTTTAGCAGGTTTGAGATCGACGTTGTTAGCAGGGTTACCCTTCCGGCTTGGCCTGGGCAGGGTTATGGACGCCATTGGTTATTCTTCAGGGCTCTTAGCTCAATTTGCTTCTTATCCGTACTCAGATGTTGTATCAATTTCAATGTGATTTGGATTTTTGTACTGTATATCTGTATTCTTGACTCAATGAGTCGTTGCTGTATATATATCTGTTCTGTGGGTTCCATCGTGGACTATTGTGTAATGATATTACTTCGTTTTCCACCCGCACGAAAGTGCCTGGTGGGCGTCCTTCAATCATTTCTATGCGGGTTTGGCAGGAAGCGCTAAAACTTGCATAGGGCCGATTCGAGAGTGTTACAAAGTGGTATCAGAGCTCAGCAGTTGCGATACCCCACTGGTCCAGCCTGTAGGATAACCTAGCTAATGGCCGATGTAGAGTGTCAAAACTATTTTGAAAATCAGTTGGATAGATCTGATTAGGTCTGATTTTACTCCTTACCCCTATGCTATTCTCCTCTTACCTCTGCGTGTTTTGAATCTGCTCTCTTATCTTTTCTTCAAGTCCAGGAATTCTCGTGGTTGGGTTTCCGTCGTACCATCAGGATTTCGCTTCCTCCGTTGGTAACGGTGCTTCTACATCCGGTCTTCATGCTATATGAGGAATCCTTCATCTGTTGGACTTCTCTTTGTTCCTTCTTGTGCCTTCCGGTGTTCTCCAACACGGCGACCTCATCTACATCAGATCCAATGAAACCCTGCATCACTCCTTTATTTCTGAACCTCGCTTGTCGAGATCTTCAGTCTGAATTCCGAGAGTGGTTGCATAATTCTTCTATTCATGTACAGAGTAATGCTTTGAGTGCGGGATGGAGTCGCGACCATACCATTACTCTTATCATTCGCTTTTGTATACTGAATGGTGGATCGATGTAATCTTACTCCTTCCACGGAAGTTAAAGGTGGCCTTATCTGGTGGTACCTCTACCTTCGTCTTTGTTTCTCCGGAGTGTTCACTCGACGAACATGAGCAACGACCCCTTGTTGGTGGTATCCCGATTCCAAGATGGAGTAAGCACCATTGTTAGTGGTGTCATGAATACCTACACGAAGCGAGAAGATTCAGATCGTCAGCCTTCTTTCGGTACCATGAGGTGGATCTCGAGGGCGAGATCCCTTGTTAGTGGTGTCGAATTGTAGCACCCCGCTAAAACCACTACTAGAAAATTTCTATGTTTTTGTGTTACGCATCATCATGACCGCAGACTCATGTCATCATGCCACATTGCATTGAGCATCATCATCATGCATATGTTTGTCTAAGACTATTTTGCAAAAGCCTATTTTCGTTTTCCAGATATCCCCCACTTTTATTTCAAATCAAAACCCAGTCTCTTCCGGATATTTTGTTTTGTCTAAAAATATTTTACAAAAGACTTCTAAAACAAAACTAATAAAAAACCTTTTTTTTATATAAAGCTAGGAGAGGCAGACAACTAGCTAGGCCCAAAGGCCCAACCGAAGTCCACCTACTACCCCAGCAGTCAAACCCTAGACAGAAACCATCCAACCCTCACCAACCCCGCTGCGACACACACCACCCCGCCGCCACCATCCCAGACGCGCATCCCTGCTCCCGATCAACACCTGCCGCCACCAACCCCGTTCTTCATCGTGTTTCCCTGCATGCAAACCCCACCCCGACGTGCTGGCCCCACCCCACCGACACCTAACCGTGTGCCTGGCCCTGCGATCCCCAACCCGCACGGATCGCTCGCTCCCTCCTCGAACCTCTCTGTTCGCTCGAGCCACCCCAGCGCCTCGCGCTTCCCTCTCTCTCTGTGTCGCTCTCCTCCTCCTCGCCTTCCCTCGCCACCTGCAACCCCGCGGCTACTGCCTGTCCTCCCCACGAGCTCCACCGAGCCTATTCCTCTGTGAGCCACTGTCATCAGGAGCCGCCGCCACCTCCTTGTCTCGTCCTCGCTCCCGCATCCCTAGGCAAAGCCGCCGCCAGGGCTACGCCCTCACCCCTCTGCCCCTAGTCAGCGAGCCCGGCCCGCCTTCTCCGTGTCGACCTCACCAGCGACTCCTAGCTCGCGATCTCCTCCGGCCTTCGTCCCCGTGTCCCCGAGCCCAGGATCTCGCCGCTGGCGCCTCCGGCCGGCAGTCACCACGAACCGCCCCGAGCGATGTGCGTCGTCGTCCTGCTCGTGCTGCACCACCTCGACCTCGCCTCCTGGATGCACGCGACCTCCGGTCGCCCTTCCTCGCCCTTCTGCCCGCGACGCCCTGCATGTCATGCCGCCGAGTGTTCCAGTCAATGCTCCACCAAGCGTTTTCCTTCAGTGGCAGCATGAACTATGGGTGTTCAATGGTATGCCCGCATGGGACAATGCCCCTTGCAATGCTCCCTGCTGCCGCGCACATGTTCGTGCTATCCGATGAGGCCACGCAGAAGTACTGCTTGGCATAATGCTTTGCCTGGCCAAGATCAACTAAGTGACATTAGTGTGATGCCCCTCGAAGGCCAAGTTCTATGCCGATGAATGGAGATGAACCAAAATACATGGCAAGGAAGTCACTCGAAGACCATCGGTACCTGATCCATTCAAGTTCTCCATCGATGACAAGATCGCCCACACAGACCCGAAGACCCTCAACAACACCTCCTTCCCAGAGTCCGAAGATCCAGACCAAACCCCGGTGCTATCTTCGTCCTCTCTGACCTGAAGACCGAACCTCGTCGAACCCTCGGAGACCAAGACCATCGGTGATGAACCCCATGTGATTCCCTTTCCGAGACCCCTATTTTTATAATATGACATTATCACCTGTTGCATATTAAATTCTTCATGTTTGCACACATATCATGCGGTTTGGGGGCTTTTAGCCGATTCACCTCATAATTAAATATGGAGACTATATGCGGGCTTTTCTAGTCTTATATTGGCCCCATTTAAATTTGTGTAGTGAACCGATGCCATGCTTTGCCTTGTTAATTCAACATTTAAATTGCGGGTATCTAAACAATATGAACTATCTCATTAATTGCCGGGACCCCGGTTCCGCTTAATATTGTCTAGTGGGATCGCATATTTACCATGTCATGCACCATTTCATAAACATGCTCGATCTTCTATCGTAGTATTAAATAGTGCATCCGGTTTTTCTTCTAGTGATTTGCTTCTTCGCGGATTAGGTCGTTGAGTGGATGCGAACGACAAGTTCTTCGGATATGTATCTTCATCTATGTTTCCCAGGCGAGCAATCTCCCCCTTTCTACCTATTTTGCATTTATAGTCTTTATTTCCTCCTGTTGATCTATTGCTATCCGTGTCGCGATGCTTTAGTGTTCCGTACCAGATATATTCCGTGCAGCCTTTAATATTGCCTTGGACGCCTCCTATTACCTGTTGTTTGGTAGATAGGTGGTCTTGCGAGTCGTAGTCGCTTGCTCAGGTGCGATCCCGTGTCGTGAAGTACCACACAGTTGTTGGAATGTTGTCATATGCTTTACGGTGGAGAGGATCATGACTTTAAATACAACTATTAAATTGCTAGGATAACTAATGAAAGAGGCACCGGTGGGCAATATATGCTATTTGGTTTTTCATGTCCACTTGTGTCCCGTAGGCCCCGAGTACTTGATAACTGTTCCTTGAATATTCGCACTATCCACATACGGGAGACTCTATGAATCCCCCTTAGCCAGAGCTTGATTCATTTCTTATTTCTTGGGGCCACAAACTAGTTTGGGGCTTTATTAATATCATGTACTTATGCCATGCTTTACTACTTTATTTAAGATTGTGCGTGGAGCACCTGTACTGTTTTGGATCGTGTCATGTTTTCACGGTATCGACAAGCCCAGTCACACTTTCGGGTTCCCAGTCGTTTACAACCGTCGTCACAAACCCTGGGTCCATTCCGGAGCCGGCCAACTTCGTTGCGGGAAGCTTAGTGGGGTGGCCCCCCTGAAATCTTTCATGAATCCTATGATTGCTTTGTCGTGAAAGCCTCGTTGGGCTTTGATTTGGTTTTTCCGAGGTTGATCGTGTGTGTGTTGCTATTTGTGCACCCCTGCAGGGTAAATCTTTCTAAAAGCCGTGTTCACGGTTATGGACGACTTGGAGCACAGTATCTTGATCATAGACAAGCATAACTAAAGTAGTGCTATAAATTTGACTTAATCTGTGACTAGTAATCAGCTTCACTACAATGGAATGGATAATAAAAGTGCCAACAACTGGTGGAACTGGGGTGTATCGTGTCATGTTATACCTGCCTAGTAAGTATCACAACTCCAATGGAATGAAATAAAAGTGCCAACAACTGCTGGGTTTGGGATGTCACATGCTAATTGTATCTGACTAGTAAGTACTGCAACTACAACTGAATGGTTAACTAAAACTGCCCACTACTTATGCTATCAAGATGACTCATGCTATATATATCTGACTAGTAAGTGCTGCAACTATGATGGAATGAATAAAACTGCCAACCGTGTGAGTTCCTCGGTTTGACTTCCTTGTTTGGTCTCGAGGTAGAATACCATGATGGGTATGATTGGTGTTACTATCATGTTGGATCTGGATAGGTCTTTCTTATCCCTCTCTAATAGCCGATAGTAGTATCGAGTCTCTATAGGTTGTTTAGTGTATGATGCGCTGCCGCTTCAGTCCACCATACCTATGTAGGCGAGAGCCGCCGAATTCTAGCCTCGTGTCTTGGCATCGATCGACGCCTCTTTTTCCTTTGCCCTTTGTCGGCACCCCTTTTGTTTTAGCAGGTTTGAGATCGACGTCGTTAGCAGGGTTACCCTTCCGGCTTGGCCTGGGCAGGGTTATGGACGTCATTGGTTATTCTTCAGGGCTCTTAGCTCAATTTGCTTATTATCCGTACTCGGATGTTGTATCGATTTCAATGTGATTTGGATCTTTGTACTGTATATCTGTATTCTTGACTCAGTTAGTCGTTGCTGTATATATATATCTGTTCTATGGGTTCCATCGTGGACTATTGTGTAATGATATTACTTCGTTTTCCACCCGCACGAAAGTGCTTGGTGGGTATCCTTGAATCGTTTTGATGCGGGTTTGGCGGGAAGCGCAAAAACTTGCATAGGGCCGATTCGAGGGTGTTACATGAGCCAATCACATATAATACGGAGGATCTACTGGCGAACCTCACTGCTCGTCTTAAGGTAGTGAAGAACCATGGCGCGGATATTATCTCGGCAGCAACACGAATGTTTGGCTCCCTCTGGCCCAATGAATCCATTCCCAAGAAAGGCTCGGCTTTAATAGCCAAATTAATGGAGTGCAATACGCAGTTGCATCTGTGGTGTGAATATGCCGCACGGGCTGGGGCGACATTGCCTTGCAATTTGTCCTTTCGTGGTACGAAGGAATTGATCTGGGGTTGCTCACTCGCATGCGCACCGGCTCTAAGTGGTGCGAGAATCCGGATTGGATCGCGCGCCGCAAAGCCTGTGCCAACAAGCTCATCCATTACTCCTTCTGCCACGCTTGGAATGAAGGGCCGAGTTATCTCGATGTTGTTGATGAAGAAGCTGTTTCTGAAGGTGAAGAGGAAGGAAGTGAAAGTGAGGGCTCCGAGCTTGCCGACGAGGCTGAAGACCCAGAGGATGGAGAGGTTAACCCTGAGGATGAAGTCGAGGTTAGCGCCCCTCCTCCACACTCCGAAGTACCTCCTTCATCGACGGATGATTCGTCTGCTGCTCCTGCTCCTTAGAAAACACTCATCAAATTTATCAGATCCTCGGAATGTCGGGCGTAAATGTATCGAAATAATTTAGTTTTATTGCTGGATTATCGTGGGCGAAGTCCCCGAGTTTCGCTTTGTTGTTCCCCCAATTTTTGACTCGGCTTGCGTCTACCTTGATTCGGTTTTTCGACTTACGAGTCCGAGGTTCAAAAAATTGATTGAACAATACTTGAAACTTTGAGATTAGCTCAAAATGATCCGGCGTTTTAGTGATCAAAACAAACTAAGGGTTAGTCAAAAAACTAATGTCGGCCCGCTTAAGTTATTTTCCTTAGTCGTTTTTCATGTGCCTTGCCATTCCAAACTTGTTCTCTTGCTTGCCATGAAGCCAATTCTTGTTGGACAGTAGCAAAGTCGAAGAGTTAGGTTTTTGGTGCTCACACATTACTAATCCGACTAAGATATAAGTGACTTAACCCTGCCGACATAAAAATACAAAGACGAGAGACAATTATTATAGCAGTCTCCGAGTCTCTGCTCGGGGTGGCAAAGTTTTTATTGATAACCTCATTGCCGACATACATACCAACATACGAGTAGTTCGGATACATTCACCTCTTAGTTAGGTGTAGAAAGGACGAAGTAGTGCTACGTTCCACGGTCGTTTGGACTCCTCTCTGGACCTGTCCGCCTTGTTCTTTTGCTAGGGTTGTGCATCAATAAGATAGTAGGAATCATTGTGCAAAGCTTTGCTTACAATGAAAGGTCCTTCCCATGGAGGGGATAGCTTATGCATGTCAGCAGTGCACTGTATTTGTTGGAGTACCAGATCACCTTCCCGGAAGACTCAGGGGGTTTACTTTCCAGCTATGACAACGTCAGAGATTTTGCTGATATATGGCGGATCTGGACAAGGCCAGTTCTCTCGCTTCTTCTAGCAGATCAACATCACTTTGCCGGGCTTCATGCACTTCGGCTTCTGTGTATTGGGTGACTCTTGGCGAATCATGCTCTATGTCGGCTGGTAATACAGCTTCTGTCCCATATACCAGAAAGCATGGCGTATAGCCTGTTGATCGATTTGGAGTTGTTCTTAAGCTCCACAGTACTGCTGGTAGTTCTTCTATCCAGCACCCCGTTGATCTTTGCAGCGGCTCTATGAGCCGGGGTTTTATCCCGGACAATACCAGTCTGTTGGATCTTTCCACTTGCCCATTCGATGCGGGGTGGGCGACTGAGGCAACATCTAACTGGATCTTCTTTTCTTGGCAAAATCTCGCAAATGCTCCTTCAGCAAAATTTGTTCCATTATCAGTTATGATGCTATGGGGATAGCCATATCTTAGGATTATATCCTTGAGGAATCTTACTGCTGTTGCCCCATCACATTTCCAAATCGGTTTCACCTCAATCCATTTGCTGAATTTGTCAACCATGACCAGGATATGGGTCATCCCTCCTTTGGCTGGCTTAAATGGCCCTACCATATCTAGGCACCATACAACAAATGGCCAAGTAATGGGTATAGTTTTCAGCTCCGACATTGGTAGATGAGTTTTTGTGGCGTATCTGTGACAGCCATTGCATTTTCTCACCAAATCCTCTGCTTGCTCCAAAGCACTGGGCCAATAAAATCCATGCCAGAAAGCTTTTGCCACTAATGCCCTTGAGGAGGCATGGTGACCACATTCCCCTTGGTGAATATCCCGGAGTATGTCAAGTCCTTCGTCCGGATCAACACACCGTTGTAGTATTGTTGTCACACTTCTTTTGTATAGTTTAGCGTTGATACTCGTATATAGGCCTTTGCCATTCTCTGGATCTGTCTTGAGCTTATTTCGTCATCCGGCAAGATTCCCTCTTTCAGGAAATCAAAAATTGGCTTGGCCCAAGTTGGTACAGTCCGGACGGGAAATGATTCCTCATCAATTTCCATCGTATCCACCGACATAACTCCCACCGTATCAGGCTGATCAGTCCTCGGGTTCGCTGAGGCAGTCCCCGGGCTTGCTGAAGCAGACCCCGGGTTTGCTAAGGTGCTTCGCCACTCTATCTCCATAGGTGCAGCTCCTGATCCAGAGAGTGCCGGGATATAAATTGAATTTGATTCGGGTGACGGCGCGATAGATGGTTTTCTCAAGTGCTCCAAAGCAACATTTGGCGGGATTGGCTGCCGGGACGAGCCTAACTTGGACAACATATCTGCGGCCTCATTTTCAATCCGGGGTATGTGATGGAACTCACACCCCTCGAAAAACCCACTTCTCTTTTGAACATGGAACCTGTACAGGGCCATGTTAGCATCCAAGGCATCCCAATTTCCAGACACTTGTTGTACCACCAAATCAGAACCTCCAAAGCATTGTATCCGACGTATCCCTACTTCTTTCTCCACTTTGAGTCCATGCACCAACGCTTCGTACTCTGCCATATTATTCGAGGCACTAAAATGGATTTGAAGGACATATTTCAGTTGATCCTTTTTGGGTGAGGTAAGCACTACCCCAGCGCCTAACCCATCTTTCAGTTTCGATCCATCGAAGTGCATTTGCCAATAATTGGAGTTTTACAGGGGTGGCTCATACTACATTTCAGCCCAGTCCACAAAGAAATCCGCCATGGCTTGTGACTTGATAGCATCCCTTCTGTCAAATTGTGGTGCATAGGGAGCTAGCTCGATTGCCCACTTTGCTATCCGTTCACTTGCATATTTGTTACTCATAATTTCCGAAATGGGTGCCTGACATATCACCTTGATGGGGTGTTCCTCAAAATAGTGCTTGAGTTTCTTGGCTAACATATATACACCGTACGCCATCTTCTGAAAGTGATGGTAATTCTGTTTCGAGGCTAATAATACCTCGCTCAGATAATATACCGGCCTTTGCACCGACTTTTCTTCCTCTTCACGCTCCACTACGATTACTGCACTTACGACTCGGTTGGTCGTGGCTACGTAGAGCAATATTGGTTCCTTGGGTAGTGGTGCTGCTAAGATTGGCACAGTAGATAACATCTTTTTCAACTCTCGAAATGCAAGATCCGCATGTGGCGTCCATGTGAATTTGTCTACCTTTTTCATTAGTTGGTTGAGGGGCATGGCCTTCTCTCCTAAACGACACACGAACTGACTTAACGATGCCAGGCAACCAGTGAACTTCTGCACATCGTTAAGGTATTTAGGCAATTCCATTCTCTCTATGGCCTGGATTTTCATCGGGTTAGCTTCAATGCCACGACTAGTACCAAAAAACCGAGTAACTTTCCGGCGGGCACACCAAAGGTGCATTTCTCCGGGTTCAGCTTCATTCAGAACCTTCTCAAGTTCACGAACGTCTGCCATATACGTAAACTTGCACGTTCCGACCTATCTGATCATGCAAGCATTTTTGCATGCATCGTTGGTACGTTGCTCCAGCATTACGTAATCCAAACGGCATAGTGCGATAGCAATAAGCCCCGTACGGGGTAATAAATGTAGTCTTTATTTGATCATCCGGATTCAGGGGTATCTGGTGGAAACTAGAATACGCATCAATGAATGACAGTAGCTCACATCCGGCCGTTGAGTCTATGACTTGATCTATCCTAGGTAGCGGAAATGGAACTTTGGGACACGCCTTATTCATGTTCGTGTAATCAATGCACATGCGCCATACCACAGCCACGTTCGGATCATCTTTCGTTTTCTCCACAAGCACCGGATTAGAGAGCCAATCTGGATAGAGTACTTCCATGATAAATCCAGCCGCCAGGAGCCTAGCTATTTCATCTCCAATGACTTTCCTTCTGTCTTTGGCGAAACGCCGGAGAGGTTGCTTTACTGGCTTAGCTCCAGGTCTTATGTTTAATGAGTGCTCAACCAACTCCCTTGGTACACCTTGCAGATCCTGAGTAGACCAAGCAAAGATATCCCGATTCTCACGGAGGAAGTTGACAAGCTCGCTTTCCTATTTGCTGCTTAACCCGGCACCAATGGTTACGGTGCGCTCTGGGAACTGATCATCAATTGGCACTTTCTTTGTGTCCTTGGTTGCTTAGAACGATACAATCCCGTGTGGGTTGGTCAGAGCCGGCATATGTTGTTGCACGGATTGAGCTAGCGCAGCCACTTCTAGTATCTTCCTTTTTTCTTGATATATCACGAGTGACTCGGCTAAGTTAGATCCGGCTAAGGCGCACTCGACTGAACGCCGGAATTCCCCTAATACAGTTATCACGCCCCTTGGCCCAGGCAACTTCATATTAAGGTAACTAATGTGGGTGGTTGCCATGAACTTGTTCAATGCTGGCCTGCCGAGTAACGCGTGATAAGCGCTCTCCAGATTCACCACTTCGAATTCCAAGTTTCTAGTCCGGCAGTTGTCTCTCGTGCCGAATAACATGTCAACCCGGACTTTACCAATTGGCTCATAGGAAATACCTGGTACAATGCCATGAAAGGTGGTCCTTGTTGCTTGCAACATGTTCTCTATTACTCCCAACTTGTGCACGGTATCCTTGTACATAATGTTGATACTACTACCATTGTCAATCAGTACCTTGGAAAACCTCACATTGAGATTCAGTCCGATGAATCTCGGATCCAGGACCAGAGCATAGGTTCCCGGGCTTGGCATGATATTTGAGTGATTCTTGATACTCCATGTAATCTCTTGATCTGCCTAGGGCATATATCTCACTACTGCCGGCATTTATGTGTTCACCTCCCTATGCCGGCGTGATACATTGCAAATGTATCTATAATTTTTGATGCTCCATGCTTGGTTTTATCCACTTTCTTGTGTTTTGTCCACACTTTGGAGTACTTTTCATATGATTTCTTGGACTAACCTATTAACAAGAGCCACAAGTGCCTTGCCTGTTTTCTGCTGTTTTTGGTTCTAGGAAAGTCGAAAATGAATATTCTCGAATTGACGGACAAAAGCCAAAGTGCCTATTTTTCCGAAGACTCAGGAGCAGAATATGAGATGAGAGGAGGCAGGCTGGCCACCTCCCCAGCCGGGCTGGGCCTGGCCGCGCCAGGGCATGGTGTGGTGGCCCCAGGCACCCCCTCGGTCTCCCTCTTCACCTATAAGAAGCCTTCTGACCTTAAAACTTCGGGGGGGTCGACGTTTTTCCGGAAGGAGTTCCGCTCCACCGCCACCACCAGATTCCATGAAACAGCACCAGAAACTCCGTTCTAGCACCCTGCTGGGACGGGAAATTGGAGGAGATCATCGCCATCATCATCATCATCGCTTCTCCATCGACCATCCATCTTTCCCCCATCTATGAGTGAGTAATCCCCCGCTATAGGCTATGGGGATGGTAGGAATTGGATGAGATCGTTCATGTAATGGCATCAGATTATTAGGGCATGGTGCCTAGTATCTTTTATTAGTGCTTTATGACTTTGTTGTGACTTGTTGTGCTTAATGCTTGTCACTAGGGCTCGAGTGCCATGATTTCAGATCTGAACATGTTATTGATTCATTATGATAGTATTGTTTTTGGTCTTATCTACAAGTTGTATACACACGTTGTTGTCCAGAACCAATGGCCCCGGCGATGTAAATCGGGATAACCGGAAGGGAATGGCTTTGATGTGAGGATCACATGTGTTCACGGAGTGTTAATGCTTTGCTCTGGTGCTCTATTAAAAGGAGCACCTTAATTGCTAGTAGTTCCCTAGAGTCCCCGCTACAAACGAGCTGGCAGGACAAAAGATGTTGTGTAAGTTCTCATTGCGAGCACGTATGACTATATATGGAACACATGCCTAGGATTGTCTAGTACTTGGATGCTTTATCTTATTTATCTGCAATTGCCCTATGTTCTGATTGCTATGTGAATTGTCATGTCCATGCAACGCCCATCCATCCATCCCTATGCCTACCGCACTCGAATCCCACTGTTTACTGCTTTTGTTACTGCTGTCTTTTCTTTACTACTGATGTTACTTTACTATTCCTACTACAAAACTGTTGCTACTGATAAACTGTTGTGAGCAAGATTGTTTCTAGGTGCATCTGAATTGACAACTCAGTTGTTAAGGCTTATAAATATTCTTTGGCTCCCCTTGTGTCGAATCAATAAATTGGATTTCACTTCCCTCGAAAATATTGCGATACACCCCCTATACTTGTGGGTCATCAAGACTATTTTCTGGCGCCATTGCCAGGGAGCATAGCTTTATTTATCAAGTCCACTTGGAATCACTATTGTTCAAGCTAAGTTTATTTTCTCCTTGTTTGCTTGTTTCTTTATCAAAAATACAAAAAAGAATTAGTTCCTACTCTAGTTGTTATTTTCGTTGGTCTGTTATTGTATTGCTTTGTCATGCTTGTTGTCAATGGTTGGTTTCTTTGAAACTGAATCTTATTGGCAAGGTGGGTTCACGGAAGATGAAAAATATTATTATAAGGAACACCGCTTGTCACAAAAAGGGAAACACTTATGGGGAGAAATTGATAGATTGTATACCATTGCTAGAAACGTGTGCTCTACTTATAATGTTACTTACTACTTTGATAAATCTTGTTGCTGTAGGAGGTACAAACACCTCCCTTTTTAATGTGAGTATAATGATAATGTTACCATATCTTCCTATGTTAAGGGAAATTATGATCTTTATGATGTGGAACAAATTGAGGAATTTATTGCTTGGAAGGGTGCATTTGAACTTGCTAGTTTGCTTGAAAATATTGATGATTCACCTTATAAGTATGAGGTTTATGGTATACTTAAATTTTGCTTTGAGAATTACAAGGAAGAAAACGGCTATATTCTTGAATATACCAATAGATGCTTTCCACAAATGGAAGAGACTAATGCCTTGCAGGATCCTATGGAAGAAGAAATTGATGAACCTAAAATCTCATTAGATGAAAAAGAGAAGGAGAGTGATGAACAAAAGGAGGAAGAATGGATTAGCTACCCATGCTTACCTTCCAATGAGATTAACTCTTTATCCCTTACATTATTTGATTGTCCCCCATGCTTACTAAAGAAGGATGAATGTTGTGTTCCTGAGGATTCTTTTGAAGATGTTTATGATAAAGCTCTAGTGCTTGTAGATCATGAAGAGCATGCTTTTTGTGATAGTTATATGTTGAGTTTATTCATGAGGCTACTGAAAATTATTATGAAAGAGAAAAATATGGTTGTAGAAGTTTTCATGGTATTGAAACACCTCTCTATGTGCTAAAAGTTTTGAAGTTACTCTTGTTTTATCTTCCTATGCCTGTCACTTTGTTCTTTGTGAATTTATTTGCATACATGATTCCTATGCATAGGAAGTGGGTTAGACTTAAATGTGTTTTGAATTTGCTTCTTAATGCTCTCTTTTACTTCAACTCATATTTCTTATGAGAGCATCCTCTCAAACTTTTATGCCTGAAGATGATATTATGTCTATTATTCTTGAGAGACCTTTTCTCAAATACTGCAGGAGCTGTTATTAATTATAAGCAAGGAAAGGTGACCTTCAATGTAAATGACAAGGAACATATTGTCTATTTCCCCAAGAAGGTTGAAAGGACTTATGGCTTGAATTCAATTGAACATGTTGAGGGCATTCAAGTTGGAGAAATGTATTGTCCCATACCAAGCGAAAAATTTGAAACTATTATGATTGGGACCATTGCTATCAAGGTTGAGGTAACAAAAACATTAGTGGAATACAAAGTTTTATCTCATATGAAATTGTTTTGGTAACAAGACCTGATCAACCTTGTTAACAAAAGGATTTCATTGAAGAAAACAATGTTTTCACCTTGATTATCTCCACTTACTTCTATTCTATCCATTTTAGTTTTTGCTTATGCCTAACTTAAAGGCGTTAAAGAAAAGTACTTATTGGGAGATAACCCAAAAGTTTTAAATGAGTCTTGGAAGTTATTACTTCAGTAATAACCGCTCTCTATCCTTTTTATTTGCTTTTTTGTGCCAAGAGTAACCTCTAATGAGAGAGAAGTAATGATTGGGGAAGTTGCTGTCCCGAAACAGATTTTTGTGCTTCACCGTAAAAATTCGTGAGAGAGGTCTGTATGTCGGATTGAGCTGTAATTTTTTGTGCTTCTGCCCCAGGTTTTTATCTAACTTTCTTTAGTTCAACACGTTTTGATTTGAGGAACAGAAGGTCTTCTAAAAAATTTGTCTTTACCTGCTGGTCTGTTTTGACAGATTTCTGCCATTCTCTGCATTTGCTTCTTGTTGGTTCCTTCTTGAGTTCTTTTGGGGAATTGAGATTTTTGAGGGAAGTGCTACAGTAGCTAGTGTTCTAATGGAAGTTTTATTGGTGGTAGAACTTAAACTAAAGACTTATTATCTTGAGTGCACTAATGTTGCTAATAAAGATTGTGTGAAGTTTTGTATGAAGGAAAAATTCCAGGTGTATGGAAGGAATGAGTAATGAGATGAAGGATGGACTAAAGCTCAAGCTTGGGGATGCCACGCGTGTCACCCCAAGAAATATCCAAGAAGTACAAGCATCAAAGCTTGGGGATGCCCAAGGCATCCCCTTCTTCATCAATAAAAATCGCAGGTTTCTTCCAAACGCTTCATTTTTATTGTTTCATGCACAGTTGTGTTGTTCTTGGAGCGTCTTCTTTTTTCGTTTTTGTTTTTGTTTTTCGTTTGCTTTGTTTTCTTAGTTTGCTGAATACATTGGTTGTACCTCCTCTTTCATATATTGGTGTTCAAATAATTTGGTTTGGTTTGGAAAAGAGTAGGAAAGCTCATGCTTAAGTGGTAAAGAGAGCTTGTTTTTGACTATGGCCTATGCTTTGTCATGCCATGCTTGATATTGTTTTGGCTTTATGCTTAGTATTCTTTGTTGTAGCATGACTTGTTATAAACAATTGAGATTGCTTAATGTGCCTTGGATGAATCATGCGTTGTTTTAGCATATTAAAGCATAGTATAGTGGTATTCTCCTTTGATGCTTTATTTGGGTTGACTTGGCACATGTTCACACCATGTTATGACTATCCCAAGTCACCATAAGCCTTTATGATCCTTTAGTTTTCAACTTGTAGTATCACTTTATGCTTTGATTAATGATGTTTTGTCGCTCTGCATGATTATGGCCATTATTTCTCTCTCGTTTGTCGCTCCCTTACTATTGCTAGCCTTCACTTACACTGAGTATGTTTTACTCAAGTTTGCAACTCCCTTAAACCAAATATTGCCAAAGTGTCCACCATACCTACCTATTAGCATCATTTGCTACTTCCGTGCATATTCAATATGCCTTGTTTTCTTCCGAATAAAATGTTTGATTGTTATGAGAAAGTTAGTTAGTAAAGCTCTCACGAACTTGATGGCACACTTTATTTCCTACACTTAATAAACCTGAACCATTGTGAACTCTCCATGAAAGTTATATGCTTGCTAATTATAGGCTGGGGATTAGCAGAACCGTGCTGTCACGGGGAACGCTTTCAACACTTGTAAATATGTACCCAGTTGATACCTTGCTCTTTTGTTTGCGGATGTCATCGGTGTGGAATAAAAGGGGAGCTTGTAAGTCCATGAAGTTATGTATGTGTGTTAGAGAAACGCCTGGGCCGCTGGTCTAATCCATGCTGACATGGTGGAAACCTGCAGCGTAACCATAATGATATCTATGAACCATTCTTCTTATAAAAAAAGAGAGAGATATCTATTGAGAAAAAGAAAAAAAAAGTTTTATGAAAAGAGGAAAGAGAGAAAAAAAGCACCATTTTCCCATGGTAAATAAGAAGATTGCTGATATACTCATTGTCTGCTTGCCTTGTCATTTTGATATGGGGATTCTTCCGTATCATCGGGCAAGGGGTACCCCGTTGGCGGTTCTCAATGATACGCACATACTTACAATGACAAGAACTTACCGGTAACTAAAGTTGAGTAGCATGAGGAGCGGCCCTCGTACTCAAGGGACTTGGGATTTTCAGTTTATAGTCTATCAAGCATATAACTTAGATTGGACCTCACTTTCACCTTAACCACATTAAAGATGCTTATGATAGGGGCAATGAGATCTCAAAGCTAATGAGTACCATACTTTCAGCATTTGGAAGCCTTTCAAACTTCTCAAATCCTGTTCATTTCCTTGTTGAGTCTCCACACATTCTATGAGCACTTTATTGAGAGCATAGTGGCCATTCTTAGTTCTATGTGCATTGTCCCAAGACTTATTGATTGATGCATACCTTGATATTGCTTGTTTTAAACTATTTGTATCTAGTCACTCTTGTAAACTTTGAAGGTGTCCTATGCATTTATGTTTGCTACTCAATGAGGGACAAGCTGAATGCCACTATGCTATGTTTTCTTTATGTGAAACAAACAAACGTCTTGCAAAGCATTGTTATTTATGAATCTTTTGTTTGTGCCTTTTCATGTTGCATCATAGTTTCTTTGTCTTATTGCTAGAACTTTGTCTTCCATGTTATGATTGAAGTACTATGATCCCAGCTTTGAATGTTTTACAAATACTTTGATCAAGTTTATGATGGTGCATGTCACCTCAAAAAATATTCTTTCTTTTTATCACTTACCTACTCGAGGACGAGCAGGAGTTAAGCTTGGGGATGTTGATACATTGCAAATGTATCTATAATTTTTGATGCTCCATGCTTGGTTTTATCCACTTTCTTGTGTTTTGTCCACACTTTGGAGTACTTTTCATATGATTTCTTGGACTAACCTATTAACAAGAGCCACAGTGCCAGCTGCCTGTTTTCTGCTGTTTTTGGTTCCAGGAAAGTCAGAAAATGAATATTCTTGGAATTGGACGGGACAAAAGCCAAAGTGCCTATTTTCCAGAAGACTCTAGGAGCCAGAATACGAGACGGAGGAGGGCCAGGGGCTGGCCACACCCCTCCCAGGCGCGGGCTAGGCCTGGCCGCGCCAGGGCATGGTGTGGTGGACCCAGGCACCCCCTCGGTCTCCCTCTTCGCCTATAAGAAGCCTTCTGACCTAAAAACTTCGGGGGGGTCGACGTTTTTCCAGAAGGAGTTCCGCTCCGCCGCCACCACCAGATTCCACGAAACAGCATGAGAAACTCCGTTCTGGCACCCTGCCAGGACGGGGAATTGGAGGAGATCATCGCCATCATCATCACCATCGCTTCTCCATCGACCATCCATGTTTCCCCCATCTATGAGTGAGTAATCCCCCGCTATAGGCTATGGGGATGGTAGGGATTGGATGAGATCGTTCATGTAATGGCATCATATTGTTAGGGCATGGTGCCTAGTATCTTTTATTAGTGCTTTATGACTTTGTTGCGACTTGTTGTGCTTAATGCTTGTCACTAGGGCCCGAGTGCCATGATTTCAGGTCTGAACATGTTATTGATTCAGTATGATAGTATTGTTTTTGGTCTTATCTGCAAGTTGTATACACACGTTGTTGTCCGGAACCAATGGCCCCGAAGTGACAGAAATCGGGATAACCGGAAGGGAATGGCTTTGATGTGAGGATCACATGTGTTCACGGAGTGTTAATGCTTTGCTCCGGTGCTCTATTAAAAGGAGCACCTTAATTGCCAGTAGTTCCCTAGAGGCCCCGCTACAAACGGGCTGGCAGGACAAAAGATGTTGTGTAAGTTCTCATTGCGAGCACGTATGACTATATATGGAACACATGCCTAGGATTGTCTAGTACTTGGAGGCTTTATCTTATTTATCTGCAATTGCCCTATGTTCTGATTGCTATGTGAATTGTCTTGTCCATGCAACGCTCGTCCATCCATCCCTATGCCTACCGCACTCGAATCCCATTCCTTTGCTTTTGTTACTTACTCTTTGCTTTACTACTACATTTTACTATTCCTACTACAAAACTGTTACTCGATAAACTGCTGTGAGCAAGATTGTTTCCAGGTGCAGTTGAATTGACAACTCAGTTGTTAAGGCTTATAAATATTCTTTGGCTCCCCTTGTGTCGAATCAATAAATTGGGTTTCACTTCCCTCGAAAATACTGCAATACACTCCCTATACTTGTGGGTCATCACGGCGCTGCAAGATTTCTGGTCATTCTCTTCCGTGGTAAACACACAGTAGCTCTGATGATGTTCCCTATACTCGTTTCGTCCCTCATTCTCGTGGTGACTCTGTCCTTGTTGCTGGTTATTGCCTACTTGATGTACCGCATCCCTTCTTTCTAGATTCTCGTACCTCGGCGGAGGCGGTGGCAACATCAATTGCTGTCCATTCCCTCCTATCAGTAACGGTAGCCGTGGTGCTTCATTTCTAGGTGCCTCGTTCCGAGGTGCTTGAGCATTCCCCAAACTTCCCTGTTCTAACTTCCTCATCCATTCGCATTGCCGGGTTGTATGATTCGCCGGACTATTCGGGCTTGGCGTATGGAATTTGCGAGGTTGATCCAGCGTGGACTCAAACGTATACCTCGGTCTATCCTTTCACTCTTGCCATTGCTTCTTCTGCTCCGGGGTCCATGGCTTTTTCCCTTCATTTTTCTGCTGCCAGTTTTTCCCCCCAGTGTTTTGGCGTTGGCTGGCGCTGGCATTGGGTTGATCCCGGTCTACTGCTGCTACCAGTTGCGAGTTCTACCGGTAATCCGGGCGCTCATCCCTTCTCTTTCCTCGAAAATCATTCCTCCTTGATGATCCGGAGCCATCTCAGCCGTAATATTCCTCATTTGCCTTGCTTGACATTAGCCGGGGTTGCGTTGGATCTCCCAAGGCATACGAATTTGCGATCCGGATTGTTTCAGCCAAAGTGGTTGGCATGTCTCACTAAAACCTCTGCCACAACATACTTCCGTATCTGATCCCTAAGATAACCACGCAATAGCTTGTGATTCAATTACTCCCTCGCACAAGTTTCGCACATTGCACCACCGAGTCAGGAAATCTCGGTATGGCTCATTTGGTCTCTACCGGCATAATGCAAGGGTCTGTGGCCTGTTGGGCCTCTTGTAAGTGCTTGAGAAATTACTAACGAACAACTCCTCGTAATCCAACCAACAGTTGACACTCCCTGGTGGCAAATTGTTCAGCCAAACTCGCGCTGGTCCTTCCAGCATCTATGGTACATATCTTACTGCCCATCTCAAATTTCCTATAGCGATCTTGACCGATGTGGCATAGTCAATCAGCCAATCCTCTGGCCTAGTACTACCATTATAAGTTCAGGTTCCTCTAGCAAGCTGAAAGTTCGGCACTGGTGGCTCGTTCATGATCCGGGGCCCAAAGCATGCTGCACCTGGTGGACCTTGTACCTCAATTAGCTCCAACCTATAAATCCTATCCAATTTCAGTCTAGCATCATCTGGCTGCAAGTTCGTGCTTCCCAGTCTTGACCCAATTATGTGGTGATTCGGTCTGGGGTATCCGTCGTTGATCATGTCCGAATAACCATCATTGTATCTTTCCTGATCCGGACGAGCATTTTGTGGTTGTGCTACTTGTCCTGCACTCCCATCTTGCCGAGGTGCACGCTGTTGCTGCGTCCGAGGTAAATTTTACCCCGTTCCCACGGGATCACGCTGTCCGGCATTACTGTTGGCAGCATTTCTCTAACCGGCATTGCCTTGGTCACGGTTACCTCGGTTGGTACTGTGCCAATCTTCATCAACTTGCACTGCTTTGCCTTTTCTAGCCCTTACCAGATCATAAGGAACCATCTGTTTATCTCTTCTCCCGGAGTTTACTACTTCTTCTCTCCTGGGATTGTGACCCGGAGATGACGCAGCTCCTACGGATCTTGCCGGGTTATTCCTGGCCGAATGTACCACCTGTGAGGCTCCTAGTGGCGCCGGGTTTGCCTTGTTCATTTCTTCATTTTGCTGGCAAGCAACTCTTAGCAAGTGATTCACCCTCTCTTGTTGCCTTTGTCGGGCCTCTCCAGTTAAACCTTCTAACTCGGATGCGGCCGTGCTTGCTGCCCTGAGGTTCTTTGCCGAAGTACTGTACCGATCTAGCCCTCCTGTTACTATCGTGGCTGTCTGACCCGGCCTAGGCTCGTATTCCTTGTCAATCTCAGTGATCAGGTTCCTGCCTCGGATTTTCACTCCATCTATGCGGTTTTCCTTAGCATACTCTCTCAAGGTGATGTTCAAAGACTGATGCAACTCTGCTACCTTCTTTTCCCTAGCTAACATTTTCCGCCTAGTTTCCTCTAACTCATCTTGTGCCTGAGCCGGATCTACCACAGGTGCTATTGGCGTCGCTAGGCTATCTATTGCTTGCTGGAGCACATTCTCTAGCCTTTCTAGTGGAGGAAACCTAGACCTGGTCTGCTTTGGAGTTACCTCCGGCTCTGGCGTCGGGCTCTTGCTTGGTTCCACGTCAGGTGCGGTCATCAGGACCTCAACGCTGCTGGTGGGGCGAGTGATACACACTCCACGAACTGCGATGAGAGGAGGTTCGCCTCCCTTGACGATGTGCCATGGATGAACGCAGGACTCTTCCATGCCGACGCAGATCTTGTGCCTGCCAAGCTTGATGAAGACGCCGTTGCACGGAAAGCATCCCGTTTGGATTTTCACCCCTGCTAGCACCGCTAGCCCCACGGTGGGCGCCAACTATCGTGGTGGTGGCATGGCAGATGCCATGGATAGGCTAAAGATGGGGCTAATGAGTGCTAGGGGAATCCAGGGAGGGAGAACATGGTGATTCCACGCACAGAAGTTCTTGTATTTTCTCTATCAATGGTGTTTACAAATGCTCTTAAGGCTCTCAGTAAGAAGGAGACAATGTCTCTTACTCCCTACCAACTAGCCCTGGAGTTCTACCTTAGACAGAGAGAATGATCGATCCCCTTCTATGGAGGCCCTGGTGCTCCTTATATAGGAGAGCCCGGGTTACAATTCTAGGGCATACGCGGCAGCATCCTCACCTAAAGCAGATGCTTCTTTATTCTCTTTAACGGCTCGTCCGAACTTTGGACGTAATCCATAGCGTAATCTTCGTCTTTTGGCATCACCAGACACGGGCTATGTCATCCGGCTTTGCCCGCGTCACCTTGGTCGCCCCTAACCCGTTGGTCCTCTTCTTTACTTTACTTCGCTCATGCTACAGCTAGTAAAGCCACCTTTTCACCAGCGGGGGATTCCTTCTCTTGGAAGCTATAAGATAGTCCGGCTAGCGTATAACTAATCTGGCTTATTAAGTTACCTGCAAAACAGATAGATAAACATGGCCGGCATATAATTTATGTTGGCCGGACCATAGTTAAAGAGATGCTCCATGGGCCGGGTCACACCGTGGTTCGGCCTGCCTTGAGGTGACCCGGTCAGCACTTACTTTGACCGCGCCGTACCCCGGCTAACTCGGCCCTTATACCCCAGCGTTACCCTACCCGGGGGTATCCCCCCAACAGTGCTACTGTGGCATCGTCGTGGCCCCTAGCCCACAGGTTAGCCACAGTGGGTAGCCTCTGACCCCGTGAGAAACCACCCAGTCCCCCTGGTGATGTCAGCCTTGTGTCATGATGACGCAATAAACCCTTTTAAATAGTTTAATAATTTCAGAAAAAGGATAAATCTGATAAAATTAATAAGTAACTATTTATAAGTCAGAAAAATATGTATAATATATAGAAATGTTTAGAAAAATGATATTTACACAATAGACTCATAACCATGCATTATTCAACAACTTAAATTACAAGTTTAGTTACAAGAATAATTGAACCCCCGCAGGTGATTCTAGGGTTTCCTTGTATTAGAGTTTGCACCCCTCGGACACCGCTTAAATTCCCAAGCATGTCTTAGAGTTTCATTTCAGTGCTAATTAACTTGTCATATCATCATCCTTGCTTGAGCATTGCATTGATGCCATGTGTTGATTATTTCCCTTTATTTCTGGTGTTTGCTTCTTCCTGGTAGAATGCGATATCGAGATCGAGATCGAAGACCGAGGTTAACACCATTGAAGATTAACGAACAATACTTGACCAACTATAACCAAGCCAAGTACAAGGCTTCCGCAAATCTATATATGGGTATCAACAGGCAAAGGCAAGCATATCCCCACCAATATACAATCCTATGATTTTGAAAGCATTTCAATTCTTGCCATGCTGCATACGATTCCACTGTGGTTTTTTATCAATAGATAGAGTATCCTATCTATTACATTACTCCCTTTGAGCTTATATTACCTGATCCACTTCTCCTAGCATAACTAGATTTGGCTTGTGTGCATTGCTAGAGCTTATATCGGTGTCTTGCTTAGCCATGCATAGCTGTCAGTTCTGGTTCATCCAGATGATGTATCAGATGCAAACAATCTAGTATCACAGGAGAACGTGACAATATGAGATCAGTGGTAAAGGATAAACATGAGAAGGCTTGTATGGGAGGCCACGGTGGGATGTGGTTTTTGTAGTCCCATGCTCTCCACCACTAGGACCCGAGTTCTTGCCTTTCGAACCGAGACAAGCGTACAGCCACACGGAGTTTATGGGGACCCCTCCGCTGATTAACTTGCCTAGTAGATTCCATGAGTCACCTAGTTTGGGCTTTCCATTTGGCACACAGATTGAAAACGTTTTCGAAAGCGGAGGAGAGGAGGTGCATCATAACAGGTAGGTAAGCATGGCCGGGGTTGCTTGGGGTGGATGGAGCCCCTGGTAAACCAACCTCGCCCACACCTCTAGGGACCGGCTTCGCGATTTGACCTGTTACGGTGGAACCATCCTTAGGGTGTGACTCATGGTCTCGGCTAAAGCAAGGTAAAGGTCATGGCCAACCACCCTCAGCCGGCCTTCCAAGGAAGAGGGCTTATCTAGTGGCATTAAAAGTCGGTTGGTACGTGTGGGTAAAGTTGTACACCCCTGTGGGGTTAAATCTTTTCAAAAATCAGGGGTCACGGTTATGAACGCTTGGTGACCAAATTCTAAGATCATAGAGAACTATAACCTAATCGTAAAACTTGGAGGTCTGAACGTGTGCTTAAGGATGCTTCCTCATGGGTATGAGGGGGTGATCCTAGTTAGGAGATGGTGACGATTTGGTGGATATCAAAAGATGATGATCAATTCTTCGAAGATGTCGCTCTCTTATCCCCTTTTAAAATATTCTGATTAGATGAGCTTCTTCTCCCTCTTGTGTACAAACAAAGATGGCTTTATGCAAAATAACCCCACCAGCCATAAGTCTTGTAGAGTACACCATGTACTCACCCTTGCTTTGTTGATACTTTTGTAGTAGAATAAGTGTTTCCTGAAGATGAGTTTGGTACGACATTGACACTGACGAGTAGCTTGGGGTTCCTGGTCGGCAGCCTGGAATCTTTGGGCTAGGACATCATCGTTATGATTTAGGCCTCTTAGGCCATTTGTTAAGTTTGCTATACTTAATAGCATCATTTGCCTTCCGGTTTTTGATGTTTGTGGTTAGTGACCTTTGCTTGTAATATTTTGGTTCTTTGCTCAGTTATGAGCTTGCTGTAATAGATTTTGTGTCGTAGGGTTAATGTTGTGTTACTGATTTCTCACTAGATATCCTCGAGCTCTAGGTTAAGCTTATGTTAGTCTAAGGTCTGGATTTCCTTAACCCTGATCCCGGGGGTGTCACGGAGGTGATGGCGCTCGTCGCCTTGGTGATGGTGACACACGATTCCATGTAGGTGGTGGAACTTGACGCCTTGGATGTGGATCATCAAAGTAGGTGGTGCCCTTTGGTGTGGCACGCTGGGTCTTGAAGGTCATGTTTTCTTGATGATGCGCCTCCTCTTGCTTGGCATAGTAGTCCTCCATCTCAAAGCGGTGGAGGTATTCTTCATGGCTCATGGAAGAGCCCTCGAAGTTGGTGAAGTTCGCCATGTCCTCAATGCTTAGCGAAGCGTCGTCGTCATAGCACTCGAAGTCGTCCATGCTTGGGGAGTCATTGTTGATGTAATACTCCATATCATCCAAGCATGTGGAGCCATTGTTGGTGTAGTGCTCCATGCATGAGGAGCCATTGTCGATGTAGAGCTCCAATTCCTCCATGCTTGAGGAGCCATAGTGATGCAGCCCATCCTACAGACGCTACTACATCTACACCGCCAAGTCCCAAAGCTCGTCCCCAAGTCACCCAAGAAGATAAATACTTGCGGTACTACCAGGCCCTGGTACTACCACTCCCATCAGCGGCACTACCAGTCTCGACCTGGTGAGCCCCGGCTACTCCTCTGACGCCACCGGTACTACTGGACCGCACCACTGGTACTACCACACCTGGAGCTCCCCAACAGCTGAAGCCGGATCTACCGCTCCATCCGAAGCCTCTTTCGCTTGTGTCTGGTACTACCGGACCCGAGGACCGGTACTACCGGTCACAAAAGTGCCTACGTGCACAGCATCTGGGCCACAACCCATGTATCCTCCTTATTATGTTGTAACCCTAGAATTATTCCCCAAACTACTCCTATGTAAGTGGCTGGCCTATAAATAGAGCCCCCATCCCTCAAATATCCCTTAGACATAGATGATAGACTAAACAAAAACCCCTTTGTGGAATCTCTAGTTTTGCCTCATCCCCTTTCTAAAGGGGACCGACTATCGTCACCACCTCGTTGGAGTATGGATCGTGCCTCCCTCCTTGTACAAGGCGTTGGCATCAGTGCCCTTTCCCAAGACTTCGGGACCGTCTCCAAGGTGTTCTTCCCTATCCGCTTGGGATCGAGGGAGCATGTTGACCGATATTCCTTCTGAGGATTCTATCGGACTGGTGGCCACCGCCGAGAGCAATCAGCCTTGTATTGTGAGTTTTGCATGTGTTCATCGTGTTCTTCGCGAGGTTTGCGTCCGCTTATGCTACCTTCCCCCTTTCCCCATGCTTTCCCATCGATTTGACCACGAGATCCATGAAGATCGGGCCACCCTTGAGGTTACCCCTTATCGTTTGGTATCAGCAGCTTTTGGTTGCCACAGATTTCTCAACGATTTGGTCTTTTCCCCATTAATTCGAAAATTCCACCAAAAATAGCCCCAGTTCGTGTTTTGGACCAATCTAGTATTTGAGTGCGTTTTGGTAGGTTTTGATCTGTGGATTACTTGCTAAACTTGTCGATCTACCTTCCCCTACGTTCCCATGGAGAATATCATTTTGCGTCCCGAAAGTTGGGGTGGCTAGGCAACGCGGTACCCAAGTTGATTTTTATCACCGCGATTCGAAAAGTTGGGGTGCCAATTGCTGAGAGGGGTCTTTCGAGTGAATGATGGCCAAACCCAATATTTTCAAATCGCACCCGTTAAGTCAGGATATTCCATTACACTAGTTCCTGCTATGCCCCTCCTTCGCCGGTCACTCTTCTTAGCCACCTTGCACGTGTCATAGGGGCAAATCCATTATTGTACTTTCCTAACTCTCGTCACTGAATCTTGCTGCGACGGCGGCGGCGGTCCCTTTTCTTCCCTTCCCCGACCCTAAATCTGCCGGCGGCAGAGGACCTTTTTTCTCCCTCCCCTGACACTGAATCCGGCGGTGGCGGCCCAGCATGTCTTGCAAGTCAAAGGTTGTAGCTACGTCACCGACTGAAAAGGGTCCGTCGGGGCCCAAGTCTGGGGCTCAACGCGTAGCAGGGACGAGGTCTTCATCCCCGGTTAGCGAAGGATTCTACTCCCAAGGTACCTACGAGCAGCGGGTTGAAGAGAAAAGCAAGGCCGACGGCGGATTGTTCGGCTCCGGTGGGCGGATGCAGCACTCAGATCTCGAAGAAAAAACCCAGGAGAAGAGTGAGAGGTGAATTTTTCTTATCTGTGCCTTATCTTGCAAGTAGATTAGTTGCGGCGTAATAAAATCGAATGAACTGAAATGTTCCCCTTTTTAATCAAATTAGGCACAACTTTGATACAAGGGACCTATATGAGTTCACAGTTCATGTTCGGCAGTACACTGCAAAGCTTGATTTTGGTTGCGAGAGGGTTGTGTTCGGGCAAGATGTGCATCTGCTTGTGAATTGCAAAGAGGTTGTGTCTGTTTCGTAGCTGGTAGATATGCTTGCCGCTAGAATTCCCTGGGGTCCTAGACAGAGGACAAAATTGGTGTGGCGCAACATGAATGATACCTATCAGCAAATTGAGCACTCCCATGAGCTTTAGATGGTTTGGGAGTGTTGTGCAGCTGATCGTAAGGTGAAAGTTGAAGCGATGATTGATGATATGTATGCAGATGCTAGAGATCTTGTTGCCAGAGCTTCTGCTCCTAGAGAATATGGACCAATAGATGCTGATCTAGATAAGTTCAGTATACGCATAGAGGTGGATTCATACATGGCAAAACTTGATGAGGGAGTTAATAAGCCAGTTTCATCGTAATCGTGAAGATCACATCGATTCCAAAAACATAACTCTTGATGAAATGAGAGAGATGATCGGTAAGGAAATCAGTATTGGCCCTAAGCAGATGGCAAAAATCCGGTGGTGGCATCATAAGAAGCAGCAATTCATAGATGTTTTGGATACTGAAGATCTTATGCAGATTATGCAGCGAAAGAAGCAAACCAGGAAGGTGTTCTTCCTTGGTACCATTTCTGATGTTGTTGAACAGGTTATAGTGGATGTAGATACCCCTGTAGTGGCTGAACAGAATGAGGTGGTCGACGTTGATGAGATCTGATGAGAGCTGCTACCCTGGGCTTGTCATATGGACCGCGGGGTTCCCCTACCTGTATTTGTAATATTGACTGATGTTGCATTTAGAGCGTGCTTCTGTGATTATGTTTGTTGAGAGATTGTGATATAATGTTGTGCGAGCTGTTGAGATTTTCGGACATGTCACTCACTGAAACCACTGTTGTTGTAATAAGACATAAGTACATTGTAGTTGACATGATTATATTTCTTAAGATGACATACCGTACTTGTTTCTGTTATTATGTTTGTTGGGACATTGTAATGTAATCTTTTGTGAAACCATGACTGGACTAGTGATGCATAAATAAATTGTAGTTGACATGATTATGTTTCTTGAGATGATGTACTGTACTTGTTTCTGTTATTTTGTTTGTTGAGAGACTGTAATGTAATGTTTTGCGAAACCATGACAGGACAAGTGATGTGTAAGTACCTTGTAGTCGACATGATTTTGTTTCTTGAGTTGATGTAATATACTTGTTTCTATGATTACGTTTCTTGAGAGATTGTACTGTGATTTTTTGTGAAACCATGTTGTGGTTATGTTTGTTGAGAGATTATAATGTAATGCTTTGTGAAACCATGACTGAAGAAGTGATGCATAAGTACCTTGTAGTTGACATGATTTTGTTTCTTTGGATGATGTAATATACTGGTATGTTTTCGTTAGGCAATGAAATTGGGATGGAGGGAGTGCAGGTTTAATATTTGAAATGAGAATGTGTGAAGAGAATCCATATCAGGCAGGAGACAGTAATCCAGGGAAAGGGCATGGTATCCATTAAACTATTGTAACATGCCAATTTAGTCATTGTTGCAGCGGTAGAAGGGATGCTCTCTCTCTCTCTCTCGCCAACGCTGACGCCGTCGCCGTCGCTAGCGACGACGCATTCGCCATGTTGTCCTTGAACGGCGAGGACGACCAGTCGAGCAGCGACTGCCTTCTCTCCGACATCGAGTATTCCTTCCACGATGTGAGTTCCTCTGTTTTCTCGGGCTAGGGTTAGGCAATGGTTAATCTCTCGATCTGAGCTCCATATGTGCATGTAATCGTGTTCGATTTCAGCTTTGTGTTTACCTATAGGTACCAAGGACGATCTACGACTCCGAATGGGAGGGCCTAGATCTCGATGGAGAAGTGCCATGTGACCATGGGCTAAAACTGAGGAGATATGTTGCATTCGAAGGCAGTAACACTAGGAGAAGGTTTTTGGGCTGTACAAATCAGGTTTGTTTACATTATGTGCAACTATGACATGAAGTAAAATGTATCGTGCATGTTCATAACACTATAGTGTGTATGTTTTTAGGTTGGCCCGGTGTGTAAAGCACTAGAGTGGGTGGATCTTGAGTGGCCAGATGCACTTAAGAAATGTTTGGCACAGTTATGGGAGATGTATGAGTTGGAAAGGTCGGGGAGATTTACTGATGTAAGTGATGCAGCTGAAAAAAATTACAAGCTATCGGTACGAAATAAGGAGCTGGAACAAGAAATTGAGAATTTGCAGTCATAGCTAACTGACGGAATCAATGGGAGCTTGGTTGTTGGAACTGCAAAGAATCTTCAGGATAGTCACAGGTTGCTGATTCATAATGCAGAAAAGCAGAGGGATCAGCTCAGGGAAGACAAGAATAAGCTAGAGTACTGCATTGCGGATCTGTTGAAGGAATTGAAGAAGGCGTGTGAGGGTGAAAAGGACAGACTATAGAGGATAAAAGAAATTCGAGATGAATAATTTATGTTGTACCAATGCCTGAAACTAGTTAATTGTAGGACTTGTAGATGCGCTTTCCGAACTAAGCCAGACTCAATCCTCGAGCAAACTAATTTCAGACGAACACACATATCGTGCACAGAGTTAAGTTCACGCTTACAAAATCACCACTACAGAGGATAAACTAGGCAGTTCAGTACTAAATAGACATATGTTGTGTTTAAGCGAGCCTGGCCCAGAGCTGCCTGTTTTCCTCCCTAAGATTGTCCAGCTCCTTGATTATGTTGTGCTTCACCAGAGGTTCTAGCACTCAAATCCGGATTGGATAATTTTGTCCATAGCCATACGATTTTCCTTCAAGATCTCTTTCATGATCTCCGTCTGCTTCCTAGCCGAGGCGTGACCTTCACTATGTAGCTTCGCCCAGTCGGTGTTTAACTCCTTCAGTTTCTGGCACTTGTCAGAAAAGACCGCGACTTCAGCGCGCAGTTGGTCAAAGGCCAGTTTCTGGGAATTCTGCTTCTCCCTTTGGATTGCTATCTTGTCATTTAGCCAGGTCACTAGGTCCTGGTCGATCTTTCGCCTCTTTCCCTGCAAGAAAAATACATAGTATGGTTTGTTCCGTTCACCAGGACAAGCTGGTTAGTTTCCATAATTAACTAAATCGACTAGTGGCACTGTCATAATTTCAAGGAAGAAGCAATATAGGACTAATCAGCATTTTATGAATCGACTAGTGGCACTGTCATAATTTCAATTTCAAAGACAAATAAGATTTATCAGCAGTTTAGTGTGCTATGGGTTTTTCCCAATATCACCAAATAGTAGTGGGAGAGTGGCAAACTCATAATGCAGAAACCCATGTCTAGATACATAATGGAAAGAGAACATGGTGTCCATTCATGAACATGAACACCAACACATGTCTAGATAGATAAGGAGTTGCCCTAGGATTCTTATTGTACCCAATAATGGGAAGCAGACATGGGCATTGCTCCCTGAACCCTAAACATTACAAAAGGAGAGGAGGACAAACTGATATTCGTGTCCCCGCTAATGGGAATCAGACTTGGGCACTGCTCCGATACGCCTCCAGACATGCCCTTAGCTCCTCGTTCTCTTTCCGGACACCCTCGAGTACGGTGATCCCTCTGCTCATGTCTGCCTTCATCTCCTTGACTGCATCCAGGCAACGGTTCCTGTCATGGTAGGCTCGGATGGTAGCCTTGGTTTCCTCGACGCATCCTCTGAGTGCCTCGCTGACTTCGTCCTGCAGGAGAATGCACCTTTCCACGAGATTCTTCTCCTCTGTGAGCTCGTTGATTATCTTGATGGTCTATTATTTCCTGTTCAAGTTACGGTCGAGCACTTTCTGCAGCCTAACGACATCACGTGCAAAATCTAGCGAGATCTCCTTCTATAGAGATAATTGCTTGCGTAGGCTCTTATTAGCTTGGGTGAGGGAGCGTGCAAGCTCATGTTGGTTGGCAATCTTGGAACTAATCGCGGCCACCTTGTCACGGTACTCGGCCTTTGATCGCTGCATCGTTCATGTTAATTGAAATAGGAATTCTACAATTACACTCCAGGTCCCAGGTGAATACTAATACAGATCAAAAAAATCCCATTGAAGTGTCACGGGAATCGGCGCGCACATCTCGCGTGCGTGTGTCACATGTTGATGGGGCAATGACGCACGCAACTGCTGCACGATCACGTCGGCACGTTCAACTCCGTCGAACTCCACGTGACAGGCACGCACGGGATATTTACGACCCTAGAATACGCTGTGCCACTTTTGTTGTGATCAAATTATGTTTAGTACGCGAGATATTACTTCTTTTTTTGATAATCGACAAATGCATGCGTGGACACGACGCACGAAACCGCTGCTCGTACTTGATCAGATCGGCACCCCACTCTGTGTACCCGCCATCGACCATTTGGAGCAACTACCACGAGCACGATGCCCCCTCGCCGTGGCAATGGCAGGTCCAAGCCGTCCACTGACCGTCCTGTGTCCCTGGCTCTTCGCTGCATCATCCGTGCTCGCGAGTCGCCTGCTGAGGCAGCACATCGTGTCCGACTGCGCCAGGATCCATCGACATCGGCACTCGAGGACACGGCAACGTCGAAGCTCGTACTGGCCGCGCAGGAGGAGCGTGGGGTACCTGCAACGTTGGACGAGCACGAAGCAGCAGCCAGGATGGGACGTGTGTTGCACCGGCAAGTACAGACAAGAAGAGGAATGAGAATAAGACTAGGAAGAAGAGAGGAGATAGCTATTTGGACGAGTCTGACTCGGCCAACAAGGAGGCGTTCATCGATCAGTTGGAGGCAGAAGCGGAGGAGAGTGACGTGGACCCGTGGGACTACGAAGAGGAGGAGGACTCCGACGAGGAGATAGCGCGCTTATTCCAGGAAGGGGCAGTGTCGAGTCATCAGAGGAGGACACCGACGGCGGTGATGGTAGGGACCATGGCATTGACGAAGACGAGGACGAACCGGAAGACGAAGACGATGGCTTCTTCGAAATATGATCATTTATTTTATTTATTTTAGTTAGATAGATGGATTTTCACTTGTTTATGGAGGTAAAGTATCGGTGGCATGGATAGAGAGGTGGCATGGATTGACCATGCATAAAAAAACTGGAGAAGGGAGGGGTTATCCTGCCCGTTGGATCACATGGGATCAACGGTTGGTGGAGACGATCCGCATGACATCTGTGTCAGCCAATCAGGGCATAGCACCCAGAGTGAGCACATGTTTGGGATCTCCACAATTTTGGGCTTTTGTGAGATTTGTGACCGAGAGAGAGGGAAAATCTCTTTTCACAATCCGCCTATGGATCCACCAGTACCATTCAAATGTGTGCTCTTTTTACTAGCAACAACTAGAGTCATTGCATGTGTGTTCTCTTTAGAGACCACACATGGATCCACAAGCATGTGTGTTCTTTTTAGTAACAACAAGTGAGTCATTTCATGACTGTTCTTTTCACATACCACATATGGATCCACTAGTGTCATTGAAATGTGTGTTCTCTTTAGAGACCACACATGGATCCACCAGTGTCATTGCATGAGTGTTCTTTTCACATACCACATATGGATCCACCAGTGTCATTGCAAGTGTGCTCTTTTCACAATCCACCTATGGATCCACCAGTGTCATTGCATGCGTGTTCTTTTTAGTCACAACAACCAGAGTCATTGAAATGTGTGTTCTTTTCACATACCACCTATGGATCCACCAGTGCCATTGAAATGTGTGTTCTCTCTAGAGACCACACATGGATCCACCAGTGTCATTGCATGTATGTTCTTTTCACAAACAACAACTGGAGTCATTGCATGTGTGTTCTTTTGACATACCACATATGGATCCACCAGTGTCATTGAAATGTGTGTTCTCTTCAGAGACCACACATGGATCCACTAGTATCATTGCATTTATGTTCTTTTCACTAACAACAACTAGAGTCATTGCATGAGTGTTCTTTTCACATACCACATATGGATCCACCAGTGTAATTGCATGTGTGCTCTTTTCACAATCCACGTATGGATCCACCAGTGTCATTGCATGTGTGTTCTTTTTAGTAACAACAACCAGGGTCATTTAAATGTGTGTTCTTTTCACATACCACCTATGGATCCACCAGTGTCATTGCATGTGTGTTCTTTTTAGTAACAACAACCAGAGTCATTGCATGTGTGTTCTTTCCACATACCACATATGGATCCACCAGTGTCATTGAAATGTGTGTTCTCTTCAGAGACCACACATGGATCCACCAGTGTCATTGCATGTATATTATTTTCACTAACAACAACTGGAGTCATTGCATGTGTGTTCTTTTCACATACCACATATGGATCCACCAGTGTCATTGCATGTGTGCTCTTTTCACAATCCACCTATGGATCCACCAGTGTCATTGCATGTGTGTTTTTTAGTAACAACCAGAGTCATTGAAATGCGTGTTCTTTTCACATACCACCTATGGATACACCAGTGTCATTGCATGTGTGTTCTTTTTAGTAACAACAACTGGAGTCATTGCATGTGTGTTCTTTTCACATACCACATATGGATCCACCAGTGTCATTGCATGTGTGCTCTTTTCACAATCCACCTATGTATCCACCAGTGTCATTGCATGTGTGTTCTTTTTACTAACAATAACTGAGTCATTTCATGACTGTTCTTTTCACATACCACATATGGATCCACCAGTGTCATTGAAATGTGTGTTCTGTTTAGAGACCACACATGGATCCACTAGTGTCATTGCATGTGTGTCTTTTCACTAACAACAAATGGAGTCATTGCATGTGTGTTCTTTTCACATACCACATATGGATCCATCAGTGTTATTGCATGTGTGCTCTTTTTACTAACAACAACCAGAGTCATTGGATGTGTGTTCTCTTTAGAGACCACACATGGATCCACCAGTGTCATTGAAATGTGTATTATTTTCAACTACCACCATTAGCCACAAACAATCGGGACACAGAACTAAACAGCAACCGCTCTGGGCTTCTAGAACTCCCGATCCCCGATTGTTAGGCACCGTTGGATCGGGGTGCGTGGACGATAGTGATGTCCTTCACGAGGGCGATCCACGAGAAGTCTGTTCTACGAACTGATTGGTTGTCGCAACTATGCTGGGCCTACGTCCTTGCCCTTATCCCCTTAACCTCGGGGCCAAAACTCAGATCATGTTCCTTCATCGCCATGGAGAAGGAGAGGCCCAAACTCAGCTTGCACGAGGCTCAGATGTTCGCCCACTACGACATACTCGCGCCGCCGTTAGCGAGGCTTCCGGCCGGCTTCGAGCTTAGCTACGCTGGGGTTCCTGTCGCGCCGCTCTTGCGCGACAACACGTTGGCAAGGTAGATCAAGGAGCGCCTCCGCCAGCTGTCGGAGCGGAAGAGGGCAATGGCGCGGTACTCGCGTACGAGCGCGTACTGGCAAATGTTGTTCAAGAAGGAGCGAGCTGCGTTGATTGAGCTGTGCAGAACCCACCGGCGAGAGATCCACCCGGATCTGCCCAACCCTGAAGGGAGGCAGCGCTTCTAGGCAGTGCCTGGGCGTACGACCTCCACCGTTATCGATGCAGCGCGCCGTGAAGAATCCATGACGAGGAGGAACGCTGCCGGGAATGTCGGCATCGATTCCGACGCAGAGGAGGCTGGCGGCGACGCGGACAACGTCGTCAATGATGGAGACTGCGGGAGCATCATAGTCGATTAGGGCCACTTAAGCATAATTAAATCTATGTACAGTATCTTAATGCGCTCTTTGGATCTGGGTCACTTGAGTCATGGTCGATTATCGTCATAATCTATATATGTTGGCCACGTTTTAGTTGTCTTTGTCTTTGAAACTAGTCGATCGAAACTCGTCCGATCCTGAAAATAAAGTTCGCGCGTTCCCTGTCATATCTGATGGGACAATATGTTGACTCTGCTCCCAGCACTTGATGGCACAGCCGTAATTTGGAGTGCGCCAGAGGAGAAGGGATCGAGCGTGTTGTAATAGTGTACTACTCCTGTCCAGATATAACTAACTTAGTTATTTTAGATATTTAATAAATGTGTCTATATCCAAAATATGTCTAGATACATGTTTTTGGTTTCTCTGTCTTTCAAACTAATCAAAAGTCGTCAAATTCTGAACAAACAAAGTCATTGTGTTCACACCTAATGGGACAATACGCTGACTCTACTACTTGATGGCACAACCATAATTCTGGAGTGCGCCAGAGGAGATGGGAATGCAAGGGGGATGGGAACTAGTAGCCGCGTCCAAACATAGGTAAAAAATTAATGTAATAATATTTTTAAAAAATGTAATCTGGTCCACATGACCCCATCACAGACACGTTGCACGCGCCAGATATAAATAAAGACGACACGGCTAGTTTAGTTTCAATGATATAATTCAACATACGACGTTACTGTGCCCGTATCTTTCTGCTCCTCTTATTAGTCTGCTAGCCCACGCTGCATTAAGCATCAGTTGATGAGGATAAAAAAATGATAAAATGGCAAATAAAACATTTTTTAAGCTTACCTTTCATCCGAAGAATCGTACAAAGATGAAATTGGTAGGGATTTATTATTTCTCCTGCAGTTAGCCGAAAGATCCTCAAGAACATCCTCAATCACCCCTGCAACTTCTTCATATTCTAATACACCTCCATTATTTACCCTTTTGTTTCTTTTCACACCCTTTTCTCGCCGGCACCTCCACTTCTTCATAAATTGGCTGCTTACGTACGTTTTCCTCCGAGTGCTCATCACCGTCTTCGCGCTGCTCTTCCGCCAGTTCTGGCTGAGAAGCCTCATTTTCTGCCACCGGGGTGTGAACAGGGACAATAGCATGTGTAACTGGGTTTTTGCACAACCTCTTGATATGGCCGAATCCGCCACCACATTCGCATTTCCTTTTCCTAGCTCCCAGCCTTGGACCTTTATCGGTGGAGGCTTCAATCCTTAGCTTTCTAGGCCTCCCAGGTGGCCTCCTAAGAACTGGTGGTTGAAGTTTGAACCATAGATCGACAATCTCCCAATCATTTTCATCGGCCGTAGGTGGTACGTTTTCTGCATCAGTTGCAGCAAACTTGTCCACGGAGAAATAGTTGTCGACATAGTTCTCTATTTCAGCTCCGTTACCTCTAAGCTTTAAGATGAAGTAAATTGCATGGTGACATGGCAGACCAGTAATCTGCCACTGCCTGCATGAACAAGTCTTGTTTCCAATGTCTACAGTGCACCTCTGTTCACTTCCACGCTTGTATTCTGCATAAACCTAAGCCAATGTTCTAGAACTTCTGACCAGACTCATCTTTATCATTCTCATTGCCCTGGTTCTTGCATTCAGTAACATAACCACCTTTAGAACTATTTTATGGCCTAAAAAATTTCTTGCACAAATTCTTTGCCTTAAATCTATCTTCACCATTATGCACTGTCTTATTGCATCCAACAAAATAATAATTCTAAGTGTCTTCATGCCCGAAATCTTATCATTGAAACTCTCTGCCAAATTATTGCATACAAAATCCACCTTGCTTAACTCACCAAACTTGCTTCTGGCCCATAGCTTGGTGTGATGTTCCTCAAGGTATTTTTTTCACCTTTGGCACTACATACATGTTCTGCAAGTAAGTAGCATGCGTGCTTGGGATGTATGTGTATGCTGATCGCCACAAGTCCTCTTCAAAGATCTTTCCTTTGAACTTCTTCGTGAAGTTAGTAGCAAGGTGCCGCATGCATTCCCTATGCTCAACCCCAGGAAACACAGCATCAACAGCATTCTCAAGACCCTCGGATGCACCGGTGTGTATCACCAAGCCTTCAGGGTGACCAATTACTTCCCGTAGTCTCTGCATGAACCATGTCCAGCTTTCATTTGATTCACCCTCAAGAATAGCATAAGCTACAGGTAGAAGCCAATTATGCGCGTCCAAAGCACAAGCAGAAGCAACATGTCCCCTAAACTTTCGTGTTAAAGAAGTTGCGCCTATTGCCAAGTATGGCCTACAGCCGTCTAGGAACCCCTTCCAGCATGCCTTCAGGCAGACAAAACATCTCCTGAAGCATATCTTATCTGCCTGCTTATACCTGACCACCCTCGAGACCTTTTCTCTCCCTTTCACAACCTTGTAATCGATGTCAACAACACTACCAGGTGATGTTTTCTCTACCTGAGCTTTGAAACTATACAACATATAAAAACTGTCATTCCACTTGCCTTGAATGAAGTCTAGAGCCATTCCTTCCCATCAAAGACTCTGTGGTAAGGAATCAGAATGTTAAACTTTTTGCTAATCTTTGCTCTGAGTTCAGCAGGTCTAATGTTATGATCCTGACTCACCCAGTCAAGTACAGTAGCAGCAATCCACTTGGTAGTCGCCGGTCTAATTTTACCACTTAAAGAAGTATTAGGCCAGTTGTGTTTCTTCGTGTTTACTTTGATCTGCATTCGATAAGAATCCAAATAATTTAGAGCTAGTTATTAGCAGAATAAATATGAGAAAGACTGAAACTAAATGTAGCTATTGCAACCTGAAATGGGTGTCGACCCCGCATTAGAGATGCATGTAATCTCCATTTACACACATTACTTTCCCTACAGTGCACCCTAAATCTCTTTTGATCTCTCTTTTCAATGATAAATTCGAACCCAACTCTGATTGCATAGGTTGCAACTGCACATCTGAAGTCCTCCACATTATCAAAGACAGCCCCCTCATCAATTGTAGGATTGTCCCTGTCGAAGTGTATCACTGGCCTGTCCACGTCTTCGTCATCATATCTACATCCCATTTCCACATCTTCACATTCCTCTTCCTCATTAGTCCCATAGTCAGGCTCAAAGTTCGAATCAACCAAATATTCCATACTCTCCATCCTATCAGGGTCAGCAGCCACGTCTGGATATGCTTTCTCATCATCATCCACACTGCCACACGTTTCAGTGCCTTCATGCTCGCTTGACAAAGCATCATGCTCAAGGAAAAGCTGTACAGACGTCCTACGGTTACCAACACATATCCACGCCATCACCACGGGACTAGAAACGCTAATTGGGGTATGCAGATAAGGAATCACAGTTCTTACCCTTCAATGTGGACGCATGGCACCTTCTCCGGGCTCCATACCTCCAAAGCTCTGCACCCCGCTTCCTCTCCCCCTGTTTCGTTGTCCTCCGTGCTCTCCAGACTTGAAGGAGATTCTGTGCTCTCTAGCCGTACAGGACCCATATCCGTGCTCTCAAGCCTCGCAGGATCCATCTCCGAGCGGGATCCGGATCACCAGTGTCGTTGGGCCCCTAACCCAACGGCCGACTCTCGGTTTTCGTTTCCAGACGCGCCTGGGCGGTGGGCGGCGGCAAGGAGACAGGGCAGGGAGGGGAGGGGACGTGAGGGGATGGCAAGGAGGGGAGGGCGGGAGGACAACGGCCCAGGGGGACGACGAGAGCGGTGCACAACTAAGCGGAGTGGCGGTGGCAGGAGCAGAGGAGCGGAGCGGAGCTGGTTGCGACAAATCATGGAAAATTGCACAATAATGTGTTGGTGGGCGGCACCAGCCCTCGAACCTGGGACGCGCGCCGTCGTAGGTGGAGGAGGCGGGCCCGCCTGTCAGAAAACATGCCACCTGTCAGCGCACTATGCACGGGGAGCACTTCACGGAATTTTTTAGCAGGTCCCACATGTCAGTCTGTTTGATCAAAACTTGCATGCAGTGCATGGCTGGTTCACGCGCTAGTTCCGAAAAAAAGCCCGTTGATCCAAACTTGAATTGGCAGTTCTGCTTCTTCTCCCCCGTCTCCTCGTCTCCTCGAAGTGGCAGTTCCGCTTCGTCTCCCTCATCTTTTATCCTCTTCTTCTTCTCCTCGTAGTGGTAGTTCTTCTTTCGTCCTCGATCAAAACATTCCCACACGTAAGCCATGGCTAGTAGCCGGATGAAGAGGAACTGGGTCGATCTCCCGGCCGACCGACTTCGCAAGATCGCTGACTATTTACTGGAGAAAGAGGAGTACGTCGACAGCTATGCTGCTTTTCGGGAAGTCTACACCGATTGGCGCCGCACTTTAAAGGTGCCCGAATTCCATCTCAACAGCTGGATCATGATAGATCACACACTTCCAGATGTTGGCGACTTCACCTTCCTCAACCTCGCCACTGGTCGTTGCGTCATGACAAATCTAATGGACGTCCATCACAGGTTCATATTCACATCCGATATTTATTGGTATTTTCGATTGTAAACATCTTAGTGCTAACTGATGCCCTCTTCTTCCAAAAGGTTCTACTTCGTCGGTGTTTCTCGTGGCATCATCGTGCTTGCCGAGAGGGTGGAGCCGTACCAGATTCGACTTCTGAACCCAATTACTCATAAGTCACACTGAGTTTCAAGCACACATACCATCTGATCCTCTGCAATCTGTTGTCATGACGAAGTCCCCGACGATGGTGTTTGTTTGCACTAATTATCCAGATCATATTGCATGGGCCGATGAGAGCACCCCAACGGGGCAAATCAATGAATCATTTGGAGAAGGATTGTATTCGCCACCTCCTGCTATGCTTCTGGACTGCATGACGACATTCTGAGGGGAACTATATGCATTACTTGAGAATGGAGACATCTTGTCGACCAACATCAAGTTAGAGCAGCCATGAAACTTTATCCACGATGGCCAAAATAATTTCGGCCCCAGTCTTTGAACAGGTACGTGGAACTTACAAATTTTACCTTGTGGAGTCAGATGGTGATCTGCTTCTTGTGTTGAACGGGGATTTCGCCAAAGGGCAACCGGTGTTGTACCGGGTGAACACGGAGAACCGCTCTCTCGAGGCCGTCGGTGGCATTGGAAGTCGTGCCCTCTTTGTTGGTTACAAACGGTCTATCTCCATTGACACCAGGTTACACCCCACAGTCAAACCCGGTTGCATATACTATAGGAATTATATCAGACTGTACGATCATGAGGTTCAAGCCTGGGAAGAGGAACCAACAATGACGTATGGCTTAAGTCTAGAACATACACCGAGGCCTTACCCTCTGGGCGAGATACTGGCAGCATATTGTAGATAGAGAGAGTTCTCTGAATGTGTGTTGGAGCACGGGGGAGCCGACGACGACGAAATATATAGGAGAGAATGAATCCTATATTCATCCTAGGTTATTTGCTAACATTTTCAGGTCTATTTTTCGAAGTAGAAATTTGTACTGTATTTATATTATTTTGATGAGCAGTATGCGTATTAACTTTCAGACAAAATTGTAATGTATTTAAATTTAGTACTTTCAGAATTCAAAGTATTTATTTTTAGTAGCTTCTTTCAGAATTCTCTGTGTTCGACATGGGCATCATCTCAGCACCGGAATTCTGGTCCCACATGGAAAATTGCACAATAATGTGTTGGTGGGCGGCACCACCCCTCGAACCTGGGATGCGTGCCGTCGAAGGTGGAGGGGGCGGGCCCGCCAGTCAGAAAACAAGCCACGTCGGGATCCCCTATTTCTGATGCCCTTTAAAAAAATAAAACACGCCACGTTGTTATCCCCTGTTTCTGATGGTGTTGCTACACTCGACGGTACATGGTGGCATATAAATAATATCGTATAAACATAAGGGCACAGCCGTCAACATTTCTAAAATGAAACCCGGTCCCATGTCCTACCTGTCCTGGTACATTGCCCGATGAGGTGGATAGCCACGACCGATCTTTTTAATACGTTCACACTCTTATGCTGAGAAGGAAAATAAAGATTGAGTTGTTAATGCAACGAGTGTCGAATTATTACCCTCTAAGGAAATGGGAAATGGTTATTTTCACGCGTGCCCATAGTCCAAACCTACTGTCAGTCTTTCACTCCCCTTATCCGACTAACCGCAGTTCACCTTGCGCAGCTCCTCCGCACCGCACCAACTAGGGTAACATGGCCCCGCCATGTCACGCGCAACAAACTGGGGTATTTAGCCCTCTAAGGCAGGCCATGAACCTCTACTTCAAGGCTCTCCCATTGCCCTGCCAGTGGATGATTTCCGAATGTGCCGAATCGGTGGAGCGGCGATCACCATTGGCGCCAGATGCGGCAAGCAGGGCCAAGAGAGCAATGTGGAGAAATCGCACGGCGGCATTACGGCATGCTCTAGGCAGTGGGAACAAGGTACATATCAAATCATTTATCAGAGCATGCCGCCGCCAAGGGTACACACCCTCGAACAGGGCAGCGCCAAGGTCTAGGAACCCTCGCATCCACGCTTCAGCGCGGACTACCTTACCTCAGTGGGGAGGCTGGGAGCACGCCGTCTGCAGCAAAGACGCTCCATCCTACGCACCGTCGAAGGCCGTACCGTGGCGGCGACCAAGCGTCTACACTTAGCATGCTGGATTGTTCGACAGCCGGAGCCGGCGGCGGGCATCAGCTTAGCCCTGGAATTCAGGTTCGAGTTCACACGGACCTACGATCCCAAGAAGGAGATGTCGAATTTCAGTTTCGAAGAAATCGTTGTAGCGGCGCGGATGGTCCAACTGAATCGGGACTGGCGCATGCAAATTGCTCGTGCATGAACAATGCAGATTTCTTGTAGTTTGGCGGGAAGGCAATAGATCAGTTTGGGTTAAATGATCAAAGAGCTTATGTCCTCTCAAGGCAATTGGCCAGCCAACTTTTCTGGTGGAGATCCGTAGTTTCTTCAGTGTAGAATAGTTAAGTTCAGACTGAAGAATGGCTTTTGTATATGAAATGTTGACGAATTGTTCTATAAACTAGTAGGAAGTTTAGCCCACTTTTGTGCAGGTATAAGACCCTTTTGTATGGAAGTACTACTGTTGTAAGCAAATACTATCAAGTATCTATTTCCTTCAATTACTAGTCGTGGTTCAATCCAGTTAACTGGCATCTTTTTATCCCAGACTACAGATTTTGCATCTGCTGTCTGTGTTGTAAACCATTTTTCCTTTGTCTTGTGTTGCCTGCAAAATGGTCCTTCGGTTCAACGTGTTACAAATGTAGCTACCTTGTACTTGAAGAGGAGATGGACTATATTTTCCTGGCATCCACAGAATTGACATTGCTCATTGCCAGACCACCCTCTTTTCATGAGGTTGTCCTTGGTTATTCACAGAAATTATAAAGCACGGTGTTCAACTACATCGATTCAAACTATTACACACACACACTACATCAAATTCATTACCCACACATACTACATCAATTCAAACTATTACACACACATACTACTTCAACATATTACACACACGTACTACATCGATTCAAACTATTACACATTTTTAGTCGATGCTAACTTCCTGCTACGCTCTCCATACTACAAATTCATTAGCCACACATACCACGGCAATTCAATAGAGCTCTGTCTTCACTCGAGGGAAATCAGAACCACCAGCTCGTCCAAGCCCGATCCCCCCACCAAAACTGTGTGCGCCGTCGCGAAACGGTGGTGGTCCTGTGCCATCGATCCTTCCAGGCCAACACTGCAGGCGACGAGGACGCTTTCTGGCAGCCTCTTCGGGGCCTTGAATGCCATGTACCGATTCCAGAACCTCCTCAAGGTGGATGATGACCGGGTGCTTCCAGCAAAGTTGTCGCCCTACCCTGCTTGGAATCTGCACCTCGTACATCTTAGGAACGGTGTCAGGATCTTTCAGCCACGCCTTTACCTCGATGACCCATCTGTCGCTCGGTGGCACGATTTCCACTAGCTCGCCGCCAAGGCTACTGACGACCTTCTTGAGGGCCTCCGGCTCCCAAGCATCCAATGGGAGGCCGTCAAAGCCGAGTTTGGAGAAGAAACGAAGCTGCCCCAAGCGATCGTCCCACCCACAGGCGCGATGCCAACGCATGAAGCTCATTTTCTCCCCGTAGCACTCGAAAGAACGAGAAGAATGCATAACACGCTCGGTGTCTGAGTTGTGCTCGAACCGGACAAAAAAATCGAATGGCAGCGCGCATACCTCAATGTTGACCTCATTTCGTCTGATCCCAAAACGAGACCTGAAAGCCGATAGCAACCCTGCCGGTGACACGGCAGGACGGACGCCCAGCACGGTGGCCATGAGAGCGTGGTCGTCGAACTGCTATGCCAGGGCTACCATGCCTGGGGTGCACGGCAGCACACAACTTCCCGAGGCCGGTCGCCGGCCTGGATCGCCCGACAGGACACGCTCCGCCATGCGAGAAGGACTAGCCAGAGGCGAGATATTAGTCCGGGGACGCGAAGCTCCGATACGGTGGACGATGCAACGGCGACGGCTGCGAGCTTCGATTAGAGGCATGGGAGGTTGACCGGACTTGCGGGGACGCAAATTAGAGCAAGTGCAAGCTCCGATCTGAGACGAGCAGCCGGAGCTGAGCAAATGTTATGGGGAGGGGAGTAGGGGAGAAGACCAGAGCAAAGCAAAGAAATAGATCTGGTCCACTCAGGGATCTAGTCCACGCAAGGGTAAGCTAGTCCATGACCGCAAAAGATAACGGGGAATACTGACATGGCGGGCCATGAAGAGTTGACCTAACGGCGGTATTTGAGTTCAACCGTTTTTGTCTGGTTCAAACGACCGTTTGGCTGTTAGATTTGTATTCACCCCCATTTGGCCCTTTTGGACAATTGACGAATCTACTATGGCCCCTCCGCGCGATTGATGACAACTCGGGTACCGCGGTGCGCTCACCAACCAAGTTTGGTACCGCAAATGAACATTCCTGTTCCCATGGCCTAATTCCATCATTTGCCCCTTCAATTTGATGTTTTTCTTGAAGATTTTCTGCCCAAATCGCCCCAAAATCACGAAAATGGCTCAAATCTGCATGTCCCAGGAATAACCGGTACTACCGGGTCCAAAAAGCGGTACTACCTCACTTTTCCGGTACTACCGGGGTCCAAAAAGCAGTACTACCGCCCGGACCAGAAAGGAATTAGCAGATACCAGATTTTGGCCTCTCACTGTTTTGAGCATAACTTTTGCATATGGACTCGGATTTTGGTGGTCTTTAGCTCGTTTTGAAGAGGAGAAGGAGATCTACATCATAATACAAGTGGTTAATGCTATCTACTCCATCCAAATTATGTGAGCATGGCGGAATCCAACAATAAAGGGTAAAGATCAGCGATGAAAGTTATAAACATTCCACGACTTCTCCCCACTTGCTTTCCTTTGTGAGCTACACTATCTTTGTGATAAACAAAAACCTATTGAGACTAGTTCCTCCTATGATTGCCTTGGCTATGCACATTTGGTACCTTGTAGTATTCCGAGCAAAAGTTGTGAATGCGCTATCTCATATTGTTATCTTGTATAGATATTGGCACAAGGAAGATGCAAGTGAAAAAGAAAAGAAAAAGAGAAAACGTAGAAAAAAGAAAAATAAAAGAAAAGAAAAATATGCCTCATAGAATAGGAAGCGTAAACTCGATGAACATCAAATAGGTGGTACTTATTGTGTATATCTTGTAGCCCACCAATTTTATTGCAATCAAACTAGCCTCTCTCCTTGCACTTGTGCGACACAAGCTTATAGTCTTAGCCAGGTAATAATTTGGTTCTTAGCTCACTTTCTCCATCGCACAAGTCCCATTTATCCCACCGTGTGTGTTTCCTTCTACATAATTCTTATCTTGTGGATTGACTTGTTTTGCTTTGTGATCATCGTGGTTCTCTACTTTCCATTACAACATCTTGATTCAGATTGTTCTTGGACATGCCACTTTGCATACCTATCCACCATAAGCTTTGTGTGTGTGTTTTACTGGTTAGTTGGTTTTGGTGTTCCGTGTGAACTTCACTTTACTTGGTTTTGATTGCTCTCAAGTGTGGCAACTTGCACGATACTATCTTCTAAGGTAAAGTAAGGTTTGATTTGCATCCCTAACCCCCTAACACTTCCATATACACCACTTGGTCTTGTGAATCATGTATAGGGACTCTAGAGCCAAGGATGATTTCTATGAGGGATCCACGATGAGCCACTGTGCATGATGGAGCACTACACCGACAATGTCACCACGTGCTTGGGTGATATGGAGTACTACAACAACAATGACTCCCCAGCATGGACGACTTCAAGAACGGCAACGACAAGCTCCTCAAGTCGCGTCAACCAAGACAGAGCCTCCACCTCGAGAGCGCCAAGGTCCACCATCGAATGGAAAAGTTCCAAAGCACCCTCAACAACTTCAAGAAGGACATGGATGATAACTTTGCCAACAACATGAGCATCCTCACCAAAATTAACGAGTCTACCTCAAGATTGCACCACAAGCACAAGAAGAGTGCCAAGGACAAGGATGCGAGCGTCATGTGGATGACCAAGTGCGCCACCTACATCAACCTTTGGCAAGGCACGCCAATGACCTTTGTCGACACCATCAAAAGGCACCTTCCGCTACTAGTGCCACCACCAAAATGGCACCAAGAGCGAGCATTCTTCTGCGCCATCAAGCTTCAGAGAATCTTGACGTCCTAGATGACGCATGCAACTTCATGGATGAGGAAGACCAAGACCTCTACTTTGCCAAGTTAGACGAGTACGTCAAGAGGATGTCTACACAAAGCAAGGTGGTCATGGAAGAGGATAAGCAAGCGCCAAGTCAAGAGTCTACACACATCAAGATGGAGGAAGCCAAATCCACATATGTGATGAAGTCGATCCGAGCACTGCTCTCGAGAATAACATGATCCTACTTCCACCACTACTACAAGATGGCGACATGACGATCGAGCATGGGATTTTCCCTTCGACCATGGAGGTGAACGATGACCATCTTATGGCATCCAACCTTAAAGGAGATAGAGTTGAGAATGGTGAGCATGGAACTTTCCCTTCACCAAAGGAGGCTCATAGAATTGATAGAACCAAACCTATCCCTATATGCTTGAGTGATGATGTGGTACCAATCCCATGTTAGTATGATAGACACTTAGCCCACTTGAGTGAGAACAAGAGTGAGATGAGTGACTCCACCATACGTGAGATTGAGTGCTTCAATTTGGAGGGCATGAGTGATACACCGAGTGAGTTGAGAGTGCTAGTTGATAGGACATGTGAGACCATTTTGATTTCTAATGACTTACCCTCTACCTCTAGTGTGTTTGCTCATGATGTGCTAGGTTCCATGGATCAAGAAGCTCCAAGCTTGGAGATGATGATGCCTTGTATCGAGAAGATGTACATGGTGTATGAAGATGACGCCATCCCCATATTAGATGAAGAATTCGCCAACATGGAGGCCAATACTACCACAACACCCACTTCATATGAGAGGTATACACAAGGTAAAAATAAGTGTGTTGATGATGCCATGATCCCACTAGTGGACATGACGATTTGTGATGATTTGCATGCTATGGATGATACTTGTGACATGACATATGTTCCACTCTTATTCCATGTGTTGATTTTGCTATGCATTATGATGACCATGTGGAATCCTTTTATTGTCATGATATTTCCATAGACATGATACGCTCAAAACGTTATGTGGATGACATCATTGCTTGCACTTTGTTGAACAATTGCTCTTTCCAATGTTTTTCTTGCAATGATGATACAAATGGTATCCCTCGGACCATGCTTTGTCATGCATGTTTTACAATTTCTCCCATTGCCTGCAATATGATGAATACTTGCTATTTCACTTGTTTTGCTTGCAACAATAGTTATCATATGTTGTCTATTGAGATGGCCCCCATAGCTTTCTCAAATTTTGGAGATTTTGGTAAATGCCATGATAATCATGTTCCCCACTTGCATAGTCACCATGTACCTATGTTACACTAGATTGACACTAATGGTGATATGCACAAGAAGACATATGTCATGATGGATGATGTATTTCTCTACCATGCACACACACATTCTTCCTTTTATCTATGATATGTATAGGTACCCGCACTGCAATGTCAACCTAGGTTGAGCATAAGTTGACAAAAAGATCTCTAGAGAGCATCCCCTAAGTGAGTTCAAGATTGAACCCAGCTCTGATACCTTTTGCATGCTTTGCATCTTTCATGTTGAAAAAATGCTCTTTCATATGGTTTGCTTGCAAGCATGTTTATGGTATTCTTTCACCTTGTGACAATCATGTTTCATTGCTATTGGATATTGATGCTTTGTGTGTTGCAAAAAAAACATTGAACAATTTCTCTTTTCGATGTTTTGTGTGCAACCATAATGCCATTATGAGCATGTATCATTTAGATGTTGCTACAAACATAAGGAATATTTTATCTTTTCCATAGTTTGTTGCAAACATGTGGTTTTTTCTTCCGCTTGTGATACATATACTCCCATGATCTTTTCTTTAGATGATATGTGTATGGAATCCAACATATTAAACAATTGTTCTTTCCGATGGTTGGTTGTACACATAATTATGTTGTTTTGGATATTCTTCCTCATGTGTTTTTTCCGAATTATCCTATCCTTGCATCAAAGATGTTGATCAATATTTTAGTCAATTGCTTTGAGTGCCACACTAAGACGTTATATGGAGTTTTTGACTTCCAACATTTGGATGATGTTCAAACGACTTCCATGCACATTGACTGATGAGGATATATACATGGATTATGATGATTATGACTGCTTGAACTAGAAGGAAATATTGAGTCAAATCAATGATGACTATCAGGTGAATTCATTCCTAGTTGAACACGATGCTTTCATTTATAAGAACTTTATACTGCCTAAGTCTTTGTGCTATTGTATGATCAAGTACATGGGAGAAGAAGGCGTAACATGGAGCGAGGAGTTGAAGCATATGGAGCATGGCGTGTTGATCAATGAAGAACGTGTGAGGGAGGAAAGGGAGGAAGCGCAAGGAGCTACCAAGAAGAAGATCAACACATGGCAGGATCTCTGTCGCGACAGAGAAACTATGCGTTTTCCTACCACGGCACAAAAACAGAGTCCTTTTTTGCCACGGCAGGGTGCCGCGGCAGAGAAACAGGCCCAATGTCTGCCACGGCAGAACCCTGAGCCGAACCCAAATTTGGGTCAGTTTGTATCCTAGTTAGGTGGGACCAAGTCGTCCCAAGCTTAGGCCACCGCCCTCAAACCTCTTAAATAGATGGGGTGCCACACAAGTTAGTTTTAGACCATGTTTAAACTATTTTGGAGTTGTTTATTTCAAAGAACCTCTAGAATTACCCTATGATCAAATTATACTACTGAAATTGAGTGTGATATGTTGTTCCATTGGGAATTAGTGGATTGCAAACCACCATTCGTGGTCGACGGATGCGTGTGCAAGAGCGTGGTGTTGAGAATATCCCACAAGGTTCGAGAGCTATTGCATTGGAATCAGGATTCGAGCAGGAGAGTTCATAGCTACGGGCTAGTTATCTATCATCCACCATCATCATCGACAAGTGCTTGCTGAGAAGATCGGGCCACCCCATATCATCTTGGTATCAGGTTTACTTATTTACTCGGTGATAAATCCATAATCCATCCATAGATTAGTTCGTGTGTTTAGTCCTATACATAAAAATCCTCATAAAAAGATTCACCATAGCCTAGATTGCATTGCTTTCAAGTTTTAGTCGCTGATTGTTCTATCTCGTAGATCCGATCTATAGTTTTGATCCATAGGAGTCTAGGTTTCGGTTTAGATCTAGTTTTTTCTTTCATACGTGTCCCCCACCATTGTTTTCCGCCGCCACAAGTTCATATCCAAATCCAGCATAAGATTCCTAGTTGTGTACTACTTGGCAAGTTGGAATTGCAAAAAAAAATTGTTTCTGACTCTGCCACGGCATAGAAACCGCCCTTTTCTCTGTCGCGAGTTCGTGTCTGCCACGGATCCAAGTCCTGTCGCGGCACGTTTTCTGCCTGTTTCTCTGCCACGGTACAGATTCTCTGCCACAACACAGTTTTGGCCTGTTTTTCTGCCACGACAGACATATAAAAAAATGTGAAAGTTTGCAATTTTCCCAATCTTAGCTAGAGCCATTCTATTCCAAAGGTGTAGGAACTTGCCATTGAGACTAGTTTTCGCTCTTCCAGGCTACTCGTAGGGTTTTGGTTTTGTGCATTATAAATTGGTCGTGATATATATATTCAAAAAAGGATATAGCAAAAGAAAAGCAAAAAGAGAAAGAATCTATACAAAAGAAAAAGAGAAAAAGAAAAGGAGAATTGAGAAAGAGGCCTAGTGATATCTTTGTGCACCAGTAGATTGAGCAATCATGTGCCTGTTTACTTTCAGCTTTGCTAGTGTCTCTCCAGCGTAGGGCAACACCCTTCATAGTCGCATTGCCACGTTTATCTCCACGTGTGTGTTTCTTGGGTTTTGTACGATCAGCACTAGGACTTGTTTAAGGTGTAGATAGGATACCATACCTACAGCTCCACCATAAATAACCTATGTGCCCTGTGATTATTCTCTATACCCTTGATATTCACTTCATCACATCTGTGCATAAGTTGTTGATTCAAATTGCTGAGCATCACTATTCACTTTGGAACAGTAAGATTTGCTTTCTTGTTAGTTTTCAGTGAGTTGTGAGAGCTCCACCACCAGATTTTGTTTTGTGCACTAATGTACTAATCATGTCTTCTAGTAGTGTTTATGTGATGCAGAAAAAGGATGCTGATGATTATCCCTTCCCATTACAATCCTACTATAGCAACACATTTTGGGAAGAGGAGTCAGGAGTGGTGCCTACTTCGGGTTTGTTCCACTTCATCACAGAAATTAGTGGTCGACAGGCTGCTACTACCATTGATACTTGTTCTTACATAAATTTGGTTAGTGTTGAGGTTGTTGAAAAGCTACATATACACAAGTGCATTAAAAAACCCATTTATGTTAGCAACTTCTGGTCATGCACTACCAGTTACTCAGATTGCATCTATTCCACTCACCATTTATGGCCCTAGCAGGAAGATTTCTTGTTTTGTCATTCCTAGAGCGTTTAACTCCTGTCATATCATGTTGGGAACAAAGTGGTGTAATCAATTTCAGGTTGTGTTTGGTAGTGAGTGTTCTGATCCTACTATCTTTTGGAATGGTAAGCACACATGGTTAGCATGTTCAAATATTAAGCAATTTTAGGAGATTAGGCGTCAAAACCTATGTGCACTTGTAACCACAAACATAAAACCACATGTTGATCCTATCATAGAAGAACCGAGAGGGAGAGTTGATGAGACAAATGTGGTTTCTACTAATGTAATCATCTCTACTCCTAGTGTTGTTTCTTGTGATATCCAGGTTGCTTTTGAAGAAAGGGAGCCATCTATTTTACAACTTGTATCACTAGTCTATGCATTGTCACTTGTGGAGGATGTTTTAGTACCTACTACAACTGAGGAGATTGTTGATGGCATTGGTACTGATTTGGAGCTTCAGCCAACATGTGTGACATATTGTGAGTCTATTCCTTTACCGAGGCCTCTTTGTGACTTGCCTTGCACTACTATTTCAGCACCATGTGATATTTTACCAAATTCAAATTTTGGTCATGTGGTACTGATTACACATAAAGAAATACTTGCTCGAATACCACCTGCTGATATTGTGTATTCGATCATGCTAAATGAACCTATGAGTACAAGTTGTGCTATGGATAAGATTTCTAAAATTTCATGTCAAATTCTAGCACATATTCTCCTTGTTTCACTTTCAATCTAATTGGTGAATATAGCATGGATGAAAATTTTCTTGTGGATCACATATGCATTACTTGTCATAGAATCGCTGAACTGAAACAAGTTGTTTTCAGCCATATATGCAATGTGTCACAAAATGTTTGCTATGGGACAATAGTTCATGTTCGAGATATTATGGAAATACATTATGGTCTAGTTGATATATTGCAACCAACACAAGTAATTTTACATATTGGGTTGTTCTAATCTTGCTAGAATAGAACCCAAGTTTTCATATTCATTGTGTTTGTCCCAAAAGTCTTTGTCTAGTTATGTTACTTCTTTAGACTTCACTGATATTTGCAAATTGAGTTGCATCTTACATATTGGACAACATGATCATGTTCATACTAATTAGAGTAGCGAAGTTGAAGCATCACATGAATCAATTTGGTTTTCACATATATTGAGTTGGTTTGATCTTGTTCATCACAAATTTGATCATCGGTCGTGTTTGAGAAAACTGAATTTAATATTGAACAACAAGACTATATATCTATTTGTTTTTCACCATGGGCATGACTCTTTGAACTTCACTTATACCTACAATTTAAGTTGCTTGATGTATATTGGACCTATTTTTCATGTGAACAACAATAATACAACATGTTATATATACATATACTTTGTGTACACGTTGTTCTTTTTGTTTCTTCCACTTTCAGCTTACCCCAAGCTATGGACGGATTTTCCTAAAGAAAGGGAGGATCGTGAGGATATATACAGGGATTATGATGATTCTTACTGCTTGAACTGGAAGGAAATATTGAGTCAAATCAATGATTACTATCAGGTGAATTCATTCCTAGTTGAACATGATGCTTTCATTTATAAGAACTTTGTACTGCCTAAGTCTTTCTGCTATTGTATGATCAGGTATATGGGAGAAGAAGGCGTAGCACGGAGCGAGGAGTTGAAGCATATGGAGCATGTCGTGTTGATCAATTAAGAATGCACGAGGGAGGAGAGGAGGAAGCGCAATGAGCTACCAAAAAGAAGATCAACACATGGCAAGATCTCTGCCGCCGCACAGAAATGACGCATTTTACTGCCACGACATGCTGTCATGGCCCAAAAACAAAGTCCTTTTCTGCCGCGGCAGAGAAACAGGCCCAATGTCTGCCACGACAGAACCCTGAGCTGAACACAACTTTGGGTCGGTTTGTATCCTGGTTAGGTGGGACCAAGTCGTCCCAAGCTTAGGCCACCTCCCCCAAACCTCTTAAATAGATGGGGCGCCACACAAGTTAGTTCTGGACCATGTTTAAACTATTTTGGAGTTGTTTCTTTCGAAGAACCTCTAGAATTACCCTATGATCGAATTATACTACTACAATTGAGTGTGATCTATTGTTCCATTGGGAATTAGTAGATTGCAAACTACCATTCGTGGTTGACGGCTGCGTGCGTAAGAGCGTGGTGTTGTGAATATCCCACAGGGTTCGAGAGCTATTGCATTGGCATCAGGGTTCGAGCGGGAGAGTTCATAGCTACAGGCTAGTTATCTATCATCCACCATCATTATCGACAAGTGCTTGATGAGAAGATCGGGCCACCCCATATCATTGACCTTGCATATGCACTCCATTTGCTATACTTGTATTGTGTTAATAGTGTTGTGAACAATAATGGACATGCCACACATGAGATGCTCCTCTATCACACACAAACATATTTTGCTTGGTATTTGTTGTGTGAAGGTACAATTGCTTACATGTCAACCTCTATGGACCATAAGTTGACAAGACGAACCGTAGAGAGTTACCTATGGATGCCCTTCATCGAGCTATCCCTACACCATAAGGTGACTTCCTTCTACTTGCTATAATCTTCATGAATTGGCTACTCTTTGAGTGTTGCTTCGCTTTTGTTATGAGCTTTGTAGGCTTCATGGAAAGTGAAGGAACATTGAAGAGTTGCCACATCAAGCTTCTCGAGGACGACTACATGGCGAACCCCAGGATCAAGAATGTCTCTCGACCTCCTACATAGGCGAACCCGGACGACTCTTTTCGAAGGGGGGCTAATGCAGCCCATCCTATGGATGCTACTACATCTAGATCGCCAAGTCCCAAAGCTCGTCCCAAGTCACCCAAGAACACAAACGCGTGCGGTACTACCGCTCCCATCAGTGGTACTACCACGCTCCGGTACTACCGCTTCCATCAGCAACACTACTAGTCTCGACCTGGCGAGCTCTAACTACTCCTTTGAAGCCACCGGTACTACCGGACCGCACCACTGGTACTACCGCACCTGGAGCTCCCCAACAGCTGAAGTCGGAACTACCACTCCATCCAAAGCCGCCACCGCTTGTGTTTGGTACTACCGGACCCGAGGACCGGTACTACCAGTCACAATAGTGCATGCATGCACAACATTTGGGCCACAACCCATGTATCCCCCTTATTATGTTGCAACCCTATAATTATTCCCCAAACTACCCCTATGTTAGTGCTTGGCCTATACATAGAGCCTCCACCCCTCATGTATTCCTTAGGCATAGATGATAGACTAAAGACAACCCCCTTTGTGGAATCTCTAGTTTTGCCTCATCCCCTTTCCAAAGGGGACCGACTATCGTCACCACCTTGTTGGAGTTTGCATCACGGCTCCGTCGTTGTACAAGGCCTTGGCATCGATGCCCTTTGCCAAGACGTCAAGACCCTCTCCAAGGTGTTCTTCCCTCTCTGCTTGGGTTCGAGGGAGCATGTTGACCGATATTTCCTTGCGAGGATTCTATCGGACTAGTGGAAACCGGCGGGAGTAATTGTATCATGTGAGTTTTGCGTGTGTTCATCATGTACTTCGCGACATGTGAGTCCACTTCCGCTACCTTCCCCCTTTCCACTCGCTTTCATATCGATTTGACCACGAGATCCGTGAAGATCGGGGGTGACCTCAAGGGTGTCCCGATCTTGATCTCGTGGTCAAATCGATGGGAAAGCGAGGGGAAAGGGAGAAGGTAGAAGAAACGTACGCACACCTCGCGAAGAACACGATGGACACACACACAAAAACTCACACGATACAAGGCTGATTTCTCTCGCCGGTGGCCATAGGTTCGATAGAATCCTCGGAAGGAAATATCATTCAACGTGCTCCCCCGATCCCAAGTGGAGAGGGAATAACACCTTGGAGAGGGTCTTGACGTCTTAGCAAGGGCACCGATGCCAAGGCCTTATACAATGACGGAGGCATGATGAAAACTCCAACGAGGTGGTGATGATAGTCGGTCCCCTTTGGTAAGGGGATGAGGCAAAACTAGAGATTCCAGAAGGGGGTTGTCTTTAGTCTATCATCTATGCCTAGGGATACATAAGGGCATGGGGGCTCTATATATAGGGCAGCCATTTAATAAGGGGTAGTTTGGGGAATAACTCTAGGGTAGGAACATAATAAGGGGGATACATGGGCTATGGCCCAATTGCTTTGTGCGTAGGCACTGTCATGACCGGTAGTACCGGACTAGACGATCAGTAGTAGTGCTCGAGGGTGGTAGTACCGCAAGCTGGTACCGGGGTGTCCAGAGGCGATGGCGCGAGCTTCAGTCAAGACCGGTAGTACCGCTAATGCCGAGCGGTAGTACCGGGGCGCGGTAGTACCACTGATGGGAGTGGTAGTACTGCTCATTCCTATATCTTCCTTCTCCTCTTCCAATCATCCGTCTTGTCAGGCTTGATGCTCCGGGCTTCCTCCCATGCCTCTGTACTTGTCGGTGTGAACATATCATGAATATGGGACAGAGTATGAAGTAGTATACCATTCAAAAGGGTAGGCAGTGGCCTCTCATAGAGGAATGGATTCACCTTTGGAGTCCGTGACGACTTGGCATAAGTGTGAGACCTTGATGTGGTAATGACCGTAGGTTGGGGCACATCAATACTCCTCCACCTGAACCGGCTAAAGAAGATGATCCAATAATTGCAGCTCATGTTGAGCCATTAGGGGATACCCCCATATGTTGAACCCCTTCCTTTTCTAAGAATGGCGATAAATGATATGATGGACCAACACCTCGAAGATCAATGCGAAGAGGAAAAGATGTTCCTCAACATGCTAGCAGAAGAGGCACAAACAAGAAAAACTGATGAAGTGAGTATACAGGAGACCGGGGAACAAGCGAAGGAGGATATTCTAACCATGTTTGCACATTGCAACATGATAGAGCTAGACACCGAAGCTTCACAGCTCGTTGAAGGAAAGGTAAAGGCTAAATAAATTGGTAAACCTATTCTTCCTTGTACTTTCGGTGGAACTTCTTATTATGGCCTCTATGACATTGGAATAGTTGTTATCGTAATTCCCTTTAATTTTTATTTGAAAATCCAAAATGAACTAAGCCCAGCTGAATTAGAGGATACTGACATGACTATAATGCTTGCAGATAAGACACTCAGAGTTCCTATGAGAATAATAAGAGATGTTCCAATCTATGTTGGACCATATAAATATCCCATTGATTTTGTGCTTATTGATATGCCTACTGATGTTTATTGTCCAATTATTTTCAGATGAACCTTATTAAACACCACAGGAGCAAACATTGATTGCAAGAGACAAATTGTATCTTTCAAGTTTGGTGAAGAGAAAATGTACTTTCACTTCTCTAAATTTGACCATAAGACGACTATCAAAGATTTGGATGATTATGAGTATGAACAAGAAGAGGAAGGTTATATCACTAGTCTAGATTCAGTTGTCATTGAGACGCCTGATGATGATCTAGCAAGGAGTTTAGTCAATAATACTTATATTCTTCAAGACATAGAAAAAATGGAAATGGACGATTATCTTGACTCCGCACCTGAGGTGGATCCCGAGATGAATCAAAAATATGAAGAACCTATAAGAAAAGGAGATGAGGCACCTCCACCTCCTACTCTCAAAACTTTACACAAGGAGTTAAAATATAGGTTTCTTGATGGAACTAACAATTTACATGTTATTATAATTTCTAACCTTGCAGAAAAAGAGGAGGAAAATTTAATGATGGTTCTCCGGATGCATCGGAATGCTCTTGGGTATTCAAGGAGTGACTTGAAAGGGATCAGTCCCTCGATAGCCAGCCATAGGATATTTATGGAAGAAGGAGCCCAGTCGGTTGCATACTTTCAGAGGTGACTCAAACCTCACTGAAAGAATAGGTAAGGAAGGAAATAATATGTTTGTTAGATGAAGGGATCATCTTTCATGTGGAGGAAAGTGAATGGGTAAGTCATGTTCATTATGTTCCTAAGAAAGGTGGATTTACTATTGTTGAAAATGAACACAATAAGATGATACCTACTAGAACCATTGTTGGTCACAAGATGTGTATTGACTATAGAAAACTTAATAAAGAAACTAGAAAGTATCAGTATCCTTTTCCGTTTATAGATCAAACTTTAGAAAGGCTTGTTATGCATTCCCATTTTTGCTACTTAGACGGTTATTCCGCTTTTTCTCAAATTGATGTTCACCCCGATGACCAACTTAAATAAACATTTATTTGTCCTTATGGTCTATACGCCTATCGTAGTATGCCTTTTGGTATTTGCAATGCCCCTGCCACCTTCCAAAGGTGTATGACTCCTATATTTGCCGATTATGTTGAAACTATTATGGAAGTATTCATGGATGACTTCTCTGTTTATGGAACTTCCTTTAATCATTGTCTCCATAACCTTCATAAAGTTTTGTAGAGATGCGAAGACACTAACTTAGTCTTGAATTGGGAAAATGTGATTTTATGGTTCAAGAAGGTATAGTGCTTGGCCACAAAATATCAGGTAAGGGTATATAAGCTGATAAAGCAAAGATTTAAGCAATAGAAAGGCTTCCCCCTCCTCGAGGTGTAAAAGGTATAAGGAGTTTCTTAGGCCATGCTGGATTTTATAGAATATTCATTAAGAACTTCTCAAAGACTGCTAGACCTTTAACTGACCTTCTTTAAAAGGATGTTGTTTTTAATTTTGATGAAACTCATCTCACCTCTTTCAATATATTAAAACAAGTCCTTCTTGAAGCTCCCATTATAAAACCACATAATTGGAAGAACCCTTTTGATCTATTCTATGAGGCTAGCCATGAATATATGGGAGCAATTATTTGTCATTATGATGGTGATGACCTTAATATCATTCATCCTGCTAGTCACACCTTAAACGGCTCCTAAAATAATTACCGTATGGCAGAAAAAGAATTTTTTGTTGTGGTTTTCTCCTGTGACAAATTTAGATCCTATATTATTGACTCTAAGGTAAGAGTACATACTGATCATGTTGGCTTAAAAGAGATTCTTGAAAGGACTGACGTTAAGCCAAGAATGATCTGTTGGACTTTACTTTTGCAAGATTTTGATTTACAAATTCTCCAAAGGAAAGAAGAGCGGGAGGAGGCATCCATGGACATTGAGTTTTATCCACCTGGGGAAGTGTCATCCATCTACATACCCTTAGGAACTACAATTCCTAAAAGGAAATTTTATATTTCTCCTTGCAATGGTTTAGTGATTTTATGCAACCAACCTTGTTCAAAGGGAAAAAGAAAAAGCTGATCCAAGAATTAAAAAAGGAGAAGGTACCCGAATAAACTCATTCCCCCTCGACGAGCAAGACATGTGAAATCTTGAAAACATATTTGTTCTGGATGGTTATCTGCCATTTATTTTTGCATATTTGTTTTCCTTTTGTTTTTTGAGTTCACTGCCGGTCTTGCAAGGTCGGTACGGGCTAGCGGTATGGCCGGCTCCACCTGTACCATTGGTCGTTAAGGCAGAGTGACCTTCGATACATTTTCCACATATCGGTACAACCATGTAGTACAGGCGTGTCTGCCTGTACGGCTAGTCGTTACCGACTCTATGTCTCCCCGTTCGTTCTTTATTTGTTTGTGTCTGAAAAATCAAAGTCGGTAGAAGTCAGTATGAAAGGGATGGGTATCCCGTACCAGGTGGTCGTTATGATCACGATTTCTTCCTTTTTAACTTATTTCTTTCCTTATTTGTTGGTATTCTTTTCTTGGACGACCCTTTTCCTTCCAGTATGAAGTTTTCCCTGCTTCTAACTCTTAATAAGCCTCGCTAGAGGGCTTCTTCCCTCTTATATCAACATATCCAATCTACTTGATGCGCTACCCAGTTCTAGGAAAAGGAAAGCCTCTAAACCTCATGGTTTCTTCGTGGGATAGTTTCTAGACCTCCTCCATTGAAGCTGATGACCGTGAAGATCAAGGCCTAAGCCCGAAGAATAAGCGATACACCTATGACTCTGATGATCATGATGAGGAATTGGGTACCTTCATGGAGCAAAAGAAGAGGGGATGGAAGCAGCCAAAATACCTGGCTATGGTGAAGCCTGAAGACGAGGAAGAAGCCAAGAAACCTCATGGGAAGGGGTGCATGGAGTCACTCAAGTTCATCGCCATCAACTACTTCTCGGGAAAGCGTAAGAAAGCTAACTGTCCCGATGCAGGAACTTATCAGGAGACTACGACACATACTTCAACAACAAATAAGATCACCATGAACGTGCGCATGAGCGTGAAGCCACAAGAGGATTGGGGGTTCAACCTTCTGGACGTGCCTATCAGCATGCATATTCCAGAAATTGAACATCGTCTTCACAAGGTAGAGAAGTACTAGAAGGAAGAACTCCTCCATAGGGAGATCGTGCGCACGCGTCTCTTAGATCTTGAAGGAAAGAAGGAACTCAATAACATGATGAGCAAGGTTGCTGACAGGATGTTCCTCTTGCGTTCGGATCTGCAGAAGTGTCTTCGTCGCATATCTGCCCTAGAAGAGACAAACAAGAAGCTTCACGTGGTGGTCTCCAACAAAACTACCTCACCATGAAGAACGCTATGGTATCGAATAATTACAAGGGATTATTTGATCCCACCGTCTTGATTCCAAGCTTGGGGGGTCTGTGAGGACCTTGTAATCTATCTACCAGTTTTAGCATGTTTGCTTTTCTGCACGCATGTTAAGTTTTAATTCCAAAATTTGCATTAGTTGCATCAACTTCGAGCTCCTTTCTGTTCAAGAGAAGATTTATACCCGTTGAGTTTCGAGACTTTATGATATTTGAAGTTATGTTTTGATTCATGATTATTATATTATATGATTGAACTAGGTTGAGTGTTATGATACTTGTACAACTATCATGATTTTAGGTACTTCCACACCAATAGAAGTATTGATTAAATTATGAGAAGAAGAATTTCGGTAGCATATTATAGTCATGGTTTTAAAATCCATAAAAGTAGTGAGCATGATCAAGTGGTTATACTAAAAAATGAAAGAAGAAGAAAGAAGAGAAATAAAATAACAACTATCAAATGAATCCCAAGGAAAAAAGAAAGATACAAGAAAAAGAATGATCATGAATCTTTGTTACTAAAATCAAGTGCTCAGTTAGTTTAATTTTATGATTATATGATATGTTGAATCACTAAAATCTTCTTATAACTTCATTGATACTAAAAGGGTGTGGAAGCCTCTAAGTCATGTGATGTCTAAGGGTATGATAACACCCGCGAAGTAACTTTACATATAATATTGTATTCTTGTTTCAATTTCTGCACATTTATTGTAACACCTCGTGCCTCATGAACATGATGATCTTGTCCATAAGACACCATCTTACTCGGTGACAAGCAAGAATCTAGCTTGATGGAGTTGATGAGTCCAAAATTGAAGCATATTTACCTTTTGTTTTTGCATAAATAGAATAGGGATTTTTGTATTTCACTGCGTTTGCACGCACCTTTTTGTCGTTGTTTCATCAGGATCCCGAATTACTAAGTCTCTTATGACCATATCATTTGGAACTATCATATTATATTATAATATGATATTTTTAAGTGATAAAAGTCATTTTATTGATTTACCTTCACACCTAGGAGAGTACCAAACATGAGGGAAGCATCTGCCGTGATAACGACTAGTGGTACGGGCGAAGCCCGCCCGTACCGTCCACCTATACCATGTGGCAGCGTGTCCTCCTCATCAAATACTCTCACCTGGCAAAGACGATGGAGAGATCCGACATTCACAGCCACCAGAAACCATGAAAAACCACACCAGAAAGGGATTTGAAGGAGGAACTTGGAGAAAGGAAAATACATGTTGCTTCACAGATCATTGGAGGACATCGCATCATCCCCTTCATCATCAACCACTTCATCTCCATCACCATTACTACCCTCATCTCTCATCTATTAGATCTTATTGTAATTCCAGATTCAATTCTGGTTTGCACTAGATTTATCCCCGTACTTTTATCCATCCATTTGATTATGATGGTGTTGTTGATTGCTTCCATGTGTGAGTAGTTTGCCCTCGTTCTTGGGGAGATGGAGAAACCCTAGCACTATTATGAAGTTGCAATAAAGATGGTCTATTCTTTTCTCCATATGACTGGCCGGTTTATGATAGATTTATGATTTGTGTTTGATCTCTGTCTTTAGATGGTGTGTGTAGTCGACCACATATCATTTCCCTTTGGGACTAAAGTGAGGGATAAATCCTTTGGACATGTTTGGAAGTGTGCCCGGAGAGCTTCGTGACAATTGGCGCTGGCTAGCAAGCTACATGGTCAAAGCAGGATAAACAGAGACTCCCGAAGATAATTACGATACCCACGGGGAGACCCTTAATTGTGGTTGTTTGTATGGGTGATTGCTCTTAGACATCGCAGTGGTTATTTAGAGGTGACATCATTCTTGGCTCAACAAAGTTTCTTCCTACGAGCCTTGTAATGAACATCTTATTATGGAGCTCTCTCCACACATATAATGACACATGAAGTATGTTATCTAAATTAATAATAATATTATGCTAGTGGTGTATCCTACATCCCCGAGAATGTTTTAGCCATATTGAGTTCAGACGTTTTCACACAACTTTGTTCCTTGCTTTCTTTTACTTGTTTTAATTACTTTTCTGCACTCAACCAAAAACCTTTCAAACACCCTTTACTTGAGATCAAAGGTAACTTATAAATATCCTTTGGTGGAAAGTGACGAGGGGCATAAAGACCTTAACCAAATAGCTCTCAGTGGGTACGATACTCTTATTTTGAAAGTAGGTACAATTGATCTGCGCACTTGCAGCCATCAGTAGGTTCGACTACTAGGGCCTTCGTTGAGGGCATTGTTTAAAGTTATTTGATAGTATGTCAATGTGTTTAGCGGGCATAGCCCTCGAGTGATGTAAGGTGTAAGAGGAAAAGTAGTTGATCATCTCTAAGTAGAGTAAACTGTCTTTATTGATTATAGGTAGCAAGTACAAGGGTTTGGCTAAGTAGCCTTATTAAAGGGTAAATGCGACTACACGTAGAAGCGGTGGAGTTGTGCGACGTTCTAGTAGTTGCAGTATGCGACTCCGGTTTTGACATCCTTGAGGCGATATGCGCCACCTGGTATCACCTCGATGATGATGAAGAGTCCTTCCCAGGGGGATTCAAGCTTGAGGTGTCCTTTCTTCTTAAGCCGTAGAACAAGGTCCCCTTCAGAGAAGGACCTAGGCCACATTCGACGACCGTGGTATTTGTGGAGTCTTTGTTAATACACAACCGCTCATGTGGCGACGATGTCATGGGCTTCGTCAAGGAGGTTGACGCCATCCTCGAGAGCAACTGATTATTAAACCCGTTGTAAGCCCACGACCGAGGGGCACCAGAAGTTTGGCGAGATCTAGTTCGACACCATGCAACATGGATAAAGGTGTATCCTGTGGTGTTGTTTGGTGTTGTCCGAAGGGTCCATAGGACCGAGGGTAGTTCATCATGCCATGCTCTGAGCGCTCTTTCGAGAGGTCAAAGGAGCCTCTTCTTGATGCCATTGTAGACGAGGCCGTTGGTTTGCGGGTGCACCATGAAGGCATAGCTGATGTTGATCCCCATATTCTCGCTGAAGCGCTAGATTCCTTTGAGGTGATGTTTGAGCCATTGTCATTGATGATGTTGTGTGGCACACCAAACCTATAGATGATGGAATCAAAGAACATGATGGCAGTGACATTAGTTCGGTTAGTGACGGGAGTATTCTCTATCCACTTGGTGAACTTGTCGACTATGATGAGGAGGAAGACGTGTCCCCCAGGGTAAGATTTCTGCAACTTTCCCACCATGTCGAGTCCCCATTGTGTGAAGGGCCAGGCCAGTGGTATTGGCCGTAGATCAGAGCCTGGTGCATGGGGTTTGTCTGCAAATCTTTGGCAGTTTTTTGCACTTTTCGACGAGGTCCTTTGCATCTTCCATTGATATTTTCTAGTATAAGCCTGTCCGAAAGGCCTTTGCGATGAGTGAGCGGCTACTTACGTGATGCTCGCGGGTGCTTTCGTGTATGTCGAGGAGGATGCTCTTGTCGTCGGTGTTGGTGACACATCATTAGAGGATGCTAGTCATGCTTCGGTTGTAGAGCTCGTCGTTGATGATGGTGAAAGCCTTTGTATGATGGGCGATATGCCGCGTGTTAGTCGGGTCATCTGGCAGCTCCTTGCGTAGAAGGTACATGGTGTATGGTTGAGTCCTTGAGGGCTCAATGAGCATGACTTCCATGGGCACTTCGGATGAGGGCTCTGCTTTTTCTTCGGCTGTTGTCGTGTCACTGTCGTTGGCATAGGCCCCGAGTGAGTTGTAGGTTCATGCACGCTGGCAAGTGATTTGGTTTTGAGTGACTGGTCTCATATTTGCTCCAGGAAGATGACAGGCGGTATGTGATGTAGCCCAACATACGGAAACCACCTTTGGTCCACATCATGCCATGCTAATTATCACTCCAAAGGTGAACTCCTTCCATGCTTTGCCTTTCGTTGGTTATATGCGAATAGAATCCTACTTGAGACAAATGTGTATGATGTGAATAGGTCCATGAAAATGATTCCAAGAGGATGCAGCAAAGATGAACCTAGAGCCAAGACACCCAAGCAGGAGGCCTGGAAGAGAAGACTCAAGAAGCTGCTGGAAGAAGTCCGGAGTCTCTAGTCTGTCACAGCGGAGTCTCTGGTCCATCTCCGGACCGACCCCCGAACCGAAGCCTGGGTCAATCAGAATTCCCCTTCGGAGACTGACCGGAGATCGACCAGATTCTTCGGACCACACCGGAGTCTCTGGTCCATCACACCGGATTCTCTGGGCTAAACATCATGGGCCTACACGCCTCAAGTTGGGCTTGGCCCATGTAACACCCAGAACTTCCTATTTATGCCTATTTTACCCTTAGCCCATGGCTGGCCTATATATATGCCCCACCCCCTCCTTGAAACCGGAGAGATGATGATGAATTAAGGCATGTGCCTAACCCTAGATGGGAACCCCCTCTCAATAGTAAATCTATGAGTTGTACAAGGCCTTGGAGTCGGTGCCCTTCTCCAAGTCGTCAAGACCCTACTCAAGTGTTTGGTCTCTCGCTACTAAGGATTCTAGTAGTTTTGGGTCTCTCCCCTTTAGGATTCTACTTGGTTGATACTCTCTCCTTGGTTTGGATTCTATCATCCGCTTGCCGATCTCTCCTTTGGTGATTCTACCGCAAGGTCTCTCACCGAGGAGTCTATTGGATTGGTTGTTCGAACCAACGGGAGAAAATCGAATTGGGTGTGATTTGGCATGTGTTTATATCTTTACCTCGCATTAGAGTTGTGTTCATCATGTTCATCCCGTGTTCCCTTACTCCCCGCCTCAAATCTATGAAGATCGGGCCACTCTAAGGGTAAATCCACAAGGAGACCCATAACAACTGGTATCAGTAGCTTTTGGTTGCCAAGGATTTGACTTCGCCCTTTGATTTCCACTATAAATTCGAAAATACCAAAAATATTGCCCCAATTTGCTTTTGGATTGATCGCTCATTTTGGTGAGTTGATTATGGTTTTGGTCCAATAGAAACTTGTCTTTGGAGTTGGTGTACTTGTGCCCTACGTTTCCCAGCCCATTTTGGTCGAAATTTTATGGATTGGAGGGTTCAAGGGGCCGAATTTCCGCTCAAGAACATGAGCTGTTCATCGGACTGGGGCCACACCGAAGTTTCCGGCCCATCACACCGGAGTTTCTAGCCTACGCACACCGCAGTCTCCGGACTGCACCGGAATTTCTGGCCTACCCACACCGGAGTCTCCGTCCCTGACAAAATTTTGAGCCATTTTCCTTTTTCGACGGATTTCCTTTTAACGTTTGTATTTCGTGTCTGTGTCTGTCAACTAACAAAGCTTCTGCAACATCAACAATGACTCGCGCTCAACATCGACACCACGGAACTCGAACCATCCCTCCACCAACGGTTGCAAGTACGACATCACTGTAAGGTATAACTTGCACCACCCTTGTTAACCCCTTTCTTACTTTGTGTGTTACCTAACCTATCGAGAGTAGCCCATCTTGTGTTTGCTGAAGCATTGTGCGCTTGCTCTTGCATAGTCATAGTGTAGAGGCAATAGCAAAACTTGACTCCATAGGATAGAAAAGAAAGAGGTACACAAAAAAAGCTTATAAGCAAAAGAAAAAGAGAAAAATACCAATAGCAAAAGAGAGTCCAAAGCTTCTAAGCAAGAGTGCGAGCAAGAGCAAGGCAAGCGTGCAAATCCGTTGCTTCTCAATCTTTTGGAAAACAGACTACGATCTCTCCTAGCATTGGCACGACACCGAGCATTAGTCTTTGTTAGGACCAATTTTATTCATTGCTCATTTTCATAGTCGTGTTAGCCACATTAATATCCACCGTGCGTGTATAGTCGTAGGTTCTCGTCACCCTTTTTGACCTTTTCCTTTGACTTTGTTTTTGTTGGATTTTACCCACTTTAGACAATAACCTTTGCATTTGGTTGTTCCATTTTCTATCCACCTTCCTAACCTTCCACAATAGGCCTTTTGTGTGTGTGTGTCGTGTGTATTCGCTTTGCTCTCGTCAAGAACACCTTTCCAATTTTTGACTTGGTGAGGCAAGGTAGCACATACCATACCACCAATACCACCCCTTCTTTCACTTGTGGTCATACGACATGTCTAGGGAAAGCGGAGAAAAGAGGAGATGGCAACTTCAACAACCAAGATGATTTCGCCATGCGCCACAACTTATGGGTGCAACGCCAAGAATTCAATAGCCAATTTGAGAGGCTTAAGAACAGCCTTGATGCAACTTTTCAAGAGTTTGACTACCGTGACCGGCAAGGCCAAGTGGAGCACAATGCTCAATTCCAAGCTCTTCACCAAGCTATTGCCAACCTTGGAAACCATCATGGACACAATTCAAGCTCATCAAGTTCGCCGTGTGCGCGCTCCTCAAGTCGTCACAGTGACACTTTGTGCTCCCACTCTCATCATGGAGAACCCCACCACCACAATGGGGAACAACAAGCTCGTCCTCGCCATGAACAAGTGGTTGACCCACAAGCTCAACAACCGGACCACGCAAGACATCATCAGCACCATGATCATCATGCACATTCTCAACACCAAGAAGAACATGGTCGCCCTCCACAAGAAGCGATGGTACAAGCACCACCACCTCCTCAAGAAAAAGAATGCCATGGTGAAGACAACCGCCATGATAGGCGCCAACACCCGCAACATGACCATCGCCAACAACAACAAGCCCACCGAGCACTGCAATGGGATACAAGTGACGATGATGAGGATGCACACTGCGCGAGACTCAACAACCGCTATGCTCAACCCCACCATCACCATCACCATCAACAACCAATGAATGCAAATGATCCCGAGCAAAGGCGTAGAAGAGACTTTGTGCATCAAGCTCCTCCTCCACTGCCTCCTCGAGACAATCAAGCTCCTCGTCCTCCACCACATGCACCAAGTGAAGCGAGCATAAGGCAAGAACGCCACAACTACCACCATGAATATGAAGAAGGGAAGTTTGGGAAGCTCAAGTTAATTATGCCCAAGTTTAAGGGAGAAAAAGACGTCGATGCATACATTGATTGGGATCTCAAAAAGTTGACAAAATCTTCCGAGTCCACAATTATTCCAAAGAGAAGAAAGTTGCAATGGCATCCCTTGAGTTTGACGACTATGCAAATGTTTGGTGGGAATACTTCCAAAAACACCACGAGAAGCAAGAGGAACCTCCAATTGAAACTTGGACCAAGATGAAGTGATGTACAAGCGCTTCGTCCCCGAGAATTATCAACAAGATCTCCTTGACAAGCTACAAAACTTGAAACAAGGCACCAACTCAATTGAAGATTTCTACAAGGAAATGGAGAAAACCATGATGCGAGCTGATGTGAGAGAACTCGAAGAGAAAACCATAGCAAGATTCCTCAATGGTTTGAGATTCCCAATAAGGAAGATTGTTGATTTCCAATCATACAAGAACCTCACTGAGCTCCTCCATCAAGATACCAAAGATGAGCCACACTTGCAAAAGGAGAATGCATATGAGAAGCCCAAGCCATACTTTGTGTCCATCAATGCAAATGCTCCCGCTAAGCCAACAAACCAAGCACTGAGCTCATCAAAGCAAGCAAAGACCATGATAGCACCCCCTCCAACACGACATCGGATAATCAAGTCACTTGCTTCAAGTGTGGAGTGAAAGGTCACAAGTCATATGAGTGCACCAACACAAGAGTGATGCTTACAAATGAGAATGACTTAACCTACTTCGTGAGTGAAGAGGAATATGAAGCTCTAACTCAACGAGCAATTGCAAGGGCACCCGCAATGGAAGAGGATGACACCCTTGTATGCGAGCATGATCCGGGCCCCAAACTTATCATATCTCAAGTCTTGACAACAAACTCCATCCCAAGAGTGGACCAACGCCTCAATATCTTCCAAATTCGTGCCGGAATTGATGGCTAGTCCATAAAAGTGATCATTGATGGAGGTAGTTTCCACAACCTTGCAAGTATGGAGCTTTGTGAAAAACTCAAGTTGCCATGCATTGAGCACCCTCACCCCTATCACGTCAAATGGATTGATGACAATGGAGCACTCAAGATAACATCCAAAGTCAATGTCTCTTTCAAGATTGGCCCATACGAAGACACCGTCGAGTGTGATGTCATGCCAATGTTTGTGTGCCACATGCTTCTTGGGAGACCATGGTAATACAATAGGAGAGCCATACATCATGGTTCCACTAAACAATAATCCTTCAAGTGGAACAACAAGACATTCATGCTCCAACCAATGACACCAAGCCAAGTTATCGCATCCAACATGACATTCGTGCACAAGATAAAGCAAGCTAAGGACCCTTGTGAGATGAGTGATGAGAGAGTGAACCACCATCAAGAGAGTGAGTGCTACAAGCCCAAAATGAGTGGAAAATCATGAGTACCATGACACAAGCCAAAAATGTGAGAAGAGAGACTTGAGTGTGACCCATACTAACAATCCTTCATACAATTCTCTCTCTTTGTTGTCGGTTTTGCAAGGTACCCAAGATAGACCACCACCTACAAGGAACATGCTAACAGATCTCCAACCACAACATGATGGCAAGATGCACCACAAGTTCTTCAACATATTTGAGAATGGCTTCGACACCGGTGATCCGTCCATGACCAAGATAAAGGCCACATGCACACATCTCTCCTTATATGATGAAAGAACATCGTCGAGGTCGACTCGTTTTCAAGCGGGGGGAGATGCTGTAGCCATCCATAAGGAAACCACCTTTGCTCCACACCATGCCACGCTAATCATCACTACAAAGGCGAACTCCTTCCATGCTTCGCCTTTCATTGGTTATTATGCGAATGGAATCCCACTTGAGACAAATGTGTATGATGTGACTAGGTCCATGAACATGATGCCAAGAGGATGCAACAAGGATGAACCTGGAGCCAAGACACCCAAGCAGGAGGCCTAGAGTCTTCGGCCCATCTCCAGACCGACCCCCGAACCGAAGCCCGGGTCAATCAGAATGCCCCTCTAGAGACTGGCCGGAGATCGACCGGATTCTTCGGACCACACCGGAGTCTTCGGACTGAACATCATGGGCCTGCGCGCCTCAAGTTGGGCTTGGCCCATGTAACGCCCAGAACTTCCTGTTTATGCCTGTTTTACCCTTAGCTCATGGCTAGCCTTTATATATATGCCCCCACCCCCTCCTTGAAACCGGAGAGATGATGATGAATTAAGGCATGTGCCTAACCCTGGATGGGAACCCCCTCTCAATAGTAAATCTATGAGTTGTACAAGGCCTTGGAGTCGATGCCCTTCTCCAAGTTGTCAAGACCCTCCTCAAGTGTTTGGTCTCTCCCTACCAAGGATTCTAGTAGTGATGGGTCTCTCCCCTTTGCGATTCTACTTGCTTGCTACTCTCTCCTTCGTTTGGATTCTATCATCCGCTTGCCAATCTCTCCTTTGGTGATTCTACCACAAGGTCTCTCGCCAAGGATTCTATTGGATTGGTTGTTCGAACAACGGGAGAAAATTGAATTGGGTGTGATTTGGCATGTGTTTGTATCTTTACCTTGCATTAGAGTTGTGTTCATCGTGTTTATCGCGTGTTCCCTCACTACCCGCCTCAAATCCATGAAGATCGGACCACTCCAAGGGTAAATCCACAAGGAGACCCATAACAGTATGGGTGCATAGGTGGACCCGTTGTTTGCCAGCTTGTTGGCCCCTTTGTTGCTTTCATGGCCGATGTGTCGAAGCTCACATCTGTCAAAGTTTCATTCTAGGGAGTTCTAGAGGTCGCGATAGGCGATAATGTATCTGGTGGCGTCACAATGGTTCATTGTTTGCTGCACCAAGATGGTGAAGTTGTTGTAGATCATCAGTCAGGTGACACTGCACGCCTTTGCCATGTGCATGTCGTGGATGAGGGCTTCATACTTTGCCTCATTGTTTGGTGTGCAAAACTTCTAGTAGTGTAGGTACCGTTGCTTGGTTGGCGTGAGCACCTTGCTAAGGTAATACACGGGTCGTTGGACCCTGTGGATCTTGCCGTCCTCTACTCATTCGACAATGATCACAGTGTTGACCACCTGATTGGTGGCTGTGATGTATAGAAGCATGGACTCCTTCTCCTTGGGGGTCACTAGAACTAGCGAGGCTGATAGTACGCGCTTGAGGTCTTCAAATGCCACCTAATCTTTGGTGGTCCACTCGAACTTATCTGTCTTGTGTAGGAGCTAGTACAAGGGCAATGCCTTTTTGCCCATTCTACTGATGAATCTGCTGGGTGCAACTATGTGTCCAACTAGCTGCTGGAAACCTTGATGTTCTTTGGCTTCTCCATGGATAGTATGTCCTTTATCTTCTTTGGGTTAGCCTCAGTTCCCCTTTCAGAAATTAGGTACCCGAGTAATTGTTTGGATGGGACGTCGAACACGCATTTGAGCAGATTCGGCTTTATGCTATAGCGGTCGAGGTTGTCGAAGGTCTCGCAGAGATCGTCGATGAGTGAGGTGCTTTCCTTGGTCTTGACCACCATGTCGCCCACATAGTCTTGGATTTTTTTCCAATTTGGCTCTTGAGGTAGGCCTGCATGCATTGTTGGTAGGTGGCAAATAGTGTTGTAGTAGTATACTCTGAATGGAGTGATGAAAGCGGTTTTATCTTAGTTCTCCACCTTAAGCTGAATCTAATTGTAGCATGAGTAGGCATCGAGGAACGAGAGTCATTCGCAACTTGCAGTGGAGTCGAAGATTTGGTCGATCCTTGGCAAAGGGAAGTGGTCCTTCTGGCAGTGATTGTAGAGGGACATGTAGTACACACACGTGCAGAGTATATCGGTGTCCTTCTTGGGGACCGACACAAGATTGGCTACCCAGGTGCTCTCCTCGATGTCGCGGATGAAGTTGGTGTCGAGGAGTATGTTCACTTCAACTCTAACAGCTTTGGCCTTTTCTTCTAAGAGGTGTCGCATTGATTGCTTGATGAGTCGGGCATCTAGATACACATTGAGTTCATGCTTAGCGTGGGTACTCATGTCATGCCTGCAGGACATCCTGCGAAGATTTCCTGGCGCTCACAGAGGAATTTGACGAGCGCGAGCTCCTATGCGGAACTGGGGTTGCTTGCGATGAGGGCGGTCTATGTGGGGTCCGTCGGGTGGACCTGGACCTCCTTGGTGTCAACGGTGGAGTCGAATGACTGTTCTGGTGAGTTGCACTTGCTCACCGGAGAAAGGCTATGGTTCGTCGATCCTTGAGTTTCACTAGTTCTTCTTGCATGCTGAAGGATTGGGAGATTATGTTGAATTACTTGTCGTAGTTGTTGGACCATGTGAAGCTTCCGTAGATGCGATGATACCACAAGGTCCGAGAATCTTCAGCTAGAAGTAAGCATATTGCGACACTACCATGAATCTGGAAAATGCGACCCACCCCAGTATGACGCAGTACTGAGATAGCCAATCGACCACCTTAAAGTCGAGCTTCTCCCGCCTGAAGTTGTCGGGTTGGCTAAATATTACGTCAAGGTAGATTTTGCCCAAGGGATAATGGGCTTCCCGAGTACGATGCCGTGGAAAGTTGTCTTGGATGGTTCGAGGCTCGTCAGGTTGATGTTCATTGCCCACATGGTGGAGGGTAGTGATCGCCTCCGTTGTTATGAACCACCGCATCCACTGGTGATGGTGGTGTGTTGGTCGGGAGAGGTGGTGGTGGTGGCACTGCGTATGCCATGGGGCCAACGGTTGACCTGTATCCTTGGCTTGTTGCTTTTCACTACAGCTAAGCTAGGCATCCTGGAGTTTCTAGAATTCCAAGCAGTCCTTGAGGAGTTGGCTGGACTTGCTCTTGCCATCTTTGCTGTCAATGTAGTAGTGGATGTTGCACGGTCCCGATAACCGTTGCATCAGGGATGGCCCCTCCTTGCGTTGCCACACCTGTGTGGTCTTTCCGTTGTTCCTATCGTCGCAGTAACTTCCGCTCTGATATCCACTGTTGCGGTTGCCGTCGTCGTGCCTGTTAGCTTAGCCAGCCATGACCATGTCGACTCCGTCATGGCCATCATAATCATGCATTCAGCGCTTTCCTCAGCAGTAGCATCTGTGTCCTTGGTCATCTTTGTCATCTGACCACACACGACCGCTATGGACGGTGTCATTGCCATCCACCCATCGGTTCGCGATGTCCATCAGATGGTCAATGGTGCTTGGTTTTCTATGGCCAAGATCTTCCCTTAAGTCAGGTCAGCAGAAGCCACCGTTGAATGCATCGATCGCCCACACTTTGGAGATGTCCTCCGCCGAGTTTTGGATGATGGACCAATGCTGGATGTAGGAGCGGAGGGACTCGCCGGATCTCTAGGTGCATGTCCACAGCTCTTCTATGGATGCAAGACGCTTATACATGCCCTTGAAGTTTTAGAGGAACTGTACACCAGTTCCTCCCATGCACGAATGGAGCTGGATGGGACACAATTGAGCTAGGCATGTGCATTGCCTCTCTGTTGAAGTTGTAGGCACTGCATGGCTGTGTTTTTAGACCCTCCATGAGACATGATAGATTAGAGATGGTCACCCAACCATGTTTTCAGCTCCTGGAGGCCATCGAACTTGGGTTGTCCGAGGGCAGCTTGAAGCCCTTCGGCATCGGAGTTTGTCGTATATCATGGCTGAAGCATCTAGATTTGAGAGTTCGGTGTCTTCTTTGTCGGATTTAGTTGAGTAGGTGCACTTGGCGTGTGATTTGTCGACCTTCCGCTGCGTGATCTCTTCACGAGCATCGTAGTCGCGGTCCTTCCGCCGCGGGCTGTGATGTCACCGCAGAGGGTCTTTGTCTCGCGAGGGTGAGTAGCTTCTTTTCCATCATAGCATGCTTTTTCGCAACACAGGTGCTTTCATTGGATCTTTCGCGGGCTCTCCCACGAGTGCTTCTTCAACTAGGCCGAGCCCGGCGACAACAGATCTGTGAGTGGTAGATCGTGGATCCCCCACCTGGGGCAGGTTGGACAACAAGTAAGTGGTGGCCACGATGATGGCCACTTGTGGTGTTTTGGGCACCATATTGCCCTGTAAATCTGTTGACATGAACGAGAAGTCAACATTTTAACTAGTGGCGCGCCTGGCCTCCTCGTCCATCAGCTGTGTTCGAGAGCGTTTCTTCTACACTCCCGCATTATTGTTCCCCTTTGACGAGGATCCGCCGACCGACAAGAGCCCTTCCTGTCAGCTGCTTGATTCATCGGCGAGTCGCCACCATTTGTGGAGATGGGCATTGAGTGCCTGCTGGCGGCAGAACTCCGTGTCCAGGTACCAATGGTATGAGATTAGTACCTCTTGTGATGAGCCGGGGGAAAAGGCGTGTTGCCTCTCACATTTTTTTGACCCTTTCCCATTCCTCATCCGTGATGTGGATTTGTGGGCGGTTATTGGTCTTGCTGCGATTGGATTTGTTCTCGCCCTCAGGACCGATGCTGGTGTCGGTGCTGTCATTACCAGCAACACCGTCAATGTTGGCATTGATGACGGTGCGGTGGTAGTGGTTGATGTAGATGTTGCTTATAGCGCTTTCCGGATCGGATCCGACATCTTTGTCGACTTCCTACGAATTGCTCGGATTGGAATCGCAATTGTCGTTGCTATACGGGCCGTAAGCCAAAGAGGAGGTGTTGAGCTCGCTGAGGGTCCCAAGTGGTGGTGGGATCCACGAGGCAGGTGCAATCGATGATGGTGTTGACTGCTCCGGGACCGACTGGATCTAGTGTGGGAGCATAACATGTCGATCTTGTTGAATTATAAGTTCAGGTCGCTGAGCAACATCCTGGATCCATCGATGATGGAGCTGAAAGATTTGCGCGGCTGGCGCGTGGATGGTGAAGTCGAAGGATCCGAAACAGATATGGCATGCCGAGGCCGAAGAGTCGTATACCACCGGAGATGGAGCCTCCGAAGTTGCGATATCAGCGAGCGGGCTTCCCATAGACGACACCAATTGACATGGGGTGACCACATCATTTCCCATGGTTAATGGACTTGGGTTTGAGGAAGAGCACACGCTGGAAACTTCGTCGGCTAACAAACAAGCAACACGGGGACATGGTGTTTACCGAGGTTCAGGCCCCGGAGGGAAAACCCTACTCATGCATGTCTGCTCTTGATTAATGGAGATCCAAAGGATTACAAGGGTGTCAAGATGGTGATGATGGACATATGGGATCTGCCAGCTGTATGATGAGAGTATTGATTACCCTCCTCGCCGCTCCCTCCTAGCCCTTATATGGGTGACAGGTGTCAGGATGCGTCTGAGTCGGTTATAGAATGAGGGCGAAACCCTAAACACGCCTATCTAATCTTTTCGTGTCCATCAAGGATCCATTTCTTAGATGGGCTTAGATTCACCTGGATCGTCATGGGTTCATCGTCCTTAGGGGATCGTCACATGGGCCTCCAGTTGGACCGAACCAGATAGGCCAAAGGTATGTACCTATAGGGTATACCAATGTCAACCGGGGCTCGAGAGACGTCTTTTACGTCGGACGTGTGTAGAAGTGCACAAGGAACTGCCATTAGTGGTGTTGGACGCTTGAAGCCATATAGTCCTTGAGGTCTGCTATGGTTGGCTTCATCAGCAACGCTTGTGTGGGAACGTAATCCCGCGTTCGGTCTTCAAAGGTATGAATATCGTATGTCGCTCGTTACTGTACTTCTCCATAGATAAATCTTGGGTTGGTGCATTTTTGTAGTAGGAATTTTTTTGTTTTCTGCCAAGGAACCCCTTCAGTTATGACCAGGGACATCAACCAAACATCAATTCTCAGAGCTTCTTATTGGGTAAAATAAGATGTGTGAAGGAATGGCCAAGATAACATGGTCGTGATTTGGGTAAGCTAGTTCACAATTCTCCAAGACCAGTGTAATAAAACAAGATGTAACATTAAACTATGCACAAAGTAATCCAATATTAGCACAATGCGGTAAAAAAATCAGTAGTAAGTATAATGTGAGAATTGTACCCTTAGAGAGCAAAGCGCACGTAGTCACATACAATTTGAATGGTGCATAATCTTTTAGTTCTTCACCTGACCTATTGTTGTATTGTAAACCCTTTACTATACCATTGTCTTCAATCAAAGATGTATATTCCTTACTCTAATTGGGCACTGGCAATCCAAAGTCAAAACAAGCTCATGGGATAATCTAATTCCATGTTTGAAGATATCCAAAACCAATACCAGTTTGTCAATGGTAATTTATTTTACACAAATAATACCAACTATCGAGAAAAAGTATTCAACTATGATTTATTACTACAAATCTACTTATTACCTAGCTTGTCCATGGTACTACATCTCAAAGAAAACTAATTAACATAAAATATAATACTATGATTTTTTATTACAATCGAGTTATTTCCAAATTGTGCAAGATGTCTCTTAATTTCTCCGGTTCATTTCCTCTGAATGACAGAAACCATGAATCCATTATACTCACCCAATCTTAGATATTTACCAATGGGATTAACCACAAATGCATGCATGATTTAACTATAGGGTTCTCGGTGTGCATCCCTCGAGATAAAAATAAATATCTCCTTAGATGGACCTCAAGATTTAGTAAGTAAAGCACCATGAATGTCATAGTTAGAATAGCTTAATGGAAAATAGACATTAAGGAATTCCTGGAGGCAAACACGCACATAATCAGAGTTCTAAAAGCAGTTGTTTGAACATACATGGACAAATGTAGTTGCTATAGGCAATGGAGGCAAGCATGTTGCGGCCCATTGTACCAGTGTTATGGACAAATTGGCAAACTCATGATCCATCGATGGCTCATCAACACCTATGGAACACACCTGAAAGTATAGAAAGTATAGCATGTTAGTGATACTATCGGCATACAATTTGGACTGCACTAAACTGACCAGCACATCTCAAGTACAACCTCTGATATTTGTGTTTCTGCATCTTGTGCAATAACATCTTGAGATGGACACATTCCCTCTCAAACCTAATATGGCAATCGAGGTGAAATTTTTTGTCCCCACTCATGTAGATAAAATAGAAAACATAGTTTATTGGATCTCAATAGAGAACAGAAATAGAAGCACACAATAAGATGTGTTCTTCTTTGATGTGTACATGTATCAAAACAATTACACTATCCATAACAAGGTGACCACCAGAATGCATCCTCATCCTATGAGGAATACATCGGGAGTGCACATAAGAGTATAAATTTACAATCTTGCATCACAAGGACGCTTAAGATGTGGTCAATTGTCAACAACAAAAATTAGAACCAGATTCCTTGATTAGTGCCTGGTTATTATAACTAATATAACTTTCCAACTTATATCAAAACAACTCACTAACTAGCACACTCCGCAAACTAACCGAGATATGGTGATTGGAATTGATTAACCCAACATATAAACACGCTTGCCCATTGTAATGCCTGGAAAATATTCCATATTAGATTTTGCCTGTTGTTTCTATTTTTCGCTTCATCATGCATATTTTTCCCTCTAACATATTTTCTCCAAAAACCTATTTTGTTTTCTAAATTAGCCCCCTCCTCTATCAGGAGTAAATAATAGTGCTAGATTGTTTTGGCTCAAACTGCTATCCAAATCGACTCGATTCTTTTCGGCAGTGGGATGGAGACCGAGGAGGAAACACGATGACGTCGCAACAGAGCCCTGCTATCCCGTAAGGCGGGCCCCGCTACGGGCCAGTGCGCTTTCTTATCACGGACGGGTGTACCATGCGCCGTCGTACACCTCATGACAAACTGGTGGGCTGCGCACGCGATATGGGCCCGCCGTCAGAGTACACGGGCAGGACCGGGCTCTGTCAGAGGTGTTCTCTGTGTGACACGCCTCCGCACCCACCAGGTGGTGATGCCCACCACAAGATGATCTGGCATTGTGATCCCATGCCGGGCGCGGTTTATCGCGGTCATGGTCCCGCTAGAGGTCGATGTGGCACCATAAGCCCATGTCGTCCGCGTTTCCTTGCGGCCGTGGGGCCCGTGTAGGGACGATGTGGCGGCGTAAACCTATGCAGGGAACGGTTTATGGCGGACATGCGCCTGCTAGAGGTCGACGTGGCGCCGTAATACCATGTCGTTCGTAGTTCCTCACAGACCTGGGGCCCGTGTACAGACGATGTGGTGCCGTAAACCTATGTAGGGCATGGTTTATCACGGACAGGGGACCGATAAATGTCAACATTGCACGGTAATACCATGTCGTCCACGGTTCCTGGCGACCGAAGGGCCTGTGTAGAGACGATGTGGTGGAATAAACCCATGCCTTCTTCTAGTGTAGACCGTAGACAACGCGGTTATCGTGGCGTGTAGATGGGCTAGTAGCATAGAGATATGCGGTTTACATCGATCACGGTCAGATCCTACTATGGATTCCATCTAGACCCGAGTTGGCAACCTGGATCTTAGGCATACGCGTGTTCTCGCGACGTGGATCGCTTAGCTTTCCTCTCACATCATCTTTCTATCCCATTTGTTTATAAAAGACGTTGCGGCTGCTCAACCGGATAGTCAAACATAATTAAGTGATGTGACCACCTATACTGGCTGCCTCGCCGGGTTCAGACGTTAGCGCGGAGGAGCCTTCACGTGACGACATGTCTCTAGATGAGCCGGAATTAATGGAACGGTGCCCTGTGTGCCTGGCAATGATGCCCACAAAAGGTCTGTGTGTCGTACTCCACTAGTGCACCCAGCGTTACCCACCTCACGCTTCCTTCACACAGAGCTTCGGCGTTCTGCGACGATGATGAGCCCCCACGACTAGGAAGCTGGCGGGAGTAGGAGCGACGGGAGCAGGGGAAGGCACGGTGTAACATCCCACTTTCAGCAACCCTTATTAGTTGTCCAGAATACAAAAGTTAGGGGAACAAAAACTCTTTCTTGTTTAGTAATGCCATGTATGCTTGCTTGTTTGTGTGCAGTTATGCATCTGAAAGTATAATAAATGAGATTCTCCTCTACCTTCTCCTCGGTTTACAAAAGCTACTTAACAAAACTTTCTTGGCTCATCTTATATTTTCTCAGTTTTTTTGGCATTTCAAAACTTGAGACAAGATGTTGTTGCAACAAACAATGTTTTATTAGGTTCTTTTGACAAAACTATCGAGATCTATAGGATATAATCTCCTTATGTTTTCAAGACAGAACGTCCAACTACTCTTACCACTAGGTTTTCCAAAACCTTTTATAAAACATTTCAACTCCACTCTTGGTAGAAGTACCAAGGACCTTACCTCCTTCAAAACTCAAACCTTTCAAAATACCCATCATTACCTCAAGATAGGATTGATGGTAACCCTAGTAGTAGTTGGAGTTGCTTGCTAAGGTGAATTGCCTTGATCTGCTGCTTGACTTGTTTGCTTAGGAAGTATTATAAGCTACCCTAGGATCTCATTCTCTAGTATCTAGATAATCTAAGAATACTAACCCTAAGCAAGTTATCCAAGCTTGACCTAATATATTGAGGGCTAACCTCGTGGGTGGCCCGATCTTCATAGATCTCGTGGTCAAATCAATGGGAAAGCAAGGGGAAACTGGAAAGGTAGCAAAAGCGGACACACACCTCACAAAGAACACGATGAACACATGAAAAACTGACATGATACAAGGCCTATTGCTCCCTTTGGTGGCCACCGGTCTGATAGAATCCTCGCAAGGAAAGATCGGTCAATGTGCTCCCTCGATCCCAAGCGGAGAGGGAAGAACACCTTGATAGGGTCTTGAAAACTATTCTCATGCACTCGCTAATGTAGGACTTGTACAACGAGGGAGGCGCGATTTAAACTCCAACGAGGTGGTGACGATAGTCGGTCCCCTTTGGTAAGGGGATGAGGCAAAACTAGAGATTCCACAAAAGGGGTGACTTTAGTGTATCATTTATGCCTAAGGGATACATGAGGGGGTGGGGGCACTATGTATAGGCCAGCCACATAAGAAGGGGTAGTATGGGGATAAATCTAGTGTTTGGAATGGACTAGAGGGGTACATGGGCTGAAAGCCCAGCTCAAGGCGCACATGCCCATTACTTAGGTCAGAGACTCCGGGGTATGGCGGACGGAGACTCCGGAGTTGCTAGAGACACCGGGGTAGACTTCGGGGTGGACTCCAAGCGGTCTCCTGGAGCTTCTGTCAGTTTGGCCGGAGTCCTGACCGGAGACCATTTGCAGAGATTCCGGGGTGCACAGGTCGGAGACTCCAGGGTGCGCAGGCAGGACACTCCGTGGTGTGCAGGCCAGAGACTCTGGTGCTGCAGATACTGCTTCCTCCTCCTCTTCCAAGCCTTCGTATTGTCGGGATTGATGCTCCAGGCTTCCTCCCTTTCCTCAGTACTTTTCGATGTGAACCTATAATGATAAAGGGACATAGTATGAAGTAGTATACCATTCAATAGAGTAGTAAGTAGGCTCGCATAGAGGAACAGATTCACCTTTGGAGTCCATGAAGACTTGGCATAAGTTGGATACCTTGATATGGTAACGACGGTAGGTCGGGCTATAACATAATCTCCAATCACTAATGTGACCCTCTAATCCCATTAACAAGATCAATCCAGAGCTAATCCTTTCTAATAGCTTCCAAGTAAATGAATACCAATTATAAGCATGGGTCCTTTCTACTCAATCTACAATTCAACTGCATTTGATGATGGTTTTGGAACCTTGCATCTTCTCAAAATCACACCCTCTGGTATTATAGTCAAAAAGCACAAATCTGCCAAAAAATCACATCTTTGAGTCTCTCTCTTTCTCAACCCTTGTGCATTTTTGGAAATGCACTTGAACCATATTGTAAACCATCATAAAAACTTACAAGTCCCACTCTTTCCCTTGGCTATATCAGCCTCTGAACCACTTGTTCTTGATGGTTTTGCAAGCAAGAAAATAATATTTTCTGCAAATCTTATCAACATGCATAATTTGGCGGAAGATCACATCTCCATGCTATCTTATTTTTACCAAATATTTGCATGTTTATGCTCTACTCATGAAGGTATATCCATCCATACCTCACTTGTATCAATTGGAGCTTTGTGCTTCGTAAACCCACATGGTTTTTTAGGCTAATTAATATTTTGCTTTGGCGCCCTTATTTTATTCAAAGTTTGGTATCAATCCTTCAAGCGCTCAATCACGATCAACCTCAAATATTGGTGCCATGGTGATATAAATAACTTGGTCTATCTATCCATCTATCCCATGACCCAAGGGGAGCTTCGAGCTCCTAAATCCAACATGGTTTTGAAGGTATAAAAATAACATTGCCCAAGATCCTTGATTACTTGTTTTATTCCAAAATTAAGTTGGATTTTTAAAAACCAAGGTTGCAAATGATAGATACACCATGTGGGCATCATTCACCTTGAAGATAAAAATTTACCAAATGTTTCCCATAATTATTTTGGCCCCAAAACTATTTAATTCTTTTAGTTGACAAAAACCTCAAAGCTCCCTCTATAAAAGATAGTTTGTTTTTCTACAAAACACCTACGCATATTTAGGAACAATTGTGGCCTATATATTGTTTCCCAATCTCCCACTTCAAAAATAAATATTTTTGAAGAGTTTTATTATTTATTTTTCCCTTTTTCCTAAATGGGAGAAATAACAAAATAAATGTTTTAAATACTTTTCTGCTTTAATAAATCTTGGGAAAATTCTCCCAAGTATGAATTCACATTTCGGACCATCCCAAACCAAAAACCTTCTTTATCGAATTCAAAAATATAAAATGAATTCAATAGAACTTATTCAACAATTTTTGGAGAATTAATATAAAAAGGATCTAAAATATTCAGAAATTTCCCAAATATATCTTGGAGTTGTACCTTGAACCTACCCATCTACCAGCATCATTACTTCAGCTTGCCAAGATGAAGAATTCATAATATCTTCATGATCACTAAATATGACAAATTGGAATGTTGACAAAACTTGAACTAAAACTCAATCAAAACCCTATGAATCACCACCCTTGATCACCACAGCCACCACCCACACTTTCTAGTCGTGTACACTTGAGCACCACTATACAAAACTCTATCCTTGTACACTTGTGCTTGGATGAAAGGGAGACACAAGATATGTCATATCTTGCCTTTATTTGCTTGCTGCTCTAGTACCCTAGCTATCCCTACCTCTCTCCCTCTCCATTTTCTATTTTCTTGACCGAGATCATATGAAGGCAGCAATATTTCCTTGCACTACTCCCCTTCCTCTCTCTGACCTTCAGATCCCCCACACACTGCTCTCCACCACCCACCTTGACCCATCCCTGGCCAGCTCTCCTCCCTGGCTCTCCATGGCCATAGTCCATCCTAGGCCATCTTCCCTCGGTTTATAAGGCGAGAGTCCATCACAGCCTCTCCCACTGCCGCCATTTCACTCCTCTCCCCTCCCACTTGCTCCCCACAGCTCTCTCATCGAGCCCCTACCTCTGCATGTATCTAGAGAAGGAGGGCTCCTCCTTTAGGCCATTTCTAAGAATCTGAGCTAAGTGCTCTCTCCTCTCCTCCTCTCTCCATGCATGTCATGATCTCGATCTCACCTCGACCTACAGAATCTAACCCTACCCTCCCTTCTGTTCAGGTCAACCTTATCGGCCCCACCGACGAGCTCGACTCGGACGCCATCGCGCGAGACCTCTCCCGACGATGAACCCCATTGTGCCGCCCCTCTCAGTGGTCACCAGAATGCCCCGTGTCGACTCCATCGCTTCCCATCTCCTCTTCGCCCCTAGGTAAGTCGCCCCGACATCCGCATCCCTTTGCTAGGGTTACCCGCCACCATGTCTATCTCGTCGAGGACGATGACCCCGAGCCATGGATCTCGTCTATATCCAACGGCCGTCGTCACTCCATACCCCTTCATGTGTCGTGCTCGTTAACGCCTGGGCCCCTCCCCCATCCGTTTGAACACATCCACGTGTGCCCTCAGCTGTGCTAGCTGGGCCGGCCGGCGCTTTGCGGTCCGGTGAGACCCAGATCTGGCCTGCTAGCTTATGTCTGGTTTTTATTTTTTGTTATTGAAGATCTGATAAGTTAGCTTCCAGATTAATTCCAAAATGGAAAATGCCTGATTATGTCTATATCTAATTTTCCACATGTCCTTGTGTGTTTTTTCCAACATACAGAAATTGTACATTGCCCAAATTAATATTCCTTATTATTTGGGATTTAATCTATGCAATAGTATCTTATGCAATAAATAAATATTTCAGAGAGTTCCATGGATCCAAATGTTGCAAACCAAGTTCCCCCGGTAGTTATTTGAAATACCTACCATCCTGCCTTGGACTCATGCCAAGTAGAGCCTTTAAACTCCTGTAGCAAAAATGACAAAATCAATCCAGATCTAACTTTATAAATTTACCTAGGTTAAACTAGGAATTTTTTTAACCTATTTCCAACACACAGTGAACAAGTATTAATATTTCTGCAAGATCCGAGGAGATGAAGATTTATTGAGCACCTAGTAAATTTTGGTGAATTAAGCAATTATGTCTAGGGTTCTTACACAAAATAAATCCCATCTATAGATCTACAACTCCAAAATGGGTGAATCCAATTTTTGCCAAAAGTTATTTGAAGTTCCTACCATGTGACATTAGTTTTGTAGCAAAAGCATCTGTAGTTTTAATCTGGTGAAACAGACAAATTTCTTATAGAACTGAATTTGGAAATTTCCCAACGACATTCTGTTAATTATTTTGAAGTGAATCCAACTCTAAAAAATCATAAACTCAGATATCTACAATATAGTCAGCGGCCATATTTATTTGAGCTTCATATCATTTATGGTGAATTATTCACCTAAACTAGAGTTAATTCCACTAGAAAATCCATATCTAATTAAAGAAAAGTGATAAAATCATGACACCACTATTGGTGGCCTTGTTATTTCAATACCCATCTGATGATATAATTTTTTTACATTGATATTATACAGAACAAATCCTTGGCCTTAAACCCCTTATTCAAGTGGTATTTGACAATTAAATCATAAAGAAGTCCCCCAAATGAAATTAAAGTATTCCAATTGTTGTGAATTCCATCCATGAAAAATTACTAAAGTTATTAATGTGTGGTATGCTTTTTCATTGTATGGTATTGATTCTTGTATGCCTGGTGTTGATTGTGGCCTTTGTCTGCTTGCATGTGTTATCCTTCAGGACGATAGTTGCGATTATATCATAAAATAGGTGGTTATTATTGTTTATTATGGTATTCTAAGAAGCCCAGGGACATTTTGCCAGATTGCTAATCACAGGCAAGCTACCTACTTGCACATAAGCTTTGTCCTACTATTTTAATTATGCATGTTTTATTTACCTATTTATGAAAACTGCATCATTTTACCTTATGATGATCTATATCTAGTAGTGGCTTGGACCCTCCAATCCATTACACCATTGTACTACTAAGTACAACCCCTTTTATGACACCTACTTGCCCCTAGTATTGTAAGTAGTGTATAATACCATACCCCTTGGAGACCCTTTTTTAGCCGAGTAAAACTATATGATGAGAAGACCTCGAAAAAGTTTACAAAATGTTTTATGGTAAAACCTTGGTGAGGTTTGACCTACCAAGAGAGATTTGAGAAAGAAAAGGGTTTTGTTTTACAAATGATGCTGAAGAGGAGGAGGAGAAAAATGTTTACGAAACCGCACCCATTTCTTTGCATCTTTAGCTATAACAACTAAACTGTGCAACCACATTACCCTAGAATGGGATGGGGCTTGACTTGAAGTTTGTTTACTCTGGTATGGGATTCCTTGCAACTACATATAAGGAATGACATCCCTTAGATTCCAGGTTTCCTTTACAGAAAGGGTTAGTTGTTAGACAGTCACCTGGAGGAGATGCGAACTGTCCTTGTAGGCAGCCGGAAGATAATATGAGCCTCTCATTGAAAGTGCACACTCTCGAGGAGTCAGAAAGCACTTCGGTTGGTCTGTTGGTACTCGCCGTCCCGGTGTTGAGGGTAACAACTCATAGGGTAGGGCCCATACTAGAGTAGCATCTGGAGAGTCTTGATCGGTTACTCGAACCACGATCTATGCAGGATCAGGGCAGGGTACCTAGATGGTGTGGGTAAAGTATACAACCTCTATAGAGCAATGTTGTGTCCGCGGTTATGGATGGTTGGACAAACTACTATAGAGCAATGCTGGTTTTGTTTTCAAAAAGGATTTCAGAAAAGAAAGAGTTTTCTGAAGAGGGTGGTCTGAGGTGACCACGGAGGAAGTGAGGTGATCACGAAAGATGAAAACTCCGGTCGATTGAGGACCGTGAGATGAAATGGGTTGACCCAATCCTAGTGTTTTCTCAAAAAAATTCAAAAAGGTTTCCAAAATGTTTTACAAAAGTTTTCAACAAAGTTATGATGCAGCCCGTCCTACGGACGCTCCTACATCTACACCAACAGGTCCCCCAAGTGGACCCAAGACTCGTTCCCGAGCCAAACTCCTACAAGCTAAGGTGAACTCGCTCCTCTCCTCGTGCCAATTTGTTACCTCCTTGGATGGTGTGCTACTTCACGCAACTACTCTATGCATCATCAGGTACAAAGCCTCGACACATCACCAAGAACCCAAGTATGGAGAACAAGGAGCAGAGCGTGAAGCAGAAGCCGCTGGAGCTGCTCAGACCGGAGTCTCCGGTCTGCGCACACCGGAGTCTCCGGCCTGCCAAAGTCTCTGGCCTGAAGACACCGGAGACTCCGGCCCTCTCTCCGGTCTGACCCCCTGCACCGGGCCCTAGGACAATCTAAAGGGCCCTCCGGAGGCTGGTCCGGAGGCTACACCGGATTCTCCGGCCTGCACACCAGAGTATCTGGTCCGACCGTCGCCAGGCATGAAAAGGCCTTTGGGCTTGCGGCCCATGTACTCCTTAGTCCATCCAGAACTTTTCTTTTATTCCTAAAGTACCCCAGTTTAAGTGGCTGGCCTATATATAGTCCCCCACCTCCATTGTAAACCCTAGGCATGATATTTGGAATTAGTGGAAACCCTTGGTGGATCTATCTAGTTCTTGCCTCATGCTCCTTTGACAAAGGAGCACAAAATATCCCAAACTTTGTTGGAGTTTGCATCGTGCTTCCGTGTTGTACAAGGCCTTGGCATCGATGTCCCTTTGCCAAGACGTCAAGATCTCACTGAGTCTCCCATCTCGCTGTGTCGGTTCGATAGAGTGTTCTCCACCCGACACCGATCCTAGGGATTGCGCCGGACCGTTCACCACCAGCATGAGCTATTGGTTTGTATCGTGGTTTTGCGTGTGTGTGTTCAACGTGTTCTTCTTGCGTGGGTTCATCGTGTTCATCCTTCCCTCCTTCCCCCGCACTCCATCCTTGATTTGAGTGAGATTCGTCAAAGATCAGGCCACCCTAGAGGTTTGCCCTCAACATATTGGTATCAAAGCCAGGTTGCTCATGAATTCCCCCACAAATTTTTCTTCTATCCACCAAAAATTCAAAAATCCCCAAAAAAGAGCACCATATTTGCCTTTGGATCGATCTCTTGATTTAGAGTGTTATTTGTGGTTTTGATCCGACCAAACCTTGTCTTAGGTGTTGGTCCAGCTTTATCCTGCGTTTTCCCAGCCCAATTTGGCCAATTGTTCGCGGATTTGAGGACACAAGGCGTGGATTTCCGCTCAAGAACACGAGCAGTTCGCGATTTGACTCCAAACCGGAGTCTTCGGCCTGCACACTGGAGTCTCCGGCCTGGACCGGAGTTTCGGGCCTGAAACCCCGGAGTCTCCGGCCCTGACGCCTGATTTTGACAGTTTTGCCTCTAATCTTGCATTGGCTAATTTCCTCTTGTTTGTTTGTGCCCGTGTGCGTGTCGCCAACTAACAGCAAGCTTCCGCATCAACAACTTCCGTGCTCATCGACACCACGGCCCACGAACATCATCCTGCACCACCAATGCCAAGTTCATCATCAAAGAAGGTATAACTTGTGTCACCTTGTTAACCCCTATCTTTCTTTGTGTGTACCAATCCCATGAGAGTGGCTCATCTTGTGTTTGCTTGAGCATTGTGCATTTTTCCTTGGATAGTGAGAGTGCAAGAGCAATATCAAGTGTGACTAGGTAGCATCAAGGGAGAGCAAAAAAAGATACAAAGCAAAAGAAAAAGAAAAATAGTCTTCCCTTGCAAAAGAGAGTCTCAAAGCTTGTAAGCAAGAGAGAAAGAAGAGCACCCAAGGCAAGTGCACAAATCCGTTGCTCATTTTTTCCTCTTTGCAAACGAGCCACGGTCTCTCCTTGCATTGGCACGACAACGAGCTTAGTCTTTGTTAGGACATTTTTGTTTGCTCATTTTCATAGTCGTGTCAATCCCAACTATCTCCACGTGTGTGTGTATATAGTCGTAGGTTCCCGTCACCCTTTTGAGTTGTTGACCTTTGCCTTTTACTTGAGTTTTATTGGATTTTACCCACATTTGACTATCCCTTTTCTTTTGGTTGGTTCTTTGGCATTCCACAATCCGAACCTACCACCAACAAGCTTTTGAGAGTTAGTTCTTTATTTAGTGTGAATTTTCTTTGCAATTCCAATTTGCACGCTTATAGCTCTCACTTGTAGTTTCTAGTTTGGTGCAATCCCCAAGGTGAGGTACAAGGCTAACACCACCATATTCCACTTCCATATACAATACTTGTGTGTTTTGCATGATGGATAGGCACGGTGAGTCGAGCCAACCACCTCCCCAAGAAGAAGGTCAAGGACCGTACATGACGCGCGCAAGTCACTTCATCGTTCGACAAGAGTTCCGTGAACGTTGCCAAGCCCTTGAGACGAGACAAGATGAACAATTTGGCGAGATGCAAGCCGAGTTCAAGAACATCGACAACCGCTTCGATGGCCTCGAACGACAAATGCACGCAATGCATCACAACTTCGGCCACCAAAATGAAGCGCTCCAACGCTCCGTTGCCGAAACAAATGACAATATTCGACGCCTCATCAACGGTATGGCAAGGCCACGTTCACACGCATCAAGCTCTTCAAGCTCATCTTTCGTCATGCTCCTCCTCAACAAGATCTTCACCCAAGTGCTCCAAGACACAATGATGCCCCCGTGGTTGAAGATGGAAGTTGTTCGAACTATGTACCTTCCCCACGGCACGCCGCAACGTCAAGCTATGATGGTGATTTCTCTTCAAGGCCACGCGCAAGGCAAGAAGCACACCGTCATCACGTAAGGGCATTAGTGATCCAACAAGAGCAACCACAAGAACAACTGCAAGTGCAACCACCAGTCTACCACCATCGACCGTGACACATACTTGACACAACAAGTGATGACGCCAATTTGGAGAATCAAGCTCGTCATCAACATGAAGCTCTCCAAGATACTCCTCCTCGTCATCAATGTCATGAACGTCCACACCGACACCATGGTCATCACAAGGCGCCTCCTCCACCTCAACAAAACTTGGAGCGTCAAGTGATACAAGTTGAGCGACGCCCACCACGTCAGGAGGCTCATGACCATGTTCTTCGCTGTGAGGCCCATGTTCCTAATCAACATCACCAACCGAGGAACGAGCCTCCTCTTCATCATCAACCGCGTCATGAGGCTCCACATCCTCAACAACCTCATGGGTCCCAAGTGCCTCAACATCGTCAACAACCACGCCAAGAGCAAGAGCAAGCTCCTCAACAACAATATCAAGAGCAAGCTCCGCAACAAGGTCGCGAGAACCAAGTTCCACCGCATCAACCACAAGATCATCAACAAGGTAACCAAGCTCATCGCAATGACCGCAATGATGAAGAAACTTTCGGCAAGCTCAAGTTCACAATGCCCAAGTTTACCGGATCAAATGACCCCGAAGAATACCTCTCATGGGCACTCAAAGTCGACAAGATCTTCCACATGCACAACTATAGCAACGAGAACATGGTCGCCATGGCTTCGCTTGAGTTTGATGATTATGCCAACCTTTGGTGGGAACAAGTTCAAGTTGCTCGTGATGCAAGCAAGAGCCGCCAATCACAACTTGGCATGACATGAAGGCTAATATGAGATCCCGCTTCGTCCCCGCGCACTACACGCATGACCTCTTCAACAACCTTCAATCGCTTCGTCAAGGGACAAAGACCGTGGAAGAGTACTTCAAGGAAATGGAACTCAACTTGATTCGCGCCAACATTGATGAGCGCATGGAGCAAACAATGGCACGTTTCCTTATTGGCTTGAATCACCCAATCAAGCGCATCATCGAGTTCCAAACATACAACACCATGGTTGAGCTTGTGTACATCGCAACAAAGGCTGAACGTCAAGTGCAAGAAGACATCAAGTACAACAAGCCCAAGACGTATTTCACCTACAAGCAAGCTTCAACTGCTACGCCAACAACTTTCAATGGAAGCTCCTCAAGTACCTCCAAGCCTCCCTTCAAGCCCACACTTCCTCAAGGAAAACTGCCCCCAAGTGGCAAACAAGCAAAGAGTGACACACCTTTCAACGGTGAGTGCTACAAGTGTGGAGGAAAAGGACACAAGTCAGCCGAATGTGGAAACAAGAAAGTCTTGTTCATCCATGACAATGGTGATGAAGAGTACTTGAGTGAAGATGAATTTGATGCCCGAGTCAAGGAAGCAATGTCAAGGCAACGAGTGGAAGATGACCAAGAACTCCTCATGTGTGAACATGATGCAAGTCCATCGCTTGTCGTCACAAGGATCTTGACCACTCAAGCACAAGAGCATGAAGACCAATGCTAAAAATATCTTCCAAACACGAGTCAGCATCAATGGAAAATCTATCAAGGTGATCATTGACGGAGGGAGTTGCCACAACCTTGCTAGCACCAAGTTGTGTGAGAAGCTCAACCTCACCCTCCATCCGCACAAGCACCCCTACCACGTGCAATGGCTGAGTGACCAAGGGTCCGTGAAGATCAAGCATACCGTATCGGTCTCCTTCGCCATTGGTCCTTACAAAGATACGGTGGAGTGTGATGTGGTTCCTATGACAGTTTGCCACATGATTCTTGGTCGACCATGGCAATTTGACAAGGCTACTCAACATGATGGTCACACCAATGTATACACCTTCAAATGGCTCAACAAAACATGTTTATTGCAACCAATGACTCCTAGCCAAATAATTGCGGACAATGCAAAGGCTTTAGCGAGGGCGCAAAGCACAAAACCTACTTGTGAGAAGAGCGGTGAGAGAGAGAAACACCTCATAGTGAGTGAGAGCCACAAGCCAAACTCGAGTGGAAAAACTAAGAGTGTTCTCCTTGCCACCAAAAGTGAGATGAGAAATGTTCGAAACAATCCATCCATCTTGCACTATGTCCTCCTTTGCAAGGGACTAGCGCAAGGAACTAATGAATTAACCAATGTTCCTCCATCTTTGATGAATGTTTTGCAGGAATTCAAGGATGTGTTCCTCGAAGAGCTTCCACATGGACTACCTCCTCTTCACGGCATCGAACATCGCATTGACCTCATTCCCGGTGCACCACTTCCCAACCACGCCGCCTATCGCACGAACCCGAAGGATACAAAGGAGATTGAACGTCAAATCAACCAACTCGTCTCCAAAGGTTTGATCCAAGTTAGCATTAGTCCAAGTGTCGTACCCGTGATACTTGTCCCAAAAACGGATGATACGTTATGGTTATGCATGGACTGCCGTCCAATCAATGCTATCACCGTGCGTTATCAACATCCCATACCACGTCTCGATGACATGCTTGATGAATTGTGTGGAGCCACTATTTTTTCGAAAATTGATCTTTGTAGTGGTTACCATCAAATATGCATGGCTGAAGGTGACGAGTGGAAAACTGCCTTCAAGACCAAACTTGGTCTCTATGAATGGTTGGTTATGCCCTTTGGTTTATCTAATGCCACATCCACCTTCATGCGCCTTATGAATCACATCTTGCATTCTCTCATTGGAAAAAGTGTTGTTGTCTATTTCAATGATATTCTTGTTTATAGCAAATCACTTGAGGACCATATAACACATGTCAAGGAAGTTTTGCAAATCCTTCGACATGAAAAGCTTTATGCTAATCTTCCCAAGTGCACTTTTGCTAAAGACAAGTTGATTTTTCTTGGATTTGTCGTTTCTTCGAAGGGAATTGAAGTTAATGTTTCCAAGGTAAAGGACATACGAGATTGGCCCATCCCAAAAAATGTGAGTGAACTCCGAAGTTTTCATGGGTTGGACGGTTTCTATCGTCGCTTTGTGAAAGACTTTTCAACCATTGCATGCCCTCTCAACGGGTTGACAAAAAAGAATGTCACCTTCATGTGGGGCAAAGCACAACAAAAAGCTTTTGATGAACTTAAAAAGAGGCTCACTGAAGCATCTCTCCTTGCGTTACCGGATTTCACAAAAACTTTTGAGATAGAGAGTGATGCTAGTGGTATTGGCATTGGAGGAGTCCTTATGCAAAACAGACGTCCTATAGCCTACCATAGCGAGAAACTCGATGGTGCTCGCCTTAATTATCCAATTTATGACAAAGAGCTTTTCGCCTTAATTCGTGTTCTTCAAGTTTGGCAACACGACCTATGGCCCAAGGAATTTATCATACATTTCGACCATGAGTCGTTGAAATATCTCAAAGGCCAAGCTAACTTGAGCAAGAGACATGCTAAGTGGGTTGAGTTCATGGAGTCTTTTCCGTACATTCTCAAGTATAAGAAGGGCAAAGATAATGTAGTTGCGGATGCTTTGTCTTGCAAGCACACAAGCCTTCTTACGAGACTTGAAATCAACGTGTTGGGTCTTGAGGAAATAAAATCTTTGTATGCTTCCGACCCGTTCTTTGAACCAATTTTCGCAAAGTGCTCCATTGGCAAAGGGTTTGATGATTTCTATTTGCATAAGGGCTTTCTCTTTAAACAAAACAAGCTTTGCATTCCGAAATCGTCGCTCCAACTTTTGCTTCTCCAAGAATCTCATGGTGGAGGCCTTATGGGTCACTTTGGCCGTGACAAGACATTGGACATGCTCTCCACTCACTACTTTTGGCCCAAGATGAAGCGCGACGTGGAGCGCTACATTCAACGATGCACGACATGTGTTCAAGCTAAGTCGCAAACTAATCCCTATGGTCTTTATATGCCATTGCCTATTCCTCATACACCTTGGTTCGACATTAGCATGGATTTCGTGCTAGGATTGCCTAGATCTAAGCATGGTCATGACTCTATATTTGTTGTCATTGATTGCTTTTCCAAAATTGCACACTTCATATCGTGCCATAAGACCGATGATGTTTCACATGTTGCAAATCTGTTTTTCAGGGAAATCGTCCGTCTTCACGGTGTGCCAAGAACAATCGTCCCCGACCGTGACGTCAAATTCATGAGATACTTATGGAAGACACTCATGGCCAAGCTCGACGTCAAGCTCCTCTTTTCATCTGCGTCGCATCCTCAAACTGATGGCCAAACCGAAGTTGTCAACCGAATCCTTGGAACTCTTCTACGTGTGCTGATCAAGAAAAACTTGAAGGATTGGGAGGAATGCATTCCCCACGCCGAGTTCGCCTACAACCGTGCCAAGCACTCAACAACCAAGATGAGTCCATTCATGATCGTCTATGGTTTCGAGCCCCTCACTGCGCTCGACATCCTACCACTACCTCTCCATGAGCGCATGAACATGGACGTCGAGAAGCACGCACAAGCTATGAAGAAACTTCATGAATAAACCAGAGCTACTTTCGAAGAACAAGTCCTTCGCCAAGCTTCAAGGTTAAACAAGGACAAGAAGGAGATGATATTTGAAGAAGGTGATCTTGTGTGGATACACCTAAGCAAAGACCGCTTCCCCAAGGAACGCGACTCCAAGATCAAGCCAAGAGGAGATGGTCCCTTCAAAGTCCTCAAAAGAATCAATAACAACGCCTACACCATCGACATACCGACCTCCAAATACCTTGCAAGCAATACATTCAATGTCAAGGATCTCTCACCCTACCATGGAGATGTTCAAGATGATAACCATGAAGAGTCGAGGATGACTCTTTCCCAAGGGGGAGCTGATGCAGCCCGTCCTACGGATGCTCCTACATCTACACCAACAGGTCCCCCAAGTGGACCCATGACTCGTGCCCGAGCCAAACTCCTACAAGCTAAGGTGAACTCGCTCCTCTCCTCGTGCCAATTTGATACCTCCTTGGATGGTGTGCTACTTCACGCAACTACTCTATGCATCATCAGGTATGAAGCCTAGACACATCACCAAGAACCCAAGTATGGAGAACAAGGAGCAGAGGAAGAAGCGTTGCCGGAGTTGTTCAGATCGGAGTCTCATGCACACCGAGTCTCCACTGCCAAAGTCTCGGCCTGAAGACACCGGAGACTTGCCCTCTCTCGGTCGACCTCGCACTGGCCCTGGGACAATCTGAAGGGCCTCCGAGATCGGTCCGAGGCTACACTGGATTCTCTCCACCTAGACCGAGTCTCCGCTCACACACCGGAGTCTCCGATCCGACCGTCACAAGGCATGAAAAGGCCTTTGGGCCTGCGGCCCATGTACTCCTTAGTCCGTCCAGAACTTGTCTTTTATTCCTAAAGTACCCATGTTTAAGTGATTGGCCTATATATAGTCCCCCACCTCCATTGTAAACCCTAGGCATGATATTTGGAATTAGTGGAAACCCTTTGTGGATCTATCTAGTTCTTGCCTCATGCTCCTTTGACAAAGGAGCACCAAATATCCCAAACTCGTTGGAGTTTGCATCATGCCTCCGTGTTGTACAAGGCCTTGGCATCGGTGTCCCTTTGCCAAGATGTCAAGATCTCACTGAGTCTTCCATCTCGCCGTGCCGGTTCGAGTTCTCCGCCCAACGCCAATCCTAGGGATTGCGCCGGACCAGTCACCGCCAGCGTGAGCGATTGGTGTGTATCGTGGTTTTGCATGTGTTTGTTCAACGCGTTCTTTGTTCATGGGTTCATCGTGTTCATCCTTCCCTCCTCCCCCCGCACTCCATTCTCGATTTGAGTGGGATTCGTCAAAGATCGGGCCACCCTAGAGGTTTGCCCTCAACAAGTTATCTAGATGCTATATCTACAAGAGAAACTATTTTAGAAAAGAACCTCTCATGGAGCCCTCCTACTACCACAACCATATTGCATATTCTTTTTTGTTATTATCTTAAGGTGGTTTGCGAGTACAATCCATGTAATCACTAGCATTATCCTTGGCTATTAACTTGGTCAGATTCGAGAAGTAAAGTGAAGAAGAAGGTGATGTTGACGACTATGCGAGCTAGGACGTTCTCCCAGTCAGCTGCCTGCAGGTTAAGGCATAACTTGGGATCTATGCTTGATGAAGTTCTATTGATGATGATCGATGTAGCCATAATGGCAAATAAGGTATGACATATATCCGCTTAACTAATGGATGTTTAGTTTGATATTTGTCAGTTATGTGCCACGACAGACTGATCATGGGATCATGGTGATATGCATCACAAGGATTCTCGCAGGATTAATCTAGGGGCCCCACATGCGGCGGGAGCAGTGGCAGGCGTGGTGGCTTCCATCTGAGGAACCTTAGCGCCGACGAGGCAATGGTGTTGTTTGAGGCCAGCCTCCTCATGTCGCCATATTGGCGTCTGCCCGGTGGCTAGGACCTCTCCCACGATGGCAACACCATCCCGCCGCTTCGACACGATGAGGACCTGCCCGTGATCATCGAATACCAACGGTCCCTGCTACCGGCGAGTATGCAGCAAGAATTGAGTGACCCGCGTGATGGACGTCGCTCCTCCGGCGTGAGCACGAGGAGGCTGTGAAGCGGAAGGTAATCCCGTGCGGAGGCCCATTGAACATGGACGGCTGCCATGACTATTGGGATGGACTCGATGCTGATGAGGTATTGTCTCGGTGCGGGTACCGCCACGACGAGTGTCGCCATCCCGCCTACTTCGTCGGGCCACTCTTGAAGGCTCCACCTCCTTCTCGACCGCGGTGAACCACTACATCACGCACACGGCCGGCGCGTGGGGTGCGCATGACTTCTTCCCGCGCCTTGCAACAGTCGCCATCACCGGTGAAGGACGTGGACGACCATCATGGCGATAGTTGTTTCCCTGATGAAGAGTACACCAGTTAGGAGTTCCCCGACCACGTGACTAATGACCGGGCAGAGCACGATGCCACCGGAGCAGCATGTTGGCAGCAGTTCGCGGCACGGGAGGAGTTTCGTGTGGACATCATGCCTCCGGGCCTTGATCCAGAAGAAGCGCTAGCGCTAGCGCTGCCTGAGTCGCAACAACATGCATCACGCGAGTCGCAGGAGTGCACGACGCTCGAAGAAGAGGCACATTGGGTTGGCACTTTCTGTGCCCTCCACGAGTCTGCCATGGCAGCGTTAAATGCGCAAGCACCCATAGGATGCCACCACCTTCCACCATCACATTGTCTAGTCCGCCATCGCACCAGCAGTATTTGCTACCCAGGCACAAGCGTGGAACCGGACGCCTCCGGTGCTGGTCGACATCACCGATGACAGTGACAAGTAGGCTGTGCCTCTCACTCCATCTCAGCGGTGCGATAGTTTATGTTTAGTTTACTGTTTAGTTTTAGATTATAGGTATGTTATGGATTTTGTTCGTGTCTGTAAATGTTCTTATCTCGAATGAAAACATATCTTTGCCTATCATCCTTGGTGTTGGAACGTATGTCACAGTAATTATTTTGCTTGGTCTTATCTGCTTTATAATGAGACTATGTTTCTTTATATATCTGACTAGCAAACGTGCCCGTGCGTTGCATCGGGAGAAAATCTGCATTGGAGAGTGTGTAGTGTAAGTTACTATTTGTACAACTATCATACAAAACATTCAACTTCAGTGCATCCATGTTGTGTTCTCAATCAGGTGTGTCGTTATTAATCATATGTCAGATGCTTCATCTAGGCCACGTGGTACACATGCGACAGCACCAACAGTGTCATGTGCCGCTATCGCCACCTCACCCCCACTCCGCGAAAGCCTTTAGCTTACTTGGGGTTCATAGTAGGAGATGCAAACTAAGGTAAATTAGTAGCAAGTGCATGTTGTGATGAGGACATCCCTATACTTACACCCACCCCAATTACTAAAGAAGATGTTCTAGTTGTTGCAAGGAAGGATCAATCCAATGAGATTAGAATTGGACCCATTACAAGAGCTCATGCTAAGCTACTAGAACAACAGGTGAATTCACTCCTAAACAAATATGGTACTTTAATTGATGAGAACTTTATACTACCTAAGTCTAGGCATTTATGTATGATCAGTTTCGTTGGAGAAATCAGCATGGCGCGAGGAGGATAACGGCTACAAGAGAAGCCCAGTATGATGATCGCCCAAGGATGCACGAGGGAGGAGCAGGAGGAAGGCGCAAGAGAAGATCATCAAGACGGAGGCAAGAAACTCTGCAACAACCGGTGTGTCCGGCCGATTCCACCCGGACTATCCGGCCTGCCTGGGAGAAGAATTGGTGCGGACAATCTATACACCAAATTGGATACCACCCGGACACCACCCGGAAACTTTGAAGATTCTGGCCAGACCGGACTGTCCAGCTGACTCCATCTGGAGTGTCCGGCCGATATCTACCAGACTATCCGCCCGCCGACTAAATCTGGTCCGAGTCGGCATGTATCCGTTTGAATCGTACGGGTGTTAGTTTCGGTTTCAGGCCGCCCCAACCGCCCTTATAAGCCCTGGGAAGTCCCATAGTTAGGATTGAGGCCATGTTTAAACTATTTTGGAGTTGTTTCTTTCAAAGAACCTCTGGAATACCCTGTGATTGAATTATACTACTACAATTGAGTGTGATCTATTGTTCCATTGGGAATTAATAGATCGCAAACTACCGTTCGTGGTCGACAGCTGCGTGCGCAAGAGCGTGGTGTTGTGAATATCCCATAGGTTTCAAGAGCTATTTGCATTGGCATTAGGGTTCGAGCAGGAGAGTTCATAGCTATAGGCTAGTTATCTATCCACCATTATCATCATCGACTAATGCTTGATGAGAATATCGGTCCACCCCATATCATCTTGGTATCAGATTTCCTCGTTTACTCGGTGAGCGTCCACAAATCCATGCATAGATTAGTTTATTTTCAGTCCTATACAGAAAAAGCCTTACAAAAAGATTGTCCATAGACTAGATTGCATCGTTTTCGAGTTTTAGTTGCTGATCATGTCTTCTCGTAGATCCGCTCTGCAGGTTTTTCTCGTAGGAGTCTAGTTTTCGTTTGTGTCTAGGTTTAGGGTTTAATCTTGCTTTCCGCTGAGTCCACCATCACCATTTTTCGCAAGTTTTCATCGTTTGTCCGAGTCCACATAGAGTACATTTGTTTGCATACCATAGACACAGCCTATCTACAACATTCGTGCCTAGGAACGTACCCACGAGACTAGTTGCTTTGCTCCGACAGGCTGCTCATTAGGGTTTCGAAGTGCAAAAAAATTTGACAGGCAAAACCGGACTATCCGGCTCGACCGGAGACTCCGGCGTGTTTCATCCGGACTATCAGGACCAGTTTGTTAAAAGTTGCTACACTCATGTTTGCATTGACTCATATAGTTGAAACAAAAGAGAAAATAAAAGAGAATCGGTATAAAAAAAGAGGAGAAAAGGGCTACAAGCGTGACAAAAAAGATATCAAAGTGTGCATTATTGGAGGCCTAGTTGATCATATCACTTCTAGATTGAGCAATCTTGTGCCTTTTGAGCTTTTACTAGCGTCTCTCTTGTGCATTGCAATATTCCTTTTCATAAGTTGCTTTGCCACGTTTATCTCCACCGTGTGTGTTTCTTGGGTTTTGTACAATCAGCACTAGGACTTGTTTGCAGTGTAGTTAGGATACCATACCTAGAGCTCCACCATAAATAACCTGTGTTCCATGTCTATTCCCTCGATATTCACTTCATCACATCAGTGCATAAGTCTTTGATTTCGTTTGGTAAAGCATCTCTATTCACTTTGGAATGGGTAAGATCTTCTTTCTTGTTAGTTGTGAGTTAGTTGTGAGTGTTCCACCAAGCAGATTTTGATTTTTGCACTAACCTACTAATCATGTCTCTTAATGATGATGATGATGTTGTGTCACAGAAAAAGAAGGATGAGGAACCTGTTACTTGGCGCAAATATGAGGCGTTGAAATCTCACTTGACGCGTGTGTTTACTCACACAACAGATGCCATTGACAAGAATATACAGGATGTGCAAGTGGCCTTGGACCAGAATGTAGGCACAGTCACTAACATTCAAACACAAGTGACAACACTCAATACCAATGTCGCAACTTTGCAGCATTCCATTGATGCCTTAACAGTAGCGATTCACCAATGGCAGGAACACCCATCTGATGATGTTTTTGATGACGAGGATGAAGGTAGTGCGGCTGGTGCTGCCCCACCTCATGGCAGGGGATGTGTCAATCCCCCTGCACCCCCTGCACCTGTGCCTGCTGCTACACCTGCTTATGCACGCGGTTTTGCTCCTATTGGGCCTGCTCAATGTGTTCCGAACAAAGCTGCTGATGATGGTTTGGGCAAGCCGAAATTCTCAATTCCCAAGTTTGATGGTTCACTTGATCCTGAAGATTACCTCACATGGGAGTTAAAGATCGAGAAGCTCTAGTGTTTGTATGATTATGCAAAAGGCAAGAAGATAAAGCTTGCAGTGTTAGAATTTGATGGATATGCTTTGTGTTGGTGGGATGCTATTGTGCAAAATAGAAGGGATGACAATGACCTTCCTGTGATGACTTGGCGCGAGATGAAGCGCATAATGAAGGACCATTTTGTACCCACCAACTATGTGCGTTCATTATTTGACAAGTTGACACAATTGAGGCAAGGAACCATGTTGGTTGATGAGTACTACATGGAGATGGACATGCTTATGCAACGTGCTAGAGTTCGTGAATCTCTTGAGATGACTATGCAATGATTTCTCAACAATTTGAAGCTACCAATCAAGAGCATTGTTCATCATCACAAGTACGAGACTATGAATGAACTATTGCATCATGCTAGAGAGGTTGAGTCACAATTAGCTGAAGAAGCTAAAGCACGTGCGAGGTTCCCGTCTACCAGTAGATTTTCAGCCAGGTCTACACCGTCGCCTATGGCGCCACCTACAGTGGCTGCTAGCCCCACTTCACCATCGGCCAAGCCTGCTCCCACTTCTTATTATGGTTCCAATGCTAGGAAGCCCACTGCTCCTGCTGCTAGGTCGGGTTCCAATATGTCAACTGTGTGTACGTGAGATGTGGAGTGTCACACTTGTGGCGGTAGAGGACACTACACGAGGGATTGTCCAAACCGCAAGGTGATGTTTGTCAATGAACAAGGAGAGTATGTGAGTGGAGATGATGTTGATCCTCATGGCGACGATGGTTATGACAGTGAGGACGGCTTGGATGCCTTCCCTGAGCATGCGCCTACCATAGTGGTCTCTCCACATATACTTAGTGTGCAGCCTATTGTTGATTCTTAGCGCTGCAACTTGTTCCAAACAAAAGCACTCGTTGGCCCTAACAAAGCTTGCAAAGTAATCATTGATGGAGGTAGCTACAGAAATCTTGCTAGTAAGGAGTTATGTGCCAAGCTGAATTTGACTTATTTACCTCATCCCAAGCCATACTACATACAATGGTTGAGTAACAATGGTGAGATGAAGGTAAACCATATGGTACGTGTGAATTTTGAAATAGGGCCATACAAGGATTCTATTGATTTTGATGTGGTTCCTATGACTGTTTGCCATCTCTTTGGGTCAGCCTTGGCTTTATGATTGCCATGTGCAACACAATGGCCGAGCTAATAGGTATCACTTGGATTTTAAGGGCAAGAAAATTAATTTCCAGCCTATGACACCAAAGCAGATTGTCAATGAGTCCCACCAAAAGATTGAGGTGAGCTTGAAGGATGCACCTATAGATAGACGAGATAGTGTTGCAGTTGTACATGATGTAATAGAGCCCCAAAAGAGTAATATAACAAAATGTGAGAGAGTGCCTAGTCTAGTGATAATAGCCACCAAGGAAGATATGAGAGAGTTTCGTGATGATCCTACAGTCATGCCACTTGTGCTCATGTATAAGGGCAAGGTATTGGTTTCTATCGACATGACCCCTATTTCTCTTGGTGTATCTATTGTTTTGCAGGATTTTGGCGATGTGTTTCCAGAAGATGTGCCTGCAGGATTTCCTCCATTGCGTGGCATTGAGCATCAAATGGACTTGATACCTGGCGCCACATTACCAAACCGTGCACCCTACAAGACCAACCCCGAAGAAACCAAGGAGATACATAAACAAGTACAGGCGTTGCCGGATGAAGGGTACATTTGTGTTTCTTTTACCCCTTGTGTTGTTTCTATTATTTTAGTGCCTAAGAAAGATGGTACATGGCGCATGTGTGTATATTTTAGAGCTATTAATAACATCACTATTCGATATCGTCATCCTATTCCATGTTTAGAGGATATGTTAGATGAATTGAGTGGTGCTTAAAGAAGGGGATGAATGGAAAACTGCTTTCAAAATGAAATTTGGTTTGTATGAGTGGTTAGTTATGCCATTTGGTCTTACTAATGCACCTAGTACATTCATGAGATTAATGAATCATGTTTTGAGAGAATTTATTGGTCGTTTTGTGGTTGTTTATTTTGATGATATACTTATATATAGCCACAACGAAACTGAACATTGTAGTCATATCTGACAAGTTTTGCAGGTGTTACGTGATAATAAATTGTATGCTAATCTTGAGAAGTGCACATTTGCAAAAGATAAGGTCATATTTCTAGGATATGTTGTATCTAAGCATGGGGTAGAAGTAGATCGATCTAAAATTAAATCAATTCAGAATTGGCCTATTCCCATGAATGTGAGTCAAGTGCGTAGTTTCCTAGTTTCTATAGGCGCTTTGTGAAGGATTTTAGCACTATTGTTGCACCATTGAATGACTTGACTAAGAAAGGTGTGCCATTTGTATGGGGTGTGGCCCAAGATATTGCTTTTGATACATTGAACAGTTTGCTTACTTTTGTACCATTACTTGCATTACCTAATTTTTCAAAGAAATTTGAAGTTGAATGTGATGCTAGTGGTATAGGTATTGGTGGCGTTTTGATGCAAGAGGATCGCCCTATAGCATATTTTTCTAAGAAACTTACTGGTGCTAGATTGAATTATCCTCTTTATGATAGAGAATTGTATGCACTTGTTATAGTTCTTGAAGTTTGGCAACATTATTTGTGGCCAAAAGAATTTATCATACATTGTGATCATGAAGCATTGAAGTATTTGAAGGCTCAATCAAACTTGCATAGAAGATTAGCTAAATGGGTTGAGTTTATTGAAAATTTTCCTTACATCATTAAGTATAAGAATGGAAAGGAGAATGTAGTTGCTAATGCTTTGTCTAGTAAAAACATGCTATTAACCAATCTTGATGTTAAAATTCCTGGATTAGAGAGTATTTGTGCACTTTATGCAATTGACCATGATTTTGCTGAACCATATCGTTTGTGTGCTCTCAGAAACACATGGGATAAGTATCATATACATGATGGATATTTGTTTATAGCTAACAAACTATGCATTCCAGAATCGTCATTGCGTTTGTTCTTAGTGCAGGAATCACATGTTGGTGGTTTGACGGGTCACTTTGGGTGTGAGAAGACATTGCTCATGCTTCCTGATCATTTTTATTAGCCCAAGATGAGGCGTGATGTGTACAGATTTGTGAGCCGTTGCATTACATGCCACAAGTCCAAATCAAAGTTGAAGCCTCATGGTTTGTGTACACCTCTCTCTGCACCTACTATACCATGGGAAGACATCAGTATGGATCTTGTGCTAGGTCTACCTAAAACACAGAGAGGTCAGGATTCTATATTTTTGGTAGTGGATAGGTTCTCTAAGATGGCTCATTTTATTGCCTGCCACAAAAGCAACGATCCGTCGCATGTTGCTAACATGTTTTTCAGGGACATCATGAGATTACATGGAGTACCCAAGAGGATTGTTTCTGACCGTGATATGAAGTTCATGAGCTACTTTTGGAAGACCTTATGGGAGAAGCTTGGAACGAAGTTGCTGTTCAGTACTACATGTCATCCCCAAACATACGGTCAAACGGAGGTGGTGAATAGAACATTGTCACAATTGCTAAGGACTATGCTAAAGAAGAATTTGCGGGAGTGGGAAGAGTGTTTGCCACATGTTGAGTTTGCATACAACAGGGTTGTGCATTCGATTACTCAGATTTGTCCTTTTGAGGTGGTGTATGGCTTCAAGCCATTGACGCCACTTGATTTGTTGCCTTTGCCATTACATGAGAGAATTGATATGGAGGCATCAAAGCATGTTGAATATGTGAAGAAGATTCATGAGAAGACTCGAGAGGCTATTGAGAAGAAAGGTAAGAACATTGTTGCTGCAAGGAATCTAGCAAGGAAGGAAGTTTTGTTCAAGCTGGGTGACATGGTATGGGTGCATCTGCGCAAGGACATGTTCCCACTACTGCGACAATCCAAATTGAAGCCACGTGGTGCTGATCCTTATAAGGTGTTAGCCAAGATTAATGATAATGCCTACTCGATTGATATACCTATTGCCGAGTTTGGTGGAGTTAGCAACAGCTTCAAGGTTGCTGATTTATCACCATATGATGGAGAAGACCTTGGAGCGTCGAGGTCGACGCCTTTTGAAGGGGGGGAGATGATGAGGACATCCCTATACTTACACCCACCCCAATTACTACTGAAGATGTTCCCGCTGTTGCAAGGAAGGATCAGTCCAATGAGATTAGAATGGACCCATTACAAGAGCTCGTGCTAAGCTACTTGAACAACAGGTGAATTCACTCCTAAACGAATCTGGTACTTTAATTGATGAGAACTTTATACTACCTAAGTCTATGCATTTATGTATGATCAGGTTCGTTGGAGAAATAAGCATGGCGCGAGGAGGAGAAGGGCTACAAGAGAAGCCCAGCATGATGATCACCCAAGGATGCGCGAGGGAGGAGCGGGAGGAAGGCGCAAGAGAAGATCATGAAGACGGAGGCAAGAAACTCTGCAACGATCAGAGTGTCCGGCCGAATCCACCTGGACTATCCGGTCTGCCTGAGAGAAGAATTGGTGCGGATAATCTGTACACCAAATCGGACACCACCCGGAAACTTTGAAGATTCCGGCCAGACCGGACTATCCGGCTGACTCCACCCGGAGTGTCCGGCCCGACCGAAATGTCCGGCCGATATCTACCGGACTGTCCGCCCGCCGACCGAATTTGGTCTGAATCGGCATGTATCAGTTTGAGTCGTACGCGTCTTAGTTTCGGTTTCTGGCCACCCCAACCGCCCTTATATGCCCTGAGACGCCCCATAGTTAGGGTTGAGACCATATTTAAACTATTTTGGAGTTGTTTCTTTCAAAGAACCTCTGAAATTACCCTGTGATCGAGTTATACTACTGCAATTGAGTGTGATCTGTTGTTCTATTGGGAATTAGTAGATTGCAAACTACCGTTCGTGGTCGACGGCTACGTGCGCAAGAGCGTGGTATTGTGAATATCCCACAGGGTTTGGAAGCTGTTGTATTGGTATCAGGGTTCGAGCAGGAGAGTTCATAGCTACAGGTTAATTATCTATCCACCATTATCATCATCGACAAGTGCTTGCTGAGAAGATCGGGCCACCCCATATCATGCTGGCTCAACGTCTTTGTTGTTTTCCTAGGATCTAAGATCTGGCTCACTCCCCCATTGAGGCGAATAAATCATTGTTGGAAGAGTCAAGATGCGAATGCAACCCTTGCGGTGGCTGTGGCAGACAATAGACTTAGTATCACCTAGTTAACGTTATGTATGAAGTTGTTTTTGTTCAAGGATATATTAATTCGAAATCAATTGTTTGTTGACGATGAAAATTCTCATCTGAATTCATTTCGCATCAAAAGATAAAAATGTCTTAGGTAGAAAATTCATGGAGCACCTACAAAAAAATCAGAGTAAAACATCTTGTAATCAACTCTTTTAGGGATCCAAGACAACAATTCATAGATGAAATCACGTATTAGGAGTCTAGCAGTAGGAAAGGAATTAACCATGATAAATAAAACTAATACAATATAACAACCTGATGCAGAAGTCATGCCAGATGCATAATCAAAGAACTTGGTCCAATAAAAATAATTAGACTCCTGGATTTGGTCGTTTAGTGCAAGCACTTCCAGATTGATGGAGCGCACGAATCTGTTAAGTTGACGATTTCCACTCAGAATTTGGTGTCGGGCTAGTTCTCCATTCCATACGAATCAGTACAGAGGATATCATGAAAGGTGGATGGGAAGAAATGTTGTGTTGGCATCGAGCGAGAACTCATGTCAGGCCGAGAAAAAGACGACAATCAGCGAGAATTCATGCCAGGACGAGTCAAGACACACATACTGTAACTTGATCCGTCGGTTCCTGCGATGTATTGAACTCTTGCTAGCTAGCTGACGGATCTGTCAATTAGTGTCCTGGCCAAGTACTTTCTTGCGAGGATAAGCAGAAGTAGATGCAACAAGTACTTTCTTGCGAGGATGGGGTGCCGTCGCTGCCGGCCGGCGTGGAGACGGTCCATGGAGGCTGCCAAACGACTCTGGTACATAATGTCAATTTGGAGTACATACCAGTTTGGCACATGTACTGCCGACAGGCTCTGTGCAGGTTGCGTGCGAGTTGCGACGGTGATGACCACAACGGAAGACCTCACAACTCACGAGTCACGTCCGGTTCTCAGTCCCAGTCCCTCGCCTTGAGCACTTCCAGGACCTCGATTCCTACTTCCATGGTGGCCTTTCCTCTAATCAACTTGTCGCCGTCGCTCCTCTAATTCCGATGTCCGCCGCGGTCGCTTCCCATGTGACGGGACACACAAAAGAAAGCTTGTGTACTTGTCTCATTAGGGGACGGAGACATCATCTTCGTCTCAGGCGTGTTGTCACCCTTCCTTCTATGCTAGCGATTACCGTAGCTTCGACTTTGTGGTGGCTGAGTTACACGCAAACGCATCGTCATCAACAGACGTAGAAAATTTATTTTATTTTATATCAAGAGGTACTACATATTTTGCGGCAAACACCTTACATTTCAAACCATTATTTCTCATCTTGGAGAATATTTTATATTTTCAAAATTGCACGCTTGCGATAAAATAGTTTGAATCACGTCATATATCAAAACGGCCAGAAAATCTATTGAATTAAGAATTATAGCACAAATGGCCGTGTGTTGCAACGGGATAGAAAAATCCGCGTGTGATGACTGCGGTCTGAATTAATTTGTTTAGGCCAAAATATTTATGAGAAACCAAATTCAATGAAGTGAATGAAGGTGATGGGAAGATAAAAAAAACCAGTTCTCCATTTTATTTAGGACGAAATATTTATGACATATACACTGATGATTTCAGCGGCTATGAATCCTTATCTCTCTCTAAGTCACATCCCTCAATCTCTCACATCCACCGCTCCTCTCCACCACGCACGGCCCACAGCCAGCTCCAACTTCCCCAGCGCCGACAAGTGCGAGCTCCAACTATCCCAACACCGGCCAGGCATGCACCCCGTTGGCTCATTGACGAGGACAATGTCTCATCTCTCCTGTGCTCCCTTTCTCTATCCTTCCTACTACTTTCCCTCTCCCACTGCACAGCCCCCTCCCGCAATCCTTCCTACTACTTTCCCTCTCCACCTGCACAGCCCCGCGACGGCCAGACTTGGACTACCCCGGCTCGTCCAAGGTGACGGTGTTGAATTAGGGAACGCAGCCACACCTCTTCCTCTGAGCTCTCTTTCCGCTCACTGCTTCTCCCCGGCATGGACACAACAGTGGCATCCCGTGCCTTGTGCCGCCAAGCAGTGGTCGACATGTGATGGCCATGTGCTCTGCCCCGCCTGTGGATCGATATGGGAAAGTGGATAGAATCGTTTCTTCCTCTGATTCGTCCTCCTGAACCTCCTCTCGTCCCTCTCCGACTCCCGTCGCCGTCCCCTGGGACAGACGGGTCGTCGGTGTTTTTAGATCTCGCCCTATTCCAAAAAGTCGGTGAGGTCCTCTCCGAGGTAGTACGGATGCACGGGCATAGGGCTTCAGAATTCGGAGGCAAGGGGGAAAGAACATGGGCACCGGCCGACAAAAGGAGTACCGTGGTGGGCAGCACCTTCTAGCCTTGCAGGAACCGGATGCGTGCATGGCACTCTGGATTTTTTTGAGAGAGCAGCTCAGCTCACTATGGAATTTTCAGGATTGGGGATTTTCTGTGTTTTTCATGGAGATCTCTTTTTCACGGGACAGGAGCACCAAAACGTTCCCTTTGACATAGCAAGGGCAAGCCATGTAATAACTCTCTAACGCTAGGGGTAAAATTGTCCAAAACTGACCAAACCAAAGAAACAGTTTTGCTTTTATTAGTAGGTATAGATATAGATTATCATAAAAAATTGTCTGTCTCTTCCCTGCACAACCGTAGGTTTAGGCATTGTAGACTTAAACTTACAGAATGTCTAACAATCACGTCAGGCTCTTTCCTTAACGTCACAATATGCGCGATATTTTCAAACTTAAACTCAAAGAATGTCTAACAATCACACCGGACTTTCTCCTTGTCGTTGAAAATCACCATGATGCTTGTGGGTGGTTGTTTTCTGCTTCTCTCTATATGGCACCTCGCGTTATACTTATCTCTGGTTAGGTTAATTTTTTTGTGGCCTGTCGTATTCGAGTCAAGCGTATGTATTGTCGTGTTGACATGACACGTTCGCCCGTTCCTTCCTTGATAGACAAACGTCCTACTAGCACTGACTCTCCACAATGTTCTCTCTCTTGCTCGAGGAGGCGCAGAGAGAAGGACGTATATGCAGAACTATTATATCATGAAGCATTCTGCCTTTCGGTCATGCCCCGGGGGGTGCAGAGAGAAGTCTAGTTTAAAATTAAAACTCAGGTCTTTCTAGATATTTTGTTTGTCTAAAAAACTATTTGCAAAAGTCATGCAGCCCGTCTTACGGACGTCTACACCACCAAGTCCCCCAAGTGGACCGACGACTCGTGCATGAGCCAAGCTACTTCAAGCTAAGGTGAATTCGCTCCTTGTCTCATGTGATTTCTATATATCTTTGGATGGCTTTCTACTTCATGCCAATACCCTATGCATCCTCAGCTATGAACCCCGTAAAGAAATGCCAAGAGAAGGAGCTAAGCCATCGCAAGATGAAGGTCCAGACCAAACCAGCACCAGGCTCGGCGGACCGGAATCCACGCTGGAATTCCCATCGCACACTCCGGTGGATCGGACCCACGACCGGAATTTCCGGCGCACGCCAAAACCGACCGGCGCCGACCAAACCGCATCTCTTTACGCCATTCTGGTAGCCGACCAGAATTACCGGTTCTGATCGGAATTTTCGGCGCCTAGTCTGGTGCGACCGAACTTATTGCCGGAGTGCCTCCAGTCTCAATTCAACGTGGGTTTGATGCCCGACAATATTCCTAGTTTGTCCAGTTTTTACCCTTTTGTGCCCAAACTACCCTTGTTTTAGTGGCTAGCCTATATATAGCCCACGCACCCTCTTGTATTACTCAAACTTGGATAATTGAAATTAGAAGACTGTTGAGGGCAAACCTCTAGGGTGGCCCGATCTTTCACGATTCCCTTTAAAATCGACGATGGAGTGCGAGGAGAGGAGGGGAGGATGAACACGACGAACGCACGCACGAAGAACGCGATGAACACACACACAAAACCACGATACACACCAATAGCTCACGTCGGCGGTGACCGGTCCGGCGCAATCCCTACGATCGGCGTCGGGCGGAGGACTCTCTCTCGAACCGGCACGGCGAGATGGGAGACTCGATGAGATCTTGACGTCTCAGCAAAGGGACACCGATGCCAAGGCCTTGTACAACGCGGAGGCACGATGCAAACTCCAACGAGGTTTGGTGATATTGGTGCTCCTTGGTCAAGGAGCATGAGGCAAGAACTAGATAGATCCACAAAGGGGTTTCCACTAATTCCAATATCATGCCTAGGGTTTACAATGGAGGTGGGGGACTACATATAGGCCAGCCACTTAAACATGGGTACTTTAGGAATAAAAGACAAGTTCTGGACGGACTAAGGGGTACATGGGCCGCAGGCCCAAAGGCCTTTTCTTTCCTGGCGTCGGTCGGACCGGAGACTCCGGTGTGCAGGCCGGAGACTCCGGTCTAGGCCAGAGAATCCGGTGTAGCCTCCGGACCAGCCTCCGGAGGGGCCATCTGGCTGTCCTGGGGCCTGGTTCAGGGGGTCAGACTGGAGGTGGGCTGGAGTCTCCGGGGTCTTCAGGCCGGAGACTTTGGTGGACCGGAGACTCCAGCATGGCGGCAGACCTGAGACTCCGAGTAGCAGCCTCCAAGCTTCGCTTCACGCTCTGCTCCTTGTTCTCCATCCTTGGGTGCTTGGTGATGTGTCGAGGCTTCGTACCTGATGATGCATAGAGTAGTTGCATGAAGTAGCACACAATCCAAGGAGGTATCAAATTGGCACGAGGAGAGGAGCGAGTTCACCTTAGCTTGTAGGAGTTTGGCTCGGGCACGAGTCATGGGTCCACTTGGGGGACTTGTTGGTGTGGATGTAGGAGCGGACGTAGGACGGGCTGCATCAGCTCCCCCCTTGGGAAAGAGTCATCCTTGACTCTTCATGGTTATCATCTTGAACATCTCCATGGTAGGGTGAAAGATCCTTGACATTGAATGTGTTGCTTGCAAGGTATTTGGAGGTCGGTATGTCGATGATGTAGGCGTTGTTGTTGATTCTTTTGAGGACCTTGAAGGGACCATCTCCTCTTGGCTTGAGTTTGGAGTCGCGTTCCTTGGGGAAGCGGTCTTTGCTTAGGTGTATCCACACAAGATCACCTTCCTCAAGTATCATCTCCTTCTTGTCCTTGTTTAACCTTGAAGCTTGGCGAAGGACTTGTTGTTCGATAGTAGCTCTTGTTTCTTCATGGAGTTTCTTCATAGCTTGTGCGTGCTTCTCAACATCCATGTTCATGCTCTCATGGAGAGGTAGTGGTAGGATGTAGAGTGCGGTGAGGGGCTCGAAACCATAGACGATCATGAATGGAATCATCTTGGTTGTTGAGTGCTTGGCACGGTTGTAGGCAAACTCTGCGTGAGGGATGCATTCCTCTCAATCCTTCAAGTTTTTCTTGATCAGCACACGTAGAAGAGTTCCGAGGCTTCGGTTGACAACTTCAGTTTGGCCATTAGTTTGAGGATGCGACGCGGATGAAAAGAGGAGCTTGACACCGAGCTTGGCCATGAGTGTCTTCCATAAGTAGCTCATGAATTTGATGTCGCGGTCGGAGACGATTGTTCTTGGCACACCGTGAAGACGGACGATTTCCCTGAAAAACAGATTTGCAACATGTGAAGCATCGTCAGTCTTATGGCACGGTATGAAGTGTGCCATTTTGGAAAAGTGATCAACGATAACAAATATAGAATCATGACCATGCTTAGATCTAGGCAATCCTAACACGAAATCCATGCTAATGTCGTACCAAGGTGTATGAGGAATAGGCAATGGCATATAAAGATCATAGGTATTAGCTTGCGACTTAGCTTGAACACATGTCGTGCATCGTTGAACGTAGCGCTCCACGTCACGCTTCATCTTGGACCAAAAGTAGTGATTGGAGAGCATGTCCAATGTCTTGTCGCGGCCAAAGTGACCCATAAGGCCTCCACCATGAGATTCCTGGAGAAGCAAAAGTTGGAGCGACGATTTCGGAATGCAAAGCTTGTTTTGTTTAAATAGAAAGCCCGTATGCAAATAGAAATTATCAAACCCTTTGTCAATGGAGCACTTTGCAAAAATTGGTTCAAAGAACGGGTCGGAAGCATACAAAGATTTTATTTCCTAAAGACCCAACACGTTGATTTCAAGTCTCGTAAGAAGGCTTGTGTGCTTGCAAGACAAAGCGTCCGCAACTACATTATCTTTGCCCTTCTTATACTTGACAGTGTATGGAAAAGACTCCATGAACTCAACCCACTTAGCGTGTCTCTTGCTCAAGTTAGCTTGGCCTTTGAGATATTTCAACGACTCATGGTCAGAATATATGATAAATTCCTTGGGCAATAGGTAGTGTTGCCAAACTTGAAGAACACGAACTAAGGCGAAAAGCTCTTTGTCATAAATCGGATAATTAAGGCGAGCACCATCGAGTTTCTCGCTATGGTAGGCTATAGGACGTCCATTTTGCATAAGGACTTCTCCAATGCCAATACCACTAGCATCACACTCTATCTCAAATTTTTTTGTGAAATCCGGTAATGCAAGGAGAGGTGCTTCGGTGAGCCTCTTTTTAAGTTCATCAAAAGATTTTTGTTGTGCTTTGCCCCACACGAAGGTGACATTCTTTTTCCTCAACTCGTTGAGAGGGCACGCAATGGTTGAAAAGTCTTTCACAAAGCGACGATAGAAACCGGCCAACCCATGAAAACTTTGGAGTTCACTCACATTTGTTGGGATGGGCCAATCTCGTATGTCCTTTACCTTAGAAACATCAACTTCAATTCCCTTCAAAGAAACGACAAATCCAAGAAAAATCAACTTGTCTTTAGCAAAAGTGCACTTGGGAAGATTAGCATAAAGCTTTTCATGTCGAAGGATTTGCAAAACTTCCTTGACATGTGTTATATGGTCCTCAAATGATTTGCTATAAACAAGAATATCATCAAAATAGACAACAACACTTTTCCAATGAGAGAACGCAAGATATGATTCATGAGGCGCATGAAGGTGGATGGGGCATTAGATAAACCAAAGGGCATAACCAACCATTCATAGAGACCAAGTTTGGTCTTGAAGGCAGTTTTCCACTAATCACCTTCAGCCATGCGTATTTGATGGTAACCACTACAAAGATCAACTTTCGAAAAAATAGTGGCTCCACACAATTCATCAAGCATGTCATCGAGACGTGGTATGGGATGTCGATAACGCACGGTGATAGCATTGATTGGACGGTAGTCCATGCATAACCGTAACGTATCATCCGTTTTTGGAACAAGTATCATGGGTACAGCACTTGGACTAGTGCTAACTTGGATCAAACCTTTGGAGACGAGTTGGTTGATTTGACGTTCAATCTCCTTTGTCTCCACCGGGTTCGTGCGGTAAGCGGCACGGTTGGGAAGTGGTGCATCGGGGATGAGGTTAATGTGATGTTCGATGCCGCGAAGAGGAGGTAGTCCATGTGGAAGCTCTTCGGGGAACACATCCTTGAATTCTTGCAAAACACTCATAAAAGATGGAGGAACATTGGTTAATTCATTAGTTCCTTGCGCTAGTCCCTTGCAAAGGAGGACATAGTGCAAGATGGATGGGTTGTTCCGAACATCTCTCATCTCACTTTTGGTGGCAAGGAGAACACTCTTAGTTTTTCCACTCGAGTTTGGCTTGTGGATCTCACTCACTATGAGGTGGTTCTCTCTCTCACCGCTCTTCTCACAAGTAGGTTTTTTGCTTTGCACCCTCGCTAAAGCCTTTGCATTGTCTGCAATTATTTGGCTAGGATTCATTGGTTGCAATACACATGTTTTGTTGAGCCATTGGAAGGTGTATACATTGGTGCGACCATCATGTTGAGCAGCCTTGTCAAATTGCCATGGTCGACCAAGAAGCATGTGGCAAACTGTCATAGGAACCACATCACAATCCACCATATCTTTGTAAGGACCAATGGCGAAGGAGACCGATACGGTATGCTTGATCTTCACGGACCCTTGGTCACCCAGCCATTGCACATGGTAGGGGTGCTTGTGCGGATGGAGGGTGAGGTTGAGCTTCTCACACAACTCGGTGCTAGCAAGGTTGTGGAAACTCCCTCCGTCAATGATCACCTTGATAGATTTTCCATTGATGCCGGCTCATGTTTGGAAGATATTGGAGCGTTGGTCTTCATGCTCTTGTGCTTGAGTGGTCAAGATCCCTGTGACGACAAGCGATGGACTTGCGTCATGTTCACACGTGAGGAGTTCTTGGTCATCTTCCACTTGTTGCCTTGCCATTGTTTCCTTGACTCGGGCATCAAATTCATCTTCACTCAAGTACTCTTCATCACCATTGTCATGGATGAACAAGACTTTCTTGTTTCCACATTCGGCCGACTTGTGTCCTTTTCCTCCACACTTGTAGAACTCACCGTTGAAAGGTGTGTCACTCTTTGCTTGTTTGCCACTTGGGGGCAGTTTTCCTTGAGGAAGTGTGGGCTTGAAGGGAGGCTTGGAGGTACTTGAGGAGCTTCCATTGAAAGTTGTCGGCGTAGCGGTTGAAGCTTGCTTGTAGGTGAAATACGTCTTGGGCTTGTTGTACTTGATGTTCTCTTGCACTTGATGTTCAACCTTTGTTGCGATGTGCACAAGCTCAACCATGGTGTTGTATGTTTGGAACTCGACGATGCGCTTGATTGGGTGATTCAAGCCAATAAGAAAACATGCCATTGTTTGCTCCATGCGCTCATCAATGTTGGCGCGAATCAAGTTGAGTTCCTTTCCTTGAAGTACTCTTCCATGGTCTTTGTCCCTTGACGAAGCGATTGAAGGTTGTTGAAGAGGTCACGCATGTAGTGCGCGGGGACGAAGCGGGATCTCATATGAGCCTTCATGTCATGCCAAGTTGTGATTGGCGGCTCTTGCCTTGCATCACGAGCAACTTGAACTTGTTCCCACCAAAGGTTGGCATAATCATTAAACTCAAGCGAAGCCATGGCGACCATCTTCTCGTTGCTATAGTTGTGCATGCGGAAGATCTTGTCAACTTTGAGTGCCCATGAGAGGTATTCTTCGGGGTCATTGGATTTGGTAAACTTGTTGATGATCTTGTGGTTGATGCAGTGGAACTTGGTTCTCGCGACCTTGTTGCGGAGCTTGCTCTTGATATTGTTGTTGAGGAGCTTGCTCTTACTCTTGGTGCGGTTGTTGACGGTGTTGAGGCACTTGGGCCCCATGAGGTTGTTGAGGATGTGGAGCCTCATGACGCGGTTGATGATGAAGAGGAGGCTCGTTCCTCGGTTGGTGATGTTGATTAGGCACATGGGCCTCACGGCGAAGAACATGGTCATGATCCTCTTGACGTGGTGGGCGTCGCTCCACTTGTATCACTTGACGCTCCAAGTTTTGTTGAGGTGGAGGAGGCGGCTCGTGATGACCATGGTGTCGTGTGGACGTTCATGACGTTGATGACGAGGAGGAGGATCTTGGAGATCTTCACGTCGATGACGAGCTTGATTCTCCAAATTGGAGTCATCACTTGTTGTGTCAAGTATGTGTCGCAGTCGATGGTGGTAGACTGGCGGTTTCACTTGCGGTTCTTCTTGTGGTTACTCTTGTTGGATCACTAATGCCCTTGCGTGATGAAGGTGTGTCTCTTGCCTTGCGTGTGGCCTTGAAGAGAAATCACCATCATAGCTTGACGTTGCGGCGTGCCGTGGGGAAGGTACATAGTTCGAAGAACTTCCATCTTCAACCACGGGGGCATCATTGCGTCTTGGAGCACTTGGGTGAAGATCTTGTTGAGGAGGAGCATGACGACACGATGAGCTTGAAGAGCTTGATGCGCGTGAACGTGGCGTTGCCATACCGTCAATGAGGCATCGAAGATTGTCATTTGTTTTGGCAACGGAGCGTTGGAGCGCTTCATTTTGGTGGCTGAAGTTGTGATGCATTGCGTGCATTTGTCGTTCGAGGCCATCGAAGCGGTTGTCGATGTTCTTGAACTTGGCTTGCGTCTTGCCAAATTGTTCATCTTGTCGCGTCTCAAGGTCTTGTCAACGTTCACGGAACTCTTGTCGAACGATGAAGTGACTTGCGCATGTCATGTACGGTCCTTGATCTTCTTCTTGGGGAGGTGCGCATCATGTACAGTCCTTGATCTTCTTCTTGGGGAGGTGGTTGGCTCGACTCACCATGCCTATCCATCATGCAAAACACACAAGTATTGTATATGGAAGTGGAATATGGTGGTGTTAGCCTTGTACCTCACCTTGGGGATTGCACCAAACTAGAAACCACAAGTGAGAGCTATAAGCGTGCAAAATGGAATTGCAAAGAAAATTCACACTAAAGAAAGAACTAACTCTCAAAAGCTTGTTGGTGGTAGGTTAGGATTGTGGAATGCCAAAGAACCAACCAAAAGAAAAGGGATAGTCAAATGTGGGTAAAATCCAACAAAACTCAAGTAAAAGGCGAAGGTCAACAACTCAAAAGGGTGACGGGAACCTATGACTATATACACACACGTGGAGATAGTTGGGATTGACACGACTATGAAAATGAGCAAACAAAAATGTCCTAACAAAGACTAAGCTCGTTGTCATGCCAATGCAAGGAGAGACCATGGCTCGTTTGCAAAGAGGAAAAATGAGCAACGGATTTGTGCACTTGCCTTGGGCGCTCTTCTTTCTCTCTTGCTTACAAGCTTTGAGACTCTCTTTTGCAAGGGAAGAATATTTTTCTTTTTCTTTTGCTTTGTATCTTTCTTTTTGCTCTCCCTTGATGCTACCTAGTCACACTTGATATTGCTCTTGCACTCTCACTATCCAAGGACAAATGCACAATGCTCAAGCAAACACAAGATGAGCCACTCTCATGGGATAGGTACACATAAAGGAAGATAGGGGTTAACAAGGTGACACAAGTTATACCTTCTTTGATGATGAACTTGGCGTCGGTGGTGCGGGATGATGTTTGTGGGTTTTGGTGTCGATGAGCACGGAAGTTGTTGATGCGGAAGCTTGCTGTTAGTTGGCGACATGCACATGGGCACAAACAAACAAGAGGAAAATAGCCAATGCAAGATTAGAGGCAAAACTGTCAAAATCAGGCGTCAAGGCCGGAGACTCTGGGGTTTCGGGCCGGAAACTCCGGTGTGGATAGGCCGAAGACTCCGGTGTAGGCCGGAGACTCCGGTATGCAGACCGGAGACTCCGGTCTGGAGTCAAATCGCGAACTGCTCGTGTTCTTGAGCAGAAATCCACGCCTTGTGTCCTCAAATCCGCGAAAAATTGGCCAAATTGGGCTGGGAAAATGCAGGATAAAGCTGGACCAACACCTAAGACAAGGTTTGGTCAGATCAAAACCACAAATAACACTCCAAATCAAGAGATCGATCCAAAGGCAAATATGGTGCTCTTTTTTGGGGATTTTCGAATTTTTGGTGGATAGAAGAAAAATTTGTGGGGGAATTCGTGAGCAACGAAGCTCTTGATACCAATATGTTGAGGGCAAATCTCTAGTGTCCCGATCTTTCACGATTCCCTTTCAAATCGAGGATGGAGTGCGGGGAGAGGAGGGGAGGACGAACACGACAAACGCACGCACGAAGAACACGATGAACACACACACAAAAAAAAACCACGATACACACCAATAGCTCACGCCGGTGGTGACCGGTCCGACGCAATCCATAGGATCGGCGTCGGGCGGAGGACTCTCTCTTGAATCGGCACGGCGAGATGGGAGACTTGGTGAGATCTTGACGTCTAGGCAAAGGGAGACCGATGCCAAGGCCTTGTACAACACGGAGGCACGATGCAAACTCCAACGAGGTTTGGTGATATTGGTGCTCCTTGGTCAAGGAGCATGAGGCAAGAACTAGATAGATCCACAAAGGGGTTTCCACTAATTCCAATATCATCCCTAGGGTTTACAATGGAGGTGGGGGACTACATATAGGCCAGCCACTTAAACAGGGGTACTTTAGGAATAAAAGACAAGTTCTGGATGGACTAAGGGGTACATGGGCCGCAGGCCCAAAGGCCTTTTCTTGCCTGGCGTCGGTCGGACCGGAGACTCCAGTGTGTAGGACAAAGACTCCGGTCTAGGCTGGAGAATCCGGTGTAGCCTCCGGACCAGCCTCCAGAGGGGCCATCTGGCTGTCCCGGGGCCTGGTTCAGGGGGTCAGACCGGAGGTGGGCCAGAGTCTCCGGGGTCTTCAGGCCAGAGACTTTGGTGGACCGGAGACTCTGGTGTGCGCAGACCGGAGACTCCGGTCTGAGCAGCTCTAGCGGCTTCTGCTTCACGCTCTGCTCCTTGTTCTCCATCCTTGGGTGCTTGGTGATGTGTCGAGGCTTCGTACCTGATGATGCATAGAGTAGTTGCATGAAGTAGCACACCATCCAAGGAGGTATAAAATTGGCACGAGGAGAGGAGCGAGTTCACCTTAGCTTGTAGGAGTTTGTCTTGGGCACGAGTCATGGGTCCACTTGGGGGACTTGTTGGTGTAGATGTAGGAGCGTCCGTAGGACGGGCTACATCAAAGACACCCTTGTGGATCTCCCTAATTTCTTTTGTCCGCAGTTGGGTCTCCCCCTTACAGAAACACTCTCACAAAGTTTGCTATTTATGCGGTCCCCTTGACCCCAACCGGACCTCCTCCTTCGAACTTAGCAACTCTGGCGTATTTCGTCGGGTTAAAGCTATTTTCAAGATAGAGAAGGATTTCTCCGAGGTGTGGAAATGGGGGCTTGCGCTCTTCACATGGGTCAACTTGCCGCCCAAGGTTTGATCTTCTCCTAGTATTCTTTCCGAGTCTTGCGGTATGTCGGATTGCATCCTAACTTGACCATTTAGTACTTTTGTTGTCAGTTGTTTCTTCAGCAGACAATTGAGGACAGCAAGGAGTCGACCCTCAAATGGGTGGAGGACCGCACAGAGCCGGACGCGGATGATCTTAACCCGGAGAGATTCTTGCCTACTCCGGACAGCACCAGGCGAACCTCTGGTAAGGCCTCTTCTTTAAAGGATTGACCGAATGACGATGACTCAGATGTTGAAATTATGGAGGTACTTGATCCGGTGCCCATCTCTTACGTGTTTCTGGTTACCTCGGCTTCAGCTAACCTGGTCGATCAGGTCCATGAGGTTCCTCCTCTTGCCATGGATGATCCGGCTCCTGCCCCTTCCTAGAAGCGTCTGGCAACCTCGGCCGCAGCTTCGGAGGCGCCCCCGCCCAGGAAGAGGCAGAAGAAATCTGGGGTCAAGGGTCCGAGCGATCCTATGCCCAAGAGCGCCCAAGCCTCGGGAGCCTCCAACCTCGGCTAAGTAAGTCATTTTTCTTTCCTTGCTCATTTTCGGGTCTTGCCCTTCTGTTTTTGCATTTTAGTCGTTTTTCTTTCTCCCTTTGACTTGTTGTTCTCTGATTCTATAATGCTCCCGGGGTGATTCCCCAGAGTGGCCCCAGCATCTCGTCTCCAATCCAGAGCGGCCCATCTCCCCCCCCCCCTCCCGTGACGATGACGTTCGTCCGCTGAACCCTGTCCAAGAGGGTTCCGCGGTAGCGCCGGATCTAAGCCCACCTTGCCATGAGGAGGGTAACGTCCATGCGGGGGTAGTGGAGCTGCCGAGGATACGGCGATGCCGGATCTCTCCAGTTCTTCGACTCTGATGCAACCCTCAGCTTCCGAGGTGCCAGCTTCATCGGCACCGCCCCAGACAACTTCTTCATTTCCAGTTTCTCCAGTAGCGTCAGCACCAGCACTAGCAACACCTATACCAGCACTAGTACCAGCACCAGCACAAGCAGCACAAGCATCAGCAATAGCAACGGCAATGGTAAAGCCAGCCTCTAAGAAAAAACCTCAAGCTGCTGCCTCCGGATCAACTATGTCGATTAAAGACATATTTCAGCCAGCCCCTGAATCTCACTCCGGAGCGGCAGCCTCGGCTCTTTTGCTGCGGCTGAAATCTGCCAGCAAAAGCAAGAAGGCCGCTGAAACGGCCAAAGATTCATCCTCCGGCCCTTCTGCTGTTGGATCAGAGGGCAGCAAACAACTGACCTTGCATACTAGCCCGGCTGCTGCTTAGTCTACAAGGTAGGAAGCCCATGCCAAGGGCTTGGTGACGAGCCAGTCGCTTAGCGAGGAGAGTTATAGTCTGGCGCTCATCGAGTACGTAAACAACTGGAATGACGCCAAATTTATAAACTCACAGGATGATCTCCCGGAGAATTTTGGTCCAACAAAGTTCAGCGCTCAGATGAACACTACCACTAGGGCCATCTCCCTTGCTGGACGGATGATGAAGGTAAGCCCTTTTTCTGCTATGCCTTTTTATATAAAAACACTTAGAGATATACCCACGAGTCCCCGAGCCTCCGGGGGAGTAATTAATTACTCGGTCAGATGCTCTTAGAGAATTAGCGCAAGTCCTTGGTATTTTGAAATATCTGCACTCCTAGAGCCGGGTTAGGTTCCACTTGGCCCGCATCTTGTAGACTTCGAATATCCACACACCTAGAGTCGGGTTAAGTTTTACTTGGCCCGAATCTTGTAGACTTCGAATATCCACACACCTAGAGCCGGGTTAAGTTTCACTTGGCCCGGATCTTGTAGACTTCAAAATCCACACACCTAGAGACGGGTTAAGTTCCACTTGGCCCGGATCTTGTAGACTTCGAATATCCACACACCTAGAGCCGGGTTAAGTTCCACTTGGCCCGGATTTTGTAGACTTCAAATATCCACACACCTAGAGCCGGGTTAAGTTCCACTTGGCCCGGATCTTGTAGATTTCGAATATCTCTCTTCCTATTTCTGAATTAACATTGGCTTGTTTTAGGTTGACACCAACCGCCGAACTACTGAGTTCCAGCGCATGCTGGACTCATATAAGGATCTTCGTGCCAGATACGACAAACTACTTATCGATCACGAAACGAAGGGTAAATTACTTTGTTTAAGATTTGTTCATTTATGTTCCCTCGAGTTACTTGCTATCCGGATTATGCAGCCGAGGCCGAGGCTGAGAACGTCATCATGCGCAAGTACTTGGCTAAGATCCAAGGTAGCCCACCTTGTTCATTTAGCCTTTGCATGCCTCTTTCTTGACTCGGCAGGTATTTATACCTCGGCTCTGCCGGGTCAATCCATTATGGCAGTTACACTTCAAATAGTGTGCCCATTCCTGACATGATGCTTCACTTTCTCGAACAAGCAGGAAAGCATCAGGCCGAGCTGAAGAAGAAAGATGATGAAATTGCTCAGCTGCGCCTTAAGGACAATGAGATTACTCGGTTGAACGCTGAAATCTAGAAGCTCTAGGATCTCCATAAATCCAAGCGGGACAAGGCCGGCCAGGAGTTCTCTGAGGAGAAAGAGCGCATGAAGACTCAGATTGCCAAGGACAATGATTTTCTTAAGGAAGCCGACGTCAAACTTAAGTCGGTGACCACTGAGTATGAGAATCTCCAAGTGAGGAACGCCAACGAACATAATGAGCTTACTCGGATCCTCTGCCAGATTGCCCGTGAGTTCTCTTCCTCTTCCCGACATTTGTCTCTCCGGGTCAAGTGTCCTTGCTTCACTGACATTTTCCGTTTTGTTTATAGGCAAGTTCCCAGAAAGTGAACCCCTTGCTTCTACTGTTGTAGCCAAGTCCCACACACAATGGGGTACCCTAGTCGACCTTGCCTCTAAGTCACTTCCTTATGACACGGAGGACTTGTTGGTGAGCCTCACTGCCCGTGTTGAATTGATGAAGAATTATGGCGCGGACATTATGCCAGCAACAGTTCGGATGTTCAATGCTCTCTGGCCCACTGATCCCACTCCCAAGGGCAGTGCCGCTTTTATAGCAAAATTAATGGAGTGCAAGACTCAGCTGAACTTATGGCGGGAATCTGCTGCACGAGCTAGAGCAGATACGGTGCTAAACTTTGTTCTTTCATGGTATGAGGGGCTAGACCTGGAGTTGCTTGGTCGTTTGTGACCGGATCTAAATGGTCGAATGATCCGGAGTGCATCGCCCAGCGCAAAGCCTGTGCCAACAATCTCATCTAGTATGCCTTCTGCCATAGCTGGAACGAGGGTCTGAGCTTCCTCGACGAAGTTGATGACGCCTATGTTTCTGATGGGGCTGAGGGTGAAGAAGATGAAGAGGAAGCCTCCGAGCTTGGCAATGATACTGAAGACCCGGAGGATGAGGAGGCTAACCCCGAAGATGAGGCACGGACCGGTGCCCTGCCTACTGACGCCGAAGTACCTCCTCCCTCAACCGATGATCCGTCTCCAGCTGCTGCTCCATGAGCTATAAACACTTAATATTCATCAGATCCCCGGTATGCCGGGCGTAGTTATATTTATGCACAATGGTTTGTTTTTCTACAATTAGTTATGTTTTGCTACTAAGTTTTTAATGCCAGATTAACTTGGGCGAAGTCCCCGAGTTTCCTTTTCTTGTTCCTCCAATTTTATGACTCGGCTCGCATCTACCTTGATTCGGTTTTTGACTTACGAGTCCGAGGTTCAAAAAATTGACTTAAGAATACTTGAAACTTTGAGATTATCTCAACATAATCCGACACAATATAGATAAAGTAAATATAGGGTTAGTCCGAATAACAAATGCCAGCTCGATTACGTTTCTTTCCTTAGTCATTTTTTATGTGCTTTGTGATTCCAAACTTGTTCTCTTGCTTGCCATGAAGCCAATTCTTGTTGGACAACAGCAAAGTTGAAGAGTTAGGTTTTTGGTGCTTACACACTACTAATTCGGCTAAGGTATAAGCAATTTAAGCCAGCCGACATATAAAAGTACATACAGATAAAGCAATTATTAAGGAAGTCCCCGAGTTTCTGCTAGGGGTGCTGAAGTTTCATTGACAAGCTCATTGCCGACATACATACCAACATATGAGTAAGTCGGATACATTCACCTCTTTGTCAGGTGTAAAATGGACGAAGTAGAGCTACATTCCATGGACACTTAGATTCCTCTCTGGACCTGTCCGCCTTGTTCTTCTCCTGTGGCTGTGCATCGATAAGATAGTAGGAATCATTATGCAAATCTTTGCTTACAATGAAGGGTCCTTCCCATGGAGGGGATAACTTATGCATGTTGGCAGTGCATTGCACCAACCAAAGTACGAGATCACCTTCCCGGAAGACTCGGGGGTTTACTTTCCGGCTATGGTAGCGTTGGAGATTTTGATGATGTATGGCAGATCTGGACAAGGCCAGTTCTCTCGCTTCTTCCAGCAAATCAACATTGTTTTGCCGGGCTTCACGCACTTTGGCTTCTGTGTATTGGGCGACTCTTGGCAAATCATGCTCTATGTCGGCTGGTAGTACAGCTTCTGCCCCATATACCAGAAAAAATGGCGTATAGCCTGATAATTGATTCGGAGTTGTTCTTAAACTCCATAGTATCGCTAGTAGTTCTTCTATCCAGCACCCCATTGATCTTTGCAGCGGTCAGGGTTTTATCTTGGACAATACTAGTCTGTTGGATCTTTCCACTTGTCTGTTCGATGCGGGGTGGGCTATAGAGGCAACATCTAGCTGAATCTTTTTTCTCGGCAGAACCTCGCAAATGCTCCTTTAGCAAAACTTTTGTGCCATTATCAGTTATGGTACTGTGGGGATAGCCATATCTCAAGATTATATCTTTGAGGAATGTCACAGCTGTTGCCCCATCACATTTCCTGATTGGCTTCACTTCAATCCACTTGGTGAACTTGTCCACCATCACCAGGATATGAGTCATGTTTCCCTTTGCCGGATTAAATGGTCCGACCATATCCAAACACCATACTGCCAATGGCCAACTAATGGGGATAGTCTTGATCTCCGACATTGGCATATGGGTTTTTGGGGCATATCTCTGATAACCATTGCATTTTTTCACAAGATTCTCTGCTTGCTCCAAGGCACTTGGCCAATAAAATCCATGCCGGAAAGCTTTTGCCACTAATGCTCTCGAAGATGCATGATGACCACACTCTCCTTGATGAATATCTCGGAGTATATCATGTTGGAGATATGCCCAAGAGGCAATAATAAAAGTGGTTATTATTATATCTTTGTGTTTATGATGAATGTTTACATCCCATGCTATAATTGTATTATAAGGAAACACTGATACATGTGTGTTTTGTAAACATAAAAGAGTCCCTAGTAAGCCTCTTGTAAAACTAGCTTGTCGATTAAATGATGATCATGGTTTCCTGATCATGGACATTGGATGTCATTAAAAACAAGGTTATATCATTAAGAGAATGATGTGATGGACACACACCCATAGTAAGCGTAGCATAAGATCAAGTCATTAAGTTCGTATTGCTGTAAGCTTTCAAATGCATAGTAACCTAATCCTTCGACCATGAGGTTATGTTAATCACCATCACCGGATGGGTACTTTGATGATATCAAACACCGCTTCATAACTGGGTGGTTATAAAGGTGTCATTGGGTATTCTGAAAGTATGTGTTGAAGCGCATGGACCAAGATTGGGATTTGTCCATCCATATGAAGGATAGATATGCTCTGGGCCCTCTCGGTGGAATGTCATCTAGTTAGCTTGCAAGCATGTGACTAGGTCACAAGGGATGACATAACATGGAACGAGTAAAGAGTACTTATCAGTAATGAGGTAGAACTAGGTATGGAGATACCGACGATCAAACCTCGGATGAGTAGAATATCGCGTGACAAAGGGAATTGGTTTCGTATGTTAATGGTTCTATCGATCACGAAGTCATCGTTGAGTATGTGGGAGCCGTTATGGATCTCCAGATCCCGCTGATGGTTATTAATCGGAGAGGTGTCTTCATCATGTCTGTATATTCACGAACCATAGGGTGACACACTTAAGGTTCGAAGTTGTTTTAAGTAGATATGGAATATGCGTTGGAGACCGAATGTTGTTCGGAGTCTCGGATTGGATCCGGGACATCACGAGGAGATCCGGAATTGTCCGGAGAATAAGATTCATATATTGGGGATCATTTTCTAAGTTAGAAAATGTTCCAGAGTGTTTGTATGAAGATTCTAGAAGGTTTCGGAATGTTCTGGAAGGTTCTAGGAGATTTCTTGGAGTTTGCTTGAAACCCAAGAAAGGATCAAGGAGTCTTTGTGGGGCAAGACACGGATTCATGGGGGAGGAGGACTCCTCCCCCCTCCCAATCCGCCGGCCAAGGAGGGGGGAGTCCTACTAGGACTCCCCCTCCCATGGCGCCTCCCTCCTTTAAATAGAGGGGTGGGGGCGCCACCCCCTTGCCCCCAACACTTCATACCCTATTCGCCACCTCTCTCCTCCTCCTTCCCTCTGCTCAGGCTTAGGCGAAGCCCTGCAGAAATCTCTACTCCACCACCACCACCACACCGTCGTGCTACTGGGATTCCGTGGAGAAGATCTACTACCTCCGCTGCACTGGAACGGGAGAGGAAGGTCTGCCGACTCCAAGACGTGTGACCGATTGCTGGCGCTGCGGAATGCGGAAGGATCGTCCACGATCTTGAGATCGGCAAGTGATCGACTACATCAACCCCGAGATCTAATCTCGTAACGCTTTCGGATCTCTGAGGTTAGTACAGATCTATCTCGTTGCACATGTCTAATAGATTAGATCTGGTTTTGTTCGCTCTTGCGGTAGAATTTTTTGTTTTCCATGCTACGTAACCCATCGCTGGTATCGAGCCGTGTCTATGCGTAGATCTGTTGCACGAGTAGAACACAATGGTTTTGTGGGCGTTGGTGCTCGTGCCGTCTTTTGCTTTGTGTACTTTGCATCTTGCGGTATGGTGGGATGAAGCGGCTTGGGCTAACCTTACATGTCATCGCACATGAGACTTGCTCCACGCTTGACATGTAACTTGCTTTGCACAAGTGGCTTTGCGGGTGTCTGTCTCTCCCACCATAGTATAGATCCAATCTACACTTTGCACTCGATAGCACTTGTATCAACGTTGTGGTTCAGTTTCGTAGGTAAGATCCGTTCTTATTTGAAAGCCCCAAACCACGTAAAACATGCAAAGAAAATTAGAGGCGTCTAACTTGTTTTTTGCAGGGGTTTTGTGATGTGATATGGCCATCATGTGATTGTGATTATATTTGATGTATGCAATTATCCTTGTTGTAATATGGCAACCAGCAGGAGCCTAATGGTTGTCTTTAATTCTGTTAAGACCTGCGTGTCTATTCATCTTGTAATTGCTTTATTCCAAGTAGTTGTAATAGTTGCTAGTGATGATGGACAACCATGAAGCGGCGCCACTGAACTTGACGCAATGCTGGTGATGATGGAGATCATGTCCGTGCTTTGGAGATGGAGATCAAAGTCATAAGAAGAAAGGGCCATATCATATCACACTAATTATGAATTGCCTGTGATGTTAATCCTTTATGCATCTTGTATTGCTTAGATCGCGACGGTAGCATTATAAGATGATCCCTCTCACTAAATTTCAAGTAATAAAGTGTTCGTCCTTAGTTGGCACCGTTGCTAAGACTCGTCGTCTCGAAGCATCTCGTGATGATCGGATGTGATAGATTCTACGTGTGCATACAACGGGTGCAAGCCAGATTTGCACATGCGGAAACTAAGGTTAATCTTGACGAGCCTAGCATGTACAGACATGGTCTCGGAACACGGAATACCGAAAGGTAGAGCATGAATCATATAAGTGATATGATGAACATGAAGATTGTTCGCCGATGAAACTACATCTTCTCTCGTGAAGATCGGACTTGGTGTAGTGGACTTGGTTCGTGTAATCACTAAGACAATGTGAGGGATGTTGTTTTGAGTGGGAGTTCACCTAGTTAATTTAAGAATTAAAATTGAACTCAATTTATCATAAATTAGTCTAAACTACTTGCAAATTTGTTGTACATTATGGCGAACCTCTCCATCAATTTCAATGCGTTCCTAGAGAAAGAAAAGCTTAAGAACAATGGAAGCAACTTCACGGACTGGCTCCGTGGTCTGAAGATTGTCCTCAGGGTTGGTCAGATGACCTATGTGCTCGAAGCACCGCTAGGTGACCCACCTGCAGATGATGCCACCGATGACGTAAAGAATGTTTACGCCACTCGAAAAAATCATTACTCCACAGTTCAGTGTGCCATCCTGTACGGTTTAGAAACGGAGCTCCAGAAGCATTTTGAGCACCACGACCCGTTCGAGATCATTAAGGAGCTCAAGCTCATTTTTGAGACTCACACGGCCGTGGAGAGCTATGAGGCCTCCGAAAAGTTCTTTACCTGCAAGATGGAAGAGGGAAGCTCCGTTAGCGAGCACGTGCTCACCATGTCTGGGCACGCAAACAAGCTCCAAGAGTTGGGGATAACGATTCCTAATGAGTTAGGGATTCACCGTGTCCTCCAATCACTGCCACCGAGTTATAAGAACTTTGTGATGAACTACAATATGCACTGCATGAACAAGACGTTGCCTGAACTATCGTCCATGCTGAAAACTGCTGAAGTGGAGATCAAGAAGGAGCACCAAGTGTTGATGGTCAATAAGACCACCAATTTCAAGAAACATGGCAAGTCTAAGAAAAAGGGCAACTTCAAGAAGGACGGCAAGAAAGATGTCGCACCTGCTAAGAAGCCCAAGGCTGGTCCTAAACCTGAAACTGAATGCTTCTACTGCAAGGGTGCTGGTCACTGGAAGCTTAACTGCCCCAAGTACCTGGCGGATCTGAAGAACGGTAACATGAAGAAGAAAGGTATATTCGATATACATGTTATTGATGTGTATCTTACTAGTAATCGTAGTAGTGCCTAGGTATTTGATACTGGTTCGGTTGCTCATATTTGTAACTCAAAACAGGAGCTGCGGAATAAACGAAGACTGGCAAGAGACGAGGTGACGATGCGCGTTGGAAATGGCTCCAAGGTTGATGTGATCGCCGTCGGCACGCTCTCTTTACATCTACCTTCGGGATTAGTTTTAAATTTAAATAATTGTTATTTGGTGCCTGCGTTAAGCATGAACATTATATCTGGATCTTGTTTATTGCGAGACGGTTACTCTTTTAAGTCTGAGAATAAAGGTTGTTTGATTTATATGAGTAATATCTTTTATGGCAATGCACCTGAGATGAATGGTTTATTCTTATTGAATCTCGATAGTAGTGATACACATGTTCACAACATAGATGCTAAATGAATAGAATTGAATGATAATTCTACATACATGTGGCACTGTCGTCTTGGTCACATTGGAGTGAAGCGTATGAAGAAACTCCATTCTGATGGACTTCTTGAATCACTTGATTTTGAATCACTTGAAAGATGCGAAGCATGTCTAATGGGAAAAATGACTAAGACTCCATTCTCTGGGATAATGGAGCGAGCTACAGACTTATTGGAAATAATACATACCGATGTGTGCCGTCCAATGAGTGTAGCATCGCGTGGTGGATATCGTTATGTTCTCACTTTCACGGATGACTTAAGTAGATATGGGTATGTCTACTTTATGAAACATAAGTCCGAAACTTTCGAGAAGTTTAAGGAATTTCAAAGTGAAGTGGAAAATCGTCATAACAAGAAGATTAAGTTTCTTTGTTCTAACCGCGGAGGTGAATATCTGAGTTATGAGTTTGGCATGCATTTAAATAAATGTGGAATACTTTCGCAGTTGACACCGCTGGGAACACCACAGCGTAATGGTGTGTCCGAACGTCGTAATCGAACTCTCTTAGATATGGTTCGGTCTATGATGTCTCTTACAGATTTACCACTATCGTTTTGGGGCTATGCATTAGAGACAGCCGCATTCACTTTAAATAGGGCACCATCTAAATCCGTTGAAACGACATCGCATTTAATTGTGGTTTGGTAAGAAACCTAAGTTGTCGCTCCTTAAAGTTTGGGGTTGTGAAGCGTATGTAAAGAAGTTACACCGATAAGCTTGAACCCAAAGCGAATGCGCCTTCATAGGATACCCTAAAGAAACAATTGGGTATACCTTCTATCATAGATCCGAAGGCAAAGTTTTCGTTAAGAATGGATCCTTTCTTGAGAAGGAGTTTCTCTCGAAGAAGTGACGGAAGAAAAGTAGAACTCGACGAGGTTATTGAACCTTCTCTCGTAGTTGAGAGTAGCGCAAGACCTCGAAGATGTTTTGTGCCGCTGCACTAACCGGAGAGGAAGCTAATGATGTTGATCATGAAACTTGAACGGTTACTACGAACCTCGCAGTCAACGAGTTCGTACCACTCCTGATTGGTATGACTCTGCCTTGAACGTCATGTTGGTGGACAACACTGATGACCCTGCGACGTATGAAGAAGCTATGGTGAGCCCAGATTTCGACAAATGGCTAGAAGCCATGAAATCCGAGATGGGATCCATGTACTAAAACCAAGTGTGGACTTTGGTGGACTTACCGGATGGCCGTAAGGCTGTAGAGAACAAATGGATTTTCAAAAGAAAAACAGATGCTGATGGTAATGTTACCGTCTATAAAGCTCGACTTGTCGCGAAAGGGTTCCGACAAATTCAAGGAGTTGACTACGATGAGACTTTCTCACCAGTAGCGAAGCTAAAGTCTGTGAGGATTTTGTTAGCAATCGCTGCATATTTCGATTATGAGATTTGGCAGATGGATGTCAAAACGGCATTCCTTAATGGAGACATTGAGGAAGAGTTGTATATGGTACAACCCAAGGGTTTTGTCGATCCTAAAGATGCTGACAAGGTATGCAAACTTCAGCGCTCCATTTATGGACTGAAGCAAGTATCCCGGAGTTGGAATCAACGTTTTGATAAAGTAATCAAAAACTTTGGATTTATACAAACTTATGGAGAAGCTTGTATTTACAAGAAAGTGAGTGGGAGCTTTGTAGCATTCCTAGTACTATATGTAGATGACATATTGTTGATTGGGAATGATATAGAACTTCTTAATAGCGTCAAAACCTATTTGAATAATAGTTTTTCAATGAAGGATCTTGGCGAAGCGGCATATATTCTAGGCATCAAGATTTATAGAGATAGATCAAGACGCCTAATAGCGCTTTCACAAAGTACATACTTAGACAAAGTTCTAAAGAAGTTTAGAATGGAAGAGAGCAAGAAAGGGTTCGTGCCCAAGTTGTCAGGTAAGACCTTGAGTAAGACTCAAAGTCCGGATATGGCAGAAGATAGAGAAAAGATGAATAATATTCCCTATGCCTCGGCCATAGGTTCTATCATGTATGCCATGCTATGTACAAGACCGGATATAGCACATGTTGTTAGTTTGACTAGCAGATACCAAAGTGATCCTGGAATGGAGCACTGGACAGCGGTCAAGAATATCCTAAAGTACCTGAATAGGACTAGGGATATGGTTCTTTCTTATGGAGGTGATGAACAACTTGTTGTAAACGGTTACACTGATGCTAGTTGGAACACCGATCCAGATGACTCGAAGTCACGATGCGGATCGTATTTATTTTGAATGGTGCTGCAGTTGAGTCGGAGGAGTGCCAAGCAAAGCGTTGTGGCGAAATCTTCAACTGAATCGGAATACATAGCTGCTTCAGAGGCTGCACAAGAAGCCATATGGATGAAGGAGTTCATTACTGAACTTGGCGTGGTTCCCAGTGCGTTGGACCCGATGGCCATCTACTGTGACAACACTGGTGCCATAGCTAATGCACATGAGCCAATGTCACATAGCAAGCTGAAGCACATCAAGCTACGTTTCCATGCTATTCGCGAGTATGTTCGAGATGGTGACATAAAGATTTGCAAAGTACACACTGATCTGAATGTGGCAAATCCGTTGACTAAACCTCTCCCTAGAGCAAAGCATGACCAACACCAGAACGCCATCGGTGTTAGGTATATTACCATGTAATCTAGATTATTGACTCTAGTGCAAGTGGGAGACTATTGGAGATATGCCCAAGAGGCAATAATAAAAGTGGTTATTATTATATCTTTGTGTTTATGATGAATGTTTACATCCCATGCTATAATTGTATTATAAGGAAACACTGATACATGTGTGTTTTGTAAACATAAAAGAGTCCCTAGTAAGCCTCTTGTAAAACTAGTTTGTTGATTAAATGATGATCATGGTTTCCTGATCATGGACATTGGATGTCATTAATAACAAGGTTATATCATTAGGAGAATGATGTGATGGACACACACCCATAGTAAGCGTAGCATAAGATCAAGTCATTAAGTTCGTATTACTGTAAGCTTTCAAATGCATAGTAACCTAATCCTTCGACCATGAGGTTATGTTAATCACATCACCGGATGGGTACTTTGATGATATCAAACACCGCTTCATAACTGGGTGGTTATAAAGGTGTCATTGGGTATTCTGAAAGTATGTGTTGAAGCGCATGGACCAAGATTGGGATTTGTCCATCCATATGACGGATAGATATGCTCTAGGCCCTCTCGGTGGAATGTCATCTAGTTAGCTTGCAAGCATGTTACTAGGTCACAAGGGATGACATAACATGGAACGAGTAAAGAGTACTTATCAATAACGAGGTAGAACTAGGTATGGAGATACCGACGATCAAACCTCGGATGAGTAGAATATCACGTGACAAAGGGAATTGGTTTCGTATGTTAATGGTTCTATCGATCACGAAGTCATCGTTGAGTATGTGGGAGCCATTATGGATCTCCAGATCCCGCTGATGGTTATTGATCAGAGAGGTATCTTCATCATGTCTGTATATTCACGAACCGTAGGGTGACACACTTAAGGTTCGAAGTTGTTTTAAGTAGATATGGAATATGCGTTGGAGACCGAATGTTGTTCGGAGTCTCGGATTGGATCCGGGACATCACGAGGAGATCCAGAATTGTCTGGAGAATAAGATTCATATATTGGGGATCATTTTCTAAGTTAGGAAATGTTCCGGAGTGTTTGTATGAAGATTCTAGAAGGGTTCAGAATGTTCTGGAAGGTTCTAGGAGATTTCTTGGAGTTTGCTTGAAAACCAAGAAAGGATCAAGGAGTCTTTGTGGGGCAAGACACTGATTCGTGGGGGAGGAGGATTCCTCCCCCCTCCCAATCCGCCGGCCAAGGAGGGAGGGGAGTCCTACTAGGACTCCCCCTCCCATGGCGCCTCCCTCCTTTAAATAGAGGGGTGGGGGCGCCACCCCCTTGCCCCCAACACTTCATACCCTAGCCGCCGCCTCTCTCCTCCTCCTTCCCTCTGCTCAGGCTTAGGCGAAGCCCTGCAGAAATCTCTACTCCACCACCACCACCACACCGTCGTGCTACTGGGATTCCGTGGAGAAGATCTACTACCTCCACCGTCATTTGGAACGGGAGAGGAAGTCCGCCGACTCTTGCGTGTGACCGATCGCGGAGCGCTGCCGAGCAGCGCGGAAGGATCGTCCACACGATCTTGAGATCGGCAAGTGATCGACTACATCAACCCCGAGATCTAATCTCGTAACGCTTTCGGATCTACGAGGGTTAGTACAGATCTATCTCGTTGCACATGTCTAATAGATTAGATCTTGGCTTTTATCTAGATTAGATCTGGGTTTTGTTCGTTCTTGCGGTAGAAATTTTTTGTTTTCCATGCTACGAACCCATCATATCAAGCCCTTCGTACGGGTATACACAACGTTGTAAAACACTGGTGACACTTCTTTTGTATAAATTGGCATTAATGATTGTGTATTCCTTTGCTCTTCTCTGACTTTGCCTCGAGAGTGTCTCATCATCCGGCAATGTCCCCTCTTTTAGGAATTCAAAGATTGGCTTTGCCCATGCGGGTATAGGCCGAATAGGGAAAATCCCCTCAACAATTTCCATTGCATCCACCAATAAAACTCCAGCCGAACCAAACTGAATAGTCCTCGGGTTCTGCATGATAGTCCCCGGGTTTATCGAAGCAGTCCCCGCGTCTGTCAAAGTAGTCCCCGGGTTTGCTGAGGTGCTTCCCCAGTATATTTCCATAGGGGTAGCTTCTGATCCGGAGAGGGCCGGGCTATAAATTGATTCGGATTCCGGCGACGGTGTAATGGATGGTTTTCTCAAGTGTTCCAATGCAATGCCTGTCGGGATTGGCTGCCGAGATGACCCCAACTTGGATAATACATCGGCTGCCTCATTTTCGATCCGAGGTACGTGATGGAATTTACACCCCTCGAAGAAACCACTTATCTTCTGGACATAAGATCTGTAAAGTTCCATGTTTGCGTCTAGAGCATCCCAGTTGCCAGACACTTGCTGTACCACCAAATCTGAATATCCAAAACATAGTATCCGACGTATGCCTACCTCCTTTGCTACTTTGAGTCCATGCACAAGTGCTTCGTATTCGGCCACATTGTTTGATGCGCTAAAATGGATCTAGAGTATGTATTTCAACTGATCCTTCTTGGGCGAGGTAAGCACTACCCTGGGCCCCAGTCCTTCCTTTAGCTTCGACCCATCAAAGTGCATTCACCAGTAATTTGAGTCCGGCAGAGGTGGTTCGTACTACATCTCAGCCCAATCCACAAATAAATCCGCCACAACTTGTGATTTGATCGCATCTCTTCTATCAAACTGTGGCGCATACGGGGCCAACTCAATTGCCCATTTTTCAATTCAGCCGCTAGCATCTTTGTTACTCATAATCTCAGATATGGGTGCTTCACACACCACTTTGATGGTGTGTTCCTCAAAGTAATTTTGAGTTTCTTAGCCGCCATGTACATGCCATATGCCATCTTTTGATAGTGAGGGTAATTCTATTTTGAAGCCGACAATACTTCGCTCAAGTAATACACCGGCCTTTGCACCGATTTCCTTCCTCGTCATGTTCCACCACTACAACTGCACTTACGACCCAGTTGGTCGCGGCTATATAGAGCATCATTGGCTCTTTAGGTAACGGGATGGCTAATATTGGTGCAGAGCATAACATCTTTTTAAACTCCCGAAACGCGCTATCAGCTTGCGGTGTCCATGTAAATTTATCCTCCTTTTTCATTAACTGGTAGAGGGGCAATGCCTTCTCTCCCAACCGACTTACGAACCGACTTAAGGATGCCAGGCAACCCATAAACTTCTGCACATCATTAAGAAACTTCGGCAGCTCCATTTTCTCTATGGCTTGGAAATTTTGGTTGAGTTGGTTTCGATACCTTGGTTGGATACAAGGAAACCGAGTAACTTCCCTACTGGCACACACCAAAGGTACATTTTTCCGGGTTAAGCTTCATGTGGAACCTCCTTAGGTTCGCGAATGTTTGTCGGATATCATCAAGGAGTGTTTTGCTTTCCTTGGTTTTTATCACCACATCATCCACATAAACTTGCACATTCTGACCTATTTGGTCATGTAGACATTTTTGCATGCATCGTTGGTACGTTGCTCCTGCATTACATAATCCAAACGGCATAGTACGATAGCAATAAGCCCCATACGGGGTGATAAACACAGTCTTTATTTGATCATCCGGATTTAGGGGTATCTGGTGGAAACAAGAATACGCGTCTATGAATGACAACAACTCACACCCCGCAGTGGAATCTATGACCTGATCTATCCTTGGCAGCGGAAATGGATCTTTTGGACACACCTTATTCAGGTTCATGTAATCGATACACATGCGCCATACCACTGCCACATTCGGATCATCCTTCTTTTTCACCACGAGCACCGGATTAGAGACCAATCCGGGTAAAGTACCTCCATGATAAATTTGGCTGCGAGGAGCCGAGCTATCTCATCTCCAATGGCTTTTCTCCTTTCTTCGGCGAAGCGGCGAAGAGGTTGCTTCACCGGCTTTGCTTGGGGTCTCAGATTCAAAGGGTGCTCGGCTAACTCCCTCGGCACACCTTGCAGATGTTGTGTGGACCAAGCAAAGATATCCCAATTCTCATAGAGGAAGTTCACGAGCTCGCTTTCCTATTTGTCACCTAACCCGGCACCAATGGTCACGATGTGCTCTAGGAACTGATCATCAATGGGCACCTTCTTTGTATCTTTCGTCGCTTGGAATGAAACACTCCCATGTGGGTTACTCAGAGCCGGCATATGCTGCTGCGCAGACTGAGCCAATGCAGATACTTCCAGAATTTTCCTATTCTCTTGAGCGATCACGAGTGACTCGACCAGGTTAGATCCGGCGGATGCACATTCAATAGAACACCTGAAGTCCCTAGCTATGGTAATCACCCCCTTGGTCTGGGTAATTTCATCTTCAAGTAACTGATGTGAGTACTTGCCATAAATTTGTTCAGAGCAGGCCTGCCGAGTAACACGTGATATGTGCTTTCCAAGTTTAGCACCTCAAACTCCAAGTTCTCAGTTCGACAATTATCCCTTGTGCCGAATAGCACATCAACCCAAACTTTGCCAATTAGCTCGCAGGAGATACCCGGTACTATACCGTGGAAAGTGGTCCTCGTTACCTGGAGCATGTTCTCTGATATCCCTAACTTGTGCATGGTATCCTTGTACATGATGTTAATTCTACTGTCGTTGTCTATCAGCACCTTGGAGAACCTTACATTGATATTTGACCCAATGAACGTCGAATCTAGTACCAGCACGTTGGTCCCTGGACTTGGCATAAGCTTTGGGTGATCCTTGATGCTCCAAGTAATCTCCTGATCCGACCAAGGCATATACCACACCACGGCTGGCATTACAACATTTACCTCCATATGTCGGCGCTGCAAACTCTTTCTGTCAGTCTCTTCTGTGGTAAACACACAATAACTTTGATGATGCTCCCTGTACTCATGTCTCGCCTCATTGCCGTGATACCCTTGGTCCTTTTGTTGTTGGTTACTCACCTGATGCACTGCATCCCTCCTTTCCCGATTCTCATACCTCAGTGTAGGTGGAGGCAACATCAGTTGTTGTCCATTTCCCCCAGCGAGCAGTTGTTGCCGAGGTGCTTCATTCCGAGATCCATCATGTCGAGGTGCATCATGCCGAGGTGGCTGAGAATTCCCCAAGCTACCTTGCTCTAATTTCCTCATCCATTCACATTATCGTGTCGTATGGTTCGCCACACTATTTGGACTTGGCGTATGGAACTTGCACGGTTGATCCAGCATAGACTCGAATGTGTATCTTGGACTATCCTTTCTTTCCTGCCACTGTTTCTTCTGTTCCGGGGTCCAAGGCTTCTTACCCTCACTCTTTTGTTGCCATTGTTGCCCTCCAGTTTTCTGGCGCTGGCTTGCACCGACATTGGGCTGATCCCGGTCCACAACGGCCACTTGCTGCGAGCTGTACTGGTAATCCAGACGATCATCTCTTCTTTTACCTCGGAAATCATTCCTTCTGGATGATGTGGAACCATCTCTGTTGTAGTATTCCTCATTCGACTCGCTTGACATTAGCCGAGGTTGCGTTGGGTCTCCCAAGGCATACGAATCCACGATCCGGATCATCTCAGCTAGGGTGGTAGGCATATCTCGCTGCAACCTCTGCCACAACATACTCCCATACCTACAACCTTGGGCGAACCATGCTATAGCTTGGGATTAAATCACCCCTTCGCTTGAATTGCGCACATTACACCACCGAGTCAAAAACTCTCGGTCTGGCTCATTTGGTCTCTGCTTGCACAACGCCAAAGTTTGTGGCCTGTTCGGCCTCTTGTAGGTGCTCGAGAAGTTGCTGATGAACAACTCCTCAAAATCCAGCCAACAATTGATACTCCCTGGTGGCAAGTAGCCAAACCCTTGCTAGTCCCTCCAACATCTGTGGTACATATCTTAGTTTACCCGTTGCAATGTTTACCATAGTTGCGTAATCAATGAGCCAATCATCCAGCTTTGTGCTGCCAGCGTATGCCTTTGTTCCTCTAGCAAACTGAAAACTCGGCACAGGTGGTTCTCTCATGATCCGAGGTCCAAAGCATGCCGGACCTGGTGGTCCTTGTACCTCAATCATCTCGACCTATAGATCCGGTCCAGCTGCAGCCTAGCGTCATCCGGTTGCAAGTTCCTATTTTCCAATCTTGATCCTACCATGTGGTGCTCTGGCCTAGGGAATCCAGCATTAGCCATCGCCGAGTAACCATTATTGTATCTGTCCAGATCTGGATGAGCATTTTGCTGCTACATTGCTGGGCCAGCACTTCTCTCCTGCCGAGGTGCGTATTGCTACAGATGTTGCTGAGGCGCATTTTGCCCTGTCTCCACCGGATTATGCTGTCCGACATTGCCACTGGCAACGTTCCTCTGACCGGCATTGCCTTGGTCACGGTTACCTCCGCCATCTTCACCTCGGCTGGCACTATGATGATCCTCATCAACTTGCGTTGCTTTTCCTTTCCCTGCCCTTACAGGTTCATATGGGACCATCTGTTTGTCTCGTCTCCCCGAGGTTACCACTTCCTCTCTCCTAGGGCCGTGACCCGAGGACGACGCCGCTCCAGCAGATTTTGCCGGGTTATTCCTTATCGAATGAACTACGTGAGATGCTCCGGGCTATGCTGGGTTTGCCTTGTTTATTTCCTCATTTTGCTGACATGCTACCCTCAACAGGTGGTTAACGTTTTCATGTTTCCTCTCTCGAGCTTCTCTAGTTAAGCCTTCTAACTCGGAGGCAGCTGCATTGGCAGCCATGAGGGTCTTAGCCGGGGTACTGTATCTCTCTAGTCCTGCGGTTACTATCGTATCTATCTGACCCGGCGTAGGCACATACTCCCTATCAATCTCAGTAATCAGGTTTCTACCTCGGATTTTTATTCCATCTATGCGGTTTGCCTTTGCATACTCCCGCAGAGTGATATTTAGTGACTGCTGCAACTGAGCTACTTTTTTCGCACCATCTAGCATCTTCTGCCTAGTTTCCTCTAACTCAGCCTATGCCTGAGCCGGATCTACTACTGGCGCTATGGGTGTTGCCAAGCTATCTATTGCCTGCTGTAGTACATTTTCTAGCCTCTCTAGTGGAGGAAATTTGGACCTTGCCTGCTTTGGCGATGCATTCAGCTCTGGCGCCGGATCCTTGCTTGCTCCCGCGTCTGGCGCTGTCATCATGACCTCAATGCAGCTTGTGTGGCGAGTGATACGCATACCACGCGCCACGCTAAGAGATCGTTCGCCTCCCTCGACGACGTGCCGCGGGTATGCGTAGGACTCGTTGATGCCGACATAGATCTTGTGCACGCCAAGCTTGATGAAGAGGCTGTTGCGTGGAGGAGGGTTCCTGCTGAAGCTCCTCGTGTTGTCGCTGACGTAGTCCAGCGCTCCAAAGCACTGAACGAGCCCGGAGATAATGCGCTCGCCGGTGCCAAAGATGTTTCCTGTCCAGATTTTTACCCATGCTAGCGCCGCTAGCCCAACGGTGGGCGCCAACTATCATGGTGGTGGCACGGCAGATGACATGGATAGGCTAAAGATGGGGGCAATATGTACTAGAGGAATCCAGGGAGGGATAGTGTGGTGATTCCACACACAAGTCTTTGTATTTTCAATCTATCAATGGTGGATTACAAGGGCTCCTCGAGCTGTTCGTGAGAAGGAGACTAGTCCTCTTACCCCCCCCCCCCACTATAGTGCTCTAGAGTTCTTCCTTAACAGAATGATCGATCCCCTGCTATGGAGGCCCTAGTGCTCCTTTTATAGGGGAGCCCAGGTTACAAAGTTAGGGCATATGTGGAAGCATATTCCCCGAATATGCCCCTTGGTTAAAGTTACATGCCTCTTTATTCACTTGGACGTAATCCTCTATGAGCTCCTCGTCTTTTGGTATCACCAGACACGGATCACGTCAGTCGACACTGCCCGCATCACGTTTGTCGGCCACACCCCGCTGGTCCTTCCCTCTGCTAGCTTTGCTCATGCTACAGTGGACAAATGCCACCTTTTGACCAGCGGGAGATTCCTTCCTTCTCTTGGAAGCCAAGTGGTAACCCGGCTAGCGCTTGGCTAACCCGACCACGAGGGTACCTGCACACATGGTAAATCATGCATAGCCGACAAACGTTTTATGTCGGTCGGGTGAATGTTAGGTGAACACCCGCCAGGCCGGGTTACCACGTAAGTCGTCCTGCCTTGAGGAGACCCAGCCGACATTCGCCTTGACCGTGATGTACCTCGGCTAACTCGGCCTTTATACCGCGGCGTGATCCTACCCGGGGGTATCCCCCCAACAAAGTGCGAATCAACCTCAGGCGAAGGGGATTCATGGTAACACATGCGGATAGTGCGATAGTCAAGAAACAGGTATCAAGTACTCGGGGTCCTCCGGGACACAAGTGAGCTTAAACAATCAAATAGCAGATGATGCTCACTGGTGCCTCTTTCATTAGTTATCCCATTACTACTCAGATTAATTTGTGTAGGTACCTTGTTTCCAAAGACTCTCACAAACCCTACACATGCAATTCTACGACTTGCATGGCTCAAACAACTCTTATAGTAATGGCTCATAGGATTGAGGAACAAGTTTCAGTAGGGTTTAAAAGTAAAGGCTATGCAGTACTTGAGATTCCAATTTAATAAAATCGCGACTCAATGATGCATGAATAAGATAGAAGCATAGGTGCTATATGCATGCAAGCATGGGCAATTGCTTGCTTATCGGATCAGCAATAGGGTAACCAGGATCCGGGTAATACTTTGGGTTCCCTTAGTAGTTCCCACGCTCGGCATCTGTCCGGAATAAAAGCCAATTACACAAAAGGGCCATGGTAAATAAAGTGCGCAATCATATGAATATATGCGACAATGAAACAAGGTATGTCATGATGGAATGATGCATAATTTACATGGTATAACATAGCATGGCATGGGTGAGGTGTGGGGTACAAGAATAAAGCATTTGATTAAGTTTTAGACATGTTTTGCTCTCATAAACAGTCCTAAATATTTAATATTTATATGATGCATGCTTTAATTCATATCATGGAATGCATAATCAGAACGTGATGATCGATTTAGACATATTATTTGTCTAATTTGAATTTACGGAATTAAAGTTATAAATTTATTATGAAAAGGCATTTATTGGCATTTAAATAATTTTAAAATTTTAAAATAATCAAAAATTATTTTGATTGCATATTTCAATTCCTCACATTTTCTGATCAGAAAACATATATTATATATATTATTTGAATTTAAGGATTTAAAACAATATTTAAATCAAATTATATTAAAAAGGGGTCAAAAGTCAAAGGTTTGACTAGTTAGGTTTGACTCTGGTCAAAATTGAATTTGTATTTGAATTCACATTTGAATTTGAATCATACTTGTTTTTGAAATATTTATCAAATTCGAATTATATAAAAAATGATTTAATTTAGATTAAACAATTTTTGGAATTTTTTATTAATTAGAATAAGAGGTCCTAGGAACTTTTTGTACCGAGGCCGTTCCTAGCCATAGAGGCTGACGCGCGGGCCAGCGAGCTGACGGGGCGGAACTGAGGGGCTGACATGTGGGCGGAGTGGGAGACTGCGGGTTGGGAAGGACAAAACACGAGGGGCCTCTTTGCAAAACCTTCCGGCCGGATCGGTTTAGGCTGAAGAACTGACTCGATTTTTGCGAAAATCTACTAGCTGAGGCCAACTTCGGTCGACGCAAGAGAGCGCATTACTGAACCTTTTTGAACGCGGTTTTCGTGAGAGTTGAGAGGGCACCACCGGGAACAAGTATAGTCATTGGGGTGCCGCGTTATCTGGTCTAGAACGCCGGAGATCCATAGACGAACATAAGCAGAAAACATAGGCTAGAACGAACATAACTATCCGAGATCACCAGGGAGTTGCGGCAGAGTTTGGAGGATGATTACGAGCGCTATGGTTCATGGTTTTGGGTGCGTTTGAATGTAGGTGATACTGGAATTACGGAGAAGAGGAACCCGCAAGGATCTGCACTAGAGAAGATCTGAGGAGGACGCCATATCGAAGGGAACAAAGGTGTTGTGGTGGCAGTTTGTGGTGCGCACGACAGCTTCTGATATGCTGGCATCGACGCGTGCGCGGCGGCGGTGGTCTGACGACGGGAGCCATATACGGGCGGCGCTAGGCACTAGGAGGGTAAGAGAAGGAAGGTGACCGAGAGGTGGAGCTCACCTCGTTTGATTCCTGAAGCAATCAAAGGAAGGGACGGCCGAAGGTGACAGCGACGGAGGCGGTTCTACTTGGGCGAGTCTAGGCAACGGTGGGGAGGAGCTCTTGCCTGCTCCAGCTCCTACCTGGCTAGGCGGCTCAACATGGACAAGGACGACGCCGCGAAGCCCTTGCTCATCTTCTCCTACATGGCGGCCATTGCGGCGACGCGGTGGCGCTCTCCTTGCTATAGCTCTCCACAGGAGGGAGGAAGAGGAACCAAAGGTAGGGATAAAGGGGGATAGCGGTGCGGGGGAGAGAAGAAGAGGGGCTAGGGTTCGAGGGGGCTCCTCGGCCAGAGATAAAGAGGGCGGTGACGCGACAGGCGGTGGAGGACGCCTACCTGCTACATGCCATCTGTCTGCTGAGAGAGGAAGACAGCGCCGGGGGATGACGAACAGTAATGGGAGGCGTGAAGGGGTATCTGGTTCGGAGCTGAAGGTTAGGTTTGGCCCAAGAGGGGGAAGAGGAGATGGTCGGTGATCCGCTGAGGGTGGGCTTCTGCGGACTGGGCCAAAAGGTCTGATGCTGCTGCTGCTCTCTCTCTCTTACTCTTTTATTGTTTTATTTCTTTTTTTTTGTTTACTTGGTTTAATTCACTGATTTTAAACCTTTGAAACTTGTAGAAGCATTTGAATGGAAGGATAAGTTAATAAAATGGAGACAAGAGGGAAAGGAGAATTAAAGGAAAAAAGGGAAAGCCCCCATACATAATAAATACATGAAGATGAGGTTGGTGTTCTTAACTAGAAAGGGTTTTAGAAGGGTAGGAAACTGCCATGTTAGCCAAGAACATACAAGAGGAATCTCATATATGTATGTGTGGAAACATAGCTTGAAGAGAAGAAAACAAAGTAAGAAAACAAAAGAATCCAAAAGAAAGGGAGGATGGTTAAGTAGAGGTGTAAGCTTGCATGGGACATGCATATGAGATATAGGCCACCTTATAATTGTAAAAACAACTATGATCTCATATGGCTAATATACATCCATGCATGCATTCAAAGTTGAACATACCATGCCAAGAATTTGGAGCTTGCTACTATATGAGAATATTTATCATATGCACATACATGAATACAAAGGGCCACTAGTGTTAGTTTTCCCACTAGATCAACTTATAGCCAACGTAGAATCATGCATGGGCATTGAATGAATAGAACCATATGGAAGCTTAAAGAAGCATTCTAATCACATGGCATGCAAAGGTGGTCATGAGGCTCCACACAATTAATATTGTGAAAACAATAGAGATCATATATAGGAGCATGTAGGTATAGAAGTGGATCCATCTTATTACATATGAGCAAGACAAATGCCAATAGAAATGCAAGGGCCCATATATAGTTTGAATGTTGGAATTATAAGGTGGTGGCAAAGAAAGGTGGTGGAATCAATAAAAGATATGCCCCCAAACCAACTTGGGCATCAAGTAATTTATCAAGAACCACCTACAATTCATCAAGAAGAAAATACAAGTAATACAACATATAATACATATGGGATAATAACCAAATAGAGGGGTTTTATATTATGCTCAAATGCAATGTGGCATGGTGCCATGAGCATGATATAATGATGATGCAATAAATGATATGTAGAAAGTAGCAACACATATACTAGGAAAGTAGCATTAAAATTGTTAGACAATTGGGATGCTACAACTCTCCCCCACTAAACAATAATCTCGCCTCAAGATTCCTAGGAAAAAGAAATGAAATAAGGCACAAGGACAGGCAGGTGTTTGGAACAAAGGTGATCCTCATGTTCCCAAGTTGATGAACAATGGAATGGTGCGACCATTACAACTTTCAAAACTTGCTAGCCTTGTTGCTAGTCTTGCGTTTTGCTTCTTCGTAACAAAGGACTTGCAGAAAAGGAGGATTGTTGTGAGGTTAGAAATATGGATGAACATAGCTTTGGTACTCGAGAGAAAACATGATAAAGGAATTGATCCAGTTGTTGAAGGAATTTTGAAAGGACGATGCATTGAGGAGAAAGAATAGACACATCTTTAGGATTAAAGATCAATAGATGCACGTGATGATGATTCTTTGCTTCACAGGAAGAAAAGAGCAACTTTGGAGAAGTGATCAACCACTATGAAAATAGCATTGTTTCTTCACTTAGATTCAAGGAATGCAGTTCGGAAAACATTATTGCTTTCAAACAATAGAGTTCCTGTTAAGGGGTAACCTCAAGGGTGGCCCAATCTTCATAGATCTTGTGGTCAAATCAAAGGGAAAGAGAGGGTAAAGGGAGAAGTTAGCGGAAGCAGACTCACACCTCATGAAGAACACGATGAACACACGCAAAACTCACACGCTACAAGGCCGATTGCTCCTGCCGGTGGCCACCGGTTCGATAGAATCCTCGCAAGGAAAGATCGGTCAACGTGATCCCTCGATCCCAAGCGGAGAGGGAAGAACACCTTGGAGAGGGTCTTGACAACTTAGCAGGGGGACACTGATGCTAAGGCCTTGTACAACGAGGGAGGCGCGATGCAAACTCCAACGAGGTGGTGACGATAGTCGGTCCCCTTGCGTAAGGGGATGAGGCAAAACTAAAGATTCCACAAAGGGGGGTTTTGTTTAGTCTACCATCTTTTCCTAAGGGGTACATGAGGGGGTGGGGCTCTATTTATAGGACATCCACAAGTTCAGGGGTAGTTTTGGCATAAAACTAGGGTTTGGTGCAGAATAAGGGGTACATGGGCCAAAGTTCCAACTGGTGGCGTGCAGGCCCATTTGCTCAGGCCGGAGACTCTAGTGTGGGGGTCCGGAGACTCCAGTCTGGGCTGGAGATTCCGGTCGATCTCTGGTCTGTCTCCGGAGGGACCTTCTGAATGTCCACGAGCTCGATCTGGGGGTCGATCCGGAGATGGGCCGGAGACTCTAGGGTATGCAGGCTGGAGACTCCAGGGTCTTCAGGCCGGAGACTCGGTGTGGCCGGAGACTCCGGTGTGCACAGGCTGGAGACTCCGGTGCTTCAGCTGCTTCCTGTTCCGTCTCCTCTTCCAAGCCTCCGTCTTGTTGGGCTTGGTGCTCCGGGCTTCCTCCCTGACCTCTATACTCGTCGGTATGAACCTATCATGGATATGGGACGGAGTATGAAGTAGTATACCATTCAAGAGGGTAGGAAGTGGGCTTGCATAGTGGAACGGATTCACCTTTGGAGTCCATGACGACTTGGCATAGGTTGGAGACCATGATGTGGTAACGATCGAAGGTCAGGCTACATTAGTTCCTTGATACCATAGAAAAAATTTAGGTGAGGAGTTCTTGGATTAGATTCTTCTTGCACCGGTAAGAACCAAAGGATCATGCAATTGAGGTGCATGGATTTATCTTTAAGAGGAGGAGGTAACACAACTTTATGGTGGAATTTTGGAATTTTGAGGAAGAAGGTGAATGCTAACGATCTTGAGGTTATTGTAGAGATGCTTATTGCTTTCCTTAACCATGAGGTCCGTGCAATATATTTTGCGGTTGATCGCGTCAACCATAATTGGCTTTACCAAAAGAGAAGAATTGACAAAATGGAAGTTAAATATACCTTCTGTTGGAAATATGCCCTAGAGACAAATAGTAGTAAGGACTATTATCATATTTCATATAGTTTATGATTAAGTTTTATATCATGCTATAACTGTATTGAGTGGAAACATCAATAAACGTGTGATATACAAACAACTAGGGGTTCCCAGTGAAACTCTGGTCACTGGTTCATTGGTCAACAGATGATCATGTTTCCTGATCATGTGGCATTTATGCCAGTTGGAAATGAGGTCATCTCATTCTGAGAATGAGATGATGAACCAATACCCAACCTAAACATCATGACCCGATCATGTCACGAAGTTCAAGTTACGATGATTAGAAATGGATCCTCGTAGACTATTCCTTAGACCGTGAGGCTATATCAATCACTGTCTCCCGAGAGTGCTTAGATAGCATCAAATGCCATCTGGTAATACGGTGGTTATAAATGTGTGTTCAGGTACTCGGAGGAAACCGTAGAGGCAATATATGTCAAGAGCGGGATTTGTCCGTCCATGTGACGGGAAGATACTCAAGGGCCCACTTGGAGAAGTTATATCCAATAGCTGCGCAGCGTGTGATTTGATCATGGGGATATCACTTGTCGGAACGAGTCAAGTAGCATTGTTCAGTAACAAGATTGAACACGACATGGTGATGTCATTGATCAGTTCTCAGGTAATGCAAGTATCGAGTGACAAAGGGAATAAGACACGACTGTCCCGGTTCAAACAACAAAAGATCTTCGTGGAACGCATAGGGGTCACATGGACATCCAGGTCCCTCCGTCGATCATTGGTGCGGGGGTGTCCTGACCATGTATGGAGTGTTCCTGAACCGTGGGGTATCACTCTTAAGGGCTTGATGATGCTTAGAGAGTGTTTATAGGATCGGTGGAATCACCGAAGAAGAGTAGGGAGAAAACCAGAAGGGTTTCAGTAAGTCCGGAGGATGTCCAGAGTGGAGGTGGAAGGTGTTCCATAGCCACAGAGGTTGAATAATATGTAAATGAATGTTAAATGTTGATTTAATCATTTATTCATAATTATTTAATAAAGAGAAAATCAATTTTAATGGTGAAAGGCTTAATGGGCCAATTTCGGAAGGAGAGGGCCCATTAGGGGAAGGAGAGAGGCCAAGGGGAGGACGGTTGGGACTAGCCCCCCTGTGCGGGGCCCACTAGGGTGGCCGGCGGCCACCCCTCCCCCCTCCTCTCCTTTAGTCCCACCCCGAGACTTTGAGGGAGGTAGTACCTCCCCTCCCCTATATATAGTGGGGGTATTTGGCCAAATAAAGGACACCAATAATCAATAAAGGTCTTCTCACTTTTGGGAGGACCTCCAGTTGATATTTTGTCTCTCCCCTTTCTCTCTCGTGACCGTGGTCCCAAGTCTGGACGGCGCGAGCGAGAGACATCTTCACCGCGGAGCGCCGTCGCGCTGCGGGATTCGGATTCGGGAGCTCTACTTCCGCAACTGCTGCTGGATCGGGGAAGCGGGAGTCATCATCAGGCACCGGACGTGTGTAACTCCCCGCAAGGTGTCGCACTTGAGGCACTCAAGTCGTTGGAGCCAAGGAGCGCAAGGACTTCATCACGACCTTGAGGTAGGCTTCGGCTCGTCTACATCAACCACACTCTCCTGAGCGTTGACAACGCTTTTCGATCTTCAAGGGTAAGTTCGTGAAAAGCCCCTCCCGTTACTGTATTACTAATAGATAGGTCCTGGCGGCTTCAGGGGTTTAGGGGCGTAGAGTAAAATTTATTGTTTTCATATGCGGAACCCCAACAGTGGTATTAGAGCTAGATCTATGCGTAGTAATACTAGTATGGGTAGAACACACGAGATGTAGCGTGTGGGCATTGATCTTTTAGTTGTTACCCTCCCACGTGTACTTGTGTATACCGCAGTAATGCTTGATGAAGCGGCCCCAACCGACTTTTACGCTGCTCATTCGCGATCGGTCCACGCTTGACATACGGCTTGTACCGTATAAAGTGGCTTAGGGGGTGTCTGTATCTCTCGCATTAGTTGGTATACCATTTGCAACGAAGGGCCCCGAAAGGGGTGTAGTAGAGACAACTTCTTGTTCAGCGTTGTGCTGAAAGTTCGTAGGTAAGAATGGTTCTTGTGTGAAAGCCCATTCAGCCACGTAAAACATGCAAAGATAAAGTAGAGGTGATATGGTTGTGGCAAAGGTAAAGTGATTACCTTTTGTTACGTAGTAGTAGATAGTCACGGAGGTGACGAACTACCACGCCGGGAAGACACTGGTACCCTGGTGTCTACGGCGCCGAAACCCGGTGACGGCGGATAGAGATCACAACGTGAAGGACCATATCTAATAGCATTTACATTCAATGTTATTGTTTGTATGTCTTATTGTGTGCTAGTATTAGATACTCGACGGTAGCCGAATAAGATGATCCCTGTTAAAATTACCAACGATTGTGTTCCCCCTTAGTGTGCACCACCAAGAAAGTTCTTCGGTATGAGGCAGGCCGTGATGATCGGGTGTCAGACATATCTACATTCGCATATAGTGGGTGTAAGCCATGTTGCATAGCGAATACACTAAGGTTGAGTTGGCAAGCCTAGCATGTACAGACATGGCCTCGGAACACGGATGGTCGAAAGATCGAGCACGAGTCGCATGAATGATGTGACCGACGTTTAGCGTCCACCCTTGAACCCATATTGATGGTCGTGATGATCGGGGGAGATGTGGCTGATAGGGGTCGTGTTATCACTTGGAACCCTTCTGGGGATGGGTGTTTCTTAGTGGAGTTATTATTAACTCATTTAATTATAAAATTAGTCTAAATTCCTTTTGCAATTATAAATGTAGAAAATGGCTCTTCCCGAGATTACCTTTCCTATCGACGATTGGTTGAAAGGAGAAAAGCTCAAGTTAGATGGATCCAACTTTTCTGCATGGGTCATACGCCTGTTTGATCTCCTTGGTGAGAACAATGTAGCTAACTACATGACCTGCGAGATGTATTTGGAGCCACCCTATTCTCATGAGACCTGTGAGCAATGGATCTCATTGCCGTCATGTGATGGCCACATTCATATTAGTGACGATGCGCCTCGGAATGGAGGATGGGCTATGGCCAATGGTGGGAAGTCTTAAACCTCGAGTGGTCATGGCACATCTGAGATCGCATTTCGTGGAACAAGTGCGCATGTGGGAGTATGAGCTGATGGGGGACTTCCTCTCCATAAAGATGGAGGAGGGCTCCTCACTGGACAAGCACTTATTGAGCATCTATGATGCGTACATGAGTCTGGCATACTACCTGTACAACTGGTACTCAAGCTCATTTGCGATGGGAGTTGTGCTACGGTCGCTTCCACCAAGCTTCCAAGCACAGGTTAGGATCTGCATTATGAGAGGCGACACAGAAACACTGGATTTCCTCGAGTTCATATCACATTTCAGAAATGTGGTAGATGAACCCAACATCGCTGGAGTCATCAATGACAAAGGTATATATTTGATATACAATTTTATAAATGTTATAATCTTGCAAACACATTTGCAGTGTTAAGTATATCTGATACTTGTTCTGTTTTGATGAAAACCGGTCCTTCTACATGAGAGGTGCTTGCTGGAGAGGAGGTGATGTTGCGTGTTGATGGCGAGCATGATGATGATGGCCGACGACACTCTACCTCGACATTTATCATTTAGTTTATGTTTTAGGATGATTTTTGTAATCAAGAGATTGTGAACTTATTTAGTGTGTCTCACACTTTGTGAGACGGTTATTCATATGAGTTTGTAACAAACAGTTGTTCCACTTTTATGAATGATTTCTATTCATGTTCATATCTTGTTTGATTATGTGTGAATTATCCTTGTTGTTTGAAACTAATTGATGATGCATGAACATTTGTAAAACATAAAAAGTGCCTTGTTTAAAATACCCAACTTAATGATATGTTCATTAATGAATGAAGCATTGTTTAAATTCAAAGTTATGCTGATAATATGTGAAAGTCATTCGATTTCATATCACATATAAATCATGCCTAAGTTCGGCAAAATAACTTGAACACCGTGTATTACTTAAATACAAAGTGTTTAAAGAATTGTTAAAAGTAAATACATATTCGATGTATTGTGTTTTAACGAAAATGGTAATTATCATTAAATGATTGTTTAAATATGTAAAGTAGTTTACCAAAGAAAACATGAATATAAAACTATTTGATTTGATCAAACTGTTTCATCAATAAAAGGGTATAAATATAAAAGGGAATCCAATTACTATGATTTGATCAATAGTAATGAAATTCAACTTTATAAGAATGGCATAAAAGTAATTGTGAAATGCAAAGTGTTTTGAAACGTCAAAATACAAAGCATCACAATGTGATATTAGATATCAAAAATGGGTTGAATAGAAGGCACCAAATAAATCGTTGTAGTGTAGATGTAGAGACCATTAGCTTAGAAATAGTTAACACTCAATTAGAATATAGTGAACCATTTGAATTCGTGAAAGTTTTGGGGTTATTCGATATAAACAAAACAATAGCGAATAAGTCCTTGTAGCGTATGCATTGGAAACTTTGAATACAAAACCCATAGCTGAAACCAAAAGGAAAGCAAGATTCGTATTGCTTGGATTTTGGTACATTCTTGAGAAAGCTCAATTTTAGTGATGTTTCTCGATTATGGAGCAAATGGAAGATAGTGAAAAACACGATGAGGATTCAAAATCCTGCATCAGAGTGTTGAGAAGCGCAATGGACAACGTTCCTGAATGATTCTCTGCACAGAAGGAAAGAATCAATGATATTGATCATTGTGTTTTCCCCACTAGTGTTTTCACTACATGTAGTAGGATTCAAAATGTAATCCATATCTAGTATGGAGACATTTGTGAATCATTTGTCATGATTACTGGAATATGACATACCTACAAACTACTAAGGAAATAATGGTAAACTAGAATTATGAGAAATCCTAAAAGCAAAATTCACTTGAGATTAGAAAGCAATTCGTTGCCGAATCTCACAAGTAAAAGGGGTTACTTGGAATTTTCCCAAATGACTGCAAAGCCATAGTGGAAAAGGGGGTGAATGACAAAAGCACAATTTGTCTTGGACAAATTCAAATGAATTTGATTCATGTGTGCTAAATGTCTAGTGGATTTAAAACTAGTAAAGTACTAGTATCTCATAGTAAAATCTCCAAGTTTGATATTTGATCAAAGGATTTTGAAGTTGTTCAAAATAGTGAGTGGATGTGCAATTTGCATAAAATTGAGTGGGAGCTATGAAAGTCTTCCTAAAACAATATGTGAATGACATATTTTTGAGTGGGAGCTTATAGGAGTAATTCTTAAGTATGTTAAGAATGAAAGCGCAAATACTTATAAATAATGATCTATAAGATGTAGAAGTTGACAATAAGTGTATTAAGATATTATGTAGTATTCTTTAAGGGATTCTGAAAGGGGTTTCAGAATAGAAGTTAATTAAGGAACTGGTCCTTAATAACTCAAATTAGGAATAGCATTAAGTTTAACATCAATAGTTTGAAAGAAAGAAAAGGATGATCATCATCCACTATGTTGAGACATAGGTTCTATCTTAGTAAACCATGATGATAACTTAACATAAAATGTGATCCAATAAAGAATGTTTAAAGTGATTAAGTTTGAATCATGGAACATTGAGCTGAGTTTGTCCGTAGTGTCTAGTTGAGAACTGCAGACATGTTTTCCAAATCCATAAAGGATAACATATCTTAAAGCATAAAGAGTTATGTTATAAGGGAATATGTTGGAAACTCCTGTAAATACCGATTAAAGTCAAGTAGGAAGCGAGGTGAACAAAACATCGAAAGTTGCACAGAGTGCACTAGTGTTTCGATGAATACATTTATAATAATAGATAAGGGTACCATCTAAAGTGTTGTATAATGTTATGGCGGGGCTAGTTCGCTTTTAACGTATAATGATGTGTCCCAAGGCACAGTGCCCATGAGAAAGCCCTCGAGGTTGATCTAACGTCACTGTAGGCTCCTGGAATCAGGCCTCATTCTGTTGCCATGGCGACGATGCATACACACAGATGCTATCATGTGATGATAGAGTATTAATGTCAATCCAGGTGACATTAGTAAGTTGCAAAGGATTTGGGACTATAAAGTACAGACCCAAGACTGAACCTCTTCCATGAGCAAGCATGTTCAAGGTACCGGGTATATGGTGCCAATGATTGAGAACAAATGCAGCTAGTGTATTTGTACTCTAGTGCAAGTGGGAGACTATTGGAAATATGTCCTAGAGACAAATAGTAGTAAGGACTATTATCATATTTAATATAGTTTATGATTAAGTTTTATATCATGCTATAACTGTATTGAGTGGAAACATCAATACACGTGTGATATACAAACAACCAGGGGTTCCCAGTGAAACTCTGGTCACTTGTTCATTGGTCAATAGATGATCATGTTTCCTGATCATGTGGCATTTATGCTAGTTGGAAATGAGGTAATCTCATTCTGAGAATGAGATGATGAACCAATACCCAACCTAAACATCGTGACCTGATCATGTCACGAAGTTCAAGTTACGATGATTAGAAATGGATCCTCGTAGACTATTCCTTAGACCGTGAGGCTATATCAATCACTGTCTCTCGAGAGTGCTTAGATAGCATCAAACGCCATCTGGTAATACGGTGGTTATAAAGGTGTGTTCAGGTACTCGGAGGAAACCATAGAGGCAATATATGTCAAGAGCGGGATTTGTCTGTCCATGTGACGGGAAGATACTCAAGGGCCCACTCGGAGAAGTTATATCCAATAGCTGCACAGCGTGTGATTTGATCACGGGGATATCACTTGTTGGAACGAGTCAAGTAGCATTGTTCAGTAACGAGATTTAACATGACATGGTGATGTCATTGATCAGATCTCAGGAAATGCAAGTATCGAGTGACAAAGGGAATAAGACACAACTGTCCCGGTTTAAACGACGAAAGATCTTCGTGGAACGCACAGGGGTCACATGGCCATCCAGGTCCCTCTGTCGATCATTGGTGCGGAAGTGTCCTAACCATGCCTGGAGTGTTCCCGAACTGTGGGGTATCACGCTTAAGGGCTTGATGATGCTTAGAGAGTGTTTATAGGATCGGTGGAATCACCGAAGAAGAGTAGGGAGAAAACCGGAAGGGTTTCGGTAAGTCCGGAGGATGTCCGGAGTGGAGGTGGAAGGTGTTCCATAGCCACGGAGGTTAAATAATATGTGAATGAATGTTAAATGTTGATTTAATCATTTATTCATAAATTATTTAATAAAGAGAAAATCAATTTTAATGGTCAAAGGCTTAATGGGCCAATTCCGGAGGGAGAGGGCCCATTAGGGGAAAGGAGAGAGGGAGAGGGGCCAAGGGGGAGGGCGGCTGGGCCTAGCCCCCCCGCGCGGGGCCCACTAGGGTGGCCGGCGGCCACCCCTCCCCCCTCCTCTCCTTTAGTCCCACCCCGGGACTTTGTGGGAGGTAGTACCTCCCCTCCCCCTATATATAGTGGGGGTATTTGGCCAAATAAAAGACACCAATAATCAATAAAGGTCTTCTCACTTTTGGGAGGACCTCCAGTTGATATTTTCTCTCTCCCCCTCTCTCTCTCATGACCGTGGTCCCAGTTCTGGACTGCGCGAGCGAGAGACATCTTCACATGGAGCACCGTCAGCCAAGGGATTCGGATCCGGGAGCTCTACTTCCGCAACTGCTGCTGGATCGGGGAAGCGGGAGTCATCGTCAGGCACCGAATGTGTGTAACTCCCCGCGAGGTGTTGCACTTGAGGCACTCAAGTCGTTGGAGCCAAGGAGCACAAGGACTTCATCAGGACCTAGAGGTCGGCTTCGGCTCGTCTACATCAACCACGCTGTCCTGAGCATTGACAACGCTTTTCGGTATTCAAGGGTAAGTTCACGAAAAGCCCCTCCCATTACTGTATTACTAATATATAGGTCCTGGCAGCTTCAGGGGTTCAGGGGCGTAGAGTAAAATTTATTGTTTTCATACGCGAAACCCCAACACCTTCCACCCATCTTGTGTTGATGATGTCGAACACCGATATAAAGAAGAGGATAGAGAATATTTTGCATTTGTTTCCACTAGATAGTTAAAGATTTTGCTCCATCTTGAAATAGACGAGACCACCAACCAGAGATTACTGATTATGTTCTTTGATCAAACCCTCCGTAAAACAAGGACAAAAGTAAAAGTCTCGAGGGACAAAGGGCACTTCCGACTTCCGTGGAATGAGTGAAATCGCATTCATCCACCAACTCAATGTACAAGAGCGAATGATAAGAGCAGTGGTATGGTAGCTACTCCATCCCGCATCCAAAACATTACTCTGTACATGAATAGGAAAATCGTGCAACCCAACTCTTAGAAATTTAGACTGGAGATCTTGACAAGCAGAATATATGAAGCTTCGTAAGAAACAAGGAGTTGATGCAAACACTTCATCGGATCCAAAGTAGATAAAGATGATGTTGTTGTCGTCGTGTCAGAAATCCCAAGCCATTGGAAAAGATATGAACAAAGATCACGTAGACCAATAAAAGATTCAACAGATAGATCAAGGATAGCACCCCAAAACTTTGAATAGAAGAATTACGAAAGATCTAGAAAAAAGTTCTTCGTGGCATCCGGGTGATTGAGGATAGAAGATAAAGCGAGAGGGTCTCAAAAGGTTTTTGACATGTCGGAGACCATAAGAATTTCTTGTCCTTCTTAAGAAGATCTGAGAGAGATTTAGTAGTCTTGAGGAAATCTTCAGTGGAACGACGATGATAACTGGCCAAATCAAGAAAAAAGCTCCAGATTTGATTGAAGGTGGAAGATGGAATTACCAATGGGCTTGCTGATTCTAGAATTGTAGCAATGTCTTAAGAAGGACATCGCCAAGATAGGTGACTTCAAAAAGTCAGAAATCACACTTTGAGAACTTTGCACAAAGGTGATGTTCACAAAGCTTGAGAGAAAAAGAAGAAGATGTTCTTCCATTGATATAGAATAGGCAAGAATATCGTCAAGATATACCACCACGAATTTAGAAAGATATTCCAAGAATACCAAGTTCATGAGGTGGGAGAAACGAACAACTACTCGAAACACTTTTTAAGCTCAACGCTCTTCGAAAGATCAACATTAAGAGCAAGGATTTGTGTTCAAAGAGAGGCATTGGAAGAATAGATTATCTAGCCCTTCGAATGAGAAAAGATATATCGACTGGTTCACATAGTGGAATCATCGGTTGAAAAGATAGAGAGATCTTGGATAAAGAAGCGATTGTAACTCATACATTTAAGCAAAGCTATCATAGATGAATGAATGAGATTCTCTCGTCTCAATGAGAACCTTTGTGGATAATGTTGGGGGGATATCCCCGAGTAGGGTCACACCGGGGTATAAAGGCCGAGTTAGCCGAGGTACGGCACGGTCAAAGCGAATGCTGGCCGGGTCTCCTCAAGGCAGGCTGACTTTCGGGGTAACCCGACCTGGTGGGTGTTCGCCTAGCATTAACCCGACCGACATAAATTGTATGTCAGCTATGTTTGATTTACCATATTTGCAGGTACCCTCGTGGCCGGGTTAGCCAGGCGCTAGCCGGGTTATCACTTTCCTTCCAAGGGAAGGAAGGAATCTCTCGGTGGTCAAAAGGTGGCCTCTGTATGTTGTAGCGTGAGTGAAGCGGGAAAAGGGAAGGACCATCAAGGCATGGACGACAAAGGTGATGCAGCCAGTGTCGATTGACACTAGCAGTGTCTAGTGATGCAACGCTATAGAGGGGCTCAGGGATGCTTACGTCCTGAGTCCGGACTAGCCGTTTAAAGTATAAAAAGAGGCATCTTGCTATTACCAAAGGGCATATTCGGGGAATATGCTTCCACGTGTGCCCTATATTTGTAACCTAGGCTCCCCTATATAAGGAGCACTAGGGCCTCCGTAGAAGGGGATCGATCATTCTGTGAAGGAAGAACCCTAGAGTTTTGTAGTGTGGAGAAAGAGAACTAGTCTACTTCTAACGAACAGCTCGAGGAGCCCTTGTAATCCACATCTAACAAGAGAGAAATACAAACACCTATGTGTGGAATCACCACACTATCCCTCTCTGGATTCCTCTAGTGCACATTGGCCCCATCTTTATCCTATCCATGGCATCTGCCGTGCCACCACCACGACAGATAATAAGTTCAAAAAGGATATGAAGCACGACAATCGCATGATAGTCCACCATAGTGCCTTAAGAAACCTCTGGATTGCCAAAAGTACTTGAATATGATATAGATATGATCACGGTATAACTCAAATCACAAGATATAACCTCCATCATTTTGGGGGATTAGATTGATAGCATTGACCATATTCCACTCATGATAGGTGTCATATAGCTATAAAGAGAACCAAATTACAATCACAAGCATCAGATTGGCGCAAGTTATGTATTTAGCCCAAAAGAATTAAAGATGAAGTGAAGACTCCAGATTGAAGCGTCGGTAGAAAAAGATCGAGTTAGAATGAACATGCCGATAAAATAAGATAGATAGTGTATCCCACATGACTGAAAAGGAGTGTGGAAAAATACATGTATCAAAGAACAATTGCATTTTTCAGCATTAAAATACCAAAAGATGCGAAAAACAACTTAACTGATAGAGATGACCAACTCCACATTATGTGAAAGCATGCATGAAGGAAGAACACCCTTAACAAGATTGCGTTGGTTAACAAAGATTAAGGCAGATCGCGTCGGTTTACAAAGACTCGGATAGATCATGTCGGTTTACACATAAGCCTATCGGTATGGAATGTACCAATAGTTGATCACCAAAGGCAGATTGCGACAACAAGGTTGGATGTAACAGATAGACACCGGATTAACACACATCCTATGGTACTACGGAAACCCCAAACACGTGAATCCTAGTTTGAATTTTTAGAAGAGGATAGACAAATGTTACACTTCCTTACCAGAAAAGGGTGGGTGGGTAAGAAGAAAATGGAAGCATTCCTACTCTCACGTTTAGTTCTTCCCTAATATACATAACTACCAAAAATATTTTCTAGACTAATGATGACTGCAAGTGCACATATCGTTTGTAGCTAGTTTTGAAATAAAGATATCGATCCCACAGGGAGCAGTAGGCGAAAGACTAAAATTATTTTAACTAAAACTAAACGAAGTACTGAAGGAATAATTTTGAGATACAAGAAAAGTAGAATTGTTTTGGGGTTTTGATTGAATGAAGCAATTAAAGTAAAGTAAAACTTAATGCAGAAAGTAAGAATCGTGTATGTAAAAGAACTTGGAACTGCAATAGAGAAAAAGGCGTTCTCAGGGAGTGGTGGATACACCGCTAGCAATTTAGACTAAGAAATCAAGATTATTATAACAAATATTCTCATGATATGTATGTATATGGGAGGAGCTCCATATATGGACAAATAGGTAGCAACCACTGCTCACATCATCCTTCATAACCACAGCTGACAGATAAACAACATCAATCGTACTATCTCGCTATTAAGGGATTTATCCCGTGGCATGGACATGGCTTTATGAGATCTCCTTGTTTCCCCAAGTTAGTACGTAAAGAATGACAACAGCTTTATATTGACAGTAAGTGTTACCATCCCTCCGTCTACCAACAAGTAATCCCCTTCATCGGGTCCCCATAAGAGGCAAATATTAAGGAGGTGGACAACTCCCAACATCAAGATAAAGACAATTAACACATACACATAATGATGTATAACATAATAATCTCTATCTCATCTTAATCATATGCTAGGGTTTCTCCATCTCCCCAAGAACTAATGATCTACTCAGACATGGAGGCAATCAACATCATGGCAATGGTAATGGAAACAATTGTAAATGAATAGTTCTTGTATAAATCCACAACGAGTACAGAAATTACAACAAGATCTAGATGGGGTGAAGATGGGATGGATGGAAATGATGGTGGTGCAGCGGTTGATGAAGATGAAAATCGATGCCTTGGCCTCTCAGATCTGCATAGGGAAAAGATGGATCCCTTGGGCAATTTCACCCTCCAGATTCCTTCCAGAGGTGAGGTTTACGGTGATTTCTGGGTGTTCTGTATGTCGTCTCCCTGATCCAGTTGCACGGGGTGAAACTATTTGAGGAGGCAGTGGCGGTGCCAACTATACGACCAGAACTATATGGCCGGAAATTATTATTGTCGTATAGTTGGTCGTTAAACCCTCTAGATGCCTTGATCGCTTTGGGTTTTCTTCTAGTGTTATTGATATTTCCCAAATAAGCAATTTACATTGTTTTTGACTCTTTTTCTCCCCAATACAACTACTCCAAGAATTGTGTCCATTGTATCCATCATCTGTCCTGAGCCTGGTGAAAATAGACATAAAATATGCGCGTGAGCGCCATAAAATACCAAGATTTTACAACTACAATGCAAAATAATAATATAAAATATGATGCAAATATGCACTCATCAACTGACAACGACCATCTTGGCTGAGACCCTAAAGGGCGGAATGGCTCTGATACCAATTGTAATACCTCGGACCCTACGCTCTAAGCTCAAGTCTAGAAGAACCAAAAGTGGACAGGACATACTACCGTGGGGCTACGCAGCCACACATAGTAGGCCCACCTCGTGGAGCAGAGCATTGTACCGGCCAACCATCCCACCCACTTTCAAGAACATTGGGACAAGAGCAAGTGGCGTAGTCGACAGGTAAAGTGATAAAAAACATACACAAATGAGTATGTATGTCAGCGACATACAATAGACATCAGAGCCACACCATCTAAAAAAATAGAGAGAGAAATATTCAACGCCATACATCAAGATCCAAATATCCTAGATAGAGATAATAGTTTAGGATACATCCTCATACATCACGCAATAGAGTATCAAGTGGAAGCGAAAAACATGATCCGAGTATGGATAAGAAGAAAATTGACATAAGATGCCCTGAAAATAAGCACATCCCACCCACAGATCTCATAAATCTCCATCCCCGGAATCTCTACACCTGACAGTCATTGTCACCATCATCAGTCTCTTCGACCCAGTAACCTTCCTAAGAGTATACCTGTCCATCTGAACTAAATATTAATCGTGTTAGACCCTAGGGGTACTCAGCAAGTCTTAATGCATCTAAAGGGAACAACCTTGGGTAACACAATTGCAGTGAAAGATAATAGCTAAACAGTTCTATAGAGACACGCTACACATCCACCCAACCAGAGATGGATGGATGCTCGTTAATTAGAAACCACAGTTATATAAGCAACATAAATAAATATCGCTCACCCTCTGTAGCATCCCAATTGTCTAACAATTGTAATGCTACTTGGTCTAGAAATATAATGGCTACTTCCTATATATAATTTTTGCATCATAATTATATCATGCTCATGTCATCATGCCACCTTGCATTTGAGCATCATATAAAACCCTTTTCAATTTGGATCTTCTCTCATATGCATCATTAATTGTAATTGCCTCTTGATATTGTATTTGGTTATTGATATATTGTTTAAATGCCCAAGTTGAGTTGGGGGCATATCTTTTATTCTACTCCACCACCCTTTCTTTTCACCACCTTATAATTCCACCATCCCATTATCCATGAGCTTGTATCTTATTTTCTTTTGGTATTTAATCTAGCTCATGGGAGATAGGGTGGATCCAATTCTATAAATTCTTTTGCTTGGCCTTTATTCCACTTCTTGGGAATGCATAAGAATAATGCCATGCTATTATTTTTGTTTTCACAAGAATTTAACCAAAGCATTTATTATTTTTGCATGGGCCATGCAAGAGTACCACCACTCTAGCCATTTGTTTCTCTCTTGGGTTATATGGGTTTTCTCTTTTAGGGATCTTCTCTACCCCTCACCACCATCTCTCTCTCTACCACTCTTCATGCTTGATCTTGTTTGATTCATGTTAAAACCCTACAACCATCCCCCATCCATGCAGGCCATGTGTGGGCATATTCAACCCTTATCTCTAAAACCCTAAGCCATCACCCTCTCCTCTCTCTAACCTAGCTAACCCAAACCCTAAACCTAGTTTCCTCTCTAATATAACCCTAGTTACACCCATCTCCCCCTCTCATCTCACCCTCTCCTTCCACCATGCCGAGGTGCCCCCTCTTCCTACCATGCAGGCCCCACCTAGCCACCCTACTCCCCTGGCCGAGCTGCCCTCCTACCCCAACCCTAGCACAAACCCTAACCCGAGCCTCCCCCCTAGCCAACCCTAGCTCACCCGAGCCTACCTCCTCTCTCTCTAGCTCTCTCCCTGCCACAACAGCCCCACCCGAGCCTACCCCTCCTTGGGCGCTCCCTGGCCGGCTTGTAGCTCCACCCCACCTGCCCCTGCCCTGCTCAAACCGTGCCAGCTCGAGCACGTGAGAGGAGGAAAAGGTGGCACCGAAACCACCTTTATCTACCCCCTGCCACAGCTGGCCTTCTCCCTCTCCCCCTTTTCCCCCCTCCCACACGGCTCTCTGGCGTCCCCAGATCCGCCCCAGAGCCGCCTCCTCCTTCCCCTCTTACTGCTCCGGCCACCAACAGCCGACGCCACCGCCGCCAGCACATCGACGTCCTCATCGTTCCGGCCGTCAAGCTCGTCGTGGAGGTGATCGAGGAGACCAAGGACCACCTCTGCCCTGCACTCCGCCACAGGAGGAGAAGCACCAAGTCGCCAGATGCTCCCCCGACGCCAAACCCTAGAACTCCGCCGCCCTGACGATCCTCTGCCACTCCCCGATCCGACCACCAACCCAACCGCGGTGAGCCTCTCTCTCTCCCGACATGATCCGCCATTGCCGTCGTCTAGATCCGCTGATCGTTTAAGTGAACGCCCACTGTAGCGCTGCTCACGTTCCAGACGGCGACTGCAAGATAGAGCCATATCTAGCCCGCGCCCTCCTCCCCATCAGCCCCCCTAGCACTACCGCACCGGCTCACACCCCCAGCGCGCACCCTCGTGTCCCCCAGTTCGATCCCCCGTGTCACGCTCCGCGTCGGTCGGTCACCGATCGGTCGATCGGTTCAGAGAAGATCTACAGGGCCTGTTGCCACTTTACACTTAGCCCCTCCTTTTTATTTTCGCCTCAACCCATGATCATGAGCCCACCCGCCACTCAGTGAACTTTTTACAAATAGAGACTCCAGTTTTCGTAAACTTAACCCGCGGTCCAGCACGCTTCCCCACCTCGCCTCTGGGTTCACCCATCGCACTGGCCCTAGCTAGTCGGCCCCATGTCATACTCGGAGGCTAGGAAAGACCGGAGAAACACCTTTTCAGGCGTGTTGTCCCGATCGCCTGGCCCCACCTGTCACTGTGGCTAGGTGCAGGCTGAGTGACAAAAGGCTTTCTGTTTTTCTGTTTTAATTTAAACTTTTCAAAATTAATTTAAATTCAAATTCAATCTGTTTTTAAATAACTTTTGAATTATAATTCCAAATTAAACATATAATATATGTTTTGAGATCAGGAAAATGTGAGGAATTTAAATATGCCCTTCAAAATATATTTCGAACACTTTAATTTTCGAGTTGATCAAAATTACAATAAAATGCCCCTTTTTCTTAATTAATTAATAACTTTTGTTTTATAACTCCAAATTTGACAAATAATATGTCTAAATCGATCAGCGCGACGAGCCCGTTCTATCTATGCATTCCATGTTCTGAATTGCAGCATGCATCATATAAATATAAAGTATACAGCAACTTATTTGAGGATAAAATGTGGCTAAACTCCATAAAATGCTTTATTCTTGTATTCCACACCTCACCCATGCCATGCTACTTTATTGCCATGCAAATTGTGCATCATTCATCATGGCATGATTGTTTGCTTGTCGCATTTTATTCATATGCTTGTGCACTCTATTTATGTTGGCCCTTGTTTGTTTGGATCTTCTACGAATAGACGCTGAGCAGGGGATATATCAAGAAAACCAGGAGCACTACCCAGATCCGTCTCGCTTAATCGAGCTGCCAGCAAGCACTACCACATGCTTGCATACATATAGTACCTATTGCCTCTATCTTATTCTTGCATCATTGAGTCGCGATTGCATTAAACTGAATCCCAAGTACTGCATAGCCTTTACTTTTAAACCCCACCGAAGCTTGTTCCTCCATCCAATGAGCCATTACTACAGGAGTTGTTTGAGCCATGCGAGTCGTAGAACAACATGTGTAGGGTATGTGGGTGTCTGATGGATAACGAGGTACCTAAACAACTTAACCTGAGTAGTAATGGGATGACTAATGAAAGTGGCACCGGTGAGCAATATCTGCTATTTGGTTTTTCATGCTCACTTGTGTCCCGTAGGACCCCGAGTACTTGATTCCTGTTCCTTGAATATTCGCGCTATCCACATCCGGGAGGCTTATGAACCCCCCTGAGCCAGAGCTTGATTCATTCTTATTTCTTGGGGCCACAAGTAGTTTGGGGCTTTATTACTATCCTGTACTTATGCCATGCTTTCTTCGCTTTATTTAAGATTGTGCGAGGAGCACCTGTTCGCTTTGGATGCGAGTGTTTTGCAGTATCGACAAGCCCACCACACTTTCGGTTCCCAGTCGTTTACAGCCATTGACGCAAACCTTGAGTCCGTCTCGAGCCGGCCAACTTCGCTAAGGGTAGCTTAATGGGGTGGCCCCTCAAATATTTCGAATCCTGTGATCGCTTTGTCGTGAATGCCTCGTTGGTTTTGATTTGGTTTTTCCGAGGTTGATCGAGTGTGTTGTTATTTGTGCACCCTCAGGTAAATCTTCAAAGCCGTGTTCGCGATTATGGACGACTTGGAGCAGTTTCGATCATAGACAAGTATAACTAAAGTACCGCTTTTAATTTGACTAAGTACCGATTAGTAAATAGTGCAACACTCATGGAATGGATAATAAAACTGCCAACGGATGGGGGTTGTTCATCCGCTTCCTCGTTGGTGCGAGGAGGAGGATGGATCTGTTAATATTACTTTATAATCATTGTTATTAATTCACGGACATCCGCCATCTTTGGTTAGGCGGATGGTTAGCCAGTATCTATAGAATTGTTAGGTATTATCTTTTGCTGCAATTGCGTCACCCTGTGTTGTGTCCCTTTAGAGGCATAAAGACTTGAGTACCCCTAGGGTCTCACACGATAAATTGTTTGATTCGGATGAATGGTAAACTCGCAAGATGGATCTTGGGTGGAGGAGATTGACGATGTGGGCAACGATCATTCGGTGTAGAGATTCCGGAACGGGATCCGTGAGATCTATGGGCGGGATGTGTTTATTTATGGGGCATCTTATGCCAATTTGCTTCTTATCCGCATCGGATCTTGTTTTCCCGCTTCGATACTCGATGTTTGATGTATGAGGAGATATCCTAAACTATTATATCTATCTAGGATATTTGGATCTTCTTGGTATGCGTTGCAATATTTCTATTTCTTTTAGATGGAATGGCTCTGAGGACTGTTGTATGGTGGCTTGCATACATACTCATTTGTGTATGTAGTTGATCCCGTCGCCTGCCGATTACGCCGCTCGTTCTTGTCCTGATGTTTTGGAAATGGTTAGGACGGCCGAAAGGTCTACCTGTGAGTGGCATTTGGCTCCACCATACTATTTTAACCATTTCCGCTCATCCAGGCTTGTAACTAAGAGCGTAATTCACCGAGGTAGTTACACCCTCCTTCTCGCTTACCGACGAGAAGGCGGAAGAACATCCCATCTGTTGGCAATTTTATTAACCATTCCACGAGTGTTGCACTATTTACTAGTCATGTCTTAGTCAAATTAAAGACGGTACTTTAGTTATGCTTGTCTATGATCGAGAAACTGTGCTCCAAGTCATCCATAATCGCATACACGGCTTTCAGAAAGATCTACCCTATAGGGGTGCACAAATAGGAACACATGCATGACCGACCTCGGTAAAAACCAAATAAAATGTAATGAGGCCTCATGAAAATGCATTCACAGGATTCATAAATTATTTCAGAGGGCCACCCCCAATAAGCCACCTGCTATGGAGTCGGTCGGCTCCATGACGGACAGAGGGTGTGTGGAGACGGCTGTAAACGACTAGGAAGCCGAAAGTCTAACCAGGCTTGTCGATACAGTACAGGCGCTCCACACGCAATCGTAAATAAATTAGCAATGCATGGCATAAGTACATGATAGTAATAAAGCCCCAAACTAGTTTGTGGCCCTAAGAAATAAAGTGCGAATCAAGCTCAGGCGAATGGGATTCATGGTCGCACATGCGGATAGTGTGATAGTCAAGGAACAGGTATCAAGTACCCAGGGGTCCTACGGGACACAAGTGATCTTAAAGAACCAAATAACAGATAATGCTCACCGGTCCCTTTTTTATTAGTTATCCCAGTACTACTCAAATTAAGTTGGTTAGGCACCTCGTTTTCCAAAGACTCTCACAAACCCTAGACATGCAATTCTATGACTTGCATGGCTCAAACAACTCCCGTAGTAATGGCTTATAGGATTGAGGAGCAAGTTTCGGTGGGGTTTAAAAGTAAATGCTATGCGGTACTTGGGATTCTAATTTAATGCAATCACGATTCAATGATGCACGAATAAGATAGAAGCATAGGTGATATATGTATGGAAGCATGGGGAATTGCTTTCCTATTGGATCAGCAGTAGGGTAATCGGGATCCGGGTAGTACTCTCGGTTCTCTTGGTAGTTCCCTTGCTCGGCGTCTGTCCGGAATAAAAGTCAAACACACAAAAGGGCCATGATAAATAAAGTGCGCAATCATATGAATATATGCGACAAGCAAACAAGGTATGCCATGATGAAATGATGCACAATTTACATGGTATAATATAGCATGGCATGGGTGATGTGTGTGATACAAGAATAAAGCATTTGATTAAGTTTTAGATATGTTTTGCTCTCATAAACAGTCCTGAATATTTAATACTAATATGATACATACTTCAATTCATATCATGTAATGCAGAATCAGAACAGGATCGTCGCGCTGATCGATTTATACATATTATTCGTCTAATTTGGATATACGGGATTAAAGTTATAAATTTATTATGAAAAGGCATTTATTGGCATGTAAATAATTTCGAAATTTTAAAATGCTCAAAAATTATTTTGGAAGGCATATTTGAATTCCTCACATTTTTCCGATGAGAAAACATATATTATATATATTATTTGAATTTATAGATTTAAAACAATATTTAAATCAAATTATATTAAAAAGGGGTCAAAAGTCAAAGGTTTGACTAGTTAGGATTGACTCTAGTCAAATTTGAATTTGTATTTGAATTCACATTTGAATTTGAATCCTATTTGTTTTTGAAATTTTATCAAATTCAAATTATATAAAAAGATATGATTTAATTTAGATTAAACCAATTTCTAGAATTTTTTATTAATTAGAAAAAGAAGTCTTGGGAACTTTTTCTACCAAGGCCGTTCCTAGCCACAGAGGCTGACGCGCGGGCCAGCGAGCTAGCAGGGCGGAGCCGAGGGGCTGACATGTGGGCGGAATGGGGGACTGTGGGTTGGAAAGAACAAAACGCGAGGGGCCTGTTTGCAAAACCTTCTAGTCGGATCGGTTCAGACTGAAGAACTGACTCGATTTTTGGGAAAATCTACTAGCTGAGGCCAACTTCTATTGACACAAGCGAGCGCATTACTGAACCTTTTTGAATGAAGTTTTCGCGAGAGTTGAGAGGGCACCACCATGAACAAGTATCGTCCTTGGGGTGCCACCTGATCTAGACTATAACGCCGGGGATCCGCAGATGAACAGAGGCAGAAAACAGAAGCTGGAACGAACATAACTATCTGAGATTGTCAGGGAGCTGCGGCAGACTTTGGTAGATGATTACGAGTGCTATGGTTCATGGTTTTGGGTGCCGTCTGAATGTAGGTGATGCTGGAACTACGGAGAAGAGGAATCCACAAGGATCTACACTAGAGAAGATCTGAGGAGGATGCCGTATCGAAGGGAACAAAGGTGATGGGGTGGCAGTCTACGGTGCGCGCGACAGCTGCTGATCTGCTGGCGTCGACGCGTGCGCGGGTGGAGGTGGTCTAACGGCGGGAGCCATATACGGGTGGCACTAGGCACTAGGAGGGTAAGGTAAGGAAGAGGACGGAGAGGTGGAGGCGGTTCTGCTCGAGTGAGGCAGGGCGACGGTGGGGAGGAGCTCTTGCCTGCTCCGGCTCCTTCCTGGCTGGATCGACGCGGACAAGGACGAAGCCCTTGCTCAACTGCTCCTGCATGGCGGCCATGGCATTGATGTGGTGGCGCTCTCGTTGCTATAGCTCTCGGCAGGAGGGAGGAAGAGGAACCAAAGGTAGGGATAAAGGGAGATGGCGGTACAGGGGAGAGAAAAAGAGGGGCTAGGGTTCGAGGGGGCTCCTCGGCCAGAGATAAGGAGGGTGGTGGTGCGGCAGATGGTGGAGGACACCTACCTGCTACCTATCGTCTGTCTGTTGAGAGAGGAAGACAGCGACGGGGGATGACAAACAATAATGGGAGGCGTGAAGGGGTATCTGGGCCGGAGCTGAAGGTTAGGTTCGGCCCAAGAGGGGGAAGAGGAGATGGCCGGTGATCCGCTGGGGATGGGCTTCTGCGGGCTAGGCCAAAAGGTCTGATGCTGCTGCTGCTCCCTCTCTTACTCTTTTATTGTTTTATTTCTTTTGTTTTTTTTACTTGGTTTAATTCAATTCAAACAAGTCCACTGATTTTAAACCTTTGAAACTTGTAGAAGCATTTGAATGGAAGGACAAGTCAATAAAATAGAGACAAGAGGGAGGAGAATTTAAGGAAAAAGGGAAAGCCCCCATACATAAATACATGAAGATGAGGTTGGTGTTCTTAACTAGAAAGGGTTTTAGAAGGGTAGGAAAATGCCATGTTAGCCAAGAACATACAAGAGGAATCTCATATATGTATGTGTGGAAAAATAGCTTGAAGAGAAGAAAACAAAGTAACAAAACAAAAGAATCCAAAAGAAAGGGAGGATGGTTAAGTAGAGGTGTAAGCTTGCATGGGACATGCATATAAAATATAGGCCACCTTATAATTGTAAAAACAACTATGATCTCATATGGCCAATATACATACATCCATGCATGCTTTCAAAATTTAAATACCATGCCAAGAATTTGGAGCTTGCTACTATATGAGAATATTTATCATATGCACATATATGAATACAAACTGCCACTAGTGTGTGTTTTCCCACTAGATCAACTTATAGCCAAAGTAGCATCATGCATGAGCATAGAATGAATAGAGCCATATGGAAGCTTAAAGAAGCATTCTACTCACATGGCATGCAAAGGTGGCCATGAGGCTCCACACAATTAATATTGTGAAAACAATAGAGATCATATATAGGAGCATGTAGGTATATAAGTGGATCCATCTTATTACATATGAGCAAGACAAATGCCAATAGAAATGCAAGGGCCCATATATAGTTTGGATGGTGGAATTATAAGGTGGTGACAAAGAAAGGTGGTGGAATAAAGAAACGATATGCCCCCAAACCAACTTGGGCATCAAACAATTTATCAAGAACCAACTACAATTCATCGAGAAGAAAATACAAGTAATACAATATATAATGCATATGAGATAAGAACCAAATAGAGGGGTTTTATATGATGCTCAAATGCAATGTGGCATGGTGACATGAGCATGATATAATGATGATGCAATAAATGATATGTAGAAAGTAGCAATATATAGACTAGCCAAGTAGCATTGCAATTGTTACACAATTGGGATGCTACATGCTACGTCCAACGATGCACCACATGCTTACAAGCTAAGTCACAAGTTAACCCTTATGGTCTTTATATGCCATTTCCTATTCCTCATGCACCATGGTCGTACATTAGCATGGATTTCGTGTTAGGATTGCCTAGTTCTAAGGATGGTCATGATTCTATATTTGTTGTCATGGATCTCTTTTAAAAAATGGCACACTTCATACCGTGTCATAAGACCGACGATGCTTCACATGTTGCCAATTTGTTTTCAGGGAAATTGTCCGTCTTCACGGTGTGCGAAGAACAATTGTCTTCGACCGCGGTGTCAAATTGATGAGCTACTTGTGGAAGACCCTCATGGCCAAGCTCGACATCGAGCTACTCTTCTCATCCGTGTTGCATCCGCAAATCGATGGGTAAACTGAGGTCGTCAACCGAAGCCGAGGCACTCTCCTTCATGTGTTGATCAAGAAAAACTTGAAGGATTGGGATGAATGCATCCCTCATGCCAAGTTCGCCTACAATCGTGCCAGGAATTCTACAACACAATGGAGCCCCTTCATGGTCGTATACGGTTTTGAGCCCCTCATCGCGCTCAACATACTACCACTTCCTCTACATGAGCGCATAAACATGGACGTCGACAAGCGTGACCAAGCTATGAAGAAACTCCATGAAGAGACAAGAGCTACAATCGAGAAACAAGTTCACCGTCGAGCATCACGGATAAACAAGGACAAGAGCACCAACATGGATGTTGACAAGCGCGCCCAAGCTGTGAAGAAACTCCATGAAGAGACAAGAGCTAGAATCGAGAAACAAGTTCACCGTCGAGCATCATGGATAAACAAGGACAAGAAAGAGTTGATCTTCGAAGAAGGTGACCTTGTGTGGATACACCTAAGCAAAGACCGTTTCCCCAAAGAACGAGACTCCAAGCTCAAGCCAAGGGGAGATGGTCCCTTCATGGTTCTCAAGAGAATCAACAACAACGCCTACGTCATGGACATCCCGACCTCCAAGCACCTTTGGAGCAGTACGTTCAACGTCAAAGACCTTTCTCCTTTCCATGGAGATGTTCAAGGTGATAACCATGAAGAGTCGAGGATGACTCTTTCCCAAGGGGGAGTTGATGCAGCTCGTCCTATGAACGTCCGCACATCTACACCACCAAGTCCCCCAAGTGGATCGATGACTCGTGCACAAGCCAATCTCCTTCAAGCTAAGATCAATTTTCTCCTTGTGTCATATGATTTCGATACATGGTTGGATGGCTTGCTACATCATGCCAATACCCTATGCATCCTCAGCTATGAACCCCATGAAGAAATGCCAAGAGAAGGAGCCAAGCCATCGCAAGAGAGAAGGTCTAGAACAAACTGGCGCCATGCTCGGTGGACCGGAATCCACGCCAAAATTCCTGGCGCACACTCTGGTGGACCGGAACCATGACTAGAATTTCCGGCGCAAGCCAAAACCGACCGGCGCTGACCAAAACGCATCTCTATACGCCATTCCGGTAGCCGACCGGAATTACCAGTTCTGATAGGAATTTCCGGCGCCCAGTCCGGCGTGACCGGACTTATTGACAGAACGCCTCTAGTCTCAAGCCAATGTGGGTTTGATGCCCGCGATTATTCCTAGTTCATCTAGTTTTTACCCTTTTGTGCCCAAACTACCCCTGTTTTAGTGGATGGCCTATATATAGCCCCCACACCCCTTGTATTACTCAGACTTGGATAGTGAAATTAGAAGACACCCTTGTGGATCTCCCTAATTTCTAGTCGCATGGTCCTTGAGAAAGGAGCACCAATTATCCCCCACCTTGTTGGAGTTTGCATCGTGCCTCCCTTGTTGTACAAGGCCTTGGCATCGGAGCCCCTTGCCAAGACGTCAAGATCTCACCAAGACTCCCCACTCGTCGTGCTGGTTCGAGAGAGAGATCTTTGCTCGGCGCTGATCCTAGGGATTGCGCCAGACCGGTAGCCGCCGAAGTGAGCTATAGGTGTGTATCGTGTCTTCGTGTGTGTGTTCATCATGTTCTTCATGCGTGAGTTCATGGATTTCGTCCCCTCCCTCATCCCCCACTCACTCCGTCTCGATTTCAAGGGATTCGTGAAAGATTGGGCCATTCACGAGGTTAACCCTCAACAAAAATGTCTTTTAAAAATAAAACAAATAAAATAAAAGTGTTTTAGGGGGAGGCACCTAGCCAGACCAAAGGGCCAGGCAGCCACCTACTAACCCACCTATATCTAACCGGCCCACCCTAACTAAACCATAAGACTAGACCAAACCCTAACCCTACACCCCGTTGTCACCACCACACGCAACACACAGCGGCACACAACATGTACTCACACCACATAGCACGACGCATGCCTACACACATCCATGGTGCACGCACACATCACCAGTCACACACACACATACCAAGCACCTAACCTGACCCAACACGACTCCTACCCGACCACGGATGCAAACACACCCAGCCTCATGCAAGCAAGCGACATGGACCCTGTCCCCTTCCTTCGCCGCCTACCACATCGCCATCTCCTCGATCCCTTCTACTGCCAGCAACCTTTCTCCGCTTCCTAGGAAGTAGGCGCGACGGTTCCCTCTCTGGCTCCACCAATCTCTGCCATGGCTGCCTATAGAAGCTCCTCTCTGAGCTTGCATTGTCTCATCAACCTCGTCATCCCACAGATCGCCTCCTTGACAATCGCCCTCGTCGCCTCCTGATACCTTTGATTTGGATTAACAGATGTAGTATAATAGCTTTTCCCCTAGTAGACCTAGGTTTAATCGAACCTTGGAAAGCAATGCTAAAAGGAAGTAAAAAGGACACGTCTACAAGACATTGTTTCTTTGTTTTACCTTTGTTTACCAGACCAATCTAGTTTACTTTTATAATGGGTTGAATCAATGGATGGATATAGGCCAGGGTTGAAGATCCACCTGTAGCTGCACATCCTAATATACTACAACCCCTGTGATGCAGCAGACATAGCAATAGTCTTATAATCCAACCAAGCGCACCACGAAGCAATGGTCTAAAATGATTATTAAATGTAAAACACAGATCAAAGCATTAAGTGGTCCCGAATGGGTCGCTAAGCGAAGACCGTACTACCCTTTCTGTCACTAGGTTCCTATGAGATCGTCACTACCCAAGTAACTCACCTCAAGCCTTTATCAATCTGTGGGGTCTTAGGTACCTACAAGTCCAAAGATCAAGACAAGAGACAAAGAAACAAAAGATACAAATATCTATTTCAAACAATACACAATGCTCCCATAGATTAGATGCACATAATCGCTGCGAGGTTTCTCCCCAACCCGCATCCTGTGAGGAATTCTCACTCATAACAATAAGATCAAGGATAGAAAACATTGTGCAAAATACTTAATTGAAATCAAATATTCTTACAATGGTCGCCGGATAACAAGGAGATCTAAAGTACAAAGTATTGACTGTGGCCAATGGAGGGGATGCAATATGGAAGGGATGAACAATGGTGTGGATCTCCTTGGGGTGTGTTGTGATGCAATCTGAGAATGGCGGCCTTCTGCCTGGTGGTTGAGACCTCAAATTATATAGGCGTCTTCCCAAAAGTTGTAGGGTTTGACGAGAACAGAGCCGCTGCCACATAGTACGGGCGGATGGTACGAGCGGGCCCTTCCCATACTAGTGGTCGTTACAGCTGAAGACGCCTAGAATTGACTCCACAGTTACTTGGTTGTGTGGACTTCCTCAAAAACCTTCATTGTGACTCCAGATTTCGCATTAAAAAGGGTGATTTCCTGCACAACACAATTCAAAGCAATGGTTTGCATATCTTCGCAATTATTAGTCATTTGTTGCAAGGATTGAGAGTTTCTTGTCAATTGCTAGAATAAAAACAATGTTTAAACGCGGTGGAAGATGGCTATTTTTGTAGCCATCAACCTCCCCAAAGCTCAAACCTTGATCACCCTCGAGCAAGAAGAAACAAAAGAACTATAAGGAATTCAGTGTTTAAACTTGAAACAGCGAGAATAAGAATTCATTTATGGTTGGTATTCATATGCGTTCAGCACTTCATCCATTTGAAAGGCTTATCAAAGTTAGAGAGATGACAAGAATACTATACAAGCTTCGGTAAGTCAACACAATCAAAGTAAAGTTTAATATAAGCATGAATAACTAGAAGTGTAACAATCAATCCAATTCTTCAAGTTAACTCTCAGCTTGCCAAGGAACACTAGGATGTTTTAATAGCATAATTGAGTAAGAGAGTTCATGTCCTAAGTAGCATAACAGTGAAGTGTCTTATTGACTCCCACATCAGTAAATCAAGGCTATCAAAACACTTATAATCCAATCGTTGTCTTTAAAGAAAATTCATAAAGTAGTAACAAGACCATGCTAAGGATTTGTTTTGTGGATCTTCATACATATCTTTTTCTCCTTTTTTCTTCCTCTTTCAAGGATCATTGGCTATTTCTTTTACAAGTGCTTGCACAAACTTTGAGAGTACCAATACTTTTGCCCATATATTAACACGTATGCCACTCATGTCATCAACTCATAGCCAAAATCCGGGGTTATACCATAGATCGTTCAAAAGCTAGCAGAGTTGTTGGCATCCCAAAGGTGTGCATGAGAAACATATTACTTTTTCTCTCTTCTCTCTTTTATTAGTACCACGGTTTGATCCACAAGGTTAGCTTTGGCACGCATCACAATTACCACTAGACTTCATTTCAATCAAACAACTCCTTTCGAGAGTGCCATCAAGTCTATCAAAACATATATGGGGTTAATAATCTTCAAGGGTATACTCTCAAGACAATCATTCATCAAACAAGTCATAAATTTCAGACTTTTCTTGTTGTACTTGTTTGGCAATATTAATTCCAAGGCAAGACTCGGTTAGCTAAAATAACTAGAGCAAAATCTTCCACAAATAATTATCATACCAATAAAAAGCTTTACTCTAACTATTTTGAATTACTCCCACTAGCATGGCATCTTAGAAAACCAACCAACTAAAATAAACAACTCAAACTAAAAAAGTGGGAGACATAGGACATACCTCTCATGAGTGACTTCATAACTCTCTTCCTTATAGGGATGTGTTCCTTAAAAACTCAAGGACGATCAATCCCATAATATTAAAGCAAAGAGGAAAAGTGCGAATCCACGTACACAAAAAAAGTAAAAACGGAAAAATCTTTTTGTATTTTTGAGGATAGGGATTAAAGAATAGAAAAGAATTTGCAACCAAGCAAGGAACTAAGAAAAGAAAAATAAAAGAAAAACAAAAGCAAACTAAAAGAAAAACGAAAGCAAAGGAAAAACAAAGCAACTGAAAAAGCAAAAGGAAAGTGTTGGAACAAACCAACACGGGTGTTTCAAAGCTCTCAAGGAGCTGGAGTACAACCTCATTATTACACAAATAAAATTTGCCGGGGGAACACATCCCCAAGCTTAGGCTTTTGCAAGCCCTTTTGTTGCTCACTGTGGTGGTGGATAATCTCCCATGTTCCATTGGCTACTCCAATCATGGAACTGGGTGGCGTGGTTCGCAGAATTATCTCAAAGGTTGATAGAGAGGTTGTTCATGTTTTGGATATTTCCTTCGAGCACATAGATATCTTCATAGGTGGTGTAGTAGTTTGGCAGCTTCTCATCTTGTTCGGGTCCTCCTTGTTCTACTTCTTCATCTTCTCCTCCTCCCATGTGTATTTCTTGTTTGGGTAGATTAGCTTCAACCTACACGTCAAAACGGAAACATCCATCCTCAATATAGAATAGGCCATTAAGCAAAGGAGCTAGGATCAAGTGTTCCACTCCAGGTATATCAAGGAAGTATCTACCATTAGTTCTAGAAATCATACCACCTGCTCTTAGAGTAGAAAAACCAAGACAATGACTTCCTATCAATGGTTGGATGTTACCTAGGTTTACATGAAGTGCGCGTGCAAGAACGGTTAAAACTCCTCCTCCGCATATGTGTCCTCGAGATAGCAGAGCTTGATGCTTAAGGTAAAATACAAGAAGGGCACCCATATTTAGCGTTAAGTTACAATTAATAATAGTAGCTTTTGCGAGGACCATCATATCTTCCTCATTGACTCTAGTAAACTCACCATGTGCCTGCAAGGTGTTAGCAATGACATAAAACAAATAGCGTATAGAAGGATGATCAATTTGGTTTCCCTTGTGTGTGTTTCCACGAATTCTCAATAAATTAAAGTACTCCCATGGTGCAGGATTAAAAACAAAGGAGGTGGAGCGTATATTGGTGGTGGTGTTGGCAAACCCAAAACATTGAGCCCATTGGTCGAGCATCAAGGAGTACTCACAGTTCACAAGACGGAAGTTGATGCGATCAACTCCAGGAAATTGCTGCTCGGAACAATAGTGAGAGAACACCATATGCATCAAGGTGTTGAGGAACTCAAGCATCGAGCGGCGATACGTGGTGACATCCTGGAAGACAAAGTCATACAAACCAATATTGTTGCAAAGTAAATCAAAATTAGCACAAATGCCAAGTTGGTTCAGGATATAGGGACATGCCCACTTGGTGGACTTGATTTTTCGGAGCTTGAGACAATCAAAATAGTTCAGCTAATACTCCTCGATGAACTCGATACCAAGTGACTCGGGGGGTCAAAATATCAATGGGTGGTGCAGAAGGGTCCACATCCATCACACGCGTATGGCTCCTCGTGTTCATCTAAAACAAATTAAATAAAAATTCCTAATTAAAAATTTAGTCCAATAGAAACATACCATAAGCGATCCTCTACACTTGTTAGAAAATAAACTCCTCTAAAACAATTCTAAGGATGCTCAATATAAAGATTATCTCAAGAACAAGACCTAAGTCTAGATTGATAATGTTGAAAGATTGAGGAGAGTTTTGTTATAAATAAGTTGGGGATGAGAGGAGTATCATACCTTAGATCGACTGGGAGCGAAGAATCGAAGAAAGATTGAGTAAATTTGAAGATCCAATGGAGGTGGTTTGGAGTTTGGAGGAAGAAGAAAGAGAAACTTTTGTGTTTGGAGATTTTAGGTTACCTCCTTGTGGCTGTTATGCTGGTCGCGTACGTGGTACGGGCTGGCGGTACGGCCGGAACCCACCCGTACTAGGTAACATACCTTGGGGGTGATGGACCGCTTCTGGCGATGCACTTGGTACTGGCACATGGTACGATCACGCGCGCCCTTCCTACTGGTCGTTACGCATTCAATACTTTTGCTTGAAATCTGATTTTTTTTCTCGAAGGTATGGTACGGGCACATTTGACCATACCAGTGGTCGTTACAAGCGTTGTTTCCTGCAACAAAAATCAGAGTTTCTATCTTACAATGCCTCGATGCGGTATGGGCGCACGATACGGGCCCTTCCGGCCATACCACTGGTCGTTATACGGTAAGTGAGCTAAAAAACTCAAAGAATTTGATCAGTAGCTTCGTGCATCTTTACACACCTTATCAAGGACAAACTAACAACCAATAGACTTCATAAAAATCAACAATACTTTTTAGGCCATGTGTTAGTAAAAATAAAACATCGAGAATTACCTTATTTCTTCTCCTCTCTCCAAAGGTCTTCTTGAACATTCATTAATAAAAACAAAAAACAAAACAAACAAAACTAACACAAGAGTAAAAACTTTTATTTCACATGGGTTGCCTCCCATGAAGCGCTTCTAGTTAAGGTCAATTAGATTGACCCAAATGGTGATCATTTAGCTTTAATGGGTGGAACACCCACTCCAAAGTAATTGGCTTTTAGAGTAATTATACCATTGTCATCATTAGGCTTGACCTTCTTATTCCTAGGGAAGTGGACTATAAAAGGATCTCTAGATGGTGTTCCTATTCTCACATTCCCTTCATGTAAATTGATTAATGATTTAATAGTTCTTAGGAAGGACCTACCTAGAATTATAGGTGCTATGGATATTTAGGCATGCCCACAATAACAAGATCAATAAGAGATGGATTACCTTTAATTTCAACAACTATATTTTCTTTTACCCCAACAACTTGTTTATAAGTTGAATCCGCTAGATGAAGTCTTAATTTAGTAGTTGCAAATGGCCCTAAGTTTAACTTGTCAAATAGGCTTTTGAAAATCGTTGGGACGCTTGCACCAAGATCACAAAGTTCAAATATCTCATCGACCCCAATCTTAATTTTAATAGTGGGATCAAATATATCATCTAGCTTAGCAGTAAGCTTATCATCTACTCCCTTATACGCCATCTCTAAATCTCGAACTTTAGATGTTACTTGTTGAATACAGGGCATCATTACCTTGTTCTATACCGGGATTCTTCGTGGTGATCATCTTTAGTAGATCTTCCACGGTATATTCAGTTGTTGGCGCGTTGCTATAATCTAGCTCTCTAGGCTTCTCTTCATTTGTTACCACCCTCATCATATTTAGGTCTTCTACCAGATTTGGCTAGGGCTTCCCAGCAAACTTTGCTAGTATGAGAGCTTGGCTCTCGTCTACCTTGCCAAATTGAGCCTCCATGGTCTTTGTCATTTCCCATAGAGCTTGCACATCATTTCTAATTGCAACGTCCTGGTTAGATAATTTTGCTATACTACTTTCATGGTTCTCCGTAATTTTAATAAGCATATTATTTTTCTTGGTTTGAGCTTGCATAAAAGTTCTAACAGTTTTCTCAAACGTGAGATTGCCATGATTTTCTCCATTATTGTTTTAATAATGTTTTTGAACACCAGAATAACTTGGGTATCTTACTTACCCTTTACTATGTTGAATAACTCGTCTACCTTAGATGTAAGATCTTCATCACTAGTAGGAAAAGGCTTTTCCATAGGGGTCATACCCGTGGCGCATATTCAAAGGGTGCCCCATGGAAAGTTATCTGTGGCGCACACTGGAATGATGCACCACTGACATGCACATACCCATGGCGCATGGCCGACACGATGCACCACGCATATGTGGTCCCCAATGCTGGTGGCCACCCCCATCCATGGGTGGCATATCTGTGGCGCACGAAATCGGTGTGCGCCACGGATAACTACCACATCAGTGGTGCATGTTATTTCGGTGTGCCACGGCTATAGGTGGGACCAGGCCTCTGAAAAAGGTGGCAGGTTATCCGTGGCGCACACCTTTTTGGTACACCAGTAGCAAGTTTATCTGTGGTGCACGATGGTTTGGTGCACCACGGGTATGTCGGGCCAGCCACCTAAAAGGTGGCACTTTCCCAACCTACCACCACTAGTGCAAGCACCACCATTTCTACCATAAATCTAGCTCGGGTTGCTCCTCCTCCCCACCCCATTTTCTCCAACAATTTCTCCATTTTAGGTTATCAAATCTCTTTGGGTTGGATGGATCTATAAAGGGACTCCTCTCCATCATGTAGATCCACTAAAGTAAGCACACACACCACCTTTTCTCTCCTCCTACAAATCTCTTGTCTCCATCAAGTATGGCTAACCACACGACACGCTCTCTCGCGCGGCCTCGCTCGTCTTCGTGTAACTTGTCTACTAAGTGAGTATATATATAGTTGGATGGATACATGTGATTGTTTTGTGTGTGGACGATGTTGGCAATACGTATGTGAGGGTTTTTCGTCGTTGTTCAAGAGATGTTTGCATGGATATATGCTTGTGTTCTTTTGTAGCTTTGTGTTGTGCATGTGCGGTGTGTGGTGCATGAATGTTTGACAAAATGTTGATTCATTTCTATTTTGGCAAATTTTTGCACTACCCATATGTCCTATTTATAGGGAAGGTCATGCCGAATTTTTGCATGGTGTGGTTCTAAATATTCTATTTTGCTCCATACTGCGCAGGAACCATGGTGCACCAAATGAGCAAAGCTATGGTGGCTAGATTCAAGGCACGCGCGACAGCCGCCATGATTCAGAACAACATGGCCGAGATAAGATGTCCTTGTAAGAGATGCAAACTTGGGACCCTAATCAAACATAATTTTGGGACATTGGAGAAGCACTTGCTCATGGGTGGTTTCATGCCCGACTACATTGACGAGGACATAAACAACGAGGCACCGACAGGAAATGATCCTCATGAAGATGTCGGACATGATTATGATGAAGGAAATGGTACTCATTAAGACTTCCTGAGGGGAACATATTGCCAAGAGGTATCAACGAGGCCAAGAAAGTCGTGTGCCCTCTCGATCTACCGCATGTCAAATACCACGCCTGCATCAATGACTGTGCACTTTATCGGGGCGAGTACAAGGATAGAATGACATGTCTAGTGTGCGGCCATGCACGATACAATAGAGGGAACAAGAAAGTTAGGCAGGGTATGGGCACCGATGGACTCAATCCCTTTGGCAACCATAGTAGCACGCATGGCACCTGGCCCGTGTTTGTATGGCTGTACAACCTCCCCTAGCTATGCACGAAGCAAAGGTACGTACACATGGGTATTCTTATTTAGGGTCCAAAATAACCGGGTATCGACATGCATCTGTATCTTTGGTTGTTGAAAGAGGACTTAGCCACACCGTGGGAGAAGCCAACCCATATGTGGGATGCCTACATAGCAGAATATTTCCCCCTGAGAGCCACTTTGCTCACGATGGTGCAGGACTATCCAGGTCTGGCATATGTATCATGCCAAGTGAACCACGGACATGGTGCATGTGTCAGGGCATGGATAAAACCCCACATATGCAGCTACCGAAGGATGTCGGGTCTTTGAAAACCATGTTCCCAGGGATTCGAAAGTGGCTTACTGTGGATCACCGTGGAGAAAACGCAGAGGAGCAGTGAGGATATCAACAATTGCTGGAAAAATGGAAAGAGTGCCATGTGCTGGGAAAGAAGCGTCCGAGGACAAAGTTGCTGCTGGGTGTTTGGAAAGCGAGGTCTGTTTTCTGGGACCTGCCGTACTGGAAATACCTCCACACACCACATACCCTTGACCTCATGCACATCACGAAGAACGTGTGCGACAGTCTGATTAGCACTATTGTCAACATGTCAGAGAGGACCAAAGACGGGCTGAAGGCAAGAAATGACCTGATCAAGCTAGGCATCAAAGAAGAACTTCATGGAGGACGCCCTGATGATGATGACGATGAGGATGATGCTCAGACGCAAAAGACAAAAGGTCATCAATGCAAAAGGGCTAATAGGAACGAGTAATACTGCCCCTTCTTGATTCACTATGATTGGGGAGGAGCTCTAGCAGTTTTTCAACGTCCTCGTCAGAACCAAACTTCCTATCGGTTACAGAGGGAAGATATCCTGATATCTAGAAGAAACGAAGAAGTGGTTCTCCGGGATGATATCTCACGACTGCCACGTGCTGATGATGCAGATACTTCCAATTGCAATCCGAGGGATAATGAACAAGCACGTACGTGAGACGCTGTTTGGCCTCTACAACTTTTTCGACGTCATCACTAGGAAGTCGATCAATGTTAAGCAGCTCTACAGGCTACAAGAAGAATTCATCGTGATACTATGCGAGATCAAGATTTACTCCACCCCCTCCCCCCCGCGTTCCACGACATCATGGTGCATCTGCTGGTCCACCTCGTGGATGATATCATCCACCTCGGCCCGCTATTCCTGCACAACATGATGCCGTTTGAAAGGCTAAACGGCGTTCTCAAAGGATTCGATCACAACAGGAACCGCACGAATGGAAGCATAGCCAAGGGCTTCCGGACGTATGAGTCCATATCGTTCTGCTAGAATTATCTACGAAATGAGGATGACAATGGCCCGGTTGCTCTACCAAATAGGAAGCACCTCTGGAGGCTCGATGGATTTGGTCACCACGAGGGCCCCACCCCAATGCATATCGTATTCACTAGTTGACATGCATACTTTGACATGACACACCGAGTCACGCTACAACAGAAAGAGTTGGTAGAATCATGGGTGCTAGACCACAAAAGCTTAATTGAGCAGATGTTCAGGGACACGGGCCAACGACGGACAAAGGGAGATGTGACTAGAGAGCACAACTCTAGCTTCACGCGTTGGTTCAAGAAAGAGCTACTCCAGCTTCATCATGGTAAGATGCCTTCTACATATGAGGAAAAACTCATGTTCGTCTTGTCACAGGGCCCTGCGATGAACGTGAGGACCTATATGGCGTACGACATCAACAGTTACACATTCTACACCGAGGAAAAGGACAAGATTAGTGAATATCAGAACTCAAGAGTCACGATGTTATCCTACGCGGACGAGGAATCCACTGTCAAGGAGAGATTCTTCGGTAGGATCGAGGAGATTTGGGAACTCGACTACTATGGAGACAAGATGTTGATGATCTGGGTCAGATGGGCCAAGAGCGTCGAAAAAGAAGTCCGGTATTTCACCATGATGGTTATACCTGAAGCCAAATCACCGAAGGCATCTGGCATGAATGTCCAGGCAAAAAATGAGCCATGGATACTGGCTTGCCTTGTGGATCAATGCTTCTACATTACCGACCCTGTAAAGCCTAGCCGTGTTGTTGTCGGGAGAGGAAAAAGGAGAATCATCGGAATGGAGGGGGTGGCCAGCGAGCAAGACTTCAACAAGTACGGGGATCCGAAGATAGAAGAGGAATTCGACAAGTACTTAAACAGGCCTAGTGTTGCATCCGGAAGAATGAAGTGAAGGAGTTATGCCCTAGAGGCAAATAATAAAGTGTATTATTTGATATACCTCCTGTATGTTCATAATACATTTCACGCTTAAGGGTGGGGACGCTTAGGGTAGATGAGGTATCGTATAAGAAATAGAGAGAGAGAAACCGGAATAGTTTCGGTAACATCCGATGGAGATCAGAAGGGGTCCGGAAGATGTTCCAGAGTGAAGGAATAATATAATATGTGTATTTGAATGTTAATTGGAGAATTAATATTAAATATATATTTTATTTTATTTGTGAAGGCACTATATTGCTAATGGGCCTCACCCAAAGGGAGGCCCAAGTGGGCAAGGCGCCTAGGGGGTGGGGGCCAGCTGGCCTAGGGCTAGTGGGCCGCCCCAATGGGGCCTACCTAGGGCCGGCGGCAGCCCCATGGTGGCCGGCGGGTGTGGGCATTAGTCCCACACCGCCTGGCCCCTGGGTGGTGCCCCCTCCTACTATATAAAGGGGTCCCCCTTCCCCTTGGAGTACACCCATTCCTCTCATTCTCTCTCTCTTCTGCTGAGGACTTCCCCGTAATATTGGGGAGGACCTCGTGGTTGAGTTCTCCACCTTCACACTACCGTCATGTGATTGGCGATCCGACATCTACTTCTTCCGCTGCTCGGCTGGATCGGAGCCCGGTTGACGTCCACTACACCGGACATGTGACGAACTTTGGAGGCATCACACTTGGGGTGCTACTCGTCTTCATCAATATACGCCTTCCTGCGTAAGGCGTGCCTATCTCTGCAAAGTTATGGATACTGTATTCCTTCTCTGTTACTTATGTCTACATAGTATAGATCCTGGTATTAGTGTTCGAGTAGATAGAATTTTTTTGTTTTCTGCTACGGAACCCTTCAGTGGTATCAGAGTGAGTCTATGGGTAGACATGTCGTACGGATAGAACACATAGAAATATGTGGGAATTGATTCTCTAGTTGCTACCCTCTTTAGTGTTATTGTTCATATCGCGGCACTGTTTGATGAAGCAGCCCCCAACCGACCTCACATGGTGATTCACGAGACTGGTCCACGAATCAAAGTGGCTTAGGGGGGTGTCTGTCTCTCTACAGTAGTTGATATGGCATTGACACTGGAGGGCCCTGAAAAGGGAAGAAGAACGGCGATCATTGAATCCATGTTGTGGCTCGACGTTCGTAGGTGGGAAGGGGTTCTACTGCGAAAGCCCTAAAGCCGTGTAAAACATGCAATAGTCAATATAGAAGTGTCTATCTTCGTTATTGCATAGGGGCAAGTATTATAAAATGGCAATGACAAGTTTGTGAAACTCTCACTGAAGCTATTGATGATGATCATAAAGCTATAACCATGTCATAACACTTTACTTTAGAAGTATTACTTATTGTGCTAGTATACTTACTAGACGGTAGCATAATAAGACAATCCCTCATAGTATTCCAGTTATCGTATTCCCCTTGTGTGTGCACCACCAAGAAAGTTCTTCGGTATGAGGCTGGCCGTGATGATCGGGGGTTAGACATATCTATGTTCACATACAGTGGGTGCAAGCCATGTTGCACTGCGAATACACATGAGTTAGGACTGGCGAGCCTAGCACGCTAGAGAAGCGTGGCCTCGGAATACAAGAGACCGAAAGGTCGAGCATGAATCACATGGTTGATGTGATCGACATTAGAGAATGTCCACCTTTGATACTACACTGATGTCCGTGATGATCGGGGGAGGTGCAGGGGATGGGGATCATGTGATCACTAAACAAGTAGAGGGATGTTCATTTAAGTGGGAGTTCCTTTATTAAAATTCGAACTCATTATTATGAACATAGTCTAAATACTTTGCAAATTCCTTTGTAGATGTCTCACCCACCCACCTTCAACCTTAGCACTTTCCTCGAGAAGGACAAGCTGAAAACTATTGGAACCAACTTCACCGCATGGTTCCGCAATCTTAGGATCCTCCTAGTCCCCTACAAGTTGACTTATGTCATCGAGGCTGAGCTTCCGGCTAAGCCTGCAGATTCCGCCTCTCAGGATGAAAAGAATGTCTGGCAGTCCAAGGCGGACGATTTCTCCCTCATCCAGAGTGGAATGCTCTATGCCATGGAGCCAGAGCTTCAAAAGCGTTTTGAGAAGATGAATGCTTTTGAGATCATAAGCCGTCTTTGCTCCACAGGCTCGTGCAGAGAGGTATGATGCTTCCGAGCTCTTCTTCTCTGCTAAAATGGAAGAGCACAACAGTATAAGTGAGCACGTGGTCAAAATGTTTCGCTACGTTAAGCGTCTAAACGCCCTGGATTGCAAAATCCCGGAGGATCTCGCCATAGATAGGGTGCTGCACTCGCTGCCCCCTAGCTATAAGAGTTTTGTGATGAACTACAACATGCAAGGGATGACCAAGACCCTTGCTGAGGTGTTCGCCATGCTCAAAACTGCTGAGGTTGAAATCAAGAAGGAGCACACGGTGTTGATGGTCAACAAGACTGCCAACTTTAAGAAACAAGGGCAAAAGGGAAAAGGCAAGGGTAAGAAGTCTAAGAGGGATGGCAGGTTCGCTCCTAGCACCTCAAAGACTACGAAGCCTGGCCCTAAGCCCGGCACTTCGTGCTTCTACTGCCAAGGGGATGGGCACTGGAAACGCAACTGCCCTAAGTACCTTGAAGACAAGCGAGCTGGCAAGATAGCCATCCCGGACAAAGGTATATATGATATACATGTTATTGATGTATTCCTTACAAGCGCCAGGAGTAACACCTGGGTATTTGATACCGGATCTATTGCTCACATTTGTAACTCTCAGGAGGATCTGCAGAGTAGGAGGCACCTAAGGAAGGACGAGGTTATGATGCACATCGGCAATGGTTCGAGAGTCGAAGTGATGGCCGTTGGCACCCTGCATCTCCGTCTACTGTCAGGATTATTGTTGGTTTTGAATAAATGCTATTATGTACCCGCACTGAGTATGAATATTGTGAGTGGGTCTTGCTTGTTGCAAGACCATTATTCGTTTAAATCAGGAACAAATGGTTGTTCAATTTATATGAATGATATTTTCTATGTTCATACTCCTGTATGTGATGGTTTATTCCTACTTGATCTTGATTGTGATACACACATCCACAGTGTTGATGCTAAACGTTGTAAGCACAGTGACAATAATTCCATGTACATATGGCATTGCCGTCTTGGTCATATTGGCATAAAGCGCATGAAGAAGCTTCATTCAGAAGGGCTTCTTGGATCATTGGATTTCGAATCCCTTGATACATGTGAGCCATGCCTCATGGGCAAGATGACCAGGACACCATTCTCCGGCATAGTGGAGAGAGTTGTAGACCTAGTTGGGATCATACATACAGATGTATGTGGACCAATGAGTGTCTCAACACGCAATGGTTATCGTTACTTTGTTACCTTTACTGACGACTTGAGCAGATATGGATATATCTACTTGATGAAACATAAGTCTGAAACCTTTGAAAAGTTCAAGGAATTTCAGAAAGAGGTAGAGAATCAACTTAACAAGAAAATCAAGCACCTTCGATCGGATCGGGGAGGCGAGTATTTGAGTTATGAGTTTAACATGCACTTGAAGGACTGTGGGATCATCCTGCAGCTTACGCCAGCCGGAACACCACAGCGTAATGGTGTGTCGGAATGCCGTAACCGGACCCTATTGGATAGTGTACGGTCCATGATGTCTTTAACTGATTTGTCTATGTCTTTTTGGGGATATGCGTTAGAAACCGCCGCTTTTATTTTGAACCGAGCACCATCCAAATCCGTGGAGACAACACCATATGAGATATGGTATGGGCAGAAGCCATTGTTATCATTTCTGAAAGTTTGGGGTTGTGAGGCTTACGTTAAGAAACTGCAGCCTGACAAACTCGAACCCAAATCGGGAAAATGTATCTTTGTAGGATACCCGAGGGAAACCATTGGGTATACCTTCTACAATCAAGCCGAAGGCGAAACACTTGTCGCAAAAACCGGCACCTTTCTCGAGAAAGAGTTTCTTGCAAAAGGGGTAAGTGGAAGGAAAATTGAGTTAGATGAAATTGTTGATCCTTCTCTCTGTATTCCAAGTAGCGCAACGGAAGCTGTTTCGAAACCGCTCTCCAACATGGAGGAAGAGTCCATTGATGCTGATCAAAACAATGACATCAAGACTCCTGAGGTTCGCAGGTCTACAAGGGTTCGTGCCACTCCAGATTGGTACAGTAGCCTTGTAATGTCTATCATATTAGATGATCAGGATGAACCTGCAAACTACAAAGAAGCTATGGGTAGTGCTGACTCCGAGAAATGGCTAGAAGCCATGAAATCCAAAATAGGATCCATGCATGAAAACCAAGTTTGGACCTTGGTGGATCTTCCAGAGGGTCGCAAGGCCGTGGAAAATAAATGGATCTTTAAGAAAAAGACAGATGCGAATGGTAATGTAACCATTCACAAAGCTCGACTTGTCGCAAAGGGTTTTCGACAAATCCAAGGAGTTGACTACAACGAGACTTAATCTCCCATAGTGATGCTTAAGGCTGTCAGGATTTTAATAGCAATTGCTGCACATTTCGACTATGAAATTTGGCAGATGGATGTCAAGACCGCGTTCCTCAATGGTCACATTGATGAAGAGTTGTATATGATGCAACCAGAAGGTTTTGTTGATCCTAAGGATGTTGGAAAGTATGCAAGCTCCAACGGTCCATTTATGGGTTGAAGCAAGCATCTCGGAGCTGGAAGCAACGTTTTGATCAAGTGATCAAGAGTTTTGGATTTGTCCAAAACCAACAAGAGTTCTGTGTTTACAAGAAAGTGAGTGGGAGCTCGGTAGTTTTCTTAGTAGTATATGTGGATGACATATTACTCATGGGAAATGATGTGGATCTTATGAATAGCGTGAAAGCGTATCTGAGCAACCAATTTTCCATGAAGGATCTAGGTGAAGCTGCATACATATTAGGAATCAAGATCTATAGAGATAGATCAAGGCACCTAATAGCATTAAGTCAGAGTACTTACATAGATAAGATTTTGAAGAGGTTCAAAATGGAAAACACCAAGAGGGGTTTTACACCTATGATGAAGAATTGCAACTTGAGTGTGACTCAATGTCCTGTAACGGACAATGATAGAGAGAAGATGTCTGACGTCCCCTATGCTTCTGCAATATGATCTATCATGTATGAAATGCTTAGTACCCGACCTGATGTGGTATTGACTCTTAGTTTGACGAGCCGATATCAGAGTAATCCAGGACCGGATCACTGGACAGCTGTGAAAAATATCCTAAAGTATCTGAGAAGAACAAGGGATATGTTCCTAATATATGGAGGAAATGATGAAGCTCTGAACGTAACAGGTTACGTAGATGCAAGCTGGAACTCAGATCGTGATGACTCTAAGTCTCAAACAGGATTTGTTTTCTTGGTGAATGGTGGGGCGGTAAGCTGGAAAAGCAAGAAGCAGCCGGTGGTGGCGCAATCTTCAATGGAGTCTGAATACATTGCTGCAGCAGATGCAACAAATGAAGCTGTTTGGCTAAGGAATTTCATCATCGAACTAGGAGTTTTTCCCAATGCATAAGACCCCGTGACAATCTATTGTGATAACATGGGAGCTATTGCAAATGCAAGGGAACCAAGAACTCATTCCACAACCAAACATATCAAGCTTAGTTCACGTCATCAGGCAGATTATTGACGAAGGTGAAGTCAAGATTTGCAAAGTAGATATGAAACTGAATATAGCAGATCCTTTGACTAAAGCTCTCCAACATGACAAGCACGAACAACACCGAGATTCCATTGGTGTTAGGTTCCTGCCTATTGTAAACTAGTTTTGTATACTCTAGTGCAAGTGGGAGACTGAAGGAGTTATGCCCTAGAGGCAAATAATAAAGTGTATTATTTGATATACCTCCTGTATGTTCATAATACGTTTCATACTATGCTATAAGCGTATTGTCTGAAACGTTAATACACGTGTGGTATGTAAACAAACCGTGTCTCTAGTTACCTCTAGCAAACTAGTTCATTGGTCATGAGGATGGTCTGTGTTTCAAGACCATGGGCATTTATGGCAACTGACAATGAGGTCATGTTATTAGATGAATAATATGATAGACAAACATCCGACCGTTATATCATAATGAGATCTAGTTACAAAGTTCACCATTGATGATAAAACACAGAGAACCTCGCAACCTGATCCTTTGACTGTGAGGTAATGCAAATCACCATTCTGGAAGAAGCTTAGATGGTTATCAAGAATCATCTCGTAACAGGGTGATCAAAAAGGTGCCACTCAGGTTTTCCGAAGGAATGCATAGAGGAGTACATATCAAGACCAGGATTTTTCTAGTCCATGTAACGGATAGATACATGTGGCCATCTCGGTGACATTGCATTAATGAAGCTTGCAAGCATGTGACTAGGTCACGGAATGCAACGACATGAGAATGATAAAACAAGTTCATCGGTAACGAGATCGAACTAAGGTATAGAGATACCAAAGATCAAGTCTCAGATGAATTAGGTATCGTATGACAAAGGGAATGGGGAACGACTATCTCACGGTTCGAGCGATTGTATTCGTGAAACACACGGGGGTCACATGGCCATCCAGGTCCCTCTATTAATCATTGATATGAGAGTGTTCTCTATCATGTCCGGAGTGTTTCTGAACCAAAGGATGTCACGCTTAAGGGTGGGGACGCTTAGGGTAGATGAGGTATCGTATGAGAAATAGAGAGAGAAACCGGAATAGTTTCGGCAACATCCGATGGAGATCGGAAGGGGTCCGAAAGATGTTCCGGAGTGAAGGAATAATATAATATGTGTATTTGAATGTTAATTGGAGAATTAATATTAAATATATATTTTATTTTATTTGTGAAGGCACTATATTGCTAATGGGCCTCACCCGAAGGGAGGCCCAAGTGGGCAAGGCGCCTAGGGGGTGGGGGCCAGCCGGCCTAGGGCCAATGGGCCGCCCTAGTGGGGCCCACCTAGGGCTGGTGGCTGCCCCATGGTGGCCGGCGGGTGTGGGTATTAGTCCCACACCGCCTGGCCCCTGGGTGGTGCGCCCCTCCTACTATATAAAGGGTTCCCCCTTCCCCTTGGAGTACACCCATTCCTCTCATTCTCTCTCTCTCTTCTGCTGAGGACTTCCCCGTAATATTGGGGAGGACCTCGTGGTTGAGTTCTCCACCTTCACACTACCGTCGTGTGATCGGTGATCTGGCATCTACTTCTTCCACTGCTCGGCTGGATCGGAGCCCGGTTGACGTCCACTACACCGGACGTGTGACGAACTTCGGAGGCATCACACTTGGGGTGCTGCTCGTCTTCATCAATATATGCCTTCCTGCGTAAGGCGTGCCTATCTCTACAAAGGTATGGATACTGTATTCCTTCTCCGTTACTTATGTCTACATAGTATAGATCATGGTATTAGTGTTCGAGTAGATAGAAATTTTTTGTTTTCTGCTATGGAACCCTTCATGAAGACCATCCTACCCGCTAAAGGATCACCATACACGATAAGAAATCCCCATATTCCCACGCTAAATTATTCAACCGCAATGAAGAAGGGCAAGAAGATCGTCGTGACGAGACGACGCTAGCTCGTTCAGAATTGACATCACAAGAAGTGACTTTTTTGTGTGTGATGTGTGTGAGCGTGCATCATGTCGACAAAACTTTACATGATACATATGGTTTTTTGGAACAATTTGTTTGTCTACTGGCAATTGTATATGATTCGTGGGTTTTTGGAATAATTTGTTTATCTACTGACAATTGTATACATGTGTTTTTGCTTTTATATTTGTAAATGTTGAATTGTTCATATTTTAAAAATACTAGACAATTATTTTCTAAATGAGTAAATATTACTAGGCTAAACAGTAATTCCAACTTTGTTCAATATATTTTTAAATTAAAAAAAGTTGGGGTGCCACGATTCAAACCTAGCACCTGTAGGTTGCGCCACGGAGTTTCCACACTTAGCTGAAATAAAGCGCCCCAGCCTGGCCCCTTTCCCCTTGCTCTATTCGTTCCCTTCCTCCTCTCATTCCTCGATCCCCACTGCCACCGTACACCCCTTCATCCTCTCGTTCCTTGATCCCCACGCGCCCCACCACCAGAGAGAAGACGATCGGCGCCACCGAAGAGAAGACGACACCCCTGTCGCTGCCACCACCAGCCGTCATCCACCACCGGAGAAGACAAGGCCCACCTGCCACCGCCACCACCTGCCTCCGTCCACCACCTGCCAGGTTTGAGCCTCTCCCTCCCCTCCCTTCCTATTGAGGGTCAACCTCAAGGGTGGCCCGATCTTTCACGAATCCCTTTCAAATCGAGGGGGAAGTGCGGGGGAAAGAGAGGAGGGATGAACACGACGAACACACACACACTAAGAACATGATTAACACACTCACGCAAAACCATGATACACACCAATAGCTCATGCCGGTGGTGACCGGTCTCGCGCAATCCCTAGGATCACCGTCGGTAGAGGACTCTCTCGAACCGGCACGACGAGTAGGGAGACACGGTGAGATCTTGACTTCTAGGCAAAGGGACTCTGATGCCTAGGCCTTGTACAACGAGGGAGGCACGATGCAAATTCCAATGAGGTTTGTGATATTTGGGTGCTCCTCAATCAAGGAGCATGAGGCAAGAATTAGATAGATCCACAAGGGTGTCCACTAATTCCAAATATCATGTCTACGGTTTACAATAGAGGTGGGGGGCTATATATATAGGCTAGCTACTAGTTCAAGGGTAGTTTAGGAAATAAAGGGTAAAGTCTGGACTGATTTGGGGTTACATGGGCTGAAGGCACAAAAGGCTATCACATGCCTGGGTGCTTACACCGGAGACTCCGGTGCCTGGGGGCTGGAGACTCTGGGGTGGCCGTGTTGGAGATATGCCCAAGAGGCAATAATAAAAGTGGTTATTATTATATCTTTGTGTTTATGATGAATGTTTGCATCCCATGCTATAATTGTATTATAAGGAAACACTAATACATGTGTGTTTTGTAAACATAAAAGAGTCCCTAGTAAGCCTCTTGTTGAACTAGCTTGTTGATTAATTGATGATCATGGTTTCCTGATCATGGACATTGGATGTCATTAATAACAAGGTTATATCATTAGGGGAATGATGTGATGGACACACACCCATAGTAAGCGTAGCATAAGATCAAGTCATTGAGTTCGTATTGCTACAAGCTCTCAAATGCATAGTAACCTAATCCTTTGACCATGAGGTTATGTTAATCACCATCACCGGATGGGTACTTTGATGACATCAAACACCGCTTCGTAACTGGGTGGTTATAAAGGTGTCATTGGGTATTCTGAAAGTATGTGTTGAAGCGCATGAACCAAGATTGGGATTTGTCCATCCATATGACAGATAGATATGCTCTGGGCCCTCTCGGTGGAATGTCATCTAGTTAGCTTGCAAGCATGTGACTAGGTCACAAGGGATGACATAACATGGAACGAGTAAAGAGTACTTATCGATGTGAGGTAGAACTAGGTATGGAGATACCGACGATCAAACCTCGGATAAGTAGAGTATCGCGTGACAAAGGGAATTGGTGTCGTATGTTAATGGTTCTATCGATCACGAAGTCATCATTGAGTATGTGGGAGCCGTTATGGATCTCTAGATCCTGCTGATGGTTATTGATCGGAGAGGTGTCTCCATCATGTCTGCATATTCACGAACCGTAGGGTGACACACTTAAGGTTCAAAGTTGTTTTAAGTAGATATTGAATGTGCGTTGGAGACCGAATGTTGTTCGGAGTCTCGGATTGGATCCGGGACATCACGAGGAGATCCGGAATTGTCCGGGGAATAAGATTCATATAATGGGGATCATTTTCTAAGTTAGGAAATGTTAGGAGTGTTGTATGGGGATTCTAGAAGGTTTGGAATGTTAGGAAGGTTCTAGAAGATATTTTGGAGTTTACTTGAAAACCAAGATAGGATAAGGGAAAACTTAAAGGGTAAGTAAAGGAAACTTGGGGGGGAAGGACTCTGCCCCAAGCTCCTTGGTGCTTGACCCTAAGGGGTGGGCCTAGGGGTGGGAACCTAGGGCGCACCTCCTCTATATATAGAGGTGGGCGCCACCCCATGCCCTCCCCACCCCAAACCCTAGCCGCCTCTCTCCTCCTCCTTCCATCTGCTCTGGCTTAGGCGAAGCCCTGCAAAATTCTCTACTCCACCACCACCACGCTGTCGTGCTGTTGGGATTCCGTGGAGAGATCTACTACCTCTGCTGCTCGTTGGAACGGGGAGAGGAAGGTCTGCTTTGACTCCGCACGTGTGACCATTGCAGGAAGCTGCCATTCAGCGCCCGGAAGGATCATCTACTCGATCTTGAGATCGGCAAGTGATCGACTACATCAACCACGAGATCCGATCTCGAACAAGGCTTTCGAAACTACAAGGGTTAGTACAGATCTATCTCGTTGCACATGTCTAATAGAGTAGATCTTGGCTTTTATCTAGATTAGATCTGCGTTTTGTTTGTTCTTGCGGTAGGAATTTTTTGTTTTCCATGCTACGAACCCATCAGTGGTATCAGAGCCTTGTCTATGCGTAGATCTGTTGCACGAGTAGAACACAATGTTTTTGTGGGCATTGGTGCTCATGCCGTCTTTTGCTTTGTGTACTTTGCATCTTGCGGTATGGTGGGATGAAGCGGCTCGGGCTAACCTTACATGTCATCGCACATGAGACTTTCTCCACGTTTGACGTGTAACTTGCTTTGCACAAGTGGCTTTGCGGGTGTCTGTCTCTCCCACCATAGTATAGATCCAATCTACTCTTTGCACTCGATAGCACTTGTATCAACGTTGTGGTTCAGTTTCGTAGGTAAGATCCGTTCTTATTCGAAAGCCCCAAACCACGTAAAACATGCAAAGAAAATTAGAGGCGTCTAACTTGTTTTTGCAGGGGTTTTGTGATGTGATATGGCCATCATGTGATTGTGATTATATTTGATGTATGCAATGATCCTTGATGTAATATGGCAACCGGCAGGAGCCTAATGGTTGTCTTTAATTCTGTTAAGACCTGCGTGTCTATTCATCTTGTAATAGCTTTATTCCAAGTAGTTGTAATAGTTGCTAGTGATGATGGACAACCATGAAGCGGCGCCACTGACCTTGACGCAATGCTGGTGATGATGGAGATCATGTCCGTGCTTTGGAGATGGAGATCAAAGGCATAAGAAGAAAGGGCCATATCATATCACACTAATTATGAATTGCCTGTGATGTTAATCCTTTATGCATCTTGTATTGCTTAGATCGCGACGGTAGCATTATAAGATGATCCCTCTCACTAAATATCAAGTAATAAAGTGTTCGTCCTTAGTTGGCACCGTTGCTAAGACTCGTCGTTTCGAAGCATCTCGTGATGATCGGATGTGATAGATTCTACGTGTGCATACAACGGGTGCAAACCAGATTTGCACATGCGGAAACTAAGGTTAATCTTGAGCATGAGTCATATACCGAAAGGTAGATCATGAGTCATATAAATGATATGATGAACATGAAGATTGTTCGCCGATGAAACTACATCTTCTCTCGTGAAGATCGGACTTGGTGTAGTGGACTTGGTTCGTGTAATCACTAAGACAATGTGAGGGATGTTGTTTTGAGTGGGAGTTCACCTAGTTAATTTAAGAATTAAAATTGAACTCAATTTATCATAAACTTAGTCTAAACTACTTGCAAATTTGTTGTAGATTATGGCGAACCTCTCCATCAATTTCAATGCGTTCCTAGAGAAAGAAAAGCTTAAGAACAATGGAAGCAACTTCATGGACTGGCTCCGTGGACTGAAGATTGTCCTCAGGGCTGGTCAGTTGACCTATGTGCTCGAAGCACCGCTAGGTGACCCACCTGCAGAAGATGCCACCGATGACGTAAAGAATGTTTACGCCACTCGGAAAAATCATTACTCCACAGTTCAGTGTGCCATCCTGTACGGTTTAGAAAGCAGACTTGAGCGCTTTGAGCACCACGACCCATTCGAGATCATTAAGTAGCTCAAGCTCATTTTTGAGACTCACACGGCCGTGGAGAAGTATGAGGCCTCCGAAAAGTTCTTTAACTGTAAGATGGAAGAGGGTAGCTCCGTTAGCGAGCACGTGCTCACCATGTCTGGGCACGCAAACAAGCTCCAAGAGTTGGGGATAACGATTCCTAATGAGTTAGGGATTCACCGTGTCCTCCAATCACTGCCACCGAGTTATAAGAACTTTGTGATGAACTACAATATGCACTGCATGAACAAGACGTTGCCTGAACTATCGTCCATGCTGAAAACTGCTGAAGTGGAGATCAAGAAGGAGCACCGAGTGTTGATGGTCAATAAGACCACCAATTTCAAGAAACATGGCAAGCCTAAGAACAAGGGCAACTTCAAGAAGGACGGCAAGAAAGCTGCCGCACCTGCTAAGAAGCCCAAGGCTGGTCCTAAGCCTGAAACTGAATGCTTCTACTACAAGGGTGCTGGTCCTTTGGGCGTAATCGCCCCAAGTACAGCAGATCGAAGAACGGCAACATCAAGAATAAAGGTATATTCGATATACATGTTATTGATGTGTATCTTACTAGTAATCGTAGTAGTGCACAGGTATTTGATCTTTGGTTCGGTTGCTCATATTTGTAACTCGAAACAGGAGCTGTGGAATAAACGAAGACTGGCGAGAGACGAGGTGAAGATGCGCGTTGGAAATGGCTCCAAGGTTGATGTGATCGCCGTTGGCACGCTCCCTCTACATCTACCTTCGGGATTAGTTTTAAATTTGAATAATTGTTATTTGGTGCTTGCGTTAAGCATGAACATTATATCTGGATCTTGTTTATTGCGAGACGGTTACTCTTTTAAGTCCGAGGATAAAGGTTGTTCGATTTATATGAGTAATATCTTTTATGGTAATACACCTGAGATGAATGGTTTATTCTTACTGAATCTCGATAGTAGTGATACACATGTTCACAACATAGATGCTAAACGAACAAAATTGAATGATAATTCTACATACATGTGGCACTGTCGTCTTGGTCACATTGGAGTGAAGCGTATGAAGAAACTCCATTCTGATGGACTTCTTGAATCACTTGATTTTGAATCACTTGAAAGATGCGAAGCATGTCTAATGGGAAAAATAACTAAGACTCCATTCTCTAGAATAATGGAGCGAGCTACAGACTTATTGGAAATAATACATACCAATGTGTGCGGTCCAATGAGTGTAGCGTCGCGTGGTGGATATCGTTATGTTCTCACTTTCACGGATGATTTAAGTAGATATGGGTATGTCTACTTTATGAAACATAAGTCCGAAACTTTCGAGAAGTTTAAGGAATTTCAAAGTGAAGTGGAAAATCATCGTAACAAGAAGATTAAGTTTCTGCGTTCTTACCGCGGAGGTGAATATCTAAGTTATGAGTTTGGCATGCATTTAAAGAAATGTGGAATACTTTAGATTGACACGCCAGAACACCACAGCAGTAATGGTGTGTCCGAATGTCGTAAATGTCGAACTCTCTTAGATATGGTTCGGTCTATGATGTCTCTTACAGATTTACGCTATCATTTTGGGGCTATGCATTAGAGACACCGCATTCACTTTAAATAGGGCACCATCTAAATCCGTTGAAACGACACCGCATTTAATTGTGGTTTGGAAAGAAACCTAAGTTGTCGTTCCTTAAAGTTTGGGGTTGCGAAGCGTATGTAAAGAAGTTACAACCTGATAAGCTTGAACCCAAAGCGGAGAAATGCGTCTTCATAGGATACCCTAAAGAAACAATTGGGTATACCTTCTATCATAGATCCAAAGGCAAAGTTTTTGTTGCCAAGAATGGATCCTTTCTTGAGAAGGAGTTTCTCTCGAAGGAATTGACTGGAAGGAAAGTAGAACTCGACGAGGTTATTAAACCTTCTCTCGGAGTTGAGAGTAGCGCAACACCGGAAGATGTTTTTGTGCCTCTTGCACCAATTGGAGAGGAAGCTCATGATGGTGATCATGAAACTTCGAACGAAGTTGCTGCTGAACCTCGTAGGTCAATGAGGGTTCGTACCACTCCTGATTGGTATGACTCTGCCTTGAACGTCATGTTGGTGGACAACACTGATGACCCTGCGACATATGGAGAAGCTACGGTGATCCCAGATTCTAACAAATGGCTAGAAGCCATGAAATCCGAAATGGGATCCATGTACGAAAACCAAGTATGGACTTTGGTGGACTTACCGGATGGCCGTAAGGCTGCCGAGAACGAATGGATTTTCAAAAGAAAAACAGATGCTGATGGTAATGTTACCGTCTATAAAGCTCGACTTGTCGTGAAAGGGTTCCGACAAATTCAAGGAGTTGACTACGATGAGACTTTCTCACCAGTAGCGAAGCTAAAATCTGTAAGGATTTTGTTAGCAATAGCTGCATATTTCGATTATGAGATTTGGCAGATGGATGTCAAAACGGCGTTCCTTAATGGTGACATTGAGGAAGAGTTGTATATGGTACAACCCAAGGGTTTTGTCGATCCTAAAGATGCTGACAAGGTATGCAAACTTCAGCGCTCCATTTATGGACTGAAGCAAGCATCCCGGAGTTGGAATCAACGTTTTGATAAAGTAATCAAAAACTTTGGATTTATACAAACTTATGGAGAAGCTTGTATTTACAAGAAAGTGAGTGGGAGCTCTGTAGCATTCCTAGTACTATATGTAGATGACATATTGCTGATTGGGAATGATATAAAACTTCTTAATAGTGTCAAAGCCTATTTGAATAATAGTTTTTCAATGAAGGATCTTGGCGAAGCGGCATATATTCTAGGCATCAAGATTTATAGAGATAGATCAAGACGCCTAATAGCGCTTTCACAAAGTACATACTTGGACAAAGTTCTAAAGAAGTTTAGAATGGAAGAGAGCAAGAAAGGGTGCGTGCCCATGTTGTCAGGTAAGACCTTGAGTAAGACTCAAAGTCCGGCTACGGCAAAAGATAGAGAAAAGATGAATAATATTCCCTATGCCTCGGCCATAGGTTCTATCATGTATGCCATGCTGTGTACAAGACCGGATATAGCACATGCTGTTAGTTTGACTAGCAGATATCAAAGTGATCCTGGTATGGAACACTAGACAACGGTCAAGAATATCCTAAAGTACCTAAATAGAACTAAGGATATGGTTCTTTCCTATGGAGGTGATGAACAACTTGTTGTAAACGGTTACACTGATGCTAGTTGGAACACCGATCCAGATGACTCGAAGTCACAGTCTGGATACGTATTTATTTTGAATGGTGCTGAAGTGAGCTGGAGGAGTGCCAAACAAAGCGTTGTGTCGAAATCTTCAACTGAATCGGAATACATAGCTGCTTCGGAGGCTGCACAAGAAGCCATATGGATGAAGGAGTTCATTACTGAACTTGGCATGGTTCTTAGTGCGTTGGACCCGATGGCCATCTACTGTGACAACACAGGTGCCATAGCTAATGCACAGGAGCCAAGGTCACATAGCAAGCTGAAGCACATCAAGCTATGTTTCCATGCTATTCGCGAGTATGTCCGAGATGGTGACATAAAGATTTGCAAAGTACACACTGATCTGAATGTGGCAGATCCGTTGACTAAACCTCTCCCTAGAGCAAAGCATGACCAACACCAGAACGCCATGGGTGTTAGGTATATTACCATGTAATCTAGATTATTGACTCTAGTGCAAGTGGGAGACTGTTGGAGATATGCCCAAGAGGCAATAATAAAAGTGGTTATTATTATATCTTTGTGTTTATGATGAATGTTTGCATCCCATGCTATAATTGTATTATTAGGAAACAATAATACATGTGTGTTTTGTAAACATAAAAGAGTCCCTAGTAAGCCTCTTGTTGAAATAGCTTGTTGATTAATTGATGATCATGGTTTCCTGATCATGGACATTGGATGTCATTAATAACAAGGTTATATCATTAGGAGAATGATGTGATGGACACACACCCATAGTAAGCGTAGCATAAGATCAAGTCATTGAGTTCGTATTGCTACAAGCTTTCAAATGCATAGTAACCTAATCCTTCGACCATGAGGTTATGTTAATCACCATCACCGGATGGGTAGTTTGATGACATCAAACACCGCTTCGTAACTGGGTGGTTATAAAGGTGTCATTGGGTATTCTGAAAGTATGTGTTGAAGCGCATGGACCAAGATTTGGATTTGTCCATCCATATGACGGATAGATATGCTCTGGGCCCTCTCGGTGGAATGTCATCTAGTTAGCTTGCAAGCATGTGACTAGGTCACAAGGGATGACATAACATGGAACGAGTAAAGAGTACTTATCAGTAACGAGGTAGAACTAGGTATGGAGATACCAACGATCAAACCTCGGATAAGTAGAGTATCGCGTGACAAAGGGAATTGGTGTCGTATGTTAATGGTTCTATCGATCACAAAGTCATCATTGAGTATGTGGGACCCGTTATGGATCTCCATATCCCGCTGATGGTTATTGATCGGAGAGGTGTCTCCATCATGTCTGCATATTCACGAACCGTAGGGTGACACACTTAAGGTTCAAAGTTGTTTTAAGTAGATATTGAATGTGTGTTGGATACCGAATGTTGTTCGGAGTCTCGGATTGGATCCGGGACATCACGAGGAGATCCGGAATTGTCCGGGGAATAAGATTCATATAATGGGGATCATTTTCTAAGTTAGTAAATGTTCCGAAGTGTTTGTATGGGGATTCTAGAAGGTTTCGGAATGTTCCGGAAGGTTCTAGAAGATATTTTGGAGTTTACTTGAAAACCAAGATAGGATAAGGGGAAAACTTAAAGGGGAAGTAAAGGAAACTTGGGGGGGGGGGGAAGGACTCTCCCCCCAAGCTCCTTGGTGCGCCGGCCCTAAGGGGTGGGCCTAGGGGTGGGAACCCTAGGCCACACCCCTCCCTCTATATATAGAGGGGTGGAGGCGCCACCCCCTAGCCCCTCCCCACTCCAAACCCTAGCTGCCTCTCTCCTCCTCCTTCCATCTGCTCTGGCTTAGGCGAAGCCCTGTAGAATTCTCTACTCCACCACCACCACCACGCCGTCGTGCTGCTGGGATTCCGTGGAGAGATCTACTACCTCACGTCACTGAGCAGGGAGAGAAGGTCTACTTCGACTCGCAGGCGGTGCGAGAAGCGCTTAACGCAGCCTGGGAAGGATCATCTACTCGATCTTGAGATCGGCAAGTGATTGACTACATCAACCACGAGATCCGATCTCGAACAAGGCTTTCGAAACTCCAAGGGTTAGTACAGATCTATCTCGTTGCACATGTCTAATAGATTAGATCTGGGTTTTTATCTAGATTAGATCTGGGTTTTGTTCGTTCTTGCGGTAGAATTTTTTTGTTTTCCATGCTACGAACCCATCAGGCCGGAGATTCTAGGGTGGCGATCAGACTCCAGGGCTGACTCCAGGGCGGCATACAAAGATTTCCAGCGAGGGGTTTAGAGTCGTGGCCAGAGTCCTAGGCGGAGACTCTAGGGTCGAAGGCCGGAGACTCCGGGGTAGCTGGGCAGGAGACCCCGGGGTGCACGGAAACTCTAGGGGTGGTGATTCTCTCCAGTGAAGACTACGTGGGGGTGTACTGAATGCTCCTGGTAGGGGTCCGGAGACTGGTACGAAGTCTGTGCTGGAGACTCCGGGTTTGGTGGCCAGAGACTCCGGGATTCAGGGCGGAGACCCTTGTGCTTCAGCTCCAGCAGCTTCTTCGTCTCGTCCTGCTCCTTGTACCTCATTCGTGGGGGCTTCATAGCTGATAATGCATAGCGTAGTTGCATGAAGTAGCAAGCCATCCAAAGATGTATCAAAGTCACACGAGGAGAGGAGCGAGTTAACCTTAGCTTGTAGTAGTTTAGCTCGGGCTCGAGTCATTGGTCCACTTGGGGGACTTGGTGGTGTAGATGTAGGGACGTCCGTAGGACGGGCTGCATCACCTCCCCTCCCCTCTCCCCTCTCTTGCTAGGGTTAGGGTTCCTAGCTAGGGCTCCCCTCCTCCACGAGGCCATAGTTCCTAGCGCCCTCCTCCTCCAAGGTTCCTAGCTAGGGCTCTCCTCCTCCAAGGTTCCTGGCACCCTCCTCCTCCATGGTTCCTGACAGCAAACAAGCTACCACATGAGCAAATTCTCCCTGCATTTGCATATTTTCGTCCTTGCATATCTAAAAAGATTATAGTGTTGTATTTGTTCTGCATCTCTAAAATATAGGACAAGATTTTGGCCCCTACATCTCTAAAATATAGGACAAGATTTTTCACCAATGTACAAAAATGTATCCTGATAGCAACTATGGTGCATTTGTTCTCTCTCTGAAAATGTAGTACACCTACTAGGAAGCATGCCCTCTTATCTCTAGGACACACACAATCCATCTCTTTTTTTGATATAAAAAAGGACAATTACAAGCTTGAGAGTTAAGCGAGATGGGTGGGCAACACTCTCACTTGTCACCCATATGGAAGAGAAAGAAAGAATGGATGAAGGGATTTTTATTGGAAAGTGATGGTTGATGCCCCTTCTCTCTTCATGCCAAGAAAGTGGCTTTCATGACAAAGTAGGGGTCTTGCGATGGGTTTTAGGGCTTAAGGCTATGATAGACCACTACAACTAGATGTTCTGTGATCAAGAGAACACTAAAATGTCAAGTCATTCGGGTGCATGATGCCTTTTTTCTTACTCTTATTTTTATGCCACTCGCCTATTAGTGTGGTCATGTCTTTTTGTTACCCTCTAAATAAAGCTGGCTACCCAAAAGTAACCCCATGATTTCTCAAGAATTCAGATAGTGTAGCTCAATCTGACTGTCACACACATAGCAATTAGCCCTATTATTAGATGGTTATAGGTTAGCAGTTGAACTGAATCTCAGACTATGGATTCCCTACACTACATCCATGTCTTGATTATGAACCCAACCTAAACCCAAAAGCCACACGTGATTAATCAGATGATAATTAGTAGTAGTAGCACCATCACAAGTAGTGTACCAGAGTATGAACCTGGAGCATGCAGCAATGCCACCCCATTGAATGAATGCACTACGTCAGTCATGCAGCAGGAGCTTGCCGTTTCAAACCCAGCATAGGAAGGAGGGCAGCTTGGACTTCCTCTGCCCAATCCAACACATCTAATGAGTAAGTCCATTAACTGCACCACCATGTGCTTAAATACAGGATCTTGCTTGCTTGCTTGCATTCATCCAACCATCAGCTTTTACTGTCTGCTTGCCATTCGAGGCACATCTCTTTCCCTGGAATTATTTCAATCATGGTCTTCTTCTGTGAGGCGCTGATGCGTGCATGCAGCAGCAAATCTTTAGGACTCTAGAATGTTTGACAATTTTGGAGGTGCGTTTGAATGCATATTCATTTTGGCGTGTGCAGCAATGGTAGCTGGAAGAAGATTGCAAGTTTCTCTAGTGATGAAGGGGGGAAACTTGTGCATGATCAGGAGAAGATCTTGTAGTAGAGAGCATGCGATTTCCTTATTCACGGAAGGATAGAGTTATTGGTAGGTTTTTGTTGTAGCAATGGTTTAGCATTGAAGTGTGGCTGTTGTAAATGCCAGAGAGGAACATGTCAAGCTTTGTGTGTGGATCTATGTAGTACTCCTTTTGTGTATTGCTAGAGCTTTGTCTGTTGTGTATATATATTAAGCTATACATTGTCAGGTTTTTCTTGGTTATACATAGTCGGCTACACATTGTCAGCTATATATAGCTATAGCTACAGCTACATCACCATTTATATAGATATAGTTGTGTCCAGTATGCATTTGTAGACCATTTATATAGCTATAGATGTGTCCAGTATGCATTTGTCCAGTATGCATATGTACATTCTTGCACTTTATATTCTGCAAGTTATATTATGTTATAATGCACTTTATATTCTGCACTTTATATCATGCACTTTATATTATGTTATAGTGCGCACTTTATATATTGCACTTTATAATGGTGTTGTGAATGAAATGGTGTTGTGAACCACCATATGCTTCTGCTATTAATTAAGTTCTTCCATATGCTTAAGCATATGCTTGTGTGAATCAGTGGTGGTCGTGGTGGACATTTTGTTATATGCTTGTATGAATCAGTTGTGGTGGTGGACATTTTGTGTATGGCGTCGCTGCCTTTTTTGTCAATTGTTGCAGGGTTTCCAAACTGACTGCCTATTACTCCCGAAATGTTGTTTCATTTCTGTTTCGTCTAGAATTGGGAACTCCTAGGTAGCCTCTTTTGGGGTAGGTGTTGTCGAATTTATCGATCGATTTCTTGTACTAATTAGTTGCGTATACTTGTTTAGTGCAAAGATGTTGACCGAACAAGTCAATGATGGGGCCAACCCTTCGAAGAAAATGACTGTCAAAGAAGAAGCCCGGGAGGCCAACATGTTGTTTTGGCGGTTTTCCAGAGGGCGGAGGAGGAGTAGAAAATAGCTGCCATGGTCGATGAAGAAGACATAGAGGGTGATGATGATGCTGTAACGAGCGATGGCAACAAGGATGACACCACTGATGCCAGGTATGAACGCACCGATGGCGCCAAGGATGACACCACCGATGCTAGCGAACGCATCGATGCCGGCGAACAGACGGATGGTGGTGCCGCCCCAGCAGCTAAGTAGAAGGCCATGAGGAAGAATTGGGACCCGCCAACGCTCAGCACAGAGCGCGACGAGTTCACCTTGCTGCTAGGTACGGGATACAACTCAGGTGCATTGTACGGGAGATTGTGACACTCAACACGAGGAACCTCCAAGATCCCGACAATCCGCATTTCATCCAGCTCCTCATGTAGAAGCTTCACAGACGCTACAAGTTCCCCCATGATTATCAAAACCTTGACGTCACGAACAATGCGGTCAACGAGGCGGCCCTCATAAATATGAGCACCCTCTTGAGCAACTGGAGAACCCGAGTGAGGAAGCGGATTGACAAAAATGAAAGCTGGGAGGAGATAAAGAAGCACCAGCCACTGCTCGAACACGAAGACTATCTCCTCTTCAAGGAGGGGTTGGAGACCGATACCGCAAAAGCTTGGACGGTGTGGGGGAAGAGAATGCGTGACCATAACATAGGTAACCACGATCTTGGGAGTGGTGGTTACAGAGGAATAAAGCATGTTTGGGACAAGGAGGATATCGAGCTTAGGCGTCTTGGTAAATCAAACATGTTTGACAGATTCAAGGACGAGCAGGTGAGGAACTTTGTTTGGGCCCACTACTTCCTATGCGCTATAACAAAGGAATTCAAAACCACAGATCCGAATGTGCTGGATTTTAAGAAACTCCTGGTAAGCAACTAATCGCGTAGATCTCAAGTCGATTGGAGATCAATAATGAAGCCAAAATTCCAAATGGACTCACCTTCCTTTTGCAGGCAGATGAAATAGCAGCTGAGGTAGGTTGCCCCACCAAAGAATTAGCGGCTGAGGAGAGACGGGAGATCGCAGAGCTTAAGGCACAAGTGGCCCAGTTCCGGTGCAAATGGAGGCGCAAATGGAGGAAAAGTTGGAAGCAAGGTTGCGCCAGATCATTCCTCCTCAGCTGTGGGAGGGTCTAGACTAGTGGAATGTTGTTGGTGGAGTTGAGCTGATACCGGTGCCCAGCGTGTACGGCAACAACTCGGCCCATCGTGTGTCGCCGAACTTGGTGACCCCTCCCTCCAACACCTTGGCACATCCGGTCGCTGGTGAGCCCGCCGGCGCCCAACACCAATGCGCAGCCAGTGGCACCCACCACCAACGCACAGCTGGCGTTACTTCGTGATGCACCCGAGAGGAGCTGACGCAGCCCCTGACGACCCACAAGTATAGGGGGTGTATCGTAGTATTTTCGAGGGAAGTGAAACCCAATTTATTGATTCGACACAAGGGGAGCCAAATAATATTTATAAGCCTTAACAACTGAGTTGTCAATTCAGCTGCACCTGGAAACAATCTTGCTCACAATAGATTATCAGTAGCAACAGTTTTGTAGTAGCAATAGTAAAGTAATAGCAGTAGTAAAAGTAAAGACAATAGTAACAATTGCAGTAAATAGTAGGATTAAAGCGCGGTAGGCATAGGGATGGATGGACGGGCGTTGCATGGACAAGACAATTCATATGGCAATCAAGACATAGGGCATTTGCAGATAAATAAGACAAAGCATCCAAGTACTAAATAATCATAGGCATGTGTTCCATATATAGTCATACGTGCTCGCAATGAGAACTTGCACAACATCTTTTGTCCTGCCAGCCCGTTTACAGTGGGGCCTCAAGGGAACTACTGGCAATGAAGGTGCTCCTTTTAATAGAGCACCGGAGCAAAGCATTAACACTCTGTGAACACATGTGATCCTCACATCAAAGCCATTCCCTCCGGTTATCCCGATTGTTGTCACTTCGGGGACTTTGGTTCTAGACAACAATGTGTGCATACATCTTGCAGGTAAGACCATAAACAATACTACTATAATGAATCAATAACATGTTCAGATCTGAAATCATGGCACTCGGGCCCTAGTGACAAGCATTAAGCATAAAAAGTTGCAACAAAGTAAAAAACCACTAATAAAAGATACTAGGCACCATGCCCTAAAATCTAATGCCATTACATGAACGATCTCATCCAATCCATACCATCCCCATAGCCTACAGCGGGGGATTACTCACTCATAGATGGGGGAAACATGGATGGTCGATGGAGAAGCGATGGTGATGATGATGGCGATGATCTCCTCCAATTTCCCGTCCCGGCAGAGTGCCAGAACGGAGTTTCTGGTTCCGAATCACGGAATCTGGTGGTGGCGGCACAGCGGAACTCTTTCTAGAAAAACTTTGAACCCCCCTTGGTTTTTAGGTCAAGAGGCAACTTATAGGTGAAGAGGGAGGCTGAGGGGGCAGCCGAGGCGGCCACAGCACCCCCAGGCGTGGCCTGGCCTGACCCGCACGGCCTGGTGGTGTGGGCCCCTAGTGGCCCTACTCCGTCTCGTCTTCTGGCTCTTTGAGTCTTCTGGTGAAATAGGATTTTTGGCATATTTTCCAGGATTTTTCCTGATAGTTGATTTTCTGCACAAAAACTAGACACCAAGGTAATTCTGCTGAAAACAGCGTTAGTTTGTGTTAGTTGTATCCAAATCACACAAGTTTAGAGGAGAAACAATAGCAAAAGTGTTCGAGAAAGTAGATACATTTTGGACGTATCAACTCCCCCCAAGCTTAGCTTATTGCTCGTCCTCAAGCAATTCAGTTGAAAACTGAGTGCGATAAAAGAAACTTTCACAAACACATTTTCTTCATAAGATGTATATATTCTCAGCATAGGGTCAACTACTCAGGCAATTCATAATAAATAGTGTGCAACTAAGTTTAGTTAATAGTAATTGCAAGCTATGAAGAGATTCCTACTCAAAAATAATAAGTAGCATGAAACATAAACATAAGCAACATTGCAATGCTCATAAAAAGGTATGATAGAGTGGTATCTCGCTTGCCTTTGATTATAGAGCAAACATAAATGCCAAGGCACCTCTGAAGTTCAATTGAAGACTAGAAGTAAAGATATCAGAGATACAAGTATCAAAGTCATAACACAAATAATCAAGTTTTGAGACAAGCGTATTACACTAAGAATGACAACTATGCTCTCAAGAAAGTGCTCATAGAATAGGTGGTGACTCAACAAAGAAACGAAAAGGTTTTGAATAGTTGGAAAAGCTTCCAAATGTTGAAAGTATGGTACTCATTAGCTTTGAGCTCTCACTGCCCCTATCATAAGCATCTTTAAATGGTTAAGGTTAAAGTGACACAACTAAGAGGATATGCTTGACAAGTTATAAGTTAAAATCTCATGCCCCTTACTTATGAGTACCGAACCTCTTGCTACTCAACTTCTGTCACAAGTAAGCTCTTGTCATTGTAAGCACATATGTATCATAGAGAACCGTCAACGGGGTACCCCTTGCACATGATACATGAGCTATCCCATAATCAAAATGACAAGGCAAGCAGACAATGAGCATCTCAGCAATCTTTTTATTTGTTATTTGCATAGGTTTTTATGGAGGATGCTTCATAGAATGATCATTATGGTTATGCTGCAAGTTTCCACCATGATTAGGCATGGCTTAGGCTAGCAGCCCAGGCATTTCTCTAACACATATACAAACTCCATGATCTTACAAGTTCCCCTTTTATTTCACACCACCAGGATCCATAAGCAAAAGAATCATGATATCAACGAGGTACAAAGTACCAGTGCAATGTTGAAAGCGTTCCCCATGATACATGGTTCTGCTAACTTCAACTTATAAAGCGCAAGCATATACGCAACAAAGATGGACACAATGGTTCAAGATTATTAAGTACAAGAAAGTAAAGTGTGCCATCAAGTTCGTGAGAGCTTTAATAACTAACTTTCTTATAACAAGCAAACATTTTACTCGGAAGAAAACAAGGCATACTGCATATGCACAGAATAGCAAATGATGCTAATAGGTAGGTATGGTGGACACTTTTGGCAATATTGGTTTTGGGGAATTGGAAACACGAGTAGAATTCATACTTAGTGCAAGTGAAGGCTAGCAAAATTAAGGGAGCGACAAACGAGAGAGCAATAACTATCATAATCATGCTTGCAACAAAACATGACTAATCATGGCATGAAAGTGATTCAAGGGCAAAATAATTCATCGAGGCTTAACTGATTATTGTTTCAGTCATATGCATGCGCGAACATGTGCCAAGTCAATTCAAATGAAACATTTAGAGGAGGATACCATAGTGTCATACCAAGTTATGAATAGAACAATGTAAGCAAACCTTCATACGACATGCTACAGACTATTAGCAAGCTGGAGCTAATCATAAGAAAGCAAGAACTACTAAGCATCCATAAATAACACACACCCTCCATGAACAGACTAAGCATGCCCACAATGATGAGTATATGTACAAAAAATGAAAACAAATAGAGTTCGTTACCAGCCTCTTACCACAAATCAAGTTGTCATTAATCCTCATTATTGCCCTTCACTTGTGTAGCTTGAATAATAACATGAAACCAAATTTCACCGAGGACTGCTGAACCCTGCAACAAACTTCACAAAACCAAAGAAGAACAACAAATATTTTTGGTGTTTTTGATTTTTATTGGCAAGAACAAAAAGGAAAAACAAGCAAAGCAAAATCTTTTTGGGTTTTTCGAATAGTTCAAACAAAGCAAAAAGGAAAAAGCAACCCAAGGAAAAAAGAAGCAAACAAAGAGAAACAAAGAGAATATTTTTGATGTTTTTGTGTTTTAGAGAGCAAAAGTAAACAAAGAACGAAAACTAAAAAGAGAACAAAACATGGATATACAAAGTACCAACTAAACATGATAATGAGATGAGTGTGATGTCGGTGTACCTCCCCCCAAGCTTAGGCTTTTGGCCTAAGTGGGTATCAACCCTAACGCGAGTAAGGGTTCAAGCAGGCGGGTCATTATAAGAATGATCGTGGTTAGGCCCTTGGGAAGAAGAAGAGGCTCCCCAATCATAGATAGGCTGCTGATATGAAGACTCCCCCTCATTTGAGGGCTGGACCGAATCATCTGTAACCTCCCTTCCAGTATCCTGCTCCTGTTGGGAGAGCTCTCCCAGATACGTATCGAGCTCCTCCTCAGTGAGTGACCATCCTACCTTGGTTTCAAGGTTAAACAAAACATGTGCAGGCAAAAGAACAACACGTTCGGACTTACTCCTTCTCCAACCACCCTTGAGAAAGGTTATTTCATAAGACAAATCACTCAAATTATCCCAAGAAGAAACAAATTTATGTTGTATCATGGAATTAAGGTCAAGCCTCTCTATGGGAAACTTTAGGTCTAGATGATGAGGCACTACACCATGCAAAGCTAATAAACGGGGGGCGATGAGGCCTCCACAAATTCCACCTTTCTCGCGGTTAGCAGCAAGACGGAAAGCTATCAGGCACCCAAGTTATAAGTCTTATCTCGTTTTAAAGCAGCTGAGATGAATGCTAGATCATATGAGGATAACTTATTAGCAGTTTTCCTAGAGAGAACACACTTGGCAATAAAGTAAGCAAAATAGAGAATAGATGGGAGATGAATGTTATGAATTTTCCCACTCTCCTTGGAGAAGCTGCTCCCTTGGAAAATCTCCACATACAAGTCCATGAGTGGTGCAGGTCGCTCTTTAATCCTTCCACATGATCCACACTGAGGTACCATAATAGCTGCACAAAAATCATCAAGAGGAAGGTCGACAGCTATATTGTAAATTTTGTAGTGAACCATGGGGTTAGGCAAAGAGAAACTAAATCAAAAGTCCTGCACTACATACATAGTTAGTTTCACAAATTGACAAGGTTCATCTTCCACAAAATTCTCCAATCCTGCATTAGCAACTAAAAGTATGGAAGTCCTTGGAAATTCCTGCAGCCCTCATGAATTCGGAGCATGGATAGATGGAAGGAAAAACTTCCTCCTCTCGGTGAACCTTCATAACCTCAGGCACCCTCAGTTCATGTTGGTTGAGTTGATGTTCATTCATCTTCTATTCTGAAATTTAAACATCCATTATACAAGTGATTGCAAAGTGAATACATAATGAAGGGAACTACTCATAGGGACTTGTAAGAGGCCTAAACATGCATCAAAACAATATCTCTAAGTAATGAACAAGCTTACATGCTCTCATAACCTGTCACCTACAGCAGCAAAATACTCAAGATATAAACCACTAAACACAAATCTACTTGGACAAGCGGAGGAGTCACATACCGGAGAACAAATGCTCCAAATTTCAGCAGCAAAGATGGGCTGAACAAGGAGATCGAAAAATCATGGACAAGAATAGCAAGAACGCGATTTCGAGCAATGAACTAGTGTTTTCTTGGGAGAGAGAGAGCACTGGCAAGTGAGAGAGTGAGTGGAGGGCCAGGGGTGGCCCACACCATGGCCAGGCGCGCCCCTAGGCTGGCCACGCCACCAGGTGGTGTACCTGCCTGGTGGGTCCCCCTGGTACTCTCCAGGCACTTCTCTGCCCCTTTTTTCACGTAAAAATTTAATAAGAATTTTCTGGAATTTTCCGGGACATTTTATTTTTGAGCAATTTTCAGGTATAGATGAATGATTTCCTGACAGAAAAAAGTTTCTGGAATGATGTAATGACAAAACAAAGCTAAAACTTCAGAAGTTCTAAGACACTATAATAAGCAAGCAACTAACAACAGAAAAGTAAACTAAGCATAAGAAAAAACTAGAATGGATAAAATAAAAGTAAACAAAGATAATCATGGTGAAAACATTGTTTTGTTCATTGAAATCCTTTTGTTAACAAGGTTGATCATGTCTTGTTACCAAAACAATTTTATATGAAACAAAACTTTGAATTCCACTAATGATTATGTTACCTCAACCTTGATAGCAATGGTCCCAATCATAATAGTTTCATATTTTTCTCTTGGTATGGGACAATATATTTCTCCAACTTGAATGCCCTTAACATGTTCAATTGAATTCAAACCATAAGTCCTATCAATCTTCTTGGGGAAATAGACAGTATGCTCCTTGTCATTAACATTAAAATTCACCTTTCCTTGATTACAATTAATAACAGCTCCTGCAGTATTAACAAAAGGTCTCCAAAGAATAATAGACATATTATCATCTTCACACATTTCAAGCACAACAAAATCAGTTAATATCAAGCAATTATGAGCCACTTGAACAGGTACATCCTCACATATACCAACATGAATAGTATTAGATTTATTAGCCATTTGCAAAGATATATCAGTTGGTATTAGTTTTTCAAGTTGAAGTCTCATATAGAGAGAAAAAGGCATAACACTAAATCCTGCTCCCAAATCACACAAAGCAGTTCTAACATAACTATTTTTAATAGAGCAAGGAATAGTTGGAATCCCTGGCTCTCCAAGTTTCTTAGGAACCTTACCGTTAAAGGAATAATTCACAAGCAAAGTAGAAATTTCTTCATTAGGGATCTTCCTTTTATTCGAGACAATATCCTTCATATACTTTGAATAAGGAGGCAATTTAATAGCATCAGTCAAAGGAATTTACAAGAATAAAGGTTTCATCCACTTACAAAACTTATTATAGTGTTCATCTTCCTTTGACTTGTGTTTCTTATCAGGGAAAGGCATAGGTTTTTGGACCCAATGTTCTCTTTCACTACCATGTTTCTTAGCAACAAAATCTTCTTTAGTGTATTTAGTATTCTTAGTGTGCCTTTTAGGTTCTTCTTCAACTTTTTCTTTACCAGGAGCATCATTTTCTTCACTACCACTTTCAGTTTCAACATCAAAGACAGATATACTATTACGATCTTTAGCAGGTTCAGAAGGTTCTACAATAGTTTTATGTTTCTTTTTTCTTTTCTTAGGAGTAGTACCACTATTTTCAGCTTGTTGAGAATCCTGCTCAATTCTTTTAGGATGTCCTTTAGGATATAGAGGATCATGGGTAGCAGCACCACTTCTAGTTATTATTTCATAAGCATATTTTTCTTTAGCAGCATTAACTAGAAAGTCTTTTTGTACTTTAATAAGCTGATCAATTTGAGTTTGAACCATTTGAAAATGTTTAACAAGCATTTTAACATCATTATAGGTTATTTCCACAATATCTTTTAACTCAACAATAGCTCTAGAGTTTTCCATTAGATGATTTTGCACCCATTTATTAAAATTATCTTGCTTAACAATAAAAAAATCAAATTCTTCTAAGCATTGATCAGGAGGTTTAGAGTAAGAGATATCACCTTCATCAAAATGTTGGAGAGAGTGTACCTAAATAGTGGATGAGTGGGGGATTGGCTTACATAATTCTTCTATAGGAGGTAAATTCTTGACGTCTACAGCTTTAATTCCCTTCTGCTTAAGACATTTCTTAGCTTCCTTCATCACTTCATCATTTAGTTCAATAACTCCCCTCTTCTTTGATGTTGGTATAGGCGCAGGAATAGTTGGTTCAGGTATAGTTGTCTCAGGTATAGCTGGTTCAGGAGGAGTCCAGTCTTCATAATTCTTGCTTATTTTAGCCATTAATTCCTCAGCTTCCTTGGGAGTCCTATTCCTGAAAACACAATCAGCACAACTATCCAAGTATGTCCTAGATTCTTTAGTTAGTCGATTATAAAATATATCAAGAAGCTCATTCTTAGCTAATGGACATCCAACCTATGCATGAATCAAAGCACAAAACCTTGCCCATGATTCAGGCAATATCTCTTTTTCTCCTTGTTTAAAATCAAAAAGTTCCTGCAAAATAGCATGTCTAGCACTAGGTGGAAAATATTTCTGAAGGAAGGTATTAATCAAGCAATCAGGGCTATCAATAGATCCAGGAGGTAAATTATTAAACCAAGTTTTAGCTTCTCCTTTCAACGAAAAAGGAAAATTTTTAGCAACAAAGTAAGTGCGCATCTTAATATCATCAGAAAACAGGCCACTCATGGTAGAAAGCTCAGTCATATGTGCTACCGCACTTTCATTCTTAGTCCCACAAAAAGGTTCTTTCTGAACAATAGCTGTGTAAGATAGATCAAGAGAGAAATCATAATCCTTATCTTCAATGTTTATGGGAGATGCAACAAACTTAGCATTAGGAGACAATTTGGGTTTTATAGTACGCCTCTCAAGGAGACTCTTAATAGCACTCCTATCATGGGTGTTTTGACATTCTTTAATAAATTCATCGGTCATCTCTATATAACTGTCTTCAATATCATAGCTTTCTCTAGACTCAGGTGAACAAGTATAGGGGGTGTATCGCAGTATTTTCAAGGAAAGTGAAACCCAATTTATTGATTCGGCACAAGGGGAGCCAAAGAATATTTATAAGCCTTAACAACTGAGTTGTCAATTCAGCTACACCTGGAAACAATCTTGCTCACAACAGTTTATCAGTAGCAACGGTTTTGTAGTAGCAATAGTAAAGTAACATCAGTAGTAAAAGTAAACACAGAAGTAACAATTGCAGTAAATAGTAGGATTAAAGCGCGGTAGGCATATGGATGGATGGACGGGCGTTGCATGGACAAGACAATTCATATGGCAATCAAGACATAGGGCATTTGCAGATAAATAAGATAAAGCATCCAAGTCCTAAATAATCATAGGCATGTGTTCCATATATAGTCATACGTGCTCGCAATGAGAACTTGCACAACATCTTTTGTCCCGCCAACCCATTTGCAGCGGGGCCTCAAGGGAACTACTGGCAATTAAGGTGCTCCTTTAAATAGAGCACTGGAGCAAAGCATTAATACTCTGTGAGCACATGTGATCCTCACATCAAAGCCATTCCCTCCGGTTATCCCGATTGTTGTCACTTCGGGGCCTTTGGTTCTAGACAACAATGTGTGCATACATCTTGCAGGTAAGACCATAAACAATACTACTATAATGAATCAATAACATGTTCAGATCTGAAATCATGGCACTCGGGCCCTAGTGACAAGCATTAAGCATAAAAAGTTGCAACAAAGTAAAAAACCACTAATAAAAGATACTAGGCACCATGCCCTAAAATCTAATGCCATTACATGAACGATCTCATCCAATCCATACCATCCCCATAGCCTACAGCGGGGGATTACTCACTCATAGATGGGGGAAACATGGATGGTCGATGGAGAAGCGATGGTGATGATGATGGCGATGATCTCCTCCAATTCCCCGTCCCGGCAGAGTGCCGTAGCAGTTTCAGTTCGAATCAATCACGAAATCTGGTGGTGGCGGCACAGCGGAACTCTTTCTAGAAAAACATTGAACCCCCCTTGTTTTTTAGGTCAAGAGGCAACTTATAGGTGAAGAGGGAGGCTGAGGGCGTAGCCGAGGCGGCCACACCACCCCCAGGCGCGGCCTGGCCTAGCCCGCGTGGCCAGGTGGTGTGGGCCCCTCGTGGCCCTACTCCGTCTCGTCTTCTGGCTCCGTGAGTCTTCTGGTGAAATAGGATTTTTGGCATATTTTCCAGGATTTTTCCTGATAGTTGATTTTCTGCACAAAAAACTAGACACTAAGGTAATTCTGCTGAAAACAACATCAGTCTGTGTTAGTTGTATCCAAATCACACAAGTTTAGAGGAGAAACAATAGCAGAAGTGTTCGAGAAAGTAGATACCTTTTGGACGTATCAGCCCCGCGTGTCCACATTATCCGAGCTCGACGCCCTCACCAAGGTAACTAATTATGCTTCATCGTAGGCCCGACTTCATACACCATTTTTTCTTTGATCGACTTCCATATGATCATGATCCCCAACATGTTTGCCACAGGACGCTAATTGCATATTACTGCAGTATGTGGACAACATGCTGAAGGATGTAGGCAAGGGTAGTATCATTCAACCGAAGATGCTCATGATGCACAACAGGCCGATCCCTGCTGGCATGTTCAGGTTCACCTTGGAAGGACATTGAAGGATTGCGACGGCATTGACCACCCCAACCAACCTAAAGGAGCCGATGAGCATAAGACCCTTGGAGGTTGCTACTGCTGGCCCTTGCTATCGCCCAAGTCCTAGATTCACCTTGCGAATGAAGGGCGGTGCGCCGCCCCAACTAATAAGACATGACCACCGGTGTTCGTAGCCATCACCAAGAGGCATCAGCAGTTAGTCGCACACACGCCATCGCCACAACCTAAGGACATGCAGGATGCACCTCACATCGCCAACGATGAGGATGATGTCGACGGCTACCTCAACACCATGGCCACCGACGGATTCTACATGCCTCTGAGCCAGCCTCCTGCGGTCAACAAGCCTATCATTCCACGTCATGCACGCAACGTCTGCACTTCGGCGGTGTTTATGATCAAGAGACACCTCCGGCGGGTGATGTTGCAGGTCCACAACACAATTCAGCGGTGGTCATCAGCCCCACCACACTCCACAAGGCGGTCAAGGAGCACTTAGGAAGATCCACTGATCCTGTCGAGAAGACGAAGAAGGGCCAGAAGCATAGCCGGAGCAAAAAGGCCTCGAGCCAGCTGCTTCCAAAGAGGATACTCCCGGCCCAGCACAACGTGAGACAAGAGCCCTGTGATTTCATGGCACACATAGTGGGTAAGCCGATTCTGGCTAAGGATATGCTTGATGTCGTAGGTGGACCCTTAGTGAATATGCATTACTCAATTCTACATCTCGAGACCACCCTTCTTAAAGTGAAGAATCCCGGGTACCCGGTCTTCACATGTAAGGTGCCATCGGGCCATGGCTTCGTCGATCAAGCACCCGCGGACATATTCTTCGTGCAGTATAAGGACATCTACAATCTGCTGCACTCGAAGTGGCTGGACTATAACTTGGTATGTCTGTACTCGCTCAATATATGCGTTGAAGGCCAAGAGCGAGAAAACCCGGGGCATCGTGATAGTTGTAGCATCCCATTTGTCTAACATCTGTAATGCTACATGGTCTAATAATAAAATGCTACTTCCTACATGTTTATCATTGCATCATCATTATATCATGCTCATGTCATCATGCCACCTTGCATTTGAGCATCATATAAAACACCTCTATTTGGTTTTTATCCCATATGCATTTGTATTCTTATTAATTGTATTAGTGTCTTGATATATATTGTAATTGATTCTTGATGAATTGTTAAATGCCCAAGTTGAGATGGGGGCATATCTTTTCTCCACTCCACCACCTTATATTTGTCACCACCTTATAATTCCACCATCCAAACTAGATGTGCGGTTTTGCATCTTCCTTGGTTTTTGTCTAGCTCACATTTATGAAGATGGATCCAATTCCTTACCACATGCCCCATTCATGTTCATCATTGTTTTTACCATATAAATAATGGGGTATGCTTTTATATTCATATGGAGTGTTTGAAAGAATGGGCATGTTTAGATATAAATGGAACCCAATAAATGTCTAGTGGCAAATATACACTAGCAAATTCCATTCTTATTCAAATATGCCTAGCTTTCATATTTTCCATGTGAAATTAAGCCTAAATTCTCGTGAGGGACATATTTTTCAAATTTGAGGATGCATGTATGAATCATAGAGCCATATTGGATTGTAGATGTTTTTACAAATATAATAGTGGCCTTAAATGATCATGCATGGCCAATTCAAGTCCCTCTTCCTTATCTTCCTTTTGAAATTCTTTTGGTTTAGGAGGGAGTTTTGGGTGTTTGAAATTCAAACAATAAGCTTTCAAATTCAAATACCCCTTTAGGCTTTCTTTTCCCTCCTTGTCCTTTTGTTCTTTGTAACCATGTTAAGGGAAGTTATTCCTTGGCTTGTTTAACCAATGCAAGCTAACACAAAACAAGAAAAATAAAATCAAACAAACATATTTTGTTTCAAACTAAATCCTAGGCTAAATAAAACCCTAACTAACCTACCTAGATAAACACCACCACCACCTTGTGGTTTGGTTGGGCCTAACCATATAACCTCACCAGCCTCTGCCCGTAACCCTGGTCACCCCCTGCCCCATGTACCTAGCCAAGAGAGAGGAGGGAGAGAGACGAAAGTAACCCAAGGTTGCTTTTCCTCTAACCTAACCCGAGTGCGATCCCATCTGCCCTGTCCATATCTACCTTGCTTTCCCTCTCTTGTCTAATCCAGATCACCCAGGGATCTACCCAAGCCTCTCTTGCCTCTCCCCACCTCCCCTTGCTAGCCTACCTACCACCATAGCAGCCACCGTCGGCCACCACCTCGAACTGGTGTTGGAAGAAGGAGGAGAGGAGAAATAGGCGTCGGGGAAGACCGAGGAGACGACCAGAAATCCCCTATACACGGAGGAAGGGCGAGGATCCCTAGACCGCTGCACCATGAGGAGACCGAGCGGAAACCCTATAACGCGCGTCACGAGCCCCATCCAAGATCGTCGCTGCCTCGATCTTGAACGCCTACATCGACAACCTCGCGGTGAGAAGCCGACCCTCCCAGACATGGTCTTGTGCTCTTACGCTTCCTAGATCGAGATTTCTTTCAATCGAACACCTATCGCGCGTCGCCGCTCACCGCCACCCCTACCAGTTGCCGCCGCTATGGTGCACGCTGCTGTTGCACACATGCATGCCAGCGCTCGCGTCACCGTGCCAGGCCTTTTCCCCCTAGCCGTGCTTCCTGGATCCAACCTTGTCGTGCCGTCATTCGCCGCCGTGCACGCCTGTCTTTGGCTGTGCGTGAGGTAAACAAAGCCGCGCAACAGAAGCTTACCTAGTGCTGTTGTCGCTACCTAGCACCAACCCCACCACACCGTAGTGGTTCCGCACCGCGCACTCGAGCCCCGCATTACAGTACCGATCCCCAGCGGCGCCTGTGTTTTGCTATCGTGTCATTTCGTCAGTAAAGGGAAGGAAGAGAAACAGTACGAGTTCTGCAGCGCGTTTCGTTTTGCATGTAACCCCTGACCTTTTCCGGCCTAAACCCGCAGTCCTGGGCCTGCTTGTCAGTCTCGCCGTCATTTGGCACTTTTATGAAAAGGCACCTAGAAGGTTTAAACCCTCACCCTACTGCCCCTGGACCACGCAGGTGTCACCGCCTCGCTGAGCGACACGCGCGGGTGGCCCTGCACCTTCCTGAGCCTGCGTGTTGGTGACCGTGGGTATAGATGGCCCCGATGACAAAAGTCCCTATGGTATTTCTAAAATAAAAATAAAAACAGAAATTGAATAAGTCTTAATAAATTCATATATTTTTATATAATTTGAATTTGACAAAAATTCCTAAACGAAAAGTGTTTCAAATTTAAACATGATTTCAAATATAAATTCAATAACTAGTCAAACCTTTGACATTTGACCCCTTTTTAGTATAACTTGATTTAAATATTGTTTTAAATCCATAAATCCAAATTTTACAAATAATATATGTTTTCTGGTCAGAAAAATGCCAGGAATTCAAATAGGCCATCCAAAACTTTTTTTGAGTAATCTAAAATTTCGAAATTAGTTAAATGTCAATAAATACCTTTTCTAAATAAATCTATAACTTTATTTCCATAATTCCAAATTTGACAAATAATATATCTAAATCAATTAGCGCGACGAGCCTGTTCTATTTATGCATTCCATGCTACAAATTGAAGCATGCATCATATAAATATTAAGAAAAACAACATGGAATATGCAAGTAAAACTTGACTAAATAAATACTAAAAATGCTTAATTCATGTTTCCACACCTCACCTATGCCATGCTATGTTATACCATGCGATTATGCATCATTCCATCGTGGCTTGTTTGCTTGTTGCATATGATTATTACGAATGTGCAATGTATTTATTTTGGCCCTTCTGTATTTGGTTTTTATCTGGATAGACATTAAGCAAGGAGAGTACCAGGAGCCTTAGGAGTATTACCCGGATCCTTCTTATTCCGCAACAGAACTGCCAGGAAAGTAATTCTCCATGCTTGCATACATATAGTACCTATGCTTATATCTTACTCTTGCATCATTGACTCGCGATTGCATTAAAATTGAATCCCAAGTATTGTATAGCCTTTACTTTTAAACCCCACCGAAGCTTGTTCCCCAATCCTATGAGCCATTACTACAGGAGTTGTATGAGCCATGCGAGTCGTAGAATTGCATGTGCAGGGTTTCTGTGAGTCTTTGGATAACGAGGTACCTAAACAACTTAATCTGCGTAGTAATGGGATAACTAATGAAAGAGGCATCCGTGAGCATTATCTGTTATTTGGTTCTTCAAGCTCACTTGTGTCCCGTAGGACTCCGAGTACTTGATTTTTGTTCCTTGACTATTCGCACTATCCACATACGGGAGACTCTACGGATCCCCTTCACCTGAGCTTGATTCACACTTTATTTCTTAGAGCCACAAACTAGTTTGGGGCTTTATTAGTATTCTGTACTTATGCCATGGTTTACTATTTTATTTACGATTGTGCATGGGGAACATGTAATGTTTAGGATCACGACACGATTTCACGGTATCGACAAGCCCAGTCACACTTTCGATTTCCCAGTCATTTACAATCGTTCTCGCAAACCCTAGGTCTGTCTCGGAGCCGGCCAACTTCGTTGCGGGTAGCTTATTAGGGTGGCCCCCTGAAATAATTTATGAACCGTGTGAATGCATTGTCGTGTGGCCTCGTTGCATTTTATTTCGTTCTTCCCGACGCTGATCGTGTGTGTGTTGCTATTTGTGCACACCTACAGGGTAAATCATTTTGAAAGCCGTGTCTGTGGTTATGGATGACTTGGAGCACAGTTTCTTGATCATAGACAAGCATAATTAAAGTACTGCCTTTAATTTGACTAAGACATGACTAGTAAATAGTACAACACTCATGGAATGATTAATAAAATTTCCAACGGATGGGATGTTCTTCCGCCTTCTTGTCGATAAGCAAGAAGGAGGACGAGCGAGGTTTATTTATGTTGCTTATATCACTGGTGTTATTAATTAACGAGCGTCCGTCCATCTCTGGTTGGGAGGATGTGTAGTGTGTCTCTATAGAACTATTTAGCTATTATCTTTCGTTGCAATTGTGTCACCCTAGGTTGTTCCCTTTAGAAGCATTAAGACTTGCTGAATACCCCTAGGATCTCACACGATAAATATTTGGTTCAGATGGATAGGTTTACTCTCAGGACGATTACTGGGTAGAGGATACGGATGATGGTGGCAATGACCATCAGGTGTAGAGATTCTAGGGATGGCGATGCATGAGAACTGTGGGCGGTATGTGCTTATTTTTAGGGAATCTTATGCCAAATTTCTTCTTATACGTACTCGGATTATGTTTTCCGCTTTCGCTTGATACTCTATTGCGTGATGTATGAGGATGTATCCTAAACTATTATATCTATCTAGGATATTTGGATCTTGTCGTATGGCGTTGAATATTTTCTGTTTCTCTTGTTTTAGATGGTGTGACTCTGATGTCTATTGTAAGTCGCCGACATAGATACTCATTTGTGTATGTTTTGGTCGCGTTACCTGTCGACTATGTTGCTCGCTCTTTGTCCCGATGTTCTTGAAAGTGGATAGGGTGGTAGGCCGGTACCGTGTCCTGCTCCGCTTCGACGGGCCTACATGTGGGTAGCCTTAGGCCTCCGTGGTAGAATCCCTTGGGTTCATCGAGGCTCATTCTTAGAGTGTAGGGTTTGACGTATTACAATTGGTATCAGAGCCATTCCGCCCTTCAGGGTCTTAGCCCGATGGTCGTTGTCAGTCTAGAAATATTTTGGTAGCTATGTATACTAGGGAAAAACTAAGCGTGAGAGCAGGACTGCTTCCATTTTTCTTCTTACCCACCACCCATCCTTTTCTAGTAAGGAAGTGTAATGTTTGTCTATCCTCTTCTAAATATTCAAACTAGGATTCACGTGTTTGGGGTTTCCATAGTATCATAGGATGTGTGTGTAATTCTTTTTCTATTTGTTGCATCCAACATTGTTGTCGCAATCTGCCTTTGGATATCAACTATTGGTACATTCCATACCGGCAGGATTTGTGTAAACCGATGCAATCTATCTGATTCTTTGTAAACCGATGCGATCTGTCCTACTCTTTGTAACCGACGCGTTATAGTTAGGGGTGTTCGTTCTATTCTGTTATCTCTTTCAGTTGTTCGTAAGAAGGATAAGAGTTGGGTTGCATGTTTTTCCTATTCTTGTGCGAAATAATGCTTTGGTGTGGGATGGAGTCATGAGCATACCACTACTTTTATCATTCGCTCTTGTACATTGAATGGGTGAAGCTGCTAAGCTCTAATTGTTAAGTGGTTTTGTGCATCTAGTTGGTATTTTAGTGCCAAAATTTGCAGAAATTTTTTATTTGGAAGATTTGTGTTCCACACTCCTTTTTAGTCGTGTGCGATATGCTAACTATCTTCTAGGTGCTATGAACTTTGTTTGATATTTTAATATCATCTTAGTAAATTGTATCCTTTAATCTTGGTTAATTCTGTTTTAGTGCTATTTTGCATTATTAATAATTCTCCATTATGGTACTAACGCAAGTTTTCCATTAGTAACAGGATGCCTCTCCGCAATGATGATGTCCCAGGTTTGCTAGAGCTGGGTGATGCGCTTATCCATTTGGCAAATACTCTAGGAACTATGCAGCAAAACCAGCAGCGGTTCGAGGAGAGCGTTATGAGGAATGAGTTCGCACCACCTCCCCCACCTCCCCAGTGTGGAAACATGAAGGACTTTGTGAAGTTCACCCCACGACACTTTCAGGTGACCGCCGAGCCGCTGGATGCTGACGATTGGCTCCGGGAGACCACGAGGCTATTGGATACTATAGATGTTGCTGAGCACGACAGGGTCAAGTTCGCCACTCACCTTCTACGTGGGGAAGCCGCTCTTTGGTGGGAGAGCTATCTAAGAGGAAGTCCTCCTGGATTTTAGCCAACATGGAGGCAACTCACTAATGCTTTCAAAGAGTAGTTCCTGCCTGAAATTGTCATGGAACGCATGAAGGAGGTGTTCCTAAATTTCAAGCAAGGAAGCGACAATGTCAATACTTACATCAAGAATTTTACAAACTTATCTCATTATGGTAGGGATGAGGTTTCTGATGATAAGAAAAAATAGAAGAGGTTCCGTCAAGGGCTAAATGCTTCAATCAAAAACGCTCTCACCCATACCACTCCAAGCTCGTTTCTCAAGCTTCAGCAAGCATCTCTTCAAGAGGAGGCAAGTAAACATGCATATGATGATTCCAAGAAGCATAGCAGTGATACTGGTGGTTCTTCGGCAGTGGTTGCTCCTTCTAATTGTCGTGTGTGGGTCCCTAGTACCGCACCACCGCTCCCTACTCCGCTAAGACTGTCAACTTTCTCTCCAAGGCCACCATACTCGTATAACGTCGCTCCAAGGGGCTACAACAACAACTACCATAGGGAGCCGTATGGTGGAGTTCGAGGATACTCTACTCCTCATCCTAGTGGTGCTTGTTTCACATGTGGGAACACTGGACACCAACACTGGAACTATCCTATGAACAACAAGGCTCTTCCTCCACCACCTCCAAGACCTGCTTCGACAATTTCTCCTCGCGCACCGGCACCACAAGCTCTCAACATCAACATCAAGCCCGGGTCCATTGTTGCTTGTGCCAACAACATCAACATTGTTCAAGATGAGCACGCACCTAGAGTTGTGCTGGGTATGCTTTCTGTTAACTCAGTCTCTTCATGAGTGCTATTGAATACTGGTGCATCACATTCTTTTGTGTCTTAGAGTTTCTCTCAGCAACAAGGTCTTCCGATTCAATCCTTGTCCAACATTCTTAGGGTGCAATCACCAGGAACAACTATGAAGGCTTCTCAAATAAGTCATGGGAACCAAATTGAAATTGGAAACCAAATTTTTCCAGCATCCCTCATTGAATTGGGCAATTCAGATATTGATGTCATATTGGGCATGGACTGGTTGAAAGCCAATGAAGTTGTGATTGATTGTGCTGAACACTCAGCTTCGTTGAAAATTCCTGAAGGCCATATAGTCTATTCTCCAAGGCAAACTCCTTCTATCCACCTCTACTCGTTGGGTGTCCAAAACATTGATGTTATGGAAGCCTAGCAAAATGTTACTGTGGTGTCTGAAGTCCAAGATGTTTTTCCAAAAGAGTTACTAGGCCTCATGACCGAGAGGTCGAGTTTGTGATTGATCTTGAACCTGGCATCACTCCTATCTCCAAGGGGACTTATGAGATGGGTCCTGTAGAGTTGGTCGTACTCAAACGACAGCTTGATGAACAAGAAAAGTTGGGTTTCATTCAGCATATCACTTCCTCTTGGGGTAGCCCAACAATATTTGTGAAGAAGCGAGACCGGACTGATCGACTTTGTGTTGACTACCGAGCTCTCAATGCAAAAACCATCAAGAATAAATACCGCCTTCCGTGGATCAATGACCTCTTCGATCAGCTTGCAGGAGCATTGGTATTCTCCAAGATTGACTCGAGAAGTGGATATCATCAAATCAAGATTCACAAGTAATATGTTCCTAAAACAACTTTCACCACTCGTTATGGCCTGTATGAATACACGGTCATGTCCTTTGGCCTCACCAATGCTCCCGCTAGATTCTCAAGGCGTATGAACTCAGTTTTCATGCAGTACCTTAATAAGTTCATGGTGGTCTATCTTGATGACATCCTGGTCTACTCCAAGTCAAAATAAGAGCATGCGAAACATCTCCGTTGTGTTCTTATGAAGCTTCATGGGAACCGTCTGTATGCAAATTTCTCCAAGTGCGAATTTTGGCTTCCTGAAGTCACCTATCTGGGCACGTCATTTCTGCTAAGGGCATTGTTGTCAACCCAGAGACTGTTCGGATAATTGTAGAGTGGCTCCCTCCCAAAAATGTCAAAGAAGTCCAGAGTTTTCTTGGATTGGCTAGTTATTACTGTCGCTTTGTTCAGAACTTTTCAAAACTTGCTAAGCCTCTTACCGATCTCCTCAAGAAAGGCAAGAAATTGCTTTGGTCACCGGCGTGTCAACAAAGCTTTGAAACACTCAAGGAAAAGCTCACCTCAACACCTATTTTGATTCCTCCTGATACATCAAAACCATTTTAGATCTTCTATGATGCCTCTCTCCAAGGACATGGTGCGGTCCTCTTGCAAGACAAGCAAGTCGTTTCTTATTCTTCCCGTTAGTTGAAACTCATGAGATCAACTATCCAACACATGATATTGAACTTGGAGCGGTTGTCTTTGCTCTAAAAGTATGGAGGTAATACTTGCTTGGAAACCGTTGTGAGATCTTTTCTAACCACAAAAGTATGCAATATATCCTCACTCAGTCGGACCTCAACCTTCCCTAGAGGAGATGGATTGAAACCATCAACGACTTTGATCTTTCGGTCAACTACACTCCGAGTGAAGCAAATGTGATGGCCGATGCCCTCAGTTGTAAGGCATATGTGAACAACCTCATGGTGGAAGAACAACAACCTCTCTTGTGCGAGGAATTCTGTCAACTCAACCTCGAGCTTGTACCTCAGGGATATCTTCATAACTTGATAGCTACCCCTCTCTTGGAAGAAAAGGTTCGCTCCATTCAACTTGGTGATCCTTACAATAAAAACATCATCTCCAAGATTCAGCTGCCGAAGTATGAACCTTTCCACCTTGACGACCAAGGCACTCTATTCTTCAAGCACCGGATGTTTGTTCCGAAGTATCCGGGTTTGAAAGAGCAAGTGCTCAAAGAAGCTCATGATTATGTTTGTTCTATCCATCCTGGCAGCACAAAGATGTACATGGACCTGAAAACACAGTATTGGTGGCCTGGATTGAAACTGGACTTTGCCAAGTATGTCTCCAAGTGTGATGTCTGCCACAGAGTGAAAGTCGTTCATCAAAAACCTTTTGGTCTTCTTCAACCTTTGAAGCATTACTCAATTCTGCATCTCGAGACCACCCTTCTTAAAGAGAAGAAGCACGGGTACCCAGTCTTCACATGCAAGGTGCCATCGGGCCATGGCTTCGTTGATCAAGAACCCGCAGACATATTCTTCGTGCAGTACGATGACATCTATAATCTGCTGCACTCGAAGTGGCTGGACTATAACTTGGTATGTCTGTACTCGCTCAATATGGCGTTGAAGGCCAAGAGGGACAAAATCCGGGGCATCGTGATAGTTGTACCATCCCATTTGTCTAACATCTGTAATGCTACATGGTCTAATAATAAAATTCTACTTCCTACATGTTTATCATTGCATCATCATTATATCATGCTCATGTCATCATGCCACCTTGCATTTGAGCATCATATAAAACACCTCTATTTGGTTTTATCCCATATGCATTTGTATTCTTATTAATTGTATTTGTGTCTTGATATATATTGTATTTGATTCTTGATGAATTATTAATGCCCAAGTTGAGATGGGGGCATATCTTTTCTCCACCCCACCACCTTATCTTTGTCACCACCTTATAATTCCACCATCCAAACTAGATGTGGGGTTTTGCATCTTCCTAGGTTTTTGTCTAGCTCACATTTTAAAGATGGATCCAATTCCTTACCACATGCCCCATTCATGTTCATCATTGTTTTTACAATATAAATAATGGGGTATGCTTTTATCTTCATATGGAGTGTTTGAAAGAATGGGCATGTTTAGATATAAATGGAACCCAATAAATGTCTAGTGGAAAATACACACTAGCAAATTCCATTCTTATTAAAATATGCCTAGCTTTCATATTTTCCATGTGAACTTAAGCCTAAATTCTCGTGAGGGCCATATTTTTCAAATTTGAGGATGCATGTATGAATCATAGAGCCATATTGGATTATAGACGTTTTTACAAATATAACAGTGGCCTTAAATGATCATGCGGGACCATGCAAGTCCCTCTTCTTTGTCTTCCTTTTGAAATTATTTTGGTTTAGGAGGGAGTTTTGGATGTTTGAAATTCAAACAATAAGGTTTCAAATTCAACTACCCCTTTAGGCTTTCTTTTCCCTCCTTGTCCTTTGGTTCTTTGTAGCCATGTTAAAGGAAGTTATTCCTTGGCTTGTTTAACCAATGCAAGTTAACACAAAACAAGCCAAATAAAATCAAACAAACATACTTTATTTCAAACTAAATCCTAAGCTAAATAAAACCCTAACTGACCTACCTGGCTCAACCACCACCACCTTGTTGTTTGGTTAGGCCTAACCATCTAACCTCACTAGCCTCTGCCCCTAACCCTGGTCGCCCTGCCCCACGTACCTGGCCGAGAGAGAGAGAGGAGGGAGAGAGAGGAAAGTAACCCGAGGTTACTTTTCCTCTAATCTAACCTGAGCTCGATCCCGTCTGCCATGGCCTTAACTACCTCGCTTTTCCCTCTCTAGTCCGATCCAGATCACCCAGGGATCTGCCCAAGCCGCTCCTGCCTCTCCCTACCTCCTCTTGCTAGCCTACCTACCACCATAGCGGCAACGATCGGCCACCACCTCGAACCGGCATTGGGAGAAGGAGGAGAGGAGCAACAGGTGTTGGGGAAGACCGAGGTGACAGCTAGCAACCCCCATGTACACGGAGGAAGGACGAGGAGCCCTAGACCGCTACACCACGAAGAGACTGAGCGGAAACCCTAGAGCGCGCGTCATGAGCCCCATCCCAGATCGTCACCGCCTCGAGCTTGAACGCCTACATTGACAACCTCGCGGTGAGAAGCCAACCCTCCTAGACATGGTCTTGTGCGCTTGCGCTTCCTGGATCGAGAGTTCTTTCTGTCGAACACCTGTCGCGCGTCGCCGCTCGCCGCCACCCCTGCCAGTTGTCACCGCTATGGTGCACTCTGCTGTTGCGCGCATGCATGCCTGCGCTCGCGTCACTGTGCCGCGTCTTTTCCCCCTAGCCATCCTTCCTGGAGCCAACCTTGCCGCACCATTGTTTGTCGTCGTGCATGCCCATCTCTGGTTGTGGGCGAGGTATACGAAGCCGCACAGAAGAAGCTTACCTAGCTCCGCCGCCGGTACCTAGCACCAACCCCGCCACACCGCAGTGGTTCCGTACTGCGCACTCGAGCCCCGCGTCACGGTATTGATTCCGATGGTGCACGTGTTTCTTTGTCGCGCCATTTCGTCGATTTGGGCCACAAGGAAGGAAGAAGCGAAACAGTTCAGCAGCACGTTTCGTTTTGCACGTAACCCATGACCTTTTCCGGCCTAAACCCGCAGTCTTGGCCCGCTCGTCAGCCTCGCCGCCATTTGGCGCTTTTACGAAAAGGCACCCGGAAGGTTTAAACCGTCACCCTGCTGCCCCTGGACCACACACGTGTCAACGCCTCGCTAGGCGACACACGCGGGTGGCCCCACGCCTTCTTGAGCCCACGTGTTGGTGATCGTGGGTATAGATGGCCCCGGTGACAAAAGTCCATGCGGTATTTCTAAAATAAAAATAAAAACAGAAATTGAATAAGTCTTAATAAATTCATATCTTTTTATATATTTTGAATTTGACAAAAATTCCTAAACAAAAAGTATTTCAAATTTAAACATGAATTCAAATATAAATTCAATCTTTACCAGAGTCAAGTGTAACTAGTCAAACCTTTGACATTTGACCCCTTTTTAGTATAACTTGATTTAAATATTAATTTTAAATCCATAAATCCAAATTTTACAAATAATATATGTTTTCTGATCAGAAAAATGCTAGGAATTCAAATAGGCCATCCAAAATAATTTTTGATCAATTTAAAATTTCGAAATTATTTAAATGTAAATAAATACCTTTTCTAAATAAATCTATAAATTTATTTCTGTAATTCCAAATTTGACAAATAATATGTCTAAATCGATCAGCGCGATGAGCCCATTCTGTTTATGCATTCCATGCTATGAATTGAAGCATGCATCATATAAATATTAGGAAAAATAGCAAGGAATATGCAAGTAAAACTTGACTAAACAAATACTAAAAATGCTTATTTCCTATTTCCACACCTCACCCATGCCATGCTATGTTATACCATGCAATTGTGCATCATTCTATCTTGGCATACTTTGTTTGCTTGTTGCATATGATTATTATGAATGTGCAATGTATTTATTTCAGCCCTTGTGTATCTGGTTTTTATCCGGATAGACACAGAGAAAGGAGAGTACCAGGAGCCTCAGAAGTATTACCCGGATCCTTCTTATTCCGCAATAGAACTGCCATGCAATCAATTCTTGCATACATATAGTGCCTATGCGTCTATCTTACTCTTGCATCATTGAGTCGTGATTGCATTAAAATTGAATCCCAAGTATTGCATAGCCTTTACTTTTAAACCCCATCAAAGCTTGTTCCCCAATCATATGAGCCATTACTACAGGAGTTGTATGAGCCATGCGAGTCATAGAATTGCTTGTGTAGGGTTTGTGCGAGTCTTTGGATAGCGAGGTACATAAACAACTTAATCTGCATAGTAATGGGATAACTAATGAAAGAGGCATCAGTGAGCATTATTGATATGGTGGCAGAGTACCTCGGGAATATCTTCCATGAGAACCAGACCATTGATTCCAGTCTTCTGCCTTGCTTTCCCAAGTAAGAAAACACACATTAGGTCGCCGTTGTACCAAATTCTTTCTTAGATTTTTGTTGTCATCTTCCAACAATTAGTTTTGTTTCAATTGTGTTGTGTAGAGGCATATACTGCACACTCATCTCCATTTGTCCGAGGTTGTCACAAGCATCGTACTTTGACTCATCAAGTGACATGAAGCCAAAGGACTATGATAGATTAAAGAGAGTTCTGGATGATGCTCTACAAGTCTACATCAAAAAGGGAGGCAAATTCTCTGAGGGGGGCAAGAATCAAGGATGGCAAACATATGTTCATGCACCACACGAAGTTCCCCTGCGTCAAGCAACTGACAAGTGATGTGAAGGATGCCTTCTACGTCCTCCATCACATCAAGGGGTTCATACGCGATTCACGGGTCGAGGCGCTACCAGCTAATCTTCAACACTGGGCCACACAGTTGGCGGCAATCGATGATGCAGACCTTATGGAGGACTTCTAGCGCAGCCAGACTCAGCTCTGCCAAATCATCCCCATCGAAGATGTCCAGACAAAAGTGGGGGGTCATGTACGTGTCCATCGCTTTGAGTAACCGCGAGATCGAAGAATGCCTCGACATGCAGCGCGACACCAGGACCTTCATGACAAGAGAGGGCGTGACCCTGTTCCCAGTGAGGTCTACATGATGTGTGTGTGTGCCTAGCTAGCAGTGTTGGTCATGTGTGTGTTGTGGCATAGACTTGACTATCCTCATGATGTTTCCGGACTATCGTCTGACGTGTGTGTCATAAACATTATTAACTTCCTCGGGCTAGTAAAACCCTTGACGGTCAATGTTGGACTTGCTTATATAATCATCATCCATGCTATATTTTATTTTAGGTTTATGAATATTTGCTAAATTTTGTGATCATGCAAGCATATTTGCAGTTTTCCATTCTTTTTTGTTGTATAACATATACTACATGCCTTCTCTATGTATGCCTTGTCTACAGACATGGCGAAGTGGTACGTGGTATGCAGGGGTCGGGTTCCAAGGGTCTACGACGAGTGGGAGGACTGCCAAGGACAAGTGAACAACTTTAGCGGAAATAGCTACAAAGAATACAATACAAGAGAGCTGGGGTAGCCAAGTGAAGGAGACACATGTGGAACAAGAACAAGATGAAGATCTTAATCATGGTCTCAGTGTTGCTCATCGTCGTCGCCGTTATCCTCTATTCGATCATAGTCTAGAGTTATAGCTCTATTTGTAATGATTGAATTTGTACTTCTACTTTGTGTAATAATCCAACACTTGAATTCATATTGATTTATTTCAGAACTTTGGATCATTATCATCTCAGTTTTGGTGTATTGTTGTATAGCTGATGTATAAAGGAAAAGATGCACTAAAATATACAGTGGCGCACCCTTTTTGTGTTCAGTGGCACACCATATCTGTGGCGCACCTGGCCACGGTGCGCTGCTGAATCTATCTGTGGCGCATGCTGGCCATGTGCTCCACTGAGCATAAAACCATCACTGGCACGTGGCCACGTGCGCCACTGAACATATCCGTGGTACATGGATGAATGGTGCGCCACTGAATATAGTACTATCCGTGGCGTACCAGGATGTGCGCCACGGATAATAATTGTCAGTGGCGTAATATTAGTGGCGCACGCTCGGTGTGCCACTACCTAATTTTTCGATGCGCCACTAATAGCACTTTTCGTACTAGTGCATTGTTTATCTCGGCGATTGAAATCACTCTTTTCAAGGTTCTTTCCACATGCCATTGGTCATGGTTGTTTTGCATATTATCAAGTAATTTCTTTGCAACACTTGCTTTCCCATGATTGTTCCTCCTACTGTAGTATATAGAATAGACTTAGACATTGGGCTAAGGCCATTATAAAATAAATGTAATATAATCCGTTCCTCTATCCCGTGACTAGGATAGTTCACTATGGCTTCTTTCATCCTTTCCCAAGCAAGTGCTAGTGGCTCGCAATCTTATTGTTTAAAGCTTATAATGTTGGATCTTAGTTGCATAGTTTTAGCTGGGGTTAGTGCATTCCTCCCAAGATTTAATAGTGCCCTTAGGTAGAGCTAGCAACCAATCCTTAGCATTTCCTCTAAGAGAGAAAGGAAACAATCGTAATTTAACAGCATTTGGATCTACATCCTTAATACACATCATGTCGCAATTTCCTTAAAAGTATTTAAGTGCAAACCTGAATCCTCAGAAGATGAGCCTCCAAATTGGGTTTGCTGAACCAAACGTAAAAGGTTAGGCTTAATTTCATATGCTTCCGCATAAACAGTGGGCTAAGTGATAGGTGCATGAATAAAATCATTAGTGGAAGTAGCATATTCCCCAAGTCCCTTTTGAGCCATGGCTCTTACATATTTGTTATTTTTTAAGTCAAGAAACAAATATAAAGTAACTAATATTTTTGGGTTTTCAAATAGATAACTAGAAAGTAAACTAATAACAAGAAAGAAACTACAAACACATAATAAAACTTAAAACAAGGTCTCTAGTGACCTCACTAGGATAGCAAAATTGCTTCCCTGGCAAGGCGACTGACAAAGTGTTGATACCTTCGATCCAGATTCATGGATGTAGTATAGTAGCTTTTTCCCAAGTAGACCTAGGTTTAATCGAACCTTGGAGAGAAATGCTAAATGGAAATAAAAAGGACACGTCTACAAGACTTTGTTTTTTGGTTTTACATTCGTTTATCGGACCAATCTAGTTTACTTTTATAATGTGTTGAATCAGTGGATGGAGATAGGCTAGGGTTGAAGATCCACCTGCAGCTGCACATCATATGGGATAAAAGATAATAATAAGCATAGTTATGTATATAGTTTTAATAGGGATAATCTCTTGTGGGCAACACATCCTAATATGAGATCACCGCTAGACAAGTATCTCACCTCAAGCCTTTATCAATCTATGGCGTCTTGGGTACTGATGGCTCAGTGCACGGCGCCCAGAAAAGTGCTGGTGCGTGGTTGATGTAGAGCTCATTGGGAAACCCAAGAGGAAGGTATGATGAGCACAGCAGCAAGTTTCCCTCAGTATGAAACCAAGGTTTAATCGAACCAGTAGGATCAAGGAAACACCCCAAAGGTGTTACTAGCTGAGCTTTGGCAGGGCGCACTACCGGTGCTAGTAGCAACGTGGAGACCTGCACAACACAACCACAGAACTTTGTATCCAACCTGCACAAAGCAGTAAAAGATTGTAGATTGTATGTAAAGAAAAGGACCGGGATCCATAGTTCACTAGAGGTGGCTCTCCTTAGATAGATAACATGCTGGGTGAACAAATTATAGCGGGGCAATTGACAAACACCGAGAAAGCAATACATGCATATACTAATCATCTTGACTCCTTTGAGACTTGATTGGGCATTACAATATTATACATAGACCGCCATCCAACTGCATCTATGACTAATAATCCACCTTCAGGTTATCATCCGAACCCCCTCCAGTATTAAGTTGCAAGCAACATATTATTGCTTTTACGAACTGCGTGTAAAGTAAACAATACGATTGTTCTATGAACAAAGTATTTTTGTTTTCTCCCTAGTAGCAACATCACATCTAGTACCTTAGAGATTTCTATCACTTCCCCAGATTACCAGAGGCATGAACCCACTATCAAGCATAAATACTAACTCTTGGAGTTGCTAGCATCTACTCGGCCAAGATAGCTACTAACAACGGAAAGCATGCAAGATCACAAATAACAAATACATGATAGAATCAATAATCAATCTGAAATAGCATCTCAATATCCATCGGATCCCCGCAAACACAACATGCAGAATTACAAATAGATGATCTTGATCATGAATAGAGCTCACAAGATCCAAACATGAAAGCACAAAGGAGGAGAACCAGCCATCTAGCTACTACATGGATCCGTAGTCCAAGGATGAACTACTCATGCATCGCACCGGAGGATTGCATGGTGATGAAGAAGGCCTCCAGGGTGAATTCCCCTCTCCGGCAGGGTGCCGGGAAGAGCTTCAGATCCCTCCCGATCTAGGGATGGAGATGATGGCGGCTACAGACTCTTTCGTGCATTTTTGATCGGGTACTTAGGGTTTTGGTCCCGAGGGCAATATATAGTCGGAAGGAGAGGCCGAGGGGGTGCCTGGGCTGGCCACACCACCCCCTGGCACGGGCCAGGTGGTGTGGCCGCCCTCTGGCCCCTCTCTGTCTCGTATTCTGGCACTTGATGACTTCCGGAAAAATATGCACTTTGTCTTTTGTCCCGTCCAATTCCGAGAATAATCATTTTCTGACTTTCCTGGAACCAAAAATAGCAGAAAACAAAAAGTGGCATCAGGCTCTTGTTAATAGGTTAGTCCAAGAAATCATATGAAAAGTACTCCAAAGTTGGAACAAAACACAAGAAAGTGGATAAAACCAAGCATGGAACATCAAAAATTATAGATACATTTGCAATGTATCAACATCCTCAAGCTTAACTCCTGCTTGTCCTCGAGTAGGTAAGTGATAAAAAGAAAGAATAATTTTTGAGGTGACATGCACCATCAAATACTTGATCAAAGTATTTGTAAAACATTTGAAGCTAGGATCATAGTACTTCAATCATAACATGAAAGACAAAGTTCTAGCAATAAGCAAAGAAACTATGATGCAACATGAAAAGGCACAAACAAAAGATTCATGAATAACAATGCTTTGCAAGACGTTTGTTTGTTTCACATAAAGAAAACATAGCATAATAGTATTCAGCTTGTCCCTCAATAGAGTAGCAAATATAAATGCATAGGACACCTTCAAAGTTCATAAGAGTGACTAGATACAAATAGTTTAAAACAAGCAATATCAAGTTATGCATCAATCAAATAGTCCTGGGACAATGCACATAGAACTAAGAATGGCCACTATGCTCTCAAAGTAGGTGCATAAAAATAGAAGGTGGAGACTCAATATAATGGTGAAAGAAAGACTTTTAAAAGGAAGTAGGGATTCAAGTCTCATAAAGAGCTTCCAAAAATTATGGTACTTATAGCTTTCAGCTCTCATTGCCCCTATCATAAGCATCTTTAAGGTGATTAAGGTTAAAGTGACACAACTAAGAGGATATGCTTGACAAGTTATAAACCGAAATCTCATGCCCCTTACTTACGAAGACCGATCCTCATGCTACTCAACTTCAGTCACGAGTAAGCTCTTGTCATTGTAAGTATATGTGTATCATTAAGAACCGCCAACGGGGTACCCCTTGCACATGATACGGGAGCTTTCCCATAATCAAAATGACAAGGCAAGCAGACAATGAGCATCTCAAATGATCTTTTATTTGCTATTTGCATAGGTTTTTATTGAGGATGCTTCATAGAGTGCTCATTATGGTGATGCTGCAAGTTTCCACCATGATTAGGCATGGCTTAGGCTAGCGGCCCAGGCGTTTCTCTAACACACATACAAACTCCATGATCTTACAAGTTCCACTTTTATTTCACACCACCGGGATCTGTAAGCAAAAGAACATGATATCAACGGGGTACAAAGTACAAGTGCAATGTTGAAAGCGTTCCCCATGAAACATGGTTCTGCTAATTTCAACTTATAAAGCGCAAGAATATACGCAACAATGAAGGACCCAATGGTTCAAGCTTATTAGATGCAAAAAGTAAAGTGTGCCATCAAGTTCGTGAGAGCTTTAATCACTAGTTTTCTCATAACAAGTTTAATTTGGAAGGTAAACAAAAGCATGAATATACTTGGAATAGCATAAGCTAGTAGGTAGGTATGGTGGACTCTTTGGAATAAATTGGTTTAGGGAATTGGATGCATGAGTGGAACTCATACTTTGTTGTGGAGGCTAGCAAAAGACTGGGAGCGACAAACTAAGAGAGCAATAATGGCCATAATCATGCGGAGCGACAAAACATCATTGATCAAAGCATAAAGTGATACTACAAGTTGAAAACTAAAGGATCACAAAGGCTAAGGTGACTTTGGATAGTCATAACATGGTGTGAGCATGTGCCAAGTCAATCCAAATAAAGCATCAAAGGAGAATACCACTATACTATGCTTTAATATGCTAAAACAACGCATGATTCATCCAAGGCACATTAAGCAATCTCAATTGTTTATAACAAGTCATGCTACAACAAAGAATACTAAGCATAAAGCCAAAACAATATCAAGAATGGCATGACAAAGCATAGGCCACAGTAAAAAACGAGCTCTTTTTACCACATAAGCATGAACTTTCCTACTCTTTTCCAAACCAAACCAAACTATTTGCAAACCAATGTATGAAAGAGGGGGTCCAACCAATTTATTCAGAAAACTAAGCAAACCAAGCAAACGAAAACGAAAAAGAAGACGCTCCAAGAACAACACAACTGTGCATGAAACAATAAAAATGAAGCGTTTGGAAGAAACCTGGAATTTTTATTGATGAAGAAGGGGATGCCTTGGGCATCCCCAAGATTTGACGCTTGTACTTCTTGGTTATTTCTTGGGATGATACACGTGGCATCCCCAAGCTTGAGCTTTAGTCTATTCTTCATCTCATTACTCATTCCTTCCCATACACCTAAAATTTTTCCTTCATACAAAACTTCACACAATCTTTATTAGCAACATTAGTGCACTTAAGATAAACAAGTCTTAAAGTTCAGTTCTAACACCAAATAAACTTCCATTAGAACACTAGCTACTGTAGCACTTCCCTCATAAAGCTCAATTCCCCAAAAAAACTCAAAAAGGAACCAACAAGAAGCAAATGCAGAAAATGGCAGAAATCTGTCAAAACAGACCAGCAGGTAAAGACGAATTTTTTCTAAGACCTTCTGTTGCTCAAATCAAAAAGTGTTGAACTAACGAAAGTTAGATAGAAACCTGGGGCAGAAGAACGAAAAATTACAGCTCAATCCGACATACAGAGATCTCTCAAGAATTTGTACGGTGAAGCACACAAATCTGTTTTGGGACAGCAACTTTCCCAATCATTACTTCTCTCTCATTGGAGGTTACTCTTGGCACAAAAAGCAAATAAAAAGGATAAGGAGAGGTTATTATAGAGGTAATAACTTCCAAGACTCATCTAAAACTTTTGTGTTATCTCCCAATAAGTACTTTTCTTTAACGCCTTTAAGTTAGGCATAAGAAGCAAGAAAAAGAATCAAGTGTTCTCAAATGAAGAAGCATTAAGACCAAATTTCTTGCCCTTACCTCTGTTACTTTTATTCTTAACCTTGGGGAAAATATGATTGTTTGGTGGAGAATAAAGGTGCATGGTCCCCTTTCCCACATCTATTATTGCTCCAAGGAGTTCTAATAGGGACCTTCCAAGTGTAATTTGTCCTTTTCCTGCACATTCAATAACAAGATAATCAATAGAAATTGTTTTCCCAAGGATCTTAGTAGACACTCCTTCAGATATTCCAAGAGGTAATATGGTAGTATTATTAGCAAGAGATATTTCTTTTCCTCCTTCAGTGAGCCCCCAAGTATTCAAAGATTTATAAATATCTTTGGGCATAAGACAAAATTCAGACATGATATCACATCGAGCTTGAAAAGTTTCGGTGTTCATCTCAATCTTTATTGTAGGGAACCACTTTGATGGTTCAGAGTTTATTGGAACATAATTGTGATGCTCCCTAAGCGTGTTATAGCAATTTTCTAAGCTAGTAGTGCTAGCCTCAAGAGTGTTCAACCTAGCAAATATTTTTGCGAAAGAAATATCAGTTTGGCTAGGCATGTTGTAAGTGAGGATCAATTTCTTTATAGAATTAATAGCATCATCCTCATTACATTGGAGGACATCTCCTCCCACAACATCATCTAAAGCATATCTATAGCAAAGAGCAATCCCAAGGTAAAAACTGCTAAGGAACAAGCTTTGAGTCATTTTAGGCTCAGTTTTTTCATGTAGATCGGAGATTCTAGACCAAGCTTCCTTTCCTCAATTCCTTGTTTAAAAGTGAAAATCATTTCCTCTGGTGACATAGTGATTGGAGCAAGGCTAGACATTGTGGCACTCAAGATAGGAACTAATTTTTTTTGTTTTTCAAATAAGAAAGCAAACTAGTAAAACTAATTTTTTGTGTGTTTTTGATAAAGAAACAAGCAAACAAAACAAAAAGAAACTAAGAAAAACAAAAACAACAAAGTAAAGAGATTGGTTATGAGGGACTCCCCTTGTGAAGATGTCCTTGACTCCCCGGCAACGGCGCCAGAAAAATGCTTGATGGCTCAGTGCACGGCGCCCAGAAAAGTGCTGGTGCGTGGTTGATGTAGAGCTCGTTGGGAACCCCAAGAAGAAGGTATGATGAGCACATCAGCAAGTTTCCCTCAGTATGAAACCAAGGTTTAATAGAACTAGTAGGAGCAAGGAAACACCCCAAAGGTGTTACTAGCTGAGCTTTGGCAGGGCGCACTACCAGTGCTAGTAGCAACGTGGAGACCTGCACAACACAACCACAGAACTTTGTCCCCAACTTGCGATGAGATTATCAATCTCACCGTGTTTTGCAGAAAACAAAGGATTAAACATATCGAATGGAAAGAAGTAATAGTTTGCAGAAAGTAAACACAAAGCAGTAAAAGATTGTAGATTGTATGTAAAGAAAAGGACCGGGATCCATAGTTCACTAGAGGTGGCTCTCCTTAGATAGATAACATGCTGGGTGAACAAATTATAGCGGGCAATTAACAAACACCGAGAAAGCAATACATGCATATACTAATCATCTTGACTCCTTTGAGACTTGATTGGGCATTACAACATTATACATAGACCGCCATCCAACTGCATCTATGACTAATAATCCACCTTCAGGTTATCATCCGAACCCGCTCGAGTATTAAGTTGCAAGCAACAGATTATTGCTTTTACGAACTGCGTGTAAAGTAAACAATACGATTGTTCTATGAACAAAGGATTGTTGTTTTCTCCCTAGTTGCAACAGCACATCTAGTACCTTAGAGATTTCTGTCACTTCCCCAGATTACTAGAGGCATGAACCCACTATCGAGCATAAATACTAATTCTTGGAGTTGCTAGCATCTACTCGGACAAGATAGCTACTAACAACGGAAAGCATGCAAGATCACAAATAACAAAGACAAGATAGCTACTAACAATGGGTTCCTGGGCTGGCCACACCACCCCCTGGCGCGGGCCAGGCCTGGCCGCGTGGCCAGGTGGTGTGGCCGCCCTCGGGCCCCTCTCCGTCTCGTATTCTGGCACTTGATGTCTTCCGGAAAAATAGGCACTTTGGCTTTTGTCCCGTCCAATTCCGAGAATATTCATTTTCTGACTTTCCTGGAACCAAAAACAGCAGAAAACAGGCAGCTGGCACCGTGGCTCTTGTTAATAGGTTAGTCCAAGAAATCATATGAAAAGTACTCCAAAGTTGGAACAAAACACAAGAAAGTGGATAAAACCAAGCATGGAACATCAAAAATTATAGATACATTTGCAATGTATCAGGTACCTACAAGTCCAAAGATCGAGACAAGAGACAAAGAAACAAAAGATACAAATCTCTATTTCAAACAATACACAATGCTCCCGTAGATTAGATGCACATAATCACTCTTAGGTTTCTCCCCAACCCACAGCCCATGAGGACTACTCACTCATAACAATAAGATCAAGGATAGAAAACATTGTATAAAATACTTAGATTGAAATAAAATATTCTTACAATGGTCACCAAATCACAAGGAGATCTAAAGTACAAAGTAATGGCTATAGCTACCTCCGTCAATAATTACTTTGCAAGCTTTGTTTGGGACAACTAGACCTTTTGTTTGGAACAAGTTGCAGTGCTAAGAATCAACAATAGGCTGCACACTAAGTATACATGGAGACACCACAATGGTTGGCTCATGCTCAGGGAAAGCGTCTATACCTTCCTCGTTGTCATAACCATGGTCATTAGCACAATTAGGATCAACTTCATCTCCACATTTACTCACCTTGTTCATTGACCAACATGACCTTGCGGTTTTGACAATCTCGCTTGTAGTGACCTCTACCTCCACAAGTATGGCACTCCACATCGCGAGTACGAGCAGTTGACATATTTGAACCCGAGCTAACAGAAGGAGCGGCAGGTTTCTTTGCATTGGAACCATAAGATTACTGAGGTGTGGACTTGGCCGAAGATGGTGAAGGATGACCAGCAGGCATTGCAGATGGCGCCATTGGAGATGGTGGTGTAGACCTTGCTGGAAAACGGCTGGTGGAAGGGTACCTTGCACGGGACTTTGCCTCTTCAGTGAGCTAGGATTCTACCTCTCTTGCATGATGCAACAACTTGGTCATAGTCTTGTACTTGTGAAGACAAACTATACTCTTTATAGGTTGTTGGGGATATACTTTTCGGGTATCCTTACTGTGCCTCACTAACCAGGGTGGCCCACTTTGGGTTAGAGCTTTGCTTCACGGGCAGCCTAGTCACGAAGAAGAGACGGAGTCCAGTCCGGATATGGGAAGGCCTAGAAGACTTATCGACATAGGCCTGTAATGTTACTTGTAGTTCAAGATGTACTCTGTAACCGACTCTTAGTCGTAGCCGGAGAGGTCTCTCCTGTAAACCCTAGGACGGATATCTATATAAGCCGTCCTAGGGACCATCCTTTAGGGTACCTCACAATAGTCTACAATCTCAACTCGCAATGGCGAAACCGTCGAACCCATATCCGGCTCTACCGTATTACTGGATTGCTAGCAGGAGTAGGATCCTTTCAAAGCCGGCGGATTTGAACATGGGTAAACTTGTGTGCTCACCGTCCCAGAACACCGTACGTCTCACACCCCTCTCTTTCGCACTCCTCGAGGACCCCCTCATGGCGTACTTGTCATTAATCCGACGATAGTTGGGGCCCACCATGGGGCAAGTGATCTTCGGATCTGCGTTCCGAGCAGAATCTGCAAGAATCGGAATCGGCAAGACAATCGCCATCGATCGCGTCCTCTACGCCTGAGATGTCCCTCTCATCATTCTTGACAAGACCTAGATTCTGGCTAGGGAGGTCGTGACTACCTACACCATCATGTCATTTGGTGACATCGATGTTTACATCGGTTTCGCTGAACCTGCGCCACCCACCCCAGCGGTGATGTTAGAGGCAGAAGAAGCTTCTGGGTCCACTTTGTCCGTGGAGGCGGCAGAGTTCCGGATCCTGGAAAACCCTAATCCCGCCCAGCCCGCACCTAGCATAGAGATAGTGGAGAAATCTGAGCCTGAAGCAGATCTTACTATGAACGTCGGATCTAGAGTGGATCTCCCTAGGGAGGCCGAATCCCAGATCGATCTTCCCAACGAGGTTGAAATCCAGGAGGAGCAAGACAACAACTCTAGTTCTGGCTCTGCTAATGCCAGAACAGGTCAACCTTTCCTGAGGCACACGTTGAGGCGTATGATGCTACATGACGCCAGCGTAGATGAAATTCTCGAGACCATCAGATGTTTCGAGGAAGCCCACGAAGAAAGCCGCAACTACCTCAGGATGCACGCATCACACTTCATCAGATATGTTGGATCTGGATCCGGCTCTGCCGATGCTGGAGACTATGAAGACTCGATGCTGGAGGCAATCGAAACAAACACCGACCTACCGGCATCTTCGGATGATTCCATGACGTCTGTGGATTTCCGAAAGTTCTCCGCGGAATATGAAAAGAAGTACATCTCCAAAGATGCAGAAGAAGGAGAAGCAATGGACGAAGGATCCGCAGAAAACTCTCCCAAAGCACAGGATGACATGGATCTCGGAGATAATCCCGACATCCAGATGTCCAAAAGTACTGATCAGAGCTTGACACCAGGAAACAGACCCAAAGCCGTCTTTGCTACCGGCGCTGCCAAGAAGGCAAGGAAGAAGAACAAGAACAAAACTTCGGCAAAAGACCCTCCGGCTGAGGAAGTAGTTGCCGAAGAATAAGAAGAAGACTCGGATGGAGCCCTAATCCCAGACGAGCCAAAGGAAACTCCGGTGGATGGACATGTAGTTACCCCTAGTGCCCGTAAACTCATCGGAGATTCATTAACTACGCCAATCCCTATTGCTATAGAGCTTACACCTGCAGAATTGGAAGATAGGGCCCAAGCCCAAGAAGCGCGTTGTCAAGTACTCCTGGATGAGGTTAATAATCTCATGGAAGAGATGAAGCGCATTGCATCTGCGGGGCAGTTCAACTCCCTGCAACACCAGAAGACCCGGAACGGCCCCGCGCAGGCTACCAAAAATCCGGAAGTCCACAAGACCCTCTTTGAGGGACATGACGCCGTCAAAGGAGAACCTCATCTCGATAGCAAAGGATATCTGGTGTATGGAACACCAGTGGAAAACACCGCTGCAACTCGAGATATCCTGGCGAACAATCCAAACCCAGATCAAATCCGGTTGGGCGTAAAGCTACTTACCAAGGGTCTGGAGCAATAGAAGGCCACAAAATCCTGTAGCGGAAAACTGGTCTCTAAATCCGACCAATGTCGCATGGATCCGGCTTGGAATGACATAAGGCCGCGACGGGACCCGGAATAGCATCACCGTCCCGACCATCTGGAAGACAATTACTCAAGAACCGGATCTTCAGGGCAACGACATAGAGCCGCAAGCGACTGGAGCAATGTTGCCCCAGCCGTAGAGCGAGATGCAGTTGCAGCACTGGTTCCAAGGCAGCCTCCCCGTCGACAGTCGAATAATCGCAGGGAAGACGAAGAAGAGCAATGTCGGGAGGAGGACCGGCAAAGGATGCCACCTTCTAGACATGCAAGCCGTCCGGCTAAACCTCATCACAATGGGGGAAACGACGGACGAAGGAGTTATGGACACCATGCTCAGTCAAGCCGGCAGGGGTCTCGTCGTAATCAAGACCCTCCCCGGAACCGGAATAATGATGCTTCTGATGGAGGCCGACACTCAGCCGGAAACCATCCACCTGTACCACCCTCACCACCAAGCAGCCATCATAGCGGCTCTCGAGGAGGCCACGAAGGGTGTCGTGGCGGAGGAGGCGGTGGCAGAAGCAGAAGTCTGGCTCCAAGGCACCGCATCCAGAGTGAACAACCAAGACGGTGGTCTCTATCACCAAGTGACGTGACACACCAGATCAACTCTAACATAGAGGCATGGCGCTACGAGTCCGACAATATTATGTGGGTCCAAAATGCTTTGAACTGCGTATTCGACAAACAAACTTCCCAGAAGGATTTACTATCTCAAGACACATCCAACCCTATGACGGTGTGGCCCGGCCAGATACATGGCTTCAGGATTTTTTCTAGGCTTGCTGCATCGCCGAAGGCAGAAATAGCTTGGTCGTGACTCGGTATCTTCCACTTATGCTGAGGAAGAGGGCACGATCCTGGCTCAATGAACTTCTAGAAAACACCATCCACAACTTGTATGACATGCAAAGCGCGTTCTTTCAGAATTTCGAAGGCACATACCGGAGGCCCTATACGGTAGGAGACCTACAGTGTTGCAACTGTTCCGGCTATCCCTCAATTCTTGGACTGGTCAGAAATAACAATCACCTTTGACCGCGTTGATCATCCGCCTAAGTTGCACAAGCGAGGAAAGTACGCTTTAGTCGTCAATCCACTTATTGACGGATATGGTTTCTCCAAGACCCTCGTGGACGGCGGCAACAACATCAACATCCTCTACGTCGAAACACTACGTCAGATGAGGATCTTAGAAACTCAGCTAAATCACATCTCTATGATCTTTCACAAAGTTTTCCCAGGAAGACAAGTAAATTCCCTGGGAGAGATCACTTTGGATGTTACTTTTGGAACTCCAAAGAACTACCGGACATAAGCAATTTCCTTCGAAGTGGTCTCGTTCAAGAGCGCACATCACGCTATCCTCGGATGACCGGCTTACTGGGCTTTTATGGCTCTTCCGTGTTACATTTATAATATGATGAAAATTCCAGGTCCCAAGGGCGTGATCACCATATGGGAGACCTGAAGAAAGCACAAGAGTGCAAGGACGAAAATGCCTCCTTTGCGGAAGTCGTACTGCACGCCCAGGAGTACCAGGAGATCAAGAAGACCATCGACCCGTCCGAGATGTCCGCAACAAATAAAGAGGTGACAAAGCCGACTCCAGAGTTCAAGGCATCACAAGAGACGAAGAAGATGCGTTGAAGGATGATGATCCCTCCAAGGTGACTCAGATAGGTGTAGGTTTAGATAGCGCATAGGAAATCGCACTCGTCAAGTTCCTCCAAGCCAATCAAGATATCTTCGCATGGAAGCCATCTGACATGACTGGAGTACCTAGGGAAATTGCCGAGCACTCTCTAAATGTACGCCCAAATGCTAAACTCGTCAAATAGTCCTTACGATGCTTTGGCGATGAAAAGAGAAAAGAAATAGCTAAGGAACTAGCCTAGCTCGAGTTAGCCTGATTGATAGAAGAGGTCATCCATACGGAGTGGTCGACCAATCCTGTAATGGTCCCTAAAAAGGACACCACTAAATTAAGGATGTGTGTTGATTATACCGCCTTGAACAAGGCTTGTCCCAAATATCTGTTCACTCTGCCTAGAATTGATCAAGTTATCGCGACTCTACGGCAGACTCGGAACTCCTATGTTTTCTCGATGCATATTCTGGTTATCACCAAATTCGGATGAAGGAATCAGACAAAGTCAAAACTTCATTCATAACACCCTTCGGAACCTTCTGCTTTGTTACGATGCCTTTTAGGCTAAAAAATGCAGGAGCTACGTACCTACGCACTATGCAGCATTGCCTCCATGATCAAATCGGACACAATGTACATGCATACATGGAGGACATAGTGGTGATGGCCAAAAACAAGGAAACTTTGATTTCTGACTTAGAGGAGACGTTCGCCAATCTACGCAAATACAACATAATGCTTAACCCGAAGAAGTGTTTCTTTGGAATACCAGCCGAAAAATTGTTAGGTTTTATCGTGTCTCAAAGAGGCATAGAGGTGAACTGGGACAAAATTAAGGCTATACTCAATATTTCCAGGCCAACTCGCCTGAAGGACGCCCAAAGACTAACTGGTTGCATTGCTGTAGTTAGTTGGTTTGTAAGCCGGATCGGTAAAAGAGCAACACCACTCTACAAGCTCCTAAAAAAGACCAAAAAATTCGTTTGGACTGATGAAGCTGAAGCTGCACTACAAGACCTGAAAGCAGTACTCTCACCGCTCCTATCCTTGCAGCACTAGAACCTCACGAACCGATGTTGCTCTATCTGGTTCCGACAAATAGAGTCGTCAGCATCGTCATGGTGGTGGAAAGACTAGAGGAAAAACAGGAACACCTGGTGCAGCATTTGACTTATTACCTCAGTGAAGTCCTAACTGAATCAACAGCGGTACCCGCATTATCAAAAGCTAGCTTATGGTGTGTGTTTGCATCTAGGAAGCTACGACATTACTTTCAGGAGCATCAAATTAACGTGGTGAGAACAGCTCCCATGAGAGACATAATTAACAACAACGACGCTACAGGACGTGTCACAAAATCGGGAGTACATCTTTCAGCTTTTGACATTGAGTACAAACCTCGTACAACAATTAAATCCCAAATCCTTGCTGACTTTGTCGCTGATTGGACAGAGTCAACGCAAAATATGAACCTCCCAGAGTCAGAATACCGGACCTTGCATTTTGACGGGTCTAAAGCGCTCGGGGGCTGGCGTAGTGCTCAAATCACCCCAAGGAGATAAGCTTTTCTATGTATTGCAGATCCACTTCACCGCAACGAACAACATTGCCTAGTATGAAGCACTGCTGCATGGAATTCAGATTGCTAAAGATATTGGCATCCGAAGACTTATGTGTTATGGAGATTCGGATGTTGTTCCTCAACAAGTGTCGGATCACTGTAATGCAAATAAACACATGACACATATAGGGCTATCGTGGATGAACTATCTAAATCATTCGAAGGGTTTGAGGTTCAACACATCCCTCGAACAGAAAATGAGGAAGCGGATGCATTATCTCGTATAGGCTCTGCGCGGAAGAAGGTTACAGATGGCGCTTTTTTAGAGCACGTAAAAGTTCCCAGTATAACAGGAGTTGATGAGAAATATACGACCAAGTCTGACTCACCTTTAGTAGAATTTTTGGCTATGATTCCTAGCTGGACAAAACCCTACCTGGATTTCTTGGTAGATGGAAAATTACCCGAAGACGAGGTTCTGAGCCAGCAGATCATCCGATGAGCAAAAACCTATACAACAATAAATGGTGAGCTCTATAAGCGGAGTGTATTTGGGATTTTTCAGTGCTGTGTATCTCCGGAAGACGGAGTGGAGATCTTAAGGGAGATCCACGAAGGCGAATGCGGCCATCATGCTACAGCCAAATCTTTAGTGCCAAAGGCTTTCAGACATGTATTTTTCTGGCTCATAGCCAAGGCAGGTGCCGAACGGCTGGTCAAGACGTGCAAAGGCTGCCAAAAATACGCCAAACAAGCTCATGTTCGGGCTGATCAGTTGCGAACAATTCCGATAACATGGCCCTTTGCAGTCTGGGGGCTTGACATGGTAGGACCGTTTAAATGGGCTCCAAGTGGATTTACTCACCTCTTAGTGATGGTGGATAAATTCACAAAATGGATTGAGGCTAAACCCGTCACAAGTTGTGATGGAGAAACAACCAAAAGATTTGTCGAGGATGTTATAATCCGATACAGTTATCCGCATAGTATTATCACGGATAACAGGAGCAATTTTTCTATGGAGAACTTGCCGAATTCTGCAATGATCAAAAAATCCGGCTTGATATTGTGTCAGTCGTGCATCCACAAGCCAACGGACAAGTCGAAAGAGCAAATGGTTTAATCCTTCATGGCCTCAAACCAAGACTCAAAGCACCACTTCGTCGTGCTACGGGGGCTTGGGAAGACGAGTTGCCATCTGTCATATGGAGCTTGAGAACAACTCTGAACAGGTCAATCGGATACACACCTTTCTTCTTGGTCTACGGCACAAAAGTAGTTCTTCCTAGAAATTTAATTCATACTTCTCCCCGAGTTGCTACATATATAGAAGAGGATGCTGAAAGTTTTCGACAAAATGATCTCGATTTAATCGAAGAAGTTCGTGTCATTGCTGAGCAGAGATCAGTAACCTATCAGTAGAAGTTATGCAAGTATCATAGCCAGAGAGTCACAAACCGGTCTTTCAATAAAGGTGACTTGGTTCTCCGGCTTGTGTAGAAAAGAAAGCACAAACTTTCCCCGGTATGGGAAGGGACATTTTTAGATAGCCGAGTATTTCACAATGGTTCTTACTATCTAACTGATATGCGGCCAGTCAAAGAAAGACCTGCTACTAAGAAGATAAAGAGAGCTGAAGGCAGTACAAACCCGGAAGAATTAGACAGACCGTGGAATATTGCTCAGCTACGTCCCTTTTATTCTTAAAATTTCTTTCTTTGTAATCATATATGTGTACATGTTCAATGAGAAATAAAGTGTTGGTTGCCTCAATATTTTGTGATAAGTTTAATATTACCATCTTATTTCCGAATGATCATATCACAGTCGAAAATCCTAGAATACTTGAAAGTACTTGATGCTCATGTTTGTTTTGGTTAGATTTCCGACTCTAAAAATGCTACCTTAGGGTAAAAATTTAAAATTTTCTAGTTTATACTTTGGTTCTTTATCTGATTGCCTGATGCGGTTATTTTCCGAGTAGTGAATTGTTGGTACTAGAAACCGGCTTTGTTTCCGAGTTTAAACTTGTTTAGCAATTGAGCTCCGCTGCTCGGTAAAGTTTTTGTGTTGAAGGTTTGCGAGGTCACAAAAGGGACGAGGCGGAAAGCCAGAAAAAACGATAAGTATAGACAAAAAAAAGTGCTTATGCAAAATTTCAGGCACAAAAAAATAAAGCCACAAGTGCTAAAAGGAAGTAAAAAGCATCAGTCCTTGCAAACCTTAGCACTAGTAAAAATATTACACTACTTATTACAATCCGATTGTTTCCGAATAACACATTGTTTTTTCTGGTACTCTACGATGCAGGAGAAGAGGTAGGAGCTGCAGGCTCACTGGAGACATCGCCTTCGCCTTGATACCTTTCCGAGACAGGCAAATCGGATTCGGTTTGCTTGTCGTTGGAAACCTCGACTATTTCTTCAAGAGGCGGAGGAGGCGTTTCCACGCGAGTGAAGAATGGAGTGTCGGAGCTGGTCAGATCAGCTACGTGGCATCCATGATGGCCTTGATATTTTGCTCCTTGCCGTCTTCATCCATAGCTGAATAACCCCTGGTTACTTGCCAGATCTCCATGCTTCCATGGTGGCTCATAACCATTGTCAGGGCATTCTATGTTGCGGTTCGTGCATAGGACATGTTCCAGTCTAGGATGAGCTGGGGCATCTCTTTTGCCTTATCTCACACTTCAAAGGTAGACATTTTGTTCATATCAGACATCTTCAAGGCCTCGCCAATATCCTCCATTGACTGGCGGAAATCGTGAAGCAGATCTCCGACTTCATTAAGCCGGCTGGTGCGAGACTCGGACGAAGAAGAATCTAGCAAAATTAGAGGACCTGCATATATAAAGCAAAGGTCAGAAAATATATCCGAACTCCTAGAGTCAGAAGAACGAAAAGTCAGAGATAGGAAAAATACGGAAGATGACATCATCAACTTTGGTTTTCTCTGCCCTAAGGCTCTGGAGTTCAGCTCAGAGGGCTTGGGTGATGCCTTCTCCCTGGCCAGCTCGTCTGTGAGATCCGAGATTTTTTTATCCTCCATGGCGATCTTACGATCAGGTTCCTCGATGGCCATGTTGGATGATTAAAGAACGATGTTAATACTGCGCTCATGATCTATCTTAAGATTTTCCATCTCTCGCCTTAAGTCGGCGTTCTCTACCTCCAGGGTTTTGAGATTCTCAGCATCTTCAATCAATTTACATGACTGCTTGACCAGTTTTGTAAGCAAAAGAAAATAGTCAAATAAGAATTCAACTATGATAGCAAAAAGAGCAAGGATATGGACTAAAAAATGATTACATTCGGCCTTATCCTTGGAAATCTTCAGTTGAGCATTTTCAAGACGGAGAGCTCTGATCTCTCTCCGCTTATTGCAAATATTCTTTAATAATTCCTGGTTATAAGCATTAACTTTCTGTAAGTCAGAATAATTCCCAGAGTCAGAAGTCTACTAAAGACTCAGGCTAATATTTTAACTAAGTTAAATATCAGCACGAGCCTTGGGGGATACACTAGTTCGTTCTTTGGCATCCTATGAAAGCATAAATTCGGATTTTCTATCCAACTTCATGCTTTGGGGCTAGAGGATATGATATGAAATAAAGTAAAAGAGAAAGTCAGCGGTAACCTTCTCGGCGAGAGTCAGCGGGATCACTCGTGATGGTGGAGCCATGCCAGCCTTCAACTTTTCATCACGAAGATGAACTTGGTCAAGAAGCTCGGAGAACTAGACGTCCTCGGCTTCTTGCGCCTCTTCCTCGGAAGTCATGTTCCAGCTCTCCAAGCATTGCTGAGCCAACTTTTGGATTTCTTCTGTAGTTTTATGAGTAATGCCAAGTTTGGCAATTCCCGGATTACTGAGAATGTTGTCTGCGAAAACCTCTGCCAAGGGATCATTACCCTTGGAGGGTTCACCCATATCAATTGTCGAGTCATCCATAGATACACCAGTCTGCGAACCAAGGTTCGCTGGCTCAGAATGCTGAGTCGGATCTTCTGCCGCACAGGGATATGAAGTAACCTCCGGTGCTGTAGAAGGCTTCGGGTAGGAGTCGGAGGTGGAGCGGTAGGCGGAGTCATATTTAACTTTGACTGTCGCATAGGCTTTGCCGGGATTCCCTTCCCCTTGCCCTTGATGAGCTTTTTAGCTCTGAAGAAGTGCCAGTACATGGCCGTTACGCTTTAGAAAGAATAAGAGATAAAATACAAAGACCTTGTGAGAAAAGATTACCTCTTCACAACAGGCACTTCCTTTGTGCCAATAGAGACAATTGGAGTCTTACGCTTTCAGGTAAGCGCCTCTAGTAATGGTACAAGTTCTCCATCCTCCTGAGAGATTCCAGGAGGATATCCCTCAAGAGGAGCAAGCTCCAACTCAAGGAGATCAGCAAGCTGAAAGAAGAATTACCTCAGTATTGCAAAAATATATAACAAAGTATGGATGAGCACATATCGAGTAATTGCTGGAAAACTTACAGGTGTCACGGGATCGTCAGCCGTATACATGTCTAAGGAAATATCTGGAATCTTCCTCTCGATCCATGATGTCTACGCACGCTTCTATTCTTGTAGACAGTGTTGGGCCTCCAAGTGTAGAGGTTTGTAGAACAACAACAAGTTTCCCTTAAGTGGATCACCCAAGGTTTATCGAACTCAGGGAGGAAGTGGTCAAAGGTATCCCTCTCAAGTAACCCTGCAATCAAGATACAATAAGTCTCTTGTGTCCCTAACACACCCAATACACTTGTCAGGTGTATAGGTGCACTAGTTCGGCGAAGAGATAGTGAAATACAAGTAATATGGATGATTATAAGTGGTAATTGCAATCTGAAATAAGAGTGGCAGCAAGCAAACATGTAACATGACTAACTGTAAATGGTGTTTCAATGCTTAGAAACAAGGCCTAGGGATCATACTTTCACTAATGGACACTCTCATATAAATATCTTCTCTTCATGATGCTACCCTAAACTACTCTCCGGTTGGACGATGTAGGGCTATAACAACACACCTTAAAGTTCACATTCCCCATCTAGATAACCTCTCACTATCACCTTGAGCGCTAGATGGTTCAAACAAACACCACAATCGCATAGAGACATCCAACTCAAATTATACTCATGATAAGTATTTATGTAACCTTAGCCAAAGTGCCACACAGTGTACACACTGTCAACTTCACACACGTGGGGATAAGCAGAGATTAATTAAAGCACTTGAGTAGTAGAATAGATCTATAGATTACAAAGTTCATGATCTCATAAGATCACGCATAGAGAGAGATGAACACATAGCTACCGGTAGAGCCCTTAGCCTCAAGATAGAACTACTCCCTCCTCATCATGGGAGTCAGCAACGACGATGGAGATGGTGGTGGAGTCGATGGAGATGGCTCCGAGGGCACTTCCCCGTCCTAGCAAGGTGCCAGAAAAGAGACTTCTGTCCCCCGAATCTCCTCTTCAGTGGCGGCGGCGCTGTGGAACTTTTCGTGGAATTCTGATCTTCTATTTAGGGTTCGTCCCGAGAGGCTTTTATAGGCAAAGAGGCGAAGGTCGGTGGGCGCCCGAGGTGGCCACACCACCCCCTAGCGTGGCCTGGACTGGCCCGCGCCACCAGGTGGTGTGGGCCCCTCGTGGCCCCTCTCCGTCTCGTGTTCTAGCTCCGTGAGTCTTCTGGAAAAATAGGAACTTTGTCTTTTGTCCCATCCAATTCCGAGAATATTTCTTTACAAGTTTTTCTGAAACCAAAAACAGCAGAAAACAGGCAACTGGCACTGCGGCATCTTGTTAATAGGTTAGTTCCAGAAAGTGCATAAAAGTATCTCAAAATGTAGAAAAAACATAAGATAGTTGATATAAAACAAGCATGGAGCATAAAAAATTATAGATACGTTCACGACGTATCAACATCCCCAAGCTTAACTCCTGCTCGCCCTCGAGTAGGTAATTGATAAAAAAGAATAATTTTTGAGGTGACATGCACCATCACAATCTTGATCAAGGTATTTGTAAAACATTGATATATGGGATCATAGTACTCTAACATAGACATGAAAAATATAGTTCTAACAATAAGACATAGCAACTATGTTATAACATGAAAATGTACATACAAAAGATTCACGAATAACAATGGTTTGAAAGACGTTTGTTTGTTTCACATATAGAAAACATAGTGAGAATGGTATTCAGCTTGTCCCTCATGGTATAGCAAAACATAAATGCATAGGACAGCTTCACAGTTCATAATGGTGACTAGATACAAATAATTTAAGGACAAGCAATATCAAAGTTATGATTCAATCAACAAGTTTTGGGATAATGCACATTAAACTAAGAATGACCACTATGCTCTCTCAATAGGTGCATAAAGATAGAAGATGGAGACTCAACATAAAAGTAAAATAAAAGCCCTTCATAGAAGGAAGCAGGGATTCAAGTCTCATAAAGAGCTTCCAAAAATTATGGTACTTATTAGCTTTCAGCTCTCATTGCCCCTATCATAAGCATCTTTAGGTGATTAAGGTTAAAGTGAACAAATATGAGGATATACTTGCCAAGTTATAAGCTGAAAATCTCATGCCCCTTACTTACGAGTACCGAACCTCATGCTACTCAACTTTAGTCACACGTAAGTTCTTGTCATTGTAAGTACATGTGTACCATAGAGAACAGCCAACGGGGTACCCCTTGCCCGATGATACAGAAGCATCCCCATATCAAAATGACAAGGCAAGCATACAATGAGCATCTCAACGATCTTTTTGTATGCTATTTGCATAGGGTTTTCCCTTTTTTTCTTTTTTTTGGATGCTTCACAGATTTCTCGCTATGGTTATACTGCAAGTTTCCAACATGATTAGACATGGCTTAGACTAGCCGCTCAGGCGTTTCTCTAACACATATATGAACTCCATGAGCCTTACAAGCTCCCCTTTCATTTCACACCGTCGGGTTCCATAAGCAAAAGAACATGATATCAACTAAATAAAGTGCAATGTTGAAAGTGTTCCCCATGGTAACATGGTTCTGCTAATTCACAACTTACAAAACACAAGCATATACGCAACATAGATGGGCACAATGGTCCAAGTTTATTAAGTGCAAGAAAGTAAAGTGTGCCATCAAGTTCGTGAGAGCTTTAATCACTAATTTTCACATAACAAGTTTAATATGGAAGGTAGATAAAAACATGAATATACTTGGAATAGCAATAATGCTAATAGGTTGGTATGGTGGACTCTTTGGAATGACTTGGTTTTATTTGGAGTTGGATGCATGAGTGGAACTCATACTTGGTACATGTGGAGGCTAGCAAAAGACTGGGAGCGACCAACTAAGATAGCAATAATGGCCATAATCATGCAAAGCGACAAAAAATATTAATTAAAGCATAAAGTGATATTACAAGTCAAAACCTAAATGATCATAGAGGCTATGGTGACTTGGTATAGTCTTAACATGGTGTGAGCATGCGCCAAGTCAACCCAAATAAAGCATCAAAGGAGAATACCACAATATTATGCTTTTGTATGCTAAAACAACGCATGATTCTTTCAAGGCACATTAAGCAATATCAATTGTTTGTAACAAGTCATGCTCATAAATTCAAAGCAATATCAAGCATGACATGATGAAGTCTAAGTCACAGTCAAAAACAAGCTCCTTTTATACCACTTATAAGCATGAACTTTCCTACTCTTTTCCAATCCAAATCAACTTATTTGAAACTATATATGAATGCGGGGGTCCAACCAATTTATTTAAGAAAACCAAGAAATGAAAACTAAAAACAAAAACGAAGACGCTCCAAGAACAACACAATTGTGCATGAAACAATAAAAATGAAGTGTTTGGAAGAAAACCTGAGATTTTAATTAATGAAGAAGGGGATGCCTTGGGCATCCCCAAGCTTTGATGCTTGTACTTCTTGAATATTTCTTGGGGTGAAACGGGTGGCATCCCCAAGCTTGAGCTTTTGTCCATACTTCATCTCATCACATTATTCTTCCCTACACTTGAAAATTTCCTTCATACAAAACTTCACACAATCTTCATTAGCAACATTAGTGTATTCAAGATAGTAAGTCTTTAGGTTTAGTTTCAACACAAGTAAAAATTCCATTAAAACACAAGCTACTGTAGCAATTCCTTTTAAAAGTTCAAGTGATCAAAGAGAACTCGAAGAGAAATAGATTAAGAGGCAAATGCAAATAATGGCAGAAATCTGTCAAAACAGATCAGCAGGTGAACACCGATTTTTTCTAAGACCTTCTGTTGCTCAAATCGAAAAGTTATAAACTAACGAAAGTTAAATAACAACCTGGGGCAGAAGAACAGAAAATTACAGCCGACGTACAGAGATTTTTCAAGAATTTTTACAATGAAGCACAAAAATCTGTTTCGGGACAGCAATTTTCCCAAGTCTTACTTATCTCTCATTAGAGGTTATTCTTGGCACAAAAACCACACAAAAAGGGTAAGGAGATGCTATTACTGAGGCAATAACTTAATGGCCACAAAAAAAGAAAAACTTACTGAATAAAAATTTGGGTTATCTCCCAATAAGTGCTTTTCTTTAACGCCTTTGAGCTAGGCATGATGATTTCGATGATGCTCACATAAGAAATAAGAATTGAAGTAAAAGAGAGCATCAAAAAGCAAATATGGAACAAATATAAAACCATGTTTTACTTTCTCATAATAACTTTAAGTAGCATCATGAATAAAATTAACAATATAACTATCACATAAAACATTCTTATCATGAGCCACATGCATAAAATAATTATTACTCTCCCTATAATCATAGTCATTCTTATTAATTGTAGTGGGAGCAAATTCAACAAAATAGCTATCATTATTATTCTCATCACCATAATCATCAAATATAGGAGGCATATTGTAATCATAATTAATTTTCTCCTCAATAGTAGGTGGACTGATAATATCATACTCATCATTGTAATCATCATATATTGGAGGCATATTATCATCAAAGTAAATTTTCTCCTCCATGCTTGGGGGACTAAAAATATCATTCTCATAAAAACTATCTTCCCCAAGCTTAGGCTTTTCCATAGCATTAGCAATAATGGTGTTCAAAGAATTCATACTAATAACATTGCTATTAGCATCCAAATAAAGTTCCATAGGTTTTTAAATTTTCTCTTCAAACACTTCATGTCCTAACTCAAGATAAATACTATAAAGCTCCCTAATTTTGTTGTTGTTTTCCATTAAGCCTAACTAGTGAAAATAAAAACAAGAAACAAAAAGATATAATTGCAGAATCTAATGGAAATAACTTTGAGCACTCACACACCAGCAACCGCACTAGAAGATAGCTTAGTAGCTAGAGGATGTGAGTGCCTTTTACCTTACCTCCCAGGCACCGGCGCCAGAAAATAGCTTGATTTCTATGCACGCTTCTATTCTTGTAGACAGTGTTGGGCCTCCAAGTGCAGAGGTTTGTAGAACAGCAGTAAGTTTCCCTTAAGTGAATTATCCAAGGTTTATCGAACTCAGGGAGGAAGTGGTCAAAGGTATCCCTCTCAAGCAACCCTGCAATCAAGATACAAGAAGTCTCTTGTGTCCCCAACACACCCAATACACTTGTCAGGTGTATAGGTGCACTAGTTCGGCGAAGAGATAGTGAAATACAAGTAATATGGATGATTATAAGTGGTAATTGCAATCTGAAATAAGAGTGGAAGCAAGCAAACATGTAACATGACTGATTGTAAATGGTGTTTCAATGCTTAGAAACAAGGCCTAGGGATCATACTTTCACTAGTGGACACTCTCATATAAATATCTTCTCTTCATGATGCTACCATGAACTACTCTCCGGTTGGACGATGTAGGGCTATAACAGCACACCTTAAAGTTCGCATTCCCCATCTAGATAACCCCCCACTATCACCTTGAGCGCTAGATGGTTCCAATAAACACCACAATCTCATAGAGACATCCAACTCAAATTATACTTATGATAAGTATTTATGTAACCTTAGCCAAAGTGCCAAATGGTATACACACTATCAACTTCACACACGTGGGGATAAGCAGAGATTAATTAAATCACTTGAGTAGCAGAATAGATCTATAGATTACAAAGCTCATGATCTCATAAGATCACGCATAGAGAGAGATGAACACATAGCTACCGGTAGAGCCCTTAGCCTCGAGACAGAACTACTCCCTCCTCATCATGGGAGTCAGCAACGGCGATGGAGATGGCGGTGGAGTCGATGGAGATGGCTCCGGGGGCACTTCCCCGTCCTGGCAGGGTGCCAAAACAGAGACTTCTGTCCCCCCCGAATCTCCTCTTCGGTGGCGGCGGTGCTGCGGAACTTTTCGTGGAATTCTGATCTTCTATTTAGGGTTTTCGTCCCGGGAGGCTTTTATAGGCAAAGAGGCAAGGTCGGTGGGCGCCCGAGGCGGCCACACCACCCCCTGGCGTGGCCTGGCCTGGCCCATGCCACCAGGTGGTGTGGGCCCCTCGTGGCCCCTCTCCGTCTTGTCTTCTGGCTCCGTGAGTCTTCTGGAAAAATAGAACTTTGGCTTTTGTCCCGTCCAATTCCGAGAATATTCCTTTACGAGTTTTTCTGAAACCAAAAATAGGAGAAAATAGGCAACTAGCACTGCGACATCTTGTTAATAGGTTAGTTCCAGAAAATGCATAAAAGTATCTCAAAATGTAGACAAAACATAAGATAGTTGATATAAAACAAGCATGGAGCATCAAAAATTATAGATACGTTCATGAAGTATCAATCCGCTCTTTGATCAACCATCTGATCTAGGACTCATAGTCCTTGTCCGAATATGATCTTGAGCAGATCTGGAGAGAATTCGTCTTGCTCTTGGTCATTGAATGCATGAGCCGATCACCATGATGTTGGAGAGGCTGGATCCGGCGCGCCAGCCAGTAGTGGATCAAGTCGGATCCTTTCAAACCCTTGTGCTTTATCAAATATTCGATCCGCCTCTTGGCAAGAAGCAGATCATTGGTGAGAGCTAGAGCTTAGCGTCCCAGGACTCTTGGGGCGTGGCGGCGCCATCAACGAAAGCCGGCAAAGCAGTTGATTTGCCAGTAGCCAGTCTATCCTTATGGTAAAAGAGCATGGATGACCATTTCTTCATGGACTCGCTAGCTTTAATCCTAGGATAGCCTCGTTCTCTCCTAACAGAAAAGTCGAGAGTTCCCGTAATGTAAGGATTATCGGAAGTGATGGAATTTCTCCGGGTACCTAAATAGTACCGGAAAAGAATAAGACTTTGTCTAATGCCGATATAGCCCTCAAACAAAGACGCGTAAGCACTCATTTATAAAATTGAGTTTGGGGGAGATTGTGGAGTTGCACTCCGTAGTGATCTATAACCTCAAAAATGAAATCTAAGGGAGGAAAACTCAAACCTCTGTCGAGGTGGGTGTCGAAGTGCGCTCGCTCGTTAGAATTGGGGGTGGGGATGGTTTGGCCAAAACTACTCCACCAGTCGTCGGCATGGAGGAGGCCTTCTTTCTCGACGATGCAGAGCTTGTCGTCGTCAAAGACGCAGGGGATCCAGACCCCGCGGAAGTTCTCCTTCTCCGCCGCTGCAGGGACCGTCACCGTTGTTGCTGCCGTGCTAGAGGACGAAGCATCAGTCGTTTTGCGGGCGGTGGTGACCTAGCATGGGCGGCGTGGTGTGCTTGGGGGAGGTAGAAGAGATTTGCACGGAAGCGTCGAGAGGAAGGAGAAGACACTAGCGATGGTAAGGAAGAAAGAGGAGATCTTGACCCCTTATATCCCTCACCTACGCTAAGGTTCATGCAAGATGAACTGTAACCGTGCCATGCGTCGTATAAGGAGCTAGGTAACCTCCTCAGAAGGATTATGCTGCCTCGATCTCTGCACACGCGTTAAAACGATGCCTCGGTTCCGCGAAAGGCGGACCCACTAATCATCTTGTGAATGTCTGCTGCTGACATGACTTGACCTTGACTGATGTCAGGTTATGTCAGAGGTCAAGTTCTGGCTTAGTTTGAATTTCAAGCTGGAAACCTGAATAATATACTCATAGGTCCAGCTTATTTTTGGGACTCAGATCCTAACCTTTCTTTTGAAGTTTCAAGAACCCTTCAAGATTCTATAGGCCAAAGATGGATCAAGCTGGACGATGATGAAATCTGACTCTGGATCTTCGAGGCTTCTAGAGGCTGCTGTTGGGGATATACTTTCTGGGTATCCTCACTGTGCCTCACTGACTAGGGTGGCCCACTTTGGGTTAGATCTTTTCTTCACGAGCGGCCCAGTCAGGGAGAAGAGTGATGTCTACGCACTTCTATTCTTGTAGACAGTTGTTGGGCCTCCAAGTGTAGAGGTTTGTAGAACAGTAGCAAGTTTCCCTTAAGTGGATTGCCCAAGGTTTATCGAACTCAGGGAGGAAGTGGTCAAAGGTATTCCCTCTAAAGCAATCCTGCAATCAAGATACAAGAAGTCTCTTGTGTCCCCAACACACCCAATACACTTGCCAGGTGTATAGGTGCACTAGTTCAGCGAAGAGATAGTGAAATACAAGTGGTATGGATAATTATAAGTGGTAATGGTGCTAGAAAATACCTTGAAGGCATGGAAAAGACTAAAGTAAAACTAAAATAAAGATAGAAGCAAGCAAAAATGTAACAGATCTAGTTGCAAACGGTGTTTCAATGCTTACTAGATGGATCCAACAAACACCACAATTTCATAAAGACATCCAACTCCAAATATAACTCATAACAAGTATTTGTAATCTCTAGCCTAAGTGCCACCATGGTGTGCACACTGTCAACTTCACACACATGGGGAGAGAAGAGATCTATTAAAGCACTTGAGTAGCAAGGTAGATCTATAGATTACAAGCTCATGATCTCAATAAGATCATGCATAGAGAGAGAGAGATGAACACATAGCTACCGGTAGAACTCTTAGCCTCGAGAGAGAACTACTCCCTCCTCATCATGGGAATCAACAATGGTGATGGAGATGGTGGTGGAGATCGATGGAGATGGCTCCGGGGGCACTTCCCCGTCCCGACATGGTGCCGGAACAGAGACTTTCTGTCCCCCGAATCTCCCCTTCGGTGGTGGCAGCGCTGCAGAACTTTTCGTGGATTTATGATTAACGATCTAGGGTTTTTGCCACGGGAGGAATATATAGACGAAGGAGGCAAGGTCGGTGGCCAGCCAGGGGGCCCACACCATGCCCTGGCGCGACCTAGGGGGACCCGTGCCAAGGGGGGTGTGGCCACCCTGTGGCCCCTCTCCAACTCTCCTTCTGGCTCAGTGAGTCTTCCAGGAAAATAACAACTTTGGATTTTGTCTGGTCCAATTCCGTGAATATTCATTTTCTGACTTACTAGAACCAAAAACAACAGAAAACAGGCAGCTGGCACTGTGGCTCTTGTTAATAGGTTAGTCCAAGAAATCATATGAAAAGTACTCCAAAGTGTGGACAAAACATAAGAAAGTAGATAAAACCAAGCATGGCACATCAAAAATTATAGATACATTTGCAATGTATCAACATCCCCAAGCTTAACTCCTTCTCGTCCTCGAGTAGGTAAGTGATAAAAAGAAAGAATAATTTTTGAGGTGACATGCACCATCAAAGACTTGATCAAAATATTTGTAAAACATTCAAAGCTGGGATCATAGTACTTCAATCATAACATGAAAGACAAAGTTCTAGCAATAAGACAAAGAAACTATGATGCAACATGAAAAGGCACAAACAAAAGATTCATGAATAGCAATGCTTTGCAAGACGTTTGTTTGTTTCACATAAAGAAAACATAGCATAATAGCATTCAGCTTGTCCCTCATAGAGTAGCAAATAATGCATAGGACACCTTCAAAGTTCATAAGAGTGACTAGATATAAATAGTTTAAAACAAGCAATATCAAGGTATGCATCAATCAACTAGTCTTGGGACAATGCACATAGAACTAAGAATAGCCACTATGCTCTCAAAGTAGGTGCATAAAGATAGAAGGTGGAGACTCAATATAATGGTGGAAGAAAGGCCTTCATAGAAGGAAGCAGGGATTCAAGTCTCATAAAGAGCTTCCAAAAATTATGGTACTTATAGATTTCAGCTCTCATTGCCCCTATCATAAGCATCTTGAAGTGATTAAGGTTGAAGTGAACAAACTATGGTGTACATGTTTGACGAAGTATAAGTTAGAAATCTCATGTCCCTTGAATACGAGGGCCGCTCCTCATGCTACTCAAGTTTAGTTACCGGTAAGTTCTTGTCATCGTAAGTACATGTGTATCATAGAGAACCCAACGGGTACCCTTGCCCGATGATACGGAAGAATCCCCATATCAAAATGACAAGGCAAGCAGACAACAAGCATCTCAGCAATCTTCTTATTTACCATGGGAATATGGTACTTTTCTCTCCCTTTCCTCTTTTCATAATCTCTTTTTTTCTTTTTCTCTTTTTTCTCAACATAGGACTCTTTTTTTATAAGAAGAATGCTTCATAGACAGCTCATTATGGTTACGCTGCAGGTTTCCACCATGTCAGCATGGATTAGACCAGCGACCCAGGCGTTTCTCTAACACATATACATAACTCTATGGACTTACAAGCTCCCCTTTCATTTCACACCGATGACATCCATAGACAAAAGAGCATGATATCAACTAGGTACAAAGTACCTGTGCAATGTTGAAAGTGTTCCCCATGACAGCATGGTTCTGCTAATACCCAACAAATAAGTGCAAGCATATACAACATAGACGACACAATGGTTCAAGTTTATTAAGGGCAAGAAAAGTAAAGTGTGCCATCAAGTTCGTAAGAGCTTTAATAACTAGTTTTCTCATAACAATTTTAATTTGGAAGGTAAACAAAAGCATGAATATACTTGGAATAGCATATGCTAATAGGTAGGTATGGTGGACTCTTTGTAATAACTTGGTTTTAGGAGTTGGATGCATGAGTGGAACTCATACTTGGTTGTGGAGGCTAGCAAAATACTGGGAGTGACAAACTAAGAGAGCAATAATGGCCATAATCATGCAGAGCGACAAAACATCATTAATCAAATAAATTGATACTACAAGTTGAAAACTAAAGGATCATAAAGGCTATGGTGACTTGAGATAGTCATATCATGGTGTGAGCATGTGCCAAGTCAACCCAAATAAAGCATCAAAGGAGAATACCACAATACTATGCTTTAATATGCTAAAACAACACATGATTCATCCAAGGCACATTAAGAAATCTCAATTGTTTATAAAAAGTCATGCTACATCAAAGAATAGTAAGCATAAAGCCAAAACAATATCAAGCATGGCATGACAAAGCATAGGCCACAGTCAAAAACAAGCTCTCTTTAACACTTAAGCATGAATTTTCCTACTCTTTTCCAAACCAAACCAAACTATTTGAAAACCAATGTATGAAAGAGGGGTCCAACCAATTTATTCAGCAAACTAAGCACACAAAGCAAATGAAAAACCAAAACAAAAACGAAAAAGAAGACGCTCCAAGAACAACACAACTATGCACGAAACAATAAAAATGAAGCGTTTGGAAGAAACCTGGGATTTTTATTAATGAAGAAGGGGATGCCTTGGGCATCCCCAAGCTTTGACGCTTGTACTTCTTGGATATTTGTTGGGGTCACACGCGTGGCATCCCCAATCTTGAGCTTTAGTACATCCTTCATCTTATTACATCATTCTCTCCATACACCTGAAAATTTTCCTTCATACAAAACTTCACACAATCTTTATTAGCAACATTAGTGTACTCAAGATAATAAGTCTTTGGGTTCAGTTTCAACACCAATAAAACTTCCATTAAAACATTAGCTACTGTAGCACTTTCCTCAAAAAGCTCAATTCCCCAAAAGAACTCAAAAAGGAACCAACAAGAAGCAAATGCAATAATGGCAGAAATCTGTCAAAACAGACCAGCAGGTAAAGACAATTTTTTCGAAGACCTTTTGTTGCTCAAATCGAAAAGTGTTTAACTAACAAAAGTTATATAACAACCTGGGGCAGAAGCACAAAAATTCACGTCTAAAACCGACCTACAGAGATTTTACACGAATTTTTACAGTGAAGAACAAAAATCTTTTTCGGGACAACAACTTTCCCAAGTATTACTTCTCTTTCATTAGAGGTTACTCTTGGCACAAAAAGCAAATAAAAAGGATAAGGAGTGTTTATTACTGAAGTAATAACTTCCAGGACTCATCTAAAACTTTTGGGTTATCTCCCAATAAGTACTTTTCTTTAACGCCTTTAAGTCAGGCATAATAGTTTGAGAAGATGCTCACATAAGAAATATGAATTGAAGTAAAAGAGAGCATCAAGAAGCAAATTCAAAGCACATTTAAGTCTAACCCACTTCCTATGCATAGGAATCTTGTAAAGAAACAAGTCATGAAAGCACAAAGCAACAAGCATAGGAAAGCAAAACAAGTGCAACTTCAAAACTTTCAACATAAAGAGGGGAAACTTAATATTGTTGAGACACATAAAACCATGTTTCCCTCTCTCATAATAACTTTCAGTAGCAGCATGAATAAAATTAACAATATAACAATCACATAAAACATTCTTATCATGAGCCACATGCATAAAAGAGTTAATACTCCCCGTATAAGCATAGTTATTCTTATCAATCATAGTGGGAGCAAATTCAACAAAATAGCTATCATTATTATTCTCATCACCATAATCATCAAATATAGGAGGCATATTGTAATCATAATTAATTTCCTCCTCAATAGTAGGTGGACTGAAAATATCATATTCATCATTGTAATCATCATAAATTGGAGGTATAGTATCATCATAAGCAATAGAATAGTTATCCTCCAAAGTGTGTTCATTTGTAAACATATCATCATTGGAAGGATTATGGATAGCACTAATAGTATAGCAATTATTAATATCATCATTTTCAGAATTGGTACCGAAGAGATTATCAATATCAAAAGTAGTGTGCTTTTCCCAATCATGATCACTATAGGTAATAGGCATAGGAACATCATCGAGTTCAGACTCATCAAAAACTATAATAGGAGCAACATGCTTAGGGGAAAATACCGTTTCCTCTCTCCTTTTACTCCTCCTTTTCTTCTTTTTCTTCTTCTCTTTAGGAGGGAGAGGCTTGAAAGGAAGCTTCTCCATATACCCTGGTTCATTGTTAGAGACAATAGAAGAAACTTTGGAGGATTCCTCCTTTTCATTAATAATACCAAAACACATATTAGTCATGTCATATTTTGGTAAGATCTCATCTTTTATAATATTTTGTATGTAAGTATTTGTGTGGCAATTATCAACGCAATAAAGATGACAACCATGCATGACACTATTCATATCAAAAGCACCCATATCTACCAAAGAGGTTTTTATTGATAACTCTTCACACCCCAAAAATAATGTAAGTTCATCATGCTAATTAGGAGTGATCATGTCATCACAATACAAACTTGCAGTGCTCATTGGATTAGAAGGGCTATTATTATGGCCTGAGCATTGAAAATTGAAATGACCCACTTCAAAGCAAAGTTCACAAATAAAAGGATAGAGGGCACAAACTTTTTTACCAAGATCATTTAGAGCCCTATACCATGTTCTAGTTTTTTCATTCCTGTGGGTGATACAATATTCTTCTTCAATTTGATTCTTCTCACAAGGTCTATGTATTCCACAAAAATTAACATGCTTATAAGAAGTAGTACTTTCAAAGGTTGGAGCATGTTAATTACTTTCAATAATAATAATTTCATTTTCCATGCAAGTGGCTTTATATGGCTCATGATACATGTCCCATTTTTCTTTAGGAGCATTAATATGAGAAGCAAAGGTTCTATAACAATCAACAAGAATTTGAGGATCAAGACCATATTTAGCACTAAGCTCTTGAAAATCAGCAGTTTCAGCAAAAGACTTAATGCAATCATACTCATAGTTTATACCTGATTCTTTACCTTTGTTGTTATACCAATCTTCAGTATTGCTTTGAATTGTTTCAAGAAGATCCCACTTAGCTTTGACCTCCTTAATTGTGAAGGATCCCTCTAAACAAGTATCTAGATAGTCATTGTAATGTCCTGAAAGCCTTGCATAGAAATTGTTAATAACAATATTACTGGGGAGCTCATGAATGGGACATTTGAGCATTAGTGACTTCAATCTCCCCCATGCTTGGGCAATACTTTCTCCATCATGTGGATGAAAATTATAAATGTAATTCCTATCTTTATGAATTTCATGAGGAGGATAAAATTTAGAGTAAAAGAGAGATTCAAGTTCCTTCCACTCCAAATGATGAGGATCATCTAGTAGCTCATACCACTCCCTTGCTTTGCCCTTAAGTGAAATAGGGAATAGATTCCTCTTAATTTGGTTCATTGAAATACCTGCACACTTGAACAACTCGCATAATTCATGTATAAAGAGTAAATGATCACCAGGATGGACAATTCCATCTCCAAAATAGCAGTTATTCATAACACGTTCAACAATTTTTATAGGTATTTTAAAAGGGATGCTTTCAATATGTGGATTTAGAATATCACAAGTATCATCAGAATTACCACATATGGGAGATAAAGTATCATCAGAGCAAATTTTCTTCTTTAAAGCTGGGGAACTAAAAAGATCATTTTCATAAAAACCAACTTCCCCAAGCTTAGACGTTTCCATAGCATTAGTAACAATGGTGTTCAAAAGATTCATACTAATAACATTGCTATTAGCATGCAAAGAAAGTTCCAGGGGTTTTTTAATTTTCTTTTCAGACAATTCATATTCTAACTTAGGAAAAATACTAAAAAGTTCTCTAATTTTTTTGTTGTTTTCCATTAAGCCTAACTAGTGAAAACAAGAAACAAAAAGACAAAATTGCAGAATCTAAAGGAAATAACTTCGAGCACTCACACCGGAGGATGTGAGCACTCACACAGTTGTTGGGCCTCCAAGTGTAGAGGTTTGTAGAACCGTAGCAAGTTTCCCTTAAGTGGATTACCCAAGGTGTATCGAACTCAGGGAGGAAGTGGTCAAAGGTATTCCCTCTCAAGCAATCCTGCAATCAAGATACAAGAAGTCTCTTGTGTCCCCAACACACCCAATACACTTGCCAGGTGTATAGGTGCACTAGTTCAGCGAAGAGATAGTGAAATACAAGTGGTATGGATAATTATAAGTGGTAACGGTGTCAGAAAATAGCTTGAAGGCGTGGAAAAGACTAAAGTAAAACTAAAATAAAGATAGAAGCAAGCAAACATGTAACATGCCTAGTTTAAAATGGTGTTTCAATGCTTAGAAACAAGGCCTAGGGATCATACTTTCACTAGTGACCACTCATATAAATATCTTCTTCTTTATGATACTACTCTTAACTACTCTCTGGTTGGACACTCTAATCCATGGTAGGGCTATAACAACACTCCTCAAAGTTCGCTTTACCCATCTAGTGAACCCCACACTGTCACCTTGAGTACTAGATGGATCCAACAAACACCACAATTTCATAAAGACATCCAACTCCAAATATAACTCATAACAAGTATTTGTAATCTCTAGCCTAAGTGCCACCATGGTGTGCACACTGTCAACTTCACACACATGGGGAGAGCAGAGATCTATTAAAGCACTTGAGTAGCAAGGTAGATCTATAGATTACAAGCTCATGATCTCAATAAGATCATGCATAGAGAGAGAAAGATGAACACATAGCTACCGGTAGAACTCTTAGCCTCGAGAGAGAACTACTCCCTCATCATGGGAATCAACAATGGTGATAGAGATGGTGGTGGAGATCGATGGAGATGGCTCCGGGGGCACTTCCCCGTCCCGGCAGGGTGTCGAAACAGAGACTTTCTGTCCCCCGAATCTCCCCTTCGATGGCGGCGGCGCTGCGGAACTTTTCGTGGATTTTTGATTGATGATCTAGGGTTTTTGCCTTGGGAGGAATATATAGGCGAAGGAGGCAAGGTCGATGTCCAGCCAGGGGGCCCACACCATGCCCTGGCGTGGCCTGGGGGGACCCGTGCCAAGGGGGGTGTGGCCACCCTGTGGCCCCTCTCCGACTCTCCTTCTGGCCCCGTGAGTCTTCCGGGAAAATAACAACTTTGGCTTTTGTCCGGTCCAATTCCGAGAATATTCATTTTCTGACTTCCTGGAACCAAAAACATCAGAAAACAGGCAGCTGGCACTGTGGCTCTTGTTAATAGGTTAGTCTAAGAAATCATATGAAAAGTACTCCAAAGTGTGGACAAAACATAAGAAAGTAGATAAAACCAAGCATGGAACATCAAAAATCATAGATACATTTGCAATGTATCAAAGAGAGGAGTCCAATCTGGCTACAGGAAGGCCCAGAAGACTTACCGACATAGGTCTATAATGTTACTTGTAGTTCAAGATGTACTATGTAACCGACTATTAGTCGTAGCCGGGTAGGTCTCTCCTGTAAACCCTAGGCCGGATATCTATATAAGGCGTCCTAAGGACCAGCCTTTAGGGCACCTCACAATAGTCTACAATCTCAACTCGCACAGGCGAAACCCTTGTAACCCATATTCCGGCTCTGCCGTATTACTGGATTGCTAGCAGGAGTAGGATCCGTCCAAAGCTGGCGGATTCGAACCTGGGTAAACTTGTGTGCTCACCGTCCCGGAACACCGTACGTCTCACACCCCTCTCTTCCGCACGCCTCGAGGACACCCTCATGGCGTACTTGTCATCAATCCGACGACATATATAGCTTTAGATTGTTGAGAAATCGATGTATAGTCATCTCAATTGATTCACGAACTCTAGCGCGTTGCATAAGCATCTCCATCTCCATGTAGTACACATCAACTGACACGGTTCCTTGCTTCAATTGTGTCAACTTGTCAAAAACTAGACGCAAATATTTAGTGGGCACAAAACGTTCCTTCATGATGCGCTTCATCTCTCTCCAGTTGAGCACATGAAGGTCATTGTCATCTCTTCTATTTTGCACAATAGCATCCCACCAACGTAATTCATATCCATCAAATTCTGATGCTGCAAGTTTTACGTTCTTGTCTTCGGTATACTCATGCAAACACCAAAGCTTCTCAATCTTCAACTCTCATGTACGGTAATCTTCAGGATCAAGTGAACCATCAAACTTGGGAATCGAAATTTTTGGCTTACCCAAACCATCCTCAGGGATCTGGGTTGAACTCTTTGACCACAGCCTACTGGAGTCCAGCCACGACCATGAGCAGGAGGAGGCGCATGCCCTCGACCAGCATGGTTTGGATGCTGAACATCACCGGCATTACTACCTTCCTCGTCGTCAACAACATAATCATATTGTTGTGGCTGCCGTTGCTCAAGTGCTATCGTCAAATATGCAATAGAATGTTGCAAAGCTGTGGCATTGGTGTTTAGGGCTGTCAGTTGTGTTTGAATGTTAGTGACCGCCCCCTCATTTGCATCCAAAGCCAGCTACACATCTTCTACTGACTTCTCAATCCCATCTGTTGTGGTAGTAAACACACGTGTCAAATGAGATTTCAATGCTTCATATTCTCTCCAAGTAAGAAGATCTTCATCATTCTTTTTCTGTATAACAACTTCATCACTAAGAGACATGATTAGTAGGTTAGTGCAAAAATCAAAATCAGGTGGTATCTTCTCACAACTCACTCAAAACAGATAAGAAAGCAGATCTTACCGTTTCATAGTGAATAGTGATGCTTAACCAATTCGAAATCGAAGACTTATGCACTGATATGATGAAGTGAATATCAAGGATATAGAGAACGATCACAGGGCACACATGTTATTTATGGTGGAGCTGTAGGTATGGTATCCTAACTACACCGCAAACAAGTCCTAGCGCTGATCGTATGACAAAGATCCACGAAAACACATACAGTGGAGATACATGGGGCAATTGCAACTATTAAAATGAGCTTATTAATTGAGATATGTCAGAGTAATGCTCGTGTTGTAATGCACAAGGAGAGATGCTAGCAATGACTCAACAAAACGGGCACAAGATTGCTAAACTGAGCAGCCTACAGAACACTAAGCATGCTAGTCTCGTAGGATAGTTTTAGACACCAAAAAAGGCTTACGAAGGCTCACAAGGATATGTACGCTATGTGGACTCAGCAAAAAAATTAAAAAAATTGACCTGAAAATTGGTCTCTGCCACAACATAAAAAAGATCCGAAATTCTAGCGCGGCATGATGTCGGTAGAAAAAAAAAATCTTGTACTAGCACTGACTCGTATGTCCTCAGGCGTGGACACAGCACGTTTTGGCCTCGCTGAGGCTTCTCGTACGAGCACTGATGCGTGTGCGCTCTAGCGACAAGGTAGGGATTTTTTTCCTGCACGTGAAAAGAAACTCTTTTTTTATTCCTACGCAAGCTTTAGGACTCACGTACGTGGAAGCTAGGGATCGATTTTTTTTGAGCTTCCCGTACGTTGACTCAACTGATTAGACTTGCGTGATTAGAACTCTACAAGCTGAATCGATCCGATCCGATCGGCTTGTTTCTTTTCAAACGGATCTACAAACAGATCTAATCTAAGACTTAAGAACACGACGAATTATCTCAAGAATACGAGAAACAGTCTAGAAACTCTGACGACGAAACAAAAACGACAAAAGCTAGACAAAAACTACGACTCAGATTAAGAAGAAATGCTACACAAAAGGACTATGGCCAGCAACTAGAACTCACAAACAGTGTTATCTAGGCTATGGCAAAGACTAAACCCTAATCTTTTTGTATTGCTTTTTCTATATAGGACGAAAAACAAACTAATATAAGGATGCATTTGTGGATGCTTACCGAGTAAACACTAGAATCTGATACCAAGATGATATAGGGTGGCCCGATCTTCTCAGCAAGCGGATGTCGATGATGATGGTGGATGATTGATAACTAGCCTGTAGCTATGAACTCTCCCGCTCGAACCCTGATGCCAATGCAACAGCTCTCGAACCCTATGGGATATTCACAACACCACGCTCTTGCGCACATAGTCGTCGATCATGAATGGTAGTTTGGAATCTACTGATTCCCAGTGAAACAACATATCATACTCAATTGCAGCAAGTAATTGGATCACAAGTAATTTCTAGAGGTTCTAATAAGAATCAACTATAAAATATTTTAACGTGGTCTAACCTAATTGTGATGGTTACAGAGGTTTATATGAGGGCTAGGGCATCCGTCCCTCTAACCAGGGCTAAAACCAACTGGTTTTGGACCCAAACTGACTCGGTTCGACTCAAACTGATACAAACCTACCCATATATGGGTTCGGCATTATTGGCATGTAGTCCAAACGTCGTGGAACACCTCAAACGTGTAATTATTGGTGCGCCATATCTCTCTCTTGCTCATACGAGATTTTCTCATGCCTCCTAGTACGCCTGCCTCCCGCTCTTCCCTCGCACACTTGTTGATATTGGAAATCAGTGATTGTCCTTCTTGCTGCAACTCTCCTCCTCCTCGCACAATGCTTGTGTTATCAATAAACCTGATCATACAAAGATGCATAGACTTAGGTAGTATAAAGTTCTCATTAAGTAAAACATCAGGTTCAATTAAGAGTGAATTCACCTATTACTCATGTAGCTTTGCACGAACTCTTGTAATGCGTCCAATCCTGATTTTATTGGACTTGTTCTTTGCAGCAACATCTTCATTGTTAATAGGAGTAGGAGATAGTGGAATAGTAAGGATGTCCTCATAAGTACTCGTACATCAGCTAAAAACCAGCCAAAAGAAAGAGTTCAATAGAAGGCCGAGACCAAATGAGCTATCCTTGAATAGGCTCGTTCCACTCCAAGTCGTTTGAGAAGCTTGGGATGAACCAAAACGTAGTCTCTGACCATATCCAATGAGTGTTGGTGTGGAAACCAAGAGATACGTCAACATTCAGACTGAAGCGGCAAATTTTAGGACGTGGCCTGTACTTGTAGCCAATTTCTTGGTGCGATGTGTAAACATAGTTCCTTCTCGTCATATGTCCTAGCGGATCATTTGCATCACCTACTGCAATGGTAAACAGATAGTTCACGCCAAGGAAAAGAGAATATGATTCAACATTAGTAACCCTTTTCCATTGGTTAGCTGCAGTTAACTGGCTTGTGTCCATCGAGAACACCATGCACTCAAACCTAGAAGGATAGGTGCGAACGATGCGACCATAGTGAACAACACTACTATCATCAGCAATTGCATTGCCTAAGACACCATATGTATAGACTAGAAGAAGTCTTGAACCATGGGAAGATCTTGCTAACCACCACCTACTAGGATGATCCTCCCCATCGTCCTCAGCAAACTCATGTGGCAGGTAAAGCACATCCCGTGGCGACAGGATAAGGAAAGGACCTTCAAAGGGAAAGGAAATGTAACATGGAAATAATACTGATATTGATCTGACATTGTAGAAGTTGATATACTGTACTGTTTTCAAAAATCTTGATTATACTTAAGATGTTTGATTCCGTAAAAAATTCCATCCTAGGGAGATGCTATGGAAATTCTATAGTATCTTTCAATGTAAAGTTCATAGGAAAAATAAGCAAGGTTCGATCCTAAAAGATTTTGGTGTGTTATATACCAAAGGAAAACCAACAAGGATTATTTCTAGAAGGTTTAATATCTTATATTACCACTATATAGTGTACGAATAACTTTGAATATTGACTGTTGGATCAGGACTTGCGAATCCCAACATTGCCAGCCATTGGATCTTCTTTTCCATTCTAGCATCTACTTGAAGATTCTATTTATAGTCTTTAGCACAATGAACGCTATGCACAATCCTCAAAACACACTTCTGCATCATTCTAGAATCTTCTCCTTCATTTCTCAAGACCATGTTAACAAAATTTACAAGTACTAGTACCTAATAAACGTTGACTTCTACATGATACAAAATACAAGAACTAAATATGCACCCATACTTTATAAATGTCAATCAAATTTCTAATTTTTTGAACTTATCTAGTATTATAATTCTATATAGTGATGATATGTCATGTGTCTAGTATCTGAGTCTCACATAAGTACTACTAGTAGATACCATATTTTCCATGGATGAACTAGTACTAGGAGACAAGGCAATACTATCAGCGGAACTCAATCCTATGAATCAAATTACTTATATGTAGAAAACTTAGTAAGGATTGCATTCCTCTAAAATTCCTAGGGAATTCGTACGAATCAAAGAGGCTAAAATTCCTATGAAATTCCTACTAACCAAAGATAGTTCAGAAAAAATATCTTACATCGATTCAGGAATAATATCTAAGTCTCACATAAGTACTACTAGTAGATACCATATTTTCCATGTGATGTACTAGGAGATGAAGCAATACTATCAGTAGAACTCAATCATATGAAACGAACTACTTATTTGTAAGAAAACTTCCTAAAGATTACATTCCTCTGAAATTCCTAGGGAATTCCTTCGAATCAAAGAAACTAAATTTTTTATGGAATTCCTACTAACAAATGAATGTTCAGAAAAATTATCTTGCATCGATTGAGGAATAAAGCTAATAAAATACGTATGGAGGAGAATTTACTAAGTTCCAGAGCCTTCCATGCATAAACATAGCTGATCTCGATCACGGTGAACACATGATCGTGTTGGATAATAGCATCGCAGTATCTGAAGTAGCTCGGAACTCGTTCACACACGCTGACCATCCATGACTATCATTCCCGTTAAGGACAACAATCTTGAATTCGAAATTGTGACAAGAGAGAAATCTTTGTATCCCACAACAGCTGTTAGAACTTGGCAAATGACTATCTTCTGCAGTTTAGTATGTCGACCTTTATCAGCATCATCCTGGAATGTAAGTGCAGAACCTTCGGTCAGTTCAAACCCTGACACTTGGGAAATAACAATCTTACGACGAGTGTACACGTTGACAAGGTCTCACCTGAAATCGGGCCTAACTATGATGATCCAATCTCCATTGTCGCCTGCTCACTTCTCATCAAAACCATTTGGCATCATAGAACCAGAGGAGAACCTATCCAGCAGTGTCAGCTTGCACGGGCTGCCCGCCACTTTGAAGAAGTCTTTGGATTCCCATGGTCTCACCGTCGGGTAAGAATGAAGAACACATGGGAGGCCAAACGGATGAGAAGAAGGCATAGTTCCGCTCTCTTTCTGTTGAGGGCTAACCTCGAGGATGTCCCGATCTTTAACGAATCCCTTGAAATCGAGTAGGGGGTGAGGCAGAGGATAAAATCCGCGAACTCACGCACAAAGAACAAGATGAACACACACACACGGGAAGACACAATACACACCTATAGCTCATGCCGGTGGTGACCGGTCTGGCACAATCCCTAGGATCGGCGTCGGGCGGAGGTCTCTCTCTCGAACCGGCACGGCGAGTAGGGAGTCTCGGTGAGATCTTGACATCTAGGCAAAGGGACTCCGATGCCTATGCGTTGTACAATGAAGGAGGCATGATGCAAACTCCAATGAGGTTGGGGGATAATTGGTGCTCCTTCTTCAAGGAGCATGTGAGTAGGAATTAGGGAGATCCACAAGGGTGTCTTCTAATTCCAATTATCCAAGTCTGAGTAATACAAGGGGTGTGGAGGCTATATATAGGCCAGCCACTAAAACAGGGGTACTTTGGGTACAAAAGGGTAAAAACTGGACGAAATAGGAAGATTCTCGGGCATCAAACCCATGTTGACTTTTGGGGAAGGGGTTCGGGTGATAAGTTCGGTCGTGCCAGACTAGGCACTGGAAATTCCGTTCTGCGCCGGTCGTTCCGGTCGTCCACCGAAATGGCTCACATACGCGCGTTTCAGCATGCGCTGGTCGGTTCTGGCGCTTAGACCCTCGTCTTGTGATGGCTTGGCTCCTTCTCTTGGCATTCGTTCAGAGGGTTCATACCTAATGATGCATAGAGTATTGGAATGAAGTAGCAAGCCATCCAATGATGTATCGAAATCACATGAGAAAAGGGGCAAATTCACCTTAGCTTGGAGGAGCTTGGCTCGGGCACGAGTCATCGATCCACTTGGGGATATGGTGGTGGAGATGTAGAGGCGTCTATAGGACGGGCTGCATCAGCACCCCCCTTGGGAAAGAGTCGTCCTCGATTCTTCATGGTTATCATCTTGAACATCTCCATGGTAGGGTGAAAGGTCCTTGACATTGAATATATTGCTGATAAGGTACTTAGTGATTGGGATGTCGATGATGTAGGCGTTGTTGTTGATTCGCTTGAGGACCTTGAAGGACCATATCCTCGTGGCTTGATCTTGGAGTCACGTTCTTTTGAGAAGTGGTCCTTGCTTAGGTGTATCCACACGAGGTCACCTTCTTCAAAGATCATCTCCTTCTTGTCCTTGTTTAACATTGAAGCTTGGAGAAGGACTTGTTTCTTGACTGTTTCTCTTGCTTCTTCGTGCAGCTTCTTCATAGCTTGGGTGCGCTTGTCAACATCCATGTTGGTGCGCTCATGAAGAGGTAGTGGTAGGATGTCGAGTGCGGTGAGGGGCTCGAAACCATAGACAATCATGAAGGGACTCATCTTGGTTGTTGAGTGCTTGGCATGTTTGTTGGCGAACTCGGTGTGGGGAATGCATTCCTCCCAATCCTTGAGCTTTTTCTTAATCAACACATGAAGGAGAGTCCCGAGGCTTCGGTTGACAACTTTGGTTTGGCCATCGGTTTGAGGATGCGATGCGGAGGAGAAGAGTATCTTGATGCCGAGATTGGCCATGAGGGTCTTCCATACGTAGCTCATGAATTTGACGTCACGGCTGGAGACGATTGTTCTTCGCACACCGTGAAGACGGATGATTTCCCTAAAAAAAAAATTGGCAATATGTGAAGCATCGTTGGTCTTATGGCATGATATAAAGTGTGCCATTTTGGAAAAGCGATCCACAATGAAAAATATAGAATCATGACCATGCTTAGACCTAGGGAATCCTAACACAAAATCCATGCTAATGTCGGCCCAAGGTGCATGAGGAATAAGCAATGGCATATAAAGACCATAAGGGTTAGCTTGCGACTTAGATTGAACACATGTAGTGCATCGTTGGACGTAGCATTCCACACCGCGCTTCATCTTCGGCCAAAAGTGACCCATGAGTCCTCCACCATGAGATTCTTGGAGAAGTAAAAGTTAGAGAGATGACTTTGGGATGCAAACCTTGTTTTGTTTAAATAGAAAGCCCTTATGCAAATAGAAATCAGCAACCCCTTTGTCAATGGAGCACTTTGCGAAAATTGGTGCAAAGAACAGGTTGGAAGTATACAAAGTTTTTATTTCATCAAGACCCAACACGTTGATTTCAAGTCGAGTAATAAGGTTTGTGTGCTTGTGAGACAAAGCATCCACAACTACATTATCTTTGGCCTTCTTATACTTGACAATGTAAGGAAAAGACTCCATAAACTCAACCCACTTAGCGTGTCTCTTACTTAAGTTGGCTTGGCCATTGAGATATTTCAACAACTCATGGTCGAAATGTATGATAAATTCCTTCGGCCAAAGGTAGTGTTGCCAAACTTGAAGGACGCAAACTAAGGCAAAAAGCTCTTTGTCATAAATTGGATAGTTAAGGTGACCACCATCAAGTTTCACGCTATGGTAGGCAATAGGACGCCCATTTTGCATTAAGACTCCTCCAATGCCAATACAACTAGCATCACACTCTATCTCAAAAGTTTTAGTGAAATTCGGTAACGCAAGAAGAGGTGCTTCGGTGAGCCTCTTTTTAAGTTCATCAAAAGCTTTTTATTGTGCTTTTCCCCACACGAAGGTGACATTCTTCTTGGTCAACTCGTTGACAGGACAAGAAATGGTAGAGAAGTCTTTCACAAAGCGATGATAGAAATGGTAGAGAAGTCTTCCTTCGTCTCCTCCGGGTTCGTGCGGTAGGCGGCACGGTTTGGAAGGGGTGTGCCCGGTATGAGGTCAATGCGATGCTCAATTCCGTGGAGGGTAGGTAGTCCATGAGGGAGCTCTTCGGGAAACACATCCTTGAATTCCTGCAAAACAGCCATCAAAGAGGGAGGAACATGTGTTACATCATTAGTTCCTTGCGCTATTCCCTTGCAAATGAGGACATAGTGCAACATGGATATGTTGTTCCTCACATCTCTCATCTCACTTTTGGTGGCAAGCAGAACACTCTTGGTTTTTCCACTCGAGTTTGGCGTGTGGCTCTCACTCACTATGAGGTGGTTCTCTCGCTCACCACTCTTCTCACAATTTTGTGTTGTGGTTTCCGCCCTCGCTAAAGCCTTTGCATTGTCCGCAATTATTTGGCTAGGAGTCATCGGTTGCAAAACACATGTCTTGTTAAGCCATTTGAAGGTGTAAACATTTGTGGGACTATCATGTAAAGCACCTTTTTCGAATTGCCATGGTCGACCAAGCAACATGTGGCAAACCGTCATTGGGACTACATCACACTCCACCATGTCTTTGTATGGGCCAATAGAGAAGGTTACCGAGACGGTGTGCTTGATCTTCACGGACCCTTGGTCACTTAGCTATTGCACGTGGTAGGGGTGCTTGTGTGGATGGAGGGTGAGGTTGAGCTTCTCACACAACTTGGTGCTAGCAAGGTTGTGGCAACTCCCTCCATCAATGACCACTTTGATAGATTTTCCATTGATGCTAGCTCGTGTTTGGAAGATATTTGAGTGTTGGTCTTCATGCTCTTGTGCTTGAGTGGTCAAGATCCTTGTGATGAAAAACGATGGACTTGCGTCATGTTCACACATGAGGAGTTCTTGGTCATCTTCCACTCGTTTCCTTGTCATTGCTTCCTTGACTTGGGCATCAAATTCATCTTCACTCAAGTACTCTTCATCTCCATTGTCATGGATAAACAATACTTTCCTGTTTCCACACTCGGCCAACTTGTGTCCTTTGCCTCCACACTTGTAGAATTCGCCGTTGAATGGGGTGGTATCCTTTGTAAGCTTGCCACTCGGGGTGGTTTTCCTTGAGGAAGTGTGGGCTTGAAGGAAGTCTTGGATGTACTTGATGCTCTTCCATTGAAGGTTGGTGGTGTAGAGGTTGAAGCTTTCTTGTAGGTGAAGTGCATCTTTGGCTTGTTGTACTTGATGTCATCTTGCACTTGACGTTTGGCCTTGATGGCGATGTGCAAAAGATCAACCATGTTATTGTATGTTTGGAACTCGATGATGCGCTTGATTGGATGGTTCAAGCCAATAATGAAACATGCCATAGTTTGCTCTTTGTGCTTTTCAATGTTGGCGCAGATCATGTTGAGCTCCATTTCCTTGATGTACTCTTCCATGGTATTTGTCCCTTGACAAAGCGATTGAAGATTGTTGAAGGGTCACACGTATAGTGCGAAGGAACAAAGTGGGATCTCATATGAGTCTTCATATCATGCCAAGTTGTGATTGGGGGCTCTTCTCTTGCTTCACGAGCAACTTGAACTTGTTCCCACCAAAGTTTGGCGTACTCATCAAACTCAAGCGAAGCCATGGCGACCATCTTCTCGTTGCTATAGTTGTGCATACGGAAGATCTTGTTGACTTTGAGTGCCCATGAGAGGTATTCTTTGGGGTCATTTGATCCGGTGAACTTGGGCATCATGAACTTGAGCTTGCCAAATGTTTCTTCCTCATTGCGATCACGGTGATGATGGTTGCCATGATGATGACAGTCTTCATCTTACATGCAATTGTTCTGACGAGATTGTTGAGCTTGTTGATGTGCTTGCAGTTGAGGAGCCGCATTTGGAGGTGGCGGAACTTGCTCTTGCTCTTGGTGCGATTGTTTATGAGGAGGAGGCATTCGGGCCTCGTGACGATCATGAGGAGGTGGAGCCTCTTGAGGTTGTTGTGGATGAAGAGGAGGCTCATTCCTCGGTTGTTGTTGCGAGTTAGGCACTTGGGACTCACGACAAAGATCATGGTCTTCAGCCTCATGACTTGGTGGGTTCGCTCAACTTGTACCACTTGAAGCTCCATAATTTTATGTGGTGGAGGAGGCACCTCATGATGACAATGGTGTCGGTGTGGATGTTCATAACGGTGATGACGAGGAGGAGGATCTTGGAAAGCCTCATGTTGGTGATGCGCTTGTTCCTCCAAGTTGGAGTCATCACTTGTTGTGTCAAGTATGTGTCGCAGGCGGTGGTGTTGGACTTGAGGTTTTTCTTGAGATTCTTCTTATGGTTGCGCTTGTTGGATCACTTGTGCCCTTGCATGATGACAATGTCCTTAGCTCCTTGATTGGGGCCTTGAGGAGAAATCACCATCATAGCTTGTCGTTGCGGCGTGCCATGGGGAAGGTACATAGTTCTAAGAGTTTCCATCTTGAACCACGGGGGCATCATTGCGTCTTGGAGCATATGGATGACGATCTTGACAAAGAGTAGACCGGTGGCGCGATGCGCTTGAAGAGCTTGATGCGCATGAGCGCGGTCTTTCCATTCCGTCGATGAGGAGTCGAAGCTTGTCATTTGTTTCGGTGACGGAGCATTAGAACGCTTCATTTTGATGGCCAAAGTTGTGATGCATCGCATGCATTTGTCGTTCGAGGCCATCAAAGCGTTTGTCGATGTTCTTGAACTCGGCTTGCATCTCCCCAAATTGTTCATCTTGTCACATCTCAATAGCTTGGCATGTTCGCGGAACTCATGTCGGATGATATAGTGGCTTGCACGAGTCATGTACGGGCCTTGTTCTTCTTCTTGTGGAGGTGGTTGGCTCGACTCACCGTGCCTATCCATCATACAAAACACACAAGGATTGTATATGGAAGTGTAATATGGTGGGCGTTAGCCTTTTACCTCACCTTGGGGATTGCACAAAACTAGAAACCACACGTGAGAACTATAAGTGTGCAAAGTGAAAACGCAAAGAAATCTCACACTAAAGAAAGAACTAACTCTCAAAAGCTTTTGGTGGAAGGTTAGGGTGGTGGAAAACCAAACAAAACGATCCAAAGAAGATGTTATTGTTAAAGGTTCTAGAGAACCAAAGATCAAAAGCAAAAAGTATACGATCTACAAAAACACAAGGATACACACACGTGCAGACGGATGTGGCTAGCACGACTATGAAATTGAGCACAAAATGTCCTAACAAAGATTAAGCTCGGTTGTCGTGCCAACGCAAGGAGAGACCACAACTTGTTCGCCAAAAGAGGATAAGCAACGGATTTGTGCACTTGCCTTGGTTGCGCTCTATCTCTCTCTTTGCTTACAAGCTTGAGACTCTCTTTGTATTGGGAGACTATGTATCTTGCTATTTTTTCTTTTTCTTTTTCTTTTCCTTTTCCCTTTCTATACTACTATGTCAACTCTTGAATTTGCTTACACACTCTCACTTTCCAAGGGAAAGTGCACAATGCTTAGGCAAACACAAGATGAGTTGCTCTCATAGGATAGATACACACAAGGAAGAAGGATTAACAAGGTCTAGCAAGTTATACCTTTAGTATTGACGACTTGCTACCGGTGTTGGGAATGATGTTTAGGTGTCACGGTGTCGAGGAGCGTGGTATGTGGTGACTTGCGGAAGGTTGAAATTAGTTGGGGCGACACGCACATGAGGCACGAACAACACAAGAGGAAAAACGAACAAAATGGGTCAAATTTGCAATGTTAGCGGCCAAACCGGCGGCGCTGAAACTACCGCCAGAATTTCCGGTCGCAATTACGGTGCACTGAAATTTCTGGTGGCTAGGCCGGTCCGCTGTGCCTGGAGCCGGTTTGACTTTGTGACAAACTCCAAAAGTCAATTCTGTCAATTTTTTTAGAATTTTGTCCAAATTGGGTTGGGGAAAGGTTCTAGAAAGGTAGATCAGTACCCAAAGCAACATATATATGGAACAAAACCACTAAAAATGCACCAAATCCAGAGATCGACCCGAAGGCCAATTCGGGGCTCTTTTTGGGGATTCCTGAATTTTTGGTGTATAGAAGAAAATTTTGTGGGGGAATTCGTGAGCAACGAAGCTCTTGATACTAATATGTTGAGGGATAACCTCGAGGATGGCCCGATCTTTCATGAATCCCTTGAAATTGAGGAGGGGGATGAGGGAGAGGATCAAATCCGCGAACTCACACACGAAGAACACGATGAATACACACACACACACGAGAAGACACAATACACACCTATAGCTCACGTCGACGGTGACCGCTCCGGCGCAATCCCTATGATCAGCGTCCGGCGGAGGTCTCTCTCTCGAACCGACATGTCGAGTAGGGAGTCTCGGTGATATGTTGACGTCTAGGCAAAGGGACTCTGATACCTAGGCCTTGTACAATGAGGGAGGCATGATGCAACTCCAACGAGGTTGGAGGATAATTGGTGTCCTTCTTCAAGGAGCATGAGACTAGGAATTAGGGAGATCCATAAGGGTGTCTTCTAATTCCAATTATCCAAGGTTGAGTAATACAAGGGGGTGTGGGGGCTATATATAGGCCAGCCACTAAAACAGGGGTAGTTTGGGTACAAAAGGGTAAAAACTGGATGAAATAGGAATATTCTCAGGTATCAACCCATGGTGACTTTCAGGGAAGGGTTTCCGGGGATAAGTCCGGTCGCGCCGGACTGGGTGCCGGTCATTCCGGTCGTCCACCAGAATGGCTCACAGACGCGTGTTTCAAGTCTTGATCGGTTCCGACGTCGTCGAATTTCCGTCCGTGGTCCGATCACTGTTAGGGCGGTATTTCGGAGAGATTTCGGTCCTTGGTCCTAGCGCTGGTTTGGTCTGGCCCCTCGTCTTGCGATGGCTTGGCTCCTTCTCTTGGCATTTTTCGGAGGGTTCATACCTGATGATGCATAGAGTATTGGGATGAAGTAGAAAGCCATCCAAGGATGTATCGAAATCGAACGAGCAAAGGAGCGAATTCTCCTTAGCTTGGAGGAGCTTGGATCGGGCACGAGTCATCGCTCCACTTGGGGGACTTGGTGGTGTAGATGTAGAGGCATCCATAGGACGGGCTACATCACTTTTGCTGATTGAAGAATCAGTTTAGACAAACTGACGAGGCTCGCGGCGGTGGTGGCATCACAAAGGTTGATGAGTACTTGAAGGGGGCCTTCGGTGAACACCTTCTGAAACTGCTCGGGATCTTTACTTACCTTGCTTGATCTCACCATGGAAGGAGGCTGCGGATGGTGTTTTGGGGGCTTTCTTTGGGGTGGGGTGGGGTGGGGGAGGGAGGGAAGATCATTGGCGAGAGCTGGCGGCCAGGGTGAGATGGAGAAGACAAAGGCTGATGGTGCATAGTACAACTAGTACTACGGAAGGTGGGAGAGTGGGGGTGGGGCTCTAATTGATGCTAGTTGCACAAACCTCCAACAATTAGAGCCGTCGTTGCAAGGAGCTCCAACTATTGAGTCTCGCGTATGTAAGAAATATTGTTGAGAGGGCTAATCGAAAATTTTGTGCTATGTGCAACATTCTTACCCAAAAGTAATTGTAGTAATTTCTTGCAAGTATACTATCCTGATTATCTGGAGTTCCCTGTAATTTAGAATCCAATTGTTGGAGGTTTGTGCAATTTCCTCCATCCTCGTGTTTCGAGGAAGCTCTAGGACCCTATGTTCAAACAAAATAATGATCAAAGACAAAAAGGATGTTGGGGATATACTTTCCGGGTATCTTCACTCTGCCTCACTGATCAGGGTGGCCCACTTAGGGTTAGAGCTTTGCTTCATGGGCAGCCCAGTCAGAGAGAAGATACGGAGTCCAGTCCGGCTATGGGAAGGCCCAGAAGACTTACCGACATAGGCATGTAATGTTACTTGTAGTTCAAGATGTACTCTGTAACCGACTCTTAGTCATAGCCATATAGGTCTCTCCTATAAACCCTAGGCTAGATATCTATATAAGCCGACCTAGGGACCAGCCTTTAGGACACCCCACAATAGTCTACAATCTCAACTCGCACAGGCGAAACCCTTGTAACCCATATCTGGCTCTGTCGTATTACTGGATTGCTAGAAGGAGTAGGATCCGTCCAAACCCAGCAAATTCGAACCTAAGTAAAGTTGTGTGCTCACCATCCTAGAACACCGAACGTCTCACACTCCTCTCTTCTGCACGCCTCGAGGATCCCCTCATGGCATACTTGTCATTAATCTGACGACAGTTGATGCCCACCGTGGGGCAAGTGTGCTTCAGATCTGTGTTCCGAGCAGAATCTGCAAGAATCGGACTCGGCGAGACAATCGTCTTCATCTATGCCAGCGACGTCACTCTCATCATTCTCGATGAGACCTGGATTCCGGCTAGGGAGGCCATGATTGCCTACACCATCATGTCTTTCAGTGAGATCGATGTTTACATTGGTTTTGCTGAACCTGCCCCACTCACCCCAGCGGTGACGATAGAGGCAGAAGAAGCTTCTGGGTCCACTTTGTCCGCGGAGGCGGCAGAGTTCCGGATCCCAGAAAATCCCAATCCCACCCAGGCCGCACCTAACGCGGAGATAGTGGAGAAAGCTGAGCCTAAAGCAGATCTTATGATGAATGTCGAATCTGGAATGGATCTCCCTATTGAGGCTGAATCCCAGATTGATCTTCCTAATGAGGTCAAAATCCAGGAGGAGCAAGGCAACAACTCTGGATCTGGCTCTGCCAATGCCAGAATGGATCAACCTTTCCTGAGGTACATATTGAGGCATATGATGCTGCATGACACTAGCGTATATGAGATTCTCGAGACCATCATACGTTTTGAGGAAGTCCATGAGGAAAGGTGCAACCACCTCAGGACGCACGCATCACACTTCGTTGGATATGTTGGATCCAGATCAGGCTTTGCCGATGCTGGAGACAACAAAAACTTGATGCTAGAGGCGATCGGAATAAACACCGACTTACCGGGATCTTCGGATGATTCAATTACATCGATGGATTTCCGAAAATTCTCTGTGGAATATGAAGAGGAGTACAACTCCAAAGCTGCAGAAGAAGGAGAAGCCATGGATGAAGGATCCGGAGAAAACTCTCCCAAAACGTAGGATCATATGGATCTCGGAGATAATCCCAACGTATAGATGTCTGAAAGTACTGATCAGAGCTTGACTCCAAGCAATGGACCAAAAGCTGTCTTTGCTACCGGCGCTGCCAAGAAAGCAAGGAAGAGGAACAAGAAGAAGACTCTGGCAAAAGACCCTCCAGTTGAGGAGGTAGTTGCCGAAGAATGTGAAGAAGACTCGGATGGAGCCCTAATCCCAGACGAGCCAAAGGAAACTCTGGTGGATGGACACGTGGTTACCCCTGGTGCCCATAAACTCATCGGAGATGCGTTAACTACGCCAATCTCTAGCACTTCAGAACTTACACCAGCAGAATTGGAAGATAGGGCCCAAGCCCTAGAAGCACGTCGTCAAGTACTCCTGGATGAGGCCAACAAAAATCCGGAAGTCCACAAGACCCTCTTTGAGGGCGATGACGCGTCAGAGGAGAACCTCGGCTCGATATCAAGGGAGATCTGGTGTATGGAACACCAGTGTAAAACATTAATGTAGCCCAAGATATGCTGGCAAACAATCCAAACCCATATCAAATCCGGTTGGGCGTAAAGCTACTTACCAACGGCCTAGAGAAACATAAGGCCGTGAAGTCCAGGAGCAGAAAACTGGTCTCCAAATCCGACCAATGTCACATGGATTTGTCTTGGCATGACATAAGGCCTCGACGGGACCCGAAACAGAATCACCGTCCCGACCATCGGGAAGACAATTACTCAAGAACTGGATCTTCAGGGCAACAACATAGAGCCGCACGTGACTAGAGCAATGTTGCTCTGGCCACAGAGGGAGACATAGTTGCATCACTGGTTCTAAGACAACCTCCCCGGCGATAGTCAAATAATCACAGGGCAGACGAAGAAGAGTGACGTCGGGAGGAGGACCGACAAAGGATGCCACCTCCTAGACATACAAGCCGTCCAGCTGAACCTCATCACAATGGGGGAAACGACGGACGAAGGAACGATGGACTGTTGGGTCCGCAACATAGAAAACAAAATTTTTCCTACGATGAGAACTATACGCCAAGATCTATCTACTAGATACAGAGCAACGGGTGGACATACATCCATGGAGAACTTACCCTCGAAGACAACGAGCTTTGTCAACGAGTAGGAACTCGTGGTTGATGTAGTCGTACACTTGCCGATCTCAAGATCGTGAGGAAGTCCGAACGCCGCAACTCAGCAGCGCATCCGCACTCGCACACGCTACTGACAACCTCCACCTCCTCGCTCCAGCGATCCAGCGAAGCAAGAACTCCTTCGCATTTAAATGCCACCGGGAACATGTATCTCGCTAATCCGAGACCATGGGGGAATAATTCTAGAGGGGGAGAGAGATCCTTCACAAGGAGGTGTGTGGATGGAGGGAATGGGTGGCCTTTTATAGGAGGAGGGGGGCCCTCTCTCCATGGACGGAGCATGGGGGGGTGACCCCTCACCTCCCCCATTCATGTGGTGGTAACCCCTCCACATTAAAATGCCTCTTCACATTCCCTTTTAAAGTCTCCACTTTAAATGCATTAAATTTCTCCAAATTTAATGCTCTCTCATTTAATAAAACTCTTTTTATTAAATTTATTCAGAATTTTGTTAATTACTTTAATTAACAAACATTCACATATAGCCCTTTGCAATATTTCAATATCACATGCAGAACCACCTTCTGCAATTTCACCCGAAACAATTTCCAGTTTCTATTGAAACAATTCCTGCGCTTTGTAATTCTTTCGTCTGAAACATATGTGCTCCAAAATGGTGTCCGGTAACTCTTAAGTGTGCCACCCTATGATTCACGAATAATGCAGACATGATCGAGACCCTTCTTCGATCAATAATCAGCAACGGGACCTGGAGATCCGTATTGACTCCTAGACATTCAACGATGACTCCTGTGATCGTGAGAACCTTTAACGCTCGTAACTAAATCCCTTTGTCTCTCGATATATTACATGTCCGAGATTCGATCATCGGTATCTCCATACCTAGTTTTATCTCGTTACCGACATGCACTCTTTTCTCGTTCCCGTGATATAACATTCTAGTGATCACATCACTTGCTTGCAAGCTATCCTAATGTGATATCACCGAGAGGGCCCAGAGTATATCTATCCGTCATCTGGATTGACAAATTCCACTCTTGATCCATGAGCCTCAACATAACACCTTCGTAGTAATCGAACCCATCTTTATAGTCACCTACATTACGGTGTCACGTTTGATGTTATCAAGATACTCTTTCGGTGTTAGCAATTAACATGATCTCATGGTCTAAGGATAAAGATTACTTCGTATGATGTTATAGTAATATAAACATAATGACTTGATCGTAATGCTATACTTCGGATGAATGTTCATCACATCATTTCACAAATGCTGTGACCTTGTTATTAACAACATCCAATGTCCATGATCAGGAAACCTTGATCATCTTGTTAATCAACAAGCTAGTCTATAAGAGAGGCATAACTAGGAACCCTTTTTGTTTATTAAACACACATGTATTGTCGTTTCCTATCAATACAATTATAGCATGCAAAATAAACATCTATCATATACAAGGAATACATAATAACAACTTTATTATTGCCTCTCAGGGCATATTTCCTTCAGTCTCCCACTTGCACTAGAGACAATAATCTAGTTTATATAGTGATAAATCTAACACCCATGGAGTTCTGGTGTTGATCATGTTTTGCCCTAGGGAGTACTTTAGTCAACGAATCTGCTACATTCAGGTCCGTGTGCACTTTACAAATCTTTATATCTCCATCCTTGACATGCTCGCGGATGGAGTGAAACCGGCGCTTAATATGCTTGGAATTCTTGTGAGACCTTGGTTCCTTGGCGTTGGCTATGGCTCCATTATTGTCACAATAGATCACCATTGGGTCCAACGCACTAGGAACCACACCTAGTTCCGTAATGAACTCTTTCATCCAAACTGCCTCCTGTGCCGCTTCTGAAGCAGCAACATATTCCGCCTCCGTTGTTAATCCAGCCACCACAGGTTGTTTGGAACTCCTCCAACTAACTGCTGCTCCGTTCAAGAGAAATACGTATCCGGATTGAGACTTAGAGTCATCCGGATCAGTGTCAAAGCTAGCATCGACATAACACTTAGCGACTAGCTCTTCTTCACCTCCGTATACAAGAAACATATCCTTAGTTCTTCTCAAGTACTTAAGGATATTCTTGACCGATATCCAGTGTTCCGAACCTGGATCAGATTGGTACCTACTAGTCAAACTAATAGCATGTGCCACATCCGGTCTTGTACATAGCATGGCATACATTATAGAGCCTATGGCTGAGGCATATGGGATCTTATCCATTATCTCTCTTTCTTCCGCCGTAGCCGGACTTTGAGTCTTACTCAATGTCTTGCCTTGCAACATAGGTAAGTACCCCTTCTTACTTCCGTCCATATTAAACTTCTTTAATATCTTATCAAGGTATGTACTCTGCGATAGCCCAATTAGGCGTCTTGATCTATCTCTATAGATTTTAATGCCTAATATATATGAAGCTTCACCAAGGTTCTTCATTGAAAATTTGCTGTTTAGATAACTTTTAACACTGTTTAAAAGATCTATATCATTTCCAATCAATAATATGTCATACACATATAATATCAGAAATGCCACATTGCTCCCACTCACTTTCTTGTAAATACAAGCCTCTCCATAAGTTTGGACAAATCCAAACTCTTTGATCACCTCATCAAAGCGGAGATTCCAACTCCGGGATGCTTGATCCATAGATGGATCGCTGAAGTTTGCACACCTTATCAGCATCCTTAGGATCGACAAAACCCTTAGGTTGTATCATATACAACTCTTCTTCAATATTACCATTGAGGAACGCAGTTTTGACATCCATCTGCCATATTTCATAATCGAAATATGCAGCAATTGCTAACATAATCCTAACCGACTTAAGCATCACTACGGGAGAGAATGTCTCATCGTAGTCAACTCCTTGAATTTGTCGAAACCCCTTTGCGACAAGTCGAGCCTTATAGATGGTTACATTACCATCAGCATCAGTTTTGCTTTTGAAAATCCATTTATTCTCAACGGCCTTTCGATCGTCAGGTAAGTCCACCAAGGTCCAAACCTGGTTTTCGTACATGGATTCCATCTCGGATTTCATGGCTTCTAGCCATTTGTTGGAATCAGGGCTCATCATCGCTTCTTCATACGTCGCAGGGTCATCTATTTCATCAATCATGAAATTCATAATAGGATTGCCGTACAGTTCAGGAGCTGCACATGTCCCGCTTGACCTGCGAGGTTCGGTAGTATCCTCTTTCGAAGTTTCATGATCAATATCATTAGCTCTCTCTTCATTAGGTGAAGTCAACTCCGAAACAACTTCTGGAGCTGCGCTACTCGCCATTTCATGAAGAGAAGGTTCAATAACCTCTTCGAGTTCTACCTTCCGACTACTCACACGTTTCACGAGAAACTCCTTCTCAAGAAAGGATCCATTCTTGGCAACAAAGACCTTGCCCTCGGATCTGTGATAGAAGGTATACCCAATCGTTTCCTTAGGGTATCCTATGAAGACGCATTTTTCCGCTTTGGGTTCGAGTTTATCCGGTTGAAGTTTCTTCACATAAACATCGCATCCCCAAACTTTAAGACATGACAGCTTAGGTTTGTTTCCAAACCATAATTCATATGGTGTCTTTTCAATGGATTTAGATGGTGCCCTATTTAAAGTGAATGCAGCTGTTTCCAGTGCATAACCCCAAAATGACAGAGGTAAGTCAGTCAGATACATCATAGATCGAACCATATCCAATAAAGTATGATTACGACGTTCTGACACACCATTACGTTGTGGTGTTCCGGCAGGCGTGAGTTGTGAAACTATTCCACAGTCTTTCATATGTGTGCTTAACTCGTAACTAAGATACTCTCCTCCACGGTCGGATCGCAGAAATTTGATCTTTCTGTTATGATGATTTTCCACTTCATTCTAAAATTCTTTGAACCTTTCAAAGGTTTCAGACTTATGTTTCATCAAATAGATATACCCGTATCTACTCAAATCATCCGTGAAAGTAACAAAATAACGATATCCACCTCACGCCGACACACTCATTGGTCCACACACATCAGTATGTATGATTTCCAATAAATCTGTCGCCCGTTCCATTGAACCGGAAAACGGCGTTCTAGTCATCTTGCCTATAAGGCATGGCTCACATGTATCAAATGATTCAAAATCAAGTGATTCCAAAAGTCCATCAGAATGGAGTTTCTTCATGCGTTTAACGCCAATATGACCTAGACGGCAGTGCCACATATATGTAGATATATCATAATCCTTTTAGCATCAACATTATGAATATGCGTAATACTACTATCGAGATCCAACAGAAATAAACCATTCAACACAGGTGCATGACCATAAAAGATATTATTCATATAAATCGAACAACCATTGTTTTCAGACTTAAACGAATAACCACTTTGCATCAAACACGATCCGGATACAATGTTCATGCTCAGTGAAGGCACCAAATAACAATTATTCAGGTTTATAACTAATCCCAACGGCATATGGAGAGGCAGCGTTCCGACGGTGATCACATCAACTCTTGATCCATTGCCGACCCACATCGTGACCTCATCCCTTGATAGTTGTCGCTTGTTCCGCAGCCCCTGAACCGAGTTACATATATTAGCAACCGATCCCATATCAAATACCTAGGTGCTACCGCGAGTACTAGTCAAGTACACATCAATAACATGTATATCACATATACCTTTGTTTGCCTTGCCGGCCTTCTTGTCCGCCAAATACTTGGGGCGATTAAGCTTCAATGGCCATCCTTGCAATAGTAGCACTCGGTGTCAGACTTAGGGCCAGCTCGGGGTTTCTTTTCAGGCACGGCAACAAATTTGCCGCCCTTCTTTCCCTTCTGCTTGCCTTTATTGTCCTTCTTGAAACCGGTGGTCTTATTGATCATCAACACTTGATGTTCTTTCCTAATCTCCACTTCTGCAGTCTTAAGCATTGACAGAAGCTCGGGAAGAGACTTCTTCATGCCCTGCATATTATAGTTCATCACGAAGCTCATGTAGCTAGGTGGCAGAGATTGGAGAACACAATGTATGCCTAAGTCAATGGGAATCGTTATTCCCAAGGACACAAGCTTATCGGCGTACCCAGACATTTTGAGTACGTGCTCACTAACGGAGCTGTTCTCTTCCATCATGCAGCTAAAGAACTTTTCAGAAGCATTATAACTCTCTACGGCAGCATGGGTATCGAAAATCATTTTCAATTCTCCCATGGTATCAAAGGCATTGCCATTTTCGAAACATTTTCGAAGTTCTGGCTCTAGCCCATACAGTATTCCGCAATGAACTAAGTTGTGGTCCTCCTGACGAGTTATATAGACGTTCTTTTCCTCGTCAGGGGCATCAGGAGCTGGTGGGGGTCCTACCGGCGCCTCTAGCACATATTTCTTTTGTGCAGCAGTGAGGAGAATCCTCAAATTCATAGCCCAGTTGGTGAAGTTGCTACCATTCGCAGCAAGCTTCTCTTTCTCCATGAACACATTGAAATTCAAAGCAGGTGGTGCCATCTATAACAGAATTTGTAAAATATATTTAGACTAAGTTTATGATAGATTGAGTTCAACTAATCCAAATTACTAACGAACTCCCACTCAAAAACGACATCCCTCGTGTCCTTTTGGTGATTACATGAACCAAATCCACTACACCAAGTCCGATCATCACGTGAGTCGGTGTAGCTTCAAAGGCGAGCATCTATATGGGCATCATATCAACTATATGACTCATGCTTAACCTTTCGGTCCGTGTTCCGAGGCCATGTCTGTACATGCTAGGCTCGTCAAGTAAGAACCTTAGTATTTGCGTGTGTAAAACTGCCTTACACCCATTGTATGAAAGCGTAGAGTCGAGAACACCTGATCATCACGTGATGCCTCAAAACACGATCCACAAAACGGTGCATACTTAAGGAAGAACACATTTTATCTTGATATCTAAATGAGGGATCATCTTATAATGCTACCAAAAGCGCCAAACTAGCAATATAAGATGCTAATGCGTGAAGTGAGGTGATATGGTCCATGCATTTGATCTCTATCATTTGCATCATGGTATGATCTCTATCATTCCTTTGTGTGTAAGGCCAAGGTCTATGGAACTTACACGTTAAGTGAGTTGTAAGAGTATCTATCATACATCTACTTACAACAATACCATATCAAAACACTAGACCAACAACGATCTAAACTAGACGCCTCTAATTTATCAATTGCAAGTTTTACGTGGCTTAGGGCTTTCGGAGATAGAATCGGTCTTACCTACGAACATGAACCACAACGAGGATAACCAAGTTATTAGCAACTCGTTGTAAATCAGATATTGACTATAGTAGGAGAGACAGACACCCGCCAGCCACTTATGCAAAACTAGTTGCATGTCAGTCGTGGAACCGGTCTCATGTACGATGACATGTAAGGTTGGTCCGGGCCGCTTCATCCCACTATGCCACCAATATCCAAAGTACATAGAAGATGCAATAACATGATCATCATCGCCCACATATAAACATATGTGTACTACCCGTGCAAAGCACCTACGCATAGATCAGGCTCTGATACCACTGTTGGGTCCGCAACATAGAAAACAAAAATTTTCTTACGATGAGAACTATACGCCAAGATCTATCTACTAGATCTGAGAACAGCGGGTGGACATACATCCATGGAGAACTTACCCTCGAAGACAACGAGCTTTGTTAGCAGTAGGAACTCGTGGTTGATGTAGTCGTACACTTGCCGATCTCAAGATCGTGAGGAAGTCCGAGGCGCCGCCTTCAACAGATCCGCATCCGCACTTTTCCTCAAGCCACGGACAACCTCCACCTCCTCGCTCCAGCGATCCAATGAGCAAGAACTCCTTCAGCATTTAAATGCCACCGGGAACATGTATCTCGCTAATCCGAGACCATGGGGGAATAATTCTAGAGGGGGAGAGAGATCCTTCACAAGGAGGTGTGTGCATGGAGGGAATGGGTGGCCTTTTATAGGAGGAGGGGGGGCCCTCTCTCCATGGACGGAGCATGGGCGGGTGACCCCTCACCTCCTCCATTCATGTGGTGGTAACCCCTCCACATTAAAATGCCTCTTCACATTCCCTTTTAAAGTCTCCACTTTAAATGCATTAAATTTCTCCAAATTTAATGCTCTCTCATTTAATAAAACTCTTTTTATTAAATTTATTCAGAATTTTGTTAATTACTTTAATTAACAAACATTCATATAGCCCTTGCAATATTTCAATATCACATGCAGAACCACCTTCTGCAATTTCACCCGAAACAATTTCCGGTTTCTATTGAAACAATTCCTGCGCTTTGTAATTCTTTCGTCTGAAACATATGTGCTCCAAAATGGTGTCCGGTAACTCTTAAGTGTGCCACCCTACGGATCGCGTATAATGCAGACATGATCGAGACCCTTCTTCGATCAATAATCAGTAGTGGGACCTGGAGATCCGTACTGACTCCTACACATTCAACGATGACTCCTGTGATCGTGAGAACCTTTAACGCTCATAACTAAATCCCTTTGTCTCTCGATATATTACATGTCCGAGATTCGATCATCGGTATCTCCATACCTAGTTTGATCTCGTTACCGCCATGCACTCTTTTCTCGTTCCCGTGATATAACATTCTAGTGATCACATCACTTGCTTGCAAGCTATCCTAATGTGATATCACCGAGAGGGCCCAGAGTATATCTATCCGTCATATGGATTGACAAATTCCACTCTTGATCCATGAGCCTCAACATAACACCTTCGTAGTACTGAACCCATCTTTATAGTCACCCTGTTACGGTGTCACGTTTGATGTTATCAAGATACTCTTTCGGTGTTAGCAATTAACATGATCTCATGGTCTAAGGATAAAGATTACTTCGTATGATGTTATAGTAATATAAACATAATGACTTGATCGTAATGCTATACTTCGGATGAATGTTCATCACATCATTTCACAAATGTTGTGACCTTGTTATTAACAACATCCAATGTCCATGATCAGGAAACCTTGATCATCTTGTTAATCAACAAGCTAGTCTATAAGAGAGGCATAACTAGGAACCCTTTTTGTTTATTAAACACACATGTATTGACGTTTCCTATCAATACAATTATCGCATGCAAAATAAACATCTATCATATACAAGTAATACATAATAACAACTTTATTATTGCCTCTCAGGGCATATTTCCTTCATGGACACCATGTCAAGTCAAGCCGGCAGGGGGCTCGTCGTAATCAAGACCCTCCCCGGAACCGGAATAACGACGCTCCGGATGGAGGTCGGCACTCAGTCGAAAACAATCCACCTGCACCACCCTCTACACCAAGTAGCCATCATAGCGGCTCTCGAGGAGGCCAAGGAGGGCGTCGTGGTGGAGGAGGTGGTGGCAGAAGCAGAAGTCTAGCTCTAAGGCACCGCAGCCATAGTGAACAACCAAGATGGCGTTCTCTGTCACCAAGTGACGCGAGGCACCAAATCAAATCTAACATAGAAGTGTGGCGCTATGAGTCCGACAATATTTATGTGGGTCCAAAATGATTCAGACCATGCATTTGACAAACAAACTTCCCGGAAGGATTTGCTATCTCAAGACACATCCAACCCTACGACAGTGTGCGCCGGCCAGATGCTTGGGTTCAGGATTTTTTCAAGGTTTGCTGCATCGCCAAAGGTGGAAATAGCTTGGTCGCGACCTGATATCTCCCACTTATGCTGAGGAAGACGGCACGATACTGGCTCAATGAACTTCCAGAAAACACCATCCACAACTGGTATGACATGCAAAGCGTGTTCTTTCAGAATTTTGAAGCCATGTATCGGAGGCCCTGTACGGTAGGAGACCTACATCGTTGCACATAGAAAGCCGGAGAAACATGCTGAGATTATCTCGATCGATGGGTCGACACCAAGAAATCTTGTGAAGGAGTAAACGATCAAACTATGATTGAAGCTTTCATTGTAGGACTCCCAATTGGTTTACTATGTCACCGTTTGAAATGTGACAATGTCACTGATTTGGGAGAGATGATAGAGACGGCGAGCAAGTATGCAGACGCCAATGATGACGCAGAAGGACTACTGAACGTCCTGGTTGTACCACAGTTGGCAAAACAGCCGAAGCAACAAACTCAAAAGTGCAAGAACACCTCGGAAGAAAAGCCCAACATGGAAACAACAGTTGTTAACACTACTTTTGGGTCTAGAAGACAAGGAGGGCGCCGAGGCGGCCGCGGACGCGGTCGTGGGACATCTAGAGTCCAAGGTAGAGGAGACCAGCAACTAGGCAAAACATACTCTTGGGCTAACATTCCCAACAATCCGTGTGTGCATCACTTAGGTGCCAACGAGGGCTCGTCCCACACAAACGCCAAGTGTCGTTTCAACGATGACATCAAGAAAGATGAATCCGCTGGCTACAGGGCCAAGCGAAGAAAGGGAAAGAAGAATCCCGAAAAAGAAAAAGAGACCAAGGAAGATTCCGACATGGAGAGATGGAAATAAGAACTTCCCAACGAAGAAAGACACTTATGTCACTTTCCTTGGGTCTCAACCAGCTAAGGTCAAGAAAGATGTTTTGCATGAGCTCAACGCAACTGTTCCGGCTGTCCCTCAATTCTTGGACTGGTCGGAAGTAACAATCACCTTTGATCGCATTGAGCATCCTCCTAAGTTCCACAGGCAAGGAAAGTACGCTTTAGTCGTCAATCCACTCATTGACGGCTATGGTTTCTCCAAGACCCTCATGGATGGCGGCAACAACATCAACATCCTCTACGTTGAAATGTTGTGTTGGATGAGGATCTCGGAAACTCAGCTGAATCACATCTATGTGATCTTTCGCGGAGTTGTCCCAGGAAGACAAGCAAATTCCCTAGGAGAGATCACTTTGGACGTTACTTTTGGAACGCAAAAGAACTACCAGACGGAAGCACTTTCCTTCGAAGTGGTCCGTTCAAGAGCGCATATCATGCTATCTTCGGACGGCCAGCTTAATGGGCTTTTATGGCTCATCCGTGTTACATTTATAATATGATGAAAATTCCAGGTCCCAAGGGCATGATCACCATTAGGGGAGACCCGAAGAAAGCACGAGAGTGCAAGGACGGAAATGCCGTCTACGCTGAAGCTATACTGCACGCCTAGGAGTACCAGGAGATCAAGAAGACGATCGACCCATCCGAGATGCCCACAATGAAGAAGGAGGTTACAAAGCCGACTCTAGAGTTCAAGGCATCGGAAGAGACGAAGATGGCGCCATTGAAGGATGATGACCACTCCAAGGTGACTGAGATAGGTGTAGGTTTAGATAGCGCATAGGAAAGTGCGTTCGTCAAGTTCCTCCAAGCCAATCAAGATATCTTCGCATGTCAGCCATCTGAGATGACCGGAGTACCTAGGGAACTTGACGAGCACTCTCTAAATGTACACCCAAATGCTAAACCCGTCAAACAGTCCTTACGATGTTTTGGTGATGAAAAGCGAAAAGCAATAGCTAAGGAACTAGCCCAACTCGAGTTAGCCGGATTCATAGAAGACAAAGTCAAAAATTCATTCATAACCTCCTTCAGAACCTTCTGTTTCGTTATGATGCTCTTTGGGCTCAAAAGGCAGGAGCTAAATACTAGCGCACTATGCAGCGTTGCCTCCACGATCAAATCAGACACAATGTACATGCATACATGGACGACATAGCGGTGTTGTCCAAAAAGAAGGAAACCTTGATTTCCGACTTAGAGGAAACGTTAACTAATCTATGCAAATACAACATAATGCTTAATCCAAAGAGGTACTTCTTTGGAATACCAGCCAGAAAATTGTTAGGTTTTATCGTGTCTCAAAGAGGCATAGAGGTGAACCGAGACAAAATTAAGGCTATACTCAATATTTCCAGGCCGACACGCTTGAAGGACGTTCAAAGGTTAACTGGTTGCATTGCTGCAGTCAGTTGATTTGTAGGCCGGCTCAGTGAAAGAGCCGCACCACTCTACAAGCTCCTAAAAAGACTAAAAAGTTCGTTTGGACTGATGAAGCTGAAGCTGCACTACAAGACCTCAAAGTAGTACTCTCGTCCTCTCCTATCCTTGCAGCACAGCACCGGAACCTCACAAACCGATGTTACTCTATCTGGCTGCGGCAAATAGAGTCGTTAGCATTGTCATGGTGGTGGAAAGACCAGACGAAAAACAGGAACACCTGGTGTAACGTCCGAATTACTACCCTAGTGAAGTCCTAATTGAATCAAAGCGGCGATATCCACATTATCAAAAGTTGGCTTACGGTGTGTTCTTCGCATCTAGAAAGCTACAACATTACTTTCAGGAGCATCAAATTACCGTGGTGAGAACAACTCCCATGAGAGACATAATTAACAACAGCGACGCTACAAGACGTGTCGTAAAATGGGGAATAGAGCTTTCAACTTTCGACATTGAGTACAAACCTCGTACAGCAATTAAGTCCCAAATCCTTGCTAACTTTGTCACATATTTGACAGAGACAACAGAAAATATGACCCTCCTAGAGTCGGAATAATGGAACTTGCATTTTGACGGGTCTAAAGTGCTCGGGGGCTCAGGGGCTGGCATGGTGCTCAAATCACCCCAAGGAGGTAAGCTTTTCTATGTGTTGTAGATCCAGTTCACGACAACAAACAACATTGCCGAATATGAAGCACTACTGCATGGAATCCAGATTGCTAAAAATATCAACATCTGACGACTTATGTGTTATGGAGATTCAGATCTTGTTGCTCAACCAGTGTCGGAACACTGTAATGCAAATAAACACATGGCAACATATAGGGCTATCGTGGATGAACTATCTAAATCATTCGAAGGGTTTGAGGTTCAACGCATCCCTCGAATAGAAAATGAGGAAGCAGATGCATTATCTCGAATATGCTCTGCACGGAAGAAGGTTCCGGATGGCGCTTTTTTAGAGCACCTCAAAGTTCCCTCTATAACAGGAGTTGATGAGGAATATTCGACCAAGTCTGACTCACCTTTAGTAGCAGTTCTAGCTGTGATTCCTAGCTGGACGAAACCCTACCTGGATTTCTTGGTAGACGGAAAATTACCCGAAAACGAAGTTTTGAGCCGGCAGATCATCCGACGAGCAAAAGCCTACACAATAATAAAAGCTGAGCTCTATAAGCGGAGTGTATCAGGGGTTTTTCAGCACTGCATATCTCCGGAAGGAGTGGAAATCCTAAGGGAAATTCACGAAGGTGAATGCGGCCATCATGCTGCATCCATATCTTTAGTAGCAAAAGCTTTCCGACATGGATTTTTTTGGCTTACAGCCAAGGAAGACGCCGAACGGCTGGTCAAGACATGCAAAGGCTGCCAAAAGTACGCCAAACAAGCTCATGTTCCGGGTGATCAGCTGCGAACAATTCCGATAACATGGCCCTTCACGGTCTGGAGACTTGACATGGTAGGACCGTTTAAACGGGCTCCAACTGGATTTACTCACCTCTTAGTGATGGTGGATAAGTTCACAAAATGGATTGAGGCTAAACCCATCACAAGTTGTGATGGAGCAACATCTAGAAGATTTGTCGAGGATGTTATAATCCGATACGGTTATCCGCATAGTTTTATCACGGACAATGGGAGCAATTTTTCTATGGGAGAACTTGCCGCATTCTGTGACAAACAAAAAATACGGCTGACATTGCGTCAGTTGCGCATCCATAAGAAAATGGACAAGTTGAAAGAGAAAATGGTCTAATCCTGCAAGGCCTCAAACCAAGAATCAAAGCACCACTTCGTCGTGCTGCAGGGCTTGGGCAAACAAATTACCGTATGAGATATGGAGCTTAAGAATAACTCCAAACAGGTCAACCAGATACACACCTTTCTTCTTGGTCTATGGCACAGAGGCACTTCTTCCTAGCGATTTAATTCATACTTCTCCACGAGTTGCTGCGTAATCGAAGAGGATGCTGAAATTTCTCGACAAAATGATCTCGATTTAATCGAAGAAGTCTGCGTTGTTGCTGAGCAGAGATCAACAGCCTATCAGCAGAAGTTACGCAAGTATCATAGCCAGAGAGTCAGAAACCGGTCTTTCAATAAGGGTGATTTGGTTCTCCGGCTTATGTAGGAAAGAAAGCACAAACTTTCCCCAGTATGGGAAGGGCCCTTTTTAGTCAAAGAAAGACCAGTATCTAACTTTCCCCAGTATTGCATAATGGTTCTTACTATCTAACTGATATGCACTCAGTCAAAGAAAGACCTGCTTCTAGGAAGAGAAAGAGAGCTGGAGGCAGTACAGACCCGGAAGAATTACACAGACCATGGAATATTGCTCAACTACGTCCCTTTTATTCTTAAAATTTGTTTCTTTGTAATCATATATGTGTACATGTTCAATGAGAAATAAAGTATTGGTTGCCTCAATATTTTCTGAGAAGTTTTATATTACCATCTTATTTCCGAATGATCATGTAATAGTCGAAAATCCTAGAATACTTGAAAGTACTTTATGTTCATGTTTGTTCTAGTTAGATTTCTGCTTCTAAAAATTTCCGTTGCTTGACAAAGTTTCTGTGTTGAAGGTTTGTGGGCTCACGAAAGGGACGAGGCGGAAAGCCAGATAAGCGATAAGTATAGACAAAACAAAAGTTCTTATCTAAAAATTCAGGCACAACAAAATAAAGCCAAAAGTGCTAAAAGGAAGTAAAAGCATCAGTTCTTAAAAACCTTAGCACTAACAAAATATTATACTACTTATTACAAGTCGATTGTTTAAGAATAACATATTGTATTTCTGGTACTCTACGATGAAGGAGAAGACATGGGAGCTGCCGGCTCACTAGAGACATCCCCTTCACCTTGGTATCTTTCCAAGACAAGCAAATCGGATTTGGTTTACTCATCGTCAGAAACTTCGGATGTTTCTTCGGGAGGCGGAGGAGGCGTTTCCACGTGAGTGAAGAATGGAGTGTCGTAGCTGGTTAGATCAGCTACATGGCATCCATAGCCGGCGTAGGAGTCCATGATGGCCTTGATGTTTCGCTCCTTGCCATCTTCATTGACAATTGAATAACCCCTGGTTACTTGCCAAATTTCCATGCTTCCATGGTGGCTCATAACCATTATCAGGGCATTATGTGTTGTAGTTCACGCATAGGACATGTTCCAGTCCAGGATGAGTTGGGGCATCTCTTTATCCTTATCTGTCACTTTAAAGGCAGACATTCTATTCATATCGGAAATCTTTAAGGTTTCGCCAATATCCTCCATTGACTGGCGGAAATCGTGAAGCAGATCTCCAACTTCATTAATCCGGTTGGTGTGAGACTCGGAAGAAGAAGAATCCAGCAAATTCAGAGGACCTACGTATATAAAGCAAAGGTTAAAAAATATATCCGAACTCCTAGAGTCGGAAGAACGAAAAGTCAGAGATAGGAAAATTACCAAAGATGACATTGATACGTCCAAAACGTATCTACTTTCTCGGACACTTTTGCTATTGTTTCTCCTCTAAACTTGTGTGATTTGGATGCAACTAACGCGGACTAACATTGTTTTCAGTAGAATTTCCTTGGTGTCTAGTTTTTGTGCAGAAAATCAACTATCAGGAAAAATCTCGGAAAATATGCCAAAAATCCTATTTCACACGAAGACTCTTGGAGCCAGAATACGAGACAGAGGAGGGCTGGGCCCAAGCCACACCACCTGGCCGCGTGGGCTAGGCCTGGCCGTGCTAGGGGTGGTCTGGCCGCCCTAGACACCCCCTCGGTCTCCCTCTTCGCCTATAAGTTGACTTCTGACCTAAAAACTCAGGGGGGTTCAACATTTTTCTAGAAGAAGTTCCGCTCCGCCGCCACCACCAGATTCTACGAAACAGCACCAGAAACTCCATTCTGGCACCCTGCCGGGACGGGGAATTTGAGGAGATCATCACCATCATCATCACCATCGCTTCTCCATCGACCATCCATGTTTCCCCCATCTATGAGTGAGTAATTCCCCGCTGTAGGCTATGGGGATGGTAGGGATTGGATGAGATCGTTCATGTAATGGCATCGGATTGTTAGGGCATGGTGCCTAGTATCTTCTATTAGTGCTTTATGACTTTGTTGCGACTTGTTATGCTTAATGCTTGTCACTAGGGCCTGAGTGCCATGATTTGAGATCTGAACATGTTAATGATTTATTATGATAGTATTGTTTATGGTCTTACCTGCAAGTTGTATCCACACGTTGTTGTCCGGAACCAATGGCCCCGAAGTGACAGAAATCAGGATAACCGGAGAGAATGGCTTTGATGTGAGGATCACATGTGTTCATGGAGTGTTAATGCTTTGCTCCGGTGCTCTATGAAAAGGAGAACCTTAATTGCCAGTAGTTCCCTTGAGGCCCCGCTGCAAACGGGCTGGCAGGACAAAAGATGTTGTGCAAGTTCTCATTGCGAGCACATATGACTATTTATGGAACACATGCCTAGGATTATCTAGTACTTGGATGCTTTATCTTATTTATCCACAATTGCCCTATGTTCTGAGTGCTATGTGAATTGTCTTGTCCATGCAACACCCGTCCATCCATCCCTATGCCTACGCACTCGAATCCTACTGTTTACTGCAATTGTTACTACTGTCTTTACTTTACTACTGCTGTTACTTTACTATTCCTACTACAAAACTATTGCTACTGATAAACTGCTGTGAGCAAGATTGTTTCCAGGTGCAGCTGAATTGACAACTCAATTGTTAAGGCTTATAAATATTCTTTGGCTCCCCCTGTGTCGAATCAATAAATTGGGTTTCACTTCCCTCGAAAATACTGCGATACACCCCCTATACTTGTGGGTCATCAAGACTATTTTCTAGCACCGTTGCCGGGGAGCATAGCTTTATTTATCAAGTTCACTTGGATTCTCTATTGTTCGCTGCTATCCATCCATCATGGGTAAGTCTCGTGATGGCAAGGTTCCTATTTTACCATCCAGTACAAGAAGAGGTACGGTTCTAAACACCTCTGTTGCTCTTGATTCACCATCTGTTATGAGTAAGCTCGTTACACCACCACATACACATGCTACACACACTGCTACTACTGCTGAATCTGAAACTTCGGATACTTATGATGCTTCTTCTACTATGCTTGATAAGAGTGGTTCATTAGGTCCTTTCCTAGATGCTACGATTGCTAGAACTATAGCTGGAAATACTGAAACTCCTAATGAAGATACTACTACACCTGTTAGTTCACCTGAGTCTAGTGAGAGTTATGATATTGAAGATGGTTATGTTAGGATGACCGATGAATTTATTAAAGAATGTAAAAACACCCATGATAGGAGCGTTGCTAAGAGTCTTCTTGAGAGGCGTACTATTAAGCCCAAATTGTCTCCTATTGCTAAATTTGCCGCTTCTCCCATAAACATTAAAGATAAAGATTATGATTTCTCTCTCGATCTATCTTACATAGCTATTGTTGAGAAAGAACCTTTTTGTGGGACTAAGAATGAAAGTGCGGTAGAACATATGACTGAGCTTTCTACCATGACTGGCTTGTTTTCTGATGATATTAAGATGCGTACTTACTTTGTTGCTAAGATTTCCCCCTTTTCATTAAAAGGAGAAGCTAAAACTTTGTTTAGTAATTTACCTCCTGGATCTATTGATAGCCCTGATTGCTTGATTAGTACTTTCCTATAGAACTATTTTCCTCCTAGTGCTAGACATGCTATTTTGCAGGAACTTTTTGATTTTAAACAGGGAGAAAAAGAGATATTGCCTGAATCATGGACAAGGATTTGTGCTTTGATTCATGCACAGGCTGGAAGTCCATTACCTAAGAATGAGCTGTTGGATATATTTTATAATGGACTAACCGACGAATCTAGGACATACCTAAATAGTTGTGCTGATTGTGTTTTCAGGAATAGCACTCCAAAGGAAGCTGAGGAATTAATGGATAAAATAAGCAAGAATTACGAAGACTGGACTCCTCCTGAACCAGCTATACCTGAAATAATTATACCTGAACCAACTATTCCACTTCCTGCTCCAACATCAAAGAAGAGGGGAGTTATTGAATTAAATGATGAAGTGATGAAGGAAGCTAAGAAATATCTTAAGGAGAAGGGAATTAAAGATGCAGATGTCAAGAATTTACCTCCTATAGAAGAATTATGTAAGCCTATTCCCCACTCATCCACTATTGAGGTACACTCTCTCCAACACTTTGATGAAGGTGATATCCCTTACTCTAAACCTCCTGATCAATGCTTAGAAGAATTCGATATCTTTATTGTTAAGCAAGATAATTTTAATAAAAGGGTGCAAAATCATCTAACGGAAAACTCTAGAGCCATTGTTGAGTTAAAAGATATTGTGGAAAGAACCTCTAATGATGTTAAAATGATTGTTAAACACTTTCAAATGGTTCAAACTCAAATAGATCAACTCATTAAAGTGCAAAAATACTTGCTAGTTAACGCTGCTAAAGAAAAACATGCTTATGATATTAGAACTAGAAGTAGTTCTGCTACCCAGGATCCTCTCTATCCTGAGGGGCATCCCAAAAGAATTGAGCAGGATTCTCAACAAGCTGAAAATAGTGGTACTACTCGTAAGAAAAGGAAAAATAAACATAAAATTATTGTATAACCCTCTGAACCTGCTAAAGATCCTAATAGTATATCTATATCTAATGCTGAAACTGAAAGTGGTAATGAAGAAAATGATGTTCCTAATGAAGAAAAAGTTGAAGAAGAACCTGAAAAGCATACTAAGAATACTAAATACACTAAAGAAGATTTTGTTGCAAAGAAACATGGTAGTGAAAGAGAGCGTTGGGTCCGAAAACCTATGCCTTTCCCTGATAAGAAACACAAGTCAAAGGAAGATGAACACTATAATAAGTTTTGTGAGTGGATGAAACCTTTATTCTTGCAAATTCCTTTGACTGATGCTATTAAACTGCCTCCTTACTCAAAGTATATGAAGGATATTGTCTCGAATAAAAGGAAGATCCCTAATGAAGAAATTTCTACTTTGCTTGCTAATTATTCCTTTAATGGTAAGGTTCCAAAGAAACTTGGAGACCCAGGGATTCCAACTATCCCTTGCTCTATTAAGAATAGTTATGTTAGAACTGCTTTGTGTGATTTGGGAGCTGGAGTTAGTGTTATGCCTTTCTCGCTCTATAAGAGACTTCAACTAGAAAAATTAATACCAACTGATATATCTTTGCAAATGGCTGATAAATCTACCACTATTCCTATTGGTATATGTGAGGATGTACCTGTTCAAGTGACTCATAATTGCTTGATATTAACTGATTTTGTTGTGCTTGAAATGCCTGAAGATGATAATATGTCTATTATTCTTGAGAGACCTTTTCTTAATACTGCAGGAGCTGTTATTAATTGTAATCAAGGAAAGGTGACGTTCAATGTTAATGACAAGGAACATACTGTCTATTTCCCCAAGAAGATTGATAGGACTTATGGTTTAAATTCAATTGAACATGTTGAGGGCATTCAAGTTAGAGAAATATATTGTCCCATACCAAGAGAAAAATTTGAAACAATTATGATTGGGACCATTGCTATCAAAGTTGAGGTAACATAATCACTAGTGAAATACAAAGTTTTGTCTCAGATGAAATTGTTTTGGTAGCAAGACCTGATCAACCTTGTTAACAAAAGGATTTCATTGAACAAAACAATGTTTTCACCGTGATTATCTCCGCTTACTTTTATTCTATCCATTTTAGTTTTTGCTTTCGTTTAGTTTTCTTTTCTGTTGTTGGTTGCTTGCATGTTAGAGTGTCTTAGAACTTCTGTAGTTCTAGCCTTGTTTTTTCATTGCATCATTTCCAAAAAAATCTTTTTCTGTCAGAAAATCATTCATCTATGCCTAAAAATGCCCAAAGATAAAGTGTCTCGAAAAATTCTAGAAAATTCATATTAAATTTTTACGTGAAAAAAGGGGCAGAAGAGTGACTAGAAGGTACCTGGGGGCCCACCAGGAAGGCACACCACCTGGTGGCGCAACCTGCCCTGGGTGGCGCCATGCCATGGTGTGGGCCACCCCTGGCCCTCCACTCACTCTCTCACTTGCCACTTTCTTCTCTCTCCCGAGTAAACTCCAATTCATTGCTCAAAATCGCGTTCTTGCTGTGCTTGCTCTCGATTTTTCGATCTCCTTGCTCAGCCCATCTTTGCTGCAGAAATTTGGATCATTTGTTCTCCGGTATGTGACTCCTCCGCTTGTCCAAGTAGATTTGTGTTTAGTGGATTCTATCTTGAGTATTTTGCTACTATAGGTGACAGGTTATGAGAGCTTGTAAGCTTGTTTGATGCTTAGAGATATAGTTTTGATGCATGTTTAGGCCTCTTGCAAGTCCCTATGAGTAGTGCCCTTCATTATATTCACTTTGCAATCACTTGTTTAATAGGTGTTTAAATTTCAGAATATCAATCATGAACAACCATACCTTTGGAGAGATATTTGAGAGGGATGCACCTAGGAGGTCGAGGCCCTCAAGATCAGCCTCTCAGTTTAGGCCATCATACAACGAAGATCTCATTGCAACTCGTATTGGTAATGAAGGGGATGATGGGGATGCTCACCCATCTACTTTTCCTTGTTTTACATTCTTACAAGCTGCAGGGATTCTTGACGATTTCTTGCTACTGATTCAGAGGGTTGGTTTGACCTCATATATGCAAGATGAGAGTGAGCAATACGCTATGCTCACCAAAACTTTTGTTGAGAGCTTCGTGTTTACTAACACGCCCTATCAGTCAACTGTCTCTTTCAAAATTTATAATCTGCCCTTTACCATGTCATTGGAAAGATTTTGCAGTATTGTAGGTGTAAGAATGACAGGGACCGTGAAGAAGATTCAAGGGCGACCCGCTGATTTGCTAGAGCTTTACCAAGGGGTGACCAATGATGATGACCACGTGGCTCAGCGTGGAAAGATAAGAAACATCCAACTCCCTGCCCTTAGATACTTTGCATATTATCTTGCTACTAGCGTTCTTGGTAGGGAGAATACGAGTAATATCTCCAACTATCATTTAGCCTTCCTTGCTGCTGCGCTTAACAATGACACTCGGTACAACCTTGGCTCGCTTATTGCTCGCCGCCTAGCTGCTAGGGGGCCTATCTATGGGGGTATCATTGCCTCACGTATGGTCAATGCATTAGGGCTTTCAGTGGACCCCAATGATACTATATTAGCACCACAAAGGCTTGACCTTGTTGCTATGAAAACTCATCATTTTGTCACTGCTGATTCTGATTTGGACGGTCTAGTATATAGGATGCTGTTTACTGACGGGGATGAGAGGGAGATCCCTTTGCCGCAGTCTACTTTGTTTAGTGTTCACAGGAGACCATGGTCGCGCTCCAAGGAGGAGGTGGACGAGCAGCTCCGCTTGCTGGGTTTCCACGAGCAGCACTAGGAGGATGTGCCCTCCTATGATTACTCCGCGCACTATGGAGGGACGTACTCGAGCTCGCACCAGGACGAGGGTACCTCCTCGTCGTACCACGGTGACACTTCATCCTGCCCAGCTTGGGATTGACACCCACTTAGGCCAAAAGCCTAAGCTTGGGGGGAGGTACACCGACATCGCACTCATCTCCATATCATTTTGTGTCGGTACTTTGTATATTCATGTTTCGTTCTCTTTTTAGTTTTTGTTCTTTCTTTGCTTTTGCATTCTAAAACAGAAAAAGACCAAAAATATTTCTGTTGTTTCTCTTTGGTTTGCTTCTTTTTCTCTTTGCCTTGGTTTGTTTTTCCTTTTTGCTTTGTTTGAACTATTCAAAAAACCCAAAAAGATTTTGCTTTGCTTGTTCTTCCCTTTTGGTTCTTCTTTTAAAAATCGAAAACACCAAAAACATTTGTTGTTCCTCTTTGGTTTTGTGAGTTTGTTGCAGGGTTCAGCAGTTCTAAGTGGGATTTGGTTTCATATTATTATTCAAGCCACACAAGTGAAGGGCAATAATGAGGATTAATGACAACTTGAGGTGTGGTAAGAGGCTGGTAACGAACTCTATTTGTTTTCATTTTTGTACATATACTCATCATTGTGGGCATGCTTAGTCTGTTCGTGTAGGGTGTATGTTATTTATGGATGCTTAGTAGTTCTTGCTTTCATATGATTAGTTCCAGCTTGCTAATAGTTTGTAGCATGTCTTATGAATGTTTGCTTGCATTACTCTATTCATAACTTGGTATGACACCATGGTATCCTCCTATGAATGTTTCATTTGAATTGACTTGGCACATGCTCATGCATGCATATGACTGAAATAATCAGTTAAGCCTCGATGAATTATTTTGCCTTGAGGGTCTTGAATCACTTTTATGCCATGATTAGTCCTGTTTTTTTGCAAGCATGGTTATGACAGCTATTGCCCTCTTGTTTGTCGCTCCCTTACTATTGCTAGCCTTCACTTTCACTGAGTATGTTTTACTCATGTTTCCAACTCCCTAAAACCAAATATTGCCAAAGTGTCCACCATACCTACCTATTAGCATCACTTGCTATTTCCGTGCATATTCAATATGCCTTGTTTTCTTCCGAATAAAATGTTTGCTTGTTATGAGAAAGTTAGTTAGTAAAGCTCTCACGAACTTGATGGCACACTTTATTTTCTGCACCTAATAAACCTGAACCATTGTGACTGTCCATGAAAGTTATATGCTTGCAAATTATAGGCTGGGGATTAGTAGAACCGTGCTGTCACGGGGAACGCTTTCAACAGCTGTAAATATATACCCAGTTGATACTATGCTCTTTTGTTTGCGGATGTCGTCAGTGTGAAATAAAAGGGGAGCCTATAAGTCCATGGAGTTATTTATGTGTGTTAGAGAAACGCCTGGGCCGCCGATCTAATCCATGCCGTCATGGTGGAAACCTGCAGCGTAACCATAATGATATCTATGAAGCATTCTTCTTATAAAAAAGAGAGAGATAGCCATTGAGAAAAAGAAAAGAAAAAAAGAGATTTGAGAAAAGAGGAAAGAGAAAAAAGCACCATTTTCCCATGGTAAATAAGAAGATTGCTGAGATACTCATTGTCTGCTTGCCTTGTCATTTTGATATGGGGATTCTTCCATATCATCAGGCAAGGGGTACCCCGTTGGCAGTTCTCTATGATACGCACGTATTTACGATGAGAAGAACTTACCGGTAACTAAAGTTGAGTAGCATGAGGAGCGGCCCTCGTACTCAAGGGACATGGGATTTCCAGTTTATAGCCTGTCAAGCATATAACTCAGATTGGACCTCACTTTCACCTTAACCATATTAAAGATTCTTATGATAGGGGCAATGAGATCTCAAAGCTAATGAGTACCAAACTTTCAGCATTTGGAAGCCTTTCAAACTATTCAAAACCTTTTCATTTCCTTGTTGAGTCTCCACTTATTCTATGAGCACTTTCTTGAGAGCATAGTTGTCATTCTTTGTTCCTGTCTCATTACTTGATTATTTGTGTTATGACTTTGATGTTTGTATCTTTGACATCTTTACTTCTAGTCTTCACCTAAACTTCAGAGGTGCCTTGGCATTCACAATAAAAAGGCAAGCGATATACCACTCTATCATACCTTGTTATGAGCATTGTAATGTTACTTATATTTATACTTCATGCTACTTATTATTTTTAAGTTGGAATCTCTTCATATCTTGCAATGCCTATTAAGTAAACTTAGTTTCATACTCTTTATTATGAATTGTCTAAGTAGTTGATCATATGTTGAGAATATATACATCATATGAAGAAAATGTGTTCGTGAAAGTTTCTTTTATCACACTTAGTTTTCAACTGAATTGCTTGAGGACAAGCAATAAGCTAAGCTTGGGGGGAGTTGATACGTCCAAAACGTATCTACTTTCCCGAACACTTTTGCTATTGTTTCTCCTCTAAACTTGTGTGATTTGGATGCAACTAACGCGGACTAACAATGTTTTCAGCAGAATTGCCTTGGTGTCTAGTTTTTGTGTAGAAAATCAACTATCAGGAAAAATCCCAGAAAATATGCCATAAATCCTATTTCACCAGAAGACTCCCGGAGCCAAAATACGAGACGGAGGAGGGCTGGGCCTAGGACACACCACCTGGCCGCGCAGGCTAGGCTTGGCCATGCCAGGGGGTGGTCTGGCCGCCCCAGACACCCCCTCGGTCTCCCTCTTCGCCTATAAGTTGCCTTCTGACCTAAAAACTCAGGGGAGTTCGACGTTTTTCCAGAAGAAGTTCCACTCCGCAGCCACCACCAGATTCCACGAAATAGCACCAGAAACTCCGTTCTGGCACCCTGCCGGGACGGGGAATTGGAGGAGATCATCGCCATCATCATCACCATCGCTTCTCCATCGACCATCCATGTGTTCCCCCATCTATGAGTGAGTAATCCCCCGCTGTAGGATATGGGGATGGTAGGGATTGGATGAGATCGTTCGTGTAATGGCATCGGATTGTTAGGGCATGGTGCCTAGTATCTTCTATTAGTGCTTTATGACTTTGTTGCAACTTGTTATGCTTAATGCTTGTCACTAGGGCCCGAGTGCCATGATTTTAGATCTGAACATGTTATTGATTCATTATGATAGTATTGTTTATGGTCTTACTTGTAAGTTGTATACAGACATTGTTGTCCGGAACCAATGGCCCCGAAGTGATAGAAATCGAGATAACCGGAGGGAATGTCTTTGATGTGAGGATCACATATGTTCACGGAGTGTTAATGCTTTGCTCCGGTGCTCTATGAAAAGGAGAACCTTAATTGCCAGTAGTTCCCTTGAGGCCCCACTGCAAACGGGCTGGCAGGACAAAAGATGTTGTGCAAGTTCTCATTGCGAGCACGTATGACTATTTATGGAACACATGCCTAGGATTATCTAGTACTTGGATGCTTTATCTTATACCGCAATTGCCCTATGTTTTGATTGCTATGTGAATTGTCTTGGCCATGCAATGCCCGTACATCCATCCCTATGCCTACCGCACTCGAATCCTTCTGTTTACTGCAATTGTTACTACTGTCTTTACTTTACTACTGTTGTTACTTTACTGTTCCTACTACAAAACTGTTGCTACTGATAAACTACTATGAGCAAGATTGTTTCCAGGTGCAGCTGAATTGACAACACAGTTGTTAAGGCTTATACATATTCTTTGGCTCCCCTTGTGTCGAATCAATAAATTGGGTTTCACTTCCCTCGAAAATACTGCGATACACCCCCTATACTTGTGGGTCATCAGACACCATCAACTTTGGTCTTCTCCTCCCTAAGACTCTGGAGTTCAGCCCGGAGCACTTGGGTGATGTCCATCTCCCTAGCCAGCTCGTTTGTGAGATCCGAGATTTTCTTATCTTGGATAGCAATTTTGCGATCATGTTCCTCGGTGGCCATGTTGGATGATTCAAGAACGTTGTTAATACTGTGCTCATGATCTACCTTAAGCTTTTCCAGCTCTCGCCTTAAGTAGGAGTTGTCCAGCTCCAGGGTTTTGAGATTCTCAGCATCTTCAATTAGTTTGCATGACTGTTTAACCAGTTCTATGAGCAAAATAAAACAGTCGAATAAGAATTAGACTATGAAAGCAAAAAGAGCATGTATAAGGCCTGAAATGATTACCTTCAGCCTCATCCTTGGAAATCTTGAATTGAGCATTTTCAAGGAGGAGAGCTCTGTTTTCTCTCCGCTTATTGCAAATATTATTTAACAATTCCTGGTTATAAGAATTAACTTTCTGTAAATCAGAATAAATATCTAGAGTCAGAAGTCTACTGAAGACTTGGGATAATTATTTAACTAAGTTAAATATCAGCACGTGCCTTGGGGGCTACACTAATTCATTCTTTGGCATCCTATGAAAGCATAAAATCAGATTTCCTATCCATCTTCATGTTGGGGGCTAGAGGATATTATATGAAATAAAGTAAAAGAGAAAGTCAAATTCTGACTAACATAATGTTCATGGGTCAGCTTGCTTAGACTCATGTTCACCTCAGAAGAAACCTTCTCGGCGAGAGTCAGCAGGATCACTGGTGGTGGCAGAGCCACGCCAGCCTTCAGCTTTTCGTCACGAAGACGAACTTGGTCAAGAAGCTCGGAGAACTTGATGTCCTCGGCTTCTTGCACCTCTTCCTCGGCAGTGATGTTCCAGCTCTCCAAGCATTCCTAAGCCAGCTTCTGGATCTCTTCTGCAGTTTTCCGAGTAATGCCATATTTGGCAATACGCAGATTACTGAGAAGGTTATCCGCGAAAACCTCTACCGAGGGATCATTAACCTTTGAGGGTTCACCCTTATCTATTGCCAAGTAACCCATGGTGACGTCGGTCTGTGAGCCTTGGTTCACTGGCTCAGGATGCTAGGCCGGATCTTCTGCAGCACGAGGATATGAAGTTACCTCCGGTGCTTTAGAAGGCTTTGGGGTAGGAGGCGGAGGTGGAGCAGCAGGCAAAGTCAAATTTAACTTTGACTATCGTAGAGGATTTGCCGGGATTCCGTTCCCCTTGCCCTTGGTGGGCTGTTTAGCTCTAAAGAAGTGACAGTACAAGATCGTTACACTTCAGAAAGAATGAGAGATAAAATACAAAGACCTTGTGAGGAAAGTTACCTCTTCATAACGGGCACTTCTTTTGTGCCAATAGAAATAGTCGGAGTCTTAAGCTTCCGGGTAAGCGCCTCCGACAATGCAACAAGTTCTCCATCCTCCTGAGAGATCTTAGGAGTATATCCCTCAAGAGGAGCAAGCTCCAACTCGGGGAGGTTAGCAAGATGAAAGAATAATTACCTCAGTATTGCAAAAAGCTGTAACAAAGTATGGATGAACACATATTCGAGTAATTGCTGGGAATCTTACTGGTGTCACGGGATCCTCAGCCATATACATGTCCAAAGAAAGATTCGGAATCTTCCTCTTGATCCGCTCTTTGATCAACCATCTGATTTGGGACTCATAGTCCTTGTCCGAATATGATCTTGAGCAGATCCGGAGAGAATTCGTCTTGCTCTTGGTGATTGAATGCATGAGCTGATCGCCATGATGTTGGACAGGATAGATCCGGCGCGCCAGCCTGCAGTGAATTAGGTCGGCTCCTTTCAGACCCTTGTTCTTCATCAAGTATTCGACCCGCCTCTTGGCAAGAAGCAGATCGTCGGTGAGAGACGGAGCTTGCGCGTCCCAGGACTCTTTGGGCGTGGCAGCACCATCGACGAAAGCCGACAAAGCAGTTACTTTGCCGGGAGCCAGTCTGTCCTTATGGTAAAAGAATATGGACGGCCATTTCTTCACGGACTCGCTAGCCTAAATCCTAGGATAGACTCGCTCTCTCCTAACAGAAAAGCTGAGAGCTCGAGTAATATAAGGATTATCGGAAGTGATGGAATTTCTCCGAGTACCGAAATAGTACCGGAATAGAACAAGACTCGGTCTAATTCTGAGATACCCCTCAGACTAAGATGCGTAAGCACTCATTTCTAAGATTGAGTTTGGGGGAGATTGTGGAGTTAAATTCCATAGTGATCTATGACCTCAGAAAATAAATCTAAGGGAGGAAAACTGAAACCTCTATCGAGGAGGGTGCCGAAGTGCACTCGCTTGTCGGCATTAGGGGTGGTGATGGTTTGACCAAAACCTCTCTGCCAGTCGCCGGCGCGGATGAGGCCTTCCTTCTCGATGACTCAGAGCTTGTCGTCGTTAAGGACGTAGGGGATCTAGACCCTGCGGAAGTTCTCCTTCTCTGCCGCTGCAGGGGCCGTCTCCGTTGTCTCCACCGTGCCGGAGGACGAAGCATCAGCCATTTTGTGGGCGATGGTGACCTAGGATGGGTGGCGTTGTGTGATTGGGGGAGGCAAAAGATCTTTTGTGCGGAAGCATCGAGAGGAAGGAGAAGACACTTGCCCTAGTCAGGAAGAAAGAGGAAATCCTGACCCCTTATATCCCTCACCTATGCTAAGATTCGTGCAAGATGAAATAGTAACCGTGCCACGCATCATGGAGGGAGCTAGGTAACTTCCTCGCGAGGATTACGTCGCCTCAATCTCCGTGCACGCATTAAAACGACACCTTGATTCCGCAAAAGGCGGACCCACCAACGGTCGTGCTGACAAGAATGTTTGTCAGTGACATGAATTGACCTTGACTGATGTCAGGGTACGTCAGAGACCAAGTTCCGGCTTAGTTTGAATTTTAAGCTGGAAACCCGAATAATGTGCTCATAGGTCATGTTTATTTTTAAGACCCGGATCCTATCCTTTCTTTTGAAGTTTCAGGAACCTTCAAGATTCTACAAGCCGACGATGGATCGAGCTAGATGATGATGAATCCGACTCTAGATCTTAGAGGCTTCTGGGGGCAGCTGTTGGGGATATACTTTCCGGGTATCCTCACTGTGCCTCACTGACCAGGGTGGCCTACTTCGGGTTAGAGCTTTACTTCACGGGTGGCCTAGTCAGGGAGAAGAGACGGAGTCCAGTCCGACTACGGGAAGGCCCAGAAGATTTACCGACATAGGCCTATAATGTTACTTGTAGGTCAAGATGTACTCTGTAACCGACTCTTAGTCGTAGCCGGATAGGTCTCTCCTGTAAACCCTAGACCGGATATCTATATAAGCCGTCCTAGGGACCAGCCTTTAGGGAACCCCACAATAGTCTACAATCTCAACTCGCACAGGTGAAACCCTTGTAACCCATATCTGGCTCTGCCGTATTACTGGATTGCTAGCAGGAGTAAGATCTGTCCAAAGCCGGTGGATTCGAACCTGGGTAAACTTGTGTGCTAACTGTCCCGGAACACCATACGTCTCACACCCCTCTCTTCCGCACGCCTCGAGGACCCCCTCATGGCGTACTTATCATCAATCCGACGACAAAGGAAGACCATCTCTTAGGGCTCGTTTGATTTGCAGGATTCTCAAAACATAGAAAGAGGAAACTACAGGAATTTAGATCAAGTATGTATTTGAATCATAGGGAAAGCAAAGCAATTATACCATGAGGTTGGAGTATATGGAAATTTTCCTAAAAAATAGAGGGCAAAGGAATACTTTGAATCCTGTGTTCCAAACGGGAAATAATTCCTATATATTGGAATCCTATGAATCAAATAAATAGCGTAGGATTATTTCCGAAGGGACAAAATCCTTCACAAATCCTTTGAATTTTCTTTGAATCAAAGAAGGAATAAAAAAAGATTTCCTCCCTCAGAAAAAAAAAGAAACTTCGGCTCTTGGAGAGAAAAAGGAACTCCACCTCTTGAACAATTCGGTGTGACGAGAGTAGATACTAGATTCTATGTCTAGTACTAGCTACGGGGCCCAATCGTAGCACATTATTACTAGTACTAGTCGGTACCAGTCTTTGGAGGTGTCTTGAAGGAAACAAAATAAAGCTCTGCAGGTAATAAATGGCGATGGCATTTTCCAAGATACATAATCTATTGCCTGTTTATTTTGATCTGGGCGACAACCGAAGGATAGAGGAGTACTAGCTGCTTCGTGTCTTGAGCCATCGAGATGGAGTAAAAATTTGGATATCTAATCCTGAATTGTCCTGTCAAACCAATGCTCGTTGCATGCATCTTAACCAAACAGACATACTGCACTACTTTACTGCGCATCCGAAAAACTACGGAGTATAGTAGTACTACTACTACCATGTAGTATGTACTACAAGAAGTACTAGTACAGTAATGTTACAGAGAGTTCCACATTCATCTTATAGCGCCAAAAGCAGAAGTTGTGCTGATATAGTACTGTAGTAGTCACGTCCAGGTTGCGTTATAGGGAAAAAATAATATGATGAGCAACAAGATCTATCTATTTATGTACTCCTATTTGCATATACTAGTATTACTACTCAGGAATGGCACAAGCGTGTGCTCCACTAGTGCGCTTCCGTATGTAGGGTAATCCAGTACTACTAGTATGGAGTAGATTGCAACCGCATGGTCGCATGATTATTATGCATCGCTCCATGCCCTAGTCATGCGCACGTGTCGTAGCAGTAAACAATTTGTGAAAAATCGAATACTAAAAAATAATTACTCCCTCCATCCTAAAATAGTAGTAACTGACTTGGCTTTGTCTAGATACGCATGTATCTCGACACATTTTAGTACTTAGATGATCCCACATTTACAATTTATAAAGGATACTAGGTTTTGTCAAAGTCAATATTTATAAAGTTTGACCAACTATATGTACAAATATACTAACTTACATAATGTCAAATGCATATAATATGAAAACATAGTTCATGATGATTCTGATAACATTGAGTTGATACCGTAGATGTCTATATTATTTTCTAGATATTTAGTTAAAGTTTATTTTGTTTGACTTTGACAAAAACTAATGAGCGTCCTAATTTGGGAAGGAGCGAGTACATGTGAAGTCAGTTAATTTGGGATGGATGGAGTACTACTCCGTACTAGTAAGTTGCATGTGCCCTGCATGTGAGACTGAGATAATAGACGTCTGACATATCATCACTATATAAAACTATAATAGGTAAAGCAGAATTTTTTTTTGATCAACATCTATAAAGTATGGGTGTATATTTCGTTCTTGTACTTTGTATATCATGTAGAAGTCAATGATTATTAGTTATATAAAACTTGAAAATTTTGGTAACATGGTTTAGAGAAACGAGGGAGAAGATTCTATAATGATGGATAAGTGTGTTTTGAGTTTTGTGTATAGCATTCATTGTGATGAAGACTATCAATAGAATCTTCTAGATGCTAAAATGGAAAAGAAGATCCAACGGCTAGAAATTTTGGGATTCACGAATCTTGATCCAACAGTCAATATTCAAAGTTACTTGTACACTATATAGTGGTAAGACTAGTAGTAGTCAAAGTAACATAGTAGGGAGTAGTAAGCAGTAAAACTCATTTCATAGCCAAATACAACCTTCCTAATCCCAAAGAGACCTTGGCTCCGACTACTAGTAATTAATACATCATTTGATTCACGTTAGGACCATTAGATGAGAAGATGAAGATCAATTTTTCTTGTCAATGAAAACAAATAAGAATTTTACTCTAGTGTCCTCCCATTCTCCCAAACTTATAAAACTAAAAACATAAGAACGGCTAGGATTGGCCAATAACCCTTCATGTCCTTGATAACCCACAAGTATAGGGGATCGTGTGTAGCCTTTTCGATAAGTAAGAGTGTCGAACCCAACGAGGAGCTAAAGGTAGGATAAATGTTCTCTCAAGTTCTATCAACCACTGATACAACTCTACGCACACTAAACGTTTGCATTATCTAGGGAATAAAACTAGAGCAACAATACGAGTACTAGAGATAGCCTTACATGATAATAAATAACAAGAAAGTAAAGTTAGTTGCTGCAGCAATAAAATACACTAAATTAACAGAACCATGAGTGTGGAATAGTGGTGGTAATTGTGGTGGCTTTGTCCTAGTTTAATTAGTGAAATCAGGTTCATTGTCTTCGATGCAGTTTTCTATGTGGGAGAGGCTAAATATACATGCTCTTCACCACTTGGAATTACATGTACTATATGACTGGATTATCAGCAAACATCTGTAACTACTAACAATGCATTAAGGTTTCCCCAACCATATCCTTAAGTTTAATGGTCCTCTTACTCCCATACGTGAAATGTTCCGATTCGCGTTCTCTGGTTTCTGTCACTCCGGCTGAACTCCCCCTTCCTCTTACACATACTACAAACCCAATGATGTTTAATCCATGCGCGCACAAATATAATGGACACTAAAGGATTGTACCATATCAACATACAACTCCAATAAACCAAAGACGTCCAAAGATTTAATCTAAGAACAAAGAAACTACACAAACATGACATAGATCATAGGATTATAACTTATAGCATCAAACACCATGTTTACATAGGACGGTATAGAGGTGTGTGGGAAGATGAACCACTGCATACTAGGAGGATTAGGTGATGGAGATGGTGGTGAAGATGGTGAAGAGGGTAGCGGCAGCACTGGGCGCGGGGGACTCCTTCCCCACCGCCGGTATTATGGGGAAGCACCGCCCCTTAGCCCCTTCCTTCATGGCTTCTTGGGAGCCCTCCCCCATGGAGATGGGATCCATGGGGGAGGCAAAACATGGATTTGGTGGCTGAAATTTCGTGGGTGGAGATGCCCTGGGCGAATTAGGTTTCCTCGCTTTATATAGCTTCTCGGATTCCCGTCACCCCATCTTGGGCTGCAGTAAATCGGGCCTAGCGGGCCTGTCTGGACTCGGAATCAGCTAAATTTTATGTCCAGAACGTTTGTCATGAAATTTTATGTCCAGAACGTTTATCTAGCATCGGTTAATCATGACCCTCCTTGTGTTTTTAATTTCTTAAATTTTAGAAAATGGGGAGGAACCGAAGCAAGCCTCAACACTGAAAAACACCTCTTTGTCATCTCGAACGTTTCAACAGCAGTGGTATTATACCGCGCATGCACCGCAGGAATGTGAGATCTTAGAGCACGACCCGACCCTAGGATGCGTAGCTCGTAGACTCGATTAGCACATATGGGTGTTCGTCAAGAAGTCAGTCGACGTACCGCAACATGCAGAAGTTGAACCAATTTTCTTTACCGGAAAAAAACTATGAGCAAAATCATCAATGTATTTATGGCACGTACTCACGAACGACATGAGCTTGTGCTCGACGATTATATGAAACGCACAATATTCTCCACCGTGCTGCATCCTCACATAGATCGCAACCATGCATGGTCGTTTGATTATGCATGGTCCATGGAGTTAAGGATACAAAAAATCCTTGTACTTTTGTGTGGGGCTCGATTTAGCCCTCCAACTCGTGATTTGCTAAAGTTTACGCACAAACTTGTCAACATGACTATATTTAGTTATAAGCGAGGTTTGCAGTCAAAATTGTGTTAGCCTGGATGACACGTGGACGTTGGTCATGCATGCAGGAGAGCATTTTCCCTATAACATCGCACCTAGCGCCTCTCGTATAATAGCAAGTTAGGGTGAGCTAATCTCCTACGAGATTGATTTTGTGAAACTGACATATCAGACAATTATAAGATATGTTCTGTTCCAAATATCACACATACCTAACCCTAATTCAATTGTTTTTCCGTTGGCGTGTGCCTTGATCTTCCCACGCAAGCACATCTTGTGGTTGGAGCTCGAGTATTGCGAGTGGCGGCTCTAGTGGTTCGAGCTCGAGTCTGAAAGAGTATCGTGTGCCCAACATAGAGCTGCTCATCGTTAAGTGTGACCAATGCAAGCATCATTTCTTGAAGAAGTACACCGCCCAGACCAATATCCATGGGAATCCGAACAGTATTTCTTCAAGTGTGTCCTTGTCACAGGGTTAGTGAGGTGGACTGCTTTGGATTTGCCTCCAATTTTCTCACGTGTTTGAGCTAAATTTCCTTCTTAATATGGATGTTGAGCTAATTTTGTTTTTTGGTATTGTAACCCAATTGGTGTAATATGTTGAATTGGTCTAAGAATCACTTTGTTTCCTTCTCTCGAACAAAACAATAATAAAATGGCATGGAGGTGAAAAGGACAAGGTGTTGCTTACCCAGAAGGATGTGCGAGGAGGGGAAAGTGGCCGTTGATATGCAAATATTGGGCATGTTGTTTATTGTTCGAGATGCGGGATGCACTACATGCAAAATTCCAGGGTATCCTATCCTACACGCTGGACCCATGTCGATGTGTCGTCCACACCAGCACAATTTCGGCGGCAATCCAGGTTCAAGACTTAAATCAAGTCGAATTGATAATTTTGGGCATAAAATTTCATAATCACTGAGTTTGATGACTAAATCGAAGCACCATAAGAACGGTTAGTGTGTTTATATCTGGTCCATGTTGTAGAAGTGAACAATTACATAAAAGTCTTAAATACGCCATAATAACATTAGCAGCAAACTTAGTTTACATCCAAAATGCATCCTTCCTAGTGCCAAAAGAGAACCTAAATGTGACTATTACTACTAATTTTGAGTAGTAAAATAGTACTACAAGTAGTACTATTTATCTGCTAATACACCATTACAGTCTTGATCATCAGCCGTAGTATAAGATCATTTTTTCCTGTCGATGCAAATCCAGAAAGATATATGGGGTGGACTCTCCAACCTTCATCAAGAACCATGGCGGCACCTTGAGGTACATCCCGAGCTTGTTGGACAAGAAGTTGGCCGGCGACGAGCTGCTCGTCAGCTCGATTACCGCATTAAGACTCTTGACCATCAAGAAGTCTGCCGACCCCGGTGGGCCAGGCGCACACAGTTTAACCGTGTACCACGTCCACAAGCACATGTCCTGCCTAATGCACACAAAAGACACGACGGTGGCCGGACCGACTGCGTTGATGGTCTTGCCGAACAGGACATTGTCATCCTTATAGAGGAAGCACGTGAATCCCCTCGTGCTGGTTCGTGGCGGAATCGAGATGAGGCAAAAGAAGGCACTGTGGCAGATGCCCTGGTTACTATGACCCCGTGGGCCTACTTCATATGGGGAAGGAGCCCTGCCAGAGAGGCAATGAAATCACAGGCGGGATCCATGCAGGAGCACAGGCCATGCAAGCACGCGATCTTGTGCTCGTCGAGCTTGTCGAAGGCGACCAAGATGAGCCGTCGTAGGGGCACTCAATCATCGCCTCACACTTGATGGCATCCATAGCAGCCGGCTCACGGTCAAATCTGCCGACGCTGTACACGAACATTTGGGAGTGGTTATAGAGGGAAGATCGGTTTGCCAACGTAGTTCCCACCGGCTAGAAACCCGGGTTAGGTGGGTATACTGAAGAGTATACTGATTGAGTTTCGTACTGTACTTGTACGTGTTTACAGGAATATTATAGCCATCGGCGCACCGGCGGCGGCTGAGGCTCTACACTTGGACACTTTTTTCTTAGACAGTGTCCACACGCTGTACATGCTTTGTCAAAACAAAAAGATGCAGCAAGTTGATAGATGAGTAAAGCAGGTGTCACGCTGTACTATACCAGACAGTACATTACATACAAAGGGAGAGACCGAGGCAAGAAGATCCAAGTGTGAGGTAAAAAGATCTACTCCTAGAGAGATACGGAAAAGCCTGCAGCCTGGTGTAGGGTGTATAGTGTTGTAGGGGGGAGACCGAGGACTGCATGCATGTCTTCGACACCAACCTGTAATTAACGTTTTTGATATTATCAAATTTAAATAGCCTTAATAATCCCAGAAAGAGGGAGTACTAATACAAGTACTATTAGTACGTCTTAGAAAAAATCAAACAAACTTGTACTGCATTTATTAGTGGTATTTTTTGAGAAATTATTATTAGTAGTAATACTTAGATATGTGAACAATCAATCCAAGTTACTTCTCCAATAGAAAGCACGATCACTCTATTTTATGGATTCTTGTTTACTACATACTAGTAGTAAAATCTAGAATGTAGATTATTTATGAATAAATTTTGGCTCTACAATATCTAGAATACACGCAAACCTCAGAAGACACTTCATTCCTTAGTTTTAGGTATCTTGTGCTAAATCGATGGACTTGGATATAATTTTAATTTTTATGATGTCAACACCCGGATTTTTAAGTCCAGATGCTTGTTATGTCGTATATCGCAATCCCAGGATTACCATTTTTGCGAGACATAACAGAAGTGGCACCCCAGTACATCATCCATTACAAACCATAATAAAGGTCTTACAAATAAAGGATCTCATGATCCAGTCTTAATACAGTCAAAGCAGCGGAAAGTAAACGTAGTAGGCTCCATCTTTAGACCGCATGCAATGCTGACGATGGGAGATGATCCTAGTTGCCATAGACCTCCTGTTGTCCATCTTCCGGGTATTCCTCCTCATAGCCTGGCCATGGAAATAGCCAGGGACAAAGCCATGAGTACTCTTTAAGTACTCGCAAACTAACACTAGCATGAGTAAGATAAATATTTGGTAGGAACCTTAAGCTCTAGTTTTGTTTGCAAAAAGCCAGGTTTATTTCATAAGCATTAAGGGTAGAGACCTAAGTTTAGTTCTCTACATTACTTAAGTGGGAACTTAGATTTCATGTCCACAACTCTGTTGTGGTTAAGTCAAGGTCATCCTTCAATTCACAAATCATTTTGAAAACATCTGACAACAGAACAGTATGACCACTCCAACTGTCCATAACCGCGGACGCGGCTATTCGAATAGTTTGACACTCTGCAGAGGTGGTACACTTTCACCACAAAATTCGATACATCCTTCAGGGGTAACCCTGAATCATCATACTAAGTATGAAGATAATCAATCCTAACCTTTGAATTACACACCCTAGTATAGGCACCTCCCCTATGAGTTTGGCCTCCCTGCCATGGCCATCTGCCATCCTAGGCACTGCATAGGTGGACATTCATTCACGAGGTAGCCTCAGCTCAACCTTTTCCGCAAGGGAACCCATAGTAAGACATATAAACTTCCAGTTAAGCCCTACCCAACTCAGGTATTGTGGTTGTACGATAAAATTGGAATGGTATCGCATTCGAACCCAACCATCAGTTTTTGTCAAAGTCAAGGCTCATGCCTCATACATTTTCATAATCAAACCATTGTGTATCATAACACATGTCAAAAAATTCAATAGAATAAATCTTCATTCCAAGGTTTTCATAATCATTTTCACCAAGGATTCCCATCTAAATTAATCAAGTTTATTTTAGCACTAGCCACTAGTATTAAGCGTATCACTATTGGGGTGCTAATCAAGTATAAGTATCCAAGGATAGTTCTATGATCTTGATGGTATCCATCCTATTTTCCACTAATCACAATTCATTAACTAAGTAAGAAACTATACCAAAGGGAAAAGCAAAGCTTGGAGTAAAACTGGGAATTGTTAAAGTTGCATATAAAGGGTTTGCATATGGTATATGTACAAGTTAGCATGCATAGCTAGACTTGCATTGATATCTTGCATAGTGGGCTTGCCTTGCTGGTTGTAGTCATTGAAGTTTTCTTCCTCTTCCTCGAAGTACTCCTCCTCGGTGTAGTCCGGGTCAGTACTAGCGTCTATAAATGCACACAAGGTACACAATCACCAAAAAACACTTCACTACTTCTATTTAGCACACAAAGGCTCATACTAGATGATCTACCATCATCTCAATCATCATATGGAATATTCACGTTTTTTTATTCTTCTTATTTTAGAAAAGTAATTTCTACTCATTCACAAACCTTAAGATTTAATATTCTCCAGTTAAAATAGGGGATCATATTGACAGATGTCATCACCACCTACTTCAATACTTGATCATGTTATTTAAAATGATGGTCATGCATTACAAGATTTAATATTACTATTTAATAATATTTAAGTGGCTAGAAATGCCTATATAGTATTCTTTTAACACTAGTCCATGTTCAATATATGTAAAACCAAATCTTTTTACATATTCAAGTAGAGCATGGAAAATGTGATTTTTGAGAGCTGGAATCAACTCAAAAGCATTTATAGTTTATTTTATAAAAATGTTTGAAATGGTAAAAGTCTCTGTTTTATTATTTTTAGTATAGGTGATCTATTGTTTTAATTGGTTTAAATCCAATGGGAGAGACTAGATATTTTCAATACCTTTCTAACAAAATTAGAATCATGCATTTTGGATGAGTACATCTCTTTGAATTGAATTTTGAATATAGCTACTGAATAGGGTTTTAATTAAAATGGCAAAATTCTATTTGAACTGCTGGGCTCTGCGCGGGAAAAGAAATGGGCCGGCCCAACTACACAGCGCTAGCGCAGCGGGCTTCTAACGGAACGGTCCCACATGTCAGCGACTAATTCTAATCGAAACGGTATCTATCAATCGTAGCCTTACGATTAGAATGAAATCTACGGCCGAGGTTCATCGTATACGTCGAACGGCTCCGGCGAGATTCTAAACCTAACGCGGCGGTGGGGGTCGCTGGGGACTCACTAGAGCTCTAGGGTCGGCGATGGGGGCAACAGGCTTGTCGTTGACGGCAAGTCGATTGGCGGTCACGACCGCTCCTGGGGAGGATCCAATCGATGGCTTCCTTCCTTCACTGCAGCGGCGGACTCCAGCCAAATTCTGGCATCGTGGTGCTCGCCGTGCTCTAGGAAGGGTTAGTGAGGTTCCTAGGTGAGTGGGAAGTGGAATGGTGTGCAGAATGAGGTAGGGTGGCCTCTATTTATCCCTAGCATTAGAGGCAGGGCGACATGGTCGGGCTTCACCGGCGATGCTGCTACAGGTCAAGCTAAGCATGGCAGAGGGCATGGGTCGATGCGGGGTACGACGGCGATCGTCACACACGTGATAGAACAACAAGGGGCGGTCTCAGTCGGTCGGGAGAAATCGGCGCTCTGTTCAGGTACGCAGGTGTTCGTCACTAAGTACGTTGGTCACGGGGCGCACGACGGTGAACCATCGTGTCTGGGAGGTCACTGGTGCCACGTCGACTGCGGGTACGAGTGGAGAGAGTAAGGCGCAGCGTGTGTGCACGAGGCGGCTCTGGCGCTCCCTCGTGCTCTAGGCATGGCAGAGGCTTAAATGGGCGCGACAGTTCTGGCTCCTCCACTCCTCGCCGTTGGTCAAGGGGCGGACATGGGGTGGCGGTGAGGTCACGTCTAGCATCTAGGTGTCGTGGGAGAGGGCGGCGCGGCATGCAGCGACTGGTTCGTGCTCGACCGGCATGACCTCGCTCGGGTACGCATTTGCACTGGCACAATGGCAGAGATGAGCCTCTCCACTACACGGCCACGTACTAGGATGATCATGGGCGATTTATTGGGTTGATTGCAGTACAATTGGTGAGCAATTGATATATCAAAACAGTAGATAGTGGTTGAGGTTGTACTCTATCTGTGAGGTGTTCAACTAAATAGCCGCATGAATTCATGTTTGGAATTTTTCAACGATTTTTAGTGAGTGATCAGATTACTTGGTTAGTAGTCTATGGTTGCTGGGAATTGTCAAGGGGTGATTGTTTGAGTGGTTTTTGAGAAGTGATAATCTAGGTACATGCACTTGATTTAATTTTGAATTTCCTCTCCAATGGGTTTAAAAATAGTTTCTGCAATTTTGTAAAGTTTGCTTGGGTTCACTTTTACTTGGTCTAGCAAGAGGTGAAAAGAACTAGAATTGTTTCTGTTGGAAATCTTTTACTAGAGATGCCCAAAGTGGTCTAGTGGTTAATATTGGCAAAAGTGACCATATGAGCATATGATCCATATATGATTTTCTTTTTATTTGATTTTGCTTGGAAATGATCTAGATGATGTGGTAATCCTTTTTAAACTAATCCTTATCATTGGTAGCACTCAAACATGGCAAAAGCAAGCATTCATCCACTAATACAAATCACACATGCTTTCATATCAAGTTTAATAATAAAAGTTTTTGTTAACCCTAAACTTGGGTGATTAGAACTTGATAAGCTTGTTCAATATTTTTGAGATGTTACAAACCTTCCCTCCTTAAACAGAATCTCATCCCGAGATTCAGGAAAAACTAGGAACTAAAGAGATTGGGAAACACAGTCCTAATATAATCTTCTTGTTCCCAGGTGGCTTCTTCTTTGGTATGGTTACTCCACTGAATCTTGAGAAACTTGATACTCTTGGTCCGGGTGGTTCTGAATACTTCTTCCAAAATACGGATTGGCACTTCAGGATAGGTTAGATCCTTGTTGATATCTATTGCTCGGTGATCGATGTTCTTGAAAACTTCGGTCTTCTCCAGAACTCCTAAGCAATTTCTAAGTAACGAGATATGGAACACATTATGCACGGCTAACATCTCTTCAGGCAGTTCCAGTTGATAGATACTACTCCTCGGTGATTCAAAATCTTGAAGGGTCCAATATATCTGGGGGCAAGCTTCCCTTTTAGTTGAAAATGTTGCATTCCTTTCAAGGGTAATACTTTGAGATACACAAAATCTCCGACATTGAAGGTCAGGTCTCGACGTCTTTTGTCCGCATAACTCTTCTGTCTGGATTGAGTGGTCTTGAGGTATTCACGGACTTTGTGAACCTTCTCTTCAGCTTGTCATAGAATGTTGGGACGAAAGATCTCCTACTTGCGACCAATTCAACAGGGTGCAGCACTTTCTTCCATATAAGAACTCAAATGGGGCCATTTGCAAACTGGCTTGATAACTATTGTTACATGAGAATTCCGCGAAAGGCAGACAATCTTCCCATTTAGATCCATATTCTAACACACAAGCTCTCAACATATCTTCTAAGATCTAGTTGACTCTTTCAGTTTGTCCGTTGGTTTGCGGGTGATAAGCCGTGCTGAAATTCAGTTTGGTTCCTAATCCTTCTTGGACCTTCTGCCAAAATCTTGAGGTAAACTAGGTTCCTCGATCCGACACTATGGTCTTGGGGGTTCCATGCAGACTGACTATTCTGGCGATATACAACTCCGCTAGCTTTGAACTTTGGTAGGTAGTTTTGATGGGTATGAAATGGGCTACTTTGGACAAACTATACACTATGACCCAAATAGAGTCATTTCCCCTACTAGATGTAGGCAAACCGGTGATGAAATCCATTTCGACAGAATACCATTTCCATTCCGGAATCTGCAATGGTTGCAAAAGTCCTGTGGGTTGCTGATGTTCCGCTTTGACTCTCTGACAGATATCACACTTGGCTATGTAGCTTCTGACTTCTCTCTTCATTTTGTGCCACTAGAATTTCTCCTTCAAATCCTGATACATCTTGGTTCCTCCCAGGTGGATAGAATAAAGGGTATCATGGGCTTCCTGCATAATGACTTGTTTCAACTCTGAATCTGCTGGAACACAAATACATCCTTTGTATCACATAACTCCTTCATCCTCGGTAAATCTGGGTACCTTCCCTGTTCCGATACGACGCTTGATTCCATCAATACTTGCGTTTCCTTTCTGGGCCTCTTTTATCTGACTAATCAAAGTGGGTTGGAGTTCTATGCTAGCTAAAAATCCCTCACTAACTAGCTCCACTCTGAAATTCTCCATTTCCTCATGCAGGCTGGGCTGCCCTAATCATGGTGTTTAATCTACACAGTAGTCGACTAAGAGCATCCGCTGCCACATTGGCTTTGCCGGGGTGATAGTGAATGTCAAGATCATAATCCTTGATTAACTCTATCCATATCCTTTGCCTCATATTCAACTCCTTCTGGTGAAAATATACTTCAGACTCTTGTGATCTGAATAAATCTCACAGCAGTTACCCATAAGGTAATGACACCATGTCTTCAAAGCTAACACTACGGCTGCCAGTTCTAGGTCATGGGTAGGATAATTATGCTCATGTTGCTTCAAATGTCTAGATAGGTAGGATATAAGTTTGCCTTCTTGCATCAACACGCATCCGAGACCAATCTTGGATGCGTCACAATACACATCAAAAGGCTTCTTGATATCGGGCATGATCAAAATTGGGTCTAAAATCAATCTCTTCTTGAGATCTTGAAAACTTGCTTCACATTTGTCAGTCCATTCAAACTTCTTATCTTTCTTCAACAACTGGGTCATCGGTCTTGCGATGCATGAATATCCTTTAACGAACTTGCGGTAATATCCGGCTAATCCAAGAAATGCACAGACTTCAGTTTAGGTGGTTGGGGATTTTCATTCTTCGACATCCTTAATCTTGGCAGGATCGATAGCAACTCCTCTTGCCAACAAGTTATGGCCTAGGAATCCTACTTCCTTTAACCAGAACTCACATTTGCTAAACTTGGCATACAACCGATGCTCCCTAAGGGTTTCAAGGATGGTTCTCAGATGTTGCTCATGGTCTCTTCTGACTTGGAGTAGATCAGAATGTCATCGAGAAAAACAACGACAAACTTATCCAAGAAGTTCATAAAAATATTATTCATGAGATTCATGAAATAAGAGGGGGTATTGGTTAATCCAAAAGACATGACATTGTACTCATACAATCCATATCTGGTGGTGAAGGCAGTCTTTGGGATATCCGTCGTGTGGATTTTCAATTGATGATAACCAGTTCTAAGATTAATCTTAGAAAACACTCTGGAACCAGTCAGTTGATCAAATAAATCTTCTATCTTCGGTAGTGGGTACTTGTTCTTGATGGTGACATCATTCAACTTCCAATAATCCGTACACAAACGGTTGGCACCATCCTTCTTATCAACAAACAAAACGGGTGATCTCCATGGCGATGCACTTAGTTGTATCAAACCTTTTCCCAACATATCATCCAGTTGCTTCTTCGGCTCCACTAATTCAAATGGGTTCATACTATAGGGTCTCTGAGCTATGGGTCCAGTTCTAGGAATTAGTTCAATGATAAACTCGATATCTTGATCTGGGGGCATACCGGGCAATTCATCTGGGAACACATTGGGGTATTCACAGACTACTCTGACTTGGTCAATGGTGGTTTTGGCTAAACTCTTGTTGCACTTGAATTGACAGGGCAATGTCTTAGATACATGTTCTACTGATATTCCGGTGCTACTGGTCATGGTTATGGATTTTTTGGCACAGTCGATTAATCCTTGATGTTTTGACATCCAATCCATCCCTAGCACTAGTTCCAAACCTTTGGTTCCAAGTACTATTAGATTGGCATAAAAGTCTATCCCATGGATTCTGATAGGTACGACCTTGCAAATTTTTCTAGCTTTGGTGGTTGAACCAAGGATTTTAACTATCATAACATGCTTCAAATTTGTAGGTTGAATCTTACTAGTGCATGCAAATTCTTCTGTAACAAACGAGTGCGATGCTCCAGAATCAAACAACACTCTTGCTAGAACTGAGTTAATAGAAAACATACCCAGCACGACATCTGGCGCTTCATGGGCTTCCTCAGCATTCATGTGGAATAGACGACCGTTACGGTTGTGCGGGTTTCCTGGGGCAAATCTCTTTCCAGGCTGGACACGGTGCTGCTATTGGGCAGGTGCAGTCACATTGGTTGCTACGGCAAGCTTCTTGGGGCACTCTTTGGAGTAGTGACTCGTTACTGTGCATTTAAAGCAAGTTATCATTGACTTTTCTTTTCCTGCGACAGGCACATCATTGCTTCTAGTCCTTGGGGAAGTATTGTTGTTGTTGTTGTTGGACTTTGGCAGTGCAGGGTTGAAGTTATTGGGGTTGCCATGGTTGTTGTTATGATTTCCTTCGGGCCTTGGGTTTCCTCCGCCCCGGTTGGGGTAGTTCGGACGGTTCATTGGTGGCCTGTTGTTTCTGGGTGCATATCCTGCAGACGGGTTGGGGCGATACTTCAGGGTATGGTGGGGTCCTGGTTGGTGCATCATCCCACGCTTGCGGTTCTCACTAGATTGGTTGATCTTTCCTTCCATCTAGATTGCAGAATCCACTAAGGCTTCGAGGTCATCAAAGGGAATTTTGACTAGCACTGTCTGCATCACTTCATGTAGACCATTCAAGAATCTCTCCTTATTCTTTGCATTCATTGTCAATCTCATCAGGGGCATTGATGTTTACGCACTTCTATTCTTGTAGACAGTTGTTGGGCCTCCAAGTGCAGAGGTTTGTAGAACATCAGCAAGTTTCCCTTAAGTGGATCACCCAAGGTTTATCGAACTCAGGGAGGAAGTGGTCAAAGGTATCCCTCTCAAGCAACCCTGCAATCAAGATACAAGAAGTCTCTTGTGTTTCCAACACACCCAATACACTTGTCAGGAGTATAGGTGCACTAGTTCGGTGAAGAGATAGTGAAATACAAGTGGTATGAATATAAGACAACGGTGCTAGAAAAGAGCTTGACAGGTAGGAAGAGACTAAAGGCAATCTGAAATAAAGATAGAAGCAAGCAAACATGTTACAGATCTAGTTGCAAACAGTGTTTCAATCCTTAGAAACAAGGCCTAGGGATCATATGTTCACTAGTGAACACTCTCATATAAATATCTTCTCTTTATGATACAACTCTAAACTACTCTCCGGTTGGACACTCTAATCCATGGTAGGGCTATAACAACACTTCTCAAAGTCCGCTTTCCCCATCTAGATAACTCCTCACTATCACCTTCAGCGCTAGATGGTTCCAACAAACACCACAATTTCATAGAGACATCCCACTTCAAATATAACTCAGAACAAGTATTTGTAATCTCTAGCCTAAGTTCCACCATGGTGTGCACGCTATCACTTTCACACACATGGGGAGAGCCAGAGATCTATTAAAGCACTTGATTAGCAAGGTAGATCTACTTGATTACAAAGCTCATGATCACAATATGATCATGCATAGAGAGAGATATGAACACATAGCTACCGTTAGAACCCTTAGCCTCGAGGAAGAACTATTCCCTCCTTATCATGGGAATCAGCAACGGCGATGGAGATGGCGATGGAGATGGCTCCGTGGGCACTTCCCCCTCTCCGCAGGGTGCTAGAACAGAGACTTTCTGTCCCTTGAATCTCCCCTTCGGTGGCGGCGGTGTTGTGGAACTTTTCATGGCTGGAGGCTCCGGATTTAAGGTTTTCTCTTCGGAGGCTTCTTATAGGCGAGAGGGGAGGCCGAGGGGGTGCCGGAGGGGCCAACACCACCCCCCCGTGCGGCCTGGCCTGGCCCGCGCCACCAGGTGGTGTGGCCAGGCCCTCTCCGTCTCGTCTTCTAGATCCATGTTCTCCTTAGTGAAATATTGACTTTGGCTTTTGTCTCGTCCAATTCCGTGAATATTCATTTTCTGACTTTATGGAACGAAAAACAGCAGAAAACAGGCAACTGGCACTGTGGCATCTTGTTAATAGGTTAGTCCAACAAAGTGTGTAAAAATACTCCAAAGTGTGGACAAAACATAAGAAAGTAGATATAAAACAAGCATGGAACATCAAAAATTATAGATACGTTTGCAACGTATCAACATCCCCAAGCTTAACTCCATCTCGTCCTCGAGTAGGTAAGTGATAAAAAAGAAAGAATAATTTTTAAGGTGACATGCACCATCACAATCTTGATCAAGGCATTTATAAAACATTGATAGCTGGGATCATAGTACTCTAAATATGAGCATGAAAGATGAAGTTCTAACAATAAGACATAGTGACTATGCATGCAACATGAAAGGATACAAACAAAGATCATGAATAACAATGCATTGAAAGATGTTTGTTTGTTTCACATAAAGAAAACATAATGAGAATGGTATTCAGCTTATCCCTCATAGTGTAGCAAAATATAAATGCATAGGACACCTTCAAAGTTCATAAGGGTGACTGGATACAAATAGTTCAAGAACAAGCAATATCAACATTATGAATCAATCAATAAGTTTTGGGACAATGCACATAGAACTAAGAATGACCACTATGCTCTCTTAATAGGTGCATAAAGATAGAAGATGGAGACTCAACATAAAAGTAAAAGAAAGGCCTTCATAGAAGGAAGTAGGGATTCAAGTCTCATAACGAGCTTCCAAAAATTATGGTACTTATTAGCTTTCAGCTCTCATTGCCCCTATCATAAGCATCTTGAAGTGATTAAGGTTAAAGTGGACAAAGTATGGAGTATCTGCTTGACAAAGTATAAGTTGGAAGTCTCATGTCCCTTGAATACGAGGGCCGCTCCTCATGCTACTCAAGTTTAGTTACCGGTAAGTTCTTGTCATAGTAAGTACATGTCTATCATAGAGAACCGCCAACGGGGTACCCCTTGCCCGATGATACGGAAGAATTCCTATATCAAATTGACAAGGCAAGAAGACAATAAGCATCTCAACAATCTTTTTACTTACCATGGGAAAATGGTGCTTTTTTCTCTCTTTCCTCTTTTCTCATCTCTTTTTTTCTTTTTTCTCAATCTCTATCGCTTTTTTATAAGAAGAATGCTTCATAGATTGCTCATTATGGTTATGCTGCAGGTTTCCACCATGATTAGTCATGGATTAGACCAGCCGCCCAGGCATTTCTCTAACACACATACATAACTCCATGGACTTACAAGCTCCCCTTTCATTTCACACCAACGGCATCCATAAACAGAAGAGCATGATATCAACTGGGTACAATTTACACGTGCAATGTTCAAAGCGTTCCCCATGACATCATGGTTCTGCTAATTCCCAACGTATAAGTGCAAGAATATGCAACATAGATGACAAAATGGTTCAAGTTTATTAAGGGCAAGAAAAGTAAAGTGTGCCATCAAGTTTGTGAGAGCTTTAATCACTAATTTTCACATAACAAGTTTAATTCGGCACGTAGATAAAAACATGAATATACTTGGAATAGCAGATGCTAATAGGTAGGTGTGGTGGACTCTTTGGAATAACTTGGTTTTATTTGGAGTTGGATGCATGAGTGGAACTCATACTTGGATATGGAGGCTAGCAAAAGACTGGGAGCGACCAACTAAGAGAGCAATAATGGCCATAATCATGCAAAGCGACAAAACATTATTAATTAAAGCATAAAGTGATATTAAAAGTCGAAAACTAAATGATCATCGAGGCTATGGTGACTTGGGATAGTCATAACATGCTGTGAGCATGCGCCAAGTCAACCCAAATAAAGCATCAAAGGAGAATACCACAATACTATGCTTTAATATGCTAAAACAATGCATGATTCCTTCAAGGCACATTAAGCAATCTCAATTGTTTATAACATGTCATGCTACAGCAAAAATCACTAAGCATAAGGCCAAAACGATATCAAGCATGACATGAGAAAGTCTAGGTCACAGTCAAAAAAAACTCCTTTTATACCTCTTAAGCATGAACTTTTCCTACTCTTTTCCAATCCAAACCAACTTATTTGAAAGAACTCACAAAGATAATAATAAATAAAGATCAGTGAGCTTGTCTCACAAATCCAAAAAGGAAGAAATAAAAAAAGTTCTAAGCTGAAACCACAAGAAAATGAAGGCTAAACACAGTGCTAGCAAAAGAGAACACTCACAAAACAATAAGAATGAAAACTAGAGTGTTCTAGGCAATGAATAACGGGGTGTGTCTCTCTCCAAAAGAAGTGTGTTGGTATCCAACCAACTTATTCAAGCAAACTAAGAAAACCAAGCAAACGAAAACGAAAAACAAAAACGAAGAAGCTCCAAGAACGACACAACTGTGCATGAAACAATAAAAATGAAGTGTTTGGAAGAAACCTGAGATTTTTATTGATGAAGAATGGGATGCCTTGGGCATCCCCAAGCTTTGACGCTTGTACTTCTTGGATATTTCTTGGGGTGACACGGGTGGCATCCCCAAGCTTGATATTTTGTGCATTCTTCATCTCATTACATCATTCTTTCCCTACACCTGAAAATTTCCTTCATACAAAATTTTACACAATCTTCATTAGCAACATTAGTGCACTCAAGATAATAAGTCTTTTGGTTTAGTTTCAACACAAGTAAAACTTCCATTAAAACACAAGATACTGTAGCATTTCCTTTAAAAAGTTCAAATGATCAAAGAGAAATCAAAGAGAAAGAGATTAAGAGGCAAATGCAAATAATGGCAGAAATCTGTCAAAACAGACCAGCAGGTAAAAACCAATTTTTTCGAAGACCTTCTGTTGCTCAAATCGCAAAGTGTTGAGCTAACTAAAGTTAAATAACAACCTGGGGCAGAAGCACAAACAATTACAGCTCAAACCGATGTATAGATATTTTTCATGAATATTTACAGCGAAGCACGAAAATCTGTTTCGGAACAGCAACTTTCCCAAGCATTACTTCTCTCTCATTAGAGGTTACTCTTGGCACAAAAACCACACAAAAAGGATAAGGAGCGGTTATTACAGAGGTAATATCTCCCAATAAGTGCTTTTCTTTAACGCCTTTTAGCTAGGCACGATAATTTTGATGATGCTCACATAAGAAATATGAATTAAAGTAAAAGAGAGCATCAAGAAGCAAATATGGAACAAATTTAAGTCTAACCCACTTCCTATGAAAAATAATCTTGTAAAAAACAAGTCATGAAAGCACAAAGCAACAAGCATAGGAAAGCAAAACAAGTGCAACTTCAAGACTTTCAATATAAAGAGGGGAAACTTAATATTATTGAGATGCATAAAACCATGTTTCCCTCTATCATAATAACTTTCAGTAGCATCATGAATAAAATTAACAATATAACTATCACATAAAACATTCTTATCATAAGCCACATGCATAAAATAATTATTACTCTCCCTATAAGCATAGTCATTCTTATTAATTGTAGTGGGAGCAAATTCAACAAAATAGCTATCATTATTATTGCCATCACCATAATCATCAAATATAGGAGGCATATTGTAATCATAATTAATTTTCTCCTCAATAGTAGGTGGACTGAAAATATCATAATCATCATTGTAATCATCATATATTGGAGGTTTGGTATCATCATAAGCAATAGAATAGCTATCTTCCAAAGCTAGGGAACTAAAAAGATCATTTTCATAAAAACTAGCTTCCCCAAGCTTAGACTTTTCCATAGCATTAGCAATAATGGTGTCCAAAGAATTCACACTAACAACATTGCTATTAACATGCAAATAAAGTTCCATAGGTTTTTTAATTTTCTCTTCAAACACTTCATGTCCTAACTCAAGATAAATACTATAAAGCTCTGTAATTTTGTTGTTGTTTTGCATTAAGCCTAACTAGTGAAAACAAGAAACAAAAAGAAAAAATTGCAGAATCTAAAGGAAATAACTTCGAGCACTCATACCAGAGGATGTGAGTACATTTTACCTTACCTCCCCGGCAACAGCGCCAGAAAATAGCTTGATGTGTACGCACTTCTATTCTTGTAGACAGTTGTTGGGCCTCCAAGTGCAGAGGTTTGTAGAACAACATCAAGTTTCCCTTAAGTGGATCACCCAAGGTTTATCGAACTCAGGGAGGAAGTGGTCAGAGGTATCCCTCTCAAGCAACCCTGCAATCAAGATACAAGAAGTCTCTTGTGTCCCCAAGACACCCAATACACTTGTCAGGTGTGTATAGGTGCACTAGTTCGGCGAAGAGATAGTGAAATACAAGTGGTATGGATATAAGACAACGGTGCCACAAAAGAGCTTGACGGGTAGGAAGAGACTAAAGGCAATATGAAATAAAGATGGAAGCAAGCAAACATGTAACAGATCTAGTTGCAAACAGTGTTTCAATGCTTAGAAACAAGGCCTAGGGATCATACTTTCACTAGTGAACACTGTCATATAAATATCTTATCTTTATGATACTACTCTGAATTACTCTCCGGTTGGACACTCTAATCCATGGTAGTGCTATAAAAGCACTCCTCAAAGTTCGCTTTCCCCATCTAGATAACCCGTCACTATCACCTTGAGCGCTAGATGGTTCCAACAAACACCATAATTTCATAGAGACATCCAAATCCAAATATAACTCATAACAAGTATTTGTAATCTCTAACCTAAGTGCCACCATGGTGTGCACGCTATCACTTTCACACACGTGGGGTGAGCCAGAGATCTATTAAAGCACTTGAGTAGCAAGGTAGATCTACTTGATTACAAAGCTCATGATCACAATATGATCATGCATAGAGAGAGATGAACACATAGCTACCGGTAGAACCCTTAGCCTCGAGGAAGAACTACTCCCTCCTCATCATGGGAATCAGCAACGGCGATGGAGATGGCGGTGGAGATGGCTCCGGGGGCACTTCCCCCTCCCGGTAGGGTGCCGGAACAGAGACTTTCTGTCCCCCTAATCTCCCCTTCGGTGGCGGCGATGCTGCGGAACTTTTCATGGTTGGAGGTTCCGGATTTAGGGTTTTCTCATCGGAGGCTTCTTATAGGCGAGAGGGGAGGCCGAGGTGGTGCCGGAGGGGCCCACCCCACCCCCTGGCCTGGCCTGGCCTACACCGCTGGGCAGGGTGGCCACCCCCCTCTCTCTCATCTTCTCATCTTTCTCCCCTCGGTGAAATATTGACTTTGGCTTTTGTCCCGTCCAATTCCGAGAATATTCATTTTCTGACTTTCTGGAACCAAAAACAGCAGAAAACATGCAAGTGGCACTATGGTGTCTTGTTAATAGGTTAGTCCAAGAAAGTGTGTAAAAGTACTCCAAAGTGTGGACAAAACATAAGAAAGTAGATATAAAACAAGCATGGAACATAAAAAATTATAGATACGTTTACAATGTATTAGGCATACCTACCTAGTGACAGAAATTTGTCACGGTACTCAACCACAGTCATCCTTCCTTGCTTCAAATCACTAAACTCATCCCTCATCCTCTTGATTAAACCTGGGGGCACAGGGGTCCTACTGAACTTGATCTTGAACTCCTCCCAAGTCATCATCTGACCTCCGTTCATCGTACGGGTAATATTCCACCATGATATGGCATAGCTGGACAGATAGTGGGTGGCAAATAGCACCTTCTCATTAGCATCAACTCCTGCAACTTCTAGATTGTTTTCCATGGTCTGCAGCCAATCATCAGTATCTAGGGTCTCCTCAGACTTTCTAAACATAGGGGCATTGGTATTCTAAAAGTTCATGAGCTTGGATCCATGGTGATATTGATTTCCATGGCCTTGATTATTGTGGGCCATCTGGGCTATCTGTTGAAGAGTGGCAAAGTTGGCTTGACGTTCAGCTCTACCAGCTTCACGGTCAAAAAGTAACATTTGTAGAATCTGCAGCATTGGGTCCTGAGATGAGCTGCTTCCTCTGGGGTTTCCGTGAGTCATCTGAAGATTGAGATAGATAATGATACAAGAGGGAAATTTCTATGGTTCATGGGTTTGTTTTCAAAAGCTTTAAACTTTGAGTATGACTCAGGTTTGAAAACTAACCACTTCTTCTCATTCATTATTCCAAACACACAGTAAAAACACACACCACAACTAGAAAATAGATGGTTTTAAGAACCATCCTGCGAAGCTACGATATAGTGGGATCGGGTACAACTCACACCTACGATAGTGCTCAGGTGTGACTACTCATCATCGGAGGTGTCGGGATCCTCATCATCAATGAAGTCAGCATCATCCTCATCAGTGTTTTCCTCCATGGAGGTGTCCTCTAGGTAGTCATTGTCATCACCGAGGTAGGAGTGAATATCACCACGGCTATCTTCACCCTCCTCCTCCTTCTCCTCCAGCTGGATCTCCTGGTCATGGATAGTCTCCTCCAGGGTGGCCACCTTCTGACGAAGACGGGCGATGATGTGATCCTTTTTGTCGTGCCGACGACAGAGTGACTTGCACTCCTTGGCGAGGATGGTGAGGTTTTGCTTCCTCTCAATAGCTTCAGCATGGTTCTGATTGGCGTAAGCACATGCATTGTCCAATTCTTTCTGCGTCTCATGCAGCATGAAGGCCATGTGGTCCACGTGATGCTTTAACTCCGGATGTGCCGGCATGGCCAAAGGCTGTTCCGTAGAGTCACGTCTTGCATAGTGGGCAAAACGGGTGCCGATGATCTGGTTGACGTTCTGAGCACACAAACATGCAAGAGCTTCTTGCATTGCCCTGGCTAATCCGTCTAGCCAGTTGTTCTCCTTGACGCTGAACTGAATCTTATCAGAAAGAGGTGGCTGCATTTTGCCTCTCAAGTTGGCAACAATCAGCCACTGTAGCTCCCCTCTAGATTGGTCGTTGAGCTATGCTCCGAAGAACTCCAGGTGCAGGCGTCCAAGATACTCCGAGAGCTGGTCCAAATCCCTCTCAAAGATAAGCTATCCTCCATTGCCCAACTGGTAAAACTTGCTATATTTGACCTCCATCTATAAGAAATTAAGATGAATAGGTTAGTGAGGTGATCAAGTGTCTCAAATTTTATGTAGAATTGTAAGAGTTTTGAGTAACAAGTGTTCTTTTTTTGAAAGAATCTCAAGGATAAGAATGAGAATAGGTTTTTGTAAATACTCACTTTCTTTCTTTTGAAACTAGGTTTTTCAGCCATCCATTCTAACTAGGGTCTCCTATGGTCAGGATGGCTCTGATATCAACTTGTCAACACCCGGATTTTTAAGTCCAGATGTCTGTTATGCCATACATCGCAATCCCATGATTACCATTTTTGCGAGACATAACAGAAGTGGTACCCCAGTACATCATCCATTACAAACCATAATGAAGCTCTTACAAATAAAGGATGTCATGAGCCAGTCTTAATACAATCAAAGCAGCGGAAAGTAAACGTAGTAGGTTCCGTCTTCATGATCATAGGCAATGCTGATGATGGGAGATGATCCTAGTTGTCATAGACCTCCTGCTGTCCATCATCCAGGTAATCCTCCTCATAGTCTGGCCATGGGAATAGCCAGGGACAAAGCCATGAGTACTCTTTAAGTAACACTAGCATGAGTAAGATAAAGATTTCGTAGGAACCTTAAGCTCTAGTTTTGTTTGCAAAAAGCCAGGTTTATTTCATAAGCCATAAGGGTAAATACCTAAGTTTAGTTCTCTACATTACTTAAGTGGGAACTTAGATTTCATGTCCACAACTCTGTTGTGGTCAAGTCAAGGTCATCCTTCAAGTCACAAATCATTTTGAAAACATCTGACAACGGAATAGTATGGCCACTCCAACTATCCATAACCGCGGACACGACTATTCGAATAGTTTGACACTCTGCAGAGGTGGTACACTTTCACCACAAAATTCGATACATCCATCAGGGCTAACCCTGAATCATCATACTGAGTATGCAGATAATCAATCCTAACCTTTCAATTACACACACTACTATATGCACCTCCCCTATGAGTTTGGCCTCCCAACCATGGCCATCTGCCACCCTGGGCACTGCATAGGTGGACATTCATTCACGAGGTAGCCTCAGCTCAACCTCTTCCGCAAGGGAACCCATACTAAGACATATAAACTTCTAGTTAAGCCCTACCCAAGTCAGGTAATGTGGTTGTACGGTAAAATTGGAATGGTATCGCATCCGAACCCAACCATCAGTTTTTGTCAAAGTCAAGGCTCATGCCTCATACATTTTCATCATCAAACCATTGTGTATCATAACACATGTCAAAACATTTCAATAGAATGAATCTTCATTCCAAGGTTTTCATAATCATTTTCACCAAGTATTCCCATCTAAAGTAATCAAGTTTATTTTAGCACTAGCCACTAGTATTGAGGGTATCACTATTGGGGTGTTAATAAAGTATAAGTATCCAAGGATAGTTCTATGATATTGATGGTATCCATCCTATTTTCCACTAATCACAATTCATTAACTAAGTAAGAAACTATAGCAAAGGCAAAAGCAAAGCTTGGAGTAAAGCTGGCAATTGGTAAAGTTGCATCTAAAGGGTTTACATATGATATCTATACAAGTTAGCTTGCATAGCTAGACTTGCATTGATAGCTTGCATAGTGGGCTTGCCTTGCTGGTTGCAGTCGTTGAAGTTTTCTTCCTCTTCCTCGAAGTACTCCTCCTCGGTATAACCCGGGTCGGTACTAGCATCTATAAATGCACACAAGGTACACAATCACCAAACAACACTTCACTACTTATATTTAGCACACAAAGGCTCATACTAGATGATCTAGCATCATCTCAATCATCATATGGATTATTAACATTTTCTTATTCTTCTTATTCAAAAAAGTAATTTCTACTCATTTACAAACCTTAATATTTAATATTCTCTAGTTAAAATAGGGGATCATATTGACACATGTCATCACCACCTACTTCAATACTTGGGAATGTGATTTAAAATGATGGTCATGCATTACAAGATTTAATATTATTATTTAATAATATTTAAGTGGCTAGAAATGCCTATATATCATTCTTTTAATGCAAGTCCATGTTCAAAATCTGTGAAACCAAATCTTTTTATATATTCAAGTAGAGCATGGCAAACGTGATTTTTGAGAGTTGGAATCAACTCAAAAGCATTTATAGTTTATTTTATAAAAATGTTTGAAGTGGTAAAAGTCTTTGTCTTGTTATTTTAAGTATAGGCGATCTGTGTTTTCAATTGGTATAAATCCAACGGGAGTAACTATATATTTTCAATACCTTTCTAACAAAATTGAAATCATGCATTTTGGATCAGTACATCTCTTTGAATTGAATTTTGAATATAGCTACTAAATAGGGTTTTAATTAAAATGGCAAAATTCTATTTGAACTGCTCGGCTCTGCGCAGGAAAAGAAATGGGCCGGCCCAACTACACAGCACTGGCATAGTGTGCTGCTAACAGAATGGTCCCACGCGCCTGATGGGTTCGTAGCATGGAAAACAAAAAAATTCTACTACAAGAACGAACAAAACCGAGATCTAATCTAGATAAATGCCAAGATCTAATCTATTAGACATGTGCAACGAGATAGATCTGCACTAACCCTTGTAGATCTGAAAGCCTTGTGCAAGATCGGATCTCGTGGTTGATGTAGACGATCACTTGCCGATCTCAAGATCGAGTAGACGATCCTTCCGGCGCCGCGTTCCGGCAGCGCTTCCGCAGTCGGTCACACATGCGGAGTCGATGCAGACCTTCCTCTCCCCGTTCCAGTGAGCAGCAGAGGTAGTAGATCTCTCCACGAAATCCCAGCAGCACGACGGAGTGGTGGTGGTGGAGTAGAGAATTCTGCAGGGCTTCGCCTAAGCCTGAGCAGAGCGAAGGAGGAGGAGAGAGGCGGCTAGGGCAAGAGTGCAGGGGCAACGGGGGGGTGGAGCCTCCACCCCTCTATATATAGAGGGAGGGGTGCGGCCTAGGGTTCCCACCCCTAGGCCCACCTCCTAGGGCCGGCGTACAAGGGGGGCTTGGGGGGAGTTTCCTTCCCCCCAAGTTTCCCCTTTTTCTTTCTTGGTTTTCAAGTAAACTCCATAGAAATTTCTAGAACCTTCCGGAACATTCTGAAACCTTCTAGAACCCCCATATAAACACTCCGGGACATTTCCGAACCTAGAAAATGATCTCCATTATATGAATCTTATTCTCCGGACAATTCTGGATCTCCTCGTGATGTCTCAGATCCAATCCGAGACTCCGAACAACATTCGGTCTCCAACGCACATTCCATATCTACCTAAACAACATCGAACCTTAAGTGTGTCACCCTACGGTTCGTGAATATGCAGACATGATGGAGACACCTCTCCGATCAATAACCATCAGCGGGATCTGGAGATCCATAACGGCTCCCACATACTCAACGATGACTTCGTGATTGATAGAACCATTAACATACGAAACCAATTCCCTTTGTCACGCGATATTCTACTCATCCGAGGTTTGATCGTCGGTATCTCCATACCTAGTTCTACCTTGTTACTGATAAGTACTCTTTACTTGTTCCATGTTATGTCATCTCTTGTGACCTAGTCACATGCTTGCAAGCTAACTAGACGAAATTCCACCGAGAGGGCCCAGAGCATATCTATCTGTCATATGGATGGACAAATCCCAATCTTGGTCCATGCGCTTCGACACATACTTTCAGAATACCCAATGACACCTTTATAACCACCCGATTCTGAGCGGTGTTTGATGTCATCAAAGCACCCATCCGGTGATGGTGATTAACATAACCTCATGGTCGAAGGATTAGGTTACTATGCATTTGAATGCTTGTAGCAATACGAACTAAATGACTTGATCTTATGCTACACTTACTATGGGTGTGTGTGTCCATCACATCATTCTCCTAATGATATGACCTTGTTATTAATGACATCCAATGTCCATGATCAGGAAACCATGATCATCTATTAATCAACAAGCTAGTTCAACAAGAGGCTTACTAGGGACTCTTTTATGTTTATAAAACACACAAGTATTAGTGTTTCCTAATAATACAAATATAGCATGGGATGTAAACATTCATCATAAACATAGAGATGTAATAATAACCACTTTTATTATTGCCTCTTGGGCATATCTCCCACAGTCTCCCACATGCACTAGAGTCAATAATCTAGATTACATGGTAATATACCTAACACCCATGGCGTTCTGGTGTTGGTCATGCTTTGCTCTAGGGAGAGGTTTAGTCAACGGATCTGCCACATTCAGATCAGTATGTATTTTGCAAATCTTTATGTCACCATCTTGGACATACTCACGAATAGCATAGAAACGTAGCTTGATGTGCTTTAGCTTGCTATGTGACCTTGGCTCCTGTGCATTAGCTATGGCACCTATGTTGTCACGGTAGATGGCCATCGGGTCCAACGCACTAGGAACCACGCCAAGTTCAGTAATGAACTCCTTCATCCATATGGCTTCTTGTGTAGCCTCCGAAGCAGCTATGTATTCTGATTCAGTTGAAGATTTCGCCACAACGCTTTGCTTGGCACTCCTCCAGCTCACTGCAGCACCATTCAAAATAAATACATATCCAGACTGTGACTTCGAGTCATCTGGATCGGTGTTCCAACTAGCATCAGTGTAACTGTTTACAACAAGCTGTTCATCACCTCCATAAGAAAGAACCATATCCTTAGTCCTATTCAGGTACTTTAGGATATTCTTGACCGCTGTCAAGTGCTCTATTCCAGGATCACTTTGATATCTGCTAGTCAAACTAACAGCATGTACTATATTCGGTCTTTTACACAGCATGGCATACATGATAGAACCTATGGCCGAGGCATAGGGAATATTATTCATCTTCTCTCTATCTTTTGCCGTAGCTGGACTTTGAGTCTTACTCAAGGTCTTACCTGACAACATGGGCACGAACCCTTTCTTGCTCTCTTCCATTCTAAACTTCTTTAGATCTTTGTCCAAGTATGTACTTTGTGAAAGCGCTATTAGGCGTCTTGATCTATCTCTATAAATCTTGATGCCTAGAATATATGCCGCTTCGCCAAGATCCTTCATTGAAAAACTATTATTCAAATAGGCTTTGACGCTATTAAGAAGTTCTATATCATTCCCAATCAACAATATGTCATCTACATATAGTACTAGGAATGCTACAGGGCTCCCACTCACTTTCTTGTAAATACAAGCTTCTCCATAAGTTTGTATAAATCCAAAGTTTTTGATTACTTTATCAAAATGTTGATTCCAACTCCGGGATGCTTGCTTTAGTCCATAAATGGAGCGCTGAAGTTTGCATACCTTGTCAGCATCTTTAGGATCGACAAAACCCTTGGGTTGTACCATATACAACTCTTCCTCAATGTCACCATTAAGGAACGCCGTTTTGACATCCATCTGCCAAATCTCATAATCGAAATATGCAGCAATTGCTAACAAAATCCTCACAGACTTTAGCTTCTCTACTGGTGAGAATGTCTAATCGTAGTCAACTCCTTGAATTTGTCGGAACTCTTTCGCCCGACAAGTCGAGCTTTATAGACGGTAACATTACCATCAGCATCTATTTTTCTTTTGAAAATCCATTTGTTCTCGACAGCCTTACGGCCATCCGGTAAGTCCACCAAAGTCCATACTTGGTTTTCGTACATGGATCCCATTTCGGATTTCATGGCTTCTAGCCATTTATTTGGAATCTGGGCTCACCATAGCTTCTTCATACGTCGCAGGGTCATCAGTGTTGTCCACCAACATGACGTTCAAGGCAGGGTTATACCAATCAGGAGTGGTACGGACCCTCGTTGACCTGCGAGGTTCAGTGGCAACTTCATTCGAAGTTTCATGATCACCATCATTAGCTTCCTCTCCAATTGGTGCAGGCGGCACAAAAACATCTTTCGGTGCTGCGCTACTCTCAACTCTGAGAGAAGGTTCAATAACCTCGTCGAGTTCTACTTTCCTTCCAGTCACTTCCTTGAGAGAAACTCCTTCTCAAGAAAGGATCCATTCTTGGCAACAAAAACTTTGCCTTCGGATCTATGATAGAAGGTATACCCAATTGTTTCTTTAGGGTATCCTATGAAGACGCATTTCTCCGCTTTGGGTTCAAGGTTATCAGGTTGTAACATCTTTACATACGCTTCGCAACCCCAAACTTTAAGGAACGACAACTTAGGTTTCTTTCCAAACCACAATTCATACGGTGTCGTTTCAACAGATTTGGATGGTGCCCTATTTAAAGTGAATGCGGCTGTCTCTAATGCATAGCCCCAAAACGATAGCGGTAAATCTATAAGAGACATCATAGACCAAACCATATCTAAGAGAGTTCGATTACGACGTTCGGACACACCATTACGCTGTGGTGTTTCTGGCGGTGTCAATTGCGAAAGTATTCCACATTTCTTTAAATGCATGCCAAACTCATAACTTAGATATTCATCTCCGCGGTCAGAACGCAGAAACTTAATCTTCTTATTATGATGATTTTCCACTTCACTTTGAAATTCCTTAAACTTCTCGAAAGTTTCGGACTTATGTTTCACAAAGTAGACATACCCATATCTACTTAAGTCATCCGTGAAAGTGAGAACATAACGATATCCACCACGCGATGCTACACTCATTGGACCGCACACATCGGTATGTATTATTTCCAATAAGTCTATAGCTCGCTCCATTATTCCAGAGAATGGAGTATTAGTCATTTTTCCCATTAGACATGCTTCGCATCTTTCAAGTGATTCAAAATCAAGTGATTCAAGAAGTCCATCAGAATGGAGTTTCTTCATACGCTTCACTCCAATGTGACCAAGACAACAGTGCCACATGTATGTAGAATTATCATTCAATTTTGTTCGTTTAGCATCTATGTTGTGAACATGTGTATCACTACTATCGAGATTTAGTAAGAATAAACCATTCATCTCAGGTGCATTACCATAAAAGATATTACTCATATAAATCGAACAACCTTTATTCTCGGACTTAAAAGAGTAACCGTCTCGCAATAAACAAGATCCAGATATAATGTTCATGCTTAACACAGGCACCAAATAACAATTATTCAAATTTAAAACTAATCCCGAAGGTATATGTAGAGGGAGCGTGCCGACGGCGATCACATCAACCTTGGAGCCATTTCCAACGCGCATCGTCACCTCGTCTCTCGCCAGTCTTCGCTTATTCCGCAGCTCATGTTTTGAGTTACAAATATGAGCAACCGAACCAGTATCAAATACCCAGACACTACTACGATTACTAGTAATATACACATCAATAACATGTATATCAAATATACCTTTCTTCTTGATGTTGCTCTTCAGATCCGCCAGTACTTGGGGCGCTTACGCCCAAAGGACCGGCACCCTTGCAGTAGAAGCATTCAGTTTCAGGCTTAGGACCAGGCTTGGGCTTCTTAGAAGGTGCGGCAGCTTTCTTGCTGTCCTTCTTGAAGTTGCCCTTGTTCTTAGGCTTGCCCTGTTTCTTGAAATTGGTGGTCTTATTGACCATCAACACTTGGTGCTCCTTTCTGATCTCCACTTCAGCAGTTTTCAGCATGGACGATAGTTCAGGCAACGTCTTGTTCATGCAGTGCATATTGTAGTTCATCACAAAGTTCTTATAACTCGGTGGCAGTGATTGGAGGACACGGTGAATACCTAACTCATTAGGAATCGTTATCCCCAACTCTTGGAGCTTGTTTGCGTGCCCAGACATGGTGAGCACGTGCTCGCTAACGGAGCTACCCTCTTCCATCTTACAATTAAAGAACTTTTCGGAGGCCTCATAGCTCTCCACGGCCGCGTGAGTCTCAAAAATGAGCTTGAGTTCCTTAATGTTCTCGAACGGGTCGTGGTGCTCAAAGCGCTTCTGAAGCTCCATTTCTAAACCATACAGGATGGCACACTGAACTATGGAGTAATGATTTTTCCGAGTGGCATAAACATTCTTTACGTCATCGGTGGCATCTTCTGCAGGTGGGTCACCTAGCGGTGCTTCGAGCACATAGGTCAACTGACCAGCCCTGAGGACAATCTTCAATCCACGGAGCCAGTCCGTGAAGTTGCTTCCATGGTTCTTAAGCTTTTCTTTCTCTAGGAACGCATTGAAATTGATGGAGAGGTTCGCCATAATCTACAACAAATTTGCAAGTAGTTTAGACTAAGTTCATGATAAATTGAGTTCAATTTTAATTCTTAAATTAACTAGGTGAACTCCCACTCAAAATAACATCCCTCACATTGTCTTAGTGATTACACGAACCAAGTCCACTACACCAAGTCCGATCTTCACGAGAGAAGATGTAGTTTCATCGGCGAACAATCTTCATGTTCATCATATCATTTATATGATTCATGCTCTACCTTTCGGTATTCCGTGTTCCGAGACCATGTCTGTACATGCTAGGCTTGTCAAGATTAACCTTAGTTTCCGCATGTGCAAATCTGGCTTGCACCTGTTGTATGCACACGTAGAATCTATCACATCCGATCATCACGAGATGCTTCGAAACGACGAGTCTTAGCAACGGTGCCAACTAAGGATGAACACTTTATTACTTGATATTTAGTGAGAGGGATCATCTTATAATGCTACCGTCGTGATCTAAGCAATACAAGATGCATAAAGGATTAACATCACAGGCAATTCATAATTAGTGTGATATGATATGGCCCTTTCTTCTTGTGCCTTTGATCTCCATCTCCAAAGCACGGACATGATCTCCATCATCACCAGCATTGCGTCAAGGTCAGTGGTGCCGCTTCATGGTTGTCCATCATCACTAGCAACTATTACAACTACTTGGAATAAAGCTATTACAAGATGAATAGACTCGTAGGTCTTAACAGAATTAAAGACAACCATTAGGCTCCTGCCGGTTGCCATATTACAACAAGGATCATTGCATACATCAAATATAATCACAATCACATGATGGCCATATCACATCACAAAACCCCTGCAAAAACAAGTTAGACGCCTCTAATTTTCTTTGCATGTTTTACGTGGTTTGGGGATTTCGAATAAGAACGGATCTTACCTACGAAACTGAACCACAACGTTGGTACAAGTGCTATCAAGTACAAAGTGTAAATTGGATCTATACTATGGTGGGAGAGACAGACACCCGCAAAGCCACTTGTGCAAAGCAAGTTACACGTCAAGCGTGGAGCAAGTCTCATGTGCGATGACATGCAAGGTTAGCCCGAGCCGCTTCATCCCACCATACCGCAAGATGCAAAGTACACAAAGCAAAAGACGGTACAAGCACCAACACCCACAAAACCATTGTGTTCTACTCGTGCAACAGATCTACGCATAGACACGGCTCTGATACCACTGATGGGTTCGTAGCATCGAAAACAAAAAAATTCTACCACAAGAACGAACAAAACCGAGATCTAATCTAGATAAAAGCCAAGATCTAATCTATTAGACATGTGCAATGAGATAGATCTGTACTAACCCTTGTAGATCCGAAAGCCTTGTGTGAGATCGGATCTCATGGTTGATGTAGACGATCACTTGCCGATCTCAAGATCGAGTAGACGATCCTTCCGGCAGCGCTTCCGCAATGGTCACACACGTGCGGAGTCGATGCGCACCTTCCTCTCCAGTTCAGTGAAGCAGCGGAGGTAGTAGATCTCTCCACAGAATCCCAGCAGCACGACGGCGTGGTGGTGGTGGTGGAGTAGAGAATTCTGGAGGGCTTCGCCTAAGCCTGAGCAAAGCGAAGGAGGAGGAGAGAGGCGGTTAGGGCAAGAGTGGAGGGGCAAGGGGGGGGGGTGGCGCCTCCACCCCACTATAAATAGAGGGAGGGGTGCGGCCTACGGTTCCCACCCCTAGGCCCACCTCCTAGGGCCAGCGCACAAGGGGGACTTGGGGGGAGTTTCCTTCCCCCCAAGTTTCCCTTTTTCTTTCTTGGTTTTCAAGTAAACTCCATAGAAATTTCTAGAACCTTCTGGAACATTCTGAAACCTTCTAGAACCCCCATATAAACACTCCAGGACATTTCCGAACCTAGAAAATGATCTCCATTATATGAATGTTATTCTCCGGACAATTCCCGATCTCCTCGTGATGTCTTAGATCCAATCCGAGACTCCGAACAACATTCGGTCTCCAATGCACATTCCATATCTACCTAGACAACATCGAACCTTAAGTGTGTCACCCTATGGTTCGTGAATATGCAGACATGATGGAGACACCTCTCCGATCAATAACCATCAGCAGGATCTGGAGATCCATAACGGCTCCCACATACTCAACGATGACTTCGTGATCGATAGAACCATTAACATACGAAACCAATTCCCTTTGTCACGCGATATTCTACTCATCCGAGGTTTGATTGTCGGTATCTCCATACCTAGTTCTACCTCGTTACTGATAAGTACTCTTTACTCGTTCCATGTTATGTCATCTCTTATGACCTAGTCACATGCTTGCAAGCTAACTAGATGACATTCCACCGAGAGGGCCCAGAGCATATCTATCTGTCATATGGATGGACAAATCCCAATCTTGGTCGATGCACTTCAACACATACTTTCAGAATACCCAATGACACCTTTATAACCACCCAGTTACGAAGAGGTGTTTGATGTCATCAAAGCACCCATCCGGTGATGGTGATTAACATAACCTCATGGTCGAAGGATTAGGTTACTATGCATTTGAAAGCTTGTAACAATATGAACTAAATGACTTGATCTTATGCTACACTTACTATGGGTGTGTGTGTCCATCACATCATTCTCCTAATGATATGACCTTGTTATTAATGACATCCAATGTCCATGATCAGGAAACCATGATCATCTATTAATCAACAAGCTAGTTCAACAAGAGGCTTACTAGGGACTCTTTTATGTTTACAAAACACACAAGTATTAGTGTTTCCTAATAATACAATTATAGCATGGGATGTAAACATTCATCATAAACACAAATATATAATAATAACATCTTTTATTATTGCCTCTTGGGCATATCTCCAACAGCGCCAACGACTAATTCTAACTGAAACGGTATCTATCAATCTCAGCCTTACGATTAGAATGAAATATATGGCTGAGGTTCATCGTCTACGTCGAACGGCTCCAGCAAGATTCTAAACCTAACGTAGCGGTGGGGGTCGCTGGGGACTCACCAGGGCTCCATCTAGGGTTGGCGATGGGGGCAAACGGGCTTGTCACCGATGGTGAGTCGATTGGCGGTCACGGCGGCTCTTGGGGTGGCTCGAATCGGTGGATTCCTTCCTTCACTAAAGCGGCGGGCTCTGGCCAAATTCCGATGTCGTGGTGCTTGCCTTGCTCCGGGAAGGGTCAGTGAGGTTCTTGGGTGAGTGGGGAGTGGAATGGTGTGCAGAATGAGGTCTGGGGTGGCCTTTATTTATACCCCAGCGTTGGAGGCAGGGCGGCATGGTCGGGCTTCACCGGCGATGCTGCTACAGGTCGAGCTAAGCATGGCGGAGGGCATGGGTTGATGCGGGGTATGATAGCGATCGTCACGCGCGTGACGGCATTGTAAGGGGCGGTCTCAGTCGATCGCGTGACGTCGGTCCTCTGTTCAGGTACGCAGGTGTTCGTCACTAAGTACGGTGGTCATGGGGCGCATGGCGGTGAACCATTGTGTCTCGGAGGTCACTGGTGCCACGACGACTGCGGGTACGAGTGGAGAGAGTGAGGCGTGGCGTGTGTGCGTGAGGCGGCTGCGGCGCTCCGTCGTGCTCTCGGCATGGCAGAGGCTTAAATGGGTGTGGCTGTTCTGGCTCCTCCACTCCTCGCCGTTGGTCAAGGGGTGGATAGGGGGTGGCGGTGAGGTCACGGCTAGTAGCTAGGTGTCATGGGAGAGGGCAGCGCGGCATGCAGCGACTGGTTCGTGCTCGACCGGTATGACCTCGTTGCGGTACAGCTTTGCACTGGCGCAATGGCGGAGATGAGCCTCTCCACTGCACGGCCACGTACTAGGATGATCGTGGGCGATTTATTGGGTTGATTATAGTACAATTGGTGAGCAATTGATAGATCAAAACAGTAGATAGTGGTTGAGGTTGTACTCTGTCTATGAGGTGTTCGACTAAATGGCCGCATGAATTCATCTTTGGAATTTTTCAATGATTTTTAGTGAGTGATCTGATTACTTTCTTAGTAGTCTATGGTTGCTGGGAATTGTCAAGGGGTGATTATTTGAGTGGTTTTTGAAAAGTGATGATCTAGGTACATGCACTTGATTCAATTTTGAATTGCCTCTACAATGGGTTTAAAAATAGTTTCTCCAATTTTGTAAAGTTTGCTTGGGTTCACTTTTACTTGGTCTAGCAAGGGGTGAAAAGAACTAGAATTGTTTCTGTTGGAAATCTTTTACTAGAGATGCCCAAAGTGGTCTAGTGGTTAATATTGGCAAAAGTGACCATATGATCATATGATCCATATACGATTTTCTTTTTATTTGATTTTTCTTGGAAATGATCTAGATGATGTGGTAATCCTTTTTAAACTAATCCTTATCATTGGTAGCACTCAAATATGGAAAAAGCAAGCATTCATACACTAATACAAATCACACATGCATTCATATCAAGTTTAATAATAAAAGTTTTTGTTAACCCTCAACTTGGGTGATTAGAACTTGATAAGCTTGTTTAATATTTTTTAGATGTTACATATGATGTCCTTGATGTAACTTTTACTTCCACCGATCGCATGTTAACTAAAGCACGTTGCTCTTACGAGACCTACCACAATTAAAAGAAAATTACACTGCCCCGATTATCAGACAAAGTGGACCATGGTTTCTTATAATTCCAAAGTTTTTAGAAATAGAATGTTTCAACATTCCCAACTAAATTCGCACACTTTAGTGACTTTTTGCTGATTTAATTCTCATTTTTTTGAGTGATGACGAGATTGTCCTTTTATGTAAAGAAACTCCGAAGAATATGGACCTGAATACCACAATCCAAGTTTTCAGACATAAATAGTGGACCAACATGTTGTATGGATGATACCCATGTTTTATGAGCTTTCAAACTTCCAAGCTAACTCCCCAACTTGAATGACTTTGTGCTAGAAATTAGGTCAAATTTGAACTACAAGTAAATTGTAGGCTGCGTTCAATGTTTTCTAAGAAATCTTCTAGAGGTACCAATTCAGGGGTCAATTAATATATCATAAACCATCGAGAGTTTTGATGACATGTTCAACTTCTTGCTAAGATTTTGCAGCTTGACAGTTTAACAAAATTTGGTCAAACTTGAGCTATAAGTAAGCGCGAAAGATCGCTCTTGAATTAAATGTCTTTTGATATTTGAATGACTTCCTAGCTAACTCTGCCCATTTGAATGACTTTGTGTCGATTTATAGAAATTAGGTAAAAATTGAAACTACAAGTAAATTGTAGGTTGCTTTGAAAGTTCTAAGAAAAAGTTTTTGGGGGTACCCATCGGAGGGTCATAATCAATATATCAGAAACCACCAAGAGTTTTTATGATAGTTTTAACTTCTTGCTAATATTTTGCATCCTAACAATTTAACGAAATTAGGTCAAACTTGAGCTACAAGCAAGTGAGCATGATAGATTTCTCTTAAATTAAATGTCTTTTCGGAGGTAGATGGGTGCATCTTCTTGTAGTAAACAATGCTGTCTGCGTGAGTTTCCAACTATCAGGAAAGAACATTCTCAATTTTTTGAGTGATGTCGAGATTATTCTCTCCTGTAAAGGAAGTCAAAAGAATATGGATCTGAATACCACAAGCCAAGTTTTCACACATATATAGTGGATCAACATATTGTAGTTATGATTTCCCGTGTTTTATGAGTTCTCAAACTTCCTAGCTTATAGCTCTGCCCACTTGAATGACTTTATGTCGATTAATCAAAATTAGGTCAAATTTGAAGTATATATTACAAGTAAATTGTAGGTTGCTCTAAAAGTTTTACGAAAAAGCTTTTGGAGGTACCAATCGGGGGGTCACAATCAATATATGAGAAACAAATGAGAGTTTTGACAGCAGTTTTAACTTCTTACTAAGATTTTGCATAATGACACTATTTAACGAAATTGGGTCAGACATGAGCTACAAGTAAGCATGATAGATTGCTCTTCAAATGTATGGCTTTTCAAAATTAGATGGGTGCTTTGTGTTGTAGTAAACAGTGTCGTCGGTGTGTTTTGCTAACTATCAGGAAAGAACATTCAATTCTTAATTTTCCAAGTGATGACGGGCGATGTTGTTCTTTTCTATAAATAAATGTCTGTAGAATATTAAATCTGAATGCTAGAGGCCAAGTTTACTGACATATATAGTGGACCCACATGTTGTACCAACAATTCCCATGTTTTATGAGTTTTCAAACTTCCTAGCTAACTCTGCCTATTTGACCGAATGACTTTATGTCGATTTATCGAAATTAGGTCAAATTTGAAACTACAAGTAAATTGTACGTTGCTTTGAAAGTTTTATGAAAAATCTTTTGGATATATCCATTGAGGGGTCACAATTAATATATTATAAAACACAGAGAGTTTCGATGATAGGTTCAACTTCTTGCTAAGATTTTGCATCTTGACAATTTAACGAAACTAGGTCAAACTTGAGCTACAAGTAAGCGCGATAGATTGCTCTTGAATTAAATGTCTTTTTAGCGGTAGATCAGTGCCTCATCTTGTAGTAAACAATGCCGTCAGTGTGAGTTTCCCACTATCTGGAAAGAACATTCAATTCTACATTTTCCGAGTGAAGCCGAGCGAGGTTGTTCTTTTCTGTAAATAAAAGTCCAAAGAATATTGGATGTGAATGCTAGAAGCCAAGTTTACAGACATATATAGTGGACCAACGTGTTGTACCAACGATTCCCATGTTTTATGAACTTTCAAACTTCCTAGCTAACTCTGCCCATTTAAATGACTTTATATCGATTTATCAAAATTAGGTCAAATTTGACACTACAAGTAAATTGTAGGTTTTGCTTTGAAAGTTTTACAAAAAGCATTTAATTTTGAGGTACCCATCAAGGGGTCACAATTAATATATCAGAAAACAACGAGAGTTTTGATGATAGGTTCAACTTCTTGCTAAGATTTTGCATCTTGACAATTTAACGAAATTAGGTCAAAATTGAGCTACAAGTAAGCGCGATAGATTGCTCCTGCATTAAATGTCATTTCAGAGGTAGATGGGTGCATCTTCTGGTAGTAAGCAGTGTCCTGGGTGTGAGTGTCCAACTACCAGGAAAGAACATTCAATTCTACATTTTTCAAGTGAATACGAGCGAGGTTGTTCTTTTTTGTAAAGAGAAGTACAAAGAATATTGGATGTGGATGCCACAAGCCAAGTTGACAAGACATATATAGTGGATCAACAACATGTTGTACTTGCGATTCCCATGCTTTATGAGTTTTCAAGATTCCTAGCTAACCCTGCCCATTTGAATGACTTTATGTCGATATCTTGAAATTAGGTCAAATTTGAAACTACAAGTAAATTTTAGGTTTTGCTTTGATAATTTTACGAAAAAGCTTTTGGAGGTACCCATCGAGGGGTCAAAATGAATATATCATAAACAAACAGAGTTTTGACGATAGGTTCAACTTCTTGCTAAGACTTTGCATCTTGACAATTTAAGAAAAATAGGTCAAACTTGAGCTACAAGTAAACTCCATAGATTGCTCTTGAATTAAATGTCTTTTTCAGAGGTAGATCGGTGCATCTTCTTGTAGTAAATAGTTTTGTTTGTGTGAGTTTCCAACTATCAAGAAAGGACATTCAATTCTACATTTTCTGAGTGAAGATGGGCGAGGTTGTTCTTTTTCCTAAAGAAAAGTCGAAGAATATTGGATATGAATGCCACAAGCCAAGATTACATACATATTGATATGGGGTGGCCTGATATCTCAGCAAGCACTTGTCGATGATGACGGTGGATGATAGATAACTAGCCTGTAGCTATGAACTCTCCCGCTCGAACCCTGATGCCAATGCAACAGGTCTCGAACCCTATGGGATATTCATAACAACACACTCTTACACACGTAGCCGTCGACCATGAATGGTAGTTTGCAATCTACTAATTCCCAGTGGAACAACAAATCACACTCAATTGCAATTGGTAAAATCGATCACAAGTAATTCTAGAGGTTCTATGAAAGAAACAATTCCAAATATTTTAAGGTGGTCTTAACCTAACTAGTAGTGTGCCCCCATCTATTTAAGAGTCTAGGGGACGGCGGCCTAAGGTGGAAACCGAGTTGGTCCCACCCAACTAATGGTACAAACTGACCCAACATGGGTTCGGCCTAGATCTCTGTCGTGACAGAGTTTGGCTCGGTTTGGCTATCACGGCAGCCTGTCGTGGCAGCCAATCTTGCAGCTTATGTGCCGTGGCAGCCTGCGATGGCAGCCAATCTTGCTACTTATGTGCCGCGGCAGCCTGCCGTGGCAAAGAATGGTGGCTTCTCTGCCACGGCAGAGGTCTTCCACCATGTGTTGATCTTCAACCTTGTGTGCTCCTTGCGCTTCCTCCCTCTCCTCCCTCGTGCATTCTCCGTTGATCAACACGCCATGCTCCAGATGCTTCAGTTCCTCGCTCCGTGCTATGCCTTCTTCTCCCATGTACCTGATCATACAATAAAACACCTAGGCAGTATAAAATTCTCATTAACTGAAACATCAGGTTCATTAAGAAACAAGTTCACCTGTTGTTCAAGTAGCTTAGCACGAGCTCTTGTAATTGGTCCAATCCTTATCTCATTGGATTGATCTTTCTTTGTAGTAAGTGGAACATCATTAGTAGTAATTGGGGTAGGTATAATTGTAGGGATGTCCTCATCATCTCCCCCCACTTCAAAAGGCGTCGACCTCGACGCTCCAAGGTCTTCTCTAGCATATGGTGATAAATCAACAACGTTGAAACTGTTGCTAACTCCACCAAACTCCTCAATAGGTATATCAATCGAGTAGGCATTATCATTAATCTTGGCTAACACCTTGTAAGGACTAGCACCATGTGGCTTCAATTTTGACTTTCGAAGTAGCGGAAACCTATCCTTGTGTAGATGCACCCATACCATGTCGCTAGGCTTGAACAACAATTCCTTACGTGCTTGATTCCTTGCAGCAACAATGTTCTTGCCTTTCTTCTCAATAGACTCTCGAGTCTTCTCATGAATCTTCTTCACATATTCAGCATGTTTTGATGCCTCCATATCAACTCTCTCATGCAATGGCAAAGCCAATAAATCAAGTGGCATCAATGGCTTGAAGCCATACACCACCTCAAAAGGACAAAGCTGAGTAGTCGAATGCACAACCATGTTGTATGCAAACTCAACATGTGGCAAACACTCTTCCCACTCCCGCAGATTCTTCTTTATCCTAGTCCTCAGCAATTGTGACAATGTTCGATTCACCACCTCTGTTTGACCATCTGTTTGAGGATGACATGTAGTACTAAATAGCAGCTTCGTTCCCAGCTTCCCCCATAAGGTCTTCCAAAAGTATCTCATGAACTTCACATCACCGTCAGAAACAATCGTCTTAGGTACTCCATGTAATCTCACGATGTCCCTGAAAAACAGGTTAGCAACATGCGATGAATCGTCGCTTTTGTGGCAAGCAATAAAATGAGCCATCTTAGAGAACCTAACCACTACCACAAATATAGAATCATGACCTATCTGAGTTTTAGGTAGACTTAGCACAAAATCCATAATAATGTCTTCCCATGGAGTAGTAGGTGCAGAGAGAGGTGTATACAAACTATGAGACTTCGGCTTGGATTTCGACTTGTGGCATGTAATACAACGGCTCACAAATCTGTACACATCACACCTCATCTTGGGCAAATAAAAATGATCAGCAAGCATCAACAATGTCTTCTCACGCCCAAAGTGACCCATCAAACCACCAGCATGTGATTCCTGTACTAAGAACAAACCCAACGACGATTCTGGAAAACATAGTTTGTTATCTCGAAAAAATATCCATCATGTATATGATACTTATCCCATGCGTTTCTAAGAGCACACAAACTATATGGTTCAGCAAAATCATGGTCAGTTGCATAAAGTGCACAAATACTTTCTAATCTAGGAATTTTAACATCAAGATTGGTTAATAGCTTGTTCTTCCTAGACAAAGCATCAACAACTACATTCTCCTTTCCCTTCTTATACTTAATGATATAAGGAAAAGACTCAATAAACTAAACCCATTTAGCTAATCTTCTATGCAAGTTTGATTGAACTTTCAAATATTTCAATGCTAATGATCAGAATGTATGATAAATTCTTTTGGCCACAAATAATATTGCATAACTTCAAGTACACTAACAAGTGCATACAATTCTTTATCATAAATAGGATAATTCAATCTGGCACCAGTACGTTTCTCAGAAAAATATGCTATAGGGCGACCCTCTTGCATCAAAATGCCATCAATGCCTATACCACTAGCATAACATTCAGCTTCAAATTGTTTCGAAAAATTAGGTAATGCAAGTCATGGTGCATAAGTAAGAAAACGTTTCAATGTATCAAAAGCAATATCTTGGGCTACGCCCCATACAAAAGGCGCACCTTTCTTAGTCAAATCATTCAATGGTGTAGCAATAGTGCTAAAATCCTTCACAAAGCGCCTATAGAAACCAGTTAAGCCGTGGAAACTACGCACTTGACTCACATTCATGGGAATAGGCCAATTCTGAATTGATTCAATTTTAGATTGATCTACTTCTACCCCATGCTTAGATACAACAAATCCCAGAAATATGACCTTATCTTTTGCAAATGTGCACTTCTCAAGATTAGCATACAGTTTATTATCACGCAACACTTGCAAAACTTCTCGGATATGATTACAATGTTCAGTGTCGTTGTGGCTATAGATAAGTATATCATAAAAATAAACAACCACAAAACGACCAATAAAATCTCTCAAAACATGATTCATTAATCTCATGAATGTACTAGGTGCATTAGTAAGACCAAACGGCATAACTAACCACTCATACAAACCAAATTTTGTTTTGAAAGCAGTTTTCCACTCATCCCCTTCTTTCATCCTAATTTGATGATAACCACTACGCAAATCAATCTTAGAGAAAATAGCAGCACCACTCAATTCATCTAGCATATCCTCTAAGCGTGGAATAGGATACGATATCGAATAGGGATGTTATTAATAGCTCTACAATCTACACACATGTGCCATGTACCATCTTTCTTAGGCACTAAAATAACAAGAACATCACAAGGGCTAAGAGAGACACGAATGTACCCTTTATCCAGCAACGCCTGTACTTATTTCTGTATCTCCTTTGTTTCTTCGGGATTGGTCCTATAGGTTGCAAGGTTGCGTAATGTGGGGCCAGGGATCAAGTCAATTTGATGCTCAATTCCACGCGATGGAGGCAATCCTATGGGTACATCTTCTGGAAACACATTCCCCAAATCCTGCAAAACGGAAGAGACGCCAAGAGAAATAGGGGTCATGTGGTTAGAAACCAACACCACCCCTATGGCGCCACCTGCAATGGCTGCTAGTCATGCTCCACCATCAGCCAAACCTGCACCTACATCTTCTTTTGGTTCCAATGCTCGGAAGCCCGCTGCTCCTGCTGCTAGCTCGGGTTCCAATATGTCAACAACGCGTACTCATGATGTGGAGTGCCATACTTGTGGAGGTAGAGGACATTACAAGAGAGATTGTCCAAACCACAAGGTGATGTTCGTCAATGAACAAGGTGAGTATGAGAGTGGAGATGAGGTTGATGGCGATGCTGATTATGACGGCGGGGAAGAAACACACACGTGGAGAAAAACGTGGCAATGCAACTATGAAGGGTGTTTCACTACTCTCGAGAGACACTAGCAAAGCTCAAAGTAAACAGGCACAATATTACTCAATCTACCGGTGCAGAAAGATATCACTAGGCCTCTTGCTGAAATCTCCTTTTCTTTTATTTTTCTTTTGTATAGTTGCTTGTTCTTTTTTTATTTTTCTATATGCTTTTTCTCTTTTTTTAATATATGTCACACACGGCCAATTTACAAAGCACAGCACCAAAACCCTACGAGCAGCCTGTAAGAGCGGAAACTAGTCTCAATAGGAAAGTTCCTACACATATGAATTTGAATGGCTATGGATAAAGTTCTGGAGAAAGTGCATTTTTTCACACTTCGTAAGTATGGCTGTCGTGGCAGAAAAATAGCTCAAAATTGTGTCATGGCAGAAGAATTCATACCACGGAAGAGAAACAGCAAAAAACGCAGCGGCAGGCGTACATATCAAGGAAGCTGAAAAATCGTGCCATGACAGGCGGTGGCGAGCTGGCATGTAGAGAAAAACGTGTCGCGGCAGGAGTCCGAGTCGTGGCAGGGAAGGACTCGCGGCAAAGAAACAGTCCGTTTCTGTGCCATAGCAGAGGCAGTAGGAAATTTAAAAAAAAAATTAATTCCGACTCGGCCTAGAGTAACAACCAAGGACTCCTAGCTTGAATCGGATCTGACTTGATGGTAGCAGAACCAATTGATGGGGAACTCGACTAGAACAACTAGAAAGCAAAAACAAATCTACGAAGAATAGATCTAGATCTAGACTAAAATAAGAACATGACCAGCAACTATTACTCGAATACGATGTAATCTAGGCTATGGCAACTCTTTTTGTGGGCCTTTTTCTATATAGGACGAAAAACACGAACTAATCTATGGATGGATTGTGGATGCTCACCGAGTAAACAAGGAAATGTGATACCAAGATGATATGGGGTGGCCTGATCTTCTCAGTAAGCACTTGTCGATGATGACGGTGGATGATAGATATCTAGCCTATAGCTATGAACTCTCCCGCTCGAACCCTGATGCCAATGCAACAGCTCTCGAACCCTGTGGGATATTCACAACACCACGCTCTTGCGCACGTAGCCGTCGACCACGAACGGTAGTTTGCAATCTACTAATTCCCAGTGGAACAACAGATCACACTCAATTGCAGTTGGTAAAATCGATCACAAGTAATTCCTGAGGTTCTATGAAAGAAACAACTCTAAAATATTTTAACATTGTCTTAACCTAACTAGTAGTGCGCCCCCATCTATTTAAGAGTCTAGGGGGTGGCGGCCTAAGGTGGAAACCGAGTTGGTCCCACCCATCTAAGGGTACAAACTGACCCGACATGGGTTCGGCCTAGGTGTCTGCCGTGGCAGACTTTGGCTCGGTTTGGCTATCGCGGCAGCCTGTCGTGGCAGCCAATCTTGCTGGTTCTATGCCGCGGTAGCCTTCCGTGGGAGAGAATGGTGGCGTTTCTCTGCCACGGTGGAGGTCTTCCACCATGTGTTGATCTTCAACCTTGTGTGCTCCTTGCGCTTCCTCCCTCTCCTCCCTTGCACATTCTTCATTGATCAACACGCCATGCTCCATATGCTTCAGCTCCTCACTCCGTGCTACGCCTTCTTCTCCCATGTACCTGATCATACAATAATTCAAAGACTTAGGCTGTATAAAATTCTCATTAACTAAAACATCAGGTTCATTAAGAAACAAGTTCACATGTTGTTTAAGAAGCTTAGCACGAGCTCTTGTAATTGGTCCAATCCTTATCTCATTGGATTGATCTTCCTTTGCAGTAAGTGGAACATCATTAGTAGTAATTTGGGTAGGTGTAATTGTAGGGATATCCTCATCACATATATACTGGACCAACATGTTGTACCAATGATTCCCATGTTTTATGAATTTTCAAACATCCTAGCTAACTCCACCCAGTAGAATGATTTTATGTTGATTTATCGAAATTAGGTCAAATTTGAAATGACAAATAAATTGTAGGTTGCTTTGAAAGTTCTACGAAAAAGCTTTTGGGGGTACCCATTGGGGGTCACAATTAAGAAATCATAAACCACCAAGAGTTTTGATGATAGTTTCAACTTGTTGCTAAGATTTTACATCTTTAAAATTTAATGAAATTAGGTCAAACTTGAGCTACAAGCAAGTAAGCGCGAGAGTTTTATCTTAAAATAAATGTCTTTTCGGAGGTAGATGGGTGAATCTTCTTGTAGTAAACAATGATGTCAGTGTGAGTTTCCAACTATCAGGAATGAACATTCTAAATTTTCCGAGTGATGGCGACATTATTCCCCCTGTAAAGGAAGTCCAAAGAATATGGATCTGAATGCCACAAGCCAAGTTTTCACACATATATAGTGGACCAACATATTTTACTTATGATATCCCGTGTTTTATGAGTTCTCAAACTTCCTAGCTAATAACTCCGCCTACTTGAATGACTTTCTGTCAATCAATCGAAATTAGGTCAAATTTGAACTACTATAAGTAAATTCTAGGTTGCTCTGAAAGTTTTATGAAAAAGCTTTTGGAGGTTCCCATCTAGGGTTACAATCAATATATGAGAAACAACCGAGGGTTTTGAAGAAAAGTTCAACTTCTTGCTCAGATTTTCATCTTGACAGTTTAACAAAATTAGGTGAAACTTGAGCTACAAGTAAGCGCGGTAGATTGCTCTTGAATTAAATGTCTTTTCGGAGGTAGATAGGTGTATCTTCTTGTAGTAAAAAATGTCATTGTGTGAGTTTCCAACTATCGTAGGAAATAACATTCTCAATTTTCCTAGTGATGACGAGATTGTTCTTTCATGTAAAGAAAGTCCGAAGAATATGGATCTGAATGCCACAAGCCAAGTTTTCAGACATATATAGTGGACCAATATGCCGTACTTATGATTTCCAATATTTTATGAGTTCTCAAATTTCCTAGCTAACTTCGCCCACTTGAATGACTTTTATGTATATTTATTGAAATTAGGGAAAATTTGAACTACTATAAGTAAACTATGTAGGTTGCTTTGAAAGTTTTACGAAAAAGCTCTTGGGGGTACCCATTGGAGGGGGGTCAATTAATATATCAGAAACCACAGGGAGTTTTGACGATAGGTTCTTCTTGCTAAGATTTTGCATCTTAACAGTTTAATGAAATTAGGTCAAACTTGAGCTACAAGTAATAAATTGTAGGTTGCTTTGAAAGTTTTCTGAAAAACGCTTTTGGAGGAACCCATAGAGAAGTTAATTAATATATTAGAAACCACAGAGAGTTTTGACGACTGGTTCGACTTCTAGCTAAGATTTTGCATCATGAAAATTTTGAACACCTTTTGAAAATGATCACATGAAATAGGGATAGAGGGAAAATGATTTTTTTGTTCTCTATGGGCAAACCACAAGCTTGAGGTGCATCTTAGGCTTATAGATAACTTTATTTTCTCCACAATGTATATGGTGAACCTTAGCAGATGCCACATACCAGGCCTTAAGGTTTGCTTTTGTACACATTGTTGATGCCCTTATTAGGGAAAAAGTAAATACTATAGTACACTAGTAGTACTAGTACTCATTTATTTGCTTAGACATATGCTCACCTATGTCCACGCGCTGTACATGCTGAGAGAATAAAATGTAGGCAGGGGAAGAGGGCAACAACAAAGAGCAGTTGAAGGCAGTTCGATGTCAAAGGAAAGTTATGATGAGTTCCTGACATGAGGTACTCTTGTAGCCACTCTACTATTAGTAAATTTTAGGACCTATGCACGCAAAACAAATTGTGTATTTTCTCTCTCCTTCCCTGCCTCTCACCATCCATCCTCCCTCTCTCCTACCCTTTCCCCTCATGCACCGGCCCGGCTTATCTCTCCCTAGTCCACATCATGGTGTTGCGCACGTGTGCCTTAGTACGGAGGCGCTGTGTCTCTGGTATGTTCGGCAGCCGCGTTGGTGTGGATTAGGGACGAGGAGTACATAGGAAGTGAACCACTTTAGTCCTTGGCAGAAAAAAAATCAAACTTTTCCGGTTTTTGATATTTTCACTTGCTTCCCAAACATCAGGAGGTAAGGTTACTCAAAAGATTAGCCATTCATAGTACTTGTTATCTTATCTTTATCTTGTCTTATCTCCTACAATACCATACCACTGTATAGTGTACAGAAAACTTCGAACATTAACCATTGGATCAAGACTAGGAAATCTAAACATTGCTAACCGTTGGATCTTCTTTTCTATTCTTAGCATCTACAAAGATTCTATTGATAGTCTTTAGCACGATGACCTCTACTATGCACAAACCTCAAAACAACACACTTCATTGCTCAGTTTTAGGGTCCTTGTGCTAAATGCATGGACTTGGGTGCAGTTTTAATTTTTAGGAGGTCCTTGATGTAACATGTACTTCCACCAACCATGTTAACTCTCAAGCACCTCGCTCCTACGAGAGCTAACACAGTTAAAATAAAATGCAACCACCCCAATTATCACACAAACCTCGACCACGGTTTCTTATATGTAATACCCAAGTTTTTAGTACTAGGATTTTTCAAGCTTCCTAGCTAACTTCACACACTTCAGTGACTTCCTGTCGATGTAACGAAATTAGGTCAAACTTGAGCAAAAAGTAAGCGCGATAGATTGCTCTTGAATTAAATGTATTTTCAGAGATAGATGGGTGCATCTTCTTGTAGTACACAATGTCGTGGGTGTGAGTTTCCAACTATCAGGAAAGAAAGTTCTCAGTTTTCCAAGTGATGACAAGAATATGGATCTCAATGCCATACGCCAAGCTTCTATACATATTAAGTGGACCAACATGTTTTACTTATGATTCTCATATGTTTTTTGAGTTTTCAAACTCCCTAGCTAATTAACTCTTCCCACTTTAATGACTACATGCCGATTTATCGAAATTAGGTCAAACTTGAACTATATCTAAATTATAGGTTGCTCTGAAAGTTTTACGAAAATACTTTTGGAGGTACCCATCGGGGGGTCACAATCAATATATGAGAAAAAACCGAGAGTTTTGACAACAGGTTGAACTTTTTGCTAAGATTTTGCATCATGATACTATTTAACGAAATTGGGTCAAACTTGAGCTAAAAGTAAGCGCGATAGATTGCTCTTGAAATATATGACTTTTCAGAGTTAGATGGGTGCATTTTCTTGTAGTAAACAGTTTCGTCAGTGTGATTTTCCAACTATCAGGAAAGAACATTCAATTCTCAATTTTTCGAGTGATGACGAGCGAGGTTGTTCTTTTCCATAAAGAAATGTCCGAAGAATATTGGATTTGAATGCCAGAAGCCAAGTTTACCGACATATATAGTGGACCAACATGTTGTACCAACGATCCCCATGGTTTACAAGTTTTCAAACTTCCTAGCTTACTCTGCCCATTGGATTGAATGACTTTATGTTGATTTATCGAAATTAGGTCAAATTTGAAACTACAAGTAAATTGTAGGTTGATTTGAATGTTTCACGAAAAATATTTTGGAGGCACCCATTGAGGTGTCACGATTAATATATCTGAAAACACCAAGAGTTTTGATGATAGTTTCAACTTCTTGCTAAGATTTTGCATCTTGATAATTTAACGAAATTAGGTCAAACGTGAGCTACAAGTAAGCGCGCTAGATTGCTCTTGAATTAAATGTCTTTGCAGATGTAGATCGGTGCATCTTCTTGTAGTAAATAGTGTTGTCAGTGTGAGTTTTAAACAATCAAGAAAGAACATTCAATTCTACATTTTCCGAGTAAATACGAGTGAGGTTGTTCTTTTCCATAAATAGAAGTCCTAAGAATATTTGATGTGAATGCCACAACCAAGTTTACAGACATATATAGTGGACCAACATGTTGTACCAACGATTCCCATATTTTATGAGCTTTCAAACTTCGTAGCTAATTTTTCCCATTTTAATGACTTAATGTCGATTTATCGAAATTAGGTCAAATTTGAAACTACAAGTAAATTGTTGGTTTTTATTTGAAAGTTTTAAGAGAAATCTTTTAATTTGGAGGTACCCATCAAGGGGTCACAATTAATATATCAGAAAACAACGAGAGTTTTGATGATAGGTTCAACTTCTTGCTAAGATTTTTCATCTTGACAATTTAACGAAATTAGTTCAAACTTGTGCTACAAGTAAGCATGATAGATTGCTCTGGAATTAAATGTCATTTTAGAGGTAGAAGGGTGCATCTTCTAGTAGTAACCAGTGTCGTGGGTGTGAGTGTCCAACTACTAGGAAAGAACATTCTCAATTTTCTCAATGATGATGAGATCGTTCTTTTTCGTAACGCTAGTGCGGAGAATAGTGGATTTGAATGCCACAAGCCAAGTTTTTGGACATATATAGGGGATCAACAGCATGGTGTACTTGTGATTCCCAGGTTTTAGGAGTTTTCAAGCTTCCTAGATATATAACTCCTCTCACTTGAATGACTTTATGTTGATGTATCGAAATAAGGTCGAACTTGAACTACAGGTAATAAATTGTAGGTTTCTTAGAAAGTTTTATGAAAAAGTTTTTGGAGTTACCCATGGAGCGGTTAGTTAAAATATCAGAAACCACAGAGAGTTTTGACGACTAGTTCGACTTCTAGCTAAGATTTAGAATCTTTAAAACTTTGAACCCCTTTTTAAAACGATCACATAGAAATAAGGAGACAGGGGAAATGATTTTTCTATTTTCTATGGCAACCCATAAGCTTTTGAGGTGAATCTTAGGCTTAAAGATAACTTTATTTTCTCCACACTGTATAAGATGAACCTTAATTAGCTGAGGCCACATAGGCCTTAAGGTGCGCCTTTTTACATATTGGGGATGACCTTAGGCATCACCTATGTATGTGAAAAAAGTTGTTGATAAGATGACTCCCAACATGACCGTGAAATGAATATGAGTTGGAACTTGCAAATTTGCATGATTATATAACATCATCCTCCCAACATGATGTAACTTATCTCATATTTTTTTGAAACTCCTAAGTATGATATCCATTCTTCTTCGAGATCCTTAGCATTGGGAGTACGGCCATGGATGATCGGTTGAGGCGTTGGATTGAGGGAGTATGGCCTTGGATTCCTGAACAGAGAGGGAGTACGACCTACCAATTTTCTGTTATTACATTGACCATGACCAAATTCAAAACCAAAATAAACGGTAAAATTTCCCGTGTATCCGGACATAGTTCGTGCCCCAAAATTTCAGATACTTCAAAATTCCCATTCGTCCCCTATTGAATTCGGTGGGTGGGGAGCTTCACTCATATTTTCCAGTATAGTACTAGTAGTACCTCTAAATCCTACCCCATATCTCCTCTAGGAATACATCACCGGCCAGAACATCCCCACTGCACTTTAGTCGGCGTACCCACCACACCTGATCTGCTCAACGAACCCTCTTGTCTAGCACGATGAGTACATCATTGACCTCCTCGGATCTGCTCCACGCACGCCGTGGTCCAGCGCTATGCTCGTATCTTCGCTCACCCAAGATCTTCTTCCCCGTCGTCGACACCCACTATGACCATAACACCTTCAGCGACCTCAATGTGACCCGTGATGATGTGGAGGAGGCCTAGACGCCGCCCTGACCAAGGTAAAACCAGATCGCCCTACGTGATTTGTTTGTTGGCAATGTACTGTATTCGTGCTAAATTTCCTAACTAACAGGTTCTTTACTTGATATACCTGTTATGTACTAAATTAACCCGTTCTGGTTAGGCTTAAACTCCACGCATTGAACTGTTTTTATGTATATTTTGTTTGTGACTTATTAGTCACTTAACATATTTGTTTACATTCTCTACTATACCTGTCCACATGAGATATGATTATATAATATCTCTCTCATTCGCCGATTTATGAACTATAGTATTTTCATTGTGCTGTTGTCCTGCTATTCTATACTACACGTTTACACACGTCATACTATTTGACCATTATGTACTATCGATTTGATCCCTCTTAACCCGCGGTTCAAACTATTTGCTGTTATTGTGCAAGGAGCAGCCTCAGTTTGCACACGATATTATAGAGTGAATGGATCCTATAATCTCGTAAGACCCCATCACTTTTGTTTCACTTCATGCCAACGTATATCATATTGGAACCTGTTTGTATTTATAGTTGGCCTTACCTTTATGCAGAGGAGCAACAATAGAGTACATACTCTGCCCGTCCATATGAGCCGCCGTAGATCTCATGTAACACCTATCATAAGGACCCCCACCTGAAGTTTGGTAGCCAAAGTTTGGTCCTTGCCACATTTTTTGCTTAAATTTACCATTTGTCTTTCTTGTTTTCATACTTTTTTGCCAAAAATTGGTGTCCAACATTTTAGCCCCACTATGGTCTTGTTTTGTTCCATGTGCTTAGTTCAGTTTCCGAGATATGGGGAGGCCGGGTATATTGCATCTGAGTTGGCTGATAATAAGAACAAAGCCACACAAGCGATTAGATCCTGTATAATACACATGTATCATACGGAACTCTGTGCACTTCATCTCACTCTTCTATCTACGGTATATCATAGTTGTATGAACTAGCTATTTTAATACGAGGCACATGATGGTTCAGTTTATTGTTCCCAGGCTGTCGAACCATTGAAATTATCTGTCTGTTCATGAATAACTCAATGTATGATTGCTTGATTCATTGTTTGTCTGAAATTATCTGGCTAGTATATTCGAGGCTCACAATTGATGTGTTTTTGTTGACCGAGTTAATCTTTTTTTGTTTATGATTAAATCATTGGTAGATTTCGTTATGTAGTGTTTGGCTAGTTTAAATATGAGAAACATAATGGCTTAGTTTTCATATTTCTTTTATTCATGTTCTGCACATTCTAGTTTGAGCAGTCTACATCAGGTACTTTGCTTGATTGCTCGCATTGTTATTCAAAATGAACTTGTAGTTTGTTTCCCAAGTCTGTTGTTTAAGTAACTTGTTTTGTCTTGGCCTTAGCCATCTTCAAGTAGAGCAGTCATTTCACATAGCAACACATGCTTGCATCGCTCCATGGTGCCAGTTGGTCCAGTTATTCAAGAAGAAATAGATGTATGAGCCACCACTTTAATTGCTTTCTTCCTTATATATTACCATATTGACGCATTTAAAATTCATGGTGGTATGATTGCATGGTAATGCTATTATAACTTGTTTTGTGTTTGTTTCAGGCTGCAAATAACCCTCCAATTGTAGAACAAAGACCCGCTTCTCCAAGTTTAGATTTTGTTTCACACAGTAGCAGTGACAATACCTATTGCTCATGGCACACCGCTTCTACTGATCCTCTTATTCCAGCCGAAAGATTATTTGAGGATTCCCTCCAAGATGCCCATGATATTGTTGAGCAAGAAGCCAACAAAACATATTCAGTAATCACCATAGCATGCAAAGACTTATATGAATTGAAAAACGGACAAGCTTTGACGCAGAACATACTTAATAGGGATTTCTATTTTTGTGCCCTTGGTTCGTTAGTTGTACTCAGTTTTCCCTAGCCGCTTAGTTTTTCCTCACTTTTCCCCTCCGTCTATTATGAAACCCTCACAGGTGCTCGGACGGGGGGATGCCATCAGGTCAAAGGCTTGACTGTTACATGCTGGCCGGTGGGACCGCGTTGGGGCGGGTCGTGTGTTGAGCGTTAAGTTACGTCGCCTCGACCGTTACATGCTAATAGGTGGGGCCAGGATACACAGCGGACCAGCCATCCACCTCTCGCTGATTATAGGGGACGTGGTGTGGGACCATGTGGGGCGCATTTGGTGGTTACATGCGCCCTGTCGCCTAAATTGGAAGTTTTATTTTTTGTTATTTTTATGATTGGCCTTTTTAAGAGGGCATGTTCCCCTCTCTCTCGCTAACAGTTGTGTTTTTTGCCCAAAAAGGTAGCGAATTTAGAGCAGCTTCTCTCTTCATTCATTGTTCCTTTTGGCCCTTGTTTTCCCCAATCTGGTATCAAATCTAGAGCAACAAATCTAACCAGCACCATAAATAAATTTAGTAAACAGAGCAGATGTAGATAAAGCAGCTAATGTAGGTTATATAGTACAGTACTTAACTAGCAGTGAGAAAGTCTGGGCCTTCTGGGCGGCAATGGCACGGTTGTGGTTGGCGAACTCCCTAGCATTGTCCAATTCCTTTTGGCGATCATACAATAGGAAGTCAAGGTTCTCCACTTGATGCTTCAGTTCTGGGTGACTTGGAATCTCCATCGGCATTCCCATGAAGTCACGTCTTGCATAGTGAGCAAAACGGGTTCCCTGGAGTTGGTTGACACTAAGGGCACATAGACGTGCGAGAGCTTCATGCATTGCCCTGGCTAATCCATCTAGCCAGTTATTCTCTCTCATGGAGAACTGGATTCTCCTGGACGTTGGTGCTTCGATGCTTCCTCTAAGATCAGCGGTACCCAGCCACCACAAATCTCCTCCTGGGGGTCCTAGAAGTTGAGCTCCAAGAAACTCTGGATGTGGGTGTCCCAGTAACTCCGATAGTGAATCCAGATCCCTATTGAAGATTAGCTGACCTCCGTTTCCCAACTGGTAGAACTTGTTGAACTGAGTCTGCATCTACAAGAATTAAGGATGAGGAAATTAGTGAAGTGATCAAGTGTGTCAAATTTTAAGTAGTAATATAAGAATTTTGAGGAACATGATTTTTTTTGAGAAAGAATGAATTCCCAAGGATAAGAGAGGAAATAGTTTTTCATAAATACTCACTTTGGTTTTGAAACTAAGTTTTTGTTTGGACGTCCATTCTAACTAGGGTCTCCTATGGTCAGGATGGCTCTGATACCAACTTGTCAACACCCGGATTTTTAATCCCAGATGCCAGTTATGTCATTCATTGCAATCCCAGGATTACCATTTTTGCGAGACATAACATATTGGATATCACAGTACATCATCCATTACAAACCATACATAAGGTCTTACACAAATAAGGATCTCATGATCCAGTCTTAATACAACAAGCAGCGGAAATAAACAATAAGCGTAGCGGTGGGGTCCATCTTCAGGGGCACAGGCAATGCTGACGAAGGCAAATAGTCCTAGTTATCATAGCCGTCCTGCTGGCCATCATCTTGGTAGTCTCCTTCATAGTCTGGCCATGAGAATAGCTAGGGACAAAAGCCATGAGTACTCTTTAAGTACTCGCAAACTACCACTAACAAGTAGTATAGTTCTAAAGTAAAGTGCTAACTCTATGTTTAACTATAAGGTTAAGTTTGAAACCTAAGCTGAGTTCTGAACCAAAGAAAGATAAAATAAAGTTCTAGAATCACTTAAGGTGGGAAGCTAGTGTCATAAACACAACCCTGTTGTGTTCAAGTCAAGCTTCATCATTCCTTTCATAAGTTATTTTGAAAACATGTGACAACAAAACAGTATGGCCATTCCAACTGTCCATAACCGTGGACGCGGCTATTTGAATAGTTTGACACTCTACAGAGGTGGTACACTTTCACCACAAGATTCAATACATCTGTCAGGGATAACCCTGAATCATCATACTTAGTATGCATATAATCAAACATAACCTTTCCTTTATACACCCTAGTATAAGCACCTCTCCTATGAGCATGGCCTCCCAACCATGACCATCTGTCATCTTGGGCACTGCATAGGTGGACAACATTGAGAGGTAGCCTCAGCTCAAACCTCTCCCGCAAGGGAACTAATACTAATGCATATAAACTTCCGACTAAGCCTTACCCAATTCGGGTATTGTGGTTGTACGATAAAATTGGAATGGTATCGCATCCGAATCCAACCATCAGTTTTTATAAAAGGGCTAAGGCTCATGCCTCAACATTTTCACCATCATAAACCATTTGTGTTTCTCAACACATGTCAAAACATTTCAATAGAGTGACTCATCATTCCAAGGTTTTCACAATTAATTTTCACCAAGTGTCCCCATCTAAAGTGACTCAAGTTTTTATCTACTCTAAACTACTAAGTTAAGAGTGTTCACTAAGGTGGAAAGATGGGATCAATCTCATGCCATAGAATGACATCTAAAGTTATCTAAATAGGTCAAGTTTTATACTCTTTATGCTACCTTCAAAACAAGTATGGGACTTTGGTAAAGTAAAGGAAGTAAAGCTTGGAAAGTAATACTTGGGGTAAGTAATAGTTAAAGGGGTGTGACCAAAGCATGCCTAAAGCATCTTTGCTCACTCATCTAACTTAATTCTATCTTGCTAAGCATTATACTTGCAAGTGTTAGCTTTCATTGTTAATGGTGGCTTGCCTTGGTTGGTGCAGTGGTTGAAGTTTTCTTCCTCCTCTTGATAGAACTCCTCCTCCTCGAAAGCTTGGTCGGTACTATCGTCTATAATTACATACGGAGTACACAATCACCAAACAATACTTAACTAGTCTAATTAGCACTCTAAGGCACAAATTTGATGATCTATTATCATCACAAGCATCACAAGTTTTATTAACTAGTTTCATTATTTTTATTTTAGAAAAGTAATTTCTACTCATTGAAAAATAACTAAGATTTAATATTCACCACTTAAAATATGGGATCATGTGGACACATGTCATCACCATATATTCTAACATGTGGGAATGTGACTTAACGATTGAATCACAATTACTTTGGTTTAAGTTCATTATTTAATGATTTAAAGTGACTAGAAATGCTTATATAGCATTATTTTGGTACTAGTCCAAAGTCACTGCATGTAAATCTTAAAATTATTACATATTCAGATAGGTATGGTTAAATGTGATTTTTGAGAGTTGGAATCAACTCAAAAGCTATCATGGTTGATTTTATAAAAATGTTGCAAGGTGCAAATGCTTCTGTTTTGTTATTTTTACTAGGAGAGATCTCTAACTCTATTTGAATTTAATTCGACGGGTTTGGGAAGATCTTTTCAGTAGCTTTCCAACAAAATTGAAATCACCCCATTTGGATTTGTAGATCTCTCTGAATTGAATTTCAAACTAGGGGACATAACTAGATCTAAACTAAAATAGAAAAATCCTAATTCAAACTAAATGGGTTGCGCGGGAACGCTAACGGGCCGGCCCAGTGGCACTACGCGGCGCGGGGCACAGCTGACAGGGGGGTCCACCGTTCAGAGGCTCATTACACGCGTAGCAGTACGGGGCAATGCGGGCCGTTAGATTAGAAATAGGATCAACGGCTGGGGCTCGTCGTCGATGACGAACAGGTCGTCGGCGAGGTCGAACCCTAGCCGCTCGATGGGGGTGATCAGGGGGCGTACCAGGGCTCCAGCAACGACGGCGATGGGGGAAAACCAACTGGCTGTCGACGGCAGGCTCAGGGGTGGTCGAGGCAGCTCCGGGGTGGACGAAATCGATGTCGCCCTCTCCTCCTTTGCTGCGGGCTTCTCCGGCCAAATTCCGGCGAGCAAGTGCCCGTGCTGCTCCGGCTAGAGGTGGGGAAGGACTAGTGAGTTGAGGGGAGTGGAATGGTGTGAGTGGTTTGTGCTGGGGTGGTCTCTATTTATAGCTCGACGGTGCGACCGAGAGTGATGGGCGGGCGGCTCCGGTGAGGGCTGCACAGCGTGCTAGCAGCGTGGCTCGAGGTAGGGGATGGTGGCTGGTCTCCTAGCGGTGCTCTATGGAGTAAATGCGGCCCTAGGGACGGTGGCGTTTGGTCGGGCGGTGCGCATGCTCTAAGCGGCAGAGGCGGCAGTCTTCACGGCGAGCGGTGGCTGTGGTGCAATGGGCGGCGAACGGGCATGTCTGCGGTGTTCCTGGGGTCGTGGCGACGCAGTGGGCGCGGGCTGCGGTCGAGGGGCGGGGTGTGCACATGTGTCAGGCGCGGCGCTTTGGCGCGTGCTCGGCATGGCGCAGACACACTGGGTGCGATGGTTCCTCGGTGGTCTAGGGCTAGTCTGTGCTCGGGGAGGCGACAGAGGGTGGCGGTGAGGTCCAGGCTAGCTCATAGACATGGTGACAGAGAGAGGGGTGGTCTGCTGTGGCGGTTGCAAGTTAGGCCGGCGAGCATGGCCTCGGGGTGGCATGGCATTGCTTCTAGGGGGTAGGGGTTGGGTTACTAGTGGCCTGGTTAGATCAATGGGGGACAGAGGGATTAAATGGAGATCAATTGGGGGCAAAATCCTTTTGCAAACAGTGAGCTAGGTTTAGAGTTGGATTCCTGCCTGCCAAGTGTTTGTAAAAATGGCCGCAAGAAATTTACTTTTGAATTTTGAAAAGATTTTTGGTGGATGTGCTAGTAATAAGCTTGAGACTCTTTGGGTGCTTGGGTTTTGAAAATAAAGCTCATTTGAGTGGTTTTTGAAATAATGGGATCTTCCCATATGAACTAGGTTCAACTTTTAAATGTCATTTAAATAAAGTGTTTGAAAGTTTTTGGCAGATCACAAAGTGGGCCTTGGTACAACATTATGTATACTAGCAAGGGGTGCAAAGATCCACAATTGTTTCTGTTAGGAATTGAGTCCTAGGAATAGCCAAAGTAGGCATGTTGATTAAAATGGCACAAATGACCATTCTCTTCTTTTATTCATTTTGATTTGTTTTTCTTTGGGATTTGTTTGGGAATGATTTAGATGATGTTTATTTCACCTAAGAATCATTTCACAAGCAATGGATCACTTAAACATGGCAATTCAAATCAACTCCAATTTAAATGCACACACATATGAATGCTTTAATAATTTTAATTGGGAAAGTTTTCGTTAACCCTAATTTTCATGATTTGGATCTTAATAACCTTGGATTGAAGTTTTGGGATGTTACACATGTCCTCCGCCTCCTCCCTCTAGTGCCTCCTCCACTTCTTGCTTCCTAGTTCCTTGACCTTGGGCGCCTTGGGCTTGATCGGGGGCATGCAACCATCCTCGATAGCCATCTTCTAGAGGTTGTGGATGTGAAGGACGAGCACCTGGTGCTTGGCAATAAAGCCATGGACGTTCACGCACTCTCTGCAGGTCCTCATGTCCTCGGCATGCTTCACGAGGGAGTTGAAGTCCGTGGAGCAGAGCCTCCTGGTGGTGCAGAAGGGGCACCTGTAGACGTCGTTGGTGAAGAAGATGTTGTAATGGCCGAACTTCAGCCTCCTCAACACATGACACGTTTTGGTATCCTTGGACTCGTCGTCGCTGCAGACGTTGCAGTTATCCTACTATTGGAAAAACTAGTAGAGTGCAATAAGGACAAGATTGAGATACTTTGATTATCGGGATTGATTATTTGCATAAACTGATTGAGATCCCCTGATTATTACCCAAATCTCAAACCAAATCGGATACTGATCCCAACTATGAATAGGGTGGTTCAAATATGAATAGGGGATTCATCTAAATATGAGATCTAACACAAGAGGATTAGCTACTATAAAAATACGAACAGTCGAACCCTAATAACATACGATCTAGCATCCAATGATGGGAACGAGGGAAGAACATGGGAAGGGAGAAAACCCTGGTTACCTCAGACCATGGGTTGGGGATGCTGGTGTCATAGGGGTTCTTCAGCCTTATGTAATCACCCTCCTCATAGGGGTCCCAGCCGAGTGGGATTTGCCTGAGACCAGAGGGGGCCTCCTCGCCGGTGGCTATGGCGGATGCAGGGATGGGGATAGTGGCTACCTTTGACGCCTAGACGAGGGCCTATACGGGGATGGCGGCTGCCTTCGATGCATGGACAGGGTCCTGTACGGGGATGGGGTCTCCTTGCCGGTGGCCTTGGAGGTGTCGATGGCCACCGCGTCGTTCTTATCCATCATCGGCGTGGTTGGGGTTTTCTTGGGGGTTTGCAGAAGGTGATGGGATAGTGGAGATGGTTGAGTGAGCGAGTGAGTGATGAGTGCGAGTGAGGAGGCCTCTATTAAAGGAGAAGGGAAGCGATGTTTCGTTGCACCACCGTGCACCGCGTAACCGTGTACACTACTGCACCGTGCACGGCCACACGTGTCCTCTATCACCTCGTGCACCGTACATGTGTACCGTGAGTCATGTTTTTTCCCTCATGGCTAACCCTGGCGACTTAGTTGTTCTTTGTTTTTCCCTCGAGTGTAACACTGGTAGTTTGGTTGTACTCAGTTTTTCCCTCCAGTACTAACACTCATGTGTGCAATAAACTCAGTTTTACCCTCTGGTGGCTGGTCAACAGAGAGTCAACGAATAGGTTTTAGCTAGCTAATTTTGTCATTTTATGCACAACAAATTCAAAAAGATCAAAACATAGTGGCATCTACCTAGGAGTCTTATTATGTGACCTGCCACCATAAGAAATGTATATAAAGCAAGTTTTAACCTAAATCACCACTTCTCAAACACCTACTATCAATGAAGGTTCATGGCTTTCTACTCAAGCCTCTTCCCAAAATATCCCTCCCCAAAACATAGTTTGTCTAAATGAGGCAATAATTGTCAAACTGGTGTATATTTGAATTGCAAATAGTTTGATGTATGCCAAGATGTATTTTATTGTATAAAAGACGCATTTTCCATGTTTTAAATCTTTTTCTATTTTCTATTTGAATCCCTTTGTCAGTATTTCCCTTGGTTTTTAAGTTCTACTCGGTTTTTCCCTTGGTTCTTAAGTTCTACTCAGTTTTCCCCTCTCTTAGTCACAATCTCTCACACTTGTGCTCATCTTCGCTGCTACGATATGATTGGTTGAGACGGTTGTCACGCGGATCGTGCCCACCAACCATTGATCCTCTATGATCTAGCGGACATGATAACCCCTATATATGTCGGGGGGCACCCCTCTATCCATGCAAAATAACGAGTTTACCACCGGTACTTTAACTCCATAAACAAATGAACTTTAATATAATTTGAAGGGAATGTGTTCAAAGGTGTATAATTTTCATATATTCAAATGATAATCTCTCAAGATTTTCTTAGCACAATATTATCATGTATTAAGTGCGATTTCAAAGATTTCAAATGTGTATAATTTTTGTATATGCAAGTTTATACATTACATTCCACTCTATGAAAATGGGGGGATAAAATGATAATCTCTCAAAATTTTGCTAGCACACATCATTATCTCGTTATTAAGTGTGATTTCACAGTGTTCAAAGGTTTAAAATTTTCGTATACGCAAGTTTATGCATTATATTTCACTCCATGAAAATGATAAATGATCAGGATTTTATTAGCACAACATTATCATGTCCTAAGTGCGATTTCAAAGAGTACAAAGGTGTATAATTTTCGTATATGCCAGTTTATGCATTACATTCCACTATATGAAAATGATAATCTCTCAAGATTTTCTTAGCACAACATTATCACGTATTAAGTGCGATTTCAAACAGTTCAAAGGTGTATAATTTTCGTATATGGAAATTTATGCATTACATTCCACTCTATGAAAATAATAATCTCTCAAGATTTTCTTATCACAACATTATCACATATTAAGTGCAATTTCAAAGAGTTCAAAGGTGTATAAACTTTGTATATGCAAGTTTATTCATTACATTCCACTCTTTGAAAATGGGGGAGAAAATAACAATCTCTCAAAATTTTCTTAGCACGTCATTATCACGTATTAAGTGCGATTTAAAAGTGTTCAAAGGTTTATAATTATCACATATGCAAGTTTTTGCATTACATTCCACTCTATGAAAATGATAATCTCTCAAGATTTTCTTAGCACGACATTACACGTATTAAGTGCGATTTCAAAGAGTTCAAAGGTGTATAATTTTCGTATACGCAAGTTTATGCATTATATTTCACTCCATGGAAATGATAAATGATTAGGATTTTATTAGCACAACATTATCATGTCCTAGGTGCGATTTAAAAGAGTTCAAAGGTGGTATAATTTTCATATATGCATTACATTTAACTACATGAAAATGAAGCTAGATAAAGGGCCGCCATCACCGAAGAAAAAGAAGAAAGGGGAGGCAACGACACGGGCGCGGGAGCGGGGTTGGCTTGGGGTCCCATCTTGCAATGCCAACCTGGGTAAGATGTGGGTCCGACGCTCACGTGTATAAGCTATGGGTCCGGCGCTCACGTGGATAAGCTGTGTGTTCAATGCTGATCTAGATAAGTTGAGAGAGCTGTCCACTACAGGAGCCGACTGAACGTGGCCCCACTTGTCAGCATGTAACGACAAGGGTACACTACGGGGCCTGACAGAACGCGATCCTACTCTTCAACACATAACGGCGAGGGACCACTACGGGACCCGACTAAATGCGGCCCCACTTGTCAGCATGTAATGGCAAGGCTAACGGACGACGAGTTTCAGCCCATGTGAGAGTTTTGTACAAGGAGATGGGCAAAAGGGAGGAAAAACTAAGCGGTTGGGGAAAACTAAGTACAACTAACGAACTGAGGGTACGGAAATAGAAATCCCTACTTAATAATCTCATCTACATCTCTCATGGGAAGCCAGTTGTTACATGTCTCGTGATGCAAGCTCCATAGAGACCTTTCCTGTAACACCAGTTATGGTGTTTTTTAGTTATCTGGACTCTCATGCAATTTTTATACTCCATTTTATTACTGTCAAGTTTACTGAGGATTGTAATAATCTACTGTAATTCATAGTTGTAAGTTGTTTGAGGATTGTTACAAACCGAGCATCTATCATAATTACTACACATACATGAAAAAATAGTGAAATTGTAAGAGGTACAACACACGATCTTCTGGAACAGGGAGAACATCCATTGTATTACACGGGCACCATAGAACTTGCAAAATTCATAGACGCTTACTCAACAAAGTGAACACACAAAGACCTGACCCGAAGAGAATACATCAGGAGCAGACCCACACAATCCATCAATCTGATGGATAGCCATCACAGTAATCGTAGTGGGTCATACCAACCTCGCGATAAGGTGACACCATCTGCAGCTCAGAATGCTCGACGATTCTGCAATACTCCGCCAGCAATCAATCAAGTTCAAAAGGACGGTCATTTGATCCATAGTCCTCCTACTCCATGCCCATATATAACCGTTGGATCCTCTTCCCACGCAAGAGCCTCAAAGTTGTAAGATCTAATCTCGGATAGGTCCGCATAGTATATGTTGCCGACCTGCACTGTGGGTACCGTGGCACTGTCGCAGACACACCGATTGTTAGAAACAAAGAGAGCACGAATTCTGATGCCTCTTACCGGCTGAAGGACACGGTTCTGGGTATCAACCCGGTAAACAATCGGCCTGCTGCCATAGACCGGTCCACTCACAACGAACAATAACTCCCCGTCAGACTTGACCAGGTAAAAACAATTATCTGGGAACTGGCATCCTGGAACAGGGCCTGCAATGATGGGATGCATCTCCAGGGTTTGTGCGGAGCGCTATCACCATGAGCAGCATCACACATAGTTGAGAGGACAGAGTCGTATCTGTCTGTGATGAAAACATCACCAGTGTAAGAAGTCATGCTCCGGAGTTCTGTAAAGTCATCCGGCTAGTACCACCCTTCACAAAAGACCAGGCGACTCCCTTCCTCCGTGCCCTCATCCGCCCACCGATGGTGGTGTTCTGATGGTTTGATGTAAACACCATCAACGACGGGAACATCGTCACAGCGATAGAAGCCACCTGCTCGGTTGGTATCTCCGCCCTTTGGCACTTGATAACGCCCGAGAAAGGGTTGTAAAACCGGGTCTTGTATGGATGCACCCTCTGTCCAAGTATAAGGAGGCCTCTGGTTGTGCTACCTCCATAAAAGTACCTTTCATAGAGAGAGAGACAGAGGAGAAATAGAGATTCAGTCAAGGTAAACAGACTGAAATTCAATAAAGGTAAACCATGGAGAGAAACCCTGGGCAACAAGTGGACGAAGAAATAGAACTTGAAAAACAGATAGTATAGGATGTAAATGCAAAAAATGATCGCATATATACAGATCAATATCAAAGAAAGCACCTGCGAATAACTCGGCTAATCTTGTTCTCAAGGTGGCGGCCAATTCTCACGTTCAACAACATGATGGCGGTGTCGTCTATCGGATACTCCTCCGACAACTAGTGCTCTACAACAATCTAGTTGGCTGGCATAAAGCGCTGCTCCATGAAGCTGCACCAAGCTCTGCAGACTGCCTGGAAGGCGGCGTAGTAGTCGAAGTCGTCCATCGAAAGGAAGATGTCACCTTTAATACCCCTAGTTTTATTACTAGTAATTATGGTTTGATTTGTGCATCCACGAGCATCATCATTTAAAATGCATGCAAGTAAAAGAAAATATGCAAAACCCTAACTCCCTTCTCTCTTTGAAATTAATTAAAAATGGTGTTGATATTTTGAAAATACAAAATGTTATGGTGCCCAAATTGTTCTAAGGCCCCTTATGTTTTCAGGTATTTTTGAAAACCTTCTAGTAATTTCGAAATGTTCAAATATATTTGGAATTAAAATGCAAAAAAAGAAATACAAAAGAAAAAGGTTTTAGGCAGAAAAAATAGAACCAGATCCAGCTAGGCTACAACCTAGCCTACCCTCTCCCTATCTTCCGCCACCAGTAGCCTAGGCACAGCCCAACCTGGCCCAAGTCAGCCCTTCAGCAGCCTGGTACCCCTTCGGCTCTTTCTTCCTTGCCATCTTCCTCCATCGGAGGAAGCATCTACCTGGCGCACCTGAGGCCGCCCGATGCCGCCAGCCACGGCTTGATGACCGCCGCCGCCCCAGACGCCTACAAGACTCCCTCTGCACCGCTGGAGAACCCTAGCAGTGCCCTATTTCTCTTATTCTCCCTCTCCATGTTTTGCCTCCTCATACCCGAAACCCTAGCTCAAGAATCCTCTAGTCGTCGTTGCCTCCGGCCTCCCCTAGCCAAGGAGTGATGCCCATGATCTCCGTCTCGACGCCATGACCTTCCCCACTAAAGGAATTGGACCATGAAGCCCTCTACTCGCTACAATCCAGCTCGACACCCCGCCGGCCGCCGCAGTCCCCGCTGTCGATTCTCCTCCTCCGACCATGCCACACCCTCCATCGTCCTCCTGGTGATCTTGCAGTGCTCACGCACCCCTCCATTCCCTCCCTCTCGTGCTGCATCGCTACCCCGACGACCACCTGCCACCGCCGTAGCTGTTCGTCGTTAATGTCGTGTCTCCGGTGACCAAAACAAACTAGCGCCACCACCATTCGACTCCCCTCCCCGCCCTCTATCCAACACCCCAACCGCAGTCTCTCACGCGCCTTCGATCGCTTGGTCCATCGACGATCTAAGAGCAGCTCCATTGCTGACGTCAGCATGACGTCAGCATGGTGCAATTAATATTTTTATTTATTTAATGGTTTTCTAAAATTCATTTCTGGTATATAATTAATCCCTTTGGACCCCTTATGTCAGGATTTTAATCTTTTCCATAATTGTTTTCAAAAACGATTAAAACTATGACATGTGGGACTAAGTGGTTAAATATTTTAAAATATCCCAAAATGATTTAAAAATGGATTCAAAATGAAAAAAATCGCAACTAATTCATTTTAAGTCATAAAAATATGTATAATAGATCAAAATGTTCAGAAAAATGAGATCTATGCAATAGACTCCTAATCATGCATTGTTAAGCAACTTACATGAAAAGTTAACTAGAAGAACAAAATAACCCCTCTCATGTGCATCCGGGGTTTCTCCAAATTAGGGTATTGACCCCTTGGACCCTGCTTAAATTGCCAAGCGTGCCTTAGGGTTTTATTTCAATACACTTTAACTTGTCATATCATCATACTTGCTTGAGCATTGCACAAATTCCATGTGTTGATTTTTTCTTTCCTTTCCGATGTTTCTTCTTCTTCTTGTTAGACCTCGGAGTTGATGTGAGCACGGTATCGAGATCAATATCGAATACCGATATCAATACCATCGAAGGATATCGACAAATGATGCCAAGAAGATGAATCTAAAGTTCTATATCTGAGTATCGACAGGCAAAGTCAAGCAAATCCCCACACATGATATAATCCCATGATTTCAAAGTATTTCATTCTTGTCATGTGCATATGATTCCAAAGTCTTTTATCGATAGTTAGTTTAATCCTATCTAATGCATGTTCCTTTGTATCCTAGATTTCCCTGATCCACTGCTCCTAGCATAACTAGGGTTTGGCTTATGAGCTTTGCTAGGGCTCTTTATATCTGTTGTGCTTAGCCAAGCTTAGTTGTTACCGCTGGTCCATCCAGTTGATGACTCATAGATATGAATGAACCTATTTGGACAGGATGACGTGGCATGATCAGAGATGAAAGTTAAACATGCTAAGGCTTGTATGGGAGGCCACGTCGGGTTGTGGTTTTTCTAGTCCATACTTTCCACCACTAGGATCCGAGTTCTTGATCTTGAACCAAGACAAGCATATAGCCACACAGGGGCTTGGAAACCCCCTCAGCAAACTAACTTGCCTAGTAGATTCCATGAGTGACATAGTTCGGGTGTTCCATTCGACATATGCATTCTGGTCGTTCTTGAAGGAGGTGAAGGAGGTGCATTCATACAGGTAGGTAACATGGCAGGGAATGGGAGAGGCACGTCCTCCGTAATCTCAAACCCTGTTCACATATCTAGGGAATGGCTTCGGGATTTGACCCGTTACGGTGGCATCTCCTTAGGACGTGACTCATGGTCTCGGTGAACGCAAGGTAAAGGTCATGGTCAACCACCCTCTACCGGCCTTCCAAGGAAGAGGGCTAATAATATTTGGCATTAAGAGTAAGTTGGTATGTGTGGGTAAAGTTGTGCACCCCTGCAGGGTATTAATCTTTTCGAAAAGCAATGTCCACGGTTATGGACGACTTTGTAACCGATTCAAAGATCATAGAGAAGAATAACCTAATCATAAAACTTGACAAGAGAAGTGAGGTGTGCTCAATGATGCTTCCTCATGGATGGAGGGGGTGATCCTAGTTGGTAGGTTCAGCTGATAAAGATTTGGTGGATGTCAAAAGATGATCAAAGCTAGATATATCATTTTCTTATCCCCTTTTAAAAGATTCTATTAGTCGACCTTCTTCTCCCTATTTTACAAAGAAAGTTAGCTTTATGCAAAGTAACCCCACCAGCCATAAGTTTTGTGGAGTACAGCCTATACTCAGCCTTGCTTTGTTGATACTTTTGCCGCAGGTAAGTGTTACCATAGAAGATGTGTTCGTTATGACATCGACATCGACTAGTAGCTTGGGGTTCCCAGTTGGCACCCTGGAATATGGATTGGGACGTCACCGTTATGCTTCAGGCCTCTTATGCCATTCGTTAAGTTTGTTATACTTAATAGCATAATGTTCCTTCCGTTGTTTGATGTTTGTGGTCAATGACCTCTTCTTGTAATATTTTGGTTCTTTACTCAGTTATGAGCTCGCTGTAATAACTTTTGTGTCATAGGGTCATTGTAATGTTACTGATTCTTTTTTGTATGCTTCCGAGATTTAGGTTAGGCTTATATCAAACAGAGTTCTAGGATTTGTCTAGCCCTAATCCCGGGGGTGTCACAGGTTTTGGTATCAGAGCAGTACCGATTGTAGGAAAACCTTTCTATTGCTCGATGTTGAGTCTAGTGCTTGTGAAAACTATTTCAAAGATGAAAAGTATTTGCGAAAACTCTAGTATGCTTCGTTTTCTTCTTATCTAGTTTTGTTCTAACTCTATGTCATCTTATCTTATGTTGACTTTGAAAAGTTTTGCTACCTCATATTGCTTTTCAAAGCTTATGTGCCCTTTACGCATGTCATTTCTTAATCAGTAGACCTAGTGTTGAGTTCTCTAGAGTGAGTTGAGTGTGTGTTCCTATTTCCCTTTTCTCTTAATCAGATGAGATATTTGTTTCCATCACGATCTCTTTATCTTATGGGTCCACAACATCATGTTGATGGTTCTATAGTGATCTGTTCTAGGTCTCGAGGTTTCCTTTTGCCTCGTGAGCCTCCTTATAGTTTTTTTGGGTACTTCAAAAGTTGTATCTTCTTTTGGAAGCTACCTTGTGATTAGTATCTTGTAGTACCCTCTGTTCTACTAATATAGTAGTTACCCATTTCTTTGGGTTTTAATCCACGGACTTGGACCAAAGATCCCAGATTGTACATGATTCTGTTGTTGTGAATCTTGTACATGAAGCTAATCTTTAACCCAAGATCCATTCCCTTGACCCATGTTGTTAATGTTCACACATTACCTCTGGTTGTCTAGTACTACAATTCTATCCTTCAAGCTTGTGGATATTGTCATGATTGAGTTGTGACAATTAAGGACTTCCCCTACCACTAGCTATGGCAGATGTTCTTTAGTGGAACCATATAGATCACGATAAGAGTACTCCTCGTGAGTATCACCTCAATGTTCGTGACTTTGCCACACCCTCCCTTCTATGCAAAGGTTTTATGAAGATTGATAGTCTATGCATCCACATCTCGGGATTCTATCCTGAGCATGTTCCTTTTCCCCTTGTTGTTTCTGACCTTTGTCTACCAATTCGTAGCCAAGTAGTAAATGTGCATCGGTGTCCCTGATGTAAGATACTCTTGTGGTCCAGGTAGCATCCCAATTGTCTAACAATTGCAATGCTACTTGCCTAGTCTATATATTCCTACTTCCTACATATGATTATTGCATCATCATAATATCATGCTCATGTCACCATGCCGCATTGCATTTGAGCATGATATATAACCCCTTTTAAGTTGGTTCTTCTCTCATATGCATTTGCATTCTTATTAATTGTATTTGCCTCTTGATATATTGTAGTTGGCTCTTGATATGATGTTTAATTCCCAAGATGAGTTGGGGGCATATCTATTTGATTCCATTCACTCACTAACATGCTACCATTCTATCTTGTCCTTATGATCATGTTCAATCTACCACATATGACACATGGGTTCCTTTTATTTTGCCTTATGGATTTAAAACATGCCCATATGTCATTGTGTGGATCTAACTCTATTGAATTGACCATCTATATCGTTGCTTTGCATCTATTCTACATATATATTCTTGTGCTTCATCTCCCTCCTATTTTTCACTCTTTTTGGTCTTCTATCAACCTTGGAATCCTCTTTTGTCTTCCTCTATATTAAATCCCTCTATTTGAATTCTTGAAGGGAATATATCTTCTACTAAGCTCCCTCTTATTCAATCTCTCCTTAGCTATTATATTCCTTCAAAAGCCTACTCTAGATTGCCACATGTGTTCATGGTAGCATGTTACCATCCTTATGCTCACCTTTTGATCTCATATACTAGCCTATGCCACCTTTTCCATGCCTTTATTTTTCATTTCCACATAACCCTTGCCACATATTTCCTTCTCCTCTACATAAAATCATGTCATAGCCTTTTCTCCCTACACATGAAATATAAACCGCCTCATTTTAATCCTTTTTGCTAAATTTAACCATCTACCCCAAACCTAAACCCCAACCGTTGCTTCCTAGACCAAAACCCAGGCCCATCTTCCCCCTAACCTAGTGCAGCATCGTCGGCCTCCTTTGAACCTAGCACAGCAGCAACAGATACCACGCACTCACGTGATGTGCACCTCTCCCTCGTTGCCCATACCCACACCACCCCGCGTGACCCTCTCCCCCTTCGTTCTTTTTGGTCCACCAAGGAGATGGCCAACACCCCACGACAACCTCCTCTCCTGGTCCCCCTTACCTCTCTCTTTAGGAAAGAAACATAGAGAGAGAGGAGAGAAGCATCAACATGTTGAAGCCCCTCCCTCTCTAGCTTTTGCAACCTATGTGCTCCACCCTTCTCGCTTGATCTTATCTACTACCCCAGCACCACCACCCACCATCCCTCTACTCCAGATTGAGACCCAGCAGCCCAGTTCGCCTCCTCCTTCCCCTTTCTCCATGCCATGGCCATGGCCCTTCAAAAACCTAGCTCCTTATAACCATGGCTACTGTTGATCTGGGGAGATCTGAGTCTATCCAAGCACACTGGTGCGTCCCTCTGCTTCATATCCTTCCACATGTACACGGAACCTCGCCGGAGCATCGTCGGAGCAGCACCAGTGCCGCCACGAAGCTCAAGCTAAAGCTCATCGTCTCTGGACCACGCGTCAGATAGAGACGCCTTGAGCCTTCCACCTTCACCCAAAACCCTAGGGTGAGCTCCACCACAGCCCAGACATGCATTCCTTCTCCCTAGCGCTATGCCTCGTTGTTTACCTCGCCGCCGCGTGTAGTCACCACCGCAGACGACATCGGTTGCCTATGTTGCGAGCTTTGTTCCCCTGGATTGTGAACTCACCACAGTATGTATCTGCCTCATATGTTTATTCCAACCTGTAGAGCTAAGTCCCCTCTTCAAAATGAGCCGCCGCACATCCTTTTCCGTCCCCGGACGCAGCCGAAGTCGTGCTCACAATCCTGCACTATCGCATTCAGTCCGCAGCAGCGACAGATAGTAACAACCCAGCAACACGTATTCCCCCAGGCTCCATATTCGTTGATTTTTCCTAGCGTTTACGTTCCTAAATTTTGAAAACTTCCTAAACCAAATTTGAAGCCCTATCTTCCAGCTTTCTAACACAATAAACGATGCTCGATTTGGTGTTGAACAGACAAAGAAATCATCTGCTGAAGTCGGGACAAAATAATCTGTTTTCTGAATTTTTGGTCCGAAACATGAACCCTCACTGTTCGTCACATGTTTCCGACGCGTACATTGCTCTTTTGGAAAAACTTTCTTCTACAAAGTTGTAGATCTGTTCGAGATCTCCAACTTTTGTATTTGCGGCATATCCAAATTCTACACCATTGCTGCACCAACTTTGTTCGAACTCGGGCCGATTCAACTCATATTTCAGATCTGAGATTCAGTTTCGTCAGTCAACATCCAGAACCTTTTGTAAAAACACCCTTACAATTTTTGAAACCTCAGCCCGTAGTCCTCCACCCTGCCACTTATCACACCCATAGGATCCTGCCTCGTCAGCGCCAGTCAATGTCGTGGGCCTGCATGTCCATGATTGTGGGTAGAAAACCTTAGTGTACAAAAATTCCAGGAACCTTTTTCCATTTAATAAAATTCTCAGAAAATTTATATACTCAATTAAATCATATCTTTTTTATATATTTGGAATTTGATAAAATTTCCAAAATGAAATGTGATTCAAATTTAAATATGAATTCAAATGCAAATTCAAATTTTACCAGAGTCAACCCTAACTAGTCAAACTTGTGACATTTGACCTCTTTTGAATTAATTGCATTTAATAATTGTTTTAAATTGATAAATTCAAATTTTACATATGATATATGTTTTCTGATCAGAAAAATACCAGGAATTCAAATATGCCATCCAAAATAATTTTGAGCAATTTAAAATTTCGAAATTATTTAAATGTCAATAAATGTATTTTCTAAATAAATGTATAAATTTAATTCCATATTTCCAAATTCAACAAATAATATATCTAAATTGATCAGCACGACGAGCCCGTTCTGATTAAACATTCTAGGATATCAATTGAAGCATGCATCATATAAATACTTAAAAATCTTGACCAAATAAATAATAAAATGCTTATTTCTTATTCCTACACCTCACTCATACCATGCTATGTTATACCATGTAAATTGTGCATAATCCCATCAAGGCATACTTTGTTTGCTTGTTGCATGTGATTTATATGATTATGCAATGTATTTATTTCAGCCCTTGTGTGTTTGGTTTTTATCCAGATAGACACTGAGCACGGAGAATACCAGGAGCCTCAAGAGTATTACCCGGATCCTTGTTATTCTGCAACTAAACTGCCAGGCAGGAAATTCCCCATGCTTGCACACATATAGTACCTATGCTTCTATTTTATTCTTCCATCATTGAGTCGTGATTGCATTAAATTGAATCCTAAGTATTGCATAGCCTTTACTTTTAAACCCCACCGAAACTTGTACCTCAATCCCATGAGACATTACTACAGGCGTTGTTTGAGCCATGCGAGTCGTAGAATTGCATGTGTAGGGTTTATGCGAGTCTTTGGATAATGAGGTACCTAATCAACTTAATATGAGTAGTAATGGGTAACTAATGAAAGAGGCACCGGTGGGCATTATCTGCTATTTGGTTCAGGGTAGGACCCCGAGTTCTTGATTCCTGTTCCTTGACTATTCGCACGATCCATATACGGGAGACTCTATAGATCCCCCTTCGCCTGAGCTTGATTCACACTTTATTTCTTGGGGCCACAAACTAGTTTGGGGCTTTATTACTATCCTATACTTATGCCTTGCTTTACTGCTTTATTTACGATTGTACATGGAGCACCGGTACTGTTTAGGACTTGTGACACGTTTTCGCGGTATCGACAAGCCCAGTCACACTTTCGGGTTCCCAGTCGTTTACCACCGTCGAAACAAACCCTAGGTCCATCTCGGAGCCGGCCAACTTTGTTGCGGGAAGCTTTGTGGGGTGGCCAACTTCGATGCCTAGCATGTCTCTGTAGAACATTGTAGATATTATCTTTTGTTGCAATTGCGTCACCCCTAGGTTGTTCCCTTTAGATGCATTAAGACTTGCTGAGTACCCCTAGGGTCTCACATGATAAATATTTGGTTCAGATGGAGAGGTATACTCTCAGGAAGGTTACTGTGTTGAGGAGACGGATGATGGTGGCAACGACTATCCGGTGTAGAGATTCCGGGGATGGAGATCCATGAGATCTGTGGGCAGGATGTGCTTATTTTCAAGACATCTTATGCCAATTTGCTTCTTATCCATACTTAGATCATGTTTTCTGCTTCCAATTTATACTCTGTTGCTTGATGTATGAGGAAGTATCCTAAACTATTACATCTATCTAGGATATTTGGTTATGGCCGTATGGCATGGAATATTTCTGTTTCTATTGTTTCTAGATGGTGTGATTCTGATATCTATTGTAAGTCACAGACATACATACTCATTTGTGTATGTCGTGGTCGCGTTACCTGTTGACTACACCGCTTGCTCTTGTCCCGATGTTCTTGAAAGTGGATAGGGTGGTTGACCGGTACCGTTCCTTGCTCCACTTTGACGGGGCTACATGTGGGTGGCCTTGGGCCTCCATGGTAGAATCCCTTATCCACTTTTGGGTTCATCCAGGCTCGTGCTTAGAGCGTAGGTTCCGAGGTATTACAATTGGTATCAGAGCCATTTCGCCCTTCAGGGTCATAGCCAAGATGGTCGTTGTCAGCCTAGAAAATATTTTGGTAGCTATGTATACTAGGGAAAAACTAAACGAGAGAGTAGGAATGCTTCCATATTTCTTCTTACCCACCCACCCACCCTTTTCTGATAAGGAAGTGTGACGTTTATCAATCCTCTTCTAAAAATTCAAACTAGGATTCACGTTTTTGGGGTTTCCGTAGTACCATAGGATGTGTGTGTATTTCTTTGTCTATCTGTTGCATCATACCTTGTTGTTGCAATCTTCCTTTGGTTATCAACTATTGGTACATTCCATAGCGACAGGCTTGTGTGTAAACTAATCTATCTGACTCTTTGTTAACCGACGCAATCTTGTTAAGGGTGTTCTTCCTTCCTACATGCTTTCACAGAATGTGGAATTGCTAATCTCTATTTGTTAAGTTGTTTTCGCATCTATTAGTATTTTAATGCCGAAAAATGCGGAATTTTTTCTTTGATACATCTGTGTGTCCACACTCCTTTTCAGTTGTGTGCGATACACGATTCAGCTTTTTTATTGGCATATCCATGTTAACTCGATCTTTTGCTACCGGCGCTTCAATCTAAAGTTTTTTACTTCATCTTTAATTCTTTGGGATGAATGCATAACTTGCGTTGATCCAATGCTTGCGATTGTAACTTGGTTCTCAGTATAGCTATATGACGCTTACGATGAGTGGAGTATGGTTAATTCTATCAATCTAATTCTCTAAAGGATTGTGGTTAGCTCTTGTAAATTGAGTTGTACCGTGATCTTATCCGTATCATATCCAAGTGCCTTTGGCAATCCGGAGGTTTCATAAGGTAATATGGTAATTATCATCCGTTTATCATGCTCCACATCTTTTTGAAATCCATATCTGCAAGGTTCTCTTTGATACGAGAGAATCTCATCCATTAATCTCTGATAGCTTTGCTTAAAGGTATGAGTTAGCATTGATTCTTTGTCTAAGATCTCCTTATTTTTCAACCGGTGATTCGACCAACTATGTGAACAAATCAACATCTCCTCTATCTTCCGAAGGGCCAGATAATCTATTCTTCCAATGCATCTCTTTCAACATGAACCCTTGCTCTTAATGTTGATCTTTCAAAGAGCATTGAGCTTAGGAAGTGTTTTGAGCATTATTTGTTTCTCTCGCCTATTAAACTTGGTATTCTTGGAATATCTCTATAATTCATGGTGATATATGCATGCCTGTTCTATATCAATGGAAGAACAAGGAAGATCATCTTTGTCTCTTTCTCTCAAGCTTCGTGAACATCGCCTATGTGCAAGGTTCACAAAGTGTGAATTCTAGCTTCTGAAGTCACCTATCTCGGCCACGTCCTTTTGCTAAAGACATTACTACAATTCTGGAATCATCGCGTCAATTGTTAATTCCATCCTCTACCTTCAACCAAATCCGGAGCTTTTCCTTGTTTGGCAAGTTATCATTGTCGTTCCACTGAAGTTTCCTCAAGACTACTATATCTCTCTCGGATCTTCTTGAGAATGATGAGAAATTCTTTTGGTATTCCGCTTCTCAAGAAACCTTTTAAAACTCTCTCGCTTTATATTCTATCCTCAATCCACCGAATGCGACAAAGATTTTCCAGATCCTTCACAATTCTTCTATTCAAGTTTTGGGGCGCTATGCATAATATGTCTGTTGAATCTTTTATGTGTCTCCGTGATGTTCCTTCATATCTTTTCTGATGGCTTGGAACTTCCAACACCATGACAACATCATCATCTTTATCTACTTTGGATCCGATGAAGTGTTTTGCATCACCTCCTTGTTTTCTTACGAAGCTTCATGTGTTCTTATCAAGATCTCTAGTCTGAAATTCGAGAGCTGGGTTGCATGATTTTCCTATTCATGTACGGAGTAATGCTTTGAGTGCGGGATGGATTCATGACCATACCACTACTCTTATCATTCGCTCTTGTACATTGAATTGGTGGAGTAATGCGATTGCACTCATTCCATGGAAGTTAGATGTGGCCTTTATTCCTCGAGACTTTTACTTCCGTCCTTGTTTTTCTGGAGTGATCTCTCAAGAACATAATCAATAATCTCTTGTTGGTGATCTCGTCTATTTCAATATGTAGCAAAATCTTCAGTGATCTAGTGGAAATAAATGCAAAATCTTCTCCATCCTTTTCATTCTACCGGTGCTCGACAATGTCAAACAAGATGGATGGAAGATATATCTGACTTTAGTTGTCAAATCATTTTTCTCTTGGTAAAGCCAATTATGGTTGATGCCATGACTCGCAAAATCTATTGCAATAACCTCTAGATTAAGGAAAGCAATGGGCATACCTACAACAACTCTAGATATTCAACATTCTTTTTCTTCTTAGAATTCCACCATAAACTTATGTTATCTCCTTCTCTTGAAGATAAATTCGCGCACCTCAATTGCGTGATCCTTTGGTTCTTACCAGCACAAGAAGAAGATAATTTGAGAAGTCCTCTATTCTAATCTTTTCCATTGATATCAAGAATTCTATTGCTTGAAGGCAATATTGTTTCTCCAAACTTCATTCTTAAATCTAAGGGAAGAAACAATGATATTTTCAAACTTCTCCAAAGTCATTCTTCTCTTTCGGTGAACGAAGAATCATCTTCGCGCGCATCTGTTGATCTTTAGTCCTAACGATGTGTCTTTCTTTTCTCGACTTGATACAACGTCTTTCATAATTCTTTCAAGAAGTGTTTCTATTCTTTTACTGTGTTTTTCGGGAGCACCGGAGCTATGTTCATCCTATCTTTCTCGTCTCACAACAATCCTCTAGGCTATTCATGTCCTTTGTTTCTAAGTAGCAAAACACAAGACTCGCAACAAGTCTAGCAAGTTTTTCAAGGTGTAATGGTTGCACCATTATGTTGTTCATCAACTTGGAAACGTGAGGATCACCTTCATTCCAAACACCCACTTATCCTTGTGCCTAGGAATCTCGAGGTGATATTCTTCTTTGGTGGGGGAGAGTTGTAGCATCCCAATTGTCTAACAATTGCAATGCTACTTGCCTAGTCTATATATTGCAACTTCCTACATATCATTATTGCATCATCATTATATCATGCTCATGTCACCATGCCACATTGCATTTGATCATCATATAAAACCTATTTTAAGTTGGTTCTTCTCTCATATGCATTTGCATTCTTATTAATTGTATTTGCCTCTTGATATATTTTAGTTGGCTCTTGATATGATATTTAATGCCCAAGTTGAGTTGGGGGCATATCTATTTGATTCCATTCTCTCACTAACATGCTACCATTCTATATTGTCCTTATGATCATGTTCAATTCTACCACATATGACACATGGTGATAAGGATTAAGCCGATGATCCTTGAGTTTTGTCCTGATCTTTCACATCGAGTAACCCGGATTATAATTCTTCCAATAACGCCGATGAACATCACCTGAAGAAGAGGAATCAATCCAGCAAGTAAAGTGATGAAGATCACCACGCCTCAAACCTGAGCACGACAATCCTTGATGAACATAAGAACCTCCGTAGCAATAATCTGATAAACGGTATCGCCGTCCCCGGAGGGATGATACACAGTGGAGCACAACACAATATAGTTTTTAGACTAAACAGTTGAACTCCCTTAAACCCTAGGCGGCTGGCTTCTTTATATAGGAGGCCTGCAACTAGTCGGTTGGATAGACCCAAACCAAGCACACAAACGGACTCGAACTCAATAACATAGCAACGATATTTGAACAACCTTAGACTTATCATTACATATCATAGGTCGTCCTGGCATGCCAATCATCAATGGGATGCCCGCATCACCTAGTTTGGTGGAGTCCTAAAATTAGGCTTCACCTCCTCCTTTGTGCCCATATCACATGGGTTCCTTTTATTTTGCCTTATGGATTTAAAACATGCCCATATGTCACTGTGTGGATCTAACTCTATTCAATTGACCATCTATATCATTGCTTTCCATCTATTCTACATATATATTCTTGTTCTTGATTTTCCTCCTATTTTTCACTCTTGTTGGTCTTCTATCAACCTTGGAATCCTCTTTTTTCTTCCTCTATATTAAATCCCTCTATTTGAATTCTTGAAGGGAATCTATCTTCTACTAAGCTCCCTCTTATTCAATCTCTCCTTAGCTATTCTATTCCTTCAAAACCCTACTCTAAATTGCCACATGTTTTCATGGTAGCATGCTACCATCCTTATGCTCACCTTTTGATCTCATATACTAGCCTATGCCACCTTTTCCATGCCTTTATTTTTCTTTTCCACATAACCCTTGCCACATATTTCCTTCTCCTCTACATAAAATCATGTCATAGCCTTTTATCCTTACACCTCAAATATAAACCACCTAATTTTAATCCTTTTTGCTAAACCTAACAATCCACCCAAACCTAAACGCCAACCGTTGCTTGCTAGACCAAAACCTAGGCCCATCTTTTGTGGCATCCCGCTAAAACCACTACTAGAAAATCGCTATGTTTTGTGCATTGCATCATCATGACAACATGCTCATATCATCATGCCACATTGCATTTGAGCATCGTCATGACATCATGCATTTGTTTGCCGAAAACTATTTCTCTTAAAGCCTATCTTTGTTTTCTAAATACCCCGTCTTTATTTCAAACCAAACCCGAGGCCTCTTCCTGATATTTTCTTTTGTCTACAAAATATTTACAAAAGTCTATTTTGGATAAAATAAAATAAATAAAACTATTTTCTTTCCGAACCGGGGAGGCAGCCCAGCCGTTAGGCCAGGCCACCTACTACCCGGCCCGTATAAAAACCTAATCTAACGTAACCTAACCCCACATACCCCTAACTCTACCCCAAACCCACACTCTGCCGCCACACTCAGTCACACACACACTCGCGCACACCTCCCTCCACGCAGTGCTGTTCCCAGACCCGCACCCTGTCCGCCTGCAGCCCTGGCCCCACCCCACCTGCTCCTAGTGGTCCACCCTGGTCCCGCACCAACTCCAGGCCCGACCCGGCCCAACCGGCCACCCCCAACAGCAAAGCCCACCCTAAACCAGCCAAACCCTAGCCTAATCCTATCCCCACCACCCTGCCGCATACACTAACCACCCTAGACACCTACCCCTCCTTTTCCCTCCCAGCTGCCGCCACCTGGGCGCGCCTCCCACCACCATCTCCCGCCCAGCGACACGCTCCCGCCTGGCCACACCCCGCCACATACCGCCAACCCGCGTCGCACCCTTCCAACGATGCAGCACGAACCCGCGCGAGTCCACCCCACCATCGATCGATCCCCTAGGCCACCAACTCCTCCCGTGCCCCGCGCCACCTAGCCCCACCACCCACCACGCGTGACCGTCCCCAACCTCCTTCCTCATGAGCCCCACCTACCCCTGCCCCGGATGCGATCCCCACCCCGCTCCTTCCTTACCGACGGGAGCCGCCCTCCTCTCAAGCTGCCGCTCCCTTCTCCTGCCACCTCCCTGCCCGGCCCCGACGCAGAGCCACCCTGCGACCCCCGGCTACCCCGAGCCGTGCAGCCCCGCCGCCGTGGACAGGCCCTAGATCCCCCGTCTCCGCGCCCCCTCTCAGCCGCCGCCAGGCACCATGGCCGCCGCCTACGCTTCCCCCCTTCCCCTCCTCCGGTCGCCGCCTCTGCCTCCTCCCAGCTTCAGCCTCCATCGTGACGACCCCGAGCCATCCTGCCGCCTCGGCCCCAGCCGCCCGCCAGCCCGCCTCTACAGGTCGTCGACGGCGGCCTCCCCTCCTCCTGTGCGAGCGCGCATGACAGAGCCGGCCGCCTCTCTGGCTCCGCACGTGAGCCACATCCGCCATGCGAGTACGCCGACCTTCTCTGCAACTCCGGCCAGACGCCGCCACCACCTGGACCTCAAGCTCGCAGCCACCGCGTGGTTACCTGCACCGGCCTCTCCTTCCTTCCTCTGCCCTAGCACCGCCCCGCTCGGGCTCGAAGCTCGTCCCCGCACCGTTCCTTCCTCACGAGCTCCTCGGTCGCCATCCGCGCCTCCTCCTGCTGCATGTGTGTGCACGACTCGCCGCGCGTGCACCCACGTTCGGCCGATCGTTGTGCCTGCTATCTACCTAGAGTGTGTGTCTGTGAGCATTTCTTTGTTTGAGTGAGCTCCGTAGCCACTCAAAGAACATCCCTTCCTTGCACATTGATGTTCATGTTGTTCTGTTCTCCTTGAGCTTCTCTCGTGACTCGTGTTGTTGTCCCGACAAGATCTTCCGAAGCAATACACACCAAGTATGTGTCAAGAACTTCGGTGCCGAAGCTCAAGTGTGCAATCGACATAGAAGGTTGGAACACCGAGATCTTCGACATGGAACTGACGGCCGTGGAATCCGAACACCGTCTTCATTGACGCCAAGATCTACATCACGGATCCACTGACAAGACCTTCTGAAGACCGCACCCTGGCGTGCCAAGTTCTCCGACCTCGAGGACCGATCCACTGGTACTACAAGACCTCCTTCCCGCACCGATGCCCGAGGACCGGACGCCAAGTTCGTCGAGAACCCGGATGGCAAGATCTCCATCCCGGAACGGCAAGATCGACTGCACAGAGCACCAAGATCTTCCAGCGCCGAGACCGACCCGATACGCGGACCCGACAAGATCTTCGTGACGACAAGATCGACACCGACCAGGGCGGATCCGATGCGTCACCGACGCCAAACCAAGTCCTTCTTCCCAGAACGCCAAGCTCTCCTTCCGATGTCCGAGACCAGTCCCGTCGAACCCTGAGACCGAACCCCGGACCCTCAGAACCCAAGATCTCCCGAACCCAGATGTGTGCCCCTAAGCCTCTATTTTTATAATATAACACTACCACTTGTTGCATATTAAATGTTTCATACTCGCATGCATATTGTGTGGTTTGGAGGCATTCTATCGATTCATCTAATAATTAAATATGGAGTCCATCTATGGGATATCTTCGTCTCCTTCTGGACTCCATTTAAATTTGTGTAGCGAACCGATGCCATGTTTTGACTTGTTAAAACAACATTTAAATTGCGGGTACCTAAATAACTTGAACCATATAATTATTTGTCGGGACCCCGGTTCCACTTAATAATGCCTAATTGCACCGCATCTGTGCCATGCCATGCATCATATCATAAGCATGCCGGATCTTCTACCGTACTATTAAATATTGCATCTGGTGTTTCTTCTAGTGTTTGCTTCTTCGCGGATTAGGCCGATGAGTTTATGCGAGTATCGATAAGTTCTCCGGTTATGATCCTTCGGTAGTGTTTCCCAGGCGAGCATCTCTTCCCCTTCTACCTATTTTGCATTTATAGTCTTTATTTCCTCCTGTTGATCTATTGCTATCCGTGTCGCGATGCTTTAGTTTCTGAACACCAGTTATATCCCGTGCAGCCTCTATATTGCCTTGGACACCTCCTATCACCCGTGTTTGGTAGATAGCTGGCCTTGCGAGTGGTAGCTGCTTGCTCAGGTGCGATCTTGTGTTGTCAAGTACCACAGTTGTTGAAATGCTGGCAGATGCTTATTGGTGGAGATGCTTACTGGTGGAGATGATCATGACTTTAAATACAACTATTAAAATGCTAGATATAACTAATGTAGAGGCATCGGTGGGCAATAGATGTTATTTGGTTCTTCCACGCTCACTTGTGTCCCGTAGGACCCCGAGTACTTGATACCTGTTCCTTGATTTTTCGCACTATCCACATCCGGGAGGCCTTATGGACCCCCCTGAGCCAGAGCTTGATTCATTTCTATTTCTTGGGGCCACAAAGTAGTTTAGGGCTTTATTACTATCTTGTACGTATGCCATGCTTTACTACTTTATTTAAGATTGTGCATGGACCACCTGTACTGTTTTGGATCGTGGAATGTTTTCGCGGTATCGACAAGCCCAGTCACACTTTCGGGTTCCCAGTCGTTTATAGCCATTGTCACAAACCCTGGGTCCGTTCCGGAGCCGGCCAACTTTGTTGCGGGTAGCTTAGTGGGGTGGCCCCCTGAAATATTTATGAATCATGTGATCGCTTGTTCGTGAATGCCTCGTTGGGTTTTGAGTTGGTTTTTCCGAGGTTGATCGAGTGTGTGTTGCTATTTGTGCACCCCTGCAGGGTAAAACTTTCAGAAAGCCGTGTCCGCGGTTATGGATGACTTGGAGCACAGTATCTCGATCATAGACAAGCATAACTAAAGTAGTGCTATAAATTTGACTTAATGTGTGACTAGTAAACAAATGCAACTATAACATAATGGATATTAAAAAGTCCAACAACTGGTGGATCTGGGTTGTTTGTTATATATGCCTAGTAAGTATTGCAACTCCAATGGAATGTGATAAAAGTGCCAACAGCTGCTGGGTTTTGGGGATTCCTCTGGACAATTTTATCTGACTAGTAAATGTTCCAACTACAACGGAATGGTTATTAAAACTACCCACTACTTATGCTTCAGGATGACTCATGCTATCTATATCTGATTAGTAATTGCTGCAACTATAATAGAATTAGTAAAATTGCCAACTATGTGAGTTCCTTCGTCCGACTTCCTCGTTTGGTCTCGAGCGGGAAATACCAGGATGGGTTTGTTTGGTGTTAGCTTCAGGTTGAATCCGAATAGGTCCTTCTTATCCCTCTCTGATAACTGCCAGTTGTATCGAGTCTCTATAGGTTGTTTAGTGCTGCTGCGCTGCCGCTTCAGCCACCATACCTATGTAGGCGAGAGCCGCCGAATTCTAGCCTCGCCATGTACTGGCCTTAGTACTGACGCTCCTCTTTTTCCTTTGCCCTTTGTCGGCACCCCTTTTTTTAGAAGGTTTGAGATCGATGTCGTTAGCAGGGTTACCCTTCCGGCTTGGCCTGGGCAGGGTTATGGACGCCATTGGTTATTCTTCAGGGCTCTTAGCCCCATTTGCATCTTGTCCGTAGTCGGACGCTCTATCGTTTTCAAGGTGATTTGGATCTTTGTATATTATATCTGTATTCTTGACTCATGGAGTCATTGTTGTATATATATCTTCTGTGGGTTCCATCGTGGACTAATGTGTAATGGTATTACTTCATTTTCCACCCGCACGCAAGTGCGTGGTGGGCGTCCTTGAATCGTTTCTATGTGAGTTTGGCGGGAAGCGCTAAAACTTGCATAGGGCCGATTCGAGGGTGTTACATCTTCCCCTAACCTGGTGCAGTGCCGTCGTCCTCCTCGGAACCTAGCACGGTTGCAGCAGATACCACGCACGAACGTGCTATGCACCTCTCCCTCGCTGCCCATGCCCGCACCCCGCTTGACCCTCTCCCCCTTCGTTCTTCTTGGTCCACCAAGGAGATGGCCAGCACCCCACAACAACCTCCTCTCGTAGTCCCCTTCCCTCTCTCTTTAGGCAAGAAACATAGAGAGAGCAGAGAGAAGAATCAACACGCCGAAGCCCCTCCCTCTCTAGCTTTTGCAACCCATGTGCTCCACCCTTCTCCCTTGATATTATCTGCTACCCCAGCACCACCACCCACCATCCCTCTGCTCCAGATCGAGCCCCAACAACCAAGTTTGCCTCCTCCTTCCCCTTCCTCCATGTCATGGCCATGGCCCTTCAAAACGCTAGCTCGGTCTAACCATGGCTACCTTCGATCTGGGGAGCTCCAAGTCTATCCAAGCACACTGGCATGTCCCTCTGCTTCATCTCCTTCCACCTGTAGATGAAACCTCGTCGGAGCAGCACCAGTGCGGCCATGAACCCGAGCATGCTCAATCTTGTCGTTTGTGGACCACATGCCAAATCGAGACACCTCGAGCCTTCCACCTTCACCTGCAACCCCAGGGTGATCTCCTACATAGCCTAGACATGCCTTCCTTCTCCCTAGCGTCATGCCTCGTCGTCGACCTCGCCACCGCGTGTAGTCACCACCGCAGACGACATTGGTTGCCTGTGTTGCGAGCTCTGTTCCCTTGGATTGTAAACTCACCATAGTACGTATCCGGTCATATGTTTATTCCAACCTATAGAGCTAAGTCCCCTCTTCAAAACGAGCCGTCGCACATCCTTTTCCATTCATGGATACGGCTAGAGTCATGCTCGCAATCCGGTGCCATCACGTTCAGTCCGCAGCAGTGTCAGACAGTAATAGCCTAGCAACACTGTTGAGGGTCAACCTCGTGGGTGCCCGATCTTTCACGAATCACGTTCAAATCGAGGGTGGAGTGCGGGGAAAGGGAGAGGAGGGATGAACACAATGAACTCACGCACGAAGAACACGATGAACACGCTCACGCAAAACCACGATACACACCAATAGCTCACGCTGGCGGTGACCAGTCCGACACAATTCCGAGGATCAGTATCAGGCAGAGGAATCTCTCTCGAGCCGGCATGGCGAGTAGGGAGACTCGGTGAGATCTTGACGTCTAGGTAAGGGGACCCCGATGCCTAGGCCTTGTACAACGAGGGAGGTTCGATGCAAACTCCAACGAGGTTTGTGATATTTGGGTGCTCCTCAATCAAGGAGCAAGAGGCAAGAATTAGATAGATCCACAAGGGTGTCCACTAATTCCAAATAGCATGCCTAGGGTTTACAATAGATGTGGGGAACTATATATAGGCCATCCACTAAGTAGTACTTTAGGGATAAAAGGTAAGTTCTGGACAAACTATGGGTATATGAGCCGAAGGCCCAAAGGCTTTTACATGCCTGGCGATGCTCGGAATGGAGACTCCGGTGTGGTAGACCGGAGACTCCGGTCTAGGCCGAATATTCCGGCTGGTCTCCGGTCCATCTCCGGAGTGGTCATTTGAGTGTCCTCAAGATCGATTTGGGGGTCGGTCCGGAAATGGACCGGAGACTCCATTTTCTCGGTCTGGAGACTCCGGTCTGCCAGGCCGGGGAATCCAGTCTGAGCAGCTCTAGCAGCTTCTTCTTCTTGACCTGCTCCTTGCACTTCATCCCTAGGAGCTTGGTGATACGTCGGGGCTTCATAGCTAAGAATGCATAGTGTATTTGCATGAAGTATCAAGCCATCCAAGGATGTGTTAAAGTCACATGATGAGAGGAGCGAATTCACCTTATCTTGTAGGAGTTTGGCTCGGGCACGATTCATGGGTCCACTTGGGGGACTTGGTGGTGTAGATATAGGAGCATCCGTAGGACGTGCTGCATAAGCTCCCCCCTTGGGAAATAGTCGTCCTCGACTCTGCATTGTTATCGTCTTGAACATCTCCATGGTAGGGTGAGAGGTCCTTGACATTGAATGTACTGCTTACAAGGTACTTGGAGGTTGGAATGTCGATGATGTAGGCGTTGTTGTTGATTCTCTTGAGGAACTTGAAGGGTCCATCTCCTCTTGGTTTGAGCTTGGAATCTCGTTCCTTGGGGAAGCGGTCCTTGCTCAAGTGTATCCACACAAGGTCACCTTCTTCAAAGATCATCTCCTTCTTGTCCTTGTTTAACCTTGAAGCTTGGCGAAGGACTTGTTGTTCAATAGTAGCTCTTGTTTCTTCGTGAAGATTCTTCATAGCTTGGGCACACTTTTCAACGTCCATGTTGGTGCGCTCATGGAGAGGTAGTGGTAGGATGTCGAGCGCGGTGAGGGGCTCGAAACCATAGACGATCCTGAAGGGACTCATCTTGGTTGTTGAGTGCTTGGCTTGATTGTAGGCGAACTTGGCGTGGGGAATGCATTCCTCCCAATGCTTCAAGTTCTTCTTGATCAACACACGAACAAGAGTACCGAGGATTCAGTTGATGACCTCGGTTCAGCCATCGGTTTGTGGGTGCAATGCGGAGGAGAAGAATAGCTTGATGCCGAGCTTGGCCATGAGGGTCTTCCACAAGTATCTCATGTTTTTGACATCACGGTCGGAGAGGGTTGTTCTTAGCACGCCATGAAGATGGACGATTTTCCTGAAAAACAAATTGGCAACATGTGAAGCATCATCAGTCTTATGGCACGGTATGAAGTGTGCCATATTGGAAAAGCGATCCACAATGACAAATATAGAATCATGACCATGCTTAGACCTAGGAAATCCTAACACAAAATCCATGCTAATGTCGGACCAAGGTACACGAGGAATAGGCAATGGCATATAAAGACCATAAGGGTTAGCTTGCGACTTAGCTTGAACACATCTAGTGCATCGTTGGACGTAGCGCTTCATCTTGGGCCAAAAGTAGTGAGTGGAGAGCATGTCCAGTGTCTTGTTTTGTTTAAATACATGAGGCCTCCACCATGAGATTCTTGGAGAAGCAAAAGTTGGAGAGACGACTTCAGAATGCAAATCTTGTTTTGTTTAAATACAAAACCCTTATGCAAATAGAAATTAAGTCCTTTGTCAATGGAGCACTTCGCGAAAATTGGTTCAAAGAACGGGTCGGAAGCATACAAAGTTTTTATTTCCTGAAGACCCAACACATTTACTTCAAGTCGAGTAAAAAGGATTATGTGCTTTCAAGACAAAGCATCCACAACTACATTATCTTTGCCCTTCTTATACTAGACAATGTAAGGAAAAGACTCCATGAACTCAACCCACTTAGCGTGTCTCTTACTCAAGTTGGCTTGGCCTTTGAGATATTTGAACGACTCATGGTCAAAATGTATGTTAAATTCCTTAGGCCAAAGATAGTGTTGCCAAACTTGAAGAACACGAACTAAGGCAAAAATATCTTTGTCATAAATCGGATAGTTAAGGCGAGCACCATCAAGTTTGTCGCTATGGTAGGCAATAGGACGCCCATTTTGCATGAGGACTCCTCCAATGCCAATACCGCTAGCGTCACACTCTATCTCAAAAGTTTTTGTGAAATTCGGTAATGCAAGAAAAGGTGCTTTGGTGAGCCTTTTTAAGTTCATCAAAAGGTTTTTGCGGTGCTTTGCCCCACACGAAGGTGACATTCTTTTTGGTCAATTCGTTGAGAGGATAAGCAATGGTGGAAAAGTCTTTCACAAAGCAACGATAGAAACCGGCCAAACCATGAAAACTTCAGAGTTCACTCACATTTGTGGGAATGGGACAGTCTCATATGTCCTTCACTTTAGAAACATCAACTCCAATGTCATTTGAAGAAATGACAAATCTAAGAAAAATTAACTTGTCTTTAGCAAAAGTGCACTTGGGAAGATTAGCATATAGCTTTTCATGTCGAAGGATTTGCAAGACTTCCTAGACATGTGTAACATGGTCCTCAAGCGACTTGCTATAAACAAGTATATCATCAAAATAGACAACGACACTCTTGCAAATGAGAGAACACAAAATATGATTCATAAGGCGCATGAAGGTAGATGGGGAATTAGGTAAGCCAAAGGTCATGACCAACCATTCATAGAGACCAAGTTTGTCCTTAAAGGCGGTTTTACACTCATCACCTTCCGCCATGCGTATTTGATGGTAACCACTACAGAGATCAATTTTTGAGAAATAGTGGCTCCACACAACTCATCAAGCATGTCATAAAGACGCAGTATAGGATGTCGATAACGCACGGTGATAGCATTGATTGGACGGTAGTCCATGCATAACCGCAACGTATCATCCGTTTTTGGAATAAGAATCCTGGTTACCACACTTGGACAAGTGATAACTTGGATCAAACCTTTGGAGACGAGTTGGTTGATTTGGTCTTCTATCTGTTTTGTCTCCTCCGAGTTCGTGCGGTAAGCGGCTCGGTTTGGTAGCATTGCACCGGGAATGAGATCAATGTGATGTTCGATGCCACGAAGAGGAGGTAGTCCATGTGGGAGCTCTTCGGGGAACACATCCTTGAATTCCTACAAAACAATCATCAAAGAGGGAGGAATATTTGTGAAGTCATTAGTTCCTTGCGCTAGTCCCTTGCAAACAAGGACATAGTGCAAGATGGATGGGTTGTTCCTCACATCTCTCATCTCACTTTTGGTGGCAAGGAGAACACTCTTAGTTTTTCCACTCAACTTAGGCTTGTGGCTCTCACTCACTATGAGGTGGTTCGCTCGCTCACCACTCTTCTCACAAGTTTGTGTTGTGGATTGCGCCCTTGCTAAAGCCTTTGCATTGTCCGCAATTATTTCGCTAGGAGTCATTGGTTACAAAACACATGTCTTGTTAAGCCACTTGAAGGTGTAAACATGTGTGCGACCATCATGTAGAGCACCTTTGTCAAATTTCCATGGTCGGCCAAGAAACATGTGGCAAACCGTCATTGGGACTACATCACACTCCACCATGTCTTTGTATGGGCCAATAGAGAAGGTTACCGAGATGGTGTGCTTGATCTTCACGGACCCTTGGTCACTTAGCCATTGCATGTGGTACTGGTGCTTGTGTAGATGGAGGGTGAGGTTGAGTGATAAGAGGTAACCCCGTGGGTGGCCCGATCTTCACGGATCTCGTGGTCAAATCGATGGGAAAGCGAGGGTAAAGGGAGAAGGTACCGGAAGCGGACACCTCGCAAAGAACACGATGAAAACATGCAAAACTCACATGATACAAGGCCGATTTCTCCCGCTAGTGGCCATCGGTCCGATAGAATCCTCGCAAGGAAAGATCGGTCAACGTGCTCCCTCAATCCCACACGGAGAGGGAAGAACACCTTGGAGAGGGTCTTGACGTCTTGGAAAAGGGACACTGATGCCAAGGCCTTGTACAACGAGGGAGGCGTGATGCAAACTCCAACAAGGCGGTGATGATAGTCGATCCCCTTTGGTAGAAAGGGATGAGGCAAAACTAGAGATTCCACAAAGGGGGTTGTCTTTAGTCTATCATCTATGCCTAAGGGATACAATGAGGGGTGGGGGATCTATATATAGGCCAGCCACGAGTTCAGGGGTAATTTAGGCATTAAAGTAGAGTTTTGGGCAAAGTATAGGGGTACATCGGCCATGGGGCCTAGCTATGGCTCACAGGCCCATCTTCAAGCGAGTGGACCGAACATTCCGGGGTGGCCGGACACTCCGGGTAGTGTCTAGGTAGAGTTCGATGTATCATACTGATTGTCCGTGCCATGATGGGGCTGGGGTAGGTCGGACACTCCAGGATGGTCGGGCCGGACACTCCGGCAGTGACGGACATTTTGGCTGGCATCGGGCGGACTCTCCAGAGCAATGACGGCGGAGAGTTCGGTTCTGGAGCTGGCTGCTCCTGGTCCATCTTCTTGGGTGACTTGGGGACGATCTTGGGGACTTGGCTAACTTGGGGACAATCTTGGGGACATGGCATTGTATATGTAGTACCGTCGATAGGACAGGCTGCATCAGTTCCCCCCTTCAAAAAGAGTCGTCCTTGACTCTTTATGCTCATCACTAAAAAGAGGGTGTCGAGAGACCTTCTTGATCCTGGGGTTCACCCTATAATCATCCATAGGAAGATTGTATTGATAACACTTCAATGTTCCTTCGTATTTCATGAAGCCTACAAAGCGCACCACAAAAGCGAAGCAACACTCAAAGCGTAGCCAATTCATGAAAATTGTAGCATGAGTCCTCAAGTAGAAGAAGGTCACCTTATGGTGTAGAGATAACTTGTTGAAGGGCAGCCATAGGTAACTCTCTTCATTTTGTCTTCTCAACTCTTTCTCCATAGAGGTTGTGTGTAAGCAATTGTACCTTCATACAACAAATACCAAGCAACATATGTTTGTGTGTGATAGAGGAGCATGTCATTTGGCATGTCCATTCTTGTTCACAACACTATTAGCACAACTCAAGTATAGCAAACGGGATGCATATGCAAGGTCAAAGTGCATGGAAATCGTTTGAACATCATCCAAATGTGGGAACTCAAAAACTCCATATAACATCTTAGTGTGGCACTCAAAGCAATTGACTAAAGTATTGATCAACGTCTTTGATGCAAGAATAGGAGAATTCGGCAAAAACACATGCGAAAGAATATACAAAACAACATCATTATGTGTGCAAGCCAACCATTGGAAAGAACAATTATTCAATATGTTGGATGCCATACACATATCATCAAAAGCCAAAATCATGCGGGGTATGAGTATCGCAAGCGGAAGCAAAAACAACATGTTTGCAAACAAACCATATGAAAGAGCAAGTGGTCCTTATGTTTGTTGCAACAATAATACGAGAGACTTGGAAGCTCTCATGACAATACATGCTCTTAATGGCATTATGGTTACACACAAAACATCAGCAAGAGAAATTGTTCAACATTTTTATTGCAACACACAAAGCATCAATATCCAATAGAAATGAAACATGATTGTCACAAGGTGAAAGAATACCATCAACATGCTTGCAAGCAAACCACAGGAAATAGCAATTTTCAACATGAAATATTCAAAGCATACAAAAGATATCAGAGCTGGGTTTGATCTTGAACTCACTTGGGGATGCTCTCTACAGCTCTTTTTGTCAACTCATGCTCAACCGAGGTTGACATTCTTGTGCGGGTACCTACACACATCATACACAAAAGGAAGAATGTGTGTGCATGGTAGAGAAACACATCATCCATCATGACGTATCTCTTCTTGTGCACATCACCATTAGTGTCAAGCAAGTGTAACATAGGTCTATGGTGAGTATGCAAGCGGGGAACATGCTTATCATGGTAATCATCAAAATCTCCAAAATTTGAGAAAGCTATGGGGGCCATCTACCATATTAGAATTATTGTTGCAAGCGAAACAAGTTAAAGAGCAATTATTAAACTTATTGCAAGCAACGGGAGAGATTGTAAAACATTCATGACAAAGCATGGTTCGAGGGGTACCATTTGTAACATCATTGCAAGAAAAACATTAGAAAGAGCAATTGTTCAACAAAGTGCAAGCAACGATATCATCAACGTAACGTTTAGAGCATGGCATGTCTATGGCAACATCATCACAATCAAATAATTTCACATGCTCAACATTATGGAAAGGCAAAGTTTCACATGGAAATACCAATGAGTCATATGTGATATCACAAACATCATCCATAGCATGCCAATCATCACAAGTCATCATGTCCACTAGTGGGATCATGGCATCATCAACACCCTTATTTTTACCTTGTTCATACCTCTCATATGAAGTGGGTGTTGCGGTAGTATTGGCCTCCATGTGGGCGACTTATTCATCATGTATGGAGATGGCATCATCTTCATCCACCATGTACATCTTCTTGGTTGGAGGAATCATCATCTCCAAGCTTGGTGCTTCTTGATCCATGGAACCTAGCAAATCATGAGAAAACACACTAGAGGTAGAGGGTAAGTTGTTAGAAATCAAAGTGGTCTCACATAACCTATCAATTACCACACTCAACTCACTCGGTGTCTCACTCATGCCCTCCAAATGGAAGCACTCAAGCTCACATATGGTGGAGTCACTCATCTCACTCTTGTTTCCACTCAAGTGGGCTAAGTGGCTCTCATACTCATATGGGATTGGTACCACATCATCACTCAAGCATCTAGGGGTAGGCTCGGTTCTCTCAACTCCTTGCACCTCCTTTGGTGAAGGTAAAATCCCATGCTCACCATTCTTGACCTTGTCTTCCTCTTGTACTTTGAGGGCCATTGTGGTGGTGGCACTCAAATTGGAAGTATTGGTCCTTGACGCCATCTTCGCTCTTGCATCCACTTGTTGGCAAAGCAACTTGTTTTCTTCTATCTCTTGGGGGGTCATGTTTTTGACGGCCTCGTCCAACTTGGTGAAGTAGAGGTCCATATCTTGCTTGAATGACATTCTTGGAGTGCTTGAAGAAGAAGTTGCATTGAAGCTCTTCTAGTTGGATGCTTCCTCTTGAACTTGGAGTCTTGGCGTTGAAGCTTGATGGCGTGGAAGAAGGCTTGCTCTTCTTGCCATTTTGGTGGTGGCACTAGTAGTTGAAGGTCCCTTATGATGGTGTCGATGGAGGTCATTGGCATGCCTTGCCAAAGGTTGATGTAGATGGCGCACTTGGTCATCCACATGATGCTCGCGACGATGCTCCTTGTCCTTGGCACTCTTCTTTTGATGTGTTGCCTTCTTGACCTTGGGTGAGCCATATGGATGGTGCTCAACATGTATTTTCCGTCTTCATGGCGAAGATGTCTTGAACAACGTCTTGTATCCTCTTGACGTTGGCGATGATCTCTAGAGGATGTATGTCGATGAAGATTCTTGCTTCGTGGCGCCTTGTGTGGAAGATGATGTTTGGGTGCCACTCTTCTTGGAGTAGATGGTACTTGATGCCTTGGAGGTAGATGCACTTGACGCCTTGGATATGGCCGTGCTTGGTTCCTTGGAGCTGGTGGCGCTTGACGGCTTGGAGGTGTGGCACGCTTGGCCTTGAAGGTCATGGTTTCTTGATGATGCGTCTCCGCTAGCTTGGCGTAGTAGTCATCCATCTCCAAGCGGTGGATGTATTCTTCATGGCTCATGGAAGAGCCCTCGAAGTGGGTGAAGCTCTCCATGTCCTCCATGCTTGGTGAGGGTCGTCGTTGTAGCACTCGAAGTCATCCATTCTTGGGGAGTCGTTGTTGATGTAGTACTCCATGTCACCCAAGCATGTGGAGCCATTGTCGGTGTAGTTCTCCATGTACTCCATGCATGAGGAGCGATTGTCGATGTAGAGCTCGAAGTCCTCCCTGCTTGAGGATCCATAGATGACGTGCTCCATGTCTTCCATGCATGTGGAGCCGTCATAGGTGCAATGCTCCGGGTCCTCAAAGCATCCGGAGCTATTGTCGGTGTAGTGCTCCATCATGTCCTCTATACTTGTGGAGTCGTAGTCATGGTGGCTCATCATGGATTCTTCATAGATATCATCCTCGGTTCCGGAGTCCCTAGACATGATTCACAAGACCAAGTGGTGTATATGGAAGTGGTAGGGGGTTAGGGATGCAATGCCAAACCTTACTTTACCTTGGAAGATAGTATCGTGCAAGTGGCAACACTTGAGACCAATCAAAACCAAGCAAAGTGAAGTTCACACGGAACACCAAAACCAACTAACCACTAAAAACACACACACAAAGCTTATGGTGGATGGGTATGGAAGGTGGCATGTCCAAGAACAATCCGAACTCAAGATATTGTAATGGTAAGTAAAGAACCACGATGATCACGAAGAAAAACAAGTCAATCCACAAGAAGGAAATATGTACAAGGAAACACACACACAGTGGGTTAAATGGGACTTGCGCAACGGAGAAAGTGAGCTAAGAACCAAATGATTACCTAGCGAAGACTATAAGCTCGTGTCGCACAAGTGCAAGGAGAGACGCTAGTTCGATTGCAATAAATTGGTGGGTTACAAGATATGCATAATAAGTACCACCTATTTGATGTTCATCGAGCTTGCGCTTCTTATTCTATGAGGCACTTATTTCTTTCTTTTTCTTTTTCTTTCTCTTCTTTTTATTTTTCTATTTTTTTCACTTTTCTTTTCTTTTTTCACTTGCCCCTTCCTGTTGCCAACAACTATACAAGATAACTATATGAGATAGCACACTCACAATATTTGCTCGGAATTCTACAAGATATCAAATGTGCATAGCCCAAGCAATCATAGGAGGAACTAGTCTCAATAGATGTTTGTTGAACGCAAAAATAGTGTAGCTCACAAGGGAAAGCAAGTGGGGAGAAGTCGTGGAATTTTTATACCTTTCGTCGCCGATCTTCACCCTTTATTGGTGGATTCCGCCTTGCTCACAGAATTTGGATGGAGTAGATAGGATGAAATACATATATTATGATGTAGAGGTCTTTCTACTCTTCAAAACAAGCTAAAGAACACCAAAATCCGAGTTCGTATGCAAAAGTTATGCACAAAACCGTGAAGCAAATTTTTCTGTCAGCAGGGGGCGGACATTCCGGGGCGCGCAGGCCGGACAGTGCAGCCGGGGCGGAGATTCCGGTCCATTTAGGTCGGATACTCCGACAGGATGGATATTTCGGTCCGCTTAGGCCTGACAGTCCGGTCCGGTCGATCAGAACTTCTAGAACACGAATGGGACGGGTTTTGACGGAAAAACTCGAACCAAAACCTCAAATTTATGGGGGAAAACAAGGAATTAGGCTATAGAAACGCAGGGGAAGGTAGATCAACAAGTTTAGCAAGTAATCCACGGATCAAAACCTACCAAAACACACTCAAATCACAGATCGATCCAGAACACGAAATTGGGGCTATTTTTTGGGGATTTTTGAATTTATGAGGGAAAAGACCAAATCGATGAGGAATCCATGGCAACCAAAAGCTGCTGATACCATATGATAAGGGGTAACCCCGTGGGTGGCCCGATCTTCACGGATCTTGTGGTCAAATTGATGGGAAAGCGAGAGGAAAGGGAGAAGGTAGCGAAAGGGGACACACACCTCGCGAAGAACACGATGAACACACGCAAAAATCACACAATACAAGACTGATTGCTCCCGCTGGTGGCCACCGGTCCGATAGAATCCTCGCAAGGAAAGATCGATCAATGTGCTCCCTTGATCCCACACGGAGAGGGAAGAACACCTTGGAGAGGGTCTTGACGTCTTGGCAAAGGGACACCGATGCCGATGCCTCGTACAACGAGGGAGGCGTGGTGCAAATTTCAACGAGGTGGTGACGATAGTCGATCCCCTTTGGTAGAAGGAGATGAGGCAAAACTAGAGATTCCACAAAGGGGGTTGACTTTAGTCTATCATCTATGCCTAAGGGATACAATGAGGGGTGGGGGCTCAATATATAGGCCAGCCACAGGTAGGGGTAATTTAGGCATTAAAGTAGAGTTCTGGGTGAAGTAGAGGGGTACATGGGCCACGGGGCCCAGCTATGGCTTGCAGGCCCATCTTCAGGCCGGACAGTTCGGGTCGAGTGGACCGGACAGTCTGGGGTGGCCGGGCACTCCGAGTAGTGTCCGGGTAGAGTCCGATGTAGCATACTGATTGTCCATGCCAGGATGGGGCTGGGGTAGGCCGGAAACTCCGGTAGGGCCGGACATTCCGGCTGGCATCGGGTGGACTCTCCGCGGCGATGATGACAGAGACTCTGGTTCTGGAGGTGGCTGCTCCTGGTCCATCTTCATGGGTGACTTGGGGACGATCTTGGGGACTTGGATAACTTGGGGACGATCTTGGGGACATGGCGTTGTAGATATAGTAGCATCCGTAGGACAGGCAGCATCATTGAGCTTCTCACATAATTTGGTGCTAGCAAGGTTGTGGCAACTCCCTCCATCGACGATCACCTTGATAGATTTCCCATTGATGCCAGCACGTGTTTGAAAGATGTTGGATCTTTGATCTTCATGTTCTTGGGCTTGAGCGGTCCAGATCCTTGTGACGACAAGTGATGGACTTGCATCATGTTCACAATTGAGGAGTTCTTGGTCAACTTGCACATGTTGCCTTGCCATTGCTTCCTTGACTTGGGCATCAAATTTATTTTCACTCAAGTACTCTTCGTCGCCATTGTCATGGATGAACAATACTTTCTTGTTTCCACACTAGACCGACTTGTGTCCTTTGCCTCCACACTTGTAGCATTTGCCGTTGAATGGCGTTGTATCCCTTGTAAGCTTGCCACTTGGGAGTGGTTTTCCTTGAGGAACTGTGGGCTTGAAGGAACTTGAGGAACTTCCATTGAAGGTTGTTGGTGTAGCGGTTGGTTCTTGCTTGTAGGTGAAATACGTCTTGGACTTGTTTTACTTGATGCCCTCTTGCACTTGATGCTTGGCCTTTATTGCGATGTGCACAAGCTCAACCATATGGTGGTATGTTTGGAACTCGACGATGCGCTTGATTGGATGGTGCAAGCCAATAATGAAACGTACCATCATTTGCTCTTTGCGCTGTTCATGTTGGCACGGATCATATTGAGCTCCATTTCTTTGAAGTACTCTTCCATGGTCTTTATCCCTTGACAAAGCGATTGAAGGTTGTTGAAGAGGTCGCGCGTGTAGTGCGAAGGAACAAAGCGGGATCTCATATGAGCCTTCATGTCATGACAAGTTGTGATTGGGGGATCTCCCCTTGCGTCATGACCAACTTGAACTTGTTCCCACCAAAGGTTGGCGTAATCATCAAACTCAAGTGAGGCCATGGCGACCATCTACTCATTGCTATAGTTGTAAATACATAAGATCTTATCAACTTTGAGTACCCATGAGATATATTCTTTGGGATCATTTGAACCGGTGAACTTGGGCATCGTGAACTTCAGCTTGCCGAACGTTTCTTCATCATTGTAGTCATGGTGGCGGTTGTTGCCATGATGTTGGCGGTCTTCATCTTCCATGTGACCATTGCGATGAGCTTGATGAGCTTGGTGATGAGCGATCGGTTGAGGAGCCGCATTCCGAGGTTGCGGAACTTTCTCTTGCTCTTGGCGCGGTTGTTGACGAGTAGGAGGCACTTGGGCCTTGTGATGATCATGAGGAGGTGGAGCCTCTTGAGGTTGTTGTGGACGAAGAGGAGGCTCGTTCCTCAGTTGTTGTTATAGGTTATGCACTTGGGACTCACAGCGAAGATCATGGCCTTGACCCTCATGACGTGGTGGGCATCGCTCAACTTGTACCACTTGACGCTACATGTTTTGATGTTGTGGAGGAGACTCCTCGTGGTGACCATGGTGTTGGCATGGACATTCATGATGGTGACGAGGAGGAGGAGGATCTTGGAGAGCTTCATGTTGGTGACAAGCTTGTTCCTCCAAGTTGGAGTCATCACTTGTTGTGTCAAGTATGTGTCGCAGGCGGTGTTGGTGGACTCAATGTTGTGCTTGAGGTTCCACTTGTGGTTGCGCTTGTTGGATCACTAGTTCCCTTGCATGATGACGGTGTCCTTCACGCCTTGCTTGGGTCCTTGAGGAGAAATCACCATCATAGCTTGACGTTGCATCGTGCCGTGGTAAGGTACATCGTTCGAATAGCTTCCATGTTCAACCACGGGGGCGTCATTGCATCTTGGAGCACTTGCATGAGGATCTTGGCAAATAGGAGAATGGTGGTGCGACGATCTTGAAGAGCTTGATGCACATGAGAGCGGTCTTTCCATTCCGTTGATGAGGAGTCGAAGCTTGTCATTTGTTTCAGCGACGGATCGTTGGAGCGCTTCATTTTGATGGAAAAAGTTGTCTTGCATTGCATGCATTTGCTTTTCAATGCCATCGAAGCGGTTGTCTATGTTCTTGAACTTGGCTTGCGTCTCGCCAAATTGTTCATCTTGTCGCGTCTCAAGAGCTTGGCAACATTCACGGGTCGCTTATCGGATGATGTAGTGACTTGCACGCATCATGTACGGTCCATGTTCTTCTTCTTGTGGAGGTGGTTGGCTCGACTCACTATGCCTATCCATCATCCAAAACACACAAGGATTGTATATGGAAGTGGAATATGGTGGTGGTAGCCTTGTACCTCACCATGGGGATTGCACCGAACTAGAAACCACAAGTGAGAGCTATAAGCGTGCAAAGTGAAATCGCACAGAAAACTTACACTAAAGAAAGAACTAACTCTCATAAGATTTTGGTGGTAGGTTAGTGGAATGCCAAAGAACCAACCAAAAAAAAGGGATAGTCAAAAGTGGGTAAAACCCAAACAAAACTCAAGTCAAAGGCAAAGGTCAAAAACTCAAAAGGGGTGATAGGAACCTACAACTATATACACACACGTGGAGATTAATGTGATTGACATGACTATGAAAATGAGAAAACAAAATGTCCTAACAAAGACTATGCTCGGTGTCATGCCAATGCAAGGAGAGACCGTGGCTTGTTTGCAAAGAAGAAGACAAATGAGCAACGGATCTGTGCACTTGCCTTGGGCCTTCTTCTTTCTCTCTTTCTTACAAGATTTGAGACTCTCTTTTGCTATGGGAGACTATTTTTCTTTTTATTTGTATCTTTTCTCTTTTCTTTTGTTTCTCTTTTTTTGCTCTCCCTTGATGCTACCTAGCCACACTTGCTATTGCTATTGCACTCTCACTATCCAAGGACAAATGCACAATGCTCAAGCAAATACAGGATGAGCCACTCTCATGGGATAGGTACACACAAAGGAAGATAGGGGTTAACAAGGTGACACAAGTTATACCTTCGTTGGTGATGATGAACTTGACATCTGTGGCGCGGGATGATGTTCGTGGGCCGTGGTGTCAATGAGCACGGGAGTTGTTGATGCAGAAGCTTGTTGTTAGTTGACGACACGCACACGAGACACGAACAAACGAGACGCAATTAGCCAATGTGAAATAAGAGGTAAAATTTTCAAAATTAGGTGTCAGTGCCAGAGACTCCGACGTGTCTAGGCCGGAAACTCCGGTGTAGGCCAGAGACTCCGGTGTGCTCAGGCCGGAAACTCCGGTGTGGGCTAGAGACTCTGGTCTACAGGTCCAGAAACTCTGGTCTGGGGATAGAGCTCGAACTGCTCGTGTTCTTGAGCGGAAATCCACGCCTTGGGTCCTCAAATCCGTGAAAAAATTGGCCAAATTGGGCTGGGAAAACAAAGGATAAAGCTGGACCAATACCTAAGATAAGATTTGGTCGGATCAAAACCACAAATAACACTCCAAATCAAGAGATCGATCCAAAGGCAAATTTGGGGCTCTTTTTTGGGGATTTTCAAATTTTTGGTGGATAGAAGAAAAACATTTAGGGGAATTCATGAGCAATGAAGCTCTTGATACCAATATGTTGAGGGTCAACCTCGTGGGTGCCCGATCTTTCACGAGCCCCGTTCAAATCAAGGGGGGAGTGCGTGGAAAGGGAGAGGAGCGATGAACGTGACAAACTCATGCACGAAGAACACGATGAACGCACTCATGCAAAACCACGATAAACACCAATAGCTCACGCTGACGGTGACTGGTCCGGCGCAATCCCTAGGATCGGTGTCGAGCGGAGGACTCTCTCCTGAACCAGCACAACAAGTAGGGAGACTCGGTGAGATCTTGACATCTAGGCAAGGGGACTCCGATGCCTAGGCCTTGTACAACGAGGGAGGCACGATGCAAACTCGAATGATGTTTGTGATATTTGGGTGGTCCTCAATCAAGGAACATGAGGCAATAATTAGATAGATCCACAAGGGTGTCCACTAGTTCTAAATATCTTGCCTAGGGTTTATAATAGATGCGGGGGACTATATATAGGCCAACCACTAAGTTAGGGGTACTTTAGGGATAAAAGGTAAGTTATGGACGGACTAAGGGGTACATTGGCCGAAGGCCCAAAGGCTTTTACATGCCTAACGATGCTCAGTCTAGAGACTCTGGTGTGGTGGACCAGATGGTCCTATCTGGGCTAGAGATTCCGGTCGGTCTCCGCTCCGTCTCTGGAGTGGCCATGTAAGTGTCCTCGAGCTTGATTTGGGGGTCAGTCGGGAGATGGGCTAGAGATTCCGATGTCTCAGTCCAGAGACTCCGATCTGTCAGGCCGGGGACTTAGGTCTGAGCAGCTCCAGTAGCTTCCTCTTCTTGACCTGCTCCTTTCACTTCATCCCTAGGAGCTTGGTGATGCGTCGGGGCTTCATAGCTGAGAATACATAGTGTATTTGCATGAAATAGCACTTGGGGGACGATTCATGGGTCAACCTGGAGGACTTGGTGGTGTATATGTAGGAGCGTCCATAGGATGGGCTGCATCAAACACGTATTCCCCTAGGTTCCATCTTTCTCGATTTTTCCCGGCATTTACGTTGCTCAATTTTGAAAATATCCTGAACCAAATTTGAAGCCCTATCTTCCAGCTTTCTAACACAACAAACGATGCTCGATTTGGTGTTGCATAGACGAATAAATCATCTGCTAAAGTCGGGAAAAAATAATCCATTTTCTGAATTTTTGGTCCAAAACCTGAACCCGCTCTATTCGTCACATGTTTTCGGCACGTACATTGACATTTTGGAAAAACTTCCTTCTACAAAGTTGTAGATCTTTTTGAGATCTCTAACTTTCATTTTTGCGGCATACCCAAATTCTGCAAGATTTCATCGCCAACTTTGTTCAAATTTGGGCCGATTCAGATTCGTCAGTCACACCTAGAACCTTTCGTAAAAACACCCTTGCATTTTTTGAAACCTCAAGCCGTAGTCCTCCACTCCGGCACTTGTCACACTCACACGATCCTGCCTCGTTAGGGTCAGTCAACGTCGTGGGCCCGCATGTCTGTGACTGTGGGTAGCAAACCCTGGTGTACAAAAAGTCCAAGAACCTTTTTCTATTTAATAAAATTCTCAGAAAATGAATATAATCAATTAAATCAAATATTTTTATATATTTTGAATTTGACAAAATTTGCAAGTGAAAAGTGATTAAAATTTATACATGAATTCGAATGAAAATTCAAATTTGACCAGACTCAACCCTAACTAGTCAAACATGTGACATTTGACCCCTTTTGAATTACTTGCATTTAACAATTGTTTTAATTCATAAATTCAAATTTTACGTATGATATATGTTTTCTCATTAGAAAAATTCCAGGAATTCAAATGTGCCATCCAAAATAATTTTTGAGCAATTTAAAATTTCGAAATTACTTAAATGTCAATAAATGTCTTTTCTAAATAAATCTATAACTTTAATTCTGTGTTTGCAAATTTGACAAATAATATGTCTAAATCGACCAGCATGACGAGCCCGTTCTGATTATGCATTCCATGATATCAATTGAAGCATGCATCATATAAATACTTAAAAACCTAAATGGTTTATGCAAGTAAAACTTGACCAAATAATCAATAAAATGCTTATTTCTTGTTCCTACACCTCACCCATGCCATACTATGTTATACCATGTAAATTGAGCATAATACCATCATGACATACTTTGTTTGCTTGTTGCATGTGATTTATATAATTGTGCAATGTATTTATTTTGGCCCTTGTGTGTTTGATTTTTATCCGGATAGACACTAAGCAGGGAGAATACCAAGAGCCTCAGGAGTATTACCCGGATCCTTCTTATTCTACAACTGAACTGCTAGGCAAGCAATTCCCCATGATTGCATACATATAGTAGCTATGCTTCTATCTTATTCTTCCATCACTGAGTCGCGATTGCATTAAATTGAATCCCAAGTATTGCATAGCCTTTACTTTTAAACCCCACCGAAACTTGTACATCAATCCCATGAGCCATTACTACAGGAGTTATTTGAGCCATGCGAGTCATACAAATTGCACGTGTAGGGTTTGTGCTAGTATTTGGATGACATGGTACCTAAACAACTTAATCTGAGTAGTAATGGGATAACTAATGAAAGAGGCATCAGTGGGCGTTATCTGCTATTTTGTTCTTTAAGCTCACTTGTGTCCCGTAGGACCCCGAATACTTGATTCCTGTTCCTTGACTATTCGCACTATTCACATAGGGGAGACTCTATGGATCCCCCTTCGCGTGAGCTTGATTCACACTTCATTTCTTGGAGCCACAAACTAGTTTGGGGCTTTATTAATATCTTGTACTTATGCCATGCTTTACTGCTTTATTTACGATTGTATGTGGAGCACCTATACTGCTTATGATTTGTGACACATTTCCGCGGTATTGACAAGCCCAGTCACACTTTCGGTTTCCCAGTCGTTTACAACCGTCGAAACAAACCTTGGGTCTGTCTCGGAGCCGTCCAACTTTGTTGCGGGTAGCTTTGTGGGGTGGCCCCCTGAAATAATTGATGAATCCTGTGAATACATTGTCGTGAGACCTTGTTGTGTTTTATTTGGTTCTTCCCGAGGTTGATCGTGTGTATGTTGCTATTTGTGCACCCCTGCAGTGTAAATCTTTCTGAAAGCCGTGTCCGTGGTTATGGACGACTTGGAGCACAATTTCTTGATCATAAACAAGCATAACTAAAATACCGCCTTTAATTTGACTAAGACATGACTAGCAAATAGTGCAATACTCATGGAATGGTTAATAAAATTGCCAACGGATGGGATGTTCTTCTACCTACTCGTCGGTAAGCGAGAAGGAGGATGAGCGAGGTTAATTTATGTTGCTTGTATAACTGTTGATATTAAAATGATCGTTCGCCCATCTCTGGTTGGGTGGATGCGTACCGTGTCTCTATAGAACTTTGTAGATATTTGTAGGGGTTCCGCGCATAAAACAATAAATTTTACTCTACGCCCCTGAACCCCTGAACTGCCAGGACCTATCTATTAGTAATACAGTAATGGGAGGGGCTTTTCGCGAACTTACCCTTGAAGACCGAAAAGCGTTGTCAACGCTCAGGAGAGCGTGTTTGATGTAGACGAGCCGAAGCCGACCTCAAGGTCGTGATGAAGTCCTTGTGCTCCTTCTGGCTCCAACGACTTGAGTGCGTCAAGTGCGACACCTCGCGGGGAGTTACACACGTCCGGTGCCTAACGATGACTCCTGCTTCCTCGATCCAGCAGCAGTTGCGGAAGTAGAGCTCCCGGATCCAAATCCTGCAGCACGACGGCGCTCCGCGGTGAAGATGTCTCTCGCTCGCACAGTCCAGACTTGGGACCATGGTCACGAGAGAGTGAGGGGGAGAGAGAAAATATCAATTGGAGGTCCTCCCAAAAGTGGGGAGACCTTTATTTGATTATTGGTGTATTTTTCTAGGCCAAATACCGCACTATATATAGGGGGAGGGGAGGTACTACCTCCCCTAAAGTCCTGGGGTGGGACTAAAGGAGAGGAGGGGGTGGGGTGGCCGCCGGCCAGCCCCTAGTGGGCCCCGTAGGGGGGCTAGGCCTAGCCGGCCAGCCCCCTTGGCCCCTCTCCCTCTCTCCTTTCCCTAATGGGCCCTCTCCCTCCAGAAATTGGACCATTAAGCCTTTTTGACCTTTAACTGATTTTATCTTTATTAAATAATTATGAATAAATGATTAAATCAATATTTAAAATTCATTCACATATCATTTAATCTCCGTGGTCATGGAACACCTTCCACCTCCACTCTGAACATCCTCCGGACTTACCGAAACCCTTCCGGTTTTCTCCTTTCTCTTCTTCGGTGCTTCCACCAATCCTATAAACACTCTCTTAGCATCATCAAGCCCTTAAGAGTGATACCCCACGGTTCGGGAACACTCTAGACATGGTTGGGACACTCCCGCACCAATAATCGACAAAGGGACCTGGATGACCATGTGACCCCTGTGCGTTCCACGAAGATCTTTCGTCGTTTGAACCGGGACAATCGTGTCTTATTCCCTTTGTCATTCGATACTTGCATTGCCCGAGATCTGATCAATGACAGCACCATGTCGTGTTCAATCTCGTTACTGAACAATGCTACTTAACTCATCTGACAAGTGATATCCCCGTGATCTAACCACACGCTGTGCAGCTATTGGATATAACTTTTCCGAGTGGGCCCTTGAGTATCTTTCTGTCACATGGACGGACAAATCCCGCTCTTGACATATATTGCCTCTACGGTTTCCTCTGAGTACCTGAACACACCTTTGTAACCACCGTTTTACCAGATGGCGTTTGATGCTATCTAAGCACTCTCAGGAGACAGTGATTGATATAGCCTCACGGTCTAAGGAATAGTCTACGAGGATCCATTTCTAATCATCGTAACTTGAACTTCGTGACATGATCGGGTCACGATTTTTAGGTTGGGTATTGGTTCATCATCTCATTCTCCGAATGAGATAACCTCATTTCCAACTGGCATAAATGCCACATGATCAGGAAACATGATCATCTGTTGACCAATGAACCAGTGACTGGAGTTTCACTAGGAACCCCTGGTTGTTTGTATACCACACGTGTATTGATGTTTCCACTCAATACAGTTATAGCATGATATAAAACTTAATCATAAACTATATGAAATATGATAATAGTCCTTACTACTATTTGTCTCTAGGGCATATTTCCAACAATCTCCCACTTGCACTAGAATACAAATACTCTAGCTACATTTTGTTCTCAATCATTGGCACCATATACCCAGTACCCTGAACATGCTTGCTCATCGAAGAGGTTGAGTCTTGGGTCTGTACTTTACAGTCCCAAATCCTTTGCAACTTACTAATGTCACCTTGATTGACATTAATACTTTATCATCACATGATAGCATATGTGTGTATGCATCATTGCTATGGCAGCAGAATGAGGCCTGATTCCAGGAGCCTACAGTGACATTAGATCAACCTCGAGGGCTTTCTCATGGGCACTGTGCCCTGGGACACATCATTCTACGTTAAAAGCGAAACAGCCCCGCCATAACATTATACAACACTTTAGATGGTACCCTTATCTATTATTATAAATGTATTCATCGAAACTCCCGTGCACTCTGTGCAACTTTCGATGTTTTGTTCACCTCGCTTCCTACTTGACTTTAATTGGTATCTACAGGAGTTTCCAACATATTCCCTTATAACATAACTCTTTATGCTTTAAGATATGTTATCCTTTATGGATTTGGAAAATATGTCTACAGTTCTCTGCCAGACACTGCGGACAAAAAACATAGCTCAAATGTTCCGTGATTCGAACTTAATCACTTTCACACGTTCCTTATTTGGATTACATATTATGCTAAGTTATCATCATGGTTTACTAAGACAGAACCCATGTCTCAACATAGTGGATGACGATCATCCTTTTCTTTCTTTCAACCATTGATGTTAAACTTAATGTTATTCCTAATTTGGGTTATTAAGGACTGGTTCCTTAATTAACTTCTATTCCAAAACCCATTTCAGAATCCCTTAAGGAATACTACATAATATCATAATACACATATTATCAACTTCTACATCTTATGAATCATTATTCATAAGTATTTGCGCCTTTCATTCTTAACACCCTTAAGAATCACTCCTATAAGCTCCCACTCAAAATACGTTCCTACATATTTGAATTTGAGACTTATATTGCCCCCACTTAAAAATATGTCAATCACATATTGTTTTAGGAAGACTTTCATAGCTCCCACTCAATTTTATGCAAATTGCATATCCAATCACTATTTTGAACAACTTCAAAATCTTTGATCAAATATCAAATTTGGAGTTTTACTATGAGATACTAGTACTTCTACTAGTTTCAAATCCACTAGACATTTAGCACACATGAATCAAATTTATTTGAATTTGTCCAATACTTGACAAATTGTGCTTTAGTCATTGATACGTCCATTTTGCATCACTATTCTATGTCTTAAATCACTATTATTCATTGATATATTTCGTATTGAGAGGTGATACTTATGTTATTTCACCTGTTTTTTCATGGTTGATGACTTTTGGAGCATGGACCGCTGCAGTCAGGATTCTGATGGAAAAGGTGCTGTTTGGAGGCAAAATTCGCGAAGATCAGAAAATCCGGGAAAATATACGGAAAATTCTATTTTTCCAGAAGACTCAGGATGCCATAATATGGAGTGGAGGTGGGCCACAGGCGGCCCACACCACGCCATGGCGCTGGCCTAGCCTAGGCGCCAGAGGCCAGTGGCCAACCACTCCAGCCCTCCCTCGGCGATATCATCCCCACGAAACCCTAACACTCGGGGAGCGACCACAGAAAGATTCCACCGCCTCTGCGGGGCGGAAAACACCGAGAGAGAAAGATCTCTCCGGCAGACAGATTTCTGCTGGGGAAATTCCTTCCCGAAGAGGGGAGATCATTGCCATCAACACCACCATCAAGCTGGACTTCATCGGGATCATCATCATCATTATCACCACCATCATCACCATCAGCACCCTCATCACCATCGCCATATTGCTATAACAATTGGGTTGAATCTTGCATAGTTCATAGTTGATGCTATTGAGTGAACCATTGAATTACTGTTTATGTTCAGATTGTTATACATCATTATTCCATCTCTGATCATGATCCATATGATGTCTTGTGAGTAGTTCGTTTTGTTCTTGAGGACATGGGAGAAGTCTTGTTGTTAGTAGTGGAGTTGTGTTGAGAAAGATTCAATAGATTGTTATTTAAGTTGTGGTGTACTTCTTCTAGTGGTGTCATGTGAACGTCGAATACATGACACTTCACCTATAAGGGCCTAGGGGAATGCATTGCGTATTTGGCTACTAATTGTAGGGGTTGCCGGAGTGACAGAAACCTGAACCCCCGTTAGGAAACCATTGCACAAGGGACGTAAGGGTCTTAGAGTTTAAAGCTGTGGTTAGGTTTCTACCTTAAATATTTTCTTGTACTTACGGATGTTTGCAAGGGGTTTAATCACAAGTATGTATTAGTCTTGGATGGGGAGGTACATTAGCACAGGTTCACCCACACACCACTTAGCAAGCTAGAGAAGATTAATCGACTATATGAAGCGAAAGCACTTGACAGTCTTCCCATGTGTCCTCGAGAATGTTTGGTCATCTATAGAAATACAACCGTCTTGTCCTTTGCTGCATAAAGTATTGGGCCACTTGCTGCATTTATTCCTACTGTCTTTTGTTTACTCGTACTTTGTTTACTTGCTTTATCGAAAACCCCTAAAAATCCGTTTGCTAAGTATTTGCAGAGAATTCCTGATTCATACCACTAGCTAGCACCTTCTGCTCCTCGTTGGATTTGACACTCTTACTTATCGAAAATACTGCGATACCCCCCCTATACTTGTGGGTCATCAAGACTATTTTCTGGCGCCGTTGCTGGGGAGTGAAGCGCTATTGGAGAGTGGAACTGGTAAAGGAAACTTCTACTGTGAGTATTGTTTACTTCTGCTAGTTGCTTTATTTTTGTTATGGATAATTCGCTGAGTTTCTTATTTGGTAATGCTACTACCACTGCTAAGGTAGTAGATAAGCCACCACCTGCTGAGAAAGATGTTTTCAAAATACCTACAAGAATTATTGATCATGTTATGGATAATTCCTATGTTAGGGATGGAACTGTCCATCCCGGTGATCATTTACTCTTTATACACGAACTATGCGGGTTGTTCAAGTGTGCAGGTATTACTATAGATCAAGTTAAGAAGAAGTTATTCTCATTATCACTGAAAGGAAGAGCTGAGGACTAGTATAAGCTGCTGAAGAATGGCCAAGCTCTGGAATGGGAGGAAATAGTGCCTCTCTTTTATTCAAAGTTTTATCCTCCTAGTGAGATTAATAAAGATCGGAATCAACTATACAACTTTTGTCCTCTTGATGGAGAGAGTACAGCTCAAGCTTGGGGGAGATTGAAGTTACTAAGGCTCAAATGTCCCATTCATGAGCTCCCCAACAATATTATTATCAATAACTATTATGCAAGGCTCCCTCTACATGATAAGGATTTATTGGATGCTTCTTGTGATGGATCATTCACTCGTATGGAAGAAGAAGCTAAATGGGATCTTCTGGACCATATTCAAGACAATGCCGAAGCTTGGGAGAATGACAAAGGTAGAAAGTCAGGTATAAATTATGATTATGAATGCATTGAATCTTTTATGGGAACTGACAACTTTCAAAATATTAGTAATCTTTATGGTCTTGATTTGCAAGTTATTACAAATTGCTTTAGAGCTTTTGCTTCCTATATCGAAATTCCAAAAAGGGGATGGAACAAATACCATGCACCTTACAAGGATATTGTTGACTATGCTCCTATTGGAAGTGCTGAGTATTGCATCATTAACCCCATTTTACCTGAACCTTATATCGAGAAGATTCCCTTCCCCGAAAAGGTAAAGGACCATCCTATGATAACTAATGTAATCACTAAAAGTGAAAAAAGAACTATAAAACCTGATGAAGAAATAAACATTGAACCTGTGGTAGCAATTGTGAAAGATCTTATCACTAAAAGCGTAGAAGATGGGCACATAGTCTTTTGTGAGGATGCTTCTAATATTGTTTCACATCCCAATAGAACTAAAAAGGCTAGTGTTCCTGTGCTTTCTATTAGAATTGGTGATCATTGCTATTATGGTTTATGTGATATTAGTGCAAGTTCCAGTGCTATTCCTTATGAGCTTTACAGAGAAATTATGCATGAGATTAGTCCTTCTGAGTTGGAAGAGATTGATGTGGTTATTCACCTTGCTAATAGAGAGACCATCTCTCCAATTGGTATTGTGCGAGACGTGGAAGTTCTTTGCGGTAAGATTAAGTACCCCGCTGATTTTCTAGTACTTGGTTCAGCTACTAGTAAAACTTATCCTATCATTTTTGGTAGACCTTTCTTGAGTACTTGTGGAGCTATTATTGATTGCAAGAGGGAGAAAATCTTGACTAAGTTTGATGGGGAATATTATGAGTTTAATTTTTCGAAATTTGCTAAAGAACCTTGCGAAGAGGAAACCCATAATGAGGATTTTAGGGTTGAACAACTTGCTTCTATTTCTCTTGATCCTAGCAATGCTTTGCAGCAATTTATGGAAGAACATGAAAGTGAAATCTTCATGGAAGAAAGGAATGAGATTGACATGATTCTCCATGATCAACCTATGATGCTTAAGCACGACTTGCCAGTAGAAGACTTGGGTACCATGATGCCACCTAAAAAGGATCTGGTTTTCGATCTAAAACCTCTCCCTGATGATCTTAAATATGCTTTTATTGATGATAAAAAGATATATCATGTTATTATTATCGCTAAACTTTCAGGGGAGGAAGAAGAAAGATTATTGGAAGTTTTGAAGAAACACCGAGGAGCTATGGGCTAGACTTTGGATGATTTGAAAGGGATTTCACCTACTATATGTCAGCATTCTATCAACATAGAACCAGATGTGAAGCCAGTAGTGGAGCATCAACGACGTTTAAATCCTAAGATGAAGGAAGTGGTAAGGAATGAGCTATTGAAACTCCTTGATGCTGGTATTATTTACCCTATTGATGATAGTGAATGGGTTAGTCCTGTTCATTGTGTTCCTAAAAAGGGAGGTATTACCGTTGTCCCTAATGATAATGATGAGCTTATTCCTCAAAGAATAGTAGTAGGCTATAGGATGTGCATCGATTTTAGGAAAGTCAATAAAGTTACTAAGAAAGACCACTACCCGCTTCCTTTTATTAATCAAATGTTGGAAAGGTTGTCTAAAAAGACCCATTTTTGTTTTCTTGATGGTTATTCTGGTTTCTCTCAAATTGCTGTTAAACAACAAGATCAAGAAAAAACTACTTTTACTTGCCCTTATGGAACTTATGCTTATAGACGTATGCCTTTTGGTTTATGTAATGCTCCTGCTACTTTCCAAAGGTGCATGTCTGCTATCTTTCATGGCTTTTGTGAGGAAATTGTAGAAGTGTTCATGAACGACTTTTCTGTCTATGGAACTTCTTTTGATAATTGTCTGCACAACCTTGATAAAGTTTTGCAGAGATGTGAAGAAACTAATCTTGTTCTTAATTGGAAGAAATGCCACTTCATGGTTAATGAAGGGATTGTTCTTGGGCATAAAGTTTCTGAAAGAGGCATAGAAGTTGATAGAGCTAAGGTTGAGGCAATTGAGAAGATGCCATGTCCAAGAGACATCAAAGGTATTCGTAGTGTCCTTGGTCATGCTGGTTTCTATAGGAGGTTTATTAAAGACTTTTCTAGGATAACAAAACCCCTTACTAATCTTCTTCAAAAAGATGTACCCTTCGTTTTTGATGATGATTGTAAGGAAGCTTTTGAAACTCTTAAGAAGGCTTTAACTACAGCCCCTATTGTTCAACCACCTGATTGGAGTTTACCCTTTGAAATAATGTGTGATGCTAGTGATTTTGCTGTAGGTGCTGTCCGTGGGCAACGTATTGATAAAAAGCTAAACGTTATGCATTATGCTAGTAAGACTCTAGACGCTGCTCAAAGGAATTATGCTACTACTGAAAAGGAATTTCTAGTTGTTGTCTTTGCTTGTGATAAGTTTAGGCCCTATATTGTGGACTCAAAAGTAACCATTCATACTGATCATGCTGCTATTAAATATCTTATGACGAAGAAGGACGCTAAGCCTAGGCTTATTAGATGGGTACTGCTTTTACACGAGTTTGATCTACATATAGTAGATAGAAAGGGTGCTGAAAATCCTGTAGCTGATAATTTATCTCGTTTGGAAAACATCTCTTTTGACCCTATGCATGTTAATGATAGTTTCTCGAGTGAACAGTTAGCCGCAGTTGGAGTGACCTTGCGAGGAAGCCCTTGGTATGCTGATTATGCTAACTTTATTGTCTCCAAGTATTTGCCTCCAAGTTTTACATCTCAGCAAAGAAGAAAGTTCTTTTACGATTTGAGGCATTACTTTTGGGATGACCCACACTTATACAAAGAAGTAGTTGATGGTATTATGCGAAGATGTGTTCTAGAATAGGAACAAAAAGAGATATTGCGTAAATGCCATGGTAGTGCCTATGGAGGACATCATGCAGGAGATAGAACTGCACAAAAGGTACTACAATCAGGTTTCTACTGGCCTACCCTTTTTAAAGATGCAAGAAAATTTGTTTATCTTGTGATGAATGTCAGCGTGTTGGTAATATTTCTAGACGCAATGAAATGCCTATGAACTACTCTCTAGTTATTGAACCTTTTGATTGTTGGGGATTTGACTTTATGGGTCCTTTCCCTCCTTCGAAAGGCTACACTCATATTCTTGTTGCCGTAGATTATGTTACTAAGTGGGTAGAAGCCATTCCTACAAAAAGTGCTGACGGGGAAACCTCTCTAAAAATGCTTAAAGATGTTATCTTTCCTAGGTTTGGAGTGCCTAGGTATCTCATGACTGATGGGGGTTCTCATTTCATTCATGGCGGTTTAGGAAGACCCTCGCTAAATATGATGTTAATCATAGAATTTCTTCAGCTTATCACCCCCAAACTAGCGGGCAAGTAGAGTTATCAAATAAAGAGATTAAATCTATCTTGCAAAAGACTGTTAATAGGTCTAGAAAAAACTGGGCTAAGAAGTTGAATGATGCTTTATGGGCTTATAGAACTGCTTATAAAAATCCTATGGGAATGTCTCCTTATAAAATGGTTTATGGGAAAGCTTGCCACTTACCCTTAGAGTTAGAACACAAAGCTTACTGGGCAGTGAAGGAACTAAATAGAGATTGTAAGCTCGCTGGTGAGAAAAGATTATTTGACTTAAGTTCTTTAGATGAATGGAGGAGTGAAGCCTATGAGAATGCTAGGCTCTTTAAGGAAAAAGTTAAAAGATGGCATGACAAGCGAATACTTAAGAGAGAATTTCATGTGGGTGAGAAAGTTCTATTGTATAGGTCTCGTCATAGATTTTTTGCAGGTAAGTTGCTATCAAAATGGGAAGGACCTTTTATCATTGAAGAAGTATACCGTTCAGGAGCAATCAAAATTTCTTCTCTAAAAGATAATACTACACAAGTAGTGAATGGACAGCGACTCAAACACTATATTGCTGGAGACTCTTACAATGAAGATGTTGATCCCTTTCAAGTTATAACTCCAGAGAAATTCATTGAGGACCAAATTCAGAGACCTGCAGAGTCCGTTTCCAACTAGGTAATGGTTCTGGTAAGAAAAGTTCCGCCAAAGTACAATCCAACTATATTTTTGCAGTTTTCAGTCAATAAGGAAAGTTTCGAAGCGAAAAAGGGATTTGAATCGAGGGTGGCCCACACCACCCCATGGCGTGGCCCACCTGGCCGCGCCACCAGTGGTGAGGCCACCCAGACTCCGCCTCGACCTGCTTTGTCCCAAAGACCTTCCTTTTGATATGAAACTTCGTAATATATACCCCCCCGGATCCCTCGAGGTCCATATATCGTGTTTTCGTCGTGTTTTTGTTTCGATCTGTTTCTGCCAGGACATACTCTTTGAAGGTTTAGAAGCACAATGGTGTCTGCCAAGGATAAAGGGAAGGAACCTATGGAGGAAGACCTCCAAGACCCCTGGAAGGAGAAGGAGATAAAGATTGAAGGTGAAGAGTAGCAAGGCCAATGTCCGCACACCAGCACTACCATTGCAAGCATTGGAGTGGTGGCAAATCCAGCCATTGGAGGGAAGCCTCCTCATCACCGTTCAGATCCCTGGTCACTTCCTCCACGCACCAGGAATCCTTTCCATACCCTTATCCATGAGCATCAATATCAGAATATGCCCAAGGAGAAATTACCCTCCAATTGGGATTTGCCTCATTCTAGCCATGCAGGAAAAGAAGACTTCAAGGAGGAAGAGTGGGGAAAGAATAGCAAGAGCTGGAATTCTCAACACGACATGATCATGAGCCGCATTGAGCAAAACTCACAGCTGATTCGTATTCTCACCTTTGAGATTGAGGACTTGGGGAAACCTATCAGAGAGCTCATCGAGAGGATACCACCACCACCTAAGGAGTTATTCATCATCAGGTTTGGCATCCCCTTGGTTTGTTCCAAGCTTGGGGGAGTGCCGCGGTATCATATCACTATCTTTTATCTTTTTACCTTATTAGTAGAGTCATATCATGAATAGAGGAGTTATTTTGTAGTATGGTTTGCATTATGGAAGTGTCCCCTCTCTCGTTAGATATGTATCCCTTGGTGTGAGTTTCCGTTATGGAGTATTAATGAGAAGTTCTATCATTCACTCTTTTGCATAGCTTATGTTAGTTTTCAATTCGTGGTTATATGATTGATCTTGTTGTTAGTATTGGTATCACTTTGGGATCATTGAGTTAATTTAGTTGGTTTTGGCAAACCTGGCTCGGTCAGTAGCAACACCTTTTTGAGAGTTGAACAGAAAAAGATAGAAGTACTTGAGAGAAAAATAATTTCATCATCTTTCTTTCTTGATTTGCTCATAAGTTTAGTATTCTCTAGTTAATATCTTTTGTGTTTCCAAGGAAGATTACATGTTTGTCCTTATCATTTGTATGTTTGTTTGTTTCCTTCAACTCTTGTACTTGCTACCCAGCCTTGCTCGCCAAAAACCTGTACTGAGAGGGTGTTCTTCTCGTGCATCCACCTCCTTTAAACCAAAACCTTTGCCATTTGTGTACATCCATACCTACCTAGTAGCATTATTGCTATTCCAAGTAAATTCCTGTTTTGTCTACCTCCCAAATTAAAATTGTTATGCGAAAATTAGCGATTAAAGCTCTCACAAACTTGATGGCACACTTTATTTTCTTGCACTTAATAAACCTGAACGATTGTGAACTCTCCATGAAAGTTATATGCTTGCAAATTATAGGCTGGGGATTAGCAGAACCGTGCTGTCATGGGGAACGCTTTCAACACTTGTAAATATATACCCAGTTGATACCTTGCTCTTTTGTTTGCGGATGTCGCTTGTGAAATAAAAGGGAGCTTGTAAGTCCATGGAGTTATGTATGTGTTAGAGAACGCTCGTCATTGGTCTAATCCATGCTGTCATGGTGGAAACCTGCAGCGTAACCATAATGATATCTATGAAGCATTCTTCTTATAAAAAAGAGAGAGATAGCTATTGAGAAAAAGAAAAGAAAAGGAAAAAGAGATACTATGAAAAGAGGAAAGAGAGAAAAAGGAACCATATTCCCATGGTAAATAAGAAGATTGCTGAGATACTCATTGTCTTCTTGCCTTGTCATTTTGATATGGGGATTCTTCCATATCATCGGGCAAGGGGTACCCCGTTGGTGGTTCTCAATGATACGCACATACTTACGATGACAAGAACTTACCGGTAACTAAAGTTGAGTAGCATGAGGAGCAGGCCCTCGTACTCAAGGGACTTGGGATTTTCAATTTATAGTTTTTCAAGCATATAACTCAGATTGGACCTCACTTTAACCTTAATCACCTAAAGATGCCTATGATAGGGGCAATGAGAGCTGAAAGCTACTAAGTATCATAATTTTTGGGAGCTCTTTATGAGACTTGCAATCCCTGCTTCCCTCTTTGAAGGGTCCTTTCTTTTACCTTGTAGTTGAGTCAGTAAACCTACTCCCTTCTATCTCAGCAAGTATTTTGAGTTGATGTGTTTCATTCATTCATATGATGATTTATGCAATCATGTCTTATGTTCCTTGTTTTGCACATTGCTCTTATCTTGATGTTTATTACTTTGAAAGCTTTCTTTGAAAACCAGCTATTTGTGAACTCCAGCAAATTATCAACTATTCTTCGACCAAGAGCTAAGTTTGCCATTACCAATTATGATTTACTCTATTTATCTTTATTGTGTTTCCTTTACTCATTGCAAGTTTAGTTATATAATAGGGAGTTGTCTTCTGTTATGATCTATGCTTTTGATGAATGTGATGCTTCTTGTCCGTATTATTTTATCGACTCTTCACTCCATAAACCTGAGGTCATGTTTATTGAGCTCGGCTTTGGGGACAAAAGTCTAAGCTTGGGGGGGAGTTGATACGTCCATTTTGCATCACTATTCTATGTCTTAATTCACTATTATTCATTGATATATTTCATATTGAGAGGTGATACTTATGTTATTTCACCTGTTTTTTCATGGTTGATGACTTTTGGAGCATGGACCGCTGCAGTCAGGATTCTGATGGAAAAGGTGTTGTTTGGAGGCAAAATTCGTGAAGATCAGAAAATCCGGGAAAATATACAGAAAATCCTATTTTTCCAGAAGACCCAGGATGCCATAATATGGGGTGGAGGTGGGCCACAGGGGGCCCACACCACCCCATGGCGCGGGCAGGCCTAGGTCGCGCCAGGGAGTGGTGTGGTTGCCCTGGCCCACTCCAACCTCTCCCCTCTGGCGTATATCATCCCCACGAAACCCTAAGACTCGGGGAGCAACCATAGAAAGATTCTGCCGCCTCTGCTAGGCGGAAAACACCGAAAGAGAAAGATCTCTCCGGTAGACAGATTTCTGCCGGGGGAATTCCTTCCCGGAGAGGGGAGATCATCGCCATCAACACCACCATCAAGCTGGACTTCATCGGGATCATCATCATCATGATCACCACCATCATCACCATCAGCACCCTCATCACCATCTCCATATTGCTGTAACAATTGGGTTGAATCTTGCATAGTTCATAGGGGAAACTTTCCCGGTGTTGATTACTCTTTGTAGTTGATGCTATTGAGTGAACCATTGAATTATTTTTTATGTTCAGATTGTTATACATCATTATTCCATCTTTGATCATGATCCATATGATGTCTTGTGAGTAGTTTGTTTTGTTCTTGTGGACATGGGAGAAGTCTTGTTGTTAGTAGTGGAGTTGCGTTGAGAAAGATTCAATAGATTGTTATTTAAGTTGTGGTGTACTTCTTCTAGTGGCGTCATGTGAATATCGACTACATGACACTTCACCTATAAGGGCCTAGGGGAATGCATTGTGTATTTGGCTACTAATTGTAGGGGTTGCCGGAGTGACAGAAACCTGAACCCCCGTTAGGAAACCATTGCATAAGGGACGTAAGGGTCTTAGAGTTTAAAGCTGTGGTTAGGTTTCTACCTTAAATACTTTCTTGTACTTATGGATGTTTGCAAGGCGTTTAATCACAAGTATGTATTAGTCTTGGATGGGGCAGTACATTAGCACAGGTTCACCCACACAACGCTTAGCAAGCTAGAAAAGATTTATCGACTATATGAAACGAAAGCACTTGACAGTCTTCCCATGTGTCCTCGAGAATGTTTGGTCATCTATAGAAATACAACCAGCGTGTCCTTTGCTGCATAAAGGATTGGGCCACTTGCTGCATTTATTCCTACTGTCTTTTGTTTACTCGTACTTTGTTTACTTGCTTTATCGAAAACCCCTAAAATTCCGTTTGCTAAGTATTTGCAGAGAATTCCTGATTCATACCACTAGCCAGCACCTTCTGCTCCTCATTGGGTTCGACACTCTTACTTATCAAAAATACTGCGATACACCCCCTATACTTGTGGGTCATCAGTCATTTACCCCCTTTTCCTATTATGGCTTTGCAGTCATTTGGGAAAATTAAAGTAACCCCTTTTACTTGTGAGATTCAGCAATGAATTGCTTTCTAATCTCAAGGGAATTTTACTTCTAGGATTTCTCATGATTTAGTTTACCATTATTTACTTTCTAGTTCATAGGTATGTCATATTTCAAAAATCATGACAAGTGATTCACAAATGTCTCCATACAAGAAATGGATTTACATTTTGAATCCTACTTCATGTAGTGAAGAACAATAGTGGAGGAAAAACACAATGATCAATATCATTGATTCTTTCCTTCTGTGCAGAGAATCATTCAGGAACATTGTCTGTTGCGCTTCTCAACACTCTGATGCAGGGTTTTGAATCCTCATCGTGTTTTTCACTAATTTCCATTTGCTTCATAATTGAGAAACATCACTAAAAGCGAGCTCTCTCAAGAATGCACCAAAATCCAAGCAATACAAGTTTTGCTTTCCTTTTGGTCTCAGCTATGGATTTCATATTCGAAAGTTTCCAATGAATACGCTACAAGGACTTATTCACTATTGTTTTGGTTATATCGAATAACACCAAAACTTTAACGAATTCTAATGGTTTACCAGTTCTAATTGAGTGCTAACTATTTCTAACTAATGGTCTCTACAACTACACTACAACGATTTATTTGGTGCCTTCTATTCAACCCCTTTTTATATCTAATATCACATTGTGATGCTTTGTATTTTGACGTTTCAAAACACTTTGCATTCCACAATTACTTTATGCCATTCTTATAAAGTCGAATTTCATTACTATTGATCAAATCATAGTAATTGTATTCTCTTTTACATTTATACCCTTTGTTGATGAAACACTTTGATCAAATCAAATAGTTTCATATTCATGTTTCCTTTGGTAGACTACTTTACACATTTAAACAATCATTTAATGATAATTACCATTTTCGTTAAAACATCATACATCGAATATGTATTTACTTTTAACAATTCTTTAAACACTTTGTATTCAAGTAATACACGGTGTTCAAGTTATTTCGCCGAACTTAGGCATGATTTATATGTGACAAGAAATCGAATGACTTTCACATATTATCACATAACTTTGAATTTAAACAATGGTTTCATTCATTTAATGAAATATCATTAAGTTGGGTATTTTAAACAAGGCATTTTTAATGTTTTACAAATGTTCATGCATTATCAATTAGTTTCAAACAATAAGGATAATTCACACATAATCAAACAAGATATGAACACGAATAGAAATCATTCATAAAAGTGGAACAACTGTTTGTTACAAACTGATATGAATAACCGTCTCACGAAGTGTGAGACAAACTAAGGAAGTTCAAATCTCCCGATTACATTAATCATCCAAAAACACAAACTAAGTGATAAATGTCGAGGGAGAGTGTCTTTGGCCGTCATCATCATGCTCGCCATCAACACGCAACGTCACCTCCTCTCCAGCAAGCACCTCTCATGCAGAAGGACCTGTTTTCATCAAAACAGAACTAGTATCAGATATACTTAACACTGCAATGTGTTTGCAAGATTATAACATTTATAAAACTGTATATCAAATATATACCTTGGTCATCGATGACTCCAGCGATGTTGGGTTCATCTATCACATTTCTGAAATGTGATATGAACTTGAGTTAATCCAGTGTTTCCGTGTCGCCTCTCATAACGCAGATCCTTACTTGTGCTTGGAAGCTTGGAGGAAGCGACCGCAGCATAACTCCCATCGCAAATGAGCTTGAGTACCACTTGTCCAGGTAGTATGCTAGACTCATATACGCATCGTAGAGGTGCAATAAGTGCTCATCTAGTGAGGAGACCTCCTCCATCTTTATGGAGAGGAAGTCCCCCATCAGCTCATACTCCCACATGCGCACTTGTTCCACGAAATGTGCTCTTAGATGTGCCATGACCATTCGGGGTTTGAGACTTCCCACCATTGGCCATAGCCCATCCTCCATTCCGAGGCGCATGGTCACTGATATAAATGTGGCCATCACATGACGATGATAACGCAGATCCCGCTGCTCCTAGGTCTCATGAGAATAGGGTGACTCCAAATACATCTCGCAGGTCATGTAGTCAGCTACATCGTTCTCCCCAAGGAGATCAAACAGGCGTATTACCCATGCAGAAAAGTTGGATCCATCTAACTTGAGCTTTTCTCCTTTTAACGAATCGTCGATAGGAAAGGTAATCTCGGGAAGAACCATTTTCTACATTTATAATTGCAAAAGGAATTTAGACTAAGTTTATAATTAAAAGAGTTAATAATAACTCCACTTAGAAACACCTATCCCTAGTGAGGGTTCCTAGTGATAACACGACCCCTATGAGCCACATCTCCCCCGATCATCACGGCCATCAATGTGGGTTCAAGGGTGGACGCTAAACGTCGGTCACATCATTCATGCGACTCGTTCTCGATCTTTCGACCATCCACGTTCCGAGGCCATGTCTGTACATGCTAGGCTCGCTAACACAACCTTAGTGTTTTCGCTGTGCAACATGGCTTGCACCCACTGTATGTGAACATAGATATGTCTGATACCCGACCATCACGGCCTGCCTCATACCGAAGAACTTTCTTGGTGGTGCACACTAAGGGGGAACACAATCGTTGGTTATTTTAACAGGGATCATCTTATTAGGCTACTGTCGAGTATCTAATACTAGCACACAATAAGACATACAAACAATAACATTGAATGTAAATGTTATGTGATATGGTCCTTCACGTTGTGATCTCCATCCGTCGTCACCGGGTTCCGGCACCAGGGTTCCGGCGCCGTAGACACCTGGGTACCGGTGTCATTCCGGCGTGGTAGTCCGTCACCTCCGTGACTATATACTACTACGTAACAAAAGGAAATTACTTTACCTTTTCCACAACCATATCACAAAGCAACGCCCGCCTGCAAAAAAAAAGTTAGATGCCTCTACTTTATCTTTGCAAGTTTTACGTGGCTGAATGGGCTTTCGCACAAGAACCATTCTTACCTACGAACTTTCAGCACAACGCTGATCAAGTAGTTGTCTATACTACACCCCTTTCAGGGCCCTCCGTTGCAAATGGTATACCAACTAATGCAAGGGAGACAGACACCCCCCTAAGCCACTTTATATGGTACAAGACGTATGTCAAGCGTGGACCAGTCTCGCGAATGAACACGTCAAGTCGGTTGGGGGCCGCTTCATCAAGCATTACTGTGGTATACACAAGTACATGTGGGAGGGTAACAACTAAAAGGTCAACGCCCACATGCTACATCTCGTGTGTTCTACCCATACTAGCATTACTACGCATAGAGGTAACTCTGATACCACTGTAGGGGTTCCGCGCATAAAAACAATAAATTTTACTCTACGCCCCTGAAGCTGCTAGGACGTATCTATTAGTAATATAGTAACGGGAGGGGCTTTTCGCGAACTTACCCTTGAAGACCGAAAAGCGTTGTCAACACTCAGGAGAGCGTGGTTGATGTAGACGAGCTGAAGCCGACCACAAGGTCCTGATGAAGTCCTTGCGCTCCTTCTGGCTCCAACGACTTGAGTGCCTCAAGTGCGACACCTCGCGGGGAGTTACACACGTCCGGTGCCTAACGATGACTCCCGCTTTCCCGATCCAGCAGCAGTTGCGGAAGTAGAGCTCCCGGATCTGAATCCCGCAGCGCAACGGTGCTCCGCGGTGAAGATGTCTCTCGCTCGCGCAGTCCAGACTTGGGACCACGGTCATGAGAGAGAGAGGGGGAGAGAGAAAATATCAATTAGAGGTCCTCCCAAAAGTGGGAAGACCTTTATTTGATTATTGGTGTATTTTTCTAGGCCAAATACCCCACTTTATATAGGGGGAGAGGAGGTACTACCTCCCCTAAAGTCCCGGGGTGGGACTAAAGGAGAGGAGGGGGTGGGGTGGCCACCGTCCAGCCCCTAGTGGGCCCCGTGGGGGGCTAGGCCCAGCTGGGCCCCCTTTGCCCTTCTCCCTCTCTCCTTTCCCTAATGGGCCCTCTCCCTCCGAAAATTGGACCATTAAGCCTTTTTGACCTTTAATTGATTTTCTCTTTATTAAATAATTATGAATAAATGATTAAATCAATATTTAACATTCATTCACATATCATTTAATCTCCATGGCCATGGAACACCTTCCACCTCCACTCCGAACATCCTCCGGACTTACCGAAACCCTTCCGGTTTTCTCCTTTCTCTTCTTCGGTGATTCCACCAATCCTATAAACACTCTATAAGCATCATCAAGCCCTTAAGCGTGATACCCCACGGTTCAGGAACACTCCAGACATGGTCGGGACACTCCCGCACGAATGATCAACAGAGGGACCTGGATGGCCATGTGACCCTTCTGCGTTCCACGAAGATCTTTCGTCGTTTGAATCGGGACAGTCGTGTCTTATTCCCTTTGTCATTCGATACTTGCATTGCCCGAGATCTGATCAATGACATCACCATGTCGTGTTCAATCTCGTTACTGAACAATGCTACTTAAATCGTTCCGAAAACTGATATCCCCGTGATCTAACCACACGCTGCGCAGCTATTGGATATAACTTCTCCGAGTGGGCCCTTGAGTATCTTTCCATCACATGGACGGACAAATCCCGCTATTGACATATATTGCCTCTACGGTTTCCTCTGAGTACCTGAACACACCTTTGTAACCACCGTTTTACCAGATGGCGTTTGATGCTATCTAAGCACTCTCGGGAGACAGTGATTGATATAGCCTCACGGTCTAAGGAATATTCTACGAGGATCCATTTCTAATCATCATAACTTGAACTTCGTGACATGATCGGGTCACGATGTTTAGGTTGGGTATTGGTTCATCATCTCATTCTCTAAATGAGATGGCCTCATTTCCAACTGGCATAAATGCCACATGATCAGGAAACATGATCATCCGTTGACCAATGAACCAGTGACTAGAGTTTCACTGGGAACCCCTGGTTGTTTGTATACCACACATGTATTGATGTTTCCACTCAATACAGTTATAGCATGATATAAAACTTAATCATAAACTATATGAAATATGATAATAGTCCTTACTACTATTTGTCTCTAGGGCATATTTCCAACAATATTATATTTCGCTGCAATTGCGTCACCCCCAGGTTGTTCCTTGTGGATGCATTAAGACTTGCTGAGTACCCCTAGGGTCTCACACGATAAATATTTGGTTCAGATGGATAGGTATACTCTTAGGAAGGTTAATGGGTTGAGGATACGGACAATGGTGGCAACGACTGTCCGGTGTAGAGATTCCAGGGATGGAGATCCATGAGATCTATGGGCAGGATGTGCTTATTTTCAGGGCATCTTATGCCAATTTGCTTCTGATCCGTACTTGGATCATGTTTTCCGCTTCCGCTTGATACTCTGTTGCTTGATGTATGAGGAAGTATACTAAACTATTATATCTATATAGGATATTTGGATCGTGCCGTATAGCATTGAATATTTATGTTTCTATTATTTCTAGATGGTGTGACTCTAATGTCTATTTTAAGTCACAGACATACATACTCATTTGTGTATGTCGTGGTTGCGTTACCTGTCGACTAGGCCACTCGCTCTTGTCCCAATGTTCTTGAAAGTGGATAGGGTACATGCCCTGCCCTGCTCCGGTACCATGCCCTGCTCCGCTTCGACAGCCTACACGTGGCTGGCCTTGGGCCTCCACGGTAGAATCCCTTATCCACTTTTGGGTTCATCCAGGCTCGTGCTTTGAGCGTAGGGTCCGGGGAATTACAGTCCATCATGACAAACCATTTTGGGATGTCAGGAGAAACAAACTCCAGTACCTCGTCATATCTAGGACCAGGTCAAAGTGTTGTAATCTGCAGATCAAAAGGCATTAACTATCTTCTATCTATTTCGCCTTAGAGTATCATACTCATTGATACTACGTGGTCATGTTGAGTCTCATGACCCTCGTAATGAAGTGATACTTCCACACATATTTACCCACCCTTCCTTAGAGCTTTCATGCTCAAGAATGATGCATGTGCGTAATAATGTGACCATTCGAGATTCTTAGCAACCATTATTGCTTCGAACTCCAAGGACATTTATGTCATTCATTGCGTGATGGTTAACCTTATCACTAAGTGAAGGATGATTGTGCTACCAAGTCCGTTACTCTGGTAAACTCTCTCTGGTCAAAGAGTTAGCCTTTTGCTGAAGGTTTAAGACTATGTCTTCTTGCCTTACCAAGCAAGTTTCCTCTCGAACTAAGTGACATATCGGTCAATCGTGATATTCTAGATGTTTACTAGAAGTACTGCCATGTTGCAGTTCTTGACCAAGCAAATTCTCCGAACAGCTCCTTTCTCTAAGGATTCATACTGAATACCCCTGAACTAGTTGGTTGAACTTAAACAACAACCTAGAGAGTTGTAAATACAGAAGTTCTATCCAACCTAGTTCACTTAAAGGGCTGTCTAGTTTAGTTTGTGCTGAAGAAAGATAATATTTCCTCTACGGATATGTTATCTTCCCTAGCTTTTGATTTGATTGGGTTATCATCAAATCAAACTCAGTTCCAAGGACTATATTGATGATGTTTCTACTTGTGATTTTTCACTTGAGTACATCCTCATATCCTTTGGTCTGACCAATACTTTGCCTTGTTCATACAACATATGAGTCCATCTTCTTATAGTATCTTGATAAGTTTGTTGTTGATCCCATCGACAATATCCTTATCTTCTCCATGCTATAAAACATTCATATGGAACCTTTGGCATTAATGTTGGAAAACTTCAAGAACCTTCTTCGTGTCATCTCTAAGAATGTGTTTTGCATGTTGGATGTGACATTCTATGATTCATGTGCAGTTGATGAAAGATGTCACCATGGATTTGAGTAGAGTTATGTTTGTTCCCTCTACGGACACATGTGCGTTCCATTGCAAACACTTTATGCATGAGAAATTATCTTTTGGATAATCTTCTAATTCATGGCTTTTGCAATCTAGCTCATCTTTTGGATCTTGAAAATGTAGTCCACGTCTTGAGAATCTAGTAACTTTACCTTTGTGGTAAATGTTGCAAACTTTCTATTCGGACCTGCTGAGTCTAGAGTATCATTCCACTTACTAGAGTTGAATCTCAAGCAGCAATGATGGTTGGTGTTCATCAATATTTTTGACGTAGATCTCTTTGAAAATCTGGCAAAATTGATGTGATGGTCGACACAATTATTCGGAAGACCTATTGCGACATTCTCTTAAATCAGCAATAACGACCACCCCTCATAAGGCTTCTTCTATGATTCATTACAGGAGTGGTGTTTACAATTTATTTTGTATCTAAAGTCTAACCCTCACTTAATATTTGATTTCTCGGGCATCAAGGAGAACATTTAAAGTAGAGTTGCTAAATGTCTCTCGGATGATCATCCAGACCCTTTTATGTTGGCAAGCATTTTGTTGTGCCAAGTAACTGAAGTCTGGTAAAGAAGTTTCTTTTTCCTCGTGTCATCAAGAATATTGTTTTTGTACATCTTGGTGGTGTAAAGTGATATCATGATCTTTGCCAAAGATTATGATAATCCTAGATGAATAGAGAGTTTCCTTTGGTCCCTCTAACATGTTTGAAGAGCGATTATGATTTTGGTCATCATTAGTTTCTTTTGTTACATGTTCCTTGTGACTATTACGAGTCCTCTCCACCAAAACAACATTTCTCTCTTGGCCTTCTGTTGAGTGAAGAGTGATCCTTTTGTATCAAAAAGTAGTTCAATAGCTTCGTTATCCTTATGTCTGTACCTTGGAAGCTCTAATTAAGTCGTTAGTAGAGGTTCATCTCCCGAAGTCTATGGTCGTGTTCTTTCCATTGTATGCTCTCCTGTTAGAAGCTTAAACTCTTCTGAAGTTCCATGCTCTGAATCCCTAGAAGACTAGGTGTCTAACAACTTGAATACCATCTCCTCTTGTTTCCTCTGTTACCTTGACGTGTTTCATGATCGTTAGCTCTAGAGATGTTATGAAACATCTATCCATGAGTTGACCATGAGATACTCAGTTTGTGGTTTTGTGTCATGCCCTCTCTTCTTTAGTGTGCGTAGCACCCTCGAAGAAATGAAGCGCTTCATTCATTCAATAATTGTGGCATGGATCAACATCTTCGAGAGGATCGTTGAAGTCTAGTGTAACCCTGTTCCTTCTATCTTTCTACCTAGGAATCTCGGGACGATACTCTGTTAAGGGGGGATAGAATTGTAACACCCCTAATTTTATTACCAGTAATTAGGGTTTGATTTGTCCATCCATGAGCATCATCATTTAAAATGCATGCAAGAAAAAGAAAATATGCAAAACCCTATGTCGTCTGATTGATGACAAGTACGCCATGAGGGGGTCCTCGAGGCATGCAGAAGAGAGGGGTGTGAGACGTACATGAGCATAAACTTGTGTGCTCACCGTCCCAGAAGAGAGGGGTGTGAGAGGGGTGTAGGACCGTTTAAACGGGCTCCAAGTGGATTTACTCACCTCTTAGTGATGGTGGATAAATTCACCAAATAGATTGAGGCTAAACCCGTCACTAGTTGTGATGGAGCAACAGCCAAAAGATTTGTTGAGGATGTTATAATCCGGTATGGTTATCCGCATAGTATTACCACGGACAACGGGAGTAATTTCTCTATGGGAGAACTTGCCGAATTCTGCAACGAACAAAATATCTGGCTTGACATTGTGTCAGTCGCACATCCACAGGCTAATGTACAAGTTGAAAGAGCAAATGGTTTAATCCTACAAGGCCTAAAACCGAGACTCGAAGCACCACTACGACGTGCAGTGGGGGCTTGGGCAGAGGAATTACCTTCTGTAATATGGAGTTTACAAACAACTCCAAACAGGTCCACCAGATACACACCTTTCTTCTTGGTCTATGGCGCAGAAGCAGTTCTTCCTAGTGATTTGATTCACACTTCTCCTAGAGTGTCCGGGTATATTGAAGAAGATGTCGAGATTTCTCGACAAAACGATCTCGACTTAGTCGAAGAAGTTCGCGTCGTTGCTGAAATGAGATCAACAGCCTATCAGCAGAAGTTAGGCAAGTATCATAGCCAGAGAGTCAGAAACAGATCTTTCAATAAGGGTGATTTGGTTCTTCGGCTTGTGCAACAAAGAAAGCATAAACTTTCCTAAGTATGGGAAGGGCCATTTTTAGTTAGTCGAGTATTGCACAATGGTTCATACTACCTAACTAATATGAGGCCAGTCAAAGAAAGACCTGGTACTAAGAAGAGAAAGAGAGCTGGAGGCAGTACAAATCTGGATGAACTAGATAGACCATGGAATATTGCTCAGCTACGTCCCTTTTATTCTTAGTTTATCCTTCTTTGTAATCATATATATGTACATGTTCTGAGAGAAATAAAAGTTTTGGTTGCCTCAAAGCTTTTCTGAGAAGTTTTTACCATCTTATTTCCGAATGATCATGTCACAGTCGAAAATCCCAGAATACTTGAAAGTACTTTATGCTCATGTTTGTTCTGGTTTAGATTTCTGATTCTAAATATGCTACCGTCGGGTATAACTATAAAGTTTCTAATCTATACTTTGGTTATTTGTCTGATTGCTGGATGCGGGTATTTTCTGAGTAGTGAATTGTTGGTACTGGAAGCCGGCTTTGTTTCCGAGTTTAAACTGGTTTAGCAATTGAGCTCCGTTGCTTGACAAAGTTTCCGAGCTGAAAGTTTAGCCGGCTCGCGAAAAGGGACAAGGCGGAAAGCCAGATAAACGATAAGTGTAGACAAAAAAGTATAAGTGCTTATGTAAACATTTCAAGCACACAAAAATTTAAGCCAAAAATCTTTTCAGAATAACACATTTGTTTCTGATAATCTATGATGCAGGAGAAGAGGTAGGAGCTGCCGGCTCGCTGGATGCATCGGCCTTGGCCTGATAACGATCCGAGATGTCCAAATCCGATATGGTTTATTCATCATTGGTAACTTTGGCTGCTTCTTCCGGAGGCGGAGGCGGCGTGTCCACGCGGTTGAAGAAGGGAGTGTCGTAGCTGGTCAAGTCAGCTACATGGCACCCATATCCAGCGCAGGAGTCCATGATGGCTTTAATATTCTGCTTATGGCCGTCTTTGTCCACAATAGAGTATCCTCTGGTCACTTGCCAGATTTCCATGCTTCCATGGTGGCTCATGACCATGGTGAGAGCGTTCTACGCTGCTGATGAGCACATCCCTAGTCCTTTACCATTTTCTCCCAATGATGATGATAATGGTGCTGCACAAGACAAGTCCAATGAAGTCAGAATTGGACCAATTACAAGAGCACGTGCAAAGCTACTTGGCCAACAAGTGAACTCAATCTTAATTGAATCTGATATTTTATTTGATGAGAACTTTATACTGCCTAAGTCTATGCACCTTTGTATGATCAGGTTTGTTGACAACACAAGTGTTGCATGTGGAGGAGAAGGAGAGTTGCAGCGAGAAGAACAAGAACTGATTTCCAATATCAGCAAGTGCGCGAGGGAGGAGAGGGAGGCAGGCGCACTAGGAGACAATGAGGAAATCATTTATGATCAAGAGAGGGATGTGGTGCACAAAGAAACACACGTTTGAGGTGTTCCACGATGTTTGGCCTGCGCGCCAATTAGGCCGAACCCATCTATGGGTCGGTATGTATCAGTTTGAGTCAAACCAGGTCAGTTTGGGCCAAAATAAGGCTGGTTTTAGGCCTGGTTTGTGGGGAGCTCGCCCCAACCTCTTTAAGTATCCCTACAGCCGCCGCAATTAGGGTTAGACCATGTTTAGATTAAACCAATACTTGTTTCGTTGAACTGCTACAAGCATTCATCTGAAATTATATGTTCCTCTTTGATTCGATCAGGAATATCTACCATACCTCCACTTTGATTTGATCTGGAGTTTTCTACTGAAAGTTTTCGTGTTTTCTGCTGTTCCATTGGGAATTCGTAGATTGCAAACCGCTTCGTGGTCGGCGGCTACGTGCGCAAGTGTGTGAAGTTGTGAATACCATCTGGGTTGAGATCTGTTGCATTGGCAACGGGGGAATAACCGGTGATTCACAGCATCCCACAAGTTATCTCCATTACATCCACCATCGTCTAGGACGATCTCAACGAGTAGATCGGGCCACCCCTTATCATCTTGGTATCAGATTCCAGTGTTTACTCGGTGAGCATCCATAAATCCATCCATAGATTAGTTCTTGTTTTTGTCCTATACAGAAAAAGCCACAAAAAGATTAGGTTTAGTGTTTGCCATAGCCAAGATAACACTGTTCGTGAGTTCTATTTGCTGGTCGTAATCTCTTTTGTGTAGCCTTTCTTCTAAATCCGAGTCGTAGTTTTTGTCTAGTTTTTCGTCTGTTTTTGTTTGGTCGTCGGAGTCCCTAGACTGTTTCTAGACTGCTTCTTCTGTTCTTGAGGTTGTTCGTCGTGTTCTTGAGTCTTAGATCTACTAGATCTGTTTACCTTTGTAGTTTTGCAGTTGTAGATCCATTTAAAAAAAAAGGTATCGATCCGTACGTGAGTTTCCTTCACGTGAAAGAAAGGAAGAAAAAAAATAAAAAAACAAACCGATCCGATCTCTATCTAGCTGTCCGTGCGCTTCACGTTGAAGCAAAGGCAAAAGCGAACAAAAAAAAGACTCCCGATCGCTATCGCTTGACCACAGACGAGTCTCAGCCTGTGCGTATATGAAGCCTCAGATTTAAAAAAAAGTTGAAAAAAAAATTTGGACCCCTCGCCTGACCACAGACAAGTCTGTCCTCCAGCGAGAGATTTTTTCCCCTGCCAACATCCTGCCGCGGCAGGATTTTAGGCCGTTTTTCTGCCATGGCAGAGACCTATTCTCAGGTCAATTTTTTTTCTTTTTTCTTTATTTTTTACTGAGTCCACATAGCGTACCTATCCTTGTGAGCCTTAGTAAGCCTTTCTTAGTGTCTAAAACTATCCTACGAGACTAGCGTGCTTAGTGCTCTGCGGGCTGCTCAGTTTAGCAATCTTGTACCCGTTTCGTTGAGACATTGCTAGCGTCTCACCTTGTGCATCACAACACGAGCATTACTCCGACATATATCAATTTTTGAGCTTTTTTTTATAGTTGCAATTGCCCTATTTATCTCCACCGTGTGTGTTTCTGTGGGTCTGTGTCATACGATCAACACTAGGATTTCTGAATTGGTGTTGTTAGGTATCCATACCAAGCTCCACCTTATACCCCTGGTTGTCGTGTGATAGTTTTTCCCCTCGATATTCGCTTCGTCACATCCGTACACGTGCTGCTCATACAAGTTGGTAAGCTATCCTAATTCACTTTGGAACGGTAAGATACATTGTCTTCTTTCAGTTTTGAGTGAGTTGGGAGAGTTCCACCATACACCATTTTTATTTGCACTAACATACTAATCATATCTGAGAGTGTTAATGTGCATACGAAAAAGGATCCTACTTCTGTGGTGTATTGGAATGAGTATGAAGCATTGTGTGATCACTTGACATGTTAGATAGATGTTGCTGTTACTAATATGCAAGAAGATGCACGTGCTATTGATTTGGAACTTAAGGAGGCAAAAGAAGCAGCAGCCACAACTCAGGACACTATGACTGCAATTCAGTGTTCTGTCGCCGATTTAACACAAGCTGTGACTACATTGCAAGCATCTGTTGATCGTCAGCGCAACCAGCAACAATTTGCTGAGGAAGAAGAGGGTGATGCAAGTGCTCTTGGTGACAATCAAGGACATGTTGATGATGGTGCTGCAGTGCTGCATAACCTGGAGGCCGTGGCAATGGAGGCTGAGGTGCTGGTATAACTCATGGCCGTGGTTTTGCGCCTGTCGGTGCACGTTGTAATTTTGAAAATCCTGAGGTCCAGCAAGAGGATGGGCTAGGAAAACCAAAATTTTCTCTTCCCAAGTTTGAGGGCTCGAATGATGTTGAAGAGTATCTTATATGGGAGCTGAAGATAGAGAAACTATGGCGTTTGCATGACTACACCGAGGATAGAAAAATCAAGTTAGCATCTTCTGAATTTGATGGGTATGCTTTGCGTTGGTGGGATAATCTGGTGCATACAAGGCAAGAAGAAGGTGATCCCCCAATCATTACATGGAGAACTATGAAGCAAGTGATGCGTAACAGATTCATTCCACGCAACTACATTCGTTCTCTCTACGATAAACTGCAGAATTTGAAGCAAGGAACAAAGAGTGTTGATGATTATTATCAGGAGATGGAGTTGATTATGCAGCGTGCTAGAGTGCGTGAACAACCCGAACAAACATTGCAGCGTTTCCTCTCAGGTTTGACGTATAGTATCAAGCGCACTATTCGGCATCACCAATATCATGATATGAATGATCTCCTACATCATGCACGTGAAGTTGAAGCTCAGCTAGCTGAAGAAGACAAATATAAAGCTTGTTCTTCTACAACTAGTGGTCATTTCACACCAAGACCAGCTAGTAGCATACCACCACAAAGTAACAATTCAGGTTTTCGTGCTTCATCATCAAACATGCCAGATAATATTGTTTCTAATGCAAAGAAAACAACAAACCCTACAGCTAGTGGTACTGGTTCATCTACATCTACAGCAAGAAACCGGGACATGGCTTGTCACACATGTGGTGGCTTGGGTCACCTCAAGAGAGATTGTCCTAATAAGAAAGTGATGTTGATTAATGAGGACAATGAGTATGAAACCGTTGATGATGCCGATCCTGAGTCTAAACTTTTGGATCATGAGGGTTATTCAAGTGATGGTCCTATAGATGCATATGCGACTCACTATCCGACCATTGTTTGTTCGCAGAAAGTTCTGAATGTTATGCCCAGCTCTGAAAATCGGTGATGCAATTTGTTCCAAACAAAGGCTATTGTTGGTCCTGGCAAGGCGTGCAAATTGATAGTTGATGGTGGTAGTTGTCGCAATTTGGCTAGCAAAGAGCTTTGTGCATAGCTGAAACTGAAGTATTTACCGCACCCAATCCATATTATATTCAGTGGCTAAGTGATAATGGAGAGATGAAGGTTAGCTACATGGTGCGTGTGGAATTTCAGATTGGACCATACAAAGATACCATTGAATTTGATGTGGTTCCTATGATCGTGTGTCATTTGTTGTTGGGCCGCCCATGGCAATATGATCGCAATGTGCAACACAATGGGAGAGCCAACACATATCATTTGAATTGGCATGGTAGAGACATTACTTTGAGGCCCATGACACCGCAACATATTGTAAATGAATCTCGTCAAAAAATTGAAGTGAATCTTGAGAAAGAAACTGAGAGAGTAGATAGACGAGAGACTACTCCTTCGGTGAGTGAGAGCCCACAGCCAAAATTGAGTGGTAAACAGAAAAGTGAGGGAGTGCATTCCTTAATAGTGTTAGCCACCAAGTCTGGTCTGAGAGAGTTTCGTGAGGATCCTAGTGCTGTATCACTTGTGCTTATGTACAAGGGTGAAATTTTAGTTTCTAACGACATGATCCCTCTCTCTCTCTTGGTGTTTCTAATGTATTACAGGAATTCAGTGACGTGTTTCCAAGTGAGGTACCTGCAGGTTTGCCACCATTGCAAGGTATTGAGCATCAAATAGATTTGATACATGGAGCGTCGTTGCCTAATCGAGCCCCCTACCGCACCAACCCCGAAGAAACGAAGGAAATTCAGAAGCAAGTGCAAGAACTTCTCGACAAAGGGTATATTCGTGTGAGCCTAAATCCTTGTGCTGTTCCTGTTATTTTAGTTCCTAAGAAAGATGGAACATGGCACATGTATGTAGATTGTAGAGCTATTAATAACATTACTATTCGATATCGTCATCCTATTCTGCGCTTAGAGGATATGCTGGACGAATTGAGTGGTGCTGCTATTTTCTCTAAAATGGATTTGCGTAGTGGTTATCATCAAATTAGTATGAAAGAAGGGGATGAGTGTTAAAGAGCCTTTAACACTAAGTTCGGTTTGTATGAGTCGTTAGTAATGCCTTTTGGGTTAACTAATGCACCTAGTACTTTCATGAGATTAATGAACCATGTTTTAAGGCATTTCATTGGCAAGTTTGTGGTTGTGTACTTTGATGATATATTAATTTACAGCCGCAATGAATCTGAACATAGTGATCATATTCGACAGGTTTTGCAAGTGTTGCGTGATAATAAGCTTTATGGCAATCTTGATAAGTGCACTTTTTGCAAAGATAAGGTCATATTTCTGGGATATGTTGTTTCTAAAAATGGTGTTGAGGTAGATGCATCTAAAATTGAAGCTATACAAAATTGGCCTACTCCTATGAATGTTAGTCAAGTACAAAGCTTTCACGGTCTTGCTGGTTTCTATAGACATTCTGTGAAATTTTTTAGTACTATTGTTGCACCTTTGAATGAACTTACTAAGAAAGGTGTTGAATTTGTTTGGGGCCCAGCCCAAGATCATGCTTTTGATGAATTGAAACATTTGTTAACTACTGCACCATTACTTGTACTTCCTGATTTACTAAACAATTTGAGATTGAATGAGATGCTAGTGGAATTGGTATTGGAGGTGTGTTGATGCAAGAGGGTAAACCAATTGCACAATTTTCTGAGAAATTGAGTGGTGCACGGTTAAACTATCCGGTTTATGACAAATAATTGTATGCGCTTGTTAGAGTTCTTGAGGTTTGGCAACATTATTTGTGGCCAAAGGAATTTGTCATACATTCTGATCATGAGGCTTTGAAATATTTAAAAGATCAATCCAACTTGCATAGACGTCTTGCTAAGTGGGTTGAATTCATTGAGTCTTTCCCATACATCATTAAGCATAAGAAGGGTAAAGATAATGTGGTTGCTGATGCTCTATCTAGGAAAAATATGTTGTTGACACACTTGGACGTAAAGGTTCTTGGTTTAGAGAGTTTGCGTGATTTATATGCTACTGATCATGATTTTGTAGCACCATATGGTTTGTGCACTAATGGGAAAGCATGGGAAAAATTCCATATACATGATGGTTTTTTGTTTAGAGCTAACAAATTATGTGTTCCAGAATCATCCGTGCGTTTGCTATTGTTGCAGGAATCACATGCCGGCGGTTTAATGGGTCATTTTGGATGAGAGAAGACTTTGCTTATGCTCGTTGATCACTTTAATTGGCCTAAGATGAGGCGTGACGTGGACAGGTTTGTGAAGCGATGCATTACTTGCAACAAGTCAAAATCAAAACTAAAGCCACACGCTTTGTATACTCCGCTTCCTGCTCCTACTACACCATGGGAAGATATAAGCATGGATTTTGTGTTAGGATTACCTAGAACTAGGAGAGGACAAGATTCAGTTTTTGTGGTAGTTGATCGATTTTCAAAGATGGCACATTTTATTGCCTGCCACAAAAGCGACGATGCGTCGCATGTTGCGAATCTGTTTTTCAGGGACATCGCCCGCTTACATGGAGTACCAAAGACGATTGTTTCTGACCGTAATGTGAAGTTTATGAGCTATTTCTAGAAGACACTTTGGGGAAAGCTGGGGACAAAGTTACTTTTCAGCACCACTTGTCATCCACAAACTAATGGTCAAATGGAGGTTGTAAATCGCACACTTTTAACATTGCTGTGATCAATGATCAAGAAGAACCTGTGTGTATGGGAGGATTGTTTGCCGCATGTGGAGTTTTCATATAACAGGGCGGTACACTCAACAACGCAACTTTGTCCGTTTGAGGTGGTATATGGTTTTAAACCAATTACACCACTTGATTTGTTTCCCCTTCCACTTCAAGAGAGAGTTAACATGGATGCATCCAAGAGGGCAGATTTTGTGAAGAAGATACATGAGAAGACAAAGGAAGCAATTGAGAAGAAGGGCAAGTACACCGCTGATCGTGTTAATCAGAAGATAAAGGAGGTGTTGTTCCAGCCAGGTGACATGGTATGGGTGCATTTGCGCAAAGACAGATTTCCATAACAACGCAAGTCCAAGTTACAACCAAGGGGTGCTGGTCCATATAAAGTACTTTCCAAGATAAATGATAATGCATACAAGATTGATCTTCCTACTGATGTGTTTGGCGTGAGCAATTCGTTCAATGTTTCTGATTTGACACCATATGATGAAGAAGACCTTGGAGCGTCGAGGTTGAGGCCTTTTGAAGGGGGGAGGATGATGAGGACATCGCTAGTCCTTTACCATTTTCTCCCAATGATGATGATAATGGTGTTGCACAAGACAAGTCCAATGAAGTCAGAATTGGACCAATTACAAGAGCATGTGCAAAGCTACTTGGCCAACAGGTGAACTCAATCTTAATTGAATCTGATATTTTATTTGATGAGAACTTTATACTGCCTAAGTCTATGCACCTTTGTATGATCAGGTTTGTTGACAACACAAGCGTTGCACATGGAGGAGAAGGAGAGTTGCAGCGAGAAGAACAAGAACTGATTTCCAATATCAGCAAGTGCGCGAGGGAGGAGAGGGAGGCAAGCGCACTAGGAGACAATGAGGAAATCATGTATGATCAAGAGAGGGATATGGCGCACCAAGAAATACATGTTTGAGGTGTTCCACGATGTTTGGCCTGCACGCCAATTAGGGCGAACCCATCTATGGGTCGGTATGTATTAGTTTGAGTGGAATCGGGTCAGTTTGGGCCAAAATAAGGCTGGTTTTAGGCCTAGTTTGTGGGAACTCGCCCCAACCTCTTTAAGTATCCCTATAGCCGCCACAATTAGGGTTAGACCATGTTTAGATTAAACCAATACTTGTTTCGTTGAACTGCTGCAAGCATTCATCTGAAATTATATGTTCCTCTTTGATTCGATCAGGAATATCTACCATACCTCCACTTTGATTCGATCTGGAGTTTTCTACTGAAAGTTTTCGTGTTTTCTGCTATTCCATTGGGAATTGGTATATTGCAAACCGCTTCATGGTCGGCGGCTACGTGCGCAAGTGTGTGAAGTTGCGAATACCATCTAGGTTGAGATCTGTTGCACTGACAACGGGGGAACAATCGGTGATTCACAGCATCCCACGAGTTATCTCCATTACATCCACCATCGTCTACAACAAGCTCAATGAGAAGATCGGGCCACCCCTTATCTGCTGCAGATCGCGTGTAGGACATGTTCTAGTCCTGGACAAGCTGTGGCATCTCCTTTGCCTTGTCCCGCACCTGAAAGTAGGACATGCTATGCATGTCCGGAATCCTGAGAGCTTCGCTAATATCCTCGACGGATTGGCGGAAGTCATGAAGCAAATCACCGAGTTGGGTAAGGCGGTGGGTGCGAGGCTCGGCAGAGGTGGACTCCATCAAGTTCAGAGGACCTATCCATATATTGCAAAACGGTTAAATAAATCTGACATCGAAAGAGTCGAAGAATATAAACAAGTCAGAAAGATGGAAACATACCAAAGATGACGTCGTCAACTTTGGTTTTCTCTTCACGAAGACTCTGGAGTTCAGCCCGAAGTGCCTCGGAAAGTTCCTTCTCTCTGCAAAGCTCGTCATTGAGATCCAAGATTTTCTGCTCATGGAGTGTAATCTTGCGATCACGCTCCACGGTGGCCATGGAGGAGGATTTGAGAACTTGAGCAATGCTCTTCTCATGATCCTCCTTAAGTTGGTCTAGCTCCTGGCGGATATCTTTATTTTCCACCACCAGGGTCTTCAGATTCTCGGCCTCTTCGATCATAGCACAAGACTGCTTTATTAGTGTTGTAAGTCAAAAAGAACAACAGTTCAGCAAAAAATATTCGACTATGAAAACACAAGACAAGGTTTGAGTCTCGGAATGTTAACCTTCAGCCTCATCCTTGGAAACTCTAAGCTCAACATTTTTAAGTCGGAGAGCTCTGATCTCTTTCCGCTTATTGCAGACATTCTTCAACAATTCCTGGTTATATGAATTAACTTTCTATAAGTCAGAATACCCAGATTCAGAGTTCTACTAAAGACTCGGGCTAATATTGTAGCTAATATCAGCACGAGCGTTGGGGGCTATACTAGTTCATTCTTTGGCATCCTAATGAAGCATAAACCCGGATTGTTTATCCAACTTCATGCTTGGGGGCTAGAGGATATGATATAAAGTACAAAAAAGAAAAGCGTGAGTTGGAATTCCGACTTACATGATGTTCATGTGTAAGCTTGCTCAAGCACATGTTCACCTCAGTGGTAACCTTCTCGGCGAGGGTGAGTGGAATAACCGGAGGTGGTGGAAGCACACTAGCTCTTAGTCCCTCGTCACGAAAGCAGAATTGTTCGAGAAGATCGGAGTACTTAATGTCCTCCTCTTCTTGTGCTTCTTCTTCGGCAGAGAGATTTCGGCTCTCTAGGCATTGTCGGGCCAGCCGCTATATCTCCTTCGCAGATTTCCGAGACAAGCCAAATTTGGCATGTCCCGGATTGTTCAGGAGGTTTTCGGCGAAGGTCTCTGCCGAGGGATCATTACTCGAAGAGGGTTCACCCTTATCAAAACCCGATCCACCTACGGTGACGTCAGTCTGCGACTCAAGGGTCGCTGGCTCTGTTGAGGGAGCCGGATCTTCTGCGACGACCGGGGATGGAGTAATCACCGGCGCTGCAGAAGGTTGAGGGGCAGGAGTTGGAGGAGCTGTGGCAGGAGAGGCCATAGTTAGCTTCGTCTGATGCAGGGGCATCGAGATGTTCCCCTTCCCCTTGCCCTTGATGAGCTGCTTGGCTCTGAGAAAGTAATAGAATGAAGAACATTATATCTCGGAAGAAATCATGAAGTAAAGTACAAAGGCGGAAGTTGTGTGGAAAGTTACCTCTTCACAACTGGCACTTTGTTTGTGCTGGAATACACGCCGAGCTTTGCGCTTCCTGGGCACAACGTCCGGCAGTGGGACCAATTCCTCCTCCTGAGAAAACTCGGGAGGATATCCCTCGATCAGAGCAAACTCCGACTCGGGGAGGTCGGCAAGCTGAAAAGAAGATAATATCTCAGTGTTGTGAAATAACTTAAAGGTGAAACATATAAAAAGGGGTTACTGCTAAAGCTTACTAGCACTACAGGGTTTTCCACTGTATGCATGTCCAAGGACAGATCCGATATCTTCCTCTCGATCCGCTCCTTTATCAGCCATTTGATCTGCCTTGGGGCTGATGCAGAGGGAGTCATTTTTGGACGTCGTGATGGAATGCATCAGACGGTCGCCGTGGTGCTGTAGAGGCTAGATCCGGCGTGCTACCCAAGATTGGACCAAGTCAGACCCTCTCATGCCCTTATGCTTCAGCAAATACTCGATCCGTCTCTTGGCGAGAATCAGATAGTCGCTGAGAGCCGGAGGAGCCTCGTCCCATGATGCTCGGGGCGTGGCGGCTCCATCGACGAAAGCCGGCAAAGCAGAGGCTTTGCCGGGAGCAGGAATATCTTTATGATAAAAGAAGGTGGCCGGCCACTGTTTGACCGACTCACTAGCTAAAATCCTAGGATAGACGCGCTCACGTATAACTGAAAGACTAATATGCCGGTAATGTAAGGATTACCAGCGGTGATAGAGTTTCTCCGGACATGGAAATAAAACCGGAAAAGAATGAGACTCGGCCTAATGCCGAGATACCCCTCACACAAGGACGCATATGCACTCATCTCTAAAAGGGAGTTTGGGGGGAGATGGTGAAGTTGAACACCATAATGATCTATCACCTCAGAAAAGAATTCCGAGGGAGGGAAAGACAAACCTCTGTCGAGGTGGGTGCCGAAGTGCACCCACTCATCGGCTCGTGGGTTGGGGATGGTTTCACCGAAACCGCTCCGCCAGTCGCTGGCATGGAGGAGTCCTTCGTTCTCCATGCCGGTGAGCTTGGCATCGTCGAGGACGCACGGGATCCAAACCCGGTTGCTTTTTCTTCGCCCGCCGTTATCGCTGGCCATGCCAGCACAAGCTTGGATGATGAGGATGAAGCAATTCCTCCGATGCACCGGTGACCTTACGTGGGTGGCGCTGGGAATTTGGAGGTAGAGGAGCTCTGTGCGCGTGGGGGAAGTGGAGGAGAAGGAAACGACAAAGGGAATAGGTGAAGAAGATGAGGAAAAGGGAATCCTCACCCCTTATAACCACCGAACCACGCCAAGATTCGTGCAAATGGCACATTAAATACGCCACGCGTCGTGGAACGGACTGGGAAGTTCCCACGCAATGTTTACGTTGTCTCGATCTCTGCGCACGCATTAAAACGGCACCTCGGTTCCGCGAACGGTGGAAAAACCAACGGTCGTGCTGACAGGATGTTTGTCAGTGACGTGACTTGACCGTGACCGGTGTCAGAGACCAAGATCCGGCTTAGTTTGAATATCAAGCTGGAAATCCAAGTAACGTACTAATAGGTCCGACTTACTTTTGAGACCCGGATCGTATCTTTTGTTTTGAAGTTTCAGGAACCCTTCAAGATTCTGCAAGCCGAAGATTAAGCTAGATGATGATGAATCTGACTTTGGATCTTGGAGACTTCCGGGGGCTATTTCAAAGTAGACAGCCTTTCATCCTCTCATACTGCCATTAAAACCACTTCCACCCACTTTAGCACCATTGCCTACCATACTGCATCCCCGGGAGAATGTCAAAACTTGAGGCAACCAAAACTTTTATTTCACGAACATGTACATATATGATTACAAAGAAGGATAAACTAAGAATAAATGGGACGTGCTGAGCAATATTCCATGGTCTCAGAGTAGTTCTTCAGATTTGTACGCCCAGCCTCTTCTTCTTAGTAGCGTGTTTCTTTTTGATCAGATATCGCTTAAGTAGTATGAACCATTGTACAATACTCGACTAACCAAGAAGGGCCATTCCCATACTGGGGAAAGTTTGTGCTTTCTTTGTTGCACAAGCCAGAGAACCAAATCACCTTTATTGACAGATCGGTTTCTGAATCTCTGGCTATGATACTTGCGTAACTTCTGCTGATTGGCTGTTGATCTCATTTCAGCAATGACGCGAACTTTCCCAGTATGGCTCTTTGGAAAATCCTTGGTCTTTTTCAGGAGTTTGTATAATGGTGCGGCTCTTTCACCAAGCTGGCTTACAAACCGACTGACTGCGGCGATGGAACTAGATAGTCTTTGTACGTCCTTCAAAGTAGTTATTCGAAATATTGAGTATAGCCTTGATTTTGTCTCGGTTCACCTCTATGCCTCTTTGAGACACGATAAAACCTAACAATTTTCCGGCTGGGATTCCAAAGAGGCATTTCTTCGGGTTAAGCATTATGTTGCTGAAATGAGATCAACAGCCTATCAGCAGAAGTTACGCAAGTATCATAGCCAGAGATTCAGAAACCGGTCTTTCAATAAAGGCGATTTGATTCTCCGGCTTGTGCAACAAAGAAAGCACAAACTTTCCCCAGTATGGGAATGGGCCTTCTTGGTTAGTCGAGTATTGTACAATGGTTCATACTACTTAACTGATATACGGCCAGTCAAAGAAACACCTGCTACTAAGAAGAGAAAGGGAGCTGGAGGCAGTACAAATCCTGAAGAACTATACAGACCATGGAATATTGCTCAGCTACGTCCCATTTATTCTTAGTTTATCCTTCTTTGTAATCATATATGTGTACATGTTCTGTGAGAAATAAAAGTTTTGGTTGCCTCAAGTTTTTCTGAGAAGTTTTTACTGTCGTCGGATTGATGACAAGTACGCCATGAGGGGGTCCTCGAGGCGTGCGGAAGAGAGGGGTGTGAGACGTACGGTGTTCTGGGACGATGAGCACACAAGTTTACCCAGGTTCGAATCCGCTGGCTTTGGACGGATCCTACTCCTGCTAGCAATCCAGTAATACAATAGAGCCGGAATATGGGTTATAAGGGTTCACCTGTGCAAGTTGAGATTGTGATTGTAAGGGGTGCCCTAAAGGCTCTCCCTAGGACGGCTTATATAGATATTCGGCCTAGGGTTTACAGGAGAGATCTATCCGGCTACGACTAAGAGTCGGTTATAGAGTACATCTTGAACTAAAAGTAACACTATGGGCCGATGTCGGTAAGTCTTCTGGGCCTTCCCGTAGCCGGATTGGACTCCGTCTCTTCTCCCTGACTGAGCCGCCCATGAAGCAAAGCTCTAACCCGAAGTGGGCCACCCTGGTCAGTGAGGACTATGAGGATACCCGGAAAGTATATCCCCAACAGCAGCCCTCGGAAGTCTCCAAGATCCAAAGAGTCGGTTACAGAGTACATCTTGAACTACAAGTAACACTATGGGCCTATGTCGGTAAGTCTTCTGGGCCTTCCCATAGCTGGATTGGACTCCGTCTATTCTCCCTGACTGGGCCGCCCGTGAAGCAAAGCTCTAACCCGAAGTGGGCCACCCTAGTTAGTGAGAACTGTGAGGATACCCGAAAAGTATATCCCCAACACCCTAAATTCCTTCTCTCTTTGAAAATAATACAAAATGGTGTTGATATTTTGTAAATACAAAATGTTATGCAGCCCAAATTGTTCTGAGGGCCCCTTAGTGTTTTCAGGTATTTTTGAAAACCTTCTAGTAATTTCGAAACGTTCAAATATATTTGGAATTAAAATGCAAACAAAGGAATAAAAAATAAAAAGGTTTTAGGAAGAAAAATAGAACCAGATCTAGCTAGGCCGTAGCCCATCTTGCCCTCTCCCTATCTGCCGCCACCAACATCCCAGGCGCAACCCAACCCGGCCCAAGTCAACCGTCAGCAGCCTAGTACCCCTTCAGTCACTTTCTTCCTCGTCGGCTTCCTTCGTCAGAGGAAGCACCTGCCTGGCGCATCGCCCGATGCCGTCGGCCACGCCGTGATGACCACCGCCGCCCAGACACCTACAAGACTCCCTCTGTGTCGCTAGAGAACCCTAGTCGTGCCCTGTTTCTCTTCTTCTCCCTCTCCCCTATTTTTCCTCCTCATACCCAAAACCCTAACTCAGGGAGCCTCCAGCCTCCCCTAGCCACACCGTGATGCCCATGAGCTCCGTCTTGATGCCATGACCTTCCCCACCAAAGGAATCAGTCCGTGAAGCCCTCTACTAGCTAAAATCGAGCTCGACACCCTGCCGACCGCCGTAGTCACCGCCATTGATTCTCCTCCTCATGTCCTCCTCCGTCCACGACGCACCCTCCATTGGCCTCCTAGTGTGCTTGCGGTGCTCACGCAGCCCTCCGTTCCCTCCTCTCATGTTGCATCACTTCCCTGACGACCACCTGCCACCGCTACCATTGTTCGTCGTCGCTGGCATGTCTCCGGCGACCAAAACCAAGCAGCGCCACCACCATTTGACTCCCCTTGACGCCCTCTGTCCAACACCCCAAACCACAGTCTCTCGCGTGCCCTCGATCGTGTGGTCCATCGACAATCTGAGAGCAACTCCATTGCTGACATTAGCATAACGTCAACATGGTGCAATTAACCTTTTATTTTTTTAATGGTTGTCTAAAATTCATTTCTTGTATATAATTAATCCCTGTGGGCCCCGTATTTAAGGATTTTAATCTTTTCGATAATTGTTTTCCAAAATGATTAAAACTATGACATGTGGGACCAAGTGGTTAAATATTTTAAAATATCCCAAAATGATTTAAAAATGGATTTAAAATGAGAAAAATTGTAACTAATTCATTTTAGGTCAGAAAAATATGTATAATATATCAAAATGTTCAGAAAAATGAGATCTACAGAATAAACTCATAATCATGTATTGTTAAGAAACTTAGATGACAAGTTTAACTAGAAGAACAAAATAACCCCTCTCATGTGCATCCGGGGTTTCTCCGAATTAGGGTTTATCACTATGTAAACTATCCGATGGTTTATCATGGTTTCTCTCGTTTTTAGTGGTTTATCACTATGTAAACTAGATTATTGTCTCTAGTGCAAGTGGGAGACTGAAGGGAATATGCCCTAAGAGGCAATAATAAAGTTATTATTATCGTATTCCAAGTATATGATATATGTTTATTTTGCATGCTATAATTGTATTAATTGGAAACGTTAATACATGTGTGTTTAATAAAGAAAATAAAGAGTTCCTAGTTATGCCTCTCATATAAACTAGCTCGTTGATTAACAAGATGATCAAGGTTTCCTGATCATGGACATTGGATGTTGTTAATAAAGAGGTCACAACATTGGTTGAATGGTGTGATGAACATTCATCCGAAGTATATCAATACGATCAAATTCATTGTGTTTCAATTACTATAACATCATACAAAGTTACTTTAGTCCTTAGACCATGAGATCATGTCAATCACTAACACTGGAAGAGTAACTTGATAACATCAAACGTCACACCGTAACAGGGTGACAATAAAGGTGGGTTCAGATGCTCCGAAGGTGTTATGTAGAGGCTCATGGATCAAGAGTTGGTTTTGTCCATCCCTATGACGGAGAGATATAGTCTGGGCCCTCTCGGTGATATCACATTGATGTAGCTTTCAAGAAAGTGATGTGATCACTATAATGTTATATCACGGGAACGAGAATAGAGTGCATGTCGGTAACGAGATAAAACTAGGTATAGGGATACCGATGATCAAATCTCAGACATGTAATATATCGCGAGACAAAGGGATTTAGTTACTAGCGTTAAAGGTTCTCATGATCACTGAAGTCATCATTTAATGTGTGGGAGTCAATATGGATCTCTAGGTCCTGCTAGTGAATATTGATCGGAGAAGGGTCTCGATCATGTCTACATTTTTCGTGAACCATAGGGTCACACACTTAAGGGATACCGACAACATTTAGGAGCAAATATGTTTCAAATAAAGATTAAGAAAGCGTTGGAATCATTTTGATGGAAACCAAAATGAAATTACTGAAACTGGTTTTGCATGTGATATTGAAATGTTGTAGGGGGGTTTATGTGAATGTTCGTTAATTAAAGTAACTAATAAAATTCTGAATAAAATAAATAAAAGAGTTTTATTTAATGAGAGTTGCATTAATTTTGGTGGAAAATTAATGCATATGAGTGGAGCATCCACCCACATGAATGAAGGATGAGGTGGGGTACCTCCATGGCTGCTGGCCATGGGAGGGGGCTGCCCCTCTCCATATAAAAGGCCCCCACTCCTCCTCTCACATTACACCTCCTCGTGAAGGATCTCTCCCCTCTAGTTTATTTCCCCATTGTCTCAGATTAGTGAGATACATGTTCTCGATTGCTTTGTCTGAAAAGAGTTGATGCTTTCGCTGTATCGCTAGAGCGAGGATGCGGAGGTTGTCAAGGGACTAGACATGTGTGCGATCATGGATGCGCCGTTGAGTTGCGATGCTAGACTTGCTCATGATCTTGAGATCGGCTAGCGAACGACTACATCATCGACGAGTCCATCCTTGTTAAGCTTTGTCGCTCTTCAAGGGTATGTTCTCTACAGATGTATATACACCCATTGATTGTATCTATGTAGATAGATCTTGGTGCTTAGTAGTTCACATCGTAGGAAATTTTTGTTTTCTATGCTGCAAACCCAATAGGTCTTGCCCACCATAAACAACGTTAGGGTAAGCAAGATGCTAGTGGAGGAGGTGTGGGCCTAAACCTTCTATCCACCCAACTCATGAGACAACTTCAGATTCCCATCGAATGCCTATCCCCTATGGGAGTGTTCTAGGGGATCAACCCGGGGGTGACCCAACTGCTGGGGCAGGTTACCCTGCCCGTCACGTTGGGACACCAGAGAATTTTCGCACGGAGAACATCACGTTCAATGTAGAGGATATCCTTCTACCTTACAACGGCATACTCGGGTGGCCTCCCTTGGCTAAATTCATGGCGGTCACCCTCTACGCCTACAACATTATGAAGATTTCGACTGTGAAAGGGTTCATCACCGTCAAGGCCGATCCCCGGGACGCTGTCTTTTGCATGGAGCTGTCATACCAGGAGACCATAACAATGGTTTCCTAGGGTCCGCGAGACCCTAATGCATTAGGGTCATCAGTCATGCAGAAGAAGCGCCTGACCGAGGATCACGGTCTCACCAAGAATATCACTCTACTCGAGGAGGGAGGCTGCTCCATCACCATTGGAGCGTGCCTCACTAACAAATAGGAAAGGGTGCTTGTCACCTTCCTCTGAGAGAACGCTAATGTGATTGCCTGGGACCCTGTGGGTCTACCCAGGGTCCCAAGGGCGGTGATCGTGCACCGTATCGCAATGAGCCCGAGAGTACACCCGGAAAACAGAAAGGTTGGTGCCAAGCGCAGGACAAGCAAGACTTCATCATGTCAGAGGTTCGGAATCTAAAGGCTGCTCATGTCATCCAGGAAGTGTGGCACCTGACTTAGGTTGCAAACCCTGTTGTGGTACCCAAGCCCCACAACAACAACAAGAGGTAGTGTGTCGACTTATGGACCTGAATAAGGCCTTCCCAAAGGATCCGCTCATGTTGCCGTGAGTCGACCAGATCGTCGATGCCACGGCAGGATGCAATCTCCTCTACTTCATCGATGCCTTCTCCGAATACCATAAGATCAAGATGTCCAAGGAAGACAAGGATAATACTTATTTCATCACCATAGAGGGATTCTTTTTTTACACTTGCATGCCTTTCAGGTTGAAGAATGCCGATGCCATGTTCTAGCATGCCATGTGGGCATGCCTCGTGTCGTGGTATTGCCAATGAGTACGCCATGGAGGGGTCCTCACAGTGCGTCTTTAGAGATGTGGGGTAAGGCGGAGAGTTGGCGGGTACGAGGTAACATAGCTTACCCAGGTTCAAATCCCACAATGGTGGCAGAACTCTACTCCTGCTATAAATCACTATAATGGCAATACGCCAAGTTATAGAGATAGGTTCGTTGTGCAAGGTGTTGCACGTTGTACATGGGAATCTAACAGGTTGTGCCCTAAATGCTCCCACATGCCAGCTTATAAAGGTGCCAAGACCTAGGGTTTACACGGAAAGGCCCTTGCTAGACAAGGTAAACAGTCCTACACTAATACGAACTAGTCTTCCGTGTCTTGTACTCCAAGGCTCCGAGTATGTTGGTGACTCCTGAATAGCCTTCCTTCATCCGACATGGGCCTCCCTTCTGGATCCGTCTAACTGGGCTGCCCAGTAGGCCATAGGCCTTTCTACCAACTATGGGCCACCCGGGTTAGGCAGATTGGTGACATGCTATGAGGGTACCCATTTGGCATATCCCCAACAGTAGCCCCCAGAGGACTTTGAAATCTTGTGCCGTCTTCCCCATTGATCTTTGAATATCCCGTCTAAGTGATGCCGACAATTCGTCAAGCAATATCTCAAAGGTCTCCCAAAGAACCCTGCAATCCTCTCCTGCTTCGCAATGTAGCCAGAGATTCCTTGAGTCTTCATTTGCAGAGTCGAACAATCTCCGTCTTTGATGGAATCTTCAGACGTGACTCTTCACTGCAACTGTCAGGAGGATGGCGTAGGGTATAGCCTACGCTACCTCGAAACACACCGAAACAGAAAATTAATCATCAGCTATTTTCACGCGTGCGAAATCCGAAATGGCGAAGCGGCAAAGACGGAGGGCGTGGAGAAATTACCGTGCATGATCACTTCCACGTCGGCAACGCTCAATCCATTAGATCCTTTTGCACGAATCTTGACGCGGGGTCTATATATTTTCACCATGGTCAGTTTATTTTATTTTTACCTGCATTTGTTTCATTGTCTTCATCTTCCTCTACCCGCGCGAACGTTCGAGCTCTTCCGTGAAAACCCTAGCCAGAGCCCTTCTTTCCTCCACCTACTCCCCCGTCGCAATGGCTTCCAGCAGCTCCATCCCTTTGATGGCGGTGACCCCCGAGGCTATTTCAGAGCCATCCCAGGGACTGACCTTCCCACCGGAGGGGGTGGTTGTCCCTGTCAATGCCGTGGTGGAAACCACCAGCGATGACCAAGAACGAGCAGCGCCAGAAGCTGCTGAAGAAGACAACGACTCCCACAAGGGAGTGTGGAGGGGATCTGACCTCTCCACCAAAGATCTGCAGGAGCTGGTCACCGAGGGGTATCTCCCTGAAGCAAAGGAGTTGGTCTGGCGGGCGGCACCGGCCGGCGAGCTGGTTCCTTCTCCCCAAGCCGGAGAGAAGGTGTACCTAAAGGCCCAGCTGGTACGAGGCGTAAGCCTACCAGTCTCCGACTTCTTCTTAGTCCTTAGCAACTTCGTAGCCTTGTGCGAAGGATTCCTAGGCATCAAACCTAGGTTATATCTGTTCGTGTACTTTTTTACCGTCAAGAGAGAGTCCATAGAGTCCAAGGACGAATTTCAGATTTGTGGAACCATTAGCTTCAAAATCCGGCCTAGCCGGGGCTTCTCCGACATCGTAGGGCATGAGTCATGCAAGAACTGGCAGCGCACGTACTTCTACGGCCCAGACATTCCTCTTCCTGACCGCCTTGAGACATATCCCGACTTCGTCAATGGAGCCACCACCGAGGTGCCCGCATGGCGGACCCCAGCCTCCCTTCCCTCAGACAACAAGGCCAATCGCATCATAAGGCAGATTGAATGGCTCATAGACGGAAGTCTAACGGGCTTGGATCTTGCCATGTGCTGGTTTGTTAGGCGGATTCAACCTCTATAGTATCGGGCCGAGTTGATGTGTAAATACACTCAAGACAGGAGGGATCCCATGCGAATTTCGCGGGATAACTTCTCTACTGACTCCGTCAAACTCTGGCTTACAGACATGGTCAAGGTGAAGGACAGGAAGCGTGGCTTCAAGTTCACCTATGACATGTTCAATTGCGGCAAGTGCCCAGAGGTAGCTTTTGTTTCCTTTGTTGCTTGTTATATGCTCTAAGGTTTTTCTGACTTGAAGTTGTCAATCTAACTCTCCTCTGTATCCCAGCTGGCGACCTTGGCGGCGGATCAGATGGCCACCCAGGTCTATGATCCTAAGCTGAAGGCTATCCAAGTGGTGTCCAACGATGACGCCCCCAAGGATCAACCAGCTTTGGCAGCGCGAACTACCGAGGCCAAGAAGAAGAAATTGGAGAGTGGAGTCTCCAAACGATTCACCGCCGCCTTAGAGGAGGAGAAGAAGAAGAAATCCACCAGCATTCCCCTCACCAAGGCTCCTGCCGTGGAGTAAGTGTTTTCATTCTCCGGCTTGTACTTTTCAGTTCATACCTTTTTTCAACTCTTGTACTTATACTGCATATGTTTCAGGAGGAAAGCCGGTGTTAGTTTGAAGCGATCCTCCAGAGATGCTGGAGGGTCAAAAAATATTTGTGACATGCTCACCAGGGACGTGGTCGCCAAGCCCTCTACCGCTACTGCTCCCCCCACTCCTGTCGCCAAGCCTTCTATTGGCCCTGCTGGGCCTTCGTCTCCCGTCATCCCTAAGATCTCCGCCATGGAGATAGATGTCAATCCAACCCTTGATATCTCAGGTCTGTTGAGGCATACATTGCTCCCAGTGGCCAAGCGACGCGGGAGAGCACTTCCTCCAAAGTGGCTGAAGCTCCGGCTAAGGATGCCACTGAGAAAGGGAAACAAGTGATGGAAGAGGCAAAGGCAGAGGAAACGGTTAAGGCGGGAGCCTCTGAGCCATCTTCTGTTTTCAAGATGCAACTAGCGGCTAGGGCATCATCCATGCCTCCGGCATCAACGACTCCTTTGGCAGCAACCCCTCCGACATTGTGCCTAGATGACCTTATTGCGCAGGCGGATGTCGTGTATAATAATGTTGGCATCTTCCACACCTCATATGCCAATATGGCGAACAATCTCAAGCTTATTGTCATCGTAAGTCTTTTGAACTTCACTTCATTTATTTTGCATAATATATCCCTTTGTAGTCCCCGAGCTCTTAGGCGGATAAACAAAGGTTATTGTCCTGAGCGCTCCAAAGAACTTTAAGAGTAGATCTTGATAGTGTAGCCCCCGAGGGTCTAGGTGGAAACTTAGAAGAGTTCCGGCTAGATGCTCTAAGAGTAGCATACTTGTTGACTAAAAACTTGCGCTGTAGCCCCCGAGCGTGTAGTTGAAACTATAAAGTTCCAACTAGATGCTCTAGAGAAACTAAACATGCTTGTTTGTTTGCAGAATGAGAATAGGCAGAGAGTCACGGCCAATGAGAGGTTTGCTACTTTGCAGAAGGAGATGGACCTTGAATAGGGTAAAACAGCCTTCCTGAAGCAACATATCAAAAATAGCCAGTTCGTTTCTTGTGATAGCTCCTTGCTTTTCCTCATGGATTTATTTCTGTCATCTTCTCATATTACTTTCTGATTTTCGTCTTACAAAAGCCATTGCCAAGGCCAAGAGCATCGTCGAGCAATCCAAGAATATCCAGGAGCTCGATGATGAGAACAAAATTCTGAAGAAGGACCTGGCCAATGCCGTCAAGGGCCATGAGGCAGCGATGAAAGTGCTGCAAGAGTCTGCTAACACCGAGATGCAGCACCTGAAGGAGGAAATTGCGTAACTCAAGGGGCATAACCAAGCTACCAAAGAGGAGAATGCTAGGACCCTTGAGGTGTACAAGACAGTCCAGAAGGAGTGCGATGTCTTGGCAAAGAAATGCAAGCAAGCGGAGACGGGCATCTTCGGTAACCTTTCTCCGTCTTGGTCATTTCTGTACTTTGGATAATCATTCGATTTGTTTTTTCTCATGGTCCTTGTATATTGTGCAAACCATAGCTCCCATTGGCTTAGCCAACTTGGGTGAGGGTACTCTAGATCCCAAGGAACGCATGATTCTTGCCGGCAACTTCGTTAGCACCGCCATTGCCCAGGCCAAGGAGATAGCCCCGCCTTTGGGATTAATATCAAGGCGGTAGACTCAGCGGCCAAGTATGCAGAGATCCTGCGCCAAGCTCCTGAGAAGGTCAAGGACTGGAAGGCCTCTTGCTTCTGGGCTAGTGCTAGGATGTCTCTGTCTTTGGTCAAGGCGCACTACAACAACACCGACATCGACCTGGTGACCTCCGGATTTACCAAGCTAGATGAGGAAGGGAGGGAGATCGATAGCGATGCTATTTGGAATTCCCTCTCCGGCTTCGACACCAGGATTCTCAGAATGGTCAATGCTAATGTCTTTGTGCCTGCCGACATCCTTGACAAAGACATGGCCTCGTCTAAGTCTATCCCATCTCCCTCCGAGTTTGATGAGCTCTCCTGGCCTGGCTCTCCTGATGATGCCACCATGAAGCCCCTTGCAGCAGAGCCATAAAAAATAATGTTTATATTAAATGTATCTCTACAATGTGTATGCGGAAAAACTTATGTGTTGTCAAGGCGGAAAAACTTGTACTCAAGTTTCCTTCTACTTATTTGTTTCCAGCATGTGTATATTTTTTAATAATGTGCTGGCTTATCCATTATTCTGGTTCATATGCTTGACCTTTCGTGAGACGGAAGACTCGCAGCATAGAACTATGCCCTCAGGTGATGATGCTTAATAGCACCGTCAAGAACCTAAGAGCAAAATCGCCGGCTATGAGTGCCGAGAAGTCACTACTCCTAAATCCACATAAAAACTTCAGAAAACACGTAGACCAGAAAACTTAAGCTAACGCCCATAGGCGGAATTTTCACAAGTGCAAATGCAAACTTGCGCATAAAGGGTTTATATGATCCAAAAATGAACAACTAAAGGAGGTAAAAGACTCAGATAATATGAGTGACCCAAATGCTTTATTTCATTGATCATATAAAAAACTTATTACATAATATAAATGTGCTAAGTGTAAAAGGGCCGTAGCTGTGCTATGTTCCATGGCCAATTTGTCTCTAGGTAATCATCATCGGAATCATGTTTCTTGCGCTTGCGATTTTTTAGCCTATCTTTCAACTCGCGGATATCAACAAGGTAATATGAACCATTTAGCAATGCTTTGCTTATGACAAACAGTCCTTCCCAAGGCAGGGATAGTTTGTGTGATTTCTCCTGCTTGAGACTAAGCACCAGATCCCCCTCTTTAAACAAGAGATGCCTTACACGGCGACTATGGTAGCCATGTACCTTCTGCTGGTAGATGGTGGATATCTAGCATGCCAGCACGTGCACTTCTTCAAGCAGGTCCACAGATAGGCGTTTGGATTCTTCAGCGTCATCCTCCTTGTAGGCGGAAACTCTTGGTGCATCATGGAGGATGTTGGATGGGAGAACCGCTTCTGCTCCATAAAACATGAAGAAAGGAGTCAAGCCCGTGGATCTGTTGGGTGTTGTTCGTAAACTCCACAAGACAGATGGTAATTCCTCCGCCCAGGCTCCAGCTGCTCTGTGGGAGACAGATGGTAATTTCATGACAGTACTCCTTAATTTCCCCCTGAGATAAATTTGTGCTATTGTCGGTGATGATGTTGTGTGGGAGACCAAATCTCACCACTAGATGCCGGACAAATTTTAGGGTTGTTGCCCCATCAAGCTTTCTAATGGGTTTATCTTCAATCCATTTTGTGAATTTGTCCACTACTACTAGCAAGTGTGTGAATCCACAGGGTGTTGTCTACAAAGGTCCCACCATGTCCAGCCCCCAGACTGCAAACGGCCAAGTTATTGGTATTGTTCGCAATTCTTCAACTAGAACACTTGGTTGTCTTGCATAGAAGTGACACCCAAGGCATGTTTGTACCAACTTGTCGGCATCCTCCTTGGTAGTTAACCAGTAGAATCCTTGTCGGAATGCCTTAGACACCAACGATCGGGGAGCGGCATGGTGCTCGCAATCTCCGAGATGTATTTCTCTAAGGATTTCGACACCTTGCTGCTGGGAGACGCATCGAAGGAAAACTCATGTGGTACTTCTTTTGTAAAGCTGGCCGTCAATGATGACATAGCCTTTTTCTCTACGTACTATTTGCCGGCTTTCGACTTCGTCGGCAGGCAAAGTTCCATCTTGTAGATAGTCCATGAACGGTTTCGTCCAAGCCGGAGAGGTCACGGTTACTGTGTTAACAAATGAATCCACTCTATCCGGGTTGTCGGGGTCCGCTCCCTTCACAGATGGGGTCCGTAAATGTTCCAGGAAAACGCCTGACGAAATTGGTCGACAGGCCGATCCAAGCTTTGACAGCAGATCTGCCGCCTCATTCTCCTCCCTTTTGACGTACTTGACTTCGTAGTCGTCGAAGCACTTGGCTATTTCGTCTACTTCATCTCGATATGCCGTTGATACATTGCAAATGTATCTATAATTTTTGATGTTCCATGCTTGGTTTTATCCACTTTCTTGTGTTTTGTTCCAACTTTGGAGTACTTTTCATATGATTTCTTGGACTAACCTATTAACAAGAGACACAGTGCCAGCTGCCTGTTTTCTACTGTTTTTGGTTCTAGGAAAGTCAGAAAATGAATATTCTCGGAATTGGACGGGACAAAAGCCAAAGTGCCTATTTTTCCGGAAAGGATCAAGTGCCAGAATACGAGACGGAGAGGGGCCAGCGATCGGCCACACCACCTGGCCACGCGGCCAGGCCTGGCCCACGCCAGGGGGTGGTGTGGTGGCTCCCGGCACCCCCTCGGCCTCTCCTTTCGCCTATATATTGCCCTCGGGACAAAAATCCTACCCGATCAAAAATCCACGAAAGAGTCTGTAGCCGCCGCCATCTCCATCCCTAGATCGGGAGGATCCAAGCTCTTCCGGCACCACGGAGAGGGCACCACCCGGAGGCCTTCTTCATCACCATGCAAGCCTCCGGTGTGATGCTTGAGTAGTTCATCCTTGGGCTACGGATCCATGTAGTAGCTAGATGGCAGGTTTCTCCTCCTTTGTGCTTTCATGTTTAGATCTTGTGAGCTCCGTTCATGATCAAGATCATCTATTTGTAATCCATACATGTTGTGTTTGCGGGGATCCGATGGATATTGAGATGCTATTTCAGATTGAATTCTATCATGTATTTGTTATTTGAGATCTTGCATGCTTTCCGTTGTTACTAGCTATCTTGTCCAAGTAGATGCTAGCAACTCCAAGTGTTAGTATTTATGCTCGATAGTGGGTTCATGCCTCTGGTAATCTGGGGAAGTGATAGAAATCTCTAAGGTACTAGATGTGCTATTGCTACTAGGGAGAAAACAACAATCCTTTGTTCATAGAACAATCGTATTGTTTACTTTACACGCAGTTCGTAAAGCAATAATCTGTTGCTTGCAACTTAATACTAGAGCGGGTTCGGATGATAACCTGAAGGTGGATTATTAGTCATAGATGTAGTTGGATGGTGGTCTATGTATTATGTTGTATTTCCCAATCAACTCTCAAAGGAGTCAAGATGATTAGTATATGCATGTATTGCTTTCTCAGTGTTTGTCAATTGCCCCGCTGTAATTTGTTCACCCAGCATGTTATCTATCTAAGGAGAGACACCTCTTGTGAACTATGGATCCCTGTCCTTTTTCTTTACATTCAATCTACAACTGTTTACTGCTTTGTGTTTACTTTTTGCAAACTTTTACTTCTTTCAATTCGATATGTTTAATCCTTTGTTTTCCGCAAAACACGGTGAGATTGACAACCTCATCTCAAGTTGGGGACAAAGTTCTGTGGTTGTGTTGTGCAGGTCTCCATGTTTCTACTAGCACCGGTAGTGCGCCCTGCCAAAGCTCAGCTAGTAACACCTTTGGGGTGTTTCCTTGCTTCTACTGGTTCGATTAAACCTTGGTTTCATAACTGAGGGAAAACTTGCTGTTGTGCTCATCAAACCTTCCTCTTGGGGTTCTAACAGGCTCTCGTCGATCGTCGAGCGCATCAAGCTATTTTAAAGGCCTTGCCGGGAGTCAAGGACATCTTCACAAGGGGAGTCCCTCATAACCAATCTCTTTACTTTGTTGTTTTTGTTTTGCTTAGTTTCTTTTTGCTTTGTTTGCTTGTTTTGTTCTTCAAAAAACACAAAAAAATTAGTTTTACTAGTTTGCTTTCTTATTTCAAAAACACACAAAAAATAGTTCCTTTCTTAAGTTGCCTTTATGACTAGCTCTGCTCCAATCACTATTTCATTATGGATAGCTCACTCAGTTTCCTATTTGGGAACAGTTTTATGACTGCTAACGTAATAGATGAACCACCGCCTGCTAGAACCTCCATGGAAGAAGAAATTGCTGAACCTAAAAGCTCATTAGATGAAAAAGAGGAGGAGAGTGATGGACAAAAGGAGGCAGAATGGATCTACCCATGCCTACCTTCTAATGAGAGTAACTCTTTATCCCTTACATTATTTGATTGTCCCCCATGCTTATCAAAGGAGGGTGAATGTTATGTTCCAGAGGATTCTTTTGAAAATGTTTATAATAAAGCTCTAGTGCTTGTAGATCATCAAAAGCATGCCTTATGTGATAGTTATATTGTTGAGTTTATTCATGAGGCTACTGAAAATTATTATGAGAGAGGAAAATATGGTTGTAGAAGTTTTTATGGTAATGAAACACCTCTCTATGTGCTGAAAGTCTCGAAGTTACTTTTGTTTTATCTTCCTATGCTTGTCACTTTGCTCTTTGTGCATTTATTTGCATACAAGATTCCTATGCATAGGAAATGGGTTAGACTTAAATGTGTTTTGAATTTGCTTCTTGATGCTCTCTTTTACTTCAATTCATATTTCCTATGAGAGCATCTTCTCAAATTTGCATGCCTAACTTAAAGACGTTAAAGAAAAGTACTTGTTGGGAGATAACCCAAGAGTTTTAGATGAGTCTTGGAAGTTATTACTTCAGTAATAACCGCTCCTTATCCTTTTTATTTGCTTTTTGTGCCAAGAGTAACCTCTAATGAGAGTGAAGTAATGATTGGGAAAGTTGCTGTCCCGAAACAGATTTCTGTGCTTCACCGTAAAAATTCCTGAGAGAGTTCTGTACGTCGGATTGAGCTGTAATTTTTTTTGCTTGTGCCCCAGGTTGTTATCTAGCTTTCGTTAGTTCAACACTTTTTGATTTGAGCAACAGAAGGTCTTCGAACAAATTCGTCTTTACCTGCTGGTCTGTTTTGACAGATTTCTGCCATTTTCTGCATTTGCTTCTTGTTAGTTCCTTCTTGAGTTCCTTTGGGGAATTGAGATTTTTGAGGGAAGTGCTACAGCAGCTAGTGTTCTAATGGAAGTTTATTTGGTGTTAGAACTGAACCTTGAGACTTATTTATCTTAAGTGCACTAATGTTGCTAATGAGATTGTGTGAAGTTCTGTATGAAGGAAAATTTTCAAGTGTGTGGAAGAAATGAGTAACGAGATGAAGGATGGACTAAAGCTCAAGCTTGGAGATGCCACGCGTGTCACCCCAAGAAATATCCAAGAAGTACAAGCGTCAAAGCTTGGGGATGCCCAAGGCATCCCCTTCTTCATCAATAAAAATTCCAGGTTTCTTCCAAACGCTTCATTTTTATTGTTTCATGCATAGTTGTGTTTTTCTTGGAGCGTCTTCTTTTTCGTTTTCGTTTTGGTTTTTAGTTTGCTTGGTTTGTTTAGTTATCTGAATAAGTTGGTTGGACCCCCTATTTCATACTTTGGTTTGCAATTAGTTTGGTTTGGTTTGGAAAAGAGTAGGAAAGTTCATACTTATGTGGTAAAAAGAGCTCGTTTTTGACTGTGGCTATGCTTTGTCATGCCATGCTTATATTGTTTTGGATTTATTCTTAGTATTCTTTGCTGTAGCATGAATTGTTATAAACAATTGAGATTGCTTAATGTGCCTTGGATGAATTATGCGTTGTTTTAGCATATTAAAGCATAGTATAGTGGTATTCTCCTTTCATGCTTTATTTGGGTTGACTTGGCACATGCTTACACCATGTTATGACTGTCACAAGTCACCATAGCCTTTATGATCCTTTAGTTTTCAACTTGTAGTATCACTTTATGCTTTGATCAATGATGTTTTGTCGCTCTGCATGATTATGGCCATTATTGCTCTCTTAGTTTGTCGCTCCCAGTCTTTTGCTAGCCTCCACAACCAAGTATGAGTTCCACTCATGCATCCAACTCCCTAAACCAAGTTTTTCCAAAGAGTCCACCATACCTACCTACTAGCTTATGCTATTCCAAGTATATTAATGCTTTTATCTACCTTTCACTTGTTATGAGAAAACTAGTGATTAAAGCTCTCACGAACTTGATGGCACACTTTACTTTATTGCCTCTAATAAACTTGAACCATTGGTTCCTTCTTTGTTGCGTATATGCTTGCGCTTTATAAGTTGAAACTAGCAGAACCATGTTGCATGGGGAACGCTTTCAACATTGCACTTGTACTTTGTACCCCGTTGATATCATGTTCTTTTGCTTACGGATCCGGGCGGTGTGAAATAAAAGTGGAACTTGTAAGATCATGGAGTTTGTATGTGTGTTAGAAAGCGCTGGGCCGCTAGCCTAAGCCATGCCTAATCATGGTGGAAACTTGCAGCATCACCATAATGAGCACTCTATGAAGCATCCTCAATAAAAACCTATGCAAATAGCAAATAAAAAGATCGCTGAGATGCTCATTGTCTGCTTGCCTTGTCATTTTGATTATGGTAAAGCTCCCATATCATGTGCAAGGGGTACCCCGTTGGCGGTTCTTAATGATACACATATACTTACAATGACAAGAGCTTACTCGTGACTAAAGTTGAGTAGCATGAGGATCGGTCTTCGTAAGTAAGGGGCATGAGATTTCGGTTTATAACTTGTCAAGCATATCCTCTTAGTTGTGTAACTTTAACCTTAATCACCTTCAAGATGCTTATGATAGGGGCAATGAGAGCTGAAATCTACGAGTACCATAATTTTCGGAAGCTCTTTATGAGACTTGAATCCCTACTTCCTTTTACTAAAGGCCTTTCTTCCACCATTATATTGAGTCTCCACCTTCTATCTTTATGCACTTACTTTGAGAGCATAGTGGCCATTCTTAGTTCTATGTGCATTGTGCCAAGACTAGTTGATTGATGCATAACTTGTTATTTCTTGTTTGAAACTATTGTATCTAGTCACTCTTATGAAGTTTGAAGGTGTCCCATGCATTTATATTTGCTACTCTATTGAGGGACAAGCTGAATACTATTATGCTATGTTTCCTTTATGTGAAGCAAACAAACGTCTTGCAAAGCATGTTATTCATGAATCTTTTGTTTGTGCCTTTTCATGTTACATCATAGTTTCTTTGCTTATTGCTAGAACTTTGTCTTTCATGTTATGATTGAAGTACTATGATCCCAGCTTTGAATGTTTTGCAAATACTTTGATCAAGTCTTTGATGGTGCATGTCACCTCAAAAATTATTCTTTTTATCACTTACCTACTCGAGGACGAGCAGGAGTTAAGCTTGGGGATGTTGATACATTGCAAATGTATCTATAATTTTTGATGTTCCATGCTTGGCTTTATCCACTTTCTTGTGTTTTGTTCCAACTTTGGAGTACTTTTCATATGATTTCTTGGACTAACCTATTAACAAGAGCCACAATGTCAGCTGCCTGTTTTCTGCTATTTTTGGTTCCAGGAAAGTCAGAAAATGAATAATCTCGGAATTGGACGGGACAAAAGCCAAAGTGCCTATTTTTCTGGAAGGGATCAAGTGCCAGAATACGAGACGGAGAGGGGCCAGGGACTGGCCACACCACCTGGCCACGCGGCCAGGCCTGGCCCGCGCCAGGGGGTGGTGTGGTGGCTCCCAGCACCCCCTCGGCCTCTCCTTCCGCCTATATATTACCCTCGGGACAAAAACCCTAAGTACCCGATCAAAAATCCACGAAAGAGTCTATAGCCGCCATCATCTCCATCCCTAGATTGGGAGGGATCTGAAGCTCTTCCCGGCAACCTGCCGGAGAGGGAAATTCACCCTGGAGGCCTTCTTCATCACCATGCAAGCCTCCGGTGTGATGCGTGAGTAGTTCATCCTTGGGCTACGGATCCATGTAGTAGCTAGATGGCTGGTTTCTCCTCTTTTGTGCTTTCATGTTTAGATCTTGTGAGCTCCGTTCATGATCAAGATCATCTATTTGTAATCCATACATGTTGTGTTTGCGGGGATCCGATGGATATTGAGATGCTATTTCAGATTGATTATTGATTCTATCATGTCTTTGTTATTTGAGATCTTGCATGCTTTCCGTTGTTAGTAGCTATCTTGGCCAAGTAGATGCTAGCAACTCCAAGAGTTAGTATTTATGCTCGATAGTGGGTTCATGCCTCTGGTAATCTAGGGAAGTGATAGAAATATCTAAGGTACTAGATGTGCTGTTGCTACTAGGGAGAAAACAACAATCCTTTGTTCATAGAACAATCGTATTGTTTACTTTACACGCAGTTCAGAAGCAATAATCTGTTGCTTGCAACTTAATACTAGAGGGGGTTCGGATGATAACCTGAAGGTGGATTATTAGTCATAGATGCAGTTGGATGGCGGTCTATGTATTATGTTGTATTGCCCAATCAAGTCTTAAAGGAGTCAAGATGATTAGTATATGCATGTATTGCTTTCTCGGTGTTTGTCAATTGCCCCGCTGTAATTTGTTCACCCAACATGTTATCTATCTAAGGAGAGCCACCTCTAGTGAACTACGGATCCCGGTCCTTTTTCTTTACATACAATCTACAAATGTTTACTGCTTTGTGTTTACTTTCTGCAAACTTTTACTTCTTTCCATTCGATACGTTTAATCCTTTGTTTTCCGCAAAACACGGTGAGATTGACAACCTCATCGCAAGTTGGGGACAAAGTTCTGTGGTTGTGTTGTGCAGGTCTCAACGTTGCTACTAGCACCGGTAGTGCGCCCTGCCAAAGCTCAGCTAGTAACACCTTTGGGGTGTTTCTTTGCTCCTACTGGTTCGATTAAACCTTGGTTTCATAACTGTGGGAAAACTTTCTACTGTGCTCATCATACCTTCGTCTTGGGGTTCCCAACGAGCTCTACGTCGATCGTCGAGCGCATCAGCCGCCATCATAGGGTTCCGCGCATTCCAGGTGCCAGCTACTTGCTGGGCAACCAAGTCAGAATCTCCACAACAAACTATGTGCTTGATGCCAATATCTTTGGCTACGCGAAGTCCGTGAATGAGGGCCTCATACTCTGCCATGTTGTTGGTAGCATTGAATTGAATCTATAGGACATACTGCAACTTTTCTCCTGTTGGTGATTGTAATAATACACCATCCCCCGAGCCGTTGAGTAGCTTTGATCCGTCAAAGTCCATGACCCGTCAAAGTCCAAACTAACATAGGATCCCTTGACACTGGTGCTGCAAGTATTGGTGGGGAGGAGAGTATTCTCTTCAAATCTTGAAGTGTTGCATTAGCCTCGTCCGTCCATATGATTTTGTCCACCTTCTTGAGCAACTTGTAGAGCGGCATAGCCTTCTCACCAAGTCGGCTAATGAACCGGCTTATGGCTGGAACGCAGCCTGTGATCCTTTGTATGTCCTTCAGGCATGTTAGATGTTTCATGTCGAGAATGGCCTTGATTTTCCCTGGGTTCACCTCGATTCCGCGATGCAAAACGATGAATCCCAATAGTTTGCCAAAGGGTACCCTGAAGTCGCACTTCTTTGGGTTCAGCATCATGTTGTATCTTCGTAGATTGTCAAAGGTTTCCTGCAAGTAAGTGATAAGGTCATTTGATTTCTTTGACATTACCGCGATGTCGTCCACGTAAGCATGTATGTTGCGACCTATTTGGTCGTGTAGGCAATGTTGCATGGTCCGTTGGTAAGTAGCACTGGCGTTTTTCAACCCAAAGGGCATCGTGACGTAGCAATACGTGTTGTACGGTGTGGTGAATGAAGTGGCCAGATGGTTCGACTTTCGCATCCGGATCTGGTGGTCTCCTAGGTAAGCATCGAGAAAACACAGAAGTTCTGAGCCAGTCATCGAGTCAATGTGAGGCAAAGCAAACGGATCCTTCGGACATGCTTTGTTCAAGCCGGTGTAATCAACGCACATTCTTAATTCATTGGTTCCCTTTTTGGGGACAAGTACAGGATTTGCCACCCATTGGGTGTGAATAACTTCTCGGATAAACCCAACCTTAAGTAACCTAGCTATTTCTTTGCCTATAGCCCTTCGTCTTTCATCACAAAGCGTCATAGAGGTTGCTTCACCGGTTTGGCATTGGGATCAATATTCAAGCTGTGCTCGGCAAGTTCCCTAGGTACACCTTTCATATCGGCAGGTTGCCAAGCAAAGATGTCCCTATTCTCACGGAGGGACTCGACGATCATGCTTTCCTATTTGGGATCCAGGTCCGTGCCAATGGCGGTGGTCTTGGAGGAATATCCATAAACAAGCTCCACTGGCTTGGTCTTGATGGTGGCCTTGAATACGGGTTCGGCAGCAGTGATCTTGTTCTTCGAAGACGGCATCTCCGAGGCATCGACCTGGTTCTGGATCTCCTTGAACTCCTCACCATAGAGGACTGCTTCGACAAAGGCGGCCTCACTGAGCTTTCACTCCTGTGCCTTGGTGAAGCTTCCGTCAATGGTGATGACACTGTTTGGTCCGGGAATCTTGAGCTTGTTGTAGACAAAGAATGGCCTTGCGAGGAAGGAGTGGAAGATGTCTTGCCCAAAGATGACGTGGTACACACTCTTGAAAGGTACCACTTCAAAGATCATGCGTTCTTGGCGGGAATTGTTAAGCATCACCAAAAGCGACCGGAAGGGTGATGCAACCTAGGGAATTTTATTGTCAGTCGAGGACAACCCCATGGAATACGATGTTGCTCTTCCTTAGTTGGGTCTCCGTCAAGTTCATTTTGTGCAGTGTATCCAGGTACATGATGTTGATGCTACTTCCACTGTCCACGAGGCACTTGGTGAACTATGTGCCGTCAATCAAAGGGTTGATGACCATGGCATAGTGGTTCTCTGTTGGAATAAGGTCTGGGTGATCCTTCCTATCCCAAGTAATTGGAACTTCCAACCACCTGACGTACTGGGGAACCGGAGGGAGGGTAGCCATCAGTATCCTCAGAGAGGTTTTTTCGGCTCGGACGGTGGGGGTGCCAAGGAAGGTATGTAACATGGAGCCTTCTTCTCGAAGGGATTTTCCCTTTATCCTATCCCTTGTCGGAAGCTTTGGGTTCCACATCTTCATCCATATCGCTCGATTCCTTGGGCTCTTCCTCCTTCTTCTTCCCTTTGCCCTTTCCACGGGGTCTGTTCTTCCGACTTTGCTTGTAGCCGGATTCAGGGTCTTCCTTGAGGTTGTTGACAAACTTGCACTGGTGGTTGGTGTGGATGGCCTTACCGTTTGCGTCGAGATGGAGGAAACACGACATATCATGGTACTCTTCGTACGTTTGGGGAAAACGGGGCGCTGAGGGTGTAGTATCAGTCCTCTGCTGGCCACTGCTAGCCCCCGGCCACGTCCACGCTATCCGCCTCTACCTCTAGCAGTGAACGTTGTGGCGACCATGTCGACTACTTGATTTTCTTCAGGCGGATTTTCTGCCTGTTATTGTTGTTTTTTCTGGCCTCGGTAGGGATTGATTTCTATTTCCGGTAGTGATCCGCGTGCGTCGTCATCAGCAGCGGCAAATTCGCTAGCCATGGCGATCATTGCATTGAGGGTGAGCTCATTGTTTTCTTTCTTGCACTTCAACGTATGGCGGTGCAAAGTTCCCTTTTCCAGACCATCGACGAAGGCCGCCATAGCGGTCTATTCATGCACCCCTGCGCAGGAATTTTTCATATCCAGCCAGTGAGAGAGGTAGGAATGAGAGGTTTCATCCTTTTCTTGTGCACACCACTATAGGTCTCCGACAGTGAAGGGACATTTGATTTATCCGACACACCACTACATACTCTCGAAGTTCTTGGTGAATGCTTCATGCATGTCCAACCAATTGCGTATTGATTTCTCCGGCAAGTCGTCGATCCATTGTCAGGTGGTGCCGGTCAGCATGAGTGGGAGGTACTGGACAGCAACATTGGGGTTTCCCCCTGCGATGCGAATAGCTTTGTTGTAGTCCTGCAACCCTGTTGCTGGCTTGGCAGTGCTGTTGTAAGGCTTGATGGTTTTGTCTATTCGGAGGCCCTTGGGGTAGGTTGTGGCCTGTATGACTGGTCCAAACCAACGTGTCCCAAGGTATGGGAGCTCCCGAGCTTCTTGGATCTTTTCCAGCCGTGTACGTGCATCATACGGCTCTGGTTGCTTCCCTTTTCTGTCATGGGGAGGGGAGTTGTGGTGTGATCTATGAGATCCACCGTGCCCTCCGCTATGATGGCTTCTAGGTGGAGATGGTGGCAGTGGAGGCGGTGGGTTAGCTTTCTTGTGCCCCTCCTACGACTCCTCACGCCTATCGCGGTTACTTGTCGGACATGGCGGCTCCTTGCGGGACCTGCTCCTATGTCCTTCAATGCTGTTGCACTCTCCGGCATTCCGGGGCTTCTCACCTTGGTCGCATATAACGATGACGGCCTGGTGACGCCTTGGTGGTGGCATGCTTGTACGGTGGAGCGGCTCTAGTTCCTCATGACACCGAGATGGTGGGGAGGTGGCGACCGGCGGGGACGAGCCTTTTCTCTGTGATCAGAGGATATGGGGATGGCGTCAGTCCTGTTGCATGCCTCCCTCCGTCTTGGCTCTATAGAGCCTGTATGCGATCCCTCGTCACGAGAGGTTTGGGCCTGCTACGGTTGTTCAGGGTTGACTGGCAAAGCTCCGGGTTGGACTCAAGCCTCTACGAGGCAGCCTTCTCCTATTGCTTGCATGCGTTAGCGATGAGGTCGTACACCTGAGCAACTACTTCTGGCGACATGTCCTGTTCCAGGAGGGTCTTTGCGATGGTGATGTTGAGGGCATGAGTTGTCATGCCTTGCCTCCTCTCTGAATCAATGTACGGGGTGGCTTTTGTCGGCTTATACCCATCATATCCCAACCTCCACCGAATGTCGGGATCTTTGACAATGTGAGCTGGCACTTTCTTTGCCTTTTGCTTGAACAACAATTGCTTGTACGTAGCTTCCATAGCTCTTGACGCTTTGATGGATTGATGCGCCTTAGCCATGTCTTCGTCCAGCTTAGCGCCCTACTCCGCAATGCACTTGGCCTCCGCCAAGATTGCTGCACGCTTATCATCAAGCTCTGTAACGCTCCAATATGAGCGACGGTGATTGGCTCAACAAGGAGTGAGCCATGGATTGCTTTGTCGGCGAGAGCCAATGGGTTACCACTTGCAGATGTTTATGGTGGTATTCGCGGCTGATTTTATTGTCGGGCAGTACTGGGGGCCATGGTGAGTTTCTACGCCGGTTGCGGGTGGATAACCGGAGGAGGCATGGCCCAGGCCAGAGCCGGAGGCTCGGCGGCTTTCTTGGCTTCTGTTGCTCTTGTAACCGCTGGCACGGGCGGCGCTCTCTCACGTTCTGGTTCATGTCCGTCTTCTTCCATCACGCTCCCAATGGCGACTAGCACCTGGTGGGAAGTGTTGGCCTTCTCGGTGCGCTCCTCCTTCTCGATATCCTACTCGATCTCCCTCATAATAGCATCATATTCATCTGAGTTAGCATCTAAGCCACTGCCAACCATATTGATGTCGGTGTAAAGCGCGTCAAAGACGGAGTCAGAGTTGGCCTCGGTGTTGGCGATGGCGGATGTGGAGGGTGATGGACGTGGGCCATTGTTGTTGTTTCCTCCTCCAGTTATGACGGTGATCGCCATTTTGGCCTATTCATTGGCATTTGCCTATTCGTTGACGATGGCGACAATCTCACCAAGGGTGAGAGGACCTGCGGCCTGCCGCCTTCGGAGGGTATGCCAGAGGAGTGTTCTGGGTGTGAGACCTTCCACGAAGTGGTACACGAGCTCGTCGGCACGGTCGCCCTCTAGGGTTTCCCTCACCCTCATCCATATGGCGAGGTATTCGCGGGGAGGTTCTCCATACCTTTGAATGCATCTAGCCAGATCGAAGATGGTGACTACACCGACAAAGTGTGACTAGCGCATCTCTAACGCTTGGGGAAGCCAAGCGGATTTGCGGGGTCCTTCCACCTTTATATCATGCACAGGGGCGGTTTGGGTGGGCCTTGAATTTTCCTGATCCAAGCCCCCATACTCCAAGGAGAGGTATGGCCTAGATCCTTTCGTGAATGTGTCCTGCTCATAGGCGGTCCGTGCGGGGCTTGACGAGTTTCCGACTTCCTGGGAGCTAGGACCCGAGTCGGTTTCGCCGATGAAGATGTGGATGTCTCCGAAGGGGATGACAGAATAACACGTAGGGTTCGTCTTCACCGGCACCCAGAACTCATTTGGAGGGATGATTGGGATGTTGCTGGAGAAGAGAACGTGTCCGATGGCTACGGTGTCGCTGATTCTTGCGAAGAGATTGGACCTCGCTCGGTGTAGAGCCCGAAGCGCCTCTTGCCCCACGGTGGGCGCCAACTATCGTGGTATTGCCGACAACTACACCATAGAGGGGTCCTCACAGTGCGTGTTTAGAGACGTGGGGTCAGGCGGAGAGTTGACGGGTACGAGGTAACACAGCTTACCCAGGTTCAAGTCCCACAACAGTGGCGGAACTCTACCCCTGCTATAAATCAGTATAATGGCAATACGCCAAGTTATAGAGATAGGTTCGCTGTGCAAGGTGTTGCACGTTGTACGTAGCAATCTAAGAGGTTGTGCCCTAAAGGCTCCCACAGGCCGGCTTATAAAGGTGCCACGACCTAGGGTTTACAGGGAAAGGTCCTTGCCTGACAAGGTACAAAGTCCTACACTAATACAAACTAGTCTTCCATGTCTTGTACTCCAAGGCTCTGAGTATGTAGGTGACTCCTGCGTAGCCTTCATCCGGCATGGGCCTCCCTTATGGATCCGTCTAACTGGGTCGCCCAACAGGCCATAGGCATTGCTAACAACTATGGGCCACACGGGTTAGGCGGATTGGTGACATGCTATGAGGGTACACATTTGGCATATCCTCAACACCTCGGAACTTAGATTGGATTCAACGTGGAAGCCTACATCGACGATATCGTGGTAAAGACTAAGCATCACCAGACCTTGCTCTGGAACTTAGATGAGACGTTTAACAACCTGTGCATGATCAACCTCAAGCTCAAACCCAAGAAATGTGTTTTTGGGGACTCTTTAGAGTAGCTACTTGGTTTCCTAGTTTATCACCGGGGTATTGAGGCCAACCCCAACAAGATCAAGGCCATCGACCAGATGGAAACCTCTAGGCAGGTCAAAGATGTGAAATGCCTAAACGGGTGTATCACCGCCCTGGGGCGCTTCATATCCCAACTAGGGGAGTAGGCCCTCCCTTCTTCAAATTGTTGAAGAAGACTAGACCAATCGTGTGGACCCTAGAGGCGGAGGCTGCATTCCAAGACTTGAAACTCTACCTTACCTCCCCTCCGGTCCTTATGGCTCCCAAACCTGGGGATCCGCTATTGCTATACGTCGCTACGACTACCTAAGTGGTCAGCACAATGCTCACCGTGGAAAGGGAAGAAGATCACACGCATGTCATCACCAAGGGCCCCAATACGCGGACCGAGACAGGCACACCTCCTAAACTTTATGAGTTGGGAAGCGGCCCTAGATGCCTGGAAGCACCTCTTCCTGATCCTGACGAGGTGGAGCCCATAGAGGGAGATGACTCAGAAGTCATCGCTGAAGGCCCCGGTCTACGGACCGAGCTAGGCACACTTCCTAGACTCTGGGAATTAGGAAGCGACCCTAGATTCCCAAAACTCCTCCTCCTGGGCACCGCAACTCGAGCATTTAGGACCAGCCGGAGCCCCTGAAAAAGTGTATGGTGCAGCACCACGTGTATTTTGTCAGCAGTGTGCTGCGCGATTCTTAGGTCCGCTACCCTACCTTACATAAGCTCCTTCTCGGTATCCTCATTGCATCAAGTAAGCCTGGTCACTACTTTGAGGCCCATAGGGTCACCGTGGTGACCAAGCACTCACTAGAGCACATGCTGCGCAACATAGAAGCTACCAGACGAGTGGCTGAGTGGGCCATGGAGCTATCCAGCTTCGATCGCCACTTTGCCCACACCCAAACCATCAAGAGTATGGCTCTGGCCAAATTCATCACCTAATGAACTCCGACATCGGAAGACGAGGTGGATCCCTTGTCCTCCCTGCTAGGGAGAATCGATGCGCATGACTAGGTCATGTATCTTTACGGTTCCTACTCCATTGATGGCTCTGGGGATGGCATGCTCCTCATGTCACCGACAGGGGACCAACTAAAGTACACTATCCAAATGATCTACCACGGAGAACATTCGACCAACAACACCACTGAGTACGAGGGCATGCTTGCCAGCCTTCGGATCGCAAAGGATATGGGGATCAAGCATCTGGTCATCTGCGGGAACTCTCAGTTGATCGTCAATCAGATCAACAAAGATTACAATTCCCTACGGATGGACCCTTATGTGGAAGAAGTTAGAAAACTGGAGCAACACTTCGATGGACTTCAAATGGAGCACATCCCGCATGGCTCCAACACCGTCGCTGACGAGCTCTCGAAGATCGCGCATTCTAGGGGATGCATACCCCTAGAAGTCACGGTGGAGCAGCTACTCAAGCCCTCCATCAAGATACCCCGAGAGCAAGCCAACAAAGAACCCCGGGGTGAGCCCTCGGCCACATCCATCATATGCAAAGTGATGGTTGCGGAGTTGTGTGCCCCTAGGGACGAAGACACAGGAATCGAGCAAGCCAGCAAAGAACCCCCAGGGTGAGCCCTCGACCACACCCATTGTATGCGAAGCGATGGTTGTGGAGCTGTGTGCGCCTGGGGACGAAGACACGGGAATCCAGCAAGCCAGCAAAGAACCCCGGGGTGAGCCCTCGGCCACGCCCATCATATGCAAAGTGATGGTTGCGGAGTTGTGTGCCCCCGGCAACGAAGACACAGGAATCCTTCCCGGCAAACACGTTGTCCTGGCGGAGGAGATGCCTAAGCTACCCTAGGCCTCAGACATAATGACGTACCTCCGGGCCCAGGAGCACCCCGCCGGCCGTGCTGACACCGAGAAAGTATTCTGACAAGCCAAGATGTATACCCTAATGGGCAGGGACCTCTACCAAAAGCGCGAATCCGGTGTTCTGCTATGTTGCATCTCACAAGAAGATGGGCGCAAGCTCCTCACTGAGATCCATGAGGGAGAGTGCTAAGGTCACCTAGCCTCCTGGACCTTGGCGGGGAAGGTGTTCCATCAAGGGTTCTACTACCCTACAGCATTAGCGGATGCTGAGTACTTGGTCAGAACATGCGACGCTTGCCAATTACATGCCAATGAAACACACCAACCAGCTCAAGCTCTTCAAACTATACCCCTATCGCGGCCATTCATTGTGTGTGGGCTCAACATTGTGGTGCCCCTCCCATGAGCGTGGTGTGGGGTGTACCAATACATGTTCGTCACCATCGACAAGTTCACGAAGTGGCCTGAAGTGGAGCCAGTGCGGGCTATCACTACCCAAGCCACCGTCAAGTTCATATGTGGTATCGTGTGCCGCTTCGGTGTAGCCCACCAGATCATCATCGACAACATATCCCATTTCACTAGTGGCGCCGTCCTCGCCTACTGTGACACCCCCGACACCATGGTCTGCTTCGCCTTGGTGTGGCCCATCCACGGAGTAATGGGCAAGCGGAGCACCTCAAGGCGGAGGTGATTCGTAGGCTCAAAACCCGGACCTTCGATCAATTAAAAACAAGTGGGCATTACTGGATCGAGCATATCCTAGCCGTCCTCTGGTCGATCCAGACCACACAGAGTAGGGCCAATAGAGAAGCCCCTTTCTCCTTGGTCTATAGAGTTGAAGCCGTTCTGCCCACCGAGCTACAGCACGGGTACCCCGGGTGCGAGCTTACTGAGGGGCCGCTCAGGAGGAACAACGAATCAACGACATCAACTTTCTTGAAGAGGTTAACAACCTAGCAGTTGTGCGCGTGACTCAATATTAGCAGAGCCTTCTACTCTACCACAGTCGCCGGGTCAGACATCAAACCATAGAAGAAGGTGACTTGGTCCTTCTTCAAGCTCGCCCTAAAAAGGGCATCAACAAGTTACAACCAAAGTGGGAGGGCCCTTACCGGGTGGTACAAGTCTCCAGGCACGGAGCGGTCCACCTGGAGACCGAAGATGGTATCCCCGTTGAGAACTCGTCGAATATCAAGCACTTGTGAGAATACCATCTTCGTAAATTCTACCCATAAGGTGCTCTAGAATAAGGCTGCGTGCTCCCAAGTTAGCTGTGCAACACGTCAGTCTAGGCGGGATCACCCCGCGTGTCTCGCCTACTGCAATGATGCATGTGCCATAGAAGTAGTGGGCATAGCCAGGCTTGCCCGTGGTTGGTCTCTGACGGTGATCGAGTCATCTGAAGAGCATAAACGCTCGGGGGCTACCCCCGAGCACCAAAAAGCCTTGTGCGCTGACTGGGTCCCATAGCACAAGTAGTGTACCCAGGATTGCCCCTATTAATGAATAAAAACGAAGTGGTTTATCACGCACTCGTTTTTAGTGATCATTATGTAAACTATGGTTTATCAGTATATGTGATACACGGTGGAGCACAATATAGTTTTTCGACTAAACAGTTGAACTCCCCTAAACCCTAAGCGGCTGGCTCCTTTATATAGGAGGCCTTCAACTAGTCGGTTGGATAGACCCAAACCGAACACACAAACAGACTCGAACCTAACCTGGAATCAGACTTAATAACATAGCAACAATATTTGGCACAACCTTAGACTTATCATTACATATCGTCGGTCATCCTGGCGTGCCAATCATCAATGGGATGCCCGCATCAACTAGTTTGGTGGAGTCCTGAAATTAGGCTTCACCTCCTCCTTCATGCCGATATCACATGGGTTCCTTTTATTTTGCCTTATGGATTTAAAACATGCCCATATGTCATTGTGTGGATCTAACTCTATTAAATTGACCATCTATATCATTTCTTTGCATCTATTCTACATATATATTCTTGTGCTTGATCTTCCTCCTATTTTTCACTCTTTTTGGTCTTCTATCAACCTTGGAATCCTCTTTTGTCTTCCTCCATATTAAATCCCTCTATTTGAATTCTTGAAGGGAATATATCTTCTACTAAGCTCCCTCTTATTCAATCTCGCCTTAGCTATTCTATTCGTTCAAAACCCTACTCTAGATTGCCACATGTTTTCATGGTAGCATGCTACCATCCTTATGCTCACCTTTTGATCTCATATACTAGCCTATGCCACCTTTTCCATGCCTTTATTTTTCTTTTCCACATAACCCTTGCCACATATTTCCTTCTCCTCTACATAAAATCATGTCATAGCCTTTTATCCTTGTCGTGGAAATGGCCACGGCAGTCGCTGCCATAGGCAGCGATTGAGTGTTTCATGAGGAAGAGTTGGCGGCCATCTGCGGTGCGAGATGGGGGCGGATGCACATGGGTTTACCCAGGTTTGGCCCCTGGGAGGGTAAAGACCTACTCCTGCTAGATTAGATTATGAGAGAGCGAGTTACAAGGGTGGCGAGCTCGGCGGCTAGGCAGCGAGGCGCTTGAGGGGATGTATGATGGAACGTAAGTCTCTAAGGTACCCTAGGGAGGTTTATATATGAAGCACCTCGCTATGGTTTACAAGCTGCCTCCGAACAAGATAAGGATCCGGGGGCCTTTGACCTATTCCGACTGGGCTTCTGCTACACTTTTGGGCTTCCAGTCGCCAGTCGATGGGCCTTTCCTTTCTTCAGAGTCCAGTTGATGTCCTTCAGGCGCACTTGCAGACCTTTTGGCCCACTCAGAACGCGCTGCTGAGCATGCCCCTTTGGCATATCCCCATCAGTAGTCCTCGAGGCCATCGTTGACGCAGGCATGGGCGAACTTTTGGTGTTCGAAGTAGGCGAGCCCAATTCGTCACTTCATTAAGCATCACTGTCGTCCAGTCGTCGTTTCGACGAGAAGAGAGACTGGCGGGTGGCGAGTAGACCAATAGGAGGTGGACCGTCAGACCTGGTCAAACTATCCATTGGAATTTCCCAACGGTAACTTCGGCGCAATTACCATGAGTAAAGGCCATCTCGATTTTGACGGGTGATGTTTCCCATAAAAGGGGAGTGATGGATCAGCTTCACGATCCTGCTCCGCATTCTTCATCCTTCCTTATTTGCTCTTCCTTTCTCCTTCCTCTCGACTTACTCTCCCCGCGTCGCGTGATCCCACTTCTCACTCAATGGCGCCTCCCAAAGGCTCATGGGGGAAATCCAAGTGCACCACGACCCAGCTGAGATCCTTTGAGGACGTCGGGGTGCTCTGCAAGGGGAATTGGTGGGTTCCCCCTCCTCCGAGACCGAGCCGAAACCGCGACCCGGCGAGTTCATTTGCTTCACCAGCCATCTTGAAAGGGGCTTAGGGTTCCCTACTTCGCTCTTCTTTTGCCGCTTCTGCGCGTACTACGCGATCAAGCCCTCAGATCTTGGTCCACACAGCATCGAGCAGCTGGCGATCTTCGTCGCCTTCTGCGAATGCTACCTCGGCTGCAGGCCATATTTCCCGCTGTGGTTGGAGCTCTTCCATGGCCGCATTGGGCGCGAGGCGTCCGGCGGCTTGATGCTGGCCGCAGGTGGGGTCACCTTCCAGTTGAAGCCGAAGGCCAACTTTGTCAAGCTCTGCCTGCTGAAGAAGGCCGCCAGCGAATGGAAGAAAAGTTGGTTCTACGTCAAGGAAGCTACTCCCTCCGGCGAGGTCTCTCTCCCTGAATTCATCACCGAGAGGAGCGAGCCTCGTCGACTGGCACCGAAGAAGCTCCCTAAAGATCAGTGGATGGCCATCGCGGAAATGATGGATCATATCCAGAAGTTGAAGGACCAGAGGTTAATTCCAATCAACCTCTACAATTGCTGGCTCAGGCGGCGCCTGGTTCCGCTGGCGGCTCGTCCACATTGGATGTACGAGTACAGCGGGAAGCATGATCCATCCCGAACCAGCAAGGAGTCATGGGAGGCCGAGGACTACAAGGCCGCCCTGAAGAAGATTACCGACCCGGAGTTCACGGGCGTGGCGGTCGGGCTCGCCCCGTATACTCCCGTGAAGAACGAAGCCCCCATAGTGAGTTCTCTTTCCAATCGCTGCGTTCGCACCTCGATTTCAGTCTTTTCGCTTGGCGTGTCTTGACTCGCGGAGGTTCTCAGCTTTTTCAGGTATTGGAGGGTTGGCTCCCTCCGCTTGAAGAAGAAGTTCCCCAAGAACTGGAGGAAGATTCCAAGGGGGATCCTTCCGACAGCGACGGGGAACAAGAAGAGGTCCCTCCCCCAGCGCCTGTGGCTTGCATGACCCGAATGCAGAAGCAACGAGAGGTCGAAGCGAGCCGTAGCCTGGACGAGTTCGAAGAAGGAGATGAGGTCGCCCAGGAGCAAACATCCCGGCGCACTGCTACACCGTCGAAGCCCCTACGCCGGCCTAAGTCGCCGGCAAAGAGGCCTCCATTGCCGGCCAGGTCGTCAGTGGTGTTCGAGTCGGATGACGACTCCGACGACAAAGGTTCTCCCAAAGTATCGCACAAGGCCCCAAGGGACGCAGTCCCGACGAAGGGGTCGGAGGGCGAGGACACGGAGGTGGTGGTAGAGGTTCCCCTGGCGACGATCGCACCTACGATCTCGGGGCTTCCAAGCCAAGAAGCAGCCGAGGCGACAGCGCCCAAGTCGCCACAGTCGTCGAAGGCGGCAGCGTCGGAGTCAGAGATCCCGGCGACCACAACTTCATCGTCAAGGAATCCCTCGGTTTCGCGGGCTTCGGACGTCTTCGAGAGGGGGCTCAGCCGCAAGCTGGGTCCCGAGTTGGACAAACCCGCCCATATCAGTACCGGGCTTTGGGTTCTTCCAGTCGCCAAGTAAGTTGTGCTCCCTCATCCCAATTTGTCTTGCTTCTTTCGTGTCGTGGTTGTGCTGATTGGAAGGGCTCGTGTAGGTCGGGGGCTAAGAAGATTAGTCGCCCTTCGGTTGCCAAGATTCCACCGGCCACTGGCGCGGGAGAGGGCGATCTGCCCAAGAAGAGGAAGGCCTCTGAGGATGTCGCAGCTGCTGAAGTCACGAAGAAGCAGAAGGGGGCACCGAAGATGCTACGACCGGGGGAAGCGCCGCGGAGCTAGCTGCTGTGCCGCTCGTCAAAGAGGGGGCGGCGATGCGATCAGAGCCATCACTAGTTGCGTCCGTGCCGGAGGCGCCAGTCCTGACGGCCAACGCCCCTGCCAGAGCGTCTGCGACGTTCCCTCGCTTTATGGCGAGGGGGTTTCCGAGTGTTACAGATGCGCAGTCTTCGCAGAGTCCAAAAATCGTGGACGCGGAGATTGGGGCCCGCCGTGGGCGTACCTCCTTCACGGTCCCGTCGACTGATGCTGCTGAACTTCACAAGATGCTCGGCGCTGCTATTAAGGTATGTCCAGTCCCCGAATTCCTAGTCGCTGAATTTCAACGACTGGGAATTGGTTTTTGTTTTTCTATCTTCTCCAGTCCCCGAGTTCCTAGTCGCTGAATTTCAGCGGCTGGGAACTGGTTTTTGTTTTTCTTCCTTCTCTAGTCCCCGAGTTCCTAGTCGCTGAATTTCAGCGACTGGGAACTGGGTTTTCTTTTCCTTTCAGTGCTTTGCTGGGCTCGTTGTTTTTCAGGGGTTACAACGGGAGTCGGCTGATCGGCAGGCTGCACAAGAGCGCCTGGAGCGTGACTTGCGCGAGGCGCGGGAGGTGAACCGGCGGCTTCAGGAGAGGATCAGTGAGTGTTTGGCGTTGTTCTTCTTTGCTTGGTATGAGCTGGCTGTGTGCAATACTCTGATATCTCCACTTGCAGATGGTTTCCCGGCTGAGGTCTCCAAGGCCCATGAGGGGTATGTCCCACTCGCCGAACTGGACGCGGCAAATGGGCGAGTGGCCTCCCTGGTCAAGGAGTTGGAGGAGGCTAAAGCAGCCTCAATTTCTTCGGAGGAATGGGCGAAGGCTACCGTCGCCGTGGCTGAAGAGGAACGCAAGGCCACAGACTCCATCATCGTGGGGCTGCATAACAAGCAGACCGCCTTGGAGAAGCATGTCAAGGAGAATTGCCGCAAGCTCCTTGGTGAGTCTCTGTCTTTGCTTTAGTCTTTTGTCGGGTCCCCACTTTGGGGGTTTCATTATTTCACTGACATCTGACCTTGCAGTTGTGGTAGGCCAAAGCGACCCGGTGGTGCAGACTTATACCGCCTCGCAGTGCGTAACTGCCGTGGTGAATGCAGACACGGCCTCCACAATGTGTCCAGGCGGCTCTTCAGGGCATGTCTCCCACCGAAGTCATCCCTGGGGGGCTCACGAAGGTGTGGCGCTATTTGGAGGAGGTGCCCGCGGTTGTGGAGTGGATGACGCGCTCAGCATTCAGACGCAAGGCCGCCACGGCGTTGAGCTTGGGTCTCGCACATTTCCCCGACGACTTCGATCTTGACGATGTCACGAGTGGCTATCCCTCGGTGACCGGCACGGTGGAGATGTCGGAGGTGCTGAAGCTAACCGCAAAGGCCACTCCTTATGCTGATCGTGTCTTGGCGATGGGGGATCTGCTGCCGTACTAGGAGACGGTGTTGGCGCCTGGCGACCCCGAGCCGGAGCACCGCGACATGAAGTCGGATTAGCCCTTCCGGTCGTCATTGGTGAAGTCACTGACCACGTACCCGACGAACCCGTGGCAGCCCTTTGTGCGCGTCAAGGGTGGTGGCGCTTCTTCTTCGTCAGGGCCTGTGGAGTAAGAAAATGCAAGAGTTGTAATAGATGCCGAGTGGCGAACATTGTATGATATTTTGTAATGCATGTCGCGGGGACTTGGTCGACTCGTGTTATGATTGAGGAAATGTGTTGTTCAACAATTTTAGCGAGTCCCCGAGCGCGTCCGCCCTTTAATGGGGTATAACTCGATTGTGTATTTCTATGTGTTTGATTTGTTTACACATTTGTTTTTATCCCTCGCGTCTTCTGAGTGGCGAGACCCCGAGCGCGAGTAGGGCTGATTTGTGAGCAAGTCCCCGAGCGCGAGTAGGGTTCGTTTGTGAGCGAGTCCCCGAGCGTTGTGCCCGACCGTATTGGTCGTGATGCAGGTTATGAATGCGGTTTTTGTAACGCGTCTCCTCCCCTGGTCCAGAGAGCCAGTCGCTTGGCGAGCCCTAGGAAGCTCTCTTACTTGGTTTGTTCCCGAGCCGCGTGGGGTTCCGGTTTTGCGGAGTCCCCGTGCGTGGTACTTAACCGTTCGAGTCGCTTTGCTCGAGGGTGGGAGGGACAGAGCGCTGTGGGAAGCGTGTATCGGACGTCTTGGCCCGGTGGGCCAGTCGGGCTAGGCGACTCCAATGGCGGCTCCGGGTTGGCGTTTTTCATGGACGACACAAGGCCCGAATACTTCCGGTGCCCTTGTGCCGCACTACTTTTCCATGCCGGTCGCTCGACCAGAGGTTGACTTCCGTGAATAGCGTATTGCTTGCATGTACGAGTGCGAGTGGCACAAGAATATGGCGAGTGGGCACAATTTGTGCGATCCGAATGAACTTCATTTATATATTCCAACAGAGTATAGTGTGTGGTTCTAAGTATAGAACTTTCTGAGGAGGTTTACATTCCATGGCCTCCCGACCTCCAACTAGCCATCACCCCGTATGTCGATGAGGTAGTAGGCGTCATTGCCAAGGACTCGGCCTATGGCGAATGGCCCCTCCCATGGGGGGAGAGCTTGTGCATGCCCTTCTTTTCTTGGGCCAGTCGTAGGACCAGGTCGCCTCCCTGGAAGGTGCGAGTTCACACTCGGCGGCTGTGATAGCGGCGAAGTCCTTGCTGGTATATGGCGGTGCAGGAGCGAGCCAGGTCGCGTGCTTCGTCAAGTTGATCGACGCTGTCTTGGCGGGCGGTCTCGTTGGACGCCTCGACCTAGTTGGCGATTCGAGGGGAGTCGTGCTCCAGGTCTATTGGCATTACGGCCTCGGAGCCATATACCATGAAGAAAGGCGTGAACCCGGTTGATCCGTTGACAGAGGTGCGGATCCCCATATCACAGAGAGGAGCTCGTCGACCTAGCATCCTGGGGTGTGTTCGAGGGGCACCTGCAGTCGCGGCTTGAGCCCGTGGAGGACGCTTTGGTTGGCGCACTCTGCTTGGCCATTTGACTCCGAGTGGGCGACTGATGCGAGGTCGAGTCGTATGCCGTAATCTTCACAGAATTCCGCCATGGCCCCCTTGGCAAAGTTGGTGCTGTTGTCTGTTATGATGCTGTGCGGGTAGCCGTACCAGTAGATGAGTTCGTGGAGGAACTTAGTAGCCGTCTTGCCGTCGCACTTCTTGATCGGCTTGGCCTCCACCCATTTGGTGAACTTGTCGACTGCGACCAGGAGGTGGGTGAAGCCAGATGGGGCCTTCTTGAACGGGCCTACCATGTCCATGCCCCATACGGCGAATGGTCATGTGAGGGGGATTGTCTTGAGTGCCGAACTAGGAAGGTGCGTCTGGTTGGCGTACTTCTGGCATCCGACGCACCTTTGGACGACGTTGGTGGCATCGGCGTGTGCGGTGAGCCAGTAGAAACCGTGTCGCATGGCCTTGGCGACTAGCGACTTGGCGCCGGCATGATGGCCGCAGTCGCCGGTGTGAATGTCTTGGAGGATCTTGCGGCCTTCCTCTGGCTGTACGCAGCGCTAGAACACGCCGGTCACGCTGCGCTTGTGGACCTCGCCATTGATGATGACGAAGGATTTGCAGCGGCGCACGATCATTCGTTCCTCTGTCTCGTTGCTCGGTAGGAGTTTGTGTTCCAGGAAGGCGACGTATGGCGCTGTCCAGTCGCTAGGTTCCACAACCATGGCGACTAAGGCCGGTTCTGGTTGAAGTGGGATCCCGACGTCGATCTCCTTCGGTGGGCTGACGGAGGGTTTGTGGATGATGTCGAGGAAGACACCTAATGGTGGCGCCTATCAAGTCGATCCGATGCGGGAAAGGGCGTCTGCCTCCTCGTTTTTACGCATGTCGATCCACTCGATGGAATAGCCGTCGAAGTGTCCTCCCAACTGGTCGATGGCTTGGCGATACGCTATCATTGTTGGGGAAACAGCGTTGCACGTCCCAGCCACTTGGACGGCGACTAGGTCGGAGTCGCCGTAGCATCGTAGGCGGTTGATGTTCATCTCCTTGGCGGCTCTAATGCCATGGAGGAGGGCCTCGTATTCTGCCATGTTGTTGGTGCAGGGTTTGAAGTTGAGGTGGAGCACGTAGCAGAGCTTGTCTCCTTTGGGGGAGGTCAGTATGACCCCAGCCCCCGCGCCATCGGTGTTTTTGGAGCCGTCGAAGTGGAGCGACCAGTAGTGGAGGTATGGGAGCTTCTCTGGCTGCTGTGCTTCTTCCCAGTCTGCAAGGAAATCGGCCAGGGCTTGTGCCTTGATCGCTTTTCGGGGCTCGTACTTGATGTTGTGGACGCCGATCTCGACGGCCCACTTGGCGACTCGCCCTATTGCCTCGCGATTGCGTATGATGTCCTGCAAAGGCGCGGAGGAGACCGCCGTGATTGGGTGCTCCTGGAAGTAGTGTGGGAGTCGCCGCGGTGCTCGGAGTACCGCGTACACCAGTTTTTGGTATTGCGGGTAGCGTTGTCGTGAGTCCGTTAGGACTTCGCTAATGTAGTATACGGGGCGCTGTATGGGGCACTCCTTGCCCTCTTCTGGTCGTTTGACGACCATCATGGCGCTGATGACTCGATTGGAGGCCGCGACATAGACGAGCATTGGCTCTTTGTCGAGTGGCATGGCGAGTAGTGGTGCCGCAAGTAACACCTCTTTGTGTGCTTTGAGTGCGTCGTCGGCCTCCGCGTCCCATTGGAATGTTGGGTTCTTACGCATCAGGTGGTAGAGGGGCATTGCCTTCTCGCCTAGTCGGGGGATGAAGCAACTGAGAGCCGCGACTCGCCCTGCCAACTTTTGGATGTCGCGCAGGCACTCTGGTTTCCCGAGTCTTGCGATGGTGTCTATCTTGGTGGGGTTGGCTTCAATGCCTCGCTTGGAGACTACGTACCCCAGAAGTTGTCCGGTGGGTATGCCGAAGGTGCATTTTCCAGGGTTCAGCTTGATGTTGTACCTCCGCAGATTTGCGAAGGTTTCTGCTAGGTCGGCGAGCAGATCGTCCTGGCGGGTGGATTTTACCACCACGTCGTCGATGTAGACGTGAATGTTGCGGCAAATTTGGCTCGCTAGACACTCCTGCATGCACCTCTAGTATGTGGCGCCTGCGTTCTTGAGGCCAAACGTCATGGCCGTGTAGCAGAATGCGCCGAATGGCGTGATGAACATCGTCTTCTCCTCGTCTTCGACCACCATCTTGATCTGGTTGTAACCAGAGTAAGCGTCGAGAAAACACAGCGACTCCGATCCCGCGGTCGAATCCATGATCTGATTGATGCGCGGTAGGATGAACTCCTCCTTCGGGCAGGCACTATTGAGATTGGTGTAGTCGATACACATTCTCCAGGTGTTGTTCTTTTTTAGAACCAGGACTGGGTTTGCCATCCACTTGGAATACTTGATTGGCCGGATGAAGCCTGCGGCTAGCAGGCGTTGGACTTCCTTGGCGATTGCTCGACGGCGCTCTTCATTGAAGGGCCGTACGACTGCTTTACTGGTCGCACTTTGGGGTCGGCGTTAAGTTTGTGCTCAGCGAGTTCCCTCGGGACACCTGGCATGTCAGATGGCTTCCATGCGAAGATGTCGCGGTTCTCACGGAGGAACTCGATGAGCGCGCTTTCCTATGCGGGGCTCATGTGCGCCCCGATGGTGACCGTCTGGCTGGAGTCGCCTGGGACGAGCTCGACGGTGCGGGTGTGCGTGGTCGCCTCGAACTGGAGTTCGCGGCGATCGGTTTCTTCAGGATGGTGGGATCATCCTTGTTGATGTTGCCCGCGTATTTCGCGAGCTCCTCCGCATGGTCAGTCTCCGCGGCGATGATGGCGTCGGCGAGCTCGACGCCTTTTTCCTCGCATTCCACGGCCATATCGGGGTCGCCGTGGACGGTGATGATGCCGCTCGGCCCAGGGATCTTCATCATGTTGTAGGCATAGTGTGGGGTCTCCATGAACTTTGCGAATGCCTGGCGGCCTAGGACGCAGTGGTAGGGACTGTGGAAGTTCACCAGCTCAAAGACGATCCTCTCTATGCGGTAGTTTGCCAGAGTGCGGAAGGTGACTGGCAACATCACCTTCCCAATCGGGTACGCCTTTTGACCAGGGACGATGCCGTGGAAGGTCGTCAGTGTTGGCTCGATGGCTGTTTCTGGGAGCTGGAGCCTTTTGAAGGTGTCGAGGTACAGGATGTTGATGGAGCTCCCACCGTCCATCAACGTCTTGGGCAGCCATTAGTCGGCCACCTTTGGCCTGACCACCAGGGCGACTCGTCCTGGATATTCGATTCTTGGCGCGTGGTCCTGGCAACTCCAGGTGATGCTCTGCTCGGACCAGTTTAGGAAGCGGGGGATGTCGACTTGCGTCACCACATTGACGGCGACCGCACGGGCGAGTACCTTCTTCTCATGCTTTTAAGCCGCCGCCGTTCCCGTTGTCCCGCGGTTGGTTGTTGTTGGGGTCCTCCCTTGCACGTCTCGCCTTCTCGATCTCTTTGAGAGAGTGGCAGTGGGCGGTGGTATGGGTGGCGGGTTTTCCCTCCCTGCTGTGGTAGATGCAGGGCTGATTGAGCAGGGCGGCGGGGTCGAATTTCAGCCTCCTCACGTTGTTGGCGCGGTAGTTCCCGCTATCGCGGTAGTTTCCTCCGTCGCGGCGGTAGTTCTTGGAGTCGCGTTGGCCGTAGCCGACGTTGGCAACGAAGTCGACTCGCCCGTCGGTCCGGCGCTTGCCGATGATGCGGGTGTTGTGGTAGCGCATGTCGTGTAGGCGCCCGCTGTCGTGGATGCTAGTGCGCCGTCTTCCTCCCGACTCGTCGTCAGAGTCTTTGTTGGGGTCCTCCTCCACGTAGCGCTTGGCGATCTCGAGGAGGTCGGGGATGTTGTCGAGCGTCCGGTAGACCCTCTTGATCTTGGCGACTAGAGGTTCATACCGGCACGTGTTCTTGAAGCAGTGTATCGCCATGTCTGGGTGGATGCTGGAGGCGTTTATCCATAGTTCTTGCCACCTTTGGATCCACCGGCGGGTCGACTCGCGTTGTCCCTGGATGCATTGCTCCAGGTCCTCGATGGTGGTGGCGCGAGTGTAGGAGCCCTCGAAGTGCCTGACGAAGGCGTCCCGCATTTCTTCCCAGGAGTCGATGCTGTCGGCGGGTAGCGTGTTGATCCATTTCCGGGTCGCGCCCTCCATCATCAGGGGGAGGTAGCGAGCGGCGAGCAGGTCGGTGTGGCCTGCGATCCCCATTGCCATGAGGTATGTGTCCAGCCAAACGGCGGGGTCGTACGTCGGGTCGTACTTCTCGATCTCCTTCGGGGCCTTGAAGTTGGCAGGGTATTTTTCCCCGCGGATCATGGGTCCAAAGCATTGCGGCCCGACTCGGCTGAGTGAGCCTCTTGGCTCCGGTTCGCCGTGGTTGGCGAGGGTGTGTTGCAGGTCGTAAGGTTGGCGCGACCGCCATGTCTGATTGTTGATGATGTGCGTTCGGGCATCGAGGGGTTGCCCGTTTGCAGCGACGGTGTTGTTCGCAGGTCGTGGCTCGTTGGTCGACAACGCGGGGTTGGCGGCCCTTGGTTGGTTCGCAGGGGTTGGGGTGGTGGGCAAACTATTGCGTTCGCCACGGTGGGGTGGCCGCTTGATGCCGCCCTGCTTGCTGACGAGCGGGAATACATCCGCCCCCGCGGGTCGACTCCCGAGGCTTGTTGCTCGACGGCCCTGACAAGTAGGGCCTTGGCGTACTGGATCTGTAGCGCACCGTCGCCTTGGACATCGAGGTTGGCGATCGCGCCATCAGCCGCAACGACGTTGTCCATCGGGGTGGAGTACAGTGGTAGCCCGTTGGCGTCCCGGGCTTGAGGTGAGATGATGATCCGTGGTTGGTCTGGTGGGGGCGCGCGGCCCATGGGTGGTGGAGGGGCCCCATTCGCGATTCTCGTGTGGTGGTCTCGCGGGTTGCCTCCTCTGGCGCTGTTCGCCGTGTTCGCGCTCGGCGGCACATGTGGGGTCGCCCTCGTTGTTGAAGTTCAGAACATGGCCCTGAACAACGGGGTTCGGGCGGGTCCTGATGCGGCGCTGGTGATAGAGTGAAAGCTCCTTCGCTATCTCTCGTTCGAGGCGGTATTTCTCGCGCTCGGCGAGTTCGTTGCGTTGCGCCTCCTGGAGCCGCAGGCGGGCTTGTTCCACCTCCGTGGCCGTCGCGGTCTACGGGATTGGTGTGGAGAACGGATCTGGCGGGGCGGCCGTGCTACCCTCCATGTAGATCGTGTTGAAGCGATTGGATCTGGCGCGAAAATCCTCGGGGGATTCCGAGCCGGAGTCGGAGTCGAAGATCCCTAGGATGGAGGGATCCTTGAAATCCTCGGGGTTGGAGACTCGCGTGATGGAGTCCTCCCGTGACGCGGAGGTAATGGATCCGTTGATCGATGCAGGGGTCGCGGAGTCGGCGTCGTCGTTTAGGGCGTCGTCGTTGGTCTCGACCGTGTCGCTGGCGGCCGAGTCATACTCGGTGACGAGGCCCCTGATGGAGCGGACCTGCTCCTCCAAAAGCAGATCGCGGCGTGGAGGCGACCCGCCGACGATCATCGTTGCGGCTGGATCGACCGTGCTGGTAAAGCCGACGAAGAGGTTGATGGAGCCGATTGGCATCGCCGCGTCGTGCGTGACCGGGCGCGACGCCGGCATGTAGCTACTGGGCAGGATCTGCAAGATCCTGCCGATGGTGATCATGCGGCCGGTGGCGAGTGGCCGCTCGATCGGCGAATAGGGTCTCACCACAGAACTCAGGCCAGTCCCGCTATGCCCCACGGTGGGCGCCACTGTCGTGGAAATGGCAACGGCAGTCGCTGCCATAGGCAGCGATTGAGTGTTTCGTGAGGAAGAGTTGGCGGCCATCTGCGGTGCGAGATGGGGGCGGATGCACATGGGTTTACCCAGGTTCGGCCCCCCGGAGGGTAAAGACCTACTCCTGCTAGATTAGATTATGAGAGAGCGAGTTACAAGGTTGGCGAGCTCGGCGGATAGGCAGCGAGTCGCTTGAGGGGGTGTCTGATGGAACGTAAGTCTGTAAGGTACCCTAGGGAGGTTTATATATGAAGCACCTCGCTAGGGTTTACAAGCTGCCTCCGAATAAGATAAGGATCCGGGGGCCTTTGACCTAATCCGACTGGGCTTCTGCTACGCTTCTTGGCTTCCAGTCACCAGCCGATGGGCCTTTCCTTTCTTTAGAGTCCAGTCGCTGTCCTTCAGGCGCACTTGCAGACCTTTTGGCCCACTCGGAACACACTGCTAAGCATACCCCTTTTGGCATATCCCCATCAATCCTTACACCTGAAATATAAACCACCTAATTTTAATCCTTTTTGCTAAACCTAACCATCCACCCAAACCTAAACCCCAACCGTTTCTTCCTAGACCAAAACCCACGCCCATCTTCCCCCTAACTTGGTGCAGCGCCATCGGCCTCCTCTGAACCTAGCACAACTGCAGTAGATACCACGCACGCACGTGTTGTACACCTCTCCCTCGCTGCCCATGCACACACCCCGCGTGACCCTCTCCCCATTCATTCTTTTTGCTCCACCAAGGAGATGGCCAGCACCCCACAACAACCTCCTCTCCTAGTCCCCCTTCCCTCTCTCTTTAGGAAAGAAACATAGAGAGAGAGGAGAGAAGCATCAATGCACCGAAGCTCCTCCCTCTCTAGCTTTTGCACCGAAGCATCAATGCACCGAAGCTCCTCCCTCTCTACCGTATATCTTGTAACATCCCTAAAAATCATGTTTCAAAAACTCATTCATATCATCTTTGCATCATTCATTCATATAGGGTTTTTCTCAAAATCATTTAGAGGCATACACTTTGGCTATGATTTCATGTGGGCAATTTATCTCAAATGGCCATCACCCTTTGGGATTTGATTGTCTATGAACTTGTTTGATTGCCTCCATGGTTGGAAAAGCTAGGAGAAGCTTTTGACCCAAGATTCAAGATTTAGAAATATTTTCTAAGCCTTATTCCAAATATTTGCAAAGAGACAAAGCCTCTGTTTATTTCAAAGACCCAAGCTTGACCAAGCCTTGCTAGTATCCACATGGTCATCTGACTCATTTTTGAACCCACAGAACCCTGCAAAAATCCCCAAAGAAGTTTGAATTCAAAAGGATTTGAATTCATATCAAATTCTATCCAGAAAATGAATTTAGAAAAAGAAAAAGACTTAACAAAGGAAAAAGGCCGCGCGGCCAGAATCCGGCCCAGCAGCAGATCGAGCCCAGCAAGCCCACCCGGGGACCTCCTTTTACTTCTCTCACGCGCGAGCCCACGCAGACAGACGCTGACAAGCCGACCCCACCTGCACTCCGCGCTCCTCGCTGACAGGCGGGCCTTCTCCACGTCACCGTCGTCTCCACCCGCACGACCCGTTCATCCCCAAATCAACGCGAGCGTTTCTGTGTTTAATTCGCGACGTCAATTCGATTTATTGGACGAGTGATTCTCGCTCGTGACCAGGCTATAAGAACCCCCTCTGTCTCCTCGCTCTTCTCACACAAACCCCGAACCCAGAGCGCCACCAGGCTGCGAGTATTGCTCTCTGAAACCCCGCCGTCTCCGACGACCGCGCCGGCGAATTCCGGTGAGTCCAGAGCTCCCCTCTGCCTCTCGTTCTTGCAAACTGATTCAGTGAGTCTCTACGCTTCTTTTAACACATTCCGTTTGCTCTCGCATGGACCGTAGCTCCGGCAACATCATCGACTTGTCGCCACCGACGTCTGCACGAACTCCGGCGAACTCCAGTGGTAAGTCCAGACCGCCCCGCGCCTCCTAGTTCATGCTCACTACTTCGTCTCGACTCGGTGAATCTAACCGTGTCCTCGTCATGCCTTGGGGTGATCCACAGCGACGTCCCCGACGACCACCCGACGCACCCGACGCCGCCACGAACTCCGGTGAGGAATAGCAGCCGTGCCCGAGCGCCCCTTGACCAACCGCGAGTACGACAAGCTTCGCCGTGACCTCCTGAGCCCGGTAAGCCACTCCTCCTTCTCCCTCGCCGTCTGCATCATCGGCAACATCATCGACCGACGATTCCGCCGCCGGTAGCCGCCGCTCCGCCGCCAGTTCTTGGCCAGAGTAGTAGCAGCCGTTAGATCTGCATCGTAGCGCTAGGATAGATCCACTTAACTCGAAGCGGTACGCGATCTGAGCCGCACCTGCCCTTTAGATCCAGCGGTCTGTGGAGCTCGATCCAGCGCGAACCGGTACGGGCGAATAAGAATAAGACGCGTGGCTAGGTTAAGATCTGAAAATGGAATTTAAAACAGATTTTGATCCAGATTTCAAATGCCTATATCTTTTGAATCCCACGTTAGATTTTTGCAAACTTTATACCGTTGGATTCAGAAAAACAAGACCTTTCTGCCTATCCTTTTTGTTTAGCATATAGTAACCACTAGATGTGCTAAAATTGCAGAGACTTGTTTGAGGCCTTTTTGAGTATAGATTTAATTTAGTATTTTTGTTTAGGGATAAAATTTGTTTAGTTGGTAAACTAGTGGCTTGCTAAGCTTCTGTATTCATGTACTTGCTTGGTTGAGTTTTCAAAAATCATCACTTGGTAGATTCATGCATGCATGCATTCATAATACTTTTGTTTGTATATATATGTGTGTAATTGTATGCTACAACTTTGTGTGTAGATTTTGCTAGTGATTGTGATTGTGACAAGTGCTACTCTCCACACTACCAAGGCAAGTGATATCTTCATGAATATTCCTACCTATATTTTATACTTGCATTAGATATATTTTGTTAGGACTTGCATGCTACTTTTGTCAACTAATGATGGGAAATCCTATTTAGAATAGAATGCTAGAATTGCTAGGAAATTCCCTAAGGACAAGTTGCCATGCCATGCTTAGCCTAGCTACTAGAAAACAAGGGTGGTTTATATATTCACACTATGGAAAAATATTCTAAGTCTAAGGACTTGTTTTATTTAACAAAACAACTAAGTTAATGAATCACAGGTGGAATGGAAAGATTGGGTTATGTTGAGTGGTTACACAAGGCCAGTCTTGGTGAACCTTGTGTATCTCACTTGTGGATGGCCACCCAGGAACAAAGAGATTTGAGTTGTCAAATGTTGAGAAGCTTCAAGTGCAACCACATGGTAATATGGGCTCTGCCATGATCTTAGGATGCTGGAACTTAGTCTCTTGGACAGTGGGTGGTAGATGGGTTGATAGGTTGGAGCGCGTCCATTTGACTAAGGAAAACTCTTGAAGGATCATGTCTTGGGAAACCAAGGCTTGTGGGAAAGTGCACCACCTCTGCAGTGTAAAACCTAAGTACTTAGCCATGTCCCTAGTAAAGGACAATTTGAGCATCAAGACATGGAAACTTCAAGAATCTCATCACTCCAATTTCTAAATAAAACTTGTGGGTGAACAAGGGTTAAAGGATCTTCAGTCTTTGATTGGTAGATGCCCGGAGTGGATCTTGATCTCTGATTGGTAGATACCTTGGGATGGACTTTGTCAAGCAAAAACTTAGTGTTTTCAAAAGTTAAGGAAAAATCTATTTTGAGCAATGCAAGCCTAAGCTCCACCAGCCAAATGCATATAGTATTATAGTCCACTTAAATATATACTAAGGTATCACTTGCCAATACTATTCCAAAGTATTGACCCTCTGTGGCTGTAACTTATGATGTTGCAGGTTACTCTGATGATGAATAGGAGTCATGAGTCTACACTCAACATGCTTGCCTGTGGCACATGAAGATGAAGACTTATGTTTATTTACATATTCCATAAACTCTTGTACTAGGCCTTTGGCCATGAGTTGTAAAAGACTATGTTTTATCTCTGGAATGACTGTAATAAACGACCTTTGTATCTGTGTACTTCATCTTAAACTGTGGATGCTAGCAATGATCCAGGGACTAGCATTGCAATCACAGGGATCTTTTCCTTTAATAAGGAGGGATCTTACAGATGGTATCAGAGCATTGTGTTGCCTGTAGGATTATGACCCTAGGATTGGAAACCACTAAGGAAAAAATTTACTTCTTCTCGTAAACTTTTCTAATCTTCTTCTTCTCATCTCTATTTGTAGATGAACTCCGTCAACGAAGCCGTGAAGAAAGGACCACTCATGACCATGACCTTGGAGTGTGAGACTGAGTTTCCCAAGATTCTCAAGGACCTCATGGAAACCATGGGAGTACATGGTGCAGCTGTGTACAAGGGCTTTCCAGTGATGGAGGATGGAGTGGAGTATTGGTGGGTGCAACTTCACTTGTACAAGAACAAGGAAGACAACCACAAAGAAAAAGGCTTCTGCATGTATACCAACACTTTTATGCACACCACATTCTTTGAGTCAGCAAAAGAAGCAGCTTGGAAGACTATCAAAGAACTCAGTGCTAGAGTCAAGTGCAGGATGCTCAACCTCCAAAAAGACTTAGAGAAAGAGAAGGAACATACCCAAGAGTTGGAAGTCACCAACCAATCCTTAAGAGGAGATATTATAGACTTAGTGATAGAAGCATGTGAACAAGATAGGGTGATTGCCACCAGGAACATTGTGTTAGCCACCAGATCCAATGAGATAGGATTGTAAGCGCACTTCGTTAGTTGACCACCACCTATCACCTTATTTTCCAAAATAAGACCTTAAATAAGTTTGAACCTTGGTTGATGTAATAGATTTATGTATGCATGACTTGAGTGAATTGTGTGTTCCAAGAATGTGTTTGAATGTTTGTCTTGTTTATCTTAAATTGTGTTGTTCTAACTTTTCAATCTTATAAATAGATGCCTATTGCCATCAGCACTGTTGAGGAGTTTCAGGCTACCCGTTTTGGTCCTCGTATCGTAGAGCTTACTACTTTACTCGATCTCCCTCTTCCTATCATTACGGTGCACCCACTCACCAAGTTTGAGAGGAAGGACCTTTGGGGCTTCAAGGTGAACCAGCGGGGCGCTTGAGTGAGCCTACTACGGAGGCCATCGTCTTCAAGCTTATGCACGATGGCAGGAGAGAGGCATGGAGGTTGTCATGCAGGATCTCGATAGGACGATTAGGGCGTCCTCCCGACAGGTTAGAGGCACTCACTTCCACGCCTTGAGGCGAGATGATGACGGAGAGTCCATTGACTTTGAGGGCGACTCAAGGGTCACAGAGAGCCGATCGCCTGTACCTCCAGGACTTAGAGACTCTTATTAGGCACGTGGATACCGATAGGACCAACGTCATGCTTAGTAATGACGAGCTCAGTGCAGCTTCATGAGAAGGACAAGCTCTTGACAAGGGCAGACCGAGATAGTCAAGGAGATGGAGACGAAGTTCGAGACCCAAGACCGTAAGTTCAAGAGTCAAGAGAAGCGTGTCGGGATAGGAACAAGAGGATTCGTGATATGACCGAGGCGCAGTCCAAGGACTTCGAGTTAGAGCAGCAGCAGACAGTGATTGAGAGGCTTCGTTCCCAGAAAAGGACTCTCAAGGCCAAGATCGACTCTTTGACCACTACCATCGAGGAGAACAAGACCGCAATGGAGAACGCAGGTCTTACCTTTGTCGAGGAGGAGATTGATGCGGCAGTAGATTTGACTACTCGATTATCTTTATTTACCGCACTTGTTATTTATGAACTTATTGTTGGACCATCCGACATGTGGATGGCTTGCCACTTTGAGACTTTTTGTTATCTTGTTGTTTAGCTTTTATCCTAATGTTGCTTGCTATGTGTTTGCTAGTGTGATGTATTATGCATAAATCATGTAAGGGTATCTCATTCTTATCTCTATATGAATAAACCACAGATGCCTCCCCGTCGCGCAAACGCCAACCCCAACCCCAACGTTACCCCGGAAATGCAACAAATGATGAACGCGCAAACACAGCTTATGCAAATGATGACGACGTTCATCCAGAACCAGAACAACAATAACAACAACCCCAATCCCAACAACAACAACAATAACAACAACAACCCTCCAGGTTTTGATATGCTCACCAGATTTCTGCGTCTAAGGCCAGCTAAGTTTTCGGGAACGACTGATCCCATGGTGGCCAATGATTGGCTACGTTCTGTGAACAAAGACTTAGTGACCGTAGGATGCACAGATGCTGAAAAGGTCAGGTTTGCAGCACATCTGTTGGAAGGACCAGCCACGCATGGTGGGACAACTTCAGTTACCGCCTATTGATGAGGTGACTTGGGCTATCTTTGAAGATGGATTTCGTACTACTCATATCTCACCAGGCATGATGAGCCTGAAAAAGAAGGAATTTCACAACCTGAAGCAGCGCCACCACAGCGTGGCTGAATATATTGAAGAGTTCAACAATTTGGCGCGCTATGCACCGGATGAGGTTGACACTGATGCCAAAAGGAAGGAAAAGTTTCTAGAAGGCTTGAATGATGAGCTAAATCTGCGGTATGTCTGAGCATATGTTCCAACTTATCAGTCGCTGTGTGACAAGGCTGTTATTGTGGAGAATAAAATGAAGCAAGTTGAGAGTAGAAAGAGGAAACACTCCGACAAGCATAGCTCGGGATCGTATCATAAACGATCTCACTATGATGATAGTGTCAGCTCAGGATCCCACAAGCATGGGAAGTTTAACAAGCACCACAACCACAAATCATGACAACAAGCATCATCAGTCATGACAATGATAAGTACAAGAACCACAAGAGTGGATATAAGAGCCACCATAGTGGAAGTGGAAGTGGAAGTGGAAGTCAACCTAAGAAGGACAACAGTCGGGTTGAATGCTTCAAATGCAAGAAGTCAGGCATTATGCTAATGAGTGCCCCGAGAAGAACGTTGAAGGACCTAACAAACCCAATCCTTTTCGAAAGGACAGTTAACCACATCAATGTAGAGGAAGTCTATGAAGAACCTGATGCCGTTCTGTAAGTTCAGACTCAATTCCATCTCAGCATTTGTACTCTTTGACACTGGTGCATCTCATTCATTCATATCTAAAGCATTTGTCGAAAGAAATGGGTTTGCATCTGAAAACATTGGGTGTCCGATAAAAGTTAGCTCTCGGGAGGGATATGATAGTGAGTCTTGGATGCGGGATCTAGTCATAGAGATCGGAAAACATAAGTTTCGATAAACCTAATAATCCTAAATTCCCAAGGATTGGATGTAATTTTGGGAATGGATTGGATGGCTAAGTATGAGGGAGTACTAGATTGTGCAAATCGCACAATTTCACTCACAACCCCTGCAGGTAAGAGGATAACATTTAAGTCCAATTTTAAATCTAAAGGGAGTAAGCTGAATTCTCTTAAGGGGGTTAGCTTGGACAGTGTGCAAATTGTGTGTGAGTATCCGGATGTGTTCCCGGAAGAGTTACCAGGAATGCCACCAGATAGAGATGTGGAATTTATAATAGAATTGGTTCCAGGATCTGGACCAAGGGCAAAAAGGCCTTATAAAATGTCAGTTGACGAACTTAAGGAACTCAAGAAACAACTTGGAGAACAATTGCAGAAAAGATTCATCCAGCCAAGTTCTTCATCTTGGGGAGCTCCAGTTTTGTTCGTAGAAAAGAGAGATAGAACTCAAAGATTATGCATAGATTACCGTTCTCTCAACGAGGTAACCATCAAGAACAAATATCCTTTGCCAAGAATCAATGACTTGTTTGATCAGCTAGAGGGAGCTTGTGTGTTCTCGAAGATTGATCTTCGGTCAGGCTATTTTCAACTCAAGATAAGAGAGCAAGACATACCTAAAACAGCATTTACCACAAGGTATGGATTGTATGAGTACACTGTGATGCCTTTTGGATTAACCAACGCTCCAGCATACTTCATGAATATGATGAACAAAGTGTTCATGGAATTTCTCGACAAGTTTGTTGTCGTTTTCATCGACGACATCTTAGTCTACTCCAAGAGCAAGGAAGAACATGAAAGACATCTACGCTTGATGCTTGAGAAACTAAGGGAACATAAACTTTATGCCAAATTCAGCAAGTGTGAGTTTTGGTTAGAGGAAGTTGGATTTCTTGGTCATGTTATGACAAAGGATGGTGTAGCAGTTGATCCTGCTAAGGTTTCAGCCGTAACAGAATGGGAATCTCCTAAGAATGTAAAAGAGGTACGTAGTTTCCTTGGGTTAGCAGGTTACTACAGAAGGTTCATTGAAAATTTTTCTAAGGTTGCTAAACCAATGACTGAATTGTTAAAGAAAGATAAGAAATTTGCTTGGTCTGAAGGATGTGAACTCAGCTTTCAAGAATTAAAGAAGAGACTTGTGTCAGCACCAGTTCTGTGCCTACCAGATTTGGAAAAGGATTTCCAAGTGTATTGTGATGCTTCGCATCAAGGATTAGGAGCCGTACTTATGCAAGGCGGAAAAGTTGTGGCTTATGCCTCGAGACAACTCAAAACTCATGAAGTAAATTATCCTACTCATGATTTAGAGTTAGCCGCTGTTGTCCATGCACTCAAAACATGGAGACATTATCTTTTGGGAAAACGTTGTGAAGTGTTCACCGACCATAAGAGTTTGAAATATATCTTCACCCAGAAGGAGATCAATATGAGACAAAGAAGATGGCTAGAACTTATCAAGGATTACGACTTGAGTTTGCAATACCACCCCGGTAAAGCAAATGTAGTAGCAGATGCTCTAAGTCGTAAGGCGTTTGTAAATGGTCTTACCAAAGGTGAATTGCCTGATAATTTGTGTAAGCAATTCAAGGAACTCAGGTTGGAGATAGTGCCAGAAGGACATCTCATGTCTTTGGATGTTCAACCCACTCTGTTGGATAAGATTAAAGAAGCCCAAAAGACGGATAAAGAAATCGAAGAGATTAAGGAAAGGATTAGCCAAGGGAAAGCTAAAAGTTTCCATATAGACGAACAAGGTACTTTATGGCACGAGAAACGTATTTGTGTTCCACAAGATCCGGAAATGCGGAAACTGATTCTGCAAGAAGCCCATAACTCTCCGTATTCTATTCACCCGGGAAACACCAAAATGTATATGGATATGAAAGAAAGATTTTGGTGGAACAATCTTAAAAGGGACATCGCCGAACACATTGCCTTGTGTGACGTGTGTAGTAGAGTGAAAGCGAGCATCAGAAACCAGCAGGTTTGCTTCAACCAATGCCTATTCCTGAATGGAAGTGGGAAAATATTGGTATGGATTTCATTACTGGATTACCAAGGACCAGGTCAGGGTATGATTCCATATGGGTAGTAGTAGATCGCCTAACTAAAGTGGCTCATTTTATACCCGTAAAGACAACTTATACCAGTGCAAAGTTAGCCAAAATCTACATGAGCAAAATTGTATGCCTCCACGGTGTACCTAAGAGTATTGTGTCTGATAGAGGAACTCAATTCACTTCTCACTTTTGGAGACAGCTTCATGAATCTCTAGGAACGAGGTTGGAATTCAGCACTGCTTTTCATCCTCAAACTGATGGACAAACAGAAAGGACTAATCAAATTCTTGAAGACATGTTGAGGGCATGTGCCCTGGACTATGGAGCAAGTTGGGATGAAAGTCTGCCTTACGCAGAATTCTCGTACAACAACAGTCACCAATCTAGTATTGGGATGGCACCATTTGAGTTTCTATACGGAAGAAAGTGTACCACCCCATTGCTATGGAATGGTGTGGAAGAAAGAAGTTTGTTTGGACCAGACCTTATCAAAGACGCCGAAGAAAAGGTCAAATTGGTTAGAGACAGTTGAAGATAGCAGTCTCGATGGAAAAGCTACGCAGATGCTAAGCGTGAGAAGTCACTTACGAAGTTGGGGATAGAGCTTATCTTAGAGTATCACCACTTCGCGGAGTAAAAAGATTTGGAGTCAAAGGAAAGTTAGCACCAAGATATGTGGGACCATTCAATATTTTAAGTCGCAAGGAGAAGTCGCATATGAAATCGAACTGCCAAAGATCTTTACTAGCAGTCCATAATGTTTTCATGTGATCCAGCTCAAGAAATTTCACCCAGAAATGGATTAAACTTCTTTGACAGAGACCATATCTTTGGAAGAAGTTCAACTAGAAAGTGATCTCACCTATGAAGAAAAGCCTGTCAAGATACTTGAGACCACAGAAAGAGTCACGAGAACAAAGACTATCAAGTTTTGCAAAGTACAATGGAATCATCATTCCGAAGAAGAAGCAACATGGGAAAGAGAAGATGATCTTGGAAAGACCACCTCACCTATTTGTTAGCCAATCCGAATCTCGAGGGAGATTCATTTTAAGGGGTTAGATTTGTAACATCCCTAAAATCATGTTTCAAAACTCATTCATATCATCTTTGCATCATTCATTCATATAGGGTTTTTCTCAAAATCATTTAGAGGCATACACTTTGGCTATGATTTCATGTGGGCAATTTATCTCAAATGGCCATCACCCTTTGGGATTTGATTGTCTATGAACTTGTTTGATTGCCTCCATGGTTGGAAAAGCTAGGAGAAGCTTTTGACCCAAGATTCAAGATTTAGAAATATTTTCTAAGCCCTATTCCAAATATTTGCAAAGAGACAAAGCCTCTGTTTATTTCAAAGACCCAAGCTTGACCAAGCCTTGCTAGTATCCACATGGTCATCTGACTCATTTTTGAACCCACAGAACCCTGCAAAAATCCCCAAAGAAGTTTGAATTCAAAAGGATTTGAATTCATATCAAATTCTATCAGAAAATGAATTTAGAAAAAGAAAAGACTTAACAAAGGAAAAGGCCGCTTGGCGAGAATCCGGCCCAGCAGCAGATCGAGCCCAGCAAGCCCACCCGGGGACCTCCTTTTACTTCTCTCACGCGCGAGCCCACGCAGACAGACGCTGACAAGCCGACCCCACCTGCACTCCGCGCTCCTCGCTGACAGGCGGGCCTTCTCCACGTCACCGTCGTCTCCACCCGCACGACCCGTTCATCCCCAAATCAACGCGAGCGTTTCTGTGTTTAATTCGCGACGTCAATTCGATTTATTGGACGAGTGATTCTCGCTCGTGACCAGGCTATAAGAACCCCCTCTGTCTCCTCGCTCTTCTCACACAAACCCCGAACCCAGAGCGCCACCAGGCTGCGAGTATTGCTCTCTGAAACCCCGCCGTCTCCGACGACCGCGCCGGCGAATTCCGGTGAGTCCAGAGCTCCCCTCTGCCTCTCGTTCTTGCAAACTGATTCAGTGAGTCTCTACGCTTCTTTTAACACATTCCGTTTGCTCTCGCATGGACCGTAGCTCCGGCAACATCATCGACTTTATGCCACCGTCTGCCACGAACTCCGCGAACTCCGGTGGTAAGTCAGACCGCCCTCGCCTCCTAGTTCATGCTCACTACTTCGTCTCGACTCGGTGAATCTAACCGTGTCCTCGTCATGCCTTGGGGTGATCCACAGCGACGTCCCCGACGACCACCCGACGCCGCCACGAACTCCGGTGAGGAATAGCAGCCGTGCCCGAGCGCCCCTTGACCAACCGCGAGTACGACAAGCTTCGCCGTGACCTCCTGAGCCCGGTAAGCCACTCCTCCTTCTCCCTCTCGTCTGCATCGCCGGCAACATCATCGACCGACGATTCGCCGCGGTAAGCCGCTCGCCGCCAGTTCTTGGCCAGAGTAGTAGCAGCCGTTAGATCTGCATCGTAGCGCTAGGATAGATCCACTTAACTCGAAGCGGTACGCGATCTGAGCCGCACCTGCCCTTTAGATCCAGCGGTCTGTGGAGCTCGATCCAGCGCGAACCGGTACGGGCGAATAAGAATAAGACGCGTGGCTAGGTTAAGATCTGAAAATGGAATTTAAAACAGATTTTGATCCAGATTTCAAATGCCTATATCTTTTGAATCCCACGTTAGATTTTTGCAAACTTTATACCGTTGGATTCAGAAAAACAAGACCTTTCTGCCTATCCTTTTTGTTTAGCATATAGTAACCACTAGATGTGCTAAAATTGCAGAGACTTGTTTGAGGCCTTTTTGAGTATAGATTTAATTTAGTATTTTTGTTTAGGGATAAAATTTGTTTAGTTGGTAAACTAGTGGCTTGCTAAGCTTCTGTATTCATGTACTTGCTTGGTTGAGTTTTCAAAAATCATCACTTGGTAGATTCATGCATGCATGCATTCATAATACTTTTGTTTGTATATATATGTGTGTAATTGTATGCTACAACTTTGTGTGTAGATTTTGCTAGTGATTGTGATTGTGACAAGTGCTACTCTCCACACTACCAAGGCAAGTGATATCTTCATGAATATTCCTACCTATATTTTATACTTGCATTAGATATATTTTGTTAGGACTTGCATGCTACTTTTGTCAACTAATGATGGGAAATCCTATTTAGAATAGAATGCTAGAATTGCTAGGAAATTCCCTAAGGACAAGTTGCCATGCCATGCTTAGCCTAGCTACTAGAAAACAAGGGTGGTTTATATATTCACACTATGGAAAAATATTCTAAGTCTAAGGACTTGTTTTTATTTAACAAAACAACTAAGTTAATGAATAACATGGGTGGAATGGAAAGATTGGGGTATGTTGAGTGGTTACACAAGGCCAGTCTTGGTGAACCTTGTGTATCTCACTTGTGGATGGCCACCAGGAACAAAGAGATTTGAGTTGTCAAATGTTGAAAAGCTTCAAGTGCAACCACATGGTAATATGGGCTCTGCCATGATCTTAGGATCTTTGGAACTTAGTCTCTTGGACAGTGGGTGGTAGATGGGTTGATAGGTTGGAGCGTCCATTTGACTAAGGAAAGGCTACTGAAGGATCATGTCTTGGGAAACCAAGGCTTGTGGGAAAGTGCACCACCTCTGCAGTGTAAAACCTAAGTACTTAGCCATGTCCCTAGTAAAGGACAATTTGAGCATCAAGACATGGAAACTTCAAGAATCTCATCACTCCAATTTCTAAATAAAACTTGTGGGTGAACAAGGGTTAAAGGATCTTCAGTCTTTGATTGGTAGATGCCCGGAGTGGATCTTCAGTCTCTGATTGGTAGATACCTTGGGATGGACTTTGTCAAGCAAAAACTTAGTGTTTTCAAAAGTTAAGGAAAAATCTATTTTGAGCAATGCAAGCCTAAGCTCCACCAGCCAAATGCATATAGTATTATAGTCCACTTAAATATATACTAAGGTATCACTTGCCAATACTATTCCAAAGTATTGACCCTCTGTGGCTGTAACTTATGATGTTGCAGGTTACTCTGATGATGAATAGGAGTCATGAGTCTACACTCAACATGCTTGCCTGTGGCACATGAAGATGAAGACTTATGTTTATTTACATATTCCATAAACTCTTGTACTAGGCCTTTGGCCATGAGTTGTAAAAGACTATGTTTTATCTCTGGAATGACTGTAATAAACGACCTTTGTATCTGTGTACTTCATCTTAAACTGTGGATGCTAGCAATGATCCAGGGACTAGCATTGCAATCACAGGGATCTTTTCCTTTAATAAGGAGGGATCTTACATATCTAGGGAGCTCCGAGTCTATCCAAGCACACTGTCGTGTCCCTCTGCTTCATCTCTTTCCACCTATACATGAAACCTCATCGGAGCTGCACTAGTGCCGCCATGAACCCGATCATGCTCAAGCTTGTTGTCCGTGGACCACGCGTCAGATCGAGATGCCTCAATCCTTCCATCTTCACCCGCAACCCCATGGTGAGATCCAGCATAGCCTAAACATGCCTTCCTTCTCCATAGCATGCCTCGTCGTCGACCTCGCCGCCGCGTATAGTCACCACCGTAGACGACATCGGTTGGCTATGTTGCGAGCTTTGTTCCCTTGGATCGTAAACTCACCATAGTACATATCTGGCTCATATGTTTATTCCAACCTATAGAGCTAAGTCCCCTCTTCAAAACGAGCCATATCGTCCTTTTCTCGTCCACGAGCGTACGGAGTTGTGTCGCAATCTAAGCATTGTCGCGTTTAGTCCTGACAATGACAGCGATGTGACCAGCAACACTGTTGAGGGTCAACCTCGTGGGTACCCGATCTTTCATGAACCCCATTCACATCAAGGGTGGGGTGCGGGGAAAGGGAGAGGAGGGATGAACACAACAAACTCACTCATGAAGAACACGGTGAACACACTCACGCAAAATCAAATACACACCAATAGCTCACACCGACGGTGACCAGTCCGGTGCAATCCCTAGGATCAGTGTTAGGTGGAGGACTCTCTCTCGAACTGGCACGATGAGTAGGGAGACTCAGTGAGATCTTGACGTCTAAGAAAGGGGACCCCGATGCCTAGGCCTTGTACAACGAGGGAGGCACGATGCAAACTCCAATGAGGTCTGTGATATTTGGGTGCTCCTCAATCAAGGAGCATGAGGCAAGAATTAGATAGATCCACAAGGGTGTCCACTAATTCCAAATACCATGCCTAGGGTTTCCAATAGATGTGGGGGACTATATATAGGCCAGCCACAAACTCAGTTGTACTTTAGGGATAAAAGGTAAGTTCTGGACGAACTAAGGGGTACATGGGCCAAAGGCCCAAAGGTTTTTACATGCCTAGCGACGCTCGGAACGGAGACTCTGGTGTGGTGTACCGGAGACTCCGGTCTGGGCCATATATACCGGTCGGTCTCCGGTGCATCTCCAGAGTGGTCATTTGAGTGTCCTCGAGCTCGATTTGGGGGTCAGTCTGGAGATGGGCCGGAGACTCTAGTGTCTCGGTCCGGAAACTCCGGTCTGTCTGGCTGCGGAATCCGGTCTAAGCAGCTCCAACAACTTCTTCTTCTTGACCTTCTCCTTGCACTTCATCCCTAGGAGCTTGGTGATGCGTCGGGGCTTCATAGCTAAGAATGCATAGTGTATTTGCATGAAGTAGCAAGCCATCCAAGGATGTGTTAAAGTCACATGATGAGAGGAGAGAATTCACCTTATCTTGGAGGTGTTTGGCTTGGGCATGAGTCATGGGTCCACTTGGGGGACTTGGTGGTGTAGATGTAGGAGCATTCGTAGGACGGGCTGCATCAGCTCCCCCCTTGGGAAAGAGTCATCCTCGTCTCTTCATTGTTATCATCTTGATCATCTCCATGGTAGGGTGAGAGGTCCTTGCCATTGAATGTATTGCTTACAAGGTACTTGGGGGTTGGAATGTCGATGATGTAGGCGTTGTTGTTGATTCTCTTGAGGAACTTGAAGGGTCCATGTCCTCTTGGTTTGAGCTTGGAATCTCGTTCCTTGGGGATGCGGTCCTTGCTCAAGTGTATCCACACAAGGTCACCTTCTTCAAATATCATCTCCTTCTTATCCTTGTTTAACCTTGAAGCTTGACGAAGGACTTGTTGTTCGATAGTATCTCTTGTTTCTTCGTGAAGCTTCTTCATACCTTGGGCACGCTTTTCAACATCCATGTTGGTGCGCTCATGGAGAGGTAGTGGTAGGATGTCGAGCGTGGTGAGGGGCTCGAAACCGTAGTCAATCCTGAAGGGACTCATCTTCGTTGTTGAGTGATTGGATCGATTGTAGGCAAACTCGGTGTGGGGAATGCATTCCTCCCAATGCTTCAAGTTCTTCATGATCAACACACGAAGGAGAGTACCGAGGCTTCAGTTGACGATCTCGGTTCAGCCATCGGTTTGTCGGTGCGATGCGGAGAAGAAGAGTAGCTTGACGCCGAGGTTGGCCATGAGGGTCTTCCACAAGTAGCTCATGTTTTTGACATCGTGGTCGGAGACGATTGTTCTTAGCACACCGTGAAGACAGACGATTTCCCTAAAAACAAATTGGCAACATGTGAAGCATCGTTGGTCCTATGGCACGGTATGAAGTGTGTCATTTTGGAAAAGCGATCCATAACGACAAATATAGAATCATGACCATGCTTAGACCTAGGCAATCCTAACACAAAATCCATGTTAATGTCGGACCAAGGTACATGAGTAATAGTCAATGGCATATAAAGACCATAAGGGTTAGCTTGTGACTTAGCTTGAACACATCTAGTGCATCGTTGGATGTAGTGTTCCACGGCGCGCTTCATCTTGGGAAAAAGTAGTGAGTGGAGAGCATGTCCAATGTCTTGTCACGGCCAAAGTGACCCATGAGGACTCCACCATGAGATTCTTGGAGAAGCAAAAGTTGGAGAGACGACTTCGGAATGCAAATCTTGTTTTGTTTAAATAGAAAGCCCTTATGCAAATAGAAATCATCAACTCCTTTGTCAATGGACCACTTCACCAAAATTGGTTCAAAGAACGGGTCAGAAGCATACAATTTTTTTATTTCCTGAAGAACCAACACATTTACTTAAAGTAGAGTAATAAGGATTGTGTGCTTTCGAGACAAAGCATCCACACCTACATTATCTTTACCCTTCTTATACTAGACAATGTAAGGAAAAGACTTCATGAACTCAATCCACTTAGCGTGTCTCTTACTCAAGTTGGCTTGGCCTTTGAGATATTTCAATGAATCATGGTCGGAATGTATGATAAATTCCTTAGGCCAAATGTAGTGTTGCCAAACTTGAAGAACACGAACTAAGGCAAAAAACTCTGTGTAATAATTCGGATAGTTAAGGCGAGCACCATCAAGTTTCTCGCTATGGTAGGCAATAGGACGCCCATTTTACATGAGGACTCCTCCAATGCCAATACCGCTAGTGTCACACTCTATCTCAAAAGTTTTTGTGAAATCTGTAATGCAAGAAGAGGTGCTTCGGTGAGCCTTTTTTAAGTTCATCAAAAGGTTTTTGCTGTGCTTTGCCCCACATGAAGGTGACATTCTTTTTGGTTAATTCACTGAGAGGACAAGTGATGGTGGAAAAGTCTATCACAAAACGACAATAGAAACCCGCCAAACCATGAAAACTTCGGAGTTCACTCACATTTGTGGGAATGGGCCAATCTCGTATGTCCTTCACTTTAGAATCATCAACTCCAATGTCATTCGAAGAAATGACAAATCCAAGAAAAATTAACCTTTCTTTAGCAAAATTGCACTTGGGAAGATTAGCATATAGCTTTTCATGTCGAAGGATTTGCAAGACTTCCTTGACATGTGTAACATGGTCCTCAAGCGACTTGCTATAAACAAGTATATCATCGAAATAGACAACGACACTCTTGCAAATGAGAGAACACAAAATATGATTCATCAGGCGCATGAAGGTAGATGGGGAATTAGATCAGCCAAAGGGCATGACCAACCATTCATACAGACCAAGTTTGGTCTTGAAGGCAGTTTTCCACTCACAACCTTCCGCCATGCGTATTTTATGGTAACCACTATAGAGATCAATTTTTGAGAAAATAGTGGCTCCACACAACTTGTCAAGCATGTCATCAAGACGCGCTATAGGATGTCGATAACGCACGATGATAGCATTGATTGGACGGTAGTCCATGCATAACCGCAACGTATCATCCATTGTTGGAACAAGAATCACGGGTACCGCATTTGGACAAGTGCTAACTTGGATCAAACCTTTGGAGATGAGTTGGTTGATTTGGCGTTTTATCTCTTTCTTCTCCTCCGGGTTCATGCGGTAGGCGGTGTGGTTTGGTAGCATTGCACCGGGAATGAGATCAATGCGACGTTCGATGCCGCGAAGAGGAGGTAGTCCATGTGGGAGCTCCTCGGGGAACACATCCTTGAATTCCTGCAAAACAATCATCAAAGACGGAGGAATATTTGTTAAGTTATTAGATTCTTGCATTAGTCCCTTGCAAACTAGGACATAGTGCAAGATGGATGGGTTGTTCCTCACATCTCTCATCTCACTTTTGGTGGCAAGGACAACACTCTTAGTTTTTCCGCTCAAGTTAGGCTTGTGGCTCTCACTCACTATGAGGTGGTTCTCTCGCTCACCACTCTTCTCACAAGTTTGTGTTGTGGATTGCACCCTCGCTAAAGCCTTTCCATTGGTTAGGAGTCATCGGTTGCAAAAAAACATGTCTTGTTAAGCCACTTGAAGGTGTAAACATGTGTGCGACCATCATGTAGAGCACCTTTGTCAAATTTCCATGGTCAACCAAGCAACATGTGGCAAACCGTCATTGGGACTACATCACACTCCACCATGTCTTTGTATGGTCCAATAGAGAAGGTTACCACGATGGTGTGCTTGATCTTCACGGACCCTTGGTCACTTAGCCATTGCATGTGGTAGGAGTGCTTTTGTATATGGAGGGTAAGGTTGAGCTTCTCACATAATTTGGTGCTAGCAAGGTTGTGGCAACTCCCTCCATCTACGATCATCTTGATATATTTCCCATTGATGCCAGCACGTGTTTGAAAGATGTTGGATCTTTGATCTTCATGTTCTTGGGCTTGAGCGGTCAAGATCATTGTGACGACAAGCGATGAACTTGCGTCATGTTCACATATGAGGAGTTCTAGGTCATCTTCCACATGTTGCCTTTCCATTGCTTCCTTGACTCGGGCATCAAATTTATCTTCACTCAAGTACTCTTCATCGCCATTGTCATGGATGAACAATACTTTCTTGTTTCCACACTCGACTGACTTGTGTCCTTTGCCTCCACACTTGTAGCATTCGCCATTGAATGGCATGGTATCCCTTGTAAGCTTTCCACTTGGGAGTGGTTTTCCTTGAGGAAGTGTCGGTTTGAAGGGAAGCTTGGAGGTAGTTGAGGAACTTCCATTGAAGGTTGTTGGTGTAGCGGTTGGCGCTTGCTTACATGTGAAATACGTCTTGGGCTTGTTGTACTTGATGTCCCCTTTCACTTGATGCTCGGACTTTATTGCGATGTGCACAAGCTCAACCATATCATGGTATGTTTGGAACTCGACAATGAGCTTGATTGGATGGTTCAAGCCAATAAGGAAACGTGCCATGGTTTGCTATTTGTGCTCTTCATGTTGGTGCAGATCATATTGCTCTATTTCCTTGAAGTACTCTTCCATGGTCTTTGTCCCTTAATGAAGCAATTGAAGGTTGTTGAAGAGGTCACACGTATAGTGCGAAGGAACAAAGTGGGATCTCATATGAGCCTTCATGTCATGCCAAGTTGTGATTGGGGGATCTCCTCTTACGTCACGAGCAACTTGAACTTGTTCCCACCAAAGGTTGGCGTAATCATCAAACTCAAGCGAGGCCATGGCGACCATCTCCTTGTTGCTATAGTTGTGCATACGGAAGATCTTGTCGACTTTGAGTGCCCATGAGATATATTATTTGGGATCATTTGAACCGGTGAACTTGGGAATCATGAACTTGACTTCAACATTGCGGTCACGGTGGCAGTTGTTGCCATGATGTTGACGGTCTTCATGTTCCATGCGACCATTGCGATTAGCTTGGCGAGCTTGGTGATGAGCTTGCGGTTGAGGAGCCGCATTTGGAGGTTGTGGAACTTTCTCTTGCTCTTGGCGCGGTTGTTGATGAGGAGGAGGCACTTGGGCCCCGTGATGATCATGAGGAGGTGGAGCCTCTTGAGGTTGTTGTGGACGAAGAGGAGGCTTGTTCCTTGGTTGTTGTTGTAGGTTATACACTTGGGACTCACGGCGAAGATCATAGCCTTGAGCCTCATGACGTGGTGGGCATCGCTCAACTTGTACCACTTGACGATCTAGGTTTTGATGTTGTGGAGGAGACGCCTCGTGGTGACCATGGTGTCGGCATGGACGTTCATGACGGTGATGACGAGGAGGAGGACCTTGGAGAGCTTCATGTTGGTGACAAGCTTGTTCCTCCAAGTTAGAGTCATCACCTGTTGTGTTAAGTATGTGTCGCAGGCGGTGGTGGTGGACTTAATGTTGTGCTTGAGGTTCCACTTGTGGTTGCGCTTGTTGGATCACTAGTGCCCTTGCATGATGACGGTGTCCTTCGCGCCTTGCTTGGGGACTTGAGGAGAAATCACCATCATAGCTTGACGTTGCAACATGCCGTGGTGAAGGTACATAGTTCAAAGAGCTTCCATCTTCAACCACAGGGGCGTCATTGCATCTTGGAGTACTTGGATGAGTATCTTGGCGAAGAGAAGAATGGTGGCGTGATGAGCTTGAAGAGCTTGATACGCGTGAGGGAGGTATTGCCATTCCATCGATGAGGAGTCGGAGCTTGTCATTTGTGTCGGTGACGGAGCGTTGGAGCGCTTCATTTTGATGGAAAAAGTTGTGTTGCATTACATGCATTTGCCGTTCGATGCCATCGAACGGTTGTCGATGTTCTCGAGCTCGGCTTGTGTCTCGCCAAATTGTTCATCTTGTGCATCTCAAGAGCTTGGCAACATTCACAGAACTCTTGTCGGATGATGTAGTGACTTGCACGCGTCATGTATGGTCCATGTTCTTCTTCTTAGGGAGGTGGTTGTCTTGACTCAACGTACCTATCCATCATCCAAAACACACAAGGATTGTATATGGAATTGGAATATGGTGGTGGCAGCCTTGTACCTCACCTTGGGGATTGCACCGAACTAGAAACCACAAGCGAGAGCTATAAGCGTGCAACGTGAAATTGCAAAGAAAACTTACACTAAAGAAATAACTAACTCTCAAAAGCTTTTGGTGGTAGGTTAGGATTGTGGAATGCCAAAGAACCAACCAAAAGAAAAGGGATAGTCAAAAGTGGGTAAAACCCAAACAAAACTCAAGTCAAAGGCAAAGGTCAACAACTCAAAAGGGGTGACGGGAACCTACGACTATATACACACGTGGAGATTAATGTGATTGACACGACTATGAAAATGAGCAAACAAAATGTCCTAACAAATACTACGCTCGGTGTCGTGCCAATGCGAGGATAGATCGTGGCTTGTTTGCAAAGAAGAAGAAAAATGAGCAACATATTTGTGCACTTGCCTTGGGTGTTCTTCTTTCTCTCTTGCTTACAAGATTTGAGACTCTCTTTTGCTATGGGAGACTATTTTTCTTTTTCTTTGTATCTTTTTCTCTTTTCTTTTGTTTCTCTTTTTTCTCTCTCCCTTGATGCTACCTGGCCACACTTGCTATTGCTATTGCAATCTCACTATCCAAGGACAAATGCACAATGCTCAAGCAAACGCAAAATGAGCCACTCTCGTGGGATAGGTACACACAAAGGAAGATAGGGGTTAATAAGGTGACACAAGTTATACCTTCGTTGGTGATGATGAACTTGACGTCTGTGGTCCGGGATGATGTTCGTGGGCCATGGTGTCGATGAGCGCAGGAGTTGCCGATGCAGAAACTTGTTGTTAGTTGACGACATGCACACGAGACACGAACAAATGAGAGGAAATTAGCCAATGCGAAATAAGAGTAAATTTTTCAAAATTAGGCGTGAGGGCCAGAGACTCCGGTGTGTCTAGGGCGGAAACTCCGGTGTAGGCCGGAGACTCCAGTGTAGGCCGGAGACTCCGGTGTGCTCAGGCTGGAAACTCTGGTGTGGGCAGGAGACTCCGGTCTGCAGGTCCAGAAACTCCAGTCTGGGGACAGAGCTCAAACTGCTCGTGTTCTTGAGCGAAAATCCACGCCTTGGGTCCTCAAATCCGCGAAAAATTGGCCGAATTGGGTTGGGAAACCTTAGGATAAAGCTGGACCAATACCTAAGACAAGATTTGGTCGGATCAAAACCACAAATAACACTCCAAATCAAGAGATCGATCCAAAGGCAAATTTGGGGCTCTTTTTTGGGGATTTTCAAATTTTTGGTGGATAGAAGAAAAATTTGTGGTGGAATTTGTGAGAAACAAAGCTCTTGATACCAATATGTTGAGGGTCAACCTCGTGGGTGCCCTATCTTTCACGAGCCCCGTTCAAATCGAGGGTGGAGTGCGGGGAAAGGGAGAGGAGGGATGAACGCGACGAACTCACACACGAAGAACATGATGAACACTCACACAAAACCAGGATAAACACCAATAGCTCACGCCAACGGTGACTGGTCCGGTGCAATCCCTAGGATCGGTGTCTGGTGGAGGACTCTCTCTTGAACCGGAATGACAAGTAGGGAGACTCGGTGAGATCTGGACGTCTAGCCAACGGGACTCCAATGCCTATGCCTTGTACTTTAGGGATAAAAGGTAAGTTCTAGACGGACAAAGGGGTACATGGGCCGAAGGCCCAAAGGCTTTTATATGCCTGGCGATGCTCGATCTAGGGAATCTGGTGTGGTGGACCCGGAGACTCTGGTCTGGGCTGGAGATTCAAGTCGGTCTCCGATCCATCTCCGGAGTGGTCATCTAAGTGTCCTCGAGCTGGATTTGGGGGTTGCTCAGGATATGGGCTAGAGATTCCGGTGTCTCGGTTCGGAGACTCTGGTTTGTCAGGTCGGGGACTCCGGTCTGAGAAGCTCCAGTAGCTTCTTATTCTTGACCTGCTCCTTGCACTTCATCCCTAGGAGCTTGGTGATGCGTCGGGGCTTCATAGCTAAGAATGCATAGTGTATTTGCATGAAGTAGCAAGCCATCCAAGGATGTCTTAAAGTCACATAATGAGAGGAGCGAATTCACCTTACCTTGGAGGATACTGGCTCGGGCACGAGTCATGGGTCCACTTGGTGGACTTGGTGGTGTAGATGTAGGAGTTCCGTAGGACGGGCTGCATCAAACACGTATTCCCCCAGGCTCCATCTTTCTCGATTTTTCCTGACCCAACTTTGAAGCCCTATCTTCTAGCTTTCTAACGCAACAAACGCTGCTCGATTTTGTGTTGCACAGACGAAGAAATCATCTGCTGAAGTCGGGACAAAATAATCCATTTTCTGAATTTTCGGTCCAAAACATGAACCCTCTCTATTCGTCACATGTTTTCGGTGCGTACATTGATCTTTTGGAAAAACTTCCTTCTACAAAGTTGTAGATCTTTTCGAGATCTCCAATTTTCATTTTTGCGGCATATCCAAATTCTGCACCGTTTCATCGCCAACTTTGTTTGAACTTGGGCTGATTCAACTCATATTTCAGATCTCAGATTCACTTTCGTCAGTCACACCCAGAACCTTTTGTAAAAACACCCTTGTAGTTTTTGAAACCTCAGCTCGCAGTCCTCCACTCCGCCACTTGTCACACTCACAGGCTCCTGCCTCGTTAGGGTCAGTCAGCGTCATGGGCCCGCATGTCTGTGACTGTGGGTAGCAAACCCTGGTGTACAAAAAGTCCAAGAACCTTTTTCTATTTAATAAAATTCTCAGGAAATGAATATAATCAATTAAATCATATCTTTTTATATATTTTGAATTTGACAAAATTTCCAAAATGAAAACTGATTCAAATTTAAATATGAATTCGAATGCAAATTCAAATTTGACCAGAGTCAACCCTAACTAGTCAAACCTGTGACATTTGACCTCTTTTGAATTACTTGCATTTAATAATTGTTTTAAATTCATAAATTAAAATTTTACATATGATATATGTTTTCTAATCAGAAAAATGACATCCAAAATAATTTTTGTGCAATTTAATACTTCGAAATTATTTAAATGTCAATAAATGCCTTTTCTAAATAAATCTATAACTTTAATTCTGTATTTGCAAATTCGACAAATAATATGTCTAAATCGATCAGTGCGATGAGCCTGTTCTGATTATGCATTCCATGATATCAATTTAAGCATGCATCATATAAATACTTAAAAACCTGAATGGTTGATTTAAGTAAAACTTGACCAAATACTCAATAAAATGCTTATTTCTTGTTCCTACAACTCAAGAATGCCATACTATGTTATACCATGTAAATTGAGCATAATCTCATCATGGCATACTTTGTTTGCTTGTTGCATGTGATTTATATGATTGTGTAATTTATTTATTTCGGCCCTTGTGTGTTTGGTTTTTATCCGGATAGACACTGCAGGGAGAATACGAGGAGTCTCAGGAGTATTACCCGGGTCCTTCTGATTCTGTAACTGAACTGCTAGGCAAGCAATTCCCCATGCTTTCATACATATAGTACCTATGCTTCTATCTTATTCTTCCATCATTGAGTCATGATTGCATTAAATTGAATCCCATGTATTGCATAGCCTTTACTTTTAAACCCCACCAAAACGTGTACCCCAATCCCATGAGCCATTACTACATGATTTGTTTGAGCCATGCCAGTCATAGAATTGCATGTGTAGGGTTTGTGCAAGTCTTTAGATCACGTGGTACCTAAACAACTTAATCTGAGTAGTAATGGGATAACTAATGAAAGAGGCACCGGTGGGCATTATCTGCTATTTGGTTCTTTAAGCTCACTTTTGTCCCGTAGAACCCTGAGTACTTGATTCATGTTCCTTGACTATTCACACTATTCACATACAGGAGACTCTATGGATCCCCCTTCGCATGAGCTTGATTCATGCTTTATTTCTTGGGGCCACAAACTAGTTTGGGGCTTTATTACTATCTTGTACTTATGACATGCTTTACTGCTTTATTTATGATTGTGTGTGGACCACCTATACTGCTTAGGACTTGTGACACGTTTTCGCGGTATCCACAAGCCCAGTCACACTTTTGGGTTCCCAGTCGTTTATAGTCGTCGAAACAAGCCTTGGGTCCATCTCAGAGCCGGTTGCGGGTAGCTTTGTGGGGTGGCCCCCTGAAATAATTGATGAATCATGTGAATGCATTGTCGTGAGGCCTCGTTGTGTTTTATTTGGTTCTTCCCGAGGTTGATCGTGTGTGTGTTGTTATTTGTGCACCCCTGCAGGGTAAATCTTTCTAAAAGCCGTGTCCACGGTTCTGGACGACTTAGAGCATAGTTTCTCGATCATAGACAAGCATAACTAAAATACCGCCTTTAATTTGACTAAGACATGACTAGTAAATAGTGAAATACTCATGGAATGGTTAATAAAATTACCAACAGATGGGATGTTCTTCCGCCTACTCGTTGGAACCGAGAAGGAGGACGAGCGAGGTTAATTGATGTTGCTTATATAACTATTGATATTAATTAACGAGCATTCGCCCATCTCTGGTTGGGCGGATGCGAAGCGTGTCTCTATAGAACTTTATAGATATTATCTTTCACTGCAATTGCGTCACCCCCAGGTTGTTCCCTTTGGATGCATTAAGACTTGCTGAGTACCCCTAGGGTCTCACACGATAAATATTGGGTTCATATGGACAAGTATACTCTCAGGAAGGTTATTGGGTTGAGGAGACGGACGATGGTGGCAACGACTGTCTGGTGTAGAGATTCCGGGGATGGAGATCCATGAGATCTGTGGGCAGGATATGCTTATTTTCAGGGCATATTATGCCAATTTGCTTCTAGTCCGTACTTGGATAATGTTTTCCGCTTCCGCTTGATACTCTATTGCTTGATATATGAGGAAATATCCTAAAATATTATATTTATCTAGGATATTTGGATCTTGTCGTATGGCGTTGAATATTTATGTTTCTATGTCTATTGTAAGTCGCAGACATACATACTCATTTGTGTATGTCGTGGTCGCGTTACCCGTCGACTACGCCGCTCGCTCTTGTCCTGATGTTATTGAAAGTGGATAGGGTGGTCGGCCGGTACCGTGCCCTACTCCGCTTCGACGACCTACACATGGCTAGCCTTGGGCCTCCGCGGTAGAATCCCTTATCCACTTCTGGGTTCATCTAGGCTCGTGCTTAGAGCGTAGGGCCCGGGGTATTACAGTCCATCATGTCAAACCATTTTGGGATGTCAGGAGAAACAAACACCAGTACCTCGTCCTATCTAGGACTAGGTCAAAGTGTTGTAATCCGCAGATCAAAAGGCATTAACTGTCTTTTGTCTATTTCGCCTTAGAGGATCACACTCATTTATGCTACATGGTCGTCTTGAGTCTCATGCCCCTCATAATGAAGTGATACTTCCACACATATTTACCCACCCTTCCTTAGAGATTTCATGCTCGAGAATGATCCGTGTGCGTAATAATGTGACCATTCGAGATTCTTAGCAACCATTATTTCTTCGAACTCCAATGACATTTATGTCATTCTTAGCGTGATGGTTAACCCTATCACTAAGCGAAGGATGATTGTGCTACCATGTCCATTACTCTGGTACACTATCTTTGGTCAAAGAGTTAGGCTTGTGCTGAAGCTCTAAGACTATGTCTTCTTGCCTTACCAAGCAAGTTTCCTCTCGAACTAAGGGACATATCGGTCGATCGTGATATTCTAGATGTTTACTAGAAGTATCGCCATGTTGCCACATGATCTTGTTGTCAAGTTCTTGAGAAAGCAAGTTCTTTGAACTGCTCCTTTCTCCAAGGATGCATAATGAATACCCTGAACTAGTTGGTTGAACTTAAACAACAACCTAGAGAGTTGTAAAGACAAAAGTTCTATCCAACCTAGTTCACTTAAAGGGTCGTCTAGTTTAGTTTGTGCTGAAGTATGATAATATTTCCTCTACGGATATGTTATCTTCCCCTATTTTTGATTTGATTGGGTTATCATCAAATCAAACTCAGTTCCAAGGACTATCTTGATGATGTTTCTACTTGGGATTTTTCACTTGAGTACATCCTCATATCCTTTGGTCTGACCAATACTTTGCCTTGTTCATACAACATATGAGTCCATCTTCTAGGAGAATCTTGATAAGTTTGTTGTTGAGCCCATCGACAATATCCTTGTCTTCTCCATGCTATAACATATTCATATGGAACCTTTGGCATTAATGTTGGAAACCTTCAAGAACCTTCTTCGTGTCATCTCTAAGAATGTGTTTTGGATGTTGGAAGTGGTCTTCTCCGATTCATGTGCAGTTGTTGAAAGATTTCGGCGTGGATTCAAGTAGAGTTATCTTTGTTCCCTCTACGGACACATGTGCGTTCCATTGCAAACACTTTATGCATGAGCAATTATATTTTGGATAATCTTCTAATGCATGAGTTTTGCAATCTAGCTCATATTTTGGAGCTTGACAATGTAGTCCATATCTTGAGAATCTAGTAACTTTACCTTTGTGGTAAATGTTGCAAACTTTCTATCTCGACATGATGAGTCTGGAGTATCATTCCACTTACTAGAGTTGAATCTCAAGTAGCAACGATGGTTGGTGTTCATCAATATTTTAACGTAGTTCTCTTTGAAAATCCGGCAAAATTGATGTGATGGTCGACACAATTATTCGGAAGGCGTATTGCCACACTCTCTTAAATCACCAATAACGACCACCCCTCATAAGGCGTGTTCTATGATTCATTATAGGAGTGGTGTTTACGGTTTCTTTTGTATCTGAAGTCTGGCCCTCACTTGATATTCGATTTCTCGGGCATCAAGGAGAACATTTAAAGTAGAGTTGCTAAATGTATCTCGAACGATCTTCTAGACCCTTTTATGTTAGCAAGCATTTTGTTGTACCAATTAACTGAAGTCTGGTAATGAAGTTTCTTTTTCCTCGTGTCATCAGGAATCTTGTTTTTGTTCATCTTGGTGGTGTAAAGTGATATCATGATCTTTGGCAAAGATTATGATAATCCTAGATGAATAAAGAGTTTCCTCCGGTCCCTCTAACATGTTCGAAGAGCGACTATGATTTTGGTAATCATTAGTTTCTTTTGTTACATGTTCCTTGTGACTCTTATGAGTCCTCTCCACCAAAACAACATTTCTGTCTTGACCTTATGTTGAGTGAAGAGTGATCCTTATGTATCAAAAAGTAGTTCATTAGCTTGGTTATCCTTATCTTTGTAAAGCTCTAATTAAGTCGTTAGTAGAGGTTCATCTCCTGAAGTCTATGGTCGTGTTCTTTCCATTGTATGCTCTCCTTTTGAAGTTCCATGCTCTCAATCCTTAGAAGACGAGCTGTCTAACAACTTGAAAACCATCTCCTCTTGTTTCCTCTATTACCTTGACGTGTTTCATGATCATTAGCTCTAGAGATGGTATGAAACATCTATCCATGAGTTGACCATGAGATACTCAGTTTGTGGTTTTGTGTCATTCCCTCTCTTCTTTAGTGTGTGCAGCACCCTTGAAGAAATGAAGAACTTCATTCATTCAATAATGGTGGCATGGATCAACCTCTTTAAGAGAATCATTGAAGTCTAGTGTAACCCTGTTCCTTCTATCTTCCTACCTAGGAATCTCGGAACGAGATTCTGTTAAGGGGGATAGAATTGTAACACCCCTAGTTTTATTACCAGTAATTATGGTTTGATTTGTGCATCCATGAGAATCATCATTTAAAATGCATGCAAGAAAAAGAAAATATGCAAAACCCTAACTTCCTTCTCTCTTTGAAATTAATACAAAATGGTGTTGATATTTTGAAAATACAAAATGTTATGGAGCCCAAATTGTTCCGAAGGCCCCTTAGTGGTTTCAGGTATTATTGAAAACCTTCTAGTAATTTCGAAATGTTCAAAAATATTTGGAATTAAAATGCAAACAAAGGAATAGGAAAGAAAAAGGTTTTAGGCAGAAAAAATAGAACCAGAGCTAGCTGGGCCGCAGCCCAGCCTGCCCTCTCCCTGTCTGCCGCCACCAACAGCCCAGGCGCAACCCAACCTGGCCGAAGTCAACCCGTCAGTGGCCTGGTACCCCTTCGGTCTCTTTCTTCCTCGTCTTCTTCCTTCGGCGGAGGAAGAAGATGCCTGGTGCATCGCCTGATGCCGCTGGCCATGCCGTGATGACCGACGCCACCCCAGACACCTACAAGACTCCCTCTATGCCGCTGGAGAACCCTAGCCGTGCCCTGTTTCTCTTCTTCTCCCTCTCCCTTGTTTTTCCTCCTCATACCCAAAATCCTACCTTAGGGAGCCTCCAACCTCCCCTAGCCATGCTGTGATGCCCGTGAGCTCCTTCTTGATGCCATGACCTTCCCCGCCAAAGGAATCAGTCCATGAAGCCATCTACTCGCCGGAATCGAGCTCGACACCCCACCAGCCGCTATAGTCACCACCATTGATTCTCCTCCTCTCGTCCTCCTCCGCCCATACCACACCCTCCATCGGCCTCCTGGTGTGCTTGCGGTGCTCATGCAGCCCTCCGTTCCCTCCTCTCGTGCTGCATCGCTGCCCCGATGACCACCTGCCACCACTTCCATTGTTTGTCGTTGTTGGCATGTCTTCGTCAACCAAAACCAAGCGGCGCCACCACCATTTGACTCCCCTCGACGCCCTCTATCCAACGCCCCCAACATCAGTCTGGTACATCGACGATCTGAGAGAAGATCCATTGCTGACATTAGCATAACATCAGCATGGTGCAATTAAACTTTTTATTTATTTAATGGTTGTCTAAAATTCATTTCTGGTATATAATTAATCCCTGTGGGCCTCGTATGTCAGGATTTTAATATTTTCCACAATTGTTTTCTAAAACGATTAAAACTATGACATGTGGGACCAAGTGGTTAAAATGAGAAAATCGTAACTAATTCATTTTAAGTCAGAAACAATATGTATAATATATCAAAACATTCAGAAAAATGAGATCTATGCAATTGGCTCATAATCATGTATTGTTAAGCAACTTACATAACAATTTTAACTAGAAGAACAAAATAACCCCTCTCATGTGCATCAGGGGTTTCTCCGAAATAGGGTTTGGACCCCTCGGACCCTGCTTAAATTACCAAGCATGCCTTAGGGTTTTATTTAAATACACTTCAAGTTGTCATATCATCATCCTTGCTTGATCATTGCACAAATGCCATGTGTTGATTGTTGCTTTCCTTTCTGGTGTTTCTGTTTCTTCTCGGTAGACCTTGTAGTTGATGTGAGCACGGTATCGAGATCAATATCAAAGACCGAGATCAACACCATCGAATGATATCGACGAATGATGCCAAGCAGATGAATCTAAAGTTCTATATCTGAGTATCAATAGGCAAAGGCAAGCAAAGCCCCACACATGATATAATCCTATGATTTCAAAGTATTTCATTATTGTTATGTGCATACGATTCCAATGTCTTTTTTGGATAGTTAGTTTAATCCTATATGATGCATGTTCCTTTGTAGCATATATTTCCCTGATCCACTGCTCCTAGCATAACTAGGGTTTGGCTTATGAGCTTTGCTAGAGCTGTTTATATCGGTTGTTCTTGGCCAAGCTTAGTTGTTACTGCTGGTCCATCTGGTTGATGAATCAAATCTACGAATGGACCTAGTTGGACGGGATGATGTGGTATGATCAGAGATGAAAGTTAAACATGTTAAGGCTTGTATGGGAAGCCACGTCGGGTTGTAGTTTTGTAGTCCCATACTTGCCACCACTAGGATCTGAGTCCTTGCCTCTTGAACCAAGACGAGTGTACAACCACACAGGGGCTGATGACCCAGAATTATAGGGGGTGTATCGCAGTATTTTCGATAAGTAAGAGTGTCGAACCCAACGAGGAGCAGAAGGTGCTGGCTAGTGGTATGGATCAGGAACCCAACCCGTCGACTGGCATAGGAAGCGGTTCTAGAGACACACATTTGAAAAATGCCTAGGAAAGCCAAGAGAATTGTGTGGAAACGAGACGACGGCATGCACACAACAACCGCAAGAGTGTTTCATCAAATTGGCACGGGCAGGCGCACTAATTACGACATAACGGTCATGCACACCAGCATACGATTCCTGCGAGCACGCGAATGTGTAGGTGTAGGATGATACTAGTAATAGTAGTAGTATCATAACCTCATTGTATTTAATTATCCCCAAATCTAAGGAGAAAACGTCTGCTCCCTGGTCCCTCATTGTATTTAATTTTCCATTTTTGCATGGTATTTTCTTTTTTTTCAATTTCTCTTTTTGGCTGCGCCGTTGGATGCTCACTATGTGGTCGGATGGGGTGTATGCTCCGTGGAGATAAAAACCTCATGTTCGTTCAATATCATGGTCCTTAATTATTTGTATAGTCTAAATTGCTAGGCTGGAGGACCAATTAATGCTCCTAGTTTTGCTCAATTACTCCTCTAGTTAACCGAAAAATATGAACCACCATGTCCTGTAATGCTCCTGGCCGCTCATGTTGTTAAAACGTGAGTGCATCCATTGGCTTGCATGTTTTCAATTAGATGCGGTGGCCACGTGCATTGGCTGGATTTTAGGATTACTACTGTATGCAATAACTAGTGATAAAGTGAATAGGGGAAGTTAATTCTCCAAACTAAGTAGTAGTAGTATTTCTAGAATACTACTCCGTCCTAGTAGTTATACCGAACACAGGGAGTACCTCAAGGGTGGTTATATGGATGATCAGTTGATGTGACTCTCGGCCATGAATTCCTGACCAGATAGCCGTACGTTCTACCACCTTTTTTACTACTACTACTACTAGTAGTACATGGACGCTAGCCAAATTAAAAATATCAATCGAGCAGTGAATTCACACACCCCGACTTCGAAGCATTTCCCGCCCCTCTGTTTCAAAAACTTTGAGGCAAAATCTCCCATCGGGGAAGTACCATTTATGTATTATTATCAGATCGGTGCTAGTCAAATTCAAAATCTCAATCGAGCGGCTAAACCATACACTGCCTTTGAAGCATTTCCCACCCCTCTGTTTTAAAAACTTTGAGGCAAAATATCCCACCAAGGCAGTACCATTTTTTTATTATTATTAGATGGACGGTCGCCAAATTCAAAATCTCAATCAAGCGGCAAAATCACACACCGACCTTGAAGCATTTCACGCCCCTCCATTTAAAAAACTCTTGACTTCAAAATTCCCATTCTACCCATTGCTATTGACGCCCTATGGGCAAGCTAAAGTTGGTAGCTTGGGGGCACGATCGTAATTATGTTTCTGTTCACCTCCTTAGTCCCGATTCACGCATATTTTCTCGCTGGTCCTTCCAAAAATCCCAGCCCCCTCTCCCACGCCCCCACCTCCACGACCACCACGCCCACCGGCCGATGGCAATTTCACGGCGGCCGGAGTCGTTTGAGCTGCGGTCTCGTGCACCACCATGGAGCTACTTCACCGATGCTCACCCACCGGATCTAGTTCACCAGGTTTCTCTGCCACTGCACTGGAGCTGCGGTGTCATTCACCACGCTGATGGCGTCATCGACCACCCAAGCTTTGCTTCACGGCCGCAAAAAGCTACCCAACCGTACCGGATCCACTTTACCGATGTACACTGAACGTGATCTAGTTCAAGGAGTTCCATGTCCACCACTCTAGACCAGTTGCTCGGCCGTCGTTGTTCTCTGCACTGGATCTTCTCTCGTCTAGCATGCTCAAGCTAACATCGACCGCCCAAGATATGCTTCCCCGATGCCAACAGCCACCGCAACCGCAGAACCCGCACGGTACCGACGATGCTTAGACGCCTCTCCGACCAAGGTTAACCAAATATCCATCCCGTTTTTGTTTTGTCAATAGTATAGCAGGTTCAAGCCTATCGCAGCGAACTGCATTTTTGTAATCGTGCTAGGACATACAAGTCACTGGGCATGCATGTTCTTCCTGCTAGTACATACAAGGTCATTAGACATGTTGGTTTGCATTCGCTGCTCTACAGATTTCAAGTCATGCACATGTCTGTTATTTTGTCATGCACATGTTATTAGCTACTCCATACAACATTAATTGCCTGCTACCATGTAATTCTTGCCAAATCTGAAGTCAGTGTAAAATATTAGTGTGGATTCCGTGCTCTACAATTACTGAATCTATCTGGTTCATCCTGAAATCAGTTCCTGCTATTATTTGCTCCTTGGCATCATTCTGCTATCATGTAGTAGCCGTTTAAACTCTTTGTACTAATTCGATTATAATTTTGTTGTTGTCATCTGTTTCTTCGAAAGCTGCAACACTAACTATTTTCTTCTTCTTGCATAGAGCTCAAAATGGAACAATGAACATGTTGGTTTGCATTGCCTATTCTACAAGTTCACAAGGGATGACATACCTTCCTTATCTATTGCTGGTTCGTCTTGAGCAACGGCATAGCTATCCTCTACTATGTAGTTCACTCGTGGTTTGCACTCCTGCTCTAGAAGTTCTCTTTTCATGCCATAATAATTTCTATCTGGTTGATTCTTAGCTATGACAGTAACTACATGCCATTGTGTAGCTCACCGCAAATTCTGAGTAACCCAACGAATCTTGCATTCCAAGAGATACCACTGCTTCCATATATATTTGCTGAAATGACCTGGCTATTTTATATTTACTGAAATTCTAACAAACACTTTGTTAGATTACTCATTTCATTCTAGGCACACTTGTCTAATGCTTGTTTGTCATGTTCTACAGGTTCAGGAGCGACGCCATTATATCTCACATATGGTTCTTGTTTCTGCTAAGCAATGACATAACTATCCTCCACTATATATAGTTCATTCGTGGTTTGCATTCCTGCTCTACAAATTCTCGTATGATGCGGTTATAATTTCTACCTGGTTCATTCTTTGCTACGATAGTAAGTGTATGCCATTTTGTCGGTCAGCGTAAATTCCGAGTCATCCATGTTGGGTCCGAAGCATAGAAAACAAAAATTTTCCTACGATGTGAACTACACGCCAAGATCTATCTACTAGGTACAAAGCAACGAGTGGACATACATCCAACGAGAACTTACCCTCGTAGACAACGAGCTTTGTTAACGAGTAGGAACTCGTGGTTGATGTAGTCGTACACCTGCCGATCTCAAGATCGTGATGAAGTCCAGCAGGTCCGGCTCCAGCACATCCATCAGATCCAGCTCCAGCACCACCAAGTCCAGCACCGCAAAGCAGCGGTGCATCCGTGATCGCACACACGTCCGGTACCCCGACAACCTACGTCCCTCGCTCCAGCAAAGCAGCGGAAGCAGCAACTCCTTTCTAGATAAAGCCACTGGGAACATGTATCTCGCTAATCCGAGACCATGGGGAAATAATACTAGAGGGGGAGAGAGATCCATCATAAGGAGGTGTGAGTGAGAAGTGAGGAGGGGGTGGCCTTTTATAGGAGGAGGGGGGGTGCCCCTCCTTCATGGCCGGCGCATGGAGGGGGTGACCCTTCACCTCCTCCATTCATGTGGTGGTAACCCCTCCACATTAAGACGTGCAGGCCCTTTTGTTGCTCATTGTGATGGCAGTGGATAGTCTCCCATGTTCCATTGGCTCCTCCAATCATGGAACTGGGTGGCCAGGCTTGCAGTGGCATCTCGAAGGTTGATGGAGAGGTTGTTCATGTTTTGAATGTTTCCTTCTAGTGCATAGATATCTTCAAAGGTGATGTAGTTGTTTGGGGGATGCACATCTTGTTCGGGTCCTGCTTGTTCTACTTCTTCATCTTCTCCTCCTCCCACGGGTATTTCTTGTTGGGGTAGATTAGCTTCACTCTGCGCGTCATACCATTAGGCAAAGGAGCTGGGATCAAGTGATCTGCTCCAGGTATATTAAAGAAATATCTACCATGATTTTTAGAAATCATACCATAGTCTCTTAGAGTAGAAAGACCGAGACGGTTACCTCCATTCAACGGTTGGATGTTACCTAGGTTGATGCGAAGTGCGCGTGCAAGAATGGTCATAACTCCTCCTCCACATATGGGTCCTCGAGATTGAAGATCCTTATACTTAAGGTAAAACACAAGAAGAGCGCCCAAATTTGGCGTTAAGTTAGAATTGATAAGTGCAGCTTTTGCAAGGATCAACATGTCCTCCTCATTAACTCTAGTAAATTCACCACATGCCCGCAATGTGTTAGCAATAACATAGAATAAATATCGAATAGTAGGATGATCAATTTGGTTCCCCTTGGGTGTGTTTCCACGGATACTCATCAAATTAAAATATTGTGAAGGGGAAGTCGGTGGTGTTGTTGGCAAACCCAAAGCATTGAGCACATTGGTTGAGTGTCAAAGTATACTCATAGTTCATAAGGCGGAATTTAATTTGATCAACTCCGGGCCTTTCTTCTTCAGAACAACCATAAGGATCCATCGTGTGTGTCAAGGTGCTGAAGAACTCAAGCATCAAGCGGCGATATGTCACAACATCATGAAAGATTTTTTTTACAAATCAACATTGTTGCAAAGTAATTCAAAATCAGCACAAATGCCAAGTTGGTTCAGGATATATGGACACGCCCACTTGGTGGACTTGACCTCTCTAATCTTGAGACGATCGAAATGGGTAAGATGGAACTCCTTGGTGACCTCGATGCCAGGTGACTCGGGGGTTAACGTATCAACGGGTGGTGCGGAGGATTCCGCAGCCATCTCACGTGTATGACTCCTCGTGTTCATCTAATAAATAAAAGCAAGACAAAGTAAATAAAGATTGCTAATAATTTTTTGGGTCCAATAGAAACATAGAATAAGTGTTTCTCTACACTAACTACCAAAGAAACTCATCTAAAACAATGCTAAGCATACTTAATATCAATATTGAATCAAGAACATGACCTATGTCTAGATTGGCAATGATGAATGATTAAGTAAAGATTTTGCACAAATAAGTTGGGGATCGAGGAGATTCATACCTTAGATCGAGTGAGCGTGAAGAATCGAAGAAAGATTGAGTAAATTTGAAGATCCAATGGAGGTGGTTTGAAGTTTGGAGGATGAAGAAAGAGAAAAATTGATTTGGGGATTTTTATGTTACCTCCTCGGGGTGCTTATGGTGGCCGCGTACTCGGTATAGGCGGGCTGTATGGCCGGATCCCGCCCGTACCGGGTGACTTACCTTGGGGGCGATGACTGCTCCCAGGTGGTGCACCCGGTACGGGCGCACGGTACGGTCGTACGCGCCCGTACTGTTGGTCATTGACGCTGCGGTGACTTTTTCTTAAAATCTGATGTTTGCTCGGGGTACAATACGGGCGACAGTACAAGCGCGTCCGGCCATACTAGTGGTCAATATCGACATTGTTTCTTTCGGTAAACGTCAAAAAAATTATCCTCCTTTGCCTTGAGGTGGTACGGGTACACGGTATGGTCCACTCGGGCCGTACCAGTGATCGTTATGAACACTGTGAAATACAAAACTCAAGGAATTTTATTAGTAGCTCCGTGTGCCTTTGCACATCTTATCAAAGGGTTAGATAATAGAAAAAATAATAAGTAACGATCCAGCAATACTTCTTAGGCCATGTGTTAGTAAAATAAAATCATAGAGGATTACCTTATTTCTTCTCCTCTCTCCATAGGTCTACTTGGACACTCTTTATTTAAAACAAAACATAAACAAAACTAACACAATACTAATACAATAGAAAATATAAAGAAAGAATTTTATTTCACATGGGTTGCCTCCTATGAAGCGCTTCTAGCTAAGGTCAATTAGCTTGACCTTCATGGCAATCATTTAGGTTTGTGAAGTGGAACACCCACTCCAAAGTAGTTTGTTTTTAAAGTAATTACAACATCATCATCATTAGGCTTGGCCTTCTTTTTCCTAGGGAAGTGGACTACAAAAGGATCTCTAGATGGTAGCCCTATTCTCACATTCCCTTCATGTAAATTAATCAAAGTTTTAATAGTTCGTAGGAATGGCCTACCTAGAATTATTGGTGCTATGGGATCTTTAGGCATGTCCACAATAACAAGATCAATAAGAGCGGGACTACCTTTAATTTCAATAACTATATTTTCTTTTATCCCAACAGCTTGTTTATAAGTTGAATCGTCTAGATGGAGTCTCAATTCAGTTGTAACAAATGGCCCCAAGTTTAACTTATCGAATAGGCTTTTGGAAATTGTTGAGACGCTTGCACCAAGATCACAAAGTGCAGATATCTCATTAATGCCCAACTTAATTTTAATAGTAGGCTCAAGAAAATCATCTAGCTTAGCTGGAAGCTTATCAACTAGTCTTTTATACTACATCTCTAAATAGCGAACCTTAGATGCTACTTGTTTTATAAATTGTTGGTACATAGCATCATTACCTTGTTCTATACATGGATTCTTAACGGTGGTCATCTTCAATAGATCTTCCACGGTATATTCCGGTGTCGGCGCATTGTCATAATCCAGCTCTTCAGGTTTTTCATCATGTTACCACCCTCATCATTCTGAGGTCTTCTACCGGACTTGGCTCGGGTTTTCTAGCAAACTTTGCTAGTATGAGAGCTTCGTTCTCAGCTACCTTACCTAGCTGAGCCTCCACGGTATTTGTTCTTCCCTGTAGAGCCTACACATCATTTCTAATTGCAATGGCTTGGTTAGATAATCTCCCTATACTACTTTCATGGTTCTCCGTAATCTTAATAAGCATATCATTTTTCTCAGTTTGAGCTTGTATAAATGTTCTAACGGTTTCCTCAAACGGGAGATTGCCATGATTTGCTCCATTAGTATTATCATAATTATTATAAGGAGCTTCTGCGGGATTAGCATGATATTTTTGAACATTAGAAGCATAGTTATTTTCCATGCAGGATTAAAAGGAGTGTGAGCTATAAAATTAACATCATTAACCTCGGTAATGATAGCATTAACTTGGGTATCTTCCTTACCCTTTACTAAGCTAAGCAAATCATCTACCTTAGATGTAAGCTCTTCATTGTTTACCTTGGTAATTTAACTTACTCTCCATTGGGCATGGTTATTTTGCATATCATCAAGTAACATCTTTGCAACACTCACATGCTTACCCATGATCGTTCCTCCTGCTGCAGCATCTAGCATAGACTTAGACATTGGGTTAAGACCATTATAAAATAAATATAATATAAGCCACTCTTCCATCCCATGATTAGGATAGTTCATTACGGTTTCTTTCATCCTTTCCCACGCAAGCTCTAGTGGCTCACGGTCTTCTTGTATAAAACTTGTAATGTTGGATCTTAGCTGCATAGTCTTACCTGGGGGGAAAATTTAGTTATAAACAAATTAGTACATTCCTCCCAAGATTTAATAGTGCCCTTTGGTAGAGCTAGCAACCAATCCTTAGCGTTTCCTCAAAGAGAGAAAGGAAACAATCTTAGCTTAAGAACATTTTATCTACATCCTTAATACGCATCATGTCACAAATTTCAGTAAAAGTAATTAAGTGCAATCCCGAATCTTCAGCAGATGAACCCCCAAATTGGTTTTGTTGAACCAAACTTCAAAGGTTAGGTTTTATCTCATATTTTTCCGCATCAACTGCAGGCTAAGTTATGGGTGCACAAATAAAATCATCAGTGGGAGTAGCATACTCCCCTAATCTCTTTTGAGCCATGGCTCATATCTTTTTGGTAATTTTTAAGTAATGAAAATAAATAACAAGTAACTATTTATTTTGGGATTTCAAATAGATAACAAGAAAGTAAACTAACAACAATAATTAAACTAGAACTAATAATAAAACTAAAAACAAGGTCTCTAATGACCTCACCAGAATAGCGAAATTGCTTCCCCGGCAACAGCGCTAGAAGAAGGGTTGATACCTTCGATCCGAATTCACGGATGTAGTATAATAGCTTTTTCCCTAGAAGACCTAGGTTTAATCGAACCTTGGAAAGCACTTCTAAAAGGTAATAAAAAGGACACATCTACAAGACTTTGTTTGTTTGTTTTACCTTAGTTGACCGGACCAATCTAGTTTACTTTATAATGGGTTTGAATCAATGGATGGAGATAGGCCTGGGTTGAAGATCCACCTGGAGCTGCACATCAAATGGGATAATAATAAGCATAGTCATGTATAATGTTTGAATTGAGATAATCTCTTCTGGGAAACACATCCTAATATTCTAGAGCCCCAGTGATGCAGCGGGCATAGAAATAGACTTTTAATCCAACCGAGAGTACACCGAAGCCACGGGTTACAAAAGATTATTAAGTGCAAAACAGAGATCAAAGCTTTAAGTGGTGATGTTGTTGTTGATCCCGAATGGGGCGCTAAGAGAAGACCGTACTACCCTTTATGTCACTGAGATTCCTATGAGATTACCGCTAGCCAAGTATCTCACCTCAAGCCTTTATAAATCTTTGGAATCTTGGGTATGTACAAGTCCACAGATCCAGACAAGAGACGAAGAAACAAAAGAGACAAATCACAATCTCAAACAAAATACAATTCTCCCATGATCTAGATGCGCATAATTGCTACGAGGTTACTCCCCAACCCGCAGCCCGTGAGGACTACTCACTCATAACAAATAGATCGGAGATAGAAAACATCATGCAAATACTTAGATTGATATAAAATATTCTTACAATGGCACTAAATCACAAGGAGATGTAAAGTACAAAGCAATGGCTCTGGCTAGTCGATAGATGGATGGTGGAAGTGATGAATAACGGATGAACAATGGTGTGGATCTCCTTTGGTGGTGTTGTGATGCAATCTGAGAATGGTGGCTCTCTGGCCGGCGGCTGGAGCCTCAAAATATATAGGCATCTTCATGAAAGTTGTAGGGTTTGACGAGACGAAGTCGTCACCACCTAGTACGGGCGGGCGGTATGGGCAGACGCGCCTGTACCAGTGGTCGTTAAGAGTGTTGACGCCTTGGGATGCTTCTCCAATTACTTGGTCGTGTGTACTTCCTCAAAGTCCTTCATTATGACTTCTTATTTCGCATTAAAAGTTGTGATTTCCTGCACAACATAAATCAAAGAAGGGATTTGCATATCTTTGCAATTATTAGTCATTAGTGGCAATAGTTGAGAGTTTCTTTGGCAATTGCTTGACCAAAAACAACGTTTAAACGGAGTGGAAGATGGAAAATATCAGAGCCATCAACACACCGTGAAGACGAACAATTTCCCTGAAAAACAAATTGGCAAAATGTGAAGCATCGTCAGTCTTATGGAGCGGTGTGAAGTGTGCCATTTTGGAAAAGCAATCCACGACAACAAATATAGAATCATGACCATGCTTAGACCTAGGCAATCCTAAAACAAAATCCATGCTAATGTCGGACCAAGGTGCATGAGGTATAGGCAATGGCATATAAATACCAAATGGGTTAGACTTAGACTTAGCTTACACGCATGTAGTGCATTGTTGAACATAGCGCTCCACGTCTCGTTTCATCTTGGGCCAATAGTAATGAGTGAAAAGCATGTCCAATATCTTGTCACGGCCAAAGTGACCCATGAGGCCTCCACCATGTGATTCTTGGAGAATTATTTTTTGGAGAGACGACTTCGGAATGCAAAGCCTGTTTTGTTTAAATATAAAGCCCGTATGCAAATAGAAATCATCCACTCCTTTGGCAACAGAACACTTGGCGAATATTGGTCCAAAGAACGGGTCCAAAGCATACAAAGTTTTAATTTCATCAAGACCCAACATGTTTACTTCGAGTCGGGTAAGAAGGCTTGTATTCTTGCAAGACAAAGTGTCCACAACTACATTATCTTTGCCCTTCTTATACTTGAAAATGTAAGGAACAGACTCCATGAACTCAACCCACTTAGTGTTAAGGGGTTACCTCAAGGGTGGACCGATCTTCACGGATCTCGTGGTCAAATCGATGGGAAACCGAGGGGAAAGGGAGAAGGTAGAGGAAGCGGACGCACACCTTGCGAAGAAGACGATGAACACATGCCAAACTCACACGATACAAGGCCAATTGCTCACACTGGTGGACACCGGTCCGATAGAATCCTCGCAAGGAAAGACCGGTCAACGTGCTCCCTCGATCCTAGGCGGAGAGGGAAGAACACCTTGGAGAGGGTCTTGACATCTTGGCAAAGGGCACCGATGCCAAGGACTTGTACAACAAGGGAGGCAGGATGTAAACTCCAACGAGGTGGTGACGATAGTCGGTCCCCTTGCATAAGGGGATGAGGCAAAACTAAACATTCCACAAAGGGGGGTTTTCTTTAGTCTATCATCTTTGCCTCCGGGGTACATCAGGGGGTGGGGGCTCTATTTATAGGCCAGCCACAAGTTTAGGGCTAGATTGGGCACAAAACTAGGGTTTGGTGCGGAATAAGGGGTACATGGGCCGAAGGTCCAGCTCAGGGCGCAAAGGCCCATATGCTCAGGCTGGAGACTCTAGTGTGGGGGTCCGGAGACTCCGGTCTGTACTGGAGATTCCAGTCGGTCTCCGGTCCGTCTCCGGAGGGACCTTCTGAATGTCCTCGAGCTCGATCTAGGAGTCGGTACGGATATGGGCCGAACATTCTGGGGTGCATGGTCTAGAGACTCTGGTCTTCAGGTCCGGAGACTCCAGTCTATGGATGGCAGCTTCTTCCGTCTTCTCTTCCAAGCCTCCGTCTTGCCAGGCTTGGTGCTCCAGACTTCTTACCATGCCTCCGTATTTGTCGGTATGAACCTATCATGATAATGAGACGGAGTATGAAGTAGTATACCATTCAAAAGGGTAGGAAGTGGGCTCGCATAGAGGAACATATTCACCTTTGGAGCCCATGACGACTTGGCATAAGTTGGAGACCATGATGTGGTAACAACCGAAGGTCGGGGTACATCATCTCCTCCTTCAAAAAGAGTTGTCCTCGACTCTGAATGCTCATCACAAAGTAAAATATTTCGAGGGACCTTCTTGATCCTGGGTTTCACTATATAGTCGTCCTTGGGAAGATTGACTTGACAACACTTCAATGTTCCTTCACTTTTCATGAAGCCTACAGAGCTCACAACAAAAGCAAAGCAACACTCAAAGCGTAGCCAATTCATGAAGATAATAGCATGAGTCCTCAAGTAGAGTGAAGTCACCTTGTGATGTAGATATAGCTCATTAAAGGGTAGCCATAGGTAACTCTCTTTGATTCATCTTGTCAACTCTTTGTCCATAGAGGTTGACACAGAAGACATTGTACCTTCACACAATAAATACCAAGCAACATATGTTTGTTTGTGATAGAGGAGCATGTCATTTGTGGCATGTCCATTCTTGTTCACAACACCATTAGCACATCTCAAGTACAGCAAACGGAATGCATATACAAGGTCAAAGTGCATGGAAATCATTTGAACCTCATCCAAATGTGGGAACTCCAAAACTCCATTAAACGTCGTAGTGTGGCACTCAAAGCAATTGACTACGATATTGATCAACATCTTCGATGCGAGAATAGGAGAATTCGGCAAAAACACATGAGGAAGAATATCCACAACAATATCATTATGTGGACCAACCAACCATTGGAAAGAGAAATTGTTCGACATGTTGGATACCACATACAAATCATCAAACTCAAAGCTCATGGGCCTATGAGTATCGCAAGCGGGAGCAAAATAAACATGTTTGCAAACAAACTATATGAAAGAGCAAGTGGTCCGTATGTTTGTTGCAACAACAATACGAGAGATTTGGAAGCTCTCATGACAATACATGCTCATAATGGCAATATGGTTGCACACAAAACATCGAAAAGAGAAATTGTTCAACATTTTGGTTGCAACACACAAAGCATCAATCTCCAATAGCAACAAAACATGATTGTCACAAGGTGAAAGAATACCATTAACATGCTTGCAAGCTAACCGTAGGAAAGAGCAACTTGTCAGCATGAAAGACGCAAAGCATGAAAAAGGTATTAGAGCTGGGTTCGATCTTCCACTCACTTGGGGGATGCTCTCTAGAGCTCTTTTTGTCAACTCTTGCTCAACTGAGGTTGACATGATCATGCGGGTACCTACACACATCAAACACAAAAGGAAGAACGTGTGTGCATGGTAGAGAAACACATCATCCATCATGACGTATTTGTTCTTATGCACATCACCATGAGTGTCAATCAAGTGTAATTGATGTGCATGGTGAGTATGCATGTGGGGAACATGCTTGTGATGGCATTTACCAAAATATCCAAAATTTGAGAAAGCTATGGGGACCATCTCAATAGACAACATATGGTAATTATTGTTGCAAGCAAAACAAGTGAAAGAGCAATTGTTCATCTTATTGCAAGCAACAAGAGAAATTGTAAAACATCCATGACAAAGCATTATCCAAGGGGTAGTATTGTGATCATCATTGCAAGCAAAACATTGGAAAGAGCAATTGTTCAACAAAGTGCAAGCAATGATATCATCAACGTAACGTTTAGAGTATGGCATGTCTATGGCAACATCACCACACTCAAATAATTTCACATGCTCAACATTATGCAAAGGAAAAGTATCACATGGAAATATCAATGAAGCATATGTGATATCACAAACATCAACCATAGAATGCCAATCATCACAAGTCATCATATCCACTAGTGGGATCATGGCATCATCAACACCCTTATTTTTTAACGTTTTCATACCTCTGATATAAAGTGGGTGTTGTGGTAATATTGGCCTCGATGTGGACGACTTCTTCATCATGTATGGGGATGGCATCATCTTCATCCACCATGTACATCTTCTTGGTTGGATCCAACATCATCTCCAAGCTTGGCGCTTCTTGATCTGGATAACAGTCAGTATGGGGGTCCGGATTTTTTGCCCGAAACTCTGGTCTAGACCGGAATCTCTGGTCTGGGGGCCGGAATCTCTGGTCTGGGGACCAAAACTCCGGTCCACGGGTTCCAGGATGTGTAGAACTCGACTGGGACGCGATTTTGGTGGAAAAACTCGAACCAAAACACCAAATTCGTTGGGGAAATGAATGAATTATGCCATGGGAACGCAGGGGAAGGTAGATTAGCAAGTTTAGTAAGTAAACTACGGATCAAAACCTACCAAAACACAGTCAAATCACAGATTGGTCCAAAACACAAAATTGGGGCTATTTTTGTGGGATTTTTTAATTTATGGGGGAAAAGACCAAATCGATGAGGAATCCATGGCAACCAAAAGCTGCTGATACTAGATGTTAAGGGGGTAACCTCAAGGGTGACCCGATCTTCACGGATCTTGTGGTCAAATCGATGGGAAAGCAAGGGGAAAGGGAGAAGATAGCGGAAGCGGATGCACACCTCGCGAAGAACATGATGAACATGCACCAAACTCACATGATACAAGGCCGATTGCTCCCGCCGATGGCCACCAGTCTGATAGAATCCTCGCAAGGAAAGATCGGTCAATGTGCTCCCTGGATCCCACATAGAGAGGTAAGGACACATTGGAGAGGGTCTTGACGTCTTGGCAAAGGGCACCGATGGCAAGTCCTTGTACAATGAGGGAGGCGCGATGCATACTCCAACGAGGTGGTGATGATAGACGGTCCCCTTGCGTGTAAGAGGATGAGGCAAAACTACAGATTCCAGAAAGGGGGGTTTTCTTTAGTCTATCATCTTTGCCTTCGGGGTACATGAGGGGGTGGTGGCTCTATTTATAGGCTAGCCACCAGTTCAGGGGTAGTTTGGGCATAAAACTAGGGTTTGGTGCGGAATAAGGGGTGCATGGGACGAAGGTACAGCTCAAGGCACGCAGGCCCATACGCTCAGGCTGGAGACTCTGGTGTGGGGCTCCGGAGACTCTGATATGGCCGGAGATTCTGGTTGGTCTCCGCTCCGTCTCCAGAGGGACCTTCTGAATGTCCTCGAGCTCGATCTAGGGGTCGGTCCAGAGATGGGCCAGAGATTCTGGGGTGCGCGGTCTGGAGACTCGGGTCTTCGGGTCTGAAGACTCTGGTCTGTCGATGGAAGCTTCTTCCGTCTTCTCCTCCAAGCCTCCGTCTTGTCGGGGTTGGTACTCTAGGCTTCTCCCATGCCTCCGTACTTGTCAATATGAACCTATCATGATTATGGGACGGAGTATGAAGTAGTATACCATTCAAAAGGGTAGGAAGTGGGCTCGCATAGAGGAACAGATTCACCTTTCAGCCCATGACGACTTGGCATAAGTTTGAGACCATGATGTGGTAACAACTGAAGGTCAGGCTGCATAACTTAGTGTGTCTTTTACTCAAGTTGGCCTGGCCTTTCAGATATTTCAATGACTCATGGTCAGAATGTTTCATAAATTCCTTAGGCCAAAGGTAATATTGGCAAACATGAAGAACACGAACTAAGGCAAAAAGCTCTTTGTCATAAATCGGATAATTAAGGCGTGCACCATCAAGTTTCTCGCTATGGTAAGCAATATGACGTCTATTTTGCATAAGGACTCCTCAATGCCAATACCACTAGCGTCACACTCTATCTCGAAAGTTTTTGTGAAGTCCGGTAAAGCGAGCAGAGGTGCTTTGGTTAGCCTCTTTTTAAGCTCATCAAAAGCTTTTTGTTGTGCTTTGCCCCACACGAAGGTGACATTCTTTTTGGTCAACTCATTGAGAGGGCAAGCAATGGTGGAGAAGTCTTTCACAAAGCGACGATAGAAACCAGCCAACCCATGAAAAATTCAAAGTTCACTCACATTTGTGGGGATGGGCCAATCTTGAATGTCTTTGACTTTAGAAACATCGACTTCAATGCCATTGGAAGAAACAACAAAACCAAGGAAAATCAACTTGTCTTTAGCAAACGTTCACTTGGGAAGATTAGCATATAGCTTTTAATTTTGAAGGATTTGCAAAACCTTGTTGACATGTGTATCTTGTTCCTCAAGTGACTTTCTATAAACAAGTATATCATCGAAATAGACAACAACACTTTTTCCAATGAGAGAACAGAAAATATGAGTCATAAGGCGCATGAAGGTGGATGTGGCATTAGATAAGCCAAAAGGCATGACCAACCATTCATAGAGAGCAAGTTTAGTCTTGAAGGCAATTTTCCACTCATCACCTTCCGCCATACGTATTTGATGGTAACCACTACGAAGATCAATTTTCGATAAAATAGTGGCTCCACACAACTCATCAAGCATGTCATCGAGATGAGGTATAGGATGTCGATAATGCACGGTGATAGCATTGATTGGACGACAATCCATGCATAACTACAACGTATCATCCATTTTTGGAACGAGAATCATGGGAACCGCACTTGGATTAGTGCTTACTTGGATCAAACCTTTGGAGATGAGTTGGTTTATTTGAAACTCGATCTCTTTCGTATCCTCCGGGTTCATGCGGTATGCGGTGCTATTTGGAATAGGTGCGCCAGTTATGAGGTCAATGCGATGCTCGATTCCGTGAAGAGTAGGAAGTCCATGAGGTAGCTCTTTGGGAAACACATCCTTGAATTCCTGTAAAATAGCCATCAAAGAGGGAGGAATATTGTCAAGTCATTAGTTCCTTGCACTCGTCCCTTGCAAATGAGGACATAGTGCAAGATGGATGGGTTATTCCTCACAGCTCTCATATCATTTTTGGTGGCAAGAAGAACACACTTAGTTTTTCCACTCAAGTTAGGCTTATGGCTCTCACTCGCATATGGTGGTTCTCTCGCTCACCACTCTTCTCACAAGATGGTGTTGTGGTTTGCGCCTTTGCTAAAGCCTTTGCATTGTCTGCAATTAATTGGCTAGGAGTTATCGGTTCCAAAACAAATGTCCGTTTAAGCCATTTGAAGGTGTATACATTTTTGCGACCATCATGTAGAGCACCTTTGTCGAATTTCCATGGTCGACCAAGCAACATGTGGCAAACCGTCATTGGGACTACATCACACTCCACCATGTCTTTGTATGTGCCAATTGAGAATGTTATTGAGAAAGTGTGTTTGATCTTCATGGACCCTTAGTCACTTAGCCATTGGACATGGTAGGGGTGCTTGTGAGGATGGAGGGTGAGGTTGAGCTTCTCGCACAAATCGGTGCATGCAAGGTTGTGGCAACTCCCTCCATCGATGATCACTTTGATAGATTTCCCATTGATGCCGACACGTGTTTGGAATATGTTGGATCATTGATATTCATGCTCTTGTGCTTGAGTAGTCAAGATCCTTGTGACAACAAGCAATTGATTTGCGTCATATTCACACATGAGGAGTTATTTCTCATCTTCCACATGTTTCCTTGTCATTCGTAACACATTGTAAACAAGCATACCTGAGTCGAAAGTCCCACCTCCACTCTTGTCTTGTCAGCCAAATACTTGTCGCAATTCCTCTCCTAGTGGACATCCACCTTGCAATAGAAGCAGGTGGATCTGACTGAAGGAGATGGCTTGGTTCCCGAGGATGCGCTTGGGACGGGGTCCTAAGCCTTGGCTCCTGAATTTGCCTTCTTGTTCTTAGTCCAAGAACTTTTCTTGAACTTAGCATTAGTCTGCACCATCAATAGTTGACTGACGCCTTTCTTGAGATCCTCCTTTGCCTGCTTGAGTAACCTATGCAATTAAGTAAGCTTATTATCCATACCATGCATGTGGTAGGTTGATATGAACTAAGCATATGTACTAGGAAGAGAGTTTAGAATTATATCTATAGCAAGCTCTTCGCTAATGGGGTAACCCAACCTTTCTAGAGACTCCATGTAACCAACCATCTTGATTACATGCAGACTCATCAGATTGCCATGTTTTAGCTTGCAGCCCAACAAATCCCGAGATACGTGATACCTCTCGGTCTTTGCCTGAGCCTGGAAAATACATTTGAGGCTTTCGATCATATCTTAGGCCTCAACATTCTCGAACTACTAATGCATGTCTCTTCCATGTGAGCAAGCATAAGACATCTGATTTCCATGGACTCATCCCGAGTCCTACGCCAAGCATTGGTACCAGCGACAGTCACATTCTCATTCGGCTCATCTAGAAGTGGGTTATCTAGAACATGATCCTTCTTTTCTTGTTTGAGAACAATTTCCAGATTATGATACCAGTTGGTGACATTAGTTCCATTAAGCTTATCTTTCTCTAGGATCGTTCTCAATGAAAAACTGGACACTTGAGGGAGACTGTTACTAGGTGCCATTGATCTACAACAGAAAATTTGCAAAAAAGACTTAAGACATGTATCCATAAAAGAGCAAGCATATTAAACATTTTAATACTTATGCTCCCACTAGAACCAACACCCCTTCGATGGTTACTAAGTGATTCAGGACCCTAAATAAGCAAGTCGACCTGTGAGGTTTAGCATCACCGCTAGTCATCAAATGATCTTGGTAGAAAACTCCTTGTCGATCGCATCTCATACGACTCCTGTTGGTCGGGTGGCATCACATGCCCCGACTCCCATACGAATTTTCCCCGAGTGCAACAACCATTGTGATAGACTCGTCTAGATTACCAAGTGCTTACGCTCTAAGAGTCTGACTCGAACCCACCTAGTCAGAAAGAATTGATAACACCTCAATTTTTTGAGCCCACTACCAAAAATGTTCTTGTGATAGTGCAACACTGGCAAGGAAAATGACAAGACCTTCTTTGAGGGATTAAATTCTACCGACTATCTTATAGAGGTAAAACTAGAGGCATAACAATAACACGAGATAAAATGATTATAATGTGAAATGGTATGGCTCTCTTCATGGCGATCTCCATATCCACGAAGCCTGTAAGTTCGGCTCGTGCCAACTCTTGTCATGTGCCATATTACTCCATGTATCCGACATGTACACTGACTTGCATGCCATGCAGGTTCTCCAAATAGCTACACTAGCTAGTAAAGTAAATTATATAGAGAATCTGACACTCAGGTTGCAATATAATAAAATGACAGCGCCTAGGCTCCAGCTGGCTGACAAAAACCATGATTTGTAGATCACGTATGTATTACACGAATCACATGCACAAAAGCCATACCATTCACCAAATCATCCTACGAAAACAAGTTATGAGTATATACGATATCTACGCATTGTTAAACTAGCAACGACATCTAAGAAGCTACAACAGGGCGAAGCTAGCGGTCCCGCTAGACTACTAGCAGGCGGGGATCGAAGCGGCAGCGCCTGGCGATTTTTTTAGAAAACCTAGATCTCATCTACATTCCAAACATGGATTTCATCATCGGATAAAACAATTTTACCCAGATCCAATCTGTACTCCGATTTGATCAAATCTTTTGATCTTCAATCACCACTTCTAGATTTAAGTGTCATAGTCTACCCAGTGGCAGAAACCTTACGGTAGGGGTATGTCGACCTTTGCAGTATGATCATGGAAATGAGATCATCTATTTCCCTGAATATAGTTGATCTAATCAACCTTGTACAAAACTGATCTATCCCATAGATCGACCACCAAAACAATAAATAGATCCAATCTAATGCCTACTGCATATCACATATGCGATATCTCGAGCCTAAAACTAGAAGCTATCGCTCTGATACAACTGTTGGGACATGTAGAAGATAAAACAAAAAATTCCTACGTGGTACACCCAAGATCTTAGCCAAGGTAGAAAGCCACGAGGATTACCACTAGACGTGCAGTTGTTGATTATTGATGACACACGTCAGTTGAAGAAGCGCAACCCTCACGATCTGATCCAATCCATGATCTTCAAAGTGCTGAACATACAACACCTCTGGCATTATCCACACATACGAGGAGGAGCGCCGATGGTGTACTGCTAGGTCCAGTACGGCGGCGAGACTGAAATGGAGCTAGGGTTTCCAATGCATGGAATTACCTAGGCGTACCCCTTGGGCATCTACGCTCTAGCATATATAGGGAGTGAAAGTGGGAGCCACTAGCTTGCGGCCCATTCACTTAAAGCCTATATTAGTCACTATGAGTCTAGCTCACTGACTCAGTCTGTGCCAAATTTGGGTCCAACCAAAACAAATTTCCGGTTCGGGTCCAACACAAACTTGATTCTGCTCTTAAGTGTGTGAAACGATAGGTGTTCAGGGCTAACCTCGTGGGTGCCCGATCTTTCATGAATCCCCGGGGAAATCGAGAGGAAGGTGCGAGGGAAAGAGGAAGGGGGTGAAAACCATGAACTCAAGCACAAAGAACTTGATGAACACACACACACAGACAAAGACACGATACAATCCAATAGCTCACGTCGGCGGAGAACATTCTGGCGCAATCCCTAGGATTGGTGTCGGACGAAGATCTCTCTCTCTTGAACCAGCACGGATAGTGGGAATCTTAGGGAGATCTTGACGTCTTGTCAAAGGGATCTGATGCCAAGGCATTGTACAAGGATGGAGGCACGATGAAAACTCCAACGAGGCAGGGAATATTTGGTGCTCCTTTAGAAAAGAAGCATGAGAAAAGAATTAGAGAGATCCACATGGTGTTTTCTAATTCCAATATCCATTCTAGGGTTTACAATAGAGGTAGGGGCTATTTATAGGCCAGCCAGTAGTTCAAGGGTACTTTAGGAATAAAAGGGGAAAATCTGGATAGACTTGGGGTTACATGGGATGAAGGCCCAAAGGCATTAACACGCTTGATTTCGTGGACACTGGAGACTCTAGGTTCATGGGACGGAGACTCTGGTGTGACTGTAGACTCTAGGTTCATGGGCCGGAGAGTCCGACGTGACCAGAGACTCCGGTCTTGGTGCAAGTCTCTGGAGTGGTGTACTGAATGGTTCGAGCGGGGGTCCAGAGACTGGTCTGGAGTCTAGTTCGGAGACTCCAGGGTTGCAGGCTAGAGACCCTGGTCTTCAAGACCGGAGACTTAGGTGTTTCATCGTCAGGAGTGTCTTCTTCTCGTCCTACGCCTTGTACTTCATCTGTGAGGGCTTGGTAATGTGTTGGGGCTTCATATCTGATAATGCATAGAGTATTTGCATGAAGTAGCGAGTCGTATCAAAGTCACACGAGGAGAGGAGCGAGTTAACCTTACCTTGTAGGAGTTTGGCTCGGGCGCGAGTCATTGGTCCACTCGGGGGACTTGGTGGTGTAGATGTACGGACGTCCGTAGGACGGGCTACATCAGCTCCCCTCCTTTGGGAAAGAGTCGTCCTCGACTCTTCATGGTTATCATCTTGAACATCTCCATGGTATGGTGAAAGGACCTTGACATTGAATATTGAGCTCACAGGATACTTCGAGGTTGGTATGTCGATGATGTAGGCGTTGTTGTTGATTCGCTTGAGGACCTTGAAGGTACCATCTCCTCTTGGTTTGAGCTTGGAGTCGTGCTCCTTGGGGAAGTGTTCCTTGCTCAAGTGTATCCATACAAGTTCACCTTCTTCGAAGACATCTCTTTCTTGTCCTTGTTCAGACTTGATGCTTGGCGAAGGACTTGTTGCTCTATAGTAGCTCTTTTTTCTTCATGAAGCTTCTTCACAGCTTGTGTGCGCTTATCGATGTCCATGTTGGTGCGCTCGTCAAGAGGAAGTGGTAGGATATCGAGCATGGTGAGGGGCTTGAAGCCATAGACCATCATGAATGGACTCATCCTGGTTGTAGGAGAACTCGGCGTGGGGAATGCATTCCTCCCAATCCATAAGGTTCTTCTTTATCAACACGCGTAGGAGAGTCTTGAGGCTTATGTTGACGACCTTGGTTTGGCCATAGGTTTTTGGATGCGATGCGGATGAGAATAGGATCCTGACATCTAGCTTGGCCATTAATGTCTTCCACAAGTAGCTCATGAATTTGATGTCGTGGTCGGAGACGATTGTTCTTGGCACACCGTGAAGATTGGCGATTTACCTGAAAAACAAATTGGCAACATGTGAAGCATCATTGGTCTTATGGAATAGTATGAAGGTTGCCATTTTGGAAAAGCGATCCATGACAACAAATATAGAATCATGACCATGCTTAGAACTAGGAAATCCTAAAAAAATCCATGCTAATGTTGGACCAAGGTGTATGAGGTATAGGCAACGGCATATAAAGACCAAATGGGTTATACTTAGACTTAGCTTGAACACATGTAGTGCATCGTTGCACATAGCATTGCATGTCTCGCTTCATATTGGGCCAATAGGAATGAGTGGAAAGCATGTCCAATGTCTTGTCATAGCCAAAGTGACCCTTGAGGCCTCCACCATGTGATTCTTGGAGAAGCAAAATTCAGAGAGACGACTTTGGATTGCAAAGCTTGTTCTGTTTAAATAGAAAGGCCATATGCAAATAGAAATCATCCACTCCTTTGGCAATGGAACACTTGGTGAATATTGGTAAAAAAGGGTCATAAGCATACAAAGTTTTAATGTCATCAAGACTGATGTAGCCCAACATACGGAAACCACCTTTGGTCCAGATCATGCCACGCTAATCATCACTCCAAAGGTGAACTCCTTCCATGCTTTACCTTTTGTTGGTTATTATGTGAATGGAATCCTACTTGAGACAAATGCACATGATGTGACTAGGTCCGTGAACATGATGCCAAGGAGATGTAGCAAGGATGGCTCTGGAGCCAAGACACCCAAGCAAGAGGCCTGGAAGAGAAGACGCAAGAAGCTGCTGCAGCAGGACCGGAGTCTCCAGACCAGCAGACCGGAGTCTGCGGTCTACCACACCGGAGTCTCCAGCCCGTCCCTGGACTGAGCCCCGAACCAGCGCCTGGGACAGTCAGTGACCCCCTCCGGAGGCTGAACCGGAGATCGACCGGAGTCTCCGGACCGCTACACCGGAGTCTCCGGACTGAGCATCGTGGGCCTACGTGCCTCAAGCTGGGCTTGGCCCATGTAACGTCCCAAACTTCCTGTTTATTCTTGTTTTACCCCTAGCTCATGGCTGGCCTATATATATGCCCCCACCCCCTCCTTGAAACCCTAGAGATGATGATGAATTAAGGCATGTGCCTAACCCTAGATGGGAACCACCTCTCAATAGTAAATCTATGAGTTGTACAAGGCCTAGGAGTCGGTGCCCTTCTCCAAGTTGTCAAGACCCTCCTCAAGTGTTTGGTCTCTCCCTATGAAGGATTCTAGTAGTGCTTGGTCTCTCCCCTTTGGGATTCTACTTGGTTGCTACTCTCTCCTTGGTTTGGATTCTACCTTCTGCTTGCTGATCTCTCCTTTGGTGATTCTACCGCAAGGTCTCTCGCCGAGGATTCTATTGGATTGGTTGTTCGAACCAACGGAGGCAAATCGAATTGGGTGTGATTTGGCGTGTGTTTGTATATTTACCTTGCATTCGAGTCGTGTTCATCGTGTTTTCCCTCACTTCCACCTCAAATCCATGAAGATCGGGCCACTCCAATGGTAAATCCACAAGGAGACCCATAACAACTGGTATCAGCAGCTTTTGGTTGCCACGGATTTGACTTCGCCCTTCAATTTCCACCATAAACTAAAAAATACCAAAAATATAGCCCCAAATTGCTTTTGGATCGATCTCTCGTTTTGGTGAGTTGATTGTGGTTTTAGTCCAATAGAAACTTGTCTTTGGAGTTGGTCTACTTGTTCCCTGCGTTTCCCAGCCCAATTTGGTCAAAATTTTATGGATTTGAGGGTTCAAGGGCCGAATTTCCGCTCAAGAACACGAGTTGTTTGTCGTTTAGACTCCAGACCGGAGCCTCCAGACTGGTAGACCGGAGTCTCTAGCCTAGACCGGAGTCTCCGGACACCAAGACCGGAGTCTCCAGCCTACACTGGAGTGTCCGGACCAGCAACACCGGAGTCTCCGGCTCTGACAAAAATTTTGGCCCCCTTTTCCTTTTTCGACTATTTCTTTTAAAGTTTGTGTTTCGTGTGCGTGTCTGTCAACTAACAAAAGCTTCCGCAACGCCTCGCCCTCGACATCGACACCACGGAACTCGAACCAGCCCTGCACCAACGGTTGCAAGTGCGACATCACCACAAGGTATAACTTGCACCACCCTTGTTAACCCCTTCTTCCTTTGTGTGTTACCTAACCTATCGAGAGTAGCTCATCTTGTGTTTGCCGAAGCATTGTGCGCTTGCTCTTGCATAAGTCATAGTGTAGAGGCAATAACATAAACTTGACTCCATAGCATAGCAAAGAAAGAAGTACAAAAAAAGTTTATGCAAAAGAAAAAGATACCAATACAAAAGAGAGTCCAAAGCTTCTAAGCAAGAGTGTGAGCAAGAGCAAGGCAAGCATACAAATCCGTTGCTTCTTCATCTTTTGGCGAATGGGCTATAGTCTCTCCTAGTGTTGGCACGACACCGAGTATTAGTCTTTGTTAGGACCAATTTTGATCGTTGCTCATTTTCATAGTCGTGTTAGCCACATTAATCTCCACCGTGTGTGTATAGTCGTAGGTTCTCGTCACCCTTTTGACCTTTTCCTTTGACTTTGTTTTTGGTTGAATTTTACCCACTTTTGACAATAACCTTTTCGTTTGGTTGTTCCATTTTCTATCCACCTTCCTACCCATCCACCATAGGCCTTTGTGTGTGTATCTTGTGTATTCGCTTTGCTCTTGGCAAAAACAACCTTTCCAATTTTTGACTTGGTGAGGCAAGGTAGCACATACCATACCACCAATACCACCCTCGTTTCACTTGTGGTCAAACAACATGTCTAGGAAAAGCGGAGAATGCGGAGATGGCAACTTCAACAACCAAGATGGTTTTGCCATGCGCCACAACTTATGGGTGCAACGCAAAGAATTCAATGCCCAATTTGAGAGGCTTGAGAACTGGCTTGATGAAACTTTTCGAGAATTCGACTACCGTGACCGGCAACGCCAAGTGGAGCACAATGCTCAATTCCAACCTCTTCACCAAGCTATTGCCAACCTCGGCAACCGTCATGGACACCATTCAAGCTCGTCAAGTTCGTCTCGCACGCGCTCCTAAAGTCATCATGGCGACTCCTCATGCCCCCATTCTCATCATGGAGAACCCCACCACCACAATGGGGAACATCAAGCTCGTCATCGCCATGAACAAGTGGTTGAGCCACAACATCAACAACCGCACCACGCAAGACGTCATCGACACCATGATCACCAGGCGCATCCGCAAAACCAAGAAGAACATGGCTTCCCTCCACACCAAGCTATGGTACATGCGCCACCACCACCCCAAGAACAAGAACGCCATGGTGAACACAACCGCGTTGATAGGCGCCAACACCCGAACCATGACCATCGCCATCAACAACAAGTTCATCGAGCACCACAACGGGATACAAGTGATGATGACGAGGCTACACACCGCGCGAGACGCAACAACCACTATGCTCAGCCCCACCATCGTCATCAACAACCAATGAATGCAAATGATCCCGAGCAAAGGCGTAGAAGAGACTTTGCGCTTCAAGCTCCGCCTCAACCGCGTCCTCGAGAAAATCAAGCTCCTCCTCCACCACCACGTTCACCAAGTGAAGAGAGCATAAGGCAAGATCGCCGCAACTACCACCGTGAACATGAAGAGGGAAAGTTTGGGAAGCTAAAGTTCATTATGGCCAAGTTCAAGGGAGAAGAAGACGCCGATGTATACATTGATTGGGAGCTCAAAGTTGACAAGATCTTCCGAGTCGACAACTACTCCGAAGAGAAGAAAGTTGCAATGGCATCCCTTGAGTTTGAGGACTATGAAAATGTTTGGTGGGAACACTTCCAAAAGAACCGCGAGAAGAATGAGGAACCTCCAATTGAAACTTGGACCGAGATGAAGGAAGTGATGTACACACGCTTTGTCCCCGAGCATTATCACCAAGATCTCTTCGACAAGCTACAAAACTTGAAACAAGGCACCAAGTCAATTGAAGAGTTCTACAAGGAAATGGAGAAAACCATGACGCGAGCTGATGTGAGAGAACTCGAAGAGCAAACCATAGCAAGGTTCCTCAACGGTTTGAGCCGCCCAATAAGGAAGATTGTTGACTTTCAACCGTACAAGGACCTCACCGAGCTCCTCCACCAAGCTACCAAAGCTGTGCGGCACTTGCAAAAGGAGAATGCATACAAAAAGCCCAAGTCATACTTTGCATCCATCAATGCAAATGCTCCCGCAAAGCCAACAAACCAAGCAACGATCTCATCCAAGCAAGCAAAGACCGTGCTAGCACCCTCCTCCAATACGACATCGGATAGTCAAGTCACTTGCTTCAAGTGTGGAGTGAAAGGTCACAAGTCATATGAGTGCACCAACTCACGAGTGATGGTTACGGATCAGAATGGCGCAACCTACTCCGTAAGTGAAGAGGAGAACGAGCTATTGCAAGGACAACCGCAATGGAAGAGGATGACACACTTGTATGCGAGCATGATCCGGGCCCCGCACTTGTCATAGCACAAACCTCGCCAACAAACTTCATCCCAAAAGAGGAGCAACGCCTCAATATCTTCCAAACTCGTGCCGGAATTGATGGCAAGTCCATAAAAGTGATCATCGATGGAGGTAGTTGCCAAAACCTTGCAAGTACGGAGCTTTGTGAGAAACTAAAGTTGCAACGCATAGAGCACCCTCACCCCTAACATGTCCAATGGCTTGATGACAATGGAGCAGTCAAGATAACATCAAAGGTCCATGTCTCCTTCAAGATTGGACCATACGAAGACACCGTTGAGTGTGATGTCGTGCCAATGTTAGTGTGCCACATGCTACTTGGAAGGCCATGGCAATACGATAGAGAAGCAATACATCATGGTTCCACCAACCAATACTCCTTCAAGTGGAACGACAAGAAATTTGTACTCCAGCCCATGATGCCTAGCCAAGTCATCGCATCCAACATGACACCCATTAACACGATAAAGCAAGCTAAGGACCCTTGTGAGACGAGTGGTGAGAGAGTGAACCACCATCAAGAGAGTGAGTGCCACAAGCCAAAAATGAGTGGAAAAATCATGAGTGCCAGGACGCAAGCCACAAAATGTGAGAAGAGAGACTTGAGTGTGACCCATACTAACAATCATTCATACAATTCTCTCTCTTTGTTGTCGGTTTTGCAAGGTACCCAAGATACACCACCATCTACAAGGATAAGGCTACAAGATCTCCAACCACAACATGATGGCAAGATGTACCACAAGCTCTTCAACAAGTTTGGGAATGGCTTCAACACCGGTGATCCGACCATGTACAAGAACAAGGCCAAGGACACACCTCCTTCCTTGCATGATGAACGAACATCGTCGAGGTCGACTCGTTTTCAAGCGGGGGGAGATGATGTAGCCCAACATACGGAAACCACCTTTGGTCCACATCATGCCACGCTAATCATCACTCCAAAGGTGAACTCCTTCCATGCTTTGCCTTTTGTTGGTTATTATGCAAATGGAATCCTACTTGAGACAAATGCCCATGATGTGACTAGGTCCATGAACATGATGCCAAGGAGATGTAGCAAGGATGGCTCTAGAGCCAAGACACCCAAGCAAGAGGCCTGGAAGAGAAGACGCAAGAAGCTGCTGCAGCAGGACCGAAGTCTCCGGACCAGTAGACCGGAGTCTCCGGTCTACCACACTGGAGTCTCCGGCCCGTCTCTGGACCGAGCCCTGAACTAGCGTCTAGGACAGTCAGTGACCCCCTCCGGAGGCTGAACCGGAGATCGACCGGAGTCTCCGGTCCAGACCGGAGTCTCCGGACCGCTACACCGGAGTCTCCGGTCCAGACCGGAGTCTCCGGACCGCTACACCGGAGTCTCCGAACCGAGCATCATGGACCTGCGCGCCTCAAGCTCGGCTTGGCCCATGTAATGTCCCAAACTTCCTGTTTATGCCTGTTTTACCCCGAGCTCGTGGCTGGCCTATATATATGCCCCCACCCCCTCCTTGAAACCCTAGAGATGATGATGAATTAAGGCATTTGCCTAACCCTAGATGGGAACCCCCTCTCAATAGTAAATCTATGAGTTGTACAAGGCCTTGGAGTCGGTGCCCTTCTCCAAGTTGTCAAGACCCAACTCAAGTGTTTGGTCTCTCCCTATCAAGGATTCTAGTAGTGCTTGGTCTCTCTCCTTTGGGATTCTACTTGGTTGCTACTCTCCTTGGTTTGGATTCTACCGTCCGCTTGACGATCTCTCCTTTGGTGATTCTACCTCAAGGTCTCTCGCCGAGGATTCTATTGGATTGGTTGTTCGAACCAACGGGAGCAAATCAAATTGGGTGTGATTTGGCGTGTGTTTGTATATTTACCTTGCATTCGAGTCGTGTTCATTGTGTTCACCGTGTTTTCCCTCACTTCCGCCTCAAATCCGTGAAGATCGGGCCACTCCAAGGGTAAATCCACAAGGAGACCCATAACAAATACCCAACATGTTTACTTGGAGTCGAGTAGGAAGGCTTATATTCTTGCGAGACAAAGCATCTGCAACTACATTATATTTGCCCTTCTTATACTTGACAATATAAGGAAAAGACTCCATGAACTCAACCCATTTAGCGTGTATTTTACTCAAGTTGGCTTGGCCTTTGAGATATTTCAATGACTCATGGTCGGGATGTATGATAAATTACTTAGGACAAAGGTAATGTTGCCAAAATTGAAGAACACGAACTAAGGCAAAAATATCATTATCATAAATCGGATAATTGAGGTGTGCGCCATCAAGTGTCTCCCTATGGTAAGCAGTATGACGTTCATTTTGCATAAGGACTCCTCCAATGCCAATACCACTAGCGTCACACTCTATCTCGAATGTTTTTATGAAATCCGGTAACATGAGAAGAGGTGCTACGGTTAGCCTCTTTTTAAGATCATCAAAAGCTTTTTGTTGCCCTTTGCCCCACATGAAGGTGACATTCTTTTTGGTCAACTCGTTGAGAAGGCAAGCAATGGTGGAGAAGTCTTTCACAAAGCGACGATTGAAACTAGCCAAACAATGAAAACTTCGAAGTTCACTTACATTTGTGGGGATGGGCCAATCTCGAATGTCTTTGACTTTAGAAACATCGACTTCAATGCCATTGGAAGAAACAACAAATCCAAGAAAAATCAAATTGTCTTTAGGAAACTTGCACTCGGGAATATTAGCATAAAACTTTTCATTTCGAAGGATTTGCAAAACCTCCTTGACATGTGTAACATGTTCCTCAAGTGACTTGCTATAAACAACTATATCATCAAAATAGACAACAACACTTTTTCCAATTAGAGAACTCAAAATATGATTCATAAGGCGCATGAAGGTGGATGGGGCATTAGAAAAGCCAAAAGGCATGACCAACCATTCATAGAGACGAAGTTTGGTCTTGAAGGTGGTTTTACACTCATCACCTTCCGCCATACGTATTTGATGGAAACCACTACGGAGATCAATTTTCGACAAAATAGTGGCTCGACACAACTCATCAGGTATGTCATTGACACAAGGTATAGAATGTCGATAACGCACGGTGATAGCATTGATTGGACGACAGTCCATGCATAACCGAAACATATCATCCACTTTTGGAACAAGAGTCACGGGTACTGCACTGGACTAGTGCTTACTTGGATCAAACATTAGGAGATGAGTTGGTTGATTTGACGCTCGATCTCTTTCGTCTCCTCCGGGTTCGTGCGGTACGCGGTGTGGTTTGGAATAGCTGCCTCGGGTTTGAGGTCAATGCGATGCTCAATTCCACGAAGAGGAGGAAGTTCATGAGGTAGCTCTTCGGGAAACACATCCTTTAATTCCTGCAAACTAGCCATCAAAGAGGGAGGAATATTTTTCAAGTCATTAGTTCCTTGCGCTAGTCCCTTGCAAATGAGGACATAGTGCAAGATGGATGGGTTATTCCTCACATGTCTCATCTCCCTTTTGGTGGCAAGAAGAACACTCTTAGTTTTTCACTCGAGTTTGGCTTGTGGCTCTCACTCTCTATATCATGGTCCTTTCGCTCACTACTCTTGTCACAAGATGGTGTTGTGGTTTGTGCCTTTGCTAAAGCCATTGCATTGTCCTCAATTATTTGGCTAGGAGTCATCGGTTTCAAAAAACATGTCTTGTTAAGCCATTTAAAGGTGTATACATTTGTGCGACCATCATGTAGGGTACCTTTGTTGAATTGACATGGTCGACAAAACAACATGTGGCAAACCATCATTGGGACTACATCACACTCCACTGTGTCTTTGTATCGGCCAATTGAGAATGTTACCGATATGGTGTGCTTGATCTTAACGGACCCTTGGTCACTTAGCCATTGGACATGGTAGGGGTTCTTGTGAGGAAGGAGGGTGAGTTTGAGATTCTCGCACAACTCGTTGCTTGCAAGGTTGTGGCAACTCCCTTCATCAATGATCACTTTGATAGATTTCCCATAAATGCGGGCATGGGTTAGGAAGATGTTGGATCTTTGATATTCATGTTCTTAGGCTTGAGTAGTCAAGATCCTTTTGACGACAAGCAATGGACTTGCGCCATGTTCGCACATGAGGAGTTCTTGGTCATATTCCGTATGTTGCCTTGTCATTGCTTCTTTCACTCTTGCATCAAATTCATTTTCACTCAAGAATTCATCGTCTCCATTGATGGATGAACAATACTTTCTTGTTACCACAAGTGTCAACCTGTGTCCTTTGCCTCCACACTTGTAGCATTCGCCGTTGAATGGTGGGTCATCCTTTGTATATTTGGCACTTGGGGGCGGTTTTTGTAACACCCTTGAATCGACCCTATGCAAGTTTCAGCGATTCCTGCCAAACCTGCATAGAAACAATTCAAAGATGCCCTCCAGGCACTTGCGTGCGGGTGGAAAACGAAGTAATACCATTACACAATAGTCCACAATGGAACCCATAGAACATATATATATACAACATGACTCCTCGAGTCAAGAATACAGGTATACAATACAAAGATCCAAATCACCTTGAAAACGATACAACATCCGAGTATGGATAAGATGCAAGGGGCTAGGTGCCCTGAAGAATAACCAATGGCATCCATAACCCTGCCTAGGCCAAGACGGAAGGGTAACCCTGCTAACGACGTCGATCTCAATCCTGCTAAAACAAAAGGGGTGCCAACAAAGGGCAAAGGAAAAAGAGAGCGGTCAGTACTGAGGTCAGTACACGACGAGTCTAGAATTCAGCGGCTCTCGCCTACATAGGTATGGTGGACTGAAGCGATAGCAAAGAAAGCACTAAACCACCTATAGAGACTCGATACAACTGTCGACTATTAGAGAGAGGTAAGAAAGACCTATGCGGGACAAACCTGATACTACCACCAAACATACCCATCCTGGTATTTCCCCCTCGAAACCAAACGAGGAAGTCCTGCCGAGGAAACTCACACAGTTGGCAGTTTTATTCATCCTTTCCATGGTGGTTATCCAACTTACTAGTCATATCAGATACAAGTCATAATATAACCACAATTGTTTAGTTATAGTTGTCTATGATCGAGAAACTGTGCTCCAAGTCGTCCATAACCGCGGACACGGCTTTTTGAAAAGATTTAACCCTGCAGGGGTGCACCAAAGTATCCACACGCACTTCAACCCTTTTTGTCAGATCCGAATATGAGCAATATCCTGAACATACACCCAACGGTATGCGATGGGGCCTCGGACAAACGTTTCCTAGACCCAAAGCAAGTACATGGGAGCCACCCCACTAAGATACCTGCAAAAATGACATGGCTGTAAACGACTGGAAGCGAAAAATGTGACTGGGCTTGTTGATATTGCGAAAACTTTCCACATTTGTTCCTAAATAGTACAAGTGCTGCACGAATAGTCGTAATTAAAGAAGTAAAGCATGGTATAAATACAGGATAGTAATAAATCCCCAGACTACTTTGTGGCCCCCAGCACAGTATTTTGAAATCAGGTAGTAAGCCGATGGGGTGCCCACACACCCACCTGTGGTTAGCGCGCTCGATCTGAGAACATGTCTCAATAACTCAGGTCCTAGGTGGACACAAGTGGGCGGTTAAAAACCAAATATTGACTATTACCCACCGGTGCCTCTACATTATATCTATTTCCATTTTAATTGAAAAGTTATATTGAAAGTCATGATCATCTCCACCATTAAGCATGTGACAACCTCCCAACAACGGTGAAACATCTACAACAGGAAGTAGCACCTGAGAAAGCAACTACGACTCGCAAGGCCGACTATCTATCAAATAACAGGCAATAAGATGTGTCCAAGGCAATATAGAGGCTACAAGGAATATAAATGGTGCACGGAAACTAAATCATCGCAACACGGATAGCAAAAGATCAACAAGAGGAAATAAAGACTATAAAAGCAAAATAGGAAGAAAGGGGGAGAATGCTCTCCTTTGAAACACTGCCGAAGATACATTATCCGAAGAACTTGTTGATACTCGCGTCCACTCAACGGCCTAATCCGTGAAGAAGCAAACACTAAAAGAAACACCAGATGCACTATTTAATACTACGACAAAAGATCCGGCATGATGTATGTATGATGCATGCCATGGCAAAGATGCGGTGCAATTAGGCAATATTAAGCGGAACCTGGGTCCCGACAATTAATTAAGAGGTTCATGTTGTTTAGATACCCCACAATTTAAACGGTGTATTAACAAGGTAAAACATGGCATCGGTTCGCTACACAATTTTAAATGGAGCCATTATAAGATAATAATAGCCTGCATATAGTCTCCATATTTAATTTAGTTGAATCGGCTAGATACCCTAGACCACAAAATATGTATGCGACATGAACAAGTATATGCAACAAGTATATTATATTCATCAAAAATAGGGGTCTCAAAAGAAGGGGTCACACATTGAGGTTCGGTGATCTTGGTTCTGAGGGTTTGACGGGGTTCGGTCTCGGACTCGAGGATCGGTCTTCCGGGTCGGGGCTTCAGGGTTTTGGTCTTCGGATCTTTGGATCCGGGGGATCAGGGGTCTTCAGATTCCATGTGGGCGATCTTGTTGGTGGTCTTCGGGTGGCACCGGGTGCGATTCTTCGTGCTTAACTTCTCGCGTTGGCCATCGGAAGATCTTGGTGTTGGAACTTAGGTTCCATGTCGTTGTCCTTTGGGATCAAAGATCTTGTAGGTACCGGATCAGATATCATGTTCATCCTTTGATGTGTCCACGTCCACAACATCCACATCGCAATGGCAGCACAAAACTAACAGGGCTCGCTCGCGCACGCATAGCAGAGGACGAACGCGAGTGGAGGCGGCTCAGGGTTACGCAGGAGGTGCCGATGGCTTGTGGCAGGGGCAGCGCTCTCGCAGGAAGGAGCTCATGGGGGCGACACGTGCGAGAGGCCGTCGGTGGTGGAGATGCGGTCGATAGAGGAGAGGGCACCGGAGACAAGAACGGAGGCGGGCCAACGCATGGCAGAGGTTCGCGGGGCACAAGGTCGGTGACGAGGCAGAGAGTCGGCGCGCTTGCATCCTTGGCGGCGGCATGGATCCCTATGGAGAGGAGGGCGGCTGCTCCTGGCAGCAAGGAGGCGCGGAAGCGGGGTCCGACGGTGTTCGTGTGGGGTAGGTCGAGGTGGCGGCGGGAGGAGACGCTGGCGGCGGCTGCTGCTCTCGGGGTTGGGGAGACGATGAGGATGAGCGCAGGTGCCGCTGCTATGGGCTCACCGCAGCGGCGGCTGCACACGGAACGGTGTGAGGGAGAGGCCGATAAGAGGAGGAACAAGTGGCGACTGTGTGTGCGCTGCAGACGAGACCTGCACCGGCGGCAGGACTGGGCCAAGCGAGGTTGCGGCGGCACGGGAGCGGGAAGGAGGCTCTACTTGCAGGTAGAGACGAGGTCGCGAGGGAGAGGGGTTGGCTGGGTGGGCCGCTCGCGAGAAAGGGTGGGACCGGGGTGAGCGAGAGCAGGGTAGGCGTGTACCTCTTGGGCGGTTAGTGCGGGCAGGAGCGAGGCAACGTGCTGGCTTGCGTGCGCTGCGACGTTGGCATGTACCGTGCGGGATCGTGACGCGACAGGGAGCGAGCGGGAAAAACGGGCCGGGGATGCGTGCTGGTACGGGCGATGCGAGATGGTCATGTCAGTGCGGCTGCTACATGCAGTGGGACCGGTGCAGACGATGTGGCTGCACGGCTGTAGCTTGAGTGCGTGCGTCGCTGCGTGCGTCTTTGGTGAGCAGCGATGGGGCTGGGGTGTGTGTATATGGTAGCTAGGGTTTGGGGTAGAATAGGTAGGGTTTGGTTTAGGCCTGGCCTGCCGGGTGGTAGGTAGCCTGGCCTACAGGCTGGGCTGCCTCCCAGGATAAAAACATTTTTATTATTTTATTTTGCAAACCTTTTGTAAGAAGTTTTTAGGTAAATAAAAGATCCGGAAGAGATCGGGGGTTTTGATTTGAAATAGAGAGGGGTTATTTAGAAAACAAAGCTAGGCTTTTATAAAATATTTTTAGGCAAACATATGCATGTATACATGAAGGTGCTCAAATGCAATGTGGTATGATGACATGAGCATGCAGTCATGATGATGCACAAAATAAAAACAACACGCGATTCTCTAGTAGCGGTTTTATCGGGGTGCTACAGTTTTCCTTGAGGAAGTGTGAGCTTGAAGGAAGGCTTGGAGATACTTGAGGAGCTTCCATTGAAGGTTGTTGGTGTAGCGGTTGAAGCTTGCTTGTAGGTGAAGTATGTCTTGGGATTGTTGTATTTGATGTCCTCTTATACTTGACGCTCGGCTTTTGTTGCAATGTGCACAAGCTCAACCATGTCGTTGTATTTTTCAAACTCAATGATGCGCTTTATTGGATGGTTCAAGCCGATGAGGAAACATGCCATTGTTTGCTCCTCATGCTCATTAATGTTGGCGCGGATCATGTTGAGATCCATTTGCTTGAAGTACTCCTCCACGGTCTTTGATCCTTGAATAAGCGATTGTATCTTGTTGAAGAGGTCACGCATGTAGTGCATAGGAACAAAGAGGGATCACATATGAGCCTTCATGTCATGCCGAGTTGTAATTGGAGGCTCTTCTCTTGCATCACGAGCGACTTGAACTTGTTCCCACCAAAGGTTATCATCGGACTGAAGCAAAGCCATGTCGACCATCTTCTCATCACTATAGGTGTGCATACGGAAGATCTTGTCGGCCTTGAGTGCCCATGAGAGGTATTCTTCAAGATCATTTGATCTGGTGAACTTAGGCATCATGAAATTGATCTTGACGAAGGTTTCTTCCTCATTGCGGTCACAGCGGCAGTGGTTTCCATCATGGTGATGGTCTTCATCTTCCATGCCATCATTGCAATGAGCTTGGTGACCTTGCGGTTGAGGAGCCTCATTTTGGTGTGGTGGAACTTGGTTCTCGTGATGTTGTGGAGGAGCTTGCTCTTGCTCTTGGCGCGATGGTTGACAAGGAGGAGGCACTTGGGCCTCATGATGATTATGAGGATGTGGAGCCTCTTTACGTGGTTGTTGATGAAGAGTAGGCTCGTTCCTCGGTTGGTGATGCGGATTAGGCACATAGGCCTCACGACGAAGATCATGGTCTTGAGCCTCATGACGTGGTAGGTATCGCTCAATATGTACCATTTGATGCTCCATGTCTTGATGTTGTGGAGGAGGCTCCTCATGGTGACCATGGTGTTGGCGTGGACGTTCATGACGGTGATGACGAAGAGGAGGATCTTGGAGAGCATCATGTTGACGACGAGCTTGTTCCTCCAAATGGGAGTCATCACTTGTTGTGTCAAGGATGTCTCTCGGGCGGTTATAGTGTACTTGAGGTTGCACTCACGGTTCCACTTGTGATTGCGGTTGTTGGATCACTAGTGCCCTTGTGTGATGACGGTGTCATTATCGCCTTGCTTGGGGCCTTGAGGAGAAATCACCATCATTGCGTAACATTGTGGCGTATCATGGGGAAGGTACATAGTGCGACAAACTTCCATCTTTAACCACGGGGGCGTCATTGCGTCTTGGAGCACTTGTGTTGGGGATATTCTAAATGGGTATCACCATAGCATGTCCTTCATCCGGATAACCCAGGTGGCCCACAGTTAGTAGCAAGGCCTATGGCCTGCTGGGCCGCCCAGTTAGACGGATCCCGAAGGGAGGCCCATGTCGGAACAAGGAAGGCTATGCAGGAGTCAGCAACGTACCCGGAGCCTTGGAGTACAAGACACGGAAGACTAGTTTGTAATATTGTAGAAGTCTTTACCTTGTCCGACAAGGTCTTTTCCTTGTAACCCTAGGTTCTAGTGCCTTTATAAACCGGACCTGCGGGAGCCTTTTGGGAACGACATATTCAACACCTCGCACAACAAACATATCTCTATAACTCGGTGTATTGCCATTATAGTGATTTATAGCAGGAGTACAGTTTTGCCATCATTGTGGGACTTGAACCTGGGTAAGCTGTGTTACCTCGTACCCGCCAACTCTCCGCCTTACCCCACATCTCTAAACACGCACTGTGAGGACCCCTCCATGGCGTACAGCTCGGCACGGTGCTGCAGAGGCTGGATCCGCCTAGTGAACCATCACATGGCTAGGTCTAACCCCGTCAAAGGTGGAAGGACCCCACAAATCTGCTTGGCTTCCCCGAGCGTTAGAGATGGGCAGGTCACACTTTGTCGGCATCGTCACCATCTTCGATCTGGCGAGATGAGTTCAAAGGGATAGAGAACCTCCCGGCGAATACCTTGCCAGATGGATGAGGGTGAGGGAAACCATAGAGGGAGATCGTGCCGATGAACACGTTTACCACTTCGTGGAAGGGCTCACGCCCGAAATAGTCCTCCGGCATACCCTCCAAAGATGGCAGGCCACAGGCCCTCTCACCCTTGGCGAGACGGTCACAATCATCAATGAATATGCGGACACCAAGGAGAACACCCAAGCTATACCTGGGCCTGAAGCCAGAGGAAACAACAACAACAGCCCGCCTCCATCACCCTCCACATCCGCCATCAACAACACCGAAGCCAACTCCGACTCCATCCTTGACACGTTATACACCGACATCAATATCGATGGCGGCATTTCAGATGCTAACATGGAGGAACACGATGCTATTATGAGGTAGATCGAGCAGGAGATCGAGAAGGAGGAGCACGCGGAGAAAGCCTACACATCCCACTAGGTGCTCGTCGCCATTGGGAGCATGATGGATGAAGACGGACAGGAACCAGAGCGTTAGAGAGCTCCGCCCACGCCTGCGGTTACCAGAGCGGCAGTAGCCAAGAAAGTCGTTGAGCCTTTGATGACCCACAAGTATAGCGGGTGTATCGTAGTATTTTTGATAAGTAAGAGTGTCGAATCCAATGAGGAGCAGAAGGTGTTGACGAGTGGCTTGGAGCAGGAATTCTCTGTAAATACTTAGCAAAAGGATTTTTAGGGCTTTTGATAATGCAGGTAAATAAAGTACGAGTAGATAAAAGACAATAATTATAAATGCAGCAAGTGGCCCAATCCTTTCTTTAGCAACGAACAAGACGGTTGTGTTACTTAAGATGACCAAATGTTCTCGAGGACACACGGGAATATCGTAAAGTGCTTTCGCTTCATATAGTTGATTAATCTTCTTTAGTTAGATAAGTGTTGTGTGGGTGAACATGTGCTAATGTACCGACCTTCCTAGGACTAATACATACTTGTGATTATACCCCTTGCAAGCATCCGCAAGTACAAGAAAGTAATTAAGATAGAAACCTAACCACATATTTAAACTCTGAGATCCTAACCTCCCTTGTGCAAAGGTTTCCTAACGGGGTTCAGGTTTCTGTCACTCCGGCAACCCCTACGATTAGTAGCCAAATACACGATGCATTCCCCTAGGCCCATAAAGTTGAAGTGTCATGTAGTCGACGTTCACATGACACCACTAGAAGAATAACACCACAACTTAAATAACAAACTATTGAATCTTTCTCAACACAATTCAACTACTAACAACATGACTTCTCCCATGTCCTCAAGAACTAAACGAACTACTCACAAGACATCATATGGATCAAGATCAGAGATGAAATAATGACATGTAACAATCTAAACATGAACGAGAATTCAATGGTTCCACTCAATAGCATCAACTACAATAAGTAATCAACACCGGGAAAGTTTCCCCTAAGAACTATGCAAGATTCAACCCAATTGTTACATTGGTATGGAGTGGTGATGATGGTGCTGGTGGAGATGATGATGATGATCCCGATGAAGTCCATCTTGATGGTGGTGTTGATGGCGGCGATCTCCCCTCTCCGGGAAGGAATTTCCCCGGCAGATTTTTGCCTACCAGAGAGCTCTTTCTCTCTCTGCAGTTTTCTGCCCGGTAGAGGTGGCAGAATCTTTCTGTGGTCGCTCCCCGAGTCTGAAGGTTTCATGGGGATAATATACGCCAAAGAGCGGAGCTAGAGGTGGGCTAGGGTGGCCACACCACCTGGTGGCGCGACCAAGAGTGGCCCGCGCCAGGGGGTGGTGTGGGCCCCCTGTGGCCCAACTCCGCTCCCCCTTCTGGCATCCTTCGTCTTCTGGAAAAATAGGATTTTCCATGTATTTTCTGGAATTTTCTGATCTTCGCGAATTTTGCCTCCAAACAGTGCCTTTTCCATCAGAATCCTGACTTCAGCGGTCCATCCTCCAAAAGTCATCAACCATGCAAAAACAGATGAAATAACATAAGTATCATCTCTTAATATGAAATATATCAATGAATAACAGTAAATTATGATATAGAATAGTGATGCAAAATGAACGTATCAACTCCCCCCAAGCTTAGACTTCGCTTGTCCCCAAGCGAAAACTGAGCTCAATTAACATGACCTCAGGTTTATGGAGTCAAGTGTCGATAAAATAATACGGACAAGAAGCATCAAATTCATCAATACATAAATCATAATAGCAGACAACTCACCATTATATAACTTTAACTTGCAATAAGTAAAGGAAACACAATAAAGATACATAAAGTAAATCATGATTACTAATGGCAAACTCTGCTCTTCGTCAAAGAATAGTTAACAATTTGCAGGAGTTCAAACATAATGGGTTTTCAATGATAGCTTTCAAAGTAATACTCACTAAGATAAGAGCAATGTGCAAAACAATGAACATAAGAAACATGATTGAATAAATCATCATATGAATGAATGAAACACAACAACTCAAAATACTTGCTGAGATAGAAGGGAATAGGTTTACTGACTCAACTAAAAAGTAAAAGATAGGCCCTTCGCAGAGGGAAGCAGGATTTCAAGTTTCATAAAGAGCTTCCAAAAATTATGGTACTTATTAGCTTTCAGCTCTAATTGCCCCTATCATAAGCATATTTAGGTGATTAAGGTTAAAGTGATCAAATATGAGGATATGCTTGACAAGTTATAAGTGGAAAATCTCATGCCCCGTACTTACGAAGACCGTTGCTCGTGCTACTCAAGTTTAGTCACAAGTAAGTTATTGTCATTGTAAGTACACGTGTATCATAGAGAACCGCCAACTGGGTACCCCTTTCCCAATAATACGAAAGAATCCCCATATCAAAATGACAAGGCAAGCAGACAATGAGCATCTCAGCATCCTTTTATTTCCTATTTGCATAGGTATCTCTTTTTTTTCTTTTTCTCTTCTCTTTTTTCTTTCCTATTTGCATAGGCTTCTTTTTTTATAAAGAGGATGCTTCATAGATTCCTCATTATGGTTATGCTACAGGTTTCCACCATGATTAGGCATGGATTAGACCAGCCGCCCAGACATTTCTCTAACACATATACGAACTCCATGAGCCTTACAAGCTCCCCTTTCATTTCACACTGCCGGGATCATAAGCAAAATAACATGATATCAACTAAATAAAGTGCAATGTTGAAAGCATTCCCCATGATAGCATGGTTCTGCTAATTCACAACTTACAAAGCACAAGCATATACGCAACATAGATGGGCACAATGGTTCAAGTTTATTAAGTGCAAGAAAGTAAAGTGTGACATCAAGTTCGTGAGAGCTTTAATCACTAATTTTCACATAACAAGTTTAATTCAGAAGGTAGATAAAAACATGAATTTACTTGGAATAGCAATAGTGCTAATAGGTAGGTATGGTGGACACAAATGGCATAGGTTTTGGTCTAAGGATTGGATGCACGAGAAGCATTCCCTCTTAGTACAGGTTTTTTGGCTAGCAAGGATGGGTAGCAAGCATAAGAGTTGAAGGAAACAAACAAACATATAGGTGATAAAAACAAACATGCAATCTTCCTTGGAAGCACAAAAGATCTTAACTAGAGAATACTAAGCTTATGAGCCAATCAAGAAAGAAAGATGAGTTATATTTATTAAGAGTACTTTTATATTTTTCATTCAATTCTCAAATTAGTGTTGCTACTGACCAAGCCAGGTTTGCCAAAACCAACTAAATTTACTTCATGATCCCAAAGTGACACCAATACTAATAACAAGATCAATCATATAACAGAAATTGAAAACTAATATAAGATATGCAAAAGAGTAAATGATAGAACTTCTCATTAATATTTCATAACGGCAACTAATACCAAGGGATACATAGATATCTAACTAGAGGAGAGACACTTCCATAATGCAAACCATCCTATATGATAACTTCTCTATTCATGATATGACTCTACTAAAAAGGTAAAAAGATAGAAGATAATGATGTGATACCGCGACACTCCCCCAAGCTTGGAACAAACCAAGGGGATGCCAAAAACTGATGACGAATTACTCCTTCGGTGGTGGTGGTGTTCTCTCGTCATCGTCTGACTTCCAAGGTAAGGGCTCCCCATCAACAAAAGACATCTTGGTCTCCAACATCCTGCAACTAGCAGCAGCACTTATGCGTTTAAACCTAACCTCATACTCACAATTTTGATTTTGCACATCATAGAGTTGTGCTTGTAGTTAGTTGGTTGTTCGGTGGAGTGAGGGAATTTCATCCTTAAGCTCAACAATCTCCTTCTGGTGCTCGGCGATGAGTTCTGAACTAATCTTATGGATGATATCCACTTCGCGTTCCGCCATCTTCTTGTACCTAAAGACGTCTTGCTCCACTGCTTCCATCCTACCCTCTATACTAACTTCACCATTAGGGCCATGAACCTCTTTTATCTGTACCTCCCCATCTTTGAGCAACAACTCCTTGGGATGAATCTTCAACTCACGCATGTACGGGTTGACGATGTCCGTAGAGGAATCTTCCTTGGCTGATCCAGAGGAAGACATTGTGGCTCCAAAACTGAGACTCTACCTATCAGAAACATATCGAAACGAAAACACGACGAGAACATGATATAAGAACCTCAGGTGATCCGGGGGATTATATATTACGAAGTTTAACAACAAAAGGAAAGTACTGGGAGAAAACAGGTCTGAGACGGGCTTCGGGGTGGCCACACCCCCTGGTGGCGCGGCCAGGTGGGCCCGCGCCACGGGGTGGTGTGAGCCACCCTGGCTCCGTTTCCGTCCCTCTTTCGCTTTGTTTCTTTCCTTGTTAGATAAAAACTGCAAAAATTTTACTTGACAGATTTTTCGTGGACCTTTTCTTACCAGAACTGTTACCTATTCGAAAATGGACTCTCCAGGTCTTCGAACTTGGTCTTTAATAATTTTTTCCGGATTTACCATTTGAATAGCATCAATATCTTCATCTTCATCCACATATTGCTTGAGTCATTTAACCTTTCACTATCTTATTACAACATTTTCTCCTACAACTTGGAAATTTCTTTCACACAAACTTCACACAAATCCTCATTAGCAACATTAGTGAATGCAAGGTAATAAACCTTTTAAGTTCAATTTCAACTGAAATCCATCAAAACATAAGCTACTATAGTAATTCTTTCCAAAATCCCAAAAGGAATTCAAAAAGGAAATCGATTTAAGAGGCAAATGCAAGAGTGGCAAAAATTTGTCAAAACAGACCAGCAGATAAAGATCAATTTTTTCAAAATTATTTTGTTGCTCAAATCAAAAAATGCCAAACTAAAGAAATTTCAATAACAACCTTGGGCAGAAGTACAAACAATTACAGCTCAATCCGACGTACAGAGATTTTTCACGAATTTTTACAGCGAAGCACAAAATCTGTTTCAGGACAGCAACTTGCCCAAATATTACTTCTCTCTCATTAGAGGTTGATCTTGACACAAAAACCAAACAAAAAGGGTAAGGATAGGTTATTACTGAAGTAATAACTTCCAAGACTCAAATAAACAAAAACAAACTGAAAGCACAAATATATTGGGTTGTCTCCCAAAAAGCTCTTTCTTTACAGCCATTAAGATGGGCATGATAATTTAAATGATGCTCACATAAGAGTAAGAATTGAAGTAAAAGGGAGCATCAAGAAGCAAAAATACACATGTTTAAGTCTAACCCACTTCCTATGCAAGGGAATTTTGTAAGCAAACAAATTGTTGAAACCAGGGACTGCTAGCATAGGAAGACAAAACAAGTGCAACATAAAGATTTTCAGCATAAAGCGAGGAAACTTAATATTATTGGGATGCATAAGAACACATTCCCTATCTCATAATAACTTTCAGTATCAATGATCACTTATTCTAACAGAAAACACAGGGACACTAGTTCTTATAACACTACTTTGTGAAATAATATTAGAAGTATCCTTACAGAGGATAGTGTGTCCATCTTCTACATATTTAGTGACAAAGTCTTTCACATTTGCTATCATAGGTTCAATAGCTACTTGTTCATCAGGCTCAACAGCTTTATTTGTACTTTCATTAATCATACTAGCTATCATAGAATGTTCCTTTATCTTAACTGGGAAAGGCATTTTCTCAATGTAAGGTTCGAGTAAAACATGATTAGCAGTATAAACTTCAGTATTTCTTGCAGGAACACAATTAAAAATATCTTTATAAGGTGCATGATACTTATTCCACTTATTTTTAGGAAATTCAATATAAGAAGCAAAAGCTTTAAAATAACTTGCAATAGCTTGAGAGTCTAGACCATAAGCATTACTAATATTCTGAAAGTCAACAGTTCCCATAAAAGATTCAATGCATTCATAATCATAATTTATACCTGACTTTCTCCCTTTATCATTCTCCCATGATTCAGCATTGTCTTTAATATGGTCTAGAAGATCCCATTTAGCTTCTTCTTTCATGTGTGTAAATGATCCAGCACAAGAAGCATCCAATAGATCCTTATCATGAAGAGAAAGTCTTGCATAAAAGTTATTGATAATAATATTGTTAGGGAGCTCATGAATAGGGCATTTGAGCATTAGTAACTTCAATCTTCCCCAAGCTTGAGATGTACTCTCTCCATCAAGAGGCCAAAAGTTGTATATTTGATTCCGATCTTTGTGAATCTCACTAGGAGGGTAAAATTTTGAATAAAAGAGAGGTACTACTTCCTCCCATTCAAGAGCTTGACCATTCTTCAGCAGCTTATACCATTCCTCAGCTGTTCCTTTCAGTGATAATGAGAATAACTTTTTCTTGACTTGATCGGTTGTAATACCTGCACACTTGAACAACCCGCATAATTCGTGTATAAAGACCAAATGATCACCGGGATGGGCAGTTCCATCTCCAAAATAGTAGTCATCCATAACACGATCAATAATTCTTGTAGGTATCTTGAAAGTATCATTTTCAGCAGGTGGTGGTTCATCTACTACCTTAGCAGTGGTAGTAGCATTACGAAGTAAGAAACTAAGTGTATTATCCATATTGAAATAAAGTAACTAACAGAAATAAACAATACTCACAGTAGAAGTTTCCTTTACCAGTTCCACTCTCCAATAGCGCTTCACTCCCCGGCAACTGCGCCAGAAAATAGGCTTGCTGACCCACAAATATAGGGGGTGTATTGCAGTATTTTTGATAAGTAAGAGTGTCGAACCCAACGAGGAGCAGAAGGTGTTGACAAGTGGCTTGGAAAAGGAATTCTCTGTAAATACTTAGGAAACGGATTTTTAGGGGTTTTTGATAATGCAGGTGAATAAAGTACGAGTAGATAAAAAAATGCAGCAAGTGGCCCAATCCTGTCTTTAGCAAAGTACAAGCAAGTTGTGTTACTTAAGATGACCAAACGTTCTCGAGGACACACAGGAATATCGTCAAGTGCTTTCACTTCATATAGTTGATTAATCTTCTTTAGTTACATAAGTGTTGTGTGGGTGAACCTGTGCTAATGTATCGACCTTCCTAGGACTAATACATACTTGTGATTATACCCCTTGCAAGTATCCGCAAGTACAAGAAAGTAATTAAGATATAAACCTAACCACAACTTTAAACTCTGAGATCCTAACCTCCCTTGTGCAAAGGTTTCCTAATGGGGGTTCAGGTTTCTGTCACTCCGGCAACCCCTACGATTAGTAGCCAAATACACAATGCATTCCGCTAGGCCCATAAAGGTGAAGTGTCATGTAGTCGACGTTCACATTACACCACTAGAAGAATAACACCACAACTTAAATAACAAACTATTGAATCTTTCTCAACACAATTCAACTACTAACAACATGACTTCTCCCATGTCCTCAAGAACTAAACGAACTACTCACAAGACATCATATGGATCAAGATCAGAGATGAAATAATGACAAGTAACAATCTGAACATGAACGATAATTCAATGGTTCCACTCAATAGCATCAACTACAATAAGTAACCAACACCGGGAAAGTTTCCCCTAAGAACTATGCAAGATTCAACCCAATTTCTACAGCGGTATGGAGTGGTGATGATGGTGCTGGTGGAGATGATGATGATGATCCCGATGAAGTCCAGCTTGATGGTGGTGTTGATGGCGACGATCTCCCCTGTCCGGGAAGGAATTTCCCTGGCATATTTCTGCCTACCGGAGAGCTCTTTCTCTCTCTGCAGTTTTCTGGCCCGCAGAGGCGGCGAAATCTTTCTGTGGTCTCTCCCCGAGTCTTAGGGTTTGGTGGGGATAATATACGCCAAAGAGCAGAGCTAGAGGTGGGCCAGGGTGGCCACACCACCTGGTGGTGCAGCCAAGGGTGGCCCGTACCAGGGGAGGTGTGGGCCCCCTATCGCCCAACTCCGCTCCCCCTTGTGGCATCCTTTGTCTTCTAGAAAAATAGGATTTTCCATGTATTTTCTGGAATTTTCTGATCTTCGTGAATTTCGCCTCCAAGTAGTGCCTTTTCCATCAGAATCCTGACTTCAGCGGTCCATCCTCCAAAAGTCATCAACCATGCAAAAATAGATGAAATAACATAAGTATCATCTCTTAATATGAAATATATCAATGAATAACAGTAAATTATGATATAGAATAGTGATGCAAAATGGACGTATCAACCTCTAGCTCCGGCCAAGGCTATGCCCCCTCCGGTTATCTGCCCGCAACCGGCATAGGAACTCACCATGGCCCCTAGTACTTTCAAGTAGTCAAACCAGCTGCCAATGCCACCATCAACATCTGCAGCTGGCAACCCATTGGTTAGTCCCACCGACAAGGCGATCTATGGTGAACTCCTCATTGAGCCTATTAGCGTCGCCCATATCCGGAGCGTTACGGAGCTTGATGCGAAGCGTGCAGCAATCCTAATGGTGGCCAAGTGCATCCCGGAGTAGGGCGCTAAGCTGGACGAAGACATGGCCAAGGCGTAGCAATCTACCAAGGCGGCAAGAGCTATGGAGGCTGAGTACAAGCAGTTGCGACTGAAGCACAAGGAAAAGAAAGCACCAGCTCATGTCATCGAAGACCCCGGCGTTCGACACAAGTTGGGATATGAGGGATACAATCCAGCAAAAGCCACCCCGTATATTGATTCAGAGGGGAGGCAAGTAATGCCAACTCCCGTCCTCAACATTGTCATCGCCAAGACCCTCCTGGAGCAGGACAGGTTGCTAGAAGCAATTGCTCACGTGTATGACCTCGTTGCCAAGGCATGCAAGCAACAGGAAAAGGCTACCTCGCAAACGCTTGAGCCCAGTCTGGAGCTTTGCTAGTGAAACCTGAACAGCCGCAGAAGGCCACGATCTCCCCGAGACGAGGGATCCCATACAGGCTCCAAAGAGCAAAGACGGAGGGACACGCGCAACAGGGCTGACACCATACACATATCTTCAGATCACGAAGAAACGGCTCGCCCTTGTCGGTCGCCGCCTCTACCACCATCCCGGTGTCATGAGGAACCACAGTCGCTCCACTGTACATGCATGCCACACCCTAGGCGTCCCTAGGTTGGCATCGTTATATGCAACCAGGCGAGCAACCCCGACATGCCGATGAGTGCAGCGGCGTGAAAGGACATGGGAGCAGATCCTACAAGGAACCGCCACATCTGACAAGCAACCACGACAGGCGTGAGGAGTCGCAAGAGGGTAACAGCAAGAAGGCTAACCCACTGCCTCCACCACCACCTAGTAACCATGATGGCGGAGGAAACGGTGGATCTCATAGATCGCACCGCAATTCTCCTCCCCATGACGGAAAAGGGAAGCAACCAGAGTCGTACGACGCACGTTCACAGCTAGACAAGATCCAAGAAGCTCGGGAGCTCCCATACCTTGGGCCACGCTGTTTTGGGACAGTAATACGGGCCACAACTTACCCCATGGGTCTCCGTATATACAAGACCATCAAGCCCTATGACGGCACTGCTACGCCAGCCACGTGGTTGCAGGACTACAGTGAAGCGATTCACATTGCAGGGGGAAATCCTAATGTCATCATCAAGTACCTCCAACTTATGCTCATAGGTACCGCCCGACAATGGATTGATGACTTGCCAGAGAAATCAATACGCAGTTGGTTGGACATGCATGAAGCGTTCACCAAGAACTACGAGGGTACGTACAAACGTCCCTACACTTGTGGAGACCTACAGCAGTGCGTACAAGAAAAGGATGAAACTTCTCGTGCCTACCTCTCTTACTGGCTGGGTATGAAAAATTCTTGTGCAGGGGTGCATGAACAAACCTCTATGGCCGCCTTCATCGATGGTCTAGAGAAGGAAACTTTGCTCTAGCATACGTTGAAGTGCAAGCAAGACAACAATGAGCTCAACCTCAACAAATGATCGCCATGGCTAGCGAGTTCGCGGCTGTTAACGATGGCGCGCGGGGATAGTTGCCGGCAATAGAAATCCCTACCTAAGCCAGAAAGAACAACAATAACAAGTGGAAGACTCCGCCTGAAGAAAAGCAAACAGCCGACATGGTCACCGCAACATTCACTGCCAGAGGCGGAGGCAGACATCATGGACGTGGCCAGGGGGCTTGCCATCGTCAGCAAAGGAGTGATTCTACACCCTCAGCGCCCTGCGTTCCCCAAACATATGTAGAGTACCCTAATATGTCGTGTTTCGTCCACCTTGACGCAAACAGCAAGGCCACACACACCAACTACCAATGCAAGTTTGTCAATGACCTCAAGGAAGACCATGAGTCCGGCTACAAGCGAAGTCGAAAGAACAGACCTCGAGGAAATGGCAAATGTAAGAAGAAGGGGGAGGAATCCAAGGAATCAAGCGACATGGATGAAGACGTGGAACCCACGTCCGCCGACAAGAGCGATGGCAAGGGCAAGAACCACTTCGAGAAGAAGGCTCCGTGTTACCATACCTTCCTTGGTGCCCGCACTGTCCGAGCCAAGAAAAGCTCACTAAGGATAGTGATGGCTATTCTCCCTCCAGTTCCCCAGTACGTCAGGTGGTCGGAGATTCCAAATACTTGGGATAGGAAGGATCACACAGACCTTATCCCAACATAGAACACGTATGCCATGGTCATCAACCCTTTGATTGACAGCACAGAGTTCACCAAGTGCCTCATGGATAATGGAAGCAGCGTCAACATCATGTACCTAGATACACTGCACAAGATGAACTTGACGGAGACCCAGCTAAGGAAGAGCAACACCATGTTCCATGGCGTTGTCCCTGGCCGACAAGCAAATTCCCTAGGCTGCATCAGCCTTCCGGTCGCTTTTGGTGATGTCAACAATTACCACCAAGAACACATGACCTTTGAAGTTGTGCCTTTCAAGAGCGTGTACCATGTCATCTTTGGCCGTGACATCTTCCACTCCTTCCTCGCAAGGCCATGCTTCGTCTACAACAAGCGCAAGATACCCGGACCGAATGGCATCATCACCGATGACGGAAGCTTCACCAAGGCACGGGAGTGCGAGCTCAGTGAAGTCGCCTTTGCCGAAGAAGTTCTCTATGGTGAGGAGTTCAAGGAGATCCAGAGCCAGGTCGATGCCTCGGAGATGCTGGCTTCAAAGAAGCAGATCACTGCTACCGAACCAGCATTCAAGGCCGCCATCAAGACCAAGAAGGTGGAGGTTGTTGAAGGAGATTCCTCCAAGACCACCGCCATCAAGACCAATTAGGTGGAAAGCGTGCTCGTCGAGTTCCTTCGTAAGAATAGGGACATCTTTGCCTGGCAACCTGCTGACATGAAAGGTGTACCTCGGAAACTTGCCGAGCACAGCTTGAATATTGATCATAATGCTAAACCGGTGAAACAACCTCTACAATGCTTTGGTGATGAAAGATGAAGGGCTATAGGCAAAGAAATAGCTAGGTTACTTAAGGCTGGCTTTATCCGAGAAGTTATTCACACCCAATGGGTGGCAAATCATGTACTTGTCCCCAAAAAGGGAACCAATAAATTAAGAATGTGCGTTGATTACACCGGCTTGAACAAAGCGTGTCCGAAGGATCCGTTTGCTTTGCCTCGTATTTACCAAGTCATTGACTTGATGGTTGGCTCGAAACTTTTGTGTTTTCTCGATCCCTACTCAGGTTACCACCAAATCCAGATGCAAAAGTCGGACCAATTGGCCACTTTGTTCACCACACCTTATGACACGTAGTGCTACGTCACGATGCCCTTTGGGCTGAAAAACGCTGGTGCCACTTACCAGCGGACAATGCAACGCTGCCTACATGACCAAATAGTTTGCAACATACACTCTTACGTCGATGACATCGCGGTAATGTCAAAGAAATCAAACGACCTTATCTCTGACTTCAGGAAACCTTCGATAATCTTCAGAAATATAACATGATGCTTAATCCCAAGAAGTGCGTCTTCGGGGTGCCATCTGGCAAGCTATTGGGCTTCATCATTTTGCACTGTGGAATCAAGGTCAACTCGGAGAAAATCAGGGCCATCCTTGGCATCAAACGCCCAACATGCTTGAAAGACATACAGAGGCTCACAGGCTGCGTAGCAACAGTAAGCCGGTTCATCAGCCGACTTGGAGAGAAGGCTATGCCACTATACAGGTTGCTCAAGAAGGCGGACAAATTCGTATGGACAGACGAAGCTGACGTAGCACTTCTGGAGTTGAAGAGAATACTCTCCTCCACGCCAATACTAGCAGCACCAGTATCAAGGGAGCCTATGTTAGCTTACATGGCGGCAACCAACCGAGTAATCAGCATCGTCATCGTGGTGGAGAGCAAGGAGCCAACGCATGAATACGGAGTTCAGCGACCAGTTTACTACGTAAGCGGGGTCTTGACGGAATCCAAGCAGCGTTATCCGCACTACCAGAAGATAGCTTACGGAGTATTCCTTGCTTCACGGAAGCTAAGGCACTACTTCCAAGAGCACCCTATCATAGTAGTGAGCAAAGCTCCACTGTCCGACATCATCAACAACAGCGACGCTACGGGAAGAGTGGCAAAGTGGGGCATTGAACTTGACGCCTTTGAAATCATCTACAAGAGACGTGATGCTATCAAATCACAAGCATTGGCGGATTATATTGTAGATTGGATAGAACTGCCAGAAGACACTCATGTGCCAGAGCGAGAATATTGGGTCATGCACTTTGACGGATCAAAGTTACTCAATAGCTCGGGGGCTGGTGTATTACTACAATCACCAACAGGGGAGAAGTTGCAAGACGTCCTGCAGATCCACTTCAACACTACCAACAACATGGAGGAGTATGAGGCCCTCATTCACGGACTACGAGTAGCCAAGGATATTGGCATCAAGCGCATAGTTTGCTGTGGAGATTCCGACATGGTTGCCCAACAAGTAGCTGGAACCTGGAACGCGTGTAACCCTATGATGGCAGCATATCGAGACGAAGTAGATGAGATTGCTAAGTGCTTTGACGAGTACGGAGTCAAGTACGTCAAAATGGAGGAGAATGAGGCGGCAAATCTGCTGTCAAAGCTTGGATCAGCTCGCCGACCAATTCCGTCAGGCGTTATCCTGGAGCATTTATGGACCCCATCTGTGAAGGGAGCGGACCCCGACAATCCGGATAGAGTGGAATCATTCGTTAACATAGTAATAGTGACCTCTCCCGCTTGGGTGAAATCGTTCATGGACTATCTACAAGATGGAACTTTGCCTGTCGATGAAGTCGAAAGCCAGAAAATAGTACGAAAAGGAAAAGGCTACGTCATCATTGACGGCCACCTATACAAAAGAAGTATCACATGAGTTTTACTTCGATGTGTCTCCCAGCAGCAAGGTATTGAAATCCTTAGAGAGATACACCTCGGAGATTGTGGGCATCACGCCGCTCCCCGATCGTTGGTGGAGAAGGCCTTCCGACAAGGATTCTACTAGTTAACATCCAAGGCAGATGCTGACAAGTCTTGGGTGTCAGTTCTATGCATGACAACCAAGTGTTCCAGCTGAAGAATTGCGAACCATACCAATAACTTAGTTGTTTGCAGTCTGGGGGCTGGACATGGTGGGACCTTTGTAGACAACACCTTGTGGATGTACACACTTGCTAGTAGCAGTGGATAAGTTCACAAAATGGATTGAAGCTAAACCCATTAGAAAGCTTGATGGGGCAACAACCCTAAAATTTGTGCGGGATCTAGTCGTGAGATTTGGTCTCCCACACAGCTTCATCACCGACAACGCTAAAAATTTGCCTCTCGGAGAAGTTGAGGAGTACTATCATGAAAAAGGCATCCGCCTTGACCTAGCATCTATGGCACATCCACGGTCTAATGGACAAGTTGAACGGGCCAATGGACTAATTCTACGCAGAATTAGGCCACGCTTAGAGGCACCGCTACACAGAGCAGCTAGAGCCTGGGTGGAGGAATTACCATCTGTATTGTGGAGCTTAAGAACAACACCCAACAGATCCACCGGCTTGGCTCCTTTCTTCATGGTTTATGGAGCAGAAGTTGTACTGCCATCCGACATCCTCCACGATGCACCAAGAGTCACCGCCTACGAGGAGGATGGCGCTGAAAAATCCAGAGCTTATCTGTGGACCTACTCGAGGAAGAACACGTGCTAGCATGCCAGAGATCCGCCATCTACCAACGGAAGCTATGTGGCTACCATAGTCGCTGTTTTAAGCATCGCTCGTTTAAAGAAGGGGATCTGGTGCTTATACTCAAGCAGGAGAAATCACACAAACTATCCCCGCCTTGGGAAGGACCGTTCGTCATAAGAAAAGCATTGCTAAATGGTTTCTATTACCTCGTCGATATTCGCGAGTTGAAAGATAAGCCAAAAAATCGCAAGCGCAAGCAACGTGACTCTGATGATGATTACCCGGAGACAGATCTGCCATGGAACAAAGCACAACTATGTCCCTTTTACACTTAGCATATTTTATATTATGTAATAAGTTTCTTATATGATCAATGAAATAAAGCATTTGGTTCACTCATATTCTTTTGGTCTTTTACCTCCTTTAGTTGTTCATTTTGGATCATATAAACCCTTTATGCGTAAGTTTGCATTTGCATTTGTGAAAATTCCGCCTACGGGCGTTAGCTTAAGTTTTCTGGTCTACATGTTTTCTGAAGTTTTTATGTGGATTCCGGAATAGTGACTTCTCGGCACTCAAAGCCGGTGATTTTGCTCTTAGGTTCTTGACATTGCTATTAAGCATCATCATCTAGGAGCCTAGTTCTGTGTTGCGAGTCTTCCGTCTCATGAATGGTCAAGCATGTGAACCAGAATAATGGATAAACCAGCACTTGCTTAAAAAATATATACATACTGGAAACAGATAAGTAGTAGGAAACTTGAGTACAAGTTTTTCCGCCTTACAAACACATAAGTTTTTCCACATACACATTGCAGAGATACATTTAATACAAATATTGTTCCATGGCTCTGCTGCACGGGTCTTCGTGGTGGCATCATCAGCAATAGGAGAGCCAGGCCAAGATAGCTCATCAAACTCGGAAGGAGAGGGGCTAGACTTAGAAGAAGCCATGTCTTCATCAAGCATCTCGGCGTGCACAAAGACGTCTGCCTTAACCATCTTGGCAACTCTGGTGTCAAAGCTGGAGAGGGAATTCCAAATAGCATCGCTATCGATCTCTTTCCCTTCCTTGTCCAACTTGGGCATGTCGTAGGTCACCAGATCAATGTCGACATTGTCATAGTGTTATTTGACCAAGGACAGGGTCATCCTTGCACCAACCCAGATGCAAGGGGCTTTCCAGTACTTGAATTTCTTGGGGGCTTGGTGTAGGATTTCCGAGTACTTGGCCGCTGAGTCTACCGCCTTGATGTTTATTCCTAAAGGTTGGGTTATCTCCTTGACCTGAGCAATGGCAGTGCTGACAAAGTTGCCGGCAAGATGCATTCCTTGGGATCTGGAGCACCTTCACCCAAATTTGTCAAGCCAATGGGAGTTGTGGTTTGCATAAGATACAAGGATCATGAATATAAGCACATTAAACATTTGTCTGAGGTACAGAATTGACCAAGACGGAGGAAATGTACCAAAGATGCTGGATTCAGCTTGCTTGCATGTCTCCGGCAAGATGCCATGCTCATCCTGAAGCTTCTTGTATGCCTCAAGGCTCCGAGAGTTTTGCTCTTGGGCAGCTTGATTTTGCTCCTTGAGGCACTCAATTTCTTCCTTCAGGCATTGCATCTTGGCGTCAGCAGACTCTTGCATAGCCTTCATCGCCTCCTGATGGCCCTTGACAGCATCAACCAAGTCTTTCTTAAAGATTTTATTCTCATTGTCAAGCTCTTGAATATGCTTGGATTGCTCGTCGATGCTCTTGGTTTTGGCAATGGCCTCTGTAAGACGGAAAATGGAAATTATTGTGAGAAGACGACAGAAATGAATCCATGAGGAAAAGTAAGGAGCTGTTAAAAGAAACAGACTCTGGCTATTTTTGATATGTTGCTTCAAGAAGGCTATTTTACCCTGTTCAAGGTCCAGTTCCTTCCGCAAGGCATCAAACCTCTCATTGGCGGCTATCCTCCTTCTATTCTCATTCTGCAAAAAGTAAACATGCTTAGTTTCTCTAGAGCATCTAGTCAGAACTATCTAGTTTCAACTACACTCTCGGGGGCTACAGTATAAGATTTTAATCAACTAGTGTTACCTCTTAGAGTGTCTAGTCGGAATTATCATTCTAAACTAGAAACTCGGGGGCTACACGGACAAGTTCTACACTTATTTCTTTTGGAGCACTCGGGCCAAGCCTAACAAGCTTTCGCCTAAGAGCTCGGGGGCTATAGTGGAATATAGTACAAAGTAAAAGAAAGTGATGTTTAAAGTGCAGTTGTTGGCCAGATTGGCATATGCAGTATGGAAGACGCCGGCATTGTTATACACGGCATCTACCTGTGCAATAAGGTCATCCAGGTACAATGTTAGAGGAGTTGCGGCTAGAGGAGTTGTTGGAGCCAGAGGCATGGATGATGCCCTAGTCGCCTGCTGTGTTATCATAGCAGTTGATGGTTCAGAGGCTCCCGCCTTGTCTGTTGCCACAACTGCCTCTGCCTCCTCTCCTTACATTACATGTTTCCCTTTCTCGGTGGCATCCTTAGCTAGAGCTTCAGCCACTTTGGAGGAAGTACTCTCCTGCGTCGTCTGTCCGCTAGGAGCGACGTCCATCGCGACAGAGTCTGAGATATCAAAGATTGGATTGACACCATGGCAACGATCTCAGGGATGACGGGGGATGAAGGCCCAGCGGGACCAGTAGTGGGCTTGGCCATAGGAGTAGGGGGAGCAGTAGCGGGAGAGGGCTTGGCGGCCACATCTCTGGTCAACATGTCATGGATATTCTTTGACCCTCTAGCATCTCTCGAGGATTGCTTCAGGCTAACACTGGCTTTCCTCCTGAAACATACAAAGTATAAGTACAGGAGTTGAATAAGGTGCGAGCTAAAAATAAAAGCCGGAGAATGAATACACTTACTCCATGACAGGAGCCTTGGTTAGGGGAATGCTGGTGGATTTCTTCTTCTCTGCCTCTAAGGCGATGGTGGATCGTCTAGAGACTCCAGTCTCCAATTTCTTGCTTAGGTGTGTCAAGATCATCTCTCCACAGACATTGTCTCAAGATTCTATCAATAGGATTCATGATTATGTTGCGAGTGAGGGGATGATTGGCCGGTAAAGTAAAAAACCCACACGATTTCTGAGGCATGCCTCTCTGAGGCCCATCCCACCGGCACTCGCCGGCGCCACTCCGGCGCCGTCACACACATACTCATGGACTCTTGTTCACTGGATTCATCTGGTGGTGGCTGGAAAATCACCTATTCTAGGAGCTCCACCGATGGTAAGTTCCTTGTTGTATCTCTTATTCTCTCGGATAAGCACTGGCTGGTCATTCTCAATGCCAATGGTTCACCACTGGAAGGTAGAAGTTTGGAAAATGGGCAGGTTCTCTTGATTGGTTCTGTGGTGAGGTTCCCCTCTCATCTTGCTAGGATCAATGATATTTTGCCACCAACTTCTGATTTTCTTGGGACTTCTCATGTTCATGAGTGCAAGAGTGATGATTTGAAACTTATGTGGCATGTTACTAGATCTACCTTGCCTTCTGATGTTTTGTACAATGCTCCTGGTTTTTTGGTCCTGTATACTCTTGCTAAGCGGGTTGTGTTACTAAATCGTGACAAGGTGGTTATTGATGCTAGATTCCTTCTACAAGATGAGAAAGTTTCCTCTGGTGTTATCTTGGATCTTGACGTCAAAAGAGTGGTGGTGGGTGATCAAATCTTCGATGTGCCCACTTCATTAACCAAACACAACAACATTTCTGTGGATTTCTCTAAAGGGCTGAAGTTTGAGGATAATATGTTCAAAAAATTTGGTCACCACATTAATTTCTCAGGAGGATTTCGCCGAAGACCTTTCTTCCTTGTTGGTTCATTTGGTCGTGCAAATTTTAAGATTGATAGTCATACTATTGGCATTGTTCTTCAAGCTTGCTTTGGGGGTCATGCATCAAAATTCCAAGTCAAAATCCTCCAAGACAGAACCTTTAGATTCTCGGTGGCATCAAGAGCTGTGGGTTTTGAAATATATAATTCTGGTTCTTTCTCTGATGAGTCGTTCATATTGAAGATCAAACTTTGGGGTGATGGAGGCCCAAATTGGAAATTCGAAGAGAAAGAATATTAAATTGGACAAGGATTGGACAATTGTTTCATACAAGAAGAAAAATAAATCCTCTATTTTTTATCGTATTGGTTCATCGACGTCACCAGTCCCATGCAATAACGGTCAAAATAAAGGTGACATTACTCGTGTAGTACTGGGTGCATCATTTGCGGAAATTGTGATTAATGGTAAAGATATTAAAGAGGTGAAATCAACTGCAGTCAACAAATCTTCTACAATTAATTTGCCTGGTCTTTTACCATATTTGAAATTCCCTAGTTTCCCTTCTTGTCCCTGGCCCAACAAATTTTACCTGCATTGGTTCAAGGCCCATGTCATGCTGCAAGTATCGCGGCCCAGGGTGTACGATTGTCTTAAGGATTTTGCTCTTGCCCAAAAAATTAATTCGGCCGAAACCCCTGTTTCCTTAACTCCCTCACCTGGAGAAACCCCAACTTCCTTGCTCTGCTCGTCGCCAGCAACAACCACCGACGCAATGGCCAATATTCCACTTGACCCTCAACCATTTCTTCCCCATGGCTTCGAGATTATGCAGGTGGCTGGCAGGAATCGGGTCAAAAGGGTAGTGGTTCCTCGTCGACCAAGGGCACATGAACAGTATGCCATTGCGCACATCCATCCCCTTCCTCCTGGTCCAGTCCCTTTTGGTAATATCAATGATGTGCTGCAAGATTTCTTTATCAATGATGCACATGTCGAATTTCGTGATATTCAAGATTGTCCATTTGGTTCTGCATATGTTCAATTTGCATATGTCAGTGACCGTGACCGGTTAATTGCTGCGGGTCATATTCCCTTCCAAGATGTTGCTATTTCTTTTGATAGGCATAATGAAGGAATTAACTGGCGTAGGTCTCAGTTTAACAATGAATGTTGGGTTATGCTTCTGGGTCCTCCACTTGATCACTGGCATCATGACGACCTGAATGTTGTATTCTCTGATATTGGTAAAGTTCTACTCTAGGAGAGGGACCCTGAGCACAAGGGCAGGATCATTGCAAAGCTCAGAGTCACTGACCTCTTAGATGTTCCTAAAAGTGTTAGATTCACCATTGGGGACCTGGTGGACACTGAATCATGGACCTTTTCTATGGAAATATTGAACAGCAATCTCCTGGGGGGGCACCTGATGAGGACCCACTACCTGATGATGGTGCTGACCCTCACCCTCTACCTGTGGTGGGACCCATTTTTGGACCCCCTTCTCCACCTCCTCCTCTACAACCTGAAGGGGACATTGGTGGATGGGACCAATGGATTGAACCTGCCCCTCAGAATAATAATGCTGGCTGGGGCAACTGGAATGCTGTCCAAGGACCTGTATTTGCTGAAGGAGTTGACATGCCCATTGACAACCAGAATTTGCCACCTCAGGAGGCTGACAGTGCTGTTACTGGATCTATACCTGTTGCAAATGTTTCATCTGACAGTGACAAGGCATCTGTCCATGGAGCTGAGGATATTGAGGTGGAGCAAAATATTGCTAATGCTAATCAGGATGTGGGCATGGGAGAAGGACTGCTTAACATTCTGCAGAATTACCAAGATGAGGAGGAGGACACCATCCAAGCTGATGAGGGTAACATGCAAGATGACTAGATGATGGAGGACACTAACCTCCTCTCTCCAAATGAGGCACACCTTCAAGTTAGAATGGCCATTATTCCTTTTGTCAATTCATCTGAGATGCTTTCTGCTAGGAATTCTTTCTCAAAGCAAGGTCTTGAACTATGGGACAGATTCTTTGCTCCACACATGAATCCCTCACCTGACAAAGGCAAACTACAATGTGACATTCCTGTAAGTTGGTTTAATTTTATCACTCTAATGCTCATCACTCCTGAGAAATTCAGTTGGACTAGACATTTTCTCACATCTCCCCTTTGGGAGATTATTAAAGAGCCAATTACTGAAGAAACTACTTTCACCTTCATTATACCTGATAAATGTGTTGGATAGATTCCTCCTCAATGCCTAAATTATTCCCCATCAAGCATGATGGTGCCAAATGCTCCTGCAAAGAGGAGGAGGGGTAAAGAACCATTGGTGGAATCTGAGGTGAGAAGGAGCCCCAGAATTGTGGAACTTAATGGGGGTTTTAAAATCCATATGAATTGCTCTGATCATAATTGCCTCTCTTGCAATGCTACTCCACCTTGTCTCAGTAATAAGGTTGTTAAGAATCTTGCTGATTCATTTTGCAAGGTTAAGGAGGGGGAACTTGAGAAAAGGTTGCTGAAGAAGGGAAGGATCAATGAATTGATCATCAAGCCACCTGGAAAGCCTGGACCTAAGAAGAATGGTCTAGAACCATACCTTACAAGCAAGAAGAAGGGAGGTGCTGCTGAATCTTGTGGACAGCAGTCTAAGAAGAAAGCACCTAAATAATGTGGTTAATGTTTACAAAAATCTTTCCTTTTGTGATTGGACCAGTTACCTTTCATGTCTGTTATGAGTTGTTGCAGACCTATTTGCTATTGGACATGTTCATGAATTTAGTATCCTATGATATGTTCAGTCTTATTTGTGTGACTACAAATTTTGTGTCACCCCAATGCTCACCCAATTGGTTTATAAATGAGTAACAACAGAAACTGGAAGATTCTGAACTGGAACCTCAGGGGAATTAACTCTGAGAAAAAATGGTTAGCACTAAAAAGCAAGATCATGGAATCTGAATGTGACATTATTTGTCTCCAAGAAACCAAGAGATAAAACTTTGAGATCAATTATTTAAAAAAATTCTGTCCAAACAAGTTTGACAGCTTTGATTTCTTACCATCAATTGGTGCTTCTGGAGGAATTATTACCATCTGGAACAGTACTTTATTTAATGGTACCAGGGCTTTTCAAAATGATTTCTCAACTTCTGTCACCTTCACTTCTCAATTATCAAATGATTCCTGGACTCTTACTAATATCTATGGTCCATGTCAAAATGATAGAAAGATGGATTTCTTAGACTGGTTTTCAAACATCACTATGCCTGATAGTATGGATTGGCTAGTGTTAGGTGATTTTAACCTTATCAGAAGTCTCACTGATAGAAATAAAAGTGGGGGAGATGTTAATGAAACTATGCTCTTCAATGATGCTATCTACAACCTGGGTCTTATTGAGTTGCCACTAAAGGGTAGAAAATTCACATGGAGTAACATGCAAAAAGATCCACTCCTGGAAAGACTGGACTGTTTTTTTACATCTAGTTCTTGGACAACCAAATACCCATACACTATGGTTACTCCACTATCCAAAACTACTTCTGATCATCTTCCCTGTGTCATATCCATTGGAACTAACATCCCCAAGGCTCAAATCTTTAGATTTGAAAATTACTGGCTTCATCATTCTGATTTTAAGATGATTGTACAAAATGCTTGGAATATACCTGTGAATTATCAGGACATGGCAAAAAGAATTCGTGCCAAGTTGAAAAATGTGAGGAGAGGCATCAAGATTTGGGCAAAACAGTTACCTTGCTTAAAAGACCAGATTGCTAAGGTGAATGACACCATTGATCTCCTGGACCTACCTGAAGAATCTAGAACATTAACCATCAATGTGTGGCACCTCAGAGATATCCTGAAATCCCATATTATCTCTCTTCTTCAGAACCAAAACACCTATTGGAAAAAAAGAGGGAAAATTAAATGGGTAATACTTGGGGATGAAAACACTAAGTTTTTCCATTCCAAAGCTACCATCAGTTATAGACACAACTATATATCAATGATCAAGAATGAATCTGGTCAGGAATTTACAAATCACTATGATAAGGCTGATATCATTTGGAATGACTTCAGGGCAAGAATGGGCACATCAGTCAAAACTGAGATGCACTATAACCGTGCAGACTTCTATGGAAATGGAATGACTAATGAGATGAAGGATTCACTTGAAAAACCTTTTCTTGACAAGGAAATTGAGGAGGTTATCACTGATCTACCAAATGACAAATAAACTGGACCTGATGGTTTTAATAATGAATTTATCAAAAGTTGTTGGTCTATCATTGGATATGATATCAAATTACTGATTCATGATTTCTTCAATGAGAAAATGTCCCTTGAGAGCATCAACTCTTCTTACATTACACTCATACCTAAAATCACTTGTCCATCTACATCGGCTGATTTCAGACCAATCTCCTTATTGAACTGTATTTTCAAAATAATTTCCAAACTTCTTGCAAATAGACTACATTCTATTATTCTGAAATTGGTACATAAAAACCAATATGGATTTCTCAACAACAGATCTATTCAAGATTGCATTGGTTGGGCATTTGAATACTTATTCCAATGCCACAAGTCAAAGGAGGAAATTTTAATTCTCAAACTTGATTTTGAGAAGGCATTTGATACAGTAGACCACTCTGCCATCATAAATATCCTTAAAGCTAGAGGATTTGGGAGAAAATGGATTAGGTGGATTGAAATGATCTTTGAATCTGGAACTTCTGAAATTCTTCTTAATGGTGTGCCTGGTAAAAAAGTTCTACTGCAGGAGAGGTGTTAGACAAGGAGACCCACTTTCACCATTACTTTTTGTCCTAACTGCTGACCTCCTACAATCAGTTCTAAACAAGGCCATGCATATGAATCTTCTAACTCCACCTATTGTGGGACCACCCAACAGTGATTTCCCAGTTATTCAATATGCTGATGACACATTGGTGATACTTAAAGCTGATGCATCTCAATTATTATGCTTGAAAGCACTTCTTCGAACTTTTGCAATTTCCACTGGACTCAAAGTCAACTACCTAAAATCTAGCATGATGCCAATAAACACATGTAATGATAAACTTATGCATTTTGCTATGACAATCAACTGTCAAACTGGATGCCTCCCTTTTACTTACCTTGGGCTTCCATTCAGCATTACAAAGACATCTATGGAGCACTTTCTTCCCATTGTTCAGAGAGTGGAAAGAAGATTATGTGGAATTGCTAATTTCTTAAATTATGGAGGAAAACTGCAGCTGGTCAAATCTGTTCTCTCCTCACTTCCTCTATTTTATATGAGCTGTTTGGAGGTGCCAATAGCCATCAAGGATCAAATTATTAAATATATGAGATATTGTTTGTGGAGAAAGAAGACTAAAGATGTGTAAGCAAAAGGACAAGCTCTTGTATCATGGGACAAAATCTGCCGTCCTAAAAATCAAGGGGGTTTAGGGGTACTAAACCTACAGATTCAAAATAATGCCCTCCTTCTGAAAAATTTGGACAAATTCTACAACCACCAGGACATACCTTGGGTTCATCTCATATGGGAGACTTATTAAAAAAATGGAAAATTACCTAGAAGAAGCATGGAGGGATCTTTCTGGTGGAAGTCACATATCAAATTAATTGATAACTTTAAAGGTATGGCTAAATGCAATCTGAAATCAGGCAGATCTGCTTATTTCTGGACTGACCTTTGGCAAGATGAGTGCTTGATGAATAAATTCCCTCACTTTCTGTCCTATGCTAAGTCCACAAACATCAGTGTTCATGATTTCCTTCATGCTGAATTTCTTGAAGATAACTTCCACCTACCTCTCTCTCATCAAGGTTTCTCTGAGTTTTTAGTCATGGAAGAAAGATGCCAGGAATTCAGGCATGACACTCAGGAGGACACCCATGATAATTGGAACTATATTTGGGGATCAGATAAATTTGAAGTTAAAAAGGCCTACTCATCCATGATTGGATACTCACCATCACCACCTCACTTTTCCTGGGTTTGGGCAACCTCCTGTCAAAATAAACACAAGTTCTTTTTCTGGCTTTTGCTACCAGACAGATTGAATACAAGAAACCTACTGATGAGAAAGAATTTCAACCTTCCTGATTACAATTGTGTTACATCCAACTGCATCACAGAAGAATCAGCAAATCATCTTTTCTGGGATTGTCCATTTGCAAAAAAATGTTGGGACCATATTTCCAGAAACAGAACTGCAAATCTAACAGGATTAGAAGCTATTTCAAACATCAAAGAAAAGTTACATCTACCATTTGCAATGGAGATCATTATCATGACTTCTTGGGGTATCTGGATATGCAGAAATGAGAAGATTTTTAATGACAAAATACCCACTTTTGATAGATGGAAAGCAATTTTCTACCAGGAAATGAGATGGATACAATTCAGAATCAAAGGAAAATACAAGGAGAAATTCAAAGCCTGGCTCAATCAGCAATTAGATCAGGGATAGAATAGATTGTCTAAGAATTAGATGTAACTATTTATGATCTACCTTAGATCATTTTCTCATTGTAACATACTCATATATAATAAAAAAATTGCAGTGGGGATTTTTTTCCCTACTGTTTCACCTCAAAAAAAAGTCTCCAATTTCTTCTTCTTCTTATCCTCGAAAGCAACGTCAGAGGTTGGGCTCTTCCGCTTTCGTCCTGCTGGAGCTGGCTGATCCTTGTGTTGGGTTTGCAGCATAGAAAACAAAAAAAATCCTACGATGGGAACTATTATACGCCAAGATCTATCAACTAGATACAAGCAACAGGTGAATATACATCCATAGAGAATATACCCTCGTAGACTAACAAAGCTTTGTTAACAAGATGGAACTTGTGGATGATGTAGTCGAACGCTTGCTAATCTCAAGATCGTGTGGAAGTCCTAGTGCCGCAAATCAGCAGGGCATCCGTCCCTGCACACACGTTCAGGCCACCGAACAACCTCCACCTCCTCACTTCTAGCGATGCATCAGAAATAGCAACTCCTTCCAGACGAAATGCCACCAGGAACATGTATCTCGCTAATCCGAGACCATGGGGAAATAATTCTAGAGGGGAGAGAGATCCTTCATGAGGAGGTGTACTTTGAAACCACCTCTTCCTTCATTCATGTGGTGAAGCTCCACTCACATAAATCTAGCCTCCACTCAAATTCCCACTCACATGCATTAAATTTCCACCAAATTTAATGCAACTATCATTTAATAAAACTCTTTTATTTATTTTATTAAGATTTTTTTAATTATTTTAATTAACAAACATTCACATAAAACCCCCTGCAACATTTCAATATCACATGCAGAACCAATTTTAGCAATTTCACCCGAACAATTCCGGTGTCCATTGAAATAATTCCAGCGCTTTGCAATTCTTTCATCTAGAACATATTTGCTACAAATGGTGTTTGGCAACCCTTAAGTGTGTCACCCTACGGTTTGTGAATAATGACATGATCGAGACCCCTCTTGGATCAATAATCAAAAGCAGGACCTTGAGATCCATACTGACTCCCACACATTCAACGATGACTTCTATGATCGTGAGAACCTTTAGTGATAGTAACTAAATCCCTTTGTCTAGCCATATATTACATGTCCGAGATTCGATCATTAGTATATCAATACTTAGTTTGATCTTGTTACCGACATGCACTCATTTCTTATTCCCGTGATATAACATTCTAGTGATCACATCACTTGCTTGTAAGCTATCTTAATGTGATATCACCGAGAGGGCCCAGAGTATATCTATCCGTCATCGGGATTGAAAAATTCCACTCTTGATCCATGAGCCTCATCATAACACCTTTGGAATACTCGAACCCATCTTTATAGTCACCCTATTACGGTGTGACGTTTGATGTTATCAAAGTATCCTTCTGGTGTTAGCAATTAACATGGTCTCATGGTCTAAGGATAAAGATTACTTCGTATGATGTTATAGCAATATAAACACAATTACTTTGATCGTAATGCTATACTTCAGATCAATGTTCAACACATCATTCACCAATGCTCTGACCTTGTTATTAACAACATCCAATGTCCATGATCAGGAAACCTTGATCATCTTGTTAATCAACGAGCTAGTTTATAGAGAGGCATAACTAGGAACTTTCTATTTGTTTATTAAACACACATGTATTAAGGTTTCCGTATTAATACAATTATAGCATGCAAAATAAACATCTATCATATACTTGGAATACATATAATAACAACTTTATTATTGCCTCTCAGGGCATATTCCCTTCAGTCTCCCACTTGCACTAGAGACAATAATCTAGTTTACATAGTGATAAATCTAACACCCATGGAGTTCTGGTGTTGATCATGTTTTTCCCTAGGGAGAACCTTAGTCAATGGATCTGCTACATTTAGGTCCGTGTGTACTTTACAAATCTTTATATTGCCATCCTTAACATGCTCGCGGATGGAGTGAAACCGGCGCTTAATATGCTTGGAGTTCTTGTGAGACCTTGGTTCCTTGGAGTTGGCTATGGCTCCATTTTTGTCACAATAGATCACCATTGGGTCCAACGCACTAGGAACCACACTTAGTTCCGTTATGAACTCCTTCATCCAAACTGCTTCATATGCCGCTTCTGAAGCAACAATTCCGCCTCCATCGTTGATACAGCCTCCATAGGTTGTTTGGAACTCCTCCAACTAGCTGTTGCTCCGTTCAAGAGAAATATGTATCCGGATTGAGACTTAGAGTCATCCAGATCGGTGTCAAAGCTAGCATCAACATAACACTTAGCGACCAGCTCTTCTTCACCCCTGTATATAAGAAACATATCCTTAGTTCTTCTTAAGTACTTAAGAATATTCTTGACCGCTATCCAGTGTTTCGAACCTAGATCAGATTGGTACCTACTAGTCAAACTAATAGCATGTGCCACATCTGGTCTTGTACATAGAATGGCATACATTATAGAGCCTATGGCTGAAGCAAAGGGGATCTTATCCATTATCTCTCTTTCTTCCGCCGTAGCTAGACTTTGAGTCTTACTCAATGTCTTGCCTTGCAACATAGGTAAGAACCCCTTCTTACTTCCGTCCATATTGAACTTATTTAATATCTTATCAAGGTATGTACTTTGCGATAGCCCAATTAGGCACCTTGATCTATCTCTATAGATCTTAATGCCTAGTATATATGATGCTTCACCAAGGTCCTTCATCGAAAATTTACTGTTTAGTAAACTTTTAACACTATTTAAAAGATCTACATCATTTCCAATCAATAATATGTCACCCACATATAATATCACAAATGCCACATTGCTCCCACTCACTTTCTTGTAAATATAAGCCTCTCCGTAAGTTTGGACAAATCCAAACTCTTTGATCACCTCATCAAAGCGGAGATTCCAACTCCAGGATGCTTGCTTCAGTCCATAGATGGATCACTGAAGCTTGCATTCCTTATCAGCATCCTTAGGATCAACAAAACCTTTAGGTTGTATCATATACAACTCTTCTTCAATATTACCATTGACGAACACAGTTTTGACATCCATCTGCCATATTTCATAATCAAAATGTGCAGTAATTGCTAACATAATCCTAACTGACTTTAGCATCGCTACGGGAAAGAATGTCTCATCGTAGTCAACTCCTTGAATTTCTCGAAACCCCTTTGCGACAAGTTGAGCTTTATAGATGGTCACATTACCATCAGCATTAGTTTTTCTTTTGAAAATCCACTTATTCTCAACGGCCTTTCGGTCATGAGGTAAGTCTACCAAAGTCCAAACTTGGTTTTCGTACATGGATTCCATCTCGGATTTCATGGCTTCTAGCCATTTGTTGGAATCCGGGCTCATCATCGCTTCTTTATACGTCGTAGGGTCATCTATTTCATCAACCATTAAATTCGTAACATGATTTTCATACAGTTCAGGAGCTGCACGTGTCCTTCTTGACCCGCGAGGTTCGGTAGTGCCCTCTTTCAGAGTTTCATGATCATTATCATTATTTCCCTCTTCATTTGGTGAAGTCTACACTAGAACAATTTCCGGCACTGTGCCACTCACCGTTTCATGAAGAGAAGGTTCAATAACCTCTTCGAGTTCTACCTTCCGACTACACACGCCTTTCACGAGAAACTCTTTCTCTAGAAAGGATCCATTCTTGGAAACGAAAACCTTTCCCTCAGATCTGTGATAGAAGGAATACCCAGAAGTTTCCTTAGGTATCCTATGAAGACGCATTTTTCCGCTTTGCGTTCGAGTTTATCAGGTTGAAGTTTCTTCACATAAACATCGCAACCCCAAACTTTAAGAAATGATAGCTTAGGTTTGTTTCCAAACCACAATTCATACGGTGTCTTTTCAACGGATTTAGATGGTGCCCTATTCAAAGTGAATGCAACAGTTTCCAGTGCATAACCGAAAAAAGATAGTGGTAAGCCAGTTAGAGACATCATAGATCGAACCATATCCAATAAAGTACGATTACAATGTTCCAATAAACCATTATGTTGTTGTGTTCCGGCAGGTGTGAGTTGTGAAAATATTCCACAATCTCTCATGTGTGTGCTAAACTTGTAACTAAGATACTGTAGCATCCCATTTGTCTAACATCTGTAATGCTACATGGTCTAATAATAAAATGTTACCTTCCTACATATAATCGTTGCATCATCATTATATCATGCTCATGTCATCATGCCACGTTGCATTTGAGCATCATATAAAACCCTTTTTCTTTGGTTCTTAGCCCATTTGCATTTATATCAATTGTATTTGTTTCTTGATGAATGGTAGTTGTTTCTTGATATATTGTTAAATGCCTAAATTGAGTTGAGGGCATATATTTAATTCCTTCCAACCTACTATTTTGCATGCCAATTTCTGTTGGGTATCATTTTTTTCCACTATCTAAATATGTATGGGGGCATTGCCATCATCCCTTGGTATTTAAATCTAGCCCACATCAATATTGGTATGGACCCTTCTTCTATTCATCTACACATGGGATCATACCCAAATCCTTCCTTTTTGCCATGTGAACATGGTCACACTTAAGATCTTGTTTTGTTTTGCCATCTTTTAAATTTGAACGTTATCTAGACACCCATACATGAGATATATTTTGTTTTCACAAAATATTTCACATGCATACAACATTCTAGTCACATGCAATAATAACCCTCATGTGATAATGCCTTTGTTTTGTTTTGGATTTGTTTTGGTTTTATTTTCTTTTTTGTTCAACCCCTCAAGTTTTTGTCCCTAGCTAGTGCCTAAGCTAGCTATCTACACCCTCATCTGGTGTGTTGTTGCATGCACCTGGTTTCACACACAAGTGCACCGAGGCAGCCTGGGGGGGAATGTTTTTCCCTGAACCAAGCAACGACAGCAGCCTCACCTGGAGGTCCTCCCAGCCTGAACCATCGCGAGCTGCGCGCCTCCTCTCTTTTTCTTCCCAGCTGCTCGCTCTGTCCCAACCGAACCAGCTGGAGGTGGTCTGGCCCGAGTCCTGTTTTTCTTCCTGGAAGCAAGCACGTGAGCGAGCAGCCACACCGAGCGCATGCCTCCTCTTTTCCCTCACCTCTGCATAAAGCAGCAGCAGAAGGGCAATCTTAGCCTCATCTTCAAGTACCCCCTCCCCGCTCCATCTGGATCGAGATCCATCTCTCCTCCATCTACTACCTCTAGAAACCCTGGCAGTGGCCACTGAACCCAGCCGCCGTCTACCCTGACCCCGTCGTCGTCCTACTGCCGTCGCCACCGAGCCATCTTGTCCGGGAGGCGCGTCTGAAGCTGCTGAATCTTCTCATCCTCCTGGACGCTGAGGAGAAGCCCCAGGGGCTCTACGCCGTCGCTAGGCACCGCACACGTAGATCACCGCGCTGGCCACTGCTTCCTCTCCGCTCCCCACTCCGGCCTGCTCGGCTTGCTGACGAGCGCTAGGTGAGCGAGTACCCAGCCTTCCGCACATTCATCCTGCCCCGCCATACCTTCCTGCATCGCCGGCAACCTCGCCGTCGTGCGCGCTCACCGCCTTACGGGCACTAACCTACCGTGAGATGACCTCAAGTTTAGCCTATCCGAGTCGACGCTATGCTTCTCCTCTGGCCAGTTACCCTACACCGTTGGATAGCCCTTTATCCCCTCTTCAAAACGACTACCTGCACGCCCAGATCCGTCCATAGATGAGCTCGGAATCATCCGCGGAAACTAGTAGAAACGATGCATCTCGCTGGCGCTTTTCGGACAGTGTTCGTCAGTTTTGCGGTATAGGAACCCACCTGTTCATCGTCAATTTCCGAACTCCACAGTGCTCCATCATAGAAACTCCATACATGGAAGTTGTAGTCCTCTCTTTAGTCGCCAACTTTGCTTTTTGTGCCATCTCCAAATTCCCATTGGTTCCGTCACAATCTTCATCCAAAGTTCGTTCCAGCTAAACGATTTTTCCGCTGATCAATAAGATCTGTTTCAGACTTTACACAACCCCCCCCTCCCCGGAGTTGTGTCAAGCACGCGCAGGTCCCTTCCCCGGCCAGCTGTCACACCCCCGTTGGCCACGCGCTAGGTGGCCTTGCAACCTCTGTCCCACCCGTCATTCCCTGTGGCTAAGCACAGCCGCGGTGAGAAAAAATCTTCCCCGCGTCTGTTGTGCCAGCTAGCGCTGACTCAGCGCATGGCCCACACGTCGGTGTCTACGGCTAGCTATGCCTCAGTACAAAAAGTCCCAGCACCTTTTCTGTTAATAAAATAAATTCAGGAAATTGCTTTTATGTTTTGATATCCAGAAATTAATAACTTTATTTTTGTAATTCCAAATAATACAAATAATATATGTTTTTGAATTAGAAAAATGTGAGGATTTCAAATATGCCATCCAAAATAATGTTTGACTAATTTAAATTTTCGAAATTATTAAATCTGCAATATATGCCTTTTTCCCTCAATTAATTAATAACTTTAATTCTATAACTCCAAATTTGACAAATAATATGTCTAAATCGATCAGCGCGACAAGCCCGTTCTAACTACGCATTACATGACATGAATGGAAGCATGCATCATGTAAATATTAATTATACAGCAATGTTATGGGAGCAAAACATGACTAAAAACCTACTAAAATGCTTTATTCTTGTACCCCACACCTCACCCATGCTATGCTATGCTATGCCATGTAAATTGTGCATCATTCATCATGGCATGCTTGGTTGCTTGTCGCATTTTATTATATGCTTGCGCACTTTATTTATATTGGCCCTTGTTTGTTTGGTTCTTTTGGAATAGACGCCGAGTAGGGGAATTATCAGGAATCCCTGGAGTACTACCCAGATCCATCTCTCGCTTCAACTGAGCTACTAGGCAACCACTACCACATGTTTGCATACATATAGTACATATTGCTTCTATCTTATTCTTGCATCATGGAGTCACGAATGCATTAAATTGAATCCCAAGTACTGCATAGCCTTTACTTTTAAACCCCACCGAGCTTGTTCCTCCATCCCATGAGCCACTACTACAGGAATTGTTTGAGCCAAGCGAGTCATAGAACAGCATGTGTAGGGTATGTGAGTGTCTGATGGTTAATGAGGCACCGGTGAGCAATATCTGTTATTTGGTTTTTTATGCTCACTTGTGTCTCGTAGGACCCCGAGTACTTGATACCTGTTCCTTGACTATCACACTATTCGCATCTGGGACCATGAATCCCCTTAGTCAGAGCTTGATTCATTTCTTATTTCTTGGTGCCACAAAGTAGTTTGGGGCTTTATTACTATCTTGTACTTATGCCATACTTTACCGCTTTATTTATGATTGTGCGCGAAGCACCTGTACTGTTTAGGAATTGCGGAGTGTTTTCGTGGTATCGACAAGCCCAGTCACACTTTCGGGTTCCCAGTCGTTTACGGCCATTGGCACAAACCTTGGGTCCGTCTCGGAGCCGGCCAACTTCATTGCGGGTAGCTTAATGGGGTGGCCCCCTGAAATATTTTATGAATCCTGTGATTGCTTTGTCGTGAAAGCCTCGTTGGGTTTTGATTTCATTTTTTCGAGATTGATCGTGTGTGTGTTGCTATTTGTGCACCCCTGCAGGGTAAATCTTTCTGAAAGTCGTGTCCGCGGTTATGGACGACTTGGCGCAAAGTTTCTCGATCATAGACAAGCATAACTAAAGTACCGTCTTAAATTTGACTAAATATCTGACTAGTAATTAGTGCAATACCCAAGGAATGATTAATAAAACTGCCAACGGATGGGTTGTTCGTCTGCTTTCTTATTGGTAAGCGAGAAGGGGATGGATCTGTTACTTTATACGTTTATAACTGTTGTTTCTAATTAACGGACATCCACCTATCATTGGTTAGGCGGATGGTTAGCGAGTATCTATAGACTTGTTAGTTATTATCTTTTGCTGCAATTGCATCACCCCAGGTATATGTCCCCTTTAGAGGCATAAAGACTTGCTGAGTACCCCTAGGGTCTCACACGATAAATTGTTTGATTCAGCTGAACAGGTGTATTCACAAGATGGATACTGGGTGGAGGAAATAGATGATGTTAGCAACAATCACTCGGAGTAGAGATTTCGGGGATGGGGATCCGTGAGATTTGTGGGCGGAATTTGCTTATTTATGTGGCATCTTATGCCGATTTGCTTCTTATCCGTACTCGGATCTTGTTTCCTGCTTCCGCTTGCTACTCTGTTGATTGATGTATGAGGAGCTATCCTACACTATTATCTCTATCTAGGATATTTGGATTTTGCCGTATGGCGTTGCAATATTTCTATTTCTTTTAGATGGTATGGCTCTGAGAACTGTTGTAAGGTAGCTTGCATACATACTCACTTGTGTATGTATTTGATCTCTTCGCCTGTTGCCTACGTCGCTCGCTCTTGTCCCGATGTTCTTGGAAGTGGTTAGGGCGGTCGACGGGCCTACACGTGGGTGGCCCTGGGCCCCCGTTGTTAAATCCCTTAATCACTTTTGGTTCATCCAGGCTTGAACTTAGAGGTAGGGTCCGAGGTTGTTACAATTGGTATCAGAGCCATTCCACCCTTCAGGGTCTCAGCCAAAATGGTCGTTGTCAGTCTAGCAAATATTTTGGTAGCTATTTATACTAGGAAAAAAAACAAAACGCGAGAGTAGGACTGCTTCCATTTTTCTTCTTACCCACCCACCCACCCTTTTCTGGTAAGGAAGTGTAACATTTTCAATCCTCTTCTAAAAATTCAAACTAGGATTCATGTGTTCTGGGTTCCGTAGTACCATAGGTTGTGTGAGTGCGTGTCTGTGTGTGTGGGTAATTCTTTGTCTATCTGTTGCATCCAACTTGTTGTCGCTATCTGCCTTTTGGGTATCAATTGTTGGTACATTCCATACCGACAGGCTTTTCTAAACCGATGCGATCTATCTAATTCGTTGTAAACTGACGCGATCTGTCTTACTCTTTGTTATCCGACGCTATCTTGTTAGGGGTGTTTGTTTTCCGTAGTTGCTAATCTTTAGGTTCATCTTAAGAAGGAAGAGAGTTGGGATATGTGTTTTACTTATTCATGTGCAGAGTAATGCTTTGAGTGCAGGATGGAGTCGCGACCATACCACTACTTTTATCATTCGCTCTTGTATATTGAATTGGTAGAGTTACTAATCTTGATTCGTTAAGTGCTTTTGTGCATATAGTGGTATTTTAATGGCGAAAATTGCGGAAATTGTTTCTTTGATAGCTTTGTGTACCACACTCCTTGTTCAGTCGTGTGTGATATGCTTACTATCTTCTAGGTGCTTTGGACTTTGTTGATATTTTAATATCACCTCAGAAAATCATATCCTTTAATCTTGGTTAATTTCATTTTGGTATTATTTTGGATTATTATTATTCTCCATTATGGTACTGACTTGAGTTTTATATCAATCACAGGATGGCACCACCTCGCCGCACTGAGGATGACATACCACCTGAACTAGGAGCTGCGTTGGCAAGTATTGCTAATGCCTTAGGCACAATGCAACAGAACTAGCAACACTTTGAAGAAATTGTCAGGAGGAATGAGTTTGCCCTGCTACCTCCACCTCCCAAGCGAGGAGACATCAAGGGTTTTCTGAAGTTTAACCCGCGCCACTTTGAGGTGTCTGATCAGCCACTGGATGCTGATGATTGGCTTCGTGAGATGTCAAGGTTGATGATGACTGTTGATGTTCCTGGACAAGAATGGGTAAAATGCGCCACTCACCTTCTGAAAGGAGATGCAACTCTATGGTGGGAGAATTACCTGAAGGCAAACCACTCTGGTTTTCAGCCTACTTGGGAGCAGTTCGCTGGGGCTTTCAAAGAGCAATACCTTTCAGAAATTTTCATGGAGAGAATGAAGGAGGTGTTTCTCAACCTCAAGCAGGGCAATGACAATGTCGACACCTATATCAGAAACTTCATGAATCTTTCTCGGTATGGTGGTGATGAGATATTTGATGACAAGAAGAAACAAAAGAGGTTTAGGCAAGGTATCAATGCATCTATCAAATATGCAATCACTCATGCAAGGCCGAGGTCTTATCTGGAACTCCAACATACAGCTCTACAGGAAGAAGCCAGTAGGGAAGTGTTCGAGGAGTCCAAGAAACACAGTCATGACGCAACAAGCTCTTCAGCTATGATAGCTCCTTCTAAGCGCCGCGTGTGGGTTCCTAATACCGCACCGCTGCTCCCGGCTCCACCAAGACCTCCAAGCTACGCGGCAAGGCCACCAAACTCCTTCAACGCTGCTCCTAGGGGCTACAACCACAACTACCCTAGAGTGCCTGGCGGAGTCCCTGGCTACGCTGCTACATGTCCACCTGGTGCTTGTTACACTTGTGGGAACACTGGGCATCAACACTGGAGTTGTCCCATGAATAACAAGGCTCTTCCTCCGCCACCTCCAAGACCTGCAGCAAGTCCTTCTATGGTTCGTGCACCTCCACCACGGGCTCTCAACATCAACACCAAGCCCGGATCCACTGTTGCTCGTGCGAACTGTGTCAACATGGTTCAAGCTGAACATGCACCTGGAGTTGTGATGGGTACGCTTCCCGTCAACTCAATCCCTACACGAGTTTTCTTTGATTCTGGTGCATCGCATTCTTTTGTCTCTACAAGTTTTGCTGATGAGAATGGGCTACCTATGGATCCTCTCCCTAAACTTTTAATGGTTCTCTCGCCTGGAGCAATTATGGCATCTTCCAAGATCAGTCATGGCAATCAAATTCTAATTGGTTGTTCTTCATTTCTGGCTTCCTTAATCATTCTCAGCAATTCCGACATCGATGTTATCTTGGGCATGGATTGGTTAACAGCAAATGCAGCTGTGATTGATTGTGCTGAACGCTCGGTCTCTCTGAAAATTCCCGAAGGCCATATAGTCTATTCTCCAAGTCTGACTCCTGTAATTCATCTCTTTCCTTTTTCTGCTCTGAATGATGATGCTATGGATGCTATTCAGAGTGTTCTGGTGGTCCGTGAGTTCCCAGATGTTTTTCATGAAGAGTTACCAAGTATGCCTCCTGACCGAGAGGTCGAGTCTGTGATTGAGCTTGAACCTGGAACCGCTCCTATCTCCAAGCGGCCTTATAAAATGGGTCCTGCTGAGTTGGCTGAACTCAAACGTCAGCTTGATGAACAAGAGAAGTTGGGTTTCATTCAGCACGACACTTCTTCTTGGGGTAGCCCAACCATCTTTGTGAAGAAGCGAGACCGCACTGATCGACTTTGTGTTGATTACCGAGCTCTCAATGCAAAAGGCATCCAGAATAAATATCCCCTTCCACGGATCAATGATCTCTTCGATCAGCTTGCAGGAGCAATGGTATTCTCCAAGCTTGACTTGAGAAGTGGTTATCATCAAATCAAGATTCACAAGGAAGATGTTCCTAAAACAGCATTCACCACTCGCTATGACCTGTACGAGTACACGGTCATGTCCTTCGGTCTCACCAATGCACCTGCCACCTTCTCGAGGCTTATGAACTCGGTTTTCATGGAGTATCTTCATAAGTTCGTCATGGTCTATCTGGATGACATTCTAGTCTATTCTAAGTCAAAGGAAGAACATGAAGAACACCTTCGGTGTGTCCTGAACAAGCTTCGTGAGAATCGCCTGTATGCAAAGTTCTCCAAGTGTGAATTTTGGCTTCCTGAAGTCACCTATCTTGGTCACGTCATCTCTGCTAAGGGCATTGCCGTCAACCTAGAAACTGTTCGGATAATTGTTGAGTGGATTCCACCCAAAAATGTCAAAGAAGTCCGGAGTTTCCTTGGTTTGGCTAGTTATTGCCGTCGCTTCGTTCAGAACTTCTCGAAGATTGCGAAGCCTCTTACCGATCTCCTCAAGAAAGGCAAGAAATACCTTTGGTCTCCTGTATGTCAAGCTAGCTTTCAAACACTCAAAGAGAAGCTCACTTCCACACCAGTCTTGATTCCTCCAGATACATCAAAGCCTTTCCAGATATTTTGTGATGCCTCATTGCAAGGATTGGGTGCGGTCCTCATGCAAGAAAAACAAGTGGTTTCTTATGCTTCCCGTCAGTTGAAAACTCATGAGCTCAACTATCCAACACATGATCTTGAACTTGTAGCGGTTGTCTTCGCTCTAAAAGTATGGAGGCACTACTTGCTTGGAAATCGTTGTGAGATATTTTCTGACCACAAAAGCCTGAAGTACATCTTCACACAACCTGATCTCAACCTTAGCCAAAGGAGATGGATTGAAACCATCAATGACTTTGATCTCACCATCAACTACACTCCTGGCAAAGCTAATGTCATGGACGATGCTCTCAGCCGAAAAGCTTATGTCAATAACCTCATGGTGGAAGAACAACAACCTCTCTTGTGCGAGGAATTCCGTCAACTCAACCTTGAGATTGTGCATCAAGGGTATCTTCTGAATCTTCTGGCAACCCCTCTCTTGGAAGAAAAGATTCGTGCTAGTCAGCGAGGTGATGCTTACACCAAAAACATCATCTCCAATATTCTACTGCCGAGGTATGAGTCCTTCCACGTCGATGATCAAGGAGCTCTATTCTTTGAACACTGGATGTTCATTCCGAACGACCCGGGTTTGAGAGAGCAAGTTCTTAAGGAGGCGCATGATTCTGTTCTTTCTATCCATCCTGGCAGCACAAAGATGTACATGGACTTGAAAACACAGTATTGGTGGCCTGGGTTGAAACAATGTTGCGCCAAGTATGTCTCCGAGTGCGATGTCTGCCGCAGAGTTAAAGCTGTCCATCAAAAACCTTCTAGCCTTATTCAACCATTGAAGCCTCCGGAATGCAAATGGGAGAAAGTAGAGATGGACTTCATAACTGGGTTTCCAAGGTCGCAGAAAGGCAACAATGCAATCTTTGTTGTCATCGACAGGCTTTCTAAAGTGGCTCACTTCTTCCCCGTCAAGGAAACAATTTTGGCAATTCAGTTGGCTGAGCTCTATATCAACAAAATTGTCTCTCTATATGGGGTTCCTCTTGAGATCAGCTCATACCGTGGAAGCATCTTCACTTCCAAGTTCTGGGGAAGTTTCCAAAATGCTTTGGGAACAAAGTTGAACTTCAGCACAGCTTACCACCCTCAGTCACAAGGGCAAGTTGAAAGGATCAATCAGATTCTGGAAGATATGCTCCGTGCTTGCGTCATCTCTTTTGGCATGAAGTGGGAAGAATGCCTTCCTTATGTTGAGTTCTCTTACAACAATAGCTTCCAGAAGAGTGTAAAGATGGCACCATTTGAGGTTCTCTATGGCTGCAAATGTAGAACTCCAATTGGTTGGTCGGGCGCAGGTGAAAGAACATTGTTTGGCCCTGACATTGTAACTCAAGCAGAGGAGAAGGTTCACATCATTCTCGAAAACCTGAAGGTTTCTCAAAGTCGCCAGAAGAGCAACTATGACAGAAAGCACGTGGACATGGAGTATGTCCCTGGTGATCTCGTTTACCTTCGTGTCACTCCTATAAGAGGCACGCACCGGTTTGGTATCAAATGGATGCTGGCTCCTAGATACATCGATCCTTTCAAAGTTCATGGAAGAAGAGGAGAAGTCGCTTATGCTCTGGAGCTCCCTGAAAAACTCAAGGTTCATGATGTTTTCCATATCTCTCAACTCAAGAAGTGCTTCAAGGATCCCGGCAGGACCGTGGACCATGAGCTCATCAATCTCCAAGAAGATCTGTCTTATCAAGAACACCCCACAAAAATCCTAGAGGTCGCAGAAATAAAGACTCGCAACCAGTCTATCAAGTTCTGCAAGGTGTAGTGGTCGCACCATTCCGTTGATGAAGCCACTTGGGAACGCGAGGATGAGCTCCGTGCCAAGTATCGTACCCTCTTCATGTGTTCTTCTTCTTCCTATAATCTCGGGGCGAGATTCCTGTTTAGTGGGGGAGAGTTGTAGCATCCCATCTGTCTAACATCTGTAATGCTACATGGTCTAATAATAAAATGCTACCTTCCTACATATAATTGTTGCATCATCATTATATCATGCTCATGTCATCATGCCACATTGCATTTGAGGATCATATAAAACCATTTTTCTTTGGTTCTTAGCCCATATGCATTTATATCAATTGTATTTGTTTCTTGATGAATGGTAGTTGTTTCTTGATATATTGCTAAATGCCTAAATTGAGTTGAGGGCATATCTCTTTAATTCCTTCCAACCTACTATTTTGCATGCCAATTTCCATTGGGTATCATTTTTTTTCCACCATCTAAATATGTATGGGGGCATTGCCATCATCCCTTGGTATTTAAATCTAGCCCACATCAATATTGGTATGGACCCTTCTTCTATTCATCTACACATGGGATCATACCCAAATCCTTCCTTTTTGCCATGTGAACATGGTCACACTTAAGATCTTGTTTTGTTTTGCCATCTTTTAAATTTGAACGTTATCTAGACACCCATACATGAGATATATTTTGTTTTCACAAAATATTTCACATGCATGCAACATTCTAGTCGCATGCAATAATAACCCTCATGTGATAATGCCTTTGTTTTGTTTTGGATTTGTTTTGGTCTTATTTTCGTTTTTGTTCAACCCCTCAAGTTTTTGTCCCTAGTTAGTGCCTAAGCTAGCTATCTACACCCTCATCTGGTGTGTTGTTGCATGCACCTGGTTGCACACACAAGTGCACCGAGGCAGCCTAGGGGGAGGAATGTTTTTCCCTGAACCGAGCAACGACAGCAGCCTCACCTGGAGGTCCTCCCAGCCTGACCCATCGCCAGCTGCGCGCCTCCTCTCTTTTTCTTCCCAGCTGCTCGCTCTGTCCCAACCAAACCAGCTGGAGGTGGTCTGGCCCGGGTCCTGTTTTTCTTCCTAGAAGCAAGAACGTGAGCGAGCAGCCATGCCCAGCGCATGCCTCATCTCTTCCCTCACCTCTGCATAAAGCAGCAGCAGAAGGGCAAGCTTAGCCTCATCTTCAACTACCCCCTCCCTGCTCCATCTGGATCGAGATCCATCTCTCCTCCATCTACTACCTCTAGAAACCCTGGCAGTGGCCACTGAACCCAGCCACCGTCTACCCTGACCCCGTCGTCGTCCTGCTGCCGTCGCCACCGAGCCATCTTGTCCGAGAGGCGCGTCTGAAGCTGCTGAATTGTCTCATCCTCCTGGATGCTGAGGAGAAGCCCCAGGGGCTCTACGCCGTCACTGGGCACCACACACGCAGAGCACCGCGCCGGCCACTGCTTCCTCTCCGCTCCCCGCTCCGGCCTACTCGGCTTGCTGACGAGCGCCAGGTGAGCGAGTACCCGGCCTTCTGCACCTTCATCCTGCCCCGCCATACCTTCCTGCATCACCGGCGACCTCGCCGTCATGTGCGCTCACCGCCGCACGGGCACTAACCTACCGTGAGATGACCTCAAATTTAGCACGTCCGAGTCGACACTATGCTTCGCCTCCTGCCAGTTACCCTACACCGTTGGATAGCCCTTTATCCCCTCTTCAAAACGACTACCTACACGCCCAAATCCAACCATAGATGAGCTCGGAATCATCCGCGGAAACTAGTAGAAACGATGCATATCGCTGGCGCTTTTCGGACAGTGTTTGTCAGTTTTGCGGTATAGGAACCCACCTGTTCATCGTCAATTTACGGGCTCCACAGTGCTCCACCGAAGAAACTCCATACATGGAAGTTGTAGTCCTCTCTTTAGTCGCCAACTTTGCTTTTTGTGCCATCTCCAAATTCCCATCGGTTCCGTCACAATCTTCATCCAAAGTTCGTTCCAGCTAAACGATATTTCCGCTGATCAATCAGATCCGTTTCAGACTTTGCACAAACCCCCCCGGAGTTGTGTCAAGCACACGCTGGTCCATCTCTCGGCCAGCTGTCACACCCCCGTTGGCCGCGCGCTAGGTGGCCTTGCAGCCTCTGTCCCACCTGTCATTCCTTGTGGCTAAGCACAGCCGCGGTGAGAAAAATCTTCCCGTGTTCTTTGTGTTAGTTAGGCGACTCAACTGCCCACACGTCGGTGTCTGCGGCTAGATATGCCTCAGTACAAAAAGTCCCAGCACCTTTTCTATTAATAAAATAAATCCAGGAAATTGCTTTTATGTTTTGATATCCAGAAATTAATAACTTTATTTTTTTAATTCTAAATAATACAAATAATATATGTTTTTGAATCAAAAAATGTGAGGATTTCAAATATGCCATCCAAAATAATGTTTGACTAATTTAAATTTTCGAAATTATTAAATCTGCAATATATGCCTTTTTCCCTCAATTAATTAATAACTTTAATTCTATAACTCCAAATTTGACAAATAATATGTCTAAATCGATCAGCGCGATGAGCCCGTTCTAACTACGCATTCCATGACATGAATTGAAGCATGCATCATGTAAATATTAATTATACAGCAATGTTATGGGAGCAAAACATGACTAAAAACCTATTAAAATGCTTTATTCTTGTACCCCACACCTCACCCATGCTATGCTATGCTATGCCATGTAAATTGTGCATCATTCATCATAGCATGCTTGGTTGCTTGTCGCATTTTATTATATGCTTGCGCACTTTATTTATATTGGTCCTTGTTTGTTTGGTTCTTTTCGAATAGACGCCGAGCAGGGGAATTATCAGGAATCCCAGGAGTACTATCCAGATCCATCTCTCACTTCAACTGAGCTATCAGGCAAGCACTACCACATGCTTGCATACATATAGTACCTATTGCTTCTATCTTATTCTTGCATCATGGAGTCGCGAATGCATTAAATTGAATCCCAAGTACTGTATAGCCTTTACTTTTAAACCCCAACAAGCTTGTTCCTCCATCCCATGAGCCACTACTACAGGAATTGTTTGAGCCAAGGGAGTCGTAGAACAGCATGTGTAGGGTATGTGAGTGTCTGGTGGTTAACGAGGTACCTAAACAACTTAACCTGAGTAGTAATGGGATAACTAATGAAAGAGGCACCGGTGGGCAATATCTGTTATTTCGTTTTTCATGCTCACTTGTGTCCCGTAGGACCCCGAGTACTTGATACCTGTTCCTTGACTATCGCACTATCCGCATCTGGGACCAATATTCCCCTTAGTCAGATCTTGATTCATTTCTTATTTCTTGGGGCCACAAAGTAGTTTGGGGATTTATTACTATCTTGTACTTATGCCATGCTTTACCACTCTATTTATGATTATGCGTGGAGGACCTATACTATTTAGGAATTGCGGAGTGTTTTCGCGGTATCGACAAGCCCAGTCACACTTTCGGGTTCCCAATCATTTACGGCCATTGGCGCAAACCTTGGGTCCGTCTCGGAGACAGCCAACTTCTTTGCGGGTAGCTTAATGGGGTGGCCCCCTGAAATATTTTATGAATCCTGTGATTGCTTTGTCGTGAAAGCCTCGTTGGGTTTTGATTTGGTTTTTCCGAGGTTGACCGTGTGTGTGTTGCTATTTGTGCACCCCTGCAGGGTAAATCTTTCTGAAAGCCGTGTCTGCGGTGATGGACGACTTGGAGCACAGTTTCTCGATCATAGACAAGCATAACTAAAGTACCGTCTTAAATTTGACTAAATATCTGACTAGTAATTAGTGCAATACCCAAGGAATGATTAATAAAACTGCCAACGGATGGGTTGTTCATCCGCTTTCTCGTTGGTAAGCGAGAAGGAGGATGGATCTGTTACTTTATACTGTTATAACTGTTGTATCTAATGAATGGACATCCGCCTATCATTGGTTAGGCGGATGGTTAGCGAGTATCTATAGACTTGTTAGTTATCATCTTTTGCTGCAATTGCATCACCCCAGGTATATGTCCCCTTTAGAGGCATAAAGACTTGCTGGGTACCCCTTGGGTCTCATATGATAAATTGTTTGATTCAGATGAACAGGTGTATTCGCAAGATGGATACTGGGTGGAGGAAACAGACGATGTTGGCAACGATCACTCGGCATAGAGATTCCGGGGATGGGGATCTGTGAGATCTATGGGCGGAATTTGCTTATTTATGTGGCATCTTATGCCGATTTGCTTCTTATCCATACTCGGATCTTGTTTCCCGCTTCCGCTTGCTACTCAGTTGATTGATGTATGAGGAGCTATCCTACACTATTATCTCTATCTTGGATATTTGGATCTTGCCGTATGGCGTTGCAATATTTCTATTTCTTTTAGATGGTATGGCTCTGAGAACTGTTGTAAGGTAGCTTGCATACATACTCACTTGTGTATGTATTTGATCTCTTCGCCTGTTTCCTATGCCGCTTGCTCTTGTCCCGATGTTCTTGGAAGTGGTTAGGGCGGTCCACGGGCCTACACGTGGGTGGCCCTGGGCCCCCGCTGTGAAATCCCTTAACCACTTTTGGTTCATCTAGGCTTGAACTTAGAGTGTAGGGTCTGAGGTTGTTACAGATACTCACCTCCACGGTCAGACCACAGAAATTTAATCTTTCTATTACGATGATTTTCCACTTCATTCTGAAATTCCTTGAACTTCTCAAAGGTTTCAGACTTGTGTTTCATCAAATAGATATACCTGTATCTACTCAAATCATCTTTGAAAGTAACAAAATAACGATATCCACCTCGCATCGACACACTCATTGGACCACATACATATGTATGTATGATTTCCAATAAATTTGTCGCCCGTTCCATTGAACCGGAAAACGGTGTTCTAGTCAACTTGCCCATAAGGCATGGCTCACATGTATCAAATGATTCAAAATCAAGTGATTCCAAAAGTCCATCAGAATGGAGTTTCTTCATGCATTTAACGCCAATATGACCTACATGGCAGTGCCACATATATGCAGATATATCATCATCAAGTTTAATCCTTTTAACATCAACATTATGAATATGTGTAACACTATTATCGAGATCCAACAGAAATAAACCATTCATCACAGGTGCATGACCATAAAAGATATCATTCATATAAATCAAACAACCATTTTTTTCAGATTTAAATGAATAACCGCTTCGCAACAAACATGATTCGGATACAATGTTCATGCTTAGCGCAAGTACCAAATAACAGTTATTAAGATTTATAACTAATACCGATGTTAGGTGGAGAGGTAGCGTTCCGATGGCGATCACATCAACTCTTGATCCATTGCTGACACGCATCTTGACCTCACCCCTTGCTAGTTGTCTCTTCTTCTGCAGCCCCTGATTCGAGTTACATATACTAGCAACCAATCCAGTATCAAATACCCAGGTGCTACTGCGAGTACTAGTCAAGTACACATCAATAACATGTATATCACATATACCTTTGTTTGCCTTTCCGGCTTTTACTAAAGCCACATATTCGGGGCAGTTCCGTTTCTAGTGACCATACTCTTTGCAATGATAGCATTCAACATCAGGCTGAGGGCCTACCTTGGTCTTTTTCTTAGGTGCAGCAAACGATTTGCCACCCTTCTTGAAGTTACCTTTAGGCTCACCTCTTTCCTTGGAGATGGCAATCTTATCAACCATCAACTCATAATGCCTTTTCTTTAAGTCTACTTCGGTAGCCAACAAAATGGCAGCAAGTTTAGTGAGTGATCCAATCGCACCACTTATCTTGTAATTCAGTACAAACTCTTTGTAGCTGCGTGGGAGCGACTGCACAACTCTATCCACCGCAAGATCTACTAGGATACCATATCTTAGTGCCTTAAGACGTTGAACATAGTCCATCATCATCATGATGTGATCGTTCATAGAGTTGTGTTCCTTCATTTTTATGCTAAAGAACTTGCTAGAGATCTCATATCTCTCAGCACGGATTTGGCTCTCAAACATGGCTTTGAGTTCCTTCACCATAGCATCAGTGCTTCTGAGTTCAAAGCGTCTTTGGAGTTCAGGTTCCATTTACATAAGGATCGCGTATTTTACAAGAGTGTAGTCATCATGCTTTGTGTCATACACATTGCGCTCATCTAGAGAGATAGTAATTGCAGGGAGTGTCACCTATCGGACCATATAGCACATATTGTTTCTGTGCAGTAGTGAGGAAAGTCCTCAAGTTCAAGAACCAGTTGGTAAAGTTGCTACCATTTTCTTCAAGTTTCTCTTTCTCCATGAACAGATTGAAATTAAAAGCAGGTGGTGCCATCTACAATAGAATTTGTAAAGTTTATACTAAGTTTATGATATATCGAGTTCAACTAATCAAATTATGAATGAACTCCCACTCAAAAACAACATCCCTCATGTATTTTTGGTGATTACATGAACTAAATCCACTACACCAAGTATGATCATCACGTGAGTCGGTGTAGTTTCAAAGGCGAGCATCTATATGGGCATAATATCAACTATATGACTCATGCTTAACCTTTCGGTCCGTGTTCCGATGCCATGTCTATACATGCTAGGCTTGCCAAGTAAAAACCTTAGTACTCGCGTGTGTAAAACAGTCTTACACCCGTTTATGATCGTGGATTCAAGTACACCCGATCATCACGTGATGTATTGAAGCGACAAAACATAGAACGGTGCATACTTAAGGGAGAACACATTTTTATCTTGATATCTAAATGAGGGGTAATCTTATAATGCTACTAAAGCGCCAAACAAGCAATATAAGATGCAAGAATCAAATGTATAAAGTGAAATGATATGGTTCTTGCACTTGATCACCATCATGTGCATCGTGGTATGATCGTTATCATTCCTTTGTGTGTAAGGCCAAGGTCTATGGATCTTACACGTTAGGTGTGTTGCAAGAGTATCAACTATACATCAACTTGCAACATTACCATATCATGACAGCAGCCTAGCAACGATCTAAACTAGATGCCTCTAATTTATCAATTGCAAGTTTTACGTGGCTTTGGGCTTTCGAAGATAGAACCGGTCTTACCTACAAACATGGAACCACAACGATGATAACCAAATTATTAGCAACTTGTTGTAAATCAGATATTGACTATAGTAGGAGAGACAGACACCCGCTAGCCACTTATGCAAAATTAGTTGCATGTCAAGCGTGGAACATGTCTCATGTGTGAGGATATGTAAAGTTAGTCCAGGCCGCTTCATCCCACTATGCCACCAATATCCAAAATACATGAAAGAAGCAATAACATGATCATCACCGCCCATATACTCATATGTGTACTACCCGTGCAAAGCATCTACGCATAGATAAAGATCGGATACCATTGTTGGGTTCGCAACATAGAAAACAAAAAAATTCCTATGATGGGAACTATTATACGCCAAGATCTATCTACTAGATACAAGCAACGGGTAGATATACATCCATAGAAAACATACCCTCGTAGATCGACACAGATTTGTTAACAAGATGGAACTCATGGATGATGTAGTCGAACGCTTGTCGATCTCAAGATCGTGTGGAAGTCCTAGCGCCGAAATCAGCAACGCATCCATCCTCGCACACACGTTTAGGCCACCAAACAACCTCCACCTCCTCGCTCCAGCGATACAGCGGAAGCAGCAACTCCTTCTAGATGAAATGCCACCGGGAACATGTATCTCGCTAATCCAACACCATGGGGGAATAATTCTAGAGGGAGAGAGAGATCCTTCACGAGCAGGTGTACTTTGAGAGTAAGGAGAGGGGGACTTTTATAGGGAGAGGGGGGCAGCCCCCACCCATGGCAGGTGCATAGGGGACGTGCCCCCACCTCTTCCTTCATTCATGTGGTGAAGCTCCACTCACATAAATCTAGCCTCCACTCAAATTCCCACTCACATGCATTAAATTTCCACCAAATTTAATGCAACTCATATTTAATAAAACACTTTTATTTATTTTATTCAGAATTTTGTTAATTAATTTAATTAAAAAACATTCACATAAACCCCCCTGCAACATTTCAATATCACATGCGGAACCAATTTCAGCAATTTCACCTGAAACAATTCCGGTGTCCATTGAAATAATTCCAGCGCTTTGCAATTCTTTCGTCTAGAACATATTTGCTCCAAATGGTGTTTGGCCACCCTTAAGTGTGTAACTCTATGGTCCACGAATAATGCAGACATGATCGAGACCCCTCTCAGATCGATAATAATAAGCGGGACCTAGAGATCCATATTGACTCCCACACATTCAATAATGACTTCTGTGATCATGAGAACCTTTAATGATAGTAACTAAATCCCTTTGTCTCACGATATATTATATGTCCGAGATTCGATCATTAGTATCACAATACTTAGTTTGATATCGTTACCAACATGCACTCTTTTCTCGTTCCCATGATATAACATTCTAGTGATCACATCACTTGCTTCCAAGCTATCTTAATGTGATATCACCGAGAGGGCCCAGAGTATATCTATATGTCATCAGGATTGACAAATTCCACTCTTGATTCATGATCCTCAACATAACACCTTTGGAATACCCGAACCCATCTTTATAGTCACCCTGTTACGGTGTGACGTTTGATGTTATCAAAGTATCCTTCTGGTGTTAGCAATTAACATGATCTCATGGTCTAAGGATAAAGATTAATTTGGATGATGTTATAGCAATTTAAACACAATGAATTTGATCATAATGCTATACTTCGGATGAATGTTCATCACATCATTCACCAATGTTCAGACCTCGATATTAACAACATATAATGTCCATGATCAGGAAACCTTGATCATCTTGTTAATCAACGAGCTAGTTTATAGAGAGGTATAACTAGGAATTTTCTATTTGTTTATTAAACACACATGTATTAAGGTTTTTGTATTAATACAATTATAGCATGCAAAATAAACATTTATCATATAATTGGAATACATATAATAACAACTTTATTTTTTCCTCTCAGGGCATATTCCCTTCACCTTGGGGGTGTCATCGTCGGACACCACCTGGATATCCTTCATCTTAGCATCATAGACCTGGGAAGCCATCTGATCCGCCGCCAAGGACACTAGCTACAAGGTAAAAGGTGTGTTAGACTGATAACTTCAAGATAGAAATACCTTAGAGTATATACATAACAAGCAAGAAAGGAAATAGAAGCTACCTCTAGGCACGTGCCACCTTCAAACATGTCATAGGTGATATTGAAGCCACGCTTCCTGTCTTTCACCTTGACTATGTCCTTTAGCCGGAGCTTGATGGAGTCAGTGAAGAAGTTGTCCTACGAGATAAACATAGGATCCTTCCAGCTCTTGGTGTACTTGCACATCATCTTGGCGCAGTGCTGCAAAGGCTAGATTCGCCTAGTGAACCAGCACATGGCTAGGTCCAAGCCCGTCAGACCTCCGTCTACAATCCATTTGATCTACCTTACGGCGTGATTGGCTTCCTCGTTGGACGGAAGGGAGGCTAGGGTCCTCCAGGCAGGTACTTCAGTGGTGGCTCCATCGACGAAGTTGGAATACGTCTCAAGATGGTCAGGCAGGAGAATATCTAGGCCATAGAAGTATGTGCGCTGCCAGTTCTTGCATGATTCATGCCCTACGATGTCGGGGAAGCGCCAGCTAGGCCGTATGTTAAAGCTAATGGTTCCACAAGTTCGCAATTCGTCCTTGGACTCTACAGACTCTCTCTTGATAGTAAAAAAGTATACAAACAAATCTATTCTAGGTTTGATTCCTAGATACCCTTCACACAAAGCTACAAAATTGCTAAGGACAAGGATGTTGTTAGGAGAGAGGTTGTGGGGAAGTACTCGGAACTGCTTAAGGACGGCCAGGAACAAGTCGGAGACTGGCAGGATTACGCCTCGTACCAGCTGGGCTTTGAGGTACACCTTCTCTCTGGCTTCGGGAGAAGGAGTCACCTCGCCGGCCAGTGCCGGCGCCAGACCAAACCCTCTGCCGCGTGGAGATACCCCTCGAAGATGAGTTCTTGCAGATCCTCGGAAGAGAAGTCGGAGCCCCTCCACACTCCCTTGTGGGAGTCATTATCCTCTTTAGCAGCTTCTGGCGCCGCCCGTCCTTGGTCGTCGCCGGTGGTTTCCACCAAGATGGTGACAGGGACGATGACCCCCTCCGGTGGGACGGTGACTCCCTAAGACGGCTCCGTTGTAGCCTCAGGAGTCACCGTGATCGAGGGAGAAGAGCTGCTGGAGGCCATTGCTTAGATGGAGAAGGATGGAGAAGAGGTGAAGCTCTGGCTAAGATTTTCCGAGGAAGAGCTCGAACAGGCGCACGGCTGGAGGAAGACGAAGCCGTAGGTGAGAATGCAGGTAAAAGAAAATAACCTAGCTGTAGTGAAAATATATAGATCCATCGTCAAGATTCGTGCAAAGGGATCTGATGGACAAAGTGTTGCCGACGTGGAGATGGGCATGCACGGTAATTTCGCCACGTCCTCCGTCTTTTCCTCTTTACTGTTTCGGATTTCGTGCATTTAAAAAGAGCTAATGATTAATTCCTTGACTTCTGTGAGTTTAGGCTGTACCCTATGTCATCCTCCTGACAGTTATAGTGGAGAGTCACGTTTGAAGATTCCATCGAAGGCGGAGATTGTCTGGCTCTAGAAATGAAGACTGAAGGAACCTCCGGCTACATTGCGAAGCCGAATAGGATTGCAGGGTTCTTTGGGAGACCTTTGGTATATTTCTTGATAGATTGCCTGCATCACATAGATGGAGCATTCAAGATTAATAAGCAAGATGGCGCAAGATCTCGAAGTCCTCCGGGGGCTACTATTGGGGATATGCTAAATGGGTATCACCATAGCATGTCCTTAATCCATAAAATCTGGGTGGCCCATAGTTGGTAGCAAGGCCTATGGCCTGCTGGGCAGCCCAGTTAGACGGATCCAGAAGGGAGGCCCATGCCGGAACAAGGAAGGCTACACAGGAGTCACCGATGTACCCAGAGCCTTGGAGTGCAAGACACGAAAGACTAGTTTGTATTAGTGTAGAACTCTTTACCTTGTCCGACAAGGTCTTTTCCCTGTAATCCTAGGTTCTAGTGCCTTTATAAACCGGACCTGCGGGAGCCTTTAGGGCAAAAAATATTCAACACCTCGCACAACGAACCAATCTCTGTAATTCGGCGTATTGCCATTATAGTGATTTATAGCAGGAGTAGAGTTCCGCCACCATTGTGGGACTTGAACCTGGGTAAGCTGTGTTACCTCGTACCCGCCAACTCTCCACCTGACCCCACGTCTCTAAAAGCATATTGTGAGGACCCCTCCATGGTGTACTCGTCGGCAATACCACGACAACTTGCGTGAGGGTCTTGACAAAGAGGAGAACGATGATGCAACGAGCGTGAAGAGCTTGATACGCATGAACATGGTCTTGTGTTGCGCGCGAGCTCGGCTACCGACATTTGTAGTGCTTTGTTTTGGTTGGCAAACTTGATGTGCATGGACCTCATATCTTTATGAAGGATGGAGAAGCCTTGCCGTATTTCATGCATTTGTTGTTGTAGTCTGTCGAAGCGGTTGTAGATGCTCTTGAATTTGGATTGAGTTTTGCTGAATTGTTCATCTTGGCGCGACTCGAGAGCATTGCAATGTTCACGAAACTCACGTTGGATGATGTAGTGTCTTGCACACGTCATGTCTGGGCCTTGTTCTTCTTCTTGGGAAGGTCGTTGGCTTGACTCACCGTGCCTATCCATCATGCAAAACACACAAGTATTGTATATGGAAGTGTAATATGGTGGGTGTTAGACTTTTAGCTCACCTTGGGTATTGCACCGAACTAGAAGACACAAGAGAGAACTATTAGCTTGCACAGTGAAATCGCAAAGAAACCTCACACTAAATAAACGACTAAAACTCTCAAAAGCTTTTGGTGGAAGGTCAGGGTTGTGGAATGCCAAAGAACCAACCAAAAGAAAAGGGACAGTTAAAAGTGGCTAAAATCAAACAAACTCAAGTCAAAGGTAAAGGTCAACAACTCAAGGGTGACGGGAACCTACATCTATATACACACGGGGAGATTATTGGGATTGAGACAACTATGACAATGAGCAACACAATGTCCTAACGAAGACTAAGCCCGGTTGTCGTGCCAATGCAAGGAGAGGCGATGTCAGAAAAATGAGCAACAGATTTGTGCACTTGCCTTGGGCGCTCTTCTTTTCTCTCTTTCTTTCAAGCTTGGGAATCTCTTTTGCTATGGGAGACTATTTTTCTTTTTCTATGTATCTTTTTCTTCTGTTTCTTTTTTTTCTCTCCCTTGATGCTACCTAGTCACTCTTGTTATTGCTCTTGCACTCTCACTATCCAAGGACAAATGCACAATTCTCAAGAGAACACAAGATGAGCCACTCTCGTGGGATAAGTACACACAAAGGAAGATAGGGTTAACAAGGTGACGCAAGTTATACCTTCGTTGGTGATGATGAACTTGTGGTCGGTGTTGCGGGATGATGTTCGGGTGCCGTGGTGTCGATGAACGTGAATGGTGTTGATGCGGAAGCCTATTGTTAGTTGACGAGACGCACACGAGACAAAAACAAACAAGGAGAAATATTAGCCAAAACAGAATAAGAGGCGGAAACTAGACAGAATTAGGCGTCTGGGCTGGAGACTCCGGGGTCTGAGGCCGGAGACTCTGGTGTGGGCCAGAGACACCGGTGTCTGTAGGCCGGAGACTGATGTCGAGGTTTGTTGATAAGGGGTGACTTCAAGGGTCGCCCGATCTTCGTGCATTTCGTGGTCAAATCGATGGAAAAGCGAGGGGAAAGGGAGAAGGTAGCGGAAGCGGACACACACGTCGCGAAGAACATGATGAACACACGCAAAACTCACACTATACAAGGCCGATTACTCCCGCTGGTGGCCACCAGTGCAATAGAATCCTCGCAAGGAAAGATCGGTCAATGTGCTCCCTCGATTCCAAGCGGAGAGGGAAGAATGTAGGGGTTCCGCGTATGAAAACAATAAATTTTACCCTACGCCCCTGAACCGCTGATGCTGCCACGACCTATCTATTAGTAATACATTAACAGGAGGATCTTTTCGCGAACTTACCCTTGAAGACCGAAAAGCGTTGTCAACGCTCAGGAGAGCGTGGTTGATGTAGACGAGCCAAAGCCGACCTCAAGGTCGTGATGAAGTCCTTGCACTCCAACGGCTCCAACGACTTGAGTGCCTCAAGTGCGACACCTCGCGGGGAGTTACACACGTCCGGTGCCTGACGATGACTCCCACTTCCCCGATCCAGCAGCAGTTGCGGAAGTAGAGCTCCCGGATCCAAATCTCAGCAGCCGACGTGTTCATGGTGAGGATGTCTCTGCTCACAGCCCTGCACTTGGGACCATGGTCACGTGAGAGAGAGGGAGAGAGAGAGAAAATATCAATTAGAGGTCCTCCCAAAAGTGAGAAGACCTTTATTGATTATTGATACGTTGCTAACATATCCATAATTTTTGATGTTCCATGCTTGGTTTTATCTACTTTCTTGTGTTTTGTTCCAACCTTGGAGTACTTTCTATACACTTTCTTGGACTAACCTATTAACAAGTACCACAGTGCCAGTTGCCTGTTTTCTGCTGTTTTTGGTTCAAGGAAAGTCAGAAAATCAATATTCTCAGAATTGGACCGGACAAAAGCCAAAGTCAATATTTTACCGGAAGACTCAGGGAGCCAGAAGACGAGACGGAGAGGGGCCACAGGGTGGCCACACCATATGGTGGCGCGGGCTAGCCCTGGCTGCACCACCAGGTGGTGTGGGCCTCCTGTACGCACACCGACCTTGCCTCTTCGCCTATAAGATGCCTCCCGATGCAAAAACCCTAAATCGTAAAGCCTCTAGCCACAAAAAGTTCCGCAGCACCGCCGCCACCAAAGGGGAGATTCAGGGGACAGAAAGTCTCTGTTCTAGCACCCTGCGAGGACGGGGAAGTGCCCCCCGAGCCATCTCCATCGATCTCCACCACCATCTCCATCACCGTTGCTCATTCCCATGATGAGGAGGGAGTAGTTCTCTCTCGAGGCTAAGGGTTCTACTGGTAGCTATGTGATCATCTCTCTCTCTATGCATGATCTTATTGAGATCATGAGCTTGTAATATATAGATCTACCTTGCTACTCAAGTGCTTTAATAGATCTCTGCTCTCCCCATGTGTGTGAAGTTGACATTGTGCACACCATGGTGGCACTTAGGCTAGAGATTACAAATACTTGTTATGAGTTATATTTGGAGTTGGATGTCTTTATGAAATTGTGGTGTTTGTTGGAACCATCTAGAGCTCAAGGTGACAGTGTGGGGTTATCTAGATGGAGAAAGAGAACTTTGAGGTGTGTTGTTATAGCCCTATCATGGATTAGAGTGTCCAACCGGAGAGTAGTTAAGAGTAGTATCATAAAGAGAAGATATTTATATGAGAGTGTTCACTAGTGAAAGTATGATCCCTAGGCCTTGTTTCTAAGCACTGAAACACCATTTTCTATTAGATCTATTACATGTTTGCTTGCTTCTATCTTTATTTCAGTTTTAATTTAGTCTTTTCCACGCCAACAAGCTATTTTCTATCACTGTTACCACTTATAATTATCTATACCACTTGTATTTCACTATCTCTTGGCTGAACTAGTGCACCTATACACCTGACAAGTGTATTGGGTGTGTTGGGGACACAAGAGACTTCTTGTATTTTGATTGCAGGGTTGCTTCAGAGGGGATACCTTTGACCACTTCCTCCCTGAGTTTGATAAACATTGGGTGATCCAATTAAGGGAAAACTTGCTGCTGTTCTACAAACCTCTGCACTTGGAGGCCCAACACCTGTCTACAAGAATAGAAGTGCGTAGACATCAAGCTATTTTCTAGCGTGGCTGCCAGGGAGGTAAGGTAAAAGGTACTCACACCTCTGGTGTGAGTGCTCGAAGTTATTTCCTTTAGATTCTGCAATTTTGTCTTTTTGTTTCTTGTTTTTATTTTCACTAGTTAGTCTTAATGGAAAACAACAAAAAAATTAGACAGCTTTATATTATTTATCTTGAGTTAGGACATGAAGTGTTTGAAGAAAAAATTAAAAAACCAATGGAACTTTATTTGCATGCTAATAGCAATGTTGTTAGTATGAATTCTTTGGACACCATTATTGCTAATGCTATGGAAAAGTCTAAGCTTGGGGAAACTAGTTTTTATGAAAATGGTCTTTTTAGTTCCCCAGCTTTGGAAGATAGCTATTCTATTGCTTATGATGATACCAAACCTCCAATATATGATGATTACAATGATGAATATGATATTTTTAGTCCACCTACTATTGAGGAGAAAATTAATGATTACAATATGTCTCCTATATTTGATGATTATGGTGATGAGAATAATAATGATAGCTATTTTGTTGAATTTGCTCCCACCATAATTAATATGAATTACTATGCTTATGTGGAGAGTAATAATTATTATATGCATGTGGCTCATGATAAGAATGTCTTATGTGATAGTTATATTGTTAATTTTATTCATGATGCTACTGAAAGTTATTATGAGAGAGGGAAACATGGTTTTATGCATCTCAATAATATTAAGTTTCCCCTCTTTATGTTGAAAGTCTTGAAGTTGCACTTGTTTTGCTTTACTATGCTTGTTGCTTTGTGCTTTCATGACTTGTTTCTTTACAAGATTCCTATGCATAGGAAGTGGGTTAGACTTAAATGTGCTTTTAATTAGCTTCTTGATACTCTCTTTTACTTAAACTCATATTTCTTATGTGAGCATCTTCTCAAACTATCATGCCTAACTTAAAGGTGTTAAAGAAAAGTACTTATTGGGAGATAACCCAAAAGTTTTAGATGAGTCTTGGAAGTTATTACCTCTGTAATAACCGCTCCTTATCCTTTTTATTTGCTTTTTGTGCCAAGAGTAACCTCTAATGAGAGAGAAGTAATGCTTGGGAAAGTTGTTGTCCCGAAACAGATTTCTATGCTTCACCGTAAACATTCGTGTAAAATCTCTGTACGTCGTTGTGAGGCATGATTTTTTGTGCTTCTGCCCAGGTTGTTATCTGACTTTCATTAGTTCAACACTTTTTGTTGAGGGCAAACCTCTAGGGTGGCCCGATCTTTCACGAATCCCACTCAAATCGAGGGTGGAGTGCGGGGGAAGGAGGGAAGGATGAACACGATGAACGCATGCACTAAGAATGCGAGGACCACACACACGCAAACCACGATAAACACCAATAGCTCACGCCGGCGGTGACTAGTCCGGCGCAATCCCTAGGATTAGCGTCGGGCGGAGGACTCTCTCTCGAACCAGCCAAGGCCTTGTACAACGCGGAGGCACGATGCAAACTCCAATGAGGTTTGGTGATATTGGTGCTCCTTGGTCAAGGAACATGAGGCAAGAACTAGATAGATCCACAAAGGGGTTTCCACTAATTCCAATATCATGCTTACAGTTTACAATGGAGGTGGGGGACTATATATAGGCCAACCAGAAGTTCAGGGGTAATTCAGGCATTAAAGTAGAGTTCTGGGCGAAGTAGAGGGGTACATGGGCCACCAGGCCCAACTAGGCTCGCAGGCCCATCTTCAGGCCGGACAGTCCGGGTCGGAACGGCCAGACAGTCCGGGGTAGCCGGACACTCCGGGTAGTGTTCGGGGAGTGTCCGAACTGGCCTTCTGAATGTCCACGGCTGGTTCGGGCTGGGGCAGGCCGGACACTCCGGCCGAGTCGGGCCGGACACTCCGGCTGGTTCTGGGCGGACACTCCGGCTCAGACAGCTTCAGCACAGGTGCAGCTTCAGGGCTCGTGGGTCGACGCAAGGGGTTCCTACCAAGATGCAGTAGTAGTGGTATGAAGTAGCAAGCCATCCAGGTGTATGTCAAAGTCACATGATGAGAGGAGCGAATTCACCTTATCTTGAAGGAGTTTGGCTCGGGCACGGGTCATCGGTCCACTTGGGGGACTCGGTGGTGTAGATGTAGGAGCATCTGTAGGATGGGCCGCATCAGCTCCCCCCCCTTGGGAAAGAGTCGTCCTCGACTCTTCATGGTTGTCATCTTAAACATCTCCATGGTAGGGTGAGAGATCCTTTACATTGAATGTATTGCTTGCAAGGTACTTGGAGGTCGGTATGTCGATGATGTAGGCGTTGTTGTTGATTCTTTTGATGACCTTGAAGGGACCATCTCCTCTTGGCTTGAGCTTGGAGTCATGTTCCTTGGGGAAGCGGTTTTTGCTTAGGTGTATCCACACAAGGTCACCTTCTTAAAAGATCATCTCCTTCTTGTCCTTGTTTAACCTTGAATCTTGGTGAAGGACTTGTTGTTCGATAGTAGCTCTTGTTTCTTCATGAAGCGTCTTCATAGCTTGTGCACGCTTCTCGACGTCCATGTTCGTGCGCTCATGGAGAGGTAGTGGTAGGATGTCGAGCACGGTGAGGGGCTCGAAACCATAGATGATCATGAATGGACTCATCTTGGTTGTTGAGTGTTTTGCTCAATTGTAGGCGAACTCGGCATGGGGAATGCGTTCCTCCCAATCCCTCAAGTTTTCCTGATCAACACACGTAGAAGAGTTCCGAGGATTCGGTTGACAACCACGGTTTGTCCATCGGTTTGAGGATGCGACGCCGAGCTTGGCTATGAGGGTCTTCCATAAGTAGCTCATGAATTTGACGTCGCGGTCGGAGACAATTGTTCGTCGCACACCGTGTAGACGGATGATTTCCCTGAAAAACAGATTTGCAACATGTGAAGCATCGTCGGTCTTATGGCATGGTATGAAGTGTGCCATTTTGGAAAAGCAATCCACAACAATAAATATAGAATCATGACCATGCTTAGATCTAGGCAATCCTAACATGAAATCCATGCTAATGTCGGACCAAGGTGTATGAGGAATAGGCAATGGCATATAAACACCATAGGGATTAGCTTGCAACTTAGCTTGAACACATGTCGTGCATCGTTGAACGTAGCGCTCCACGTCACGCTTCATCTTGGGCAAAAAGTAGTGAGTGGAGAGCATGTCCAATGTCTTGTTACGGCCAAAGTGACCCATGAGGCCTCAACCATGAGATTCTTGGAGAAGCAAAAGTTGAAGCGACGACTTCGAATCACATAGCTTGTTTTTTTTAAATAGAAATCCCTTATGCAAATAGAAATCATCAACTCCTTTGTCATTGGATCACTTTGCGAAAATTGGTTCAAACAACGGGTCAGAAGCATACACAAATTTTATTTCCTCAAGACCCAACACGTTGATTTCAAGTCTCGTAAGAAGGCTTGTGTGCTTGCGAGAAAATGCGTCCGCAACTACATTATTTTTGCCCTTCTTATACTTGACTATGTACGGGAAAGACTCCATGAACTCAACCCACTTTGTGTGTCTCTTACTCAAGTTGGCTTGGCCTTTGAGATATTTCAGCGACTCATGGTCGGAATGTATGATAAATTCCTTGGGACATAGTAGTGTTGCCAAACTTGAAGGACACGAACTAAAGCAAAAATCTCTTTGTCATAAATTGGATAATTAAGGCGAGCACCATCAAGTTTCTCTCTATGGTAGGCTATAGGACGTCTGTTTTGCATAAGGACTCCTCCAATGCCAATACCACTAGCATCACACTCTATCTCAAAAGTTTTAGTGAAATCCGGTAACGCAAGGAGAGGTGCTTCGGTGAGCCTCTTTTTAAGTTCATCAAAAGATTTTTGTTGTGCTTTGCCCCACACGAAGGTGACATTCTTTTTCGTCAATTCGTTGAGAGGACAAGCAATAGTGGAAAAGTCTTTCACAAAGCGATGATAGAAACCGGCCAACCCATGAAAACTTCGGAGTTCACTCACATTTGTTCGGATGGGCCAATCTCGTATGTCCTTTACCTTGGAAACATCAACTTCAATTCCCTTCTAAGAAATGACAAATCCAAGAAAAATCAACTTGTCTTTAGCAAAAGTGCACTTGGGAAGATTAGCATAAAGCTTTTCATGTCAAAGGATTTGCAAAACTTCCTTGACATGTGTTATATGGTCCTCAAGTGATTTGCTATAAACAAGAATATCATCGAAATAGACAACATCACTTTTTCCAATGAGAGAATGCAAGATATGATTCATGAGACGCATGAAGGTGGATGGGGCATTAGATAAACCAAAGGGCATAACCAACCATTCATAGAGACCAAGTTTGGTCTTGAAGGCGGTTTTCCACTCATCACCTTCAGCCATGCGTATTTGATGGTAACCACTACGGAGATCAATTTTTGAAAAAATAGTGGCTCCACACAACTCATCAAGCATGTCATCGAGACGTGGTATGGGATGTCAATAACGCACGGTGATATCATTGATTAGACGACAGTCCATGCATAACCGTAATGTATCATCCATTTTTGGAACAAGTATCACGAGTACGGCACTTGGACTAGTGCTAACTTGGGTCAAACCTTTGGAGACAAGTTGGTTGATTTGAGGTTCAATCTCCTTTGTCTCCTCCGGGTTCGTGCAGTAAGCGGTGCAGTTCTGAAGAGGTGCACCGGGGATGAGGTAAATGTGATGTTCGATGCCTCGAAGAGGAGGTAGTCCATGTGGAAGCTCTTCGGGGAACACATCCTTGAATTCCTGCAAAACATTCATCAGAGATGGAGGAACATTGGTTAATTCATTAGTTCCTTGCGCTAGTCCCTTGCAAAGGAGGACATAGTGCAACATGGATGGGTTGTTCTGAACATCTCTCATCTCACTTTTGGTGGCAAGGAGTGATGGGTTCGTAGCATGGAAAACAAAAAATTTCTATCGCAATAATCTAGATAAAAGCCAAGATCTAATCTATTAGACATGTGCAACGAGATAGATCTGTACTAACCCTCGTAGATCTGAAAGCGTTACGAGATTAGATCTCGGGGTTGATGTAGTCGATCACTTGCCGATCTCAAGATCGTGTGGACGATCCTTCCGGCGCCGGTTCCGGTAGCGCTTCCGCAGTCGGTCACACGTGCAGAGTCGAAGCAGACCTTCCTCTCCCCGTTCCAGCGAGCAGCGGAGGTAGTAGATCTCTCCACGGAATCCCAGCAGCACGACGGTGTGGTGGTGGTGGTGGAGAGGAGAATTCTGCAAGGCTTCGCCTAAGCCTGAGCAGAGGGAAGGAGGAGGAGAGAGACAACTTGAGATCTAGAGAATAGAAGGAGCAAGGGGGCTTGTGCCTCCACCCCTCTATTTAAAGGAGGGAGGCGCCATGGGGAGGTCGAGTCCTTGTAGGACTCCCCTCTCCCTTGGCCGGCGGATTAAGGAGGTGGGGGAGAGTCCTACTCCCCCACGAATCCTTGTCTTACCCCATAAGGATTCCTTGATTCTTTCTTGGTTTTCAAGAAAACTCCAAGAAATCTTCTAGAACCTTCCGTAACATTCCGAAACCTTCTAGAATCCCCATACAAATACTCTGGAACATTTCCTAACTTAGAAAATGATCCCCAATATATCAATCTTATTCCCCGGACAATTCCGGATCTCCTCGTGATATCCCGGATCCAATCCGAGACTCCGAACAACATTCGGTCTCCAACGCACATTCCATATCTACTTAAAACAACTTTGAACCTTAAGTGTGTCACCCTACGGTTCGTGAATATGCAGACATGATAGAGACACATCTCCTATCAATAACCATCACGGACTCGAGATCCAGAACGGCTCCCACATACTCAACGATGACTTCGTGATCGATAGAACCATTAACATACGAAACCAATTCCCTTTGTCACGCGATATTCTACTTATCCGAGGTTTGATCGTCGGTATCTCCATACCTAGTTCTACCTCATTACTAATAAGTACTCTTTACTCGTTCCGTGTTATGTCATCCCTTGTAACCTAGTCACATGCTTGCAAGCTAACTAGATGACATTCCACCGAGAGGGCCCAGAGCATATCTATCTGTCATATGGATGGACAAATCCCAATCTTGGTCCATGCGCTTCAACACATACTTTCAGAATACCCAATGACACCTTTATAACCACCCGATTCATTTAAGCGGCGTTTGATGTCATCAAAGTACCCATCCGGTGATGGTGATTAACATAACCTCATGGTCGAAAGATTAGGTTACTATGCATTTGAAAGCTTATAGCAATACGAACTTAATGACTTGATCTTATGCTACGCTTACTATGGGTGTGTGTCCATCACATCATTCTCCTAATGATATGATCTTGTTATTAACAACATCCAATGTCCATGATCAGGAAACCATAATCATCCATTAATCAACAAGCTAGTTTAACAAGAGGCTTACTAGGGACTCTTTTATGTTTACAAAACACACAAGTATTAATGTTTCCGGTTAATACAATTATAGCATGGGATGTAAACATTTATCATAAACATAAAGATATAATAATAACCACTTTATTATTGCCTCTTGGGCATATCTCCAACAAGGAGAACACTCTTAGTTTTTCCACTCGAGTTTGGCTTTTGGATCTCACTCACTATGAGGTGGTTCTCTCTATCACCACTCTTCTCACAAGTAGGTGTTGTGCTTTGCTCCCTCGCTAAAGCCTTTGCATTGTCCGCAATTATTTGGCTAGGAGTCATCGGTTGCAAAACACAAGTTTTGTTGAGCCATTTGAAGGTGTAAACATTGGTGCGACCATCATGTTGAGCAGCCTTATCAAATTGCCATGGTCGACCAAGAAGCATGTGGCAAACTGTCATAGGAACCACATCACACTCCACCGTATCTTTGTAAGGACCAATGGCGAAGGAGACCAATATGGTATGCTTGATCTTCACGGACCCTTGGTCACTTAGCCATTGCACGTGGTAGGGGTGCTTGTGCGGATGGAGGGTGAGGTTGAGCTTCTCACACAACTTGGTGCTAGCAAGGTTGTGGAAACTCCCTCCATCAATGATCACCTTGATAGATTTGCCATTGATGTCGGCTCGTGTTTGGAAGATATTAGAGCGTTGGTCTTCATGCTCTTGTGCTTGAGTGGTCAAGATCCTTGTGACTACAAGCAATGGACTTGTGTCATGTTCACACATGAGGAGTTCTTGGTCATCTTCCACTCGTTGTCTTGCCATTGCTTCCTTGACTCGGGCATCAAATTCATCTTCACTCAAGTACTCTTCATCGCCATTGTCATGGATGAACAAGACCTTCTTGTTTCCACATTCGGCCGACTTGTGTCCTTTACCTCCACACTTGTAGCATTCACCATTGAAAGGTGTATCACTCTTTGCTTATTTGCCACTTGGGGGTAGTTTTCCTTGAGTAAGTGTAGGCTTGAAGGAAGGCTTGGGGGTACTTGATGAGCTTCCATTGAATGTTGTTGGTGTAGCGGTTGAAGCTTGCTTGTAGGTTAAGTGCGTCTTGGGCTTGTTGTACTTGATATCCTCTTGCACTTGACGTTCAGCCTTTGTTGCGATGTGCACAAGCTCAACCATGGTGTTGTATGTTTGGAACTCGACGATGCGCTTGATTGGGTGATTCAAGCCAATAAGGAACCGTGCCACTGTTTGCTCCATGCATTCATCAATGTCTGCGTGAATCAACTTGAGTTCCATTTCCTTGAAGTACTCTTCCACGGTCTTTGTCCCTTGACGAAGCGCTTGAAGGTTGTTGAAGAGGTCACGCGTGTAATGCACGGGGACAAACCGGGATCTCATGTGAGCCTTCATGTCATGACAAGTTGTGATTGGTGGCTCTTGCCTTGCATCACGAGCAACTTGAACTTGTTCCCACCAAAGGTTGGCGTAATCATCAAACTCAAGCGAAGCCATGGCGACCATCTTCTCATTGCTATAGTTGTGCATGCGGAAGATCTTGTCGACCTTGAGTGCCCACGAGAGGTATTCTTCGTGGTCATTGGATCCGGTGAACTTGGGCATGGTGAACTTGAGCTTGCCAAATGTTTCTTCCTCATTGCGGTCATGGTAGCGATTTGCCATGTTGATGATGGTCTTGATATTCCATGGGATCATTGTGACGAGCTTGTTGATGATCTTGTGGTTGAGGAGGTGGAACTTGGTTCTAGTGACCTTGTTGTGGAGCTTGCTCTTGATATTGTTGTGGAGGATCTTTCTCTTTCTCTTGGCGCGGTTGTTGGCAGTGTTGAGGCGCTTGGGCCTCATGGTGGCGAGGGGGTGGAGCCTCTTGACTTGGTTGACGACAAAGGGGAGGCTCGTTCCTCGGTTGGTGATGTTGGTTAGGCACATGGGCCTCACGGCGAAGATCATGGGCCTGAGCCTCTTGACGTGGTGGGTGTCGCTCAACTTGTATCACTTGACACTCCAAGTTTTGTTGTGGTGGATGAGGCGCCTCGTGATGACCATGGTATCGGTGTGGACGTTCATGACATTGATGACGAGGAGGAGGATCTTGGAGAGCTTCACGTCGATGACGAGCTTGATTCTCCAAATTGGAGTCATCACTTGTTGTGTCAAGTATGTGTCGCGATCGATGGTGGTAGACTTGTGGTTGCACTTGTGGTTGCACTTGCGGTTTCTCTTGTGGTTGCTCTTGTTGGAGCACTAATGCCCTTGCATGATGATGGTTGCTTCTTGCCTTGATCTTGGCCTTGAAGATAAATCACCATCATAGCTTGACGTTGCGGCGTGCCGTGGGGAAGGTACATAGTTCGAAGAACTTCCATCTTCAACCACGGGGGCATCATTGCGTCTTGGAGCACTTGGGTGAAGATCTTGTTGAAGAGGTGCATGACGATGCGAAGAACTTGAAGAGCTTGATGCGCGTGAACATCGTCTTGTCATACCGTCGATGAGGCGTCGAAGATTGTCATTTGTTTCGGCGACGGAGCGTTGGAGAGCTTCATTTTGGTCACCGAAGTTGTGATGCATTGCGTGCATTTGTCGTTTTAGGCCGTCGAAGCGGTTGTCGATGTTCTTGAACTCGGCTTGCGTCTTGCCAAATTGTTCATATTGTCGCGTCTCAAGGGCTTGGCAACGTTCATGGAACTCTTGTCGAACGATGAAGTGACTTGCGCATGTCATGTACGGTCCTTGATCTTCTTCTTGGGGAGGTGGTTGGCTCGACTCACCGTGCCTATCCATCATGCAAGACACACAAGTATTGTATATGGAAGTGGAATATGGTGGTGTTAGCCTTGCACCTCACCTTGGGGATTGCACCAAACTAGAAACCACAAGTGAGATCTATAAGCGTGCAAAGTGGAATTGCAAAGAAAACTCACACGAAAGAAAGAACTAACTCGAAAAAGCTTATTGGTGGTAGGTTAGGATTGTGGAAAGCCAAAGAACCAACCAAAAGAAAAAGGATAGTCAAAAGTGGGTAAAATCCAACAAAACTCAAGTCAAAGGCGAAGGTCAACAACTCAAAAGGGGTGACGGAACCTACGACTATATACACACATGTGGAGATAGTTGGGATTGGCACGACTATGAAAATGAGCAAACAAAATGTCCTAACAAACACTAAGCTCGTTGTTGTGCCAATGCAAGGAGAGACCGTGGCTCGTTTGCAAGGAAGAAAAATGAGCAACGGATTTGTGCACTTGCCTTGGGCGCTCTTCTTTCTCTCTTGCTTACAAGCTTTGAGACTCTCTTTGGCAATGGGAGACTTTTTTTATTTTTCTTTTGCTTTGTATCTTTTTTTTGCTCTCCCTTGATGCTACCTAGTCACACTTGATATTGCTCTTGCACTCTCACTATCCAAGGACATATGCACAATGCTCAAGCAAACACAAGATGAGCCACTCTCGTGTTATAGGTACACACAAAGGAAGATAGGGGTTAACAAGGTGACGCAAGTTATACCTTTGTTGGTGATGATGAACTTGGCGTCGGTGGTGCGGGATGATGTTCATGGGTCGTGGTGTCGATGATCGTGGAAGTTGTTGATGCGGAAGCTTGCTGTTAGTTGACGACACGCACACGGGCACAAACAAACAAGTGGAAATCAGCCAATGGAAGATTAGAGGCAAAACTGTCAAAATCAGGCGTTATAGCCGGACACTTCGGTCTGTATGGGCCGGACACTCCGGCCAGGCCGGACACTCCGGTCAAATCGGTCCGAACACTCCGGTGCGAGTTTCCTGCTCGTGTTCTTGAGCGGAAATCCTCACCTTCGGGCCTCAAATCCACAAAAAACTGGCCAAATCGGGCTGGGAAAACACAGAATAAAGCTAGACCAACTCCTAAGACAAGGTTTGGTTGGATCAAAACCACAAATAACACTCCAAATCAAGAGACCAATCCAAAGGCAAATATGGGGCTCTTTTTTGGGGATTTTCGAATTTTTGTCGATAGAAGAAAATTTTGTGGGGGAATTCGTGAGCAACGAAGCTCTTGATACCAATATGTTGAGGGCAAACCTCTAGGGTGGCCCGATCTTTCATGAATCCCACTCAAATCGAGGGTGGAGTGCGGGGGAAGGAGGGAAGGATGAACACGACGAACGCACGCACTAAGAACACGATGAACACACACACACGCAAACCATGATAAACACCAATAGCTCATGCCGGCGGTGACCGGTCCGGCGTAATCCCTAGGATCGGCGTCGGGCGGAGGACTCTCTCTCGAACCGGCATGGCGAGATGGGAGACTCGGTGAGATCTTGACGTCTTGGCAAAGGGACACCGATGCCAAGGCCTTATACAACACGGAGGCACAATGCAAACTCCAACGAGGTTTGGTGATATTGGTGCTCCTTGGTCAAGGAGCATGAGGCAAGAACTAGATAGATCCACAAAGGGGTTTCTACTAATTCCAATATCAAGCCTAGGGTTTACAATGGAGGTGGCGGACTATATATAGGCCAACCACAAGTTCAGGGGTAATTTAGGCATTAAAGTAGAGTTCTGGGCGAAGTAGAGGGGTACATGGGCCACCAGGCTCAACTAGGCTCGCAGGCCCATCTTCAGGCCGGACAGTCCGAGTCGGAACGTCTAGACAGTCCGGGGTAGCCGGACACTCCGGGTAGTGTTGTAGCATCCCAATTGTCTAACAATTGTAATGCTACTTGGTCTAGTAATATAATGGCTACTTCAGATATATAATTGTTGCATCATCATTATATCATGCTCATGTCATCATGCCACCTTGCATTTGAGCATCATATAAAACCCTTTTCCATTTGGTTCTTATCTCATATGCATTATTAATTGTATTTGCCTCTTGATATTGTATTTGGTTCCTGATATATTGTTTCAATGCCCAAGTTGAGTTGGGGGCATATCTCTTATTAACTCCACCACCTTTTTCTTTCACCACCTTATAATTCCACCATCCAACTAAATATGAGCTTGGCATTTATTGGTTTTACTTCTAGCTCATGTGGGTTGGGATGGATCCAATTCTTTTCCCACATGCTCTCATCTTGGCATCATTTTGTTTTCACATTATTGATATATGAGAGCCACATGGCCACCTTTGCAGGCCTTGTGGGTGGAACCCTATTTCTAGATCCCATATGTGTTGTTTGGGGGTTATCATCAGGTTGGGATATTATGTGGGCTTATCAACTACCTAGTGGCATATACACACTAGCAAGTCCCATTGTATTTCAAAAATGGTCATCTCCATCTACTCCACATGGGGCATCCTTATCATTCTTTTTGCTTGGCTTTTATTCCTTTTTGGGAATGCATAATAATAATGCCATGTGATAATATTGTTTCACAAGCACCAACATGGCAATAAATATTTTGCATGGGCCATGCAAGCACCCCTTTTCTTGTCATTTGGTTTTTATTTGATCTTTGAGTGGATCATCTCTCTCTCTCTCCCTCCTTTTAGCTTGATCTTAGTTGATAATGCTTAAACCCCATCACCACATTCCTCTCCTTTGGCTAGATCTTGTGTGAGCTTGGCTTGTGTTTGCTTGGTCTTGTCAAAGGAAAACCCTACACCTAATCTCCCCTCTTCACCATCCCCATGACCATCTCCTCTAATCTACCCATACCCCTAGCTCCAAACCCTAGCTCTTACCCCTCTCTCTCTTATCCTCTAGCTAAGCTCCTCTCTAATCACCTACATCTCTACCACTATCTATACCTAATCTAAAACCTCCCTCTCTCCCTAACCCTAGCATAACCTTCCTCGCTCTCTCTCGGCCTCTCTCCCTCTCTCACCTAGCTGGCCCCACCGGCCACCCTCTCTCCCTGGCCACCTCACCCCTGCCCTAGCTACCCTCTACCCGAGCCTAGCTCCAAACCCTAACCTAGCCCGAGCCTACCCCCTCTCTTTTCTCTAGCTCTCTCTCTGCCAAGGTGGCCCCAGCCCGAGCCTACCCTTCCAGACCACCATGCCCCACCTGGAAGCCCCCTCCTCTACCAGCCCTGCCCTGCCGACCCTAGCACGTGAAGGAGGAAGGAGAGAAAAAGGGTGGCCGAGCCACCTTTTTCATCTACCCCACCTCCCCACGGCATCTCCCCCTCCCTGCTACCTACCACCACCCCACCACCTCTCTGCCTCGCCCAGCTACCCCAGATCTACCCCAAGGGCGCCCTCCCCTCCTCCCTTCTTCTCCATCGTCGACCACCCTCTCTAGCCGGCACCCTCGGCCTCCTCTCGGCTACACCATACCAGGCGATCTGCGTGACGTGGAGGTGATCGAGGAGTACAAGGAGACCCCCTGCAGCAGCCCCGTACACGGAGCCGAGCAGGAGGAGCACCAGAGCGCCGGTACCAGCGCGAGCCCGACGCCAAACCCTAGATCGCCGGCCTCTGCCTCAACGACGATCGCCTGCTCCTCTGCATGAACCAACGCCACCGACACACTCTCGGTGAGCCCCTGCATCTCCCTGACACCTCCGTCCTCGCCGTAGCTCGCTGTTCTCGCCGGACCAAACGTCAAACGAACTCTGCACGCCAGAGCTCGCCGGCGTCTGCAACCTCCCCGCTCCGCGTCAAGCCTTAGCTAGGCCCCAAACCACTTCCTGTCAGCTCCCCTAGCCCTACGCAAGAAGCTACCGCCAGCACGCACCAAGACGTCCTGTGGTCGAATCCACCCGGCTGGTCGATCACCACCCGTCCATACCGCAGGAAGATCCACAGATGGCCGCCACTTTACCAATACCCCCTGCTGTTTTGCTCGTCGCAACCCGCCCCTTAGGACTCCCAGCCAGCCGCTGCTTTGCAGAAAAACCCCGGCGTTTCTGTTCGGCAATCGGCTCGGCCTTTGCAACCCCAGCCTCATCAAGGCTGGCCTTTCACGACGTCAGCCGATTAGCCCCACCTGTCATCCTCTAGGCTAGATCCAGCTGCGGTGAGAAAAGTTGTTCTGCGCGCTGAGCTGCTGCGTCAGCTAGTGACCCCACCTGTCAGTGGCTGTGGCTGTAACTGTCTGGGTATAAAAAGGTTTTCTGGATTTCTGTTTTAATTCAAATCTTATTAAAATTAATTCAAATTCAAATTTAATTCTGTTTTAATTATCTTTTAAAATACTAATCCAAATAATACAAATAATATATGTTTTCAAATCAGAAAAATGTGAGGAATTCAAATATGCCATTCAAAATATATTTTGAACACTTTATTTTCCAAGTTGTTTAAAATTACAATAATTTGCCCTTTTTCTTAATAAATTAATAACTTTTGATTTATAACTCCAAATTTAACAAATGATATGTCTAAAATGATTAGCTCGACGAGACCTTTCTGTTTATGCATTCCATGTTCTGTTTTGCAGCATGCATCATATAAATATAAAGTATACAGCAACTTAATTGAGTATAAAATATGATTAAAACCCCATAAATGACTTAATCTTGTACTTCACACCTCACCCATGCCATGCTACTTTATTGCCATGAAAATTGTGCATCATTCATCATGGCATGGTTGTTTGCTTGATGCATTTTATTCATATGCTTGCGCACTTTATTTATGTTGGCCCTTGTTTGTTTGGTTCTTCTTCGAATAGACGCTGAGCAGGGGATATACCAAGAGAACCAGGAGTACCACCCAGATCCTTCTCTCGCTTCAACTGAGCTGCCGTGCAAGCACTACCACATGCTTGCATACATATAGTACCTATTGCCTCTTTCTTATTCTTGCATCATTGAGTCGCGATTGCATTAAATTGAATCCCAAGTATTGCATAGCCTTTACATTTAAACCCCACCGAAGCTTGTTCCTCCATCCCATGAGCCATTACTACAGGAGTTGTTTGAGCCATGCGAGTCGTAGAACAGCATGTGTAGGGTATGTGAGTGTCTGGTGGATAACGAGGTACCTAAACAACTTAACCTGAGTAGTAATGGGATAACTAATGAAAGTGGCATCGGTGAGCCATATTCGCTATTTGGTTTTTCAGGCTCACTTGTGTCCCGTAGGACCCCGAGTACTTGATTCCTGTTCCTTGAATATTCGCGCTATCCACATCCGGGAGGCTTATGAACCCCCCTGAGCCAGAGCTTGATTCATTCTTATTTCTTGGGGCCACAAACTAGTTTGAGGTTTTATTTACTATCCTGTACTTATGCCATGCTTTACTGCTTTATTTAAATTGTGCGAGGTACTGCACACTGTACTGTTTAGGATTGCGGAGTGTTTTCGCGGTGTCGACAAGCCCAGTCACATTTTCGGGTTCCCAGTCGTTCACAGCCATTGGCGCAAACCTTGAGTCCGTCTCGGAGTCAGCTAACTCCGTTGCGGGTAGCTTAATGGGGTGGCCCCCTGAAATATTTCTGAATCCTGTGATCGCTTTGTCGTGACTGCCTCGTTGGTTTTGATTTGGTTTTTCCGAGGTTGATCGAGTGTGTGTTGCTATTTGTGCACCCCTGCAGGGTAAAACTTTCTGAAAGCCGTGTCCGCGGTTATGGACGACTTGGAGCACAGTTTCTCGAGCATAGACAAGCATAACTAAAGTACCGCTCTAATTTGACTAAGTACTTGACTAGTAAATAGTGCAACACTCATGGAATGGTTAATAAAACTGCCAACGGATGGGGGGGTTGTTCGTCCGCTTCCTCGTCGGTAAGCGAGGAGGAGGATGGATCTGTGGATATTACCATTATAACTGTTATAACTGTTGTTATAATTTCACGGACATCCGTCTATCTCTGGTTAGGCGGATGGTTAGCGAGTATCTATAGAATTGTTAGGGTTTATCTTTCGCTGCAATTGCGTCACCCCAGGTTGTGTCCCCTTTAGCGGCATAAAGACTTGCTGAGTACTCCTAGGATCTCACACGATACATTATTGGTTCAGATGAACAGGTACCCTCGCAAGATGGACACTGGGTGGAAGAGACGGACGATGTGGGCAATGATCATTCGGTGTAGAGATTCCGGGAACGGGGATCCGTGAGATCTGTGGGCGGGATGTGCTTATTTATGGGGCATCTTATGCCGATTTGCTTCTTATCCGTACTCGGATTTTGTCTTCCGCTTCCGCTTGATACTCTGATGTTTGATGTATGAGGAGATATCCTAAACTATTATATCTATCTAGGATATTTGGATCTTGCCGTATGGCGTTGCTATATTTCCTTTCTTTTTAGATGGAATGGCTCTGATGTACTATTGTATGGTGGCTTGCATACATACTCATTTGTGTATGTAGTTGATCCCTTCTTCCTGCCGATTCGCCGCCTGCTCTTGTCCGATGTTTGGAAATGGTTGGGACGGCGAAAGGTCTACTGTGAGTGGCATTTGGGCCCCATTGCATTATTTCAACCATTTCGCTCATCCGAGCTTGTAACTAGGAGCGTAATTCACCGAGGTAGTTACAATTGGTATCAGAGCCATCCCGCCCTTTAGGGTCTCAGCCAAATGGTCGTTGTCTGTCTAGCAAATATTTTTGGTAGCTATGTATACTAGGGAAAAACAAAACACGAGAGTAGGACTGCTTCCACTTTTCTTCTTACCCACCCACCACCCTTTTCTGGTAAGGAAGTGTAACGTTTTCAATCCTCTTCTTAAAATTCAAACTAGGATTCACGTGTTCTGGGTTTCCGTAGTATCATGGGTTGAGTGTGTGTGTGTGTGTGTGTAATTCCTTGTCTATCTGTTGCATCCAATTTGTTATCACAATCTGCCTTTGGTTATCAACTGTTGGTACATTCCATACTGACAGGCTTTTGAAAACCGGTGCGATCTATCTGACTCCTTGTTAACCGGTGCCATCTTCTTAAGGGTGTTCTTCCTTCTAGCAACTCCACATTCTGTGAAATCATCTGTTGCTACTCTCTACCTGATAAGTGTTTCTGCGCATCTATTGGTATTTTAATGCCGAAAAATGCGGGAAAATTTTCTTTGATACATCTGTGTTTCCACACTCCTTTTCAGTCGTGTGTGAAACATTATCTATCTTCCTTTTATCAGCATGTCCATGCTAACTCATTCTTTTGTCACCGGCGCTTAATCCTAGAGTTTCATCTCATCTCCTTTTCTCTTGGGCTAATTACATAACATGTGTCGATCCGATGCTGGTGATTGTAACTTGGCTCTCGGCATAGCTATATGACACTTATCATGAGTGGAATATGGAAAATGCTATCAACCTTATCCTCCAGATGGTGACGGTTATCTTCTGTGATTTTGAGTTACACCGTGATCATATCTATGCATATTCAAGCATCTTTGTTAATCCGGAGTTTCTCAAAGCACTACGGCGGTCTATCATCTGTTCATCATGCTGCACATCTTTCTGAACCCCATATCTGCACAATTCTCCTGGATACGAGGGAATTGCATCTTGTCGTCTCTGATAGCTTTGCTTAAGGTATGAGCTATCATCGTTTCTTTATCCAAGATCTCTTTATCTTTGTAACCGGTGATCCGATCGACAATGTGAACCAGGTGTCATCTCGTTTCTTCCGAAGGACCAGATAATCTATTCTGCCAGTGCATATCTTTCAACATGAACCCGTGCTCTTAATGTTGATCTTTCTAAGAGCGTTGAGCTCAGGAAGTGTTTCGAGCATTTGTTCGTTTCTCCCGTCTCTTGAAGTTGATATTCTGGGAATATCTTGTTAATCCTTGGTGGTATATGTTGTTAATATGCTTGCCTATTCTATATCAATGGATGGACATGGAAGATCATCTGTGTCTCTTTCTCTCAAGCTTCGTGAGCACTGCCTGTGTGCAAAGTCTCAAAGTGAGAACTCTGACTTTTTGAAGTCACCTATCTCGGCCACGTCCTCCTGCTAAAGAGATCGCTTCAATTCTGGAATCAACAAGCCCATTGTTAATTCCATCTCCATCTTCAACCAATCCGGAGTTTCCTTGTTGGCAAGTTATCATCGTCCTTCCGCTGAAGTTTCCTCAAGACTGCTAAACTTCTCTCAATCTTTTCAGGAAGAACATGGAGTTCTTTCACCTCAGTCTCGTCAAGTAATATCTTGAAATCGTCTCGCTCTATCGTCTATGCTCAATCCACCGGAGGCCATGAAGACTTTTCAGATCTTTCGTAATCCTTCTGTGCAAGTGGTGCTATCTTTTTCTTTGTCTGTGGAATCTTGCAGTTGTCTCCGTGATCTTCCTTCATATCTTTCCGGTGGCTGGTTACTAATGATATGACGACAACATCATCACCCTTATCTATCTTGAATCCGGCGAATCGTTTGCATCTATCCTTGTTTTCTAACGGAGTTCCATGAGCTCTTCTTATCAATACCTTCAGTCTGTTTCGGTAGTTGGGTTGCATGGTTTTCTTATTCAGGTGCGGAGTAATGCTTTGAGTGCGGGATGGAGTAGCTACCATACCACTACTCTTATCATTCGCTCTTGTACATTGAATTGGTGAACTAATGTGATTTCACTCATTCCACGGAAGTTGGAAGTGGCCTTTATCCCTCGATATTTTTACTTCCGTCCTTGTTTTTCCGGAGTGCTCTCTCGAAGAAAGTAATCAATAATCTCTTGTTGGTGATCTCGCCATTTCTACATGGAACAAAATCTGCAACTATCTGGGGGAAACAAACGCAAACTCTCTTATGTCCTCGTCTTTCTACCGGTGCTTGACATCCCCAATCAAGATGAAAGGAAACTATCTCTCTCTCTGTTTCATCAATTCTTTTTCTGTGGTAAAGCCAATTATGGTTGATGCCATCAGTCGCTAATCTATTGCGTCAGCCTCAAGGCTAAAGAAAGCAATAAGTATCTCTACGATAAACTCCAGATCCTCCATATTCTTGCTTCTCGGGATTCCACCAGGATCTATCTTCACATCCGTCTCTGGAAGTTATACCCGCGCACCTAAATTGCGTGATCCTTGGTTCTTACCGGCGCAAGAAGAATCTAATCCGACGATGTCTAGCTAAATCTTTCTGTTGATATCAAGGGACTCTATTTTTTGAAGGCAATATTGTTTCCGTACTTCATTTCTCAAATCCGAGAGGAGATACGATGCTATGGTCATAGTAGTTCAAAACCTCTCCAATCTAGCTCTTTCCTTCCGGAGAGATAAAGATTCATCCTCTCTCGTATCAGTAAATCCTTAATCTCAACGGTGTGCCTTCTGTATCCATGATGCATCATCTTGTCCTTTCTTTCACGAGTGGTTCTAGTCTTTTATCTTGTTTCTTGATAAAACCGGAGCTATGTCCATCCTATCCTTCTTGTCTCACGACAATCTTTCAACTCTTCTAACCCTTGGTGTCTCAAGCAAAACGCAAGACTCGCAACAAGTCTGGCAAGTTTTGCAAGGCGTAGTGGTCGCACCATTCCGTTGTTCATCAACTTGGGAACGTGAGGGTCACCTTCGTTCGAACACCCGCCTCCCCTTTTGTGTTGTTTTCTTTTTCCTAGGAATCTCGGGGCGAGATTCTTGTTTAGTGGGGGAGAGTTGTAGCATCCCAATTGTCTAACAATTGTAATGCTACTTGGTCTAGTAATATAATGGCTACTTCAGATATATAATTGTTGCATCATCATTATATCATGCTCATGTCATCATGCCACCTTGCATTTGAGCATCATATAAAACCCTTTTCCATTTGGTTCTTATCTCATATGCATTATTAATTGTATTTGCCTCTTGATATTGTATTTGGTTCCTGATATATTGTTTCAATGCCCAAGTTGAGTTGGGGGCATATCTCTTATTAACTCCACCACCTTTTTCTTTCACCACCTTATAATTCCACCATCCAACTAAATATGAGCTTGGCATTTATTGGTTTTACTTCTAGCTCATGTGGGTTGGGATGGATCCAATTCTTTTCCCACATGCTCTCATCTTGGCATCATTTTGTTTTCACATTATTGATATATGAGAGCCACATGGCCACCTTTGCAGGCCTTGTGGGTGGAACCCTATTTCTAGATCCCATATGTGTTGTTTGGGGGTTATCATCAGGTTGGGATATTCTGTGGGCTTATCAACTACCTAGTGGCATATACACACTAGCAAGTCCCATTGTATTTCAAAAATGGTCATCTCCATCTACTCCACATGGGGCATCCTTATCATTCTTTTTGCTTGGCTTTTATTCCTTTTTGGGAATGCATAATAATAATGCCATGTGATAATATTTTTTCACAAGCACCAACATGGCAATAAATATTTTGCATGGGCCATGCAAGCACCCCTTTTCTTGTCATTTGGTTTTTATTTGATCTTTGAGTGGATCATCTCTCTCTCTCTCTCCCTCCTTTTAGCTTGATCTTAGTTGATAATGCTTAAACCCCATCACCACATTCCTCTCCTTTGGCTAGATCTTGTGTGAGCTTGGCTTGTGTTTGCTTGGTCTTGTCAAAGGAAAACCCTACACCTAATCTCCCCTCTTCACCATCCCCATGACCATCTCCTCTAATCTACCCATACCCCTAGCTCCAAACCCTAGCTCTTACCCCTCTCTCTCTTATCCTCTAGCTAAGCTCCTCTCTAATCACCTACATCTCTACCACTATCTATACCTAATCTAAAACCTCCCTCTCTCCCTAACCCTAGCATAACCTTCCTCGCTCTCTCTCCTCTCTCCTCTCACCTAGCTGGCCCCACCGGCCACCCTCTCTCCCTGGCCACCTCACCCCTGCCCTAGCTACCCTCTACCCGAGCCTAGCTCCAAACCCTAACCTAGCCCGAGCCTACCCCCTCTCTTTTCTCTAGCTCTCTCTCTGCCAAGGTGGCCCCAGCCCGAGCCTACCCTTCCAGACCACCATGCCCCACCTAGAAGCCCCCTCCTCTACCAGCCCTGCCCTGCCGACCCTAGCACGTGAAGGAGGAAGGAGAGAAAAAGGGTGGCCGAGCCACCTTTTTCATCTACCCCACCTCCCCACGGCATCTCCCCCTCCCTGCTACCTACCACCACCCCACCACCTCTCTGCCTCGCCCAGCTACCCCAGATCTACCCCAAGGGCGCCCTCCCCTCCTCCCTTCTTCTCCATCGTCGACCACCCTCTCTAGCCGGCACCCTCGGACTCCTCTCGGCTACACCATACCAGGCGATCTGCACGACGTGGAGGTGATCGAGGAGTACAAGGAGACCCCCTGCAGCAGCCCCGTACATGGAGCCGAGCAGGAGGAGCACCAGAGCGCCGGTACCAGCGCGAGCCCGACGCCAAACCCTAGATCGCTGGCCTCTGCCTCGACGATGATCGCTTGCTCCTCTGCACGAACCAACGCCACCGACACACTCTCGGTGAGCCCCTGCATCTCCCTGACACCTCCGTCCTCGCTGTAGCTCGCTGTTCTCGCCGGACCAAACGTCGAACGCCTCTGCGCGCCAGAGCTCGACGGCGTCTGCAACCTCCCCGCTCCGCGTCAAGCCTTAGCTAGGCCCCAGACCACCTCCTATCAGCTCCCCTAGCCCTACCGAAGTGGCTACTGGCCGCCGCCAAGACCAAGACGTCCAGTGTGAATCCCACCCAGCCATGGTCGATCACCGACCCGTCACACGCGCTGAGAAGATCCACAGTAGCCGCTGCCACTTTACCAATACCCCCCTGCTGTTTTGCTCGTCGCAACCCGCGCTCCTTAGGACCCACCTGCGCCAGTGCTTTTTGCAGAAAAACCCCTGCTTTCCGTTCGCAACCAAGGCCTCCCATTGGGTAGATCAAGCTTGTGGGTATAAAAAGGTTTTCTGGATTTCTGTTTTAATTCAAATCTTTTTAAAATTAATTCAAATTCAAATTTAATTCTGTTTTAATTATCTTTTAAAATACTAATCCAAATAATACAAATAATATATGTTTTCAAATCAGAAAAATGTGAGGAATTCAAATATGCCATTCAAAATATATTTTGAACACTTTATTTTCCAAGTTGTTTAAAATTACAATAATTTTCCCTTTTGCTTAATAAATTAATAACTTTTGATTTATAACTCCAAATTTAACAAATGATATGTCTAAAATGATTAGCTCGACGAGACCTTTCTGTTTATGCATTCCATGTTCTGTTTTGCAGCATGCATCATATAAATATAAAGTATACAGCAACTTAATTGAGTATAAAATATGATTAAAACCCCATAAATGACTTAATCTTGTACTTCACACCTCACCCATGCCATGCTACTTTATTGCCATGCAAATTGTGCATCATTCATCATGGCATGGTTGTTTGCTTGATGCATTTTATTCATATGCTTGCGCACTTTATTTATGTTGGCCCTTGTTTGTTTGGTTCTTCTTCGAATAGACGCTGAGCAGGGGATATACCAAGAGAACCAGGAGTACCACCCAGATCCTTCTCTCGCTTCAACTGAGCTGCCAGGCAAGCACTACCACATGCTTGCATACATATAGTACCTATTGCCTCTTTCTTATTCTTGCATCATTGAGTCGCGATTGCATTAAATTGAATCCCAAGTATTGCATAGCCTTTACATTTAAACCCCACCGAAGCTTGTTCCTCCATCTCATGAGCCATTACTACAGGAGTTGTTTGAGCCATGCGAGTCGAACAAACGACATGTGTAGGGTATGTGAGTGTCTGATGGATAACGAGGTATCTAAACAACTTAACCTGAGTAGTAATGGGATAACTAATGAAAGTGGCATCGTGAGCCATATTCGCTATTTGGTTTTTCAGGCTCACTTGTGTCCCGTAGGACCTCGAGTACTTGATTCCTGTTCCTTGAATATTCGCGCTATCCACATCCGGGAGGCTTATGAACCCCACGAGCGAGCTTGATTCATTCTTATTTCTTGGGGCCACAAACTAGTTTGAGGTTTTATTTACTATCCTGTACTTATGCCATGCTTTATCGCTTTATTTAAATTGTGCGAGTCGCACCTTTGTCTTGTTAGGATTAAAGTGTTTTCGCAGCGACAAGCCCAGTCACATTTTCGGTTCCCGATCGTTCACGACCATTGGCGCAAACCTTGAGTCCGTCTCGAGTCGCCTAACTCCGTTGGTAGCTTAGTGGGGTGGCCCCCGGAAATATTTCTGAATCCTGTGATCTCTTTGTCGTGAAGGCCTCGTTGGTTTTGATTTGGTTTTTCCGAGGTTGATCGAGTGTGTGTTGCTATTTGTGCACCCCTGCAGGGTAAAACTTTCTGAAAGCCGTGTCCGCGGTTATGGACGACTTGGAGCACAGTTTCTCGAGCATAGACAAGCATAACTAAAGTACCGCTCTAATTTGACTAAGTACTTGACTAGTAAATAGTGCAACACTCATGGAATGGTTAATAAAACTGCCAACTGATGGGGGTTGTTAAATCGCTTCCTCGTCGGTGGCGGGAGGAGGATGGATCTGTGGATATTACCATTATAAAGCTATAACTGTTGTTATAATTTCACGGACATTTCTATCTCGGTTAGGCGGATGGTTAGCAGTATCTATAGAATTGTTAGGGTTTATCTTTCGCTGCAATTCGTCACCCTGTGTTGTGTCCCCTTTAGCGGCATAAAGACTTGCTGAGTACCCCTAGGGTCTCACACGATACATTATTGGTTCAGATGAACAGGTACCCTCGCAAGATGGATACTGGGTGGAAGAGACGGACGATGTGGGCAACGATCATTCGGTGTAGAGATTCCGGGAACGGGGATCCGTGAGATCTGTGGGCGGGATGTGCTTATTTATGGGGCATCTTATGCCGATTTGCTTCTTATCCGTACTCGGATTTTGTCTTCCGCTTCCGCTTGATACTCTGATGTTTGATGTATGAGGAGATATCCTAAACTATTATATCTATCTAGGATATTTGGATCTTGCCGTATGGCGTTGCTATATTTCCTTTCTTTTTAGATGGAATGGCTCTGATGTACTATTGTATGGTGGCTTGCATACATACTCATTTGTGTATGTAGTTGATCCCTTCGCCTGCCGATTACGCCGCCCGTTCTTGTCCTGATGTTTGGAAATGGTTGGGACGGCCGAAAGGTCTACCTGTGAGTGGCATTTGGGCCCCACCGTACTATTTCAACCATTTCTGCTCATCCAGGCTTGTAACTAGGAGCGTAATTCACCGAGGTAGTTACAAGTGTCCGGGGAGTGTCCTAACTGGCCTTCTGAATGTCCTTGTCAGGTTGAGGCTAGGGTAGGCCGGATACTCGGGCCGAGTCACGTCGGACACTCCGGCTGGTTCTGGGCGGACACTCTGGCTCAGACAGCTTTAGCACAGGTGCATCTTCAGGGCTCGTGGGTCGACGCGGCGGGGGTTCGTACCTGATGATGCATAGAGTAGTGGTATGAAGTATCAAGCCATTCAGGTGTATGTCAAAGTCACATGATGAGAGGAGCAAATTCACCTTATCTTAAAGGAGTTTGGCTCGGGCACGGGTCATCTGTCCACTTGGGGGACTCGGTGGTGTAGATGTAGGAGCGTCCGTAGGACGGGCCGCATCACTTTTTTATTTGAGCAACAGAAGGTCTTTGAAAAAATCGGTTATTACCTGCTGGTCTGTTTTGACAGATTCTTGCCATTATTTGCATTTGCTTCTTGTTGGGTCCTTTTTGAATTCTTTTGGGAAATTGAGCTTTTTGAGGGAAGTGCTACAGTAGCTTGTTTTTTAATGGAAGTTTTATTGGTGTTGGAACTAAACCTAAAGACCTATTATCTTGAGTGCACTAATGTTGCTAATAAAGATTGTGTGAAGTTTTGTATGAAGGAAAAATTTCAGGTGTATGGAAGGAATGAGTTATGAGATGAAGGATGGACTAAAGCTCAAGCTTATGGATGCCACGCGTGTCACCCCAAGAAATATCCAAGAAGTACAAGTGTCAAAACTTGGGCATGCCCAAGGCATCCCCTTCTTCATCAATAAAAATCCCAGGTTTCTTCCAAACGCTTCATTTTTATTGTTTCATGCATAGTTGTGTTGTTCTTGGAGCGTCTTATTTTTTTGTTTTTGTTTTGGTTTTTTGTTTGCTTGGTTTTCTTAGTCTTATGAATAAATTGGTTGGACCCCCTCTTTCATACATTGGTTTGCAAATAGTTTGGTTTGGTTTGGAAAAGAGTAGGAAAGTTCGTGCTTATGTGGTAAAAAGAGCTTATTTTTGACTGTGGTCTATGCTTTGTCATGCCATGCTTGATATTGTTTTGTCTTTATGCTTAGTATTCTTTGTTATAGCATGACTTGTTATGAATAATTGAGATTGCTTAATGTGCCTTGGAAGGATCATGCTTTGTTTTAGCATATTAAAGCATAGTATAGTGGTATTCTCCTTTGATGCTTTATTTGGGTTGACTTGGCGCATGCTCACACCATGTTATGACTATCCTAAGTCACCATAAGCCTTTATGATCCTTTACTTTTCAACTTGTAGTATCACTTTATGCTTGGATCAATGATGTTTTGTCGCTCTGCATGATTATGGCCATTATTGCTCTCTTAGTTTGTTGATCCCAGTCTTTTGCTAGCCTCCACAACCAAGTATGAGTTCCACTCATGCATCCAGCTCCTAAAACCAAGTTAGAGTCCATCATACCTACCTACTAGCATATGCTATTCCAAGTATAGTCATGTTTTTATCTACCTTCCGAATTAAACTTGTTATGAGAAAACTAGTGATTAAGCTCTCACGAACTTGATGGCACACTTTACTTTCTTGCCCTTAATAAACTTGAACCATTGTGCATCTATGTTGTATATGCTTGCACTTATTTGTTGGGGATTAGCAGAACCATGCTGTCATGGGGAACGCTTTCAATATTGCACTTGTACTTTGTACCTAGTTGATATCATGCTCTTTTGTCTATGGATGTCGTCGGTGTGAAATGAAAGGGGAGCTTGTAAGTCCATGGAGTTATGTATGTGTGTTAGAGAAACGCCTAGGCCGCTGGTCTAATCCATGCTGTCATGGTAGAAACCTGCAGTGTAACCATAATGAGCTGTCTATGAAGCATGCTTCTTATAAAAAAAGAGTCAGATATTGAGAAAAAAGAGAAAAAGGAAAGAAAAAAAGAGATATATGAAAAGAGGAAAGAGAGAAAAAAAGCACCATATTCCCATGGTAAATAAGAAGATTGCTTAGATGCTCGTTGTTTGCTTGCCTTGTCATTTTGATATGGGGATACTTCCGTATCATCGGGCAAGGGGTACCCCGTTGGTGGTTCTCTATGATGCACATGTCCTTACGATGACAAGAACTTACCGATGACTAAACTTGAGTAGCATGAGGAGCGGCCCTCGTATTCAAGGGACATGAGATTTCCAACTTATACTTTGTCAAGCATATACACCATAGTTTGTTCACTTTGGCCTTAATCACTTCAAGATGCTTATGATAGGGGCAATGAGAGCTAAAAGCTATTAAGTACCATAATTTTTGGAAGCTCTTTATGAAACTTGAATCCCTACTTCCTTCTATGAAGGCCTTTCTTTTACTTTTATGTTGAGTCTCCACCTTCTATCTTTATGCACCTACTTTAAGAGCATAGTGGACATTCTTAATTCTATGTGCATTGTCCAAAGAATTGTTGATTCATGCATAGCTTTGATATTTATATTTTACCGGAAGACTCACAGAGCCAGAAGACGAGACGGAGAGGGGCCACAGGGTGGCCACACCATATGGTGGCGCAGGGTAGCCTGGCCGCACCACCAGGTGGTGTGGGCCCCCTGGACGCCCACCGACCTTGCCTCTTTGCCTATAAGATGCCTCCCGATGCAAAAACCCTAAATCATAAAGCCTCCAGCCACGAAAAGTTCCGCAGCGCCGCCGCCACCGAAGGGGAGATTTGGGGGACAGAAAGTCTCTATTCCAGCACCCTGCCGGGACGGAGAAGTGCCCCCGGAGCCATCTTCATCGATCTCCACCACCATCTCCATCACCGTTGCTGATTCCCATGATGAGGAGGGAGTAGTTCTATCTCGAGGCTAAGGGTTCTATCGGTAGCTATGTGATCATCTCTCTCTCTATGCATGATCTTATTGAGATCATGAGCTTGTAATTTATAGATCTACCTTGCTACTCAAGTGCTTTAATAGATCTCTGCTCTCCCCATGTGTGTGAAGTTGACAGTGTGCACACCATGGTGGCACTTAGGATAGAGATTACAAATACTTGTTATGAGTTATATTTGGAGTTGGATGTCTTTATGAAATTGAGGTGTTTGTTGGAACCATCTAGAGCTCAAGGTGACAGTGTGGGGTTATCTAGATGGAGAAAGCGAACTTTGAGGTGTGTTGTTATAGCCCTACCATGGGGCTATCTAGTTAAGAGTAGTATCATACGGAGAAGATATTTATATGGGAGTGTTCACTAGTGAAAGTATGATCCCTAGGCCTTGTTTCTAATCACTGAAACACCGTTTTCTATTAGATCTATTACATGTTTGCTTGCTTCTATCTTTATTCCAGTTTTACTTTAGTCTTTTCCACGCCATCAAGCTATTTTCTATCACCGTTACCACTTATAATTATCTATACCACTTGCATTTCACTATCTCTTCGCCGAACTAGTGCACCTATACACCTGACAAGTGTATTGGGTGTGTTGGGGACACAAGAGACTTCTTGTATTTTGATTGCAGGGTTTCTTGAGAGGGGATACCTTTAACCACTTCCTCCCTGAGTTCGATAAACCATGGGTGATCCACTTAAGGGAAAACTTGCTGCTGTTCTACAAACCTCTGCACTTGGAGGCCCAACAACTGTCTACAAGAATAGAAGTGCGAAGACATCAATTATTGGTGTGTTTTACTTGGCCCAATACCCCCACTATATATAGGAGGAGGGGAGGTACTACCTCCCGCAAAGTCCCGGGGTGGGACTAAAGGAGAGAAGGGGGGAGGGGTGGCACCGCCGACCACCCCCATGGGCCCCGCGCGGGGGGGCTGGCCAACTAGGGCGCCGGCCACCCCCTTGGCCCCTTCACCCTCTCTCCTTTCCCTAATGGGCCCTCTCCCCTCCAGGAATTGGCCCATTAAGCCCTTGACCATTTAAATTGATTTTTATCTTTATTAAATAATTATGAATAAATGATTAAATCAATATTTAACATTAATTCACATATTATTCAACCTCCATGGTTGTGGAACACTTCCACCTCCACTCCGGACTTACGGAAACCCTTCCGATTTTCTATCTACTATTCTTCAGTGATTCTACCGATCCTATAAACACTCTCTAAGCATCATCAAGCCCTTAAGCGTGATACCCCACGGTTCGGGAACACTCCAAACATGGTCGGGACACTCCCGCACAAATGATCAATAGATGGACCTGGATGGCCATGTGACCCCTGTGCGTTCCACGAAGATCTTTCGTTGTTTGAACCAGGACAATCATGTCTTATTCCCTTTGTCACTCGATACTTGCATTGCCCGAGATCTGATCAATGACATCACCATGTCGTGTTCAATCTCGTTACTGAACAATGCTACTTGACTCGTTCCGACATGTGATATCCCCGTGATCAAATCACACGCTTCGCAACTATTGGATATAACTTCTCCGAGTGGGCCCTTGAGTATCTTCCCGTCACATGGACGGATAAATCCCTCTATTGACATATATTGCCTCAACGGTTTCCTCTGAGTACCTGAACACACCTTTATAACCACTGTATTACCAAGTGGCGCTTGATGCTATCAAAGCACTCTCGGGAGACAGTGATTGATATAGCCTCACGGTCTAAGGAATAGTCTACGAGGATCCGTTTCTAATCATCGTCACTTGAACTTCATGACATGATCGGGTCACGATGTTTAGGTTGGGTATTGGTTCGTCATCTCATTCCCAGAATGAGATGACCCCATTTCCATCTAGCATAAATGCCACATGATCAGGAAACATGATCATCTGTTGACCAATGAACTAGTGACTAGAGTTTAACCGGGAACCCCTGGTTGTTTATATATCACACGTGCATTGATGTTTCCACTCAATATAGTTATAGCATGATATAAAACTTAATCATAAACTATATGAAATATGATAATAGTCCTTACTACTATTTGTCTCTAGGGCATATTTCCAACAAAGAACAACTTGGACAGGGTCTTGACGTCTTGGCAAAGGGCACCGATGCCAAGTCCTTGTACAACGAGGGAGGCACGATGCAAATTCCAACGAGGTGGTGATGATAGTCGATCCCCTTCGGTAATGGGATGAGGCAAAAGTAGAGATTCTAGAAAGGGGGTGTCTTTAGTCTATCACTTTGCCTCCAGATCCAAGAGGGGATGGGGGCACTATATATAGGCCAGCCACTTACATAAGGGTAGTTTGGGCATAAATCTAGGGTTGCAACATGGGTTGTGGCCTAGATATAGTGCGCGTAGACACCATGGTGACCGATAGTACCAGTCCTCGGGTCTGGTAGTACCGGATGGGAGCGGTAGCAGCTTCAGGCGGAGCGTTAGCTCGGGCTCTAGTGTTAGGTGGTCTCTAGGTCCGGTAATACCGATGGTGCGGTGGGCGTGGTAGTATCGCTCGTCCCTATCTCTTCGTTCTCCTCATCCAAGTGTCTAGCTTGTCGGGCTTGATGATACGGCCTTCCTCCCTTGTCTCCGTACTTGGCGATGTGAACCTATCATGGTCATAGGATGGAATATGAAGTAGAATACTATTCCAATAGAGTAGGAAGTGGACTCTCATAGAGGATAGGATTCACCTTTGAAGTCCATGATGACATGGCATAAGTTGGAGACCATGATGTGGTAACGACCATATGTCTGGCTACATCATCTTCCCCCCTTCAAAAAGAGTCCTTGACTCTACATGCTCATCAGAAAGGATAATAGGTCGAGAGACATTCTTGATCCTGGGGTTCACCACATAGTCATCCTCGAGAAGATTGACTTGACAACACTTCAATGTTCCTTCACCTTCCATGAAGCCTACAAAGCTCACCACAAAAGCGAAGCAACACTCAAAGTGTAGCCAATTCATGAAGATTATAGCATGAGTCCTCGAGTAGAAGGAAGCCACCTTATAGTGAATAGATAGCTTGATGAAGGGCAACCTTAGGTAACTCTCTTCGGTTCGTCTTGTCAACACATGGTACAGAGAGGTTAACATGTATGCAATTGTACCTTGACACAACAAAGACCAAGAAACATATGTTTGTGTGTGATAGAGGAGCATGTCAATTGTGGCATGTCCATTCTTGTTCACTAAACTATTAGCACAACTCAAGTATAGCAAACGAGATGCATATGCAAGGTCCAAGTGCATGGAAATTGTTTGGACATCATCCAAATGCGGGAACTCAAAAACTCCATAGAACGTCTTTGTGTGGAACTCAAAAACATCATCCAAATGCGGGAACCCAAAGCTAGGAGAATTCGGCAAAAACACATGAGGAAGAATATCCAAAACAACATCATGATGTGTGCAAACCAACCATTGGAAAGCGAAATTGTTCAATATGTTGGATGCCACACACAAATCATCAAAAGCAAAAATCATAGGTATATGAGTATCACAAGCGGAAGCAAAAACAAGATGTTCGCAAACAAACCATATAAAAGAGCAATTGTTTGTTATGTTTGTTGCAACAACTATACGGCATTACTTGGAAGCTCTCATGACAATACATGCTCAAAATGGTATTATGGTTGCACACAAAACATCGGAAAGAGAAATTGTTAAACATTTTTGTTGCAACACACAAAGCATCAATATCCAATAGCAATGAAACATGATTGTCACAAGGTGAAATAATACCATCAACATGCTTGCAAGCTAACCATAGGAAAGAGCAATTTTTCAACACGAAAGATGCAAAGCATGAAAAAGGTACCAGAGCTGGGTTCGATCTTGAACTCACTTGAGGGATGCTCTCTAGAGCTCTTTTTGTCAACTCATGCTCAACCGAGGTTGACATTCTCGTGCGGGTACCTACACACATCAAACACAAAAGGAAGAATGTGTGTGCATGGTAGATAAATACATCGTCCATCGTGACATATCTCTTCTTGTGCACATCACCATTAATATAAATCAAGTGTAAAATAGATGCATGGTGAGTATGCAAGTGGGGAACATGCTTACCATGGCATTTAACAAAATCTCCAAAAGATGAGAAAGCTATGGGGGCCATATAAATGTAAAACATATGATAATTATTGTTGCAAGCAAAACAAGTGAAAGAGAAATTGTTCATCTTATAGCAACGGGAGAAATTGTAAAACATTCATGAAAAAGCATGGTCCAAGGGGTACCTTTTTTAACATCATTGCAAGCAAAACATTGAAAAGAGCAATTGTTCAACAAAGTGCAAGCAATGATATCATCAACATACCGTTTAGAGCATTTCATGTCTATGGCAATATCATGACAATAAAAGGATTCCACATGGCCATCATGATGCATAGAAAACTCGACACATGGGAATAAGAGTGAAACACATGCCATGTCACAAGTATCATCCATAACATGCAAATGATCACAAATAATCATGTTCACTAGTGGGATCATGGCATCATCAACACCCTTATTTTTACCTTGTTCAAACCTCTCATATGAAGTGGGTGTTGTGTAGTCTTGGCCTCCATGTGGGCGACTTCTTATTCTTGTATGGGGATGACCTTAGCTTCATCCACCTTGTTCATCTTCTCAGTCGGAGGCATCATCATCTCCAATCTTGGCGCTTCTTGATCCGTGGAACCTAGCACATCATGAGGAAACATACTAGAGGTAGAGGGTAAGTCGTTATAAATCAAAGTGGTCTCACATGACCTATCAAGTACCACTCTCAATTCACTCGGTGTATCACTCATGCCCTCCAAATGGAATCACTCAATCTCATGTATGGTGGAGTCACTCATCTCACTCTTTTTTCATTCAAGTGGGCTAAGTGGCTCTCATTCTCACATGGGATTGGTACCACATCATTACTCAAGCATATAGGGATAGGCTCGGTTCTCTCAACTCCATGTGCCTCCTTTGGTGAAGGGAAAATCCCATGCTCACCATTCTTGACCTTGTCATCTCGCCATCTTGTAGGGTAGTCTCTTGGCTTGGAGCTTCTCATCATTCACCGGGATCACCTTGGCTTGTGTGGAGGTGCACTCCCAAAATGTATGACCTTGGTGTTGGCACTTGCCGCATATGATGTTTGGACATGCCCATGGGTAGTGACGTTGGTCGTTGCACTTGTAGCATAGGGGTACCATTGTGGTGGTGGCCCTAGAAGGAGATACCACATGTTGAGGAGTGTGGTTGTAGCTTGAGCTTGCTCTTGGCGCCATTGTGGTGGTGGCACAAGTAGTAGAAGGTGTCTTATGATGATGTTGTCGACGCAGGTCATTAGCGTGCATTGCCGAAGGTTAACGTAGGTGGCGCACTTGGTCATCCATATGACGCTCGCGATGATGATCCTTTTCCTTGGCACTCTTCTTGGTGAGGCGTTGTAATGAGTGCAAAGCATCATTAGTCTTGGACATCATGCTCATGGTTTTGGCGAAGTCGTTGTCCATATCGTTGTTAAAGTTGTTGAGGGCGCTTTCGAGCTTGTCCATTTGATGGTGGACCTTGGCACTCTCTAGATGGAGGCTCTGTCTTGGTTGACGCGACTTGAGGACCTTGTCATTGTCGTCCTTGAAGTCGTCCATGTTTGGGGAGTCATTGTTGTTGTAGTATTCCATATCACCCAAGCATGTGGAGACATTGTCGGTGTAGTGCTCCATCATGGCATCCATGCTTGTGGAGGCATATGCATGCTGGCTCATCGTGAATTCTTCATAAAAATAATCCTCGGCTCTGGAGTCCCTAGACATGATTCACAAGACCAAGTGGTGTATATGGAAGTGGAAGGGGGTTAGGGATGCAACATCAAACCTTACTTTACCTTGGAAGATAGTATCGTTCAAGTGGTCACACTTGAGAGCAATCAAAACCAAGTAAAGTTATGCTCACGCGGAACACCAAAACCAACTAACCACTAAAAAGACACACACAAAAAGCTTATGGTGGATAGGTATGGAAGGTGGCATGTCCAAGAACAATTCGAAATCAAGATGTTGTAATGGCAAGTAAAGAACCACGATGATCACAAAGCAAAACAAGTCAATCCACAAGATAGGAAACACAAATGGTGGGATAAATGGGACTTGTGCGCAGAGAAAGTAAGCTAAGAACCAAAGATTACCTAGCAAATACTACAAGATCATTTCACACAAGTGCAAGGAGAGACGCTAGTTCGATTGCAATAAAATTGGTGGGCTACAAGATATGCACAACAAGTACCACCTATTTGATGTTCATCGAGCTTGCGCTTCCTATTCTATGATGCACTTGTTGTTTGTTTATTTTTATTCTTTTCTTTTTTCTATTTTTTTTGTTTTTTCACTCGCCTCTTCCTTGTCCCAACAACTATACAAGATAACTATATGAGATAACGCTCACAACTTTTGCTCAGAATTCTACAAGTATCAAATGTGCATAGCCCAAGCAATCATAGGAGAAACTAGTCTCAATAGGTGTTTGTTATTTACAAAGCATATCCCAACCAAAAATAGCTCACAAAGGAATGCAAGTGGGGAGAAGTCTTAGAATTTTTATACCTTTCGTCACTGATCTTCACCCTTTATTGTTGGATTCCGCCTTGATTACGGAATTTGGATGGAGTAGATAGCATGAACCACGTATATGATGATGTAGAGCTCCTTCAACTCTTCAAAATGAGCTAAAGAACCCAAAATCCAAGTTCGTATGCAAAAGTTATGCTCAAACAGTGAGAGGCTGAAATCTGGAATCTGTTGTTTTTTCTCTGTACTGGGCGGTAGTACCGCTTTTTGGGCCATGGTAGTACCGAAAATTGATGTAGTACCGCTTTTTGGGTCCGGTAGTACCGATTATTCCTGGGACCCGAAGATTTGAAACGATTTCGTGATTTTGGGGCGATTTGGGCGGAAAATCTTGAGGAAAACCACCAAATTGAAGGAGCAAATGATGGAATTAGGCCATGGGAACGTAGGGGAAGGTAGATCGACAAGTTTAGAAAATAATCCATGGATTAAAACCTACCAAAACACACTCAAATCATAGATCGGTCCAAAACATGAATTGGGGCTATTTTTGTGGAATTTTCGAAGTTATGGGGAAAAGACCAAATTGATGAGAAATTCGTGGCAACCAAAAGTTGCTGATACCAGATGATAAGGGGTGACCTCAAGGGTGGCCCGATCTTCACGGATCTTGTGGTCAAATCGATGGGAAAGCAAGGGGAAAGGGAGAAGGTAGCAGAAGCGGATGCACACCTCGCGAAAGAACATGATGAACACACACCAAACTCACACGATACAAGGACGATTGCTCCCACTGATGGCCACTGGTCAGATAGAATCCTCGCAATGAAAGATCATTAAACATGCTCCCTCGATCCCAATCAGAGATGCAAGAACACCTTGTAGAGGGTCTTGTCGTCTTGGCAAAGGGCACTGATGCCAAGGCCTTGTACAACAAGGGAGGCATGATGTAATCTCCAATGAGGTGGTGACGATAGTCGGTCCCCTTTGGTAAGGGGACAAGGCAAAACTAGAGGGTGGGGGTGTCTTTAGTCTATCATCTTTGCCTCTAGATACATGAGAGGGTGGGGGCACTATATATAGGTCAGCCAGTTACATAGGGGTAGTTTGGGCATAAAACTAGGGTGCAACATAATAAAGGGGTACATGGGTTATGGCCTAGATCTAGCACGCGCAGGTGATGAGTGCATATTTGCATCATGTTTTAAATTATTATTTTGCATTGTAGATATAGGATCTTGGTATTTTACAGCGTTCGCGTGTACATTTTATGTCTGTTTTCACCAGGATCAGGACAGATGATGGATCCAATGGACACAATTCTTGGAGCAGTTGTACCGTGGAGAAAAGGAGTAAAAACAACGTAAATCGCTTATTTGGGAAATATTAATAATACCAGAAGAAAACTAGAAGCGAACAAGGGAGGCAGAGAGTCCAACGACCAACTATACGACTGGAGCAACTTTTCCAGCCGTATAGCTCCGACCGTATAGTTGGCGCCGCCTCCGCCTCGTCAAATAGTTTCACCCCGTGCAATTGGTTCGGGGAGACGACATACAGAACACCCGGAAATCGCGAAAACCTCACCTCCGGAAGGCATATGGAGGGGGAACTCATCCTCAAGCGATCCATCTTCTCCCTGCGCAGATCCGGGGGCCTAAGGCATCAATCTTCATCAACCACCGCTGCATCACCACCATCTTCATCCATCCCATCTACATCTTGTCTAGATCTTGTTGTAATTCCTATACTCGTTGTGGATTTATACAAGTACTATTCATCTATGATTTTTTTCGTTACCATTGCCATGATGTTCATTGCCTCCATATCTGAGTAGATCTCTAGTTCTTGGGGAGATGGAGAAACCCTAGCATATGACTCAGATGAGATAGAGATTATTATGTTATACATCATTATGTGTACGTGTTAATTTTCTTCATCTTGATATTGGGAGTTGTGCACCTCCTTAATATTTGCCTCTTATGGGGACTCAATGAAGGGGATTACTTGTTAGTAGATGGAGGGATGATAACACTTACTGTGACTATATAGCTGTTGTCATTCTTTACGTACTAACTTGGGGAATCAAGGAGAACTCATCGAGCCATGTCCATGCCACGGGAGAAATCCCTTAATAGCACAGTAACATGATGGTTGTTGATTACTGTCTGCTGTGGTTATGAGGACGATGTGTGTAGCGGTTGCTGGCAAATCGTCCATATATGGAGCTCCTCCCACATATATACACATTATGAGAATGTTCGCTATAATACTCTCGATTACTTAGTCTAAATTGCTAGCGGTGTATCACTACTCCCTGAGAATGCCTTTTCCCTATTGTAGTTCCAAAGTTCAATTACACAGGCGATTCTTAGTTTTTGCATTTAGTTTTGCTTTACTTTAAATTACCTTATTCAACCAAAAACCCCAAAACAACTCTACTTCTCTTGCATCTTAAAGTAATTTCTTAAGTACTTCGTTTAGTTATAGTTAAAAGCATTTTTGTCTTTTGCCTACTGCTCCCCGTGGGATCGATATCTTTATTTCGAAATTAGCTACAAACGATTTGTGCACTTGCAGTCATCAAGCTATTTTCTGGTGCTATTGTCGGGGAGCTTAGAGCTATAAGTCACTTTACATTTAGTTATTTACTTCTGGTGTACTAATTTTTACTTGAGTTGTAGGACCACAACAATGGACAATACTCATCATTTAAATCAGCTTGAGGAAGTAAGGAAAATGGGTTCGCCCATGGACGCTTTTATAACTGTCAACAAAAGCATAAATCTGGATGGAGTGGAGATCCATCCTTTATTATTCGAATTATTACGTTCTAAGAAATTTGTAGGAACCAATGAAGAAACTCCATATGGACAGTTACAATTCTTTGAAGACATGCTCAGTTCCTTTATTTTCAACGACTCTAATCTTGATATGGTTAAAACCCAGTTGTTTAGACAAACTCTCTCTAATAATGTTTGCGACTGGTACATATATTTTTGTGCAGAAGCACCAAGGACTTGGGAGGAATTGACAACTAAATTCCTATCAAAATATTATTTTAATAGCAAAGCTCACAGGATGAGAGCTATTATTATTAGTTTCAAAAATAATCCTAGTGAGGGCTTATATGAAGGATATCTAAGGTATAAAAGCTACCTAGATAATTGCCCCATCACCATTTGCCTGATTAGTTAATCACCCATACATTTTATGGGGGGCTAAATATGACACTGCTTCAAATGGCAGTTTTCTATCTTATACCTATGATGAGGCTTGGAATCTAATAATAAAAATGAGAGAAGCAACTGAAAATTCTAAAGATAAGGAAAATATTACAAATAGTTTTTCTGAATATGCTTGCATTAATGATTTCCTTGCAGATGAGAGGATAAATAAAATGATTAAAACTCTCGGTATTGATTCTTACTCAGTAAATAAAATTATTGAGAATTATGCAGGGCATTTGAAGGTACCTATAGAATGGGAACCTTCTAAACCCCTCGAAGAAAAGAAGCGTGCAAGAGCACTAATGGAAGAGTTCTCCTTGATACCTATACATGGGATCTTTGAAAAAAGACAAAGAGAGGAAGAACAAATAAAGAAGAGACCGAAGAAACCAGAAAGGAATCCCGAAGCTACAAATATAAATAATGTTATAATAAAAGACCTTATGGAAGCATGAATTGTGGAATATGAAGTGGTTATATTAGATCGTGAAACTTCACAATTCATCCAAGGTAAGGTTCGAGGTAATGAAACTTCAAAACCTATGACCCCTATATATTGTGGAGAAACTTTCTTATATGGAATTTGTGAACCAATTTCCACCATAAATATTATGCCATCATCACTTTATGAAGAACTTCGCTACAACTTAAATAATCCAGATGTTGAACCTATAAACACTATTATTAAATTGTCTAATAGCACCAATATAAAACCAGAAGGGGTAATCAGAAATATCTATGTCTTTATTGGCTCACTCATGTACCACCTTGATTTTCATATTGTTGATATGCCTCGAGATTCTTTTTCCCTATTCTTTTAGACAGGCCTTTTATTTCCCTCACCAAAGCTCGAGTAGATAATCAGAAGGAAACTATTTCACTAAAGTTTGGAGAAGAGGAAATGACATTCCACTTTGCCAAACTAAAGAAGAGGCCATATGAAGTAGAGGATATCAAGGAAGAAAAGACGATTGCCGAGCTAGCGGCAATTCATTTTAGTACTCCATAAGATGAATTAGAAAGGAGCTTGATTAATTGGGAAGAAGCCCCAGATGATGAGAAGAAAGAAGACATGGGTGATTACCTTGATTCAATTCTGGAAGCACAAAATCCACATGACTATGAAAAATTGGTAAGAACAGGAGATGAAGAACCTCCACCAATAGAATTGAAAAAAGTCCAGACAATATGAGGTATGAGTTTTTAGATAATGAAAATAAATGTCTTGTTATTATTAGCAAGAATCTATCAGAAAATGAAACGAATAAACTCATTTCAGTTTTGGTTAAGCATCATGAAGCCTTTGGATATACATTGAGTGATATTAAAGGAATAGATCCATCTATTATAACACATAAGATTACCATGCTTGATGATAGTGAACCCGTAGTAGATACGCAAAGAAGGCTTAATCCTAAGATGAAGGAAGTAGTAAGAAAAGAAGTTATACGTATGCTGGCATAATATATCCTATTTATGACAGTAAGTGGGTTAGCCCAGCTCATTGCATGCCAAGACAAGGTGGTCTTGATGTTGCTATGAATGAGGAAGGTGAGCTAGTTCCCGTGAGACCAATTGTAGGATATCGTATGTGCATTAACTTTAGGAAACCAAACCGTGAGACACAAAAGAATCATAAACCTATACCATTCATGGATAAGATTCTAGAAAGACTTAGTAACAATTCTTACTTTTGTTTTCTTCATGGTTATTCTGGATATTCTCAAATTGCCATACAACCGGAGGATCAAGAGAAAACAACTTTCACTTGTCCTTATGGCACATATGCTTATAGATTAATTCCATTTGGTTTATGTAATGCAACAACAACTTTTCAGGAATGTGTTCTAAAGATTTTTGATGATTTTGTTGAGAAGACATTGGAAGTCCTAACAAATGATTTTATCATTTGTGGAACAACTTTTGATAATTGCATCTACAATCTGACCAAAGTTTTGCAGAGATGTAGGCAATCAAACTTGGTTTTGAATTGGGAGAAATGTTGTTTCATGGAAAGAGAAGGTAAAGTTTTTGGGCACAAAGTTTCGGAGAAGGGAATAGAAATAGATAAAACTAATATAAATGCTATAGAAAATCTCCCAATACCTCAGGCCATTAAAAATTTAAAAATGTTTCTGGGACATGCAGGATTTTATAAGCGGTTTATAAAAGATCTTGCTAAACTAGTTATGCTCCTTACTAATCTTCTTGATAAACAAACTCCATTCTATTTAGACCATGATTGCATTGCAGCTTTTGTGAACCTTAAGGATAAACTAGTTTCAACACCTATCATGCAAGCTCCAAAGTGGGATGAACCTTTCAAAATTATGTGTGATGCGAGTCATTATGCTTTAGGGGTTGTGTTGGGACAACAAGATGGAAAGATTTTGAATGTTATTTATTACGCTAGTAGACCTCTTAATAAGATTCAGAAACATTATGCTACTACAGAAAAAGAGTTTCTAGCTATCATCTTTGTTGCGACAAATTTAGATCTTACATAATTAATTCTAAGGTAATAATTCATACAGATCACCAAGCTTTGCGTCACCTCCTTGTGAAAAAGGATGCTAAGCCTAGGTTAATTAGGTGGGCTTTATTACTACAAGAATATGATTTGTAAATAGTAGATAGGAGGGGTAAGGATAATCCGATAGTAGATCATCTCTCTAGGATGGAAGGAATAATTAATGACCCCGTACCTATTAATGAATCATTTCCGGGGGAATATTTAGCAAAGGTAGAAAATGCTGATCCATGATATGTAGATTATGCTAACTATCTAGCAATAAACAATTTACCTCCCGGTATGTCAAGAAATCAAAGAATGAAATTCTTTAAAGATCTTAAATATTACTTTTGGGATGATCCGTGTCTATATCCTCATGGACTTGACGGAATGATTCGGAAGTGTGTTCCTAATCACGAAATGAATGCGATATTGAAGGCTTGTCATGACAGTCCATATGGAGGGCATCATGCGGGTAAAAGGACTGCTGCAAAGGTACTTCAATCCAGATTCTATTGGCCCACCTTTCTCAAGGATGCACACAAGTATGTGGAATACTGGATGCTTGCCAAAGAAGAGGTAATATAGGTAGGAGACAAGAAATGGCGATGAATTATAGTCTAATAATTGAACCCTTTGATCTATGGGGAATGGATTACATGGGACCATTTACAGAGTCAAATGGTTATACTCATATCCTTGTGGCTATTGACTATGTTACTAAGTGGGTTGAAGCTATCCCAACAAATCATGCGGATGCAACTACCTCAGTGAAGATGATCAAGGATGTCATATTCCCCAGGTTTGGAGTTCCTAGATTTTTAATTACTGACGGTGGTTCTCATTTTATGAAAGGGACTTTGAGGAAAATCCTCAGCAAGTATGGAGTAACTCATCGCGTTGCTTCACCATATCATCCCCAAACAAGTGGTCAAGTGGAACTCTCAAATAGAGAACTGAAGACCATACTCGAGAAGACGGTGGAAAAATCAACAAAAGATTGGTCATACAAGTTAAATGACACTCTATGGGCATACCGTACTGCGTTTAAAAATCCAATGGGTATGACACCTTATAAGATGGTGTATGATAAGGCATGCCATTTACCATTAGAACTAGAACACCAAGCTTTTTGGGCAATCGAGAATCTAAATTATGATCTCAAAGCAGCAGGGGAGATGCGTTTATTAGATATGCATGCTTTAAATGAGTTTAGAAGTGAACCTTGTGAGAATGCTAGGTTGTATAAGGAAAAAGTTAAAAGATGGCATGATAGAAAAACAGAGAATAAAACTTTTAAAAGTGGAGACAAAGTGTTGCTCTATAATTCTCGTCTTAAGTTGTTTCCAGGAAAACTTAGATCGAAGTGGTTAGGTCCATATGTAGTTGAAGAAGCCTATTCGTCGGGAGTAGTGTAGCTCCAAGGAAAAACACCCTCTCTTTCATGGGTGGTAAATGGACAACGCTTGAAGCATTATCGGGTGAAAGAAGATATAAGTGTAATCACTATAGAGTTGAGCATCCCCGAAGAAGTGATAAAGCGAAGATACATGAAGAACGGTAGTTACAAGAAGAATGAACTCAAGACGGAATGAGCTGTACTATGGTCAAGCTATTGACCATAAAAGAGCACTTCATGGGAGGCAACCCATGTGAAATAAAGGTTTAAGTTTTTAAATTTTCAGCTAAAGTCTAGTTTGAGTATTGTTTTTAATGAGAACAATTCATGCTTTGGCAAAGAAGAAGGAAGATTGATGATGCCAAAATTGGTCGAAAGTCTAAGCTGGCATTTCTCTGTCAAAACATAATATTTTGTTAAGATTCAGATTAATAAAGAATATTTGGAGAAGCAGAAAATATTTCGTGGACACGGAAGGTTTACCGACCAACTATACGGCAGGAATAAAAATTCCAGTCGTATAGTTCCGGCCGTATAGTTGTTGCGACGTCAGTGCTTCCATCAACAAAAGGTACTAATAGTTTAACGACCAACTATACAGCCGGAATTAAAAATTCCGCCCGTATAGTTGCGGTCATATAGTTGTCAACACCTTTGACAAAATTATTTCTGGAATACTGAGAGTTTAATGACCAGCTATACGGCCGGAATTAAAAATTCCGCCCGTATAGTCAAGGTCGTATAGTTGTCGGCCCTTCTCCAAAAAAATTATCCAAGATACAGAGAGTTTAACGACCAACTATATAGCGGGAATTAAAAATTCCGCCCGTATAGTTGCGGCCGTATAGTTAGGTTCCGCCGTAGAACTAATCTATAGTCGGTTCACAACTATACTGCTGGAACTATACAGGCTGCGCCCGTATAGTTGCTCGTTACGCGAGGCAGCTAGGGTTTTTGACCTCTCCTTTTAAAGCTAATCGCATCTAACCTTTTTCATTAAGTTTTCGCAGAGCTACAACCTCTAGCCTCGAAAGATCTTTGTCATCCCTATACAGACTCCTTTAACAACATCCGCGCAGTGAAGCCATGCACCCCTTCCATGTTAACCAGATCTAGAAGAAGAAAGAAGAGAACCCCGTGAAGAGGATCGAGGAAGCAGAACCAAAAGGATCGTTGTCATCATCCGACCTAGACATCAAGCCTCTCCCAAATTGGGAGGACTTGTTCCCACAAAGGATGGAGATGATGAGACAAGATGAGCAGGGAAGGAACAAGGATGAGTACCTCCCTAATCCTTATCGTTACAACATAGGATCCTATTATAAACCTCCTCTTGGTCCATAACCTCTTAAACCTAAGAAGGTGAGGCAAGATGACATTCATGATAAGATCTGTGAGTTAGAAAAGGCTTCTAAGGCATGCGTTAAAACAATTGGAGAAGGGATTGACTCCTACTAGATGATGAGCAAAGAACTTGAGAAGAAGGTCGATGCAATCGATGGTAGAGTTGGTTTCCTGATTAAAGTTGTCTTTGAGTTAACAGATGAGAAGAAATTCCTCAAGAGGAAAATGTTGAAGCTCTAATACGACATGGCTAAGCTCAGCATTCGCTTTGAAAGCATAGTTAAAGCGGGCAACGTAAAAGAACAAGGTGACACTCTATCACCCAAGAGGAGGAATAGGTACCCACAAGGAGTTAATTGATTCCGCCTAGCTTGATTCCAAGCTTGGGGAGATCTTTAAAGACCTTGTAATCTTTCTTATAAGTTTTATATTACAGTTTTTGCATTAGTTCAAACTAGAAATAAAGTTTGCATCATTAGAATTCCCTTCTAGAATATTCGATCCCTTTTATGAAATTCCAAGTTTATTATTATATATGGAGCAATATTGAGTTTGCGTTTGCTTTAGTGATATATGCATGGCTTGAGTATGATTTTACTTGCATTTGATGATGGCAATAGGAGTCTTCACACCACTAGTATTAATGGAACACATAAAGATAATTGGGTCAACATGTTGTAAGTCTATGGTTTGATTTACAAAGAAAAGTTATCTATACAATTAAGTTGAAAAAGAAACCTTGAACAAAGGAAAAATGAAAGTGCTATCGAAATAGAGTGAGAACAAGTCGTGGTAGAATCTCCAAGTCGTAAGAATGCTTCATATAACGTTGGAATTTTATAATTGAGATCGTTGAACTTTGAATTCCTACATAAGGTGGAATATATGGCTAGCTTCTTTGCACAACACTTAAAAACAAAAGTGTGAGCATATATGCAAAACAAAGAAGAAAAAGAGCGAGTGTGCGAAGAGCAAATAGGCATATACCACTATATTGATGTATGACAAAGAAACACTTTTGAGATTTTGAATCCCAAGTGAATACATTGATCCTAAAACACTTGGGACTACCTCATTAACTCCTTCGGTTGAACCAGATACTTTTACATTATGTTGAGATTCATCTTTTATGAACTATTGATAACTAAGGTGTGGAAGCCTGCTAATACTATTCATATGGTTCGAGTAAGGTACTATTCACGAACTTGTTCCTATGTATCATATATGATAAACACATGCTGCAATTGCCTCATTTATTTTATCGACTCAGCTTCATGAATATGAGGACATCCACTAAGCTAAAACTTGCTCGGGACGAGCAAGAGTCTAAGCTTGGGGAAGTTCATGAGTGCATATTTGCATCATGTTTTACATTATTATTTTGCATTGTAGATGTAGGATCTTGGTATTTTATGGTGTTCGCACGCACATTTTATGTCTGTTTTCACCAGGATCCGGACAGATGATGGATCCAATGGACACTATTCTTGGAGCAGTTGTACAGAAAAGGAGTCAAAACAACATAAATCACTTATTTGGGAAATATTAATAATATCAGAAGAAAACCAGAAGCGAACAAGGGAGGCAGAGAGTCCAATGACCAACTATACGACCGGAGCAACTTTTTCGTCCGTATAACTCTAGCCGTATTGTTGGCGCCGCCTCCGCCTCATAAAATAGTTTCACCCCATGCAATTGGTTTGGGGAGACGACATATAGAACACCCAGAAATCGTGAAAACCTCACCTCCGCAAGGCATATGGAGGGGGAACTCATCCTCAAGGGATCCATCTTCGCCCTACGCAGATCCGGAAGGCTAAGGCATCGATCTTCACCAACCACCGCTGCATCACCACCATCTTCATCCATCCCATCTACATCTTGTCTAGATATTGTTGTAATTCCTATACTCGTTGTGGATTTATAAAAGTACTATTCATCTATGATTGTTTCCATTACCATTGCCATGATGTTGATTGCCTCCATGTCTAAATAGATCTCTAGTTCTTGGGGAGATGGAAAAACCCTATCGTATGACTGAGATGAGATAGATATTATTATGTTATACATCATTATGTGTACGTGTTAATTGTCTTCATCTTGATATTGGAAGTTGTGCACCTCCTTAATATTTGCCTTTTATGGGGACTCGATGAAGGGGATTACTTGTTAGTAGACGGAGGGATGATAGCACTTACTGTGACTATAAAGATGTTGTCATTCTTTACGTACTAACTTGGGGAATCAAGGAGAACTCATCAAGCCATGTCCATGCCACGGGGGAAATCCCGTAATAGCGCAGTAACACAATGGTTGTCGGTTACTATCTGCTATGGTTATGAGGATGATGTATGCAGCGGTTGCTGGCAAATCGTACATATATGGAGCTCCTCCCATATACATACACATTATGAGAATATTCGCTATAATACTCTCGATTACTTAGTCTAAATTGCTAGCGAAGTATCCACTACTCCCTGAGAACGCCTTTTCCCTATTGTAGTTCCAAAGTTCTATTACACACTTGATTCTTTCTTTCAGCATTTAGTTTTACTTTACTTTAAATTACCTTGTTCAACCAAAAACCCAAAAACAACTCTACTTATCTTGCATCTTAAATTCAGTTCTTAAGTACTTCGTTTAGTTATAGTTAAAAGCATTTTAGTCTTTTGCCTACTGCTCCATGTGGGATTGATATATTTAATTTGAAACTAGCTACAAATGATCTGTACACTTGCAGTCATCAGCAGGCTCCGTGGTGACCGATAGGATCGGTCCTCGGGACCGATAGTACTAGGTGGGAGCGGTAGCAGCTTCAGGTGGAGCGGTAGCTCGGGCTCCAGTGGCAGGTGGTCTCCAGGTTCGGTAGTACTGGTGGCGTGGCCCGGTAGTACCGCTTGGGGGCGGTAGTACCGCAAGATGGTATCGGGGCATCCAGAGGGGATGGCACAGGCTTTAGTCATGGATGGTAGTACCACTGATGTCGAGCGGTAGTTTGAGATCATAGTAGTACCGCTGGTGGTGGGCGTGATTCGTCCTCGCTGTCTTCCTTCTCCTCATCCAAGTGTATGTCTTGTCGTGCTTGATGTTACGGCCTTCCTCCCTTGTCTCCGTACTTGGCGATGTGAACCTATCATGATCATAGATGGAGTATGAAGTAGAATACCATTACAATATGGTAGGAAGTGGACTCTCATATTTCATCCTCTCCCTCATCCCGACTCACTTTGCCTCGATTTCCAAGGGATTCTTGAAGATCGTGTCATCCACGAGGTTATCCCTTAACATATTGGTATCAAGAGCTTCGTTTCTCATGAATTCCCCCACAAAATTTTCTTCTATCCACCAAAAAATTGAAAATCCCACCCCAAAAAAAGAGCCCCAAATTTCCTTTGGATCGATCTTTTGTTTTGGTGAGTTTCTCGTGGATTTGATCCGTAGATCTGTTGCTATTGGTGCCGATCTACCTTCCTTGTGTGCTTCCAGCCCAATTTTGGTCAGATTTCCACGAGTTTGTGGATTTTCGGGCCAAATTTGCGCCCAATTTCTCGATCTACGCACCCAGGAATCCCAGAAGCGGTGCTACCGCTTCTCCGAGCGGTACTACTAGAGGCGCAATGTACTACCGATTGAACCAAGCAGTACAACCCGTCTGCGGTATTACCGGTTGAAATGGCGGTACTACCGCCTGATAAAGAAAGTTTTTGATGCAGCCCGTTCTACGGACGTCCCTGCATCTACACCACCAAGTCCCCCAAGTGGACCAATGACTCGCGCCCGAGCCAAACTCCTACAAGCTAAGGTTAACTCGCTGCTCTCCTCGTGTTAATTTGATACATCCTTGGATGGCTTACTACTTCATGCAAATACTCTATGCATTATTAGCTATGAAGCCCCAACGCATCACCAAGCCCCCATGGATGAAGTATAAGGAGCAAGTCGAGAAGAAGATGCTTCTGAGGATGAAACACCAGAGTCTTCGGCCCTGAAGACTGGAGTCTCCGGCCTGCAACCCCAGAGTCTCTAGACTGGACTCCAGACCAGCCTCTGGACCTGGCCTAAACCCTTCTGTAAACCACACTGGAGTCCACACTGGAGAAAGACCAGAATCTCCGGTCACACTAGGGTCTCTGGCCCATGACACTAGAGTCTCCGTGTCCACGACGACGGGCATGTTAAGGCCTTTGGGCCCTTGGCCCATGTAACCCCAAATTCGTCTAGACTTTACCGTTTTATTCCTAAAGTACCCTTGAACTAGTGGCTGGCCTATAAATAGCACCCCACCTCTATTGTAAACCCTAGACTGGATATTGGAATTTGAAGACACCCTTCTGGATCTCTCTAGTTTTTGTCTCATGCTCCTTTTCTAAAAGAGCACCAAATATCCCCTGCCTCGTTGGAGTTTGCATCGTTGCTCCCTTTGTGAGGACCGGAACTTAACTTCCAGACCTCCCTGTGTTTATTCGTCAATCCCAAGATCAATGTTGACGACACAGCGAAATGTATATCATTGCAGACGTACAAAAGTAATTTATTACAAAGTCTGGATAACAACATAGTAAAATGTCTACTGACATTTATTACATCCAGAAAGCACAGCGGAAATATAAAATGCGTAGTGACTCCATCTCAGCCACAGGCAGTCGATGTAGTCCACGAGGCCTCACTCATAAGTATCATCATAGTAGTCATAGTCCTCCCTTTCATAGTATTCTGAATTCAACAAAAGTATTGCCATGAGTACATGACGTACTCAACATACCCCTTATGCAAAACCTGATATATCTACATGTGGATTTATGTGGAGGTCATAGGGTTGTTTTGCATAAAAGCCAATTTTATTCGCAATTGATAGTAGTTTTGATAAAAGCGGCTTCAGACAAAAACATGTTTATAATCAATGTGGTATTTCTCAATAGTGTGATTGTCCACGACAACTCACATAGTTCATAGACTCCAGGATAAGGATAGGGGTAAAGAGGGAAGTAGCAAGACAGGTTCCCGTATGTCAAGAAAGATTCATGTGTCGTCCATGACCGTGGACACGGCTATTCGAATAGGTTTACACTCTGCAGAGGTTGTACAATTTTCCCACATGACACAATCCCGTCTTGTTGCCCACCAGTGGCCGCTGGTTTAGTACACACCTATTGGTGTACCGGCAGAGGGATTGTGACGAGGTCTTTTAGCTAGATCCCCCAAAGATGTGACATGCCCACCGGGTATGGCGCACGGAACAGAGAGTACGTCCCCAAACCGGTCCCCCCACCTGTGCCGAAGGTTCCCCCACAGGCAGACACCTCATCAGCGGTACGGAGACATCGACACCTAAGACTGACTAACTTACTTGACCAAGCCAGTGCCCATTATAGCATGTGGTTGTACGGATGGTCACAATCTTCAAATCCAAGACTTATTAGGCCCTCATGCGGCACAGACGACGGATTGCCCCCTTCAACTAGTGAAGGGCAGCCAATCGCTTCTTCCTTTGATCCAGTTGTCGCCCGCGCCAGTGTTTAGATGGTAAGTTTCACCCAGAGTAGAATAGAGTAGAGGAAGCAACAACGGCTAGCTCAGCGAGCTCGACAGGTTTCAAAAGTATATTTGTGACCCGAGGGTCATCCAGTTCCTCCGAAGAGGGGAGATCAAGGATCCTAAATATTATTTAGCATGGCTAAGCAATTCTACTCTACATGATTAATATATAATCTCTACTCAGGGTTGTGTATGGCGACAGGTGTATCAAGGTATGTGGGTAACCAAAATAGCAGTAATATTTGTAAAACAATAATAACATGCACTTCTAAAACATGGGATAATTATGAAAGGGGCATGCCTTCGTTGATAAATCCTTCGTCTTTCTCAATAACCTGATTATGTCCACGTCCAATCTCGTCACTCCCTACTCGTCATAACCGTAGAAAATGGAAACCAAATAAATACCAAGACAATAAATACCAAATGAAATACAAATCAAACACGAATGTATGAGTTGGTGTAGAATAGGACATAGGACAATTTGGTAAGGATCGAGGAAGTGAGTTGTAGTAACCCGAATATGAATCAATGTAATGGATGGCTCGGATTCTAGGATGATAGGATAGACTATCTCAACATAATGTTATGATAAGATATATGGATAGGCTTGCTAGGTTTAGACGGTTCGAGGTATATATATAGAGTAGAAAGGAAGGGGTCGGGGTGATGTGAATGGGTTTGGGTTACTACGACATATGGCAGGCTGATCCCTCTATTTTGACAAACAAGTAATTTAGTACAACATATACGCCCAAAACAAATGTAACTGATAAACCTTTGTATGCTATGCAAAACAAAAACAATATTCGTGCGGACTACACCTATACATACTCATGAATTAGTAGTACCCGAGCTAAACTAAGATTAAAGTATTTGTACATGCAATAATAAGCACAATGAATTAAACTACGATTAGGAAATTTGCACATGCACTACTAAGCACACTCAACATGCAATGGCATGAACCAGGCAACATAACATTGACAGTACTGACAGCAAATAGCATGGCATAGATGCAATACCTGAAATGGTTATGCTAATAAAATAATTACACGGCAAATTAATAACTAGTCTAATGAACACTATCACTAGATAAAATTTATAAACGATCCGCTAAGCTCTACCAGTGACCAAACTAAATATCACCGTGGCAATACTAGAACGTGATAATACTAGAATACGTTAGCTCGGTCTACAAGCAAAAATATATAACTAAGAAGGGTAATCTATCGTATGCTATGATAATTAGACAAACTTGACTATCAAACTAACTACCAGCATCACTAGCTATATGCACTAGCATAGCGCATTGGATTGGTTTATAAATAAAGGTGCACTGATTTAGACAAATATGAATACTCAGGTATCTGGTACTATGCCACATGCACTATACACGAACATGCATGCATAAGCTCTAGAGATGCACCGACAATGAAACCCCTTTTTCAAAATAGACTAATATAAATTGAAAATCCTCACATCCAATAATAAATAATCTAAGATTAGAATACCGCGTACGTGAGATAATGAGCAACACCCTAAGTTCAACGACATGAGCCAAGCAAGGTAGAATTAATAGTAACATGGTATCAATGTAACAACTAGTGTCACGCTACTAATTTATCCTGTGCCATAAAATAATAGCCACGATTATTCTAGTCTAATAAGTAGAGTAAACAAACAAACTGTACTACTCTATATTTACCAACGACCTGACCTGACTAGCTACCATACTAGGCATGCATGTGCGATGGATTTACAACAGCTACTGCGGAACGGACATGAACCAACGAGCAAAAGGCAACTGATTCAAAGTGATGTACGGAATCTATCTAGATAAAGATGAAATACCCAATTACCTAGCAGTAGTATACTACAACAAATAATCATAGCAGCTACCTGTTTATTCCATCAACCAGGAAAATATATCTAAACATCGATTGGTATAATTAGACTAATCTATGTCTAGCAGAACACATGCAAACAGTGCATCAATGCATATACAAGCTACATGAAACAGATCAACATGCATCCGATCCAAAGTGATGCAAATAATTCAAACTAGACACATAAATCCTAAATAGCTAGCAGCGGTACACTTCGCCAAAATTGAAATACTCAGACATTCACCATATGCCTAAGTAATGTAAAGGAACTAATGATCCCTAGAGAAAAATAAACCTACTCAAAACTAGAAGAAACGGTGTTGCAAACAGAATTTACAGGAACATGAGCGTATGCCACCAGGTTACGAACTCTTTTCCAAACGGTTTGATAAACATCGAACGTATTTGAATCTAACGTAGCTGGTGGATTCCTAGAATAATCTGGGACGTTTTGTACGTTGGGATCGGGCTCATCGGACAAGTGCTTGGTGGTCTAATCTGTCAATGCCACCGATTGGCGTTCAGTTCACCGGCAGCCGCGCGAACTACAAAACTAAGAGCAGCGACTATGTCTAGGAGGTAGCCGTGAACATAGGTAGTAGCTAATTGCAAGGATTTCAGCTGGAGCTCACCGAGTATGGCACACGGTCGTCCGAGGAAGATGGTGAACCGAGATAAAACGGCGGCGAAGTGCGTCGTCGGTGATCTGCGGCTTGTCCTTCTAGTACGATGGATCAGCCCTGCTCCTCCTCTTGGTCGTAGTGCACCAGTTTGTCCTACTCTCGTTCTCTCCTCGCCGGAGCTACAGAAAGTGTGGTTGGCGTTCCGCGACGAGCGGCAGAGCTCTCCATGAGGATAGGAGCCCAAGGCTCGTTCATGGTGGAGAATGGCAAGAGCAGAGAAATGGTGTTAATTTGCGACTGTATAAAAGGAGCGGTGCTCTAACTGGCCGGAGTATAATGGGAAGTAATGGTGGTAGTTTCTCAGGCGTTGATTGCTGTGGCGTTTCAGTCTAGCTGTTGGTCTACTACTGCATGTAGGAAAACAAGAAACGGTGCAGCGCTTCTATCGCCGGAGCTGCCGGCTGGTTGGTCTAATCGTGTTGCTCGAGTTGATTTTCCTCAGCTGGCGTGGTGAGCTAGCTAGGTGCATGGATCGGTACAAAGAAAAGAACTTTGAGAGAAGAAAGAAAATCGGGTATCTCACGTATACAATATGTCATAGTAGAGCTAGATACTATAGTCTGACATGCAACAGATATACGTATATATACGAGTAGGAAATGCAGTTGCATGGCATGCATCGTGCATGTGCTTAGGCCAAGAAAAAGGCGATGAGAGAGAGTAATATAATGTCTCACATATACGTCATTGCAACGTACTAGAGTCTGGCATGCAACATGTATATATGTCTAGAGAGAGAATTTAGAGAGAGAAGGGCATATATACGTATATGCTACAGTAGCTAGAGACTAGTATGCAATGGTTGATCCCAATAGGATTAATTTATTTATTAAAAGAGCCGAATAAGAAGCAAATTGGTAAATAGAAATTTAGAGGCAGATTCAAATAACAGATAACAGTACTAAAATTAGTTTTAAAAAATTAGTCTTTTTTATATCAAAATAATTCCAACTATGTTGGAATTTATTTAAGAAAAAATAAAATAAATTCAAATGTGCATATTTTAATATGCTATAAAGCAGACAAGAATACAATCCGATTTAAGGAGAATAAAAATATAAAATTTATATTCACGTTGGTATTAATTCATGTTAAAGCCATTTTGCATTTGAAAATTTTAGTTAAGCCTCAGTTATTTAACCGAAATTTTCTAGTCCTCATTTTCAAATAAAAGTTTTTGAAAACTCCAAAAATCGGTCCATTACACCCTTGTTGTACAAGGCCTTGGCATCGGAGCCCTTTGCCAAGACGTCAAGATCTCACCAAGACTCCCACTCACTATGTCGGTTCGAGAGAGAGAGAGAGAGATATCTTTGCCTGACGTCGATCATAGGGATTGCGTCGGACCGGTCGTCATCAGTGTGAGCTATTGGCTTGTATCGTGTCTTTGTGTGAGTGTGTTCTCTGAGTTCTTCGTGCGTGAGTTCGTGGTTTTCATCCCCTCCCGCTTTCCCCCGCACTTCCCCCTTGATTTCCACGGGAATTTGGGAAAGATTGGGCACCTCCGAGGTTAGCCCTCAACAGTTTTCTCCACCCCTTTTCGCCTAAAATTTGGTTTCTGACTTCCCTCATTTGTTTGTTCGTGTTTCGCGTGCGTGTCTCCTTACTAACAACAAGCTTCTGCAACAACCGCTTACACCCCACGCTCTATGACACCGCGACACCCAAACATCATCCCCAACACCATTGATGCCAAAGGTATAACTTGCTCCACCTTGTTAACCCTTCTTCCTTTGTGTATATCTATCCTATGAGAGCAGCTCATTTTGGGTTTGCCTAAGCATTGTGCACTTCACCTTGGAAAGTGAGAGTGTGTAAGCAAATAGAAAAATTGACATAGTATTATAGAAAGGGATAAAAAGAATAAAAAAAGAGAAAAATAAAGAAAAATATAAAGATAGATAGTCTCCCAATACAAAGAGACTATCAAGCTTGTAAGCAAAGAGAGAGAGAGAGAAAGATCGCAACCAAGGCAAGTGCACAGTTCCGTTGCTTATCCACTTTTGGGGAATGACTTGTGGTCTCTCCTTGCGTTGGCACGAAAATCGAGCTTAGTCTTTATTAGGACATTTTGTGCTCATTTTTATAGTCGTGCTAACTACATCCATCTCCATGTCTGTGTATCTTTGTGTTTTTGTAGATTGTCTCCTTTTTGCTTTTAATCTTTGGTTCTCTTCCACATTTAACAATAACCTTTTATTTGTATTGTTTCGTTTGGCTTTCCACTATCCTAACCTTCCACCAAAAGATTTTGAGAGTTTTAGTTCTTTCTTTAGTGTGAGGTTTCTTTGCGATTTCGCTTTGCAAGCTAATAGGTCTCACTTGTGGCTACTAGTTCGGTGCAATCGTCAAGTTGAGGTAGAAGGCTACAACCCACCATATATTACCTTCCATATACAATATATTGTTGTTTTTCATGATGGATAGGCCCGGTGAGTCGAGCCAACCTCCGCCACAAGGTGAAGACGAAGGCCCGTACATGATGCGTGCAAGCCACTACATCATTCGACATGAGTTCCATGAATGTTACAATGCTCTCGAGTCATGACAAGATGAACAATTCGGCAAAACTCAAGCCGAATTCAAGAGCATCGAAAACCACTTTGATGGCCTACAACAACAAATGCATGATATGTGGCAAGGCTTCTCCAACCTTCATCAAGAGACGAGGGCCATGCACATCAACTTCGCCAACAAAAATGAAGCACTAAAAAGGTCGATGGCTGAACATGCGCGAACACAAGACCGCTCTCATGCGCATCAAGATCTTCAAGCTCATCACGTCACCGTTCTCCTCTTCATCAAGACCCTCACGCAAGCTCTCCAAGACGCAATGACGCCCCCGTGGTTGAAGATGGAAGTTCTTCGCACTATGTACCTTTCCCACGACACGCTGCAACGTCAATCTATGATGGTGATTTCTCCTCAAGGCTCCACGCAAGGCGAGAAGGACACTGTCATCATGTAAGGACACCGTCATCAAACAACCACAACCACAAGTGGAACCTCAAGTGCAATAGCAACCACACTGCCATCATCCGCAAGACATTCTTGACTTAACAAGTGATGGCTCCAACTTGGAGGAACAAGCTCATTGTTGACATGAAGCTCTCTAAGATCCTCCTTTTCATCATTGCCATCATGAATGTCAACACCTCCACCGTGGTCACCATGAAGAGGCTCCTCCACCACATCAAGGCATGGAGCATCGAATGGTGCATATTGAGCGACACCCACCATGTCATGAGGCTCAAGACCATGATCTTTGTCGTGAGGCCCATGGGCCTAACCCACATCACCAATTGAGGAATGAGACTCCTCCTCATCCACAATTGCGTCAAGAGGCTCCACATCCTCATCACCGACGTGAGGCCCAAGCGCCTCAACCTCATCAACAACCGCGCCAAGAGCAAGATCAAGCTCCCCAACAATGTCATGAGAATCAACTTCTGCCACCTCCAAATGTGGCTCCTCAACCACACGTGCACCAACAAGGTCACCAAGCTTGTCTCAATGTTGGCATGGAATATGAAGACCACCCACATCATGGAAACAACCGCTACTGCAATGATGAAGAAACCTTTGGCAAGATCAAGTTCATGATGCCCAAGTTCACCGGTTCAAATGATCCCAAAGAATACCTCTCATGGGCACTCAAAGTCAACAAGATCTTTCACATGCACAACTATAGTGATGAGAATATGGTCATCATGGCTTCGCTTGAGTTTGATGATTATGCCAACCTTTGGTGGGAACAAGTTCAAGTTGCTCCTGACACAAGAGAAGAGCCTCCAATGACAACTTGGCATGACATGAAGGATCATATGAGATCCCGCTTTGTCCCTACGCACTATACACGCGACCTCTTCAACAAGCTAAAATTGCTTAGTCAACAGACAATGATAGTGGAAGAGTACTTCAAGCAAATGGAGGTCAACATGATCTGCGCCAACATTGAACAGCACGAGGAGCAAACAATGGCATGTTTCCTCATTGGCTTGAACCACCCAATTAAGCATATCGTCGAGTTCCAAAAGTATAAATACATGGTTGAACTTGTTCACATCACAAAAAAAGCCGAGCGTCAAGTACAAGAGGACATCAAATACAACAAGCCCAAGACATACTTCACCTACAAGCAAGCTTGAATCGCTACACCAAGAACATTCAACTGAAGCTCCTCAAGTACCTCCAAGCCTTCCTTCAAGCCCACACTTCCTCAAGGAAAACCGCCCACAAGTGGCAAGCATACAAAAGATGACCCGCCCTTCAACAAAGAATGATACAAGAATGGAGGAAAAGGACACAAGTCGGCCACTTGTGGAAACAAGAAATTATTGTTCATCCATGACAATGGCGACGAGGAATACTTGAGTGAAGATGAATTTGATGCTCGAGTCAAAGAGGCAATGACAAGGCAACATGTGGAAGATGACCAAGAACTCCTCATGTGTGAACATGATGCAAGTCCATCGCTTGTCGTCACAAGGATCTTGACTACTCAAGCCCAAGAACATGAAAATCAAAGATCCAACATCTTCCAAACACATGCCAGCATCAATGGGAAATCTATCAAAGTGATCATCGATGGAGGGAGTTGCCATAACCATGCTAGCACTGAGTTGTGTCAGAAGCTAAACCTCACCCTCCAGCCACACAAGAACCCCTAACATGTCCAATGGCTAAGTGACCAAGGGTCCATGAAGATCAAGCATACAGTCTCGATAACATTCTCTATTGGCCCCTACAAAGACACGGTAGAGTGTGATGTAGTCCCCATGACGGTTTGTCATATGTTGCTTGGTCGACCATGGAAATTCAACAAAGGTGCTCTACATGATGGTTGCACAAATGTATACACCTTCAAATGTCTTAACAAGACATGTGTTTTGCAACCGATGACTCCTAGACAAATAATTGTGTATAATGAAAAGGCTTTAGCGAGGGTGCAAATGACAACACCTACTTGTGAGAAGAGTGGTGAGCGAGAGAACCACCATATAGCGAGTGAGAGCCACAAGACTAACTCGAGTGGAAAAACTAAGAGTGTTCTTCTTGCCACCAGAAGTGAGATGAGATATGTGAGGAGTAACCCATCCATATTGCACTATGTCCTTGTTTGCAAGGGACTAGCGCAAGAAACTAATGACTTGACCAATATTCCTCCCTCTTTGATGGCTATTTTGCAGGAATTCAAGGACGTGTTTCCCGAAGAGCTCCCTCATGGACTACCTCCTCTTCACGGAATTGAGCACTGCGTTGACCTCATACCCGGTGTACCCCTCCCAAACCGCACCACCTACCGCATGAACCCAGAGGAGGCAAAACAGATAGAATGTCAAATCAACCAACTCATCTCCAAAGGTTTGATCCAAGTAAGCACTAGTCCAAGTGCGGTACCCGTAATTCTCGTTCCAAAAATGGATGATATGTTGTGGTTATGCATGGACTAACGTCCAATCAATGCAAACGCCATGCATTATCGACATCCTATACCTTGTGTCGATGACATTCTTGATGAGTTGTGTGGAGCCACTATTTTCTCGAAAATTGATCTTCGTAGTGGTTACCATCAAATACGCATAGCGGAAGGTGATGAGTGGAAAACTGCCTTCAAGACCAAACTCGGTCTGTATGAATGGTTGGTCATGGCATTTGGCTTATCTAATGCCCCATCCACCTTCATGTGCCTTATGAACCATATTTTGCATTCTCTCATTGTAAAAATTTTTGTTGTCTATTTTGTTGATATGCTTGTTTATAGCAAGTTACTTGAGGAACATGTTACACATGTCAAGGAAGTCTTGCAAATCCTTCGACATAAAAAGCTATATGCTAATCTTCCCAAGTGCATTGTTGCTAAAGACAAGTTGATTTTCCTTGGTTTTGTTGTTTCTTCCAATGGCATTGAATTCGATGTTTCTAAGGTAAAAGACATTCGAGATTGGCCCATCCCCACAAATGTGAGCGAACTTTGAAGTTTTCATGGGTTGGCTGGTTGTTATCGTCGTTTTGTGAAAGACTTCTCTACCATTTCTTGTCATCTCAATGAGTTGACCAAAAAGAATGCCACCTTCATGTGGGGCAAAGTACAACAAAAGTCTTTGATGAACTTAAAAGGAGGCTTAAGGAAGCACCTCTTCTAGCGTTATCGGATTTCACAAAAAGTTTCGAGATAGAGTGTGACGCTAGTGGTATTGGCATTGGAGGAGTCCTTATGGAAAACAGAGGTCCTACTGCCTACCATAGCAAGAAACTTGATAGCGCACACCATAACTATCCATTTTATGACAAAGAGATTTTTGCCTTAGTTCGTGTCCTTCAAGTTTGGCAACACTATCTTTGGCCTAAGGAATTTATCATACATTACGACCATGAGTCGTTGAAATATCTCAAAGGCCAAGCCAACTTGAGTAAAAGACACGCTAAGTTGGTTGAGTTCATGGAGTCTTTTCCTTACATTTTCAAGTATAAGAAGGGCAAAGATAATGTAGTTGCAGATGCTTTGTCTCGCAAGAACACAAGCCTTCTTACTCAACTTGAAGTAAACGTGTTGGGTCTTGATGACATTAAAACTTTGTATGCTTTCGACCCGTTCTTTGGACCAATATTCGCCAAGTGTTCTAGTGCCAAAGGAGTGGATCATTTCTATTTGCATAAGGGATTTGTATCTAAACAAAACAAGCTTTACATTCCAAAGTCGTCTCTCCAAATTTTTCTTCTCCAAGAATCTCATGGTGGAGGCCATATGGGTCACTTTGGACGTGACAAGACATTGGACATGCTCTCTACTCATTACTATTGGCCCAATATGAAGCGAGACATGGAGCGCTACGTTCAACGATGCACTACATGTGTTCAAGCTAAGTCTAAGTCTAACCCATTTGCTCTTTATATGCCATTGCCTATACCTCACGCAACTTGGTCCGACATTAGCATGGACTTTGTGTTAGGATTTCCTAGGTCTAAACATGGTCATGGTTCTATATTTGTCATTGTGAATCGCTTTTGCAAAATGGCACACTTCATACCGTGCCATAAGACCAACGATGCTTCACATGTTGCAAATTTGTTTTTCAGAGAAATCCTCTGTCTTCACGGTGTGCCAAGAACAATTGTCTCCTACCGCGACATCAAATTCATGAGCTACTTGTTGAAGACCCTCATGGCCAAGCTTAGCGTCAAGCTACTCTTCTCATCCACCTCGCACCCGGAAACCTATGGCCAAACCAAGGTCATCAACCGAAGCATCAACACTCTCCTTCGTGTGTTGATCAAGAACAACCTCAAGGATTGGGAGGAATGCATTCCCCACACCGAGTTCGCCTACAATCAAGCCAAGCACTCTACAATAAATATGATCCGATTCATGATTGTCTATGGATTCGAGCATCTCACCACGCTCGAAATATTACCACTTCCTCTGCATGAGCGCACCAACATGGACGTTAACAAGTGCGCCCAAGCTATGAAGAAGCTTCACAAAGAAACATGAGCTACTCTTGAGCAACAAATCCTTTGCCAATCTTCAAGGTTAAACAAGTAGAAGAAGGAGATGATCTTTGAGGAAGGAGAACTTTTGTGGATACACTTGATCAAGGACCATTTCCCCAAGGAACATGATTCCAAACTCAAGCCAAGAGGAGATGGTCCCTTCAAGGTCCTGAAGAGAATCAACAACAATGCCTACATCATCGACATCCCGACCTCCAAGTACCTTGTGAGAAATATGTTCAACATTAAGGACATTTGACCTTTCCATGGAGATGTTCAAGATGATATGCATGAAGAGTCGAGGATGACTCTTTCCCAAGGGGGAGCTGATGCAGCCCGTCCTACGGGCGCCACTACATCTTCACCACCATGTCCCCCAAGTGGACCGATGACTCGGGCCCGAGCCAAGATCCTCCAAGCTAAGGTGAATTCGCTCCTATCCTCGTGCGACTTCGATACATCTTTGGGTGTATTAATACTTCATTCGAATATCCTTTGTGTAATCAGGTATGAAGGCGAGAACCAATAGGTGAAGGAGGTAGCAGCAGAACCAGCATGAGACCATTAGTTGCCAGCAGTACTACCGCCCGCACCTGAAGCCCCCACCTAGACTCTAGGCTGTCCGATACCAAAACGGCAGGCCTACCACATCGTCTGGTACTACCTCCCCCTTCGATGGTACTACTGCTCCTGGAGCGCAACCTCAGGCCTAGGCCGGCACTATCGGCCCTTCCACCTAAGTCCGGTACTACCAGACGCATCTATGCCTGCACGCACTAGCTCGGCCCTCAAGCCTTGTAATCCCCCTTGATACTTTTAGTGATGAGGACATCCCCATTGATTTGCTATATCCAACTCCTAATGAAGTTGTTGATGTTGCTGCCAAGACCAAGTCCAATGAGATTAGGATTGGACCTATTACTAGAGCTCGTGCCAGCTACTTGAAAAACAGGTGAATTTATTCCTAAACAAGTCTGATGTTTTTATTCATGTGAATTTTATACTGCCTAAATCTTTACACTTATGTATGATCAGGTTCGTTGAAGAGACAAGTATGGCGCGAGGAGTAGAAGTGATACGGATCAAGCTGATGATCCTTAGTTTTGTCCCAATCTTTCACAGCGAGTCAACCCGAATGGTAATCTTCCAATAACGTGATGAACGTCAACTGAAGAACAGGAATGAATCCAGCAAGTAAAATGATGAAGATCACCACGCCTCAAACCTGAGCACGACAATCCTTGATGAACACAAGAACCTCCACATCAATAATATGATAAACGGTATCGCCGTCCCCAGAGGGATGATACACGATGGAGCACAAATTGTTTTTACACTAAACAACTGAACTCCCCTAAACCCTAGGCGGCTGGTTCCTTTATATAGGAGGCCTGCAACTAGTCGGTTGGATAGACCTAAACCGAACACACAACAGACTCGAACCTAACCTAGAATCGGACTCAATAACATAGCAATAATATTTGACACAACCTTAGAATTATCATTACATATTGTAGGTCGTCCTAGCGTGCCAATCATAAATGGGATGCGCCCGCATCACCTAGCTTGGTGGAGTCCTGAAATTAGGCTTCACCTCCTCCTTCATGCCCATATCATCATCCCCCCTTCAAGAAGCGTTGTCCCCAACGCTTGTGGGTCGGGTCGGAAAGGTGGCGTGATATGAACAATCGCTTCACGCGTCTTCGCCATATTCAATTCTTGCTTGCCTTCCTGACCACATCCTCCCTCTTGGCCTGCTCGACTTGATACAGCCCTCGGTGCCTGCACATCCTTGCGTCTCCATACGAACTTGGACCTAGTCACCACCGTCTTATTCTTCTCAACTCTTGTTGGAACCCGTGGTTGCTGAACATGGACCTTGTTTGCACGACATGGCATAAGATGAGTAATGCCTGGACCACACAACTGACGAACATGTCCATCCTTGCCTCTATGCATCCGCATAACTCTCCCAACAAAACGCCTCACAGGTGTGCTAACAAAACTGCTCTTGTTACCCCGCTGCACCACATGCACTGGAACATCAGGAGCACAACTATCATATATCTGAACACATGTGTCAACACAGACGACCTTCTGAACACATGCTGCAACATCCTTCCTCTCAGCAATAAGAGGATGCACTTAAATTGGCTTGTCACTAACAAGTTCCACTGGCTTGTCATCTACAGGCATAGCTGAAGCAATATTAACATTGTCGCATTGCGCATCATGCTCTCCATCCCGCACCTTAGCTAGCCCAGATTTTGGCTTAGCCTTGCGCACCTTCTCCTTATGTACCACTAGCTCCACATCAGACTTTATGTGATCATCCTGCATAGGCTTCAAAGTCTGTTGTTTGCCACCATGCACAAAAGAATATGTATTTGCTCTTCCAGCATGTGTAACATTACGATCATACTGCCATGGACGACCAAGTAATAACCCACATACCTCTAATGGCAACACATCGCACTCAATCTCATCAATATAATCACCAATTGTAAATGGCACACACATCTTATTAGTTACCTTCACCATACCGCAGGTATTGAACCACTGTAGATTCTTAGATTCAGGAATACGCCATGTGGACAACCCCAACGCTGTCACCATTTGCCTTGCTAATGCCATTAATACAGCTTCCTCCATCAACAATCAACTTGCATGTTTTGCCTTTGATCATACACTGCGCCTGAAATAAATTCCAACGCTGGCCCTTGTCAACTGTCATGCAAGCATCGTCTTGTACCTTGTTGAGTTGCAAATTCAGCCCACTCAATGGTACAACATCCTCCAGAACAATCACCTTGTCCTCTATATCTGATGGTGCCAAAAATTTAGCACGTAAATTTTTTTGTAGTCCTTCCAAATAGTATTCATTGAGACACCTCGCGTACGTGTGTCCACATTCCACCACCGGAAAATTCGTGCATCCTCATGCCTTTTTGCAAGATGAAAAGAGATATTATTGTCAAACTGCAGATCTGGAGAAAGATCAACACATAAGCCAAAACTAGCTTGCATTGTCTCTTCCCATAACTGGTATTCTGCTGATGTTGCAGTATATAGTAGGTATCATGTCCTTTTTGATAAATCAACAGGTACACGATTCATCATGTCTAAAAAATCAGTGTACACGTCCCTTGCTGACAAACCACTAACGTTGTTCTGAAGATCCATCATGTCCTATCTAGTTCCGTCACACAAAAAATCTGCCAAAAATACGGCCAAACTGACGCAACACGTAGTTGTAGCACCAAAAATCTGAGTCGTGGCAGAAAAAAAACGTAGTGCAGTCGAAAATCGACACAAAACAGTCCACGACAGAGACAAACAGTCCAAGGCAGACAGTTCGTGGCAACGCACTCTTTTTTCCAACGCTAGAATACTTCACGCAAGAGAGCATACACACTCTGCACTCTAGCGATAGCGAGCAAACTCTTATTTTTTCACGGTGAAGTACTCACGTAAGGAAACTCAGGTTCCTAAGAAGTAGCGATTGGAATTTGGACCTCCTTTCTTTTTGTCACCTAGGCAGGTGAGACTCCTAGGATCCAATCGGTTGCATTTTTTTATGGAACGTGAGGTGCTCACGTACAGGAATTCACACAATCGGGATTTTTGTTTTTTTTCCTTTATTTCACGTGAAGGAAACTCACGTATGGAAACTGTGTCTGCGTCGCCTTGACGGAGATCCTAGAGTCGCGCACGCGTGTGGGGGAAAACTCGATCGTGACGTGCGCGCGGGCGGTCTCCTTCCTTTCCTTTAATTCCAACTACCCTGATACGGATCAAGCCTGGCGGCTGGACTCCTGCTCTTATTTTTTTTTTCAGTGCCTCGATCGGCAGGACTCCCACCGAGGCGTACGATCCCTGATCGCGAGCGGGCCATGGAACAGAGGCGGGTGGCCCACGATGGAGGACGAGGGCGCGTGAGGCCTCGCTTGACCACAAAGGAGGTCTCTCCTCAGGCGAACGACATGAGGCAAACTCAGCGATCGGACTCCTTTTTTATTGTCGATCGGATCTGAGAAAACGTGGTATGGCGATCAGATCTGTTTTTTTCTACTGGTTGGAAACCGTAGGATCGGGGGACTCTGGCCACGATCCAAGCGGATCGGAACGAGATCGATTGGGATCTCGCGATAACGATCGCTCTGAACTGGAGTCTGATGGAAATTCTAACAAAGAATATGGACGAGGCAAGCGGAAATCAATCGCACCTGCCAATGAACGCCCATTGCAAATTCCTCGCCGATCTGACTTGGCTGCCAACGAAAGACACGATCCAATCTGAAAACTTCAACTTTCAATCTCTTCTCAAACCGACCTGTAAACTGCTTGTAGAAAAATAGTCCACAGATGATCCAAAACCATGCTGTGATCAACGAGAGCTCTAATACCACCTGATACGGATCAAGCCGATTATCCTTAGTTTTGTCCCGATCTTTCATAGCGAGTCAACCTGGATGGTAATCTTCCAATAACACGATGAACGTCACCTGAAGAAGAGGAACGAATCCAGCAAGTAACATGATGAAGATCACCACGCCTCAAACCTAAGCACGACAATCCTTGATGAACACAAGAACCTCCACAGCAATAATATGATAAACGGTATCACTGTCCCGGAGGGATGATACACGGTGGAGCACAACATAGTTTTTAGACTAAACAGCTGAACTCCCCTAAACCCTAGGCGGCTGGCTCCTTTATATAGGAAGCCTGCAACTCGTCGGTTGGATAGACCCAAACCGAACACACAACAGACTCGAACCTAGCTTAGACTCTGACTCAATAACATAGCAATAATATTTGACACAACCTTAGACTTATCATTACATATTGTAGGTCGTCTTGGCGTGCCAATCATCAATGGGATGCGCCCGCATCACCTAGCTTGGTGGAGTCCTGAAATTAGGCTTCACCTCCTCCTTCATGCCCATATCAAGAAGGGCTGATGCAAGAGCAGCTCGACGTGATGATCATCCAAGGATGCGAGAGGAAGGAGCGGGAGGAAGGCACATGACACAAGGAGGGGATCATCAAGCAGAAAGGCGCATGAGTTCCTAGAAGAACCAGAATGTCTGGCCTACATCACCCGGACCCTCCGGCCTAACCGAAGAAGCGTCGAGGTGGCATCCATTCAGTACACCAAATCGGTAGCCACCCAGAATCAACCCGGAAACTTTGAAGTTTCTGCCACAACCGGATTGTCCGGCGCACTCGACCGAGAGTGTCCAGCCCACCTAGAATGTCCAGCGCATTCCTCCTAGAATGTCCGACCACCGACCAAATCTGGTCGAAGTTGGCTTGTATCAGTTTGCGCCAAACACATCTTGTTTTCATTTTCTGGACATCCTAGTTGCCCTTATAAGCCCTGGGATGCCCCTTAGCTTAGTTAAAACCACATTTAAAGTACACCCTATATTCGTTGAGTTGCTACTTGCATCCAATTGAACCCCTGCACCAATTCGTATTGATCTGATGTATTTGCTACTACCAATCAAGTGTGATTAGTTGATCCATTGGGATTTAGCGAATTGCAAGTTTTGTGTGATCTGCTATTCCATTGGGAATTGGAAGATTGCAAACCGCTTTGTGGTCAGCATCTATGTGTGCAAGTGTGTGAAGCTGCTAATATCTAGGAGGGTTGAGATATGTTGCATTGGCATCAGGGGTCGATCGAGAGGTTCATGAGCGGCATACAAGTTATCTCCATCCACTATCATCATACATCCACCTTGCTTACTGAGAAGATCATGCCACCCCATATCATCTTGGTATCAGATTTCCAGCATTGCCTCGGTAAGCATCCAAAAGTCCATCCATAGTTTAGTGTTTTTTCCCTATACAGAAAAAGACATACAAAAAATATTAGAGTTAGGGTTTGTCTTTGCCAATTGTATCAAAGTTGAGTCTTAGTTGCTAGTCGTTGTCGTGTCTTTGATTCGATCTCTTCCATTACAAGTCATAGTGTCTAGGTTTTCCTTGTTATTTTCGTTTATTCTTCGTTTTTGAGTCGTTCGTCATCGTTTTCTACTTAGTTTACTTTTACTAATCTGAGTCCATATAGCGTACCTTTGTGTCAACTTAGCTACAACCTTTCTATAGCATATGTGCCTAGGAGTGTACCCACGAGACTAGTAAATTTGCTCTAAACAGGCTGCTCCTTGGGGTTTTGAAGTGCAAAAGTTTTAGCAAAAAACTGCCCGGACCATCCGGCGAATTTGCCCTGGAATATCCGGCCGACGTAGACCGGAGTATCCGACCTAGTTTGTTCGAAAGTGTTGTATTACTACTGCATTGAGTCATCTAGTTGAAAAAATCAAAAAAAAGAGAAAGGAATCAATAAAAAGAGAAAAGATATACAAAAAGAGAAATATCAAAGTTGTTTGACGGCCTAGTTTCATAATAGCACTCGTAGATTGAGCAATCATGTGCCTATTTTATTGTTAGATATTACTAGTGTCTCTCTTGTGCATTGCAATATTCCTGTTCATAAATTGTTGTGCCACGGTTATCTCCACGTGCGAGTTTCCTTGGGTGTTTGTTACATTATCAACACTAGGATTTGCTTTGGTGTAGTTAGGTATCCATACCTACATCTCCACTACATACTCCTGCATTATCGTGTGATTGTTCTTCTACCCTCGGTATTCGCCCCATCACATCCATGCACGTATCGTTTATCCAAGTTGGTAAGATTTTACTAATTCACTTTGGAATAGTAAGGTTTCCTATTCTTGTAGTTGTGCGTGAGTTGTGATAGAGCCACCAAAATATTTTTGATTTTGTGCACTAACCTACTAATTATGTCTTCTAGTGATGTTCATGTGCATGAGAAAAAGGAAGCAAGTACTATAGTTACATGGCCAGAATATGAAGCATTGCGAGATCACCTGCAAGGGATCTTTACTCGCACTATGGACAAAATTGAAAGTGATGCTCAAATTACACAGCTATAGTTGGAAACAACTGAGAAAATGGTCAACGCTATCCAAACATAGATCATTAATATACAAACAAGTCTTCAGGCTTTAACAGAGTTTGTGAATGGTTTGAGGTTACTAGTGGAGCAATAACAACCATATGTTGAGGATGATAATGCCAACGTTAATGATGGCAATATGGCCGCTGCCCTTGGGGTTGGTATTGGTCGTGGTGATGGTCATGGAGGCCGTGGTGGTGCTCATGGAGGACGCGGATGTGGATTTTCCCCTTTTGGTCCTTAATGTTTTCCTCTACCAACTACACAACCCGATGATGGATTGGGTAAGCCCAAATTCTCCATACCCATATCTGAGGGAGGTCCTGATGTTGAAGAACACCTCACCTGGGATCTGAAGATAGAGAAGTTATGGCGCTTACATGACTATAGTGAAGATAAAAGGATAAAGCTTGCTAGTTTAGAGTTTGATGGGTATACATTGAGATGGTGGGATGGCATTGTACGAGAAAGGCAATAAGATGGTGATCCGCGTATCATTACTTGGTGCACCATGAAGGAGGTTATGCGAGCTCATTTTGTGCCTCCAAATTATTTGCATTCTCTCTTTGACAAGTTGCAACAAATAAATCAAGGCTCCATGACTGTTGATATACATGGAGATGGAGATGCTTCTACAACGAGCAAGAGTACATGAGTCTATTGAGATGACCATGCAGCGTTTTCTTCATGGACTTAAGTATAACATCAAGAGTGTTGTTCGATACCATAAATATAATGATATGAATGAGTTGCTACATCATGCACGTGAAGATGAAGCGCAGTTTGCCGAAGAAGCTCTATTCAAATTTCGTCCTACAATAGGTGGACGGTTTTCCTCTTGGACTAGTTCATATGCATGGACATCTAGTTCAAGTCATGCTGATCGTCCGTCTGCATCCACAAGACCGACTTGCATTGTGTCCAACACAAAGAAACCGACTCCTGCAGTGAGTTGTTCCGGCTCTAATATGTATACAACACGTAATAGGGACATGAAGTGTCATACATGTGGCGACAAGGGTCACTTCAAGAGGGATTGTCCAAATAAAAAGGTTATGCTTATTAATGAACATGATGAGTATGAGACGGGAGATGATGCTGATCCGAATGCTTTGGATGATTATGATGGTTACATCAGTGATGGTGTTGATGCCTTTCCATCCACCGCCACTACTATTGTTTGCACTCCACGAGTACTCAGTGTGTCTTCTAGTTTGCAAAGTCAGCGATGCAATTTGTTCCAAACAAAGGGACTTGTTGGTCCAAACAAAGCTTGCAAGGTAATTATTGATGGTGGAAGTTGCCACAATTTAGCAAGCAAGGAGTTATGTGCGAAGCTAAAATGAGAAACGGATTTATGCACTTGACTTGGCCGCTCTTAGTTCTCTCTTGATTACAAGCTTGGGGCTCTCTTATGTTATGGGAGACTATGTATCTATTTCTTTGTATCTTTTATAATTATATATATTTTGCTCTCCCTTTGATGCTACCAAGCCACTCTTGCTTTTACTCTCACACTCTCACTATCCAAAGACAAGTGCACAATGCTCAAGCAAACACAAGATGAGCCACTCTCGGTGGGATAGGTACACACAAAGGAAGATATGGGTTAACAAGGTAACACAAGTTATACCTTAATTGGTGAAAATGTACTTGGCGTCGGTGGTGGGGTTGATGTTCGAGTCCCACGGTGTCGAAGAGCGTTGTTGGAGTTTATGATTTGCGGAAGCCTTGAGATGGTAGTGGGACACACGCACCAAAATAGGAACAAACATATGAAATTAGCCAAAACAGAAAAGAGGGAAAACTTTCAAAATCAAGCGTCAGGGCCAGAGACTCCGGGGTCGAGGACTATTTATCAAAATTTCATGTTCTCGAGCGAAAATCTACGCCTTTGATCCTCGAATCCACAAAACATTTGCCAAAATTGGGCTGGGAAACGCAGGCAAACGCTGGACCAACACCTTAGACAAGATTTGGTCAGATCAAACCACAAATAACACTCCAAAACGAGAGATCGATTCAACTGCAAATTTGGGGATTTTCAAATTTATGGTGGATAGTGAAAAATTGGGGGAGAAATCCATGATGAACGAGGCTCTTAATACTAATATGTTAGGGTAGACCCCTTGGGGTGGCCTAATCTTTCACAAAACTCTAGGAAACATGATGGAATCGTGAGGGGAGAGAGGGGGAGAGAGGGAGGATGAAATCCAAGCACACTCACACGCAAAGAACACGATGAACACAACACACACACGATACACAAAACAACCTATAGCTCACACCGGGGCTACCGATCCGACACGATCCCTAGGAAACTCGCAAGAACACTCTCTCTCTAACCGGCACATCAAGCGAGAGGCTTGGTTAGAGATTGACAACTTGGAGAAGGAACAACGACTCCAAGGCCATGTACAACTTGAATGTACTATGGAAAAATCCAAGAGGTTGGGGATAGTTTGTGCTCCTTGTCAAGAGCATGAGACTTAAATTAGATAGATCCACAAAGGGATTTCTTATAATTAAATTATCCAAGTATAGGGTTACAATAAGAAGGAGGTGGTCTATATATAGGCCAACAACTAAGTAGGGGTATTTTAGGCAATAAATAGGAAGTTTGGGATGAGCTAGGGGATTACATGTGCTAGTCCCAAAATGCCTTAACATGCCTAGCGACACTTTGGCCGGAGACTCCGGTGTGGACGGAGACTCCTGTCTGGTCTCTAGGGTGGATTCTAGGGGGTCTCCTAGAGTTTCTGTTAATTGGATGGAGACTAGGGCCAGAGACGTTGCCTAGAGACTCTTGGGTGCACAGGCCAGAGACTCGAGTGCAATCTCCGGTGTAGACTCCGGTCTTCTCACTATAGCTTCTGGAAGTCGGGTCAGAGTCTAATGGAAGAGACTCCGTCGTTCGCACATCGGAGACTCCGGTGATCGTAGGCCGGAGACTACAATCTCCTTCTACAACTTCTTCCTTTGTAGCTTGGTGATGATCCAGGGCTTCGTACCTGAGTATGCATAGCATTGATGTATGAACTAGAAAGCCATTCAAGGGTGTATCGAAGTGACACAATGATAGGAGAAAATTAACCTTGTCATGGAGCAACTTGTCTCGAGCGTGAGTCATGGGTCCACTTTGGGGTCTTGGTGGTGTAGACGTAGGGAAGTATGTAGGATGGGCTGCATCAGAAGGTTTGTTGTGGATATACCAAATGGGTATACCTACGGCATAGTCTCATACCGACAAGCCCGGGTGGCCCACAGTTGGTGGTTAGGCCTATGGCCTAACCGGGCGACCCAGTTGCTGATACACAAGTCGGAGGTCCAGCCAGGAGATGGAAGGTGACGTGCCACCGCCTAAGATGGAAGCCCGACGCCTTGGAGGGCACGAAGACTAGTTAGTATTAGTCCAGGACTCTATAACCGTATCCAGCTAGGACTCTCCATGTAACCCTAGGTCCTGACGCCCTTATAAGCCGGCCTATGGGAGCCTTTAGGGCATCACATCAAGTGCATAACACAACCCGCAAACAGCTAACCCCTCAATCTCTGTAATGCGGCGTATTGCCATTATAGTGATTTATAGCAGGAGTAGGATCTCGCCACTATCGTGAGATCTGAACCTGGGTAAACTATGTCAGGCCATCCCGGACGTTCTCATTCTTCCCCCATGTCTCTAAACTCGTCGTTGGGATACCCTTATGGTGTATGTGTCGACAAAACCATGATAGTTGGCACCTACCGTGGGGCAAGAGGCACTTACAGTACGGATCCGGGCGGGATCCTTCGCCGTCTTCAAAGACGGACAAATCACATATCCAGTGAGGCGTCGGCATCGTCATCGCTCTTTATAGCGTATGGTCGAATCGGCGGCATCCTGAAGATCTATGTCAACATCATCTTTGGAGGTGTCGGAATCCTGAAGTTCTGCTTGGTTTTTTCCTCACTGATAGGCTGATGGATCCAGCAGCCAGACATCCTTCTACATCTACGCGTGGCCGGCAAGCTTCATTCTCAGGGCGTACGCATGCCTTGCGTGTCTATGGTCCGACATGAACTGCCCACGCACGCACGTCCTTTTCCCGTTGTTCCCTCACGCGCCAACTAGCTAGTATGACCATCAGCATATAACATCATGTTTCCTGTTAGCTTGCTGGCTGCGTGCGTGTCCAAGTTGCATGGATTTTGAGGCAAGCATCAAATGCACCATAAGGTCACAATTGGAGTATGCTGGATCGGTTCAGGCTATGACTGCTCTGCATTTTTTTGCAAGAGTGACGCCGAGTCCGCGACTTAGTCTCCGCCACGACCGGTTTTCCCGTCATTATGTTAGACTTCGCAGCCGGATTAGTTGTTGCTTCATCACAGCCGACTTTGTATTCGACTCTGCTACTGGCAATGGTCTCACCTCTACTACAGCTGGCTATGCCGCCATCACAAATCGCTTCATCTCCATGGCGGGCTATTTCGGTACCGGGCCATGATTTCTGTCTCGGTTTTATCACGGCTGAACTCATCCTTGCCACGAAAAACACCGACTCTGCTCAAACAGCTAAGTCCCTATTTATATTGAATATTTTAATTGTTTATGATCATGAGATTAAGATTGTTTCACTCATATTCAGAGTCTTTTACCGTTTTTGTTTTTGGTCATACCTTTTTCACGATTTGCCCTGCGCTCGTGAGTATAACTTTTTACTGGTTTTGACCGTATAAGGCCCTAGTACCATGCAAAAAACCCGCCTTGGGGCGTTAGCTAAAGTTTTCTGGCTACACGTTTTCTGTTGTTTTATATGTGGATTCTAGAGTAGTGACATTTCAGCACTTAAAGCCAGCGTTTGTTTCTAAGGTTCTCGATTATCTCGCTATTAAGCGATATCGCCTCAGTAGATGTTCTGTGCTTAAAGTTTTGCCATCTCACGAAAAGTCAAGCATATAATACCAGAATAATGGATATTCCAGCACTTGCTTAAACAAAATTTGACATAAACTGTTCAAATTAGTTGAGTTTTTTCCTCCTAAACAGTTTTATGTTGTCCAACTGCTGCATTGTTTCAGCTTAAAGCACTTGTTCAAAGGCATCTCTTGTTCCGTCTTACATTTGTTTATTGGACATAATTAAAGGAACAATTTAATACAATTGTGTTTTTATGTTTATGTCTCGGGTACATGACACTTTGATGTTCCACTGTCCTCAGATTAAGGTATTTTTGAGCCGGCTTTGCACTAGACTCGACACCTCGGGGGCTGCAATTACAGTAGATTGACCAAGACTTGATCCACCTTTGAGGAAGTCGACTCGACGCTCGGGGGCTTAACATCTATAACTTAAGAGCTTTGTCCCACCTTGCGTCCAAGCCGGAACAATCCTCGGGGGCTATAGTGCGTTGATCTCCAAGATATGGCGAAGTTCTCTTTGAGCATCAAGCTGGAGAATTCAAGTGAATTCCACCTTGACACTCGGGGGCTACACCGATGCTGAATTTTTGTGAAGTTCTCTCTGGACAACCAAGACGACATAATTTCCGACTTGACGCTCGGGGGGCTACGCTATTCACATTTTCTCTAAAGCTACTCTGAGAGCACCAAGATGAATTTCTTTTGAGATCCGACTTGGCGCTCAGGGGCTACAATCGTTTGATGTACAATTACACATGTCCTTTTGAGCATCAATCCTCCTTCGACGAAGCTGACTCAATGCTCAGGGGCTACATATGGTTATGTCAACAAAACTTTCAAGACGGTGAGAAATCCGGCTAGCGAAACCTGGAGGCTTGACATCAACTTTGCCTTCGCGGAAGTTTCCTGGGTTACACGGCTCGATGGCCTAAATGTCCATGACTTGAGATGCTCTAAGACCTTAATTTGGCAAGCTCATATGTCCGTGACTTTGCAGGCTCTAGGTCGGCAATTTAGCAGCCTTTACGACCGTGGCCTGGTAGCCATGATTTTTTCCGGCTTACATATCGTCCCGCATGGATGATGATATTGAAGACATTCCTAGAGCTTGGAAGAATCACTAACGATTAGTTAGAGAATTCTCCACCTTGGATTTGTTTACAGAAGCATACAATCAACTATCTGTCTAAGCTTAGCCGGATGGAAATATGATTTGGGAGCTCTCCAAGATTCTTCATGAAGCACGCCTACAAATTGAAGACGATGTGATAATTACACTCAAAATCTAGACGGAGGAACGTGAGGATCTTGAAGAACTCCGGGGGATACTGTTATGGATATACCAAATGGGTATACCTACAACATAGTCTCATAACGGCAAGCCCGGGTGGCCCACAGTTGGTGGTTAGGCCTATGGCCTAACCGGGCGGCCTAGTTGCTGATAGACAAGACGGAGGTCCAGCCAGGAGATGGAAGACGACGTGCCACCGCCTAAGATGAAAGCTGGCGCCTTGGAGGACACGAACACTAGTTAGTATTAGTCTAGGACTCTATAACCGTATCCGGCTAGGACTCTCCATGTAACCCTAGGTCCTGGCGCCCTTATAAGCCGGCCTACGGGAGCCTTTAGGGATAGCACTACTCGCACACAGCGAACCCCTCAATCTCTGTAACTCTGCGTATCGCCATTATAGTGATTTATAGAAGGAGCAGGATCTCACCACTGTCGTGAGATCTAAACCTGGGTAAACTGTGTCAGGCCGTCCTAAACGCTCTCCGTCTTCCCCCACGTCTCTAAACTCGTCGTTGGGATACCCCAATGGCGTACGTGTCGACAAAACCACGACAAGGTTTTAGATCTAATCTGTGATGACGTTGACCCATCGATCTAGCTCTAATTAGGCCCCCTATATAATTTGTTTTACTTTCAAGTCCATATTGGGTATTTTACTAATATACATCCAACTTTGGGTAGACGATCCAAGGCTGATGAACTTTTGGGTATATTACCAATATTGGTTTAACATCCCTAGGGTGTTTGTCCTCCCACAAGGTCAGACAGTGACGTGTCCTATTCCTCACTATATTACTCATCTGATCTAAATTCTCTTGTTCCCTAACTAGAGGGTGATCTTCACTGTGGAGGCTGGCCTACTTGGCTTCCCCGATTGCCTCTCTCGTTGGACATTCCAAATTATGGTTTGGCCTAGAAAATCTTCTCGCCTAGATTGTGATGTCAGATTGATAATCAACAACGAGCGAGGACTTCATGATACCTTGGGAGGAAATGTTGCAAATGTAGAATCATCAAAATTTTGTGAGATTGGATCCATGTTTGAGATGGTGCACCTCAAGGACAATGAGTTCAATGATCTGGTCATGTCGACGAAGATCTGGAGCTGAAAGATAGCATAGGGTGGTTTGTGCTAGCAAGAGTTGTGTGCCCTAAGATGTAGCCACAACACTTTCTTTCAATCAATGCATGGAATTCGGTGAGAGGGTTAGATTAGGGAAATTGGGAAGAACTGATTCATAATTTAGTGCTTATGCATGGGTGACCAGGAGATGGAGAGGGGCCCTGTATTTTCTAGGACTGCAAATTTGCTATAGCACCTTCTGATGGACTGTCACATGTTGAAGCCATTGAACTGAATTTTGTGCCAATGTGGCTCCAAGTCCATAGGCTAGCGGAACTGCTGCAGCTCATCCGACGGACGCTCCTACATCTACACCTCCAAGTCCCCCAAGTGGACCCATGACTCGTTCCCGAGCCAAACTCCTCCAAGCTAAGGTGAATTCGCTCCTCTCATCATGTGATTTTAACACATCCTTGGATGGCTTGATACTTCATGCAAATACACTATGGATTCTTAGCTATGAAGCCCCAATGCATCACCAAGCTCCTAGGGATGAAGTGCAAGGAGCAGGTAAAGAAGAAGAAGGTGCTGGAGCTGCTCAGACCTGAGTCCCCGGCCTGACAGACCAGTGTCTCTGGCCTTCCGGACCAACCCCCAACTCGAGCTCGAGGACACTCAGATGACGACTCCGGCCCAGACCGGAGTCTCCGGTCCACTAGACCAGAGTCTCCAGACTGAGAATCGCCAGGCATGTAAAAGCCTTTGGGCCTTCGGCCCCATGTACCCCTTAGTCTGTCCAGAAGTTACCTTTTATCCCTAAATTACCCCTAAATTAGTGGCTGGCCTATATATAGTCCCCCACATCTATTGTAAACCCTAGGCATGATATTTGGAATTAGTGGACAGCTATGGATCTATCTAATTCTTGCCTCATGCTCCTTGATTAAGGAGCACCCAAATATGACAAACCTCGTTGGAGTTGGCATCGTGCTTCCCTTGTTGTACAAGGCCTAGGCATTGAAGTCCCCTTGGGTAGACGTCAAGATCTCACCGAGTCTCACTACTCACTGTGCCGGTTCGAGAGAGATACCTCCACCCGACGCCAATCCTAGGGATTGTGCCGGACCGGTCACTGCTGGCGTGAGCTATTGGTGTGTATCATGGTTTTGCGTGAGTGTGTTCATCGTGTTCGTGTGTGAGTTTGTTGTGTTCATCCCTCCTCTCCCTTTCCCCGCAGTCGACCCTCGATTTGAATGGGATTGGTGAAATATCAGGCACCCACGAGGTTGACCCCCAACATGTTGGTATCAAGAGCTTCGTTGCTCATGAATTCCACCATAAATTTTTCTTCTATCCACCAAAAATTCGAAAATCCTCAAATTTTCCTTTGGATCGATCTCTTGATTTGGAGTGTTATTTGTATTTTTGATTCGACCAAATCTTGTCTTAGGTATTGGTCCAGCTTTATCCTGTGTTTTCCCAGCCCAATTTGGCCAATTTTCCTGGATTTGAGGACCCAAGGCGTGGATTTCTGCTCAAGAACACGAGCAGTTCGAGCCCTGTCCCTAGACCGGAGTTTCTAGACCTACACACCGGAGTCTCTGGCCCACACTGGAGTTTCCGACATGAGCACACCGGAGTCTCCAGCCTACACCAGAGTTTCCGGCCCAGACACACCGGAGTCTTCGGCCCTGACACCTAATTTTGACAATTTTACCTCTTATTTCACATTGGATAATTTCCTCTTGTTTGTTCGTGTCCCGAGTGCGTGTCGTCAACTAACAACAAGCTCCCACCTTGAGAACTCCCGCTCTCATCGACACCATGGCCCACGAACATCATCCCGCACCACTGACGTCAAGTTCATCATCACCAACGAAGGTATAACTTGCGTCACCTTGTTAACCCCTATCTTCCTTTGTGTGTACCTATCCCACGAGAGTGGATCATCTTGTGTTTGATTGAGCATTGTGCATTTGTCCTTGGATAGTGAGAGTGCAATAGCAATAGAAAGTGTGGCTAGGTAGCATCAAGGGAGAGCAAAAAAAAAGAGAAACAAAAGAAAAGAGAAAAAGATACAAAGAAAAAGAAAAATAGTCTCCCATAGCAAAAGATAGTCTCAAAGTTTGTAAGCAATAGAGAAAGAAGAGCGCCCAGGGAAAGTGCAGAAATCCATTGCTCATTTTTTCCTTCTTTGCAAACGATCCATGATCTCTCCTTGCATTGGCACGACACCGAGCATAGTTTTCATTAGGACATTTTGTTTGCTCATACTCATAGTCGTGTTAATCAATTAATCTCCACGTGTGTGTGTATATATTCGTAGGTTCCCGTCACCCCTTTCGAGTTGTTGACCTTTTCCTTTGACTTAAGTTTTGTTTGGATTTTACCCACTTTTGACTATCCCTTTTATTTTGGTTGGTTCTTTGGCATTCCATAATCCTAACCTACAACCAAAAGCTTTTGAGAGTTAGTTATTTCTTTAGTGTGAGCTTTATTTGCAATCCCCAAGGTGAGGTACAAGGCTTACACCACTATATTCCAGTTCCATATACAATCCTTATGTTTTTTGCATGATGGATAGGAAAGGTGAGTCGAGCCAACCACCTCCCCAAGAAGAAGAACATGGACCGTACATGACGCGTGCAAGTCACTACATCATCTGACAAGAGTTCAGTGAACGTTGCCAAGCTCTTGAGACATGATAAGATGAACGATTTGGCGAGATGCAAGCCGAGTTCAAGAACAGCGACAACCGCTTCGATGGCATCAAATGGCAAATGCATGCAATGCAACAAAACTTTGGCTATCAAAATGAAGCGCTCCAATGCTCCGTCGCCGAAACAAATGACAAGCTTCGACTCCTCATCAACAGAATGGAAAGACCATGCTCACGCGCATCAAGCTCTTCAAGCTCGTTGTACCACCATTCTCCTCTGCACCAAGATCCTCATCCAAGTGCTCCAAGACGCAATGATGCCCCCGTGGTTGAAGATGGAAGCTCTTAAAACTATGTACCTTCACCACGGCACGCCGCAACGTCAATCTATGATGGTGATTTCTCCTCAAGGCCCCAAGCAAGGTGTGAAGGACACCTTCATCACGCAAGGGAACTAGTGATCCAACAAGCGCAACCACAAGTGGAACCTCAAGTACAACATAAAGTCCACCACCACCGCCTATGACACATACTTGACACAACAAGTGATGAACCCAACTTGGAGGAACAAGCTCGTCACCAACATGAAGCTCTGCAAGGTCCTCCTCCTCGTCATCGTTGTCATGAACGTCCATGCCGACACCATGGTCACCACGAGGCGCCTCCTACACAACATCAAAACATGGAGCATCAAGTGGTACAACTTGAGCGACGCCCACCACGTCATGAGTCTTAAGACCATGATCTTAGCCGTGAGGCCCAAGTGCATAACCCGCAACAACAACCGAGGAACAAGCCTCCTCTTCATCCAAAACAACCTCAAGAGGCTCCACCTCCTCATGATCATCACGAGGCCCGAGTGCCTCCTCCTTGTCAGCAACCATGCCAAGAGCAAGAGCAAGTTCCACCACCTCCGAATGTGGCTCCTCAACCGCAAGATCATCACCAAGCTCACCAAGCTCATTGCAATGGTTACATGGAAGATGAAGACTGTCAACATCATTGCAACAACCTCCACCATGACCGCAATGATGAAGAAACCTTTGGCAAGCTCAAGTTCACGATGCCCAAGTTCACCGGTTCAAATGATCCCGAAGAATATCTCTCATGGGCACTCAATGTCGACAAGATCTTCCGTATGCATAACTATAGCAACGAGAAGATGGTCACCATGGCCTCGCTTGAGTTTGATGATTACACCACCCTTTGGTGGGAACAAGTTCAAGTTGCTTGTGACGCAAAAGGAGAGCCCCCAATCATAACTTGGCATGACATGAAGGCTCATATGAGATCCCGCTTTGTTCCTTCACACTACACACGCGACCTCTTCAACAACCTTCAATTTCATCAATGGAAAAAGACCATGGAAGATTACTTCAAGGAAATGGAGCTTAACATGATCCGCACCAACATTGAAGAGCGCAAAGAGAAAACCATGGAAAGATTCCTTATTGTCTTGAACCATCCAATCAAGTGCATCGTCAACTTCCAAACATACCACGATATGCTTGAGTGTGTGCACATCGCAATAAAGATCGAGCGTCAAGTGCAAGCGGGCATCAAGTACAACAATCCCAATACGTATTTCACCTACAAGCAAGCGCCAAGCGCTACACCAACAACTTCCAATGGAAGTTCCTCAAGTACCTCCAAGCTTCCCTTCAAGCCCACACTTCCTCAAGTAAAACTTCCCCCAAGTGACAAGCTTACAAGGGATACCACGCCATTCAACGGTGAATCCTACAAGTGTGGAGGCATAGGACACAAGTCAGCGAGTGTGGAAAGAAGAAAGTATTGTTCATCCATGACAATGGCGATGAAGAGTACTTAAGTGAAGATGAATTTGATGCCCGAGTCAAGGAAGCAATGGCAAGGCAACATGTGGAAGATGACCAAGAACTCCTCATGTGTGAACATGATGTAAGTCCATCGCTTGTAATCACAAGGATCTTGACCACTCAAGCCGAAGAACATGAAGATCAAAGATCCAAAATCTTTCAAACATGTGCCGACATCAATGGAAAATCTATCAAGGTGATCATCGATGGATGGATATGCCACAACCTTACTAGCACCAAATTCTGTGAGAAGCTCAACCTCACCCTCCATCCGCACAAGCACCCCTACCACGTGCAATGGCTAAGTGACCAAGGGTCCGTGAAGATCAAGCACAACGTCTGGTAACATTCTCTATTGGCCCATACAAAGACACGGTGGAGTGTGATGTAGTCCCATTAGCGGTTTGCCACATGTTGCTTGGTCGACCATGGCAATTTGACAAAGGTGCTGTACATGATGGTCGCAAAAATGTTTACACCTTCAAGTGGCTGAACAGGACATGTGTTTTGCAACCGATGACTCCTAGCCAAATAATTGCGGATAATGCAAAGGCTTTAGCAAGAGCACAATCCACAACACAAACTTGTGACAAGAGTGGTGAGCGAGAGAACCACCTCATAGTGAGTGAGATCCACAAGCCTAACTTGAGTGGAAAAACTAAGAGTATTCTCCTTGCCACCAAATGTGAGATGAGAAATGTGAGGAACAACCCATCCATCTTGCACTATGTCCTCATTTGCAAGGGACTAGCGCAAGGAACTAATGACTTGACAAATGTTCCTCCCTCTTTGATGATTGTTTTGCAGGAATTCAAGGATGTGTTCCCCAAAGAGCTCCCACATGGACTACCTCCTCTTCGCGGCATTGAACATCGCATTGATATTGTAACATCCCAATTTCCGTAACCCTGATTAGTTGTCCAGAATGCAAAAATCAGGGGGAACAAAAACTTTTTCTTGTTCTTTGGTGTAGTGCTTGCTTGCTGTTGATAATGCCTAGGCATATGAGAGTGTATCTTATGATACTCCTTACCTCACCCTATGTTGACAAAAGCTATTTACCAAAACTATCCTGGCTCATTTTACATATTCTAAAACGTTCTGGCATTTCAAAACATGAGCTATTTTGGTAGCTTCTATTGACAAAACTATGGAGAGATATACAATACAATCTACTTATGTTTTCAAGACAGAACACTCAACTAATCTTATCTCTAGTTTCCCCAAACCCTTTTTCCAAGCATTTGAATTCTACTCTTGGTAGAGATACCAAGCTCATCACTAGGATCAAGATGTTTCCAACTCCTCAATCCCTAAGCAAGAATGCAAACCTAGATGTGATCCCTAGCCACTAGGTGATCATCCAAAACCCTTAACCGGACCAACTCTAAGGATTTCCACTCTAGTTGTTTCCAAGTCCTTGAAGACCAATATTCAGCTTGGAACCATTCCACTCAATCTACTCTTCAAAATCATCCACTTGTTGATGCTCTGATACTTTGCAACTCCTCCAAGAACATTCCCTCTCATACTCTAGTCAAAATCCTCAAAACTGCCAATTTTGGCTAAGTATGGATACAGTTTCAACATCACCTTTTTGAATGCCTCCTTTTCTCAAACCATGTGCATTTTTGGAAATGCACTTGAACCATCTTGTTAACCATCCTAAGGACTACCAAGGACCACAATTTTTCCTCGTTAGATCCTCCTCCAACCCACTTGTCCATGATGGTTTTGTAGACAAGAAAATAACATTTCCTGCAAAACTAGTCCTCATGCCTACTTTGGTAGAAGCCCACACCCTCATACAACCTCCTATGGAACAACTCTCTCCATGGTTGTGATCTAGTCATTGAATTCTATCAAAACCTACTTCACTTGCCCCAAGTGGATCTTTGTGCTGCTTAAACCCACCTGGTTTATAAGGCATCATGACTCTTTCTGCATGGCAGCCTTAGTTTCAACAAAGTTTGCCATCACTCCTAGATCACCTCATATGCATTTATTTCAAACTCCTCCTGCCATGATCATCTATATGACTTGGTCTAACCATCCATCCAACCCTTGCCCCAAGGTGAACTCTGAGCTCCAAGATGCAAGCATGTTTTGGTGGTATGAAATTAACACCTCCCTAGATCCCTAATCTAGGATATTCCACCAAACTCAAGATGGAATTTAATTCCACAAGGTTGCAAATGCTTGCTACACCTTGTCTATCCCATCTACATTGGTCCTCAATATTTATCAATAATTATCCATAATTATAATGGCCCCAAAACTATTTAATTCTTCTAATAGTCAAAATCTCCAAAACTCCCTCCATAGAGGAAAGTTTGGTTTTTGCCAAAACATTTCTCCAACTTTTGGCTCAGGTGAGTTCCATATATCATACCTCACCTTCCCATCTCAAAAATAATTATTTTTGAGGAGCTTTATTATTTCTTTTCGCCCATTTCCTTAAATGGCTGAATTGGAATAATAATTGTTTTAAATACTTCTATTCCCCAATAAATCTTGGGAAAAATTCCTCGAAGTGTGTATTCACATCTGGGACCCTCCCACATCAAAAACCAACCTTGTCCAATGGAAACTTATCAAATGATATTCAAAAAATCACTTCTGCCCTTTTTGAGTAAATGTAAGTAAGTGGACTAAAACCCCATATAAAAATCTCAATTAAATCCTAGGAATCTACCTTGACCTCATCTACCTACCAGTATCATTTCCTTCCCTGGTCCAATTCAAGTTTTTGGACTTCCTTCACAACCATCAATTGGATCAATATAGTCAACTAAGCAAATCCTTTTCTCAAATCACTTTCAAATCTCATCCAAACCTACTCAATGCATCTCCTCAACACCAGGACACATCCTTGGTCGAACAGCACTATAGCACCACCTCAGCCCTTCCCATTTTTCCCTTGTACTAGTAGAAAGAGAGAGAGAGACAACAAAATCTTACAAGGATCTACTCTAATTAATCACCACAGCTGCCACCCCCTCCTCTCTGATCCAGCTCGACCAAATACCCATCATACCCGTCTCCACCGAGCCCTGGACCAATCCCTAGCGAGCACCCCCTCTCCCCATGTCCAAATGGGTCTTTTACATCATCTACCCCTCCTCCCTAGTATATATGGCCAGAGGCCACCCCAGCCAGCCCTCTGCCCCTCATTTGCTCCTCTCACCTCCACTCACCCTCCTCTAGCTCCACTCCCTCGCCCCTCCTCTAAGATGCTCGAAAGAAGAAGAATGAGAGCTCTCGGCCTCCTCACAAAAATCGAGCAAGGCTCCTCCTCCCCTCCTCCATTTCTTCTTCATGTCTGCTCACGAGTTCCCCTACCTCTCCTCTACCTAACCCTATGCCTATTTTCGTGAGGACCAACTTCTCTGTCGACGGCGTTGAGCTCCGACGAGGTCACCCTCGGCCTCCGACGCGCGAGCTATTTCCTGGCGTCAAACCACCTCGTGCCGCCCCTCGATCTGCTCAGCATCGTCGACCGTGTCGCCCTGCAACCTCCTCGTCGCCTCTCGAGCCCTCTGGTGAGCTCCTCGCCTCCCTCTCCGGTGTGCTAGGGTTCTGTCCGCGGTGATCTGTCACTGTAACAACGACGAGCGCAGACCGTCCATCGCCACTTAAACCAACGACCAGATCTGGCCGATACCTCTTCGGTCGTCCCCTCTCACTGACCGTGGGCCCCGCTTGCTAGGTTCAAGCGCTGGATCCCGCGCGCCGCACCGCCTCCGTGGGCTGATTCTCCCCTGTGGCCCATTTCCCATTCAGATCCAGCCCAGCTACATAGTTCCTTTGTCTTTTGTTTTTAGATCTAGAAAAAGGACCAGTAGGTTTAAATCCATTTGAAAATGTAAATCAAGTCTAAATGCCAAGATTCAAATTTCTGTTGGTTCTCTGAGGTTTTCTCAAACATGCAGAGGCAACCCCAAGTTCAAACTAATTACCATTAATTCCTGGAATTTATTCTGCTGACAAGTATAATTTACACTAATTAATTTCCTCAGAGAGTTTCACATCTCCATTTGAGATAAATCAAAGCCCTACGGAGTGGTATTTGACATACCTATCTTCTAGCATAGGTCATATGCCAAGGTGAATAGAAAGGTGTCTTTAACAAAAATAATAAAATCAGCCTTTTTCTTCCTTACATAAATTTTCTAGGCCAAACCAAATGTGATCTTGACCTGATTCCAACTCCCAGTACCTCCTAGGATCAGTATCTACCAAATCCTAGCAGCTCAGAATTTATTGAGTTCTGATTGAATTTTAGTGATCTAAATACTTCTAAAAAGGGTATTTTAACTAAGTAAATCACTCCAGGAGTTTGACATCTCCAAACAGAGTGAATCCAATTCCTACATAAAGGTATTTTAAATGCCTACCACCTGACCTTGGAATAAACTCAATATCTCCTATAGAATTAATCTGGTGAAAAAGAGAAAAACTATATAGAACTGCATTTGGGAATTTCCTGAGGGCATTCTGGTAACTCTTTTGACACAATTCCAACTCTGGGTGGTTCAGTACATAAAGTACTACCAAACCATCCAAGGAAATAATTTTTGGAGCTCCAGATAATTTCTGGTGAATTATTCCCTCAAACTAAAGTTTAATCCACTTTAGAAATCATAATTGAATCTAGGAAATTGATATTCAAGTGAAACCACTTGTGTGGGTTTTGTTTTGACAAGACCTATTCGAGGATATCACTTTTGCACATTGGTATCCTACAGACCTCAGAACCCCAATCCAAGTTCAAGATATCTAGCCTTGACAACTATCTTCCAAATAGAAAAACACTACAATGGCAAATTAGTAATTCCACTATCAATACCTAACTTCTCCAAAACCTCCCAAGTTCAGTAGGGTTCAGTATGTTTGCTTGCTGTATGGTTTGATGCTTGTTTACCTTGTATTGATTGTGGACTTGTCTGCTTGCATGTATACCCGATGACGACGATAGTGTGAGTGTTTGATGTCAAGAAGGAAGGGACTTCTTATTATTATTTATTGGGTATTCTTGGTTATCTAAAGAAGTCCAGGGACTTATTGCTGATCACAGGCAAGCCACCATTCCCGAACTCTGATATATGTCCTATTCTCTTATACCTGTTTTATATCCTCTTTATAAATTGCATTATCTACATGCAAGTTTTGTTTTACAAATACTGCGATAGTAACTTGGCTCCTCCAAGTTATGACTTCGTGTCCTTCGAGGCACCACCCCCATGTACCTACCATTTTACCCCTTTAGATCAAGAGTATGATGGTTAGCATCCTACCTCATTGGAAAACCCCGGTTTTGGGAAAATAAACTGTTTTGGGATTTATCGCACTACGAATGTTTCAAAACTGTTTTGTAAAACCCTTGGGAAGAGGCATCATTCCAAGCTGAGGTTTTTACGAAAGAAATGGTGATGATGAGCAATCCGAAGTTGATGGGATGTTCTATGCCTTTACCGGAACAATTTTTATCCGCGCAACCACATTACCCCAGGTGCTGGGGCTTAACTCGTAGTTTGTCCGCATTAGCCGAGGCAACTTCTACCATGCTTATAGGGAGATATCCTTGGAATTCCGGGCAGGCGCTACCAGATCGCTGATCTGAAGCCTATCGCTTGTTTCAGCAAAAGTGAGCCTGAACTGGCAGGACGCCGGTGCAACAATTGGGTCTCCCGCGGACGGTATGACTTGGAGTACGAAAGGAAGTGGAGTCACCAGATTTAAGGTATACGCCAAGTTGCGGCTTGGGTATGCGCATGTACGGAAGGCAGGACAATGGCTGGGAACCACATACTCGTTGCCGGAGAGAACAAACCCAAAAGGAAAAGCATGCCTTTGCTTGGGTTGACAAGCGAAACATTAGGTTTTATTATCAGACCCCCATCTACAGTGGTAGTGGTCCGTGGTTGTATCACGTCGGATGTATTGATTCTTGTGGGGAAAGTGCGCAAACTCTACAGAGTATAACCTATTCGAATAGTCGTGTCCACGGTCAAGGACGTTTGTAAAGGTGTTGGCTAGGAGTACCCAAATTGTGCTTGTGTGGGACACAAGGACGAAGAGGATGAAGGTTTCAGGGGAACACGAGTTCGAAAGCTTTTTTTTGACCCGAGGTGGTCGAAGAGGTTTAAAAAGGGTTTTTACTCCAAAACTGTTTTCCAAACCCTTTTTCAACAAAGATGTGGAGATGTCTTGACTTATAAAACAAAGCCATGTTTTCAAAACTCTTCTTCAAAAAAGATATGGATATGCCATAACTTCAAGAGTTAGCCTAGGTATTTCGAAAACAACCCAAATAGAGCTATCTCGCCACAACCAGACTTACATTTCCTTATGTCATTATCTTGGTAGTTTGCGAGTACATTCAATAGTACTCACGGCCGTGCCCCTGGCTATTTACTTGGCCAGACTTTCAGAGGTTCGACTTCGGAAGATTTAGGTGACGTCCATCGAGCTAGGTCGTCTTCCCAGTCAGCTTCTTGTAGGTTGAGGCACGATTGGGCTCTACGCATGATGGTTTTCCGCTGCTAAGATTGATGTAGCCATAATGGCATCTATGTAAGTCTTGTAATTCGTTATGTTTTGAATGTTGTAATGATACTTGTCGTTTATGTTCCACGGCTCACTAATCATGGGAACGTGGAAATATGCCTAACAGGGATTTCTCGGATGAATAATCCGGGGAGCCCACAGACTTGGTATCAGAGCCATCCTGACTGTAGGAGACCTTAGTTAGCATGGACGCTAGACAGGAAAACGACAAACCTATTTTCTAAAAAGACAAGGGAGAAAAGATGACTATTTGCAAAATTGCTTATGTGTTTTCCCCCTCTGATGTTGGAGAAAACTACTTGAATTAATATGATTTTCATAATCTCAAAATCATGCACACCTATCACTAACCCAACCCCATCTCAAAAATCTGTTGTAGATGGCCTCCTTCCACTCAGGGCGCATCATCGTTGGAGACAGTTTGTGTCCCTTTGAAGAGCAGCTTCACAACCTACTGAAGATAGTCAAGAGGCCCTCGCCAACTATTGAAGGAACCGAACTTCCTCGAAGTAACACCAATGTGATGCAATGGGTCATCAAGGCTATGATTCCTTCCCCTGATGAGGACACCGCGCCCACAATCTTCACCTTCCTCGACAGCAACTAGGTAGATGGCGTGGTGCAAGCCATACAGGAGATCATGGCGCGCCTTTGCAAGATCCACGAAGATGAGTTGAAAGATAATCCCTACCACTTGTTTGGAAAGCGAGATGAAGATGGACTACCTACTGAGTCTTTCCTCACCTGCTGCATTGGGAATCAACTAGAGAATATGGAATACCTAATCCAACGCTCCTAGGAAGATCTTGACAAGGCCAGACGCGAGAATCTGCTTCTAAAGATGCATATCAACCTACTCCGTAAGCACGAAAGAAGTCTTCAAGCCACCAATGCTCGCTTGGAGAAGAAGCTGACAATTGAAGTACCCCCAACCCCTGAAGACGAGAATCCCGGGACTGATGACGAACTCTCCTTCCTCAATGAGTACCACCCTATCGTCCAGTCACCCGCACCGACCGAGTAAAAATCCAACCCTGCACCATGGGAAGGCACCACTCTCGCCTTCACTGAAGACGAGCTGAATATCCCGCAAACCCTAGAGGATCTGCAAAAGTTGAAACCCAGGAGTCAGCACGACACCACAGATGCACTCTCCGAGTAATCACCCGCGTTGCGGTACTCGCCCATCTAGCAATAGGGTAGAGTCATGTATCGTCCCTGCACGCGTTTTGTAATGCTTAAGTACTATTAGTACCTTCGGGTGCAGATTGGTTGGTTCTGTAATGACTTCCTTGAATTGCTATGCTTGCTTGATTTGTTTCCTTCTTCCGTGTTTTACCCAAGTCGTTGCATCAAAACCCAACCCCAAACCCGTACCACCCACTGGACCCCCCCCAGGATGGCCGTGAAGACAGGAAGCTTGAAGAAGGCATGTACCGATGCGGAGATGGAGGACACCAAGCCAATGGATGCTCCGGACACTGCCCAAACTGCGGAGAACCTCATTCATCCAATGTTTTCCCAACTCGAATTATCACTTGTTTCCTCTACGAAGGCCAAGACCATGTCTCCATCAAATGCCCAATATATCCCCTCATTGGCAAGGCGTGCCAACCTCCCGATGTCCGCATAGAAAAGTCGTCAACTCAGCCACGCCGGAAGAAGAGCCCCTGCTTCACGTGTGGACTACCCGGTCACTTCAGCAGAGAATGCCTCGAGGGTAAACCCGTCAAGACCTCCTCGACTGAGAAGCCCGAAGATGGTCACCCTACTGCTCGCTGCCCCGCAGCTCAAGACTGAAGATTTCCCGCGCTTTGATAGGCAACAACACCCCATGGAAGTAAAGATCGAGAGAGAAGCCCCTTAATCCACTCTAGGACTCCCTAAACCTCAGCAAGTGCAGCTTGTAATAAACCTAGCTCATGTTCCCCTAGAACGACACCTATGATGCTACCCTCTCCTAAGTCGATGTCCGCTACCTTGAGAACTATCTTTTGCTACCCTCTTAAGTTAGTCCCTGACTGGTAACTCTCCGCTCTACCCAAGTCCAATCCTAAGGGGGAAAGACTGCGTCTTTCCCGCAAAATAGGTTACCCCTCTGCTAGTAGAAAATCCAACCATGGGACCCGAAGACACAGATTATAAGGCACAGACTTGAATACAATAACCCATTTAAGAGTAACACCGTAGACCCTTATAGAAGGACGATTCCTCCCTGCAATCATGGTTGAAGCCAGCTCGACCTTCGAGTTTCAGGAAGATTGAAGTTCAACCTCACCGTCGAAGTGACCCTGTCCCCAAGACAAAGTAGACAAGTTAGTACGCAAGAAACCCCTAGTACTAACTCCGAGACAAATCCCCTAACCTTACTCTCCCGAATCTCGGGATGAGATTCTTTTAAGGGGGAAAGGTCTGTAACATCCCAATTTCCGTAACCCTGATTAGTTGTCCAGAATGCAAAAATCACGGGGAACAAAAACTTTTTCTTGTTCTTTGGTGTAGTGCTTGCTTGCTGTTGATAATGCCTAGGCATATGAGAGTGTATCTTATGATACTCCTTACCTCACCCTCATTTGACAAAACCTATTTACCAAAACTATCCTGGCTCATTTTACATATTCTCAAACATTCTGGCATTTCAAAACATGAGCCAAGATGCCTATGTAACCAAAACTATTTTGGTAGCTTCTATTGACAAAACTATGGAGAGATATACAATACAATCTCCTTATGTTTTCAAGACAGAACACTCAACTAATCTTATCTCTAGTTTCCCCAAACACTTTTTCCAAGCATTTGAATTCTACTCTTGGTAGAGATACCAAGGACTCTCATCTTACTCAAAACTCAACCTCTTCAAAATGCCCCAACCTTTCCCCAAGCAAGGCTTGATGGTAACCTCATTAGTGGTTGTGCTTAGTATAAGATGAGTTGCATTGATCTGTTGTCTGATGAGTTGTTTTGATCTGCTGTTTGACTTTTTTGCTTAGGAAGTAGTATGAGTTACTCTAGGATCTCATTACTAGGATCAAGATGTTTCCAACTCCTCAATACCTAAGCAAGAATGCAAACCTAGATGTGATCCCTAGCCACTAGGTGATCATCCAAAATCCTTAACCAGACCAACTCTAAGGATTTCCACTCTAGTTGTTTCCAAGTCCTTGAAGACCAATATTCAGCTTGGAACCCTTCCACTCAATCTACTCTTCAACATCATCCACTTGTTGATGCTCTGATACTTTGCAACTCCTCCAAGAACATTCCCTCTCATACTCTAGTCAATGTCCTCAAAACTGCCAATTTTGGCCAAGTATAGAAACAGTTTCAACATCACTTTTTTGAATGCCGCCTTTTCTCAAACCATGTGCATTTTTGGAAATGCACTTGAACCATCTTTGTAACCATCCTAAGGACTACCAAGGCCCACAATTGTGCCATGTTTCCTCCTCAAACCCACTTGTCCATGATGGTTTTGTAGACAAGAAAATAACATTTCCTGCAAAACTAGTCCTCATGCCTACTTTGGTAGAAGCCCACACCCTCATACAACCTCCTTTGGCCCAACTCTCTGCATGGTTGTGATCTACTCATTGATTTTTATCAAAATCTACTTCACTTGCCCCAAGTGGATCTCTGTGCTGCTTAAACCCACATGGTTTATAAGGCATCATGACTATTTCTGCATGGCAGCCTTAGTTTCAACAAAGTTTGCCATCACTCCTAGATCACCTCACATGCATTTATTTCAAACTCCTCCTGCCATGATCATCTATATGACTTGGTCTAACCATCCATCCAACCCTTGCCCCAAGGTGAACTCTGAGCTCCAAGATGCAAGCATGTTTTGGTGGTATGAAATTAACACCTCCCTAGATCCCTAATCTAGGATATTCCACCAAACTCAAGTTGGAATTTCATTCCACAAGGTTGCAACTGCTTGCTACACCTTGTCTATCCTATCTACATTGGTCCTCAATATTTATAAATAATTATCCATAATTATTATGGCCCCAAAACTATTTAATTCTTCTAATAGTCAAAATCTCCAAAACTCCATAAAGGAAAGTTTGGTTTTTGCCAAAACATTTCTCCAACTTTTGGCTCAGGTGAGTTCCATATATCATACCTCACCTTCCCATCTCAAAAATAATTATTTTTGAGGAGCTTTATTATTTCTTTTCGCCCATTTCCTTAAATGGCTGAATTGGAATAATAATTGTTTTAAATACTTCTATTCCCCAATAAATCTTGGGAAAAATTCCCCTAAGTGTGTATTCACATCTGGGACCCTCCCACATCAAAAACCAACCTTGTCCAATGGAAACTTATCAAATGATATTCTAAAAATCACTTCTGCCCTTTTTGACTAAATGTAATTAAGTGGACTAAAACCCCATATAAAAATCTCAATTAAATCCTAGGAGTCTACCTTGACCTCATCTACCTACCAGTACCATTTCCTCCCCTGGTCCAATTCAAGTTTTTGGACTTCCTTCACAACCATCAATTGGATCAATATGGTCAACTAAGCAAATCCTTTTCTCAAATCACTTTCAAATCTCATCCAAACCTGCTCAATGCATCTCCTCAGCACCAGGACACATCCTTGATCGACCAGCACTATAGCACCACCTCAGCCCTTCCCATTTTGCCCTTGTACTAGTAGAAACAGAGAGAGAGAGACAACAAAATCTTACAAGGATCTACTCTAATTAATCACCACAGCTGCCACCCCCTCCCTCTCTAATCCAGCTCGACCAAATACCCATCATACCCCTGTCCACCGACCCTAGACCAATACCTGGCCAGCACCCCCTCTCCCCCATGTCCAAATGGGTCTTCTACATCATCTACCCCTCCTCCCTAGTATATATGGACAGAGGCCACCCCAGCCAGCCCTCTGCCCCTCATTTTCTCCCTCTCACCTCCACTCACCCTCCTCTAGCTCCACTCCCTCGCCCCTGCTTTGAGCTGCTTGAAAGAAGAAGAAGGAGAGCTCTCGGCCTCCTCACAAAAATCGAGCAAGGCTCCTCCTCCCCTCCTCCATTTCTTTTGCATGTCTACTCACGAGTTCCCCTACCTCTCCTCTACCTAACCCTATGCCTATTTTTGCTCAGGACCAACTTCTCCGTCGACGGTGTTGAGCTCCGACGAGGTCACCCTCGGCCTCCGACGCGCGAGCTATTCCCGGCGTCAAACCACCTCGTGCCGCCCCTTGATCTGCTCAGCATCGTCGACCGCTTCGCCCTGCAACCTCCTCGTCGCCTCCCGAGCCCTATGGTGAGCTCCCCGCCTCCCTCTCCAGCGTGCTAGGGTTCTGTCCCCAGCGCCTTATCGCTGCGATGAGGATGAGCACAGACTGTCCATCGGCACTTAAACCAACGGCCAGATCTGGCCGATACCTGTTCGGTCGTCCCCTCTCGCTACCCGCGGGCCCCGCTTGCTAGGTTGAAGCGCTGGATCCCGCGCGCCGCGCCGCCGTCGTGGTCCGATTCTCCTCTTGCGGCCCATTTCCCATTCAGATCCAGCCCAGCTACATTGTTCCTTTTTATTTTGTTTTCAGATCCAGAAAAAAGACCAGTAGGTTTAATCCATTTGAAAATGTAAATCAAGTCCAAATGCCAAGATTCAAATTTCTGGTGGTTCTCTGAGGTTTTCTCAAACATGTAGAGGCAACCGCAAGTTCAAACTAGTTACCATTAATTCCTAGAATTTATTCTGCTGACAAGTATAATTTACACTAATTAATTTCCTCAGAGAGTTTAACATCTCCATTTGAGATGAATCAAAGCCCTACTTAGAGGTATTTGACATACCTATCTTCTAGCATAGGTCATATGCCAAGGTGAACAGAAAGGTGTCTTTAACAAAAATAACAAGATCAGCCTTTTTCTGCCTTAGATAAATTTTCTAGGCCAAACCAAATGTGATCTTGACCAGATTCCAACTCCCAGTACCTCCTAGAATAAGTATCTACCAAATCCTAGCAGCTCAGAATTTATTGAGTTCTGATTGAATTTTAGTGATCTAAATACTTCTAAAAAGAAGTGGAGTCACCAGATTTAAGGTATACGCCAAGTTGCGGCTTGGGTATGCGCGTGTACGGAAGGCAGGACTATGGCTGGGAGCCACATACTCGTTGTCAGGGAGAACAAACCCAAAAGGGAAAGCATGCCTTTGCTAGGGTTGACAAGCGAACGGGTAGGATTGATTATCCGGACCCCCATCTACAGTGGTAGTGGGCCATGGTTGTATCCCGGTGGATGTATTAATTCTTGTGAGGAAAGTGCGCAAAATCTACAGAGTATAACCTATTCGAATAGCCGTGTCCACGGTCAAGGACGGTTGTAAAGGTGTTGGCTAGGAGTACCCAGACTATGCTTGTGTGGGACACAAGGATGAAGAGGACGAAGGTTCCGGGGGAACCCGAGTTTGAAAGCTTTGTTTTGACCCGAGGTGGTCGAAGAGGTTTAAAAAGGGTTTTTACTCCAAAACTGTTTTCCAAACCCTTTTTCAACAAAGATGTGGAGATGTCTTGACATATAAAACAAAGCCATGTTTTAAAAAATCTTCTTCAACAAAGATAAGGAGATGCCATAACTTCAAGAGTTAGCCTAGGTATTTGGAAAACAACCCCAGATAGAGCTATCTCGCCATAGCCAGACTTGCATTTCCTTATGTCATTATCTTGGTGGTTTACGAGTACATTCAATAGTACTCACGGCTATGCTCCTGGCTATTTACTTGGCCAGACTTTCAAAGGTTCGACTTCGGAAGATTCAGGTGACGTCCATCGAGCTAGGCCGTCTTCCCAGTCAGCTGCCTGTAGGTTGAGGCATGATTGGGATCTACGCATGATGGTTTTTCGCTGCTAAGATTGATGTAGCCATAATGGCATCTATGTAAGTCTTGTAATTTGTTATGTTTCAGATGTTGTAATGATACTTGTCGATTATGTTCCACGGCTCACTGATCATGGGAACGCGGAAATATGCATAACAGGGATTTCTCGGATGAATAATCAGGGGAGCCCACACATTCCTGGCGCACCTCGACCAAACCATGCCGCCTACCGCACGAACCCAGAGGAGAAAAAAGAGATAGAATGCCAAATCAACCAACTCATCTCCAAAGGTTTGATCCAAGTTAGGACTAGTCCAAGTGCGTTACCCGTGATTCTTGTTCCAAAACGGATGATACATTGCAGTTATGCATGGCCTGCCATCCAATCAATGCTCTCACCATGCGTTATTGACATCTTATACCGCATCTTGATGACATGCTTGACGAGTTGTGTGGAGCCAACATTTTCTCAAAAATTAATCTCCATAGTGGTTACCATCAAATACACATGGAGGAAGGTGATGAATGGAAAACTGCCTTCAAGACCAAACTTGGTCTCTATGAATGGTTGGCCATGCCCATTGGCTTATCTAGTGCCCCATCTACCTTCATGCACCTTATGAATCATATTTTGTGTTCTCTCATTGGCAAGGGTGTCGTTGTCTATTTCAATGATATACTTGTTTATAGCAAGTCGCTTGAGGACCATGTTAGACATGTCAAGGAAGTCTTGCAAATCCTTCGACATGAAAAGCTATATGCTAATCTTCCCAAGTGCACTTTTGCTAAATGCAAGTTATTTTTTCTTGGATTTGTCGTCTCTTCAAATGGCATTGAAGTTGATGTTTCTAAAGTGAAGGACATATGAGATTGGCCCATTCCCACAAATGTGATTGAACTCCAAAGTATTCATGGTTTGGTTGCTTTGTGAAAGACTTTTCAACCATTGCTTGTCCTCTCAATGAATTGACCAAAAAGAATGTCACCTTCGTGTGGGGAAAAGCACAACAAAAAGCTTTTGATTAACTTAAATATAGGATCACCGAAGCACCTCTTCTTGCGTTACCGGATTTCGCAAGTACTTTTGAGATAGAGTGTGACCCTAGCGACATTGGCATTGGAGGGGTCCTCATGCAAAATGGGCGTCCTATTGCCTACCATAGCGAGAAACTTGATGGTGGTCACCTTAACTATCCGATTTATGACAAAGAGCTTTTTACCTTAGTTTGTGTTCTTCAAGTTTGGCAACACTACCTTTGGCCTACAGAATGTATCATACATTCCGACCATGAGTCGTTGAAATATCTCAAAGGCCAAGCCAACTTGAGTAAGAGACATGATAAGTGGGTTGAGTTCATGGAGTGTTTTCCTTACATTGTCAAGTATAAGAAGGGCAAAGATAATGTAGCTACGGACGCTTTGTCTCGCAAGAACACAAGCCTTCTTACTCGACTCGAAGTAAGTGTGTTGGGTATTGAGGAATAAAAAACTTTGTATGCTTCCGACCCGTTCTTTGAACCAATTTTCGCAAAGTGCTCCATTGACAAAGGAGTTGATGATTTCTATTTGCATAAGGGCTTCCTATTTAAACAAAACAATCTTTGCATTCCGAAGTCGTCTCTCCAACTTTTGCTTCTCCAAGAATCTCATGGTGGAGGCCTCATGGGTCACTTTGGCCATGACAAGACATTGGACATGCTATCCACTCACTACTTTTGGCCCAACATGAAGCACAATGTGGAACGCTACGTCCAACAATGCACTACATGTGTTCAAGCTAAGTCACAATCTAAACCCTTATGGTCTTTATATGCCATTGCCTATTCCTCATGCACCTTGGTCCGACATTAGCATGGATTTTGTGTTAAGATTGCCTTGGTCTAAGTATGGTCATGATTCTATATTTGTCGTTGTGGATCGCTTTTCCAAAATGGCACACTTCATACCGTGCCATAAGACCGACGATGCTTCACATGTTGCCAATTTGTTTTCAGGGAAATCATCCGTCTTCACGATGTGCCAAGAACAATCATCTCCGACCGCGATATCAAATTCATGAGCTACTTGTGGAACCCCCATGGCCAAGCTCGGCTTCAAGCTACTCCTCTCATCCGCATCGCACCCACAAACCGATCGCCAAACCGAGGTCGTCAACCGTAGCCTTAGTACTCTCCTTCGTGTGTTGATCAAGAAGAACTTGAACGATTGAGAGGAATGCATTCCCCACACCGATTTTGCTTATAATCGAGCCAAGCACTCAACAACCAAGATGAGTCCCTTCATGATCGTCTACAGTTTCGAGTCCCTCACCGTGCTCAACATCCTACCACTACCTCTCCATGAGCACACCAACATGGACATTGAAAAGCGCGCCCAAGAAATGAAGAATCTTCACGAAGAAATAAGAGCTACTATCAAACAACAAGTCCTTCACCAAGCTTCAAGGTTAAACAAGGACAAGAAGGAGATGATCTTTGAAGAAGGTGACCTTGTGTGGATACACTTGAGAAAGGACCGCTTCCCCAAGGAACGAGATTCCAAGCTCAAACCAAGAGGAGATGTCCCCTTCAAGGTCCTCAAGAGAATCAACAACAATGCCTACATCATCGAAAATCCAACCTCCAAGTACCTTGTAAGCAATACATTCAATGTCAAGGACCTCTCACCCTACCATGGAGATGTTCAAGACCATAACAATAAAGAGTCGAGGACAACTCTTTCCCAAAGGGGGGAGCTGGTGTGGCCCTTCCTACGGACGCTCCTACATCTACACCTCCAATTCCCCCAAGTGGACCCATGACTCGTGCCTGAGCCAAACTCCTCCAAGCTAAGGTGAATTCGCTCCTCTCATCATGTGACTTTAGCACATCCTTGGATGGCTTTCTACTTCATGCAAATACACTATGCATTCTCCGCTATGAAGCCCCAACGCATCACCGAGCTCCTAGGGATGAAGTTCAAGGAGCAGGTCAAGAAGAAGAAGCTGCTGGAGCTGCTCAGACCAGAGTCCCCGGCCTGACAGACTGAGGTCTCCGGATCGAGACACCAGAGTCTCCGGCCCATCTCCGGACCGACCCCCAAATCGAGCTCGAGGACTCTGAGATGACCACTATGGAGATGGACCGGAGACTGACCGGAATCTTTGGCCCAGAGCGGAGTCTCCTGTCCACCACACCGGAGTCTCCGGACCGAGCGTCACCTGGCATGTAAAAGCCTCTAGGCCTTCGGCCCATGTACCCCTTAGTTCGTCCAGAACTTACCGTTTATCCCTAAAGTAGCCCTGACTTAGTGGCTGGCCTATATCTAGTCCCCCACATCTATTGTAAACCCTAGGCATGATATTTGGAATTAGTGGACACCCTTGTGGATCTATCTAATTCTTGCCTCATGCTCCTTGATCGAGGAGCACCCAAATATCACAAACCTCATTGGAGTTGGCATCGTTCCTCCCTTGTTGTACAAGTCCTAGGCATCGGAGTCCCCTTGCCTAGACGTCAAGATCTCACTGAGTCTCCCTACTCGCCATGCCGGTTCGAGAGAGAGTCCTCCACCCAATGCTGATCCTAGGGATTGCGCCGGACTGGTCACCCCGACATGAGCTATTGGTGTGTATCTTGGTTTTGTGTGAGTGTTTTCATCGTGTTCTTCATGCGTGAGTTCATCATGTTCATCCCTCCTCTCCATTTCCCTACACTCCACCCTCGATTTGAACGGGATTCATGAAAGATTGGGCACCCACGAGGTTGACCCTCAATAGGAACATTATCGAAATAACACGACTATGAAGCAGTTTATCAGTTGAGTTGGAGGTGAGGTCAAAGTTGTTGAGATGAACCCTATCGGTGGTTAACAAGGTGACTATGTGTGTATGCGCGTTAATCATGATGTCCATTGGCCGTTGACCTAGTTTGTCTCCATTGTAACCAAGTATAAGATACGTGTTGTGATGACCCAACACACCACTGCATGTTGCAGTATGCAATTCCTTGACTAATACCTACGAAGTACCAATTCACTAATATCACATCCCTTAGAGTGGTACGACGATACATTGTGGAACCACAAATTTTACATGTTTACTATTATCAACTAGAAATGTACAAACATTTCGAAATCCTCCTCAGTTTAGTGAGGATTCCTAAGAGAATGGAAATTAAAACTAGTATTTTGAAGATCAATGGTACCACTAGGTATGTACCATTTGATCTCATCAACTTTATTTAGAATATGCTACGTTGCTCAGGTTGTCTATTCTATTATATCCTATATACACTTTGGCTTCCTCTTTCATGTCTCTGTCTTCAATTCTATAGACTATAGCGTAGTCTACTCCTTCAATGCATTCTGAAATATCTGTCTCTTCATAGTAGAATTTGCCTTCGTCTTCAGGTTTCTCAGTAGTCTCATCGTTTTAACTCTCAAATTCTAAGCAAGGGTCTTAATAAAATTGATTTAGTATGAGCATACTCAACAAATTCTATATATGTGGTTGTTTGATGCTACATCTACAGTCATGGATCAAAGATCCTAGACTCGTATAGTTTTCAAAATCACTTCCTTGAAAACATTAGTTTTTTTTAGAAATCTATGTCTATTAGTCTTCATGGGTTGTTAGAACTTCATGGAGTTCTTTCCATGCTGAGATCATAGTTCTTCCCTAGAACAGGGAGTAACATGTCACATTTTATACACTCTGCAGAGGTGCGCTACTTTCCCACAAACATCATTTGTATTATTGCTCTCAGACACACTTTCTTACGTATGCAACCAGTTATCAAGTATAGCTAAGTCATGCGGAGCACGAGTTCATTCTGCAATTCTTCCCTTTGCAATGAACCTGATCAATGACCACTATTAATTGCCATCCCTTCATAGACACTAAAACCGTCAGCCTGCAATAGGATGGGGACTTTACGGGCTACCATCCTATGCCATTTCTTTCGCGGAATACAGTTCGACCTAACCATCCAAATATATACGAAATAAGGAAGATACTTTTGACTCACTTGTCTCATACCAAGATTTATGGTCAGCACAATATATACATCGCCTTGGAGTGACTAACTATAGTTATTGTTTAATTCCTAGGGTAACTTTCACGGTACAATGAAATCTCCACCACATGATTTCCCATCATGTATTCCAACCATAAATCCATTGCCCTCCATTCCATAATTCATTTAATTCATAAAATGGTATTTTGCTTTTGAATGCAAGTAATAGTACTTTCAAAAGTAGTTTGGATAAAATATTCTAATGGACATGCAAGATTGAACATGTCCAGTAACAGCGAGATAATGTAGTTCGAAGGTTCTACTTGATCCTTGACATCGGGTTCTGGAAATAGCATCATTGTCCAATAAGGACAATGTTTAAAGAATTAATTGGATGCTATTATGCAAATATATGTAATTCAATGTTTTCATGTGTTGGTTTCAATTCCCCTTGGTCGTGGAGTTCTTCTTATTTAGAGTTTACAATTGTCCATATGATCTTGCAACCTACAAACACAACAGAAAACTACTGTCAAAGTTAAAATGTAGATTTTGCTCTAAGGCGAAACCAGGTGTAGAATCAAATCGATAAAGTCTAGGAACTAGCCCTAAACTTAGAGCCTGAGTGTGGGCAAGTCAAAATCAGGGAAAAGTGAAAAGGGAGTAAGGATCACTTGTAGAAACCTGAAGAGAACATCACCAGATATTTTCTTAGAACACAACTATTTCATAACACACTAATAGAATCCGAAAAAAGACCAAAACCCTAGGATTAGTAATCCATCCTGGAATTTCAAACAAAGCAGATAGAAATTCCAAACCAATAGGAGTAATAGTAACCACAATACAAGAACAAGAGTAATGACCGAAGCAATAACCTAGGCTTTGGATTCTCTTAAGAACCATAGAATACTGGAAAAAATTGAATCAAGAGATATGAAATAAGAAGACCAATCAAAGTTCATAGTAACCATAATACAAGACCTTTGACCAAAGGAAATTCAAAGGTTTTGATTTCCAACTAGGAACAGAATAGTACCTGAATTAAAATGATGATCAAGCAAATAAGTAACGAATCAAAGTATTTGGTAGCCAACACTGAGAATATTCATCCAAATGAAATTGTAAGGCCTCATAAGAAAAACCTAGAGCTAAATCCACTAATAAGCAAATGAAATTACACTTATCATTGTCCAAGACCAGTACATGACAAAATTGAAGGGTTTGCCGCATAGAAAACAAATAAATTCATATGATATGAACACCTAATTACGCCAAGATCTAATCTATTAGATGCTAGTAATGAGTAAGGGGGTAACTGGAATAACTTACCCTTGAAGACTGAAAGCTTTATGCAAAAACTGATTTCATTATTGATGTAGTCGATCACTTGCCGGTCTCAAGATCAAGTTAAAGAGCGTGGAAAACCAGCAGCGCGTCTGTGCTCAGGCACATGTCCAGCTCCTAACAACCTCCATGCCCACTCTCCAGCAGAGCAGCGGAAGCAACGGATCCTTCTGATGTAACCACCGAAAAAATGTATTACGCTAATCCGATGCCATGGGGAATATGCTAGAGGGGGAAGAGAAGCTTCTTGAGGAGGTCGTGCAAGAGGAGAGGAGGTCATTATCTCCTTTAATAGGGAAGGGGCGCAGCCCCAAGCACATGGCCATATGGCCATTGTGCGTTCCCCCACCTCTCACTAAACCCACTCACATCAATTCCAACTCCACTCACTTTGCGTTTAATACCCACTAGTTTAAATGCATTTTTCTCTTTAAATAAAATACTTTTATTTATTTTATTCATAATTTTGTAAATTAACTTAATTAACAAATATTTGCATAAAACCCATTGCATTATTTCAATATCACATCTAAAACAAAATTTAGCAATTTGATCCGAAACAATTTTGGTGATCATCGAAACAATTTCATCTCTATCAAAAACTTTCTCTGGTATCTTTTATCAGCCCATTAGTGTTAGTGTACCTTAAGTGTGTCATCCTACTTCACAAATAATGCAGACATGATAGAGACAGTTCTCTGATCAATAATTTGCAGTAGGACTTAGAGATCCGTACCGACTCCTACACATTCAACGATAACTCTTGTGATTGTATGAACCATTAACGTTGTAGCCAATTCCTTTGTCTCGTGATATGTTACTTGTTCAAGACCCGATCACATGTATCGGCTATATCCTAATTCGATCTCGTTCCTGACAAGTACTCTTTACTCGTTCTGTGATACAACATCCTTGTGACCTAGTCACATGCTTGCAAGCGGTGTTGATGTGATATCACCAAGAGGGACCAAAGTATATCTCTCTGTCATTAGGATGGAAAAATCCACTCTTGATTCATGAGACTCTACATAACACTTTTGTAATACCTGAATCCACCTTTATAGTTACCGTGTTATAGTGTGACATTTAATGTTATCAAAGTACTCTTCCGGTGTTAGTGATTGACATGATCTCATGGTCTAAGGACTAGGGCTACTTCGTGTGTGTTTGACGTAGCAATGTAAAGTTAATTACCAGATCATATTGCCATATCTAATTTGGGTATATGTTCATCATAACATTCTTCTAATGATATTATCTCATTATTAACAACATCCAATGTTTATGATTGAGAAACCTTGATCATCTGTTAATCAACAAGCTAGTGTAAATGCGAGGCACTACAAGGAACTTTGGTTTGTTTATTAAACACACATGTATTAACTTTTCCTATTAATACAATTATAGCATGAGAAATAAACATATATCATAAACATGGAATAAGATAATAACCATTTTATTATTTCCTATGGGCATATTCCCTTCAGTCTCTCATTTGCACTAGAGTCAATAATCTAGTTGATATTTCACATTTAACAACTATGGCTTTCCGATGTTATTCATATGTGTTGGTTGTGGTAAACCTAATGTCCATATCTATTAGGGGTGACCCCTTAGGGTTACCCGATCTATCACAAATCCTCGTGGGAATCGAGATGTAGGCGAGTGTGGAAGAGGGAGAGGATGAAATCCACGAACACACACGCGATGAAATCAGTGAACACACACACACGAAAACATGATACAAACAAATATCTCATGCCGGTGGCATATGGCCTGACACAAACCCTAGTATCGATGGCGGGCAAGGATCTCTCTAACCGGCATGGTGAGAGAGAGGCTTGGTGAGATCTTGACACCTTGGAGAAGGACTCCGATGCCAAGGCCTTGTACAACTTGAACACATGATGCAAATATCAAAAAGTGGGGGATAATTCGTCCTCCTTGTCAAGGAGCATGCGACAAGAATTAGGTAGATCCACAAGGGTTTCATCTAATTCAAATTATCAAGTCTAGGGATTACAATGGAGGGGTGGGGCTATTTATAGGCCAGCCACTAAAACAGGGGTAGTTTGGGTAAAAATGGGTAAAGTCTGGATGAAATAGGCATTACATGGGCCAAGACCAATAGTTTACTTAAATGAGGTGGTTCCGGCGATAAGTTCAGTGGCATCGGAATTGTCGCCGGAATTTTCGGTGGTTGTTGGTTTGGCATACATAAGTGTGTTCCGGTCTCTGCCAGGCCTGGCGCCGGGATTTCCGGCATAGGTTTCAGTTCGCCTGACCTGGTGCGGAGATTTCTAGCGATGGCATCGGTTCGTCGGTTCTATCATTGACTAAGTTGGATCTTCTTCTTATGAGGGCTTGGTTCCTTCTCTTGTCGTTTCTCCATGGGGTTCAAAGCTATGGATGCACAAAGTATGGACATGAAGTAGCAAGCCATCCAAGGATGTATTGAAATTACACGAGGAGAGTAGCGAGTTAACCTTAGCTTGTAGGAGCATGGCACGGGCGCCAGTCATTGGTCCACTTGGGGGACTTGGTGGTATAGATGAAGGGACGTCCGTAGGAGGGGCTGCATTAGCTCCCCCCTTGGGGAAGAATCGTCCTCGACTCTTCAACCGTATCATCTTGATCATCTCCATGAAATGGTGAAAGGTCCTTGATACATTGCAAATGTATCTATAATTTTTGATGTTCCATGCTTCGTTTTATCTAATTTCTTATGTTTTGTCCACACTTTGGAGTACTTTTCATATGATTCCTTGGACTAACCTAATAACAAGAGCCATAGTGCCAGCTGCCTGGTTTCAGGAAGTCAGAAAATGAATATTCTCGGAATTGGACGGGACAAAAGCCAAAGTTATTATTTTAACGGGGGACACTTTGGAGCCGGAGAAGGGTTGAGGGCGGCCACACCACCTGGTCACGCAGCCAGGCTTGGCCCGCGCCAGGGGGTGGTGTGGCCAGCCCAGGCACCCCCTCAGCCTCTCCTTCCCCCTATATATTGCCTCTGATATGGAAACCCTAAGTACCCGATAAAAATTCCACGAAAGAGTCTATAGCCTCCGTCATCTCCATCCCTAGATCGGGAGGGATCTGAAGCTCTTCCCGACACCCTGCCGGAGAGGGGAATTCACCCTGGAGGCCTTCTTCATAATCATGCAAGCCTCCGGTGTGATGCGTGAGTAGTTCATCTCTAGACTGTGGGTCCATGTAGTAGCTAGATGGCTGGTTCTCCTCCTTTCTCCTTTCATGTCTAGATCTTGTGAGCTCCGTTCATGATCAAGATCATCTATTTGTAATTCTGCATGTTGTGTTTGCGGGGATCCGATGGATATTGAGATGCTATTTCAAATTGATTATTGATTCTATCATGTCTTTGTTATTTGTGGTCTTCCATGCTTTCCATTGTTAGTAGCTATCTTGGCCAAGTAGATGCTAGCAACTCCAAGAGTTAGAATTTATGCTCGATAGTGGGTTCATGCCTCTAGTAGTCTGGGGAAGTGACAGAAATCTCTAAGGTACCAGATGTGTTGTTCCTACTAGGGAGAAAACAACAATCCTTTGTTCATAGAACAATCGTATTGATTACTTTACATGCAATTCGTAATGCAATAATCTGTTGCTTGCAACTTATTACTAGAGGCGGTTCGGATGATAACCTGAAGGTGGATTATTAGTCATAGATGCAGTTGGATGGCGGTTGTCAGGGGGATGACCCTCGGGTACCCCAACCGGACAAGAACCAGGCAGTCGGATCACGTCCGGCTGACCAAGCACAGTCGGACAGGGCAAGACAGGCTGGCTACCGTTCGGTAGCCGGGTCAGCAAGAAGTAGCCGGCTACGGCGACATAGCCGGACCCAATCAGTGAGACAGGATGACGTGCGTATTAGTGCACGATATGCCCTGTACAATGACAAGACTGGCAACCACCCGGCCATACCGAAGACTTTGTGGGTGACAGTGGCAAGGGTCGACGACAGTTCAAGACGGTGTCCACCATGCCTATGACAGCCATACCGCTCATACTCCGATAAGACACACCATACCCTACACTGTAGATGACCAGCCGGCTGGGACCCGCATGTGGGGCCCGCCAGTCGGATTGGCCAGTGAGACAGTTGCCTCTCTACCTATATAAGGAGAGGCAAGGCCTTAGTAGAAAGGGCTGGTCCCATAGCATTTAAGGCAGTAGCTAGCAAATACAGCTTGAGGAGCGCTTGTAGTTCGTATATCCCACATAGTCAGATCCGGCAGGAGTAGGGGTTTTACCTCATCACGAGGGCCCCGAACCTGGGTACTTCCTGCGTCCAGCTACGCTCGCTTGTACCCAATCCCGCATGCGGACACCGTCAATAGCTTCCCTGCTAGTCCCCACACCTCTATCTAACCTCTTCAGGTACTGCCGTTCCCAATACAACGACAGTTGGCGCCCACCGTGGGGCGAGATGGCTTCGACCGGAGTCACGTTCTGCACGGGACCCCGCACTTCAGCCGGTGAGCGCGTGGCCTCTGGCCTGGTGCTCACGCTCGGCAGGTTCGACTCCATCATCGACAACGCTTCCTTCTTCACCGGAACCTCCTTCCCGGCGAACGGCACCGTCTTGCTATTCCGCGACCTTCCTGTCTACATCGCCACCGTTCCGAAACGTTTCCCCAGGGAAATTGTCTCTGTCGCGGGGCTGCCTCATCTAGGCGGTGGCACCTCCGCCGCACCCTGCGGCGTGGAGGTCACGATGGACGGCTCCAGCTCTCACTCCCGCCAGCCGCGGGAGCAAGGCGCGGACGAGGTTGGGACCGCTGCCCCTCCGCAGCCTCAGAATCGGTGGAGGATGCCATCGATCGGCTCCAGACGCCGGTCAACCTCGGGGATAACCCGGAGGAAAAGGAGGCCAACTTCGCCATGGAGAGACAGATCCTCCTCCAGGAGGCCATGGAGCTAGCGGCAGCCCGCAAGCAACTCGAGATCACCCGGCGCGAGTTCGACAAGACGACTTCACTCCGGCCATGAGCCGAGCCGTAAAAGGTGCGCCGGGGTGGCGAGCTAGGCGGTAGAATGGAAAAGGACGAGGAGCTGGATCCCGCACCCGCCCTCATCCGGCCCACCTATAGCACGCCCATCAAGAACCTGCGCACGGGCCGCGGCAGAGGAGCTGCCTAGTCTGGAGGGCGAGGAGCGAGCCTGCCAGCACGCTCGCGTGCAGGAGCTCCTCCGCATTGCGGACGAGCAGGCCGATGCCAACCGACAGATGCAGGAGGACCAAAGCTACTCCAGAGGGAGCAAGCTGACTGCCAACAGCAGGGGCGCACCATGCGACACCTAGCAGGCGTCCTCCCCTCAGCCGGCTAAGGCCCGCAGCAGGCGTCGCGGCTCTGGCAACAGGGGCCAACCGCGCCAGGAGCAGACAGTGAACAGCAACCCGCCGCCTCCCCCTCCACCAACCGGAGCGCCCAGACCAGCCGGATCCTGTATCTCGGGCCGGGTGGGAGCGCCCAACCCGGATTGTCCGGATGCCCGTGACCGCATGGAGCTCCTCGCTCAGGCGCGCGTCACGGAGGAGGAAGATTCTACCGGCCCGGTTTGTTTCGGACCCCGCATCTGGAACGAGCCGTTTCCGGATAAATACTCCCTACCCAGGGACACCCCCAAGTACGACTGCAGCATGAAGCCGGAAGACTGGTTGACCGACTATGCTACGGCAGTCGGCATCGCCCACAGGAACAAGCGCACAGCCGTGCACTACGTCCCCCTCATGCTAACTGGATCAGCAAGGACATGGCTCAACAGCCTTGCGCCCAACAGCATCAACGCCTGGCCTGACTACGGGAAGGTGTTCGTCCGCAACTTCAACGGCACGTACAAACATCCAGGGCGCCCACGCGACCTGGCCTTGTGCGTCCAGGGTGACCGCGAGACCGACCGCGAGTACCTCGCCAAGTGGACGGAGCTGCGCAACACCTGCAAGGGCATCCTGGAGAGCCAAGCCATCAGTTTCTTCATCGAGGGTTGCCGAGAAGGCATGATGCTTCGCCACCGGCTACTGTGTGACGAGCCGAAAACCATGGCGGAGCTCATGATCGTTGTGGACCAGTACGCCACGCCGGATGCTGCCATGAAGAAGCCCCTCCGAGTAAATGCCGACGGGCGTCCGACTCCTACGGAGCCGGCGCACGACCGTCCAAGCAATCCGGCTAGGCGAAGCCGGATCCTCCAGGCTCCACGGCAGCGACAACCGGTTCCATGGGGACCACCAGGCCGGACAACAGAAGCCTCGCTACCACGCGCGGCAAGTCAATGCTGTGGAAGGTGCGCCCGACACACCGGCTAACGACGCAAGCAGGAAGAAGCCATGGCTCACCTTCGACCAGATGTTTGACGGCCCGTGCAAGTGGCATAGCGGTCCCTTCAATCCGGCTACGCACACCACCCGGAATTGCAGCTGGACCCGCCAGCTAAAGGACCAGGGCAACCAGCCTCGTCTTCCCCCTCCCCCTCCAGGTGGACCTCCAACATCGGCTAGGGGGGCCGACGATAATGGTAACGGCAGCAACGGCGGCAACAACAACAACGGCTACCCACAGCCGCACGCCGCCTACCACATCTTCGAGACGGAGCAGGACGACAAGCATACCCGCATGCGACGCTCTAAGGGGGTCAATGCTATCGTCTCTCTGGTCCCCTACTACCTGAACTGGTCGGAAACCCCCATCACCTGGAGCCGTGCAGATCAGCCGGAGCAGCTGCCGACTCCCGGGGGCTACGCCATGGTGCTCGACCCCCTCATCGTCTCCAACGCGCGCACCTGCCGATTCTCGCGCGTCCTCATCGACGGAGGCAGCAGCCTCAACCTCCTCTACCAGTCCTCGCTGCAGAAGCTGGGCATTCGTGAAAGTGACCTGCTCCCGACTACCACAACGTTCCACGGTGTACTGCCGGGGCCAACATGCGCCCCGCTAGGGAAAATCTAGCTGGATGTTATCTTCAGGACCGAGGAGAACTTCTGCCGTGAACCAATCTGGTTCGAGGTGGTGAACCTGACGAGATCCTATCATGCTCTCCTCGGGCGCCCCGCCCTTGCCAATTTCATGGCCGTCCCCACTACGCGTACCTCAAGACGAAGATGCCGGGACCCCACGGCGTGATCACCATTGCCGGCTGCTTCAGACGGTCGATGGAGTCCGCCTCAGCCGGTTCCAAACTGGCAGAGGCCCTCATCATAGCCGAAGAAAAGCGCGTGATCATGCGCAATGTGGCCATGGCCCAGCAGGACATACCGGCTAGTAGCAAACCGGCTGGAGAAGGAGCTTTCCAGCCGGCAAAGGAGACAAAGAGGATTCTGCTCGACCCCGCCGACCCGACTAAGTTCGTCACCATTGCTGCCGGCCTGGACAGCAAATAGGAAGGCACGCTCGTCGACTTCCTCCGTGAGAATCGGGACATCTTCGCATGGTCCCCCAAAGGACATGCCGGGTGTGCCGAAGGAGTTTGCCGAGCACTCACTTCATGTGCGTCCGGATGCCAAGCCGGTCAAGCAACCTCTCCGCCGGTTCGCAGAGGAGAAGAGGAAGATAATCGGTGATGAGATCACCTGGCTCCTTGTAGCCGGGTTCATCATGGAAGTGTACCACCCGGACTGGTTGGCAAACCCAGTCCTGGTGCTGAAGAAGAACAAGACCTGGCGCATGTGTATCGACTACACCAGCCTGAACAAGGCGTGCGTCTGAAGACCCTTCGCTTTGCCCCAGACGATCAAGTCATCGATTCCACGGCCGGCTGTGATTTGTTGTCTTTCCTAGATTTCTATTCCGTATAATCAGATCCGCTAAACCCGCTGATCAGATTAAGACATCATTTATCACTTCACGGGCTTTCGCCACGTAACCATGCCTTTCGGTCTAAAGAATGCAGCGCCACCTACCAACGCTGCATGCGTATGCTTGCACTCACAGATAGGCCGAAACGTGCATGCTTATGTGGACGATGTGGTCATCAAGACCAAGGAGAAGCGCACCCTCCTCGAGGATCTGGGCGAAAGATTCGGCAACCTCCGTCAGTACCGGATGAAGCTAAACCCGGAGAAGTGCGTCTTCAGAGTACCATCTGGTCAGCTACTCGGTTTCCTCGTATCACAACGAGGTATCGAGGCGAATCCAGAGAAGATCGCGGCCATCGAGAGGATGCAGCCGCCCATGAACCTGCTTGGGGTCCAGAAGTTCACCGGATGCCTGGCCTCCCTCAGTCGCTTCGTTAGCTGGCTGGGAGAGAAGGCACTCCCGTTGTATCAGCTGATGAAGAAGACGGACAAGTTCTCCTGGACTGCGCAAGCCGACACTGCATTTCACGACCTCAAGCGCATGCTATCCACGGCACCGGTTCTAGCCACGCCGGCTAGCAAGGAGCCGATATTGCACTATATAGCAACCATCAGCCGGGTTGTCAGCGTCGTCCTGGTGGTGGAGCACCCCGAGGAAGGCAAGGCTTAGTCGGTTCAGAGGCCCGTCTACTACCTCATCAAGGTTCTCTCCCTCTCCAAGCAGAACTACCCCCACTACCAGAAGATGTGCTACGGCATGTACCTAGCATGCAAGAAGCTCAAGAAATACTTCCAGGAGCATCTGATTAAGGTCGTGTGCACTGCACCCCTTTCGGAAATCATCGGCAACAAAGACGCCACCGGTCGAGTCACCAAATGGGCCATCGAGCTTGCCGCCTACTCCATCCAGTACGAGCCCCGGCTCATGATCAAGTCGCGGGCATTGGCGGATTTCGCGACTGGCGGAGACCCAAAGATCTCCCACCGTTCCGGATTCGACCACTGAAGATGCACTTCGATGGGTCAAGATGCTCGGGGCTTGGGACCGCATCGTGCTCACCTCGCCTAAGGGGACCGGATGGAGTACCGCCGCAGATCCACTTCAAGGCCTCCAACAACATAGCCATAGCCAATTGGCGCACGGGCTCCGGCTGGCCAAGGAGATCGGTGTCAACCGGATCCTATGCTTCGGTGATTCAGATCTGGTGGTGCAGCAAGTATCCGGAGAATGGGACGCCAGAGACGCAAACATGGCCCTCTACCGATTCCACATCCAGAAGCTCAGCGCCTCCTTCGACGGGTGCGAATTTCACCACATCCCTCGCATCAACAACGAGGCAACCGATTCGCTCTCCAAGATCGGATCCACCAGGCAGGCAATCCCACCAGGGGTCTCCTTGGAGCACCTGCGCAAGCCATCCATCAACCTGTCACCAGAATCAGACTCCATCGTCTGGGCAGGTAGCGTTTCGGCTGGCGGAACGGCAGAAGCGGAGCCGGCAGAACCACTAAAGAAGAAGACCCGCACCAATTCCGGCGAGGCAATGCCCTCCGGCTCGCAAGACCCGGGGGCTGCCGGTGTATCAAGCAGCTCAGGGGCTACCGTCCCGGGTACGGCACCCGGACGACCCCCCGACATCCGTCAACCGGAGGACAGGAGCGTCCTCGCCATTCAAAAAGTGCCATCCTGGGCACAGCCCTTCATGAACTACATCGCCAATGGAGAACTTCTGGATGATGAGGTGGAAGCCAGGCAAATCCGTCGCCGCGTGCACACGTACACCATCATAAACGGCGAGCTGTACAAGCGCAGTGTATCCGGTATCTTCCAAAGATGTGTTGATGTGGACACGGGCTACCGGCTACTCAAGGACATCCACCAGGGCGAGTGCGGGCATCATGCTTCGTCAAGGGCGATAGTCGCCAAGGCATTTCGCCATGGTTTGTATTGGCCCACGGCCCTTGAGGATGCTGAGCAGCTAGTCCGTGCATGCAATGGATACTAGCGCTTCGGGCAGCTCAGGCACATGCCAACTTCGGTGCTCAAGACCATACCGATCACCTGGCCCTTCGCGGTTTGGGGCCTCGACATGGCCGGTCCCTTCAAGTGAGCACGCGCGGGCATGACCCACCTTCTGGTAGCGGTGGACAAGTTCACAAAGCTGATCGAGGCCAAGCCTATCCGAAAGCTGGATGGGGCGACGGTCGTTACATTCTTCACCGACATCATCAACCGCTTCGGCTACCCCAATAGCATCATCACTGACAACGGCAGGAACTTCGCCAAGGGGGCCTTCGCCCGGTTCTGCAGCACCAAGGGCATCCGACTGGACCTTGACTCCGCCGCGCACCCGCAATCCAACTGGCAAGTTGAGAGAGCAAACGGCTTGGTGCTAGCCGGCATCAAGCCACGCCTCATCGAGCCGTTAGAGCAGTCACCCGGATTCTAGATCGAAGAACTTCCGGCTGTGCTGTGGAGCCTCCGCACCATGCCGAATAGGTCAACCGGCTACATGTCGTTCTTCCTGGTCTACGGATCGGAGGCTGTCCTCTCTGCCGACATCGAGTTCGACTCCCCATGCAAGCTCTTGTACGATGAAAAAGCCAACCAGGAGGCGCGGGAGGACGGAGTGGACCTCCTGGAGGAAGCCCGCGAGCTAGCCCTGTCCAGGTCAGCCCTGCACCAACAGCGACTAGGTCGCTACCATTCAAGCCGGATCTGCCCAGTCGCATTCCGCAAGGGCGACCTGGTTCTCCGGCTGGTGCAAGACACGAAGGGGATGCACAAGCTGTCGCCACCCTGGGAGGACCCCTTCATCATCAGCCGGGCGCTGCCCAACGACTCCTACTACCTCATCAACGTGCAGCAGCCGTGCAAGAACAAGATGGACAAATCAGACGAGGAGAACGAGCATCCCTGGAACACGGCCCTAGTGCGCCCGTTTTACACCTAGTCGCCAGGCAGCATATGTATCCCGAAAACCCCATGAATGAAAATGCGGACCCCTATGAGAATCTCGGGGGTCCTTGCTAGAAATGTGTGTACATCTGTTCTACGATTCAAATTTTCCGGCTCCGGCAACCCCTACCCGGGGGCTCGCCTGCTGGCCCGGCCTGGTAAGTCAACAAACCGGCTGAGTAGTGTGTGACGATGTCAGAGGACCACTCTTTGTCTCAGCTATAGACCGCAACCCGACCATCCGGCTAGCAAGAGAAAAATCCCGAGGCGTCCCACACGAAAAACGGGGAGGAGACGCGACAGACCGGGCGTTCCGGCCTTGCAACTAGCTCAAACCAATCCGGCTACTAAGCCGTTAGTATCGTGTGCAATATACTGTCAGCTCCCTTCGATTCCGGCTGCAGACCGCAACCCGGCTGCCCGGCAAGGACGCAGCGAAAACAGTAGAGCACACGGGAAAGCGACTAAGTGTTTGGAGAGGCACAGGCCAGTTTTCGAAAAAACAAGCCGTTTTCCGGCTACAATTTGATAGACTAACCTATTAACCTGTGAGGATGTATGTGTATGCATATGTATATCCTTGCCCGACTACTTCGAGTCGGAATTCAGGAAAGAGGAAGAAGATTCGAAGTCCTTGCCTTCATCAAGCGCTCTGAATCTTGGGGGCTACACCCACTGGGTGCGCTCGCGCGCCCCCGGTGGAATCTTGTAGTTCCCGACTGGCCAAGGGCGTTTGGCCGGCCGTTTGGAGCCCATGTGAGGGCAAGGGCAGGAGCAAGAGAAGACAAGGAAGATTCGAAGCACCTGGCTACGCCAGCTACTCCGAATCTCGGGGGCACACCTAGTGGGTGTGCTCGCACGCCCCCACTGGAATATTAGCTCCTCCGGCTGAAGGAGTTCAGCCGGCGAAAGCAGTCGACTAGGGCGAGGCCAGTCGGATAAAGTTAGAAGACTTGGGAAAAATAAGGAAGATTCGAAGCACCTGGCTATGCCGCCTCGAATCTGGGTTACACTCAGCAGGCTTGCCCGCCCACTGGAGGTGTAGTTCCTCCGGCTAAAAGTTTGTAGACAGACGAAGTTAGCCGGATGAAGTTAGCCGGCAAAATATCAAAAGAAAATTCAAGGCAAAGTTAAAGGAAATTCAAGAGTTCAACATTAACAAGCAAAAGGGAGACGAAGCTCCCACAAGTTACCCGGCATCAGAGATAGCCGGTACAGATAGACAAGTTTCACATATATCCGAAGCAAAACAAATACACCCGGCATCCCGGGGCAGTGACTAAGCGACAGGAGCCTTGCCGTGAGGAGCACCTTGACCAGCAGAAGCTTCAGGCGGGGGAGGAGGCGTAGAGCTCGTTCCGGTTCCGGCGCCCTCGGGCAGCAGCATCGGGCCTTCCACGTCAGGAGTACCAACGGACTCCGAGTCGGTGAGCACCTCGTCGGGATCCACGTAGTCGGCAATCTTGATGGCAGAGCCGCGGAGCTCCGGATGGGCTTGGCGGATGGCGGTAAGGTCGGCGTCGGCACAGAAGCCTCCATCGATCTTCTCGACGCGGGCGTCCTTGTACCAGGAGAGCATGAGGGCCAGAGCCATCTCCGCTCCGGCTCGCGCCCCCAAGTCCCACAGCCGGTCGATCGCAGCCGGCACCTCTCCCACCTTCGTAGCCAGCTACGCCATCGTCTCCGGAACCGGAGTCTCCGGCCACATGCAGGAGAAGACATACCGTGCCGCTTGACGAAGCTTGGCAGCTTCTTCGCCAAGAAGGACGACGAGCTCCTGGGCCGTCGACTGCGCTCCTGGTCAATTCTCCTGCAGCCGGTTGTAATCCAGCAGGTCTATGCCGGGGTAAAAGGCTGTCAGAAAAAAGAGTCAGATCCGGCTACCAGATCCGGAAAGAAAAGAAGACGGAAAAAGGAACTCACCCTTAGCCATGTGGCCGACCTGCATCAGCTCCTCCATCAGAGCCTTCTCCTTCATCGCCAGCCGTTTAATCTCCTTCTCTTTGTCCTTGTTCTGGGCCTCTAGAAGGTTGAAGGTGTCAGTCCAGCTGGCGAGCAAGGCGTCACGCTCCTTGATGGTGGCTTCTAGACCGTCTACCCTCGTGTGCCAATCCTTATTCTGCAACCGCAGAGTGGTGTTGGACTTGCTCAGCCGGTCGTTCACCTTCTTCAGGCGATCGATCTCGCGCTGAGCGCACACGAGGATGGCTGCACTACAACCGGCTATCAGTAAAAAAAAGACGGATGAAGCTAACTTACTCTGTGAAGTCCCATTGGTAGCAGCAAGCTTCTGCTCCAGGGACCGGTTCCCATCGGCTGTGGCCTCCAGCAGCCGGATCTCCTTCACCGCCAGCTCGAGCGTGGCGGCTAGGTCCATCAGCGAGGCGGCGGAGGAAGCATCGTCGTCCACGGTGTTGACGGCCAAGGACTCCTTCGCTGCGGCCACCGCCATTCACCATTCCTCCCCGGGCTCCTCGTCAGAGTTGTCATCGCCAACAACGACGAGCTCCTTGTCGGCAGGCCCTCGCGTGCCTGCTGAGTAGCCATCCGGCTGGGAGGACTGCGCTTCCGGTTGGGGACCTTCCGGCTCGGCGGAGGGAGCCGGCTCAGCTCGAGGGGGAGGCGGAGGCTGTGCCTCAGAAGAAGGAGAGGCACTGGCTGGCGCAGTCGGGGCACGGGGTGGCGACCCGGTCGGCGCTCGTGTGGGGCTCGCGGCTCCGAAAGAGACCAGTGTGCTAAGAAGAAGGAGGAGAAGGCAAAGGCAAATAAACCAAAGTCAGAAAAAGAAGGAAAAAGGGAAGCAGACAGAAAACACTGAAAGGGAAAGGGGGAGAAGGGACGTACCCCGGCACAACTGGGGCGGCCCCTTCTTCCGACCAAGCCGGCTCGGCAGGTGCTGCGATCGCTCCTCTGGGGCCGGCTCCTCCGTCAGCCAGCGGGAGCTGAACGGCCGAGCCGCCCCTGCCTCGCCATCCGTCGCGGAGCGCGTCGCTGGATCCACGGTCGACGCGGCCTCCTCCTCCTCGTGAACCTCCGCGTGCGGGTCGGTAGCCGGCTCGTCATTCCGGCTGGGAAAGGCATCGTCGTCCCCGTCCGACTCGTCGCCGGACCGTTGCGCGCACGGCTCGAGCAAGTCAGGCGTGAACTCCTCAAGGGGAGCCTCACCCTCCTCGCGAAGGACGACAGAGAAGATCTGTCGAATACAAGAAGTCAGCCGGACAGAACAAGAAAAACACAGGAAGAACAAAACGAAGTTTCCGGCTATAAGAACTTACCCGGGGCGCGTGACTCTCCCGGCTGTAGGGCGCCAGACTGAACTTCCAGTTCTCCGGCAGCCACTCCTTAGTGATCGTCCACACCCACTCCTTCAAGTTGTGGTAGCGGGGATCACGGCACGACAGCCGGGTCGGGTCCAGTCGGCCGGAGTAATAGCACATTTTGTGCGCTCGCTGCTGCAGCGGCATCATCAGCCGGGACATCCAGCTAAGGGTGATGTCCAGGCCGGTTAGTCGGTAGGTGACGAGGGAGCGCATGCCCTGCAACATCGCGTCCGTCTCCGCCTTGTCACCATGGATCTTCAGCTCCCAGTTCTGCCGGCTGGACTCGACATCCTAGAAAGTCGGAAGATTGATCCGGTCGACGTTGGTGACGTTCTTGACGTAGAAATACGACTGCTGCCACAGTCGTACCGTGTCCTGAAGCAAGAACTTGGGGTAGCTGGACTGGGTGCAGGAGTAGATGGAGGCGCCGCCGCAGACGACTAGCGCCCTTCGTATCAGACTGTGGCCGGACTCGAAGAGCCGCAGAAGAGCCCGAGATCCGCCGATCTCGAGGTAGCTCGCAGAACGCCATGAAATGCGCCAACGTCCCGATGGCGTTGGCGCCGAGGTGGTGGAGGCGGAGATCGAAGAAGGCGAGAAACGTCAAGAAAAAGGGGTGCACCGGAAGTTCGAACCCGCGCGCCAGATGGGAGAGGAAGATGACGCGCTCCTCTGCCGAATGCGGCGACATTCTTCGCCGGGCGCCAACCACACCGCCACCTCTCCGCGGCAGAAGAATGCGGTGGCGCGTATCGTGATGTGGTCTCGGTGATTTAAGGAGCCGCACCAAGCTCCAGGGTCGGGCGGCCATCTCCGCTGATAGGGGAAGCGGCGGCAGTGGCGTAAGCGGCGACGACAATGAGCGGGCGGTGAAGCGGCTACGCACGGTAAGGCAAGGGCGGCATGTAAGCATGCGAGGGAGGAGGAGACTGCAGCGGGGTTGCGAAGGAAAGGAACTGCCTCGCCCGCGGCGTCCCTTTAAAGGGCCGGAAGGGCAACCGTCAACGGAGCCACGTAGCGCGCATCCAGACGGCCCTCACCCCAACCGCCGCCCAGATCCAGTGTGCCGAAGCAGGATGCGCAGAAGATCCCGGAGCTGGAACCAAAGCACCGGACAGTGGTTTCCCGAGGCGACATGTGACGGGACGTTACGCTGCCTGCCACAGAGCAATGATGGCGCGTGCACGAGTGGAAAGCGTCAGCACTGACGTCATGAGTAGCGCAACCGCCAAGCTCAGCCAGACGCAAATTCAAAAACAGGAGGGAGCGCGAGCACATTTCGCCTAAGGGCGGAATCCACACGCCTTTGGGCTAGTGTCAGATGACCCCTGTACCCCAACCGACAAGAATCAGCAATGGATTGCGTTCGGTGACCAAGCACAGGGCAGTAAGACAGGCCGCTACCGCTCAGAGCCGGTCACTAAGAAGTAGCTTGCCACGGCGATGTAGCCGCACCCAATCGGAGACAGACGACGGCATATCAAGGCACGGTATGCCCTCAGACGATGACATGATCGGCAACCACCCGCCATACCAAGACTTTGTGGGGTTACGCAGAATAGTGTCCGATGTCGATGATGACAGGCGCTTTCGCGGCTTCACGATGCAGCCATACCACTCATACTCCGATAAGACACACCATATCGGACATTGTAGATGACCAGCCGGCTAGGACCCGCATGTGGGGCCCGCCAGTCGGATTGGCCAGTGAGACCATTGCCTCTCTGCCTATATAAGGAGAGGCAAGGCCTCGGTAGAAAGGGTTGGTCTCATAGCATTTAAGGCAGTAGCTAGCAAATACAGCTCAAGGAGCGCTTGTAGTTCGTATATCCCACATAGTCAGATCCGACAGGAGTAGGGGTTTTACCTCATCACGAGGGCCCTGAACCTGGGTACTTCCTGCGTCCAGCTATGCTCGCTTGGACCCAATCCCGCCTATGGACGCCGTCGATAGCTTCCCTGCTAGTCCCAACACCTCTATCTAACCTCTTTAGGTACTGTCGTTCCTAATACAACGACAGCGGTCTATATATAATGTTGTAATGCTCAATCGAATCTCAAAGGAGTCAAGATGATTAGTATATGCTTGTATGCTTTCTCGATGTTTGTCAATTGCCCCGCTGTAATTTGTTCACCCAACATGTTATCTATCTTAAGGAGAGACACCTCCAGTGAACTATGGATCCCGGTCCTTTCTTTTACATTTAATCTACAATCAACTGTTTACTGCTTTGTGTTTACTTTCTACAAACTATTACTTCCTTCCATTCTATACGTTTAATCCTTTGTTTTCAGCAAAACCGGTGAGATTGACAACCTCATCGCAAGTTGGGGGCAAAGTTCTGTGGTTGTGTTGTGCAGGTCTTCACGTTGCTACTAGCACCGGTAGTGCGCCCTGCTAAGGCTCAGCTAGCAACACCTTTGGGGTGTTTCCTTGCTCCTACTGGATTGGTAACCTTGGTTTCATACTGAGGGAAAACTTGCTGTTGTGCTCATCATACCTTCCTCTTGGGGTTCCCCAACGAGCTCGATATAGTTTGGGCCATCAAGCTCTTGACATGGAATGTCGTGCTCACGAGATACTTCGAGGTTGGTATGTCGATGACGTATGCATTGTTGTTGATCCTCTTGAGGACTTTGAAGGGGCCATCTTCTCTTGGCTTGATCTTGGAGTCGCCATCCTTGGGGAAGCGGTCTTTGCTTAAGTGTATCCACATGAGGTCACCTTCTTCGAAGATCATCTCTTTCTTGCTCGTGAGGGGCTCGAAACTGTAGATGATCATGATAGGGCTCATCTGTGTTGTAGAGTGGTTGGCTCGATTGTAGGAGAACTCGGCGTGGGGAATGCATTCCTCCCAATCCTTTAGGTTTTTCTTGATCAACACACGAAGGAGAGTTCTAAGGCTTCGGTTGATGACCTCAGTTTTGCCATCGGTTTGAGGGTGCGAGGCGGACGAGAAGAGGAACTTAACGCCGAGCTTGGCCATTAGTGTCTTCCACAAGTAGCTCATGAGTTTGACGTCGCGGTCCGAAATGATGGTTCTTGGCACACCATGAAGAAGAACGATTTACCTGAAAAACAGATATGCAACATGTGAAGCATCATCGGTCTTATGGCACAGAATAAAGTGTGCCATCTTCCAAAAGCGATCCACTACCACAAATATAGAGTCATGACCATTCTTAGACCAAGGTAATCCTAACTCGAAATCCATGCTAATGTCTGACCATGGTGCGTGAGGAATAGGAAATGGCATATAAAGACCAAATGGGTTAGACTTAGACTTAGCTTGAAAACATGTTGTGCATCGTTGGACGTGGCGCTCTATGTCTCGCTTCATCTTGGGCCAATAATAGTGTGTGGAGAGCATGTCATACGTTTCGTCACGGCCAAAGTGACGCATAAGGCCTCCGCCATGAGACTCTTGGAGAAGTAAAATATGGAGAGATGACTTCAGAATGCAAACTTGTTTTGTTTAAATAGAAAGCCCTTATGCAAATAGAAATCATCCACTCCTTTTTCAATTGAACACTTTGCGAATATTGGTCCACATAACGGGTTGGAAGCATACAAAGCTTTTATGTCATCAAGACCCAACACGTTTACTTCGACTCATGTAAGAAGTAGTGTGTTCTTGTGATACAAAGCGTCTGCAACTACATTATCTTTGCCTTTCTTATACTTGACGATGTAAGGAAAAGACTCCATATACTCAACCCACTTAGCGTTCCTTTTACTCAAGCTGGCTTGGCCTTTGAGATATTTCAATGACTCATGGTCAGAATGTATGATAAATTCCTTAGGCCAAAGGTAATGTTGCCAAACTTGAAGGACACGAACTAAGACAAAAGCTCTTTGTCATAAATCGGGTAATTAAGGCATGCACCATCAAATTTCTCGCTATCGTAGGCAATAGGACATTCATTTTTCATGAGGACTCCTTCAATGGCAATACCCTATCTCAAAAGTTTTTGTGAAATTCGGCAACGCGAGAAGAGGTGCTTCGGTGAGCCTCTTTTTAAGGTCATGAAAAGATTTTTGTTGTGCTTTGCCCCGCATGAAGGTTACATTATTTTGGTCAACTCATTGAGAGAACAAGCAATGGTAGACAAATCCTTCACAAAGCAATGATAGAAACCGGCCAACTCATGAAAATTTCGAAGTTCACTCACATTTGTGGGAATAGTCCAATCTTGTATGTCCTTTACCTTTGAAACATCCACCTCAATTCTATTCGAGGAAACAAGAAAACCAAGAAAAATAAACTTGTCTTTAGCAAAAGTACACTTGGGAAGGTTAGCATATAAGTTCTCATATCGAAGGATTTGCAAAACCTCCTTAACATGTACAACATGGTCCGCAAGTGACTTGCTATAAACAAGAATATCATAAAAATAGACAACAAAACTTTTCCAATGAGAGATATGAAGATATGATTCATATGGCGCATGAAGGTGGATGAGGAATTAGAAAAGCCAGAAGGCATGACCAACCATTCATAGAGACCAAGTTTGGTCTTGAAGGAGGTTTTCCACTCATCACCTTCCGCCATGCATATTGGATGGTAGTCACTACAAAGATCAATTTTAGAGAAAATAGTGGCTCCAAACAACTCATCAAGCATGTCATAAAGACGTGGTTTAGGATGTCTATAACATACAGTAATAGCATTGATTGGACGGCAATCCATGCATAACTGCAACGTATCATCCGTCTTTGGGACAAGACTCATGGGTATCGCACTTGGACTAGTTCTTACTTGGAGCAAACCTTTGGAGACGAGTTGGTTGATTTGGTGTTCTATCTCCTTCGTCTCCTCCAGGTTCGTGTGGTAGGTGGCTGATACATTGCAAATGTATCTATAATTTTTGATGTTCCATGCTTGGTTTTATCCAATTCTTGTGTTTTGTTCCAACTTTGGAGTACTTTTCATATGATTTCTTGGACTAACCTATTAACAAGAGCCACAGTCCCAGCTGCCTGTTTTCTGCTGTTTTTGGTTCCAGGAAAGTCAGAAAATGAATATTCTCGGAATTGGACGGGACAAAAGCCAAAGTGCCTATTTTTCCGGAAGGGGTCAAGTGCTAGAATACAAGACGGAGAAGGGCCAAAGGTCGGCCACACCACCTGGCCGCGCGGCCATGCCTAGCCCGCGCTAGGGGGTGGTGTGGCCAGCCCAGGCACCCCCTCGGCCTCTCCTTCCGCCTATATATTGCCCTCGGGGCAAAAACCCTAAGTACCCGATCAAAAATCCACGAAAGAGTCTGTAGCCACCGTCATCTCCATCCCTAGATCGGGAGGGATCTGAAGCTCTTCCCGGCACCCTGCCGGAGAGGGGAATTCACCCTGGAGGCCTTCTTCATCACCATGCAAGCCTCCGGTGTGATGCATGAGTAGTTCATCCTTGGACTACGGATCCATGTAGTAGCTAGATGGCTGGTTCTCCTCCTTTGTGCTTTCATGTTTAGATCCTGTGAGCTCCGTTCATGATCAAGATCACCTATTTGTAATCATACATGTTGTGTTTGCGAGGATCCGATGGATATTGAGATTCTATTTCAGATTGATTATTGATTCTATCATGTCTTTGTTATTTGAGATCTTGCAAGCTTTCCGTTGTTAGTAGCTATATTGGCGAAGTAGATGCTAGCAACTCCAAGAGTTAGTATTTATGCTTGATAGTGGGTTCATGCCTCTGGTAATCTAGGGAAGTGACAAAAATCTCTAAGGTACTAGATGTGCTGTTGCTACTAGGGAGAAAACAACAATCCTTTGTTCATAGAACAATCGTATTGTTTACTTTACACGTTCAGAAGCAATAATTTGTTGCTTGCAACTTAATACTGGAGGGGGTTCGGATGATAACCTGAAGGTGGATTATTAGTCATAGATACAGTTGGATGGCGGTCTATGTATTATGTTGTAATGCCCAATCAAGTCTCACAGGAGTCAATATGATTAGTATATGCATGTATTGCTTTCTCGGTGTTTGTCAATTGCCCCGCTGTAATTTGTTCACCCAGCATGTTATCTATCTTAAGGAGAGCCACCTCTAGTGAACTATGGATCCCGGTCTTTACATACAATATACAATCTTTTACTGCTTTGTGTTTACTTTCTGCAAACTTTTACTTCTTTCCATTCGATACGTTTAATCCTTTGTTTTCCACAAAACACGGTGAGATTGACAACCTCATCGCAAGTTGGGGACAAAGTTCTGTGGTTGTGTTGTGCAGGTCTCGACGTTGCTACTAGCACAGGTAGTGCCCCCTGCCAAGTCTCAGCTAGTAACACCTTTGGGGTGTTTCCTTGCTCCTACTGGTTCGATTAAACCTTGGTTTCATACTAAGGGAAACTTTTTGCTGTGCTCATCATACCTTCCTCTTGTGGTTCCCAATGAGCTCTACATCAACACCGCCAACATGCATTTTTCTGGGCGCCGTGCATTGAGCCATCAGTGGCACGGTTTGGTAGCGGTACGCCGGGTATGAGATCAATGTGATGCTCGATGCCAGGAAGAGGAGGTAGTCCACGTGGGAGCTCTTCGGGGAACACATCCTTGAAATCCTGCAAGATAGCCATCAAAGAGGGAGGAATATTTGTCAAATCATTAGTTCCTTGCACTAGTCCCTTTCAAATGAGGACATAGTGCAAGACAGATGGGTATTCCTCACTTCTCTCATCTCACTTTTGGTGGCAAGAAGAACACTCTTAGTTTTTCCACTCGATTTTGGCTTTTGCCTCTCACTTGCTATATGGTGGTTCTCTTGCTCACCACTCTTCTCACAAGTTGGTTTTGTGGTTTGCGCCATTGCTAAAGCCTTTGCATTATCCGCAATTATTTGGCTAGGAGTCGTCCTTTGCAAAGCACGTGTCATGTTCAGCCATTCGAAGGTATACACATTTGTGCGACCATCAGGTAGAGCACCTTTGCTGAATTTCCATGGTCTACCAAGTAACATATGGCAAACCGTTATGGGAACCACATCACACTCTACCGTGTCTTTGTATGGTCCAATTGAGAATGTTACCGAGACGATGTGCTTGATCTTCATGGAGCCTTGATCACTTAGCCATTGGACATGGTAGGGGTGCTTGTGTGGATGTAGGGTGAGGTTGAACTTCTCACATAACTCGGTGCTTGCAAGATTGTGGCAACTCCCTCCATCGCTTATAACTATTGAAGGCTAAACCTCGTGGGTGGCCCGATCTTCACGGATCTCATGGTCAAATCGATGGGAAAGCAAGGGGAAAGGGAGAAGGTAGCAGAAGCAGACGCACACCTCGCGAAGAACACGATGAATACACGCAAAACTCACATGATACATGGCCGATTGCTCCGGCCGGTGGACACCGGTCCGATAGAATCCTCACAAGGAAATATTGGTCAACGTGCTCCCTCGATCCCAAGCAGAGAGGGAAGAACACCTTGGAGAGGGTCTTGACGTCTTGGCAAAGGGAAACCGATGCCAAGGACTTGTACAACGAGAGAGGCGCGATGCAAACTACAACGAGGTGGTCACGATAGTCTATCCCCTTTACCAAGGGGACGAGGCAAAACTAGAGATTCCACAAAGTGGGTGTGTTTAGCCTATCATCTATGCCTAAGGGATACATGAGGGGTGGGGCTCTATTTATAGGCTAGCTAGTAGAATGGGGGTAGTTTAGGCAAAGGGGTAAGTAAAGGGAATATTCCAGGGCATCAAGCCTAGATCCGTGTAAAGACGGGTGATTCCGGCAGTAAGTCCAGCGGCGCCGGATCTGGCGCTAGTAGTTCCGTCAGCGCCGGAATGGAGTTCTGTAGACGCTTCCGGTCGGCGCCGGTCTAGTCCAGCGGTTGCAGTTTTAGTCAGCACGGGGTCCGGTCTGCAGGAACTAGCACCGAGAGTTCCGGCGGTGCCATCGGTTTCGCCGACACTGTCACCAGTTTATGTAGAGCTTCTTCTGTATCCTCTTCCAAGCCTCCATCTTGTCGAGCACGAGTCCTCGGACTTCCTCCCCTATCTCCGTACTTGGCAGTGAGAACCTATCATGGTCATAGGATGGAGGATGAAGTAGTATACCATTCAATAGGGTAGGAAGTGGGCTCGCATAGAGGAATAGATTCACCTTTGGAGTCCGCGACGACTGGGCATAAGTTGGAGACCTTGATGTGCTAACGATCGTTGGTCGGGGTACGTCAATAACTTTGATAGATTTCCCATTGATACTGACACGTGTTTGGAAGATGTTGGATCTTTGAGTATTCATGTTCTTAGGCTTGAGTATTCAAGACTCTTGTGACGACAAGCAATGTACTTGCGTCATGCTCACACACGAGGAGTTCTTGATCATCTTCCATGTGTTGCCTTGCCATTTCTTCTTTGACTCTTGCATCAAATTCATCTTTACTCAAGTATTTCGTGTCTCCATTATCATGAATGAACATGACTTATTTGTTGCCACATGTGGCTGACATGTGTCCTTTTCCTCCACCCATGTATCATTCATCGTTGAATGGCGGTCATCCTAGGTATGTTTGTCACTTGGGGGAGGTTTTCCTTGAGGAAGTGTGGCCTTGAAAGGATGCTTGGAGGATCTTTGAACCCATTTCCATTGTAGTTTGTTGGTGTAGTGGTTGAGGATTTCTTGTAGGTGAAGTAATTCTTCGCCTTGTTGTATTTGATATCCTCTTGCACTTGGCGCTCGGCCTTTGTTGCAATATGAACAAGCTCAACTAATCTATTGCACTTTTGAAACTCAGCAATGCGCTTGATTCGGTGGTTCAAGACAATGAGGAAGTGTGCCATTGTTTGCTCTTCACCCTATTGAATGTTTGCACGAATCATGTCGAGCTCCACTTTCTTGAAGTACTCTTCCATGGTTTGTGTTCCTTAATTGAGCATTTGAAGCTTGTTGAAGAGGTCATGCGTGTAGTGCGATGGAACAAAGCGGGAGTGCATATGAGCCTTCATGTCTTTCCAAGTTGTGATTGGATGCTCTCTTATTTCGTCACGAGCAACTTGGACTTGCTCCCACCAAAGGTTGGCATAATCATCAAATCAAGAGAAGCCATTTCTACCATCTTCCCCTCACTATAGTTGTGGCTACGGAAGATTTTGTCAACTTTGAGTGCCCATGAGAGGTATTCTTTGGGATCATTTGAACCGGTGAACTTGGGCATGGTGAACTTGAGCTTGCCAAAAGTTTCTTCCTCATTGCAGTCATGGTTGTGAGCATGGTGTTGTGGTTGTTTCTCTTGAGGTTGTTGAGTCGTATTTGGAGGTGGTGGAACTTGGTCTTCACGATGTTGTTAGGGAGATTGCTCTTGGCACGGTTGAGGAGGCTCATGTCGCGGTCATGGATGAGGAGGAGGTACTTGGGCCTCACGAGGGTGATTTGGATGTGGAGCCTCTTGATGCGGTTGTGGGTGATGAGGAGGCTTGTTCCATGGTTGGTGACGTGGGTTTGGTGTGTGTGTTTGGGATATACTTTCTGGGTATACCCTCTATGACTCGCTAACTAGGGTGGCCCACTTCTGGTTAGAGATTTGCTTCACAGGCGGCCCAGTCAGGGAGAGAAGACGGAAGTCCATCCGGCTACAAGAAGGCCCAGAAGACTTACTGACTTAGGCCTGTATAGTTACTTGTAGTCTCAGATGTACTCTGTAACCGACTCTGTATCATAGCCAGATAGGTCTCTCCTATAATCCTAGGCTAGACATCTATATAGGCTATCCTAGGGACCAGCCTTTAGGGCACCCACAACTTGCAACCTCAACTCACACATGCGAAACCTCTCTTGTAATATGTACTTCCAGCTTTACCGTATTACTGGATTGCTAGCAGGAGTAGGATCTATCCACCGTGGGCAGATTCAAAACTAGGTAAAGCTTGTGTGCTCACCGTCCCGGAATATTGTCACCTCACACCCCCTCTTTCCACACGCCTCGAGGACCCCCTCTCGGTGTACATGTCTGCAATCCAATGACAGTTGGCGCCCACCGTGGGGCAGGTGAGTTTTGGATCTACGTTCCCGGTGGAATCTTCCTGAATCGGAATCGGCGAGACAATCCCTCTTGTCCTTCTCGACGAGACTTGGATTCCGTCTAGGGAACCTGTGACCACCTACACAATCATTTCCTTTGGTGAGATCGATGTCTATTTTAGTTTTGGAGAACCTACCCAACCCACCCTAGCGTTGATGATAGAGGCAGAAGAAACTTCTGGATCCACTTTGTCTGTGGAAGCGACAGAGTTTCGGGTCTTAGAAAACACTAATCCCACCCAGCCCGCACCAGAAGCGGAGATAGTGGAGAAGATCGGATCTGAAGTAGATCTCCCCAAGGAGGTCAAATCTCAGGAAGATCAAAACAACAATAGTTCTAGATTCGCCTCCCCAAATGCTGGAGCGGGAAAATCACTCCTGAGGCACACATTGAGGCGGATGATGCTACGTGTAAATGCTAGCATGAAAGAGATCCTCGAGACCATCAAAAGTTTCAAGGAGGCCAACAAAGAAAGTCGCAACTACCTTAGGGCACACACATCACACTTCGTCGGATATGTTGGATCCGGATCCGGCCCTGTCGATGCTGGAGACGACAATGACTCAGTGCTGGAGGAAATCGGCATGAACACCGACTTACCGGCATCGCCGGATGATTCCATAACGTCAGCAGAACTCCGAAAGTTGTCCGTGGAAATTGAAGAGGAGATCAACTCAAAGACCCTACAACCATATGGATGAAGTATCCAGAGAAAACTCTCCTGAACCGCATGATGATATGGATCTCGGAGATAATCCCAACGTCCAGATGTCCGAGACTACTGATAGAAGCTGGACTCCAGGAATCGGACCCAAAACTATCTTTGTGCCGGTGCTACCATGAAGGCAAAGAAGAAGATGACTCCGGCTAAAGATTCTCCAGCTGATGAGGTGATCGCCGAAGAATACAAAGAGGATTCAGATGGAGCTCTGATCCCCGACAAAGCAAAAAAGCACTCTGTTGGATAGACACATGGTTACCACTAGTGCCCGTAAGATTCTCGGAGACGCACTTACCACATGATGTGGTGTCTCCCATGCTTGATAGTGCCTATCGTGCTATCCCTAATTATGTTGTTGATGCTACTATCAAGACAAAAGTTTTTGTTTTTATTTTTACCCCACAAGGAAAATATCAGGGAGGCAATTGGAGTCCAATATTGGTGGAGCGTGATGTATTTGAAGGAGTCTGGTTGGGGTCCACCTAGCAGCATGTTGAAGATGGAGGCACGCCTACAAAAGAGTCCTTTTTTATTTGAGTGTGTTGTTTTATTTTTTTAAGGAAAAGTGGGTCCGAGTCAAGTTGTTTTTATTTTCCTAGTTAATTTTTTTCTTCCAAGTCAAGTTGATTTAGCTACTATATAAAGCCAAGGGTATGCATCATTGTAAAGGAGTTGAAATTTTTTTGAGTTGAGAATACAGAAAATGTCCCATGTCGGGGGACACCAATATCCTGTGCGAGTTTTCTTGCTGATCCACGAGGGTCTGTTGTCTTGTGTGTAATAGAATAATCTTTGTTCAATGCTGGTATTTATTTAGGGTTTACGATTTGATCTTAATTAGATCGAATTCCCTTTTTTGATCGTCGTGAAAGATTGGACCTAAAATCCCTTAGGATCACGTTGATCCTTATCACCACACCTATCTTGACGACCGTAGATCTTACACCTGCGGAGTTGGAGGACAGGGCCCAAGCTCTAGAAGCGCATCGCCAAGTACTCCTTGATGAAGCCACTCATATCCTCGAGGAGAAGAAGCGCATTGCAGTCGTGGGACAACCTAGTTTCTCGTAGCATCAGAAGACCAGGAACGGCCCTGAGTTGGCTAATAAAAATTTGGAAGTTCACAAAACCCTTTTCGAAGGAGACGTAGTCGTGGGAAAGCCTCGGATCCACAGAAAGGGAAACCAGGTGTATGGCACGCCGGTAGAAAATGTTGCTGCGGCCAGGATATCCTGGCAAATAATCCAAGCCCAGACTAGGTCCGGCTAAGTGTGAAGCTACTCACCAAGGGCCTAGAGCAACAGAAAGTCGCCACATCTGGCAGCGGAAAACTCAAACATAAAGGCCCCGATGGGAGACAAAAGGATGTTACCATTCTAACCCTAGTCACTAATGCCGCACGTACACTAGTCGACAGCAAGATGTAAGGCCCCGATGGGAGACAAAACGATGTTACCATTCTGACCCTCAGGAGGACAACTATTCAAGAACCGGATCTTTTGGACATCGGCACAGACCCGCACGAAGCTGGAGCAACATCGCTTTGGCCGCAGAGCGAGACGCTGTTGCAGCAATGGTCCAACAGCAACCTTCCCGGCGGCAGTCAGATAATCACAGGGAAGATGAAGAAGCTCAACATCAGGAGCAGGACCGGCAAAGAATGCCCCCTCCTAGACATACAAACCGTCTGGTTGAGCCATGTCCCCATGACGACAATGACAGATGAATGAACGGAAAACACCGTGTTGGGTCAAGTTGGCATGGTGGACATCACCACGAGGCTCCGGCTAGAGGAAACAACCCACCAGCACCACCCTCTCCACCAAGCATCTCCCATAATGGCTGCCATGGAGGCCAAGGAAGGAACCGTAGCGGTGGTGGAGGAAGGAGACATTCGGCTCCATGATGCTGTAGCTACAATGAACATCTGAGACATCGCTCTCTCTCACCAAGTGACGCTAGACACAGGATCAACTCAAACATAAAGGCGCGGTGCTACGAGTCATATAACATATATGTGGGCCCAAAGTGCTTCGGGCCAAGAATTCGAAAAACGGCTTTCTTGGAGGGATTTGCTATCTCAAGGCACGTTCAACCCTATGATGGTGTGGATCAGCCAGACACTTGTCTCTAGGATTTCTTCCAGGCCTACTACATCGCCAAAGGAGGAAACAACTTGGTCGCGACCAGGTATCTCCCGCTTATGCTGAGGAAGACGGCTCGATCATGGCTCAATGAACTCTCAGAAAACACCATTCACAACTGGTATGACATGCAAAGTGCTTTCTTTTAGAACTTCAAGGGAACATACAGGAGGCCCTGCACGGTCAGAGATCTACAGCGGTGCACTCAGAAACTTAGAGAAACCTGCCGAGACTACCTTGGTCAATGGATCGACACGAAGAATTCCTGTGAGGGAGTAAACGACCAGACCGCGATCGAAGCATTCATCGTAGGACTCCCAATCAGACTACTACGACATCACCTGAAGTTCGACATGGTTACCGACTTGGGGAAGCTGATAGAGATGGCGAGCAAATATGCGGACGCCGATGATGATTCAGAGGGAGTGCTAAATGTACTAGTTGTGCCACAGTCAGCTAAACAGCCAAAGTAGTAGACCTAGAAATGCAAGAACACTTCAGAAGATAAACCCAATCCAGAAACCACAACAGTCAATACAACTTTTGGGTCTGGAGGACGAGGAGGCCATGGAGGCGGCCGGGGACGAGTCCATGGAAATTCTAGAGTCCAAGGTAGAGGATACCAATAACCTGGCAAAACCTACTCTTGGGCCGACATCGCCAATAATCCGTGTGTGCATCACCCGGATGGTAGTGGGGGCTCGTCCCACACTAGTGTTGAGTGTCATTTCAATGACGACATCAAGAAAGACGAATCCACTGTCTATAGGGCCAAGTGACGAAAAGAAAATAAAAATTCCGACAAAGACAAGGACTACAAGGAAGATTCTGACATGGAGGACGCAGAAGCTTCAAATCCCAAGTCAGATGGGAAAATTCCTTTCCATCTAAGAAGGACACATTCGTTTGCTTCCTTGGATCCCAACAAGCTACGGTCAAAAAGGCAGTGATGCATGAGCTCAATGCAACTGTTTGGCTATCCCTCAGTTTCTGGACTGGTTGGAAGTAACAATTACCTTTGACTGAAGCGATCATCCGCCTAAACCACACAGGCAAGGAAAGTACGCTCTGGTCGCTAATCCACTTATTGATAGCTATGGGTTCTCCAAGCCCTAATGGAAGATGGAAGTAGCATCAACATCATGTCGAAACACTGCGCCATATGAGGATATTGAAAACACAACCGAATCATAGCTCCGCAACTTTTCATGGAGTTGTCCCCGGATGACAAGCGAACTCTTTGGGAGAAATCACCTTGGATATTACTTTTGGAACTCCAAGGAACTACCGGACGGAAGCACTTTCCTTTGAAGTGGTGTCGTTCAAGAGCGCATACCACGCTATCTTTGGGCGTCCGCTTACTAGGATTTTATGGCTTGCCCTTGTTATGTTTACAACATGATGAAAATTCTAGGTCTCAATGGCGTCATCATGATCCGGGGAGACCCGAAGAAGGCACGAGAATGTGTGGACGGAAATTCCGCCTTTCCTGAAGCCGTCCTACACACTGAGGACTACCAGGAGATCAAGAAGAACATCGACCCGTACGAGATGCCCGCGATGAAAAAGGAAGTGACAAAGCCGAATTCGGAGCTCATGGCATCGAAAGAGACGAATGCGAGGTTGTTGAAGGATGATGACCCCTCGAAGGTGACTCAAATAGTCGTAGGTTGAGGTTACATATAGGAAAGCGCCCTCATCGAGTTCCTCAAAGGTAATAAAGATATCTTAGCATGGCAACCATCTGACATGACCAGAGTACCTAAGGAACTTGCTGAGCATAGCTTAAATGTGTATCCTAATGCTAAACCCATCAAACAGTCCTTGCGATGGTTCGGCGATCAAAAATGCAAAGCAATAGCTAAAGAACTAGCCTGGTTCGAGTTAGCCGGATTCATATAAGAGGTCATCCACACTAAGTGGTCATCCAATCCTGTAATCGTCCCTAAAAAGGACACCACTGATTTAAGGATGTGTGTTGATTATACTGTCTTGAACAAGGCTTGTCCCAAAGATCCGTTCGGTCTACCTAGAATTGATCAAGTTTTTGACTCGACAGCAGGCTCGGAACTCCTATGTTTTCTCGATGCATATTCTAGATATCACCAAATTCGGATGAAGGAGTCAGACAAACTAAAGACTTCGTTCATCACCCTCTTCGGAACCTTCTGCTACGTGACGATGCCTTTTGGGCTAAAAACGCAGGAGCTACGTACCAGCGCACTATGCAGTGTTGCCTCCATGATCAAATCAGATGCAATGTACATGCATATGTGGATGACATAGTCGTGATGTCCGAAAAGAAGGAAATACAATATAATGCTTAACCTAAAGAATTGTTTCTTTGGAATACCAACCGGAAAATTGTTAGGTTTAATTTTGTCTCAAAGAGGCATAGAGGTGAACTGGGACAAAATAAAGGCTATACTCAACATTTTCCAGGCCAACTCGCCTAAAGGACGTACAACGGCTAACTAGATGTATTGTTGCGGTCAATTGGTTCGTAAGCCGGCTTGGTGAAAGAGCCGCACCATTATACAAGCTCTTGAAAAAGACCAAGAACTTCGTCTAGACTGATGAAGCCGAAGCTGCACTTCAGTATCTAAAAGTCGTACTCTCATCTGCCCCCATTCTTGTAGCACCGGAACCACAGGAACCGATGTTGCGCTACTTAGCTACGATAATCAAAAGTCGTCAGTGTTGTCATGGTGGTGGAACGGCCGGAAGAAAAATAGGAACACCTGGTGCAGCGTCTAACTTATTATCTCAGGTAGGTCTTGACTGAATCAAAACAAAGGTACTCTCATTACCAAAAGTTAGCCTACGTTGTGTTCTTCGCATCCAGAAAGCTACGACATTATTTTCAAGAGCACAAGATTACCGTGGTGAGCACAGCTCCCATGAGAGACATAATCAACAACAGCGATGCCATAAGACTCGTCGCTAAGTGGGGAATAGAGCTAGCAGCTTTTGATATTGAGTATAAACCTCGCACAACAATTAAACCCTAGATTCTTGAAAATTTTGTCGCTGATTGGACAGAGACGGTAGAAAACACAAGTCTCCTAGAGTCGGAAGTTTCGACCTTACACTTTAACAAGTCTAAAGCGCTCGGGGGCTGGCGTGGTGCTCAATTCACCCCATGGTGATAAACTATTCTATGTACTGCAGATTCACTTCACGGTGACAAATAACATTGCCGAATATGAAGACCTGCTACATGGAATTCGAATTGCAAAAGACATCAGCATTCACCGACTCATGTGTTACATAGACTCGGATTTAGTTGCCCAACAAGTATCCGATATTGCAATGCGAATAAGAACATGGCAGCATATAGAGTTGTCCTGGATGAACTATCTAAATCGTTCAAAGGGTTTGAAGTTCAACTCATTCCCCGAATAGAAAACGAGGAAGAAGATGCTCTATCAAGAATAGGCTCTGCATGGAAAAAGGTCCCAGACGGTGATTTTCTGGAGCACTTAAGAGTTCCCTCTATCACAGGAGTTGATGAGGAGTATCCGACCAAATACAACTCGCTGCTCATAGCAGTTCTGACTGTAATTCCCAGCAGGACTAAACCCTACCTTGATTTCTAGGTAGATAGAAAATTACCCGAAGACGAAGTTCAGAGCCGACAGATCATCAGACGAGCTAAATCCTGCATAGTGGTGAGTGGTGAGCTCTATAAGCGGAGTGTGTCTCGGGTCTTTCAACGCTGTGTTTCTCCGGAAGGAGTGGAAATCCTAAGGGAAATCCACGAAGGCGAATGCGGACATCACGCTGCAGCCAAATCTTTAGTGGAAAAGGCCTTTAGACAAGCATTTTTTGTCCTACAGCTAAGGCAGATGCCGAACGGCTGGTCAAGACATACAAAGATTACCATAAGTACACCAAACAAGCCCATGTTCTGGCTGATCGGCTGCGAACAATTCCGATTACATGGCCCTTCGCAGACTGGGGGCTTGACATGGTAGGACCATTTAAATGGGCTATATGTGGATAAACCCATCTTCTTGTGATGGTGGATAAATTCATGAAATGGATCGAGGCAAAACCCGTCACAAGTTGTGATGGAGCAACAACCCAAAAAAATGTCGAGGACATTTGAATTTGATTCGGGTATCCGCACAATATTATTACAGACAACGGGAGTAACCTTTGCATGGGAGAACTCATAGAATTTTGCAATGAACGAGGGATCCGACTTGGTATTGCATCAGTCACACATCCACAAGCCAACGGACAAGTCGAAATGGAAAATGGTTTAATTCTTCAAGACCTATGACCAAGACTCGAAGCACCACTTTATCGTGGTGTGGGTGCTTGGTCTGACGAATTGCCATACGTTGTATGGAGTTTACGAACTACTCCTAACAGGTCAACCGGAGATACACCTTTTTTCTTGGTCCATGGTGCAGAAGCAGTTCTTCCAGGTGATTTCATTCATACTTCTCCCTGAGTTGCTGCGCATGTCAAAGAGGATGCCAAAGTCGCTCGACAAGACAACCTCAATATGCTCAAGGAAGTTTGTGTCGTTGTTGAATAGAGATCTACAGCCTATCAGTAGAAGTTATGCAAGTATCATAGTCAGAGAGTCAGAAACAGGTCTTTTAGGAAGGGCGATCTAGTCCTCCAGCTAGTGCAAAACACAGAGCGCAAACATTCCCCTATATGGGAAGGGCCCTTTATGGTTAGTCAAGTATTGCACAATGGTTCTTACTACCTAACTGACATGAGGCCAGAAAAATAAAGACCTGCTACTAAGAAGAGAAAGGGAGCTGGAGGTAGTACAAACCCAGATGACATAAACCGTCCATGGAATATTGCTCATCTACATCCCTTTTATTCTTAACTATCTTTCTTTGTAATCATATCAATGTACATGTTCAAAGTGAAATAAAGTATTGGTCTCCTCAATATTTTTTCTGAGATGTTTTTTACTACCATCTTGACGTGGGCATACCTTACGGCTATTCGAGTTTGGCATATACGGTCCAAGTATGGTAGAAGCCCACGGTGTTACCAAGGCCCAATACAGGATTCGGGTGACTCACGGAGACTCCGATTGCTTACAGCACAAGACGAAGCTTAAGATAGAAAGTTAAAGGGAAAAACCCTAATCTGTAACCGACTCGACCTGCTAACTGAGACCTAGCCTATATATAAAGGCTAGGAGGGGGCGGCGAGAAGGACAATCACAACCCTAGTTTCCACAACCATCACCATATTACATCTGCGCACCCCCTGTAACTTTCGACTCCCTCGATAATTCCAAAAGCAGACAAGCAGGAGTAGGGACCTCTACGAGGCCTGAACCTGGGTAAATCTTGCGTCCCTGTGTGCTTGTTTTCTAGGCGATTGATGCCTCCAGTGCTCCCTCCTTCTCCAAAACCCAAGTCAATAACAATGGACATTGATGAGTTAATCCCTCGTCAATTGGCGCCATTTGTGGGAATTGGGAGTGCTGATGTCGTGGCTTCTTTGGCCCCGTTAACCGTGATCTACAACTCTGCAACAACAGAGATTCGCCAGCTCTTCGGTGCTTTCGACTTCACCATCCACACACCGGCCACTCGCCCAACTTTCGAGTCCGTCGGCGATGGTATCGGTATGGCAATCGGGAGCTTATGCTTCCAAGTTGGTCAGTTGGGCACACTTCGCCTCCCTGACCAGCCGACGACCCCCACAATTGCTCCAGCATCGTGGTTTCCACCACCAATCGGCACCCTCGAGTGCAACGCCCCGACAGCAGTTGGGAGCACGAATAGCGACAATAGTCGTGGATCCGATCTGGGTGACCTGGCCACAGAGGATGGGGCCAACGACTCTGGATCTGATAGTTGTGGAAGCAACATCTTCCCCAATCACTTCATGTGCGCCGTCATCAACACAGGTGACACCGGTGTCAATCGCGACAACACCGGTACTAGGCCAACAAATGGCGAAAATGGTAGCCCCACCAACGGCGCGCCCACCAACAATGGGACAGAAGAGGACCCGAACCTCATGGAGAATGAGGGCACCGAAGAGCGCATGCTGATCAAGCTCAACGACAACGAGTGGGCCTGCTATCGAGAGGCTCTGCGGGGAAATCCCCTCCCCTTGAACTCATCGCAACAGATGCTGATGGGTTACCATTGGCTGCTCAAAGAAGAGTACAAGCCACAACAACAATCATGCAACTCGACGCGCGTAGAAAGGTGGCGGACAAGTCGAGCCTTCGACGGGCTCAACTCTCCATGGGAGGATCCTCCTCCAAGCGCAACGACTACGTGGCCGCCAAATGGCGATCTCGACTGGCCCACCTCACCAATAAGGAGCGAGAAGAAGCCGCGGAAGTCCTCGACTTCGGCTCCATGAAGGTGAACACGCAGGGCAACATGCTGGGGACCCGCAAGTAGCGGTGACAGCAGCCACCATGTACCTCCTCAACAACTAGCCACCGGCTAGGGATCCGCGAGCTTCCATGCACCGATCTACGATCGCAGGATTGGGGCTAGTCGAGGCTGCCTCGTCAAGGAGCCAACACTAGAGCCGAAGAAAACTAAAGCTCTGGACAAGTACTACTATTCATACTCCTCCAGCAACAATAGCCATGTCACGGCGACATTGCTCATGGCGGCATGACCGCGACTACAATGCGCGTGATGACATCACGCAGCACAAGGTCGACAAGATGCGCGCAAGGCGTGCTTGTTCGACTGACTCATAAGACAACGAGGTAGAGCTCTGCGGCGCCAGATGCTTCAGCAGAGCCATTAGGCAGAAGTGAATGCCTAAAGTGTTCAAACTCCCATCGAAGAACCTGAAATTTGACGGCCTACAGGACCCGAAGATCTGGCTAGAGGATCACATCTCCTCCGCCAGGCTACACGGCGGAAGCTCAAGCACTTCAATGCAATGCCTGCAGCTACAGCTGCAAGGCGCCACCCGCACGTGGCTTAACAAACTCCCGTGCGGATCAATTCGCAGCTGGGAAGAGCTGGTCTACAACTTCGTGCGCAATTTCAAGGGCACTTACAAAAGGCATGCGTGAATCGAGGAACTAAGAGGCTGCCACCAGAGGTCTGGCGAGTCGCTGTGCTCGTACATCCATAGGTGGTCCATCATCACGAACTCCGCGGAAGATATCTCTGAGGATCGTGCAATCGACGCATTCAACGGCGGCGTTCATCGCAGAGAACTCAGGGAGGAGCTAGGTCGCTCGAAGCCCAAAACAATCGACCACCTGATGGAGATCGCAAATCGTTGAGCCGATGGAGAGGACTCGATGAAAAATCGTGTCTACTCCAATGATGACAACGACCTCGGGCGTAGACGTGATCGCCGAGGGAAACGTCGAATGCGCGTCTACGAGGACCGCGAAGAGGTCGACATGGTCGCAGCCGGCTACACCGACAAACGTGATGTCAACCACAATAGCGGATACCGCGACAGCAGGAAAACCACGCAAGTGTGGAAGCACCGCACTCGTGACGAGGCACCTGGACTATCCATCCAGGACAAATTGTCCGGACCATGCAACATACACTTCTACATCGACAAGCACGATGGCAAGAAGAAGTCCAGCAACCTCCTCAAGGACTGTCGTGAGGTCCTCAAGCTCTACGAAGGCCTGGCCTAGATGAATCGCGACACGATCAACCAGGGATACAGAGCTGCCCCAGGCGCCGTGGCTCATGGAGCACCACCGCCACCACCTGGAGCACCACCACCTACGGCTGCTCCAGTACAGAACCATGGAGGCGAACCATACCAGCGAGCACTGGGCAATATGGGGATGATCCAAAAAGGGCGCCCCTCAAATCGAGTGTAGAAGGCAATCACTCACCAAGTCAATCTGGCTATAAACTCCTCGCCCTCCACCACTAAGTACCTCAAAGGGAAGAGTCCCGCACTTTGACAAGCGCGACCATCCGCCAAGTACTGTCAGTGCCATCGCCCTCGTACTCGAGGCACAGATCAGGGGCTTTGATATGAGTCGCGTCTTCATGCATGGCGAAAGCAGCATCAACCTCATGTTCGCAAGTACCTTGCGCACAATGAGGATCCCTCTGACATGTCTGGAAGTTTCAGACATGACGTTCCATGGCATCGTCCCAGGGAAAGGCATGTACCCACTAGGCAAGATCAACCTCGACAGCATCTTCGGCACGCCGCAAAATTTCCATCGAGAGCGCATCGACTTTGAAGTTGTCGACTGGCCTCACAATACCACGGCATCCTCGGACGTGTCGTGTTTGCAAGGTTCATGGCGGTACCACACTACGCCTACCTACAAATGAAGATGCCAGGCCCAAACAGTGTCATCACAATCAACGAAAGCTTTGAGAGGTCTGATAGCTGCGATAGGGAATTCAACATAATCTCCCAGTCCTTCGGCATGCAAGAGGAACTCGCAAGGTTGAAGGAGTCGACAGACAACAGTCTGCCTCCCTCGAGCAAGCAAAGCTCACTCGTCGGTGCATACCAAGAAAGTCCAGGTCCACCCAACGGACCCGACCAAGACGGCCCTCATCGCCAACAACTTGAGTCCCACATAGGAACTTGCGCTCGTCGAATTCCTCTGTGAGCGCTGGGAAATCTTTGCTTGGTGTCCAACGGGCATGCCAGGAGTTCCTAGGGAATTCGCCGAGCACTCACTCAACATGAATCCAGACACAAGGCTAGTCAAGTAAACAATACGGCGACTGTCTGAACCAAGAGCAAAAGCGGTCGGTATGGAAGTCAACAGACTCCTCGACACTAATTTCATACGTGAAATCAAGGAAAGCACCTAGCTCGCAAATCCAATGTTTGATCCTAAAAAGGACACAGATATCTTGCGGATGTGTGTGGACTTCACCTCCTTGAATAAACACTGCCCGAAGGATCACTTCCCGTTGCCATGGATCGATCAAATAATCTACTCCACTACGGGATGTGAGCGCCTCTACTTCCTCGACGCCTACTTAGGCTACAATCAGATCCGAATGAAGGGGGAAGATCAGGAGAAACCGGCGTTCACAACACCCTTTGGTGTAATCTGCTACAACACGATGCCCATTGGGCTAAAAAACGCAGGAGCCACCTATCAGTGGTGTATGCAGGCCTGCCTCAAGAACCAACTTGGTCGCAATATCCAAGTCTACGTTGACGACATTGTCATTAAAACCAAAGAGGAAGCCGCGTTACTCGACGATCTCCGCGAGACCGTCGATAACCTCGATCGCTACCGGATCAAGCTCAATCCGGATAGATGCACCTTCGGCATACCATCTGGGTAACTTCTCGGGTATCTCATCTCCGTGAGAGGGATTGAGGCAAACCCGAAGAAAATAAAGGCCATACTGGCCATGGAGAAGTCGAAGAACGTAAAAGGAGTCCATCATCTTGCTGGGCGAATCGCGGCGCTCAGCCGATTCATCAGTCGAATCGGAAAAAGGCACTGCCCTTCTACCAACTTCTCCATAAAGCTGACAAGTTTGAGTGGACAGACGAAGCCCAAGAAGCATTCGAAGACCTCAAGCATCTAATGTCCACCTGGCCAGTACTGGTGACGCCTTGTGAAAAGGAGCCGATGTTGCTATATATCTCCGCCACCAACCAAGTGGTAAGCATGGTGCTTGTCATGGAACGAGCCGAAGAAAACAAAGTCCACGGGGTACAGCGCCTAGTCTACCACCTCAGCGAGGTGCTCACGCCAACAAAACAACGGTACCCGCATTATCAGAAGCTGGCATACGGCGTCTTCATGACCACCAGGCGACTGCGCCACTACTTTCAGGAGCACCCAATCGTAGTGGTGAACGACGCCCCGCTCGGGCACATACTCAATAATCTTGACGCCACTAGACGAGTCGTGCTATGGGAAATTGATCTATCTCCACGAGACATCACATACGAGAAGCGCGACGCGATCAAATCACAAGTTCTCCTGGACTTCCTCGTGCACTGGATGGAGAACCAGCTCCCCGACAAGCCAGACATGTCCTACCTATGGACAATGCACTTTGATGGATCCAAGCAAAAGGAAGGAGCTGGTGCAGGCGTCATACTAACATCGCCCCAAGGTGACAAGATGAGATGTGTTCTGCGAATGCAGTTCACCGCCTCCAATAACGAGGCTGAGTACAAAGCCTTGATCCATGGGATGCGGATGGAGAAAGCCTGCGGCACCAAGCGACTCCTCATCTACGGCAACTCCAAACTGGTGGTTAACCAAACAATGAACGAGTGCGCTGCTCTGAGCGACAACATGATTGCCTACCATGACCTCTATGACACACTCGAGGGAGACTCCGACGGCTGCGAGCTGCGGCACGTTGGCAGCGAAAGAAATGAGGAGGCGGACATACTCGTCAACATCAGCTCCACCTGTGCCTAGTACCACCTGGAGTATTTCTAGATCGCATCACGCTCCATCAAGCGCAAGGCTCTAGAGAAGAATGCAAGCATGCCAACAGACTCGGGGGCTACGCCACCCAACGAGCCAAAGGCACTCGATGACACGGAGCCAGACACAGGACTCGAAGGTCCCATGGAGGTCATGATGATCGAGCCATCTTGGACACAACCATACATTACATACCTACTCGGCAAAAGGCTGCCAGATGACCCAACTAACGCACGGCATGTAGCGTGACGATCCAAGGCATTCACCCTCATCAACGGCGAACTGTACAAGCGCGGCATCACAGGAGTTCTTTAGCGGTGCATCTCCAACGGGGACAAAAGAGCCATCCTCCTCGACATACACGAAGGCACTTGCGGGCACCATGCCGGTAGTCGCGCTCTTGTCACAAAAGCTCTACGAGCTGGCTATGTGTGATGCCAAGGACATCGTCCAGCACTGCAACGCTTGCTAGCGATTCGCGGACAAACCGCACGCACCTGGCGTGGAGCTCAGACCAATAACAGTGGCGTGGCCATTTGCACAATGGGGACTCGACATGGTTGGCAAGCTCCCAAGGTCCTCACGAGGAGGATACATCTACCTCCTAGTCACGGTCGACAAAATCACCAAGTGGATCGAGGCCATGCCGATGAGAAATCAATCAGGAGCCAATGCTGTCAAGTTCTTCGAGTCCATCGTCTATCGTTTTGGGGTGCCACATAGCATCATCACGGACAATGGAACATACTTCACCTCCAAGGAGTTCTAGGAATTCTGTGAAAACCTGGGAATAAACATTAGCTATGCCTCGGTGGCCCACCCTCAGACCAACGATAAAGTCGAAAAGGACAATGGCCTCATCTATGGTGGAATCAAGAAAAGGCTCCTCCGACCACTCGAACAAGCTGTTGGGCGCTAGCCAGATGAGCTACAACTAGTACTTTGGAGTCTACGCACAACTCCAAATAGCACCACAGGCTACACTCCGTTCTTCATGGTGCACGGTGCCGAAGCAGTACTACCCGCATAAGTGCATTATAAAGCCCCACGGATGGTTGCTTATAGCGAGAAAGAATCAACTCTCGCACTCAAAGACTCTGTCGACCTCCTCGACGAGCCACGCAAGATTGCAGCGGACAGATCCACGATCTATCAGCAGAGCCTCCGCACTACTAGAGCAGAAGGTTATGCCCCAGATCCTTCGTTGAAGGAGACCTGGTCCTGCAACTGAAGCAGCAAGGGCACCTCAAGTTCAAGTCCCCTTGGGAAGGCCTTACGTGATTACTGAAGTAATCCCAGGTGGCGCTTATCGCCTTAAAGATTTCAAGAGCAGAGTTGCATACTCCAACCCCTGGAACGTCGTGCAACTGTGATGTTTCTACCCTTAGATGTTTTTACTTTACAAATAAGGCTATTCAGCCAGGATACTTATCCACACATTGTACCTCGTGATATTCTGCGAATAAATAAAGCTAACTGCCCCAAACCTTGTGTTTTTTCGTTTCACCTACAATTACATCACTTGGGGGTTGCGCCACCCTTTATAACACATTATCCTGAGTAGCTGACGCACTGCCAATCGAACCCTTGATAACACCAACCCAGCTGCAACGCACCTGACAGGTTGGGCGGTCCTTGGCCCATTCGAGGGATGGCTCCTTGCCATCTTCCATAGTTTGCTGAAGAAACAACTGAGAGAAAAAATACTAAAGTATAAAATAAAGATACAGTCCGACATATCACAAGACTCGAAAGACGGGTTAAAGAAAGAAACATACCGGAGCAGGCAGCTTATCCCGGCAGAAGTGCTACAATCCCCATTCCCATTCCTTGGAGAACTCCTTGTCTATCCGGAAGATAGCCTTGACCCGGAGGAATTTCTCGGTGTTGTTGAGCTCGAAGGAGGAGGTTTGGTTGGGGTCAAGATGCCCACTCATGTGGCAGAGCTTGTGGGTGTGCTTCTGTGGGGGCGAGATCCGGCTGCGAACGAAGGTGATCATCACGTCCTCGCTACGTAGCCCCAAGTCCTTTAGTTCCTTGAATCATTTTCCCACCTGATTCGCCAAGGTAATTGGCCGCTTCAGGATCCGAACCCACAATGAGGTATCCGAAACACCCAGCTTGAAGGGGAGCAGCTGGATCAAGTGCTCATCCGTGTTATTCCTCATATAAAAAAATGGTCGAGCCCAGCCTTTGCAAGATTCAAGGTCTATGACCCGGGGAAACAGAGAGTTTTTGCGGGGAGAGACAGAAGCTCCACCGTGCTTGGTCAAAAGCTTGTTGGCTGGGGCAAGATGAGGGTCAGGAATGATGTTTTTGAGAAGACCAAAGAACTTGATCCAGAGTTCCTTGGTGGGCCAAAGGCCGACATATCCCTCTATGTCAGAAGCAAAGGAAGAAAGGGAAGTAATGGTGTTTGTGTTTGCCGAAAGATGGTGCAGCTGAAGCTTGTAGGTGTTGATGAGATCATGGAAGAAGTCACTACCGGGGAGCCCGAAGCCACGCTGGAAATGAGACAAGAAGACCACAAACTGACCTGGATTGGGGGAGGGAGCGATCTCCTCAGCAGCGAGGCGGCAGGTGACTCCGGCAGGGATGCAGCATGTCTGGTACAGCCACGTGATATCATCCTCACAAACCTAGGAGCTAGCCTAGGCTCCACGTTCATGCACATCGCTCTTCTTCTCCTCCTCCTCGACGATGGCGATTTCCTCCTCATTCATGTCCAAGTCATTGTCTTCGTGAAAATTTTCTGTGGTGGGGGGTAACGGCCTGGATTAGCGAGGCCTCGTAGCTGCAAGGTTGCCTGGGAACAGCAGCATAACTACGGCGGAGCAGCAAGGCAACAAAGCATGGCAGCGGCGGTGCTACGCGGAGCTGAAGTAGTGGTGGTGGCGGCGCTGTCAAGGAGAGGAAGGAAGAAGAAGGGAAGGTGTGCATGCAAAGTAGGGGAAAATCCCTAGGGGCCGCCCCTGTCCCCTATTTAACCGTGCCCCTAGGAGGCATAGTGGGATCCAATGATGCGGTGGTGCCACACGAAGTGGCCATATATTCACAGACTCAGCCAATCAGGCGCATTCCACACCAAGGTCCACAGGGAGCAGCGGATCCCATGATGTGACATGATGATACAGTTAATGAGGAGGTTGCCACGACGTGACGTTTGCAGCAGTTATTCCTAACAATGAATATAGTAACTGGTGCAGTAACTAGTGCGAGCCCTTAAAATGAGGCAAAGTGATGATTACCCTCCATGTAGGATGTGGGGAAGCGTACGAGAGAAGGAAGAATGACCCGGATAAGTGGGAATAACCCATCCAGCGAGTGGTAACTCAGAATGAGCCAAGGGAGCATCAAGTCAAAAGAGCCGAGTTACAGCATAACTCGATGAAGAGAACATGAATCTTGATAGGTTGAACCTGATGTGGCCTTATCAGCTGAGGTTGCTAAGACCGCAACAGCTTTGGGGGACTAATGTTGGGGGGATACCCCCGGGTAGGGTCACACCAGGGTATAAAGGTCGAGTTAGCCGAGGTACGGCAAGGTCAAAGCAAATGCTGGCTGAGTCACCTCAAGGTAGGCCGACTTACAGAATGACCCGGCCTGGAGGATGTTCGCCTAACAGTATCCCGGACAGCATAAAACATATGTCGGCTATATTTGATCTACCTTGTTTGCAGGTACGTGCGTGGCCGAGTTAGCCGGGCACGAGCCGGGTTATAACTTGGCTTCTAGAAGAAGGAAGGAATCTCGCTGGTCAAAAGGTGGCCTCTGTCCACTGTAGTGTGAGCAAAGAAAGCATAGGGAAGGACCAGCAGGGCGTGGGCAACAAGGGTGACATAGCCAGTGTTGGCTGATGCCACCAGTGTCGGGTGACATAGCGCCGTAGAGGGGCTCAGGGAGGCTTACGCCCTGAGTCCGTACTAGCCGTTTAAAGTGTAAAACAGAGGAATCTTACTTTACCAAAGGGCATATTTGGAGAATATGCCTCCACGTGTGCCCTAGATTTGTAACCTGGGCTCCCCTATATAAGGAGCACCAGGGCCTCCATAGAGGGGATCAGTCATTTTGTCTAAGGAAGAACCCTAGAGCGTAGTAGTGAGTAGTAAGAGAACTAGTCTCCTTCTCATGAACATCTCGAGGAGCCCTTGTAATCCTTCATCAACAAGGGAGAAATACAAGCATTTGTGTGTGGAATCACCACACTATCCCTCCCCGGATTCCCCTAGTGCACATTGGCCCCATCTTTAGCCTATACATGGCATCTGTCGTGCCACCACCACGACATGTCATCGTTTAATAAACCACTTGGATGTGTGTTCTTTTCATAAACCACATGGATTCACTGCATGGGTGTTCTTTTCATAAACCACATGGATCCTCTAGATGCCACTTGAATGTGTTTTTTGTCATAAACCACACTTATACACTAGATGTCATTGCATGTGTGTTGTTTTCATAAACCACTTGGATATGTGTTCTTTTCATAAACCAGTAGATACACTCCATGAGTGTTCATTTCATAAACCACATGGATCCACTAGAAGACATTGCATGTGTGTTGTTTTCATAAACTAGTTGGATCCACTAGATGTCATTGCATGTGTGACCATTTCATAAACCACTTGGATGTGTGTTCTTTTCATAAACTAGTAGAGTCACTACATGTGTGTTCATTTCATAAACCACTTGGATCCACTAGATGTCATTGCATGTGTGTTCATTTCATAAACCACTTGGAAGTGTGTTCTTTTCATAAACCAGTCGAGTCACTGCATGAGTGTTCTTTTCATAAACCACATGTATCCACTAGATGTCAATGCATGTGTGATATTTTCATAAACAACTTGGATGTGTGTTATTTTCATAAACCACTAGATGTCACTGCATGTATGTTCTTTTCATAAACCACATTGATCCACTAGATTTCACTGCATGAGTCACTACTAGAGAAAAAGGCTATAGGAGGCGCATTTAGACCATATGCGCCTTCTATAAAATAGGCGAGGCACACCGCCTTGCCATGTGCCTCTAATATAAAAATAGGCGAGGCACATATTATTAAGATGCGCCTCATATAATCCCTATATGGAAATAAATCTGGCAGCCTAGATTATGCGAGGCGCATTCTACTCCATATGCGCCTCGAGTAGTTCAAATACTTGAGGCACATATGGAGCAGATGCGCCTCTAGTAAGTTGTGTGGCCCAGTTGTGGTAGGTGCCAAAATATAGGAGGCGCGCCAACAGATATGTACCTCAAGTATTTTCCAATACTGGAGGCGCATATGGAGTAGAATGCGACTCGAGTAAACAGATCCCCCCCCCCTCGGATCGCCTTTTAAGTTTTGAAAATAATAATAATAAATGATAAAAACTTCAAAAAAATAATTCCTTTAAGTTCTAGTTAGATTTTAGGGTATAGTTGTAGACAAAATTGGAAAACATGAATTTCGATGTATTTTCCAAAAAAAGGTCATCGAACGGTAAAATGGCCCTAACGTTTACATACGATGTCGGAAAAAAAGGTTTAATGTATCTAAATGATCATCTCAAAATTTCCTACTTGATTACAATGGCTGGGAGCCATTTGAAGATTTTACAGATTCCCCAAATTCGAAAAGTGTAGAAAGTTATGGTAGACAGAAGTTTTGTTTCTACCAAAAAACAAAAAACTATTCGAGGCGCATATCATATGCACCTCGCATAAGTGAAGCCGGATTCAAATTCGAACAGACACCTACCACACCTACCACCTCTCCTCCTCCTTCTCCTCCACCTATCCTCCTTCTCCTCCAACTCTCCTTCTTCTCCCCTTCTCCTCCTCCTCTACTCTCCTCCTCCTCCACCTCCGGTGGTATCCTCCTCCTCTTCCTCCGGCGACCTTCTCCTCCTCAGGCCACCTCCTCCTCCTTCGGTGACCACTCCGACCATGGCCTCCACAAAAACACCAACCACCTTCTCCTCCTCCACCTTCGACGAACACCTCCGGCGGCCTCATCCTCCTCCACCATCTCCGACGACCCCCATGGACATGGCCTCCCGCACATGCCTGCGGTGGTAGGTTGTGGCCACGGGCACGGCCTCCGACGAGCTCCGACCAAATTCTGGCCAGATCTAGATCTAGCTGCCATTTTTTTGAAATTCAAAAATAATATACGAGGCGCATTCGAATCAATATGTGTGTCGCATATGCAAAATATAGGAGGCACATATTCAGAGTATGGGAGGCGCATATCAATAAGCGCCTCGCATATCCAGGATATAGGAGATATGCGCCTCACATAAAAAATACTAGAGGCGCATATGATATGCGCCTCGCATAGCATTTTTGGTGCACCTTGCATAGCGTTTTCCCTAGTAGTGAGTGTTCTTTCCATAAACCACATGGATCCTCTAGATTCCACTTGCATGCGTGTTCTTTTCATAAACCACACTGATACACTAGATGTCATTGCATGTGTGTTCTTTTCATAAACCACTTGGATGTGTGTTCTTTCCGTAAACCAGTAGAGACACTCCATGATTGTTCATTTAATAGACCACATGGATCCACTAAATGTCATTTCATGTGTGTTCTTTTTATAAACCACTAGGATATGTGTTATTTTCATAAACCAGTAATACACTCCATGAGTATTCATTTCATAAACCACATGGATCCACTAGATGTCACTTCATATGTGTTCTTTTCATAAACCACATGGAGCCACTAGATGACATTGCATGTGTGACATCTATCATAAACCACTTGGATGTGTGTTCTTTTCATAAACCAGTAGTCACTCCCTGAGTGTTCGTTTCATAAACCACATGGATCCACTAGATGTCATTGCTTGTGTGTTCTTTTCATAAACGACTTGGATGTGTGTTACTTTCATAAACCAGTAGACATACTCCATGAGTGTTATTTTCATAAACCACAATGATACACTAGATGTCATTGCATGTGTGTTCATTTCATAAACCACTTGGATGCACTAGATGTCATTGCATGTGTGTTCATGTCATAAACCACATGGATCCACTAGATGTCAATGCATGTGTGTTCTTTTCATAAACAACGTGGATGCGTGTTATTTTCATAAACCACTAGATGTCACTACATGTGTGTTCTTTTCATAAACCACATGGATCCACTAGATGTTATTGCATGAGTGTTCTTTTCATAAACTACATGGATCCTCTAGATGCCAGTTGCTTGTGTGTGCTTTTCATAAACCACACTTATATACTAAATGTGATTGCATGTGTGTTCTTTTCATAAACCACTTGGATGTGTGTTCTTTCGATAAACCAGTAGAGACACTCCATGAGTGCTCATTTCATTAACCACGTGGATCCACTTGATGTCATTGTATGTGTGTTCATTTCAAAAACAAATTGGATCCACTAGATGTCATTGCATGTGTGATCATTTCGTAAACCACTTGGATGTGTGTTCTTTTCAAAAACCAGTAGAGTCATTGCATGTCTATTCATTTCATAAACCACGTGGATCCAGTAGATGTCACTGCGTGTGGGTTCATTTCATAAACCAATTGGATCCACTAGATGTCATTGCATGTGTGTTCATTTCATAAACCACTTGGATGTGTGTTCTTTTCATAAACCAGTAGTCACTCCAAGAGTGTTCGTTTCATAAACCACATGGATCCACTAGATGTCATTGCATGTGTGTTCTTTTCATAAATGACTTGGATGTGTGTTACTTTCATAAACCAACAGACTTACTCCATGAGTGTTCTTTTCATAAACCACACCGATACACTAGATGTCATTGCATGTGTGTTCAGTTCATAAACCACTTGGATGCACTAGATGTCATTGCATGTGTGTTCATTTCATAAACCACATGGATCCACTTGATGTCAATGCATGTGTGTTCTTTTCATAAACAACGTGGATGTGTGTTATTTTCATAAACCACTAAATGTCACTACATGTGTGTTGTTTTCATAAACCACGTCGATCCACTAGATGTCATTACATGAGTGTTCTTTTCATAAACTACATGGATCGTCTAGATGCCAGTTGCATGTGTGTTCTTTTCATAAACCACACTGATATACTAAATGTGATTGCATGTGTGTTCTTTTCATAAACCACTTGGATGTGTGTTCTTTCCATAAACCAGTAGAGACACTCCATGAGTGCTCATTCATTAACCACGTGGATCCACTTGATATCATTGTATGTGTGTTCATTTCAAAAACCAATTGGATCCACTAGATGTCATTGCATATGTGATCATTTCATAAACCACTTGGATGTGTGTTCTTTTCAAAAACCAGTAGAGTCATTGCATGTTTATTCATTTCATAAACCACATGGATCCAGTAGATGTCACTGCATGTGTGTTCAATTCATAAACCAATTGGATCCACTAGATGTCATTGCATGTGTGTTCATTTCATAAACCACTTGGATGTGTGTTCTTTTCATAAACGAGTAGAGTCATTCCATGTGTGTTCATTTCAAAAACCACATTGATCCACTAGATGTCACTCGATGTGTATTCTTTTCATAAACCACATGGATCCACTAGATGTCATTGCATGTGTGTTAATTTCATAAATGACATGGAGCCACTAGATGTCATTCCATGTGTGTTCATTTCATAAACCGCTTGGATGTGTGTTCTTTTCATAAACCACATAGATTCACTGCATGAGTGTTCTTTTCATAAACCACATGGATCCTCTAGATGCCACTTGCATGTGTGTTCTTTTCATAAACCACATTGATACACTAGATGTCATTTCATGTATGTTCTTTTCATAAAACACTTGGATATGTGTTCTTTTCATAAACCAGTAGATACAGTCCATGAGTGTTCATTTCATAAACCACATGGATCCACTAGATGTCACTGCATGTGTGTTCTCTTGATAAACCACATGGATCCACTAGATGTCATTGCATGTGTGACATCTTTCATAAACCACTTGGATATGTGTTATTTTCATAAACCAGTAGATGTCACTACATGTGTTTTATTTTCATAAACCAGATGGACCCACTAGATGTCATTGAAAGTGTGTTCATTTCATAAACCACAAGGGGCCACTAAATGTCATTGCACGTGTGTTCTTTTCAGAATCCACATGGATTCAATGCATGAGTGTTCTTTTCATGAACCACATTGATCCTCTAGATGTTACTTGCATGTGTGTTCTTCTCATAAACCACACTGATACACTAGATGTCATTGCATGCGTGTTCTTTTCATAAACCAGTTCGATCCATTAGATGTCATTGCATGTGTGATCATGTCATAAACCACTGGGATGTATGTTCTTTTCATAAACCAGTAGAGTAATGGCATGTGTGTTCATTTCATAAACCACATGGATCCACTAGATATCATTGCATGTGTGTTCATTTCATAAACCACATGGATCCAACAGATGTTAACGCATGTTTGCTCTTTTCATAAACAACTTAGATGTGTGTTATTTTCATAAACCACTAGATGTCACTCCATGTGTGTTATTTTCATAAACCACATGGAGCCACTAGATGTCATTGCATGTGTGTTCATTTCATAAACCACATGGAACCACTAAATGTCATTGCATGTGTGTTCATTTCACAAACTGCCTAGATGTATGTCCTTTTCATAAACCATATGGATTCACTTCATGAGTGTTCTTTTCAAAAACCACATGGATCCTCTAGATGCCACTTCCATGAGTGTTCTTTTAATAAACCACACTGATATACTAGATGTCATTGCATGTGTGTTATTTTCATAAAGCACTTCGATATGTGTTCTTTTCGTAAACCAATAGATACAATGCATGAGTGTTCATTTCATAAACCACATGGATCCAATAGATGTCATTGCATGTGTGTTCTTTCCATAAACTAGTTGTGTCCACTTGATGTCATTGCATGTGTGACCATTTCATAAACCACTTGGATGTGTGTTCTTTTAAAAACCAGTAGAGTCATTGGATGTGTGTTCTTTTAATAAACCACTAGGATCCACTAGATGTCATTGCATGTGTGTTCATTTCATAAACCACATGGATCCACTAGATCTCATTGTGTGGCATCCCGCTAAAACCACTACTAGAAAATCGCTGTGTTTTTGTGCATTGCATCATCATGACCGCATGCTCATGTCATCATGCCACATTGCATTTGAGCATCGTCATCATCATGCATGGTTTTGCATAAAACTATTTTAGTAAACCTATTTTTGTTTTCTAAATACCCCGTCTTTAATTTCAAATCAAAAAGTCCGGTCATCCGGATATTTTGTTTTGTCTACCAACTATTTACAAAAGGCTATTAAAAAAATCAAATAAAGATAAAAACTATTTTTCCCGGGGGAGGCCGCCACCGGCCAGGCCCAAAGGCCCAGCTGGCAGCAGCCTACTACCCCAGATAAAAATCTAGACCAAGCCCTAGCATCATCCTATCTTCTCCACCCCGCCTATCTACCCAGCCGAACAAACCTCCACCCTGACCGTACCTAGTCCAACACACTGCCTAGACAAACACACTGCACCACACGCGCGCGCTCTCCCTGCTGCTCACCCGTCCCGAGCCCACCTGGCTGGACCGATTCCCCTGCGCCTATCCCCATCTCCCACAACCCCATCCTGGACCCGACACGATCCACCTGCCGCACTCCTGCAACCCCGGCACCACCGCCTTGTACCGCGTGCCCTTTTCCACCTGCCGCCGCTCGTGATCGATCGCCAACCCATGCCCACCCCGCGGTAGACCCGCCGCACGTTCCCTCCACCTGCTCCCTGGGCCCACCTCCTCCTCCCGAGTCCGTTCACGCGTCGCCCCCATCCCCACCAACCCCCACCTCGCGTCTCTCGCTCCCTCTCCTTGTTTCTCGCTGCCGCCAGTGCCTGCGACTCCGGGCCCGGCCCCGCGACCCTCTCTACCCTTTCGTTCGTCGCCGGCCGGTCTCCGTCTACCTTCTCGTGGCCGCGTCGCCCGGCCTCCTCACCGGCCGAGCTCTCTTCCTGACGCAAGGGTCGGCGTGGCCGGCTCTCCTCGTACAACCTCCGACCACATGCGCCCCCGGCCTCGTCCCCTGCGCCGCCTCTGCAGCGTCCGTGTCTCCACAGCACCGTCGGGCGCCCCACCTCCTCCTCACGTGCCCGCTCCTCGATCTCTCCATCGCTGCAGCCGCTGCCTCCCGGAGCTTCCCCTCTGCAGGGCGTGGCCCATCCTCGAGCTCGCACGCGCCAACGACCTCGACCTCCGGCCATCTGCGGCCGCCTGCAGCAAGCCACGCCGTCCCTCCGTCTCTGTTGCCGACACCAAGGACGCCGCTACCGGACTCTCCTTCTGTCTGCCTCCCGCGCGTCCCCGCGACCTCCACCACGCATCGCCGTTGTTCTCCGGCTCCATGACCCTGTCTCTGCCAGTAGCACACACCCTTGTCCCTGTACGTCTTCTGCAGGAACTCTGTACGTCTTCTGCAGGAACTCTGGCCATGATCGATATCCCCGAATCCGAAGACCGAGCCTCGACACGCCAAGATCTACCCCACGGACTCCAAGACCCCTGGATCCAACGCCTTGAGGTTGTACCCGAAGACCGATCCCGACGAACCCCCCCTCCGAAACCAAGATCTTTGACCCTCGATGTGTGACCCCTATCCGAGCCCTATTTTTATAAATGATATATACTTGATGCATTAAATCTTTCATGTCGCATTCATATCATCGTGGTTTGGGGGTATTTAGGTGATTCATCTAAATTAAATATGGAGACTATATGCGGGCTATTCTAGCCTCATTCCGGACTCCATTTAAATTGGTGTAGTGAACCGATGCCATGTTTTGTCTTGCTAATCCAACATTTAATTTGCGGGGTAGTTAAACAACTCGAACCATCTAATTAATTCTCGGGACCCCGGTTCCGCTTAATACTACCTAATTGCACCGCATCTGCATCATATCATAATCATGCCGGATCTTCTGCCGTAGTATTAAATATTGCATCTGGTGTTTCTTTTAGTGCTTTGCTTCTTCGCGGATTAGGCCGATGAGTTGATGCGAGTATCGACAAATTCTCTGGATATGAACCTTCGGCAGTGTTTTCCAGGCGAGCATCTCCCCCCCTTCTACCTATTTTGCATTTATAGTCTTTATTTCCTCCTATTTATCTATTGCTATCCGTGTCGTGATGCTTTAGTTTCCGTACACCAGTTATATCACGTGTAGCCTCTATATTGCCTTGGACACCTCCTATTACCTGTGTTTGGTAGATAGCTAGCCTTACGTGTCGTAGTTGCTTGCTCAGGTGCGATCTCGTGTTGTCAAGTACCACAGTTGTTGGAATGCTGGCAGATGTTTATGGTTGAGATGATCATGACTTTAAATCCAACTATTAAATTGCTAGATATAACTAATGCAGAGGCATCGGTGGGCAATAGATGTTATTTGGTTCTTCCACGCTCACTTGTGTACCGTAGGACCCCGAGTACCTGATACCTGTTCCTTGACTATCGCACTATCCGCATATGGGACCATGAATCCCCTTAGCTAGAGCTTGATTCATTTCTTATTTCTTGGGGCCACAAACTAGTTTGGGACTTTATTACTATCTTGTACTTATGCCATGCTTTACTGCTTTATTTACGATTGTGCGTGGAGCACCTTTACTGTTTTGTATCGTGGAATGTTTTTGCGGTATCGACAAGCCCAGTCACACTTTTGGGTTCCCAGTCGTTTACAGCCATTGACACAAACCTAGGTCTGTTCCGGAGCCGGCCAACTTCGTTGCGGGTAGCTTAGTGGGGTGGCCCCCTGAAATACTTTATGAATCCTGTGATTGCTTTGTCGTGAAAGCCTCGTTGGGTTTTGAGTTGGTTTTTCCGAGGTTGATCGTGTGTGTGTTGCTATTTGTGCACCCCTGCAGGGTAAATCTTTTTGAAAGCCGTGTCTGCAGTTATGGACGACTTGGAGCACAGTATATCGATCATAGACAAGCATAACTAAAGTAGTGTTATAAATTTGACTTAATATGTGACTAGTAATTCAGCTTCACCACAATGGAATGGATAATAAAAGTGCCAACAACTGGTGGAACTAGGGTGTATCGTGTCATGTTATACCTGCCTAGTATGTATTACAACTCCAATGGAATGAGATAAAAGTGTCAACAACTGCTGGGTTTGGGATTCCTCAGGACAATTATATCTGACTAGTAAATGTTCCAACTACCACGGAATGGTTAATTATAACTGCCCACTACTTATGCTTCAGGATGACTCATGATATCTATATCTGACTAGTAAGTGCTACAACTATAATGGAATGAATAAAACTGCCAACTGTGTGAGTTCCTCGGTTTGACTTCCTCGTTTGGTCTTGAGGGGGAAATGCCAGGATGGGTATGATTGGTGTTACTATAAGGTGGTTTCGAATAGGTCTTTCTTATCCCTCTCTAATAGCCGACAGTTGAATCGAGTCTCTATAGATTGTTTAGTGCATGTTGCGCTGCCGCTTCTGTCCACCATACCTATGTAGGCGAGAGCCGCCGAATTCTAGCCTCGCCGTGTACTGGCCTCAGTACTGACGCTCCTCTTTTTCCTTTGCCCTTTGCTGGCACCCCTTTTGTTTTAGAAGGTTTGAGATCGACGTCGTTAGTAGGGTTACCCTTCTGGCTTGGCGTGGGCAGGGTTATGGACGCCATTGGTTATCCTTCAGGGCTCTTAGCCCCATTTGCATCTTGTCCGTACTCGGACGCTGTAATGTTTTCAAGGTGATTTGGATCTTTGTATTGTATATCTGTATTCTTGACTCGTTGAGTCGTTGTTGTATATTTATCTATTTTGTGGGTCCCATCGAGGACTGTTGTGTAATGGTATTACTTCGTTTTCCACCCGCGCGAAAGTGCCTGGTGGGCGTCCTTGAATCGTTTCTATGCGGGTTTGGCGGGAAACGCTGAAACTTGCATAGGGCCGATTCGAGGGTGTTACAGAGTGGTATCAGAGCTCAGCAGTTGCGATAACACTCTGGTACAGCCTGTAGGATAATCTAGCTAACGGCCGAAGTAGAGTGTCAAACTATTTTTGGAAAATCGGTTGGATAGATCTGATTAGGTCTGCTTTTACTCCTTACCCCTCTGTTGTTCTCCTCTTACCTCTGCCTGTTTTGATTCTACTCTCTTATCTTTTCTTCGAGTCCAGGATTTCTCGTGGTTGGGTATTTCGTCGTACCTTCAGGGTTTCGCTTCCTCCTTTAGCAATGGTGTTTCTACCTCCGGATTTCATGCCATCCGAGTAATCCTTTATCTGTGGTACCATTCTTTGTTCCTTGTTTGTGCCTTCCGGTGTTTTTCGACGCGATGACATCATCTACACCAGATCTAATGTAGAGTCTGCATTCCTCCTTTGTTTCCGAACCTCGCTTGTCGAGATCCTCAGTCTGATTCCGAGAATGGTTGCACGCTTTTCTACTAATTGTGCGGAGTAATAGTTTGGGTGCGTGATGAATTGGCCCCCATGCCGACTACTATCTCTATTTGCTCGTGTACATTGAAGTGGATGAGAATGCATCGGTTCTCTCTTTCTATCGAAGTTAGACCTGGCTTTATATGTTGATACCTCTACCTTCGTCCTTTGTTTTCTGGAGTGTTTTCTCGACAAGCCTGGACAACGACCCATTGTTGGTGGTGTTGCCGATTTCAAGAGGGAGCAACAATCTTGTTAGTGGTGTCGTGAGGATCTACACGAAGCGCGAAGATTCAGCTCGTCGTCCTTCTTCCCCGTACCATGAGGCGGATCTCGAGGGCGAGATCCATTGTTAGTGGTGTCGAATTGTGGCATCCCGCTAAAACCACTACTAGAAAATCGCTTTGTTTTTGTGCATTGCATCATCATGACCGCATGCTCATGTCATCATGCCACATTGCATTTGAGCATAGTCATCATCATGCACGGTTTTGCATAAAACTATTTTCGTAAACCTATTTTTGTTTTCTAAATACCCCGTCTTTAATTTCAAATCAAAAAGTCTGGTCGTCCGGATATTTTGTTTTGTCTATGAACTATTTACAAAAGGCTATTAAAAAATCAAATAAAGATAAAAACTATTTTTCCCGAGGGAGGCCGCCACCGGCCAGGCCCAAAGGCCCAGCTGGCAGCAGCCTACTACCCAAGATAAAAATCTGGACCAAACCCTAGCCTCATCCTATCTTCTCCACCCCGCCTATCTACCCAGCCGAACCAACCTCCACCCTGACCGTACCTAGTACAACACGCTGCCTAGACAAACACACTGCACCACACGCGTGCGCTCTCCCTGATGCTCACCCGTCCCGAGCCCACCTGGCTGGACCGATTCCCCCGCGCCTATCCACATCTCCCAAAACCCCATCTTGGACCCGACACGATCCACCTACCGCACTCCTGCAACCCCGGACCCACCGCCTCGTACCGCGTGCCCTTTTCCACCTGCCGCCGCTCGTGATCGATTGCCAACCCACGCCCACCCCGCGGTAGACCCGCCGCACGTTCCCTCCACCTGCTCCCTAGGCCCACCTCCTCCTCCCGTGTCCGCTCACGCGTCGCCCCCATCCCCACCAACCCCCACCTCGCGTCTCTCTCTCCCTCTCCTCGTTTCTCGCCGCCGCTAGCGCCTGTGACTCCGGGCCCGGCCCCGCGACCCTCGCTACCCTTTCGTTCGTCGCCGGCCGGTCTCCATCTACCTTCTCGCGGCTGCATCGCCGCGTCGCCCGGCCTCCTCACCGGCCGAGCTCTCTTCCTGACGCAAGCGCCGCCGTGGCCGGCTCTCCTCGTCCAAGCTCTGACCACCTGCGCCCTCGGCCTCGTCCCCTGTGCCACCCCTACAGCAGCCGTGTCTCCACAGCACCGCCGGGCGCCCCACCTCCTGCTCACGCGCCTGCTCCTCGATCTCCCCATCGCTGCAGCCGCTGCCTCCCGGAGCTTCCCCTCTGCAGGGCGTGGCCCAGCCTCGAGCTCGCACGCACCGACGACCTCGACCTCCGGCTGACCTCTGGCCATCTGTGGCCGCCTACAGCAAGCCAGTTCGTCCCTCCATCTCTGCTGCCGACGCCAAGGACGCCGCCACCGGACTCTCCTTCCGTCTGCCTCCCACACGTCCCCGCGACCTCCGCCACGCATCGTCGTTGTTCTCCGACTCCATGACCCTGTCTCTGCCAGTAGCAGACACCCTTGTCCCTGTACGTCTTCTGCAAGAACTCTGGCCGTCAGAGGTCGTTCATCGCAGTAGTATTTCTCTGTCACGTTGTAGTAGCTATTGATGAGGAGGTAGAGTGGTGTGGGGATGTTGGTGTTGTTGTTGTGCTGCTGGGGTCCGTGCTGTGATGGTGCTGCAAAGAAAGGGGGACTCCAACAAGTGTTACCGACGGAACCTTATGTGGCTATTGGAGGACCCTGATGCCACTTCCCAAGTTTGCCACCGACAATGGTCGGAACATCAAGCTCTCCGTAAAGGACGGCAAACTCTCCATCCTGGATTCCAAGAAACCGATCTGATGCCGCGTCCCGAGGTCTTCTACATGGATTGCCATGATCGATATCCCCGGATCCGAAGACCGAGCCTCGACACGCCAAGATCTACCCCACGGACTCCAAGACCCCTGGATCCAACGCCTTGAGGTTGTACCCGAAGACCGATCCCGACGAACCCCCCCCCTCAGAAACCAAGATCTTCGACCCTCGATGTGTGACCCCTATCCGAACCCTATTTTTATAAATGATATATACTTGATGCATTAAATCTTTCATCTCGCATTCATATCATCATGGTTTGGGGGTATTTAGGAGATTCATCTAAATTAAATATGGAGACTATATGCGGGCTATTCTAGTCTTATTCCAGACTCCATTTAAATTGGTGTAGCGAACCGATGCCATGTTTTTTCTTGCTAATCCAACATTTAATTTGCGGGGTAGTTAAACAACTCGAACCATCTAATTAATTGTTGGGACCCCGGTTCCGCTTAATACTGCCTAATTGCACCGCATCTGCATCATATCATAATCATGCCGGATCTTCTGCCGTAGTATTAAATATTGCATCCGGTGTTTCTTTTAGTGCTTTGCTGCTTCGCGGATTAGGCTGATGAGTTGATTCGAGTATCGACAAGTTCTCTGGATATGAACCTTCGGCAGTGTTTTCTAGGCGAGCATCTCCCCCCCCCCTTCTACCTATTTTGCATTTATAGTCTTTATTTCCTCCTGTTGATCTATTGCTATCAGTGTCGCGATGCTTTAGTTTCCGTACACCATTTTTATCCTGTGCAGCCTCTATATTGCCTTGGACACCTCCTATTACCTGTGTTTGGTAGATAGTTGGCCTTGCGAGTCGTAGTTGCTTGCTCAAGTGCGATCTCGTGTTGTCAAGTACCATAGTTGTTGGAATGCTGGGAGATGTTTATGGTGGAGATGATCATGACTTTAAATACAACTATTAAATTGCTAGATATAACTAATGCAGAGGCATCGGTGGGCAATAGATGTTATTTGGTTCTTCCACGCTCACTTGTGTCCCGTAGGACTCCGAGTACCTGATACCTATTCCTTGACTATCGCACTATCCGCATATGGGACCATGAATCCCCTTAGCCAGAGCTTGATTCATTTCTTATTTCTTGGGGCCACAAACTAGTTTGGGGATTTATTACTATCCTATACTTATGCCATGCTTTACTGCTTTATTTACGATTGTGCGTGGAGCACCTGTACTGTTTTGGATCGTGGAATGTTTTCGCGGTATCGACAAGCCCAGTCACACTTTCGGGTTCCCAGTCGTTTACAGCCATTGACACAAACCTAGGTCTGTTCCGGAGCCGGCCAACTTCGTTGTGGGTAGCTTAGTGGGGTGGCCCCCTGAAATACTTTATGAATCCTGTGATTGCTTTGTCGTGAAAGCCTCGTTGGGTTTTGAGTTGGTTTTTCCGAGGTTGATCGTGTGTGTGTTGCTATTTGTGCACCCCTGCAGGGTAAATCTTTTTGAAAGCCGTGTCTGCAGTTATGGATGACTTGGAGCACAGTATATCGATCATAGACAAGCATAACTAAAGTAGTGTTATAAATTTGACTTAATATGTGACTAGTAATTCAGCTTCACTACAATGGAATGGATAATAAAAGTGCCAACAACTGGTGGAACTGGGGTGTATCGTGTCATGTTATACCTGCCTAGTAAGTATTGCAACTCCAATGGAATGAGATAAAAGTGCCAACAACTGTTGGGTTTGGGATTCCTCAGGACAATTATATCTGACTAGTAAATGTTCCAACTACCACAGAATGGTTAATTAAAAATGCCCACTACTTATGCTTCAGGATGACTCATGATATCTATATCTGACTAGTAAGTGCTGCAACTATAATGGAATGAATAAAACTGCCAACTGTGTGAGTTCCTTGGTTTGACTTCCTCGTTTGGTCTCGAGGGGGAAATGCCAGGATGGGTATGATTGGTGTTAGTATCAGGTGGTTTCGAATAGGTCTTTCTTATCCCTCTCTAATAGCCGACATTTGAATCGAGTCTCTATAGATTGTTTAGTGCATGATGTGCTGCCGCTTCAGTCCACCATACCTATGTAGGCGAGAGCCGCCGAATTCTAGCCTCGCCATGTACTGGCCTCAGTACTGACGCTCCTCTTTTTCCGTTTCCCTTTGCCGGCACCCCTTTTGTTTTAGCAGGTTTGATATCGACGTCATTAGCAGGGTTACCCTTCCGGCTTGGCCTGGGCAGGGTTATGGACGCCATTGGTTATCCTTCAGGGCTCTTATCCCCATTTGCATCTTGTCCATACTCGGACGCTGTAACGTTTTCTAGGTGATTTGGATCTTTGTATTGTATATCTATATTATTGACTCGTTGAGTTGTTGTTGTATATTTATCTATTCTGTGGGTCCCATCGAGGACTGTTGTGTAATGGTATTACTTCATTTTCCACCCACACGAAAGTGCCTAGTGGGCGTCCTTGAATCGTTTCTATGCGGGTTTGGCGGGAAACGCCGAAACTTGCATAGGGTCGATTCGAGAGTGTTACACATTGCATGGGTGTTTATTTCATAAACCACTTGGATGTGTGGTCTTTTCATAAAACACATGGATTCACTGCATGTGTGTTCTTTTCATAAACCACATGCATCCTCTAGATGCCACTTGCATGCGTGTTCTTTTCATAAACCACACTGATACACTAGATATCATTGCATGTGTGTTCCTTTTATAAACCAGTTGGATCCACTAGATGTCATTGCATGTGTGATCATTTCATAAACCACTTGGATGTGTGTTCTTTTCATAAACTATTAAAGTCATTGCATGTGTGTTCATTTTGTAAACCACATGGATCCACTAGATGTCATTGCATGTGTGTTCATTTCATAAACCAATTGGATCCACTAGATGTTAATGCATGTTTCCTCTTTTCATAAACAACTTGGATGTGTGTTATTTTCATAAACCACTAGATGCCACTCCATGTGTATTCTTTTCATAAACCACATGGATCCACTAGATGTCCTTGCATGTGTGTTAATTTCATAAATGACATGGAACACTAGATGCCACTCCATGTGTGTTCATTTCATAAACTGCTTGGATGTGTGTTCTTTTCATAAACCACATGGATTCACTGCATGAGTGTTCTTTTCATAAACCACATGGATCCTCTAGATCCCACTTGCATGTGTGTTCTTTTCATAAACCACATTGATACACTAGATGTCATTTCATGTGTGTTCTTTTCATAAAACACTTGGATATGTGTTCTTTTCATAAACCAGTAGATACACTAGATGTCACTACATGTGTGTTCTTTTCATAAACCACATGGATCCACTAGATGTCATTGCATGTGTGACATCTTTAATAAACCACTTGGATGTGTGTTCTTTTCATAACCCAGTAGATGTCAATACATGTGTTTTTTTTTTCATAAACCAGATGGATCCACTAGATGTCATTGCATGTGTGTTCATTTCATAAACCACATGGAGCCACTAGATGTCATTGCATGTGTGTTCATTTCATAATCCACTTGAATGTGTGTTCTTTTCATAATCCACATGGATTCACTACATGAGTGTTCTTTTCATAAACCACATGGATCCTCTAGACGTTACTTGCATGTATGTTTTTATCATAAACCACACTGATACACTAGATGTCATTACATGCGTGTTCTTTTCATAAACCAGTTAGATCCACTAGATGTCAATGCACGTGTGATCATTTCATAAGCCACTTGGATGTGTGTTCTTTTCATAAACCAGTAGAGTAATTGCATGTGTGTTCATTTCATAAACCACATGGATCCACTAGATATCATTGCATGTGTGTTCATTTCATAAACCACATGGATCCCCTAGATGTCATTACATGTGTGTTCATTTCATAAACTGCCTGGATGTGTGTCCTTTTCATAAACCATATGGATTCACTTCATGAGTGTTCTTTTCATAAACCACATGGATCCTCTAGAAGCCACATGCATGACAGTTCTTTTCATAAACCACACTGATACACTAGATGTCATTGCATGTGTGTTATTTTCATAAACCACTAGGATATGTCTTCTTTTCATAAACTAGTAGATACACTCCATGAGTGTTCATTTCATAAACCACATGGATCCACTAGATGTCATTGCATGTATGTTCTTTTCATAAACTAGTTGGATCCACTAGATGTCATTGCATGTGTGTTCTTTTCAGAAACCACTTGGATCCACTAGATGTCATTGCATGTGTGTTCTTTTCATAAACCAGTTGGATCCATTAGATGTCAATGCATGTGTGACCATTTCATAAACCACTTGGATGTGTGTTATTTTCATAAACTAGTAGAGTCATTGCATGTGTGTTCTTTTCATAAACCACTTGGATCCGCTAGATGTCATTGCATATGTGGTCATTTCATAAACCACATGGATCCACTAGATGTCATTGCATGTGTGTTCATTTCATGAACCACTTGGATGTGTGTTCTTTTCATAAACCAGTAGAGTCATTGCATGTGTGTTCATTTCATAAACAACATGGATCCACGAGATGTCATTGCATGTGTGCTCTATTCATAAACAACTTGTATGTGTGGTATTTTCAAAAACTATTAGATGTCACTTCATGTGTGTTCTTTTCATAAACCACATGGATCCACTAGATGTCATTGCATGTGTGTTCATTTCATAAACCATATGGAGCCACTAGATGTTATTGCATGTGTGTTCATTTCATAATCCACTTGGATGTGTGTTCTTTTCATAAACCTTATGGATTCACTGCATGTAACTTCCCAAAACTTTGATCAAGGTTAATCAAGATTCAAATCACCCAATTTAGGGTTAACAAAACCTTTTTATATTTAAAACAATTAAGCATGCATATGTGTGTTGCATTAACCTTGTTTGTTGGTTCTAATGGTTGTAACATGATTCTAAGGTGAATGTCACATCATCTAGATCATTCCCAAGCAAAATCCAAAGAAAAAGAAATCAATTAGATTTAATGAAGGCAAATGGTCATGTTTGCCATTTTAATCCACTAGGTCACTTTAGGTGTGCCTAGAACTCAAGATCCAACAAAAACATTTATGAATCTTTGCACCCCTTGCTAGTGCAAGTAATGATCTACCAAGGCCCACTTTGAAATCTTACAAAAACATTTAAACACTAATTTTAAATGGCATTTGAAAATGGAATCCATTTCATATGCATAGATCACACCTTTTCAAAAACCACTCAAATGAATTCCGCTTGACCTTTCCAAACATGCATAGAATCTCAAGCTTAAGTGGAGAACACTCAAAAATTTTGAATCCAAAATTCAAAACTATTCTCCTTGCGGCCATTCTGTCGAACACATGGCAGGCACTGAACCAAAACTAGATTAGCTTCACTGTTTCCACAGTGATCATCGACCAATTTGGTCTCCCACTTAATCCCCTGTCCCCCTAGCATCTACCCCAGCCCAGACCAGCTCCCCCTTCACCGCTAGCAATAGTGGCGCGCCGCCCAAATATCGTCGTCGCCAGCCAAACGCAGGCAATGCGCCAGCAACCGCGCATCGCCAATCCAGCATGCCCCTAGCTCCGCCAAACACTACCGCCGCCCACGGTCCCTTCCTCGAGCCTTTCCTGCCCCTGGACCACCGAGGAAAGCTCGCACCCACCGCCTCTGCACCGTGCCCAGCTCATGCCAGAGCACCGTCCCTGACAAGCCCGCACAACCCGTGCCTTGCCTTCAGCTCGTGTGCGCTGCTCCACCATAACCCCAACACCTCCCTAGACACGCCCTCTTCCCGCCGCGCGACCAACAGCCGCCGTGAAACGCGTTGAGCATCGCCTCTGCCGCACAAAGCACTAGCCTTTCCCGACCGCATGCCACCGCCCCTAGCGTCACCATCCCGCCGTAGCTGACCGCCAGGAGGAAAGCAACCGTCCGCCTATCCTGCCCATGCCTCTAGCACCCTGTATCGTCGGCACCGACGAGCTCACCGTCTCCCTCATGGTCCCCTCCTCGAGCCTATATAAGGAGCCCTCCCTAGCACAATTTCCTCACACCACTCAACTCCCCTCTCCCTCAGCACCACCTCACCCCATCGCCGGAGTCGCTCGAGCAGCCGTTCATCGGAATTGCGCTAGAGTTCGCCCCAGCAGAGGAGGAAGAGCCCCGTCGATTTCGTCCACCCCAGGAGCTGCTGCGACCTCGCCTGAGTCCGCTGTCGTCTCCTTGTTCGATCTCCCCCATAACCACACTAGATGGAGCCCTGGTATGCCCCTACTGCACCCCCATCGAGCCGCTAGGGTTCCGTCTCGCCGGCGACCTGTTCGTCGTCAACGACGAGCCACAACCGTAGATCGTAGTTCTAATCGTGCGGCCCACCGCTTCACGTTTGAACATCCGCTAACATGCGGGACCCCCCTGTCATTTGTTCTCTGCACCGTGGAGTGAACCTAGGCCGGCCCGTTAGTGTTCCCACGCTGGCCCTAGAATTCAAATTTAGATTTTTTCTATTTAGACTTAATCAAGTTTCTGTCCACTAGTTTGAAAATCATTTCAGAAAGATTTACTTAACCAAATTGAATGATTCCAATTTTGTTGGAAAGATTATTTAAGTATCTATCCAAGCCCGTTGGATTTAAATCAATTAGAGTTATATATCACATATAGCAAAAATAACAATACAGAGACTTTTCCACATTCAAACATTTTCAAAAATCAACCATAATAGCTTTTGAGTTGATTCCAACTCTCAAAAATCACATTTGACAATACCTATCTAAATATGTAATAATATTTAAGTTTGCACGTAGTGACTTTGGACTAGTACCAAAATAATGCTATATAGGCATTTCTAGTCACTTTAAATCATTTAAATATTAATCTTAAACTTTATAAAATGTGATCCAACATTTAAATCACATTCCCATGTATTAGAATATGTGGTGATGACATGTGTCCACATGATCCCATATTTTAAATGGAGAATATTAAATCTTAATTAATTTCAATGAGTAGAAATTACTTTTCTCAAATAAAATAAATGAAACTAGTTCAATAAATCTTGTGATGAATGTGATGAGACTAGATCATCAAGTGTGTACCCTAGTGTGCTAAATAGACTAGTTAAGTATTGTTTGGTGATTGTGTATTCTATATGTATTTATAGACGATAGTACCGACCAAGTCTACGAGGAGGAGGAGTTCTACCCCGAAGAAGACGAGGAGAATTTCAACCACTGCACCAATCAAGGCAAGCTATTATTGGCAAGCTAAAACTTGCAAGCCATCACTAGATGCAATTATAACCCAAGCAAGATGCCTTAGGCATGATTTGGTTATACCTTTTTGATTTATACCCATCCCAAGTTTTCTTACAAGCTTTACTTTCTTTTACTTTACCAAAGTTCCTTACTTTGTTTATAGATAGCATAAAGAGTATAAAACTTGGCCTGTCTAGTTAGACTTAGATGTCATTCTATGGCATGAGATCGAGATTAGCATCCCACCTTAGTGAACACTTTTAACTTAGTGATTAGAGCTAAACCAAAAACTTGATCACTCTAGATGGGAATACTTGGTGAAAATGAGTTGTGAAAACCTTGGAATGATGAGTCATTCTATTGAGATGTTTTGACATGAGTTGAGAAACACAAATGGTTTATGATGATGAAAATGTTGAGGCATCAGCCTTAGCCCTTTTATAAAAACTAATGGTTGGGTTCGGATGCGATACCGTTCCAATTTTACCATACAACCACAATACCTAAATTGGGTAAGGCTTAGCTAGAAGTTTATATGCATTAGTATTAGTTCCCTCGTGGGAGAGGTTTGATCTGAGGCTACCTCTCAATGTTGTCCACCTATGTAGTGCCCAGGATGGCAGATGGCCATGGCTGGGAGGCCAATCTCATAGGAGAGGTGCTTATACTAGAGTGTGTAAAGGAAAGGTTATGTTTGATTATCTGCATACTAAGTATGATGATTCAGGGTTAGCCCTGATAGATGTATCGAATTTTGTGGTGAAAGTGTAGCACCTCTATAGAGTGAAAACTATTCGAATAGCCACGTCCGCGGTTATGGACAGTTGGAATGGCCATACTGTTCCGTTGTCAGATGATTTCAAAATGACTTATGAAATGAATTGTGACATGACTTGACCACAACATGGTTGTGACTATGACAACTAAGTTCCCACTTAGGTGATTTAGGACTTTATTTTATCTTTACTTGTTTCTGAACTCATCTCAGGTTTCAACCTTAACTTTACAAATAAACTTAGAACTTAGCATTCCTACTAGAACTACTTTACTTGTTAGTGATAGTTTGCGAGTACTTAAAGTGTACTCATGGCTTTGTCCCAGGCTTTTCTCGTGGCCAGACTATGAGGAGGACTATCCGGAAGAAGGACAGCAGGATGGCTACGACAACTAGGATCATCTCCCATCGTCAGCATTGCCTGTGACACTGAAGATGGAGCCCACCACTACACTATTTATTCCGCTACTTGTTTGTACTAAGACTGGATCATGAGATCCTTTATTTGTGTAAGACCTTATTATGGTTTGTAATGGATGATGTACTGTGATATCCAATATGTTATGTCTAGCAAAAATGGTAATCCTGGGATTGTGATGTATGGCATAACAGGCATCTGGGATTAAAAATCCGGGTGTTGACAAGTTGGTATCAGAGCCATCCTGACCATAGGAGACCCTAGTTAGAATGGACGTCCGAACAAAAACTTAGTTTCAAAAATGAAGAAGTGAGTATTTATGAAAACCTATTTCCTCTCTTGCCCTTGGGATTCTTTCTCTCAAAAAAATACATGTTCCTCAAAAATTCTTACATTACTCCATAAAATTTGAGAAACTTGATCACCTCACTAACTTTCTCATCCTAAATTCTTCTAGATGGAAGTTCAATACTGCAAGTTCTACCAGTTGGGCAACAGAGGCCAACTGATCTTCGAGAGGGATCTTGATGCATTGTATGAGTACCTTGAGCGTCCGCATCCGGAATTCTTCGGAGCGCAACTCAATGGTCCCCCAGGAGGAGATTTGCAATGGCTAGTAGTTGTTGATCTTCGAGGCAAGATGGAGGCACCACTCTCCGAGAAGATTCAATTCACCGTAAGACAGAACAACTGGCAAGTTGGATTATCCAGGGCAATGCATGAAGCTCTCTCTCGTCTTTGCGCACAAAATGTCAACTTGATCCAGGGAACTCGCTTTGCTCACTATGCAAGGCGTGATTCTATGGGAATGCCTCTGGAGATGCCAAGTCACCCGGAGTTGAAGCATCAAGTGGAGAACCTCGACTTCCTACTGTATGATAGAGAGAAGGAATTGGACAATCCTCGAGAGTTCGCCAACCAGAACCTTGCCATTGCCGCCCAAAAGGCCCAAACTTTCTCCCTGCTCGTCAAGGATCGTCAGTCACTTTGTCGTCAACGCGCAAAGAAGGATCGCACCATCGACCGTCTTTGCAAGAAGGTGGACGACCTCGAGAAGACCATCAAGGAGCAAGAAGCTCAGCTTGCAGCAAAAGAAGAAGAAGAGGAAGGTGAAGACATCTAGGGGGATATTCACTCGTACCTCAGCAATGATGATGACTATATGGAGGACGATGCCATGGACTTCTACACCAACGATGATGACTCAGACTTCATCGATGATGAGTAGATGCACTAGAGCACTATCATAGGAGTGAGAAGTATTGGTCCCATTGTATCGTAGCTTATAGAATGGTTCTTAAAACCAACTGTTTTCCTTTCATGTTGTGGTGTGTGTGTTTGTATCGTGTGCTTGAGAAGAAAGGAATGAAAAGAGTCAAACCTGAGTCAAACTAAAAGTTTAGCTTGAAACCATAACCATGAACCTTAGAACTTCTACCCCATTATCTATCTCCATTATCTATCTCAATCTTGACTCTGTGAAAACCAAGGAGGAGCATCATCGCAGATCCCATCTGCAGATTCGCAGACGCCATTGCGCACATAGAAGCTAGGGCAAACGCCAAGCAAATCTAGCCACATCCAGATCATTCAACAATCAGGTTCATTGAAATCAGGATCATCATGGATCCAAGCTCACAAACTTCCAGAATACCAATCCCCCTATCTTTAGCAAGTCTAAAGACCCGTTGGATGCTGATGATTGGTTACAGACCATGGATAATAACTTAGAAGTCGCAGGAGTGGATGCCAACGAGAAAGTTGTGTTTGTCACCCACTATCTGGCAGGAGATGCAAGAGCATGGTGGAACAGCACCCGCACGACGAACCACGGTCAAGTGATGAAGTGGGAAGCTTTTAAAGTCAAGTTCAGCCGCACCCATGTGCCGCAAGGTTTAGTCACCAGAATGAGAGATGAATTCAGAGAACTAAAGCAAGGCAGAATGACTGTAGTGGAGTACCGTGACAGATTTTTGTCCGTCACCAGGTATGCACCTGATGATATCAACACGGAGGCCAAGAAGAAGGAGAGATTCCTGAACGGACTGCATGATGAGATGAATACGGTGCTAGTCAACATCTTTTTCGAGGATCTCGAAGAGCTAGTCGACTCTGGCATTCAGATGGAAGGTAAGATCAATCAAGCGAACGACAACCGCGAACGTCGGATAATGCACCAAGCTAGATCCAACAGGTACTAGAAATATCGTCCCAACCCGTTTACCGGATATGCCCCAAGAAACAATCGACCCCCAATGTCTCGCCCAAGCTACCCCAACCGCAGCGGAGGAAATGTGAAGTCCGGAGGAAACAACAACAACCACCCCGACAACTCCAGCAATTTCAACCGTGCACCGCCCAAGCCCAACAACAACAACAATAATACTACACCTAGAACTAGAAGCAATGCCGTGCCCGTGGCAGCAAAAGACAAGTCTCAGATTACTTGTTTCGAGTGTGGAGTGAAGGGTCACTACTCCAATGAGTGTCCCAAGAAGATTGCCGCCACTGCCAATGTGAATGCCCCAACTCAACAGCAATGACGTGTTCAACCCGGAAGAAGATTCTCCCCAGGGAACCCTCACAACCGCAATGGCCATCTCTTCCACATGAACGCCGAAGAAGCCCAAGAAGTGCCAGATGTAGTGCTAGGTATGTTTTCTGTCAACTCTATTTTAGCAAGAGTGTTGTTTGATTCTGGAGCATCGCACTCGTTTGTCACCAAAGAATTTGCATGCACTAGTAAGATTCACCCAACCAACTTGAAGCATGTTATGATAGTTCAAATAACCGGTTCAACCACAAAAGCTAGAAAAATTTGCAAAGTTGTACCTATCAGAATACATGGAATAGATTTTTATGCCAATCTAATAGTACTTGGAACCAAAGGTCTGGAAGTAGTACTAGGAATGGATTAGATGTCGAAGCATAAGGAATTGATAGACTGTGCGAAGAAAGCCATCACCATGACCAGTAGCTCTGGAGTATCAGTAGAGCATATATCTGAAACCTTGCCCCGTCAATTCAAGTGCAACAAGAGTCTATCCCTACCCACCATAGAGCAAGTCAGAGTAGTCTGTGAATACCATGACGTATTCCCAGATGAATTGCCCGATATGCCTCCGGATCGGGATATCGAGTTCATTATTGAACTAATTTGTGGAACCGGACCCATAGCTCAGAGACCCTATAGCATGAACCCCTCAGAGTTAGTGGAACTAAAGAAGCAATTGGATGCTATGCTGGAGAAAGTCTTGATTCAACCAAGCGCATCGCCATGGAGATCGCCCGTGTTGTTCATCGACAAGAAGGATGGAGGCAACCGTTTGTGCATAGATTACAGGAAGCTGAATAATGTCACAATCAAGAACAAGTACCCCTTGCCCAAGATAGAGGATCTGTTTGATCAGTTGACTGGTGTCGGAGTGTTCTCTAAGATTGATCTTAGGACCGGTTATCATCAACTTAAGATTTGTGCAACGGATATTCCAAAGAACGCCTTTACCATCAGATATGGATTAAATGAGTATATGGTCATGTCTTTTGGATTAACCAATGCTCTCGCTTTTTTCATGAATCTCATGAATAAGATCTTTATGAATGTTCTGGATAAGTTTGTCGTTGTGTTTATCGATGATATTCTTATCTACTCCAAGTCAGAAGAAGACCATGAGCAACATCTGAGAATCATCCTTGAAACCCTTAGAGAGCATCAGTTGTATTCAGCAAATGTGAGTTTTGGCTGAAAGAAGTAGGATTCCTCGGACATATTGTGTCTGCCGGAGGAGTCGCTGTTGATCCCGCCAAGATCAAAGATGTTGAAGAATGGGAAGCCCCAACCACTCAAACCCAAGTCCGTGCATTTCTCGGATTAGCGGGATATTACCGCAAGTTCGTAGAAGGATTTTTGAGCATCACAAGACCCATGACCCAATTGTTGAAGAAGGACAAGAAATTTGAATGGACCGACAAATGTGAAGCAAGTTTCCAACAGCTCAAGAAGATATTGATTTCAGCCCCAATATTGATCATGCCAGATATCAAGAAGCCGTTTGATGTGTATTGTGATGCATCCAAAATTGGTATCGGATGTGTGTTGATGCAAGAAGGCAAAGTCATAGCATATCTATCTCGACAATTGAAGCAGCATGAGCAAAACTACCCTACCCATGATCTTGAATTAGCAGCTATAGTATTAGCTTTGAAGACATGGCGTCATTACCTTATGGGTAATCACTGCGAGATTTACTCAGATCACAAGAGTTTCCAGTATATTTTCACTCAGAAGGAGCTGAATATGAGGCAAAGGAGATGGATAGAGTTAATCAAGGATTATGACCTTGACATTCACTATCACCTCGGCAAAGCCAATGTGGTAGCAGATGCTCTTAGCATATTGCCGTGTAGGTTAAACACCATGATCAAAGAGAAGCAACCAAGTTTGCATGAGGAGTTGGAGCAGTTTAGAATTGAGCTAGTTAGCAAAGGATTTTTAGCTAGCATTGAACTTCAACCCACTTTGATTATCCAAATCAAGGAAGCCCCGAAGGGAAATGCAAGTATCCACGGAATCAAGCGTCATATTAGTAAAGGAAAGGTACCTGGATTCACCAAAGAAGAAGAAGGAATTATGTGCTAAAAAGGACGTATATGCGTGCCAGTAGATTCAGAGCTGAAGCAAGTTATCATGCAAGAAGCTCATGATACTCTTTATTCTATCCACCCCGGAGGAACGAAGATGTATCAGGATTTGAAGGAGTAATTTTGGTGGCATAAGATCAAGAGAGAAATCGGAAGCTACATCACGAAGTGTGATATCTATCAGAGAGTCAAAGCGGAACATCAGAGACCCGCAGGACTGTTGCAACCATTGCAGATTCTAGAATGGAAATGGGATTTCGTCAGAATGGACTTTATCACCGGTTTGCCTACTTCTAGTAGGGGAAATGACTCAATCTGGGTAATAGTTGATAGACTGTCCAAGATAGCCCATTTTATACCTGTCAAGACAACCCACCAGAGTTCGAAGCTAGCAGAGTTGTACATTGCCAGAATTGTCAGTTTGCATGGAACCCCCAAGACCATAGTTTCGGATCGAGGAACCCAATTTACCTCGAGATTTTGGCAGAAAGTCCAAGAAGGATTAGGAACCAAGTTGAACTTCAGCACAACTTATCACCCGCAAACCGATGGACAGACTGAAAGAGTCAACCAAATCCTAGAAGATATGTTGAGAGCTTGTGTGTTAGAGTACGGATCAAAATGGGAAGATTGTCTGCCTTTCGTAGATTCTCATACAACAACAGTTATCAAGTCAGGTGGCAAATGGCCCCATTTGAGTTCTTATATGGAAGGAAGTGCCGTACCCCTTTGAATTGGTCGCAAGTAGGAGAGAGTCAGATTTTCGGACCCGACATCCTACGAGAAGCTGAAGAGAAGGTTCACAAAGTTCATGAGCACCTCAACACAACCCAATGCAGACAGAAGAGTTATGCTGACAAGAGACGTAGATACCTGACTTTCAATGTCGGAGATTTTGTGTATCTCAAAGTTTTGCCATTGAAGGGAACGCAACATTTTAGTCTAAAAGGAAAGTTAGCCCCCAGATATATCGGACCCTTCAAGATTCTGAATCATCGAGGAGAAGTATCGTATCAACTGGAACTGCCAGAGGAGATGTCTACCATCCACAATGTGTTCCATATCTCGTTACTTCGCTAATGCCTAGAAGTGCCGAAGAAGACCAAAGTTTTCAAGAACATCGATCACCGAGCCATTGATATCAACAAGGATCTGACATATCGTGAAGTTCCCATCCGTATCTTGGAGGAAACTTACAGAACCACCAGGACCCGGAGTATAAAATTTCTCAAGATCCAATGGATCAACCATACCGAAGAAGCCACTTGGGAGCGAGAAGATTACATTAGGACTGAGTTCCCATATCTCTTTAGTTCCTAGTTTTCTTTCTTAAATCTCGGGACAAGATTTTGTTTAAGGGGGGAAGGTTTGTAACATCCCAAAACTTTGATCAAGGTTAATCAAGATTGAAATCACCCAATTTAGGTTAACCAAAACTTTTTATATTTAAAACAATTAAGCATGCATATGTGTGTTGCATTAATATGGAATTGTTTTGAATTGCCTTGTTTGTTGGTTCTAATGGTTGTAAAATGATTCTAAGGTGAATGCCACATCATCTAGATCATTACCAAGCAAAATCCTAAGAAAAATAAATCAATTAGATTTAATGAAGGCAAATGGTCATTTTTGCCATTTAATCCACTAAGTCACTTTAGGTGTTCCTATAACAAAAAATCCAACAGAAACATTTATGAATCTTTGCACCCCTTGCTAGTGCAAGTAATGATCTACCAAGGCCCACTTTGAAATCTTACAAAAACATTTAAACACTAATTTTAAATGGCATTTGAAAATGGAATCCATTTCATATGCATAGATCACACCTTTTCAAAAACCACTCAAATGAATTCCGCTTGACCTTTCCAAACATGCATAGAATCTCAAGCTTAAGTGGAGAACACTCAAAAATTTTGAATCCAAAATTCAAAACTATTCTCCTTGCGGCCATTCTGTCGAACACATGGCGTAATCGAACCAAAACTAGATTAGCTTCACTGTTTCCATAGTGATCATCGACCAATTTGGTCTCCCACTTAATCCCCTGTCCCCCTAGCATCTACCCCAGCCCAGACCAGCTCCCCCTTCACCGCTAGCAATAGTGGCGCGCCGCCCAAATATCGTCGTCGCCAGCCAAACGCAGTAATGCCAAAGAATCACAAGACGCTAATCCAGCATGCCCCTAGCTCCGCCAAACCCTACCGCCGCCCACGGTCCCTTCCCCGAGCCTTTCCAGCCCCTGGACCACCGAGGAAAGCTCGCGCCCACCGCCTCTGCATCGTGCCCAGCTCATGCCAGAGCACCGTCCCTGACAAGCCCGCACAACCCGCGCCTTGCCTTTGGCTTGCGTGCGCCGCTCCGCCATAACCCCAGCACCTCCCCAGACACGCCCTCTTCCCAATGCGCGACCAGCAACCGCCGTGAAACGCGTCGAGCACCACCTCTGCCGCGCAAAGCACCAGCCTTTCCCGACCGCATGCCACCGACCCTAGCGTCACCATCCCACTGTAGCTGACCGCCAGGAGGCGAGCCACTGTTCACCTACCCTGCCCATGCCTCTAGCGCCATGTATCATCGTCACCGACGAGCTCACTGTCGCCCTCACGGTCCCCTCGTCGAGCCTATATAAGGATCCCACCCCAGCACCATTTCCTCACACCACTCAACTCCCCTCTCCCTCAGCACCACGTCACCCCATCGCCGGAGCCGCTCAAGCAGCCGTTCACCGGAATTGCGCCGGAGTTCGCCGTAGTAGAGGAGGAAGAGCCCCATCGATTTCGTCCACCCCAGGAGCTGCCGCGACCTCGCTTGAGTCCACCGTCATCTCCTCGTTCGATCGCCCCCATCGCCACACTAGCTGGAGCCCTGGTATGCCCCCACTGCACCCCCACCGAGCCACTAGGTTTCCATCTCGCCGACGACCTGTCCGTCGTTGACGATGATCCACAACAGTAGATCGTAGTTCTAATCGTGCAGCCCACATAGCCCCGTACCGCTTCGCGTTTGAAGAGCTGCTGACATGCGGGACCCCCTGTCAGCTGTTCTCTACACCGCGGAGTGAAACTGAGCCGGCCCGTTAGTGTTCCCGCGCTGGCCCTAGAATTCAAATTTCGATTTTCTATTTAGACTTAATCTAGTTTCTATCCACTAGTTTGAAAATCATTTCAGAAAGATTTACTTAATCAAATTGAATGATTCCAATTTTTTTGGAAAGATAATTTAAATCTCTATCCAAGCCCGTTGGATTTAAATCAATTAGAGTTATAGATCACATATAGCAAAAGTAACAAGACAGAGACTTTTCCACATTCAAACATTTTTCAAAAATCAACCATAATAGCTTTTGAGTTGATTCCAACTCTCAAAAATCACATTTGACAATACATATCTGAATATGTAATAATATTTAAGTTTGCATGCAGTCACTTTGGACTAGTACCAAAATAATGCTATATAGGCATTTCTAGTCACTTTAAATCATTTAAATATTAATCTTAAACTTTATAAAATGTGATCCAACATTTAAATCACATTCCCATGTATTAGAATATGTTGTGATCACATGTGTCCACATGATCCCATATTTTAAATGGAGAATATTAAATCTTAATTAATTTCCATGAGTAGAAATTACTTTTCTCAAATAAAATAAATGAACCTAGTTCATTAAATCTTGTGATGAATGTGATGAGACTAGATCATCAATTGTGTGCCCTAGTGTGCTAAATAGACTCGTTAAGTATTGTTTGGTGATTGTGTATTCCGTATGTATTTATAGACGATAGTACCGACCAAGTTTACGAGGAGGAGGAGTTCTACCCCGAAGAAGACGAGGAGAATTTCAACCACTGCACCAATCAAGGCAAGCTATTATTGGCAACCTAAAACTTGCAAGCCATCACTATATGCAATTATAACCCAAAGCAAGAAGCCTTATGCATGCTTTGGTTATACCTTTTTGTTTATATACCCATCCCAAGTTTTTACAAGCTTTACTTTCTATTACTTTACCAAAGTTCCTTACTTTGTTTATAGATAGCATAAAGAGTATAAAACTTGGCCTATCTAGTTAGACTTAGATGTCATTCTATGGCATGAGATTGAGATTAGCATCCCACCTTAGTGAACACTCTTAACTTAGTGATTAGAGCTAAACCAAAAACTTGACCACTCTAGATGGGAATACTTGGTGAAAATGACTTGTGAAAACCTTGGAATGATGAGCCATTCTATTGAGATGTTTTTACATGTGTTGAGAAACACAAATGGTTTATGATGATGAAAATGTTGAGGCATTAGCCTTAGCCCTTTTATAAAAACTGATGGTTGGGTTCGGATGCGATACCATTCCAATTTTACCGTACAACCACAATACCTGAATTGGGTAAGGCTTAGCTGGAAGTTTATATGCATTAGTATTAGTTCCCTCGTGGGAGAGGTTTGAGCTAAGGCTACCTCTCAATGTTGTCCACCTATGTAGTGCCCAGGATGGCAGATGGCCATGGCTGGGAGGCCAAGCTCATAGGTGAGGACTTATACTAGAGTGTGTAAAGGAAAGGTTATGTTGATTATCTGCATACTAAGTATGATGATTCAGGGTTATCCCTGACAGATGTACCGAATTTTGTGGTGAAAGTACCACCTCTACAGAGTCTCAAACTATTCGAATAGCCACGTCCACAATTATGGACAGTTGGAGTGGCCATACTGTTCCGTTGTCAGATGATTTCAAAATGACTTATGAAATGAATTGTGACACGACTTGACCACAACATGGTTGTGACTATGACAACTAAGTTCCCACTTAGGTGATTTAGAACTTTATTTTATCTTTCTTTGTTTCTGAACTCAGCTTAGGTTTCAAACTTAACTTTACAAATAAACTTAGAACTTAGCATTCCTACTAGAACTACTTTACTTGTTAGTGATAGTTTGCGAGTACTTAAAGAGTACTCATGGCTTTGTCCCTAGCTATTCCCGTGGCCAGACTATGAGGAGGACTATCCGGAAGAAGGACAGCAGGACGGCTACGACAACTAGGATCATCTCCCATCATCAGCATTGCCTGTGACACTGAAGATGGAGCCCACCGCTATGCTATTTATTCCGCTACTTGTTTGTACTAAGACTAGATCATGAGATCCTTTATTTGTGTAAGACCTTATTATGGTTTGTAATGGATGATGTACTGTGATATCCAATCTGTTATGTCTCGCAAAAATGGTAATCCTGGGATTGCGATGTATGGCATAACAGGCATTTGGGATTAAAAATCCGTGTGTTGACACTGCATGAGTTTTCTTTTCATAAACCACATGGATCCTCTAGATGCCACTTGCATGTGTGTTCTTTTCATAAACCACACTAATACACTAGATGTCATTGCATGTGTGTTCTTTTCATAAACCAGTTGGATCCACTAGATGTCATTGCATGTGTGATCATTTCATAAACCACTTGGATGTGTGTTCTTTTCATAAACCAGTAGAGTCATTGCATGTGCGTTCATTTCATTGACCAGATGGATCCACTAGATGTCATTCCATGTGTGTTCATTTCATAAACCAATAGGATCCACTAGATGTCAATGCATGTGTGCTTGCTGGCTCGTGGTTGATGTCGAGCTCATTGGGGAACCCCAAGAGGAAGGTATGATGAGCACAACAGTAAGTTTCCCTCAGTTATGAAACCAAGGTTATCGAACCAGTAGGAGCAAGGAACCACCTCCAAGGTGTTGTTGCCAACTTGGAATCCTGCACAACACAACCACAGAACTTTGCCCCCAACTTATAGTGAGGTTGTCAATCTCACCGGTTTTGCTGAAAAACAAAGGATTAAACGTATTGTGTGGAAGAAAGTAAAAGCTTGCAAAAAGTAAACAGAAAGCGATAAACAGTTGTAGATTGATGGTAAAAGAAAGGACCGGGGTCCATAGTTCACTAGTGGTGGCTCTCCTTAAGATAGATGTCATATTGGGTGAACAAATTACAGCGGGGCAATTGACAAACATCGAGAAATCAATCGTGCATATACTAATCATCTTGACTCCTATGAGATTTGATTGGGCATTACAACATTATACATAGACCGTAATCCAACTGCATCTATGACTAATAATCCACCTTCAGGTTATCATCTGAACCCCCTCCAGTATTAAGTTGCAAGCAACAGATAATTGCATTACGCATTGCGTGTAAAGTAAACAATACGATTGTTCTATGAACAAAGGATTTTTGTTTTCTCCCTAGTAGCAACAACACATCTAGTACCTTAGAGATTTCTGTCACTTCCCCAGATTACTAGAGGCATGAACCCACTATCAAGCATTAATACTCCCTCTTGGAGTTGCTAGCATCTACTCAGCCAAGATAGTCACTAACAACAGAGAGCATGCAAGATCACAAATAACAAAGACATGATAGAATCAATAATCAATCTGAAATAGCATCTCAATATCCATCGGATCCCCGCAAACACAACATGTCGGATTACAAATAGATGATCTTGATCATGAACGGAGCTCACAAGATCTAAACATGGTCGCACAAAGGAGAAGAACCAACCATCTAGCTACTACATGGACCCGTAGTCCAAGGATGAACTACTCACGCATCACACCGGAGACTTGCATGGTGATGAAGAAGGCCTCTGGGGTGAATTCTCCCTTCCGGCAGGGTGCCGGGAAGAGCTTCAGATCCCTCCCGATCTAGGGATGGAGATGACGGTGGCTATAGACTCTTTCGTGGAATTTTGATCGGGTACTTAGGGTTTCTGTATCGGAGGCATCTTATAGGCGAAACGGGAGGCCGAGGGGGTGCCCTAGGCGGCCACACCACCCCCTAGCACGGGCCAGGCCTGGCCGCACGGCCAGGTGGTGTGGCGGACCTCTGGCCCCTCTCCGTCTCGTATTCTAGCTCCGTGTCCCCCTCGGTGAAAAACTGACTTTGGCTTTTGTCCCGTCCAATTCCGAGAATATTCATTTTCTGACTTTCTTGGAACCAAAAACAGCAGAAAACAGGCAGCTGGCACTATGGCATCTTGTTAATAGTTTAGTCCAAGAAAGTAAATAAAAAGTACTCCAAAGTGTGGACAAAACATAAGAATGTAGATAAAAACCAAGCATGGAACATAAAAAATTATAGATACGTTAGCAACATATCAACATCCCCAAGCTTAACTCCTGCTCGTTCTCGAGTAGGTAAGTGATAAAAAGAAAGAATAATTTTTGAGGTGACATGCACCATCATAAACTTGATCAAAGTATTTGTAAAACATTGATAGCTGGGAGCATAGTACTTCAACATAACATGAAAGATATAGTTCTAACAATAAGACATAGCAACTATGTTGCGACATGAAAGGGCACAAACAAAAGATTCATGAATAACAATGCTTTGCAAGACGTTTGTTTGTTTCACATAAAGAAAACATAGCATAGTGGCATTCAGCTTGTCCCTCATAGAGTAGCAAACATAAATGCATAGGACACCTTCAAGTTCATAAGAGTGACTAGATACAAATAGTTTAAGAACAAGCAATATCAAAGTTATGCATCAATCAACAAGTCTTGGGACAATGCACATAGAACTAAGAATGGCCACTGTGCTCTCAAAATAGGTGCATAAAGATAGAAGGTGGAGACTCAATATAAAAGTAAAAGAAAGGCCTTCATAGAAGGAAGCAGAGATTCAAGTTTCATAAAGAGCTTCCAAAAATTATGGTACTTATTAGCTTTCAGCTCTCATTGCCCCTATCATAAGCATCTTTAGGTGATTAAGGTTAAAGTGACACAACTAAGAGGATATGCTTGATAAGTTATAAGCCGAAATCTCATACCCCTTACTTACGAGTACCGAACCTCATGCTACTCAACTTCAGTCAAAAGTAAGCTCTTGTCATTGTAAGTACATATGTATCATAGAGAACCGCCAACGGGGTATCCCTTGCACATGATTCAAGAGCTATCCCATAATCAAAATGACAAGGCAAGCAGACAATGAGCATCTCAGCGATCTTTTTATTTGTTATTTGCATAGGTTTTTATTGAGGATGCTTCATAGAGTGCTCATTATGGTTATGCTGCAAGTTTCCACCATGATTAGGCATGGCTTAGGCTAGCGGCCCAGGCGTTTCTCTAACACACATACAAACTCCATGATCTTACAAGTTCCCGTTTTATTTCACACCACCGGGATCCATAAGCAAAAGAACATGATATCAACTAGGTACAATGTACAAGTGCAATGTTGAAAGCGTTCCCCGTGATACATGGTTCTGCTAACTTCAACTTATAAAGCGCAAGGATATAACGCAACAAAGATGGACGCAATGGTTCAAGTTTATTAAATGCAAGAAAGTAAAGTGTGCCATCAAGTTCGTGAGAGCTTTAATCACTAGTTTTCACATAACAAGTTTAATTCGGAAAGTAGATAAAAACATGAACATACTTGGAATAACAAATGCTAATAGGTAGATATGGTGGAATCTTTGGAATAACTTGGTTTTAGGAGTTGGATGAATGAGTGGAACTCATACTTGGTTATGGAGGCTAGCAAAAGACTGGGAGCGACCAACTAAGAGAGCAATAATGTCCATAATCATGCAGAGCGACAAAAAATCATTAATCAAAGCATAAAGTGATATTACAAGTCGAAAACTAAAGGATCATAAAGGCTTATGGTGACTTGGGATAGTCATAACATGGTGTGAGCATGCACCAAGTCAACCCAAATAAAGCATCAAAGGAGAATACCACAATACTATGCTTTAATATGCTAAAACAACGCATGATTCTTCCAAGGCACATTAAGCAATCTCAATTGTTTATAACATGTCATGCTACAGCAAAGATCACAAAGCATAAAGCCAAAACAATATCGAGCATGCCATGACAAAGCATAGGCCACAGTCAAAAACAAACTCCTTTTACCACTTAAGCATGAACTTTTCTACTCTTTTCCAATCCAAACCAAACTATTTGAAAACCAATGTATGAAAGAGGGGGTCCAACCAATTTATTCAGCAATCTAAGAAAACCAAGCAAATAAAAACCAAAAACAAAAACAAAGACGCTCCAAGAACAACACAACTGTGCACGAAATAATAAAAATGAAGTGTTTGGAAGAAACCTGGGATTTTTATTGATGAAGAAGGGGATGCCTTGGGCATCCCCAAGCTTTGACTCTTGTACTTCTTGGATATTTCTTGGGGTGACACGCGTGGCATCCCCAAGCTTGATCTTTAGTCCATTCTTCATCTCATTACATCATTCTCTCCATACACCTGAAATTTTTCCTTCACACAATGTTTATTAGCAACATTAGTGCACTGAAGATAATAAGTCTTTGGGTCCAGCTTCAACACAAATAAAACTTCCATTCAAACACAAGATACTGTAGCACGTCCCTTGAAAATCTCAATTCCCCAAAGAGAACTCAAAGAGGAACCAACAAGAAGCAAATGCAAATAATGGCAGAAATCTGTCAAAACAGACCATCAGGTAAAAACCAATTTTTTTGAAGACCCTCGGTTTCTCAAATCAAAAAGTGTTGAACTAACGAAAGTTATATAACCACCTGGGGCAGAAGCAAAAATATTAGCGCCTCAAAATGACGTACAGAGATTTCACACGAATTTTTACGGTGAAGCACAAAAATCTGTTTTGGGACAACAACTTTCCCAAGCATTACTTCTCTCTTATTAGAGGTTACTCTTGGCACAAAAAGCAAATAAAAAGGATAAGGAGTGGTTATTACTGAAGTAATAACTTCCAAGACTCATCTAAAACTTTTGGGTTATCTCCCAATAAGTACTTTTCTTTAACGCCTTTAAGTTAGGCATGCTAGTTTGAGAAGATGCTCACATAAGAAATATGAATTGAAGTAAAAGAGAGCATCAATAAGCAAATTAAAAACACATTTAAGTCTAACCCACTTCCTATGCATAGGAATCTTGTATGAAAATAAATTCACAAAGAACAAAGTGATGGGCATAGGAAGATAAAACAAGAGTAACTTCAAAACTTTTAGCACATAGAGAGGTGTTTCAGTATCATGAAAACTTCTACAACCATATTTTCCTCTCTCATAATAATTTTTAGTAGCCTCATGAATAAACTCAACAATATAACTATCACATAAAGCATGCTTTTCATGATCTACAAACACATAATTTTTATTAAGCTCAAAAGTAATGGGATTAAAACCTTCAAACCCACTTTTAACAATTTTATAACAAGGTGACTGATCATTCTCAAGAGGTATGGGGTTCCAAGATAAGGTCAAGACCCCTCCAATCTCATTTTTAGTAGTAGTACAATTAATATTATCAACCAATATAGGACCATCATCTAGAGCTTTATCATAAACATTTTCTAAGCAACGCTCTTTAGTACCATGCATTTTGAAGTTAGGCACTAATAAAGGATTATCATAGATAACAGGAGCATAATTATTATCATAAGTTTTACCCATAGTAGATTTTTCGAGAGAACCCACAGGAACATAACATTCATCCTCCTTTTGTCCATCACTCTCCTCCTCTTTTTCATCTAATGAGCTTTCAGGTTCAGTAATTTCTTCTTCCATAGGCTCCTGCAAATTGTGGACACATTCTTGTGCATGACCGAGTCTCTCTTTATAATCAATGATATAACAATTATTGCTGAAATTTTCTATGCAATGATCAAGGATAGAAGATACCATATCTTTAAGGTCTTTACAAGCAACACAGGTTTCGTAGTTTTTAGACATGAAGGATTCTATTTCATAAGCTCCCATAAACAAAACGACTTGTTCTACTTCTTCAAATCCAAGATGAATATAGTTATTCCAAAGATAGTTCATAATTACAAATTCTTTACTAAAGCCACATTGGAATTTAAGATGTTTAGTATCTTGTTCAGAGAAACAATTTATATCATGACGTTTAAGCAAAATTTTAGCAATTAGATCCAACCTTTTTAATACAGCTCTCAGGACTTTACCCTTATAAGATTCTCTATACCTTATAAAATCTTCCATGGAGGTTCTAGCAGGTATGGTTCATCTACTACCTTAGCAATGATAGTAGTTTTCGCAAATAGGAAACCGAGTGGGCTATCCATAATGAAATAGTGATTGGAGCAGAACTAGACATAAAAACAACTTGAAGTGGGAACTAAATTTTTTTTTGTTTTTGATAAAGAAAGCAAACTAGCATAAATAATTTTTTTGTGTTTTTGATAAAGAAACAAGCAAACAAAGCAGAAATAAACTAAGCAAACAAAGTAAAGAGATTGGTTATGAGGGACTCCCCTTGTGAAGATGTCCTTGACTCCTCGGCAACGGCGCCAGAAAAATACTTGCTGGCTCGTGGTTGATGTCGAGCTCGTTGGGGAACCCCAAGAGGAAGGTATGATGAGCACAGTAGTAAGTTTCCCTCAGTTATGAAACCAAGGTTATCGAACCAGTAGGAGCAAGGAAACACCTCCAAGGTGTTGTTGCCAACTTGGAATCCTGCACAACACAACCACAGAACTTTGCCCCCAACTTAAAGTGAGGTTGTCAATCTCACCGGTTTTGCTAAAAACAAAGGATTAAACGTATTGTGTGGAAGAAAGTAAAATCTTGCAGAAAGTAAACAGAAAGCAGTAAACAGTTGTAGATTGATGGTAAAAGAAAGGACCGGGGTCCATAGTTCACTAGTGGTGGCTCTCCTTAAGATAGATGACATGTTGGGTGAACAAATTATAGCAGGGAAATTGACAAACATAGAGAAAGCAATCATGCATATACTAATCATCTTGACTCCTATGAGATTTGATTGGGCATTACAACATTATACATATACCATAATCCAACTGCATCTATGACTAATAATCCACCTTCAGCTTATCATCCGAAACCCCTCTAGTATTAAGTTGCAAGCAATAGATAATTGCATTACGCATTACGTGTAAATTAGACAATACAATTGTTCTATGAACAAAGGATTGCTATTTTCTCCCTAGTAGCAACAACACATCTAGTACCTAAGAGATTTCTGTCACTTCCCTAGATTACTAGAGGCATGAACCCACTATCGAGCATAAATACTCCCTCTTGGAGTTGCTAGCATCTACTCGGGCAAGATGGTAACTAAAAACGGAGAGCATGCAAGATCACAAATAACAAAGACATGATAGAATCAATAATCAATCTGAAATAGCATCTCAATATCCATCGGATCCCCGCAAACATAACATGTAGGATTACAAATAGATGATCTCGATCATGAACGGAGCTCACAAGATCTAAACATGGTAGCACAAAGGAGAAGAACCAACCATCTAGCTACTACATGGACCCATAGTCCAAGGATGAACTACTCATGCATCACACCGGAGGCTTGCATGGTGATGAAGAAGGCCTCCAGGGTGAATTCTCCCCTTCGGCAGGGTGCCGGGAAGAGCTTCAGATCCCTCGCGATCTAGGGATGGAGATGACGGTGGCTACAGACTCTTTCGTGGAATTATAATCGGGTACTTAGGGTTTCTGTATCGGAGGCATCTTATAGGCGAATGGGGAGGCCGAGGGGGTGCCCTAGGCGGCCACACCACCCCCTGGCGTGGGCCAGGCCTGGCCGCGCAACCAGGTGTGTGGCGGCCCTCTTGCCCCTCTCCGTCTCGTATTCTGGATCCGTGTCCCCCTAGATGAAAAACTGACTTTGGCTTTTGTCCCGTCCAATTCTGAGAATATTCATTTTCTGACTTTCTGGAACCGAAAACAGCAGAAAACAGGCAGCTGGCACTGTGGCATCTTATTAATAGGTTAGTCCAAGAAAGTAGGTGGTACACTTTCACCAGAAAATTCGATACATCTGTCAGGGATAACCCTGAATCATCATACTTAGTATGCAGATAATCAAACATAACCTTCCCTTTACACACCCTAGTACAAGCACCTCTCATATGAGCATGGCCTCCCAACCATGACCATCAGTCATCTTGGGCATTGCATAGGTGGACAACATTCAAAGGTAGCCTCGGCTCAAACCTCTCCCGTGAGGGAACTAATACTAATGCATATCAATTTCCAGCTAAGCCTTACCCAATTGAGGTAATGTGGTTGTACGGTAAATTTGGAATGGTATCACATCCGAATCCAACCATCAGTTTTATAAAAGGGTTAAGGCTCATGCCTCATCATTTTCATCATCATAAACTAGTTGTGTCTCTCAACACATGTCAAAACATCTCAATAGAATGACTCATCATTCCAAGGTTTTCACAATTCATTTTCACCAAGTGCTCCCATCTAAAGTGACTCAAGTTTTTGAGCTACTCTAAAATACTAAGTTAAGAGTGTTCACTAAGGTGGAAGGATGGGATCAATCTCATGCCATAGAATGACATCTAAAGGTTTCTAAGTAGGTCAAGTTTTATACTTTTTATGCTACCTTCAGAATAAGTAAGGAACTTTGCATACTAAGGGGAGTAAAACTTGTAAGTAAGGCTTGGGGTACTAATAGTTAAAAGGGGTGTGATCAAAGCATGCCTAAAGCATCCTTGCTCATTCATCTAGCTTAATTATAGCCTACTAACAATAGCTTGCCTTGGTTGGTGCAGTGGTTGAAGTTTTCTTCTTCTTCTTCTTGGTAGAACTCCTCCTCCTCGAAAGCTTGGTCGGTACTAGCGTCTATAAATACATAGGGACTAGACAATCACCAAAAAATACTTAACTAGGCTAAGTAGCCTTCTAAAACACACAATTGATGATCTATTATCATCATAAGCATCACAAGTTTAATTTCAATAGTTTCATCCTTTTCATTTTAGAAAAGTAATTTCTACTCATTGAAATATTAACTAAAATTTAATATTCACCACCAAAATATGGGATCATGTGGACACATGTCCTCACCACATATTCTAACATGTGGGAATGATATTTAAAGGTTGGATCAATATTACTTTAGTTTAAGTTTATTATTTAATGATTTAAAGTGACTAGAAATTCCTATATAGCATTATTTTGGTACTAGTCCAAAGTCACTGTGTGTCAACCTTAATATTATTACATGGTTAGATATATATGATGAAATGTGATTTTCGAGAGTTGGAATCAACTCAAAAGCTAACTTGGTTAATTTTATAAAAATGTTGCAAGTTGCAAAAGCTTCTGTCTTCTTATTTTTATTAGGAGAGATCTGTAACTCTAATTGAATTTAATCCAACCGTCTTGGATAGATCATTTTAATACCTTTCAGACAAAATTGGTTTCATGCAATTTGGATTTCTAAAACTCTCTGAATTGATTTTCAAACTAGTGGACAGAAACTAGATTTAACTAAAAAAGAAAAATCCAGATTTGAATCGATGGGCTAGCGCGGGAAAAGACTTGGGTCGGCCCAGTGGCGCTCCACGGCACGGGGCTCAGCTAACAGGGGGGTCCCACGTGTCAGTGGCACTTAAAACGCGAAACGGTACGCGCGCTGTGGTCCGTAGGATTAGAAGCGAGATCAACGGCTGAGGGTCGTCGTCGACGACAAAAAGGTCGCTGGCGAGCTCGAACCCTAGAGGCTCGGTGGGGGTCTACTAGGGGCGTACCAGGGCTCCAGCAGGGTCGGCGAGGCGGACAAACGACATGGAAGACGACGGCGAGGCGAGGCACGGTTGCGGTGGATCTTGGCATGGTCACAATCAATGGCGCCCTTCTCCTCCTGTCGCGGCTGCTCCGGCTCCAATTCCGGTGAGCTGCTGCTCCGCTTGCTCTGGCTAGAGGTGGGTGAGGTTCAGAGAGGTGAGGGGAGTGGAATGGTATGGAGAGAAGAGGCTGGGGACGGCTCCTTTTATAGGCCCGACGGTGAGACCGAGCGGGATGGGCAGGCGACTCCAGCGACAAGGCTACGGTGGGGTAGAGGCATGGCTGGGGGTGGTGATCAATGGGCGGTTCCCTGGCGGTGCTCTATGAATTGAATGCGGCCGTTGGAGCCGTGGCACGCGGTCTGGGTGAGGTGGCGCTCTACGCGGCCGAAGCGGTGGTGTCCACGGCGAGCGGTGGTTGTGAGGCTTTGGGCGGCGAACGGGGATGTCTGGGGTGTTCTCCAGGTCGAGGTGGGGCGGCGGGCGTGGGCTGGTGCCAAGGGATGGTCTATGCGAGCGGGGACAGGGCGTGCTCTAGGGGCGGCGTCGGCATGGTGCGGTGACACTGGGCGCGTGGTATCCTCGATGGTCCACTGCAGGGCTGGGCTGGGCGGGGGACAGGGGGTGGCGGTGAGCTCCTGGCTACCTCCTAGACATGGCGAGAGAGGGGGAGATGGTCTGCTACGGTGGGGCAAAGTTTGGCCGGCGACCATGCCCTCGGGTTGACATGGCAAGAGGGTTAGGGACAAGGGAGAGGGGTGTTAAGGGTCTGGTTAGACTAGGAGGGGACATAGGAGATAAATGGGGATCAATTGGGGGCAAAACCCTGTTGTAAACAGTGAGCTAGGATTAGAGTAGAGATTATGCATGCCAAGTGTTTGATGAAATGGCCGTATGAAAGAAAGTTTTGAATTTTGGTTTCAAAAAATTTGAGTGATCTCCACTAGTGATAGGTAGTCTCTGGTTGCAAGGGTTTTGAAAGTGGAGCTCAAATAGATGGTTTTTGAAATAGGGGTGATCTATGCATATGCATTAGATTCAATTTTAAACTGTCATATAAAATAGTTAACAGAATGTTTTTAGCAGATCAAAAGGTGGGCCTTGGTAACTCATTATGTGTACTAGCAAGGGGTGCAAAGATCAAGAATTGTTTCTGTTAAGAATTGAGTACTAGGAATAGCCAAAGTAGGCATGAGAGTTAAATTTGCCAAAATGACCATTCCTTCTTTTTAATTCTTTTTTATTTGATTTTCTTTAGGAAAAGTTTGGGAATGATGTAGATGATGTTTAAATCACCTAAGAAACATTTTACATGCATTGGATCAATCAATCATGGCAATTCAAACAACTCCTATTTTAAATGTATACATATATGAATGCTTTCATTTTAAATTTGGAAAAGTTTTTGTTAACCCTATTTTTGGATGATTTGATCTTGATAAGCTTGGATTAAAGTTTTGGGATGTTACAAAAGTTGTGGTGAGCTAGGAAAGTTAACTAGTGCGGAACTTGTGAGGCTATTGGGCATGGAAACTTATGGTGAGTTTTTGGGTGTGGAAACTTGTGATTCTTTTGCCTCAGAAACTGCTATGAAAAGTTCAGCAGTTTTTGTCAAATCTATGTGGTTCATAAACTATTGTGGAAATTTATGTGGAAACTTGTCCTGAAATTTATTGTTGAATTACTTTATTTGATGCATGTGGTGTGAAATGGGCCACAAATGATTAGACTAGTAGAAATTTACATGCAAGCATGATGTGCACAAATGCCCCCGATCTCTCGGTGACGCCAGCACGCATCCGCGATGAAAATGAAATCATCTCTGTTTTTCTTGTCGAAATGTTTGTGTCATAGATAAACACCGATGTGGTCGTCTTTCATTGGTCAATTATCTAGATGATACAGAAACATCACGGTCAACCATGACGTCATCCCATAGAGTTTGTCATTGGTAGAGGATACGTGTCCCGTTTGGATTTTCCCATATGTCGTGCTATGGTTGGACCATGTGGCATCGTCTGATTGGTGCAAGTGTGGCCCTGCCAATCGTCCACATGTCAGCAGGCCGTCATCAGGTGGTGACGTCAATGAACAGGTTGGATAACATCATGAACGGGCTAGATGACATCATGGAGGCGGAGACAACGGAATCACATCATGTCAGAAAAAAACATCAGGACATCGATGACGTCGTAGATGGCCACCATGAAATCAGAAAACGTTGCTGACGGTTGCTCACAATGTTGTCTCGCATGTGGAGTATCCCGTGACGAAAGAACATCATGCATGATCGGGCCTAGGCTGGGCCGGTCTAGTTGGCCACGACGAAATTCGACGAATCGTCATGGATGGCCCATGATGTTTTCAAACAGAAAAAACATCATGGATCCAATTACGACGTGAGGTTCATGAACCTTTTTCGTTGGAGAATTCATCATGGATGGCCATCCATGATGTTTTCCCCTCATCCACGATGAAATCAGATCATCATGTACCATCCAGATTCTTGTAGTCTACCTTCTCTTTGGCGACGCTGCGGCGCTGCCGCCGTCACCGCTCTGTCCTAGACACCCTAACCATTCTGGTTGCGGTCACCATGCTTGCCGACTAAGTAGACACCGCTGCATCGGCTGGTCCACTCTGATACATCATCCACATCCTCGCCTAGCCACGTTGACCCCGCACTGGCAATTAGGGTTGTGGCCCTCCTTGCCGTGGCTTGCTCCGGTGGTCTCGTGGTGATGTCCTGGTGGTCTGGGGAAATGGTGGTGACAAGCGCCACCACCCTCATGCTCCTGCAAGTACTAGAGTGGCTCGGGGTGGTGTAGTTGCTTCGGTGCCCACCGTGTCGGCTTGTCGTGACTGCTGCCATCTCATGCCTCTTCTTCCTCTTCTAAACCCTATCGAGGAGACTTAACAGAATCCTAGATTCAGTGACTTGCCTACTAGTATTATAATTCTTTAGATTTACTTAGTATACTTGTTTTTGTGTTCATATCTGTGAAGAGCTTGTGTGATTCTACTATGAGCAATTGTGTGGTTGTGGTGAAATGCTAGTGGTAACTATAGTATCGTTGCCCCAGAACAATTCCTAAGTCCATTGTTGCTATAGATCAATGGTGCTTAGGTTCCTGTGTTGATGTTGAACATGTATAGCTCACTTTATTTTAGTTTTGAAGCAACAAATGATATTCTTGATTCTTTTCTAGAGTTTAACTTGGCTTGATACTTTACTGTGCTTATTCTCTAAAGTTGCACTTCTAGAATTATTATGGTGAGCATGCTTGGGTTCAATCCTATGCTTGGGTTCCAAATTCAGTGAATACCACTTAATTATGATGTGGTCATGCCTTGCAATCACAACTTGCTTGATATGTATTGATGCATACCATATGATAACTTACTAGGAAATATTCCTCCTATGCAAATAACCACTAAAAGCAAAGCTTGCTGATGCCCCTCCTTGCTATCAATATGACATTGACTTATATTAAGATGATTCCTAATATATTACCTAGGAAATGGTATGAGTCGTCTAGGTATTATTTGCTAATAAGACTAATGTCATATATATACTGCCATTATGGCAGTGGAATACTAGAATGATTCCTGGATCTTAATTCTAGGAAAATGATTTAGATTACTTGATGTATTTCAAATTTGATTAATTCCTTGCTCTGTTGGCTATTTCATGTATACAATACTTATGGCTTCTATAGGTGGTCTTGCTACTCTGGTACCTCCTCGGACGATGGATAGTAGTCTGGATCATTTACATGATCTACTACTGTATTTCTTGTCAAATAGCAGGACTGCGAATAGCCAATGATGCAAAGGATAATGCTTAGTCTTATAAGATCTAAAGAACCGATGTTATTCTTTGTAGCTGTTAAATATCCAATGATGAGGTTACACTCCATTTGAGTGTAGCTCTGAGGATAACCTCAAATCCAAGTGTTATGCCTAAGAAATGTTAAGAATAAATATTAGGCATGATTTTGGAGATGATCAACCTGTCCCAGATGTTGTTGCTGGAGCTTGTGATTCTAGTTGTGGTTTGTAGTGGCTTGATGAGTTTGCTCCTGATACTATCTTGGCCTTGTTACTCTGATATGTTGGCTTGTCCTTGCGCTCATTCTGGCTCTTAGCTTGGCATGTCCTCTCCTGGCTTGCCCTTGCTCTAGGCTTGACCTTGCTCAACTCCAAGTCCACCCCCTCCTCTAAGTAACCATGGCTGGTGATCTGATTGCTTGCCTCCATGGTTAGCTAGATGGTCCGGTGAATTCAAGTTGTGGAGTGGTGGTGTTCTTATTGCTTGTGGTGTCGTGGAATGTGATTAGTAGAGAGTGTTCTCTACTACTACGGTTGAGCTCTTCCTTCACTCTTGGTTTCCTTCCAGTGATGACAACACACAGGCATGCAAATGTGTGTGTCTGCTTGCACTGTTCTGGATGTGCTTCAGTGGTTCTTTGCGGTTACTGTTGTTACTTTAACCCTCTATGGTGAAAATTTCCCCTTTCATAGCCAATGATGTTGTACTGAGGCTAATTGCATTAAGAACAGATACTAATATTGGTGAAACTTGACCCTTTATTAATACAACTCAATGATGTGTCAAAATAGTGCATTACACTATTACAACTAAGAACAAAACACTAACACTTAACCTATGTTTAGTTCTTTTTGTTTTCTTTGTTTATCTTGCAGGTATAAAACAATACAAGAAAATATGAGAAGATTAGTTTAGGAAAATAGTTTAGGATTTTCTTTTATTCTTTTGTAATACTTTTTTTTATACTTGTACAAACTTTGTAATAAGTTTAATCTTAAAGAAATAGATATTTCTATTCCTTTATCTTTATTTGCATTAATTTATATACTTGTTTCTCCTTTAATTGAATATTCTATTTGTAATATCAATAAAAATTCCACTTGAACAATTCTAACTTTCTTGAATAAGATAAACTCCTAAATACTAATAAGTTGAGTTTATTTCAAATATAATTCAAAGTTCAAACATCAATTTGAGTTCATTTACCCAAAACAAACAAAATGCACAGAGGTCAGATCAAAATTTATAATACTCGCTAAGATGAACTAATTCGAATCCATCAAAGTAAGAGAGACTCTGATCAGCTCTAGCCTTTTTTAATTTGCGTAAAATTCCCTGAATTTTCTCATGCATGAATGCAATGCACACAGCTACGGTCTCTCCTTTTCTAACATAAAACCCTAGGATGTTACCGTACATGTGTCGCGCGCGACGTCTTACCCTATGTCGCCAGAGGGTGGACTACGCGCGTGGCATGGGCCTGCTATCAGCGTACGCGGGCAAGAACGTGCTCTGTGAGAGGCGTTCCAAGGGCGAAAACGCCCTGCACCCGCCGGGTGACGGGGCCTACCCATAAACAGCATGGAGATGTTGGCCCATGCCCGCCAAGGTTTTCGTAGACATGGGGCCCATCGAGACCTGGCTTGGCATCCAAAGCTCATATCGGCATCGGTTTCTCGCGGGCATGGGTCCCGCCCAGAGCCGGCATAACATCGTCGACTTTTGCCATGCGTGGCTTCTCGCAGTCATGGGGTCCGCCGATAGCCGATGCGGCACCATGGACAATTGCCAATCGTGGGTTCTCGTGGAATAGGGCCCCTTGAAAACCGACGTGGCGCACTAGACCTTAGCATTGGAAACCAAGTTGGTAGCGTAAATCCTTAACATCTCAGCAGGTGAGATACTATTCATGCCTGCCTCTTCGTCGACACCAGGTGGGCTTAATTTGACGATCTACATGATAGCTCCTATAGGACACACGATTTCCTCATGAGTTAGAGATCCCTTCCATTTACGTTAGCGGATCCTGACATTAGCAGATTGGAATGCATCAGATTGATGATTCTACGTAGGGCGTCTTGCAGATTTTCGCGGATCATCGCACCACTTGCACCACATACAATAACCGTTCTTAAACTATTTTACTCTCATCTTGCCTCTCTCTTCCTGCTCCTCTCTCTACACACTTTTGACGCGTTTGCTCTGCTGGCAAGTTCGAGCGGCCGTCGAGTGTCTGTTAATCGGTTCTTTACCCTCTGATCTCTAGAATCTTGCGGTATGTTCTGTCACTAATCCTTCCCCTACTCTCCAATGTGTTGTTTCCTATGATTTTGTAGGTTTACTTCGGTAACATTTATGGTTCCTATGTTCTATGCATTCTAAGCTTCTTCTTCTGGGTACTGTTTTCTTTCCTTCTCCTTCACTGATTCGTACAAATTCTTTCATCTCGATTCTTGCTGCACTCTCGAGTGTTGTTTTCTTTGTTTTCTAACTATGTTTATTTGTCTTTCGCAGGTATCTTTATCTCTCGATGTAGGCCATTGTGCATGATTTTCCTAGCTTGCTTCTCGGCATGGTTAGTCTCTTACTATACCATCGCGTGTATCTTTGTGTCTTCTGTTTTCCTTTGTTTGAGGTTTCTCCATTGTCTTTCCTCCTACGGGTTTGCTAGGCTCGTTTCGTGAAACATCGCCTTATTCGTAGCCTTTTTCTACCAACGACAGCTTTCCTCGCTTCCTAATCTAGGTAAGTATATGGCTATTTTTGGTTTTACATGCCCTCTATCTAACGCCAAGTTTTACTAATGATTGTTTGTTAGACACAGCTCTACATATAGACGATCTTTAGATAAACCTATGTTTATGTCTATATTTGTTACATTGTATCTGCCTTTTCTTCGAAACAATGGACACGCTGTTCGTAAGAATTAATGTACGAGTGTCGCATGTATAATGCGCAGGTACATCGATTTAGTAGGAAGACTTTCTTCTAGGTATTTGCAGGTTCCATGTGTTATTTGCGGTATGTAGTATGGCAGGCCAGTTTTTTCAATCCATATTCTTTTTACGTGTTTATGGGTACATATACTGCTATCATCATCTCTAAATGGTATTTTATTTTGGTTCACAGATGCCTATATTTAGTTTTCTCTTGGAGCTCCAGATCAACGACACCTACTCTTTTGTGGTTGTAAGGGTGTATTGCGCATGCGATTGTCCAATGGGGTGTTATATGGACCGATCGTTCGCATGGAAATCGTCTTGCTTGACTCGAAGTAGTGTGCTTTGCTGCCTTTAACCGTCATCGTTTCATTTTTCCTAGATTGCGACTGAGTATGGCATTTTTAGGGTGACAAGATCTATGCTAAGATTGAAAAATAAGATGTTGGCAAGCTTAAGGCAAGACTGACTGATGACTGCAAATATTATGCATATTTAAGCATACAAAATATTCGTATTGTAACTCATCACATGCTATTTCTAGCTACAACTATGCCCATAATACATGATTACTAGTTCTCATTCATTTTCATAAGAACTTTATACAACTAGTAGTTTTAGTAGGATTTTACTACCTTTTCCTTGTCTTTGACTTGTGTGTAGGTCCTATGGACAATCATGGATAAAATAAGCCAAGAAGATTCAACATGGAGAAGTTAGAGGTGCTAGACTTAGCCATATAAGATGTGAAAAGGTCATATTTTTCCATCATCTCACATCGCTGATCCAAGACAATGGTGTTGTATCCCTCGTCCATACGAGTCCAACGAACCAAAGAATACCTCAATCGGAGTCCGTATGAACAAATGGCGGCCAAAACACTGCAGCATACAGTGGGTTTAACAAGCACTCGAATGAGCAGAGCTTGCCCATACCGTCCACCCGTACCACCCTTCGTTGACTCTGTTTCGTCAAACGGAACCACATTTGTGAAGGCCCGATGGGCATATTCGTCCCCGCGAGCTCCATCGGTTCATGAAACCGACCTCCAGGAAGCTTATTTAAACAGGGGGACCCTAGCCGGTAGGAGGATCGATGCACACACGCCATAGGGGCGGAGCCTTGCCGCTTCGCCGCCTCCATTACCACCGCACATAAGATCTCCACCACCACACCACTCACGGGAAAGAGGAGACTTGCATCTTGAAGGGCTACACATTGATCTTCATCACCATCATCATCAACATCGTCTTCAACATCGATCCCCTTTCTTTACTTTGTTGTAATCCAATTTCTATTGTAGATTTGTACTTGTATTCAATTGTACCTTCATATTTCATCCATACTATTGTCGTGATGTTGATCCCCTTCTTGTATGAGTAGTTTCTTTGTTCTTGGCAAGATATGGTGAAACCCTACTATTATTATGCATTGAAATAAAGATGATCTATAACTTTGGTCTTTGATCTATTTATTTATGATGTTGTGTTAGCTCTCTCTCTTTAGATTGTATGTGAAGTCATCCACATATCATTTGTCTTTGGGACTAAAGAGAGGGAGATACCCTTTGGACGTGTATGGGAGTATGTCCAGTGCAAAGTGGTGACAGTAAACATTGGCTTATAACCTACATGGTCAACGAGGGAAATACGAGAGACTTACTAAGATTATTATGATATCCATGGGGAAACCCTTAATTGTGGTGGTCTCTATGAGTGACTTCTCTCAGGCATCGCAGTGATTATTTAGAGATGACCTCATTGCCTGACTCAAGAAAGCGACTGCCCACGAGTCTTGTGGTGAACATCTTATTATTAAGCTCTCTCCACACATATCATGATTAAAGACATTGATTTTCCTAATCATACATAATTATCCATGCTAGTGGTGAATCCTGCACTACTTGAGAACCCCTTAATCACATTACACAACACCTCATAAAACCCTCCCTAGCATTAGTTTACTTTTGTTATTTTCTTTGTTACTAGTTACTTTAAAACTCACTTGTTCATTGTCATTCTAGTAACCTATAGTGTAGACTATTTCCAAACACTGTTTTGGGTGCGAACGTGGCTTCATGACAACGTGGATGCGGGGTCGTGTTGTTGCCATTTGCAAATCTTTCATGGGACGAACTTTCTAATAAATAGTTGCTTCTACAAGTACTGCAATTACCCTAGTATTGATCACAGGAACCTAGACATCACTGATTGAACGCCACCTGTATACACTCTGGCGATTTATGGTCTCCAGTGCTCCAATTTCCTATCGTGCTATCAAGTGCGGCCTCATTATTCGTATCACGCAAGATACTATAATCGACAAGGTAGCTGAGTATCCCATTGAATTCCTGAAGCTCATATGTGATTCTGTGGCATTCACCAACCTTGGTGCTTTCGTCGGGATGTGTTGTGCTTTGTCGTTACGTACCTGTTTCTCTTTCTTTCGTTCACCATTTTAGAAATTCCTTTTGTGTGACGATGTCTACTTATTATTGTAGATGTCGTTGGTATTGTTTTTAGCGTTTCCAGTCTCCGAGCGGTTTTTAATTGCGTTGCGTGAATGAGGAAGCTTTCCATCATAAAAACGCAATGTCTTCCTTACATACGTCTGCTACATGGAAAAATTGTTTTTTAACTTTTGGGCTTTTTCTATTTTCTTAAGGCCAACACTTATATGTTGTGTAGCGGCAATGAATTTACTATAGCTCTTTGGGGTGACTGAGAAACTGAGTTCCCTAAGGACGGGGTGTCAGTTTCCTGTCGTGCTAGGACAGTAAGCATCATTTTTGTTGGCATGGTCATCACTTCTCAAGGCGGAGGCGTTCTTAGTGGGACAAATGTTTGCAAGTGGTACATCCATTGGGATGACAATCATGCTGTCTCCATGGTGGGAAGGTACGCGGACTTTGCCTCAAGTCTCAGTATTATGACCGTGGTTGTTGTCAATTCTGACTCATTTTTTCGTGAAGCAGCTATGTTGACCGTTACCTGTAGCACCCTGGGTAAACCACTACTAGAAAACCGCATGTGTTTTTATTTTGCGCATCATCATGATCGCATGCTCATGTCATCATGCCATATTGCATTTGAGCATCGTCATGTCATCATGCATATGTTTGCCAAAAACTATTTTCTAAAATCCTATCTTTGTTTTCTAAATAATCCCCTCTCTATTTCAAATCAAATCCTTAGGTCCACCCGAATCTTCTATTTTTCTAAAACCTATTTGCAAAATAGTTTATTCTAAAAGAAATATAAATAAACCTTTTGTCTAGGGGAGGCAGCCCAGCCCGTAGGCCAGGCCACCTACTACCCTAGAAGGCCCAACCCACCTGACCTAGACTCGACCAAAGCAAACCCTAAACCTGAAACCAACACACACCCCATCCACCCCACTCCCTGCCGCCAAGCGCGCAACGGACGTATGTTAGCATACACGCAACGCTGCTAGGCCACCTACCTCTCCGCCCAGCCCCACCATCCTTGTCAACACCCAGATTTTTAAGTCCAGATGTCTGTTATGCCATACATCGCAATCCCAGGATTACCATTTTTGCAAGACATTACAGAATTGGTAACATAGTACATCATCCATTACAAACCATAATAGTCTTACACATAGTTGATCTCATGATCAAGTCTTAATACACAACAAGCAGCGGAAATAAATGTAGTAGACTCCAGCTTCACTGCCACATGCAATGCTGACGATGGGAGATGATCCTAGTTATCTTAGACCTCCTGTTGTTTGTCCTCCGGATAGTCCTTTTCATAGTCTAGCCATAGGAATAGCCAGGGACAAAGCCATGAGTACTCTTAAAGTACTCGCAAACTATCACTAATGTAAGTAAGGCAGTTCTAGTAGGAATCCTAAGCTCTAGGCTTGTTTGCAATAAGCTAGTTTTATTTCAGAAGTACTTAATAGTAAAGACCTATTTTAGTTTGCTATCTTACTCCAGTGGGAACCTACTTTTCATCTCCACAACCCTGTTGTGGTCAAGTCAAATTCATAGTTCAAGTCACAAGTCATTTTGAAAACATCTGGCAACGGAACAGTATGGCCACTCCAACTATCCATCACCGCGGACGCGGTTATTCGAATAGTTTGACACTCTGCAGAGGTGGTACACTTTCACCATAAAATTCAATATATCCGTCAGGGATAACCCTGAATCATCATACTTGGTATGCGGATAATCAATACTAACCTTTCAATTACACACCCTAGTATAGGCACCTCCCCTACGAGCTTGCCCTCCCAGCCATGGCCATCTGCCATCCCGGGAACTGCATAGGTGGACATTCATTTTCACGAGGCAGCCTCAGCTTAACCTCTTTCTGCGAGGGAACCCATACTAAGGCATATAAACTTCCAATTAAGCCCTACCCAAATAAGGTATTGTGGTTGTATGGTAAAAGCTAGAATTGTATTGCATCCGAACCCAACCATCAGTTTTTATCAAAATCAAGTCACATGCCTCATTTAGTATCATCTCCAAATCATTGTGTTTCATAACATGTGTCAAAACATTTCAATAGAATGACTCATCATTCCAAGGTTTTCATAATCATTTTCTCCAAGTGTTCCCATCTAAAGTGATCAATTTTAGTTTAGCACTAGCAACTATCAATGAGGGTATCACTATTGGTAGGGTGCTAATCATGTGTAACTACACAAGCTTAGTTCTATGCTCTTGAGGGCATATATTTTATTTTCCACTAATCACCAATAAGTACTATTTAATAAACTTTAGTAAAGGGAAAATTAAAGCTGGTAGGTAAAACTTGGAATTGGGAAAGTTGCATCTCAATATTAGGCATTAGGTATCTTGCACAAGTCAACTTGCATAGTGGAGCTTGCATAGTTAAGCTTGCATATTTGAGCTTGCATAGTTAAGCTTGCATAGTTAAGCTTTCCTTGGTTGGTATAGTTGTCGAAGTTTTCTTCTTCTTCTTCGTAGAACTCTGCCTCCTCGTAGCCCGGGTCGGTATTAATGTGCATAAATAAATACGAGGTACACAATCACCAAACAATACTTAACTACTTCTATTTAGCACACAAAGGCTCACACTAGATGTTCTAGCATCATCACAATCATCACATGAAATATGGACATATTCTTATTTATCTTATCTTAGAAATGCAATTTCTACTCATTGAAAAATACTTAAGATTTAATATTCTCCAATTAAAATAAGGGATCTTGTTGACACATGTCATCACCACATATTCCAATACTTACGAGTGTGATTTAAAGTGGTTGGCATATATTACAAAGTTGAATATTACTATTTAATATAATTAATATGACTAGAAATGACTATATAACATTCTTTTAATACTAGCCCATGACAACTGCATGTAAAACTAAATATTTTACATATTCAGATAGAGCATGGTAAATATGATTTTTGAGAGTTAGAATCAACTCAAAAGCATTTATGGTTAATTTTAGAAAAATGTTTGAAGTTGCAAAAGTCTCTGCTTGTTATTTTTACTATGGGTAATCTATAAATTCAATTTGTTTGAATCCAACGGGGGTGGTTAGATATTTTCATTACCTTTCTAACAAACTTGGATTCATGCAATTTCGCTTAGTAAATCTTCCTGAATTTAATTTTGAAGTCACTAACAGAATAGGGTTTTGAATAAAAAGAAAAAACCACATTTGAATTTGGGGGTACGCGCGGGAACGAACATGGGCCGGCCCAACTGCACGACACGCACATAGCGGGCTGCACTAGTGTTGGCCCCACCTGTCAGCGGCTAGTCTAACGCGAAGCGGTATGCGTGAATCTAGGCCGCATGATTAGAGCGTGATCGACGTATCAGTGTCATCGTCTCCGACGCACGGCGCGCGGGGGAATCCAACCCTAGTTCTACGGCGGGTCATCGGGGGCTTACCAGGGCTCCATCTCGGTGCAGTGATGGGGGCGAACGAATTGGTCGACAACGACGGCTCGATTGGTGGTCATGGCAGCTCCTAGGGCGGCTCCTAGCAGAGCAGTGGCAGGCTCCGGCAAAATTCCGGTGATGCGCTGCTCGCCTTGCTCCGGGGAAGGGTCAGAGGGGTTCTGGGGAGAGGTGAGTCGAGTAGTGTGCATTTGGATGCAGGGGAGGGCTCTATTTATACCCCCAGCGAGGGAGCATTGGGGCATGGCTCGGGCTCATCGGCGATGTCACTACAGGTCGCTATCGGCATGGCTGAGGGTATAGGTCGACGCGGTGTGCCCTGGTAGTCGTCATGCGCATAGTGGCACGGCGAGGCACGGTCTTAATCGGACGGGAGACGTCCATGCTCTGCTCAGGTACCACGGTGTTCGTCATGGCGTACGATGGTCACGGGGCGTGCAGCGTCAAATGGGCGTGTCTGGGAGGTCGCTGGTGACACGGCGGATGCATTTATGCAAGGGGGAGTGAGGCGCGGCGTGGCTGCACGGGACGGCTCAGTGCTCTGGCGTGCACGTCGGCATGGCAGAGAGATACATGGACGTAGATGTGCTAGCATCTCCACTGGTTGTCGTTGGCCTAGGCGTGGACTAGGGGTGCAGTGAGGTCACGCCTACTTCCTAGTGGTCGTGGACGAGGGCGGCAAGGCTTGTGACGTCATGTCCATGTCCGACCGGCACGGCACGCTCGGTTACGGGCTGGCACTAGTCCAATTGGTGAGTGAGATAGGCTCAATCGCATGAGCCGGTACTGGGTATGATCATGGGTTGGTAGTGGAGCTATGTCAAGTACAAAGATGATCACTAGATTGATCACAACAGTGTATAGTTGGTAGTGTTGTACTGTGCTCACTGAGTGCTCGATCAAATGGACGCATGAAATAAACATTTGAATTTTCAAATTACTTTTGGTAGGGGTGTTGGTCATATGCTTGAGTGTCTCTGGTTGCAAGGATTGGTCAAGTGGAGAAGGTTTGAGTGGTTTTTGAAAAATGGCTATCTTAATGTCTATGATGGATTAAATTTTGAAATGTCCCTCAAATGGATTTGAATTTGTTCTGTAAGTTTGGAAAGTTCACTTGTGTTCATTTTCACTTAGTCTAGAAAGGTGAGAAAAGAAATAGCATTTTTTCTGTTTGATATCATTTACTAGAGATGCCCAAAGTGGGCTAGGTGTTAACTTTGGCAAAAATGACCATTGGATCATATGCCTTATAATTTGATTTTCTTTTGATTTGCTTTAGTTTGGATTTGACCTAGATGATATTACTTTGATCCTTAAACTATTCTCAACATATATAACAATCAAACATGACATAACAAGCATTCATACATCATTAACAAACACACATGCATTCATATATGTTTAATAGTAATAGCTTTTGTCAGCCCTATTTTTTGGTGATTAGAAATTGATATTCTCCTTTAATATTTTTGAGATGTTACAATCCTAGCCCCACTCCCACCGACGCTCTTCGCTCCCCTCACGTCTTCCTCTTCGACCGCACTAGCCGTCCCCGACCCCGCGTCGCTGTACTCCCCTTAATGCCCAAGCCCCTGTCGCCGCACCTACCCCTTCCTCGCACGCGTCCCGCCTCGCGCCGGCCTTCCTTGCCGTGCCGCTTCTTTGCGACGTCGAGCCGCCCCACCACCGCGGTTGTCCGTCGCCACCCCTTTGTAGCTTCCAGCGCTCCACCATCGTCGTCTGCACGGGACCCCACCCCTTGTTGTCCTTCATCACCGCCGCTAGGAGCTCACCGCCTCCTCCTCCCTGGCTGCGCCACGCCGACCCTCTCCGGCCGCCTCCAAACCTCATGTCCCCGAGCAACTTCCCCGAGCTTGCCCTCTCCCTTGACTCCATTCTTCACCTGCCGTCAGGACCTACAACGCCGGCCACCAACCTTGCCTCTATCCAGCGCCGCCATCCCCAACCGCAGCATCTCGATCCGCCCTCGCTCGTCCTCCACCAGCGCAGGTCACGTCCTTGTCGACCATCGTCTCCACCACGCCATGGAGCCATCGCGAGACCGTGTGTCCTCTGCCCCGGTCGGTTCTTCGGCCTATATTCTGTACGTGATATGTTTTAACCCTGCAGCAACCTGGCTCAGATTCTTCTGCGTGTCCGTGCAGGTGTGTTCTAGTGTGTTTGTGTGAGCAGTGGCGTCATCTGAGATGTTGCCCTCCTGTAGTTCCGTTCTAAGTGGTTACCTTCGTTTTCTGCACCTCCTTGGTTTGCTGCTCGTGCTCCGGTGAACATCCGTCCAACGCAAGAACATGCCAAGAACCTCGCCAAGATTTCCCGAAGAGGTGTATTCCAAGTTTTGCCCGAAGACCCATGTGTTGATTCAAGATCGCCATCAATAACGGAACCGTGAGAACCCAAGAACTCCGTCACGGAACACCGAGTCCTCCTTCCTAGATCCGATGGCCGAGACCTTGAAGACCCTGATCTCAGAGTCCGAAGAACAAACCTAGAAGACCGAACCCGAGCCCCGTCGAACCCCAAGGCTATCGGTGACAAACCCTAATGTGATTCCTTTTTCGAGACCCCTATTTTATAAATTGCCATCTATTGCACTAAATCATTCATGTCGCATACATACTTTGGGGGTTGTGGGGTACTTTGTCGATTCACCTCATAATTAAATATGGAGACTATATGCAGGCTATTCTAGTCTGATATTGGCTCCATTTAAATTTGTGTAGCGAACCGATGCCATGTTCCGCCTTGTTCAGACAACATTTAAATTGTGGGGCACCTAAACAACTTGAACCATATAATTAATTGTTAGGACCCCGGTTCCGCTTAATATTTCCTAATTGCATTGTATCCTTGCCATGTCATGCATCATGCTCGATCTTTTGTCGTAGTATTAAATAGTGCATCCGATGTTTCTTTTAGTGCTTTAGTTCTTCGCAGATTAGGCCGTTGAGTTGATGCGAGTATCGACAAGTTCTTTGGTGTACCTTTGGCAATGTTTTCCAGGCAAGCATTCTCCCCCTTTCTACCTGTTTTTGCATTTATAGTCTTGACTTCCTCCTGCTGATCTATTGCTATCCGTGATGTGTTGCTTTATTTTCTGTCCACCCTTTATATTCCCTGCAGCCTCTATATTGCCTTGGACACATCCTATTGCCAGTTGTTTGATAGACAGTCGTCCTTGCGAGTGGTAGATGCTTATTCAGGTGCCGTGTCGCGTCGTTGCTGTCCCACAGTTGTTGGGAGGTTGGCACATGTTTAATTGTGGACTTGATCATGGTTTTCATTATGCTTATCAATTAAAAATGCTAGAAGTAGATCTAATGCAGAGGCACCGGTGGGTAATATATGTTATTTGTTTTTTACCCGCCCACTGGTGTCCACCTAGGATCCAAGTTCTTGACACCTGTTCCGAGACTGAGTGCGCTAACCACATGTGGGGTAAATGGTAACCCCTATCGGCTTATTACCTGATTTCAAAGTACTGTACTAGGGGACACAAACTAGTTTGGGGTTTTAATGCCATGTTATCCCATGTATGCCATGTTATGCCATGTTTATTATATGTTGGTCGATGAGCATATACTACTATACTATTTAGGATCTGGGTCGTTATGTTGAGGATTATACATATGGCCTCTGATCTCTCGGCCTATCTTGCAATCTCTAGGTCCGTCTTCGGAGTCGGCCGACTTTGTTATGGGTAGCTTAGTGGGGTGGCCCCCATGTACTTGCTTTGGGTCTGGGAAAGTGTCGTGTCCGAGGCCCCACCGACATACCGATAGGTGTATGTTAATTGATCTGGCAAAAAGGGTTGAAGTGCATGTGGAAACTTTGGTGCACCCCTGTAGGGTTAAATATTTTCGAGAAGCCGTGTCCGCGGTTATGGATGACTTGGAGCACAGTTTATCGATCATAGACAACTATAACTAAAGTTTACTACTATATTTGCACTTGTATCTTATATGACTAGTAAGTTGGACAACGACCATGAAAAGAAAGAATAAAACTGCCAACCATGTGAGTTTCCTCGGCATGACTTCCTCATTTCGTCTCAGGGGGAAATACCAGGATGGGTATGATTGGTGTTAGTATTAGGTTGGTTATGAATAGGTTTTTCTTATCCCTCTTTGATAGCTGACAGTGGCATCGAGTCTCTATAGGTTATTTAGTGCATGTTGTGCTGCCGCTTCTATCCACCATACCTATGTAGACGAGAGCCGCTGAATTCTAGACTCACCGTGTATTGGCCTTAGTACTGACCACTCTCTTTTTCATTTGCCCTTTGTCGGCACCCCTTTTGTTTAGAAGGCTTGAGATCGTCTATCGTGGTGTGGAACACGGCAGTGCCATCGGGGATGGCATGAGAGGGGACAATCATGATGTTATCAGTGGCCACTCGCAACGGGTTGGGCACATATATTGCAGACACAGCGATGTACCCAGGTTCGGAGCCCTCTTGTCGAGGTAACACTCCTACTACTGCAAGGGTCTACTATATGGGGAGCAGATGCTCGATACAAGTGCTCCTTGAGCTGTTTCCCTAGCTGCTATCGAGAGCTAGAGGAAGACGAACTACTTGACTTGGCGATTCTGGCTAACTTCTAACATGTAATTCCTTACCTACAACCCTAGCACTACACCTCCTTATATACTGGTGGAAGGGTAGGTTACAATGTGGGCTCTAGGATTTATTGTTTGGGCTTTGGGTTTACAAAGAGGGCCGGCTACCGGGTCTGATACATTGCAAATGTATCTATAATTTTTGATATTCCATGCTTAGTTTTATCCACTTTCTTGTGTTTTGTCCACACTTTGGAGTACTTTTCATGTCATTTCTTGGACTAACCTATTAACAAGAGCCACAGTGCCAGCTGCCTGTTTTCTGCTGTTTTTGGTTCCACGAAAGTCAGAAAATGAATATTCTCGGAATTGGACGGGACAAAAGCCAAAGTGCCTATTTTTCCGGAAGTCATCAGATGCTAGAATACGAGACGGAGAGGGGCCAGAGGCCGGCCACACCACCTGGACGCGCGGCCAGGCTTGGCCCGTGCCAGGGGGTGGTGTGGTGGCCCTAGGCACCCCCTCGGCCTCTCCTTCCGCCTATAAGATGCCCACGGGACGAAAACCCTAAGTACCCGATCAAAAATCCATGAAAGAGTCTGTAGCCACCATCATCTCCATCCCTAGATCGAGAGGGATCTGAAGCTCTTCCCGGCACCCTGCCGGAGAGGGGAATTCACCCTGGAGGCCTTCTTCATCACCATCCAAGCCTCCGGTGTGATGCGTGAGTAGTTCATCCTTGGACTACGGATCCATCTAGTAGCTAGATGGCTGGTTCTCCTCCTTTGTGCTTTCATGTCTAGATCTTGTGAGCTCCGTTCATGATCAAGATCATCTATTTGTAATTCTGCATGTTATGTTTGCGGGGATCCGATGGATATTGAGATGCTATTTCATATTGATTATAGATTCTATCATGTCTTTGTTATTTGTGATCTTGCATGCTTTCCGTTGTTAGTAGCTATCTTGGCCAAGTAGATGCTAGCAACTCCAAGAGTTAGTATTTATGCTCGATAGTGGGTTCATGCCTCTGGTAATCTGGGGAAGTGACAGAAATCTCTAAGGTACTAGATGTGCTGTTTCTACTAGGGAGAAAACAACAATCCTTTGTTTATAGAACAATCGTATTGTTTACTTTACACGCAGTTCGTAAAGCAATAATCTGTTACTTGCAACTTAATACTGGAGGGGGTTCGGATGATAACCTGAAGGTGGGTTATTAGTCATAGATACAGTTGGATGGCGATCTATGTATAATGTTGTAATGCCCAATCAAGTCTCAGAGGAGTCAAGATGATTAGTATATGCATGTATTGCTTTCTCGATGTTTGTCAATTGCCCCGCTGTAATTTGTTGACCCAGCATGTTATCTATCTTAAGGAGAGCCACCTCTAGTGAACTATGGATCCCGGTCCTTGTCTTTTACATACAATCTATAAACTTTTAGTGCTTTGTGTTTACTTTCTGCAAACTATTACTTCTTTCCATTCGATACGTTTAATCCTTTGTTTTCAGCAAAACACGGTGAGATTGACAACCTCATCGCAAGTTGGGGACAAAGTTCTGTGGTTGTGTTGTGCAGGTCTCCATGTTGCTACTAGCACCGGTAGTGTGCCCTACCAAGGCTCAGCTAGCAACACCTTTGGGGTGTTTCCTTGCTCCTACTGGTTTGATTAAACCTTGGTTTCATAACTGAGGGAAACTTGCTGCTGTGCTCATCATACCTTCCTCTTGGGGTTCCCAACAAGCTCTACATAAATACCGCACCAGCACTTTTCTGGCGCCATACACTGAGCCATCAAGCATTTTTCTGGCGCCATTGTCGGGGAGTCAAGGACATCTTCACAAGGGGAGTACCTCATAACCAATCTCTTTACTTTGTTATTTTTGTTTTGCTTAGTTTTTTTTTGCTTTGTTTGCTTGTTTTGTTATCAAAAACACAAAAAAATTAGTTTTACAAGTTTGCTTTCTTATTCAAAAACACAAAATTGACTACTCTTGAAAACACTAAGTTATGTGACTTAACTAGAACCAACAACAATGATTTTATGAGCACACCTATTGCTCCACCTCTGCCTGAAGATACTTTCTTTGAGATAAAACTTACTCTACTCAATCTTGTTATGAGAGAACAATTTTTTGGTATTGGTAATGAAGATGTTGCTTCCCATCTAAATAACTTTGTTGAACTTTGTGAGATGCAAAAGCATATGGATTAGATGGTGATATTATTAAGCTGAAATTGTTTCCTTTCTCTTTGAGAGGAAAAGCTAAAGAATGGTTGAATTCCTTAACTAGGAATAGTATTGATTCTTAGACTAAGTGCAAAGATGCTTTCATTGGAAAATACTATCCTCCTGCTAAGATTATATCTATGAGAAGTGAAATAATGAAGTTTAAACAATCTGATCATGAGAATGTTTCTCAAGCTTGGGAAAGAATGAAATCTTTGGTTAAGAATTGTCCAACTCATGGACTGACTGCTTGGATGATCATCCAAACTTGTTATGCAGGATTGAACTATCCTTCAAGGAACTTATTGGACTCTCCTGCCGGAGGTACCTTTATGACCATCACTTTGGGTGCTGCAACAAAACTTCTGGACAATATGATGGTTAATTATTCTGAATGGCATACTGAGAGAGCTCCACAAGGTAGGAAGGTAAATTTTGTTGAGGAAACCTCCTCCTTGAGTGATAAGATTGATATTATTATGTCTATGCTTGTTAATGGGAAAGCCCATATTGATCCAAATAATGTCCCTTTAGCTTCTTTGGTTGCTCAAGAAGAGCAAGTTGATGTGAACTTCATAAGAAATAACAATTTTGGCAATAATGCTTATAGGAACAATTTTGGTAACAACAATTATAAGCCATATCCTCCCAACAATGGTAATGCTTATGGAAATTATTACAACAATAATAGGAGTGCTCCCTCTGAACTTTAAGTTATGCTTAAAGAGTTTATTAGTAAACAAACTGCTTTCAATAAAACTATCGAGGAAAAACTCTCTAATGCTGAAAGAAATATAGCATCTTTGGCTGAAGCTCAATCTTCTTTGAATAAAATGGCTGCTAAACCTGAAACTAATGATAATCCCTTTGCAGCTACTAATGCTATACAAGTAAGAATTGATGAAAATGTTAGACTATTAGCTGAATTACATGCTAAGTGGGAAAGAGAAGATGAAATTGCTAGAAACATTAGTGTTTCTACTGTTACCACCACTAGTGTTGAGGCTAGTAATAGTTCTACTACTTTAGATGATAAAGTTGATTTTGATCTTGATGGTTGCAACATCTCTGAAGTTATTAAGTTCCTACAAAAGCTTGCTAAAAGTCCTAATGCTAGTGCTATAAACATGGCCTTTACAAAACACATTACTGATGCTCTCATAAAGATTAAAGAAGAAAATATGAAACATAAAGCTTCTATTCCTATAAAACAGGAAGATGGTTGGGAACCCATTTAATATGAAAGTGAATGACTTTGATTTCAAAGCTTTATGTGATCTTGATAGTAGTGTTTCTATTATGCCTAGAAGGATTTATGATATGCTTGATTTGCCTCCTCTTGAAGATTGTTATTTGAATGTCCCACTTGATGATAATGCTAAAAAGAAACTCATGGGGAGTCTTAATGATGTTCTTATTATGGTTAACGATTCCTATGTCCCCATTGATTTCTATGTTTTGGATGTTGAATACAATGCTTCTTGTCCTATTACTTTCAGAAGACGTTTTCTTATAACTGTTGGTGCCATCATTGATATGAAAGAAGGCACCATTAAATATCAACTCCCACTCAAGAAAGGTATAGAACACTTCCCTAAAAAGAGAGAAACGATTTCTTTTGCTTCTCCTATGAAAACAAAATTTGGTCTTAATGCTTCTTCATTTGAGAACACTTGATTCTTTTTCTTGCTTCTTATGCCTAACTTAAAGGCGTTAAAGAAAAGTACTTATTGGGAGATAACCAAAATGTTTTAGATGAGTCTTGGAAGTTATTACTTTATTAATAACCGTTCCTTATCCTTTTTATTTGCTTTTTGTGCCAAGAGTAACCTTTAATGAGATAGAAGTAATGATTGGGAAAGTTGTTGTCCCGAAACAGATTTCTGTGCTTCACCGTAAATATTCGTGTAAAATATCTGAACGTCTTTTTGAGGCGTAAATTTTTGTGCTTTTGCACCAGGTTGTTATCTAACTTTCGTTAGTTCAACACTTTTTGATTTGAGCAACAGAGGGTCTTCGAAAAAATTCGTCTTTACCTGCTGGTCTGTTTTGACAGATTTCTGCCATTTTCTGCATTTGCTTCTTGTTGGTTCCTTTTTGAGTTCTTTTGGGGAATTGAGCTTTTTGAGGGAATTTCTTCAGTACCTAGTGTTCTAATGGAAGTTTATTTGGTGTTAAAACTGAACCTTAAGATCTTTTATCTTGAGTACAATAATGTTGCTAATAAAGATTGTGTGAAGTTTTGTATGAAGGAAAAATTTTAGGTGTATGGAAGGAATGAGTAATGAGATGAAGGATGGACTAAATCTCTAGCTTGTGGATGCCACGCGTGTCACCCCAAGAAATATCCAATAAGTACAAGCGTCAAAGCTTGGGGATGCCCAAGGCATCCCCTTCTTCATCAATAAAAATCTCAGGTTTCTTCTAAACGCTTCATTTTTATTGTTTCATTAACAGTTGTGTTGTTCTTGGAGCGTCTTCTTCTTTGTTTATATTTTGGTTTTTCGTTTGCTTTTGGTTTTCTTAGTTTGCTGAATAAATTGTTTGGACCCCCTCTTTCATACATTGGTTTGCAAATAGTTTGGTTTGGTTTGGAAAAGAGTAGGAAAGTTCATGCTTATGTGGTAAAAAGAGCTTGTTTTTGACTGTGGCCTATGCTTTTTCATGCCATGCTTGATATTGTTTTGGATTTATGCTTAGTATTCTTTGCTGTAGCATGACTTGTTATAAACAATTGAGATTGCTTAATGTGCCTTGGATGAATCATGCGTTGTTTTAGCATATTAAAGCATAGTATAGTGGTATTCTCCTTTGATGCTTTATTTGGGTTGACTTGGCGCATGCTCACACCATGTTATGACTATCTCAAGTCACCATAGCCTTTATGATCCTTTAGTTTTCAACTTGTAGTATCACTTTATGCTTTCATCAATGATGTTGTGTCGCTCTACATGATTATGGCCATTATTGCTCTCTTAGTTTGTCGCTCCCAGTGTTTTGCTAGCATCCACAACCAAGTATGAGTTCCACTCATGCATCCAACTCCCTAAACCAAGTTATTCCAAAGAGTCCACCATACCTACCTACTAGCTTATGCTATTCCAAGTATATTCATGCTTTTGTTTACCTTCCAAATTAAACTTGTTATGAGAAAACTAGTGATTAAAGCTCTCACGAACTTGATGGCACACTTTACTTTTCTTGCCCTTAATAAACTTGAACCATTGTGTCGTCTATGTTGTATATGCTTGCACTTATTTGTTGGGGATTAGCAGCACCATGCTTTCATGGGGAACGCTTTCAACATTACGCTTGGTGCTTGTACCTAGTTGATATCATGCTCTTTTGTATATGGATGTCGTCGATGTGAAATGAAAGGGGAGCTTGTAAGTCCATGGAGTTATGTATATGTGTTAGAGAAACGCCTGGGGCGCTGGTCTAATCCATGCTGACATGGTGGAAACCTGCAGCGTAACCATAATGACCTGTCTATGAAGCATTCTTCTTATAAAAAGGAGTCCTATATTGAAAAAAAGAGAAAAGAAAAAAAGAGATTATGAAAAGAGGAAAGAGAGAAAAAAGCACCATATTCCCATGGTAAATAAGAAGATTGTTGAGATGCTTGTTGTCTGCTTGCCTTGTCATTTTGATATGGGGATTCTTCCGTATCATCGGGCAAGGGGTACCCCGTTGGCGGTTCTCTATGATACACATGTACTTACGATGACAAGAACTTACCGGTGACTAAACTTGAGTAGCATGAGGAGCAGCCCTCGTATTCAAGGGACATGAGATTTCTAATTTATACTTCGTCAAGCATGTACACCATAGTTTGTTCACTTTAACCTTAATCACTTCAAGATGCTTATGATAGGGGCAATGAGAGCTGAAAGCTATAAGTACCATAATTTTTGGAAGCTCTTTATGAGACTTGAATCCCTACTTCCTTCTATGAAGGTCTTTCTTACACCATTATATTGAGTCTCCACCTTCTATCTTCATGCGCCTACTTTGAGAGCATAGTGGCCATTCTTAGTTCTATGTGCATTGTCCCAAGACTAGTTGATTGATGCATAACTTGATATTGCTTGTTTTAAACTATTTGTATCTAGTCACTCTTATGAACTTTGAAGGTGTCCTATGCAATTATATTTGCTACTCTATGAGGGACAAGCTGAATACTATTATGCTATGTTTTCTTTATGTGAAACAAACAAACGTCTTGCAAATCATTGTTATTCATGATTCTTTTGTTTGTGCCTTTTCATGTTGCATCATAGTTTCTTTGTCTTATTGCTAGAACCTTGTCTTTCATGTTATGATTGAAGTACTATGATCCTAGCTTTGAATGTTTTACAAATACTTTGATCAAGTCTTTAATGGTGCATGTCACCTAAAAAATTATTCTTTCTTTTTATCATTTACCTACTCGAGGACGAGCAGGAGTTAAGCTTGGGGATGTTGATACATTGCAAATGTATCTATAATTTTTGATGTTCCATGCTTAGTTTTATCCACTTTCTTGTGTTTTGTCCACACTTTGGAGTACTTTTCATGTGATTTCTTGGACTAACCTATTAACAAGAGCCACAGTGCCAGCTGCCTGTTTTCTGCTGTTTTTGGTTCCAGGAAAGTCAGAAAATGAATATTCTCGGAATTGGATGGGACAAAAGCCAAAGTGCCTATTTTTCCGGAAGTCATCATATGCCAGAATATGAGACGGAGAGGGGCCAGAGGCCGACAACACCACCTGGCCGCGCGACCAGGCTTGGCCCGTGCCAGGGGTGGTGTGGTGGCCCCAGGCAATCCCTCGGCCTCTCCTTCCGCCTATAAGATGCCCACGGGACGAAAACCCTAAGTATCCGATCAAAAATCCACGAAAGAGTCTGTAGCCTCCGTCATCTCCATCCCTAGATTGGGAGGGAACTGAAGCTCTTCCCAAGACTCACGGAGAGGGAATTCACCCTGGAGGCCTTCTTCATCACCATGCAAGCCTCCAGTGTGATGCGTGAGTAGTTCATCCTTGGACTACGGATCCACGTAGTAGCTAGATGGCTGGTTCTCCTCCTTTGTTCTTTCATGTCTAGATCTTGTGAGCTCCATTCATGATCAAGATCATCTATTTGTAATTCTGCATGTTGTGTTTGCGGGGATCCGATGGATATTGAGATGCTATTTCAGATTGATTATTGATTCTATCATGTCTTTGTTATTTGTGATCTTGCATGCTTTCTGTTGTTAGTAGCTATCTTGGCCAAGTAGATGCTAGCAACTCCAAGAGTTAGTATTTATGCTCGATAGTGGGTTCATGCCTCTGGTAATCTGGGGAAGTGACAGAAATCTCTAAGGTACTAGATGTGCTGTTGCTACTAGGGAGAAAACAACAATCCTTTGTTCATATAACAATCGTATTGTTTACTTTACACGCTCAGAAGCAATAATCTGTTGCTTGCAACTTAATACTGGAGGGGGTTCGGATGATAACCTGAAGGTGGATTATTAGTCATAGATGCAGTTGGATGGCGATCTATGTATAATGTTGTAATGCCCAATCAAGTCTCAAAGGAGTCAAGATGATTAGTATATGCATGTATTGCTTTCTCGATGTTTGTCAATTGCCCCACTGTAATTTGTTCACCCAGCATGTTATCTATCTTAAGGAGAGCCACCTCTAGTGAACTATGGATCCCGGTCCTTGTCTTTTACATACAATCTATAAACTTTTACTGCTTTGTGTTTACTTTCTACATACTATTATTTCTTTCCATTCGATACGTTTAATCCTTTGTTTTCAGCAAAACACGGTGAGATTGACAACCTCATCGCAAGTTGGGGACAAAGTTCTGTGGTTGTGTTGTGCAGGTCTCCACGTTTCTACTAGCACCGATAGTGCGCCCTGCCAAGGCTCAGCTAGCAACACCTTTGGGGTGTTTCCTTGCTCCTACTGGTTCGATTAAACCTTGGTTTCATAACTGAGGGAAACTTTCTACTGTGCTCATCATACCTTCCTCTTGGGGTTCCCATCGAGCTCTACATAAACACCGCACCAGCACTTTTCTGGCGCCATACACTGAGCCATCAGGGTCCAGCCGGTGGTCCAGGACCCGGTCAAGCTCCAGTACAGGTGGGGACAGCGTCTTAGCACCTCCGCTTTGCGTGTCACCCTGTGCTTTATCCATCAGCTTGGTGCTTTATCCATTAGTCAGAGATTTATCCCTTAGCTGGAGCTTTACTTGTCATCTCCTAGCCTTGGCGATTTGGCACCCTTGTCTAGTAGTGCCGGTAGGGCGGCGTGCCAGCTTGTCTGGTCAAGGATGCGCTCAGCAAGGAGCGTCACCCCCTCAAGTACCTTTGGCTAACGGATCCGAGGAGGACGGGTGGAGGTGGCCACCCAGTGATACATTGCAAATGTATCTATAATTTTTGATGTTCCATGCTTGGTTTTATCTACTTTCTTTTGTTTTTGCACACTTTGGAGTACTTTTCATATGATTTCTTGGACTAACCTATTAACAAGAGCCATAGTGCCAGCTGCTTGTTTTCTGTTGTTTTTGGTTCCAGAAAGTCAGGAAATGAATATTCTCGGAATTGGACTGGACAAAAGCCAATATGCCTATTTTTCCCGGAGACACTTGGAGCCAGAATACGAGACGGAGAACGGCCAGGGGCTAACACCACCTGGTGGCGTGGGCCAGGCCAGACCGCGCCAGGGGGTGGTGTGGGCCCCTCCGACACCCCCTCGGTCTCCCCTCTCACCTATAAGAGCCTCCCGATGCATAAACCCTAAATCATCAAGCCTCCAGCCACGAAAAGTTCCGCAACGCCGCCGCCACCGAAGGGGAGATTCGGGGGACAGAAAGTCTCTATTTCGGCACCCTGCCGGGACGGGGAAGTGCCCCCGGAGCCATATCCATCGATCTCCACCACCATCTCCATCGCCATTGATGATTCCCATGATGAGGATGGAGTAGTTCTCTCTCGAGGCTAAGGGTTCTACCGGTAGCAATGTGTTCATCTCTCTCTCTCTATGCATGATCTTATTGAGATCATGAGCTTGTAATCTATACATCTACCTTGCTACTCAAGTGCTTTAATAGATCTCTGCTCTCCCCATGTGTGTGAAAGTGACAGCGTGCACACCATGGTGGCACTTAGGCTAGAGATTACAAATACTTGTTATGAGTTATATTTGGAGTTGGATGTATTTATGAAATTGTGGTGTTTGTTGGACTCATCTAGTACTCAAGGTGACAGTGTGGGGTTATCTAGATGGGAAAGGCTTACTTTGAGGTTCTGTTATAACCCTACCATGGATTAGATGTCCAACCGGAGAGTAGTTCAGCGTAATATCATAGAGAAGAATATATTTATATGAGAGTGTTCACTAGTGAAAGTATGATCCCTAGGCCTTGTTTCTAAGCATTGAAACACCGTTTGCTATTAGATGTGTTACATGTTTGCTTGCTTCCTTCTTTATTTCAGTTTGCCTTTAGTCTTTTCCCACGTCAACCACACGCCAACAAGCTATTTTCTGGCACCGTTACCTCTTATAATTATCCATACCACTTGTATTTCACTATCTCTTCGCCGAACTAGTGCACCTATACACCTGACAAGTGTATTGGGTGTGTTGGGGACACAAGAGACTTCTTGTATCTTGATTGCAGGGTTGCTTGAGAGGGAGTACCTTTGAACACTTCCTCCCTAAGTTCGATAAACCATGGGTGATCCACTTAAGGGAAAACTTGCTGCTCTTCTACAAACCTCTGCACTTGGAGGCCCAACAACTCTCTACAAGAATAGAATTGCATAGACATCAAGCTAATTTTAGGCGCTGTTGCCGGGGAGGTAAGGTAAAAGGTATTCACATTGGATGATTAAAGAAGAAGAAACTCCCACGGCAAACGCCTATTTTCTAGCGCCGTTGCCGGGGAGGTAAGGTAAAAGGTACTCACATCCTCCCGTGTGAGTGCTCGAAGTTATTTTGCTTTAGATTCTGCAATTTTGTCTTTTTGTTTCTTGTTTTCACTAGTTAGGCTTAATGGAAAACAAAAAAAAATTAGAGAGCTTTATAGTATTTATCTTGAGTTCGGACATGAAGTGTTTGAAGAGAAAATTAAAAAACCTATGGAACTTTATTTGCATGCTAATAGCAATGTTATTAGTATGAATTCTTTGGACACCATTATTGCTAATGCTATGGAAAAGTCTAATCTTGGGGAAGCTAGTTTTTATGAAAATGATCTTTTTAGTTCCCCAGCTTTGGAAGATAGCTATTCTATTGCTTATGATGATACCAAACCTCCAATATATGATGATTATAATGATGAATATGATATTTTAAGTCCACCTACTATTGAGGAGAAAATTAATTATGATTACAAAATGCCTCCTATATTTGATGATTATGGTGATGAGAATAATAATGATAGCTATTTTGTTGAATTTTCTCCCACTATAATTAATAAGAATGACTATGTTTATGTGGAGAGTAATAATTCTTTTATGCATGTGGCTCATGATAAGAATATTTTATGTGATAGTTATATTGTTAATTTTATTCATGATGCTACTGAAAGTTATTATCAGAGAGGGAAATATGGTCTTATGTATCTCAACAATATTATGTTTCCCCTCTTTATATTGAAAGTCTTGAAGTTGCACTTGTTTTGCTTTACTATGCTTGTTGCTTTGTGATTTTATGACTTGTTTCTTTACAAGATTCCTATGCATGGGAATTGGGTTAGACTTAAATGTGTTTTGAATTTGCTTCTTGATGCTCTCTTTTACTTCAATTCATATTTCTTATGTGAGCATCCTCCCAAACTATCAGGCCTAACTTAAAGGCGTTAAAGAAAAGTACTTATTCGGAGATAACCCAAAAGTTTTAGATGAGTCTTGGAAGTTATTATTTTAGTAATAACCACTCCTTATCCTTTTTATTTGCTTTTTGTGCCAAGAGTAACCTCTAATGAGAGAGAGGTAATGATTGGGAAAGTTGCTGTCCCGAAACAGATTTTTGTGCTTCACCGTAAAAATTCGTGTAAAATCTCTGAACGTCTTTTTGAGGCGTGAATTTTTGTGCTTCTGCCCCAGGTTGTTATCTAACTTTCGTTAGTTTAACAATTTTTGATTTGAGCAACAGAATGTCTTCTAAAAAATTCTTCTTTACCTGCTGGTCTGTTTTGACAGATTTCTGCCATTTTCTGCATTTGCTTCTTGTTGGTTCCTTTTTGAGTTTTTTTGGGGAATTGAGCTTTTTGAGGGAAGTGCTACAGTATCTAGTGTTTAGTTGGAAGTTTTATTGGTGTTAGAACTGAACCTAAAGACTTATTATCTTGAGTGCACTAATGTTGCTAATAAAGATTCTGTGAAGTTTTGTATGAAGGAAAAATTTCAGGTGTATGAAAGGAATGAGTAATGAGATGAAGAATGGACTAAAGCTCAAGCTTGGGGATGCCACGCGTGTCACCCCAAGAAATATCCAATAATTACAATCGTCAAAGCTTGGGGATGCCCAAGGCATCCCCTTCTTCATCAACAAAAACCCCAGGTTCCTTGCAAACGCTTCATTTTTATTGTTTCATGCATAGTTGTGTTGTTCTTGGAGCATCTTCTTTTTCTTTTTCATTTTGGTTTTTCGTTTGCTTGGTTTTCTTAGTTTGCTGAATAAATTGGTTGGACCCCCTCTTTCATACATTGGTTTTCAAATAGTTTGGTTTGGATTGGAAAAGAGTAGGAAAAGTTCATGCTTAAGTGGTAAAGATAGCTTGTTTTTGACTGTGGCCTATGCTTTTTCATGCCATGCTTGATATTGGTTTGCCTTTATGCTTAGTATTCTTTGTTGTAGCATGACTTGTTATAAACAATTGAGATTGCTTAATGTGCCTTGGACGAATCATGCGTTGTTTTTGCATATTAAAGCTTAGTATTGTGGTATTCTCCTTTGATGCTTTATTTGGGTTGACTTGGCGCATGATCACACCATGTTATGACTATCCCAAGTCACCATAGCCTTTATGATCCTTTAGTTTTCAACTTGTAGTATCACCTTATGCTTTGATTAATGATGTTTTGTCGCTCTGCATGATTATGGCCATTATTGCTCTCTGAGTTGGTCGCTCCCAGTCTTTTGCTAGCCTCCACAACCAAGTATGAGTTCCACTCATGCATCCAACTCCCTAAACCAAGTTACTCCAAAGAGTCCACCATACCTACCTATTAGCATATGCTATTCCAAGTATATTCATGTTTTTGTTTACCTTCCAAATTAAACTTGTTATGAGAAAACTAGTGATTAAAGCTCTCACGAACTTGATGGCACACTTTTCTTTTCTTGCCCTTAATAAACTTGAACCATTGTGTCGTCTATGTTGTATATGTTTGCACTTATATGTTGGGGATTAGCAGAACCATGCTGTCATGGGGAACGCTTTCAACATTGCACTTGTACTTTGTACCTAGTTGATATCATGCTCTTTTGTCTATGGATGTCGTCGGTGTGAAATGAAAGGGGAGCTTGTAAGTCCATGGAGTTATGTATATGTGTTAGAGAAACGCCTGGGCCGCTGGTCTAATCCATGCTGACATGGTGGAAACCTGCAGCGTAACCACAATGAGCTGTCTATGAAGCATTCTTCTTATAAAAAAAGGAGTCCTATGTTGAGAAAAAAGAGAAAAAAAAGATTATGAAAAGAGGAAAGAGAGAAAAAATCACCATATTCCCATGGTAAATAAGAAGAATGCTGAGATGCTTGTTGTCTGCTTGCCTTGTCATTTTGATATGGGGATTCTTCCGTATCATCGGGCAAGGGGTACCCCGTTGGCGGTTCTCTATGATACACATGTACTTACGATGACAAGAACCTACCGGTGACTAAACTTGAGTAGCATGAGGAGTGGCCCTCGTATACAAGGGACATGAGATTTCTGACTTATACTTCGTCAAGCATGTACACCGTAGTTTGTTCACTTTAACTTTAATCACTTCAAGATGCTTATGATAGGGGCAACGAGAGCTGAAAGCTATAAGTACCATAATTTTTGGAAGCTCTTTATGAGACTTGAATCCCTAATTCCTTTTATAAAAAGGCCTTTCTTCCACCATTATATTGAGTCTCCACCTTCTATCTTTATGCGCCTACTTTGAGAGCATAGTGGCCATTCTTAGTTCTATGTGCATTGTCCCAAGACTAGTTGATTGATGCATACCTTTATATTTTTTGTTTTAAACTATTTGTATCTAGTCACTCTTATGAAATTTGAAGGTGTCCTATGCATTTATACTTGCTACTCTATGAGGGACAAGCTGAATACTATTATGCTATGTTTTCTTTATGTGAAACAAACAAATGTCTTGCAAAGCATTGCTATTCATGAATCTTTTGTTTGTGCCTTTTCATGTTGCAACATAGTTGCTTTGTCTTATTGTTAGAACCTTATCTTTCATGTTATGATTGAAGTACTATGATCCCAGCTATCCATGTTTTATAAATTCTTTGATCAAGTTTATGATGGTTCATGTCACCTCAAAAATTATTCTTTCTTTTTATCACTTACCTACTCGAGGACGAGAAGGAGTTAAGCTTGGGGATGTTGATACATTGCAAATGTACATGCTTGGTTTTATCTACTTTCTTATGTTTTGTCCACACTTTGGAGTACTTTTCATATGATTTCTTGGACTAACCTATTAACAAGAGCCACAGTGCCAGCTGCCTGTTTTCTGTTGTTTTTGGTTCCAGAAAGTCAGAACATGAATATTCTCGGAATTGGACGGGACAAAAGGCAATATGCCTATTTTTCCCGGAGACACTTGGATCCAGAATACGAGTCGGAGAAGGGCCAGGGGCTAGCCACACCACCTGGTGGCGCGGGCCAGGCCAGGCCATGCCAGGGGGTGGTGTGGGCCCCTCCGACACCCACTCGGTCTCCTCTCTCGCCTATAAGAGCCTCCCGATGCATAAACCCTAAATCATCAAGCCTCCAGCCATGAAAAGTTCCGCAGCACCGCCGCCACCGAAGGGGAGATTCGAGGGACAGAAAGTCTCTGTTCAAGACTGCCGACGGGAAGTGCCCCCGGAGCCATCTCCATCAATCTCCACCACCATCTCCATCGCCGTTGCTGATTCCCATGATGAGGAGGGAGTAGTTCTCTCTCGAGGCTAAGGGTTCTACCGGTAGCTATGTGTTCATCTCTCTCTCTCTATGCATGATCTTATTGAGATCATGAGCTTGTAATCTATAGATCTACCTTGCTACTCAAGTGCTTTAATAGATCTCTGCTCTCCCCATGTGTGTGAAAGTGACAGCGTGCACACCATGGTGGCACTTAGGCTAGAGATTACAAATACTTGTTATGAGTTATATTTGGAGTTGGATGTCTTTATGAAATTGTGGTGTTTGTTGGACTCATCTAGTACTCAAGGTGACAGTGTGGGGTTATCTAGATGGGAAAGGCTTACTTTGAGGTGTGCTGTTATAGCCCTACCATGGATTAGAGTGTCCAACCGGAGATTAGTTCGGCGTAATATCATAGAGAAGAATATATTTATATGAAAGTGTTCACTAGTGAAAGTATGATCCCTAGGCCTTGTTTCTAAGCATTGAAACACCGTTTGCTATTAGATGTGTTACATGTTTGCTTGCTTCCTTCTTTATTTCAGTTTTCCTTTAGTCTTTTCTCACGTCAACCACAAGCCAGCAAGCTATTTTCTGGCACCGTTACCTCTTATAATTATCCATACCACTTGTATTTCACTATCTCTTCGCCGAACTAGTGCACCTATACACCTCTCAAGTTGGGTCAGTCCAACCCCATGTTCATAACATGTGTCCACATCATTGGTTTGACATCTCCATGTCTATGACTTGCGAAACATAGTCATCAACCAATCGATGTGCTAGTCTAATATTCACGTGTGTCCTCACTTGAACTCCGACTAGGGACAATTATTAGATAACCATACAAGTAAAGAGTTTCACAAACAATTCACATAATTGCCAATCAATACAAGTTGCCTGGTATATGGATATTCAAGGAACATTATAAAAACTCATGGATACACATGAAATACAATAATCTCTATGATTGCCTCTAGGGCATATTTCCTTCAGTCTCCTACTTGCACTAGAGTCAATCTAGATAGTATCTAATACCTATTGCTCTTGTGTGCGCTTCATGCGCAGGCTGCGGGAGTGGCTTAGTCAAGGGATCAGCAACATTTGAGTCCGTATGTATTTTGCATAACATGACACTACCATCATCAATGAACTCACGAATCAGATCATAACGCATGCAAATATGTTTGTTCTTCTGGTGCTGTTTAGGTTCCTTGGCTTGTGCAATAGCACCATTGTTGTCACAATAAACGTCCAAGGGATTGGACGAGCCCTCAACCACACCAAGAGCGATAAAGAAATTCCTAATCCAAACAGCTTCCTTTGCAGCCTCCGAGGCAGCAATATATTCAGCTTTTGTTGAAGAGGAGACCAATGTATCTTGCTTGGAACTTTTCCAGCTCACAGCACCACCATTCATGACAAACACATAACCTGATTGCGATTTCGAGTCATCTGAGTCGTTAAGGTAACTCGCATCCGTGTAACCCTTTACGCTGAGTTCAACCTCACCTCCATAAACTAGGAACATATCCTTAGTACTTCTCAAATACTTAAGGATATTCTTTACCGCTGTCCAATGACTCTCACCTGGATCAGCCTGGTATATGCGTGTAACACTTAGAGCATAGGAAACATCTAGGCGAGTACATGTCATCACATACATGATGGATCCAATAGCCGAAGCATATGGAACCCTACTCATGCGCTCTCGCCATCGGGTCAAGGACACTGAGTCTTGCTAAGTTTAATGCCGTGAGACATGGGCAAGAACCCCTTCTTAGCCTCTTCCATGCTGAACCGTTTTAACACTTTGTCAATGTACGTACTCTGGCTTAATCCAATTAGCCTCCTTGATCTATCTCTATAGATCTTGATGCCCAGAATATATGCCGCTTCTCCCAAGTCCTTCATAGAAAAACTATTTTTCAATGAGGTCTTAACAGACTCGAGCATAGGAATGTCATTTACAATTAGTAATATGTCATCCACATATAAGATTATAAACACAAGTGATTTCCCATTTTCTTTCTTATACACACAAGGTTCTTGTTCGTTTTTGGTGAAGCCAAACTCCTTTACAACTTCATCAAATCGAATGTTCCAACTCCGAGATGCTTGCTTTAGCCCATAAATAGACTTTTGAAGTTTGCATACCTTTCCAACATTGTTTGGATCGACAAAACCTTCGGGATGCATCATATACATGTCCTCAGTAAGGATTCCATTTAAGAAAGCCGTCTTGACATCCATCTGCCATATCTCATAATCGAAATATGCAGCAATGGCTAGAATGATCCGTATAGATTTAAGCATCGCTACGGGCAAGAAAGTCTCGTCATAGTCAACTCCTTGAACTTGTCGAAAACCTTTTGCAACAAGTCGAGCTTTATGGATGTGAACATTTCCATCCATATCAATCTTCTTCTTATAGATCCACTTGCACTCGATGGCTTTAAAACCATCAGGCAGGTCAACCAAGTTCCAAACTTGATTGTCTCCCATGGACTCTATCTCAGATCTCATGGCAATCAGCCATTTCTCAGAGTCTGGGTCCACCATTGCTTCTGCATAGGTTGCAGGCTCATCATTATCTAACAATAATAACTCTCGCGCTTCGTGGTGCCTCGCCGACCTTCGTGGTTATGGTGCTTCTATTGCCACGGGTTCCTCAACTTGTTCTGCTACAATAGCATCACTCGTAGAAGCATCCCCGACTGGCTCATCTTGAACTTCTTCAAGTCGCACCGACCTTCCACTCGTTCCCTTTGTGAGAAACTCTTTCTCTAGGAAAACACCCCTACGAGCGACAAACACTTTGCCCTCTTCTCGGCTGTAGAAGTAATACCCTAAGGTTTCCCTTGGGTATCCCACAAAAATGCACTTATCCGATTTGGGTGTTAGCTTGTCCGACTGAAGTCGCTTGACAAATGCATCACAACCCCAAATCTTTAGAAAAGACAAACTGGGATTCTTTCCAGTCCACATCTCATATGGTGTCTTAACTACGGATTTAGACGGTACCCTGTTTAGTGTGAAAGTTGTTGTTTCTAGTGCGTAACCCCAAAATGATAATGGTAAATCCGACTAGCTCATCATCGATCGAACCATGTCTAACAAAGTTCGATTACGCCGTTCAGAGACCCCGTTTATTTGAGGCGTTCCGGGCGGCGTGAGCTGTGGAACAATTTCGCAACTCTTAAGATAATTGCTAAACTCGTGACTCAAATATTCACCTCCACGATCAGATCGCAAGGCCTTTATTCTCTTGCCATGTTGATTCTCTATCTCATTCTGAAACTCTTTGAACTATTCAAAAGTTTCAGACTTATGCTTCATCAAGTAGACATAGCCATATCTACTGAAATCATCAGTGAAAGTAATGAAGTAGTGATATCCTCCTCTGGCTGTCGTGCTCATTGGTCCACATACATCAGTATGTATGAGTTCGAACAAGTCTGTCGCTCTCTCAGGAAACCCCGTAAAAGGCGTCTTGGTCATCTTTCCAAGTAAACAAGCTTGACATTTCTCGTATGATTCAAAATCAAACGAAGTTAGAAGACCATCACCATGGAGCTTCTTCATGCGCTTTTCACTTATATGCCCCAAACGACAATGCCATAAATAGGTAGGACTTAAATCATTTGGCCGAAGCCTTTTAGCACTAACATTGTAAAAACATGCATTATCAGGGTTTAAAATAAATAACCCATTCACAATGGGAGCATCAGCCACAAACATAGCATTCTTAGAGATTACACAACCATTGTTTGTACTCGCGAATGAATAACCATCCCTCATCAAACATGAAGGTGATAAAATGTTTCGACCCATACTAGGAATGTAATAACAATTATTTATCTCCATAATAAATCCTGACGGAAGGTGAAGTTGCATGACATCGACGAACAATGCAGCAACCCTTGCTTTATTTCCGACGCGAAAATCCACTTCGCCTTTCTGCACTTCTCTAGTTCTTATTAGCCCCTGCATCGATGCAAATATGAGCAACCGATCCAGTATCAAATACCCAAGAGTTAACATAAGAATCTGTGAGAAAAATGTCCACAACATTTACAACAAGCGTACCTGAGTGGGAAGTACTCTTACTTCCACCCTTCTTCAAAGAAGCCTGGTACTTGCTGCTTTCTTCCAAAGGGCCATATTCATGACAAAAGAAACACTCGGTGTCTTCTGCAGGTCCAGACTTTTGCTTGGGTGCAGGGTTTGGCTTAGGGATTGTATCCTTAGCCTTGCCCTTCTTCTTCTGCCAAGAAGTGCCCTTTTTCTTGAAGCTAGGCTTGTTCTTCACAGCCATCACATGGCTATGCCCTGCACACTTCTTAATGTCACATTCTGTTGTTTTCAGCATCCCACATAATTCATTAAGGCCCCTCTCCACCCCATGCATATGGTAGTTCGAAATGAAATGCCCATAGCTAGATGGAAGAGATGCCAAAATGAAATCAGTGGCCAACTCTTGGCCTAATGGAAAACCAAGCTTTTCCAAAGTCTGACTATAACCAACCATTTTGATCACATGGGGGCCTACAGCTGCTCCCTCTGCCAGCTTGCATTCCACAAAGGACTTAGCGATATTGTACCTCTCAGTCCTAGCCTGAGTCTGGAACATGTCCTTAAGCGCAACAATCATATCGTATGCTTCCTGATCCTCAAACTGCTTTTGAAGATCAGGTTCCATGCATGCAAGCATAAGACAACTAACCTCAAGAGATTCATCACATGCTTTCTTGTAGGCATTCTTAAGGGCAACAGTTGCATTATTAGCAGGTTCATCCGGGATTGGGGTATCGAGAATAGTTTCCTTTTTCTCAGCCCTGAGAACAATTCTCAGGTTATGGACCCAGTCTGAATAGTTTGTTCCATTTAGTTTATCCTTTTCAAGAATCGAACGCAAAGCAAACGGTGATGAATTGTTCGGTGCCATTGATCTACAACAAAAATATGCAAAATACTAAGCCACGTAACCATGAAAGAGTAAAACATATTAAACAATTTAATAGCATATACTCCCACTTAAATCAACATCCCTCTATTGATACTAAGTGATTCAAGATCCACAATTAACAAGTCGACTAGTGAGCTTTAGCATCACTGCTAGAAGACAAGGTAAATCGGTAAGCAACCTTTGCTAATCATATCACATATGACTCTTGTTGTTGGGTGACATCTCTATGTAAAAACTAGGCGCCCAACCTTTATGCCCCAAGGTCCTTAACTGTTAAGATGACCTTGTTAAGCTCACAACCCTTATGCGTGTAGGTATCCGATACAAACCCATCCAGCCAAGGAAAACCGCGGCACCCTAATTTCATAGATCCACCAACGATTGTACAGGGCATAGGATGGTGCAAGGTTTGGTTGGGAGGGCATGGTTTAACTTAAACTTTGTGAGGGATCGTTCTACTTCTATCATCTAAGCATGCATAGTAATAAAACGTATAAGAATAGCATTCACATAGATGTGATACAGTATGGCCCATTTTTCTCATGGTGATCTCCATCTCCATAGAACCTGTCCACCATGATGATCTCCATCTTCATGCTCTATACGAGCCATCCTCCAAGTGATGAGTTCTCCAAGAACTAATACAAGCTATTACTCCTAACAGCTAGTAATCAAAATTACATGGTATTGGGATCATCACAAGTTGGCACGCAAGCCATTACAATAATTGACAACACATATGGCTCCAGTCGTGTTGCCCTACTCATGACACGCAGGTCATGAAAAAATACATACATGCATCACATACATTTTCGGGCCATACTGATCACATACATCCTGCAAAAACAAGTTGTGCATAGAATCGCATTCTACCGGATCATGTGAAATCGTAGCACCTATGAACCTTAACACGATACAAAAGGGGCTACGACTAAGGGGGGTCTAGGGGGTCTCCCCCTGTGGGGTTCGAAGGAGCAGCGCCCCTCGCGGTATCAAATTTACCATAAAATGACCATAGTTCCGATTCGACCAAACTCCTTTGATCACGGTACGTCGATTCAGATCTAATTCCCGATTCGATCAATCATATTGATCTTCGCGTGATTCAAAAGGATTTATGTGTCACTGTCTACCCCGATGGCGGAAACCGACCGGTAGGGGTAAGTCATTCGACGACCTTAGAATCACAAACACGGAAAATAAGATCATAGATCAATCCAGAACCACCGCCATACAGACGATCACATCATCCATATCAATCTACATATCACCATATGCAAACTTCCCAAACCTATGACTCAACAGCATCTGGCTCTGATACCACTATAGGGGAACGGGTAGGCTACACTAGCGTAAAATCAAAATTTTCTACCGTGCCAACCAAGAATACTGTGGTCATAGATCACGGGATTACCACTAGACGCGCAGTTGCGGAACTCGATGAAGCACGTCGCGGCAGTGTAGATGTTCTACGTCTCCTCCTTGCCCTCGGCCCACGAGCTGCTCCCCTTTGCGCGACTCATCCAAGTGCTACAGATGCAGCACCTCCGAGGTATCCACATGTCTGGAGTGGAAGCCGTCACACGCCAGACTGCTAAGTCTACACGTGCAACACATGCGGAAGAGGAGTGGCGGCTAGGTGGAATGCTCAACCCTATTCAGCTCGCCTCACTCTCTCTTATATAGGCATCCCTGGTGGGCTTCTACATTAGCAGCCCATTAGTAGCCTAAGCCTGGTCTAATTCGGATCCAATCCTCATTAGGCTTCCAGCCCCTAAAGTGTGTGACCCTATAGGTTCATATACGTATAGACATGACACGAGTACACTTACTCTATCAATAGTTGGTAGCGGCCTCTAGCAAGACGTGCCAACTCCTAAACGCATATAAAGATCATTCGTGCAAACCATCACAAGGTTGAGTACATGTCTTTCCCTTTGCCTCACGATATTTGGTCTAGCTCCAAGCTGACCTCTCTTTCTCGATAATGTGATTCAGAATCCCTTTACTAGGTTAACTCTTAACCATATGTAGCACGTCCATGCATTTCTGGATCCGATCACTCGAGGGGCCCAGAGATATCTCTCTCAAGTAGAGAGGGCCAAATCCCATCTTGATTGACCGATGCCTTGCAGCATGTATCAGGACAAACCCGAAAGCTACCTTTATAACTACCCAGTTACAGAGTAGTGTTTGATAGCCCCAAAGTAGGTCGATCCACCTCTCAAGTACATGCGACAATCTCAGGTCTAAGGACAAACGTACACGATGTGTAGAGAGAGGTGCAAGTATTATTGCTAGTCTCAAGTTGGGTCAGTCCAACCCCATGTTCATAACATGTGTCCACATCATTGGTTTGACATCTCCATGTCTATGAGTTGGGAAACATAGTCATCAACCAATCGATCTGCTAGTCTAATATTCACGTGTGTCCTCACATGAACTCCGACTAGGGACAATTATTAGATAACCATACAAGTAAAGAGTTTCACAAACAATTCACATAATTGCCATTCAATACAATTTGCCTGGTATATGGATATTCAAGGAACATTATAAAAACTCATGGATACACATGAAATACAATCATCTCTATGATTGCCTCTAGGGCATATTTCCTTCACAAGCCCTAGATGGCAAATGGCCAAGTAATAGGGATCATCTTGAGCACTGATGACAGAGTGTGTTTTTGCTGGGAGAACCGCTGGCATCCATTGCATGCCTTCACCAGCTGCTCGGCGTCCTATAGTGCTGTGGGCCAGTAAAACCCGTGGCGCAACGCCTTTGCCACTATTGCTCTTGATGATGCGTGGTGACTGCATTCGCCTTGGTGAAATGTCCACCAGCAACCATATTCCTTACTCTTGGCTCACACAGCGCTGGTATATTCCTCCCACGTTGCATTTTTAGAGCTCATTGTTGATGATTGTGTATGCGCCTGCCCTTCGCTTCACTTGTCTTGCCTCAACCTGTCCATCCGGCAGCTCCCCTTCGGATAGAAAGTCCATGAACGGCTTGCCCCATGGAGGTGTTTCCCGGATGGTGCAGACGGTTTGTATGATCAGCTTGACCTCCTCGCTCCCGGCCGGCTCGGGATCGTCAGGTGGTATGCCGGGTGGGAGGCCAGAGCCGGCAGTCCCCGGGTTGCTAGAGCCGGCTGGGGGTATCACGACCTTTGGCCTAGCAGTCCACGGGATGGAGGCGGCAGTCCCCGGGTGTGTCGTGGCAGTCCCCGGGTGCGGCGCGGCACCAGGTTGCTTGGAGCCAGCAGTGCCTGGGTCCGCGTCTAGTATGATGGAGTCAGATTCTGGAGACGGCGTGATGGAGGGCTTGTGCAAGTGCTCGAGGGAAGCTCCAGGAGGAATTGCTGCTCTTGTTGACCCTACACAGGCGAGTGCATATGCGGCTTCATTATTCGCTCGAGGCACATTGTGGAACTCGCATCCTTCGAAAGGGGCACATAGCTGCTGTACGAAGAAGCGGTATATTGCATTATTTACGTCCTTGGCATCCCAATCTCCTGATACTTGCTGCACCACCAGGTCTTAGTCGCCGAAGCAGAGGATGCGCCTGATGCCGATCTCTTTTTCCATCTTGAGGCCGTGAACGAGCGCTTCGTACTCGGAGACATTGTTGGATGCAGCGGAAGTGGATCTACAACACGTACTCCAGCTGGTCCCCCTTTGGAGAGGTGATGACAACCCCGGCTCCGAGTCCACCATACATCTTGGAGCCATCGAAGTGTAGCTTCTAGTGTGTGGAGTCCGGACATGGAGGCAGGTACTGCGTCTCTGCCCAATCGACGAGAAAGTCTGCTAAGACCTGAGACTTGATCGTCGTTCTTGGCTCATACTGGATGAAGTGCGCGGCGAGCTCTATTCTATTTCGCCACCCAGCATGTGGCATCCTTGTTGCCGATGATCTCCGACAGGGGGCCAATGCCACTGCCCAGATGGAGTGCTCTTGGAAGTAGTGCTTCAACTTCTTGGCGGCCATGTACACACCATACACCAGCTTCTGATAGTGAGGGCAGTTCTGCTTTGACAGCGAGAGTACCTCACTCAGGTAGTACACTGGGCGTTGAACCGGCTAAGCCTTTCCTTCTTCTGGTCTCTCTACCACTAGCACGACGTTGACGACCCGGTTGGTAGCTACAATGTACATCATCATTGGCTCCTTTGCGGCTGGTGTCGCCAGTATTGGTAGAGAGGATAACATGCACTTGAGGTCGTGGAAGGCCTCATCCGCCTGTGTCGTCCAGACGAACTTGTCTGTTTTCTTCACGAGGTGGTATAGGGGGAGTGCCTTCTCGCCTAGCCGGCTGACGAACTGGCTGAGGGAGGCTAGGCACCCAGTGAACTTCTGTACGTAACATGGATTCTGCAGCGGCTGCATGTGCTCGATTGCACCGATCTTCTCTGGGTTGGCCTAGATTCCCCGTTCTGAGACGAGGAAACCGAGGAGCTAGCTAGCTGGGACACCAAATACACACTTCTCCGGGTTCAGCTTCATCTGGAACTGGCAAAGGTTGGCGAACTTCTCCTTCAGGTCTTCAAGGAGCATATCCTTCTCCTTTGTCTTGACCACCATCTCATCGACATAGGCATGCACATTTCTGCTAATTTGCGATGGTATGCACTTCTGCATGGAGCACTGGTATGTGGATCCTGCATTTTTCAGTCCAAACGGCATCGTGGTGTAGAAGTAGGCCCCATATGGGGTGATAAATGCTTTCTTTATTTGATCAGCGGGGTTCAGCCGGATCTGGTGGTAGCCGGAGTATGCATCCAGAAACGACAAAAGTTCACAGCCGGCCATGGAGTCGATCACTTGGTCTATCCTTGGCAAGGTGAACGGATCTTTGGGGCATGTCTTGTTGAGGCTGGTGTAGTCAACACACATGCGCCAAGTCTTGTTCTTTTTCAGTACCAGCACCGGCTTTACCATCCATTCTGGGTGGAAACCTCCATGATGAATCCAGCTATGAGCAGCCGGATGATTTCTTCACTGATGGTTCGTCTCTTCTCTTCTGTGAAGCAGGTAGTGATTGCTTTACAGGCTTTGCATACGGACTGACATGTAAAGAGTGCTCGGCGATCTCCCTTGGAACACTAGGCATGTCCTTGGGGGACCATCCGAAGATATCCTGATTCTCGCGAAGGAAGTCACTGAGTGTGCTTTCCTATTTGCTGTCAAGGTCGTCTCCGACCAGGACGAACTTGTCCGGCTCGACCTCGTTCAGCAAGATCTTCTTGGTGCCTTTGATGGCTTGAACTGCGCCTCTCCGGCTGGCTTTGGCTCGCCAGCCGGCATGTTCGCGTGCAGGGCCACCACATTCTACATGATGACGCACTTCTGCTCTGCGATGATCATGGCCTCGGCCATCTTGGAGCCATCTGTGGTGCATTCCACCGACCTTCAGTAATCACCCGCGATGGTGATTACCCCCTTTGGCCCGGGGATCTTCATCTTTAGGTGCATGTAGTGCGGTACCGCCATGAACTTGGTCAGCCCTGGGCATCCTAGGATGGCGTGGTAAGCGATGTAGAGGTTGACCACCTCGAACAGATAGGCTCACAGTGGAAGTTGTCCTCCGTGCCGAAGATGACGTCTAGCCGGATCTTGCCGATGGGTGAATGTGATGGACTCAGAACGGCTCCGTGGAAGGAGGTGCTGGACGGCTCTAGCTGGGACTCACTTATGTCGAGCCGGTCTAGGGAGCTACGGTACAGGAGGTTGATGTTGCTTCCTATGTCCACCAAGAAAGGGCAGAACCTGCACGAGTGTTTCTTGGATATGATGATGGGGTCCAGGACCATGGCGTATGTGCCCAGATGCGGCAGTACGTCCGGCTGGTCCTTCTGGCTCCACTTGACCTCTTGCTCGGACCAGTTTAGGAACTGAGGAACGGGAGGGATGATTGCGTTCACCTCTGCCTCATGGCATCTTTTGTTGTGCTTGGTTTCTGGCTCGGTGGTGAAGATGTGGTAGTTCCCTACCCGGCGAGGATAATCTCCTTCATCTTCATCCTGGCGGTTTTGGCGCTCGCGGTTGTCCTATTGCCCACTGGCTGGCGGAGGAGGGGGTGGCAGTGGTAAACTAGAAACCTCGGCCATCTTCTTTGTCCAGGTGCACTGGTGAGTTGTGTACATAGCTGGCTTGTTGCCGCCACTGTGAAACTTGCATGGGCCATCAAGCATTGATTCGATGGTGTACTTGGGCCGAGGTTGCCGGTCATCGGGTTTCTATCTCCGGCTGCCACCTGCAGCCGGGTCCTCTTTGATAGCTGCCACCTGCCTAGAACCATATTGGTTATCCGGCTGGTCGTCTTTCCTCTTGCCGTGGTGGTTTTCATGCCGCCTAGAGTTGTGGTTGTTCCCTTTCGGCTGGCGCCGGTCTATGGAGACCTCCGAGATGATATGCCCCTGGTTGTCCAATCAGATGGATCTTTTCATCGCCACATCTGCGGTGGCGTACTTGTCCTTGATCTCCATGGTATTGGCCATGGTATCGGTCTCCACCCGGCGAAGGTTATGCTTCAGCATGGTGCCGTCCCTATAGCTGTTGATGAAGAAGTCGATTGATTGGTGCTCGCGCACCCCCTCACAAGAGTTGTGCATGCTTGTCCACCGGGTGATGTAGGAGGGGTCAGTCTCGTCCTTGCCTTGACCGCACAGGGCTAGCTCGCCAGGGCGGCCCGAGCGCTTGTAGGTGCCAGTGAATTTGCAGACGAACGCCCGCTCGAAATCGATCCAAGCATTGATGATGTTATCAGGGAGGCTGTTGAGCCATGTCCTAGCTGAGTCAAGGAGCATGAGCGGGACATAGCGCACAACCACCCGGCGGTTGCCGTTTGCGATTCCCACGGCTGTGGTGTAATCCACCAACCAGTCTTCTGGCTTGACCGTGTCCCTTGGGAGCAAAAATCCCTTTGGAAATGGTTCGTTCCGGATGCATGGTCTGCAACATCTCAGGCCAGCCGGACTTTCCTCTTCCAGCATGCGTGACTAGACTAACAGGTCCATGCATGCACGCGCGTCTCACGGATCCTCCGGCTCGAGTGGGCCTAGCCATCCTAAAAGGTGGGACTTGGGTGGCACGTTGGTTCTTTCGGATTCGTCAGCCGGATCGTTGTTCCTTCTGTTGGCTTCGCGTGGGTTTTGCCCATGGCCGGCTGATCAGCCACACAGACGGCTGTTCTGCATTGTAACGTTTGGAGAGGAGGCCTTGCTCCCACCTACAGCCGGACCTCCCACCCGGCGAGGCTGCTGGCTCTTGCTATTTCCTCTGAGGCTCACGCCTGCCTCGGCTTGTTGCATGTTGGATATAGCGACAAGGAGCTGGACACGTGCCTGTTGGCGATGTAGCTCCTCGCCCTCCAGGTGGCAAAGCTCCGTGACGGCAGCTTCCTCGGCCCTCATGTTCTTGGCCAGGGTACTGTAAACCAGCTGAGCTACGGTGACACACGAGTGAGCAGCACGGTCCAGCTCTGAACCCAAGTTGTTGCCCTGGGGCGGCACCTACCGGTAGGCACCAGGTAAGAGGGAGAATCCGTGTGCGATGTTGTACTCGCGCATGGTTGCGTCCAGGCGTCGCTGCAAGGATATACTATATCGGGAGCAAATGCTCAATACAAGTGCTCCTTGATCTGTTTTCCTGGCTGCTATCGAGAGCTAGAGGAAGATGAACTACTTGACTTGGCGATTCTAGCAAACTTCTACCTTGTAATGCCTTACCTAGAACCCTGGCACTACCCTCCTTATATACTAGTGGAAGTGTAGGTTACAATGTGGGCTCTAGGGTTTACTGTTTGGGCTTTGGGTTTACAGAGCAGGCTGGCTACCGGGTCCATCCGGTGGTCCTAGACTTGGTGCTTTATCCGTCAGTCAGAGCTTTATCCGTCAACCGGAGCTTCACTTGTCATCTCTAGCCTTGGCGCTTTGGCACCCTTGTCTGGTAGTGCCGGCAGGGCGGCGTGCCAGCCTGTCCATTCAAGGGTGTGCTCAGCAAGGAGCATCACCCCCTCCCGTACCTTTGGCCAACGGATCCGAGGTGGTCGGGTGGAGGTGGCCACCCAGCCGGCTCTCCTGGCCCCTGGCTAGACGGGCCAGCCAGGGAGTCTTGAGGAGGACCAGGTGGAGCATTCCACCTGGATGTGGTTCTCTATCTTGTGGCCATCCGACCAGATCTCCCTGGAGCTAGCCAGTTGATCCTGGCTTGGCCTACCCGGGGGTCATCCCCCCGACATCATCATTGTTAGCAGAGTTACCCTTCCGGCTTGGCCTGGGTAGGGTTGTGGTCGCCATTGGTTATTCTTCAGGGCTCTTAGCCCCATTTTCATCTTATCCGTACTCGGATATTGTATCGTTTTCAAGGTGATTTGGATCTTTGTATTGTATATCTGTATTCTTGACTCGTGGAGTCGTTGTTGTATATATATGTTCTGTGGGTTCTATTGTGGACTATTGTGTAATGATATTACTTTATTTTCCACCCACACGCAAGTGCCTGGTGGGCACCTTTGAATCGTTTCTATGCAGGTTTGGAGGGAATCGCTAAAAAATCTGCATAGGGCCGATTCGAGGGTGTTACATTACCGGTGTCCCAAGCAGGCGATGCAGATACCTTCACACTTGATAGAGCACAGGACCTTGGTGCAGCTTCACGCTATCGATCCACGTAGTCCATCGGTGAGTGCTCTCTTGCTTTTCACACGTCCTTGTTATTCTTCAAATGGTCGATCAATGTCTTTTCCCGTTAGAACGAGCTATACAAGTGCACCTTTAATTGTCACGAGTCTTCTTAACAAGCACTCGTGGTGGTTCACTTGGTGCATGGTGTGCCGCTGTGTCTATCCCCATCCGGGCATGTCTGATACGAAGAAGTGTACGAGATGTCGTAGCGAATGTAGAAATTTGTTTACGACCTTCATGCTATTTGCATAGACGGTTCTGAAGCCGAATTATTTCTCAAGGGGAGTGTCGCCGAGGAGGTTGTTAGGAAATTGGTCGAGTTTCTACTTAAACGTGGTCATGGTTCCGAAGTGTCGGGTGAAGTGCTGGCTATGCTTTATCAGAAGTATATAAATGGAAAGTTGAGATCTTAAGGCAGTACTGCGGGATCTTAAGGCAGTACTGCAGCGACATGTAGAATGTATTCAGAGTCGATGGTATGGACGTGTGCTCAAATAGTTGAACTATAGATGCGTGTACGGTGAGTCAGACTCTAAGTATGCATCCATCTATTTTTCTATTGATGACTTATTTCACCTACGATGAACTTACACTCTTGTCGTCTATTTTGTTTAGACGCATGAAAGAACAAGAACAAGAATAGTTGTTGACTTGTCTCTCAGGCTCAGTCTTTCATAGGTCCTCATAGGGGTAGAGTGTGCGTGCGTATGTTCATAGGAGTGAGTGTGTGTACGCATTTGTGAACGTCTGCGTTGTACTGGTTTTAGCAAAAAAAAGCATGTTGATTGTACTAGACGAAAAGAGAGTCGCGATGTGTCTGTGAGTGTCGAGCACCACATCGTTTCTTCTGCATAGTTTATTTTTACATTTGCTTTTTCGTTACCATGACTGGGACTTACTGTCGGTTCAGTATTTGTGTAATGTTTGTATGTTAAAAATGCTCATGTGTGCATGATGTTTGTGTTTTCTTGAACGACCGTGACGATCAAATGTTTTGTTTATTTACGTGCGCGACATCTATAGTATCATTAAGTAATAGCCATCCTCACCATAGCTTCCCTAAGTAACAACCGCCCTCGCTGTAGCTTCGTTATGTTGTTGGACGATTCTCCTAAAGAATTTTGTGCTGGTCTTCACTTGGTTCCAGCATTTCTATTATGTGCACATGATGCAGTGCGATTAAATCATCAAGCGTTCTTCCTACCGGCCATGCTCCAGTGAGCACAGAGAGAAGTTTAGTTCGTATTGTTGCACTTTAAATTCAAAAGAAAATTCAACCAAGTGCATATGTTATTGGGAATCTCATCTAATATTTTACATGGGAACATTGTATTTAAGATGATCATAATATCTTATTGTGACTCTAACTCGATTTGTCATCGTTAAACAAAAAAGGGGGAGATTATAAGGGCTAAATGTCCTTATCTATTATTTTTATTAATATTGACACTGGAGCTAGAGTGTGGACTAATATCACGTACTAGTGTTTACACAGATTATAGTCCACAAGTGATGAGAGATCGTGTGAGATCCCCATTCGCTATCGTGAGAAGAGTTGGTGTTTTTGTTACATTTATATCTTATTATCAACTGAGTTGATTAGGAAACACCACATTATTAAGAGGGGGGGTCTCGATGATTTCTTTGGGGATGAAAAACACCATATACACATCCTAATACCAAATACCCACCACAGCCACCTAAGTGAGCCATAGGTCAAATATCCTGCCGCCGGAATTTCTCAGCCCCTGCCGAATCACTATTCTGACTATTGTTTTAGTGGGTCGATAGAAATTCCGGCCACCGCTGGAAGTTCCCAGTCAAGTTTCTGGCTCGCAGGGTCTAGCGCCGAAAATTCCCGAACATGTTTCCGGCTCGCCAGAATTTTTCGGCCCAGAATCCAACCCCGCCGAACTTACTGCCAGTTCCATCGTAGGCTCGCCAAAATGGCTAGTTTTCTACCTAGTCTATAAATACCCCTTTATTCTCCAGTGAGAAGGTAAGTCAACCATTCATATTCATTCTTTGACCTCTCTCTGTCTCACTCCATTGTTGAAACACCAAAAGCTTGAGTATCTCCCATTCTACGTAACCAAATCCAAATCTCTTTGGTTGAAAGCAAGAGGAGGTCCCGGTCTATATTTCTACCAAGCCATATTTCATCCTCTTTGAGATCATTGAGTTTTCTTGTTACTCCTGGATTCATGGGAAACCCTAGGCGGCTAAGGTCGCCCAGAGGCTTTTGGCTTATGATTTTCCCTGTGGAAAGTTTGTGATGGTTTGGAGAGTACGTTCAAGTCTACCACGAGTAAACGAGTTATTCCTTCATCGGGATATGATCGTACATAAGGTGCCGTACATAAGGTGCCCTTCGTGGCTTGGGGAAATCCTTCATGGGATCTCACACCTCTCTCCTCTCTGAACGTGATGTAGCTTCCCCCAAGGAAGTGAACACGGGAATACATCTTTGTCTCTGTGTGCTTCGGTTATCCCTAAACCAAACCTCTAACTTGTGTTGTTTATCTTGTGATAGACTTCGTGCTTGAAGTATATTTTATCATCATCTAGGTTGTCTCATCTTGTTTGCATTTAGGAACACATATATTCTACAAAGCCTAAAACTTGCAAAAGATTGTAGCACCCTGGGAAAACCACTATTAGAAAATCGCTTGTTGTTTTTAGTTTATGCATCATCATGACATCATCATTAATATTTGTGTCTCTTAAAATATTTCGGTGAAACCTATTTTTGTCTATCTACTACTTCTACTCTTTTGTTTGTCTAAAAACTATCTGCAAATGTTTTGTTTTAAAAATAAAAATAAAACTTTTCCTAAAACTTAGGGGGAGCAGCCCAAACCACGGACTAGGCCATCTACGACCCCCACCAATCCCAGCCTCCACCCCGTCAAACCCTAAACTAAACCACAACACACACCGGACATGCACGCACTCACACTCACACCACGAACATGACCAAGCCACCAACCACCCATCAATATGGCATCCACCTAACCTACACGCACGCACCGGATGCGACCCACACCAAGACCCAACACGCCGTAGCGGCAGCCACACACACGCACCACCACGTGTATAGTACACTAACCCCATCATGTAGAATCCTCTCGGTCGCGATCACCTCACCCCTCTCTCCTCCTTGAATTCGATTTTCCCCACCTAGGAGCCGCTGCCGCCTGCGCTCACGAGCCTGCCGCTCGATTTCCCCTTTGTCATGTCTTCTTGCTTCCCTTCCCCGTGTGCTCCTCTCGCGCCTCCTTCGACGCCGGTGACCTCCTCCCTCGCCCTCTTATGCCATCGCCCGCAGGTCCCTTCTGCTCGGCCACAGCCCCGCCTCCTTTGAGCCCTACATCCCATCGTCGTCTTTGTTCCCCTCTAGTCGCCTCTGTTGCACCAAGCTCCGTGATGTCACGCTCTAGCCTACATTTCCGTGAGTTCCTCCTCCATCGCTAGAAACCGCGCGGACCCCTCCTCGCCTGCCAGCCTCTCCAACAATCGAGCTCGCGCTCGATCCCTTGCCTTCCTGCCTCCTGCACATGTGTTTGCATCGTTGCTGTCAGCGCGTCGCCTCCTCCCTCACCTCACAGTGACGATGCAACCCCGTCATTCCGTGTTGGCCGCCATAGGGACATCCTCAACCTAACGCACCCCTACTTCCTCACACCATGCTTCTGATCTACTCGTTCTCATGCGAGGATGTCTTGCTTCGGGTGCTTCTACAGTATTCTTGTGCTCTCTGGTTCACTCATGTGCTTGTGTTATCTATATGTTAACAGAAGATTTTGTCAGTCGCTGACCCAGCTACCAAAGTCTTGTCGTGATACTCATTGTGAATCCTACTCATGCCTCCACAAGATCTTCATGCCTCTGTTGCCACCAAGTCCGAATTCTACTCATCAAGAACTCCGTACACGGAAGCTCACCAACAAGACGGCTTGATGTTGATATTTCCAGAATGAACATGGCGTGACTTGAAGTCGACCGGCACTATAAACCAAGAATTCCACCAGCAATGAAGCCGAAACCCTAAGGTCTTTGAAATGGACCCAAAGATCTCCATCATGGATATACAAGTCGTCCTTCATGGAATCCGAAGTTGATGACGCCTGATCCGAAAATCGAACCCGAACCCCTCCGAACCCAAGACCTTCGGAACCTTCATGTGAACCCTCTTCCGTTCCTATTTTATAAATTTCCATATAAATGTTGCACATTAAATTGTTCATGCTTGCATATATATATTGCCGTTTGGGAATATTATGTTAATTCACCTAATAACCACATATGGAGTGTATATGTGGGATATTTTGTCTTATCCCGACTCCGTTTAAATTGTGTAGCTCTCTATACCATGTTGTAGACATGTTAAAAACATTTAAATTGTCGGGTACATAAATAATTTGAACCATCTAATTAATTATTGGGATTCTGATTCTTCTTAATATTGCTAAGTTAGACCATATATTGACATGTCATGCATCATATCATGATCATTCCAGATCTTTTCCCTAGTATTAAATATTGCATCCAGTGTTCCTTTAAGTGCTTTGCTTCTTCTCAAATAGGATGATGAGATGTTGTGATTTTCGACAAGTTCTTCGGATTTGTATCTTCAGCAATGGTTCCCAGGCGAGCATCCATCCCCTTCTACCTATTTTAGCTTTATGGCTTTACTTTTCTCTAATGCTATCTGTGTTGTGATACTTCAGTTCTGTACCATTTATACTCCGCGCGGCCTATATTGCCTTGGTCACTTCCTATTACCCGATGTTTTGGTAGATAGCTGGCCTTTGGAGTAGTAGTTGCTTGTTGAGGTGTCGGTTCAAGTCCTTGAGTTCCACAATTGTTGGGAGGTTGTCACATGCTTAATGGTGGAGATGATCATGGTTCTTATTACAACTTGATAATTAAAATGTTGGGAGTAGATATAACTAATAAAGCGGCACTGGTGGGGAATAGTTGAGATCTGGCTTTTATCACGCCCACTTGTGTCCACCTAAGACCCGGGTACTTGATATATATTCCTTGACTATCACACTATCTACATGTGGGATACTTTATGGATGCCCCTTCGCTTGAGCTTGATTCACATCTTATTTTTGGGGGCCACGATTAGTTTAGGGCTTTACTACTATCATGTACGTATGCCATACTTTATTGCTTTATTTACTACTGTCGCTCGAGGAGCAGTTTACTACTGTACTATTTTAGAAAGCGGAATATTTCCGCGGTATCGACTAGCCCATTCACACTTTCGAAATCCTAGTCGTTTACAGCCATTGACATAAACCATAGGTCCGTCACGAAGTCAGTCCGACTTTGTTGTGGGTAGCTTAGTGGGATGGTCCCCCGAAATCATTTTTAAATCATGTGAATTCTTTGTCATGGTGCCTCGTTGTCTTTTATTTGGTTTTTCCCAAGGTTGATCGTGTATGTGTTGCTATTTGTGCACCCCTGCAGGGTAAATCTTTTTGAAAAGCCATGTGCGCGGCTATGGACTACTTTGAGCACAGCGTCTCGACCATAGACAACTCAAACTAAACTAGTGCTATAAATTTAACTCTGATATGACTAGTAATCAGCTCCACTACAATGGAATAGATAACTAAAAGTGCCAACAGCTGGTGATATTGGAATGTATTATGCTACCTATATCTGACTAGTAAATACGACAACTTTAATAGAATGGTTAATAAAACTGCCAACTGTGTGTGTTTCTCGGAAGGACTTCCTCGTTTGGTCTCGAGGGGAAACTCTGGGATGGGTTATGTTTGGTGTTAGTATCATGTTGATTCCGAATAGGTATATATTATCCCTCTCTAATAGCCGACAGTTGTATCGTGTCTCTGTAGGCTGTTTGAATGCATGCTTTGCTGCAGCTAAGCCAACCATACCTATGTATGCGAGAGACACCGAATTTTAAGACTCCTCGTGTACTGGCCTTAGTACTGACAACTCCCTTTTTTCTTTGCTCTTTGTCGGCAGCCTTTTAAATTTACAGGTATGAGTTCGACGACGTTAGAAAGGTTACCCTTCCGGCTTGGCCTGGACAGGGTTATGGACGCCATTGGTTATTTTTCAGTACTCTTAGTCCAATTTGCATCTTATCTGTACTCGGATGTTGTATTGTTTTTAATGTGATTTGGATCTTTGTAATGTATATTTGTATTCTTAACTCGTTGAGTCATTGTTGTATATATGTTCTTGTGGGTTTCATCATGAACTATTTTGTAATGGTATTACTTCGTTTTCCACCCGCGTGCAAGTGTCTGGTGGGCATATTTAAATCATTCCTATGCGGGTTTAGCGAGAATCGCCAAAATCTGCATAGGGCCGATTCGAGGGTGTTACAAAGATTATAAAAAAAAATTTAGAAACCTATTCACCCCCTCTAGGTTATCCATCTTACCCTTTCATTGTCGTTTGAAGCAAGACGCCCTGCTACAGAATACCGATGGAGCTGCTACGCGCGGTCGATGGCCCTGCTACATGCAGCCGCCGACGTGGCTACAAGTGGTTGCCAATCCTGCTACATACCGTCGCTGGCCCTGCTACATGTGGCCACCGACGTGGCTACAAGTGGTCGCCGACACTTCTACACACGGTCGCCGGCCCTGCTACACGCGGCCACTATCGCTACTACAAGTGATCCCTGACCCTGTTCTATATAGTCGTCGGGATGCTACATGTGGCCGCCGGCACTACTACAAGTGCTCATCGACCCTGCTACATACAGCCGCTTGGGCTGCTACAAACGACTGCAGGCCCTGCCACACGGCATTTGGTGACGGCCGCCAACACTGCTACGAGCGGTCGCCGAGCCTGCTACAAATATCCGCCGGTGCTGTTACAATGGCCTCTGGCGCTGCTTCAAGCTGTCACCACCATCGCTCGCTGCTATGAGTCAGCATCAACTTTGCTTCAAGTCATCGCCATTGTCGTAGTTTGGTAAGCGGCGTTGTCGTTACTGCAAGGGGCATGGGTGCTACGAACTTTGGCTCTCTCGGCTCATGGCAGTGCTCCGTCGGTCCGCTAGGTGCTGATGTGCAGAATGAGATGCGCCTCGGGTCTCTCTGCATTGATTTTGCGTGTGCGGAGTGAGAAGTCGGGGAGTGACGCGATATACAAAGAGAAACGACATGGACCATTGATAGTGGCCGCATGAGACGGCCGTTGACCGGGGGATCCGAGGATTTGATCCACGCTCACAAAATCCAACTCCCCTAATACAAACGACGATGCACCAGGCTATTTATAACACAATAGCCAATCCACAAACGAACGTACTTTCTCTGTTCGAAAATATAAGACGTTTTAGTTTTGTGAATTAAATGTATCTAGATATCTTTTAGTATATAGGTTCGTAGAGGTTCGGAGTGAACCTATACACTAAAGGGGTCTAGATACATTTGTTTCACAAAGCTAGAATGTCTTATATTTCCGAACGGAGAGAGTACGTTACAATAAAGAAACGTACCGGACTTTCCTAAAATAACAATATGACCGACCGAAAGATTTACTAAAATTAACTAACTCTACTTTGATGTGTCATATGATCGTGAATTGCATGGCAGGTGGACCCCTTCGGTTGCACACACACAGAAGTCTCCATGGTATAAATCTTCTATGTTCTAACTTGCCTTTTCTTCAAAAAACAAGAAACGTTTTGTTCTAATCTCTTGCTCGTCGTGGAGATCCTTTGCAAACTCGTATGTGAATATATGTACTCCCTCCGTTTTAAAATATAAAATGTTTTAGTTTTGTGAAGAGAGTGTATCTAGACTGTTTCTAGTGTTTAGGTTCATTTAGATTTGGAGTGAACCTAGATATTAGAAGAGGTCTAGATACACTTCTTTTATAAAGCTAAAACATCTTATATTTTAGAACGGAGGGAGTACTTGTTTATTTCTTTTGATGGAGACTCCCCGCCAAAATGGCATGCATGTATGTTTGCAAGTCTCTCACGTTGGTATTTTTCCTTCACTTGAAATTGGCTTGGACTTCTCTGTTTAGCTTAACATCAGGTTACATACTACAGTTGCACGCCGTGCGCACATGACATTAAGTATAGGGGCACAACATTATTGTTGTGGGGTAAGCCACATATTGGCTCGATCTTTTACGGTCCTTAGAGCGAAAGCGGGGGATTCACGAGAAAAAGTGGGAGAAGATGCAATCGAACTCACGTCGCACTAAGAACACAATAAACACATGCAAGACCCAACACAATACACGCCTTGGGCTCAGTCCGGTGGCTACAGGTAGTACTGAACAAAGAACTTAGTGAAGATCTTCACAACTTCACTGAAGATCACTCAAAGTGAAGTCTATTTGAATGTGACATGTGGTCAGGTGGACCCCATCCGGTTGCACACAGGCAGAGAAGTCTCCATGGTATAAATCTTCTATGTCCAGACTTGTCTTTTCTTTCCTTCCGTGGTAAAAACAAAAGCAAGGATCGTTTTGTTCCGATCTCTTGTTCCTCGTAGAGATCTTTTGCAAACATACATGAATATTTGTCCTTGTTTATTTCTGCTGATGAAGACGCACCCCCAAAATGGCATGCATGTATGTTTGCAAGTCTCTCGCCGTTGGTATTTTTCCTTCACTTGAAATTGCCTTAGACTTCTCCCTTCAGCCTGAACTGATATCACATTATATACTGCAGTTGCACGTGAGCACATGACATTAAGTATAGGGGAAATAACAAAAAAACAAGAAAAAGAGAAATTATCTGATCCGTTGGGCCGCGGTCTAACTGACCACCGTGGGGTGAAGCAGGGTATGCGGCTCTCCGTATATTCCGACCAGGTCGGCACATAGGAACTCCCGCCCAATGCCAACTATATCTGAAAATGCTAAATGCCGCCCAACGTGGTGTGTTTCTCCGTGCCGCATAGGTTCTCCGTGCCGCATAGGAGCTTCCCGAGATGGACTAACCCAGCTTTTTTGCTTTTTGCTTTTCTATTTTTGTTTCCTTTCTGTAATCTTTTTGTGTGCTTTTTCCATTTTCTTTTTATTTATTTATTTTTGAAATTTAAACTTTTTTAAGTTTAGAATTTGATAAGTTTTTCATGATTTTGAAAAATGTTTATGTTCTTTACAAAATTGTTCGTGTTTTTTAATATTTTGGTTCATGTTTTTTAATTTGGTTCATTAATTTGAAAACTGTTTAAGATTTTTTGAATTTTTTTTAAAAATAATTATGGTATTTCAAAATATTTCACATAGAAAATATTCACAGCTCCTAAATCATTACTATACAATCTAGAACTTTCTTTGCGCCCCTCAGGGCATAGCGTACAAATAATACGTTTGAGCTGCTGACTCAGTGAATTCATCTTTCCGCGTCGGGAAGATACGGTCATGCAAACACTAGAATGATAATATACTATGCAAGATTTAATCATACACGTGTAATGATCGGTAACATACTATTGCGCCGTAGCGCTTAACTACATGCGCTGGACACTCATTGGCAAGTAAACAGTAGACAAAAGAAAGATAAATAAAACATCTAGATTCCTCTCTATGCTCTCCGGGATGAACGCAGGTGAATGCAAACATGTACACGTGGTGAATATATAGACACAACCATTAAACATGTTGTATGTGCATGTCCACAAAAGGCGAGGCACACTTTTTTGCTGGTAATAAGTGATGCTAGCTTTGATAGTGTCCTGAAATAATAAAGAGGAAAGAAGAGAGGATGAACAAAGAGATTAAAATCATTATTACATTTTGGAAACTAAAAAAGAGGGAAGAGGGGATAATCAAAAAGATTAAAACCATTATATCTTCGACAGATGATACAAAATCCAGTGAAACTCAAAGTTTTTTCATTGGTATGTGAACATAATTTTTAAATAACACAGCAAACTAATGGCACGTGGGATCCGACTTCGGTACGATGAGGCCGGCGGCGGCATGCTCCGTCGTACGGAGGACAATAACTGAAGGCGTTATGTTCTAGAGGAAAATAATAAAAGGTATCATATCTCATTAGTTCATAATAGTTTTATATCATGATATAACTGTATCAAACAGAAACATTGATACAGATGTGGTATACAAACAAACACATGTCCCTAGTAGCCTCTATTCAACTAGTTCATTGGGCAGACAATGATCAAGGTTTCCTGATCATGGGCTAAACAAAAGTCACTGACAATAAAATCATGTCATCTGGAATGATGTGATGGACACTTCCCACTAATGATTGTTGCAACACGATAATGTCACTTAGTTCACGTTGCAATTGTCAGAAACAGATTGTCCTAATACTTAGACCGTGAGATCATATCAATCACTGTTACCGGAGGATACTTCAAATGTATCAACCGTCATCTCGTGATAGGGTGACCATAAAGGTGCATGTTGTGATATGGGGTGGCCCGATCTTCTCAGTAAGTGGATGGCGGTGGTGATGGTGGATGATAGATAACTAGCCTGTAGCTGTGAACTCTCCCGCTCGATCCCTGATGCCAATGCAACAGCTCTCGAACCTTGTAGGATATTCACAACACCACGCTCTTGCGCATGCAGCCGTCGACCACGAATGGTAGTTTGCAATCTACTAATTCCCGATGGAACAACAGATCACACTCAATTATAGTTGATAAAATCGATCACATGGTAATTCCAGAGGTTCTATGAAAAAAACAACTCCAAAATAGTTTTAACGTGGTCTAACCTAAATTAGAGGGCGTTCCCAGGCTTATATGGCCGCCGGAACGTCTGAAAAACGCGAAACGAAAACGTGTCTGATACAGTCAGATCCGTCCGGATCTGATGGGAACTTTTTGGGCCGGATTATCCGGTATAAGAGGGCCGGATTATCTGGGGGCCGGATTTTCCGGCGGGAAAGTCCGGTCAAATAGCCGCCTTAGTACTGAACATCACGCACGAAGTCCTTTGCAGAATCTCCAAAGCAGGGCCGGATTATCCGGGGTGTGGGGGCCGGATTATCCGGGGTATTTTAGACGTGGAAGTACTCATTGGAAAGATCTTGGAATTATCTATCCAACAAGTGCTTATTTGCTTGATTTGGAGTTCGTATGAGGAATCGACATCCGTTTGAATTTCAGGACTTCTGTCTGTCCGAATTGAACGTTCCTTCTCTTCGATGATCTCCCTTGCTTGTATTGTACCTTCCTCCCGCTCCTCCCTCACGCATCCTTGGGCGATCATCATGTTGGGCTTCTCTTGTAGCCCTTCTCCTCCTCGCGCCATGCTTGTTTCTCCAACGAACCTGATCATACATAAATGCATAGACTTAGGCAGTATAAAGTTCTCATCAATCAAAGTACCAGATTCGTTTAGGAGTAAATTCACCTGTTGTTCAAGTAGCTTAGCACGAGCTCTTATAATAGGTCCAATTCTAATCTCATTTGACTGATCCTTTCTTGCAACAGTTGTAGCATATTCAGTAGTCATTGGGGTAGGTGTAATTGTAGGGATGTCCTCATCATCTCCCCCTTCAAAAGGTGTCGACCTCGATGCTCCAAGGTCTTCTCTAGCATATGGTGACAAATCAGCAACGTTGAAGTTGTTGCTAACTCCACCAAACTCCTCAATAGGTATATCAATCGAGTAGGCGTTATCATTAATCTTGGCTAACACCTTGTAAGGACCAGCACCACGTGGCTTCAATTTTGACTTTCGAAGTAGTGGGAACCTATCCTTATGTAGATGCACCCAAACCATATCTCCAGGCTCGAACAACACTTCTTTTCTTGCTTCATTCCTTGCAGCAGCAATGTTCTTACCTTTCTTCTCAATAGCCTCTCGAGTCTTCTCATGTATTTTCTTCACATAATCAGCACGTTTTGATGCCTCCATATCAACTCTCTCATGTAATGGCAGAGGCACATATCAAGTGGCGTCAATGGCTTGAAACCATACACCACCTCAAAAGGACAAAGCTGAGTACTTGAATGCACCGCCCTGTTGTAAGTAAACTCAACATGTGGCAAACACTCTTCCCACTCCCGCAGATTCTTTTTAATCATGGTCCTTAGCAGCTGTGACAATGTTCGATTCACCACCTCCGTTTGACCATCTGTTTGGGGATGACATGTAGTACTGAACAGGAGCTTCGTTCCTAGCTTCCCCCATAAGGTCTTCCAAAAGTAGCTCATGAACTTCACATCACAGTCAGAAACAATCGTTTTTCGTACTCCATGTAATCTCACGATGTCCCTGAAAAACAGGTTAGCAACATGCGACGCATAGTCGCTTTTGTGGCAGACAATAAAATGATCCATCTTAGAGAACCTATCCACTACCACAAATATAGAATCATGACCTCTCTGAGTTTTAGGTAGACCTAGCACAAAATCCACACTAATGTCTTCCCATGGAGTAGTAGGTGCAGAGAGAGGCGTATACAAACCGTGAGGCTTCAGCTTAGATTTCGACTTGTGGAATGTAATACATCTGCTCACAAATCTGTACATATCACGCCTCATCTTGGGCCAATAAAAGTGATCAGCAAGCATGAGCAACGTCTTCTCACGCCCAAAGTGACCCATCAAACCACCATCATGTGATTCCTGCACTAAGAACAAACACAACGACGATTCTGGAATACATAGTTTGTTAGCTCGAAACAAATATCCATCATGTATATGATACTTATCCCATGCGTTTCTAAGAGCACACAAACGATATGGTTCAGCAAAATCATGGTCAGTTGCATAAAGTGCACAAATAGCTTCTAATCCAAAAAATTTAAAATCAAGATTGGTTAATAGCATGTTCTTCCTAGACAGAGCATCAGCAACAACATTCTCTTTTCCCTTCTTATAATTAATGATGTAAGGAAAAGACTCAATGAACTCAACCCATTTAGCTAATCTTTTATGCAAGTTTGATTGAGCTTTCAAGTATTTCAATGCTTCATGATTAGAATGTATGATGAATTCCTTTGGCCACAAATAATATTGCCAAACCTCAAGTACTCTAACAAGTGCATACAATTCTTTATCATAGATAGAATAATTCAAACGAGCACCAGTCAATTTCTCAGAAAAAATAAGCTATAGGCCGACCCTCTTGCATCAAAATGCCACCTATGCCTATACCACTAGCATCACATTCAACTTCAAATTTCTTCGAAAAATCAGGTAATGCAAGTAATGGTGAAGAAGTAAGTAAACATTTTAATGTATCAAATGCAATGTCTTGGGCCGCGCCCCATAAAAAAGGAACACCTTTCTTTGTCAAATCATTCAAAGGTGCAGCAATGGTTCTAAAATCTTTCACAAAGCACCTATAGAAACCAGCTAAGCCGTGGAAACTATGCACTTGACTTACATTCATGGGAGTAGGCCAATTCTGAATTGATTCAATTTTAGATTGATCAACCTCTACTCCATGCTTAGATACAACAAATCCTAGGAATATGACCTTATCTTTTGCAAATGTGCACTTCTCAAGATTAGCATACAATTTATTATCACGCAACACTTGCAAAACTTGTCGAATATGAGTGCAATGTTCAGTTTCGTTGTGGTTGTATATAAGTATATCATCAAAGTAAACAACCACAAAACGACCAATAAAATCTCTCAAAACATGATTCATTAATTGCATAAATGTACTAGGTGCATTAGTAAGACCAAACGGCATGACTAACCACTCATACAAGCCACATTTTGTTTTGAAAGCAGTTTTCCACTCATCCCCTTCTTTCATCCTAATTTGATGATAACCACTACGCAAGTCAATTTTAGAGAAAACAGCAGCACCACTCAATTCATCTAGCACATCCTCTAAGCGTGGAATAGGATGACGATATCGAATAGTGATGTTATTAATCGCTCTACAATCTACACACATGCGCCATGTACCATCTTTCTTAGGAACTAAAATAACAGGAACGGCACAAGGGCTAAGAGAAACATGAATGTACCCTTTATCCAGCAACGATTGTACTTGCTTATGAATTTCCTTAGTTTCTTCGAGATTAGTCCTGTAGGGTGCACGGTTGGGAAGTGTGGCGCCAGGAATCAGGTCCACTTGATGTTCTATACCACACAATGGAGGTAAGCCTGCGGGTACATCTTCTGGAAACACATCCCCAAAGTCCTGCAAAACAGAAGAGACACCAAGAGAAACATGGGTCATGTTGTTAGAAACCAATACCCCGCCCTTATACATGAGCACAAGTGGCATGGCTGTAGGATCCTCACGGAATTCTCTCATATCCTCCTTGGTGGCTAGTATCAATAAACCAGGCACTCTCTCACTTTTTGTTATATCACTCAATTTAGGCTCAATTACATCAGGAACAACTATCACACAATCTCGCCGAGTTGTAGGATCTTCCTTCAAATTCACCTCTATTTTGTGGCGAGAATCATTCACAATATCTTGTGGTGTCATTGGCTGCATAGTAATCTTCTTCCCTTTGAATTCCAAGTGATATGTATTGGCTCAGCCATTGTGTTGCACATGGCGATCATAAAGCCAAGACTGACCCAATAGTAGGTCACAAACAGTCATAGGAACCACATCAAAATCAATAGAATCTTTGTATGGCCCTATTTAAAATTCACACGTACCATATGATTTACCTTCATCTCACCATTGTTGCTCAACCATTGTATGTAGTATGGCTTGGGATGAGGTAAGTATGTCCAATTCAGTTTAGCACATAGTTCCTTACTTGCAAGGTTTCTGCAGCTACCTCCATCAATAATTACCTTGCAACCTTTGTTTGGTCCAACTAGAGCTTTTGTTTGGAACAAGTTGCAACGCTGGGATTCCTCAACCGGTTGCACACTAAGTACACGTGAAGATACGACAATAGTGGGTGCACGCTCAGCATATGCATCAGTACCATCCTCGCTGTCATCAATATCATCATAAGAAGCTTCATCTCCACTCTCTACTTCGCCTTGTTTGTTAACAAACATAACCTTGTTGTTTGGACAATCCTTCTTGTAGTGTCCTCTACCTCCACAAGTATGGCACACCACATCACGAGTGCGTGCAATAGACATGTTGGAACCCGAGCTAGCAGCAGGAGCTGCGGGTTTCTGAACATTAGAACCAAACGAAGGTGTACTTGCTGGCTTGGCCGATGATGTAAAAGGATCAGTAGTTGGTGGCGTGACTGTAGGAGGTGGAGACATGGACAAAAATCTACTGGATGACGAAAAATGAGCACGTGACTTCGCCTCTTCTGCCAACTAGGATTCGGCCTCTCTATCATGATGCAACAACTCATTCATGGTCTCATACTTGTGATGACGAACAATGCTCTTGATCGGCGATGACCCACAAGTATAGGGGGTGTATCGTAGTATTTTCGAGGGAAGTGAAACCCAATTTATTGATTCGACACAAGGGGAGCCAAAGAATATTTATAAGCCTTAACAACTGAGTTGTCAATTCAGCTACACCTGGAAACAATCTTGCTCACAGCAGTTTATCAGGAGCAACAGTTTTGTAGAAGGAATAGTAAAGTAGCAGCAGTAGTAAAGTAAAGACAGTAGTAACAATAGCAGTAAATAGTAGAATTCGAGTGCGGTAGGCATAGGGATGGATGGACGGGCGTTGCATGGACAAGACAATTCACATAGCAATCAGGACATAGGGCAATTGCAGATAAATAAGAATAAGCATCCAAGTACTAGATAATCCTAGGCATGTGTTCCATATATAGTCATATGTGCTCGCAATGAGAACTTGCACAACATCTTTTGTCCTGCCAGCCCGTTTGCAGCGGGGCCTCAAGGGAACTACTGGCAATTAAGGTGCTCCTTTTAATAGAGCACTAGAGCAAAGCATTAACACTCCGTGAACACATGTGATCCTCACATCAAAGCCATTCCCTCCGGTTATCCCGATTTCTGTCACTTCGGGGCCATTGGTTCCGGATAACAATGTGTGTATACAACTTGCAGATAAGACCATAAACAATACTATCATAATGAATCAATAACATGTTCAGATTTGAAATCATGGCACTCGGGCCCTAGTGACAAGCATTAAGCATAACAAGTCGCAACATCGTCATAAAGCACTAATAAAAGATACTAGGCACCATGCCCTAACAATCTGATGCCATTACATGAACAATCTCATCCAATCCCTACCATCCCCATAGCCTACAGCGGGGGATTACTCACTCATAGATGGGGGAAACATGGATGGTCGATGGAGAAGCGATGGTGATGATGATGGCGATGATCTCCTCCAATTCCCTGTTCTGGCACGGAGTTTCTGGTGCTGTTTCATGGAATCTGGTGGTGGCGGCGGAGCGGAACTCCTTCTGGAAAAACGTCGAACCCCCTAGAGTTTTTAGGTCAGAAGGCTTCTTATAGGCGAAGAGGGAGACTAAGGGGGTGCCTGGGGTGGCCAGAGCACCCCCTGGCGCGGCCAGGCCTAGCCCGCGTGGCTAGGTGGTGTGGCCTGGTCCTAGCCCCCCGTCTCGTATTTTGGCTCCAGGTGTCCCCCGGTAAAATAATAACTTTGGCTTTTGTCCCGTCCAATTCCGAGAATATTCATTTTCTGACTTTCCTGGAACCAAAAACAGCAGAAAACAGGCAGCTGGCACTGTGGCTCTTATTAATAGGTGAGTCAAAGAAATCATATGAAAAGTACTCCAAAGTGTGGACAAAACATAAGAAAGTAGATAAAACCAAGCATGGAACATCGAAAATTATAGATACATTTGCAATGTATCAACATCCCCAACCTTAACTCCTGCTCGTCCTCGAGTAGGTAAGTGATAAAAAAGAAAGAATAATTTTTGAGGTGACATGCACCATCATAAACTTGATAAAAGTATTTGTAAAACATTCAAAGCTAGGATCATAGTACTTCAATCATAACATGAAAGACAAAGTTCTAGCAATAAGACAAAGAAACTATGTTGTAACATGAAAAGGCACAAACAAAAGATTCATGAATAACAATGCTTTGCAAGACGTTTGTTTGTTTCATATAAAGAAAACATAGCATAATGGCATTCAGCTTGTCCCTCAAAGAGTAGCAAATATAAATGCATAGGACACCTTCAAAGTTCATAAGAGTGACTAGATACAAATAGTTTAAAACAAGCAATATCAAGTTATTCATCAATCAACAAGTCTTGGTTCAATGCACATAGAACTAAGAATGGCCACTATGCTCTCAAATTAAGTGCATAAAGATAGAAGGTGGAGACTCAATATATATAAGTGGAAGAAAGGCCTTCATAGAAGGAAGCAGAGATTCAAGTTTCATAAAGAGCTTCCAAAAATTATGGTACTTAATAGCTTTCAGCTCTCATTGCCTTATCATAAGCATCTTGAAGTGATTAAGGTTAAAGTGAACAAACTATGGTGTACATGCTTGACGAAGTATAAATTAGAAATCTCATGTCCCTTGAATATGAGGGCTACTCCTCATGCTACTCAAGTTTAGTCACCGGTAAGTTCTTGTCATCGTAAGTACATGTGTATCATAGAGAACCGCCAACGGGGTACCCCTTGCCCAATGATACGGAAGAATCCCCATATCAAAATGACAAGGCAAGCAGACAACAAGCATCTCAACAATCTTCTTATTTACCATGGGAATATGGTGCTTTTTTCTCTCTTTCCTCTTTTCATAATCTCTTTTTTTCTTTTCTCTTTTTTTCAATATAGGACTCTTTTTTATAAGAAGAATGCTTCATAGACAGCTCATTATGGTTACGCTGCAGGTTTCCACCATGTCAGCATGGATTAGACCAGCGGCCTAGGCGTTTCTCTAACACATATACATAACTCCATGGACTTACAAGCTCCCCTTTCATTTCACACCGACGACATCCATAGACAAAAGAGCATGATATCAACTAGGTACAAAGTACAAGTGCAATGTTGAAAGCGTTCCCCATGACAACATGGTTCTGCTAATCCCCAACAAATAAGTGCAAGCATATACAACATAGACGACACAATGGTTCAAGTTTATTAAGGGCAAGAAAAGTAAAGTGTGCCATCAAGTTCGTGAGAGCTTTAATCACTAGTTTTCTCATAACAAGTTTAATTTGGAAGGTAAAAAAAACATGAATATACTTGGAATAGCATATGCTAGTAGGTAGGTATGGTGGACTCTTTGGAATAACTGGCTTTAGGGATTTGGATGCATGAGTGGAACTCATACTTGGTGGCGGAGGCTAGGAAAAGATTGGGAGCGACAAACTAAGAGAGCAATAATGGCCATAATCATGCAGAGTGACAAAACATCATTGATCAAAGCATCAAGTGATACTACAAGTTGAAAACTAAAGGATCATAAAGGCTATGGTGACTTGGGATAGTCATAACATGGTGTGAGCATGTGCCAAGTCAACCCAAATAAAGCATCAAAGGAGAAAACCACAATACTATGATTTAATATGCTAAAACAATGCATGATTCTTCAAAGGCACATTAAGCAATCTCAATTGTTTATAACAAGTCATGCTACAACAAAGAATACTAAGCATAAAGACAAAACAATATCAAGCATGGCATGACAAAGCATAGACCACAGTCAAAAATAAGCTCTTTTTACCACATAAGCACGAACTTTCCTACTCTTTTCCAAACCAAACCAAACTATTTGCAAACCAATGTATGAAAGAGGGGGTCCAACCAATTTATTCATAAGACTAAGAAAACCAAGCAAACAAAAAACCAAAACAAAAGCAAAAAAATAAGACGCTCCAAGAACAACACAACTATGCATGAAACAATAAAAATGAAGCGTTTGGAAGAAACCTGGGATTTTTATTAATGAAGAAGGGGATGCCTTGGGCATCCCCATGCTTTGATGCTTGTACCTCTTGGATATTTCTTGGGGTGACACACGTGGCATCCCCAAGCTTGAGCTTTAGTCCATCCTTCATCTCATTACTCATTCCTTCCATACACCTGAAATTTTTCCTTCATACAATCTTTATTAGCAACATTAGTGCACTCAAGATATTAAGTCTTAAGGTTCAGTTCTAACACCAATAAAACTTCCATTAGAACACTAGCTACTCAAGCACTTCCCTCAAAAAGCTCAATTCCCCAAAAGAACTCAAAAAGGCACCAACAAGAAGCAAATGCAGAAAATGGTAGAAATCTGTCAAAACAGACCAGCAGGTAAAGACGAATTTTTTTGAAGACCTTCTGTTGCTCAAATCAAAAAGTTTTAAACTAACTAAAGTTAGATAAAAACCTGGGTCAGAAGCACAAAAATTCACGCCTCAAAACGATGTTCATAGAATTTACACGAATTTTTACGGTGAAGCACAGAAATCTGTTTCGGGACAGCAACTTTCCCAACCATTACTTCTCTCTCATTAGAGGTTACTGGCACAAAAAGCAAATAAAAAGGATAAGGAGCGGTTATTACCTAAGTAATAACTTCCAAGACTTATCTAAAACTTTTGGGTTATCTCCCAATAAGTAATTTTATTTAACGCCTTTATGTTAGGCATAAGCAAAAACTAAAATGGATAGAATAGAAGTAAGCGGAGATAATCATGGTGAAAACATTGTTTTGTTCAATGAAATCCTTTTGTTAACAAGGTTGATCAGGTCTTGCTACCAAAACAATTTCATATGAGAGAAAACTTTGTATTCCACTAGTGATTATGTTACCTCAACTTTGATAGCAATGGTACCAATCATAATAGTTTCAAATTTTTCTCTTGGTATGGGACAATATATCTCTCCAACTTGAATGCCCTCAACATGTTAAATTGAATTCAAACCATAAGTACTTTCAATCTTCTTGGGGAAATAGACAGTGTGTTCCTTGTCATTAACATTGAAAGTCACCTTTCCTTGATTACAATTAATAACAGCTCCTGCAGTATTAAGAAAAGGTCTCCCAAGAATAATGGACATATTATCATCTTCAGGCATTTCAAGCACAACAAAATCAGTTAATATAAAGCAATTATGAGCCACTTGAACAGGTACATCCTCACATATACCCACAAGAATAGTGGTAGATTTATCAGCCATTTGCAAAGATATATCAGTTGGTATTAATTTTTCTAGTTGAAGTCTCTTATAGAGAGAGAAAGGCATAACACTAACTCCAGCTCCCAAATCACACAAAGCAGTTCTAACATAACTGTTCTTAATAGAGCAAGGGATAGTTGGAATCCCCGGGTCTCCAAGTTTCTTAGGAACCTTACCATTAAAGGAATAATTAGCAAGCAAAGTAGAGATTTCTTCATTAGGGATCTTCCTTTTATTCGAGACAATATCCTTCATATACTTTGAGTAAGGAGGCAATTTAATAGCATCAGTCAAAGGAATTTGCAGGAATAAAGGTTCCATCCACTCACAAAACTTATTATAGTGTTCATCTTCCTTTGACTTGTGTTTCTTATCAGGGAAAGGCATAGGTTTTTGGACCCAAGGTTCTCTTTCACTACCATGTTTCTTAGAAACAAAATCTTCTTTAGTGTATTTAGTATTCTTAGTGTGGTTTTTAGGTTCTTCTTCAACTTTTTCTTCATTAGGAACTTCATTTTCTCCATTACCACTTTCAGTTTCAGCATCAGAGATGGATATACTATTAGGATCTATAGCAGGTTTAGAGGGTTCTACAACAGTTTTATGTTTCTTTTTTCCTTTTCTTACGAGTAGAGCCACTATTTTCAGCTTGTTGAGAATCCTGCTCAATTCTTTTGGGATGCCCCTCGGGATATAGAGGATCCTGAGTAGCAGCTCCACTTCTAGTTCTAATTTCATAAGCATGTTTTTCTTTAGCAGCATTAACTAGCAAGTATTTTTGCATTTTAACGAGTTGATCTATTTGAGTTTGAACCATTTGAAAGTGTTTAACAATCATTTTAACATCATTAGAGGTTCTTTCCACAATATCTTTCAACTCAACAATAGCTCTAGTGTTTTCCATTAGTTGATTTTGCACCCTTTTATTAAAATTATCTTGCTTAACAATAAAGATATCGAATTCTTCAAAGCATTGATCGGGAGGTTTAGAGTAAGGGATATCACCTTCATCAAAGTGTGGGAGAGAGTGTACCTCAATAGTGGGTGAGTAGGGAATAGGCTTACATAATTCTTATATAGGAGGTAAATTCTTGGCATCTGTAGCTTTAATTCCCTTCTCCTTAAGACATTTCTTAGCTTCCTTCATCACTTCATCATTTAATTCAATAACTCCCCTCTTCTTTGATGTTGGAATAGGCTCCGGAATAGTAGGTTCGGGTATAATTACTTCAGGTATAGCTTGTTCAGGAGGAGTCCAATCTTCATAGTTCTTACTTATTTTAGCCATTAATTTCTCAGCTTCCTTAGGAGTCCTATTCCTGAAAACACAATCAGCACAGCTATCTAGGTATGTCCTAGATTCCTCAGTTAGTACATTATAAAATATATCAAGAAGCTCATTCTTAGGTAATGGACTTCCAGCCTGTGCATGAATCAAATCACAAAACCTTGCCCAAGATTCGGGCAATATCTCTTTTTCTCCCTATTTAAAATCAAAAGGTTCTTGCAAAATAGCATGTCTAGCACTTGGAGGAAAATATTTCTGCAGGAAAGTACTAATCAAGCAATCAGGGCTATCAATAGATCCAGAAGGTAAATTACTAAACCAAGTTTTAGCTTCTCCTTTTAGTGAAAGGGGGAAAATCTTAGCAACAAAGTAAGTACGCATCTTAATATCATCAGAAAACAAGCCACTCATGGTAGAAAGTTCATTCATATGTGCTAGCGCACTTTCATTCTTAGTCCCACAAAAAGGTTCTTTCTCAACAATAGCTATGTAAGATAGATCAAGAGAGAAATCATAATCTTTATCTTTAATGTTTATGGGAGAAGCAGCAAACTTAGCAATATGAGACAATTGGGGTCTAAAAGTACGCCTCTCAAGGAGACTCTTAGCAGCGCTCCTATCATGGGTGTTTTTACATTCTTTAATAAATTCATCGGTCATCTCAACATAACCATCTTCAATATCATAACTCTCACTAGACTCAGGTGAACTAACAAGTGTGGTAGTGTCTTCATTAGGAGTTTCAGTATTTCCAGCTATAGTTCTAGCAATCATAGCGTCTAGGAAAGGACCTAATGAACCACTCTTATCAAGCACAGTAGAAGCAGCATCCTAAGCATCAGAAATTTCAGATTCAGCAGTAGTAGCAGTGTGTAGCATGTGTATGTGGTGGTGTAACGAGCTTACTTATAACAGATGGTGAATCAAGAGCAATAGAGGTGTTCAGAACCGTACCTCTTCTTGTAGTGGATGGTAAAATAGGAACCTTGCCATCACGAGACTTACCCATGATGGATGGATAGCAGCGAACAATAGAGAATCCAAGTGAACTTGATAAATAAAGCTATGCTCCCCGGCAACGGTGCCAGAAAATAGTCTTGATGACCCACAAGTGTAGGGGGTGTATCACAGTATTTTCGAGGGAAGTGAAACCCAATTTATTGATTCAACACAAGGGGCGCCAAAGAATATTTATAAGCCTTAACAACTGAGTTGTCAATTCAGCTGCACCTAGAAACAATCTTGCTCACAACAGTTTATCAGTAGCAACAGTTTTGTAGAAGGAATAGTAAAGTAGCAGCAGTAGTAAAGTAAAGACAGTAGTAACAATAGCAGTAAACAGTAGGATTCGAGTGTGGTAGGCATAGGGATGGATGGACGGGCGTTGCATGGACAAGACAATTCACATAGCAATCATGACATAGGGCAATTGCAGAAAAATAAGAATAAGCATCCAAGTACTAGATAATCCTAGGCATGTGTTCCATATATAGTCATACGTGCTCGCAATGAGAACTTGCACAACATCTTTTGTCCTGCCAGCCCGTTTGCAGCGGGGCCTCAAGGGAACTACTGGCAATTAAGGTGCTCCTTTTAATAGAGCACTGGAGCAAAGCATTAACACTCCGTGAACACATGTGATCCTCACATCAAAGCCATTCCTCCCGATTTACATCGCCAGGGGCCATTGGTTCCGGACAACAACGTGTGTATACAACTTGCAGATAAGACCATAAACAATACTATCATAATGAATCAATAACATGTTCAGATTTGAAATCATGGCACTCGGGCCCTAGTGACAAGCATTAAGCATAACAAGTCGCAACAAAGTCATAAAGCACTAATAAAAGATACTAGGCACCATGCCTGAACAATCTGATGCCATTAAATGAACGATCTCATCCAATCCCTACCATCCCCATAGCCTACAGCGGGGGATTACTCACTCATAGATGGGGGAAACATGGATGGTCGATGGAGAAGCGATGGTGGTGATGATGACGATGATCTCCTCCAATTCCCCGTTCCAATAGGGTGCCCAAACGGAGTTTCTGGTGCTGTTTCGTGGAATCTGGTGGTGGCAGTGGAGCAGAACTCCTTCTGGAAAAACGTTGACCCCCCCAGAGTTTTTAGGTCAGAAGGCTTCTTATAGGCGAAGAGGGAGACCGAGGGGGTGCCTGGGGCGGCCAGACCACCCCCTGGCGCTGCCAGGTGGTGTGGCCTGGGCCTATCCCCCCTCCGTCTCGTCTTGTGGCTCCATGTGTCCCCCGGTAAAATAATAACTTTGGCTTTTGTCCCGTCCAATTCCGAGAATATTCATTTTCTGACTTTCCTAGATCAAAAAACAGCAGAAAACAGGCAGCTGGCACTGTGGCTCTTGTTAATAGGTTAGTCCAAGAAATCATATGAAAATTACTCCAAAGTGTGGACAAAACATAAGAAAGTAGATAAAACCAAGCATGGAACATCAAAAATTATAGATACATTTGCAATGTATCAATCGGTAACTTCAAATTGTTTTGGAATCGTTGCATGGTCATCTCAATGGACTTACGAATACTAGCACGCTGCATAAGCATCTCCATCTCCATGTAGTACTCATCAACTGTCGTGGTGCCTTTCTTCAATTGCGTCAATTTATCAAAAACTGATCGCAAGTAGTTGGTTGGTACGAAACGAGCTTTCATGATTTGCTTCATCTCGTGCCAATCCATCACAGGAAGTTCATGGTCATCCCTTCTATGCTGCACAAGAGCATCCCACCAACGCAAAGCATAACCATCAAATTCAGATGCTTCAAGCTTGACCTTCTTGTCTTCAGGATAGTCAAATAAACGCCAGAGCTTCTCAATATTCAACTCCCATGTGAGGTAATCTTCTAGGTCAATAGAACCATCAAACTTGGGAATCGAGAATTTTGGCTTGCCCAAACCATCATCAACAGCTTGGTTGGGAACACGTTGAGCATGCCCAAGAGGAGCAAACCCACGGCCATGGGAAGGTGCATGGGCAGGGGGAATAACACATCCCCTGACAACATGTGGAGCAGCATCCACAGCGCTACCCTCATCGAAATCATCAAAGGCATCATCATGTTGAGTATCTTCCCTTCTATGTAAGGCGGATGTCAAACCCTCAATGAAACGCTGCAAAGTGGTGAGATTGACATTGAGCGTAGCCACTTGCGTTTGGATAGTATCAACCGTCCCAACATGTTGATCAAATCTCATATTCATATCTTGGAGATTCTTGTCAATGGCATCGGTCGTGTTAGTAAACACACGTGTCAAGTGGGATTTCAAAGCCTCATATTCACGCCAATTGACAAGCTCCTCATCCTTCTTTTTCTGCAACACAACATCATCATCACTAGAAGGCATGATTAGTAGGTAAGTGCAAAAATCAAAATCTATATGGTGGAAACTCTCACAACTCACTCACAACTAATAAGAAAGGAGATCTTACCGTTCCGAAGTGAATAGAGATGCTCTACCAAACGAAATCAAAGACAGATGCACTGATGTGATGAAGTGAATATCAAAGTTATAGAGAATGATCACAGGGCACACAGGTTATTTATGGTCGAGCTATAGGTATGGTATCCTATCTACACCGCAAACAAGTCCTAGTGTCGATCGTACAAAAACCCAAGAAATACACAGATAACTAGCCTGTAGCTATGAACTGTCCCGCTCGATCCCTGATGCCAATGCAACATCTCTCGAACCTTGTAGGATATTCACAACACCACACTCTTATGCACGCAGCCGTCGACCACGAATGGTAGTTTGCAATCTACTAATTCCTGATGGAACAATAGATCACACTCAATTATAGTTGGTAAAATCAATCATAGGATAATTCCAGAGGTTCTATGAAAGAAACAACTCCAAAATAGTTTTAACGTGGTCTAACCTAAACAAGAGGGCGTTCCCGGGCTTATATAGCCACCGGAACATCCGAAAAACGCGAAACGAAAACATGTCTGATACAGTCAGATCCGTCCGGATCTGATGGGAACTTTTTGGGCCGGATTATCTGGTATAAGATGGCCGGATTATCCGGGGGCCGGATTTTCCGGGGGAAAAGTCCGATCAAATATCCGCCTCGGTACTGAACATCGCGCATGAAGTCCTTTGCAGAATCTCCAAAGCAGGGCCGGATTATCCGGGGTCATTTAGACGTGGAAGTCATCATTGGAAAGATCTTGGAATTATCTATCCAACAATTGCTTATTTGCTTGATTTGGAGTTCGTATGCGGAATCCACGTCCGTTTGAATTTCATGACTTCTGTTTGTCCGAATTGAACATTCCTTCTCTTCGATGATCTCCCTTGCTTGTATTGCGCCTTCCTCCCGCTCCTCCCTCACGCATCCTTGGGCGATCATCATGTTGGGCTTCTCTTGTAGCCCTTCTCCTCCTCGCGCCATGCTTGTTTCTCCAACGAACCTGATCATACATAAATGCATAGACTTAGGAAGTATAAAGTTATCATCAATCAAAGTACCAGATTCGCTTAGGAGTAAATTCACCTGTTGTTCAAGTAGCTTAGAACGAGCTCTTGTAATAGGTCCAATTCTAATCTCATTGGACTGATCCTTTCTTGCAACAATTGTAGCATCTTCAGTAGTCATTGGGGTAGGTGTAATTGTAGGGATGTGCTCATCATGTTGGGTATCTGAAGGAGCATGTAGAATTGGGTCCACTCGGTGAAGGGCTACATATGCTGGGTCCACTCGGGGAAGGGCTAGAATTGGATCATGATCCATATGCTTCAAGATCGACACTTATTATCCTGTGTGACAGGAAGATACAACTGGGTCCACTCGGTGAATTACATCCATGTTGAGCAATACATGACTAGGTCATGGGGATGGTATTTCACGGGAACAAGTAAAATAGTACTTGTTGGAAATGAGATTAAACAAGATATCGTGATACCGATGATCAAATCTCGGACAAGTCTTGTATCGTGAACAAGGGAATTGGATATATCGTTTCAGGTTCGACACGATGGAGATTCGTGGAGTGCATATGGGTCACATGGGCATCCCGGTCCCTCTGTTCATCATGGATATGGATCATGTCTATAGCATTCCCGAACCATAGGGAAACACACTTAAGGGCGATACGACGCTTGGAGATCCTCTTGCGATATGGAATCACAGAAGAGAGAGAGAAATCGGAATTGTTCCGAAGAGATCCAAAGTAGTTCAGAGAAAGAAGGAAAGGAAGAGGCCGAGAGCTGTTTCGGATAAATGGAAATTTAATATATGCATTTATTATATGTTAATTATAAATTAATATATTATAAATAAATATTTAAAATTCAAATTTATAAAGTGACTTTCGGATTAGGCCAAAATCCTTGAGGAAATTGGCCCAGAAGAAAGCCACAGGAAAAACAGCAGAAAAAAGATAGAAACAACCCACGTGGGCGGCAGCTAGTTGCCGCCGCACAGGGCGGACTGTAGCTGCTAGCTGCCGACGCGGGCCGCTCACCCCCCCATCCCATGTGGGTGTGCGGGAGGGAGCTGGATGCTACTCGGGCAGGCCAGGCACGCTAGCGGGCAGCGGTGCCGACCGCGCTACCGCCGCGGGCTGGTAAGCCACACACGCATGGTGGGTCGTGGGTTGGCGCCAGCCCACCCGGCCGGTAGGCGCTGCTATGCTAGCTGCTACTGCCAGCGAGCTAGGTCACGCACACCGGCCGTCCCATGTGTGCTGCTGCTGGCTATGGCTGGTGGCTATTGGGCTGGGATGGCTTGGTGCATCCGGTTGCTGCCCATTTTTCTGCCCCTTTTCTTTTATGAATAGTCTCACATGGCTCGCCTAAAGGGGAGGGTATACCTCCCTTCCCCTATATAAAGGGGTGCCCATGGGTAGGATAACGACACACACCGAATAAGATATTCTCTAAGGCTAGAATATCCCTCCCTCTCTCTCTAGTTGCCTTTGTAATGGCACGGTCCCAAGTAAGGATTGTACACACAAAATCAATGCATCTGTGGCATGCCGTTGTGTGATGAGTGCATAATTGCATCATGTTTTATATTATTATTTTGCATTGTAGTTATAGGATCTTGGTATTTTACGGCGTTCACGCGCACATTTTATGTCTATTTTCAGCAGGATTAGGACAGATGATGGATACAATGGACACAATTCTTGGAGTAGTTGTATTGGGAAGAAAAGGAGTCAAAAACAACATAAATCGCTTATTTGGGAAATATCAATAACACTAGAAGAAAACCCGAAGCGATCAAGGCATTCAGAGGGTTTAACGACCAACTATACGGCGGGAATTAATTTTCTGGCCGTATAGTTCCTGTCGTATAGTTGGCTCCGCCACCGCCTCCTTAAATAGTTTCACCCCATGTAACTGGATCAGGGAGACGACATACATAACAACTAGAAATTGCTAAAACCTCACCTCTGGAAGGCATATAGAGGGGGAACTCGTCCACCGGGGATCCATCTTCGCCCTGTGAAGATCCAGGAGGCTAATGCATCGATCTTCATCATCAACCGCTACATCACCACCATCTCCATCCATCCCATCTACATCTTGTCTAGATCTTGTTGTAATTTCCGTGCTCGTTGTAGATTTATACAAGTATTACTCATCTATGATCGATTCCTTTGTTATTGCCATGATGTTGATTGCCTCCATGTCTGAGTATATCAATAGTTCTTGGGGAGATGGAGAAACCCTAGTATGATATTGAAATAAGATAATGTTTATTATAATATTCACCACTATGACCATGTGTTAGATTGTCTTCATCTTGATGTTGGGAGAAGTTGACCTCTCAATACTTGCCTCTTGTGGGGACTTGATGGAGGGAAGTACTTGTTGGTAGACGGAGGTGTGTTAGCACTTATAGTGACTATAAAGTTGTTGGCACCCCTTACGTATCAACTTGGGAACCAAGGAAACTCATGGAACACTATCCATGCCATGGGATACGTTCTACGGGATTAAGTCCCTTAATAGAGCAGTAATTTGATTGATGTCGATTGCTGTCTGATGTGGTTATAAGGATGATGTGAGTAGTGGTGGCTGCCTATTTGTCCAAATACGAAGTTCCTCCCATACATACATAGTTGAGAATGTTCATGATAATAATCTTTACCTTATCTCTTTATAATGCTAGAGGTGTATCCGCTACTCCCTGAGAATGCCTTTTTCCCATTGCAGTTTCAAATCTCTTTTACATACGCGATACTTACTTTCTGTGTTTAGTTGTTTTACTTTACTTATTATTCTCTTATACCAAAAACCCAAAAACATTCTGTGTTCAGTTGTTTTACTTTACTTATTGTTCTCTAATACCAAAAACCCAAAACACCTTTTTACACAATATTCGCATTTTATCTTGTTACTTAGAACTTTATTTAGCATTTCTATTGTAGTATTTAATTCAACAGTTATTATACTTTAGACTCCTGCTCCCTGTGGGGTCGATATCTTTATTTCGAAACTAGCTACAAACAATATGTGCACTTGTAGTCATCAAGCTATTTTGTGGCGCCTTTGCCAGGGAGCTAAGCGCTTTAGGTCTTTTAGTTTTTGCTTATTTATTTTTGTCTTGCTAAGTTTTGTTTTGAGTTACAGGTTTCCACCAACATGATGGAGTTTGAGCATATGGCTAGTGCTAACCCACTCAGCCACTTTGGGAAGCCCTGTGATATTAATAAAATAGACAACTCCAACAAGAAGACAAGGGGGTTTGAAATAAATCTTCTACTATTTGGTATTCTACACAAGAAGCAATTGACTGGAGATGAAGAAGATCCTGATTTATATGAGCATATTGCATGTTTCAAAGATATATGTGGCACTTTCCAATTACCGAGATATAGTGCTAATGAGGTAAGGGTTAAACTTTTTAGTCAGACTTTGACTAGTACAGCTCTCTCATGGTATAGATCTCTACCCAGAAGCCACTACTACTTGGGATAATTTAGCCTTTGAGTTTCTAGCAAAATATTATCCATTATCAAAATCTTTTGGAATCAGGCGTCTTATAATAAGTTGGAGGAACCATCCTAATGAAGTACTAGTAAGAGCTTATATCAGATTTAAAGATTTACTTAATCAATGTCCTCATCATGATTTGCCTGAATGGTATTTATTGCATATCTTTTATGGCCGTTTAATTGAACCTAATAAAATTGAACTAGACTCTTTCGTGAGAGGAGCTTTTATGAATCTTCCTATAACTAAAGATTGGGCTTTACTTAATATAATTCGCGATCATAGAGTTTCATGGTATTTTGGTCTAGGAAGCAAAGGAGGCATAGAAATAGATTATGATTGTACTCATGACTATAATAAAAAGGGCCATGTTAAAGAATTATCTAAATGACTTTATTTGGATTCAGATCTTGTGTTGCATGTTGTTAAAGCTTTTACAGAACACATCAAAGCTCCAAAAGAGGGTTTGGTCAAGTATGATCCACCACCCGAACCTGAGAAGAAACTAGAAGTTAAAGCAACACTGGCCTCCCTAGAACCAATATATGAGATACCTTTCCCGAACATAGCATAGAAGCATATTTTTGAATATGAACAGGTCACAGCAGTACAGGAGAAGAAGGAAGAGGAAAGTATGCTAGAAGTTGAGGAACATCTGGAAGAAACCAAAGATGAAGAGGTAACCAAGGAAGCAATTATAGCTATGCATGCACATTGTAACATAGTTGAACTTGATAAAGATACTTCTGTATTGGTTGAAGGTAAAACAAAGGTAAAAGATGTGGGTAAGCCTATTCTTCCCTGCATATTTAAGGAACCCTTGCATTATGGTTTATGCGATCTTGGCACCGAAATTAATGTTATATCTTATTATTTTTATTTAGAAATACAATAAGAAATAGAACTGGCTACAATTGAAAATACTGATATGACAATCATGCTACCCAATAAAACTCTTAGAATTCCAATGGGAGTAGTTGAAGATGTAACTATCACAATTGGTAATACAAACTTTCCTATCGATTTTGTAGTTGTTGATATGCCAGCTGACACTCTTTCCCCAATTATATTTGGAAGAAACTTTTCGAGTGATGTAGGTGCCAACGTTGATTTCAAAAAGGAGATTGTGTCTCTAAAGCTTGGGGAAGCGTAAAAAGAATTCCACTTTTCCAAATTTAAAGATAGACCTCTACAAATACAAGAAGAAGAGAAAGAGAAAACTATTGAGGAAATGACAGCTCTCTTCTTTAGTGATCAAGAAGAAGAAATAAATGAAGACTCAAATTATGAATAAATAGTTATGGAGGACAATTCCCTAGAAGAAATAGAAGGTGAATTCGATTCACTCCCCATTATAGGGCCTCCAACTAATGAGGCTTTTGAAGAGCCAGAAAAGAGAGGGGACGAGGAATTACCACCCCTAGAATTGAAGACTCTAGAAGATAATCTTAAATACAGATTTTTAGATGATACAAATCATTTTCCTATTATTATTAGTGCTAAACTTTCAGGAGATGAAGAAGAAGAACTCATGAAAATACTGAAGGAGCATCGCAAGGCCTTTGGATACTCAATGGATGATTTGAAGGGCATTAGCCTCACGATAACTGTCCATCGAATATTCATGGAGGAAGGTGCTAAACTAGTTGCGGAATTTAATAGACGATCGAAGCCCGAAAGAAAGGAAGTGGTAAGAAAATAAATAGTGCACCTATTGGACGCAGGTATAATCTATCATGTAAAAGAAAGTGAATGGGTAAGTCTTGTTCATTATGTCCCTAAGAAGAGCGGTTTTACTATTGTTCCTAATGAAAACAATGAATTGATACCTACTAGAACTATTGTTGGACATAGGATGTGTATAGATTTTAGGCACTGAAATAAAGAAACTAGGAAAGATCACTATCCTTTACCATTCATAGATCAAACTTTAGAGAGGTTAGCAAACCACACTCATTTTTTCTACTTGGATGGATACTCTGATTTTTCTCAAATAGCTGTTCATCCTGATGACCAACTTAAAAAAACTTTCATTAGTCCTTATGGATTACATGCTTACCATCGTATGCCTTTTGGTTTATGTAATGCTACAGCTACTTTTCAAAGATACATGACTGCTATTTTTGTGGATTGTATAGAACTGATAATGGAAGTATTTATGGATGACTTTTCTGTCTATGGAACTTCGTTTACTAGTTGCTTGGATAATCTCAAAAGAGTTTTGTAGCGTTGCAAAGAAACCAATCTTGTTCTAAACTGGGAGAAGTGCCATTTTATGGTCAAAGAAGGTATAGTCCTTGGACATAAGGTATCAGGTAAGGTGATTGAAGTGGATAGAGCTAAGGTTGAGGCCATAGAGAGAATGCCACAACCTAGGGATATAAAAGGTACAAGAAGTTTCTTTGGTCATGTGGTTTTTTATAGAAGGTTCATTAGGAATTTCTCTGAAATATCTAAACCTTTGACTAACCTTCTCCAAAAGGGAGTAACATTTAATTTTGATGATAAATATCTTGTCGCCTTTGATAAACTTAAATATTCTTTATCCCATGATCATATCATTAAACCACCTATCTGGGATATGACTTTTGACTTAATATGTGAAGCTAGTGATGATGCTGTAGGAGTAACTCTGGGACAACATGTAGGTCGCAGATTTAATATTATACATCATGTTAGTAGAACTCTTAATAGTGCTCAAAATAATTATCCAAGGAAGAAAGGGAACTTTTTGCTGTATTTTTCTCTTGCGATAAATTTTGTTCTTATATAGTTGATGCAAAAGAAAGAGTGCATACAGATCGTGCTGGTTTAAAAGAACTCCTTGAGAGGAAAAATCATAAGCCAAGACTGATCCGTTGTATCCTTTTACTTCAAGAATTTGAGTTGCAGATTATGCAGAGGCAAGAAATAGCAAGCAATCCTGGTGATTTTCTTTTATGAGAATTATTAAATAAACTAAGGTCAATTCCTCCAAAAGAGAAGAAGTCTTTGTTGTTGGAGGAGCTTGTCATCCTCGAATAAGTAAATGGTAAGTGGAAGGTAAGTGTTCTTACTCAAATAAGTGATTTGTTTTCACAAATTTTACTTTTGAATTTTTTTCCTTTTTATTCCTCGTGTTTTTCTGAAGTTTCTGAAGGTTTTTACCAACTATACGGTCACAACTATATGGCCAGAGAAAAATCTCCCGCCGTATAGTTGGTCGTTAAACCTTTAGTACCTTCTTCGCAAAATTGTTTTTGATGTGTGGGAACCATACAGTCGCAACTATACGGCCAGAAAAAATCCTCTCGTCGTATAGTTGGTCGTTAAACTCTTTGATATTTTCAATTTCCCTTTCTATTTTAAAGTTTATAAAAAAAGGGTTTTGTCGGTTCCAAGTCGGTAACTTAATCGACCTGGACTCGAGATTTTTGGAAATATCTGCCCGGAACCAACTATATGCCCAGAGCTATATGGGTCGCGCCCGTATAGTTGGTCGTTACGCGGCAGGACTTTTCCAAATCCATGTTTTCTTTCCCTGTTTTGTTAAGATTCTTTTCTTGGGCGTGAATTTGGCGTTTCTCACAAGTTTTACCGACCTTTGACCCCCCTTATATATTTCCATTGTGTCTCTCTCTAAACATAATCTCTAGAAACCAATCTACCTCTTATTCATACGAGAGTACACACAAACAAAGGGACAGAAGCCAAGGAGAGAAGTTCCTATGGAGATCGGAGCAATAGCAAGCAAGGCAAGGAGATCAAGATCGTCCGTCTGGAGTTCCTTGACACCGACAATGAACGCCAAAAGAGGGAGTTGAAAGCCCTCGGGATGAAGATTGAAGAGATGGACAAGGAAACACCGAGGACACCCAAACATCTTCGGTTGCTGCGACTTTATCTTGATAAACTTGATGAAGATATTAAGCAGACAACCGAATCAGGTTTTTCTATGAGTCTTAAGGTGATACAAACCCTTCAAGATAACAATTACCTCATTAAAGAACAAGTGAAAGTGCTGGAGAGGAATACTATTTTCTACAAGCTGTGTGTTAAAGAATTAGAGGTTGTCAATCAATCCCTTCGTCTCAGGCTGGCCCGTGAAGAGAAGATACCGCGTGCCATGGCACCACAGTGATCTACAATAATCATGATCCTGCCTGGCTTGATTCCAAGCTTGGGGAGATCTTTAAGACCTTGTAATCAATCTTGTAAGTTTTACATTACTATTTTGACTTTTGATTCAATGGACCCCCAGAGGAACGAAAAGGAACAGACAAAATAGATCGAAGGCTGGGATCGACCGGTACATGTTCACGTGTGGGGGTAGGATCAGGATACGAGAATGTGCCAAATCGTATGTACAGCCTACCAAAGCCCGTACAGGCCCGAAGCGCATCAACGTAAGGGTATTCTAAGCATGCAACGTGGATACGAAGTGTCCAACTCGTCCGCTGATGTGGCAACATCGCTTACGTGGTTTAGGCGTGTTTGTTGGGCCGCATTTCTATAGCACCGGCGGGCCTGTTTGTGTTACACGTGCGAAAAAAATGCGATGCTTCGGGAAGGCGCGCTAGAAATCCCGCTCGCTCACCATTGTATCGTGACGATGACGCAGGACTCATCATGACACGTGCAGGCCGGATGCGTGCACCGAGTGTCATTGAATTGTCCATCGATCGGTCGCATGGTTGCAGTTCTCTGTTTATTCCCTGCCACGAGTATGCAACACTTCTCTGAGAAGGCACATCGTACGGTGGATACATCTGGAGATAGAAGGGGAGAGGACGGTGTTGTGACATAAGACTGGTCCACTGCCTAGCCTTTTGACCATCTACCTCCACTCGTCACTTGGCGCCCTCCTCCCTTTCTTCTTAGACCTGCTCATCCCGCTCCTGCTCCTTCCCTCTGCGAACACACATGGCTCCCCCTCGGAAGAGTGCCGCGGTGACAAGGCACGAGGAGAAAAGAGAGAGATCTCGCCGCGATGCTTTGCGCAATGGAGAGTCAAAAACACGGCTCACGATGGCTGTTCCCACAGGCGAGGGGTCCTCCCGGTAGGTATTCAACTTCTTCTCCTTGATCGTGTTCTCTAGCATTCTTCTTCTTCATCAGCATATTCTTCTCCTTCTTTAGAGTCGGCGGTTCAATGGCAGACCTGTTCGCCCCAGTTCCCCGGGTGAGCGAGGTAAACAATGTACACTGGGGTTTTTGCGGCTAGGATTCGGGCTTTCCTGTATCTTTTCTACATTGCCCATTCTTGCATAAAGCTATGTGCTATAATTTCAGATATTGTTTTCCCTGTTCCATGATAAGACTGAAACCAGGTTTTCTTTGTCCCATGAAAAGAAGCCAGAGGTCAATCCTCAGGTGGATGCTGCCAGAGGGAAATAATGCAAACCCAGGAATTGGAATTAACACGGCTCCAATCAGTTGTCAAGACCCTTACTGAGGAGCGCGTGCAACTAAAAACGGACAATGCTGCCTAGGAGGAACTGTTGAAAAAGAGCCTCGCCTCGACACGACGGGATACATCCATCATCAAGCGGCTCTTGAAGCATAATGAGAGGCTAACAAATGAGAATGCGGATCTCCGTATTAGCGAAATGAACCTGATACGGAAGCTCCAGGCTGCGCTCAATGCGGAGGTCAAGATCAGGGCGGACATGCTCATACGTCGCCTACTACTTGAAGAGATTCAGGAGGAAAACGGGCAGCTCCTCGCCAGACTAGGTCTCTAATGTAGCAGACTTTCATCGGTGCTGCTCTGTTGAACTGAACTATGTGCTTGTATTTTGCAACTGTAAACTGAACTATGCGAACTATGAGTTAAAACCGGAGACACCTTTTGTGCAGTCTGAAAACTACCTGTGTTTCTGTTTCTAGGTATTTATTCAGAGTTATAGATGCCTTGTTTCAAAATTTTAGATTATTTCGTGAAGGCCGGAAAAATCACATTATTAGGAATTTCGACCATCACCAAATTAATCCAAACTTTTTGAACATGCTATCAGAAAGGTAAGTATGCAGAATATGTAATTTGTTTCAAAAATCTGAAGTTGTAAAAAATCTATTTTGATTGAATCTGTAAACATAATAGTAATGGAAATGGAAATAGGAAGAAAAAATCAGGTTAGGCGGGCAGGCAGCTAGCCCATCCTAGCTCGTGTTCCTATGCCCGTGTTATTGCTGCAGCGGCGGCTTGGTTATTTGGGCCGGCCCAACTGAGCCCAGCAAACACGCGTGGATATGACGTCGTAGACACGTTAGGTATTTAGTCACTCCACAGTCGCCTCCAACCACGACTCTCCTCCTATCCCTCCTCGCACGAGCGCCTCCATGACAACTTCCTCAAAAAATCCCATCAACGACCGCCTCGAGTATTCAACGCCTGTGACGACACACGTTCATGGATCAGACATTAAAGGATAAGGTATTTTTTTTGCCAACTCCTGTATGAAAATCTAGAACGATGTACATAAATTTCATGAGATCTAGAGGAAATACGATCAAATTGTGTAGATCAATGCATCGATTTTTTAAGATCTGCATATGAACTAGTACAATAACACTCTATTATATGTTAGCAGTGAAAGCATGCCATGTCAGATCTATATGTACTATTATAAAAATTGTCTTATCTAATGGACACTACTCGGTGCTTTGGAATATCGTGCGTGTTTATGAACATGCAAACCGTGTACAAGAAACTAGTATACGAGGGGTTAGAATATAGATTTCTTTGTTCTAAAATGTTAGCATAAGTGCCACTTTCTGGTTAGGTCGAGAACTATGCTCGCACTCGTCATGTCCGTGCTACTCTCAAGTTGCATAAACGGCTTCATATAAGAGGTATGATATCAAATAAAAATAAATTCAATGCAGTTAGCCCATTGCTGCTTATGTATGTATTTGTTACATGCAGGTCCTGGAATAAAGGCCGAGAAAGATTTTGAATGTTACTGCCATTATGGCAACTGCGTAGCGATGGATGATACAGAATTGAAAGTGCTGAAGTATAGAGTTGATAAGCACTTCCCAAAAAGACCATTTTATGTGTGCACCATAAATAATTCAAACACCTTGAAAGGCAAAGCAAAAATGGTAAACCTTTTGAACTAGTAACAATTTGAAAAATTGTTAAATTACTACTATATTATGTACTGACATTTGTATGTATTGGTGTAATCCATATGCAGTACTTTTCGAGGAGCTTCACCATGGAGCATATTGTTCCATATATTTAACTACCAGGACACATTCAAGTATTTTGAAACAATATAGAAGTTGCAAAAGTTAAAATGGTGATGAATGATACGGCCATTTTGCATCACTATTCTATGTCATAATTTACTGTTATTCATTGATATAATTCATATTAAGAGATGATACTTATGTTATTTCATCTTTTTTTCATGGTTGATGACTTTTGGAGCATGGAACGCTGCAGTCAGGATTCTGATGGAAAAGGTGCTGTTTGGAGGCAAAATTCGCTAAGATCAGAAAATCCGGAAAAATATACGGAAAATCCTATTTTTCCAGAAGACGAAGGAAGCCAGAAGGAGGAGTGGAGATGGGCCACAGGGGGCCCACACCACCCCCTGTCACGGGCCACCCTAGGCCATGCCACCAGGTGGTGTGGCCGCCCTGGCCCACCTCTGGCTCTCCCCTTTGGCGTATATATTCCTCCCGAAACCCTAAGACTCGGGGATCGACCACATAAAGATTTCGCCACCTCTGCGGGGCGGAAAACACCAAGAGAGAAAGATCTCTCCGGCAGACAGATTTCTGCCAAGGGAATTCCTTCCTGCAGAGGGGAGATCGTCGCCATCAACACCACCATCAAGCTGGACTTCATCAGGATCATCATCACCATCATCACCCTCATCACCATCTCCATATTGCTGTAAAAATTGGGTTGAATCTTGCATAGTTCTTAGGAGAAACTTTCCCGGTGTTGATTACTCTTTGTAGTTGATGCTATTGTGTGAACCATTGAATTATTTTTTATGTTCAGATTGTTATACATCATTATTCCATCTCTGATCATGATCTATATGATGTCTTGTGAGTAGTTCGTTTTGTTCTTGAGGACATGGGAGAAGTCATGTTGTTAGTAGTGGATTTGTGTTGAGAAAGATTCAATAGTTTGATATTTAAGTTGTGGCGTACTTCTTCTAGTGGTGTCATGTGAACGTCGACTACATGACACTTTACCTTTATGGGCCTAGGGGAATGCATTGTGTATTTGGCTACTAATCGTAGGGGTTACTGGAGTGATAGAAACCTGAACCCCCGTTAGGAAACCATTGCACAAGGGACGTAAGGGTCTTAGAGTTTAAAGTTGTGGTTAGGTTTCTACCTTAATTACTTTCTTGTACTTACAGATGTTTGCAAGGGGTATAATCACAAGTATGTATTAGTCCTAGGAAGGTCGGTACATTAGCACAGGTTCACCCACACAACACTTAGCAAGCTAAAGAAGATTAATCAACTATATGAAGCGAAAGCACTTGACAGTCTTCCCATGTGTCCTTGAGAATGTTTGGTCATCTTAAATAATACAACCGGCTTGTCCTTTGCTGCATAAAGGATTGGGCCACTTGCTGCATTTATTCCTACTGTGTTTTATTTACTCGTACTTTATTTACTTGCTTTATCAAAAACCCCTAAAAATCCGTTTGCTAAGTATTTGCAGAGAATTCCTGATCCATACCACTAGCCAGCACCTTCTGCTCCTCGTTGAGTTCGACGCTCTTACTTATCGAAAATACTGCGATACAACCCCTATACTTGTGGGTCATCAATGAACAAGTCAAAGAGTATAGGCAAACTGAAAGGTGGTGCTATGATAACATCGAAGTGGATGGAGGTTGTGAACAAGGTCGATATGAGAGCTGGTGACATCTATGTATTTTGGTTCCGTGGTAGCTCGGACGATGGCCTCAAGCTCCTTATTAATAATCTGTGAAATCAACATGCAGACCATGCGTGACTATGGGATGGTCTTCATAATGTAAGAGTAGATCCATGAAAAAAAACATGTCTGGAGCCTAAAAGTGTTGAGTCACACAACCAAGTTGATTATATATGGTGTTTTTAGCCAACCAAGAGAGGTTTGTAGCCCATGCAATGTTGGCATGATCCCACATTTGCCACAAAGTGTCTCATCATGTCTTGGCATAGCAGTCTTATACTTAGATCTACTCCCTCCATTTCATAATATAAGAATGCTTTAGCTGTGTGAAAAGAGTGTATCTAGACTCCTTTTAGTATTTAGGTTCACTCCAAACCTACATGAGCCTACCCACTAAAAGGGGTCTAGGTACACTCCTTTCACAAAGCTAAAACATCTTATATTTTGAAACGGAGGGAGTATCAACTAGGTAGGATCATGTTGTCCAAGTGATGACTCATACAACCACAAGTTTCTATCTATTTATTCAGAGTTACAGATGCTGAACAAAGGTTCAGAGTTACGGTGTGAAAACTCTAGTACAGACGACCAGATACTACTAGTGCCATCCCGCGAATCAAACGTGCAGGACATGGATTACATGCCCCTATTACATCCCATTCGATCCTGTTCGTCCTGTCATCACAAGAATGGTTCAAACGACCTCATAAACAAGTGCTATATAAAACTGAATGAAACAGTTGTACGGTTTTCAGGTGCTATCTGAAACTGAACAAAATCTAGAGGTTGTCGACAACAGCCTTACAGCAACAGTAACCTGATGAAACTAAACATTGGAAGATGCATAAGATTAACTAAAGGTTCACCACATAGAATCCAACATTAACTAAAGGTTCACCACATAGAAAAACATGTCTATCATGTTCCAAATTCTAAAACCACCTTCAGTGTATGCACTGTATAAATTATCAGTGCATTCAGGCAACTAAATCTTCAAAACAACAAAGATCCAATAGTATACATCTACTATCATTATAGGTTTCAGTAGATGAACGATCACAATATTTGGAATTCATAATCAAGCTAAGTTCAGGAAGTATCTACAGTAGATCAAGCAAAATAACAGACTAACCATAACAACAACTAAGTTCAGGAAATATCAACACGGTCGCCTGTATTGTGGGCTTGATCCGTCGGTCATTTGGGCAACAAACCCCTAGCATTTTTTGCTAGCATTTTATGTGACCAATGTGGTACAACTAGATGGATGGGTTTTTCCTAGACAGCCATAGTAGATCCAACGGGATTGTCGAGTAACTTGACCGTTGTAAGGTTTTAGTTTAGGTGTTATTTCCGCCAGTTTCGTCAGAAAATGTGGGTTCTGTAGACAGGTAATATGAGCTAGATCCCATGCAAAGTTGGCATGGGCCCACATCTGCCACATGTGTGTCTCATCATGTCTTGGCATATCACTCTCAAACTTAGATGTAGCAACTAGCTAGTTGGGATCATGTTTTGCCAAGTGTTGACTCACCAAATACAACCACTAAGTTGATGATGGTGTTTCTAGCCAACCAAGAGAGGTTTATAGCACCATGCAATGTTGGAATGGGCCCCCATTTTCCACAAAGTGTCTCATGATGTCTTTGCATAACACTGTTATAGTTAGATCTATCAACTAGGTAGGATTATGTTGTCCAAGTGATGACTCATACAATCACAAGTTGATGAAGGTATTTCTAGACAGCTAAGATAGTTCTAGATCCCATGAAATGTTTGTATGGGCCCACATCTGCCACATGTGTGTCTCATCATGGCTTTGCATTACACTCTCAAACCTACATGTAGCAAAAAAGCTATTTGGGATCATGTTTCGCCAAGTGTTGACTCACCTCATACCACCACTAAGTTGATGATGGTGTTTCTAGCCAACCAAGAGAGGTTTATAGCACCATGCAATGTTGGAATGGGCCCACAATTGCCAAAAAGTGACTCATCATGTCTTGTCATATAAGTGTTATATTTAGATATACCAACTAGGTACGATTATGGCGTCCAAATGATGACTCATACAACCACAAGTTGATGAAGGTGTTTCTAGACAGGTAAGATAGGTCTAGATCCCATGAAATGTTGGCGTGGGCCCACATCTGCCACATGTGTGACTCATCATGGCTTGGCATTGCACTCTGAAACCTAGATGTAGCAACTAGCTAGTTGGGATCATGTTTTGCCAAGTGTTGACTCACCTCATACAACCACTAAGTTGATGATGGTGTTTCTAGCCAACCAAGAGAGGTTTATAGCACCATGCAATGTTGGAATGGGCCCACAATTTCCAAAAATTGACTCATCATGTCTTGTCATATAAGTGTTATACTTAGATATATCAACTAGGTAGGATTTTGCTGTCTAAGTGATGACTCATACAACCACAAGTTGATGAAGGTGTTTCTAGATAGCTAAGATAGGTCTAGATCACATGAAATGTTGGCATGGGCCCACATCTGCCACATGTGTGACTCATCTTGGCTTGGCATAGCACTCTCAAACCTATATGTAGCAACTATCTAGTTGGGATCATGTTTTGCCAAGTGTTGACTCACAAAACCACTAAGTTGATGATGGTGTTTCTAGCCAACCAAGAGAGGTCTACAGCCCATGCAATGTTGGAATGGGCCCACAATTGCCAAAAAGTGACTCATCATGTCTTTGCATAGTAGTGTTAAACTTAGATCTACCAACTAGGTAGGATTATTTTGTCCAAGTGATGACTCATACAACCACAAGTTGATGAAGGTGTTTCTAGACAACTAAGATAGGTCTAGATCCCATGAAATGTTGAAATGGGCCCACATGTGCGACATGTGTGACTCATCATGGCTTTGCATAGCACTCTCAAACCTAGATGTAGCAACTATCTAGTTGGGATCATGTTTTGCCAAGTGTTGACTCACACAACCACTAAGTTGATGATGGCGTTTCTAGCCAACCAAGAGAGGTTTATAGCACCATGCAATGTTGGCATGGTCCCACATTTTCCACAAAGTGTCTCATGATGTCTTTGCATAGCAGTGTTATGCTTAGATCTACCAACTAGGTAGGATTATGTTGTCCAAGTGATGACTCATACAACCACAAGTTGATGAAGGTGTTTCTAGACAGCTAAGATAGGTCTAGATCCCATGAAATGCTGGCATGGGCCCACATCTGCCATAGGTGTGTCTAATCATGGCTTTGCATAGCACTCTTAAACCTAGATGTAGCAACTAGCTAGTTGGGATCATGTTTTGCCAAGTGTTGACTCACACAACCAATAAGTTGATGATGGTGTTTCTAGCCAACCAAGAGAGGTTTATAGCACCATGCAATGTTGGCTTAGCAGTGTTATTGATATGGGGTGGCCCGATCTTCTCAGCAAGCTCTTGTCAATGATATGGTGGATGATTGATAACTATTGTGCATCTATGATCTCTCCCGCTTGATCCCTGATGCCAAAGCAACAGCTCTCGAACCTTGTAGGATATTCACAACACCACACTCTTGCGCACGCAGCCATCGACCATGAACCGGTAGTATGCAATCTACTAATTCCCAATAGAACAGCAGATCACACTCAATTATAGTTGGTAAATTCGAACACAGGGTAATTCTAGAGGTTCTATGAAAGAAACAACTCCAAAATATTTTAACGTGGTCTAAAACCCTAACTAATGGTGCGCCCCATCTATTTAAGAGTGTGGGGGCGGCGACCAGGGTGGGGATCCGAGTTGGTCCCACCCCACTAGGGTACAAACCGACCCAACTTGGGTTCGGCCAATTGTCTCTGTCGTGGCAGAGTTCTAGTCACTTTCTCTGTCGCGGCAGCCTGCCGTGGCAGAGAAGGACTCGGTTTTCCTGCCGCGGCAGCCTGCCGTGGCAGAGAACTAAGGCCTTTCTCTGCCACGGCAGAGAATTCCCTTATCTCGTTGATGTTCGTCTTGGACATCTCCTTGCGCTTCCTCCCTCTCCTGCCTCGTGCATTCTTCATTGATCACCACTCCCTGATCCATTAGCCCCTCGCTCTGTGCTATGCCTTCTTCTCCTAAGTACCTGATCATGCAATAATTCAAAGACTTAGGTAGTATAAAATTCTCATTAATTAAAACACCAGGTTCATTAAGAAACAAGTTCACCTATTGTTCTAGTAGCTTAGCACGAGCTTTTGTGATTGGTCCAATCCTTATCTCATTGGATTGATATTTCTTTGCAATTGGAACATCATCATTAGCAATTGGGGTAGGTGTCACTTTAGGGATGTCTTCATCATCTCCCCCCCTTCAAAAGGCGTCGACCTCGATGCTCCAAGGTCTTCTCCAGCATATGGTGACAAATCGGCAACGTTGAAGCTGTTGCTAGCTCCACCAAACTCCTCAATAGGTATGTCAACCGAGTAGGAATTATCATTAATTTTGGCTAGCACATTCTAAGGACCAACACCACGTGGCTTCAACTTGGACTTGCAAAGTAATGGAAATCTGTCCTTGCGCAAATGCACCCAAATCATGTCTCTAGGCTTGAACAACACTTCCTTCCTTGCTTGATTCCTTGCAGCAGCAATGTTCTTGCCTTTCTTCTAAATAGCCTCTCGAGTCTTCTCATGTATTTTCTTCACATAATCAGCATGTTTTGATGCCTCGATATCAACTCTCTCATGTAATGGCAGAGGCAACATATCAAGTGGCGTCAATGGCTTGAAACCATACACCACCTCAAAAGGACATAGCTGAGTAGTTGAATGCACAACTCTGTTGTATGCAAACTCAACATGGGGCAAACACTCTTCCCACTCCCGCAGATTCATCTTTATCATAGTCCTTAGCAGCTGTGACAAAGTTTGATTCACCACCTCCGTTTGACCATCTGTTTGGGGATGACATGTAGTACTGAACATCAGCTTTGTTCCTAGCTTCCCCCATAAGGTTTTCCAAAAGTAGCTCATGAACTTCACATCACGGTCAGAAACAATCGTCTTAGGTACTCCATGTAATCTCACGATGTCCCTAAAAAATAGGTTAGCAACATGCGACGCATCGTCGCTTTTGTGGCAGGCAATAAAATGAGCCATCTTAGAGAACCTATCCACTACCACAAATATAGAATCATGACCTCTCTGAGTTTTGGGTAGACCTAGCACAAAATCCATACTAATGTCTTCCCATGGAGTAGTCGGTGCAGAGAGAGGTGTATACAAACCGTGAGACTTCATCTTAGATTTCGACTTGTGTCATGTAATACATCGGCTCACAAATCTGTACACATCACGCCTCATCTTCGGCCAATAAAAGTGATCAGCAATCATGAGAAACGTCTTCTCACGCCCAAAGTGACCGATCAAACCACCAGCATGTGATTCCTGCACTGAAAACAAACGCAACGACGATTCTAGAATACATAGTTTGTTAGATCGAAATAAATAGCCATCATGTATATGATACTTATCCCATGCGTTTCTAAGAGCACACAAACGATATGGTTCAGCGAAATCATGGTTAGTTGTATAAAGTGCACAAATAGCTTCTAATCCAGGAATTTTAACATCAAGATTGGTTAATAGCGTGTTCTTTCTAGATAAAGCATCAGCAACAACATTTTATTTTCCTTTCTTATAATTAATGATGTAAGGAAAAGACTCAATTAACTCAACCCATTTAGCTAATCTTCTATGCAAGTTTGATTGAGCTTTCAAGTACTTCAAAGCTTCATGATCAGAATGTATGATAAATTCCTTTGGCCATAAATAATGTTGCCAAACCTCAAGTACTCTAACAAGTGCATACAATTCTTTATCATAGATAGAATAATTCAAACAAGCACCAAAATGCATCAAAATGCTATAGGCCGACCCTCTTGCATCAAAATGCCACCAATTCCTATACCACTAGCATCACATTCAACTTCAAATTGCTTCGAAAAATCAGGTAATGCAAGTAATGGTGCAGAAGTAAGCAAACGCTTCAATGTATCAAAAGCAATGTCTTGGGTCGCGCCCCATACAAAAGGAACACCTTTCTTTGTCAAATCATTCAAAGGTGCATCAATGGTGCTAAAATCTTTCACAAAGCACCTATAGAAACCAGCTAAGCCATGTAAACCACGCACTTGACTTACATTCATGGGAGTAGGCCAATTCTGAATTGATACAATTTTAGATTGATCTACCTCTACCCCATGCTTAGATACAACAAATCCTAGGAATATGACCTTATCTTTTGCAAATGTGCACTTCTCAAGATTAGCATACAATTTATTATCACACAACTCTTGCAAAACTTGTCGAATATGAGTGCAATGTTCAGTTTCGGTGTGGATGTATATAAGTATATCATCAAAGTAAACAACCACAAAACGACCAATAAAGTCTCTCAAAACATGATTCATCAATCACATGAATGTACTAGGTGCATTAGTAAGACCAAACGGCATGACTAACCACTCATACAAGCCAAATTTCGTTTTGAAAGCAGTTTTCCACTCATCCCCTTCTTTCATCCTAATTTGATGATAACCACTACGCAAATAAATTTTAGAGAAAACAACAGCACCACTCAATTCATCTAGCATATCCTCTAAGCGTGGAATAGGATGATGATATCGAGTAGTGATGTTATTAATCGCTCTACAATCTATACACATGCGCCATGTACCATCTTTCTTAGGCACTAAAATAACAGGAATAGCACAAAGGCTAAGAGAAACACGAATGTATCCTTTATCCAGCAATGCTTATACTTGCTTCTGTATTTCCTTAGTTTCTTTGGGATTAGTCCTGTAGGGTGCACGGTTGGGAAGTGTGGCGCCAGGAATCAAGTCGACTTGGTGTTCTATACCATGCAATGGAGGCAAGCCAGTGGGTACATCTTCTGGAAACACATCCCCAATGTCCTGCAAAATAGAAGAGACACCAAGAGAAACAGGGGTCATGTCGTTAGAAACCAATACCTCACCCTTATACATGAGCACAAGTGGCATGGTTGTAGGATCCTCACGAAATTCTATCATATCTTATTTGGTGGCTAATATCAATAGACCAAACACTCTATCACTTTTCATTATATCACTCAATTTAGGCTCGATTACATCAGGAATAGCTATCACACAATCACGCCGAGCTATAGGATCTTCCTTCAAATTCACCTCTGTCTTCTAGCGAGAAACATTCACAATATCTTGTGGTGTCATTGGCTGCATAGTAATCTTCTTTCCTTTGAATTCTAGATGGTACGTATTGGCTCGGCCATTGTGTTGCACATGGCAATCATAAAGCCAAGGTCGACCCAATAAAAGATGGCAAACAGTCATAGGGACCACATCAAAGTCAATAGAATCTTTGTATGGCCCGATTTGAAAATTCACACGTACCATATGATTTACCTTCATCTCACCATTGTTGCTCAACCATTGTATGTAGTATGGCTTCAGATGAGGAAAATATGTCAAATTCAGCTTGGCACATAATTCCTTACTTGCAAGATTTCTGCGGCTAGCTCCATCAATAATGACCTTGCAAGCTTTGTTAGGTCCATCTAGAGCTTTTGTCTGGAACAAGTTTCAATGCTGGGATTCCTCAACCGGTTGCACACTAAGTATGCGTGAAGAGACGGCAATAGTTGGGGCACGCTCATGATAAGCATCGGCACCCTCCTCGACATCATCATTGTCATCGTCAGAAGCTTCATCTCGACTCTCTACTTCACCTTGTTCGTTGACAAACATAACCTTGTTGTTTGGACAATCCTTCTCGTAGTGTCCTCTACCTCCACAAGTATGGCACACCACATCGCAAGTATGTGTAGTAGACATGTTGGAACCCGAGCTAGCAGCAGGAGCAACGGGCTTCCGAGCATTGGAACCAAACAAATAAGTACTTGCTGGTTTGGCCGATGGTGTAGGAGGACTAGCAGTAGGTGGCGGTACACATGGGGTGTAGATCTGGCCAAAAATCTGCTGGAAGATGGAAAATGAGCACGTGACTTCGCCACTTCAGCCAACTGGGATTCGACCTCTCTAGCATGGTGCAGAAGCTTGTTTATTGTCTCATACTTGTGATAACACACAATGCTCTTGATTTGAATCTTCAAATTGTTGAGGAAACACTGCATTGTCATCTCTCGTGATTCACGAACATTAGCACGCTGCATAAGAATCTCCATCTCCATGTAGTACTCATCAACTGTCATTGTACCTTGCCTCAACTGTGTCATCTTGTCAAACACGGAGCGCAAATAATTGGAGGGAACAAAACGATCCGCCATAATGGCCTTCATCTCACGCGAATCCCTCACAGGAAGTTCATTATCGTTCCGTCTATTCTGCACAATAGCATCCCACCAACGCAAAGCATAACCATCAAACTCTGATGCTGCAAGCTTGACCTTCTTGTCTTCTGGATAATCAAACAAATGCTAGAGCTTCTCAATCTTCAACTCCCAAGTAATATAATCCTCAGGATCAAGAGAGCCATTGAAAGAGGGAATTGAGAACTTGGGCTTACCCAAACTATCATCAGCTGGATTATAAACATGCTGGGCACGTCCAACAGGAGCATACCCATGGCCATAAAGAGGGGCAGCCGCAGGTGCAGGGGGATTGGCACGTGCCCTGCCATGATGTGGGGAAGCATCAGCTGCACTACCCTCATCAAAGTCCTCAAACACATCATCATGTTGTTGTGCGGGTCCTGGATGGAGTGTCGCTTGAATAGCCTCAATTGAATGCTACAAGGTGGCAAAGTTGACATTCATTGCACTCAGCTAAGTCTGAATATTATTGATTGCTCCAGTTATTCTCCACAACATCTTTTATGTCGGTGATATTTCTATCAACAGACTCACACCAAGTAACAAGCTCCTCAAGCTGCTTTTTCTGCGACACAACTTCATCATCACTCAAAGACATGATTAGTAGGTTAGTGCAAAAATCAAAATCAGTATGGTGGAAACTCTCACAACTCACTCACAACTGAAAAGAAATGAGATCTTACTGTTCCAAAGTGAATAGAGATGCTCTACCAAACGAAATCAACGACTGATGCACTGATGTGATGAAGTGAATATCGAAGGTATAGAGAACGATCACAGGGCACACAGGTTATTTATGGTGGAGCTATAGGTATGGTATCCTATCTACACCGCAAATAGGTCCTAGTGCTGATTGTACAAAAACCCAAGAAACACACACGTGGAGAAAAACATGGCAATGCAACTATGAAGGGTGTTGCACTACTCTCGAGAGACACTAGCAAAGCTCAAAGTAAACATGCACAAGATTGCTCAATCTACCGGTGCACAAAGATATCACTAGGCCTCTTGCTCAAATTCTCTTTTTCACTATTTTTCTTTTTCTTTTGTATAGATCTTTTTTCTTTTCTTTTCTTTTGCTAACTTGCCTTTTTCTCTTTTTTTATATATATAGATCACACACGGCCAAATTACAAAGTACAGCACCAAAATCCTAAGAGCAGCCTGTAGGAGCGGAAACTAGTCTCAATGGGCAAGTTCCTACACCTATGTAATAGAATGGTTGTGGCTAAGGTGGAAGGAAAAGTGCAAATCCGCAATTTGTAAAAATTTCCTGCCATGGCAAAAAAAACTGGCCAAAATCATGCCATGGCAGAACAAATCCTGTCGCGGCAGAAAAACACGTCAAAAACGTGTCGTGGCAGCGAATCCGAGTCGTGGCAGAACAGGACTCGCGGCAGAGAAACATGCTGTTTCTGTGCCGTGGCAAAGTCGGTTGGAATTTTTTTTAATTCCGACTCGGCCAAGAGTAAAAGACTAGGACTCTTAGATGAGATCGGATCTGACCTTGTGGTGGCGGAAACTATGGTGGATTTGGCTAGAACAAAACTAGAAAGATGATAAATTTACGTAGAGAGATCTGGATCTAAACTAAAGGATGAACACGGCCAGCAACTATTACTCATCTACAAAACAAATCTAGTCTATGGAAACTCTTTTTGTGGGGCTTTTTCTATATAGGACTAAAAAACACTCTCTAATCTATGGATGGATTGTGGATCCTTACTGAGGCAACGAGGAAATCTGATACCAAGATGATATGGGGTGGCCCGATCTTCTCAGCAAGCTCTTGTCGATGATATGGTGGATGATTGATAACTAGTGCGTAGCTATGATCTCTCCCGCTCGATCCCTGATGCCAATGCAACAGCTCTCGAACCTTGTAGGATATTCACAACACCACACTCTTGCGCATGCAGCCGTCGACCATGAACCGGTAGTATGCAATATACTAATTCCCAATTGAACAACAGATCACACTCAATTATAGTTGGTAAATTCGAACATAGGGTAATTCCAGAGGTTCTATGAAAGAAAGAACTCCAAAATATTTTAACGTGGTCTAAAACCTTAACTAGTGGTGCGCCCCATCTACTTAAGAGTCTGGGGGCGGCGGCCAAGGTGGGGATCCGAGTTGATCCCACCCAACTAAGGTACAAACCGACCCAACTTGGGGTCGGCCAATTGTCTCTGCCGTGGCAGAGTTCTAGTCACTTTCTCGGTCACGGCAGCCTGTCGTGGCAGAGAAGGACTCGGTTTTCCTGCCGCGGCAGCCTGCCGTGGTAGAGAACTGAGGCTTTTCTCTGCCACGGTAGATAATTCCTTTCTCTCGTTGATCTTCGTCATGGACAGGTCCTTGCGCTTCCCCCCTCTCCTCCCTCGCACATTCTTCATTGATCAACACGCCATGCTCCATTAGCTCCTCGCTCCATTCTACGCCTTCTTCTCCTAAGTACCCGATCATGCAATAACTCAAAGACTTAGGTAGTATAAAATTCTCATTAATTAAAACACCAGGTTCATTAAGAAACAAGTTCACCTGTTGTTCTAGTAGCTTAGCACAAGCTCTTGTGATTGGCCAATCCCTATCTCATTGGATTGATATTTCTTCGCAATTGGAACATCATCATTAGCAATTCGGGTAGGTGTCACTGTAGGGATGTCCTCATCAGTTATACTTAGATCTACCAACTAGGTAGGATTATGTTGTCCAAGTGATGACTCATATAACCACAAGTTAATGAAGGTGTTTCTAGACAGCTAAGATAGGTCTAGATCCCATGAAATGCTGGCATGGGCCCACATCTGCCATAGGTGTGTCTCATCATGGCTTTGCATAGCACTCTCAAACCTAGATATAGCAACTAGCTACTTGGGATCATGTTTTGCCAAGTATTGACTCACACAACCACTAAGTTGATGATGGTGTTTCTAGCCAACCAAGAGAGGTTTATAGCACATGCAATGTTGGCATGGTCCCATATTTTCCACAAAGTGTCTCATGATGTCTTTGCATAGCAGTGTTATACTTAGATCTACCAACTAGGTAGGATTATGTTGTCGAAGTGATGACTCATACAACCACAAGTTGATGAAGGTGTTTCTAGACAGCTAAGAGAGTTCTAGATCCCATGCAATGTTGGTATGGGCCCACATGTGTCACACGTGTGACTCATTATGTCTTGGCATAGCACTCTCCAACCTAGATGTAGCAACTAGCCAGTTGGGATCATGTTTTGCCAAGTGTTGAGTCACACAACCACTAAGTTGATGATGGTGTTTCTAGCCAACCAAGAGAAGTTTATAGCACCATGCAATGTTGGCATGGTCCCATAATTGCCAACAAGTGACTCATCATGTCTTGTCATATAAGTGTTATAGTTAGATCTATCAACTAGGTAGGATTATGTTGTCCAAGTGATGACTCATACAACCACAAGTTGATAAAGGTGTTTCTAGACAGCTAAGATAGGTCTAGATCCCATGAAATGTTGGCATGGGCCCACATCTGCCACATGTGTGACTCATCATGGCTTGGCATAACACTCTCAAACCTAGATGTAGAAACTAGCTAGTTGGGATCATGTTTTTCCAAGTGTTGACTCACAAAACCATTAAGTTGATGATGGTGTTTCTAGCCAACCAAGAGAGGTTTATAGCAGCATGCAATGTTGGAATGGGCCCACAATTGCCAAAACGTGACTCATCATGTCTTTGCATAACAGTGTTATACTTAGATCTACCAACTAGGTAGGATTATGTTGTCCAAGGGAAGAATCATACAACCACAAGTTTATGAAGGTGTTTCTAGAGAGCTAAGATAGGTCTAGAACCCATGAAATGTTGGCATGGGCCCACATCTGCCACATGTGTGACTCATCTTGGCTTTGCATAGCACTCTCAAACCTAGATGTAGCAACTACCTAGTTGGGATCATGTTTTGCCAAGTGTTGACTCACCTCACACAAACACTAAGTTACTGATTGTGTTTCTAGCCAACCAAGAGAGGTTTATAGCACCATGCAATGTTGGAATGGGCCCACAATTGCCAAAAAGTGTCTCATCATGTCTTGTCATATAAGTGTTATACTTAGATCTATCAACTAGGTAGGATTATGTTGTCCAAGTGATGACTCATACAACCACAAGTTGATGAAGGTGTTTCTAGATAGCTAATATAGTTCTAGATCCCATGAAATATTGGCATGGGCCCACATGTGTGTCTCATCATGGCTTTGCATAGCACTCTCAAACCTAGATGTAGCAACTAGCTAGTTGGGATCATGTTTTGCCAAGTGTTGACTCACACAACCACTAAGTTGATGATGGTGTTTCTAGCCAACCAAGAGAGGTTTATAGCCCATGCAATGTTGGCATGGGCCCACATTTTCCACAAAGTGTCTCATGATGACTTTGCATAGCAGTGTTATTCTTAGATCTATCAACTATGTAGGATGATGTTGTCCAAGTGATGACTCATACAACCACAAGTTGATGAAGGTGTTTCTAGATAGCTAAGATAGGTCTAGATGCCATGAAATGTTGGCATGTGCCTGATGGCCCAAAATATATCGAGCTCGTTGGGGAACTCCAAGAGGAAGGTATGATGAGCACAACAGGAAGTTTTCCCTTAGTTATGAAACCAAGGTTATCGAACCAGTAGGAGCAAGGAAACACCTCCAAGGTGTAGATTCTAACTTGGAATCCTACACAACACAACCATAGAACTTTTCCCCCAACTTATAGCGAGGTTGTCAATCTCACCGGTTTTGCTGAAAACAAAGGATTAAACGTAATGTGTGGAAGATAGTAATAACTTGCAGAAAGTAAACAAAAAATAGTAAATAGTTGATAATTGATGGTAAAAGAAAGGACCGGGATCCATAGTTCACTAGTGGTGATTCTCCTGAAGATAGACGACAAGCTGGGTGAACAAATTACAGCGGGGCAATTGACAAACATCGAGAAAGCATACATGCATATACTAATCATCTTGACTCCTATGAGATTTGATTGGGCATTACAACATTATACATAGACCGTAATCCAACTGCATATATGACTAATAATCCACCTTCAGGTTATCATCCGAACCCCCTCCAGTATTAAGTTGCAAGCAACAGATAATTGCATTAAGCATTGCGTGTAAAGTAAACAATACGATTGTGTATGAACAAAGGATTGCTGTTTTCTCCCTAGTAGCAACATCACATCTAGTACCTTAGAGATTTCTGTCACTTCCCTAGATTACTAGAGGCATGAAACCACTATCGAGCATAAATACTCCCTCTTGGAGTTGCTAGCATCTACTCGGCCAAGATATCTACTAACAACAGAGAGCATGCAAGATCACAAATAACAAAGACATGATAGAATCGATTATCAATCTGAAATAGCATATCAATATCCATCGGATCCTCGCAAACACAACATGTAAGATTACAAATATATGATCTTGATCATGAACGGAGCTCACAAGATCTAAACATGATAGCACAAAGGAGAAGAACCGACCATCTAGCTACTACATGGACCCGTAGTCTAGAGATGAACTACTCACGCATCACACCGGAGGCTTGCATGGTGATGAAGAAGACCTCCAAGGTGAATTCTCCCCTCCAGCAGGGTACCGGGAAGAGCTTCTGATCCCTCCCGAACTAGGGATGGAGATGACGGCGGCTACAGACTCTTTCATGGAATTTTGATCAGGTCCTTAGGGTTTCTGTATCAAAGGCAATATATAGGCGAAAGGGGAGGTTGAGGGGGTGCCCTAGGCATCCACACCACCCCCTGGCGTGAGACAGGCCTGGCCGCGCGGCCAGGTGGTGTAGCCGGCCTCTAGACCCTCTCCGTCTCGTCTTCTGGCTCCATGTCCCCCTCGATGAAATATTGACTTTGGCTTTTGTCCCGTCCAATTCCGAGAATATTCATTTTCCGACTTTGCTGGAACCAAAAATAGCAGAAAACAGGCAGCTGGTACTGTGGCATCTTGTTAATAGGTTAGTCCAAGAAAGTGTATAAAAAAACTCCAAAGTGTGGACAAAACATAAGAAAGTAGATATAAAACAAGCATGGAACATCAAAAATTATAGATACGTTAGCAACATATCAACATCCCCAAGCTTAACTACTGCTTGTCCTCGAGTAGGTAAGTGATAAAAAGAAATAATAATTTTTGAGGTGACATGCACCATCATAAACTTGATCAAAATATTTGTAAAACATTGATAGCTGGGATCATAGTATTTCAACATAGCATGAAAGATATAGTTCTAACAATAAGACATAGCAAGTATGTTGTAACATGAAAAGGCATAAACAAAAGATTCATGAATAATAATGCTTTGCAAGACATTTCTTTGTTTCACATAAAGAAAGCACAATAAGAATGCTATTCAGCTTGTCCCTCATAGAGTAGCAAACCATAAATGCATAGGACACCTTCAAAGTTCATAAGGGTGACTAGATACAAATAGTTTAAGAACAAGCAATATCAAAGTTATGAATCAATCAACAAGTCTTGGGACAATGCACATTAAACTAAGAATGACCACTATGTTCTCTTAATAGGTGCATAAAGATAGAAGATGGAGACTCAACATAAAAGTAAAAGAAAGTCCTTCTTAGAAGGAAGCAAGAATTCAAGTCTCATTAAGAGCTTCCAAAAATTATGGTACTTATTATCTTTCATCTCTCATTGCCCCTATCATAAGCATCTTTAGGTGATTAAGGTTAAAGTGACACAACTAACAGGATATGCTTGACAAGTTATAAGTTGAAATCTCATGCCCCTTCCTTACGAGTACTGAACCTCATGCTACTCAACTTCAGTCACAAGTAAGCTCTTGTCATTGTAAGTACATATGTATCATAGAGAACCACCAACGAGGTACCCCTTGCACATGATACACGAGCTATCCCATAATCAAAATGACAAGGCTAGCAGACAATGAGCATCTCAAAGATCTTTTTATTTGCTATTTGCATAGGTTTTTATTGAGGATGCTTCATAGAGTGCTCATTATGGTTATACTGCAAGTTTCCACCATGATTAGGCATGGCTTTGTCTAGCAGCCTAGATGTTTCTCTAACACACATACAAACTCCATGATCTTACAAGTCCCCTTTTATTTCACACCGCCGGGATCCAGAAGCAAAAGAATCATGATATCAACGGAATATAAGTGCAATGTTGAAAGCGTTCCTCATGATACATGGTTCTGCTAACTTCAACTTATAAAGCGCAAGCATATACGCAACAAAGATGGAGACAATGGTTCAAGTTTATTAAGTGCAAGAAAATAAAGTGTGCCATCAAGTTCATGAGAGCTTTAATCACTAATTTTCACATAACAAGTTTAATTCGGAAGGTAGATAAAAGCATGAATATACTTGGAATAGCAAATGCTAACAGGTAGGTATGGTGGACTCTTTGGGATAACTTGGTTTTATTTGGAGTTGGATGCATGAGTGGAACTTATACTTGGTTATGGAGGCTAGCAAAAGACTGGGAGCGACCAACTAAAAGAGCAATAATGGCCATAATCATGAAAAGCGACAAAACATCATTAATTAAAGCATAGAGTAATATTACAAGTCGAAAACTGAAGGATCATAAAGGCTATGGTGACTTGGGATAGTCATAACATGGTGTGAGCATGCACCAAGTGAACCCAAATAAAGCATCAAAGGAGAATACCACAATACTATGCTTTAATATGCTAAAACAACGCATGATTCTTTCAAGGCACATTAAGCAATCTCAATTGTTTATAACATGTCATGCTACAGAAAAAATCACTAAGCATAAAGCCAAAACAATATCAAGCATGACATGACAAAGCATAGGCCACAGTCAAAAACAAGCTCCGTTTACCACTTAAGCATGAAGTTTTCCAATCCAAACCAAACTTATTTGAAAACTAATGTATGAAAGAGGGGGTCCAACCAATTTATTCAAACAAACTAAGAAAACCGAGCAAATGAAAACCAAAAACAAAAACAAAGCCGCTCCAAGAACAACACAATTGTGCATGAAACAATAAAAATGAAGTGTTTGGAAGAACCTGAGATTTTTATTGATGAAGAAGGGGATGCCTTGGGCATCCCCAAGCTTTGACGCTTGTACTTCTTGGATATTTCTTGGGGTGACACGGGGTGGCATCACCAAGCTTGAGCTTTAGTCCATTCTTCATCTCATTACATCATTCTTTCCTTAACACCTGAATTTTTTCCTTCATAGAAAACTTCATGTAATCTTCATTAGCAACATTAGTGTACGAAAGATAATAAGTCTTTGGGTTCAGTTTCAACACCAATAAAACTTCCATTAAAACACAAGCTACTGTAGCACTTCGCTTAAAAATCTCAATTCCCCAAAGAGAATCCAAAAAGGAATCAACAAGAAGCAAATGCAAATAATGGCAGAAATCTGTCAAAACAGACCAGCAGATAGAAACCAATTTTTTCGAAGACCTTATGTTGCTTAAATCAAAAAGTGTTGAACTAACAAAAGTTGGATAACAACCTGGGGCAGAAGCACGAAACATTACAGCTCAAACTGACGTACAGAGAGTTTACACGAATTTTACAGCGAAGCACAAAACATCTGTTTCAGGACAATAACTTTCCCAAGCATTACTTCTCTCTCTCATTAGAGGTTACTCTTGGCACAAAAAGCAAATAAAAAGGATAAGGAGAGGTTATTACTGAAGAAATAACTTCCAAGACTCAACTAAAACTTTTGGGTTATCTCCCAATAAGTACTTTTCTTTAATGCCGTTAAGTTAGGCATAGGATCAAGATTCAAGTATTTTCAAATCAATAAGCTTTAAGATCAATACCAGAAATATCTTTCTTTTTCAAGGCTTCATGCATTCCTACAAGTTTTTAACTGAAAAGATTCCATGGAAAGATTTGTTTTGGTTTCATAGGCATGAACACAAGTGTTCAAGGTCGACCCCCACTTAACCATTACTCATCTTTCCAATCACTTTCCTTTTTAAAAAAAATTTAGATAACAAGTACAACTAATTTTTTTGCAATTCGCATTCCCTATCCATACTAAGATAGAGAACAAATTAACACTGAAAGTAAAACCTACTTAGATATAAATAAAACAAGTGCACACAAGAATATTCACCCACCTGCTATTGCTCCCCGGCAACAGCGCCAGAAAAGGTCTTGATAACCCACAAGTATAGGGGATCGTGTATAGCCTTTTCGATAAGTAAGAGTGTCAAACCGAACGAGGAGCTAAAGGTAGGATAAATATTCTCTCAAGTTCTATCAACCATTGATACAACTCTACGCACACTAAACGTTTGCATTATCTAGGAAATACAACTAGAGCAACAACACGAGTAATAGAGATAGCTTTACATGAGAATAAATAACAAGAAAGTAAAGCTAGTTGCTGCAGCAATAAAATACTCTAAACTAACAGAACCATGAGTGTGGAATAGTGGTGGCTTTGTCCAAGTTTAAATAGCGAATAGATCGGGTTCATTGTCTTCGATGCAGTTTCTATGTGGGAGAGGCTAAATATACATGCGCTTCACTACTTGGAATTACATGTACTATATGATTGGATTGATAGCAAACATCCGTAAGTACTAATCAATGCATTAAGGTTTCCCCAACCATATCCTTAAGTTTAATGGTCCTCTTACTCCCATACGTGCAACGTTCTAGTTCGTATCCTCAGGTTTCTGACACTCCGACAGAACTTCCCCCTTCCTCTTACATATACTACAAACCCTATGATGTTTAATCCATGTGAGCACAAATATAATGGACACCAAAGGACTGTACCATATCAACATACACCTCTAATGAACCAAAGGCATTCAACCATTCAATCTAAGAACAAAGAAACTATGCAAAGATGACATAGATCATAGGATTATAACTTATAGCATCAAACACCATGTTTACATAGGACGGTACAGAGGTGTGTGGGAGGATGAACCACTGCATACTAGGAGGATTAGGTGATGGAGATGGTGGTGAATATGGTGAAGAGGGCGGAGCCGGCGGCGGCGCGGGGGACTCCTTCCCCGCCACCGGTATCATGGGGGAGCACTGCCCCTTAGCCCCCTTCCTTCATGGCTTCTTGGGAGCCCTACCCCATGGAGATGGGATCCAGGAGAGGCAATAACGTGGCTTTGGCGGCTGCAAATTCGTGGGTGGAGGTGCCCTCGCTGAATTAGGTTTCCTCCCTTTATATAGCTTCTCGGATTCCCGTCACACCATCTTGGGCTGCAGTAAATCAGGCCTAAAAGGCCTGTCCAGACTCGGAATCAGCTAAATTTTATGTACAGAACGTTTGTCGCGCAATTTCCAACAACTTTGTAGTTGAAGAGTTTTCCGTTTGACGCCGTCTTCGGCTCGAAACTTGACCATCTTCAAAAAGAGTCCTGAGATAGATTTCTGGAGAACATCCTAATTTGACTCCAACAAGGTTTCCACTTGTATTCTTGGTAATTCCTACACATCAAAGTGTAAAACAAGAACATTGTGCACTTTGGCAACTATTAGTAGGTTAGTTCAAATAAATGATAAACTTTATACAAAAAGGAGTGTCAAAAGCATATTATTAGCATGAAACCATCAAAAATTATAGATACGTTATGAATGTATCAGTTTAGCAGCCATTTTATTAAAAGAAGATTGTGCTTCAGCCAATGATGATATATTTCTTTTGGCATTAGAGAGTTTTTCCTCAATACTTTTATTGAAAGCAGATTGTTTACTAATAAAGTCTTTAAGCATAACTTCAAGTTCAGAGGGTGCACTCCTATTATTGTTGTTGGAATTCCCATAAGCATTACCATTATTGGGAGGATATGGCCTATATTTATTATTACCAAAATTATTCCTATGGGCATTGTTGCTAAAATTATTATTTCTTATAAAGTTCACATCAACTTGCTCTTCTTGAGCAACCAAAGGGACTAAGGGAACATGATTTGGATCAATATGAGCTTTCCCATTAACAAGCATAGATATAATAACATTGATTTTATCACTCAAGGAGGAGGTTTCTTCAACCGAATTTACCTTCTTACCTTGAGGAGCTCTCTCGGTATGCCATTTAGAATAGTTAACCATCATATTATCCAGAAGCTTTGTTGCAGCACCCAAAGTAATGGTCATAAAGGTACCTCCATCAGTAGAATCCAGTAGATTTCTTGAAGAATAATTCAATCCTGCATAAAAGGTTTGGATAATCATCCAAGCAGTTAGTCCATGAGTGGGACAATTTTTTACCAAAGATTTCTTTCTTTCCCAAGCTTGAGCAACATTTTCATTATCATATTGTTTAAACTTCATTATTTCACTTCTCATAGATATAATCTTAGCATGAGGATAGTATTTTCCAATGAAAGCATCTTTGCATTTAGTCCAAGAATCAATACTATTTCTAGTTAGGGATTGCAACCATTCTTTAGCTTTTCCTCTCAAAGAGAAAGGAAACATTTAAGCTTAATAATATCCCCATATATATCCCTATGTTTTTGCATCTCACAAAGTTCAACAAAGTTATTAAGATGAGCAACAGCATCTTCAGTACCAATTCTAGAAAATTATTCTCTCATAACAAGATTGAGTAAAGCATGTTTAGTTTCAAAGAAAGTAGGTTTAGGAACAGGTGGAGCAATAGGTGTGCACATGAAATCATTGTTGTTGGTGCTAGTGAGGTCACACAACTTAGTGTTTTCAAGAGTAGTCATTTTTGTGTTTTTTTAATAAAGAAAGTAAACTCGTACAACTAATTTTTTGTGTGTTTTTGATAAAGAAACAAGCAAACAAAGAAGAAATACACTAAGAAAAACAAAAACAACAAAGTAAAGAGATTGGTTATGAGGGACTCCCCTTGTGAACATGTCCTTGACTCCCCGGCAATGGCGCCAGAAAAAGTCTTGCTTACTCAATATGTTGAGCTAGTTGGGGAACCCCAAGAGGAAGGTATGATGAGTAAAGCAACAAGTTTTCCCTTAGTTATGAAACCAAGGTTATCGAACCAGTAGGAGCAAGGAAACACCTCCAAGGTGTAGATTCTAACTTGGAATCCTACACAACACAACCATAGAACTTTTCCCCCAACTTATAGCGAGGTTGTCAATCTCACCGGTTTTGCTGAAAACAAAGGATTAAACGTAATGTGTGGAAGATAGTAATAACTTGCAGAAAGTAAACAAAAAATAGTAAATAGTTGATAATTGATGGTAAAAGAAAGGACCGGGATCCATAGTTCACTAGTGGTGATTCTCCTGAAGATAGACGACAAGCCGGGTGAACAAATTACAGCGGGGCAATTGACAAACATCGAGAAAGCATACATGCATATACTAATCATCTTGACTCCTATGAGATTTGATTGGGCATTACAACATTATACATAGACTATAATCCAACTGCATCTATGACTAATAATCCACCTTTAGGTTATCATCCGAACCCCCTCCAGTATTAAGTTGCAAGCAACAGATAATTGCATTAAGCATTGTGTGTAAATTAAACAATACGATTGTTCTATGAATAAAGGATTGCTGTTTTCTCCCTAGTAGTAACAACACATCTAGTACCTTAGAGATTTCTGTCACTTCCCCAGATTACTAGAGGCATGAACCCACTATCGAGCATAAATACTACCTCTTGGAGTTGCTAGCATCTAGTCAGCCAAGATATCTACTAACAACAGAGAGCATGCAAGATCACAAATAACAAAGACATGATATAATGAATAATCAGTCTGAAATAGCATCTCAATATCCATCGGATCCTCGCAAACACAACATGTAGGATTACAAATATATGATCTTGATCATGAACAGAGATCACAAGATCTAAATATGATAACACAAAGGAGAAGAACCAACCATCTAGCTACTACATGGACCCGTAGGCCAGATATGAACTACTCATGCATCACACCGGAGGCTTGCATGGTGATGAAGAAGGCCTCCAGGGTGAATTCTCCCCTTTGGCAGGGTGCCAGGAAGAGCTTCACATCCCTCCTGATCTAGGGATGGAGATGACGGCGGCTACAGACACTTTCGTGGAATTTTGATCGGGTCCTTAGGGTTTCTGTATTGGAGGCAATATATAGGCGAAAGGGGAGGCCGAGGGGGTTCCCTAGGCGGCCACACCACCCCTTGGCGTGATCCAGGTCTAGCCGCACGACCAGGTGGTGTGGCTAGCCTCTGTCCCCTCTCCGTCTTGTCTTCTAGCTCCGTGTCCCCCTCGGTGAAATATTGACTTTGGCTTTTGTCCCGTCCAATTCCGAGAATATTCATTTTCTGACTTTCCTGGAACCAAAAACAGGAGAAAACAGGCAGTTGGCACTGTGGCATCTTGTTAATAGGTTAGTCCAAGAAAGTGTATAAAAAAACTCCAAAGTGTGGACAAAACATAAGAAAGTAGATATAAAACAAGCATGGAACATCAAAAATTATAGATACGTTAGCAACATAGCAGTGCCCATATCTGCCACATGTGTGTGTCATGACTTTGCATAGCAATGTTATGATTCATACAACCACAAGTTCAGGATGCAATTTTGGCATGGGCCCACATTTTCCACTAAGTGTCTCATCGTGTCTTTTGCATAACAATGTTATACTTAGATATATCAACTAGATAGGATCATGTTGTCCAAGTGATGACTCATACAACCACAAGTTGATGAAGGTGTGTATAATCAGATAATATAGTTCTAGATCCCATGCAATGTTGGCATGGGCCCACATCTTCCACATGTGTTTGTCATGGATTTGCATAGCACTCTCAAACTTAGATGTAGCAACTAGGTGGGATCATGTTTTGCCAAGTGTTGACTCACAAAACCACCAAGTTGATGATGGTTTTTCTAGCCAACCAAGAGAGGTTTATAGCCCATGCAATGAGGCATGGGGCCACATTTTCCACAAAGTGTCTCATCATGTCTTGGCATAACAATGTTATACTTAAATCTATCAACTTGGTAGGAACATGTTGTCCAAGTGATGACTCATACAACCACAAGTTGATGAAGGGATTTTGTAGACAGATACTATGAGCTAGATCCCATGCAATGTTGGCATGGGCCCACATCTGCCACAAGTTTGTGTCATGGCTTGGCATAGCACTCCCATACTTAGATGTATCAACTGGGTGGGATCATGTTGGTCAAGTGTTGAGTCAGACAACCACACGTTTAGGATGGTTTTCTAGCCAACCAAGAGAGGTCCATAGCCCATGCAATGTTGACATGGACCCACATTTGCAATAAAGTCTCTCATCATGCCTTTGCATAGCAGTGTTATAGTTGGATCTACAACTTGGTAGGAACATGTTGTCCAAGTGATGACTCATACGACCACAAGTTGATGAAGGGCTTTTGTAGAGAGATAATATGAGCTACTCTCTTCGTTTCAAAATATAAGATGTTTTAGCTTTGTGAATGAAGTGTATGTAGACCTCTTTTAGTGTCTAGGTTCATCTAGGTGTGAAGTGAACCTAGACATTAAAAGGGGTCTAGATACACTACTTTCAGAAAGCTAAAACACCTTATATTTTGAAATGGAGGGAGTAGATCCCATGCAATGTTGGCATGGGCCAACATCTGCCACAAGTTTGTGTCATGGCTTGGCATAGAACTCTTAAAAATCAAAATATTCATTCTAATTCAAATTTTGTATTCCACACTCAACTTCAAATAGCTGCAAAACCAGGTAGCCACGATAGGGAAAGAGAGGGTGGGCCACTAGCGAGTGGCCGTAGAGAGAGAGGGAGAGAGAGAGATATTTCTGGCGCATGGGCCACCGTACGCCACCGTGCGCGTGAGAACCGTGCAGTACCATATAGGCGTGTCCGAGGCGCACCGTGCGCATGTAAACTATGTAGTAGGTGCGCATGTGTACGTTGTAGAATCGTACATGTGTGAACCGCGGGAGCATGAAACATCGGTGGCTCACCATAAAGAGACCATCTCTCTCTATCTACGCCTCCCCTCATTCACTCCCTCACGCCACCGGTTCCCAACTCTGTGAAAACCCTCCCTCGCACCCAGCGCTAGCGATGGAGACAGCGGTGGCCATTGCAGCCATTGGAGCCAAAGCCTTTGTCCCTGTTCCCGCCGAAGTCAAGGCCTCCCTCCCCGCTGTCGCTGGAGTCGGTTCACCAGAGGCAGCCACCGGCGCTGAAGGAGGCAGTCGCAGCAAGGTGCCCATTGACTTTTATCCGCACAAGGAGCATATCTACATCGCGCCATAGGACCCCTATGACACGAACATCCACGACATCGAGCCAGAGGTAACTAGAGTTTGGTCCCTTCATCCCTTTTGTGCTAGATTCCGTCAGGCGGTGCTCACATCTGCTATCTAGGAGTCGTCGTTGTACATTTTGTGTTAGCTTCGGGCCAACCATGCTCACATCGGGTACGTACATTGGGTTTTGTAGTTTTTTTGGGGGGTTTGTTTGTGTTTAAATCTGTCCGTGTTCTTTTGAATCCTCTATTCTTTTTTGCTTGGATTAATAGTCAGAGTTCACTCGGTTTGACTTATGCAAGTTATATTCACGCGGATCCATAAATTGGGTCAATATTTAATAGTTAGAGTTCACTCGATTAGATTTATGCAAGTTAGATTAACGTTGATCTATAATTTCGGTCAAAAGTTGATAGATTTAGGGTTTGGGGAATTAATCTCACTCGGTTAATTTATTCAAGTTAGATTAATGCGGATCTATAATTTCAGTCAAAAGTTGATAGATTTAGGGTTTGGAGAATTAATCTCACTCGGTTAATTTATTCAGGTTAGATTAATGCGGATCTGTAATTTCAGTCAAAAATTGATAGATTTAGGGTTTGGGGAATTAATTTCACTCGGTTAAGTTATGCAAGTTAGATTAACGCGGATCTGTAATTTTGGTCAAAAGTTGATAGATTTAGGGTTTGGGGAATTCATTTCACTCGGTTAATTTATACAAATAATTACAGTCACTCGGTTAATCTATGCAAGTCACTTAGTTAATTTGCTAATGATGAATTGTTGGGCCTGATGTGATAGAACCATTGGTGTGTACAAATTAGTTGTGGATGATCCTTGGTTCACTTACTCCCATCTCTGAATATTAATGTGTCCAATATACAACTAAGGCTGCCTCGTACTTTCTGTGATGTATACATATTTTGATCATGGGATCCCTTTGATCATCATTAATTTGGTTCACTCATTTTTTTTGCTATATAACAGGTAGACAGTGATGATGTTGATAGCGAAGACAAGTCTTTCCACAAGAAGGCTCGTCATGTGTTGAGGAGGCTACAGTCGGGTAGTCTCGATTGCTACTACTGTGCTAGAGGCGTCTACATGTGCCCCTTCTGCGACAGACACATCAACAAGGACTTCAACAGCGTCATCAGGCATGCCAAATCCCTCGGCTCAGACCACACTATGGTGGGACGGACCGTCAATGTGTATGCCTTCAGGGCTAAGCACTTGGCGTTAGGGCTTCACCTCCGCCACCTGCGCAACTTGGCCATCCAGCGTGGTGAGGTAGTGCCTCCCAATCCCAAGCATCCGAAGACCAAGGGCCTGGGCAGCAAGAAGGAGAGGAAGCGCCAGCGGGAGGAGCAAGCTAGGAGGAGGGCTTGAAGAACTGGTTATTGAACTGCCTGCCTATATGTATGAACTCAGTTTCTGTATGCTGCTGCCTATATGTAAGCAGTTTTAACTGTTGAACTATGTGTGGTGGCTGCTGTAAGCAGCATTTGTTGTGAACCTTAACATGGGATTGAATCCTGCTATGGTACTTTCTATCTACAATGGGATTCCGTCTACATCTATTTTTATATGTTTGTTTGATGTTTGATGATGGTGGTGTGATATCTTTAATTAGGTAAGAAAGAGAGAAGTTGGTGTAGATTTGCTACCAAATAGGGCAAAAAATAATATTGTGCTTTGATTTGCTTCTAGAAATAGAGATACACGAGGTTATAGAGGGAGAGAGAGAAAAGGTGCTCTGCTTTTTCCCAGTCTGGTCTAGCGACAGTAATATGAGCGACAGAGACAGTCCCCACTCGGTGTGAACGCAATGGCAAAACGTGGTACCGGCCATACACATCCACACTAGTCAGCTCGCAAAGGCAAAAGAGCACCTAGTACTACGCGACCCCACTTGTCAGCTATTAACGGTGAAGGCCTTTGACCCGACGGTAACGTCTTGTTCAACCTTTTCTCAGAGTTTGACAAAAGTAAGCATTGACAAGTTGAGTAGAACAAGGGAACGAATGGCACAAAAAATGTTGAGTCAAAACTTTGTCAACATGATCCCACCTAGTTGTTAGATCAATCTATAAAAGTGTTATGCCAACATAGCAGTGTTATACTTAGATCTATCAACTAGGTAGGATCATGCTATCACGGTGATGACTCATACAACCACAAGTTGATAAAGGTATTTCTAGACAACTCAGATAGGTCTAGATCCCATGCAAGGTTGGCATGTGCCCAAATTTTCCACAAGTGTCTCATGATGTCTTGGCATATCACTCTCATACTTAGATGTATCGACTGGGTGGGATCATGTTGGCCAAGTGCTGAGTCACATAACCACAAGTTTATGAAGTAGTTTCTAGCTAACCAAGAGAGGTCTTTAGCACATGCAATGTTGGCATGGTCCCACATTTGCCACAAAGTGTCTCATCATGTCTTGGCATAACACTCTTTTACTTAGATCTAACAAATAGGGAGGATCATGCTATCCAACTGATGACTCATACAACCACAAGTTGATGAAGGTGTTTCTAGACAGCTCAGATAGGTCTAGATCTCATGCAATGTTGGCATGGGCCCACATCTGCCACAAGTGTCTCATGGTGTCTTGGCATAACAGTGTTATACTTAGATCTATCAACTAGGTAGGATCATGTTGTCCAACTGATGACTCATACAACCACAAGTTGTAGAAGGTGTTTATTGGCATATCACTCTCATTCTTAGATGTATCAACTAGGTGGCATCATGTTGGGAAAGTGCCGAGGCACAAAACCACAAGTTGATGAAGGAGTTTCTAGCCAACCAAGAGAGGTCTACTATAGCCCATACAATGTTGGCATGGTCCCACATTTTCCACAAAGTGTCTCATCATGTCTTGGCATATCAGTCTTATACTTAGATCTAACAACTAGGTAGGATCATGCTATGCAAGTGATGACTCATACAACCACAAGTTGATGATGGTGTTTCTAGACAGCTAAGATAGTTCTAGATCCCATGAAATGTTGGCATGGGACCACATTTGCCACAAAGTGTCTCATCATATCTTGGCATAACTTTGTTATACTAAGATCTATCAACAAGGTAGGATCATGTTAGCCAGCAACTGATGACTCATACAACCACAAGTTAATGAAGGTGTTTGTAGACAACTCAGATAGGTCTAGATCACATGCAATGTTGTCATGGGCCCACATCTTCCGCAAGTGTTAGCATGGGCTGACCATGCACTCTCATACTTAGATGTATCAACTGGGTGGTCTCATGTTGGCCAAGTGCTGAGGCGCACAACCACAAGTTGATTAAGGAATTTCTAGCCAACCAAGAGAGGACTATAGCCCATGTAATGTTGGCATGGGCCCACATTTGCCACAAAGTGTCCCATCATGTCTTAGTGTAGCAATGTTATATTAAGATCAATCAACTAGGTAGGATCATGTTATACAAGTGATGACTCATACAACCACAAGTTGATGAAGGTGGTTCTAGAGAACTCAAATAGGTTTATATCCCATGCAATGTTGGCATGGGCCCACATTTGCCACAAAGTGTCTCATCATGTATTGGCATAGCAGTTTGATACTTACATCTAACAACTAGGTAGGATCATATTGTCCAAGTGATGACTCATACAACTAGAAGTTGATGAAGGTTTTTCTAGACAACTTAGATAGGTCTAGATCCCATGAATGTTGGCATGGGACCACATTTGCCACAAAGTGTTTCATCATGTCTTGGCATAGAAGTATTATACTTAGATCTAACAACTAGGTAGGATCATGCTATCCAAGTGATAACTCATACAACCACAAGTTCTTGATAGTATTTCTAGACAGCTTAGATAGGCCTAGATACCTTGCAATGTTGGAATGGGCCCACATTTGCCACAAAGTGTCGCAATATGTCTTGGCATAGAAGTGTTATACTGAGATTTATCAACTAGGTAAGATCATGCCATCGAAGTGATGACTCATACAACCACAAGTTGATGAAGGTGTTTGTAGACATCTTAGATTGGTCTAGATCACACGCAATGTTGGCATGGGCCCACATCTTTCCACAACTGTTGGCATGGGCTAGCCATGCACTCTCATACTTAAATGTATCAACTGGGTGGGATCATGTTGGCCAAGTGTTGAGGCAGACAAGCACACGTTGATTAAGGAGTTTCTAGCTAACCAATAGAGGTATATAGCCCATGCAATGTTGGCATGGGCCCACATTTGCCACAAAGTGTCTCATCATGTCTTAGCATATCAGTGTTATACTAAGAATTATCAACTAGGTATGATCATGCTATCCAAGTGATGACTCATACAATCACAAGTTGATGAAGGAGTCTCTAGCCAACCAAGAAAGGTCTATAACCCATGGAATGTTGGCATGGGCCTACATTTGCCACAAATTGTCTCATCATCTCTTGGCATATGAGTGTTATACTAAGATCTATCAACTAGGTATGATCATGCTATCATAGTGATGACTCATACAACCACAAGTTGATGAAGGTGTTTGTAGACAGCTCACATAGGTCTAGATTACATGGAATGTTGACATGGGCCCACAACTTCCACAAGTGTTTGTCTCATGATGTATTGGCATAACATTCTTATACTTAGATGTATCAACTGGGTGGGATCATGTTGGCCAAGTGCTAAGCCACACAACCACAAGTTGATTAAGGAGTTTCTAGCCAACCAAGAGAGGTCTATAACCCATGCAATGTTGGCATGGGCCATATTTGCCACAAAGTTTCTCATCATTTCTTGGCATAGCAGTGTTGTACTTAGATCTATCAACTAGTTAGGATCATGTTGTCCAAGTGATGAATAATATAAAATAACAAGTTGACGAAGGTGTTTCTAGATAGATAAGATAGGTCTACATCCCATGCAATGTTGGCATGGGCCCACATCTGCCACAAGTGTATATCATGGATTGGCATATCACTCTAATAATTAGATGTATCAACAGGGTTGGATCATGTTGCCCAAGTGTTGACTCACACAACCAAAAGTGGATGATGGTGTTAGCCTCCTGCGACGGGTCTCGCTCCACTTCGTCAGAAGTTAGCCTCCTTAATTGAATTTGGATCATACTTCAACACTATGCATAGTTCATGTATTTTCAGTGCTCAATTTTATTTCATTAATTTACAATGTAAGATGCATCGATAATAGGAAGTATGAAATAGTAGAGATGCATATTCCATATGACACTCCTATTTTTTTAATTTGAATTGACGCAAACAAGGCCTAAATGGTCAACTTACTGTAGTAAACTAATATACATCTAAAGATTTCAGGTAATTTTTATTTGAAGTATGTTCAATCCCATATGAAAAATTGTGTGATAGAAATTGGAAGAGGTTCGCTAGATAATGGGCCGGCCTTAGTAACCCTGCTGCTCTAGTTATGCTTTTTCACGCACCATACGTGTACGTGACATTTACGGTGTACGTGGTGGTGGTGGGGTGACGTGGGCAAAACCGAAACGGCACCACGTATAAAAGGGTTCATGTTCCGGATCGTCTCCTTTTCCCCACTCATTTTTGCCCCCCCCCCCCAAATCGGAAAGAATAAAACCCTCGTCTCACACCTTCTACATCAGCGCCTCCCACTCGATTCTTTGCCCTCTCCCTGCACATTTGTCGACTCCGCCAGCGATGAAGGCGGGGAGCAGCACAACCAACACAGCTGCTGCTACTGTGGACAAGAAGTGCACCGTCATCGGCATAGATGCGGCAACGGAGGTTGGCGGTTCCCATGGAAGTGTGGGTGGTGGTGCAGCCAAGTTAGCCGGTTTCGTCACGGCAGCGATGAATCAGGACGAGAAGGAGGATCTGGCGGTCGTTGAGGCGGATGTGCTAGATCTGGGCGTGAAGCACGACCCCGACGATGATCTGGTGGTGAAGGCCCATCAGCTTGCGGTAGTGCATCTATGTGTTTTCTTTAACCTCCATTTCTCCTCTTGTCGTACTGATAACTAGGGTTTGATTGTTAGGGTTGATTCTTAGGATTTGAGGTGTAGTACTTCGTTCAGTGGTCAGCACCTTTTGGGGGCATTGAAGAGTAGATGAGAACACATTTTGTGCAACATTGATAGGCCTTTGCAGAGTGGATCATAGATATTGAATGCTTATAGTTTGAAGAATTATGTGTATGATAAAATTTCACTGTATTGAATGCTGGAATTCTTTAATGCATAATGACAATATACATCTTCGGCAACTGACAAGTTATAATATTTATGTGCGGTTTATAAAAATATAATTTATGACATCTAAACATTTAGAAAAAGTGGACACATGTTTATAAATGATTCATCTCTGGACATTACTAATGATGTATATAGATTCATCATGTTTACATAGTCTAAGTGCACAACACAAATTTATGTTAGGAGCTTTAAATTTGTTCCTTTTACCCAGGGCTTAAACGTTTGATTTTGCATGAAATGATACTGCAAATTTATGTGTGTGAAATTAAGCATGTGTGTTCTTTGTCAACTTTTAGATGTATGGAATTATTATTTTCAGTCTTGTACTATTTGCGGAGGGAGCATGTGCTTCAGGGTGTAGTTTTGTTCATGCATTGTTTATATTCTAGTTGTTGATCTACTATATAATTATTACTTGGGACCACCAACACATAGACTGGAAGAGGCCCTGACCACAAACAAATAGAATTATTTTTTATATTCTTGTGGCTGATCTACTATATAATGATTATTGCCAGCAATTATACATGCCAAGCTTTTATTTCTCATTTATTCAAACACTGGTATCTGTTCTAAACTATGCACTGGAATTTATCAAATTGCTCCAATAATATATATTATTGAGTCTGAACTTTGGCATCATGGAATATGTTGGCAGTTGCAGGTTATATGTTGTCATATATATTTTTCTCTCTGGGTCATTTGCCAAGTGGACCATAGTGAGTTCGTTTTAAGTTTTTGTGAACCTTAAACTGTGCATAAATACTAATTGAATGGTCATGAACCATCTAAGTGTGTCTCATTTAGATGGAAAGTTGGTGTTGCATTTGTAGAAGGATAGGGCCCTTTATCTTTGAGAGATGAATAGTGTGTAGGTATACATGACAGTTATAAATTGACAATTCATTTTCATCATAGAAGATTTCATTTCCTTCCATTGCCTTAATCCATAATTTCAGAGAGTATTTGAACTTAGAAGTTTTTTCCCCATTATTCTTTCTATGATAACCTGCCAATTATTTTGCTTTCCATAATTACCACCTTTCAAACTTGTTATAATCTTGCTCCCATGATATAAAGAGTTGTTTATTTATTCAAATAGGAAGGGGAGCCTGCAGAAAGTGGGCAGAAGAGGAAGGCGCACCTTGGGTATTCCTGTGACAGAGACGAGTCGGAGAGTTTTCTAATAGATGTATAAACTAAAAGAGGCCTTGATCCAAGTATAATATTGCGAGCAATTATACATGCCAAGCTTTTATTTTTCATTTATTGCCCAGCTTTTAATTATCATTTATTCAAACACTGGAATCAGTTGTGAAGAAGGCATTGGAATTTATCAAATATTAAGTGAATGGTTATCTACTAAGTGTGTCTCATTTGAGAGGATAGGGCCCTCTGTTTTGCTTGTTTTTCCAATAGACAATATGCAAATAAAATACACCTTGTCATCAGTACATTGATGTGACAGTAGTATGTAATTTTTCAAGATTGCTCCCCTCTTTTGGGGTTCTTTATGTTCTTGAAAGTGTTTTACAACCTTTTGTAATCTGTCGGATGTGTTACAATTACAAAACTGAATTTTATTTAAATTACAAGATTGTGTAGGTCGAAACTTGATAAGCATACAAAGATGAGTAGTGTTTAGATATACATGACAGTTATAAATTGACAATTCATTTTCATCATAGAGTATTTCATTTTCTTGCATTGCCTTAATGCATAATTTCAGACGGTGTTTGAACTTAGAAGTTTTTTTCCCATTATTCTTTCTATTATAACCAGCCAATTATTTTTCTTTCCATAATTACCTCTTTTCAAACTTGTTATACTCTTGCTCATGTGAGCTAAAGAGTTTTTTATTCATGCAAACAGGAAGGGGAGCCAGCAGAAGGTGGGCATAAGAGGAAGGTGCACCTTGGGTACTCCTCCGACGGAGACGAGTCGGTGAGTTTTCTGACAGATGTATAGACTGAAAGAGGCCCTGATCTAAGTATAATCTTGCGAGCAATTATACATGTCAAGTTTTTATTTTTCATTTAATGCCCAACTTTTATTTGTCATTTATTCAAATACTGGAATCTGTCGTGAAGAAGACACTGGAATTTATCAAATATTAATTGAATGGTTATGTACCATCTAAGTGTGTCTCATTTAGATGGAAAGTTGGTGTTGCATTTGCAAGAGGATAGGGCCCTTTGTGTTGCTTGTTTTTGCAATAGACAATATGCAAATCAAAGACACCTTGTCATCAATACATAGATGTGATAGTAGTATATAATTTGTAAAGATTGATTCCCTCTTTTTGGGGTTCTTTATGTCCTTCAAAGTGTTTTACAACCTTTGTAATCTGTCTGATGTGTTAAAAATATAAAACTAAGTTTTATTTGAATTACAAGGTTGTGTAGCTCGAAACATGATAAGAATATAGAGATGAGTAGTGTTTAGGTATACATGATAGTTATAAATTGACAATTCATTTTCATCATAGAGGATTTCATTTCCTTCCATTGACTTAATCCATAATTTCAGAAAGTATTTGAACTTAGAAGGTTTTTCCCATTTTTCTTTCTATTATAACCTGCCAATTATTTTGCTTTCTAAAATTACCTCCTTTCAAACTTGTTATACTCTTGCTCATGTGAGCTAAAGAGTTGTTTATTTATTCAAATAGGAAGGGGAGCCAGCAGAAGGTGGGTAGAAGAGGAAGGTGCACATTGGTACTCCTCCGGCAGAGACAAGTCGATGATTTTTCTAACAGATGTATAGTCTGAAAGAGGCCCTGATCTAAGTAGAATCTTGCCAGCAATTATACATGTCAAGATTTTATTTTTCATTTATTTCCCAGCTTTTATTTGTCATTTATTCAAACACTAGAATCTGTTGTGAAGAAGGCACTGGAATTTATAAAATATTAATTGATTATTTATGTACCATCTAAGTGTGGCTCATTTAGATGGAAAATTGGTGTTGCATTTGCAAGAGGATAGGGCCCTTTATTTTGCCTGTTTTTGCAATAGATAATATGCAAATCAAAGACACCTTGTCATCAATACATATATGTGATAGTAGTATATAATCTGTGAAGATTGCTCCCCTTTTTTAGGGTTATTTATGTTTTGAAAGTGTTTTACAACCTTTTGTAATCTGTCTGATGTGCAAAAATTACAAAACTTGGTTTTATTTGAATTGCAAGGTTGTGTAGGAGTAAACTTGATAAGCATACAGAGATAATTAAAAAACTAAAATTTGTTTTACAATACCTTATTATCCGGTAGAATCTTAATCATAACATCAGAAACTATTTTCATGTGCTATGAAATCTGTGAAATACTTTCAGATCAGGGTTTTAAATTGAATTGTTGCTAGTCTAGTGGAACCTGACAATGCATTCAGAGATGAGTAGTGTTTCGATATACATGACAGTTATAAATTGACAATTCATTTTCATCATAGAGGATTTCATTTCCTTCCACTGCCTTAATCCATAATTTCAGAAAGTATTTGAACTTAGAAGTTTTACTTCCCATTATTCTTTCTATTACAACCTGCCAATTATTTTGCTTTCCATAATTACGTCTTTTCAAACTTGATCATGTGATCTCAGGTGTTGTTTATTTATTCAAACAGGACGAGGAGGAAGGTGCACCTTGGGTACTCCTCCGACAAAGACGAGTCAGTGAGTTTTGTGATAGATGTATAAACTGGAAGAGGCCTTGATCTAAGTATAAGCTTGCCAGCAACTATACATGCCAAGCTTTTATTTTTCATTTATTGCCCAGATTTTATTTGTCATTCTAACATTGGTATTTTATTGTGAAGAACGCACTGGAATTTATCAAATATTAATTGAATGTGAATGTACCACCTAAGTGGGTCCCATTTAGACGCAAAGTTGGTGTTGCATTTGCAAGAGGAATGCTCTTTGTTTTGCCTTTTTTTGGAATAGAGAATATGCAAATCAAAGATACCTTATCACTAGTATATAGATGTGAGAGTAATATGTAATATTTGTGATGACTGCTCCCCTCTTTGGGGTTCATTATCTTCTCGATAGTGTTCTACAACCGTTTGTATTTTGTCTAATGTGTTAGTAGTAGAACAACTGAATTTTATTTTAATTACATGATTGTGTAGATTGAAACTTGGTAAGCATACAGGCACAATTGAACTTGTTTGCATTATGATATAACTTCATTGCCAGGCATTTTTTTATTTACTAATATGTAGTACACTTGGTGGTTTTTTATTGATGAATTTGTTCTCCTTTGTTTAATGCATCTGGGTTGATTTTGTTAATGTATTATCCACTAGGGGGTGAAGGAAATGGGGTACATCTCCCAGTACAGGAAGCCATAAGTCACTCAGCATGTTCTAGCCCGTCTAGCAAAAAGGACCGGTCCAGTCAGTGGCTTATTCCTTTTCAGGTCATTTTGTAGTACGTGCACAGAAAGAATTTTCACAATTCTGCATATAGCAAAGACTCTTCTCAGCAGAGAGTTTGAGTTTGTGCTGAACGATAACTATGAAGCACAAGTGTTTGTGAGAGCCACTTCCACTACTGATAATGTTGTTCTTGAGAGTGCGTCTGCGAAGGAGAAAGCATTTAGTTTAGCTCATGCGGTTGTCAAGATTTACAAGATTGTTGAACTCAATCTTGTGCCAAGGAAGGAAGACAAGCTATTGAACACGCCGATGTTTTCATATCCACAGGAATATGACCACCTGTCAGTTGATCACATGCGTGAAGCAAGTTACCCTACTGGATTTTCATGCCAGGGAGACCCGATTGAAAAATGGAAGAATCCTCATCTGTCGGAAACAACCATGAACATTCTTGGTGTGTCTAAGGGTACTCCACCAGGCCTAACTAGAGTTTTTGTGAAGCACATGTTCCGTACTGGTACTATTTCCTATCCACTTAGTGTTGTTCCACCAGACTTTAGGTTCAAACATGCTGTTGATCAAGATGGGAGCATGTACATGAAATTTCTCGACCCTGCCAACGCTAAAACAATGGCAAGGAGGAATTACTTTTTTTATAGATTCATGATCAAGTTTTATCTTGTCAACCATGTTACCAAGTGTAGCAAGTGCTTTGACAAGGCAAAGACAAACAAGGAGCATTACAAAAATCATCCCGATGACTATTTCAAACCCATCCATACCTCGAACTGAAGAACAAGGATCATTTTCAAGTTATCAAGATGTTTTAGTTTAAGAACTTATCTATTTTGTTTTGTTCATGGCCGCGGAAGATTTCAATCCTCTATCATTATGTTCTAGCACCCTAGATCTGTGCAATATAATTGCTTGTGCTACTAGTTCTACCAGAATATTTGTGTGTTCATTTGTGTTGGTCCTGGGAGAATCCCCTTTGGCATATGTGAGGCAATATGTGCTCAGCAGATTGTGATGTGCTGAAATTGTGTACTCCCTACGGTCCATATTAATGGCCTCAACTTTATCTAGATTCATATGTATCTAGTTAAGTATTTAGAATATATGCATTCATATCGAGGCAAAGTTGAGGCCATTAATATAAACCAGAGGGAGTATGTTTTTTGTCAGACCTCCAAGATGATGATGGGAGGTTCTCTGCCCAAACCGATGATCCGCATTCTGTGTCCAAGATCCCAATTGGTTGCACGAAAGCATGGACTGTTTTTGGTTGTACAGATTTGTATCCCCTGTTTCTGTGTGGGCATCACATATGAGGTACAACGGGGTGTTATTAGATGGAATTACATGCATCTCTGGTTTGCGGTTGCACCGACTCATGATGAATCATAGTACATGCTAATGGTAGAACTGATGCGATTGGAACCCGATGGTATGTACTCCCTCTGTTTCAAAATATAAGATGTTTTAGGTTTGTGAATGGGGTGTATCTGGACTCCTTTTAGTACACACTAAAAGGAGTCCAGATACACCCCATTCACAAACCTAAAACATCTTATATTTTGAAACGGAGGGAGTACAATAGAATTGAAGCAGGGTCTCTATGGTCCAGCACTGTCACTAGTTCACACACACGCACAACAAGTTAAGATAACAGGTTCCAGCAGGTTCTACTAATAAGTACTTTCAGTAGGGTATTCAGTTGTTGTCAGAAAGCCCCACCATGATCAGATGCAGTCCACCATCACTATCTGGTTTAAAGTGGAAGAGGATGATGTCTCCCTCTTCTATCTTGTACTCCAGGACAACATAGTCCCACCCACTTGTCAGCATTGCATTGTTTGAGAACTACCTCATCTTCATCCTCGTGTTAATCTTCTTTTCAAATCCAATGGACTCAGCATAGACTTTCACAGGTTCTTCTAGGTACCCTTTCAAATATTGTTTTGAGAATTGAGATCCAAAATCCTGCAGGAAAGACATATTTGGATAAATTTGAATTCAAAGGCAAAATAATTAATTCAGAGACTAAAGAATGTGACATTTTAGTATAATAATCATTTATATAGCAAGTATTGAAGGTACTATTTTGCATCTTTTAGGAATGACATTGGAACTAGTCATCCTATACACATAGTAATGCATCTTGCCTAAACGAGAACCTTGACAGAAATCATTGAGGAAATCCACTTGTTGCTCATTCAGGTACATGTCATTGCCAAACATGCAGTGTTCATCAAACAACCTTCTCCCAGTATGTCTAGGTCCTACAAGAAACAAACACAATATACGATACGGATGAAGCATTGTTTAATAGATTATTTCATACTAATATTACATATAATATTCAAACATCAAAGATTGTTCATAATAGTAGCAGCAGATTATACCTCTGAACTTTAGCTTCTTCTTTGTAGCAGAAGCATCTTTGTGAGTCCCTCTTTAGCTTCTTGTTTGAAGCATAAGCAACTTAGTGAGTCCCCAGCTGTAGCTTACACTATGAATCAAAAGCATCTTCGTAGGTCCCTACCTTCATCTTCTTCTTTGAAATAGCAACATGTTTGCAGGTCCCCAGGTTTAGCTTCTTCTTTGAAGCAGCAGCATGTTTGTAGGTCCCCAGGTTCAACTTCTTGTTTGAAGGAGCAACACCAGTCCCAGTGGTACCCAGCTTAATCTTAATTATTGAAGCAGGATCATCAGATTCATCATCTAGGAAGACAATAACTTCTTTCCCTTTGGTCCCCATCTATAAACAGATATCTCAAAAGATATAGTAATGTTTAAGAACTAATTTGTAACACTTAAATAAAAGATCAACTAATGAAGATAATTAGCTGTAATAGACAACAAATCTAGTAGATCATAGCAAAGATATTGGTCCTATCTAGGCCTAATCACAGCAAAGCTAGTAAAACATAGCAAATTAATCTAATCTAGTACCCCCTCCGACAAAATTAATTGACTCAGATTTGTCTAGATTCAGATGTATCTAGACATGTTTTACTGCTAGATACATCCGACAAACGTGAGTCAATTAATTTGGATCGAAGGGAGTAAATCAAGAAATCAGAGCAAATCTCTAGGTTAACATGAGCTGATGGTAGACTAGATTAACAGTAGGAAATGTCATGGATTAAAAGTAATTAAATCCCTAGGTTAACCCTAATCAAGAAATCAAGGCAAATCTAAGCAAATCGAGTCGATGGAGATGGAAGGCTAGATTAACACTAAGAAATGACGAGTATAAGAATATGGAGATGGAGAAGGGAACCAGTAATGAAGTTCAAGCTGTGTACACTTACCGGAGTTGGAGGAGGGAGAAAGAGGAAGGCGGCACCAGCGGACAGGGACTGATCGTGGACTACTGGCGGACAGCGACTAGAGGAAGGAGAAAGGGGTAAGGGGACAATTGAAATGGGCTTTGAGTCTTGAGCAAGGGATGCTACGTTGTGGTGAGGTGGGCGTGGGAGGCCAAGATGGGCTAGGCTGGTTGCGTTCCTAGCTTGCCCAATTGAAGCCTAATTTTGTTATTCTATTTTTTTCTTTTAGTTTCCTATTTACTTAGTAAATGAAAATTTCTTTTTAAAAACATTGAAATTTTAGAAAAAATACATATTCTTCACAAATAAATGTCTGGTAGCATATGCAAAAAAATGGGTTAACTTAGTGAAGGACTAAAAAATGACAAATTTACAAACAACCCGTTTGGTCTTTTACCAGAACCCCTTTTTCTAACAATGTGACTTTTTCAACCTTCATGAAATAACCTCAATTTTTTAGCACACACTAAAATACACAAACTTAGACACAAGGAATAGATTTTTCTATTTTTTGACTTTTTAAAAAAATATGGTGGCACGGTCAAAGTTATAACAAAGTCGGGACGTACACCATGTGTGCCTATGGGATGATTCTTCATAATGTAAGACTAGATCCATGATAAAACAACATGTTGGGAGCCTAAAAGTGTTGAGTCACACAACCATAACTTGATGATGGTGTTTCTAGCCAACCAGAGAGGTCTATAGCCCATGCAATATTGGCATGGGCCCACATTTGCTACAAAGTATATCACATCATGTCTTGTCATAGGACTTATAATTATATGTATCAACTGGGTGGAATCATGTTAGCCAAGTGTTGAGTCACACAACCACAAGTTTTTTAAGGAGTTTCTAGCCATAACAAAGAGGTCTAAAGCCTGTGCAATGTTGGCATGGGCCCACATTTACCACAAAGTGTCTCATCATATCTTGGCATAGTAGTCTTTCACTTAGATCTATCAATGAGGTAGAATAATATTATCCAAGTGATTACTCCTACAACCACAAGTTGATGAAGGTGTTTTTGGACTGCCTAGAGAAGTTTAAATCCCATTCAATGTTAGCATGGGTCCACATTTGCCACAAAGTGTCTCATCATGTCTTGGCATACATAGATCTATCAACTTGGTAGGAACCTGTTTTCCAAGAGATGACCCATACACAATAACAAGTTGATGAAGGTGTTTGTAGACAGCTTGGATAGGCTATCACATGCAATGTTAGCATGGGCCCACATCTTCCACAAGTGTTTGTCATGGCTTGGCATAGCACTCTCATACTTAGATGTATCAACTGGGTGGGATCATGTTGGCCAAGTGCTAAGGCACACAACCATAAGTTGATGAAGGAGTTTCTAGCCAACCTAGAGAGGTTTATAGCCCATGCAATGTTGGATGGGTCCACATTTGCCACAAAGTGTCTCATCATGTGTTGGCATAACAGTGTTATACTTAAATCTATCAACTTGGTAGGAACATGTTGTCCTAGTGATGACTCATACACCCACAAGTTGATGAAGGTGTTTCTAGATAGATAATATAGGTCTAGGTCCCATGCAATGTTGGCATGGGCCCACATATGCCACATGTGTGTCTCATGGCTTGGCATGGCACTTTCATACTAAGATGTATCAACAGGGTGGGGTTATGTTGGCCAAGTGTTGAGTCACACAAACCACAAGTTCATGATGGTGTTTCTAGCAAACTAAGAGAGGTTTGTAGCCCATGCAATGTGGCATTGGCCCACATGTAACACAAAGTGTCTCATCATGTCTTGGCATAGCAGTGTTATACTTAGATCTATCAAGTAGCCAAGTAGGTAGGATCATGTTGGCCAAGTGTTGACTCATACAACCACAAGTTGATGAAGGTGTTTCTAGACAACCGAGAGAGGTCTAGATCCCATGCAATGTTGGAATGTGCCCACATTTCCCACAAAGTGTCTCATCATGTCTTGGCAAAGAAGTTTTAGAGTAAGATCTATCAAGTGGGTGGGATCATGTTATCCAAGTGATGACTCATAGAACCACAAGTTGATGAAAGTGTTTCTAGACAGTTTAAATAGGTATAGATCCCATGTAATGTTGGCATGGGCCCACATATGCCAAAGGTGTGTGTCATGGTAACACTCATACTTAGATGTATCAACTAGGTGGGATCATGTTGGCTAAGTGCTGAGGCAAAAAACCACAAGTTGATGAAGGAGTTTCTGGCTAACCAAAAGAGGTCTATAGCCCATGCAATGTTGCCATCGGCCCACATTTGCCACAAAGTGTCTCATCATGTCTTAGCATAGAAGTGTTTTACTTAGACCTATCAACTAGGTAGTATCATGTTGTCCAAGTGATGACTCATACAACCACAAGTTGGTTAATGAGTTTCTAGCCATCCTAGATAGGTCTATAGCCCATGCAATGTTGGCATGGGCCCACATGTAACACAAAGTGTTTCAACATGTCTTGGCCTAGCACTCTCATACTTAGATGTATCAACTAGGTGGCATCATGTTGGCCAATTGCTGAGGCAAAAAACCACAAGTTGATGAAGGAGTTTCTAGCCAACCAAGAGAGGTCTATAGCCCATGCAATGTTGGAATGGGCCCACGTTTTCCACAAAGTGTCTCATCATGTCTTCGCATAGACGTGTTATACTTAGATCTATTAACTAGGTAGGATCATGTTGTCCAAGTGCTGACTCATACAACCATAAGTTGGTGAAGGAGTTTCTAACTAGCCCAAATAGGTCTATAGCCCATGCATGCAATGTTGGCATGGGCCCACATGTAACACAAAGTGTCTCAACATGTCTTCACATAGCAATGTTATACTTATACCTATCAACTTAGTAGGAACATGTTGGCCAAGTATTGACTCATACAACCAGTGTTTCTAGACAACCTCGCGAGATCTAGATCCCATGCAATGTTGGCATGGGCCCACATTAAACACAAAGTGGCTCATCATGTCTTGACATAACAAAATTATACTTAGATCTATCAAGTAGGTAGGATCATGTTGGCCAAGTACTGAGCCACACAATTACTAAGTTTATTAAGGTGTTTCTAGCCAGCCAGAGAGGACTATGGCCCATGCAATGTTGGCATGGGCCCACATATTCCACAAGTGTCTATCATAGATTAGCATAGCAGTATTATACTTAGATGTATCAAATGGATGGGATCATATTGGCCAAGTGTTGACTCACACAACCACTGAGTTGATGATGGTGTTTCTAGCCAACCTAGAGAGGTTTATAGTCCATGCAATTGGTATGGGCCCACATTTGCCATAGAGTGTCTTATCATGTCTTGGCTTAGCAGTGTTATAGTACTTAGATCTAACAACTTGGTAGGAACATGTTGTCCAAGTGATGACTCATACAAAATAACAAGTTGATGAACATGTTTGTAGACAGCCTAGAGATGTATATATCCCATGCAATGTTGGCATGGGCCCACATTTGGCACAAGTGTGTGTCATGTCTTGGCATAACACTCTCATACTTAGATGTATCAACTGGGTGGCATCATGTTGGCAAAGTGCTAAGGCACAGAACCACAAGTTGATGAAGGAGTTTCTAGCCAACCCAGAGAGGTCTGTAGCTCATGCAATGTTAGCATGGGCCAACATTTGGAAACCCTAATTTCCGTTCCAGCCTTCTCAATTTAGATCTGAGCATGTTTTAGAATCCTAGATTGTGGCGGCCGGGTGTGCTGAACAAAGGGAACGAGATGGAACCGCGAGAGCAAACTTCTCGCATCTCTACACCTTACTTTTGATTTGATTGGAGCCTCGTCTGCTTCCGCTAGCTCACAGTGCCCGCCACCATCATAAAACAGTGGATACGCTGATGTCGCGAGCACCTTCGAGTTGTCTATCAAATTCTTCCCCTCTAAAGCAATTTTAGTTGATGGTAGTATGCACCCCATTGAGATAGACACAATTGTGAAATTGGAGGTCGATTTTGATGACCTTGATCGCCAAGAACTACAAATCATGTAAGAGAAGGCGGTTAGGAATTTGGTGGAAAGAATTGCGGAGAGTGTTCTTTGGGGGGAACAACAAGAAGTAAGTGTGTTACGATTCGATGATTGCAAAGGTGAGTATGTTAGGATTGAGAATAGGGAAGAAATGGTTAATGAAATCGATCGGCAAGAGCTCTGTTTTCAGCAGAGCTCATAGAACTAAGAAGTGATTTGAGGGTTGGTTATGTGCCCTCGAAATTGGTTTCTCAGATGGTAGAAGATGATTGGGCTACATAGAGGTAGATTCAGCCCATAGTTACTGAATTGGCAGTGTTGACAGAGGTGGCTGCTGCAGATGCTAAAAATGTTAGAACTGTTGATTGGAATACAGTTGATATAAGTGCCTAGACTGATTTGGTGATTGCACCAATATCTGACATTGAAATGGCAAAACTTTTTGGCATTCCTGTAGACGACAGAGAAAATGAGAAGGAGAGTGATGCAGCTGCAGATAATGGTAACAGACATTCTAGACATGATGATGAAGATATAGATCGAGAGTTGATGGAAAATGCTGTAGTTGATGTAGATGATGCACATGATGATGAGCTAGTAAATTTGTATGACATAGAAAACCCAGTTATTGAAGTAGGAAGATTGTTTCCAAGGATGGATGAGTTTAGGATGTGTTTCGGGACTTATGCAGTCATACGTGAGTTTGAAACCAAGACTACATGGACATATAAAAATAAGTTCTATGCAAAGTGCAAAGGTTTTGATGGTGGTGCCAAGCCTTGCAAGTGGTATATATCTGCTCGACGCCAACCTGATGGAAGGACAATAAGGGTGAATCAAATTCCAAAAGCACATACTTGTATTACAAGTTCACAGAAAGTTTCAACCATGCCATCACAACTTTGGGTTGCAGAAAAAATCAAACCTATTTTAGCCAAGACACCAAACACCATTACAAAGAAACTGAAAGTAGACCTGGAAAAGGATTACCCCATTAAGCTGAATTACACTACAGTGTGGAAGGCAAAGTAAAGGGCAATGAAAGGGCTATATGGTGATTGGGAAATTACCTTTATGATGCTTTATAATTTCAAAGCAGAAGTGGAAAAGAGGTCACCTGGCAGTGTTGTCGAGATAGATACTGAGGTTACACCAGATGGGAAGGTCTATTTCTCCAAAATTTTCATGGCTTTAAATCCATGCATAGGTGGCTTCAAAGCAGGGTGTCGTCCATATTTGAGCATAGACTCGTCATTTTTGACTGGCAAGTGGAATGGACAACTAGCAGCTTGCAATGGTTTAGATGGAAACAATTGGATGTTTCATGTAGCAATTGGCATGTTTCAGTCTGAGACAAAGGTTTCATGGACATGGTTCATGATGCAGTTGAAAAGATGCATAGGGCCAGTGTCTCCTTTGGTAGTTCACACTGATGCATGTAAAGGAATAGAAAATGCAGTCAAGACTGCTTTTCCCCATGCTGAGCAGAGGGAGTGCTTTGGTCATATGTGGATGAATGTGATCAAAAAATTCAGTGGAGATGATTTTGGCCGTTTGTGGCCAGCAGCAAGATCTTACACTCAACAGACACACTCATATCATCTTGGTAAGATAAATGCATCGAACAAAGAGTTTATCCCTTGGATGAACACCTACCATTCTCTATTGTGGTATAGGTCTGGATTTAACACTGCCATCAAGTGTGATCATATCAACAACAATTTGGCAGAAAGTTTTAATAACAGAGTGAAGGAGTTAAAAGACTTTCCTGTCCATGACATGGTTGACCAGATCTAGATCATGATCATGAGGTTGTGGGAATTGAGAAGAAGGCTTGGTGATCATCTGCAAGGGGATAAGTTGCCTAATGTAGTGCAGCAAGTAGTCAATAGGAGCAGAAATCTTGCACATTTGTGTGTTGAGAAATCCTCACTGTGGGGTGCTGAAGTTAGAGATACAAAGACTAGAAGAAGGCATGTTGTTGACACTGAATTGCATGAATGCACTTGCCTTGAGTGGCAACACACTGGAAAACCTTATGCACATGCAATACTTTTCCTAGCCTCCAAACCCAAGATAAATATGCACCCATATTTTCATGAGTATTACTCAGTAGCAAAATTCAGAGCTGCATATGCAACTCCAATTCCACCACTTATAGATCAGTCTCAGTGGCCTAAAGTGGACATTGAATTCTCTATGTGCCCTCCTTTGATGAGAAGAAAGGCTGGCAGGCCTAGACAGAGTAGATTCAAGGCTTGGTTTCAGAAAGCTTGGAGTAGTAAGAAGGGGAAGAAAGATGAAAATAAAGAGGCCAAGCCAAAAACGGCCCAAAAAGGTAACAAAAATAGATGCAAGCTCTGTGAATAACTTGGACACCGAGCTGGATCTACCAAGTGTAGATACACTGCTAAAAAGCCAAAGTAATGTTTATGTTCATGCCAAAAGCTCTGTTTATATTTTTTATGATTTTTTCACTTACTAACCATATGAAATGGTTTGTTTTTTAGGAGGAAGCGTGCAGTTAAGCCCCTTGTAGAAACTTGCTAGCCAACGAAAAAGGAAGAATTGGGGGCTTTAGAAAGAATAGAAGTGAGCACATTGTGTTCAGTTATGATAAAACAATGCAAAGCGAGCCACCTGAAGTTGATCATGAAGTGGATGTTGTTCCACCTGGAGATGTTGAGGTGCAAACTGAAGATGTTGAGGTGCAAACTAAACTTGTGCAAACTGAAACTGAAGTTGTTGAGATCCAAATTCAAGTAGTTTTGGATGAAATTCCAGCTCTAGGTCATGCTGTAAAACAATCTAAGAGTGATGCAAAGAAAACAAGGAGCATGACTGATCTTCTTGGTGTAAAACCAAAAACAAGCAACGGTAAGACGACGAAGAAGAAATACCGTGCTAGGAAGAAGTGATGTCATGTTTTTGGTACTATGATTTCTTGAACTTGTGTGATATATTGTTACTAGTACTATGATTCGTGAAAACTTGTGATTTGTAATAATGCTAAGATGTTGATTTGAACCAGAATTCAAATTTGAATTTGAACCGAGCATAAATTTGAAGCAACATTCAATTTTTTTGGAGTTGATTGGTATGTCTTATGATGTTATAATGCTTTATGCACTATAATTCCTATTAGTTCTGCAATCCAAGCTCCTTTTAGTTGGTAAGACTCATAATCACCGAAAAAGTGGTCCAAATGTGCTCAAAAGCTAGGCCAAACACCCCCATTTCTAAGCAATTTTTTCGACCTTCTCTAAATCAGCCAAATAAATTTCCTTACCATCTATTCGACCTATATAGTACCAATACAAACTATCACTATTTATTGAATTAATCTTCACATTATTAAATTATTTTTGAAAAACATGCTTTAATGGAAATACATTAATAAATCAAGTTTAAAACATGAAAATGCAAAAATAACTTCAGATCCTGCTTAGTCACTGCAAAGTGAAGCTAGGGTGAGGTTTTTGATATTTTTCATTTTCAAAACCCCAAACCCACTACTCTCATGTTTGAAGTCTCTGCAAGCTTAGTGGAGGTTGTTCAATTTGTGAAGGATTTTTCGTGCAAATATTTGTACATCATGTTTATGATTTTTCCTCGTAACTAGGTGACATAACATGCCTATAAGCGAAGAATTTGTATTTTTGCAATTTTTTTTAATTAGTTATGCACATTTGAAATTTGGTCAAACCTCTCAAAACCCCGTTTACTAGCTCCAATACCTCGCTAACCCTAACACCGAACGTCGATCGTCCATGTAACCCTAGCGTTGTACTACGGCCGTGGGATCGAGGTCTTCTAGAAGGATTCCGTGGGCTTGCTCTGGACATCCGTGGGAGACCTTGTTCTCGAATCTGATTGGCTGGCGTCGTGCCATGCAAGCGAGCATCTCGCATCCCGCGTCCATGTCATGCATGTAACAGGCAGCATCATCGCAGCCTAGCTATTTTGAGCATCTTGACGCAGTAAAGCATCATCGCAGCCTGCACACGTAGCCATGCATGCATTGCATAGCTAAGATACATCGCATCATGGTAATTAACGCATAGACATGCAAAGGACGCGGTGGAAGCTCGCACGCGGGTGGGTCGGGGCAGCCTTACCGTCACGCACTGAACATCTCACATGGGCGGGCAGCCTTACCATCACGGGCCAATTCCTCTCCTCAATCGTGTCATCGTGTGGCGCTTCGGAATGTTCGGCCGCAACGTTGAACGAAGCATCTTCGCGCTTGGGCTGCACCACGGCTATATAAGGGCAACGTTGTTTCCTCATTTTTCCTCGCACCTCTCGCACTCATCTCTCAAGCCGCCACCTCTTCTTCTTCTCGAGCAACCACTCTAGCCACTGCCTCCCCTAGCTAGCCACCATGCAGTTCACCGGGCCAACCTACTAGCGCCCTCGCACCGTGCCCGAGAGGCAGTTCGACGGTGTCCTGGTGGAGAACCAGCTCTGGGTGTGGGCATTTGCGAGGTGGAGGAGCGGAGCGGATCTAGCTCGTTTCTTCCTCGCGACCGGCTACTGCCACCTCCGTGCGGGCGCACCACGCATGTACCGCCTCGAGGAGTACTACGAGGCCAGCAGCAGCGGCCTCGTCATCGGCCACTTCATCACCTTCACCAACCCCTTTGATGCCTACCTTCTCATCGTCCAGGTGTTTTTGTGTGGGTGCGAGTTCATCGCATTCACGGCCTACAACGTCTACACCAACTTCCGCTCCATCTTCTCTAGTGGTGACATGCATTCCCTCCCCTACCCGAAGGATGACGAGTGAGGGGCCAAGGAGCGGCCAGCCGGAGTGAAGGGGTACCCGGAGTGAAGCAAACGGCCGGAGTTTGGGCGCCCCCGGAGTTTAGCTAGTTTTTATTATCCATATATCTTGTTTGTCGTGTCGTCAACTATTGCTTTATCGTGTTTATTATTGTCGGTGAACTACTCTTGTATCATACCGTGTGGCTTGCTATATTATGTAAGGGTGTTTCTATAATCTATGTGGTTATAGTTCGTGCAAAAACCTATATATGTCTAATTTACATTTGCATATTTTTATTTCTATAAGTTTCCATTTTATTTGGCCACACACTTGTGCCAAAACCCATTCTAATTTAAGTTTCCTAAAATGTGGTAATACACTTGTGCATACAACCAAAACACCTTGTGCATCAAAAGGCTGAAAATAGTTTCTCTAAAATTTCAACAATAAGAAAATACACAAGTGCATCAAGCAAACGAAAAATGAGTTCTCATATAAAAAACTGAACAATCTAAAAATAATGAGTTCTCATATAAAAAAACTAAACAATCTAAAAATAATGAGTTCTCATATAAAACAAACTAAACAATCTGAAAATGGGTTCTCATATAAGATTCATGCAATAATCTCAAAATGAGTGAAATGATATAAGCACGAAGGGGGTATACATTTATGTCAAGCAATCCCTTTTTTCTTGAGACTTCTCCATAGAGTTTGCATAAGTTACATGAACACCATACCATCAGGTGGATTTTCAAACCACACATGCCTACCAGCAGAAAGATAGACTGGGTTCGTTTCTAGGTTATGCGAGTTTTTTTCCCGAATCTATACATCCCTAGTTACATTGCACCGCGAGCATTTTTTCCAAAAAGGATGTATCAAGTTTATTTGAATTTGGATGTATATGTATACTAAATAGTGTCTAGATACATCCATGTTTAAACAAACTTGAGACATCCTTTTTAGGACGGGGGAAGTACATATTATTGGGCCTGGATACGTTATCTTGGCATTGCAGTCTTATACTTAGATCAAACAACTAGGTAGGACTATCCAAGTGATGACTCATACAACCACAAATTGATGAAGGTGTTTCTAGACAACTCAGATAGGTCAATAGATCCCTTGCAATTTTGGCATGGGCCCATATCTTCCATAAGTGTGTGGCATGGCTTGGCATAGCACTCTGATACTTAGTTGTATCAACTAGGTGGGATCATGTTCGCCAAGTGCTTAGCCACAGAACCACAAGTTGATGAAGCAGTTTCTAGCCAAGTGTTGACTCATAGAATCACAAGTTGGTAGGAACATTTAACACAAAGTGTCTCATCATGTCTTGGCATAGCAAAATTATACTTAGATCTATCAAGTAAGTGGGATCATGTTGGCCAAGTGCCGAGTCACACAACCACTAAGATTATGATAGTGTTTCTAGCCAACCAAGAGAGATCTATAGCCTATGCAATGTTGGCATGGGCCCACATTTGCCACAAGGGGTCTCATCATGTCTTGGCATAACAGTGTTATACTTAGATCTATCAACTAGGTAGGATCATGTTCTCCAAGTGATGACTCATGCAACCACAAGTTGATGAAGGTGTTTGTAGACAGATAATATAGTTCTAGATCCCATGCAATGTTCGCATGGGCCCACGTATGCCACAATTTTGTGTCATGGCTTGGCATAGAACTCTTATACATAGATGTATCAACTAGGTGGGATCATGTTGGCCAAGTGTTGAGACAACCACAAGTTTAGGATGGTTTTTCTAGGCAACCAAGAGAGAGGTCCATAGCCCATGCAACAAAGTATGTAGGATCATGTTGTCCAAGTGATGACTCATAGAACCACAAGTTGTTGAAGGTGTTTCTAGCAAGCCTAGAGAGGTATAGATCCCATGCAATGTTGGCATGGGCCCACATCTGCCACAAGTGTGTATCATGGATTGGCATAACACTATTATACTTAGATGTATCAAATGGGTCCTCTCATAATGTTGGCCAACTGTTGAGGCACAGAACCACAAGTTAATGATGGTGTTTCTAGCCATCCTAGATAGGTCTATATCCCATGCAATGTTAGCATGGACCCACATTTGCCACAAAAGTGTCTCATCATATCTGGTCATAACAGTGTTATACTTAGATCTATCAACTTGGTAGGAACATGTTGTCCAAGTGATGACACATACAACCACAAGTTTATGAAGGTGTTTCTAGATAGCTGAGAAAGGTCTAGATCCCAAGCAATGTTGGCATAGGCCCATATCTACCACAAGTGTGTCTCATGGCTTGGTATAGCACTCTCATACTTAGATGTATCAACTTGGTGGGATCATGTTGGCCAAGCGCTGAGGCACACAACCACAAGTTGATGAAGGAGTTTCAAGCCAACCAAGAGAGGTCTATAGCCCATGAAATGTTAGCATGGGCCCACATTTACCACACATGGTGTCTCATCATGTCTTTGCATAGCAGTGTTATACTTAAATCTATTAACTAGGTAGGATCATGTTGTACAAGTGATGACTCATACAACCACAAGTTTGTGAAGGGGTTCTGTAGACAGATAATATGAGCTAGATCCCATGCAAAGTTGGCATGGGCCCACATATGCCACAGGTGTGTCTCATCATGTCTTGCAATAGCACTCTCAAACTTATATGTAGAAACAAGCTAGTTGGGATCATGTTTTGCCAAGTGTTGACTCACCTCATACAACCACTAAGTTGATGAAGGAGTTTCTAGCCAACCAAGAGAAGTCTTTAGCCCATGCAATGTTGGAATGGGCCCACATTTACCACACATGGTGTCTCATCATGTCTTTGCATAGAAGTGTTATACTTAGTTCTATCAACTAGGTAGGATCATGTTGTCCAAGTGATGACTCATACAACCACAAGTTTGTGAAAGGGTTCAGTAGACAAATAATATGAGCTAGATCCATGCAAAGTTGGCATGGGCCCACATCTTCGACAGGTGTGTCTCGTCATGTCTTGGCATAGCACTCTCAAACTTAGAAGTAGAAACTAGCTAGTTGGGATCATGTTTTACCAAGTGTTGACTCACCTTATACAACCACTAAGTTGATGAAGGAGTTTCTAGCCAACCAAGAGAGGGATATAACCCATGCAATATTGGAATGGGACCACATTTACCACACATGGTGTCTCATCATGTCTTTGCATAGAAGTGTTATACTTAGATCTATCAACTAGGTAGGATCATGTTGTCCATGTGATGACTCATACAACCACAAGTTTGTGAAGGGGTTCTGTACACAGATAATATGAGCTAGATCCCATGCAAAGTTGGCATCGGGCCTGTCAACACCCGGATTTTTAATCCCAGATGCCTGTTACGCCATACATCGCAATCCCAGGATTACCATTTTTGCGAGACATAATAGATTGGATATCACAGTACATCATCCGTTACAAACCATAATAAGGTCTTACACAAATAAAGGATCTCAGGATCTAGTCTTAGTACATTCAAGTAGCGGAATGAATAGCGTAGCGGTGGGGTCCATCTTCAGAGTCACAGGCAATGTTGACGATGGGAGATAGTCCTAGTTATCATAGCCGTCCTGCTGTCCTTCCTCTTGGTAGTCTCCTTTATAGTCTGGCCATAGGAATAGCCAGGGACAAAGCCATGAGTACTCTTTAAGTACTCGCAAACTACCACTAACAAGTAAGATAGTTCTAGTAGGAAGTATAACCCTAAGTTTATTTGTAAAGTTAAGTTTGAAACCTAAGCTGAGTTCAGAAACAAAGAAAGATAAATACGTTTGAAAACACCTAAGTGGGAACTTAGTTGTCATAGTCACAACTCTGTTGTGGTTAAGTCATGTCACAATTCATTTCATAAGTTGTTTTGAAAACATCTAACAACGGAACAGTATGGCCACTCCAACTGTCCATAACCACGGACGCGGCTATTCGAATAGTTTGACACTCTGCAGAGGTGGTACACTTTCACCACAATATTCGATACATCCGTCAGGGATAACCCTGAATCATCATACTTAGTATGCAGATAATCAAACATAACCTTTCCTTTACACACCCTAGTATAAGCACCTCTCCTATGAGCATGGCCTCCCAACCATGAGCATATGTCATCTTGGACACTGCATAGGTGGACAACATTGAGAGGTAGCCTCAACTCCAACCTCTCCCGCGATGGAACTAATACTAATGCATATAAACTTCCGGCTAAGCCTTACCCAATTCAGGTATTGTGGTTGTACGGTAAAACTGGAATGGTATCGCATCCGATCCTAACCATCAGTTTTGTAAAAGGGCTAAGGCTCAAGCCTCAACATTTTCATCATCACAAAGCATTTGTGTTTCTCCACACATGTCAAATAATCTCAATATAATGACTCATCATTCCAAGGTTTTCACAAATCATTTTCACCAAGTATTCCCATCTAAAGTGAATCAAGTTTTGGTTTAGTCCAACTATTAATTTAAGAGTGTTCACTAAGGTGGAATGCTAATCTCAATCTCATGGCATAGAATGACATCTAAGTTTAACTAGATAGGTCAAGTTTTATACTCTTTATGCTACCTTTAAACAAGTAAAATACTTTGGTAAAGTAAAGAAAGTAAAGCTTGTAAATACAACTTGGTGTAGGTATAAGTCAACATGGTATGACCAAAGCATGCCTAATGCATTTGCTTAGGTTATCTAGCTGCAAGGGTTAGCTTGCATTGTTAAATGATGGATTGCCTTGGTTGGTGCAGTGGTTGAAATTCTCTTCCTCCTCCTCTTGGTAGAACTCCTCCTCCTCATAGACTTGGTCAGTACTATCGTCTATAAATACATACAGAATACCAATCACCAAACAATGCTTAACTAGTCTACTCAGCACACTAAGGCACAAATTTGATGATTTATTATCATCACAAGCATCACAAGGTTTAATGAACTAGCTTCATTTATTTTATTTGAGAAAAGTAATTTCTACTCATTGAAATTAATTAGTGCAAAGTCACTGCCTGTAAACCTTAATATAGCATTATTTTGGTACTAGTCCAAAGTCACTGTCTGTAAACCTTAATATTATTACATATTCAGATAGGTATGGTTAAATGTGATTTTTGAGAGTTGGAATCAACTCAAAATCTATTTTGGTTGATTTTAGAAAAATGTTTGATTGTGGAAAAGCTTCTGTCTTGTTATTTTTACTAGGAGAGATATCTAAATCTAAATGATTTACATCCAATGGGCTTGGATAGATATTTAAATTATCTTTCCAACAAAATTGGAATCACTCAATTTGGATTTGTAAAACTCTTGAAATTGATTTTTAAACTAGTGGACAGAACTAAGTTTTAATTAAAATAGAAAAACCTATATTTGAATTAATGGGTCAGCGTGGGAAAATAAATAGGCCGGCCCAGTGGCGCTCCGTGGCGCAGAGGGCGACTGACAGGCTGGTCCCGCATGTCAGCGGCACTTAAAACCCGAAGCGGTATGGGGCGATCTGGACCACACGATTAGAATACGATCTAACGGTCCATGTTCGTCGTCGACGACGGATTCGTCGCCGGTGAGACTAAACCCTAGGTCGGTCAGTGGGGATCTACTGGGGACGTACCAGGGCTCCAGCTAGTGCGGTGAGGCAGGCAAACAAACTGGACAGCGACGGCAGGCTCAGGCGAGGTCACGGCAGGGGCTGAGGTGGACGAAATCGACTGCAACTTCTCCTCCTCTGCAGTGGCTACCTCTGGCGGAATTCCAGCGATGGGCTGCTCGAGCGGCTCTGGTGAGAGAGGGGAAACGATCAGTGGAGAGAGGGGAGTGAGATGGTGTGGCGATTGAGGCTGGGGTGCCCTCCTTATATAGGATCGACGAGGGGACCGACGGGTGTGGGCGGAGCTCGTCAGTGTGATGGTCTGAGGCTACCGCGTGTGGTCCTCTATGGCGTAAAGGCGATGCTAGGGGTGGTGGCAAATGGTCGGGAGCTTCCCGCGCTCTAGGAGACAGAGGCGGTGCTCGACGCGGCTCCCAGCGACTATGGGTCACACGGCGGTGCACGACCATGTCTGGTGGGTTGGTGTGATCAAGGCGGAGTGACGTGCGCGATTTGGTGTCGAGGCGTGGTCTGTGGCATGCTGCCGGCGAGGGTGCTCTGGCATGCGTTGCGCATGGCGCAGAGAGAAAGGGCGGCACTGCTCTGGGGTGGTCCAGGGGCTGACATTGCTCGAGGGGTGGGCAGGGAGTCGTGGTAGGGTTAGGCGGAGCTAGTGGGCATGTTGGTTTGGCGTGGCGTGGTCTGCTGCGAGCTGCGCATGCTCGGCCGGCGGTGACCAAGTTTGGGCGGTACGCCACTACTGCTAGCGGTGAAGGGGGAGCTGGTTGATGGTTTGGTTGGAACAAGGGGAGACAGGGGAGAGCAGAGAGGGTCGAATGGGGGACAAGGGATCAATTGGCAACAGTATTAGTTAGGCCAAAATTTTTTTGCCTGCCAACTGTTCGATCAAATGGCCGCATGAAACTTTTGTTTGAATTTTTGAGAGATTTTTGGTAGAGTGATTCATCTTATGCTTGAGCATCTAGGTTTGCTTGGGATTTTGAAATGGAGTTCATTTGAGAGGTTTTTGAAAAAGTGGTATCTAGACATATGAACTAGATTCAATTTTCAATTGTCATTCAAATTTAGAGTTTGAATGTTTTTGGGGTGACACAAAGTGTTGGTACATCACTACTTGTACTAGCAAGGGGTGCAAAGAACCACAATTGTTTCTGTTTGAATTTGAGTGCTAGGAATAGCCAAAGTGGGCTATGTGATTAAAATGGCAAAAGTGACCATTTCTATATTTAATTTTTTTGGAGTTCTTTTTCTTTGGGATTTTCTTGGGGATGATCTAGATGATGTGTAATTCACCTTAGAGTCATTTTACAAACAATATATCACTCAATCATGGCAATTCAAAACAACTCCTATTTAAATGCACACACATATGAATACTTAAAGATTTTTAAAATGGGAAAGTTTTTGTTAACCCTAAATTGGGTAGATTTGATATTGATCACATGGATTAAAGTTTTGGGATGTTACAAACCTTCCCCCCTTAAACAAAATCTCGTCCCGAGATTTAAGAAAGAAAACTAGGAACTAAAGAGATCTGGAAACTCAGTCCTAATGTAATCTTCTTGCTCCCAAGTGGCTTCTTCTTCGGTATGGTTGCTCCATTGGATCTTGAGCAATTTGATACTCCTGGTCCTGGTGGTTCTGTAGGCTTCCTCCAAGATACAGATGGGCACTTCACGATACATCAGATCCTGGTTGATATCAACAGCTCGGTGATCGATGTTCTTGAAAACTTCGGTCTTCTCCGGCACTTCTAGGCATTTGCGAAGTAACGAGATATGGAACACATTGTGGATGGCTGACATCTCCTCTGGCAGTTCCAGTTGATACGATACTTCTCCTCGATGATTCAAAATCTTGAAGGGCCCGATATATCTGGGGGCTAACTTTCCTTTTAGGCTAAAGCGTTGAGTTCCCTTCAATGGTGAAACCTTGAGATATACAAAATCTCCAACATTGAATGTCAGGTCTCTCCTTCTCTTGTCAGCATAACTCTTCTGTCTGGATTGGGCTGTCTTGAGGTGTTCACGGACTTTGTGAACCTTCTCTTCAGCTTCTCAGAGAATGTCGGGTCCAAATATCTGACTCTCTCCTACTTGCGACAAATTCAAAGGGGTACGACACTTCCTTCCGTATAGGAACTCAAATGGTGCCATTTGCAAACTGGCTTGATAACTGTTGTTGTATGAGAATTCCATGAAAGGCAGGCAATCTTCCCATTTTGATCCATATTCTAACACACAAGCTCTCAACATATCTTCTAAGATTTGGTTGACTCTCTCAGTCTGTCCATCGGTTTGCGGGTGATAAGCGGTGCTGAAATTCAACTTGGTTCCTAATCCTTCCTGGACTTTCTGCCAAAATCTCGAGGTAAATTGGGTTCCTCGATCTAATACTATGGTCTTGGGGGTTCCATGCAAACTGTTGAATCTAGCAATGTACAACTCTGCTAGCTTTGAACTCTGGTAGGTTGTCTTGATAGGTATAAAGTGAGCTACCTTGGATAGTCTATCAACGATGACCCAGATCGAGTCATTTCCCCTTCTAGAAGTAGGCAAACTGGTGATGAAGTCCATTCCGACGGAATCCCATTTCCATTCCGGAATCTGCAATGGTTGCAATAGTCCTGCGGGTCTCTGATGTTCCGCTTTGACTCTTTGACAGATATAACACTTGGCGATGTAGCTTCCGATTTCCCTCTTCGTCTTGTGCCACCAAAATTGCTCCTTCAAATCCTAATACATCTTTGTTCCTCCCGGGTGGATAGAATAAAGAGTATCATGAGCTTCCTGCATGATAACTTGCTTCAGCTTCGAATCTGCTGACACACAGATACGGCCTTTGTACCACAGAACTCCTTCTTCGTCTTCGGTGAATCCAGGTACCTTTCATGTACCAATACGACATTTGGTTCCATCGATACTTTCATTTCCCTTTTGGGCTTCCTTGATTTGGCTAATCAAAGTGGGTTGAAGTTCAATGCTAGCTAAGAATCCTTTGCTAACTAGCTCAGTTCTAAACTTCTCCAACTCCTCATACAAACTTGGTTGCTTCTCCTTGATCATAGTGTTTAACCTACACGGCAATCTGCTAAGAGCATCCGCTACCACATTGGCTTTGCCGGGGTGATAGGGAATGTCAAGGTCATAATCCTTGATTAACTCTATCCATCTCCTTTGCCTCATATTCAGCTCCTTCTGAGTGAAAATATACTTCAAGCTCTTGTGATCTGAGTAAATCTCACAGCGATTACCCATAAGGTAATGACGCCATGTCTTCAATGCCAAAACTATGGCTGCTAACTCACGATCATGGGTTGGATAGTTCTGCTCATGCTGCTTCAGTTGTCGAGACTGATAAGCGATGACTTTGCCTTCTTGCATCAATACACATCTGAGACCAATCTTGGATGCATCACAATACACATCAAATGGCTTCTTGATATCTGGCATGATCAATATTGGGGCTGAAATCAATCTCTTCTTCAACTCTTGGAAACTGGCTTCACACTTTTCGGTCCATTCGAACTTCTTGTCCTTCTTCAACAATTGGGTCATGGGTCTTGCGATGCTCGAAAATCCTTCTATGAACTTGCGGTAGTATCCCGCTAATCTGAGGAATGCATGGACTTGGGTTTGAGTGGTTGGGGCTTCCCATTCTTCGACATCTTTGATCTTGGCGGGATAAACAACGACTCCTTCGGCAGACACAATATATCCTAGGAATCCTACTTCCTTCAGCCAAAACTCACATTTGCTAAACTTGGCATACAACCGATGCTCTCTAAGGGTTTCAAGGATGATTCTCAGATGTTGCTCATGGTCTTCTTCTGACTTGGAGTAGATAAGTATATCGTCGATAAACACAACAACAAATATTTAGAAAATTCATAAAGGTCTTATTCATGAGATTCATGAAATAAGCAGGGGCATTGGTTAATCCAAAATACATAACCGTATACTCGTATAAACCATAACGAGTAGTAAAGGAGGTCTTCGGAATATCCGTTGCACAAATCTTAAGTTGGTGATAACCAGTCCTACGATCGATCTTAGAGAACACATTTGCTCTAGTCAACTGATCAAATAGATCCTCTATCTTTGGCAAAGGGTACTTGTTCTTGATTGTGACATCATTCAGCTTCCTGTAATCTATGCACAAATGGTTGCCTCCATCTTTCTTGTCGATTAATAACACTGGCGATCTCCATGACGATGCTCTTGGTTGAATCAAGCCTATTGCCAACATAGCATCCAACTGCTTCTTCAATTCCACTAACTCTGAGGGGTTCATGCTATAGGGTCTCTGGGCTATGGGTCCGGTTCCAGGGATTAGTTCAATAATGAACTCAATATCCCTATCCGAGGGCATATCGGGCAATTCATCTAGAATACGTCGGGGTATTCATAGACTACTCTAACTTGGTCAATGGTGGGTAGGGCTAGACTCTTATTACACTTGAATTGACGGGGCAAGGTTTCAGAGATATGCTCTACTGGTACTCCAGAGCTACTGGTCACGGTGATGGCTTTCTTGGCACAGTCAATCAATCCTTTATGCTTTGACATCCAATCCATTCCTAGTACTACTTCCAAACCTTTGGTTCCAAGCACTATTAGATTGGTGTAAAAATCTATCCCATGTATTCTGATAGGCACAACTTTGCAAATCTTTCTAGCTTTTATAGTTGAACCGGGGATTTGAACTATCATGACATGCTTCAAGTTGATTGGGTGAATCTTACTAGTGCATGCAAATTCTTCGGTGATAAGTGAGTGCGATGCTCCAGAATCAAACAACACTCTTGCTAAAACTGAGTTGACAGAAAACATACCCAACACTACATCTAGCGCTTCTTGGGCATCTTCGGCGTTCATGTGGAAGAGACGGCCGTTGCGGTTGTGAGGGTTCCCTGGGGCGAATCTTCTTCCTGGTTGAACACGACGCTGATGTTGAGCTGGGGCATCATTGGCAGTAGCGGCAATCTTCTTGGGGCACTCATTGGAATAGTGACCCTTCACTCCACACTCGAAACAAGTGATCTGAGACTTGTCTTTCGCTGCCACGGGCACAACATTGCTTCCAGTTATGGGTGCAGTGTTGTTGTTGTTGTTGCTCTTGGGAGGTGCACGGTTGAAATTGCTGGAGTTGTCGGGGTGATTGTTGTTTCCTCTGGACTTCACATTTCCTCCGCTACGGTTGGGGTAGCTTGGGCGAGACATTGGGGGTCGATTGTTCCTCGGTGCATATCCCGCTGAAGAGTTGAGACGGTACTTCTGGTGACTGTTGGATTTAGCTTGGTGCATCATACGATGTTTGCGGTTGTCGTTTGCTTGATTAATCTTCCCTTCCATCTGAATGGCAGAGTCGACTAGCCCTTCGAGATCCTCGAAACGGATGTTGATGAGGATAGTCTACATCTCATCATGTAGTCCGTTCAGGAATCTCTCCTTCTTCTTGGCCTCCGTGTTGATCTCATCAGGTGCATACATGGCTAGGGACAAGAATCTGTCACGGTACTCCACTACAGTCATTCTGCCTTGCTTCAACTCTCTGAATTCATCCCTCATTCGGGTGACTAGACCCTGCGGCACGTGGGTGCGGCTGAACTTGATTTTGAAGGCTCCCCATGTCATCACTTGACCATGGTTCATTGTGCGGATGCTGTTCCACCATGCTCTTGCATCTCCTGCCAAATAGTGGGTGGCAAAAAGAACTTTCTCGTTGGCATCCACTCCTGCTACTTCCAAGTTGTTTTCCATTGTCTACAACTAGTCATCAGCATCCAGTGGGTTCTCTGAAGTACTAAAGATTGGGGGATTGGTATTCTGGAAGTTTTTGAGTTTGGTTCTGGTTGTTGTGAGCCATCTGGGCGATTTGCTGCAGTGTTGCTAGATTAGCTTGGCGCTCTGCCCTGCTAGCTTCACGGTCTGCAATGAGAGTCTGCAGAATCTGTAGCATTGGGTCTTGCGATGAGCTGCTCCCTCCTTGGTTTCCATGAGTCATCTGAAGATTGAGATAGATAAAGGGGTAAGAGGGAAAGTTCTAAGGTTCATGGTTTTGATTTCAAAGCTAAAACTTTGAGTTTGACTCAGGTTTTGCAACTAACTTCTTTTCATTCATTCAAGCAAAGCACACGATACAAACGCACACACACCACAACATAAAAGGAAAATAGATGGTTTTAAGAACCATTATGTAATCTAGGATACACTGGGACTGATACTCCTCATGCTACGACAATGCTCTAGTGCATCTACTCATCATCGATGAAGTCGGAGTCATCATCGTCGGTGTAGAAGTCCACGTCATCCGCCTCCAGAAAGTCATCATCATTGCTGAGGTATGAGCCAATATCCCCTTGGATATCTTCACCTTCCTCTTCTTCTTCCTTTACGGCAAGCTGAGCTTCTTGCTCCTTGATGGACTTCTCGAGGTCGGCCACCTTCCTGCAAAGACGGTCGATGGTGTGATCCTTCTTTGCACGCTGACGGCAAAGAGACTGATGATCCTAGACTACCAGTGAGAAAGTCTGGGCCTTCTGGGCGGCAATGGCGAGGTTGTTGTTGGCGAGCTCTCTAGCATTGTCCAAATCCTACTGTCTGTCGTATAGTAGGAAGTCGAGGTTCTCCACTTGACTCTTCAATATTGGGTGACTTGGCATCTCTAGCGGCATTCCCATGGAATCACGCCTTGCATAGTGAACAAAGTGGGTTCCTTGGATTAGGTTGACACTGAGGGCACACATACGTGCGAGAGCTTCAAGCATTGCCTGGCTAATCCATCTAGCCAGTTGTTCTCTCTCACGGATAACTGAATCCTCCTAGATACTGGTGCTTCTATCTTGCCTCGAAGATCAGCAGTCACTAGCCATTGTAAATCTCCTCCTGGTGGACCCGGGAGTTGAGCTCCAAGGAATTCCGGATGAGGACGCTGCAAGAACTCAAACAGTGCATCAAGATCCCTCTCGAAGATCAATTGGCCTCCGTTGCCCAACTGGTAGAACTTGCTGTATTGAGCTTCCATCTATAAGAATTTAGGATGAGAAAGTTAGTGAAGTGATCAAGCGTGTCAAAGTTTTATGTAGTAATGTAAGAATTTGGAGGAACATGAATTTTTTTGAGAGAAAGAATTCCCAAGGGTAAGGCAGGAAATAGTTTTCATAAATACTCACTTTGGTTTTTGAAACTAAGTTTTTGTTCGGACGTCCATTCTAACTAGGGTCTCCTATGGTCAGGATGGCTCTAATACGAACTTGTCAACACCCGGATTTTTAATCCCAGATGCCTGTTACGCCATACATCGCAATCCGTGGATTACCATTTTTGTGAGACATAACGGATTGGATATCACAGTACATCATCCATTACAAACCATAATAAGGTCTTACACAAATAAAGGATCTCGGGATCCAGTCTTAGTACAATCAAGTAGCGGAATGAATAGCGTAGCGGTGGGGTCCATCTTTAGAGTCACAGGCAATGCTGACGATGGGAGATAGTCCTACTTATCATAGCCGTCATGTTGTCCTTCCTCTTGGTAGTCTCCTTTATAGTCTGGCCATAGGAATAGCAGGGACAAAGCCATGAGTACTCTTTAAGTACTCGCAAAATACCACTAACAAGTAAGATAGTTCTAGTAGGACTCTAACCCTAAGTTTATTTGTAAAGTTAAGTTTGAAAACCTAAGCTGAGTTCAGAAACAAAGAAAGATAAATACGTTTGAAAACACCTAAGTGGGATCTTAGTTGTCATAGTCACAACTCTGTTGTGGTCAAGTCATGTCACAATTCATTTCATAAGTTGTTTTGAAAACATCTGACAACAGAACAGTATGGCCACTCCAACTGTCCATAACCATAGATGCGACTATTCGAATAGTTTGACACTCTGCAGAGGTGGTACACTTTCACCACAATATTCGATACGTCTGTCAGGGATAACCCTGAATCATCATACTTAGTATGCAGATAATCAAACATAACCTTTCCTTTACACACCCTAGTATAAGCACCTCTCCTATGAGCATGGCCTCCCAACCATGACCATCTGTCATCTTGGGCACTGCATAGGTGGACAACATTGAGAGGTAGCCTCAGCTCCAACCTCTCCCACGAGGGAACTAATACTAATGCATATAAACTTCCGGCTAAGCCTTACCCAATTCAGGTATTGTGGTTGTACGGTAAAATTGGAATGGTATCGCATCCGATCCCAACCATCAGTTTTGTAAAAGGGCTAAGGCTCAAGCCTCAACATTTTCATCATCACAAACCATTTGTGTTTCTCCACACATGTCAAATCATCTCAATAGAATGAATCATCATTCCAAGGTTTTCACAAATCATTTTCACCAAGTATTCCCATCTAAAGTGAATCAAGTTTTGGTTTAGTCCAACTACTAAGTTAAGATTGTTCACTAAGGTGGAATGCTAATCTCAATCTCATGCCATAGAATGACATCTAAGTTTAACTAGATAGGTCAAGTTTTGTACTCTTTATGCTACCTTTAAACAAGTAAAATACTTTGGTAAAGTAAAGAAAGTAAAGCTTGTAAATACAACTTCGAGTAGGTATAAGTCAACATGGTATGACCAAAGCATGCCTAATGCATTTTCTTAGGTTATCTAGCTTTCAAGGGTTAGGTTATATTGTTAAATGATGGCTTTCCTTGGTTGGTGCAGTGGTTGAAATTCTCTTCCTCCACCTCTTGGTAGAACTCCTCCTCCTCGTAGACTTGGTCGGTACTATCGTCTATAAATACATACGGAATACCAATCACCAAACAATGCTTAACTAGTCTACTTAGCACACTAAGGAGCACATTTGATGATCTATTATCATCACAAGCATCACAAGGTTTAATGAACTAGCTTCATTTATTTTATTTGAGAAAAGTAATTTCTACTCATTGAAATTAACTAAGATTTAATATTCTCCAATTAAAATATGGGATCATGTGGACACATGTCATCACCACATATTCTAACATATGTGAATGTGATTTAAGGGTTGGATCACATTTTAATAAGTTTAAGTTTAATAATGAATGATTTAAAGTGACTAGAAATGCCTATATAGCATTATTTTGGTACTAGTCCAAAGTCACTGCCTGTAAACCTTAATTTTATTACATATTCAGATAGGTATGGTTCAATGTGATTTTTGATAGTTGGAATCAACTCAAATTCTATTTTGGTTGATTTTAGAAAAATGTTTGAATGTGGAAAAACTTCTGTATTGTCATTTTTTACTAAGCGAGATCTCTAACTCTAAATGGTTTAAATCAAACGGGCTTGGATAGAGATTTAAATTATCTTTCCAACAAAATTGGAATCACTCAATTTGGATTTGTAGAACTCTCTGAATTGATTTTTAAACTAGTAGACAGAACTAAGTTTTAATTAAAATAGAAAAACCTATATTTGAATTACTGGGTCAGCGCGGGAAAATAAATGGGCCGGCCCAGTGGTGCTCCACGGTGCAGAGGGCGACTGACAGGCTGGTCCCGCATGTCAGCGGCACTTAAAACCCGAAGCGGTATGGGGCGATCAGGACCACATGATTAGAATACGATCTAACGGTCCACGGTCGTCGTCGATGACAGACTCGTCACCGGCGAGACTGAACCCTAGCACGGTCAGTGGGGGTCTACTGGGGACGTACCAGGGCTCCAGCTAGTGCGGCGAGGCGGGCAAATGAACTGGACGGCGATGGCAGGCTCGGGCAAGGTGTGATACATTGCAAATGTATCTATAATTTTTGATGTTCCATGCTTAGTTTTATCCACTTTCTTGTGTTTTTTCCACACTTTGGAGTACTTTTCATATGATTTCTTGGACTAACCTATTAACAAGAGCCACGGTGCTAGCTGCCTGTTTTCTGCTATTTTTGGTTCCAGGAAAGTCAGAAAATGAATATTCTCGGAATTGGACGGGACAAAAGCCAAAGTGCCTATTTTTCCGGAAGTCATCAGATGCCAGAGTACGAGACGGAGAGGTGCCAGGGGGCCACCACACCACCTGGCCACGTGGCCCAGCCTGGCCCGCACCAGGGGGTGGTGTGGCCGCTCCTGGCACCCCCTCGACCTCCCGTTTCGCCTATAAGATGCCCTCGGGACGTAAACCCTAAGTACCCGATCAAAAATCCACGAAAGAGTTTGTAACCGCCGTCATTTCCATCCCTAGATCGGGAGGGATCTGAAGCTCTTCCTGGCACCCTGCCGGAGAGGGGAATTCACCCTAGAGGCCTTCTTCATCACCATGCAAGCCTCCGGTGTGATGCGTGAGTAGTTCATCCTTGGACTACGGATCCATGTAGTAGCTAGATGGCTGGTTCTCCTCCTTTGTGCTTTCATGTCTAGATCTTGTGAGCTCCGTTCATGATCAGGATCATCTATTTGTAATTCTGCATGTTGTGTTTGTGGGGATCCGATGGATATTGAGATGCTATTTCAGATTGATTATTGATTCTATCATGTCTTTGTTATTTGTGATCTTGCATGCTTTCCGTTGTTAGTAGCTATCTTGGCCAAGTAGATGCTAGCAACTCCAAGAGTTAGTATTTATGCTCAATAGTGGGTTCATGCCTTTGGTAATCTAGGGAAGTGATAGAAATCTCTAAGGTACTAGATGTGTTGTTGCTACTAGGGAGAAAACAAAAATCCTTTGTTCATAGAACAATCGTATTGTTTACTTTACACGCAGTTCGTAAAGCAATAATCAGTTGCTTGCAACTTAATACTGGAGGGGGTTCGGATGATAACCTGAAGGTGGATTATTAGTCATAGATGCAGTTGGATGGCGGTCTATGTATAATGTTGTAATTCCCAATCAAGTTCCAAAGGAGTCAAGATGATTAGTATATGCATGAATTGCTTTCTCGATGTTTGTTAATTGCCCCGCTATAATTTGTTCACCCAACATGTTATCTATCTTAAGGAGAGCCACCTCTAGTGAACTATGGATCCTGGTCCTTGTCTTTTACATTCAATCTACAAACTGTTTACTTCTTTGTGTTTACTTTCTGCAAACTTTTACTTCTTTCCATTCGATACATTTAATCCTTTGTTTTCAGCAAAACACGGTGAGATTGACAACCTCATCGCAAGTTGGGGACAAAGTTTTGTGGTTGTGTTGTGCAGGTCTCCATGTTGCTACTAACACCGGTAGTGCGCCCTGCCAAAGCTCAGCTAGTAACACCTTTGGGGTGTTTCCTTGCTCCTACTGGTTCGATTAAACCTTGGTTTCATACTGAGGGAAACTTGCTGCTGTGCTCATCATACCTTCCTCTTGGGGTTCTCAATGAGCTCTACATCAACACCGCTCCAGCATTTTTCTGGCGCCATACACAGAGCCATCAAGCATTTTTCTAGCGCCGTTGTCGGGGAACGAAGAAGAAGAAACTCCCACGTCAACTACAGGCCATCAAATATTTTTCTGGCGCCGTTGCGGGGGAGTCAAGGACATCTTCACAAGGGGAGTCCCTCATAACCAATCTCTTTACTTTGTTATTTTTGTTTTGCTTAGTTTCTTTTTGCTTTGTTTGCTTGTTTCTTTATCAAAAACACAAAAAAAATAGTTTTACAAGTTTTCTTTCTCATTTGAAAACCCAAAAAAAAGACTACTCTTGAAAACACTAAGTTGTGTGACTTCACTAGCACCAACACCAATGATTTTATGAGCACACCTATTGCTCCACCTGTGCCTGAAGACACTTTCTTTGAGATAAAACCTGGTTTGCTCAATCTTGTTATGAGAGAGCAATTTTCTGGTATTGGTAATGAAGATGCTGCTTCCCATCTAAATAACTTTGTTTAACTTTGTGAGATGCAAAAGCATAGGGATATAGATGGTGATATTATTAAGCTGAAATTGTTTCCTTTATCTTTGAGAGGAAAAGCTAAAGAATGGTTGAATTCCTTAACTAGGAATAGTATTGATTCTTGGACTAAATGCAAAGATGCTTTCATTGGAAAGTACTATCCTCCTGCTAAGATTATATCTATGAGAAGTGAAATAATGAAGTTTAAACAACTTGATAATGAGCATGTTGCTCAAGCTTGGGAAAGAATGAAATCTTTGGTAAAGAATTGTCCCACTCTTGGACTGACTGCTTGGATGGTCATACAAATTTTTATGCAGGATTGAACTATTCTTCAAGGAACCTATTGGATTCTGCTGCTGGAGATACCTTTATGACCATCACTTTGGGTGCTGCAACAAAACTTCTGGACAATATGATGGTTAATTGTTCTGAATGGCATACTGAGAGAGCTCCACAAGGTAGGAAGGTAAATTCTGTTGAGGAAACTTCCTCCTTGAGTGATATGATTGATATTATTATGTCTATGCTTGTTAATGGGAAATCCCATATTGATCCAAATAATGTTCCTTTAGCTTCTTTGGTTGCTCAAGAAGAGCAAGTTGATTTGAACTTCATAAGAAACAACAACTTTGGCAATAATGCTTAAAGGAGTAATTTTGGTAACAACAATTATAAGCCATATCCTCCCAGCAATGGTAATTCTTATGGAAATTCCTACAACAATAATAGGAGTGCTCCCTCTGAACTTGAAGTTATGCTTAAAGACTTTATTAGTAAGCAAACTGCTTTCAATAAAACTATTGAGGGAAAACTCTCTAATGCTGAAAGAAATATAGCATCTTTGGCTGAAGCTCAATCTACTTTGAATAAAATGGCTGCTAAACCTAAAACTAATGGGAATCCCTTTGCAGCTACCAATGCTATACAAGTAAGAATTGATGAAAATGTTAGACTATTAGCCGAATTACATGCTAAGTGGGAAAGAGAAGATGAAATTGCTAGAAACATTAGTGTTTCTACTATCACCACCACTAGTGTTGAGGCTAGTAATAGTTCTACTACTTTAGATGATAAGTATGGTTTAGATCTTGATGGTTGCAACATCTCTGAAGTTATTAAGTTCCTACAAAAGCTTGCTAAAAGTCCTAATGCTAGTGCTATGAACATGGCCTTTACAAAACACATTACTGATGCTCTCATAAAGATTAAAGAAGAAAAGATGAAACATAAAGCTTCTATTCCTATAAAACAAGAAGATGGTTGGGAACCCATAATTACTATGGAAGTGAATGACTTTGATTTCAAAGCTTTATGTGATCTTGATAGTAGTGTTTCTATTATGCCTAGAAGGATTTATGATATGCTTGATTTGCCTCCTCTTGAAGATTGTTATTTGAATGTCCCACTTGATGATAATGCTAAAAAAAACTCATGGGGAGTCTTAATGATGTTCTTATTATGGTTAACAATGCCTATGTCCCCGTTGATTTCTATGTTTTGGATGTTGAATACAATGCTTCTTGTCCTATTACTTTGGGAAGACCTTTCCTTAGAACTGTTGGTGCCATTATTGATATGAAAGAAGGCACTATTAAATATCAACTGCCACTCAAGAAAGGTATAGAACACTTCCCTAAGAAGAGAGAGAAGATTTCTTTTGCTTCTCCTATGAAAACAAAATTTGGTTTTAATGCTTCTTCATTTGAGAACACTTGATTCTTTCTTTGCTTGTTATGCCTAACTTAAAGGCGTTAAAGAAAAGTACTTATTGGGAGATAACCCAAATTTTTTAGATAAGTATTGGAAGTTATTACTTCAGTAATAACCGCTCCTATCCTTTTTATTTGCTTTTTGTGCCAAGAGTAACCTCTAATGAGAGAGAAGTAATGATTGGGAAAGTTGCTGTCCCGAAACAGATTTCTGTGCTTCACCGTAAAAATTCATGTAAAATCTCTGAACGTCTTTTTGAGGCGTGAATTTTTATGATTTTGACCCAGGTTGTTATCTAAGTTTCGTTAGTTCAACACTTTTTGATTTGAGTAACAGAAGGTCTTCGAAAAAAATCGTCTTTACCTGCTGGTCTGTTTTGACAGATTTCTACCATTTTTTGCATTTCCTTCTTGTTGGTTCCTTTTTGAGTTCTTTTGGGCAATTGAGCTTTTTGAGGGAAGTGTTTCAGTATCTAGTGTTCTAATGGAAGTTTATTTGGTGTTAGAACTGAACCTTAAGACTTATTTATCTTAAGTGCACTAATGTTGCTAATAAAGATTGTGTGAAGTTTTGTATGAAGGAAAATTTTCAGGTGTATCGAAGGAATGAGTAATGAGATGAAGGATGGACTAAAGCTCAAGTTTAGGGATGCCACGCGTGTCACCCCAAGAAATATCCAAGAAGTACAAGCGTCAAAGCTTGGGGATGCCCAAGGCATCCCCTTCTTCATCAATAAAAATCCTAGCTTTCTTCCAAACGCTTCATTTTTATTGCTTCATGCACAGTTGTGTTGTTCTTGGAGCATCTTCTTTTTCGTTTTCGTTTTGGTTTTTCGTTTGCATGGTTTGCTTAGTTTTCTGAATAAATTGGTTGGACCCCCTCTTTCATACATTGGTTTGCAAATAGTTTGGTTTGGTTTGGAAAAGAGTAGGAATGTTCATGCTTATGTGGTAAAAAGAGCTTGTTTTTGACTGTGGTCTATGCTTTGTCATGCCATGCTTGATACTGTTTTGGCTTTATGCTTAGTATTCTTTGCTATAGCATGACTTGTTATAAACAATTGAGATTTCTTAATGTGCCTTGGATGAATCATGCGTTGTTTTAGCATATTAAAGCATAGTATAGTGGTATTCTCCTTTGATGCTTTATTTGGGTTGACTTGGCGCATGCTCACACCATGTTATGACTATCTCAAGTCACCATAGCCTTTATGATCCTTTATTTTTCAACTTGTAGTATCACTTTATGCTTTGATCAATGATGTTTTGTCACTCTGCATGATTATGGCCATTATTGCTCTCTTAGTTTGTCGCTCCCAGTCTTTTGCTAGCCTCCACAACAAAGTATGAGTTCCACTCATGCATCCAACTCCCTAAACCAAGTTATTCCAAAGAGTCCACCATACCTACCTACTTGCTTATGCTATTCCAAGTATATTCATGCTTTTGTTTACCTTCCGAATTAAACTTGTTATGAGAAAACGAGTGATTAAAGCTCTCACGAACTTGATGGCACACTTTACTTTTCTTCCCCTTAATAAACTTGAACCATTGTGTCTTCTATGTTGTATATGCTTGCACTTATTTGTCGAGAATTAGCAGAACCATGCTTTCATGGGGAACGCTTTCAACATTGCACTTGGTACTTGTACCTAGTTGATATCATGCTCTTTTGTATATGGATGTCGTCGGTGTGAAATGAAAGGGGAGCTTGTAAGTCCATGGAGTTATGTATATGTGTTAGAGAAATGCCTGGGCCGCTGGTCTAATCCATGCTGACATGATGGAAACCTGCAGTGTAACCATAATGAGTTGTCTATGAAGCATTCTTCACCCTGGAGGCCTTCTTCATCACCATGCAAGCCTCCGGTGTGATGCGTGAGTAGTTCATCCTTGGACTATGGATCCATGTAGTAGCTAGATGGCTGGTTCTCCTCCTTTGTGCTTTCATGTCTAGATCTTGTGAGCTCCATTCATGATCAAGATCATCTATTTGTAATTCTACATGTTGTGTTTGCGGGGATCCGATGGATATTGAGAAGCTATTTCAGATTGATTATTGATTCTATCATGTCTTTGTTATTTGTGATCTTGCATGCTTTCCGTTGTTAGTAGCTATCTTGGCCAAGTAGATTCTAGCAACTCCAAGAGTTAGTATTTATGCTCGATAGTGGGTTCATGCCTCTGGTAATCTGGGGAAGCGACAGAAACCTCTAAGGTACTAGATGTGCTGTTGCTACTAGGGAGAAAATAACAATCCTTTGTTCATAGAACAATTCGTATTGTTTACTTTACACGCAGTTCGTAAAGCAATAATCTGTTGCTTGCAACTTAATACTGGAGGGGGTTCGGATGATAACCTAAAGGTGGATTATTAGTCATAGATGTAGTTGGATGGCGGTCTATGTATAATGTTGTAATGCCCAATCAAGTTCCAAAGGAGTCAAGATGATTAGTATATGCATGTATTGCTTTCTCGATGTTTGTCAATTGCCCCGCTGTAATTTGTTCACCCAGTATGTTATCTATCTTAAGGAGAGCCACCTCTAGTGAACTATGGATCCCGGTCCTTGTCTTTTACATTCAATCTACAAACTGTTTACTTCTTTGTGTTTACTTTCTGCAAACTTTTACTTCTTTCCATTCGATACATTTAATCCTTTGTTTTCAGCAAAACACGGTGAGATTGACAACCTCATCGCAAGTTGGGGACAAAGTTCTGTGGTTGTGTTGTGCAGGTCTCCACGTTGCTACTAGCACCGGTAGTGCGCCCTACCAAAGCTCAGCTAGTAACACCTTTGGGATGTTTCCTTGCTCCTACTGGTTCGATTAAACCTTGGTTTCATACTGAGGGAAACTTGCTGCTATGCTCATCATACCTTCCTCTTGGGGTTCCCAACAAGCTCTACATCAACACCGCTCCAGCATTTTTCTGGTGCCATACACAGAGCCATCAAGGTCGCGGCAGGGGGTGAGGTGGACGAAATCTACTGCAACTTCTCCTCCTCTGTAGTGGCTACCTCCGGTGGAATTCCGGCGATGGGCTGCTCGAGTGGCTCCGGCGAGAGAGGGGAAACGATAAGCGGAGAGAGGGGAGTGGGATGGTGTGGCAATTGAGGCTAGGGGTTCCCTCCTTATATAGGCTCGACGAGGGGACCGACATGTGTGGGCGGAGATCGTCGGTGACGGTGATACAGGGGGCTACCAACGTGGGCGAGGTAGGCGGACGGTGGGCAGTCTGCTGGCGGTCCTCTACGGCGTAAAGGCGACGCTAGGGGCGGTGGCAAATGATCGGGAGCTTCCTGTGCTCTAGGAGACAGAGGCGATTTTTGACGCGGCTCCCGGCGATTGTGGGTCGCGCGGCGGTGCACGGCCGTGTTTGGTGGGTTGGTGTGATCAAGGCGGAGCAGCGTGTGCGATTTGGTGTCGAGGCGTGGTCTGTGGTGTGCTGGTGGTGAGGGCGCTCTAGCGTGCGCTCCGCATGGCGCAGAGAGAAAGGGTGGCACTGCTCTGGGGTGGTCCAGGGGCTGGCATTGAACAAGGGGTGGACAGGGAGTCGTAGTAGGGTTAGGCGGAGCTAGTGGGCACGCTGGTTTGGCGCGGCGTGGTCTGCTGCGAGCTGCGCATGCTTGGCCGGCGGTGACCAAGTTTGGGAGGTGCGTGATGACCCACAAGTATAGGGGGTGTATCGCAGTATTTTTGATAAGTAAGAGTGCCGAACCCAACGAGGAGCAGAAGGTGCTGGCTAGTGGTATGGATCAGGAATTCTCTGCAAATACATAGCAAACGGATTTTTAGGGGTTTTTGATAAAGCAGGTAAACGAAGTACGAGTAAATAAAAGACAGTAGGAATAAATGCAGCAAGTGGCCCAATCCTTTATGCAGCAAAGGACAAGCCGGTTGTATTACTTAAGATGACCAAACGTTCTTGAGGACACATGGGAAGACTATCAAGTGCTTTCGCTTCATATAGTTGATTAATCTTCTTTAGCTTGCTAAGTGTTGTGTGGGTGAACCTGTGCTAATGTACCAACCTTCCTAGGACTAATAAATACTTGTGATTATACCACTTGCAAACATCCGTAAGTACAAGAAAGTAATTAAGGTAAAAAATCTAACCACAACTTTAAACTCTAAGACCCTTACGTCCCTTGTGCAATGGTTTCCTAACGGGGGTTTAGGTTTCTGTCACTCCGGCAACCCCTACGATTAGTAGCCAAATACACAATGCATTCCCCTAGGCCCATATAGGTGAAGTGTCATGTAGTCGACGTTCACATGACACCACTAGAAGAAGTACACCACAACTTAAATATCAAACTATTGAATCCTTCTCAACACAACTCCACTACTAACAACATGACTTCTCCCATGTCCTCAAGAACAAAACGAACTACTCACACGACATCATATGGATCATGATCATAGATGGAATAATGATGTATAACAATCCGAACATAAAAAATAATTCAATGGTTCACTCAATAGCATCAACTACAAAGAATAATCGACACTGGGAAAGTTTCCATTATGAACTATGCAAGATTCAACCCAATTGTTACAGCAATATGGAGATGGTGATGAGGGTACTGATGGTGATGATGGTGGTGATGATGATGATCCCAATGAAATCTAGCTTGATGGTGGTGTTGATGGCGACGACCTCCCCTCTCCGGGAAGGAATTCCTTCGGCAGAAATCTGTCTGCCGGAGAGATCTTTCTCTCTCTGTGTTTTCCGCCCCGCAGAGGAGGCGGAATCTTCCTATGTCCGCTCTCCGAGTCTTAGGGTTGTGGGAGGATAATATACGCCAGAGGGGAGTGCCATGGGTGGACCAGGGTGGCCACACCACCTAGTGGCACGGCCTAGGCTCGCCCGTGCCAGGGGGTGGTGTGGGCCCCCTGTGGCCCATCTCCACTCCTCCTTCTGGCTTCCTTCGTCTTCTGGAAAAATAGGATTTTCCGTATATTTTCCCAGATTTTCTGATATTCACGAATTTTGCCTCCAAACAGCACCTTTTCCATCAGAATCCTGACTGCAGCGGTCCATGCTCCAAAAGTCATCAACCATGCAAAAACAGATGAAATAACATAAGTATCATCTCTTAATATGAAATATATCAATGAATAACAGTAAATTATGACATAGAATAGTGATGAAAAATGGACGTATCAGCGCGCCACTACTGCTAGCGGTGAAGGGGGAGCTGGTTGATGGTTTGGTTGGAACAAGGGGAGACAAGGGAGAGCAGAGAGGGTCGAATGGGGGAAAGGGGATCAATTTGCAACAGTATTAGTTAGGCTAGAAATTTTCTGCCTGCCAACTGTTCGATCAAATGGCCGCATGAAACTAATGTTTGAATTTTTGAGAGATTTTTGGTGGAGTGATTCATCTTATGCTTGAGCATCTAGGTTTCCTTGGGATTTTGAAATGGAGTTCATTCGAGAGGTTTTTGAAAAAGTGGTATCTAGACATATGAACTAGATTCAATTTTCAGTTACCATTTAAATTTAGAGTTTGAATGTTTTTGGGGTGACACAAAGTGGGCCTTGGTACATCACTACTTGTACTAGCAAGGGGTGCAAAGAACCACAATTGTTTCTATTTGAATTTGAGTGCTAGGAATAGCCAAAGTGGGCTATGTGATTAAAATGGCAAAAGTGACCATTTCTTTATTTAATTCTTTTGGAGATCTTTTTCTTTGGGATTTGCTTGGGGATGATCTAGATGATGTGTAATTCACCTTAGAGTCATTTTACAAACAATAGATTGGGTAGATTTGATATTGATCACATGGATTAAAGTTTTGGGATGTTACAGGGCCACATCTGCCAGAGGTGTGTCTCATCATGTCTTGGCATAGCACTCTCAAACTTAGATGTAGCAACTAGCTAGTTGGGATCATGTTTTGCCAAGTGTTGACTCACCTCATACAACCACTAAGTTGATGAAGGAGTTTGTATCCAACCAAGAGAGGTCTATAGCCCATGCAATGTTGGCATGGGCCCACATTTACCACACATGGTGTCTCATCATGTCTTTGCATAACAGTGTTATACTTAGATCTATCAACTAGGTAGGATCATGTTGTCCAAGTGATGACTCATGCAACCACAAGTTTGTGAAGGGGTTCTGTAGACAGATAATATGAGCTAGATCCCATGGAAAGTTGGCATGGGCCCACATTTGCCACAGGTGTGTCTCATCATGTCTTGGCATAGCACTCTTAAACTTAGATGTAGAAACTAGCTAGTTGGGATCATGTTTTGCCAAGTGCTGACTCACCTCATACAACCACTAAGTTGATGAAGGAGTTTCTAGCCAACCAAGAGAGGTCTATAGCCCATGCAATGTTGGAATGGGCCCACATTTACCACACATGGTGTCTCATCATGTATTTGCATAGAAGTGTTATACTTAGATCTATCAACTAGGTAGGATAATGTTCTCCAAGTGATGACTCATACAACCACGAGCTTGTGAAGGGGTTATGTAGACAGATAATATGAGCTAGATCCCATGCAAAGTTGGCATGGGGCCACATCTGCCAGAGGTGTGTCTCATCATGTCTTGGCATAGCACTCTCAAACTTAGATGTAGCAACTAGCTAGTTGGGATAATGTTTTGCCAAGTGTTAACTCACCTCATACAACCACTAAGTGGATGAAGGAGTTTGTAGCCAACCAAGAGAGGTCTATAGCCCATGCAATGTTAGCATGGGCCCTCATTTACCACGCATGGTGTCTCATCATGTCTTTGCATAGCAGTGTTATACTTAAATCTATCAACTAGGTAGGATCATGTTGTCCAAGTGATGACTCATACAACCACAAGTTTGTGAAGGGGTTCTGTAGACAGATAATATGAGCTAGATCCCATGCAAAGTTGGCATGGGACCACATCTGCCACAAGTGTGTCTCATCATGTCTTGGCATAGAACTCTCAAACTTAGATGTAGAAACTAACTAGTTGGGATCATGTTTTGCCAAGTCTTGACTCACCTCATACAACCACTAAGTTGATGAAGGAGTTTCTAGCCAACCAAAAGAGGTTTATAGCACATGCAATGTTGGCATGGTCCTACATTTACCACACATGGTGTCTTATCATGTCTTTGCATAGAAGTGTTATACTTAGATCTATCAACTAGGTAGGATCGTGTTCTCCAAGTGATGACTCATACAACCACAAGTTTGTGAAGGGGTTTCATAGACAGATAATATGAGCTAGATCCCATGCAAAGGTTGTATGGGGCCACATCTGCCAGAGGTGTGTCTCATCATGTCTTGGCATAGCACTCTCAAACTTAGATGTAGCAACTAGCTAGTTGGGATCATGTTTTGCCAAGTGTTGACTCACCTCATATCAGCACTAAGTTGATGAATTAGTTTGTAGGCAACCAAGAGAGGTCTATAGCCCATGCAATGTTAGAATGGGCCCACATTTACCACACATGGTGTCTCATCATGTCTTTGCATAGCAGTGTTATACTTAAATCTATCGTCTAGGTAGGATCATGTTATCCAAGTGATGACTCATACAACCACAAGTTTGTGAAGGGGTTCTGTAGATAGATAATATGAGCTAGATCCCATGCAAAGTTGGCATGGGCCCACATTTGCCACAGGTGTGTCTCATCATGTCTTGGCATAGCACTCTCAAACTTAGATGTAGAAACTAGCTAGTTGGGATCATGTTTTGCCAAGTCTTGAGTCACCTCATACAACCACTAAGTTGATGAAGGAGTTTGTAGCCAACCAAGAGAGGTCTATAGCCCATGCAATGTTAGCATGGGCCCACATTTACCACACATGGTGTCTCATCATGCCTTTGCATAGAAGTGTTATACTTAGATCTATCAACTAGGTAGGATCATGTTCTCCAGGTGATGACTCATACAACCACGAGTTTGTGAAGGGGATCTGTAGACAGATAATATGAGCTAGATCCCATGTAAAGTTGGCATGGGGCCACATCTTCCAGGAGTGTGTCTCATCATGTCTTGGCATAGCACTCTCAAACTTAGATTTAGCAACTAGGTAGTTGGGATCATGTTTTGCCAAGTGTTGACTCACCTCATACAACCACTAAGTTGATGAAGGAATTTGTAGCCAACCAAGATAGGTCTATAGCCCATGCAATGTTAGCATGGGCCCACATTTACCACACATGGTGTCTCAGCATGTCTTTGCATAGAAGTGTTATACTTAAATCTATCAACTAGGTAGGATCATGTTGTCCAAGTGATGACTCATACAACCACAAGTTTGTTAAGGGGTTCTGTAGACAGATAATAGGAGCTAGATCCCATGCAAAGTTGGCATGGGACCACATCTGCCACAGGTGTGTCTCATCATCTGTTGGCATAGCACTCTCAAACTTAGATGTAGAAACTAGCTAGTTGGGATCATGTTTTGCCAAGTGTTGACTCACCTCATACAACCACTAAGTTGATGAAGGAGTTTCTAGCCAACCAAGAGAGGTCTATAACCCATTCAATGTTGGAATGGGCCCACATTTACCACACATGGTGTCTCATCATGTCTTTGCATAGAAGTGTTATACTTAGGTCTATCAGCTAGGTAGGATCATGTTCTCCAAGTGATGACTCAAACAACCACGAGTTTGTGAAGGGGTTCTATAGACAGATAATATGAGCTAGATCCCATGTAAAGTTGGCATGGGGCCACATCTGCCAGAGGTGTGCCTCATCATGTCTTGGCATAGCACTCTCAAACTTAGATGTAGCAACTAGCTAGTTAGGCTCATGTTTTGCCAAGTGTTGACTCACCTCATACAACCACTAAGTTGATGAAGGAATTTGTAGCCAACCAAGATAGGTCTATAGCCCATGCAATGTTAGCATGGGCCCACATTTACCACACATGGTGTCTCAGCATGTCTTTGCATAGAAGTGTTATACTTAAATCTATCAACTAGGTAGGATCATGTTGTCCAAGTGATGACTCATACAACCACAAGTTTGTGAAGGGGTTCTGTAGACAGATAATAGTAGCTAGATCCCATGCAAAGTTGGCATGGGACCACATCTGCCACAGGTGTGTCTCATCATGTGTTGGCATAGCACTCTCAAACTTAGATGTAGAAACTAGCTAGTTGGGATCATGTTTTGCCAAGTGTTGACTCACCTCATACAACCACTAAGTTGATGAAGGAGTTTCTAGCCAACCAAGAGAGGTCTATAACCCATTCAATGTTGGAATGGGCCCACATTTTCCACACATGGTGTCTCATCATGTCTTTGCATAGAAGTGTTATACTTAGATCTATCAGCTAGGTAGGATCATGTTCTCCAAGTGATGACTCAAACAACCACGAGTTTGTGAAGGGGTTCTATAGACAGATAATATGAGCTAGATCCCATGTAAAGTTGGCATGGGGCCACATCTGCCACATGTGTGTCTCATCATGTCTTGGGATAGCACTCTCAAACTTAGATGTAGAAACTAGCTAGTTGGGATCATGTTTTGCCAAGTGTTGACTCACCTCATACAACCACTAAGTTGATGAAGGAATTTGTAGCCAACCAAGATAGGTCTATAGCCCATGCAATGTTAGCATGGGCCCACATTTACCACACATGGTGTCTCAGCATGTCTTTGCATAGAAGTGTTATACTTAAATCTATCAACTAGGTAGGATCATGTTGTCCAAGTGATGACTCATACAACCACAAGTTTGTGAAGGGGTTCTGTAGACAGATAATAGGAGCTAGATCCCATGCAAAGTTGGCATGGGACCACATCTGCCACAGGTGTGTCTCATCATGTGTTGGCATAGCACTCTCAAACTTAGATGTAGAAACTAGCTAGTTGGGATCATGTTTTGCCAAGTGTTGACTCACCTCATACAACCACTAAGTTGATGAAGGAGTTTCTAGCCAACCAAGAGAGGTCTATAACCCATTCAATGTTGGAATGGGCCCACATTTTCCACACATGGTGTCTCATCATGTCTTTGCATAGAAGTGTTATACTTAGATCTATCAGCTAGGTAGGATCATGTTCTCCAAGTGATGACTCAAACAACCACGAGTTTGTGAAGGGGTTCTATAGACAGATAATATGAGCTAGATCCCATGTAAAGTTGGCATGGGGCCACATCTGCCACATGTGTGTCTCATCATGTCTTGGGATAGCACTCTCAAACTTAGATGTAGAAACTAGCTAGTTGGGATCATGTTTTGCCAAGTGTTGACTCACCTCATACAACCACTAAGTTGATGAAGGAATTTGTAGCCAACCAAGATAGGTCTATAGCCCATGCAATGTCAGCATGGGCCCACATTTACCACACATGGTGTCTCATCATGTCTTTGCATAGCAGTGTTATACTTAAATTTATCATCTAGGTAGGATCATGTTGTCCAAGTGATGACTCATACAACCACAAGTTTGTGAAGGGGTTCTGTAGATAGATAATATGAGCTAGATCCCATGCAAAGTTGTCATGGGCCCACATTTGCCACAGGTGTGTCTCATCATGTCTTGGCATAGCACTCTCAAACTTAGATGTAGAAACTAGCTTGTTGGGATCATGTTTTGCCAAGTGTTGACTCACCTCATACAACCACTAAGTTGATGAAGGAGTTTCTAGCCAACCAAGAGAGCTCTATAGCCCATGCAATGTTGGAATGGGCCCACATTTACCACACATGGTGTCTCATCATGTCTTTGCATAGAAGTGTTATACTTAGATCTATCAACTAGGTAGGATCATGTTCTCCAAGTGATGACTCATACAACCACGAGTTTGTGAAGGGGATCTGTAGACAGATAATATGAGCTAGATCCCATGTAAAGTTGGCATGGGGCCACATCTTCCAGGAGTGTGTCTCATCATGTCTTGGCATAGCACTCTCAAACTTAGATTTAGCAACTAGCTAGTTGGGATCATGTTTTGCCAAGTGTTGAGTCACCTCATACAACCACTAAGTTGATGAAGGAGTTTGTAGCCAACCAAGAGAAGTCTATAGCCCTTGCAATGTTAGCATGGGCCCACATTTACCACACATGGTGTCTCATCATGTCTTTGCATAGAAGTATTATACTTAAATCTATCAACTAGGTAGGATCATGTTGTCCAAGTGATGACTCATACAACCACAAGTTTGTGAAGGGGTTCTGTAGACAGATAATATGAGCTAGATCCCATGAAAAGTTGGCATGGGCCCACATCTGCCACAGGTGTGTCTCATCATGTCTTGGCATAGCACTCTCAAACTTAGATGTAGCAACTAGCTAGTTAGGCTCATGTTTTGCCAAGTGTTGACTCACCTCATACAACCACTAAGTTGATGAAGGAATTTGTACCCAACCAAGATAGGTCTATAGCCCATGCAATGTTAGCATGGGCCCACATTTACCACACATGGTGTCTCAGCATGTCTTTGCATAGAAGTGTTATACTTAAATCTATCAACTAGGTAGGATCATGTTGTCCAAGTGATGACTCATACAACCACAAGTTTGTTAAGGGGTTCTGTAGACAGATAATAGGAGCTAGATGCCATGCAAAGTTGGCATGGGCCCACATCTGCCACAGGTGTGTCTCATCATGTCTTGGATAGCACTCTCAAACTTAGATGTAGAAACTAGCTAGTTGGGATCATGTTTTGCCAAGTGCTGACTCACCTCATACAACCACTAAGTTGATGAAGGAGTTTCTAGCCAACCAAGAGAGGTCTATAGCCCATTCAATGTTGGAATGGCCCCACATTTACCACACATGGTGTCTCATCATGTCTTTGCATAGAAGTGTTATACTTAGATCTATCAGCTAGGTAGGATCATGTTCTCCAAGTGATGACTCAAACAACCACGAGTTTGTGAAGGGGTTCTATAGACAGATAATATGAGCTAGATCCCATGTAAAGTTGGCATGGGGGCACATCTGCCAGAGGTGTGCCTCATCATGTCTTGGCATAGCACTCTCAAACTTAGATGTAGCAACTAGCTAGTTAGGCTCATGTTTTGCCAAGTGTTGACTCACCTCATACAACCACTAAGTTGATGAAGGAATTTGTAGCCAACCAAGATAGGTCTATAGCCCATGCAATGTTAGCATGGGCCCCCATTTACCACACATGGTGTCTCAGCATGTCTTTGCATAGAAGTGTTATACTTAAATCTATCAACTAGGTAGGATCATGTTGTCCAAGTGATGACTCATACAACCACAAGTTTGTGAAGGGGTTCTGTAGACAGATAATAGGAGCTAGATCCCATGCAAAGTTGGCATGGGACCACATCTGCCACAGGTGTGTCTCATCATGTGTTGGCATAGCACTCTCAAACTTAGATGTAGAAACTAGCTAGTTGGGATCATGTTTTGCCAAGTGTTGACTCACCTCATACAACCACTAAGTTGATGAAGGAGTTTCTAGCCAACCAAGAGAGGTCTATAGCCCATTCAATGTTGGAATGGGCCCACATTTACCACACATGGTGTCTCATCATGTCTTTGCATAGAAGTCTTATACTTAGATCTATAACCTAGGTAGGATTATGTTCTCCAAGTGATGACTCATACAACCACGAGTTTGTGAAGGGGATCTGCAGACAGATAATATGAGCTAGATCCCATGTAAACTTGGCATGGGGCCACATCTTCCAGGAGTGTGTCTCATCATGTCTTGGCATAGCACTCTCAAACTTAGATTTAGCAAATAGCTAGTTGTGATCATGTTTTGCCAAGTGTTGAGTCACCTCATACAACCACTAAGTTGATGAAGGAGTTTGTAGCCAACCAAGAGAGGTCTATAGCCCATGCAATGTTAGCATGGGCCCACATTTACCACACATGGTGTCTCATCATGTCTTTGCATAGAAGTGTTATACTTAAATCTATCAGCTAGGTAGGATCATGTTGTCCAAGTGATGACTCATACAACCACAAGTTTGTGAAGGGGTTCTGTAGACAAATAATATGAGCTAGATCCCATGAAAAGTTGGCATGGGCCCACATCTGCCACAGGTGTGTCTCATCATGTCTTGGCATAGCACTCTCAAACTTAGATGTAGCAACTAGCTAGTTAGGCTCATGTTTTGCCAAGTGTTGACTCACCTCATACAACCACTAAGTTGATGAAGGAATTTGTAGCCAACCAAGATAGGTCTATAGCCCATGCAATGTTAGCATGGGCCCACATTTACCACACATGGTGTCTCATCATGTCTTTGCATATCAGTGTTATACTTAAATCTATTAACTAGGTAGGATCATGTTGTCCAAGTGATGACTCATACAACCACAAGTTTGTTAAGGGGTTCTGTAGACAGAAAATAGAAGCTAGATGCCATGCAAAGTTGGCATGGGCCCACATCTGCCACAGGTGTGTCTCATCATGTCTTGGATAGCACTCTCAAACTTAGATGTAGAAACTAGCTAGTTGGGATCATGTTTTGCCAAGTGCTGACTCACCTCATACAACCACTAAGTTGATGAAGGAGTTTCTAGCCAACCAAGAGAGGTCTATAGCCCATTCAATGTTGGAATGGGCCCACATTTACCACACATGGTGTCTCATCATGTCTTTGCATAGAAGTGTTATACTTAGATCTATCAGCTAGGTAGGATCATGTTCTCCAAGTGATGACTCAAACAACCACGAGTTTGTGAAGGGGTTCTATAGACAGATAATATGAGCTAGATCCCATGTAAAGTTGGCATGGGGCCACATCTGCCAGAGGTGTGCCTCATCATGTCTTGGCATAGCACTCTCAAACTTAGATGTAGCAACTAGCTAGTTAGGCTCATGTTTTGCCAAGTGTTGACTCACCTCATACAACCACTAAGTTGATGAAGGAGTTTCTAGCCAACCAAGATAGGTCTATAGCCCATGCAATGTTAGCATGGGCCCACATTTACCACACATGGTGTCTCAGCATGTCTTTGCATAGAAGTGTTATACTTAAATCTATCAACTAGGTAGGATCATGTTGTCCAAGTGATGACTCATACAACCACAAGTTTGTGAAGGGGTTCTGTAGACAGATAATAGGAGCTAGATCCCATGCAAAGTTGGCATGGGACCACATCTGCCACAGGTGTGTCTCATCATGTGTTGGCATAGCACTCTCAAACTTAGATGTAGAAACTAGCTAGTTGGGATCATGTTTTGCCAAGTGTTGACTCACCTCATACAACCACTAAGTTGATGAAGGAGTTTCTAGCCAACCAAGAGAGGTCTATAGCCCATTCAATGTTGGAATGGGCCCACATTTACCACACATGGTGTCTCATCATGTCTTTGCATAGAAGTGTTATACTTAGATCTATCAGCTAGGTAGGATTATGTTCTCCAAGTGATGACTCATACAACCACGAGTTTGTGAAGGGGATCTGCAGACAGATAATATGAGCTAGATCCCATGTAAAGTTGGCATGGGGTCACATCTTCCAGGAGTGTGTCTCATCATGTCTTGGCATAGCACTCTCAAACTTAGATTTAGCAAATAGCTAGTTGTGATCATGTTTTGCCAAGTGTTGAGTCACCTCATACAACCACTAAGTTGATGAAGGAGTTTGTAGCCAACCAAGAGAGGTCTATAGCCCATGCAATGTTAGCATGGGCCCACATTTACCACACATGGTGTCTCATCATTTCTTTGCATAGAAGTGTTATACTTAAATCTATCAACTAGGTAGGATCATGTTGTCCAAGTGATGACTCATACAACCACAAGTTTGTGAAGGGGTTCTGTAGACAAATAATATGAGCTAGATCCCATGAAAATTTGGCATGGGCCCACATCTGCCACAGGTGTGTCTCATCATGTCTTGGCATAGCACTCTCAAACTTAGATGTAGCAACTAGCTAGTTAGGCTCATGTTTTACCAAGTGTTGACTCACCTCATACAACCACTAAGTTGATGAAGGAATTTGTAGCCAACCAAGATAGGTCTATAGCCCATGCAATGTTAGCATGGGCCCACATTTACCACACATGGTGTCTCATCATGTCTTTGCATATCAGTGTTATACTTAAATCTATTAACTAGGTAGGATCATGTTGTCCAAGTGATGACTCATACAACCACAAGTTTGTGAAGGGGTTCTGTAGATAGATAATATGAGCTAGATCCCATGCAAAGTTGGCATGGGCCCACATTTGCCACAGGTGTGTCTCATCATGTCTTGGCATAGCACTCTCAAACTTAGATGTAGAAACTAGCTTGTTGGGATCATGTTTTGCCAAGTGTTGACTCACCTCATACAACCACTAAGTTGATGAAGGAGTTTCTAGCCAACCAAGAGAGCTCTATAGCCCATGCAATGTTGGAATGGGCCCACATTTACCACACATGGTGTCTCATCATGTCTTTGCATAGAAGTGTTATACTTAGATCTATCAACTAGGTAGGATCATGTTCTCCAAGTGATGACTCATACAACCACGAGTTTGTGAAGGGGATCTGTAGACAGATAATATGAGCTAGATCCCATGCAAAGTTGGTATGGGGCCACATCTGCTAGAGGTGTGCCTCATCATGTCTTGGCATAGCACTCTCAAACTTAGATGTAGCAACTAGCTAGTTAGGATCATGTTTTGCCATGTGTTGACTCACCTCATACAACCACTAAGTTGATGAAGGAGTTTGTAGCCAACCAAGGGAGGTCTATAGCCCATGCAATGTTAGCATGGGCCCACATTTACCATACATGGTGTCTCATCATGTCTTTGCATAGTAGTGTTATACTTAAATCTATCAACTAGGTAGGATCATGTTGTCCAAGTGATGACTCGTACAACCACAAGTTTGTGAAGGGGTTCTATAGATAGATAATATGAGCTAGATCCCATGCAAAGTTGGCATGGGCCCACATGTGCAACAGGTGTGTCTCATCATGTCTTGGCATAGCAGTCTCAAACTTAGATGTAGAAACTATCTAGTTGGGATCATGTTTTCCCAAGTGTTGACTCACCTCATACAACCACTAAGTTGATGAAGGAGTTTCTAGCCAACAAAGAGAGGTCTATAGCCCATTCAATGTTGGAATGGGCCCACATTTACCACACATGGTGTCTCATCATGTCTTTGCATAGAAGTGTTATACTTTGATCTATCAACTGGGTAGGATCATGTTCTCCAAGTGATGACTCATACAACCACGAGTTTGTGAAGGGGTTCTGTAGACAGATAATATGCGCTAGATCCCATGCAAAGTTGGCATGGGGCAACATCTGCCAGAGGTGTGTCTCATCATGTCTTGGCATAGCAGTCTCAAACTTATATGTAGCAACTAGCTAGTTGGGATCATATTTTGCCAAGTGTTGACTCACCTCATACAACCACTAAGTTGATGAAGGAGTTTGTAGCCAACCAAGAGAGGTCTATAGCCCATGCAATGTTAGCATGATCCCACATTTACCACACATGGTGTGTCATCATGTCTTTGCATAGCAGTGTTATACTTAAATCTATCAACTAGGTAGGATCATGTTGTCCAAGTGATGACTCATACAACCACAAGTTTGTGAAGGGGTTCTGTAGACAGATAATATGAGCTAGATCCCATGCAAAGTTGGCATGGGCCCACATCTGCCACAAGTGTGTCTCATCATGTCTTGGCATAGCACTCTCAAACTTAGATGTAGAAACTAGCTAGTTGGGATCATGTTTTGCCAAGTGTTGACTTAGCTCATACAACCACTAAGTTGATGAAGGAGTTTCTAGCCAACCAAGAGAGGTCTATAGCACATGCAATGTTGGCATGGGCCTACATTTACCAAACATGGTGTCTTATCTTGTCTTTGCATAGAAGTGTTATACTTAGATCTATCAACTAGGTAGGATCTTGTTCTCCAAGTGATGACTCATACAACCACAATTTTGAGAAGGGGTTTTGTAGACAGATAATATGAGCTAGATGCCATGAAAAGTTGGTATGGGGCCACATCTGCTAGAGGTGTGTCTCATCATGTCATGGCATAGCACTCTCAAACTTAGATGTAGAAACTAGCTAGTTGCGATCATGTTTTGCCAAGTGTTAACTCACCTCATAGAACCAGTAAGTTGATGGAGGAGTTTGTAGCCAACCAAGAGAGGTCTATAGCCCATTCAATGTTAGCATGGGCCCACATTTACCACACATGGTGTCTCATCATTTCTTTGCATAACTGTGTTATACTTAAATCTATGAACTAGGTAGGATAATGTTGTCCATGTGATGATTCATACAACCACAAGTTTGTGAAGGGCTTCTGTAGATAGATAATATGAGCTAGATCCCTTGCAAAGTTGGCATGGGCCCACATTTTCCACATGTGTGTCTCATCATGTCTTGGCATAGCACTCTCAAACTTAGATGTTGAAACTAGCTAGTTCGGATCATGTTTTGCCAAGTGTTGACTCACCTCATACAACCACTAAGTTGATGAAGGAGTTTCTATCCAACCAAGAGAGGCCTATAGCCCATGCAATGTTGGCATGGGCCCACATTTACCACACATGGTGTCTCACCATGTCTTTGCATAGAAGTGTTATACTTAGATCTATCAACTAGGTAGGATCATGTTGCCCAAGTGATGACTCATGCAACCACAAGTTTGTGAAGGGGTTTTGGAGACAGATAATATGAGCTAGATGCCATGCAAAGTTGGCATGGGGCCACATCTGCCAGAGGTGTGTCTAATCGTGTCTTGGCATAGCACTCTCAAACTTAGATGTAGCAACTAGCTAGTTGGGATCATATTTTGTCAAGTCTTGACTCACCTCATACAACCACTAAGTTGATGAACGAGTTTGTAGCCAACCAAGAGAGTTCTATAGCCCATGCAATGTTAGCATGGGCCCACATTTACCAGACATGGTGTCTCATCATGTCTTTGCATAGTAGTGTTATACTTAAATCTATCAACTAGGTAGGATCATGTTGTCCAAGTGATGACTCATACAACCACAAGATTGTGAAGGGGTTCTGTAGATAGATAATATGAGCTAGATGCCATGCAAAGTTGGCATGGACCCACATCTGCCGCAGGTGTGTCTCATCATGTCTTGGATAGCACTCTCAAACTTAGATGTAGAAACTAGCTTGTTGGGATCATGTTTTGCCAAGTGTTGACTCACCTCATACAACTACTAAGTTGATGAAGGAGTTTCTAGCCAACCAAGAGAGGTCTATAGCACATGCAATGTTGGCATGGGCCCACATCTACCACACATGGTGTCTTATCATGTCTTTGCATAGAAGTGTTATACTTAGATCTATCAACTAGGTAGGATCTTGTTCTACAAGTGATGACTCATACAACCACAATTTTGCAAAGGGGTTTTGTAGACATATAATATGAGTTAGATGCCATGCAAAGTTGGTATGGGGCCACATCTGCTAGAGGTGTGTCTCATCATGTCTTGGCATAGCACTCTCAAACTTAGATGTAGAAACTAGCTAGTTGGGATCATGTTTTGCCAAGTGTTGACTCACCTCATAGAACCACTAAGTTGATGGAGGAGTTTGTAGCCAACCAAGAGAGGTCTATAGCCCATGCAATGTTAGCATGGGCCCACATTTACCACACATGGTGTCTCATCATTTCTTTGCATAGCAGTGTTATACTTAAATCTATGAACTAGGTAGGATAATGTTGTCCAAGTGATGACTCATACAACCACAAGTTTGTGAAGTGGTTCTGTAGATAGATAATATGAGCTAGGTCCCTTGCAAAGTTGGCATGGGCCCACATTTGCCACATGTGTGACTCATCATGTCTTGGCATAGCACTCTCAAACTTAGATGTAGAAACTAGCTAGTTGGGATCATGTTTTGCCAAGTGTTGACTCACCTCATACAACCACTAAGTTGATGAAGGAGTTTCTAGCCAACCAAGAGAGGTCTATAGCCCATTCAATGTTGGCATGGGCCCACATTTACCACACATGGTGTCTCACCATGTCTTTGCATAGAAGTGTTATACTTAGATCTATCAACTAGGTAGGATCATGTTGCCCAAGTGATGACTCATACAACCACAAGTTTGTGAAGGAGTTTTGGAGACAGATAATATGAGCTAGATCCCATGCAAATTTGGCATGGGGCCACATCTGCCAGAGGTGTGTCTCATCGTGTCTTGGTATAGCACTCCCAAACTTATATGTAGCAACTAGCTAGTTGGGATCATGTTTTGTCAAGTCTTGACTCACCTCATACAACCACTAAGTTGATGAACGAGTTTGTAGCCAACCAAGAGAGTTCTATAGCCCATGCAATGTTAGCATGGACACATATACCAGACATGGTGTCTCATCATGTCTTTGCATAGTAGTGTTATACTTAAATCTATCAACTAGGTAGGATCATGTTGTCCAAGTGATGACTCATACAACCACAAGTTTGTGAAGGGGTTATGTAGACAGATAATATGAGCTAGATGCCATGCAAAGTTGGCATGGGCCCACATCTACCACAGGTGTGTCTCATCATGTCTTGGATAGCACTCTCAAACTTAGATGTAGAAACTAGCTTGTTGGGATCATGTTTTGCCAAGTGTTGACTCACCTCATACAACTACTAAGTTGATGAAGGAGTTTCTAGCCAACCAAGAGAGGTCTATAGCACATGCAATGTTGGCATGGGCCCACATCTACCACACATGGTGTCTTATCATGTCTTTGCATAGAAGTGTTATACTTAGATCTATGAACTAGGTAGGATCTTGTTCTAAAAGTGATGACTCATACAACCACAATTTTGCGAAGGGGTTTTGTAGACAGATAATATGATCTAGATGCCATGCAAAGTTGGTATGTGGCCACATCTGCTAGAGGTGTGTCTCATCATGTCTTGGCATAGCACTCTCAAACTTAGATGTAGAAACTCGCTAGTTGGGATCATGTTTTACCAAGTGTTGACTCACCTCATAGAACCACTAAGTTGATGGAGGAGTTTGTAGCCAACCAAGAGAGGTCTATAGCCCATGCAATGTTAGCATGGGCCCACATTTACCACACATGGTGTCTCATCATTTATTTGCATAGCAGTGTTATACTTAAATCTATGAACTAGGTAGGATAATGTTGTCCAAGTGATGACTCATACAACCACAAGTTTGTGAAGTGGTTTTGTAGATAGATAATATGAGCTAGGTCCCTTGCAAAGTTGGCATGGGCCCACATTTGCCACATGTGTGTCTCATCATGTCTTGGCATAGCACTCTCAAACTTAGATGTAGAAACTAGCTAGTTGGGATCATTTTTTGCCAAGTGTTGACTCACCTCATACAACCACTAAGTTGATGAAGGAGTTTCTATCCAACCAAGAGAGGCCTATAGCCCATGCAATGTTGGCATGGGCCCACATTTACCACACATGGTGTCTCACCATGTCTTTGCATAGAAGAGTTATACTTAGATCTATCAACTAGGTAGGATCATGTTGCCCAAGTGATGACTCATACAACCACAAGTTTGTGAAGGAGTTTTGGAGACAGATAATATGAGCTAGATCCCATGCAAATTTGGCATGGGGCCACATATGCCAGAGGTGTGTCTCATCGTGTCTTGGCATAGCACTCTCAAACTTAGATGTAGCAACTAGCTAGTTGGGATCATGTTTTGTCAAGTCTTGACTCACCTCATACAACCACTAAGTTGATGAACGAGTTTGTATCCAACCAAGAGAGTTTTATAGCCCATGCAATGTTAGCATGGGCCCACATTTACCAGACATGGTGTCTCATCATGTCTTTGCATAGTAGTGTTATACTTAAATCTATCAACTAGGTAGGATCATGTTGTCCAAGTGATGACTCATACAACCACAAGTTTGTGAAGGGGTTCTGTAGACAGATAATATGAGCTAGATGCCATGCAAAATTGGCATGGGCCCACATCTGCCACAGGTGTGTCTCATAATGTCTTGGATAGCACTCTCAAACTTATATGTAGAAACTAGCTTGTTGGGATCATGTTTTGCCAAGTGTTGACTCACCTCATACAACTACTAAGTTGATGAAGGAGTTTCTAGCCAACCAAGAGAGGTCTATAGCACATGCAATGTTGGCATGGGCCCACATCTACCACACATGGTGTCTTATCATGTCTTTGCATAGAAGTGTTATACTTGGATCTATGAACTAGGTAGGATAATGTTGTCCAAGTGATGGCTCGTACAACCACAAGTTTGTGAAGGGGTTCTGTAGATAGATAATATGAGCTAGGTCCCTTGCAAAGTTGGTATGGGGCCACATCTTCTAGATGTGTGTCTCATCATGTCTTGGCATAGCACTCTCAAACTTAGATGTAGAAATTAGCTAGTTGGGATCATGTTTTGCCAAGTGTTGACTCACCTCATAGAACCACTAAGTTGATGGAGGAGTTTGTAGCCAACCAAGAGAGGTCTATAGCCCATGCAATGTTAGCATGGGCCCACATTTACCACACATGGTGTCTCATCATTTCTTTGCATAGCAGTGTTATACTTAAATCTATGAACTAGGTAGGATAATGTTGTCCAAGTGATGGCTCGTACAACCACAAGTTTGTGAAGGGGTTCTGTAGATAGATAATATGAGCTAGGTCCCTTGCAAAGTTGGCATGGGCCCACATTTGCCACATGTGTGTCTCATCATGTCTTGGCATAGCACTCTCAAACTTAGATGTAGAAACTAGCTAGTTGGGATCATGTTTTGCCAAGTGTTGACTCACCTCATACAACCACTAAGTTGATGAAGGAGTTTCTATCCAACCAAGAGAGGCCTATAGCCCATGCAATGTTGGCATGGGCCCACATTTACCACACATGGTGTCTCACCATGTCTTTGCATAGAAGTGTTATACTTAGATCTATCAACTAGGTAGGATCATGTTGCCCAAGTGATGACTCATACAACCACAAGTTTGTGAAGTGGTTTTGGAGACAGATAATATGAGCTAGATCCCATGCAAAGTTGGCATGGGGCCACATCTGCCAGAGGTGTGTCTCATCATGTCTTGGCATAGCACTCTCAAACTTAGATGTAGCAACTAGCTAGTTGGGATCATGTTTTGCCAAGTGTTGACTCACCTCATACAACCACTAAGTTGATGAAGGAGTTTCTATCCAACCAAGAGAGGCCTATAGCCCATGCAATATTGGCATGGGCCCACATTTAGCACACATGGTGTCTCATCATTTCTTTGCATAGCAGTGTTATACTTAAATCTATGAACTAGGTAGGATAATGTTCTCCAAGTGATGACTCATACAACCACAAGTTTGTGAAGGGGTTCTGTAGATAGATAATATGAGCTAGTTCCCTTGCAAAGTTGGCATGGGCCCACATTTGCCACATGTGTGTCTCATCATGTCTTGGCATAGCACTCTCAAACTTAGATGTAGAAACTAGCTAGTTGGGATCATGTTTTGCCAAGTGTTGACTCACCTCATACAACCACTAAGTTGATGAAGGAGTTTCTATCCAACCAAGAGAGGCCTATAGCCGATGCAATGTTGGCATGGGCCCACATTTACCACACCAAGTGTCTCACCATGTCTTTGCATAGAAGTGTTATACTTAGATCTATCAACTAGGTAGGATCATGTTGCCCAAGTGATGACTCATACAACCACAAGTTTGTGAAGGGGTTTTGGAGACAGATAATATGAGCTAGATGCCATGCAAAGTTGGCATGGGGCCACATCTGCCAGAGGTGTGTCTAATCGTGTCTTGGCATAGCACTCTCAAACTTAGATGTAGCAACTAGCTAGTTGGGATCATATTTTGTCAAGTCTTGACTCTCCTCATACAACCACTAAGTTGATGAACGAGTTTGTAGCCAACCAAGAGAGTTCTATAGCCCATGCAATGTTAGCATGGGCCCACATTTACCAGACATGGTGTCTCATCATGTCTTTGCATAGTAGTGTTATACTTAAATCTATCAACTAGGTAGGATCATGTTGTCCAAGTGATGACTCATACAACCACAAGTTTGTGAAGGGGTTCTGTAGACAGATAATATGAGCTAGATGCCATGCAAAGTTGGCATGGGCCCACATCTACCACAGGTGTGTCTCATCATGTCTTGGATAGCACTCTCAAACTTAGATGTAGAAACTAGCTTGTTGGGATTATGTTTTGCCAAGTGTTGACTCACCTCATACAACTACTAAGTTGATGAAGGAGTTTCTAGCCAACCAAGAGAGGTCTATAGCACATGCAATGTTGGCATGGGCCCACATCTACCACACATGGTGGCTTATCATGTCTTTGCATAGAAGTGTTATACTTAGATCTATCAACTAGGTAGGATCTTGTTCTAAAAGTGATGACTCATACAACCACAATTTTGCGAAGGGGTTTTGTAGACAGATAATATGATCTAGATGCCATGCAAAGTTGGTATGGGGCCACATCTTCTAGAGGTGTGTCTCATCATGTCTTGGCATAGCACTCTCAAACTTAGATGTAGCAACTAGCTAGTTGGGATAATGTTTTGCCAAGTGTTAACTCACCTCATACAACCACTAAGTGGATGAAGGAGTTTGTAGCCAACCAAGAGAGGTCTATAGCCCATGCAATGTTAGCATGGGCCCACATTTACCACACATGGTGTCTCATCATTTCTTTGCATAGCAGTGTTATACTTAAATCTATGAACTAGGTAGGATAATGTTGTCCAAGTGATGACTCATACAACCACAAGTTTGTGAAGTGGTTCTGTAGATAGATAATATGAGCTAGGTCCCTTGCAAAGTTGGCATGGGCCCACATTTGCCACATGTGTGACTCATCATGTCTTGGCATAGCACTCTCAAACTTAGATGTAGAAACTAGCTAGTTGGGATCATGTTTTGCCAAGTGTTGACTCACCTCATACAACCACTAAGTTGATGAAGGAGTTTCTAGCCAACCAAGAGAGGTCTATAGCCCATTCAATGTTGGCATGGGCCCACATTTACCACACATGGTGTCTCACCATGTCTTTGCATAGAAGTGTTATACTTAGATCTATCAACTAGGTAGGATCATGTTGCCCAAGTGATGACTCATACAACCACAAGTTTGTGAAGGAGTTTTGGAGACAGATAATATGAGCTAGATCCCATGCAAATTTGGCATGGGGCCACATCTGCCAGAGGTGTGTCTCATCGTGTCTTGGTATAGCACTCCCAAACTTATATGTAGCAACTAGCTAGTTGGGATCATGTTTTGTCAAGTCTTGACTCACCTCATACAACCACTAAGTTGATGAACGAGTTTGTAGCCAACCAAGAGAGTTCTATAGCCCAGGCAATGTTAGCATGGACACATATACCAGACATGGTGTCTCATCATGTCTTTGCATAGTAGTGTTATACTTAAATCTATCAACTAGGTAGGATCATGTTGTCCAAGTGATGACTCATACAACCACAAGTTTGTGAAGGGGTTATGTAGACAGATAATATGAGCTAGATGCCATGCAAAGTTGGCATGGGCCCACATCTACCACAGGTGTGTCTCACCATGTCTTGGATAGCACTCTCAAACTTAGATGTAGAAACTAGCTTGTTGGGATCATGTTTTGCCAAGTGTTGACTCACCTCATACAACTACTAAGTTGATGAAGGAGTTTCTAGCCAACCAAGAGAGGTCTATAGCACATGCAATGTTGGCATGGGCCCACATCTACCACACATGGTGTCTTATCAAGTCTTTGGATAGAAGTGTTATACTTAGATCTATGAACTAGGTAGGATCTTGTTCTAAAAGTGATGACTCATACAACCACAATTTTGCAAAGGGGTTCTGTAGACAGATAATATGATCTAGATGCCATTCAAAGTTGGTATGGGGCCACATCTGCTAGAGGTGTGTCTCATCATGTCTTGGCATAGCACTCTCAAACTTAGATGTAGAAACTTGCTAGTTGGGATCATGTTTTACCAAGTGTTGACTCACCTCATAGAACCACTATGTTGATGGAGGAGTTTGTAGCCAACCAAGAGAGGTCTATAGCCCATGCAATGTTAGCATGGGCCCACATTTACCACGCATGGTGTCTCATCATTTCTTTGCATAGCAGTGTTATACTTAAATCTATGAACTAGGTAGGATAATGTTGTCCAAGTGATGACTCATACAACCACAAGTTTGTGAAGTGGTTCTGTAGATAGATAATATGAGCTAGGTCCCTTGCAAAGTTGGCATGGGCCCACATTTGCCACATGTGTGTCTCATCATGTCTTGGCATAGCACTCTCAAACTTAGATGTAGAAACTAGCTAGTTGGGATCATGTTTTGCCAAGTGTTGACTCACCTCATACAACCACTAAGTTGATGAAGGAGTTTCTATCCAACCAAGAGAGGCCTATAGCCCATGCAATGTTGGCATGGGCCCACATTTACCAAACATGGTGTCTCACCATGTCTTTGCATAGAAGTGTTACACTTAGATCTATCAACTAGGTAGGATCATGTTGCCCAAGTGATGACTCATACAACCACAAGTTTGTGAAGGGGTTTTGGAGACAGATAATATGAGCTAGATCCCATGCAAAGTTGGCATGGGGCCACATCTGACAGAGGTGTGTCTCATCATGTCTTGGCATAGCACTCTCAAACTTAGATGTAGCAACTAGCTAGTTGGGATCATGTTTTGTCAAGTCTTGACTCACCTCATACAACCACTAAGTTGATGAACGATTTGTAGCCAACCAAGAGAGTTCTATAGCCCATGCAATGTTAGCATGGGCCCACATTTACCAGACATGGTGTCTCATCATGTCTTTGCATAGTAGTGTTATACTTAAATCTATCAACTAGGTAGGATCATGTTGTCCAAGTGATGACTCATACAACCACAAGTTTGTGAAGGGGTTCTGTAGACAGATAATATGAGCTAGATGCCATGCAAAGTTGGCATGGGCCCACATCTGCCACAGGTGTGTCTCATCATGTCTTGGATAGCACTCTCAAACTTAGATGTAGAAACTAGCTTGTTGGGATCATGTTTTGCCAAGTGTTGACTCACCTCATACAACTACTAAGTTGATGAAGGAGTTTCTAGCCAACCAAGAGAGGTCTATAGCACATGCAATGTTGGCATGGGCCCACATCTACCACACATGGTGTCTTATCATGTCTTTGCATAGAAGTGTTATACTTAGATCTATGAACTAGGTAGGATCTTGTTGTAAAAGTGATGACTCATACAACCACAATTTTGCGAAGGGGTTTTGTAGACAGATAATATGATCTAGATGCCATGCAAAGTTGGTATGGGGCCACATCTGCTAGAGGTGTGTCTCATCATGTCTTGGCATAGCACTCTCAAACTTAGATGTAGAAACTAGCTAGTTGGGATCATGTTTTACCAATTGTTGACTCACCTCATAGAACCACTAAGTTGATGGAGGAGTTTGTAGCCAACCAAGAGAGGTCTATAGCCCATGCAATGTTAGCATGGGCCCACATTTACCACACATGGTGTCTCATCATTTCTTTGCATAGCAGTGTTATACTTAAATCTATGAACTAGGTAGGATAATGTTGTCCAAGTGATGACTCATACAACCACAAGTTTGTGAAGTGGTTCTGTAGATAGATAATATGAGCTAGGTCCCTTGCAAAGTTGGCATGGGCCCACATTTGCCACATGTGTGTCTCATCATGTCTTGGCATAGCACTCTCAAACTTAGATGTAGAAACTAGCTAGTTGGGATCATGTTTTGCCAAGTGTTGACTCACCTCATACAACCACTAAGTTGATGAAGGAGTTTCTATCCAACAAAGATTGGCCTATAGCCCATGCAATGTTGGCATGGGCCCACATTTACCACACATGGTGTCTCACCATGTCTTTGCATAGAAGTGTTATACATAGATCTATCAACTAGGTAGGATCATGTTGCCCAAGTGATGACTCATACAACCACAAGTTTGTGAAGGGGTTTTGGAGACAGATAATATGAGCTAGATCCCATGCAAAGTTGGCATGGGGCCACATCTACCAGAGGTGTGTCTCATTCCGTCTTTGCATAGCACTCTCAAACTTAGATGTAGCAACTAGGTAGTTGGGATCATGTTTTGTCAAGTCTTCACTCACCTCGTACAACCACTAAGTTGATGAACGAGTTTGTAGCCAACCAAGAGAGTTCTATAGCCCATGCAATGTTAGCATGGGCCCACATTTACCAGACATGGTGTCTCATCAGGTCTTTGCATAGTAGTGTTATACTTAAATCTATCAACTAGGTAGGATCATGTTGTCCAAGTGATGACTCATACAACCACAAGTTTGTGAAGGGGTTCTGTAGACAGATAATATGAGCTAGATCCCATGCAAAGTTAGCATGGGCCCACATCTGCCACAGGTGTGTCTCATCATGTCTTGGATAGCACTCTGAAACTTAGATGTAGAAACTATCTTGTTGGGATCATGTTTTGCCAAGTGTTGACTCACCTCATACAACCACTAAGTTGATTAAGGAGTTTCTAGCCAACCAAGAGAGGTCTATAGCACATGCAATGTTGGCATGGGCCCACATCTACCACACATGGTGTCTTATCATGTCTTTGCATAGAAGTGTTATACTTAGATCTATCAACTAGGTAGGATCTTGTTCTCCAAGTGATGACTCATACAACTACAATTTTGCGAAGGGGTTTTGTAGACAGATAATATGAGCTAGATGCCATGCAAAGTTGGTATGGGGCCACATCTGCTAGAGGTGTGTCTCATCATGTCTTGGCATAGCACTCTCAAACTTAGATGTAGAAACTAGCTAGTTGGGATCATGTTTTGCCAAGTGTTGACTCACCTCATACAACCACTAAGTTGATGAAGGAGTTTCTATCCAACCAAGAGAGGCCTATAGCCCGAGCAATGTTGGCATGGGCCCACATTTACCACACATGGTGTCTCACCATGTCTTTGCATAGAAGAGTTATACTTAGATCTATCAACTAGGTAGGATCATGTTGCCCAAGTGATTACTCATACAACCACAAGTTTGTGAAGGGGTTTTGGAGACAGATAATATGAGCTAGATCCCATGCAAAGTTGGCATGGGGCCACATCTGCCAGAGGTGTGTCTCATCGTGTCTTGGCATAGCACTCTCAAACTTAGATGTAGCAACTAGCTAGTTGGGATCATGTTTTGTCAAGTCTTGACTCACCTCATACAACCACTAAGTCGATGAACGAGTTTGTAGCCAACCAAGAGAGTTCTATAGCCCATGCAATGTTAGCATGGGCCCACATTTACCAGACATGGTGTCTCATCATGTCTTTGCATAGTAGTGTTATACTTAAATCTATCAACTAGGTAGGATCATGTTGTCCAAGTGATGACTCATACAACCACAAGTTTGTGAAGGGGTTCTGTAGACAGATAATATGAGCTAGATCCCATGCAAAGTTGGCATGGGCCCACATCTGCCACAGGTGTGTCTCATCATGTCTTGGATAGCACTCTGAAACTTATATGTAGAAACTATCTTGTTGGGATCATGTTTTGCCAAGTGTTGACTCACCTCATACAACCACTAAGTTGATTAAGGAGTTTCTAGCCAACCAAGAGAGGTCTATAGCACATGCAATGTTGGCATGGGCCCACATTTACCACACATGGTGTCTTATCATGTCTTTGCATAGAAGTGTTATACTTAGATCTAACAACTAGGTAGGATCTTGTTCTCCAAGTGATGACTCATACAACCACAATTTTGCGAAGCGGTTTTGTAGACAGATAATATGATCTCGATGCCATGCAAAGTTGGTATGGGGCTACATCTGCTAGAGGTGTGTCTCATCATGTCTTGGCATAGCACTCTCAAACTTAGATGTAGAAACTAGCTAGTTGGGATCATGTTTTGCCAAGTGTTGACTCACCTCATACAACCACTAAGTTGATGAAGGAGTTTCTATCCAACCAAGAGAGGCCTATAGCCCATGCAATGTTGGCATGGGCCCACATTTACCACACATGGTGTCTCACCATGTCTTTGCATATTAGTGTTATACTTAGATCTATCAACTAGGTAGGATCATGTTGCCCAAGTCATGACTCATACAACCACAAGTTTGTGAATGGGTTTTGGAGACAGATAATATGAGCTAGATCCCATGCAAAGTTGGCATGGGGCCACATCTGCCAGAGGTGTGTCTCATCGTGTCTTGGCATAGCACTCTCAAAGTTAGATGTAGCAACTAGCTAGTTGGGATCATGTTTTGTCAAGTCTTGACTCACCTCATACAACCACTAAGTTGATGAACGAGTTTGTAGCCAACCAAGAGAGTTCTATAGCCCATGCAATGTTAGCATGGGCCCACATTTCCCAGACATGGTGTCTCATCATGTCTTTACATAGTAGTGTTATACTTAAATCTATCAACTAGATAGGATCATGTTGTCCAAGTGATGACTCATACAACCACAAGTTTGTGAAGGGGTTCTGTAGACAGATAATATGAGCTAGATGCCATGCAAAGTTGGCATGGGCCCACATCTACCACAGGTGTGTCTCATCATGTCTTGGATAGCACTCTCAAACTTAGATGTAGAAACTAGCTTGTTGGGATCATGTTTTACCAAGTTTTGACTCACCTCATACAACTACTAAGTTGATGAAGGAGTTTCTAGCCAACCAAGAGAGGTCTATAGCACATGCAATGTTGGCATGGGCCCACATCTACCACACATGGTGTCTTATCATGTCTTTGCATAGAAGTGTTATACTTAGATCTATCAACTAGGTAGGATCATGTTGCCCAAGTCATGACTCATACAACCACAAGTTTGTGAAGGGGTTTTGGAGACAGATAATATGAGCTAGATCCCATGCAAAGTTGGCATGGGGCCACATCTGCCAGAGGTGTGTCTCATCGTGTCTTGGCATAGCACTCTCAAAGTTAGATGTAGCAACTAGCTAGTTGGGATCATGTTTTGTCAAGTCTTGACTCACCTCATACAACCACTAAGTTGATGAACGAGTTTGTAGCCAACCAAGAGAGTTCTATAGCCCATGCAATGTTAGCATGGGCCCACATTTCCCAGACATGGTGTCTCATCATGTCTTTACATAGTAGTGTTATACTTAAATCTATCAACTAGGTAGGATCATGTTGTCCAAGTGATGACTAATACAACCACAAGTTTGTGAAGGGGTTCTGTAGACAGATAATATGAGCTAGATGCCATGCAAAGTTGGCATGGGCCCACATCTGCCACAGGTGTGTCTCATCATGTCTTGGATAGCACTCTCAAACTTAGATGTAGAAACTAGCTTGTTGGGATCATGTTTTACCAAGTTTTGACTCACCTCATACAACTACTAAGTTGATGAAGGAGTTTCTAGCCAACCAAGAGAGGTCTATAGCACATGCAATGTTGGCATGGGCCCACATCTACCACACATGGTGTCTTATCATGTCTTTGCATAGAAGTGTTATACTTAGATCTATCAACTAGGTAGGATCTTGTTCTACAAGTGATGACTCATACAACCACAAGTTTGTGAAGGGTTTTTGGAGACAGATAATATGAGCTAGATGCAATGCAAAGTTGGTATGGGGCCACATCTGCTAGAGGTGTGTCTCATCATGTCTTGGCATAGCACTCTCAAACTTAGATGTAGAAACTAGCTAGTTGGGATCATGTTTTGCCAAGTGTTGACTCACCTCATAGAACCACTAAGTTGATGGAGGAGTTTGTATCCAACCAAGAGAGGTCTATAGCCCATGCAATGTTAGCATGGGCCCACATTTACCACACATGGTGTCTCATCATTTCTTTGCATAGCAGTGTTATACTTAAATCTATGAACTAGGTAGGATAATGTTGTCCAAGTGATGGCTCATACAACCACAAGTTTTTGAAGGGGTTCTGTAGATAGATAATATGACTAGGTCCCTTGCAAAGTTGGCATGGGACCACATTTGCCACATGTGTGTCTCATCATGTCTTGGCATAGCACTCTCAAACTTAGATGTAGAAACTAGCTAGTTGGGATCATGTTTTGTCAATTCTTGACTCACCTCATACAACCACTAAGTTGATGAAGGAGTTTCTATCCAACCAAGAGAGGCCTATAGACGATGCAATGTTGGCATGGACCCACATTTACCACACATGGTGTCTCACCATGTCTTTGCATAGAAGTGTTATACTTAGATCTATCAACTAGGTAGGATCATGTTGCCCAAGTGATGACTCACACAACCACAAGTTTGTGAAGGGGTTTTGGAGACAGATAATATGAGCTAGATCCCATGCAAAGTTGGCATGGGGCCACATCTGCCAGAGGTGTGTCTCATCGTGTCTTGGCATAGCACTCTCAAACTTAGATGTAGCAACTAGCTAGTTGGGATCATGTTTTGTCAAGTCTTGACTCACCTCATACAACCACTAAGTTGATGAACGAGTTTGTAGCCAACCAAGAGAGTTCTATAGCCCATGCAATGTTAGCATGGGCCCACATTTACCAGACATGGTGTCTCATCATGTCTTTGCATAGTAGTGTTATACTTAAATCTATCAACTAGGTAGGATCATGTTGTCCAAGTGATGACTCATACAACCACAAGTTTGTGAAGGGGTTCTGTAGACAGATAATATGAGCTAGATCCCATGCAAAGTTGGCATGGGCCCACATCTACCACATGTGTGTCTCATCATGTCCTGGATAGCACTCTGAAACTTAGATGTATAAACTATCTTGTTAGGATCATGTTTTGCCAAGTGTTGACTCACATCATACAACCACTAAGTTGATTAAGGAGTTTCTAGCCAACCAAGAGAGGTCTATAGCACATGCAATGTTGGCATGGGCCTACATTTACCACACATGGTGTCTTATCATGTCTTTGCATAGAAGTGTTATACTTAGATCTATCAACTAGGTAGGATCTTGTTCTCCAAGTGATGACTCATACAACCATAATTTTGTGAAGGGGTTTTGTAGACAGATAATATGAGCTAGATCCCATGCAAAGTTGGTATGGGGCCACATCTGCCAGAGGTGTGTCTCATCATGTCTTGTCATAGCACTCTCAAACTTAGATGTAGCAAATAGCTAGTTGGGATCATGTTTTGCTAAGTGTTAACTCACCTCATAGAACCACTAAGTTGATGGAGGAGTTTGTAGCCAACCAAGAGAGGTCTATAGCACATGGAATGTTAGCATGGGACCACATTTACCACACATGGTGTCTCATCATGTCTTTGCATAGAAGTGTTATACTTAAATCTATCAACTAGGTAGGATCATGTTGTCCAAGTGATGACTCATACAACCACAAGTTTGTGAAGGGGTTCTGTAGACAGATAATATGAGCTAGATCCCATGCAATGTTGGCATGGGCCCACATTTGCCACATATGTGTCTCATCATGTCTTGGCATAGCACTCTCAAACTTAGATGTAGAAACTAGCTAGTTGGGATCATGTTTTGCCAAGTGCTGACTCACCTCATATAACCACTAAGTTGATGAAGGAGTTTTTAGCCAACCAAGAGAGGTCTATAGCACATGCAATGTTGGCATGGGTCCACATTTACCACACATGGTGTCTTATCATGTCTTTGCATAGAAGTGTTATACTTAGATCTATCAACTAGGTAGGATCTTGTTCTCAAGTGATGACTCATACAACCACAAGTTTGTGAAGGGGGTTTTCTAGATAGATAATATGAGCTAGATCCCATGCAAAGTTGGCATGGGCCCACATCTGCCACAGGTGTGTCTCATCATGTCTTGGATAGCACTCTCAAACTTAGATGTAGAAACTAGCTTGTTGGGATCATGTTTTGCCAAGTGTTGACTCACCTCATACAACCACTAAGTTGATTAAGGAGTTTCTAGCCAACCAAGAGAGGTCTATAGCACATGCAATGTTGGCATGGGCCCACATTTACCACACAGGGTGTCTTATCATGTCTTTGCATAGAAGTGTTATACTTAGATCTATCAACTAGGTAGGATCTTGTTCTCAAGTGATGACTCATACAACCACAAGTTTGTGAAGGGGGTTTTGTAGATAGATAATATGAGCTAGATCCCATGCAAATTTGGTATGGGGCCACATCTGCTAGAGGTGTGTCTCATCATGTCTTGTCATAGCACTCTCAAACTTAGATGTAGCAACTAGCTAGTTGGGATCATGTTTTGCCAAGTGTTGACTCACTTCACACAACCACTAAGTTGATGAAGGAGTTTGTAGCCAACCAAGAGAGTTCTATAGCCCATGCAATGTTAGCATGGGCCCACATTTATCACACATGGTGTCTCATCATGTCTTTGCATAGTAGTGTTATACTTAAATCTATCAACTAGGTAGGATCATGTTGTCCAAGTGATGACTCATACAACCACAAGTTTGTGCAGGGGTTCTGTAGACAGATAATATGAGCTAGATCCCATGCAAAGTTGGCATGGGCCCACATCTGCCACAGGTGTGTCTCATCATGTCTTGGATAGCACTATCAAACTTATATGTAGAAACTAGCTTGTTGGGATCATGTTTTGCCAAGTGTTGACTCACCTCATACAACCACTAAGTTGATTAAGGAGTTTCTAACCAACCAAGAGAGGTCTATAGCACATGCAATGTTGGCATGGGCCCACATTTACCACACATGGTGTCTTATCATGTCTTTGCATAGAAGTGTTATACTTAGATCTATCAACTAGGTAGGATCTTGTTCTCCAAGTGATGACTCATACAACCATAATTTTGTGAAGGGGCTTTGTAGACAGATAATATGAGCTAGATCCCATGCAAAGTTGGTATGGGGCCACATCTGCCAGAGGTGTGTCTCATCATGTCTTGTCATAGCACTCTCAAACTTAGATGTAGCAAATAGCTAGTTGGGATCATGTTTTGCCAAGTGTTAACTCATCTCATAGAACCACTAAGTTGATGGAGGAGTTTGTAGCCAACCAAGAGAGGTCTATAGCACATGGAATGTTAGCATGGGCCCACATTTACCACACATGGTGTCTCATCATGTCTTTGCATAGAAGTGTTATACTTAAATCTATCAACTAGGTAGGATCATGTTGTCCAAGTGATGACCCATACAACCACAAGTTCGTGAAGGGGTTCTGTAGACAGATAATATGAGCTAGATCCCATGCAAAGTTCGCATGGGCCCACATCTGCCACATGTGTGTCTCATCATGTCTTGGCATAGCACTCTCAAACTTAGATGTAGAAACTAGCTAGTTGGGATCATGTTTTGCCAAGTGTTGACTCACCTCATACAACCACTAAGTTGATGAAGGAGTTTCTAGCCAACTGTTGGGGGGATACCCCCGGGTAGGGTCACTCTAGGGTATAAGGGCCGAGTCAGCCGAGGTTCGGCAGGGTCAAAGCGGATGCTGTCCGGGTCACCTCAAGGCAGGACGGATCACGGAGTAACCCGGACCAGGGGGGGTCGCCTAACATTGTCTCAGCCGACTTAAGGAGTAAGTCAGAAATGCTTGTCTAACTTGTATGCAGGATCAGGTGTGGCCGGATCTACCATGATCCGGGTCCCGTATAGCTTCTGGGAGAAGAAAGGAATCTCTCTGGTCAAAAAGAAGGCCTGGTACGCACTGCATGACCGAAGCAAGTAAGGGCAGGACCACCGGGTCATAGCCGACAAGGGTGACGACGCCCGTGTCGGCTGACGCGGGCGCCGCAGAGGCTCACTTAGCTAAAGCATGTATGACGCGGGGGAAAAGCACCCCGGTCGGGTTACTACTTTGAGAAGAGGCATATTCTTAGGAATATGCCTCCACGTATGCCCTAGGCAGAGACCGAGCCCCCTCTATATAAGGGGGGGTAGGGTTTCAGTAGAAGGGGGTTGAACGCGAGTTGGTTTGGTCTTTCTTCAAGACAGAATTTGCTAAGGTTCTAGGAGTGAACTGTAGTTGAGAGTAAGAGAGCTTCTTCTTCCTCCTCTTGCCAATACAGCTCTAGGAGCGCTTGTAAACTTGAAAGGAATACAATCTTCTGTGTGGAGAATCACTCCACTATCCCTCCCTAGATTCCCTAGCGTGTATTAGTCCCCACCTTTAGCATCCATGGCATCTGCCGTGACACCACCACGACAGTTGGCGCCCACCGTGGGGCTAGCAGCGCTAGCAGGGGTGAAGATCCGGACGGGAAACCTCATCGGCACCGGCAAACGCATCGTCTCCGGGCTCGTTCAGCGCTTTGGAGCAGTGGATTTCGTCAGCGACAACGCTGGTTGCTTCCGCACGCGCCCACTCCCGCGCAACGGCCTCTTCGTCAAGCTAGGAGCACACAAGGTCTACGTTCTAAATGGACGCGTGCGTTCACCAGCGGTAGCGTCGGCGAGCGAAGAACCACCCTTAGCATGGTTCACGGTAGCGTATCACTCGCTCCCGAACGTCTTGAAGTGATGATGATCAAGGGGCAAAGGCAAGCAAGGATCCAGCACCCGGAGGTAACACCTAAGGCAGGAAAGGTAGAGGCCACCACTAGAGGGCAGAGCGTCTTCGAGAAGCTATGGCTAGCTTGGCTAACCCGGTAGTAGCAGTGGTAGATCCGGCTCAGGCATAGGCCGAGCTAGAGGAAACTAGGCAAAAGATACTAGAGGGCGCAAAGAAAATAGCTGTGGCTCAGCAGCCACTGAACATGACGCTGCGTGAGTATGCAAAGGCAAACAAAGTTGATACGGTAAAAGTAAAAGGGAGAAATATCATAAGCGAGATGAACAGAGAAGGTGATGATGGAGCCGAGGGGTCGGAAAACTATTTGTCTGTGGGGTTGCCTAGGTATAGTACCCCGGCAAAGAACCTCAGAGCAGCGGATGCGGCTGCATCCGAGTTAGAGGGTCTAACGGGTGAGGCCCGTCAAAGACAGCAAGATAGGGTTAACGAGTTAGTTCGGATCGCGAACAGACAGAACCAAGAGCTACTCAGAGCTAACCCGGAGAGAGCTGGAGCTTCCAAAATAGTCCATTCGGTGATGGGTAACCCGGAGAAATCCGCTAGAGCCGCATCGTCACCTCATGGTGGTCCAAGTAGAGAAGAGGTAGTAACCTCGGCCAGACGGAACAAACAGATCGTCGTCGACCCGGTCGGAGAAAAGAAACGCGGAAAAATGATGATCGACAAAGTGTGAGCCGAGGTGAAGCTGGCCGAGGTAACCACGACCAAGGCAATGCCGGTCAAGGGAATGCTGCCAACGGTAATGCCGGACAGCGAAACTCCGCAGGAGCAGGACAACCATAGTAGCGGAATATACCAAGGCAAGAGCAAAGCGCTGGCCGAGGTATGCAACAGAAAGGTGCGCCCCAAGTGCAAAACCGATACAATGACGGTGATTCGGAGATGGTGAACGCGGGGTACCCGAGACCGGACTATCATGTGATAGGGTCAAGATTGGGAAGCAGGGATTTAATGCGGATGGCCTTGAGTTGAAAGCTGGATCGCCTGTATAGGTCGGAACAGATCGAATATCAAGGTCCCCCGGGTCCAACGTGCTTTGGACCCCGGATCATGAAGGAGCCACCGGTACCCAACTTCCAGTTGCCCAGAGGCACGAAGAGGTATGACGGAAGTACCAAGCCGGAGGATTGGCTGATAAACTATGCTACGGCTATGAAAATTGCCACTGGCAACTTGAGATGGGTTGTACGATACGTACCCCAGATGTTGGAAGGTCCGGCCAGAGTATGGCTGAATAATTTACCACCCGGAAGCATCAACTGCTAGATAGATTTTGAAGAAATGTTTATCAGCAACTTCTCAAGTACATATCAGAGGCCGAATAGGCCGCAGACCCTAGCAATGTGCAAGCAAAAACCTAATGAGACGGACCGTGAATTCTTGACCTGGTGGTGTACCGTGAGAAACTCGTGTGAGGGTGTCATAGAGTCACAAGCCATAGCATGGTTTCTGCAAGGGTGCAGATATGGCAGCGAGCTATGGATGAAGTTGCAAAGGAAAATGCCAATTACGTTGGCAGAGATGATCCGGATTGCAGATTCGTCTGCTTTGGGTGATCCGACTCAACCTAGGCTCGCGTCAAACGAGTCAAACAAGGAATACTATCAGAGGGATGGAGCCGGGTCATCTCGGAGGAACGATTACAGAGGAAAAAGAAGAGATGATAGACCGGATCATCGCTACAGTTTGCAACAAGTTGCAGCTGTGAGTCAAGATCAACCCGGAGCAGGGAGCAGCCAACGCCAGAAAACGGGAGGGCAATGGACTCCAAGAAACGATGGCAAGAAAACGTGGACCCCGGAGCAAAAGAAACAGTGCCAAGAAAAGAAAGACCGCCCGAGGTATACCTATGAGTTGATGTTGGACCAACCGTGTAAGTTTCACACGCCAAATCCGAATAGCTCGGCGGGTCACACAACGAGGCAATGTGAGTGGATGCGTAAGATAGAACAAGGTGGTTCGGGGAATGCTCAGGCACCCCGAAATGATCAACCTCGGCAGGAGTTACCTCGGCAGCAATTGCTCTCCGGAGCGAACACGCAGCAGCTAATGTTGCCTCCCCCTCCGCCGAGGTATGACAACAATGAGAGAAGGGATGCGAGGCATCGGTGGAAAATCAACAAATGGATCGAGGTACCCCGGAAACGAGGGAAGGAATGAGTACAGAGAACATCACTAGAGTTATTGTGTGTTCACAATTGAGGAAACAGATAGAAAGAGCTTGCAGCACCGACATATGGAGGTCAATCTGGTAATGCCGGCAGTGACGAGATACATGCCTTGGTCGAACCAGGAAATCACCTGGAACATCAAAGATCACCCTAAGCTTATGCCGAGTCTAGGTTCGTATGCGCTAGTGCTAGATCCGACATTTATTGGACCAAACATCAATGTGAGGTTCTCCAAGGTACTGATTGACAATGGCAGTAGCATTAACATCATGTATGCGGATACGATGTGCAAGTTGGGCATCTCGGAGAACATGCTCCAGGCTACGTGAACAACTTTCCATGGCATTATAGCAGGCATTTCTTGTGAGCCCATAGGCAAAGTCCGGGTCGACGTGCTATTCGGCACAAGGGATAACTGCCGAACTGAGAATCTGGAGTTTGAGGTGGTGAACTTGGAAAGTGCGTATCACGCGTTACTCGGAAGACCAACACTGAACAAGTTCATGGCAAGCTGCCACATCAGTTATCTGAAGATGAAGTTGCCCGGGCCAAATGGAGTGATTACCATCGCTGGAGATTTCCGACGTTCCATTGAGTGTGCCTCAACCAGGTCTAACCTAGCCGAGTCACTCGTGATTGCACGAGAGAAAAGAAAAATCCAAGAGGTGGCGGCTTTAGCTCAGTCCGCGCAACAGTATATGCCGGCGTTGAGTAACCCGCATGGTAGCGTTTCATTCCAAGCCGCAAAGGATACCAAGAAGGTTCCAGTTAATGACATGTTCCCGGAGCGCACCGTAACAATTGGTGCCGGGTTAACTGATAAATAGGAAAGCGAGCTCGTCAACTTCCTCCGTGAGAATCGGGACATTTTTGCTTGGTCCACGCAGGACTTGCAAGGTGTTACGATGGAGTTGGCCGAGCACTCTTTGAACGTAAGACCCGGAGCAAAGCCGGTGAAGCAACCTCTCCGCTGCTTCGCCGAGGATAGGAGAAAGGTCATTGGAGACGAGATAGCTCGATTGCTAGCAGCAGGATTTATCATGGAAGTGCTGTATCTAGATTGGCTCTCTAATCCGGTGCTGGTAGAAAAGAAGAAGGATGATCTGAATGTGGCAGTGGTTTGGCGTATGTGTATCGATTACACGAACCTGAACAAGGCGTGTCCAAAAGATCCATTTCCACTACCGAGGATAGATCAGGTCATAGACTCAACCGCGGGATGTGAACTGTTGCCATTCATTGATGCATATTCTGGTTTCCACCAAATACCTCTGAACCCGGATGATCAAATAAAGACTGCGTTTATTACCCCGTATGGGGCTTATTGCTATCGCACTATGCCGTTTGGTTTGCGTAATGCAGGTGCAACGTACCAAAGATGTATGCAAAAATGTTTGCACGACCAAATAGGTCAAAACGTACAAGTATACGTGGATGACGTGGTTATCAAGACCAAGGAAAGCAAAATGCTCCTTCACGACATCAGGCAGACATTCACGAACTTGAGAAGGTTCCGGATGAAGCTTAACCCGGAAAAATGTACCTTCGGTGTCCCGGCTAGAAAATTACTCGGATTTCGTCTCGGTAGAGGTATCGAGGTTAATCCAACTAAGATTCGGGCCATTGAGCGAATGGAGCTGCCGAAGTGTCTTAACGATGTCCAGAAGTTCACTGGGTGCCTAGCATCGTTGAGTCGGTTTGTATGTCGGCTGGGAGAAAAGGCATTGCCTCTCTACCAACTCATGAAAAAGTCGGATAAGTTCGTTTGGACACCACAGGCCGATGAAGCCTTTGCCCACTTAAAAAAGATGTTGGCCACTGCACCAGTGTTAGCCTCTCCACTATCAAAGGAGCCAATGTTTCTCTACATAGCCGCAACCAACCGAGTTGTAAGTGTAGTGATTGTAGTGGAGCACAATGAAGAGGGTAAGTCGGTGCAGAGGCCAGTATACTACTTGAGCGAGGTATTGTCTGCCTCAAAACAGAACTACCCGCACTTTAAAAAGGTGGCATATGGTGTCTATATGGCGGCAAAGAAGTTAAAGAATTACTTTGAGGAGCACCCCATCAAAGTGATATGTGAAGCTTCCATATCCGAGGTAATGGGTAACAAGGATGCGAGTGGCAGAATTACAAAATGGGCAATTGAGTTAGCCCTTATGCTCTAATCTGACGTAAGAAGCGATCAAGTCTCAGGCTGTGGCGGACTTTTTTGTAGATTGGGCCGAGGTACAATACGAACCACCGCCACCAGATCTGAACTACTGGAGGATCGACTTTGACCGATCGAAAACCAAAACCGGATTATGCGCCGGGGTTGTGCTTACCTCGCCAAAGAAGGACCAGCTAAAATACGTATTGCAGATCCATTTCGTGGCATCGAACAATGTTGCTGAGTACGAGGATCTTGTGCATGGGCTCAAAGTGGCAAAAGAGATTGGCATATGTCGGATAATATGCTTTGGCGACTCGATTTGGTGGTGCAGCAAGTGTCCGGAGTGTGGGACACCCTGGATCCAAACATGGCACTATACAAATTTCACGTGCAGAAGATATCTGGTTACTTTGAGGGGTGTGAATTTCACCATGTACCCCGAGTGGAAAACGAAGCTACCGACATGCTGTCGAAGCTCGGATTGACCCGACAGGCAATTCCACCGGGTGTAGCATTGGAACACCTCAGAAAACCATTTATCAGGCCGTCCCCAGGAACCGACTCGATCTACATCCCAGAAGATACGGAATCCGGAGCTGAGCCCATGGACATTGACACGGGAGGTGGCATGCGAAACCCGGGGACTGCATCAGCAAACCCGGGGACTGCCTCAGCTAACCCAGGGACTACCTCGCTAGACCCGGGGACTGCTCAGCGTGATCCGGCTAAAGTTATGTCGGTGGATCAGATGGAAATCGATGAGGACGTGTTCCCTGCACGAGCGATACCAGCTTGGGCACTGCCTATATTCCAATTCCTGAAAGACGGAATGTTAGCCACTGAAGAGGTGTTAGCCAGACAAACTCAGAGGAGAGCAAAAGCATACACAGTTATCAATTCCGAGCTGTACAAACAGAGTGTAACCAACGTCCTCCAGCGATGTGTTGACCCGAAAGAAGGGCTTGACATCCTCCAAGATATACACCAAGGAGAGTGCGGGCATCATGCGTCATCCAGAGCCTTAGTGGCAAAAGCATTCCGGCATGGGTTCTACTGGCCAAGTGCCTTAGAACAAGCAGAAGATCTGGTGAGAAAATGCAATGGTTGTCAAAGATATGCTACTAAGACACATATGCCAATGTCGGAACTCAAGACCATACCAATTACGTGGCCATTTGCCGTATGGTGCTTGGATATGGTTGGCCCATTCAAACCAGCAAGGGGAAACATGACACACATTTTGGTCATGGTGGATAAGTTTACAAAATGGATTGAAGTGAAGCCTATAAGAAAATGTGATGGAGCTACGGCTTTAACATTTCTCAAAGACATCATCTTGAGATACGGTTATCCTCACAGTATCATAACTGATAATGGCACAAATTTTGCTGAAGGAGCATTTGCGCGATTCTGCCGAGATAAGAAGATCCGGCTGGACGTAGCCTCGGTAGCCCACCCCGCATCGAACGGACAAGTGGAAAGATCCATCGGATTAGTATTATCCGGGATAAAACCCCGGCTCATTGAGCCGCTGCAAAGATCAGCGGGGTGCTGGATAGAAGAACTACCAGCGGTACTGTGGAGTTTCAGAACAACTCCGAATCAATCAACAAGCTATCGCGCTTTTTACGGTATATGGGGCGGAAGTTGTATTACCAGCGACATAGAGCATGATTCGCCTAGGGTCACCCAATACACAGAAGCCGAAGTGCAAGAAGCCCGGCAAAATGATGTTGATCTGCTGGAAGAAGCGAGAGAATTGGCACTGTCCAGATCCACCATATATCAGCAAAATCTCCGACGCTATCATAGCCGGAAAGTGTGCCCCCGAGTCTTTCGGGAAGGCGATTTGGTGCTCCGGTTGGTACAACGTACTACGGGCATGCATAAATTATCCCCCCCATGGGAAGGGCCATTCATTGTGAGCAAAGCATTGCACAATGATTCTTACTATCTTATAGATGTAAAGCAACAGGAAAAGAACAAGGCATACAGGTCCGGAGAGGAATCTAAGCGGCCATGGAATGTAGCACTACTTCGTCCCTTCTACACTTAGCTAAGAAGTGTATGTATCCGAGTCGTCTCATATGTCGGTATGTATGTCGGCAATGAGCTTATCAATGAAATAGCAGCGCCTCGAGAAGTAACTCGGGGACTGCCTTAATAATTATTGTTGTTATCTCTCCTACGTTAGCTGGAATAAGTTGTTCTAGTTAACCCGGATTAGTAATGTGTGAGCACCAAAAACCCAACTCTTCGACTTGCTGTTGTCCAACAAGAATTGGCTTCATGGCAAGTAAGAGAACAAGTTTGGAATTGCGTAGCACATGAAAAACGACTAAGGAAACGAATTTATTCGAGCTAACGTTTGTTTTTCGGACTAACCCTGTATTTATTTTCAAGTTACTATGCTGAATTATTTTGATCTAAGCCTAAAAGTTTCTAAGTATTGTTAAAACAATTTTTGAAGCTCGGATTCGTAAGTCGTAAAACCGAATCAAGGTAGACACGGACCGAGCCAGAGGATTGGACGAACAAGAAAATGAAAATCGGGGACTACGCCCAAGTTAATCCGGCATAGAAATGTAGTAGCAAAATATCACATATACAGCATACAGTTGCACCCGGCATACCAGGGATCTGATAAATTTTCAAGTTTTTTGACCTAAGGAGCAGCAGGAGGAGGAAGTTCGGCGTCCTCGTCGCTGTCTTCAATATCTGAGGCATCACCTTCTCCGTCCTCATCCGACCCGTCTTCAGTGTTCTTAGCGTTCTCGTCCCCAGCGGATTCCAGGAAGCTTGGTCCTTCGACCCAGTCATGGATAGGATAATATTCGACGACGCTGTAGGCGCAAGCCTGGCGCCGAGCTACCCACTCCGGGTCAAGCCGACGTGTAAGGAGGCTAAGGTCGATCTTCTCATACCACGTGAGTATGTGGTGAAGGATAGTATCAGCTGCGGCACGCCCAGTGGATTCTCTCCAGAGATCGAGCTGGGTCTCAGTCTCCATTAGCTTCTCGACGAGAATCGCGGTGGTCTCCGAGCTACTCTCTCCGGGCCAGAACGTGTTGAAAATCCGAACTGCAACGTCGAGGATATCCTTGCCGTAAATCTTGATGATCTCCACGCGAGATGACAAGCTGACCAACAGGTCCTCCATGTTGTAAGGAACCTCCTCACCAGCAGGAGCGGCAGGGGTACCCCTCGCTTGGCGAAAATTCAATCTAACTGCGCTTGCAATAGTGATGCTCTCAGGAAATTTGCCTAGAAGCCAGACAAGGGAAGAAGGTAAAGAAAAGACATATGAAGCAACCCGGAAAAGTAGGTCGGAAGGAACTTACGTGATATGTGGCTGAGGATCCGGGTTAACTCCTTGATGCAGTCATCGCTTCTCTTGCGAAGTTGCTCAAGCTCAGCGTTTGCCGACCCAAGCTGGATGTCGGATTCTTTGAGTAGGTCCTGGTCCTTGGAGATCTGGAGAGTAAGGCGCTCACGCTCTTCTGTGAAGTTCTGGCCAACCTTTTGGAGCTCGGTTTGGTGTTGGTCCTTCATCTTCTCCATCTCAGCCTTGAGCTTGGCAATCTCGTTGTCCTTAGCCCGGAGGAGAGCAAGCTCGTCATCTTTCTTCTTCAGCTCGGCTTGATGTTGCCCTGCTTGTTCGAGAAAATGCAGCATCATATCAGGCACGGACACACTATCCTCAAGCGATGCTGAAATAGTATGTTGACCCGGTAGAGCCGAGGAGTGAATGTTTGCCGAGCCAAGGAGAAGAGGAAATGGAAAACACTACGAGGTCGGATAAAAGAGGACATACCCCTGATTTCCTCCAAGTTCTTCCGCATGATCTTGTTCTCAGCCTCCACCCCAGCTGCAGAAACCGAATGAGGAGATTAGTTCGGCAGAAGAAGGTGAAGAAAAACGAAGAAGTGCCAAGGGAGAAACTTACCCCTCTTTTCATGTTCTGCAATAAGTGCAACGTACTTTGCGCGTAGCATCTTTTGGGTATCCAGCAGACGTTGGAGTTCAGCACTCCGGCGATTGGTAGTTACCTGAAAAAAGTAAAACAGCGTAAATTTAGCTTGGTGCATATTCGAAGCATACAAGATCCGGGCCAAGTGGAACCTAACCCGGCTCTAGGTGTGTGCATATTCGAAGTATACAAGATCCGGGCCAAGTGGAACCTAACCCGGCTCTAGGTGTGTGCATATTCGAAGGATACAAGATCCGGGCCAAGTGGAACTTAACCCGGCTCTAGGTGTGTGCATATTCGAAGTGAACAAGATCCAGGCCAAGTGGAACCTAACCCGGCTCTAGGTGTGTGCATATTCGAAGTATACAAGATCCGGGCCAAGTGGAACCTAACCCGGCTCTAGGTGTGTGCATATTCGAAGTATACAAGATCCGGGCCAAGTGGAACCTAACCCAGCTCTAGGTGTGTGCATATTCGAAGTATACAAGATCCAGGCCAAGTGGAACTTAACCCGGCTCTAGGTGTGTGCATATTCGAAGTGAACAAGATCCGGGCCAAGTGGAACCTAACCCGGCTCTAGGTGTGTGCATATTCGAAGTATACAAGATCCGGGCCAAGTGGAACTTAACCCGGCTCTAGGTGTGTGCATATTCAAAGTTCACATGGAGCTACGTTAGTTTTCTAATGAGCATCCAGCCGAGTAACAAGCTACTCCACCGGAGGCTCGGGGACTAATAGTTATTATCTACAGCATGTAAAGGGGAAACGACATACCTCCATCATTCACCCCGCGAGGTTAATTGCCTTAGCGACGGTATTCATTTGGGCGGAAAATTCTGCGGGGCCAAACTTTTCTGGGAGATCGTCGTTGTGGACGAACTCTGCCTTATTCCAGTTCATGACGAACTCAATGAGGCTCGGAGGGTACCGCTCATCGGTGGGCATATGAGGTGCCACCAAGCCCTTCGCGTGCGCTTCTTTCCTCTCAACCAAGGCAAGAGCTGGGCTGGTATGCAGAACCATCTGCTGCGCATCAGTTGGCTCGGCAGGAACATCCTTCGATGCTGGAGTTTTCTTGGGAAGCATCGACGCTAGGGTTCGCTGCCCAGCCTCGACAAATGCAGACTTGGTGGCATCCAGAGCCTTTTTGCCCTTAGCTTGCTGGGAAGAAGGAACTGCACTGGATTTCCCCTTAGAAGCTACTGGAGTAGTTCCTCGCCGAGGTTGAGATGACTCGGACGAGGTGGAAGAACTTGGCACTGGAGCTCTTGTAGCTGGACTTAGAGCTGTTGTTGGTTTTCTTGGTGCCGGAACAGGTGCTGGGGCTGGCTCGATCGCTGGTACTGGAACTGCTGCTGGTGCTGGTGTTGAGATAGACTCGGTGGTTGCTGGTTGCGGCGATGCCGAAGTGGTGGACGCTGTCGCCTCGGCTAGACCGACCCCTCCCGCTCCGAGGTCGCGTTCCTCTCGACGAGGTAGTGCGGAACCCGGAGCAGCCGCAGAACCCTCTGGAATAGGGCTCAGCGGACATGACTCGTCGTCACGAGGAGGAGAAGGGCCAGATCGAAGTGGTGAAGAGATGCTTGATCCGCTCTGAGGGACCTCCACCGGAGCCCTGAAGAAGAGAATAATGTCAGAAGAGAAATTACCACGATGCAAGGAGAAGTGAGTTACGCAACGAAAAATGACTTACGCATCCGAGGTTTCGGCTTCCTTGGGTTTCCGGGCACTTCGTGCCGGGGCTTTGCCTGCCGGCTTGGAGGCAGTCTTGTCTCTGGTCTTCTTTCGCCTTTTTGTGGGCTGAGAAGGTTCGGAGGAGGAACTTGGTGCGGCTCCGCGCTTCTTCTTCGACGCCACCGGAACCGGCTCGCCTGTAGCAAGTGGAGGATCCTCATGGATATGCCCACTAGGGTTAGCTGATGCCGGAAAGGCAAAAGAAAGAGGGATAGCCACAACAGGTTCAATCACGTCGACATCCGAGTCATCCTCATCATCGGGCCAGTCTCTAAGAGAAGAGAATTTACCGCTAGGTCGTTTTGTAGCGTCGGTCATAGGGAGAAACATCTCCTGGTCCGGCTCCTCCTCATCCGGGATTTCTCGGTCCGGCGCCCACTTAAGGGTCGGATCCGTACCATCCTCAATAGTTTGCTGAAGGAACAGTTGAGAGAAAGCATGAAGAACAGAGTCAAAAATACAACAAAAACCGACACATATTTGATCAGAAATAAGTTTGCCCTTGAAGCTTACTGGGAGGAGGAGCACATCACAGAAGTGCTCAATTCCCCACGTCCATTCGGCGGAGAAATCCTTGTGGGTGGTGAAGAGAGCCTTAACCCGGCGAAAAATCTCCGTGTTGCTCAGCTCGAAGGAGGAGGCCCGGTTGGGGTCGCGGCTGAAACTCATATGGCACACCTTGTGGGTGCGCTTCTGGAGGGGAGAGATTTGGTTGCGCACGAACGTGATCATAGCATCCTCGTTGTGCAATCCGAGTTTCTTTAGTTCCGTGAACCTCTTCTTAACTTGGTTGGCCAGAGCCGTGGGCTTCTTGGAGACCTCCTCCCAGAATTCCGGATCAGGTGGACCCGGAGTGTAGGGGAGCAACCAGATCAAATCTTCAGTGCCCGAGTTCCGAACATAGAAGAAGGTCCGGGCCCATCCTTTGCAGGAGTCAAGCCCGGTGACCCGGGGGAAAACGGAAGTCCTCCGGGGTGAGATGGACGCAGCTCCGAATTGGGTGAGCTGCTTGTCCTCGGATTCAACTTGGATATTGGGGATGATGTTACGACGAAGTCCGAAGAACCGGATCCACAGCTCCTTCGTGGGCCACAATCTGGTGTAGCCTTCGATCGTAGAAGCAAAGGCAGAGACAGAGGTGATAGCATTGGCTGGAAGATGGTGCGGCTGCAGGTGGTAGGTGCTAAGCCAATCCTGGAAGAAATCGCTCACCGGCAGGCCGAATCCCCGTTGAAAGTTGGACAGGAACACGACGAACTCACCCAGATTGGGTGAGGGGGCCAGTTCGGCGAAGGGGAGACGAGCGGTGACGCCGGTAGGAATGCGTCTGGTCCAGTAGAGCCAGTCAAGGTCATCTTGACAGACCCATGGTCCGGCCCACACGCCACGGTCCGCCACAGCGGCGTCCTCCTCCATTTCTCGCTCGGCGACGACGAGCTCCTCCTCCGTCATCTCGTGGTCGCTACCTCGCTGGCGCTGGCGGCGGCAGGGATCTGAGGCCTGGATTGGCGAGGACCCGTGGCGAGGAAGTTGCGCAGCGGTGGCTGCGATGCAGAGGCACGGGGAAGAGTGCGGCGGCGGCGCTGCTGCTAGGGGCACTGGCGGCGGCGCGGTCGCGAGGAAGATGAAGAAGAAGAAGAGCAACGGGCAGAGGGGCGCAGAAGAGGGAAAAATTCTAAGGGATGCGCCCCTCCACTACTTAACCACCCCTTGAGAGGATGAGTGGGATCATGTTATGCCAATGAGCCACATGGTGTGGTCATGTATCATCTGCATCAACCAATCGGAGAGGAGCCACACAGAGGGCCACAGAGCAGAAGCGATCCCGTGACGTGATGCACAGATGCGGAAAACGAGGAGGCAGGCGTGACGTGACCCGCGCAAAGTGATAACTGACAATTACTGCGGCAGTTACTGTGCAGGCCCTTAAAATAAGACAACGTGATGATTAGCCTCCACGTGGGTTGGCGTATGAGAGAAGGAAGCAAGGCCCGGATCAAACCATGGTAAAAACTTAGAATGTGCAGAGGGAAAGTAAAACCATGAGATCCGAGTCACAGTGGTAACCCGGCTGGCAAGTGAAAACTTGGAACGTGCGAAGGGAACATAAATCCATATAATCCGAGATAAAGAGCTAACCCGGAAATAAACTTCCAAGGCTCGAACATAAATGAACCTGATTTGGCCTTAGCGGCCAAGGCAACTAAGACCGCACCAGCTTCAGGGACTAATGTTCGGGGGATACCCCCGGGTAGGGTCACTCCGAGGGATCAGGGCCGAGTCAGCCGAGGTTCGGCAGGGTCAAAGTGGATGATGGCCGGGTCACCTCAAGGCAGGCCGGATCACGGAGTAACCCGGACTAGGGGGGGGGTCGCCTAACATTGTCTCAGCCGACTTAAGGAGTAAGTCGGAAGTGCTTGTCTAACTTCTATGCAGGAACAGGTGTGGCCGGATCTACCATGATCCGGGTCCCATTTAGCTTCTGGGAGAAGAAAGGAATCTCTCTGATCAAAAAGAAGGCCCGGTACGCACTGCATGAGCGAAGCAAGCAAGGGCTGGACCACCGGGTCATAGCCGACAAGGGTGACGACGCCCGTGTCGGCTGATGCGGGCGCCGCAGAGGCTCACGTAGCTAAAGCATGTATAACGCGGGGGAAAAGCACCCCGGTCAGGTTACTACTTTGAGAAGAGACATATTCTTAGGAACATGCCTCCACGTATGCCCTAGGCAGAGACCGAGCCCCCTCTATATAAGGGGGGCTAGGGTTTCAGTAGAAGGGGGTTGAACGCGAGTTGGTTTGGTCTTTCTTCAAGACATATTTTGCTAAGGTTCTAGGAGTGAACTGTAGTTGAGAGTAAGAGAGCTTCTTCTTCCTCCTCTCGCCAATACAGCTCTAGGAGCCCTTGTAAACTTGAAAGGAATACAATCTTCTGTGTCGAGAATCACTCCACTATCCCTCCCTAGATTCCCCTAGCGTGTATTAGTCCCCACCTTTAGCCTATCCATGGCATCTGCGTGACACCACCACGACACCAACCATGATAGGTCTATAGCCCAAGCAATGTTGGCATGGGCCCACATTTACCACACATGGTGTCTCATCATGTCTTTGCATAGAAGTGTTATACTTAGATCTATCAACTAGGTGGGATCATGTTGTCCAAGTGATGACTCATACAACCACAAGTTTGTGAACGGGTTCTGTAGGCAGATAATATGAGCTAGATCCCATGCAAAGTTGGCATGGGGCCACATCTGCCAGAGGTGTGTCTCATCATGTCTTGGCATAGCACTCTCAAACTTAGATGTAGCAACTAGCTAGTTGGGATCATGTTTTGCCAAGTGTTGACTCACCTCATACAACCACTAAGTTGATGAAGGAGTTTGTAGCTAACCAAGAGAGGTCTATAGCCCATGCAATGTTAGCATGGTCCCACATTTACCACACATGGTGTCTCATCATGTCTTTGCATAGCAGTGTTATACTTAAATCTATCAACTAGGTAGGATAATGTTGTCCAAGTGATGTCTCATACAACCACCGTTTGTGAAGGGGTTCTGTAGACAAATAATATGAGCTAGATCCCATGCGAAGTTGGCATGGGCCCACATCTGCCATAGGTGTGTCTCATCATGTCTTGGCATAGCACTCTCAAACTAGAGATGTAGAAGCTAGCTTGTAGGGATCAGGTTTTGCCAAGTGTTAACTCACCTCATACAACCACTAAGTTGATGAAGGAGTTTCTAGCCAACCAAGAGAGGTCTATAGCCCATGCAATGTTAGGATGGGCCCACATTTACCACACATGGTGTCTCATAATGTCTTTGCATAGAAGTGTTATACTTAGATCTATCAACTAGGTAGGATCATGTTGTCCAAGTGATGACTCATACAAGCACAAGTTTGTGAAGGGGTTCTGTAGACAGATAATATGAGCTGGATCCCATGCAAAGTTGGCATGGGCCCACATCTGCCACAGGTGTTCCTCATCATGTCTTGGCATAACACTCTCAAACTTAGATGTGGAAACTAGCTAATTGGGATCATGTTTTGCCAAGTTTTAACACACCTCATACAACCACTAAGTTGATGGAGGAGTTTGTAGCCAACCAAGAGAGGTCTATAACACATGCAATGTTGGCATGGGCCCACATTTACCACACATGGTGTCTTATCATGTCTTTGCATAGAAGTGTTATACTTAGATATATCAACTAGGTAGGATCATGTTGTCCAAGTGATGACTCATACAACCACAAGTTTGTGAAGGTGTTCTGTGGACAGATAATATGAGCTAGATCCCATGCAAAGTTGGCATGGGCCCACATCTGCCACAGGTGTGTCTGCTCATGTCTTGGCATAGCACTCTCAAACTTAGATGTAGAAACTAGCTTGTTGGGATCATGTTTTGCCAAGTGTTGACTCACCTCATACAACCACTAAGTTGATGAAGGAGTTTCTAGCCAAGCAAGAGAGGTCTATATCACATGCAATGTTGGCATGGGCCCACATTTACCACACATGGTGTCTTATCATGTCTTTTCATAGAAGTGTTATACTTAGATCTATCAACTAGGTAGGATAATGTTCTCCAAGTGATGACTCATACAACCACAAGTTTGTGAAGGGGTTTTGTAGAAAGATAATATGAGCTAGATCCCATGAAAAGTTGGTATGGGGCCACATCTGCCAGAGGTATGTCTCATCATGTCTTGGCATGGCACTCTCAAACTAAGATGTAGCAACTAGCTAGTGGGGATCATGTTTTGCCAAGTGTGGACTCACCTCATACAACCACTAAGTTGATGAAGGAGTTTGTAGCCAACCAAGAGAGTTCTATAACCCATGCCATGTTAGCATGGGCCCACATTTACCACACATGGTGTCTAATCATGTCTTTGAATAGCAGTGTTATACTTAAATCTATCAACTAGGTAGGATCATGTTGTCCAAGTGATGACTCATACAACCACAAGTTTGTGATGGGGTTTTGTAGACAGATAATATGAGCTAGATCCCATGCAAAGTTGGCATGGGCCTACATCTGCCACAGGTGTGTCTCATCATGTCTTGGCATAGCACTCTCAAACTTAGATGTAGAAACTAGCTAGTTGGGAGCATGTTTTGCCAAGTGTTGACTCACCTCATACAACCGCTAAGTTGATGAAGGAGGTTCTAGCAAACCAAGAGAGGTCTATAGCCCATGCAATGTTGGCATGGGCCCACATTTACCTCACATGATGTCTCATCATGTCTTTGCATATAAGTGTTATACTTAAATCTATCAACTAGGTAGGATCATGTTGTCCAAGTGATTACTCATACAACCACAAGTTTGTGAAGGGGTTCTATAGGTAGATAATATGAGCTAGATCCCATGCGAAGTTAGCATGGGGCCACATCTGCTATAGGTGTGTCTCATCATGTCTTGGCATAGCACTCTCAAACTTAGATGTAGCAACTAGCTAATTGGGATCATGTTTTGCCAAGTGTTGACTCACCTCATACAACCACTAAGTTGATGAAGGAGTTTGTAGCCAACCAAGAGAGTTCTATAGCCCATGCAATGTTAGCATGGTCCCACATTTACCACACATGGTGTCTCATCATATCTTTGCATAGTAGTGTTATACTTAAATCTATCAACTAGGTAGGATCATGTTGTCCAAGTGATGACTCATACAACCACAAGTTTGTGAAGGGGTTCTGTAGACAGATAATATGAGCTAGATCTCATGCGAAGTTGGCATGGGCCCACATCTGCCATAGGTGTGTCTCATCATGTCTTGGCACAACACTCTCAAACTAGAGATGTAGAAACTAGCTTGTTGGGATCAGGTTTTGCCAAGTGTTAACTCACCTCATACAACCACTAAGTTGATGAAGGAGTTTCTAGCAAACCAAGAGAGGTCTATAGCCCATGAAATGTTAGGATGGGCCCACATTTACTACACATGGTGTCTCATCATGTCTTTGCATAGAAGTGTTATACTTAGATCTATCAACTAGGTAGGATCATGTTGTCCAAGTGATGACTCATACAAGCACAAGTTTGTGAAGGGGTTATATAGACATATAATATGAGCTATATCCCATGCAAAGTTGGCATGGGCCCACATCTGTCACAGGTGTGTCTCATCATGTCTTGGCATAGCTCTCTCAAACTTAGATGTGGAAACTAGCTAATTGGGATCATGTTTTGACAAGTGTTGACACACCTCATACAACCACTAAGTTGATTGAGGAGTTTGTAGGCAACCAAGAGAGGTCTATAACACATGCAATGTTGGCAAAGGCCCACATTTACCACACATGGTGTCTTATCATGTCTTTGCAAAGAAGTCTTATACTTAGATATATTAACTAGGTAGGATCATGTTGTCCAAGTGATGACTCATACAACCACAAGTTTGTGAAGGGGTTCTGTAGACAAATAATATGATCTAGATCCCATGCAAAGTTGGCATGGGCCCACATCTGCCACAGGTGTGTCTCATCATGTCTTGGCATAGCACTCTCAAACTTAAATGTAGAAACTAGCTTGTTGGGATCATGTTTTGCCAAGTGTTGACTCACCTCATACAACCACTAAGTTGATGAAGGAGTTTATAGCCAACCAAGAGAGGTCTATGGCACATGCAATGTTGGCATGGGCCCACATTTACCACACATGGTGTCTTATCATGTCTTTGCATAGAAGTGTTATACTTAGATCTATCAACTAGGTAGGATCATGTTCTCCAAGTGATGACTCATACAACCACAAGTTTGTGAAGGGGTTTTGTAGAAAGATAATATGAGCTAGATCCCATGAAAGTTGGTATGGGGCCACATCTGCCAGAGGTATGTCTCATCATGTCTTGGCATAGCACTCTCAAACTTAGATGTAGCAACTAGCTTGTTGGGATCATGTTTAGCCAAGTGTTGACTCACCTCAGACAACCACTAAGTTGATGAAGGAGTTTCTAGCCAACCAAGAGAGTTCTATAGCCCATGCAATGTTAGCATGGGCCCACATTTACCACACATGGTGTCTAATCATGTCTTTGAATAGCAGTGTCATACTTAAATCTATCAACTAGGTAGGATCATGTTGTCCAAGTGATGACTCATACAACCACAAGTTTGTGATGGAGTTTTGTAGACAGATAATATGAGCTAGATCCCATGCAAAGTTGGCATGGGCCCACATCTGCCACAAGTGTGTCTCATCATCTCTTGGCATAGCACTCTCAAACTTAGATGTAGAAACTAGCTAGTTGGGAGCATGTTTTGCCAAGTGTTGACTCACCTCATACAACCACTAAGTTGATGAAGGAGTTTCTAGCAAACCAAGAGAGGTCTATAGCCCATGCAATGTTGGCATGGGCCCACATTTACCACACATGATGTCTCATCATGTTTTTGCATATAAGTGTTATACTTAAATCTATCAACTAGGTAGGATCATGTTGTCCAAGTGATTACTCATACAACCACAAGTTTGTGAAGGGGTTCTATAGATAGATAATATGAGCTAGATCCCATGCGAAGTTAGCATGGGGCCACATCTGCTATAGGTGTGTCTCATCATGTCTTGGCATAGCACTCTCAAACTTAGATGTAGCAACTAGCTAATTGGGATCATGTTTTGCCAAGTGTTGACTCACCTCATACAACCACTAAGTTGATGAAGGAGTTTGTAGCCAACCAAGAGAGTTCTATAGCCCATGCAATGTTAGCATGGTCCCACATTTACCACACATGGTGTCTCATCATATCTTTGCATAGTAGTGTTATACTTAAATCTATCAACTAGGTAGGATCATGTTGTCCAAGTGATGACTCATACAACCACAAGTTTGTGAAGGTGTTCTGTAGACAGATAATATGAGCTAGATCCCATGCGAAGTTGGCATGGGCCCACATCTGCCATAGGTGCGTCTCATCATGTCTTGGCACAACACTCTCAAACTAGAGATGTAGAAACTAGCTTGTTGGGATCAGGTTTTGCCAAGTGTTAACTCACCTCATACAACCACTAAGTTGATGAAGGAGTTTCTAGCAAACCAAGAGAGGTCTATAGCCCATGAAATGTTAGGATGGGCGCACATTTACTACACATGGTGTCTCATCATGTCTTTGCATAGAAGTGTTATACTTAGATCTATCAACTAGGTAGGATCATGTTGTCCAAGTGATGACTCATACAAGCACAAGTTTGTGAAGGGGTTATATAGACAGATAATATGAGCTATATCCCATGCAAAGTTGGCATGGGCCCACATCTGCCACAGGTGTGTCTCATCATGTCTTGGCATAGCTCTCTCAAACTTAGATGTGGAAACTAGCTAATTGTGATCATGTTTTGACAAGTGTTGACACACCTCATACAACCACTAAGTTGATGGAGGAGTTTGTAGGCAACCAAGAGAGGTCTATAACACATGCAATGTTGGCATGGGCCCACATTTACCACACATGGTGTCTTATCATGTCTTTGCAAAGAAGTCTTATACTTAGATATATTAACTAGGTAGGATCATGTTGTCCAAGTGATGACTCATACAACCACAAGTTTGTGAAGGGGTTCTGTAGACAAATAATATGATCTAGATCCCATGCAAAGTTGGCATGGGCCGACATCTGCCACAAGTGTGTCTCATCATGTCTTGGCATAGCACTCTCAAACTTAAATGTAGAAACTAGCTTGTTGGGATCATGTTTTGCCAAGTGTTGACTCACCTCATACAACCACTAAGTTGATGAAGGAGTTTCTAGCCAACCAAGAGAGGTCTATAGCACATGCAATGTTGGCATGGGCCCACATTTACCACACATGGTGTCTTATCATGTCTTTGCATAGAAGTGTTATACTTAGATCTATCAACTAGGTAGGATCATGTTCTCCAAGTGATGACTCATACAACCACAAGTTTGTGAAGGGGTTTTGTAGAAAGATAATATGAGCTAGATCCCATGAAAAGTTGGTATGGGGCCACATCTGCCAGAGGTATGTCTCATCATGTCTTGGCATAGCACTCTCAAACTTAGATGTAGCAACTAGCTTGTTGGGGTCATGTTTAGCCAAGTGTTGACTCACCTCAGACAACCACTAAGTTGATGAAGGAGTTTCTAGCCAACCAATAGAGTTCTATAGCCCATGCAATGTTAGCATGGGCCCACATTTACCACACATGGTGTCTAATCATGTCTTTGAATAGCAGTGTCATACTTAAATCTATCAACTAGGTAGGATCATGTTGTCCAAGTGATGACTCATACAACCACAAGTTTGTGATGGAGTTTTGTAGACAGATAATATGAGCTAGATCCCATGCAAAGTTGGCATGGGCCCACATCTGCCACAGGTGTGTCTCATCATCTCTTGGCATAGCACTCTCAAACTTAGATGTAGAAACTAGCTAGTTGGGAGCATGTTTTGCCAAGTGTTGACTCACCTCATACAACCACTAAGTTGATGAAGGAGTTTCTAGCAAACCAAGAGAGGTCTATAGCCCATGCAATGTTGGCATGGGCCCACATTTACCACACATGCTGTCTCATCATGTTTTTGCATATAAGTGTTATACTTAAATCTATCAACTAGGTAGGATCATGTTGTCCAAGTGATTACTCATACAACCACAAGTTTGTGAAGGGGTTCTGTAGATAGATAATATGAGCTAGATCCCATGCGAAGTTAGCATGGGGCCACATCTGCTATAGGTGTGTCTCATCATGTCTTGGCATAGCACTCTCAAACTTAGATGTAGCAACTAGCTAATTGGGATCATGTTTTGCCAAGTGTTGACTCACCTCATACAACCACTAAGTTGATGAAGGAGTTTGTAGCCAACCAAGAGAGTTCTATAGCCCATGCAATGTTAGCATGGTCCCACATTTACCACACATGGTGTCTCATCATATCTTTGCATAGTAGTGTTATACTTAAATCTATCAACTAGGTAGGATCATGTTGTCCAAGTGATGACTCATAAAACCACAAGTTTGTGAAGGGGTTCTGTAGACAGATAATATGAGCTAGATCCCATGCGAAGTTGGCATGGGCCCACATCTGCCATAGGTGTGTCTCATCATGTCTTGGCATAGCACTCTCAAACTAGAGATGTAGAAACTAGCTTGTTGGGATCAGGTTTTGCCAAGTGTTAACTCACGTCATACAACCACTAAGTTGATGAAGGAGTTTCTAGCCAACCAAGAGAGGTCTATAGCCCATGCAATGTTAGGATGGGCCCACATTTACTATACATGGTGTCTCATCATGTCTTTGTATAGAAGTGTTATACTTAGATCTATCAACTAGGTAGGATCATGTTGTCCAAGTGATGACTCATACAAGCACAAGTTTGTGAAGGGGTTCTGTAGACAGATAATATGAGCTAGATCCCATGCAAAGTTGGCATGGGCCCACATCTTCCACAGGTGTGTCTCATCATGTCTTGGCATAGCACTCTCAAACTTAGATGTGTAAACTAGCTAATTGGGATCATGTTTTGCCAAGTGTTGACACACCTCATACAACCACTAAGTTGATGGAGGAGTTTGTAGCCAACCAAGAGAGGTCTATAACACATGCAATGTTGGCATGGGCCCACATTTACCACACATGGTGTCTTATCATGTCTTTGCATAGAAGTGTTATACTTAGATATATCAACTAGGTAGGATCATGTTGTCCAAGTGATGACTCATACAACCACAAGTTTGTGAAGGGGTTCTGTAGACAAATAATATGATCTAGATCCCATGCAAAGTTGGCATGGGCCCACATCTGCCACAGGTGTGTCTCATCATGTCTTGGCATAGCACTCTCAAACTTAGATGTAGAAACTAGCTAGTTGGGAGCATGTTTTGCCAAGTGTTGACTCTCCTCATACAACCACTCAGTTGATGAAGGAGTTTCTAGCCAACCAAGAGAGGTCTATAGCCCATGCAATGTTGGCATGGGCCCACATTTACCACACATGGTGTCTCATCATGTCTTTGCATATAAGTGTAACACTTAAATCTATCAACTAGGTAGGATCATGTTGTCCAAGTGATGACTCATACAACCACAAGTTTGTGAAGGGGTTCTGTAGACAGATAATATGAGCTAGATCCCATGCAAAGTTGGCATGGGCCCACATCTGCCACAGGTGTGTCTTATCATGTCTTGGCATAGCACTCTCAAACTTAGATGTAGAAACTAGCTTGTTGGGATCATGTTTTGCCAAGTGTTGACTCACCTCATACAACCACTAAGTTGATGAAGGAATTTCTAGCCAACCAAGAGAGGTCTGTAGCACATGCAATGTTGGCATGGTCCCACATTTACCACACATGGTGTCTTATCATGTTTTTGCATAGAAGTGTTATACTTAGATCTATCAACTAGGTAGGATCATGTTGTCCAAGTGATGACTCATACAACCACAAGTTTGTGAAGGGGTTTTGTAGAAAGATAATATGAGCTAGATCCCATGAAAAGTTGGCATGGGGCCACATCTGCCAGAGGTATGTCTCATCATGTCTTGGCATAGCACTCTCAAACTTAGATGTAGCAACTAGCTAGTTGGGATCATGTTTTGCCAAGTGTTGACTCACCTCATACAACCACTAAGTTGATGAAGGAGTTTGTAGCCAACCAAGAGAGTTGTATAGCCCATGCAATGTTAGCATGGTCCCACATTTACCACACATGGTGTGTAATCATGTCTTTGAATAGTAGTGTTATACTTAAATCTATCAACTAGGTAGGATCATGTTGTCCAAGTGATGACTCATACAACTACAAGTTTGTGATGGGGTTTTGTAGACAGATAATATGAGCTAGATCCCATGCAAAGTTGGCATGGGCCCACATCTGCCACAGGTGTGTCTCATCATGTCTTGGCATAGCACTCTCAAACTTAGATGTAGAAACTAGCTAGTTGGGAGCATGTTTTGCCAAGTGTTGACTCACCTCATACAACCACTAAGTTGATGAAGGAGTTTGTAGCCAACCAAGAGAGTTCTATAGCCAATGCAATGTTAGCATGGGCCCACATTTACCAAACATGGTGTCTCATCATGTCTTTGCATAGCAGTGTTATACTTAAATCTATCAACTAGGTAGGATCAGGTTGTCCAAGTGATGACTCATACAAGCACAAGTTTGTGAAGGGGTTCTATAGACAGATAATATGAGCTAGATCCCATGCAAAGTTGGCATGGGCCCACATCTGCCACATGTGTGTCTCATCATGTCTTGGCATAGCACTCTCAAACTTAGATATCGAAACTAGCTAATTGGGATCATGTTTTGCAAAGTGTTGACTCACCTCATACAACCACTAAGTTGATGGAGGAGTTTGTAGCCAACCAAGAGAGGTCTATAACACATGCAATGTTGGCATGGGCCCACATTTACCACACATGGTTGTCTTATCATGTCTTTGCATAGAAGTGTTACACTTAGATCTATCAACTAGGTAGGATCATGTTGTCCAAGTGATGACTCATACAACCACAAGTTTGTGAAGGGGTTCTGTAGATAGATAATATGAGCTAGATCCCATGCAAAGTTGGAATGGGCCCACATTTGCCACAGGTGTGTCTCATCATGTCTTGGCATAGCACTCTCAAACTTAGATGTAGAAACTAGCTTGTTGGGATCATGTTTTGCCAAGTATTGACTCACCTCATACAACCACTAAGTTGATAAAGGAGTTTCTAGCCAACCAAGAGAGGTCTATAGCACATGCAATGTTGGCATGGGACCACATTTACCACACATGGTGTCTTATCATGTGTTTGCATAGATATGTTATACTTAGATCTAGTTGGGAGCATGTTTTGCCAAGTGTTGACTCACCTCATACACAACTAAGTTGATGAAGGAGTTTCTAGCAAACCAAGAGAGGTCTATAGCCCATGCAATGTTGGCATGGGCCCACATTTACCACACATGGTGTCTCATCATGTCTTTGCATATAAGTGTTATACTTAAATCTATCAACTAGGTAGGATCATGTTGTCTAAGTGATGACTCATACAACCACAAGTTTGTGAAGGGGTTCTGTAGACAGATAATATGAGCTAGATCCCATGCGAAGTTAGCATGGGGCCACATCTGCTATAGGTGTGTCTTATCATGTCTTGGCATAGCACTCTCAAACTTAGATGTAGCAACTAGCTAATTGGGATCATGTTTTGCCAAGTATTAACTCACCACATACAACCACTAAGTTGATGAAGGAGTTTGTAGCCAACCAAGAGAGTTCTATAGCCAATGCAATGTTAGCATGGGCCCACATTTACCAAACATGGTGTCTCATCATGTATTTGCATAGAAGTGTTATACTTAAATCTATCAACTAGGTAGGATCATGTTGTCCAAGTGATGACTCATACAACCACAAGTTTGTGAAGGGGTTCTGTAGACAGATAATATGAGCTAGATCCCATGCAAAGTTGGCATGGTCCCACATCTGCCACAGGTGTGTCTCATCATGTCTTAGCATAGCACTCTTAAACTTAGATGTTGAAACGAGCTAATTGGGATCATGTTTTGCCAAGTGTTGACTCACCTCATACAACCCCTAAGTTGATGGAGGAGTTTGTAGCCACCCAAGAGAGGTCTATAACACATGCAATGTTGGCATGGGCCCACATTTACCACACATGGTGTCTTATCATGTCTTTGCATAGAAGTATTATACTTAGATATATCAACTAGGTAGGATCATGTTGTCCAAGTGATGACTCATACAACCACAAGTTTGTGAAGGGGTTATGTAGACAGATAATATGAGCTAGATCCCATGCAAAGTTGGCATGGGCCCACATTTGCCACAGGTGTGTCTCATCATGTCTTGGCATAGCACTCTCAAACTTAGATGTACAAAATAGCTTGTTGGGATCATGTTTTGCCAAGTCTTGACTCAACTCATACAACCACTAAGTTGATGAAGGAATTTCTAGCCAACCAAGAGAGGTCTATAGCACATGCAATGTTGGCATGGGCCCACATTTACCACACATGGTGTCTTATCATGTCTTTGCATAGAAGTGTTATACTTAGATCTAGTTGGGAGCATGCTTTGCCAAGTGTTGACTCACCTCATACAACAACTAAGTTGATGAAGGAGTTTCTAGCAAACCAAGAGAGGTCTATAGCCCATGCAATGTTGGCATGGGCCCACATTTACCACACATGGTGTCTCATCATGTCTTTGCATATAAGTGTTATACTTAAATCTATCAACTAGGTAGGATCATGTTGTCTAAGTGGTGACTCATACAACCACAAGTTTCTGAAGGGGTTCTGTAGACAGATAATATGATCTAGATCCCATGCGAAGTTAGCATGGGGCCACATCTGCTATAGGTGTGTCTCATCATGTCTTGGCATAGCACTCTCAAACTTAGATGTAGCTGACGAGGTTTAATCTCGTCAATGCCCATTGTTATGGACTTGGGTTTTGGAGAAGATGGGGATGCTGGAGATCGTGGCACGGTTAACAGACAAGCAACCAGGGGACACGAGATTTACCCAGGTTCAGGCCCGGAGAAAACCCTACTCCTGCTTGTGCGCTCTTTGATTCTGGCGGAACGAAGGTTATAAGGTCGCAGATTCGATCTGGCGTGGATGCGTGTAAAGTATGAGTCGAGTTGCCCTAGGACGTGCCCTCCGGCCTTTATATAGACTTAGGCAGGTCGGGGCCATGTAGTCCTAGTCGGTTACAAGTTCTAGGGTTTTACCCCTTTGAATTTTCTATCTCCTCTAGTCTTGCTCTCCAAGGATCCGAAGACGTCATGGGCCTTGGCCACCCGAAAATCTTCATGGGCCAGCGTATGTCTGCCGTGGGCCTTCCTTGGGCTGGACTAGGTATGCTGAAGTCACGTACCCGTAGGGTATAACCATGTCAGTAGCCCCCGAGTGATCAGTCGAATCGTAGATTCGGCTGAGGACTCTTCCATCCTTCGGGAGCAGTTATATGTTAATAGTATATGTGTGTAAGGACTCTTCCATCCTTCAGGGTCAGTTAACTGTCTTAGGACGAAACAACACGATCTTCTTCAGGTTTGGGTCCCTTAACCCAGGCCTGGAACATATGCTGGCGTAATTCAACTCAGGCCGCGGAGGACTTATAGGAGTGGAATTCCAGTGATTTTAATTGAGTACCCAACGTCGTCTGGGATTTTCATCGTACTGCTGATGCAGTTCATACTAGCGAGCGCGATCAGTGCGTTGCGTGCCATCAGATGATATCTATAGGTCTTATCTTTGCGTCGCAGACGCAGCATCCGAACATTTATCACCTCGAAGGTGCTTCGGGTGCCAAGGAGATTGTTGCTCACTCAGCGTTTTGTTGGGGCAGAGTTGCCAAAAAGTTTTTGCGTGCTGATCCGAAAGATCGCAGTCGAAGATTTCATCGGGTGCGCGACCAGCGCTCCCTATGGGAGTAGCCCCAGTGTACATTCGAGTCGTGACTCGGCGAGACTTTTAGTTCAAGCATTGCTTCAATCATTAGGTCCGCAGGACTCGAAAATTTTCGGATGATTAAATCCATCCTCCCTATGGGAGTAGCCCCCGAGTCCGTAGTGGAGTCGTAGACTCGACGAAGGACTCAGAGAAGTAACTGGTCTTCATTTATGCAGCCGGTGCGCGGCGCCCCGATAGGAGTAGCCCCTGAGTATTTAGTCGAATCGTAGATTCGAGTGGGTACTTTTAGCTGTGGAGCCGAAGTGGTGCTAGTATAGCTTTTGATGACGTCAGTGCTTAGGATCGATGACCTCAAGCGTCTGCTACGCCAGAAATGACTTGACTGGACGAACATGGGTCCCACTTGCTGACTTTGAATTGACCGGTCACGCGGGGCGTGGAGATAATTACGGCGTCTCCTCGATTTCCGCACGTAGTGGACGGCGTGGTTCGTTGTGGTGTTGACACGTGTACGGCCAAATCTGCCGTTGGCGTTAGGTCTTCTGGATGAACGGCTGCCATGCGTCGTCTTTGCTGTTATAATCATTGAGGGGAACCGTGGTTTATTTTCACCGCACCAGTTCTTGTGTTTCACTGCCTCCTTGCGCTCGAGCGATTCTTGCTTCGCGCTAGGATTTCCTTCCACATTTCCGTCATCCTTTGTACGTTTTCACCGCCGGCACCGCCGTAGCGTGATGGGGAAACCAAAGAAGTCTTCATCTGCGGTTGGGACCAGCGCCGCCGGAGGAAAGAAGGGCACCGCCACTGCTCGCGTCACCGACGGTGGCTGGCGGCGATCAGAAACGCGGGAGAGCGATCTCCGCAAACTGCGCGAGCAGAGCCTGATCCCGCAAGACACGACGGCCGTGAGACTCCCCGGCAATGAGGTAATCCCCCGTCCCCCATCTGGGTATCGGGTTATGTTTGTTGCCTTCATGATTCGCGGATTTTCGTTTCCGGTCCATGACTTCCTTCGTGGACTGCTCTTTTTCTATGGGGTTCAACTCCATCATCTGTCTCCCAACTCCCTTCTCCACATTGTGTGTTTTATCACGCTTTGCGAGTGTTGGCTTGGCATTGAGCCGCACTTTGGTCTCTTCCGGAAGCTTTATTCCGTGAAGAGGCAGTCTGGTTCGGATGGTGTGTATCCCATTGGGGGTTTCATCATCTCCCTCAGTCCCAATGTGCAATTCTTTTCCTTTTCCATGTCCGAATCTGTCCGATCTTTGGCGGAGGAAATGGTTTTACATCCGTGACTCCGTCTTGCTGGGCAAGATTTTGGTCTCGTTCCTTTGACCCTCCCAATTGATTGAGAAGAAAAGATCCTGGAAAAACCAAATCTTAGGCGGTGAAGTGGCGGAGATAGAGGCCTGTACCGTCGGTGGAGGATCTCCAATTGATTCTGAGAAGGAGGTGAATGGTGTCGACATCATCCGGACGTTTCTTGGCGTCGGGTGCAGCCTCTCAAGCGGTAGCGTCAGATGTTTCTTTATTCTGGGCTCCGTGATCCGACGAGAGTTTCGAGTGAGAAAATCTCCGAGGTGGAACTTGACAAGGCTCTTCGCGCGCTGTTGAAGTTCAAGGCCGACGAAGAAATCCCGGGGAAGTCGCTGACTCCTCCTTTTCTTGACGTTGGTCGTCTGAAGGTGTAGATTTGCCTTGCGTAGTGCTTCCTTTTGTTTTTGTCACCTGTGTACTTTTCCTTTGTTTGCTAACAAAGTTACTTTTCCTTTGCGAGCTTCAAAGTGCGGGCATGGCACCACCGTTGCCGAGAGGTATCCGAATGCCCGGATAATGAAGTGGTGGATTCCGTGTCCGAGCTACCGTCGGCGATCCCAGCGGAGGATGCCGGCGAATCAGTGAGGACCATTCGGCAAGCGATCACGGAGCTCTGGCGAGTCGTCGGATGCCTCGACTCCTCGACTCCCCAGAAATCCTCTGGGCCTTGAGCGTCATGATGATGTTCATGGGGTTCTTCCTCCCTTCCTGCCATTCCATGCGGGCTGTTGCTCCGCACCCGCCAGCAAAGCGGAAGAAGGAAGAGAAGAAGGAGGAGAAGAAGGAAGAAAAGAAGGAGGAGAAGAGGGCCCGAAGGGCTTCTCCTATCTTCGACCTAAGCGCGTTGGGCTCGTAAGTTTTCTTGTTGCCACTGTTGTCCTTTGTTCCCTTGTTATTTTTGCACCTGTGTTGATTGGTTCGTATGCAGGCAATCCTCTGACGGCTCTAGTGATGGGGCGCGAGATGATGGGGAGTCGAACATTGTCGCCTCCTCCTCGGGGCGGTGGCGACTTGGTGACGCTGCGATTCCTCCTGTGCAGGAGAGGCTGGTGGTTGCGCCTCGATTTCGCAGCGGGCTGTGGGTTATGCCGAGCACGTAAGTTTTTCTGTTTGATGTTACGGGGGGAGCCCCCGAGTGCCTTCGTATGCTGATGTTGTTTATGCTTCTTTGTTTTGGGCGTAGCCCCCAAGTCCTGCTCTTACTACTATTGCCTGTTGCTGCAGCCTTTTGTCCGAGAGGCCAAGCGGCTGGTGGAGGAACGACGCCGAAGCGCGAGCTGACTTCAAGGTATTCTTCGCCTTGTAGTACTTCTCTTGCTTATCCTGGTCCTGTTCTTTGACACTTGCTTGTTGTAAATGCAGAGGAGCATAACGACTCTCTCGTGAGGTCGATGCTCTGAAGAAGAGCCTTGTGCCAATCGGGCGAAGGCAAGCCGTTGGTGCGAAGGCGCCTTGAGCTGGAGCTGAGCAAGGCAGCGAAGCGAAAAGCGTCTGCGGCAGGAGGCCGAGATCATGAGGAGCAGCTGCCACCGTTCGGCTGCTTTCGTGAAAAAGGGTGGCGGAGAAGCTCATGGCTGCTGCCAAGGCTATTTCGGTGAGCGTTAGCTTTGTACTTGCTCCTTTTCTCGGATCTTCTTCTATGTTGCCTTTCTTCATGTTTTCTTCTTTTTGGTCTCGGATGCCGCAGCATCGAGTTCGACTGGTGCTCTGGAGCACGGAGTGCTCTAGATGATGCCAATGGCGGTGAAGACCGCTGCAGCACCGTCGTCAAATCCCTCACCAAGGCGAAAGAGGTCCTTGGTCGCTTCTACCAGGAGCTCTTCCCGAAGGGCACATCCCTTGAAGACGTGGATGCCCTGGCAGAGGCTCTGTCAGCCGAAGCACCTGCAGCGTACAAGCGCAAGTAGAAGGGCATCGGCGCGTCCGTCGGGCTGGCGATGGCCATGGCGGCTGGGGCGGAGCTGAACCTGCCCCAGATTACTTCTCGGATGCCTACAGCTGCGGATGGATCCGAGGTAGCCTTTGCCGCCTACTCCGCTCGCATTTATATGGGCCCAAGCTCATTGACTTGCTATCTGAGTATGCATTATGCGGCAAAGAGGCCAAAGCTAGGCAGTCTGGTTCTGAGGCGACTCAGTGTCCTCCGCCTTAGGCATAGTAGACGTAGGGTAGTTTGTAGTCTATTTTTGTTGTAAATATCTTTTGTAGCATCATCCTTGTGCCATGTAGTGGCCTTATATACTTTAATGAATTCCTCCGAGTTGTGCTCTATCCTTGGTTGAATGTCTGTGTGCCTTCTTTTTTCTGCTGCTATAGGTTCCTTGGTCTTGACCAGTTGACACTTCATCCGAAAGGCCCTTGCGAGCATCATTGGATGATTCCTCGCAGCTCGCGTTTCTTGAGATCGCGTCGCAGCTTGGAGAGAGATTTGCTTGGATTCTGTGATCGCTGACGTTTGGAAATCCAAAGCAGACCGTGGTGCAGCCAGAGAGGAGTATTTGATGGCGGAGCTGGGTCGGCTGTCCGAGCAGCTGCAATGTAAGTTGATCCTTCTTTCGGGCTATAGTTTAGTTCTTCGGGTGAGCCTGCTGGCCTTACTCTTGTTTTGTGCGGTTGTCGCAGGTGCCAATCTTGCTCCGAGGGAAGAAAAGGAGCGTATTCTTTGTTAGTCAATTGCTTGACTCAACAGGACATGGAGGCTGGCGGCTTCTTTTGGATGGATCGTGATCGCGCCATAGTTCTGGCGACGGTGCAGGATCGTGTCTACCAGGTTTCGCGGGTGCTCCGCCAGGTCGCATATCGCTTTCCTCGGTGCTGCATGTCATGTTTCCGTTGGATGCCGTGCCAACGACCCTTGCAGGTCTTCTGACGAAGTTTCGGAGTGCCAGCAATGTCAAGGAGCTGGTGCGGCAGCAGCTCATCGCAGGGGTGAAGGCTGCCTTGTCTCTTGCGAGGGTGCACCGCCCTGACATAGATTTGGCTGCTGTGGCGACTGGGCCACCTCCTCGACCAGATGGTGGTGAGTGGGATATGCGTCCGCATTACGCGGCTGTAAGGCAGTATGCCGAACAGATTGTAGATTTGTTTGAGCAGCGTGCTCAGGTTATTCTTCAGAATAGGTAGGACCTGAAAATAAACAGATAGATGTAAAATATGTATATTGCGGCTGGGCGTGTATGTGCCCTTTGTTGTAAAGGTTTGCTTGTTTGCGAGCATGCAGTGCTTTGATTTAGTACGTGTCCTTTTCGTTTGCCTGACGTGGTCAGCTACTCAGGTGTACACGTTTTGTCCTCAGTCGATGAAATCGTGAGGTGGGGGGAGCCCCCGAGTGCGTATGTAGCATGTAGTAAAGTTGCAGAAAATAGTCAACCGAGGGTTGGGGGCGAGGTACTTAGCTTTATTTATATCGTAATGGAGGAGGTACATGATTCGGCTGAGTAGCCTTGGCTGGAAGCCTTATTGAAAAAAGGGGGGTAGGTTGCTATGGGTAGAATCGTCGGAGGTGCGAGACGTTCCACGGGTTGGAGTATGCGACTCCAGACTCCACGTGCTTGAGGCGATAGGCGCCACCTGGGATGACTTCGGTGATGACATATGGTCCTTCCCATAGTGAATCGAATTTGTTCGGTCGCTTTTGCTTGAGTCGCAAGACGAGGTCTCCTTCGACGAAGGACCTTGGGCGACGGCGGCTGTGATAGTTCGGAGACTTCTGCGGTACCACGCTGATCGGTAATTGCTATATCCCGCGCTTCATCGAGTGTGTCGATGGCGTCTTCGAGTGTAGCCGTGGATTCGGCTTCGCTGTACGCGACGACTCGTGGAGCCTGATGGCGTGCTTCGGCTGGTAGCACTGCCTCGGCTCCGTGTACCATGAAGAATGGTGTGTAGCCGGTGGAGCTGTTTGGCGTTGTCCGTAAGCTCCACAGGACAGACGGTAGCTCTTTCGTCCAATTTCCAGCTTTGTGCTCGAGTGAGCTCATGAGGCGCTTCTTGATGCTGGCGCCGATTAGGCCGTTGGCCTTTTCCACTTGCCCGTTTGTTTGCGGGTGTGCCACTGAGGCATACGTGATATTGATCCCGAGGCCTTCGCAGAAGTCCTGGAATTCTTCGGAGATGAAGTTCGATCCGTTGTCGGTGATGATGCTATGCGGTACGCCAAACCTGTAGACAATGGATTCGAAGAATTTGGCGGTTTTGCCCTTCGGTTGGTGGCGGCATGGCTTTGATCCACTTGGTGAATTTGTCATTGCGACCAGGAGGAAGACGTGTCCTCCTTCGAGGATTTTGGCGTTGCCGATCATGTCAAGGCCCCATTGGGCAAAAGGCCGAGCTATGGGTGTGGGTCGGTTCGGACCCAGTGCGTCGGTTTGTCGGCGAACCATTGGCACCGTTGCATCTTTGGATGATGTCTTCGCGTAGCTCATGGCCGTTGGCGAGAGAATCCTGCTCGCGAGCTTTGGCGCGGCGAGGGCGGCTACCGTGGTGGCCGCAGATGCCCTCGTGGATATCTTGGAGTATGGCCTTGCCGTCATTGATGGTGACGCACCGTTGTAATCGCCCGTAATGCTGCGTTTGTACAGCTCTCCATTGATGATGGTGAAGGCTTTGACCGACGAGATACGCCCGCATCTGTCGGGCTATCCGGCAATTCTCCGCTTATCGAGGCGGAGGTATGGGCGTGTCAAGTTTCTCGACTACCATGACCTGCATCAGGTTGACCATGGCAACCGGTATCCAACTTTTGGTCCTTCATGACCTTCGTAGCGTAGCCCCAGTGTTACCTTCTTCGGGTGACCACAGGGGAATTTTCGCTGATGGATGGCACGCAGATCTGTTCGAGGAACACACCTGGTGGTACCTTTGCACAAGTGGAGCCGATGTTGGCGAGTCTATCGGCCTCCTCGTTGCTCTCTCTTCCAACGTGCGAGTTCGCGGCCGTCGAATTCTCCTTCGAGTCGTTGTATAAGCAGCGATGCAGCGATCATGTTTTTCGGCGTGTGCGTCGCACTCATTCATCGTCTTTGTCGACAAGGTTGGAGTCACCGTAGATGACGGTAGCGTTGCGCCACATATTTTGCCATCTTCATGCCATGGATGAGGGCTTCAGATTGACCTCGTTGTTGGAGGCTCAATTTCATCCGAAGGGCGTACTTCATCTTGTCACCTTGCGGGGAGGTTAGTATGACTCACCCTTTCGGCTTCGTTTGGAGCCATCAAAATGCATTGTCCAGATGCGACATGTCCGGGTGTCAGGCAGCTGCAGCTCCATCCAGTGCACCAGGAAGTCCGGAAGGACTTGAGATTTGATTGCGTGTTGTTTCTCGTAGATGATGTCCAGGGGTGATAGTTCGATGCCCCACAGGGCCACGCGCCCTGTGGCCTCTGGGTTATTCAGGATGCTGTTTAGGGGTGCCTCGTTGATGACCATCACCTGATGCTCCTGGAAGTAGTGGCTCAGTCGTCGAGCCGTCATGAACACGCCGTAAACCCGACCACAAGTCGGTACCGCTGTTTTGTTGGAGTGAGAACCTCGCTGAGGTAGTAAATTGGGCGTTGTACCCCGTGGGTCTTGCCTTCTTCGGGTTGTTCGACCACGAGTACTGTGCTGACCACCTGGTGTGTGGCTGCTATGTACAGCAACAGGGGCTCGCGCTCTTTTGGCGTGACCAAAACTGGCGAGGTGGAGAGGAGCCGCTTGAGGCTTTCGAATGCGTTGTTAGCTTCTGGTGTCCACTCGAACTTATGCGCCTTGCGCAGCAGCTGGTAAAATGGTAGGGCCTTCTCGCCCATGCGGCTGATGAACCTGCTTAGTGCCGCTATTCGCCCTGCGAGCTGCTGAACGCCCTTGAGGTTTTTCGGCTTCTCCATTGTCATGATAGCTTTGATTTTCTTTGGGTTCGCTTCGATCCCTCGTTGAGAGATGAAGTACCCGGCGGTGACCGAGGGGCGCCAAGGCGCACTTTTCGATTGAGCTTGATCCTGTGGCGATCTAGGTTGTCGATTGTCTCGCGGAGATCGTCGTTAAGTGTTCTTGCCTCCTTTGTTTTTATGACTATGTCGACATAGACTTGGACGCTGCGACCGATCTGGTCCTTGAGGCGAGCCTGCATGCATCGCTGATGCGTGGCACCCGTGTTCTTTAGCCCGAAGGGCATTGTGTTGTAGTAGTATACTCTGAACGGTGTGATGAACGCCGTTTTCTCTTGATCTTCGACCTTGAGTCGAATCTGGTTATACCCTGAGTAGGCGTCAAGGAAGGAGAGTTTCTCACAACCTGCAGTCGAATCGATGATCTGGTCGATCGAGGAAGAGGAAGTGGTCCTTAGGGCGGTGTTTATTTAGTGGCGTGAAGTCCGCACATCCGCAGGATGTCCGTGTCCTTCTTCGGTACCATCACCGTGTTTCCAGCCACTCGCTTTCCTTGATTTCCCGGATGAAGTCTGCTGCAGTAATCTGTTGATCTCCTTGCCGATAGCTTCGCTCGTGGCTCCGGCGCCTTCGGATGGACTGCTTGGGCTTGGTATGCAGGAAGACATTGAGTGCATGCTCGGCGAATTCCAGGAACTCTGGCATGTCCGCAGGACACCGGTAATTTCCCAGCGCTCACGGAGGAATTCGATGAGCGCGCCTTCCTATGCGGTGCTGAGGTCGTTGGCGATCAACGTCGTCTTGGAGGCATCCGTTGGATGGACCTGCACTTTCTTGGTGTTGATGGTGGAGTCGAAAGACATGTCAGGTGCGTTCTGCTTTGTGACTGGGGGTAGCCCATTGTCCGTCACCTTGCGGAGCTTTACAAGCTCGTCTTGCATGCCGAAAGACTGGGAGATTTTGTTGAAATCCCTGTCGCATTGGTCCGATCGGGTGAAGCTCCCGTGGACTGTGATGATGCCCCTTGGTCCTGGCATCTTCAGTAGTAGGTATGCGTAGTGTGGGATGGCCAGGAACCTTGCGAATGCTACGCGTCCCAGGATGGCATGGTATTGGGACGACCAATCCACCACTTCGAATTCTAGGCGCTCCTGCCGAAAGTTGTCCGGCTTCCCGAAGATGACGTCGAGCCCTATTTTGCCCAGGGGGAAGATGCCCTTCCCTGGGACAATGTCGTGGAACGTTGTGTCTGATTGTTCCATGCTGCATTGCGGGATCCGCATAGCTGCTAGAGTGCTTGCGAACATTAGGTTGATGCCGCTGCCGCCGTCCATGAAGACGCGACTCATCTCGTAGCCTTCGATCTGCGCCTCCGGCCAGGCAGCATGACTGGGCGAGGATCTGGCAAGGGTGATCCGCGTGAGTGAATGTGATGCGGGACTCCGATCGCCGAGGTACTCGAGGATTGCAGCGGAGTTGCCACGGCCAAGTTGATTTGTCGGGTGATTTTAAATACGCACCACAGTGGGCGTCCTTGGATCATATTTAGTGCTCCCTTTGGTGGGGGTATGCGACCCGACGTTGTTTCTTGCTGGTCGTTGGTTGATTTGGGCCTCCAATAGGCGGCGGTGGAGGAGCTCCGTGTGCTATTTCACCTGGCGCAGGTGCGTTTCCGAACGCAGGAATTGGAGCTTGTTGCCTCATCTGCATAATGCCTTCGATGAGTTTCTGGAACTCACGGCAGTCCTTGAGCATGTGGCTAGCTTTCTTTTTGCCATCTTGTTTGTCGATGTATAAGTGGATGGTGCATGGACCCAAAAGTTTGTCGAATGCTGATGGTCCGTTGTCGCGGTCGCGGCGTTGCCACGACTGCGTTGGTCGTCCGTTGTCGCGGAAGTTTCCGCTGCGGTATCCTCCGCTGTTGCGGCTGTTGTCGTTACGGCGGTCGGCGTAGCCGGCTGCGACCATGTCGGGTCCGTCGCGGTCCTCGTAGACGCGCGATCTCCTCTTGCTGCGGCATTCGCGTCTTCGGCCGTAGTCGTCCTCTTCATCTGATTGCGCCCGCTGGATGCAATCTTCGCCGTCTGCCCAACTGTTGGCGATTTCCATGAGGTGATCGAGTGTCTTGGGCTTTACACGCCCAAGTTCCTCCTTGAAGTCTGGGCGCTTGACGCCGTCCCTGAAGGTGTTGATGGCCCTTTCTTCGGAGATGTGTGCTGTGGAGTTCTTGGTTGTAGACCAGCATAGTATGTACGAGCGAATAGATTCACCCGTTCTCTGAGTGCAGGCTCGCAACTCTTCGATTGAGGCGGGCCTCTTGCTGGTGCCTTTGAAATTTCGGATGAAGCTATAAGCGAGCTCCTCCCAGCTTCGGATGGATCCTGATGATAGGCTGCTAAGCCAGACCCGCGCCTTTGTCATTTGCGGTAGAAGGCATTGCATGGCGGTTTCTTTGTTGCCTCCGTGAAGCTTGACGGATGATAGATGGTCACTGAGCCAGGACTTTGGATCTTGCGTGCCGTTGAACTTCGGATTATCCGAAGGAAGCTTGAAGTTGTGTAGCATCTGTGTTCGCCGGACGGATCTGCTGAAGCATCGAGCCCCGTAGAGTTCTCCTTCGTCTTCATCCATCTCAGATTCAGACGAACATGCGCGTTTGGCGCGTGCTTTTTTCGATCTTGCGTTGTGTAAGCTTGTCTCTGGCGTCGTAGTCGCGTTTATGGCGGTGCGAGCTCTTCTTCCTTCGAGGAAGATCGTGTTCCTCTTCATCTTCGGATGAGGGAGTGGGGCTCTGGTCGCGCCTGGCCGGAGCTTTCTTCTTTGGCTCCGTAGGAGCATCTTCGTGGAGCGCAGCTCCGATTAGTCCTAGTCCGGTGAGTGCGGACCTATGCATGGCCCTTTTCGGGTCCCCCTCTGGAGGTGGGTGAGCCGCGAGATACGCAGTGGCTGCCATGATCGCAGCTTGTGGCGTCTTCAGGACGATGTTGCCGTCGGCGTCCATATCCATGAACGATGTATGGAGAGTTCGGGTCACGTCAAGCCGCTCCTTCGGGTCCATCTTTTCCACCCGAGAGCGGTGCTTGTTTCCCTGGTTTCCGTTTGTGCTAGAGCCGGGTGCCATGGCGGAGAGCGCAGCTCGTCGCGCACTGGACTCAGAGGCTGCTTTCTTGCGTTTGTCGAGCGTTTCCTGCATCTTGACTTGCTTCTTGTGCTCCTCGATGAGGAGGTAGTGGTATGCCATCAGTAGGTCACGTGAGGAGTCTAGAGGTAGGACTATTTCGCCTGCAACGGCGCGGCGTGCTTCGACCCATCCTTCTTTGCTAAGTTGGATGAGGTGGCCCCTGTTTTCCCCGTTTTCGCCGTTTCCACCGTTTTCGCCGTTTCCACCATTTTCGCCGTTTTTGTCCTGTGGGTTGGGGTTGGGCGGCGGGTTAGGCGTTTCCTCGTCGGTTTGGATGACTGCGGCGCACAGATAGCGCCTGCAGATTGGTTGGCTGCTGCCGCAGCTTTCGGATCCGGAACCGTAGGTCCCTTCATCCGAAGGTGGATCGCCTGAATCGGAGTTGCGCTCTTTGCTCTGTAGAACTCATCTGTTGATGGTGACGTGCGTAGCACGGGGTGTGGAGCCCATGAAGCGGGCCTGATTGACGGCACGGGAACCCGCTCAGGGAGGCGGAGGGTGCCAGTTTGTCCCACCTGGAAGCAGAAGCTCCCGAACAAAATTTCGAGTCCGTCGTCTACGGGCTCGAAATCCTTCATGGTATCCGGCGAGTGGGCAGTGAAGTCGAAAGCGCCGAAGAGGAGGTGATTCTCCATTGCCGCGGAGTTGTAGATCGATCGGGTCGGAACCGTCACAACCGCACAATCAGCAGCCCCAATTCCCACAGACGGCGCCAATTGACGAGGTTTAATCTCGTCAATGCCCATTGTTATGGACTTGGGTTTTGGAGAAGATGGGGATGCTGGAGATCATGGCACGGTTAACAGACAAGCAACCAGGGGACACGAGATTTACCCAGTTCGGGCCCCGGAAAACCCTACTCTGCTTGCGCTCTTTGATTACGGTGAACCGAAGGTTACAAGGTCTGTGATCGACTGGCGTGGATGCGTGTGCGAAAGTATGAGTCGATTTGCCCTAGGACGTGCCCTCCAGGCCTTTATATAGACTTAGGTAGGTCCCGGGCGTAGTCCTAGTCGGTTACAAGTTCTAGGGTTTTACCCCTTTGAATTTCCTATCTCCTCTAGTCTTGCTCTCCAAGGATCCGAAGACGTCATGGGCCTTGGCCACCCGAAAATCTTCATGGGCCAGCGTATGTCTGCCGTGGGCCTTCCTTGGCCTGGACTAGGTATGCTGAAGTCACGTACCCGTAGGGTATAACCATGTCAGTAGCAACTAGCTAATTGGGATCATGTTTTACCAAGTGTTGACTCACCTCATACAACCACTAAGTTGATGAAGGAGTTTGTAGCCAACCAAGAGAGTTCTATAGCCAATGCAATGTTAGCATGGGCCCACATTTACCACACATGGTGTCTCATCATGTCTTTGCATAGCAGTGTTATACTTAAATCTATCAAGTAGGTAGGATCATGTTGTCCAAGTGATGACTCATATAAGCACAATTTTGTGAAGGGGTTCTATAGACAGATAATATGACCTATATCCCATGCAAAGTTGGCATGGGCCGACATCTGCCACAGGTGTGTCTCATCATGTCTTGGCATAGCACTCTCAAACTTAGATGTCGAAACTAGCTAATTGGGATCATGTTTTGCCAAGTGTTGACTCACCTCATACAACCACTAAGTTGATGGAGGAGTTTGTAGCCAACCAAGAGAGGTCTATAACACATGCAATGTTGGCATGGGCCCACATTTACCACACATTGTGTCTTATCATGTCTTTGCATATAAGTTTTATACTTAGATCTATCAACTAGGTAGGATCATGTTGTCCAAGTGATGACTCATACAACCACAAGTTTGTGAAGGGATTCTGTAGACAGATAATATGAGCTAGATCCCCTGGAAAGTTGGCATGGGCCCACATCTCCCACAGGTGTGTCTCATCATGTCTTGGCATAGCACTCTCAAACTTAGATGTAGAAACTAGCTTGTTGGGATCATGTTTTGCCAAGTGTTGACTCACCTCATACAACCACTAAGTTGATGGAGGAGTTTCTAGCCAACCAAGAGAGGTCTATAGCACATGCAATGTTGGCATGGGCCCACATTTACCACACATGGTGTCTTATCATGTCTTTGCATAGAAGTGTTATACTTAGATCTAGTTGGGATCATGTTTTTCCAAGTGTTGACTCACCTCATACAACCACTAAGTTGATGAAGGAGTTTGTAGCCAACCAAGAGAGGTCTATAGCCCATGCAATGTTGGCATGGCCCCACATTTACCACACATGGTGTCTCATCATGTCTTTGCATATAAGTGATATACTTAAATCTATCAACTAGGTTAGATCATGTTGTCTAAGTGATGACTCATACAAACAAAAGTTTGTGAAGGGGTTCTGTAGATAGATAATATGAGCTAGATCCCATGCGAAGTTAGCATGGGGCCACATCTGCTATAGGTCTGTCTCATCATGTCTTGGCATATCACTCTCAAACTTAGATGTAGCAACTAGCTAATTGGGATCATGTTTTTCCAAGTGTTGACTCACCTCATATAACCACTAAGTTGATGAAGGAGTTTGTAGCCAACCAAGAGAGTTCTATAGCCAATGCAATGTTAGCATGGGCCCACATTTACCAAACATGGTGTCTCATCATTTCTTTGCATAGCAGTGTTATACTTAAATCTATCAACTAGGTAGGATCATGTTGTCCAAGTGATGACTCATAAACCACAAGTTTGTGAAGGGGTTCTGTAGACAGATAATATGAGCTATATCCCATGCAAAGTTGGCATGGGCCCACATCTGCCACAGGTGTGTCTCATCATGTCTTGGCATAGCACTCTCAAACTTAGATGTCGAAACTAGCTAATTGGGATCATATTTTGCCAAGTGTTGACTCACCTCATACAACCACTAAGTTGATGGAGGAGTTTGTAGCCAACCAAGAGAGGTCTATAACACATGCAATGTTGGCATGGGCCCACATTTACCACACATTGTGTCTTATCATGTCTTTGCATAGAAGTGTTATACTTAGATCTATCAACTAGGTAGGATCATGTTGTCCAAGTGATGACTCATACAACCACAAGTTTGTGAAGGGATTCTGTAGACAGATAATATGAGCTAGATCCCCTGCAAAGTTGGCATGGGCCCACATCTCCCACAGGTGTGTCTCATCATGTCTTGGCATAGCACTCTCAAACTTAGATGTAGAAACTAGCTTGTTGGGATCATGTTTTGCCAAGTGTTGACTCACCTCATACAACCACTAAGTTGATGAAGGAGTTTCTAGCCAACCAAGAGAGGTCTATAGCACATGCATTGTTGGCATGGGCCCATATTTACCACACATGGTGTCTTATCATGTCTTTGCATAGAAGTGTTATACTTAGATCTAGTTGGGAGTATGTTTTGCCATGTGTTGACTCACCTCATACAACAACTAAGTTGATGAAGGAGTTTCTAGCAAACCAAGAGAGGTCTATATCCCATGCAATGTTGGCATGGGCCCACATTTACCACACATGGTGTCTCATCATGGCTTTGCATATAAGTGATATACTTAAATCTATCAACTAGGTTAGATCATGTTGTCTAATTGATGACTTATACAACCACAAGTTTGTGAAGGGGTTCTGTAGACAGATAATATGAGCTAGATCCCATGCGAAGTTAGCATGGGACCACATCTGCTATAGTGTGTCTCATCATGTCTTGGCATAGCACTCTCAAACGTAGATGTAGCAACTAGCTAATTGGGATCATGTTTTTCCAAGTGTTGACTCACCTCATACAACCACTAAGTTGATGAAGGAGTTTGTAGCCAACCAAGAGAGTTCTATAGCCCATCCAATGTTAGCATGGGCCCACATTTACCACACATGGTGTCTTATCATGTCTTTGCATATAAGTGTTATACTTAGATCTATCAACTAGGTAGGATCATGTTCTCCAAGTGATGACTCATACAACCACAAGTTTGTGAAGGGGTTTTGTAGAAAGATAATATGAGCTAGATCCCATGAAAAGTTGGTATGGGGCCACATCTGCAGAGGTATGTCTCATCATGTCTTGGCATAGCACTCTCAAACTTAGATGTAGCAACTAGCTAATTGGGATCATGTTTTTCCAAGTGTTGACTCACCTCATACAACCACTAAGTTGATGAAGGAGTTTGTAGCCAACCAAGAGAGTTCTATAGCCCATGCAATGTTAGCATGGGCCCACATTTACCACACATGGTGTCTTATCATGTCTTTGCATAGAAGTGTTATACTTAGATCTATCAACTAGGTAGGATCATGTTCTCCAAGTGATGACTCATACAACCACAAGTTTGTGAAGGGGTTTTGTAGAAACATAATATGAGCTAGATCCCATGAAAAGTTGGTATGGGGCCACATCTGCCAGAGGTATGTCTCATCATGTCTTGGCATAGCACTATCAAACTTAGATGTAGCAACTAGCTAGTTGGGATCATGTTTTGCCAAGTGTTGACTCACCTCATACAACCACTAAGTTGATGAAGGAGTTTGTAGCCAACCAAGAGAGTTGTATAGCCCATGCAATGTTAGCATGGGCCCACATTTACCACACATGGTGTCTCATCATGTCTTTGCATAGCAATGTTATAGTTAAATCTATCAACTAGGTAGGATCATGTTGTCCAAGTGATGACTCATACAACCACAAGTTTGTGAAGGGGTTCTGTAGACAGATAATATGAGCTAGATCCCATGCAAAATTGGCATGGGCCCACATTTTTCACAGGTGTGTCTCATCATGTCTTGGCATAGCACTCTCAAACTTAGATGTAGAAACTAGCTTGTTGGGATCATGTTTTGCCAAGTATTGACTCACCTCATACAACCACTAAGTTGATAAAGGAGTTTCTAGCCAACCAAAAGAGGTCTATAGCACATGCAATGTTGGCATGGGCCCACATTTACCACACATGGTGTCTTATCATGTCTTTGCATAGAAGTGTTATACTTAGATCTAGTTGGGAGCATGTTTTGCCAAGTGTTGACTCACCTCAGACAACAACTAAGTTGATGAAGGAGTTTCTAGCAAACCAAGAGAGGTCTATAGCCCATGCAATGTTGGCTTGGGCCCACATTTACCACACATGGTGTCTCATCATGTCTTTGCATATAAGTGATATACTTAAATCTATCAACTAGGTTAGATCATGTTGTCTAAGTGATGACTCATACAAACAAAAGTTTGTGAAGGGGTTCTGTAGACAGATAATATGAGCTAGATCCCATGCGAAGTTAGCATGGGGCCACATCTGCTATAGGTCTGTCTCATCATGTCTTGGCATATCACTCTCAAACTTAGATGTAGCAACTAGCTAATTGGGATCATGTTTTTCCAAGTGTTGACTCACCTCATATAACCACTAAGTTGATGAAGGAGTTTGTAGCCAACCAAGAGAGTTCTATAGCCAATGCAATGTTAGCATGGGCCCACATTTACCAAACATGGTGTCTCATCATTTCTTTGCATAGGAGTGTTATACTTAAATCTATCAACTAGGTAGGATCATGTTGTCCAAGTGATGACTCATAAACCACAAGTTTGTGAAGGGGTTCTGTAGACAGATAATATGAGCTATATCCCATGCAAAGTTGGCATGGGCCCACATCTGCCACAGGTGTGTCTCATCATGTCTTGGCATAGCACTCTCAAACTTAGATGTCGAAACTAGCTAATTGGGATCATGTTTTGCCAAGTGTTGACTCACCTCATACAACCACTAAGTTGATGGAGGAGTTTGTAGCCAACCAAGAGAGGTCTATAACACATGCAATGTTGGCATGGGCCCACATTTACCACACATGGTGTCTTATCATGTCTTTGCATAGAAGTGTATACTTAGATCTATCAACTAGGTAGGATCATGTTGTCCAAGTGATGACTCATACAACCACAAGTTTGGGAAGGGATTCTGTAGACAGATAATATGAGCTAGATCCCCTGCAAAGTTGGCATGGGCCCACATCTCCCGCAGGTGTGTCTCATCATGTCTTGGCATAACACTCTCAAACTTAGATGTAGAAACTAGCTTGTTGGGATCATGTTTTGCCAAGTGTTGACTCACCTCATACAACCACTAAGTTGATGATGGAGTTTCTAGCCAACCAAGAGAGGTCTATAGCACATGCAATGTTGGCATGGGCCCACATTTACCACACATGGTGTGCTGTCATGTCTTTTCATATAAGTGTTATACCTAGATCTATCAACTAGGCAGGATCATGTTATCCAAGTGATGACTCATACAACCACAAGTTTGTGAAGGGGTTCTGTAGACAGATAATATGAGCTAGATCCCATGCAAAGTTGGCATGGGCCCACATTTTTCACAGGTGTGTCTCATCATGTCCGTGCATAGCACTCTCAAACTTAGATGTAGAAACTATCTTGTTGGGATCATGTTTTGCCAAGTATTAACTCACCTCATACAACCACTAAGTTGATAAAGGAGTTTCTAGCCAAGCAATAGAGGTCTATAGCACATGCAATGTTGGCATGGGCCCACATTTACCACACATGGTGTCTTATCATGTCTTTGCATAGAAGTGTTATACTTAGATCTAGTTGGGAGCATGTTTTGCCAAGTGTTGACTCACCTCATACAACAACTAATTTGATGAAGGAGTTTCTAGCAAACCAAGAGAGGTCTATAGCCCATGCAATGTTGGGCTGGCCCACATTTACCACACATGGTGTCTCATCATGTCTTTGCATATAAGTGTGATACTTAAATCTATCAACTAGGCAGGATCATGTTGTCCAAGTTATGACTCATACAACCACAAGTTTGTGAAGGGGTTCTATAGACAGATAATATGAGCTAGATCCCATGCAAAGTTGGCATGGGCCCACATCTGCCACAGGTGTGTCTCATCATGTCTTGGCATAGCACTCTCAAACTTAGATGTCGAAACTAGCTAATTGGGATCATGTTTTCCCAAGTGTTTACTCACCTCATACAACCACTAAGTTGATGGAGGAGTTTGTAGCCAACCAAGAAAGGTCTATAACACATCCAATGTTGGCATGGGCCCACATTTACCACACATGGTGTCTTATCATGTCTTTGCATAGAAGTGTTATACTTAGATCTATTAACTATGTAGGATCATGTTGTCCAAGTGATGACTCATACAACCACAAGTTTGTGAAGGGGTTTTGTAGAAAGATAATATGAGCTAGATCCCATGCAAAGTTGGTATGGGGCCACATCTTCGAGAGGTGTGTCTCATCATGTCTTGGCATAGCACTCTCAAACTTAGATGTAGCAACTAGCTAGTTGGGATCATGTTTTGCCAAGTGTTGACTCACCTCATACAACCACTAAGTTGATGAAGGAGTTTGTAGCCAACCAAGAGAGTTCTATAGCCCATGCAATGTTAGCATGGGCCCACATTTACCACACATGGTGTCTCATCATGTCTTTGAATAGCAGTGTTATACTTAAATCTATCAACTAGGTAGGATCATGTTGTCCAAGTGATGACTCATACAACCACAAGTTTGTGAAGGGGTTCTGTAGACAGATAATATGAGCTAGATCCCATGCAAAGTTGGCATGGGCCCACATTTTTCACAGGTGTGTCTCATCATGTCTTGGCATAGCACTCTTAAACTTAGATGTAGAAACTAGCTTGTTGGGATCATGTTTTGCCAAGTATTGACTCACCTCATACAACCACTAAGTTGATAAAGGAGTTTCTAGCCAACCAAAAGAGGTCTATAGCCCATGCAATGTTGGCATGGGCCCACATTTACCACACATGGTGTCTCATCATGTCTTTGCATATAAGTGTAATACTTAAATCTATCAACTAGGTAGGATCATGTTGTCCAAGTGATGACTCATACAACCACAAGTTTGTGAAGGGGTTCTGTAGACAGATAATATGAGCTAGATCCCATGCAAAGTTGGCACGGGCCCACATTTTTCACAGGTGTGTCTCATCATGTCTTGGCATAGCACTCTCAAACTTAGATGTAGAAACTAGCTTGTTGGGATCATGTTTTGCCAAGTGTTGACTCACCTCATACAACCACTAAGTTGATGAAGGAGTTTCTAGCCAACCAAGAGAGGTCTATAGCACATGCAATATTGGCATGGGCCCACATTTACCACACATGGTGTCCTGTCATGTCTTTTCATATAAGTGTTATACCTAGATCTATAAACTAGGTAGGATCATTTTATCCAAGTGATGACTCATACAAGCACAAGTTTGTGAAGGGGTTATATAGACAGATAATATGAGCTATATCCCATGCAAAGTTGGCATGGGCCCACATCTGCCACAGGTGTGTCTCATCATGTCTTGGCATAGCTCTCTCAAACTTAGATGTGGAAACTAGCTAATTGGGATCATGTTTTGCCAAGTGTTGACTCACCTCATACAACCACGAAGTTAATGAAGGAGTTTGTAGCCAACCAAGAGAGTTCTATAGCCCCTGCAATGTTAGCATGGGCCCACATTTACTACACATGGTGTCTCATCATGTCTTTGAATAGCAGTGTTATACTTAAATCTATAAACTATGTAGGATCATGTTGTCCAAGTGATGACTCATACAACCACAAGTTTGTGATGGGGTTCTGTAGACAGATAATATGAGCTAGATCCTATGCAAAGTTGGCATGGGCCCACATCTGCCACAGGTGTGTCTCATCATGTCTTGGCATAGCACTCTCAAACTTAGATGTAGAAACTAGCTAGTTTGGAGCATGTTTTGCCAAGTGTTGACTCACCTCATACAACCACTAAGTTGATGAAGGAGTTTCTAGCCAACCAAAAGAGGTCTATAGCCCATGCAATGTTGGCATGGGCCCACATTTACCACACATGGTGTCTCATCATGTCTTTGCATATAAGTGTAATACTTAAATCTATGAACTAGGTAGGATCATGTTGTCCAAGTGATGACTCATACAAGCACAAGTTTGTGAAGGGGTTCTGTGGACAGATAATATGAGCTAGATCCCATGCGAAGTTAGCATGGGGCCACATCTGCTATAGGTGTGTCTCATCATGTCTTGGCATAGCACTCTCAAACTTAGATGTAGCAACTAGCTAATTAAGATCATGTTTTGCCAAGTGTTGACTCACCTCATACAACCACTAAGTTGATAAAGGAGTTTCTAGCCAACCAAGAGAGTTCTATAGCCAATGCAATGTTAGCATGGGCCCACATTTACCAAACATGGTGTCTCATCATGTCTTTGCATAGCAGTGTTATACTTAAATCTATCAACTAGGTAGGATCATGTTGTCCAAGTGATGACTCATACAACCACAAGTTTGTGAAGGGGTTTTGTAGATAGATAATATGAGCTAGATCCCATGCAAAGTTGGCATGGGCCCACATCTGCCACAGGTGTGTCTCATCATGTCTTGGCATAGCACTCTCAAACTTCGATGTCGAAACTAGCTAATTGGGATCATGTTTTCCCAAGTGTTGACTCACCTCATACAACCACTAAGTTGATGGAGGAGTTTGTAGCCAACCAAAAAAGGTCTATAACACATGCAATGTTCGCATGGGCCCACATTTACCACACATGGTGTCTTATCATGTCTTTGCATAGAAGTGTTATACTTAGATCTATTAACTATGTAGGATCATGTTGTCCAAGTGATGACTCATACAACCACAAGTTTGTGAAGGGGTTCTTTAGAAAAATAATATGAGCTAGATCCCATGCAAAGTTGGCATGGGCCCACATTTGCCCCAGGTGTGTCTCATCATGTCTGGGCATAGCACTCTCAAACTTAGATGTACAAACTAGCTTGTTGGGATCATGTTTTGCCAAGTGTTGACTCACCTCATACAACCACTAAGTTGATGAAGGAGGTTCTAGACAACCAAGAGAGGTATATAGCACATGCAATGTTGGCATGGGCCCACATTTACCACACATGGTGTCTTATCATGTCTTTGCATAGAAGTGTTATACTTAGATCTAGTTGGGAGCATGTTTTGTGAAGTGTTGACTCACCTCATACAACAACTAAGTTGATGAAGGAGTTTCTAGCAAACCAAGAGAGGTCTATAGCCCATGCAATGTTGGCGTGGGCCCACATTTACCACAATTGGAGTCTCATCATGTCTTTGCATATAAGTCATATAGTTACATCTATCAACTAGGTTAGATCATGTTGTCTAAGTGATGACTCATACAACCACAAGATTGTGAAGGGGTTACAGCAGATAATATGAGCTAGATCCCATGCGAAGTTAGCATGGGGCCACATCTGCTATAGGTGTGTCTCATCATGTCTTGGCATAGCACTCTCAAACTGAGATGTAGCAACTAGCTAATTAGGATCATGTTTTGCCAAGTGTTGACTCACCTCATACAACCACTAAGTTGATGAAGGAGTTTGTAGCCAACCAAGAGAGTTCTATAGCCCATGCAATGTTAGCATGGGCCCACATATACCACACATGGTGTCTCATCATGTCTTTGCATAGCAGTGTTATACTTAAATCTATCAACTAGGTAGGATCATGTTGTCCATGTGATGACTCATACAAGCACAAGTTTGTGAAGGGGTTCAATAGACAGATAATATGAGTTATATCCCATTCAAAGTTGGCATGGGCCCACATCTGCCACAGGTGTGTCTCATCATGTCTTGGCATAACACTCTCAAACTCAGATGTCGAAACTAGCTAATTGGGATCATGTTTTGCCAAGTGTTGACTCACCTCATACAACCACTAAGTTGATGGAGGAGTTTGTAGCCAACCAAGAGAGGTCTATAACACATGCAATGTTGGCATGGGCTCACATTTACCACACATGGTGTCTTATCATGTCTTTGCATCGAAGTGTTATACTTAGATCTATCAACTAGGTAGGATCATGTTGTCCAAGTGATGACTCATATAACCACAAGTTTGTGAAGGGATTCTGTAGACAGATAATATGAGCTAGATCCCCTGCAAAGTTGGCATGGGCCCACATCTCCCACAAGTGTGTCTCATCATGTCTTGGCATAACACTCTCAAACTTAGATGTAGAAACTAGCTTGTTGGGATCATGTTTTGCCAAGTGTTGACTCACCTCATACAACCACTAAGTTGATGAATGAGTTTCTAGCCAACCAAGAGAGGTTTATAGCACATGCAATGTTGGCATGGCCCCACATTTACCACACATGGTGTCTCATCATGTCTTTGCATAGCAGTGTTATACTTAAATCTATCAACTAGGTAGGATCATGTTGTCCAAGTGATGACTCATACAACCACAAGTTTGTGAAGGGGTTCTGTAGACAGATAATATGAGCTATATCCCATGCAAAGTTGGCATGGGCCCACATCTGCCACAGGTGTGTCTCTTCATGTCTTGGAATAGAACTCTCAAACTTAGATGTCGAAACTAGCTAATTGGGATCATGTTTTGCCAAGTGTTGACTCACCTCATACAACCACTAAGTTGATGGAGGAGTTTGTAGCCAACCAAGAGAGGTCTATAACACATGCAATGTTGGCATGGGCCCACATTTACCACACATGGTGTTTCATCATGTCTTTGCATAGCAGTGTTATACTTAAATCTATCAACTAGGTAGGATCATGTTGTCCAAGTGATGACTCATACAACCACAAGTTTGTGAAGGGGTTTTGTAGATAGATAATATGAGCTAGATCCCATGCAAAGTTGGCATGGACCCACATCTGCCACAGGTGTGTCTCATCATGTCTTGGCATAGCACTCTCAAACTTCGATGTCGAAACTAGCTAATTGGGATCATGTTTTCCCAAGTGTTGACTCACCTCATACAACCACTAAGTTGATGGAGGAGTTTGTAGCCAACCAAAAAAGGTCTATAACACATGCAATGTTCGCATGGGCCCACATTTACCACACATGGTGTCTTATCATGTCTTTGCATAGAAGTGTTATACTTAGATCTATTTACTATGTAGGATCATGTTGTCCAAGTGATGACTCATACAACCACAAGTTTGTGAAGGGGTTCTGTAGAAAAATAATATGAGCTAGATCCCATGCAAAGTTGGCATGGGCCCACATTTGCCCCAGGTGTGTCTCATCATGTCTGGGCATAGCACTCTCAAACTTAGATGTACAAACTAGCTTGTTGGGATCATGTTTTGCCAAGTGTTGACTCACCTCATACAACCACTAAGTTGATGAAGGAGGTTCTAGACAACCAAGAGAGGTATATAGCACATGCAATGTTGGCATGGGCCCACATTTACCACACATGGTGTCTTATCATGTCTTTGCATAGAAGTGTTATACTTAGATCTAGTTGGGAGCATGTTTTGTGAAGTGTTGACTCACCTCATACAACAACTAAGTTGATGAAGGAGTTTCTAGCAAACCAAGAGAGGTCTATAGCCCATGCAATGTTGGCGTGGGCCCACATTTACCACAATTGGAGTCTCATCATGTCTTTGCATATAAGTCATATAGTTACATCTATCAACTAGGTTAGATCATGTTGTCTAAGTGATGACTCATACAACCACAAGATTGTGAAGGGGTTCTGTAGACAGATAATATGAGCTAGATCCCATGCGAAGTTAGCATGGGGCCACATCTGCTATAGGTGTGTCTCATCATGTCTTGGCATAGCACTCTCAAACTGAGATGTAGCAACTAGCTAATTAGGATCATGTTTTGCCAAGTGTTGACTCACCTCATACAACCACTAAGTTGATGAAGGAGTTTGTAGCCAACCAAGAGAGTTCTATAGCCCATGCAATGTTAGCATGGGCCCACATATACCACACATGGTGTCTCATCATGTCTTTGCATAGCAGTGTTATACTTAAATCTATCAACTAGGTAGGATCATGTTGTCCATGTGATGACTCATACAAGCACAAGTTTGTGAAGGGGTTCAATAGACAGATAATATGAGTTATATCCCATTCAAAGTTGGCATGGGCCCACATCTGCCACAGGTGTGTCTCATCATGTCTTGGCATAACACTCTCAAACTCAGATGTCGAAACTAGCTAATTGGGATCATGTTTTGCCAAGTGTTGACTCACCTCATACAACCACTAAGTTGATGGAGGAGTTTGTAGCCAACCAAGAGAGGTCTATAACACATGCAATGTTGGCATGGGCTCACATTTACCACACATGGTGTCTTATCATGTCTTTGCATCGAAGTGTTATACTTAGATCTATCAACTAGGTAGGATCATGTTGTCCAAGTGATGACTCATATAACCACAAGTTTGTGAAGGGATTCTGTAGACAGATAATATGAGCTAGATCCCCTGCAAAGTTGGCATGGGCCCACATCTCCCACAAGTGTGTCTCATCATGTCTTGGCATAACACTCTCAAACTTAGATGTAGAAACTAGCTTGTTGGGATCATGTTTTGCCAAGTGTTGACTCACCTCATACAACCACTAAGTTGATGAATGAGTTTCTAGCCAACCAAGAGAGGTTTATAGCACATGCAATGTTGGCATGGCCCCACATTTACCACACATGGTGTCTCATCATGTCTTTGCATAGCAGTGTTATACTTAAATCTATCAACTAGGTAGGATCATGTTGTCCAAGTGATGACTCATACAACCACAAGTTTGTGAAGGGGTTCTGTAGACAGATAATATGAGCTATATCCCATGCAAAGTTGGCATGGGCCCACATCTGCCACAGGTGTGTCTCTTCATGTCTTGGAATAGAACTCTCAAACTTAGATGTCGAAACTAGCTAATTGGGATCATGTTTTGCCAAGTGTTGACTCACCTCATACAACCACTAAGTTGATGGAGGAGTTTGTAGCCAACCAAGAGAGGTCTATAACACATGCAATGTTGGCATGGGCCCACATTTACCACACATGGTGTCTTATCATGTCTTTGCATAGAAGTGTTATACTTAGATCTATCAACTAGGTAGGATCATGTTGTCCAAGTGATGACTCATACAACCACAAGTTTCGGAAGGGATTCTGTAGACAGATAATATGAGCTAGATCCCCTGCAAAGTTGGCATGGGCCCACATCTCCCACAGGTGTGTCTCATCATGTCTTGGCATAGCACTCTCAAACTTAGATGTAGCAACTAGCTAGTTGGGATCATGTTTTGCCAAGTGTTGACTCACCTCATACAACCACTAAGTTGATGAAGGAGTTTGTAGCCAACCAAGAGAGTTCTATAGCCCATGCAATGTTAGCATGGGCCCACATTTACCACACATGGTGTCTCATCATGTCTTTGAATAGCAGTGTTATACTTAAATCTATCAACTAGGTAGGATCATGTTGTCCAAGTGATGACTCATACAACCACAAGTTTGTGAAGGGGTTCTGTAGACAGATAATATGAGCTAGATCCCATGCAAAGTTGGCATGGGCCCACATTTTTCACAGGTGTGTCTCATCATGTCTTGGCATAGCACTCTTAAACTTAGATGTAGAAACTAGCTTGTTGGGATCATGTTTTTCCAAGTATTGACTCACCTCATACAACCACTAAGTTGATAAAGGAGTTTCTAGCCAACCAAAAGAGGTCTATAGCCCATGCAATGTTGGCATGGGCCCACATTTACCACACATGGTGTCTCATCATGTCTTTGCATATAAGTGTAATACTTAAATCTATCAACTAGGTAGGATCATGTTGTCCAAGTGATGACTCATACAACCACAAGTTTGTGAAGGGGTTCTGTAGACAGATAATATGAGCTAGATCCCATGCGAAGTTAGCATGGGGCCACATCTGCTATAGGTGTGTCTCATCATGTCTTGGCATAGCACTCTCAAACTTAGATGTAGCAACTAGCTAATTAAGATCATGTTTTGCCAAGTGTTGACTCACCTCATACAACCACTAAGTTGATGAAGGAGTTTGTAGCCAACCAAGAGAGTTCTATAGCCAATGCAATGTTAGCATGGGCCCACATTTACCAAACATGGTGTCTCATCATGTCTTTGCATAGCAGTGTTATACTTAAATCTATCAACTAGGTAGGATCATGTTGTCCAAGTTATGACTCATACAACCACAAGTTTGTGAAGGGGTTCTATAGACAGATAATATGAGCTAGATCCCATGCAAAGTTGGCATGGGCCCACATCTGCCACAGGTGTGTCTCATCATGTCTTGGCATAGCACTCTCAAACTTAGATGTCGAAACTAGCTAATTGGGATCATGTTTTCCCAAGTGTTGACTCACCTCATACAACCACTAAGTTGATGGAGGAGTTTGTAGCCAACCAAGAAAGGTCTATAACACATCCAATGTTGGCATGGGCCCACATTTACCACACATGGTGTCTTATCATGTCTTTGCATAGAAGTGTTATACTTAGATCTATTTACTATGTAGGATCATGTTGTCCAAGTGATGACTCATACAACCACAAGTTTGTGAAGGGGTTCTGTAGACAGATATTATGAGCTAGATCCCATGCAAAGTTGGCATGGGCCCACATTTGCCACAGGTGTGTCTCATCATGTCTGGGTATAGCACTCTCAAACTTAGATGTACAAAATAGCTTGTTGGGATCATGTTTTGCCAAGTGTTGACTCACCTCATACAACCACTAAGTTGATGAAGGAGTTTGTAGCCAACCAAGAGAGTTCTATAGCCCATGCAATGTTAGCATGGGCCCACATTTACCACACATGGTGTCTCATCATGTCTTTGAATAGCAGTGTTATACTTAAATCTATCAACTAGGTAGGATCATGTTGTCCAAGTGATGACTCATACAACCACAAGTTTGTGAAGGGGTTCTGTAGACAGATAATATGAGCTAGATCCCATGCAAAGTTGGCACGGGCCCACATTTTTCACAGGTGTGTCTCATCTTGTCTTGGCATAGCACTCTTAAACTTAGATGTAGAAACTAGCTTGTTGGGATCATGTTTTGCCAAGTATTGACTCACCTCATACAACCACTAAGTTGATAAAGGAGTTTCTAGCCAACCAAAAGAGGTCTATAGCCCATGCAATGTTGGCATGGGCCCACATTTACCACACATGGTGTCTCATCATGTCTTTGCATATAAGTGTAATACTTAAATCTATCAACTAGGTAGGATCATGTTGTCCAAGTGATGACTCATACAACCACAAGTTTGTGAAGGGGTTCTGTAGACAGATAATATGAGCTAGATCCCATGCGAAGTTAGCATGGGGCCACATCTGCTATAGGTGTGTCTCATCATGTCTTGGCATAGCACTCTCAAAATTAGATGTAGCAACTAGCTAATTAAGATCATGTTTTGCCAAGTGTTGACTCACCTCATACAACCACTAATTTGATGAAGGAGTTTGTAGCCAACCAAGAGAGTTCTATAGCCAATGCAATGTTAGCATGGGCCCACATTTACCAAACATGGTGTCTCATCATGTCTTTGCATAGCAGTGTTATACTTAAATCTATCAACTAGGTAGGATCATGTTGTCCAAGTTATGACTCATACAACCACAAGTTTGTGAAGGGGTTCTATAGACAGATAATATGAGCTAGATCCCATGCAAAGTTGGCATGGGCCCACATCTGCCACAGGTGTGTCTCATCATGTCTTGGCATAGCACTCTCAAACTTAGATGTCGAAACTAGCTAATTGGGATCATGTTTTCCCAAGTGTTGACTCACCTCATACAACCACTAAGTTGATGGAGGAGTTTGTAGCCAACCAAGAAAGGTCTATAACACATCCAATGTTGGCATGGGCCCACATTTACCACACATGGTGTCTTATCATGTCTTTGCATAGAAGTGTTATACTTAGATCTATTAACTATGTAGGATCATGTTGTCCAAGTGATGACTCATACAACCACAAGTTTGTGAAGGGGTTCTGTAGACAGATATTATGAGCTAGATCCCATGCAAAGTTGGCATGGGCCCACATTTGCCACAGGTGTGTCTCATCATGTCTTAGTATAGCACTCTCAAACTTAGATGTACAAACTAGCTTGTTGGGATCATGTTTTGCCAAGTGTTGACTCACCTCATACAACCACTAAGTTGATGAACGAGGTTCTAGCCAACCAAGAGAGGTCTATAGCACATGCAATGTTGGCATTGGCCCACATTTACCACACATGGTGTCTTATCATGTCTTTGCATAGAAGTGTTATACTTAGATCTAGTTGGGAGCATGTTTTGTGAAAGTGTTGACTCACCTCATACAACAACTAAGTTGATGAAGGAGTTTCTAGGAAACCAAGAGAGGTCTATAGCCCATGCAATGTTGGCGTGGGCCCACATTTACCACAATTGGTGTCTCATCATGTCTTTGCATATAAGTCATATAGTTAAATCTATCAACTAGGTTAGGTCATGTTGTCTAAGTGATGACTCATACAACCACAAGTTTGTGAAGGGGTTCTGTAGACAGATAATATGAGCTAGATCCCATGCGAAGTTAGCATGGGGCCACATCTGCTATAGGTGTGTCTCATCATGTCTTGGCAGAGCACTCTCAAACTGAGATGTAGCAACTAGATAATTAGGATCATGTTTTGCCAAGTGTTGACTCACCTCATACAATCACTAAGTTGATGAAGGATTTTGTAGCCAACGAACAGAGTTCTATAGCCCATGCAATGTTAGCATGGGCCCACATTTATCACACATGGTGTCTCATCATGTCTTTGCATAGCAGTGTTATACTTAAATCTATCAACTAGGTAGGATCATGTTGTCCAAGTGATGACTCATACAAGCACAAGTTTATGAAGGGGTTCTATAGACAGATAATATGAGTTATATCCCATGCAAAGTAGGCATGGGCCCACATCTGCCACAGATGTGTCTCATCATGTCTTGGCATAACACTCTCAAACTCAGATGTCGAAACTAGCTAATTGGGATCATGTTTTGCCAAGTGTTGACTCACCTCATACAACCACTAAGTTGATGGAGGAGTTTGTAGCCAACCAAGAGAGGTCTATAACACATGCAATGTTGGCATGGACACACATTTACCACACATGGTGTCTTCTCATGTCTTTGCATCGAAGTGTTATACTTAGATCTATCAACTAGGTAGGATCATGTTGTCCAAGTGATGACTCATACGACCACAAGTTTGTGAAGGGGTTTTGTAGAAAGATAATATGAGCTAGATCCCCTGCAAAGTTGGCATGGGCCCACATCTCCCACAGGTGTGTCTCATCATGTCTTGGCATAACACTCTCAAACTTAGATGTAGAAACTAGCTTGTTGGGATCATGTTTTGCCAAGTGTTTACTCACCTCATACAACCACTAAGTTGATGAAGGAGTTTCTAGCCAACCAAAAGAGATTTATAGCACATGCAATGTTGGCATGGCCCCACATTTACCACACATGGTGTCTCATCATGTCTTTGCATAGCAGTGTTATACTTAAATCTATCAACTAGGTAGGATCATGTTTTCCAAGTGATGACTCATACAAGCACAAGTTTGTGAAGGTGTTCTATAGACAGATAATATGAGCTATATCCCATGCAAAGTTGGCATGGGCCCACATCTGCCACAGGTCTGTCTCATCATGTCTTGGCATAGCACTCTCAAACTTAGATGTCGAAACTAGCTAATTGGGATCATGTTTTGCCAAGTGTTGACTCACCTCATACAACCACTAAGTTGATGGAGGAGTTTGTAGCCAACCAAGAGAGGTCTATAACACATGCAATGTTGGCATGGGCCCACATTTACCACACATGGTGTCTTATCATGTCTTTGCATAGAAGTGTTATACTTAGATCTATCAACTAGGTAGGATCATGTTCTCCAAGTGATGACTCATACGACCACAAGTTTGTGAAGGGGTTTTGTAGAAAGATAATATGAGCTAGATCCCATGCAAAGTTGGTATGGGGCCACATCTTCGAGAGGTGTGTCTCATCATGTCTTGGCATACCACTCTCAAACTTAGATGTAGCAACTAGCTAGTTGGGATCATGTTTTGCCAAGTGTTGACTCACCTCATACAACCACTAAGTTGATGAAGGAGTTTGTAGCCAACCAAGAGAGTTCTATAGCCCATGCAATGTTAGCATGGGCCCACATTTACCACACATGGTGTCTCATCATGTCTTTGAATAGCAGTGTTATACTTAAATCTATCAACTAGGTAGGATCATGTTGTCCAAGTGATGACTCATACAACCACAAGTTTGTGAAGGGGTTCTGTAGACAGATAATATGAGCTAGATCCCATGCAAAGTTGGCATGGGCCCACATTTGCCACAGGTGTGTCTCATCATGTCTGGGCATGGCACTCTCAAACTTAGATGTAGAAACTAGCTTGTTGGGATCATGTTTTGCCAAGTGTTGACTCATCTCATACAACCACTAAGTTGATGAAGGAGTTTCTAGCCAACCAAGAGAGGTCTATAGCACATGCAATGTTGGCATGGGCCCACATTTACCACACATGGTGTCTTATCATGTCTTTGCATAGAAGTGTTATACTTAGATCTAGTTGGGAGCATGTTTTGCCAAGTGTTGACTCACCTCATACAACAACTAAGTTGATGAAGGAGTTTCTAGCAAACCAAGAGAGGTCTATAGCCCATGCAATGTTGGCATGGGCCCACATTTACCACACATGGTGTCTCATCATGTCTTTGAATATAAGTGTTATACTTAAATCTATCAACTAGGTAGGATCATGTTGTCTAAGTCATGACTCATACAACCACAAGTTTGTGAAGGGGTTTTGTAGACAGATAATATGAGCTAGATCCCATGCGAAGTTAGCATGGGGCCACATCTCCTATAGGTGTGTCTCATCATGTCTTGGCATAGCACTCTCAAACTTAGATGTAGCAACTAGCTAATTGGGATCATGTTTTGCCAAGTGTTGACTCACCTCATACAACCACTAAGTTGATGAAGGAGTTTGTAGCCAACCAAGAGAGTTCTAAAGCCCATGCAATGTTAGCATGGCCCCACATATACCACACATGGTGTCTCATCATGTCTTTGCATAGCAGTGTTATACTTAAATCTATCAACTAGGTAGGATCATGTTGTCCAAGTGATGACTCATACAAGCACAAGTTTGTGAAGGGGTTCTATAGACAAATAATATGAGCTATATCCCATGCAAAGTAGGCATGGGCCCACATCTGCCACAGGTGTGTCTCATCATGTCTTGGCATAGCACTCTCAAACTTAGATGTCGAAACTAGCTAAGTGGGATCATGTTTTGCCAAGTGTTGACTCACCTCATACAACCACTAAGTTGATGGAGGAGTTTGTAGCCAACCAAGAGAGGTCTATAACACATGCAATGTTGGCATGGACACACATTTACCACACATGGTGTCTTATCATGTCTTTGCATAGAAGTGTTATACTTAGATCTATCAACTAGGTAGGATCATGTTGTCCAAGTGATGATTCATACAACCACAAGTTTGTGAAGGGGTTCTGTAGACAGATAATATGAGATAGATCCCATGCGAAGTTAGCATGGGGCCACATCTGCTATAGGTGTGTCTCATCATGTCTTGGCATAACACTCTAAAACTTAGATGTACCAACTAGCTAATTAAGATCATGTTTTGCCAAGTGTTGACTCACCTCATACAACCACTAAGTTGAAGAAGGAGTTTGTAGCCAACCAAGAGAGCTCTATAGCCAATGCAATGTTAGCATGGGCCCACATTTACCAAACATGGTGTCTCATCATGTCTTTGCATAGCAGTGTTATACTTAAATCTATCAACTAGGTAGGATCATGTTTTCCAAGTGATGACTCATACAACCAAAAGTTTGTGAAGGGGTTCTGCAGACAGATAATATGAGCTAGATCCCATGCAAAGTTGGCATGGGCCCACATCTGCCACAGGTGTGTCTCATCATGTCTTGGCATAGCACTCTCAAACTTAGATGTCGAAACTAGCTTGTTGGGATCATGTTTTGCCAAGTGTTGACTCACCTCATACAACCACTAAGTTGATGAAGGAGTTTGTAGCCAACCAAGAGAGTTCTATAGCCCATGCAATGTTAGCATGGGCCCACATTTACCACACATGGTGTCTCATCATGTCTTTGCATAGCAGTGTTATACTTAAATCTATCAACTAGGTAGGATCATGTTGTCCAAGTGATGACTCATACAAGCACAAGTTTGTGAAGGGGTTCTATAGACAGATAATATGAGTTATATCCCATGCAAAGTTGGCATGGGCCCACATCTGCCACAGGTGTGTCTCATCATGTCTTGGCATAGCACTCTCAAACTCAGATGTCGAAACTAGCTAATTGGGATCATGTTTTGCCAAGTGTTGACTCACCTCATACAACCACTAAGTTGATGGAGGAGTTTGTATCCAACCAAGAGAGGTCTATAACACATGCAATGTTGGCATGGGCTCACATTTACCACACATGGTGTCTTATCATGTCTTTGCATCTAAGTGTTATACTTAGATCTATCAACTAGGTAGGATCATGTTGTCCAAGTGATGACTCATACAACCACAAGTTTGTGAAGGGATTCTGTAGACAGATAATATGAGCTAGACCCCTTGCAAAGTTGGCATGGGCCCACATCTCCCGCAGGTGTGTCTCATCATGTCTTGGCATAACACTCTCAAACTTAGATGTAGAAACTAGCTTGTTGGGATCATGTTTTGCCAAGTGTTGACTCACCTCATACAACCACTAAGTTGATGAAGGAGTTTCTAGCCAACCAAGAGAGGTCTATAGCACATGCAATGTTGGCATGGCCCCACATTTACCACACATGGTGTCTCATCATGTCTTTGCATAGCAGTGTTATACTTAAATCTATCAACTAGGTAGGATCATGTTATCCAAGTGATGACTCATACAAGCACAAGTTTGTGAAGGGGTTCTATAGACAGATAATATGAGCTATATCCCATGCAAAGTTGGCATGGGCCCACATCTGCCACAGGTGTGTCTCATCATGTCTTGGCATAGCACTCTCAAACTTAGATGTCGAAACTAGCTAATTGGGATCATGTTTTGCCAAGTATTGACTCACCTCATACAACCACTAAGTTAATGAAGGAGTTTGTATCCAACCAAGAGAGGTCTATCGCCCATGCAATGTTAGCATGGGCCCACATTTACCACACATGGTGTCTTATCATGTCTTTGCATAGAAGTGTTATACTTAGATCTATCAACTAGGTAGGATCATGTTGTCCAAGTGATGACTCATACAAGCACAAGTTTGTGAAGGGGTTCTGTAGACAGATAATATGAGCTAGATCCCATGCAAAGTTGGCATCAGCCCACATCTGCCACATGTGTGTCTCATCATGTCTTGGCATAGCACTCTCAAACTTAGATGTACCAACTAGCTAGTTGGGATCATGTTTTGCCAAGTGTTGACTCACCTCATACAACCACCATGTTGATGAAGGAGATTCTATCCAACCAAGAGAGTTCTAGAGCCCATGCAATGTTAGCATCGGCCCACATTTACCACACATGGTGTCTCATCATGTCTTTGAATAGCAGTGTTATACTTAAATCTATAAACTAGGTAGGATCATGTTGTCCAAGTTATGACTCATACAACCACAAGTTTGTGATGGGGTTTTGTAGATAGATAATATGAGCTAGATCCCATGCAAAGTTGGCATGGGCCCACATCTGCCACATGTGTGTCTCATCATGTCTTGGCATAACACTCCCAAACTTAGATGTAGAAACTAGCTAGTTGGGAGCATGTTTTGCCAAGTGTTGACTCACCTCATACAACCACTAAGTTGATGAAGGCGTTTCTAGCCAACCAAGAGAGGTCTATAGCCCATGCAATGTTGGCATGGGCCCACATTTACCACACATGGTGTCTCATCATGTCTTTGCATATAAGTGAAATACTTAAATCTATCAACTAGGTAGGATCACGTTGTCCAAGTGATGACTCATACAACCACAAGTTTGTGAAGGGGTTCTGTAGACAGATAATATGAGCTATATCCCATGTGAAGTTAGCATGGGGCCACATCTGCTATAGGTGTGTCTTATCATGTCTTGGCATAGCACTCTCAAACTTAGATGTAGCAACTAGCTAATTGGGATCATGTTTTTCCAAGTGTTGACTCACCTCATATAACCACTAAGTTGATGAAGGAGTTTGTAGCCACCAAGAGAGTTCTATAGCCAATGCAGTGTTAGCATGGGCCCACATTTACCAAACATGGTGTCCCATCATGTCTTTGCATAGTAGTGTTATACTTAAATCTATCAACTAGGTAGGATAATGTTGTCCAAGTGATGACTCATACAACCAAAGTTTGTGAAGGGGTTCTATAGACAGATAATATGAGCTAGATCCCATGCAAAGTTGCCATGGGCCCATATATGCCATAGGTGTGTCTCATCATGTCTTGGCATAGAACTCTCAAACTTAGATGTAGAAACTAGCAAATTGGGATCATGTTTTGCCAAGTGTTAACTCACCTCATACAACCACTAAGTTGATGGAAGAGTTTCTAGCCAACCAAGAGAGGTCTATAGCACATGCAATGTTGGCATGGTCTCACATTTACCACAAATGGTGACTTATCATGTCTTTGCATAGAAGTGTTATACTTAGATCTATCAACTAGGTAGGATCATGTTCTCCAAGTGATGACTCATACAACCAAAAGTTTGTGAAGGGGTTTTGTAGACAGATAATATGAGCTAGATCCCATGCAAATTTGGTATGGGGCCACATCTGCCAGAGGTGTGTCTCATCATGTCTTGGCATAGCACTCTCAAACTTAGATGTAGCAACTAGCTAGTTGGGATCATGTTTTGCCACGTGTTGACTCACCTCATAAAACCACTAAGTTAATGAAGGAGTTTGTATCCAACCAAGAGAGGTCTATCGCCCATGCAATGTTAGCATGGGCCCACATTTACGACACATGGTGTCTCATCATGTCTTTGCATAGCTGTGTTATACTTAAATCTATCAACTAGGTAGGATCATGTTGTCCAAGTGATGACTCATACAAGCACAAGTTTGTGAAGGGGTTCTATAGACAGATAATATGAGCTAGATCCCATGCAAAGTTGGCATCAGCCCACATCTGCCACATGTGTGTCTCATCATGTCTTGGCATACCACTCTCAAACTTAGATGTAGAAACTAGCTACTTGGGATCATGTTTTGCCAAGTGTTGACTCACCTCATACAACCACTATGTTGATGAAGGAGATTCTAGCCAACCAAGAGAGGTCTATATCCCATGCAATGTTGGCATGGGCGCACACTTACCACACATGGTGTCTCATCATGTCTTGGCATAGCACTCTCAAACTTAGATGTAGCAACTAGCTAGTTGGGATCATGTTTTGCCAAGTGTTGACTCACCTCATACAACCACTATGTTGATGAAGGAGATTCTAGCCAACCAAGAGAGTTCTAGAGCCCATGCAATGTTAGCATCGGCCCACATTTACCACACATGGTGTCTCATCATGTCTTTGAATAGCAGTGTTATACTTAAATCTATAAACTAGGTAGGATCATGTTGTCCAAGTGATGACTCATACAACCACAAGTTTGTGATGGGGTTTTGTAGATAGATAATATGAGCTAGATCCCATGCAAAGTTGGCATGGGCCCACATCTGCCACATGTGTGTCTCATCATGTCTTGGCATAACACTCTCAAACATAGATGTAGAAACTAGCTTGTCGGGATCATGTTTTGCCAAGTGTTGACTCAGCTCATACAACCACTAAGTTGATGAAGGAGTTTCTAGCCAACCAAGAGAGGTCTATAGCACATGCAATGTTGGCATGGGCCCACATTTACCACACATGGTGTCTTATCATGTCTTTGCATAGAAGTGTCATGACCCACAAGTATATGGGGTGTATCGCAGTATTTTCGATAAGTAAGAGTGTCGAACCCAACGAGGAGCAGAAGGTGCTGGCTAGTGGTATGGATCAGGAATTCTCTAGAAATACTTAGCAAACAGATTTTTAGGGGTTTTTGATAAAGAAAGTAAACGAATATGAGTAAATAAAAGATAGTAGGAATAAATACAGCAACTGGCCTAATCCTTTATGCAGCAAAGGACAAGCTGGTTGTATTACTTAACATGACCAAACGTTCTTGAGGACTCATGGGAAGACTGTCAAGTGCTTTCGCTTCATATAGTTGATTAATCTTCTTTAGCTTGCTAAGTGTTGTGTGGGTGAACCTGTGCTAATGTATTGACCTTCCTAGGACTAATACATACTTGTGATTATACCTCTTGCAAACATCCCTAAGTACAAGAAAGTAATTAAGATAAAAACCTAACCACAGCTTTAAACTCTAAGACCCTTACATCCCTTGTGTAATGGTTTCCTAATGGGGGATCAGGTTTCTATCACTCCAGCAACCCCTACGATTAGTAGCCAAATACACAATGCATTCCCCTAGGCCCATATAGGTGAAGTTTCATGTAGTCGACGTTCACATGACACCACTAGAAGAAGTACACCACAACTTAAATATCAAACTATTGAATCCTTCTCAACACAACTCCACTATTAACAACATGACTTCTCTCATGTCCTCAAGAACAAAATGAACTACTCACAAGACATCATATGGATCATGACCAGAGATGGAATAATGATGTATAACATTCTGAACATAAACAATAATTCAATGGTTCACTCAATAGCATCAACTATAAAGAGTAATCAACACCGGGAAAGTTTCCCCTATGAACTATGCAAGATTCAACCCAATTGTTACAGCAATATGGAGATGGTGATGACGGTGGTGATGATGATGATGATGATCCCGATGAAGTCCAGCTTGATGGTGGTGTTGATGGCGACGATCTCCCCTCTCCGGGAAGGAATTCCCCCGGCAGAAATCTGTCTGCCGGAGAGATCTTTCTCTCTCTCTGTGTTTTCCGCCCCGTAGAGGCGGCATAATCTTTCTATGGTCGCTCTCCGAGTCTTAGGGTTTCGGGAGGATAATATACGCCAGAGGGGAGTGCCAGCGGTGGACCAGGGCGGCCACACCACCTGGTGGCGCGGCCTAGGCTAGCCCATGCCAAGGGGTGGTGTGGGCCCCCTGTGGCCCATCTCCAGCCCCCCTTCTGGCTTCCTTCGTCTTCTGGAAGAATAGGATTTTCCGTATATTTTCCCGGATTTTCTGATCTTCGCGAATTTTGCCTCCAAACAACACCTTTTCCATCAGAATCCTGACTGCAGAGGTCCATGCTCCAAAAGTCATCAACCTTGCAAAAACAGATGAAATAACATAAGTATCACCTCTCAATAAGAAATATATCAATGAATAATAGTGAATTATGACATAGAATAGTGATGCAAAATGGACGTATCAACTCCCCCAAGCTTCGACTTCGCTTGTCCCCAAGCGAAACTGAGCTCAATAAACATGGCCTCAGGTTTATGGAGTGAAGAGTCGATAAAATAATACGGAGAAGAAGCATCACATTCATCAATACATAGATCATAATAGAAGACAACTCACTATTATATAACTAAATTTGCAATGAGTAAAGGAAACACAAGAAAGATACATAAAGTAAATCATAATTGGTAATGGCAAACTTAGCTCTTGGTCGAAGAATAGTTTATAATTTGCTGGAGTTCACAAATAACTGGTTTTCAATGATAGCTTTCAAAGTAGTAAACATCAAGATAAGAGCAATGTGCAAAACAAGGAACATAAGCAACATGATTGAATAAATCATCATATGAATGAATGAAACACAACAACTCAAAATACCTGCTGAGATAGAAGGGAGTAGGTTTACTGACTCAACTACAAAGTAAAAGAAAGGCCCTTCGTAGAGGGAAGCAGGGATTGCAAGTCTCATAAAGATCTCCCAAAAATTATGATACTTATTAGCTTTCAGCTCTGATTGCCCCTATCATAGGCATCTTTAGGTGATTAAGGTTAAGTGATCAAATATGAGGATATGCATTGACAAGTTGTAAATTGAGAATCTCATGTCCCTTGAATACGGGGGTTGCTCCTCATGCTACTCAAGTTTAGTCACTAGTAAGTTCTTGTCATCGTAAGCATATGTGTATCATAGAGAACCGCCAACGGGGTACCCCTTGCCTAATGATACGGAAGAATCCCCATATCAAAATGACAAGGCAAGCAGACAACAAGCATCTCAGCAATCTTCTTATTTACCATGGGAATATGGTGCTTTTTTTCTCTTTCCTCTTTTCATAATCTCTTTTTTCTTTTTCTCTTTTTTCTCAAGGAGAATGCTTCATAGATACTCGTTATGGTTACGCTGCAGGTTTCCACCATGTCAGCATGGATTAGACCAGCGGCCCAGGCGTTTCTCTAACACACATGCATAACTCCATGGACTTACAAGCTCCCCTTTCATTTCACACTGACGACATCCATAGACAAAAGAACATGATATCAACTAGGTACAAAGTACTAGTGCAATGTTGAAAGCGTTCCCCATGATAGCATGGTTCTGCTAATTCACAACTTACAAAGCGCAAGCATACATGCAACATAGGTGAGCATAATGGTTTAAGTTTATTAAGTGCAAGAAAGTAAAGTGTGCCATCAAGTATGTGAGAGCTTTAATCACTAATTTTCACATAACAAGTTTATTTTGGGAGGTAGATAAAACAAGAATTTACTTGGAATAGAAATAATGCTAATAGGTAGGTATGGTGGACACAAATGGCAAAGGTTTTGGTTTAAAGGAGTGGATGCATAAGAAGAATTCCCTCTCAGTACAGGTTTTTGGCTAGCAAGGTTGGGTAGCAAGTATAAGAGTTGAAGGAAACAAACAAAAATACAAGTGATAAAGACAAACATTCAATCTTCCTTGGAAGCACAAAAGATCTTAACTAGAGAAAACTAGACTTATGAGCAAATCAAGGAAGAAAGATGGTGAGATTATTTTTCTTTAGAGTACTTTTGTCTTTTTCATTCAACTCTTCAAAAATAGTGTTGCTACTGATTGAGCCAGGTTTGCCAAAACCAACTAAATTAACTCAATGATCCCAAAGTGCTACTAATACTAACAAAAAGATCAATCATATAACATAGTTTGAAAACTAAAATAATCTATGAAAAAGAGTGAATGATAGAACTTCTCATTAATATTCCATAACAGCAACTCACACCAAGGGATACATATCTAACGAGAGAGGGGACACTTCCAAAATGCAAACCATACTACATAATAACTTCTCTATTCATGATATGACTCTACTAAAAAGGTAAAAGGATAGAAGATAGTGATGTGATACCGTGGCGCTCTCCCAAGCTTGGAATAAACCAAGGGGATGCCAAACCTGATGACGAATTACTCTTTCGGTGGTGGTGGTATTTTCTTAGTTGACGTGAGGAAATCTTCCAGCATCTTGCGAAGCCTATTATTCTCCCCTTGAAGCATGTCCACCTTCCTCCGCAAGTCCCGGTACTTATCACAGAAATCCTTAGTGACGCGTAGTGCTTCCGTTGATGCAGGGCAAGAGACTAAAGGTACCAGCCCCTGCTTGGGGTCTTGGAGATCCTCCTCCATAGGCTCCTTCCCTTTATCCTTGGCAGACACCATTGTGCTTCTAAACTTTCAAACAGTATGTCCTGGCAGAAACAGATCGAAACAAAAACACGACGAAAACATGATATACGAACCTCGGGGGCTCCGGGGGATTATATATTACGAAGTTTTATAACAAAAGGAAGGTACTGGGAGAAAACGAGTCGGAGGCGGAGTCTAGGGTGGCCACACCACCTGGTGGCGTGGCCAGGGGTGGGCCCGCGCAACAGGGTGGTGTGAGCCACCCTGGCTCCTTTTCTGTCCCTTTTTCGCTTCATAGCTTTCCTTATTGACTAAAAACTGCAAAAATATAGTTGGATAGTATTTTCGCGGAACTTTTCTTACCAGAACTGTTACCTATTTGAAAACGGACTCTGCAGGTCTCTGAATTTGGTATCAAGTAGATTCTTTCGGACTCATTACTTGAATAACATCAATATCTTCATCTTCATACTCTTATTACTTGAGTCATGAAACCTTTCTCTTCCTTATTACACCATTATCTCCACTTCCTGGAAATTTCTTTCACACAAAACTCCACACAATTCTCATTAGCAACATTAGTATATATGAAATGATAAAACCTTTTGATTCCAACTTCAACTTAAAACCATCAAAACATAAGCTACTGTAGCAACTCCTTCCGAAAACCCAAAAAGAATTCGAAAAGGAAATCGATTAAAGAAGCAAATGCATGAGTGGCAAAATCTGTCAAAACAGACCAACAGGTAAAGATCAATTTTTTCGAAAATCTTCTATTGCTCAAATAAAAAAGTGTAGAACTAACGAAAGTTAAACAACAACCTAGGGCAGAAGCACAACAAATTACAGCTCAATCCGACATACAAAGATCTATCACGAAATTTTATGGTGAAGCACAAAAATCTGTTTCGGGGTAGCATCTTCCCCAAATATTACTTCTCTCTCATTAGAGGTTGATCTTGACACAAAAACCAAACAAAACGGATAAGGAGCAGTTATTACCGAAGTAATAACTTCCAAGACTCAAAGAAACAAAAACAAACTGAAGGAGAAAACAAATTGGGTTGTCTCCCAAAAAGCTCTTTCTTTATAGCCATTAAGATGGACATGATGATTTTGAAAATGCTCACTCAGGAATATGGATTGAAGTGACAGAGAGCATTAAGAAGCAAAAATACACACGTTTAAGTCTAACCCACTTCCTATGCAAGGGAATTTTTTAAACAAACAAGTTATTGAAGCCAGAGGATACTTGCATAAGAAGGCAAAAGAAGTGCAACATAAAAACTTTCAGCATAAAACGAGGAAACTTGATATTATTGAGATGCATAAGAACACTTTTCCCTCTCTCATAGTAACTTTCAGTATCATGCATAAACTTAACAATATAACTATCACAAGAACCATCATAGCAATGATCACTTATTCTAACAGAAAACACAGGAATACTAGCTCTCATAACACTACTTTGTGAAACAATATTAGAGGTATCCTTACAAAGGATAGTGTGTCCCTCTTCTTCATATTTAGTGACAAAGTCTTTCACATTTGCTATTATAGGTTCATCAACCATTTGTTTATCAGGTTGAACAGCTTCATTTGTACTTTCATTAACCATACTAGCTATCATAGAATGTTCCTTCATCTTAACTGGGAAAGGCATTTTCTCAATGTAAGGTTCGAGTAAAACATGATTAGTAGTATAAACTTCAGTATTTCTTGCAGGAACACTCTTAGCAACATCTTTATAAGGTTCATGATACTTATTCCACTTATTTTTAGGCACTTCAATATAGGAAGCAAAAGCCTTAAAATAAGAAGCAATAGCTTGAGAGTCTAGACCATAAGCATTTTTAATATTTTGAAAGTCATCAGTTCCCATAAAAGATTCAATGCATTCATAATCGTAATTTATACCTGACTTTCTACCTTTGTCATTCTCCCATGCTTCAGCATTATCTTGAATACAGTCCAAAAGATCCCATTTAGCTTCTTCTCCCATGCGAGTGAATGATCCAGCACAAGAAGCATCCAATAAATCCTTGTCATGTAGAGGGAGCCTTGCATAAAAGTTGTTGATAATAATATTGTTGGGGAGCTCATGAATGGGACATTTGAGCATTAGTAACTTCAATCTCCCCCAATCTTGAGCTGTACTCTCTCCACCAAGAGGCCAAAAGTTGTATATTTGATTCCGATCTTTACGAATCTCACTAGGAGGATAAAACTTTGAATAAAATAGAGGAACTATTTCCTCCCATTCCAGAGCTTGACCATTCTTTAGCAGCTTATACCATTCCTCAGCTCTTCCTTTCAGTGATAATGAGAATAACTTCTTCTTAACTTGATCTGTAGTAATACATGCACACTTGAACAACCCGCATAATTCGTGTATAAAGAGAAAATGATCACCGGGATGGACAGTTCCATCCCCAACATAGTAGTTATCCATAACACGATCAATAATTCTTGTAGGTATTTTGAAAACATCTTTCTCAGCAGGTGGTGGCTTATCTACAACCTTAGCAGTGGTAGTAGCATTACCAAATAAGAAACTCAGTGAATTATCCATAACGAAAATAAAGCAACTAGCATAAGTAAACAATACTCACAGTAGAAGTTTCCTTTACCAGTTCCACTCTCCAATAGCGCTTCACTCCCGGGAACGGCGCCAGAAAATAGTCTTGATGACCCACAAGTATAGGGGGTGTATCGCAGTATTTTCGATAAGTAAGAGTGTCGAACCCAACGAGGAGCAGAAGGTGCTGGCTAGTGGTATGGATCAGGAATTCTCTGCAAATACATAGCAAACGGATTTTTAGGGGGTTTTGATAAAGCAGGTAAACGAAGTACGAGTAAATAAAAGACAGTAGGAATAAATGCAGCAAGTGGCCCAATCTTTTATGCAGCAAAGGACAAGCCAGTTGTATTACTTAAGATGACCAAACGTTCTTGAGGACACATGGGAAGACTATCAAGTGCTTTCGCTTCATATAGTTGATTAATCTTCTTTAGCTTGCTAAGTGTTGTGTGGGTGAACCTGTGCTAATGTACCGACCTTCCTATGACTAATAAATACTTGTGATTATACCACTTGCAAACATCCGTAAGTACAAGAAAGTAATTAAGGTAAAAAATCTAACCACAACTTTAAACTCTAAGACCCTTACGTCCCTTGTGCAATGGTTTCCTAACGGGGGTTTAGGTTTCTGTCACTCCGACAACCCCTACGATTAGTAGCCAAATACACAATGCATTCCCCTAGGCCCATATAGGTGAAGTGTCATGTAGTCGACGTTCACATGACACCACTAGAAGAAGTACACCACAACTTAAATATCAAACTATTGAATCCTTCTCAACACAACTCCACTACTAACAACATGACTTCTCCCATGTCCTCAAGAACAAAACGAACTACTCACACGACATCATATGGATCATGATCAGAGATGGAATAATGATGTATAACAATCCGAACATAAAAAATAATTCAATGGTTCACTCAATAGCATCAACTACAAAGAATAATCGACATTGGGAAAGTTTCCCCTATGAACTATGCAAGATTCAACCCAATTGTTACAGCAATATGGAGATGGTGATGAGGGTACTGATGGTGATGATGGTGGTGATGATGATGATGATCCCAATGAAGTCTAGCTTGATGGTGGTGTTGATGGTGACGACCTCCCCTCTTCGGGAAGGAATTTCTCCGGCAGAAATCTGTCTGCCGGAGAGATCTTTCTCTCTCTGTGTTTTCCGCCCCGCAGAGGAGGCGGAATCTTTCTATGGCCGCTCTTCGAGTCTTAGGGTTGTGGGAGGATAATATACGCCAGAGGGGAGTGCCAGGGGTAGACCAGGGCGGCCACACCACCTGGTGGCACGGCCTAGGCTCGCCCGTGCCAGGGGGTGGTGTGGGCCCCCTGTGGCCCATGTCCATCCCCCCTTCTGGCTTCATTCGTCTTTTGGAAAAATAGGATTTTCCGTATATTTTCCCAGATTTTCTGATCTTCGCGAATTTTGCCTCCAAACAGCACCTTTTCCATCAGAATCCTGACTGCAGTGGTCCATGCTCCAAAAGTCATCAACCATGCAAAAACAGATGAAATAACATAAGTATCACCTCTCAATACGAAATATATCAATGAATAACAGTGAATTATGACATAGAATAGTGATGCAAAATGGATGTATGAAAGTGTTATACTTAGATCTATCAACTAGGTAGGTTCATGTTCTCCAAGTGATGACTCATACAACCACAAGTTTGTGAAGGGGTTTTGTAGACATATAATATGAGCTAGATCCCATGCAAAGTTGGTATGGGGCCACACCTGCCAGAGGTGTGTCTCATCATGTCTTGGCATAGCACTCTCAAACTTAGACGTAGCAACTAGCTAGTTGGGATCATGTTTTTCAAAGTGTTGACTCACCTCATACAACCACTAAGTTGATGAAGGAGTTTGTAGCCAACCAAGAGAGGTCTATAGCCCATGCAATGTTAGCATGCGCCCACACTTACCACACATGGTGTCTCATGATGTCTTTGCATAGCAGTGTTATACTTAAATCTATCAACTAGGTTGGATCATGTAATCTAAGTGATGACACATACAACCACAAGTTTGTGAAGGGGTTCTTTAGACAGATAATATGAGCTAGATCCCATGCAAAGTTGGCATGGGCCCACATCTGCCGCAGGTGTGTCTCATCATTTCTTGGCATAGCACTCTCAAACTTAAATGTAGAAACTAGCTAGTTGGGATCATGTTTTGCCAAGTGTTGACTCACCTCATACAACCACTAAGTTGATGAAGGAGTTTCTAGCCAACCAATAGAGGTCTATAGCCCATGCAATGTCGGCATGGGCCCACATTTACAACACATGGTGTCTCATCATGTCTTTGCATAGAAGTGTTATACTTAGATCTATCAACAAGGTAGGATCATGTTGTCCAAGTGATGACTCATACAACCACAAGTTTGTGAAGGGGTTCTGTAGATAGATAATATAAGCTAGATCCCATGCAAAGTTGGCATGGGGCCACATCTGCTAGAGGTGTCTCTCATCATGTCTTGGCATAACACTCTCAAACTTAGATGTAGCAACTAGCTAATTGGGATCATGTTTTGCCAAGTGTTGACTCACCTCATATAACCACTAAGTTGATGAAGGAGTTTGTAGCCAACCAAGAGAGTTCTATAGCCCATGCAATGTTAGCATGGGCCCACATTTACCACACATGGTGTCTCATCATGTCTTTGCATAGCAGTGTTATACTTAAATCTATCAACTAGGTAAAATCATGTTGTCCAAGTGATGACTCATACAACCACAAGTTTGTGAAGGGGTTCTGTAGACAAATAAGATGAGCTAGATCCCATGGAAAGTTGGCATGGGCCCACATCTGCCACAGGTGTGTCTCATCATGTCTTGGCATAACACTCTCAAACTTAGATGTAGAAACTAGCTAGTTGGGATCATGTTTTGCGAAGTGTTGACTCACCTCATACAACCACTAAGTTGATGAAGGAGTTTCTAGCCAACCAAGAGAGGTCTATAGCCCATGCAATGTTAGCATGGGCCCACATTTACCACACATGGTGTCTCATCATGTCTTTGCATATCAGTGTTATACTTAAATCTGTCAACTAGGTAGGATCATGTTGTCCAAGTGATGACTCATACAACCACAAGTTTGTGAAGGGGTTTTGTGGACAGATAATATGAGGTAGATCCCATGCAAAGTTGGCATGGGTCCACATCTGCCACATGTGTGTCTCATCATGTATTGGCATAGCACTCTCAAACTTAGATGTAGAAACTAGCTAGTTGGGATCATGTTTTGCCAAGTGTTGACTCACCTCATAAAACCACTAAGTTGATGAAGGAGTTTTTAGCCAACCAAGAGAGGTCTATAGCCCATGCAATGCTGGTATGGGCCCACATGTACCACACATGGTGTCTCATCATGTCTTTGCATAGCAGTGTTATACTTAGATGTATCAACTAGGTTGGATCATGTTGTCCAAGTGATGACTCATACAACCACAAGTTTGTGAAGGGGTTCTGTAGACAGATAATATGAGCTAGGTCCCATGCAAAGTTGGCATGGGCCCAAATCTAGACAGATAATACTTAGATCTATCAACTAGGTAGGATTACGCTGTCCAAGTGATGACTCATACAACCACAAGTTGATGAAGGTGTTTCTAGACAGCTAAGATAGGTCTAGATCCCATGAAATGTTGGCATGAGCCCCCATTTTCCATATAGTGTCTCATCTTGTCTTGGCATAGAAGTGTTATACTTAGATCTATCAACTTGGTACGAACATGTTATCCAAGTGATGACTCATACAATAACAAGTTGATGAAGGGATTTTATAGACAGATAATATGAGGTAGATCCCATGCAATGGTTGCATGGGCCGACATCTGCCTCAAGTTTGTGTCATGGCTTGGCATAGCACTATTATACTTAGATGTATCAACTGGGTGGGATCATCTTGGCCAAGTGTTGAGTCAGGAAAACACAAGTTTATGATGGTTTTTCTAGCCAACCAAGAGAGGTCCATAGCCCATGCAATGTTGGCATGGGCCCACATTTGCCATAAATTGTCTCATCATGTCTTGACATAGTAGTGTTATACTTAGATCTATCAACTTGGTAGGAACATGTTGTCCAAGTGATGAAACATATGTAGCATCCCAATTGTCTAACAATTGTAATGCTACTTGGTCTAGTAATATAATGGCTACTTCAAACATATAATTGTTGCATCATCATTATATCATGCTCATGTCATCATGCCATCTTGCATTTGAGCATCATATAAAACCCTTTTTGCTTTGGTTCTTCTCTCATATGCATCATTAATTGTAGTTGCCTCTTGATATTGTATTTGGTTCTTGATATATGGTGTAAATGCCCAAGTTGACTTGGGGGCATATCTTTTAATTCACTCCACCACCCTTTCTTTCACCACCTTATAATTCCACCACCCCATCTCCATGAGCTTGTAATATTATTTTCTTTTGGGCTTGTAATCTAGCTCATGGGAGATAGGATGGATCTTCTCCCACAATTCTTTTGCATAGGCCTTACTCCACATTTTGGAATGCATAAGAATAATGCCATGTAAATAATCTTGTTTTCACAAAATAAGCATGGCATTAATTAATTTTGCATGGGCCATGTAACCATCTCCAACTTTGGTTCTCCTTTGCTTTTAGTTGGATTTTTGGGTGAATCTCCCATCTATCTCTACCTCTCTTCATGCTTGTTTTGTTTGGGTCATGCTAAAAACCTACATCTATCTCCATCCATACCCTACCACCTTGACCTACCTCTAACCCTAAGCAAAACCCAAACCCTACACCTATTCCACATGTTCTTGCTTGATCTAGTTTGGAGCATGCAATCTTCTAAAAACCCTATACCTCACCCTCTCTATCTTATCCTCTATCTAAGATCCTCCCTAATCATCTACCCCACCATCAGCATACCCCCTCTCTCCTAAACCCTAGCCCGAGCCTCCCCTACCCAACCCTAACATCTACCCTAGGCTACCCCTCTCTCTCTCTAGCTCTCTCTCTGCCTGCATGCCCCCACCAGACCGAGCCACCCCTGCCTCCCTGGCCTCACCTTGCCCCACCTGCATCCCCCTCCACCTCGCCCTGCCTCTGCCCCGAACCGAGCACGTGAAGGAGGAAGGAGAAAAAGGTGGTCGAAGCCACCTTTTCCATCTACCACTCCCCCACGGCACCCCTCTCCTCTCCCGTCCCTATCTACCCCATCTCTCTCGCCTCTGGCCTCTCCCAGATCCGCCCAGGGCCTCGCCTTCTTCTCTCCTTCCTCTCCACCACCGTCTACCCCCAACGCCGGCCACCGTCTGCTCCAACCACGCTGCGCCGATCCAGCCAACGAGCGCGACGAGGAGGTGATCGAGAAGGACGAGGAGGCTTCTCCGCTTCGTCCAGTAACCGTCAGCGATGAGGAGAAGGGCTGGAGCCGAAGAACATCACGACGCCGACCCCGAAACCCTAAATCGCTGGGCCTCTGCATCACCGTTGTCCTGCTGCTCGCCGGCCCGATCCGCCACCACCGACACACTCTCGGTGAGCCCCTAAACCCCCTGGACATGCTCCGCCTCGCCATCGTCGCCTAGATCCGCTGCCCTTCGTCAGCGCCCTCAAGGCTGCCGCTCGCTTCTGTCTGCTCACTCTCGCGCCTCAAGCTAACTAGGCCCGCCTCCTAACACCAACCCAACCCCAGGACACCGCGGTGGCTCCGCCCTCAAGGTGAGCCCTAGGTCCCGGATCGACCCACGCGCCAGCGCTGTGTCATTTGATCGATCTGTCCTCTGCGCGCAGAGAAGAGAAACAGTAGCCGCTGCCACTTTACAAATACCCCCTCCGTTTTGTTTTCTGCTTAACCCGCGGTCCACCGAGCCCACCGTCAGCCTCTCTGCACGTTTCACAGAAAACCCCCTGGCTTTTTGTAAACCTTAACCCGCGCTCCAGCCGGCCCCACCCGTCAGTTCCTGCCCCTCTCGCCGCTGTCACGTGGACCCGCGTGTGCTCTAGCCCCACCTGTCATCCTCTGAGGCTAGACTAGCTCGCGGTGACAGAAGTTTTTCTGTGCGCCTGTGTCGTCCAGTCAGCATGGCCCCACTGGTCATTGACTGTGGCTAGCTTTGAGCTGGGTAACAAAAGGAGTTTCTGTATTCTGTTTCAATTCAAATCTTTTCAAATTTATTTTAAATTCAAAATTTAATTCTGTTTTTAAATAACTTTTAATTCCCAAATCCAAATAATGCAAATAATATACGTTTTGAAATCAGAAAAATATGAGGAATTCAATTATGGCCTTCAAAATATATTTTGAACACTTTATTTTCCAAGTTAATTAAAATTACAATAAAATGCCCTTTTCCTTAATTAATTAATAACTTTTGTTTTATAACTCCAAATTTAACAAATGATATGTCTAAAATGATTAGCTCGACGAGACCTTTCTGTTTATGCAATCCTTTATCTGTTTTGCAGCATGCATCATATAAATATAATGTGTACAGCAACTATTATGAGGGTAAAATGGGGCCAAGACTCAATAAAATGGTTTATTCTTGTATTCCACACCTCACCCATGCCATGCTACATTATTGCCATGCAAATTGTGCATCATTCATCATGGCATGATTGTTTGCTTGTCGCATTTAATTCATATGCTTGCGCACTTTATTTTTGTTGGCCCTTGTTTGTTTGGTTCTTCTTGAATATAGACGCCGAGGGATATACCAAGATACCCAGGAGCACTACCCAGATCCATCCCTTGCTTCAACTGAGCTGCCAGGCAAGCACTACCACATGCTTGCATACATATAGTACCTACTGCCTCTATCTTATTCTTGCATCATTGAGTCGCGATTGCATTAAACTGAATCCCAAGTATTGCATAGCCTTTACTTTTAACCCCACCGAAGCTTGTTCCTCCATCCCATGAGCCATTACTACAGGAGTTGTTTGAGCCGTGTGAGTCGTAGAACAGCATGTGTAGGGTATGTGAGTGTCTGATGGATAACGAGGTACCTAAACAACTTAACCTGAGTAGTAATGGGATAACTAATGAAAGTGGCATCGGTGAGCCATATTCGCTATTTGGTTTTTCAGGCTCACTTGTGTCCGTGGGACCCAGTACTTGATTCCTGTTCCTTGAATATTCGCTATCCACATCCGGAGGCTTATGAACCCCCGAGCGAGCTTGATTCATTCTTATTTCTTGGGGCCACAAACTAGTTTGAGGTTTTATTTACTATCCTGTACTTATGCCATGCTTCATCGCTTTATTTAAATTGTGCGAGTCGCATCTTTGTACTGTTTAGGAAAGCGGAGTGTTTTCACGGTATCGACAAGCCCAGTCACATTTTCGGGTTCCCAGTCATTTACAGCCATTGGCGCAAACCTTGAGTCCGTCTCGGAGTCGGCCAACTTCGTCGTGGGTAGCTTAATGGGGTGGCCCCCTGAAATATTTCTGAATCCTGTGATCGCTTTGTCGTGACTGCCTCGTTGGGTTTTGATTTGGTTTTTCCGAGGTTGATCGAGTGTGTGTTGCTATTTGTGCACCCCTGCAGGGTAAAACTTCCTGAAAGCCGTGTCCGCGGTTATCGACGACTTGGAGCACAGTTTCTCGATCATAGACAAGCATAACTAAAGTACCGCTTTTAATTTGACTAAGTAACTGACTAGTAAATAGTGCAACTCTCATGGAATGGATAATAAAACTGCCAACGGATGGGGGGGTTGTTCGTCCGCTTCCTCGTCGGTAAGCGAGGAGGAGGATGGATCTGTTGATATTACTATTATAACTGTTGTTACTAATTCACGGACATCCGTCTATCTCTGGTTAGGCGGATGGTTAGCGAGTATCTATAGAATTGCTAGGGTTTATCTTTTGCTGCAATTGCGTCACCCCAGGTTGTGTCCCCTTTAGAGGCATAAAGACTTGCTGAGTACCCCTAGGGTCTCACACGATAAATTGTTTGATCCAGATGAACAGGTGAACCCGCAAGATGGATACTGGGTGGAGGAGACGGATGATGTGGGCAACGATCATTCGGTGTAGAGATTCCGGGAACGGGGATCCGTGAGATCTGTTGGCGGGATGTGCTTATTTATGGGGCATCTTATGCCGATTTGCTTCTTATCCGTACTCGGATTTTGTCTTCCGCTTCCGCTTGATACTCTGATGTTGATGTATGAGGAGATATCCTAAACTATTATATCTATCTAGGATATTTGGATCTTGCCGTATGGCGTTGCTATATTTCCTTGCTTTTTAGATGGAATGGCTCTGATGTACTATTGTATGGTGGCTTGCATACATACTCATTTGTGTATGTAGTTGATCCCTTACTTTTGCCGATTACACGCCGTTCTTGTCCCGATGTTTGGAAATGGTTGGGACGGCCGAAAGGTCTACACGTGAGTGGCATTTGGGCCCCACCGTACTATTTCAACCATTTCGCTCATCCAGGCTTGTAACTAGGGCGTAATCCACCGAGGTAGTTACAATTGGTATCGAGCCATCCGCCCTGTGGTCTCAGCCAAATGGTCGTTGTCTGTCTAGCAAATATTTTGGTAGTTATGTATACTAGGGAAAAACAAAACGCGAGAGTAGGACTGCTTCCACTTTTCTTCTTACCCACCCACCCACCCTTTTCTGGTAAGGAAGTGTAACGTTTTCAATCCTCTTCTTAAAATTCAAACTAGGATTCACGTGTTCTGGGTTTCCGTAGTACCCTAGAAAGTGTGTGTGTGTGTAATTCCTTGTCTATCTGTTGCATCCTTTTTGTTATCTCAATCCGCCTTTGGTTATCAACTGTTGGTACATTCCATACTGACAGGCTTTTGAAAACCGGCGCGATCTACCTGACTCCTTGTTAACCGGTGCCATCTTCTTAAGGGTGTCCTTCCTTCTAGCAACTCCACATTCTGTGTAAGCATCAGTTGCTAATCTCTATCTGATAAGTGATTTTGCGCATCTATTGGTATTTTAATGCCGAAAAATGCGGAAAATTTTTCTTTGATACATCTGTGCTTCCACACTCCTTTTCAGTCGTGTGTGAAACATTATCTATCTTCCTTTTATCAGCATCTCCATGCTAACTCATTCTTTTGTCACCGGCGCTTAATCCTGGAGTTCTACTTCATCTTCAAATCCTCTTGGGCTAATTACATAACATGTGTCGATCCGATGCTGGTGATTGTAATTTGGTTCTCGGCATAGCTATATGACACTTATCATGAGTGGAATATGGAAAATGCTATCAACTCTATCCTCCAAATGGTGACGGTTATCTCCTGTGATTTTGAGTACACCGTGATCATATCTATGCATATTCAAGCATCTTTGGCAATCCGGAGTTTCCCAAAGCACTACGGAGGTCTATCATCTGTCCATCATGCTGCACATCTTTTGAACCCCATATCTGCAAAATTCTCCTGGATACGAGGGAATTGCATCTTTTCGTCTCTGATAGCTTTGCTTAAGGTATGAGCTACCATCATTTCTTTATCCAGGATCTCTTTATCTTTGTAACCGGTGATCCGATCGACAATGTGAACCAGGTGGCATTTCCTGTTCTCTTCCGAAGGACCAGATAATCTATTCTTCCAGTGCATCTTCGTCAACACAAACCCGTGCTCTTAATAATTATCTTTCTAAGAGTGTTGAGCTCAGGAAGTGTTCGAGAATTTGTTCGTTTCTCTCGCCTTTTGAACTTGGTATTCCGGGAATATCTTGTTAATCCATGGTGGTATATGTTGATAATATGCTTGCCTATTCGATATCTTTGGAAGGACATGGAAGATCATCTGTGTCTCTTTCTCTCAAGCTTCGTGAGCACTGCCTGTGTGCAAAGTCTCAAAGTGAGAATTCTGACTTTTTGAAGTCACCTATCTCGGCCACGTCCTTCTGCTAAATAGATCGCTTCAATTCTGGAATCAGCAAGTTCATTGTTAATTCCATCCTCCATCTTCAACCAACCCGGAGTTTTTCCTTGTTGGCGAGCTATCATCGTCGTTCCGCCGAAGTTTCCTCAAGACTGCTAAATCTCTCTCAATCTTTTCAAGAAGAACATGGAGTTCTTTCACCTCAGTCTCGTCAAGTAATCTCTTGAAACCCTCTCGTTCTATCATCTATGCTCAATCCACCGGAGGCCATGAAGACCTTCCAGATCTTGTAGTCCTTCCGTTCAAGTTGGTGCTATCTTTTCTGTAGCTGTTGAATCTTGCAGTTGTTCTCCGTAATCTTCCTTCATATCTTTCTGGTGGCGTGGTACTTCCGACATGAAGACAACATCATCATCTTTATCTATCTGTGAACCCGGCAAATCGTTTGCATCTATCCTTGTTTTCTAACGGAGTTCCATGAGCTCTTATTATCACTACCTTCAGTCTGTTTCGGTAGTTGGGTTGCATGGTTTTCTTATTCATGTGCGGAGTAATGCTTTGAGTGCGGGATGGAGTAGCTACCATACCACTACTCTTATCATTCGCTCTTGTACATTGAATTGGTGAATTAATGCGATTTCACTCATTCCATGGAAGTTAGAAGTGGCCTTTATCCCTCGATACTTTTACTTCCGTCTTTGTTTTTTCGGAGTGCTATCTCGAAGAAAGTAATCAATAATCTCTTGTTGGTGATCTCACCCTTTCTACACGGAGCAAAATCCTCAATTATCTGGTGGAAACAAACGCAAACTCTTTTCTATCCTCGTCTTTCTACCGGTGCTTGACATCCCCAAACAAGATGAAAGGAAACTATCTCTCTCCTTGTTTCATCAATTCTTTTTCTGTGGTAAAGCCAATTATGGTTGATGCCATCAGCCGCAAATCTATTGCGTTAGCCTCAAGGCTAAAGAAAGCAATAAGTATCTCTACAATAAACTCCAGATCCTCCATACTCTTTGCTTCTCGGGATTCCACCATGATCTAGTTCCACATCCGTCTCTAGAAGTTATATCCGCGCACCTCAATTGCGTGATCCTTGGTCCTTACCGGCGCAACAAGAATCTAATCCGACGATGTCTAACTAAATCTTTCTGTTGATATCAAGGGACTCTATTGTTTGAAGGCAATATTGTTTCCGTGCTTCATTTCTCAAATTCGAGAGAAGATACGATGCTATTGTCATAGTGGTTCAAACCTCTCCAATCTAGCTCTTTTTCTTCCGGCGACACAAAGATCCATCCTCTCTAGTATCGGTAAATCTTTAATCCTAGTGGTGTGTCTTTCTTTATCCATGATACATCATCTTTTCCTTTTGTTTCACAAGTGGTTCTATTCTTTTATCATGTTTCTTGAGAAAACCGGAGCTATGTCCATCCTACCCTTCTTGTCTCACGACAATCCTTCAATTCTTCCAACCCTTGGTGTCTCAAGCAAAACGCATAAGACTACAACAAGTCTAGCAAGTTTTGCAAGGTGCAGCGGTCGCACCATTCTGTTGATGAAGCCACTTGGGAACGTGAAGATGAGCTCCGTGCCAAGTATCCTACCCTCTTTGAGTCTTCTTCTTCTTCCTAGAATCTCGGGGCGAGATTCCTGTTTAGTGGGGGAGAGTTGTAGCATCCCAATTGTCTAACAATTGTAATGCTACTTGGTCTAGTAATATAATGGCTACTTCAAACATATAATTGTTGCATCATCATTATATCATGCTCATGTCATCATGCCACCTTGCATTTGAGCATCATATAAAACCCTTTTTGCTTTGGTTCTTCTCTCTTATGCATCATTAATTGTAGTTGCCTCTTGATATTGTATTTGGTTCTTGATATATGGTGTAAATGCCCAAGTTGACTTGGGGGCATATCTTTTAATTCACTCCACCACCCTTTCTTTCACCACCTTATAATTCCACCACCCCATCTCCATGAGCTTGTAATCTTATTTTCTTTTGGGCTTGTAATCTAGCTCATGGGAGATAGGATGGATCTTCTCCCACAATTCTTTTGCGTAGGCCTTACTCCCCATTTTGGAATGCATAAGAATAATGCCATGTAAATAATCTTGTTTTCACAAAATAAGCATGGCATTAATTAATTTTGCATGGGCCATGCAACCATCTCCAACTTTGGTTCTCCTTTGCTTTTAGTTGGATTTTTGGGTGAATCTCCCATCTATCTCTACCTCTCTTCATGCTTGTTTTGTTTGGGTCATGCTAAAAACCTACATCTATCTCCATCCATACCCTACCACCTTGACCTACCTCTAACCCTAAGCAAAACCCAAACCCTACACCTATTCCACATGTTCTTGCTTGATCTAGTTTGGAGCATGCAATCTTCTAAAAACCCTATACCTCACCCTCTCTCTCTTATCCTCTATCTAAGATCCTCCCTAATCATCTACCCCACCATCAGCATACCCCCTCTCTCCTAAACCCTAGCCCGAGCCTCCCCTACCCAACCCTAACATCTACCCGAGGCTACCCCTCTCTCCCTCTAGCTCTCTCTCTGCCTGCATGCCCCCACCAGCCCGAGCCTCCCCTGCCTCCCTGGCCTCACCTTGCCCCACCTGCAGCCTCCCCTCACCTGCCTGCCTGCCTTAACCGAGCACGTGAAGGAGGAGGGAGAAAAAGGTGGCCGAAGCCACCTTTTCCATCTACCACTCCCCCACGGCACCCCTCTCCTCTCCCTTCCCTATCTACCCCATCTCTCTCGCCTCTGGCCTCTCCCAGATCCGCCCAGGGCCTCGCCTTCTTCTCTCCTTCCTCTCCACCACCGTCTACCCCCAACGCTGGCCACCGTCTGCTCCAACCACGCTGCGCCGATCCAGCCAACGAGCGCGACGAGGAGGTGATCGAGAAGGACGAGGAGGCTTCTCCGCTTCGTCCAGTAACCGTCAGCGAGGAGGAGAAGGGCTGGAGCCGAAGAACATCGCGACGCCGACCCCGAAACCCTAAACCGCTGGGCCTCTGCATCACCGTCGTCCTGCTGCTCGCCGGCCCGATCCGCCACCACCGACACACTCTCGGTGAGCCCCTAAACCCCCTGGACATGCTCCGCCTCGCCATCGCCTAGATCCGCTGCCCTTTCATCGAAGCGCCCTCATGGCCGCTTCGCTTCTGCTCACTCACTCAAGCCCCAACTAGGCCCCGCCCGCCCTCCTAACACCAACCCAACCCCAGGCCACCGCAGTGGCTCCGCCCTCCGCGCGCGAGCCCTAGGTCCCCGGATCGACCCCCACGCTACCAAGGCTGCGTCAAGATCGATCTCCTCTGCTACAGAAGAGAGAAAAAGTAGCTGTCACTTTACAAATACCCCCTCCGTTTTGTTTTGTGCTTAACCCGCGGTCCACCGAGCCCACCGTCTGAAAAACCTCTCAACGCTTTTTTGTAAACCTTAACCTGCGCTCCCCACCCCACCCGTCAGCCATTACCCTCTACACTTGTCACGTGGACCAGGTGTGCTCTACCCACCTGTCATCCTCTGAGGCTAGACTAGCTCGCGGTGACAGAAGTTTTTCTGTGCGCCTGTGTCGTCCAGTCAGCATGGACCCACTGGTCATTGACTGTGGCTAGCTTTGAGCTGGGTAACAAAAGGAGTTTTTGTATTATGTTTCAATTCAAATCTTTTCAAATTTATTTTAAATTCAAAATTTAATTCTGTTTTTAAATAACTTTTAATTCCCAAATCCAAATAATGCAAATAATATATGTTTTGAAATCAGAAAAATATGAGGAATTCAATTATGGCCTTCAAAATATATTTTGAACACTTTATTTTCCAAGTTAATTAAAATTACAATAAAATGCCCTTTTCCTTAATTAATTAATAACTTTTGTTTTATAACTCCAAATTTAACAAATGATATGTCTAAAATGATTAGCTCGACGAGACCTTTCTGTTTATGCAATCCTTTATCTGTTTTGCAGCATGCATCATATAAATATAATGTGTACAGCAACTATTATGAGGGTAAAATGGGGCCAAGACTCAATAAAATGGTTTATTCTTGTATTCCACACCTCACCCATGCCATGCTACATTATTGCCATGCAAATTGTGCATCATTCATCATGGCATGATTGTTTGCTTGTCGCATTTAATTCATATGCTTGCGCACTTTATTTATGTTGGCCCTTGTTTGTTTGGTTCTTCTTCGAATAGACGCTGAGCAGGGGATATACCAAGATACCCAGGAGCACTACCCAGATCCATCCCTTGCTTCAACTGAGCTTCCAGGCAAGCACTACCACATGCTTGCATACATATAGTACCTACTGCCTCTATCTTATTCTTGCATCATTGAGTCGCGATTGCATTAAACTGAATCCCAAGTATTGCATAGCCTTTACTTTTAACCCACGAGCTTGTTCCTCCATCCCATGAGCCATTACTACAGAGTTGTTTGAGCCATGAGTCGTGAGAACAGCATGTGTAGGGTATGTGAGTGTCGATGGATAACGAGGTACCTAAACAACTTAACCTGAGTAGTAATGGGATAACTAATGAAAGTGGCATCGGTGAGCCATATTCGCTATTTGGTTTTCAGGCTCACTTGTGTCCGTGGGACCCCAGTACTTGATTCCTGTTCCTTGAATATTCACGCTATCCACATCCGGAGGCTTATGAACCCCTGAGCGAGCTTGATTCATTCTTATTTCTTGGGGCCACAAACTAGTTTGAGGTTTTATTTACTATCTGTACTTATGCCATGCTTTATTGCTTTATTTAAATTGTGCAGTATCGCACTGCTGTCTTGTTAGGAAAGCGGAGTGTTTCATGATCGACAAGCCCAGTCACATTTTTGGGTTCCCAGTCATTTACAGCCATTGGCGCAAACCTTGAGTCCGTCTCGGAGTCGGCCAACTTCATCGCGGGTAGCTTAATGGGGTGGCCCCCTGAAATATTTCTGAATCCTGTGATCGCTTTGTCGTGACTGCCTCGTTGGGTTTTGATTTGGTTTTTCCGAGGTTGATCGAGTGTGTGTTGCTATTTGTGCACCTGCGGTAAAACTTCTGGCCGTGTCCGCGGTTATCGGCGACTTGGAGCACAGTTTCTCGATCATAGACAAGCATAACTAAAGTACCGCTTTTAATTTGACTAAGTAACTGACTAGTAAATAGTGCAACTCTCATGGAATGGATAATAAAACTGCCAACGGATGGGGGGGTTGTTCGTCCGCTTCCTCGTCGGTAAGCGAGGAGGAGGATCGATCTATTGATATTACTATTATAACTGTTGTTACTAATTCACGGACATCCGTCTATCTCTGGTTAGGCGGATGGTTAGCGAGTATCTATAGAATTGCTAGGGTTTATCTTTTGCTGCAATTGCGTCACCCCAGGTTGTGTCCCCTTTAGAGGCATAAAGACTTCTGAGTACCCTAGGGTCTCACACGATAAATTGTTTGATCCGGATGAACAGGTGAACCCAAGATGGATCTTGGGTGGAGAGGCGGATGATGTGGGCAACGATCATTCGGTGTAGAGATTCCGGGAACGGGGATCCGTGAGATCTGTTGGCGGGATGTGCTTATTTATGGGGCATCTTATGCCGATTTGCTTCTTATCCGTACTCGGATTTTGTCTTCCGCTTCCGCTTGATACTCTGATGTTGATGTATGAGGAGATATCCTAAACTATTATATCTATCTAGGATATTTGGATCTTGCCGTATGGCGTTGCTATATTTCCTTTCTTTTTAGATGGAATGGCTCTGATGTACTATTGTATGGTGGCTTGCATACATACTCATTTGTGTATGTAGTTGATCCTTCGCTTTGCCGATTCGCCGCCCGTTCTTGTCCGATGTTTGGAAATGGTTGGGACGGCCGAAAGGTCTACTGTGAGTGGCATTTGGGCCCCACCGTACTATTTCAACCATTTCTGCTCATCCGGGCTTGTAACTAGGGCGTAATTCACGAGGTAGTTACAATTGGTATCGAGCCATCCGCCCTTCGTGGTCTCAAATAATGGTCGTTGTCATCTAGCAAATATTTTGGTAGTTATGTATACTAGGGAAAAACAAAACGCGAGAGTAGGACTGCTTCCACTTTTCTTCTTACCCACCCACCCTTTTACGGTAAGGAAGTGTAACGTTTTCAATCCTCTTCTTAAAATTCAAACTAGGATTCACGTGTTCTGGGTTTCCGTAGTACCATAGAAAGTGTGTGTGTGTGTAATTCCTTGTCTATCTGTTGCATCCTTTTTGTTATCTCAATCCGCCTTTGGTTATCAACTGTTGGTACATTCCATACTGACAGGCTTTTGAAAACCGGCGCGATCTACCTGACTCCTTGTTAACCGGTGCCATCTTCTTAAGGGTGTCCTTCCTTCTTGCAACTCCACATTCCGTGTAAGCATCTGTTGCTAATCTCTATCTGATAAGTGATTTTGCGCATCTATTGGTATTTTAATGCCGAAAAATGCGGAAATTTTTTCTGTGATACATCTGTGCTTCCACACTCCTTTTCAGTCGTGTGTGAAACATTATCTATCTTCCTTTTATCAGCATCTCCATGCTAACTCATTCTTTTGTCACCGGCGCTTAATCCTGGAGTTTTACTTCATCTTCAAATCCTCTTGGGCTAATTACATAACATGTGTCGATCCGATGCTGGTGATTGTAATTTGGTTCTCGGCATAGCTATATGACACTTATCATGAGTGGAATATGGAAAATGCTATCAACTCTATCCTCCAAATGGTGACGGTTATCTCCTGTGATTTTGAGTACACCGTGATCATATCTATGCATATTCAAGCATCTTTGGCAATCCGGAGTTTCCCAAAGCACTACGGAGGTCTATCATCTGTCCATCATGCTGCACATCTTTTGAACCCCATATCTGCAAAATTCTCCTGGATACGAGGGAATTGCATCTTTTCGTCTCTGATAGCTTTGCTTAAGGTATGAGCTATCATCGTTTCTTTATCCAGGATCTCTTTATCTTTGTAATCGGTGATCCGATCGACAATGTGAACCAGGTGGCATTTCCTGTTCTCTTCCGAAGGACCAGATAATCTAATCTTCCAGTGCATCTTCGTCAACACGAACCCGTGCTCTTAATATTGATCTTTCTAAGAGCGTTGAGCTCAGGAAGTGTTCGAGCATTTGTTCGTTTCTCTCGCCTTTTGAACTTGGTATTCCGGGAATATCTTGTTAATCCATGGTGGTATATGTTGATAATACGCTTGCCTATTCGATATCTTTGGAAGGACATGGAAGATCATCTGTGTCTCTTTCTCTCAAGCTTCGTGAGCACTGCCTGTGTGCAAAGTCTCAAAGTGAGAATTCTGACTTTTTGAAGTCACCTATCTCGGCCACGTCCTTCTGCTAAATAGATCGCTTCAATTCTGGGATCAGCAAGTTCATTGTTAATTCCATCCTCCATCTTCAACCAACCCGGAGTTTTTCCTTGTTGGCGAGCTATCATCGTCGTTCCGCCGAAGTTTCCTCAAGACTGCTAAATCTCTCTCAATCTTTTCAAGAAGAACATGGAGTTCTTTCACCTCAGTCTCGTCAAGTAATCTCTTGAAACCCTCTCGTTCTATCATCTATGCTCAATCCACCGGAGGCCATGAAGACCTTCCAGATCTTGTAGTCCTTCCGTTCAAGTTGGTGCTATCTTTTCTGTAGCTGTTGAATCTTGCAGTTGTTCTCCGTAACCTTCCTTCATATATTTCCGGTGGCGTGGTAATTCCGACATGATGACAACATCATCATCTTTATCTATCTGTGAACCCGGCAAATCGTTTGCATCTATCCTTGTTTTCTAACGGAGTTCCATGAGCTCTTCTTATCACTACCTTCAGTCTGTTTCGGTAGTTGGGTTGCATGGTTTTCTTATTCATGTGCGGAGTAATGCTTTGAGTGCGGGATGGAGTAGCTACCATACCACTACTCTTATCATTCACTCTTGTACATTGAATTGGTGAATTAATGCGATTTCACTCATTCCACGGAAGTTAGAAGTGGCCTTTATCCCTCGATACTTTTACTTCCGTCTTTGTTTTTCCGGAGTGCTATCTCGAAGAAAGTAATCAATAATCTCTTGTTGGTGATCTCACCCTTTCTACACGGAGCAAAATCCTCAATTATCTGGTGGAAACAAACGCAAACTCTTTTCTATCCTCATCTTTCTACCGGTGCTTGACATCCCCAAACAAGATGAAAGGAAACTATCTCTCTCCTTGTTTCATCAATTCTTTTTCTGTGGTAAAGCCAATTATGGTTGATGCCATCAGCCGCAAATCTATTGCGTTAGCCTCAAGGCTAAAGAAAGAAATAAGTATCTCTACAATAAACTCCAGATCCTCCATACTCTTTGCTTCTCGGGATTCCACCATGATCTAGTTCCACATCCGTCTCTAGAAGTTATATCCGCGCACCTCAATTGCGTGATCCTTGGTCCTTACCGGCGCAACAAGAATCTAATCCGACGATGTCTAACTAAATCTTTCTGTTGATATCAAGGGACTCTATTGTTTGAAGGCAATATTGTTTCCGTGCTTCATTTCTCAAATTCGAGAGAAGATACGATGCTATTGTCATAGTGGTTCAAACCTCTCCAATCTAGCTCTTTTTCTTCCGGCGACACAAAGATCCATCCTCTCTAGTATCGGTAAATCTTTAATCCTAGTGGTGTGTCTTTCTTTATCCATGATACATCATCTTTTCCTTTTCTTTCACAAGTGGTTCTATTCTTTTATCATGTTTCTTGAGAAAACCGGAGCTATGTCCATCCTACCCTTCTTGTCTCACGACAATCCTTCAATTCTTCCAACCCTTGGTGTCTCAAGCAAAACGCAAGACTCGCAACAAGTCTAGCAAGTTTTGCAAGGTGCAGCGGTCGCACCATTCTGTTGATGAAGCCACTTGGGAACGTGAAGATGAGCTCCGTGCCAAGTATCCTACCCTCTTTGAGTCTTCTTCTTCTTCCTAGAATCTCGGGGCGAGATTCCTGTTTAGTGGGGGAGAGTTGTAGCATCCCAATTGTCTAACAATTGTAATGCTACTTGGTCTAGTAATATAATGGCTACTTCAAACATATAATTGTTGCATCATCATTATATCATGCTCATGTCATCATGCCACCTTGCATTTGAGCATCATATAAAACCCTTTTTGCTTTGGTTCTTCTCTCATATGCATCATTAATTGTAGTTGCCTCTTGATATTGTATTTGGTTCTTGATATATGGTGTAAATGCCCAAGTTGACTTGGGGGCATATCTTTTAATTCACTCCACCACCCTTTCTTTCACCACCTTATAATTCCACCACCCCATCTCCATGAGCTTGTAATCTTATTTTCTTTTGGGCTTGTAATCTAGCTCATGGGAGATAGGATGGATCTTCTCCCACAATTCTTTTGCGTAGGCCTTACTCCCCATTTTGGAATGCATAAGAATAATGCCATGTAAATAATCTTGTTTTCACAAAATAAGCATGGCATTAATTAATTTTGCATGGGCCATGCAACCATCTCCAACTTTGGTTCTCCTTTGCTTTTAGTTGGATTTTTGGGTGAATCTCCCATCTATCTCTACCTCTCTTCATGCTTGTTTTGTTTGGGTCATGCTAAAAACCTACATCTATCTCCATCCATACCCTACCACCTTGACCTACCTCTAACCCTAAGCAAAACCCAAACCCTACACCTATTCCACATGTTCTTGCTTGATCTAGTTTGGAGCATGCAATCTTCTAAAAACCCTATACCTCACCCTCTCTCTCTTATCCTCTATCTAAGATCCTCCCTAATCATCTACCCCACCATCAGCATACCCCCTCTCTCCTAAACCCTAGCCCGAGCCTCCCCTACCCAACCCTAACATCTACCCGAGGCTACCCCTCTCTCCCTCTAGCTCTCTCTCTGCCTGCATGCCCCCACCAGCCCGAGCCTCCCCTGCCTCCCTGGCCTCACCTTGCCCCACCTGCAGCCCCCTCCACCTCGCCCTGCCTCTGCCCCGAACCGAGCACGTGAAGGAGGAAGGAGAAAAAGGTGGCCGAAGCCACCTTTCCATCTACCACTCCCCCACGGCACCCCTCTCCTCTCCCGTCCGTATCTACCCCATCTCTCTCGCCTCTGGCCTCTCCCAGATCCGCCCAGGGCCTCGCTGTAGCGTCCCCAACCTTTAATAAGATTGAGTCCCCTGTGTTTACAATGCTAGTCCCTGGATCAATAGCTAGCATCCACAGTTCAGATGTAATATCGAGAAACAAAGGTCATAATACAACTTTATAACCAGGAATAACATAATTTTATTACATCAAACATAGCTCATTAGGCTATTACATTACATTGCAGCGGAATAACTATAAGCATTGGGTCCTTCATCTTCAAAGTGCCACGAGACATGTTGGTTGTAGGCTTTGTAATCCTAATCAATCAATCTTCACTAAAACAATCAACCTGCAACATAATAAGTTACAGCCACAAGGGTCAATACATTTGAATTGTATTGGCAAGTGATACTTTGGTAGTATAGTGGAGTCTATCATCTATATGCATTTGGCTAAGTGGAGTTGAGGCTTTGCATTGCTCAAAATAGATTTTTCCCTATCATTTGAAAATAAGTTTTGTTTGGCAAAAACAAATTCCAAGGCATCTATCAATCAAAGACTGAAGATCCACTCAGGGCATCTATCAATTCAAAGACTGAAGATTTACTTGGCAAAACAATTTCCCAATCTAAGATTTTGAGATCCTTGTACCAAGCCATCTCTCCATCAAAGATTGAAGAATTTCACACAACCCTTGTTCACCCACAAGTTTTATTTAGAAATTGGAATGATGAGATTCTTGATTGCTTCCATGTCTTGATGCTCAAATTGTCCTTTACCAGGGACATGGCTAAGTACTTAGGTTTTACACTCTGCAGAGGTGGTGCACTTTCCCCACAAGCCTTGGTTTCCCAAGACATGATCCTTGATAGCCTTACCTTAGTCAAATGGACGCGCTCCAACCTATCAACCCATCTACCACCCACTGTCCAAGAGACTAAGTTCCAGCATCCTAAGATCATGGCAGAGCCCATATTACCAAGTGGTTGCACTTGAAGCTTCTCAACATTTGACAACTCAAATCTCTTTGTTCCTGGGTGGCCATCCACAAGTGAGATACACAAGGTTCACCAGTACCCCTGGCCTTGTGTAACCACTCAACATAACCCATTCTTTCCATTCCACCCAGGTGATTCATTAACTTAGTTGTTTTGTTAAATAAAAACAAGTCCTTAGACTTAGAATATTTTTCCATAGTGTGAATATATAAACCACCCTTGTTTTCTAGTAGCTAGGCTAAGCATGATAGTAATAGGAATCTTGACTTAGGAAATTTTCACTAAGGTTTTACCTAATAGGTTTTCCCAAAGCATAGCTTGTTCTTAGCAAAATAACCATGCAAGTCCTATACTTAGAAAAAATATTACTAATGCATATATAAAATATAGGAATGGAATATTCATGATGATATCACTTGCCTTTTTGGTAGAGGTATAAGTTCACTCCTTGTCCTTGCAACACTCACACTCTTCAAGTCACTACAATCAATCAAGCAAGGCACAAACTCAATCTACCAATCAAGCAAAACAACACACATAAAATAACAAAGTCAAAGAAATGCATGCAAGCATGCCAAGCTTTGCTTTGTTTGCAAAAGTGGTTCCTAGTGGGTCATAGACATTTGGGTACACCTAATGGTCATTTTGTAAAGTGGCAAAGTCATGCATAGGCATGCAAAGGTTGGTTCTAATGTAGGGATGGTCTTCACTAGGCTTCTAACTTTGTAAGTTCCAAATTGGTCATTTACCAAAATGGCAAAGTCATTTGCAAAAGGGTTTCTATTAGATTCCTAAAACTTTGTAAGATCCAAATTGGTCATTTACCAAAGTGGCAAAGTTGTTAGCAAAAGGTTTCACCTCAAAAACCAATTTCAAAACAAGGCACCTATTTGGTCATTTTATGTGGTGAAGAAATATGTCTACTAGGGTTTTAGTCTATAGGGTTCACCAAATGAGTTGCTATTGCAAAACTTGGTGCTTTTGGTCAAGAGTTTGGTCCTAGCATTCTCTCAAAGTTTTCTTTATGAAAGCATTTTCATAAACAAAACAAATAGTTTTAGTTAGCTAGAAATGGACTAAACTAATTAATCCATTCTATTCTTTTCCAAAATCACTTTCCAAACTATGGGTTGGTTCCTAGGGTCAGTAAGGTCACAACAAACTAATTGGCAAAGGTTTTAACCTAAAAATCATTTTTAAATGATTTTTCTAATGTTAGCAAGCATACAAAAGAATCTGCAAAGTTAAACAAGCTAGCAGTTACTATTTGCTAAACTAAGGGTAGGGTTGGCTAGGGCTTGTCTTGCTGATTCCAACGACATCAAATTTGTAAAATTTGGACGTGTGGATCAAAAGATACATGGGTTTGAAAATGGCAAATAAATCTGTTTTCAAATTTCTTTTAACAGATCTAGTGCCACGCGTTGCGCTGTGATTGGCCGGTACCGGTTCGGTGTGGATCGGCAACGTGGAGCGTTGGATCTAAAGTGGATCGTGCGGCTTAGGTAGCGTACCTCTTCGGCGTTTAAGTGAACTAATCGTGTCCGAGGGATCTGGATCGAACGGCTGTGGCAGGCTCGACCTAAAGTGGGCGGCGCTGCGGTGGATAGCGGCGGCGGAGTCGTCGGTCGATGACGGTGGCGATGCTACAGGGGGTGAGGGAGAAGGAGGGGTTGCTCACCGGGCTCAGGGGGTCACGGTGGTGCTCAACGTGCGTTTGACGAGGCAAGGGGCGCACTGGTTCAGTCGCGATTCCTCGCCGGAGTTGCTGCGAGCGGCGGGGTTCTCGGGTGGTCGTCGTTGGCGTCGCTGTGAAACAACTCAAGGCAAACGAAAGGCATGGTCAGATGCGCCAAGACACGACAGAGGTGTGTGCGTGATCGAGAGGGTGCGGGGCGGACGGATTCTACCTGTGGGCTTCGCCGGAGAGGAAGCAGACACGGTGGCGTTTAGAGTTTGTCGGAGTCGTCGCTGGAGATCGCCCTAAGGCAAAGGAGAGGCAGGGTTAGGTGCGCACGAGGGTCATGACGAGGAGCATCATTGAGAGGTGCTGGGAGGTCGGTGCTCACGGGAATGTCGCCAGAGTTGGAGCAGACGCGGCGCTGCGGTCGTCGAAGGCGAGGTTTCAGGGCACCCGCGTCTGAACGGAGGGCACGGACAGAAGCACCAGTGAGTGTGGAGTATGCGTGCGTGGTCAATGAGGCAAGGGGAGGTTTGGTTTCGCCGGAATCATCACCGGAACATCGTCGGACAGAGGTGGCTCGGGGAGAAATTGAGGGCGTCTAGGGCGTGCCAGCTCGAGGTGACAGTGGGGATTTATAGAGGAGAGGCGTTTCCATCTGCGTGATCAAGGCGAGGTAAAGGCTCGGCGTTAAGGCGAATTACCTTGGAGAAATCAGCGGCGAAGGGAGAAGAACTGGTCATTGCGGGGTTGAAGGCGATGAGCGATAATAGTGGGGTCCAACGGTCAGTGGGAAAAGAGAGAGAGGAGGGGTCCACCAGTCGGTGTCTCAGTGGGTTGTTTAATTGGTGATGAAAACGTTTCGGGGGAAGGAGTAAGAGGAGGTGGGGTCTGTCGTGAGAGAGGAGAGGAGAAGTGGGTCCCGGTTGTGCATCTCTGTGTGGGTGCGGTTTTAAGTGAGAAAAGGTTTCTTGAGGAGAATCTTTGGGCTGGGTCATTGCTGCTTTTCTTATTTATTTTTTTGTCTAACTCTTTTCTTTTCTAATTCTTTTCTGTTTTCAATTTCATACAAATATTCAAACAATTTCAAACAACACTCAATCAGTTCAACAACAAACTTTTCATTTGAATTTGGTTACATTTGGCAACATAATCCAAATCTCAATATGAAATATTATTTTTATTTATTTTTAGGATCCATTTAATAAATTAAAATGGATCTTTAGTTATTAGGGTTTGATTTATTAAATAAAATTTCCATTTGAATTCCAATTATTTTCAAAACCAAACCAGAAGGTTTAATTTGAAAAATAAAAGAATACTTGGAAACTTATTTAAATAAATAAATAAGTTTTGGTGTTTAATTAAAATGGGAAAGCCTTTTACTTAAATAAAATTGGATATTTAAATCCTTATTTATTTTATTTAAATAATCCTTTACTCATTTTAATCAAAGCAAAACCTTTTAATAAAAGATTTCAAAGTAGTAATAAAATACTTGGTGTTCATTTAAAATGGGAAAAGCTTTTACTTAAATAAAATTGGATATTTAAATCCTTATCATTTTATTTAAATAAACCTTTACTCATTTTATCAAAACAAAATATTTTTATTACAAAAGCTTGGCCAAAATTAATTTGGCTCACCTTTTCATTTGAAACCAACAATTTATTTCCTTTGATATATGTTTATCCAAATAAATCCCTTTAGGATTATTTGTTCACCAAAGGGTATGGGCTTTTTGGGTAAGGCTTTAATGGCTTTGGAAATTCAATTTCCTTTCTTAATATATTCACAAGATTTTGTCCATGGATCTAAACTGAGTGAAACCAACTTCTAAGGTCTTTCTTGATCCTTTGTGAATATTTGTTGATCAAATTTGGTATGGATCAAATCCATGGATTTGGAGATACTTTGGAAAATGATTTCCTTCCATTAGGGTTTAGGGTTTTGGATTTCTTTTCAAATGTTCAAATTTCCAGATACATTCATTGAGGAATGCAATTCCCTTGATTTGGGTTTTTGTTGAATTCAAACTTCTACCAAGGTTTGTTCAAGATGGGATTTTAAGTCTCCTTTTAGAAACAAAAGTTTCTTTTCACCCTGATTTTCAACAAAAATTTATTTTGTTTATTTATTTTTCACATTACAAGATTTGGAAAATCTTGGGATGTGACAGGCTACCACCCTTAAAATAAATCTCGTCCCGAGATTTGGGGAGGCTAGGGTTACAAGCAGGTTTCAAAACAACTAGGGTACTACCACCCTTAAAAATTTTCCAACTAAACTACATCTTGGCTTGCTTGGAATCTTGGAAAACTTCTGCATAGTGGCCTTTATTTCCATACTTGACTCATGGGCTAAGGTTGGGTTTCTCCTTTGGCTTGTTCATCTTGTTCTTCATCTTTTCTGGACAATTGCTTGCATAGTGTCCTGGTTCCTTGCAATTGAAACAGTGGATATCTTGGAGTTCTTTACGTTGCTCTTGTGGACAAACTGCTACATAATGGCCTAGCTCTTTGCAGTTGTTGCACACTACTTGGTCCATCCTTTTATTCTTTATGGACTCTGGGCATCCACTGGGGTTGTGTCCCATTTCCTTACATTTACGACATTGCACAAGGCTCATGTCTTGCTTTGGTTTCTTGGGCTTCTTTGATCCTTTGAATTGGGTTGTCTTGTTTGGAGGTATAAGTGGTCCTTTTCCTTTGTCATCATCATTCTTGGCATACTTGGATCCTTCTTGTTTCCTTTGTTCAACAATGGCATAGACGGGGCATTGGATAGGTACATGGTCGTTTCCTTCACAAAGGTAACAAGTAACTTGAGATGTGGGGCATTGGCCAACTGGATGTTCTTCTTCATAATTGGGGCATTGATCTTCATGCTCTTTGGAAGTATGATCCTTGTCTCCACAAATATTGCAAGCTGGTGCTCCATCTAGCATAATGTTCTTGTCATCCTTGTTGTCATACACTCTTTTGGGATAGTTTTCTTCCATGCTGATCATTTGATTAGTCACCTTAAGCATCAGTTGGGATTGTTCTTCCAAAAACTTCTGCAAGGTAGGGTCTTTATCACTATTGTTGGCTATGAACTGAGCTGTTAGTTGGCTCAATTGGTGTTGGGTTGCTATGAGTTCTCTCATGTTGACCTCTTGGTTGTTGTTGTTGTCACCATCCTTGATGTCGGAGTTTCTTGGAGAAGTCATCTGTTTGGGTTGGAGGGGATTAGAATAGGAAAAAGATTTCTAAGGAAATCAATCCTAATCACACACATCACAATTACACAAGCAATGTGCATGCAATCACAAGCAAACACTCCACTCAAACAACAGTTTCAAGCACATTCTTAGGCAACAAAATATTTTTGTTACACCACATAAGTTGGTGGGTTTGACTTAACTAAAATATGGTGGTCCATCTATATGGTTCACTTGTGATCTTTCCATCCTTCTTGGTTGATTCTTCTTGAATGAGATCTTTGTATCTTTGGAGAATTCTTGTCTCTTGGTCACAAATACTTCAAAGATGTTGATGGCTCCTTCTAAGTTGTTTTTCCTTAGTCTTCAAATGAAATGTTACTCAAGACTTGTATTCTTTAGTGATATCCAAGTTGAAGTCCTTGGTGTACATGTTGAAGATGTTAAAGAAGTTGAAGTCATTAGAGTTGATGAAGTTGAAGAAGTCCTTTGCACATGGTGTAGTCTTTGGTCATGGGGTAGGCTTTCCATTAAGTTTTGAAGTAGAAGAGAAGTAGAGTTGAAACCAAAAATGATTGAGGAAAGAGTTTACAAGATTTGTTTTGTAAATAAGTTTTGGAATAAGACAACTCCTATTTTTCTAAGGGTTTTTGTCCAATCCTAGGGTTACAAATCCTACAGGCAACACAATGCTCTGATACCATTCTGTAGCGTCCCCAACCTTTAATAAGATTGAGTCCCCTGTGTTTACAATGCTAGTCCCTGGATCAATAGCTAGCATCCACAGTTCAGATGTAATATCGAGAAACAAAGGTCATAATACAACTTTATAACCAGGAATAACATAATTTTATTACATCAAACATAGCTCATTAGGCTATTACATTACATTGCAGCGGAATAACTATAAGCATTGGGTCCTTCATCTTCAAAGTGCCACAGGCAGACATGTTGGTTGTAGGCTTTGTAATCCTAATCAATCAATCTTCACTAAAACAATCAACCTGCAACATAATAAGTTACAGCCACAAGGGTCAATACATTTGAATTGTATTGGCAAGTGATACTTTGGTAGTATAGTGGAGTCTATCATCTATATGCATTTGGCTAAGTGGAGTTGAGGCTTTGCATTGCTCAAAATAGATTTTTCCCTATCATTTGAAAATAAGTTTTGTTTGGCAAAAACAAATTCCAAGGCATCTATCAATCAAAGACTGAAGATCCACTCAGGGCATCTATCAATTCAAAGACTGAAGATTTACTTGGCAAAAACAATTTCCCAATCTAAGATTTTGAGATCCTTGTACCAAGCCATCTCTCCATCAAAGATTGAAGAATTTCACACAACCCTTGTTCACCCACAAGTTTTATTTAGAAATTGGAATGATGAGATTCTTGATTGCTTCCATGTCTTGATGCTCAAATTGTCCTTTACCAGGGACATGGCTAAGTACTTAGGTTTTACACTCTGCATAGGTGGTGCACTTTCCCCACAAGCCTTGGTTTCCCAAGACATGATCCTTCAGTAGCCTTTCCTTAGTCAAATGGACGCGCTCCAACCTATCAACCCATCTACCACCCACTGTCCAAGAGACTAAGTTCCAGCATCCTAAGATCATGGCAGAGCCCATATTACCAAGTGGTTGCACTTGAAGCTTCTCAACATTTGACAACTCAAATCTCTTTGTTCCTGGGTGGCCATCCACAAGTGAGATACACAAGGTTCACCAGTACCCCTGGCCTTGTGTAACCACTCAACATAACCCATTCTTTCCATTCCACCCAGGCGATTCATTAACTTAGTTGTTTTGTTAAATAAAAACAAGTCCTTAGACTTAGAATATTTTTCCATAGTGTGAATATATAAACCACCCTTGTTTTCTAGTAGCTAGGCTAAGCATGATAGTAATAGGAATCTTGACTTAGGAAATTTTCACTAAGGTTTTACCTAATAGGTTTTCCCAAAGCATAGCTTGTTCTTAGCAAAATAACCATGCAAGTCCTATACTTAGAAAAAATATTACTAATGCATATATAAAATATAGGAATGGAATATTCATGATGATATCACTTGCCTTTTTGGTAGAGGGTATAAGTTCACTCCTTGTCCTTGCAACACTCACACTCTTCAAGTCACTACAATCAATCAAGCAAGGCACAAACTCAATCTACCAATCAAGCAAAACAACACACATAAAATAACAAAGTCAAAGAAATGCATGCAAGCATGCCAAGCTTTGCTTTGTTTGCAAAAGTGGTTCCTAGTGGGTCATAGACATTTGGGTACACCTAATGGTCATTTTGTAAAGTGGCAAAGTCATGCATAGGCATGCAAAGGTTGGTTCTAATGTAGGGATGGTCTTCACTAGGCTTCTAACTTTGTAAGTTCCAAATTGGTCATTTACCAAAATGGCAAAGTCATTTGCAAAAGGGTTTCTATTAGATTCCTAAAACTTTGTAAGATCCAAATTGGTCATTTACCAAAGTGGCAAAGTTGTTAGCAAAAGGTTTCACCTCAAAAACCAATTTCAAAACAAGGCACCTATTTGGTCATTTTATGTGGTGAAGAAATATGTCTACTAGGGTTTTAGTCTATAGGGTTCACCAAATGAGTTGCTATTGCAAAACTTGGTGCTTTTGGTCAGTAGGTTTGGTCCAAGCATTCTCTCAAAGTTTTCTTTATGAAAGCATTTTCATAAACAAAACAAATAGTTTTAGTTAGCTAGAAATGGACTAAACTAATTAATCCATTCTATTCTTTTCCAAAATCACTTTCCAAACTATGGGTTGGTTCCTAGGGTCAGTAAGGTCACAACAAACTAATTGGCAAAGGTTTTAACCTAAAAATCATTTTTAAATGATTTTTCTAATGTTAGCAAGCATACAAAAGAATCTGCAAAGTTAAACAAGCTAGCAGTTAAACTAAGGGTAGGGTTGGCTAGGGCTTGTCTTGCTGATTCCAACGACATCAAATTTGTAAAATTTGGACGTGTGGATCAAAAGATACATGGGTTTGAAAATGGCAAATAAATCTGTTTTCAAATTTCTTTTAACAGATCTAGTGCCACGCGTTGCGCTGTGATTGGCCGGTACCGGTTCGGTGTGGATCGGCAACGTGGAGCGTTGGATCTAAAGTGGATCGTGCGGCTTAGGTAGCGTACCTCTTCGGCGTTTAAGTGAACTAATCGTGTCCGAGGGATCTGGATCGAACGGCTGTGGCAGGCTCGACCTAAAGTGGGCGGCTACGGTGGATAAGCGGCGAGTCGTCGGTCGATGACGGTGGCGATGCTAGGGTGAGGGAGAAGGAGGTTGCTCACCAGGCTCGGGTCACGGTGGTGCTCAACGTCGTTGACGAGGCAAAGGCGCCTTTGGTTGATCGCGATTCCTCGCCGAGTTGCTTTGGCGGGGTTCTCGGGTGGTCGTCGTTGGCGTCGCTGTGAAACAACTCAAGGCAAACGAAAGGCATGGTCAGATGCGCCAAGACACGACAGAGGTGTGTGCGTGATCGAGAGGGTGCGGGGCGGACGGATTCTACCTGTGGGCTTCGCCGGAGAAGAAGCAGACACGGTGGCGTTTAGAGTTTGTCGGAAATGTCGGAGATCGCCTAAGGCAAAGGAGAGGCAGGGTTAGGTGCGCATAGGGTCGCGAACGAGGGAGCATCATTGAGAGGTCTTTGGGAGGTCGGTGCTCACGGGGAATGTCGCCGTAGTTGGAACAGACGGCGCGCTGCAGGTCGTCGTCGGCGAGGTTTCAGGCACCTGTTGAACGGAGAGCGCGAACGGAAGCACGGAAAGGAGTGGAGTATGCGTCACGTGGTCAATGAGGCAAGGGAGGTTTGGTTTACGGAATCATCACCGAACATCGTCGGACAGAGGTGGCTCGGGGAGAAATTGAGGCGTCTAGGCGTGCCACCGAGGTGACAAGGGGATTTATAGAGGAGAGGGAGGCGTTTCCATCTGCGTGATCAAGGCGATGTAAAGGCTCGGCGTTAAGACGAATTACACTGGAGAAATCAACGGCGAAAGGGAGAAGAACTGGTCGCTGCGGGGTTGAAGACGATGAGCAGTAATAGTGGGGTCCAACGGTTAGTGGGAAAAGAGAGAGAGGAGGGGTCCACCAGTCGGTGTCTCAGTGGGTTGTTTAATTGGTGATGAAAACGTTTCGGGGGAAGGAGTAAGAGGAGGTGGGGTCTGCATTGTCGAGAGAGGAGAGGAGAAGTGGGTCGGTTATGCATCTCTGTGTGGGTGCGGTTTAAGTGAGAAAAGGTTTCTTGAGGAGAATCTTTGGCTGGATCTGTTGGGCCTTAGTGGGTCATTGCATTTTCTTATTTTTTTGTCTAACTCTTTTCTTTTCTAATTCTTTTCTGTTTTCAATTTCATACAAATATTCAAACAATTTCAAACAACACTCAATCAGTTGAACAACAAACTTTTCATTTGAATTTGGTTCTTTGGCAACATAATCCACATCTCAATATGAAATATTATTTTTATTTATTTTTAGGATCCATTTAATAAATTAAAATGGATCTTTAGTTATTAGGGTTTGATTTATTAAATAAAATTTCCATTTGAATTCCAATTATTTTCAAAACCAAACCAGAAGGTTTAATTTGAAAAATAAAAGAATACTTGGAAACTTATTTAAATAAATAAATAAGTTTTGGTGTTTAATTAAAATGGGAAAGCCTTTTACTTAAATAAAATTGGATATTTAAATCCTTATTTATTTTATTTAAATAATCCTTTACTCATTTTAATCAAAGCAAAACCTTTTAATAAAAGATTTCAAAGTAGTAATAAAATACTTGGTGTTCATTTAAAATGGGAAAAGCTTTTACTTAAATAAAATTGGATATTTAAATCCTTATCATTTTATTTAAATAAACCTTTACTCATTTTATCAAAACAAAATATTTTTATTACAAAAGCTTGGCCAAAATTAATTTGGCTCACCTTTTCATTTGAAACCAACCATTTATTTCCTTTGATATATGTTTATCCAAATAAATCCCTTTAGGATTATTTGTTCACCAAAGGGTATGGGCTTTTTGGGTAAGGCTTTAATGGCTTTGGAAATTCAATTTCCTTTCTTAATATATTCACAAGATTTTGTCCATGGTTCCAAACTGAGTGAAACCAACTTCTAAGGTCTTTCTTGATCCTTTGTGAATATTTGTTGATCAAATTTGGTATGGATCAAATCCATGGATTTGGAGATACTTTGGAAAATGATTTCCTTCCATTAGGGTTTAGGGTTTTGGATTTCTTTTCAAATGTTCAAATTTCCAGATACATTCATTGAGGAATGCAATTCCCTTGATTTGGGTTTTTGTTGAATTCAAACTTCTACCAATGTTTGTTCAAGATGGGATTTTAAGTCTCCTTTTAGAAACAAAAGTTTCTTTTCACCCTGATTTTCAACAAAAATTTATTTTGTTTATTTATTTTTCACATTACAAGATTTGGAAAATCTTGGGATGTGACACTCGCCTTCTTCTCTCCTTCCTCTCCACCACCGTCTACCCCCAACGCCAGCCACCGTCTGCTCCAACCACGCTGCGCCGATCCAGCCAACGAGCGTGACGAGGAGGTGATCGAGAAGGACGAGGAGGCTTCTCCGCTTCGTCCAGTAACCGTCAGCGAGGAGGAGAAGGGCTGGAGCCGAAGAACATCACGACGCCGACCCCGAAACCCTAAACCGCTGGGCCTCTGCATCACCGTCGTCCTGCTGCTCGCCGGCCCGATCCGCCACCACCGACACACTCTCGGTGAGCCCCTAAACCCCCTGGACATGCTCCGCCTTGCCATCGTCGCCTAGATCCATGGCTGCCTTTTCGTCCGAGCGCCTCATGCCGCCGCTCGCTCTGCTCACTCTGCTGCCTAAGCCCCAACTAGGCCCCGCCCGCCCTCCTAACACCAACCCAACCCCAGGCCACCGCAGTGGCTCCGCCCTAGGTCCCCGGATCGACCCCCCACGCGCGCCTCGCCGACTGCATCGATCATCCTCTTGCCTTGAGAAGAGAAAGAGTAGCCGCTGCCACTTTACAAATACCCCCTCCGTTTTGTTTTCTGCTTAACCCGCGGTCCACCGAGCCCACCGTCAGCCTCTCTGCACGTTTCACAGAAAACCCCCTGGATTTTTTGTAAACCTTAACCCGCGCTCCAGCCGACCCCACCTGATTCTGCCATCGCCTCTACTTGCCACACACGTGGACCGCGTTGCTCTAGCCCCACTGTCATCCTCGAGGCTAGACTAGCTCAGTGATGAGTTTTCTGCGCCTGTGTCCAGTCAGCATGGCCCCACTGGTCATTGACTGTGGCTAGCTTTGAGCTGGGTAACAAAAGGAGTTTCTGTATTCTGTTTCAATTCAAATCTTTTCAAATTTATTTTAAATTCAAAATTTAATTCTGTTTTTAAATAACTTTTAATTCCCAAATCCAAATAATGCAAATAATATACGTTTTGAAATCAGAAAAATATGAGGAATTCAATTATGGCCTTCAAAATATATTTTGAACACTTTATTTTCCAAGTTAATTAAAATTACAATAAAATGCCCTTTTCCTTAATTAATTAATAACTTTTGTTTTATAACTCCAAATTTAACAAATGATATGTCTAAAATGATTAGCTCGACGAGACCTTTCTGTTTATGCAATCCTTTATCTGTTTTGCAGCATGCATCATATAAATATAATGTGTACAGCAACTATTATGAGGGTAAACTGGGGCCAAGACTCAATAAAATGGTTTATTCTTGTATTCCACACCTCACCCATGCCATGCTACATTATTGCCATGCAAATTGTGCATCATTCATCATGGCATGATTGTTTGCTTGTCGATTTAATTCATATGCTTACACTTTATTTTTGTTGGCCCTTGTTTGTTTGGTTCTTCTTGAATAGACGTTTGGCGAGGATATACCAAGATACCTGTGAGCACTACCCAGATCCATCCCTTGCTTCAACTGAGCTGCCAGGCAAGCACTACCACATGCTTGCATACATATAGTACCTACTGCCTCTATCTTATTCTTGCATCATTGAGTCGCGATTGCATTAAACTGAATCCCAAGTATTGCATAGCCTTTACTTTTAACCCCACCGAAGCTTGTTCCTCCATCCCATGAGCCATTACTACAGGAGTTGTTTGAGCCATGCGAGTCATAGAACAGCATGTGTAGGGTATGTGAGTGTCTGATGGATAACGAGGTACCTAAACAACTTAACCTGAGTAGTAATGGGATAACTAATGAAAGTGGCATCGGTGAGCCATATTCGCTATTTGGTTTTTCAGGCTCACTTGTGTCCCGTAGGACCCCGAGTACTTGATTCCTGTTCCTTGAATATTCGCTATCCACATCCGGAGGCTTATGAACCCCCCTAAGCCAGAGCTTGATTCATTCTTATTTCTTGGGGCCACAAACTAGTTTGAGGTTTTATTTACTATCCTGTACTTATGCCATGCTTTATTTAAATTGTGCGAGGTACTACACCTTTGTTTAGGAAAGCGGAGTGTTTTCAGTATCGACAAGCCCAGTCACATTTTCGGTTCCCGATCGTTTACAGCCATTGGCGCAAACCTTGAGTCCGTCTCGAGTCGGCCAACTTCGTCATGGGTAGCTTAATGGGGTGGCCCCCAAATATTTCTGAATCTTGTGATCGCTTTGTCGGACGCCTCGTTGGGTTTTGATTTGGTTTTTACGAGGTTGATCGAGTGTGTATTGTTATTTGTGCACCTAGGTAAAACTTTCAAAGCCATGTCCGTGGTTATGGGCGACTTGGAGCACAGTTCTCGATCATGACAAGCATAACTAAAGTACCGCTTTTAATTTGACGGTAATCGACTAGTAAATAGTGCAACACTCATGGAATGGATAATAAAACTGCCAACGGATGGGGTTGTTCGTCCGCTTCCTCGCTTCGGTGCGAGGAGGAGGATGGATCTATTGATATTATTGTTATAAGCTATTTGTTACTAATTCACGGACATCCGCCTATCTATGGTTAGGCGGATGGTTGGCAGTATCTATAGAATTGCTAGGGTTTATCTTTTGCTGCAATTGCGTCACCCCAGGTTGTGTCCCCTTTAGAGGCATAAAGACTTGCTGAGTACCCCTAGGGTCTCACACGATAAATTGTTTGATCCAGATGAACAGGTGAACCCGCAAGATGGATACTGGGTGGAGGAGACGGACGATGTGGGCAACGATCATTCGGTGTAGAGATTCCGGGAACGGGGATCCGTGAGATCTGTGGGCGGGATGTGCTTATTTATGGGGCATCTTATGCCGATTTGCTTCTTATCCGTACTCGGATTTTGTCTTCCGCTTGATACTCTGATGTTGATGTATGAGGAGATATCCTAAACTATTATATCTATCTAGGATATTTGGATCTTGCCGTATGGCGTTGCTATATTTCCTTTCTTTTTAGATGGAATGGCTCTGATGTACTATTGTATGGTGGCTTGCATACATACTCATTTGTGTATGTAGTTGATCCCTTCGCCTGCCGACACGCGCCGTTCTTGTCCCGATGTTTGGAAATGGTTGGGACGGCCGAAAGGTCTACCTGTGAGTGGCATTTGGGCCCCACCGTACTATTTCAACCATTTCTGCTCATCCAGGCTTGTAACTAGGAGCGTAATTCACCGAGGTAGTTACAACATACAACCACAAGTTAATGAAGGGATTTTGTAGACAGATAATATGAGCTAGATCCCCTGCAATGTTGGCATGGGCCCACATATGCCACAAGTTTGTGTCATGGCTTGGCATAGCACTCCCATACTTAGATGTATCGACTAGGTGGGATCATGTTGGCCAAGTGTTGAGTCAGAAAACCACAAGTTTAGGATGGTTTTTCTAGCCAACCAAGAGAGGTCCATGGCCCATGCAATATTGGCATGGGCCCACATTTGCCATAAAGGTCTCATCATGTCTTGGCATAGCAGTGTTATAGTTAGATCTATCAACTTGGTAGGAACATGTTGTCGAAGTTATGACTCATACAACCACAAGTTGATGAAGGTGTTTCTAGACATATAACATAAGCTAGATCCCATGCAATGGTACCATGTGCCCACATCTGCCAAAATTGTGTGTCATGACTTGGCATAGCAATCTTATACTTAGATGTAGGAACTAGGTGGGATCATGATGGCCAAGTGTTGACTCACAAAACCACTAAGTTGAGCCCCTTGTTGAAACTTGCTAGACAACAAAAATGACAAGAATTTGGGGGCTTTAGAAAGAAGAGAAGTGAGCACATTGTGTTTAGTTGTGGTAAAACAGTGCAAAGTGAGCCACCTGAAGTTGATCATGAAGTGGATGTTGTTCCACTTGAAGATGTTGAGGTGCAAACTGAAGATGTTGAGGTGCAAACTGAACTTGTGCAAGCTGAAACTAAAGATCTTGAGATGCAAATTCAAGTAGTTTTGGATGAAATTCCAGCTCTAGGTCGTGTTGTAAAACAATCTGAGAGTGATGCAAAGAAAACAAGGAGCATGACTGATCTTCTTGGTGTAAAACCAAAAACAAGCAACGGTAAGATAACAAAGAAGAAATACCACGCTAGGAAGAAGTGATTTCATGTTTTTGGTACAATGATTTCTTGAACTTGTGTGATATATTGTTACTAGTACTATGATTTAGGAAAACTTGTGATTTGTAATATGCTAAGATGTTGATTTGAACCGACAATTAAATTTGAAGCAACATTCATTTTTTTGGAGTTGATTGGTATGTCTTATGATGTGACAATGCTTTATGCACTATAATTAATGTTAGTTCTGCAATCCAAGATCCTTTTAGTTGGTAAAACTCATAGTTACCGAAAAAGTGGTCCAAATATGCTCAAAAGCTAGGCCAAACAACCCCATTTCTAAGCAATTTTTTCCGACCTTCTCTAAATCAGCCAAATAAATTTCCTTACCATCTATTCGACCTATATATTACCAATACGAAGTATCACTATTTATTGAATTAATCTTCATATTATTAAATTATTTTTAAAAAACATGCTTTAATTGAATTACATTAATAAAACAAGTTTAAAACATGAAAATGCAAAAATAACTTCAGATCCTGCTTAGTCACTCCAAAGTAAAGCTATGGTGAGGTTTTTGATATTTTTCATTTTCAAAACCCCAAACCTTCTACTCTCATGTTTGAAGTCTCTGCAACCTTAGTGGAGGTTGTTCAATTTGTGAAGGATTTTTCGTGCAAATATTTATACATCATGTTTATGATTTTTCCTCGTAAATAGGTGACATAACATGCCTATGTGCGAAGGATTTGTATTTTTGCGGTTTTTTTGAATTAGTTATGCACATTTGAAATTTACTCAAACCTCTCAAAACCCCATTTACTAGCTCCAATACCTCGCTAACCCTAACGTCGAACGTCAACAGTCCATTTAACCCTAGCGCTATACTGCGGCCGTGGGATCGAGGTCTTCTAGAAGGATTCCGTGGGCTTGCTCTGGGCGATCCGTGGGAGACCTCGTTCTCGAATCTGATTGGCTGGCGTCATGCCATGGAAGCGAGCATCTCGCGTCCCGCGTTTGTGTCATGCATGCAACAGGAAGCATCGTCGCAGCCTAGCTATTTTGAGCATCTCGTCGCAGGAAAGCATCATCGCAGCCTGCACACGTCCATGCATGCATTGTGCAGCTAAGATACATCGCATCACGGTAATTAACGCAGAGACACGCAAAGGACACAGTGGGAGCTCGCACGCGGGTGGGTCGGGGCAGCCTTACCGTCACGCGCTGAACATCTCACGCGGGCGGACAGCATTACCGTCACGGGCTGATTCCTCTCCTCGATCGTGTGATCGTGTGCCGCTTCGGAATGCTCGGCCACAACGTTGAGCGAAGCATCTTCACGCTTGGGCTGCACCACGGCTATATAAGGGCAGCATTGTTTCCTCATTTTTCCTCGCACCTCTTGCACTCACCTCTCAAGCCGCCACCTCTTCTTCTTCTCGAGCAACCACTCTAGCCACCACCTCCCCTAGCTAGCCACCATGCAGTTCACCGGGCCAACCTACCAGTGCCCTCACACCGTGCTCGAGAGGCAGTTCGACGGTATCCTGGTGGAGAACCAGCTCTAGGTGTGGGCATTTTCGAGGTGGAGGAGCGGAGCGGATCTAGCCCGTTTCTTCCTCACCGCCGGCTACCGCCACCTCTGTGCGGGCGCGCCACGCATGTACCGCCTCGAGGAGTACTACGAGGCCAGCAGCAGCGGCCTTGTATTTGGCCACTTCGTCACCTTCACCAACCCCTTTGATGCTCACCTTCTCCTCGGCTAGGTGTTTTGGTGTGGGTGCGAGTTCATCGCATTCAAGGCCTACAACGTCTACACTGACTTCCGCTCCATCTTCCCTAGTGGTGACATGCATTCCCTCCCCTACCCGAAGGATGACCAGTGAGGGGCCAAGGAGCGGCCGACCGGAGTGAAGGGGTACCCAGAGTGAAGAAGACGTCCGGATTTTGGGCGCCCCAGGAGTTTAGCTAGTTTTTATTATCCATATATCTTGTTCATCGTGCCATCAACTATTGCTTTATCGTGTTTATTATTGCCGGTGAACTAATCTTGTATCAGACCAGGTGGCTTGCTATATTATGTAAGGGTGTTTCTATAATCTATGTGGTTATAGTTCGTGCAAAAACCTATATTTGTCTAATTTATATTTGCATATTTTTTATTTCTATAAGTTTCCATTTTATTTGGCCACACACTTGTGCCAAAACCCATTCTAATTTAAGTTTCCTAAAATGTGGTAACACACTTGTGCATACAACCAAAACACCTTGTGTATACGTGCATCAAAAGGCTAAAAATAGTTTCTCTAAAAATTTCAACAATAAGAAAATACACAAGTGCATCAAGCAAAAGAAAAATGAGTTCTCATATAAAACAAACTAAACAATCTAAAAATAATGAGTTCTCATATAAAACAAACTAAACAATCTAATAATAATGAGTTCTCATATAAATCAAACTAAACAATCTGAAAATGAGTTCTCATATAAGATTCGTGCAATAATCTCAAAATGAGTGAAATGGTATAAGCACAAAGGGGGTATACATTTATGTCAAGCAATCCCTTTTTTCTTGAGACTTCTCCATAGAGTTTGCATAAGTTACACGAACACCATACCATCAGGTGGATTTTCAAACCACACATGCCTACCAGCAGAAAGATAGATAGGGTTCATTTCCAGGTTATGCGAGTTTTTTTGCCAAATCTATACATCCCAGTTACATTGCACCGTGAGCATTTTCCCAAAAAGGATGTCTCAAGTTTATTTGAATTTGGATTTATATGTATACTAAATAGTGTCTAGATACATCCAAGTTTAAACAAACTTGAGACATCCTTTTTAGGACGGAGGAAGTACATACTATTGGGCCTGGATACGTTATCTTGGCATTGCAGTCTTATACTTCGATCAAACAACTAGGTAGGACTATCCAAGTGATGACTCATACAACCATAAGTTGATGGAGGTGTTTCTAGACAACTCAGATAGGTCTATAGATCCCTTGCAATTTTGGCATGGGCCCACATCTCCCACAAGTGTGTGGCATGGCATGGCACATCACTCTGATACTTAGTTGTATCAACTAGGTGGGATCATGTTGGCCAAGTGCTTAGCCACACAACCACAAGTTGATGAAGCAGTTTCTAGCCAAGTGTTGACTCATAGAATCACAAGTTGGTAGGAACATTTAACATAAAGTGCCTCATCATGTCTTGGCATAGAAAAATTATCCTTAGATCTATCAAGTAAATGGGATCATGTTGGCCAAGTGCTGCGTCACACAACCACTAAGTTGATGATGGTGTTTCTAGCCAACCAAGAGATGTCTATAGCCCATGCAATGATGGCATGGGCCCACATTTGCCACAAGGGGTCTCATCATGTCTTGGCATAACAGTGTTATACTTAGATCTATCAACTAGGTAGGATCATGTTCTCCAAGTGATGACTAATACAACCACAAGTTGATGAATGTGTTTGTAGATAGATAATATAGTTCTAGATCCCATGCAATTTTGGCATGGGCCCACGTATTCCACAATTTTGTGTCATGGCTTGGCATAGAACTCTTATACATAGATCTATCAACTGTGTGGGATCATGTTGGCCAAGTGTTGAGTGAGACAACCACAAGTTTAGGATGGTTTTTCTAGCCAAGCAAGAGAAAGGTCCATAGCCCATGCAACCAAGTATGTAGGATCATGTTGTCCAAGTGATGACTCATAGAACCACAAGTTGTTGAAGGTGTTTCTAGCCAGCCTAGAGAGGTCTAGATCCCATGGAATGTTGGCATGGGCCCACATCTGCCACAAATTTGTATCATCGATTGGCATAACACTATTTATACTTAGATGTATCAAATGGGTCCTCTCATAATGTTGGCCAACCGTTGAGGCACAGAACCACAAGTTGATGATGGTGTTTCTAGCCATCCTAGATAGGTCTATAGCCCATGCAATTTTAGCATGGGCCCACATTTGCCACAAAAGTGTCTCATCATGTCTTTGCATAGCAGTGTTATACTTAAATCTATCATCTAGGTAGGATCATGTTATCCAAGTGATGACTCATACAACCACAAGTTTGTGAAGGGGTTCTGTAGATAGATAATATGAGCTAGATCCCATGCAAAGTTGGCATGGGCCCACATTTGCCACAGGTGTGTCTCATGGCTTGGTATAGCACTCTCATACTTAGATGTATCAACTTGGTTGGATCATGTTGGCCAACTGTTGAGGCACATAACCACAAGTTGATGATGGTGTTTCTAGCCATCCTAGATAGGTCTATATCCCATGCAATGTTAGCATGGGCCCACATTTTCCACAAAGTGTCTCATCATGTCTTGTCATAATAGTGTTATACTTAAATCTATCAACTTGGTAGGAACATGTTGTCCTAGTAATGACTCATACACCCACAAGTTGATGAAGGTGTTTCTAGATAGATAATATAGGTCTAGATCCCATGAAATGTTGGCATGGGCCCACATATGCCACATGTGTGTCTCATTGCTTGGCATAGCACTCTCATACATAGATGTATAAACTGGGTGGGATTACGTTGGCCAAGTGTTGAGTCACACAAACCACAAGTTCATGATGGTGTTTCTAGCAAACCAAGAGAGGTCTATAGCCCATGCAATGCGGCATGGGCCCACATGTAACACAAAGTGTCTCATCATGTTTTGGCATAGCAGTGTTATACTTAGATCTATCAAGTAGCCAAGTAGGTAGGATCATGTTGGCCAAGTGTTGACTCATACAACCACAAGTTGATGAAGGAGTTTCTAGCCAACCTAGACAGGTCTATATCCCATGTAATGTTGGCATGGGCCCACAATTTCCACAATATGTCTCATCATGTCTTGGGAATAATAGTGTTATACTTAGATCTATCAACTAGGTAGGATCATGCTAGCTAAGTGATGACACATACAACCACAAGTTGATGAAGGTGTTTTTAGAGACACCTTAGATAGTTCAAGATCCCATCAATGTTGGCATGGACCCACCTCTGCCACAAGTGTCTCATCATGTTTTGTTATAACACTCTCAAACTAAGATGTAGCAACTAGGTGGGATCATGTTTTGCCAAGTGTTGACTCACAAAACCACTATGTTTATGAAGGTGTTTCTAGATAGCTAAGATTGGTCTAGATCGCATGCAATGTTGGCATGGGCCCACATTTTCCACAAAGTGTCTCATCGTGGATTTGCATAACACTCTCAAACTTAGATGTAGCCACTTGGTGGGATCATGTTGGCCAAGTGCTGAGGCACACAACCACTAGTTGATGAAGGAGTTTCTAGCCAACCAAGAGAGGTCTATAACCCACGCAATGTTGGCATGGGCCCACAATTTCCACAATGTGTCTCATCATGTCTTTGCATAGCAGTGTTATACTTAGATCTATCAACTAGGTAGGATCATGTTGTCCAAGTGATGACTCATACAACCACAAGTTGATGAAGGTGTTTTTCTAGACACCTAAGATAGGTCTATATCCCATGCAATGTTGGCATGGGCCATCCTCTGCCACATGTGTGTGTCATGGCTTTGCATAGCACTCTCAAACTTAGATGTAGGAACTAGGTGGGATCATGTTTTGCCAAGTGTTGACTCACAAAACCACTAAGTTGATGATGGTGTTTCTAGCCAACAAGGAGATGTCTAAAGCCTTAGCAATGTTGGCACGAGTCCACATCCGCCACAAAGTGTATGATCATGTCTTGGCATAACAGTCTTTTACTTTGATTTATCAACTAGGTAGGATCACGCTATCCAAGTGATGACTCATACAACCACAAGTTGATGAAGGTGTTTCTAGACAGCTCAAATAGGTATAGATCACATGAAATGTTGGCATGGGCCCACATTTTCCACAAAGTGTCTCGTCATGTCTTAGCATAACACTCTCATACTTAGATTATAACCTGGGTGGGACCATGGTGGCTAAGTGCTGAGTCACATAACCACAAGTTGAGGAAGGAGTTTGTAGCCAACCTAGAGAGGACTATAGCCCATGCCATGCTGGCATGGGCCCACATTTGCCACAAAGTGTCTCATCATGTCTTGGCATAGCAGTGTTATACTTAGATCTACCAACTAGGAAGGATCTTGTTAGCCAAGGGCTGAGCAACACAACTACAAGTTGATGAAGGATTTTCTAGCCAACCAAGAGAGGTTTATAGCCCATTGAATATTGGTTGGGCCCACATTTGCCACAAAGAGCCTCATCATGTCTTGGCATAACACTATTATACTAAGATCTATCAACTAGGTAGGATCGTGTTATCCAAGTGATGACTCATACAACCACAACTTGATGAAGGTGTTTCTAGACAGCTAAGATATGTCTAGATCCCATGCAATGTTGGCATGGGACCACATCTGTCAGAGGTGTGTGTCATGGCTTTACATACACTTAGATGTATGAGCTGGGTGGGCTCATGTTGGCCAAGTGCTAAGCCACACAACCACAAGTTTTTTTTAAAGGACAAACACAAGTTGATGAAGGAGTTTCTAAGCCAACCAAGAGAGGTCTATAGCCCATACAATGTTGGCATGGGCCCATATTTGCCACAAATTGTGTACCATGACTTGGTAAGTTTCAACTTATATTTGTCCAAAGGATACATGGGTGAGTGCAAGCCTATCCATGTCCAGGGATATGCTCATTTAAGCTTTCTGTCGTCCCAACCCTAGCGCCGCCGCTACCATCCCACCGCTCCAAAGAGATATTCCGGACAATGTCGAGCCGCCGCAGCAGCTTATGCCTTGGGGGCGCAGCTCCGGGGCTAGGGGAGCTCACATCTTCGTCGACGACACGGATCACGACACTTTCGTCCGCTCGGAGGCCGCGAGGAAGCGTTTGTCTCGTTGTTGGACCAACTGCAAGGAGTCGCCACCGCGGAAGCTCCGCGCGTACGCGCCACCGACCTTCGTCTCCATGCGTGCTCGTGCGGCCAGTGAGGGATCGTCCTGCGGTGGGAACTCCTCGCACGGACTCGCCATCCCTGCTGCGGTGGAAGCTCGTCGCAATGATTCCGACAACGACAACTGGATCTCCCCTTCCCCATCGCGTGCGTGCGTCATCGCAGCAGCCGACTATGCGATTGACTCTGACGAGGAGCGCCTTCCGATGGAGATGGTCATCCGTGAGTTGGAGCTGGAGCGGGAGGCGGAGGAGGAGATCGAGGCCGGCGACGCACGCCGGGCTGTGAAGCTCGTCGAGGCGCAGCTAGCGCAGGAGCGGGAGGAGCGCCTAGAGAGGGAGCGCGCTGCCGCGTCGGTCGTCATGCTAGAGATGGAGGACGTGATTGACCTCACTGACTGAGGTCGACGCCGCCCTCAACGCCGCCGCAACCTGCAGCTCCGATGATGGCCGGAGCTCAATTTTGGTCTAGTTTGCGGCGGCATCCACCACTATTAGATTTTCTTTGTAAATTGTAGCTTTTTGTGAAGCTACACTATGTGTAATTTGAACTAATTCGTGCGAAAATCTTCTCTGATCGATTATCTATGCCACGCTATCTTAAAATTCGAATATGCAGTTCGTGTTTTATAGTTTTTGTTCTGATCGATTACGGAAGACTGTACTTAGGTTTTACAGTTCGCCTGTTTACGGGCATTGTTAGAGATGCTCTAAGTAATGCATGAGACGTACTAACTATAATTATTGCGATCATAGAAAATGAAAACATACTTTATCTGGTGAGTACTCGATTATGTGGAATCTAAATAACTCCATCTTGGTCTTGTAATGCTCTTTTGACAGGTGGGGATTCTCTCCCCGATGAAAGCTTAAAAAAACTCTATCTTGATCAAATGGTGTGCCATTATTATGTGCATTGAAGTATGTACACATTTTTCTGAAAACAATATGTGTATGCTATCCTAAAGATGAAAATAGTGTATATTTGGGTCAAATTACCAGAATAAATTTAGCCGAAATCATATAAATTCCACAAAAATCTTATAAATTCAGCAAAAATCATAGAGATTCAGGTAAAATAATAACATGTCATATAGAAGGTTTCCACACCGTTTGCAACATTACATTAACATATGAAAACAACATTCAACAGTTGCCACTTTAAGTGAAATAAGAGTATATGGGAACACGAGATGCTGGCACTCTTTTTCCCCTTTTGGCTCTTTCTTCTTGTCTTCCTCTGCTACCAGATGCTCCCCCAGGAGTAGCTGGAGTTTTCGCACCTGCAGGAGCTGCAGTTCTTATAGCTGGTTGAGACCTTGCAATTGAGGGGGCAGCAGCAGTTCCATGTGACGCAGTGGCAGATGGAGAGGTAGTGGCAGTTGCATCTATACCAATCCAGCTCTTGGAGTCTGTCATCCATTTCTTAAACTTTCTACCTTGCCTTCTTAGCTCCACAACCTCTGTATCTTCCCCTTTGTTATTATTATGTGCAACGTATTCCACATCACTCTATGAATCTGTCAGTATAATATATTTCAAGTGACCGTCATGTCCTGGACCTGCTAGATTTGGTTGCTGGTCATGGCCTGAAGCTGCTGGCATGGGATGATGACCTTGCCCTGAAGGTGAAAAAGCTGCACCTTGAGTACGATTCACCACTTGAGATAATACTGGTTCTATCATTATCACATCATCTTAATCACTTTCTATTTGCACTGGTTTTCTATTGCCTGATTTCTTCTGCCTCAGTGGGCAACATCTGGTTTCAGACTCAGCAGGTGTAACTTCAGTTATGACAACAACATCAGGTTCCTCCTCTCCATCACTCAATTTCCACATTTCATCCTTAAAAGCACACTTGCTTCTACTATGCTTACTGTCTTCCTCACTATGGTACTCAACATACACATCAGCCACTCCCACAGGGCGAACATAATGAGCCATCTCGACACAGCCACTGTCATCATAGAGCAACAACAACCCATCCACACGATCTTTCCCTGGAATAAGAAAATAAATTTTCATCATTTCCTTCGATGCCATGCGATCTTTAACAAATCCTTTGACTTCCTGCAACGACAGTTTATTCCTCTCTATCTCTGACAGTGCATCATCTCCTCCAATGTAGTTCAGATTTGGCCCAACTTCGATGAAATCCCCTCCGAAATGAAATCTCACAAACAAAATCTCCCCCGGATCCATGAATTAGCTGAAATAAAAGTACAATGCGATAGAATTTAGGAGATCATGGCTAAATTCAACACAAAAATCAGAAAAAATAATCCACCACTTTCCATCACCAAAACTATCCCAAGAATAGTAGCGGCAAACCCTATCACTAATTGCTCAACTATGTTGTGTAGAAGAGGAGGGAGTCAAGAACGTAACCTTCATTTACCTCGTGTCCTCGATCATCGCAGCGTCCACGATAACCGCCCACCAACTTTGTCGTCTCTAGAGAAGGAAATAAACCAGGGGAATCAGGGTCGTGGAGTATATGACGTGAAGGCCGGTCTAATCCTGGCCCAAACCTAACCTAAACCGTAATTTGTGCATATAAAATCGTTCACACGGGGCCTACTGCATATATATCACATATGCGCGATCTCGGGCATAAAACCACAGACTATCACTCGTACCACTATTATGTGCTAGCGGCGATGTACTTACTCAATCATCATCATTATATAATATAATATAAGTAATAAACTTGGGTACGGTGCAGTTTTCATGCCGTAAATTGTTTCCACTAGGGTGTCAGGTGTGATCCCGCCAAATCCCACTTCTAGTTCATTTGCCAAAACCTAGTTCACATTTTTCCTAAAAATTTACACTAGATTTTGACAAATGAACTAGAAGTGGGATTTATGAGGGATCCCACCTGACACCCTAGTTTCCACACCATGCTCAGGTTTATTCGAAGTGCAATTTTTTAATGAATTTATTTCACAAGTATGTGTATTACATTCTAGCTTTACTCATAGAACTATTGGAATGATGTGTGGTAGCTTTCAGATTTATGCAAAAAATGCGAACATTGCCTGGGCTCTAGACTTATCTGAGTTGTCTAGAAACAACTTCATCAACTTATGGTTGTATGATTTAAAACTTGGTCAACATGATCCCACCTAGTTGTTGCATAGTATAACAATGCTATGTCAAGCCATGATGCACAATGTGGCAAATATGGGCTCATGCCAACATTGCATTGGTTATTGACCTATCTGAGTTGGTTAGAAACACCTTGATCACCTTCTGGTTGAATAATGAGTAAACAATTGGTCAACGTGATCCCAACTACTCCCTCCGTCCCAAAATATATGTCGAAAGTTTGTCTAAATTTGGATGAATCTAGATACTAAATAGTGTCTAGATACATCCAAATTTTGAAAAGTTTACGACATCTATTTTAGGACGAAGGGAGTAGTTGTTAGATGAAACTATAGCATTCCTATGCCTAGCCATGATGGGATCTAGACCAATCTGAGTTGTCTAGAAACAACTGATCAACTTGTAGTAGTATGAGTCAACACTTGGTCAAACATGATCCCACCTAGTTGTTAAATCTAATAAACTATATAACTGCTATGATGCACACTTGTACCTCATATAGCCTCATCCCAACATTGCATGGGCTCTAGAGCAATCTGAGTTGGCTAGAAACCCTATCACATTATGCCTTTGTAATTGGTGCCCTATTTGCCATAAAATATAACATTTTGGAATATTGAAATAAATTGCGTATACCATAGTTTTCCTCCATTGTAATTTGTAGAAAATAGTTGGGTCAGACAAATCTATCTAATACTCCAAGAATTTTGGTGTGCATAAATAGACGACCATCTAAACAATTTAGTGTGCATGAACAGGAACAAACAAGTAATTGTGCACCTGCAATGTCAAAGCAAACTACATCTCACGAAGTATCAAACACTCGCGTAAGGTATGGATTAAATGAGGTTACATCACAAACGACAAAATAACATCAGTTTCTACAACACATAGTTTCAATGAGAACCAACATAAGAATAACTAAAATAGGGACCAAAGCAGCGGTAGCACAATCAAATGTTGGCCTTAAGATCGGTGTCAAGGGGCACCCTATCAGTGTTGACATACTTGCCTTCTTAAGTATGTTCATGCTTTTGTTGTCCCTGGCCTCCTTGTCATCTGCCATGTTGTCATACTCTTGGATTTATTAAATACGAAGAAGTGAGAAAATTAATTTACTTGAAATATAAATTCAAGCTTCCAAAAATTATTGTAAATGGGCATGCATCTCATCTTAGCAATACATCACTCGGTATGTATCATGCATCTGAGAATTTGAAATATATAAGATGAAGGGTATGCATCATAATATGGAATTATCATGTTCTTAATATACATTAAGAAAAGTGTGCATCTAATCAACTTTGCATTCATCTGATATGGTTGTTACCAAGTGCATATAGGTAGTACACAGTAAAGATATGCCTTCATGAAAACAAGTGCAATAATTTTGATTATAAATTCATGGTTACAACTTAAAAAATCAGTTGATACTTAATCACATTGATTTTAAAATTACTAGTCTATCATTATTAATAATTAAGCAATCTGATGAGATATGAATAAAATTACTCGCAGATCGAATCAATCTACAATACAATCAAACCGCCAATCTTAAAATAAGATATTCCTAAATCAACTTAGTGGTAGATCAAATCAATCTACAGCGCGAGCAAAACATACGAACATCAATCAACTACTACCTCCGTTTCAAAATATAATATGTTTTAGCTTTGTGAAAGGAGTGTATCTAGACCTCTTTTAGTGTGTGTATCTAGACCCTTTTTAGTGTGTAGATACACTCCTCTCACAAATTTTAAGCATCTTATATTTTGAAATGGGGGGAGTAACAGAGAAACATGTGTACTCGTCACTGACCTCAACCTGGAACTCCTCGCATTCTCTGGGACCTCGAAGGTGGGCGACATTTGCATCCGGGTACACCTCATAGTCCTCGTCGATGTTTGCATCTAGGTACACCCCGTAGTCCACCTCGACGTTTGCATTCAGGTCGTAGTCTTCCTCTTTGAAATCGAAGACTTCCATGCGCTTCTCCTGCTTCTCGTCCCGATCTGCAGCGGGAGCCACTACATCGTCCTTCACCTAATCCTCGAGGTCACCGACGACCGCTGCATCGGAAGCCAGAGAAATTATGGCGGGGCCAGAAGAGTCCGGACTGCCCCGAGCAACCGCACCGACCCCTACGGCGACGACCGCTGCAGGGGCATCCTTTGATCCTCCAGTTGGCAGCAGCCTCGGCTCATCACCACAGACTCGCTTCATGGTGTAAGAAGGGAGGAGGTGGTATCGTGGTGGGCAGTACTGCGGCCTCAGGAACAAGGGTTTTATCTCGATGAACGTGAGTGTTGGGCCGGTCCAACCCCGCCCTCTACAGCTGGGACTCACACCTCGGCCGATTAATGGCAGGCCAAACAAATGTGAGGGCTCGGCGAAACTACCACACTTGTAATTTTTGTATTTACCCAATTTTTCAGCTTCACAAATGGTGACCGTGGGACCCACTCGTCAGCTTCAAGAAGCTTCCAGTGAGAAACTCCTTGCTAACCCGTCCCCACTACTTTGTCCAAATCTGCTCCCCTCTGCGGCGATCACCGAATCCTGTCCCCTCCCAGGCGACATCGGCGGCAGCGGAGGCTGTAGGCTCATGGGTAAGTCCTCCTCGTTCTACGGCAGCACGTTGGTGCTCAATCTAGGTCACGGCATCAACAATGTGATCTAGTTTTACGTCACCGTCAACGGGTCTACTCCATGTAGATGCTCGATCTAGATCTATGTTTAGCTCACTAGTAAAAGCTAGTAATTCTCGATTTTCTTACTGAATTTCAGATGGACTACACGGTGTTGGACGGTACAAATTTGGAAGTCATCGCGCAAAACATCATGGCGACAGCGCAGATAAATTGCTCCCTAGATGCTTGTAGTCGCTTAATGCTTATTTTAGTCATTAGATGATGCTTGTGTAGCTAGTCACCAAATTAAATGCTTCAAATTTGATTCTTGTATTTTAATAACTCGAATTTGATTTATATAGTTGGATACTTGTTTTAGTCAGTGAGTGCATGTTTTATTACTAAATTAAATGCTCCTAATTTGATTCATGTATTACACTGTAAGGCGCAGGCAGGATGAAATGTGAGGATTGCAAGTTCTGCCACATAAAGGCTAGCGACATACATAAGGAGGTTCTAAAATTGTTGCTACACGCACTAACATAGAAGTGAAATCTATTTTATAACATCAAAACAATACATTCTAATTGGTGCAATGTCTTTTAGGCTAAAAAGAAAGGCTACAAGGATCATGAAACCAACGCTGCATCACCGATGTTCCGTCTGATGATGCAATGAAGCAACATGTAGCCAAGAAAGCTAAGAAGCCAACGGTCATTTTTAGGGGTTAGAGTCATTGACATTTCATTGTTATGCAGCTACAGATTACTTTCTAATAGTTTTCTTTCTAGGTCCCTTAATTGGGTTGTGCGAGGACTTCAATGATCACTGCGTGTTTGGAAACTATGTGGAATTGACTGCTGAACTAGCTGTGTATCTGAGTGCCCAAGTTAAAGGATACAAGCCATCTATACCATACTATGTGTGCACGATGACAAAGTCAAATGTCATCCCTGGGAAGACCAAGATGGTAAACATTTGAGTTTTGAATCTTTAAAACTTCTTATATATGCATAGGTGTGCTATAGTCAACAACTAACTTTGTTCTTCTACTCATAGCAATACCCACCTCAACCGGTATCTACCAAAGGAGTTGCCACTCATAATTGCAGGTCATGTAGATTTGGAGCATGTTCAGTTCATCCAAGACAAGAATGGTGTTGCCCAGATGACAAGCAACTGGTCAAATGTTATCGAACACACTGGAATCAAGGAGGGGGATGTCTGTGTCTTCACCTTCTTTAATGAGGGGCGAGCAGATGGCTTCACGGGTCATGTTGTTTGCCTTAACTGATGACAAATGTTGTCTATGCTTAGGAACTGTTTAAGTTTAGTTGGAACAATCTAGGCGGTTTAGAACTTGATATGAACATGGTGCTCTATATGCTAAGTATTATCTGTCTATTTGGAATATTTATAGTGCATGTTGTTGCCTTCTACCACATAAAAACATCTCTATATGCTAAGTATAAATTAACAGTGCATTCAGGCAACTAAATCTTCAAAACAAGAACCCAATAGTCTGCATCTACTATCATTATCAGGTTTAGTAGATGAACCATCACAATATTTGGAATATAGAATCAAGCTAAGTTCAACAAGTATTTAGCCAACCCAGAGAGGTCTATAGCCCATGCAATGTTGGCATGGGCCCACATTTTCCACAAAATGTCTTATCATGTCTTCGCTTAGCTGTCTTATACTTAAATCTATCAACTAGGTAGGATCATCTTCGCAAAGTGTTGACTCGATCATATACTTTGGAGGAAGTTGAGGAAGGTGTTTCTAAACAGCTAACATAGATCTACCTCTCATGCAATTTTGGCATGGGTCCACATCTTTCACAAGTGTGTTTGATGGCTTTGCATAGCACTCTCAAACTTAGATGTAGCAACTAGGTGGGATCATGCTAGCCAAGTGTTGAGTCAAACAACCACTAAGTTGATGATGGTGTTTCTAGCCAACCAAGAGAGGTCTATAACCCATGCAAAGTTGGCATGGGCCCACATCTACCACAAAGTGGCCCAGTATATCTTGGCATACCAATCTTATACTTAGATCTATCAACTAGGTAGGATCATGTAGTCCAAGTGATGACTCATAGAACCACAAGTTGTTGAAGGTGTTTCTAGACAGCTCAGAGAGGTCTAAATCCCATGCAATGTTGTCATGGGACCACATTTTCCACAAAGTGTCTCATAATATCTTGGCATAACAATATTTGACTTAGATATGTCAACTATGTAGGATCATGTTATCCAAGTTATAGCTCATACAACCACAAGTTGATGAAGGTGTTTCTAGATAGCTCAAAGAGGTCTAGATCCCAGGCAATGTTGGCATGGGACCACATCTGCCACAAGTGTGTATCATAGCTTGGCATAACACTCTTATATACTTAGATGTATCAAGTGTTGACTCACACAACCACTCAGTTGATGATGGTGTTTCGATCCAACCCAGAGAGTTCTATAGCTCATGCAATGTTGGCATGGGCCCACATTTGACACAAAGTGTCACATCATGTCTTGGCATATCACTCTTATACTTAGATTTATCAACTAGATAGGAACATGTTGTTTAAGTGATGACTAATAGAAGCACAAGTTGAAGGTGTTTGTACACAACCTAGAGAGGTCTAGATCCCATATGCAATGTTCGCATAAGCCTATATCTGCCACAAGTGTGCGTCCTGGCATCACATAGCTCTTTTATACTTAGATGTATCAACTCGGTTGGATCATGTTGGCCTAGTATTGAGTCACACAACCACAAGTAGTTTCTTAGATGTATCAATACTTTTTGGATGTGGCTTAATTACTTTTTTGAGCTTAACCAATTTTAATACTACCTCCGTCCTGAAATAACCGACTTAGATTTATCTAGATGCAAATGTAACTAAACATGTTTTACAGTGTAGATTTCTTCGAATCTAGACAAATAAAAGTCAGTTATTTCTGGAGGGGGGAGCACAACATAATGATGATATGTCATACTCAGTAGTTTATTAGTACTATAGTAAACAAGAAAGAACATGAAACGCAATTGGGCCAGCCGTTTAGGGCGGATGCGCGTTAACCATTGAACAGGCCGGACCAACCGTGGCCCAGCCATGCGTCTAGGGTTTTGCCAAATAGTTGACATTCCTCCGTGAACAAACTATCCCTGACTTTGTACATATCAAATCATGCACATGGCTCCGTGCAGTGCCGCCGTAACCGCTCTACTGTCACAGATGTTGTTTGTCTCTCCGTAGAAAGATAATGCTCTCTCGCGGTAGATTTACCCGCCACACTCATCATCGTCAGCAAGGATGGCGGGCACAAAAGAGGTACCATACATGTTTGGTCTCTTCCTAAAACTAAATCTCTCCAGATTAGTATTACTGATCAGATCTATATTCTATCATAGTGTCCCACTTGTTTTGACACAAAGGGTCTGTGTGGCTATAGGGATATGTGCGTGACCAACTTTGATTTGACGTTTCAAAAGGGATTTGTGGACACCACGGTATTCAGCTCTCAGCAACTATATCATGTTGTCTATTTCTTGCATATTGTGTGTTTGGCATATTTTGTTGTTTATTTGAGTCATTAATGCGTGTTAGTGTCTACCTTCTTGTAATGTTTGAAGTTTTATGTGCATGTTTGATATTAAGGGTAATTGTTCTTTTTATTCATAATATAAATTTGATGTAGTGTAGTATTATGAATAGTTCGAAGACAATAAACTGTATGGTTATGGTTTGCACTGCTGGCTCTTAGCTCTTACTGCTAAAAACATCGAGATAAGGCATATATATAATTTCATGACTCTTAGACCTTCTTTGACGTGGTAATCTAATTTTAATCACATGTTTGTTGTTAGGTCATCACGTGCTACGCAAGAGCACGTTTCCTTAGGTCATATTTCGTGCCCAAGGACGACAAAATTACTTTCCCTGTTGTTCTAAAGACCAATGAGCACTTCGAATTTGAAGTTGATGTCACAAACCAACCAGGTATAACCTACATTAGTGGCAGAGGATGGAAGGAAGTTGCAATAATCTACAATATTCAAGTTGGCCAGAAAATGTATTTCACTCTGAACATCGATGTTCCTTCAAATCATGTCACCACTGGGAACCTCCCAGTCACCCATCCAAGTAGTTTTCCAACATAATGCATCCTTTACCACTAATATAATATTTTAGTGTAATAATTTTAACATTTAATTTTGTCAAATCATACGTTGCAGAATATTTCAAACTCTCGCTTGAAAGACGTGGCATTGTTGACTCTATCGATTCCACCGACGGATCCAAGATAAACTGGAGGATGATGGAGAGAGTCATACATACTGTAGAGACTATTGAGTTACTGGTATCACGTTATAATGTTGGACAATATGTAAAAGGATCAACTGTAGCAATGGTCCATACCCTAAACTGCACTAACTGTCATAGCCGAAACGAACACCTAGCATTCATTACCAACCTATTTTGTTCTTTTTAAGTTTATTATGAATATCAAACTGATCTTATTTGTTACTCCCTCCATATATTAATATAAGACATATTAGTGAACGGAGGGCTTATATTAGTGAATGTAGGGAGTATTATAATTTTTTGGTGACTTGCTACTTTTTATTTAAATCAGAAACTCCCAAAATGTCTTGTTCCAAATATGATGGATAAAGAAGGTGACATGACCATTGTGTGTGATCCCCACACAATGGTGAAGGGGTCATACACCATTTTAAATTAGGATGGTCTTCTCTATTCGAGTAGCTGGAAGAATTTCATGGAAAAGGAGCATACGTTTAGATTGGGTGTCAAGATGCTGTTCTTGCTATACCAAGGAGAAAAAGGAGCTTACTTGTTTGTTTCCCGTTTTCCTCATGATGCCCTGTAGTGATCGAATGTTGCACTTGCTCTGTTAGTGGACACCCGAATTATGTTATCCTATTTACTTTTTTGTCATACTGGTTTCAAGTTTTTAAGCCTACATGACATGTGTTCATATATGTATGTGAATGCTCGATTATTATGTCAAAATGCCATGTATACAAGTAAGTTACTGTCCAAATTACATTCTAACATACCCCCTCTATTCCAAAATGTAAGCCGTTTTAGTTTTGTGAAACAAATGTATAGAGATGCAAATCTAAAATGAACCTACACACAAATGCTTCCGTTTTACAAAACTAAAACGTCTTACATTTTGGACCGGAGGGATTATGAGGTACGTAAGTAAGAAAATATGGACAAATAGAAGAAAAGAAAAGAATGGGCTGGTCCAACTCGTCAGCTGCCTACAAGGCGGCCCATAGTCTGTCGATGGAAGCGCCAGGCGGTGGCCTATCCAGCTCAACACTACTTTCACTCGTCCCACCGCCGCGCCTATCCTCTCCTCTCGCCGTCGCCCATGCCCCTCTTCTTCTGATGTCTCTTCCCCCGTCCGTGATGTCGATCCGCCACCATCCGTGACGTCGATCCGCCACCGTCCGTGAGCCCTAGATTCCCTATTGCTCGTATGTGTACATTAAATTTATAGGCTTTGATTTCATTGTGTAGATGAATTATGTATACAATATATCAATTGTGTACTAGTGTATGACTTGTGTAGTGGAATTATATGATTATGTTGTTGTTTTAGGATACATGGCGTTGTGCGTAAAATGCAAGAGTGTGTGTGACTCGTTTACCTCGGGGTTATTATTTAATGTCTTTATGCGTGAAGAGTTTGAAGATTCATTGGTACGAAATAAACTATTTTCGATGCACTATAGCTATTTTGTAACCATTATTGGCAGCGCTCTACCTTTTTTTAAACATGTGTATATTCCGGTTAATTGTGCGTAGATTATTCCATGCAATGCAAGGTTCATCTTTAATGAATATGTAGAAGAGAAGAATAGTCTGCGCTTTCTAGCACTTGGGTGTGTATATGACGTTGATGTGGTGAAAGAGAGGTCTTTGGACCGCATCGATGGTGATGGATGGAAATAATTCGTTAGACGGAACCATGTGTGTGGGGGAGATCAAATGATTGTGTTTTCATTGGGAGGGAAAACACTGAGTATCAGTATTATCTATTTCAGCGGTGGTGAGAAAGACCTGTATGACTCTACCATCATCTCCTAAGTATGCGAACTGAGCAAAGATGAGCATCTGCACCTCTTAAATATTATACGTGTAGGTAGTACTATTGTTGGGGTCCCATTAGTAACCCGTTTAACACATGCCAACCTTGCAAAACACAACATGGTATGTTATCTTTGCATTGTAGTTATAATTATCTTGTTCCTCCTTATATGTGCATAACTTGTGGCAATCGTCTGATATCGTTACTCTTTTGATTTCATCATCCCCGACAGCATCACAAAAATTACCTAAAAAATTTGTTTCCTGCTTAAACATTCCTGAGGAAGGCTTGGTTGGGCTGCGGGTTGGAGATTTTGAAGTCGGCAACTCTTCCTACAAGATTGACAATGATGGCCAGCTCATATTCAACAAAAAGGGATGGAGGGAGTTCCATAGGAAAGAAGATGATCTACAAGTTGGACAAGCCTTGCTCATCACTTCTAGGACCACAAAACAAGTTGGCCTGAACATCATGTTTATCATCGACATCATCTAGCTACTTGTTTATTAAGATCGATGTTTATTCGTTTGTGGCTATCTTGGAACAATTATTTATCTACTTCGCAGCCATATGTGAGCACATTATTGTCCTAAAAAGTTAATACATCATTATGTGTATCATTATTGGCCTTCTAACTCCGTTCAAACCCAATGATGTATACATCATTATGTGTATCATTATTGGCCACAAAGTGTCTCACCACTTGGAATGTTGGAAAGTGGCTCATCATATCATGTCATACCAGTCTTATACTTAGATGTATCAACTGGGTGGGATCATGTTATCCAAGTGTTGACCCACACAACCACTAAGTTGATGATGGTGTTTTTCTAGCCAACCAAAAGAGGTCTACAGCCCATGCAATATTGGCATAGGCCCACATCTACCACAAAGTGGCCCATCATATCTTGGCATACAAGTCTTATACTTAGATCTATCAACCTGGTAGTAGGAACATGTTGTCGAAGTGATGACTCATACAACCACAGGTTGCTGAAGGTGTTTCTAGACAGATAATATAGGTCTACATCCCATGCAATGTTGGCATGGGCCCACATCTGCCACTAGATTGTGTCATGGCTTGGCATAGCACCCTTATACTTAGATGTATCAACTGAGATGGATCATGTTGAACAAGTGTTGAGTCAGACAACCACGAGTCGATGAAGGAGTTTTTCTAGCCAACCAAGAGAGGTCTATAGCCCATGCAATGTTGGCATGGGACCACATTTTGCACAAGGTGTCTCATCATTTATTGGCATAGAAGTGTTATACTTAGATCTATCAACTAGGTAGGATCATGTTGGCCAAGCGTTGACTCATATATTTTGGAGGAAGTTGATGAAGGTGTTTTTAAATAACTAAGATAGGTCTAGATCCCATGCAATGTTGGCATGGGTACACATCTACCACAAGGTGTATCATGGCTTGGCATAGCACTCTTATACTTAGATGTATCAACTAGGTGGGTTCTTGTTGGCCAAGTGTTGAGTCACACAACCACAAGTTGATGATGGTTTTTCTAGCCAACCAAGAGAGGTCTATATCCTGTGGAATGTTGGCAAGGGCCCACATATGACACAAAGTGTCTCATCATGTCATGGCATAGCAGTGTTATACATTTTAAAATTCTCTTCAAATATTCCTTATATGTTACTATGAAATGTTGTAATTCCAAATCTATTCACAACAAACTTTGTCGTGATTTCTTAAGTTAGTTTCAATGCACTAAGCCATGTGTCGACCCACTCAAGCACTAGTTAGCCACTCATAGTTACTCATTAGAAGCATAGACACGGTCGGTTGCCTGATTGCACAACTGCCCCGAGTACGGTAAGATGCATGATATTGATTTTTTTCTCATATACAAATGTCATAAAACTATTAAACAAACATACTCGGCGATAGGCCGACTAAAGCCGATAGGTCGACTGGTAAACAGGCTGGCCAAAGCTCATGCTTTCTACAGAATTCTGCCTACAGACTGATGTCGCGAGGAGTTGGGGCGATGCACGCCTAGAAATCACGGAGGAGCAGCGATTTTGCAGCAGTCATAAACCTCCACGTGTTTCCGTAAATAGGTCTGTAACAATTCATCACGTAAGTCAAGGATTTCCGCCCCACCCCACCCCTACCCCACACCCCCAAATTGTACGTGCATGCAAAAACGCAAGTATCTTATCAGAGGGGACGTAAACCAAGCATCTTGGGATTGTCTTGTTCGCCTCGACTCCGACCATCGCCGCCAACGACGAGATCTGAAATATTTCTTCATCCTGCCCTATGTGAGAGCAACATCGAGGGCACACTGTTGCATTTTGAGGAGCTGCATCATCGCATCACACGCACTACCGTTGCAGGTATTTTTGTATGCACTGTAGATTTATCATACCGTATTACTAGTCCCAAGTTTAGCAGAACTTGGATTAGAGCTTGATCCATATGGATCTGTTTGTTTAATTGTTGGATTTTCCGCTCAAGGATGGTCGCCATTACGTCGAAGAATCGTCATCGGACCTTCTTCATGAGGAATTACTGTTGTTGGGCTCTGTTTGAGGGTGGGAAATAGTTTGGCAGGATGTTGCCAGTTATTCTCTGCTGTAATTTTTTTGTGTTGGTTCTATGTTAGACTTCACATATCAGGCCTACATGCGATATTGAGATGCAATTTAACTGGTTTGGTGTTTAAAAATGAATGATGTAGACATTATGCTTTGTTAATGAAGCAGGGGGAAGTCCCTTTTATTAAAAAATACGTTTGATTTTCCTGTTGGGCCGGACCATTTGTGTAATATTTTTTTATATGTGTGCAATAAAAGGTGTGTAAACACATGCACTCCAGAAAAACTATGTGTGTAAACTCTTTTTATTTGTAATTGCATGTCTGTGTAAACATTTTTAAAAAGAAATATCTGTGTAAATATTTTTATGCGCCATAGCACATGCAAATAGAACAAGCTAGCCCAGAATCTAGCTCTCGATTTATTGGTAGTTAGCGGCGTCCATACATTTACCTGACACGGTGTAGTATAATGTATTCTTAGTGTTATCCATCTTTTTCTATATGTGTTATGAATAGTATTATTTATTTGGGTGCCAACTACTCCTAAATACATGTTATTATTTTTCAACAGAATGGACGCATTCGGAGAAATGTGTTGTGATGTGGAGAAGTGGTGCAATTTTGTGAAAAGTTTTGCACCCGCACAACGTGCGAAAATAATCAAAGAAACTGACTTCCATTGCATGCTAGAGATTCTATCATTGAAGCTGAGATGTTTGGTGATCAAATATATGGTTGAGAAATTTGATCCCAAGACAGGAAAATTCCTTGTACGAGAAAATCATGATGGGATATCTCTTGAAGGAGTGTATGTTGAGTGCATCTATGGCTTAAAGAATGATGGATTGGATATAGCGGGCATACTTTACGAGGAAGGCGATGAAGCAATGGGCCGTATACCTAACAGTTTTGGAAGCAAGAAGACTAGTAATCTTGTAACTGATGACCTAATTGCCGATGTTATTAAGGATAAAGTGGCAGATGATGACTTTATCCGTAATGTGGTTCTGGTTCTCCTTGGCATAGTGATTTCCCCACAGAGCCTCAAGATCGTCCCAAGAAACTACTACACAATAGTAGAAGACGTGGGACGCATAAAAAATTGAATTTCAATGAGTACATACGGGCATTCCTCATTGCTAGCCTCAAACAAGTAGGGGACCCATATGAGATGAGAGAATGGCCGAAAGGCAACATAATCTTATTACAGGTAAATTCCATTCTCAACTTAGATATATAATTATCTACAATGCAATCTTTGTTTTAATCTAATTTTATTGTGATATTTGAAGTATCTGTACTGGGAGAAGATACTCCCAGAAGGTGCCAAGTATACGTCTAGGAGGCCTTTGATGAGGAACTGGACGAAAAATGCTGCTTTAGCGAGAGACGTGTTACAATTAAAGGGCCATGCTCTAGGGAAGGTACGTAAATACAAGTGATATCATGTTTATTTTTTGTTCCGCTAACGGTTCATTGTTGTCAATATTAATTGGTTTACGTACATATATCTTGCAGATTGATAACGTCATAACTCAGAAGCATCGAGAAGAGGTCATCAATACACCCGATAATTTATATGGTAATAAACGAAGAGGGCCCTACAAGAAGAAAGATGGAGATTCAACATCTAGCAGTGCGGTGCGTATACAAAAGACAAAAGTCATGATGAAACAGATGATGAAGTGTATAACGGAGTGTAATAATAGTACCATTGAGGAAATCCTTGATATAAAGATGGATGTCCTCGCAGAACTTTGTGCTAAGGTGATATACCCTATGTGTCATCTACTCTGAGTAAAACAAATATTTTCTTTTTTAGCATGACATGATGGTTCATTCATTTTAAATTTTGTAGAAACTTTTTATTCTGATGAACTCGGCAGGAGTCGTGTACAGACCAAATAAAAATAAAATGTCTGATAATGACAATGAAGAGGATGTAGAGAAGAAGATAGAGAAGGATTAAGGAATGGCATCTGCTAACACCAAATATATGCCAAAAGATTTCATGGATCATTTTGACACCTCAAAAAATGACTCCTTTAATGGTGCATAGGATGATGAAGCAGATGACATCACAGACAAGAAGGAAATGAATGCTGCTGATGCTTGCCACACCGCACCAGCAAAATTAGGCACTACCAAAGAGTCACCAATACTCATTGATGGTAGGGAACCTTCACCGCCTGCATAGGACCCAGAGCCGATTCAATTAGAAGAATTCATAGCTGCATGGAAAAAGGGGCGGCGAGGAAAAAAAGTTGAGGTAGGAGACACTCCGTCGAATGAATCTGGGTCAGTTGACAGCCTAGGCACCATTTGCCGGAATGTTATTGATGGTGATAGGAGAGAAGCCGTTGGCGAGAAGTGCAAGTCGACGGACAAAAATGGGAAAAATGCGATGTTAGAAAAGGTAGTGCAACATCATTGAATTGCATGGTTGTGCATGTATTTGATTAAAACAGTTGCATGCACATACTAAAATATTGTTTCTTTCTCTTGCAGGTCTTTTCAAAGACCAAGAAGTCATGGACGGTTTAAATCCGTTGACACCACAACAAATAGATGTTGCAGTGTTGTACATTGAAACAACAAATAAAACTAAAGAGTTTAAGAGTCAAAGTGTCTATAAAAACCAGGCCGATATTGAGGTCAGTTCCTACCACATTAAGGAGATCCTTGACCGTCTATGGCTAGGTGGTAATGTAAGTCCAAGTACCACGGTGTTGTTATTATATGCACACAAGAAGGATCGTTTGTCACACATTATTAAATCTTTCTGTAGGTTATGGGTGCTTATAAGGCAGAATTGTCTCTTTGATTAGGGGATGACCGACACTTATGCCCTATATGGAGGGCAAATGCTCTAATAGATACTCCACCAAAGAGAAAACCTAGATCCCAGCATAAGAAAACCTTGGAAACAAATACAACAGGTGTGAATGATATATCACGATGCTATGGAAGATGCATTGAAGAATATTTTCTTACTGATAAGGTAAGTACTGTTTGTACAAGAAAATGCAGGGTATAAACCGGATTATGCAATATGATAACACTCGTCTCTTTTTGGTAGGCCATTTTCCCGTTGAATATAAACAATTCGCACTAGTGCACTATCATCATGAACAGACCAAAGAAGCAATTTCAAGTCCTCGACTCACTATATGAATTTAGAAGGGTCAAGAAACATGTCGAAAATGTGGTATGTTTGTTCTCTATACAGTTAGCAATGATATACTCCCTCCGTTTCAAAATATAAGATGTTTTAGCTTTGTGAAAGGAGTGTATCTAGACTCCTTTTAGTGTGTAGGTTTACTCCAAACCTTGATGAACCTACACACTAAAAGGGGTCTAGATACACTTCTTTTAGAAAGCTAAAACATCTTGTATTTTCAAATGAAGGGAGTAATTACTCCAAGCATTACACTAAACCTCTCTATTTCTCAGAGAGACCAAATTTCAAAAGACGTAGAAGTGTCTAACAGATATACAGAGTCTATGTTTGTTGACGTTTCCAATTGGGAGATCGTAAGCTGCGGTACACCATGGCAAGATAATTCGTGAGTTTCTGGTTCAACTAATGTAATTTCTTTTGATCTGAAGTGTTAGTACTGTTATTCAAATTTTGATTCATTATGATCAGGAACTCGTGTGGAATGTTCGTGCTCCACTGTATGGAGCATTGGGACGAAGATAAATTCACAGATGAAGTCTCGCAGGTTTTCAAAAAATTTGTTTGGCACTTGCACATATATACACTAGCATGTGACCTTATTAACCCTCCTAATATTGTGTTATAGCAAAGGATAAATGATTCTAGGAGACGTACTGTTGTAGAAATTATTCTATCGAAGACAAACAAGCTCAGAAAGGTAAAAAGGAGAGTTCTTCAGATCACGGCGCTAGCAGATTCTTGAAAACTCAAGAAACAAAAATTCCTAGTACCGATTCCATGGCGAATGTTGGTATACCATTAAACAATTTACACAAAGCTGGGTTATTTGATTGCTAAACAATTCATGCATGGCTGTGTTTTTTTCCAAAAGAATGTTTCATGACTGTGGTTTCGTTGTTTTACTTAATTAGACGATTGTAATATAAAGTTTTGATTGTTTATGTTCGCCAATTTGTGGATTTGGTCAGCAATGTTCGTAGGCCTAGTTGTTGTGTATGCTTAAAATAAGTCTGGCTAGCAAAAGACGGTATTTCGGATTGATACAACTACTATTTAATACAATGCTCGCTAAAATAGTAATGGACCAGACATATAATGAATGCGAACTACGTACAAAGGGAATTACGTGCATAACACACTTGGTTAGCATGTACACCATGAGGCTTATAGGGTGCGCATCATGTCCCTCAATGTTGTCGGAGAAGCCATGAAACTTGACGCAGTTGATTTGGTTGGACACAGTCTCCTCTCTCCCTTTCACTAGGTGTTTGATGCAAGGTTCATCTTTCCCATCCGATTTTAGGATCTGAAGAATAATTATACTCCCTCCATTTCAAAATATTAGATGTTTTAGCTTTGTGAAACAAGTGTATCTGGACCCCTTATAGTGTGTAGGTTTGTGTAGATGCGGTGTGAACCTACACACTAAAAGGGGTCTAGATACAATCTTTTCACAAAGCTAAAACATCTTATATTGAGTGGATGGATGAGTATATTGAGGGGATTAAACTAGAGGGCGTAGTTGATCGCAAGGGGGCGCATCGATTGAGCTCAATTACCCTTAGACGGTGGAGAAATTGGGCTCTGAAATCATTGCTACGACGGGGGATGCAGAAGTTAAGGGAGAACTGAAGAAGCTTAACAAGCAGTTAAGACAGATTATCGATCTGAAGTAGCAGGTGAACATGATGAATGCTGTATTTTATTTTTGTGTAATTGTTCTCGGGTTGGTGTATCTGCTGATCATGTTGGCCAAGTGTTGACTCACACAACCACTAAGTTGATGATGGTGTTTCTATCCAACCAAGAGAGGTCTATAGCCCATGCAATGTTGGCATGGGCCCACATCTGCCACAAAGTAGCTCATCACATCTTGGCATACCGGTCTTATACTTAGATCTATCAACTAGGTAGGATCATGTTATCCAAGTGATGACTCATACAGCCACAAATTGATGAAGGGGTTTTATAGACACATAATATGAGCTAGATATCATGCAATGTTCGCATGGGCACACATCTGCCACAAGTGTGTGTCATGGCTTTGCATAGCACTCTCAAACTTAGATGTAGTAAGAAGGTGGGATCATGTTGGCCAAGTGTTAACTCACACAACCACTAAGTTGATGATGGTGTTTCTATCCAACCAAGAGAGGATTATAGCCCATGCAATGTTGGCATGGGCACACATTTGCCACAAAATGTCTCATCAAGTCTTGGGATTGCCATGTTATACTTAGATCTATCAACTAGGTAGGATTATGTTGTCGAAGTGATGACTCATACAACCACGAGTTTATGAAGGTCTAGACAGCTAATATAGGTCTAGATCCCATGAAATGATGGAATGGGCCCACATCTGCCATAGGTGTGTGTCATGTCTTTGCATAGCACTCTCAAACTTAGATGTAGCAACTAGGTGGGATCATGTTGGCCAAGTGTTGACTCACACAACCACTAAGTTGATGATGGTGTTTGTAGCTAACCAAGAGAGGTCTATAGTCCATGCAATGTTGGCATGGGCCCACTTTTGCCTCAAACTGTCTCATCATGTCTCGGCATAGTAGTGTTATACTTAGATATATCAACTAGGTAGTATTATGTTGTCCAAGTGATGACTCATACAACCACAAGTTGATGAAGGTGTTTCTAGATAGCTAAGATAGGTCTAGATCCCTTGAAATGTTGTCATGGGCCCACATATGCCACAAGTGTGTGTCATGGCTTTGCATAACACTCTCGAACTTAGATGTAGCAACTAGTTGGGATCATGTTGTCCAAGTGTTGACTCACACAACCACTAATTTGATGATGGTGTTTCTAGCCAACAAAGAGAGGTTTATAGCCCATGCAATGTTGTCATGGGCCCACATTTGCCTCAAAGTGTCTCATCATGTCTTGTCATAGTAGTGTTATACATAGATCTATCAACTAGGTAGGATTATGTTGTCCAAGTGATGACTCATACAACCACAAGTTGGTGAGTGGAAAAAGGAGGGAACAAAAATGTGTCGAAAATTTTGGAGGGAGGTTATGTTCGGTTGTTAATTTTGACGTCTGAGGCAAAACATTTTCCCAACATTTGGTTTATTTCGTATATGTAAGTTGTATACAATTGGTATAAAAAAATGAAATGAAGTACCGACAAGTTAAAAATTAATATTACATTAAAAACTCCTATTGTTACATTAAAGTTGTTACACTATCGCGTAGCAAAAAGTAGATCAAACGAAGAACAAGAACACATATTTTACATGGAAACCCTTATGAGAAAAAACCCTCTACGTGCTATTAATATGGTGAAACTCTCTCAATAAAATTGGGAGGAGTATTATAATACACGAGAGGACAAACCCTCTATGTGCTATCAATATGGTAAAACTCTCTCAATATAATCTATGACTACCTGGCACTATATAAAGGGGCAAACAACTCTCTTTCTTGGCGGACGTGAAATAGAGTTGTAGATGTGCTACGTCTAGCACAGTTGGCACGCCGTAGTCCGTAAGTACTCCTTCTGTAGTAAATAGGATTCGGATCATATTCAACAAAAGTACCACCACACCTTGTAAAAGAAATTCTCAAAATCTTTTGAAACCTTCAAATTTGTTCACTTTGAGGCAAATACTTTGCATGAAAAATGAGAAAAATTTGAAAAAAAAGTCCCCCTAGCAGTCCACTCTCAATTGTGGGGCAATAGGTCAACTATCATGTCCGACTACTCGAAAGAGCCACCTGTGTACCATGTTTTCATGTACCTTTCTTCAAATGGACTCAAATTTGGCACAAGGGTGTATCACCATGTGGCTAATGATTCTAGCATTGTATCTAGCCATTTTGGTTTGAAAATTTCAAAATTTCATCCTCAAACTCAAAAACATGGAACCATTTGTGAAGCAAGTATCAAAACTACAATTTGAGACCTTCAAGTTCCATGCTTGAGTGGTTGTACTGTTGGGGGAGGAGAGACACACAACCTCCTCGCTCCTGCCTGCGGTGAACCTTCGAGGATAGTTTCAATCAACAGATATGCAGCGGAAATAAAACGACGAGTACATGCATAGGTGACACAAGGATTTATGTGGAAAAACCTCCTCAAGGTGAGGAGAAAAAACCACGGGTGCGAACCAACCGGTCCACGAGAGCTTCACTATGAGCAACCTAGGTATAAAGTCTTCTGTAGAACATCTAGAAATGTACAACACACTCAGCATGTTGCCAACCGGCAACAACAACAACCACTTGAGAGAAAGATTACAGCAAAACAGGGTATCTCATTTTCTGTCCCATTCGGTAATTAGCAAACTGCTCTTAAACCGCATATCCAATCAGCACCCAACTTGGTAGACAAGATAACATATGAGTACCCAACATACACACCAAATTTTAGGTCAATCGAACACCGTTTGCCTGCCCAAACTGTTCGTCTACCAAAACTGCTCTATGCTGAAGCTATACTAACCCAGACCTCAAACCAGCTAACCAGATCGAAGTAATCAAAGCAAGTAACGAGCTCACCAAGTTTGGAGTCAATCCAAGCAACTTTGAGCCTCCAAACACCAGCTTGAAGACAGACCGGTCAGATCTCAGAAATCTGGACAGAAATCATTCTCCTTCTTCTTCTCACTAGGTTGTGGTGTTCTTGTGTGTTCTCTCACCCTCTCGCAGCAGCCACGATGGCTTGCTTTCTCAGCTCTCACACTCACTGATTGAGTCACACACACACAGTCACCAATGATGGCTAGGGTTTTCTTTCCTACTCCTCTCCCAAGGAGCACCTCAACCGTTGGATACGAACATCGATCAACGGTTGAAACGTGTTGGACTTCACGGGCTGATGTTGGGCTGCCAACACACCTCCATGTGGAGGGACCTGGCCCAACAAACTCCCCCTCCCAACATCATGGAGGGTCTTGATACGTTGCTAACACATGCTTGTTTTATATCTACTTTCTTATGTTTTGTTCCAACTTTGGAGTATTTCTATACACTTTCTTGGACTAACCTATTAACAAGAGCCACAGTGCCAGTTGCCTGTTTTCTGCTGTTTTTGGTTCCAAAAAGTCAGAAAATGAATATTCTCGGAATTGGACCGGACAAAAGCCAAAGTCATTATTTTCCTGGAAGATTCATGGAGCTAGAAGGAGAGACGAAGGGGGGCACAGGGTGGAAAACCACCCCTAGGCGCGGGTCCCCCAGGCCGCGCCAGGGCATGGTGTGGGCCCTCTGGCCGGCCACCGACCTTGCCTCTTTCGCCTATATATCTCCCCCGAGGCAAAAACCCTAGATCGAAAATCACAAAGCCACGAAAAGTTCCGCAGCGCCACCGCCACGGAAGGGGAGATTTGGGGGACATAAAGTCTCTGTTCTGGCACCCTGCCGGGACGGGGAAGTGCCCCCGGAGCCATCGCCATCGATCTCCACCACCATCTCCATCACCATTTCTGATTCCCATGATGAGGAGGGAGTAGTTCTCTCTCAAGGCTAAGGGTTCTACCGGTAGCTATGTGTCCATCTCTCTCTCTATGCATGATATTATTGAGATCATGAGCTTGTAATCTATAGATCTACCTTGCTACTCAAGTGCTTTAATAGATCTCTACTCTCCCCATGTGTGTGAAGTTGATAGTGTGCACACCATGGTGGCACTTAGGCTACAGATTACAAATACTTGTTATGAGTTATATTTGGAGTTGGATGTGTTTATGAAATTGTGGTGTTTGTTGGAACCATCTAGTGCTCAAGGTGATAGTGTGGGGTTACCTAGATGGGTAAAGCAAACTTTGAGGAGTGTTGTTATAGCCCTACCATGGATTAGAGTGTCCAACCGGAGAGTAGTTCAGAGTAGTATCATGAAGAGAATATATTTATATGAGATTGTTCACTAGTGAAAGTATGATCCCTAGGCCTTGTTTCTAAGCATTGACACACCGTTTGTAACTAGATCTGTTACATGTTTGCTTTCTTCCATCTTTATTTCCGTTTGCCTTTAGTCTTTTCCACGCCATCAAGCTATTTTCTATCACCGTTACCACTTATAATTATCTATACCACTTGTAGTTCACTATCTCTTCGCCGAACTAGTGCACCTATACACCTGACAAGTGTATTGGGTGTGTTGGGGACACAAGAGACTTCTTGTATCTTGATTGCAAGGTTGCTTGAGAGGGATACCTTTGACCACTTCCTCCCTGAGTTCGATAAACCTTGGGTAATCCACTTAAGGGAAACCTTGCTGCTGTTCTACAAACCTCTGCACTTGGAGGCCCAACAACTGTCTACAAGAATAGAAGTGCGTAGACATCAAGCTATTTTTTGGCGCCGTTGCCAGGGAGGTAAGGTAAAAGGTACTCACATCCTCCGGTGTGAGTGCTCGAAGTTATTTCCTTTAGATTCTACAATTTTGTCTTTTTGTTTCTTGTTTTCACTAGTTAGGCTTAATGGAAAACAACAACAAAATTAGAGAGCTTTATAGTATTTATCTTGAGTTAGGACATGAAGTGTTTGAAGAGAAAATTAAAAAACCTATGGAACTTTACTTGCATGCTAATAGCAATGTTATTAGTATGAATTCTTTGAACACCATTATTGCTAATGCTATGGAAAAGTCTAAGCTTGGGGAAGCTGGATTGGATGAGCATGATATTTTTAGTCCCCCAAGCACGGAGGAGAAAATTTACTTTGATGATAATATGCCTCCAATATATGATGATTACAATGATGAGTATGATATTTTCAATCCAGCTACTATCGAGGGCAAAATTCATTATGATTACAATATGCCTCCTATATTTGATGATTATGGTGATGAGAATAATAATGATAGCTATTTTGTTGAATTTGCTCCCACCACAATTAATAAGAATGACTATGTTTATGTGGGGAGTATTAATTCTTTTATGCATGTGGCTCATGATAAGAATGTTTCATGTGATTGTTATATTGTTAATTTTATTCATGATGCTACTGAAAGTTATTATGAGAGAGGGAAACATGGTTTTATGTGTCTCAACAATATTAAGTTTCCACTCTTTATGTTGAAAATTTTGAAGTTGCACTTGTTTTGCTTTCCTATGCTTGTTGCTTTGTGATTTCATGAATTGTTTCTTTACAAGACTCCTATGCATAGGAAGTGGGTTAGACTTAAATTTGCTTCTTGATGCTCTCTTTTACTTCAATTCATGTTTCTTATGTGAGCATCTTCTCAAACTATCAAGCCTAACTTAAAGGCATTAAAGAAAAGTACTTATTGGGAGATAACCCAAAAGTTTTAGTTGAGTCTTGGAAGTTATTTCTTCAGTAATAACCTCTCCTTATCCTTTTTATTTGCTTTTTGTGCCAAGTGTAACCTCTAATAAGAGAGAAGTAATGCTTGGGAAACTTGCTGTCCTGAAACAGCTTTTTGTGCTTTGCCGTAAAAATTCGTATAAAATATCTGTACATCGTTTAGAGGCGTGAATTTTTGTGCTTATTCCCCAGGTTGTTATCTAACTTTAGTTAGTTCAACACTTTTTGATTTGAACAATAGAAGGTCTTCAAAAAAATTTGTCTTTACCTGCTGGTCTGTTTTGATAGATTTCTGCTATTTTCTGTATTTGCTTCTTGTTGGTTCCTTTTTTAGTTCTTTTGGGGAATTGAGCTTTTTGAGGGAAGTGCTACAGTAGCTTCTGTTTTAATGGAAGTTTATTGGTGTTAGAAATGAATCTAAAGACTTTTTATTTTTAGTGCACTAATGTTGCTAATAAAGATTGTGTGAAGTTTTGTATGAAGGAAAAATTTCAGGTGTATGGAAGGAATGAGTAATGAGATGAAGGATGGACTAAAGCTCAAGCTTGGGTATGCCACGCGTGTCACCCCAAGAAGTATCCAAGAATTACAAGCTTCAAAGCTTGGGGATGCCCAAGGCATCCCCTTCTTCATCAATAAAAATCTCAGGTTTCTTCCAAACGCTTCATTTTTATTGTTTCATGCACAGTTGTCTTGTTCTTGGAGCGTCTTCTTTTTCGTTTTCGTTTTGGTTTTTCGTTTGCTTGGTTTGCTTAGTTTGCTGAATAAATTGGTTGGACCCCCTCTTTCATACATTGGTTTTCAAATAGTTTGGTTTGGATTGGAAAAGAGTAGGAAAGTTCATGCTTAAGTGTTAAAGAGAGTTTGTTTTTGACTGTGGCCTATGCTTTGTCATGTCATGCTTGATATTGTTTTGGATTGATGCTTAGTATTATTTGATGTAGCATGACTTGTTCTAAACAATTGAGATTGCTTAATGTGCCTTGGATGAATCATGCGTTGTTTTAGCATATTAAAGCATAGTATTGTGGTATTCTACTTTGATACTTTATTTGGGTTGACTTGGCGCATGCTCACACCATGTTATGACTATCCCAAGTCACCATAAGCCTTGATGATCCTATAGTTTTCAACTTGTAGTATCACTTTATGCTTTGATCAATGATGTTTTGTCGCTCTGCATGATTATGGCCATTATTGCTCTCTTAGTTGGTCACTCCCAGTCTTTTGCTAGCCTCCATAACCAAGTATGAGTTCCACTCATGCATCCAACTCCCAAAACCAAGTTATTCCAAAGAGTCCATCATACCTACCTATTAGCATTTGCTATTCCAAGTATATTCATGTTTTTATCTACCTTCCGAATTAAACTTGTTATGAGAAAACTAGTGATTAAAGCTCTCACGAACTTGACGGCACACATTATTTTCTTGCCCTTAATAAACTTGAACCATTGTGTTGTCTATGTTGTATATGCTTGCACTTATTTGTTGGGGACTAGCAGAACCATGCTATCATGGGGAACGCTTTCAACATTGCACTGGTACTTTGTACCTAGTTGATATCATGCTCTTTTGTCTATGGATGTCATTGGTGTGAAATGAAAGGGGAGCTTGTAAGTCCATGGAGTTATGTATATGTGTTAGAGAAACGCCTGGGCCGCTGGTCTAATCCATGCTGACATGGTGGAAACCTGCAGCATAACTATAATGAGCTGTCTATGAAGCATTCTTCTTATAAAAAAAGAGTCCTATATTGAGAAAAAAGAGAAAAAGAAAAAAAAGAGATTATGAAAAGAGGAAAGAGAGAAAAAAGCACCATATTCCCATGGTAAATAAGAAGATTGCTAAGATGCTCGCTGTCTGCTTGCCTTGTCATTTTGATATGGGGATTCTTCCATATCATTGGGCAAGGGGTACCCCGTTGGCGGTTCTCTATGATACACATGTACTTACAATGACAAGAACTTACCGGTGACTAAACTTGAGTAGCATGAGGAGCGGCCCTCGTATTCAAGGGACATGAGATTTCCAACTTATACTTCGTCAAGCATATACACCATAGTTTGTTCAGTTTAACCTTAATCACTTCAAGATGCTTATGATAGAGGCAATGAGAGCTGAAAGCTATTAAGTACCATAATTTTTGGAAGCTCTTTATGATACTTGAATCCCTACTTCCTTCTATGAAGGCCTTTCTTCCACTTTTATATTGAGTCTCCACCTTCTACCTTTATGCACCTACTTTGAGAGCATAGTGGCCATTCTTAGTTCTATGTGCATTGTGCCAAGACTTGTTGATTGATGCATAGCTTTGATATCGCTTGTTCTAAACTATTTGTATCTAGTCACTCTTATGAACTTTGAAGGTGTCTTATGCATTTATGTTTGCTATTCTATGAGGGACAAGCTGAATACTATTATGCTATGTTTTCTTTATGTGAAACAAACAAACGTATTGCAAAGCATTGTTATTCATGAATCTTTTGTTTGTGCCTTTTCATGTTGCAACATAGTTTCTTTGTCTTATTGCTAGAACTTTGTCTTTCATGTTATGATTGAAGTACTATGATCCCAGCTTTGAATGTTTTACAAATACTCTGATCATGTTTATGATGGTGCATGTCACCTAAAAAATTATTGTTTCTTTTTATCACTTACCTACTCGAGGACGAGCAGGAGTTAAGCTTGGGGATGTTGATACGTTGCTAACGTATCTATAATTTTGGATGTTCCATGCTTGTCTTATATCTACTTTCTTATGTTTTGTGCCAACTTTGGAGTATTTCTAAACACTTTCTTGGACTAACCTATTAACAAGAGCCACAGTGCCAGTTGCATGTTTTCTGTTGTTTTTGGTTCCAGAAAGTCAGAAAATGAATATTCTCGGAATTGGACCGGACAAAAGCCAAAATCGTTATTTTCTCGGAAGATTCATGGAGCCAGAAGGAGAGACGAAGGGGGGGCACAGGGTGGCCAAACCACCCTTAGGCACGGGTCCCCCTAGGCCGCGCCAGGGCATGGTGTGGGCCCCCTGGCCGGCCGCCGACCTTGCCTCTTTCGCCTATATATCTCCCCCGAGGCAAAAACCCTAAATCGAAAATCATAAAGCCATGAAAAGTTCCGCAGCGCCGCCGCCACCGAAGGGGAGATTCGGCAGACAGAAAGTATCTGTTCCGGCACCCTGCCGGGATGGGGAAGTGCCCCCAGAGCCATCTCCATCGATCTCCACCACCATCTCCATCGCCATTGCTGATTCCCATGATGAGGAGGGAGTAGTTCTCTCTCAAGGCTAAGGGTTCTACCGGTAGCTATGTGTTCATCTCTCTCTCTATGCATGATCTTATTGAGATCATGATCTTGTAATATATAGATCTACCTTGCTACTCAAGTGCTTTAATAGATCTCTGCTCTCCCCATGTGTGTGAAGTTGAAAGTGTGCACACCATGGTGGCAGTTAGGCTAGAGATTACAAATACTTGATATGAGTTATATTTGGAGTTGGATGTCTTTATGAAATTGTGGTGTTTGTTGGAACCATCTAGTGCTCAAGGAGATAGTGTGGGGTTATCTAGATGGGGAAAGCGAGCTTTGAGGAGTGTTGTTATAGCCCTACCATGGATTAGAGTGTCCAACCGGAGAGTAGTTCAGAGTAGTATCATGAAGAGAAGGTATTTATATGAGAGTGTTCACTAGTGAAAGTATGATCCCTAGGCCTTCTTTCTAAACATTGAAACACCGTTTGCAACTAGATCTATTACATGTTTGCTTGCTTCCATCTTTCTTTTAGTTTGTCTTTAGTCTTTTCCACGCCATCAAGCTATTTTCTATCACCGTTACCACTTATAATTATCTATACCACTTGTATTTCACTATCTCTTCGCCGAACTAGTGCACCTATACACATGACAAGTGTATTGGGTGTGTTGGGGACACAAGAGTCTTCTTGTATCTTGATTGCAGGGTTGCTTGAGAGGGGATACCTTTGACCACTTCCTCCCTGAGTTCGATAAACCTTGGGTGATCCACTTAAGGGAATACTTGCCGCTGTTCTACAAACCTCTGCACTTGGAGGCCCAACAACTGTCTATGAGAATAGAAGTGCGTAAACATCACGCCTTCAACTTCCTTGACCTCCGGCTTGTCTCGACGCGTACGCTTCATGGCGCACCTAGGGAAGGAGGTATTGCAAGCGAGGGAGCTTCGGCGCGCGCGGCAGGTGCAGATTGGGGTCTTGGGACTAGATAGAGTGGGGGAAAATGACACGAGCACATGGAAGAAGAGGGTCGAGCGGGTTTACAAACACCGGACTGTTCATAGTCCTCGAGTGGACACGTGTGGTGGGCGGGGGGCGGGGGGCTTGATGACCAAAAAGTATAGGGGGTGTATCGCAGTATTTTCGAGGGAAGTGAAACCCAATTTAATAATTCGACACAAGGGGAGCCAAAGAATATTTATAAGCCTTAACAACTGAGTTGTCAATTCAGCTGCACCAGGAAACAATCTTGCTCACAACAGTTTATCAGTAGCAATAGTTTTGTAGTAGGAATAGTAAAGTAACAGCAGTAGTAAAGCAAAGACAATAGTAACAAAAGCAGTAAACAGTGGGATTCGAGTGGGGTAGGCATAGGGATGGAAGGACGGGCGTTGCATGGACAAGACAATTCACATAGCAATCAGAGCATAGGGCAATTGCAGATAAATAAGATAAAGCATCCAAGTACTAGACAATCCTAGGCATGTGTTCCATATATAGTCATACATGCTCGCAATGAGAACTTGCACAACATCTTTTGTCCTGCCAGCCCGTTTGCAGCGGGGCCTCTAGGGAACTACTGGCAATTATGGTGCTCCTTTTAATAGAGCACCGGAGCAAAGCATTAACACTATGTGAACACATGTGATCCTCACATCAAAGCCATTCCCTTCCGGTTATCCCGATTTCTGTCACTTCGGGGCCATAGGTTTCGGACAACAACGTGTGTATACAACTTGCAGATAAGACCAAAAACAATACTATCATAATGAATCAATAACATGTTCAGATCTGAAATCATGGCACTCGGGCCCTAGTGACAAGCATTAAGCACAACAAGTCGCAAAAAAGTCATAAAGCACTAATAAAAGATACTAGGCACCATGCCCTAACAATCTGATGCCATTACATGAACGATCTCATCCAATCCCTACCATCCCCATAGCCTACAGCGGGGGATTACTCACTCATAGATGGGGGAAACATGGATGGTCGATGGAGAAGTGATGGTGATGATGATGGCGATGATCTCCTCCAATTCCTCGTCCCGGCAGGGTGCTAGAATGGAGTTTCTGGTGCTGTTTCGGGGAATCTGGTGGTGGCGGCGGAGCGGAACTCCGTCTGGAAAAACGTCGACCCCCCGAAGTTTTTAGGTCAGAAGGCTCCTTATATGGGAAGATAGAGGCCGAGGGGGTGCTTGGGGGCCCACACCACCCCTTGGCGCGGCCTGGCCTGGTTCGCGCCAGCAGGTGGTGTGGCCACCCCCTGGCTCTTCTCCGTCTCGTATTCTGGCTCCTGGAGTCTTCGGTTGGAATAGGATTTTTGGCATGTTTTCCGGGATTTTTCCTAATAGTTGATTTTCTGCACAAAAAGTAGACACCAAGGCAATTCTGCTGAAAATAGCGTCAGTCCGCATTAGTTGTATCCAAATCACACAAGTTTAGAGGAGAAACAATAGCAAAAGTGTTCGGGAAAGTAGATACGTTTTGGACGTATCAACTCCCCCCAAGCTTAGCTTATTGCTTGTCCTCAAGCAATTCAGTTGAAAACTGAGTGCGATAAAAGAACTTTCACGGACACATTTGCTTCATATGATGTAAATATTCTCAGCAATGTGATCAACTACCTGGACAATTCATAATAAAGAGTATGCAACCAAGTCTACTTAATAGTCTTTGCAAGCTATGAAGAGATTCCAACTCAAGAAGAATAAGTAGCATGAAGCACGAACGTAACAAACATTACAATGCTCATAAAAAGGTATGATAGAGTGGTATCGCGCTTGCCTTTGATTATGAATGCCAAGGCACCTCCGAAGTTCAACTGGTGACTAGAAGTAAAGTTATCAAGAATACAAGCATCAAAGTCATAACACAAATAATCAAGTAATGGAACAAACATAAAGAATGACAACTATGCTCTCAAGAAGGTGCTCAAAGAATATGTGGAGACTCAACAAGTAGAAGAAAAGGTTTTGAATAATTTGAAAGGCTTCCAAATGTTGAAAGTATGGTACTCGTTAGCTTTGAGCTCTCATTGCCCCTATCATAAGCATCTTTAATGTGGTTAAGGTGAAAGTGACACAACTAAGAGGATATGCTTGACAAGTTATATAAATCGAAGTCTCATGCCCCTTACTTACGAAGACCGATCCTCATGCTACTCAACTTCAGTCACAAGTAAGCTCTTGTCATTGTAAGTATATACGTATCATAGAGAACCGCCAACGGGGTACCCCTTGCACATTACACGGGAGCTATCCCATAATCAAAATACAAGGCAAGCAGACAATGAGCATCTCGGGGATCTTTTTATTTACTATGTGCATAGATTTTTATTGAGGATGCTTCATAGAATGCTCATTATGGTTATACTGCAAGTTTCCACCATGATTAGGCATGGATTAGGCTAGCGGCCCAGGCGTTTCTCTAACATACATACAAACTCCATGATCTTACAAGTTCCACTTTTATTTCACACCGCTGGGATCCATAAGCAAAAGAACATGATACCAACTAGGTACAAAATACCTATGAAGCATTGAAAGCGGTCCCCATGATACATGGTTCTGCTAACTTCAACACATAAAGCGCAAGCATATGCACAACAAAGAAGGACGCAATGGTTCAGGTTTATTAAGTGCAAGAAAATAAAGTGTGCCATCAAGTTCGTGAGAGATTTACTAACTAAATTTCTCATAACAAGCAAACATTTTATTCGGAAGAAAACAAGGCATATTGAATATGCACGGAGGTAGGAAATGATGCTAATGGGTAGGTATGGTGGACACTTTGGAAATATTTGGTTTAGGGAGTTGGAAACTTGAGTAAAATATACTCAGAAAAAGTGAAGGCTAGCAATAGTAAGGGAGTGACAAACGAGAGAGCAATAGCTGTCATTATCATGCTTGTAACAAAACAGGACTACTCATGGCTTGAAAGTGATTCAAGATCCTCAAGGCAAAATAATTCATCGAGGCTTAACTGATTATTATAGTCATGTGAATGCGTGAGCATGTGCCAAGTCAATCAAATGAAACATTCAGAGGAGGATACCACGGTGTCATACCAATTTATGAATAGAGCAATGCAAGCAAACATTCGTAAGACATGCTACAAACTATTAGCGAGCTGGAGCTAATCATAAGAAAGAAGAACTATTAAGCATCCAAAGAAAACATACACTCTACATGAACGGACTAAGCATGCCCACAATGATGAGTATATGTACAACAATGAAAACAAATAGAGTTCGTTACCAGCCTCTTACCACGCCTCAAGTTGTCATTGATCCTCATTATTGCTCTTCACTTGTGTGGCTTGAATAATAATATGAAACCAATATCCACTGAGGACTGCCGAACCCTGTAGCAAACTCGCAAAAACCAAAGAAGAACAACAAATATTTTTGGTGTTTTCGATTTTTAAATAAGAACCAAAAGAGAGAAACAAGCAAAACAAAATCTTTTTGGGTTTTTCGAATAGTTCAAACAAAGCAAAAAGGGAAAAACAAACCAAGGCAAAAAGAAGAAGCAAACCAAAGAGAAACAACAGAATAATTTTTGGTCTTTTTGTGTTTTTAGAAAGCAAAAGCAAAGAAGAACGAAAACTAAAAAGAGAACGAAAACATGAATATACAAAGTACCGACGCAACATGATATGGAGATGAGTGCGGTGTCGGCGTACCTCCACCCAAGCTTAGGCTTTTGACCTAAGTGGGTATCAATCCAAGTACGGATAGGGGTTCCAAGCGGGCAGATCTTGGTAAGAATGGTCATAGCTGGGCCCATGAGAAGAAGAATAAGCTCCCCAATCATAAGTAGGCTGCTGAGATGAAGATTCTCCCTCATTCGAGGGCTGGACCGAATCATCCGTGACCTCCCTTCCAGTGTCCTGCTCCTGTTGGGAGAGCTCTCCCAAATACGTGTCAAGCTCCTCCTAAGTGAGGGACCATCCTTCCCTGTTATCAAGGTTAAACAAAACAGGTGCAAGCAAAAGAACAACACGCTCGGACTTGCTTTTTCTCCAACCAGCTTTGAGAAAGGTTATTTCATAAGATAACTCACTCATACTAGCCCACGAGGAAACAAATTTATGTTGTATCATGGAATTAAGATCAAGCCTTTCTATGGGAAACTGTAGGTCTAGATGATGAGGCACTAAACCATGCAATGCTAGTAAACGTGAAGCAATGAGGCCTCCACAAATTCCACCTTTCTCACGGTTAGTAGCAAGACGGAAAGCTATTAAAGCACCCAAGTTGTAAGACCTATCTCGTCTAAGAGCAGCAGAGATAAATGCTAGATCAAATGAAGATAACTTATTAGCAGTTTTCCTAGCAAGAACACACTTGGCAATAAAGTAGGCAAAGTAGCGAATGGAGGGAAGGTGAATGTTACGGATTTTTCCACTCTCCTTTGAGAAGCTACTCCCTTGGCAAATTTCTGCGTATAAGTCCATGAGTGGTTCAGGTCTCTCCTTAATCTTTCTACATGATCCCCATTGAGGTACCTTAATAGCTGCACAAAAATCATCAAGAGAAAGGTCGACAGCTATATTGTAAATTTTATAATGGACCATGGGGTTAGGCAAAGAGTGACTAAATTGGAAGTCCTGCACCATAGACATGGTTAGCTTCACAAATTGATAAGGTTCATCTTCCAAAAAGTGCTCTAACCCTGCATTAGAAACCAAAGTGTGGAAATCTTGTAGAATTCCTGCAGCTCTCATGAACTCGGAGCATGGATAAATGGAGGGAAAAACTTACTCCTCCCGGTGGACCTTCATGACCTCAGGCACCCAAAGCTCATGTTGGTTTAGGTGGTGTTCACTCATCTTCTATTTTGAAATTTAAACACCTATTAAACAAGTGATTGCAAAGTTAATATAATGAAGGATTCTACTCATAGGGACTTGCAAGAGGCCTAAACATGCATCAAAACTATATCTCTAAGAATCAAACAAGCTTACAAGCCCTCATAACCAGTCACCTATAGCAGCAAAATGCTCAACATATAATCCACTAAACACAAATCTACTTGGACAAGGGGAGGAGTCACATACCTGGGAACAAATGCTCCAAATTTCAGCAAGAAAGATGGGTTGAGCAAGGAGATCGAAAAAAACGAGAGCAAGCACAACAAGAACGTGATTTTGAGCTATGAACTGGAGCTTACTCGGGAGAGAGAAAAAAGTGGCAGGTGAGAGAGGTAGTAGGGGGCCAGGGGTGGCCCACACCAGGGCATGGCGCCACCCAAGGCTGGCCGCGCCACCATGTGGTGTGCCTGCCTCGTGGGCCCCCTGGTACCTCCCAGGTACTCCTATGCCCCTTTTTTCACGTAAAAATTTAATATGAATTTTCTGGAATTTTTCGAGACACTTTATTTTTGTGCATTTTTCAGAAATAGAAGAATGATTTTTCTGACAGACAGATTTTTTTTCTTTTTTTTTGAAAACATGATGCAAGGACAAAACAAGGCTAGAACTACAGAAGTTCTAACATGCAAGCAACTAACAACAAGAAGAAAACTAAACGAAAGCAAAAACTAAAATGCAAAGGATAGGAATAAACAGAGATAATCATAATGAAAACATTGTTTTGTTCAATGGAATCCTTTTGTTAACAAGGTTGATCAAGTCTTGCTACCAAAACAATTGCATATGAGACAAAACTTTGAACTCCACTAATGATTATGTTACCTCAACCTTGATAGCAATGGTCCTAATCATAATAGTTTCAATTTTTTCTCTTGGTATGGGACAATATATTTCTCCAACTTGAATGCCTTCAACATGTTCAATTGAATTCAAACCATAAGTCCTTTCAATCTTCTTGGGGAAATAGACAGTATGTTCCTTGTCATTAACATTGAAGGTCACCTTTCCTTGATTACAATTAATAACAACTCCTGCAGTATTAAGAAAAGGTCTCCCAAGACTAATAGACATATTATCATCTTCAGGCATTTCAAGCACAACAAAATCAGTTAATATCAAGAAATTGTGAGCCACGTGAACAGGTACATCCTCACATATACCCGTAGGAATAGTGGTAGATTTATCAACCATTTGCAAAGATATATCAGTTGGTATTAGTTTTTCAAGTTGAAGCCTCTTATAGAGAGAGAAAGGCATAACACTAACTCCAGCTCCCAAATCACACAAAGCAGTTCTAACATAACTGTTCTTAATAGAGCAAGGGATAGTTGGAATCCCTTGGTCTCCAAGTTTCTTAGGAACCTTACCATTGAAGGAATAATTAGCAAGCAAAGTAGAAATTTCTTTATTAGGGATCTTCCTTTTATTCGAGACAATGTCCTTCATATACTTTGAGTAAGGAGGCAATTTAATAGCATCAGTCAAAGGAATTTGCAAGAATAAAGGCTTCATCCACTCGCAAAACTTATTATAGTGTTCATCTTCCTTTGACTTGTGTTTCTTATCAGGGAAAGGCATAGGGTTTTGGACCCAAGGTTCTCTTTCACTACCATGTTTCTTAGCAATAAAATCTTCTTTGGTGTATTTAGTATTCTTAGTGTGGTTTTCAGGTTCTTCTTCAACTTTTTCTTCATCAGGAACAACATTTTCTTCATTACCACTTTCAGTTTCAGCATCAGAGATAGATATACTATTAGGATCCATAGCAGGTTCAGAGGGTTCTACAACAGTTTTATGTTTTCCTTTTCTTACGAGTAGAACCACTATTTTTAGCTTGTTGAGAATCCTGCTCGATTCTTTTGGGATGCCCCTCAGGATATAGAGGATCCTGGGTAGCAGCTCCACTTCTAGTTCTAATTTCATAAGCATGTTTTTCTTTAGCAGCATTAACTAGCAAGTCGTTTTGCACTTTAACGAGTTGATCTATTTGAGTTTGAACCATTTGAAAGTGTTTAACAATCATTTTAACATCATTAGAGGTTCTTTCCACAATATCTTTCAACTCAACATAGCTCTAGTGTTTTCCATTAGATGATTTTGCACCCTTTTATTAAAGTTATCTTGCTTAACAATAAAGATATCAATTTCTTCTAAGCATTGATTAGGAGGTTTAGAGTAAGGGATATCACCTTCATCAAAGTGTTGGAGAGAGTGTACCTCAATAGTGGATGAGTAGGGAATAGGCTTACATAATTCTTCTATAGGAGGTAAATTCTTGACATCTGCAGCTTTAATTCCCTTCTCCTTAAGACATTTCTTAGCTTCCTTCATCACTTCATAATTTAATTCAATAACTCCCCTCTTCTTTGATGTTGGAATAGGCACAAGAATAGATGGTTCAGGTACAATTACTTCAGGTATAGCTTGTTTAGGAGGAGTCCAATCTTCATAATTCATGCTTATTTTAGCCATTAATTCCTCAGCTTCCTTAGGAGTCCTATTCCTGAAAACACAATCAGCACAACTATCTAGGTATGTCCTAGATTCTTCGGTTAGTCCATTATAAAATATATCAAGAAGCTCATTCTTAGGTAATGGACTTCCAGCCTGTGCATGAATCAAAGCACAAAACCTTGCCCAAGATTCGGCCAATACCTCTTTTTCTCCCTGTTTAAAATCAAAAAGTTCCTGCAAAATAGCATGTCTAGCACTGGGAGGAAAATATTTCTGCAGGAAAGTACTAATCAAGCACTCAGGGCTATCAATAGATCCAGGAGGTAAATTACGAAACCAAGTTTTACCTTCTCCTTTCAATGAAAAGGAAAAATCTTAGCAACAAAGTAAGTACGCATCTTAATATCATCAGAAAACAAGCCACTCATGGTAGAAAGTTCATTCATATGTGCTACCGCACTTTCATTCTTAGTCCCACAAAAAGGTTCTTTCTCGACAATAGCTATGTAAGATAGATCGAGAGAGAAATCATAATATTCATCTATAATGTTGATGGGAGAAGCAGCAAACTTAGCATCAGGAGACAATTTGGATCTAATAGTACGCCTCTCAAGGAGACTCTTAGCAGCGCTCCTATCATGGGTGTTTTTACATTCTTTAATAAACTCATCACTCATCTCAACATAACCATCTTCAATATCATAACTCTCACTAGACTCAGGTGAGCTAACAGGTGTGGTAGTGTCTTCATTAGGAGTTTTGGTATTTCCAGCTATAGTTCTAGCAATCGTAGCATCTAGGAAAGGACCTAATGAACCACTCTTATCAAGCACAGTAGAAGCAACATCATAAGCATCAGAAGTTTCAGATGCAGCAGTAGTAGCAGTGTGTGTAGCATGTGTATGTGGTGGTGTAAGGAACTTACTCAGAACAGACGGTGAATCAAGAGCAACAGAGGTGTTCAGAACCGTACCTCTTCTTGTAGTGGATGGTAAAATAGGAACCTTGCCATCACAAGACTTACCCATGATGGATGGATAGCAGCGAACAATAGAGAATCCAGGTGGACTTGATAAATAAAGCTATGCTCCCCGGCAACGGCACCAAAAAATAGTCTTGATGACCCACAAGTATAGGGGGTGTATCGCAGTATTTTCGAGGGAAGTGAAACCCAATTTATTGATTCGACACAAGGGGAGCCAAAGAATATTTATAAGCCTTAACAACTGAGTTGTCAATTCAGCTGCACCTGGAAACAATCTTGGTCACAACAGTTTATCAGTAGCAATAGTTTTGTAGTAGGAATAGTAAAGTAACAGCAGTAGTAAAGCAAAGACAGTAGTAACAAAAGCAGTAAACAGTGGGATTCGAGTGCGGTAGGCATAGGGATGGATGGTCGGGCGTTGCATGGACAAGACAATTCACATAGGAATCAGAGCATAGGGCAATTGCAGATAAATAAGATAAAGCATCCAAGTACTAGACAATCCTAGGCATGTGTTCCATATATAGTCATACATGCTCGCAATGAGAACTTGCACAACATCTTTTATCCTGCCAGCCCGTTTGCAGCGGGGCCTCTAGGGAACTACTGGCAATTAAGGTGCTCCTTTTAATAGAGCACCGGAGCAAAGCATTAACACTCGATGAACACATGTGATCCTCACATCAAAGCCATTCCCTTCCGGTTATCCCGATTTACATCGCCGGGGCCATAGGTTTCGGACAACAACGTGTGTATACAACTTGCAGATAAGACCAAAAACAATACTATCATAATGAATCAATAACATGTTCATATCTAAAATCATGGCACTCGGGCCCTAGTGACAAGCATTAAGCACAACAAGTCGCAACAAAGTCATAAAGCACTAATAAAAGATACTAGGTACCATGCCCAAACAATCTGATGCCATTACATGAACGATCTCATCTAATACCTACCATCCCCATAGCCTACAGCGGGGGATTAGTCACTCATAGATGGCGGAAACATGGATGGTCGATGGAGAAGCGATGGTGATGATGATGGCGATGATCTCCTCCAATTCCCCGTCCCGGCAGGGTGCCAGAACGGAGTTTCTGGTACTGTTTCGTGGAAGCTGGTGGTGGCGGCGAGCGAACTCTTACGGAAAAACGTCGAACTCCCCGAAGTTTTTAGGTCAGAAGGCTCCTTATAGGCAAAGAGAGAGGCCGAGGGGGTGCCTGGGGGCCCACACCACCCCCTGGCACGACCTGGCCTGGCCCGCGCCAACAGGTGGTGTGGCCACCCCCTGGCTCTTCTCCGTCTCGTATTCTGGCTCCTGGAGTCTTTGGGTGAAATAGGATTTTTGGCATATTTTCCGGGATTTTTCCTGATAGTTTATTTTCTGCACAAAAAGTAGACACCAAGGCAGTTCTGCTAAAAACTGCGTCAGTCCGTATTAGTTGTATCCAAATCACACAAGTTTAGAGGAGAAACAATAGCAAAAGTGTTCAGGAAAGTAGATACGTTTTGGACGTATCAGGGCTACCACGATCTGCACCTCTTTTTTTTGGGTTCCCTTTTTTTGAAACAGCCACGATCTCCAATTTAGAGCTGCATTGAAAACACGCTCATGGCAGATCTCGATTCCACAACATGCAAGTGGCGCGGAACCAATTTCTAGCAACGTTAGATCCACTCGAGGGGGGCCCTTGAATCATGGAAGTTACTTGCGGTAGGGCCCAGTTGGAAGTGAGATTGAGAGTGCTGCGTAAAAATGGGATATGTCTTATTAAAATCAAGTGGCAATAAATTGTCGCGTCCCGTTGACAACCGTGCACTCGATGACCCCGTTGCCCTGTCCATGTGTTGTAGTAGCAGTAGTAGCCTTTGCAGACTAGATTAAACGTGACATGACCACTCGACGACTTTTTCCATGGACGACATCGCATTCCTTCTTGTAGAGGGAGACATCCATGATGTCTCGTGCTATACTGTGAAGGGCATGACATGTGCAAGGATCATCGTTGGATCACACAGAATCAACGGTTGGTGCACACGGTCCGCGTGACAACTGTGACAACCAATCAGGGAATAGCAGACAGAGTGAGCACAGGTTTGGGCTTCTACGAAAGAGAGAGGGGGAACCAAGGGTAAAACTGAGTAGTATCAAAAAACCAAGGGAAAAACAGAGTAGTATAAAAAAACCAAGGGCAAAACTGAGTAGTATAAAAATCGAAAGTGAGTGTCTTGTACAATGAAATACATCATGGCATACATCAAATTATACCAATATAGATCCACTAGAGTTTATTGCATATGTGTTCTAATCATAAACCACAAATGGATCACCTAGAGTCATTGCATGTCTGTTCTTCTCACAAACCACACATGGATCCACCAGTGTCATTGCATGTGTTTTCTTTTCATGAAACACACCCAGTGGCATTGCATGTGTGTTCTTCTCAAAGACCACACATGGATCCACCAGTGTCATTGTATGTGTGTTATTCTCATGAACCACACCCAGAGTCATTGCTTGTGTGTTCTTCTCACAAACCACATAAGGATACACAAGTGTCATTGCATGTGTGTTCTTCTCATGAACCACATCTAGAGTCATTGCATTCCTGTTCTTCTCACAAACCATATAAGGATCCACCAGTGTCATTGGATGTGTGTTCTTTTCATGAACCACACCAGTGTCATTGCATGTGTGTTCCTCTCACAAACCACACATGGATCCACCAATGTCAATGCATGTGTGTTCTTCTCATGAACCACAGCTAGATTCATTGGATGTGTGTTCTTTTCGTGAACCACAGCTAGAGTCATTGCATGTGTGTTCTTCTCACAAACCACATAAGGATCTGCCAGTGTCATTGGATGTGTGTTGTTTTCATGAACCACACCCAGTGTCATTGCATGTCTGTTCCTCTCACAAACCACACATGGATCCACCAGTGTCATCGCATGTGTGTTCTTCTCATGAACCACAGCTAGAGTCATTGGATGTGTGTTATTCTCATGAACCACATCTAGAGTCATTGCATGTGTGTTCTTCTCACAAACCACATAAGGATACACCATTGTCATTGCATGTGTGTTCTTCTCATGCACCACACCTAGAGTCATTGCATGTATGTTCTCACAAACCACATAAGGATACACAATTGTCATTGCATGTGTGTTCTTTTCATGAACCACACCTAGTGTCATTGGATGTGTGTTCCTCTCATAACCACACATGGATCCACCAGTGTCATTGCATGTCTGCTCTTTTCATTAACCACAGTTAGAGTCATTGGATGTGTGTTCTTTTCACAATCCACATATCACCAGTGTCATTGCATCTGTGTTCTTCTCACAAACCACATAAGGATCAACAAGTGTCATTGGATGTGTGTTCTTCTCATGAACCAAAGGCCAGTGTCATTGCATGTCTATTCCTCTCACAAACCACACATGGATCCACCAGTGTCATTGCATGTGTGTTCTTCTCATGAACCACAACTAGTGTCATTGGATGTGTGGTCCTCTCATAAACCACACATGGATCCACCAGTGTCATTGCATGTCTGGTCTTTTCATTAACCACAGTTAGATTCATTGGATGTGTGTTCTTTTCACAAACCACATATCACCAGTGTCATTGCATGTGTGTTATTCTCACAAACCACATAAAATTCCACCAGTGTCATTGGATGTGTGTTCTTTTCATGAACCACACCCAGTGTCATTGCATGTCTTTTCCTCTCATAAACCACACATGGATCCATCAGTGTCATTGCATGTGTGTTCTTCTCATGAACCACAGCTAGAGTCATTGAATGTGTGTTCCTCTCATGAACCACATCTAGAGTCATTGCATGTGTGTTCTTCTCACGAACCACATAAGGATACACCAATGTCATTGCATGTGTGTTCTTCTCATGCACCACACCTAGAGTCATTGCATGTCTATTCTTCTCACAAACCACACATGGATCCACCAGTGTCATTGCATGTCTGCTCTTTTCATTAACCACAGTTAGAGTCATTGGATATGTGTTGTTTTCACAAACCACATATCACCAGTGTCATTGCATGTGTGTTCTTCTCATAAACCACAGAAGGATCAACCAGTGTCATTGGATGTCTGTTCTCCTCATGAACCATAGCCGAGTGTCATTGCATGTCTATTCCTCTCACAAACCACACATGGATCCACCAGTGTCAATGCATGTGTGTTCTTCTCATGAACCACAACTAGAGTCATTGGATGTGTGTTCTTCTCATGAACCAAACCAAGAGTCATTGCATGTGTGTTCCTCTCACAGACCACATAAGGATCCACTAGTGTCATTGGATGTGTGTTCTTTTCATGAACCACACCAGTGTCATTGCATGTTTGTTCTTCTCACAAACCACACATGGATTCATCAGTGTTATTGCATGTGTGTTCTTCTCATGAACCACAGCTAGAGTCATTGGATGTGTGTTATTTTCATGAACCACAGCTAGAGTCTTTGCATGTGTGTTCTTCTCACAAACCACATAAGGATCCTCTAGTGTCATTGGATGTGTGTTATTTTCATGAACCACACCCAGTGCCATTGCATGTCTATTCCCCTCACAAACCACACATGGATCCACCTGTGTCAATGCATGTCTGTTCTTCTCATGAACCACATCTAGAGTCATTGGATGTGTGTTCTTCTCATGAACCACATCTAGAGTCATTGCATGTGTGTTCTTCTTACAAACCACATAAGGATACACCAGTGTCATTGCATGTGTGTTCTTCTCATGAACCACATCTAGAGTCATTGCATGTCTGTTCTTCTCACAAACCACATAAGGATACACCAGTGTCATTGCATTTGTGTTCTTTTCATGAACCACACCCAGTGTCATTAGATGTGTGTTCCTCTCATAAACCACACATGGATCCACCAGTGTCATTGCATGTCTACTCTTTTTATTAACCACAGTTAGAGTCATTGGATGTGTGTTCTTTTCACAAACCACATATCACTAGTGTCATTGCATGTGTGTTCTTCTCACAAACCACATAAGGATCCACCAGTGTCATTGGATGTGTGTTCTTCTCATGAACCACAGCCTAGTGTCATTGCATGTCTATTCCTCTCACAAACCACACATGGATCCACCAGTGTCATTGCATGTGTGTTCTTCTGATGAACCACAGATAGAGTCATTGGATGTGTGTTCTTCTCATGAACCACACCAAGAGTCATTGCATGTGTGTTCCTCTCACAGAACACATAAGGATCCACCAGTGTCATTGGATGTGTGTTCTTCCCATGAACCACACCAAGTGTCATTGCATGTTTGTTCCTCTCACAAACCACACATGGATCCACCTGTGTCATTGCATGTGTGTTCTTCTCATGAACCACAGCTAGTCATTGGATGTGTGTTCTTCTCATGAACCACATCTAGAGTCATTGCATGTGTGTTCTTCTCACAAACCACATAAGGATACACCAGTGCCATTGCATGTGTGTTCTTCTCATGAACCGCACCTAGAGTCATTGCATGTCTGTTCTTCTCAAAAACCACATAAGGATACACCAGTGTCATTGCATGTATGTTCTTTTCATGAACCACACCCAGTGTCATTGGATGTGTGGTCCTCTCATAAACCACACATGGATCCACCAGTGTCATTGCATGTCTGCTCTTTTCTTTAACCACAGTTAGAGTCATTGGATGTGTGTTCTTTTCACAAACCACATATCACCAGTGTCATTGCATGTGTGTTCTTCTCACAAAACACATAAGGATCCACCAGTGTTATTGGACGTGTGTTATTTTCATGAACCACACCCAGTGTTATTGCATGTATGTTCCTCTCACAAACCACACATGGATCCACCAGTGTCATTGCATGTGTGTTCTTCTCACAAACCACAACTAGAGTCATTGGATGTGTGTTCTTCTCATGAACCACACCTAGTGTAATTGCATGTGTGTTCCTCTCACAGTGTACACATGGATCCACCAGTGTCATTGGATATGTGTTCTTCTCATGACCAACACCCAGTGTCATTGCATGTCTGTTCCTCTCACAAACCACACATGGATCCACCAATGTCATTGCATGTGTGTTCTTCTCATGAACCAGAGCTAGAGTCATTGGATGTGTGTTATTCTCATGAACCACATCTAGAGTCATTGCATGTGTGTTCTTCTCACAAAGCACATAAGGATACACTAGTGTCATTGCATGTGTATACTTCTCATGAACCACACCTAGAGTCATTGCATGTTTGTTCTTCTAACAAACCATATAAGGATAGACCAGTGTCATTGCATGTGTGTTCTTTTCATGAACTACACCTAGTGTCATTGGATGTGTGTTGCTCTCATAAACCACACTATGGATCCACTAGTGTCATTGCATGTCTGCTCTTTTCATTAACCACAGCTAGAGTCATTGGATGTGTGTTCTTTTCACAAACCACATATCACCAGTGTCATTGCATGTGTGTTCTTCTCACAAACCACATAAGGATCCACCAGTGTCATTGGACGTATGTTCTTTTCATGAACCACACCAAGTGTCATTGCATGTCTGTTCCTCTCACAAACCACACATGGATTTTCCAGTGTCATTGCATGTTTGTTCTTCTCATTAACCACAGCTAGAGTCATTGGATGTGTGTTCTTCTCATGAACCACACCCAGTGCCATTGCATGTGTGTTCCTCTCACAGTGTACACATGGATCCACCAGTGTCATTGGATGTGTGGTCTTCTCATGAACCACATCCAGTGTCATTACATGTCTGTTCCTCTCACAAACCACACATGGATCCACCAGTGTCATTGCATGGGTGTTCTTTTCATGAACCACACCCAGTGTCATTGGATGTGTGTTCCTCTGATCAACCACACATGGATCCACAAGTGTCATTGCATGTCTGCCCTTTTCATTAACCACAGTTAGAGTCATTGGATGTGTGTTCTTTTCACAAACCACATATCACCAGTGTTATTGCATGTGTGTTCTTCTCACAAACCACATAAGGATCCACCAGTGTCAATGGATGTGTGTTCTTTTCATGAACCACACCCAGTGTCATTGCCTATATGTTCCTCTCACAAACCACACATGGATCAACCAGTGTCATTGCATGTGCGGTCTTCTCATGAACCACAACTAGAGTCATTGGATGTGTGTTCTTCTCATGAACCACACCAAGAGTCATTGCATGTGTGTTCCTCTCACAGACCACATAAGGATCCACCAGTGTCATTGGATGTGTGTTATTTTCATGAACCACACCAGTGTCATTTCATGTTTGTTCTTCTCACAAACTACACATGGATTCACCAGTGTCATTGCATGTGTGTTCTTCTCATGAACCACAGCTAGAGTCATTGGGTGTGTGTTATTTTCATGAACCACAGCTAGAGTCATTGCATGTGTGTTCTTCTCACAAACCACATAAGAATCCTATAGTGTCATTGGATGTGTGTTCTTTTCATGAACCACACCCAGTGCCATTGCATGTCTATTCCTCTCACAAACCACACATGGATCCACCCGTGTCATTGCATGTGTGTTCTTCTCATGAACCACAGCTAGAGTCATTAGATGTGTGTTCTTCTCATGAACCACATCTAGAGTCATTGCATGTGTGTTCTTCTCACAAACCACATAAGGATACACCAGTGTCATTGCATGTGTGTTCTTCTCATGAACCACATCTAGAGTCATTGCATGTCTGTTCTTCTCACAAACCACATAAGGGTACACAAGTGTCATTGCATTTGTGTTCTTTTCATGAACCACACCCAGTGTCTTTAGATGTGTGTTCCTCTCATAAACCACACATGGATCCACCAGTGTCATTGCATGTCTACTCTTTTTATTAACCACACTTAGAGTCATTGGATGTGTGTTCTTTTCACAAACCACATATCACCAGTGTCATTGCATGTGTGTTCTTCTCACAAACCACATAAGGATCCACCAGTGTCATTGGATGTGTGTTCTTCTCATGAACCACAGCCTAGTGTCATTGCATGTCTATTCCTCTCACAAACCACACATGGATCCACCAGTGTCATTGCATGTGTGTTCTTATGATGAACCACAGATAGAGTCATTGGATGTGTGTTCTTCTCATGAACCACACCAAGAGTCATTGCATGTGTGTTCCTCTGACAGAACACATAAGGATCCACCAGTGTCATTGGATGTGTGTTCTTCCCATGAACCACACCAAGTGTCATTGCATGTCTGTTCCTCTCACAAACCACACATGGATCCACCTGTGTCATTGCATGTGTGTTCTTCTCATGAACCACAACTAGAGTCATTGGATGTGTGTTCTTCTCATGAACCACATCTAGAGTCATTGCATGTGTGTTCTTCTCACAAACCACATAAGGATACACCAGTGTAATTGCATGTGTGTTCTTCTCATGAACCGCACCTAGAGTCATTGCATGTCTGTTCTTCTCACAAACCACATAAGGATACACCAGTGTCATTGCATGTGTGTTCTTTTCATGAACCACACCCAGTGTCATTGGATGTGTGGTCCTCTCATAAACCACACATGGATCCACCAGTGTCATGGCATGTCTGCTCTTTTCATTAACCACAGTTAGAGTCATTGGATGTGTGTTCTTTTCACAAACCACATATCACCAGTGTCATTGCATGTGTGTTCTTCTCACAAACCACATAAGGATCCACCAGTGTCATTGGACGTGTGTTATTTTCATGAACCACACCCAGTGTTATTGCATGTATGTTCCTCTCACAAACCACACATGGATCCACCAGTGTCATTGCATGTGTGTTCTTCTCATGAACCACAGCTAGAGTCATTGGATGTGTGTTCTTCTCATGAACCACACCCAGTGTCATTGCATGTGTGTTCCTCTCACAGTGTACACAGGGATCCACCAGTGTCATTGGATGTGTGTTCTTCTCATTAACAACACCTAGTGTCATGTCTGTTCCTCTCACAAACCACACATGGATCCACCAATGTCATTGCATGTGTGTTCTTCTCATGAACCAGAGCTAGAGTCATTGGATGTGTGTTATTCTCATGAACCACATCTAGAGTCATTGCATGTGTGTTCTTCTCACAAAGCACATAAGGATACACTAGTGTCATTGGATATGTGTTCTTCTCATGAACCACACCTAGAGTCATTGCATGTCTATTCTTCTAACAAACCACATAAGGATACACCAGTGTCATTGCATGTGTGTTCTTTTCATGAACCACACCCAGTGTCATTGGATGTGTGTTGCTCTCATAAACCACACTATGGATCCACTAGTGTCATTGCATGTCTGCTCTTTTCATTAACCATAGCTAGAGTCATTGGATGTGTGTTCTTTTCACAAACCACATATCACCAGTGTCATTGCATGTGTGTTCTTCTCACAAACCACATAAGGATCCACCAGTGTCATTGGACGTGTGTTCTTTTCATGAACCACACCAAGTGTCATTGCATGTTTGTTCCTCTCACAAACCACACATGGATTCACCAGTGTCATTGCATGTTTGTTCTTCTCATTAACCACAGCTAGAGTCATTGGATGTGTGTTCTTCTCATGAACCACACCCAGTGCCATTGCATGTGTGTTCCTCTCACAGTGTACACATGGATCCACCAGTGTCATTGGATGTGTGGTCTTCTCATGAACCACACCCAGTGTCATTACATGTCTGTTCCTCTCACAAACCACACATGGATCCACCAGTGTCATTGCATGTGTGTTCTTTTCATGAACCACACCCAGTGTCATTGGATGTGTGTTCCTCTGATCAACCACACATGGATCCACCAGTGTCATTGGATGTCTGCTCTTTTCATTAACCACAGTTAGAGTCATTGGATGTGTGTTCTTTTCACAAACCACATATCACCAGTGTTATTGCATGTGTGTTCTTCTCACAAACCACATAAGGATCCACCAGTGTCATTGGATGTGTGTTCTTTTCATGAACCACACCCAGTGTCATTGCCTGGATGTTCCTCTCACAAACCACACATGGATCCACCAGTGTCATTGCATGTGTGGTCTTCACATGAACCACAGCTAGAATCATTGGATTTGTGTTCTTCTCATGAACCACACCAAGAGTCATTGCATGTGTGTTCCTCTCACAGACCACATAAGGATCCACCAGTGTCATTGGATGTGTGTTCTTTTCATGAACCACACCCAGTGTCACTGCATGTCTGTTCCTCTCACAAACCACACATGGATCTACTAGTGTCATTGCATGTGTGTTCTTCTCATGAACCACAACTAGAGTCATTGGATGTGTGTTCTTCTCATCAACCACAGCTAGAGTCATTGCATGTGTGTTCTTCTCACAAACCACATAAGAATCCTCTAGTGTCATTGGATGTGTGTTCTTTTCATGAACCACACCCAGTACCATTGCATGTCTATTCCTCTCACAAACCACACATGGATCCACCCGTGTCATTGCATGTGTGTTCTTCTCATGAACCACAGCTAGAGTCATTAGATGTGTGTTCTTCTCATGAACCACATCTAGAGTCATTGCATGTGTGTTCTTCTCACAAACCACATAAGGATACACCAGTGTCATTGCATGTGTGTTCTTCTCATGAACCACATCTAGAGTCATTGCATGTCTGTTCTTCTCACAAACCACATAAGGGTACACAAGTGTCATTGCATTTGTGTTCTTTTCATGAACCACACCCAGTGTCATTAGATGTCTGTTCCTCTCATAAACCACACATGGATCAACCAGTGTCATTGCATGTCTACTCTTTTTATTAACCACACTTAGAGTCATTGGATGTGTGTTCTTTTCACAAACCACATATCACCAGTGTCATTGCATGTGTGTTCTTCTCACAAACCACATAAGGATCCACCAGTGTCATTGGATGTGTGTTCTTCTCATGAACCACAGCCTAGTGTCATTGCATGTCTATTCCTCTCACAAAACACACATGGATCCACCAGTGTCATTGCATGTGTGTTCTTATGATGAACCACAGATAGAGTCATTGGATGTGTGTTCTTCTCATGAACCACACCAAGAGTCATTGCATGTGTGTTCCTCTGACAGAACACATAAGGATCCACCAGTGTCATTGGATGTGTGTTCTTCCCATGAACCACACCAAGTGTCATTGCATGTCTGTTCCTCTCACAAACCACACATGGATCCACCTGTGTCATTGCATGTGTGTTCTTCTCATGAACCACAACTAGAGTCATTGGATGTGTGTTCTTCTCATGAACCACATCTAGAGTCATTGCATGTGTGTTCTTCTCACAAACCACATAAGGATACACCAGTGTAATTGCATGTGTGTTCTTCTCATGAACCGCACCTAGAGTCATTGCATGTCTGTTCTTCTCACAAACCACATAAGGATACACCAGTGTCATTGCATGTGTGTTCTTTTCATGAACCACACCCAGTGTCATTGGATGTGGTCCTCTCATAAACCACATTGATCCACCAGTGTCATGGCATGTCTTCTCTTTTCATTAACCACAGTTAGAGTCATTGGATGTGTGTTCTTTTCACAAACCACATATCACCAGTGTCATTGCATGTGTGTTCTTCTCACAAACCACATAAGGATCCACCAGTGTCATTGGACGTGTGTTATTTTCATGAACCACACCCAGTGTTATTGCATGTATGTTCCTCTCACAAACCACACATGGATCCACAGTGTCATTGCATGTGTGTTCTTCTCATGAACCACAGCTAGAGTCATTGGATGTGTGTTCTTCTCATGAACCACACCCAGTGTCATTGCATGTGTGTTCCTCTCACAGTGTACACAGGGATCCACCAGTGTCATTGGATGTGTGTTCTTCTCATTAACAACACCTAGTGTCATGTATGTTCCTCTCACAAACCACACATGGATCCACCAATGTCATTGCATGTGTGTTCTTCTCATGAACCAGAGCTAGAGTCATTGGATGTGTGTTATTCTCATGAACCACATCTAGAGTCATTGCATGTGTGTTCTTCTCACAAAGCACATAAGGATACACTAGTGTCATTGGATATGTGTTCTTCTCATGAACCACACCTAGAGTCATTGCATGTCTGTTCTTCTAACAAACCACATAAGGATACACCAGTGTCATTGCATGTGTGTTCTTTTCATGAACCACACCCAGTGTCATTGGATGTGTGTTGCTCTCATAAACCACACTATGGATCCACTAGTGTCATTGCATGTCTGCTCTTTTCATTAACCATAGCTAGAGTCATTGGATGTGTGTTCTTTTCACAAACCACATATCACCAGTGTCATTGCATGTGTGTTCTTCTCACAAACCACATAAGGATCCACCAGTGTCATTGGACGTGTGTTCTTTTCATGAACCACACCAAGTGTCATTGCATGTTTGTTCCTCTCACAAACCACACATGGATTCACCAGTGTCATTGCATGTTTGTTCTTCTCATTAACCACAGCTAGAGTCATTGGATGTGTGTTCTTCTCATGAACCACACCCAGTGCCATTGCATGTGTGTTCCTCTCACAGTGTACACATGGATCCACCAGTGTCATTGGATGTGTGGTCTTCTCATGAACCACACCCAGTGTCATTACATGTCTGTTCCTCTCACAAACCACACATGGATCCACCAGTGTCATTGCATGTGTGTTCTTTTCATGAACCACACCCAGTGTCATTGGATGTGTGTTCCTCTGATCAACCACACATGGATCCACCAGTGTCATTGGATGTCTGCTCTTTTCATTAACCACAGTTAGAGTCATTGGATGTGTGTTCTTTTCACAAACCACATATCACCAGTGTTATTGCATGTGTGTTCTTCTCACAAACCACATAAGGATCCACCAGTGTCATTGGATGTGTGTTCTTTTCATGAACCACACCCAGTGTCATTGCCTGGATGTTCCTCTCACAAACCACACATGGATCCACCAGTGTCATTGCATGTGTGGTCTTCACATGAACCACAGCTAGAATCATTGGATTTGTGTTCTTTTCATGAACCACAGCTAAAGTCATTGCATGTGTGTTCCTCTCACAGACCACATAAGGATCCACCAGTGTCATTGGATGTGTGTTCTTTTCAGGAACCACACCCAGTGTCACTGCATGTCTGTTCCTCTCACAAACCACACATGGATCTACTAGTGTCATTGCATGTGTGTTCTTCTCATGAACCACAACTAGAGTCATTGGATGTGTGTTCTTCTCATCAGCCACATCTAGAGTCATTGCATGTGTGTTCTTCTCACAAACCACATAAGGATACACCAGTGTCATTGCATGTGTGTTCTTCTCATGAATCACACCTAGTGTCATTGGATGTGTGTTCCTCTCATAAACCACACATGGATCCACCAGTGTCATTGCATGTCTTCTCTTTTCATTAACCACAGTTAGAGTCATTGGATGTGTGTTCTTTTCATGAACCACATATCACCAGTGTCACTGCATGTGCGTTGTTCTGACAAACCACATAAGGATCCACCAGTGTCATTGGACGTGTGTTATTTTCACGAACCACACCCAGTGTCATTGCATGTTTGTTCCTCTCACAAACCACACATGGATCCACCAGTGTCATTGCATGTGTGTTCTTCTCACGAGCCACACCCAGTGTCATTGCATGTGTGTTCCTCTCACAGTGTACACATGGATCCACCAGTGTCATTGCATGTCTGTTCCTCTCACAAAACCACACATGGATCCACCAGTGTAATTGCATCTGTGTTCTTCTCATGAACCACATCTAGAGTCATTGGATGTGTGTTCTGCTCATGAACCACATCTAGAGTCATTGCATGTGTGTTCTTCTCACAAACCACATAAGGATACACCAGTGTCATTGCATGTGTGTTATTCTCATGAACCACACCTAGAGTCATTGCATGTCTGTTCTTTTCACAAACCACATAAGGATACACAAGTGTCATTGCATGTGTGTTCTTTTCATGAACCACACCCAGTGTCATTGGATGTGTGTTCCTCTCATAAACCACATATGGATCCACCAGTGTCATTGCATGTCTGCTCTTTTCATTAACCATAGTTAGAGTCATTGAATGTGTGTTCTTTTCACAAACCACATATCACCAGTGTCATTGCATGTGTGTTCTTCTCACAAACCACATAAGGATCCACCAGTGTCATTGGATGTGTGTTCTTCTCATGAACCACAGCCTAGTGTCATTGCATGTCTATTCCTCTCACAAACCACACATGGATCCATCAGTGTCATTGCATGTGTGTTCTTATGATGAACCACAGATAGAGTCATTGGATGTGTGTTCTTCTCATGAACCACACCAAGAGTCATTGCATGTGTGTTCCTCTGACAGAACACATAAGGATCCACCAGTGTCATTGGATGTGTGTTCTTCCCATGAACCACACCAAGTGTCATTGCATGTTTGTTCCTCTCACAAACCACACATGGATCCACCTGTGTCATTGCATGTGTGTTCTTCTCATGAACCACAACTAGAGTCATTGGATGTGTGTTCTTCTCATGAACCACATCTAGAGTCATTGCATGTGTGTTCTTCTCACAAACCACATAAGGATACACTAGTGTAATTGCATGTGTGTTCTTCTCATGAACCGCACCTAGAGTCATTGCATGTCTGTTCTTCTCACAAACCACATAAGGATACACCAGTGTCATTGCATGTGTGTTCTTTTCATGAACCACACCCAGTGTCATTGGATGTGTGTTCCTCTCATAAACCACACATGGATCCACCAGTGTCATGGCATGTCTGCTCTTTTCATTAACCACAGTTAGAGTCATTGGATGTGTGTTCTTTTCACAAACCACATATCATCAGTGTCATTGCATGTGTGTTCTTCTCACAAACTACATAAGGATCCACCAGTGTCATTGGACGTGTGTTATTTTCATGAACCACACCCAGTGTTATTGCATGTATGTTCCTCTCACAAACCACACATGGATCCACCAGTGTCATTGCATGTGTGTTCTTCTCATGAACCACAGCTAGAGTCATTGGATGTGTGTTCTTCTCATGAACCACACCCAGTGTCATTGCATGTGTGTTCCTCTCACAGTGTACACAGGGATCCACCAGTGTCATTGGATGTGTGTTCTTCTCATTAACAACACCTAGTGTCATGTCTGTTCCTCTCACAAACCACACATGGATCCACCAATGTCATTGCATGTGTGTTCTTCTCATGAACCAGAGCTAGAGTCATTGGATGTGTGTTATTCTCATGAACCACATCTAGAGTCATTGCATGTGTGTTCTTCTCACAAAGCACATAAGGATACACTAGTGTCATTGGATATGTGTTCTGCTCATGAACCACACCTAGAGTCATTGCATGTCTGTTCTTCTAACAAACCACATAAGGATACACCAGTGTCATTGCATGTGTGTTCTTTTCATGAACCACACCTAGTGTCATTGGATGTGTGTTGCTCTCATAAACCACACTATGGATCCACTAGTGTCATTGCATGTGCTCTTTTCATTAACCATAGCTAGAGTCATTGGATGTGTGTTCTTTTCACAAACCACATATCACCAGTGTCATTGCATGTGTGTTCTTATCACAAACCACATAAGGATCCACCAGTGTCATTGGACGTGTGTTCTTTTCATGAACCACACCAAGTGTCATTGCATGTTTGTTCCTCTCACAAACCACACATGGATTCACCAGTGTCATTGCATGTTTGTTCTTCTCATTAACCACAGCTAGAGTCATTGGATGTGTGTTCTTCTCATGAACCACACCCAGTGCCATTGCATGTGTGTTCCTCTCACAGTGTACACATGGATCCACCAGTGTCATTGGATGTGTGGTCTTCTCATGAACCACACCCAGTGTCATTACATGTCTGTTCCTCTCACAAACCACACATGGATCCACCAGTGTCATTGCATGTGTGTTATTTTCATGAACCACACCCAGTGTCATTGGATGTGTGTTCCTCTAATCAACCACACATGGATCCACCAGTGTCATTGGATGTCTGCTCTTTTCATTAACCACAGTTAGAGTCATTGGATGTGTGTTCTTTTCACAAACCACATATCACCAGTGTTATTGCATGTGTGTTCTTCTCACAAACCACATAAGGATCCACCAGTGTCATTGGATGTGTGTTCTTTTCATGAACCACACCCAGTGTCATTGCCTAGATGTTCCTCTCACAAACCACACATGGATCCACCAGTGTCATTGCATGTGTGGTCTTCACATGAACCACAGCTAGAATCATTGGATTTGTGTTCTTTTCATGAACCACAGCAAAAGTCATTGCATGTGTGTTCCTCTCACAGACCACATAAGGATCCACCAGTGTCATTGGATGTGTGTTCTTTTCATGAACCGCACCCAGTGTCACTGCATGTCTATTCCTCTCACAAACCACACATGGATCTACTAGTGTCATTGCATGTGTGTTCTTCTCATGAACCACAACTAGAGTCATTGGATGTGTGTTCTTCTCATCAACCACATCTAGAGTCATTGCATGTGTGTTCTTCTCACAAACCACATAAGGATACACCAGTGTCATTGCATGTGTGTTCTTCTCATGAATCACACCTAGTGTCATTGGATGTGTGTTCCTCTCATAAACCACACATGGATCCACCAGTGTCATTGCATGTCTTCTCTTTTCATTAACCACAGTTAGAGTCATTGGATGTGTGTTCTTTTCATGAACCACATATCACCAGTGTCACTGCATGTGCGTTGTTCTGACAAACCACATAAGTATCCACCAGTGTCATTGGACGTGTGTTATTTTCACGAACCACACCCAGTGTCATTGCATGTTTGTTCCTCTCACAAACCACACATGGATCCACCAGTGTCATTGCATGTGTGTTCTTCTCACGAGCCACACCCAGTGTCATTTCATGTGTGTTCCTCTCACAGTGTACACATGGATCCACCAGTGTCATTGCATGTCTGTTCCTCTCACAAAACCACACATGGATCCACCAGTGTAATTGCATCTGTGTTCTTCTCATGAACCACATCTAGAGTCATTGGATGTGTGTTCTGCTCATGAACCACATCTAGAGTCATTGCATGTGTGTTCTTCTCACAAACCACATAAGGATACACCAGTGTCATTGCATGTGTGTTATTCTCATGAACCACACCTAGAGTCATTGCATGTCTGTTCTTTTCACAAACCACATAAGGATACACAAGTGTCATTGCATGTGTGTTCTTTTCATGAACCACACCCAGTGTCAGTGGATGTGTGTTCCTCTCATAAACCACATATGGATCCACCAGTGTCATTGCATGTCTGCTCTTTTCATTAACCATTGTTAGAGCCATTGAATGTGTGTTCTTTTCACAAACCACATATCACCAGTGTCATTGCATGTGTGTTCTTCTCACAAACCACATAAGGATCCACCAGTGTCATTGGATGTGTGTTCTTTTCATGAACCACACCCATTGTCATTGCATATATGTTCCTCTCACAAACCACACATGGATCCACCAGTGTCATTGCATGTGTGTTCTTCTCATGAACCACAGCTAGAGTCATTGGATGTGTGTTCTTCTCATGAACCACACCCAGTGTCATTGCATGTGTGTTCCTCTCATAGTGTACACATGGATCCACCAGTGTCATTGGATGTGTGTTCTTCTCATGAACCACACCCAGTGTCATTGCATGTTTGTTCCTCTCACAAACCACACATGGATCCACCAGTGTCATTGCATGTGTGTTCTTTTCATGAACCACACCCAGTGTCATTGGATGTGTGTTCCTCTCATCAACCACACATGGATTCACTAGTGTCATTGCATGTCTGCTCTTTTCATTAACCATAGTTAGAGTCATTGGATGTGTGTTGTTTTCACAAACCACATATCACGAGTGTCATTGCATGTGTGTTCTTCTCACAAACCACATAAGGATTCACCAGTCTCATTGGATGTGTGTTCTTTTCACGAACCACACCAAGTGTCATTGCATGTCTGTTCCTCTAACAAACCACACATGGATCCACCAGTGTCATTGCATGTGTGTTCTTCTCATGAACCACAACTAGAGTCATTGGATGTGTGTTCTTCACATGAACCACACCTAGTGTGATTGCATGTCTGTTCCTCTCACAAACCACACATGGATCCACCAGTGTAATTGCATGTGTGTTCTTCTCATGAACCGCACCTAGAGTCATTGCATGTCTGTTCTTCTCACAAACCACATAAGGATACACCAGTGTCATTGCATGTGTGTTCTTTTCATGAACCACACCCAGTGTCATTGGATGTGTGGTCCTCTCATAAACCACACATGGATCCACCAGTGTCATGGCATGTCTGCTCTTTTCATTAACCACAGTTAGTGTCATTGGATGTGTGTTCTTTTCACAAACCACATATCACCAGTGTCATTGCATGTGTGTTCTTCTCACAAACCACATAAGGATCCACCAGTGTCATTGGACGTGTGTTATTTTCATGAACCACACCCAGTGTTATTGCATGTATGTTCCTCTCACAAACCACACATGGATCCACCAGTGTCATTGCATGTGTGTTCTTCTCATGAACCACAGCTAGAGTCATTGGATGTGTGTTCTTCTCATGAACCACACCCAGTGTCATTGCATGTGTGTTCCTCTCACAGTGTACACAGGGATCCACCAGTGTCATTGGATGTGTGTTCTTCTCATTAACAACACCTAGTGTCATGTCTGTTCCTCTCACAAACCACACATGGATCCACCAATGTCATTGCATGTGTGTTCTTCTCATTAACCACAGCTAGAGTCACTGGATGTGTGTTATTCTCATGAACCACATCTAGAGTCATTGCATGTGTGTTCTTCTCACAAAGCACATAAGGATACACTAGTGTCATTGGATATGTGTTCTTCTCATGAACCACACCTAGAGTCATTGCATGTCTGTTCTTCTAACAAACCACATAAGGATACACCAGTGTCATTGCATGTGTGTTCTTTTCATGAACCACACCTAGTGTCATTGGATGTGTGTTGCTCTCATAAACCACACTATGGATCCACTAGTGTCATTGCATGTCTGCTCTTTTCATTAACCATAGCTAGAGTCATTGGATGTGTGTTCTTTTCACAAACCACATATCACCAGTGTCATTGCATGTGTGTTCTTCTCACAAACCACATAAGGATCCACCAGTGTCATTGGACATGTGTTCTTTTCATGAACCACACCAAGTGTCATTGCATGTCTGTTCCTCTCACAAACCACACATGGATTCACCAGTGTCATTGCATGTTTGTTCTTCTCATTAACCACAGCTAGAGTCATTGGATGTGTGTTCTTCTCATGAACCACACCCAGTGCCATTGCATGTGTGTTCCTCTCACAGTGTACACATGGATCCACCAGTGTCATTGGATGTGTGGTCTTCTCATGAACCACACCCAGTGTCATTACATGTCTGTTCCTCTCACAAACCACACATGGATCCACCAGTGTCATTGCATGTGTGTTCTTTTCATGAACCACACCCAGTGTCAGTGGATGTGTGTTCCTCTGATCAACCACACATGGATCCACCAGTGTCATTGGATGTCTGCTCTTTTCATTAACCACAGTTAGAGTCATTGGATGTGTGTTCTTTTCACAAACCACATATCACCAGTGTTATTGCATGTGTGTTCTTCTCACAAACCACATAAGGATCCACCAGTGTCATTGGATGTGTGTTCTTTTCATGAACCACACCCAGTGTCATTGCCTGGATGTTCCTCTCACAAACCACACATGGATCCACCAGTGTCATTGCATGTGTGGTCTTCACATGAACCACAGCTAGAATCATTGGATTTGTGTTCTTTTCATGAACCACAGCTAAAGTCATTGCATGTGTGTTCCTCTCACAGACCACATAAGGATCCACCTGTGTCATTGGATGTGTGTTCTTTTCATGAACCACACCCAGTGTCACTACATGTCTATTCCTCTCACAAACCACACATGGATCTACTAGTGTCATTGCATGTGTGTTCTTCTCATGAACCACAACTAGAGTCATTGGATGTGTGTTCTTCTCATCAACCACATCTAGAGTCATTGCATGTGTGTTCTTCTCACACACCACATAAGGATACACCAGTGTCATTGCATGTGTGTTCTTCTCATGAATCACACCTAGTGTCATTGGATGTGTGTTCCTCTCATAAACCACACATGGATCCACCAGTGTCATTGCATGTCTTCTCTTTTCATTAACCACAGTTAGATTCATTGGATGTGTGTTCTTTTCATGAACCACATATCACCAGTGTCACTGCATGTGCGTTGTTCTGACAAACCACATAAGGATCCACCAGTGTCATTGGACGTGTGTTATTTTCACGAACCACACCCAGTGTCATTGCATGTTTGTTCCTCTCACAAACCACACATGGATCCACCAGTGTCATTGCATGTGTGTTCTTCTCACGAGCCACACCCAGTGTCATTGCATGTGTGTTCCTCTCACAGTGTACACATGGATCCACCAGTGTCATTGCATGTCTGTTCCTCTCACAAAACCACACATGGATCCACCAGTGTCATTGCATGTGTGTTCTTCTCACAAACCACATAAGGATACACCAGTGTCATTGCATGTGTTTTATTCTCATGAACCACACCTAGAGTCATTGCATGTCTGTTCTTTTCACAAACCACATAAGGATACACAAGTGTCATTGCATGTGTGTTCTTTTCATGAACCACACCCAGTGTCATTGGATGTGTGTTCCTCTCATAAACCACATATGGATCCACCAGTGTCATTGCATGTCTGCTCTTTTCATTAACCATAGTTAGAGTCATTGAATGAGTGTTCTTTTCACAAACCACATATCACCAGTGTCATTGCATGTGTGTTCTTCTCACAAACCACATAAGGATCCACCAGTGTCATTGGATGTGTGTTCTTTTCATGAACCACACCCATTGTCATTGCATATATGTTCCTCTCACAAACCACACATGGATCCACCAGTGTCATTGCATGTGTGTTCTTCTCATGAACCACAGCTAGAGTCATTGGATGTGTGTTCTTCTCATGAACCACACCCAGTGTCATTGCATGTGTGTTCCTCTCATAGTGTACACATGGATCCACCAGTGTCATTGGATGTGTGTTCTTCTCATGAACCACACCCAGTGTCATTGCATGTTTGTTCCTCTCACAAACCACACATGGATCCACCAGTGTCATTGCATGTGTGTTCTTTTCATGAACCACACCCAGTGTCATTGGACGTGTGTTCCTCTCATCAACCACACATGGATTCACTAGTGTCATTGCATGTCTGCTCTTTTCATTAACCATAGTTAGAATCATTGGATGTCTGTTGTTTTCACAAACCACATATCACGAGTGTCATTGCATGTGTGTTCTTCTCACAAACCACATAAGGATTCACCAGTCTCATTGGATGTGTGTTCTTTTCACGAACCACACCCAGTGTCATTGCATGTCTGTTCCTCTAACAAACCACACATGGATCCACCAGTGTCATTGCATGTGTGTTCTTCTCATGAACCACAACTAGAGTCATTGGATGTGTGTTCTTCACATGAACCACACCTAGTGTGATTGCATGTCTGTTCCTCTCACAAACCACACATGGATCCACCAGTGTCATTGCATGTGTGTTCTTGTCATGAACCACATCCAGTGTTATTGGATGTGTGTTCCTCTCATAAACCACACATGGACACACCTAGAGTCATTGCATGTCTTCTCTTTTCATTAAGCATAGTTAGAGTCATTGGAGATGTGTTCTTTTCACAAACCACATATCACTAGTGTCATTGCATGTGTGTTCTTCTCACAAACCACATAAGGATCCACCAGTGTCATTGGATGTGTGTCCTTTTCATGAACCACACTAGTGTCATTGCATCTATGTTCCTCTCACAAACCACACATGGATCTACCAATGTCATTGCATGTGTGTTCTTCTCATGAACCACAACTAGAGTCATTGGATGTGTGTTCTTCTCATGAACCACACCCAGTGTCATTGCATGTGTGTTCCTCTCATAGTGTACACATGGATCCACCAGTGTCATTGGATGTGTGTTCTTCTCATGAACCACACCCAATGTCATTGCATGTCTGTTCCTCTCACAAGCCACACATGGATCCACCAGTGTCATTGCATGTGTGTTCTTTTCATGAACCACACCCAGTGTCATTGGATGTGTGTTCCTCTCATCAACCACACATGGATTCACTAGTGTCATTGCATGTCTGCTCTTTTCATTAACCATAGTTAGAGTCATTAGATGTGTGTTGTTTTCACAAACCACATATCACGAGTGTCATGGCATGTGTGTTCTTCTCACAAACCACATAAGGATCCACCAGTGTCATTGGATGTGTGTTCTTTTCACGAACCACACCAAGTGTCATTGCATGTCTGTTCCTCTCACAAACCACACATGGATCCACCAGTGTCATTGCATGTGTGTTCTTCTCATGAACCACAGCTAGAGTCATTGGATATGTGTTCTTCTCATGAACCACACCTAGAGTCATTGCATGTGTGTTCTTCTCACAAACCACATAAGGATACACCAGTGTCATTGCATGTGTGTTCTTCTCATGAACCACACCTAGAGTCATTGCATGTCTGTTCTTCTCACAAACCACATAAGGATACACTAGTGTCATTGGATGTGTGTTCTTTTCATGAACCACACCCAGTGTCATTGGATGTGTGTTCCTCTCATAAACCACAAGTGGATCCACCAATGTCATTGCATGTCTGCTCTTTTCATTAACCTTGCATGTGTGTTCTTCTCACAAACCACATAAGGATCCACTAGTGTCATTGGATGTGTGTTCGTTTCATGAACCACAACCAGTGTCATTGAATGTATGTTCCTCTCACAAACCACACATTGATCCACCAGTGTCATTGCATGTGTGTTCTTCTCATGAACCACAGCTAGAGTCATTCGATGTGTGTTCTTCTCAGGAACCACACCCAATGTCATTGCATGTGTGTTCCTCTCACAGTGTACACATGGATCTAGCAATGTCATTGGATGTGTGTTCTTCACATGAACCACACCTAGTGTCATTGCATGTCTGTTCCTCTCACAAACCACACATGGATCCACCAGTTTCATTGCATGTGTGTTCTTCTCACAAACCACATAAGGATCCACCAGTGTCATTGGACGTGTGTTATTTACATGAACCACACCCAGTGTTATTGCATGTCTGTTCCTCTCACAAACCACACATGGATCCACCAGTGTCATTGCATGTGTGTTCTTCTCATGAACCACAGCTAGAATCATTGTATGTGTGTTCTTCTCATGAACCACACCCAGTGTCATTGCATGTGTGTTCCTCTCACAGTGTACACAGGGATCCACCAGTGTCATTGGATGTGTGTTCTTCTCATTAACAACACCTAGTGTCATGTCTGTTCCTCTCACAAACCACACATGGATCCACCAATGTCATTGCATGTGTGTTCTTCTCATGAACCAGAGCTAGAGTCATTGGATGTGTGTTATTCTCATGAACCACATCTAGAGTCATTGAATGTGTGTTCTTCTCACAAAGCACATAAGGATACACTAGTGTCATTGGCTATGTGTTCTTCTCATGAACCTCACCTAGAGTCATTGCATGTCTGTTCTTCTAACAAACCACATAAGGATACACCAGTGTCATTGCATGTGTGTTCTTTTCATGAACCACACCCAGTGTCATTGGATGTGTGTTGGTCTCATAAACCACACTATGGATCCACTAGTGTCATTGCATGTCTGCTCTTTTCATTAACCATAGCTAGAGTCATTGGATGTGTGTTCTTTTCACAAACCACATATCACCAGTGTCATTGCATGTGTGTTCTTCTCACAAACCACATAAGGATCCACCAGTGTCATTGGACGTGTATTCTTTTCATGAACCACACCAAGTGTCATTGCATGTCTGTTTCTCTCACAAACCACACATGGATTCACCAGTGTCATTGCATGTTTGTTCTTCTCATTAACCACAGCTAGAGTCATTGGATGTGTGTTCTTCTCATGAACCACACCTAGTGCCATTGCATGTGTGTTCCTCTCACAGTGTACACATGGATCCACCAGTGTCATTGGATGTGTGGTCTTCTCATGAACCACACCCAGTGTCATTACATGTCTGTTCCTCTCACAAACCACACATGGATCCACCAGTGTCATTGCATGTGTGTTCTTTTCATGAACCACACTCAGTGTCATTGGATGTGTGTTCCTCTGATCAACCACACATGGATCCACCAGTGTCATTGGATGTCTGCTCTTTTCATTAACCACAGTTAGAGTCATTGGATGTGTGTTCTTTTCACAAACCACATATTACCAGTGTTATTGCATGTGTGTTCTTCTCACAAACCACATAAGGATCCACCAGTGTCATTGGATGTGTGTTCTTTTCATGAACCACACCCAGTGTCATTGCCTGGATGTTCCTCTCACAAACCACACATGGATCCACCAGTGTCATTGCATGTGTGGTCTTCACATGAACCACAACTAGAATCATTGGATTTGTGTTCTTTTCATGAACCACAACTAAAGTCATTGCATGTGTGTTCCTCTCACAGACCACATAAGGATCCACCAGTGTCATTGGATGTGTGTTCTTTTCATGAACCACACCCAGTGTCACTGCATGTCTGTTCCTCTCACAAACCACACATGGATCTACTAGTGTCATTGCATGTGTGTTCTTCTCATGAACCACAACTAGAGTCATTGGATGTGTGTTCTTCTCATCAACCACATCTAGAGTCATTGCATGTGTGTTCTTCTCACAAACCACATAAGGATACACCAGTGTCATTGCATGTGTGTTCTTCTCATGAATCACACCTAGTGTCATTGGATGTGTGTTCCTCTCATAAACCACACATGGATCCACCAGTGTCATTGCATGTCTTCTCTTTTCATTAACCACAGTTAGAGTCATTGGATGTGTGTTCTTTTCATGAACCACATATCACCAGTGTCACTGCATGTGCGTTCTTCTGACAAACCACATAAGGATCCACCAGTGTCACTGGACGTGTGTTATTTTCACGAACCACACCCAGTGTCATTGCATGTTTGTTCCTCTCACAAACCACACATGAATCCACCAGTGTCATTGCATGTGTGTTCTTCTCACGAGCCACACCCAGTGTCATTGCATGTGTGTTCCTCTCACAGTGTACACATGGATCCACCAGTGTCATTGCATGTCTGTTCCTCTCACAAAACCACACATGGATCCACCAGTGTAATTGCATCTGTGTTCTTCTCATGAACCACATCTAGAGTCATTGCATGTGTGTTCTTCTCACAAACCACATAAGGATACACCAGTGTCATTGCATGTGTGTTATTCTCATGAACCACACCTAGAGTCATTGCATGTCTGTTCTTTTCACAAACCACATAAGGATACACAAGTGTCATTGCATGTGTGTTCTTTTCATGAACCACACCCTGTGTCATTGGATGTGTGTTCCTCTCATAAACCACATATGGATCCACCAGTGTCATTGCATGTCTGCTCTTTTCATTAACCATAGTTAGAGTCATTGAATGTGTGTTCTTTTCACAAACCACATATCACCAGTGTCATTGCATGTGTGTTCTTCTCACAAACCACATAAGGATCCACCAGTGTCATTGGATGTGTGTTCTTTTCATGAACCACACCCATTGTCATTGCATATATGTTCCTCTCACAAACCACACATGGATCTACCAATGTCATTGCATGTGTGTTCTTATCATGAACCACAATTAGAGTCATTGGATGTGTGTTCTTCTCATGAACCACACCCAGTGTCATTGCATGTGTGTTCCTCTCATAGTGTACACATGGATCCACCAGTGTCATTGGATGTGTGTTCTTCTCATGAACCACACCCAGTGTCATTGCATGTATGTTCCTCTCACAAACCACACATGGATCCACCAGTGTCATTGCATGTGTGTTCTTTTCATGAACCACACCCAGTGTCATTGAATGTGTGTTCCTCTCATCAACCACACATGGATTCACTAGTGTCATTGCATGTCTGCTCTTTTCATTAACCATAGTTAGACTCATTGGATGTGTGTTGTTTTCACAAACCACATATCACGAGTGTCATTGCATGTGTGTTCTTCTCACAAACCACATAAGGATTCACCAGTCTCATTGGATGTGTGTTCTTTTCACGAACCACACCCAGTGTCATTGCATGTCTGTTCCTCTCACAAACCACACATGGATCCACCAGTGTCATTGCATGTGTGTTCTTCTCATGAACCACAGCTAGAGTCATTGGATATGTGTTCTTCTCATGAACCACACCTAGAGTCATTGCATGTGTGTTCTTCTCACAAACCACATAAGGATACACCAGTGTCATTGCATGTGTGTTCTTCTCATGAACCACACCTAGAGTCATTGCATGTCTGTTCTTCTCACAAACCACATAAGGATACACTAGTGTCATTGCATGTGTGTTCTTTTCATGAACCACACCCAGTGTCATTGGATGTGTGTTCCTCTCATAAACAACAAGTGGATCCACCAATGTCATTGCATGTCTGCTCTTTTCATTAACCTTGCATGTGTGTTCTTCTCACAAACCACATAAGGATCCACTAGTGTCATTGGATGTGTGTTCGTTTCATGAACCACAACCAGTGTCATTGCATGTATGTTCCTCTCACAAACCACACATGGATCCACCAGTGTCATTGCATGTGTGTTCTTCTCATGAACCACAGCTAGAGTCATTGGATGTGTGTTCTTCTCAGGAACCACACCCAATGTCATTGCTTGTGTGTTCCTCTCACAGTGTACACATGGATCCAGCAATGTCATTGGATGTGTGTTCTTCACATGAACCACACCTAGTGTCATTGCATGTCTATTCCTCTCACAAACCACACATGGATCCACCAGTGTCATTGCATGTGTGTTCTTGTCATGAACCACATCCAGTGTTATTGGATGTGTGTTCCTCTCATAAACCACACATGGATCCACCAGTGTTATTGCATGTCTTCTCTTTTCATTAACCATAGTTCGAGTCATTGGAGATGTGTTCTTTTCACAAACCACATATCACTAGTGTCATTGCATGTGTGTTCTTCTCACAAACCACATAAGGATCCACCAGTGTCATTGGATGTGTGTTCTTTTCATGAACCACACTAGTGTCATTGCATCTATGTTCCTCTCACAAACCACACATGGATCTACCAATGTCAGTGCATGTGTGTTCTTTTCATGAACCACAACTAGAATCATTGGATGTGTGTTCTTATCATGAACCACACCCAGTGTCATTGCATGTGTGTTCCTCTCATAGTGTACACATGGATCCATCAGTGTCATTGGATGTGTGTTCTTCTCATGAACCACACCCAGTGTCATTGCATGTTTGTTCCTCTCAGAAAACCACACATGGATCCACCAGTGTCATTGCATGTGTGTTCTTTTCATGAACCACACCCAGTGTCATTGGATGTGTGTTCCTCTCATCAACCACACATGGATTCACTAGTGTCATTGCATGTCTGCTCTTTTCATTAACTATAGTTAGAGTCATTGGATGTGTGTTGTTTTCACAAACCACATATCACGAGTTTTATTGCATGTGTGTTCTTCTCACAAACCACATAAGGATCCACCAGTGTTATTGGATGTGTGTTCTTTTCACGAACCACACCCAGTGTTATTGCATGTCTGTTCCTCTCACAAACCACACATGGATCCACCAGTGTCATTGCATGTGTGTTCTTCTCATGAACCACAGCTAGAGTCATTGGATATGTGTTCTTCTCATGAACCACACCTAGAGCCATTGCATGTGTGTTCTTATCACAAACCACATAAGGATACACCAGTGTCATTGCATGTGTGTTCTTCTCATGAACCACACCTAGAGTCATTGCATGTCTGTTCTTCTCACAAACCATATAAGGATACACTAGTGTCATTGCATGTGTGTTCTTTTCATGAACCACACCCAGTGTCATTGGATGTGTGTTCCTCTCATAAACCACAAGTGGATCCACCAATGTCATTGCATGTCTGCTCTTTTCATTAACCTTGCATGTGTGTTCTTCTCACAAACCACATAAGGATCCACTAGTTTCATTGGATGTGTGTTCGTTTCATGAACCACAACCAGTGTCATTGCATGTATGTTCCTCTCACAAACCACACATTGATCCACCAGTGTCATTGCATGTGTGTTCTTCTCATGAACCACAGCTAGAGTCATTCGATGTGTGTTCTTCTCAGGAACCACACCCAATGTCATTGCATGTGTGTTCCTCTCACAGTGTACACATGGATCCACCAATGTCATTGGATGTGTGTTCTTCACATGAACCACACCTAGTGTCATTGCATGTCTATTCCTCTCACAAACCACACATGGATCCACCAGTGTCATTGCATGTGTGTTCTTGTCATGAACAACATCCAGTGTTATTGGATGTGTGTTCCTCTCATAAACCACACATGGATCCACCAGTGTCATTGCATGTCTTCTCTTTTCATTAACCATAGTTAGAGTCGTTGGAGATGTGTTCTTTTCACAAACCACATATCACTAGTGTCATTGCATGTGTGTTCTTCTCACAAACCACATAAGGATCCACCAGTGTCATTGGATGTGTGTTCTTTTCATGAACCACACTAGTGTCATTGCATCTATGTTCCTCTCACAAACCACACATGGATCCACCAGTGTAATTGCATGTGTGTTCTTCTCATTAACCACATCTAGAGTCATTGGATGTGTGTTCTTTTCATGAACCACAGCTAGAGTCATTGCATGTGTGTTCTTCTCACAAACCACATAAGGATCCAACACTGTCATTGGATGTGTGTTCTTTTCATGAACCACACCTAGTGTCATTGCATGTCTGTTCCTCTCACAAACCATACATGGATCCACCAGTGTCATTGCATGTGTGTTCTTCTCATGAACCACAGCTAGAGTCATTGGATGTGTTTTTTTCTGATGAACCACATATAGAGTCGTTGCACGTGTTTTCTTCTCACAAACTGCATAAGGATACACCAGTGTCATTGCATGTGTGTTCTTCTCATGCACCAAACCTAGAGTTATTGCATGTCTGTTCTTCTCACAAACCACATAAGGATACACCAATGTCATTGCATGTGTGTTCTTTTCATGAACCACACCCAGTGTCATTGGATGTGTGTTCCTCTCATAAACCACACATGGATCCACCAGTGTCATTGCATGTCTGCTCTTTTTATTAACCACAATTAGAGTCATTGGATGTGTGTTCTTTTCACAAACCACATAACACTAGTGTCATTGCATGTGTGTTCTTCTCACAAACCACATAAGGATCCACCAGTGTCATTGGATGTGTGTTCTTTTCATGAACCACACCCAGTGTCATTGCATGTCTGTTCCTCTCACAAACCACACATGGATCCACCAGTGTCATTGCATGTGTGTTCTTCTCATGAACCACAGCTAGAGTCACTGGATATGTGTTCTTCTCATGAACCACACCTAGAGTCATTTCATGTGTGTTCTTCTCACAAACCACATAAGGATACACCAGTGTCATTGCATGTGTGTTCTTCTCATGAACCACACCGAGAGTCATTGCATGTCTGTTCTTCTCACAAACCACATAAGGATACACTAGTGTCATTGCATGTGTGTTCTTTTCATGAACCACACCCAGTGTCATTGGATGTCTGTTCCTCTCATAAACCACACATGGATCCACCAATGTCATTGCATGTCTGCTCTTTTCATTAACCTTGCATGTGTGTTCTTCTCACAAACCACATAAGGATCCACTAGTGTCATTGGATGTGTGTTCGTTTCATGAACCACAACCAGTGTCATTGCATGTATGTTCCTCTCACAAACCACACATGGATCCACCAGTGTCATTGCATGTGTGTTCTTCTCATGAACCACAGCTAGAGTCATTGGATGTGTGTTCTTCTCAGGAACCACACCCAATGTCATTGCATGTGTGTTCCTCTCACAGTGTACACATGGATCCACCAATGTCATTGGATGTGTGTTCTTCACATGAACCACACCTAGTGTCATTGCATGTCTGTTCCTCTCACAAACCACACATGGATCCACCAGTGTCATTGCATGTGTGTTCTTGTCATGAACCACAGCCAGTGTTATTGGATGTGTGTTCCTCTCATAAACCACACATGGATCCACCAGTGTCATTGCATGTCTTCTCTTTTAATTAACCATAGTTAGAGTCATTGGAGATGTGTTCTTTTCACAAACCACATATCACTAGTGTCATTGCATGTGTGTTCTTCTCACAAACCACATAAGGATCCACCAGTGTCATTGGATGTGTGTTCTTTTCATGAACCACACTAGTGTCATTGCATCTATGTTCCTCTCACAAACCACACATGGATCCACCAGTGTCATTGCATGTGTGTTCTTCTCATTAACCACATCTAGAGTCATTGGATGCGTGTTCTTTTCATGAACCACAGCTAGAGTCATTACATGTGTGTTCTTCTCACAAACCACATAAGGATCCACCAGTGACATTGGATGTGTGTTCTTTTCATGAACCACACCTAGTGTCATTGCATGTCTGTTCCTCTCACAAACCATACATGGATCCACCAGTGTCATTGCATGTGTGTTCTTCTCATGAACCACAGCTAGAGTCATTGGCTGTGTTTTTTTCTGATGAACCACATATAGAGTCATTGCATGTGTGTTCTTCTCACAAACCGCATAAGGATACACCAGTGTCATTGCATGTGTGTTCTTCTCATGCACCACACCTAGAGTCATTGCATGTCTGTTCTTCTCACAAACCACATAAGGATACACCAGTGTCAACCACACCCAGTGTCATTGGATGTGTGTTCCTCTCATAAACCACACATGGATCCACCAGTGTCATTGCATGTCTGCTCTTTTTATTAACCACAGTTAGAGTCATTGGATGTGTGTTCTTTTCACAAACCACATAACACCAGTGTCATTGCATGTGTGTTCTTCTCGCAAACGACATAAGGATCCACCAGTGTCATTGGATGTGTGTTCTTTTCATGAACCACACCCAGTGTCATTGCATGTCCGTTCCTCTAACAAACCACACATGGATCCACCAGTGTCATTGCATGTGTGTTCTTCTCATGAACCACAACTAGATTCATTGGATGTGTGTTCTTCTCATGAACCACACCCAGTGTCATTGCATGTGTGTTCCTCTCACAATGTACACATGGATCCACCAGTGTCATTGGATGTGTGTTCTTCTGATGAACCACATATGGATCCACCCAGTGTGATTGCATGTTTGTTCTTTTCACAAACCACATATGGATCCACTAGTGTCATTACATGTCTCTTCTTTTTATGAACCACACCTAGTGTCATTGCATGTCTATTCCTCTCATAAACCACACATGGATCCACCAGTGTCATTGCATGTGTGTTCTTCTCATAAACCAGATCTAGAGTCCTTGCACGTCTGTTCTTCTCACAAACCACTTAAGGATCCACCAGTGTCATTGGATGTGTGTTCTTTTCATGAACCACACCTAGTGTCATTGCTTGTGTGTTTTTCACATAGACCACACATGGATCCACCAGTGTCATTGCATGTGTGTTCTTCTCATGAACCACATCTAGAGTCATTGCATGTCTGTTCTTCTCACAAACCACACATGGATCCACGAGTGTCATTGCATGTCTGTTCTTTTCATGAACCACAGCTAGAGTCATTGCATGTCTGTTCTTCTCACAAACCACACAAGGATCCACCGGTGTCATTGCATGTCTGTTCTTTTCATGAACCACAGGAAGTGTCATTGCATATGTGTTCTTCTCACAAACCACACATGGATCCACCGGTGTCATTGCATGTCTGCTCTTTTCATTAAGCACAGTTAGAGTCATTGCATGTGTGTTCTTTTCACAAACCACATATCACCAGTGTCATTGCATGTGTGTTCCTCTCATAAACCACATATGGATCCACCCAGTGTGATTGCATGTGTGTTCTTCTCACAAACCACATAAATATCCACCAGTGTCATTGGATGTATGTTCTTTTCATAAACCACATATGGATCCTAACCTTAGGAGAGCCCTAACCTTAGCCCCCCAATGGGTGGCCGTTAGACCGAGTCTTCTAGAAGGCACGCCCTAAAATAGTTGTTCTGCTTGACGATTGTTACATACCGTTCGATCGGGGCGCTTGGACGATTGGGATGGTCTTCGTGAGAGCGATCCGCGAGTAGGCTATTCTGCAGCATGATTGGCCATGCTTGCTCTAGACAAACTAGCAACACCGGGCGCTCCCCTGTTGCGAGTGTCACGACTCACGAGTTCAGTGGGCCATATCCCAGTGTCATGTCCCCATTACTTCTCTTCCTCCCCATACTTCTCTTCCTTCCCCTCGAAGCCACTTTCCCTACTTCACTCACATCCTGCCGTATCCGCAAGCCGACGGCGCTTCCATCCCAATCCTCTCTCCAGCAGCCACCCCCTCCCTCTCGCCATGGATTCAAGGGGAGACGGCGAGGAAATGTGTCATGACGACATGGACGGTGATTTCGATGTGAGTCGTCTCATCTCTATCTCTATCATCTGTGGTCAGTTATCTATTTTTTGAGCTAGATCTACTCTGTTTACTCATGTGTGTATGATGTGTTAGGCCAACCAGACGATGTATAACTCCGACTATCACGGTTTAGCGGATGAAGACAGTCCTCTTCTATATAAACATGGATATGTGCCCGCTAAATTTGTAGCATTTGAAGGACGAAATGCAGGTAGGAGGTTTCTATGGTGTCAAGGACATCGTGCAATGATGCAAGGCGGAAGTTGCGGTGTTGTCAAATGGGTAGAACCAAAGTGGCCCAAATCGATGCAGAAAATGCTGGACAGACTATGGGAAATGACTGTTGAGTTCAAAGAATCCGTATTCAGCTCACTTCTTGACAGTGTTGAGATGGAGCTATGGGAACCAGTTGACACGACCAAGCATAAGCGAGATCTCAGGTGGGTGCAAGACAAGGTTAGCAAAGTAGAGAAGGAGAGGGACGCGATGTTGGCCCTGAAGGCTAAAGCAGAGCAAGAACTGACTCAAGCAAGGAATGATCTTCACCAGGCCAAAGTCCTGCAGTTCACAACTATGAGTATTGACAAGTGCATGAGGAAAAATACAGAGAAACAATTGAAGCTGTGCAAGGAAGATGCTAAAAGGAAGGAGCAGACGATTCGATCCTTGCTCTCGCAGGAAGATGCACATCGGGCTAAGATTAGGAAGATCAAGGAGATGTGTGATAACTAGTTCTATTTAGCTTGAGCTCCATGCCTTTTTAAGTTGTAATAGTTGTACTTGTTGACCTAGCGGTCTGAACTATTTGCCCCGGAGTCCTTGGAGGAAAAAAATTGGTCTCTCGTCAATCTGTCTTAACCATGCATTACTTCCTTTTGTTTGACCAATGCCCCTTGGATATTCCGCTAATCGCTTCGTCGCCCTCGTGTACAAATAGGAGGCTCCACAGCGCGTCGCTTCGTCGTCCATCCCCTCGCCCTCTCCAATCTCCACTGCGTCGTTGCTTCGTCATCCATCCCCTCGCTCCCTCTCCAATCTCCACCGCACCACCATGGAGATGCCCGTGCTATACTTCTACGAGGCGGTGATGTTCGCGCACTTCGACATCCTCACGCCGCCGGTCACGACGGTGCCCCACGGATGGCGCACTAGCTATGCGGGGGTGCTGGTGGCTCCGCTCCTCATCCTCGATGGAGCCGGGATGGAGAGCGAAATCGCGGCGCGCCGCCGCCAGATGCCCGTATGGAAGAGGGCGCTGCCCCGGTACACGGCGGCCAACCCGTACTGGCTGGCGCTATTCAAGAAGGAGCGGAAGGCCAAGATTGGCAACCACATCGTTTACGGGCACATGGTGCACCGGGATCTCCGCAACCGAGAAGGGCGGGAGAGGTTCTGGTCCGTCCCTAGACAGACCAAGTACACCGTCATCTCTGCCGCTCGCCGCGAAGAGGTGCTCCATCTCGCGAACAATACGGAAATTATGGAGGTTTCGTCCAATGATGACGAGGAAGCCGGCGGCTCAGAGGACAGCGGCAACAGAAGTGAAATTGTTGACTGGTGGTTGAATTAATGTAGGATGTGAAATTGCACCTTTGTTTAGAAGAATTTGTGGTTGAATTAATGAAATGCCTCGTTAGATCTCTGTCTCGATTAATTTGTGGAAGAATTTGTGATTTAGATCAATTTCTACCTCGATTTAGATCTCTGTCCCAGATTGGGAACGTGACCATGGACCAAATACCCTTTTTCTACTAGTGTATTCTGACATTGGTGGTTTGTTTAAACGTAATCTACGTGGATTGTGCCGCATGCAAATGGCACAACCACAATTTATAAAGTGGAAACACGTACACCCGGTTACTGGAGATCCGAGCTTCGCGGATGCGGGGATGCAGGAAGCGGAGGCGATGAGATAGACGGGCTCAAGATTAGGCCAGAACGTGTTACCGATTTCCTCCTCATCTGGGCATTATCAGTTGCCATTGTTGTTTATGTTGCTATGTCATTGTGTGCAGTAGCTGAAATAAGTTGCTGCTTCGTGGATTGTAGCAGCTTAAATAATTTATTTCTATGCCACTTACATTCCGTCGTATTTGGAGACCTCCTGCCCCTCAGCAATCGTGGAGCCGGTGCTGCGTGTTTTCAGATAGTAGTGGCACAATCACAATTTCGGATTCAACTACTGACTCGAGCATTTACAAACCCTCAGTCGCGATACATTTTACTCAGAGAACGTGGGTAGATTGTTTCGCCCAGCAAAGTTCCACACACAGAGCTCCAGAATTTAACCGAATTACATATATAGGTTCAAGTTTAACATATTACTATGGATCTTCATTGCCAGCAGCCTTCTTCTGCAGCCTGGGTGCCAAGCCTTCACGTCCACTCGGTTCTTCATTTCCTGCCTTCTTCCTCTTCCTCTGTGCCAATTTTCTTAGCTTCACGTACTCTGCATCGCCGGGACAATGGGCACCAGAATCGTGTCCAGCATCATCTTTCCACTCGTTTTTAATTTCTTCGGGCAGCAAAATGACTGACTCGACAGTCATGTTTCTAACCTTGCGGCACTTCTAGTCAAAGAAACAAGGCTGTTGCATAACTGCCCAATATCTACAGAGTAAATAAAACAAAAATTACAATTCAGCACAAACATGTGAACCCTAAGAGACTTTTGCTTACCAGGAGCTAATTGGGTTCGAGAAACCACCCTGTCCAGGAATAGAAGGGCGACTCTCAGTTGCAGCAGCTTCCACATCCAGTACATCACAATTCAGCTCAAACATGCAAGCTGAAGCATACCTTTTCATCAACCCAGTTAGCTGACTGTCACACGTTAGAGGAACCATGATGCCACGTTCATCCATGAAGCTAAACTTTGCAGTCTGCTTCGGCCATAATTCATCATGATTATGTAGAGCAGCAACCATACCAGATATAGTGCCGATCTGTGCAGGCGCTTCTTCCATCGTGATACAATGGTGTCCATACCACTTGCCCTTAGAGTCATACCTGAAGAGGACTACTGTAACCAGGTAAGGATGGTCCGCGGAGATCCCACTTGACAGAAAACTATGGACAAACTATGTTTGTCAGCGTTGGGTTAACAAACAATTTTAGGTTCAGTAGCCAGCTAGCAGTTATAATTAGTGCGAATAGCAAAGAGAAGGGTAGCTTACCCGCTTGTAGCCAGAACTCCTTCTTCCTTGGTAGTAGGATCTTCCATCCTCCAAGCTGCTCGGCTCGTCGGTGGCAGAGGCGGGCTAGAGCCTCGCAACGGCGGCTACGACATGCGCCATTGGAGCTCTGGATTAGCGACTAGGCCCAGCAACTGGGCGCAGCAACTTGGCTCCAAAGTCAAATGTCCAAAGGGATCGTCCTGCCTGGAGGGTGGATTCCGACACCGCCGGTGCTAGGGGAAAGGTGGGAATGGAATTGTGAAATTGGTTAACGCATCCAATCCACTTAGTTACTTGATTTGCCTAAGAGGTTGCCGCGTTGGCGCTCGCGTCACGGACAGATGACCGACATGAGGGTCTCGACCTTCTACTTCACGGGGCAGTTTAACGGAATGTTTGAATTTGGCAGGGGTGAGATGAGTTTGCCTCGAAATGGCCCCTCTTAGTAGTTGACGGCCCAACATTTCGAAACGTGGCAATTTCAGGCAACTTTGGTACCACGGTGCACTGGCCTGCGAACTTTGGTACCGCAGACGAACATCCCCATCAAATGGGCCAATATACTCTCCCCCATTATCAGTGCGAATGCACTTGATCTTCTTCTCAGTTTCTCTCTCAACCGAGACTTGGAATTGCTTGAACATACATAGTACTTGATGTTTGTTCTTGAAAACATAGACCCAAACCTTTCTGGAAAAGTCATCAATAAATGTGACAAAGTACTTTGCTCCACCCAATGACCTCACCGACATTTTGCAAACATCGGAATGTATCAAGTCCAGCACCTCGGGCTTCTTGTGAGGAGGTTGACTCTTGAAAGCAACTTTGTGTTGCTTCCCCGCTAAACAATCTGAACATTTCTTGATGTGAACACCCTTCACACCTTTCAACAGATTTTTCTTCACTAGCACCATCATCCCCTTCTCACTCATGTGCCCAAGTCTCTTGTGCCATAAAGCACACGCATCCTCTTTTTGCAACGCATTGACACAAGCAGCAAAAAGCTTCGCATGAACATGATACAAAACTGAAACCATGTTACCTTTAGCAACAATCAGATTTACTTAGGTGAGCTTGTACTGTGTATTTCCAAATATGCTCAAGTACCCATCTCTATCAAGCAATCCAACTGAGATAATGTTGAGCCGTAGGGCCTCAACATGCCTCACCGACTTGAGGACTAGTGTTGTACCATTTTTAGTCTCCAAGTGCACATCTCCTCTTCCTATGATTTTTGCTCTATCATTATTTCCCATCTTCACAACACCAAAATCACCTACTGTGTAGTTGGTGAAGAACTCTCTACGAGATGTAGCATGTATGGTTGCACCGCTATCCGGAATCCAAGTCATCTCATCACCATATGCAAGGCTGATGGTAACATCAGAAACTACAGTGATCCTCTCCTCAATGGTGGAAACACTGCTGCCATCATGTTCTTCATGCGTGAGAAACATGATCTCCTCAACCGCGGCAATCCGTCCTCCCTCACTGTCACTTTCACTGTCGGTTTGTTTCTGAACTTTCTTCTCTTTCTTTTTGTCTTTCTTCCATTATTCACAATGCCACTTGATGTGGCCCTTCTCACGGCAGTGATGACATATAACACCAGCATACTTGACTTTGACTCTTGATTTGCTTCTACTTATTTCTCCTCCCTTACTCGGACCTTTACTCTTGCTTCTCCCCCGTGACTCGGTCACTAACATTTCAGAATGTGAGGAAGAACCATCCTTATCAGGAATTTTTCTGGACTCTTCATTTAGTACCTTGGTCTTCACAAGGTTCCAAGTGAAAACTCCATTAGGTGCTGAATTGCATACAGTGACCTTAAAGGTCTCCCAAGTGTCTGGTAATGAGCGAAGTAGCAGCAAGGCTCTGACTTCATCCTCAAATGTAATTCCCATTGAAGATAGCTTATTTATAATGCCCTAAAATTCATTTACATGATCTGCAATTGGAGTGCCCTCCTTGTACCACAAACGGATCAATTTCTTGATCAAGAACATCTTGTTGGTACCTTCTTTTGCGGACATACAGCTCCTCCAATTTCTGCCATAAGGTACATGCATGTGTATCCTTAATGATATGGTTCAAAACATTATCATCCACCCATTATCGGATGAACCCACAAGCTTGGAAATGAAGTACCTCCCACTGATCTTCTTTCATATCACTAGGCATCTCAGTAGAGAATACCGGCATCCAATAATCCTTCACATATAACAAGTCCTTCATCTTAGCCTTCCAAGTTTGATAATTTTTACCATTCAAAGAAATCATTCTGTTGGTATTCACTTCCATCTTTCACCACAAGCAAATGCAATTAGCCCAAAACAAACCTTGCTCTAAAACTGAATACAAACTAAACCTCAGCTCTGATGCCACTTTGTTGTGGTGAGGAGAGACACACAACCTCCCCGCTCCTGCCAATGGTGAACCTTCGAGGATAGTTTCAATCAACAGATATGCAGCGGAAATAAAACGATGAGTACATGCACAGGTGACACAAGGATTTACGTGGAAAAACCTCCTCAAGGTGAGGAGGAAAAAACCGCGGGTGCGAACCAACCGGTCCACATGAGCTTCACTATGAACAACCTAGGTACAGAGTCTTCTCTAGAACATCTGGAGATGTACAACACACTCAGCATGTTGCCAACCGGCAACAACAACAACAACCACTTGAGAGAAAGATTACAGCAAAACAGAGTATCTCAATTTCTTTCCCCTTTGATAATCAGAAAACTGCTCTTAAACAGAAGATCCAATCAGCACCAAACTTGGTAGACAAGCTAACATACGAGTACCCAACATACACACCAAATTTCAGGTCAATCGGACACCGTTTGCCTGCCCAAACTGTTCGTCTACCAAAACTACTCTGTGCTGAAACTGCAGCAGTCCGAACTGAATAAACCGTTTCCAAATCTGAAGCTATACTGACCCAGACCTCAAACCAGCTAACCAGATCAAAGTACTCAAAGCAAGGAACGAGCTCACCAAGTTTGGAGTCAATCCAAGCACCTTTGAGCCTCCAAACACCAGCTTGAAGATAGACCGATCAGATCTCAGAAATCTGGACAGAAATCACCTCTCCTTCTTCCTCTCTTCTGTGGCATCCCGCAAAACCACTACTAGAAAATCGCGCTGTTTTTGTGCATTGCATCATCATGACCGCATGCTCATGTCATCATGCCACATTGCATTTGAGCATCGTCATCATCTTGCATTTGCTTGCATAAAACTATTTGCAGAAAAACCTATTTTGTGTTTTCTAAAACGTCCCGTCTTTGTTCAAACGCAAAACCCGGGTCTCCGGATTATTTTGTTTTGTCTGCTATCGGTTTGCAAAAGCCCTGTTTGGAATAAATAAAATATTTATTATTTTAGCGGGGGCAGTCGAACGGGCCGTTTCGACCCGAACGACCACCCCCTGAAATTTAAATCGGTCCACCCCAACAAATCCTACAGCTACCCAGAAAACCTACCCACCCCTTTGGCCACCTCACCCTGGCCAATCACCATGTGCCACCTCGCCCTCTCCCTATCCCCCACCCAACCAGATGTTGCCACATCACCCTCATCTCTCTACCCCCTCTAAACCCAAGCCACACACACCCCCACACCACCAAACCCCAGCAGGCCCCACCCCAAAAACAAAGCACACGCATGCACCGCCCCAGCCCCTCCCTCCCCCTGCACGTGGGCCCCCCTTCTCCCCTGGTCCACCCGCCAGCCTCCACCCACGCAGCCCCAGGAACCACGCCTCCCCGTGCCCCGCACGCCACCCGCGCCGGCCCCATCTTCTCCCTCCCCGCACGCGCGCCTGCAGCCCTCCTTCCTCGCCCACCCTGCTCGAACCTCTCCGGCCACCGCCGCCCAGCACCCCTCCTCCCGCTTCCCTCGGCCTCCCTGCGCCGGCTGGCCTCCTTCGTCCTCGCCGGATCCTCCTGCTCCGCCGCCGCTCCCCTTCCCCTTCGCCCCGCCGGCGTCCTCCAGTCCCCGCCCCAGCCGCGGTCGCGTCTCCGCCCCAGCGTGCGCCTCCGCGCTCGCTCGCCGCTCCGCCGTCCCGCGCGAGCCGCCCCGCCGGAGCCGACCTCGGTCGCGCGCCTCCCGCGCCCCGCCCGAGCCCGCCAGCGACCCCCTCACGCCGCCTCCACCGTCCGACCTCGCCCCTTTTGACTCACCTCCCCGCTCGGCGTGTCTAAATCGCCGTGCCATCGCCTCCGTGCGGTTCCGCCTAGCCGCCGGGCCAAGCATGATCGCTCAGGCGCTTGCCTCACGGCCTCCCCGCCCCGCGTTCCCCCCTCCTCTGCCTGACCCACTCTGTCTGGGACCCCCTGAGCCCAGGCCGATGCCATCCGCCTCCACTGTGCGCCTGCTCTCGTAGTACCAAGTTGGAGCCAAGTTGGTGGGTGTGGAAACAACAAGCTCGACACCGACAAACGAGTGGAACCCCGAGTACTTCGTCGTGGGAATTAGGGGCGATGACGCCGAATCGACAAGATCTCCTTCACGGAATTCGAGAAGCCTGTTCGGGTGCCTGAAGACCAAACTCCGTCGAGACCCTGAAGACCCCGAAGCCGAAGGTCACCTACAAGGGACGCCAAGGACTCCCCCTGAAGCCGCCACGACCGTCTACATGAGGCCGCTGCCCTGAAGACCGATCTAGAGCGCCAAGGCCTTCGACACGGAACACCGAACCCCCCCGAACCCCGGAACCCCAAGACCGTCGAGACCCCTCAATGTGTGAACCCCTTCCCGAAAACCCTAATTTTCTAATATAATACAATTGTTGCATATTAAATTGCCATGCACGCATACTTGTCATGTGGTTTGGGGGCCTTATGCCGATTCACCATATAATTAAATATGGGGCCCATATGCGGGCAAATCTAGCCTTATATTGGCCTCATTTAAATTTATGTGTAACCGGTAACCTATCTTGCCATGTTAATACAACATTTAAATTGCTGGGTACCTAAACGACATGAACCTAGTGAATAATTATCGGGACCCCGGTTCCGCTTAATATGACCAATTGCATCGCGCCTTTGCCATGTCATGCATCATACATGCATCATGCCCGATCTTCTGCCGTTGTATTAAATAGTGCATCCGGTGTTTATTCTAGTGTTTTTAGTCTTCTATGATAAGTCCGTTGAGTTTATGTGAGCTTCGACCCGTTGTTCGTATGAACCTTAGACAATGTTTTCAGGCGAGCACCTCCCTCCTTTCTACCTATCTTACTTTTATAGTATTTATTCCCTCCTGTTGATCTATTGCTATCTGTGTTGCGATGCTCTAGTTTTTCGTGCCCGTGATATCCCTTGAAGACTCATATTGCCTTGGACACATCCTATTACCTGTTGTTTGGTAGATAGTTGGACCTGCGCGTCGTAGTCGCTTGCTCAAGTGCTGTTGCGTGTCGTCAAGTACCACAGTTGTTGGAGTATTGCCGCCTGTTCGATGTTGGAGATGATCTTGGCTTTATTTATCGTTAACTTTAATTACTGTTTAATAACTAAAATTGAAGTAGGTAGCGAGAGGCATGTGGGCAATAGATGTTATTTGGTTGTTAACCGTCCACTTGTGTCCGTGGGACCCAGTACTTGATACTGTTCCTTGAATATTCGCTATCCACATCCGGAGGCTTATGGACCCCCACGAGCGAGCTTGATTCATTCTTATTTCTTGGGGCCACAAACTAGTTTGAGGTTTTATTTACTATCCTGTACTTATGCCATGCTTTACTGCTTTATTTAAATTGTGCAGTCTTTGCTTTGTCTTTGTTAGGATCGTGGCCCGATTTATTTGTGTCGACAAGCCCAGCCACACTTTCGGGTTCCCGATCGTTCTGACCGCCTCCACAACCTTAAGCCCGTTTGAAGCCCGGCTTGCCGTTGCGGGATCTATAAAGGGTGGCCCCTGAAATATTTCTGAATCCTGTAATTGCTTTGTCGGACTGTCTCGTTGGGTTTGATTTGGTTTTTCCGAGGCATATCGAGTGTGTGTTGCTATTTGTGCACCCGGCGGGTTAAAACTTTCGAAAGCCGTGTCATGGTTATGGACGACTTGGAGCACAGATATCTCGATCATAGATAACTATAACTAAAGTAGTGCTACAAATTTGACTTTATAATGACTAGTAATCAGCTTCACTATAATGGAATGGCTATATAAAACTGCCAACAATTGCTTGTTTGGGTGTCGCTTGCGACCATTGTACTGACTAGTAAGTATTGCAACTTCTAGCGGAATGGCTAAACAAAAGTACCAACAAGCTGGGTTTTGGGTTTATCTCATGCTATCTATCTGATTAGTAATTGTTGCAACTATAACGGAATGGTTAACTAAAAGTGTCCTTTGCTTATTTTATCGGGATGACTATCTACACGACTAGTAATTGCTGCAACGATAACTGAATAAATAAAACTGCCAGCGTGAGTTCCTCGGTTGACTTTCTCGTTGGTCTCGAGGGAATACCAGGATGGGATTGTTTGGTGTTAGTACCGAGTTGGTTCGAATAGGTCTTTCTTATCCCTCTCGATAGCCGCAGTTGTATCGAGTCTCTATAGGTTGTTTAGTGCATCTTTGCGCTGCAGTCCACCATACCTATGTAGGCGAGGACCGCCAATTCTAGTCTCGCCGTGTCTTGGCCTCGATCTTGAGCTCTCTCTTTTCCTTTGCCCTTTGTCGGCACCCTTTTGTTTAAGCAGGTTTTGAGATCGGCGTCGTTAGCGTGGTTACCCTTCCGGCTTGGCTGGGCAGGGTTATGCGCCATTGGTTATTCTTCGTGGCTCTTAGCCCCATTTGCATCTTGTCCGTGGCGGACGCTCTATCATTTTCAAGGTGATTTGGATCTTTGTCTATATATCTATTCTTGACTCATGGAGTCGTGTTGTATATATATCTGCTCATGGGTCCCATCGAGGGCTGTTGTGTAATGTTATTACCGTTTTCCACCCGCGAAAGTGCTGGTGGCACCTTTGAATCGTTTCTATGCGGGTTTGGCGGGTTTCGCTAAAACTTGCATAGGTCCGATTCTGAGGGTGTTACAGAGTGGTATCAGAGCTCAGCAGTTGCGATACCCCACAAGTCCAGCCTGTAGGATAACCTAGCTAACGGCCGAAGTAGAGTGTCAAAACTATTTTTGCAAAATCGGTTGGATAGTTCTGATTAGGTCTGATTTTTATTCCTTACCCCTCTGCTATTCTCCTCTTACCCCTACGTGTTTTGAATCCGCTCTCTTCTCTCTCTTCGAGTTCAGGATTTCTCGTGGTCGGGTTCCGTCGTACCTTCAGGGTTTCGCTTCCTCCTTTGTTAACGGTGTTCTGCCATCCGGTGTTCATGCTGCCTGAGGAATCCTTCATCTGTGGTATCATCCTTTGTTCCTTGTTTGTGCCTTCCGGTGTTTTCCGACGCGACGACATCATCTACGCCAGATCCGATGCAGAGTCTGCATCACTCCTTTGTTTCCGAACCTCGCTTGTCGAGATCTTCAGTCTGAATCCTGAGGGTTGGTTGTATAATCTATCTGTTCGTGTACAGAATAATGCTTTGAGTGCGGGATGGAGTCGCGACCATACCACTACTCTTATCATTTGCTTTGTATATTGAATGGTGGATCGATGTAATTCTACGCCTTCCATGGAAGTTAGAGGTGGCCTTACCTTTAACTTCGTCCGTTGTTTATCCGGAGTGTTCTCTTGACGAACGCGGACAACGACCTCTTGTTAGTGGTGTCGCGAGGATCTACACGAAGCGAGAAGACGCAGATCGCCGACCTTTCCTTCCGGTACCATGAGGCGGATCTCGAGGGCGAGATCCATTGTTAGTGGTGTCGAATTGTGGCATCCCGCAAAACCACTACTAGAAAATCGCGCTGTTTTGGTGCATTGCATCATCATGACCGCATGCTCATGTCATCATGCCACATTGCATTTGAGCATCGTCATCATCTTGCATTTGCTTGCATAAAACTATTTGCAGAAAAACCTATTTTGTGTTTTCTAAAACGTCCCGTCTTTGTTCAAACGCAAAACCCGGGTCTCCGGATTATTTTGTTTTGTCTGCTATCGGTTTGCAAAAGCCCTGTTTGGATTATATTAAATATTTATTATTTTAGCGGGCAGTCAACAGGCCAATTCGAACGACCACCCCTGAAATTTAAATCGGTCCACCCAACAAATCCTCAAATACCCGTAAACCTACCCACCCCTTTGGCCACCTCACCCCCAATCACCATGTGCCACCTCGCCCTCTCCCTATCCCCCACCCAACCAGATGTTGCCACATCACCCTCATCTCTCTACCCCCTCTAAACCCAAGCCACACACACCTGACCCCCCACACCACCAACCCCCAGCTGGCCCCACCCCAAAAGCACACAGCACACACGCATGCACCGCCCCAGCCCCTCCCTCCCCCTGCACGTGGGCCCCCCTTCTCCCCTGGTCCACCCGCCAGCCTCCACCCACGCAGCCCCGAACCACGCCTCCCGTGCCCCAAGACGCCACCCGCTGCCGCCCCATCTTCTCCTCCTCGCACGCTTGCAGCCTCCTTCCTCGCCCCACCCTGCTCGAACCTCTCCGGCCACCGCCGCCCAGCACCCCTCCTCCCGCTTCCCTCCGGCGACCTCCTCACGAAGCGCCCGCTTCCTCGCTGGATCCTCCGCTCGCCGCGCTCCCTTCCCGCCCGCCGGCGTCCTCCAGTCCCCGCCCCAGCCGCGGTCGCGTCTCCGCCCCAGCGTGCGCCTCCGCGCTCGCTCGCCGCTCCGCCCCATGAGCCGCCCCGCCGGAGCCGACCTCGGTCGCGCGCCTCCCGCGCCCCGCCCGAGCCCGCCAGCGACCCCCTCACGCCGCCTCCACCGTCCGACCTCGCCCCTTCCCCGAGCTCCCCGCCCCGGCGCCTCGGCGTCCGCAGCACCGAGCCGCTGCCTCCCTGCTCCGCCGCCTCCGGCCGCGTTGCTCGCCGGCGCCGCCGCGGCCAAGCACATCCCCAGGCGGCCCCGCGTTCCCCGCCTCGGCCTCCTCTCTGTGCAGCAGCTGGCCCCGCCTGGACCCACCTGCCCGCGGGACCACCCCGTCGTCGCCGATGCCATCCGCCTCCACCGTGCCGGTTCCCTGTGTAGTACCAAGTTGGAGCCAAGTTGGTGGGTGTGGAAACAACAAGCTCGACACCGACAAACGAGTGGAACCCCGAGTACTTCGTCGTGGGAATTAGGGGCGATGACGCCGAATCGACAAGATCTCCTTCACGGAATTCGAGAAGCCTGTTCGGGTGCCTGAAGACCAAACTCCGTCGAGACCCTGAAGACCCCGAAGCCGAAGGTCACCTACAAGGGACGCCAAGGACTCCCCCTGAAGCCGCCACGACCGTCTACATGAGGCCGCTGCCCTGAAGACCGATCTAGAGCGCCAAGGCCTTCGACACGGAACACCGAACCCCCCCGAACCCCGGAACCCCAAGACCGTCGAGACCCCTCAATGTGTGAACCCCTTCCCGAAAACCCTAATTTTCTAATATAATACAATTGTTGCATATTAAATTGCCATGCACGCATACTTGTCATGTGGTTTGGGGGCCTTATGCCGATTCACCATATAATTAAATATGGGGCCCATATGCGGGCAAATCTAGCCTTATATTGGCCTCATTTAAATTTGCGTAGCGAACCGGTAACCTATCTTGCCATGTTAATACAACATTTAAATTGCGGGGTACCTAAACGACATGAACCTAGTGAATAATTATCGGGACCCCGGTTCCGCTTAATATGACCAATTGCATCGCGCCTTTGCCATGTCATGCATCATACATGCATCATGCCCGATCTTCTGCCGTTGTATTAAATAGTGCATCCGGTGTTTATTCTAGTGTTTTGCTTCTTCGCGGATAAGGCCGTTGAGTTGATGTGAGCTTCGCCCCGTTCTTCGGATGAACCTTCGACAATGTTTTCAGGCGAGCACCTCCCTCCTTTCTACCTATCTTACTTTTATAGTATTTATTCCCTCCTGTTGATCTATTGCTATCTCTGTTATGATGCTCTAGTTTTCGTGCCCGTGATATCCCTTGCAGACTCATCTTGCCTTGGACACATCCTATTACCTGTTGTTTGGTAGATAGTTGGACCTGCGCGTCGTAGTCGCTTGCTCAAGTGCTGTTGCGTGTCGTCAAGTACCACAGTTGTTGGAGTATTGCCGCCTGTTCGATGTTGGAGATGATCTTGGCTTTATTTATCGTTAACTTTAATTACTGTTTAATAACTAAAATTGAAGTAGGTAGCGAGGCACAGTGGGCAATAGATGTTATTTGGTTGTTAATCATTCACTTGTGTCCTGTGAGGACCCCGAGTACTTGATACCTGTTCCTTGAATATTCGCGCTATCCACATCCGGGAGGCTTATGGACCCCCCTGAGCCAGAGCTTGATTCATTCTTATTTCTTGGGGCCACAAACTAGTTTGAGGTTTTATTTACTATCCTGTACTTATGCCATGCTTTACTGCTTTATTTAAATTGTGCGCACATCGCATCGCTTTAGGATCGTGGCCCGATTTACAGATCGACAAGCCCAGCCACACTTTTGGTTCGATCGTTTACCGCCTCCACAACCTTAAGCCCGTTTGAGCCGGGCCGTTCGCTATGGATCTACTTAAAGGGGTGGCCCCCTGAAATATTTCTGAATCCTGTAATTGCTTTGTCGTGACTGTCTCGTTGGGTTTTGATTTGGTTTTTCCGAGGCATATCGAGTGTGTGTTGCTATTTGTGCACCCCGGCCGGGTTAAAACTTTCTGAAAGCCGTGTCCGCGGTTATGGACGACTTGGAGCACAGTATCTCGATCATAGATAACTATAACTAAAGTAGTGCTACAAATTTGACTTTATAATGACTAGTAATCAGCTTCACTATAATGGAATGGCTATATAAAACTGCCAACAATTGCTTGTTTGGGTGTCGCTTGCGACCATTGTACCTGACTAGTAAGTATTGCAACTACAACGGAATGGCTAAACAAAAGTACCAACAACTGCTGGGTTTTGGGTTTATCTCATGCTATCTGTACCTGATTAGTAATTGTTGCAACTATAACGGAATGGTTAACTAAAAGTGTCCACTGCTTATTTTATCAGGATGACTATCTACACCTGACTAGTAATTGCTGCAACGATAACTGAATAAATAAAACTGCCAACTGTGTGAGTTCCTCGGTTGACTTTCTCGTTGGTCTCGAGGGGGAATACCAGGATGGGATTGTTTGGTGTTAGTACCAGGTTGGTTCCGAATAGGTCTTTCTTATCCCTCTCTGATAGCCGAGCTTGTATCGAGTCTCTATAGGTTGTTTAGTGCATGCTGCCTGCCGCTCACCACCATACCTATGTAGGCGAGGACCGAATTCTAGTCTCGCTGTCTTGGCCTCGCATCGACCGCTCTCTCTTTTTCCTTTGCCCTTTGTCGGCACCCCTTTTGTTTAAGCAGGTTTTGAGATCGACGTCTTAGCAGGGTTACCCTTCCGGCTTGGCCTGGGCAGGGTTATGGACGCCATTGGTTATTCTTCAGGGCTCTTAGCCCCATTTGCATCTTGTCCGTAGCCGGACGCTCTATCATTTTCAAGGTGATTTGGATCTTTGTCAGATATCGTATTCTTGACTCATGGAGTCGTGTTGTATATATATATCTGCTCATGGGTCCCATCGAGGGCTGTTGTGTAATGTTATTACTTCGTTTTCCACCCGCACGAAAGTGCCTGGTGGGCACCTTTGAATCGTTTCTATGCGGGTTTGGCGGGTTTCGCTAAAACTTGCATAGGTCCGATTCTGAGGGTGTTACATCTTCTCACTAGGTTGTGGTGTTCTTGTGTGTTCTCTCACCCTCTCACAGCAGCCACGATGGCTTGCTTGCTCAGATCTCGCACTCACTGATTGAGTCACACACACACATAGTCACCAAGGGTGGCTAGGGTTTTCTTTTCTACTCCTCTCCCAAGGAGCACCTCAACCGTTGGATACGAACATCGATCAACGGTTGAAACATATTGGACTTCACGGGATGATGTTGGGCTGCCAATACACCTCCATGTGGAGGGACCTGGTCCAACATGTACATCACACTGGGATCAAATAACAACAGTTGTACTTTTTAGATGCTTTTGCAATCTCTCGAAAGTCTATGGTCAACCCCGGTTTGACTAAACCTTGTAAATTTCTTACAAAAATGAGAAGTTCTCAAAAGCTTTTGAAACCTTCAAATTTGTTCACGGTGAGGCAAATACTTTGCATGAAAAATGAGAAAATTTGAAAAACAATGTCCACCTATTAGTCCACTCTCAATTGTAGCGTAGCGGCAGCAGCATGAATCAACTCGTGGTCATGAGTTCAAACTCAGTATACGACAATATTTTACATTTTATAGATTTCTTTACCTCAGCGGTTTAGTAAAAAAATATTTAAATGCACCACGATAAAAATCTGTAAATAAAATACTATAAGAAAAAGGGAAAGAAGAGCAACAAATCAGAGAACCTTCTCTCGGTCTATCTCCTTCTGGAAACAAATCCATGGATCACTTTTTGTCTCTATCTCTGCCTGACTCACCTCATTCATTCCTTTTTGCCCAATCTGGTAGGAAATCTATACCAGCTTCTATACTCTCTCTATTTGTTTGTCTCCTTCTAGAAACAAATCCATGCACCACTTTCTGTCTCTATCTCGAGCCTGGCTCACCTCATTCATTCCTTTTTTTGCCCAATCTTGTAGGAAATTTATACCACCAGCTTCTATATCTCAATTGTTTAACTATTTCCCTTCACCGTACCCTTACCCAAATACTAAATCCCACCATATACCAGCATGTACAAAAACAAGTGTAGACATAATTAAACATCTACAATCTAGAAACATAACATGCAAATAATATAGCAAGGTTCAACATAAACTAGGTAAGATAAGGTTCAATACAAACGCTGCTCAGCAGCCAACAGTAACACAGTTCAACAAAACATGCTGCTTAAAGCAGCAGCAGCAGCAAACACTACCAGCACATCACTAATTCACTGCCTCCTTGCCGCCACCTGCCTCCTCGCCGCCTCCTCTCGGTCCTGCTGCTCCTGGTACCGCTACCTCTGCTTCTTGCTGCCCATACACAGAACCTTCGACGGCTTGGGCCTAGGAGCATCCACATGACCGAGCTCGATAGCTCGGTTCAGTTTGTCCCTGAGGAAGAGGCTATAGGCCATGTGATTGGCCCGGAAGCCGTGGACATTGACAGTTTCACTGACCTTCACATGGACAGATCCACAGCCTTCGGCATGCTGGAGGGTGCTTTGGAAGTCCATCTTGATGCTCCTTATGCAGAAGGGGCATCGGTTCATGGCATGAGTCCAGGGTTCACTCCAAAAGGCATCGGACATCCCTGCCATCAGCTTCTTTAGAGTGGCCCTGGTCTTCCTATGACAGGAGTCGACATCACTGTCAACATCATCAGTAGCCTCCTGAAACATGCAAAATACATATGTGAAGCAAATATGTAGAAATTGCAACTAAAATTTAATGCCTAACAAGGAAGCAATAGACAACACTCAGATAGCTAGCAACAACACGACTTAATCAGGGTATCAAGCAGAAAATCCAATTCCATCGGCCAATAAGCTAGCATTAATCCACAGGTATGAAAACAACTATCCATAGAACAGAATTGTGATATTATTCTCAATGAAAATGTTTCGGTTACAGGGAGTACAAGTACCATGAGTCGTTCGTGGGTAGACTATGATGGTTAAAGAAATAACGTACAACATATTGAGCGTGCCAACACATAGCTCCACAAATATTAATCAAATCTGTCTATAATCGAACACTAGCTAGCAATAACAATAGATCCATTAATTATGGAGTAGTCATAACAGATATAAAACGAATCTGACGCTAATTGAAAACCCTAGGCACCTGAAGCTAATTGAAAACCCTAGGCATCAACCCTAAACATGTATTGCATGGAACTTACCTCCTCCTGCTCGTCGATGATGTTCTCATCGAAGGCCAGTGGTGAGGGGATGACAATGAGCTCGAGGTCCTTGTCAACCTCGTGCGGCTCCTTGCCATAATCGTAGATGTATCTTATCATAGCAGCGGGAGCAGAGGAGGGACCGACGGGCCATCCTTCGGCGAGGGCGTCCGCTTCGTCTTTGATCTCTGCTGCGGCTGCGATAGCAGCCACTGTGGCTTTGCGCGCTTCCGTCGTAGCCATGGACGCCTCCTGCGCGGCTAAGGCCAGCGTTGCAGCCTTCGAATTTGCGGCGGCGACGGAGTCACATGGGTGCTCCATTGCCGGAATGCAAAGGGGAGCGGAAGCGGAGAGGGTTTTTCCTGTTCTGTGGAGAGAGAGCGGAGTGGGGAATGGGAGATGGAACCGGTGGCGTGAGGGAGTGAATGATGGAACAACACAAAGAGAGAGGGATGAGCATATGGCGAGCCGCCGACGTTTTGTGCCCCGTGGTTCACGCGTGTATGGTTCTGCAGTGTACGCACGCGCAACTGCTCCAACAGTTCTCTCAAAAAACCTACTCGTCCTAAAAAAACCGTTCGCACAGTGCGCCGCGGACATGCCTACGGTAGTACACAGTTCACACGCGCACGGTGCACCTCGGACACGCCAATAGTACTGCCCGGTTCTCACGCGCATGGTGGCGCATAGTGTCCCACCGGTGTAAAACAAATGCGGCCCAGCAAATACTCACTAAACCACCGTAAAAATAATCAACAATTTTACATGACAAAAACATTATATCTACCGTAGATCCAGCAGCGCTAATCAACTCATGGTCACGAGCTCAAACCACACGTCAGATAATATTTTACATTTAATTTCTTTGCCTCATTGTTTTTGATAAACTATTTCCCCTACTGATAACTTGGTCCCGCATGATTTTCAGTGACAATTTAAATGCACCACGATAAGATTTTGTCACCTACATCAACAAACCACCCGAACGAGTAATCCATGCGTGCATTACGCTTAATCCTTGACGCCATAACCAAACCGTCAACGATTAAGATAGTATATGACGGTTCACAACTTTGTCAACAAGCCATTTTGTCAATAAATATCACATATGTTGTAGTGTTGACGCACACAACCACTAAGTTGATGATGGTGTCTCTAGCCAACCAAGTGAGGTCTATAGACCATGCAATGTTGGCATGGACCCACATTAGCCACAAAGTGTCTCATCACATCTTGGCATATCATTGTTATACTTAGATCTATCAACTTGGTAGGAACATGTTGTCCAACTAATGACTCATACAACCACAAGTTGATGAAGTGGTTTTGTAGACAGATAATATGAGCCAGATCCCATGCAATGTTGGCATGGGACCACAACTACCACAAGTTTGTGCCATGGCTTGGCATAGCACTCTTATACTTAGATGTATCAATTTGGTGGGATCATGTTGGACAAGTGTTGAGTCACATACCATAAGTTGATGATGATGTTTCTAGCCAGCCAAGAGAGGTTTATAGCCCATGCAATGTTGTCATGATCCCACATTTACCACAAAGTGTCTTATCATGTCTTGGCACATGAGTGTTATACTTAGATCTATCAACCTGATAGGAACATGTTGTCCAAGTGATGACTCATACAACCACAAGTTGCTGAAGGTGTTTCTAGATAGATAATATAGGTCTAGATCCCATGCAATGTTGGCATGGACCCACATATGCCACTAGTTTGTGTCATGGCTTGGCATATAACACTCTTATACTTAGATGTATCAAGTGGGCGGGATCATGATAGCGAATGTTGAGTCAGACAAGCACATGTTGATGATGGTGTTTCTAGCCAACCAAGAGAGGTCTATAGCCCATGCAATGTTGGCATGGGCCCACGTCTGCCACAAGTGTGTGTCATGGCTTTGCATAGCACTCTCAAACTTAGATATAGCAACTAGGTGGGATTATGTTGGCCAAGAAGTGTCGAGTCACACAACCACTAAGTTGATGATGGTGTTTCTAGCCAACCAAGAGAGGTTTATATCCCCTGCAATGTTGGCATGATCCCACATTTTCCACAAAGTGTCTCATCATGTCTTGGCATAGGAGTGTTATACTTAGATCTATCAACCTGATAGGAACATGTTGTCCAAGTAATGACTCATACAACCACAAGTTGTTGAAGGTGTTTCTAGAAAGATAATATAGGTCTAGATCCCATGCAATGTTGGCATGGGCCCACATCTGCCACTAGTTTGTGCCATGGCTTGGCATATAGCACTCTTATACTTAGATGTATCAAGTGGGTGGGATCATGATGACCAAGCGTTGAGTCAGACAAGCACAAGTTGATGATGGTGTTTCTAGCCAACCAAGAGAGGTCTATAGCCCATGCAATGTTGGCATGGGCCCACGTCTGCCAGAAGTGTGTGTTATGGCTTTGCATAGCACTCTCAAACTTAGATGTAGCAACTAGGTGGGATCATGTTGGCCAAGCAGTGTTGAGTCACACAACCACTAAGTTGATGATGTTGTTTCTAGCCAACCAAGAGGGGTTTATAGCCCCTGCAATGTTGGCAGGATCGGGATCCCACATTTGCCACAAAGTGTCTCATCATTTCTTGGCACCAGAGTGTTATACTTAGATCTATCAACCTGATAGGAACATGTTGTCCAAGTGATGACTCATACAACCACGAGTTGCTGAAGGTGTTTCTAGATAGATAATATAGGTCTAGATCCCATGCAATGTTGGCATGGGCCCACATCTGCCACTAGTTTGTGTCATGGCTTGGCATATAGCACTCTTATACTTAGATGTATTAAGTGGGTGGGATCATGATGGCCAAGTGTTGAGTCAGACAAGCACAAGTTGATGATGGTGTTTCTAGCCAACCAAGAGAGGTCTATAGCCCATGCAATGTTGGCATGGGCCCACGTCTACCACAAGTGTGTGTCATGGCTTTCCATAGCACTCTCAAACTTAGATGTAGCAACTAGGTGGGATCATGTTGGCCAAGCAGTGCTGACTCACACAACCACTAAGTTGATGATGGTGTTTCTAGCCAACCAAGAGAGGTTTATAGCCCATGCAATGTTGGCATGATCCCACATTTGCCACAAAGTGTCTCATCATGTCTTGGCACGGGAGTGTTATACTTTGATCTATCAACCTGATAGGAACATGTTGTCCAAGTGATGACTCATACAACCACACGTTGCTGAAGGTGTTTCTAGACAGATATTATAGGTCTAGATCCCATGCAATGTTGGCATGGGCCCACATCTGCCACTAGTTTGTGTCATGTCTTGGCATATAGAACTCTTATACTTAGATGTTTCAAGTGGGTGGGATCATGATGGCCAAGTGTTGAGTCAGAAAAGCACAAGTTGATGATGGTGTTTCTAGCCAACCAAGAGAGGTCTATAGCCAATGCAATGTTGGCATGGGCCCACATCTGCCACAAGTGTGTGTCATGGCTTTGCATAGAACTCTCAAACTTAGATGTAGCAACTAGGTGGGATCATGTTGGCCAAGTGTTAACTCACACAACCACTAAGTTTATGATGGTGTTTCTAGCCAACCAAGAGAGGTTTATAGCCCATGCAATGTTAGCATGATCCCACATTTTCCACAAAATGTCTCATGTCTTGGCACATGAGTGTTATACTTAGATCTATCAACCTGATAGGAACATGTTGTCCAAGTGATGACTCATACAACCAAAAGTTGCTGAAGGTGTTTCCAGACAGATAACACAGGTCTAGATCCCATGCAATGTTGCATATAGCACTATTATACTTAGATGTATCAAGTGGGTGGGATCATGATGGCCAAGTGTTGAATCAGATGATGGTGTTTCTAGCCAACCAAAAGAGGTATATAGCCCATGCAATGTTGGCATGGGCCCACATTTGCCACAAGTGTGTGTCATGGCTTTGCATAACACTCTCAAACTTACATGTAGTAACTAGGTGGGATCATGTTAGCCAAGTGTTGACTCACACAACCACTAAGTTGATGATGGTGTTTCTAGCCAACCAAGAGAGGTTTATAGCCCATGCAATGTTGGCATGATCCCACATTTGCCACAAAGTGTCTCATCATGTCTTGGCATAGGAGTGTTATACTTAGATCTATCAACCTGATAGGAACATGTTGTGCAAGTGATGACTTACACAACCACAAGTTGCTGAAGATGTTTCTAATAGACAGATAATATAGGTCTAGATCCCATGCAATGTTGGCATGGGCCCACATCTGCCACTAGTTTGTGTCATGGCTTGGCATATAGCACTCTTATACCTAGTTGTATCAAGTGGGTGGGATCATGCTGGGCAAGTGTTGAGTCAGACAAGCACAAGTTGATGATGGTGTTTCTAGACAACCAAGAGAGGTCTATAGCCCATGCAATGTTGGCATGGGCCCACATCTGCCACAAGTGTGTGTCATGGCTTTGCATAGAACTCTTAAACTTAGATATAACAACTAGGTGGGATCATGTTGGCCAAGTGTTGACTCACACAACCACTAAGTTGATGATGGTGTTTCTAGCGAACCAAGAGAGGTTTATAGTCCATGCAATGTTGGCATGGTCCCACATTTGCCACAAAGTGTCTCATTATGCAATGTTGGCAACTCATTATCTAACAAAATAAAAAATCAATCTCAATATGCTTGGTGCGAGCATGGGAAACAGGATTTGCAGGCAAAAAAGCAGCACCAAGGTTGTCACACCATGGACATTGTTTCTCCTTAAGTGAAACACCAAGTTCTCGAGTAAGGGCTTCAACCCAAATCAATTTTGTAGTAGCATTTGCCAGAACTTTGTATTCTTCTTCAGTGCTAGAACGAGACACAATAGGTTGTTTTCTCGCACTCCAAGATATCAGGTTGGTTCACCTGTGGATGTCAAAATAGCATATCTGATTATAGTATTAGTATAAATCTTAGGCTGCCGTATACCTTTTTGTAGTCGAGTTCTCGGTTCGGCGAGAGGCTGATGTGGTGATGCAGCATGGAGAGGAGCACCAGGACCTGACACAGATGATCCGTGGGACAAATCCACCTCGGTATTAGCCATGACTGGTAACTCAGAGTCCGTGTCCTAGAGGGAATTATCCGTCGCGTCGGAGAGGAGATAGGGACCTGCGGGGACATCGACCGTTGTGTGTTCGTGGGGGCAGGAGAAATCATCATGGCGCGTTCCGTCTCGGCCAAGCGGCAACGTGGCGCGCATTGTCTGGCGTATCCGCACGCGCGCGGACAGGGGAGTGGAGGGGTCCAGCCCGGGCAGGAACTCGACACCTCGGGAGCACCGCCAAGTGGTGGCAGGCCACGATCCAAGGGAGATTGCTACCAGGAATCATCCTCGGGGATGGAGCTGGATGTTGTTGTCTCATCATGCATGTTGGCATGGGACCACATGTAACACAAAGTGTCTCATCATGCATGTCTTGGCATAGCAGTGTTATACTAAGACCTATCAACTTGGTAGGAACATGTTGGCCAAGTGTTGACTCATAGAACCACAAGTTGATGAAGGTGTTTCTAGACATCCTAGAGAGGTCTAGAGCCCATGCAATGTTGGCATGTGGCCACATGTAACACATAGTGTCTCATCATGTCTTGGCATAACAAAATTATACTTAGATCTATCAAGTAGGTAGGATCATGTTGTCCAAGTGATGACTCATACAACCACAAGTTGTTGAAGGTGTTTCTAGTCAGCTTAGAGAGGTCTAGATCCCATACAATGTTGTCATGGGCCCACATGTAACACAAAGTGTCTCATCATGTCTTGGCATAATAGTTTTTTACTAAGACCTATCAACTTGTTAGGAACATGTTGGCCAAGTGTTGACTCATAGAACCACAAGTTGATGAAGGTGTTTCTAGACAACCCAGAGAGGTCTAGGTCCCATGCAATGTTGGCATGGGCCTACATGTAACATAAGTGTGTGTCATGGCTTGAGATAGCACTCTCATACTTAGATGTATCAACTAGGTGGGATTTATGTTTTGCCAAGTGTTGACTCACAAAACCACTAAGTTGATGATGGTGTTTCTAGCCAATCAAGAGAGGTTTATAGCCCATGCAATGTTGGCATGGACCCACATTTTATACCAAGTGTCTCATGATGTCTTTGCATAGCAGTGTTATACTTCGATTTATCAACTAGGTAGGATTATGTTGTCCAAGTGATGACTCATACAACCACAACTTGATGAAGGTGTTTCTAGACAGCTAAGATAGGTTTATATCCCATGATATGTTGGCATAGTCCCACATCTGCCACAAAGTGTCTCATCATGTCTTGGCATAGCACTCTCAAACTTAGATGTAGCAACTAGCTTGTTGGGATCATGTTTTGCCAAGTGTTGACTCACCTCACACAACCACTAAGTTGATGATGGTGTTTCTAGCCAGTCAAGAGAGGTTTATAGCCCATGCAATGTTGGCATGGGCCCATATTTTCCACCAAGTGTCTCGTGATGTCTTTGCATAGCAGTGTTATACTTAGATCTATCAACTAGCTAGGATTATGTTGTCCAAGTGATGACTCATACAACCACAACTTGATGAAGGTGTTTCTAGACAGCTAATATAGGCCTAGATCCCATGAAATGTTGGCATAGTCCCACATGTGCCACAAAGTGTCTCATCATGTCTTGGCATAGCACTCTCTAACTTAGATGTAGCAACTAGCTAGTTGGGATCATGTTTTTCCATGTGTTGACTCACCTCACACAATCACTAAGTTGGTAATGGTGTTTCTAGCCAACCAAGAGAGGTTTATAGCACCATGCAATGTTGGCATGGGCCCACATTTTCCACAAAGTGTCTCATGGTGTCTTTGCATAGCAGTGTTATACTTAGATCTATCAAGTAGGTAGGATTATGTTGTCCAAGTGATGACTCATACAACCACAAATTGATGAAGGTGTTTCTAGACAACTAAGATAGGTCTAGATCCCGTGAAATGTATGGGCCCACATCTTCCACGGGTGTGTCTCATCATGGCTTTGCATAGCACTCTCAAACTTAGATGTAGCAACTAGATAGTTGGGATCATGTTTTGCCAAGTGTTGACTCACAAAACCACTAAGTTGATGATGGTGTTTCTAGCCAACCAAGAGAGGTTTATAGCCCATGAAATGTTGGCATGGGTCCACATTTTCCACAAAGTGTCTCATGATGTCTTTGCATAGCAGTGTTATACTTAGATCTACCAACTAGGTAGGATTATGTTGTCCAAGTGATGACTCATAAAACCAGAAGTTGATGAAGGTGTTTTTCTAGACAGCTAAGATAGGTAAAGATCATATGCAATGTTGGCATGTGCCCACGTCTGCCACATGTTTCTGTCATGGTTTTGCATAGCACTCTCAAACTTAGATGTAACAACTAGGTGGGATCATGTTGGCCAAGTGGTCTAGTAGCAACATGGTGAAGTAGATGGTGTTATTTGGTGCACAAATGACCACTCTTGTGAATGTGATATGCAAGTTTGAACCACATTATTTCCAAGTCAAATTTAGGTCAAACTGGTGAAATTTTATAAAAATTGAGTTACATCTACATGATTGGCACCTCATTTATGATTTCAAAATTCATACTAAGGTGCAAAAGATGCCGTTTCATCATGGATGTGGTGCTAGGTCATCAGCATGATTCATCCATATTCGATGACTACACCCTCGCGGTTTTGACCTAACTTTGAAAGGGGCACTAGAAATTCGAAAAAAATTAAAAAGATAGTGAAACCTTCACCGTGTCTCTTAGGTTGCGGATGTTAGCATGTGTAAAAAAATCATATTATTTCGTGAAGGTCAGAAAAATCACATTGTTAGGAAAAGTGGCTCAGGTTAGAGTAAACGCTCTGTTTCTAAGTTTGCTATTTTTTCGACCATCACCAAATTAATCCAAACTTTTTCAACATGCTATCAGAAAGGTACGTATGTAGAATATGTAATTGGTTTCAAAAAACCGAAGTTCAAAATTTTGGCAAATATTAGTTATTTTTGAATTAAATAGAAAGGAAATACAAGTATGTCATTTCCCTCTGCAGAAACGTGGTGTACCACGATCGAAGCAAACATATCGAGGTGCTATACCACTACATGACCAGGCAGTGCGTATGTCGACGAGCAGAAGATCTATCATCGTCGACTTCACCGGGACTGTCAAGCAACTTGACTGTTGTCAGGTTTCAGTTTAGGTGTTATTTCCGTCAGTTTCGTCAGAGTCGCACTTAGTCGTTGCTTAGGTGTTTCGGTCAGAGTTTGCTCCAGGTCGTGTAACAGATTCTGATAGCCAGGTCACAGGTTGCATAAGGTTATGTGGCCACGTCGCAAGAACCAGGGAGAGGATGCGGCGGCATGGCGGCGGCAAGACCCTCCGCAAGCGGCAGGAGCACCGCGCCAGCACGGCTAGGGGGCCGCGATGGCACCCCTCCTCCACCAAGGACATCGGCGACCCCTCCACTTGAAGAGTGACGATGCTCGCTGAGCCGTGGGCGGTCCATGGCACGAGGTGTCCTAGTACGTGGGCTGCCACTGATCGAGCACGCGGAGCAACTGTGCGAGGCATGCCTTGCCGGCAAGCAACAGCGCACGCTGTTCCCGCAGAAGGCCAGGTACAGGACAGGCGATCGACTCGCGAGTTGGTGCACGACGATCTATGCGGGCCCATCGCACCTGCCACACCGGGAGGCCACCGCTTTTTCTTTTTGTTGGTCGATGACCATAGCAGGTATATGTGGGTTGTGCTCCTGGACACGAAGGACGAGGCAGCTGCAGCGCTCGTGCGCTTCCAAGCCACAGCGGAGTCGGAGAGTGGGCGCAAGCTCCGTGTGCTACGCACGGACCATGGTGGCGAGTTCACGTCAGCCACGTTCCCCACGCACTGCACTGACACCGGCATCAAGCGCCACCTGACGGTGTCGTACTCACCCCAGCAGAACAGGGTGGTCTATTCATCGCAACCAAACGGTAGCACCGGCAGCCAGGAGCATGCTGAAGGCGAAGGGCATGCCGAACTTCTTCTGGGGCGAAGGGATACCGCCTCTACGATCTCGTCGCCAAGCACGTGCACGTCTCGCGGGACGTGGTCTTCGACGAGGACATGAGCTAGGACTGGAGCACGCACGAGGACACCCCCGTGAGCACGGCGTTCACGGTGGACTGCTTTGTACACTTAGTGCCAGTCAACACCGGTAGACCAAGGTGCACCCGACGTCTCCATCAACGCCAGCTCCAGCAGCACGCACGATGCCAGAGCCAACTTCCTCACAAGCACGCGGTTTATGCTCGAGTGCAGGAGAAGAGCAGCATGCTAGGGCATCTGGGTCTCCCGTCTACTCGCTGATCTCACCGGAGAAGAGGTGGCTCTAGCGACACTGAAGGTGGACAACAAGTCTTCCATTTCCCTCTATAGAAACCCGGTGTACCACGATCGAGGCAAACATATCGAGGTGCGCTACCACTACATGATTAGGTAGTGTGTCGACGAGCAGAAGATCTGTCATCATTGATGAGACGTTGCTAACGTATCTATAATTTTTGATGTTCCATGCTTGTTTTATATCTACTTTTCGTATGTTGTGTCCACACTTTAGAGTATTTTTACACATTTTCTAGAACTAACCTATTAACAAGATGCCACAGTGCCAGTTTCCTGTTTTCTGTTGTTTTTGGTTCCAGAAAAGCCAAGAAATGAATATTCTTGGAATTGGACGGGACAAAAGCCAAAGTTTACCGAGGGGAACACGGAGCCAGAAGACGAGACAGATAAGGGCCTCGAGGGGGCCACACCCCCTGGCCATGCGGCCAGGCTTGGCCCACGCCTGGGTGGTGCAGCCTCCTCGGGCACCCCCTCGGTCTCCCCTTTCGCCTATAAGAAGCCTCCGATACAGAAACCCTAAGTACCCGAGCAAAATTCCACGAAATATTCTGTAGCCGCCGCCATCTCCATCCCTAGATCAGGAGGGATCCGAAGCTCTTCTCGGCACCCTGTCGGAGGGGAGAATTCACCCTGGAGGCCTTCTTCATCACCATGCATGCCCCCAGTGTGATGCGTGAGTAGTTCATCCCTGGACTACGGGTCCATGTAGTAGCTAGATGGTTGGTTCTTCTCCTTTGTGCTACCATGTTTAGATCTTGTGAGCTCCGTTCATGATCAAGGTCATCTATTTGTAATCCTACATGTTGTGTTTGTGGGGATTCGATGTATATTGAGATGCTATTTCAGATTGATTATTGATTCTATCATGTCTTTGTTATTTGTGATCTTGCATGCTCTCCGTTGTTAGTAGCTATCTTGGCCAAGTAGATGCTAGCAACTCCAAGAGGGAGTATTTATGCTCGATAGTGGGTTCATGCCTCTAGTAATCTGGGGAAGTGATAGAAATATCTAAGGTACTAGATGTGTTATCGCTACTAGGGAGAAAACAGCAAACATTTGTTCATAGAACAATCGTATTGTTTACTTTACACACTTTTCTTAATGCAATTATCTGTTGCTTGCAACTTAATACTGGAGGGGGTTCGGATGATAACCTGAAGGTGGATTATTAGTCATAGATGCAGTTGGATTATGGTCTATGTATAATGTTGTAATGCCCAATAAAATCTCATAGGAGTCAAGATGATTAGTATATGCATGTATGTTTTCTCGATGTTTGTCAATTGCCCCACTGTAATTTGTTCACCCAACATGTCATCTATCTTAAGGAGAACCACCACTAGTTAACTATGGACCCCGGTCCATTCTTTTACCATCAACCTACAATCTATTTACTGTTTTCTGTTTACTTTCTGCAAGCTATTACTATCTTCCACACAATACGTTTAATCCTTTGTTTTCAGCAAAACTGGTGAGATTGACAACCTCACTGTAAGTTGGCGACAAACTTCTGTCGTTGTGTTGTGCAGGATTGCAAGTTGGAAACAACACCTTGGAGGTGTTTCCTTGCTCCTACTGGTTCGATAACCGTGGTTTCATAACAGAGGGAAAACTTGTTGCTGTACTCATCATACCTTCCTCTTGGGGTTCCCCAACGAGCTCAACATATTGAGTAAGCAGTCGACTTCACCAGGACTGTCGACCAACTTGACTACTGTCAGGTTTCAGTTTAGGTGTTATTTCCGTCAGTTTCGTCAGAGTAGCACTTAGTCGTTGCTTAGGTGTTATTTCCGTCAGTTTAGGATGGCTTTTTCTAGTCAACCAAGAGAGGTCCATAACCCATGCAATGTTGGCATGGGCCCACGTGTGTGCCACAAGTTTGTGTCATGTCTTGGCATAGCACTCTCAAACTTAGATGTAGCAACTAGCTAGTTGGGATCATGTTTTGCCAAGTGTTAACTCACCTCATACAACCACTAAGTTGATGAAGGAGTTTCTAGCCAACCAAGAGAGGTCTCTAGCCCATGCAATGTTGGCATGGGCCCACATTTACCACACATGGTGTCTCATCATGTGTTTGCATAGCAGTGTTATACTTAGATCTATCAACTAGGTAGTATCATGTTGTCCAAGTGATGACTCATACAACCACAAGTTTGTGAAGGGGTTCTGTAGACAGATAATATAAGCTAGATCCCATGCAAAGTTGGCATGGGCCCACATCTACAACAAGTGTGTCTCATCATGTCTTGGCATAGCACTCTCAAACTTAGATGTAGCAACTAGCTAGTTGGGATCATGTTTTGCCAAGTGTTGACTCACCTCATACAACCACTAAGTTGATGAAGGAGTTTCTAGCAAACTAAGAGAGGTCTATATCCCATGCAACGTTGGCATGGGCCCACATTTACCACACATGGTATCTCATCATGTCTTTGCATAGCAGTGTTATTCTTAGATCTATCAACTAGGTAGGATCATGTTGTCCAAGTGTTGACTCATACAACCACAAGTTTGTGAAGGGGTTCTGTAGACAGATAATATGACCTAGATCCCATGCAAAGTTGGCATGGGCCCACATCTACCATAGGTGTGTCTCACCATGTCTTGGCATAGCACTCTGAAACTTAGATGTAGCAACTAGCTAGTTGGGATCATGTTTTGCCAAGTGTTGACTCACCTCATACAACCACTAAGTTGATGATGGTGTTTCTGGCCAAGCAAGAGAGGTTTATAGCACCATGCAATGTTGGAATGGGCCCACATTTTCCACAAAGTGTCTCATGATGTCTTGTCATAGCAGTGTTATACTTAGATCTATCAACTAGGTAGGATTGTGTTGTCTAAGTGATGACTCATACAACCACAACTTAATGAAGGTTTTTCTAGCCAACCAAGAGAGGTCTAGATCCCATGAAATGTTTGCATGGCCCACATTTTCCACAAAGTGTCTCATCATGTCTTTGCATAACACTCTCAAACTTAGATGTAGCAACTAGGTGGGATAATGTTTTGCCAATTGTTGACTCACAAAACCACTAAGTTGATGATGGTGTTTCTAGCCAACCAAGAGAGTTATATAGCACATGCGCTATTGGAATGGGCCCACAATTGCCACAAAGTGACTCATCATGTCTTGTCATATAAGTGTTATACTTAGATCTATCAACTAGGTAGGATTATGTTGTCCAAGTGATGATCATACAACCACAAATTGATGAAGGTGTTTCTAGACAACTAATATAGGTCTAGAACCCATGAAATGTAGGCATGGGCCCACATCTGCCACATGTGTCTCTCATAGCTTTGCATAGCACTCTCAAACTTAGATGTGGCAACTAGCTAGTTGGGATCATGTTTTGCCAAGTGTTGACTCACCTGTCACAACCACTAAGTTGATGATGGTGTTTCTAGTCAGCCAAGAGAGGTTTATAGCCCATGCAATGTTGGCATGGGCTCACATTTTCCACAAAGTGTCTCATGATGTATTTGCATAGTAGTTTCTACTTAGATCTATCAACTAACATAGAGGCAAGAGAGGATACCTGAGAAGTTGATGAAGGTGTTTCTAGAGAGGTAAGATAGGTCTAGATCCCATGAAATGTTGGCATGGGCCCACGTCTGCCACTAGTTTCTGTCATGGCTTGGCAAATAACACTCTTATACTTAGATGTATCAAGTGGGTGGGATCATGCTGGCCAAGTGGTGAGTCAGACAAGCAAAGTGTCTCATCATGTCTTTGCATAACACTCTCAAACTTAGATTTAGAAACTAGGTGGGATCATGTTTTGCCAACTGTTGACTCACAAAACCACTAAGTTGATGATGGTGTTTCTAGATAACCAAGAGAGGTCTATAGCCCATGCAATGTTGGCATTGGCCCACATCTGCCACAAGTGTGTGTCATGGCTTTGCATAGCACTCTCAAACTTAGATGTAGCGACTAGGTGGGATCATGTTGGCCAAGTGTTGACTCACACAACCACTAAGTTGATGATGGTGTTTCTAGTGAACCAATAGAGGTTTATAGTCCATGCAATGTTGGCATGGTCCCACATTTGCCACAAAGTGTCTCATCATGTCTTGGCATAGCAATGTTATACTTAGATATATAAACTTGGAACGAACATGTTGTCCAACTGATGACTCAGACAACCACAAGTTGCTGGAGGTGTTTCTAGACAGATAATATAGGTCTAGATCCATGCAATGTTGGCATGGGCCCACATTTGCCACTAGTTTGTGTCATGGTTTGGCATATCGCTCTTATACTTAGAGGTATCAAGTGGGTGGGACCATGCTTGCCAAGTGTTGAGTTAGACAACAACAAGTTGATGATGGTGTTTCTAGCCAACCAAGAGAGGTCTATAGCCCATGTGGCAGGGGCCCATATTTTCCATAATGTCCCATCATGTCTTGGGATAGCAGTGGGATCATGCTGGCCAAGTGTTGAGTCATACAAGCACAAGTTGATGATAGTGTTTCTAGACAACCAAGAGAGGTCTATAGCCCATGCAATGTTGGTATGGGCCCACATCGGCCACAAGTGTGTGTCATGGATTTGCATAGCAGTCTCAAACTTAGATGTAGCAACTAGGTGGGATTATGTTGTCCAAGTGTTCAGTCACACAACCACTAAGTTGATGATGGTGTTTCTAGCGAACCAATAGAGGTTTATAGTCCATGCAATGTTCGCATGGTCCCACATTTTCCACATAGTGTCTCATCATGTCTTCGCACAACAATGTTATACTTAGATATATAAACTTGGTATGAACATGTTGTCCAACTGATGACTCATACAACCACAAGTTGCTGAACGTATTTCTAGACAGATAATATAGGTCTAGATCCCATGCAATGTTGGCATAGGCCCACATATGGCACTAGTTTGTGTCATGGCTTGGCATATCACTCTTATACTTAGATGTATCAAGTGGGTAGGACCATGCTTGCGAAGTGTTGAGTCAGACAACAACAAGTTGATGATGGTGTTTCTAGCCAACCAAGATAGGTCTATAGCCCATGCAATGTTGGCATGGGCCCATATTTTCCATAACACTCTCAAACGTAGATGTATCAACTGGGTGGGATCATGTTGTCCAAGTGTTGACTCACACAACCACTAAGTTGATGATGGTGTTTTTCTACCCAACCAAGATAGGTCTATAGCCCATGCAATGTTGGCATGGGCCCACATCTACCACAAAGTGGCCCATCATATCTTTGCATACAAGTCTTATACTTAGATCTATCAACCTGGTAGTAGGAACATGTTGTCGAAGTGATGACTCAAACAACCACAGGTTGATGAAAGTGTTTCTAGACATATAATATAGGTCTACATCCCATGCAATGTTGGCATGGGTCCACATATGCCACTAGATTGTGTCATGGCTTGGCATAGCACCCTTATACTTAGATGTATCAACTGGGTGGGATCATGTTGAACAAGTGTTGAGTCAGACAACCACGAGTTGATGAAGGAGTTTTTCTATCCAACTAAGAGAGGTCTATAGCCCATGCAATGTTGGCATGGGCCCACATTTTCCACAAAGTGTCTCATTATTTATCGGCATAGAAGTGTTATACTTAGATCTATCAACTAGGTAGGATCATGTTGGCCAAGTGTTGACTCATATATTTTGGAGGAAGTTGATGAAGGTTTTTTTAAATAACTAAGATAGGTATAAATCCCATGCAATGTTGGCATGGGTACATATCTGCCACAAGTGTGTATTATGGCTTGCCATAGCACTCTTATACTTAGATGTATCAACTAGGTGGGTTCTTGTTGGCCAAGTGTTGAGTCACACAACCACAAGTTGATGATGGTTTTTCTAGCTAACCAAGAGAGGTCTATATTATGTGAAATGTTGGTAAGGCCCCACATCTTCCACAAAGTGTCTCATCATGTCATGGCATAGTAGTGTTATACATTTTAAATATTCTCTTCAAATATTCCTTATGTGTTACTATGAAACATTGTAATTCCAAATTTATTCACAACAAACGTTGTCGTGATTACTTTGGTAACTTTCAATGCACTAAGCCACGTGTCGACCCACTCAAGCACTAGTTAGCCACTCATAGTTACTCATTAGAAGTATAGACACGGCCGGTTGCCTGATTGCACAACTGCCCCGAGTACGGCAGGATGCATGATATTGATTTTTTTCTCATATACAAATGTCATAAAACTATTAAACAAACAGACTCGGCGATGGGCGGACTAAAGCTGACAGGTCGACCGGTAAACGGGCTGGCGAAATCTCATGCTTTCTATAGAATTCTGCCTATGGACTGACGTCGCGAGGAGTTGGAGCGATGCATGCCTAGCAATTTTGCATCAGTCGTAAACCTCCACGTCTTTCTGTAAATAGGTCCGTAAAAATTCATCGTGTAAGTCTAGGATTTCCGCCCCACCCCACCCCTACCCCCACACCCCCCATGTTGTACGTGCGCACAAAAACACAAGTATCTTATCAGAGGGGATGTAAACCAGGCATCTCAAGATTGTCTTGTTCGCCTTGACTCCGCCCATCGCTGCCAACGATGAGATCTGAAATATTTCTTCATCCTTCCCAACGTGAGAGCAACATCGAGGGCACACCGTTGCATTTTGAGGAGCTGCATCACACGTAGTACCATTGCAGGTATTTTTGTATGCATTGTAGATTTATCATACCGTATTACTAGTTCCAAGTTTAGAACAACTTCAATTAGAGCTCGATCCATATGGAACCGTTTGTTTAGTCGTTGGATTTTCCGCTCAAGGATTGTCGCCATTACATTGAAGAATCGTCAGCGGATCTTCTTCGTGAGGAACTACTGTTGTTGGGCTCTGTTTGAGGGTGGGAAATCATTTGGCAGGATGTTGCCAGTTATTCTCTTCTGTAATTTTCTTGTGTTGGTTCTATGTTAGACTTCGCATATCAGCCGTACATTCGGTGTTGAGATGCAATTTAACTGGTTTGGTGTTTAAAAATGAATGTTGCAGACATTATGCTTTGTTAATGAAGTAGGGGAAAGTCCCATTTGATTAAAAAAAGACGTTTGATTTGTGTAATATTTTTTATATGTGTGCAATAAAAGGTGTGTAAACACATGCACTCCAGAAAAACTATGTGTGTAAACTCTTTTTATTTGTAATTGCATGTCTGTGTAAACATTTTTAAAAAGAAATATATGTGTAAACATTTTTATGCGCCATTGCACATGCAAATAGAACAAGCTAGCCCAGAATCCAGCTCTCGATTTATCGGTAGTTAGCGACATCCATACATTTAACTGACATGGTGTAGTATAACGTATTCTTAGTGTTATCCATCTTTGTCTATGTGTGTTATGAATAGTATTATTTATTTTGGTGCCAACTACTTCTAAATACACGTTATTATTTTTCAACAGAATGGACGCATTCGGAGAAATGTGTTGTGTTGTGGAGAAGTGGTGCAATTTTGTGAAATTTTTTACACCCGCACAACGTGCAAAAATAATCAAAGAAACTGGCTTGAATTGCATGCTAGAGATTCCATCATTGAAGCTGAGATGTTTGGTGATCAAATATATGGTTGAGAAATTTGATCCCAAGACAAGAAAATTCCTTGTATGAGAAAATCATGGTGGGATATCTCTTGAAGGAGTGGACGTTGAGTGTATCTATGGCTTAAAGAATGATGGATTGGATATAGCGGGCATACTTTACGAGGAAGGCGATGAAGAAATGGACCGTATACCTAATAGTTTTGCAAGCAAGAAGACTGGTAATCTTGTAATTGATGACCTAATTGCCGATGTCATTAAGGATAAAGTGGCAAATGATGACTTTATCCGTAAGGTGGTTCTGGTTCTCCTTGGCACAGTGATTGCCCCACAGAGCCTCAAGATCGTCCCAAGAAACTACTACGCAATAGTAGAAGACGTGATGCATAAAAAATTGAATTTCAATGAGTACATACGGGCATTTCTCATTGCTAGCCTGAAACAAGTAGGGGACCCATATGAGATGAGCCAATGGCCGAAAAGCAACATAATCTTGTTATAGGTAAATTCCATTCTCAACTTAGATATATAATTACCTCCAATGCAATATTTGTTTTAATCTAATTTTATTGTGATATTTGAAGTATCTATACTAGGAGAAGATACTCCCAGAAGGTGCCAAGTATACATCTAGGAGGCCTTTGATGAGGAACTGGACGGAAAATGCTTCTTTAGCGAGAGACGTGTTAGAATTAAAGGGTCGTGCTTTGGGGAAGGTACGTAAATAAAAGTGATATCGTGCTTATTTTTTGTTCTTCTAACGGTTCACTGTTGTCAATATTAATTGGTTTGTGTACACATATCTTGCAGACTGATGATGACATAACTCAGAAGCATCGAGAAGAGGTCATCAATACACCCGGTAATTTATATGGTAATAAACGAAGAGGGCCCTACAAGAAGAAACATGGAGGTTCAACATCTAGCAGCGCGGTGCGTATACAAAAGACAGAAGTCATGATGAAACAGATGATGAAGTGTATAACGGAGCATAATGATAGTATCATTTAGGAAATCCTTGATAGAAAGATGGATGTCCTCGCAGAACTTTGTGCTAAGGTGATATACCCTATGTGTCATCTACTATGAGTAAAACAAATGCTTTCTTTTTTAGCATGACATGATGGTTCATTCATTTTCAATTTTGTAGAAACCTTTTATTATGATGAACTCGGCAGGAGTCGTGTATAGACCAAATGAATATAAAATGTCTGATAATGACAATGAAGAGGAGGTAGAGAAGAAGATAGAGAAGGATGAAGGAATGGCATCTGCTAACACCAAATATACGCCAAAAGATTTCATGGATCAGTCTGACACCTCAAAAGACGACTCCTTTAAGGGTGCACAGGATAATGAAGTAGATGACATCACAGACAAGAAGAAATAAATGATGTTGATGCTTGCGACACCGCACCAGCAAAATTCGGCACTACCAAAGAGTCACCAATACTCATTGATGGTAGGGAACCTTCACCGCCTACACAGGACCTAGAGCTGATTCCATTAGAAGAATTCATAGCTGCATGGAAAAAGGGGCAGCAAGGAAAAAAGTTGAGGTAGGAGACACTCCGTCGAATGAATCTGGCTCGGTTGATAGCCCGGGAACCATTTGTCGGAATGTTATTGATGGTGAGAGGAGAGAAGCCATTGGCGAGAAGCGCAAGAGCAAGTCGACGGACAAAAAGGGGAAACAAGCGATGTTAGAAAAGGTAGTGCAACATCATTGAATTGCATGGTTGTGCGTGTATTTGATTAAAACAATTGCATGCACATTCTGAAATATTGTTTCTTTGTCTTGCAGGTCTTTTCAAAGACCAAGAAGTCCTGGATGGTTTAAATGCGTTGACACCGCATCAAATAGATGCTGCAGTGTTATACGTTGAAATAGCAAATAAAACTAAAGAGTTTAAGAGTCAAATTGTCTATAAAAACTAGGTCGATACTTAGGTCAGTGCCTACCACATTAATGAGATCCTTGATCGTCTATGGCTAGGTGGCAATGTAAGTCCAAGTAGCACGGTTTTGTTATTATATGCACACAAGAAGGATCATTTGTCACACATTATTAAATCTTTCTGTAGGTTATGGGTGCTTACATGGCAGAATTGTCACTTCGATTAGGGGATGATCGACAATTATGCCCTATATGGAGGGCCAATGCTCTAATAGATACTCCACCAAGAAGAAAAACTAGATCCCAGCATAAGAAAACCTTGGAAACAAATACAGAAGCTGTGAATGGTATATCATGATGCTCTGATAGATGCATTGAAGAATATTTTCTTGTTGATAAGGTAAGTACTATTTGTACAAGAAAATGCAGGGTGTAAACCAGATTATGCAACGTGATAACACTTGTCTCTTTTTGATAGGCCTTTTTCGCGTTGAATATAAACAATTCCCACTTGTGCACTATCGTCATGAACAGACCAAAGAAGCAATTTCAAGTGCTCGACTCGCTATATGAATTTAGAAGGGTCAAGAAACATGTCGAAAAGCTAGTATGTTTGTTCTCTATACATTTAGCAACGATATGGTTACTCGAGGCATTACACTGAACCTCTTTGTTTCTCAGAGAGACCAAATTTTGAAAGACGTAATTGTGGCTAGCAAATATATGGAGTATAAGTTTGCTGACGTTTCCAATTGGGAGATCGTAAGCTGCGATACACCACAGCAAAATGATTCGTGATTTTCTTGTTCAACTAATGTCATTTCTTTTGATGTGTTAGTCTTGTCAACACCCGGATTTTTAATCCCAGATGCCCGTTATGCCATACCTCGCAATCCCAGGATTACCATTTTTGCGAGACATAACGGATTGGATATCACAGTACATCATCCATTACAAACCATACATAAGGTTTTACACAAATAAGGATCTCATGATCCAGTCTTTAATACAACAAACAGCGGAAATAAACGATAGCGTAGCGGTGGGGTCCATCTTCAGGGGCACAGGCAATGCTGACGAAGACATATAGTTCTAGTTATCATAGCCGTCCTGCTGACCATCATCTTGATAATCTCCTTCATAGTCTGGCCATGATAATAGCCAGGGAAAAAAGCCATGAGTACTCTTTAAGTACTCGCAAACTACTACTAACAAGGGTTATAATTCTAAGTTAAAGTGCTGAAGTTAAAGAATAACTATCAAGTTAAATTTGAAAGCTAAGCTGAGTTCTGAAGCAAGAAAAGATAAAGTAAAGTTCTAGAATCACTTAAGTTGGGAAGCTAATTTCATTAACACAACCCTGTTGTGGTCAAGTCAAAGTTCATCATTCATTTCAAGTTATTTAGAAAACATCTGACAACGAAACAAGATGGCTATTCCAATCTGTCCATAATCATGACGCGGCTATTCGAATAGTTGGACACTCTGCAGAGGTGGTACACTTTCACCACAAGATTCGATACATCCGTCAGGGATAACCCTGAGTCATCATACTTAGTATGCAGATAATCAAACATAACCTTCCCTTTACACACCCTAGTACAAGCACCTCTCCTATGAGTATGGCCTCCCAACCATGACCATCAGTCATCTTGGGCACTGCATAGGTGGACATCATTGAGAGGTAGCCTCAGCTCAAACCTCTCCCGTGAGGGAACTAATAATAATGCATATAAATTTCCAGCTAAGCCTTACCCAATTCAGGTAATGTGGTTGTAGGGTAAATTTGGAATGGTATCGCATCTGAATCCAACCATCAGTTTTATAAAAGGGTTAAGGCTCATGCCTCATCATAAACCAATTGTGTTTCTCAACACATGTCAAAACATATCAATAGAATGACTCATCATTCCAAGGTTTTCATAACTCATTTTCACCAAGTGTTCCCATCTAAAGTGACTCAAGTTTTTGAGCTATTCTAAAGTACTAAGTTAAGAGTGTTCACTAAGGTGGAAAGATGGGATCAATCTCATGCCATAGAATGACATCTAAAGGTTTCTAAGTAGGTCAATTTTTATACTCTTTATGCTACCTTCAAAATTAATTAAAGAACTTTGTGTAAACTAAGGGAGGTAAAACTTGTTAATAAGACTTGGGGTACTAATAGTTAAAGGGGTGTGATCAAAGTATGCTTAAGGCATCTTTACTAAACCATCTAGTTTTATTCTAGCTTGCTGACAATAGCTTACTAAAGCATGTTTGCAAGGGTTAGCTTGCCACTAATAGCTTGCCTTGGTTGGTGCAGTGGTTGAAGTTTTCTTCTTCTTCTTCTTCTTGGTAGAACTCCTCCTCCTCGAAGGCTTGGTCGGTACTATCGTCTAGAAATACATAGGGAGTGCAGAATCACCAACAATACTTAACTAGGCTAAGTAGTATTCTAAACCACACAATTGATGATCTATTATCATCCCAAACATCACAAGTTTTAATTCAATAGTTTCAACCTTTCTATGTTAGAAAAGTAATTTCTACTCATTAAAAAATTAACTAAAATTTCATATTCACCACCAAAATATGGGATCATGTGGACACATGTCCTCACCACATATTCTCACATGTGGGAATGAGATTTAAAGGTTGGATCAATATTACTTTGGTTTAAGTTTATTATTTAATGATTTAAAGTGACTAGAAATGCCTATATAGCATTATTTTGGTACTAGTCCAAAGTCACTGCCTGTAAACCTTAATATTATTACATATTTGGATAGATATGATGAAATGTGATTTTTGAGAGTTGGAATCAACTCAAAAGCTAACTTGGTTGATTTTACAAAAGTGTTTCAAGTTGCAAAAGCTTCTGTCTTCTTATTTTTATTAGGAGAAATCTATAACTCTAAATGAATTAAATCCAACGGGCTTGGATAGAGCATTTCAATACCTTTCAGACAAAATTAGTTTCATGTAATTTGGATTTGTCAAACTCATAGAATTGAATTTTGAAACACTGGACAGAAACTATATTCTAACTAAAAAGAAAAATTCAGATTTGAATCTACGGGCTTGCGCGGGAAAGGAAATGGGCCAGCCCAGTGGTGCTATGCGGCGCGGGGCTCAGCTGACAGGGGGGTCCCACTTGTCAGCGGCACTTAAAACGCGAACCGGTACGCGTGTTGTGGGCCGTGCGATTAGAGGCTAGATCTACGGCTAAGGGTCGTCGTCGACGACGGACAGGTCGCCGGCGATCTCGAACCCTAGCGGCTCGGTGGGGGTCTACTGGGGGCGTACCAGGGCTCCACCAGGGTCGGCGATGCGGGCGAACAAAGTGGAAGACGACGGCGAGGCGAGGCGTGGTCGTGGCGGAGCTTGGGGTGGCCGGAATCAACGGCACCCTTCTTCTCCAGAGGCGGCGGCTCCGGCTCCAATTCCGGTAAACTGTTTCTCCACTTGCTCTGGCGAGAGGTGGGTGAGGTTCAGAGAGGTGAGGAGAGTGGAATGGTGTGGAGAAGAATGGCTGGGGAGGGCTCCTTTTATAGGCCTGACGGTGAGACCGAGCGGGATGGGCGGTCGACGGTGGCGACATGGCTACGGCGATCTAGCGGCATGGCTAGGGATGGCGATCGATGGGCGGTTCCCTGGCGGTGCTCTAGGACTTCAATGTGGCCGTAGGGGCGGTGGTATGCGGTCTGGGTGAAGTGGCGCTCTGAGAGGCAGAGGCGGCGGTGTCCATGGCGAGCGGTGGCTGTGGGGCTTTGGGCAGCGAACGGGGATGTCTGGGGTGTTCTCCAGGTCGAGGCGCAGCGGTGGGCGCGGGCTACAGTCGAGCGGCGGCTTGTGCACGCGGGGCCAGAGTGTGCTCTGCAGGCAGCATCAGCATGGTTCGGTGGCACTGGGCGCGGTTTCTCCTCGGTGGGCCACGGCTGCTCTTGGCTCGGGCAAGGGACAGAGAGGGGCGGTGCGGTGCTGGCAACCTCCTAGACATGGAGAGAGAAGAGGAGGTGGTCTGCTACAACGGGGCAAGTTTGGCTGGCCAGGGTGGTGCTCGGCATGGCATTGCCTTGCCACTAGGGTGTAGGGGATGGGTTGCAAATGGCATGGTTTGATCAGAGGGGGGCATAGAGATTAAATGGAGATCAAATGGGGGCAAAACTCTGTTCAAAACAGTGAGCTAGGATTAGAGGTGTGATTCGCACCAAGTGTTTGATGAAATGGCCGCAAGAGAAAAAGTTTTGAATTTTGAGTTCAAAATTTTTGGGTGATCTCCACTAGTGATAGGTAGTCTCTGGTTGCAAGGGTTTTGAAAATGGTGCTCAATTAGATGGTTTTTGAAATAGGGGTGATCTATGCATATGCATTAGATTCAATTTTAAACTGTCATTTAAAATAGTTTACAGAATGTTTTTAGTAGATCAAAAGGTGGGCCTTGGTACCTCATTATGTGTACTAACAAGGGGTGTAAAGATCAAGAATTGTTTCTGTTAAGAGTTGAGTACTAGGAATAGCCAAAGTAGGCATGAGAGTTAAATTTGTCAAAATGACCATTCCTTCATTTTAATTCTTTTTGATTTGATTTTCTTTAGGAAAAGTTTGGGAATGATGTAGATTATGTTTAAATCACCTAAGAAACATTTTACAAGCATTTAGATCAATCAATCATGGCAATTCAAACAACTCCTATTTTAAATGCACACATATATGAATGCTTTTATTTTGAATTTGGAAAAGTTTTTGTTAACCCCACTTTTGGATGATTTGATCTTGATAAGCTTGGATTGAAGTTTTGGGATGTTACAAAACCTTCCCCCCTTAAACAAAATCTTGTCTTGAGATTTACAAGAAAACTAGGAACTAAAGAGATCTGGGAACTCTGTCCTAATGTAATCCTCACGCTCCCAAGTGGCTTCCTCCTCAGTATGGTTGCTCCACTGAATCTTGAGAAACTTGATACTCCTGGTCCTGGTGGTTCTGTAGGCTTCTTCTAAGATACGGATGGGCACTTCCCGATAGGTCAGGTCATTGTTGATTTCCACTGCTCTGTGATCGATATTCTTGAAAACTTCAGTCTTCTCAGGCACTTCTAAGCATTTGCGAAGTAACGAGATATGGAACACATTGTGGATGGCTAACATCTCTTCAGGCAATTCCAGCTGATACGATACTTCTCCTTGACGGTTTAGAATCTTGAAAGGTCCGATATATCTGGGAGCTAACTTTCCCTTCAGACTAAAGCATTGAGTTCACTTCAATGGTGCAACCTTGAGATATATGAAATCTCCGACATTGAAAGTCAGGTCTCTCCTTCTCTTGTCAGCATAGCTCTTCTGTCTGGATTGGGCGGTCTTGAGGTGCTCACGAACTTTGTGAACTTTCTCTTCTGCTTCTCGGAGAATGTCGGGTCCAAAGATCTGACTCTCTCCTACTTGCGACCAATTCAAAGGGGTACGACACTTTCTTCCGTATAGGAATTCAAATGGTGCCATCTGCAAACTAGCTTGATAACTGTTGTTATATGAGAATTATGCAAAGGGCAGGCAGTCTTCCCATTTTGATCCGTATTCCAACACACAAGCTCTAAGCATATCCTCTAGGATCTGGTTGACTCTCTCAGTCTGTCCATCTGTTTGCGGGTGATACGCGGTACTAAAGTTCAACTTGGTTCCTAATCCTTCCTGAACTTTCTGCCAAAATCTTGAAGTAAACTGAGTTCCTCGATCTGATATTATGGTCTTGGTGGTTCCATGCAGACTAACAATCCTAGCAATGTACAGTTCTGCTAGTTTTGCACTCTGGTAGGTTGTCTTGACTGGTATGAAGTGGGCTACCTTGGATAGTCTATCAACTATGACCCAGATTGAGTCATTTCCCCTACTAGAAGTAGGTAAACCGGTGATAAAGTCCATTCCGATGGAATCCCATTTCCATTCCGGAATCTGCAATGGTTGCAATAGTCCTGCAGGTCTTTGTGCTCTGCTTTGACTCTTTGACAGATGTCACATTTGGCGATGTAGCTTCCGATCTCTCTCTTCATCTTATCCCACCAAAATTGCTCTTTCAAATCCTGATACATCTTTGTTCCTCCGGGGTGGATAGAATAAAGAGTATCATGATCTTCCTTCATGATAACCTCCTTTAGCTCCGAATCTGCTGGCACACAGATACGTCCTTTGTACCACAGTACACCTTCTTCGTCTTCGGTGAATCCTGGTACTTTGCCTGTACCAATACGACGTTTGGTTCCGTCGATACTTTCATTCCCCTTCTGGGCTTCCTTGATTTGGCTAATCAAAGTGGGTCGAAGTTCAATGCTAGCTAGGAATCCTTTGCTAACTAACTCAGTCCTGAACTGCTCCAACTCCTCATACAAACTTGGTTGCTTCTCTTTGATCATGGTGTTCAGCCTACACGGCAATCTGCTAAGAGCATCCGCTACCACATTGGCTTTGCCGGGGTGATAGTGAATGTCAAGGTCATAATCCTTGATTAACTCTATCCATCTTCTTTGCCTCATATTCAACTCCTTCTGGGTGAAGATATACTTCAAGCTCTTATGATTTGAGTAAATCTCACAGCGATTACCCATCAAATAATGACGCCATGTCTTCAATGCTAGAACCACGGCTGCTAGCTCAAGATCATGGGTCGGATAGTTCTGCTCATGCTGCTTCAGTTGTCGAGACAGATACGCGATGACTTTGCCTTCTTGCTTCAATACACATCCTAGACCAATCTTGGATGCATCACAGTACACATCAAACGGCTTCTTGATGTCGAGCATGATCAAAATTGGGGCTGATATCAATCTCTTCTTTAGCTCCTGGAAACTGGCTTCACACTTGACTGTCCATTCAAACTTCTTGTCCTTCTTCAACAATTGGGTCATTGGTCGGGCTATGCTCGAGAATCCTTCTACGAACTTGCGGTAATATCCCGCTAATCCGAGAAATGAACGAACTTGGGTTTGATTGGTTGGTGCTTCCCATTCTTCGACATCTTTGATCTTGCTGGGATCAACAGAGACTCCTCCGGCAGACAGTCCTAGGAATCCTACTTCTTTCAGCCGAAACTCACACTTGCTGAACTTGGCATATAACTGATGCTCTCTCAGGGTTTCTAGGATGATTCTCAGATGTTTCTCATGCTCTTCTTCTGACTTGGAGTAGATAAGGATGTCGTCGATAAACACAACTACAAACTTATCTAGGAAATTCATAAAGATCTTATTCATGAGATTCATGAAATAAGCAGGGGCATTGGTTAATCCAAAAGACATAACCGTATACTCGTATAAACCATAGCGAGTAGTAAAGGCGGTCTTCGGAATATCCGTTGCACGAATCTTAAGTTTGTGATAACCAGTCCTAAGATCAATCTTTGAGAATACCTAAACTCCAGTCAACTGATCAGATAGATCCTCTATCTTTGGCAAGGGGTACTTGCTCTTGATGGTGACATCATTCAACTTTCTGTAGTCTGTACACAGACGGTTTCCTCCATCTTTCTTGTCGATGAATAACACTGGTGATCTCCATGGCGATGCACTTGGCTGAATCAAGCCTGTTGCTAACATGGCATCCAACTACTTCTTCAGTTCTACTAACTCTGAGGGGTTCATGGTATAGGGTCTCTGGGCTATAGGTCCGGTTCCGGGGATTAGTTCGATAAGGAACTCTATATCCCTATCTGGGGGCATACCTGGAAATTCATCTGGGAATACGTCGGGGTATTCATAGACTACTCTGACTTGGTCAATGGTAGGCAGGGCTACGCTTTTGTTGCATTTGAATTGACGGGGTAAGGTTTCAGAGATATGTTCTACTGTTACTCCAGAACTACTGGTCATGGTGATGGCTTTCTTAGCACAGTCTATCAGTCCTTTATGCCTTGACATCCAGTCCATACCTAGTACTACTTCCAAACCTTTGGTTCCAAGTACAATTAGGTTGGCATAAAAATCTATCCCATGAATTCTGATAGGTACAGCCTTGCAAATTTTTCTAGCTTTTGTAGTTGAACCAGGGATTTGAACTATCATGACATGCTTCAGGTTGGTTGGACGAATCTTACTAGTGCATACAAATTCTTCTGTGACAAATGAATGCGATGCTCCAGAATCAAACAATACTCTTGCTAAAACTGAGTTGACAGAAAACATACCCAGCACTACATCTGGTGCTTCCTGGGCTTCTTCTACGTTCATGTGGAAGAGACGACCGTTGCGGTTGTGCGGGTTTCCTGGGGCAAATCTCCTTCTTGGTTGAACACGACGCTGCTGCTGAGCTGGGGCATTCACGGGGGCATTGGCGACAGTCTTCTTGGGACACTCATTGGAGTATTGACCTTTCACTCCACACTCGAAACAAGTGATCTGGGACTTGTCCTTGGATCGCGACAGTGCAAGCATTGCTGCCAGCCTGGGGCGTGTTGTTGTTGCTCTTGGGAGGGGCACGGTTGAAGTTATTGGCATTGCCGTATTTGTGATTGTTTCCTCCGGACTTCACATTTCCTCCACTACGGTTAGGGTAGCTTGGGCGAGAATGTGGGGGTCGGTTGTTCCTTGGTGCATATCCTGGTGAGGGGTTAGGACGGTACTTCTGGTGACTACTGGATCCAGACTGCTGCATCATACGATGCTTGCGGTTGTCGTTTGCCTAGTTAATCTTCCCTTCCATCTGAATGGCAGAGTCGACTAGCTCTTCGAGATCCTGGAAACGGATGTTGACGAGGACAGTCTGCATCTCATCATGTAGTCCGTTTAAGAATCTCTCTTTCTTCTTGGCCTCCGTGTTGATCTCATCCGGTGCATATCTGGCAAGTGACAAGAATTTGTCACGGTACTCTACTATAGTCAATCTTCCTTGCTTCAGTTCACGGAATTCATCTCTCATCCTGTTGACAAGACCTTGCGGCACGTGGGTGCGGCTGAACTTGACCTTGAATGCTTCCCAGGTCATCACCTGGCCATGGTTCATGTTGCGGATGCTATTCCACCAAGCTCTTGCATCTCCCGCCAGATAGTGGGTGGCGAAGAGAACCTTCTCATTCTCCTCAACTCCTGCGACTTCGAGGATGTTTTCCATGGTCTGTAACCAGTCATCAGCATCTAATGGGTTTTCAGATTGGTTGAAGATTGGGGGATTGGTGTTCTGAAATTTTTTGAGTTTAGATCCATGGTGATCCTGATTTCCATGTCCTTGGTTGTTGAGAGCCATTTGGGCGATCTGCTGCAACGTTGCTAAGTTGGCTTTACGCTCGGCCCTGCTTGCTTCACGGTCCGCGATGAGATTCTGCAAGATCTGTAGCATTGGGTCCTGCGATGAGCTGCTCCCTCCTTGGTTTCCACGAGTCATCTGAAGATTGAGATAGGTATAGGGGTAAGAGGGAAATTCTAAGGTTCATGGTTTTGGGTTTTCCAAGCTAAAACTTGGAGTTAAACTCAGGTTTTTCAACTAACTTCTTTTTCATTCATGCAAGCAAGCACACGATACAACACACACCACAACAATCAAAGGGGAAAACGGATGGTTTGAAGAACCATTCTGCAAACTACGATACAATGAGATGATACATCTCATGCTACGACAGTGCTCTAGTGCATCTACTCATCGTCGATGAAGTCGGAGTCTTCATCATCAGTGTAGAAGTCCACAACATCCTCGCCGGAAAATCGTCATCGTTGCTGAGGTAAGAATCCATATCTCCCTGGATGTCTTCTCCCTCATCATCTTCTTCCTTGGCGGCAAGCTGAGCTTCCTGCTCCTTGACGGTCTTCTCGAGGTCGGCCACCTTCTTGCAAAGATGGGCGATGGTGCGATCCTTCTTTGCACGCTGGCGACGAAGAGACTGGCGATCTTGGACGAGCAGTGTGAAAGTCTGGGCCTTCTGGTCGGCGATGGCACGGTTCTGGTTGGCTAACTCTCTGGCATTGTCCAGTTCCTGCTGTCGGTCATGAAGCAAGAAGTCAAGGTTCTCCACTTGACGCCTCAACTCTCGGTGACTTGGCATCTCCATCGGTATTCCCATGAAGTCACGTCTTGCATAGTGGGCAAAACGGGTTCCTTGAATCTTGTTGACGCTGAGGGCACATAGACGTGCGAGAGCTTCATGCATTGCCCTGGCTAATCCATCTAGCCAGTTGTTCTCTCTCACAGTGAACTGAATTCTCCCGGAAGTTGGTGCTTCAATGCTTTCTCGAAGATCTGCGGTGACTAGCAATTGTAGGTCTCCTCCTGGGGGTCTTGGAAGTTGAGCTCCAAGAAACTCCGGATGTGGTCGTCCTAGTAACTCCGACAGTGAATCCAGATCCCTCTCGAAGATCAGCTGACCTCCGTTTCCCAACTGGTAAAACTTGCTGAACTGAGTCTCCATTTACAAGAATTTAGGATGAGGAAGTTAGTGAAGTGATCAAGTGTGTCAAATTTTAAGTAGTAATGTAAGAATTTTGAGGAGCATGTATTTTTGAGAAAGAATGAGTTCACAAGGGTAAGAGGGGAAATAATTTTTCATAAATACTCACTTTGGTTTTGAAGCTAAGTTTTTGGTTTGGACGTCCATTCTAACTACGGTCTCCAACTTCTCAACACCCAGATTTTTAATCCCAGATGCCCGTTATGCCATACCTCGCAATCCCAGGATTACCATTTTTGCGAGACATAACGGATTGGATATCACAGTACATCATCCATTACAAACCATACATAAGGTTTTACACAAATAAGGATCTCATGATCCAGTCTTTAATACAACAAACAGCAGAAATAAACGATAGCGTAGCGGTGGGGTCCATCTTCAGGGCACAGTAATGCTTGAAGGCAAATAGTCCTAGTTATCATAGCCGTCCTGCTGACCATCATCTTGATAATCTCCTTCATAGTCTGGCCATGATAATAGCCAGGGACAAAAGCCATGAGTACTCTTTAAGTACTCGCAAACTACTACTAACAAGGGTTATAATTCTAAGTTAAAATGCTGAAGTTAAAGAATAACTATCAAGTTAAATTTGAAACCTAAGCTGAGTTCTGAAGCAAGAAAAGATAAAGTAAAGTTCTAGAATCACTTAAGTTGGGAAGCTAATTTCATTAACACAACCCTGTTGTGGTCAAGTCAAAGTTCATCATTCATTTCAACTTATTTAGAAAACATTTGACAACGAAACAGTATGGCCATTCCAACTGTCCATAATCATGACGCTATTCGAATAGTTTGACACTCTGCAGAGGTGGTACACTTTCACCACAAGATTTGATACATCCGTCAGGGATAACCCTGAGTCGTCATACTTAGTATGCAGATAATCAAACATAACCTTCCCTTTACACACCCTAGTACAAGCACCTCTCCTATGAGTATGTCCTCCCAACCATGACCATCAGTCATCTTGGGCACTGCATAGGTGGACATCATTGAGAGGTAGCCTCAGCTCAAACCTCTCCCGTGAGGGAACTAATACTAATGCATATAAATTTCCAGCTAAGCCTTACCCAATTCAGGTAATGTGCTTGTACGGTAAATTTGGAATGGTGTCGCATCCGAATCCAACCATTAGTTTTATAAAAGGGTTAAGGCTCATGCCTCATCATAAACCAATTGTGTTTCTCAACACATGTCAAAACATCTCAATAGAATGACTCATCATTCCAAGGTTTTCATAACTCATTTTCACCAAGTGTTCCCATCTAAAGTGACTCAAGTTTTTGAGCTATTCTAAAGTACTAAGTTAAGAGTGTTCACTAAGGTGAAAAGATGGGATCAATCTCATGCCATAGAATGACATCTAAAGGTTTCTAAGTAGGTCAAGTTTTATACTCTTTATGCTACCTTCAAAATTAATTAAAGAACTTTGTGTAAACTAAGGGAGGTAAAACTTGTCAATAAGACTTGGGGTACTAATAGTTAAAGGGGTGTGATCAAAGTATGCTTAAGGAAACTTTACTAAACCATCTACTTTTATTCTAGCTTGCTAACAATAGCTTACTAAAGCATGTTTGCAAGGGTTAGCTTTCCACTAATAGCTTGCCTTGGTTGGTGCAGTGGTTAAAGTTTTCTTCTTCTTCTTCTTCTTGGTAGAACTCCTCCTCCTCGAAAGCTTGGTCGGTACTATCGTCTAGAAATACATAGGGAGTGCACAATCACCAACAATACTTAACTAGGCTAAGTAGTATTCTAAACCACACAATTGATGATCTATTATCATCCCAAACATCACAAGTTTTAATTCAATAGTTTCAACCTTTCTATGTTAGAAAAGTAATTTCTACTCATTGAAAAATTAACTAAAATTTCATATTCACCACCAAAATATGGGATCATGTGGACACATGTCCTCACCACATATTCTCACATGTGGGAATGAGATTTAAAGGTTGGATCAATATTACTTTGGTTTAAGTTTATTATTTAATGATTTAAAGTGACTAGAAATGCCTATATAGCATTATTTTGGTACTAGTCCAAAGTCACTGCCTGTAAACCTTAATATTATTACATATTTGGATAGATATGATGAAATGTGATTTTTGAGAGTTGGAATCAACTCAAAAGCTAACTTGGTTGATTTTACAAAAATGTTTCAAGTTGCAAAAGCTTCTGTATTCTTATTTTTATTAGGAGAAATCTATAACTCTAAATGAATTAAATCCAACGGGGTTGGATAGAGCATTTCAATACCTTTCAAAAAAAATTAGTTTCATGTAATTTGGATTTGTCAAACTCACAGAATTGAATTTTGAAACACTGGACATAAACTATATTCTAACTAAAAAGAAAAATTCAGATTTGAATCTACGGGCTTGCGCGGGAAAGGAAATGGGCCGGCACAGTGGCGCTACACGGTGCAGGGCTCAGCTGACAGGGGGTCCCACTTGTCAGCGGCACTTAAAACAGGAAACGGTACGCCCACTGTGGGCCGTGCGATTAGAGGCTAGATCTACGGCTGAGGGTCGTCGTCGACGACGGACAGGTCACCGGCGAGCTCAAACCCTAGCGGCTCGGTGGGGGTCTACTGGGAGCGTACCAGGGCTCCAGCGGGGTCGGCGATGCGGGCGAACGAAGTGGAAGATGACGGCGAGGCGAGGCGTGGTCGCGGCGGAGCTTGGGGTGGCCGGAATCAACGGCACCCTTCTTCTCCAGAGGCGGCGGCTCCGGCTCCAATTCTGGCGAACTGCTGCTCCACTTGCTCTGGCGAGAGGTGGGTGAGGTTCAGAGAGGTGAGGGGAGTGGAATGGTGTGGAGAAGAATGGCTGGGGAGGGCTCCTTTTATAGGCCTAACGGTGAGACCGAGCGGGATGGGCGGTCGACGGTGGCGACATGGCTACGGCGATCTAGCGGCATGGCTAGGGATGGCGATTGATGGGCGGTTCCCTGGCGGTGCTCTAGGACTTCAATGCGGCCGTAGGGGCGGTGGTATGCGGTCTGCGCGAGGTGGCGCTCTGAGAGGAGAGGAGGCGTTGTCCATGGCGAGCGGTGGCTGTGGGGCTTTGGGCGGCGAACGGGGATGTCTGGGGTGTTCTCCAGGTCGAGGCGGAGCGGTGGGCGCGGGCTGCGGTCGAGTGGCGGCTTGTGCACGCGGGGCCAGAGCATGCTCTGCAGGCGGCATCGGCATGGTTCGGTGGCACTGGGCGCGGTTTCTCCTCGGTGGTCCACGGCTGCTCTTGGCTCGGGCAAGGGACAAAGAGGGGCGATGCGGTGCTGGCTACCTCCTAGACATGGAGAGAGAAGAGGAGGTGGTATGCTGCAGCGGGGCAAGTTTGGCCCAGGTGGTGCTAAGATGGCATTGCCTTTCCACTAGGGTGTAGGGGATGGGTTGCAAATGGCATGGTTTGATCAGAGGGGGACATAGAGATTAAATGGAGATCAAATGGGGCAAAACTCTGTTCAAAACAGTGAGCTAGGATTAGAGGTGTGATTCTGCCTCCCAAGTGTTTGATGAAATGGCCGCAAGAGAAAAAGTTTTGAATTTTGAGTTCAAAATTTTTGGGTGATCTCCACTAGTGATAGGTAGTCTCTGGTTGCAAGGGTTTTGAAAATGGTGCTCAATTAGATGGTTTTTGAAATAGGGGTGATCTATGCATATGCATTAGATTCAATTTTAAACTGTCATTTAAAATAGTTTATAGAATTTTTTTAGTAGATCAAAAGGTGGGCCTTGGTACCTCATTATGTGTACTAACAAGGGGTGTAAAGATCAAGAATTGTTTATGTAAAGAGTTGAGTACTAGGAATAGCCAAAGTAGGCATGAGAGTTAAATTTGTCAAAATGACCATTCCTTCATTTTAATTCTTTTTGATTTGATTTTCTTTAGGAAAAGTTTGGGAATGATGTAGATGATGTTTAAATCACCTAAGAAACATTTTACAAGCATTTAGATCAATCAATCATGGCAATTCAAACAACTCCTATTTTAAATGCACACATATATGAATGCTTTTATTTTGAATTTGGAAAAGTTTTTGTTAACCCCACTTTTGGATGATTTGATCTTGATAAGCTTGGATTGAAGTTTTGGGATGTTATAGTACTGTTATTAAAATTTAGATTCGTTATGATTAGGAACTCGTGTGGAATGTTTGTGCTCCATGTTTTGGAGCACTGGGACAGAGATAAATTCATAGATGAAGTCTCGTAGGTTTTCAAAATTTCTGTTTTGCATTGGCATATATATACACTAGCATGTGGCCTTATTAACCCTCCTAATATTGTGTTATAGAAAAGTGTAAATGATTCTAGGAGACGTATTGTTGCAAAAATTATTCTGTTGAAGACAAACAAGCTCAAAAAGGTAAAAAGCAGAGGTCTTGAGATCGCGGATCAGCTGGCAGATTCTTGAGAACACAAGAAACAAAACTTCCTAGTACCGATTCCCTGGCGAATGTTCGTATACCATTAAACAATTTACGCAAAGATGGGTTATTTGATTGCTAAACAATTCACACATGGCTGTTGTTTTGTCCACAAGAATGTTTCATGATTGTGGTTTCGTTGTTTTGCTTAATTAGACGATTGGAATCTAAAGTTTGGATTGATTATGTTCGCCCATTCATGGATTTTATCAGCAATGTTCGTAGGCCTAGTTTTAGTGTGTGTGATTAAAAAAAGTCTGGCTAGCAATACCGTATAACATCGGCGCATTATTTCGGATTGAAAAAAGAGGAGACAACTACTATTTAATACAACGCTCGTAGAAATAGTAACGGACCAGACATATAATGAATGGGATTAACTCCCTCCGTTTCATAATATAAGATGTTTTACCTTTGTGAATCATGTTGGCCAAGTGTTGACTCACACAACCACTAACTTCATGATGGTGTTTCTAGCCAACCAAGAGAGGTTTATAGCCCATGCAATGTTGGCATGATCCCTCATTTACCCCAAGGTGTCTCATCATGTCTTGGCACAGGAGTGTTATACTTAGATTTATCAACCTGATAGGAACATGTTGTCCAAGTGATGACTCATACAACCACAAGTTGTTGAAGGTGTTTCTAGACAGATATTATAGGTCTAGATCTCGTGCAATGTTGGCATGGGCCCACATCTACGACTAGTTTGTGTCATGGCTTAGCATATAGCACTCTTATACTTAGATGTATCAAGTGGGTGGGATCATGATGGCCAAGTGTTGATTCAGACAAGAACAAGTTGATGATGGTGTTTCTAGCCAACCAAAAGAGGTCTATAGACCATGCAATGTTGGCATGGGCCCACATCTGCCACAAGTGTGTGTCATGGCTTTGCATAGCACTCTCATACTTAGATGTAGCAACTAGGTGGGATCATGTTGGCCAAGTGTTGACTCACACAACCACTAAGTTGATGATGGTGTTTCTGGCCAACCAAGAGAGGTTTATAGCCCATGCAATGTTGGCATGATCCCACATTTGCCACAAAGTGTCTCATCATGTCTTGGCATAGGAGTGTTATACTTAGATCTATCAACCTGATAGGAACATGTTGTCCAAGTGATGACTCATACAACCACAAGTTGCTGAAGGTGTTTCTAAACAGATAATATTGGTCTAGATCCCATGCAATGTTGGCATGGGCCCACATCTACCACTAGTTTGTGTCATGACTTAGCATATAGCACACATATACTTAGCTGTATCAAGTGGGTGGGATCATGATGGACAAGTGTTGAGTCAGACAAGCACAAGTTTATGATGGTGTTTATAGCCAACCAAGAGAGGTCTATGGCCCATGCAATGTTGACATGGGCCCACGTCTGCCACAAGTGTGTGTCATGGCTTTGCATAGCACTCTCAAACTTAGATGTAGCAACTAGGTGGGATCATGTTGGCCAAGCAGTGTTGAGTCAGACAACCACTAAGTTGATTATGGTGTTTCTGGCAACCAAGAGAGGTTTATAGCCCTTGAAATGTTGGTATGATCCGACATTTGCCACAAAGTGTCTCATCATGTCTTGGAAAAGAAGTGTTATACTTAGATCTATCAACCTGATAGGAACATGTTGTCCAAGTGATGACTCATACAACCACAAGTTGTGAAGGTGTTTCTAGACAGATAATATAGGTCTAGATCCCATGCAATGTTGGCATGGGCCCACATCTGCCACTAGTTTGTGTCATGGCTTGGCATATAGCACTCTTATACTTAGATGTATCAAGTGAGTGGGATCATGATGGCCAAGTGTTGAGTCAGACAAGCGCAAGTAGATGATCGTGTTTCTAGCAAACCAAGAGAGGTCTATAACCCATGCAATGTTGGCATGGGCCCACATCTGCCACAAGTGTGTGTCATGACTTTGCATAGCACTCTCAAACTTAGATGTAACAACTAGGTGGGATCATGTTGGCCAAGCAGTGTTGAGTCACACAACCACTAATTTGATGATGGTGTTTATAGCCAACCAAGAGAGGTTTATATCCCATGCAATGTTGGCATGATCCCATATTTTCCACAAAGTGTATCATCATGTCTTGGCACAGGAGTGTTATATTTAGATCTATCAACCTGATAGGAACATGTTGTCCAAGTGATGACTCATACAACCACAAGTTGCCGAAGGTGTTTCTAGAGAGATAATATAGGTCTAGATCCCATGCAATGTAGGCATTGGCCCACATCTGCCACTAGTTTGTGTCATGGCTTAGCATATAACACTCTTATACTTAGATGTATCAAGTGGGTGGGATCATGATGGCCAAGTGTTGAGTCAGACAAGCACAAGTTGATGATGGTGTTTCTAGCCAACCAAAAGAGGTATATAGCCCATGCAATGTTGGCATGGGCCCACATCTGCCACAAGTGTGTGTCATGGCTTTACATAGCACTCTCAAACTTAGATGTAGCAACTAGTTGGGATCATGTTGGCCAAGTAGTGTTGACTCACACAACCACTAAGTTGATGATGGTGTTTCTAGCCAACCAAGAGAGGTTTATAGCCCATGCAATGTTGGCATGATCCCACATTTGCCACAAGGTGTCTCACCATGTCTTGGCACATAAGTGTTATACTTAGATCTATCAACCTAATAGGAACATGTTGTCCAAGTGATGACTCATACAACCACAAGTTGATAAAGGTGTTTCTAAACAGATAATATAGGTCTAGATCCCATGCAATGTTGGCATGGGCCCACATCTACCACTAGTTTGTGTCATGGCTTAGCATATAGCACTCTTATACTTCGATGTATCAAGTGGGTGGGATCATGATGGCCAAGTGTTGAGTCAGACAAGCACAAGTTGATGATGGTGTTTCTAGCCAACCAAGAGAGGTCTATAGCCCATGCAATGTTGGCATGGGCCCACGTCTGCCATAAGTGTGTGTCCTGGCTTTGCATAGCACTCCCAAACTTAGATGTAGCAACTAGGTGGGATCATGTTGGCCAAGCAGTGTTGAGTCACACAACCGCTAAGTTGATGATGGTGTTTCTAGCCAACCAAGAGAGGTTTATAGCCCTTGCATTGTTGGCATGATCCCACATTTGCCACAAAGTGTCTCATCATGTCTTGGCACAGAAATGTTATACTTAGATCTATCAACCAGATAGGAACATGTCCTCCAAGTGATGACTCATACAACCACAAGTTGTTGAAGGTGTTTCTAGACAGATAATATAGGTCTAGATCCCATGCAATGTTGGCATGGGCCCACATCTGCCACTAGTTTGTGTCATGGCTTGGCATATAACACTCTTATACTTAGATGTATCAAGTGAGTGGGATCATGATGGCCAAGTGTTGAGTCAGACAAGCACAAGGTGATGATGGTGTTTCTAGCCAACGAAGAGAGGTCTATAGCCCATGAAATGTTGGCATGGGCCCACATCTGCCATAAGTGTGTGTCATGGCTTTGCATAGCACTCTCAAACTTAGATGTAACAACTAGGTGGGATCATGTTGGCCAAGCAGTGTTGACTCACACAACCACTAATTTAGTGATGGTGTTTCTAGCCAAGCAAGAGAGGTTTATATCCCATGCAATGTTGGCATGATCCCAAATTTTCCACAAAGTGTATCATCATGTCTTGGCACAGGAGTGTTATACTTCGATCTATCAACCTCATAGGAACATGTTGTCCAAGTGATGACTCATACAACCACAAGTTGCCGAAGGTGTTTCTAGACAGATAATATAGGTCTAGATCCCATGCAATGTTGGCATGGGCCCACATCTGCGACTAGTTTGTGTCATGGCTTAACATATATCACTCTTATACTTAGTTGTATCAAGAGGGTGGGATCATGATGGCCAAGTGTTGAGTCAGACAAGCACAAGTTGATGATGGTGTTTCTAGCCAACCAAAAGAGGTCTATAGCCCATGCATTGTTGGCCTGGGCCCACATTTTCCACAAGTGTGTGTCATGGCTTTGCATAGCACTCTCACTTAGATGTAGCAACTAGGTGGGATCATGTTGGCCAAGTAGTGTTGACTCACACAGCCACTAAGTTGATGATGGTGTTTCTAGCCAACCAAGAGAGGTTTATATCTCATGCAATGTTGGCATGATCCCACATTTGCCACAAGGTGTCTCATCATGTCTTGGCTCAAAAGTGTTATACTTAGATCAATTAACCTGATAGGAACATGTTGTCCAAGTGATGACTCATACAACCACAAGTTGTTGAAGGTGTTTCTAGACAGATAATATAGGTCTAGATCCCATGCAATGTTGGCATGGGCCCACATCTACCACTAGTTTGTGTCATGGCTTAGCATATAGCACTCTTATACTTAGATGTATCAAGTGGGTGGGATCATGATGGCCAAGTGTTGAGTCAGAAAGCACAAGTTGATGATGGTGTTTCTAGCCAACCAAAAGAGGTCTATAGCCCATGCAATGTTGGCATGGGCCCACATCTGCCACAAGTGTGTGTCATGGCTTAGCATAGCACTCTCATACTTAAATGTAGTAACTAGGTGGGATCATGTTGGCAAAGTGTTGACTCACACAACCACTAAGTTGATGATGGTGTTTCTAGCCAACTAAGAGAGGTTTATAGCCCATGCAATGTTGGCATGATCCCACATTGCCCACAAAGTGTCTCATCATGTCTTGGCACAGGAGTGTTATACTTAGATCTATCAACCTGATAGGAACATGTTGTCCAAGTGATGACTCATACAACCACAAGTTGCTGAAGGTGTTTCTAAACAGATAATATAGGTCTAGATCCCATGCAATGTTGGCATGGGCCCACATCTACCACTAGTTTGTGTCATGGCTTAGCATATAGCACTCTTTTACTTAGATGTATCAAGTGGGTGGGATCATGATGGCCAAGTGTTGAGTCAGACAAGCACAAGTTGATGATGGTGTTTCTAGACAACCAAGAGAGGTCTATAGCCCATGAAATGTTGGCATGGGCCCACATCTGCCACAAGTGTGTGTCATGGCTTTGCATAGCACTCTCAAACTTATATGTAACAACTAGGTGGAATCATGTTGGCCAAGTGTTGACTCACACAACCACTAAGTTGATGATGGTGTTTCTAGCGAACCAAGAGAGGTTTGTAGTCCATGCAATGTTGGCATGGTCCCAAATTTGCCACAAAGTGTCTCATCATGCAATGTTGGCAACTCGTTCTCTAACAAAATAAAAAATCAATCTCAATATGCTTGGTGCGAGCATGGGAAACAGGATTTGCAGGCAAAAAAGCAGCACCAAGGTTGTCACACCATAGACATTGTTTCTCCTTAAGTGAAACAGCAAGTTCTCGAGTAAGGGCTTCAACCCAAATCAATTTTTCAGTAGCATTTGCCAGCACTTTGTATTCTGCTTCAGTGCTAGAACGAGACACAGTACGTTGTTTTCTCGCACTCGAAGATATCAGGTTGGTTCACCTATGGATGTCAAAATAGCATATCTTATTGTACTATCGGTATAAATCTTAGGCTGCCATATACCTTTTTGCAGTCGAGTTCTCGGTTCGGCGAGAGGCTGTTGTGGTGATGCAGCATGGAAAGGAGCACCAGGACCTGATACAGACGATCCGGGGGACAAATCCACCTCGGGATCAGCCAGGACTGGTAACTCAGACTCCGTGTCCTGGAGGGAATTATCCGTCACGTTGGGGAGGAGACAGGGACCTGCGGGGACAGCGACTGCTACGTGTCCATGGGGGGCGGGAGAAATCATCGTGGCAAGTTCCGTCCCGGCCAGGCGGCGACGTGGCACGCGCGTGGACAGGGGAGTGGAGGGGTCCAGCGCGGGCGGGAACTCGGCGCGCACGAGCTGGCACGTGAGGACACGTCGGGAGCACCGCCAGGTGGTGGCAGGCCACGATCCAAGGGAGATTGCTGCCAGGAATCATCCTCGGGAACGGAGCTGGATGTTGTTGTCTCATCATGCACTTGTTGGATCGTTATTTGATTTGGTATTTTGACTATTTTCTTCATAATTTGAACTTGTATCAACACAGGAATCTGTATGATGTTCGTCGATTGTAACCTAAGGAGTAACAATAGGAACAATTGGCAGATAATTATCATTAGTATGCACACCCCTATCGGAAGGGAAATTATCAAGTGGAGGGAGAAGAACTTCTTCACGAAGACGACGTCAGCATTTGGATGAAGAGAAGAAAAGGGAAAAATACTTTCATCAACCAAGACATCACGGGAGATATAATGCGGCTAGTAGAGATATTTAGACATTTCACTCCTTTGTGGAGAGGACTATAGCCAATGAAAACACACTATTTGGAGTGAAAATAAAGTTTGTGTTTATTGTAGGGACGGAGATTTTGCCAACAGGCATAGCTAAAAACACAAAGAGGTTCATAATTAGGTGTAACTTTTAGGAATTTTTGTGTAGGAGTTTCAAAGTTGAGAACTTTGGTGGGGAGAAGATTTATAGGAAAGGTGGCTCTGAGAAAAAGCATCATCTCAAGACTTCAAAGGCATAGATGTAATATGTGGTCGGAGTACATCTGTATCGTATACATACACATATTACATCTTTAACAAAACCTTCACCATGTGTCTTAGCTTGCACATGTTAGCATGTGTAAAAAATTCAAATTATTTCGTAAAGGTTGGAAAAATCACATTATTAGGAAAAGTGGTTCAGGTTAGACTAAATGCTCCGTTTCTAAGTTTGCTATTTTTTCGACCATCACCAAATTAATCCAAACTTTTTCAACATGCTATCAGAAAGGTACGTATGGAGAATATGTAATTGTTTTCAAAAAAACTGAAGTTCAAAATTTTGGCAAATATTAGTTATTTTTTAAATAAATAGAAAGGAAATACAACATCTGTCCGATAAGACCGCAAATGGGCCGGCCTGTGCTATACTAGACCATGGTACGGCTGGCCATTATAAAGAAATAGTTCGTCAGACAGAGTGCTTATCGCACGGGCCTATTAACGCGCCACGTATCTATCAGCCGTTGCCGGTAGAATTTTTAGTCCCACCTTGCTAGTCCAAAAAGATTCATACCGGCTTATATACGAGCTGCTCGATCTGTTCCTCAAGCTCCTCTCTCCCATTCGAGCTAAACAATAATAACAACCCTCCTTTGTTGGTTTGGCCTTTGGGTCCTGATGTTATCTTTGGAAAATAAATCCCTAGCGCACTTTCATAAACATTTTAGGTGACCTATGTTTTTTTTGAAATATACTATTTAATACAACATTTTAGGTGACCTATGTAATACAGCTAGATGGATGGGTAAAACATCGGCACATTATTTTGGATTGAAAAAGAGGAGAAAACTACTATTTAATACAACGCTCGCCGAAATAGTAACATACAAGACATATAATAAATAGGAATTACAAAGGAGCTATGAAGTGTTGGATAAGCCATGAAACTTGACGCATTTCATGAGGTCCATGTGTTTTTTTGAGGGAAGTCACGAAATCATTAAACCACCATGTGATCTGTAAACAGACAACTCATGAGGTCCATGTGTTTGATGCGTATCCAGCGCTCCTCTGGCGTCCCGTTCTGATGCAGCCACGGGCCCTCACAGCGCGTGAACCAGCACATATCACCTCATTGTTATCGTTGGAAATTGGGGGAACACGATCTCGGGTTGCCATTGCCTTCCCTTTCCCCTGCTTTTCTTCCCCTTTCTTGGGTTCCCTTCTTCTTCCCTGTCGATGAAGCGCGGCAACGGCAGTGATAGATGTCGAGCTCCAGTACAACCTCCCGCCCCTCGTGGCCGCGGTATGGTGCAGTGCCGATGACGAGGTGCCTTGACTGCCCACACATCACGCCACTGAAATGGTTGGTCGCTAAGAACGAGGAGAATGGCAATTATGGGCGTGAATTTGTGAAATACGAGAGTAAGCCAGAGGACAGGAAGGTTAGATCTGAGTTCTGCTTAAGCCAAATTGTTGATTTCACCTACCAATTTCTGGTTTTTCCGCGGATTTGGGGTTTGATTTAGGATTCATCTTTCCCATCCGATTTCAGGATCTGAAGAATTGTAGGCATTTTGAGTGGATGGATGAGTACATTGAGAGCATTAAACTAGAGGGCGCAGTAGATGGGAATGGGGCACATCGATTGAGCTCAATTACCCGCAGACGGTGGAGAACTTGAGCTCTGAAATTGTGGCTACGGTGTGGGATGCAGAAGTTAAGGGAGAACTGAAGAAACTCAACAAGCAGTTAAGGCAGATTATCGATATGAAGAATCAGGCGAACATGATGAATGTTGTATTTTTTGTGTAATTGCTCTCAGGTTGTGTATCTGCTGGTCATTAAGCCGTAGACACTATAATCAGTGTATCAGTTAGCTTCCTCATGATTTGCAAGCCCTGAATAAAAAGCATCACGAATTTGGCTTCAGCAGTTTTCTCCGTTTTTCTTTGTTTCGTCAGTTCGTCAGTCAAGATACGCACCTGCTTCTTCGGTTCGTCAGTGCAATGCATAGTTCATTTTGAAGTAAAAAGAAAACTTTATTGTTAGGCCTTGTCACGAGACGAGTGTTAGAAATCCCAGGCCCAAATATAACGAGCCCTCCTATCGCATGTTCGTGAACCATTTAGCTCATGCCCAAGCCCAATTGGAGCAAACATTGCCAGGACCCCACCTGTCACTAGAGCTGGAAAATTTGCCCTCCCTTTGCAGTGCCGAGGGACGTAGTTTCGGGTGTGCACACGGTCATTCTCACGGGTTTTGACACATAGGTTTCTTTTCAGCCAAAAAACCATTATCTTACTTTACTCTTTTTTGAACATAGCTTCAGCATAAAAATGCGTATTTTTTGGGGGGGATTAGTGCCTCTCTTTATGCGCATGTTCATGTAATAAAAATAGATAGGTCTACATCCCATGCAATGTTGTCATGGCGCACATCTGCCAGAAGTGTGTGTGTAGTGGCTTGGCATATCACTCTCATACTTAGATGTAACAACAGGGTTGAATCATGTTTGCCAAGTGCTGAGTCAGACAACCACAAGTTGATGAAGGAGTTTCTAGCCAACCAGGAGAGGTCTATAGCACATGCAATGTTGGCATGGGTCCACATTTGCCACAAAGTGCCTCATCATATGTTGGCATAGCAGTGTTATACTTAGATCTATCAACTTGGCAGGAACATGTTGTCCAAGTGATGACTCATACGACCACAAGTTGATGAAGGGGTTTTGTAGATAGATATATGAGCAAGATCCCATGCAATGTTGGCATGGCCCACATCTGCCACAAATTTTGTGTCATGGATGGGCATAGCACTCTTATACTTAGATGTGTCAATTAGGTGGGATCATGTTGGCCAAGTGTTGAGTCAGACAACCACAAGTTGATGATGGTGTTTCTCGACAACCAAGATAGGTCTATGGACCATGCAATGTTGGCATTGGCCCGCATTTTCCACAAAGTGTATCATCATACCTTGGCATAGCAGTGTTATACTTAGATCTATCAACTTGGTAGGAACATGTTGTCCAAGTGATGACTCATACAACCACAAGTTGATGAAGGTGTTTCTACAAAAATAATATAGGTCTAGATCCCATGTAATGTTTGCATGGGCCCACATCTTCCACAAGTGTGTGTCATGGCTTGGCATAGCACTCTCAAACTTAGATGTAACAACAAAGTGGGATCATGTTGGCTAAGTGTTGAGTTAGACAACCACAAGTTGATGATGGTGTTTCTCGCCAACCAAGAGAGGTCTATAGCCCATGCAATGTTGGCATGGGCCCACATTTTCCACAAAGTGTCTCATCATGTCTTTGCATAGCAGTGTTATACTTAGATCTATTAACTAGGTAGGATTATGTTGTCAAGTGATGTCTCATACAACCCCAAGTTTATGAAGGTGTTTCTAGACAGCTAAGAAAGGTCTAGATCCCATGCAATGTTGGCATGGCCACACATTTTCCACGGTGTGTCTCATCATGGCTTTGCATAGCACTCTCAAACTTAGATGTAGCAACTAGGTGGGATCATGTTTTTCCAAGTGTTGACTCGCACAACCACTAAGTTGATGATGGTATTTCTAGCCAACCAAGAGAGGTTTATATCCCAAGCAATGTTGGCATGGGCCAACATTTTTCCACAAAGTTTCTCATCATGTCTTTTCATAGCAGTGTTATACTTAGATCTATTAACTAGGTAGGATTATGATGTCCAAGTTATGACTCATACAATCACAAGTTGATGAAGGTGTTTATAGACAGCTAAGATAGATCTAGATCCCATGAAATGTTGGCAGGGCCCACATCTTCCATAGGTGTGTGTCATTGCTTTACATAGCACTCTCAAACTTAGATGTGGCAACTAGCTAGTTGGGATCATGTTTTGCCAAGTGTTGACTCACAAAACCACTAAGTTGATGATGGTGTTTCTAGCCAACCAAGAGACGTTTATAGCCCATGCAATGTTGGCATGTGCCCACATTTTCCACAAAGTGTCTCATGATGTCTTTGCATAGAAGTGTTATACTTAGATCTATCAACTAGGTAGGATTATGTTGTCCAAGTGATGACTCATACAACCACAAGTTGATGAAGGTGTTTATAGACAGCTAAGATAGGTCTAGATCCCATGAAATGTTGGCATGGAACCACATCTGCCACATGTGTTTGTCATGGCTTTGCATAACACTCTCAAATTTAGATGTAGCAACTAGGTGAGATCATGTTTTGCCAAGTGTTGACTCACGAAAACACTAATTTGATGAAGGTGTTTCTAGATAGCTAAGGTAGGTCTAGATCCCATGAAAAATTGGCATGGGCCCACATTTTCCACAAAGTGTCTCATCATGTCTTGGCATAGCACTCTCAAACTTAGATGTAGCAACTAGGTGGGATCGTGTTTTGCCAAGTGTCAACTCACAAAACCACTAAGTTGATGATGGTGTTTCTAGCCAACCAAGAGAGGTTCGTAGTCCTTGCAATGTTGGCATGGGCCCACATTTTCCACAAAGTGTCTCATGATGTCTTTGCATAGCAGTGTTATACTTAGATCTACCAACTAATTAGGATTATGTTGTCCAAGTTGATGAAGGTGTTTCTAGACAGCTAAGATATGTCTAGATCCCATGAAATGTTGGCATGGGCCCATATCTGCCACAACTATGTGCCATGGATTTGCATAGCACTCTGATATTTATATGTCTCAACTTGGTGGGATCGTGTTGGCCAAGTGGTCTAGTAACAACATGGTGAAGTAGATGGTGTTATTTGGTGCACAAATGACAACTCTTGTGAATGTGATATGCAAGTTTGAATCACATTATTTCCAAGTCAAATTTAGGTCAAACTGGTCAAATTTTAGAAAAATTGAGCTACAGCTACATGATTGGCACCTCATTTATGTTTTCAAAATTCATACTAAGGTGCACAACATTACGTTTCATCATGGATGTGGTGCTAGATCAGCATGATTCATCCATATCGGTGATTGTACCCTCACGGTTTTGACCTAACTTTGAAAGGGGCACTAGAAATTCGAAAAAAATAAAAAAGATAGTGAAACCTTCACCATGTGTCTTAGGTTGCGGATGTTAGCATGTGTAAAAAAATTCATATTATTTCGTGAAGGTCGGAAAAAAATCGCATTATTAGGAAAAGTGGCTCAGGTTAGACTAAACGCTCCGTTTCTAAGTTTGCTATTTTTCAACCATCACCAAATTAATCCAAACTTTTTCAACATGCTATTAGAAAGTTATGTATGGAGAATATGTAATTTGTTTCAAAAAAAACTGAAGTTCAAAATTTTGGCAAATATTAGCTATTTTTGAATTAAATAGAAAGGAAATACATCATCTGGCCGCTAAGACCGTAAATGGACTGGCCTGTGCTACACTAGACCATGGTACGGCTCCAACAAAGAAATAGTTCTTCAGGTGGAGTGCTTATCGCACGGGCCGGCTGAATTTCGGCTTGTAATGCGCCACGTATCTATCATCCATTGTCGGTTGAAGTTTTAGTCCGGCCTTGCTAGTCCAATGGGATTCTCGATCAGTTCATTGAGCTCCTCTCTCCCTGTTGACCTTCCTGACTGAAAGGATCGCTTGCATGGATTCATTTTGTTTTAAATTGGTATACACTTCTTCTATTTCTTTTTATAAATATTAAACATTTTAGGTGACCTATGTACTAGTACAGCTAGATGGATGGGTTTTTCCTAGGTAGGCATAAAAGATCAAACCCCCTAGGGAGACATAGAAGACATCGATAGATTCTCCAAGTCAAATTTTGGTCAAACTGGCCAAATTTTAGGAAATTTGAACTACAACTACATGATTGGAACCTCATTTATTTTTCAAAAATCACACTAAGATGCACAAGATGATGTTTCATCATGGATGTGGTGCTAGGTTAGCATGATTCATCGATATTTGGTTATTGTACCCGTCGCGGTTTTGACCTGACTTTGAAAGGGCGCCATAAATTAAAAAAAATCAAAAATAAGAAACCTTCACCATGTGTCTTAGGTTATGCCATAGTTAACACACAAAATATGAAACCAGGAGTATGTTGCATAATTTAGAAGATTCTTCTCACACACTAGGTTAGGTGTGAGGTTCGGGGCTTACTACCCAAATCAGCTAGGCAGTGGCCATGTCCATGGCAAACTTTGTCTAATTGATCTCAAATTTGGCTGGGATGTGTGTCTTGGCATGGCACACATATTTTCTTTTGTAGGTTCTAACCAGTTATGAAAAAAATACCATTATTCATTTTAAGATGGCAAATTAAGCTAGTTTTTATGAAGGAAGCACAAAATATGCAATACAAAAGTTTCTAGTAACAACATGATGAAGTAGATGTTGTTGTTTGGTGCACAACTGACCAATGTTTTCAATGTGATATGAAAGTTTGCACCGCATTTTCCCCAGGTCAATTTTTGGTCAAACTGGTTAAATTTTAGAAAATTTAAGCTATGTCTACATGATTGGCACCTCATTTTTTAATTCAAACTAAGGTGCACAGGGGGATGTTTCATCATGGTTGTCGTGCTAGGTCAGCATGATTCATCCATATTTAGTGATTGTACCCGTCGCGGTTTTGACCTAACTTTGAAAGGGCACCGTAAATTCAAAAAAAATAGTGGAACCTTCACCATGTTGGCCAAGTCCTGAGGCACATAACTACAAGTTGATCAAAGAGTTCCTAGCCACCCCAGATAGGTCTATAGCCCATGCAATGTTGGTATTGGCCCACATTTGGCACAAACTGTCTCATCATGTCTTTGCATAGCAGTGTTATACTTAGATCTATCAACTAGGTAGGATTTTGTTATCCAAGTGATGACTCATACAACCACAAGTTGATGGAGGTGTTTCTAGATAGCCTAGAGAGGTCTATAGCCCATGCAATGTTGGCATGGGCCCACATCTACCACATGTGTATGCCATAGCTTTGCATAGCACTCGCATACTTAGATGTAGCAACTAGGTGGGATCATGTTGGCCAAGTGTTGAGCCAGACAACCACAAGTTTAGGATGCAATGTTGGAATGGGCCCACATTTGCCACAAAGTATCTCATCATGTCATTTGCATAGTAATGTTATACTTAGATATATCAACTAGGTAGGAGTATGTTGTCCAAGTGATGACTCATAAAACCACAAGTTGATGAAGGTGTGTCTAAATAGATATTATAGTTCTAGATCCCATGCAATGTTGGCATGGTTCCCACATCTACCACAAGTTTGTGTCATGGCTTGGCATAGCACTCTTATACTTAGATGTATCAACTCGGTGGGATCATGTTGGCCAAGTGTTGAGTCAGACTACCACAAGTTAGGATGGTTTTTCTAACCAACCAAGAAAGGTCCATAGCCCATGCAATGTTGGCAAAACTACAAGAATCTTGACGACCCGTGATGTTTTTTTATGACGCAACCTAAAAACGTCACAGATCCTTGATGTTCTAGAATGGTTCGTCACAATGAGCTCCAAGCCCCTCTAGCCCGGTTATCCATGAAGTTCCTTGGTTTCGTCGTGGTAAATTCGTCGCAGATTTCATCCCAGTCCCTGAAGCCCAGTTTTTCATTTTGTCTGGTGCTAAATTCATCGTGGATTTCATCACGGCACATGTTCGACACTTTTTTTCTGCATCGAGCGCCTCCTCCGTGCTTCAACCCCACCTATCAGCGCAATATGCACGGTAGCACTTAACGGAATCTAGGGGTTATTTTTAGCCGGTCCCACATGTCATTCTGTTTGATCAAAACTTGCATGCAGTGCCTAGCTAGTTCACGCGCTAGTTCCAAAAAAAGCCCGTTGATCCAAACTTGAAGTGGCAGTTCCGCTTCTTCTCCCTCGTCTCCTCGCAGTGGATGTTCCACTTTGTCTCCTTCGTCCCTTCTCCTCGTCTCTCCCTGTTCTTCTTTCTTCCTCGATCAAAACATTCCGACACGTAAGCCATGGCCAACAACCAGATGAAGAGGAACTGGTCCGATCTCCCGGCCGACCCACTTCGCAAGATCGCCGACTACTTGCTGGAGAAAGAGGAGTACATCGACACCTATGTTGCTTGTCGAGAAGTCTTCACCGATTGGTGTCACACTTTAAATGTGCCCAAATTCCATCTTAACAACTGGATCATGATAGATTACACACTTCCAGACGTCGGCGAATTCACCTTCCTCAACCTCGCCACTAGTCATTGCTTCACGACGAATCTAATGGACGTCCATCGCAGGTTCACATTCACATCCGATATATATCTAACATTCATTTATTTGTATTTTCCATTGTAAACATCTTAGTGCTAACTGTCCTCTTCTTCCAAAGATTCTACTTCGTCAGCGTTTCTCGTGGCATCATCGTGCTTGCTCAGAGGGTGGAGCCGTACATGATTCGGCTTCTAAACCTAATCACTCATAAGTCCAACACTAAGTTTCAAGCACAAATACCATCTCATATGCTGCTATATGTCGTCGTGACAAAGTCCCCAACGATGGTGTTTGTTTGCACAAATAGTCCACAGATTGTTGCATGGGTCGATGAGATCACCCCAACAGGGCAATTCAATGAATCATTTGGAGAAGGAATGTATTCTCCACCACCCGATTTGCTTCTGTTTTGCATGACGACATTCCAAGAGGAAGTATATGCATTACTTGAGAATGGAGACATCATGTCGACCAACATCCAGGGAGAGCAGCACGAGAGCACTATCACGATGGCCAAAATAATTTCAGCCCCAGTCTTTGAACAGATACGTGGAATCTACAAATTTTACCTAGTGGAGTCAGATGGTGATCTACTTCTTGTGTTGAACGAGGATTTCGCTAAAGGTCAACCGGTGTTGTATCGGGTGGACACAGAGAACCGCTCTCTCGAGGCCGTCGGTGACATTGGAAGCCGTGCCCTCTTTGTTGATTTCCATCGGTCTATCTCTATCGACACCAGGTTGCACCCCACAGTAAAACCTGGTTTCATATACTACATAGATTATATCAGACTGTACAATCATGATGATCAAGCCTGGGAAGAGGAACCAACAATGGATTTTCATGGCTTAGGTCATCATCAGCTAGAACATACGCCGAGGCCTTACCCTCTGGACGAGATACTCGCAGCACACTGCAGACAGAGAGAGTTCAGTGAATATGTGATGCAGCACTCGGGAGCCGGCGACGAGAAATATATATGGCAGAATTAATCCTATATTCATCCTAGGTTATTTGCTAGCATTTTCATGTCTATTCGAAGTAGAAATTTGTATTGGGTTTATATTATTTCGATCAGTAGTATGCGTATTACCTTTCAGATAAAATTGTAACGTATTTAATTTTAGTACTTTCAGAATTCAAAGTATTTATTTTTAGTAGCTTCTTTCAGAATTCTCTATGTTAGCTTTCAGAATTATGTGCAAGTACTATCTTTTAACTTTTACAATCATAGTACTCAAGTTGTAATTACTGACTCAAAAAATCTAACGGAGATCAGAGTCTCATGGAAATCTCTCGAACTCGCGACGAGGGACCCTCTCGCGAGAAGCCCAAACGACCGGAATGCATGTGGATAGGAAATCTTTCAGAATTCTTTTGTACTAGTAGCTTCCATATAATTCTTTGTAGTAGCTTCCAGTTCACACAATCATAACCATACCCGGCAAAATCTTCCAAAAGTAGACTAAATAGGCAAATATATTATATATATGCATTAGGTTTCGAACGACTAATTAACTATTGTAGACTACGTCATACTAGTTAAACTTAACAGTTCCCAACCACAACTACACTCTAGATGGCCTCGAACACAAACTTCACGTCCAACATCTCTTTTGTGGTCTTCCTGCCAGTGATTAGCATGGCTTGTCCAACCTTTAGATCATCTTCACTCTGGTGGAATTTCTTCCACCCCTGATTGCTGAAGACGGCACGACCATCTAGGTCAGTCTTGTATGAAATTGGGGTGATGTCAAAATCTCCTAGTTGTACTCCAGCCACTCCATCATCAGGGATGCCCATGGAGGAAACCACTTTCGTAGGTAATCTCTGCGATGTCACACTGTGGATTAAAAAGAAGAAGTAATCATGTGAGATGACGAGCACCACAAGTTATATATGGAGCCATACAAGGAACAAACAAAAGGTAGTTGCCATACCATCTTATGTTGGACAAGGTTTGTCCTTGTCAAACGGGTCACAAATGGAACCCCGGTGAAGATGTTGATTGGCGGTAGGGTAGCTAGGAGGTGTTCCTTCTCATCATCGGTAAGGTCGCATCTTTGGGCGACAACCATAGATTCATATACGTCTTCCTCGCCACCATGACCACAGATATAGAGAACAGTTATCCTCAGCACGGGTCATGTTAAAGAAAAACATAACATTTCTTCCCCGGTAAGATCATTCTTTGCAATGAATTGCTTCCATCCTTCACCTCCCATGATAGTCATGTTCTTTCTTTTCTCGAGGTCAATCTTGTAGGTGCGCCCAAGCACCTTGAAGGGCACACTCTCACATTCATGTATGGCTAGATTGAACATAAATCTTGAATTGCATGGCACAGTCTGTGCACCAAAAACAAAAGAATCAAACATTAAACAAATGGTTACAGACTTATAGTGTAGTTTGAAAGAAAATTGCTTGTTACCACTTACCACTGAGTTCTGGAACCCCTCTAACTCTGACAAGTAGATACAAAAGGACATGCCCGATGACAACTTGGATTCGCAATTGCTCTTGCATACTAAACACGACGCCAGATCCTGTTAGGAAAAAATGATGAATGTCTAAATGATATATGGAACTAAACTCCCAAAAGAAATAGATTGTATATATACATTAAACATATTATAATTTCAACACCTGAGGTGGGATCCTAGTTTTCTTAGCTTTGGCGATTCTAACAACCATAGCATCAGGTGCTCTGAACCTCGCTTCCTTAGGTATCTTGACTACTTGCTTCACATCATCATCAGATGCTGTGAACCTTGCTTTCTTAGGTCTCTTGACTATAGGTTGCTTCACATCATCATCATCATCATTGGATGTGAAATCGATTAAGACAACGTTGGTTTTAGAAACCTAAATGGACATTGCAGTAATTAGAATTAATGTTTTGTTTTGCTGTTGTACAGTAGGTTTAACTACTATTTTAGAGTTAGTAGCAACAATTTTAAAACCTACATTTCAATGCTATGTTGTACAGTAGGCTCCTTTGGCATCAGCCTTCCATTTTGCAGTATTCACAGTTTCTACAGGCGCCTCTTTCTAATTCTTCCCTTGACAGTGCAGCCATTTGGAGACTTGCTAACTAGAAGATTCAAATAATAATTAGTGAACTACAAAAATCAAATTTAAAAGAATATGGTTTGGTCACAACTACAAGCATCGTCCAATGAGATGAATCTGTATATACCAAGGAGCATGTACCATAGTGGCCATACAAAGATAGTAAGTAGATGCCTATCATCCCATCAACAGACAAAGTGCCACATTTTCATCATTGACTAGTTGTAAATAGTGAAAATCATAAGATTATCCCTTAGCACTAACATAGCTATGAAAAACATCAATTTGGGCCTCATACTAACAAAGCACACATAAATCAATGAGATAATCAAACATATAGCAAGAAGCATGCACAACAAATGTGTTTGTACAGAACACGTGCTATATGCACATTATCCCATGGACAGAGATAGTGTCACCCTTTAATCATTGGACAAATGCATGTTAAGAGAATACAATGATCTATATCAATATATAATGTGGGCTCCATAGTAAGATAGCACACACAAGTCAATGAGATGAATCTGTATCTACCAAGGAGATGTAGAGTCATAGTGGTTGTACAAAGACACTAAGTAGATGGAGATCATCCCATCAACCTGCTAAGTGCCACATATTAGTCATTGGCCAGTTTTAAACAGTTAATATCATAAGATTATCCATCAACACTAACATATAGCTATGAAAAACATCAATTTGGTGGGCCTCATACTAACAAAGCACACATAAATCAATGAGATAATCAAGCATATAGCAAGAAGCATGCACAACAAATGTGTTTTACAGAACACGTGCTATATGCACATTATCCCATCGACACAGATAGTCCCGCACTTTAATCAATGGACAAATGCATGTGAAGAGAAGACAATGACCTACATCAATACATAATGTGGGCTCCATAGTAAGATAGCACACACAAGTCAATGGGATGAATCTGTATCTACCAAGGAGATGTAGAGCCATAGTGGTTGTACAAAGACACTAAGTAGATGGAGATCATCACATCAACAAGCTAAGTGCCACATATTAGTCATTGGCCCGTTGTAAACAATTAATATCCTAAGATTATGCATCAGCACTAACATATAGCTATGAAAAACAACAATTTGGGGCATTAATTTGGCGACCACTTCAAGATCATCCAGTGACATAGACAGCAACACCGCCGCTCTTCCCTAGAACAAGGTGGCAACACTAAGACCAAGATCCATCGCTGGTGACCTAGATGGAGCACTAACACGGTGAACCTAGAACGAGGAGGTGATGTGGTGAAGGGAAGTAGGTCGAGGAGCACTTACGTTGCAGCCGTCGTCATCGGGGAGGGGAGGGTGGTTGGTCATTGCTGGGAAGGGGAGAGGAGGTGATTTGGCCGTCATAGGGGAGGGGAGGGGAGGGGATTTGGTCGTCACTGGGGAGGGTACGAGAGGGGAGGGGATTTGTCCGTCACCGAGGATGGGAGGGGAGGGGATTTGTCCATCGACGAGGAGGGGACGAGAGGGGATTCGGCCATCACGGAGAGGGATTTCCCTACGCTAGGAGGTGAGTGGATTTGGGCGAGTGTGGAAGGGACCCGTAATACCCAACGACAGGTGGGGCCCACGCTGGAGCTGACGAGTGGCCCCATAACGAGGTGTTTCCCCGACTGCACCGCACCGCGCCGCACCATCTATTGAGACATGTTAGATTGTTGTCATCTGATGTCCCTGCTATGTGTGCTACGCCGATGATTACACTTTTCACACAATGTAAATTTTTAGGGATGTCTGATCGAACCTTGTTGTACGTACAAACCATGTATTTGTGCATATGATTTGGTTTGCTCACGCCATCCCTGAAGGTGATATGCAATTGCCAAATATGAGGCACCAGATTTCTGACTCATTGCTTTTCTTTCTGTTCATTGCTTTTGCTTTCTGTTCATTGCTTATCTTTTTGAGTCATTGCAGGCTGTCAACATCGATGGTTGGGGAAAGGAGCCTGCCGATGGTTCCAACAAAAGGGCCAAGAAATCTGGGATGCCTCCCAATGTTGGCAACTAGGTCGAGGCAGTGAGCCCTACCCAGTTCTGCAAGGTAGGTAGCACCTGCTCTGGGATTGCTTCATATCCTAGATGCATTCAGGCCATACTTGGACAGTGTCCCTGACACGGTCACTCTGAAGCTGACGACCGGATGCTTATGGGACATCACGATCTCAGATGTAAATGATAAAGCTTGCTTCGGTCAAGGTTGGGCAGCCTTTTCAGTGGCTCATGACCTGAAGATCGGTTACTTGCTGACCTTCAATAAGATCTACCCAAAGGTTTACAAGGTGGTCATCTACGACTAAAGTCAAGCTGAGGTTGTCAAGAGGTGCCCTGAGCACCCTGAAGCTTTCAGGAGGATCGTGGAGTAGAGGTGACTTACGTCTGCATGAAAAGTTGTTCTGCTATGTGTGTGTGGCTGATGAATTAACTAGAACATTTCAGTGCGTTGTTCTCAACTGTCGTTGATCAACACTTGTGTTTGTGTTTCTGTTTATGTGGTATCCTCACCTCTCTCCAAGACGTGACCCTATCAGCAACGCTGCAGGCAACCAAACACATGGCTTGCTTGTGTTCATAGACACACGTAGGCAATCAAACAAGCACATTTCTTTACTTAAAAAAACAATCCCATTTCTGTTTTTTGTGGATGCAAAAAAAGGCATGTAGTCTACCAAACAGGCTATCATTCATGGCCCAAGGAATGTATAAGGCTGGTAGTGCCACCCACATTTGCCACAAAGTGTCTCATCATGTCTTGGCATAGCAATGTTATACTTAGATCTATCAACTTGGTAGGAACATGTTGTTCAATAACAAGTTGATGAAGGTGTATAACCCATGCAATGTTGGCATGGGCCCACATTTGCCACAAAGTGTCTCATCATGTCTTGGCATAGCAGTGTTATACTTAGATCTATCAACTTCGTGGGAACAAGTTGTCCTATCGATGATTCATACAACCACAAGTTGATGAAGGGGTTTTGTAGATAGATAATATGCGCTAGATCCCAAGCAAAGTTGGCACGGGCCCACATCTGCCACATGTGTTGATATAGCTTTGCATAACACTCTCAAATTTAGATGTTGCAAATAGCTAGTTGGGATCATGTTGGCCAAGTGTTGAGTCACCTCACACAAACACTAATTGATGGTGTTTCTAGCCAACCAAGAGAGGTTTATAGCCCATGCAGTGTTGGCATGATCCCACATGTAACAAAAAGTGTCATCTTGTCTTGGGATAGCAGTGTTATACCTAGATCTATCAAGTAGGTAGGATCATGTTGTCCAAAGGATGACTCATACAACCACAAGTTGGTAAAGGTGTTTATAGCTAGCCTAGAGAGATCTAGATACAATGCAATGCTGGCATGGGACCACATGTAACACAAAGTGTCTCATCATGCATGTCTTGGCATATCAGTGTTATACTAAGACCTATCAACTTGGTAGTAAACATGTTGGCCAAGTGTTGACTCATAGAACCAAAAGTTGATGAAGGTGTTTCTAGACATCCTAGAGAGGTCTAGATCCCATGCAATGTTGACATGTGCCCACATGTAACACAAAGTGTCTCATCAAGTCTTGGCATAACAAAATTATACTTAGATCTATCAAGTAGAGGTAGGATCATGTTGTCCAAGTGATGACTCATACAACCACAAGTTGTTCAAGGTGTTTCTAGCTAGCCGAGAGAGGTCTAGATCCCATGCAATGTTGGCATGGGCCCACATGTAACACAAAGTGTCTCATCATGTCTTGGCATAGCACTCTCAAACTTAGATGTAGCAACTAGCTAGTTGGGATCATGTTTTGCCAAGTGTTGACTCACCTCACACAACCACTAAGTTGATGATGGTGTTTCTAGCCAACCAAGAGAGGTCTATAGCCCATGCAATGTTGGCATGGGCCCACATTTACCACACATGGTTTTCCATCATGTCTTTGCATAGCAGTGTTATATACTAAGATCTATCAACTAGGTAGGATCATGTTGTCCAAGTGATGACTCATACAACCACAAGTTTGTGAAGGGGTTCTGCAGACAGATAATATGAGCTAGATCCCATCCAAAGTTGGCTTGGGCCCACATCTGCCGTGGGTGTATCTCATCATGTCTTAGCATATCACTCTCAAACTTAGATGTAGCAACTAGCTAGTTGGGATCATGTTTTGCCAAGTGTTGACTCACAAAACCACTAAGTTGATGATGGTGTTTCTAGCCAACCAAGAGAGGTTTATAGCACATGCAATGTTGGCATGGTCCCACATTTTCCACAAAGTGTCTCATGATGTCTTTGCATAGTAGTGTTATACTTAGATCTACCAACTAGGTATGATTATGTTGTCCAAGTGATGACTCATACAACCACAAGTTTATGAAGGTGTTTCTAGATAGCTAAGATAGGTCTAGATCCCATGAAATATTGGCATGTGCCCACATCAACCACAGGTGTGTCTCATCATGGCTTTGCATTGCACTCTCAAACCTAGATGTAGCAACTAGCTAATTGGGATCATGTTTTGCCAAGTGTTGACTCACAAAACCACTAAGTTGATGATGGTGTTTCTATCCAACCAAGAGAGGTTTGTAGCACCATGCAATGTTGGCATGGGATCACATTTGCCACAAACGGTCTCATGGTGTCTTTGCATAGCAGTGTTATACTTAGATCTACAAAATAGGTAGGATTATGTTTTCCAAGTGATGACTCATACAACCACAAGTTGATGAAGGTGTTTTTCTAGATAGCTAAGATAGGTACAGATCCCATGCAATGTTGGCATAGGCCCACATCTGCCAGATGTGTGTCTCATCATAGCTTTGCATAGCACTCTCAAACCCAGATGTAGCAACTAGCTAGTTGGGATCATATTTTGCCAAGTGTTGACTCACGAAACCACTAAGTTGATGATGGTGTTTCTAGCCAACCAAGAGAGGTTTATAGCACCATGCAATGTTGGAATGGGCCTACAATTGCCAAAACATGACTCATCATGTCTTGTCATATAAGTGTTATACTTAGATCTATCAACTAGGTAGGATTATGTTGTCCAAGTGATGACTCATACAACCACAAGTTGATGAAGGTGTTTCTAGACAGCTAAGATAGTTCTAGATCCCATGAAATGTTGGCATGTGCCCACATATGCCACATGTGTGACTCATCATGTCTTGGCATAGCACTCTCAAACCTAGATGTACCAACTAGCTAGTTGGGATCATGTTTTGCCAAGTGCTTACTCACACAACCACTAAGTTGATGATGGTGTTTCTAGCCAACCAATAGAGGTTTATAACACCATGAAATGTTGGCATGGGCCCACATTTGCCACAAACTTTCTCATGGTGTCTTTGCCTAGCAGTGTTATACTTAGATCTACCAAGTAGGTAGGATTATGTTGTCCAAGTGGTGACTCATACAACCACAAGTTGATGAAGGTGTTTCTTGACAGCTAAGATCGGTGTAGATCCCATGAAATGCTGGCATGGGCTAACATCTGCCACAGGTGTGTCTCATCATGGATTTGCATAGCACTCTCAAACCTAGATGTAGCAACTAGCTAGTTGGGATCATGTTTTGCCAAGTGTTGACTCACACAACCACTAAGTTCATGATGGTGTTTCTAGCCAACCAAGAGAGGTTTATATCACATGCAATGTTGGCATGGTCCCAATTTTCCACAAAGTGTCTCATGATGTCTTTGCATAGAAGTGTTATACTTAGATCTACCAACTAGGTAGGATTATGTTGTCCAAGTGATGACTCATACAACCACAAGTTGATGAAGGTGTTTTTCTAGACTGCTAAGATAGGTAAAGATCCCATGCAATGTTGGCATGGGCCCACCTCTGCCACATGTGTCTGTCATGGTTTTGCATAGCACTCTCAAACCTAGATGTAGCAACTAGGTGGGATCATGTTGGCCAAATGGTCTAGTAGCAACATGGTGAAGTAGATGGTGTTATTCGGTGCACAAATTACCACTCTTGTGAATGTGATATGCAAGTTTGAACCACATTATGTCCAAGTCAAATTTAGGTCAAACTAGTCAAATTTTAGAAAATTCATACTAAGGTGCACAAGATGACATTTCATCATGAATGTGGTGCTAGGTCGTCAGCATGATTTATCCATATTCGGTGATTGCACCCTCGCGGTTTTGACCTAACTTTGAAAGCGGCACTAGAAATTCTAAAAAATAAAAAAGATAGTGAAAACTTCACCATGTGTCTTAGGTTGCGGATGTTAGCATGTGTAAAACAATTCATATTATTTCGCGAAGGTCGGAAAAATCACATTGTTAGGAAAAGTGGCTTAGGTTAGACTAAACGCTCCGTTTCTAAGTTTGCTATTTTTTCGACCATCACCAAATTAATCCAAACTTTTTCAACATGCTATCAGAAAGGTACATATGCAGATATGTAATTGGTTTCAAAAAACTGAAGTTCAAAATTTTGGCAAATATTAGTTATTTTTGAATTAAATAGAAAGGAAATACAAGTCTGCCATTTTCCTCTACAGAAACCTGGTGTACCACGATCAAAGCAAATATATCGAGGTGCGCTACCACTATATGATCAGGTAATGCGTATGTCGACGTCGATGAGCAGAAGATCTATCATCGTCGACTTCACCGAGACTGTCGAGCAACTTGACTACTGTCAGGTTTCAGTTTAGGTGTTATTTACGTCAGTTTCGTCAGAGTAACACTTAGTCGTTGCATAGGTGTTTCAGTCAGAGTTTGCTCCAGGTCGTGTAACAGATTCTGATAGCCAGCTCGCAGGTTGCGTAACATTCTGTGGCCATGTTGCAAGCACCAGCGAGAGGACATAGCGGCCGCGGTGACGGTGGCACCCCTCCACCGGTAGCAGGAGCACCGCTACCTGGCGCGACCAGGGGGCCGCGGTGGCACCCCTCCTCCGCCAAGGACATCGGCGACCCCTCCACCTAAAGAGCGATGACGCTCGCTGAGCCGTGGGCGGTCCATCGCATGAGGTGTCCTAGTACGTGGGCTGCCACTGATCGAGTACGCGGAGCAACTGTGCGAGGCATACCTTGTCGGCAAGCAACGACGCATGCTATTCCCGCAGAAGGCTAGGTACAGGGCAGGCGATCCACTCGTGAGTTGGTGCACGACGATCTATGCGGGCCCATCGCACCTGCCACACCGGGAGGCTGCCGCTATTTCTTGTTGTTGGTCGATGACCATAGCAGGTATATGTGGGTTGTGCTCCTGGCTACGAAGGACGAGGCCGCTGCAGCGCTCGTGCACTTCCAAGCTGCAGCGGAGTCGGAGAGCGGGCGCAAGCTCCGTGTGCTACCCACAGACCATGGTGGCGAGTTCATGTCAGCCACTTTCGCCGCACACTGCGCTGACACCAGCGTCAAGCGCCACCTGATGGCGTTGTACTCACCCCAGCAAAACGGGGTGGTCTATTCGTCGCAACCAAACGGTAGCCATGGTGGCTAGGAGCCTGCTGAAGGCGAAGGGCATGCCGAACTTCTTCTGGGGCGAAGGGCTACTGCCTCTACGATCCCGTCACCAAGTGCTTGCACGTCTCACGGGACATGGTCTTCGACGAGGACGTGAGCTAGGAGTGGAGCGCGCATGAGGACACCCCCGTGAGCACGGCGTTCATGGTGGACTGCTTCGTGCACTAAGCGTCGGTCAACACCGGTGGACCAAGGTGCACCCGGTGTCTCCATTAACGCTAGCTCCGACAGCATGCACGGCGCTGGAGCCAACTTCCTCACCAGCACGCAGTCTACGCTCGAGTGCAGGACAAGAGAAGCATGCCAGGGCATCTGGCTCTCCCGTCTGCTCGCTGATCTCACCGGAGAAGAGGTGGACAACAAGTTTGCATAGAACTTTCAAACCTAGATGTAGCTAGCTATTTGGGATCATGTTTGCCATGTTTTGACTCACAAAACCAATAGTTAATGATGGTGTTTCAAGCCAACCAAGAGAGGTTTATAGCACCATGCAATGTTGGAATGGGCCCACAATTGCCACAAAGTGACTCATCATGTCTTTTCATATAAGTGTTATACTTAGGTCTATCACCTATGTAGGATTATGTTGTCCAAGTCATGACTCATACAACCACAAGTTGATGAAGGTGTTTCTACACAGCTAAGATAGGTCTAGATCCCATGAAATGTTGGCATGGTCCCACATCTGCCACATGTGTGTCTCATTGCTTTGCATATCACTCTCAAACTTAGATGTGGCAACTAGCTAGTTGGGATCATGTTTTGCCAAGTGTTGACTCACCTCACACAACCACTAACCACTAAGTTGATGATGGTGTTCCTAGCCAACCAAGAGAGGTCTATAGCCCATGCAATGTTGGCATGGGCCCACATTTTCCACAAAGTGTCTCATCATGTCTTTGCATAGCAGTGTTATACTTAGATCTATAAACTAGGTAGGATTATGTTATCCAAGTGATGACTCATACAACCACAAGTTTATGAAGGTGTTTCTAGACAACTAAGATAGGTCTAGATCCCATGCAATGTTGGCATGGGCCCACATCTGCCACAGGTGTGTCTCATGGCTTTGGATAGCACTCTCAAACTTTAATGTAGCAACCAACTAGTTGGGATTGTGTTTTGCCAAGTGTTGACTCACACAACCACTAACCACTAAGGTGATGATGTTGTTTCTAGCCAACCAAGAGAGGTCTATAGCCCATGAAATGCTGGCATGGGCCCACATTTTCCACAAAGTGTGTCATCACGTCTTTACATAGAAGTGTTATACTTAGATCTATCAACTAGGTAGGATTCGGTTGTCCAAGTGATGACTCATACAACCACAAGTTGATTAAGGTGTTTCTGGACAGCTAAGATAGGTCTAGATCCCATGAAATGTTGGCATGGGCCCACATCTACCACAAAGTGTCTCATCATGTCTTGGCATAGCACTCTCAAACTTAGATGTAGCAACTAGCTAGTTGGGATCATGTTTTGCCATGTGTTGACTCACCTAACACAACCACTAAGTTTATGATGATGTTTCTAGCCAACCAAGAGAGGTTTATAGCCCATGCAATGTTGGCATGGGCCCACATTTTCTAGAAAGTGTCTCATCATGTCTTGTCATAGCAGTGTTATACTTAGATCTATTAACTAGGTAGGATTCTGTTGTCCAAGTGATGACTCATACAACCACAAGTTGATGAAGGTGTTTCTACACAGCTAAGATAGGTCTAGATCCCATGAAATGTTGGCATGGGCCCACATCTGCCACATGTGTGTCTCATTGCTTTGCATATCACTCTCAAACTTAGATGTGGCAACTAGCTAGTTGGGATCATGTTTTGCCAAGTGTTGACTCACCTCACACAACCACTAACCACTAAGTTGATGATGGTGTTTCTAGCCAACCAAGAGAGTTCTATAGCCCATGCAATGTTGGCATGGGCCCACATTTTCCACAAAGTGTGTCATCATGTCTTTGCATAGCAGTGTTATACTTAGATCTATAAATTTGGTAGGATTATGTTATCCAAGTGATGACTCATACAACCACAAGTTTATGAAGGTGTTTCTAGACAGCTAAGATAGGTCTAGATCCGATGCAATGTTGGCATGGGCCCACATCTGCCACAGGTGTGTCTCATGGCTTCGGATAGCACTCTCAAACATTAATGTAGCAACTAACTAGTTGGGATCGTGTTTTGCCAAGTGTTGACTCACACAAACACTAACCTCTAAGTTGATGATGGTGTTTCTAGCCAACCAAGGGAGGTCTATAGCCCATGCAATGCTGGCATGGGCCCACATTTTCCACAAAGTGTGTCATCATGTCTTTACATAGAAGTGTTATACTTAGATATATCAACTAGGTAGGATTATGTTGTCCAAGTGATGACTCATATAACCACAAGTTGATGAAGGTGTTTCTAGACAGCTAAGATATGTCTAGATCCCATGAAATGTTGGCATGGGCCCACATCTGCCACAAAGTGTCTCATCATGTCTTGGCATAGCACTCTCAAACTTAGATGTAGCAGCTAGCTAGTTGGGATCATGTTTTGCCATGTGTTGACTCACCTAACACAACTACTAAGTTTATGATGATGTTTCTAGCCAACCAAGAGAGGTTTATAGCCCATGCAATGTTGGCATGGGCCCACATTTTCTAGAAAGTGTCTCATCATGTCTTGTCATTGCAGTGTTATACTTAGATCTATTAACTAGGTAGGATTATGTTGTCCAAGTGATGACTCATATAACCACAAGTTGATGAAGGTGTTTCTAGACAGCTAAGATAGGTCCAGATCCCATGAAATGTTGGCATGGGCCCACATCTGCCACAAAGTGTCTCATCAGGTTTTGGCATAGCACTCTAAAACTTAGATGTAGCAACTAGCTAGTTGGGATAATGTTTTGCCAAGTGTTAACTCACAAAACCACTAAGTTGATGATGGTGTTTCTAGCCAACCAAGAGAGGATTATAGCACATGGAATGTTGGCATGGGCCGAAATTTTCCACAAAGTGTCTGACGATTTCTTTGCATAGTAGTTTTATTCTTAGATCTATCAACTAGGTAGGATCATGTTGTCCAAGTGATGACTCACACAACCAAAACTTGATGAAGGTGTTTCTAGACATCTAAGATAGGTCTAGATCCCATGAAATGTTGGCATGGCCCACATTTTCCACATGTGTTTGTCATGGCTTTGCATAGCACTCTCAAACTTAGATGTTGCAACTAGGTGGGATCATGTTTTGGCAAGTGTTGACTCACACTGTCACATGACCACTAAGTTGATGATATTTTCTAGCCAACCAAGAGAGGTTTATAGCACATGCACTATTGGCATGGGCCCACATTTGCCACAAAGTGTCTCATCATGTCTTGGCATAGCAGTGTTATACTTAGATCTATCAACTAGGTAGGATTATGTTGTCCAACTAATGACTCATACAACCACAAGTTGATGAAGGTGTTTCTAAACAGCTAAGATAGATAAGTGTAGATCCCATGAAATGTTGGCATGGGCCCATATCTACCACTAGTGTGTGTCATGGCTTTGCATAGCACTCTCATATTTAGATGTGGCAACTAGGTGGGATCATGTTGGCCAAGTGTTGACTCACACAACCACCAAGGGCGCATTTGGTAGCCTGCAGTTCCCCCGGGCAGGCCGAGTTGGGCAGAAATCGGACTGTTTGGTTGTCTGCAGCCCCTCAACATTGTGGCTGATACGTTGCTAACGTATCTATAATTTTTGATGTTCCATGCTTGTTTTATATCTACTTTCTTATGTTTTGTCCTACTTTTACACATTTTTTGAAACTAACCTATTAACAAGATGCCACAGTGCCATTTGCCTGTTTTCTTCTATTTTTGGTTCCAGAAAAGCCAGAAAATGAATATTCTTGGAATTGGACCGGACAAAAGCCAAAGTCGATATTTTACCGGAAGACTCACGGAGCCAGAAGACGAGACAGAGAGGGGCCAGGGGCTGGCCACACCATGTGGTGGCGCGGGCTAGCCCTGGCCGCGCCACCAGGTGGTGTGGGCCCCTCAGGCCGCCACCGACCTTTCCTCTTCGCCTATAAGATGCCTCCCGATGCAAAAACCCTAAATCGTCAAGCCTCCAGCCACGAAAAGTTCCGTAGTGCCGCCGCCACCAAAGGGGAGATTCGGGGGACAGAAAGTCTCTGTTCCGGCACCCTGTCGGGACAGGGAAGTGCCCCCGGAACCATCTCCATCGATCTCCACCGCCATCTCCATCGCCGTCGCTGATTCCCATGATAAGGAGGGAGTAGTTCTCTCTCGAGGCTAAGGGTTCTACCGGTAGCTACGTGTTCATCTCTCTCTCTATGCATGATCTTATCGAGATCATGAGCTTGTAATCTATAGATCTACCTTGCTACTCAAGTGCTTTAATAGATCTCTGCTCTCCCCATGTGTGTGAAGTTGATAGTGTGCACACCATGGTGGCACTTAGGCTAGAGATTTCAAATACTTGTTACGAGTTATATTTGGAGTTGGATGTCTTTATGAAATTGTGGTATTTGTTGGATCCATCTAGCGCTCAAGGTGACAGTGTGGGGTTATCTAGATGGGTAAAGTGAACTTTGAGAAGTGCTGTTATAGCCCTACCATGGATTAGAGTGTCCAACCGGAGAGTAGTTCAACGTAGTATCATAAAGAAGAATATATTTGTATGAGAGTGTTCACTAGTGAAAGTATGATCCCTAGGCCTTGTTTCTAAGCATTGAAACCCCGTTTGCAACTAGATCTGTTACATGTTTACTTGCTTCCATCTTTATTTCAGTTTGCCTTTAGTCGCTTCCACGCCATCAAGTTATTTTCTGGCACCATTGTCTTATATCCATACCACTTGTATTTCACTATCTCTTCGCCGAACTAGTGCATCTATACACCTGAGAAGTGTATTGGGTGTGTTGGGGACACAAGAGACTTCTTGTATCTTGATTGCAGGGTTGCTTGAGAGGGCATACCTTTGACCACTTCCTCCCTGAGTTTGATAAACCTTGGGAAATCCACTTAAGGGAAACTTGCTACTGTTCTACAAACCTCTTCACTTGGAGGCCCAACAACTGTATACAAGAATAGAAGTGCGTAGACATCAATCTATTTTCTGGCACCGTTGCCGGGGACTAAAAGAAGAAGAAGCTCCCACATCAACCACGCGCCAGCAAGTATTTTCTCAGGCGCCTTCGGGAGGTATAAGTAAAGGTACTCACATCCTCCGGTGTGAGTGCTCGAAGTTATTTCCTTTAGATTCTGCAATTTTTGTCTTTTTGTTTCTTGTTTTCACTAGTTAGGCTTAATGGAAAACAACAACAAAATTAGAGAGCTTTTTAGTATTTTTCCTAATGTAGAACATGAATTGTCTGAAAATAAAATTAAAAAACCCATGGAACTTTCTTTGCATGCTAATAGCAATGTTATTAGTATGAATCTTTTGAACACCTTTGTTACTAATGCTATGGAAGCGTCTAAGCTTGGGGAAGTTGGTATTTATGAAAATGATCTTTTTAATTCCCTAGCTTTAAAGAAGAAAATTTGCTCCGATGATACTTTATCTCCCATATGTGGTAATTCTAATGATACTTGTGATATTTTAAATCCACATACTGAAAGCATCCGTTTTAAAATACCTATAAAAATTGTTGAACATGTTATGAATAACTACTATTTTGGAGATGGAACTGTCCATCCTGGTGATCATTTACTCTTTATACATGAATTATGCAAGTTGTTCAACTGTGCAGGTATTTCAATGAACCAAGTTAAGTGGAAGCTATTTCCTTTTTCACTTAAGTGCAAAGCAAGGGAGTGGTATGAGCTACTAGATGATCCTAATCATTTGGAGTGGAAGGAACTTGAATCTCTCTTTTACTCTAAATTTTATCCTCCTCATGAAATTCATAAAGATAGGAATTACATTTATAATTTTCATCCACATGATGGAGAAAGTATTGCCCAAGCATGGGGGAGATTGAAGTCACTAATGCTCAAATGTCTCATTCATGAGCTCCCCAGTGATATTGTTATTAATAACTTCTATGCAATGCTTTCAGGACATTACAAGGACTATCTAGATACTTGTTTAGAGGGATCCTTCACATGTAAGGAGGTCAAAGCTAAGTGGGATCTTCTTGAAATAATTCAAAGCAAATACCGAAGATTGGGATAACAACAAAGGTAAAGAACCAGGTATAAACTATGAGTATGATTGCATTAAGTCTTTCGCTGAAACTGCCGATTTTCAAGAGCTTAGTACTAAATATGGTCTTGATCCTCAAATTCTTATTGATTGTTTTAGAACCTTTGCTTCTCATATTAATGCTCCTAAAGAAAAATGCGACATGTATCATGAGCCTTTTAAAGACACTTGCATGGAAAATGAAATTGTTATTAATGATGGCAATAAACATGCTCAAACCTCTAAAAGTACTATTTCCTATAAGCATGTTAATTTTTGTGGAATACATAGACCTTGTGAGAATAATCAAATTGAAGAATAATATTGTATCACCCACATGAATGAAAAAACTAGAACATGGTATAGGGCTCTAAATGATCTTGGTAAAAAAGTTTGTGCCCTCTATCCTTTTATTTGTGAACTTTGCTTTGAAGTGGGTCATTTCAATTTCCAATGCTCAGGCCATAATAATAGCCCTTCTAATCCAATGAGTACTGCAAGTTTGTATTGTGATGACATGATCACTCCTAATCAGCATGATGAACTTACATTATTTTTTGGGGTGTGAAGAATTATCAAGAAAAACTTCTTCGGTAGATATGAGTGCTTTTGATATGAATAGTGTCCTGCATGGGTGTCATCTTTATTATGTTGATAATTGTCACACAAATACTTACATACAAAATATTATAGAAGATGAGATTTTACCAAAATATGACAAGACTAATATGTGTTTTGATCTTATTAATGAAAAGAAGGAATCCTCCAAAATTTCTTCTATTGACTCTAACAATAAACCAAGGTATTTGGAGAAGCTTCCTTTCAAGCCTCTCCCTCCTAAAGAGAAGAATAAAAAGAATAAGAGGAGGAGTAAAAGAAGAGAGGAAACGGTATTTCCCCTAAGCATGTTGCTCCTATTATAGTTTTTGATGAGTCTAAACTCGATGATGTTCCTATGCCTATTACCTATAGTAGTGATCATGATTGGGAAAAGCACACTACTTTTGATATTGAAAATCTCTTCGGTACCAATTCTGAAAATGATGATATTAATAATTGCTATACTATTAGTGCTATCCATGATCCTTCCAATGATGATATGTTTACAAATGAACACACTTTGGAAGATAATTATTATATTGTTTATGATGATACTACACCTCCAATTTATGATGATTACAATAATGAATATGATATTTTTAGTCCACCTACTATTGAGGAGAAAATTAATTATGATTACAATATGCCTCCTATATTTGATGATTATGGTGATGAGATTAATAATGATAGCTATTCTGTTGAATTTGCTCCCACTATAATTAAAAAGAATGACTATGTTTATGTGGGGAGTATTAATTCTTTCATGCATGTGGCTCATGATAAGAATGTTTTATGTGATAGTTATATTGTTAATTTTATTCATGATGCTAACTGAAAGTTATTATGAGAGAGGGAAACATGGTTTTATGTATCTCAACAAAATTAAGTTTCCCCTCTTTATGTTGAAAGTCTTGAAGTTGCACTTGTTTTGCTTTCCTATGCTTGTTGCTTTGTGCTTTCATGACTTGTTTCTTTACAAGATTCATATGCATAGGAACTGGGTTAGACTTAAATGTGTTTTAAATTTGCTTCTTGATGCTCTCTTTTACTTCAATTCATATTTCTTATATGAGCATCTTCTCAAACTATCATGCCTAACTTAAAGGCATTAAAGAAAAGTACTTATTGGGAGATAACCCAAAAGTTTTAGTTGAGTCTTGGAAGTTATTGCCTCTGTAATAACCCCTCCTTATCATTTTTATTTGCTTTTTGTGCCAAGAGTAACCTCTAATGAGAGAGAAGTAATGCTTGGGAAAGTTGCTGTCCCGAAACAGATTTTTGTGCTTCACTGTAAAAATTCGTGTAAAATCTCTATACGTCTTTTTGAGGCGTGAATTTTTGTGCTTCTGCCCCAGGTTGTTATCTAACTTTCGTTAGTTCAACACTCTTCGATTTGAGCAACATAAGATCTTCGAAAAAATTGGTTTTTACCTGCTGGTCTGTTTTGATAGATTTCTGCCATTATTTGCATTTGCTTCTTGTTGATTCCTTTTTGGGTTCTTTTTGGGGAATCGAGCTTTTTGAGGGAAGTGTTATAGTAGCTTGTGTTTTAGTGGAAGTTTTATTGGTGTTGAAACTGAACCCAAAGACTTATTATCTTGAGTGCACTAATGTTGCTAATAAAGATTGTGTGAAGTTTTGTATGAAGGAAGAATTTCAAGTGTATGGAGAGAATGATGTAATGAGATGAAGAATGGACTAAAGCTCAAGCTTGGGGATGCCACCCCGTGTCACCCCAAGAAATATCCAAGAAGTACAAGCGTCAAAGCTTGGGGATGCCTAAGGCATCACCCTCTTCATCAATAAAAATCTCAGGTTTCTTCCAAACACTTCATTTTTATTGTTTCATGCACAGTTGTGTTGTTCTTGGAGCGTCTTCTTTTTCATTTTTGTTTTGGTTTTTCGTTTGCTTGGTTTTATTAGTTTGCTTGAATAAATTGGTTGGAACCCCTCTTTCATAAATTGGTTTTCAAATAGTTTGGTTTGGATTGGAAAAGAGTAGGAAAGTTCATGCTTAAGTGGTAAAAGGAGTTTGTTTTTGACTATGGCCTATGCTTTGTCATGCCATGCTTGATATTGTTTTGACTTTATGCTTAGTGATTTTTGCTGTAGCATGACATGTTATAAACAATTGAGATTGCTTAATGTGCCTTTGAAGAATCATGCATTGTTTTAGCATATTAAAGCATAGTATTGTGATATTCTCCTTTGATGCTTTATTTGGGTTGACTTGGCACATGATCACACCATGTTATGACTATCCCAAGTCACCATAGCCTTTATGATCCTTTAGTTTTCGACTTGTAGTATCACTTTATGCTTTGATTAATGATGTTTTGTCGCTCTGCATGATTATGGCCATTATTGCTCTCTTAGTTGGTCGCACCCAGTCTTTTGCTAGCCTCCATAACCAAGTATGAGTTCCACTCATGCATCCAACTCCAAATAAAACCAAGTTATTCCAAAGAGTTTACCATACCTACCTATTAGCATTTGCTATTCCAAGTATATTCATGTTTTTATCTACCTTCCGAATTAAACTTGTTATGTGAAAATTAGTGATTAAAGCTCTCACGAACTTGATGGCACTCTTTACTTTCTTGCACTTAATAAAATTGAACCATTGCGTCCATCTTTGTTGCGTATATGCTTGCTCTTTATAAGTTGAAGTTAGCAGAACCATGTATCATGGGGAACTCTTTCAACATTGCACTTGTACATTGTACCTAGTTGATATCATGTTCTTTTGCTTATGGATCCCGGCGGTGTGAAATAAATGGTGAACTTGTAAGATCATGGAGTTTGTATTTGTGTTAGAGAAACGCTTGGGCTGCTAGCCTAAGCCAGGCCTAATCATGGTGGAAACTTGCAGCATAACCATAATGAGCACTCTATGAAGCATCCTCAATAAAAACCTATGCAAATAGAAAATAAAAAGATCGCTGAGATGCTCATTGTCTTCTTGCCTTGTCATTTTGATTATGGGATAGCTCGTGTATCATGTGCAAGGGGTACCCCGTTGGCGGTTCTCTATGATACATATGTACTTATAATGATAAGAGCTTACTTGTGACTAAAGTTGAGTAACATGAGGTTCGGTCTTTGTAAGTAAGGGGCATGAGATTTTAGCTTATAACTTGTCAAGCATATCCTCTTAGTTGTGTCACTTTAACCTTAATCACTTCAATATGCTTATGATAGGGGCAATGAGATCTAAAAGCTAAAAAGTACCATAATTTTTGGAAGCTCTTTATGAGACTTGAATCCCTACTTCCTTCTATGAAGGACTTTCTTTTACTTTTATGTTGAGTCTCCACCTTCTATCTTTATGCACCTACTTTGAGAGCATAGTGGCCATTCTTAGTTCTATGTGCATTGTCCCAAGACTTGTTGATTGATGCATAGCTTTGACATTGCTTGTTTTAAACTATTTGTATCTAGTCACTCTTATGAACTTTGAAGGTGTCCTATGCATTTATGTTTGCTACTCTATGAGGGACAAGCTGAATGCCACTATGCTATGTTTTCTTTATGTGAAACAAACAAACGTCTTGCAAAGCATTGTTATTCATGAATCTTTTGTTTGTGCCTTTTCATGTTACAACAGAGCTGCTATGTCTTATTGTTAGAAGTTTATGTTTCATGCTATGTTGAAGTACTATGATCCTAGCTATCAATGTTTTACAAATACTATGATCAAGATTGTGATGGTGCATGTCACCTCAAAAATTATTCTTTCTTTATATCACTTACCTACTCGAGGACGAGTAGGAGTTAAGCTTGGGGATGTTGATACGTTGCTAACGTATCTATAAATTTTGATGTTCGATGCTTGTTTTATATCTACTTTCTTATGTTTTGTCCACACTTTGGAGTACTTTTACACATTTTCTTGAACTAACCTATTAACAAGATGCCATAGTGCCAGTTGCATGTTTTCTTCTATTTTTGTTTCTAGAAAAGCCAGAAAATGAATATTCTCGGAATTGGACCGGACAAGAGCCAAAGTCGATATTTTACCAGAAGACTCACGGAGCTAGAAGACGAGACGGAGAGGGGCCAGGGGCTGGCCACACCATGTGGTGGCGCGGGCTAGCCCTGGCCGTGCCACCAGGTGGTGTGGGCCTTTCAGGCCGCCACCGACCTTGCCTCTTCGCCTATAAGATGTCTCCCGACGCAAAAACCCTAAATCATCAAGCCTCTAGCCACGAAAAGTTCCACAACGCCGCCGCCACCGAAGGGGAGATTCAGGGGACAGAAAGTCTCTGTTCTGGCACCCTGTCGGGACGGGGAAGTGCCCCCGGAGCCATCTCCATCGATCTCCATCACCATCTCCATCGTCGTTGCTGATTCCCATGATGAGGATGGAGTAGTTCTCTCTCGAGGCTAAGGGTTCTACCGGTAGCTATGTGTTCATCTCTCTCTATGCATGATCTTATTGAGATCATGAGCTTGTAATCTATAGATCTACCTTGATACTCAAGTGCTTTAATAGATCTCTGCTCTCCCCATGTGTGTGAAGTTGACAGTGTGCACACCATGGTGGCACTTAGGCTAGAGATTTCAAATACTTGTTATGAGTTATATTTGGAATTGGATGTCTTTATGAAATTGTGGTGTTTGTTGGATCCATCTAGCGCTCAAGGTGACAGTGTGGGGTTATCTAGATGGGTAAAGCAAACTTTGAGGAGTGCTGTTATAGCCCTACCATGGATTAGAGTGTCCAACTGGAGATTAGTTCAGTGTAGTATCATAAAGAAGAATATATTTATATGAGAGTGTTCACTAGTGAAAGTATGATCCCTAGTCCTTGTTTCTAAGCATTGAAACACCGTTTGCAACTAGATCTGTTACATGTTTGCTTGCTTCCATCTTTATTTCAGTTTGCCTTTAGTCACTTCCATGCCATCAAGCTATTTTCTGGCACCATTGTCTTATATCCATACCACTTGTATTTCACTATCTCTTCTCCGAACTAGTGCATCTATACACCTGACAAGTGTATTGGGTGTGTTTGGGACACAAGAGACTTCTTGTATCTTGATTGCAGGGTTGCTTGAGAGGGGATACCTTTGACCACTTCCTCCCTGAGTTCGATAAACCTAGGGTAATCCACTTAAGGGAAACTTGCTACTGTTCTACAAACCTCTGCACTTGGAGGCCCAACAACTATCTACAAGAATAGAAGTGCGTAGACATCAGTGGCCCGCGCGCCTCTTAAAGCAGGCCAGAGCCAGGCCCAGGTACAATGCTCGAATCGGCTATTTTTATGGGGCCTGGCTCGGGCCAGCAAAAAAGAGCCGAAGTAGTTCCCTGGTGGGAGATGGGTAGGCTGATGCCGCGTCACTTCTCGCACATCGCCATAAAGCCCCTCACCACCCACCCTCCTCGCTCACTCTACTCTGTGTGCTACGGTAACCCCCCCTCGAACCACCACCCGACAGTGCCGTTCCCAGAGGTGGCCACTCTGGCAGTGTAGGGCTTGTAGGGAGGAGACGCCGGGGCCGAGGCTGTCACTCACCATAAAAAGCGGCGGTCTTCGTTTGAGAAACAGTGGAAAATATGAACCATGGTGGTAAGCTTTTCCCCTTTTTTTCCTGACGCATCTTGACAGTAGATTTACTCGTAGAAGGTCATGTCTAGGGTTCTAGATGGCATGCGTTGTAGATCTGCCCAGATATGCCCTACTCAAGGTATTTTTTTGATTTCGGGGCTTTACCATTGTACCATTACAAGGACTAGTTCGTGCGACTTGTGCTACATTTATTTGGTAGTATTGAACCTGGATATGACAACGGGGCAAGGATGACCTATTGCCGATGACTACAATGGCTAAGGGCACTTTCAGGACGAGGTGATTGAACTAGGATGAATGTTCAATGGTTTGTGCATTCCTCCAGGTTCACTCACCCCGACCCTGAAACTGGTGTTCGTCCCTTGCCACATGCAGTCATGGTTAGGGTTCTATACAAGGCATTTTTTCCTCCTTTACAAACTGCCAATGATTAGGATAGTTCCACATGCAGCAACTTTCTATAGATGGGCTTTAGTACCTCGTATTTTTGCCTAAAGAGTAAATTTGTACAGGATCCTTGGTACTAAGGGATCATCTATTGAGACATGTTAGATTGTTGTCATCTGATGTCCCTGCTATGTGTGTTACGCCGATGATTACACTTTTCACATAATGTAACTTTTCAAGGATGTCTGATCGAACCTTGTTGTACGTACAACCATGTATTTGTGCATATGATTTGGTTTGCTCACGCCATACATGAAGTTGACATGCAATTGCCAAATATGAGGCACCAGATTTCTGACTCATTGCTTTTCTTTCTGTTCATTGCTTTTGCTTTCTGTTCATTGGTTTGCTTTCTGTTCACTGCTTATCTTTTTGAGTCATTGCAGGCTTTCAATATCGATGGTTGGGGAAAGGAGCCTGCCGATGGATACAACAAAAGGGCCGAGAAATCTGGGATGCCTCCCAATGTTGGCAACTAGGTCGAGGCAGTGAGCCCTACCCAGTTCTGCAAGGTATTGATAGCACCTGATCTGGGATTGCTTCCTATCCTAGACGCATTCAGGCCATACTTGGACAGTGTCCCTGACACGGTCACTCTGAAGCTGACGACCGGATGCTTATGGGACATCACGATCTTAGATGTAAACGGTAAAGCTTGCTTCGATCAAGGTTGGGCAGCCTTTTCAATGGCTCATGACCTGAAGATCGGTTACTTGCTGACCTTCAAGCAGATCTACCCAAAGGTTTACAAGGTGGTCATCTATGACTACAGTCAAGCCGAGGTTGTCAAGAGGTGCCTTGAGCACCCTGAAGCTTTCAGGAGGATCGTGGAGTAGAGGTGACTTACGTCTGCATGAAAAGTTCTTCTGTTATGTGTGTGGCGGATGAATTAACTAGAACATTTTCGTGTGTTGTTCTAAACTATTGTTGATCAACACTTGTGTTTGTGTTTCTGTTTATGTGGTATCCTCACCTCTCTCCAAGATGTGACCCTATCAGCAACGCTCCAGGCAACCAAACACATGGCTTTGCTTGTGTTCATAGATGCACGCAGGCAATCAAACAGGCACATTTCTTTACTTAAAAAAACAGGCACATTTCTGTTTTTCGTGGATGCAAAAAAAGGCATGTAGTCTACCAAACAGGCTATCATTCATGGCCCAAGGAATGTATAAGGCTGGCAGTGCCACCCACATTTGCCACAAAGTGTCTCATCATGTCTTGGCATAGCAATGTTATACTTAGATCTATCAACTTGGTAGGAACATGTTGTTCAATAACAAGTTGATGAAGGTGTATAGCCCATGCAATGTTGGCATGTTCCCATGCAATGTTGGCATGCGCCCACATGTAACACAAAGTGTCTCATCAAGTCTTGGCATAACAAAATTATACTTAGATCTATCAAGTAGAGGTAGGATCATGTTGTCCAAGTGATGACTCATACAACCACAAGTTGTTGAATGTGTTTCTAACCAGCCTAGAGAGGTATAGATCCCATGCTATGTTGGCATGGCCCACATGTAAAGTGTCTCATCATGTCATGTGCCCACATTTGCCACAAAGTGTCTCATCATGTCTTGGCATAGTAATGTTATACTTAGATCTATCAACTTGGTGGGAACAAGTTGTCCTATCATTGACTCATACAACCACAAGTTGATGAAGGGGTTTTGTAGATAGATAATATGAGCTAGATCCCATACAAAGTTGGCATGGGCCCACATCTGCCACATGTGTGTGTCATTGCTTTGCATAGCACTCTCAAACTTAGATATTGCAACTAGCTAGTTGGGATCATGTTGGCCAAGTGTTGAGTCACCTCACACAACCACTAAATGATGATGTTTCTAGCCAACCAAGAGAGGTTTATATCCCATGCAATGTTGGAATGGGCCCACATGTAACAAATAGTGTCATCTTGTCTTGGGATAGCAGTGTTATACTTAGATAAATCAAGTAGGTAGGATCATGTTGTCCAAGGGATGACTCATACAACCACAAGTTGGTAAAGGTGTTTCAAGCTAGCCTAGAGAGGTCTAGATCCAATGCAATGTTGGCATGAGACCACATGTAACACAAACTGTCTCATCATGCATGTCTTGGCATAGAAGTGTTATACTAAGACCTATCAACTTGGTAGTAAACATGTTGGCCAAGTGTTGACTCATAGAACCACAAGTTGATGAAGGTGTTTCTAGACAACCTAGAGAGGTCTAGATCCCATGCAATGTTGGCATGTGCCCACATGTAACACAAAGTGTCTCATCAAGTCTTGGCATAACAAAATTATACTTAGATCTATCAAGAAGAGGTAGGATCAAGTTGTCCAAGTGATGACTCATACAACCACAAGTTGTGGAATGTGTTTCTAACTAGCCTAGAGAGGTATAGATCCCATGCTATGTTGGCATGGCCCACATGTAAAGTGTCTCATCATGTCTTGGCATAACAGTTTTTTACTAAGACATATCAACTTGTTAGGAACATGTTGGCCAAGTGTTGACTCATCGAACCACAAGTTGATGACGGTGTTTCTAGACAACCCAGAGAGGTATAGGTCCCATGAAATGTTGGCATGGGCCTACATGTAACACAAGTGTGTGTCATGGCTTGACATAGCACTTTCATACTTAGATGTAGCAACTAGGTGGGATCATGTTTTGCCAAGTGTTGACTCACAAAACCACTAAGTTGATGATGGTGTTTCTAGCCAACCAAGAGAGGTTTATAGCCCATGCAATGTTGGCATGGGCCCACATTCTCCACAAAGTGTATCATGATGTCTTTGCATAGAAGTGTTATATATAGATCTATCAAATAGGTAGGATTATGTTGTCCAAGTGATGACTCATACAACTAAAAGTTGATGAAGGTGTTTCTAGACAGCTAAGATAGGTCTAGATCCCATGAAATGTTGGCATGGGCCCACATCTGCCACATGTGTCTCTCATGGCTTTTCATAGCACTCTCCAACTTAGATGTGGCAACTAGCTAGTTGGGATCATGTTTTGCCAAGTGTTGACTCACCTCACACAACCACTAAGACATCATGATACACCTTCATGTGGCAACTAGCTAGTTGGGATCACGTTTCTTCCAAGTGATGAGTCATACAACCACATGTTGATGAAGGTGTTTCTAGACAGATAAGATAGGTCTATATCCCATGAAATGTTGGTATGGTCCCACATCTGCCACAAAGTGTCTCATCATGTCTTGGCATAGCACTCTCAAACTTAGATGTAGCAACTAGCTAGTTGGGATCATGTTTTGCCAAGTGTTGACTCACCTCACACAACCACTAAGTTGATGATGATGTTTATAGCCAACTAAGAGAGGTCTATAGCCCATGCAATGTTGGCATGGGCCCACATTTACCACACATGGTGTCTCATCATATCTTTGCATAGCAGTGTTGTACTTAGATCTATCAACTAGGTAGGATCATGTTGATCAAGTGATGACTCATACAACCAAAAGTTTGTGAAGGGGTTATGTAGCCAGATAATATAAGCTAGATCCCATGCAAAGTTGGCATGGGCCCACTTCTTCCACGGTTGTGTCTCATCATGTCTTGGAATAGCACTCTCAAACTTAGATGTAGCAACTAGCTAGTTGGTATCATGTTTTGCCAAGTGTTGACTCACAATACCACTAAGTTGATGATGGTGTTTCTAGCCAACCAAGAGAGGTTTATAGCACATGCAATGTTGGCATGGTCCCACATTTTCCACTAAGTGTCTCATGATGTCTTTGCATAGTAGTGTTATACTTAGATTTACCAACTAGGTAGGATTATGTTGTCCAAGTGATGACTCATACAGCCACAAGTTGATGAAGGTGTTTTTCTAGACAGCTAAGATAGGTAAAGATCCCAGGCAACATTGGCATGGGCCCACATATGCCACAGATATGTCTCATCATGGCTTATCATAGAACTCTCAAACCTCGATGTAGCAACTACCTAGTTGTGATCATGTTTTGCCAAGTGTTGACTCACAAAACCACTAAGTTGATGATGGTGTTTCTACCCAACCAAGAGAGGTTTATAGCACCATGGAATGTTGGAATGGGCCCACAATTTCCAAAAAGTGACTCATCATGTCTTGTCATATAAGTGTTATGTTGGAAATATGCCCTAGAGACAAATAGTAGTAAGGACTATTATCATATTTCGTATAGTTTATGATTAAGTTTTATATCATGCTATAACTGTGTTGAGTGGAAACATCAATACACGTGTGATATACAAACAACCAGGGGTTCCCAGTGAAACTCTAGTCATTGGTTCATTGGTCAACTGATGATCATGTTTCCTGATCATGTGGCATTTATGCCAGTTGGAAATGAGGTCATCTCATTCGGAGAATGAGATGATGAACCAATACCCAACCTAAACATCGTGACCTGATCATGTCACGAAGTTCAAAGTAACGATGATTAGAAATGGATCCTCGTAGACTATTCCTTAGACCGTGAGGCTATATCAATCACTGTCTCCCGAGAGTGCTTAGATAGCATCAAACGCCATCTGGTAAAACGGTGGTTATGAAGTTGTGTTCAGGTATTCGGAGGAAACGGTAGAGGTAATATATGTCAAGAGCGGGATTTGTCCGTCCATGTGACGGAAAGATACTCTAGGGCCCACTCGGAGAAGTTATATCCAATAGTTGCACAGCGTGTGATTAGATCACAGGGATATCACTTGTCGGAATGAGTTAAGTAGCATTGTTCAGTAACGAGATTGAACACGACATGGTGATGTTATTGATCGAATCTCGGGCAATGCAAGTATCGAATGACAAAGGGAAAAGGACACGACTGTCCCGGTTCAAACAACGAAAGATCTTCGTGGAACGCACAGGGGTCACATGGCCATCCAGGTCCCTCTGTTGATCATTGGTGCGAGAGTGTTCCGACCATGTCTGGAGTGTTCCCGAACCATAGGGTATCACGCTTAAGGTCTTGATGATGCTTAGAGAGTGTTTATAGGATCGGTAGAATCACCGAAGAAGAGAAAGGAGAAAACCAGAAGGGCTTCGGTAAGTCCGGAGGATGTCCGGAGTGGAGGTGGAAGGTGTTCCATGACCACGGAGATTAAATGATATGTGAATGAATGTTAAATATTGATTAAATCATTTATTCATAATTATTTAATAAAGAGAAAATCAATTAAATGGTCACAGGCTTAATGGGCCAATTCCCGGAGGGGATAGGGCCCATTAGGGAAAGGAGAAAGGGAGAAGGGACCAAGGGGGAGGCCGGCTGGCCTTGCCCCCCCCCCCCCCCCGCAGGGCCCACTAGGGGCTGGTCGGCAGCCACCCCACCCCCTCCTCTCCTTTAGTCCCACCCCGGGACTTGAGGGGAGGTAGTACCTCCCCTCCCCCTATATAAAGTAGGGTATTTGGCCTAGAAAAATACACCCAATAATCAATAAAGGTCTCCCCACTTTTGGGAGGACCTCTAATTGATATTTTCTCTCTCCTCCTCTCTCTCTCGTGACCGTGGTCCCAAGTCTGGACTGCGCGAGCAAGAGACATCTTCACCGCGGAGCACCGTCGCGCTGCGGGATTCGGATCCGGGAGCTCTACTTCCGCAACTGCTGCTGGATTAGGGAAACAGGAGTCATCGTCAGGCACCGGACGTATGTAACTCCCACGAGGTGTCGCACTTGAGGCACTCAAGTTGTTGGAGCCAGAAGGAGCGCAAGGACTTCATCACGACCTTGAGGTCGGCTTCGGCTCGTCTACATTAACCACGCTCTCCTAAGCGTTGACAACGCTTTTCGGTCTTCAAGGGTAAGTTCGCGAAAATCCCCTCCCGTTACTGTATTACTAATAGATAGGTCCTGGCAGATTCAGGGGCTCAGGGGCGTAGAGTAAAATTTATTGTTTTTATGCGCGGAACCCCTACAATGGTATCAGAGCTAGATATATGCGTAGTAATGCTAGTACGGGTAGAACACACGAGATGTAGCGTGTGGGCGTTGATCTTTTAGTTGTTACCCTCCCACGTGTACTTGTGTATACCGTAGCAATGCTTGATGAAGCGGCCCCCAACCGACTTTACGCGTTCATTCATGAGACTGGTCCACGCTTGACATACGGCTTGTATCGTATAAAGTGGCTTAGGGGGTGTCTGTCTCTCTCGCATTAGTTGGTATACCATTTGCAACGGAGGGCCCCAAAAGGGGTGTAGTATAGACAACTACTTGATCAGCGTTGTGCTGAAAGTTCGTAGGTAAGAACGGTTCTTGTGCGAAAGCCCATTCATCCAGGTAAAACATGCAAAGATAAAGTAGAAGCGTCTAACTTTGTTTTGTAGGGGGGTGTTGCTTTGTGATATGGTTATGGCAAAGGTAAAGTAATTAACTTTTGTTGCATAGTAGTAGATAGTCATGGTAATGACAAAACTACCACGCCGGAATGACACTGGTACCCTGGTGTCTATGGCGCCGGAACCCTGGCGCCGGAACCCGGTGACGGCAGATGGAGATCACGACGTGAAGGACCATATCACATAGCATTTACATTCAATGTTATTGTTTGTATGTCTTATTGTGTGCTAGTATTAGATACTCGACGGTAGCCTAATAAGATGATCCCCGTTAAAATAACCAACGATTGTGTTTCCCCTTAGTGTGCACCACCAAGAAAGTTCTTAGGTATGAGGCAGGCCGTGATGATCGGGTGTCAGACATATCTACGTTCGCATACAGTGGGTGCAAGCCATGTTGCATAGTGAATACACTAAGGTTGAGTTGGCGAGCCTAGCACGCTAGAGAAGCGTGGCCTCGGAACGTGGATGGTCGAAAGATCGAGCACGAGTCGCATGAATGATGTGACCGATGTTTAGCGTCCACCCTTGAACCCACATTGATGGCCGTGATGATCGGGGGAGATGTGGCTGATAGGGGTCATGTTATCAGTAGGAACCCTCTTTGGGGATAGGTTTTTCTGAGTGGAGTTATTATTAACTCATTTAATTATAAACTTAGTCTAAATTCCTTTTGCAATTATAAATGTAGATGGGCTCTTTCGTGTTGACAACTAAATGGTTAGAAGGAGAGAAGCTCAGATTAGATGGATCGAACTTCTCCATCTGGGTTGCCAGTCTCCATGTTCTCCTTAGCGAGAATGATATGGTCGGGATGGATCTGGATCCATCCACAAACCTTGAGACCCCAGAGGAGCGGAAAGACCGCTATCTCTGTCGGGAGATGGCCTCCTATATTTCAGTTGTGATGCGTTTCGGAATGGTGGACGAGCTGTGGCCTTTCATGGGTGATGTCAACCCTCGTTCGGTGATGCTATAGCTTAGGACACATTTCGTGGATCAGACACGCATTTGGGAGCATGAGTTGATGGGAGACTTCCTCTCCATTGAGATGGAGGAGAACTCGTCACTGGACAGCCACTTACAGCACATGCATGATGTGTACATGAGGCCAACATACTTCCTAGATGTCTAGATTTCAGGCTCTTTCGCAAATGCTGCTGTGATGTGGTCACTGCCGCCAAGCTACCAAGCACAAGTCAGGACTTGCGTAATGAGGGGCGACACGGAAATGGAGTTCCACCGGTTCATGACACATTTCAGGAATGTGTTGGTTGAACCAGATGTCACTCAGGTCGTCAACGACAAAGGTATATATTTGATATACAGTTTTATAAATGTTATAATCTTGCAAACACATTGGAGTGTTAAGTATATCTGATACTTGTTCTGTTTTACTGAAAACAGGTCCTTCTGCATGAGAGGTGCTTGCTGGAGAGGAGGTGACGTTGCGTGTTTATGGCGAGCATGATGATGATGGCCAACGACACTCTCCCTCGACATTTATCATTTAGTTTGTGTTTTAGGATGATTAATGTAATCAAGAGATCGTGAACTTCTTTAGTGTGTCTCACACTTCGTGAGATGGTTATTCATATGAGTTTGTAACAAACAGTTGTTCTGCTTTTATGAATGATTTCTATTCGTGTTCATATCTTGTTTGATTATGTTTGAATTATCCTTATTGTTTGAAACTAATTGATAATCCATGATAATTTGTAAAGCATTAAAATGCCTTGTTTAAAATACCCAACTTAATGATATGTTCATTAGTGAATGAAAAACCATTGTTTAAATTCAAAGTTATGTGATAATATGTGAAAGTCATTCGATTTCCTGTCACATATAAATCATGCCTAAGTTCGGCAAATTAACTTGAACACCGTGTATTACTTGAATACAAAGTGTTTAATGAATTGTTAAAAGTGAATACATATTCGATGTATTGTGTTTTAACGAAAATAGTAATTATCATTAAATAATTGTTTAAATGTGTAAAGTAGTTTACCAAAGGAAACATGAATATGAAACTATTTTGATTTGATCAAAGTACTTCATAATAAAAGGGTATAAATATAAAAGAGAATCCAATTGCTATGATTTGATCAATAGTAATGAAATTCAACTTTATAAGAATGGTATGAAAGAAAATGTGAAATGCAAAGTGTTTTGAAATGTCAAAATGCAAAGCATCACAATGTGATATTAGATATCAAAAGGGGTTGAATAGAAGGCACCAAATAAATCGTTGTAGAGTATATGTAGAGACCATTAGCTTAGAAATAGTTAGCACTCAATCAGAATTGGTAAACCATTAGAATTCGTGAAAGTTTTGTGGTTATTCGATATAACCAAAACAATAGAGAATAAGTCCTTGTAGCGTATTCATTGGAAACTTTGAATACGAAATCCATAGCTGAAACCAAAAGGAAAGCAAAAACTTGTATTTCTTGGATTTTGGTGCATTCTTGAGAAAGCTCACCTCTAGTGATGTTTCTCAATTATGGAGAAAATGGAAAATAGTGTGAAACACGATGAGGATTCAAACCCTGCATCAGAGTGTTGAGAAGCGCAACGGACAACATTCCTGAACGATTATCTTCACAGAAGGAAAGAATCAATGATTTTGATCATTGTGTTTTTCCCTCCACTATTGTTTTTCACTACATGAAGTAGGATTCAAAATGTAAATCCATATCTTGTATGGAAACATTTGTGAATCACTTGTCATGATTTTTAAATGTGACATACCTACGAACTACAAAGGAAATGATGGTAAACTAAATTATGAGAAATCCTAGAAGCAAAATTCCCTTGAGAGTAGAAAGCAATTCGTTGCTGAATCTCACAAGTAAAAGGAGTTACTTGAATTTTCCCAAATAACTGCAACGCCATAGTAGGAAAAAGGGGTGAATGACAAAAGCACAATTTTCAGGTATTGGATGAATTCAAATGAATTTGATTCAAGTGTGCTAAATGTCTAGTGGATGTAGAACTAGTAAAGTACTAGTATCTCATAGTAAATCTCCAAGTTTGATATTTGATCAAAGGATTTTGATGTTATTCAAAATAGTAAAGGAGATATGCAATTTGCATAAAATTTAATGGGAGCTATGAAAGTCTTCCTTAAACAATATGTGATTGACATATTTTTAAGTGGGGGCAACATAAGACTCAAATTCAAATATGTAGGAACATAGTTTGAGTAAGAGTGCTGACTCATACCCAAATATGTTAGGAATATATTTTGAGTGGGAGCTTATAGGAGCAATTCTTAAGCGTGTTAAGGATGAAAGTGCAAATACTTATGAATAATGATTCATAAGATGTAGAAGTTGATAATAGGTGTATTATGATATTATGTAGTATTCCTTAAGGGATTCTGAAAAGGGTTTCAGAATAGAAGTTAATTAAGGAACTGGTTCTTAATAACTCAAATTAGGAATAGCATTAAGATTAACATCAATGGTTGAAAGAAATATTAGGATGATCATCATCCACTATGTTAAGACATAGGTTCTATCTTATAAACCATGATGATAACTTAGCATAATATGAGATCTAAATAAGGAACATTTAAAAGTGATTTAGTTCGAATCACAGAACATTGAGCTAAGTTTGTCTGCAGTGTCTAGTAGAGAACTGTGGATATATTTTCCAAATCCATAAAGGATGACATATCTTAAAGCATAAAGGGTTATGTTATAAGGGAATATGTTGGAAACTCCTGTAGATACCAATTGAAGTCAAGTAGGAAGAAAGGTGAACAAAACATCGAATGTTGCACAGAGTGCACTAGAGTTTCGATGAATACATTTATAATAATAGATAAGGGTACCATCTAAGGTGGTGTATAATGTTATGGTGGGGCTAGTTCGCTTTTAACGTAGAATGATGTGTCCCAGGGCACAGTGCCCATGAGAAAGCCCTCGAGGTTGATCTAACGTCACTGTAGGCTCCTAGAATCAGGCCTCGTTCTGCTGCCATAACGATGATACATACACACGGATGCTATCATGTGATGATAGAGTATTGATGTCAATCAAGGTGACATTAGTAAGTTGCAAAGGATTTGGGACTGTAAAGTACAGACCCAAGACTCAACCTCTTCCATGAGCAAGCATGTTCAGGGTACTTGATATATAGTGCCAATGATTGAGAACAAATGCATCTAGTGTATTTGTACTCTAGTGCAAGTGGGAGACTGTTGGAAATATGCCCTAGAGACAAATAGTAGTAAGGACTATTATCATATTTCATATAGTTTATGATTAAGTTTTATATCATGCTATAACTGTGTTGAGTGGAAACATCAATACACGTGTGATATACAAACAACCAGGGGTTCCCAGAGAAACTCTAGTCACTGGTTCATTGGTCAACAGATGATCATGTTTGCTGATCATGTGGCATTTATGCCAGTTGGAAATGAGGTCATCTCATTCGGACAATGAGATGATGAACCAATACCCAACCTAAACATCATGACCCGATCATGTCACGAAGTTCAAAGTTATGATGATTAGAAATGGATCCTCGTAGACTATTCCTTAGACCGTGAGGCTATATCAATCACTGTCTCCCGAGAGTGCTTAGATAGCATCAAACGCCATCTGGTAAAACAGTGGTTATAAAGGTGTGTTCAGGTATTCGGAGGAAACCGTAGAGGCAATATATGTCAAGAGTGGTATTTGTCCGTCCATGTGACTGAAAGATACTCTAGGGCCCACTCGGAGAAGTTATATCCAATAGTTGCGCAGCGTGTGAATATATCATGGGGATATCACTTGTCGGAACGAGTTAAGTAGCATTGTTCAGTAACGAGATTGAACACGACATGGTGATGTCATTGATCGAATCTCGAGCAATGCAAGTATCGAATGACAAAGGGAATAAGACACGACTGTCCCGATTCAAACAACGAAAGATCTTCGTGGAACGCATAGGGGTCACATGGCCATCCAGGTCCCTCTGTTGATCATTGGTGCGGGAGTGTTCCGACCATGTCTGGAGTGTTCCCGAACCATAGGGTATCACGCTTAAGGGCTTGATGATGCTTAGAGAGTGTTTATAGGATCGGTAGAATCACCGAAGAAGAGAAAGGAGAAAACCAGAAGGGCTTCGGTAAGTCCGGAGGATGTCCGGAGTGGAGGTGGAAGGTGTTCCATGGCCACGGAGATTAAATGATATGTGAATGAATGTTAAATATTGATTAAATCATTTATTCATAATTATTTAATAAAGAGAAAATCAATTAAATGGTCAAAGGCTTAATGGGCCAATTCCCGGAGGGGATAGGGCCCATTAGGGAAAGGAGAGAGGGAGAAGGGACCAAGGGGGAGGCCGACTGGCCTTGCCCCCCCCCCCCCCGCAGGGCCCACTAGGGGCTGGCCGGCGGCCACCCCACCCCCTTCTCTCCTTTAGTCCCACCCCGGGACTTGAGGGGAGGTAGTACCTCCCCTCCCCCTATATAAAGTAGGGTATTTGGCCTAGAAAAATACACCCAATAATCAATAAAGGTCTCCCCACTTTTGGGAGGACCTCTAATTGATATTTTCTGTCTTCTCCTCTCTCTCTCGTGACCGTGGTCCCAAGTCTGGACTGCGCGAGCGAGAGACATCTTCACCGTGGAGCGCCATCGCGCTGCGGGATTCGGATCCGGGAGCTCTACTTCCGCAACTGCTGCTGGATCGGGGAAGCGGGAGTCATCGTCTGGCACCGGACGTGTGTAACTCCCACGAGGTGTCGCACTTGAGGCACTCAAGTCGTTGGAGCCAGAAGGAGCGCAAGGACTTCATCACGACCTTGAGATCGGCTTCGGCTCGTCTACATCAACCACGCTCTCCTGAGCGTTGACAACGCTTTTCGGCCTTCGAGGGTAAGTTCGCGAAAAGCCCCTCCCGTTACTGTATTACTAATAGATAGGTCCTGGCAGCTTCAGGGGTTCAGGGGCGTAGAGTAAAATTTATTGTTTTTCTACGCGGAACCCCTACATGTTATACTTAGATCTACCAACTAGGTAGGATTATGTTGTCCAAGTGATGACTCATACAACCACAAGTTGATGAAGGTGTTTCTAGACAGCTAAGATAGGTCTAGATCCCATGAAATCTTGGCATGGGCCCACATCTGCCACATGTGTGACTCATCATGGCTTGGCATAGCACTCTCAAACCTAGATGTAGCAACTAGCTAGTTGGGATCATGTTTTGCAAAGTGTTGACTCACCTCATACAAGCACTAAGTTCATGATGGTGTTTCTAGCCAACCAAGAGAGATTTATAGCACCATGCAATGTTGGAATGGGCCCACAATTTCCAAAAAATGACTCATCATGTCTTGTCATATAAGTGTTATACTTAGATCTGTCAACTAGGTAGGATTTTGTTATCCAAGTGATGACTCATACAATCACAAGTTGATGAAGGTGTTTCTAGACAGCTAAGATAGGTCTAGATCCCATAAAATGTTGCATTGGCCCACATCTGCCACATGTGTGACCCATCATGGCTTGGCATAGCTGTAACATCTCAAATTTTTCCTAATTTTGGTATATCAAAATTAATTGAAAAAATTTATTTGATTGAATTCTGTGACCGTGTTAAAACTTTTGGATGAAAAGAAAATTTTGGGTATTTGTTTAAAATTTCCTAAGCCACATTAAAAAGAGTGGATTAGCATGACTATCTAATTGGTTGGGAAATTATTATTCAAATCCAAAATACTTATGTGCAATTTCAATTGCACTAATTTGGATTTTGAGATCTTTAAATGTTCTCCAAAGACCAATCTCATAAGAGAGGAAATGACATGATATTTCCAAAATAAGTGTTGGAGGATATTTCTTTTGGTGTTATTTGAATCTTAAATTGCATTTTTGGATTTTTAAAGGATATTAGTAATAATTTCCAGTCCAGTGAAAATCAATGGAGGGAAGATAATATGACTTCTTCAAAATTAATCGTTGGAAATTTCTTATATAATATTCTAATTTATATTTGGAGTCTAAAATGTTTCTCTATTTATTCTTGTGAATTTTGAGTTCAAAACAATATATTTTGAGCAATAACATAAATTCCGAGAACTATTTTTGAAAATGTATAAGTAGCGATGTGAGGCCAATATGCATAAAAAAAATACTTGTGTATATTAAATTTCGGTCTGGAACAATGTTCCATATATCCAATAAAACTACCTGAATTTGTTTAAAATTTTTTAAATATGTTTGAATCATTTTGAAGCCATTTGGGGCTTAAACTAATAAAAAACGTGCGAGTACTTCAGGTATACTGGGTCGCTAGAACAGAGCTAAGTTTTCTGACTCAAAAAAATAGCAAAAAGAAGAGCGAGCCTTTACCTTCACGTGAAGAGGCATACAAGCCAGCCCAATCCTTTACACGTTACACCCACGTGAAGAGGCATACAAGCCAGCCCAATCCTTTACACGTTACACCCAGCCGAACCAATCACACACACCACGTTATCAGCCAAAGTCCACCCGAGCACTCCATTAATCCCCCGTTCCGTTTTTTTCTTTCCTTTTTCTTGGTGGGACCCATAGGTCATCTTCAATGTCCAGGAAGAGTTCCATCCTACCACGAGTTCGTTCCTGAACCCAGCTAATCCCGTAAAAATCTACGCGATTTGGTTGATTTCTTTGCTCCTCCTCCACGGTATTACCTCCGTAAATATATCTCCACCTCTCCTTGTTTCAGTTTTTCTCGAAACCCTAGCTCGGAAGCTACCAAATCGATTGATCCCGATCTCGCCGAGGACCACCGCCGTTGGAGCTTCGAGAGAGCTGCAGCCGAAGGTTTCCATCGCTCTGTCCCTCTATTTTTTTCTCCATATCCTTTCCACGTGCTACACCGCATCCTATTGACCCTTCTCCCCCTCGCCTAGAGCATAGGAGCGCCCGGGAATCACCGTCGGAGCCTCGCCGGAGTCAAGGAGGACCGGCCGAGGACCACGACCAAACAAGGATTGAGAAGACGACGCCAACCAGATGAACGTGATCACACGGAGGAGATGAACACCGTCGGCCACTTAAGCACACCGAAGATCGCGACCATCACCTACACAATCAGCCGGTTTTCAGCGTACACGGGAGGAAGGCCGAAGAATCGGATACCATGTTCGCGTGTCAGACTCGTCATGAACATCATCCACTCCTCGCCTAACCCTGGTGACCGCCGAAACGCCGTCATGGACCATGTCCGAGTCCACAGCCGCGGTCTTCCCTGCCATTGGTATGCTCATAATTTATCTAGCTATCGTATCAGATCGCTTTGATTCAACAACAGAGCGTTAACATCCTAACATGGCCACTGTCTTTTTCTTATTCCACGCGCGTGCTGTGAGTATGTGACCACCCGATCGATTGGTAGTAGAGGTTATACTAGTTCCTGTCAACAGCTTAGAAATTGTATATCTTGAGTTTTAGAGTTCTGTTTTAGAAGATTTTTCTTGCATGGGCTCCGTGATCAAATTTCCTATCTAGTAGTATTAGTTTTCTAGTTATAGAATTTTCGAATTTGTCTTTTCAAAATTTAATTTTCATCGTGCTTTAGCCATATCTTTATATTTATAGCTCCGCTTTGGTCAAATCTTTTTGCACCGGGTTTGTAACTGAAATATTTATCCAGAAATAATCTCAAAACTTAAAAATATACATATTTAGATCTGTTTATTTGCTCTATGAATCTAACCTTGTTTTGGCCATATATGTAGATCTAAATGTATGTTTAGAGTAAATATTGGTGTGCCTTCGTCATTGGAAAATTCCTCTAACTTAAAAGAGCATACATGTTACTATTGTATGAAATAAATATATAATTTTGTACTACAATATATTTTGATTTTTTTTGTGCGTGGCATGTCTTCAATTTGGTTCTTTATTTGGAGTTTTGTATTCACTCATTGCTATTACTTACATGCGTAGATTGCGAGTGAATTACAGAGAGTACTACTACTTCAACGACGTATTAAATTACCCCTACAAAAAAGGCAAGTTACACCTCTTGTTCATATATTGTCCCAGTTTTGAATACTATGCATGTTTTTCTCTTCAAAATAGTAGTATGCATGTAGGATTGTTTTGGTAGATCTTCTTGGAAATATTTTGCAAGTGCGATGATTTTGTAGTATCCATGATAGTTCTATACTTAGGAATTTCCTTCCTAGTAGGTTATCCCTGTTTTTGCTAAGTACTGCTTGCTATGCTATATATATAAAGTACCGTTGGGGGTTCGAAAGACTGAAAATTTTCTAATTATAAAAGCTCTCTTCAGCGAATCTTTTCCTCTCAAAGTCTACTTCAAAATAAAAACTATGTTTTTTTCTGGGCGAAATGGTTGTCGGGACAACGAGTGGAATTTGGTGGAGGACGGCCGCCCAGGAATCAAAGAAGTCTGCCATGTTCCAGAATTCAGAAGCTTCATGTGCAACCACAATACATATGGGCTATGTCTTGGCTTAGTACTTAGTGGGAAACCTCACCTGGATACCGTCATTTGGAGGTTACTTTGGCACGGACGGATCTGAAAGGTAGAGGGGCTACTAAGGGAAAGTCTCGCCATGGTCTTGTCTGTAAAAGGACTTGATCATGGATTGTGGGGAAAGTGCACAACCTCTCGAGAGTGTTGCAATCTGATCGATCAGCCGAGTTCACGGAAAAGAACACTTTGAGCATCTGAAGGATGGAGCCTCTAAAGGATCTTCCTCTCTCTTTCCAACTTAAAGTTTCCTAAAACCCCATGGTGTGCGTAATATCATCAATGGATGGGATTTTGGGGACTTGGTGTGTCATATCCAAGTGCCATTTGGTGTGTAATATCCAAGTGTTAGGTTGATTGGACACTTGGTGCGTAATATCCTCATGTTCTACTCGACCCTATACTACTTAAACAATGTTTACAAAGTAGGGTAAAACTCTCCCTCTTTTCTTCCGACTTAGAGAAAATTGGCTTTATGCAAATGAACCTCAAAGCCTACTCCTAGCCTTGCATGTAGAGTTAGTCTTATTCTTACCTTGGTGTAATTTGCCAATACATTCAAAGTATTGACCAACTCGTTTGGCTGCATGTTTCATGTGCAGAAATTGGAGATAGTTGAAAGGCGCGCTAGGATCGCGGGTCTTCACTCAACCTGCCTGTGGCTTTGATGGGACTCCAAGTTGTATATATTTTTCTTCTGTTTTAATAATGTAAACTCTGGATTATTCGATTCATGTAATAAAGACTTGTGTTTTACATGATATTTCATCAACTCTGTGTGCTAGCTAATGATCCAGAGACTAGCATATTAATCACAGGGACTTTGGATCTTTAATGATCTGAGGTCATAACAGATGCTACCAGAGCACAAGTTGACTGTAGATCGTGACCCTAGCATCGGAAAACCTTAGGTGTATATTTTTAAAGTTATTTTAAAAGAAAAGTATCATACTTCTCATCATCTATCTTTGGAGTTCTCAAATTCTTAAGTCTCTTCTTTTCAACATTAGAGATGACCATTGCACACTTCAAGAAGAAATCTCTCTCAAGACCACCTTTCCAAAGAGGATATTCTCAATGTTTCGTTCAAATCCAGGACTTGAAGACCTCCATAGAAGGTGTTCCAATACTAAGGCTACAACAATTGAAGACTTAAAAGCAACAAGTACCGAAGACTTCTAAGGCCTTAAGTCAAGGATATTAATGGAAGACCTTGAAAGATTCAAGATTATGAAGAGCATGAAGAATATCAAGAGCACGAAGGATTTTGAAGACTAGAAGCCTCGAAGATTGACCCATTAGGAACCAAACTTGGATAGACTACACTACGATTAGACGCGGTGATATGTGAGCTATCATTTTTGTGCCTTTTTACAGCAACAAATAAAAATCTTTATCAATACAATTTTTTTGTGCCCCTCTTGCTAGACTTTACTCTATCTACCCTAAAACTTGAAGACATAAGAATGGAGACAAACCGAAGAACTTGAATGAGGGCGCCAAGCTGAAGTTCTGCAAGTGGATCAAAAGAAGAACATTCACATGGTGGAGGATGCAACAAATCCTTGAAGATAAACAACACACAATTGCCTCCAGGATTAGGAAACACAAGGATAAATGATTATCTCCAATGTAGCCCCCTCTCATAGCAATTTCTTGCGGTAAAAAAATATAGTTTGAGTGAAATTGGCATGATTTGATGTTTTGTTTGGTTTGTTTGCTTGTATGGGGTAATCTTCTTATTCCTCATCTATAATCCACTCGTTCCTACTCTAAACCTTGGTCAACTCGATAGATGGGCCGTACCATCAAGGAAGACAGGAACTCAACTTCTCCAAGCGAATGAGCCACGCCGATGTAAAGCAATGGATTCACAAGGTTGAAGCCAATAGAATGGTTCATTATGCCACCCAATTCCTAAAGGACGATGCTGCAACTTGGTGGGAGATGCAACACACCATTGATGATCATCAAGGGATGATATCCTGGGAAGAATTTAAAGTGGTTCTACTACAATCTCGTCTCGTCACTCGGATATCAAAAAATTAAGGAGTTGAAGTCCCAAAACATTCAGCTTGCAGAATCTATGCGGAAATAGGAGGACACACCTCCAAGGAGCATCATGATCAGTGCCCCTACTGTGAAGCAGTCACCCCTTTGAAGAATGCCCCACCTCTCAAGTTACATGCTTCTTGTGTGAAGGAACCAGCCACAACCCCGCTCAATGCCAACTGTACCCGATGGTACAACAAGTGAATCAGCATGTTAGAGACAGAATGCGCCAAGGACTAATGAAGCACTTAGAGGACACACAGTCTATGACAAGGGCTAGAGATGTATTCAAGACTCTAGACACCACACACAAAGTCATCACTTCACGATACTCGACATATGAAAGGAGTGATCATTTTCCACAAACGGGCTCAAGGAAACGATCAAGGTTTCTGAATGTTGAGGTAGAGCATAAAGAAGAGATGTTGTCCTTACCAATGAAGAGGAAGGATCTAAGCAAAGTCCTATGCTTCCAATGTCATAATCCTGGGCATTATGCGTCAGATTGTCCCGAGAAAAGGAAGAATGGCGGTGGCAATCGCAATGGCAATAACAAGAAGCCCACTCCATCCACCAGGCTAGGGTGAATTATGTTGATGTCAGTTAAGTTTACAAATCATTGTACTCAGAGAACCCAACAAATACAATCTTTAAGGGTGGTAGTACCCTACTGTAATCGAACCTATTTCTTTCTAGCCTTCTCGAATCTCGAGGATGAGATTCCTTCTAAGGGTGGTAGTCTATAACATCCCAAATTTTTCCTAATTTTGGTATATCAAAATTAATTTAAAAAAATTATTTGATTGAATTGTGTGACCGTGTTAATACTTTTGAATGAAAATAAAATTTTGGGGATTTGTTTAAAATTTCCTAAGCCACATTAAAAAGAGTGGATTAGCATGACTATCCAATTGGTTGGGAAATTATTATTCAAATCCAAAATACTTATGTGCAATTTCAATTGCACTAATTTGGATTTTGAGATCTTTAAATGTTCTCCAAACACCAATCTCATAAGAGAGGAAATGACATGATATTTCCAAAATAAGTGTTGGAGGATATTTCTTTTGGTGCTTTTGAATCTTAAATTGCATTTTTGGATTTTTAAAGGATATTAGTAATAATTTCCAGTCTAGTGAAAACAATGGAGGGAAGATAATATGACTTCTTCAAAATTAATGGTTGGAAACTCCTTATATAATATTCTAATTTATATTTGGAGTCTAAAATGTTTTTCTATTTATTCTTGTGAATTTTGAGTTCAAAACAATATATTTTGAGCAATAACATAAATTCCTAGAACTATTTTTGAAAATGTATAAGTAGCGATGTGAGGCCAATATGCATAAAAAAATACTTGTGTATATTAAATTTCGGTCTGGAACAATGTTCCATATATCCAATAAAACTATCTGAATTTGTTTAAAATTTTCTAAATATGTTTGAATCATTTTGAAGCCATTTGGGCTTAAACTAATAAAAATTGTGCGAGTACTTCACGTATACTGGGTCGCTAGAACAGAGCTAAATTTTCTGACTGAAAAAAAATAGCAAAAAGAAGAGCGAGCCTTTACCTTCACGTGAAGAGGCGTACAAGCCAGCCCAATCCTTTACACGTTACACCCACGTGAAGAGGCATACAAGCCAGCCCAATCCTTTACACGTTACACCCAGCCGAACCAATCACACACACCACGTTGTCAGCCAAAGTCCACCCGAGCACTCCATTAATCTCCCGTTCCGTTTTTCTCTTTCCTTTTTCTTGGTGGGACCCATAGGTAATCTTCAATGTCTAGGAAGAGTTCCATCCTACGACGAGTTCGTTCCTGAACCCAGCTAATCCTGTAAAAATCTACGCGATTTGGTTGATTTCTTTGCCCCTCCTCCACGGTATTACCTCCATAAATATATCTCCACCTCTCCTTGTTTTAGTTTTTCTCGAAACCCTAGCTCGGAAGCTACCAAATCGATTGATCCCGATCTCGCTGAAGACCACCGCCGTTGGAGCTTCGAGAGAGCTGCAGTCGAAGGTTTCCATCGCTCTGTCCCTCTATTTTTTTCTCCATATCCTTTCCACGTGCTACACCGCATCCTATTGACCCTTTCCCCCCTCGCGTAGAGCATAGGAGCGCCCGGGAATCACCGTCGGAGCCTCGCCGGAGTCAAGGAGGACCGGCCGAGGACCACGACCAAACAAGGATTGAGAAGACGACACCAACCAGATGAACGTGACCACGCGGAGGAGATGAACACCGTCGGCCACTTAAGCACACCGAAGATCGCGACCATCACCTACACAATCAGCCGGTTTTCGGCGTACACGGGAGGAAGGCCGAAGAATCGGAGACCATGTTCGCGTGTCAGACTCGTCATGAACATCATCCACTCCTCGCCTAACCCTGGTGACCGCCGAAACGCCGTCATGGACCATGTCCGAGTCCACAGCCGCGGTCTTCCCTGCCACTGGTATGCTCATAATTTATCTAGCTATCGTATCAGATCGCTTTGATTCAACAACAGAGCGTTAACATCCTAACATGGCCACTGTCTTTTTCTTATTCCACGCGCGTGCTGTGAGTATGTGACCACCCGATCGATTGGTAGTAGAGGTTATACTAGTTCCTGTCAACAGCTTAGAAATTGTATATCTTGAGTTTTAGAGTTCTGTTTTAGAAGATTTTTCTTGCATGGGCTCTGTGATTAAATTCCCTATCTAGTAGTATTAGTTTTCTAGTTATAGAATTTTCGAATTTGTCTTTTCAAAATTTAATTTTCATCGTGCTTTAGCCATATCTTTATATTTATAGCTCCGCTTTGGTCAAATCTTTTTGCACCGGGTTTGTAACTGAAATATTTATCCAGAAATAATCTCAAAACTTAAAAATATACGTATTTAGATCTGTTTATTTGCTCTATGAATCTAACCTTGTTTTGGCCATATATGTAGATCTAAATGTATGTTTAGAGTAAATATTGGTGTGCCTTCGTCATTGGAAAATTCCTCTAACTTAAAAGAACATACATGTTACTATTGTATGAAATAAATATATAATTTTGTACTACAATATATTTTGATTTTTTTTGTGCGTGGCATGTCTTCAATTTGGTTCTTTATTTGGAGTTTTGTATTCACTCATTGCTATTACTTACACGCGTAGATTGCGAGTGAATTATAGAGAGTACTACTACTTCAACGACGTATTAAATTATCCCTACAAAAAAGGCAAGTTACACCTCTTGTTTATATATTGTCCCAGTTTTGAATACTATGCATGTTTTTCTCTTCAAAATAGTAGTATGCATGTAGGATTGTTTTGGTAGATCTTCTTGGAAATATTTTGCAAGTGCGATGATTTTGTAGTATGCCATGATAGTTCTATACTTAGGAATTTCCTTCCTAGTAGGTTATCCTTGTTTTTCCTAAGTACTGCTTGCTATGCTATATATATAAAGTACCGTTGGGGGTTTGAAAGACTGAAAATTTTCTAATTATAAAAGCTCTCTTGAGTGAATCTTTTCCTCTCAAAGTCTATTTCAAAATAAAAACTATGTTTTCTTCTGGGCGGAATGGTTGTCGGAACAACGATTGGAATTTGGTGGAGGACGCCCCCCCAGGAATCAAAGAAGTCTGCCATGTTCCAGAATTCAGAAGCTTCAAGTACAACCACAATACATATAGGCTCTGTCTTGGCTTAGTACTTAGTGGGAAACCTCACCTAGCTACCGTCATTTGGAGGTTACTTTGGCACGGGCGGATCCGAAAGGTAGAGGGGCTACTAAGGGAAAGTCTCTCCATGGTCTTATCTGTAAAAGAACTTGATCATGGATTGTGGGGAAAGTGCATAACCTCTCGAGAGTATTGCAATCTGATCGATCAGCCGAGTTCACGGAAAAGAAAACTTTGAGCATCTGAAGGATGGAGCCTCTGAAGGATCTTCCTCTCTCTTTCCAACTTAAAGTTTCCTAAAACCCCATGGTGTGCGTAATATCGCCAATGGGTGGGATTTTGGGGACTTGGTGTGTCATATCCAAGTAACTTGGTGCGTAATATCCAAGTGCCATTTGGTGTGTAATATCCAAGTATTAGGTTAATTGGACACTTGGTGCGTAATATCCTCGTGTTCCACTCGACCCTATACTACTTAAACAATATTTACAAAGTAGGGTAAAACTCTCCCTCTTTTCTTCCGACTTAGAGAAAATTGGCTTTATGCAAATGAACCCCAAAGCCTACTCCTAGCCTTGCATGTATAGTTAGTCTTATTCTTTCCTTGGTATAATTTGCCAATACATTCAAAGTATTGACCAACTCGTTTGGCTGCACGTTTCATGTGCAGAAATTGGAGATCGTTGAAAGGCGCGCTAGGATCGCGGGTCTTCACTCAACCTGCCTGTGGCATTGATGGGACTCTAAGTTGTATATATTTTGCTTCTGTTGTAATAATGTAAACTCTGGATTATTCGATTCATGTAATAAAGACTTATGTTTTACATGATATTTCATCAACTCTGTGTGCTAGCTAATGATCCAGGGACTAGCATATTAATCACAGGGACTTTGGATCTTTAATGATCTGAGGTCATAACAATAGCACTCTCAAACTTAGATGTAGCAACTAGATAGTTGGGTTCATGTTTTGCCAAGTGTTGACTCACAAAACCACTAAGTTGATGATGGTGTTTCTAGCCAACCAAGAGAGGTCTACAGCCCATCCAATGTTGGAATGGGCCCACAATTGGCAAAAAGTGACTCATCATGTTTTTGCATAGTAGTGTTATACTTAGATTTACCAACTAGGTAGGATTATGTTGTCCAAGTGATGACTCATACAACCACAAGTTGATGAAGGTGTTTCTAGATAGCTAAGATAGGTCTAGATCCCATGAAATGTTGGCATGGGCCCACATGTGCCACATGTGTGACTCATCATGGCTTTGCATAGCACTCTCAAACCTAGATGTAGCGACTAGCTAGTTGGGATCATGTTCTGCCAAGTGTTGACTCACACAACCACTAAGTTGATTATGGCATTTCTAGCTAACCAAGAGAGGTTTATAGCACCATGCAATGTTGGCATGGTCCCAAAATTTCCACAAAGTGTCTCATGATGTCTTTGCATAGTAGTGTTATACTTAGATCTACCAACTAGGTAGGATTATGTTTTCCAAGTGATGACTCATACAACCACAAGTTGATAAAGGTGTTTCTAGACAGCTAATATAGGTCTAGATCCCATGTAATGTATGGGCCCACATCTGCCACAGGTGTGTCTCATCATGGCTTTGCATAACACTCTCAAACCTAGATGTAGCAACTAGCTATTTGGGATCATGTTATGCCAAGTGTTGACTCACACAACCACAAAGTTGATGATGGTATTTCTAGCCAACCAAGAGAGGTTTATAGCACCATGCATTGTTGGCATGGGCCCACATTTGCCACAAACTGTCTCATGGTGTCTTTGCATAGCGGTGTTATACTTAGATCTACCAACTAGGTAGGATTATGTTGTCCAAGTGATGACTCATACAACCACAAGTTGATGAAGGTGTTTCTAGACAGCTAAGATAGGTCTAGATCCCATGTAATGTATGGGCCCACATCTGCCACGGGTGTGTCTCATCATGGCTTTGCAGAACACTCTTAAACTTAGATGTAGCAACTAGCTAGTTGGGATCATGTTTTGCCAAGTGTTTACTCACAAAACCACTAAGTTGATGATGGTGTTTCTAGCCAACCAAGAGGTTTATAGCCCATGGAATGTTGGCAGGGGCCCACATTTTCCACAAAGTGTCTAATGATGTCTTTGCATAGAAGTGTTATACTTAGATCTACCAACTAGGTAGGATTACATTGCCCAAGTGATGACTCATACAACCACAAGTTGATGAAGGTGTTTTTCTAGACAGCTAAGATAGGTAAAGATCCCATGCAATGCTGGCATGTTCCCACCTCTGCCACATGTGTCTGTCATTGTTTTGCATAGCACTCTCAAACTTAGATGTAGCAACTAGGTAAGATCATGTTGGCCAAGTGGTCTAGTAGCAACATGGTGAAGTAGATGGTGTTATTTGGTGCACAAAGACCACTCTTGTGAATGTGATATGCAAGTTTGAACCACATTATTTCCAAGTCAAATTTAGGTCAAACTGGTCAACTTTTAGAAAAATTGAGCTACAGCTACATAATTGGCACCTCATTTATGTTTTCAAAATTCATACTAAGGTTCCCAAGATGACGTTTCATCATGGATGTGGTGCTAGGTCAGCATGATTCATCCATATTCGGTTATTGCACCCTCGCTGTTTTGAGCAAACTTTGAAAGGGGCACTAGAAATTCAAAAAAATAAAAAAGATAGTGAAAACTTCACCATGTGTCTTAGGTTGCGGATGTTAGCATGTGTAAAAAAATCATATTATTTCGTGAAGGTCGGAAAAATCATATTGTTAGGAAAAGTGGATCAGGTTAGACTAATCACTCTGTTTCTAAGTTTGTTATTCTTTTCGAGCATCACCAAATTAATCCAATATTTTTAAACATGCTATCAGAATGGTATGTATGTGGAATATGTAATTAGTTTCAAAAAAACTGAAGTTTCAAAATTTTGGCAAATATTAGTTATTTTTGAATTAAATATAAAGGAAATACAAGTCTACCATTTTCCTCTGCAGAAACCCAGTGTACCACGATCGAAGCAAACATATCGAGGTGCGCTACCACTACATGATCAGGCAGTGCGTACGTCGACGAGCAGAAGATCTATCATCGTCGACTTCACCGGAACTGTCGAGCAACTTGACTGCTATTAGGTTTGAGTTTAGGTGTTATTTCGGTCAGTTTCGTCAGAGTAGCACTTAGTCGTTTCTTAGGTGTTTCAGTCAGAGTTTGCTCCAGATCGTGTAATAGATTCTGATAGCCAGCTCGCAGGTTGCGTAAGATTCTGTGGCCATGTTGCAAGCAGCAGGGAGAGGACGCGGCGGCCGTGGCGACGGCGGCACCCCTCCACCGGCAGCAGGAGCTCCGCTACCTGGCGCAGCCAGGGGGCTGTGGTGGCACCCCTCCTCCGCCAAGGACATCGGCCACGCCTCCACCTGAAGAGTGACGACGCTCGCTGAGCCGTGGGCGGTCCATGGCACGAGGTGTCCTAGTACGTGGGCGAGCACGCAGAGCAACTGTGCGAGGCATGCCATGATGGCAAGCAATGGCGCACGCCGTTTCCGCAGAAGGCCATGTACAGGGCCGACGATCCACTCGCGAGTTTGTGCACGGTGATCTGTGCGGGCCCATCACACCTGCCACACCAGGAGGCTGCCGCTATTTCTTGTTGTTGGTCGATGACCATAGCAAGTAATGTGGGTTGTGCTCCTGTCCACGAAGGACGAGGCCACTGCAGCGCTCGTGTGCTTCCAAGCCACAGGGGAATCGGAGAGCGGGCGCAAGCTCTGTGTGTTGCGCCGGACCGTGGTGGCGAGTTCACGTCAGCCATGTTCGCCGCGCACTGCGCTGACACCAGCGTCAAGCGCCACCTGACGGTGCCGTAGTAACCCTAGCAAAATTGGGTGGTCTATTCGTCACAACCAAACGGTAGCCGCGGTGGCCAGGAGCATGCTGAAGGCAAAGGGCATGCCGAACTTCTTCTGGGGCGAAGGGCTACCGCCTCTACGATCCTGTCGCCAAGCGCGTGCACGTCTCGCGGGACGTGGTCTTCGACGAGGACGTGAGCTGGGACTGGAGCGCGCATGAGTACACCCCCCGTGAGCACGTCGCTCACAGTGGACTGCTTCGTGCACTCAGCACCGGTCAACACCGCTGGACCAAGGTGCACCAGGTGTCTCCATCAACGCCAGCTCCGGCAGCACGCACGCCGTCGGAGCGAACTTCCTCACCAGCACGCGGTCTACGCTCGAGTGCAGGACAAGAGCAGTATGCAAGGGCATCTGACTCTCCTGTCTGCTCGTTGATCTCACCAGAGAAGAGGAGGCTCTGGCGATACTGAAGGTGGACAACAAGTCTGCCATTTCCCTCTTCAGAAATCCGGTGTACCACGATCGAGGCAAACATATCGAGGTGTGTTACCACTACATGATCAGGCAGTGCGTCGACGAGCAGAAGATCTGTCATCATTGATTTCACCAGGACTGTCGAGCAACTTTACTGCTGTCAGGTTTCAGTTTAGGTGTTATTTCCATCAGTTTCGTTAGAGTAGCACTTAGTCGTTGCTTAGGTGTTATTTCCGTCAGTTTAGGATGTTTTTTGCAGCCAATAAAGAGAGGTCCATAACCCATGCAATGTTGGCATGGGCCCACGTGTGTGCCACAAGTTTGTGTCATGTTTTAGCATAGCACTCTCATACTTAGATGTATCAACTGGGTGCCATCATGTTGGGCAACTGCTGAGGCACAAAACCACAAGGTGATGAAGGAGTTTCTAGCCAACCAAGAGAGGTCTATATCCCATGCAATGTTGGCATGGGCCCACATTTACCACACATGGTGTCTCATCATGTCTTGGCATACAAATGTTATACGTTGATATATCAACTAGGTAGTATCATGTTGTGCAAGTGATGACTCATACAACCACAAGTTTGTGAAGGGGTTCTGTAGACAGATAATATGAGCTAGATCCCATGCAAAGTTGGCATGGGCCACATCTGCAACAGGTGTGTCTCATCATGTCTTGGCATAGCACTCTCAAACTTAGATGTAGAAACTAGCTAGGTGGGATCATGTTTTGTCAAGTGTTGACTCACCTCATACAACCACTAAGTTGATGAAGGAGTTTCTAGCCAACCAAGAGAGGTTTATAGCCCATGCAATGTTGGCATGGCCCCACATTTACTACACATGGTGACATGGGTATACCCTACAGGTGCTCGAGCTTGGTATATACGGTCCAAATACATGCAGGCCCACGGTGTCGCCAAGGCCCGGATGGAGGGACTCGAGTAACCTACGGACTCTCGATTGCTTGAAGGACAAGAAGAAGCTAAAGATAGAAGGTTTGAAGGGGAAAACCCTAACTTGTAACCGACTCGACCTGCTACCCGAGACCTAGCCTATCTATATAAAGGCTAGGAGGGGCGGCGAGGGGGACACACGCAACCCTAGTTTCCACAACCCTTGCCAGATTGCATCTGCGCACCATTATAACTTTCGACTCCTTCGATAATTCCACGAGCAGACAAGCAGGAGTAGGGACCTCTACGAGGCCTGAACCTGGGTAAATTCTTTGTCCCCTGTGTGCTTGTTTGCTAGCCGATAGATGTCTCCAGCGCTCCCTCCTTCTCCAAAACCCAAGTCCATAACAATGGGCATTGACGAGTAAAACCCTCGTCAATTGGCGCCGTCTGTGGGAATTGGGAGTGCTGATGTTGCGGCTTCTTCGGCCCCGTCAAACGCGATCTACAACTCTGCAACAACAGAGGTTCGCCAGCTTTTCGGCGCCTTCGACTTCACCGTCCACACGCCGGCTACTCGCCCGGCCTTCGAGTCCGTGGGCGACGGAATCAGCCTGGCGATTGGGAGCTTCCGCTTCCAAGTTGGTCAGATGGGCACGCTTCGCATGCCCGATCAGCCGACGGCACCAGCGATTGCCCCAGCATCATGGTTCCCTCCATCGATCGACACCCTCAGCGAGCTCAATGCTCCGGCGGTAGTTGGGAACATGGTTAGCGACAGCAGTCGCGACTCCGATCTAAGCGATCTGGCCACTGAAGATGGTTCCGGATCTGAAAGTTGTGGAAGCAACAGCTTCCCAAATCACTTCATGTGCGCCGTCATCAACGCGGGCGACACCTCCGCCAACCGCGGTAACAATGGCAACACCGGTAACGGCACCGATCCACCCAATCGCGGCAACGGTGGTAACGCCGGCAACGGCACCGACCCGCCCAACACCGCCAACGGTGGCAATGGAGGAACAGTCGAACCTCCCAGCATAATCAACGAGCAAACCGGCGAACGCGTCGTGATCAGGCTCAACGAGCAAGAGTGGGAACGCTGCCGCGAAGCCCTACGAGGTGCACCTCTACCCTTCGGGTCCTCGCAAGAACTGCTGATGGGCTACCACTGGCTCCTAAAAGAGGAATTCAAGCGCCAAAAACAAGCAATCGCGCAACTTGAGGCGCGTAAAAAGACGGCGGACGAGTCAAGCCTTCGTCGCGCCGGGCTCTCCTCCTACGGAGGATCCTCCTCAAGAGGCAACGAGCATCTCGCCAGGAAGAGGCAATCGCGGAGGGCTCACCTCACCGAACAAGAACGCATAGACGCCGTGAAAGTCCTCGACTTCGGCTCTATGACAGTCGACACAAGAGGCAACGTGGTTCCCAGGACACCACAGGCCGCGGTGACAACAGCCACCATGTACCTTCTCAATAACCAGCCAGCAGCTGGAGATCCCCGAATGGCCATGCACCGATCTACGATCACGGGCCTGGGGCTAATCGAGGCCGCCCTCGACAAAGAACCAGTACTAGACCCAAAAAAGGGAAAAGCATTAGCAAAGCGCTACTCCTCGCCCTCGTCCAACGATGATAGTCACGACCTATCTCGGCGCCGCCGATGACGGCGACACGATCGCGACTACGATGCACGCGATGAACTCACGCAGCGCAAGATCCACAAGTCAAGGGCACGACGTGCTCGGTCGACTGATTCGGAAGAAGAAGATGGGGAGCTCTACGGCGCCAGATGCTTCAGCAGATCCATCAGGCAAAAGCGAATGCCTAAAGGGTTCAAAATCCCATCAAAGAACCCGAAATTTGACGGTCTGCAGGACCCCAAGATCTGGCTGGAGGACCACATCTCCTCCGTCAGGCTACACGGAGGCAGTCGAAGTACTGCCATGCAATGCTTGCAGCTACAGCTGTAGGGCGCCGCCCGAGCATGGCTCAATAACCTCCCACGCGGATCCATTCGCAGCTGGGATGAGCTGGTCTACAGCTTCATGCGCAACTTTAAGGGCACGTACAAACGCCCCGCTTCAATCGAAGAATTGAGATGCTGCCAGCAAAGATCTGGCGAATCGCTGCGCTCTTACATCCAAAGGTGGTCCATCATCAAGAATTCCACGGAGAACATCTCGGAAGACCGCGCGATTGATGCATTCAATGGTGGTGTCCACCGCATGGAACTCAGGGAGGAGCTAGGCCGCTCAAAGCCCAAGACCATCGACCACCTGATGCAGATCGCGAATTGGTGGGCTGATGGAGAAGATTCGGTGAAGAACCCCGTTCACTCTGACGAGGAGGCAGAACTCGAACGAAGACGCGACCGCCGGAGTAAGCGTCGCATGCGCGTCTACGACGATCGCGATGACGTCAACATGGTTGCAGCCGGCTACGCCGATAGACGCGACGATAACCGCAACAGTGGATACCGCGACTCCGGGGAAACCACGCAAGTGTGGCAACGCCGCACTCGCGATGAAGCACCCGCGACCTCCATCGAGGACAAACTGTCCGGGCCATGCACGGTACACTTCTACATTGACAAGCATGATGGCAAGAGAAAGTCCGGCCACCTCCTCAAGGACTGCCGCGAGTTCCTCAAGCTACATGATGGATTGGTTCGAATGAACCGCAATGCAGTCGAAAGAGGCTACGGAGCCGCTCCAGGCGCCGTGGCACATGGCGCACCACCACCACCTAGGCCACCCCCGAACGGAGCTGCACCGGACCAGCACCACGGAGGCGAACCATACCCACGGACTATGGGTACCATGATGATCCAAAAGGGGCGCCCCTCCAATAGGGTGCAGAAGGCCATCACTCGCCAAGTCAACTTGGCTACGCACTCGCCACCATCCACCACTGAGTACCTCAGTGGCAGTGAGTCGTGCATTACCTTCGATAAACGTGACCACCCGCCTCAAGTACCTCGCCTAGGTCATTGCCCCCTCGTACTCGAGGCGCAAATTGGAGGCTTCGACATGAGTCGCGTCTTCATGGATGGCGGAAGCGGCATCAACCTCATATTCGCGAGTACCTTGCGAGCAATGAGGATCCCTCTAACCTGCCTGGAGGCATCGGACACAATGTTCCACGGCATCGTCCCAGGGAAAGGCGTATACCCCCTGGGAAAAATCAACCTCGACGTCATATTCGGCACGCCAAGGAACTTCCGGCGCGAGCGCATCGACTTTGAGGTCGTCGACTGGCCCTCACAATACCGCTGCATCCTCGGACGCGTTGCGTTCGCTAGGTTCATGGCAGTACCCCACTACGCCTACCTGCAGATGAAAATGCCAGGTCCCAACGGTGTCATCACAATCAACGGGAGCTTCGAGCGATCGGCGATTCGACGGAATTCAACAGAATCTCCCAGTCCTTCGGCATGCAGGAGGAGCTCGCGCGATTGAAGGAAACGACAGACAACAGTCTACCCCCCTGAGTAGACCAAGCTCACCTGACCTCTCCTTCGAATCATCCGTGCACACAAAGAAGGTGCAGGTCCATCCATCAGATCCCGGTAAAACGGCCCTCATCGCCAACAACTTGAGTCCCGCATAGGAACTCGCGCTCGTCGAATTCCTCCGTGAGCACTGGGAAATTTTCGCCTGGTGTCCTGCGGACATGCCAGAGTTCGAGGAATTCGCCGAGCACGCACTCAACGTCAACCCGACGCAAGGCCGGTCGAAGCAAACAATCGGTATGCGAGCCACGGGCACAGGCAGTCGGAATGAAGATCAACAGACTCCTCGAGGCCAAATTCATACGCGAGATCAAGGAAAGCACTTGGCTCGCCAATACGGTGCTGGTGCCAAAAAAGGACACGGATATCCTGCGGATGTGCGTGGACTTCACTTCTTTAAACAAGCACTGCCCAAAAGATCACTTCCCGCTACCACGGATCGATCAAATCATCGACTTCACCGCTGGATGCGAGTGCCTCTGCTTCCTCGACGCCTACTCAGGCTATAACCAAATTCGAATGAAGGAGGAAGACCAGGAGAAGACCGCGTTTACAATGCCCTTCGGTGTGTTCTGTTACAACACAATGCCCTTCGGGCTAAAAAACGCAGGAGCCATGTACCAGCGGTGCATGCAGGCTTGCCTCAAGGAGCAACAAGGTCGCAACATCCAAGTCTATGTCGACGACATAGTAATCAAAACCAAGGAAGAAGCCTCTCTAATCGACGACTTGAGCGAAACCTTCGCCAATCTCGATCGCTACCGGATAAAGCTCAATCCGGACAAATGCGCCTTCAGCGTACCCTCTGGGCAGCTGCTCGGGTATCTCATCTCCGCGAGAGGGATTGAGGCAAACCCGAAAAAGATAAAGGCCATACTGGCCATGGAGAAACCAAAGAACATAAGAGGCATTCATCAACTAGCCGGACGAATCGCGGCCCTCAATCGATTTATCAGTCGAATGGGAGAAAAGGCGCTGCCCTTCTATCAGCTCCTCCGCAAAGCTGACAAATTCGAGTGGACCAATGAAGCGCAAGAAGCATTCGAAGACCTCAAGCGCCTGCTATCCACCTCGCCAGTATTGGCAATTCCACGAGAAAGGGAACCACTGCTGCTGTACATCTCCGCCACCAACCAAGTGGTTAGCACAATGCTCGTCGTCGAACGGGCCGAGGAAAACAAGGTCCAGGGCGTACAACGCCCGGTATACTACCTCAGCGAGGTCCTCACGCCAACAAAACAGCGGTACCCGCACTACCGAAAAGCGTGGCGTCTTTATGACCGCCCGACGACTGCGCCACTACTTCCAGGAACACCCAATCGTGGTAGTCAACGACGCCCCATTGGGACATATCCTCAATAACCACGACGCACAGTGAAGTCGCGCTTTGGGGAATCGAACTGTCTCCATGAGACATCACATACGAAAAGCGCGGCGCAATCAAGTCGCAAGTTCTCCCTGACTTCCTCGTACATTGGATGGAAAACCGACTCCCGGACAAGCCAGACATGTCCTACCTCTGGACAATGCACTTCGATGGGTCCAAGAGGAAAGATGGAGCAGGAGCAGGTGTCATACTGACATCGCCTCAAGGAGACAAACTGAAATACGTCCTGCGAATGCAGTTCACAGCCTCAAACAACGAGGCTGAATACGAGGCCCTGTTACACGGGATGAGAATGGCAAAAGCCTGCGGCGCAAAGAGGCTAATCATATATGGCAACTCCAAGCTGGTCGTCAACCAAACAATGCACGAGTGCGACGCACTGAACGACAACATGATCGCATACCATGACCTCTACGACACACTTGAAGGAGACTTCGATGGTTGCGAGCTACGACACATAGGTCGCGAAAGCAACGAGAAGGCGGACGCACTCGCCAACATAGGCTCCACCTGCGCACCCATACCACCTGGGGTATTTCTCGAGCGCATATGTGAACGCTCCATCAAGCCAAAGGCCGCAGAGAAGAAAACAAGCGCAGCAACAGACTCGGGGGCTACGCCACCCAATGAGCCAATGACACTCGATGACTTGGAGCTCGACACAGGACTCGAGGGACCAATGAGCGTCATGATGATCGAACAATCCTGGACGCAGTCATACATTACGTACCTCCTCAGCAAGCGCCTACCGGACGACCCGACAGACGCACGACACATCGCGCGACGCTCCAAGGCATTCGCCGTTATCAATGGTGAACTATATAAACGCATCATTACAGGCATATTACAACGATGCGTCTCCCTAGCCGATGGAAGAGCAGTCCTCCTCGACATCCATGAAGGGACCTGCAGGCACCACGCCGGCAGTCGCGCCCTCGTTGCCAAAGCCCTACGAGCTGGATTTTACTGGCCCACGGCCATGCGCGACGCCAAGGATATAGTCCAAAAGTGCAACGCTTGTCAACGATTTGCGGACAAGCCACACACACCAGGCGCAGAACTCCGGCCTATTCCATTGGCCTGGCCCTTCGCCCAGTGGGGACTCGACATGGTTGGCAAACTTCCAAGGTCCTCACAAAGAGGCTACGTCTACCTCTTGGTCGCAGTCGACAAATTCACCAAGTGGATTGAGGCCATGCCAGTGACCAAGCAATCAGGCACAAATGATCAAGTTCTTCGAGTCCATCGTCTACCGCTTCGGCGTGCCGCACAACATCATCACCGACAACGGAACAAACTTCACATCCAAGGAGTTCCAAGAATTCTGCGAGAACCTAGGAATCAACATTAGCTACGCCTCAGTAGCACACCCACAAACCAACGGTCAGGTGGAAAAGGCAAACAGGGTCGTCTGCAGCGGCATCAAGAAGCGACACCTCCGACCACTCGAACAAGCCGCGGGCTGCTGGCCAAACAAACTGCAATCCGTACTCTGGAGCCTGCGTACAACTCCAAATAGCGCCACCGGCTACACAGCATTCTTTATGGTACATGGAGCAGAGGCAGTACTACCCGCCGAGGTACGGTACAAAGCGCCACGCGTAGTCGCCTATAGCGAGCAGGAGTCATCCCTCGCACTCGAAGATTCCGTTGACCTCCTTGATGAAGCAAGATAAATCGCCGCAGAAAGATCCACGATCTACCAGTAGAACCTGTGCAACTATCATAGCAGAAGGCTTCACCCCAGATCCTTCGTCGAAGGTGACCTAGTCCTGCGACTAAAGTAGCAGGGGCATCTCAAGCTTGAGTCCCCCTGGGAAGGACCGTACGTGATTACAGAAGTAATCCCAGATGGCGCCTATCGCCTTCAAGATTTAGAGACAGGAGTCGCACACTCCAACCCTTGGAACGTCGTACAACTGCGACGCTTCTACCCTTAGTTGTTCTTCTTTACTTTTGCATCACAAATAAGGCTATTCAGCCAAGGCTACTTAGCCGCACATTGTACTTCGTACTGTTCTTCGAATAAATAAAAGCTAAGTGCCCCAAAACTCCGTGTTCTCCTTTACTTTGTCAATTTTCATACTGGGGCTCATACCCTATACACATATGTTCTTCGAACAATAACGCGACATCTGAGTAGGCGGCACATCAATCAAACCCCTTAACACAAACTCAACCCAGCAACGCACTTTTGTGAGTTGACAAGGAACGATCTGAAGATGGCCAGGCTAACGAAAAGGACTCGCATAAGTGAAACGCACCGCACGCTTAAAGCTACTTGTACACATTCAACAGTAAAATATCTACAAATGTATACGAGCTTTACAACACTAGTACACTAATGTGCAGGATACATATTTGGCTACCCTTGCAACAGAAGAACATTAGTCTGTTCCTCGAAGAAGTCGACGACCTCCTCGGCTAGATGGTCCACCGCCTGATAATGCGGCACCATGTTCCAAGAAGATCCTACTGGTGGCACCGGTGGCCCAGAGGCAATGGCGGCGACATCCACGTCAGGCCTATGCAAACGCACCATGGAAAGGGCAGCCTTGGCACCAGCCACCAACTGCTGCCTCAAGCACTCGCGAACCGTGGACATATCTTGAAATTTGGTAAGGAGAGCCAGCAGGCTTGATGGAGTATCATCCAACGGGAACATCGCCCGGTAGATGTTCTTCAAACACGACTGCGACTTCTTTAGAAAGAGTAGCACTCGCGAGGCGCGATCCTGCAGGGTCGCTAACGCAGTCGCACGATCATGATCTACCCAGAAGTATCCACTCTCCTGAAGTTGCTCCTGGGTGAGATCATGAAGACGGATGGCAATCCTATCCCTCTCCTCCTGTGGATGGCGTGCGCTAACAACTACACGAAGCAACATCAACAGCATGAGTACAACGTACCATTGCGATTAACTACAAAGGAAAAGATGAGGATGAGCAGACTAACACTTAAACTGGTCGCCCAGCTGCGTCACCTCGCCAAGCAGATATTGCTCGCGGGTGGCGGCTTTTTCAGCCTTTGACTTCCACACGTCCGCGCTACCGCGGATCACGGGAAACTCACGCTCTAGTTGCTTAACGCGATCACGAAGTCGCGAAAGCAAGGAAATCTCCTCTACCCTGGAGCATGGTGGTGCCATTGTATCCTCAAGATATGGCGAGTCCGGGGTTCCCCCCACAGGACCACTTGATGTACCCTACCAAAAATCAAGCCAGAGGCAAATAAGGCGACCAACTCAAAAGTTAAAAGTAACAGATGCATTCAGGATCAGCATAAAAGTATCTACAAGCACATTCGCCAACAGGCATGTTCTCCAATCAAAAGAGCAATTCATCAACTATTACAAAGAAACTAACTACGAAGCAGCTGGCTTCTTCGACTTCGATGACCTCGGGGGCTTCATCAAGTCCGTGGCAGTATCAGATGCCACTGACTTTTCGCCGGCCCCTAAGGCCAAAGTTTTCGCCGCCTTCTTTGCACGATTGAGCTCCTCCAAATACTTGGCGACAATGTTTATCAAGGAATGGCCATTTTTGGCACAGGCAGTCACAAAGGGAGCGAATACTACCTGCTGACCATCCGCGCCAATAGGCATCGTCTTCGACACCGCAGAGGGATCTACTTCGACTCCATGGGCTTGCACCATGGCAAGCGAGATGGTCGCGCCAGCTGCGCGGAGGGAGTTCTTGTACGTGGCAGGCACACCTCAAGCGAGCGACTCCACCAGCTCTTCCACATTATCGACTAGCTCCGCCTTTGGCATCAGCTCCTCCCGAGGCGACTCAGGGTGGCCTTGGCCTTGGACAGTGTATTTTGGACAGCGGCGCTACGATCCTCGACCGCAGATACCACGCCCGCCAGAGCGTCATCGCGACAAAGGGCTTGTGGATCAAAACTCAAGCCGCCAGCATCTACACCAAAATACACACATGGATCAAACTTCTAGTGCCACCGGCACTACAGAGGAAGAGAAGAACATCAATAAAATATCTACCAGTAAAGGTACCTGAGAGGGCCTTGGCGACTAAGAATAGTTGCTCTTCGAACAACTTCTCCCTGGCCGCAAAGGAGGCGCGCAGATCCTCTTCGTGCTTCTGGGCATCATCACGAGCCGCGATTGCCTCGTCGCGCCCCTTCATAGCTGCGGCTAGTGTCTTCTCCATCGTGGCGACATCACGCAGTAAGGTGTTATGCTCAGCTACATTGTAGTAAATAAATTGGCTGTCAGTCGATTATACCAAAACAGAGAGAAGACGAAAAGAATAAGTATAGAGCACTTACTCTCGACCATGCGGTGGCGCGTCTCCAACATCGCATGCTGGCGACCCATCGCCATCACCTGCTCCGCCACCTGCGTAGCTTCCTTTACAAGGAGCTGTCGCACAAAACAAGGAGTCAGCAGAGGGCAGCAGAAGGCGTTGACTACCACATTAAAAAAAAGGAAAGCTATACTTACATGGTCCTCCAGCGACTCCGAAGAAGTTCACTGAACCATCGTCCGAGCAACTACTCGATGCTCCCCTACGTCAGGAGAGCTCGAAGAATTGTGCCCGGAGTGGGCTGCCGCCGGAGAAGGAGCACGCTCGACCTCTACCTTGGCCCTTGAAGTCGCGACTCCCGATTCCTTCAAAAATTCGACGTCGCCAGAAGATGACGACGCCTCTTCACTGCAAGACAAAATCCGCACTCAGAAAGGGCAAACTCCAGAACAAAGCCAACAAGCAGAAAACAGAGAAGAATGAATGCACTAGCAAAATTACCAGTCAAATTTGTCAAGATCAAACGTGGCCCCGCCGACTCCGACGAAGACTCCTTGGGCAATCGCATCTTCCTACGAGAAGACGGTGCCACAGCCCTCACAGGAACGGCGGGAATTGGCGGCTTAGCGCCAACAGCCACGCCTCCTAGAGTTGAAGGAGTCGACGCGTCGGAATCCCCGCTACGCGAACGCTTTCGAGTATCCGGGCTCTCGGACTCAGGGGCTTCCTCTTCCACATCGGAAGGGACAGTTGACTCAGACTCGTCCTCTTCCAAAGCTTCACGAGGAATAATCCCCTCAGGGAGGGGAGGCATGCAAGGCGACACCGCCCACTCCTGCATACAAACAGTAAAGATCAGCAAACATAACAGATAAGCAACAGAAAACGCAATCGAGAAAATAAGCTACTACGTAGCACAACTGTACCTCAGGAGGAGGATTCGAAGCATCGAAAGGAGGAACGACTGGCTCGTTCGGAAGCACATCCTTGAGGGTGTACTTCATGACCAGTCGCACCCTCTTATCTACCTCACTCGTGGACATGCCATCAGTAGACACGCGGGTGGCATCATTAGCACCACCCCATTGAAACATGGGATGGACTCTGGCCTGGAGAGGCTAGACGCGACGACGCAGCCAAGTCCTGACAAGGGCGCAGCCTCCCTCTTCTGCGCCTATGCGACTCTCGAGGTCGTAGACGCGCTGATATAGCACGTCTGTCTCCACGAGTTCGGAAGGCATGATCACGTTTTTCCAAGAACGCATCTTCTTGTAGGGAGTCGCGGGATCGAAAGGCGCGAGTCCAAAGTGCTCGTCCTTGGCCTTCTGGTCGCGAACATAGAACCATTTGTCCCTCCATCCCTGGACGGACTTGGTAAGCTTGATATCGAAGTAGGTGGCGGATGGGTCGACGTGGATTCCGCAACCACCTACGTCATAAACTAAAGAGCCAGATGCGGACTGACGCTTCAATTTAAAGATGTGCTTGAAAAGACCAAAGTGTGGCTCGATTCCGAGCGAGCACTCGCAGAGAGTGATGAAACAAGTGATATGGAGGAGAGAATTTGGGGACAGCTGATGGAGCTGGAGCCCATAGAAACAAAGAAGACCCCGAAGAAAGGGGTGAAGAGGCAAGGAAAGACCGCGAATGATGAATGCAAGAAACATCACTCGATAACCAGCGGGAGGCACAAGAATGGTCTCACCGCTGGGGACACGCGAATCGGCGACTGCTGTAGAAATAACTCCGTCTTGGCGAATAAGACGGAGATCCGACGCCTTGATGATAGAGGGGCGCCATGCGCCATTGGTCACGCGGGTGCCCACGACCTTCTTCTTCCCGATGACGGCGGCACTGGTCACACGGAGCTACTTTTCTTCTTCGCTGCAGCGAGGGTGGCCGCGGAATCAGCGGCAGCGCCTCCCTTCTTCTTCCCCATTGCGCGGCAGCGATGTGAGCGAAGAAAGTAGCTTGGGAACGAACGGAGCTGGTCCAGCGTCGTGGAGAAGATGGACGCAGGGGAAAGCAGAAAAGCAACAGCAATGGCGATGGCAGCAAGGACGAAAGAGCACAGATGGGAAATTACCGCCGCAGCATCGCTACTTAACCCCTAGGAGATGCAATCCAACGGCTGACAAAAACCTATTGGACGCGTGGCACGCACCGCGTTGGACACGTGGAGAAGAGGAAGCGCGAACCGTCCCCCCACTTCTACCATTACGCGCGGAAATCGAGGAGGCACAATTAAAAATAAGATTACGCACGCCCAGTCAAATCAAAGTCAGAAAGTGGGACCCACTGCTCGTCACGTCCTGTCAAATCGCTCACGCGGGCAAATAAGGTCCTACAAGCGTCAGCACTGACGTCACCAAGGCTATGCAGTGGAAAACTTCGACTATTTTTAGTCCTTGCTGGAGTCTTCGACTCCACCAAGCACTCGGGGGATACTCCCATAGGGAGCGCTGGCCGCGTATCCTACGACTTTTCTTTTTCTTGTTGCAGGAACATGGACAATCACAAAAGCAAACCCAACCACTCGAAACACAGTTCGATTATGGACATGTGTTACTCCCATAGGGAGCGCCGAAAACAAGCAGGCAAAAGGCGACAGCAGTCGCAAAAGTATTTTAGTACCTGTCTGAGTCATCGACTGAAACAAGAAGACAAAAGACGACAGCAGTCGCAAAAGTGTTTTAGTACCTGCCTGAGTCATCGAATGAAACAAGCAAGCAAAGGTCGACAGCAGTCGCAAAAGTTCTTTAGTCCCTGCCTGAGACTTCGACTCAACCAGGCACTCGGGGGCTACTCCCATAGGGAGCGCTGGTCGCGCACCCTATGATTATTTGTACAAAAAAACTGTGTGTTGATAACATCCACACTCGAAACTCATGGCGACACCGCCTCATAATTTTTCCCCTACAAAGAGACTGCATCTCCTGGGTTACCAGGGTAGTCTCCGCGATGATAAAATTCGGATGCCGCGCCTACGGCGTGAAGGTAAGACCTGAATAAGGCTGGCAACGCATTTAACTGCGCACTACCAGAAACATATCTGTGCCTACAGGCACGATGGACATGCCTTGACGGACGCGTCAAGTGCTCACGCCCATATAACTGGAATTCGACTCCTGTAAGACCTCCGCGGCCTGAGACGAATTACACCAGCACTTTTCCGGATTCGAGTCCGGGGACTCGAATTTGAGTAGATTGCGTTGTTTCACCCTAAGGTGGTTAACTGATACCGATACTTCGGCTATATCAGGCACGTATATCAACAATCCCTATGCACAAATAAAAACAATCGAAATGTACTCATTTAGGCACTCGAAGGCTTCAAAAAGTCCCCAGTCGAATCTGCGATTCCACTGGACACTCGGGGGCTACTGACATGGGTATACCCTACAGGTGCTCGAGCTTGGTATATACGGTCCAAATACATACAGGCCCACGGTGTCGCCAAGGCATGGATGGTGGGACTCGAGTAACCTACGGACTCTCGATTGCTTGAAGGACAAGAAGAAGCTAAAGATAGAAGGTTTGAAGGGGAAAACCCTAACTTGTAACCGACTCGACCTGCTACCCGAGACCTAGCCTATCTATATAAAGGCTAGGAGGGGGCAGCGAGGGGGACACACGCAACCCTAGTTTCCACAACCCTTGCCAGATTGCATCAACACACCATTGTAACTTTCGACTCCTTCGATAATTCCACGAGCAGACAAGCAGGAGTAGGGACCTCTACGAGGCCTGAACCTGGGTAAATCCTTTGTCCCCTATGTGCTTGTTTGCTAGCCGATAGATGTCTCCAGCGCTCCCTCCTTCTCCAAAACCCAAGTCCATAACAATGGGCATTGACGAGTTAAACCCTCGTCACATGGTGTCTCGTCATGTCTTTGCATAGCAGTGTTATACTTAGATCTATCAACTAGGTAGGATCATGTTGTCCAAGTGATGACTCATACAACCACAATTTTGTGAAGGGGTTCTGTAGACAGATAATATGAGCTAGATCCCATGCAAAGTTGGCATGGGCCCTGACATGGGTATACCCTATAGGTACTCGAGCTTGTCATATATGGTCCAGATATAGCAGAAGCCCACGGTGTTGCTCAGGCCCAATACAGAATTCGGATGACCCACGGACTCCACGATTGCTTGCAACACAAGATGAAGCTTAAGATAGAAAGTTTAAAGGGGCGAACCCTAATCTATAACCGACTCAACCTGCTACCTGAGACCTAGCCTATCTATATAAAGGCTAGGAGGGGGCGGTGAGGAGGACAATCATAACCCTAGTTTCCACAACTCTCGCCAGATTGCATCTACACACCCCTGTAATCTTCGATTCCTTCGATAATTTCAAGAGTAGACAAGCAGGAGTAGGGAACCTGGGTAAACTTGCGTCCCTGTGTGCTTGTTTGCTAGCGGATTGATGCCTCCAGCGCTCCCTCCTTCTCCAAAACCCAAGTCCATAATAATGGGCATTGACGTGTTAAACGCTCGTCAATTGGCGTCGTCTGCGGGATTGGGAGTGCTGATGTCGCGGCTTCTTTGGCCCCGTCAACCGCGATCTACAACTCTGCAATAGCGGAGATTCGTCAGTTCTTCGGCGCGTTCGACTTCACCGTCCACACGTCAGCCACTCGTCTGGCTTTCGAGTCCGTAGACGATGGAATCAGCCTAGCGATTGGGAGCTTCCGCTTCCAGGTTGGCCAACTAGACACGCTTCGCATGCCTAATCAGCCAATGACAGCCACAATTGGTCCAGTATCATGGTTCCCGCCACCAATCAGCACCCTCAGCGAGGTCAACACAATCATCCGGTTTTCAGCATACACGGGAGGAAGGCCGAAGAATCGGAGACCATGTTCGCGTGTCAGACTCGTCATGAACATTATCCACTCCTCGCCTAACCCTGGTGACCGCCGAAACGCCGTCATGGACCATGTCCGAGTCCAAAGCCGCGGTCTTCCCTGCCACTGGTATGCTCATAATTTATCTAGCTATCGTACCAGATCGCTTTGATTCAACAACAGAGCGTTAACATCCGAACCTGGCCACTGTCTTTTTCTTATTCCACGCGCGTGTTGTGAGTATGTGACCACCCGATCGATTGGTAGTAGAGGTTATACTAGTTCCTGTCAACAGCTTAGAAATTGTATATCTTGAGTTTTAGAGTTCCGTTTTAGAAGATTTTTCTTGCATGGGCTCCGTGATTAAATTTCCTATCTAGTAGTATTAGTTTTCTAGTTATAGAATTTTCGAATTTGTCTTTTCAAAATTTAATTTTCATCGTGCTTTAGCCATATCTTTAGATTTATAGCTCCGCTTTGGTCAAATCTTTTTGCACCCGGTTTGTAACTGAAATATTTATCCAGAAATAATCTCAAAACTTTAAAATATACATATTTAGATCTGTTTATTTGCTCTATGAATCTAACCTTGTTTTGGCCATATATGTAGATCTAAATGTATGTTTAGAGTAAATATTGTTGTGCCTTCGTCATTGGAAAATTCCTCTAACTTAAAAGAACATACATGTTACTATTGTATGAAATAAATATATAATTTTGTACTACAATATATTTTGATTTTTTTTGTGCGTGGCATGTCTTTAATTTGGTTCTTTATTTGGAGTTTTGTATTCGCTCGTTGCTATTACTTACATGCGTAGATTGCGAGTGAATTACGGAGAGTACTACTACTTCAACGACGTATTAAATTATCCCTACAAAAAAGGCAAGTTACACCTCTTGTTCATATATTGTCCCAGTTTTGAATACTATGCATGTTTTTCTCTTCAAAATAGTAGTATGCATGTAAGATTGTTTTGGTAGATCTTCTTGGAAATATTTTGCAAGTGCAATGATTTTGTAGTATGCCATGATAGTTCTATACTTAGGAATTTCCTTCTTAGTAGGTTATCCCTGTTTTTGCTAAGTACTGCTTGCTATGCTATATATATAAAGTACCGTTGGGCGTTCGAAAGACTGAAAATTTTCTAATTCTAAAATCTCTCTTGAGCGAATCTTTTCCTCTCAAAGTCTACTTCAAAATAAAAACTATGTTTTCTTCTGGGCGGAATGGTTGTTGGGACAACGAGTGGAATTTGGTGGAGGACGGCCGCCCAGGAATCAAAGAAGTCTGCCATGTTCCAGAATTCAGAAGCTTCAAGTGCAACCACAATATATAACCTCTCGAGAGTATTGCAATCTGATCGATCAACCGAGTTCACGGAAAAGAACACTTTGAGCATCTGAAGGATGGAGCCTCTGAAGGATCTTCCTCTCTTTCCAACTTAAAGTTTCCTAAAACCCCATGGTGCGCGTAATATCGCCAATGGGTGGGATTGTGGGGACTTGGTGTGTCATATCCAAGTAACTTGGTGCGTAATATCCAAGTGTCATTTGGTGTGTAATATCCAAGTATTAGGTTGATTGGACACTTGGTGCGTAATATCCTCGTGTTCCATTCGACCCTATACTACTTAAACAATGTTTACAAAGTAGGGTAAAACTCTCCCTCTTTTCTTCCGACTTAGAGAAAATTGGCTTTATGCAAATGAACCCCAAAGCCTACTCCTAGCCTTGCATGTAGAGTTAGTCTTATTCTTTCCTTGGTAATTTGCCAATACATTCAAAGTATTGACCAACTCGTTTGGTTGCACGTTTCATGTGCAGAAATTGGAGATCGTTGAAAGGCGCGCTAGGATCGCGGGTCTTCACTCAACCTGCCCGTGGCATTGATGGGACTCCAAGTTATATATATTTTGCTTCCGTTGTAATAATGTAAACTCTGGATTATCCGATTCATGTAATAAAGACTTGTGTTTTACATGATATTTCATCAACTCTGTGTGCTAGCTAATAATCTAGGGACTTTGGATCTTTAATGATCTGAGGTCATAACAATAGCACTCTCAAACTTAGATGTAGCAACTAGCTAGTTGGGTTCATGTTCTGCGAAGTGTTGACTCACAAAACAACAAAGTTGATGATGGTGTTTCTAGCCAACCAAGAGAGGTCTACAGCCCATCCAATGTTGGAATGGGCCCACAATTGCCAAAAAGTGACTCATCATGTTTTTGCATAGTAGTGTTATACTTAGATTTACCAACTAGGTAGGATTATGTTGTCCAAGTGATGACTCATACAACCACAAGTTGATGAAGGTGTTTCTAGATAGCTAAGATAGGTCTAGATCCCATGAAATGTTGGCATGGGCCCACATGTGCCACATGTGTGACTCATCATGGCTTTACATAGCACTCTCAAACCTAGATGTCGCAACTAGCTAGTTGGGATCATGTTTTGCCAAGTGTTGACTCACACAACCACTAAGTTGATTATGGCATTTCTAGCCAACCAAGAGAGGTTTATAGCACCATGCAATGTTGGCATGGACCCAAAATTTCCACAAAGTGTCTCATGATGTCTTTGCATAGCAGTGTTATACTTAGATCTACCAACTAGGTAGGATTATGTTATCCAAGTGATGGCTCATACAACCACAAGTTGATAAAGGTGTTTCTAGACAGCTAATATAGGTCTAGATCCCATGTAATGTATGGGCCCACATCTGCCACGGGTGTGTCTCATGATGGCTTTGCATAACACTCTCAAACTTAGATGTAGCAACTAGCTAGTTGGGATCATGTTTTGCCAAGTGTTTACTCACAAAACCACTAAGTTGATGATGGTGTTTATAGCCAACCAAGAGAGGTTTATAGCCCATGGAATGTTGGCAGGGGCCCACATTTTCCACAAAGTGTCTAATGATGTCTTTGCATAGAAGTGTTATACTTAGATCTACCAACTAGGTAGGATTACATTGCCCAAGTGATGACTCATACAACCACAAGTTGATGAAGGTGTTTTTCTAGACAGCTAAGATAGGTAAAGATCCCATGCAATGTTGGCATGTTCCCACCTCTGCCACATGTGTCTGTCATTGTTTTGCATAACACTCTCAAACTTAGATGTAGCAACTAGGTAAGATCATGTTGGCCAAGTGGTCTAGTAGCAACATGGTGAAGTAGATGGTGTTATTTGGTATACAAAGACCACTCTTGTGAATGTGATATGCAAGTTTGAACCACATTATTTCCAAGTCAAATTTAGGTCAAACTGGTCAACTTTTAGAAAAATTGAGCTACAGCTACATGATTGGCACCTCATTTATGTTTTCAAAATTCATACTAAGGTTCCCAAGATGACGTTTCATCATGGATGTGGTGCTAGGTCAGCATGATTCATCCATATTCGGTTATTGCACCCTCGCTGTTTTGACCAAACTTTCAAAGGGGCACTAGAAATTCGAAAAAATAAAAAAGATAGTGAAAACTTCACCATGTGTCTTAGGTTGCGGATGTTAGCATGTGTAAAAAATTCATATTATTTCGTGAAGGTCGAAAAAATCATATTGTTAGGAAAAGTGGATCAGGTTAGACTAATCGCTCTGTTTCTAAGTTTGTTATTCTTTTCGAGCATCACCAAATTAATCCAATGTTTTTAAACATGCTATCAGAAAGGTATGTATGCAGAATATGTAATTGGTTTCAAAAAAACTGAAGTTTTAAAATTTTGGCAAATATTAGTTATTTTTGAATTAAATAGAAAACTAATACAAGTCTGCCATTTCCCTCTGCAGAAACCCAGTGTACCACGATCGAAGCAAACATATCGAGGTGCGCTACCACTACATGATCAGGCAGTGGGACGTCGACAAGCAGAAGATCTATCATCGTCGACTTCACCGGAACTGTCGAGCAACTTTACTGCTGTTAGGTTTGAGTTTAGGTGTTATTTCGGTCAGTTTCGTTAGAGTAGCACTTAGTCGTTTCTTAGGTGTTTCAGTCAGAGTTTGCTCCAGGTCGTGTAACAGATTCTGATAGCCAGCTCGCAGGTTGCGTAAGATTCTGTGGCCATGTCGCAAGCACCAGGGAGAGGACGCGGCGGCCATGGCGACAGCGGGACCCCTCCACCGGCAGCAGGAGCTCCACTACCTGGCGCGGCCAGGGGGCTGCGGTGGCACCCCTCCTCCGCCAAGGACATCGGCCACCCCTCCACCTGAAGAGTGACGACGCTCGCTGAGCCGTGGGCGGTCCATGGCACGAGGTGTCCTAGTACGTGGGCTGCCACTGATCGAGCACGCAGAGAAACTGTGCGAGGCATGCCTTGCCGGCAAGCAATGGCGCACGCCGTTTCCATAGAAGGCCAGGTACAGGGCCGACGATCCACTCGTGAGTTTGTCCACGGTGATCTATGTGGGCCCATCACACCTGCCACACCGGGAGGCTGCTGCTATTTCTTGTTGTTGGTCGATGACCATAGCAGGTAATGTGGGTTGTGCTCCTGTCCATGAAGGACGAGGCCGCTGCAGCGCTCGTGCGCTTCCAAGCCGCAGGGGAGTCGGAGAGCGGGTGCACGCTCCGTGTGTTGCGTCGGACCGTGGTGGCGAGTTCACGTCAGCCACGTTTGCCGCGCACTGCGCTGACACCGACGTCAAGCGCCACCTGACGGTGTCATAGTCACCCCAGCAAAATGGGGTGGTCTATTCGTCACAACCAAACGGTAGCCGCAGCGGCCAGGAGCATGCTGAAGGCAAAGGGCATGCCGAACTTCTTCTGGGGTGAAGGGCTACCGCCTCTATGATCCTGTCGCCAAGCGCGTGCACGTCTCGCGGGACGTGGTCTTCGACGAGGACGTGAGCTGGGACTAGAGCGCGCATGAGGACACCCCCGTGAGAACGGCGTTCACAGCAGACTGCTTCGTGCACTTAGCACCGGTCAACACCGGTGGACCAAGGTGCACCCGGTGTCTCCATCAACGCTAGCTCCGGCAGCACGCACGCCGTCGGAGCGAACTTCCTCACCAGCACGCGGTCTATGCTCGAGTGCAGGACAAGAGCAGTATGCAAGGGCATCTGCCTCTCCTGTCTGCTCGCTGATCTCACCAGCGAAGAGGAGGCTCTGGCGATACTGAAGGTGGACAACAAGTCTGCCATTTCCCGCTTCAGAAACCCGGTGTACCACGATCGAGGCAAACACATCGAGGTGCGTTACCACTACATGATCAGGCAGTGCGTCGACGAGCAGAAGATCTGTCATCGTTGATTTCACCAGGACTGTCGAGCAACTTGACTGCTGTCAGGTTTCAGTTTAGGTGTTATTTCCATCAGTTTCGTCAGAGTAGCACTTAGTCATTGCTTAGGTGTTATTTCCGTCAGTTTAGGATGGTTTTTCCAGCCAATCAAGAGAGGTCCATAACCCATGCAATGTTGGCATTGGCCCATGTGTGTGCCACAAGTTTGTGTCATATCTTAGCATAGCATTCTCATACTTAGATGTATCAACTGGGTGGCATCATGTTGGGAAACTGCTGAGGCACAAAACCACAAGGTGATGAAGGAGTTTCTAGCCAACCAAGAGAGGTCTATAGCCCATGCAATGTTGGCATGGGCCCACATTTACCACACATGGTGTCTCATCATTTCTTGGCATACAAGTGTTATGCGTTGATATATCAACTAGGTAGTATCATGTTGTGCAAGTGATGACTCATACAACCACAAGTTTGTGAAGGGGTTCTGTAGACAGATAATATGAGCTAGATCCCATGCAAAGTTTGCATGGGCCCACATCTGCAACAGGTGTGTCTCATCCTGTCTTGGCAGAGCACTCTCAAACTTAGATGTAGCAACTAGCTAGTTGGGATCATGTTTTGCCAAGTGTTGACTTACCTCATACAACCACTAAGTTGATGAAGGAGTTTCTAGCCAAACAAGAGAGGTCTATAGCCCTTGCAATGTTCTCATGGGCCCACATTTACCACACATGGTGTCTCATCATGTCTTTGCATATCAGTGTTATACTTAGATCTATCAACTAGGTAGTATCATGTTGTCCAAGTGATGACTCATACAACCACAAGTTTGTGATGGGGTTTTGTAGATAGATAATGTGAGATAGATCCCATGCAAAGTTGGCATGGGCCCACATCTGTAATAGGTGTGTCTCATCATGTCTTGGCATAGCACTCTCAAACTTAGATGTAGCAACTAGCTAGTTTGGATCATGTTTTGCCAAGTGTTAACTCACCTCATACAACCACTAAGTTGATGACGGAGTTTCTAGCCAACCAAGAGAGGTCTATAGCCCATGCAATATTGGCATGGGCCCACATCTACCACATGTGTGCCTCATCATGTCTTGGCATAGCACTCTCAAACTTAGATCTATCAACTAGGTGGTTGGGATCATGTTTTGCCAAGTGTTGACTCACCTCATATAACCACTAAGTTGATGAAGGAGTTTCTAGGCAACCAAGAGAGGTCTATAGCCCTTGCAATGTTGGCATGGGCCCACATTTACCACACATGGTGTCTCATCATGTCTTTGCATAGGAGTGTTATACTTAGATCTATCTACTAGGTAGGATGATGTTGTCCAAGTGATGACTCATACAACCACAAGTTTGTGAAGGGGTTCTGTAGACAGGTAATATGAGCTAGATCCCATGCAAAGTTGGCATGGGCCCACATCTGCCACATGTGTGTCTCATCATGTCTTGGCATAGCACTCTCGAACTTAGATGTAGAAACTAGCTAGGTGGGATCATGTTTTGTCAAGTGTTGACTCACCTCATACAACCACTCAGTTGATGAAGGAGTTTCTAGCCAACCAAGAGAGGTCTATAACCCATGCAATGTTGGCATGGGCCCACATTTACTACACATGGTGTCTCGTCATGTCTTTGCATAGCAGTGTTATACTTAGATCTATCAACTAGGTAGGATCATGTTGTCCAAGTGATGACTCATACAGCCACAATTTTGTGAAGGGGTTCTGTAGACAGATAATATGAGCTATATCCCATGCAAAGTTGGCATGGGCCCTGACATGGGTATACCCTATAGGTACTCGAGCTTGTCATATATGGTCCAGATACGGCAGAAGCCCACGGCGTTGCTAAGGCCCAATACAGAATTCGGATGACCCACGGACTCCTCGATTGCTTGCAACACAAGATGAAGCTTAAGATAGAAAGTTTAAAGGGGTGAACCCTAATGTATAACTGACTCAACCTGCTACCTGAGACCTAGCCTATCTATATAAAGGCTAGGAGGGGGCGATGAGGAGGACAATCACAACCCTAGTTTCCACAACTCTCGCCAGATTGCATCTACACACCCCTGTAATCTTTGATTCCTTCGATAATTCCAAGAGTAGACAAGCAGGAGTAGGGACCTCTACGAGGCCTGAACCTGGGTAAACTTGCGTCCCTGTGTGCTTGTTTGCTAGCCGATTGATGCCTCCAGCGCTCCATCCTTCTCCAAAACCCAAGTCCATAACAATGGGCATTGACGAGTTAAACCCTCGTCAATTGGCACCGTCGTCGGGAATTGGGAGTGCTGATGTCGCGGCTTCTTTGGCCCCATCAACCGCGATCTACAACTCTGCAATAGCGGAGATTCGCCAGCTCTTCGGCGCGTTCGACTTCACCGTCCACACGCCAGCCACTCGCCTGGCTTTCGAGTCCGTGGGCGATGGAATCAGCCTAGCAATTGGGAGCTTCCGCTTCCAGGTTGGCCAACTAGGCACGCTTCGCATGCCTAACCAGCCAATGGCAGCCACGATTGGTCCAGCATCATGGTTCCCGCCACCAATCAGCACCCTCAGCGAGCTCAACACCTCAGCAATAGCTGGGAATACGAACAGCGACATCAGTCATGAATCCGATCTGGGTGACCTAGCCACAGAAGATGAGGCCTACGGCTCCAGATCTGAAAGTTGTGGGAGCAACAGCTTCCCTAACCACTTCATGTGTGTCGTCATCAACACAGGCGATACCAGCGTCAATCGTGAAAACACTGGCACTGGATATGGCATCGGACCACCCAACGGCGGTATACCCAATGGTGACCAGTCGGAAACGGTGGCCCCACCAACAGTGGTAACAGCGCACTCGTCAACAACGGTACAGGGGAGAACCGTCACTCACGACGAACGAGGACACCGGCGAGCGCATGTTGATCAAGCTCAACGATGATGAGTGGGCCCACTGTCGAGAAGCTCTACGGGGTAATCCTCTACCCCCCAATACACCGTAGGACATGCTGATGGGCTACCATTGGCTGTTGAAGGAGGAATTCAAGCGCCAGTAGCAGGTGATCGCGCAGATCGAGGCGCGCAAAAAGGCGGCGGACGAGTCGAGCCTTCGACGAGCTGGGCTCTCCTCCCACGAAGGATCCTCCTCCAAAGGCAACGAGTACGTGGCCAACAAGAGGTGATCTAGACTGGCCCACCTCACCGAGCAAGAGCGCATAGAAACTATGAAAGTCCTCGACTTCAGCTCTATGAAGGTGGATACGTAGGGCAACGTGCTCCCAAAAACGCTGCAAGCCGCGGTGATAGTGGCTACCATGTACCTCCTCAACAACCAACCACCGGCTGGAGATCCGCGAGCTGCCATGTACCGATCTACGATCGCGGGCATGGGGCTAATCGAGGCCGCCCTCGACAAAGAACCAACACCAGAGCCAAAGAAAAGCAAGGCTCTGGACAAGTACTACTCGTACTCCTCCAGTGACGATAGTCACGATCTGTCACGGTGACGCCGCTCACGGTAGCATGACCGCGACTACGACGCGTGTGATGACATCATGCAGCGAACAGTCGACAAGATGCGGACAAGGCGTGCTTGTTCGACTGACTCAGAAGAAGACGAGACTGAGCTCTGCGGCGCCAGATGCTTCAGCAGGGCCATCAGGCAGAAGCAAATGCCTAAGGGGTTTAAGCTCCCATAGGAGAACCCAAAATTTGAGGGCCTGCAGGACCCGAAAATCTGGTTGGAGGACCACATCTCCTCCGTCAAGCTACATGGCGGGAGTCGAAGCACAACCATGCATTGCCTGCAGCTACAGTTGCAGGGCGCCGCTCGCGCATGTCTCAACAACCTCCCACGTGGATCCATTTGCAGCTGGGAAGAGCTAGTCTACAGCTTTGTGCGCAACTTCAAGGGCACTTACAAAAGGCCCGCATCAATCGAAGAACTAAGTAGCTGCCAGCAAAGGTCCAGCGAGTCACTGCTCTCGTACATCCAGAGGTGGTACATCATCAAGAACTCCGCAGAAAACATCTCGGAGTACCACGCAATCGACGCATTTAATGGTGGCGTCCGCCGTATAGAGCTCAGGGAGGAGTTGGGCCGCTCAAAGCCCAAAACGTTCGACCACCTGATGGAAATCGCGAATCCGTGGGTGGACGGAGAAGACTCGGTGAAAAACCGCACCTACTCCAACGACGACGACGACGACGACCTCAGGCGCAGACGCGCGAGGCAAACGACGAATGCGTGTCTACGATGACCACGACGAGGTCAAAATGGTCGCAGCCGGCTACGCCGACAAACGCGACGACAACTGCAATAGCGGATATCGCAGTGGTGGATACCGCGATAGCAGAAAAATCACGCAGGTGTGACAGTGCTGCACTCGCGAAGAGGCACCCACAACATCTATCGAGGACAAACAATCCGGACCATGCAACGTGCACTTCTACATCGACAAGCACGATGGCAAGAAGAAATCCAGCCACCTTCTCAAGAACTGCCGCGAGTTCCTCAAACTCTACGAGGGCCTGGCTCGGATGAATCGTGACGCAGTCAACAGGGGCTATGGAGCCGCCCCAGGCACTGTGGCACATGGAGCTCCTCCACCACCGCCCGGACCACCACCACCCGCGACCGCGCCGGTCCAGCATCATGGAGGCGAGCCATACCCACGAGCCGTGGGCAACATGGGGATGATCCAAAAAGGGCATCCCTCAAATCGAGTGCAGAAGGCCATCACTCGCCAAGTCAATCTGGCGATAAACTCTCCACCCTCCACCGTTGAGTACCTCAGTGGAAGCGACTCCTGCATCACCTTCGACAAGCGCGATCATCCGCGTCAAGTTCCTCGTCCAGGCCACTGTCCCCTCGTACTTGAGGCACAGATCGGAGGCTTCGATATGAGCTACATATTCATGGACGGCAGAAGCGGCATCAACCTCATGTTCGCGAGTACCTTGCATGCGATGAGGATCCCTCTGACTTGTCTGGAAGTCTCCTATACGACGTTCCGTGACATCATCCCAGGCAAAGGCATATATCCCCTAGGCAAGATCAACCTTGACGTCATCTTCGGCATGCCACAAAACTTTCAGCGAGAGAGCATTGACTTTGAGGTTGTCGACTAGCCCTCACAATACCACTGCATCCTCGAACGCGTCATGTTCGCTAGGTTCATGGCGGTGCCACACTACGCCTACGTGCAGATGAAAATGCCAGGACCAAACGGCGTAATCACAATCAATGGCAACTTCGAGAGGTCCGAAAGTTGCGAAAGGGAATTCAACAGAATCTCCCAGTCCTTCGACATGCAGGAGGAACTCACAAGATTGAAGGAGTCGACAGACAATAGTCTTCCTCCCCTGAGTAGGCCAAGTTCACCCGACCTGTCCTTCTACTCATCGGTGCACACGAAGAAAGTCCAGGTCCACCCAACAGAACCGACCAAGACGACCCTCATCGCCAACAACTTGAGTTCCGCATAGGAACTCGCGCTCGTCGAATTCCTCCGTGAGCACTGGGAGATCTTCTCCTGGTGTCCAGCGGACATGCCAGGAGTTCCCAGGGAATTCGCCGAGCACTAACTCAACGTGAATCCAGACGCAAGGCCACTCAAGCAGACAATTCGGCGACTGTCTGCACCAAGAGCAAAGGCAGTCGGAATGGAGATCAACAGACTCCTCGATGCAAAATTCATACGCGAGATCAAGGAAAGCACCTGGCTCGCTAACACAGTGTTGTGCCCAAAAAAGACACGGATATCCTGCGGATGTGCCTGGACTTCACCTCCCTGAATAAGCACTGCCCAAAGGATCACTTCCCGCTGCCGCGAATCGACCAAATCATCGACTACACCGCGGGATGTGAGTGTCTCTCCTTCCTCGACGCCTACTCAGGCTATAATCAGATTCGAATGAAGGAGGAAGACCAAGAGAAGACAGTGTTTATGATGCCCTTTGGTGTGTTCTGCTACAACACCATGCCCTTCGTGCTAAAAACGCAGGAGACACCTATCAGCGGTGCATGCAGGCTTCCCTCAAGAATCAACTTGGTCGCAACATTCAAGTTTACGTTGACGACATCATCATCAAAACCAAGGAGGAGCCTCGTTAATCGACGATCTCCCTGAGACCTTCGCCAACCTCGACCACTACCGGATCAAGCTCAATCCAGACAAATGCGCCTTCGGTGTGCCATCTGGGCAGTTACTCAGGTATTTCGTCTCTGCGAGAGGGATCGAAGCAAACCCGAAGAAAATAAAGGCCATACTGGCCATGGAGAAGCCGAAGAACGTAAAAGGTGTCCAGCAGCTGGCTGGGTGAATCGCGGCGCTCAGTCGATTCATCAGTCAAATGGGCAAAAAGGCACTACCCTTCTACCAACTTCTCCGCAAAACTGACAAGTTTGAGTGGACAGACAAGACACAAGAAGCATTCGAAGACCTCGAGCACTTACTATCCACCTCGCCGGTACTGGTGACGCCTCGCGCAAAGGAGCCACTACTGCTCTACATCTCCGCCCACAACCAGGTGGTCAGCACTGTGCTTTTAGTGGAGCGAGCCGAAGAAAATAAAGTCCACGGGGTGCAACACCCAGTATACTACCTCGGCGAGGTTCTCACACCAACAAAGCAGTGGTACCCGCACTACCAAAAGCTGGCATATGGCATCTTCATGATAGCTAGGCGACTGCGCCACTACTTCCAGGAGCACCCAATCATGGTTGTAAACGATCCTCCGCTCGGGCATATACTGAATAATCCCGATGCCATCGGACGAGTCGCGCTCTGGGGAATCGAGTTGTCTCCACGAGACATCACATATGAGAAGCGCGACGCGATCAAGTCGCAAGTTCTCCTGGACTTTCTCGTGCACTGGATGGAGAACCAGCTCCCCGACAAGCCAGATATTTCCTACCTTTGGACAATGCACTTCGACGGGTCCAAGTGAAAGGACGGAGCTGGCGCAGGTGTCATACTGAGATCGCCCCAAGGAGACAAAATGAAATACATTCTGCGAATGCAGTTCACCGCCTCCAATAATGAAGCTGAGTATGAAGCCCTAATCCATTGGATGCGGATGGCGAAAGCCTGTGGCGCCAAAAGGCTCATCATCTACGGCGACTCCAAACTGGTGGTCAATCAAACAATGCACGAGTGCGATGCACTGAGCGACAACATGATTGCCTATCGTGACCTCTATGACACACTCAAAGGAGACTTTGACGGCAGTGAGCTACGACATGTGGGTCGCGAAAGCAATGAAGAGGCAGATCTACTCGCCAATATTGGCTCCACCTACGCCCCCATACCACCTGGGCATTTCTCAAGCGCATTTACGAACGCTCCATCAAGCCCAAGGCTCCAGAGAAGAAAGCAAGCACGTCAACATACTCGGGGGCTACGCCACCCAACAAGCTAGTGGCACTCGACGACTTGGAGCTTGATACAGGACTCGAAGGAACAATGGGCGTCATGATGATCGAGCCATCTTGGACACAACCTTACATCACATATCTACTCAGCAAGAGATTGCTAGATGATCCGCTGATGCACGACACGTCGCGCGATGATCCAAGGCATTCGCCCTCATCAACGGCGAACTGTACAAGCGCAGCATCACGGGAGTACTTCAACGGTGCGTCTCCAACGGGGACGGAAGGGCCGTCCTCCTCGACATCCACGGAGGCACTTGCGGGCACCACGCTGGCAGTCGCGCCCTTGTTGCCAAAGCTCTACGAGCTGGATTCTACCGGCCCACGACCATGCGCGACACCAAGGATATCGTCCAGCGCTGCAACGCTTGCCAGTGATTCGTAGACAAACCTCACGCACCTGGTGCGGAACTCCGACCAATACCATTGGCTTGGCCCTTCGCGCAATAGGGACTCGACATGGTCGGCAAGCTCCCAAAATCCTCGCGAGGAGGTTACGTATACCTCCTGGTCGTAGTTGACAAATTCACCAAGTGGATCGAAGCCATGCCGGTAACGAATCAATCAGGGGCCAGCGCTGTCAAGTTCTTTGAGTCCATTGTCTACCACTTTGGAGTGCCACATAGCATCATCATGGACAATGGGATGAACTTCACCTCTAAGGAATTCCTGGAATTCTGCGAAAACCTTGGAATCAACATAAGCTACGCCTCAGTGGCTCACCCGCAGACCAACAGTCAAGTCAAAAAAGCCAATGGCCTCGTCTATAGTGGAATCAAGAAATGACTCCTCTGGCCACTCGAACAAGCCGCTGGATGCTGGCCAGACAAACTGCAATCAGTTCTTTGGAGCCTGCGCACAACTCCAAATAGCGCCACGGGATACACTTCGTTCTTCATGGTGCACGGGGCTGAAGCGGTACTACCCATAGAAGTTCGCTACAAAGCCCCACGGGTGGTCGCATACAGCAAGAAGGAGTCAACTCTCGCACTCGAAGACTTTGTCGACCTCCTTGACAAGGCACGCGAAATAGCAGCGGAGAGATCAACGATCTACTAGCAAAGTCTCTGCAACTACCATAGCAGAGGGCTACACCCCAAATCCTTCGTCGAAGGAGACCTGGTCCTGTGACTGAAGCAACAAGGGCATCTCAAGCTCGAGTCCCCTTGGGAAGGACCTTACGTGATTACAAAAGTAATCCCAGGTGGCGCCTATCGCCTTAAAGATTTCGAGACAGGAGTCCCATACTCCAAACAACAGAACGTCGCGCAGCTGCATCGTTTCTACCCCTAGTCGTTTTTACATTACAAATAAGGCTATTCAGCTAGGCTACTTAGCCACACATTGTACCTCGTACTATTCCACGAATAAATAAAGCAAAGTGCCCCGAAACTCTGTGTATTTTTATACTTTCTTGCAATTTCATCACTCGGGGGCTGCGCCACCCTTTACACTTCTGTTCTACGAACTAATCGCGATATCCTGAGTAGCTGACGCACTAATCAAACCCTTGATAAACACCAACCCAGCTGCAACGCACCTGACGGGTTGGCAAGGCGCTGAGATAAACACAAGTCAGGCTAACGAAAAGGAACCGCAGAGTACATTACACTCGAAAAATATATAAGCTAACAAGCTCTTCACATATCAATGGGTGATCAATACACCCAATACAATCATACAAACTTTACAACACTTATACAATTATGAGCAGGATACAAATCATGCTACTGCTGCAAAAGAAGAACGTTCGTTTCCTCCTCAAAGAAATCGATAATGTCCTCTGCTGGCCGATCAACCGCTTGATAGTGCGAAACCATGTTCCAGGTCATACCTTCTGGTGGAGGTGGCGGCCTAGCGGCAACAGATGCAACATCTTCATCCGGCCTATGCAGTCGCACCAGCAACAACGTAGCTTTAGCACCAGCTACTAACTGCTGCTGCACGCACTTGTGGACCGCCCTCATATCCTGGAACTTCGCTAGAAAAGCCATCAAGCTTGAAGGCACCACGTCAAGAGGAAACATTGCTTCGCAAATGTGCCTAAGGCACGACTGTGCCTTCTTCGGGCATTGGAGCACTCGAGAAGAACAATCCTACAGGCTCACCAATGCAACCGCATGGTCATGGTCCACCGAAAAATACCCACTCACCTGCAGCTGCTCTTGGGTCAAGTTATTCATTCGAATGGCCATCCGATCCTTCTCATCCTGCGGATGACGAGCGCTAACAACTACACCAAGCAAATAGTAAAGTATGAAGACAAGGCATCACCGCGACTGACTAAAAGAAAAGATGAGAAGGCAGAAAGCTAACATCTGAACTGCTTATTCAACTACGCCACTTCCTCCAAGAGATACTTCTCACGGGAGGTGGCCTTCTCCACCTTCGACTTCCACACATCCGCGCTACCGTGGATGATGGGAAACTCGCGCTCCAACTGCTTAATGCGGTCACGCAATCGCGAAAGCAATGATAGTTCCTCCACCTTTGAACGCGGCTGCGTCGTGGTTTTATCGGTGGGAAGAGAGTCACGTGGACCACTTGAAGGACCACTCGACATACCCTAGGTACAATCAAGCAAGAGGCAAATGAAACTCATCAGGCATTGATAAATAAAGAACTGCAGTCAAGTTCGATAAATGACAAGGGAACACCCCCCACAAAAGCACGGTTTAGAGAAAAGGCTAAGCTACAACTATTACAAATAAAGACCAAGGAGCATTATTATTATTCGACTTTGACTTCGACTTCGGGGGCTTCATCGCATCTGTGGCAGTCTTCGACGCCACGGACTTGCCGGTGGTAGCCCCAGATGCCATGGTCTTCGCCACCTTCACTCGCCGCCGCTCCTCGGAGTACTTGGCGACTGTCTCGATAAGTTGAGGACGATATTTAGCGCAACTACCAGTGAAGGGAGAACACACTACCTGATGGCCTCCGGTGTCGACAGGAATCGCCTCGGAAATAGTGGCAGGATCCATATCCACACCATGGGCTTGCACCATCGCGAGTGCCATGGGGGCGCCGACGGACCGCTGAGAGTTCTTGAATTCCGTGGGAACACCTCTAGCGAGGGATTCCACTAGGTCTTCAAGGTTGTCGATCAACCCGGCCTTGGGAGTTAATCCTCACGGATGCGACTAAGCACATCCTTGACCTTCCCCAGCATCTCCTGGAGGGAAACACTGCGGTCTTCGACTGTAGCAACGGCGCCCGCCAACGCATCCATGCGATGCAGAGACTCGGCGTCAAAGCTCAAGCCACCGGCATCTTCATACACAAAGTGTTAGCACAACAACATGACATAAAGCTAGGAGCAACACAAATCCAGCTGAAAAATACCTGAGAGGGACTTGGCAATCGAGAAAAGTTGTTCTTCGAAAAACTTCTCCCTCTCAGCAGTGGAAGCACGCAAATCCTCTTCACGCTTTCGCGACTCCTCCAGAGCTGCGATTGCTTTGTCACGATTCTTCACCGCCGCGGCAAGCCCCTTTTCGAGGGACGCAACATGATGAAGAAGCTCATTGTCCTCACCTACAAAGGACCGGGCATAGCAGCAACTGAGCCGACAAATTTCCATGAAGACAAAGACAAAATTCAAAAGCTAACCTTCAACTGCATGGTGGCGATTGTCCAGCAGGGCGTGTTGTCGACCCATAGCAAGAACTTGCTCCGCAAGCTGTGCAGCTTCCTTCATAATGAGCTACACCAAGGAAAATGAATACTTAGTGGCAACACAAAGTATAAAAATCGACTGCCAAAACAGCAAAAAGAACACTTACATGCTCATCCAGGGACTCCGAAGATGACTGTCGCGCAGTCGTCCAGGCAACCATCTAGTGTTCCCCAGCATGCGGGGAACTCAAAGAATTGTGACCAGAGTGGGCCACCACTGGAGGAGAAGGAGACCGTTCGGCCACCTCCTTGGCCTTGGAGTCTGCGACTCCAGACTCTTTCACAAATTGGACATCGTCAGAAGACGACAACGCTGCTTGACTACAAAACATGCCCAACGCAACTTCAGAAAGAAGCAACCTCAAATAGAGCAAAAAGAACTCGCGAGCATTAAAGGCTTACCAGTTAAAATTGTCGAGGTCAAAGGAGTCATCCGACAACTCCTTCGATAGTCGCAGCTTCTTCCGAGCAGGAGGAGCCATGGCGCGCATGGGAACGGCGGGGATTGGCACCTCTGCTGCAACAGAAGGACCTTCCGGTGTCATCGGTGAAGAAGCATCCGAGTCCTTGTTGCGAGAACGCTTGCGAGTATCATGGCCGCTGGACTCGGGGGCTCCCTCTTCTTCAATTGGGACGGTCGATTCTGACTCGTCCTCTTCCTTCACTTCGCGAGGGATAACCCCTTCAGGACGAGGAGGCAAATTGGAAGAGACTTTCCAGTCCTGCAACTAGAAGATACATCATTATATATCAAGTACTTGATGGCAATCGACAAAGAAAACTACTTCACAGTACAGTTCTACCTCTGGAGGAGGGTTAGAGGCGTCGAAAGGAGGCACGACTAGTTCGCCTGGGAGAACCTCCTTGGCGGTGTGCTTGGTCACCAATTGCAACCTCCTGTCTACCTCACCCGTAGAAATGTCCTCAGCAGATATGCGAGTGACATCGCTCGCACTAGCCTAGAAGTACATTGGGTGGACTCTGGCCTGCAGAGGCTGGACGCGGCGGTGCAACCACGTGCGAATAAGAGCGGCGCCACCCTCTTCTTTGTCTATGCGGCCTTCGAGGTCACAGACGCCCTTATATAGCACCTCCATTTCCTCGGATTCGCCAGGCATCACGACATTGTTCCAGGAGCGCCTCCTCTTGCAAGTCACCGCGGGGTCGAAGGGCGCGAGTCGGAAGTGCTCTCTGTCGGCCTTCTGTTCACGGATGTAGAACCACTTGTCCCTCCACCCTTGGACAGATGTGGTGAGCTTGATGTCGAAATAGACGGCAGAGGAGTCGACATGGATTCCGCAGTCTCCTACATCGTAGACTACCGAACGAGACGCCGACTGACGTTTGAGCTTAAAAAGCCTCTTGAAGAGGCCAAAGTGTGGCTCGATTCCGAGCCAGCACTCACAAAGAGTGATGAAGCAAGAGATGTGGAGAATGGAATTTGGGGACAACTGGTGTAGCTAGAGCCCATAGAAACAAAGAAGACCCCTGAAGAAAGCATGCAGGGGGAGAGAGAGACCTCGGATGATGAATGCAAGGAACATCACCCGCAAACCTGGAGGAGGACAAGGGATTACCTCGTCGCCAGGCACTCGCGAGTCATCTTCTGCGGGTGGAAGAGCTCCATCTTGATGATGAAGATGCAGCTCCGAAGGCTTGATGATGGGCCTTCAGCGCCCGTTGGTGATCTGCGGCACCGCACCCTTCTTCTTCCCAAGGCAGTGCGCTGGTGCCCTGATGGTGGTACCACCCTTCTTTTTGGTGGCGACAATGGTGGCCGCAGATCCAGCAGCGGCGCCTCCCTTCTTCTTACCCAGCTTTCGATGGCGGTGCGAACAGAGAAAGTAACTGGGGAAAACACGGAGCTGGTCCAGTGCCACGAAGAGGAAGCACGCAAGGAAGCAGAGAGAACAGCAATAGCGAAGGAGGCGCGATCAAGAAGAGAGATGGGGAAATTACCGCAGCTGCGCTGCTACTTAACCTCCTCGCGGATGCCATCCAACAGCCAGCAGAAACCCTACTGGACGCGTGGCGTACATCACCATCGTCACGTGGCGAAGCTGAACCACGAACCATCCCCACTACTCCCATTACGCGCGGAAATCGAGGAGACGCAGTTAAAACAGAAGATTTTTAATCCCAGATGCCTGTTATGCCATACCTCGCAATCCCAGGATTACCATTTTTGCGAGACATAACAGATTGGATATCACAGTACATCATCCATTACAAACCATACATAAGGTTTTACACAAATACGGATCTCATGATCCAGTCTTTAATACAACAAGCAGCGGAAATAAACGATAGCGTAGCGGTGGGGTCCATCTTCAGGGGGCACGAGCGTAATCTTGGCGGATAGTCCTAGTTATCATAGCCGTCCTGCTGACCATCATCTTGATAATCTCCTTCATAGTCTGGCCATGATAATAGCCAGGGACAAAAGCCATGAGTACTCTTTAAGTACTCGCAAACTACTACTAGCAAGGTTTATGAATCTAAGTTAAAGTGCTGAATTGAAAGAATAACTATCAAGTTAAGTTTGAAACCTAAGCTGAGTTCTGAAGCAAGAAAAGATAAAATAAAGTTCTAGAATCCCTTAAGTTGGGAAGCTATTTTCATCTACACAACCCTGTTGTGGTCAAGTCAAGGTTCATCATTCATTTCAAGTTATTTAGAAAACATTTGACAACGAAACAGTATGGCCATTCCAACTGTCCATAACCGCGGACGCGGCTATTCGAATAGTTTGACACTCTGCAGAGGTGGTACACTTTCACCACAAGATTTGATACATCTGTCAGGGATAACCCTGAATCATCATACTTGGTATGCAGATAATCAAACATAACCTTCCCTTTACACACCCTAGTACAAGCACCTCTCCTATGAGCATGGCCTCCCAACCATGACCATCAGTCATCGTGGGCACTGCATAGGTGAACATCATTGAGAGGTATCCTCAGCTCAAACCTCTCCCGTGAGGGAACTAATACTAATGCATATAAATTTCCAGCTAAGCCTTACCCAATTCAGGTAATGTGGTTGTACGGTAAATTTGGAATGGTATCGCATCCGAATCCAACCATCAGTTTTATAAAAGGGTTAAGGCTCATGCCTCATCATTTTCATCATCATAAATCAATTGTGTTTCTCAACACATGTCAAAACATCTCAATAGAATGACTCATCATTCCAAGGTTTTCACAACTCATTTTCACCAAGTGTCCCCATCTAAAGTGACTCAAGTTTGATCTATTCTAAAACACTAGGTTAAGAGTGTTCACTAAGGTGGAAAGGTGGGATCAATCTCATGCCATAGAACGACATCTAAGGGTTTCTAAGTAGGTCAAGTTTTATACTCTTTATGCTACCTTCAAAATTAATTAAAGAACTTGGTGTAAACTAAGGGGGTCTGATCAAAGTATGCTTAAGGCATCTTTACTAAACCATCTAGTTTTATTCTAGCTTGCTACAATACCTTACTAAAGCATGTTTGCAAGGGTTAGCTTGCCACTAATAGCTTGCCTTGGTTGGTGCAGTGGTTGAAGTTTTCTTCTTCTTGGTAGAACTCCTCCTCCTCGAAGGCTTGGTTGGTACTAGCGTCTAGAAATACATAGGGAGTGCACAATCACCAAACAATACTTAATTAGGCTAAGTAGTATTCTAAACCACACAATTGATGATCTATTATCATCCCAAACATCACAAGTTTTAATTCAATAGTTTCAACCTTTTTATTTTGGAAAAGTAATTTCTACTCATTGAAATATTAACTACGCTTTAATATTTACCACCAAAATATGGGATCATGTGTAAACATGTCCTCACCACATATTCTAACATGTGGGAATGAGATTTAAAGGTTGGATCAATATTACTTTGGTTTAAGTTCATTATTTAATGATTTAAAGTGACTAGAAATGCCTAGATAGCATTATTTTGGTACTAGTCCAAAGTCACTGCCTATAAACCTTAATATTATTACATATTTGGATAGATATGATGAAATGTGATTTTTGAGAGTTGGAATCAACTCAAAAGCTAAATTGGTTGATTTTATAGAAATGTTTCAAGTTGCAAAAGCTTCTATCTTCTTATTTTTATTAGGAGAAATCTATAACTCTAAATGAATTAAATCCAACGGGCTTGGATAGAGCTTTTCAATACCTTTCAGACAAAATTAGTTTCATGTAATTTGGATTTTTCAAACTCACAGAATTGAATTTTGAAACACTGGACAGAAACTATATTCTAACTAAAAAGAAAAACCTAGATTTGAATCTACGGGCTTGCGCGGGAAAGGAAATGGGCCGGCCCAGTGGCCCTACGTGGCACGGGGCTCAGCTAACAGGGGGTCCCACTTGTCAGCGGCTCTTAAAGCCTAAGCAGTGCAGCGTTGTGGGCCGTCGATTAGAGGCTAGATCTACGGTGAGGGTGCGTCGTCCGACAGACGGGTCGCCCGAGCTCGAACCTAAGCGGCTCGGTGGGGTCTCTTGAGGCGTACCAGGGCTCCAGCGGGTCGGCGATCTTGGCGAATGAAGTGGAAGGCAGCCGGGCGAGGCATGGTCGTGGCCGGAGCTTGGGTGGCGGAATCAACGGCACCCTTCTTCTCTAGAGGCGGCGGCTCCGGCTCCAATTCTGGCGAGCTGCTGCTCCACTTGCTCCGGCGAGGGGTGGTTGAGGTTCAGAGAGGTGAGGGGAGTGGAATGGTGTGAGTCTTTGGTGCTGGGGAGGGATCCTTTTATAGGCTCGACGTTGAGACCGAGCAGGATGGGCGGTCGACGGTGGCGACATGGCTACGGCGAGCTAGCGGCATGGCTGGGGATGGAGATCGATGGGCGGTCCCCTGGCGGTGCTCTAGCACTTCAATGCGGCCGAAGGGGCGGTGGCATGTGGTCGGGGTGAGGTGGCGCTCTGCGCGGTCGAAGCGGCTGTGTCCACGGCGAGCGGTGGCTGTGGGGCTTTGGGCGGCGAACGGGGGTGTCTGGGTGTTCTCTAGGTCGAGGCGGAGCGGTGGGCGCGGGCTGGTGTCGAGCGGTGGCTTGTGCACGCGGGGACAGTGCGCGCTCTGCGGGCGGCGTCGGCATGGTTTGGTGGCACTGGACGCGGGTTCTCCTCTGTAATCCATGGCTGGTCTTGGCTCGGGCAAGGGACAGAGAGGGGCGGTGCGGTGCTGGCTACCTCCTAGACATGGAGAGGAACGAGGAGGTGGTCTGCTGCAGCGGGGCAAGTTTGGTCGACCAGGGTGGTGCTCGGCATGGCATGGCATTGCTACTAGGGTGTAGGGGATGGGTTGCAAATGGCATGGTTTGATCAGAGGGGGACAAAGAGATTAAATGGAGATCAAATGGGGGCAAAACTCTGTTCAAAACAGTGAGCTAGGATTAGAGGTGTGATTACGCCAAGTGTTTGATGAAATGGCCGCAAGAGAAAAAGTTTTGAATTTTGAGTTCAAAATTTTTGGGTGATCTCCACTAGTGATAGGTAGTCTCTGATTGCAAGGGTTTTGAAAATGGAGCTCAAATACATGGTTTTTGAAATAGGGGTGATCTATGCATATGCATTAGATTCAATTTTAAACTGTCATTTAAAATAGTTAACAGAAGGTTTTTAGTAGATCAAAAGGTGGGCCTTGGTACCTTATTATGTGTACTAGCAAGGGGTGTAAATATCAAGAATTGTTTCTATTAAGAAATGAGTAATAGGAATAGCCAAAGTAGGCATGAGAGTTAAATTTGTCCAAATGACCATTCTTTCATTTTAATTCTTTTTGATTTGATTTTCTTTAGGAAAAGTTTGGGAATGATGTAGATGATGTTTAAATCACCTAAGAAACATTTTAGAAGCAAAGGATCACACAATCATGGCAATTCACAACAACTCCTATTTTAAATGCACACATATATGAATGCTTTCATTTTAAATATGGAAAAGTTTTGTTAATCCAAAAATTTGGATGATTTGATCTTTGATAACCTTGGATTGAAGTTTTGGGATGTTACAAACCTTCCCCCCTTAAATAAAATCTCGTCCCGAGATTTACAAGAAAACTAGGAACTAAAGAGATCTGGGAACTCTGTCCTAATGTAATCCTCACGCTCCCAAGTGGCTTCCTCCTCGGTATGGTTTCTCCAGTGAATCTTGAGAAACTTGATACTCCTGGTCCTGGTGGTTCTGTAGGCTTCCTCTAAGATACGGATGGGTACTTCCCGATAGGTCAGGTCATTGTTGATTTCCACTGCTCTGTGATCGATATTCTTGAAAACTTCAGTCTTCTCAGGCACTTCCAAGCATTTGCGAAGTAACGAGATATGGAACACATTGTGGATGGCTGACATCTCTTCCGGCAATTCCAGCTGATACGATACTTCTCCTCGGCGGTTCAGAATCTTGAAAGGTCCGATATATCTGGGAGCTAACTTTCCCTTCAGGCTAAAGCGTTGGGTTCCCTTCAATGGTGAAACCTTGAGATATACGAAATCTCCGACATTGAAAGTCAGGTCTCTCCTTCTCTTGTCAGCATAGCTTTTCTGTCTGGATTGGGCGGTCTTGAGGTGCTCACGAACTTTGCAAACTTTCTCTTCTGCTTCTCGGAGAATGTCGGGTCCAAAGATCTGAATCTCTCCTACTTGCGACCAGTTCAAAGGGGTACGCCACTTTCTTCCGTACAAGAATTCAAATGGCGCCATCTGCAAACTAGCTTGATAACTGTTGTTATATGAGAATTCTGCGAAGGGCAGACAGTCTTCCCATTTTGATCTGTATTCCAACACACAATCTCTAAGCATATCATCTAAGATCTGATTGACTCTCTCAGTTTGTCCATCTGTTTGCGGGTGATAAGCGGTGCTGAAGTTCAACTTGGTTCCTAAACCTTCCTGAACTTTCTGCCAAAATCTTGAAATGGCGGGTTTCTCGATCGTCGATGGTCTTGGGGGTTCCATGCAGACTAACAATCCTAGCAATGTACAGCTCTACTAGTTTTGCACTCTGGTAGGTTGTCTTGACTGGTATGAAGTGGGATACCTTGGATAGTATATCAACTATGACCCAGATTGAGTCATTTCCCCTACTAGAAGTAGAAGTTAAACCAGTGATAAAGTCCATTTCGACGGAATCCCATTTCCATTCCGGAATCTGCAATGGTTGCAACAATCCTGCAGGTCTCTGATGCTCCGCTTTGACTCTTTGACAAATGTCACATTTGGCGATGTAGCTTCCAATCTCTCTCTTCATCTTGTGCCACCAAAATTGCTCTTTCAAATCCTGATACATCTTTGTTCCTCCGGGGTGGATAGAATAAAGAGTATCATGAGCTTCCTTCATGATAATTTCCTTCAGCTCCGAATCTGCTGGTACACAGATACGTCCCTTGTACCACAGTACACCTTCTTCGTCTTCGGTGAGTCCAGGTACTTTGCATGTACCAATACGATGTTTGATTCCGTTGATACTTTCATTCCCCTTCTGGGCTTCCTTGATTTGGCTAATCAAAGTGGGTTGAAGTTCAATGCTAGCTAGGAATCCTTTGCTAACTAACTCAGTCCTGAACTGCTCCAACTCCTCATACAAACTTGGTTGCTTCTCTTTGATCATGGTGTTAAGCTTACACGGCAATCTGCTAAGAGCATCCGCTACCACATTGGCTTTGCCGGGGTGATAGTGAATGTCAAGGTCATAATCCTTGATTAACTCTATCCATCTTCTTTGCCTCATATTCAACTCCTTCTGGGTGAAGATATACTTCAAGCTCTTATGATTTGAGTAAATCTCACAGCGATTACCCATCAAATAATGACGCCATGTCTTCAATGCTAGAACCACCGCTGCTAGCTCAAGATCATGGGTCAGATAGTTCTGCTCATGCTGCTTTAGTTGTCGAGACAGATACGCGATGACTTTGCCTTCTTGCATCAATACACATCCTAGACCAATCTTTGATGCATCACAATACACATCAAATGGCTTCTTGATGTCTGGCATGATCAAAATTGGGGCTGATATCAATCTCTTCTTCAGCTCCTGAAGCGGCTTCACACTTATGCATCCATTCAAACTTCTTGTCCTTCTTCAACAATTGGGTCATTGGTCGGGATATGCTTGAGAATCCTTCTACGAATTTGCGGTAATATCCCGCTAATCCGAGAAATGAACGAACTTGGGTTTGATTGGTTGGAGCTTCCCATTCTTCGACATCTTTGATCTTGCTGGGATCAACAGAGACTCCTCCGGCAGACACAATATGTCCTAGGAATCCTACTTCTTTCAGCCAAAACTCACACTTGCTGAACTTGGCATATAACTGATGTTCTCTCAGGGTTTCTAGGATGATTCTCAGATGTTGCTCATGCTCTTCTTCGGACTTGGAGTAGATAAGGATGTCGTCGATAAACACAACTACAAACCTATCTAGGAAATTCATAAAGATCTTATTCATGAGATTCATGAAATAAGAAGGGGCATTGGTTAATCCAAAAGACATAGCCGTATACTCGTATAAACCATAGCGAGTAGTAAAGGCGGTCTTTGGAATATCCGTTGCACGAATCTTAAGTTGGTGATAACCAGTCCTAAGATCAATCTTTGAGAATACATGAGCTCCAGTCAACTGATCAAATAGATCCTCTATCTTTGGCAAGGGGTACTTGTTCTTGATGGTGACATCATTCAACTTTCTGTAATCTATACACAGACGGTTGCCTCCATCTTTCTTGCTTCAGTTCACGGAATTCATCTCTCATCCTGTTGACAAGACCTTGCGGCACGTGGGTGTGGATGAACTTGACCTTGAATGCTTCCCAGGTCATCACCTGACCCTGGTTCATGTTGCGGACGTTATTCCACCAAGCTCTTGCATCTCCCGCCAGATAGTGGGTGGCGAAGAGAACTTTCTCATTCTCATCAACTCCTGCAACTTCGAGGTTGTTTTCCATGGTGCGTAACAGTCCAGCATCTAATGGGATTTCAGATTGGTTGAAGATTGGGGGATTGGTGTTCTGAAATTTTTTGAGTTTAGATCCATGGTGATCCTGATTTCCATGTCCTTGGTTGTTGAGAGCCATTTGGGCGATCTGCTGCAATGTCGCTAAGTTGGCTTGACGCTCGACCCTGCTTGCTTCACGGTCTGCGATGAGATTCTGCAAGATCTGCAGCATTGGGTCCTGCGATGAGCTGCTCCCTCCTTGGTTTCCACGAGTCATCTGAAGATTGAGATAGATATAGGCGTAAGAGGGAAATTCTAAGGTTCATGGTTTTGGGTTTTCAAAGCTACAACTTTGAGTTAGACTCAGGTTTTTCAACTAACTTCTTTTTCATTCATGCAAGCAAGCGCATGATACAACACACACCACAACAAGCAAAGGGGAAAAACAGATGGTTTTAAGAACCATTCTGCAAGCTACGATACAATGAGATGATACATCTCATGCTACGACAGTGCTCTAGTGCATCTACTCATCATCGATGAAGTCGGAGTCTTCATCATCAGTGTAGAAGTTCACAGCATCTTCTGCCAGAAAATCGTCATCGTTGCTGAGGTAAGAATCCATATCTCCATGGATGTCTTCACCCTCATCATCTTCTTCTTTGGCGGCAAGCTAAGCTTCCTACTCCTTGACGGTCTTCTCAAGGTCGGTCACCTTCTTGCGAAGAAGGGCGATGGTGCGATCCTTCTTGGCACGCTGGCGATGAAGAGACTGGCGATCTTGGACGAGCAGTGTGAAAGTCTGGGCCTTCTGGTCGGCGATGGCACGGTTCTAGTTTGCTAACTCTCTGGCATTGTCTAGTTCCTGCTGTCGGTCATGAAGCAAGAAGTCAAGGTTCTCCACTTGACGCCTCAACTCTGGGTGACTTGGCATCTCCATTGGCATTCCCATGAAGTCACGTCTTGCATAGTGGGCAAAACGGGTTCCTTGAATCTTGTTGACACTGAGGGCACATAGACGTGCGAGAGCTTCATGCATTGCCCTGGCTAATCCATCTAGCCAGTTGTTCTCTCTCACAGAGAACTGAATTCTCCAGGAAGTTGGTGCTTCAATGCTTCCTCAAAGATCTGCGGTGACTAGCCATGGTAGGTCTCCTCCTGGGGGTCCTGGAAGTTGAGCTCCAAGAAACTCTGGATGTGGGCGTCCCAGTAATTCTGATAGTGAATCCAGATCCCTCTCGAAGATCAGCTGACCTCCGTTTCCCAACTGGTAAAACTTGCTGAACTGAGTCTCCATCTACAAGAATTTAGGATGAGGAAATTAGTGAAGTGATCAAGTGTGTCAAATTTTAAGTAGTAATGTAAGAATTTTGAGGAACATGTATTTTTGAGAAAGAATGAGTTCACAAGGGTAAGAGGGGAAATAGTTTTTCATAAATACTCACTTTGGTTTTGAAGCTAAGTTTTTGGTTTGGACGTCCATTCTAACTAGGGTCTCCTATGGTCAGGATGGCTCTGATACCAACTTGTCAACACCCGGATTTTTAATCCCAGATGCCCGTTATGCCATACCTCGCAATCCCAGGATTACCATTTTTGCGAGACATAACGGATTGGATATCACAGTACATCATCCATTACAAACCATACATAAGGTTTTACACAAATACGGATCTCATGATCCAGTCTTGAATACAACAAGCAGCGGAAATAAACGATAAGCGTGGCGGTGGGGTCCATCTTGAGGCACAGTAATGCCGAAGGCAGATAGTCCTAGTTATCATAGCCGTCCTGCTGACCATCATCTTGATAATCTCCTTCATAGTCTGGCCATGATAATAGCCAGGGACAAAAGCCATGAGTACTCTTTAAGTACTCGCAAACTACTACTAGCAAGGTTTATGATTCTAAGTTAAAGTGCTGAATTGAAAGAATAACTATCAAGTTAAGTTTGAAACCTAAGCTGAGTTCTGAAGCAAGAAAAGATAAAATAAAGTTCTAGAATCCCTTAAGTTGGGAAGCTATTTTCATCTACACAATCCTGTTGTGGTCAAGTCAAGGTTCATCATTCATTTCAAGTTATTTAGAAAACATTTGACAACGAAACAAGATGGCCATTCCAATCGTCCATAACATGCGGACGCGGCTATTCGAATAGTTTGACACTCTGCAGAGGTGGTACACTTTCACCACAAGATTCGATACATCTGTCAGGGATAACCCTGAATCATCATACTTGGTATGCAGATAATCAAACATAACCTTCCCTTTACACACCCTAGTACAAGCACCTCTCCTATGAGCATGGCCTCCCAACCATGACCATCGGTCATCGTGGGCCTTTGCATAGGTGGACATCATTGAGAGGTAGCCTCGGCTCAAACCTCTCCGTGAGAACTAATACTAATGCATATAAATTTCCAGCTAAGCCTTACCCAATTCAGGTAATGTGGTTGTACAAGAATTTGGAATGGTATCGCATCCGAATCCAACCATCAGTTTTATAAAAGGGTTAAGGCTCATGCCTCATCATTTTCATCATCATAAATCAATTTTGTTTCTCAACACATGTCAAAACATCTCAATAGAATGACTCATCATTCCAAGGTTTTCACAACTCATTTTCACCAAGTGTCCCCATCTAAAGTGACTCAAGTTTGATCTATTCTAAAACACTAGGTTAAGAGTGTTCACTAAGGTGGAAAGGTGGGATCAATCTCATGCCATAGAATGACATCTAAGGGTTTCTAAGTAGGTCAAGTTTTATACTCTTTATGCTACCTTCAAAATTAATTAAAGAACTTGGTGTAAACTAAGGGGGTGTGATCAAAGTATGCTTAAGGCATCTTTACTAAACCATCTAGTTTTATTCTAGCTTGCTACAATAGCTTACTAAAGCATGTTTGCAAGGGTTAGATTGCCACTAATAGCTTGCCTTGGTTGGTGCAGTGGTTGAAGTTTTCTTCTTCTTCTTCTTGGTAGAACTCCTCCTCCTCGAAGGCTTGGTCGGTACTAGCGTCTAGAAATACATAGGGAGTGCACAATCACCAAACAATACTTAACTTAGGCTAAGTAGTATTCTAAACCACACAATTGATGATCTATTATCATCCCAAACATCACAAGTTTTAATTCAATAGTTTCAACCTTTTTATTTTGGAAAAGTAATTTCTACTCATTGAAATATTAACTACACTTTAATATTCACCACCAAAATATGGGATCATGTGGAAACATGTCCTCACCACATATTCTAACATGTGGGAATGAGATTTAAAGGTTGGATCAAAATTACTTTGGTTTAAGTTCATTATTTAATGATTTAAAGTGACTAGAAATGCCTAGATAGCATTCTTTTGGTACTAGTCCGAGTCACTGCCTGTAAACCTTAATATTATTACATATTTGGATAGATATGATGAAATGTGATTTTTGAGAGTTGGAATCAACTCAAAAGCTAACTTGGTTGATTTTATAGAAATGTTTCAAGTTGCGAAAGCTTCTGTCTTCTTATTTTTATTAGGAGAAATCTATAACTCTAAATGAATTAAATCCAACGGGCTTGGATAGAGCTTTTCAATACCTTTCAGACAAAATTAGTTTCATGTAATTTGGATTTGTCAAACTCATAGAATTGAATTTTGAAACACTGGACAGAAACTATATTCTAACTAAAAAGAAAAACCTAGATTTGAATCTACGGGCTTGCGCGGGAAAGGAAATGGGCCGGCCCAGTGGCGCTACGCGGCACGGGGCTCAGCTGATAGGGGAGTCCCACTTGTCAGCGGCTCTTAAAACGTGAAACGGTACGCGCGCTGTGGGCCGTGCGATTAGAGGCTAGATCTACGGCTGAGGGTCGTCGTCGACGACGGACGGGTCACCGACGAGCTCGAACCCTAGCGGCTCGGTGGGGGTCTACTAGGGGCGTACCAGGGCTCCAGCAGGGTCGGCGATGCGGGCGAACTAAGTGGAAGACGACGTCGAGGCGAGGCGTGGTCGCGGTGGAGCTTGGGGTGGCCGTAATCAACGGCACCCTTCTTCTCCAGAGGCAGCGGCTCCGGCTCCAATTCTGGCGAGCTGCTGCTCCACTTGCTCCCGCGAGGGGTGGTTGAGGTTCAGAGAGGTGAGGGGAGTGGAATGGTGTGAGTCTTTGGTGCTGGGGAGGGCTCCTTTTATAGGCTCTACGTTGAGACCGAGCGGGATGGGCGGTCGACGGTGGCGACATGGCTATGGCGAGCTAGCGGCATGGCTGGGGATGACGATCGATGGGCGGTCCCCTGGTGGTGGTCTAGCGCTTCCATGCGGCCGTAGGGGCGGTGGTATGTGGTCGGGGTGAGGTGGCGCTCTGCGCGGCCGAAGCGGCTGTGTCCACGGCGAGCAGTGGCTGTGGGGCTTTGGGCGGCGAACGGGGGTGTCTAGGGTGTTCTCTAGGTCGAGGCGGTATGCTGGCTGGTGTCGAGCGGCGGCTTGTGCACGCGGGGACAGTGCGCGCTCTACGGGCGGCGTCGGCATGGTTCGGTGGCACTAGCGCGGGTTCTCCTCTGTGGTCCATGGCTGGTCTTGGCTCGGGCAAGGGACAGAGAGGGGCGGTGCGGTGCTGGCTACCTCCTAGACATGGAGAGGAACAAGGAGGTGGTCTCACTGCTGAGGCAAGTTTGGCCGGCCAGTGGTGCTAAATCATGGCATGGCATTGCTACTAGGGTGTAGGGGATGGGTTGAAAATGGCATGGTTTGATCAGAGGGGGACAAAGAGATTAAATGGAGATCAAATGGGGGCAAAACTCTGTTCAAAACAGTGAGGTAGGATTAGAGGTGTGATTCTGCCTGTTAAGTGTTTGATGAAATGGCCGCAAGAGAAAAAATTTGAATTTTGAGTTCAAAAAATTTGGGTGATCTCCACTAGTGATAGGTAGTCTCTGGTTGCAAGGGTTTTGAAATTGGAGCTCAAATACATGGTTTTTGAAATAGGGGTGATCTATGCATATGCATTAGATTTAATTTTAAACTGTCATTTAAAATAGTTAACATAAGGTTTTTAGTACATCAAAAGGTGGGCCTTGGTACCTTATTATGTGTACTAGCAAGGGGTGTAAAGATCAAGAATTGTTTCTATTAAGAAATGAGTACTAGGAATAGCCAAAGTAGGCATGAGAGTTAAATTTGTCCAAATGACCATTCTTTCATTTTAATTCTTTTTGATTTGATTTTCTTTAGGAAAAGTTTGGGAATGATGTAGATGATGTTTAAATCACCTAAGAAACATTTTAGAAGCAAAGGATCACACAATCATGGCAATTCACAACAACTCCTATTTTAAATGCACACATATATGAATGCTTTCATTTTAAATATGGAAAAGTTTTTGTTAATCCAAAAATTTGGATGATTTGATCTTTGATAACCTTGGATTGAAGTTTTTGGATGTTACACCTAACAGGAGCACTAGCCGTGCACCCGAAAGAATTTTTTATGTAGGTATATGAGCATTCAAGACAAACCCTTCACTCGAATCAACGATTTGATTGTGAACTGCGCGTTACTCCCATAGGGAGCACTAGAAGCATATTCGACTGAAACAAGCAACAAAAGACGACAACAGCGCAAAATGTTTTTAGTCCCCACTCGAATTTGCGACTCAAATAGGCACTCAGGGGCTACTCCCATAGGGAGCGCTGGCCACGTACCCTATGATTATTTTTACATCGTACTGTCTGTTGATAACATCCACACTCGAATGCTATGGCGGCTCAGCCTCATACTTTCCCTACAAAGAGACTACGTCTCCTGGGCCACCCGAATCATCTCTGCGATGACCAAAATTTCGGATGTCGCGATTACAGCGTGAAGATAAGACCTGAATTAGGCCTGGCAACGCATCTGCTATGCACTACCAAAAATATATCCGTGCCTACAGGTATGATGAATATGCCTTCACAGACACGTCGAGTGCTCACACTTATACACTGGAATTCGACTCATCTAAGACCTCCGCGGCCTGAGTCAAATTACGCCAGCACTTTTCCGAATTCCAGTCCGGGGACTCGAGTTTGAGTAGATTGTGTTGTTTTGCCCTAAGGCAGTTAACTGATACCGATACATCGGATAAATCAGGAATGTATATCAACAATCCCTATGACATAAACAGAACACTCGCAAAATGCTCAGTCACACACTCGAAAGGCTTCATAAAGTCTCTAGTCGAATCTACGATTCCACTAGAAACTCAGGGGCTACTGACATGGGTATAACCTACAGGTACTCGATCTTGTCATATACGGTCCAGATACGGCAGAAGACCACGACATTGCTAAGGCCTAATACAGAATTTAGGTGACCCACGGACTCCTCGATTGCTTGCAACACAAGATGAAGCTTAAGATAGAAAGTTTAAAGGGGCGAACCCTAATCTGTAACCGACTTGACCTGCTACCTGAGACCTAGCCTATCTATATAAAGGCTAGGAGGGGGCGGCGAGGAGGACAATCACAACCCTAGTTTCCACAACTCTCGCCATATTGCATCTGCGCACCCCTGTAATCTTCGATTCCTTCGATAATTCCAAGAGTAGATAAGCAGGAGTAGGGACCTCTACGAGGCCTGAACCTGGGTAAACTTGCGTCCTTGTGTGCTTGTTTGCTAGCCGATTGATGCCTCCAATGCTCCCTCCTTCTCCAAAACCCAAGTCCATAAGAATGGGCATTGACGAGTTAAACCCTCGTTAGGCCCACATCTGCCACAGGTGTGTCTCATCATGTCTTGGCATAGCACGCTCAAACTTAGATGTAGAAACTAGCTAGTTGGGATCATGTTTTGCCAAGTGTTGAATCACCTCATACAACCACTAAGTTGATGAAGGAGTTTCTAGCCAACCAAGAGAGGTCTATAGCCCATGCAATGTGGGCATGGGCCCACATTTACCACACATGGTGTCTCATCATGTCTTTGCATAGCAGTGTTATACTGAGATATATCATCTAGGTAGGATCATGTTGTCCAAGTGATGACTCATAAAACCACAAGTTTGTGAAGGGGTTCTGTAGACAGATAATATGAGCTAGATCCCATGCAAAGTTGTCATGGGTCCACATCTACCACAGGTGTGTCTCATCATGTCTTGGCATAGCACTCTCAAACTTAGATGTAGAAACTAGCTAGGTGGGATCATGTTTTGCCAAGTGTTTACTCACCTCATACAACCGCTAAGTTGATGAAGGAGTTTCTAGCCAACCAATAGAGGTCTATAGCCCATGCAATGCTGGCATGGGCCCACATCTACCACATGTGTCTCATCATGGCTTTGCATAGCACTCTCAAACCTAGATGTAGCAACTAGATAGTTGGGATCATGTTTTGCCAAGTGTTGACTCACACAACCACTAAGTTGATGATGGTTGTTTCTAGCCAACCAAGAGAGGTTTATAGCACCATGCAATGTTGACATGGGCCCACATTTGCCACAAACTGCCTCATAGTGTCTTTGCATAGGAGTGTTATACTTAGATCTACCAACTAGGTAGGATTATGTTGTCCAAGTGATGAATCATACAACCACAAGTTGATGAAGGTGTTTCTAGACAGCTAAGATAGGTCTAGATCCCATGGAATGCTGGCATGGGCCCACATCTGCCACAGGTGTGTCTCATCATGGCTTTGCATAGCACTCTCAAACCTAGATGTAGCAACTAGCTAGTTGGGATCATGTTTTGCCAAGTGTTGACTCACACAACCACTAAGTTGATGATGGTGTTTCCATCCAACCAAGAGAGGTTTATAGACCATGCAATGTTGGCATCGTCCCACATTTTCCACAAAGTGTCTCATGATGTCTTTGCATAGCAGTGTTATACTTAGATCTACCAAGTAGGTAGGATTATGTTGTCCAAGTGATGACTCATACAACCACAAGTTGATGAAGGTGTTTCTAGACAGCTAAGATAGGTGTAGATCCCATGAAATGCTGGCATGGGCCCACATCTGCCACAGGTGTGTTTCATCATGGCTTTGCATAGCACTCTCAAACCTAGATGTAGAAACTAGCTAGTTGGGATCATGTTTTGCCAAGTGTTGACTCACACAACCACTAAGTTCATGATGGTGTTTCTAGCCAACCAAGAGAGGTTTATATCACATGCAATGTTGCCATGGTCCCAATTTTCCACAAAGTGTCTCATGATGTCTTTGCATAGAAGTGTTATACTTAGATCTACCAACTAGGTAGGATTATGTTGTCCAAGTGATGACTCATACAACCACAAGTTGATGAAGGTGTTTTTCTAGACAGCTAAGATAGGTAAAGATCCCATGCAATGTTGGCATGGGCCCAGCTCTGCCACATGTGTTTGTCATGGTTTTGCATAACACTCTCAAACTTAGATGTAGCAACTAGGTGGGATCATGTTGGCCAAGTGGTCTAGTAGCAACATGGTGAAGTAGATGGTGTTATCTGGTGCACAAATGACCACTCTTGTGAATGTGATATGCAAGTTTGAACAACATTATTTCCAAGTCAAATTTAGGTCAAACGGGTCAAGTTTTAGAAAAATTGAGCTACAGCTAAATGATTGGCACCTCATTTATGTTTTCAAAATTTATTCTAAGGTCCACAAGATGACGTTTCATCATGGATGTGGTGCTAGGTCTGCATGATTCATCCATATTCGGTGATTGCACCTTCGCGGTTTTGACCTAACTTTGAAAGGGGAACTAGAAATTTGAAAAAAAGAAAAAAAAAGATAGTGAAACCTTCACCATGTGTCTTAGGTTGCGGAAGTTAGTATGTGTAAAAAAAATCATATTATTTCGTGAAGGTTGGAAAAATCACATTGTTAGGAAAAGTGGCTCAGGTTAGACTAAACGCTCCGTTTCTAAGTTTGCTATTTTTTCGACCATCACCAAATTAATCTAAACTTTTTCAACATGCTATCAGAAAGGTACGTATGCAGAACATGCAATTGGTTTCAAAAAACGGAAGTTCAAAATTTTGGCAAATATTAGTTATTTTTCAATTAAATAGAAAGGAAATACAAGTCTGCCATTTCCCTCTGCAGAAACCCGGTGTACCACGATCGAAGCAAACATATCGAGGTGCGTTACCACTACATGATTAGGCAGTACGTACGTCGATGAGCAGAAGATCTATCATCACCGACTTCACCGGGACTGTCGAGCAACTTGACTATTGTCAGGTTTCAGTTTAGGTGTTATTTCCATCAGTTTCGTCAGAGTAGCACTTAGTTGTTGCTTAGGTGTTTCTGTCAGAGTTTGCTCTAGGTCGTGTAATAGATTATGATAGCCAGCTCGCAGGTTGCGTAAGATTCTGTGGCCATGTCGCAAGCACCAGGGAGAGGACGCGGCGGCATCCCATATCAACAGAGCACATTCATATCAATAGAGCACACCACATTCATATTAACAGAGCACAAATAAGAACATAGCATAGATACTACTTAGTTAGTTAGGATAGTTCATAGTCAGGTGCATCCCATGCTACCTGATAAGTTGTTCGCACTAGCAGTACACACCCCTGAGTCAAAAGACGGTGGTTCCGTATACATCCACAAAGCACAGAACGGAGACTACTTAATATGTACAATGAACAACAGAGTGTACTCAGATTACATGTCGCAGGTGATCAACTCCTTCGTGTTGTTGAAAGCCCTGAAGAGAGTCACCTTGAAGCCCTTCTGCTTGTTGATGTACTTGAAGGCGAGGACATCAACAACCCAGAGCTTGATCTTTGACACAACCTCACTCCAGCCCTTCATGAAGTACATCTGCCCCTGGAACATCTGCAACTGCACGCCGTACTCACAGAAGGAGGAGGTCTTCAGGGGGAGAGTGCAGACCTACTGCCTTATTTGTAGCTGCTTCAGCACTACCAGCTTCATGCTTTCTGGGAGCTGGAGTGCAGTCAGGTCCGTGGCCTTGATCTGGACATAGAAGCGATGGGGAGGTCCTCATTTATGCGGTTACCAAGACGCGGCTTGCGGCCCTGACCATCCTTCTTATTCCTCGTATGCGCTTCCGTCTGCAAGCTATTGAGGGTTGGTCTAGCCGTTGAGGGAGTGAGGTCTCGGATGAAGTCCTCGTACCTAGGCATAGGAGGAACTATGTTCCTGCACAAGGTGTCCTAGACCTGCTTGGGTACCTTGCTTGCCGATCAGAACTGATCAGAAAACACTAGCAAATGCATTGTGCAAATCAAACAGATAAATGACAGTTGTACATAGATTGGTACATTCATCTACACATTCTTAATGGTCATGCAAATCATGTAGACAAGCAAACATGGCAATGGCATTCATCTACACTAGCAAAAATGGTCATGCCAAGCATGTACACAAGCAAAATGGCAATGCCATTCATCTACACATGCTTAATGGTCATGCCAACCATGTACACAAGCTTAATGGCAAGCATATAGACAAGCAAAAATGGCAGTAGCATTCATCTACACTACTGCCAAGCATCTAGACAAGCATTCATCTACACATGTTTAATGGTGATGCCAAGCAAAATGGCAATGCCATTCATCTGCACATGCTTAATGGTCATGCCAAGCATGTACACAAACAAAATGGCAAGCATATAGATAAGCAAAAAATGCAATAGTATAAATCTACACTGCTGCCAAGCATCTAAACAAGCAATCATGGCAATGTCATTCATCTACACATGCTTAATGGTCATGCCAAGCATGTACACAAGCAAAATGGCATAGCCATTCATCTACACAGCATCTAGATAAGCATTCATCTACACATGCTTAATGGTGATGCCAAGCATCTAGACAAGCAAACATGTCAATGGCATTCATCTACACAAGCTTAATGGTCATGGCAAGCATGTACACAAGGAAAATGGCATAGCTATTCATCTACACATACTTAATGGTCATGCCAAGAATGTACATAAGCAAAATGGTCATGCCATTCATCTACACATGCTTAATGGTCATGCCAAGCATGTACACAAGCAAAATGGCAATGACATTCATCTACACATGCTTAATGGTCATGCCAAGCATGTACACAAGCAAAATGGCAAGCATATAGACAAGCAAACATGGCAATAGCATTCATCTACACTGCTGCCAAGCATCTAGATAAGTATTCATCTACACATGCTTAATGGTGATGCCAAGCATCTAGACAAGCAAACATGGAAATAACATTTATCTACACTGTTGCCAAGCATCTACACAAGCATTCATCTACACATGCTTAATGGTGATGCCAAGCATCTAGACAAGCAAACATGGCAATATCATTCATCTACACTGCTGCAAAGCATCTAGACAAGCATTCATCTACACATGCTTAATGGTGATGCTAAGCATCTAGACAAGCAAACATGGCAATGGCATTCATATATAGAAGCTTAATGGCCATGCCAAGCATCTAGACAAGCAAACATGGCAATGCCATTCATCTACACATGCTTAATGGTCATGGAAAGCATGTACACAAGCAAAATGGGAAGAATCTAGACAAGCTGACGTGGAAATAGCATTCATCTACACTGCTGCCAAGCATCTAGACAAGCATTCATCTACACATGCTTAATGGTGATGCCAAGCATATAGACAAGCAAACATGGAAATAGCATTCATCTGCACTGCTGCCAAGCATCTAGACAAGCAAACATGGCAATGCCATTCATCTACACATGCGTAATGGTGATGCCAAGCATCTACATAAGCAATCATGGCAATGGCATTGTCAACACCCGGATTTTTAATCCCAGATGCCTGTTATGTCATTCATCGCAATCCTAGGATTACCATTTTTGCGAGACATAACAGATTGGATATCACAATACATCATCCATTACAAACCATACATAAGGTCTTACACAAATAAGGATCTCATGATCCAGTCTTAATACAACAAGCAGCGGAATAAAAGATAAGCGTAGCAGTGGGGTCCATCTTCAGGGGCACAGGCAATGCTGACGAAGGCAGATAGTCCTAGTTATCATAGCCGTCCTGCTGGCCATCATCTTGGTAGTCTCCTTCATAGTCTGGCCATGAGAATAGCCAGGGACAAAAGCCATGAGTACTCTTTAAGTACTCGCAAACTACCACTAACAAATAATATAGTTCTAATGTAAAGTGCTAACTCTAAGTTTAACTATAAAGTTAAGTTAGAAACCTAAGCTGAGTTCAGAAACAAAGAAAGATAAAATAAAGTTCTAGAATCACTTAAGTGGGGAAGCTAATGTCATAGTCACAACTCTGTTGTGGTCAAGGCAAGATTCATCATTCATTTCATAAGTTATTTTCAAAACATCTGACAACGAAACAGTATGGCCATTCCAACTGTCCATAACCGCAGACGCGGCTATTCGAATAGTTTGACACTCTGCAGAGGTTGTACACTTTCACCACAAGATTCGATACATTTGTCAGGGATAACCCTGAATCATCATACTTAGTATGCAGATAATCAAACATAACCATTTCTTTACACACCCTAGTATAAGAACCTCTCCTATGAGCATGGCCTCCCAACCATGACCATCTGTCATCTTGGGCACTGCATAGGTGGACAACACTGAGAGGTAGCCTCAGCTCAAACCTCTCCCGCGAGGGAACTAGTACTAATGCATATAAATTTCCGGCTAAGCCTTACCCAATTCAGGTATTGTGGTTGTACGATAAATTTGGAATGGTATCGCATCCGAATCCAACCGTCAGTTTTATAAAAGGGCTAAGGCTCATGCCTCAACATTTTCATCACCATAAACCATTTGTGTTTCTCAACACATGTCAAAACATCTCAATAGAATGACTCATCATTCCAAGGTTTTCTCACTTCATTTTCACCAAGTGTTCCCATCTAAAGTGACTCAAGTTTTTATCTAACTCTAAACTACTAAGTTAAGAGTGTTCACGAAGGTGGAAAGATGGGATCAATCTCATGCCATGAATGACATCTAAAGTTATCTAAATAGGTCAAGTTTTATACTCTTTATGCTACCTTCAAAACAAGTAAAGGGCTTTGGTAAAGTAAAGGAAGTAAAGCTTGGAAAATAATACTTGGGATAAGTAATAGTCAAGTGGTATAACTAAAGCATGTCCTAAGCATCTTTGCTTGGGTTATCTAGATTGCAAGGGTTAGCTTGCATTGTTAATGGTGGCTTGCTAGTATAATACTTGCAAGTGTTAGCTTGCCAATAATAGCTTTCCTTGGTCGGTGCAGTGGTTGAAATTTTCTTCCTCCTCTTGGTAGCACTCCTCCTCCTCGAAAGCTTGGTCGGTACTATCGTCTATAAATACATAAGGAGTACACAATCACCAAACAATACTTAACTAGGATACTTAGCATTCTAAGGCACACATTTGATGACCTATTATCGTCACAAGCATCACAAGTTTTATTAACTAGTTTTCTTCTTTTTATTTAAGAAAAGTAATTTCTACTCATTGAAAATAACTAAGATTTAATATTCACCACTTAAAATATGGGATCATGTGGACACATGTCATCACCACACATTCTAACATGTGGGAATGTGATTTAAGGGTTGGATGACAATTACTTTGGTTTAAGTTTAATATTTAATGATTTAAAGTGACTAGAAATGCCTATATAGCATTATTTTGGTACTAGTCCAAAGTCACTGCATGTAAACCTTAATATTATTACATATTCAGATAGGTATGGTTAAATGTGATTTTTGAGAGTTGGAAACGACTCAAAAGCTATCATGGTTGATTTTATAAAAATGTTTGAATGTGCAAAAGCTTCTGTCTTGTTATTTTTACTAGGAGAGATCTCTAACTCTAATTGAATTAAATCCAACGGGCTTGGGTAGATCTTTTCAGTAGCTTTGTAACAAAATTGGAATCACTCCATTTGTATTTGTAAATCTCTCTGAATTGATTTTCAAACTAAGGGACAAAACTAGGTTTAAACTAAATTAGAAAAAACTAGATTTGAATTAACTGGGTCGCGCGGGAAAGCTAACGGGCCGGCCCAATGGTACTCCATGGCCTTGGGCACATCGACAGGGGTCCACCGGTGCAGGCGATGTGGGCCGTTAGATTAGAACTAGGATCTACGGCTAGGGCTCGTCGTCGACGACGGACAGGTCGCCGACGAGGTCTAACCCTAGCGGCTCGGTGGGGGTGCTCAGGGGGCGTACCAGGGCTCCAACGACAACGGCGAGGCGGGCAAACGAACTGGTGGATGACAGCGAACTCAGGGGTGGTCGCGACAGCTCCTGGGGTGGTCGCAATCAGCGGGGCCCTTCTCCTCTAGTAGCGGCCAGCTCTGGTGGACTTAGAACTATAACAATATTTCGTATATTCAGCAATCTTGAGTCCATCAATCCTTTTGAGCTCCGCTTGCAAGATATAGAAGTCTCCTGCAGTGAATACTTCTACAGCAGCCATCTCGATATCCTTGTATTTAGTAATCGCCATAGGTACTGTCTGTGAGTCCGCGTAGTCCTGCCGCTCATCTTCCTGACGAATACGGTTACTGGCGTTCTCGTAGTGCATAATCAAATCCACCAGTGTCATTCTAGAATCGAGGTGAAGGTGTAGGCACGAGTTCAAACTCTCGCTCCTCTGATTGCTTTTCATGCCGAGAAAAAAGCCCTTAACTAGATACGCGGCGGCCCACCATCTCTTCTTCTTATACATTCTACTCAGCCACTCTTTGGTATTCTTCGACTGCCATTTCTAAAAAACACACTCCATCTCTGCTCAGAGATCTCTTCTGAGGTGTTGTAGTACAGCAATGACCTGAATTCATTCAGAGATTCGTGATAGAGGTTTTTTTTCATATTCTTTTCAATGTGCCACATACATATACGGTGCCATACATCCTTGAAGACAATGCTAATAGCTTTCATCACTGAACCATTCGCATCAGTGATAACCCCTTGTGGCTTCTTCTGACACATAGCTTTCAAAAATGTTTGAAGCAGCCAAACATATGTTTCTATTTTCTCGTTCGAGACAATGGCGCATGCGAAAACAGTAGTTCGGCGGTGATGGTTCAACCCCACGAAAGGAATGAACGACATTCCATACCGATTCATTTTGTACATACTATCGAACACCAGCACATCACCGAAGTCCTGATAGTCCCGACGTGACTGAGAGTCACACCAAAACATGGTTTTCAAATTTCCTTCTTTGTCTAGCTCGTAATCAAAAAAGAATTCAGGATCACGGTCCTTCCTATTCTGCATAATTCGGATGGCTGTGTTAGCGTCACCGGATGCAATCAGCTTCCTCTTCTCCCGGCAACACATGTTGTAAAGATCTTTCGGGATGAACAAACCTTGCTTCACCTGCCACTTCTGGTTATGAAGGTTTTCATAATCTCGAACTTTCGCATCCCACCTGCTACCAGTGACATGATTTCAGCTCTCTGATGAGGCTTGATCTTTCGGTGGGACCGAAGAAACGGAACTTCATCTGGTCTAGCTAGCACATGGTTGTGATCGTCATGAAAGCTCGAAACTTTCCAATGCCCCTTGGATTTGTTAAACGACACGGTGAGATGGGCTTGACAGTTTCAGTGAGACTGAGCTCGTTGCCTCTTCTTGCGGTTATCCATGTTTAAATTTTTTTGTCATGTTCCCCTAACCTGGAACAAAGAAACCGCCTGTACAGAATTTCTCCATTAGGATCTCGCTTCACCTTTGTCGTCTTATGCTGAAACCATGTTCTCTCGCGTATATGTTGTTTTAAGAGTATGCTGCCACTTCGGAAGGGAAGGTCATCTCCTTTACATTCGTGTGCATGTACCTCTTATCGTGAGCATGCCGAAAATCCTTCTCTGGTATCACTTGATGTTGACTGTTCTCATGTTGTGAACTATCTGTAACCTACACAATTAAAAGTAGAGCAATGTAAGTGGTGATCTGGTTGATACTATTTATGCCTTGTTGTACAACAATAAGCAACTTACATCACTCTTGTATTCAGATTTTGACCCTTTAGGTTCTTGTGATTCTTTCGTCGCCTCTTCATCCCAGGTTTCCAAGTCCGAATCCCCAAAATAATCATGGTCACTCTGAGATATTAGTATAACCTGCACCATTGTAGCACATAGTCATATAGCATGTCTATTCAATTCTTATTAATATAGTGTAGCACTCGACATACATCACTGCTAATGCTTTCCGAGAACGATTCTTCTTGATGGTGCTCCTTGTTTCCACAATCGATGTCCATCTACATAATTAAAAAACTAGGAGTATAAATTTTCATGTTCTAGGTTTGTGTATAAAAAAACTTCACGTGACCTCATCATCCTCGGATTTGTTTTCTTCATAGAGGTCGTTCTCAGTAGGCTCATCTTCAGAGAAAGAACTATCTCTATCATCCGAACCTGAATCACCATTGCACGTAGGGACGCTCTCATTGTCACTCCTACTTGACATAAAGTCCTCCATCTGTTCAAGCAAAGAAAACCAACAACGCTAATCTAATCAGTTATGTATATATGGAGGACTCGGAGATGCAAAGATGAACCCTAAGCCGCTATGCTAAAGGAGATGCAAATAATGTGTGTTAGAGAGGCAGTACTCACATCTTCCAAGCACCGGTGGCGAGATGGGACACAGGCGGATTGCTCGATGCGTCTTGAGGATGAGAAGATCTGGCTGGCCTTTGATCTGCAGATGAAGGATTGGAACGATTATCGTTGGCGTGGAAGGCCATGTTGCCACCAGAGCCGGGCAGGTTCGTAGATGGAGGATTAGATCTCGGCCGCCGGCGCGGACGGACACGTCGCCACCGAAGCAGGGCAGGTTCGCAGATGGAGGACTAGAAGGCTGGCCGGCCGGATTCATGTCGCCTCACCAGCGCACGTCGCCGCCGGGTTCGAAAATTTAGGGTTAGAAGTGCCTCAGGAAATGGTGGCCACAATCTTATTTTTGTGATCAAAACCTAATGGTGTGGCGATGTGGCAATGGTTTTTGCGAATGACAACATGGCAATGAATGGTTAAACATAATGTAGCGACGTGGAAGTATGCGGATACGTGGGAATACGGGCCTGGAGATGGGCTTCGCGGGCTACCCTCGCGTGCCCTCCTCTCTAATACGCACGGGGCGATTCTACCCCTTGGATGTTTACAACGTTTCGTTCCTCTGGGGGTCCATTGAATCACAGCTCTACTATTTTAGTTTTGCATTAGTTCAAATTAGAAAGAAAGTTTGCATCATTAGTATTCCCTTCAGGAATAGTCGATACCTTTTATGAAATTCCGAGTTTATTATCATATATGGAGCAATATTGAGTTTATTATCATATATGGAGCAATATTGAGTTTGGATATATGAATAGCTTGAGTATAATTTTACTTGCACTTGATGATAGCAATAGGAGTCTTCCACACCATTGGTATTAATGGAACATACAAAGATAAGTTGGTCAATATGTTGTAAGTACATGGTTTGATTTACAAAGAAAGAAAAATTATCTAATTAGTTAAGTTGAAAAAGAAACCTTGAACGAAGGAAAATTAAAAGTGCTATCAAATTAGAGTGAGAACAAGACAAGGTAGAATATTCAAGCTATAAAGATTGCTTCATATACAATTGGAATTTGGTAATTGAGATTGTTAAACTTTGAATTCCTACATGAAGTGGAATGTATGGCTAGCTCCTTTGCAGAACACTTAAACAAAAGTGTGAGCATATATATAAAAAAGAAAGAAGAAACTAAGCGAATGTGCAGAGAGCAAATAGTCATACACCGCTATATTGTAGTATGACAAAGAAGAATTTGATATTTTAAATCCCAAATGAATATGTTAATCCAAAAACACTTGGGACTACCTCGCTAACTCATTCGGTTGAAATGAATACTTTTACATCATATTGAGATGATCTTTTGTGAACTATTAAATGCTAAGGTGTGGAAGCCTTCTAATACTATTCGGATGGTTCGAGTAAGATACTATTCATGAACTTATTCCTATGTATCATATATTATAAACACATGTTGCAACTGCCTCATTTCTTTTATCGACTCAGCTTCATGAATATGAGGATCACATCCATTAAGCTAAACTTACTCGGGACGAGCAAGAGTCTAAGCTTGGGGAGGTTGATGAGTGCATAATTGCATCATGTTTTATATTATTATTTTGCATTGTAGTTGTAGGATCTTGGTATTTTACGTCGTTCGCACGCACATTTTATATCTATTTTCACCAGGATCAGGATAGATGATGGATACAATGGACACAATTCTTGGAGTTGTTGTATTGGGAGAAAAGGAGTAAAAACAACGTAAATCGCTTATATGGGAAATATTAATAACACTAGAAGAAAACCTGAAGCGATCGAGGCATCCAGAGGGTTTAACGACCAACTATACGGTGGAATTAATTTTCTGGGTGTACAGTTCCCGCCGTATAGTTGGCGCCGCCACCGCGTCCTCAAATAGTTTCACCCCGTGCAACTGGATCAGAGAGACGACATACAGAACAACTCGCCGAAACCTCACCGCCAGAAGGCATCTGGAGGGGGAACTCGTCCATCAGGGATCCATCTTCGCCCTACGAAGATCCGGGAGGCTAAGGCATCGATTTTCATCATCAACCGCTGCATCACCACCATCTACATCTTGTCTAGATCTTGTTGTAATTTCCGTGCTCGTTGTGGATTTATACAAGTACTATTCATCTATAATAGATTCCATTGTTATTGCCATGATGTTGATTGCCTCCATGTCTGAGTAGATCATTAGTTCTTGGGGGGATGGAGAAACCCTAGTATGAGATTGAAATAAGATAAAGTTTATTATGATATTCATCTCTCTGTCCATGTGTTAGATTGTCTTCATCTTGATGTTGGGAGAAGTCGACCTCTCAATATTTGCCTCTTGTGGGGACTTGATGGAGGGAACTACTTGTTGGTAGACGAAGGTGTGTTAGCACTTATAGTGACTATAAAGTTGTTGGCACCCCTTACGTATCAACTTGGGAACCGAGGAAACTCACGAAACACTATCCATGCCATGGTATACGTCCTACGGGATTAAGTCTCTTAATAGCATAGTAATTTGATTGATGTTGACTAATATCTGCTATGGTTATGAGGATGATGTGAGCAGTGCTTGCTGCCTATTTGTCCAAATACGAAGTTTATCCCACACATACATAGTTGAGAATGTTCATGATAATAATCTTTACCTTAGCTCTTTATAATGCTAGAGGTGTATCCGCTACTCCCTGAGAACGCCTCTTTCCTATTGCAGTTCCAAATCTCTTTTACATACGCGATACTTACTTTTTGTGTTTAGTTGTTTTACTTTACTTATTGTTCTCTTATACCAAAAACCCAAAAGCACTTTTTTACACAATACTCGCATTTTATATTGTTCCTTAGAACTTTATTTAGAATTTCTATTATAGTATTTAATTTAAGAGTTATTAGACTTCAGACTCCTGCTCCCTATAGGATCGATATCTTTATTTCGAAACTAGCTTCAAACGATCTATGCACTTGCAGTCATCATTGTGCTGTAGGGATTCCGCTAGGAGATCTACTTACAGAACCCCAACAGGGATCAAGGAGTTCGGGAGTCGTTGTATTGCATCGTATGTGTGTGATAACTCGGGGGAGCTGCACTTGTAGCAACCAGGCCATCGTACAAGGACCTGGACAAGGGTGACGTGCGAGGAGCTTCGTGGCCTTGAGGTCGGATGGGTACGACTACATCATCCACGCTCCTGCATGAGCGCAACGCTCTCTCGGTCTTCAAGGGTACGTTACCACTGTCTTCCTCCATTACTACATTACTTATACATAGATCCTTGGGCATTCAGGGTGTTCCACATAGTTAATTTTTTTGTTATCTGCTACGAAATCCCTACGAAAACACCATAAGAGTTTTATGTCTTGGGCACAACTAAGCCACGGTGAACCGTCTCGGGCAGCGATGAAGATGGCCTCTCCGCCTTGCGGACTATGCACGCAGGGTCCTGCTCCACCTTGGGAAAGACGAATGTACCATCACGCGGCTCTGACTTGATTAGGATGAAAGAAGTGGCTTGCTCAACCTTGGATAAGATGAAGCAAGCATCATGTTCCACCTTGGGAAAGACTTTGGCTTTGACGAAAGTCATCAAGGCCTGCGCTTTGAGCCTCGCTCCTTGTCGGCGGAAGATGTCTAGGATCCTGTGGAATGTGTGTCACGATGCTAACCTGCAGCATCATAATTGTCTAACAATTGCAATGCTACTTGCCTAGTCTATATAATGCTACTTCCTACATATAATTATTGCATCATCATAATATCATGCTCATGTCATCATGCCAAATTGCATTTGAGCATCATATAAAACCCATTTTAAATTTGGTTCTTCTCTCATATGCATTTATATTCTTATCAATTGTATTTGCCTCTTGATACATTGTAGTTGGTTCTTGATATATTGTTTAATGCCCAAGTTGAGTTGGGGGAATATCTCTTTCAACTCCACCACCTTTCCTTGGCTTCATCTAAATTCCACCATCTACACCATCCTATTTAAATATGAGCACAAGCATTTGCTTTTGGAATTTAAATCTTGCTCATAATAATGGGGATGGATCCTCTCTTGTAACATTGCTTTTATACGTGATCTATATTGTTCTCACAATATTGATATGGGAGTTAGATGATTATCCTTGTTCTTGCTATGGCTAAGTAGAAGCTTCACTCAAGTCATGCTTTATTCTTAAAGGAAGTCTAGTGTGGCGTCCCGCTAAAACCACTACTAGAAAATCGCAGAGTTTTTGGTGCATTGCATAATCATGACTGCATGCTCATGTCATCATGCCACATTGCATTTGAGCATCGTCATCATCATACATTGTTTGCCTAAAACTATTTTCTAAAAGCCTATCTTTATTTTCTAAATATCCCCCGTCTTAATTTCAAATCAAAACTCTAGTCTTTTCCAAGCATTTTATTTGTCTAAAAACTATTTACAAAAGCCTTTCTAAAAATAAAACCAATAAAATAAAATAAAACTATTTTCTACCGGGAAGGCAGCCCAGCCGTTAGGCCAGGCCACCTACTACCCGGCCCGTTTAGAAACCCAACCCTAATCCCCAGCCACACCCCACCTACCCAAACCCTAACCCCCACCCCTGCCACCTCACTCCGGCCACTCCCTGTGCGCCACCTCAGCCTCCTGGACCCACTCCCGTCCACCTGCCCAACCTCCCTTGCACACACACGCACACCACTCCCACGCCTCGCCCACCCACCTGGACGCGCTCCCCCACGCGGTCAACCACCCCGGGATTCCCCCGGCCCCACCTCCCTTTTCCCGTCTGCCGTACACCTCCACCCCACGCGCCCAACTCCCGCTCGCCCGCTCCCGCACGCAAACCCACGCACGCCTCCACCACCTGCCGCCCCGACCGACGCGCTCCACCCTGGCCCACGACACGTCCCACGTCCATGCCCCGCACACCGCCCGCGTGAGCGATGGAACGCGTCGGCGTACGCACGCGCCCATCGATCCGTCCCGCTCCCAGCGCTTCCTCCCTCCCCCGTTTGCCCTCCTCTCGCCTGCATCTCACCAACCGCCACCGCGGGCGTCCCTCCACACGGCCTCGTCCCGCCTCTTCCACCCCCGCATCGACCGCTGCCGCCAGCTCAGGCCCCACCTCGCCGCCTCCCCAGAGCCGCCAGGACCTCCGCTGCTGTGGCCCTCCCCTCGCCCGCGCCGGCCACGGTCTCCTCGACACCGAGCCCGCCTCCCTGCGCTGCCGTCTACCTTGCCATCAACCGTCGCCTCTGCGTTCGGTAGGGAGCTCGTCAGCCCCGCGAGCTCTCTCCTTGTCCTGAGTGCCGCCAGGCGCTTCACCGCTGCTCCCCGCGGCCTCACCTCGTTCCCGGCTCACGACCCGCGTCGCCGCCCAGGGGCTCCCCTACCTCTACGTCGCCGGTCGCCCCACCCGCAAGCCGCCGCGTCAGCCGCTTTCTCTGCTTCCGTCTTATGCAGGCGTCGTCGCCCGGTCCGAGCCCTGCTCTCTGCCTCCCCGTCGTCCTCCGCTCGCCTCCAAGTGGCGCGCCACCGCTGACCATCCCCTATCGTGTCCTCTCTGTTTTTTCCCTGCACGCTCGTGCTAGCTTGTCTAGTCCAGGTGTTGTTGTTGTTGCTGCATAATAACTAGGTTCTTCGATGCAACCTCAGTCAAAAACAAAGACACCGGTACCGATCCAAGCCTGTCCTCGACACCGAAGCCGGAACCCCGCCTGGAACCGACAAGATCTACTACGCGGACTTGACGACCCGAAGATAGTCACAAGGAACCCGGAGGTGATGACGCCAGATCGACAAGGCCTTCTACATGGACGCCAAGTTCTCCGATCCAGGGGCCGAAGACACCGAGACCCTGGACTCCAAGATCTTCGCCTTGGACCCTCAAGACCTCCTTCATCGAATGCCAAGACCCGAACCTGAAGACCGCCAAGATCGCCACCGGAACGACAAGTACTTCATCCCGGATGCCAAGACCGACCTGATACGCGGACCCGACAAGATCTACATGACGACAAGATCGACACCGACCAGGGCTAATCCGATGAGCCCCGACGCCAATCCAAGTTCTTCTTCCCGGAACGCCAAGCTCTCCTTCCGTTGTTCGAGACCGATCCCGTCGAACCGTTCCTCGTCGAACCCTAAGACCGAACCCCCCCGGACCCAAGATCTGCCGAACCCAGATGTGTGACCCTAAGCCTCTATTTTTATAATATGACATATACCTGTCGCATCTTTAAATCATCATGCTTGCATACATGTCATCTGGTGGGTTGGGTTAACAGTTGATTCACCTAAATTAAATATGGAGTCTATATGCGGGATACTTTTGTCTTATTCCGGACTCCATTTAAATTGATGTAGCGAACCGATGCCATGTTTCGCCCTGTTAATACCACATTTAAATTGCGGGGAAGATAAATAACTCGCACCGTCTAATTAATTGTCGGGACCCCGGTTCTGCTTAATACTGCCTAATTGCACCGCATCTGCATCATATCATAATAATGTCGGATCTTCTGCCATAGTATTAAATATTGCATCCGGTGTTTCTTCTAGTATTTGCTTCTTCGCGGATTAGGCCGATGAGTTGATGCGAGTGTCAACAAGTTCTCCGGATATGAACCTTCGGCAGTGTTTCCCAGGCAAGCATTCTCCCCCTTTCTACGTATTTTGCATTTACAGTCTTTATTTCCTCCGGTTGATCTATTGCTATCCGTGTCGTGATGCTTTAGTTTCCGTGCACCAGTTATATCCCGTGCAGCCTCTATATTGCCATGGACACCTCCTAAAACCTGTTGTTTGGTAGATAGCTGGCCTTACGAGTCGTAGTTGCTTGCTCAGGTGCGATCTTGTGTTGTCGAGTACCATAGTTGTTGGAATGCTGGCAGATGTTTATGGTGGAGTTGATCATGACTTTAAATACAACTATTAAAATGCTAGATATAACCAATGGAGAGGCATCGGTGGGCAATAGATGTTATTTGGTTCTTCCACGCTCACTTGTGTCCCGTAGGACCCCGAGTACTTGATACCTGTTCCTTGACTATTCGCACTATCCACATCCGGGAGGCCTTATGGACCCCCCTAAGCCAGAGCTTGATTCATTTCTATTTCTTGGGGCCACAAACTAGTTTGGGGTTTTATTACTATCCTGTGCTTATGCCATGCTTTACCGCTTTATTTAAGATTGTGCGTGGAGCACCTGTACTGTTTTGGATCGCGCCATGTTTTCGCGGTATCGACAAGCCTAGTCTCACTTTCGGGTTCCCAGTCGTTTACAGCCGCCGTCGCAAACCCTGGGTCCATTCCGGAGCCAGCCAACTTCGTTGCGGGTAGCTTAGTGGGGTGGCCCCCTGAAATATTTTGTGAATCCTGTGATCGCTTTGTTGTGAAAGCCTCGTTGGGTTTTGAGTTGGTTTTTCCGAGGTTGATCGAGTGTGTGTCTCTATTTGTGCACCCCTGCAGGGTAAAACTTTCTGAAAGCCGTGTCCGCGGTTATGGACGACTTGGAGCACAGTATCTTGATCATAGACAAGCATAACTAAAGTAGTGCTATAAATTTGACTTAATATGTGACTAGTAATTCAGCTTCACTATAATGGAATGGATAATAAAAATTCCAACAACTGGTGGATCTGTGGCGATCTGTGTCATACTATACCTGCCTAGTAAGTATTGCATCTCCAATGGAATGTGATAAAAGTGCCAACAACTGCTGGGTTTTGGGATTCCTCAGGACAATTATATCTGACTAGTAATGTTCCAACTATAACGGAATGTTAACTAAAAATGCCCACTACTTATGCTATCAGGATGACTCATGCTATATACCTGACTAGTAAATGCTACAACTAAAATGGAATGAGTAAAACTGCCCACTGTGTGAGTTCCTTGGTCCGACTTCCTCGTTTGGTCTCGAGGGGGAAATACCAGGAGGGGTATGTTTGGTGTTAGTATCAGGTAGGATCCGAATAGGTCTTTCTTACCCCTCTCTAATAGCCTCCAGTGATACCGAGTCTCTATAGGTTGTTTAGTGCCGCTGCGCTGCCGCTTCAATCCACCATACCTATGTAGGCGAGAGCCGCCGAATTCTAGCCTCGCTGTCTTGGCCTCGATCGACGCTCCTATTTTTCCTTTGCCCTTTGTCGGCACCCCTTTTGTTTTAGCAGGTTTGAGATCGACTCGTTAGCAGGGTTACCCTGTCGGCTTGGCCTGGGCAGGGTTATGGACGCCATTGGTTATTCTTTAGGGCTCTTAGCCCCATTTGTATCTTGTCCATAGTCGGACGCTCTATTGTTTTCAAGGTGATTTGGATCTTTGTATAGTATATCTGTATTCTTGACTCATGGAGTCAATGATGTATATATCTGTTCTGTGGGTCCCATCGAGGACTGTTGTGTAATGGTATTACTTTGTTTTCCACCCGCACGAAAGTGCCTGGTCGGCGTCCTTGAATCGTTTCTATGCGGGTTTGGCGGAAAGGGCTAAAACTTGCATAGGGCCGATTTGAGGGTTTTATAGAGTTGATACGGGGTGGCCCGATCTTCTCAGTAAGCAGATGGCAATGATAATGGTGGATGATAGATAACTAGCCTGTAGCTATGAACTCTCCCGCTCGATCCTTGATGCCAATACAACAGCTCTCGAACCTTGTAGGATATTCACAACACCACGCTCGTGCGCACGCAGCCGTGACCATGAACGGTAGTATGCAATCTACTAATTCCCAATGGAACAACAGATCACTCTCAATTATAGTTGGTAGATTCGAACACAGGGTAATTCCAGAGGTTCTATGAAAGAAACAACTCCAAAATATTTTAACATGGTCTAAACCCTAACTAGAGGTCGTCCCATAGCTTATAAGGGCGGCTGGAGCGACCAGAAACCGAAACTGAACGCAAACGACTCAAACTGATACAAACCGACTCGGACCAGATTCGATCGGCGGGCGGACACTCCGGTCGAAATCGGCCGGACAGTCCGGTCAGGCCGGACACTCCGGGTGAAGTGTGCCGAACAGTCCGGTCTGGCCGGAAACTTTGAAGTTTCCGGGTGGCGTCCGGGTAGTGTCCGAACTGCATCGAATGTCCACGCCTCTCGACCAGGCCGAACAGTCCGGGTGGATCTTGCCGGACACTCCGATCGTGGCAGATCTTTTTGCCTTCGTCTTGATGATCTTCTCTTGCGCCTTCCTCCCGCTCCTCCCTCGCGCATCCTTGGGCGATCATCATGTTGGGCTTCTCTTGTAGCCCTTCTCCTCCTCGCGCCATGCTTGTTTCCCCAACGAACCTGATCATACATAAATACATAGACTTAGGTAGTATAAAGTTCTCATCAATCAAAGTACCAGATTCGTTTAGGAGTAAATTCACCTGTTGTTCCAGTAGCTTAGCACGAGCTCTTGTAATAGGTCCAATTCTAATCTCATTGGACTGATCCTTTCTTGCAATAGTTGTAGCATCTTCAGTAGTCATTGGGGTAGGTGTAATTGTAGGGATGTCCTCATCAAGAGTGGTATCAGAGCCCAACAGTTACGATACCCCACAAGTCCAGCCTGTAGGATAACCTAGCTAACGGCCAAAGTAGAGTGTCAAAACTATTTTGCAAAATCGGTTGGATAGATCTGATTAGGTCTGCTTTTCCTCTGCTATTCTCCTCTTACCTCTGCGTGTTTTGAATCCGCTCTCTTCTCTTTCTTCGAGTCCAGGAATTCTCGTGGTTGGGTTTCTGTCGTACCTTCAGGGTTTCGCTTCCTCTTTTGGTAACGTGCTTCTACATCCGGTCTTCGTGCTATCTGAGGAATCCTTCATCTGTTGGACTTCTCTCTATTCCTTGTTGTGCCTTCCGGTGTTTTCCGATGCGACAACATCATCTACGCCAGATCTGATGCAGAGTCTGCATCACTCCTTTGTTTCTGAACCTCGTTTGTTGAGATCTTCAGTCTAATTCCGAGAGTTGGTTGCATAATTCACCTATTCGTGTGCAGAGTAATGGTTTGGGTACGCGATGGACTGATCACCATCCGACTACTCTTATCATTCGCTTTTGTATAATGAATCGGTGGATCCAACAATTTTAGTCCGTCCACGGAAGCTAGAGGTGGCTTTATTTGTTGATACCTCTACCTTCGCCCTTTGTTCCCGAAGTGTTCTCTCGATGATCACGGACAACGACCTCTTGTTAGTGGTGTCGCGAGGATCTACGTGAAGCGAGAAGATTCAGATCGCCGACCTTTTTCCCGGTACCATGAGGCGGATCTCGAGGGTGAGATCCCTTCTTAGTGGTGTCGAATTGTGGCGCCCCGCTAAAACCACTACTAGAAAATCGCGGTGTTTTTGGTGCATTACATCATCATGACTGCATGCTCATGTCATCATGCCACATTGCATTTGAGCATCGTCATCATCATACATTGTTTGCCTAAAACTATATTCTAAAAGCCTATCTTTGTTTTCTAAATATCCCCCGTCTTAATTTCAAATCAAAACTCTAGTCTTTTCCAAGCCTTTTATTTGTCTAAAAACTATTTACAAAAGCCTTTCTAAAAATAAAACCAATAAAATAAAATAAAACTATTTTCTACCGGGGAGGCAGCCCAGCCGTTAGGCCAGGCCACCTACTACTCGGCCCGTTTAGAAACCCAACCCTAATCCCCAGCCACACCCCACCTACCCAAACCCTAACCCCCACCCCTGCCACCTCACTCTGGCCAATCCCTGTGCGCCACCTCAGCCTCCTGGACCCACTCCCCTCCACCTGCCCAACCTCCCTTGCACACACACACACACCACTCGCACGCCTCGCCCACCCACCTGGACGCGCTCCCTCACGCGGTTAACCACCTCGGGATTCCCCCGGCCCCACCTCCTTTTTCCCTTTGTCAGACGCCTCCACCCACGCCCAACTCCCGCCGCCGCTCCCCGCGCGCCATCATGACGCCTCCACCACTGCCTGGACCGCGTCCCACCCTGGCCCACGACACATCCCACACCCATGCCCCGCACACCGCCTGTGTGAGCGATGGAACGCGTCGGCGTACGCACACGCCCATCGATCCGTCCCGCTCCCAGCACTTCCTCGCTCCCCCGATTGCCCTCCTCTTGCCTGCATCTCACCAACCGCCACCGCGGGCGTCCCTCCACCTGGCCTCTTCCCCCCCACCGCATCGACCGCCGCCGCCAGCTCAGGCCCCACCTCGCTGCCTCCCCGGAGCCGGCAGGATCTCCGCTGCTGTGGCCCTCCTCTCGCACGCGCCGGCCACGAACTCCTCGACCCCGAGCCCACCTCCTTGCGCCACCGTCTGCCTCGCCATCAACCGCCGCCGCTGCGGTCGGTAGGGAGCTCGTCGGCCCCGCGGGCTCTCTCCTCGTCCTGAGTGCCGCCAGGCGCTTCAGCGCTGCTCCCCACGGCCTCACCTCGTTCCCGGCTCGCGACCCGCGTCGCCGCCCAGGTGCTCCCCTACCTCCACGTCGCCGGTCACCCCACCCGCAAGCCGCCGTCGGGTCACCTCTGCTCTCTCGTCCTCGTCATGTCCGTGCGGTCGTCGCCCGGTCTGAACCCTGCTCTTTGCTTCCCCGTCATCCTCCGCTCGCCTCCAAGTGGTGCGCCACCGCTGACCATCCCCTGTCGTGTCCTCTCTGTTTTTTTCCTGCATGTTCGTGCTAGCTTGTCCAGTCCAGGTGTTGTTGTTGTTGCTGCATAATAACCAGGTTCTTCGATGCAACCTCAGTCAAAAACAAAGACCACTGGTACCGATCCAAGCCTATCCTCGACACCAAAGCCGGAACCCCGCCTGGAACCGACAAGATCTAATATGCGGACTTGACGACCCGAAGATAGTCACAAGGAACCCGGAGGCGATGACGCTGGATCGACAAGGCCTTCTACATGGACGCCAAGTTCTCCGATCCAGGGGCCGAAGATGCTAAGACCCTGTAATCCAAGATCTTCGCCTTGGACCCTCAAGACCTCCTTCATCAAACGCCAAGACCCGAACCTGAAGACCGCCAAGATCGCCACCGGAACGACAAGTACTTCATCCCGGATGCCAAGACCGACCTGATACGCGGACCCGACAAGATCTAGATGACGACAAGATCGACACCGACCAGGGCTAATCCGATGAGCCCCGACGCCAATCCAAGTTCTTCTTCCCGGAACGCCAAGCTCTCCTTCCGTTGTTTGAGACTGATCCCGTCGAACCGTTCCTCGTCGAACCCTAAGACCGAACCCCCCCGGACCCAAGATCTGCTGAACCCAGATGTGTGACCCTAAGCCTCTATTTTTATAATATGACATATACCTGTCGAATCTTTAAATCATCATGCTTGCATACATGTCATCTGGTGGGTTGGGTTAATAGTTGATTCACCTAAATTAAATATGGAGTCTATATGCGGGATACTTTTGTCTTATTCCGGACTCCATTTAAATTGGTGTAGCGAACCGATGCCATGTTTCGCCCTGTTAATACCACATTTAAATTGCGGGGTAGATAAATAACTCGCACCGTCTAATTAATTGTCAGGACCCCGGTTCCGCTTAATACTGCCTAATTGCACCGCATCTGCATCATATCATACTCATGTCGGATCTTCTGTCGTAGTATTAAATATTGCATCCGGTGTTTCTTCTAGTGTTTGCTTCTTCGCGGATTAGGCCGATGAGTTGATGCGAGTGTCAACAAGTTCTCTGGATATGAACCTTCGGCAGTGTTTCCCAGGCGAGCATTCTCCCTCTTTCTACCTATTTTGCATTTATAGTCTTTATTTCCTCCTGTTGATCTATTGCTATCCGTGTCGCGATGCTTTAGTTTCTGTGCACCAGTTATATCCCGTGCAGCCTTTATATTGCCATGGACACCTCCTAAAACCTGTTGTTTAGTAGATAGCTGGCCTTGCGAGTCGTAGTTGCTTGCTCAGGTGCGATCTTGTGTTGTCGAGTACCACAGTTGTTGGAATGCTGACAGATGTTTATGGTGGAGTTGATCATGACTTTAAATACAACTATTAAAATGCTAGATATAACCAATGCAGAGGCATTAGTGGGCAATAGATGTTATTTGGTTCTTCCACGCTCACTTGTGTCCCGTAGGACCCCGAGTACTTGATACCTGTTCCTTGACTATTCGCACTATCCACATCCGGGAGGCCTTATGGACCCCCCTGAGCTAGAGCTTGATTCATTTCTATTTCTTGGGGCCACAAACTAGTTTGGGGTTTTATTACTATCCTGTACTTATGCCATGCTTTACCGCTTTATTTAAGATTGTGCGTGGAGCACCTGTACTATTTTGGATCGCGCCACGTTTTCGCGGTATCGACAAGTCCAGTCACACTTTCGGGTTCCCAGTCGTTTACAGCCGTCGTTGCAAACCCTGGGTCCATTCCGGAGCCGGCCAACTTCGTTGCGGGTAGCTTAGTAGGGTGGCCCACTGAAATATTTTATGAATCCTGTGATCGCTTTGTCGTGAAAGCCTCGTTGGGTTTTGAGTTGGTTTTTCCGAGGTTGATCGAGTGTGCGTTGCTATTTGTGCACCCCTGCAGGGTAAAACTTTCTGAAAGCCGTGTCCGCGGTTATGGGCGACTTGGAGCACAGTATCTTGATCATAGACACGCATAACTAAAGTAGTGCTATAAATTTGACTTAATATGTGACTAGTAATTCAGCTTCACTATAACAGAATGGATAATAAAAATGCCAACAACTGGTGGATCTGTGGCGATCTGTGTCATACTATACCTGCCTAGTAAGTATTGCAACTCCAATGGAATGTGATAAAAGTGCCAACAACTGCTAGGTTTTGGGATTCCACAGGACAATTATATCTGACTAGTAATGTTCCAACTATAACGGAATGTTAACTAAAAATTCCCACTACTTATGCTATCAGGATGACTCATGCTATATACTTGACTAGTAAATGCTACAACTAAAATGGAATGAGTAAAACTGCCCACTGTGTGAGTTACTTGGTCCGACTTCCTCGTTTGGTCTCGAGGGGGAAATACCAGGAGAGGTATGTTTGGTGTTAGTATCAGGTAGGATCCAAATAGGTCTTTCTTACTCCTCTCTAATAGCCGCCAGTGATACCGAGTCTCTATAGGTTGTTTAGTGCCGCTGCGCTACCGCTTCAGTCCACCATACCTATGTTGGCGAGAGCCGCCGAATTCTAGCCTCGCCGTGTACTGGCCTCACTACTGACGCTCCTCTTTTTCCTTTTCCCTTTGTCGGCACCCCTTTTGTTTTAGCAGGTTTGAGATCGACGTCGTTAGCAGGGTTACCCTTCCGGCTTGGCCTGGGCAGGGTTATGGACGCCATTGGTTATTCTTCAGGGCTCTTAGCCCCATTTGCATCTTGTCCGTAGTCGGACGCTCTATCGTTTTCAAGGTGAGTTGGATCTTTGTATAGTATATCTGTATTCTTGACTCATGGAGTCGTTGATGTATATATCTGTTCTGTGGGTCCCATCGAGGACTGTTGTGTAATGGTATTACTTCATTTTCCACCCGCACGAAAGTGCCTGGTGGGCGTCCTTGAATCGTTTCTATGCGGGTTTGGCGGAAAGGGCTAAAACTTGCATAGGGCCGATTCGAGGGTGTTACATTCTAGTTGAATTCATAAGATCATCCTAAAAATCCTAGTGGGCCTTTCTACACTAGTGTGATGGTGAATTCCATTAGCTTTTTGTTATAATCAACCATGCCTTGTTGGAGTGCTATATTTAGTTCATGGCAAAGATCTCTTCCCTCCCCTTGCATGCCCCTTGTAATAAAAACCCTCCATATTCCTCTTCTTTTATTTGCCTTATTTTTTTGTTGTTGGTATGTTGCATTCATAACAAATCTTGATAAATAAAAATGAAGCAAGCCTAATATAGCCTTATCTTCTTCACACACAAACCACATATTCTACACTAAATCTACACCTAGCTAAACCCAAGCACCACACACACACCTATCTACCGTGGGCAACATCTACACATGCATGTGTGCATACATGTGCGTCTCTCTCTCTCATCATTTCTTTTCTTGGCAAAAATTCAAACGCCGCCCCATCCCTCTCTCTTTGATTAGAACCCCACCACGTCTATCCCTCCTCCATCCTGGTCCCCCAATTCCCTCTCTCTCTAGTTGGTTCAGCAAGGAATCAAGGATGAGAGAAGAGAGAACCTTAATCATATGATGCCCTTCTTTTGTAAGAGCATCTCCACTCGCAACCCCCAATTTAACCCCGGCGTAAGACCATATGGGGGGGCACCGGCGCAAAAACCAACTATGGGGGAGAGCCGGTCTCCAGCCGTAACCCCCAAATTGGCCCCCAAATTAGAAATCTAAAATTCGAACAAGAAAAAATATGGCGGGTAGAACGGTCGATCGCCGATCGCATAGCCGACCATAAATAGTTTGGGCGTTACAAAACAAAGTCTCGACGATCACATCGTCGCAAATCGCTGCAAATCATCATAGTCTAGCGATCAAAAGAAGCCGCGTCGGCATCACAAAGCATAGCGGGGCATCAGACGGCGGCGTCGACATCGACGACCGGCGGGAGAGTGCCTGTCGCCGGTGCGCTCGCAGGCGCTGGAGTAGTGGATGCCGCAGGCGATGGCGAAGTGGATGCCGCAGGCGATGGCGAAGTGGATGCCGCAGGTGCTGGGGTTGTGGATGCCGGTGGGCCTCAGACCTCGTGCAGGATCGCGGTGCGTTGGGCCTTCCACCACGCCCGCACGTCGGCGTCCATGTCCCTGGTGTCGACCATGAGGATCGATAGGTCCTCCCCCCTCTTCTTCGCGGCCACATTGGCCCTGATCAGCTCGAGCTTGGCGTCCTGCCTCTCGATGACCGATGCCCACCTAACTATGGCAACCTGCTCCATCTTGGCGGCCTGCTCCGCCCTCTCGACAACGTTCGAGGCGGCATCTGCCATGCAGGCCATGATCGAGCTGTGCAGTTTCTCGATGGCCGGCACGGCATCTCTCGCTGCCTTGGCCTTCTTCTGCCTGATCGGACGGCCTCCCGGGGAGAGAGCTGGCGGCGCGTCGGGGTTGTACTTGCCCTTGGCAAGCTCCGTGTGTGTCTCGGTCCACTTGTCGCATGTCTCGATCCTGGAGAACACATGGATGAACTTGAACTCGACGTCGTCGTTGTCCTCGTGGTAGGCGGTGATCATGGCACGCATCTACAAAAGTAATGCAATGCAGCGAATAAACGACCGTGATCAATGGCCAGCGACCGAACACAAGGCTACGATGGACAGTGGACATGGTGGGTTCACTTACTTGGTCCTCGAAGTTGGTGCCGCTGACATGGACACGGCGCACCTCCTCCATGATGCCATGCCACTTGTTGCAAGCATGCTGGATCATGTGCTAGCGGTGCGACATGCCGGAGTCGTTGTGGTCGTGGTACAAGTCCTTGAAGTAGGGGTCCAAGAGCCGCCGCTCGTCGTACGCCGCCTTGACGCGCCGGTGAATGGGTCGATGCTGACCGATTTGCAGGCCTCGGCGAGGCACTCGTCCTCCCGTGAGCTCCACTTTGGGCCGCGGCCGCCGTTCTTCTTCTTCTTGACAACGGGCACCACCTCGGGCATCGGCACGGGCGCCTTCTCCTCCTCGTCCTCGGCGAACGCGTAGGACTCGTTCTCCCAAGGTTCTTGGCTGTCATCGCAGCCGTCGTAGGCCTCCGCCTCCTCCTGCATGTAGAACGGTGGCAGCCCCCCACCGTTGATCATGTCGGTCATGATGGCGTCGGTGCCCAGCGTCGTTCCATCGAGCACCCCATGGCTGCCGCCGCTGCTAACAACGGTGGTGGGCATACCGCGGGGGCGACGGAGAGCAAGAGAGGCGGCCAGGTTGGGTGTACCTTGGCTGAAGGCGTTGGGGTTGAAGCTGGCGTTGAGGTCGACGGCGCTAAAGGCATTGGGGTTGAAGTTGTCACCCGCGTCGAGTGGCCCGCACGGCGAGAAGCGAGATAATTTGGGTGTACCTTGGCTATCCTGGGACATCGGGCCAGCCTGGGTTGTTGCCGAAGACGGCGACGGTGACGAGACGCTCCCTTGGCTCCCCCACGCGTGCGGGGGAAGCTCGGCATGCCCGCCATGTGGGCGGCTCTCTGCGCCATGAGTGCCTCCGCGGCCAGAGCCTCCAAGGCCCGCTTCTTCCTTGCCCTGAGCTCTCTCTGCCGGCGGTTGGCGCTCTCGATCTGCCGGTGCTGCAGGTCGAACGCCCACTCCGCGTTCGTCATCCCCTCCGGCTGTTCCTTCTCCGGCTAGCCCCTCTTCTTCGCCGGCAGATCTCGATCCCATTTGCTCCTCTCCCTCTTCTCTCTACCCAGCTACCCCAGGGCAGCCTCAGATCGAGATCTGGATGCCCCAGACCCATCCCCATCCTCTCTCCATCCTCTTTTCCCAAGCCATGGCCATGGTGTCATGGAACCCTAGCCTCGATGTCTACCTGCTGTTCCCCGTAGACCTGACGACCCCCTAGGCGAACATGCAGTACCAGGATATGCCCCTGCTACCTCTCCGATGCCAAGAACCTGTGGCCCTCGCCGGAGACCGCCGGACACCGCCGTGCCCGAGCTGAACCCGGCGCCACTGCCGCCAAGATCCGACACCGATCTCCTTCCCCTCGTGCTCCAGCGCCGCGCAGACGTGCCTCTGGTGAGCAGGCACACCTCCCAGACATCCCCCTTCCTACTCTAACTCGTTGTAACACCGCCGCCCTCCGTCGAGCGCCCTGCGTGCACGCCGCCGGCGGAGACAGCAACAACACGTGTGACCTCCTAGCTGCTAGCTCAGACCTCCTGTTCGTCGAGTCCTAGCCGTCTCTGTGGTGGTCGTTTTCAAACGACATCTGAACCAAAGTTGTAGATATCGACTCCCTCGTCAAAACTAGCTAAAGAACGTTTGAAACCATCTAGTACATCTCTCGGAATCTTGGTAGCAAAATCGATGTCCGAACAGTTCTTCCGGTTCCGGTTGTTTTCGTTCTTCGTGAGACTGCGCGAGACACGGTCCACCCGAGCACGCGCCGATCATACCAATGCGTAGATCTTTTTATCCCGGTCATTTAGAGTACTCGTACGCCCTATACCGTGCAGTATGTATGGAGAAATATCCCCCGAAAATTTCAGCTAGCTCGCAGATGAACTCGTCGCTATTTCCTGCCTTGGTTCGTTAGTTCCACTATGCTGCCGTTATTTGTTAACTCGTGTCCGTCGTGGTTTAACAAAAACATGACTGAGCCCAGATGGCCAGCCGGTGCAACCTTCCACCGCACCTGAGTTTCAGGTTTCGCTCCCCGAGGGGTGTCCTTTTCTTCTATTTGTTTTTCAACTCGCAGAGAGCCCCACCTGTCAGCCTCAGCGTAACGCCATATCAGCACAGTCCGCAGCTAGCCCCACCAGCACATGTCTGTGGCTAGGTTCTGTTGAGTATGAAAAGTATTTTGGCTTTTCTCTTTTACAAAATGGATAAAAGGAATATTTATACAATATATTATATATTTTAATTAATAAATCCAGATACCACATATGATATATGTTTTCGGATCACAAAAATGCCAGGCATTCAAATATGCCATCCGAAACAATTTTTGAGCAACTTAAATTTTTGAAATTATTTAAATGCCAATAAATGTCTTTTCATAATAAATTTATAATTTAAATTCCGTAAATCCAAATTTGATAAATAATATGTCTAAATCGACCAGCGCGACGAATCCATTCTGATTATGCATTCCATGATATAAATTGAGATATGCATCATATAAATACTTAAAAACATGAATGGTTTATGCGAGTAAAACTTGACCAAATCTATACCTAATAATAAAAAACGGAACGCTTCTCTCAACCAGCTTTTTATTTGGACGATTTTACCCTCCCGTAAAACTACTTATTACCCACCAGTACCACCCGTAAGTCAAACATACCGTTTCGTGAAAAAACACTTGGACACAGTCCATTCTCTACGCTCGGGCTGAACCGTCAGGTCGTGAACCACAAGATCTCAGATTAGGCGGCAGGCGGCGCTCACCCGAACCTTAGCTAGCATGATCTCGCTGGCAGTCGGTACTCGTGGCCGAGGACGTGGTCGGGCCGAGCATGACCTCGCCGACGGCCCCCGTCCAAACAAACCTGCTCCTATCTTCTGAATCGAACCGTATGGCCACCGCGCCGACCTCCAGCCACCGGTGACCTACACTTCCTTCATACGGTGGAACAGGATCGGAGAGAGCCAAAGCTCCTAGCCCCAAGCTCCAGGTCCTCCCATGGCCTGTTCAAGTCCCGACCAGTACCTCACTGCCATGGATTCCATGCCAGTTCCCCAACGACATGGATCCCAGACCAGTACCCTACCACCGACCAGACCAGATCGTGCGGCTTTGTTCGAGCTCAACGAGAACACTGCCGGTGCAGGCATCCCTCTCACGCGCCTCCGGATGTAGAGGCGGATGCAGAGGAGGGGCTCGAGGGGCATGGCCGCATGCAGCACGTGGACCAGCGGGGGTTCGAGGTTGCTGAGCGGCGCTGGTGATAGGAGCACTGCCTCATGCTGGACAGGATATGAGCACCGACTACGAGGTCTGGGATAGCAGCGTCGCCTTAGAGTGTCTGATTTGTAAGTTATGTACTAGCTTCAGTTTCTGACGACTTCATGCATTTATTACTCTGAACCTTTCCAACGATGAGTTCCGGCTTGGCTGGCGCGGATGAAGTGCATTGGTTATGCTCTACTGCAGCACATTGGTATACTCCATTAAGAACCTGTAGAATTTTTTCTTTTGAACCCGTCTGACAGACTAAACCAACAATCATTGAGATGTTGATTCTATCGATCTGTATTGTAATTGTTTTGGAAGCAGATTTCTCTAACAGAGCAGTACCACATCATACTCCACGATCTGAGGGACACGTTGTATAACACTTGCACACGCGGCGGAGAGTGTTGATGCTTGATGCTGACACCCATTTTACACCCACGGAGAGCGCTGTCCTGGAGTCGGGCTATATACTATAGTGGGCAAACGGTGCTACTAGTTCGGACGGGTGAAGGATCTCGTGCCATCTTTGTTGACAGAATTGGTGGAGAATGACACCACCCCGTCTCTTTCTCAATGGGCCGCCAAACAATTTAAATCACGATATGATTCATTATTGCACGTTTTAGAGTTGATATCCTGTGATTTTCAATATTACGTGGTACAAAAGTCTGGATACAAAAGACCCCATTTGAATTTGATTGATATAAATAGTTAAACATATGAAATATTGTTCAGTTGATTTAATGTAACCGTAGCAATGTACGGGCTCTGTGCTAGTAATTAATAAAAGTGCTTATTTCTTGTTTCACACCTCACCCTTGCCATGCTATGTTATACCATGCAAGTGTGCATCATTCCATCACGGCATACCTTGTTTGCTTGTTACATATGATTTATAGGATGGTGTAATGTATTTATTTCGGCCCTTGTGCGTTTGGCTTTTATCCGGAGAGACAATGAGCAAGGAGAATACCAGTAGCCTCAGGAGTATTATCGAAATCCTTCCTACCCGGCAATTGAACTGTCGAGCAAGCAATTCCCCATGCTTCCATATATAGTACCTATGCTTTTATCTTACACTTGCATCATTGAGTCGCGATTGTATTAAATTGAATCCCAAGTATTGCATACCCTTTACTTTTAAACCACACCAAAGCTTGTTTTCCAATCCTATGAGCCATTACTACAGGAGTTGTTTGAACCATGCGAGTCGTAACATTGCATGTGTAGGGTTTGTGCGAGTCTCTGGATAACGAGGTACCTAAACAACTGAATCTGAGTAGTAATGGGATAACTAATGAAAGAGGAATTTGTGAGCATTATCTGCTATTTGGTTCTTTAAGCTCACTTGTGTCCCGTAGGACCCCGAGTATTTGATTCCTGTTCCTTGACTATTCGCACTATCCACATACGGGAGACCCTATGGATCCCCCTTCTCCTGAGCTTGATTCATACTTTATTTCTTGGGGCCACAAAGTAGTTTGGGGCTTTATTACTATCATGTACTTATGTCATGCTTTACTGCTTTATTTATGATTGTGCGTGGAGCATCTGTATTGTTTTGGAACGTGGAATGTTTTCACGGTATCGACAAGCCCAGTCACACTTTCGGGTTACCATTTATTTACATCCATTGACATAGACCCTGGGTCCGTCTCGGAGCCGGTCAACTTCGTTGCGGGTAGCTTAGGGGGTGGTCCCCTGAAATAATTTATGAATCCTTTGAATGCATTGTCATGAGGCCTCGTTGAGTTTTATTTGGTTCTTCCCAAGGTTGATCGTGTGTGTGTTGCTATTTGTGCACTCCTGCAGGGTAAATCTTTCTGAAAACCGTGTCCGCGGTTATGGACCACTTGGAGCACAGTTTCTCGATCATAGATAAGTATAACTAAAGTACCACCTTTAATTTGACTAAGACATCACTAGTAAATAGTACAATGCTCATGGAATGGTTAATAAAATTGTCAACGGATGGGATGTTCTTCCGCCTTCTCGTCGATAAACGACAAGGAGGGCGAGCGAGGTTATTTATGTTGCTTATATAACTGTTGCTATTAATTAACGGGCGTCCATCCATCTCTGGTTGGGCGGATGTGTAGCGAGTCGCTATAGCTCTTTGTAGATATTATCTTTCGCTGCAATTGCGTCACCCCCAGGTTGTTCCTTTTAGATGCATTAAGACTTGCTGAGTACCCCTACGGTCTCACACGATAAATATTTGGTTCAGATGAACAGGTATACTCCCAGAAAGGCTACTGGGTCGAAGAGACTGATGATGGTGGCAACGACTATTAGGTGTAGATATTCAGGGGATGGAGATCCATCAGATCTGTGGGCGGTATGTGCTTAGCTGTGGTATTTTATGCCGATTTGCTTCTTATCTGTACTCGGATCTTGTATTCCGCTTCCGCTTGATACTCTATTTCGTGATGTCTGAGGAGATATCCTAAACTATTATATCTATCTAGGATATTTGGATCTTGCCGTATGGCGTTGAGTATTTCTGTTTCTATAATTTCTAGATGGTGTGACTCTGATGTCTATTATAAGTCGCAGACATACATACTTATTTTTGTATGTCGTGGTCGCGTTACCTGTCGCTTACGTCACTCGCTCTTGTCATGATGTTCTTGAAAGTGGATAAGGTGGTCCGCTGGTATCGTGCCCTGCTCCGCTTCGACGGGCCTACACGTGGGTGACCTTGGGCCTCCGCGGTAGAATCCCTTATCCACTTTTGGGTTCATCCAGGCTCGTGCTTACAGCGTAATATTTGAGGTATTACATAACCAAAATTTCTTTCACTCAACGGAGTTGTTACGCTTTGGCTGGTAGAAACCCCCATAATGCCTACAAGCCATGTCGTGCTTGTCATAGAATTATTGTCACAGTAGTTGCTTTCATGCATGAACTTTCGATGCAACTTGTCCTCATCTAGCAGAATTTGATGTCGACTCAATCTCTATCTTGCGATGCAATCCAGTTGGGGGTGGCGGCACCACCAGGCTACCTATGCTGATGTCCTAGCCTTTCGGCAAAATCGCAGTCGACGGCGGCAAGAGTACATACATAGCACATGTTGTGGCCTCTCCCTCCGTGAGGTAGATCCTTGACATTTCTTGTTGAAGAGGCGTGGTAATGGCGTTAATGGAAAAATAAGATGAAGGTTGAGTAGGCCAAAGGCGTCAACGGAAGATGAAGATGAGGGGCATGGGGGGCCATGGCATCTTTCTAATTGCGTGAACGCGTCGACAAAACTATCAAATATATTCAGGACACATTCTTGAAACATTGCAGTTGCATTGCATAAACCAAAAGTGTCGAAGTCCTGGTACCCGAGGTACCCCGATTCTGCGGATGACAGGCCCACCTAGGGCGGGCACCTCCCTTTCCTGTGGCAGCAAGACAAGCAAAGGGACTCGCGAGGGGAGGTCGGGTATGACGCCTATGGAAGGTGTATTTACACCTTGGACTCCGCCTCACGAGGTTGGGCCCTCCCAGGTCTCCGAGGAGGCCTCGAGAGGGTCCGAAGAGGGGGCACGCCTGCCGCCCTGCCATGGTACGAAACAAGGAGACAAGAACCTACAGGGGAGACCGGATCGCCTCGGTAAAGCAAGGAGGAACCATGCACCGACTGGTGCAAAGACGCCAAGGACGTTAGTGGATCCAAGACAGCTTCCCCTCGCCACTTTGGTGCTAAGAGGACAAGGGCGACGCTGGGAAGCGAAGGGTGGTGTCAGGTGGACCGGCTTTATGAAGGACCGGCGAACGACCAAGGCAACGAGGACCGAGTCCACCAAAATTAGACTGGTAGACTGGGTCCTCAAGGGGCGTTAGTGTGGTGACCCTTACCGCCCAATGTTTATGGGAAGAGGCCCAACCGCCTTATAAAAGTGGGCCTTCCTCTCCCTTGGAGGAGGTCAAGTCCCAGAACTTGTAACCGAGTCCACCAAGATCTTGATGAAGTCCAACGAGTCCAGCAAGTCCAGCACCGCAAAGGAGCGGTACATCCGTGATTGCACACACGCCGGTACCCTGACAACCTCCGAGTCCTCGCTCTAGCAAAGCAGCAGAAACAACAAATCCTTCTAGAAAAAGTCACCGGGAACATGTATCTCGCTAATCCGAGACCATGCGGAATTGCTATAGGGGGAAGAGAACCTTCACGAGGAGGTGGTGCAAGAGGAGATGAGCCATGGGGCTCCTTTTATAGGGGATGGGGCGCATCACCATGGCCATGGCTGGCTGGCCATGGTGGGTGCCCCCACCTCTCCCTCATTCATGTGGTTGGAGCTTCCACTAAGCCCACTCACATAAATTTCAACTCCACTCACTTGCATTTAATGTCCATTAAATAAAATGCATTTTTCTCTTTAAATAAAACACTTTTATTTATTTTATTCGGAATATTGTTAATTAATTTAATTAACAAACATTCACATAAAACCCCTTACAACATTTTGACATCACATGCGGAACCAATTTCAGCAATTTCACCCAAAACAATTGCGGTGTCCATCGAAACAATTCCAGCGCTTTCATAATCTTTCTCTGGTATCTTATTTGCTAAAAATGGTGTCGGTATACCTTAAGTGTGTCACCCTACAGTTCATGAATAATGCAGACATGATCGAGACCCTTCTCCGATCAATAATCAGCAGTTGGACCTAGAGATCCATACTGACTCCCACACATTCAACAATGACCCTAGTGACCGTGTGAACCTTTTAACGTCATAACTAAATCCCTTTGTCTCGCGATATATTACATGTCCAAGATTCGATCATAGGTATCTCCATACCTAGTTTGGTCTCGTTACCGGCATGCACTCTTTTCTCGTTCCCGTGATATAACATTCTAGTGATCACATCACTTGCTTGCAAGCTATCTCAATGTGATATCACCGAGAGGCCCAGAGTATATCTATCCGTCACCGGGATGGAAAAATCCCACTCTTGATATATGAGCCTCTACATAACACTTTCAGAGTATCTGAACCCACCTTTATTATCACCATGTTACGGTGTGACATTTGATGTTATCAAGTTACTATTCTAGTGTTAGTGATTGACATGATCTCATGGTCTAAGGACTAGAATTACTTCATATGATGTTATAGTAATTTAAACACAATGACTTTGATCGTATTGCTATAATTTGGATGAATGTTCATCACATCATTCCACCAATGCCATGACCTCGTTATTAACAACATCCAATATCCATGATCAGGAAACCTTGATCATCTTGTTAATCAACGAGCTAGTTTATATGAGAGGCATAATTAGGAACTCTTTATTTGTTTATTAAACACACATGTATTAACATTTCCAATTAATACAATTATATCATGCAAAATAAACATTTATCATTAACATGGAATAATATAATAACCACTTTATTATTGCCTCTCGGGCATATTCCCTTCAGTCTCCCACTTGCACTAGAGTCAATAATCTAGTTTGAAAAACTTGCGCATTCAACACGTATGGCTTTCTTGTGTTGTAGATACGCGTTTGCTAGTGGTTAAAATAATCTCCAGATCTGACATTTTTAGGTCCGCATGTATTTGCATGTATTTGTGTCTCTACGCATCACTCATTCTCTAATGAGATGGCATTGTATAAATTTAGTCCTTTGGTGAGACCTTTAGTTCCTTTGGGTTAAAACATGTTGATATAATTGTCGCACAATATATCTTCATAGTACTAGTCCACTGTGAACCACACCTAATTTGATAACAAACTACGTAGCCAAACTCCCTCCTTTGCTGCTACTATAGAAGTCATATACTTAGCCTTTTTGTTGTAGTATCCGTCACAATGTATCAACTTTGGAACTCATCCAAATCCATCATGGAACCTCCTTTCCATTACATTGTGCCACCCATAGTTTAAATTGAGGTAAATTTAATTTGTATCTTGTGACAAACTAGTATCAATGTAACACTTTACAATGAACTACTTTTAACTATTTGTCACTTATACATGATATATTCTTAGTTCTTCCTAAGCTCATAAGAATATCTTTACTATCATCCAATGATCATCTTATGAATCATTCTGGTATATGCTCACAACATTTAGAACACAAGACATATCTGGATATATACATATCATGGTATTATTGATCAAAATATTCATGTGATTTCACTCACAAAGTGTCGATACACTTGAATCTTGATTCAACCTTTTCCATGTAGGAAGAACCTTTCTTGTTGTTTCCATATTGAACCATTCCAATATCTCATATATCTATGTCTAGCACAACCATATTAGCGCTTCAGTCTATCCATGCAGACATTGATGCCAAATAATCTGGTTTTGCCCAAGTATTTCATCGAAATCTAATTTTAATGAAATTCTTAACCTATGTCAATAAAAGATACATCATTTCTAATCAACAACATGTTCTCTACATAATGTATTGGAAATTTGTCTTAGCGCTCCCACTTATTTTTTTGCAACTGTAAGTATCTTCATCGTCTCCGATGAAATTAAACATTTTAACAATTTCATCACGGTGAAGATTCCAACTCCGTTATGCTTACTTTAACCATTGAAGTTTGCATGCCCTTTCAGCATCCTTTGAATTAACAAAACCCTTCGAATCGTGTCATGTACATGTCCTACGTAACCATTCTATTAGAATAACTTTGTTTTGTTTGTTCAACTACTATATACCAAATTATATGTAGTGGTTGCTACGTTAATCCGTCAAGACTAAATATCGCTATGAAAAATCAAATATTTTCATAGTCAACTCCTTGAACATTGTCGTAAACTCCTTTCCGATATGTCGACTATTTCATAGATGTCAAACAGCCATGTCTATTTCTTTATAGATCCAAATACGACTGATAGGCTTCACGTCTTTCCGGAGGGTCTTCCAAGTTCAAAAACTTGATTTCTCATGTATGGAAAATATCACGGATTTTATGACTTATAGTCACTTGATGGAGTCAGGGCCCATCACCGTTTCTTTGCATGCAGTCGGTTCATCATTGTCAAAATAATCACGACTTGTTTATCATATCTTATTATTTGATTCTTACCCGACCCATACGGTTCAAATAGGAACTCTAATCTCCGAGATCACAACCTTTGTAATCACGGGAGCCATGAGCATTTTAGCCGCCTCCGGGACACTTTCCGGAACTATGCTACTTAGCACATATAGCTAAGGTTCAATAACCTTATCAAAATTCTATTGTCCTCCCACTTAACTTTTCGCAAAAAATTCCTTCTCAAGAAACTTCACGTTCCAAGCGACAAACTCTTTTGTCCTCGGTGTTATCGAGGAATACCCAAAAATTCTTTGGGATGACCTACAAAGACGTGCTTATCCAACTTTGGTTGTAAACATTTTTACTTATGCCTAGCATACCAGAATTTAAGAAAAGACAACTCAGGTTTTATCTTGAACCATAACCCATATGGTGTCATTTCAATGGATCACGGTGGTGCTCTTTTCAGTGTAAAAGCAGTAGTATCTAAAGCTTTAATCCTTAAAATATAATGGAAATTTTATAAATGACACATTTGAACTTACCATGTCAAAAACAAGGTTCGATTCCATCTCTTGAATAGTCCATACTCCTATGGTTTATCGAGAAACACAAATACATGGAACAATTCCTCAAATCTTAGGTGTTTCGCTAAACATGTAACTCAAATATCTTCCTTTATGATCGAATCATAAATTCTTTATTTTCTTGTTACGATGATTTTCCACTTCATCTTGAAAGTCTTTGAACAATTTTCAAATGTTTCATACTTCTTCCTTATTTAATAAATATATAGATATATTCACTCAAATTTTTGGAGAAAGCATATGAAGTCGAAAGATCCACCGCACATGGCTACATATAATGGACTATATACATCAACATGCACAATGTCCAATAAGTTAGTCATCCTTTCATCTTTGGCCTATGAATAGAGTTTCAATTATCTCGATGAAACTCTCACAAGCGTCAATTGATCAAAATCAAAGACTCCAAAAATCCATCAACATGGAGTTTCTTCATGTTTTCTTTCCAACATAATTTAAACGGCGATGTCACTTCATAAGTGATCTTTCAATCATTTGTCTTGCGATATTTTAGCATTAGTTTTTATGGACATGATTTCTCCAACTAGACTTGTAAAAGTTCATCCATGTTCTATGGAATATGATAATTATTTGAACAAACATTGTTCTCATAATAACGGAACAAAATAACAATTATTTCAACAAATCTTGAAGGCAAGCTTTGATGTCAATGATGAACACAATAACACTTTATTTGTTTTTGATGAACATCATCACATATTCTCTTGCTAGTTACTTAGGCCATTGTATTTCATGAATTGTGTTGTTCTGTATGGCATTTCACACCAACCAATTTGGTATCCAATACCCAAGAACCACATTTTTTAACAAGCAAAGAATACAATCATAACATGTATATCATCTATATACCTTAGTTGGACATTTCCAGTCTTTTCTCTTTTCTGCCCAATATTTTATAGATTCTCTTTCATCATTTCCTTTTATTTTAAAAGAATCTATCAACATCAATAGTGGCACCATACACATGACACATAGTCCAGAGCGTGTATAGTCAAATACTAATACCTTTGGACTTGCACTTTGAAGTTGATCACCATCATCAAATGCTTGGCATTCTATCAAAAATCCATTCTTTAGTAATCTATTAGTGTAGTACACATTTTACCTACATCGTCTATTCATCCTTATCATGACAAATTTTATGATCAAGCTACTATAGCCTATAAGGACAAGTCATGAGTATAATGTCAGTTCCCAAAACCTTTTTGGGAGATTAGGACGCCTAGCGTCTCCAACCTTCGCAAATTCTCATACAATATGAGAACATGTATTTTGCTAAATTATACTCTATCATATTGCAACCATAAGCATTGCTTCATATATCACAATATATTCCACAAATGATGGTTTCTGAAACAATTCTTTTAGCTCCTAGATAACCTCGATATTAAAAAAACTTTTGAATATCAAGAATCATGGAGGCAAACATGATACTTTAGATACTATCACTGGAATTTTTACTCTTGATTTAATACTACTTATTAAACTTCATTGAGTAAATGGAGTTTGTTGAAAGTTTGCAATAGGACTTATATACTTTAGATTAACACTCAAAACAATACGATACCAGTTTGTAAAGTAAATATCCAAAATTCTATAGTTTTATTATCTCAATTAAAACTAAGCATAAGGCAGTAAACGTATGCCAATGACTACAACAAACTATGAAAATTCACTTCGATTTTAGTTTATGATAAATTGAGTTCGACTAATCCAAATTAAAAATGAACTCCCACTCAAAAACCAACATCCCTCGAGTTGTTTTGGTGATTACATGAACCAAATCCACTACACCAAGTATGATCATCACGTGAGTCGGTGTAGCTTCAAAGGCGAGCATCTATACGAGCATCATATTTACCATATGACTCATTCTTAACCTTTCAGTCTGTGTTCTGAGGCCATGTCTGTACATGCTAGGATCGCCAAGTAAGAAGCTTAGTACTCGCGTGTGTAAAACTGCCTTACACCCGTTGTATAAAAGCGTAGAGTCAAGTACACACGATCATCACGTGATGTCTCGAAACGACGAACTTTCTTAACGGCTCATACTTAAGGAAGAACACATTTTATCTTGATATCTAAATGAGGGATCATCTTATAATGTTATTAAAACGCCAAACAAACAATATAAGATGCAAACAAAACGTCATATCAATAAAGTGAAATGATATGGTTCTTGCACTTGATCACTATCATGTGCATCGTGGTATGATCTTTATCATTCCTTTATGTGTAAGGCCAAGGTCTATGGAACTTACATGTTAGGTATGCTATAATTTCCAAGTGTATCAATCCATACTACAAATTATAACATCATCATATCATGACACTTGCCCAACAACAATCTAAACTATCTGCTTCTAATTTATCAATTGCAAATTTTACGTGGCTTAGGACTTTCGAAGATAGAACCGATCTTACCTACGAACATGGAACCACAACGATGATAACCAAATTATTAGCAACTCGTTGTAAATCAGATATTGACTATAGTAGGAGAGACAGACACCCGCTAGCCACTTATGCAAAACTAGTTGCATGTCAAGCGTGGAACAGGTCTCATGTGCGAGGACATGTAAAGTTAGTCCGGGCCGCTTAATACCACTATGCCACCAATATCCAAAATACATATAAGATTCAATAACATGATCATCATCGCCCACATACTCTTATGTGTTCCACCCGTGCAAAGCATCTACACATAGATCAAGCTCTGATACCACTATTGGGTTCGCAGCATAGAAAACAAGAAAAATCCTATGATGTGAAAAAGTAAGCACCAAGATCTATCTACCTAGATAAAATAAATGGGTGGATATACATCCATAGAGAACATACCCTTGAAGAGCGACAAAGCGTTATGAGGTTGTACTCGTGGATGATGTAATCATACACTTGCCAATCTCAAGATCGTGATGAAGTCCAGCGAGTCCAGCAGGTCCAGCACCAGCAAGTCCAGGACCACAAAGTAGTGGTGCATCCATGATCGCAGACACGTCCGGTACCCTGACAACCTCCGAGTCCTCGCACTAGCAAAGCAGCGGAAGTAGAAAATCCTTCCAGAAAAATCCACCGGGAAGATGTATCTTGCTAATCCGAGATCATGGGGAATTGCTAGAGGGGGAGAGAACCTTTCTAAGGAGGTCATGCAAGAGGAGGGGCCATGGGGCTCATTTTATAGGGGATGAGGCGCAGCCCCATGGCCATGGCTGGCCGGCCATGGTGGCTGCCCCCACCTCTCCCTCATTCATGTGGGTGGAGCTTCCACTAAGCCAACTCACATAAATTTCAACTCCACTCACTTGCATTTAATGTCCACTAAATTAAATGCATTTTTCTATTTAAATAAAATACTTTTATTTATTTTATTCAGAATTTTGTTAATTACTTTAACTAACAAAACATTCACATAAAACCCCTTGCAACATTTCGATATCACATGTAGAACCAATTTCAGCAATTTCACCCGTAACAATTCCGGTGGCCATCGAAACAATTCTAGTGCTTTCATAATCTTTCTTATGTATATTATTTGCTCCAAATGGTGTCAGTATACCTTAACTGTGTCACCCTATGGTTCGTGAATAATTCATACATGATCGAGACCCTTCTCTGATCAATAATCAGCAGCGGGACCTAGAGATCCGTACTAACTGTAACATCCCTACTTCAGCAACCCTGATTAGTTATCCAGAAAGCAAAAATTAGGGGAACAAAAAAAATCTTAGTTAATGGTGTAGTGCTTGTTTGTTGTTGTCTGTGCTTATGCTTCTGATGGTATAGCTTATGATATACTCCTTACCTAAACATCAGTGTCAAAAGCTATTTAACAAAATTATCCTGGCTCTTTTTACATTTTCTCAAATGTTCTGGCATTTCAAACATGAGCCAAGATGCTTCTATAACCAAAACTATTTTAGTAGCTTCTATTGACAAAACTATGGAGAGCTATAATCTCCTTATGTTTTCAAGACAGAACCTTCAACTACTCTTACCTCTAGGATTTCCAAAACCTTGTATAAAACTTTTGAATTCTACTCTTGGTAGGGATACCAAGGACTCTTACCTTATTCAAACTCCAACCTTTCAAAATTTCCCATCTTTACCTCAAGCTAAGCTTGATGGTAACACTAGTAGTAGTTGATTTCTTTGTAAGATGAGTTGTCTTGATCTGCTGCTTGACTTGATTTCTTAGAAGTAGTATGAGCTACTCTAGGAGCTCATCCTCTAGGATCAAGATACTTTAAAATACCCAAACCCTAAGCAATAATACAAGATGGATCTGATCTCTAGCCACTAGGTGATCATCTAAAACCCTTAACCAGATCAATTCTAAAGTGATCCATTCTAGAAGTTTCCAAGTCAATGAAGACCAATATCAAGCGTGGATCTATTCTACCCAATCTACACTTCAACATCATCCACTTTATGATGCTTTGATACCTTGCAAACCCTCAAAAACATCCCCACTCATATTCTAGTCAAAAACCCTAAATCTGCTAAATTTTGACTAAGTCTGGAAACTATTTCAACATCACTTCTTTGAGTGCCTCTCTTTCTCAACCCTTGTTCCTTTTTGGTGATGAACTTGAACCATCTTGTAGACCATCATAAGTACTACCAAGTACCACTCTTGCCCTTGGTTAGACCATCCTCTAACCCACTTGTTCTTGACAGTTTTGCAGGCAGGAAAATAAAAATTCCTGTAAAATCTTATCAACATGCCTACTTTGGAAGAAGCTCACACCTACATATTATCTTATTTTCACCAAATTCCTACATGATTGTTTTCTACTCATAAAGTTCTAGCAATACCTACTTCACTTGTTCCAAATGGATCCTTGTGCTTCAAAAACCCACAAGGTTTTGAAGGCTATTTGATAATCTGTTTTGACACCCTTGTTTTATTCAAAGTTTGGGATCAATTCTTGGAGAGCTAAATCATGATCAATCTCAAACCCATGTACCATGGTGATCTACACCACTTGTATTATCCATCCATATGTTCCATGCCCCAAGGGGAGCTCTGACCTCCAAGATCCAATAAGGTTTTGAGGGTATGAAAATAACATCACCCTAGATCCTTTATTCCTTGTTTCTTAGCAAAATCAAGTTGGATTCTCAAATCCTAAGGTTGCAAATGCTAGATACACCTTTTTTACATCATTTACCATGATTACAAGTATTTATAAAATATTATCCATAATTATTATGGACGAAAACCTATTTAATCTCTTAAATTGACAAAAACTCCAAAACTTAATCATTAAAGGCAAGTTTGTCTTTCTCTAAATCACACCTCCAAATTTAAGCTCTTTTGAAGTCTAATTATCATACCCTATCTTACAACTTCAAAACTAAATATTTTTGAAGAGATTTATTATTTCTTTTTGTCCATTTTCTTAAATGGAAGAAATGGAATAATAATTGTTTTAAATACATTTATTCATAAATAAATCATGGGAAAATTCCTCAAGGTATGGATTCATATTTAGGACCATATCACCTCAAAACCCCATCTTACCCAATTCAAAAATATCAAAACAACTCCTAAAAACCACTTCAGCACATTTTGAATAAATGATAATAAGTGGACTTTTAAACCTTGGAAAATTCCCAAACAGTTCCTAGGGTTATTTCTTGACTTCATCTACCTACCAGTACCTTTGGCCCACCTTGTCATGACTAAATTCCTTGACTTGCTTCCTAAACATATATCTAGCCAAAATTTGTCAATCTTCAAACATTTGCTTCAAACCCCAACCAAACCCTCACCAAACCCCTCCCACTTGATCACCACCGAAATCCATCTCCTCCTGGTCGACCACACACTGTAGCACCTCCTCCCCTTTTGTCCCATATGTTTATAAGAGAGGGAGTTGACAAAATATCTTGGGAAATAAAGTCCCCAATACCAGCAACCACCTCCCTGCCCCTCTCTGGTTGTACAGCAGGCCCCACACTCCCCTCTCCACCACCACTATTGCCCAATAGATGGCCACCTCCCTCCCCACAAGCCCCTCCCACACTATGTCCACCATGGACCTCTCCCCTTTGGTTTATAAGGCCACAGGCTAGTACAGAGCCTCTCCCCTAGCTCATTTGCTCCCTCACCACCCACCTACCCTCCCAAGAGCTCCTCTCCCCTCCCCCTGCTCTGCCCCGCTCAAAGGAAGGAGGAGAAGCAGCTTCGACCTTCTCCCAAAAATCAAACAAGGCACCCTCGACACTACTCCACTCCCTCTACATGTCACCCTCTCGAGCTATCCTCTCGATTCTACTTCTAACCCAACCCCTTTTTTCACGCGTGCAGCAGCTCTAGAGGCAGCTCCGACGAGCTCCGACGACCTCCTCCTGAGCATCCCCGTGCGAGCACCTTCTCGACGCGGAACGTGCTGCTACCGCCCCTCCATGAGGTTGTCTCCGTCAACCGCGACGCCCCGTGGCCTCCACGTCACCTCCCCATGACCACAGGTGAACCCCCAAGCCGCCCCACCGCTGCTAGGGTTTCCCCCTCCGCTGTTTCTGTCTCGAGGTCGAAGATGACCTAGCGCCATCGGATCTCACTTGATCTGGCGGACCAAAATCATCTATTCTTCCGTCAGCCCTGATCGACAAAGGGTCCCCGGTGTCATGAAAGCTATCCTCACAAGATGCTCATGAGCACTAGCGGGCTGGCCCAGCTACGTTGGCCAGCTGCCCTTCTAGATCTGTCCTAGGACTGCCCTTCTCCCTTTTTCCTTTAAATTTGAAAACCCAGATCTACAATTGTACCTATTTGTTTTAAATTGTCTAAAAAACGTAAAACCACACCAATGCCCAGATCTAAATTTCTGCATATCCCCTAAGGTTTTCTTGACCATTCAGAACAATTGCTGCACCCAAATAATCTATAGTTATTTTCTAATAAAAATAATACCAGAACATGTCTTTTTCACTACTTATTTATTTATGGGAGTTTGGTAAACCCAAATGGGGTAAACTCAAGTGCCCCTAGTATGTATTGCATGTACCTATCTCATGACCTTAGACTCATACTAATTTGCTTCTTAGATTACCTATAACAAAAATAACAAAAGCTGGCCAATGTTGCCTTTAGGAATTTCTCTGGGCCAAACTACGATAGGTACTGACCTAATTCCAACTCCTAGAGAACATACATACTAATATCCTTCCAACCCTAGGAGCCTATACTAATATCCTTCCAACCCTTCCTAGATAACATACATACTGGTCCTTGGTGGAATTATGGTGAATTAAACTATTCTATGTATGGATATTCCACTAATAAAATCATTCCAGTAGTTCTGTGTCACCTAAATTAGTAAATCAAAATTCTACAGAATGGTATTACAGATACCTAGCATGTGCCCTTAGATTCATACCAAAATCCCCTGTGGATTAAATCTGGTGAAAAAGACAAATACCCTCTAGAACTGATTTTGGGATTTTCCCAAGGGAATTATGTTAAATATCTTGAAGTGATTGCAACTATCATTGAACCAGTCCATCAATACCTACTTAATCCTAAGAGGAATTAATTTTTGGAACCACACATCTTTTTTGGCGATTCATTTCCTAAAACTAGTGCTTTTCTCACTAGAAAACCCTTTATAAATCAATGGAAATTGATAAAATAGTGAAACCACTTTTGTTGGATTCAATTTATCAGTACCTATCAGACGGTATCATTTTTATACAATGGTACCATATATAATCTGGCCTTGGTCTAAAACCCTTCTCCTAGTAGTTTCTAGACTTTAAATCTTATTAAAATCTCTAGAACTGCTTCCAAGTCATTTACCAATCTCATCAAGCCAACCTTCCAGCATCATACTGTTTTATAGCTTGTGATTATCTTTTCTTTCTGTATTATGTGGATACTTGTATGCCTTGTCTTGATTGTGGCATTGTTTGTATGCATGTATGCTTGATGACGTCGATAGTTGCGATTGCGTGACACTAAGAAGGAGGAAGCATCTTATTATTATTGTTATCTTTTGGTATTCTAAGAAGAATTCTAGGGAGATATATTGCCAGCTTGCTGATCACAGGCAAGCCACCTTCTTGCTCATAAGCCTTGTCCTACTATTTTACTTATGCATGTTTTACCTACTTTTTATGAAACTGCATTGTTTTATACTATGGTGATCTGTATCTGGTAGTGTCTTGGATCCTCCAACCCATTACACTTTTGTACTATTAAGTACAACCCCCTTTATGACACCTACTGTTCCCTAGAATGATAGTTGGTGTATAACACCCTACCCCTTTGGAGACCCCATTTTAGCCGAAGCAAAACTTGAGGATGGGAAGACCCTAGAAAATTTTTACAAAATGTTTTATGATAAATCCTTGGTGAGGTTTGACCTACCAAGAGAAGTTTGAGAAAGGAAAAAAGTATTTTTGTTTTACGAAAAGGTGAAAGAAAGATGGAGGAAAAATGTTTATGAAAACGCACCCGGTTCTTTGCAGCTTTAGCTATAACAACATAATCCGTGCAACCACATTACTCTGGAATGGGACAAGGCTGGATTTGATGTTTGTTTATTCTGGTATAAGCTACCTCACAATGACTACAGAGGATAAAAATCCATATAGGGTGGGCCTTCTCCTGTAAAGGTCCATGTGAGACATCGACCTGGAGAAGGAACGAAGGGTCTACAGGCCTCCACGCGTTACTATGATCCCCTCATTGAAACTGCACACTTTGTGCAGTGCAAAAAGCGCTCCGGTTGGCTTGGGAAATATATAGGGTGTCCCAGTGTTGAGGGGAACAACACTCGTAGGGTAGGCACTTATATTGGAGTGGGCATCCAGAGAGTCTTGATCGGTTACTCAACCCACGATCGGTGTAGATCAGGGTAGGGTACCCGGGTGGTGTGGGTAAAGTGTATAACCTCTGCGGAGTGTAAATCTATTCGAATAGCCGTGTCCAAGGTAATGGACGGGTTGGACAAACTACTATAGAGCGGTGTTGGTTTTGATTTCAAAAAGTATTTCAGAAAAGAAATGACTTTGGAAATATTTTGACCATGGGATGGTCGGAAAGGATACATGTTTCGACCATGGGATGGTCGAATAGGAAGGAAAGGAGTTTGGTCATGGTATGACCAGAAGGAGGAACAAATGGGTGACCCAATCCTAGTGTTTTCCAAATCTTTTTAGAAAGGTTTCAAAAAATGTTTTACAAAAGTTTTCAGCAAGATATGTAGATGCTATATCTACAAGAGAAACTATTTGAGAAAAGAACCTCCATGGAGCCCTCTTACTACCACAACCATAATGCATATCCTCTTGTTATTACTATTATCTTAAGGTGGTTTGCGAGTACATTCAAAGTACTCACTGGCATTGTCCCTGGCTATTAACTTGGTCAGATATCGAGAAGAAGGTGAAGTTGGCGACTATGCGAGCAAGGACGTTCTCCCAGTCAGTTGCCTGTTGGTTATGGCATGGCTCGGGCTCTACGCTTGATGAAGTTCCGCTGATGAATATTGATGTAGCCATAATGGCATGTAAGGTATGACATGTATCCGCTTAAGTAATGGATGTTTACTTTGATACTTGTCGGTTATGTGCCACGACTAACTGATCATGGGATCGTGGTGTATGCATAACAGAGATTCTCGGAGGATTAATCCGGGGGGCCCCACAGACTTGGTATCAAAGCCATCCTGACTGTAGGAGAACCTTAGTTAGCATGGTCGTTAGACAGGAAAACTATTTTGGAAACACCGGCTCTCAAAAACTACTATCTCAAAATCATTTAGAAAAGTTCTAGTTCTTACCCTCTCCAAATTCAAATGATTTCAACAATTGGTTTACTCTATCTCTTATCCAAAATTCAAATCTACCAATTTCAACTAACTAGGACCAAGAAACAGGTGAAGACGTTGAGCACGAGATAAATAGAAGCAACTACCAGCAAACACAAGGAGACTAGAAGATCGCCCTACCAACGGAATCCTCATGACTAGAAGAAATCAAGTACTACACTATCAAGAAGCGTCTGATGACCCGACGGAGGCTTCATTTAGAAGTAGTGACCCAGACCTCAAGAACGATGATATCTAGGATCAATAGTCCTAAGATAGGATTTCCCCATAACATGAGTAGTTAACTCCTTGGTCCCTATAATTGGCCGTGTTTGCTTGCCTAAGTGCATAATGTGTTGATTGATGTGTGTTGTTTGCAAAAGACATTGCGACATGGTCGCTCTATTCACCTCATATGTGTGTTGTGGTTTGTTCTGACCTTAGTCAAATGTGACTCGAGGATCAATACCCCACCTAGTGCCTCAGGAACCCCTGTTTGTTGTCAGTAACGAGAACCCTACTAACCTCGGGAGTTATGAGAGTTAAAGTGACCCAAGAACCAGGATCTCGACATCGTCAAATTAGAGCAACTAGAAGATCTCTCCTCAGCAGGATGGCCTACTTTGTCAATCTCAACTCTCAATACTCGTCACCACCCCTGCACGCCAAGTACTCAACTGCAAATAATAGCAAGAATCCCGCAAAGCCGAAAGTCTACCACTGAAGGATCCTCACTATCCACAAGAAACCATAAGACCTGCTAACCTAGACAAGAAGTGAAGACCTGGCTCCACTAACCTTTGGTATATTAGGACTTCCAACAGCCACTAAAAGACTAACTATTCTAGTCGACCCTACCAAAACAACGATAAGTTCCTCCTCAGAAGCTAGAATACCTCTAAAATCCTGAAGACCCGTATGCATGAAGACAACTTCCCCGACGCTAGATGTCTCTACTTTGACTGAAGACTATCAAGAAGCATCGTTAACTCCTAACCTGCCTAGAGCTAACTCCATTAAGCTTCATTAGGAAACCGTCCCGACCAGGTTTGAGCAGTAGGACATCACTCGAAGACCTCAACTCAAGACCCACAGAAATAGAGCCATCTTTACCATCACGCTAGCACTTCAAGACGGAAGATCTGCACCATTCTTGAAAGACCTCAGTGAATCTCTAAGCTGGAAAGACTGCGTCTTTCCAACTCAAATCTCGAAGACTGTCTACCAAAAGATACTCCATAAAAAGTACCATATCTGACGTCTTCCGCCAACATCAATTCCCGAGTCATCAGATGAGGAAATCACTGAAGATTTATGAAGCCCCTCTACTACTTCAGTTGAAGATCAGCCTAAAGGACCGCAGATTCACTAACCCCGTTAGTTCTAAACCGTTTGGACAATCCGCTAATTCAACTACTCCGATAGGCTAAGTACGAATAAAAGTAGTATATAAGCCTCATAACACCTAGTTTGCGGACATCATCGGAAGGTTTCAACTCTGGGCAGAAGATTGCGATATCCACCTAACATCATCCGACGACTCCAAGAAGGAAGGACTGCATTAACTCTGAGCCACCCTAGTTCAACCCTAAGGGGGAAAAACTACGTCCTTCCCACAAAATAGAATAACCCTCAGCCAGGAGTAACCTCAGAAGTTATACCCAAAATCGTGAACTAGGATATGATGATCCCTTAAGAGAAACATCGTAAATCCTTATAGAAGGTGATAAGGATATCCCTACAATGATACCTACCCCAATTGCTAATGATGATGTTCCAATTGCAAAGAAAGATCAATCCAATGAGATAAGGATTGGACCAATCACAAGAGCTCGTGCTAAGCTACTAGAACAACAGGTGAACTTGTTTCTTAATGAACCTGGTGTTTTAATTAATGAGAATTTTATATTACCTAAGTCTTTGAATTATTGCATGATCGGGTACTTAGGAGAAGAAGGCGTAGCACAGAGCGAGGAGCTAATGGAACAAGGCATGTTGATCAATGAAGAATGCGCGAGGGAGGAGAGGGAGGAAGCGCAAGGAGCACACAAGCTTGAAGATCAACACTTGGTGGACAATATCTGGCACAGGAGAGAAACGCCACTTTTCTCTGCCACGGCAGGCTGCCGCGGCATAGAAACAGAGTCTTTTTCTACCGTGGCAGGCTGCCGCAGCAGAGAAACGGGCCTGAATTCTGCCACGACAGAAACCTGAACTGAACTCACTTTGGGTCGGTTTGTACCCTTAGTTGGGTGGGACCAACTCGGATCCACCCTTAGGCCGCCGCCCCCCAGACTCTTAAATAGATGGGGGCGCACTACTATCTAGGTTTAGACCACGTTAAAATATTTTGGAGTTGATTCTTTTATAGAACCTCTAGAATTACCCTGTGTTCGAATTCCACAACTATAATTAAGTGTCATTTGTTGTTCCATTGGGAATTAGTAGATTGCATACTACCGTTCGTGGTCACGGCTACGTGCGCAAGAGTGTGGTGTTGTGAATATCCTACAAGGTTCGAGATCTGTTGCATTTGCATCAGGGATCGAGCGGGAGAGATCATAGCTACGCACCAGTTATCTATCATCCACCATATCATCGACAAGAGCTTGCTGAGAAGATCGGGCCACCCCATATCAGAAGGATGATCACCCCTCACAATCCCGATTGAAGCCTTCTCAACACTCGTGCATCCAAGATGATTGAAGTTCAACCTCACCATCACAGTAACCCTGTCCAAAGACAAAGCCAACAAGTCAGTACGTGAAAAAAAACATGGCACTAACTCCAAAAAAAATCCCCTAACCTTACTCTCCTGAATCTCGGGACGAGATTCTTTTATGGGGGAAAGGTATGTAACATCCCAACTTCAGCAACCCTGATTAGTTATCCAGAATGCAAAAATCAGAGGGAACAAAAACTTTTTCTTATTTAATGGTGTAGTGCTTGTTTGTTATTGTTTGTGCTTATGCTTCTGATGGTATAGCTTATGATATACTCCTTACCTAAACATCAGTGTGAAAAGCTATTTAACAGAACTATCCTGGCTCATTTTACATATTCTCAAATGTTCTGGCATTTCAAACATGAGCCAAGATGCTTCTGTAACCAAAACTATTTTAGTAGCTTCTATTGACAAAACTATGGAGAGCTATAATCTCCTTATGTTTTCAAGACAGAACCTTCAACTACTCTTACCTCTAGGATTTCCAAAACCTTGTATAAAACTTTTGAATTCTACTCTTGGTAGGGATACGAAGGAGTCTTACCTTATTCAAACTCCAACCTTTCAAAATTGCCCATCTTTACTTCAAGCTAAGCTTGATGGTAACCCCAGTAGTAGTTGATTTGTTTGTAAGATGAGTTGTCTTGATCTGCTGCTTGACTTGATTGCTTAGAATTAGTATGAGCTACTCTAGGAGCTCATCCTCTAGGATCAAGATACTTTAAAATCCCCAAACCCTAAGCAAGAATACAAGATGGATCTGATCTCTATCCACTAGGTGATCATCTAAAACCCTTAACCAGATCAATTCTGAAGTGATCCATTCTAGAAGTTTCCAACTCAATGAAGACTAATATCAAGCGTGGATCTATTCCACCCAATCTACACTTCCACATCATCCACTTTATGATGCTTTGATACCTTGCAAACCCTCAAAAACATCCCCACTCATATTCTAGTCAAAAACCCTAAATCTGCTAAATTTTGACTAAGTCTGGAAACTATTTCAACATCACTTCTTTGAGTGCCTCTCTTTCTCAACCTTTGTGCCTTTTTGGTGATGCACTTGAACCATCTTGTATACCATCATAAGGAATACCAAGCACCACTCTTGCCCTTGGTTAGACCATCCTCTAACCCCCTTGTTCTTGATAGTTTTGCAGGCAGGAAAATTATAATTCCTGCAAAATATTATCAACATGCCTACTTTGGAAGAAGCTCACTCCTACATTGATGTGGGCATCCCTACAGTTACACCTACCCCAATTGATAATGAAGACATTCCAATTACAAAGAAGGATCAATCCAATGAGATAAGGATTGGACCAATCACAAGAGCTCGTGCTAAGCTTCTAGAACAACAGATGAACTTGTTTCTTAATGTACCTGATGTTTTTATTAATGAGAATTTTATACTACCTAAGTCTTTGAACTATTGCATGATCAGATACTTAGGAGAAGAAGGCATAGCAAGGAGCAAGTAGCAAATGGAACAAGGCGTGTTGATTAATGAAGAATGCATGAGGGAGGAGAGGGAGGAAGCGCAAGGACCTGTTCAAGCCAAAGATCAACAAGAGATGGACGTTCTCTGCCGCGGCAGAGAAAAGCTCCAGTTCTCTGCCACAGCAGGAAAACGGAGTCCAGCTCTACCATGGCAGGCTACTGCGGCAGAGAAACTGACTAGAACTCTGCCACGGCAGAGTCAGCATTGGCCGAACCCAATTGGGTCGGTTTGTATCCATAGGCCGCCGCCCTTGGACCCATAAATAGATGGGGGTGCTCTAGCTTTATCATTTAGACCACGTTAAAATATTTTGGAGTTGTTTATTTCATAGAACCTCTGGAATTACCCTATGTTCGAATCTACCAACTATAATTGAGTGTGATATGTTGTTCCATTGGGAATTAGTAGATTGCATACTACCGTTCGTGGTCACGGCTGTGTGTGCAAGAGCGTGGTGTTGTGAATATCCTACAAGGTTCGAGAGCTGTTGCAGTGGCATCAGGGATCGAGTGGGAGAGTTCATAGCTACAGGCTAGTTATCTATCATCTACCATATCCATCGACAAGTGCTTGCTGAGAAGATCGGGCCACCCCATATCATCTTGGTATCAGATTTCCTTGTTGCCTCGATAAGCAATCCGCAATCCATCCATAGATTAGAGAGTGTTTTCGTCCTATATAGAAAATAGCCCCACAAAAAGATTCGACATAGCCTAGATTACATCGTAGATGAGTAATAGTTGCTGGTCGTGTTCATCAATTAGTCTAGATCTGTTTTTGTTTTCATTGTTTTCTTCTTTCTAGTCGTGTTCATCATCTGTCTTCCGCGCCATCTAGTAGATCCGGTCTAGTTTAGAGTCCCTGTGTTTTACTCCAGGCCGAGTCGGTTTGCTATAGTTAAAAAAAATACTTACCGATTCTGCCGCGGCACGGAAAAGGTCACTTTCCTGGTCAAACCGAGTCCGACAGCAATTTCTACTGCACAATATCTCTGTCGACGCTGCCGCCTTGATGCAGACGCTTTCCGTGCAAAATGCTGCTCGCCGCCGCTGCTCTGCCAGGCACAATTTCTACTGTTCTTTGCCGCTCTACCACGGCAGGATTTCTGCTTCGTTTTCTGCCACGGCAGGATTTGTTCTGCCACGACAGGATTTTGAGCTGTTTTTCTACCACGACACCATAATTACAAATTTTGATCGATTTGCACTTTTCCAAAACCCTTAGCCACAACCAATCTACTACATAGGTGTAGGAACTTGCCTATTGAGACTAGTTTCCGCTCCTACAGGCTGCTCTTAGGATTTTTGGTGTTGTACTTTGTAATTGGCCCTGTGTTATCTATAAAATCAAAAATAGAGAAAAATCAAGATAGAAAAAGAAAAAGTATAAAAAAAGAGCTATACAAAAGAAAAATTGTGGAAAAAGAGAATTTGAGCAAGAGGCCTAGTGATTTCTTTATGCACCGGTAGATTGAGCAATCTTGTGCCTGTTTACTTTGAGCTTTGCTAGTGTCTCTCGAGCATAGTGCAACACCCTTCATAGTTGCATTGCCACTTTTTTCTCCATGTGTGTGTTTCTTGGGTATTTGTACAAATAGCACTAGGACTTGTTTGCGGTGTAGATAGGATACCATACCTATAGCTCCACCATAAATAACCTGTGTGCCTTGCGATTGTTCTCTATACCTTTGATATTCACTTCATCATTCAGTGCATCAGTCGTTGATCTTGTTTGGTAGAGTATCTCTATTCACTTTGGAACGGTAAGATCTCCTTTCTTATTAGTTGTGAGTGAGTTGTGAGAGTTTCCACCATACAAATTTTGATTTTTGCACTAACCTACTAATCATGTCTACTAGTGATGGTGATGCTGTGTCGCAGAAAAAGAAGGATGAGGAGCTTGTCAATTGGCATGAATATGAGGCTTTGAGGTCTCATTTGACACGTGTGTTTACTAACACCACAGATGGAATTGACAAGAATCTCCAAGACATAAATATGAGGCTGGATCAGAATATTGGAACCATTGATACTATCCAAACGCAAGTGGCTACACTCATTGCCAACTTCGCCACTTTGCAGCAATCCATTGAGGGTCTAACAGTCGCCATACATAGAAGGCAAGAGCCTCAACCTGATGATGCCTTTGATGATTTTAATGAGGGTAGCACTATGGATGTTGCTCCACATGTTGGCAGGGGACGTGCTATTCCCCCTTCCCATGCACCTGCTCATGGTCGTGGGCTTGCCCCTCTTGGACGTGCTCAGCGTGTGCTCAACCAACCTGCTGACGATGGTTTGGGCAAGCCAAAATTCTCAATTCCCAAGTTTGATGGTTCCATTGATCCTGAAGATTACCTCACATGGGATTTGAAGATTGAGAAACTCTGGCGCTTATTTGACTATCCAGAAGACAAGAAGGTCAAACTTGCAGCATCTGAATTTGATGGTTATGCTTTGCGTTGGTGGGATGCTCTTGTGCAACATAGGAGGGAGGACAATGAACTTCCTGTGATGGATTGGCGCGAGATGAAGCAAATCATGAAGGCTCGTTTTGTACCAACCAACTACTTGCGACCAGTTTTTGATAAATTGACGCAATTGAAGCAAGCCACCATGAGAGTTGATGAGTACTACATGGAGATGGAGATGCTTATGCAGCGTGCTAGAATTCGTGAGTCCATTGAGATGACCATGCAGTGATTCCTAAACAATCTGAAGTTGCCAATCAAGAGCATAGTTCGTCATCACAAGTATGAGACCATGAATGAGCTATTGCACCATGCTAGAGAGACCGAATCCCAGTTGGCAGAAGAGGCAAAGTCACGCGCTCGTTTTCCATCCTCCAACAGATTTTTGGCGAGATCTACTCCTCCTACAACTATGCCACCAACTGATGCTCCATTTACACCATCGGCCAAACCAGCAAGTACACCTTCGTTTGGTTCTAATGCTCGGAAACCCGCTGCTCCTGCTCCTAGCTCGGGTTCCAACATGTCTACGGCACGTACTCGTGATGTGGTGTGCCATACTTGTGGAGGTAGAGGGTACTACAAGAAAGATTGTCCAAACAGCAAGGTTATGTTTGTGAATGAACAAGGTGAAGTAGAAAGTGGAGATGAAGCTTCTGATGATGATATTGATGACGACGAGGATGGTGCTAATGCATATGCTGAGCGTGCACAAACTATTGTCGTATCTTCACGTGTACTTAGTGTGCAACCGGTTGAGGAATCCCAGCGTTGCAACTTGTTCCAAACAAAAGCTCTAGTTGGACCTAACAAAGCTTGCAAGGTAATTATTGATGGAGGTAGCTGCAGAAATCTTGCAAGTAAGGAACTATGTGCCAAACTGAATTTGACATACTTACCTCATCCCATGCCATACCACATACAATGGTTGAGCAACAATGGTGAGATGAAGGTAAATCATATGGTACGTGTGAATTTTCAAATAGGGCCATACAAAGATTCTATTGATTTTGATGTGGTTCCTATGACTGTTTGTCACCTACTATTGGGCCGGCCATGGCTTTATGATCGCCATGTGCAACACAATGGCCGAGCCAATACACTTGGAATTCAAAGGGAAGAAGATTACTATGTAGCCAATGACACCACAAGAGATTGTGAATGATTCTCGCCAGAAGATAGAGGTGAACTTGAAGGAAGATCCTACCACTCGGCGAGATTGTGTGACAGCTATTCCTGATGTAATTGAGCCTAATTTGAGTGATATAACGGAAAGTGAGAGAGTGCATGGGTTATTTATACTAGCCGCCAAGGGGGATATGAGAGAGTTTCGTGAGGATCCTACAGCCATGCCACTTGTGCTCATGTATAAGGGCGAGGTATTGGTTTCTAACGACATGACCCCTATTTCTCTTGGTGTCTCTTCTGTTTTGCAGGACTTTGGGGATGTGTTTCCAGAAGACGTACCTGTAGGTTTACCTCCATTGCTTGGTATAGAACATCAAGTGGATCTGATTCCTGGCGCCACACTTCCCAACTGTGCACCCTACAGGACTAATCCCAAAGAAACTAAGGAAATTCAGAAGCAAGTACAAGCGTTGCTAGATAAAGGGTACATTCGTGTCTCTCTTAGCCCTTGTGCTGTTGCTGTTATTTTAGTTCCTAAGAAAGATGGTACATGGCGCATGTGTGTTGATTGTAGAGCGATTAATAACATTACTATTCGATATCGTCATCCTATTCCACGCTTAGAGGATATGCTAGATGAATTGAGTGGTGCTGCTATTTTCTCTAAGATAGACTTGCGTAGTGGTTATCATCAAATTAGGATGAAAGAAGGGGATGAATGGAAAACTGCTTTCAAAACTAAATTCGGCTTGTATGAGTGGTTAGTCATGCCGTTTGGTCTTACTAATGCACCTAGTACTTTCATGCGTTTGATGAATCATGTTTTGAGAGAGTTTATTGGTCGTTTTGTGGTTGTTTACTTTGACGATATACTCATATACAGCCACACCGAATCTGAACATTGCACTCATATTCGACAAGTTTTGGAAGTGTTACGTGATAATAAACTTTATGCTAATCTTGAGAAGTGTACATTTGCAAAAGATAAGATCATATTTCTAGGATTTGTTGTTCGTAAGCATGGAGTAGAGGTAGATCAATCTAAATTTGAATCAATTCAGAATTGGCCTACTCCAATGAATGTAAGTCAAGTGCGTAGTTTCCACGGTCTCGCTGGTTTCTATAGGCGCTTTGTGAAAGATTTTAGCACCATTGCTGCACCATTAAATGATTTGACAAAGAAATGTGTTCCTTTTGTATGGGGCGCGGCCCAAGACATTGGATTTGATACATTGAAATGTTTGCTTACTTCTGCACCATTGCTTGCATTACCTGATTTTTCAAAGCAATTTGAAGTTGAATGTGATGCTAGTGGTATAGGCATAGGTGGCGTTTTGATGCAAGAGGGTCGGCCTATAGCTTATTTTTCTGAGAAATTGACTGGTGCTTGTTTGAATTATTCAATCTATGATAAAGAATTGTATGCACTTGTTAGAGTACTTGAGGTTTGGCAACATTATTTGTGGCCAAAGGAATTCATCATACATTCTGATCATGAAGCATTGAAATCCTTGAAAGCTCAATCAAACTTGCATAGAAGATTAGCTAAATGGGTTGAGTTCATTGAGTCTTTTCCTTACATCATTAACTATAAGAAGGGAAAAGAAAATGTTGTTGCTGATGCTTTATCTAGGAAGAATATGCTATTAACCAATCTTGATGTTAAAATTCCTGGATTAGAAGCTATTTGTGCACTTTATGCAACCGACCATGATTTTTCTGAACCATATCGTTTGTGTGCTATTAGAAATGCATGGGATAAGTATCATATCCATGATGGCTATTTGTTTCGAGCTAACAAACTATGTATTCCAGAATCGTCGTTGCGTTTATTCTTAGTGCAGGAATCACATGCTGGTGGTTTGATGGGTCACTTTGGGCATGAGAAGACATTGCTCATGCCCGCTGATCACTTCTATTAGCCCAAGATGAGGCGTGATTTGTACAGATTGGTGAGCTGATGCATTACTTGCCACAAGTCGAAATCAAAGCTGAAGCCTCACGGTTTGTATACACCTCTCTCTGCACCTACTACTCCATGGGAAGACATTAGTATGGATTTTGTGCTAGGTCTACCTAAAACTCAGAGAGGTCATGATTCTATATTTGTGGTAGTGGATAGGTTCTCTAAAATGGCTCATTTTATTGCCTGCCACAAACGCGACGATGTGTCGCATGTTGCTAACCTGTTTTTCAGGGACATCGTGAGATTACATGGAGTACCAAAGACGATTGTTTCTGACCGTGATATGAAGTTCATGAGCTACTTTTAGAAGACCTTATGGGGGAATCTAGGAATGAAGCTGCTGTTCAGTACTACATGTCATCCCCAAACAGATGGTCAAACGGAGGTGGTGAATAGAACATTGTCACAGCTGCCGAGGACCATGATTAAAAAGAATCTGCGGGAGTGGGAAGAGTGTTTGCCACATGTTGAGTTCGCTTACAACATGGTTGTGCATTCAACTACTCAACTTTTCCTTTTGAGGTATGGAGGCATAGCAAGGAGCGAGGAGCATATGGAACAAGGCGTGTTGATCAATGAAGAGAGAGTTGATATGTAGGCATCAAAACATGCTGATTACGTGAATAAAATTCATGAGAAGACTAGAGAGGCAATTGATAAGAAAGGCAAGAACATTCCTGCTGCAAGGAATCAAGCAAGGAAGGAAGTGTTGTTCGAGCCTGGAGATATGGTTTGGGTGCATCTGCGCAAGGACATATTTCCACTACTGCACAAGTCCAAATTGAAGCCACGTGGTGCTGGTCCTTACAAGGTGCTAGCCAAAATTAATGATAATGCCTACTCAGTTGATATACCTATTGAGGAGTTTGGTGGCGCTAGCAACAACTTCAATGTTGCTGATTTGTCACCATATGCTAGAGAAGACCTTGGAGCGTCGAGGTCGACGCCGTTTGAAGGGGGGGAGATGATGAGGACATCCCTACAGTTACACCTACCCCAATTGATAATGAAGATGTTCCAATTACAAATAAGGATCAATCCAATGAAATAAGGATTGGGCCAATCACAAGAGCTTGTGCTAAGCTGCTAGAACAACAGGTGAACTTGTTTCTTAATGAACCTGATGTTTTTATTAATGAGAATTTTATACTACCTAAGTCTTTGAACTATTGCATGATCATGTACTTAGGAGAAGAAGGCATAGCAAGGAGCGAGGAGCAAATGGAACAAGGCGTGTTGATCAATGAAGAATGCGCGAGGGAGAAGAGGGAGGAAGCGCAAGGAGCTGTTCAAGCCAAAGATCAACAAGAGATGGACGTTCTCTACCACGGAAAATAAAAGCCCCAGTTCTCTGCCACGGCAGGCTGCCGCGGTAGGAAAACGGAGTCCAGCTCTGCCACGGCAGGCTGCCGTGGCAGAGAAACCGACTAGAACTCTGCCACGGCAGAGTCAGCATTAGCCGAACCCAGTTGGGTCAGTTTGTGTCCATAGGCCACCGCCCCTTGGACCCATAAATAGATGGGGGCACTCTAGCTTTATTCTTTAGACCATGTTAAAATATTTTGGAGTTGTTTCTTTCATAGAACCTCTGGAATTACCCTGTGTTCGAATCTACCAACTATAATTGAGTGTGATATGTTGTTCCATTGGGAATTAGTAGATTTCATACTACCGTTCATGGTCACGGCTGCGTGCGCAAGAGCGTGATGTTGTGAATATCCTACAAGGTTTGAGAGTTGTTGCACTAGCATTAGGGATCGAGCCGGAGAGTTCATAGCTACAGGCTAGTTATCTATCATCCACCATATCATACATGTTATCTTATTTTCACCAAATTCCTACATGATTTGTTCTACTCATAAAGGTCTAGCAATACCTACTTCACGTCTTCCAAATGGATCCTTGTGCTTAAAAAACCCACAAGGTTTTGAAGGCTATTTTATAATCTGTTTTGACACCCTTGTTTTATTCAAAGTTTGGGATCAATTCTTGGAGAGCTCAATCATGATCAATATCAAACCCATGTACCATGGTTATCTACATCACTTGTTATATCCATCCATATATTCCATGCCCCAAGGGTAGCTCTGACCTCCAAGATCCAATAATGTTTTGAGTGTATGAAAATAACATCACCCTAGATCCTTTATTCCTTGTTTCTTAGCAAAATCAAGTTGGATTCTCAAATCCTAAGGTTGCAAATGCTAGATACGCCTTTTTACATCATTTACCATGATTACAAGTATTTATAAAATATTATCCATAATTATTATGGAAGAAAACCTATTTAATCTCTTAAATTGACAAAAACTCCAGAACTTAATCCTTAAAGGCAAGTTTGTCTTTCTCCAAATCACACCTCCAACTTTAAGCTCTTTTGAAGTCTAATTATCATACCCTATCTTCCAACTTCAAAAATAAATATTTGTGAAGAAATTTACTATTTCTTTTTGTCCATTTTCTTAAATGGAAGAAATGGAATAATAATTGTTTTAAATACATTTATTCATAAATAAATCATGGGAAAATTCCTCAAGGTATGGATTCATATTTAGGACCATATCACCTCAAAACCCCATCTTACCCAATTCAAAAATATCAAAACAACTTCTAAAAACCACTTCAGCACATTTTGAATAAATGATAATAAGTGGACTTTTAAACCTTGGAAAATTCCCAAACAGTTCCTAGGGTTATTTCTTGACTTCATCTACCTACCAGTACCTTTGGCCCACCTTGTCAAGACTAAATTCCTTGACTTGCTTCCTAAAAATATATCTAGCCAGAATTTGTCAATCTTCAAACATTTGCTTCAAACCCCAACCAAACCCTCACCAAACCCCTCCCACTTGATCACCATAGAAATCCATCTCCTCCTGGTCGACCACACAATGTAGCACCTCCTCCCCTTTTGTCCCATATGTTTGTAAGAGAAGGAAAGAGGCATTCTTGGCAAAATATCTTGGGCAATAAAGACCCCAACACTAGCAACCACCTCCCTGCCCATCTCTGGTTGTACAACAGGCCCCACACTCCCCTCTCCACCACCACTACTGCCCAATAGATGGCCACCTCCCTCCCCACAAGCCCCTCCTACACTATGTCCACCATGGACCTCTCCCCTTTGGTTTATAAGGCCATAGGCCAGTACAGAGCCTCTCCCCTGGCTCATTTGCTCCCTCACCACCCACCTAACCTCCCCAGAGCTCCTCTCCCCTCCCCTGCTATACCCCGCGCGAAGGAAGGAGGAGAAGAAGCTTCGGCCTTCTCCCAAAAATCAAACAAGGCACCCTCGACACTACTCCACTCCCTCTGCATGTCACCCTCTCGAGCTACCCTCTCGATTCTGCTTCTACCCGACCCCTTTTTTCATGCGTGCAGCAGCTCTAGAGGCACCTCCGGCGAGCTCTGACGAACTCCTCATGAGTGTCCCCGCGCGAGAACCTTCCCGACACGGAACGTGCTGCTATCGCCCCTCCCCGAGGTCGTCTCCATCAACCGCGTCGCCACATGGCCTCCACGTCACCTCCCCGTGACCACAGGTGAACCCCCCGAGCCGCCCCGCCGCTGCTAGGGTTTCCCCTTCCGCCGTTTCTGTTCTGAGGTCGAAGACGACCTGGCGCCATCGGATCTCACTTGATCTGGCGGCCCAAAATCGCTAGTACCCCTTCGGTCGCCCCCAGCGGCTGACAGACGGGTCCCGTCGCGTGGCCGCGAGCTATACCCCGTGTGCTCTCGCGAGCACTAGCGGGCCAGCCTAGCTACGTTGGCCAGCTACCCTTCTAGATCTGGCACAGGAGTGCCCTTCTCCCTTTTTCCTTTAAATTTGAAAACCCAAATCCGCAATTATACCTATTTGGTTTAAATCGTTTAAAAAATGGAAAACCACACCAATGCCCATATCTAAATTCCTGCATATCCCCTAAGGTTTTCTTGACCATTCAGAACAATTGCTGCACCCAAATAATCTACAGTTATTTTCTAATAAAAATAAAACCAGAACATGTATTTTTCACTACTTATTTCTTTATGGGAGTTTGGTAAACCCAAATGGGGTAAACCCAAGTGCCCCTAGTAGGTATTGCACATACCTATCTCATGACCTTGGACTCATACTAATTTGCTTCTTAGATTTCCTGTAACAAAAATAACAAAATTTGGCCAATGTTGCCTTTAGGAATTTCTCTGGGCCAAACTACGATAGGTACTGACCTAATTCCAACTCCCAGAGAACATACATACTAATATCCTTCCAACCCTAGGAGCTCATACTTTTATGGTCCTTGGTGGAATTATGGTGAATTAAACTATTCTGTTTATGGATATTTCACTAATAAAATCATTCCAGTAGTTCTGTGTCACCTAAATTAGTAAATCAAAATTCTACAGAATGGTATTACAGATACCTAGCATGTGCCCTTAGATTCATACCAAAATCCCCTGTGGATTAAATCTGGTGAAAAAGACAAATACCCTCCAGAACTGACTTTGGGATTTTCCCAAGGGCATTATGTTAAATATCTTGAAGTGATTCCAACTCTCATTGAACCAGTCCATCAATACCTACTTAATCCTAAGAGCAATTAGTTTTTGGAACCATAGAACTTTTTCGGTAATTTATTTCCTAAAACTAGTGCTTTTCTCACTAGATAACCCTTTATAAATCAATGGAAATTGATAAAATAGTGAAACCACTTTTGTTGGATTCAATTTATCAGTACCTATCATACGGTATCATTTTTATACAATGGTACCATATATAATCTGGCCTTGGTCTAAAACCCCTCTCCTAGTAGTTTCTAGACTTTAAATCTTATTAAAATCTCTACAACTGCTTCCAAGTCATTTACAATCTCATCAAGCCAACCTTCCAGCACCCTACTATTTTATAGCTTGTGATTATCTTTTCTTCTTGTATTGTGTGGATACTTGTATGCCTTGTCTTAATTGTGGCATTGTTTGTATGCATGTATGCTTGATGACGGCGATAGTTGCGATTGCGTGACACTAAGAAGGAGGAAGCATCTTATTATTATTGTTATCTTTTGGTATTCTAAGAAGAAGTCTAGGGACATATATTGCCAGCCTGCTGATCATAGGCAAGCCACCTTCTTGCTCATAAGCCTTGTCCTATTGTTTTACATATGCATGTTTTACCTACTTTTTATGAAACTGCATTGTTTTATACTATGATGATCTATATCTGGTAGTGGCTTGGATCCTCCAACCCATTACACTTTTGTACTATTAAGTACACCCCCCTTGATGACACCTACTGATCCCTAGAATGATAGTTGGTGTATAACACCCTACCCCTTTGGAGACCCCATTTTAGCCGAAGCAAAACTTGAGGATGGGAAGACCCTAGAAAAGTTTTACAAAATGTTTTATGATAAAACCTTGGTGAGGTTTGACCTACCAAGAGAAGTTTGAGAAAGGAAAAAAGGATTTTTGTTTTACGAAAAGCTGAAAGAAAGATGGAGGAATTTTATTTATGAAAACGCACCTGGTTCTTTGCAGCTTTAGCTATAACAACTTAATCCGTGCAACCACATTACTCTAGAATGGGACAGGGCTGGATTTGATGTTTGTTTATTCTGGTATAAGCTTCCTCGCAATGACTATAGGGGATAAAAATCCCTGGAGGGTGGGCCTTCTCCTGCAAAGGTCCATGTGAGACATCGACTTGGGGAGGGAACAAAGGGTCTACGGGCCTCCACGCGTTACTATGAGCCCCTCATTGAAAGTGCACACTTTGTGCAGTGCAAAAAGCGCTCTGGTTGGCTTGGAAACTATATAGGGCGTCCCAGTGTTGAGGGGAACAACACTTATAGGGTAGGCACTTATATTGGTGTGGGCATCCGGAGAGTCTTGATCGGTTACTCGACCCACGATCGGTGTAGATCAGGGTAGGGTACCTGGATGGTGTGGGTAAAGTGTACAACCTCCTCAGAGTGTAAATCTATATGAATAGCCATGTCGGCGGTCATGTACATGTTGGACAAACTACTGTAGAGTGGTGCTGGTTTTGATTTCAAAAAGGATTTCGGAAAAGAAATGACTTTGGAAATGTTTTGACCATGGGATGGTCGGAAAGGATACATGTTTCGACCATGGGATGGTCGAAAAGGAAGGAAAGGAGTTTGGTCATGGTATGACCAGAAGGAGGAACAAATGGGTGACCCAATCCTAGTGTTTTCCAAAACTTTTTAGAAAGGTTTCAAAAATGTTTTACAAAAGTTTTCAACAAAATATGTAGATGCTATATCTACAAGAGAAACTATTTGAGAAAAGAACCTCCATTGGAGCCCTCCTACTACCACAACCATAATGCATATCCTCTTGTTATTATTGTTATGTTAAGGTGGTTTGTGAGTACATTCAAAGTACTCACTGGCATTGTCCCTGGCTTTTAACTTGGTCAGATATTGAGAAGAAGGTGAAGTTGGTGACTATGTGAGCTAGGACGTTCTCCCAGTCAGTTTCCTATCGGTTATGGCATGGCTCGGGCTCTATGCTTGATGAAGTTCCGCTGATGAATATTGATGTAGCCATAATGGCATGTAAGGTATGACATGTATCCGCTTAAGTAATGGATGTTTACTTTTATACTTTTTGGTTATATGCCACGACTAACTGATCATGGGATCGTGGTGTATGCATAACAGGGATTCTCGAAGGATTAAGCCGGGGGCCCCAAACTGACTCCCACACATTCAAAGATGAATCTAGTGATCGTGTGAACCTTTTAACGTCGTAACTAAATCCCTTCGTCTCACGATATATTACATGTCCGAGATTCGATCATAGGTATATCCATACCTAGTTTGATCTCGTTACCGATATGCACTCTTTTCTTATTCTCGTGATATAACATTCTAGTGATCACATCACTTGCTTGCAAGATATCTCAATGTGATATCATCGAGAGGGCCTACAGTATATCTATCTGTCATAGGGATGGACGAATCCCACTCTTCATCCATGAGCCTCTACGTAATACTTTCAGAATTACTTCGGTGTGATGTTTGATGTTGTCAAGTTACTCTTCTAGTGTTAATGATTGACATGATCTCAGGGTCTAAGGACTAGAATTACTTCGTATGATGTTATAGCAATTTAAACACAGTGACTTTGATTGTATTGCTATACTTTGGATGAATGTTCATCACATCATTCCACCAATGTCGTGACCTTGTTATTAACAACATCCCATGTCCATGATCAGGAAACGTTGATCATCTTGTTAATCAACGAGCTAGTTTGTATGAGAGGCATAACTAGGAACTCTTTATTTGTTTATTAAATACACATGTATTAACGTTTCCAATTAATACAACTATAGCATGCAAAATAAACATTTATCATAAACATGGAATAAGATAATAACCACTTTATTATTGCCTCTCGGGCATATTCCCTTCAGAGATGCCACCTTGGGTTAGGCTTGTGGTCTACTCTTCCCTCCTCGCCCCGCCTTTAGAAGGGGAACCCATATCTTGGCCTCCGACGAGCATGGATGGGGCCCACTAGCCTGTGGGTCATGGTACCCCATGTGCCGGGGATCCGACACACATCCCTCTCTAGGTATGCAATGAGCTAGAATCGCCCATTGGGTACATAATACCAGCATCAACATGCGTATGACTTCTTTTCTCACGACTTCTTTCATTCTAGGATTTAGCCTCTTTTGAGTGTCTACAAAAGGCTTAGCACCTCAACCATAGGTATTTTATGAGTGACTATGGAGGGATATATGCTTTTATATCCCTCAGAGTATATCCAAAGACTTCACGTTGTTCAACAAGCAGTTCAAGTAATTTCCTATTTTCATCGGGGGAAAGTTTATCATCAATAATTATGGGACACTTACCTTCCTTGTCTAGAAATTCATACTTGAGCCCTGGAGGAAGGTATTTTAATACCATATGAGGTGTATCCTCATCTCCCTTTCTCTCTAATTCTTCAATTTCATTTTTAAGAAGATTCTCTACTTTAAGTGTGGTGTCAAGGACATTGTCCACGTCTTCTTTTGTGAAATCATTTGGGATTGAGTCATTGTTTGTCAGGCTCCTTTCATACTCAGGTTGCGGGGTGCTAAAATAAATTGTTGCTAATAGTTTAATAGTCTTTTCCTCCTTTATCTTGATCTTCTTTTCATACGGTAGCTTCTTGAATTGGTCGCATTTTATTTTTAGATCTTCTTCTCCAAACTATAAAGTCATAACTTCTTTCTTGTCATTAATATTGATATTCATAGAATTGTCAAATGGACTGCCAAATATGATAGGACAAAAGAAATCTAATTGCATATCGATAATTTGAAAGTCAACTGGATAAATGAAAGTTCCAATAGAGATACAAACATTGTGAAGAATTCCATGAGATTGGTGCTAGGTTCTATCTGAAAGCATGATGGTGACATCTGTAGGTTCTAGATATCTTTCATCAAGGTAATATCGTAATCCCTTGTAGATATGTAAGGAATAATGTTTATATAAAAACTTAGATCACAAAGTCCAACATAAGTAGATTTGCCTAAACAAAAAGCACTACAAGAATATGGACGGTTCATGATGTTCTGGTATTGTCATTGATAAGAGGAAAAATGTCATAGATGGCCATCTGTGATGAATTCTACAACAAAAAAAGGTCATGAACCTCACATCATAATTGGATCTTTGATGTTTTATCTATCTGAGAAGGTCATGGCCATCTGTGACGTTTCTAAAATTTCATCGTGGATAATGGGGCTTGGCCCGGCCTAGGCCTATTCTGTTGTGATGTTATTATTTCGTTATGGATGATGCCACGTGGCAGACGGCACCGTGAGCTGTCGTTAGCGATGCCTGGTGACATCATGGGGGCCATCAATGATGTCATCCCTATCGAGACGATTTTTCCATCATGACTTGATTCCGTTACCGCCGCTTCCTTACGTCATCACATCGTCTATGACGTCATGCCAACCATGACAAATTTCCTTTTGTCACAGCCTGCCGCCAACAGGTAGACACGTGGTCCATTTAAATGATAACACGTGGGTCAATTACAGGACAGGACGTGGACCAATCAGCACGAGACATGTATCGTTTGGGAAGAAGTGATGATGTCATCACTTTTGTGATGTTACTACTTTGTCATGACGTTACTAACCATAACAGAAATATTTTGTAAAGAAACAATCATCACGTTTATAGTATTACAATGTAGAATTTGACAGAAAATTTTAGGACCAATTTTTCACTCTAGAGAAATGAATACCATACTCAAATAATATATAAGAAAGTTTAACTCATGCCAGACAAATTTCCACAGGTCCACCAAATTGCCTGTTGTGGTTCGGATAGCTAAGCTAACACTTGTTGTATTTATGCATTTGCCTCTTCTCGTTTCTTTCTCAGGTCTTCTTGTTTCTTCCATGTTGCTTGTAGGTCTTCCAAATAATTCAGCCTCTTTGCCTCGCCAGATTCGTTCACCTTCTGCAACTCCTCAATGGTAGAGTGCAGTTCCACATTACCTGCTTTCTGAGCCTCGAGTTGAGCTTCTAGCTGAAACTTGGTTGGTCTTGAAGTACTTCCATGGATGCTGATGTTCTTTAGGATGGTTGGCTTTCTCTTGTTCTGAGATAAAACAAAGTGCACATCATCGGTGGAAGGAATTTCTTCATCCTCTGCCATCTTTTGTAGCATATGACACCATGTTTCTTTCCATGACTGCCTACTAGTTTTAGGAATAGAAGAGAATATGAGAAACCTAGCGAGCAAATAATAAGCACATCATATATGTGAGGGAAGAAAAAGGCATTGAATTTTACTAATATGGAAAGTATTATGGAGGACTTACCATTGCTTCTTTCACATTATCAGTCAAGCCATTTTCGATCAGTACAACGGAGCCTTCCTCCATGTCTTTCAAAACCTCGTAGCTACGAGCACCAGTGGCATGAGGGTACTTAACGAGCTGTCTGTTGTTCTTGTTTTTCCAGACAGAGCATACACAAGCAGGGAGTATAGAGTTAGTCCTGCTTAAACAATTCAAACAGGAGAAGTTGAGTAAACAAGACATGACCTTGTTTTTAGGGTCAGACCAAAAATCAACAAGCTTGCACCAGTCCTCGTTTCTCATGTGTTCCACAGGAGATATCCTTGTAACTTCATTCACTGGGTAGCTGTCAAAAAATTGTCGCTTCAGATAATGTCGTTGATTTCTTGCGTGCCTCATTAACTGCTTGTTACAAGCAAACTGCACATCAGGTAGAGAGGGGTCCATGACAAACTTTTGTTGAAATAAAATAAGTATTATCAGCCTTTGCATTAACAACAATGGAAGAAATGGACAACTGAGTGTTACAGAACATACAGAAACTTTGCCATAGAAGTCTACTCTAACATCTGACCTCTCCATGTACTCTTTCCTCTAGCGAAAGATAGGCATCTTAGTCCTGACTATAACTGCACACTCAGTGGCAAACTTGGTAGCAATCACTAGTGACACTTGTCTAGTTATTCCTAGAGGAATGACAAGTTGAAGTCTTTTTGTGGGCATGTTGTCAATCACCAACTGAGGATCATCATGCATAACAGTGTCTCCAGAATGATTGTGGCCAAATTCATCTACAAGAATATAATGGGTATGAGTTAGTGTTCTAACACAGTAAATTGCAATAAGTATGATTCACACAATATAATGTTAATGGGTAACTGTAGAGCAAGCAATTTTTTCAACATGTTACCTTCTTGATCCCATTCAAAATGGTCAAAGAACCATCCATCACGTTTCACATATGACCCCTCGCCTTGGGAAGCTGACACCTTAACTTTGGTAGCTGAACCCTAAGATGCACAGTCGCTTCGAAGAGGTGCACGGTTGCTTTGGAGAGGCACCCGTGCATGGCCGGGCAGGGGCTGCTACTTGCCTTGGGGAGGTGCACAATCGCTTTGGAGAGGTGCTCGTGCATGGCCGGGCAAGGCTGCTGCTTGCCTTGGGGAGGTGCACAGTCGCTTTGGAGAGGCGCTCGTGCATGACCAAAGCGGGGGTTGTTGCTTGCCTTGGGGAGGTGCCCGCGGATGATAGGGAGTGGGATGCTAGCCTTAGGGAGGTGCTCGCGGACACCAGGGACCTGACTGTTGGGCTTGGGGAGGCACCTACAGAAGGTAGGGACATGGCTGCGAGCCTTAATGTGGTGTCCATGAAAGGAAGGGATATGGCTGCTAGCCTTGGGGAGGTGTGTGCTCATCTTGGGTAGCTTGCTAGCCTCCTTGGGCAGCTGGTTGCTTCCCCTTGGACCTAATTTTTCTTGAAATTTCTATGCTGGCACCTTGGCCCACCAAGATGCGCTTCCGAGCAATGGCTACACCAGCAGGAGCCAACATTGTCCTGACGGCAGCTGTCTTGTTGCATTTCCTCTTCGGTGGCTAGAAATTCCATTTGTACCGATCAATTGGGGATAATAAAGAAGCAATGGATATATGTCAAAATCAGTTAGCAAACAATTCAACACAAGATGAGTAAGAAGGTAAGGGGTCGAGCTGCGACTCATTCTCCTCATTGACATCATCTAGGTCTCCTTTAGTGATATCTTCCACCTTTTCAGGATCATAGTTAGATCTAGAGCATTCATTTCTTCTATTTTTAGGAGAGAATATAGTTGGCAATGCGAAAAGACTTGCAAAGGGCCTAACACCCAGTTGTTGCAACAACTCATTGTTTCTCATGATGTTTTTCAGCAGACTTTCTTCTATAGGATGCATTTGAGGATCTAACATTAATAAAGAAATCCATGTAAGCTACAAATTAAACATGCAATTAAACAAAATATAACGCATGGGGTTGAGTTTCCTATAGCAAACATGAGCAGGAAAATGAAACTATTGCCTCTCAAACAAGCAATTTCACAGGCAAGGAAAATGAAACACATGAACATTGAGCAGGCTTAAAAGAGCAGAAAAACTAGAAGGTTGTTTACTTGCTTGCAGGCACTGCAACCTTTTTATTTGTGCGCTTCTTATCAGGAACCTTGTTGGCCTTCCTTGTTGGTGAGGTGGACGATGATCTGGTGTGCCTTGACGGCGTGGTGAAAGGCAAAGTGCCAGACCTTGACGACAAGGTGGACGGAGAGGAGACCGATAATGTTGGTGGTGTGGATGGCGAGGTAGTATACCTTGATGTCGAGGTTCACGGAGAGGGGGAGGACCTTGTTCGTGAGGTGGCAGACCTTACCGGTGAGGCTGACGGCCAGATGGTAGTGCTCGACGGTGAGGTGGCAGATCCACGAGCTCGACGGTTTTGTCGAAAACTAGGAAGGTGAGGACGGGCTAGGGTTTGGGCTAGGTCGATGGCTAGATTACTACTAGGGGCGAGGGTATGATGACGGGCGTGCTACGACGGGCGGGCGGTGGCGAGGGCAAGCGTAGGAGATTTGGATCTTTCTCCTTTCGGTGAGGTGCTAAAGGAGGGTTTTCAATAGATTACATAAATAACCTCGGTGCTAATGCTTTGGTTACACAGTGTGGGTGGGTTGAAAAGTAATATCAGTGCGCGAAATTTTCGACACGCGAGAGTTTGGGTGCCTGAAATTTTGGATCGGTGGAAGGACCGAACCCGAAATTTTGGATTGGCGGGAGGACAGAACCACAAATTTTTGGCCATTGGATGCGTGATGTGTGTCTGAAATAAATCAACATTTAGGTTTCAAAAATGCGGCCAAGATTGAAACGACCATATGCAATGACAATAGAGACTCCATGTGTCAAACCATGGTCAGAAAGCCCAAAAAGGATTTGCATTTTTTGAATTCTTGAGGCTCGTTTCAAAATGCAGCCAAGATTGCAGCAATCAGGGTTCTTAAGCTAGGTGCCAGGTCTTGACAATCTCTTACTGGATCTCTGAATAAATGTCATGTTTTGTACCTAGAAATGGTTTTTTGGAAAATTCTTGAGCGAGATACGAGGTACCTCAAGGCTAAACCCGAGCCCCTTCTAGTGAAACCGACAGAAACTTGTATAAATTATGGGCGGTGCACCGTAATCTTTGAGGTGCATCTAATTGGTGAATTGTCCACCAAATTCTCTCTAATATTTATTAAAAATGGGGTGAAGCATCCTCGCAGCACATCCTCGGTTGCTGCTTCAGAAAATACACCCTTTTGGGAACCGGGAAAATGGATTTTCCATGCGCAAAAAAGTGAAAACTTCCTGAAGCAACATTTTTGCCATCACAAGATACACATGTGTGCGGAATATGGGCACACTGCAACAAACTGTCCATGATTCTGGTCATGACCTAGCTCATTTGCAACCATGAATCCTCGAAGGAGGTGGCTCATTTCTGTGAACACGTTTTCGAATAATACACATACCACATGTTTTTTTATTTTTACCTGCAACTAGGTATCATAAAATGACAAAGTGAGAAGTATTTGCATTGATTCTAGGGAAACCATGTGTCAACCCATGGTCAGAAAGCCCCAAATCCCCTAGAATGCAGCTGCCACTGGAATGGTGAACCAGTGTGACAGAAGTTGCATCACCACATCCATTGGAGTGTGGTCATGTGGATCAAGGTGGTTTTGAAAATGACACATGCAATAATACTAGAGACTCCATGTGTTAAACCATGGTCAAAAGGCCCAGAAAGCCCTTAGAATGCAACTACCACATAGAATGGTGAACCTGATGAGGATATATACGGGATTATGATGATTCTGACTGCCTGAACTCGAAGGAAATATTGAGTCAAATCAATAATGACTATCAGGTGAATTCATTCCTAATTGAACCTGATGTTTTACTTAATGAGAACTTTATACTACCTAAGTCTATGCATCTTTGTATGATCAGGTTTATTGATAACACAAGCATTGTGCGAGGAGGAGGAGAGTTGCAGCAAGAAGGATAAGTGCTGATTTCCAATATCAACAAGTGCGCGAGGGAGGAGCGGGAGGCATGCGCACTAGGAGGCAATGAGGAAATCACATATGAGCAAGAGAGAGCGATGTCGCACCAAGAATTACATGTTTGAGGTGTTCCACGACATTTGGACTGCGTGCCAATAAGGTCGAACGCATATATGGGTCGATATGTATCAGTTTGAGTCGAACCGAGTCAGTTTGGGCCAAGATATGGTTGTTTTTTGGCCCGTTTAGAGGGCAGGACGCCCCATCCCTCATATAAACCTCTGTAGCCGTCACAAGTTAGGGTTTAGACCACGTTAAAATATTTTGGAGTTGTTTCTTTCATAGAACCTCTGGAATTACCCTATGTTCGAATCTATCAACTATAATTGAGTGTGATATGTTGTTCCTTTGGGAATTAGTAGATTGCATACTATCGTTTGTGGTCACGGCTGCGTGCGCAAGAGTGTGGTGTTGTGAATATCCTACAAGGTTCGAAAGCTGTTGCATTGGCATCAGGGATCGAGCGGGAGAGATCATAGCTACGCACTAGTTATCTATCATCCACCATCACCATCGACAAGAGCTTGCTGAGAAGATCGGGCCACCCCATATCATCTTGGTATCAGAGCACCAGGTTTCTCACGACGAGATTGTGTTGATTGATCTGCTGAGTGTGTTCTTTGTGGAGATCAGAGAGTTGAGGTGGAGCAGATTGGATCTCGATGTCCGCGGACCGGAGTGTCCGACGGATTCCTCTCGGAGTATCCCTCCAACACCGGACAATTCGGCCCTGAATTTTTTCTATTCTGCAGTCATGCTAGGAAGCATGCCGTCGTGTTAGGGTGATTTTTTTGGCAAACGGTGCACTTCTGGGAAGAGATCTGGTGATGTGTACAATGATTATCTTGACATCTTGAACGGTGTGGTATGTGATGATTCTCAAATCAGGTGGAGACTGGTCCATATGGCGACATATGATGAATATGAGTCGTTGGAATCATATGCAAGATGGTTTTTATAGATGTGATACATATGAGTATTCGGATAATCCTACACGTGTGCGTCTTGCATTACGACGTGTGGATGAGGAGATAGCTCGTTGGTGGGATAAAGAGGTGCGTGAGAAGGATATTTTTGATGCAACTTGGAAGTACTTCAGTAATTTTTTGCGTGGTTGTTTTATGTCTCCTCGTCGTAAGGTATTTTATACCAAGCCCGTGAAGGCAGTCCAGCAGTCGCCCAAAGTTGCAGTTATATCTATTCCATCTCATGTAAAGGAGGCTCCAGTAGTTGTTCCAGTGCAACCGGTCAGGGTGGCAGTGCCAAAATTTTCTGAAGAGAAGCAGCCTGATGTTGACAAGGTTGTTGTGTGTGCTGCAATTGCAGTGGAGGATGTTGTACCATTGAGTGGGCTAAATTTGCATCTCAAGAAGGTACAAGGCGATGCTTGCATGACAGTTGACAAGGGCCAGCGTTGGAATTTATTTTAGGCGCAGTGTATGATCAAAGGCAAAGCATGCAAGTTGATTGTCGATGGAGGAAGCTGTACTAATGGCATTAGCAAGGCAATGGTGGCAGCGTTGAGGTTGTCGACATGGCGTATTCCTGAACCTAAGCATCTACAGTGGATAAATAGCTAAGGTATGGTGAAGGTAACTCATAAGGTGCGTGTGCAATTTACAGTTGGTGATTATGTTGATGAGATTGAGTGTGATGTGTTGCCATTGGAGGTATGTGGGCTGTTACTTGGTCGTCCATGGCAGTATGATCACAATGTTACACATGCTAGAAGAGCAAATACATATTCTTTTGTGCATGGTGGCAAACAGCAGACTTTGAGGCCTATGCAGGATGATCACATAAAGTCTTATGTAGAGCTGGTGGTACATAAGGAGAAGGTGCGCAAGGCTAAGCCAAAATCTGGGCTAGCTAAGGTGCAGGATGGAGAGCATGATGCACAGTGTGACAATGTTGATATTACTTCAGCTATGCATGTAGATGATAAGCCAGTGGAACTTGTTAGTGACAAGCCAGCTGAAGTGCATCCTCTTATTGCTGAGAGGAAGGATGTTCCAGCATGTGTTCCGAAGGTTGTTTGTGTTGACACAGGTGTTCAGACGATTGATATTTGTGCTCCTGATGCTCCAGTGCATGTGGTGCAGCAGGGTAACAAGTGCAGTTTTGTTAACACACCCGTGAGGCATTTTGTTGGGACAGTTGTGCGGATGCATAGAGGCAAAGATGGACATGTTCGTCAGTTGTGTGGTCCAGGCATTACTTATCTTATGCCAGGTCGTGCAAAGAAAGTCCATGTTCAGCAACCACATGTTCCAACAAGAGTTGAGAATAATAAGAAGAAGACGGTGGTGCCTAGGTCAAAGCTCGTATGGAGACGCAAGGAGGTGCAGGCGCCAAGGGCTGTTTCAAGTCAAGCACGCCGAGAGGGAGGTTACGGAGTGGAAGGCAGGCAAGACTTGAAGATGGCGCAGACGCGTGAAACGATTGTTCATATCACGCCACCTTTCCGACCTGACCCGCAAGCGTTGGGGACAACGCTTCTTGAAGGGGGGATGATGATATGGGCACGATATGCGCGAAGGAGCAGCGGGAGGAAGGCGCAAGATAAGATCATCAAAATGAAGGCCACCGAGAGATGGAAGGCGACCAAGAAGGAAGGTTCAATTCGGACAAACAGAAGTTCTGAAATTGAAACGGACGTGGTTTCCACATACCAACTCCGAATTAAGCAAATAAGTACTTATTGGAAAGATAATTCCGAGATCTTTCCAACAGGTACTCGCATGTCTCCCGGATCATTACGAGCTATGCGCGGCCACCAAAACAAATCGACGGACATTTTCTGTCAGTTTACAAATAGAGTCCTTTTAAATTAGGAAAGTTAGAGATACGTTTGGTTTTCACCCCAACTCTATGTTGGACGTCCAACAGCCTTTATATATGCCTGTAAATCATGGTTTTTAGGGTTAGTTTGAAATTGAGTCTAAAACTATTGTGTGAGTTGCTTGGTGAGCATCCCTCCGGGGACGGCGATGCCGTGTTATCTATCGTATTGATATGGTCATGGAGGTTCTTGTGTTTATCATGGATTGCCGTGTTTTGGTTTGAGGCGTGGTGATCTTCTCCATGTTGCTTGCTGGATTCGTTCCTCTTCTTCAGGTTGCGTTCATCAGCATTATTGGAAGGATTATTATCCGGGATACTCGCTGTGAAAGATTGGGACAAAACTATAAGATCATCGGCTTGATCCGTATCATGTGGTATCAGAGTGCTGGGTTTACTCGGTGAGCAATATCATCTTGGTATCAGATTTCCAGTGTTGCCTTGGTAAGCATCCACAAATCCATCCATAGATTAGCTGTTTTTGTCCTATACAGAAAAAGCCACACAAAAATATTAGGGTTCATAGTGCATTGCCATAGCCTAGATAACACTGTTCGTGAGTTCTAGTTGCTGATCGTAATCCTTTTGTGTAGCCTTTCTTCTAAATCTGAGTTGTAGTTTTTGTCTAGTTTTCATCTGTTTATGATCCGTTGGTGGAGTCCCTAGACTATTTTTAGATTGTTCGTCGTGTTCTTGAGTCTTAGATCTATTAGATCTGTTTTCTTTTAGTCTAAGGTTGTAGATCCGTTTGAAAGGAGAAAAAAAGCAAACCGATCAGATCTGTAGTGTTGTACATGAGTTTACTTCATGTTGAAGTAAAAAAAAAAGGAGGAACCCGATCGAGTCCTACCTGAGTCGTACGTGAGACAACAAAAACAAACTCGGCTGACCACAGACAAGTCTGTCCTCCAGCGAGAGATTTTTCCCCTGCCGACATCCTGCCGCGGCAGGATTTTAGCCGTTTTTCTACCATGGCAGAGACCAATTCTCAGGTCAAATTTTTTTTGTTTATTTTTTTTACTGAGTCCACATAGCGTACCTATTCTTGTGAGCCTTAGTAAGCCTTTCTTTGTGTCTAAAACTATCCTACGAGACTAGCGTGCTTAGTGCTCTATGGGCTGCTCAGTTTAGCAATCGTGTGCCTGTTTCGTTGAGACATTGATAGCATCTCTCCTTGTGCATTGCAACACGAGTGTTCCTCCGACATACCTTACTTTATTGAGCTCATTTTCATAGTTGCAATTGCCCCATTTATCTCCACCGTGTGTGTTTCCGTGGGTCTTTGTCATACGATCAGCACTAGGACTTGTTTGTGGTGTAGTTAGGATACCATACCTACAGCTCCACCATAAATAACATGTGTGCCATGTGATCATTCTCTATACCTTTGGTATTCACTTCATCACATCAGTGCATCAGTCTTTGATTTCGAATTAATAAGCATCACTATTCACTTTGGAACGGTAAGATCCGCTTTCTTCTGAGTTTTTGAGTGAGTTGTGAGTGTGCCACCAAAACAATTTTGTGTTTTTGAACTAATGTACTAATCATGACTTCTACTAGTGTTGATGTGATGCAGAAATCATATGATGTTTACCATGACTATTTAGCTATTGTGGTTGGCATGGCATATGATCCAACTACAATCAAGTGGCGATTGGAAAGTTCCACCACACCCGCAGAATATCAGATTTGGGAAATTGATATGGGATTTGGTTTTGCGAGATGTCGTACTTTCGATAGCAAGTTTAATGGCCATATAGAATACATTCTTGCTCACCAACGTGTGGATGAAGAGGTAGCTCGTTGGTGGAAGGACGCAAGGATTTTGTATGGTGTCATGGGTAAAAAAAATCCTTTGGGAAGATTTCAAGCAATTTCTACGTTCTATGTTTTTGAACAACTACAAATGGCCTATTCCAGAAATTTTGAGAGTGGACACTAATGAGACATGTGAGTTGTCTACTAATGTAACCATGTCTACTCCTAGTGTTGTATATTGTGATGTGAAGGTTGCTTTTGAAGAAAGGGAGCCGCCTATTTTACAACCTGCATCACACGATCTGGTATTGTCACTTGAGGAGGATGTCGTAGTACCTACTACAGCTAAGAAGATTGTTGATGACATTGGTACTGTTTTGGAGATTCAGCCAACATGTGCGACATATTGTGAGTTTATTCCTTTACTAAAGCCTCCTTGTGACTTGCCTTGCACTAATGTTACAACACCATGTGATAGTTTACCAAATTCGAATTTTGATCATGTGGTACTGATTACACATAAGGAAATACTTGCTCGAATACCTCCTACTGATATTGTGTATTCCATCATGCTAAATGAACCTATGAATATGAGTAGTGTTGTGGATAAGATTTCTGAAATTTCATTTCTGAATTCTAGCACATATTCTCCTTGTTTCACTTTCAATCTGATTGGTGAATATAGCATGCATGAAAATTTTCTTGTGGATCACATATGCATTACTTGTGATATAATCGCTGAACTGAAACATGCTGTTTTCAGCCATACATCACAAAATGTTTGCTATGGGACAATAGTTCATGTTCTAAATATTATGGAAATACATTCTGGTCTAGTTGATATATTGCAACCAACACAAGTCATTTTACCTCTATTGGATTGTTCTAATCTTGCTAGAATAGGACGCAAGTTTTCATATTCTTTGTGTTTGTCCCAAAAGTCTTTGTCTAGTTTTGTTACTACTTTAGACTTCCTTGATATTTGCAAATTGAGTTGCATCTTACATACTGGACAACATGATCATGTTCATAATAATCAGAGTAGCGCTGTTGAAGCATGGCATGATTCAATTTGGTTTTCAGACATATTGAATTGGTTTGATCTTGTTCACAAATTTGATCATAGATCTTCTTTGAGAAAACTGAATTTAATATTGAAGAACAAGACTATCTATTTAGTTGTTTTTCACCATGATCATGATTCTTTGTACTTCACTTATACCTGCAATTTAAGTTGCTTGATGTATCCTTGACATACTTTTCATGTGAACAACATTAATACAACATGTTATATATACATATACTTTGCGTACATGTTGTTCTTTTTGTTTCTCCCACTTTCAGCTTACCTAAAGCCGAGGACGGCTTTTCATGAAGAAAGGGAGGATGATGAGGATATATACAGGGATTATGATGATTCCGACTGCCTGAACTGGAAGGAAATATCGAGTCAAATCAATAATGACTATCAGATGAATTCATTCCTAATTGAACCTGATGTTTTACTTAACGAGAACTTTATACTACCTAAGTCTATGCATCTTTGTATGATCAGGTTTATTGATAACACAAGCGTTGCGCGAGGAGGAGGAGAGTTGTAGCAAGAAGGATAAGCGCTGATTTCCAATATCAACAAGTCTTGTGAGGGAGCGGGAGGCATGCGCACTAGGAGGCAATGAGGAAATGACGTATGAGCAAGAGAGAGAGAGATGGCGCACCAAGAATTACATGTTTGAGGTTTTCCACGACGTTTGGACTGCGTGCCAATTAAGGCCGAACCCATATATGGGTCGTTATGTATTAGTTTGAGTCGAACCAAGTCAGTTTGGGCCAAGATATGGCTGTTTTAGGCCTGTTTAGAGGGGAGGACGCCCCAGCCCTCATATAAACCTCCGTAGCCGTCACAAGTCAGGGTTTAGACCACGTTAAAATATTTTGGAGTTGTTTCTTTCATAGAACCTCTGGAATTAACCTGTGTTCGAATCTATCAACTATATTTGAGTGTGATCTGTTGTTCCATTGGGAATTAGTAGATTGCATACTACCGTTCGTGGTCACGGCTGCATGCGCAAGAGTGTGGTGTTGTGAATATCCTATAAGGTTCGAGAGCTGTTGCATTGGCATCAGGGATCGAGCGGGAGAGATCATAGCTACGCACTAGTTATCTATCATCCACCATCACCATCGACAAGAGCTCGCTGAGAAGATCGGGCTACCCCATATCAGAACCAGTGTGATAGAAGTTGCATTACCAAATCAATTTGAGTGTGTGTGGTCATGTGGATAAAGGTGGTTTTGAAAAGAACATATGCAAAGACTCTAGAGACTCCATGTGTCAAACCTTGGTCAGAAACCCAAAAAGGCCCTGGAATGCAACTTCACATGGAATGGTGAACTAGTGTGACAGAAGTCGTATCACCACATCCATTGGAGTGTGTGTGGTCATGTGGATCATGGTGTGGTTTTGAAAAGAACACGTGCATTGACTCTAGAGACTCCATGTGTCAAACCATGGTTAGAAACCCAAAAAGGCCCTAGAATGCAACTGCCACATGGAATGGTGAACCCCGTGGTGACAGAAGTTGCATCACCACATCCATTGGAGTGGGTGTGGTCTTGTGGATCAAGGTGGTTTTGAAAACAACACATGCATTGACTCTAGGAACTCCATGTGTCAAACCATGGTCTGAAACCCCAAAAAGCCCCTGGAATGCAACTAACACATGGAATGGTGAACTAGTGTGGTAGAAGTTGTATCACCACACCCATTGGAGTGTGTGTGGTCATGTGGATCAAGGTGGTTTTGAAAAGAACATATGCAATGACTCTAGAGACTCCATTTGTCAAACCATGGTCAGAAACCCAAAAAGCCCCTAGAAAGGAACTACCACATGGAATGGTGAACCAGTGTGATAGAAGTTGCATCACCACATCCATTGGAGTGTGTGTGGTCATGTGGATCAAGGTATGGTTTTGAAAATAACACATGCATTGACTCTAGAGACTCCATGTTTCAAACCATGGTTAGAAACCCAAAAAGCCCCTGTAATGTCATTGCCTCATGGAATGGTGAACCCCGGTGTGACAAAAGTTGCATCACCACATCCATTGGAGTGTGGGTGATCATGTGGATCAAGGTGATTTTCAACAGAAGACATGCATTGACTCTAGGGACTCCATGTGTCAAACCATGGTCATAATGCCCAAAAAGCCCATAGAATGCAACTATCACATAGAATTGTGAACTAGTGTGATAGAAGTTGTATCACCACACCCATTGGAGTGTGTGTGTGTGGTCCTGTGGATCAAGGTGGTTTCGAAAAGAACATATACAATGACTCTAGAGACTCCATATGTCAAACCATGGTCAGAAACCCAAAAAGCCCCTCGAATGCAACTGCCACATAGAATGGTGAAATAGTGTGACAGAAGTTGCATCACCACATCCATTGGAGTGTGCGTGGTCATGTGGATCAAGGTGGTTTTGAAAATAACACATGTAATGACACTAGAGAATCCATGTGTTCTACCATGGTCAGAAAGCACAAAAAGCCCTTAGAATGCAACTACCACATAGAATGGTGAACTAGTGTGACAGAAGTTGCATCAACACATCCATTGGAGTGTGTGTGGTCATATGGATCAAGGTGGTTTTGAAAAGAACACATGCATTGACTCTAGACACTCCATGTGTCAAACCATGGCCAGAAATTCTAAAAAGGCCCTAGAATGCAACTGCCACAAGGAATGGGAACTAGTCTGACAGATGTTGCATCACCACACCCACTAGAGTGTGTGTGGTCATGTGGATCAAGGTGGTTTGTGAAATAACACATGAAATGCCACTGGTGGATCAAGGTGGTTTTCAAAAGAACACATGCATTGACTCTAGGGACTCCATGTGTCCACCATGGTTAGAAAGCCCAAAAAGCCCTTGAATGCAACTACCACATGGAATGGTGAACTAGTGTGACAGAAGTTGCATCACCACATCCATTGGAGTGTGTGTGGTCATGTGGATAAATGTGGTTTTGAAAATAACATATGCAATGACTCTAGAGACTCCACGTGTCAAACCATGGTAAGAAAGCCAAAAAGCCCTTGGAATTCAACTACCACATGGAATGGTGAACTAGTATGACAGAAGTTACATCACCACACCCACTAGAGTGTATGTGGTCCTGTGGATCAAGGTGTTTTTGAAAATAACACATGCATTGACTCTAGGGATTCCATGTGTTAAACCATGGTCAGATAGCCCAAATGCCCATAGAATGCAACTGCCACATGGAATGGTGAACTAGTGTGACAGAAGTTACATCACCACATACATTGGAGTATGTGTGGTCATGTTGATAAAGGTGGGTTTGAAAAGAACATATGCAATGACTCTAGAGACTCCATGTGACAAACCATGGTCAGAAACCCAAAAAGGTCCTTGAATGCAACTGCCACTTAGAATGGCGAACCAGTGTGATGGAAGTTGCATCACCACATCCATTGGAGTGTGTGTGGTAATGTGGATCAAGGTGGTTTTGAAAATAACACATGTAATGACACTAGACAATCCATGTGTTAAACCATGGTCACAAACCACAAAAAGGCCCTAGAATGCAACTGCCACATAGAATGGTGAACCAGTGTGACAGAAGTTACATCACCACATCCATTGGAGTGTGTGTGGTCATGTGGATCAAGGTGGTTTTTAAAGGAACGCATGCATTGACTCTAGACACTCCATGTGTCAAACCATGTTCAAAAAGCCCAAAAATCCCCTGTAATGCAACTGCCACATGGAATGGTGAACTAGTGTGATAGAAGTTGCATCACCACACCCACCGGAGTGTGTGTTGTCATGTGGATCAAGGTGGTTTGTAAAATAACACATGCAATGCACTAGTGGATCAAGGGGTTTTTTAAAAGAACACATGCGTTGACTCTAGGGACTCCATGTGTCAAACCATGGTCACAAAGCCCAAAAAGCCCCTTGAATGCAACTACCACATGGAATGGTGAACTAGTGTGACGGATGTTGCATCACCACATACATTGGAGTATGTGTGGTCATGTGGATAAATGTGGTTTTGAAAAGAACATATGCAATGAATCTAGAGACTCCATGTGTCAAACCATAGTCAGAAAGCCCAAAAAGCCCCTGGAATGCAACTGCCACATGGAATGGTGAACCAGTGTGACAAAAATTGCATCACCACACCCACTGGAGTGTATGTGGTAATGTGGATCAAGGTGAGGTTTTGAAAATAACACATGCAATTACAATAGTGGATCAAGGTGGTTTTGAAAATAACACATGCATTGACTCTAGGGCCTCCATGTGTTAAACCATAGTCAGATAGACCAAAAAGCCCTTGGAATGCATCTGCCACATGGAATGGTGAACCAGTGTGACATAAGTTGCATCACCTCATCAATTGGAGTGTTTGTGGTCATGTGGATAAAGGTGGTTTTGAAAAGAACATATTCAATGACTCTAGAGACTCCATGTGTCAAACCATGGTTAGAAACCCAAAAAGGCCCTGGAATGAACTGCCACATGGAATGGTGAACCAGTGTGATAGAAGTTTCATCACCACATCCATTGGAGTGTGTGTGGTTATGTGGATCAAGGTGTGGTTTTGAAAAGAACACATGCATTGACTCTAGAGACTCCATGTGTCAAACCATGGTCAGAAACCCAAAAAGCCCCTGGAATGCAACTGCCACTTGGAATGGTGAACCCCAATGTGACAGAAGTTGCATCACCACATCCATTGGAGTGTGTGTGGTCATGTGGATCAAGGTGGTTTTGAAAATAACACATGCATTGACTCTAGGGACTCCATATGTCAAACCATGGTCAAAACCCCCAAAAAAACCTAGAATGCAACTACCACATGGAATGGTGAACTAGTGTGATCGAAGTTGTATCACCACACCCATTGTAGTGTGTGTGTGTGTGGTCATGTGGATCAAGGTGGTTTTGAAAATAACATATACAATGACTCTAGAGACTCCATGTGTCAAACCATGGTCAGAAATCCAAAATGCTCCTAGAATGCAACTGCCACATGGAATGGTAAACCAGTGTGACAGAAGTTGCATCACCACATCCATTGGGGTGTGTGTGGTCATGTGGATCAAGGTGTGGTTTTGAAAAGAACACATGCATTGACTCTAGAGACTACATGTGTCAAACCATGGTCAGTGTTGGTGGGATAATCCTGGGTAGGGTCACGCCAGGGTGGTCAAAGCAGCAGCTGGTCGAGTTACCTCAAGGCAGGCCTGTAGGGGTTCCGCGTATGAAAACAATAAATTTTTACCCTACGCCCCTGAACCCCTGATGTTGCCAGGACCTATCTATTAGTAATACAGTAACGGGAGGGGCTTTTCACAAACTTACTGACATGGGTATGCATAATAGGCACTCGACTATAGCCTACCTGGTGCGGCTCGACGGAAGGCCCACTCAACGAATTGCCAAGGTCCATGACGCCTATGATGGTTCGAGTGGTATGAAGCTCATATGGACACGGACTCCCAAACGCACAAGACAAGGAAACCTCAAGACTAGAGTTTGAATACAACTTGTAACCAACTTGTATTGGTACCTGAGACCTAGCCTCCCCATATATAAAGGCTAGGAGGGTCCAACGAGAAGGCATCCTCTCCCCCAACAGGCAATCTCTCTCAATCGAGACACGCTACGCCACAATAGATCTAGACACCGCAAAACCTAGTACATACGCTAGATCTAATCTGCGCATCCACCGCCATCGTCGACATTGTAATCCTTCAGATCATCATCAATCAAGAGCAGACAAGCAGGAGTAGGGTCCTCTACGAGGCCTGAACCTGGGTAAACCTTGCGTCCCTGTGTGCTTGTTTTCTAGCCGTATCGAGATCTCTAGCGCTACTCAATTCCTGAACCTAAGTCCATAACGATGGGCATTGATGAGTTAAACCCTCGTCAATTGGCGCCGTCTGTGGGAACTAGGCGCGCTGATGTTGCAATCTCGACGGCTCCATCACCCGCGATCTACGATTCGTTGACTACTGGAGCCCAGATTTGCTTTGGCTCTTTCATCATCAAGCGGTGGTCAGATCAGATCTGATCGCTTCGGCAACTTCGGCACACTTAACTTCTTCATCAACAAATCCGCCGCGGTCAGTTCCATATTCATCACGGCCAAGTGCTGGGAGCTCGGGGTCGTGTACAACGTCAGATCCGATCAGCCTCGCGGATCCATTGGCTTCTCTTGTGCCAGCATGTGGTTGATTTGGAGTCGACATGTGCATCGAGTCCATGGAATTGGCATCCGGTGGTTCTCCGTCTGATCTGGGGTGTTTCAAGATCCTGCAATAGTCCGATCTGGATTGGGTTGGATTAGAAGAAATAATTTGCATGCATTGATCTTTCTCCTAGAAAACCTGCACACGTACGGTGCACACTACTGCTACAGCGGTTGGCTGGCTAGTACTTGAGTACACTAGTGATGAAGAGTTTTGCAATCTATTCAAGGAAAACGCAAAAAAGCCCACGTTGGATGTTGCGATCGGTCAGAGTCAGAGGAAGAAAAGAATAAAATAAGGAAAGCTGTACGTATAATCAATGGAGCACAGCAGTTGCATATTCTAAACCGTACCAGGATCGACACAACCAATTTAGTATTGGACTCTATTTGGGTTACACGTAAAAGAAGAAGAAGAAGCACACAAGGTTTTTGGATTAGACCGATCAAATTGACAGGCCAGACGTGACCTTTTTTGCCATCATCACCATGATTTCATCGCCGAATAAATTCTGGCTTAACATACAGGCGAGTGGCATCGTTCACGCTTCAGTATAAAATTTATTTATCCGCGTCGACTCCGGTCCACCGCATCGAATGATGGACGCTGTCACGACTACATCGACCACATCAACTGTACACTCGGGGGCTCCTTCGACTCCACCATACGACCCGCCACGGTTTTCGACTACGCCATGCGACTCGTTTCCGTCTTCAGCTCTAGCGACTCGGGATCCCTCCTCTATGGTGACCCACCGCGTCCTTCGATTTCGGTGACCTTCTGAGGCGACCCGATGCGGTCTTCGACTGATGTGGCCCGTTACAGTCTCTGGATGCCGCAGCTCGTCATCGCCATGCGACTTCGATCCGCCGCGTCGACTATGTCCGCCGCGTGACCCACTGCAACATCAACTACATGACCGCTGCACAACTCTCGACCGCCATGTTGACTACTCATCTGGTGTCAATCTCGCGACCTGCTGCAGTCTTCGACTCTAGTGACTCGCTACGATCTCCGGCTCCAACTACTCGGGGGCTCCATCCTCTTCGGTGACCCGCCGCATTCTTCAACTTTGATGACCGGTTGCGGTCATCATATCGGGTGACTCGAAGGCTCCCTCGACTCCCACGACCACGAGCCGCTACAATCTTCAACTCCCGCAACCCATCGATCGCATCGGATCTTGCGACTCGTTCGTCACGACAACTACCAATAAAGCTAAGTTACACTCTACTCAGAGATGATTTATTTCTTACTTTAATCACACTCGAAACACTCGGGGGCTACGCCCTCTATGAGTAACCTAATATGCCGTCGACTCCGGGCACTCGAGCACCTCATACGCGACAGCCCGAGTAGCTGATTCTGCCTGATCGTCGAATCCTTGAACTCCGAGTGCCTCGTCAAGGTACTGAGACTAAGGGTAATCAGGCTAACGAAAAGGCCTAGCATACAGTGCGGAAGTGTCGACTCGATTGGTACCAGAATTTAACTTTGCAAACTGACATGCAAATATTGTTTACAAGATACACGTACTTCACAATTCTTAATTTTTTATGTAGCTTATAAGGATGTCGACTACGTCAAACTATTCTATCGGGTCCTCGAACAGGAGTCAACAAAACAACTGACTACGCCATACACTCAAGACCCGAGTCGAGTTCCTCCTCGGATGGTTGCATCGCTTGATGCTACACACACGCGATGTTGGCCGCGCACCTGACAGAAGTGACTTCGTTGACTCCATCTGCATCGTTGACTCGCCTGGCTAATCGCCACATGACTCCGCTACGTCGACTCCGACTACATCATCGATTCTTGGCTCCTTATGCATGAGACACTGACTCGATGCACTTCCGGGTCAGTGATTGCTCCTCGCATGATTTTCGACTGCATCTACAAGATACAAGACTCGATTCTCTGCCCGAGTCTACGACTCTGCCAGACACTCGGGGGCTACTCCAAACTGGAGCGTTGAATGCGCATATACAAGATCTTCGAGTGGCATGCTCCGAATCCTCACTCGAATATACAAATTCGACTAAGGACTCGGGGGCTACTCCCATAGGGCACGCTAGTCGCGCATTCAAAAAAGCGGCAGCGTTGATGGCAGTCGCAATCATCTGAAGTACTTCCGGATTGTTCATCTACATGGATCGACGATTATAATTCTGCGCTCTGTTTCAGTCTCATTTAAGCCGGACAGAGAATTTTACTCCCATAGGGAGCGCTGATCGCGCACCGTATGATTATTTTTCCTTGTACATCATACTGTGTGTCGCTAACATCCACACTCGAATGTTATGGCGACTCCGGCTCATATTTTCCCTACAAAGACATTACTTCTCCTGGGTCACCCGAATCATCTCCGCGATGACAAAAATTCGGATGCCACGCTTACAGCATGAAGATAAGACCTGAATAAGGCCTGGCAATGCATCTGCTGCGCTCTACCAGAAATAATCCGTGCCTGCAGGTACGATGAATATGCCTTGATGGACGCGTCGAGTGCTCACACTTATACACTGGGATTCAACTCTATAAGACCTCCACGGCCTGAGTCGAATTACGCCAGCAATTTCCGAATTCGAGTCCGGGGACTCGAGTTTGAGTAGGTGAAAGTGCTTCGCACTCGACACAATTGTCGACTCCGACATCCTAATGCAAAGATCAAGACTTTTGAGTCTCTATCCGAATCTACGATTCACATGGACACTCGGGGGCTACTGAAATGGGTATGCCTAATAGGCACTCGACTACAGCCTACCTGGTGCGGCTCGACGGAAGGCATATACAAGATCTTCGAGTGGCATGCTCTGAATCCTCACTCGAATTTACGAATTCGACTAAGGACTCGGGGGCTACTCCCATAGGGCACGCTAGTCGCGCATTCAAAAAAGCGCCAACGTTGATGGCATTCGCAATCATCTGAAGTACTTCCGGATCGTTCTGTCTACGCAACTGACGACTTTAAGTCTCTGATCGAGTCTACGACTCGAACAGACACTCGGGGCTACTCCCATAGGGAGCGCTGATCGCGCACCCTATGATTATTTTTCCTTGTACATCATACTGTATGTCGATAACATCCACACTCGAATGTTATGGCAACTCCGGCTCATATTTTCCCTACAAAGAGATTACGTCTCCTGGGTCACGCGAATCATCTCCGCGATGACAAAAATTCGGATGCCACGCTTACAGCGTGAAGATAAGACCTGAATAAGGCCTGGCAACGATTCGCTGCGCTACCGTAAATAATCCGTTACTGCGAATACGATGAATATGCCTTGATGGACGCGTCGAGTGCTCACACTTATACACTAGGATTCAACTCTATAAGACCTCTGCGGCCTGAGTCGAATTACGCCAGCAATTTCTGAATTCGAGTCCGAGGACTCGAGTTTCAGTAGGTGAAAGTGCTTCGCACTCGACACAATTGTCGACTCCGACATCCTAATGCAAAGATCAAGACTTCTGAGTCTCCATCCGAATCTATGATTCACATGGACACTCGGGGGCTACTGACATGGGTATGCCTAATAGGCACTCGACTACAGCCTAACTGGTGCGGCTTGACGGAAGGCCCACTCGACGAATTGCCGAGGTCCATGACGCCTATGACGGTTCGAGTGGTATGAAGCTCATATGGACACGGACTCCCAAACACACAAGACAAGGAAACCTCAAGACTAGAGTTTGAATACAACTTGTAACCAACTCGTATTGGTACCTGAGACCTAGCCTCCCCATATATAAAGGCTAGGAGGGTCCAACGAGAAGGCATCCTCTCCCCCAACAGGCAATCTCTCTCAATCGAGACACGCTACGCCACAATAGATCTAGACACCGCAAAACGTAGTACATACGCCAGATCTAATCTGCGCATCCACCGCCATCGGCGACATTGTAATCCTTCGGATCATCATCAATCAAGAGCAGACAAGCAGGAGTAGGGTCCTCTACGAGGCCTGAACCTGGGTAAACCTTGTGTCCCTGTGTGCTTGTTTGCTAGCCGTACCGAGATCTTCAGCGCTACTCAATTCGTGCAGTCTGAACTTGGGACCATGGTCACGAGAGGGAGAGAGAGAATATCAGTTGGAGGTCTTCCCAAAAGTGAGAATACCTTTTTTGAATATTGTGTATATTTATCTGGCCAAATACCCCCACTTTATATAGGGGAGGGGAGGTACTACCTCCCTCAAAGTCCCGGGGTGGGACTAAAGGAGAGGGAGAGTGGGGAAGTTGCCGGCCGTCCCTAGTGGGCCCTGTGCAGGGGGGCTTGGCCCAGCCGGCCACCCCCTTGCCCCTTGTCCCCTCTTGCCTTTCCCTAATGGGCCCTCTTCCCTCCGGAATTAGCCCATTAAGCCTTTTTGACCTTTAAATTGATTTTCTCTTTTATTAAATAATTATGAATAAGTTATTAAATCAATATTTAACATTCATTCATCTAATATTCAATCTCCGTGGCTATGGAACACCTTCCACCTCCACTCTGGACATTCTCCGGACTTAGCGAAACACTTCCAGTTTTCTCTCTACTATTCTTCGGCGATTCTACCGATCCTATAAACACTCTCTAAGCATCATCAAACCATTAAGCGTGATACCCTATGGTTCGGGAACAATCTAGACATGGTTGGGACACTCTCGGACCAATGATCAACAGAGGGACCTGGATGGCCATGTGAGCCCTGTGCGTTCCACGAAGATCTTTCGTCGTTTGAACCGGGACGGTCGTATCTTATTCCCTATGTCTCTCGTTACTTGCATTGCCCGATATCTGATCAATGACATCACCATGTCATGTTCAATCTCGTTACCGAACAATCCTACTTGACTCGTTCCTACAAGTGATATCCATGTGATCAAATCACACGTTGCGTAGCTATTGGATATAACTTCTCCGAGTGGGCCCTTGTGTATCTTTCCGTCACGTGGACGGAAAAATCCCGCTCTTGACATATATTGCCTCTACGGTTTCCTCCGAGTACCTGAACACACCTTTATAACCACGGTATTACCAAGTGGCGCTTGATGTTATCTAAGCACTCTCGGGAGACAGTGATTGATATAGCCTCACGGTCTAAGGAATAGTCTACGAGGATCCATTTCTAATCATCGTAACTTGAACTTCGTGACATGATCGTGTCACGATGTTTAGGTTGGGTATTGGTTCATCATCTCATTCTCAGAATGAGTTGACTCCATTTCCAACTGGCATAAATGCCACATGATTAGGAAACTTGATCAACTGTTGACCAATGAACCAGTGACTAGAGTTTCACTAGGAACCCCTGGTTGTTTATATATCACACGTGTATTGATGTTTCCACTTAATACAGTTATAGCATGATATAACACTTAATCATAAACTTTATGAAATATGATAATAGTCCTTATTACTATTTGTCTCTAGGGCATATTTCCAACAATCTCCCACTTGCACTAGAGTACAAATAAACCAGCTACATTTGTTCTTAATCATTGGCACCATATATCTGGTACCCTGAACATGCTTGCTCATGGAAGAGGTTGAGTCTTGGGCATGTACTTTACAGTCCCAAATCCTTTGCAACTTACTAATGTCACCTTGATTCCAGGAGCCTACAGTGACTTTAGATCAACCTCGAGGGCTTTCTCATGGGCATTGTGCCCTAGGACACATCATTCTACGTTAAAAGTGAACTAGCGCCGCCATAACATTATACAAAACTTTAGATAGTACCCTTATCTATTATTATAAATGTAATCATCGAAACATGAGTGCACCCTGTGCAACTTTCGATGTTTTGTTCACCTCGCTTCCTACTTGACTTTAGTTGGTATTTATAGGAGTTTCCAACATATTCCCTTATAACATAACTCTTTATGCTTTAAAATATGGCATCCTTTATGGATTTGGAAAACATGCCTACAGTTCTCTATTAGACACTGCGGACAAACTTAGCTCAATGTTCCGTGATTCAAACTTAATCACTTTTAAACATTCCTTATTGGATCATATATTATGTTAAGTTATCATCATGGTTTTCTAAGATAGAACCTATGTCTCAACATAGTGGGTGATGATCATCCTTTTCTTTCTTTCAACCATTGATGTTAAACTTAATACTATTCCTAACTTGAGTTATTAAGGACCAGTTCCTTAATTAACTTCTATTCTGAAACCCTTTTCAGAATCCCTTAAGGAATACTACATAATATAATAATACACTTATTATCAACTTCTACACATTATAAATCATTATTTATCGGTACTTGCACTTTTATTCTTAACACACTTAAGAATCACTCCTATAAGCTCCCACTCAAAATATGTTCCTAACATATTTGGGTATGAGTCACTACTCTTACTCAAACTATGTTCCTTCATATTTGAATTTGAGACTTATATTGCTCCCACTCAAAAATATGTCATTCGCATATTGTTTTAGGAAGACTTTTATAGCTCCCACTCAATTTCATGCAAATTGCATATCCACTCACTATTTTGAATGACTTCAAAATCCTTTGATCAAATATCAAACTTGGAGATTTACTATGAGATACTAGTACTTTTACTAGTTTTAAATCCATTAGACATTTAGCACATTTGGATCAAAAATTCATTCGAATTTGTCTAATACTTGACAAATTGTGCTTTCGTCATTCACCCCCTTTTCCACTATGGCTTTGCAGTCATTTGGGAAAATTCAACTAACCCCTTGTACTTGTGAGATTCAACAACGAATTGCTTTCTAATCTCAAGGGAATTTTGCTTCTAGGATTTCTCATAATTCTAGTTTACCATTATTTCCTTAGTAGTTCGTAGGTATGTCATATTCCAAGAATCATGACAAATGATTCACAAATGTCTCCATACAAGATATGGGTTACATTTTGAATCATACTTCATGTAGTGAAAATACTAGTGGAGAAAACACAATGATCATTATCATTGATTCTTTCCTTTGTGAAGAGAATCGTTCTGGAACATTTTTCGTTGCGCTTCTCAACACTCTAATGCAGGGATTTGAATCCTCATCGTGTTTCACACTATCTTCCATTTGCTCCATAATCGAGAAATATCACTGAATGCGAACTTTCTCAAGAATGCACCAAAATCCAAGCAATACAAGTTTTGCTTTCGTTTTGGTTTCAGCTATGGATTTCGTATTCAAAGTTTCCAATGAATACTCTACAAGGACTTATTCTCTATTGTTTTGGTTATATCGAATAACCCAAAACTTTTACGATGATCCATACCAGATATGGAGCCGCTTTCGTGAATTCAAATGGTTCACTATATATTATAATTGAGTGCTAACTATTTCTAACTAATGGTCTCTACATCTACACTATAACGATTTATTTGGCACCGTCTATTCACCCACTTTGATATCTAATATCACATTGTGACGCTTTGCATTTTGACACTTCAAGTGCATTGCATTTCACAATTTCTTTCATGCCATCCTTATAAAGTCGAATTCCATTACTATTGATCAAATCATAGTAATTAGATTCTTATTTATCTTTAATACCCTTTGTTTGATGAAATACTTTGATCATATCAAATAATTTCATACTCATGTTTCCTTTGGTAAACTTCTTTACACATTTAAACAATCATATAATGATAATTACCATTTTTTACACTACAATACATCAAATATGTATTTTCTTTAACAATTCATTAAAACACTTTGTATTCAAGTAATGCCCGGTGTTTAAGTTATCTTGCCGAACTTAGGCATGATTTATATGTGATAAGGAATCAAATGACTTTCACATATTATCATATAACTTTGAATTTAAACAATGGTTTCATTCATTGATGAAATATCATTAAGTTGAGTATTTTAAGGCATTTCCATATCTTACAAATGTTCATGTATTGTCAATTAGTGTCAAACAACAAGGATAATTCATATATAATCAAACAAGACATGAACACAAATAGGAATCATTCATAAAATTAAAACAACTGTTTGTTACAAACTGATATGAATAACCGTCTCACAAAGTGTGAGACACACTAAAGGGGTTCACAATCTATCGATTACAATAACTATCCAAAACATAAACTAAATGATAACTGTTGAGGGAGAGTGTCGTTGGCCATCATCATCATGCTCTCCATCAACACGCAATGTCACATCCTTTCCAGCAAGCACCTCTCATGCAGAAGGACCTGTTTTCAGTAAAACAGAACAAGTATCAAATATACTTAACACTACAAATCTATTTGCAAGATTATAACATTTATAAAATTGTATATCAAAGGGTTCAACCGTCACATTCCTGAGATGTGATACGAACCTGTGGAATTCCTGTGTTTCTGCGTCGCCTCTCATAATGCAAGTCCTGACTTATGCTTGCAAGCTTGGTGGCAGCGACCGAGCACAACACCTATTGTAAAAGAGCTTGTGAACCAGTTGTCTAGGAAGTATGCCAGACTCATGTATGCAACATATATGCTCAACAAGTGATCGTCTAGTGAGGAGCCCTCCTCCATCTTTATGGAGAGGAAATCCCCCATCAGCTCATACTCCCATATGCGCACTTGTTCCATGAAATGTGATCTCAGATGTGCCATAACCGTTCGGGGATTAAGACTTCCCACAATTGTCCATAGCCCATCTTCCATCCTGAGGCGCATCGTTACTGATATGAATGTGGCCATCACACGACGACGGCAGCAGAGATCCCGCTGCTCCTAGGTCTCATGAAAATAGGGTGGCTCCAAGTACATCTTGTAGATCATGTAGTCAGCCACTTTGTTCCTGCTAAGGAGATCATGAAGGCGCATGACCCATGCAGAAAAGTTGGATCCATCTAACTTGAGATTTTCTCCTTTTAACCAATTGTCAATATGGAAGGTAATCTCGGGGAGAACCATTTTCTAGATTTATAATTGCAAAAGGAATTTAGACTAAGTTTATAATTAAATGAGTTAATAATAACTCCACTCAGAAACACCTATCCCATGAAGGGTTCCTAGTGATAGCACGACCCCTTTTCCCCACATCTCCCCTGATCATCACGGCCATCAATGTGGGTTCAAGGGTAGACGCTAAACGTCGGTCACATCATTCATGTGAATCATGCTCGATCTTTCGACCATCCGCGTTCCGAGGCCACGTCTCTGTAACGTTCTAGGCTCGCCAACTCAACCTTAGTGTATTCGCTGTGCAACATGGCTTACACCCATTGTATGCAAACGTAGATATGTCTGACACCCACTCACCGTGGGTCGCCTCATACCGAAGAACTTTCTTGGTGGTGCACACTAAGGGGGAACACAATCATTGGTAATTTTAACAGGGATCATCTTATTAGGCTACCGTCGAGTATCTAATACTAGAACACAATAATATATACAAACAATAACATTGAATGTAAATGCGATGTGATATGGTCCTTTACGTCGTGATCTCCATCCATTGTCACCGGATTCCGGCACTAGAGTTCCAGTGTCGTAGACACTAGAGTACTGGTGTCTTTCCGGCGTGGTAGTCTGTCACCTCCGTGACTATCTACTACTATGTAACATAAGGTAATTACTTTACCTTTGCCACAACCATATCACAAAGAAATGCCCCCCTGCAAAACAAATTTAGACGCCTCTACTTTATCTTTGCATGTTTTACGTGGTTGAATGGGCTTTCGCACAAGAACCGTTCTTACCTACGAACTTTCAGCACAATGCTGATCAAGTAGGTTTCTCTACTACACCCCTTTCGGTGCCCTCCGTTGTAAATGGCATACCAACTAATGCGAGAGAGATAGACACCCCCCTAAGCCACTTTATACGGTACAAGCCGTATGTCAAGCGTGGACCAGTCTCGCGAATGAACGCGTAAAGTCGGTTGGGGGCGCTTCATCAAGCATTACCGCGGTATACACAAGTACACGTGGGAGGGTAACAACTAAAAGATCAACGCCCACACGCTACATCTCATGTGTTCTACCCGTACTAGCATTACTACACATAGATCTAGCTCTGATACCACTGTAGGGGTTCCGCGTATGAAAACAATAAATTTTTACCCTACGCCCCTGAACCCCTGATGTTGCCAGGACCTATCTATTAGTAATACAGTAACGGGAGGGGATTTTCGCGAACTTACCCTTGAAGACCGAAAAGGGTTGTCAACAATTAGGAGAGCATGGTTGATGTAGACGAGCCAAAGCCGACCTCAAGGTCGTGATGAAGTCCTTGTGCTCCTGTGGCTCCAATGACTTGAGTGCCTCAAGTGTGACACCTCGCAGGGAGTTACACATGTCCGGTGCCTAACGAAGACTCCCGCTTCCCTGATCCAGTAGCAGTTGTGGAAGTAGAGATCCTAGATCCGAATCCCACAGCACGATGGCGCTCCGCGGTGAAGATGTCTCTCGTTCACGCAGTCCGAACTTGGGATCACGGTCACGAGAGAGAGAGAGAGAGAGAGAGAGAGAGAGAGAGAGAGAGAGAGAGAGAGAGAGAGAATATCAATTGGAGGTCTTCCCAAAAGTGAGAAGACCTTTTTTGAATATTGTGTATATTTATCTGGCCAAATACCCCCACTTTATATAGGGGGAGGGGAGGTACTACCTCCCTCAAAGTCCCGGGGTGGGACTAAAGGAGAGGGAGAGGGGGGCAGCCGCCGGCCGGCCCTAGTGGGCCCCGCATGCCCAGCTGGCGATCCCCTTGCCCCTTCTCCCCTCTTGCCTTTCCCTAATGGGCCCTCTTCCCTCCAGAATTGGCCCATTAAGCCTTTTAACCTTTAACTTTTATTAAATAATTATGAATAAATGATTAAATCAATATTTAACATTCATTCATATATTATTCAATCTCCGTGGCTATGGAACACCTTCCACCTCCACTCCGGACATCCTCCGGACATACCGAAACCCTTCCGGTTTTCTCTCTACTATTCTTCGGCGATTCTACCGATCCTATAAACACTCTCTAAGCATCATCAAACCCTTAAGCGTGATACCCTATGGTTCAGGAACACTCCAGACATGGTCGGGACACTCCCGGACCAATGATCAATAGAGGGACCTGGATGGCCATGTGACCGCTGTGTGTTCCACGAAGATCTTTCGTCGTTTGAACCGGGACTGTTGTGTCTTATTCCCTTTGTCTCTAGTTACTTGCATTGCCTGAGATCTAATCAATGACATCACCATGTCGTGTTCAATCTCGTTACCGAACAATCCTACTTGACTCGTTCCTACAAGTGATATCCCTGTGATCAAATCACACGCTGTGCAGCTATTGGATATAACTTCTCCGAGTGGGCCCATGTGTATCTTTCCGTCACGTGGACGGACAAATCCTGCTATTGACATATATTTCCTCTATAGTTTCCTCCAAGTACCTGAACACAGCTTTATAACCACTGTATTACCAAGTGGTGCTTGATGCTATCTAAGCACTCTCGGGAGACAATGATTGATATAGCCTCATGGTCTAAGGAATAGTCTATGAGGATCCATTTCTAATCATCGTAACTTGAACTTCGTGACATGATCGGGTCACGATGTTTAGGTTGGGTATTGGTTCATCATCTCATTCTCAAAATGAGTTGACTCCATTTCCAACTGGCATAAATGCCACATGATCAGGAAACTTGATCATCTGTTGACCAATGAACCAGTGACTAGAGTTTCACTGGGAACCCCTGGTTGTTTATATATCACATGTGTATTGATGTTTCCACTCAATATAGTTATAGCATGATATAACACTTAATCATAAACTTTATGAAATATGATAATAGTCCTTATTACTATTTGTCTCTAGGGTATATTTCCAACAAGGCCAACTTACGGTAGACCCGGCCCAAAGGATGTTCGTCTAACATTACCCCGGCTGACATATAATATATGTCCTCTAGCTCTTGGTAACATGCTTGCAGGTACCCACTTGGCTTACGAGGGAAGGAAGGAATCTTCCTTGTTAAAAGTTTTCTCTCTGTGTGAGCTCAGAGGATAGAGGGATGGACCAGCGACTACGGGCCGACAAAGGTGACGTTTCCTATGTCGGGTGACGTTGGCTATGTCGTATGACAACGTGATACATTGCAAATGTATCTATAATTTTTGATGTTCCATGCTTGGTTTTATCCACTTTCTTGTGTTTTGTTCCAACTTTGGAGTACTTTTCATATGATTTCTTGGACTAATCTATTAACAAGAGCCACAGTGCCAGCTGCCTATTTTCTGCTGTTTTTGGTTCCAGGAAAGTCAGAAAATGAATACTCTTGGAATTGGACGGGACAAAAGCCAAAGTGCCTATTTTTCCGGAAGAGATCAAGTCCCAGAATACGAGACGGAGAAGGGCCAGGGAGCCACCACACCACCTGGCTGCGCGGCCAGGCCTGGCCCGGGCCATTGGGTGGTGTGGCCGCTCCTGGCACCCCCTCGGCCTCTCCTTCCACCTATATATTGCCCTCGGGACGAAAACCCTAGGTACCCGATCAAAAATCCACGAAAGAGTCTGTAGCCACCATCATCTCCATCCCTAGATCGGGAGGGATCTGAAGCTCTTCCAGGCACCTCACGAGAGGGAATTCACCCTGGAGGCCTTCTTCATCACCATGCAAGCCTCCGGTGTGATGCGTGAGTAGTTCATCCTTGGACTACGGATCCATGTAGTAGCTAGATGGCTGGTTCTCCTCCTTTGTGCTTTCATGTTTAGATCTTGTGAGCTCCGTTCATGATCAAGATCATCTATTTGTAATCATACATGTTGTGTTTGCTATTTCAGATTGATTATTGATTCTATCATGTCTTTGTTATTTGAGATCTTGCATGCTTTCCGTTGTTAGTAGCTATCTTGGCCAAGTAGATGCTAGCAACTCCAAGAGTTGGTATTTATGCTCGATAGTGGGTTCATGCCTCTATGTAACTGGGAAGTGACAGAAATCTCTAAGGTACTAGATGTGCTGTTGCTACTAGGGAGAAAACAACAATCCTTTGTTCATAGAACAATCGTATTGTTTACTTTACACGCAGTTCGTAAATCAATAATCCTTTGTTTTCCGCAAAACACGGTGAGATTGACAACTTCATCGCAAGTTGGGGACAAAGTTCTGTGGTTGTGTTGTGCAGGTCTCCACGTTGCTACTAGCACTGGTAGTGCGCCCTGCCAAGGCTCGGCTAGTAACACCTTTGGGGTGTTTCCTTTCTCCTACTGGTTCGATTAAACCTTGGTTTCATAACTGAGGGAAACTTGCTGTTGTGCTCATCATACCTTCCTCTTGGGGTTCCCAACGAGCTCTACATCAACACCGCCAACAAGCATTTTTCTGGGTGCCGTGCATTGAGCCATCAAGCATTTTTTTAAGCGCCTTGCCAGAGTCAAGGACATCTTCACAAGGGGAGTCCCTCATAACCAATCTCTTTACTTTGTTGTTTTTGTTTTTCTTAGTTTTCTTTTTGTTTTGTTTGCTTGTTTTGTTATTCAAAAACACAAAAAAAATTAGTTCTACTAGTTTGCTTTCTTATTTGAAAAACACAAAAAAAATTAGTTCCTACTATAGTTGTTATTTTCGTTGGTCTGTTATTGTCTTGCTTTATCATGCTTACTATCAATGGTTGGTTTCTTTGAAACTGAATCTTATTGGCAAGGTGGGTTCACGGAAGAGCAAAAATATTATTATAAGGAACACCGCTTGTCACAAAAAGGGAAACACTTATGGGAACAAATTGATAAATTGTATACCATTGCTAGAAACGTGTGCTCTAATTATAATGTTACTTATTGCTTTGATAAATCTTGTTGTTGTAGGAGGTATAAACACCTCCCTTTTCAATGTGAGTATAATGATAATGTTACCATATCTTCTTATGTTAAAGGGAATTATGACTTTTATGATGTGGAACAAATTGAAGAAATTTATTGCTTGGAAGGGTGCATTCGAACTTGCTTATTTGCTTGAAAATACTGATGATGCACCTTATAAATATGAGGTTTATGATATACTTAAATTTTACTGTGATAATTACAAGGTAGAGAATGGATATATTCTTGAATATCTTAATAGATGCTCTCCAGCAACGGAAGAGACTAATGCCTTGCAAGAGCCTATGGAAGAAGCAATTGCTGAAAATGGAAGCTCATTGGATGAAAAAGAGGAGGAAGAATGGATCTACCCATCCCTACCTTCTAATGAGAGTAACTCTTTACCCCTTACATTATTTGATTGTCCCCCATGCTTACCAAAGGAGGACGAATGTCATGTTCCTGAGGATTCTTTTGAAAATGTTTATAATAAAGCTCTAGTGTTTGTAGATCATGAAAAGCATGCTTTATGTGATAGTTATATTGTTGAGTTTATTCATGAGGCTACTGAAAATTATTATGAGAGAGGAAAATATGGTTCTAGAAGTTTTCATGGTATTGAAACACCTCTCTATGTGCTGAAAGTTTTGAAGTTGCTCTTGTTTTATCTACCCATTCTTGCTACTATGTGCTTCTTTGATTTATTTTCTTACAAGGTTCCTATGCATAGGAAGTGGGTTAGACTTAAATGTGTTTTGAATTTGCTTCTTAATGCTCTCATTTACTTCAATTCATATTTCTTATGTGAGCATCTTCTCAAATTATCATGCCTAACTTAAAGGCGTTAAAGAAAAGTACTTATTGGGAGATGACATGGGTATGCCTAATAGGCACTAGACTACAGCCTACCTGGTGCGGCTCGACGGAAGGCCCACGCGACGAATTGCCAAGGTCCATGACGCCTATGACGGTTCAAGTGGTATGAAGCTCATAATGACACGGACTCCCAAACGCACAAGACAAGGAAACCTCAAGACTAGAGTTTGAATACAACTTGTAACCAACTCGTATTGGTACCTGAGACCTAGCCTCCCCATATATAAAGGCTAGGAGGGTCCAACGAGAAGGCATCCTCTCCCCCAACAGGCAATCTCTCTCAATCGCGACACGCTACGCCACAATAGATCTAGACACCGCAAAACCTAGCACATACGCCAGATCTAATATGCGCATACACCGCCATCGGCGACATTGTAATCCTTCGGATCATCATCAATCAAGAGCAGACAAGCAGGAGTAGGGTCCTCTACGAGGCCTGAACCTAGGTAAATCTTGCGTCCATGTGTGCTTGTTTGCTAGCCGATCGAGACTTCCAGCGTTCTCATCTTCTCCAAAACCCAAGTCCATAACAATGGGCATTGATGAGTTAAACCCTCGTCAATTGGCGCCGTCTGTGGGAACTAGGCGCGCTGATGTTGCAATCTTGACGGCTCCATCACCCGCGATCTATGATTTGTCGACTACTGGAGGCCAGATTTGCTTTGGCTCTTTCATCATCAAGCGGTGGTCAGATCTGATCTGATCGCTTCGGTAACTTCGACACACTTAACTTCTTCATCAACAAATCCGCTGCGGTCGGTTCCATCTTCATCACGGCCAAGTGCTGCGAGCTCGGTGGTCATGTACAACGTCAGATCCGATCAGCCTCGCGGATCCATTGGCTTCTCTTGTGCCAGCATGTGGTTGATCTGGAGTCGACATGTGCATCGAGTCCATGGAATTGGCATCCGGTGGTTCTCCGTCTGATCTGGGGTGTTTCAAGATCCTGCAATAGTCCGACCTGGATTGGGTTGGATTAGAAGAAACAATTTGCATGCATTGATCTTTCTCCTAGAAAACCTGCACACGTACGGTGCACACTACTGCTACAGCGGTTGGCTGGCTACTACTTGAGTACACTAGTGATGAAGAGTTTTGCAATCTATTCAAGGAAAAAGCAAAAAAGCCCATGTTGGATGTTGCGATTGGTCAGAGATCAGAGGAAGAAATGAATAAAATAAGGAAAGCTATACGTATAATCAATGGAGCACAGCAGTTGCATATTCTAAACAGTACCAGGATCGACACAACCAATTTAGTATTAGACTCTATTTGGGTTACACGTAAAAGAAGAAGAAGAAGCACACAAGGTTTTTGGATTAGGCCGATCAAATCGACAGGCCGAACGTGACCTTTTTCGCCATCATCACCATGATTTCATCGCCCAATAAAATTCTGGCTTAACATACAGGCAAGTGGCATCGTTCACGCTTCAGTATAAAATTTATTAATCCGCGTCGACTCCGGTCCACCGCATCGGATGACGGACGCCGTCACGACTACATCGACCACATCAACTCTACACTCGGGGGCTCCTTCGACTCCACCATATGACCCGCCACAGTTTTCGACTATGCCATGCAACTCGTTTCCGTCTTCAGCTCTAGCGACTCGGGATCCCTCCTCTACGGTGACCCGCCGCGTCCTTCGATTCCGGTGACCTTCTGAGGCGACCCGATGCGGTCTTAGACTGCTGTGGCCTATTACAGTCTTTGGATGCCGCAGCTCATCATTGCCATGCGACTTCGATCCACCGCGTGACCCGCTGCTACATCAACTACATGACCGCTGCACAACTCTCGACCGCCACATTGACTACTCATCTGGTGTCAATCTCGCGACCTGCTGCAGTCTTCGACTCCAGTGACTCGCTACGATCTTCGGCTCCAACTACTCGGGGGCTCGGGGGCTCCCTCCTCTTCGGTGACCCGCCGCATTCTTCAACTTTGATGACCGGCTGCGGTCTTCATATCGGGTGACTCGAAAGCTCCCTCAACTCTCGCGACCACGAGCCGCTACAATCTTCGACTCCCGCAACCCATCGATCGCATCGGATCTTGCGACTCGTTCGTCACGACAACTACCAATAAAGCTAAGTTACCCTCTACTTAGAGATGATTTATTTCTTACTTTAATCACACTCGAAACACTCGGGGGATGCGCCCTCTAGGAGTAACCTAATGTGCCGTCGACTCCGGGCACTCGAGCAAATCATACGCGACAGCCCGAGTAGTTGATTGTGCCTGATCGTCGAATCATTGAACTCCGAGTGCCTCGGCAAGGTACTGAGACTAAGGGTAATCAGGCTAACGAAAAGGCCTAGCATATAGTGCAGAAGTGTCGACTCGATTGGCACCAGAATTTTACTTTGCAAACCGACATGCAAATATTCTTTACAAGATACAAGTACTTCACAATTCTTAATGTTTTATGTAGCTTATAAGGATGTCGACTACGTCAAGATATTCTATCGGGTCCTCCAACAGGAGTCGACAAAACAACTGACTACGCCATACACTCAAGACCCGAGTCGAGTTCCTCCTCGGATGGTTGCATCGCTTGATGCTACACACACGCGATGTTGGCCGCGCACCCGACAGAAGTGACTGCGTTGACTCCATCTGTATCGTCGACTCGCCTGGCTAATCGCCACATGACTCCGCTACATCGACTCCGACTACATCGTCGATTCTTGGCTCCTTATGCATGAGACACTGACTCGATGCACTTCCGGGTCAGTGATTGCTCCTCGCATGATTTTTGACTGCATCTACAAGATACAAGACTCGAGTCTCTGCCAGAGTCTACGACTCTGCCAGACACTCGGGGGCTACTCCAAACTGGAGCGCTGAATGCACATATACAAGATCTTCGAGTGGCACGCTCTGAATCCTCACTCGAATTTACGAATTCGACTAAGGACTCGGGGGCTACTCCCATAGGGCACGCTAGTCGCGCATTCAAAAAAGCGCCGACGTTGATGGCATTCGCAATCATCTGAAGTACTTCCGGATCGTTCTGTCTATGCAACTGACGACTTTAAGTCTCTGATCGAGTCTACGACTCGAACAGACACTCGGGGCTACTCCCATAGGGAGCGCTGATCGCGCACCCTATGATTATTTTTCCTTGTACATCATATTGTATGTCGATAACATCCACACTCGAATGTTATGGCAACTCCGGCTCATATTTTCCCTACAAAGAGATTACGTCTCCTGGGTCACGCGAATCATCTCCGCGATGACAAAAATTCGGATGCCACGCTTACAGCGTGAAGATAAGACCTAAATAAGGCCTGGCAACGCATCTGCTGCGCTCTACCAGAAATAATCCGTGCCTGCAGGTACGATGAATATGCCTTGATGGACGCGTCGAGTGCTCACACTTATACACTAGGATTCGACTCTATAAGACCTCTGCGGCCTGAGTCGAATTACGCCAGCAATTTCTGAATTCGAGTCCGAGGACTCGAGTTTGAGTAGGTGAAAGTGCTTCGCACTCGACACAATTGTCGACTCCGACATCCTAATGCAAAGATCAAGACTTCTGAGTCTCCATCCGAATCTATGATTCACATGGACACTCGGGGGTTACTGACATGGGTATGCCTAATAGGCACTCGACTACAGCCTAACTGGTGCGGCTTGATGGAAGGCCCACTCGACGAATTGCCAAGGTCCATGACGCCTATGACGGTTCGAGTGGTATGAAGCTCATATGGACACGGACTCCCAAACGCACAAGACAAGGAAACCTCAAGACTAGAGTTTGAATACAACTTGTAACCAACTCGTATTGGTACCTGAGACCTAGCCTCCCCATATATAAAGGCTAGGAGGGTCCAATGAGAAGGCATCCTCTCCCCCAATAGGCAATCTCTCTCAATTGCAACACGCTACGCCACAATAGATCTAGACACCGCAAAACCTAGCACATACGCCAGATCTAATTTACGCATACACCGCCATCAGCGACATTGTAATCCTTCAGATCATCATCAATCAAGAGCAGACAAGCAGGAGTAGGGTCCTCTACGAGGCCTGAACCTGGGTAAATCTTGTGTTCTTGTGTGCTTGTTTGCTAGCCGATCGAGACTTCCAGCGTTCCCATCTTCTCCAAAACCCAAGTCCATAACAATGGGCATTGATGAGTTAAACTCTCGTCAGGAGATAACCCAAAAGTTTTAGATGAGTCTTGGAAGTTATTATCTCTGTAACCTCTCCTTATCCTTTTATTTTCTTTTTGTGCCAAGAGTAACCTCTAATGAGAGTGAAGTAATGATTGGGAAAGTTGCTGTCCCGAAACAGATTTTTGTGCTTCACCGTAAAAATTCGTGCGAGAGCTCTGTATGTCGGATTGAGCTGTAATTTTTTGTGATTCTGCCCCAGGTTGTTATCTAACTTTAGTTATTTCAACAAGTTTTGATTTGAGCAACAGAAGGTCTTCTAAAAAAATCATCTTTACCTGCTGGTCTGTTTTGACAGATTTCTGCCATTTTCTGCATTTGCTTCTTGTTGGTTCCTTCTTGAGTTCTTTTGGGGAATTGAGATTTTTGAGAGAAGTACTACAGTAGCTAGTGTTCTAATGGAAGTTTATTTGGTGTTAGAACTGAACCTTAAGACTTATTTATCTTAAGTGCACTAATGTTGCTAATGAGATTGTGTGAAGTTTTGTATGAAGGAAAAATTTTAGGTGTATGGAAGGAATGAGTAATGAGATGAAGGATGGACTAAAGCTCGAGTTTGGGGATGTCACGCGAGTCACCCCAGGAAATATCCAAGAAGTACAAGCGTCAAAGCTTGGGGATGCCCAAGGCATCCCCTTCTTCATCAATAAAAATTCTAGGTTTCTTCCAAACGCTTCATTTTTATTGTTTCATGTACAGTTGTGGTTTTCTTGGAGCGTCTTCTTTTTTGTTTTCGTTTTGGTTTTTCGTCTTCTTTGTTGCTTAGTTTTCTGAATAAGTTGGTTGGACCCCCTCTTTCATACATTGGTTTGCAGATAGTTTGGTTTGGTTTGGAAAAGAGTAGGAAAGTTCATGCTTATGTGGTAAAAAGAGCTTCTTTTTGACTGTGGCCTATGTTTTGTCATGCCATGCTTGATATTGATTTGGCTTTATGCTTAGTATTCTTTGTTGTAGCATGAATTGTTATAAACAATTGAGATTGCTTAATGTGCCTTGGATGAATCATGCGTTGTTTTAGCATATTAAAGCATAGTATAGTGGTATTCTCCTTTGATGCTTTATTTGGGTTGACTTGGCACATGCTCACACCATGTTATGACTATCCAAAGTCACCATAGCCTTTATGATCCTTTAGTTTTCAACTTGTAGTATCACTTTATGCTTTGATCAATGATGTTTTGTCGCTCTGCATGATTATGGCCATTATTTCTCTCTTAGTTTGTCGCTCCCAGTCTTTTGCTAGCCTCCACAACAAAGTATGGGTTCCACTCATGCATCCAACAACCTAAACCAAGTTATTCCAAAGAGTCCATCATACCTACCTACTAGCTAATGCTATTCCAAGTATATTCATGCTTTTGTTTACCTTCCACTTGTTATGAGAAAACTAGTGATTAAAGCTCTCACGAACTTGATGGCACACTTTACTTTACTTGCCCTTAATAAACTTGAACCATTGTGTCGTCTATGTTGTATATGCTTGCACTTATTTGTTGGGAATTAGCAGAACCATGCTTTCATGGGGAACGCTTTCAACATTGCACTTGGTACTTGTACCTAGTTGATATCATGCTCTTTTGTATATGGATGTCGTTGGTGTGAAATAAAAGGGGAGCTTGTAAGTCCATGGAGTTATGTATATGTGTTAGAAAGCGCTGGGCTGGTCTAATCCATGCTGACATGGTGGAAACCTGCAGCGTAACCATAATGAATTGTCTATGAAGCATTCTTCTTATAAAAAAAGAGTCCTATATTGAGAAAAAAGAGAAAATAAAAAAAAAGATACTATGAAAAGAGGAAAGAACGAAAAAGGCACCATATTCCCATGGTAAATAAGAAGAATGCTGAGATGCTTGTTGTCTGCTTGCCTTGTCATTTTGATATGGGGATTCTTCCATATCATCGGGCAAGGGGTACCCCGTTGGCGGTTCTCTATGATACACATGTACTTACGATGACAAGAACTTACCGGTGACTAAACTTTAGTAGCATGAGGAGTGGCCCTCGTATACAAGGGACATGAGATTTCCGACTTATACTTCGTCAAGCATGTACACCATAGTTTGTTCACTTTAACCTTAATCACTTCAAGATGCTTATGATAGGGGCAATGAGAGCTGAAAGCTATAAGTACCATAATTTTTGGAAGCTCTTTATGAGACTTGAATCCCTACTTCCTTTTACAAAAGGCCTTTCTTCCACCATTATATTGAGTCTCCACCTTCTATCTTTATGCACCTACTTTGAGAGCATAGTGGCCATTCTTAGTTCTATGTGCATTGTCCCAAGACTAGTTCATTGATGCATAATTTGATATTGCTTGTTTTAAACTATTGTATCTAGTCACTCTTATGAACTTTGAAGGTGTCCTATGCATTTATATTTGCTACTCTATTGAGGGACAAGCTGAATACAATTATGCTATGTTTTGTTTATGTGAAACAAACAAACGTCTTGCAAAGCATTGTTATTCATGAATCTTTTGTTTGTGCCTTTTCATGTTGCATCATAGCTTCTTTGCTTATTGCTACAACTTTGTCTTTCATGTTATGATTGAAGTACTATGATCCCAGCTTTGAATGTTTTACAAAATGAATATTCTCGGAATTGAACGGGACAAAAGCCAAAGTGCCTATTTTTCAGGAAGGGATCAAGTGCCAGAATACGAGACGGAGAAGGGCCAGGGAGCCACCACACCACCTGGCCACGCGGCCAGGCCTGGCCCGCGCCAGGGGGTGGTGTGGTCGCTCCCGGCACCCCCTCGGCCTCTCCTTCCGCCTATATATTGCCCTCGGGACGAAAACCCTAGGTACCCGATCAAAAATCCACGAAGAGTTCAGAGAGTCGCCGTCATCTCCATCCCTAGATCGGAGGGATCAAGCTCTTCCGGCACCTGTCGAGAGGGAATTCACCCTAAAGGCCTTCTTCATCACCATGCAAGCCTCCGGTGTGATGCGTGAGTAGTTCATCCTTGGACTACGGATCCATGTAGTAGCTAGATGGCTGGTTCTCCTCCTTTGTGCTTTCATGTTTAGATCTTGTGAGCTCCGTTCATGATCAAGATCATCTATTTGTAATCATACATGTTGTGTTTACGGGGATTCGATGGATATGGAGATGCTATTTCAGACTGATTATTGATTCTATCATGTCTTTGTTATTTGAGATCTTGCATGCTTTCCGTTGTTAGTAGCTATCTTGGCCAAGTAGATGCTAGCAACTCCAAGAGTTAGTATTTATGCTCGATAGTGGATTCATGCCTCGTAACTGGGAAGTGACAGAAATCTCTAAGGTACTAGATGTGTTGTTGCTACTAGGGAGAAAACAACAATCCTTTGTTCATAGAACAATCATATTGTTTACTTTACACGCAGTTCGTAAATCAATAATCTGTTGCTTGCAACTTAATACTGGAGGGGGTTCGGATGATAACCTGAAGGTGGATTATTAGTCATAGATGCAGTTGGATGGCGGTCTATTTATTATGTTGTAATGCCCAATCAAGTCTTGAAGGAGTCAAGATGATTAGTATATGCATGTATTGCTTTCTCGGTGTTTGTCAATTGCCCCGCTGTAATTTGTTCACCCAACATGTTATCTATCTTAAGGAGAGCCACCTCTAGTGAACTATGGATCCCGGTCCTTGTCTTTTACATACAATCTACAATCTTTTACTGATTTGTGTTTACTTTCTGCAAACTTTTCTTCTTTCCATTCGATACGTTTAATCCTTTGTTTTCCGCAAAACACGGTGAGATTGACAACCTCATCGCAAGTTGGGGACAAAGTTCTATGGTTGTGTTGTGTAGGTCTCCGCGTTGCTACTAGCACCGGTAGTGCACCCTGCCAAGGCTTAGCTAGTAACACCTTTGGGGTGTTTCCTTGCTCCTACTGGTTTGATTAAACCTTGGTTTCATAACTGAGGGAAACTTGCTGCTGTGCTCATCATACCTTCCTCTTGGGGTTCCCAACAAGCTCTACATCAACACCGCCAACAAGCATTTTTCTGGGCTCCGTGCATTGAGCCATCACAACGCGCCGCAAAGGGGCTTAGAGAGGCTTACACGATGAGTCTGGATCAGCCTAGATAGAGAAAAGAGGAGCACCGCTTTGCTATTTTGGGAGAGGCATATTCAGAGAATAATCCTTCCACGTATGCCGTGACTTGTAACCTATCCCCCCTATATAAGGAGGGGCAGGATCTCCATAGAGGGGGTCGGCCATTTTTACGAAAGGAAACCCTAGAGGGTTGTGTGGGTAGTAGAGAAGTGCATCCTCTTCCTCCCCAAGAACAGCTCAAGGAGCCCTTGTAATCCACCATTGTCAAGAGAGAATATAAACATTTGTGTGTGGAATCAGCACACTATCCCTCCCTGGATACCTCTAGTGCTCATTGGCCCCATCTTTAGCCTATACATGGCACCTGTTGTGCCACCACCATGATAGTTGGTGCCCACCGTGGGGCTAGCAGCGCTAGCAGGAGTGAAGATCCGGATGGGAAACATCATCGCCACCGGGGAACGCATTGTCTTCGGGCTTGTTCAGTGCTTTGGAGCGCTGGACTACATCAGCGACAACGCTGGCAGCTTTGCCAATCGACCTCCTCCGTGCAACAGCCTCTTCATCAGCCTCAGCGTGCATAAGATCTATGTGGGCATGGATGAGTCCTGCGCTCACCCGCTGCACGTCATTGAGGGAGGCGAACCACCTCTCAGCGCGGCTCGCGGCTTGTGTATCACTCGCCCCACCAGCTGCGTTGAGGTCATGATGACTGCACCAGATGCAAGAGCAAGCAAAAACCTGGTGCTAGATCTGGACGCTACACCAAAGGCAGCTAGATCTAGGTTACCTCCTCTACAGAGGCCAGAGAATGTGCTGTAGCAAGCAATAGATAGATTAGCTACTCCCATAGCACATATAGTAGATCCGGATCAAGCACAGGCCGAGCTAGAGGAAACCTACAAAAAATGTTAGCAGGGGCAAAGAAGGTAGCTGAGTTACAGCAGTCACTGAACATCACTTTGTGTGAGTATGCAAAACCAAACCATTTGGATGGAGTAAAAATTAGGGGTAGAAACTTGATCACTGAGATAGACAAGGAGTATGTGCCTAAGCCAGGGCAAATAGCTACCTTAGTTATAGCAGGACTGGAGAGGTACAGTACCCCGGCAAAGAACCTTAGGGCTATAGAGGCAGCAACATCCGAGTTAGAGGGTCTAACCGGAGAGGCTCAGGAGAGGCTGCAGGAAAGATTAAACCACTTAGTAAGAGTGGCGAATAAGCAGAACTAGGAGATACTCAAAGCAAACCCGGCGATACCAGGAGTCTCACACATAGTTCATTCGGCAATGGGTAACCTGGCGAAATCCGCTGGGGCAGCATCATCTCCTCATGATGGCCCTAGAAGAGAGGAAGTGGTAACCTCGCGGAGAAAGAAAAAACAGATGGTCTCGTATGAACCGACAAGGGTAGGGAAAGGAAAAGCAATGCAAGTGGATGATGATCATCACAGTTCCAGCCAAGGTGAAGTTGGCCGAGGTAACCGTGACCAAGTCAATGTCGGTCAGAGAAATGCTGGAAACGGCAATGCCGAATAGCATAACTCGGCGGGAGCAGGGCAAGACCCACCTCAGCAGCAGCAGCAGCAATATGAACCTCGGCAGGAGAGAAGTGCTAGCCCGGCGATGCAACAAAAATATGCTCGCCGGGTCAAGATAGATACAATGATGGTTATTCAGTGATGGTTGATGTCAGGTTTCCTAGGCTAGAGCACCATGTGATTGGATCAAGATTGGGAAATAGGAACTTGTAGCCAGATGATGCAAGGCTGAAGTTGGACCGAATCCTACATGCTCATACGGATCCTCTATACCATCCCCTACAAATTGTTTAGCATGTAGAAGATCTAGCAGCATGGGGTGAATATCATACCCATCAAGGTTATTGGATTTTAAATAAGCGTCCATGGGTGGACCAGAATTCTTTATGGCTTTGAGCTACATAATATGTCGGTAAAACTCGCCCATGGTGTTTACCTGGAACTAGTAAACAACTTCAGTAAAAAACTAGTAAAATTAGCAACTAATAATAAATAACAAAAGTGCTTAGCTCCACAGCAACAGCACTAGAAAATAGCTTGATGTCTGCAAGAGCACAGATCGATTGTAGCTAGTTTTGAAATAAGAGTATCGATAACCCACAAAGAGCTATTTAATTAAGGTCTTGATGCCCCTCGTCACTATCTACCAAATAATACTTGTAAGCTATCTTTGATTTCAAGTAAAGGGTGTTTGAAAGGTTTTGTGAAAGTGCAAGAAAGTAATAAAAGCAAGAAAAGTAAACAAGTAGTGAAAGCATTAGGAAACAGTGCTGGAACTCAATAAGGCTAAAGCATTCTCGGGGATGTAGGATACACCACTAACATATGGTAATTATTTGTGATTAGGATAATTTATTTCTTATGTCATGACATGTGTGGAGAGAGCTCAATAATAAGATATTCACTACAAGACTTGTGAGCAGTCGCTTCTTGAATCAGGTATTGAGGTCATCTCTAAATAACCACTACGATGCATGAGAGCAATAACTCGTACATGCCACCATAATTAAGGGTTTCCCCATGGATATCGTAATAAGCTTAGTGAGTCCCTCTTAATTCCCCCTTTTGACCGTGTAGGTTATAAGCCAATGCCTACTATCACCACTTGGCACTAGACATACTCCCATACACGTCCAAATGGGTATCTCCCTCTCATTAGTCCTGGAGGCAAATGATGTGTGGCCAACTTCACATACCATCTAAAGAGAGATCTAACACAATATCATGGATCAATGGATCATGGAAAAAGTAATAGATCATCTTTATTTCATTTCATAATAAATCTAGTGTTTCTCCATCTCCCCAAGAACAAAGGGAACTACTCACACATGGAAGCAATCAACAACATCACTGGGTTCCTACGATCAACAACAGGGTAATTGCAGTACTTGTAGCAACAACTAATTATTAGAAAGTTCGTCACATGGAAGCTTTGCAAATGGCAACAATGCAAACATGCAACCATGTTGTTAGTGAGGCCACGTTTGCACCCAAAATGGTGTTTGGAAATAGTCTACACAATAAGTTGCTAGAATAACAATGAATAAGTGAAGTTTAAAGTAACTAGTAACAAAGTAAATAACAAAAGTAAACTAAAGCTTAAGAGTGTTGGTGGAGTGTGTTGTGATATGATTGAGGGGTTCTCAAGGAGTTTAGGATTCACCACTAGCATGGGAGAATTGTGTATGATTAGGATAATCTATGTCCTTCGTCATGATATGTGTGGAGAGAGCCCGATAATAAGATGTTCACTACAAGACTCCTGGGCAGTCACTTTCTTGAGTCAGGTAATGAGGTCATCTCTAAATAACCATTACGATGCCTAAGAATAGTCACTCATAGAGACCACCACAATTAAGGGTTTCCCTATGGATATCGTAATAAGCTCAGAAAGTTTCTCCTATTTTCCCCTTCGACCATGTAGGTTATAAGCCAATGTTTACTATCACCACTTTGCACTAGACATACTCCCATACACGTCCAAAGGGTATCTCCCTCTCTTTAATCCCGAAGGCAAATGATATGTGGTTGACTTCACATACCATCTAAAGAGAGAGAGCTAACATAACATCATAAATCAATAGATCAAAGATCAAATTTATAGATCATCTTTATTTCAATGCATAACAATACTAGGGTTTCACCATATCTCGCCAAGAACAAGGAAACTACTCATACAAGAAGGGGATCAACATCACGACAATAGTAGGGATGAAATATGAAGGTACAATTGAATACAATTGCAAATCCACAATACAAATTGGATTACAACAAAGTAAACAAAGGGGATCGATGTTGAAGATGATGTTGATGATGATGGTGATGAAGATCGATCTGTAGCCCTTCAAGATGAAAGTCTCCTCTTTCCCTTGAGTGGTGTGGTGGTGGAGATCTTGTTTGAGGTGGATATGGAGGTGGCGGAGTGGTAGGGCTCTGCCCTATGGTGTGCGTGGATTGATCCTCCTAGTGGCTAAGGTTCCCCCTCTTTAAATAGGCGTTCTGGAGGTCGGTTTCACGAACCGACGGAGCTCGCGAGGACGAATATGCCCATCGTGCCTTCACAAATGTTGTTCTGTTTGACAAAACATAGTCAGTGGAGCGTGGTACGGGTAGACGGTGCGGGAAGCTCCGCTCGTACCAGTGCTCCATAAACCCACTATACGCTGTGGTGTGTTGGCCGCCATGTCTTCATATGGACTTCGATTGAGGTGTTCTTTGGCTCATTGGATTCATATGAACGAGGGATACAACACCATGGTCTTGTATCAGCAATGTGAGATGATGGAAAAATATGACCTTTCCACATATCATATGGCTAAGTCTGGTGCCTCTAACTTCTCCATATTGAATCTTCTTGGCTTCTTTTATCCATGATTGTCCATAGCACAAAGACAAGGAAAAAGTAGTAAAATCCTACTAAAAATACTAGTTGTGTAAAGTCCTTATGAAAATGAATGAGAACTAGTAATCATGCATAATGGGCATAGTTGTAGCTACATATAGCATGTGATGAGTGACAATACGGATAGTTTGTATGCTTAAATATGCATCATATTTACACTCATCAACTTCCCCAAGATAAATGTTGGTCCTCCTCGATCAAGAGAGTTTATAAAAATTAATTCTATCATGTAACTTACCATAGCAGATCAATGCCTTGTATCCTTATTTTCCCTGCAAGCTCAAAGTAAGATTGAAAATATTTATACAAGGAAACACAAGCTCAGTTATGTCAATCCATAAAAGATCGAATAAAAATTCAATGCTCCATGTCAAAAGTAAATCAAGCTTGAAAGCAAACTTGTGATCCTCCTATTGCACCTTTTATATTTTGTATCCTCACTTTTGTAATGTAAAAGCTTAGAAATTAAGAGTGAGAGATCAAGTCATAATAAGCATAGCATTAGAGTGTCTCATTGGAACACCCAACTAAATAGATCAACACTATCAAACACCACTATTCCATTCATTGCCTTTCAAGAAAATTCATGTAGTAGAAACGAGACCATGCCAAAGACTATTTTCTATGAATCTTTATTTATTTCAAAGATAGTTTTCAACAAGGATCATTGAGTGATCATTTAAGCAATAGTTTGCAGAACCTTCAAGAGTACCAATAACTCGAAGCTAAAATCAGGGGTTGTACCATTGATCGTTCATAGGCCTATGGAGTTGTTGGCATCCAAAGGTGTGCATAAAAAATATGTAAACAAGCTTTAAACAATATCACATTTTGACCCGCAACGTTTAGCTTTGGCATGTATCTCAATCACTACTAACTTCATTTCAATCAAACAACTCCTTTCAAAAGTGTCATCGAGTCTATCAATAAATCTATGGGGTTGAGTATCTATAAGGATAGACTCTTAAGAAAATGAAATATCACTCGAGAAATTATTTAGAGGCTTCATCAATATACTTTTAGTCATGTTTGTAGGGGTTCGTGCATGAAAACAATAAATGTTTCCTACGCCAAGAACCCTAATTGCAAGCTCTATCTATTAGTAATGCAGTAACGGGAGGGACTTTTCGCGAACTTACCCTTGAAGACCAAAAAGCGTTGTCAATGCTCAGGAGAACATGGCTGATGTAGTCATCCCGATGCCGACCTCGGGGTCGTGTTGAAGTTCGACGCATCTTGTGGCTCCGACAACTCCTAGTGCCCCAAGTGTTGCACCTCCGAGGGAGTTACACATGTTCGGTGCCTGACAATGACTCCCGCTCCTCCGATCCAGTAGTAGTTGCAGAAGTATACATTATGGATCCAAATCCCGCAGCGCGACGATGCTCCATGGTGAAGAAGTCTCATGTTTGCATAGTCCTAACTTGGGACCGCGGTCATGGGAGAGAGAGAGAGAGGATCAACTAGAGGTCTCTCCAAAAGAGAGGGAACCTTTATTGATTATTGTGTATTTATTTTCTCAAGATACCTCTCTTTATATAAGGGAAAAAGGACCCCATGTGGCTTTAGCTAAGACAAGTGGGACTAAGAGCATCTCCACTTGCGTTCCTAGTGTGGCGTTCCCTTGGTATTTTTTCATCCGGACAGTGAAATTTTGTCTAGTCGCGTTCCTAGGACGCCGAATTGCACCGGATTTGGCCCAACTTTCATCCAACATTCCCAGGCTGAATCCGGGGCATTGGGAACCACTTGGGAACACCGAACGCTACGGGAAAATGGGTGAGCCAACCCTATCGGTGTCCCTAGGCCAAATTCACGCCTTTATTCTCCCTCTCTCGCCTTTCTTCTCCATTCCCCACCACATCTCCTAGCAGTCCCCCAGCTCCCGCCCACCATGCCGCCAAAGGGTTTTGTTAAACCCTGATCCATCATCAGTGTACCAAAGGATAAGAAGCCGAGGAAGCCGACGCCGAGGCTGGACGGCTACACGGAAGCTAAGTGGTTGCAGGAGTGTCGGCGGAGGAAGATCGAAACAGAGAGCCGCAAGGATAGGACGTAGAGGTCAGAGATGAGGGAAGCGCATGAGGATTTGGAGCACCCCGCGCGTACGGCGATGACATGCCCAACGCAGATGGCCGCCTTGCAGTACGCCACACACTAGGGGAGCCAGCCGGCGTCAGGTCTCCACCCGGGTTCTAGGAGAGCCAGGCGAACCCGTGCCAGAGGTTCTCGTCCTCCCCCGAGTTTGACGGCGGGTTCAACCAACATGCTCTTCCCCTTCCCTGCACCTCGTTCTCCGGCCTTCAACATCGACATCAACGTCCTCTACACCAGCTCCCCGGCATATGCTGGCGCCTCTTCGTCCATGCGCCACGGTCCTCTTCTATTTGCCGGTAGTAGCTCCTCGCCCTTCCCCTTTGGCGATCCAGATGCCCGCCATGTCTTCGACGGTATGGCGGGTGACGCCTACATGTCGGACATGATCTCCTATGGTTCCACAGTGGCTGGCTTATTCACATAAGAGCAGTCCCGAGCCGACGTCGAACATGGACTCGAGTCCTAGGATTTCGACAAATAGGACGCCTTGGCCAAGGCGGACGCCGACCATATGCAAGCCGAAGAGGGCTCCTTGGCAGTGTCGAAGGGCAAGGGCAAAGGCAAGAAGAAGGTGAGGACGACAGAGCCCCGCGTCAAGTGGATGACGCTTGAGGACCTTTGCCTCGCTGAAGCATGTAAGTCGATGAGCATGGACCCCATCACAGGTGCAAACCAAAAATTGGATAATTACTGGAAGCGTGAGAAGCTGGTGTTCGATGAGCGCAACCTCGTGGACCCAAAGTTTAGCAAGATCCACATGGAACAAAGCAAGAAGGCCATGATCAATCACTGGGGACTCGTGCAGCAGGCATGCGGCAAGTGACACGGCATTCTCAAAGAGATCGAGCGCACACCAGTAAGCGGCGAAAGCATGGATAGCAAGGTAGTTCACCGACCTCAAGCCTAAACTCTACCGACTTGATGCATGTCCTGACACACTTCTCCTTATCTATGCATCTCATTCGTGCACTCGGCATGTATAGGGACGCCACCGGCATAGAGTTCAAGTTCCACCCCGTCTACGAAAAGATTTAGAAATGCCCAAAATGGGCGAACACTCGTGTGAGCCTCGACAAGAGCAAGGACGGCGTGTACAACCCAGAGGCTCCCCCCAGTTGTTGGCGAAGGAAGGCCAGAAATCAGCCATAAGAAGGCAAAGATTTTCAAAGCTACAGGACCTCCCGCCTAACGTCTCCACTCTTCGATCGATAAGTGCATCGTCGACTCCAAGGCCCATGTCGTGAAGAGGGAGGACAAGGCCAAGGAGAGGTGGACGCAGCTTCTACAGAACCAAGACAGGAAGCTCAACCTCCTCAAGGCGAACTTCGCCGCCAAGAAGAGGAACACGGACCTCTAGTTCCTCTTGGGCAGTGAAGACACCTCGGCAATGAGCCCCCAGTTCAAGGCCTAGTACATGGCATGCCGCACTTCCATCCTCGGAAAGGACATCACCGCCAACACGCCGAGTTTGGCGCCTACAATCTTGGCCACCACTCCTTTGCCGAACTTTGCCTCCACCTCCTCCTATCCATCGATGGGTCCTGTCCTAACCGAGGAGCCCATCCCGGTCACACCAGACATGCTGGACGAGACCATCCCATAAACAAATGATCACCAGATTGCATCATGTTTTGTAATAAATTGTTTGCAGAACCTTTTTTGGGCATATTTATATCGAACTCTTCTGATTTATTTCTATAGAACACCTTTGGGGCAAGATTTCATTGGCAGGAACAAAAAATATTCAAATATGTCACCAATTTTGCATCGCCTAGGAACGGCGCCTGGGAAAATGACCACTCCCAGGCCAAAAGTTACATCCGTCCGGCGCTAAATAGCGTCGAATTTTGTCATGGGAACGCCCAACGAGTGGAGGTGCTCTAAACAAAGGAGAGGGGAGAGGAGGGCTAGCTGCCATCGGCCAGGGCCCTAGTGGGCCCCATGCGGGGTCCCTTGGCCCGGCCGGCCACTTCCTCTCCTTCCTCCCTTTGGTCTTTCCCTCATGGGGCTTTTTCCCTTAGGGATTTTGGCCCAATAGTGAATTTGACCTTTTAATTCCTTTTTCTTTTATTAAATAAATATAATTAAATGATTAAATCAATATTTAACATTTACTTACATATTATTCAACCCTCGTGGCTATGGGACTCCTTCCATCCCACTCCGGACATCCTCCGGACTTTCCGAAACCCTTTCGGTTTTCTCTCTTTCTATTCTTCGGTGGTTCTGTCGATACCAAAATAATCTCTGGGCATCATCAAGCCCTTAAGCGTGATACCCCACTTTTCGGGAACAATCCAGACATGGTCAAGACCTCTCTCATACCAATGATCATGAGCGGGACCTGGATGCTCATGATGACCCCTATGCATTCCACGAATCTTCTATCGCTGAACCACGAATGTCGTGTTATATTCCTTTTGTCTCGGTGATACTTGCATTGTCAGAGATATGACCAGTAACATCACCATGTCATGTTCAATATCGTTACCGAAAAATGCTACTTAACTTGTTTTGATAAGTGATATCCCTGTGACCTAGTCATACGCTGCAGATCTTTATGGATATAACTTCTCCGAGTGGGCCCTTGAGTATCTCTCCGTCACGCGGATGGACAAATCCCTCTCTTGACACATAATGCCTCTACATGCCCCTCTGAATACCTGAAGACACCTTTATGATCACCTTTTTACCTAGTGAAGTTTGATGCAATCAAGGCACTCACGAGTGATAGTGATTGATATGGTCTCACGGTCTAAGAAACAACACACTAGGTTTCCTAATCATCGCAACTTGAACTTTGTGGCATGATCATGTTATGATGCTTAGTTTGGGTATTTCTCATCATCTCATTCTCTCAATGAGGTGACTCCATTATTAACTGGCATAAATGCCAGATGATCAGGAAACCTTGATCATCTGTTGACCAATGAACCAGTGACTAGAGTTTCACCAGGAACTACTGGTTGTTTGTGTATCACACGTATATTGACGTTTCCTTTCAACATAGTTATAGCATGATACAAAACTTAATCATAAAATTTGTGGAATATGATAATAAATCATATTATTATTTGTCTCTAGGGCATATTTCCAATAGTCTCCCACTTGCACTAGAGTACAAATAAACTAGTTGCATTTTTTACTAATCACCGGCACCATAATCCTGGCACTTCTGATTATGCTTGCTTATGGAAGAGGTTGAGTCTTGGGTCTGGACTTTACAGCCCCTCGTATCCTTTGCAACTCACTAATGTCACCTTAATTCATATTAATACCTTATCATCTTATGATAATATCTTGTGTATGTATAGTAGTTATGGAAATAGAGTGAGGTCGGTTCCAGGAGCCAGCAGTGATGTTAGATCAGCCAATGCGAGCTTTCTCATAGGCACTGTGCGCTGGGACACACTCTCTGTGAAAAGACGAACTTGTCTAGCCACAACATCATTCATCACTTTAGGTAATATCCATATACTTATATTTTAAATGCAATTATTGAAACACTAGTGCACCATGTGCATTTTTCGATGTTTACCACCATTCTTCCTCTTTGACTTAAATCAGTATTTTCAATGCAGAGATTTCTAATGTTTTAAGGTTAACATATGCCCTTATAGTATAGGGATTTCTATTTTCGTGCCCCTAGTTTGTTAGTTGTACTCAGTTTTCCCCGGCCGCTTAGTTTTTCCTCACTTTTGCCCTCCCTCCATTACAAAACCCTCACATGCGCTCGGACGGGGGGATGCCATCAGGTCTTATAGTATAGGGATTTCTATTTTCGTGCCCCTAGTTCGTTAGTTGTACTCAGTTTTCCCCGGCCGCTTAGTTTTTCCTCACTTTTGCCCTCCCTCCATTACAAAACCCTCACATGCGCTCGGACGGGGGGATGCCATCAGGTCAAAGGCTTGACCATTACATGCTGACCGGTGGGACCGCGTTGGGGCGGGTCGTGATTTGAGCGTTACGTTATGTCGCCTTGACCGTCACATGCTGATAGGTGGGGCCAGGATACACAGCGGACCAGCCATCTATCTCTCGCTGATTATGAGGGACGTGGTGTGGGACCATGTGGGGCGCGTTTGGTGGTTACGTGCGCCAGGTCACCTAAATTGGAAGTTTTTTTTGTTTTTTTATGATTAGCCTTTTTAAGAGCGCCTTTTCCCCACTCTCTCGGTAACAGTTGTGTTTTTTTGCCCAAAAAGGTAGCGAATCTAGAGCAGCTTCTCTCTTCATTCATTGTTCCTTTTTCCCTCTTTTTCCCTAATCTGGTAGCAAATCTAGAGCAGCAAAACTAACCAGCACCATAAATAAATTCAGTAAACAGAGCAGATGTAGGTAAAGCAGCTAATATAGGTTATATAGTACGGTACTTAATGAGGTTCGACAATTAGGCTGCTCAGCAGCAGCGGCGGACAAGTTCAACATATACAGGACAAAAGAAGTTGCTTTACAGCAGCAGCAGCAGATTAGTGGCCCCTCATGGCCTCTGCCAGGAGGACCTCCACCTCCTCCCTCTGGCGCCTCCTCCACTTCTTGCTACCTAGTCCCTTGACCTTGGGCACCTTGAGCTTGATCGGGGGCATGCGACCCTCCTCGATAGCCACCTTCTAGAGGTTGTGGAGGTGAAGACCGAGCGCCTGGTGCTTGGCTATGAAGCCGTGGACGTTCACGGACTCGCCGCAGGTCCTCACGTCCTTGGCATGCTTCACGAGGGAGTTGAAGTCCGTGGCATGGAGCCTCTTGGTGGGCCAGAAGGGGCACATGTACATGTCGCCGGCGAAGAAGTTGTTGTACTGGTCGGACTTCAGCCTCCTCAGCACATGACGAGTCTTGGTTTCCTTGGACTCGTCGTCTCTACGGACATCGCCGCTATCCTCCTGTTGGAAAAAAACAGTAGAGTGCAATAAGGACATGATTGAGCTACTTTGATTATCAGGATTGATTATTTGGATAAATTAACCGAATGAGATCTCTTAATTATTCCCCAAATCTCAAACCAAATCGAATACTGATCCCAACTACAAACAGGGGGTTCAAATACGAATAGGGGGATTCATCGAAATACGAGATCTACCACAAGAGGATTAGCTACTATAAAAATACAAACAACCAAGCCCTAATAACATATGATCTAGCATCCAACGATGGGAACAGGGGAAAAACAAGGGAAGGGGAGAAAACCCTAGTTACCTCCAACCATGGGTCATGATACGTTGTAAATGTATCTATAATTTTTGATGTTCCATGCTTGTTTAGTATCTACTTTCTTATGTTTTGTTCCTACTTTGAGGTATTTTTATACATTTTCTGGAACTAACCTATTAACAAGATGCCACAGTGCTAGTTGCCTGTTTTCTGCTGTTTTTTTGTTTCAGAAAAGCTAGTAAGGAAATATTCTCGGAATTTTACTGGACAAAATCCAAAGTCAATATTTTACCCGAAGCAACACGGAGTCCGGAGGGGAGACGAAGTGGCGCACCAGGGAGGCCACACCTGGTGGCGGCGTGGCCTGGGGGCGCTCCACTAGGGGGTGTGGGCCCCCTGGTGCTCCACCTACCTAGCCCTTCCGCCTATAAAAGCCTCCCTGTACAAAAACCCTAAGGACCCGATCAAAATTCTACAAAAGAGTCTGTAGCCGCCGCCATCTCCATCCCTAGATCGGGAGGGATCTGAAGCTCTTCCCGACACCCTGCCGGAGCGGAGAGATCACCCTGGAGGCCTTCTTCATCACCATGATTGCCTCCGGTGTGATGCGTGAGTAGTTCATCCCTGGACTACGGGTCCATGTAGTAGCTAGATTGTTGGTTCTCCTCCTTTGTGCTATCATGTTTAGATCTTGTGAGCTTCGTTCATGATCAAGATCATATATTTGTAATCCTACATGTTGTGTTTGTGGGGATCTGATGGATATCGAGATGCTATTTTAGATTGATTATTGATTCTATCATGTCTATGTTATTTGTGATCTTGCATGCTTTCCGTTGTTAGTAGCTATCTTGGCCAAGTAGATGCTAGCAACTCCAAGAGGGAGTATTTATGCTAAATACTGGGTTCATGCCTCTAGTAATCTGGGGAAGTGACAGGAATCTCTAAGGTACTAGATGTGTTGTTGCTACTAGCGAGAAAACGGCAATCCTTTGTCCATGGGAGAATCATATTGTTTACTTTACACACTTTGCTTAATGCAATAATCTGTTGCTTGCAACTTAATACTGGAGGGGGTTCGGATGATAACCTGAAGGTGGATTATTAGTCATAGATGTAGTTGGATTACGGTCTATGTATAATGTTGTAATGCCCAATCAAATCTCATAGGATTCAAGATGATTAGTATATGCATGGTATACTTTCTCGAGTCTGTCAATTGCCCCGCTGTAATTTGTTCACCCAACATGCTATTTATCTTAAGGAGAATCACCTCTAGTGAACTATGCACCCCGGCCCATTCTTTTACCATTGATAAACCATCTACTATTTATTGTTTATTGTTTACTTTCTGCAAGCAATTACTATCTTCCACACATACGTTTAATCCTTTGTTTTTAGCAAAACCGGTGAGATTAACAACCTCACTGTAAGTTGGGGCAAAGTTATGTGGTTGTGTTGTGCAGGATTCCAAGTTGGAAATAACACCTTGGAGTTGTTTCCTTGCTCCTACTGGTTTGATAACCTTGGTTTCATAACTGAGGGAAAACTTGCTTTTGTGCTCATCATACCTTCGCTTGGGGTTCCCAACGAGCTCGATATATTTTGATCCATCAAGCCTTTTTTCTAGCGCTATTGCCGGGGAGTCAAGGACAGCTTCACAAGGGGAGTCTTTCACAACCAATCTCTTAACTTTGTTTTTTTTGCTTAGTTTATTTTTGCTTTGTTTGCTTGTTTCTTTCTATCAAAACCACACACAAAATTAGTTCCTGCTATAGATGTTATTTCTGTTCGTCTGTTATTGTCTTGCTTTATCATGCTTTCTATCAATGGTGGGTTTCTTTGAAACTAGATCTTATTGGCAAGATGGGTTCATGGAAAAACAAAAATATTATGAGGAATACCGCTTGTCACAAAAAGGGAAACTCTTTTGGGAACAAATTGATAAATTGTGTACCATTGCTAGAAACATGTGCTCTACTTATAATGTAACTTATTGCTTTGATAAATCTTGTTGCTGTAGGAGGTATAAACACCTCCCTTTTCAATGTGAGTATAATGATGATGTTACCATATCTTCTTATGTTAAGGGAAATTATGACTTTTATGATGTGGAACAAATTGAACAATTTATTGCATGGAAGGGTGCATCCGAACTTGCTTATTTGCTTGAAAATACTAATGATGCACCTTATAAATATGAGGTTTATGATATACTTAAATTTTTCTTTGATAATTACAAGGTAGAAAATGGATATATTCTTGAATATCTTAATAGATTCTCTCCACCAATGGAAGAGACTAATGCCTTGCAGGAGCCTATGGAAGAAGAAATTGCTGAAACTGGAAGCTCATTGGATGAAAAAGAGGAGGATAGTGATGATCAAGAGGAGGAAGAATTGATCTACCCATTCCTACCTTCTAATGAGAGTAACTCTTTACCCATTACATTATTTGATTGTCCTCCATGCTTACCAAAGGAGGATGAATGTTATGTTCCTATCGATTCTTTTGAAAAAATTTATAATAAAGCTCTAGATGATTGTCCTATATTGGTTTATAATATTAATTGTACTACTACTGAAAATGAGATTGATCAGTCATCTTTTTATAAAATTGTTAAAAGTGGGTCTGAAGGTTTTAATCCCACTATTTTTGAGCTTAATAAAAATTATGTGTTTGTAGATCATGAAAATCATGCTTTATGTTATAGTTATATTGTTGAGTTTATTCATGAGGCTACTGAAAATTATTATGAGAGAGGAAAATATGGTTGTAAAAGTTTTCATGGTACTGAAACACCTCTCTATTTGCTGAAAGTTTTGAAGTTACTTCCTATGCATGTCACTTTGTTCTTTGTGAATTTATTTGTGTATAAGATTACTATGGATATGAAGTGGGTTAGACTTAAATTTGTTTTGAATTTTCTTCTTGACGCTCTCTTTTACTTCAATTCATATTTCTTATGTGAGCATCATCGAAATGCTTATGCCTAGCACAAAGGCATTAAAGAAAAGCACTTATTGGAAGATAACCCAAATTTTTAGTCAATAAATTTTTCTTTTTTTGAGTCTTGTAAGTTATTGCCTCAGTAATAACCTCTCCTTATCATTTTTGTGTGGTTTTTGTGCCAATAATAACCTCTAATGAGAGAGAAATAATGCTTGGGAAAGTTGCTGTCCTGAAACAGATTTCTGTGCTTCGCTGTAAAAATTCGTGAAAAATCTCTATATGTCGGATTGAGCTGTAATTTTTTGTGCTTCTGCCCCAAGTTGTTATCTAACTTTAATTTTTTTAACACTTTTCTATTTGAGCAGCATAAGGTCTTCCAAAAAATTGGTTTTTACCTGCTGGTCTGTTTTGATAGATTTCTGCCATTATTTGCAATTGCCTCTTAATCTCTTTATCTTTGAGTTCTTTCCAATTTCTTGAACTTTTAAAAGGAATTTCTACAGTAGCTTGTGTTTTAATGGAAGTTTTACTTGTGGAGAAACTGAATCTAAAGACTTATTATCTTAAGTACACTAATGTTGCTAATGAAGATTGTGTGAAGTTTTGTATGAAGGAAACTTTAAAGTGTAGGGAAGAATAATGTGATAAGATGAAGCATGGACAAAAGCTCAAGATTGGGGATGCCACCCGTGTCACCCCAAGAAATATTCAAGAAGTACAAGCGTCAAAGCTAGGGGATGCCCAAGGCATCCCCTTCTTCATCAATAAAAATCTCAGGTTTCTTCCAAACACTTCATTTTTATTGTTTCATGCACAATTGTGTTGTTCTTGGAGAGTATTCATCTTTGTTTTTAGTTTTATTTTGCTTAGTTTGCTTAAATAAATTGGTTGCACCCCTGCATTCATACGTAGTTTCAAATAAGTTGATTTGGATTGGAAAAGAGTAGGAAAGTTTATACTTATAAGTGGTATAAAAGGAGTCTTGTTTTGACTGTGGCCTAGACTTTATCATGTCATGTTTGATATTGCTTTGACTTTATGATTAGTGATTATTGCTATAGCATGACTTGTTACAAACAATTGAGATTGCTTAATATGCCTTGAAAGAATCATGCGTTGTTTTAAGCATATAAAAGCATAATATTGTGGTATTCTCCTTTGATGCTTTATTTGGGTTGACTTGGCGCATGCTCACACCATGTTAAGACTACACCAAGTCACCATAGCCTCTATGATCATTTAGTTTTCGACTTGTGATATCACTTTATGCTTTAATTAATAATGTTTTGTTGCTTTGGATGATTATGGCCGATACTGCTCTCTTAGTTGGTCGCTCCCAGTCTTTTGCTAGCCTCCATATGTACCAAGTATGAGTTCCACTCATGCATCCAACTCCAAATAAAACCAAGTTATTCCAAAGAGTCCACCATACCTACCTGATACATTGCAAATGTATCTATAATTTTTGATGTTCCATGCTTAGTTTTATCCACTTTCTTGTGTTTTGTTCCAACTTTGGAGTACTTTTCATATGATTTCTTGGACTAACCTATTAATAAGAGCCACAGTGGCAACTGCCTGTTTTCTGCTGTTTTTGGTTCTAGGAAAGTCAGAAAATGAATATTCTCAGAATTGGACGGGACAAAAGCCAAAGTGCCTATTTTTCCGGAAGGGATCAAGTGCTAGAATATGAGATGGAGAGGGGCCAGGGGCCGGCCACACCACCTGTCCTCGCGGCCAGGCCTGGCCCGTGCCAGGGGGTGGTGTGGTGGCTCCCGGCACCCCCTCGGCCTCTCCTTCTGCCTATATATTGCCCTCGGGACGAAAACCCTAAGTACCCGATCAAAAATCTACGAAAGAGTTCAGAGTCATCTCCATCCCTAGATCGGGAGGGATCTGGCTCTTCCCGGCACCTGCCGAGAGGGGAATTCACCCTGGAGGCCTTCTTCATCACCATGCAAGCCTCCGGTGTGATGCGTGAGTAGTTCATCCTTGGACTACGGATCCATGTAGTAGCTAGATGGTTGGTTTCTCCTCCTTTGTGCTTTCATGTTTAGATCTTGTGAGCTCCGTTCATGATCAAGATCATCTATTTGTAATTCATACATGTTGTGTTTGCGGGGAACCGATGGATATTGAGATGCTATTTCAGATTGATTATTGATTCTATCATGTCTTTGTTATTTGAGATCTTGCATGCTTTCCATTGTTAGTAGCTATCTTGGCCAAGCAGATGCTAGCAATTCAAGAGTTAGTATTTATGCTCGATAGTGGGTTCATGCCTATGGTAATCTGGGGAAGTGACAAAAATCTCTAAGGTACTAGATGTGTTGTTGCTACTAAGGAGAAAACAACAATCCTTTGTTTATAGAACAATCGTATTGTTTACCTTACATGCAGTTCGTAAAGCAATAATCTGTTGCTTGCAACTTAATACTACAGGGGGTTCGGATGATAACCTGAAGGTGGATTATTAGTCATAGATGCAATTGGATGGCGGTCTATGTATTATGTTGTATTGCCCAATCAAGTCTCAAAGGAGTCAAGATGATTAGTATATGCATGTATTGCTTTCTCGGTGTTTATCAATTGCCCCGCTGTAATTAGTTTACCCAGCATGTTATCTATCTTAAGGAGAGCCACCTCTAGTGAACTATGGATCCCGGTCCTTGTCTTTTACATACAATCTACAATCTTTTACTGATTTGTGTTTACTTTCTGCAAACTTTTACTTCTTTCCATTCGATACGTTTAATCCTTTGTTTTCCGCAAAACACGGTGAGATTGACAACCTCGTCGCAAGTTGGGGACAAAGTTCTGTGGTTGTGTTGTGCAGGTCTCCACGTTGCTACTAGCACCGGTAGTGCGCCCTGCCAAAGCTCAGCTAGTAACACCTTTGGGGTGTTTCCTTGCTCCTACTGGTTCGATTAAACCTTGGTTTCATAATTGAGGGAAACTTGCTGCTATGCTCATCATACCTTCCTCTTGGGGTTCCCAACGAGCTCTACATCAACCACGAGCCATCAACACTTTTCTAGGCGCCGTGCATTGAGCCATCAAGCGATTTGCTGGCGCTGTTGCCGGGGAGTCAAGTACATCTTCACAAGTGGAGTCCCTCATAACCAATCTCTTTACTTTGTTGTTTTTGTTTTGCTTAGTTTCTTTTTGCTTTGTTTGCTTGTTTTGTTCTTCAAAAAACACAAAAAAAATAGTTTTGCTAGTTTGCTTTCTTATTTGAAAACCCAAAAAAAATGACTACTCTTGAGAACACTAAGTTGTGTGACTTCACTAGCACCAACAACAATGATTTTATGAGCACACCTATTGCTCCACCTGTGGCTGAAAATACTTTCTTTGAGATAAAACCTGCTTTGCTCAACCTTGGTATGAGAGAACAATTTTCTGGTATTGGTAATGAAGATACTGCTTCCCATCTAAATAACTTTGTTGAACTTTGTGAGATGCAAAAGCATAGGGATATAGATGGTGATATTATTAAGCTGAAATTGTTTCCTTTCTCTTTGAGAGGAAAAGCTAAAGAATGGTTGAATTCCTTAACTAGGAATAGTATTGATTCTTGGACTAAGTGCAAAGATGCTTTTATTGGAAAATACTATCCTCCTGCTAAGATTATATCCATGAGAAGTGAAATAAAGAAGTTTAAACAACTTGATAATGAGCATGTTGCTCAATCTTGGGAAATAATGAAGTCTTTGGTTAAGAATTGTCCCACTCATGGACTGACTGCTTGGATGATCATCCAAACTTTTTATACAGGATTGAACTATTCTTCAAGGAACCTATTGGATTTAGCTGCTGGAGGTACCTTTATGACCATCACTTTGGGTGATGCAACAAAACTTTTGGACAATATGATGGTTAATTATTTTGAATGGCATACTGAGAGAGCTCCACAAGGTAAGAAGGTAAATTATGTTGAAGAAACCTCCTCCTTGAGTGATAAGATTGATACTATTATGTCCATGCTAGTTAATGGGAAAGCCCATATTGATCCAAATAATGTTCCTTTAGCCTCTTTGGTTGCTCAAGAAGAGCAAGTTGATGTGAACTTCATAAGAAATAACAACTTTGGCAACAATGCTTATGGTAATAATGCTTATAGGAACAATTTTGGTAACAACAATTATAAGACATATCCTCCCAAAAATGGTAATTGTAACATCCCAAAACTTTAATCCAAGGTTATCAAGATCAAATCATCCAAAAATGGGGTTAACAAAAACTTTTCCAAATTTAAAATGAAAGCATTCATATGTGTGTGTATTTAAAATAGGAGTTGTTTTGAATTGCCATGATTGATTGATCCAATGCTTGTAAAATGTTTCTTAGGTGATTTAAACATGATCTACATCATTCCCAAACTTTTCCTAAAGAAAATCAAATCAAAAAGAATTAAAAAGGAGGAATGGTCATTTTGGCAAATTTAACTCCCATGCCTACTTTGGCTATTCCTAGTACTCAAAACTTAACAGAAACAATTCTTGATCTTTGCACCCCTTGCTAGTACAAATAATGAGGTACCAAGGCCCACCTTTTGATCTGCTAAAAACATTCTGTTAACTATTTTAAATGACAGTTTAAAATTGAATCTAATGCATATGCATAGATCACCCCTATTTCAAAAACCATCTATTTGAGCTCCACTTTCAAAACCCTTGCAACCATACACTACCTATCACTAGTGGAGATCACTCAAAAAATTTCTGTCCACCCATTCAAATTTGGATTTTTCTTTTTAGTTAAATCTAGTTTCTGTCCCCTAGTTTAAAAATCAATTCAGCGAGTTTTATAAATCCAAATTGCATGAAACTAATTTTGTCTGAAAGGTATTGAAATGATCTATCCAAGCCCGTTGGATTTAATTCAATTAGAGTTATAGATATCTCCTAATAAAAATAACAAAACATAAGCTTTTAGAACTTGCAACATTTTTATAAAATCAACAAAGTTAGCTTTTGAGTTGATTCCAACTCTCAAAAATCACATTTCATCATATCTACCTAAATATGTAATAATATTAAGGTTTACATGCAGTGACTTTGGACTAGTACCAAAATAATGCTATATAGGCATTTCTAGTCACTTTAAATCATTAAATAATGAACTTAAACTAAAGTACTATTGATCGAACCTTTAAATCTCATTCCCACATGTTAGAATATGTGGTGAGGACATGTGTCCATATGATCCCACGTTTTAAGTGGTGAATATTAAATGTTAGTTAATTTTTCAATGAGTAGAAATTACTTTTCTAAAATAAAAAGGTTGAAACTATTGAATTAAACTTGTGATGCTTGTGATAATAATAGATCATCAATTGTGTGTCTTAGAATGCTATCTAGCCTACTTAGGTATTGTTTGGTGATTGTCTACTCCCTATGCATTTATAGACGCTAGTACCGACCAAGCTTTCGAGGAGGAGGAGTTCTACCAAGAAGAAGAAGAAGAAGAAAACTTCAACCACTGCACCAACCAAGGAAAGCCACCATTAACAGTACAAGCTACCCTTAGCAAGCTAGAAATACCCAAGATTAAACCTTGCAAGTGTAGTACTTAGCAAACTAGAATCAAACTAGATGGTTTAGCAAAGATGCCTTAAGCATGCTTTGATCACACCCTTTTGACTATTAGTACCCCAAGTCTTACTTACAAGTTTTACTCCCATTAGTACACAAAGTTCTTTACTTGTTTTGAAGGTAGCCTAAAAAGTATAAAACTTGACCTACTTAGAAACCTTTAGATGTCATTCTATGGCATGAGATTGATCCCATCCTTCCACCTTAGTGAACACTCTTAACTTAGTATTTTAGAGTAGATCAAAAACTTGAGTCACTTTAGATGGGAACAATTGGGTGAAAATGAATTGTGAAAACCTTGGAATGATGAGTCATTCTATTGAGATGTTTTGACATGTGTTGAGAAACACAACTGGTTTATGATGATGAAAATGATGAGGCATGATCCTTAACCCTTTTTTTTAAAACTGATGGTTGGATTCGGATGCGATACCATTCCAAATTTACCGTACAACCACACTACCTGAATTGGGTAAGGCTTAGTTGGAAATTTATATGCATTAGTATTAGTTCCCTCACGGGAGAGGTTTGAGCTGAGGCTACCTCTCAATGTTGTCCACCTATGCAGTGCCCAAGATGACTGATGGTCATGGTTGGGAGGCCATGCTCATAGGAGAGGTGCTTATACTAGGGTGTGTAAAGGGAAGGTTATGTTTGATTATCTGCATACTAAGTATGATGATTCAGGGTTACCCCTGACAGATGTATCGAATCTTGTGGTGAAAGTGTACCACCTCTACAGAGTGTCAAACTATTCAAATAGCCACGTCCGTGGTTATGGACAGTTGGAATGGCCATACTGTTTCGTTGTCAGATGTTTTCTAAATAACTAGAAATGAATGATGAACTTTGACTTGACCACAACAGGGTTGTGTTTATGATAATAGCTTCCTAACTTAAGTGATTCTAGAACTTTACTTTATCTTTCTTTGCTTCAGAACTCAGCTTAGGTTTCAAACTTAACTTTATAGTTAAACCTAGCTCTAGCATTTTAACTTAGAATTATACTACTTGTTAGTGGTAGTTTGCTAGTACTTAAAGAGTACTCATGGCTTTTGTCCCTGGCTATTATCATGGCCAGAATATGAAGGAGATTATCAAGATGATGGTCAGCAGGATGGCTATGATAACTAGGACTATCTGCCTTCGTCAGCATTGCTTGTGCCCCTGAAGATGGACCCCACCCCTACGCTTATCTTTTATTTTCCGCTGCTTGTTGTATTAAAGACTGGAACATGAGATCCTTATTTGTGTAAAACCTTATGTATGGTATGTAATGGATGATGTACTGTGATATTCAATCCATTATGTCTCGCAAAAATGGTAATCCTGGGATTGCGAGGTATGGCATAACGGGCATCTGGGATTAAAAATCCGGGTGTTGACAAGTTGGTATCAGAGCCATCCTGACCATAGGAGACCCTAGTTAGAATGGATGTCCAAACCAAAAACTTAGCTTCAAAACCAAAGTGAGTATTTATAAAAAACTATTTCCTCTCTTACCCTTGTGAACTCATTCTTTCTCAAAAATTCATGTTCCTCAAAATTTTTACATTATTACTTAAAAATTTGACACACTTGATCACTTCACTAACTTCCTCATCCTTAATCCTTGTAGATGGAGACTCAGTTCAGCAAGTTTTACCAGTTGGGAAACGGAGGTCAGCTGATCTTCGAGAGGGATCTGGATTCGCTGTCGGAGTTACTGGGACGCCCACATCTGGAGTTTCTTGGAGCTTAACTTCCAGGACCCCCAGGAGGAGACCTAGAGTGGCTAGTCACCGCGGATCTTCGAGGAAGAATCGAAGCACCAACTTCCGGGAGAATTCAGTTCTCCGTGAGAGAGAACAACTGGCTAGATGGATTAGCCAGGGCAATGCATGAAGATCTCGCACGTCTATGTGCCCTCAGCGTCAACAAGATCCAAGGAACCCGTTTTGCCCACTATGCAAGACGTGACTTCATGGGAATACCGATGGAGATGCCAAGTCACCCAGAGTTGAGGCGTCAAGTGGAGAACCTTGACTTCTTGCTTCATGACAGACAGCAGGAACTGGACAATGCCAGGGAGTTAGCTAACCAGAACCATGCCATCGCCGACTAGAAGGCCCAGACTTTCGCACCGCTCGTCCAAGATTGCTAGTCTCTTCGCCGCCAGCGTGCAAAGAAGGATCGCACCATCGTCCGTCTTTGCAAGAAGGTGGCCGACCTCGAGAAAACCGTCAAGGAGTAGGAAGCTCAGCTTGCCGCCAAGGAAGAAGAAGATGAGGGTGAAGACATCCAAGGAGATATGGATTCTTACCTCAGCAACGATGATGACTTTCTGGAGGAGGATGCTATGGACTTCTACACTGATGATGAGGACTCTGACTTCATCGACGATGAGTAGATGCACTAGAGCACTGTCATAGCATGAGGTGTATCATCTCATTGTATCGTAGCTTGCAGAATGGTTCTTCAAACCATCTGTTTTCCCCTTTGATTGTTGTGGTGTGTGTTGTATCGTGTGCTTGCTTGCATGAATGAAAAATAAGTTAGCTGAAAAACCTGAGTCTAACTCAAAGTTTTAGAGTTGAAAAACCCAAAACCATGAACCTTAGAATTTCCCTCTTACCCCTATATCTATCTCAATCTTTAGATGACTCGTGGAAACCAAGGAGGGAGTAGCTCGTCGCAGGACCCAATGCTGCAGATCTTGCAGAATCTCATCGTGGACCGTGAAGCAAGCAGGGCCGAGCGTCAAGCCAACTTAGCAACATTGCAGCAGATCGCCCAAATGGCTCTCAACAACCAAGGACATGGAAATCAGGATCACCAAGGATCCAAACTCAAAAACTTTCAGAACACCAATCTGAAAACCCATTAGATGCTGATGACTGGTTACAGACCATGGAAAACAACTTAGAGGTTGCCAGAGTTGATGAGAATGAGAATGTTCTCTTCGTCACCCACTATCTGGCAGGAGATGCAAGAGCTTGGTGGAATAGCATCCGCAATATGAACCATGGCCAGGTGATGACCTGGGAAGCATTCAAGGTCAAGTTCAGCCGCACCCATGTGCCGCAAGGTCTTGTCAACAGGATGAGAGATGAATTCCGTGAATTGAAGCAAGGAAGAATGACTGTGGTGGAGTACCATGACAGATTCTTGTCACTTGCCAGATATGCACCGGATGAGATCAACACGAAGGCCAAGAAGAAGGAGAGATTCTTAAATGGACTGCATGATGAGATGCAGACTGTCCTCATCAACATCCGTTTCGATGATCTCGAAGAGCTAGTCGACTCTGCCATTAAGATGGAAGGGAAGATTAACCAGGCAAACGACAACCGCAAGTGTCGTATGATGCAGCGATTGGATCCGATAGTCACCGAGTACCGCCCCAACCCTCACCGGGATATGCACCAAGGAACAACCGACCCCAAATTCTCCCCAAGCTACCCCAACCAGAAGCGGAGGCAATGTGAAGTCCGGAGGAAACAATCACAACTCTGGCAATGCCAACAATTTCAACCGTGCCCCTCCCAAGAGCAACAACAACAACAACAACACTGCACCCAGAACTGGCAGCAATGTTGTGCCTGTCGCAGTCAAGGACAAGTCCCAGATCACTTGTTTCGAGTGTGGAGTAAAGGGTCACTACTCCAATGAGTGTCCCAAGAAGACTGCAGCCAATGCCAATGCGAATGCCCTAACTCAGCAGCAGCGTCGTGTTCAACCAGGAAGGAGATTTGCCCCAGGGAACCCTCACAACCGCAACGGTCGTCTCTTCCACATGAACGCAGAAGAAGCCCAGGAAGCGCCAGATGTAGTGCTGGGTATGTTTTCTGTCAACTCAGTTTTAGCGAGAGTATTGTTTGATTCTGGAGAATCGCATTCATTTGTCACTGAAGAATTTGTATGCACTAGTAAGATTCACCCAACCAACCTGAAGCATGTCATGATAGTTCAAATCCCCGGTTCAACTACAAAAGCTAGAAAAATTTGCAAAGCTGTACCTATCAAAATACATGGGATAGATTTTTATGCCAACCTAATTGTACTTGGAACCAAAGGATTGGAAGTAGTACTAGGTATGGACTGGATGTCAAGGCATAAAGGATTGATAGACTGTGCTAAGATAGCCATCACCATGACCAGTAGTTACGAGTAACAATGAGAGCATATCTCTGAAACCTTACCCCGTCAATTCAAGTGCAACAAGAGTGTAGCCCTTCCCACCATTAACCAAGTCAGAGTAGTCTGTGAATACCCCGACGTATTCCCAGATGAATTGCCAGGTATGCCCCTGGATAGGGATATTGAGTTCATTATCGAACTAATCCCCGGAACCGGACCTATAGCACAGAGACCATATACAATGAACCCCTCAGAGTTAGTGGAACTGAAGAAGCAGTTGGATGCCATGTTAGCAACAGGCTTGATTCAGCCAAGCGCATCGCCATGGAGATCCCCAGTGTTATTCGTCGACATGAAAGATGGAGGCAATCATACGTATGTCTGATTACAGAAAGTTGAATGACGTCACCATCAAGAACAAGTACCCCTTGCCAAAGATAGAGGATCTATTTGATCAGTTGACCGGAGCTCAGGTATTCTCAAAGATTGATCTTAGGACTGGTTATCACCAACTTAAGATTCGTGCAACGGATATTCCGAAGACCGCCTTTACTACTCGCTATGGTTTATACGAGTATATTGTTATGTCTTTTGGATTAACCAATGCTCCTGCTTATTTCATGAATCTCATGAATAAGATCTTTATGAATTTCCTAGATAAGTTTGTAGTTGTGTTTATCGACGACATCCTTATCTACTCCAAGTCAGAAGAATAGCATGAGCAACATCTGAGAATCATCCTAGAAACCCTGAGAGAGCATCAGTTATATGCCAAGTTCAGCAAGTGTGAGTTTTGGCTGAAAGAAGTAGGATTCCTAGGACATGTTGTGCCTGCCGGAGGAGTCTCTGTTGCTCCCAACAAGATCAAAGATGTCGAAGAATGGGAAGCCCCAACCAATCAAACCCAAGTTCGTTCATTTCTCGGATTAGCAGGATATTACCGCAAGTTCGTAGAAGGATTCTCGAGCATAGCCCGACCAATGACCCAATTGTTGAAGAAGGATAAGAAGTTTGAATGGACAGACAAGTGTGAAGCCAGTTTCCAAGAGCTGAAGAAGAGATTGATATCAGCCCCAATTTTGATCTTGCCAGACATCAAGAAGCCGTTTGATGTGTATTGTGATGCATCCAAGATTGGCCTAGGATGTGTATTGATGCAAGAAGGCAAAGTCATTGTGTATCTGTCTCGACAACTGAAGCAGCATGAGCAGAACTATCCGACCCATGATCTTGAGCTAGCAGCTGTGGTTCTAGCATTGAAGACATGGCGTCATTATTTGATGGATAATCGCTGTGAGATTTACTCGGATCATAAGAGCTTGAAGTATATCTTCACTCAGAAGGAGCTAAATATGAGGCAAAGAAGATGGATAGAGTTAATCAAGGATTATGACCTTGACATTCACTATCACCCCGGCAAAGACAATGTGGTAGCGGATGCTCTTAGCAGATTGCCATGTAGGCTTAACACCATGATCAAGGAGAATAAACCAAGTTTGTACGAGGAGTTGGAGCAGTTCAGAACTGAGTTAGTTAGCAAAGGATTCCTAGCTAGCATTGAACTTCAACCCACGTTGATTAGCCAAATCAAGGAAGCCTAGAAGGGGAATGAAAGTATCGACAGAATCAAACGTCGTATTGGTACAGGCAAGGTACCTGGATTCACCGAAGACGAAGAAGGAGTACTGTGGTACAAAGGACGTATCTGTGTGCCAGCAGATTCAGAGCTGAAGAAAGTTATCATGAAGGAAGCTCATGATACTCTTTATTCTATCCACCCAAGAGGAACAAAGATGTATCAGGATTTGAAAGAGCAATTTTGGTGGCACAAGATGAAGAGAGAGATCGGAAGCTACATCGCCAAATGTGACATCTGTCAAAGAGTCAAAGCAGAGCATCAGAGACCTGCAGGATTGTTGCAACCATTGCAGATTCCGGAATGGAAATGGGATTCCGTTGGAATGGACTTTATCACCAGTTTACCTACTTCTAGTAGGGGGAATGACTCAATCTGGGTCATAGTTGATAGACTGTCCAAGGTAGCACACTTTATACCTGTCAAGACAACTTACTAGAGTGCAAAGTTAGCAGAGCTATACATTGCTAGGATTGTTAGTCTGCATGGAACCCCCAAGACCATCGTATCAGATCGAGGAACCCAGTTTACCTCGAGATTTTGGCAGAAAGTCCAAGAAGGATTAGGAACCAAGTTGAACTTCAGTATCGCATATCACCCGCAAACAGATGGACAGACTGAGAGAGTCAACCAGATCCTAGAGGATATGCTTAGAGCTTGTGTGTTGAAATATGGATCAAAATGGGAACACTGCCTACCTTTCGCAGAATTCTCATATAACAACAGTTATCAAGCTAGTTTGTAGATGGCACCATTTGAATTCCTATACGGAAGAAAGTGTCGTACCCCTTTGAATTGGTCGCAAGTAGGAGAGAGTCAGATCTTTGGACCCGACATTCTTCACGAAGCAGAAGAGAAAGTTCACAAAGTCTGTGAGCACCTCAAGACCGCCCAATCTAGACAGAAGAGCTATGCTGACAAGAGAAGGAGAGACCTGACTTTCAATGTCGGAGATTTCGTATACCTCAAGGTTTCACCATTGAAGGGAACTCAACGCTTTAGTCTGAAGGGAAAGTTAGCCCCCAGATATATCGGACCTTTCAAGATTCTGAACCGCCGAGGAGAAGTATCGTATAAACTGGAACTGCCTGAAGAGATGTCAGCCGTCCACAATGTGTTCCATATCTCGTTACTTCGCAGATGCTTGGAAGTGCCTGAGAAGACTGAAGTTTTCAAGAACATCGATCATAGAGCTGTGGAAATCAACAATGACATGCCCTATCGGGAAGTACCCATCCGTATCTCAGAAGAAGCCTACAGAACCACCAGGACCAGGAGTATCAAGTTTCTCAAGATTCAGTGGAGCAACCATACCGAGGAGCAAGCTACTTGGGAGCGCGAAGATTACATTAGAACAAAGTTCCCAGATCTCTTTAGTTCCTAGTTTTGTTTGTAAATCTCGGGACGAGATTTTGTTTAAGGGGGGAAGGTTTGTACATCCCAAAACTTTAATCCAAGGTTATCAAGATCAAATCATCCAAAAATGGGGTTAACAAAAACTTTTCCAAATTTAAAATGAAAGCATTCATATGTGTGTGCATTTAAAATAGGAGTTGTTTTGAATTGCCATGATTGATTGATCCAATGCTTGTAAAATGTTTCTTAGGTGATTTAAACATCATCTACATCATTCCCAAACTTTTCCTAAAGAAAATCAAATCAAAAAGAATTAAAAAGGAGGAATGGTCATTTTGGCAAATTTAACTCCCATGCCTACTTCGGCTATTCCTAGTACTCAAAACTTAACAGAAACAATTCTTGATCTTTGCACCCCTTGCTAGTACACATAATGAGGTACCAAGGCCCACCTTTTGATCTGCTAAAAACATTTTGTTAACTATTTTAAATGACAGTTTAAAATTGAATCTAATGCATATGCATAGATCACCCCTATTTCAAAAACCATCTATTTGAGCTCCACTTTCAAAACCCTTGCAACCAGACACTACCTATCACTAGTGGAGATCACTCAAAAAATTTGAAACCAAAATTCAAAACTTTCTTTCATGCGGCCATTTAATCAAACACTTGGCATGCATAATCTCTACTCTAATCCTAGCTCACTGTTTACTACAGGGTTTTGCCCCCAAATGATCTCCATTTATCTCCTCTGTCCCATCTTGATCTAACCAAACCCCTAACACCCCTCTCCCTTGTCCCTAGACCCCATGCCATGCCATGCCGAGCCATGCCTTGCCGGCCAACCCTTGCCCCGCTGCAGTAGACCATTCCCTCTTCCCTCGACATGTCTAGGAGGTGGCCAGGAGCTCACCGCCACCCCTGTCCCTTGCTCGAGCCCAGAGCAGCAGTAGACCACCGAGCACAAACCGCGCCCAGTGCCACCGCACCATGCCAGTGCCGCCCCCAGAGCATGCTCTGTCCCTCCTCGCACAGACCGCCCCTTGGTAGCAGCCCGCGCCCGCCGCTCCGCCTCGACCTGGAGAACACCCCAGACACCCCCGCTGGCCGCCCAACGCCTCACAGCCACCGCTCGCCGTGGACACCGCCGCCTCTGCCGCTCAGAGCGCCACCTCACCCAGACCGCGTGCCACCGCCCCTACGGCCGCATTCAATTCCTAGAGCACCGCTAGGGAACCACCCATCGATCGCCACCCCCAGCCATGCCTCTACCCCGCCGTAGCCATGTCGCCACCGTCGACTGCCCATCCCGCTCGGTCTCACCGTCGGGCCTATAAAAGGAGCCCTCCTCAGCCTCTTCTCTCCACACCATTCCACTCCCCTCACCTCTTTGAACCTCACCCACCTCTAGCCGGAGCAAGGCAAGCTCTGCCTCGCCGGAATTGGAGCCAGAGCAGCCGCGGCAGGAGGAGAAGGGTGTCGTTGATTGCGACCACCCCAAGCTCCGCCGCAACCGCGCCTCACCTTGCCATCATCTTCCACGTCGTTTGCCCGCCTCGCCGACCCTGCTGGAGCCCTGGTACGCCCCAGTAGACCCCCACCGAGCCGCTAGGGTTCGAGCTTGCGGACTGTTAAATTGGCTGACGACCCTCAGCCGTTGATCTCGCTTCTAATCCTACGGCCCACACAAGCGCGTTCAGCGTGTTAAGTGTCATGACAAGCGGTACCCCTCGGTTGAGCCACACGCTGAGGCATATGGGCCGGCCCATTTCTTTTCCCGCGCTAGCCCACCCATTCAAATCTGGAATTTTCTTTTTAGTTAAATCTAGTTTCTGTCCCCTAGTTTAAAAATCAATTTAGAGAGTTTTATAAATCCAAATTGCATGAAACTAATTTTGTCTGAAAGGTATTGAAATGATCTATCCAAGCCCGTTGGATTTAATTCAATTAGAGTTATAGATCTCTCCTAATAAAAATAACAAAACAGAAGCTTTTGCAACTTGCAACATTTTTATAAAATCAACCAAGTTAGCTTTTGAGTTGATTCCAACTCTCAAAAATCACATTTCATCATATCTACCTAAATATGAAATAATATTAAGGTTTACATGCAGTGACTTTGGACTAGTACCAAAATAATGCTATATAGGCATTTCTAGTCACTTTAAATCATTAAATAATGAACTTAAACTAAAGTAATATTGATCCAAAATTTAAATCTCATTACCACATGTTAGAATATGTGGTGAGGACATGTGTACATATGATCCCATGTTTTAAGTGGTGAATATTAAATGTTAGTTAATTTTTCAATGAGTAGAAATTACTTTTCTAAAATAAAAAGGTTGAAACTATTGAATTAAACTTGTGATGCTTGTGATAATAATAGATCATCAATTGTGTGTCTTAGAATGCTATCTAGCCTAGTTAGGTATTGTTTGGTGATTGTCTACTCCCTATGCATTTATAGACGCTAGTACCGACCAAGCTTTCGAGGAGGAGGAGTTCTACCAAGAAGAAGAAGAAGAAGAAGAAGAAAACTTCAACCACTGCACCAACCAAGGAAAGCCACCATTAACAGTACAAGCTACCCTTAGCAAGCTAGCAATACCCAAGATTAACCCTTGCAAGTGTAGTACTTAGCAAACTAGAATCAAACTAGATGGTTTAGCAAAGATGCCTTAAGCATGCTTTGATCACACCCTTTTGACTATTAGTACCCCAAGTCTTACTTACAAGTTTTACTCCCCTTAGTACACAAAGTTCTTTACTTGTTTTGAAGGTAGCCTAAAAAGTATAAAACTTGACCTACTTAGAAACCTTTAGATGTCATTCTATGGCATGAGATTGATCCCATCCTTTCACCTTAGTGAACACTCTTAACTTAGTATTTTAAAGTAGATCAAAAACTTGAGTCACTTTAGATGGGAACAATTGGGTGAAAATGAATTGTGAAAACCTTGGAATGATGAGTCATTCTATTGAGATGTTTTGACATGTGTTGAGAAACACAACTGGTTTATGATGATGAAAATGATGAGGCATGATCCTTAACCCTTTTTTTTAAAACTGATGGTTGGATTCGGATGCGATACCATTCCAAATTTACCGTACAACCACACTACCTGAATTGGGTAAGGCTTAGTTGGAAATTTATATGCATTAGTATTAGTTCCCTCACGGGAGAGGTTTGAGCTGAGGCTACCTCTCAATGTTGTCCACCTATGCAGTGCCCAAGATGACTGATGGTCATGGTTGGGAGGCCATGCTCATAGGAGAGGTGCTTATACTAGGGTGTGTAAAGGGAAGGTTATGTTTGATTATCTGCATACTAAGTATGATGATTCAGGGTTACCCCTGACAGATGTATCGAATCTTGTGGTGAAAGTGTACCACCTCTGCAGAGTGTCAAACTATTCGAATAGCCGCGTTCGCGGTTATGGATAGTTGGAATGGCCATACTGTTTCGTTGTCAGATGTTTTCTAAATAACTGGAAATGAATGATGAACTTTGACTTGACCACAACAGGGTTGTGTTTATGATAATAGCTTCCCAACTTAAGTGATTCTAGAACTTTACTTTATCTTTCTTTGCTTCAGAACTCAGCTTAGGTTTCAAACTTATCTTTATAGTTAAACCTAGCTCTACCATTTTAACTTAGAATTATACTACTTGTTAGTGGTAGTTTGCGAGTACTTAAAGAGTACTCATGGCTTTTGTCCCTAGCTATTATCATGGCCAGACTATGAAGTTGATTATCAAGATGATGGTCAGCAGGACGGCTATGATAACTAGGACTATCTGCCTTCGTCAGCATTGCCTGTGCCTCTGAAGATGGACCCCACCCCTACGCTTATCTTTTATTTTCCGCTGCTTGTTGTATTAAAGACTGGATCATGAGATCCTTATTTGTGTAAAACCTTATGTATGGTATGTAATGGATGATGTACTGTGATATCCAATCCGTTATGTCTCGCAAAAATGGTAATCCTGGGATTGTGAGGTATGGCATAACGGGCATCTAGGATTAAAAATCCGGGTGTTGACAGTAATGCTTATGGAAATCCTTACAACAATAATAAGAGTGCTCCCTCTGAACTTGAAGTTATGCTTAAAGAGTTTATTAGTAAACAAACTGCTTTGAATAAAACTATTGAGGAAAAACTCTCTAATGCTGAAAGAAATATAGCATCTTTGGCTGAAGCTCAATCTACTTTGAATAAAATGGCTGCTAAACCTGAAACTAATGAGAATCCCTTTGCAGCTACTAATGCCATACAAGTAAGAATTGATGAAAATGTTAGACTATTAGCTGAATTACATGCTAAGTGGGAAAGAGAAGATGAAATTGCTAGAAATATTAGTGTTTCTACTATCACCACCACTAGTGTTGAGGCTAGTAATAGTTCTACTACTTTAGATGATAAAGTTGATTTTGATCTTGATGGTTGCAATATCTCCGAAGTTACTAAGTTCCTACAAAAGCTTGCTAAAAGTCCTAATGCTAGTGCTATGAACATGGCCTTTACAAAACACATTACCGATGCTCTCATAAAGATTAAGGAAGAAAAGATGAAACATAAAGCTTCTATTCCTATAAAACAAGAGGATGGTTGGGAACCCATCATTAATATGAAAGTGAATGACTTTGATTTCAAAGCTTTGTGTGATCTTGATAGTAGTGTTTCTATTATGCCTAGAAGGATTTATGATATGCTTGATTTGCCTCCTCTTGAAGATTGCTATTTGAATGTCCCACTTGATGATAATGTTAAAAAGAAACTCATGGGGAGTCTTAATGATGTTCTTATTATGGTTAAGGATTCCTATGTCCCCATTGATTTCTATGTTTTGGATGTTGAATGCAATGCTTCTTGTCCTATTACTTTGGGAAGACCTTTTCTTAGAACTGTTGGTGCCATCATTGATATGAAAGAAGGCACCATTAAATATCAAATCCCATTCAAGAAAGGTATAGAACACTTCCCTAAAAAGAGAGAAAAGATTTCTTTTGCTTCTCCTATGAAAACAAAATTTGGTCTTAATGCTTCTTCATTTGAGAACGCTTGATTCTTTCTTTGCTTCTTATGCCTAACTTAAAGGCGTTAAAGAAAAGTACTTGTTGGGAGATAACCCAAGAGTTTTAGATGAGTCTTGGAAGTTATTACCTCTGTAATAACCTCTCCTTATCCTTTTTATTTGCTTTTTGTGCCAAGAGTAACCTCTAATGAGAGTGAAGTAATGATTGGGAAAGTTGCTGTCCCGAAACAGATTTTTGTACTTCACCGTAAAACTTCCTGCGAGAGCTCTGTATCTCGTATTGAGCTGTAACTTTTTTGTGCTTCTGCCCCAGGTTGTTATCTAACTTTCGTTAGTTCAATACTTTTTGATTTGAGCAACACAAAGTCTTCAAAAAAATTTGTCTTTACCCGCTGGTCTGTTTTGACAGATGTCTGCCATTTTCTGCATTTGCTTCTTGTCGGTTCCTTCTTGAGTTCCTTTAGGGAATTGAGCTTTTTGAGGGAAGTGCTACAGTAGCTAGTGTTCTAATGGAAGTTTATTTGGTGTTAGAACTGAACCTTAAGACTTATTTATCTTAAGTGCACTAATGTTGCTAATGAGATTGTGTGAAGTTTTGTATGAAGGAAAAATTTTAGGTGTATGGAAGGAATGAGTAATGAGATGAAGGATGGACTAAAGCTCAAGCTTGGGGATGCCACGCGTGTCACCCCAAGAAATGTCCAAGAAGTACAAGCATCAAAGTTTGGGGATGCCCAAGGCATCCCCTTCTTCATCAATAAAAATCCCAGGTTTCTTCCAAACGCTTCATTTCTATTGTTTCATGCACAGTTATGTTTTTCTTGGAGTGTCTTCTTTTTCGTTTTTCCTTTCGTTTTTAGTTTGCTTGGTTTGCTTAGTTTTCTGAATAAGTTGGTTGGACCCCCTCTTTCACACTTTGGTTTGCAATTAGTTTGGGTTAGTTTGGAAAAGAGTAGGAAAGTTCATACTTTTGTGGTAAAAAGAGCTCGTTTTTGACTATGGCCTATGCTTTGTCATGCCATGCTTGATATTGTTTTGGCTTTATACTTAGTATTCTTTGCCGTAGCATGACTTGTTATAAACAATTGAGATTGCTTAATGTGCCTTGGATGAATCATGCGTTGTTTTAACATATTAAAGCATAGTATAGTAGGTATTCTCCTTTGATGCTTTATTTGGGTTGACTTGGCACATGCTCACACCATGTTATGACTATCTCAAGTCACCATAAGCCTTTATGATCCTTTAGTTTTCAACTTGTAGTATCACTTTATGCTTTGATCAATAATGTTTTGTCGCTCTGCATGATTATGGCCATTATTGCTCTCTTAGTTTGTCGCTCCTAGTCTTTTGCTAGCCTCCACAACCAAGTATGAGTTCCACTCATGCATCCAACTCCCTAAACCAAGTTATTCCAAAGAGTCCACCATACATACCTACTAGCTTATGCTATTCCAAGTATATTCATGCTTTTGTTTACCTTCCACTTGTTATGAGAAAACTAGTGATTAAAGCTCTCACGAACTTGATGGCACACTTTACTTTATTTGCCCTTAATAAACTTGAACCATTGTGTCGTCTATGTTGTATATGCTTGCACTTATTTGTTGGGAATTAGCAGAACCATTCTTTCATGGGGAACGCTTTCAACATTGCACTTGGTACTTGTACCTAGTTGATATCATGCTCTTTTGTATATGGATGTCGTCGGTGTGAAATGAAAGGGGAGCTTGTAAGTCCATGGAGTTACATATATGTGTTAGAGAAACGCCTGGGCCGCTGGTCTAATCCATGCTGACATGGTGGAAACCTGCAGCGTAACCATAATGAGCTATCTATGAAGCATTCTTCTTATAAAAAAAAGAGAAAAGAAAAAAGATACTATGAAAAGATGAAAGAGAGAAAAAAGCACCATATTCCCATGGTAAATAAGAAGAATGCTGAGATGCTTGTTGTCTGCTTGCCTTGTCATTTTGATATGGGGATTCTTCCGTATCATCGGGCAAGGGGTACCTCGTTGGCGGTTCTCAATGATACACATGTACTTACAATGACAAGAACTTACCGGTGACTAAACTTGAGTAGCATGAGGAGCAGCCCTCGTATACAAGGGACATGAGATTTCTGACTTATACTTCCTCAAGCATGTACACCATAGTTTGTTCACTTTAACCTTAATCACTTCAAGATGCTTATGATAGGGGCAATGAGAGCTGAAAGGTATAAGTACCATAATTTTTGGAAGCTCTTTATGAGACTTGAATCCCTACTTCCTTTTTTACAAAAGGCCTTTCTTCCACCATTATATTGAGTCTCCACCTTCTATCTTTATGCACCTACTTTGAGAGCATAGTGGCTATTCTTAGTTCCATGTGCATTGTCCCAAGACTAGTTGATTGATGCATAACTTGATATTACTTGTTTTAAACTATTGTATCTAGTCACTCTTATGAACTTTGAAGGTGTCCTATGCATTTATATTTTCTACTCTATTGAGGGACAAGCCGAATACTATTATGCTATGTTTTCTTTATGTGAAACAAACAAACGTCTTGCAAAGCATGTTATTCATGAATCTTTTGTTTGTGCCTTTTCATGTTGCATCATAGTTTCTTTGCTTATTGCTAGAACTTTGTCTTTCATGTTATGATTGAAGTACTATGATCCCAGCCTTGAATGTTTTGCAAATACTTTGATTAAGTCTTTGATGGTGCATGTCACCTCAAAAATTATTTCTTTTTATCACTTACCTACTCGAGGACGAGCAGGAGTTAAGCTTGGGGATGTTGATACATTGCAAATGTATCTATAATTTTTGATGTTCCATGCTTAGTTTTATCCACTTTCTTGTGTTTTGTTCCAACTTTGGAGTACTTTTCATATGACTTCTTGGACTAACCTATTAACAAGAGCCACAATTGCCTACTTGTTTTTACTATTTTTGGTTCCAGAAAGTCGGAAAATGAATATTCTCGAATTGGGGGACAAAAGCCAAAGTGCCTATTTTCTGGAAGGGTCAAGTGCGAGAATACGAGGCAGGGGCAGGGGCAGCCACCACACCTGGCAGCCAGCTGGCCAGGGGTGGTGTGGTGGCTCCGGCACCCCTCGGCCTCTCCCGCCTATATATTGCCCTCGGGGAAAACCCTAAGTACCGATCAAAAATCCACGAAGAGTTTGTAGTCATGTCATCTCCATCCCTAGATCGGAGGGATCTGAGCTCTTCCGGCACCCTGCCGAGAGGGAATTCACCACAGGCCTTCTTCATCACCATGCAAGCTCGGTGTGATGCGTGAGTAGTTCATCCTTGGACTACGGATCCATGTAGTAGCTAGATGGCTGGTTTCTCCTCCTTTGTGCTTTCATGTTTAGATCTTGTGAGCTCTGTTCATGATCAAGATCATCTATTTGTAATTCATACATGTTGTGTTTGCGGGGATCCGATGGATATTGAGATGCTATTTCAGATTGATTATTGATTCTATCATGTCTTTGTTATTTGAGATCTTGCATGCTTTTCGTTGTTAGTAGCTATCTTGGCCAAGTAGATGCTAGCAACTCCAAGAGTTAGTATTTATGCTCGATAGTGGGTTCATGCCTCTGGTAATGGGAAGTGATGTAAATCTCTAAGGTACTAGATGTGCTGTTGCTACTAGGGAGAAAACAACAATCATTTGTTCATAGAACAATCGTATTGTTTACCTTACACGCAGTTCGTAAAGCAATAATATGTTGCTTGCAACTTAATACTGGAGGGGGTTCGGATGATAACCTGAAGGTGGATTATTAGTCATACATGCAGTTGGATGGTGGTCTATGTTTTATGTTGTATTTGCCCAATCAAGTCTCAAAGGAGTCAAGATGATTAGTATATGCATGTAGCTTTCTCGGTGTTTGTCAATTGCGCCACTGTAATTTGTTTACCCAGCATGTTATCTATCTTAAGGAGAGCCACCTCTAGTGAACTATGGATCCCGGTCCTTGTCTTTTACATACAATCTACAATCTTTTACTGCTTTGTGTTTACTTTCTGCAAACTTTTACGTCTTTCCATTCGATACGTTTAATCCTTTGTTTTCTGCAAAACACGGTGAGATTGACAACCTCGTCGCAAGTTGGGGACAAAGTTTTGTGGTTGTGTTGTGCAGGTCTCCACGTTGCTACTAGCACCGGTAGTGCGCCCTGCCAAAGCTCAGCTAGTAACACCTTTGGGGTGTTTCCTTGCTCCTACTGGTTTGATTAAACCTTGGTTTCATAACTGAGGGAAACTTGTTGCTGTGCTCATCATACCTTCCTCTTGGGGTTCCCAACGAGCTCTACATCAACCACGAGCCATCAACACTTTTTTGGGCGCCGTGCATTGAGCCATCACTACCTATTAGCATTAATGATATTCCAAGTATATTCATGTTTTATCTACCTTCCGAATTAAACTTGTTATGTGAAAATTAGTGATTAAAGCTCTCACGAACTTGATGGCACACTTTACTTTCTTGCACTTAATAAACTTGAACTATTGTGCCCATCTATGTTGCGTATATGCTTGCGTTTTGTATGTTGTGAATTAGCAGAACCATGTTATCATGGGGAACACTTTCAACATTGCACTTTATTTAGTTGATATCATGTTCTTTTGATTATGGATCCCGGCGGTGTGAAATGAAAGGGGAGCTTGTAAATCTCATGGATTTTGTATATGTGTTAGAGAAACGCCTGGGCGGATAGCCTAAGCCATGCCTAATCATGGTGGAAACTTGCAGCATAACCATAGTGAGCCATCTGTGAAGCATCCTCAATAAAAAAATAGGGAAAACCCTATGCAAATAGCAAAAATAAAAGGATCGCTGAGATGCTCATTGTCTATTGCCTTGCTATTTTGATATGGGAAAGATCCTGTATCACGGGGCAAGGGGTACCCCATTGGCGGTTCTCTATGATACACATGTACTTACAATGACAAGAACTTACTTGTGACTAAAGTTAAGTAGCATGAGATTCGGTACTCGTAAGCAAGGGGCATGAGATTTTTAGCTTATAACTTGTCAAGCATATTCTCATATTTGTTCACTTTAACCTTAATCACCTAAAGATGCTTATGATAGGGGTAATGAGAGCTGAAAGCTAATAAGTACCATAATTTTTGGAAGCTCTTTATGAGACTTGAATCCCTGCTTCCTTCTATGAAGGGCCTTTCTTTTACTTTTATGTTGAGCCTCCATCTTCTATCTTTATGCACCTATTGATAGAGCATAGTGGTCATTCTTAGTTTAATGTGCATTGTCCCAAAACTGGTTGATTGATTCATAACTTTGATATTGCTTGTTCTTAAACTATTTGTATCTAGTCACCCTTATGAACTTTGAAGGTGTCCTATGCATTTATGTTTTGCTATACCATGAGGGACAAGCTGAATAACATTCTCATTATGTTTTCTATATGTGAAACAAACAAACATCTTTCAAAGACTTGTTAATCATGAATCTTTTGTTTCTACCTTTTCATGCCACAACATAGTTGCTATGTCTTATTGTTAGAACTATATATTTCATGTCTATGTTAGAGTACTATGATCCCAGCTATCAATGTTTTACAAATACCTTGGTCGAGATTGTGATGGTGCATGTCACCTCAAAAATTACTCTTTTCTTTATCACTTACCTACTCGAGGACGAGCAGGAGTTAAGATTGGGGATGTTGATATGTCATAAACGTATCTATAATTTTTGATGTTCCATGCTTGTTTAGTATCTTCTTTCTTATGTTTTGTTCCTACTTTGAGGTATTTTTTATACATTTCCTGGAACTAACCTATTAACAAGATTCCATAGTGTCAGTTGCCTGTTTTCTGCTATTTTTTGTTTCAGAAAAGCTAGTAAGGAAATATTCTCGGAATTTTACTAGACAAAAGCCAAAGTCAATATTTTACCCGAAGCAACACGGAGTCCGGAGGGGAGATTTAGGCACACCAGGATGCCACACTGGTGGCGGAGGCTCAGGCGCTCCACCGAGGTGTGGGCCCCCTGGTGCTCTACCTACCTAGTCCTTCCGCCTACAAAAGCCTCCCGGGACAAAAACCCTAAGGACCTGATCAAAATTCTACAAAAGAGTTTGTAGCCGCCGCCATCTCCATCCCTAGATCGGGAGGGATCTGAAGCTCTTCCCAGCACCCTGCCGGAGCGGAGAGATCACCCTGGAGGCCTTCTTCATCACCATGATTGCCTCCGATGTCATGCGTGAGTAGTTCATCCCTGGACTACGTGTCCATGTAGTAGCTAGATGGTTGGTTCTCCTCTTTTGTGCTATCATGTTTAGATCTTGTGGGCTCTATTCATGATCAAGATCATCTATTTGTAATCCTACATGTTGTTTTTGTGGGGATCCGATGGATATTGAGACGCTATTTCAGATTGATTATTGATTCTATCATGTCTATGTTATTTGTGATCTTGCATGCTTTCCGTTGTTAGTAGCTATCTTGGCCAAGTAGATGGTAGCAACTCCAAGAGGGAGTATTTATGCTAAATACTGGGTTCATGCCTCTAGTAATCTGGGGAAGTGACAGGAATCTCTAAGGTACTAGATGTGTTGTTGCTACTAGCGAGAAAACGGTAATCCTTTGTCCATGGGAGAATCATATTGTTTACTTTACACACTTTGCTTAATGCAATTATCTGTTGCTTGCAACTTAATACTGGAGGGGGTTCGGATGATAACCTGAAGGTGGATTATTAGTCATAGATGTAGTTGGATTACGGTCTATGTATAATGTTGTAATGCCCAATCAAATCTCATAGGAGTCAAGATGATTAGTATATGCATGGTATACTTTCTCGAGTCTATCAATTGCCCCGCTGTAATTTGTTCACCCAACATGCTATTTATCTTAAGGAGAATCACCTCTAGTGAACTATGCACCCTGGTCCATTCTTTTACCATTGATAAACCATCTACTATTTACTGTTTACTATTTACTTTCTGCAAGCAATTACTATCTTACACACAATATGTTTAATCCTTTGATTTCAGCAAAACCAGTGAGATTGACAACCTCACTGTAAGTTGGGGCAAAGTTCTGTGGTTGTGTTGTGCAAGATTCCAAGTTGGAAACAACACCTTGGAGTTGTTTCCTTGCTCCTACTGGTTCGATAACCTAGGTTTCATAACTAAGGGAAAACTTTCTGATGTGCTCAGCATACCTTCCTCTTGGGGTTCCCAACGAGCTCGATATATTTTGAGCGATTAGGTGGGCGATGCTGGTGTCGTAGGGGTTCTCGGGCCTTATGTAAACAACCTCCTTGTAGGGGTCCCAGCCGAGCGGGATCTGCCCGAGACCGGTGGAGGCCTTCTCGCCGGGGGCTACGGTGGATGCAGGGACGGGGACAGGGGCCTCCTCGCCGGCGGCCTTGGAGGCGCCGATGGCCACCGCGCCGTTCTTCTCCATCACCGGCGTGGTTGGGGTTTTCTTGGGGGTTTGCAGAAGGTGATGGGACAGTGGAGATGGTTGAGTGAGCGAGTGAGTGATGACTGAGAGTGGGGAGGCCTCTATTAAAGGAGAAGGGAAGCAACGTTTCGTTGCACTACCGTGCACGGCCACATGTGTCTGCTACCGCCTTGTGCACCGCATAGGCGTACCGTGAGTCACGTTTTTTCCCTCGTGTCTAACCCTGGCGATTCAGTTGTACTCAGTTTTACCCTCGAGTGTAACACTGGCAGTTTGGTTGTACTCAGTTTTGCCCTCCAGTACTAACATTGTTGTGTGCAATATACTCAATTTTACCCTCCGGTGGCTGGTCAATAGAGAGTCAATGAATAGGTTTTAGCTAGCTAATTGAGTCATTTTATGCACAGCAAATTCAAAAAGAGCAAAACACAGTGGCATCTACCCAGGGAGTCTTATTATGTGACCTGCCACCATAAGAAATGTATATAAACCAAGTTTTAACCTAAATCACCACTTCTCAAATCACCTACTACCTATGAAGGTTCATGGCTTTTAACTCAAGCCTCATCCCCAAACATCCCTCCCCAAAACATAGTTTGTCTGAATGAGGCAATAATTGTCAAACTGGTGTATATTTGAATTGCAAATAGTTTGATGTATGCCAAGATGTATTTTATTGTATAAAAGACGCATTTTCCATTTTTTAAATCCTTTTCTATTTTCTATTTGAATCCCTTTGTCAGTCTTGCCCTTGGTTTTTAAGTTCTACTCAGTTTTGCCCTTGGTTCTTAAGTGCTACTCAGATTTCCCCTCTCTTTGTATCCATCTCTCGCACATGTGCTTATCTTTGCTGCTACGCTCTGATTGGTCGAGACAGTTGTCACACGGATCGTGCCCACCAACCATTGATCCTCTGTGATCTAGCGGACAAGATAACCCCTATATCTGTCGAGGGGCACCCCTCTATCCATGCAAAATAATGAGTATGCCACCGGTACTTTAACTCCATAAACAAATGAACTTGAATATAATTTGAAGGGAACGTGTTTGAAGGTGTATAATTTGTGCATTACATTCCACTCTATGAAAATGATAATCTCTCAAGATTTTCTTACCACAATATTATCACGTATTAAGTGTGATTTCAAAGAGTTCAAATGTGTATAATTTTCGTATACGCAAGTTTATACATTACATTCCACTCCATAGAATTATTAGCACACCATTATCATGTATTAAGTGCGATTTAAAAGTGTTCAAAGGTTTATAATTTTTGCATGTGCAAGTTTATGCATTACATTCCACTATATGAAAATGATAATGTCTCAATATTTTCTTAGCACAATATTATCACGTATTAAATGCGATTTCAAAGAGTTCAGAGGTGTATAATATTTGTATACACAAGTTTATGCATTATATTTCACTCCATGGAAATGGTAATCTCTCAAGATTTTCTTAGCACAACATTATCACGTATTAAGTGCGATTTCAAAGAGTTCAAAGGTGTATAATTTTTGTATACGCAAGTTTATGCATTATATTTCACTCCATGAAAATGATAATCTCTTAATATTTTCTTAGCACAACATTATCATGTATTAAGTGCGATTTCAAAGGGTTCAAAGGTGTATAATTTTTGTATACGCAAGTTTATGCATTATATTTCACTCCATGGAAATGATAATCTCTCAAGATTTTCTTAGCACAACATTATCATGTATTAAGTGTGATTTCAAAGATTTCAAAGGTGTATAAACTTCGTATATGCAATTTTATGCATTACATTCCAATCGACGAAAATGGGGGAGAAAATAATAATCTCTAAAAAAATTGTTAGCACATCATTATCATGTATTAAGTGCGATTTAAAAGTGTTCAAAGGTTTATAATTTTCACATATGCAAGTTTGTGCATTTCATTCCAATCTATGAAAATGATAATCTCTCAAGATTTTCTTAGGACGACATTATCACGTATTAAGTGCGATTTCAAAGCGTTCAAAGGTGTATAATTTTTGTATACGCAAGTTTATGCATTATATTTCACTCCATGGAAATGATAAATGATCAGGATTTTATTAGCACAACATTATCATGTTCTAAGTGCGATTTAAAAGAGTTCAAAGGTGTATAATTTTCGTATATGCATTACATTTCACTATATGAAAATAAAGCAACGGCATGGGCGCGGGCGCGGGGCTGGCTCGGGGTCCCATCTTGCAACGCCAACCTAGGTAAGCTGTGGGTCCAGAGCTCACGTGGATAAGCTATGGGTCCGGTGCTCACGTGGATAAGCTGTGGGTCCGATGCTCATCTGGATAAGTTGAGAGAGGTGTCACTACGGGAATCGACTAAACGCGGCCCCACTTATCAGCATGTAACGGCAAGGGTACACTACGGGACCCGACAGAACGCGGCTCTACTCGTCAGCACATAACGGCGAGGGTCCACTACGGGACCTAATTGAACGCGGCCCCACTTGTCAGCACGTAACGGCAAGGCTGATGGATGGCGAGTTTCAGACTATGTGAGAGTTTCGTACAAGGAGATGGGCAAAAGTGAGAAAAACTAAGCGGCTGAGGAAAACTGAGTACAACTAACGAACCGAGGGCACGAAAATAGAAATCCCTATAGTATAACCCTTTATGCTCTAAGGTATGTCATCCTTCATGGATCTGGAAAACATGTATACGGTTCTCATTAGACACTGTGGACAAACTTAGCTCAATGTTCAGTGATTTATACTTAATCACTTGCGAGCGTTTCTTCTTGGACCATGCATTATGTTGAGTTCTCATTGTGGTTTCTAAGACAGAACCTATGACAAAACATAGTGGATGACGATCATTCTTTTCTTTCTTTTAACCATCGATGTAGCACTCACATACAATTCCTAATTCGAATGATTAAGGACCATTCCTTCATCAATTCCTATTCCAAAACTATTTTAGAATCTCTTTTAGGAATATGTTACAACATTGTATTGTAATGTACTTTATTTCAACTTTTAACCCTTATAAATCATAATTTATTAGTGCTTGCACTTTTATTATTAATGTGTTGTACACACATAAGAATTAAGCTCCCACTCAAAATATGTTCCCTACATATTCGAGTCTGAAACTTACATTGCTCCCACTCAAAAATATGTCATTCACATATTGTTTTATGAAGACTTTATAGCTCCCACTCAATTTTATGCAAATTGCATATCTTCTCAATATTTTTAATAACTTCAAAATCCCTTGATTAATTATCAAATTGAGAGTTTCTTTTACGAGACACTAGTACTTTACTAGTATCAAATCCACTAGCCTTTAGCATTTCATAATCAAATTCTTTTGAATTTGCCCAAGACATTATTCGAGACGAATCGTGCTTTCTCTTTCACCTTTTCTGCTATGACCTTGCGGTCCTTTGGAGAAATCAAGTAACCCCTTTACTTGACAAGATTTAGTAACGCTTTACTTTCTAATCTTGAGTGAAATCCACTTCTAGGATTGCTCATCACATTAGTTAATAGGTATGTCACATTCCGATAACATGACAAGTGATTCATAAATGTCTCCATACAAGATGTGGGGTATATTTGTGAATCCTACTTCATGTAGTAAAAGCACCATAAGTGGGGAAAACACAATGATCATTATCATTGACCCTTTCCTTGATGTGAAGAGACGCATTCTGGAACATGTTCTGTTGCGCTTCTCAACACTCTAATGTGGGGTTATGAACCCTCATCATGCTTTCACTATCTTCCATTAGCTTCATTGTTGAGAACATAGTTTCCCTCGAGAACAAACCAAAATTTTAGCAATACTAGTTTTCCCTATCTTTTGGTCTTAGCCATGGATTTTGTATTCAAAGTTTCCAATGAATACTCTATAAGGACTTGTTCGCTATTCCTTCCGTGATATCAAATAACTCCAAAGTTTCCACGGCAGTCCATACAAGATATGGTGCTGATCTCATGAATTTTAGATGGTTCACTTTATTCTAATTGAGTGTTTGTTATTTCCAACTAATGGTTTTTACGTTAACACTACAACAATTTATCTGGCCCCACCTATTCACCCACTTAATATCAAATCTCACATTGTGATGCTTTGCACTTCAACGTATCAAAATGCATCGCATTTCACAAGTTTTATGCCAATCTCATAACGTTGAATCTTATCACTATTGATCAAATCATGGTAACTTGACTCTCTTTTATTTAAAAACCCTTTGATGCTGAAATTCTTTGATCATATCAAATAGTTTCGTGCTCACATTTCATTTGGTAAACTCTTTTACAAAACTTAACAATCATAAAATGATAATCACCACTTCGTTGAAATACGGTACATCAAGTATCTATTTTATTTCGATAATTCATCAAACACTTTGTATTCATACAATACACGGTGTTTTAGTTATCCTCCCGAACTTGGGCATGATTCATATGTGACAAGAGATCAAATGACTTTCACATATTATCAACATAACTTTGAATTTCGAACAATGGTTTTATTCAAAATAAATATATCATTAAGTTGGGTATTTTCAAGGCATTTCAATATTTTACAAATGTTCATGCATTATCAGTTAGTTTTACAACACGAATAATTCACACATAATCTAAAAACATATGAACACAAATAGAAATCATACATAAAAGTAGAACAACTATTTGTTACAAAATCATATGAATAACCGTCTCGCGAGGTGCAAGACACACTAATAAAGTTCATACTCCATCGATTACAATAATTATCCAAAACGATAAACAAAATGATAAATGTCGAGGGAGAGTGTCGTCGGCCATCATCATCATGCTCTTCATCAACACGCAACGTCGCCTCCTCTCCAGCAAGAAGCGCTCATGCAGAAGGACCTATTTTCACCAAACAGAACAAGTATCAGATATTTCAATACTACAACAAGTGTTTGCAAGATTATAACATTTATAAAACTATATATCATATATATACCTTCGTTATCGACGACCTCTCCGTCAATGGGTTCAACCTTTACGCTCTTGAAACGTAATATGAACTCATGGAAATCCAGTGTTTCCCATCACCTCTCATGATGCAAGTCCGGTGATACCTTCGATCCGGATTACGTATGTATGACATATTGCAAATGTATCTATAATTTTTGACATTCCATGCTTGGTTTTATCTACTTTCTTGTGTTTTGTCCACACTTTGGAGTACTTTTCATATGATTTCTTGGACTAACCTATTAACAAGAGCCACAGTGCCAGCTGCCTGTTTTCTGTTGTTTTTGGTCCCAGGAAAGTCAGAAAATGAATATTCTCGGAATTGGACGGGACAAAAGCCAAAAATCCTATTTCACCAAAAGACTCCCGAAGCCAGAATATGAGATGGAGTGGGGCTGGGGCCCAGCCACACCACCTGGCCGCGCCAGGGGGTGGTCTGGCCGCCCCAAACACCCCCTCGGTCTCCCTCTTCGCCTATAAGATCCCTTTTGACCTAAAAACTCAGGGGAGGGTTCGATGTTTTTCCAGAAGGAGTTCCGCTCCGCCGCCACCACCAGATTCCATGAAATGCACTGAAACTCCGTTCGCACCACACGGATGAGGAATTGGAGGAGATCATCGCCATCATTATCACCATCGCTTCTCCATCGACCATCCATGTTTCCCCCATCTATGAGTGAGTAATCCCCCGCTGTAGGCTATGGGGATGGTAGGGATTGGATGATATCATTCATGTAATGGCATCAGATTGTTAGGGCATGGTGCCTAGTATCTTTTATTACTGCTTTATGACTTTGTTGCGACTTGTTATGCTTAATGCTTGTCACTAGGGCACGAGTGCCATGATTTCAGATCTGAACTTTTTATTGATTCATTATGATAGTATTGTTTTTGGTCTTATCTACAAGTTGTATACACACGTTGTTGTCCGGAACCAATGGCCCCGAAGTGACAGAAATCAGGATAACCAGAGGGAATGGCTTTGATGTGAGGATCACATGTGTTCATGGAGTGTTAATGCTTTGCTCTGGTGCTCTATTAAAAGGAGCACCTTAATTGCCAGTAGTTCCTTGAGGCCCCGCTGCAAACGGGCTGGCAAGACAAAAGATGTTGTGCAAGTTCTCATTGCGAGCACGTATGACTATATATGGGACACATGCCTAGGATTATCTAGTACTTGGATGCTTTATCTTATTTATCTGCAATTGCCCTATGTTCTGATTGCTATGTGAATTGTCTTATCCATGCAACGCCCGTCCATCCATCCCTATGCCTACCGCACTCGAATCCGACTGTTTGTTGCTATAGTTACTGTTGTCTTTACTTTACTACTGCTGTTACTTTACTATTGCTACTACAAAACTGTTGCTACTGATAAACTGCTGTGAGCAAGATTGTTTCCAGGTGCAGCTGAATTGACAACTCAGTTGTTAAGGCTTATAAATATTCTTTGGCTCCTCTTGTGTCGAATCAATAAATTGGGTTTCACTTCCCTCAAAAAAACTGCGATACACCCCCTATACTTGTGGGTCATCAAGACTATTTTCTGGCGCCGTTGTCGGGGAGCATAGCTTTATTTATCAAGTTCACTTGGATTCTCTATTGTTTGCTGCTATCCATCCATCATGGGTAAATCTCGTGACGGCAAGGTTCCTATTTTACCATCCACTACAAGAAGAGGTACGGTTCTAAACACCTCTATTGCTCTTGATTCACCATCTGTTATGAGTAAGCTCGTTACACCACCACATACACATGCTACACACACTGCTACTACTGCTGAATCTGAAACTTCTGATGCTTATGATGATGCTTCTACTGTGCTTGATAAGAGTGGTTCATTAGGTCCTTTCCTAGATGCTACGATTGCTAGAACTATAGCTGGAAATACTGAAACTCCTAATGAAGACACTACTACACCTGTTAGTTCACCTGAGTCTAGTGAAAGTTATGATATTGAAGATGGTTATGTTGAGATGACCGATGAATTTATTAAAGAATGTAAAAACACCCATGATAGGAGCGCTGCTAAGAGTCTCCTTGAGAGGCGTACTATTAGACCCAAATTGTCTCCTATTGCTAAGTTTGCTGCTTCTCCCATAAACATTATAAATAAAGATTATGATTTCTCTCTCGATCTATCTTACATAGCTATTGTTGAGAAAGAACCTTTTGTGGGACTAAGAATGAAAGTGCGGTAGCACATATGAATGAAATTTCTACCATGAGTGGCTTGTTTTCTGATGATATTAAGATGCGTACTTACTTTGTTGCTAAGATTTTCCCTTTTTCACTAAAAGGAGAAGCTAAAACTTGGTTTAGTAATTTACCTCCTGGATCTATTGATAGTCCTGATTGCTTGATTAGTACTTTCCTGCAGAAATATTTTCCTCCTAGTGCTAGACATGTTATTTTGCAGGAACTTTTTGATTTTCAACAGGGAGAAAAATAGGTATTGCCCGAATCTTGGGCAAGGTTTTGTGCTTTGATTCATGCACAGGCTGGAAGTCCGTTACCTAAGAATGAGCTTCTTGATATATTTTATAATGGACTAACTGAGGAATCTAGGACATACCTAGAAAGGTGTGCTGATTGTGTTTTCAGGAATAGGACTCCTAAAGAAGCTAAGGAATTAATGGCTAAAATAAGTAAGAACTATGAAGATTGGACTCCTCCTGAACAAGCTATACCTGAAGTAATTATACCTGAACCTACTATACCAATGCCTATTCCAACATCAAAGAAGAGGGGAGTTATTGAATTAAATGATGAAGTGATGAAGGAAGCTAAGAAATGTCTTAAGGAGAAGGGAATTAAAGCTGCAGATGTCAAGAATTTACCTCCTATAGAAGAATTATGTAAGCCTATCCCCTACTCATCCACTATTGAGGTACACTCTCTCCAATACTTTAATGAAGGTGATACCCTTACTCTAAACCTCCTGACCAATGCTTAGAAGAATTCGATATTTTTATTGTTAAGCAAGATAATTTTAATAAAAGGGTGCAAAATCATCTAATGGAAAACACTAGAGCTATTGTAGAGTTGAAGGATATTGTGGAAAGAACCTCTAATGATGTTAAAATGATTGTTAAACACTTTCAAATGGTTCAAACTCAAATAGATAAACTCATTAAAGTGCAAAAAGACTTGCTAGTTAATGCTGCTAAAGAAAAACATGCTTATGAAATTAGAACTAGAAGTGGTGCTGCTACCCAGAATCCTCTATATCCTGAGGAGCATCCCAAAATAATTGAGCAGGATTCTCAACAAGCTGAAAATAGTGGCTCTACTCGTAAGAAAAGGAAAAAGAAACATAAAACTGTTGTAGAACCCTCTGAACCTGCTATAGATCCTAATAGTATATCTATTTCTAATGCTAAAACTGAAAGTGGTAATGAAGAAAATAATGTTTCTAATGAAGAAAAAGTTGAAGAAGAACCTGAAAACCACACTAAGAATACTAAATACACTAAAGAAGATTTTGTTGCTAAGAAACATGGTAGTGAAAGAGAGCCTTGGGTCCAAAAACCTATGCCTTTCCCTGATAAGAAACACAATTCAAAGGAAGATGAACACTATAATAAGTTTTGTGAGTGAATGAAACCTTTATTCTTGCAAATTCCTTTGACTGATGCTATTAAATTGCCTCCTTACTCAAAGTATATGAAGGATATTGTCTCGAATAAAAGGAAGATCCCTAATGAAGAAATTTCTACTTTGCTTGCTAATTATTCCTTTAATGGTAAGGTTCCTAAGAAACTTGGAGACCCTGGGATTCCAACTATCCCTTGCTCTATTAAGAATAGTTATGTTAGAACTGCTTTGTGTGATTTGGGAGCTGGAGTTAGTGTTATGTCTTTCTCTCTCTATAAGAGGCTTCAACTAGAAAAATTAATACCAACTGATATATCTTTGCAAATGGCTGATAAATCTACCACTATTCATGTTGGCATATGTGAGGATGTACCTGTTCAAGTGGCTCATAATTGCTTGATATTAACTGATTTTGTTGTGCTTGAAATGCCTGAAGATGATAATATGTCCATTATTCTTGGGAGACCATTTCTTAATACGGCAGGAGCTGTTATTAATTGTAATCAAGGAAAGGTGACCTTTAATGTTAATGACAAGAAACATAATGTCTATTTCCCCAAGAAGATTGAAAGGACTTATAGTTTGAATTCAGTTGAACATGTTGAGGGCATCCAAGTTGGAGAAATATATTGTCCCATACCAAGAGAAAAATTTGAAACTATTATGATTGGGACCATTGCTATCAAGGTTGAGGTAACATAATCATTAGTGGAATACAAAGTTTTGCTTCATAAGGAATTGTTTTGGTAACAAGACCTGATCAACCTTGTTAACAAAAGGATTTCAATGAACAAAACAATATTTTCACCATGATTATCTTTGTTTACTTTTATTTTTATGCCTAACTTAAAAGCGTTAAAGAAAAGTACTTATTGGGAGATAACCCAAAAGTTTTAGATGAGTCTTGGAAGAGTAATAACCGCTCCTTATCCTTTTTATTTGCTTTTTGTGCCAAGAGTAACCTCTAATGAGAGAGAAGTAATGGTTGGGAAAGTTGCTGTCCCGAAACAGATTTCTGTGCTTCACCATAAAAATTCGTGTAAAATCTCTGTACGTCCTTCGGAGGCGTGAATTTTTGTGCTTCTGCCCCAGGTTGTTATCTAACTTTAGTTAGCTCAAAACTTTTTGATTTAAGCAACAGAAGGTCTTCGAAATAATTCATCTTTACCTGCTGGTCTGTTTTGACAGATTTCTGCCATTTTCTGCATTTGCTTCTTGTCGGTTCCTTTTTGAGTTCTTTTGGGGAGTTGAGCTTTTGAGGGAAGTGCTACAGTAGCTAGTGTTTTAATGGAAGTTTATTGGTGATAGAACTGAACCTAAAGACTTGTTATCTTGAGTGCACTAATGTTGCTAATAAAGATTGTGTGAAGTTTTGTATGAAGGAAAAATTTCAGGTGCATGGAAGGAATGAGTAATGAGATGAAGGATGGACTAAAGCTCAAGATTGGGGATGCCACGCATGTCACCCCAAGAAATATCCAAGAAGTACAAGCGTCAAAGCTTGGGGATGCCCAAGGCATCCCCTCCTTCATCAATAAAAATCCCAGGTTTCTTCCAAACGCTTCATTTTTATTGTTTCATGCACAGTTGTGTTGTTCTTGGAGCGTCTTCTTTTTCGTTTTCATTTTTGTTTTTAGTTTTCTTGGTTTGCTTAGTTTTCTGAATAAATTGGTTGGACCCCCTCTTTCATACATTGGTTTTCAAATAGTTTGGTTTGGCTTGGAAAAGAGTAGGAAAGTTCATGCTTAAGTGGTAAAGAGAGCTTGTTTTTGACTGTGGCCTATGCTTTGTTATGCCATGATTGATATTTTTGTGGCTTTATGCTTAGTATTATTTGCTGTAGCATGACTTGTTATAAACAATTGAGATTGCTTAATGTGCCTTGGATGAATCATGCGTTGTTTTAGCATATTAAAGCATAGTATAGTGGTATTCTCCTTTGATGCTTTATTTGGGTTAACTTGGCGCATGCTCACACCATGTTATGACTATCCCAAGTCACCATAAGCCTTTATGATCCTTTAGTTTTCAACTTATAGTATCACTTTATGCTTTGATCAATGATGTTTTGTCACTATGCATGATTATGGCCATTATTGCTCTCCTAGTTTGTCGCTCCCAGTCTTTTGCTAGCCTCCACAACCAAGTATGAGTTCCACTCATGCATCCAACTCCCTAAACCAAGTTATTCCAAAGAGTCCACCATACCTACCTACTAGCATATGCTATTCCAAGTATATTCATATTTTTGTTTACCTTCCAAATTAAACTTATTATGAGAAAACTAGTGATTACAGCTCTCACGAACTTGATGGCACACTTTACTTTTCTTGCCCTTAATAAACTTGAACCATTGTGTCGTCTATGTTGTATATGATTGCACTTATTTGTTGGGAATTAGCAGAACCATGTTGTCATGGGGAACGCTTTCAACATTGCACTTGGTACTTGTACATAGTTGATATCATGCTCTTTTGTATATGGATGTCGTCGGTGTGAAATGAAAGGGGAGCTTGTAAGTCCTGGAGTTATGTATATGTGTTAGAGAAACGCCTGGGCCGCTGGTCTAATCCATGCTGACATGGTGGAAACCTACAGCGTAACCATAATGAGCTGTCTATGAAGCATTCTTCTTATAAAAAAAGAGTCCTATATTGAGAAAAAGAGAAAAAGAAAAAAAAAAGATCATAAAAAGAGGAAAGAGAGAAAAAAGCACCATATTCCCATGGTAAATAAGAAGATTATTGAGATGCTCGTTGTCTGCTTGCCTTGTCATTATGATATGGGGATTCTTCCGTATCATCGGGCAAGGGGTACCCCATTGGCGGTTCTCTATGATACACATGTACTTATGATGACAAGAACTTACCGGTAACTAAACTTGAGTAGCATGAGGAGCGGCCCTCGTATTCAAGAGACATGAGATTTCCAACTTATACTTCGTCAAGCATGTACACCATAGTTTGTTCACTTTAACCTTAATCACTTCAAGATGCTTATGATAGGGGCAATGAGAGCTGAAAGCTAATAAGTACCATAATTTTTGGAAGCTCTTTATGAGACTTGAATCCCTACTTCCTTCTATGAAGGCCTTTCTTCCACTATATATATTGAGTCTCCACCTTCTACCTTTATGCACTTACTCTGAGAGCATAGTGGTCATTCTTAGGTCTATGTGCATTGTCCCAAGACTTGTTGATTGATGCATACCTTGATACTGCTTGTTTTAAACTATTTGTATCTAGTCACTCTTATAAACTTTGAAGGTGTCCTATGCATTTATATTTGCTACTCTATGAGGGACAAGCTGAATACTTCTATGCTATGTTTTCTTTATGTGAAACAAACAAAGTCTTGCAAAGCATTGTTATTCATGAATCTTTTGTTTGTGCCTTTTCATGTTGCAACATAGTTTCTTTGTCTTATTGCTAGAACTTTGTCTTTCATGTTATGATTGAAGTACTATGATCCCAGCTTTGAATGTTTTACAAATACTTTGATCAAGTTTATGATGGTGCATGTCACCTCAAAAATTATTCTTTCTTTTTATCACTTACCTACTCGAGGACGAGCAGGAGTTAAACTTGGGGATGTTGATACATTGCAAATGTATCTATAATTTTTGATGTTCCATGCTTGGTTTTATCTACTTTCTTGTGTTTTGTCCACACTTTGGAGTACTTTTCATATGATTTCTTGGACTAACCTATTAACAAGAGCCACAGTGCCAGCTGCCTGTTTTCTGCTGTTTTTGGTCCCAGAAAAGTCAGAAAATGAATATTCTCGGAATTAGATGGGACAAAAGCCAAAAATCCTATTTCACCATAATACCCCCGGAGCCAGAATATGAGACGGAGTGGGGAAGGGGCCCAGCCACACCACCTGGCCGCGCCAGGGGGTGGTCTGGCCGCCCCAGACACCCCCTCGGTCTCCCTCTTCGCCTATAAGATGCCTTTTGACCTAAAAACTCAGGGGGTTCGATGTTTTTCCAGAAGGAGTTCCGCTCCACCGCCACCACCAGATTCCACGAAACAGCACCAGAAATTCTGTTCTGGCACCTTGTCGGGACGGGGAATTAGAGGAGATCATCGCCATCATCATCACCATCGCTTCTCCATCGACCATCCATGTTTCCCCCATCTATGAGTGAGTAATCCCCCGCTGTAGGCTATGGGGATGGTAGGGATTGGATGAGATCGTTCATGTAATGGCATCAGATTGTTAGGGCATGGTGCCTAGTATCTTTTTGTAGCATCCCAATTGTCTAACAATTGTAATGCTACTTGGTCTAGTAATATAATGGCTACTTCAAATATATAATTGTTGCATCATCATTATATCATGCTCATGTCATCATGCCTCCTTGCATTTGAGCATCATATAAAACCCTTTTTGATTTGGATCTTATCTCATATGCATTGTTAATTGTATTTGCTTCTTGATATTGTATTTGGTTCTTGATATATTGTTTAATGCCCAAGTTGAGTTGGGGGCATATCTCTTGTTAACTCCACCACCTTTCCTTCACCACCTTATAATTCCACCATCCAACTGAAATATGAGCTTTGCATTTTATTTGATATTACCTCTAGCTCATGTGGGTTGGGATGGACCCAATTCTTTTCCACTTGCTCTCATCTTGGCATCATGTTGTTTTCACATTATTGATATATGAGAGCCACATGGCCATCTTTGCATGCCTTGTGAATGGAACCCTTTTGCTAGCGTCCATATGTGTTGTGTTGAGGTTATTTTCATGTTTGGTTATTTTTGGGCTTATTAAATGCCTAGTGGCACATACACACTAGCAAATCCCAATTTTTCTCAAACATGGTCATCTCCAACTACTCCACATGGGGCATCCTTTCTTTTTCTTTTGCTTGGCTTTATTCCACCTTGGGAAATGCAAATGAACAATGCCATGGCTAATATTGTTGTTTTCACAAGAATCAACATGGCAATAAATATTTTGCATGGGCCATGCAAGTACCACCTTTGCTTGTCATTTGGTTTTAGTTGAATCTTGAGTGGAACATCATCTCTCTACCTCTATCCTTCCTTTTGGCTTGACCTTAGTTGATCTTGCTTAAACCCATATCACCACCACTCCCTCTTTTGGTCTAGCTTGGTTTGACCTTGTTCTTACTTGAGCTTGCCAAAAAGAGAAACCATCTCACACTCCCTCATCTATCCTAAACCCTACCACCTTTTTCACCATACCCCTCTCTCTAAACCCATACCCCCATATCCCATCCTAGCTAAACCCTAATCTACACCTAATCTAAACCAAACCCTAAACCTACCTCTCTCTCTCGGCCTCTCTCTCTCTTCCACCTAGCTGGCCCCACCCAGCTCGCCCCACCTGACCACCCCAACCCTAGCTACCCCAAACCCTACCCTAGCTCCAAACCTAGCCCTACCCGAGCCTCACCTCTCTCTCCCTAGCTCTCTCTCTGCCCTAGGGGCCCCTCTAACCCGAGCCTGCCCCTGCCTCCTTGGCATCACCCTGGCCCCTCCTGGAAGCCCCACTGCAGTGGTCCCCGCCTGCACGTGAGCAGGAGGAGGAAAGGTGGCACCCGAGGCCACCTTTTCCCATCTACCCATGCCCACGGTACCACCTCCCTCTCCGTCCCTATCTACCACACCACCCTTCGCCTCTCCAGATCTGGCCGAGGCGCCTGGCCATCCTCCCTTCCTCTCCACCGTCTACCCCCCCCCCCTCAAACCACGTCCAGCCGATCCAGCCGAGCAGCACGTCCGTGGAGCGGCCTGGGAGATCAACGGTGCTCCCCTGCTTCACCCTGAGTCCGGCGACGAGGAGGAGACGGACCGGAGCCACCAGAACCAGCGCTGCACCGAGCCAAACCCTAGACCGCCCGGCCTCTGCCTCGTCGACGCTCGCCTGCTCCTCGAGCAGATCCATCGCCACCAACAACCTCACGGTGAGCAGGCCAACCTCCTGGACATCCCCCTCTGGCCGATCCCGCCCTAGCACCGCCAGGTTTCCGTCGGCGCTCTCGAGCACCGTGCGTCATTGCTTCAGACGCTTCGCCTCCGGTAGCAACCTATCTAGGCCGGCCGACCTCCACGACACCAAGCAGCCAGGGCGCTCCGCCACCAGCGAGCCCTAGGTCCAGCGTTCAATCCTCACGTCGTGTCCGCGCATGCGAGCACCGATCTGTCGATCAAGGCAGAAGAGAACAGATGGCCTTGTCGCTTATAGAAACCCCCCGTTTTGTTTTGCATCAACCCGCGGTCCGCCTGGCCCACTAGTCAGCCGCGCTAGCAATCTTGCAAAGAAACCCCCGTATAACCCCAGCCTCAACCCGCGCTCCCCTAGCGATGCCACGCGGTCCACCCTGGGGCCTCACTGTCACGTGGGACCGAAGACCCTGCCGGGCCCGCCTGTCATTCGCTTAGGCTGGATTAAGCCGCAGATAAAAGTTTTCATGCCGCCTATCCTGATCAGTTGGACCCACTGTCAGCGTCTGCGGCTAGATTAGTCTGAGTATACAAAGTATTGTCTGTTTTCTGTTTTAAATTCAAATCTTTTCAAATTAATTCAAATTCAAATATAATTCTGTTTTTAATTAACTTTTAAAATATAAATCCAATTTATACAAATAATATATGTTTTCAAATCAGAAAAATGTGAGGAATTCAAATCTTTCATCCAAAATATATTTTGAACATTTAAAATTGCAAGTTGATCTAAATTACAATAAAATGCCCCTTGGACTTAAATAATTAATAACTTTTGTTTTATAAATCCAAATTTAACAAATGATATGTCTAAAATGATTAGCTCGACGAGACCTTTCTGTTTATGCATTCCATGTTTTGATTTGAAGCATGCATCATATAAATATAATGTATACAGCAACTTAATTGAGAATAAAATGAGGCCAAAACTCAATAAAATGGTTTCTTCTTGTATTCCACACCTCACCCATGCCATGCTACCTATTGCCATGCAATTTGTGCATCATTCATCATGGCATGATTGTTTGCTTGATGCATTTAATTCATATGCTTGTGCACTTTATTTATGTTGGCCCTTGTTTGTTTGGCTCTTCTTCGAATAGACGCTGAGCAGGGGATATATCAAGAAAACCAGGAGCACTACCCAGATCCATCCCTTGCTTCAACTGAGCTGCCAGGCAAGCACTACCTCATGCTTGCATACATATAGTACCTATTGCCTCTATCTTATCCTTGCATCATTGAGTCGCGATTGCATTAAATTGAATCCCAAGTATTGCATAGCCTTTACTTTTAAACCCCACCAAAGCTTGTTCCTCCATCCCATGAGCCATTACTACAGGAGTTGTTAGAGCCATGCGAGTCATAGAACAGCATGTGTAGGGTATGTGAGCGTCTGATGGCTAACGAGGTATCTAAACCACTTAACCTGAGTAGTAATGGGATAACTAATGAAAGTGGCATCGGTGAGCCATATTTGCTATTTGGTTTTCAGGCTCACTTGTGTCCGTAAGACCCCGAGTACTTGATTCCTGTTCCAAGAATATTCGCGCTATCCACATCCGGGAGGCTTATGAACCCCCCTCAGCCAGAGCTTGATTCATTCTTATTCCTTGGGGCCACAAACTAGTTTGAGGTTTTATTTACTATCCTGTACTTATGCCATGCTTTACCGCTTTATTTAAGTTTGTGCGAGGAGCACACTGTACTGTTTAGGGAAGCGGAGTGTTTTCACGGTGTCGACAAGACCAGTCACATTTTCGGGTTCCCAGTCGTTCACAGCCACTGGCGCAAACCTTGAGGCCGTCTCGGAGTCAGCTAACTTCGTTGCGGGTAGCTCAATGGGGTGGCCCCCTGAAATATTTCTGAATCCTGTGATCGCTTTGTCGTGACTGCCTCGTTGGGTTTTGATTTGGTTTTTCCGAGGCATATCGAGTGTGTTGCTATTTGTGCACCTACAGGTAAAACTTTCTGAAAGCCGTGTCCGCGGTTATGGACGACTTGGAGCACAGTTTCTCGATCATAGACAAGCATAACTAAAGTACCACTTTTAATTTGACTAGACTAGGTACCTGACTAGTAAATAGTGAACACTCATGGAATGGATAATAAAATTGCCAACGGATGGGTGGATTGTTCGTTCGCTTCCTCGTCGGTAAGCGAGGAGGAGGATGGATCTGCTAAGATTACCTTATAACTATTGTTATTAATTCGCGGACATCCGTCTATCTCTGGTTAGGCGGATGGTTAGCGCTTTCTATAGAATTGCTAGGGTTTATCTTTTGCTGCAATTGCGTCACCCCAGGTTGTGTCCCCTTTAGAGGCATAAAGACTTGCTGAGTACCCCTAGGGTCTCACACGATAAATTATTGGTTCAGATGAACAGGTACACTCGCAAGATGGATACTGGGTGGACGAGACGGACGATGTGGGCAACGATCATTTGGTGTAGAGATTCCGGGAACGGGGATCCGTGAGATCTGTGGGTGGGAAGTGCTTATTTATGGGGCATCTTATGCCGATTTGCTTCTTATCCGTACTCGGATTTTGTCTTCCGCTTGATACTCTGATGCTTGATGTATGAGGAGATATCCTAAACTATTATATCTATCTAGGATATTTGGATCTTGCCGTATGGCGTTGCTATATTTCCTTTCTTTTTAGATGGAATGGCTCTGATGTACTGTTGTATGGTGGCTTGCATACATACTCATTTGTGTATGTAGTTGATCCCTTCATTGCCGACATTCGCCTGTTCTTGTCCTGATGTTTGGAAATGGTTGGGACAGCCGAAAGGTCTACCTGTGAGTGGCATTTGGGCCCCACCGTACTATTTCAACCATTTCTGTTCATCCAGGCCTGAACTAGGAGCGTAATTCACCGAGGTAGTTACAATTGGTATCAGAGCCATTCCGACCTTCAGGGTCTCAGCCAAATGGTCGTTGTCTGTCTAGCAAATATTTTTGGTAGTTATGTATACTAGGGAAAAACCAAAACACGAGAGTAGGACTGCTTCCACTTTTCTTCTTACCCAACCACCACTCTTTTCTGGTAAGGAAGTGTAACGTTTTCAATCCTCTTCTTAAATTCAAACTAGGATTCACGTGTTCTGGGTTTCCGTAGTACCATAGGTTGTGTATCTATGTGTGTGAGTGTGTGTGTGTGTAATTCCTTGTCTATCTGTTGCATCCAAGTTGTTATCTTATCGGCCTTTTGGTTATCAACTGTTGGTACATTCCATACCGACAGGCTTTTGCAAACCGACGCGATCTATCTGATTCATTGTATACCGACGCGATCTGTCTTACTCTTTGTTATCCGACGCTATCTTGTTTGTGGTGTTCGTTTCTGTAGTTGCTAATCTTTAGGTTATCTTGAGGAGAAGGTGTTGAGATATGTGTTTTACTTGTTCATGTGCGGAGTAATGATTTGAGTGCGGGATGGAGTCGCGACCATACCACTACTCTTATCATTCGCTCTTGTATATTGAATTGGTAGAGTCACTAATCTTGATTCGTTAAGTAATTTTGCGCATCTATTGGTATTTTAATGCCGAAATTTGTGGAAAAAATTTCTTTGATATATTTGTGTACCACACTCCTTTTCAGTCGTAAATATGCTTAATATCTTCTAGGTTCTTTGAACTTTGTTGATATTTTAATATCATCTTAGTAAATTGTATCCTTTAATCTTGATTAATTCCATCTTGGTACTATTTTGGATTATTATTATTCTCCATCATAGTAATCGACTTGTGTTTTATATCAATCATCACAGATGGCACCACCACTGCTCGAGGAGGACATACAACCTGAATTGGGGCAGCTTTGTCAAGCATCGCCAATGCCTTGGCAATGCAAAGAACCAACAGCTTTGAAGAGAGTGTCGAGGAATGAGTTTGTTCCGCTACCTCCACCTCCCAAGCGAGGAGACATCAAAAGCTTCTGAAGTTCAACCCACGCCAATTTGATGTTTCGATCAACCACTTGATGATTGGTTGCGTGAGATGTCAAGGTCGTTGATGACGCTGATGTTCCCGAGCAAGAATGGGTAAAGTGTGCTACTCACCTTCGAAGGAGATGAAGCTCGGTGGGAGAATTACTGAAGGCAAACTGACCGGTTTTCAGCCTACTTGGGGACAGTTCATCGGAGCTTTCAAAGAGCGATGTCATCGAAATTGTCATGGAGAGGATGAAGGAAGTGTTTCTCAACCTCAAGCAGGGCAATGATAACGTCAATACCTACATCAGGAACTTCATGAACCTTTCTCGTTATGGTGGCGATGAGATCTCTGATGACAAGAAGAAGCAAAAGAGGTTCAGGCAAGGGCTCAATGCATCGATCAAATATGCAATCACACATGCAAGGCCGCATCGCTTCGAACTTCAGCATACAATCTGCAGGAAGAGGCAAGTAGGCAAGTGTTTGAGGAGTCCAAGAAACACCGTGATGCAGCAAGCTCTTCACTATGTCCCTTCTAAGCGCCGTGGTCCGGGTTCCTAACACCCCACCGCCTCCCGGCTCCACCAAGACCTTCAAGCTACGCTGCAAGGCCACCAAACTTCCTCACTGCTGCCCAGGGCTACAACCACCACTACCCCGAGCGCTGGCGGAGTCCTCCACGTTGCTCCACGTCTACCGGTGCTTGTTACACGTGTGGAGACTCTGGGCATCAAAGCTGGAACTGTCCGATGAAGAACAAGGCTCTTCCTCCACCACCTCCAAGATCTGCGGCAAGCTCTCCTTTGGTTCGTGCACCACCACCTCGGGCTCTCAACATCAACACCAAGCCCGGGTCTCATCGTTGCTCGTGCTAACGTGATCAACGCTCAAGCTGAGCATGCACCTAGAGTTGTGATGGGTATGCTTCCCGTTAACTCAGTCCCTGCACGAGTTTTGTTTGATTCTGGTGCATCGCATTCTTTTGTGTCAACCAAGTTCGCAAATGAGAATGGGTTGGATATGGATCCTCTCCTTAAGCGGTTAATGGTCCTTTCTCCTGGGGCAAAGATGGCAGCTTCTAAAATCAGCCATGGCAATCAAATTGAGATTGGTGGCTCTTCGTTCTCGGCTTCCTTAATCATTCGGGCAATTCGACATTGATGTCATCTTGGGCATGGATTGGTTGACAAGAAATGCAGCTGTGATTGATTGTGCTGAACGCCGGTTTCTCAAGATTCCTCAAGGCCATATAGTCTATTCTCCAAGTCGATTCTCTATCCAGCTTTTCTCTTTGGCGGCTCAATGTTGATGCTATGGAAGCTATTCAGAGTGTTCCGGTGGTCCGTGAGTTCCGGATGTCTTTCCCAAGAGTTGCTGTATGCCTCTGAATCGTGAGGTTGAGTTTGTTATTGAGCTTGAACCTGGAACCGCTCCTATCTCCAAGCGGCCTTATAAGATGGGTCCTGCTGAGTTGGCTGAACTCAAACGTCAGCTTGATGAACAAGAGAAGTTGGGTTTCATTCAGCATAGTACTTCTTCTTGGGTAGCCCAACTCTCTTTGTGAAGAAGCGACCGCATCGATAGACTTTGTGTTGACTATCGGGCTCTCAATGCTAAAACCATCAAGAATAAATATCCCTTCCGGATTAATGATCTCTTTGATCGCCTAGTCGAGTATGGTTTTCTAAGCTGGACTTGAGGAGTGGTTATCACCAAATCAAGATTCGCAAGGAAGATGTTCCAAAGACAGCTTTCACCACCCGCTATGGCCTGTATGAGTACACGGTTATGTCTTTCGGTCTCACCAACGCACCTGCCACCTTCTCGAGGCTCATGAACTCGGTTTTCATGGAGTTATCTTGACAAGTTCGTTGTGGTCTATCTGGATGACATCTTAGTCTATTCTAAGTCACAAGAAGAGCATGAAGAACACCTTCGGTGTGTCCTAAGCAAGCTTCGTGAGAACCGCTTGTATGCAAAGTTCTCCAAGTGTGAGTTTTGGCTGCCTCAAGTAACCTATCTTGGTCACGCCATCTCGCCAAGGGCATTGCAGTCAATCCGAAACCGTGAAGACAATTATCGAATGGCTTCCTCCGTCAATGTCAAAGAAGTGCGGAGTTTCCTTGGTTTGGCTAGTTATTGCCGCCTTGCTCGTAACTTTTCAAGATAGCGAAGCCTCTTACCGATCTCCTCAAGAAAGGCAAGAAATACCTTTGGACTCCTGCATGTCAAGCAAGCTTTGAGACACTCAAAGAGAAGCTCACTTCCACACCGCCTTGGTTCCTCCGGATACATCCAAGCCGCTCCATCTTCCGTGGACGCCTCTTTGCATGGATTGGGTGCGGTCCTTATGCAAGAAAAACAAGTTGTTGCTTATGCCTCGACAGTTGAAGACGATGAGATCAACTATCCTACACATGACCTCGAGCTCGCAGTAGCTTGTCTTTGCTTTGAAAGTATGGAGGCACTACTTGTTGGCAAACTGCTAGGAGATCTTTTCTGATCACAAGAGTCCAAGTATATCTTTACTCAGCCTGATCTCAACCTTAGGCAAAGGAGATGGATTGAAGCAATCAATGACTTGATTTGACCATCAACTACTCCGCAAAGCTAATGTCATGGCAGATGCTCTCACCGCAGCTTATGTCAACAACCTCATGATGGAAGAACAATGCCTCTCTTGTGCGAGGAATTCCGCCACCAACTCGAAATTGTGGAACAAGGATATCTCCTGAACCTTCTAGCAACACCTCTCTTGGAAGAAAAGGTTCGCTCTTCTCAGCTTGGTGATCCGTACACAAGAAAGATCATCTCCAGGATTCAGCTTCCGAAGTATGAGTCCTTCCACGTTGATGATCAAGGCACGCTTTTCTTTGAACACCGGATGTTTGTTCCGAACTACCCGGGTTTGAGAGAGCAAGTTCTCAAGGAGGCGCACGATTCTGTTCTTTCTATCCACCCTGGCAGCACAAAGATGTACATGGATTTGAAAACACAATATTGGTGGCCTGGTTTGAAAAGGTATTGTGCCAAGTATGTCTCGGAGTGTGATGTCTGCCGCAGAGTGAAAGTTGTTCATCAGAAACCTTCCGGTCTTCTACAGCCATTGAAACCCCCGGAATGGAAATGGGAGAAAGTAGAGATGGACTTCATCACTGGGTTTCCAAGGTCGCAGAAGGGCAACAATGCAATCTTTGTTGTCATTGACAGGCTTTCTAAAGTGGCTCACTTCTTCCCCGTCAAGGAAACCATTTATGCAATTCAGTTGGCTGAGCTCTATATCAACAGAATTGTCTCTCTGTATGGGGTTCCTCTCGAGATCAGTTCCGACCGTGGAAGCATCTTCACCTCCAAGTTCTGGGAGAGTTTCCAAAATGCTTTGGGAACAAAGTTGAACTTCAGACAACAGACCACCCTCAACAGCAAGGACAAGTTGAAAGGATCAATCAGATTCTAGAGGATATGCTTCGTGCTTGCGTCATCTCTTTTGACATGAAGTGGGAAGAATGTCTTCCTTATGCTGAATTCTCGTACAACAACAGCTTCCAGAAAAGTCTAAAGATGGCACCATTTGAGGCTCTCTATGGTCGCAAATGCAGAACTCCGATTGGTTGGTCAAAAGTGTGAAAGGATCTTGTTTGGCCCTGACATTGTGACTCAAGCGGAGGAGAAGGTTCACATCATTCTTGAAAATCTGAGAATTGCTCAAAGTCGCCAGAAGAGCAATTATGACAGGAAGCACACGGACATGGAGTATGTCCCTGGTGATCTCGTTTACCTTCGTGTCACTCCAATGAGAGGCACGCACCGCTTTGGTATCAAAGGGAAGCTGGCTCCTAGATACATCGGTCCTTTCAAGATTCGTGGAAGAAGAGGAGAAGTTGCTTATGCGCTTGAGCTCCCAGAAAAACTCAAAGTCCATGATGTTTTCCACATCTCTCAGCTCAAGAAGTGCTTCAAGGATCCCGGCAGGACCGTGGACCATGAGCTGATCAATCTCCAAGAAGACCTGTCTTATCAAGAACACCCCACAAAATCCTTGAAGTCGCAGAAGAAGGACTCGCAACAAGTCCATCAAGTTACGCAAGGTGCAAAGGGTCGCACCATTCCGTTGATGAAGCCACTTGGGAACGTGAAGATGATCTCCGTGCAAGTATCCTACCCTCTTTGTGTCTTCTTCTTCATCCTAGAATCTCAAGTAGATTCCTGTTAGTGGGGAGAGTTGTAGCATCCCAATTGTCTAACAATTGTAATGCTACTTGGTCTAGTAATATAATGGCTACTTCAAATATATAATTGTTGCATCATCATTATATCATGCTCATGTCATCATGCCTCCTTGCATTTGAGCATCATATAAAACCCTTTTTGATTTGGATCTTATCTCATATGCATTGTTAATTGTATTTGCTTCTTGATATTGTATTTGGTTCTTGATATATTGTTTAATGCCCAAGTTGAGTTGGGGGCATATCTCTTGTTAACTCCACCACCTTTCCTTCACCACCTTATAATTCCACCATCCAACTGAAATATGAGCTTTGCATTTTATTTGAGATTACCTCTAGCTCATGTGGGTTGGGATGGACCCAATTCTTTTCCACTTGCTCTCATCTTGGCATCATGTTGTTTTCACATTATTGATATATGAGAGCCACATGGCCATCTTTGCATGCCTTGTGAATGGAACCCTTTTTCTAGCTTCCATATGTGTTGTGTTGAGGTTATTTTCATGTTTGGTTATTTTTGGGCTTATTAAATGCCTAGTGGCACATACACACTAGCAAATCCCAATTTTTCTCAAACATGGTCATCTCCAACTACTCCACATGGGGCATCCTTTCTTTTTCTTTTGCTTGGCTTTATTCCACCTTGGGAAATGCAAATGAACAATGCCATGGCTAATATTGTTGTTTTCACAAGAATCAACATGGCCATAAATATTTTGCATGGGCCATGCAAGTACCACCTTTTGCTTGTCATTTGGTTTTTAGTTGAATCTTGAGTGGAACATCATCTCTCTCTACCTCTATCCTTCCTTTTGGCTTGACCTTAGTTGATCTTGCTTAAACCCATATCACCACCTCTCCCTCTTTTTGGTCTAGCTTGGTTTGACCTTGTTCTTACTTGAGCTTGCCAAAAAGAGAAACCATCTCACACTCCCTCATCTATCCTAAACCCTACCACCTTTTTCACCATACCCCTCTCTCTAAACCCATACCCCCATATCCCATCCTAGCTAAACCCTAATCTACACCTAATCTAAACCAAACCCTAAACCTACCTCTCTCTCTCTCGGCCTCTCTCTCTCACCTAGCTGGCCCCACCCAGCTCGCCCACCGACCACCCCAACCCTAGCTACCCCAACCCTACCCCACCCTAGCTCCAAACCTAGCCCTACCCAAGCCTCACCTCTCTCTCCCTAGCTCTCTCTCTACGCCTAGGGGCCTCTCTAACCGAGCCTGCCTGCCTCCTTGGCATCACCTCGGCCCCACCGAAGCCCCCTACACCGCCTGTCCGGCCTGCCCAGTGCACGTGAGCAAGGAGGAGGAAAGGTGGCACCCGAGGCCACCTTTTCCCCATCTACCCAGCCCACAGTACCACCTCCCTCTCCCGTCCCTATCTACCACCACATGGCACCCCTCCGCTTCTCTGGCGGTCATCCTCCTCCACCGTCTACCCACCCCCCCCGCACGGCCACCTCGGCCCCTCGGCCTCCCACTTGGATCTGCTGGCCCGAAACGTCTGTGGAGCGGCTGGGAGATCAACAGTGCTCCCCAGCTTCACCACGAGTCCGGCGACGAGGAGGAGACCGAGCCACTGTAACCAGCGCTGCAGGCCAAACCCTAGACCGGGCCTGCGCTTCGTCGCCGACGCTGCGCCTCGAGCAGATCCGTCGCCACCAACAACCTCACGGTGAGCAGGCCAACCTCCCTGGACATCCCCCCGAGCGATCCGCCCTAAGCGCCATTGCCATTCCGGCGCTCTCGAGCGCCACCGTCGCTCGCTGCTTCCGCCGCTCCCGTAGCAACCTATCTAGCCGTGCCGACCCTCCCGACACCAAGCACAGGCCAGCCGCAGCGGGTTTCTCACATGGAGCCCTAGGTCCCGCGTTGAATCCCGTCAGCGTCTGCGCGTCAGCACCGATCTGTCGATCATGGCAGAAGAGAAGAACAAGACGGCCTTGTCATTTTTACGAAACCCCCTGTAGCTTTGTTTTGCATCAACCCGCGGTCCACCAGGCCCACTAGTCAGCCCCGCTAGCAAACTTGCAAAGAAACCCCAGATAACCCCAGCCTCAACCCGCTCCCCTAGCGATGCCACGCGGTCCACCACAGGCCTCACATCACGTGGGACCAAGACTCTGGCCCGCCTCACATTCGCTTAGGCTGGATTAAGCCATGGTATAAACGTTCATTCTGATCTGTCCCGATCAGCTTGGACCCACTGTCGTCTCATGCTAGATTAGTCTGAGTATACAAAGTATTGCATTTTTCTGCTTTAAATTCAAATCTTTTCAAATTAATTCAAATTCAAATATAATTCTGTTTTTAATTAACTTTTAAAATATAAATCCAATTTATACAAATAATATATGTTTTCAAATCAGAAAAATGTGAGGAATTCAAATCTTTCATCCAAAATATATTTTGAACATTTAAAATTGCAAGTTGATCTAAATTACAATAAAATGCCCCTTGGACTTAAATAATTAATAACTTTTGTTTTATAAATCCAAATTTAACAAATGATATGTCTAAAATGATTAGCTCGACGAGACCTTTCTGTTTATGCATTCCATGTTTTGATTTGAAGCATGCATCATATAAATATAATGTATACAGCAACTTAATTGAGAATAAAATGAGGCCAAAACTCAATAAAATGGTTTCTTCTTGTATTCCACACCTCACCCATGCCATGCTACCTATTGCCATGCAATTTGTGCATCATTCATCATGGCATGATTGTTTGCTAGATGCATTTAATTCATATGCTTGTGCACTTTATTTATGTTGGCCCTTGTTTGTTTGGCTCTTCTTCGAATAGACGCTGAGCAGGGGATATATCAAGAAAACCAGGAGCACTACCTAGATCCATCCCTTGCTTCAACTGAGCTGTCAGGCAAGCACTACCTCATGCTTGCATACATATAGTACCTATTGCCTCTATCTTATCCTTGCATCATTGAGTCGCGATTGCATTAAATTGAATCCCAAGTATTGCATAGCCTTTACTTTTAAACCCCACCGAAGCTTGTTCCTCCATCCCATGAGCCATTACTACAGGAGTTATTTGAGCCATGCGAGTCGTAGAACAGCATGTGTAGGGTATGTGAGCGTCTGATGGCTAACGAGGTACCTAAACCACTTAAGCTGAGTAGTAATGGGATAACTAATGAAAGTGGCATCGGTGAGCCATATTTGCTATTTGGTTTTCAGGCTCACTTGTGTCCCGTAAGACCCCGAGTACTTGATTCCTGTTCCAAGAATATTCGCGCTATCCACATCCGGGAGGCTTATGAACCCCCCTGAGCCAGAGCTTGATTCATTCTTATTCCTTGGGGCCACAAACTAGTTTGAGGTTTTATTTACTATCCTGTACTTATGCCATACTTTACCGCTTTATTTAAGTTTGTGCGAGGAGCACACTGTACTGTTTAGGGAAGCGGAGTGTTTTCGCGGTGTCGACAAGCCCAGTCACATTTTCGGGTTCCCAGTCATTCACAGCCACTGGCGCAAACCTTGAGGCCGTCTCGGAGTCAGCTAACTTCGTTGCGGGTAGCTCAATGGGGTGGCCCCCTGAAATATTTCTGAATCCTGTGATCGCTTTGTCGTGACTGCCTCGTTGGGTTTTGATTTGGTTTTTCCGAGGCATATCGAGTGTGTGTTGCTATTTGTGCACCCCTGCAGGGTAAAACTTTCTGAAAGCCGTGTCCGCGGTTATGGACGACTTGGAGCACGCCGATCATAGACAAGCATAACTAAAGTACCACTTTTAATTTGACTAGACTAGGTACCTGACTAGTAAATAGTGAACACTCGTGGAATGGATAATAAAATTGCCAACGGATGGGGGGATTGTTCGTTCGCTTCCTCGTCGGTAAGCGAGGAGGAGGATGGATCTCCTAAGATTACCTTATAACTGTTGTTATTAATTCACGGACATCCGTCTATCTCTGGTTAGGCGGATGGTTAGCGCTTTCTATAGAATTGCTAGGGTTTATCTTTTGCTGCAATTGCGTCACCCCAGGTTGTGTCCCCTTTAGAGGCATAAAGACTTGCTGAGTACCCCTAGGGTCTCACACGATAAATTATTGGTTCAGATGAATAGGTACACTCGCAAGATGGATACTGGGTGGACGAGACGGACGATGTGGGCAACGATCATTCGGTGTAGAGATTCCGGGAACGGGGATCCGTGAGATCTGTGGGTGGGAAGTGCTTATTTATGGGGCATCTTATGCCGATTTGCTTCTTATCCGTACTCGGATTTTGTCTTCCGCTTCCGCTTGATACTCTGATGCTTGATGTATGAGGAGATATCCTAAACTATTATATCTATCTAGGATATTTGGATCTTGCCATATGGCGTTGCTATATTTCCTTTCTTTTTAGATGGAATGGCTCTGATGTACTGTTGTATGGTGGCTTGCATACATACTCATTTGTGTATGTAGTTGATCCTTCGCTTTTCGACACGCCCGTTCTTGTCCCGATGTTTGGAAATGGTTGGGACGGCCGAAAGGTCTACCTGTGAGTGGCATTTGGGCCCCACCGTACTATTTCAACCATTTCTGTTCATCCAGGCCTGAACTAGGAGCGTAATTCACCGAGGTAGTTACACTTTAATTAGTGCTTTATGACTTTGTTGTGACTTGTTATGCTTAATGCTTGTCACTAGGGCCCGAGTGCCATGATTTCAGATCTGAACTTGTTATTGATTCATTATGATAGTATTGTTTTTGGTATTATCTACAAGTTGTATACACGTTGTTGTCCGGAACCAATGGCCCCGAAGTGACAGAAATCGGGATAACCGGAGGGAATGGCTTTGATGTGAGGATCACATGTGTTCACGGAGTGTTAATGCTTTGCTCCGGTGCTCTATTAAAAGGAGCACCTTAATTGCCGATAGTTCCTTGAGGCCCCGCTGCAAACGGGCTGGCAGGACAAAAGATGTTGTGCAAGTTCTCATTGCGAGCATGTATGACTATATATGGGACACATGCCTAGGATTATCTAGTACTTGGATGCTTTATCTTATTTATCTGCAATTGCCCTATGTTGTGATTGCTATGTGAATTGTCTTGTCCATGCAACGCCCATCCATCCATCCCTATGCCTACCGCACTCGAATCCGGCTGTTTGCTGCTATAGTTACTGATGTCTTTACTTTACTACTGTTGTTATTTTACTATTGCTACTACAAAACTGTTGCTACTGATAAACTGCTGTGAGCAAGATTGTTTCCAGGTGCAGCTGAATTGACAACTCAGTTGTTAAGGCTTATAAATATTCTTTGGATCCCCTTGTGTCGAATCAATAAATTGGGTTTCACTTCCCTCGAAAATACTGTGATACACCCCCTATACTTGTGGGTCATCAATGTAGTATAGCTCTTTTTCCCTAGTAGACCTAGGTTTATCGAATCCTCGGGAAGTAGAAAGCATAGTGCAGTTACTCTAACGGACCTTCGGGAGTTTTAGAATTCTTTTTGTGTTTTACCAGACCAATAGTTTGCTACCTTTTGTTGTTGTCGATGATGGAGAGAGAGGGCCTAGGGCGTTCGATTTCACCTGTAGCTGTGCTAAACATCTGATGGGAATAGAAGATAATAATAATATATGCATGTAATTGTTAGAGCAAGATAAATTATATGTGGGCAGTGCATCCATAATTGCTATTTCCTCCGCAACCGCTTATAGCAATACCCTACTAGTCTCATCCATAGAATAAAGAGAACTAATGATATCCATAGTGACGTCACCGTTTATCCCAAGTAAATCCCTCACATACAGTCGTACTACCCCTTCTGTCACTAGGGTTCCCAACCTGCAGATTAGTCATTACTCATACTCCTTGTACCTAGCTCAATCCTTGGGGTCTTGGTACCTGACAAGTCCTTAGATTGAGGCAACAGAGGATACAATAATGATCATGTCATACAAACTAATACATGATCCCATATATGATAAATAACATGCACAAAAGCTACATGCCTAGGCCGAAGCCCTTAGCCCAAGGAGAATTACTCACACATAGAGATGAGATCAACAATCATAAACATTGTAATGAAAATCATGAGATTGATAGATAGTCTTACAATGTTCCCAATCGAAGATGAGATCTACTATTACAAGTGGTGGAATATGGCTATGGTGATGGAGAAGGGTTTGGAGATTAGATCTAAGTATATTTCTCCAGTGGCTCTTCGGTGTTGTGGATGGAGTTCTGGGGGCGGCTGGTGATCGGAAAGAGCTCTCATTTCTCGTCGCCCGAGGCCTCTTTATATAGGGGTCCCTTCACGAAAGTTGAGGTTTTTGACCTAGCGGTGTCGATAGCAATTATATAACCGGAACTATACGACCGGAATTTTATTCCCGTCGTATAGTTGGTCATTAAAGCGTATGTCTCCACTTCACGACTCCTGGTTTCTTCGGTTGTTGGAAATCTCGTATCTTTGACTTTAATATTGTGATTCCCATCATCAAACATCATTATCTGCATAGGGAAAATAGAAAGAAAGGATTGCATACCCCTTTGATCATTAGGCATTAGTGGCAGGGTTTAGAGAGATATTTTGTCAAAAATATGAATAATATCTAGTTTAAATGTGGACGTAGATGGCTATATTTCACAGCCATCATCTAGACGTATCCTTCGTAGCTGGGAGGCAGCGACCGAAGCAATAGGCCTATCGCAAAGGAGTCGGTCATCCAGTAGTCAACGAAGTAAACCAATCTCATGTGTGCATCATGCATGAGCTCCAAGTGACTCTCCAGACAAGTGTGTTCCTCCATCTGTATGGAAAGGAAATCTCCAAGTAGCTCGTGCTTCCACATGCGTACATGGCTTACAAACACCACTCTCAGCTGATCCACCATTGCATATGGGTCAAGATCGCCCATGAGTGGATGTAGTTCGTTCACTGATGAGTCCAAAATTGAAGCATATTTAAGTATAGAAATTATTCATATTGTCACTCATTACATGCTACATCTACCTACAACTATGCCTATTATGTATAAATACTAATTCTCATTGATTTCCACATGGGCTTTGCACATTAGTAGTTCTATTAGGATTTTATTACTTTTTTCTTGTCTTTGATTTGTATGTAGGTGCTATGAACAACCATGGATAAAAGGAGCCAAGAGGATTCAATATGGAGGAGTTGTAGGCACCAGACTTAACCATTTGAGGGGAGGAAAAAGTGGATATTTCCATCAACTACAAATAAAGATCCAAGGACATGGTGTTGTATCCCTTGTCCATATGAATCAAACGAGCCAAAGAACACCTCAATACGAGTCAGTATAAAGAAATGGTGACCAAAACACTTCATAGTCAGAAGGCATAACGACCACTGGTACGGGCGAAGTCCGCCCGTACCATATGGCCATACCACCCTCTTACGGCTTTGTTTTGTCAAACATAACAATATTTGTGAAGGCCCAATGGGCATATTCGGCCCCAGCTCCGTCGGTTCGCGAAACCGACCTCCAGATGCCTATTTAAAGAGGGAAACCCCTAGAACAAGGGGGAGAATCCATCCACGCGTCAGGGGTGGAGCCCTGTCGCTCTGCTGCCTCCATAGCCACCGCACACGAGATCCACATCTCCACACCATCAGTCAATAAGAGGATAAGGAGGCACCCCCATATTCCCCGCGTGGACCATTCTTCATCATCATCTCCAACGGCATCTCCATCTCTCTCTTTCCCTTGTCTTAGATCTTGTAATTGTAAGATTGAACATGGTTGCCACTTTATTAATATATTCATCTATGTTTTGTTGTTCATCCATATGTGAGTAATTGATTAGGTTCTAGGTTGAGGTTTGATCTAGTGTGCTAAGTTAGAATGTGTTTGTGATCCAAGTATTCAATTACATGAGTTACGAAGATGAGTTCACGGGATCCCTTGGTCCGAAAGTGTATGTTTGCCTTGCGAGTGACACGTGAGAATCATGCATAGTACACACAGTGTGACAGCCTGGTAATCGAGTGGGGAACGTTTCTTTGTTGAAGGAATCTCTTGTAGACAATGGATCACACATATATTCGCACATCTAGTACTAGTGAGACCGAAGCCTAGAAACCCTCTCTCATTCCATTCAATCCTACCGCTACAACCCCTTTAGTTTAGTTCTTGTTCTAGTTTACTCTCAGTACTTTATTTACCTTGTTACTAGTTACTTTAAATCTCTATGTTTACTATTACTCTAGAACCTTATAGTGTAGACTATTTCCAAACACCATTTTAGGTGCGAACGTGGCTGCATTGACAACGCAGTTGCAGAGTTGCGTGGTTTCCATCTTGTAACGCTCCTTTTGGATCAATCTTTCTAATAAATAGTTGTCGCTACTAGTACTTCAATAACCCTGTTGTTGGACGCAGGAGACCCAATCATCAACATGGCGTCGTTGCCGAGGAGCAAAGCGTTTGGTTATTACCTACCCACTCGCACATAGTTTATTTCCGTTTGTTGCTATTTACTTCTTTCACTTATTTGAAAAGAACAAAATATATATAACCAAAAACCCATAAAAACACTTTCTACTAATCATGTCTTCTGAGATTTCTATTTTAGAACATATTCAACTTGCAAAGGAGGAGAAAAGACAAAAAAGAATCCTTGTACATGGTTGCCAAAGAACAAGACGGCGCGTACAACGAAGAACTCATAACTACTAATGATATGTAGGTATACGATATGTATTATTAGGTAATCTGCTGTGCTCACACATTATGTTCTTCATATCAAATAATATGTCTTCACTGTATGTGTGTCGGGCATTTTTGCTTTCAATATTCTCATACCTATGATGAATCTGTGGCGTCTTACAATAGTAGTGATGCTAATAGGGAAGTTATAGAGTATGTTCTTTATGAAGGTGCCCATGAACTACAACAAAAAATAATGATACTTATGATGAGTAGTGATAGTGAATTTTTACAAATGGCATACGAAACCTTGTAATATGTTGTTGAATATTGTCAAGGACATCTTAGTGAGACTGCGGCTTGTGTTGGAGAGTAAGGCACGGTGTAAAGCTATAGTGCCCGAAGATAATCATTTGCATGAATCACAAGATGAAAATGAGGAGCACAAAGGTGAGGTTGATAAAGATTGGCACACTTCAAATACTTTGTTTTATAATGATGCCTCTCTCTCTAGTAATGATTCTTATAATGCTAAAACTGTTTGTAATTTCTCTGCGGAGGCCTTGTGCATAGACACTTATGAGGAGAGCATTATTAATGATGAACTAGATATAGGACCTTGCTATGAATCTTTCAATGCTAATATGCAGGGACCTGATTTACTCCTTGTTGCAAAGAAAAAATACTATAAAGTGTTCCCCTACAATGGTAACCAAGATAAAAAATTAAATATATTCGAATCTCTAATCCTCTCATTATAGCTACATAAGGAGGCATGCTCACAAATATTGGTGCATCAGCACTCGCTTGAGAGCGAGAACCTATTTGTCTTTATGATGCCGATGCACCGCAAGAGCGTACAACTCCAACAGTACTTTTCTATGAGATGCTCCAACCCTCGGCTGGAGGTAAGTACCATCACACCACGGGTTGATATCCCTTGGGATCCAGGTGGGTAATTTAATGGTGCATCTAAGCCTGGCTGTATGGCTTTAAAGAAAGCGCTTCCCGGGAGGCAACCCGGAAGTTTTTAGGTGTCATTCTTAGTTTTGTGTCTTGAGTCTAGTTGCATTCATATTACATTGGCACTTGTATATATGCATCATTTCCTATTCGAGTTGGCTTGGGACTATTTTCAAAAGGTAGAATTGATTGTTGCTCTAATCATGTGTTGCATATCTTGATTAAATCTTCTCAATAAAAATATATGTTTGCTTTGTTGCTGGACTAATGTTTTAGGTCCATAATAAAAATTTCGGAGAAAATAACTTGTTTCGGATCTCACGGTGAGCTTAACGAGCAGTCGTACAGGTGGACCCGTCCGTACTGCACGCCCGTACCACTCATGTGATACATCAGAAGAAGTAGAAATGTTTCCAGAAAAGTGACTGCAGGCTTAACGAGCACTGGTACGGTGGGACGTGTTCGTACTGTCCACCCATACCGACCTCGTTACCAGGCAAAGGAAACATGAAGACGACCCAGAGGGTGTAACGACTAGCCATATGGGCACATCCCGCCCATACCATCTGGTCGTACCAACTTCAACGGAACCCTTCAAAAAAAGAGAATGCGAGGTGAAATACGGGCAGAGTCCATCCGTACCACGTGCCCGTAACAAGGAGCAGCTTCGCGCAACAAGGAAAGGAACAGGTACAAAAAGGCTATAACCCATCCAATCTTTTTATTTTGACAAGCGGGTTACCTTCTATATGTTCGATTGTACTTTATTTTCTTTTACCAACCTTCAAAACTCCCTAGCCTATAATTCTCTGTAGTGTTTCATGTTCCTTCTATTTTCTTTTTGTGGTTGGGTGAACGAACTTTGTTTGTACACCAAATCGTTTGCTTTTACTTTGTCTGTTATTTTCATAGGGACTTGAACCTTATGTGATGACGTACATGGTTTGTACCAATCGTGCAAATACTTGCATAAGCCACTTGGTTGTTTTAACTCAATGCTTCAACCAAAAAGTATTCGTTGAACCAAAGGTCCATGTCCATCAAAAGTGAGGTTATTCGTACCTCAACGGTAAAGCGTGTCACCCTTGTTTTATTCAAGCTTAGGGAGGTAACCACTTCTCACACCCTCTTTTGATAACTACATTTTTCTGTTTTTCTTATGCTAATCTATTCAAGTTTGGTTTTTGCAAAAGTTCTAGCTTGGGGAAGTTACCTCTGCATGTGTAGAGTCTTGTGCAATGTTCTTGTTCGATGAAACGTTTTGTGCAATCATGTATCCCACTGTTTTTTAATGCTTGCTTGGGTAAGTTATGTTTCATGTTTATATAATGGATGCACTTGATTTTCTTGGGATTCATAGGAATTGAGTTAGATCTTGATGCACGTTGTTAAGAACTTGGGATTTCTATTTTTGTGCGCTCGGTTCGTTAGTTATACTCAGTTTTCCCCAGCCGCTTAGTTTTTTCTCACTTTTCCCCTCCCTCTATTCTGAAACCCTCACAAGCGCTCGGACGGGGCGATGCCGTCAGGTCAAAGTCTTGACCATTACATGCTGACCGGTGGGACCGTGTTGGGGCAGGTCGTGCGTTGAGCATTACGTTACGTCGCCTCGACCATTACATGCTGACATGTGGGGCCACGTTGGGACGGGTCTTGCATATGTGGTGAAGGGTGGGGCCGCGTTGGGACGGGTCTTTCATACGTGGTGAAGGATGGGGCCGCATGGAGACACGTCGGAATGGCCATTCTCGCTCACCCAAAGCATTCACTTCCCCCGAGCCTGGAATAGCTCCCACACTGCCCCTCCGCTCCCCCGCCGTCGTTCCCTCCTACCTTATGTCGTCCTCGGCCACCGAGCCACCCCCTCCCCCTAGCCGCGGAGCCCACTCTACCTCTAGCTCCGCTCCCGCCCCCGCTAGATCTACCCCTTTCGCGGAATAGTATGCAATGCCGACTGGTGTACCGGTCCTCCCCGTCAAGCATATAGAAGATTGGGTAGAATTGGAGGGATCTAACACATGGATTCCATCTGGGTAAGCATTGCTTCCCTTTGTGGATTGATTATGGGCAGTAATTGAGCGTGAATTGCTAGTGCTCAGCTAACTGCCTTTCTTTTCGAATAGGATTGATCCAGCGCTGGCATTTCGGCTAGCGGTTAGAATGGATACTAGCGTCATTCGTGGTTATGAACAGTATCTCTCTGGATTTTACTTCCCAACGGTGGTTGCAACCTCCATAACTCTCAGAGATTTGAAAGATAAAATCTATTCTAAATTCCCCTCGAGCAATGGTGATTTAGTTGATTTGCAATATTTCAACATTAGTGAGCAAAGATTGCTCCCACTAACTAGCAAAGCTGATCTGGTAATGCTTTTCTCTTTGAATGTTGCCGAACGTTTTGGTCAAATTCGTCTTCATGTGCAACCTAAAGTTGAACATATGGGAAAGAGGGTTAAAGCATCATCTGGTGGTCAGACATCATCAGGTGGTCAGGCATCATGTGCCTATGCTGTCTCTGCTAATAGTGTTTGCCCCCGCGCTCCTTGTAGGTCCACAGCAGTACCATCTGTTTGCACTACGAGTGTAAGCCAAGTCACTCGTGCGGCCGTTGTGGAGGATGAAGCAGAGCCTGACGAGAGAGCGCCTCCACTAGATGATGAGGATGAGTTGATGTTTCCTGAATTGGTAGATAGATTCAGTAAACAGGCACTAGAGGGTCAATAAATGGATTAAATGGCCCACGGTGCCAGATTTGATGAAACTGATGACGAAGAGAATGAGGAGAACAATGATAGTCTCGTTTTAGCCGAGTACGATGGTGAGGACTTGCTAGTAATTGAGTGGGACAGGAGGAACGATCCTAAGATTTCAGAAGGTACCGTATTTGAAACCATGCGGGACTATCGTAATGCCCTTACTACATATTGCATCCACACCAATAATGATTATGATGTTATTAAGAGTGAGCCAGCAAGGTTCACAGTGAAGTGCCCATACAAGAGGTGTAGGTGAAGGATGCATGCATCCACTATGCTCAAGAGCAGTTTGGTTCAGGTATTACAACCAGTTGTGTATTTTAAATCATCATGTAGAGTTTGTTAACTGTACCTGACATTTTCATTATGTTTTAGATAAAAAGTAACCGGTTCGAACATTCTTGTCCACCTCAAGGGGAATAGCCAAAGGACAAAACAAAACTAGCAAAGACTAGGTGGTTGGCAGATGCAATCATGGATTGGATTAGAGTGAATCCATCACTTGGTGCAACAGCGCTCATAAAAAAAGTTTTTGAAAAGTTTAATATTACAGTACCTTACATGAGGATGTTCTATGCAAAGGAAATAGCTCTTTATAGGATCAATTGTCCATGGAATGAAAGTTTTTAGTTGCTTTATAGCTTCAAAGCTGAAGTGGAGATGGCTAGTCTAGGTAGTGTTGTATAGATAGACAGGCATAAAGTTCAGTACAAAATAAGAGGAAAGACAAAGGAGAAGGAGTGCTTTAGAAGGGCTTTTGTTTGTTTCAAAGCTTGCTGGCAAGGGTTTCTAGATGGTTGTAGGCCTTATTTGGTTGTGGATGCAACAGCTCTTCATGGCAGATTTAAAGGATAACTAGTAGATGCTACTGCAGCTGATGGCCACAATTGGATGTTCCCTATTGCTTTTGGAGTTTTGGAGATTGAGTCATAGGAAAGTTGGACTTGGTTTTTGGAGAATTTGCGCGACCTTATAGGTCATCCACTAGGACTTACTATCCACATGGACGCTTGCAAAGGTTTGGAGAAAGTTGTAGAAGCAGTATTCCCCGGAGTGGAGCATAGGGAATGATGCGACACTTAGTGTAGAATTTTACAAAGAAATTCAAAGGTAAATTTTATACTGATAACCTAGGGCTAGCTTCATACACATGCAGTTTGAGGAAGCATCTGTATCATTTGGAAGTGTTGTATAAACAAAAACCTGTGGTGAAGGAGTATTTGCATGCACACCATGGAATGGTGTGGTCAAGAAGCCGATTCAGTGAAATTTGCAAGGTAGACTATGTAACAAGTAACCTTGTAGAGAGTTTCAATGCAAAGGTCAAGTCATTGAAAGGGCTTATGTTGTGGCAAATATTTGATAAGATTAGGCAGATGATCATGATAAAGATCGATTTGCATCAAAGAATTGCATCAACGGTATATGCTGGCCATCTCATCCTCCCATCTTTGATTAAGGCTTTGCATGCCAGGGAAAAACAATTCAAGATGAAATGCATTAGAAGAGGAATGGAGACTGAGGTAACATACACTGACAGTAAAGATAGGCAATGGAGGTATCCAGTGAGTTTGGTTGATAGGACATGCCATTGCAGGCAATGGTAGCTACGTGGGAAACCCTGCATACATGCATTTGTTTTTCATGGGTGTACTAGGAGGTGAAGAGGGTGAAGTTGATCAGTACGTGTTGGAGTATTTCTCCTTTGCCAAATTTAGGGCAGCATATGCTCAGAATGTTCCAGCCTTGTTGGGAAATACCAATGGATGGAAGTGGATCCAGGCTTCAAGCTATACCCTCCAGTTTTTACTAGACCAGCAGGTAGGCCAAGGAAGAATATGATGAGAGCTAGTTCATAGGGTGGTGCACCACCTCGACGACGTAAGTGCAAACGTTGTGGGATCCTAGGGCACATTACTAGGCTTTGTAAAAATGCAGTGGACCCAGCTTATGGAATGGATGATCAGGCGGGAGCAGCAAATGCAGATGAGAATGAAGTATTTGAACGAGAGGAGAATGAAGCAATGGATACATTGCAGACTGAACCAATGGATCGAGAGGAGATTGAACCAAATAAAGATGAGATTGAGCCAAATGCAGGGGAGATTGAACCAATGGATCTAGAGGAGATTGAACCAAATGCAAGGGAGATTGAACCAATGGATCGAGAGGAGATTGAACCAAATGCAGATGAGATTGAACCAAATGCAGGGGAGATTGAACCAATGGATCGAGAGGAGAATAAAGCAATTTATTTATTGGAAGCGGAGTTCAAAAGTAAAGGAATTACACAAGAGGATATTGAAGAAATGATGCCAATGCATTTTGAACCGTATAAACCAATGGATCGAAACATGATTGAACCAATTGTACGACAGACTGAAGCACTTGATTCATTGGATGCAGAGAAAAGAACAAACAGAAGAAGTTGATGGTGGACTCCGCAAATATTCCAGCTAGGATCACTCGGAGCAAGGTGGTGAACCCAGAAAAAAACACTAGGAGCAAGAAAAAATGAATTTGAATTATTAATTTGAATTTGTATGATGAATTTGAACTACTGTCAATGTTTGTATTGAATTCGAACTAGTGTGACACTCCCAAGTTTGTCTGTTGGATAATCCCATAATGTATGTGTTATTGCATGTTTCTATGGTCATCCACCTAGTTGCTTAGCACTACTCAGTTTTTCCCTCAACATGTGGTCAACACATGGGGTTTAGCTAGTTCATGGCTTAAACCATAGCAAACATTGACCAATTGATCCAAAATTTGGCACACTTGTGTATCTTGGATTGATTTACCATATAAAATTGGAAATTTTGGATTTACTTGCAATTAGCCACATTTTTATTTTTCTAAGTGATTAAATTCAAAAAATGGTTTTAGGGTTAGTTTAATTCAAAAAAAAGTCAAAACATAGTGCAACCTTCTCATGGAGTCTTGTTATGTTACCTACAACCTAGCATGAATAATAAAGGAAAAGGAAAATAAAGAGAAATGGACTTATCCCCTAAACCACTTCTTAAACCCTGCTTGGAATGAAGATGCATGGCTTTCTACTCAATCAACCTCCAAACTAACCCATCCAAAAACATACTTTGTCTAAATGAGGCCAAATTTGGAACACTTGTGTATCTTTGAGTTGCAAACAAATATAATGTCAGTCAAGATGTATTATTTTGTTCAAATAACACATTTTCCATTTGTTATGGCAAAAGCTTGAATTTCCCTTAGTCATTTTTTTATCTGAGTGCCCTTGTTTTCCTTAGCTCTACTTAGTTCCCCTCCCGCTAAAGTTTTCCTCGGTTTTCCCCTCCTGCTAAAGTTTTCCTCACTTTTCCCTTCCGCTAAAGTTTTCCTCACTTTTCCCCTCTCTCATGTCTCAATTTGGATGCGCTCTGATTGGTCGAGATGTATGTCACACGAATCTTGGCCAATCACCGTTGGATATATCATGATCCGATGGGCTGGAGGTCTCTCTCTCCCGATGGGCGCACCAAACCTTGTACGGAGAGGAGAGCCCGACATGCTGGATGTCTCTCCCTCCCTTTCCCTGTCGCACGTATACCAGGCGCATCAACTAGCGCTCAGTTTGGCTGCTCTCTGATTGGTCAAGATGTATGTCACACGGATCTTGGCCAACCACTATTGGATACATCATGATCCGACGGGCTGGAGGTCTCTCTCTCCCGTTGGGCTACGGAGAGGAGAGCCCGATGGGCTGGATGTCTCTCCCTCCCTTTCCATGTCGCACGTATACCAGCCACATCTTCCTCCCCTCCTATCGACGTACAGCATCGCGGTAGTCCGAACAGCATGCGGCGGCATGGATCTAAGCGTGGAGGTCCGAATCCCATGCGGCGGCGCAGATCTAAGCATGGCGGTCTGAATGGGCTTGTTCATCTGCGGTACCAAAGTTGGCAGGCTAGTGCATGGCGGTACCTAAGTTGCCTGAAATTACCGCGTTTCGAAAAGTTGGGCCAACTCTTTGAGAGGGCCATTTCGAGGCAAACTCATCTCACCCCTGCCAAATACACACATTCCGTTAAACCGCCTCGTGAAGTAGACGGTCGGGACCCACATGTCGGTTATCTGTGCGTGACGCAAGCTCCAATACGGCAACCTCTTAGGAAAATCGAGCAGCTAAGTGGATTGGATGCGTTAATCGATTTCACAAATCCATTCCCAGCTTTCCCCTAGCACCGGCAGCGTCGGAATCCACCCTCCAGGCAGGACGATCCCTTCGGACATTTGACTTCTGGGGCCAAGTTGCTGCGCGCCCGGCGATACCGAGCTCAATGGCGCATGCCGTAGCCGCCGTTGAGGCTCTAGCCCGCCTCCGCCAGCCGAAAGCTCGAGGATGGCAGATCCTACTATCAAGAAAGAAGAAGTTATGTCTACAAGCGGGTGATCTACCCTTCTCTTTGCTATTCGCACTAGTTGCAATCGCTAGTCACTCTTGAACCTCAAATTGTTTGTTAGCCCAACGCTGACAAACATATTCTGTCCACAGTTTTCTGTCAAGTGGGATCTGCGCGGACCCCCCTTACCTGGTTACGGTAGTCCTCTATAGGTATGACTCTAAGGGCAAGAGGTATGGACACCATTGTTTCACGATGGAAGAAGTGCTTGCACAGATCTGCACTATATCTGGTATGGTTGCTGCTCTGCGTAATCATGTTGAATTATGGCCGAAGCAGACTGCAAAGTTCAGTTTCATGGATGAACGTGGCATCATGGTTCCTATAACGTGTGACAGTCAGCTAATTGGGTTGATGAAAAGGTATGCTTCGGCTGCCATGTTTGAGCTGAAATGTGATGTACTAGATGTGGAACCTGCTGCAACTGGGAGTCGCCCTTCTATTCTTGGACAGGGTGGTTGCTCGAACCCAATTAGCTCCTGGTAAGCAAAGGTCTCTTGGGGTTCGCATGTTTGTGCTGAATTGTAATTTTTGTTTTATTTACTCTGTAGATATTGGGCAATTATGCAACAGTCTTGTTTCTTTGACAGGAAGCTCCGCAAGGTTAGAAACATGACTGTCGGGTCAGTCATTTTGCTACCCAAAGAAATTAAAAACGAGTGGAAAGATGTCATTTTGCTGCCCGAAGAAATTAAAAACGAGTGGAAAGATGATGCTGGACACGATTCTGGTGCCCATTGTCCCGGCGATGCAGAGTACGCGAAGCTAAGAAAATTGGCACCGAGGAAGAGGAAGAAGGCAGGAAATGAAGAAGTCATTGGACGTGAAGGCTTGGTACCCAGGTTGCGGAAGAAGGCTGCTGGCAATGAAGATGCATAGTAATGTGTTGAACTTGAACCTATATATGTAATTCTGTTAAATTCTGATCGCTATGTGTGTGGCATGTTGTTGGGCGAAACAATCTACCCTTGTTCTCTGAGTAAAATCTACCGCGGCTTAGGGTTTGGAAACGCCCGAGTCAGTAGTTGAATCCGAAATTGTGATTGTGCCACTGCTATCTGAAAACAAGGATCCACTGGTTCCATGATTGCTGAGGGGCAGGAGGTCTCCAAATACGACGGAATGTAAGTGGCACATAAATACATTATTTAAGCTGCCGCACTCCACGAAGCAGCAACTTATTTCAGATGCTGCACAACGACGTGGCAACATAAACAGCAATGTTCTCATCGATAATGCCCAGATGAGGAGGAAATGGGTACCACTTTCTGGCATAATCTTGAGCCCGTCTATCTCACCGCCTCTCTGCTCCTGCATCCCCTGCATCTGGCGAAGCTCCGGATCTCCGATGCTTAGGGTGTGCGTGCTTCCACTTTATAAATTGTGGTTGTGCCATTTGCATGCGGCACAATCCACGTAGATTACGCTTAAACAAACCACAAATGTCGAATACACTAGTAGAAAAGGTGTCTTTGGTCCATTTACGTTCCCAATCCGGGACAGATCTAAATCAAGGCGAAATTGATCTAAATCACAAATTCTTCCACAAATTAATGCAGGTCGAGCAATTTTTTCCTCCCCGAATCCGGGACCAATAGTTCAGACCGCTAGGTCAACAAGTACAAATATTACAACTTAAAAAGGCACGGAGCTTAAGCTAAATAGAACTAGTTATCACACATCTCCTTGATCTTCCTAATCTTGGCCCGATGCGCATCTTCCTGCGAGAGCAAGGATTGAATTGTCTGCTTCTTCCTTTTAGCATCTTCCTTGCACAGCTTCAATTGTTTCTCTGCATTTTTCCTCATGCACTTGTCAATACTCATAGTTGTGTACTGCAGGACTTTGGCCTGGTGGAGATCGTTCCTTGCTTGAGTCAGTTCTTGCTCTGCTTTAGCCTTCAGGGCCAATGTCGCGTCCCTCTCCTTCTCGACTTTGATAACCTTGTCTTGCACCCACCTGAGATCTCGCTTATGCTTGGTAGTGTCAACTGGTTCCCATAGCTTCATCTCAACACTATCAAGAAGTGAGCTGAATACGGATTCTTTCAACTCGACAGTCATTTCCCATAGTTTGTCTAGCGTTTTCTGCATCGATTTGGGCCACTTTGGATTTACCCATTTGACAACACCGCAACTTCCTCCTTGCATCATTGCACGATGTCCTTGACACCGTAGAAAACTCCTGCCTGCATTTTTTCCTTCGAAGGCTACAAATTTAGCGGGCACATATCCATGTTTACATACCAGAGGACTGTCTTCATCCTCTAAACCATGATAGTCGGAGTCATACATCGTCTGGTTGGCCTAACACATCATACGCGCATGAGTAAACAGATTAGATCTAGCTCAAAAATAGATAATCGGCCACAGATGATAGAAATAGAGATGACGACTCAGATCGAAATCACCATCCACAATAAATCACGACGCGTTGTCATTGTCTCCCTTGAACCCATGGCGAGAGGGGTGGGGGTGGCTACCAGAGAGGGATTGGGATGGGCGCCTGGTCGACTGCTACTGGCAGGATGGGAGTGAAGTGGGGAAAGTGGCTTCGAGGGTAAGGAAGAGAAGTACGGGGAGGAAGAGAAGTAATGGGGATGTGACACTAGGATGTGTCCCACTGAACTCGTGAGACGTGACACTCGCAACAGGGGAGCGTCTGGTGTTGCCAGTTTGTCTAGAGCAAGCGTGGCCAATCATGCCGCAGAACAGCCTACTCGCGGATCGCTCTCACGAAGACCATCCCAATCGTCCAAGCGCCCCAATCGAATGGTATGTAACAATCGTCAAGCAGAACAACTGTGTTAGGGCGTGCCTTCTAGAAGACTCGGTCTAACGGCTACCCATGCAATGACACTGGTGTATCCATGTGTGGTTTGTGAAAAGAACAGACATGCAATCACACTAGGTGGATCCATATGTGGTTTATGGAAGTAACACCCATGCAATGATGCTAGATGTGATTCATGAAAAGAACTGACATGCAAAGACATTGGGTGTGGTTCATGAAAATAACAGACATGCAATGACATCGGTGGATCCATGTGTGGTTTATGGAAGTAACACACATGCAATGACTCTAGCCGTGGTTGATGAAAAGAACACGCATGCAATGACACTAGGTGTGGTTCATGAAAAGAACAGACACATAATGACACTGGTGGATCCTTATGTGGTTTGTTTAGAGGAACAGACATGCAATGACACCGGTGGATCCACGTGTGGTTCATGAGAAGAACACACATCCAATGACACTAGTGGATCCTTATGTGGTTTGTTAGAGGAACAGACATGCAATGACACCGGTGGATCCTTATGTGGTCTGTCTAGAGGAACACACATGCAATGACACCGGGTGTGGTTCATTAAAAGAAGAGACATGCAGTGACTTATGTGGTTTGTTTAGAAGAACACACATGCAATGACACTGGGTGTGGTTCATGAAAAGAATGTATGTGCAATGACACCGGTGGATCCTTATGTGGTTTGTTTAGAAGAACACACATGCAATGACACTTGGTGTGGTTCATGAAAAGAACAGACACGCAATGACACTGGTGGATCCTTATGTGGTTTGTTTAGAGGAACAGACATGCAATGACACCGGCCGATCCACGTGTGGTTCATGAGAAGAACACACATCCAATGACACTGGTAGATCCTGATGTGGTTCATGAAAAGAACAGACATGCAGTGAAACTGGGTGTGGTTCATGAATAGAACAGACATGCACTAACACTGGGTGTGGTTCATGAAAAGAACAGACATGCAATGACACTAGTGGGCCCATCCTTATGTGGTTCATGAAAAGAACAGACATGCAATGACACTGGTGGATCCTTATGTGGTTTGTTTAGAAGAACACACATGCAATGACACTAGGTGTGGTTCATGAAAAGAACACACACGCAATGACACTGGTGGATCCTTATGTGGTTTGTTTAGGGGAACAGACATGCAATGACACCGGTGGATCCACGTGTGGTTCATGAGAAGAACACACATCCAATGACTCTGGTAGATCCTTATGTGGTTCATGAAAAGAACTGACATGCAGTGACACTGGGTGTGGTTCATGAAAAAGAATGTACATGCATCGACACTAGGTGTGGTTCATGAAAAGAACATGTGCAATGACACTAGTGGATCCTTATGTGGTTTATGGAAGGAACAAACATGCAATCACACTAGGTGGATCCATATGTGGTTTATGGAAGTAACACACATGCAATGACACTGGGTGTGGTTCATGAAAAGAACAGACATGCAATGACACTGGTAGATCCTTATGTGGTTAATGAAAAGAACAGACATGCAATGACATTGGGTGTGGTTCATGAAAAGAACATACATGCAATGACACACATGGATCCTTATGTGTGGTTCATGAAAATAACAGACATGCAATGATACTGGTGGATCCTTATGTGGTTTGTTTAGAAGAACACACATGCAATGACACTGGTGGATCCATGTGTGGTTCATGGGAAGAACACACGTCCAATGACACTGGTAGACTCTAGCTGTGGTTCATGAAAAGAACAGACATGCAATGACACTGGGTGTGGTTCATGAAAAGAACAGACATGCAATAATATCGGTGGATCCATGTGTGGTTTATGGAAGTAACAGACATGCAATGACTCTAGCTATGGTTAATGAAAAGAACACGCATGCAATGACATTGGGTGTGGTTCATGAAAAGAACAGACATGCAATGACACTAGTGGATCCTTATGTGGTTTGTTTAGAGGAACAGACATGCAATGACACTGGTGGATCCACATGTGGTTCATGAGAAGAACACACATCCAATGACACTGGGTGGATCCTTATGTGGTTCATTAAAAGAACTGACATGCAGTGACACTAGGTGTGGTTTATGAAAAGAACAGACATGCAATGACATCGGTGGATCCATGTGTGGTTTATGGAAGTAACAGACATGCAATGACTCTAGCTATCGTTCATGAAAAGAACACGCATGCAATGACACCGGGTATGGTTCATGAAAAGAACAGACATGCAATGACTTATGTGGTTTGTTTAGAAGAACACACATGCAATGACACTGGGTGTGGTTCATGAAAAGAACAGATAGGCAATGACACTGGTGGATCCTTATGTGGTTTGTTTAGAAGAACACACATGCAATGACACTGGGTGTGGTTCATGAAAAGAACAGACACGCAATGACACTGGTGGATCATTATGTGGTTTGTTTAGAGGAACAGACATGCAATCACACTAGGTGGATCCATATGTGGTTTATGGAAGTAAAAGACATGCAATGACTCTAGCTGTGATTCATGAAAAGAACAGACATGCAATGACACTAGTGGATCCTTATGTGGTTCATGAAAAGAACAGACAGGCAATGACACTGGTGGATCCTTATGTGGTTTGTTTAGAAGAACACACATGCAATGACACTAGGTGTGGTTCATGAGAAGAACACACATCCAATGACACTGGTGGATCCTTATGTGGTTTGTTTAAAGGAACAGACATGTAATCACACTAGGTGGATCCATATGTGGTTTATGGAAGTAACGGACATGCAATGACTCTAGTTGTGATCCATGAAAAGAACAGACATGCAATGACACTGGTGGATCCATGTGTGGTTCATGGGAAGAACAGACATCCAATGACACTGGTGGATCCATGTGTGGTTCATGAAAAGAACAGACATGCAATGACACTGGTGGATCCTTATGTGGTTTGTCAGGAGAACACACATGCAATGACACTGGGTGTGGTTCATGAAAAGAACAGACATGCAATGACATCGGTGGATCCTTATGTGTGGTTCATGAAAAGAACATACATGCAATGACTCTAGCTATGGTTAATGAAAAGAACACACATGCAATGAAACTGGGTGTGGTTCATGAAAAGAACATACACGCAATGACACTGGTGGATCCTTATGTGGTTTGTTTAGAGGAACAGACATGTAATGACACCGGTGGATCCACGTGTGGTTCATTAGAAGAACACACATCCAATGACACCGGTAGATCCTTATGTGGTTCATGAAAAGAACTGACATGCAGTGACACTGCGTGTGGTTCATGAAAAGAACAGACATGCACTGACACTGGGTGTGGTTCATGAAAAGAACAGACATGCAATGACACTGGTGGATCCTTATGTGGTTTGTTTAGAAGAACACACATGTAATGACACTGGTGGATCCATGTGTGGTTTATGAGAAGAACACACATCCAATGAACTCTAGTGGATCTATCTTGGCATAATTTGATGTATTCCACGATGTATTTCATTGTACAAGACACTTTCCATTTTTATACTACTCAGTTTTGCCCTTGGTTTTATGTGGTACTACTTAGTTTTGCCCACCCCCTCTCTATCTTTCGTAGAAGCCCAAAACTGTGCTCACCCTGTCTACTACTCCCTGATTGGTTGTCACAGTTGTCACACAGATCGTGCGCACCAACCGTTGATTATGTGCGATCCAACAATGATCATTGCATACCTCGTGCCCTTCACAGTACAGCGTGAGATAGCACGGACGTCTCCCTCCGCGAGACTTCTATAGGAAGGAACACGATGTCGTCCATGGAAAAAGTCGTCGAGCGGTCATGTCAAGTTTAATCAAGTCTGAAAAGCCTACTACTGCTACTACAACTCATGCACAGGGCAACGGGGTCATCGAGTTCATGGTTGTCGACCGGACGCTGCAATTTATTGCCACTTGATTTTAATCAGACATATCCCATTTTTACGTAGCGCTCTCAATCTCACTTCCAACTAGCCCTACCGCTAGTAAATTCCATGAGTCAAGGGCCCCCTCGAGTAGATCTAACGTTGCTAGAAATTAGTTCCATGCCACTTGCATGCAGTGGAATTGAGGTCTGCCATGAGCGTGTTTTCAATGCAGCTCTAAAGTGGAGATCGTGGCTGTTTCAAAAAAAAGGGAACCGAAAAAAGGGTGGAGATCGTGGTAGCCCCCCGCCCACCACACGTGTCCACTCGAGGACTACGAATGGTTCGGTGTTTATAACCCTCCTCGACCTTCTTCTTCCATGTGCTCGTGTCATTTCGCCCCAGTCTGTCTAGTCCCAAGACCCCAATCTACACCTGCCGCGCGCACCGAAGCTCCCTCGTTTGCACTACCTCCTTCCCTTGGTGCGCCATGAAGCGTACGCATGGAGAAGATCCGGAGGTGAAGCCAGTTGAAGGCGCAGCAGCAGATGGCTCGGTCGTCGCCAAGCAGACGGAGGCGTCTTCTCCGGGCATGAATGCCACTCGTCGTCGCGCCGTCGAGGGTGCGAACTCATCCATCCAGCCAGTAGTCGTCGCCGCCGAGCAGCAGGTGGTAGCTGTCACCGCCGAGCAGCAGTTGGTAGCCGTCGTCGCCGAGCAGCAGGTGGTAGCCATCACCGCCGAGCAGCAGGTAGTAGCCGTCGCTGCCAAGCAGCAGGTGGCCGACAACGTCGTGGTGCTAGCGGCAGATCTGGATGGGGGGCAGGCGGCAGGCGGAGGCAATCCGGTGATCTACATCGACGACCCCATCAGCGTTCAAGAAAATCTTCGACGCAATCACGGAGAATGATGAGTTCGAGGAGGAGGTCCCTGATGAGGAGTCCGAGGTACTACAATGCTTGCTTCTCTAGTCGCAGCCGCAGTTTTCACTGTTCATACATAGGATTTGCTCAATTGTGTACAGATTCTTTTGCTCTTGAAGTAGGGTAGTATATATATGATTCGATCGGTTGATTGATGCATCTGTCATCTAGTCACAAAACCCCAATCCGTCTAGTCACAAAACCACAATCTGCTCATCTGCCATCTAGTTGAGTTTGCTAGTTGAGTGTTGATTTCGATACATAGCATGCCTATAACATTACATTCTATTCCTTACTGAGCCCAATGATTCAATTTTTCCACAAAATAGTGCAAGGGCATCTGATGGTCTTGTTTTCTTAGGGATGGTTAGTGGCCCTGAGGCAGCAATGCACATAAACAATATAGGTTGTCCTGTTGGTATTTTGGTTCTTCGACTCCATCGCTGAAAAAAATGAGGCCCTAATTTTTTCTCTCATATGGAACCTAAATATATAATATTTGTATTGTTTCTGATCTATGAATGCGTTGTATGATGCATTTGTATATCCCTGAATATTGTTTGGTACGATTACATTTCAATTTCTTATTGTGGCCAATGATTCAAATTTTCCCCAAAGAAACACAGACACATTGGTGTCAAATTTTTACAGGGATGAGTGAGCGAACCTAGGGCCATATACAAGATCAATATAAGCTTTGCAATTGTTACTTGGTTCGCTTACGCCATCTCTGTGGAAACTTATGAGGCTGCAATCTTTATTATACATTCATAGAACTATGATATTTGAATTATCTATTCCATGCATTCATAGTGTATAAGAATTACATTTTAGTTTGTCACTGAGGCCGATGATTGAAATTTGCCCCAAAAGAGTTCAAGTGGAGACATGTATAAGAATGGTTTTGATCATAAGTATTTTTAACATGCACCTAAAGATTAATTGTTTGGTTTTTATTTATAATTACAATATTTAGGCTTGTTTTTGTACCTGACTATGTATATCCTTGAATAATGTTTTGTACGATTACATTTCAATTTCTTATTGTGGCCAATGATTCAAATTTTCCCCAAAAGAGAGGTAGACACATTGGTGTCAGATTTTTTCAGGGACGAGTTAGTGAACCTGGGGCGATGTACAACAACAATATAGGTTGTGCAATTGTTACTTGGTTCACTCACGCCGTCCTTGAATAAACTTATGAGGCTGCAATCTTTATTCTACATTCATAAAACTATGATATTCGAATTATCTATTCTATGCATTCATAGTGTATAATAATTACATTTTAGTTTGTCACCGAGGCTGATGATTGAAATTTGCCCCAAAAGAGTTCAAGGGGAGACACGTATGATGGTGTCGTGTTTTAGGGATGGGTTGGTGAACCTGAGGCAGCAATGCACACAAACAATATAGGTTGTGTTGTTGGTACTTTGGTTCGCCAACTCCATCTCTGAAACAAATTATGAGGCCCTAGATTTATTCTCATACAGAACTACATATATGATCCTTGAATTGTTTCTGATCTTTTAATGATTGGTATGATGCATATATATATGAATGGTTTTGATCTAAGTATTTTTAACATGCACCTGAAGATTAATTGTTTGGTTTTTTATTTATAATTACAATATTTAGGCTTGTTTTTGTACCTGACTATGTATATCCCTGAATAATGTTTTGTACGATTACATTTCAATTTCTTATTGTGGCCAATGATTCAAATTTGTCCCAAAAGAGGCGCACATTTTGTGTCAGATTTTTCGAGGATGAGTTAGTGAACTCAAGGTAGGTACAACAACATTACAGGTTAATGCAATTGTTACTTGGTTCACGACTCCATCCTCAAGAAACTTATGAGGCCGCAATCTGATGCAATTATTTGTCATTGTGTTGAGATGAAATGATATATGAACCGATCAAACTATTGCTGAGATGCTTTATCTTTGATATCCACGGATATATTGTCTTACATATACATGTTATCAATTCTTGAGTTGTAATACAATTCAATCATATGTACAAGTTCTAAGTTATGTTCTTAAAAATCAACAGGAGGAGGATGATGAAGTGGACGATAGCATGGTATGCAGGGACAACAAGAGCCGCTACGTGCTGAGGCGGTTACGGTGTGGGCTAATCCGTTTCCACCGTAGGGGGAGACTGTTTTGCCCATTTTGTGGCAGAGCAATCAACGCGGACATCAACAGAATGATCCAGCACACGGAGGGCATTGGCAGAGGCAGAGGCAGAAGCCATATGCCGATTACCTTGCCGCGGCACGTAGCCTACGGCAAATTCCTCCGGGAGTATGTCAGGACTGGCCTGTATCCCATCGACTAGGCTGTCGCTGCCTCCTGCTGATAAACCCCTGCCCTGCTAGGCGTCTCCGTGTCTCGGCCTCCTGCTGCAGCCCCTGCTTTTATTTTGTTCTAGTTAATTATTACCTGTGTGTGGCATGTAAGACAATATATCCGTGGTGTCTCTGGTGAACCTTATATATTAATCTACTCCTTTATATGGAGTGCCTTAAAGTTTCTAGTGTTCAATTATATTTACTGATCATGCTGATGCACACTACAAAATATTTCTAGTGCTCGATTATATTATAATTGTCAAGAAATACATCAACAAGTTAAATTGGTCAAAATTTTGTATTGAAGTAACTAAATGTATCACACACATAATAAACTAGAAACTAAAATCTAGTTCAAACACATAATGTATCACCACCACTTGTTGTCATCCTTGACTTGCTTCCCCTTCAGCCACTTGATGTCGCCACCGTCCTAAGATCCCTGCTGTCACAGAAACCGCTTCATCCTCCTCTCGCTTCTTCTCCTGGGCTAGCTTGCAAACCAGGCATAGCTCTCTCATGAAAAACCCACCTTAACCATCCCATCTTTCATGGTAATGAGCTTATCAGACAACTCAGACGCCATGTAGGCGTCTCGGCTGCATACTCGAGGCGCACTGCTCATCGGCTTCCACTCCCAGTAGTCGTGATCGAGTCGCTTCAATTTCTTCAGTTTTTCATAGGATTTATCGATGATTTCTGCTGCCAGATCACCCATGCCATCCTTCGCTGGGTATGATTTGATCTTGTACAGATTTTGGATGTCGATGTGGTGCCCCTCTGGGATTTTTATCAAGGCACGAGAAAGCATAATTGTGTCATTTGTGATATCCACGCTAGTGAAAGTTATCCCTTTCCTACACAAGAACTCGACCAGAGCCGTACAACGCATCTCAGTTGGTTTACTCCTGCACTTAGATGGTTCTAGGGATGTAAGGGAACAAGGGATGCAGAAGCGGTGATCTCAAATTTAAATTTCACATACCTGCAGAAGTGGTAAACGAGGACCTCCTCATGTATGGCGATTTGCACGACAGCGATCTCTTGTGGAGGATTTTTTTCGCTTATTTGCACGGGTGTACTCCAAGTCTAGCCCCACAAACTTGTGCTTCTCTTTCTCAAGCAATTCCTCAAACCTGGCGAGAGTTGTGTCCACAGTCGCTTCATCATTTGTGTACACCACTGTCAAAGTCGTGGTGCCATGGACAGGGACCAAGTGGGTCTTTGTTGTGCGTTTCCCATCGTCCATGCCTGCAAGGAAATGGGTGAAAGGAACTGCCTACAAGGAACTGCCTGCGAGAGGAAGAATAAGATGAATCGACAATTCCAGAATAGAGGAAGAAGAAGCGCCCAGGAAAAACTACAGAGGAATTATTGAGGAAGAGGAATGACTGCAGAAGAAACATGGTAACTGCAACTTTCGGTTCGAGAACTCACCATGGTTACGTGGAGATCGTGGCAGTGCCGCCGGTTCAACAAGTGGGGCCAGTTCCTGCGAGAATATGAAATTAGCTGTGCATTTTTCTATGCGAGAAATTGAGAGAAGTCATTTATATTTTGTCTTTCATAATTAAACACAATGAAGTTGGTACATCCCAAGAGATTTGACCAAAAGAGATTTGCTAGTTTAAAAAACAACAATACTTACAGGCCCAACATGGCAGAACTTGGAGAGCCCCAGAACTTGAGCTACCACAGAGACCTCGGCAGAGGTGGCAGAATTGGTGTGGGTGCAACCACGGTGACGGCGAGCTCGGATTCTAGAGGAGGAAAACAGAACCGAGCATGGTCGACAAGGTGATAGATCTCACCGGGAAACAATTCTCATCCCTGACCGTGCCATGGGTGCGTCCATGGTGAGGGCAAGCTCCGACTCGGGATGGGGAGGAGAGCGGGGCCGAGCAGCTTCGTCACTTCCCAGCTCTGCGCCATGGCCGTGACCACAGATTGCCGCTCCGGGGAAGAAGAGAGATGGGCCGAGCAGGTTCGTCCATGTCCCAGCTCCGCGCCATGGCTGCGACGCCCCACAGATTGCCGCTCCGGGGAAGAAGAAGACGTGTAATGGATGCAGGCGCCAACGCTGCGAGCCTAATTGACACCTAAGCGACAGGAGCGACAGGAGCGACATAACGACGAGAACTGACAGGGGGGCCCAACTTGACGGCCGTTAGCCTGAGTTTTTGTATTGAAACATAAAGTTGAATTCGTGCCAAAAAAGACCCTCTGAGTATTTGGCACACCAACTGTAGTCATCGCGGATGATTTCAGGGAACTCGGGTACCGCGTTGCCTGGACACCCCAACTTTCGGGGCGCAAAATGATATTCTCGGTCTGAATGGCGTGCGGTGGCATGGACCTAAGCGTAGTGGTCGGAATGGCGTGCGGTGGCGCCGGACCTACGCGTGGGGGTCGAAACGGCTTGTGGTGGCGCGGCGCTTGGGCGTGCGGTGGTAAGGATCTAACCATCTGAAATTTCTGTCTCTGTCTGTCTCACTTCCGTTCACATCCTCAGATCCATTACTGATGAAAGACACCGATGGAAGCCATCATCCGCAACGTCAGCGCGACGGCGATGGTGCCGATAGTGGTCATCAATGCGAAGACGATTGAAGCCATCATCCGCAACATCACTACGATGACGCATCTCAAGCCCTCATGAAACGAAGCTCTGGGAGGCTAGCCATGGCCGCGGCTGGCACGTCGAGGTGCACTTCAACAGTGAAGGACGGATGTACCTCTTGGCCGTATGGGAGCACTTTGCTCGTACTTCTTGGAGTACACATACGGCGGGGAGGCGGCTAGCTCACCGTCCACTTAAAATTCGGACAATTTCAGTCAACTAACATAAATTTGAATAAATTTGATATGTATTTGAGCTGTTAGACCGATGGATATGCTCTAAAGCTGATTCATAAGTAGTAGTACTTTCTTTGACAATCTCCGATGGGCTTGTATAAATTTGATCGAAATATGTATGATTTGAATCAAAATTGATATGTATTTGAGCTGTGAGGACGGTGGATATGCTCTAAACCTGATTCATAAGTAGTACTCCCTCCAACACAAATTAGTTGATTTAGATTTGTCTAGATTCGATTGTATCTAGACATGAATTAGTATTAGATTCATCTATATCTTGACGAATTTGAGTCAACTAACTTGGATCAGAGCACTTTCTTTGACAATCTCTGCCACTAATTTGGAACAGGGAATGAATGCTACTGCCAACACTGCAAGTTTACATGGCAGCCACGATGGCACTATGGCAGTGACAGAATGGTCAAAACTGATAGGGCCCCAACTTGACCCTCTAGGCATTTGGCACGCCAACTATGGGCAACTAGATCCAATGGCAAGCAACCCGGGCCCCACAATGCATTCTCTCGACATCTTTGGGACCGCTAGAGCCAATGGCAAGCAACTTGGGCCCTGCAATGCATTCTCTCGACCACTTTGGGACCGCTAGATCCAATGGCAAGCAACTAGGACCCTGCTTGCATTCTCTCGACAACTTTGGGACCACAAAAGTGACTAAATTAGCAGGAACTCATAACCGTCCATTGAATAACAATTCTACTCTCTAAATTAGCTATCTATTCAACTAAACATTACACATGCCACCCTTCACCACAACCGCATACTATAACTGCTAGGATGCAGATGACAACTACTAAAAATTTTCACATGAATCTACTATTATCCTCTCCCTTCACTTGAAGTTCATGTTTTAGATTTTCTACCACTTGATCAGATGCGGCAAGATCAACCTCAAGTGTCAACTTCTCTTTGCGAATAAGCTCTAAATTCTTCCTCGACAGTACGCTTCAGCTCGAATATCAACAAGTTTTAACGGGCCAATTCATCACCTAACTTGCAACCATCTCCTCCAAATCCATCCTCTAGATAGACCACTTGGTTGATTCATCTTGTTACGCAATGTACCGTGGATCATAGTCCTGCATAGCACACTGTAACAATCCCAAAACAAACCCAATTGAAATCAGTCTGATAGGCCATGACAACACTTCAAATTCAGTAGTAGTACAAAGAGAAGGAGCTACATGCACTTCCGACGTGGTAGGAGAAGGAAAATGTGGCCACGACATGATCAATTCCCCACCCTTGTTGGTGTACCCACTACGACCAAATATTGAGGACTAATTTGCACCTGCAATATCGAGAAAATTACGGGAACTGAATCGGTTAGGGTGGGTGGAGCAGGAGTGAAGGTCTTACCAAGCACTACTAGCAATTTCTACGACTGTTCGTCGAGTTATGGCAGCGGAACCAAATCCCGGTCGTCATGGGCAGCGGACCTGCCTGCGGTCGGTACTGCCTCAATGTACAATGCGTGCGCACGAAATAGGTGCTGGAACCATGGTTGAGGTGCAGCGTGGCAGTCTGTCCCATACCGCCGTAGGACGGATCTGGCGATGCGCCGATGCACCGACGATGGTTTCTCTGTCTGCCGGTGGGATAGGAGCTGCTCGGGGCTGGGGGTTGGGGCTGCGAGCGAGAGGATGAGAGAGAGACAGAGCTGGCGTGTCATACACGACCCCACCTATCAATTTTTGCATATTTTTCCAATTTTTCATATCTGCCAAACTTTTTCTTTGAAATTTGCATATTTTCTACATGACCACCACATGTCAGTGACACACAAAGTGGCAAATATGCAAGTTCCAAAGTAAAATGTGGCAAATATGCAAATCCCCCTCCATCCCCACATGATGGCCCCACCGGTCATTGGCTACAACGACCGCACATAGCGGCCCCATCGTTCATTGGCTTCGACGGCCCCACAGAATGGCCCCATTTGTCATTGGCTCCACTAGCCACATAATCAGGAAATATGGGGCCCAAAAGTCAGCGAGAGATGGATGGCTGGTCCGTCGTGTATCCTGACCCCACACGTCAGCATGTAACGGTCGAGGCGACGTAACGTAACGCTCAATGCATGACCCGTCCCAACGCGGTCCCACCGGTCAGCATATAACGGTCAAGCCTTTGACCTGGCGGCATCCCCCCGTCCGAGCGCCTGTGAGGGTTTTAGAATGGAGGGAGGGGAAAAGTGAGGAAAAGCTAAGCGGCTGGGGAAAACTGAGTACAACTAACGAACCAGGGGCATGAAAATAGAAATACCTAACATCTTTATCCATCTTGAGAAGAACTTTGTCATCCTCTAAAAATACATTGCCATGATTTCTACACTTAAAACCTTTCTCTCCCACTTTTGAAGTTTGAATTGTTTATCTTAGTTGGTTGATTTGTGAAGATGCCATGCTAGTGGGAGTAATTCAAAATAGTTAGAGTAAAGTTTTTTAATTTCAATGAGTGATTAGTTCTGGAAGCTTTTGCTCTAGTTCTTTTAGCTAATCAAGTCTTGCCTTGGAAATAATATTGCCGAACAAGTACAATAAGAAAAGGTATGAAATTTATGAGTTCTTTGATGAATGATTGTCTTGAGAGTTTACCCTTGAAGATACTTAACCCCATAGATGTTTTGATAGACTTGACGACACTCTTGAAAGGAGTTGTTTGATTGAAATAAAGTCTAGCAGTAATTGTGATGCATGCCAAAGCTAACCTTGTGGATCAAACTGTGGTACTAGTTAAAAAAGTTCTATGTTTCTCATGCACACCTTTGGATGCCAACAACTCCGCTAGCCTACGAACGATCTATGGTCCAACCCCTGATTTTGGCTATGAGTTGACAACATGAGTAGCATAAATGTCACTGTAATGCGCAAAAGTATTGGTACTCTCAAAGATTGTGCAAGCAATTGTAAAAAGAAACACCCAATGATCCTTAAAAAGAAGGAACATATATATATATATATGAAGATCCACATAACAAGTCCTTGGCATGGTATCTTTACTACTTTATGATTTTTCTTGAAAGACAATGATTGGATTAGAAGTGTTTTGATAGCCTTGATTTACTGATGTGGGTGTAAATAAGACACTTCACTTTTATGCTACTTAGGACATGAACTATCTTACTCAATTTTGCTATTAAAACATCCTAGTGTTCCTTGGCAAGCTAAAAGTTAACTAGAAGAATTGGACGATTGTTACACTTCTAGTTATTTATACTAATATTAAACTCTACTTTGATTGTCTTGATTTACCTAATCTTGTATAGTGTTCTTGTCATCTCTCTAACTTTGATGAGCCTTTCAATTGGATGAAGTGCTTGCCGTATATGACTGCCAACCGTAAGTGAATTCATATTCTCGTTGAAGCCCTTACTTTACAAAAGTGAGGAGATACAAAACATAAAAGGTGCAATAAGAGGATCACAAGTTTGCTTTCAAAGCTAGATTCACTCTTGACATGGAGCATTCAAGTTTTAATTGATCTTTTATGGATTGACATAACTGAGCCTGTGTTGCCTTGTATGAATATGTTCTTTCTTACTTTGAGCTTCCATGGAAAATAAGGATACAAGGCACCGATCTTCTACATCTGATATTGTACTTTTGTTTCAATTTTCGCCTTATTTAAAGTATTGACTCATGCCTCATGAACATGATGTCCTTGTCCATCAGACACCATATTTCTCAGGGACAAGCAAGAGTCTAGCTTGGGCAAGTTGATGAGTGCAAAATTGAAGCATATTTAAGTATATAAATTATTCATATTGTCGCTCATTACATGCTACATCTACCTACAACTATGCCTATTATGTATGAATGCTAGTTATCATTGATTTCCACATGGGCTTTGAGCATTATTAGTTTTATAAGGATTTTATTACCTTTTTCTGTCTTTGATTTGTGTGTAGGTGCTATGTACAATCATGGATAAAAGGAGCCAAGAGGATTCAATATGGAGGAGTTGTAGGCACTAGACTTTGCCATTTGAGGGGAGGAAAAAGTGGATTTTTCCTTCAACTCCAAATTAAGATCCAAGGCCATGGTGTTGTATCCCTTGTTCATACGAATCCAACGAGCCAAAGAACACCTCAATCAGAGTCCGTATGAAGAAATGTCGACCAAAAGACTGCAGGGTCAGAAGGAGTAACGACCACTGGTACGGGCAAAACCCGCATGTACCATACAGCCATAACACCCTCTGACGGATTTGTTTCGTCAAATGGAACAACATTTATGAAGGCCCAATGGGCATATTCATCCCTAGCTCCGTCGGTTCGCAAAACCGACCTCCAGATGCCTATTTAAAGAGGGGGAAACCCTAAAACAAGGGGGAGAATCCATCCACACCTCAGCGGCAGAGCTCTACCGCTGCGCCGCCTCCATAGCCGCCGCACACGAGATCCACATCTCCACACCATCAATCAAGAGGAGGAGAAGGAGGCACCCCCATCTTCACCGCATGCACCATTCATCATCATCATCTCCAACAGTGTCTCCATCTCTCTATCCCTTGTCTTAGATCTTGTAATTGTAAGATTGAATATGGTTGTGACTTCATTAATATATTCATCTATGTTTTGTTGTTCATCTATGTGTGAGTGATTGATTAGGTTCTAGGTTGAGGTTTGATCTAGTGCGCTAAGTTACAGTGTGTTTGTGATCCAAGTATTCAATTACATAGTTACGAAGATGAGTTCATGGGATCCCTTGGTCCGAAAGTGTATGTTTGCCTCGCGAGTGACACGTGAGAATCATGCATAGTACACACAATGTGACAGCCTGGTATTCGAGTGGGGAACGTTTATTTGTTGAAGGAATCTCTTGTAGACAATGGATCACACATATATTCGCCCATCTAGTACTAGTGAGACCGAAGCCTAGAAACTCTCTCTCATTCCATTCAATCCTACATCTACAACTACTTTAGTTTAGTTCTTATTCTAGTTTACTTTCAGTACTTTATTTACCTTGTTACTAGTTACTTTAAATCTCTCTTGTTTACTATTACTCTAGCAACTTATAGTGTAGACTATTTCCAAACACCGTTTTGGGTGCGGACATGGCTGCATTGACAACGCAGTTGTGGGGTTGTGTGGTTTTCATCTTGCAAAACTCCTTTGGGATCAATCTTTCTAATAAATAGTTGTCGCTACTAGTACTACAATAAGCTTGTTGTTGGACGCAGGAAACCCAGTCATCATTCACCATCCCGTAGTGCATTCACTTGAATGTAAGTGGAAATCTCTTGATGAAAATGATGGTATGCCCGCTCTCGTGGAGTCTCATAGTCATCTAGCTCGTCCAAATCCATCGTGAGGCGTATGTAATCTACCACATTGTTCTTAGTAAGCAGATCATTCAGATGCACAAGCCACTTAGGGAAGTTGGATCCATCAGGTCTAAGATTTTCAGCAACTACCCATTCAACAATCTCAAAAGAAGCTTCACAATGAGCCATTTCTACATTTATAATTGCAAAAAATATTTTAGACTAAGTTTTTAATTATATGAATTAAACAAGAACTCCACTAAAACTACTATCCCCAAAAAGGTTTTAGTGATTACACGATCCCCATTCACTACACCGCCCCCGATTTTCACGACAGGCGATATAGTTGCAAAGGTAGATGCCAAAACGTTGATCACATCATTCATGCGACTCGTGCTCGATCTTTCGATCATCCGTGTTCCGAGGCCATGTCTGTACATGCTAGGCTCGCCAACTTAACCTTACGTGTATTTTCTATGCAATATGGCTTACACCCACCGTATGCGAACATAGTTATGTGTGACACTCGATCGTCATGGTGTGCCTCGTAACAGAGAAATTTCATAGTGGTGCACACTAAGGGAGAACATTTTGTTGGTATTATGTTTTAGGGATCATCTTATTTATGCTACCATCGAGTATCTAATACTAGCACACAAAAGATGCACAAACAATAAACATCATATGTAAGTGCGATGCGATATGGTCCTTTGCGCTGTGATCTCCATCCCACGTCTCTAGATCTGACGCCAGGCTTCCAGTGTCATGGACACTAGGGTACCGGTGCCTCCGGTGTTGTAGTTCACCATCACGATGACCATTACTATTACTTATCAATAGAAAGTAAACTACTTTACCTTGACTATGACCATATCACATCACAACACCCCTGCAAAACAAAGTCAGATGCCTCTACTTTACCTTTGCATGTTTTACGTGGCTTTAGGGGTTTCGCACAAGAACCATTCTTACCTATGAACTTCAACCACAATGTGGATCAAATAGTTGTCTATACTACACCCCTTTCGGGGACCTCCGTTGCAAATGGCATACCAACTAATGCGAGAGAGACAGACACCCCCCAAAGCCACTTTATACGGTACAAGCCTTATGTTAAGCATGGACCAGTCTCGCGAATGAACGTGTAAAGTTGGTTAGGGGCCGCTTCATCAAGCATTACCGCGGTATGCACAAGTACACGTGGGAGGGTAACAACTATAAGATCAACACCCACATGCTACAATCTCGTGTGTTCTACTCGTACAAGCAATACTACACATAGATCTAGCTCTGATACCACTGTAGGGGTTCGCGCATGAAAACAATAAAATTTTCCGATGCCAAGACCTATCTATTAGTAATGCAGTAACAGGAGGGGCTTTTCGCGAACTTACCCTTGAAGACCAAAAAGTGTTGTTAACATTTAGGAGAACATGGTTGATGTAGTCATCCCGAAGCCGACCTCGGGATCGTGTTGAAGTCTGACAGCTCCTGTGGCTCTGATGACTCCTAGTGGCCCAAGTGTTGCACCTCTGAGGGAGTTACACATGTCGGGTGCCTGACGATGACTCCCGCTCCTCCGATCCAGCAGCAATTTGGAAGTAGACCTTCTGGATCCGAATCCCGTAGCACGACGGTGCTCTGCGATGAAAAAGTCTCTTGTTTGCTCAGTCCTGACTTGGGACCGCGGTCACGGGTGAGAGAGAGGATCAACTAGAGGTCTCCCCAAAAGAGAGGGAACCTTTATTGATTATTTTTCATTTATTTTCTCAAGATACCTCTCTTTATATAAGGGAAAAAGGACCCCATGTGGATTTAGCTAAGCCATGTGGTACTAAACAAAGGAGAGGGGAGTGGCCACCGCTGTCTAGGGCCCTAGTGGGCCCCACGCGGGGTCCCTTGGTCTAGCCAGCCACCTCCCCTCCTTCTTCCCTTAGGTCTTTCCCTCATGGGCCTTTTTCCCTTAGGGATTTTGGCACAATAGTGAATTTGACCTTTTAATTCCTTTTTCTTTTATTAAATAAATATAATAAATGATTAAATCAGTATTTAACATTTACTTACATATTAATCAACCCTCGTGGCTATGGAACTCCTTCCATCCCACCCTGGACTTTCTAAAACCCTTTTGGTTTTCTCTCTTTCTATTCTTCGGCGATTCTACCGATACCAGAATAATCTCTGCGCATCATCAAGCACTTAAGCATGTGATGGCTCAAGATACGTCGAGCTTGTTGGGAACCCCAAGAGGAAGGTATGATGAGCACAGCAACAAGTTTCCCTCAGTTATGAAACCAAGGTTATCGAACCAGTAGGAGCAAGGAAACAACTCCAAGGTGTTGCTAATAACTTCAAATCCTGCACAACACAACCATAGAACCTTGCCCCAACTTACAGTGAGGTTGTCAATCTCACGGGTTTTGCTGAAAACAAAGGATTAAACATATTGTGTGGAAGATAGTAATTGCTTGCAGAAAGTAAACAGTAGATGGTATATCAATGGTAAAAGAATGGACTGGGGTCCATAGTTCACTAGAGGTGTTTTTCCTTAAGATAAATAGCATGTTGGGTGAACAAATTACAGCGAGGCAATTAACAGATTTGAGAAAGCATACAATGGATATACTAGACATCTTGACTCCTATGAGATTTGATTGGGTATTACAACATAATACATAGACCGTAATCCAACTGCATCTATGACTAATAATCCACCTTTAGGTTATCATCCGAACCCCTTCCAATATTAAGTTGCAAGCAACAGATAATTGCATTAAGCAGAGATTTCTATCACTTCCCCAGATTACTAGATGCATGAACCCACTATCGAGCATAAATACTCCCTCTTGGAGTTATAAGCATCTACTTGGCCAAGATATTTACTAACAACAGAGAGCATGCAAGATCACAAATAACATAGACATGATAGAATCAATAATCAATCTAAAATAGCATCTCAATATCCATCGGATCCCCGCAAACACAACATGTAAGATTACAAATAGATGATCTTGATCATGAACGGAGCTCACAAGATCTAAACATGATAGCACAAAGGAGGAGAACCAACCATCTAGCTACTACATGGACCCATAGTCCAAGGGTGAACTACTCGCACATCACACCGGAGGCAGGCATGGTGATGAAGAGGGCCTCTGGTGATCTCCTCCTGGCGAGTGCGAAGAGCTTCGGATCCCCCTGATCTAGGGATGGAGATGGCGGTGTCTACAGACTCTTTCGTGGATTTCTGATCGGGTACATAGGGTTTTCGTCCCGGGAGGCTTTTATAGGCGAAGGGGCAAGGTTGGTGGAGTACCAGGGGGCCACACCCCCTAGTGGCACGCCCCTGGTCGCGCTGCCACCAGGTGTGGCCGCCCTGGTGCGCCACTTTGTCTCCCCTCCAGACTCTGTGTTGCTTCGGGTAAAATATTGACTTTGATTTGTGTCCCGTCCAATTCCAAGAATATATCCTTACTAGCTTTTTTGAAACCAAAAATAGCAGAAAATAGGCAACTGGCACTGTGGCATCTTGTTAATAGGTTAGTTCCAGAAAATGTATAAAAATACCTCAAAGTGTGAACAAAAAATAAGAAAGTTGATATAAAACAAGCATGGAACACCAAAAATTATAGATATGTTTACGACGTATCAGCGTGATACCCCACGGTTCGGGAACACTCTAGACATGGTCAATACCTCTCATACCAATGATCATCAGCGGGACCTGGATGCCCATGATGACCCCTGTGCATTCCACGAATCTTTTGTCGTTGAACCATGAATGTCGTGTCATATTCCTTTTGTACCTATGATACTTGCATTGTCCGAGATATGATCAGTGACATCACCATGCCATGTTCAATCTCGTTACCTACAAATTCTACTTAACTCATTCCAACAAGTGATATCCTTGTGACCTAGCCACACGATGTGCAACTTTATGGATATAACTTCTCCGAGTGGGCCCTTGAGTATCTCTCCGTCACGCGGATGGACAAATCCCGCTCTTGACAGATAATGCCTCTACATTCCCCTCTGAATACCCGAAGACACCTTTATGATCACTGTTTTACTGAGTGATGTTTGATGCAATCAAGGCACTCTTTGGTGACAGTGATCGATATTTTCTCATGGTCTAAGAAACAAGACACTAGGTTTCCTAATCATCGCAACTTGAACTTTGTGACATGATCGTGTTACGATGCTTAGTTTGGGTATTGCTCAGCATCTCATTATCTCAATGAGGTGACTCAATTCTCAACTAGCATAAATGTCACATGATTAGGAAACCTTGATCATCTGTTGACCAATGAACCAGTGACTAGAGTTTCACCGGGAACTACTGGTTGTTTATGTATCACATGTATATTGACATTTCCTTTCAATAAAATTATAGCATGATTCAAAACTTAATCATAAACTTTGTGAAATATGATAATAATTCATATTATTATTTGTCTCTAGGGCATATTCCAACAATGTTAAGTGTAGAAATTATGGCAATGTATACTAGAGGATCACAATATTCTTCTCAAGCTGGATAAAGATTTTAACATAGTGCATCAAAGTCCTAACTCTACTCTTATGAATCCTAACAAAATCAAGTGCATCCCTTATATAAATATGAAACATAACTTACCTAAGCAAGCATTCAAAAACAGCGGGATACATGATTTGCACAAAAAATTATCGAACAAAAACATTGCACAAGACTCTACACATGCATAAGTAACTTCTCCAAGCTAGAACTTTTACAAGAACCAAACTTGAATAGATTACCACAAGAAAAGAGAAAATACAGTTATCAAAAGAGAATGTGAGAAGTGGTTACCTCCCCAAGCTTTAATAAAGCAAGGGTGATGCACTTTACCGTTGAGGTACGAATAACCTCACTTTTGATGGATATGGATCTTTGGTTCAATGAATACTTCCTTGTTGAAGTATTTAACCAAGTAGCTTATGCAAGTATTTGCACGGTTGGTACAAACCATGCACGTCATCACACAAGGTTCAAGTCCCTGTGAAAATAACAAACGAAGTAAAAGTAAATGATTCGGTGTATGAACGAAGATCGTTCACCCAACTGTGAAAAGAAAAATAAAAGAAACAAGAAACACTACAGAGAATTATAGGCTATAGAGTTTCAAAGGTGTGTAAAAAAATAAAGTACAATGGAACATGTACAAGGTAACCCACTAACCTAATTAAGGTTGTCAAAATAAAAAGATTGGGGAGTTATACCCTTTTTTACCCGTTCCTAGCCTTGCTACGCGGTGCTTCTCCTTGGTACGGACGCGTGGTATGGGTGTATGCCCGTACTACACCTCGTCTTCTTCTTAGTTTCTTTCCCCCCTTTTTTGCTCTCGTCGAAGTTGGTACGGCCGGGTGGTACAGACGTATTACGCCCGTACGGGTGGTCGTTAAACCCTCTAGAAAGTTTTCATTGTTTCTGCGACTCATATCGAGGTTGGTATGGGTGGGCGGTACGGCCGGCTGCGCCCTTACCGATGCTCGTTAAGCGTACAATAGTTTTTCTGAAAAAAAAATCTGCTTCTTCTGATGCGTCACATGAGTGGTACGGGAGTGCGGTACGGCCGGATGCACCCGTACTGCTTCTCGTTAAACTCATTGTAAGATCCAGAACAAGGTATTTTCTCCGAAAATTTTGCTAAGGACCTGAAACGTTAGTCCAGCATCTAAACAAAACATACATATATTTTTCTTAAGGAGATTTAACCAAGAGAAGCAACACATGAATCGAGCAACAAAAAATTCTACCTTTCAAAAATAGTTCCAAGCCAACACTAATAGTAAATATGCAAATATATACAGGTGTCAATGCAACATGAATGCAACTAAACTCAAGACACAAAATTAAGAAAGACACCTAAAAACTTTCGAGTTGCCTCCTGGGAAGCGCTTTCTTTAAAGTCATTAAGCTAGGCTTAGATGCTCCATTAAATCATCCACCTGGATTCTAGGGGATATCAATTCGAGGTGTAATGGTACTTACCTCAAGCAAAGTATTAGAGCATCTCATAGTAGAGTACGGTCGAAGTCGTACCCTCTTGCGGTGCATCGACATCATATAGATGAATTAGTTCCCTCTTCCAAGCGAGCGTGGATGCACCAAGTGTGGTGAACATGCCTTCTTATGTAGATACAACGAGAGGGTTAGAGGTTGAAATATAATTATTAAACTTTTACCTTGGTTACCATTGTAGAGGAACACTTCATAGTATTCTTCCTTTGCAACAGGGAGTAAATCAGGTCCCTGCATATTAGCATCGAAAGATTCATAATAAGGTTCTATCTCTAGTTCATCATTAGTAATGCTCTCCTCATGAGTGTCTAGGCACAAGGCCTCCCCAGATAAATTGCAATCAGTTTTAGCATTATAAGAATCATTACTAGAGAGAGAGGCATCATTATCAAACAAAGTATTTGTAGTGTGCCAATATTTGTCAACCTCACCTTTTTGTTGTTCCTTCTCTTTATCTTGTGGTTCCTACAAATGGTTATCTTCAAGCACTACATATTTAAACCATGTTGTACTCTCTACCACAGGTGGATTATCACAAAGACGTTCTTGACAATAAGATTGTAACATTGGTAACAAAATGGTAAGTTTCATGTGAAGCATACAATCACTACTCATACTCATAATGTATTTTCTTAAGAGTAGATTATGGACACCTTTATAAACCAAAAACTCTAAGACTTTAACTCTAGTGTAAGATACTAGGTATTGTTCAAGAGTAGTGGAACATTGAAAACTAAGGTGGCCAACTACCATACATTTATCACAAATCTCATGATATGAATTACAAAATGATTTTGCACAACCATCTAACAGATCGTACAAGTTAAACAAACCCATACCAGCGGCAGTAGTATGTTCACTGTAGTGTAAATCATTTTCCTCATTCTTCTGTGGGTCTTGCAAATTTTAGTCTCTTCCACAATATAAGTGGTATCAATGCTATTGTAAGATGATAATGTGGTATCAATGCTACACTCACATTGATAATTAATATGATCTATGGATCCACAATTTTCACAAACATATTTGTATGAGGCACATAATATGGAGCAATAACCATTCAACCATTCTTCTAATGTCTCTTGCCTCTTAGCATAATATCGAAAAGTTCCGAATAGCGTCTCCTCCATTGTGAGCTTAATCTATTCAAAAATAGCATTCTCGGAAGACATGATTAGTAGCAAATGTGTTTATAGTTTTTGTTTTATAAATCATAGACATGGATAGATTTGTGAATGAAACAAAAAAAGTTGCCCATATTCAGAGGAATGATGGGGTGAATCGAAAATTGGTCAAGTGGGCTTGGGCCACTACCATTCTCGAGGTACACTTGTATAATTAGAGCAATTTGATCACTTATATCAATAGGGATAGAAGGCTCGGCAGCCCATATTGCCACGAAAATAGGCATAACGCCTGCCTTGGTTTTATAAAATTTTTTGTTCTTTTCAAATAAGTAAAAACAGTAAATAGCAACAAACGGAAATAAACTATGTACGAGTGGGTAGGTAATAACCAAACGCTATACTCCAAGGCAACGACGCCAAGTTGATGTTGGCGTTCCTACTATCAACAACAGGGTAATTGTAGTACTTGTAGCAACAACTATTTATTAGAAATTTCATCCCATGGAAGCTTTGTAGATGGCAGCCACATTGTTAGTGAGGCCACCTTCGCACCCAAAACGGTGTTTGGAAATAGTCTACACTATAAGTTGCTGGAATGGCAATGAACAAGTGAAGTTTAAAGTAACTAGTAACAAAGTAAATAACAAAAGTAAACTAAAACTGTGTCTTTCGTCATGATATGTGTGGAGAGAGCACAATAATAAGATATTCATTACAAGACTCGTGGGTTGCCGCTTTCTTGAGTCAGGTAATAAGGTCATCTCTAAATAAGCATTGCGATGCCTGAGAGTAGTCAGTCATACATACCACCACGATTAAGGGTTTCCCCATGAATATCGTAATAATCTTAGTGAGTCTCTCTTATTTCCCCCTTTGACCGTGTAGGTTATAAGCCAATATTTACTATCACCACTTTGCACTGGGCATACTCTCATACATGTCCAAAGCTTATATCCCTCTCTTTAATCCCGAAGGCAAATTATATGTGGCCGACTTCACATACCATCTAAATAGCGAGAGCTAACACAACATCATAAATCAATAGATCAAAGACCAAAGTTATAGATCATCTTTGTTTCAATGCATAATAATACTAGGGTTTCACCATATCTCCCCAAGAACAAGACAACTACTCATACAAGAAGGGGATCAACATCACGACAATAGTATGGATGAAATATGAAGGTACAATTGAATATAAGTGCAAATCCACAATATAAATTGGATTACAACAAAGTAAACAAAGGGGATCGATGTTGAAGACGATGGTTATGAAGATCGATGGATAGCCCTTCAAGATGCAAGTATCCTATTTACCTTGAGTGGTGTGGTGGTGGAGATCTTGTGTGTGGTGGCTATGGAGGCAGCAGAGCGGCAGGGCTCCGCCCCTATGGCGTGTGTGGATTGATCCTCCTAGCGGTAGAGTTCCCCCTCTTTAAATAGGTGTTCTCGAGGTCGATTTCGTGAACCGACAGAGCTCGGGGCCGAATATGCCCATTAGGTCTTCACAAATATTGTTCTGTCTGAAGAAACAGAGTCAATGGAGGGTGGTACGGGCGGATGATACGGGAAAGCTCCGCTCGTACCAGTGCTCGTTAAACCCACTGTACCTTGTGGTCTTTTGGCCGTCATTTCTTCATATGGGCTCCGATTGAGGTGTTCTTTGGCTCGTTGGATTCGTATGGAGGAGGTATATAACACCATGGTCTTGGATCAGCAATATGAGATGATGCAAAGAATGACCTTTCCACATCTCATATGGCTAAGTCTAGTGCCTCTAACTTCTTCATATTGAATCTTCTTGGTTCCTTTTATCTATGATTGTCCATAGCACCTTCAAACAAGTCAAATACAAGGAAAACATAATAAAATCCTACTAAAACTACTAGTTGTGCAAAGTCCTTATGAAAATGAATGAGAACTAGTAATCATGCATAATGGGCATATGTAGCTAGATATAGCATGTGATGAGTGACAATATGAACAATTTGTATGCTTAAATATGCATCATATTTGCACTCATAAATCATCATATTCATATGGATGAGTAAAAAGTATAAAGATAGATCTAATGCAAACCACAATTGTATTTGGAATTACAACAAGATCTAATGTATGAAGAGGATAATAGTAATGGTGATGGAGATGCAACGGTTGATGATGAAGTGGATGGTGTGATGTCCTCCGATGATTCGTGAAGCATAAATGATTCGCCCTTCTCCTAGTTCCTCCCCTAGATCCCTCTCTGGTGTGGTGTTTTGAGGCTGGAAGTTTCTGTGAACGTCAGATCTGTGTTCTGTCTTTGTGAGGTGAGAGTATTTAACGAGGCAGATGCGCTGACAGGTGATATAGGCAGACGGTACGGGCAAGCTCTACCCATACCGATGGTCGTTAAACCCTATGTAGACTTTCCTTGCATCCTCTCTTCTCCCATGTGCGTGGAAAAATCATTTAAATGACATTTATCATTTAGAAATATCATATTACGACATAACATGATAGTCCCAATTGATATATTCATAAAAGACTTAATGATTCGGGATCCCGTTGGAACAAGGACAAAAAGGTGCACACGAGCGCAATAAAAATCCAAAAAATTCTACTGTACTTGTGCAAAAACATAAGATAAATATGCTTCAAAAATGGACTCATCACCTATGCCTTTACAAGGACTACTTCCATCCAACTAATCCGGTCTTCAAAGAGAATACATTACGTCGCTGCTATCAGATGTCCAGGAACATTCTCAATGGGGTGTGGGAGTACGATGACTACTTCGAGGCCAAGTACGATTGCACTGGTAAGATTGGCTTCTCCTCTTACCAGAAATGTTCCGCTTTCCTTTGGCAGCTTCCATATGGAGTGCCCGGTGATCTCCTAAATGACTACATGCGAATGAGTGAGTCCACATGCCATGAGGCCATGTAACAGTTTTGAAGTGCAATTATAGCGGTGTTTGATAAAGTTTACCCGAGAGAGCCAAACACCAAAGACACTACCCGCCTTTTGTCCATCAACAAGAGTAGGGGCTTCCTGGGATGCCTTGCAACATCGACTGCATTGCAGTGGAAGAACCGTCCTTTTGGTTGGCAAGGTCAGTTCAAAGGGCATGCAGAGGGGTGCACCATCATACTAGAGGCTGTTGCATCACAAGATCTCTAAATTTGTCACTCCTTTTTTGGCATGGCTAGATCAAACAATGATATCAATGTGCTCCAGCGGTCTCTGGCGTTTGTTAGGCTGATAGAAGGCAATGCCCCACAGGTTTCCTATGAGATTAATGGCAATCCTTATGAAATGGATTACTATCTAGTTGACGGTATCTATCCCTCCTGGTCCACCTTTGTGAAGACAATCTGTAATCCTGGAGATGAGATATGCGAGAGGTTTGCGAAAGAGCAAGAGGCCGCTAGAAAGTGTAACACCCTTGAATCGGCCCTATGCAAGTTTTAGCGATTCCCGCCAAACCCGCATAGAAACGATTCAAAGATGCCCACCAGGCACTTGCGTGCGGGTGGAAAACAAAGTAATAACATTACACAATAGTCCATGATGGAACCCACAGAAACATATATATACAACAATGACTCCATGAGTCAAGAATACAGATATACAGTACAAAGATCCAAATCACCTCGAAAACGATACGACATCCGAATAAGGATAAGATGCAAATAGGGCTAAGAGCCCTGAAGAATAACCAATGGCATCCATAACCCTGCCCAGGCCAAGCCGGAAGGGTAACCCTGCTAACGACGTCGAACTTATACCTGTTAAAACAAAAGGGGTGCTGACAAAGGGCAAAGGAAAAAGGGAGCGGTCGATCGAGGCGATTACTGCAGCGATGCTAGAATTCGGCGGATCTCACCTACATAGGTATGGTGGACTGAAGCGGCAGCGAAGCATGCACTAAACAACCTATAGAGACTCGATAAACTGTCGGCTATTAGAGAGAGATAAGAAAGACATATTCGGAACCAACCTTATACTAACACCAATCATACCCATCCTGGTATTCCCCCTCGAGACCAAACAAGGAAGTCAAACCGAGGAACTCACACAGTTAGCAGTTTTATTTATTCCATTATAGTTGCAGCACTTACTAGTCAGATATAGATAGCATGAGTCAGCCTGTATAGCGTAAGTAGTGCGTAGATTTAGGTAACCATTCAGTTGTAGTTGTAGTACTTACTAGTTAGATATAATTAGCACGTGATCCCAAACCCATCAGTTTTGGGCACTTTTATTTCATTCCATTGGAGTTGCGATACTTACTAGGCAGGTATAACATGACACGATACACCCCAGTTCCACCAGTTGTTGGCACTTTTATTATCCATTCCATTGTAGTGAAGCTGATTACTAGTCACATATGAAGTCAAATTTATAGCACTACTTTAGTTATGCTTGTCTATGATCGAGATACTGTGCTCCAAGTCGTCCATAACCGCGGACACGGCTTTCAGAAAGATTTACCCTGCAGGGGTGCACAAATAGCAACACACACACGATCAACCTCGAAAAAACCAAATCAAAACCCAACGAGGCTTTCACGACAAAGCATTCACAGGATTCATAAATCATTTCAGGGGGCCACCCCACTAAGCTACCAACAACGAAGTTGGCCGGCTCCGAGACGGACCCAGGGTTTGTGACAATGGATGTAAACGATTGGGAACCCGAAAGTGTGACTGGGCTTGTCGATACCGCGAAAACATTCCACGTTCCAAAATAGTACAGGTGCTCCACGCACAATCGTAAATAAACAGTAAAGCATGGCATACGTACATGATAGTAATAAAGCCCCAAACTACTTTGTGGCCCCAAGAAATAAGAAATGAATCAAGCTCTGGCTAAGGGGATTCATGGTCCCACATGCGGATAGTGCGATAGTCAAGGAACAGGTATCAAGTACTCAGGGCCTACGGGACACAAGTGAGAAGTTAAAAACCAAATATTAGCTATTGCCCACCGATGCCTCTACATTAGTTATATCTATTTCTAGCATTTTAATTAACAAGTTATATTGAAAGCCATGATCATCTCCACCATTAAACATGTGCCAATCTTCCAACAACGGTGGACAACAACGACGCGAAGCAGCACCTGAGCAAGCAACTACGACTCGCAAGGCCGACTATCTATCAAACAACAGGCAATAGGATGTGTCCAAGGCAATATAGAGGCTGCAAGGAATATAAATGGTACATGGAAACTAAAGCATCGCAACAAGGATAACAATAGATCAACGGGAGGAAGTAAAGACTATAAATGCAAAATAGGTAGAAAGGGGGAGATTGCTCGCCTGGAAAACACTGCTGAAGATACATTATCCGAAGAACTTGTCGATACTCGCATCCACTCAACGGTTCTAATCCACGATGAAGCAAAGCACTAAAAAAACACCGGATGCACTATTTAATACTACGGCAGAAGAACGAGCATGATGCGTGTATGATGCATAACATGGCAAGAATGCGATGCAATTAGGCAATATTAAGCGGAACCAGGGCCCCAACAATTAAATAGAAGGTTCAAGTTATTTAGATACCCCGTAATTTAAATGCTGTATTAACAAGGCAAAACATGGCATCAGTTTGCTACACAATTTTAAATGGAGCCGGTATAAGATTAGAATACCGCATATAGTCTCTATATTTAATTATTAGGTGAATCGACATTATACCCCAAACAAATGAAGATGTATGCAATATGATCAATTTATATGCAACAAGTGACAATGTCATATATTATAAAATATAGGGGTCTCATATAGGGGTCATACATCAAGGTCCGAAGATCTTGGGGCTCAGAGGGGGTTCGACGGGATCGGTCATCCGATCCCTGAAGGAGGACTTGTGTTTCCGCGTCGGAGGCCTTGGGGTGTGGCGCCATATGGTCCGTGTAGAAGGTTTTGGTGGTCCCAGGGCGAAGATCTTGGAATGTGGCGCGGTGGTTGGGGTCGGACTTGGGGCGATCCTCGGCATCCGACGGTCTTGTCAAGCTTGTCGATCTTGGTGAGCTTCTCGGGTCAAACTAACACGACATGGACATCCTCTTGGGCCTTCACGGCCGCCTTGTAGGGAACTTGCACGACACCAGAACGAACTTGGATCGCAGCATATGCATGCGTCAGATTGAACACAGATAGCACTTAGGCATCAGCACCCGACAAATACAGTAGCAGGCACAAACACACGTGCTCGCAGATGAGAAGCAGATGACTCAGAGCAGGAACAGAGACTACCATCGACGGGCACCCTACACTACACAAAGGTGGGGCGAGGGCGGCGCCTCGGGCGGAGGAGTTGGAGCAGAAAGGTGGGGCCCTGGCACCGGCGAGCCAGAGGGGGAAGGGCATGGCGATGGCGTCCGGTGCGACACGAGGTCAACGACGACCTGCAGGGGCCGGTGCGGATGGGTGGCGGTCGATGACTGTTGCAGGGGATGGAGCTCGTGGGAGGCGCGCGACCATGGGGAGGACGAGGCCATGGGAAGGAGACCGCAGGGCTCGGTGAGATAGGGCCTGGCAATGGAGGGCGGCGGCGCTTGTCCTGGCGGAGAAGCGAGAGAGGGCGACGGCGCCAGGTGGTAGGGATGGCCAGGCGCTGCGGCGAGGTTGACGAGGCGCCATGGCCGAGCGAGCTCGACCGCAGGCGAGGAGGCGCAGAGGACGGCGCGGAGGGGCTTGGGCGTTGAGGCGGCCGTACGACGAGGTCGATCCGGCGGAGGCTGGGCTCTCGCTTTCGGGCGGAGACGCAAAAGCGAAGGCGCTGGCGGCGCAGAGGAGAGAAGAAGGCGACGGCGGAGGTTAGTGAGATGGAGGGGATCGCGGTGGTGAGCGAGGGGAGCGAGGGGAAGGGGAAAACGCGTGCATCGCGTGGACGCGTCGCTGGGGTAGGTGGGACTGCGCCCGTGTCGGTCGGGGTGGGGCCAGGGGTGATTTGCGGTGCACGGGAGTGGGCGGCCGGCTGGGACGTGTTGGGTCCAGGGGAGGGGGTTGGGTGCGTTGGTGGTAACCTTGAGTGGGTGGGGTGGGATCCGGGACTAGGGCGGGCGAGCGTGTCGTGCACGTCCGCGCGTGTCGGTAGCTAGGTGTGTACTGGCGGCGTGGAGGGTAGGATTAGGGTTTAGACTAGGGTTCTTTTGGGCCGGGTGGTAGGCGGTTTGGGCCAGTTGGGCCTCTGGCCTGACCAGCTAGATTGCCTCCCGGACAAAACATTTTTATTTATTTTATTTTTAAAAGATGTTTGCAAATAATTTTTTAGACAAACCAACGATCCGAAAAAGACAGGGGTTTGATTTGAGATAAAGACGGGATGTATAGAAAATAAAGATAGGCTTGTATAAAATAGTTTTAGACAAATAAATATAGGATGATGATGATGCTCAAATACAATGTGGCGTGATGACATGAGCATGCAGTCATGATGATGCACAAAATAAAAACAACACGCGATTTTCTAGTAGTGGTTTTATCGGGGTGCTACAGGAAGGATGTGGAGCGAGCATTTGATGTGCTTTAGTCAAGATGGACTATTGTTCGATACCCTGCTAGAACCTGGAGCACAAAGAGGATGTGGGATGTGATGACTGCTTGTGTGATCATGCACAACATGATCATCGAGAACGAGCGTGATGATAACATCTTCAACCAAGACTAGGATTTTTAGGGTCAGTTGGTTGAGTCAGAGCCAGATCTAGCGTCTTGCGAAGATTTCATGCATGTGCATGAACGTCACCGGCACACCCATGTCCGGCTTCAACTAGATTTGATTAAGCATATATGGGATCGTGGGGAAACTAAAACGATTAATCCCTTATTTGTTTCTTATAATTTGAATGATGTTTGGTTATTTTTATCGAGCCATGTGAGTGTGAACTATTTATATATAAGCACTATTTTAATTTAATTATCCAATCTATTCTATTTGCTTGTGAAATTGTACATTTATATGTATTTTGTGCTAAAATACACAAAGTGATGAAAAATTCTAACCAACACTAGCGCAGGATCACGTCAATAGACGAGACTGCCGAACAGGCCAGACCCGATCCAAAATTATCAGCAGCTGTCTGAATAGAATAATAGAATCGGACAGTTTGGATGGCGCTGTGTCGTGCATGTGGAGATACCCTAATTCCGCACGCTACTTCCTCTCTTTTCTCTCTCCTTTCTCGATTCGCCTCTCCTCCTTGTGTCGTCGTCTCTTGGCTGGAATCGATCTCGCCCACCAACCCCGACCACCTGATTCCCCGGAGTCCCGGAGAGGAGACGAGCAAGGCGAAGCCGCGTCGCCTACTGTCATCATGCTCAGGGTCGCAGGCCGACGCATCTCCTCCCACTTCGCATGCCGCCCCGCCGCGGCCGCCTCCTCCGGCAGGAGCCCCCTCGCCGGTGGCCTCCTCGGCGACGATTCCTTCCGCGACCAGAAGCCGTGCTTCGCCATCAAAACCCCCTTCTACGCCGCCGCCAGAGGTATACATCGGTGCCGTAGGTAGATTCGGGTCGTGGGGGATCCGGTCCCTGTTCTTAGGTTTTCGTATAGATTGATATTAAGCTTTTTACTATGTAGATTACTGAAGTTATGCTTTGGATTATTGCGGTGTCTTTGGTGTGCGAACAAGTTCCCATCTGTTCTTTGTGATGGCTGATGGTTTAGCTAATATGTGCCATGTCCGGATCGTTCTAATTGGTCTGGTAGAGCTCTTCTTGTATCATTTTCTTTCTAATATCCTGAAATTCTTCTCTGATGTGAAATCCCGTCAGTTCTCTGGACATTTATTGTCCATTTTGACTCTGTTCATCATTTCAAGCTGTGGTAAATGCAAGGACATGTCGTTTTAGTTGTTGAGTTTGAATCTTTAACTGTGTAGTAGTAATATGATTTGTATGTGGTAACATTTACCTGAACTTCATGAAACATTTCTCTGCATTAACACCAAGCAAAGTTAATTCAAATGTTACCACATACAAATCAGCAAGGACCTCTGGGATTGAAGATATTTGTGTAACACTTGTATTAATCAATGTTACAAGTGCTACCACCAGCAAAGACCTTTGGGATGTCTCTGTACTACCCTACTTTGCATACATATCTTATATGAACATTGTTTTGAAATGTTCTTATGGCACATACATCATATTAGGTGTGACGGTTCTAGGTATTCTTGTTCCCTCTTTAATTCCACACAAGAAAGTTAGTGTTGCATTTATGATTTTGGATGTTTGTTTGTTCTCCTACTTTTTTTGAACTTTTTTTGCGGTATGTTCCCCTCTAGTATTAGTGTATCACCTAACATGTGTTTCTCAGTCCACCGGATACCTGTTATTTTTTTAGACAATATGATTATTTAGTTTCCATCAGTAGATATCTTGGATTATGTCATGAAATTGATAATGTTACCTACAATATACTGTGTACTGATTCTATCCTTTGGTACCGAAGAAGACAGTTGTCCTTAGCTTTAGCCGTGTTGTCCTTACTTTTTATTGCCTGAATAATTGGATATGATCTAAAGGTCTTTACATGTCACCATTTATTCGAACAATCTTTGGGAAGTATGTATTTAGCTTGCTGAAAGTCTTCTATCATTACCTTATTCCAACCATTGTGGGATGTTCCACACATGACAATATATGGTGTCATCTTTTGTGTTCCTTATAAGTGAAACATTTAGTTTACTATGTACGTTGTTGTTGAATTCTAGCAAGCTGCAATTTGTGTTTGGATGTACAACATTAGCTAATTAAAACCTTGGTAGGAACTAGGAAAGCATCTAATGTTGTTTCTTGTTGGCAATGCTCCAGACCAGAACAAATGCAATTGTAGGTAATGACATATAGTGAATAGGAAATGTCATACTCCCTCCATCCAGAAATAACTGACTTGGGTTTGTTTAGATTCAAATGTATCTAGACGCATTTTAGTGTATAGATACATTCGAATCTAGACAAACCTAAGTCAGTTATTTCTGGACGGAGGGAGTACAATGAAAGGTTGCCATCAGAATGTTGGGTTAATCGTTGAAAACTAGTGGCAGCGTATACTTCAATTATCTTTTTGGATAATTCTGAAGCGGAACTTCTATTTGTGGTGGTTGACATGGATAATTTTCATGCTGCTTGGTCCATTGTTGCGTGTGCTTCTTTCTAATGTAACAAAACAGTTCTTTGGAGACATAATAATGCTACTTCTGTTCTCATATTTGTTTTTTTCTTTTGATATTTCAATATTTTACCTACTTGCTTTCTTGTGTAGGATTTTCTGCTGAAACTCTTGTTCCAAGGAATGAGGATGTAGGTTTGGCTGAGCTCCCAGCAACTATGGCTGCTCTGAAGAATCCCAGTGCGAAAATTGTCTACGACGAGCATAACCATCAGAGATACCTGCCTGGTGACCCCAGCAAGCGTGCCTTTGCCTACTTTGTGTTGAGTGGTGGGAGATTTGTCTATGCATCCTTGTTGCGTTTGCTCGTCTTAAAGTTTGTCCTGAGTATGTCAGCAAGTAAGGATGTTCTCGCCCTTGCTTCACTTGAGGTTGATCTCTCAAGTATTGAGCCCGGTACCACTGTGACTGTGAAGTGGCGGGGCAAGCCAGTTTTTATCAGGCGCAGGACAGATGATGATGTGAAGCTGGCCAACAGTGTTGATGTTGCATCTCTCCGTGACCCACAGGAGGATGCAGAGCGTGTCAAGGACCCTGAGTGGCTTGTTGTCATTGGTGTCTGCACTCACTTGGGCTGCATTCCCCTTCCCAACTCTGGGGACTTCGGTGGCTGGTTCTGCCCATGCCATGGTTCACACTACGACATCTCAGGTAGAATTAGGAAGGGCCCAGCACCCTACAACCTGGAGGTCCCCACCTACAGTTTCTTGGAGGATAAAATGCTTATCGGCTAAGAGCACTGACCATAGAATTAATCTTATGGTGCTTTGCTGCCATTTTGTGTTGGTTCGACAATACTCCTTTTTGTTGCTGGAGTATACCTTTGATGGACTGTTATCTATCTGAGTGCAGTGCTCTTACTAGCACCCAATAGTAAAGAATAATCTGCTGCTACTGTTAATTAATTTACAAAAAATGGGTCTCTGTTTTCAGAGTTCAGTAGGAACGATGATATTGTAATATCTTAGCTGCCACTGTCAAGGTTATGTATGATTGCTTTCTTTCAACTTTTGGACAGCCTCCATATATGTGATTTGCTGTTGTTTATCTGTTTAGACGTGAGATGGCCTATGGAAATGAACATTCTTATGGCGTGTTGATGATGCTAGTGGTTGGGATTGATTTGTGGTTTCTGGGTTATGTGCCCGTCAATTCTTCATAGTCTTTTGTTGAGTTCCAAGGTTTCTTTGGTACTCTGTTTCATAATATAAAATGTTTTAGCTTTGTGAAAGGAATGTATCTTGACCCCTTTTAGTGTGTAGGTTCACTCTAAATTTATAAAACATCTTATATTTTAAAAACGATCTTATATTTTAAAAACGGAGGGAGTATTTGTGTGTAAATTTCAACCATACATATAGGGCTGGAATTCGAGCCGAGCCAACTCGGCTCGACTCGCTGAAGCTCATTCAACTAACGAGTTAGCTCGACTCGGCTCGTATACAGAACGGGCTCATATTTGAAACTCGGCTCGACTCGGCAAACTCACGAGTAGCTCATTTAGCTTGTTACAAGTTACGAACATGAGAATATATAAGAAAAACTAGTAATTATCCTACTAATTTGAAACTAGAACACCGATAGTACTTCAATAATAACACGAAGGAAGATCAATGAAAAATATAGTACCTCTACACAACTACAGGTTCAAGAAACATTCGTAGTATAGCACTCATCTATGAAAATTTTCAAATTCTGTATTTAAACGAGTTTAACGAGCTAATTGAGTAGCTCGTGAGTAGCTCATTTAGCTTGGGTGAACAAACGAGCTCAAATCGAAAACTTGGCTCGACTCGTTAGACACCGAGTTCAAGCCGAGTCGAGCCGAGTCACGAGTTACTCATTTAACTTGTGAGTTCCGAGTTATAATTCCAGCCCTACATACATAACGGTGTTAGATGCAGCATATAATTTAAGAACTTCGTTGGTACGAAATAGTAAGCCGCATGCTGCTGTTGTGCAACTGGCGGGAACCGTACACTAGTACACACCTGGTCTTTGCACACAGTAGAATTTGTATATCACACACGTTGAATTTGTATCTCACACACGACTTTCCTAACCGTCGTATCGATGGGTGTGATGCGTTCCTAAAAGAGTGAGAAGTCCACATTACCCCCTAAATTTGCCGTGAAATTTAGTTTAAAACCAGATTTCACCCCTAAACTCTAAAAGCCAGTCGAAATTGTTAGAAGTAGAATCGGGAGACAAACTAGAGAGATAACAAATGATTTTTATTCCATTATGATCAACCTATTTATACAAGGGGAACGGGCACGTATATGGGACGCGTCCGTCCGAAGAGGCGTAAGGAGAGTCGGTTGACAAACCAACCGACATAGAAAGAATTATCATTTAATTAACCTATTAATTAAATCCTAACACTCCTCCTAATCATTTCTTGTCCTTGCGATCGATCATCTTTGGAATCATCTCTTTCAAAAAACCCGTGGGAAAAATACGAGGAGTAGTGTGTATGATATGTTGGTAAAACTCATTTAAACCTAGTGAAAAAATAAGGAGAAAATGATGCAACATATGCTGGTTGTATATGCTGTTGAAACTTCTTCAAACCCAATGGGGAAATAAGGAGAAATGACACCACATATAATGATTATTGTCTCTGTTAACTCAATATGATTCATTGAATATAGAGGTCAATAAACATGTCGTGTATACTTTCCTAAAAACTCGGTGGGAAAAACAGAAAGTATGATATATGATCTTGTATTGATATTACCTCATTAAAAACCTTGATGAGAACTTGGATAGTAAACTCATAGAGGGAAAACGAGTGTAATATGATGCTTTGAACATGAATAGTTCAGGAAGGTACTCCCCCTAAATCTTGCATATCTTGAAGCCGTCGAATACCAATTTCAGGAATATTAAAGCTAGCAGAGACTTCATGAACAAACCAACAAGGTTTTCGCATGATTTGGATTTGCAAGAGGTTTATTCCCCGACTCTTCTGGAATTCATAGGGATAAAACAAATGAGGAGCAATATGCTTAGTGATATTGCTTGATGTATCATGTTTGTATCCGTGAAACACAAGCAACATTATCTGTGTAGATAATGGTTTATGATTCAAGAGAACCAATGCCACATGACTGATGTATGTGGTTTATCATTCTGAAGCCACACATGTTAATGCAACCTTGAATTTCAGAATGATTGGTAGGTTTATTCTCCGGAGTCTATTTAGAAGACGTCAATGGAGTAATAGTTCTACCATATTGGTGCGCAGTATGGGATCATACATGTTGCCAGTGTCATGATGTTGGAGTTCAGATTTCTCCGAAATTGAAACAATAGGTCAGCATATTTAGTGTCTTGGAGACATCATAAGATATTCTTTAGTCTCAACTAGTTATGTTGGTGGGTCCAATGGCATTTGAGATATGGAACTTTAGGTCCCACCATCTCTTCTTCATCTTCCTGTGGTTGAGTGAATTTTTTCTCTATGTCTAGAGATCGAATAACCGACATGGGAGATGGATATGACTTGTTCATATTATGTTTATCCAACATTTTTTGACATAGGCAGCTTGGTTTACCGTAATTATTGAGTGAAGGTGCTCGAGTATTAGTCACAAGCATTAATTGGTTTTATCCAAATTCTTCATCTCAAATTCCGTCTTTTAGATGATCATGTGCTTCGTCATAGTAGGAGTAATCCTTGAGCATGACAAGCACACATGGATAAACATCATTGTAGGAGTATTCTTTGTGTATAAGGAACTCGCTACATCGGTAGTACCAAGATATACCGACAACAATAAGCCATGTAGTGACTCATTGATTTTACACAATCATGTTGCATTTCTATTTTGATTAAGATTGGGATTCCTTAAGGAACCATGCATATGGATATGTACTCACTACATCTATCCACTACATAGATAGATGATTTGACTGCCAATGATATGTATCAGAAAATGAGGGTTCCACTCATGTGTGGAGAGTAGGTCTCGAATCTCTACGAAAACCCGACCTTGTGCTACAAGCCTTGCTTTCTCACCACCTTGTTCTCATTCTGTTTTTAGAAGAAAACATATTGAATCCCATACAGAGAATTCAGTTGGAAGAGCGAGGCTATTTTCTTCTTGGATTGCACCCTTCGATTGTTTTAGTCCAAGCGAGTGGTTTACACTCTTCCATGGCATGATGTTTGGATCTGAATCATTGTGAAGGTCACTGGCAATCATACAAGAGAATTTTTTATCGATATTTGTAGGATTTTGTTGTGTGATTCTCCAGAATCGATATAGTTGGAGGAAATCGCATCCACCCATGATGACTCTTCGTGATTTCCTAATACGCGTGTGTCTGAGTGTTCCGATGTCGTAGCCAGTGTGTGCAAGCTGAAGCTGGGTTGTGGAGGTTTCCCTTCCACTAGGTGTATCTACCCATAAGGTGTTTGTCAACTCTAGGTTAACATGCATTTACTGACTTTAGAGAATTTCTCCTCAATTTCTTTTGTTGCTTGTGGGAAGCTCGATCCTGGTTAGAAGCCATACTACTCCCCCTCTTCTCAGGAACGGGGAGTTGAGTCGTTTTTATTGGTACCTCTACTCTTTCCGGTGCATTTCTAGATGTATTAAAGGTTTTTATACCACCTTTTAGATCAGTAAATGGATCTAGCATATTATTTGCAATATGTTGCAAATGTGTGAATGTTGAACATATATTTCAAATTCTTGTATACGTGGGTATGGCAGAACGTGTAGTCCCAATTGATTTCCTAGCATTCTATGTAGTACTTGAATTCTCCCCCTAATGCCCAGAAATAATCCATCCTTGAATATAGCAACCAACATATTGTGCTATGAATGGACCCCTTAAGAAGGGTTCTAGGTATTTTGTGATATACAGAGATCTATACCCCACAAAGATCACGAGTCTGTGGGCCCATTGATGTATGTTGCGGTGGTGAGATCGGTACACATGAAGCACTTCCGAACTTACGCAGATGGGAAATGCTCAGAGGATTTCCACGGATCAATTATAGAGGGGAAGTACTGCGATATGAAGTTAGTCAGTCAACAGCATGTAAAACTGCATGACTCCAAAGTGAAGTTGGTAAAGTGCATTTCATCAACAAAGTTCTTGAAATGAGTTTGATCCTCTTATTCAGGGATTCAACCAAACCATTATGAATGTGGATGTATGGGATAGACTGGTGAACTTCAATCCACATGGCCATGCAATATTCATTGAAGGCACGTGGGGAGAATTCTGCAACATTTTCCATGCAAATTTGTCAAATTTGACTTTGGGGATAATGAGCTTGTAACTTAATTACTTCCCTCATTATCATGGTAAATGCATGGTTTCATGTGGACAGAAAACACATGTATGAGCATCGTATAGATGCATCAATGAGAACCATGAAAAATACCTCAAAAGATCCAAACCATGGTTGGGTAAGACCACAAATGTCTCCCTGGATGTGTTTAAGGAACTGAAGTGGTTCAACTTGTATTTTGAGATGTGAAGGCCTTAAAATTAGCTTCCCTGTTGTGCACAATGTGCATACAAAGTCTGATGACCAAGGGAATTTGCACTCATGCAACTTGTGACCAACGGAATTGCTTTGTATGCAACATGTGCTATGGGTGGGATGTATGTGTAGTACGTTTCAAACAATAGAGAGGATATTTTTTCAAATACTTGTTACTCATCCATCAGATTGAATCCCATAGAAATCTATATATCGAGTTGAGAATTTTCGCTATGGAAATCTTTTCTCAAATATTTAGATGACATAAAATCTTATTTATATCAGAGTGCTGATACAATTTACTGTGAAAATAGTATTTATTTTCTATTACAATATCTCAAATGTACATTACTTAAATTGATCTTTAAGGAGATAGTAGGACTAGTCGAAGTCTCCAAACACGTCATTTGAGGCGTACTCAACCATCATGTTCTCCGTGCTCATAAGGTCCTTTGATTTTGATTGCTGGAGAGTCATGGTGTTGCTAGGTCCAAGAGTGACGTCTTGCGAACAACCAGCTCCATTGGTGCCATCTAGATGAAGGTTGGAGTTGGCTTCAAACCTTTTCCCTTGATGTGCTTTGCATCCTTAGGATTGCTGATAGAGAATTGTCAGATGATTTAGGGTATTGCACTTGTTAGTAGGGTGCGTGTAGCATCCACACTTGTCACAAATCTTAGTTTTGTCATACTTGGGCTTCATGGTGCCTTCCCCATTGTATGAGTTTCTAGGCTTCCTATTCTGGTTGCGCTTTCGCTTACCATTGAAGTTTGATTGTTTACCATTGAAGGCACCATCAAACTTTCTTATTTTCGTGACATTTATATGAACTTCAAGCAAAGGTTGAGAACCAACCAGGATCTAAGAGCCATTCTTAGTGAGTAGCTCATCATGCTTTTCAGCCTGAAGTAGAATATGAATAAGGTCTGAATAGACCTGGTAGTCACGAGCACGGTATTATTGCTGGAGGAGCCTTTCAGATGGGAGCATAGTGGATAGATTTTTTCTATCTTCTCCACATTTGTGGGTTTCTTCTAACAAAAGCCCGGTTTGGAACTTATCTTATGAACCGCGTGATTGTAATCCTCGATGGACTTGAAGTCCTAGAATCGAAGATGGGTCCAATCATGAAGTTCTTCAGGCAAGACAACTGCCTTCTTATTTTCATACCTTGTCTTGAGGATCTGAAACAAAATAAATGTGGATTCCTCCTCCAAATACTCAGACTTAAGATACGGGTGGATATGGTGCTTTATGATATACAAGGCAACATATTTCTGTTCTTCTCTTAGTAGTGCAATGCCAGCCGAAAGGGGGCCCTCTAGGTTTTGGATAGAAGGCACTATCCTACGGTCGCAAGGGCGATCTCAGTGTCCATATCCCATGTAGGGTAGTTGTGGCCATTGAGGTTGAGTACATCGTGAAGGGAATATGCCCAAGAGGCAATAATAAAGTGGTTATAATCTTATTCCATCTTTAAGATAAATGTTTATTTCTCATGCTATAATTGTGTTAATTGGAAACATTAATACATGTGTGTTTAATAAAAAAATAAATAGTTCCTAGTTATGCCTCTCATATAAACTAGCTCGTTGATTAACAAGATGATTAAGGTTTCCTGATCATGGACTTGGATGTTGTTAATAACGAGGTCACATCATTGGTGGAATGATGTGATGAACATTCATCCGAAGTATAGCAATACGATCAAATTCATTATGTTTAAATTACTATAACATCATGCAAAGTAACTTTAGTCCTTAGACCATGAGATCATGTCAATCACTAACACCGGAAGAGTAACTTGATAACATCAAATGTCACACTATAATAGAGTGACAATAAAGGTGGGTTCAGATACTCCAAAAGTGTTATGTAGAGGCTCATGGATCAAGAGTGGGATTTGTCCATTGATACGTCCATTTTGCATCACTATTCTATATCATAATTTACTGTTATTCATTGATATATTTCATATAAGAGATGATACTTATGTTATTTCATGTGTTTTTGCATGGTTGATGACTTTTGGAGCATGGACCGCTGCAGTCAGGATTCTGATGGAAAAGGTGCTGTTTGGAGGCAAAACTCGCGAAGATCAGAAAATCCGAGCAAATATACGGAAAATCCTATTTTTCCAGAAGACGAAGGCTGCCAGAAGGAGGAGTGGAGATGGGCCACAGGGGGTCCACACCACCCCTGGCACGGGCCAGCCTAGGCCGCGCCACCAGGTGGTGTGGCCACCCTGGCCCACCGCTAGCTCTCCCCACTGGCATATATAATCCTCCTGAAACCCTAATACTCGGGGAGCGACCACAGAAAGATTCCGCCGCCTCTGCGGGGCGGCTGCCGGGGGAATTCCTTCCCGGAGAGGGGAGATCGTCGCCATCAACACCACCATCAAGCTGGACTTCATCGAGATCATTATCATCATCATCACCACCGTCATCAGCAGCAGCACCCTCATCACCATATCCATATTGCTGTAACAATTGGGTTGAATCTTGCATAGTTCTTAGGGGGAACTTTCCCGGTGTTGATTACTCTTTGTAGTTGATGCTATTGAGAGGAACCATTGAATTATTGTTTATGTTTAGATTGTTATACTTCATTATTCCATCTCTGATCATGATCCATATGATGTCTTGTGAGTAGTTCGTTTTTTTCTTGAGGACATGGGAGAAGTCATGTTGTTAGTAGTGGAGTTGTGTTGAGAAAGATTCAATAGTTTGATATTTAAGTTATGGTGTACTTCTTCTAGTGGTGTCATGTGAACATCAACTACATGACACTTCACCTATATGGGCCTAGGGGAATGCATTGTGTATTTGGCTACTAATCCTTGGGGTTGCCGGAGTGACAGAAACCTAAACCCCTGTTAGGAAACCATTGCACAAGGGACGTCAGGGTCTTAGAGTTTAAAGCTGAGGTTAGGTTTCTACCTTAATTACTCTCTTGTACTTACGGATGTTTGCAAGGGGTATAATCACAAGTATGTATTAGTCCTAGGAAGGTCGGTACTTTAGCACAGGTTCACCCACACAACACTTAGCAAGGTAAAGAAGATTAATCAACGATATGAAGCGAAAGCACTTGACAGTCTTCCCGTGTGTCCTCGAGAACGTTTGGTCATCTTAAGTAATACAACCGGCTTGTCCTTTGCTGAATAAAGGATTGGACCACTTGCTGCATTTGTTCTTATTGTCTTTTATTTACTCGTAGTTTATTTACTTGCATTATCAAAAAAACCCTAAAAATCCGTTTGCTAAGTATTTGCAGAGAATTCCTGATCCATACCACTAGCCAGCACCTTCTGCTCGTCGTTGGATTCGACACTCTTACTTATCGAAAATACTGCAATACACCCCCTATACTTGTGGGTCATCAAGACTATTTTCTGGCGCCGTTGCCAGGGAGTGAAGCGCTATTGGAGAGTGGAACTGGTAAAGGAAACTTCTACTGTGAGTATTGTTTATACATTAGTTGCTTTATTTTCATTATGGATAATTCGCTGAGTTTCTTATTTGGTAATGCTACTACCACTGCTAAGGTAGTAGATGAACCACCACCTGCTGAGAATGATACTTTTAAAATACCTACAAGAATTATTGATCGTGTTATGGATAACTACTATGTTGGGGATGGAACTATCCATCCCAGTGATCATTTGCACTTTATACACGAATTATGCGGGTTATTCAAGTGTGCAGGTATTACTACAGATCAAGTTAAGAAGAAGTTATTTTCATTATCGCTGAAAGGAAGAGCTGAGGAATGGTATAAGCTGTTGAAGAATGGTCAAGCTCTTGAATGGGAGGAAATAGTACCTCTCTTTTATTCAAAGTTTTTATCCTCCTAGTGAGATTCATAAAGCTCGGAATCAAATATACAACTTTTGGCCTCTTGATGGAGAGAGTACAACTCAAGCTTGGGGGATATTGAAGTTACTAATGCTCAAATGTCCCATTCATGAGCTCCCCAACAATATTATTATCAATAACTTTTACGCAAGGCTCCCTCTACATGATAAGGATTTATTGGATGCTTGTGCTGGATCATTCACTCGCATGAAAGAAGAAGTTAAATGGGATCTTCTGGACCGTATTTAAGATAATGATGAAACATGGGAGAATGACAAAGGTAGAAAGTCAGGTATAAATTATGATTATGAGTGCATTGAATCTTATATGGGAACTGATGACTTTCAAAATATTAATAATGCTTATGGTCTAGACTCGCAAGCCATTGCTTCTTATTTTAAGGCTTTTGCTTCCTACATTGAAGTGCCTAAAAAGAAGTGGAATAAGTATCATGAACCTTATAAAGATATTGCTAAGAGTGTTCCTGCAAGAAATACTGAAGTTTATACTGCTAATCATGCTTTACCTGAACCTTACATTGAGAAAATGTCTTTCCCAGTTAAGATAAAGGAACATTCTATGATAGCTAGTATGGTTAATGAAAGTACAAATAAAGCTGTTGAACTTGATAAACAAATGGATGATGAACCTATAATAGCAAATATGAAAGACTTTGTCACTAAATATGTAGAAGAGGGACACACTATCCTTTGTAAGGATACCTGTAATATTGTTTCACAAAGTAGTATCATAAGAACTAGTATTCTTGTGTTTTCTGTGAGAATAGGTGATCATTGTTACGACGGTCCTTGTGATAGTTATATTGTTAAGTTTATGCATGATACTGAAAGTTACTATGAGAGAGGAAAAAGTGTTCTTATGTATCTCAATAATATCAAGTTTCCTCGTTTTATGCTGAAAGTTTTTATGTTGCACTCCTTTTACCTACCTATGCTCGCAGTTTCTGGTTCCAACAACTTGTTTGTTTACAAAATTACCTTGCATAGGAAGTGGGTTAGACTTAAACATGTGTATTTTTGCTTCTTAATGCTCCCTTTCACTTCAATTCATATTCTTATGTGAGCTTTATCAAAATTATCATGCCCATCTTAATGGCTATAAAGAAAGAGCTTTTTGGGAGACAACCCAATTTATTTTTGCTTTCAGTTTGTTTTTTGTTTCTTTGAGTCTTGGAAGCTATTGTTTCAGCAATAACCTCTCCTTATCCTTTTTGTTTGGCTTTTTTGTCAAGATCAACCTCTAATAAGAGAGAAGTAAGATTTGGGGAAGTTGCTGTCCCGAAACAGATTTTTGTGCTTCACTGTAAACATTCGTGAGAGATCTCTGTATATCGGATTGAGCTGTAATTTTTTGTGCTTATGCCCCAGGTTGTTATTTAACTTTCGTTAGTTTTACACTTTTTGATTTGAGTAACAGAAGATTTTCGAAAAAGTTGATCTTTACATGTTGGTCTGTTTTGACAGATTTTACCACTCTTGCATTTGCTTCTTAAATCGATTTCCTTTTTAGATTCTTTTTGGGTTTTCGGAAGGAGTTGCTACAGTAGCTTATGTTTTGATGGATTTCAATTGAATTTGGACTTAAAAAGGTTTATTACCTCGCTTACACTAATGTTGCTAATGAGAATTGTGTGAAGTTTTGTCTGAAAGAAATTTCCAGGTTATTGGAGAAAATGGTGTAATAAGAAAGAGAAAGGTTTCATGACTCGAGAAATATGAGTATAAAGATGAATATATTGATGTTATTCAAGTGGCCACTCCGGACTCCGTCTCCGACCCGTTTTCTCCCAGTACATTCCTTTTGTTGTGAAACTTCGTAATATATAATCCCCCGGATCTCTCGAGGTTCATATATCATGTTCTTGTCGTGTTTTTGTTTTGATCTGTTTCTGCCAGGAACTATTCTTGAAAGTTTAGAAGCACAATGGTGTCCGCTAAGGATAAAGGAAAGGATGCTATGGAGGAAGATCTCCAAGACCCCGGGAAGGAGGAGGAGATCAAGAGTGAAGATGAAGAGGAGGAAAAGCAAAGCCAACATCCGCACACCGGCACTACCATTGCAAGCATTGGAGTGGTGACAAAACCTGCCAGGGTTAGAAGAACTGCACGGATGCAGACTGGGGGGAAAACTCCTTGTCACTGCTTGGCTCCATGGTCACTTCCTCCATGCACCAAGAATCCTTTCCATACCCTTATCCATGAGCATCAATACCAGAATATGCCCAAGGAGAAACTACCCTCCAATTGGGATTTGCCGCGTTCTAGCCATGCAGGAAAAGAAGGCTTCAAGGAGGAAGAGTGGGTAAAGAATTGCAAGAGCTAGAATTCTCAACCCGACATGATCATGAGCCGCATTGAGCAAAACTCACAGCTGATTCATAATCTCACCTTTGAGATTGAGGACTTGGGGAAACTGATCAAGGAGCTCATCAAGAGGATACCACCACCACCGAAGGAGTAATTCGTCATCAGGTTTGACATCCCCTTGGTTTGTTCCAAGCTTGGGGGAGTGCCGCGGTATCACATCACTATCTTCTATCTTTTTACCTTTTTAGTAGAGTCATATCATGAATAGATAAGTTATTATGTAGGATGGTTTGAATTATGGAAGTGTCCCCTCTCTCGTTAGATATGTATCCCTTGGTGTGAGTTGCCGTTATGGAATATTAATGAGAAGTTCTATCATTTACTCTTTTGCATATCTTATATTAGTTTTCAATTCATGGTTATATGATTGATCTTGTTGTTAGTATTGGTATCACTTTGGGATCATTGAGTTAATTTAGTTGGTTTTGGCAAACCTGACTTGGTCAGTAGCAACACTAGTTTTTGAGAGTTGAATGAAAAGATAAAAGTACTATAAATAAATATAATTTCATCATCTTTCTTTCTTGATTTGCTCATAAGTTTAGTATTCTCTGGTTAAGATCTTTTGTCCTTCCAAGGAAGATTGCATGTTTGTTTTTATCACTTGTATGTTTGTTTGTTTCCTTCAACTCTTATACTTGCTACCCAGCCTTGCTAGCCAAAAACCTGTACTGAGAGGGAATTCTTCTCGTGCATCCAATCCTTAAACCAAACCTATGCCATTTGTGTCCACCATACCTACCTTTTAGCATTATTGCTATTCCAAGTAAATTCTTCTTTTTATCTACCTTCCAAACTAAATTTGTTATGAGAAAATTAGTAATTAAAGCTCTCACGAACTTGATGGCACACTTTACTTTCTTGCATCTAATAAACTTGAACCATTGTGTCCATCTTTGTTGCGTATATGCTTGCGCTTTATAAGTTGAAGTTAGCAAAACCATGTATCATGGGGAACACTTTCAAAATTTCACTGGTACTTTGTACCTCGTTGATATCATGATTCTTTTGCTTATGGATCCCGGCGGTGTGAAATAAAAGGGGAACTTGTAAGATCATGGAGTTGATATGTGTGTTAGAGAAACGCCTGGGCCGCTAGCCTAAGCCATGCCAGATCATGGTGGAAACTTGAAGCAAGACTATAGTGAGCATTCTATGAAGCATCCTCAATAAAAACCTATGCAAATAGCAAATAAAAAGATCGCTGAGATGCTCATTGTCTGCTTGCCTTGTCATTTTGATCATGGGATAGCTCCTGTGTCATGTGCAAGGGGTACCCCGTTGGCGGTTCTCAATGATACACATGTATTTACAATGACAAGAGCTTACTCGTGACTGAAGTTGAGTAGCATGAGGTTCGGTCTTCGTAAGTAACTTGTCAAGCATATCCTCTTAGTTGTGTCATGAAGTTGAGTAGCATGGGACTTAAATTTATAACTTTTCAAGCATATCCTCTTAGTTGTGTCACTTTAACCTTAATCACCTAAAGATGCCTATGATAGGGGCAATGAGAGCTAAAAGCTAATAAGTACCATAAATTTTGGGAGCTCTTTATGAAACTTGCAATCACTGCTTCCCTCTGCGAAGGGCCTTTCTTTTACTTTTTAGTTGAGTCAGTAAACCTATTCCCTTCTATCTCAGCAAGTATTTTGAGTTGTTGTGTTTCATTCATTCATATGATGATTTATTCAATCAGGTTTCTTATGTTCCTTGTTTTGCACTTTGCTCTTATCTTGGTGTCTACTACTTTGAAAGCTATCATTGAAAATCAGTTATTTGTGAACTCCAGCAATTTGTCAACTATTCTTCAACCAGCAGCTAAGTTTGCCATTACCAATTGTGATTTACTTTATGTATCTTTATTGTGTTTCCTTTACTTATTGCAAGTTAAGTTATATAATAGTGAGTTGTCTTCTATTATGATCTATATATTGATGAATGTGATGCTTCTTATCTGTATTCTTTTTATCGACTCTTCACTCCATAAACCTAAGGCCATGTTTATTGAGCTCAGTTTCGCTTGGGGACAAGTGAAGTCTAAGCTTGGGGGGAGTTGATACGTCCATTTTGCATCACTATTCCATATCATAATTTACTGTTATTCATTAATATATTTCATATTAAGGGACGATAATTATGTTATTTCATCTGTTTTTGCATGGTTGATGACTTTTGGAGCATGGACCGGTGCAGTCAGGATTCTGATGGAAAAGGTGCTGTTTGGAGGAAAAATTCGCGAAGATTAGAAAATCCGGGAAAATATACGGAAAATCCTATTTTTCCAGAAGACGAAGGCTGCCAGAAGGAGGAGTGGAGATGGGCCACAGGGGGCCCACACCACCCCCTGGCACGGGCCAGCCTAGGCCGCGCCACCAGGTGGTGTGGCCGCCCTGGCCCACCTCCAGCTCTCCCCTCTGGTGTATATAATCCTCCCAAAACCCTAATACTCGGGGAGCGACCACAGAAAGATTCCGCCGCCTCTACGGGGCGAAAAACACAGAGAGAGAAAGATCTCTCCGACAGACAGATTTCTACGAGGGGAATTCCTTCCCGGAGAGGGGAGATCGTCGCCATCAACACCACCATCAAGCTGGACTTCATCGGGATCATCATCATCACCACCATCATCACCATCAGCACCCTCATCACCATCTCCATATTGCTGTAACAATTGGGTTGAATCTTGCATAGTTCTTAGGGGAAACTTTCCCGGTGTTGATTACTCTTTGTAGTTGATGCTATTGAGTGGAACCATTGAATTATTGTTTATGTTCAGATTGTTATAGATCATTATTCCATCTCTGATCATGATCCATATGATGTCTTGTGAGTAGTTCGCTTTGTTCTTGAGGACATGGGAGAAGTCATGTTGTTAGTAGTGGAGTTGTGTTGAGAAAGATTCAATAGTTTGATATTTAAGTTGTGGTGTACTTCTTCTAGTGGTGTCATGTGAACGTCGACTACATGACACTTCACCTATATGGGCCTAGGGTAATGCATTGTGTATTTGGCTACTAATCGTAGGGGTTGCCGGAGTGACAGAAACCTAAACCCATGTTAGGAAACCATTGCACAAGGGATGTCAGGGTCTTAGAGTTTAAAGTTGTGGTTAGGCTTCTACCTTAATTACTTTCTTGTACTTACGGATGTTTGCAAGGGGTATAATCGCAAGTATGTATTAGTCCTAGGAAGGTCAGTACATTAGCACAGGTTCACCCACACAACACTTAGCAAGCTAAAGAAGATTAATCAACGATATGAAGCGAAAGGACTTGACAGTCTTCCCGTGTGTCCTCGAGAACGTTTGGTCATCTTAAGTAATACAACCGGCTTGTCCTTTGCTGAATAAAGGATTAGGCCACTTGCTGCATTTGTTCTTATTGTCTTTTATTTACTCGTACTTTATTTACTTGCATTATCAAAAACCCCTAAAAATCCGTTTGCTAAGTATTTGTAGAGAATTCCTGATCCATACCACTAGCCAGCACCTTCTGCTCCTCGTTGGGTTCGACACTCTTACTTATCGAAAATACTGCAACACACCCCCTATACTTGTGGGTCATCATCCATCCCGATGATAGAGAAATATACTCTGGGCCCTCTCGGTGATATCGCATTGACATAGCTTGCAAGCAAGTGATAAGATCACTAGAATGTTATATCACGGGGACGAGAAAAGAGTACTTGTCGACAACGAGATCAAACTAGGTATGGGGATACCGATGATCGAATCTCGGACATGTAATATATCTCGAGACAAAGGGATTTAGTTACAATGTTAAAAGATTCACACGATCACTAGAGTCATCATTGAATGTGTGGGAGGCAGTAAGGATCTCCAGGTCCCACTGCTGATTATTAATCAGAGAGGGGTCTCGATCATGTCTGCATTATTCATGAACTGTATGGTGACACACTTAAGGGATAGCAACACCATTTGGAGCAAATATGCTACCAGAGAAAGATTATGAAAGCGCTAGAATTATTTCGATGGACACCAGAATTGTTTCAGGTGAAATTGCTGAAACTGGTTCTACATGTGATATCGAAATGTTGCACGGGGTTTTATGTGAATGTTTGTTAATTAAAGTAATTGACAAAATTCTGAATAAAGTAAATAAAAGTGTTTTATTTAAAGAGAAAATGCATTTAAACATGTGGGTATTAAATGCAAAATGAGTGGAGTTGAAATTGATGTGAGTGGGCTTAGTGGAAGCTCCACCCACATGAATGAGGGAGAGGTGGGGGCACCCACCATGGCCGGCCAGCCATGGACATGGGGCTGCGCCCCCTCCCCTATAAAAGAAGCCCCATGCCTCCTCTCCTCTTGCACCACCTCCTCGTGAAGGTTCTCTTCCCCCTCTAGCAATTCCCCATGGCTTCGGATTAGCGAAGTACATGTTCTCGGTGGCTTTTTCTGAAAGGATTTTGCTACTTCCGCTGCTTTGCTAGAGCGAGAACTCGGAGGTTGTCGGGGTACCGGACGTGTGTGTGATCACGAATGCACTGCTTCTTTGCGGTGCTGGACTTCATCACGATCTTGAGATCGGCAAGTGAATGACTACATCATCCACGAAATCAGATTTCGTTAACAAAGTGTTTCAGTCTTCAAGGGTAAGATCTCTATGGATGTATATCCACCCATTGTTTGTATCTAGTTAGATAGATCTTGGTGCTTAGTTGTTCATATCGTAGGATTTTTTTGTTTTCTATGCTATGAACCCAACAGTGGTATTAGAGCCTGATCTATGCGTAGATGATTTGCATAGGTAGAACACATATGATTATGTGGGCACTGATGATCATGTTATTGCATCTTCTATGTATTTTGGATATTGGTGGCATAGTGGGATGAAGCAGCCGGGACTAACTTTACATGTCCTTGCACATGAGACCTGTTCCACGCTTTCCATGCAACTAGTTTTGCATAAGTGGCTTGCAGGTGTCTGTCTCTCCTACTATAGTCAATATCTGATTTACAACGAGTTGCTAATAATTTTATTATCATTGTTGTGGTTCCATGTTTGTAGGTAAGAAAGGTTCTATCTCCGAAAGCCCTAAGCCACGTAAAAACATGCAAAAGATAAATTAGAAGCATCTATTTTTGGGTTTTGCGGGGCAAGTGCTATGATATGGTAATGTTATAATTTGTAGTATGGATTGATACTCTTGGAAATTATAACATACCAAGGTGTAAGTTCCATAGATCTTGGCCTTACACATATAGGAATGATGAAGATCATACCATGATGCACAAGATAGTGATAAAGTGCAAGAGCCATATCATATCACTTTTAACATATGATGTTTGTTGCATCTTATGTTGCTTGTATGGCACTTTAGTAGCATTATAAGATGATCCCTCATTTAAATGTCAAGACAAAATGTGTTCTTCCTTTAGTATGCACCGTTAAGAAAGTTCGTCGTTTCGAGACACCAAGTGATGATCGGGTGTGATAGACTCTACGTTCGCACGCAACGGGTGTAAGATAGTTTTACACACGCGAGTACTAAGATTCTTACTTGGCAAGCCTAGCATGTACAGACATGGCCTCAGAACATGAACCAAAAGGTAAAGCATGAGTCATAAGATGACCATCTAGATGCTCACCTTTGAAGCTACACCAACTCAGGTGATGATCGGTCTTGGTGTAGTGGATCTGGTTCATGTAATCACCAAAAATACATGAGGGATGTTGTTTTTGAGTGAGAGTTCATTAGTAATTTCGATTAGTCGAACTCAATTTATCATAAACTAAATCAAAGTGAATTTTCATAATTTGTTGTAGTCATTGGCATCCGTTTACTACCTTATCATAGTTATAATTGAGATAATAAAACTATAGAAATTTTGGACATTTACTTTACGAACTGGTATCGTATTGTTTTGAGTGTCAATCTGAAGTTTAAAAGTCCTATTGCAGACTTTTAGCAAACTCCATTTACTCCACGAAGTTTAATAAGTAGTATTGAATCAAGAGTAACAATTCTAGTGTTAGTATCTAAAGTATCATGTTTGCCTCCATCATCCTTGATATTCAAAAGATGTTTTAGTATCAGGGTTATCTAGGAGCTAAAAGAATTATTTTAGAAATCGTCCTATGTGGAAGATATTGTGATATCTGAAACAATGTTTATGGTTGCAATATGATAGAGTATAATTTGTCCAAATACATGTTCTCATATTGTATGAGAATTTGTGAAGGTTGGAGATGCTAGGCGTCCTAAACTCCCAAAAAGGTTTTGGGAACTGACATTATACTCACGATTCTCCCTTATAGGATATAGTTGCTTGAACATGAAAGTTGTAGGATGAATAGGAAATATAGGTAAAATGTTTATTGCACTAAATAATTACTAAAGAATGGTTTTTGAAAGAACGCCAAACATTTGATGATGGTGATCCACTTCAAAGTGCAAGTCCAAAGGTATTAGTATTTGACTATACACACTTTGAACTATGTGTCATGTGTATGGCACCACTATTGATGTTGATAGATTCTTTTAGATAAAAGGAAATGCTAAAAGGGAATCTTAAAATATTTGGCAGAAAAGAAAAGGCTGGAAATGTCTAGCTTAGGTATATAGATGATATACATGTTATGACTGTATTATTTGCTTGTTAAACAATGTGGTTCTTGGGTATTGGATACCGAATTTTTTGGTGTGAAGTGTCATACAGAACAACACAATTCCTGAACTGCAATGGCCTAAGTAACTATCAAGAGAATATGTGATGATGTTCATCAAAAACAAATAAAGTGTTATTGTGTTTCTCGTTGACATCAAAGCATGCCTTCAACATTTGTTTTTAATAATTGTTATTTTTTATGGTATTATGATAACAATGGTTGTTCAAATAATTACCGTATTCCATAGATGATGGATGAACTTTTACAAGTCTAGTTGGAGAAATCACGTCCATAAAAACTGCGGTGGCCCAGCATACCACTACATGTTGTAGTACGCTATAGTCGTTGACATAACACTAATGAAACACCATTCCACCAGTATTATATCCCTCAGAGTGGTACAATAGAAACATCGTGGGTCCAAGACATGACTTCAGATTACATACATCACATTACAAAATATCCAGGAAACTTCCACGGAATGGCGAGGAATATTTTGCAGAAGAAAACCAGAAGGAACAACTCGAAGTCTACCCTAGTAGTACTACAACTAAGATATATATATATGGTTTGCCATTGCTGCTATAGCAATGTTCTACAGAAGTAGGTTCCAGTTTTATAGGAATCTATTTATATTCTATGCTTCAACTTGACCTCCATAGCTTCTGATGTGGTCACTGACTCCATTGAACTCCACTTGGTATCTTTAACTCTTCAAAGTGGACCATTGCTTGGGAACACCATTACTTGCTCCTAGATCTAGCAAGGGTTAAGAATATATGGTTGAGTACGCGCATACTCAACAAGTTCACTAAAAAGGCGTGTATAATGCACTATCTCTATAGCCACATACCATAGGTCGTAGGCAATGCAGGTTTTCGTAAACATTTCTTCAAAGGTTGCTTTTATTCTGAAAACTATGTCCTATAGTCTTTACAGGTTGACCAGAACTTTCATGGAGTTCCTTTCCTGCTGCATTCGTAGCTCCTTCCCAGAATAGGGAGTAACATGTCATAGTTCTTACACTCTGCAGAGGTGCGTTGCTTTACCCATGAGAGACCAAATCCTTGTTGCACAACCGGGTGAATCTTTCTCGTCCACAATTTCATGATGTGGGGCCTAGTAGATGATCCAAGCCAATTGTTGCCCTTCTCCGTGACCCCGCATGAAGACACGATCCCCGAAGAGCTCTACAACGAGTACAGTCCGCGTAGCCTCTCGAAGACTCTGTAAGCAGCTACCATCAGCTATGCTGAACCTCCACCACGATAGCTATGCACAGATAATCTAGACACCTAGATCGCAGGGCACTAAGGAGTCCCACCCACGTGCTGGATTCTCTGGATTCTCCACGAGAAATCTGCAGCTTCACCATAACGTCATTCATCCATGCGAAATGAAGAAGATCCAGCTGACTTCTCCGTCCCATTCTAGATCTCATGGTTAACACGTAATATATGGCGCTAGAATCACTGGTGACATTGGTTGTTAAATCCTAGATATTAAGTTCCTTTACCACTGGAACTGTATCAATAGATTATTACCATTTGGTAAATACTCCATAATCACATTATTATGAAAATAGTGTTTTCTGACTTTTTTGAAATGCAGGTGATGACAACATTTGAGTTATAAGCATTTGATAGAAAATAACCAAAGGACATGAGCAAGTGTGAACTTGCCTTTTGTGATTGCAAGATTATGCACTCACGGTCTTCAAGACAATAGAAGACCCAATTTCTGTAAACAACATCATTGGTCCAGTAAGGATGAATGTTTAAAGAAGCAAGATGCAATTATGCATAAGTAATGTAATGCAAGTGTGAGAACGCGAATCCCCGGAATAATTGTATCTGATCTAGGGTTTGAAGCTTATGATGAGTTCTTTGGAATGTGTTGCACTTTTATACCAGCTTCACACTTGTGCTTCTTATGAAGGCTTATGAGAGTGTGTGAAATAACATGCAAGTACAATAAGTAGCATACAATAGTAAAGCACTCAAATAGGGCATGATATGTAAAAGATTTCCTTGAGCAAGATTATTAATTAATTAGAGCTTTTATAGAAATGCTTAAGGATTACTTTTAATGTTTCTTAAAAGAATAACTTTTGAGGAAAAGATTACTTTACAAAATAAAAGCATTTAATCTTAAAGCTAACACTTTAAGGTTTTCTTACTAGTTATGAGTATTAAAGACGGTAAGCGAGGAGGAGGATGGATCTGTGGACATTACCATTATAACTGTGGTTATTAATTCACGGACATCCGTCTATCTCTGGTTAGGCGGATGGTTAGCGAGTATCTATAGAATTGTAGGGTTTATCTTTTGCTGCAATTGCGTCACCCCAGGTTGTGTCCCCTTTAGAGGCATAAAGACTTGCTGAGTACCCCTAGGGTATCACACGATAAATTATTGGTTCAGATGAACAGGTACACTCACAAGATGGATACTGGGTGGAGGAGACGGACGATGTGGGCAACGATCATTCGGTGTAGAGATTCCGGGAACGGGGATCCGTGAGATCTGTGGGCGGGATGTGCTTATTTATGGGGCATCTTATGCCGATTTGCTTCTTATCCGTACTCGGATTTTGTCTTCCGCTTCCGCTTGATACTCTGATGTTGATGTATGAGGAGATATCCTAAACTATTATATCTATCTAGGATATTTGGATCTTGCCGTATGCTATATATTTCCTTTCTTTTTAGATGGAATGGCTCGATGTACTATTGTATGGTGGCTTGCATACATACTCATTTGTGTATGTAGTTGATCCTTCTTTTCGCCGATTACGCCGTTCTTGTCCCGATGTTTGGAAATGGTTGGGACGGCCGAAAGGTCTACCTGTGAGTGGCATTTGGGCCCCACCGTACTATTTCAACCATTTCTGCTCATCCAGGCTTGTAACTAGGAGCGTAATTCACCGAGGTAGTTACAATTGGTATCAGAGCCATCCCGACCTTCAGGGTCTCAGCCAAATGGTCGTTGTCAGTCTAGCAAATATTTTTGGTAGTTATGTATACTAGGGAAAAACAAAACGTGAGAGTAGGACTGCTTCCACTTTTCTTCTTATCCCCCCACCCACCCTTTTCTGGTAAGGAAGTGTAACGTTTTCAATCCTCTTCTTAAAATTCAAACTAGGATTCACGTGTTCGGGGTTTCCGTAGTACCATAGGTTGTGTGTGTGTGTGTAGTTCCTTGTCTATCTGTTGCATCCAATTTGTTATCACAATCTGCCTTTGGTTATCAACTGTTGGTACATTCCATACCGTCAGGCTTTTGAAAACCGGTGCGATCTATCTGACTCCTTGTTAACCGGTGCCATCTTCACAAGGGTGTCCTTCCTTCTAGCAACTCCACATTCTGTGTAAGCATCTGTTGCTAATCTCTACCTGATAAGTGATTTTGCGCATCTATTGGTATTTTAATGCCGAAAAATGCGGAAATTTTTTCTTTGGTACATCTGTGCTTCCACACTCCTTTTCAGTCGTGTGTGAAACATTATCTATCTCCCTTTTATCAGCATGTCCATGCTAACTCATTCTTTTGTCACCGGTGCTTAATCCTGGAGTTTCATTTCGTCTCCTTTTCTCTTGGGCTAATTACATAACATGTGTCGATCCGATGCTGGTGATTGTAATTTGGTTCTCGGCATAGCTATATTCCACTCATGATAAGTGTCGATTGGAATAGGGAAAATGCTATCAACACTATCCTCCAAATGGTGACGGATATCTCCTGTGATTTTGAGTACACCGTGATCATATCCATGCATATTCAAGCATCTTTGGCAATCCGGAGTTTCCCAAAGCACTACGGTCTATCATCATCCATCATCTTGCACATCTTTTGAACTCCATATCGCAAAATTCCCTTGAGGCGAGGAATTGCATCTTTTCGTCTCTGATAGCTTTGTTTAAGGTATGAGTTATCATCGTTCCTTTATCCAAGATATCTCTATCTTTGTAACCGGCGATCCAATCGACAATGTGAACCAGGTGACATCTCTTTTTCTTCCGAAGGACCAGATAATCTATTCTTCCAGTGCACCTTCTTCAACACGAACCCGTGCTCTTAATATTGATCTTTCTAAGAGCGTTGAGCTCAGGAAGTGTTTCAAGCATTTGTTCGTTTCTCCCGCCTCTTGAACTTGATATTCTGGGAATATCCTGTTAATCCATGGTGGTATATGTTGATAATATGCTTGCCTATTCGATATCAATGGAAGGACATGGAAGATCATCTGTGTCTCTTTCTCTCAAGCTTCGTGAGCACTTTGCCTGTGCAAAGTCTCAAAGTGAGAATTCTGGCTTCTTGAAGTCACCTATCTCGACCACGTCCTTCTGCTAAATACATCACTTCAATTCTGGAATCAGCAAGTCCATTGTTAATTCCATCTTCCATCTTCAATCCAATCCGGAGTTGTTCCTTGTTGGCAAGTTACCATCGTCGTTTCACTAAAGATCTTCCTCAAGACTGCTAAATCTCTCTCAATCATTTCAGGAAGAACATGGAGTTCTTTTCACCTCTGTCTCGTAAGTAATCTCTTGTAACCCTCCTGTTCTATCGTCTATGCTCAATCCACCGGAGGCCATGAAGACCTTACAGATCTTGTATTCCTTCTGTTCAAGTGGTACTATCTTTTTCTCTATCTGTGGAATTTTGCAGTTGTCTCCGTAATCTTCCTTCATATCTATCCGAGGGCTTGGTCTTTCCGATATGACGACAACATCATCATCTTTATCTATCTTGAATCCGGTGAATCGTTTGCATCTATCCTTGTTTTCTAACGAAGTTCCACGAGTTATCGTCCATACCTTCAGTTTGTTTCGGTAGTTGGGTTGCATGGTTTTCTTATTCATGTGCAGAGTAATGCTTTGAGTGCGGGATGGATTAGCTACCATACCACTACTCTTATCATTCGCTCTTGTACATTGAATTGGTGAATTAATGTGATTTCACTCATTCCACGGAAGTTAGAAGTGGCATTTATCCCTCGATACTTTTACTTCCGTCTTTGTTGTTCTGGAGTGCTCTCTCGAAGAAAGTAATCAATAATCTCTTGTTGGTGATCTCACCCTTTCTACATGGCGCAAAATCTTCAATTATCTGGCGGAAACAAACGCAAACTCTTTTCGGTCCTCGTCTTTCTACCGGTGCTCGACATCCCCGAACAAGATGAAAGGAAAGTATCTCTCTTTGTTCCATCAATTCGTTTTCTGTGGTAAAGCCAGTTATGGTTGATGCCATCAGCCGCAAATCTATTGCGTTAGCCTCAAGGCTAAAGAAAGCAATAAGTATCTCTACAATAAACTCCAGATCCTCCATATTCTTTGCTTCTCGGGATTCCACCATGATCTGGCTTCACATCCGTCTCTGGAAGTTATATCCGCGCACGTCAATTGCGTGATCCTTCAGTTCTTACCGGCGCAACAAGAATCTAATCCGACGATGTCTAACTAAATCTTTCTGTTCATATCAAGCGACTCTATTGTGTGAAGGCAATATCGTTTCCGCATTTCATTTCTCAAATCCGAGAGAAGAGACGATGCTATTGTCATAGTGGTTCCAAACCTCTCCAATCTAGCTCTTTTCTTCCGGCGACACAAAGATTCATCCTCTCTAGTATCGGTAAATCTTTAATCTTAACGGCGTGTCTTTCTTTATCCATGATACATCATCTTGTCCTTCTTTCACAAGTGGTTCTATGCTTTTATCATGTTTCTTGAGAAAACCGGAGCTATGCTCATCCTATCCTTCTTGCCTCACGACAATCCTTCAACTCTTCTAACCCATTGATTCTCAAGCAAAACGCAAGGCTCGCAACAAGTCTAGCAAGTTTTGCAAGGTGCAGTGGTCGCACCATTCCGCTCTTCATCGTCTTGGGAACGCAAGGATCACCTTCGTTCCGAACACCCGCCTCTCCTTGTGTTGTTTTCTTCTTCCTAGGAATCTCGGGGCGAGATTCTTGTTTAGTGGGGGAGAGTTGTAGCATCCCAATTTTCTAACAATTGTAATGCTACTTGGTCTAGTAATATAATGGCTACTTCCTATATATAATTGTTGCATCATAATTATATCATGCTCATGTCATCATGCCACCTTGCATTTGAGCATCATATAAAACCCTTTTTGGTTTGGTTCTTCTCTCATATGCATTATTAATTGTATTTGCCTCTTGATATTGTATCTGGTTCTTGATATATTGTTTAATGCCCAAGTTGAGTTGGGGGCATATCTCTTATTAACTCCACCACCTTTCTTTCACCACCTTATAATCCCACCATCCAACTAAATATGGGCTTTGCACTTTATTGGGTTTTACCTCTAGCTCATGTGGGTTGGGATGGATCCTATTCTATTTTTCCACATGCTCTCATCTTAGCATCATGTTGTTTTCACATCATTGATATATGAGAGCCACATGGCCACCTTTGCATGCCTTGTGAGTGGAACCCTTTTTCCTAGCTTCCATATGGGTTATCATGGAATTATGCTCATGTTGGGATATTTTTGGGACTATTAAGCATCTAGTGGCACATACACACTAGCATGTTCCATTTTATTCAAATATGGGCATCTCCAACTACTCCACATGGGGCATCCTTCCACTTCTTCTAGTTTGGCTTATTCCATATTTTTGGAATGCATATGTATAAATGCTATGGCTATTTATGTTGCTATCACAAGATGAAACCTAGCATTAATATTATGCATGGCCCATGCAAGTACCACCTTTTTCCTAGCCTTTTGGTACTTTTTTGAATTATTTTTTTGGGGTGAATCTCCCATCTCTCTCTACCTCTCTTTTTGGCTTGATCTAGTTGATCTTGTTTTAACCACACCACCTCTCCCTCTCTTTTCCTTATCACCTCCTTTTGCTTGATCTTGTGTGATCTAGCTAAAAGGCCACCACCCCATCACACCCTCATCTTGCTCTTGAGTTTGGATCATGTTATACCCTCTCCACCTCACCTCACCCCTCTTTCTTCAAACCAAACCCTAAGCCCTCATCTCACCTCTCTCTCTCTAAACCTCTCTCCTAATCTATACCTAGTCTAGGCCATTCCCCCTATCTCTAAAACCCCAACCCGAGCTACCCTCCTCTCTCAACCACCTGACCACCTGGCCCCACCTAGCTACCCCTCTAACCTAACCCGAGACCACCTCCCCCTCCCCTTTTGCAAAAGTGCACCACCCCCATGTGCCCTCTCCTCTCTCCCTTATCTCCCCAACCACCCCAGCTCACCTTACCATCTCAGATCGCATCCAGGAGGCGCCCAAGCCCTCACCCTTATCCTTCTTCCTCCCAAGCTGCCATGGTCCTCTCCTCCTCCTAAACCCTAGCCTCGGCCCCTCGCCCTTCTTGCTGCTCTGGTGGATGTCAAGGCAGCGTGGAGTGTACCAGAGACCATCTGCTTCCTCTTGACGACACAGTGGCGGGCAGCAACCAGGACCCCACCGGGCCCCGCCAGTGCCCGTGAGCACCAGGCGACTCCGGCCGCTACCTCCTTGCCGATCCACGCCGCCCGAGCCGCTTAGCTGCACTGCGGGTAGTGAGCCCCAAACCTCCTGGACATCACCCTGCTCCCCATCTCGCCTTGCATCGCCACCGCCTGGTGTCGAACACACACAGCGTCTTGTAGCCCGTGGTCACCGTCGGCAGCGAGAGACAGCCTGCTACCCTCATTTTCCCCTAGGTTTTCCGCGCGCTGTAGCCCCCCTCCGATGTTGCTCTCTAAATGAAAGTTGCAGACCGGACCACCCCCTCCATCTTTTGCTTTGGCATCGTCTTCTAATTCTCGCTAGGTGCGCCGCCATCGTCGGCGGAAGGCAGCCAGATCCGCCGCCGTCAGTGTCGGGTTCGTCAGCGCGGAGACAGCAGCCGGTGCCGTTTTTCTTTTAGCCCCCTAGCCTTTTTCCCGCCTAAACCCGCGGTCCCCGAAGCCCACTGACCTCGTTGCCTTTTGCATACGAACCCCCGGAAAAACTTGGCCATCACAGACCAGTCCCCCCCTCCCGCGCGCAGGATTGCCCACGTGTCGGTGGCCATTTGGTAGCTGCCTTGTGGCTAGCCGCCTGGAGGCCCACCTGTCAACCTCTGCGGCTAGAGTAGCTTGCGGTGAGAAAAGCTTTCTGCGCGTGTGCGGCCCAGTCAGCACACGGCCCCACTCGTCTGTGTCTGAGGCTAGGTTCGCCTGAGTGAGAAAAGGATTTCTGAAATCTGTTTTAATTCAAATCTTTTCAAATTTATTTTGAATTCAAAATTTAATTCTGTTTTTAAATAACTTTTAATTCCCAAATCCAAATAATACAAATAATATATGTTTTCAAATCAGAAAAATGTGAGGAATTCAAATATGCCATTCAAAATATATTTTGAACACTTAAAATTTCAAGTTGATTTAAATTACAATAAAATGCCCTTTTACCTTAATTAATTAATAACTTTTGTTTTATAACTCCAAATTTAACAAATAATATGTCTAAATGATTAGCTCGACGAGACCTTTCTGTTTATGCATTCCATTATCTGATTTGCAGCATGCATCATATAAATATAAAGTATACAGCAACTAATATGAGGATAAAATGTGACCAAAACTCAATAAAATGTTTTATTCTTGTATTCCACACCTCACCCATGCCATGCTACTTTATTGCCATGCAAATTGTGCATCATTCATCATGGCATGATTGTTTGCTTGTCGCATTTTAATCATATGCTTGTGCACTTTATTTATGTTGGCCCTTGTTTGTTTGGTTCTTCTTCGAATAGGCCTTTGACGGGGATATATCAAGAGAACCAGGAGCACTACCTGAGACCATCCCTTGCTTCAAGCGAGCTGCCAGCAAGCACTACCACATGCTCGCATACATATAGTACCTCTGCCTCTATCTTATTCTTGCATCATTGAGTCATGGTGCATTAAACTGAATCCCAAGTATTGCATAGCCTTTACTTTTAAACCCCAAAGCTTGTTCCTCCATCCCATGAGCCATTACTACAGAGTTGTTTGAGCCATGCAGTCGTAGAAACGACATGTGCGGTATGTGAGTGTCGATGGATAACGAGGTACCTAAACAACTTAACTTTGAGTAGTAATGGGATAACTAATGAAAGTGGCATCGGTGAGCCATATTCGCCATTTGGTTTTCAGGCTCGCTTGTATCCGTGGGACCCAGTACTTGATTCTGTTCCTTGAATATTCGCGCTATCCACATCCGGGAGGCTTATGAACCCCCCTGAGCCAGAGCTTGATTCATTCTTATTTCTTGGGGCCACAAACTAGTTTGAGGTTTTATTTACTATCGTGTACTTATGCCATGCTTTACTGCTTTATTTAAAAGTGTGCGAGGTACACCTTTGTCTTTGTTAGGACCGTGACCCGTTTTCGCTGTATCGACAAGCCCCGTCACATTTTCGGGTTCCCAGTCAATTACAGCCGGCCCCTCAATCCTTGAGTCCGTCTCGTAGCGGGCCCGCGTCGTTCTTGGTAGCAATGGGGTGGCCCCTGAAATATTCTGAATCTGTGATCGCTTTGTCGTGGTGCCTCGTTGGTTTTGATTTGGTTTTCGAGGTTGATCGAGTGTGTGTTGCTATTTGTGCACCCTGCGGTAAAACTTTCTGAAAGCCGTGTCATGGTTATGGACGACTTGGAGCACAGTTTCTCGATCATAGACAAGAATAACTAAAGTACCGCTTTTAATTTGACTAAATAACTGACTAGTAAATAGTGCAACACTCATGGAAGGGATAATAAAATTGCCAACGGATGGGGGGGGGGGGTTGTTCGTCCGCTTCCTCGTCGGTAAGCGAGGAGGAGGATGGATCTGTGGACATTACCATTATAACTGTGGTTATTAATTCACGGACATCCGTCTATCTCTGGTTAGGCGGATGGTTAGCGAGTATCTATAGAATTGTAGGGTTTATCTTTTGCTGCAATTGCGTCACCCTAGGTTGTGTCCCCTTTAGAGGCATAAAGACTTGCTGAGTACCCCTAGGGTCTCACACGATAAATTATTGGTTCAGATGAACAGGTACACTCACAAGATGGATACTGGGTGGAGGAGACGGACGATGTGGGCAATGATCATTCGGTGTAGAGATTCCGGGAACGGGGATCCGTGAGATCTGTGGGCGGGATGTGCTTATTTATGGGGCATCTTATGCCGATTTGCTTCTTATCCGTACTCGGATTTTGTCTTCCGCTTCCGCTTGATACTCTGATGTTGATGTATGAGGAGATATCCTAAACTATTATATCTATCTAGGATATTTGGATCTTGCCGTATGGCGTTGCTATATTTCCTTTCTTTTTAGATGGAATGGCTCTGATGTACTATTGTATGGTGGCTTGCATACATACTCACTTGTGTATGTAGTTGATCCCTTCGCCTGCCGATTACGCCGCCCGTTCTTGTCCCGATGTTTGGAAATGGTTGGGACGGCCGAAAGGTCTACCTGTGAGTGGTATTTGGGCCCCACCGTACTATTTCAACCATTTCTGCTCATCCAGACTTGTAAATAGGAGCGTAATTCACCGAGATAGTTACATAATATAGATTTTTCTGAATTATAAAACAAAAGATATTAAATTTCTAAGATTTAATCAATTTTTGAAATTATTAAACTAATTCTTAAATGATTTATTGTATATTGCTTATGTCAGCAGGGCTTTTGTTACTAACTCTGTTTTTACCCGAGGCCAATGACAAGCAGGCCCAGGCCATGTCACATGCCACCTGGGCATGGACTAGTCAACAGGCGGACCCGATCAAAGATGACCTCACCCCGGCGTCAGCCCGCTGGCTCGATGATGTCAGCACACCAGCGCTCGGCAGCGTCGCCGATTTTTGGCATCAGAGACGAGGCAGAGGGGTGCGTTCGATGCTACGGAAGATAGCGAGTCGACCCATCTCGTTGGCACTAGCTCTCGGGCGCCGGAACAGTGGCTAGGACGACCACCCGTAGTGGTGCTATTCGGCGACACGACGAACTAGAGCTACGTGCTAAGATAGGATGTGTAGCTAAGACTAGAGAAGCGTATGCTCACCCTGAGTACACCTGTGTAGTCGATGGTGATGATGGTGGCCGGAGATAAGCACTTCAACGAGATTTCTGACGAGCACCGACGGAAGGAAACTGCAAAATTCGCCTCACTCCGAGCGCCCCTCGAAGCTATATTCCACCCAGGGGATCTATGGAGCACGGCGCTTCTTCCCCTCCACTCCACGGTCTTCAAGGTGGGTTGGTTCAGTGGCTAGCTGAAGCTTGCCGGTGGCGGCTTCAGTGTACTCGAGGAAGACTGAGAGCGAGGGAAAGGATTAGGGAGGATAAGGATGAACTAGGAGGGTGATGCGGTTATCGATGGTGGTTTTATATGGCTTGGCGAGCACTGTCATGACGGCAAGGCATCGATGAAGGTCGAGATGCAACAGCAGAGTTGGAGCTTGTTGTGGGCACGAATCGTTGCGTATTGCCTACTGGCAGATTCCTAGTGAGTAGTGCAGGGCTCTAGGTTGGTCAATCGCGTCCGGGGCGGTCTAGGAAGACAGTGGCGACGTGGCTCAGCGGCGGCGTGTCGATCCTTTAGAGGAAGACAAAGACGATGCTCCACTCTCACGTAGCCCTGCCTGTCAATGAGAGATCAAAACGGTACGTGGGCTTGGGCCGTGTTGGGTTGCTGTCAGGCTACTGCGAAGTAAGCTGAGCGGTGGTTAACCAAAGGAAGAAGTGGGTTGTAGGCCAGGCAGCTAGTTGTTTCCTTTTCTTTTTCCATTTCTATTTTCTGTTTTTACAAAACCCTTTTAAATATGAAATTCTTCAAGGATTTAAATATCCAGAGAATTTGTTGGTCATGAATTTTACTGTATAAAGCAAGTATAACCCTCTCCTCCTCCTTTCTTATTGTGTATAAGAAAAAATATCCACAACTATATGAAGGGTTCGTTAGTAAAGTAAATACAATTAGGATTTTAGGGATTATTTGTTATTTAAAGATCCCTTGAAGATGTTTTTGTTTTCACTTGCTAATTTTAATGGTAATGGTTTAAAATGCTTAATGATATATACAAAACTTGTGTCGTACTTAACCTCACACAAGAATTAAAGTATAACCTTATAATGGGTTGAATCATAGGGTTCATAATGTGGTGATTTAAATTTCATGATGCTCAATATTTGGTGATTTCTATTATTCAAACTCTACTTAGTTTGGTGGGGTTTATAACTAGCATAAAAACAATTTTGGTTGAGTATTTATGCACAAACAACAATCACTGGTGGAGAAAGGAAGATACTCATTTAACAAGTGGTTATCCTATGTTTGGAGAATATTGAATATACTCACATTCTATTATGGCCATGGATGAAGATTAAGAGATAATATAATTTGCCTTCATGTCTTGTGGCCATGGATAATAACTCAACTTAGAATGAGTATAATAATTACCACTCCATGTGATTTTGATAGCTTATGAGACTAGGTATTTAATTAGGGTTTAAGATGTTAAGATGGACATGGCTTCCTCCAATACTAAATTTCCCTGATATTCTAATTATCTCTTAAAAACTTTATTTGACCAAGGAATACCTTTTCATTGGCTGTCTAGAAATAGGAATGGTTCCATTATTAACTTAATTCTAGAGTTTTGGACAATGAGGCAGACATGGGTCTGTCATGGCTTGATATACTATTGGTTAAGGGTTTCTCAAGCACTCCTACCTTAATACCTCACTAAGCTTATCTTTAGATAAGGAATTCCTTTCCTAAATATACTCTATATATCCCTCTTCTCTTATTCACAAAGGTCACATCCTTTTGAATAAGTCAATCATCTAACTCCACCATATCCATCATCATATGATGACATAGTCATGTCACTTCAGCAATACTCATTCTCCATTATTAGTCTAGTATATAACTTCCATTATTTGACTACCCTTGATGAATCCATCAATGTAGCTACTTCTAACTCCATCCATTAACTCCTTTAAATCCATCTTGTAACTATTTCCAAGGCTTGCAAGATTATAATTCTCTCTATACATGTGATATCAATCCTCTAGAATGGTTATGGTACTATTCTCCAAAATACAAGTTATTCTTGTATTAACTTGTTAAACTAGGATGCCTACAACTATTCCATACAACTCATATTATATACTTCATCAAACTCTAGCTTGACTTCACATGATCAAGCTAGATGATTCAGCTTACTCAGGCTTGCCTAATTTAGTATACTCACAACTCTTCTTCATCTACTGGTCATGTATTCTCTAATGACTTGAGAATAATGACCACCAACCTTTGATCAAGCAAAGCTTAGGCTTCTAATTTTCTGATTAAGATCTATTAACACTAAGAAATAGACTTGTACTAGTCTCTCTATATCTTATCTTGTTTAGGAAGCTTACTTTAAGTTTATACCCACTTGACTTAGCAAGATTATCACTTGATACTCTAACACTACTAGCTTTCTCATAGCTCCATAAATACTAACTTAACTTTTAGGTTTAGATATTTCTTCTAGTTAACTCATGAGTGAGTTAACTCCTCTAGTATCAAATGGTTTGATCACCACTAAGGATGTCATTCCATTGATGATGGCACACTCTACCATAACTAGTTCCTTCTTCTTATTAATTTACTTGAGGTCTTTGGAAGGTCAATATAATAGGTCACTACGTTGTAGGTCAAGGATTGATCCCTCTACATTGAAGATCAATAGACACTAGTACTTGGTTAAGTAGAAATGTCACCTACTAATATGGCAACAAAGATATGAGATGAATGGTCTTGGTTTGACTTCCTTTTCTATTTTATTTGTGATAAGAGTTCATATTTAAGAACTACCATGATACCCATGGTAGGAATATCTATGGCAAACAAGTGTTTCAAGATTTAGTTATTGAGTTTCTTTTACTTGGGTTATATACTTGACTTGGTAATCAGGGTTTGTGGTAGATAATACTGTAATACCCTGGATTTTCTAAAGTGTATTTTTGACAAAAAAGAAGGCAGCTGACCCGGTTAAACTTTTTCTAAACTCTGTAGATATTAGACAATGTACAAATACCCTATTTAAGTTTCTCCTTAGCGTGTAAACTAAATACCCAGCCGGCTCCTATTCTCACCAAACACCCCTGCCCTAGTCCCTGCCATAGGTCAGCCGCCGCCAAGGCCGCCTCCACACCATCCAGCTGCCGCTGCCGCATCAAGTCGCCAATCTCCATTCAAGTAGGAATATCAGACTGCTGAACGAAGCCTCGCCCGAGTCCCCGCATCACCATCCTGAAGTCCACCGCAGAGGTGCTGTTCCTACTTCAATTGACTTGTTTTTTTCCTTGCTAGTCGATTCGTCCCTACAGTTTTTCTTTCCAGCTAGAGATTAAGTAGTCTGGACATGTACGTGGTCTTGATTCAGCTCTCTGGTTTTGTGTATGGGCAGATCGATCTACAATTTGGATGAGAGTAATAATATTCTAATCAAAGAAATTTGTTCCGTGTAAGAGGAGATTATATGATGAATATCTTTAAATTGCATGTCGTGGATGTCCTTATAAACAAAGAAGGTGCTGCCCAAATTTATATTTTTTCCTATACTTGGTGTTATTTAGATAGTGTGGTAGCATCGCCAGGCATGAGAGAAACCTAAGGTGTTACAGTTGGTATCAGAGCATAGGCTTTAGATCTCTGGAGTTATAGTTATCCTTGAAAACAATTCTCGAGGTTGCCTAAACAATTAAAATTGGTGGTAGAAAAAAATTTAAATTTGACACACTGTTGCACATTAGGCTGGGTTTCAAGGGACATGCATCTCATGTACGCTCTATCTATTTTTTTAATTTGCTTATGGTTTTGTATATCTTTTTGAAAAAGGGTGCATATGTTTGATGCGATTTTTTTGTTGACAATTGATAATGCATTGTATAGTTATGCCGTCGAGAGCTAGGGATCGTGCTCAGGGTCGCGCTCGTGGTCGTGGACATCGTGGAGGCCACAATAGTCGTGCAGACGAATCAGATGTAGAAGGTGAGCAGAGCCATAACGGGGGAACACATGGTAGCCAGACCAATGGTGGTGGACATGATGGTCCTGAAATGAAGCTCAAAGAATGGTTATCGCTGAATGCTGGTGAGTTCGATGGGTCTGGAACACCGATGGAAGCAGCATCTTGGCTGAATACCATGGAGAAGTATATGGATGCTTTGGAGTTGCCATCGGCAAGAGAGTTCTTTTTGTGGCCTTTCAGCTTAAAGGCTTGGCTGACGCATGGTGGAGAGGAGTCCGTGTAGCTCCTGCTCCTGTTCAGGGGGAAACTACTTGGGAGTTCTTTGTCGAGCAATTCACTAATAGGTATTATCCTAAATCATTCAAGGAAGAAATGTTCATTGCACTTACTCGGATTGAACAAGGAGACAAGAGTGTGGATGAGTATGAGGCCGAGTTTAGTAAGATGGTACTCTTTGTGGATAGAGTAAATGGAAATGAGGCACACAAGGCCCAAGCATTCTTTAGAGGCCTCAACTCAAGATATAGGAAGTGATGGGAGCAAAGCCGTAGATTAGCTACTCTGAAGTGATTGAACAAGCTAGAAGGATGGAGTTGGAGTTTAGACTCACCGCATCCCGTGAGGGTCGCGCTGGAGGCACTAGGGGAGTAGATAGAGACCGCAAAGGACTTACCAAGATGGTAGTGGGTCTACCCAACAATCTGAATTCAAGAAGTCCAAGTCAGGCCAGCATCCTCAAGAGTCCACCAAGCCCAATAAATCAGAGGCCCATTCTGTTTCAACATACCGTTCAAATAGAACTTCATTCGTTCGACCTGCTTCAGGACAGGGCTTGATTTGCTTCAAGTGCGGCCAAGGTCACCGTGCTTCTGAGTGTGACTTCTCTGATTCTTGTGACCTTTGTGGCAAGGCTAGTCACATGAAACTTGTTTGCAAGCAAAATCCTAATTCTATTATCAAGTGAATGTTGACTAGTCCTTCCATGGGCTCAACAACAACCATTCCTTCCAATGATGTGCCCTTAGGAGTCAAATCTTCATATGGTTCGGTACAGATGATGGCGGGATCCCAAGGTGCACCTCCACAGTTTCCAACCTATCCATATCAGCCTTCTTTCTATGGCTACTATGGCCATGCACCTCCACTTGCAGCCCGTTTGTTCCGCTCCAGCTACCTCCTCCACAATCGCACCAACTAGTTTCAGATCCATCTACCACAACACCTGCTAGAGTCTATAACCATCGGCAACTAGCTTCTTCTCTAGGCCACCATAATGGGGTCTCAGGTACATCTTTTCATTAATTGCTTACTCCAACGTTTTAACTTTCATTCAACTCATTTTTTCTCCTCTTATTGGAAGCAAACTTACTTAGTTTTTCCACCAACCTTGTTAATACTCCTTTGGTTGAGCTCATTAAAGTTTGCAATGTAGTGTTGATTCTATGTTATATGTCATGCCGCAATTTTTTTTGTCCGGTCGTAGGAAAACTTGAGTAAGTTTGAAGTATTGATAGTTTAGTTCATGCGTACTGGTTCTTGTTTGACTAAATGTGAAAGTCCTTATCCTTGTGATGTTTTTGCAAACTAGCGAGGATGTCCGAGTGCGAGGTTGCAAGATTTACCTATCCACATACGGATTTAATAGTTCGAGTGTGGGATGGATTGACCCCCATACCAACTACTCTTACTACTATTTCTTGTTATGTTGGAACGACGACCCTCTTGTGTACCTTTGTCCTTAGCAGTTTAGTAAAGATAAAATTTGAATCCAAATATCTGTCCTATTTCAAATAGAAAATATAAGGATGAAGAATTCGAGGGCGAATTCTGTTGAAGGCGGGAAGAATGTAATACCCTGGATTTTCTAAAGTATATTTTTGACAAAAAAGAAGGCAGTTGACCCGGTTAAACTTTTTCTAAATCCTGAGCCATGAGTAGATATTAGACCATGTACAAATATCCTATTTAAGTTTCTCCTTAGCGTGTAAACTAAAAACCTATTTAGACTGAAATATAAAAAAAATAAAAAAAATTATAAAGCCCAACCCAGCCGGCTCCTATTCTCACCAAACGCCCCTGCCCTAGTCCCTGCCATAGGTCAGCCGCCGCCAAGGCCGCCTCCACACCATCCAGCTGCCGCTGCCGCATCAAGTCGCCAATCTCCATTCAAGTAGGAATATCAGACTGCTGAACGAAGCCTCGCCCGAGTCCCCGCATCACCATCCTGAAGTCCACCGCAGAGGTGCTGTTCCTACTTCAATTGATTTGTTTTTTTCCTTGCCAGTCGATTCGTTCCTACAGTTTTTCTTTCCAGCTAGAGATTAAGTAGTCTGGATATGTACGTGGTCTTGATTCAGCTCTCTGGTTTTGTGTATGGGCAGATCGATCTACAATTTGGATGAGAGTAATAATATTCTAATCAAAGAAATTTGTTCCGTGTAAGAGGAGATTAGGTCTACTAAATCGTGTTGGTCTGTGTTGTACGAATCTAAATACCTAGAGCTGCTAGCTAGTTCTAGTAATTTTATCTCTATTTGATCATGGTATATTTGCACATGATGCCTTCCGATGGTTATCTCATCTTTAATCTACTTAGGCTGTTGACAGGCATATTCGGTAGCATTTGCCTCCACTTAGCAGTAGTGCTTTTCTCCGAGGACTATGTATGTTAAAATTACTTTATCTAACTAGGAGTACGTTTCAGTAGAACAAGTTGCTAGGTACAATTTAGAAGTATTGCTGTTACTTATCATGGTGTAGAATTTCTCAACGTTGTTTCATCCACAGGTGTGAGGATTTCGAGCGCCGATATAAATTCTTCCGTTGAACGTCGTGATTAAGGCAAGTGCATGACGAACCCCTCTTCTATATGTTTGTTCATGACGTGATTGTGTGATTGTTTGCTTATCATCTGATTTAGATTCGCGTATCCTATTTGGTTCAATTCAGACTTGTTTTGGTTCTTTCGCTTCGATTCATCTCTTTATATTCAGCCATATTGTGTTTCTTATTTTCTGAGCTAAATCGATGAGAAACTGTTCCAAGCGACTACTCCGATAAAGTTCGGTGAGAACTGTTTGCTTGAGGGCTAGTCTGATGGCTATTCTTTTCATGTTAGTCTGGTAAGAGACTGTTCCGAGTGGCTAGTTTCGAATCAAATTCGGTGAGTACTGGTGGCTCATGGGCCAGTCCGGGCGACATATCCAGATATTTGGTTTCAGTTTTCATGTTGACAATGAGGTCATCAGTATGCTTTCATGGTTCTTATGGTTCTAATTATACTACCGAGTATTTCTGTACTCACTCTTGCGTTTTATTTGGTTTTCAGGTACTAAATAAGCGGCATATGCATGGGAGACGGGTGTAGTACACCTACCACATCACTTGATCACATACTATAGACAATGCTTAGAGAACAATCATCTAGTCCTAGTCTTGTTTTCGTATTTTAGTATTATCTCAGTGTGAGCCTTTGGTCGCTCGGATCGTTGTCTTTATATATTCTATATCTTCTAGCTGAATTGTGAACCATATTGATGATACATGATGAATATCTTTAAATTGCATGTCGTGGATGTCCTTATAAACAAAGAAGGTGCTGCCCAAATTTATATTTTTTCCTATACTTGGTGTTATTTAGATAGTGTGGTAGCATCGCCAGGCATGAGAGAAACCCGGGGTGTTACAAATACCTTGATATAATCTTTGGAATATTAAGTATTCATCCTTGAGTTGTTGTATGGAATACCATGTAATGATCTCTAGAAGATCAAGTACTCCTTATTAAATAGTGTATTGTAACTTAGTTTTATTACATTTGATCTACCCTTAGATCAAATTATATTACCCAAAGATAAGGTTTTAGCAAAGGTCATATTGAAACTTATCGCAGTCAACTTGATGATCTACTTTAGTTCCACTAAGTTAAGAGAGGTTTCAATCACTTTGACAAGTTTTATTTAAAAGCACAAAAATTATCCAGATTTTCTATGCATGAATGCAATGCACACACCTCATCTCAGCTTATTTCTAAGCTCTAATGCTGGGATGTTACAGACTCTCCCCCTTAAAATAAAATTTGTCCCCGAAGTTCGTACTCTCTTATGTTTTAGAATAAGGTGTTGGCTTGTATTGATCACGACATTTCTCAACTCCATTGTGATCACGATTAGGGATAATTGTGGTATCCCGTATCTAGATCATTTTCCTTGAATTCTCTTCATACTTGACAATATCCACTATCTTCTAATTTATCCTATGGTTTCTTTTACTATAATATCTTGGATTATGTCCTTATAGTCCTATTTAGAATTGGTTGTGGATACATTTTGTCCATTCCAATCAGGTTTTCTTATTACACTACACTGGCCTATATTGGAGTACTTTATCCCCCTTTAAGGACAACTTATGAGTTGTTTCTTTAAGAACTAGTCCACTAGGTTTAATCTATTATACCTCCTCTTATCTTTCATTCGGACATACTCTTGAGAATACTCTTTATATGGAGGACTTCTTATAACCTTATAAGAATAAGGCTTAACCTCACCATGAATTAATACTTCTTCTCCAACCTTTAGTCAGAAAGTTAGATAACAACACTTTAGTGTTTATTGTTTATTCTCCCCCTTGGGGTTTGCTAATGGTCTCTAAACTACATGTATAATACCCATTAACTCAATAGTTAGGATAGCGGTCTCCGTCTAGCTTATACTTTACCACTAGAAGGTCTCACGAGGAAATATATGGTACACCCACCCATTTGTGATTACCAGTGTGAATTCCCTGATTTCTTAAATGCATGTACGAAGCATCTTATACACCTAATAATGTCTTGACTTACCACTTGCTTCATTGCAATTGACTTTAGTCATGGTCTCATACTTCCGTTTTCCTGAAGGTGTACCTCCTTCAATTACACCCTCCTTTGAAGATAATCCAGTGCATGTTAGGTTTCCTCCTACTGATGTTCCATATTTCTCCCGATGTTCTGAACGACATGATTTCTTGTGTCCTATAATTCCACACTTGTTATACTTTCCTAGAAATGCTCTTGCATTTCTCTTCATTGGAGTAGGATGGATGTTTGGACTAGATGGTAGCCCAATTATTGGCCCTATTCCTCCTGTTAACCACCCACGAGTTAACGGTCGGTTTAGGAAATTCATCATCATGTGTCCAGGTTCTCCACATTGGTAACATAATATCTTAGGGTTTGGGCACTCCTTAATAACGTGGCCCCTGATTCCACAATTGTGACATATCTTGTTTGTGTCGTACATTATATGTGGATCCGGACAATTCTTCATCATATGTCCTTGGACCTGACATGTTGTGGTCTGTTTTTGAACTTTCTTCCTCTTTCCTTCAGGTACAACAATCTCATTACCTTCTAATATATGTGCACTATCCAATAATTCCTGGAACTCCTTTGTACGCACAATCCTAAGCTCCATCCTCATATATGCTTGTAGTCCTTTCATGAACTTCCTTTGTCGTTCCGCCTCCATGTTTACTTCCGCACTAATGTACTTGGATAAACGACTAAAATCCCGTACATGTTTCAGAACTAGAAGATTCTTCATTTCTAAGGTTTCATCCTCTTTCCTTTTCCCATTGTTCCGATGAACAAATTCTTCACGAAACTTCTTTTTGAACTCAGCCCAGGTACTAACACCTTCTCCCAATGTTGTGAACCTTGACTTCTCCCAATACGTGACCACGGTTCTGGTCAATAGATAAGTTGCATATCACACCTTTTCTTCATCCTTACACCCACACTTTTAAGCTTCCGAGATGTATCTATTAACAATTTTTTCGCCTACAAAGGTTCTTCTAGAATGGAAAAACTCCAAGTCTTGGTTTGCAAGAACTTCACTAGTTTAACCCTTGGATGTAATTCCTCAGGTTGCTTCTTTGCATTTTCTTTAAAGTCTCCTGATAAAATTGATTCCACCTCTCTATTTCAGCCTTTCTTCCGTTATCCATACCCTTCATATACTGAAGAACTCCTTTGTTGGTGATTAAATGCGGCATTTGAATTTCTCCTTCCTTTGGAATTGCCTCCCTAACCTCTTTTTGTTGTGTCAGCATCATCTCATGAGCCTTCATTTTCCCACCATCAAAGTGATAATTCGCCTCTCCCTCACGCGAACCCATTTCCCCACTAGACCTATACATCAAGTAAGAACTCCATGAAACATCATGCATATGCCCATAAAGTTCAACTTCATGCATAGACCTAGTCACACAACAAAATCCAATAAAATCGAACAAATCGCAAATATTATGGCTAAAACACACATCAGAAACCTGTAGAAACAGTACTTGGAGTAAAACATCTCTTTGTACTCAGGCTTTGATGTTATACACTACAATTTTTGATACCTATTAGTGTATGGATCTCTATCGTTGTATACTATATATACAGATCATAATGTTCTTTGCCTCCTTAATTACACCACTTGTCCATTTGCAAAGGAATAACTTTGGGCAAAAATGATCCAACTCTAACAATAGTTTGGCTAATTCCCTCTATAACTTGTTATTAAATAATTATCCTTGACGTAATACTTAATATCATCCTTACATTTCTACTCTTGGTTTCGAATCTTATCTTCTCTAAGTACTTCTACATTATAACCACGGTAATTCTCAAGCTTTAACAAGCTTCATAATCTATATAGATTGACTTATACTATAAGAATACTGTCTTTTGGGCCTTACCACTATGGATTTGGCATACTCCATGGGGTTAAGTAAACATAACCTATTGGTTAACTCTAGATAAGGTTCTATTCTTCATGTAATAGCTTTCAAACATGTATTACTTCCCCTAAAATACATGTTATTAAAGGGTTTGAGGTGTACTTCCTTGATATTTCCCACTATCATAAAGATAATAGTGAAGTTTTACTTCTTTACATGACTTCTCCTTGCAAGATAACACCATGATTACTCCCTTATGGAATACTCTAGCTTGGTGATATACTACTTTGATATAATTATGGGTATAGGATAATCTAGTAAAAAGGATATTAGTTAGAGAGATACTATATCGGTAACTTCACCTAGAAATATTAGACAAGTAACTATTCCATAAACTGTGATAAGATTATTCTCAAGTGAATATCCATCACACTTACAAGAAGTTGTGGTGTATATAAGATGGCTTCCTAAAGTCACTATCAAACCTACAGATCTCCTAAAAGGGTTTTAATCCTAAGGTCAAAGCGTTGGCTCTGATACCAGCTACGGTGACCCAACAAACCACTGCATGTTGTAGTATGCTATAGTCATTGACATAACATCAATGAAACACTGTTCCACCAGTATTATATCCCTCAGAGTGGTACAACAGAAACATCACGGGTCCAAGACATGACTTTAGATTACATACATCACATTACAAAAGATCCAGGAAACTTCCTTGGAATAGTGAGGAATATTTTGCAGAAGAAAACCAAAAAGAACAACTCGAAGTATACCCTAGGAGTACTACTACTAAGATATATATATATCTCTGGTTTGCCATTGCTGCTATAGCAATGTTCTACAGAAGTAGGTTCTAGTTTTCTAGGAATATATTCTACGCTTCAACTTGACCTCCATAGCTTCTGATGTGGTCACTGACTCCATTGAACTCCACTTGGTATCTTTAACTATTCAAAGTAGACCATTTCTTGGGAACGTCATTGCTTGCTCCGAGATCTAGCAAGGGTTAAGAAGATATGGTTGAGTACGAGCATACTCAACAAGTTCACTAAAAAGGAGTGTATGATGCACTATCTCTATAGCCACAGACCATAGGTCGTAGGCAATGTAGGTTTTCATAAACATTTCTTCAAAGGTTGCTTTTATTCTGAAAACTATGTCCGAAAGCCTTCACATGTTGACTAGAACTTTTGTGGAGTTCCTTTCCTGCCGCGTTCGTAGCTCCTTCCCGGAACAGGGAGTAACATGTCACAGTTCTTACACTTTACAGAGGTGCGTTGCTTTACCCATGAGATACCAAATCCTTGTTTCACAACCGGGCGAATCTTTCTCATCCACAATTCCGTGATGTGGGCCCCGGTAGATGATCCAAGCCAATCGCTGCCCTTCTCCGTGACCTCGCGTGAAGACACGATCCCCCAAGAGCTCTACCACGAGTACAGTCCAGGTAGCCTCTCGAAGACTCTGTAAGAAGCTCTACCGGGCAGCCACCATCAGCTATGGTGAACCTCCACCACGACAGCTATGCACAGATAATCTAGACACCTAGATCACGGGGCACTGAGGGGTCCCACCCATGTGCTGGATTCTCTAGATTCTCCACGAGAAATCTGCAGCTTCATGATAAGGTCATCCGTCCATGCGAAAGGAAGAAGATCCAGCTGACTTCTCCGTCCCATTCTAGATCTCATGGTTAACGCGTAATATACGACGCTAGAATCACTGGTGACATTGGTTGTTAAATCCTAGATATTAAGTTCCTTTACCACTGGAACTATATCAATAGATTATTACCATTTGGTAAATAATCCATGATCATATTATTATGAAAATAGTGTTTTCTGACTTTTTTGAAATGCAGGTGATGACAACATTTGAGTTACAAGCATTTGATAGAAAATAACCAAAGGACATGAGCAATTGTGAACTTGCCTTTTGTGATTGCAAGATTATGCACTCACGGTCTTCAAGACAATAGAAGATCCAATTTATATAAACAACATCATTGGTCCGGTAAGGACAAATGTTTAAATAAGCAAGATGCAATTATGCATAAGTAATGTAATGCAAGTGTGAGAACGCGAATCCCCGGAATAATTGTATCTGATCTAGGGTTTGAAGCTTATGATGAGTTCTTTGGAATGTGTTGCACTTTTATACCAGCTTCACACTTGTGCTTCTTATGAAGGCTTGTGAGAGTGTGTGAAATAACATGCAAGTACAATAAGTAGCATACAATAGTAAAGCAATCAAATGGGACATGGTATTTAAAAGATTTGCTTGAGAAAGATTATTATTTAAATAGAGCTTTTATATAAATGCTTAAGGATTACTTTTAATGTTTCTTAAAAGAATAACTTTTGAGGAAAAGATTACTTTACAAAATAAAAGCATTTAATCTTAAAGCTAACACTTTAAGGTTTTCTTACTAGTTATGAGTATTAAAGAAGAAAACAATTAGCATTTTGAATAGTTATTCCACTAGCAAGTGGAGACTCAAATATTTTGTAATATGAGAGGACACATTATATTACTCCATGAAGGTGAAACAAAAGTATTATTTCTTTTGCTTGAGTTTATAATTGATAAAATCTTTTTAGGAAAATTAAGACACACTTAATTTGAGATGATAGTTCTAGTAGATACATCTTAAAATGGTTAGACCTATGTTAACTTCAATTAAACATCAATTGAACTTTTTATTACATTTTTAGACTTTAAACAAATAATGGTAAAGGCAATAGTAAAGATTTATATATTTTTAATGAATTAAAACAATAGAAAAGGGTTTTAATAAGATTTATTAGACCTTTACATTTTATTTTACTTCAATTATGAAAGATGATATTTTTAAGGTGTATATTTTATTTTTATGATCATTTTGGTATATTATATATATTTTTGTGATATTTAAATAATAAGATATGAGTTTTATAAGTTTTATTACTTTATAAAGATTTAATAAATAATACTTTTTTAGTCAAGTGACATAAAATTATTTGTATCCAATTTATAAATGTTTATTTTGCTTTTCTAAGAATTTTGGTATATTCTACTTATTTCTGAATTTTAAATAATAAAATATATTTATTTAAGATTTGTCCCCAACAGGCTATTTGGTAATAATAATAATTATCTTATTTAAGTTAGAAAATAAAATATGATAATAGGTTTAGAATATAGAATTTATTTTTCTGAACATTTTGATATATAATATAGATTTTTCTGAAAAACAAAGGATATTGAATTTCTAAGATTTAATCAAAATTTGAAATTATTAAACTAATTCTTAAATGATTTATTGTATATTGCTTAAGTCAACAGGGCTTTTGTTACTAACTCTGTTTTTACCCGAGGGCAATGACAAGCGGGCCTAGGCCATGTCACTTGCCACCTAGGCATGGACTAGTCAACAGGCGGACCCGGTCAAGGATGACCTCACCCCGGCATTGATGTCTTCACACTTCTATTCTTGTAGACAGTTGTTGGGCCTCCAAGTGCAGAGGTTTGTAGAATAGCAGCAAGTTTTCCCTTAAGTGGATCACCCAAGGTTTATCAAACTCAGGGAGGAAGTGGTCAAAGGTATCCCCTCTCAAGCAACCCTGCAATCAAGATACAAGAAGTCTCTTGTGTCCCCAACACACCCAATACACTTGTCAGGTGTATAGGTGCACTAGTTCGGCGAAGAGATAGTGAAATACAAGTGGTATGGATATAAGACAACGGTGCCAGAAAATAGCTTGATGGCGTGGAAGAGACTAAAGCAAACTGAAATAAAGATGGAAGCAAGCAAACATGTAACAGATCTAGTAGCAAACGGTGTTTCAATGCTTAGAAACAAGGCCTAGGGATCATACTTTCACTAGTGAACACTCTCATATAAATATCTTCTCTTTATGATGCTACTCTTAACTACTGTTCGACTGGACACTCTAATCCATGGTAGGGCTATAACAACACTCCTCAAAGTCCACTTTCCCCATCTAGATAACCCCACACTGTCACCTTGAGCTCTAGATGGTTCAAACAAACACCACAATTTCATAGAAACATCCAACTCCAAATATAACTTATAACAAGTATTTGTAATCTCTAGCCTAAGTGCCACCATGGTGTGCACGCTGTCACTTTCACACACATGGGGAGAGCAGAGATCTATTAAAACAGTTGAGTAGCAAGGTAGATCTACTTGATTACAAAGATCATGATCACAATATGATCATGCATAGAAAGAGAGAGATAAACACATAGCTATCGATAGAGCCCTTAGCCTCGAGAGAGAACTACTCCCTCCTCATCATGGGAGTCAACAACGGCTATGTAGATGGCGGTGGAGTCGATGTAGATGGCGGTGAAGATGGTGAAAAGGCGGCGGCGGTGGCGCCGACGGTGGCGCGGAGGACTCCATCCCCACTGCCAGTATCACAGGGGAGGACCGCCCCTTAGCACCCTTCCTTCATGGCTTCTTGGGAGCCCTTCCCCATGGAGATGGGATCCATGGGGGAGGCAAAAACGTGGCTTTGGTGGTTGCAAATTCGTGGGTGGAGGTGTCTCGCACGAATTAGGTTTCCTCCCTTTATATAGCTTTTCGGATTCCCGTCACCTCATCTTGGGCTGCAGTAAATCGGGCCTAACGGGCCCGTCCGGACTCAGAATCAGCAAAATGTTATGTCCAAAAATCAAGAGTTCTGAGACAGATTTCTGGAAAATTCCAATTTGACTCCAACAAGGTTTCCACTTCTATTCTTGGTAATTCCTACACATCAAAGTGTAAAACAAGAACATTGTGCACTTTTGCAACTATTAGTAGGTTAGTCCAAATAAATCATAAACTTTATATAAAAAGGAGTATCAAAAGCATATTATTAGCATGAAACCATCAAAAATTATAGATACATTATGGACATATCAACATCCCTAAGCTTAGTTCCTGCTCATCCTCAAGTAGGTAAATGATAAAAACAATATAATTTTTGAGGTGACACGCAGCCAACACAATCTTGATCATCATTATTGTAAAAGCATTGATAGCTGGGATCAAGGTACTCTAAACATGATCATGAAAGATAGAGTTCTAAAAATAAGACATAGAAACTATGTTGTAGCATAAAAAGGCACAAACAAAAGATTCATGAATAACAATGCTTTGAAAGACGTTTGTTTGTTTCACATAAAGAAAACATAATGAGAATGGTATTCATCTTGTCCCTCATGGTATAGCAAAACATAAATGCATAGGACACCTTCAAAGTTCATAAGGGTGACTAGATACAAATAATTTAAGAACAAGCAATATCAACATTATGAATCAATCAACAAGTCTTGGGACAATGCACATAGAACTAAGAATGGCCACTATGCTCTCTCAATAGGTGCATAAAGATAGAAGATGGAGACTCAACATAAAAGTAAAAGAAAGGCCCTTCATAGAAGGAAGCAGGGATTCAAGTCTCATAAAGAGCTTCCAAAAATTATGGTACTTTTTAGCTTTCAGCTCTCATTGCCCCTATCATAAGCATCTTGAAGTGATTAAGGTTAAAGTGAACAAACTATGGAGTATATGCTTGACGAAGTATAAGGTTGAAATCTCATGTCCCTTGAATACGAGGGCCGCTCCTCATGCTACTCAAGTTTAGTTACCGGTAAGTTCTTGTCATAGTAAGTACATGTGTATCATAGAGAACCGCCAACGGGGTACCCCTTGCCCGATGATACAGAAGAATCCCCATATCAAAATGACAAGGCAAGCAGACAACGAGCATCTTAGCAATCTTCTTATTTACCATGGGAAAATGGTGCATTTTCTCTCTTTCCTCTTTTCTCATATCTTTTTTTTTCCTTTTCTCCTTTCTCAATATCTGACTCTTTTTTTATAAGAAGAATGCTTCATAGACAGCTCATTATGGTTACGCTGCAGGTTTCCACCATGACAACATGGATTAGACCGACGGCCCAGGCGTTTCTCTAACACACATACATAACTCCATGGACTTACAAGCTCCCCTTTCATTTCACACCGACGACATCCATAGACAAAAGAGCATGATATCAACTAGGTACAAAGTACAAGTGCAATGTTGAAAGCGTTCCCCATGACAGCATGGTTCTGCTAATCCCCAACATATAAGTGCAAGCATATACAACATAGACGACACAATGGTTCAAGTTTATTAAGGGCAAGAAAAGTAAAGTGTGCCATCAAGTTCGTGAGAGCTTTAATCACTAGTTTTCTCATAACAAGTTTAATTCGGAAGGTAGATAAAAACATGAATATACTTGGAATAGCAAATGCAAATAGGTAGGTATGGTGGACTCTTTGGAATAACTTGGTTTTATTTGGAGTTGGATGCATGAGTGGAACTCATACTTGGTTATGGAGGCTAGCAAAAGATTGGGAACGACCAACTAAGAGAGCAATAATGGCCATAATCATGCAAAGCGACAAAACATCATTAATTAAAGCATAAAGTGATATTACAAGTCGAAAACTAAAGGATCATAGAGGCTATGGTGACTTGTAATAGTCTTAACATGGTGTGAGCATGCGCCAAGTCAACCCAATTAAAGCATCAAAGGAGAATACCACAATATTATGCTTTTAATATGCTAAAACAACGCATGATTCTTTCAAGGCACATTAAGCAATCTCAATTTTTTAAAACATGTCATGCTACATCAAAAATCACTAAGCATAAAGTCAAAACAATATCAAGCATGACATGACAAAGCCTAGGCCACAGTCAAAAACAAGCTCCTTTTCTAGCACTTATATGCATGAACTTTCCTACTCTTTTCCAATCCAAATCATCTTGTTTGAAAGAACTCACAAAGATAATAATAAATAAATATCAGTGAGCTTGTCTCACAAATCCACAAAGAAGAACTAAAAATTTCTAAGCTGAAAGCACAAGAAAATTAAGGCTAAACACAGTGCTAGCAAAAGAGAACACTCACAAAACAATAAAGAGTGAAAACTAGAGTGTTCTAGGCAATGAATAACGAGGTGTGTCTCTCTCCAAAAGAAGTGTGTTGGGATCCAACCAACTTATTCAAGCAAACTAAGCAAACAAAAACTAAAAAAAACAAAGACGCTCCAAGAACAACACAATTGTGCATGAAAATAAAAATGAAGTGTTAGGAAGAAACCTGAATTTTTTATTGATGAAGAAGGGGATGCCTTGGGCATCCCCAAGCTTTGACGCTTGTACTTCTTGAATATTTCTTGGGGTGACACGGGTGGCATCCCCAAGCTTGATATTTTGTCCATTCTTCATCTTATCACATCATTCTTTCCCTACACTTAAAAATTTCCTTCATACAAAACTTCACACAATCTTCATTAGCAACATTAGTGTACTCAAGATAATATATCTTTTGGGTTCAGTTTCAACACCACTAAAACTTCCATTAAAACACAAGCTACTTTAGAACTTCCCTCAAAAAGCTCAATTCCCCAAAAAAAACCAAAAAGGAATCAACAAGAAGCAAATGCAAATAATGGCAGAAATCTGTCAAAACAGACCAACAGGTAAAGACCAATTTTTTCGAAGATCTTCTGTTGCTCAAATCGAAAAGTGTTGAACTAATTAAAGTTGGATAAAAACTTGGGGCAGAATCACAAAAAATAACAGCTCAAACCAATGTACAGAGATTTTACACGATTTTTTACGGCAAAGCACAAAAATCTGTTTCAGGACAACAACTTTCCCAAGTCTTACTTCTCTCTCATTAGAGGTTACTCTTGGCACAAAAAGAAAATAAAAAGGATAATAAGAGGTTATTACTGAAGCAATAACCTCCAAGACTCAACTAAAACTTTTGGGTTATCTCCCAATAAGTACTTTTCTTTAATGCCTTTAAGTTAGGCTTGATAGTTTGAGAAGATGCTCACATAAGAAATATGAATTGAAGTAAAAGAGAGCATCAAGAAGCAAATTCAAAACACATTTAAGTCTAACCCACTTCCTATGCATAGGAATCTTGTAAAGAAACAAGTCATGAAAGCACAAAGCAACACTCATAGTAAAGCAAAACAAGTGCAACTTCAAGACTTTCAACATAAAGAGGGGAAACTTAATATTATTGAAGGTGGGTGGTGGCGGACAAGACACGGTTTTGGATCCAGTGCTACTTCCTGGGGTTTCGCTAGACTTGGCAACCACCTTCCTATGCCGCAGAGGCAAGGCCGAGACTAGCATCTCACTTGCTGCTATTCCATCTTGTACGCGTGTGTGACAATAGAGGCACCACATCTGCGGTGCTCTTCGGCGATGTTGGGCGGCAACGACATCGGAGGCGAGGAGGAGCACGAAGCTGGAGACCAGGTGGTCCAGTATCAAGAAGTTCGCCGGAGCTGGATGAGACGAGGGGAAGGTACGACAACACCACCATGCACTTCCTCAGCTTCCGCACCTGCGTGTCGAGAGGTACAAGCCATTTCCTTTAACCTTAGCCGGATCTTGGGGTGGCTCACCGGAGACCTTGGCAGAGTAGAAAAGTTTTTGTTTTCGGCCTGGCTCTACGCGATGCCTAACATCTACAACGTGTCAAACTTAATAATTTGAAGTTCACACTAATGATTTCAAGCCCACTTCTTGAAGTCCCCAATAATTTTGCATCATTCATTACAACATAACCATGATGGTTTTTGGTTTACCATGCGTAAATTAATAATCTCTAGTTTACCCATGTTGGTAACCAATGGCTGGAAAAGAGTTTGATGTGTTGGATTCGCAGCATAGAAAACAAAAAAAATCCTATGATATGAACAACTAAGCACCAATATTTATCTACCTAGATACAATCAATGGGTGGATATACATCCATAGATATCTTACCCTTGAAGACCTAAAAACTTTGTTAATCAAATCTAATTCCGTGGATGATGTAGTCGTTCACTTGCCGATCTCAAGATCGTGATGAATTCCAGCACCGCAAAGCAGTAGTGCATCCATGATCACACACACGTCCGGTACCCCCAACAACCTTCGATTCCTTGCTCCAATAAAGCAGCGGAAGCAGCAAATCCTTCCAGAAAAAACACCGGGAACATGTACTTTGCTAATCTAAAGTCGTGGAGAATTGCTAGAGGGGGAAGAGAACCTTCACGCGGAGGTGGTGCAAGTGGAGAGGAGGTATGGGCTCCTTTTATTGGGAGGGGCACAGCCCCATGGCCATGGCTGGCCGGCCATGGTGTGTGCCCCCACCTCTCCCTCATTCATGTGGGTGGAGCTTCCACTAAGCCCACTCACATCAATTTCAACTCCAATCATTTTGCATTTAATACCCGCTTGTTTAAATGCATTTTCTATTTAAATAAAAGACTTTTATTTATTTTATTCAGAATTTTTTCAATTACTTTAATTAACAAACATTCACATAAACCCCCTGCAATATTTCGATATCACATGCAGAACCAGTTTCAGCAATTTCACCTGAAACAATTCCGGTGTCCACCGAAATAATTCTAGCACTTTCATAATCTTTCTCTGGTAGCATATTTGCTCCAAATAGTGTCAGTATCCCTTAAGTGTGTCACCCGACGGTTCACGAATAATGTAGACATGATTGAGACCCCTCTCTTATCAATAATCCACAGCGCGACCTAGAGATCCGTACTGACTCCCACACATTCAACAATGACTCGAGTGATCGTGTGAACCTTTTAATGTTGTAACTAAATCCCTTTGTCTCGCGTTATATTACATGTCAAAGATTCGATCATCGGTATCCTCATACCTAGTTTGATCTTGTTACCAACAAGTACTCTTTTCTCGTCCCCGTGATATAACATTCTAGTGATCTTTGCTTGCAAGCTATGTCAACGTGATATCATTGAGAGGGCCCAGAATATGTCTCTCCGTCATAGGGATGGACAAATCCCACTCTTGATCCATGAGCCTCTACATAACACTTTTCGAGTATCTAAACCCACCTTTATTGTCACCCTGTTATGGTGTGATGTTTGATGTTATCAAGTTACTCTTCCTGTGTTAGTGATTAACATGATCTCATGGTCTAATGACTAAAGTTACTTTTCATGATGTTATAGTAATTTAAACATAATGACTTTGATCATATTACTATACTTTGGATGAATGTTCATCACATCATTTCACCAATGTTGTGACCTCGTTATTAAGAACATCCAATGTCCATGATCAGGAAACCTTAATCATCTTGTTAATCAACGAGCTACTTTATATGAGAGGCATAACTAGGAACTCTTTATTTGTTTATTAAACACACATGTATTAACGTTTCCAACTAACACAATTATAGCATGAGAAACAAACATTTATCATAAACATGGAATAAGATAATAACCACTTTATTATTGCCTCTCGGGCATATTCCCTTCAGTCCCCCACTTGCACTAGAGTCAATCTAGTTTGAAAAACTTGTGTATTCAAACCTATGGCTTTCTGGTGTTGTATATACACATTTTCTAGTGGTAAACATAATCTTTGGATTTGACACTTTCAGGTCTGTGTGTATTTTCATTTCTTTGTATCTCTACGCATCACTTATTCTCTAATGAGATGGCATTGCATAAATTTAGTACTTTGGTGAGACCTTTAGTTCCTTTGGGTTAAAACATGTTGATATTATTGTCGTACAATATATCTTCATAGTACTAGCCCACTGTGAACCACACCTAGTTTGATAACAAACTACTTAACACAAATGCCCTCCTTTGTTGCTACAATAGCAGTCATATACTTAGACTTTTGTTGTAGTATCCGTCACAATGTCTTAACTTTGGAACTCATCCAAATACATCATGGAACCTCCTTTCCATTACATTGTGCCACCCATAGTTTAAATTGAGATAAATTTAATTTGTATCTTGTGACAAAACTAGTATCAATGTAACACTTTACAATGAACTATTTGTAACTATTTTCCACCTATACATAACATATTCTTAGTTCTTCCAAATCTCATAAGAATATATCTACTATCGTCCAATGATCATCTTGTGAATCATTCTGGTATATTCACATAACATTTAGAGCATAGGATATATCTGGATATGTACATATCACGGTATGCATTGTTTATCAAAATATTCATGTGATTTCACTCACCAAGTGTCAAAACACTTGAATCTCATTTCACTTACCAAGTGTCGATACACTTGAATATTAATTCAACCCTTTCCTTGCAACAAGAACCTTTCTTTTCATTTCCATATTGAACTCATTCAATATCTCATATATGTACGTTTGGCACAACTATATTAGCGCCTCAATCTATCCATATAGACATTGATGCCTAATATTCTGGTTTTGCCAAAGTCTTTTCATTGAAATCAAATTTTAATGAAATTATTAACTTGTGTCAATAAAAAGATACATCATTTCCAATCAACAACATGTCTTCTACATAATGTATTAGAAATATGTCTTAGCGCTCCCACTTAATTTCTTGCAAATGCAAGCATCTTTATCGCCTCTAATGAAATTAAACCTTTTAATAGTTTCATCACGGTGAAGATTCTAACTCCGCTATGCTTACTTCAACCATTGAAGTTTGCATTCCCTTTTAGTATCCCTTGAATTAACAAAACCCTTTGGACCATGTCATGTACACGTCCTAGGTAACCATTCTATTAGAAGAACTTTGTTTTCTTTGCTCAACTACCATATACTAAATTATATGTAGTGGTTGCTACATTAATTTGTCAAGACTAAATATTTCTACGAAAGATCAAATCTTGTCGTAGTCAACTCCTTGAACATTGTCGTAAACTATTTTACGACATGTCAACTATTTCATAGATGTGAAATATCCATGTCTATTTCATTATAGATCCAAATACAACTGATAGGCTTCATGCCTTTCCGGAGGGTCTTCCAAGTTCAAAAACTTGATTTCTCGTGTATGGAAACTATCATGGATTTTATGACTTCTAGTCACTTTATGGAGTCAGGGCCCATCATCGCTTCTTTGCATGCAGTCGGTTCACCATTGTCAAAACAATAATGACTCGTTTATCAAATCGCACCATTTGATTGTTACCCGACCCATACGGTTCAAATAGGAACTCTAATCTCCGAGATCACAACTGAAAGGATTGTATGGGCACCTAGAGGGGGTGAATAGGTGATACTTCAAATTTTACTCTTTTTCAATTTAGGCTTTGACCCAAAAGGTAAATTCTCTAGATAGGCAACTAAGGTGAATTTACCTATATGTCACACTACCAAAAATAACTAAGAAAGAGAACGATATAAGTAAAGTGCGGTGAAGGATTGAGGTAACCGAAATGGAGCACACTAAGACACAAGGATGATTTCCCGTAGTTCCTTTCTTTTGAGGGGAAGTACGTCTGCGTTCGGAGAGGGGGTGGTTTCGAACCACCAACGCCACAAAAGGCCTCCCGTGTTCTCTGGTGAATCTCACCCCAAAGGTATCGATTCACTCTTCCACTATATCGATAACCTTGGAGGTGGAAACCGACACCTTTACAACAAGTTTGAGGCACACATCCACCACTAAATTGGAGGCTCTGAATGCAAGCAAGTTGTCACAACAATCAAAGACAAGCTTGTAAGAACCAAATCAAGGCCTAGGGTTTCCAATGAAACACTAGATCAAGGAGCCCTCAAGTGAATGAGGGGGAAATAAAAATCTCTTTTGGTGAAGATGTGGATCAAGGCCTCCTCCTTCGATTCTCCAAAGATCAAGGACTTTAAATGGTTGGAGGGGAGATCTTGTTGATTTGGTGGCTCAACTTTGGGTGTTCTTATTTTCTAAAACGAGCAGCTGGAGGTAGGGGATGATGTCCCCTATTTATAGGCCCACTCCTTTCAGACCGTTTTCTGCCCGTTGGGGAAATACCACACCAAAGACTCTAGTCTGGAGACCGGATATTCTAAGCGACAAACTCTTTTGTCTTTGGAGTTATGGAGGCATACCCAACTGTTGCTTTGGGATAACCTAAAATGACGTGCTTATCTGACTTTGGTTGTAAACATTTCACTTATGCCTAGCATACCAAAATTTAAGAAAAGGTAAATCGGATTTTATCCCGAACCATAACCCATATGGTGTCATTTAAATGGATAACGATGGTGCTCTTTTTAGTGTAAAAGTGGTAGTCTCTAAAGCTTTAATCCTTAAAACATAATTGCACTTTTATAAATGACACCTTTGATCTTACCATGTCAAACAAGGTTATGGAGGAATACCCAACTATTGCTTTGCTGTTATGGAGGAATACCTAACTGTTGCTTCGGGATAACCTAAAAAGACATGCTTATCTGACTTTGGTTGTAAACATTTCACTTATGCCTAGCATACCAAAATTTAAGAAAAGGAAACTCGGGTTTTATCCCGAACCATAACTCATATGGTGTCATTTAAATGGATCACAATGGTGCACTTTTCAGTGTAAAAGCGGTAGTCTCTAAAGCTTTAATCCTTAAAACATAATGACAGTTTTATAAATGACACCTTTGATCTTACCATGTCAAACAACGTTTGATTTCATCTCTCGAACACTCCATACTCCTATGGATTATCGAGAAAAAAAAAACATGAAACAGTTCCTCAAATCTTAGGTGTTTTTCTAAACATGTAACTCAAATATATTCCTTTATGATCCAATCAAAAATTCTTTATTTTCTCTTTACAATAATTTTCTACTTCATCTTGAAAGTCTTTGAACAATTTTCAAATGTTTCATACTTCTCCCTTATTAAGTAAATATACACATATATTCACTCAAATTTCCGGAGAAAGCATATGAAGCTGAAAGATCCATCGCACATGGCTACACATAATGGACTATATACATCAACATGCACAATTTCCAACAAGTTAGTCATCCCTTCCTCTTCGTCCTATGAACAAAGTTTCAATTGTCTCAAGGAAAGTCTCACGAGCGTCAATTGATCAGAATCAAAGACTCCAAAAATCCATCAACATGGAGTTTCTTCATGTTTTCTTTCCAATATAATTTAAACGGCGATGTCACTTCGTAAGTGAACTTTCAATCATTTATCTTACAACATTTTAGCATTAGTTTTTGTAACATCCCAGCATTAGAGCTTAGAAATAAGCTGAGATGAGGTGTGTGCATTGCATTCATGCATAGAAAATCTGGATAATTTTCGTGCTTTTAAATAAAACTTGTCAAAGTGATTGAAGCTTCTCTTAACTTAGTGGAACTAAAGTAGATCATCAAGTTGACTGCGATAAGTTTCAATATGACCTATGCTAAAACCTTATCTTTGGGTAATATAATTTGATCTAAGGGTAGATCAAATGTAATAAAACTAAGTCAAAATACACTACTTAATAAGGAGTACTTGATCTTCTAGAGATCATTACATGGTATTCCATACAACAACTCAAGGATGAATACTTAATATTCCAAAGATTATATCAAGGTATTATCTACCACAAACCCTGATTACCAAGTCAAGTATATAACCCAAGTAAAAGAAACTCAATAACTAATTCTTGAAACACTTGTTTCCCATAGATATTACTACCATGGGTATCATGGTAGTTCTTAAATATGAACTCTTATCACAAATAAAGTAGAAAAGGAAGTCAAGCCAAGACCATTCATCTCATATCTTTGTTGCCATATTAGTAGGTGACATTTCTACTTACACAAGTCCTAGTGTCTATTGATCTTCAATGTAGAGGGATCAATCCTTGACCTAGAACTTAGTGACCTATTATATTGACCTTCCAAAGACATCAAGTAAATTAATAAGAAGAAGGAACTAGTTATGGTAGAGTGTGCCATCATCAATGGAATGAGATCCTTAGTGGTGATCAAACCATTTGAAGCTGGAGGAGTTAACTCACTCAGGAGTTAACTAGAAGAAGTATCTAAACCTAAAAGTTAAGTTAGTACTTATGGATCTATGAGAAAGCTAGTAGTGTTAGAGTATCAAGTGATAATCTTGCTAAGTCAAGTGGGTATAAACTTAAAGTAAGCTTCCTTAACAAGATAAGATATAGAGAGACTAGTACAAGTCTATTTCTTAGTGTTAATAGATCTTAATTAGACAATTAGAAGCCTAAGCTTTGCTTGATCAAAGGTTGGTGGTCATTATTCTCAAGTCATTGGAGAATAGATGACCAGTAGATGAAGAAGAGTTGTGAGTATACTAAATTAGGCAAGCCTTAGTAAGCTAAATCATCTAGCTTAATCATGTGAAGTCAAGCTAGAGTTTGATGAAGTATATAATATGAGTTGTATGGAATAGTTGGAGGCATTCTAGTTTAACAAGTTAATACAAGAATAACTTGTATTATGGAGAGTAGTACCATAACCATTCTAGAGGATTGATATCACATGTATAGAGAGAATTATAATCTTTCAAGCCTTGGAAGTAGTTGCAAGATGGATTTAAAGGAGTTAATGGATGGAGTTAGAAGTAGATATATTGATGGATTCATCAAGGGTAGTTAAATAATGGAAGTTATATACTAGAGTAATAATGGAGAATGAGTATTGCTGAAGTGACATGACTATGTCATCATATGATGATGGATATGGTGGAGTCAGATGATTGACTTATTCAAAAGGATGTGATCTTTGTGAATAAGAGAAGAGGGATATATAGAGTATATTTAGGAAAGGAATTCCTTATCTAAAGATAAGCTTAGTGAGGTATTAAGGTAGGAGTGCTTGAGAAACCCTTAACCAACAGTATATCAAGCCATGATAGACTCATGTCTGCCTCATTGTCCAAAACTCTAGAATTAAGTTAATAGTGGAACCATTCCTGTTTCTAGATAGCCAATGAAAAGGTATTCCTTGGTCAAATAAAGTTTCTAAGAGATAATTAGAATATCAGAGGAATGTAGTACTAGAGGAAGCCATGTCCATCTTAACATCTTAAACCCTAATTAAATACCTAGTCTCATAAGCTATCAAAATCACATGGAATGGTAATTATTATAGCTCATTCTAAGTTGAGTTATTATCCATGGCCACAAGACATGAAGCAAATTATATTATCTCTTAATCTTCATCCATAGCCATAATAGAATGTGAGTATATTCAATATTCTCCAAACATAGGATAACCACTTGTTAAATGAGTACCTTCCTTTCTCCACCAGTGATTGTTGTTTGTGCATAAATACTCAACCAAGATTGTTTTATGCTATTTATAAACCCCACCAAACTAAGTAGAGTTTGAATAAGAGAAATCACCAAATATTGAGAATTATGAAATTCAAATCACCACATTATGAACCCTAAGATTCAACCCATTATAAGGTTATACTTTAATTCTTATGTGAGGTTAAGTATGACATAAGTTTTGTATATATCATTAACCATTTTAAACCATTACCATTAAAATTATCAAGTCAAAACAAAAACATCTTCAAGGGATCTTTAATTAAGAAATAATCCCAAAAATCCTAATTGGTATTTACTTTACTAAACAAACCCTTCATATAGTTGTGGATCATTTTTTATTATACACAATAAGAAAGGAGGAGGAGAGGGTTATACTTGCTTTATATAGTAAAATTCATGACCTACAAATTCTCTGGATATTTACATCCTAGAAGAAATTCATATTTAAAAGGGTTTTGTAAAAAATAAAAAATAGAAATGGAAAAAAGAAAAGGGAACAGCCAGCCGCCTGGCCCACAGCCCACTTCTTCCTTTGATTAACTACCGCCCAGCTTACTCCGCGGTAGCCTAACACCAACCCAACATGACCCAAGCCCACATACTGTTTCGATCTCTCACCGACAGGCAGGGCTCGCATGAGAGAGGAGCATTGTCTTCATCTTCCTCGGTAGGATCGACATGCCGCCAGTGAGCCCCATCACCGCCGTCTTCCTGGACCGCCCCAGACGCGATTGACCAACCTAGAGCCATGCACTACTCGCTAGGAATCCGCCAGTAGGCAATACGCCCACAACAAGCTCCAACCCCCCGCCGCATCTCGGCTATCATCGATGCCTTGCCATCATGTCAGTGCTCGCCAAGCCATACAAAACCACCGCCGAGAACTGCATCACCCTCCTGGTTCATCCTTATCCTCCCTAATCCTTTCCCTCGCTCTCAATCTTCCTCTAGTACACCGAAGCCGCCACCGGAGAGCTTCAGCTAGCCACCAAACCAACCCACCTCAAAGACCGTGGAGTGGAGGGGAAGAAGCACTGTGCTCCGTAGAACCCCTGGGTGGAATATAGCGTCGAGGGGAGCCCGGAGTGAGGCGAATTTCGCAGTTTCCTTCCATCGGTGCTCGCCGAAAATCTCCTCAAAGTGCTTATCTCTGGCCACCATCATCACCATCGACTACACATGCATACTTAGGGTGAGCATACGCTTCTCCAGTCTTAGATACACATCCTAGCTTAGCCCATAGCTCTAGTTCGTCGTGTCGCCGGACAGCACCGCCGCGGGTGGTCGTCCTAGCCATTGTTCCAGCGCCCCAGAGCTAGTGCCAACGAGATGGTTCGACTCGCTATCTTCTGTAGCATCGAACGCACCCCTCTGTGTCGTCTCTGATGCCAGAAATCGGCGACGCCGCCGAGCGCTGGCGTGCTGACATCATCGAGTCGGCGGGTTGATGTCTGATACATCCATAATGTATCTATATTTTTTGATGGTTTATGCTAATAATATGCTTTTGATACTCCTTTTTATATAAAGTTTATGATTTATTTGGACTAACCTACTAATAGTTGCAAAAGTGCACAATGTTCTTGTTTTACACTTTGATGTGTAGGAATTACCAAGAATACAAGTGGAAACCTTGTTGGAGTCAAATTGGGATTTTCTAGAAATCTGTCTCAGAACTCTTTTTTGAAGATGGTCACGTTTCGGGTCAAAGACGGCGTCAAACGGAAAACTCTTCAACTATAAAGTTGTTGGAAATTTCACGACAAACATTTTGGACATAACATTTTGCTGATTCTGAATACGGACGGGCCTGTTAGGCCCGATTTACTGCAGCCCAAGATGGGGTGACGGGAATCCGAGAAGCTATATAAAGGGAGGAAACCTAATTGGTGGGAGACACCTCCACCCACGAATTTGCAGCCACCAAAGCCATGTTTTTGCCTCCCCATGGATCCCATCTCCATGGGGAAGGGCTCCCAAGAAGCCATGAAGGAAGGGTGCTAAGGGGCGGTGCTCCCCTATGATACCGGCGGCGGGGAAGGAGTCATCCGCGCTGCCGTCGGCGCCGCCACCGCCGCCTTTTCACCATCTTCACCGCCATCTCCATCAACTCCACCGCCATCTCCATAGCCGTTGTTGACTCCCATGATAAGGAGGGAGTAGTTCTCTCTCGAGGATAAGGGCTCTACCGGTAGCTATGTGTTCATCTCTCTCTCTATGCATGATCATATTGTGATCATGATCTTTGTAATAAACTAGATCTACCTTGCTACTCAAGTGCTTTAATAGATCTCTGCTCTCCCCATGTGTGTGAAAGTGACAGCGTGCACACCATGGTGGCACTTAGGCTAGAGATTACAAATACTTGTTATAAGTTATATTTGGAGTTGGATGTTTCTATGAAATTGTGGTGTTTGTTGGAACCATCTAGAGCTCAAGGTGACAGTGTGGGTTATCTAGATGGGGAAAGCGGACTTTGAGGAGTGTTGTTATAGCCCTACCATGGATTAGAGTATCCAACCGAAGAGTAGTTAAGAGTAGTATCATAAAGAGAAGATATTTATATGAGAGTGTTCACTAGTGAAAGTATGATCCCTAGGCCTTGTTTCTAAGCATTGAAACACCGTTTGCTACTAGATCTGTTACATGTTTGCTTGCTTCCATCTTTATTTCAGTTTGCTTTAGTCTCTTCCACGCCATCAAGCTATTTTCTGGCACCGTTGTCTTATATCCATACCACTTGTATTTCACTATCTCTTCGCCGAACTAGTGCACCTATACACCTGACAAGTGTATTGGGTGTGTTGGGGACACAAGAGACTTCTTGTATCTTGATTGCAGGGTTGCTTGAGAGGGGATACCTTTGACCACTTCCTCCCTGAGTTTGATAAACCTTGGGTGATCCACTTAAGGGAAAACTTGCTGCTGTTCTACAAACCTCTGCACTTGGAGGCCCAACAACTGTCTACAAGAATAGAAGTGCGTAGACATCAAGCTATTTTCTGGCGCTGTTGTCGGGGAGGTAAGGTAAAAGGTACTCACATCATCCAGTGTGAGCGCTCGAAGCTATTTCCTTTAGATTCTGCAATTTTGTCTTTTTGTTTCTTGTTTTTATTTTCACTAGTTAGGCTTAATGGAAAACAACAACAAAATCAGAGAGCTTTATAGTATTTATCTTGAGTTAGGACATGAAGTGTTTGAAGAGAAAATTAAAAAACCTATGGAACTTTATTTGCGTGCTAATAGCAATGTTATTAGTATGAATTCTTTGAACACCATTATTGCTAATGCTATGGAAAAGTCTAAGTTTGGGGAAGCTAGTTTTTATGAAAATGATCTTTCTAGTCCCCCAAGGACGGAGGAGAAAATTTACTTTGATGATACTATGCCTCCAATATATGATGATTACAATGATGAATATGATATTTTCAGTCCACCTACTATTGAGGAGGAAATTAATTATGACTACAATATGCCTCCTATATTTGATGATTATGGTGATGAGAATAATAATGATAGCTATTTTGTTGAATTTTCTCCCACTACAATTAATAAGAATGACTATGCTTATGTGGAGAGTAATATTTATTATATGCATGTGGCTCATGATAAGAATGTTTTATGTGATAGTTATATTTTTAATTTTATTCATGATGCTACTGAAAGTTATTATGAGAGAGGGAAACATGGTTTGATGCATCTCAATAATATTAAGTTTCCCCTCTTTATGTTGAAAGTCTTGAAGTTGCACTTGTTTTGCTTTACTATGCGTGTTGCTTTGTGCTTTCATGACTTGTTTCTTTACAAGATTCCTATGCATAGGAAGTGGGTTAGACTTAAATGTGTTTTGAATTTGCTTCTTGATGCTCTCTTTTACTTCAATTCATATTTCTTATGTGAGCATCTTCTCAAACTATCAAGCCTAACTTATGTGAGCATCTTCTCAAACTACCACCCACCTTCCTTTATATAGGAGAGTAGGTGACGGCACACAAAACTTGTGTCCCTCAGTCCTAAACCCTAACCCTAGTCAAAGTGGGTCTAACCCATTGACACGTGTCCCTATCCGAACGAGTCCAACTTGCTAGCTTGTGATAGTCGGATCATCATTCGCCTAGTCCCACTCTCTTAAGTGTGCGATCCCACAGGCTTACGGTAAGCCGGACACAACTCAATAATCATTCAGCTAGAGCAGTAGCTCATTGACTTTCCGAATAAAGATGATAATCGGTAGAAGCCTCTAGCAAGACTTGCCGACTCCTAGTTTATGCAAGTGCCCTCAATGTGACAATCTGTCTGAGTCCCTTTGCCTCACGATATTGGTGATAAACTGCAGGGGAGATTCCGTCATCCTAGTGCCGGTTTACTCTCTTCTCATTGCAGTGATAACTGATTCCCTCCGACTTCACTAAGTTGGACTACCTTGATCAACACTTGATCGAGTAGCACATGTCCATGCTTCTGAATCATATCACATGAGAGGGCCCAGAGAATATCTCTTTGAGATGGAGGGGAAAATTCCATTTTGGATGATCCACGTCACGCAACTTGCTTTGAAGTTGGCCCAAGACCACCCTTATGACTCCCAGTTATAGTGAGTGTTAGATGGAGTCAAAGCCAACTTTTTCACAACTCGGATCATGCAATCCCCTCAGGTCTAAGGATTCCATTGTTTTAGTCGGAGCGTATGCCGATGTGCTCACGTCCTACTAACCTTTGGATTGGTCCAATTATCGTACCTCTTCTGACTAGCCAATGCAAGGAGGATAGCATCTCCATGCTCATGACACATGAAACATTATCATCTTCCGACTTACAAATTATTCTCGGCAATGGCTTTCCCTCCCAACCTCAAATGACTAAGGACAAACTGGCTAGAGATAGATACAAGTATGTGGTTCCACACCTGCAATAATTGCAGTGACACATACAACTAGCTCTAATTTGGATACTGGGTTATAAATACAAGGCGGAATGTGAGTCTCTAGGACATCATTCCTAACAGTCTCCACTTCCACTAGAGTCGAACACTCAGGCATCTCCAGGCCTTAAGCACCTCATGCCTATCGCTCTTATGTGCGCCTCAAACTTAGGTTGTGGAATTGGCGTAGTCAACTGGTCTACAACATTTGCATCAGTGTGGACCTTGCATAGCTTAATTTCTCCGTGATCTACAAACTGCCGAATCAGGTGAAATTTCCTGAGTATGTGCTTGTTCTTCTGGTGTGCCAGTGGCTCCTTAGCTTGTGCAATAGCACCAGTATTGTCACTATACATGTCTAACGTACTAGACGAGCCCGAAACAAACCCGAGTTCGATCAGAAAATTTCTGATCCAAACACCATCTTTTGACGCCTCTGAGGCAGTGATACCTTCGATTCGGATTAATGGATGTTTTTGATGTCTACGCACTTCGATTCTTGTAGACAGTTGTTGGGCCTCCAAGTGTAGAGGTTTGTAGAACAGCAACAAGTTTCCCTTAAGTGGATCACCCAAGGTTTATCAAACTTAGGGAGGAAGTGGTCAAAGGTATCCCTCTCAAGCAACCCTGCAATCAAGATACAAGAAGTCTCTTGTGTCCCCAACACACCCAATACACTTGTCAGGTGTATAGGTGCACTAGTCGGCCAAGAGATAGTAAAATACAAGTGGTATAGATATAAGACAATGGTGCCAGAAAATAGCTTGATGGCGTGGAAGAGACTAAAGGCAAACTGAAATAAAGATGAAAGCAAGCAAACATGTAACAGATCTAATTGCAAACGGTGTTTCAGTGCTTAGAAACAAGACCTAGGGATCATACTTTAACTAGTGAACACTCTCATATAAATATCTTCTCTTTATGATACTACTCTGAACTACTCTCCGGTTGGAAACTATAATCCATGGTAGGGCTATAACAGCACTCCTCAAAGTTCGCTTTTCCCATCTAGGTAACCCCACACTGTCACCTTGAGCGCTAGATGGTTCCAACAAACACCACAATTTCATAGAGACATCTAACTCCAAATATAACTCATAACAAGTATTTGTAATCTCTAGCCTAAGTGCCACACGGTGTGCACACTGTCAACTTCACACACGTGGGGAGAGCAGAGATCTATTAAAGCACTTGAGTATCAAGGTAGATCTACTTGATTACAAAGCTCATGATCACAATATGATCACTCATAGAGAGAGAGATGCACACATAGCTACCGGTAGAACCCTTAGCCTCGAAGAAGAACTACTCCCTCATCATCATGGGAATCAGCAACGGCGATGGAGATGGCGGTGGAGTCAATGGAGATGGCTCTGGGGGAACTTCCCCGTCCTGGCAGGGTGCCAGAACAGAGACTTTCTATCCCCCGAATCTCCCCTTCGGTGGCGGCGGCGCTGTGGACTTTTTGTGGCTGGAGGCTGGATTATTTAGGGTTTCTGCATCGGAGGCTTCTTATAGGCAAAAGGGCGATGTCAGAGGGTGGACCAGGGGCCCACACCACCTGGTGGTGTAGCCAGAGGGACCCACACCACCACATGGTGGGGCCAGCCCCTGGCCCCGCTCCGTCTCGTCTTTTGGCTCCGTGAGTCTTTCGGTAAAATATCGACTTTGGCTTTTGTCCGGTCCAATTCTGAGAATATTCATTTTTTGGCTTTTCTGGAACCAAAAATAGAAGAAAACAGGCAACTGGCACTGTGGAACATCAAAAATTATAGATACATTTGCAACGTATCAACATCCCCAAGCTTAACTCCTGCTCGTCCTTGAGTAGGTAAGTGATAAAAAGAAAGAATGATTTTTGAGGTGACATGCAGCATCACAATCTTGATCAATCCATTTGCTAGCATTGAAAGCTGGGATCAAAGTAATCTAAACATCAGCATGAAAGATGAAGTTCTAACAATAAGACATAGTGACTATGCATGCAACATGAAAGGATACAAACAAAGGTTCTTGAATAACAATGCATTGAAAGACATTTGTTTGTTTCACGTATAGAAAACATAGCATAGTGGCATTCAGCTTCTCCCTCATGGAGTAGCAAAACATAAATGCATATGACACCTTCAAAGTTCATAAGGGTGACTAGATACAAATAGTTCAACAACAAGCAATATCAAAGTTATAAATCAATCAACACGTCTTGGGACAATGCACATTAAACTAAGAATGGCCACTATACTCTCTCAATAGGTACATAAAGATAGAAGATGGAGACTCAACATAAAAGTAAAAGAAATGCCTTCATAGTAGGAAGCAGGGATTCAAGTCTCATAAAGAGCTTCCAAAAATTATGGTACTTATTAGCTTTCAGCTCTCATTGCCCCTATCATAAGCATCTTGAAGTGGTTAAGGTTAAAGTGACACAACTAAGAGGATATGCTTGACAAGTTATAAGTTGAAATCTCATGCCCCTTACTTACGAGTACCGAACCTCATGCTACTCAACTTCAGTCACAAGTAAGCTCTTGTCATTGTAAGTACATATGTATCATAGAGAACCTCCAACGGGGTACCCCTTGCCCCATGACACAGGAGCTATCCCATATCAAAATGACAAGGCAATAGTAAATGAGCATCTCAGTGATATTTTTATTTGCTATTTGCATAGGTTTTTATTGAGGATGCTTCATAGAATGCTCATTATGGTTATGCTGCAAGTTTCCACCATGATTAGGAATGGCTTAGGCTAGCGGCCCAGGCGTTTCTCTAACACACATACGAACTCCATGATCTTACAAGTTCCCCTTTTATTTCACACGGCCGGGATCCATAAGCAAAAGAATCATGATATCAACGGAATAATAAGTGCAATGTTGAACACGTTCCCCATGATACATGGTTCTGCTAACTTCAACTTATAAAGCACAAGCATATATGCAACAAAGATGGACACAATGGTTCAAGATTATTAAGTGAAAGAAAGTAAAATGTGCCATCAAGTTCGTGAGAGCTTTAATCACTAATTTTCACATAACAAGTTTAATTCGGAAGGTAGATAAAAACATGAATATACTTGGAATAGCAAATGCTAATAGGTAGGTATGGTGGCTCTTTGGAATAACTTGGTTTTATTTGGAGTTGGATGCATGAGTGGAACTCATACTTAGTATGGAGGCTAGCAAAAGACTAGGAGCGACCAACTAAGAGAGCAATAATGGCCATAATCATGCAAAGCGACAAAACATAATTAATTAAAGCATAAAGTGATATTACAATTCGAAAACTAAAGGATCATAGTGGCTATGGTGACTTGGGATAGTCATAACATGGTGTGAGCATACGCCAAGTCAACCCAAATAAAGCATCAAAGGAGAATACCATAATACTATGCTTTAATATGCTAAAACAACACATGATTCTTTCAAGGCACATTAAGCAATCTCAATTGTTTATAACATGTCATGCTACAGCAAAAATCACTAAGAATAAAGCCAAAACAATATCAAGCATGACATGATAAAGCCTAGGCCATAGTAAAAACAAGCTCCTTTTATACCACTTAAGCATGAACTTTCCTACTCTTTTCCAATCCAAATCAACTTATTTGAAAGAACTCACAAAGATAATAAAAAATAAAGATCAGTGAGCTTGTCTCACAAATCCAAAAGAAAGAACTAAAAATTTCTAAGCTGAAAGCACAACCAAACTAAGGCTAAACACAGTGCTAGCAAAGGAGAACACTCGCAGAACAATAAGAGTGAAAACTAGAGGGTTCTAGCCAATGAATAACGGGGTGTGTCTCTCTCCAAAAGAAGTGTGTTGGGATCCAACCAACTTATTTAAGCAAACCAAGCAAAAGAAAACTAAAAACAAAAACAAAGACGCTCCAAGAACAACACAATTGTGCATGAAACAATAAAAATGAAGTGTTTGGAAGAAAACCTGAGATTTTTATTGATGAAGAAGGGGATGCCTTGGGAATCCCTAAGATTTGACGGTTGTACTTCTTGAATATTTCTTGGGGTGACACGGGTGGCATCCCCAAGCTTGAGCTTTTGTCCATACTTCATCTTATCACATTGTTCCTCCCTACATTTTTAAAATTTCCTTCATACAAAACTTCACACAATCTTCATTAGCAACATTAGTGTATTCAAGATAATAAGTCTTTAGGTTCAGTTTCAACACAAGTAAAACTTCCATGAAAGCACAAGCTACTATAGCAATTCCTTTCGAAAGTTCAAGTGATCAAAGAGAAAGAATTAAGAGGCAAATGCAAATAATGGCAGAAATCTGTCAAAACAGACAAGCAGGTAAAAACCAACTTTTTCGAAAACCTTATGTTGCTCAAATCGAAAAGTCTTAAAATAACAAAAGTTGGATAACAATCTGGGGTAGAAGCACAAACAATTATAGCTCAATCCGATATACAGAGATTTTTCACGAATGTTTACAACGAAGCACAAAAATTTGTTTCGGGACAGCAACTTTCCCAAGTCTTACTTCTCTCTCATTAGAGGTTATTCTTGGCACAAAAACGACACAAAAATGATAAGGAGAGGTTATTACTGAAGCAATAACTTCCAAGACTCAACTACAACTTTTGGGTTATCTCCCAATAAGTACTTTTCTTTAACGCCTTTAAGTTAGGCATGATAGTTTGAGAAGATGCTCACATAGGAAATATGAATTGAAGTAAAAGAGAGCATCAAGAAGAAATTTCAAAACACATTTAAGTCTAACCCACTTCCTATGCACAGGAATCTTGTAAAGAAACAAGTCATGAAAGCACAAAGCAACAAGCATAGGAAAGCAAAACAAGTGCAACTTCAAGACTTTCAACATAAAGAGGGGAAACCTAATATTATTGAGATGCATAAAACCATGTTTCCCTCTCTCATAATAACTTTCAGTAGCATCATGAATAAAATTAACAATATAACTATCACATAAAGCATTTTTATCATGATCCACATGCTTAAAAGAATTAATACTCTCCACATAAACATAGTTATTCTTATTAATTGTAGTGGGAGCAAATTCAACAAAATACCTATCATTATTATTCTCATCACCATAATCATCAAATATAGGAGGCATATTGTAATCATAATTAATTTTCTCCTCAATAGTAGGTGGACTGAAAATATCATACTCATCATTGTAATCATCATATATCGGAGGTATAGTATCATCAAAGTAAATTTTCTCCTCCGTGCTTGGGGGACTAAAAAGATCATTTTCATAAAAACTAGCTTCCCCAAGCTTAGACTTTTCCATAGAATTAGCAATAATGGAGTTCAAAGAATTCATACTAATAACATGGCTATTAGCACGCAAATAAAGTTCCATAGGTTTTTTAATTTTCTCTTCGAACACTTCATGTCCTAACTCAAGATAAATACTATAAAGATCTCTAATTTTGTTGTTGTTTTCCATTAAGCCTAACTAGTTAAAACAAGAAACAAAAAGACAAAATTGCAGAATCTAAAGGAAATAACTTTGAGCACTCACACAGGAGGATGTGAGTACCTTTTACCTTACCTCCCCGACAACGGCGCCAGGAAATAACTTGATGTCTACGCACTTCTATTCTTGTAGACAGTTGTTGGGCCTCCAAGTGAAGAGGTTTGTAGAACAGCAACAAGTTTCCCTTAAGTGGATCACCCAAGGTTTATCGAACTCAGGGAGGAAGTGGTCAAAGGTATCCCTCTCAAGCAACCCTAAAATCAAGATACAAGAAGTCTCTTGTGTCCCCAATACACCCAATACACTTGTCAGGTGTATAGGTGCACTAGTTCGGCGAAGAGATAGTAAAATACAAGTGGTATAGATATAAGACAACGGTGCCAGAAAATAGCTTGATGGCGTGGAAGAGACTAAAGGCAAACTGAAATAAAGATGAAAGTAAGCAAACATGTAACAGATCTAATTGCAAACGGTGTTTCAGTGTTTAGAAACAAGGCCTAGGGATCATACTTTCACTAGTGAACACTCTCATATAAATATCTTCTCTTTATGATACTACTCTGAACTACTCTCCGGTTGGACACTATAATCCATGGTAGGGCTATAACAGCACTCCTCAAAGTTCGCTTTTCCCATCTAGGTAACCCCACACTGTCACCTTGAGCGCTAGATGGTTCCAACAAACACCACAATTTCATAGAGACATCCAACTCCAAATATAACTCATAACAAGTATTTGTAATCTCTGGCCTAAGTGCCGCACGGTGTGCACACTGTCAACTTCACACACGTGGGGAGAGCAGAGATCTATTAAAGCACTTGAGTAGCAAGGTAGATCTACTTGATTACAAATCTCATGATCAAAATATGATCACGCATAGAGAGAGATGAACACATAGCTATCGGTAGAACCCTTAGCCTTGAGGAAGAACTAGTCCCTCATCATGATGGCGGTGGAGTCGACGGAGATGGCTCCGGGGGCACTTCCCTGTCCCGGCAGGGTGCCGGAACAGAGACTTTCTGTCCCCCGAATCTCCCCTTCGGTGGCGGCGGCGCTGCGGAACTTTTCGTGGCTGGAGGCTGGATTATTTAGGGTTTCTGCATCAGAGGCTTCTTATAGGAGAAAGGGCGATGTCAAAGGGTGGACCATGGGCCCACACCACCTGGTGGCATGGCCAGGGGGACCCGCGCCACCACATGGTGTGGCCAGCCCCTAGCCCCTCTCCGTCTCGTCTTTGGCTCCATGAGTCTTCCGGTAAAATATCGACTTTGGCTTTTGTCTAGTCCAATTCCGAGAATATTCATTTTCTAGATTTTCTGGAACCAAAAACAGAAGAAAATAGGCAACTGGCACTGTGTCATCTTGTTAATAGGTTAGTTCTAGAAAATGTGTAAAAGTACTCCAAAGTGTGGACAAAACATAAGAAAGTAGATATAAAACAAGCATGGAACATCAAAAATTATAGATACGTTTGCAACGTATCAGTTCTTGTCTAAAACTTGTAATGTTGGATCTCAGCTGCATAGTCTTAGCTAGGAAAAAAATTAGTCATAAAAATATTAGTACATTCCTCCCAAGATGTAATATTGCCCTTAGGTAGAGCTAGCAACCAGTCCTTAGCCTTTCCGCTTAGAGAGAAAGGAAACAAACGTAATTTAACAGTGTTTGGATCAACATCCTTAATATGCATCATGTTGCAAATTTCAGTAAAAGAATTTAAGTGCAAACCCGAATCCTTAGAACATGAGCGTCCAAATTGGTTCTAGTGAACCAAACTTAAAATATTAGGCTTAATTTCATATGCTTCCACATCAACAACGGGCTGAGTAATAGTTGCACGAATAAAATCATCAGTAGGAGTAGCATACTCCCCAAGTTTCTTTTGAGCCATGACTCTTCTCTTTTTGGTATTTTTAAAGTAAAGGAAAAAAATAAACAAGTAACTATTTTTTGGTTTTCAAATATATAACAAGAAAGTAAAGTAATAACAAGAAATAAACTACAAACAAAAAATAAAACTAAAAACAAGGTCTCTAGTGACCTCACCAGGATAGCGAATTGCTTCCCCGACAATGGCGCTAGAAAAAGGGTTGATACCTTCGATCCGGATTCAAGGATGTAGTATAATAGTCTCTTTCCCTAGTAGACCTAGGTTTAATCGATCCTTGGGAAACAATGCTAAAAGGAATTAAAAAGGACACATCTACAAGACTTTGCTTTTTCGTTTTACCTTTGTTTACCAGACCAATCTAGTTTACTTTATACCGCGGGTTGATTCAATGGATGGAGATAGGCCAGGGTTGAATATCCACCTGCATCTGCACATCATATGGGATAAAACATAATAATAGGCATAGTGATGTGTAATGTTTTAATAGAGATAATCTTTTGTGGGCAACTCATCCTAATATACTAAATCCCATGCAAGCCACATGCATAGCAATAGTCTTTTGATCCAACCGAATGCACCCCGAAGCACTAGGCTACAAACAGTTATTAAGTGAAAACACAGATCAAAGCCTTAATAAGATATGTCACTGTTGATCCCGAATGGGTCGCTAAGCGAAGACCGTACAACCCTTTCTGTCACTTGATTTCCTATGAGATTGCCACTACCCAAGTATCTCACCTCAAACCTTTATCGATCTCGGGGGTGTAACATCCCAATTTTGGTAACCTTGCTTAGTTGTCCAGAATGCAAAAATTAGGAGGAACAAAAAAATTTCTTGCTTGATGATGCACTGTTTGCTTGTCTATTTGTACTTATGCATCTGATTATGTAATAGAAGTTGTACTCCTTACGTCAACCTCCGTTGACAAAAACTATTTAACAAAAGAAGTGTCTTGGCTTATTTTGCATATTCTCAAATGTTCTGGCATTTCAAAAACAAAAGCCAAGATGCCTTGCTACAACAAGTATTTTAGTATCTCTACTAGCAAAATTATGGAGATCTATATTATATCATTTCCTTATATTATCAAGATAGAACTTCAATTGATCTTACCTCTAGTTTTCTAAAACTTCTTATAAAACCTTTGGATTCCAATCTTTGTAGAAGTACCAAGTAATCTTACCTACTTCAAAACACAAGCTTTTCAAAATACCCATCTTACCTCAAGATGATCTTGATGGTAATCTTAGTAGTAGACTTAAGATGTGGTTAAGATGATTTGTCTTGATCTGCTGTTTGACTTGTTTGACTAGGAAGTAGTGTGAGCTACCCTACGGGGTATCCTTTAGCAACAAAACTAATCAAGCAATGCAACCTCTAATCCTCTGATAAGAAATCACCAATCCCTAGTCTGAATTTCACCTTCCTCTATCATCAGGAGCATCTGAGATAATCTACTTAAAAACCCCTAACTCTTGATCTCAGGCCTAGTGCCACCTTTTCCATCATCCTTGGATATAACCAACCATCTACTATACTCTCCCTTGCTCAATGGATCCAATCACCAACTTCCCCAAGCTTGCCTTGGTCCCTAATCACTCAAGTGACCTTGTATTTTCCTTAACAAACTTCTTTCAAATCATTTCCTTTGTATAGCCTTTATAGTATAAAGGACAAACTCAAGCCATGAATCCTCTCTACTTAACCCACACTTCAATATCACCCACTTGGTGATGAGTTCGGAACCTGGTCTCCTCTCAAAAACATCACCTCTTCTAACCTAGTCAAAAACACCAAATCTGCCAAAATTTGGCTAAGTCTGGAACTAATCTCAACATCACTCCTTGGAATCTCTCTCTTTTGCAACCCTTGTGCATTTTTGGAAATGCACTTGGACCATCTAGTAGAAGATCCTAAACAATTCTAAATCCCACCATGCCCTTGACTAGATCATCCATTTACCCACTTGTTCTTGATGGTTTTGTTGGCAATAAAATAATCTTTTCTGCAAATCTTATCAACATGCCTATTTTGGCACAAGCTCCGATCCCTATACCAACTCCTTTTGACCAACTCTTGGAATGAGTGTGATCTACTCATAAGTTTATACCCATCCATATCTTCCTTGTTTCAATTGGAGCTCTATTCTTCTTAAACCCACAAGTTTTGTGAGGCTATTTGATATTCTATTTCGGCCACCTTAATTTCTTCCAAATTTGGGATCATTATGAACTGCTCTGAGATGCTTTGGCAAATATTATTGCACCATCCTTTAGAGAATCAAGTCCTCTTTCCAAATCAACTTCCCTCTCTTCAAATAGATACTTGAATCATCTTCTATAGACAATCAAAGTAGGCACAAAAATATGGGATTTCTATTTTCGTGCCCTCGGTTCGTTAGTTGTATTCAATTTTCCCCAACCGCTTAGTTTTTCCTCACTTTCCCCTCCCTCTATTCTGAAATCCTCACAGGCGCTCAGACGGGGGGATGTCGTCAGGTCAAAGGCTTGACCGTTACATGCTGACCGGTGGGACCGTGTTGGGGCAGGTCATGCGTTGAGCATTACATTACGCCGCCTCGACCGTTACATGCTGACAGGTGGGGCCGCATTGGGACGGGTCTTGCATACGTGGTGAAGGGTGGGGCCGCGTTGGGACACGTCTTGCATACGTGGTGAAGGGTGGGGCCGCATGGAGACATGTCGGACCGACCATTCTCGCTCACCCAAAGCATTCGCTTCTCCTGAGCCTAGAACAACTCCCACACCGCCCCTTCGCTCCTCCGCCATCGTGCCCTCCTACCTTATGTCATCCTCGGCCGCTGAGCCTCCCCCTCCCCCTAGCCGTGGAGCCCACTCCACCTCCGGCTCCGCTCTCACCCCCTCTAGATCTACCCCTTTCATGGAACAATATGCAACGCCGGATAGTGTACCGGTCCTCCCCATTGAGCGTGGAGAAGATTGGGTGGAATTGGAGGGATCTAACTCATGGATTCCATCTTGGTAAGCATTGTTTCCCTTTGTGGATTGATTATGGGCAGTAATTGGGTGCGAATCGCTGGTGCTCAGCTAACTTACTTTCTTTTCCAATAGGATTGATCCAGCGCTGGCATTTCGGCTGGCGGTTAGACTGGATACTAGCGTAATTTGTGGTTATGAACAGCATCTCTCTGGATTTTACTTCCCAGCGGTGGTTTCAACCTCCATAACTCTCAGAGATTTGAAAGATAAAATCTATCCTCAATTCCCCTGGAGCAATGGCGATTCAGTTGATTTGCAATATTTCAACATTAGCGAGCAAAGATTTCTCCCACTAACTAGCGAAGCTGATCTGTTAATGCTTTTCTCTTTGAATGCTGCCGAACATTTTAGTCGAATTCGTCTCCATGTGCAACCTAAAGTTCAACATACAAGAAAGAGGGTTAAAGCATCATCTGGTGGTCAGGCATCATTAGGTGGCCGGACATCATGTGTCTCTACTGTCTCTGCTAATAGTGTGCGCCCCCGCGCTCCTTGTAGGTCCACATCAGTACCATCAGTTCGCACTGCGAATGTAAGCCAAATCGCTCGTGCGGCCGATTTGGAGGACGAATTAGAGCCTGACGAGGGAGCACCTCCACTAGATGATGAGGATGAGTTGATGTTTCCTGAATTGGTAGATAGATTCAGTAAACATGCACTAGAGGATCAATACATAGAGGAAATGGCCCATGGTGCCAGATTTGATGACACTGATGACGAAGAGAATGAGGAGAATAATGACAATCTTGTTTTAGCCGGGTACGATGGTGAGGACTGGCCAGTAATTGAGTGGGACAGGAACGATCCTAAGATTTCAGAAGGAACCGTATTTGAAACGATGCGGGAATGTTGTAATACCCTTACTACATATTACATCCACACCAATAATGATTATGATGTTATTAAGAGTGAGCCAACAAGGTTCACAGTGAAGTGCCCATACAAGAGGTGTAGGTGGAGGATGCATGCATCCACTATGCCCAGGAGCAGTATGATTCGTGTATTACAACTAGTTGTGTATTTTAGATCATTGTGTAGAGTTTGTTAACTGTACCTAACATTTTCATTATGTTTTAGATAAAAAGTAATCGGTTTGAACATTCTTGTCCACCTCAAGGGGGACAACCAAACGGCAAAACAAAACTAGCAAAGACTAGGTGGTTGGCAGATGCAATCATGGATTGGATGAGAGCGAACCCATCACTTGGTGCAACAACGCTCATAAAAGAAGTTTTTGAAAAGTTTAATATTATAGTACCTTGCATGAGGATGTTCTATTCAAAGGAAATGGCTCTTGATAGGATCAATGGTCCATGGAATGAAAGTTTTCAGTTGCTTTACAGCTTCAAAGCTGAAGTGGAGATGGCTAGTCTAGGTAGTGTTGTATAGATAGATAGGCATAAAGTTTAGTACAAAATAAGAGGAAAGACAAAGGAGAAGGATTGCTTTAGAAGGGCTTTTATTTGTTTCAAAGCTTACTAGCAAGGGTTTTTGGATGGTTGCAGGCCTTATTTGGCCGTGGATGCAACAACTTTTCATGGCAGATTTAAAGGACAAGTAGTAGCTGCTACTGCAGTTGATGGCCACAATTGGATGTTCCCTGTTGCTTTTGGAGTTTTGGAGATTGAGTCAGAGTAAAGTTGGACTTGGTTTCTAGAGAATTTGCACGAACTTATAGGTCATCTACCAGGACTTACTATCCACACGGATGCTTGCAAAGGTTTGGAGAAAGCTGTAGAAGCAGTATTCCCCGGAGTGGAGCATAGGGAATGTATGCGACACTTAGTGTACAATTTTACAAAGAAATTCAAAGGTAAAGTTTATACTGACAACCTATGGCCATCTTCATACACATGTAGTTTGATGAAGCATTTGTATCATTTGGAAGTGTTGTATAAACAAAAACCTCCAGTGAGGAGTATTTGGATGCACATCATGGAACAGTGTGGTCAATAAGCCGATTCAATGAAATTTGCAAGGTAGACTATGTAACAAGTAACCTTGCAGAGAGTTTCAATGCAAAGGTCATGTCATTGAAAGGGCTTATGCTGTGGCAAATATTTGATAAGATTAGGCATATGATCATGATAAAGATCGATTTGTGTCAAAGAATTGCATCAATAGTATATGCTGGCCATCTCGTCCTCCCATCTTTGATTAAGGCTTTGCATTCCAGGGAAAAACAATTGAAGATGAAATGCATTAGAAGAGGAATGGAGGCTGAGGTAATGTAGACTGACAGTAAAGATAGGCAATGGAGGTATCCGGTGAGTTTTGTTGATAGGACATGCCATTGCAGGCAATGGCAGCTCCGTGGGAAACCCTTCATACATGCATTTTTTCATGGGTGTTCTGGAGGTAAAGAGGGTGAAGTTGATCAATACGTGTCGGAGTATTTCTCTGTTGCCAAATTTAGGGCCGCATATGCTCAGAATGTTCCAGCCTTGTTGGGAAAAGACCGATGGATGGAAGTGGATCCAGGCTTCAAGCTACACCCTCCAGTTTTTACTAGACCAGCAGGTAGGCCACGGAAGAATAGGATGAGAGCTAGTGTAGAGGGTGGTGCACCACCTTGACGACATAAGTGCAAAAATTGTGGGATCCTAGGGCACATTGCTAGGCTTTGTAAAAATGCAGTGGACCCATCTTATGGAATGGACGATTAGGCGGGAGAAGCAAATGCATATGAGAATGAAGTATTTAAACGAGAGGAGAATGAAGCAATGGATACATTGCAGATTGAACCAATGGATCGAGAGGAAATTGAACCAAATGCAGATGAGATTTAACCAAATGCAGCAGATATTGAACCAATGGTTCTAGAGGAGATTGAACAAAATGCAGGGGAGATTGAACCAATGGATCCAGAGGAGATTGAACCAAATGCAGATGAGATTGAACAAAATGCAAGGGAGATTGAACCAATGGATCGAGAGGAGAATAAATCAATTTATTCATTGAAAGCAGAGTTCAAAAGTAAAGGAATTAAACAAGAGGATATTGAAGAAATGATGCCAATGCAATTTGAACCGTATGAACCAATGGATCAAAACGTGATTGAACCAATTGTACGACAGACTGAAGCAATTGATTCATTGGATGCAGAGAAAAAGAACAAACGGAAGAAGCTGATGGTGGACTCCACGAATATTCTAGCTAGGATCACCCAGAGCAAGGTGGTGAACCCAGTGAAAAACACTAGCAGCAAAAAAAATGAATTTGAATTATTAATTTAAATTTGTATGATGAATTTGAACTACTATCAATGTTTGTATTGAATTCGAACTAGTGTGACGCTCCCAAGTTTGTATGTTGGATAATCCCATAATGTATGTGTTATTGCAAGTTTCTATGATCATCCACCTAGTTCCTTAACACTACTTAGATTTTCCCTCGACATGTGGTCAACACATGGGGTTTAGCTAGTTCATGGCTTAAACCATAGCAAACGTTGACCAATTGATCCAAAATTTAGCGCACTTATCTTGGATTGATTTACCATATGAAATTGGAAATTTTGGATTTATTTGTAATCAGCCACATTTTTCTTTTTCTAAGTGATTAAATTCAAAAAATGGTTTTTTGGTTAGTTTAATTCAAAAAAAAGTCAAAACATAGTGCAACCTTCACATGGAGTCTTGTTATGTTACCTACAACATAGCATGAATAATAAAGGAAAAGGAAATAAAGCGAAATGGACTTATCCCTGAAACCACTTCTTAAACCCTTCTTGGAATGAGCTATTAGCTATGAAGATGCATGGCTTTATACTCAATCAACCTCCAAACCAACCCATCCCAAAACATACTTTGTCTAAATGAGGCCAAATTTGGAACACTTGTGTATCTTTGAGTTGCAAACAATATAATATCGGCCAAGATGGATTATTTTGTTCAAATAACACATTTTTCATTTGTTTTGCCAAAATCTTGAATTTCCCTTAGTCATTTTTTATTTTGAGTGCCCTTGTTTTCCTTATCTCTACTCAGTTTTCCCTTCCCGCTGATGTTTTCCTCAGTTTTCCCCTCCCGCTAAAGTTTTCCTCACTTTTTCCCTCCCACTAAAGTTTTTCTTAGTTTTCCCCTCTCTCATGTCTCAGTTTGGTTGCGCTCTGATTGGTCGAGATGTATGTCACACGAATCTTGGCCAACCACCGTTGGATATATCATGATCCGACAAGCTGGAGGTCTCTCTCCCTCGATGGGCACACCTAACCTTGTACGGCAAGGACAGCCCGACAGGCTGGATGTCTCTCCTTCCCTTTCCCTGTATCACGTATACCAGCCGCATCAACTAGCGCTCAGTTTGGCTACGCTCTGATTGGTCTAGATATATGTCACATGGATCTTAGTCAACCACCGTTGGATACATCATGATCCGACGGACTGGAGGTCTCTCTCTCCTGTTGGGCTATAGAGAGGAGAGCCCGATGGGCTAGATGTCTCTCCCTCTCTTTCCCTGTCGCACATATACCAGCCACATCTTCCTCCCCTCCTATCAACGTACGGTGTCACGACAATCCGAACGCCGTGCGCCGACATGGATCTTAGCGTGGCGGTCCGAATCCCGTGCGGCGGTGCGGATCTAAGCGTGGCGGTCTGAACAGTATGCGGTGGCGCGGACCTAAGCGTGGCAGTTGGAATGGCGTGCAGTGGCGCGGACCTATGCGTGGGGGTCGAAACGTCTTGCGGTGGCGCGACGTTGGAATGGCGTGCGGCGGTGAGGATAGAACCGTCTGAAATTTCTGTCTCTGTCTATCTCACTTGCATTCACATCCTCAGATCCATTGCTGATGAAAGACACTGATGGAAGCCATCATCCGCAGCATCAGTGCGACGGTGGTGGTGCCGATAGTGGTCATTGATGCGAAGACGATTGAATACATCATCCACAACATCACTGCAACGACGCAGCTCAAGCCCTCATGAACCAAAGCTCTAGGAGGCTATCCGCGATCGCGGCTGGCACGTTGAGGTGCACTTCGACGGTGAAGGCCGGATGTACCTCGTGGCCATATGGGAGCACTTTGCCCGTACTTCTTGGAGTACACATATGGCGGGGAGGGCGGCTAGCTCACCATACACTTAAAATTTGGACAAAAATTTCAGTCAACTAACTTAAATTTGAATATATTTGATATGTATTTGAGCCGTGTGACCGGTGGATATGCTGTAAAGCTGATTCATAAGTAGTCGCACTTACTTTGACAATCTCTGGTGGTCTTGTATAAATTTGATCAAAATATGTATGATTTGAATCAAAATTGATATCTATTTGAGTTGTGAGGATGGTGGATATGCTCTAAAGCTGATTCATAAGTAGTACTCCCTCCGACCCAAATTAGTTGATTTAGATTTGTCTAGATTTGATTGTATCTAGACATGAATTAGTATTAGATTCATCTGTATCTTGATGAATTTGAGTCAACTAACTTGGATCGGAGTACTTTCTTCTCAGCCACTAATTTGGAACAGGGAATGGATGCTGCCGCCAATGCTGCAAGTCTACATGGCAGCCACGATGGCACTATGGCACCGACAGAACGATCAAAACTGATAGGGCCCCAACTTGACCCTCTAGGCATTTGGCACGCCAACTATGGGCAACTAGATCCAATGGCAAGCAACTCGGGCTCCACAATGCATTCTCTCGAAAACTTTGGGACCGCTAGAGCCAATGGCAAGCAACTCAGGCCCCGCAATGCATTCTCTCGACCACTTTGGGACCGCTAGATCCAATGGCAAGAAACTCAGACCCTGTAATGCATTCTCTAGACAACTTTGGGACCGCAAAGTGACTAAATTAGCAGGAACTGACAACCATCCATTGAATAACAATTCTACTCTCTAAATTAGCTATCTATTCAAATAATCATTACACGTGCCACGCTTCACCACAACCGCATACTGTAACTGCTAGGACACGGATGACAACTACTAAAAATGCCCACATGAATCTACTATTCTCCTCCCCCTTCACTTGAAGTTCATGTTTTAGATTTTCTACCACTTGATCAGATATGGCAAGATCAGCCTCAAGTGTCAACTTCTCTTAGCGAATAAGCTCTGAATTCTTCCTCGACAGTACGCTTCAGCTCAAATATCAATAGGTTTTTAGGGCCAATTCATCACCTAACTTGGAAACCATCTCCTCCAAATCCATCCTCTGGCGAGACCACTTGGTTGATTCATCTTGGTATGGAATGTACCATGGATCATTGGCCTGCATAGCACACAGTAACAATCCCAAAACATACCCAATTGAAATCAGTTCGACAGGCCATGGCAGCACTTCAAATTGAACATTAGTACAAAGAGAAGGAGCTACATGCACTTCCGACATGGTAGGAGAAGGAGAATGTGGCCACAACATGATTGATTCCCCACCCTTGTCGGTGTACCCGCTACGACCAGACATTGAGGACTAATTTGCACCCACAATATCGAGGAAATTACGGGAACCGAATCGATTAAGGTGGGCGGAGCAGGAGCGAAGATCTTACTGTAACACCCTCGAATTGGCCCTATGCAGATTCCAGCGCTTCCCGCCAAACCCGCATAGAAACGATTCAAAGATGCCCACCAAGCACTTGCGTGCGGGTGGAAAACGTAGTAATAACATTACACAATAGTCCACGATGGAACCCACAGAAACATATATATACAACAACGACTCCATGAGTCAAAAATACAGATATCCAATACAAAGATCCAAATCACCTTGAAAACGATACAACATCCGAGTACGGATAAGATGCAAATGGGGCTAAGAGCCCTGAAGAATAACCAATGGCGTCCATAACCCTGCCCAGGCCAAGCCGGAAGGGTAACCCTGCTAACGACGTCAAACTTATACCTGTTAAACAAAAGGGGTGCCGACAAAGGGAAAAGGAAAAAAGGGAGCGGTCAAGATCGAGGCCAGACACCGGCGAGGCTAGAATTCAAGCCTCGCCACATAGGTATGGTGGACTGAAGCGGCAACGCAACATGCACTAAACAATCTATAGAGACTCGATTTAACTGTCGGCTATTAGAGGGGGATAAGAAAGACCTATTCGGATCCAACCTAATACTAACACCAATCATACCCATCCTGGCATTTCCCCCCTCGAGACCAAACGAGGAACTCACACGGTTGGTAGTTTTATTCATTCCGTTATAGTTGCAACACTTACTGGTTAGATATAGATAGCATGAGTCATCCTGATAGCATAAGTAGTGGGCAGTTTTAGTTAACCATTCAGTTGTAGTTGCAATACTTACTAATCAGATACAATTAGCATGTGACATCCCAAACCCAGCAGTTGTTGGCACTTTTATTTCATTCCATTGGAGTTGCGATACTTACTAGGAAGGTAACATGACACGATACACCCCAGTTCCACCAGTTGTTGGCACTTCTATTATCCATTCCATTGTAGTGAAGCTAATTACTAGTCACACATTAAGTCAAATTTATAGCACTACTTTAGTTATGCTTGTCTATGATCGAGATACTGTGCTCCAAGTCGTCCATAACCGCGGACACGGATTTCAGAAAGATTTACCCTGTAGGGGTGCACAAATAGCAACACACACACGATCAACCTCGGAAAAACCAAATAAAATCCCAACGAGGCTTTCACGACGAAGCAATCACGGGATTCATAAAATATTTCAGGGGGCCACCCCACTAAGCTACCCGCAATGAAGTTGGCCGGCTCCGAGACGGACCCAGGGTTTGTGACAATGGCTGTAAACGACTGGGAACCCGAAAGTGTGACTGGGCTTGTCGATACCGCGAAAACATTCCACGTCCAAAATAGTACAAGTGCTCCACGCACAATCATAAATAAAGCAGTAAAGCATGGCATAAGTACAGGATAGTAATAAAGCCCCAAACTACTTTGTGGCCCCAAGAAATAAGAAATGAATCAAGCTCTGGCTAAGGGGGATTCATAGAGTCTCCCGTATATGGATAGTGCGAATAGTCAAGGAACAGGTATCAAGTACTCGGGGCCTATGGGACACAAGTGGACATGAAAAACCAAATAGCATATATTGCCCACCTGTGCCTCTTTCATTAGTTATTCCAGCAATTTAATAGTTGTATTTAAAGTCATGATCCTCTCCACCGTAAAGCATAGACAACATTCCAACAACTGTGTGGTACTTCACGACACGGGATCGCACCTGAGCAAGCGACTACGACTCGCAAGAGCATCTATCTACCAAACAACAGGTAATAGGAGGTTTCCAAGGCAGAATATATCTGGTACGGAACACTAAAGCATCGTGACACGGATAGCAATAGATCATCAGGAGGAAATAAAGACTATAAATGCAAAATAGGTAGAAAGGGGGAGATTGCTCGCCTAGGAAACACTGCCGAAGATTCATTATCCGAAGGACTTGTCGATACTCGCATCCACTCAACGGCCTAATCCGCGAAGGACAAAACACTAAAAGAAACACCGGATGCAATATTTAATACTACGGCAGAAGAATCTACATGTTTATGATATGATGCATGACATGGCAAAGATGCGGTGCAATTAGGCAATATTAAGCGGAACCGGAGTCCCGATAATTAATTAGGAGGTTCATGTTGTTTAGCTACCCCGCAATTTAAATGTTGTCCTAACAAGGCAAACCATGGCATCGGTTCACTATACAATTTAAATGGAGGTGTTAATAGACAGGAATAACCCACATATGCACTCCATATTTAATTGAGGTGAATTATCGAAATAGCCCCAAGCACCCACAATATGCATGTAAGTATGAACAATTTAATATGCAACAAATATATGTCATTATAAAATAGGGAAGGGATAGGTAGGGGTCGCACTTCTCGGATCGAAGATCTTGGGGTTCCGGGGTTCAACGGGGTTCGATCTCGGCTTCAGGTCGGGGCTTCGGATTCCGTGTTGGGGTACCCGGGGTCTCGCCATCTTCGGTTCTAGGGTCGGAGAACCTGCCTTCGGTTGTGTTCAAAGATCTTGGCGAAATCTATATGGTAGCATCTCGAGTGTACAGACACGGCTCGCAGATCTTGGACTTGGTGATGATGACACGTTTTTAGGGCAAAAGGTTCACCAATCTCATGTTGGTCTAGGTGCGCTGCTACACCAACAAATGAAAGGGATCACTCCATCTCGGTGAGGACCTGCAGAGCAACGAACAGAGCAGGGCAGTGTTGACGAGTCACATACGTGGCTTGAACAGAGGAGCATGTAGCACAGCGGGGGCTTGAACTCACGACGCGATAGGACACTCGACGGACGACCTCGAGGTCGCGGCGCCTGTAGCGGACGAACGTGGTCAAGGGGAAACAACAGCGCATGCTGGCTAGACGAGGAGGAGGTCCTTGGCGGTGGCGGATGAAGGCAGGGTAGAGGAGAGCTCTCAGAGGGTCGCACGGTGCAGGCTCGGCGAGGCGGGCTCGCGGGATCCCTCTGGCGTCGAGGCCACATGGAGCGGCTCCGGCTGTGGAAGAGCTTGCTGGCGAGGATGCCTGGGAGGCGAGGCGCAGAGGACGACGCAAGCCGAGGCAAGGTCGATGACGACCGAGGCCTACAGGCGCGGCGACGGTGCAGAGCACGAGGTGGGTCGCGGCAGCGCTGCGCGGGACTCGGCGGGCAACGAGGAGGACGTCCGTGGTGGCGGCGCGGGGCTCAGCAGGCCGGGAACGGAGAGGGGCGGTGCTTGCGGAGGTGGCCGGCGAGGCGGTCGATGACCTGGCGAACGGGAGGAGCGGAGGGAGGCCGGGCGGCGTGCTGTAGAGGAGGGAGGCCACAACGGCGGCTTGCCGACGAGCAGGAAGAGGGGACGGAGAGGAGAGGCACGCGGGGCCGGGCTCCAGCGACAGAGGCCGCGAGGAGGAGGAGCATTGACAAAGCTCTTGGTGGCACTCGCAAAGGGAGGGGACATGGGCGGCCGGGATCTTGCGGGCAGCAGCGGCGCTGCTGGGTCGCAAGGAGAGAGATTGGAGGAGGAAACGCGTGCGGGGACGCGGTAGGGTCGAGCGGATCGATCAAGAGCAGGGGTAGGGGATCACGATGTCGTATCGGGGTGGGTCAGGAGGTGGGTCCAGGCTCGCGAGTGGAGATCCCAAGGCGGGCGGTTATCGGTCAGGGTGGAGCGGGGTGTACGATGGCGAGGTAGTGGTCGCGACGCGCGCGGGTTGGGGCTTGCTCCCGCTGAGGTGCAGCGTGCAGCGTGTTGCGTGCGTTGCATCGCGCATGGGTTGGTGCAGTGGGTGTGGACCGGCTTGCTTGCTGCGTCGCACGCGTGCGTGTGCGTCACGGCGGCGGCAGGGGTGTGGTCTGGGTAGCTAGGGTTTGGTCTAAGCTAGGGCTAGGGTTTTGTTTTATCTGGGTTGTAGGCTGGCTGCTGGTTGGGCGTCGGGCCTGACCAGTGGCTGCCTCCCCTGTCAAAACATTTCTATTTATTTTATTTTTAAAAGGCGTTTGTAAATAGTTTCTAGGCAAACAAAAGATCCGAAAAATATCGGGGTTTTGATTTGAAATAAAGACAGGGAATATTTAGAAAACAAAAATTGGTTTTTAGAAAATAGTTTTAGGCAAACCATGCATGATGACATGACGATGCTCAAATGCAATGAGGCATGATGATATGAGCATGCGGTCATGATGATGCACAAAACAGAAACACCAAGCGATTTTCTAGTAGTGGTTTTACTGGGGTGCTACACTTACCAAGCACTACTAGCAATTTCTATGACTGTTCTTCGAGCTATGGCAGCGGAACCAAATCCCGATCATCGTGGGTAGCAGACCTTCCTGCGGTTGGTACCGCCTCAACATACAATGTATGCGGACGAAACAGGTGCTGGAGCCGTGGTTGAGGTTGTCAACACCCGGATTTTTAAGTCCAGATGCATGTTATGCCATACATCACAATCCCAGGATTACCATTTTTGCGAGACATAACAGAATTGGTACCACAGTACATCATCCATTACAAACCATAATAGTCTTACAAATAGTTGATCTCATGATCAAGTCTTAATACAAATGAGAGCAGTGGAAATAAACATAGTAGTCTCCATCTTCATTGTCACAGGCAATGCTGACGATGGGAGCTGATCCTAGTTATCATAGACCTCCTGCTGTCCATCTTCCGGGTAGTCTTCCTTGTAATCTGGCCGTGGGAATAGCCAGGGACAAAGCCATGAGTACTCTTTAGGTACTCACAAACTATCACTAACACAAGTAAGGTAATACTAGTAAGAATCTTACGCTCTAGTTTTGTTTGCAAAAAACCAGGTTTATTCTAGAAGGACTTAAGAGTAAAGACCTAATTTAGTTCTCTACATTACTTAAGTGGGAACCTAGTTTTCATGATCACAACTCTGTTGTGGTCAAGTCAAAGTCATTGTTCAAGTCACAAGTCATTTTAAAACATCTGACAATGGAACAGTATGGCCACTCCAACTATCCATAACCGCGGACGCGACTATTCGAATAGTTTGACACTCTGCAGAGGTGGTACACTTTCACCACAAGACTCGATACATTCGTCAGGGATAACCTAAATCATCATACTTGGTATGCGGATAATCAATCCTAACCTTTCAATTACACACCCTGTTATAGGCACCTCCCCTATGAGCTTGGCCTCCCAGCCATGGCCAACTACCATCCTGGGAACTGCATATGTGGACATTCATATTCATGATGTAGCCTCAGCTCAACCTCTTCTGCAAGGTAACCCATACTAAGACATATAAACTTCCAGTTAAGCCCTACCCAACTCAGGTATTGTGGTTGTACGGTAAATTGGATTGGTATCACATCCGAACCCAACCATCAGTTTTTATCAAAGTCAAGGCTCATGCCTCATTCAGTTTCATCATCAAATCACTGTGTTTCTTAACACATGTCAAAACATTTCAATAGAATGAATCATCCTTCCAAGGTTTTCATAACCATTTTATCCAAGTGTTCCCATCTAAAGTGATCAAGTTTAGCTTAGCACTAGCCACTAGTAATGAGGGTATCACTATTGAGGGGTGCTAATCAGGTATAAGTACCCAAGACTAGTTCTATGATCTTGGTGGGATCCATCCTATTTTCCACTAATCACAATTCATTAACTAAGTAAGAAACTTTAGTAAAGGGAAAAGTAAAGCTTGCAAGTAAAACTTGGGATGGGTATAATCAAAGTTGCATAACCAAGAATGCCTAGTGCATCTTCCATAGGTTAGCCTGCATGGATGGCTTACATTAGTTAGCTTGCCTTAAGTAGTGCAGTTGTTGAAGTTCTCTTCCTCTTCCTCGAAGTACTCCTCCTCGTCGTACCCCGGGTTGGTACTAGCATCTATAAATACATACGAGGTACACAATCACCAAACCACACTTAAATACTTCTATTTAGCACACAAAGACTCACACTAGATGATCTAGCATCATCTCAATCATCACATGCAATAATGGCACATTCCTATTATCTTATTTTGGAAAAGTATTTTCTACTCATTAAAATTACTTAAGATTTAATATTCTCCAATTAAAATATGGGATCATGTTGACACATGCCATCACCACATATTTCAATACTTGGGAATGTGATTTAAAGGGGTTGGCATACATCACAAGATTTAATATTGCTATTTTAATAATATTAAAGTGACTAGAAATGCCTATGTAGCATTCTTTTAATACTAGTCCATGATCAATGCTTGTAAAACTAAATCTTTTTTACATATTCATATAGAGCATGTAAAATGTGATTTTTGAGATTTGGAATCAACTCAAAAGCATTTATGGTTGATTTTATAAAAATGTTTGAAGTTGTAAAAGTCTCTGTCTTGTTATTTTTACTATAGGTGATCCATAATTTCAAATGGTTTGAATCCAACGAGAGTGATTAGATATTTTCAGTACCTTTCTAACAAAATTAGAATCGTGCATTTTGGTTCAGTACAACTCTTTGAATTCAATTTTGAATCTACTGACAGAATAGGGTTTTTAATAAAATGGAAAACTTATATTTGAATCGCTAGGCTACGCGCGGGAAAGAACTTGGGCCGGCCCAACTGCACAGCGCGCGCGCAGCGTGTTGCTGACAAGTTGGTCCCACGCGTCAGCGGCTCCATATAAACGAAATGGTACCAGCTAATATCAACCAAGCGATTAGAACAAGATCAACGGCTCTGGTTCTAAACCTAGCGGCACAGTGGGGGTCGTCGGAGGCTTACCAGGGCTCCAGCTAGGTCCGGCGATGGAGGCAAATGAGCTAGTAGACAACGGCGAGTCGAATGGTGGTCGCGGCGGCTCCCGGGGTGGCTCCAATCAACGATGCCCTTCCTTCACTGCAGCGGCGGGCTCCGGCTAAATTCCGGTGACGTGGTACTCTCCTTGCTCCGGGGAAGGGTCTGGGATGTTTCTGAGAGAGAGGAGAGTGGAAGGGTCCTATTTATACACCAGTGAGAGAGGCAAGGCGGCATGGCTCGGGCTCGTCGGCGACCTTGCTACAGGTTGCTATCGGCATGGGGAAGGGCATAGGTCGACGTGGTGGACTGTGGCGATCGTCACGCGCATGGTGGCATGGCAAGTCGCGGTCTCAGTCGGTCAGGAGAGGTCTGTGCTTTGTGTGGGTACTGAAGTGTTCGTCATCATGTACGGTGGTCACAGGGCGCGCGACGGTGTTTGGTCGTGTCTGGGAGGTGGCTGGTGACGCAGGGAGTGCGGGTACACGCGGAGAGAACGAGGCGCGGCGTGGCTACGCGAGGCGGCTTTAGTGCTCTGGCATGCGTTCGACATGGCAGAGAAGTAAATGCGCGTGACACTGTTGGCTTCTCCACTGCTCGCCGTTGGTCAAGGGGTGGACAGAGAGGTGCGGTGAGGTCACGCCTACCTACTATGGGTCGTGGGAGAGGGCGGTGCGGCATGTGGCGTCGTGTCCATGGTCGACCGACATGGACATGCTCGGCTACGACATGGCACTAGTGCAACAATGAATGGGAGAGGCTCCACTACAGGGCTATGTATTGGGAGTGATCATGGGGGAGTAGTGGAGTCAAATTGGGTACAATTGGTGATCAATTGATTGATCAAAACAGTGAATAGTTTTTGAGCTCGTACTCTGTCTGCTAAGTGTTCGTTCAGATGGCCGCATGAAATAAAGATTCAAATTTTTGAATGAATTTTGGTGGGGGTGTTGGTCACATGCTTAGTAGTCTCTGGTTGCTGGGATTTGTCAAGTGGAGATTGTTTGGTTGGTTTTTGCAAAATGGTGATCTATGTACCTACACTTGATTCAATTTTCAAATGTCTCTCAAATAGATTTGAAATTGGTTTCTATAGATTTGTAAAGTTTGCTTGTGTTCATTTTCACTTAGTCTAGCAAGGGGTGAAAAGAAGTAGAATTGTTTCTGTTGGAAATCTTTTACTAGAGATGCCCAAAGTGGGCTAGTGGTTAACTTTGGCCAAAATGACCATTTGATCATTATGCTTATAACTTGATTTTCTTTTGATTTGGTTCTGTTTGAAAATGACCTAGATGATCTTGTTCTCATCCTTAAGCTAATCCTTATCATTGATAGCAATCAAACATGGCATAGCAAGCATTCATGCATTAATATAAACACATATGCATTCATATCGGTTTAGGAATTAAAGTTTTTGTTAAACCTAATCTTGGGTGATTAGACTTGATCAGCTTGTTTAATATTTTTGAGATGTTACAGAGGTGCAGCGTGGCAGTCCGTCCCATACCGCCGTAGGAAGGATCCGGCGATGCGCCGACGATGGCTGCTCTGTCCGTCGGTGGGATAGGAGCTGCTCGGGGCTGGGGGCTGGGAGCGAGAGGATGAGAGAGAGAGCCGACGTGTCATACACGACCCGACCTATGAATTTTTGCATATTTGCCAATTTTGCATATCTGCCAAACTTTTTCTTTGAAATTTGCATATTTGCTACATGACCACCACATGTCAGTGACACACGAAGTGACAAATGCAAGTTGCAAAGTAAAACATGGAAAATAGGCAAATCCCCCCTCTAGCCCCACATGACGGCCCCACTGGTCATTGGCTACGATGGCCCCACAGAATGGCCCCACATAGCGGCCCCATTGTTCATTGGCTTCGACGGCCCCACAGAACGTCCCCATTTGTCATTGGCTCCACCAGCCACACAATCAGGAAATATGGGGCCCACAAGTTAGCAAGACATGGATGGCTGGTCCGCCGTGTATCCTGGCCCCACCCGTCAACATGTAACGGTCGAGGCAACGTAACGTAACGCTCATGACCCGCCCCAACGCGGTCCCACCGGTCAGCATGTAATGGTCAAGCCTTTGACCTAACGACACACCCCCCGTCCGAGCGCCTGTGAGGGTTTTAGAATAGTGGGAGGGGAAAGTGAAGAAAAGCTAAGCGGGTGGGGAAAACTGAGTACAACTAACGAACCAGGGGCACGGAAATAGAAATCCCTAAAAATATTAACCCTCAAGATCCCAAAAACCACTAAATTCAAATTCTCTCAAATTGGCTTCTTCTCAAAAGCTACTAACAATCCACCCTAAGCTCTCAACCATACTTGATCATGCTCTACATAAGCACTCTTGATCACATGAGAGTGGAGTTAGATTTTTGAATGAAAACAATAAGTACTATTCTACCAAAAATCTCCAAAACCCACAAATCCTTCCCAATCTTCTTGAATCCTCCTCATATCACCCTCTCTCCTGAATACTCCTCTACCTAAGGATCATATACATGAACACTCCATAAACCCAAAAACTATAACCCTAATCTCATACATGCCCACATGATTGTTTCTCTTTCTTAAAATATCAAAATGCTCCCTAACCCTCTTTGTCCACCACCACAGCACAAACCACCCTCCTCTGGTCGAAAACCCTATAGCAAGACCACTGTAGCATGGCAGTAACCCCCTCCTTGTCCTTTAGCTCTTGGAGCAAGTAAGAGAGAGATATCCTTGAAGATCTTGAGGAGTAAACACCACAACAACTGCAGCCCTTCCCCTATCACTCTCTGGCTCGTGTACCAGGCCCTGCAACACCCCTCTACCCACCTGCAGTCGCCCTAGCTAACCCTAGACCTCTCTCCCTTCCCTCTTTTCTATTCACCCGAGGTGGAAAATTTGAGCACCACGAGCTCCTGTGGCAGAGACAACGTCCCCCCTCTGGTCTCTCACCCCACACCACCCTCTCCACTGCCTCCCTCCACCAATCAAAATCCCAGAACCTCTCCAGCTCGAGGGTGAGCTTGGTCCACCATGGACGGCCACCACTCTACTTAAAAGGGCTTAGACCACCTTGACACTCCCCTTCCGGCTCATTTGCCCCTCTCCCTCTCACTAAACATCCCCAAGCACCTATCCTTCTCCTCTGATCTGTATTGGCCGGGAGAAGAGAGAAGGTCTCTAGGCTGTTTTCAAGATTTGGGTGTAGATCTCCCTCCCCTGCTCATCCCCTTCTGCATGTGGCCTCTTAGTACTCCCCATACTTTTCTCCATCTAAACCTCCTTCCTATTGCTCAAGACGGACTCCACCGACCGCCACCGTCGAGCTCCGGTGAGATCGGTTCTGTCCACAATCTACAAGTACTCAATCTACACAAAAGGCCCACTTCCGCCCCGCGTCGAAACCGCCTCCATGCCTCGTGGCGAGCTTCGTCCTCCCTGTCCCCTCGTAAGCACCCAGGTGAGCTCCCCGATCCTCCATCGTTGTAGTTAGGGTTTCTGCCCGCCGCTCCTTTCATGAGGTAGGAGAAGGCTGTGTTGTCGTTGATCTCTATTAGATCTGACAACAAGCAACTCCCAGTACTGCTTCGGTTCCCTTAGCCACTGCCAAGCGGGCCCGACCTGTCGGGTTTTAAACCACACCTTGCATGTTTCCCTGGCGACAAGTTGGGCCGGCCCGCCCCAGATTAGCCTCTCCTTATGGATTACCTACCCACTTCCTTCTAATTCCTTTTCTCTTTTCTAAAATTCAAAACCTATTAACTAGCTGTTTGGAATAAATAGGTAAGAAAATGGAAAATAACTCCTTCTGTCCAAATCTAAATTTTAATATGTTCCTATATGTTTTATCTAACATGTAGCACCAGGATTTGATCAAAATAATACACATATATTTTCTAGAAATTAAAATTTTAAAATAAGTCCTTTGCACTATATAATTCTTGCAGAGATTTTGACATTTTCTTTTGAGTAAAATAACTTTCCTAGGGTAGGACTCTCAGTACGCCTACCTTGACAACTTGGCCTCATAGCAAAAACTCCTATGGTGTTCTTGTAGCAAAAATAACAAAATCAACCCTAGTCTGCCTTTAGGATTTTTGCTTAGTTCAAAACAAAACGATTTTTGACCTAATTCCAATTCTCCGAACACATGCACAATCCTATATATCATATCATAGGTACCCAAGATATTTGGGGTCTCTAATTAATTTTGGGGAATTAAACTCTTCTAACTAAAGCTTTTCACTAGGAAATTCATTCCAGTAGGTCTACAACTCCAATATGGATGAATCCAATTTCTCTAGAAAGGTATTTCCAATACCTACACCGTGCCTTTGGACTCATATCAAAAGTCTCTATAGATTTAATGTGGTTGAAAAGATAAAACAACTACAACTGATTTTGGGATTTTCCCAAGGGCATTCTGTTAATTATTTTGAAGTAGATCCAGGTCTCAGTGAACCAGTACTCAAAACCCTTATTAACCATCCAAGGAAATAAATTTTTGGAAAGTCAGATCATTTCTGGTGAATTATTACCTAAAACTAGGGACTATCTCACTAGAAAATCCACATTTAATTAAATAAAAGAATGAAACCACTTTTGGTGGCTTTGTCATGTCAAAATCCATCTGAAGATATAATTTTGACCATTTATATCATACTAAAGAATGAATTGGTGGAAAACCCCTTATGGAAGTGCTTTTGGTCTAATAAATCATAAAAGATATCCCCTAATCCATTTAAAGTAATTCCACTTGCTAAAAACTCAATTTAACAAAACCTATTGAAGCTAGTGGTGTATTGTATGTTTGTATGTTGTATTGCATTGGTGCTTGTATGTCTTGTATTGATCGCGATATTATTTGTTTGCATGTATGCTCTACGATGACGGTAGTTGCGATTGTGTTGACATCGTGAAGAAGGGATCATCTTATTATTATTATTGGTATTCTAAGAAGTCTAGGGACATACTGCTGATCACATGCAATCCACCCTTCCTGAATTCCGATACTTGTCCTACTCCTTTTATTACCTATTTTGTATCTCCCTTATAAACTACATTATTTACCTGCATGTTTTGTTTTACTATTACTATGCTGATAACTTGGCTCCTCCAAGTTATTACTAGGTGTCCAGAAGGACACTTACCATTGTGAGCAACCTACCATACCCCCTTAGATCGAGATTATGATGATTAGCATCCTACCTCATTGGAAACCTCGGATTTGATGAACAAAACTATTCTAGGGATTACCCCTCCTCAAATGTTTCTAAAATGTTTTGGAAAAACCCTTGGGAAGAGGTATCGCTTCCAAGTGGAGGTTTTAAAGAAAGAAAAGTGATGAGGAAGAATGAGAATGATGGACTTGAGTTTGAGAAGGGATGTTCTACGCCTTTCCCAGAACAACTTATCCGTGCAGCCACATTATCCCAAGAGCTAGGGCTTAACTCATAGTTTGTCTTCTTTAGCATGGGCACCCCCTACACGTGCTATAGGGGACAAATCCTCTAAATTCCAGGCTCTCCCCTATAAAGGTCTATGGATCTGGGGTTAGCTGATGTCTTGGACAAGGGCTGGTGCAACAGTTGGGTCTCCCGTAGATGGTATGACTTAGGAAGTACGGAAAGAAGTGGAGTCTCCTAAATCAAGGTATTTCCCAAACTACAGTTTGGGTATACGCATGTACGGAAGGAAGGACTATGGCACCGAGAGCCACATACACATTGACAGGGAGAACAAACCTAGAAAGGATTGGTGCCTTTGCTAGGGTGGATAAATGAAAGGTTATGTTTGATTATCCTAACCCCCGTGTACCATGTGTAACGACCGTGGTTAAATCCCGGTTGATGTATTGATTCTTGTGGGTAAAGTGCGCAAACTCTGCAGAGTATAATCTATTTGAATAGCCGTGTCAATGGTCAAGAACGGTTGGAAAGGTGATTGCTAGGAGTACCCAAGAGATGGTTTGATATGGATAAAAAGGATGTGACTTGGTCATGAGAGAACATGAGGATGCGGTTTTGTTTTGACAGGGATGGCGAAGATGTTTAAAAAGGATTTTCCTCTAAAACTATTTTCAAAAAAGTTTTCAACAAGGATATGGAGATATCCAAATTTTAAAACGGAGACATGTTTTCAAAACTCCTTTGTGAACAAAGATATAGAGATACCATATCTACAAGATAAAGCTAGGCTTTTCAAAAAAAAACATAGTTAGAGCTATCTTGCCACAGCCAAACTGCATTATCTTGATTACTTTATCTTGGAAGTTTGCGAGTACATTCAAAGTACTCACTGGCATTATCTCTGGCTATTTACTTGGTCAGACTTTCAGAAGCATGAAGGATTATGGAGTCGTTGACATCTATGCGAGCTAGGCCGTCTTCCTAGTCAGTTTCTTGTAGCTTAAGGCATGATTGGGCTCTGCGTTGATGAAGATCCACTGTTGGAGATTGTATAGCCATAATGGCATCAATGTAAGTCTTGTTCTTGTTAAGTTTTGGATGTTGTAATGATACTTGTCGGTTACGTTCCACGACTCACTGATCATGGGAACGTGGATATGTGCATAATAGGGATTTCTCGGACGATAAATCCGGGGGACCCCGTAGACATGGTATCAGAGCCATTCTAATTGTAGGAGATCTTAGTTGGCATGGACATTAGATAGGAAAACAAATACTTTGGAAACGCCGGCTTTCGAAAACTATTTTTTCATCACCTTTCGAAAAGGTCTACTCCTTGTCTCCTCCTAGTTTAAATTATTTCAAAAATGGTTCCTTATATCTCTTGTCCAAATTCCAAACATATGGGTATAAAACAAATAGGACTTGGAAACCAAGTGAAGATGATGATTACAAGATGTAGAGAAAGCAATGCTAGCAAACACAAGGAGACTATAAGATCGCTCTACCAACAGAATCCTCATGTTAAGAACAAAGTGAGTGCCGCAGTACCAAGAAGCATCCAATGATATGGCGAAGGCCTCATATGTAAGATAGTGACCCAGACTAGAATAACATGATATCTAGGGTCAATAAATCCTAAGATAGGATTCCCCTATATCGCGAGTAGTTAACTCCTTGGTCCCTATAGAAGGCCATGTTTGCTTGCGTGCATAATGTGACATTTGATGTATGTTGTTTGTGCTTCTATGACAATGAAGTGTACTGTGACACTATTGCTTGATTCACCTTGTATGTGTGTTCTGGCTCTACCGACCCTAGTCCTTTGTGTTTTGGGATCAATGCATAATCTATGAAAAACTCCCCTAGGATGTCTCGTACCCTCCCCTCTAGCCTAGCGTCCCACGTCAGTCTTAAAAATCAAAACCCACACAAACCTACGGAGTAGAACAAGGGACCACTAAGACTAAGAAGCACCTTGAGTCCCAGAAGTTCGACATCGTGAAGACTGGATATTTCTTGAAGACCTCTCCTCAGCAAGATGGAAATATAGGGGTACTACGCCAACTCCACTTCTCCAACTCATCACTACCCCTGCTCGCCAACTTCATGTGATGATAATAGCTAGAGTTATTTTGAAGACTAAAGCTAACCATCGAAGTAATCCATACAACCCACAACAAAACACAGACTTGCTAACCAAGACAAGAAGTGAAGACCAAATTCCACTAACAATCTGGATAATTGATACCCCGACAGCCCCACTAGACTGACTAATTTATTCGTCCTCTCTACCCATACCGACATGAAGTCCCTCATCAGAAGACATAGTACTTCAAAATTCTGAAGACAAGGATGTATGAAGACAACGAGTCTAGTCCACCATCAATAGGAAGCAACACAAAGAGTTCAAGTGAAGACCACTCCTTTAAAGCTGCCTCTACCCTGGATAGAGACTAACAAAAAGTGTCGTTAACCGATAACCTGCCTAGAGTTACTTCCTTAAAGCTTCACTAGGAAACCACCACCGACAAAGTTTCTTGCCATAGGGCATCACTTGAAGACCTCACCCCAAAAACCAGGGAAATACAACCTTCCTTTAGTATCATGCTAGCTCTCCAAGACAGAGGATCTACACCAGCCTCGACGCACCTTAGTAAATCTCTAAGGTGGAAAGACCGCATCTTTCCACTCAAGTTGTAGAGACCTCACGTGATAAGGTGTAGATCCCTATGTTTATAGTGCTAGTCCCTAGATCGAATAGCTAGCACCCACAGTGTAAGATGTAATATCAAGATACAAAGGTCATATTACATCGCATATCCAGGTATAAAATAGTTCATTACAACTTACATAACTCATATGTCTATCTTATTACAAGCAACAAATGCATCTATAAAGCATGGAGTCCTTCATCTTCATGTGCCATAGGCAAACATGTTGGGTCCAAGCTCGTAAGCCCTACTCATCATATTTCACTGTCATCAAGTAATCCCGCAACATGATAAGTTACACCCACAAAGGGTCAATACATTTTGAATTGTATTGGCAAGTGTCACTAGTATGTGGATATAAGTGAAACCTATTTCTACATGCACATTTGGCCAAGTAGAGCTTTAGCTAGTTTGCAGCAAAAGATTTTTCCCTATCAATTTACAAATAGTTTTTAATACTCATTCTCGACTACACTGGATACCCTCCAGGTAACGCTTCCAATCACAACTTGGTGGTACCACTGATAGACATCAGTGGACCTAGGTACCATTGATAGACATCAATGAACCAACACTTTCCCATGTTCACCCATCAAATTTTAACTTAGGAAATTAGAATGATGAGATTCTTGAACTGCTTCACTGTCTTGATGCTCAGAAGTTGTCCATAACTAGGGACACGACTAAGTACTTAGTTTTACCCTCTGGAGAGGTGGTGCACTTTCCCCACAAGACTAGACATGCATCGAGACAAGACTTTTCAGAACCAATCCCTGAGACTACCACAAACACGTTCCATCCTATCATCACTACCACCCTCTGTCTGTGTGGGGCCCCTGGATTAATCCTCCGAGAATCCCTATTATGCATATACCACGATCCCATGATCAGTTTGTCATGGCACATAACCAAAAAGTATCGAAGCAAACATCCATTACTTAAGCAGATACATGTCATACCTTATTTGCCTTTATGGCTACATCAATCATCATCAACGGAAAATTCATCAAGCGTAGAGCCCGAGCCATGCCTTAACCTATAGGCAACTGACTGGGAGAACGTCCTAGCTTGCATCATCGTCATCATCAATTTCTTCTTGAGATCTGACCAAGTTAATCGCCAGGGACAATGCCAATGAGTACTTTGAATGTACTCGCAAACCACCTTAAGATAATAATAATAACATGAGGATATGCAATATGGCTATGGTAGTAGGAGGGCTCCAAGAGAGGTTCTTTTCTCAAATAGTTTGTCTTATAGATATAGCATCTACATATCTTTGTTGAAAACTTTTTTAAAACATTTTGGAAACCTTTTTGAAAAGTTGTAGAGAACACTAGGACTAGTTCACCCATTAGTTTGTTCCTTCCAGTCATCACATGACCAAACTTCTTTCCTTCCTTTCCGACCATCCCATGGTCAAATCATTTCCAAAGCCTTTGCTTTTCCGAAGTCCTTTTTGAAATCAAAACCAGCACCGCTCTACAGCAACTTTCCCAACCATCCATGACCACAGACATGGCTATTCGAATAGATTTACACTCTGCAGAGGTTGTACACTTTACCCACACCATCCGGTTACCCTACCCTGATCACCTACAAATTGTGGGTCGAATAACCGATCAAGACTCTCCGGATGCCACTCTAGCATAGGCCCTACCCTATGAGTTGTTCCCCTCAACACCGGGACGTCCGGGCAAGGACCAACCAGTGCACATTCTGACTCCTCGAGAGTGGGCACTTTCAATGAGAGGCTCATAGTATCGACTGGTCGCTCACATGGGTGATCCTACTTCCTCTAGGTGACTGTCTAACAGTTGACCCTTTATGTAAAGGAAGCCCAGAATTAGAGGGAGCCGACCCTTAGAAGTAGTTATGAGAATTCCCACACTAGAGTAGAAAACTTCAAGTCTAGCCTTGTCCCATTCCAGGGTAATGTGGTTGCATAGGTTAATTGTTCTGGCAAAACTGCAAAGAAATGGGTGTGTTTTTGTAAACCTTTTCCTCCATATTTCCTTCAGCATTCTGTAAAACAAAACTTTTTTAGTTCTCACTTCTCTTGTAGGTCAGACCTCACCAAGGTTTTATCATAAAACATTTTGTAAACTTTTTCGGGGTCTTCCCATCCTATAGTTTTGCTTTGGCTAAAATAAGGTCTCCAACGGGGTATGGTGTTACACACCATCTACCATACTAGGGTTCAAGTAGGTGTCATCAAGGGGGTTGTACTTAATAGTACCAAAGAGTAGTGATTTGGAGGAGCCAAGACACTACCAGGTATAGATCATCATATAATAAAACAATGCAGTTTTCATAAACAATAGGTAGAACATGCATAAGTAAAACAGTAGGACAAGTCTTATGAGCAAGAAGGTGGCTTGCTTGAGATCAGTGAACTAGCAAAAAATGTCCCTAGGCTTCTTCTTAGAATACCATAATAATAACCATAATAACCATCTTCTTTTGATGTCTGAGATAATCGCAACAATCGTCATCAGGAAGCACACATGCAAACAAGCAAGGGCACAATCAACACAAGGCATACAAGCATCTTTACAATACAGCAAACAAACATACAACACATCATTCAATTCAGTAGGTTTTGATAGATTGATATCATAGCATTCGGAAATACTTTAATTGCCTTTGTGGATTTGCCTTTGTGATTTATTTGTCAAATACCACCTAATGAAGGGGGTTTTGACTAAGGCTTGGGTCCGTATGATATCAATGTACAAAAATGATATCAACTGATAGGTATTGGAATAACAAGGCCATCAAAAGTGGTTTCGTGATTTTATCAATTTACCTAAATTAGATATGAATGTTTTAGTGAAATAAACCCTAGTTTATGTGAATAAATCACCATAAAAGATCTAGAGCTCACATAAATTTTTCCTCAAACTGTTTTGTACATATTAGAGTTTTTGATTTTTGAGAGTTGGAAACACCTCAAAATAATTAACAGAATGTCCTTGGGAAATTCCTAAAGTCACTTCTGCAAGCTATTTGTTTTTTCACTAGATTTAATCTATAGAAGCTTTTGATATGAATCTAGGGACACATAGTAGGTATTTCAAGCACGTTTTTGTGGAAATTGGATACACCAATTTTGGAGTTGTAAAACTCCTGTAATGATTTATCTTCTAAAATAAACCTGGACATAGAAGTTTAATTTACCAAAAATCAACAAAGGCTCAATAAATAGTGAGCTCCTTGGTGTTGATAGGTATTGAATTGGCACATCTAGGAGAGTTGGAATCAGGTCAAGAACTTATATAGGTTACCCTAGAGAATTTCTACAAGGTATTTCTAAGTTAAATTTGTTATTTTTACTACAGAGAATCCAAGGCTCTACTTGGAATGAGGACAAGGATATGAAATAGCTACATGTAATATCTACCAGAGGCAATTGGATTTATTGCATTTGGGCTCACCAAAATTACTAAAAGATTTATTGAGTGAAAAAGACTCATGTTGGTATATTAATTAATGGATAACACTAAGAATTATTCTGGTCCAAACAAAGGTACTGCATGTTTAGGAAAACCTTAAGGAACATTTAGAAAGTTAGTTCTATGAAGTTTGGGTCATTTCTCATTTTCGTTTTTATTTAAATAAAAAGGACAAATAAACAGATCTAAGGTAATATGTTTAAAAGAAAAGAAAGAGGGGATGCTGGGCTGGGAATCTAGAGGGAGTTTGGGTCGGATCTGCACGGTTCCAGGCGAGGCAACAATGGGTCGGCCCACTTGGAGCCCCATGCCGTGCGGGAGGCGCGTTCAAATCCCGGCCTAGAAGGCCCCAGGTGTCAGCGGTGGTAGGGAGCAAAGGGGTACCCGACAGTCTAGGTTGTTCGATCTAAAGAGAGATCGACGATGCTTGGACATCGTCCCCGCGGGAGCAGAGGCCACCAAAAGGGAACCCTAGGTTCGTCAGGGAGAAACGGGCTTACCAGAGGCTCGCCGACGGCAGGGGAACATCGGAGGTGAGGCGCTGCCACGAGGGACCTCAAAGAGGGGTAGCATGGGGGGTTCAGCGCCTGGACATAGTCTCGCGCGCAACGCCATGCGTCAGCCGCCACGATTGCTCACCAGGGCACTTCCGGTGACGGGTGCATGTCAAAACGGAGGGGCTTGACCGGATGCGATGGTCCTGGGGATTCCCCGAGTGATGCATGCAGGGGAAGAGGGAGCTCGGAAGCTTCTACTAGCAGGAGGAGCTCGACTCGGTCTTGAGCTCGGGTGGCAGCCTCCGGTGTTCCTGCGTGCAAACATGGGAAAGGGGAGGTGGGTCAGATCTAGGGATCAAGATAGAGGGAAGAGAGGGAGCTGGGGTGGTCGGGTACGACTGCATGTTTGTGTGGCATCCCGCAAAACCACTACTAGAAAATCGCGTTGTTTTTGTGCATTGCATCATCATGACCGCATGCTCATGTCATCATGCCACATTGCATTTGAGCGTCGTCATCATTTTGCATTTGCTTGCATAAAACTATTTTCGGGAAAACCTAATTTGTTTTCTAAACGCCCCGTCTTAATTCAAACGCAAAACCCGGGTCATCGGATTATTTTGTTTTGTTTGATATCGGTTTGCAAACGGTGTTTGTAAAACAAATAAAAATATTTATTATTTTAGTGGGGCAGTCGAACGGGCCGATTGACCCGAACGACCACCCCAGAAATTTAAATCGGTCCAACCAACCGGTACACCTAAATCCTACAGCTACCTAAAACCCTACCCACAACCAGCCTCCACCTCACCCTGGCCAATCACCATGTGCCACCTCGCCCTTCCCCTATCCCCCAACCAACCAGGTGTTGCCACCTCACCCACTCCCTCTCTCCCCCCCTCTCTCTCCTCTCAACCCGGCCCCACACCCGCATGCACTCACACCTGCCCGCCCACCGCACCGCCTGGCCCGGTCCACCTCCGCATCCCCGAGCTCGTCGCGGCGCTCCACGCCGACCTCCCTCGCCGCGTCCTCCCTGGCGCCGCCCGAACCCGCCGCTCCGCCCGGCCTTGTTGCCACTGCAGCCTCGCTCCTCTCGCCTGCCAAGCTCGCCGCCATTCTTCTCAGTCCCCGGCAAGCCCCCTCCGCCTCTCGTCGCCTCTGCCTCGCCGGTCCGCAACCTCTCTGCCCCGCTGCCGCCTGGCCTCAAGCCGCCGCCGGCCCCCGACCTCGCCCGCGCCCCGGCCCTCCGTCCTCGCCAAGCCGCCACCGACCTCTCGCACGTCGCCGTCCACCATCACCCGCCACCAACCGCCCGCGGTCCGCCACGCCAGGCCGCCTCGGAATCGCCGTCGCCTCGCCACCGTGACCCGCCCTCCTCCAAAGAAGCGGCCACCGCCCGCTGCCGCTTCCGCCAGGCCGCCATGGCCTGCCCCTGCCGCGCGTGTAGCCGCCTGCGCCTCCCGACCCTGTGTCCACGCGATCGAACCTCTCCTTGGCTCTGTACGTTCCCTGGAGTGCAGTTCATTGTGGAGACAGTGTGGTTCTGGTGCGCTTGCTGGTCGGAGCTCGAGTGCTCCGTCCCAGGATCCGAAGGTGACGAGAATCAAGATCTTCCCTTCGACAACCGTGGACCCAAAGATCATCGTCATGGAACGCAAAGGCCTTCCGAGAAGCATGTACCGTGTGCCGAGGCCGAATCAAGATCTTCCCCGACACCGAGGATGCCTACCCGGAACGACAAGATCGCCACACGGACGCGAACCCCGAAGCCGAGAACCCCGACAGGAACCACGACACGGATACACCGAGTTCTTCCTCGAGGACGCCAAGATCTTCACCCCGGACACCAAGACCCCGGTGCGACAAGTACTTCGTCCCGAATGCCATAACCGTCGACATGACCCGAAGACCACGGATGCGACAAGATCTGCTCCGCTAACCGAGAACGCTTCCGTCGAGACCGAACCCGTCGAACCCTGGACCCTGAGACCGACCCCGAACCCCGGAACCAAGATCGTCGAGCCCTAATGTGTGACCCTTTCTCGAGCCCTATTTTATAAATATAACATTACCTGTTGCATATTAATTTGTTCATGCATGCCTGCTTGTCACGTGGTTTGGGGGCATTATGCCGATTCACCTAATAATTAAATATGGGGCCCATATGCGGACAAATCTAGTCTTATATTGGCCTTATTTAATTTTGCGTAGCGAACCGGTGCTATCTTTTTCCTTGTTAAGACAACATTTAATTTGCGGGGTAGATAAACAACTTGAACCGTTTAATTAATTGTCGGGACCCCGGTTCCGCTTAATATGATTTATTTGCATCGCACCTTTGCCATGTCATGCATCATACATGCATCATGCCCGATCTTCTGCCGTCGCATTAAATAGTGCATCCGGTGTTTCTTCTAGTGTTTCGCTTCTTCGCGGATAAGGCCGTTGAGTTGATGTGAGCTTCGCCCCGATCTTCGGTTGAACCTTCGACAATGTTTTCAGGCGAGCACCTCCCTCCTTTCTACCTATCTTACTTTTATAGTATTTATTCCCTCCTGTTGATCTATTGCTATCTGTGTTGCGATGCTCTAGTTTTCGTGCCCGTGATATCCCTCGCAGACTCATATTGCCTTGGACACATCCTATTACCTGTTGTTTGGTAGATAGTTGGACCTGCGCGTCGTAGTCGCTTGCTCAAGTGCTGGCGTGTCGTCAAGTACCACAGTTGTTGGAGTATTGCCGCCTGTTCGATGTTGGAGATGATCTTGGCTATATTATCGTTAACTTTAATTACTGTTTAATAACTAAAATTGAAGTAGGTAAGCAGAGGCACAGGTGGGCAATAGATGTTATTTGGTTGTTAACCGTCCACTTGTGTCCCGTAGGACCCCGAGTACTTGATACCTGTTCCTTGAATATTCGCGCTATCCACATCCGGGAGGCTTATGGACCCCCACAGCGAGCTTGATTCATTCCTATTTCTTGGGGCCACAAACTAGTTTGAGGTTTTATTTACTATCCTGTACTTATGCCATGCTTTCTTCGCTTTATTTAAATTGTGCGAGGTAATCGCATCGCTGTTTAGGATCGTGGCCCGATTTCAGATCGACAAGCCCAGCCACACTTCGGGTTCCCAATCGTTTACCGCCTCCACAACCTTAAGCCCGTTTGAGCCGGCCCGCTTGTTCGGGATCTACTAAAGGGTGGCCCCTGAAATATTTCTGAATCCTGTAATTGCTTTGTCGTGACTGTCTCGTTGGGTTTTGATTTGGTTTTTCCGAGGCATATCGAGTGTGTGTTGCTATTTGTGCACCCCGCAGGTAAAACTTTTCGAAAGCCGTGTCATGTTATGGACGACTTGGAGCACAGTATCTCGATCATAGATAACTATAACTAAAGTAGTGCTATAAATTTGACTTTATAATGACTAGTAATCAGCTTCACTATAATGGAATGGCTATATAAAACTGCCAACAATTGCTTGTTTGGGTGTCGCTTGCGACCATTGTACCTGACTAGTAAGTATTGCAACTACAACGGAATGGCTAAATAAAAGTACCAACAACGGCTGGGTTTTGGGTTTATCTCATGCTATCTGTACCTGATTAGTAATTGTTGCAACTATAACGGAATGGTTAACTAAAAGTGCCCACTGCTTATTTTATCAGGATGACTATCTACACCTGACTAGTAATTGCTGCAACGATAACTGAATAAATAAAACTGCCAACTGTGTGAGTTCCTCGGTTGACTTTCTCGTTGGTCTCGAGGGGGAATACCAGGATGGGATTGTTTGGTGTTAGTACCAGGTTGGTTCCGAATAGGTCTTTCTTATCCCTCTCTGATAGCCGACAGTTGTATCGAGTCTCTATAGGTTGTTTAGTGCATGCTGCCGCTGCCGCTCCAGTCCACCATACCTATGTAGGCGAGGACCGCCGAATTCTAGTCTCGCCGTGTACTGGCCTCAGTACTGACCGCTCTCTCTCTTTTTCCTTTGCCCTTTGTCGGCACCCCTTTTGTTTAAGCAGGTTTTGAGATCGACGTCGTTAGCAGGGTTACCCTTCCGGCTTGGCCTGGGCAGGGTTATGGACGCCATTGGTTATTCTTCAGGGCTCTTAGCCCCATTTGCATCTTGTCCGTAGTCGGGCGCTATATCGTTTTCAAGGTGATTTGGATCTTTGTGCGGTATATCTGTATTCTTGACTCATTGAGTCGCTGTTATATATATCTGTTCTGTGGGTCCCATCGAGGACTGTTGTGTAATGTTATTACTTCGTTTTCCACCCGCACGAAAGTGCCTGGTGGGCACCTTTGAATCGTTTCTATGCGGGTTTGGCGGGTTTCGCTAAAACTTGCATAGGTCCGATTCTGAGGGTGTTACAGAGTGGTATCAGAGCTCAGCAGTTGCGATACCCCACAAGTCCAGTCTGTAGGATAACCTAGCTAACGGCCGAAGTAGAGTGTCAAAACTATTTTTGCAAAATCGGTTGGATAGTTCTGATTAGGTCTGATTTTACTCCTTACCCCTCTGCTATTCTCTTCTTACCTCTGCGTGTTTTGAATCTACCTCTTATCTTTTTCTTCGAGTCCAGGAATTCTCGTGGTTGGGTTTCATTGCACCTTGTGGTTTCGCTTCCCCTTTGGTAACGGTGTTGCTACATCTGGTCTTCCTGCTATCCGAGGAACCCTTCGTCTGGTGGACTTCTCTTTGTTCCTTCTCGTGCCTTCCGGTGTGTCCGACGCGCTGACATCATCTACGCCCGATCCGATGCAGAGTCTGCGTCACTCCCTTGTTTCCGAACCTCGCTTGTCGAGATCTTCAGTCTGAATCTTGAGGGTTGGTTGCATAATCTATCTGTTCGTGTACAGAGTAATGCTTTGAGTGTGGGATGGAGTCGCGACCATACCACTACTCTTATCATTTGCCTTGTATATAGACTGGTGGATCGATGCAATTTTACTCCGTCCACGGAAGCTGGAGGTGGCTTTATTTGTTGATACCTCTACCTTCGACCTTTTGTTTCCGGAGTGTTTCCCTCGACGATCAGGGACAACGACCCCTTGTTAGTGGTGTCGCGAGTATCTACACGAAGCGAGAAGACGCAGATCGCCGACCTTCCTTTCCGGTACTATGAGGCGGATCTCGAGGGCGAGATCCATTGTTAGTGGTGTCGAATTGTGGCATCCTGCAAAACCACTACTAGAAAATCGCGTTGTTTTTGTGCATTGCATCATCATGACCGCATGCTCATGTCATCATGCCACATTGCATTTGAGCGTCGTCATCATTTTGCATTTGCTTGCATAAAACTATTTTCGGGAAAACCTAATTTGTTTTCTAAACGCCCCGTCTTAATTCAAACGCAAAACCCGGGTCACCGGATTATTTTGTTTTGTTTGATATCGGTTTGCAAACGGTGTTTGTAAAACAAATAAAAATATTTATTATTTTAGTGGGGCAGTCGAACGGGCCGATTGACCCGAACGACCACCCCAGAAATTTAAATCGGTCCAACCAACCGGTACACCTAAATCCTACAGCTACCTAAAACCCTACCCACAACCAGCCTCCACCTCACCCTGGCCAATCACCATGTGCCACCTCGCCCTTCCCCTATCCCCCAACCAACCAGGTGTTGCCACCTCACCCACTCCCTCTCTCCCCCCCTCTCTCTCCTCTCAACCCGGCCCCACACCCGCATGCACTCACACCTGCCCCGCCCACCACCGCACCCCGCCCCGGCCCCGGTCCACCTCCGCATCCCCGAGCTCGTCGCGGCGCTCCACGCCGACCTCCCTCGCCGCGTCCTCCCTGGCGCCGCCCGAACCCGCCGCTCCGCCGGCGCGGCCCCGTCGCCACCTGCAGCTCGCCCTCCCGCCTCGCTCCTCTCGCCGGCCAAGCTCGCGCCGCCGCCCTTCTCCCGGTCCCGCCGCCGGCAAGCCCCCTCCGCCTCTCGTCGCCTGCCCGGTCCCAACCTCTCTTCGCTGCCGCCTCAAGCCGCCGCTGCCCGACTCGCCGCCCCGGCCCTCCGTCCTCGCCAAGCCGCCACCGACCTCTCGCACGTCGCCGTCCACCATCACCCGCCACCAACCGCCCGCGGTCCGCCGCCGCCGGGCCGCCTCAGAGGTCCGCCGTCCGCCTCCGCCACCGTGACCCCGCCCTCCTCCAGCAAGCCGGCCACCGCCTGCTTCGCCGCCCTTCGCGGAGGCCGCCATGGCCTGCCCCTGCCGCGCGTGTAGCCGCCTGCGCCTCCCGACCCTGTGTCCACGCGATCGAACCTCTCCTTGGCTCTGTACGTTCCCTGGAGTGCAGTTCATTGTGGAGACAGTGTGGTTCTGGTGCGCTTGCTGGTCGGAGCTCGAGTGCTCCGTCCCAGGATCCGAAGGTGACGAGAATCAAGATCTTCCCTTCGACAACCGTGGACCCAAAGATCATCGTCATGGAACGCAAAGGCCTTCCGAGAAGCATGTACCGTGTGCCGAGGCCGAATCAAGATCTTCCCCGACACCGAGGATGCCTACCCGGAACGACAAGATCGCCACACGGACGCGAACCCCGAAGCCGAGAACCCCGACAGGAACCACGACACGGATACACCGAGTTCTTCCTCGAGGACGCCAAGATCTTCACCCCGGACACCAAGACCCCGGTGCGACAAGTACTTCGTCCCGAACGCCATAACCGTCGACATGACCCGAAGACCACGGATGCGACAAGATCTGCTCCGCTAACCGAGAACGCTTCCGTCGAGACCGAACCCGTCGAACCCTGGACCCTGAGACCGACCCCGAACCCCGGAACCAAGATCGTCGAGCCCTAATGTGTGACCCTTTCTCGAGCCCTATTTTATAAATATAACATTACCTGTTGCATATTAATTTGTTCATGCATGCCTGCTTGTCACGTGGTTTGGGGGCATTATGCCGATTCACCTAATAATTAAATATGGGGCCCATATGCGGACAAATCTAGTCTTATATTGGCCTCATTTAATTTTGCGTAGCGAACCGGTGCTATCTTTTTCCTTGTTAAGACAACATTTAATTTGCGGGGTAGATAAACAACTTGAACCGTTTAATTAATTGTCGGGACCCCGGTTCCGCTTAATATGATCTATTTGCATCGCACCTTTGCCATGTCATGCATCATACATGCATCATGCCCGATCTTCTGCCGTCGCATTAAATAGTGCATCCGGTGTTTCTTCTAGTGTTTCGCTTCTTCGCGGATAAGGCCGTTGAGTTGATGTGAGCTTCGCCCCGATCTTCGGTTGAACCTTCGACAATGTTTTCAGGCGAGCACCTCCCTCCTTTCTACCTATCTTACTTTTATAGTATTTATTCCCTCCTGTTGATCTATTGCTATCTGTGTTGCGATGCTCTAGTTTTCGTGCCCGTGATATCCCTCGCAGACTCATATTGCCTTGGACACATCCTATTACCTGTTGTTTGGTAGATAGTTGGACCCGCGCGTCGTAGTCGCTTGCTCAAGTGCTGGCGTGTCGTCAAGTACCACAGTTGTTGGAGTATTGCCGCCTGTTCGATGTTGGAGATGATCTTGGCTATATTATCGTTAACTTTAATTACTGTTTAATAACTAAAATTGAAGTAGGTAAGCAGAGGCACAGGTGGGCAATAGATGTTATTTGGTTGTTAACCGTCCACTTGTGTCCGTGGGACCCGAGTACTTGATACCTGTTCCTTGAATATTCGCGCTATCCACATCCGGGAGGCTTATGGACCCCCCTGAGCCAGAGCTTGATTCATTCCTATTTCTTGGGGCCACAAACTAGTTTGAGGTTTTATTTACTATCCTGTACTTATGCCATGCTTTACTGCTTTATTTAAATTGTGCGAGGTAACGCATTGTCTTGTTAGGATCGTGGCCCGATTTATTGTGTCGACAAGCCCAGCCACACTTTCGGTTCCCATCGTTTCTACCGCCTCCACAACCTTAAGCCCGTTTGAGCCGGCCGCTTCTATGGATCTACTTAAAGGGGTGGCCCCCTGAAATATTTCTGAATCCTGTAATTGCTTTGTCGACTGTCTCGTTGGGTTTTGATTTGGTTTCCGAGGCATATCGAGTGTGTGTTGCTATTTGTGCACCCCAGGTAAAACTTTCTGAAAGCCGTGTCCGCATGTTATGGACGACTTGGAGCACGATTCTCGATCATAGACAACTATAACTAAAGTAGTGCTATAAATTTGACTTTATAATGACTAGTAATCAGCTTCACTATAATGGAATGGCTAAATAAAACTGCCAACAATTGCTTGTTTGGGTGTCGCTTGCGACCATTGTACCTGACTAGTAAGTATTGCAACTACAACGGAATGGCTAAATAAAAGTACCAACAACTGCTGGGTTTTGGGTTTATCTCATGCTATCTGTACCTGATTAGTAATTGTTGCAACTATAACGGAATGGTTAACTAAAAGTGCCCACTGCTTATTTTATCAGGATGACTATCTACACCTGACTAGTAATTGCTGCAACGATAACTGAATAAATAAAACTGCCAACTGTGTGAGTTCCTCGGTTGACTTCCTCGTTGGTCTCGAGGGGGAATACCAGGATGGGATTGTTTGGTGTTAGTACCAGGTTGGTTCCGAATAGGTCTTTCTTATCCCTCTCTGATAGCCGACAGTTGTATCGAGTCTCTATAGGTTGTTTAGTGCATGCTGCCGCTGCCGCTCCAGTCCACCATACCTATGTAGGCGAGGACCGCCGAATTCTAGTCTCGCCGTGTACTGGCCTCAGTACTGACCGCTCTCTCTCTTTTTCCTTTGCCCTTTGTCGGCACCCCTTTTGTTTAAGCAGGTTTTGAGATCGACGTCGTTAGCAGGGTTACCCTTCCGGGCCTTTGGCAGGGTTATGGACGCCATTGGTTATTCTTCAGGGCTCTTAGCCCCATTTGCATCTTGTCCGTAGTCGGGCGCTATATCGTTTTCAAGGTGATTTGGATCTTTGTGCGGTATATCTGTATTCTTGACTCATTGAGTCGCTGTTATATATATCTGTTCTGTGGGTCCCATCGAGGACTGTTGTGTAATGTTATTACTTCGTTTTCCACCCGCACGAAAGTGCCTGGTGGGCACCTTTGAATCGTTTCTATGCGGGTTTGGCGGGTTTCGCTAAAACTTGCATAGGTCCGATTCTGAGGGTGTTACAGTTTGCAAGCATGGTTAAGCCCGAGAGGGCTTCCTCTTCTTCTCCATGGCAAAGGGGAGCTGGTGGATGGTTTCTGGAGCTCGGGGCGGGGTAGGTGGGGGTGAGGGAGTAAAATGAGGCAGGGTGGGGTGCTCCGAGGTCCTCTGACCCTTTTAACCGAGATGCTCGGGTTCATGGTGGACTATGCCTAGGAGAGCCAAGGAGAGGGGGTGAGTGCCTGGGATTGGCCGCTGGGGGCGGTGGTGGTCGGTTGAGAGGTCAAGGGAGGGACCGAGGTGGCTGTAGGGCCTGGTACTGAGAGGATGGGACCTCTCTCTCACGGTTAGCTTCCAAGCACAAAGGGACAAGACACTAGGGTTGCTAAAGTACTAGCTGCAGTGACGTCGACCAGGAGAGAGTGTGGGTGCTGTGGAGGATTGCTGGACAAGATTTGATGGAGTTTTAGATGATTTTAGTTCAAGGTTTTGATTATAATCCATCTTTGGCAAAGTTGATGACTATGAAGAAAGTTCTCTAAATTGATTTTGGAAAGATAAGTAAATGGTACTGGTAGATGGTTTAGGTCAGGGTACACCTCCATGAATTACTTGGGATTTATTGGATCATTTTTTATCCTTTTTATTTCAATACTTCAATTAGTGCTGAATCTATTTTATGGATTTTAATTGAAAATCTTGAATTGGATAGAGTGGGTTTTTGGTTTGAGATGATCCCAAATATGAGTTCACACTTTGGGGAATTTCCCAAGATTTATTGATGCATAAAAGTATTTAAAACATTTGTTTTATAATTTCTGCCATTTAAGAAAAAGGGCAAAAATAATTATTAAAACTCTTCAAAAATATTTATTTTTGAAGTGAGAAGATAGGGTATGAGGTATAGGTCGTATATGTGCTTAAAGTTGGGCAAGTACTTTAGAGAGAAACAAACTTTCCTTTATAGAGCTAGTTTTGGTGTTTGTGTTAAAAGAAAGGATTTAATTGTTTTTGGGCCAAAACAATTATTGATATTATTTGATAAATCTTTATATCCAAGTTATATGATGTCCACATGTTGTATATACCATTTTCAACATTCGGTTTTGGAAATCCATCTTGATTTGGAAGGAAAACCATGGATAAAGGATCTAGGCATTATTGATTTTATACCTTTAAAACCTTGTTGGATCTTGGAGCTCAGAGCTCCCCTCGGGTCATGTGATATAGGTATGGATAGAACAAGTGATGTCGATCACCATGGATCAAAGAGTTGAGGTTGATCATGATTGATCTCTCCAATGATTGATGACAAACTTTGAATAAAATAAGGGTGCCATATCAGATTATCAAGTAGCCTCCAAAACCATGTGTGTTTAGGAAGCACAAATCTCCAATTGAAACAAGTGAAGTAGGGATGGGTAGAAATTCATGATTATATTACAACCATACCAATAGTGGGTCAAAGGAAAATAGTATGGAGATGTGAGCTTTGACCAAAGTAGGCTCGTTGATAAGATTTGCAGAAAATATTATTTTATTGCTTGCAAAACCAGCAAGAACGAGTGGGTTAGAAGATGATCTAGCCAAGGGAATAAGTGTTCCTTGGTAGTATTTAAGATGGTATAAAATATGGTTCAAGTGCATTGACAAATATGCACAAGGGTTTGAAATGAGGGAGACTCAAAGATGTGATGTTGATAACATTTTTCCAGACTTAGCCAAATTTGGCAGATTTGTGGATTTTGACTAGACTACAAGTGTTGATGTTTTTGATTGGTTGTAAGGTTCCAAAACATCATAAAATGGATGGAGTTGGAGTCTAGATTGAGTATAAAGGATCCATTCTTGGGGTTGGTCTTCATTGACTTGGAAGTTTCTAGAAGAAGATAATTTCAGAAGTGATCTTGTTGAGGGTTTTAGAGGATCACCTAATGGCTAGGGATCAGGTCAAACTTGATTAACTTTCTTGGGGTTGATATTCTTGGATTATATTTTTGCTAGATGATGATCTCTTAGAGTATCTCATAGAACTTCCTAAGCAAACAATTCAAGCAGTAGATCAAGGCAATTCATCTTAGCAGATCAAGGCAACTCATCTTACAAGCAAAACAACTACTACTGGGGTTACCATCAAGCTTAGATTGAGGTAAGGATGGGTATTTTGAAAGTTTGGATTTTGGAATAAGGTGAGAGTCCTTGGTATCTATCTCTACTAAGAGTAGAATTCAAAAGCGTTATAAAAAGGTTTTGGAAAAACCTAGAGGTAAGAGTAGTTGAAAGTTTTGCCTTGAAAACATAGGGAGATTATATATTATAGATCTCCATAATCTTGTCAATAGAAGCTACTAAAAATAGTTTGGTTTGCAAATGCATCTTGGCTCAGGTTTTGAAATGCCAGAACATTTGAGAATATGTGAAATGAGCCAAGACTGTTTTGTTAAATAGCTTTTGTCAACTAATGGGGAGGTAAGGAGTATATCATATGGTATACATTCAGATGCACAAGCACAAGAGAGCAACAAGCAAACACTGCATCATTAAACAAGAAAAAGTTTATGTTCCCCCTGATTTTTTAATTTTGGACAACTAGTCAGGGTTGCTGAAATTGGGATGTTACAGTTCGTTTGGCTGAGTTCTCGCAACTTAGTTGGTCAAGGCAGAGACCATATGCCATGTGGCTGCACTGGAAGCTTCGTGACAAGAATGTCTCCAATATCTTTGTTCCTGGGTGGCCATCCACAAGTGTGATACTCTAGCCGACCATAGACATGGACCCTGAGTAACCACTCAACATAATCCAAGCAAGTCCCATTTCCACCCAGGTGTTTCATTAAGAACTTGTTTTATTATAGAAAACATACATTTTTCAATACTCCATATAATCATAACATGATAATCCACCCTGAAGCTATAGCAGTACTAAGCATACTACCACTACGATGTTTCACCTACCAAGTGGGAACTACCACTCCCTATACTACCACTAAATTTCGATAAACAGAACTCCAGATATGATTTTTCAAAGATTGAACTATTTCCTATAAAAAATATCCAAAATTGATATAGAGTTGACAAGTGGATGATTCTGATTATCTGGTACCCTTTCATTTAAGTGAACTGATTTCAGCTTTAGGATCTAGATCGTGTGGTTGAAGAAAAGAAGTAAAAAAAGAAGAGAAAAGGGCATCAACTCACATACACGGACAGATGGTTGTCGACACTGATGATGTAGACAATGGTGGCAACTCTGAACTTCTTGCCAACATTGCTGCGGGGTTCCTCAGCTCACGGTACACGCAGAAAGGGTGAAGATTGGCTTGGTGAAGACTACAGTGTCCTTGGTTAATCCTAGCACGGCTCCAGGTGATGGTAGCTAACTGATGGAGGTCGGCGGGCGTCGTGTCCTCATTGCAGATGATCTTCGGCAGAGAAATCGCTCGGTTATAGAGTGTAGGAAGGTGCTCATAGTCTGGGCAAAATAAAATAAAGAAAAGGGCGTGATTCCTACTATACCGATGGAGATCAACCATGGTGTCGCGGCGGCTATTGGAATTACAGTGATGAAATTCACCATCCCCGGGACAGTCCTTAGGTGTGGATACTTGCTTGGTGGGGATGTTCGGTGTGAGGAGTGGAGGGTCAGGAGCTCTCTTTGGACATGGGAAGTAGCAGCGAGGGCGTCTTGGAGGTGGTCTGGCCGTTTCTGAAGTGGCCATTATGAGAGAATCAAGTGCACGTCCATCACGGGCTACTTAAGAGTGCAGCCATCACAGGAGATTTAAGGTGCACTAAAGCAGGATTTTAATTCTTTGAATAGAACCATGGCTGAGTGGGGAATAACTTTTATGTTTATATGGCGATCCGTTTAGAGGTCCAGAACATCCTAGGGGAGGATGGGAAGAGTTAACGCCATGGCTGCCCATATTCTGTAGGTATTCCTGATGTTGCTGCTACACGAGGAAGAGATCAATCAGATGGAAAAGGAGTCCACAAAAGTGAGGATTAAGTCCTCGGAATGGATTCATGGGTTATTAGGGAGTAATTTTTGTCTTTAAGGCACGACATTTAGATGTCTAAAATGGATGCAATTGTAAGGACAATAAATGCCTGTGAGAAACGAGGAAGACACTCGACCTAGTCTCTTTGGTGAAGATGGGCCAGAAATATGCGGCCCAAATCAAAAATAAAGGAAGAAAAAATAGAGTGGAATGGAGACTGGTTGGGCTGCTCTAGGCCAGCTCGAGCGGCCACAGTCGGGTTTGATCGGCTCATTTCTTTTATTCATTTCTTTTTTTCCTTTTTCTAATTTCTTTAATAACTTTTGATTTAGTGAACTAGATTGAACCAAACAAATTTCTATTTTTTTAAAAACTCAAATTATGTTTTTGGGATAGTATAGAACACATTTCCTTTCCATCTCAATATTACTAATCAAATTTATTCATTTTGGCTTAAATGGCTAATACTGTATTTTTTTAATTATTCTATTCTCAATTAATTCATATCTTTTGACTTATAGCTCCAAAAATGTTCAAATCAAATTCTATAGTTTTATTCAATAACTATTTACCATTATATAATTTTTAAGATTACTTTGGTTCTATTAAAATATGTATTTTAGCTATGGCTTAAATTGGCTTTGCAATATTTTCACATTTCTTTTCTTTTTATCAAATAAAAATCAGAACTAATTATCTATGGTTCCAAATTGAGTGAAATCAATTCCTATGGTTTTGTAATTTATTTATTGACCTTATGGATCATTTACGAATGACCTTGTTCAAGTTTTATATGGATCTTCAATGGAACTTGATGGTTATTAGGATTTAGGTTTAGGTTTTTTTCAAGTGGTTTAAAATGCAAGTGTTCAAGATCAAGATACACTCCATACGTGATTGCATTTGATATGTTTAACTTCCTGATTAAAAATTCATTTTGTTTGAGTAGGCTTTGATATTTCCCATTAGAAACAAAAAGTTTCTTTTGCCCCTAAATTTCATCCTTCATTTCTTTTGTTTGTTTGTCTTTTTCACATTTCAAAATTTGGAGAATTTTGGGATGTGACAGGCTACCACCCATAAAAGGAATCTCATCCTGAGATTTGAGAGGGCTAGAAATAATAGGTCGGGTTTCAGGACAACTAGGGAACTACCACCCTCAAAAAGAATTTAACCAGATTGAATCTTGAGTTTTTGCTTTGGCTTCATCAGTTTTGGTGGATATTATACCTTCAGGGTTATCATTTGGATATTGAAAATTTCCATCCTTAACTTGATCTTTGATCTGTTGAACTACAAGATATATGTGGCATTGGATAGGGACATGACCAATTCCTTTACACAGGAAATGAGTAACTTAAGAGGGGACATTGTTCAACTAGATGGCTTCCATCATAATTAGGGCACTGATATGTATGCTCTTTTAGAAGTGTCCTATGTCTTCATAGATTTTGTTGACCCATAGTATTGCCACAAGATGATCTTAGGAGTCAATTTTGTCAGAGCCATCATCTATAATAGTTTAGAGTGGGATTCGAACACCTTTAGCATATCTGCGCAACTCAGTGTTGTTGTGGTCTCTTGGATAAGTCATTTTCTTGGGTTGAGTTGGGATTAGAATAGTCAAAGCCTATCTAGGGAAATATTTTATTTCATACACAACAAATCACATAAAGCAATATTCACGCAATATCAATCATTCATTCATAACACTTCAAGAAAAGGTTCAAACATAAATTAGGTAACCAAAATATTATTTCCATACCACATAGGCTGGTATGATTAATAAAAAATCATGAAGTCAGTTATTTAAAAGAAACACTAAAATGGTGGTCAAACTGCAGGGTTTCACTTGAGATTATTCCATCAATTTCCCTAGCTACTGCATCATGAATGAGATCAAGGCATCCTTGGAAGAAATTATTTCATCTTGTCACAAAGTACTAAGGCAATGTCTATAATGTTCTTTCTAAGTTGAGTCTCCTTAGTCTCCAAGTGTTGAGTATTCTTCTTATCTTCCTTGAAGTCCTTCCAAGTGTTGTGCATTCTATGCCTAAGTCTCTCTCCATGTTCTTGAATATCTTACCATGCAGAACTTCTTGTAGAGTCGAAGAATGACGTATGAGGTTTTGAGTTGGTGAACATCCAAAGTCCCATTGTCTTGTTATTGTCTTCCTTGATAGATTTGTTGATGCTAGCAAAATGAATCAAGATAGTTCCACGTAATACCATGGACCCTACGCTCTAAGCAAAAAGCCAGGATGAACCCAAAAGTGGATAATGGGATCTATCACGGAGGCCCAAGGCCACCCACGTGTCGGCCCATAGAAGCGGAGCAGGGCACGGTACCGGCCAACCACCCTACCCACTTTCAAGAACATCGTGACAAGAGCGAGCAGCGTAGTCGACAAGTATGCGAACAAAACATACACAAGTGTGTATGCAAGCGACATACAACAGTACATCCGAGACATACCATCTAAAAGAAACGGAAATATTCAACACCATACGGCAACATCCAAATATCCTAGATAGAGATAATAGTTTAGGATACATCCTCATACATCACACATCAGTGTATCAATCGGAAGCAGAAAACAAGATCTGAGTACGGACGATAAGCAAATTGGCATAAGATGCCTCTAAAATAAGCACATCCTGCCTACAGTATCACTGATCTCCATCCCCGAAATCTCTACACATGACGATCATTGCCACCATCATCGGTCTCCTCGACCCAGTACCCTTCCTGTGAGTAAACCTGTCCATCTGAACCAAAATATTTATCGTGTGAGACCCATGGGTACTCAACAAGTCTTAATGCATCTAAAGGGAACAACCTGGGGATGATGCAATTGCAGCGAAAGATAATATCTAAATAGTTCTATAGAGACACGCTACAACATCCGCCCAACCAGAGATGGACGAACACTCGTTAATTAGTAACAATAGTGTGACTGGGCTTGTTGATATCATTAATTAGTAACAACAGTGTGACTGAGACGGACCCAGGGTTTTGCGTTAATGGCTGTAAACGACTAGGAACCCGAAAGTGTGACTGGGCTTGTCGATATCGTGAAAACACTCCGTATTCCAAAACAGTATAGGCGCTCCATGTGCAAATGTAACTAAAATAGTTAAGCATGGCATACGTACAGGATAGTAATAACACCCTAATGTCTGCATGATGCAGCCCATCCTACGGACGCTCGTACATCTACACCACCAAGTCCCCCAAGTGGACCCATGACTCGTGCTCGAGCCAAGCTTCTCCAAGCTAAGGTGAATTCGCTCTTGTAGTCATGTGACTTCGATACACCCCTGGATGGATTGCTACTTCATGCCCCGACACTATGCATCATCAGGTACGAAGACACGAGCCAGAGGAGCGACACGGCAGCCAACAGCTGCCAGGAGACCCCGGTACTACCGGCTCCTGGAAGCGGTACTACCGCACAAGCGGTACTACCGCTCATGGACAGCGGTACTACCGCCCCGGGCAGAGAGATGGACCCGAAGCCCCAGATCCCACCGGTACTACCGCACTCAGCAAGCGGTACTACCGCGCGCACCTGAAGACTCACGCCAAAGCTTCTGCCCGCTCCGGTACTACCGCACCATTCAAGCGGTACTACCGCATCTGACCGGTACTACCGCTCAACCGACCGGTACTACCGGACACCCCAGGGCCTGCGCGCTCCAGCTCGGCCCTTTGGCCTTGTAACGCCCCCTTTTGATACTTTAGTTGCCTAAACTACCCCTGAACTTGTGGCTGGCCTATATATAGCCCCCCACCTCTATTGTAAACCCTAGGCATGATATTTGGAATTAGTGGAAACCCCTTGTGGATCTATCTAGTTCTTGCCTCATGCTCCTTTGACAAAGGAGCACCAAATATCCCAAACCTCGTTGGAGTTTGCATCGTGCCTCCGCGTTGTACAAGTCCTTGGCATCGGTGTCCCTTTGCCAAGACATCAAGACCTCACTGAGTCTTCCATCTCGCCGTGCCAGTTCGAGAGAGATTCCTCCGCCTGACGCCGATCCTAGGGATTGCGCCGGACCGGTCACCGCCGGTGTGAGCTATTGGTGTGTAAAGTGGTTTTTCGTGTGTGTGTTCATCGCGTTCTTCGTGCGTGAGTTTGTCATGTTCATCTTCCCCTCCTCACCCCGCACTCCATCCTTGATTTGAGTGGGATTCGTGAAAGATCGGGCCACCCTAGAGGTTTTCCCTCAACATAGTGGTATCAAGAGATTCGTTGCTCACGAATTCCCCCACAAAATTTTCTTCTATCCACCAAAAATTCAAAAATCCCCCAAAAAGATCCCCAAATTTGCCTTCGGATAGATCTCTGGATTTGGTGCATTTTTTGTGGTTTTGGTCCATAGATCTGTTGCTGGAGGTATCGATCTACCTTCTTGGTGTGTCCCTAGCCCCAATTTTGTTCAGTTTTTCGCCAATTTGAGGATTTTTGGGCCGATTGTGCATTCAAGTTCAAGATCCATGTGGCTAGGAATCCATGCGCATACTACATAAAGCAGCGGTACTACCGGGCCGGTACTACCGGCTGATAACAGCAGTACTATCGGTCACCGGTACTACCGGACTTTTTGAGCGGTACTACCGCACCCGTCAGACAACAAATTTTTCACCCCCCATTTTTGTTCGCTAATTTTAGTATTAGCTTGTTCATGTTTCATGTGCGTGTCACCTTCCTAACTTTAAGCTTCCGCAACAATATTCACATCCCGCGCTCATCGACACCGCGACACCGAACATCATCCCCAACACCGATAGCATGTCATCAATACTAAAGGTATAACTTGCTCCACCTTGTTAACACTTTTTCCTTGTGTGTATCTATCCTATGAGAGCAACTCATTTTGTGTTTTCCTAAGCATTGTGCACTTGTCCTTGGAAAGTGAGAGTGTGAGAGAAAATACAAGAGTTAACATAGTAACATAAAAAGGGAGAAAAAGAATCAAAAAAATAAGAGAAAAAGAAAAAAGCAAAAGAAAAATAGAAGGATACATAGTCTCCCAATACAAAGAGAGTCTCAGGCTTGTAAGCAAAGAGAAAAAGAGCGCGACCGAGGCAAGTGCAAAAATCCGTTGCTTATTTCTCTTTTGGGGAACGAGTTGTGGTCTCTCCTTGCGTTGGCATGACACCGAGCGTAGTCTTCGTTAGGACCTTTTGTGCTCATTTTCATAGTCGTGCTAACCACATCCGTCTCCACGTGTGTGTATCTTTGTGTTTTGTAGATCGTTTCCTTTTTGCTTTGATCTTTGGTTCTCTACCACTTTTGACAATAACCTTTTCTTTGGATCGTTTCGATTGGTTTTCAACAACCCTAACCTTCCACCCATAGCTTTTGTGAGTTAGTTCTTTATTTAGTGTGAGTTTTCTTTGCGATTCCACTTTGCACGCTTATAGCTCTCACTTGTAACTTCTAGTTTGGTGCAATCCCCAAGGTGAGGTACAAGGCTATCACCACCATATTCTACTTCCATATACAATACTTGTGTGTTTTGCATGATGGATAGGCACGGTGAGTCGAGCCAACCACCTCCTCAAGAAGAACATGGACCGTACATGACGCGTGCAAGCCACTTCATCGTCCAACAAGAGTTCCGTGGACGTTGCCAAGCCCTTGAGACGCGACAAGATGAACAATTTGGCGAGACACAAGCCGAGTTCAAGAACATCGACAACCGCTTTGACGGCCTAGAACGACAAATGCACGCAATGCATCACAACTTTGGCCATCAAAATGAAGCGCTTCAGTGCTCCGTCGCCGAAACAAATGGCAATCTTCGATGCCTCATCGAGGGAATGACAAGACCATGTTCACGCGCATCAAGCTCTTCAAGTTCTTCGCGTCATCACGCACCTCTTCCACAAGATCTTCATGCAAGTGTTCCAAGACGCAATGATGCCCTCATGGTTGAAGATGGAAGTTCTTCGAACTATGTACCTTCCCCACGACACGCCGCAACATCAAGCTACGATGGTGATTTCTCTTCAAGGCCACGAGCAAGGCACTAAGCACAACGTCATCATGCAAGGGCACTATTAATCCAACATGAGCAACCACAAGAAGAACCGCAAGTTTATCACCATCGACCCCGACACATACTTGACACAACAAGTGATGACTCCAATTTGGAGAATCAAGCTCGTCATCAACGTGAAGCTCTCAAAGATCCCCCTCCTCGTCATCAACGTCATGAACGTCTGCACCGACACCATGGTCATCACGAGGCGCCTCCTCCACCTCATCAAAACTTGGAGCGTCAAGTGATACAAGTTGAGCGACGCCCACCACGTCAAGAGGCTCATGACCATGATCTTTGCTGTGAGGCCCATGTGCCTAACCAACATCACCAACCAAGGAACGAGCCTCCTCTTTGTCATCAACCGCGTCATGAGGCTCCACATCCTCAACAACCTAATGGGGCCCAAGTGCCTCAACACCGTCAACAACCGCGCCAAGAGCAAGAGCAAGCGCCTCAACAACAATATCAAGAGCAAGTTCCGCAACAAGGACACGAGAACCAAGTTCCACCTCCCCAACTACAAGATCATCAACAAGGTCACCAAGCTCGTCGCAATGACCACAACGATGAAGAAACTTTCGGCAAGCTCAAGTTCACAATGCCCAAGTTCACCATATCCAATGACCCCGAAGAATACCTCTCGTGGGCACTCAACGTCGACAAGATCTTCCGCATGCACAACTATAGCAATGAGAAGATGGTCGCCATGGCTTCACTTGATATTGATGATTATGCCAACCTTTGGTGGGAACAAGTTCAAGTTGCTCGTGATGTAAGAGAAGAGCCACCAATCACAACTTGGCATGACATGAAGGCTCACATGAGTTCCCGGTTTGTCCCCGCGCATTACACGCATGACCTCTTCAACAACGTTCAAGCGCTTTGTCAAGGGACAAAGACCATGGAAGAGTACTTCAAGGAAATGGAACTCAACTTGATTCGTTCCAACATTGATGAACGCATGGAGCAAACTATGGCACGTTTCCTTATTGGCTTGAATCACCCAATCAAGCGGATCGTCGAGTTCCAAACATACAACACCATGGTTGAGCTTGTGAACATAGCAACAAAGGCTGAACGTCAAGTGTAAGAGGATATCAAGTATAACAAGCCCAAGACGTACTTCACCTACAAGCAAGCTTCAACCGCTACACCAACAACTTTCAATGGAAGCTCCTCAAGTACCCCCAAGCCTTCCTTCAAGCCCACACTTCCTCAAGGAAAACTGCCCCCAAGTGGCAAACAAGCAAAGAGTGATACACCTTTCAATGGTGAATGCTACAAGTGTGGAGGTAAAGGACACAAGTCGGCCGAATGTGGAAACAAGAAAGTCTTGTTCATCCATGACAATGGTGATGAAGAGTACTTGAGTGAAGATGAATTTGATGCCCGAGTCAAGGAAGCAATGGCAAGGCAACGAGTGGAAGATGACCAAGAACTTCTCATGTGTAAACATGACGCAAGTCCATCGCTTGTTGTCACAAGGATCTTGACCACTCAAGCACAAGATTGGAGTTACTGGAAACCCCTTGTGGATCTATCTAGTTCTTGCCTCATGCTCCTTTGACAAAGGAGCACCAAATATCCCAAACCTCGTTGGAGTTTGCATCGTGCCTCCGCGTTGTACAAGGCCTTGGCATCAGCGTCCCTTTGCCAAGATGTCAAGACCTCACCGAGTCTCCCATCTCGCCGTGCTGGTTCGAGAGAGAGTCCTCTGCCTTACGCCGATCCTTGGGATTGCGCCGGACCGGTCACCGTCGGCGTGAGCTATTGGTGTGTATCGTGGTTTTGCTTGTGTGTGTTCATCGCGTTCTTCGTGCATGAGTTCGTCGTTTTCATCTTCCCCTCCTCACCCCGCACTCCATCCTCGATTTGAGTGGGATTCGTGAAAGATCGGGCCACCCTAGAGGTTTGCCCTTAACACTGCAAGTGCACAGATCGTTTGTAGCTAGTTTTGAAGTATAGATATCGATCCCACATGGAGCCCAAAGGTAAGTGTTTATGAGTGAAGTGTCTGTCACACTCAAAGTTGTCACAGGTCTTCAAGTGAATTAACTGCAAGTGTGTAAATGAGAATGAAATTTGGATTAAACTGGATGTATTTAAATAAAACTAAAATGTAAACTTTAGGAATAAAAAGCATAAAAGTAAAGAATGATTTGATTGTTTGTGGTTTTCTGCAGATGACGAAGAAGGCACGGGGATATATAGTTCATGGTGATAGTGACTGTGCCAGGTGGACGAATGATAAGTGTAACAATTATAATCTTATAAATATATGTGTAGGCGAGAAACCCATAATTAGCCGGAACTCCGCTTGGTAGATTTCATCCCAACTTTAATAATCCTACTAGCCTGTTACCAAAACCATGGTTAGTCACTAGACGATTAAGATCCTTCAGGTTGCTTAGAAATTAAGCTCCTTGGATCGGACTAATGCAATAAGCACAGTGGTTCCTCGTTATACTCGAGTCAAACTAGTTTCCCATTGATATCCCCGTGTCACTCGGGGGGTCGCTGGTCTGCTAGCGAACAAGATCCTATCTATGTAGAACAAAGCATCATGTTGTCTAGGCCCTTAATTGGACAACAAGCATTAGGCATCCCATAGATAGTCAAGCACACATAATATAGTAATTAAAATCAATCACAAACTAATGGAAAATATATGGAGGCACATCACATCTCACCAATCCCTTACATCTCCCACACCCAAGGAACTTACTCACACATGAGAGAAGAAAGCATCATCGATATAATTAAATAAAGGGATTTCTTCTCGATATTACTGTTGAGATCCACAATAAGAATAGAAAAATAATCCAACACAATTCAAGATAGGAAGAAACAATCTCAAACCCTAATCTTGCAAGGTGAAGATCTCTCTCTCTCAAATACAAGTAATGACTATGAGGTGTGAAGGCTAGGAGGTCGAAGATCGTGGAGCGAGATGAAGAACGTCTTCCCCTTCTTCTCTGGATCTCTTCTTTCTCCTTTTTGGATGGGATGGCGGCTGCTGCATTATGTTTTCGCATCTGGCCTCTTCATGAAAGTTGTCCCTTTTGACAAGGCAGAGGCGGCGACAACTATACGGTGGGAACTATACGGCTGAAAAAATATTCCCGCCGTATAGTTGCTCGTTAAAGCTTCTGTATGCCTCCCTCGATTGATTCCAAAAAGAGACTTGCTTGTTTTTGCCTGAATATTGTGTTTTTCTTGTTAAAACCTTCTGTTGATGTTCAGAACCCGAAACACACATTAAAAACCAAGTTTTCTTTGCTACCGAAGTATTAGCGTTAGGTAAAGCTAGAAAACGATCAAATCTAGAAGAAAACTATCAATAAAAACCATCAAAAATATGTTGAATCTCATAGCTATCACACCCAAACTAATTGGCCCAAAGAAATAAGATGTAAATCAAGCTCAGACTAAGGGGATTATGTAACATCTCAAAAATATTAAACCAGCTTATCCAGTTCTAATCACTCAAGATTAGGGTTAACAAACACTTTTACTCCTAAACCCATATGAGTGCATGTGTGATTTATATTAATGCATGAATGCTTGTCTTTGCCATGATTGATTGCTACAAATGATAAGGATTGGTTTAAAGATGAATACCACATCATCTAGGTCAATTCCAAACAAAATCAAATAAAAAGAAAATCAAATATGAGGCATATGATCATATGGTCACTTTTGCCAAAATTAACCACTAGCCCACTTTGGGCATCTCTAGTGAAAGATTTCCAACAGAAACAATTCTAGTTCTTTTCACCCCTTGCTAGACTAAGTAAAGATGAAACCAAGCAAACTATACAAATCTACAGAAACCAAGTTTAAATCTATTTGAGAGGCAATTCAAAATTGAATCAAGTATAGATGCATTGATCATCATTCTTCAAAAACCACTCAAACCTCCACCATTTGACAATCGCTAGCAACCAGAGACTACCAAGCATGTGACCAGCTCACTCACCAAAAATCATGGAAAAATTCCAAGGTTATGTTCATGCGGCCATTTAGTCGAACACTTAGCAGACGGAGTACAAATTCAACAACCATCTACTGTTTGATATCAAACTTCTGCTCATGCTTGTACTGCAATTAACCCAATAAATCACCCACGACCATCCCTAGTACTTGGCCATGCAGTGGAGCAACCTCACTCGCCGCAGTGACCAGTGCCATGACCGTACCGAGCATGCCATGCCGGTCGACCATGGACCAGTCGCTACACGCCGCGTCGCCCTCTCCCACGATTTCTAGTTGATAGTCGTGACCTCACCGCCCCTCTCTGTCCACCCCTTGACCAACGGTGAGGAGTGGAGAATACAAAACAATCATGCCCATTTATGTCTATGCCATGCCGAGAGCACGACGGAGCATCGAAACCGCCTCATGGACAAACGCCGTGCCTCGCTCTCTCTGCTCATATCCACACCCGCCGCGTCACCAGCCACCTCCCAGACACGATGATTCGCCACCGCACGCCCTGTGACCACCGTACTCAATGACGAACACCTCTATACCTGAACAGAGTGCCGACGTCACCCGACCGACTCAGACCGCCCCTTGCCACGCCACTACATGCGTGAAGATCACCGTAGTGCACCGTGTCGACCCACACCATCCGCCATGCCTAGCTCGTCCTGTAGCAGTGTCACTAATGAGCCCGACCATGCTGCCCTGCCTCCAACGTTGGTGTATAAATAGGAGCCACCCCAGACCTCAACGGCACACCATTTCACTCTCCACTCTCTCAGAAACCTACCCGACCCTTCCCCGTATCAAGGCGAGCACCACGTCGCCGGAATTTGGCCGGAGCCCGCCACTGTAGTGAAGGAAGGGCGTCATCGATTGGAGCCACCCCAGGAGCCTCCACGACCACCAATCGACTCGCCGTCGTCTACCAGCCCATTCGCCCCCATTGCCGGACCTAGCTGGAGCCCTGGTAAGCCTCCCACGATGCCCACTATGCCGCTAGGTTTAGAATCTCGCCGGAGCTCTACGACATAGACGATGAACCTCAGCCGTAGATCTTGTTCTAATCGTAGTGCTGAGATTTGCTGATACCGTTTCGGTTAGATAGAGCCGCTGACACATGGGACCAACCTATCAGCAGCCTGCTGCGCGCGTGCTGTGCAGGTGGGCCGGCCCATTTCTTTTCCTGTGCAGAGCCCAACGATTCAAATAGAATTTTTCCATTTAGTTAAAAACCCTATTCAATAGTTGCATACAAAAGTGAATTCAAAGAGCTGTAATGAACCAAATTGCATGATTCTAATTTTATTAGAACGGTATTGAAAATATCTAATCACTCCCGTTGGATCCAAACCATTTGAAATTGTAGATCACCTATACTAAAAATAACAAGATAGAGAGTTTTACCACTTCAAACATTTTTATAAAATCAACCATAAATTCTTTTGAGTTGATTCCAACTCTCAAAAATCACATTTGCCATGCTCTACATGAATATGTAAAAGGATTTGGTTTTACAGATATTAAACATGGATTAGTATTAAAAGAATGCTATATAGGCATCTCTAGTCACTTTAATATTATTAAATAGTAATATTAAATCTTGTAATCTATGACCACCACTTTAAATCACATTCCCAAGTATTAGAATATGTGGTGATGACATGTGTCAATATGATCCCATATCTTAATTGGAGAATATTAAATATTAAGTATTTTCAATGAGTAGAAATTACTTTTCCCAAAATAAGATAAATAAGAATGTGCCATTAATTCATGTGATGAGTAGGATGATGCTAGATCATCTAGTGTGAGCCCTTGTGTGCTAAATAGAAATAGTGAAGTGTTATTTAGTGATTGTGTACCTCGTATATATTTATAGACGCTAGTACCAACCCGGGATACGACAAGGAGGAGTACTTTGAGGAAGAAGAAGAGAACTTCAATGACTACACCCAACAAGGCAAGCTAAAACTATGCAAGCTATCAGTGCAAGCTAACTAATGCAATATGCACTAGGCGTGCTTGGTTATGCAACTTTGATTATACCCATCCCAAGTTTTACTTGCAAGCTTTACTTTTCCCTTTTACTAAAGTTTCTTGCTTAGTTAATGAATTGTGATTAATGGAAAATAGGATGGATCCCCTCAAGATCCTAAAACTAGTCTTGGATACTCATACTTGATTAGCACCCCTCCATAGTGATACCCTCAATACTAGTGGCTAGTGCTAAGCTAAAACTTGATCACTTAGATGGGAATACTTGGAGAAAAGGATTATGAAAACCTTGGAATGATGATTCATTCTATTGAAATGTTTTGACATGTGTTATGAAACACAATGGTTTGATGATGAAACTGAAGGAGGCATGAGCCTTGACTTTGATAAAAACTGATGGTTGGGTTTGGATGCGATACCATTCCAATTTTACCGTACACCCACATTACCTGAGTTGGGTAGGGCTTAACTGGAAGTTTATACGTCTTAGTATGGGTTCCCTTGAGGAAGAGGTTGAGCTGAGCTACCTCGTGAATATGAATGTTTGCCTATGCAGTGCCCAGGATGGCAGATGGCCATGGCTAGGGCCCAAACTCATAGGAGAGGTGCCTATACTAGGGTGTGTAACTGAAAGGTTAGGATTGATTATCCGCATACCAAGTATGATGATTCAGGGTTATCCCTGACGGATATATCGAATCTTGTGGTGAAAGTGTACCACCTCTGCAGAGTGTTAAACTATTCGAATAGTCGTGTCCACGGTTATGGACAGTTGGAGTGGCCATACTGTTCTGTTGTCAGATATTTTCAAAATGACTTGAACAATGACTTTGACTTGACCACAACAAGATTGTGAACATGAAAACTAGATTACCACTTAAGTAATCTAGAGAACTAAATTATGTATATAATCTTTAAGGCATTCTGGAATAAACCTGGCTTTTTTCAAACAAACCTAGAGCTTAAGATTCCTACTAGCTTTACCTTACTTATACTAGTGATAGTTTGCAAGTACTTAAAGAGTACTCATGGCTTTATCCCTGGCTATTCCCATGGCCAGACTATGAGGAGGACTACCCGGAAGATGGACAGCAGGAGGTCTATGATAACTAGGATCATCTCCCATCGTCAGCATTGCCTGTGACTATGAAGATGGAGTCTACTATGTTATATTTATGCTGCTCTGATTTGTATTAAGACTGGATCATGAGATCCTTTATTTGTAAGACTATTATGGTTTGTAATGGATGATGTACGGTGGTACCAATTCTGTTATGTCTCGCAAAAATGGTAATCCTGGGATTGTGATGTACGGCATAACAGGCACCTGGACTTAAAAATACGGATGTTGACAAATTCATGGTCCCACATGCAGATAGTGCGATAGTCAAGGAACATGAATCAAGTACTCGAGGTCCTATGGGACACAAGTGAGCGTGAAAGAACCAAACAATAGCTATTTCCCACCGGTGCCTCTTTGTTTAGTTGTCCCATTACTACACAGTTTAAGTTGTTTAGGTACCTCGTTAATCATCAGACTCGCATAAACCCTACACATGCAATTCTACTACTCGCATGTCTCAAATAACCCCTGTAGTAATGGCTCATAGGAGGGAGGGTAGAAGCTTCAGTGGGATTTAAAAGCAAAGGCTATGTAGTACTTGAGATTCTAATTTAATGCAATCGTGACTCGATGATGCAAGAATAAGATAGAGCCATATGTGATGTCTACAAGCATGGGGAAATGCTTGCCTGTCAGATCAGCAGTAGGGTAACTGGGATCCGGGTAGTGCTCTTGGGTCTCCTGATAGTTTCCTTGCTCGACGTTTATCCGGAATAAAATTCAAACAAACAAAGGGCCATAATAAATAAAGTGCGCAATCATATAAATATATGCAACAAGCAAACAAGGTATGCAATGATGGAATGATGCACCATTGCATGGTATAACGTAGCATAACATGGGTGAGGTGTGGGAACATTAATAAAGCACTTTAATTAATTATTTAGGCATGTTTTAGCCCCATAAACCTTGCTGTTTTCTGAATATTTATATGTTGCATGCTTCAAATTATATCATGGAATGAATAATTAGAACGGGCTCGTCGCACTGATTGATTTAGACATATTATTTGTAAAATTTGGAAATTACGGAATTAAAGTTGTGAATTTATTAAGATAAAGGCATAAAAAAGCATTTATTAATTCAAAATTTTTAGTTGCCCAGAAAATACTTTAAATAGCATATTCATATTCCTGGCATTTTTCTGATCAGAAAACATATATCATTTGTATTATTTGAAATTATGAATTTAAAACAATAATTAAATGCAAATTAGATCAAATGGGATCAAAAGTCAAAGGTTTAACTAGTTTGACTTATTTCTGAAATTATTTGATAAACGATTTGAATTAACATTCAAAACAAAACATATTCCATATTAAGTTTGAATTTAAATTCAAATTCATTTAAAAAGTTGTGAATTAATTCAAATATATTTAATTTTGTTTTTATTCTTGAATTTATAAAATGACAGAAACTTTTGCTACTCGGCTGAAGCTAGCCACTGCAACTGACGCGCGGGCCCGTGCTGACTCAACACTTTGCTGCCAGTATCTGTTGTGTGGGAACTTTTCTAACACGGGTGCAAGCTAGCCACAACGGATGACAGGTGGGGCCAAAGGGCAATGGGGCCACACGCACACGCATCCAGAGAGGATGCGACATGTGGACGAGCCAAGGATTTTTTGTAAATACAGAAAACTTCGAGTTGCTTTTCATAAAACGTCTGGACGGTGAAGTTTGTGAGGCTGACAGGTGGGGCCGCCCAGAGGACTGAGGGTTGAGCAGCAAAAAGCTGCAGGGGGTATTGGCAAAAGTACACGCGGTACTGTGCTTCTTCTCGCGCGGTTATCTAACAAAACTGATGCTGATGGTGAAGTAAAATTAGCAGCACCATCCGTTGTCGAACCTGAGACCTGAGGCATGCGCTGGCGGGGCGGAAGCACTACGGTGGGTGCGGACTGGTGCTAGGTTAGGTCGCGGGGCAGAGAAAAGCTTCAGGAGATACTCTCCGACAACCATAGACGGGTAACGCCACAACCGGCATGGACGGGAATGGTGGCTGGGTAGCTAGGTTTCCGGGAGGCGCAGACGGGTGCGCTCGATGCGGCACACCGAGGCGGACACGACATAGCAAGCGAACGACAATGTAACACCCCGGTAAAACCACTACTAGAAAATCGCATGTTGTTTTCTTTTTGTGCATCATCATGACTGCATGCTCATGTCATCATGCCATATTGCATTTGAGCATCATCATGTCATCATGCATGTTTGCCTAAAACTATTTTCTAAGAGCCTAGTTTTGTTTTCTAATTACTCCCCTTCTTTATTTCAAACGATAAACCCCGGTCTCTTCTAGATCTTTTGTTTGTCTAAAATTAATTACAAAAGATCTTTTAAAAAATAAAACAGAATAATAATAAATATAAAACTTATTTTTTTAGGGAGGCAGCCAGCCAGGCCCAAAAGCCTAGCCGGCCACCTCCTTCTAACCTAACCCTAGACCCGACCTGCCCTGCCTAACCACTCCCTATCACCGCCGGTAACCCTGCCTCGCATGGCACACCGCCTGGACCCCTGCCACGCCACCTACCCGACCCCATTTCCCGATCGAGCCAGTCCCACCCCGTGCCCTGCGTCGCCTACCCACGTGCGAGCCTGAGATGCTCCCCTGATCCACCCCGCTTGCTTCCGGTTGGACCCAACCCCACCCAGCAGTGGACGCGCGGTACACGCCACCGCCCGACACGCCCGCACTCCCTCGCGTGGACGCACGCTCTCCTCGGCCCCACCACGCGATCCTCTCCCCATAGGATCGATCCCACCAACCCCGCACGATATCCTCCTCCTCGCTCGTGTCCTTCCTTCCCTAGCGCTGCCAGGGGCCAATCCCCGTCGATCCCCTCGAGCCGAGAGCACTCCACCGCTGCTCCGCTCCTTCCTCTCCGTCGAGAAGCCCTGAGCCCTCCACCCCGCGGGACCTCTGCTTCCGCACACCATCGCTGGTGCTTGTCTGCGCCCGTCACAGCTCCCTCCCCACCTCGCGCAGAGCCCCTAGCCGCAGTCGCCACCCGCGCGAGATGCCACCGCGCCCTCCTCATCTCGCCGCTCCACCGGCCCCGTCCCCCTCCTTCCTCATGGGCCCCAGATCCCGCTGCAGCCCTCTTCCTCCCCGTCGCCAGAGCTCGACCTTGAGCCACCGCCAGCGGACGAGACGCCTGATGCCCCGCGTTTGTCGCCCCGATGCAGCGCTCCGGCTGCCGCCCTCGACCCTGCCACCGGGAGCCCTTCCCTCTCTGCCTCGACGATGCTGATGCCATGGAAGCCCCCTCTGCTCCACGCGCTTTCCTCCTTCTCATATCCTAGAGAGCGGTGATGACCCTCGTCCTTGCCGCCTTGCATAGACGACGTCAGCAGGCCCTGCTCCGCCTCGGCCTCCCCTCCCCTGCTCATCGTGTTGGCTGCCGTCTGTAGGGATGTGCTCCTCTTGTCGTTTCCAAGGGGCCCATGATCTCGTCTCCCCTGCGCTTCCCTGCGGCTGCTTGACAGATCCCCCTGACGCGCACAAGTGTTGGTCAGTTGTTTGAACCAGGTTGGACTCCAGCATCTGTTCGTGTGTGTGGTATTGTGGTGGTCCTATGCCGGTGGTTGTGGGTGCTCAGCTGTGTTGGTGATGTGCAGGTGGTAATCTGGTGGCGTGTTGAGGTGGTGTGATGTATGTGTAGAGATAGGGCGCGTGCAACCCCAACTACCTTGGCTACTTCCGAACCGACGCAACATCAAGAGAAGGTGGAGCCGATGCATGAAGATGAACTATCGAGACGGTACCCGATGCGAACTCCAAGTCCGTCATCGACACCGAGGTCGGAACTCCAAGATCTTCTTCATGGAACCGAAGGCCTTGATCCCGGAGTCCGAGACCAAACCCGAACCACATTGAACCCTCGAAACCAAGTTCGCCGAACCCTAATGTGATCCCCTTTCCGAGACCCCTATTTTTATAATATTTGATATCTATCTTGTTGCATATTAATTGTTCATACTCGCATACATATTCATTTGTTTGGAGGTATTTCGATGATTCACCTAAATTAAATATGGAGTCCATATGCGGGCTTTTCTAGTCTTATATTGGCTCCATTTAAATTTGTGTAGCGAACCGATGCCATGTTTTGCCTTGTTAATACAACATTTAAATTGCGGGGTATCTAAATAACTTGAACCATTAATTAATTGTCGGGACCTTGGTTCCGCTTAATAGTGCCTAATTGCATCGCACCTTTGCCATGTCATGCATCATATCATGAACATGCCGAATCTTCTTCCGTAGTATTAAATAGTGCCTCAGGTGTGTATTTTAGTGATTTGCTTCTTCGCGGGTTAGGCCGTTGAGTGGATGCAAGTATCGACAAGTTCTTCGGATAATGTATCTTCGGCAGTGTTTCCTAGGCGAGCATCTCCCCCTTTCTACCTATTTTGCTTTTATAGTCTTTATTTCCTCCTATTGATCTATTGCTATCCGTGTTGTGATGATTTAGTTTCCGTGCACCATTTATACTCCTTGCAGCCCCTATATTGCCATGGACACATCCTATTGCCTGTTGTTTGATAGATAGTCGGCCTTGCGAGTCGTAGTTGTTTGCTTGTGTGTTGCTTCACGTCGTTGTCGTTCCACCATTGACGGCAAGTTGGCACATGACAAATGGTGGAGACGCTTTACGGTGGAGAGGATCATGACTTTAAATACAACTATTAAATTGCTGGGATAACTAATGAAAGAGGCACCGGTGGGCAATATATGCTATTTGGTTTTTCATGTCCACTTGTGTCCCGTAGGCCCCGAGTACTTGATACCTGTTCCTTGACTATTCGCACTATTGATGGCTCAGTGCACGGCACCCAGAAAAGTGCTTGATATCTCGTGGTTGATATAGAGCTCGTTGGGAACCCCAAGAGGAAGGTATGATGAGCACATCAGCAAGTTTCCCTCAGTTATGAAACCAAGTTTAATCGAACCAATAGGAGCAAGAAAACACCCCAAAGGTGTTACTAGCTGAGCTTTGGCAGGGCACACTACCGGTGCTAGTAGTAACGTGGAGACCTGCACACAACACAACCACAGAACTTTGTCCCCAACTTGCGATGAGGTTGTCAATCTCACCGTGTTTTGCGGAAAACAAAGGATTAAATGTATCGAATGGAAAGAAGTAAAAGTTTGCAGAAAGTAAACACAAAGAAGTAAACAGTTTATAGATTGTATGTAAAAGAACAAGGACCGGGATCCATAGTTCACTAGAGGTGGCTCTCCTTAGATAGATAACATTCTGGGTGAACAAATTACAGTGGGGCAATTGACAAACACCTAGAAAGCAATACATGCATATACTAATCATATTGACTCCTTTGAGATTTGATTGGGCATTACAACATAATACATAGACCGCCATCCAACTGCATCTATGACTAATAATCCACCTTTAGGTTATCATCCGAACCCCTCGGATTAAGTTGCAAGCAACAGATTATTGCTTCTGAACTGCACTCAAAAGTAAACAATACGATTGTTCTATGAACAAAGGATTGTTGTTTTCTCCTAGTAGCAACACCACATATAGTACCTTAGAGATTTCATCACTTCCCAGATTACCAGAGGCATGAACCCACTATCGAGCATAAATACTAACTCTTGGAGTTGCTAGCATCTACTTGGCCAAGATAGCTACTAACAACGGAAAGCATGCAAGATCACAAATAACAAAGACATGATAGAATCAATAATCAATCTGAAATAGCATCTCAATATCCATCGGATCCCCACAAACACAACATGTATGGATACAAATAGATGATCTTGATCATGAACGGAGCTCACAAGATCTAAACATGAAAGCACAAAGGAGGAGAACCAGCCATGTAGCTACTACATGGATCCGTAGTCCAAGGATGAACTACTCATGCATCACACCGGAGGATTGCATGGTGATGAAGAAGGCCTCCAGGGTGAATTCCCCTGTCCGGCAGGGTGCTGGGAAGAGCTTCAGATCCCTCCTGATCTAGGGATGGAGATGACGGCGGCTACAGACTCTTTCGTGGATTTTTGATCGGGCCCTTAGGGTTTTCGTCCCGAGGGAAATATATAGGCGGAAGGAGAGGCCGAGGGGGTGCCGGGAGCGGCCACACCACCCCCTGGCGCGGGCCAGGCCTGGCCGCGCGGCCAGGTGGTGTGGTGGCTCCCTGGCCCTTCTCCGTCTCGTATTCTGGCACTTGATCCCTTCCAGAAAATAGGCACTTTGGCTTTTGTCCCGTCCAATTCCGAGAATATTCATGTTCTGACTTTCCTGGAACCAAAAACAGCATAAAACAGGCAGCTGACACTGTGTCTCTTGTTAATTGGTTAGTTCAAGAAATCATATGAAAAGTACTCCAAAGTTGGAACAAAACAAAAGAAAGTGGATAAAACCAAGCATGGAACATCAAAAATTATAGATACATTTGCAATGTATCAACATCCTCAATCTTAACTCCTGCTCGTCCTCGAGTAGGTAAGTGATAAAAAAAGAATAATTTTTGAGGTGACATGCACCATCAAAGACTTGATCAAAGTATTTGCAAAACATTCACAGCTGGGATCATAGTACTTCAATCATAACATGAAAGACAAAGTTCTAGCAATAAGCAAAGAAACTATGATGCAACATGAAAAGGCACAAACAAAAGAGTCATGAATAACATGCTTTGCAAGACGTTTGTTTGTTTCACATAAAGAAAACATAGCATAAAAGTATTCAGCTTGTCCTTCAATAGAGTAGCAAATATAAATGCATAGGACACCTTCTAAGTTCATCAGAGTGACTAGATACAATAGTTTAAAACAAGCAATATCAAGTTATGCATCAATCAACTAGTCTTGGGACAATGCACATAGAACTAAGAATGGCCACTATGCTCTCAAAGTAGGTGCATAAAGATAGAAGGTGGAGACTCAATATAATGGTGGAAGAAAGGCCTCTGTAAAAGGAAGTAGGGATTCAAGTCTCATAAAGAGCTTCCAAAAATTATGGTACTTATAGCTTTCATCTCTCATTGCCCCTATCATAAGCATCTTGAAGTGATTAAGGTTAAAGTGAACAAACTATGATGTACATGCTTGACAAAGTATAAGTCAGAAATCTCATGTCCCTTGTATACGAGGGCCGCTCCTCATGCTACTCAAGTTTAGTCACCGGTAAATTCTTGTCATCGTAAGTGTATGTGTATCATAGAGAACCACCAACGGGGTACCCCTTGCCCGATGATACGGAAGAATCCCCATATCAAAATGACAAGGCAAGCAGACAATGAGCATCTCAGCATTCTTCTTATTTACCATGGGAATAGGGTGCTTTTTTTCTCTCTTCCTCTTTTCATAGTATCTTTTTTTTCTCTTTTTTTTCTCAATATAGGACTCCTTTTTTATAAGAAGAATGCTTCATAGACAGCTCATTAAGGTTACGCTGCAGGTTTCCACCATGTCAGCATGGATTAGACCAGCGGCCTAGGCGTTTCTCTAACACATATACATAACTCCATGGACTTACAAGCTCCCCTTTCATTTCACACCGACGACATCCATATACAAAAGAGCATGATATCAACTAGGTACAAGTACCAAGTGCAATGTTGAAAGCGTTCCCCATGACAGCATGGTTCTGGTAATTCCCAACAAATAAGTGCAAGCATATACAACATAGAAGACACAATGGTTCAAGTTTATTAAGGGCAAGTAAAGTAAAGTGTGCCATCAAGTTCGTGAGAGCTTTAATCACTAGTTTTCTCATAACCAGTTTAATTTGGAAGGTAAACAAAAGCATGAATATACTTAGAATAGCATAAGCTAGTGGGTAGGTATGGTGGACTCTTTGGAATAACTTGGTTTAGGGAGTTGGATGCATGAGTGGAACTCATACTTGGTTGTGGAGGCTAGCAAAAGACTGGGAGCGACAAACTAAGAGAGCAATAATGGCCATAATCATGCAGAGCAACAAAACATCATTGATCAAAGCATAAAGTGATACTACAAGTTGAAAACTAAAGGATCATAAAGGCTATGGTGACTTGTGATAGTCATAACATGGTGTGAGCATGCACAAAGTCAACCCAAATAAAGCATCAAAGGAGAATACCACTATACTATGCTTTAATATGCTAAAACAACGCATGATTCATCCAAGGCACATTAAGCAATCTTAATTGTTTATAACAAGTCATGCTACAACAAAGAATACTAAGCATAAAGCCACAACAATATCAAGCATGGCATGATAGATCATAGGTCACAGTCAAAAACGAGCTCTTTTTACCACATAAGTATGAACTTTCCTACTCTTTTCCAAACCAAACCAAACCATTTACAAACCAATGTAAGAAAGAGGGGGTCCAACCAGTTTATTCAGAAAACTAAGCAAACCAAGCAAACGAAAAACCAAAACGAAAACCAAAAAGAAGACGCTCCAAGAACAACACAACTGTGCATGAAACAATAAAAATGAAGCGTTTGGAAGAAACCTAGGATTTTTATTGATGAAGAAGGGGATGCCTTGGGCATCTCCAAGCTTTGACGCTTGTACTTCTTGGATATTTCTTGGGGTGACACGCGTGGCATCCCCAATCTTGAGCTTTAGTCCATCCTTCATCTCATTACTCATTCCTTCCATACACCTGAAAATTTTCCTTCATACAAAACTTCACACAATCTTTATTAGCAACATTAGTGCACTTAAGATAAATAAGTCTTAAGGTTCAGTTCTAACACCAAATAAACTTCCATTAGAACACTAGCTACTGTATCACTTCCTTAAAAAAGCACAATTCCCAAAAGAACTCAAAAAGAACCCACAAGAAGCAAATGCAGAAAATGGCAGAAATCTGTCAAAACAGACCAGCAGGTAAAGACGAATTTTGTCGAAGACCTTCTGTTGATCAAATCAAAACGTGTTGAACTAACGAAAGTTAGATAACAACCTGGGGAAGAAGCACAAAAAATTACAGCTCAATCCGACATACAGAGCTCTCTCACGAATTTTTACGGTGAAGCACAAAAATCTGTTTCGGGACAGCAACTTTCCCAATCATTACTTCACTCTCATTAGAGATTACTCTTGGCACAAAAAGCAAATAAAAAGGATAAGGAGAGGTTATTAATGAGGTAGTAACTTCCAAGACTCATCTAAAACTTTTGGTTTATCTCCCAATAAGTACTTTTCTTTAACGCCTTTAACTAAGGCATAAGAAGGAAAGAAAGAATCAAGTGTTCTCAAATGAAGAAGCATTAAGCTCAATACCAGAAATATTTTCAACAAGGCAAGGTATATCATCCAAATAAGTTCTAGAGGATCCTCTCTCAATGCTCTTAGGTTCACTATTCTCATCAAAAGGGTTTGCAGGAACAATCCAATCAAGATTCTTTTCTATGGCATCATGTATTGCTACTAGTTTAAAGCGTATTGGTATCTTAGGTTCCTCCCCATTAGGTTCGGTTTTGTTCATATTTTCTCATGTACCAACAACATCTAGACATGAGCCTAGCATATTGAAACATTCAAAGACTTTTCTAGCTTCCTTGGCAACATCATAGAACTCCTTAAACAAAGTTTCTAGAATAAAATCCCTCTTTTCAGGGTCCTCAATTTCTTTAAGCTTAAGAAACATTACTTGCATTAAGGGGTTGAGGTTAACAAACCTAGCTTCTAACATGTGAATTAAAGAAGCTGCAGCAATCTCATAGTTTGGGGCAAGTTCTGCAAGGGATCTATCCTCAGTATCTTCATGCTTACTAACATGATTGAAGAATTCTTCAATATTGTCTTTCCCAATTATAGAACCACTACCAATTGGAAGGTCTTTCAGGGTGAATGTAGGGATCAACATGGTGAGCTAAGGAAGAGGTGACAACTAAAGGAGACTTAATTTTTTTGTGTTTTTGATAAAGAAAGCAAACTAGTACAACTAATTTTTTTGTGTTTTTGAAGAACAAAAAGAGCAAACAAAGCAAAAAGAAACTAAGCAAAACAAAAACAACAAAGTAAATAGATTGGTTATGAGGGACTCCCCTTGTGAAGATGTCCTTGACTCCCCGGCAACGGCACCAGAAAAATGCTTGATGGCTCAGTGCACGGCGCCCAGAAAAGTGCTTGATGGCTCGTGGTTGATGTAGAGCTCGTTGGGAACCCCAAGAGGAAGGTATGCTGAGCACAACAACAAGTTTCCCTCAGTTATTAAACCAAGGTTAAATCGAACCAGTAGGAGCAAGGGAACACCCCAAAGGTGTTACTAGCTGAGCTTTGGCAGGGCGCACTACCGGTGCTAGTAGCAACGTGGAGACCTGCACAACACAGCCACAAAACTTTGTCCCCAACTTGCGATGAGGTTGTCAATCTCACCGTGTTTTGCGGAAAACAAAGGATTAAACGTATCAAATGGAAAGAAGTAAAAGTTTGCAGAAAGTAAACACAAAGCAGTAACAGTTTATAGATTGTATGTAAAAGACAAGGACCGAGATCCATAATTCACTAGAGGTGGCTCTCCTTAAGATAGATAACATGCTGGGTAAACAAATTACAGCGGGGCAATGGACAAACACCGAGAAAGCAATACATGCATATACTAATCATCCTGACTCCTTTGAGACTTGATTGGGCAATACAACATAATACATAGACCGCCATCCAACTGCATCTATGACTAATAATCCACCTTCAGGTTATCATCCGAACCCCCTCTAGTATAAAGTTGCAAGCACCATATTATTTCTTTACGAACTGCGTGTAAGGTAAACAATATGATTGTTCTATGAACAAAGGATTGTTGTTTTCTCCCTAGTAGCAACAACACATCTAGTACCTTAGAGATTTTTGTCACTTCCCTAGATTACCAGAGGCATGAACCCACTATCGAGCATAAATACTAACTCTTGGAGTTGCTAGAATCTACTTGGCCAAGATAGCTACTAACAACGGAAAGCATGCAAGATCTCAAATAACAAAGACATGATAGAATCAATAATCAATCTGAAATAGCATCTCAATATCCATCGGATCCCATAAACACAACATGTATGAATTACAAATAGATGATCTTGATCATGAACGGAGCTCACAAAATCTAAACATGAAAGCACAAAGGAGGAGAAACCAGCCATCTAGCTACTACATGGATCCGTAGTCCAAGGATGAATTACTCACGCATCACACCGGAGGCTTGCATGGTGATGAAGAAGGCCTCCAGGGTGAATTCCCCTCTCCGGCAGGGTGCCGGGAAGAGCTTCAGATCCCTCCCGATCTAGGGATGGAGATGACGGCGGCTACAGACTCTTTCGTGGATTTTTCATCGAGTACTTAGGGTTTTCATTCCGAGGGCAATATAAAGGCGGAAGGAGAGGCTGAGGGGGTGCCGGGAGCCACCACACCACCCCCTGGCGTGGGCCAGGCCTGGCCGCGCGGCCAGGTGGTGTGTGCCCCTGGCCCTCTCATCTCGTATTCCGCACTTGATCCTTCGGAAAATAGGCACTTCGGCTTTTGTCCCGTCCAATTCCGAGAATATTCATTTTTTGACTTTCCTGGAACCAAAAACAGAAGAAAACATGCAGCTGGCACTGTGGCTCTTGTTAATAGGTTAGTCCAAGAAATCATATGTAAAGTACTCCAAAGTTGGAACAAAACACAAGAAAGTGGATAAAACCAAGCATGGAACATCAAAAATTATAGATACATTTGCAATGTATCAACATCCCCAAGCTTAACTCCTGCTCATCCTCGAGTAGGTAAGTGATAAAAATAAATAATTTTTGAGGTGACATGCACCATCAAAGACTTGATCAAAGTATTGGCAAAACATTCAAGGCTGGGATCATAGTACTTCAATCATAACATGAAAGACAAAGTTCTGGCAATAAGCAAAGAAACTATGATGCAACATGAAAAGGAACAAACAAAAGATTCATGAATAAAATTCTTTGCAAGACGTTTATTTGTTTCACACAAAGAAAGCATGGCATAATAGTATTCAGCTTGTCCCTCAATAGAGTAGCAAATATAAATGCATAGGACACCTTCAAAGTTCATAAGAGTGACTAGATACAATAGTTTGAAACAAGCAATAACAAGTTATGCATCAATCAACTAGTCTTGGGACAATGCACATAGAACTAATAATGGCCACTATGCTAGAAGGTGGAGACTCAATATAATGGTGGAAGAAAGGCCTTTTGTAAAAGGAAGTAGGGATTCAAGTCTCATAAAGAGCTTCCAAAAATTATGGTACTTAATAGCTTTCAGCTCTCATTGCCCCTATCATAAGCATCTTGAAGTGATTAAGGTTAAAATGAACAAACTATGGTGTACATGCTTGACGAAATATAAGTGAGAAATCTCATGTCCCTTGTATACGAGGGCTGCTCCTCATGCTACTCAAGTTTAGTCACCGGTAAGTTCTTGTCATTGTAAGTACATGTGTATCATTGAGAACCGCCAACGGGGTACCCCTTGCCCGATGATACGGAAGAATCCCCATATCAAAATGACAAGGCAAGCAGACAACGAGCATCTCAGCATTCTTCTTATTTACCATGGGAATATGGTGCCTTTTTCTCTCTTTCCTCTTTTCATAGTATCTCTTTTTTTTCTCAATATAGGACTCTTTTTTTATAAGAAGAATGCTTCATAGACAGCTCATTATGGTTACGCTGCAGGTTTCCACCATGTCAGCATGGATTAGACCAGCAGCCCAGGTGTTTCTCTAACACATATACATAACTCCATGGACTTACAAGCTCCCCTTTCATTTCACACCGACGGCATCGATATACAAAAGAGAATGATATCAACTAGGTACAAGTACCATGTGCAATGTTGAAAGCGTTCCCCATGAAAGCATGGTTCTGCTAATTCCCAACAAATAAGTGCAAGCATATACAACATAGATGACACAATGGTTCAAGTTTATTAAGGGCAAGTAAATTAAAGTGTGCCATCAAGTTCGTGAGAGCTTTAATCACTAGTTTTCTCATAACAAGTGGAAGATAAACAAAAGCATGAATATACTTGGAATAGCATAAGCTAGTAGGTAGGTATGGTGGACTCATTGGAATAACTTGGTTTAGGGAGTTGGATGCATGAGTGGAACTCATACTTGGTTGTGGAGGCTAGCGAAAGACTGGGAGCGACAAACTAAGAGAGCAATAATGGCCATAATCATGCAGAGCGACAAAACATCATTGATCAAAGCATAAAGTGATACTACAAGTTGAAAACTAAAGGATCATAAAGGCTATGGTGACTTGAGATAGTCATAACATGGTGTGAGCATGTGCCAAGTCAACCCAAATAAAGCATCAAAGGAGAATACCACTATACTATGCTTTAATGTGCTAAAACAACGCATGATTCATCCAAGGCACATTAAGCAATCTTAATTGTTTATAACAAGTCATGCTACAGCAAAGAATACTAAGCATAAAGACAAAACTATATCAAGCATGGCATGACAAAGCATAGGCCACAGTCAAAAACGAGCTCTTTTTACCACAAAAGTATGAACTTTCCTACTCTTTTCCAAACCAAACTAAACTAATTGCAAACCAAAGTGTGAAAGAGGGGGTTCAACCAACTTATTCAGAAAACTAAGAAAACCAAGCAAACTAAAAAGCAAAGCAAAAACGAAAAAGAAGACGCTCTAAGAAAAACACAACTATGCATGAAACAATAAAAATGAAGCGTTTGGAAGAAACCTGGGATTTTTATTGATGAAGAAGGGGATGCCTTGGGCATCCCCAAGCTTTGACGCTTGTACTTCTTGGACATTTCTTGGGGTGACACGCGTGGCATCCCCAAGCTTGAGCTTTAGTCTATCCTTCATCTCATTACTCATTCCTTCCATACACCTGAAATTTTTCCATCATACAAAACTTCACACAATCTCATTAGCAACGTTAGTGCACTTAAGATAAATAAGTCTCAAGGTTCAGTTCTAACACCAAATAAACTTCCATTAGAGCACTAGCTACTGTAGCAGTTCCCTCAAAAAGCTCAATTCCCCAAAGGAACTCAAGAAGGAACTAACAAGAAGCAAATGCAGAAAATGACAGAAATCTGTCAAAATTGACCAGCAGGTAAAGACGAATTTTTTCAAAGACTTTATGTTGCTCAAATCAAAAAGTGTTGAACTAACGAAAGTTAGATAACAACCTGGGGCAGAAGCACAAAAACTTACAGCTCAATCCGACATACAGAGCTCTCTCAGGAAGTTTTACGGTGAAGCACAAAAATCTGTTTTGGGACAACAACTTTCCCAATCATTACTTCACTCTCATTAGAGGTTACTCTTGGCACAAAAAGCCAATAAAAAGGATAAGGAGAGGTTATTACAGAGGTATTAACTTCCAAGACTCATCTAAAACTCTTGGGTTATCTCCCAACAAGTACTTTTCTTTAACGCCTTTAAGTTAGGCATAAGAAGCAAAGAAAGAATCAAGTGTTCTCAAATGAAGAAGCATTAAGATCAATACCAGAAATATTTTCAACAAGGCAAGGTATATCATCCAAGTAAGTTCTAGAGGATCCTTTCTCAATGCTCTTAGGCTCACTATTCTCATCAAAAGGGTTTGCAGGAGCAATCCAATCAAGATTCTTTTCTATGGCATCATGTATTGCTACTAGTTTGAAGGGTATTGGTATCTTAGGTTCCTCCCCATTAGGTTCGGTTTTGTTCATCTTTTCTCGTATACCAACCACATCTACACATGAGACTAGCATATTGAAACGTTCAAAAACTTTTCTAGCTTCTTTGGCAACATCATAGAACTCCTTAAACAAAGTTTCTAGAATAAAATCCCTCTTTTCAGGGTCTTCAATTTCTTTAAGCTTAAGAAACATTACTTGCATTAAGGGGTTGAGGTTAACAAACCTAGCTTCTAACATGTGAATTAAAGAAGCTGCAGCAATCTCAAAATTTGGATCAAGTTCTACAAGGGATCTATCCTCAGCATCTTCATGTTTGCTAACATGATTAAATAATTCTTCAATATTATCTTTCCCAATTATAGAACCACTACCAATTGAAAGGTCTTTCAAGGTGAAAGTAGGGATCAACATGGTGAGCTAAGGAAGGGGTGACAACTAAAGGAGACTTAATTTTTTTGGGTTTTCAAATAAGAAAGCAAACAAGTAAAACTAATTTTTTTGTGTTTTCGAAGAACAAAACAAGCAAACAAGGAAAAAAGAAAATAAGCAAAACAAAAACAACAAAGTAAAGAGATTGGTTATGAGGGACTCCCCTTGTGAAGATGTCCTTGACTCCCCGGCAATGCCGCCAGAAAATCGCTTGATGGCTCAATGCACGGCGCCTAGAAAAGTGTTGATGACTCGTGGTTGATGTAGAGCTCGTTGGGAACCCCAAGAGGAAGGTATGATGAGCACAACAGCAAGTTTCCCTCAGTTATGAAACCAAGGTTTAATCCAACCAGTAGGAGCAAGGAAACACCCCAAAGGTGTTACTAGCTGAGCTTTGGCTGGGCGCACTACCGGTGCTAGTAGCAACGTGGAGACCTGCACAACACAACCACAGAACTTTGTCCCCAACTTGCGATGAGGTTGTCAATCTCACCGTGTTTTGCGGAAAACAAAGGATTAAACGTATCGAATGGAAAGAAGTAAAAGTTTGCAGAAAGTAAACACAAAGAAGTAAACAGTTTATAGATTGTATGTAAAAGACAAGGACCGGGATCCATAGTTCACTAGAGGTGGCTCTCCTTAAGATAGATAACATGTTGGGTAAACAAATTACAGCGGGGCAATTGACAAACACCGAGAAAGGAATACATGCATATACTAATCATCTTGACTCCTTTGAGGCTTGATTGGGCAATACAACATAATACATAGACCGCCATCCAACTGCATCTATGACTAATAATCCACCTTCAGGTTATCATCCGAACCCTCTCTAGTATTAAGTTGCAAGCAACAGATTATTGCTTTACGAACTGCGTGTAAGGTAAACAATATGATTGTTCTATGAACAAAGGATTGTTGTTTTCTCCCTAGTAGCAACAGCACATCTAGTACCTTAGAGATTTCTGTCACTTCCCAGTTACGATGGCATGAACCCACTATCGAGCATAAATACTAACTTTTGGAGTTGCTAGCATCTACTTGGCCAAGATAGCTACTAACAACGGAAAGCATGCAAGATCTCAAATAACAAAGACATGATAGAATCAATAATCAATATGAAATAGCATCTCAATATCCATCGGATCTCCGCAAACACAACATGTATGAATTACAAATAGATGATCTTGATCATGAACGGAGCTCACAAGATCTAAACATGAAAGCACAAAGGAGGAGAAACCAACCATCTAGCTACTACATGGATCCGTACTCCAAGGATGAACTACTCACGCATCACACCGGAGGCTTGCATGGTGATGAAGAAGGCCTCCAGGGTGAATTCCCCTCTCCGGCAGGGTGTCGGGAAGAGCTTCAGATCCCTCCCAATCTAGGGATGGAGTTGACAGCGGCTACAGAATCTTTCGTGGATTTTTGATCGGGTACTTAGGGTTTTCGTCCCAAGGTAAATATATAGGCGGAAGGAGAGGCCGAGGGGGTGCCGGGAGCCACCACACCACCCCCTGGCGCGAGCCAGGCCTGGCCGCGTGGCCAGGGGGCATGGCCAGCCCCTGGCCCCTCTCCGTCTCGTATTCTGGCATTTGATCCCTTCTGGAAAAATAGGCACTTTGGCTTTTGTCCCGTCCAATTCCGAGAATATTCATTTTCTGACTTTCCTGGAACCAAAAATAGCAGAAAACAGGCAGCTGACACTGTGACTCTTGTTAATAGGTTAGTCCAAGAAATTATATGAAAAGTACTCCAAAGTTGGAACAAAACACAAGAAAGTGGATAAAACCAAGCATGGAACATCAAAAATTATAGATACATTTGCAATGTATCACCCCAGAATGCCAAGAATCTTACCCATTATAGCATTGCTGCTACATATATTTAATCAACTCATAGCCAAAATCTAGGAGTTTCCTCCATAAAGATCGTTCGTAGGCTAGCGGAGTTGTTGGCATCCCATGAAGTTTGACACGCATAAAGCTGTATCATTCTTATGATTCACAAGTCAAACTTTGGCATGCTCACAAAAACCGCTAAACATTAATTCAATCGAACAAATCCTTTTAGAGAGATCTATCAAGTCAATCATTATTTTCTGTGGTGTTGAGTGTCTCTAGAAATAAGCCTTCAAGACTAAACACTACAACACCCAAGCCTTCAATTGTGAGACTTTTTCTTATTACAATTGTTTAGAAAATTTTTAGGCAAGCCTTGGTTAACTACAAGAGCTGGAACAAAACGTACCGAACTAAATACACATGCAAACAAAATTTTACTACAATACAAATACTCAATCCACCAATATAACATCTTATCATTTACTACTAACTAGCATGGTTTTCTCAAACTTCAAAAGTGGGGAGTCTTAAGGCATACCTCTCATGATTGGTTCCACTTCTCTCTTCCCTTTTTATTTGCTTCTTGGAAACTTGAAGTCGATCACTCTCCTACAAATGTGTGAAAGCCACAAGGAGAATAGAAGAGAAGGAAGAGGGAAAATAAAGATAAATGGAAAAACCTTTTTGTTGTTTTTTAAGAGAGGGAATTAAAGAATAGAAAATTGACGGCAAAGCTCGGCTAAAAAATCTCGAATGCAAATAGAAATAACTTAAGATAAAGTGTTGGGGAAACCAACACGAGTGCTTATAAACTCGAATTAAAAACATAACCTCGAAATAAATAAAAACAAATGAATGCCAAATAAAGATAATGAGGAAATTTCCCCAAGCTTAGGCTTTTGCAAGCCCTTCAAATCATTATGGTGGCGGGAAAAATTCGTAACTCCAGTTTGCAAATTGAGTTGATAAACTACTAGTTGTTTCTCGGAGGTTCAAGGAGAGGTTTTGCATTCTCTCCACAGTTCCTCCAAGTTCTTGGAAGTCTTGGTATGTAGCGAACCGGGTTGGTGGTTGCTCCTCTTCTTGGTCCTCTTCTTGGTCCTCTTCTTGGTCCTCATCATCATCCGGAATCTCCTCCTCGGGTTGGTGTTGTTCAACCTGCAAGTCATATAGAAAACATCCTTCCTGGATAGAGAAAACACCACCTCTCCTAGTGAGCATTCCACAATGATGGAGAAACCAACATGTCACTCACTTAGCACTAGTTGCAACTCACCTAGGTTGATGCCTAGGGAAATGGAAAGCACAGTGATGACGCCTCCACCTGTGACTGGTCCTTGGCTTTGGGAGGATTGCTGCTCTAGGTAGCGCACAAGAATTGCGCCCAAGTTGAGTGAAAAGTTGGTGTTGTTGAAAGCAGCCTTTGCAAGGACTAAGATGTCCTCCTCATTGAGTCTCGTGAACTTCTTTCGTGCCTACAAAGTGTTAGCAATAACATAGAACAAATAGCAAATTGCAGGATGTTGAATATTCTTCCCCTTGCTTACTCTAGAAGTAAAATTCATTCCATTATAATATTATTCCAGGGAAGGGTCTAAGCCAGTGAAGGATTCGCATAAGTCATTATCATTATTGTTTGGAAAATTAAAACATGCGCACCATTCATCTAGTGATAAAGCATAATTGTTGTTCATAAGTCGTAAAGAAATCATGTCCTCTCCATTCCATGCTTTAACGATGCTTTGCAAAGAACTTAGAAATTCAAGAGTTAACCGGTGATAAGTAGGCACATCATTGAATACAAAGTTTTGCAGGCTAACCCTATTGAAAAGTAAATTGAAGTCATTAGAAATACCGAGTTGATTCAATATAATGGGGCAAGCCCACTTGGTTGCCTTCACTTCTCGGTTCTTGATCATGTTGAAGCGATCACGTTGGGGCTCATCCTTGAACCGTATCCCCATGTGTTCTTGAGCGACAACCCAAGAAGCGCTAGTGGTGGCGCGAGCATGAATTTGGCTCCTTGTGTTCATCATCTAAAATAACAAGGAAAGATAAAAAATAGAACTTTTTGATCGAACAATAATAAGCATAACATATTCCTTATCATATCACACTAAAGAATCCCCTCAAAATAATAATCTAGGCAAGAGAATCATGGCAATTAGTTCATAGTAGGTGTCACCCTAGATTGATAATAACAACAGATCAAAGATGAATTTGCAAAAAGTAATTGGAGGATCGGAGGATAAACATACAGTAGATCACTTGTGTGCGAGGAAATTGAACGAAAGTGAGTAGAGATGAAGATCTCTTGAGGTTTTGAGAGAGTTTGGAGGTAGAATAGAGAAAAAGGATTGATGTTTTGGGGTTGGAGGTACCTTCCCATGGCGATTTTGTGGTCGGATGCAACTATACGACCGAACTATATGGCTAGAACAATTTGTTCCCGCTGTATAGTTGGTCAGTTGTAAAAAATTTAGGGTTTCCACCTGGCGGCGCAGCTATGCGGCCATAACTATATTGGCCAGGATTTTTCATCCCCGCTATATATTTTGTTGTCAAACATTCTGTACCTAGAAAAGTAATTTTACGAAGGCATTAATATCTATACGACCAGAACTATACTGCCGGAAATTTTATTCCCGCCATATAGTTGGTCGTTAAACCTTCAGTACCTGGGAAAGAAAAATTGTCGATTGCAAAGATATCTATACGACCGGAACTAAACGGCCGAAATTTTTATTCCCGCCATATAGTTGGTCTTTAAACCTTCTGTAGTCATCAAAAAATTTCCATTTCTTCGAGAATTATTTCTTATTCTAAAACTTAGAAACACCTTGTTTTTGATAGAAAAATGACAGTAAAAATTGTCGACCAACAACAACATTTATAAAGCTGGATTTTTAGTACTACCAATCTTCTTCTCCTCAACTAGAGATTTCTAGCACTTTTTATTAAACATAAAACTTAAACTAAAAACTTAAAAACTTTACTCAAATCTTCATTTCACATGGGTTGCCTCCCATGCAGCGCCCTTTTATGGTCAATATGTTGAACTTGATGTTGCTCACTTAGGCCAGATGAGTGGAACGGTCACTCCAAAATATTTGGCCTTCAAAGTGATGGCCTCCTTTTCATCATGCTTAGCTTTCTTCTTCCTGGGAAAATGAATAAGAAAAGGATCCCGCGAAGGCAATTGAAGCTTCACATTCCCTTCGTGTAGATTAATCAAAGCCTTAATAGTTCTTAAGAATGGACGACCTAATATAATAGGAGCAGTAGCATCTTCAGGCATGTCAACAATAACAAAATCAATAAGAGCAGGACAACCTTTAATGTATACTAAAGTGTTTTCTTTAATCCCTATAGCTTGTTTGTAGGTAGAATCTGCAAGATGTAATTTTAACTCGGTGATTTCAAAAAAGCCAAGATTTAACTTATTAAAAAGGCTTTTTGGAATTGTTGAAACACTTGCACCTAGATCACAAAGTGTAGCTATCTCATTTGTCCCAATTTTGATCTTAATAGTAGGATCAAATATATCATCAAGCTTAACATGTAATTTTTCAGCAATTTTCTTATATTCTTATTCAAGCACACGTACCTTTATTGCTACCTGATTAACGAAGTGTTGATACATAGCTTCATCATTTCCTTCACTTACTGGAATCTTGATGTTGATCCTTTTCACGAGATCGTCAACGGTGTAACTTGGTGAAGGAGCATTACTATAATCAAGTTCTTCAGGCTCCTCCCATTGTATTCTCATCATCTTGAGGTCTTCAACAGGATTGGGCTCAGCTTTACTTGCAAATTTAGCTAGAATGAGAGTTTGACTCTCGGTTATCTTAGCTAGATGTGCCTCAACAATCCTCATTCTTTCTTGGAGGGCCAACAAATCATTCCTCAAACTTATAGCTTGGTTAGATAATTTACCAAGCATAGCATCATGGTTCTCCGTTATTTTAACAAGGATATTGTTTTTCTCATTTTGTGAGTCTATAAAGGACATAAGTTTTTCTTGGAGACTACCATTACTTGATCCCATATTATTATTAGAGTTACCTGTAGGACTAGAATAGTGTTTTTGTAAATTAGGATTATAATTCTTCTTCCAAGCAGGGTTATAATCATTACGACCTATGAAGTCTATTTCTTCAATATTTGTTTCTGAGATAGCTCTTACCTGGTATTCCTTACCTTTTACGGCTAATATGAGCTCATCTAGCTTAGCATTGAGTTCTTCATTTTCTTGTGGTGAGACGGAGTTCACCTTCTTCATGTTTGATCTATCCACATGCTACTGGGCATGGTTGTCTTGCATATTGTCTAGCAGCTGCTTTGCTACGGTAATATGTTTCCCCATAAATGTTCCTCTATCTGTAGTATCAAGCATAGACTTAGACACAAGATTAAGATCATTATAAAATAAATGGAGAATTAACCAACCTTCCATCCCATGACTGGGAAAGTTTCTCATGCATTCTTTCATCCTCTCCCATGCAAGCGCTAGTGGCTCATGCTCTTCCTGTCTAAAACCAATAATATTAGATCTTAGTTGCATAGTCATGGTAGGTGGGAAAATTTTAGTCATAAATAAAGTACACTCCATCCATGATGTAATAGTATTTCTAGGCAAAGATAGCAACCATTCTTTTGCTCTTCCTGTAAGAGAGAAAGGAAATAAACACAATTTGACCGCTCGGGGTCAACATCTTTTATGCGCATCATATCACATATTTCAGTGAAAGTATTCAAGTGCATACCTGGGTCCTCAACAACAGAGCCTCCAAATTGATTCTGTTGAACCAAACTTAAATAATGTGGCTTAATTTCATAATCATCAGCAGCAATTGCTGGTTGAATAATAGGAGTACACAAATAATCATTGTTGGGAGTTGCAAACTCACCCAGCTTCATTTCAGCCATATTTCCTATGTTTTTGGGTTTTCTTAAACAGAGACTTATGATAATAAAAACAAGAATTTAAAGACTAACTTATTTTTTTGGTTTCTCAAATAAAGACTGAAAGTAAACTAACAAAATTTGAAACAAGAATTAAAACTACCAAGGTTCCTACTAACCTCACCAGGGTAGGTATTGCTTCCCTGGCAACAATGCCAAAAAAAGGGTTGATACCTTCGATCCGGATTACGGATGTAGTATAGCTCTTTTTCCCTTGTAGACCTAGGTTTATCGAATCCTCGGGAAGCAGAAGCATAGTGAAGTTACTTTAATGGACCTTCAGGAGTTTTAGAATTTTTTTGTGTTTTACCGGACCAAGAGTTTGCTATCTTTTGTTGTTGTCGATGATGGAGAGAGAGGGCCAAGGGCATTCGGTTTCACCTGTAGCTATGCAAGACATCTGATGGGAATAAAAGATAATAATAAAGTATGCATATAATTGTTTTAGAGCAAGATAAATTATATGTGGGTAGTGCATCCATAATTGCTATTGCCTCTGCAACTGCTTATAGAAATAACCTACTAGTCTCATCCATAGAAGAAAGAGAACTAATGATATGCATAGTGACATCACCGTTAATCCCAAGTAAACCCCTCACATACAGCCGTACTACCCCTTCTGTCACTAGGGTTCCCAACCTGCAGATTAGTCATTACTCATACTCCCTATATCTGGCTCAATCCTCGGGGTCTTGGGTACCTGACAAGTCCTTAGATTGAGGCAAGAGAGGATACAATAATCATCATGTCATACAAACTAATACATGATCCCATCTATGATAAATAACATGCATAAAAGCTACATGGCTAGGCTGAAGCCCTTAACCCAAGGAGAATTACTCACACATAGAGATGAGATCAACAATCATAAACATTGTAATGGAAATCATGAGACTGATAGCAAATAGTCTTACAATGTCGCCAATCGAAGATGAGATCTACTATTACAAGTGGTGGAATATGGCTATGGTGATGGAGAAGTGTTTGGAGATTAGATCTAAGTCTATTACTCCGGTGGCTCTCTGGTGTTGCGGTGGAGTTCTAGGGGCGGCTGGTGATCGGAAAGAGCTCGTGTTTCTCGTCGCCCGAGGCCTTTTTATATAGGGGTACCTTCACAAAAGTTGTTCTGTTTGACCTAGCAGTGTCGATGGCAACTATATGACCGGAACTATACGACCGAAATTTTATTCCTGCCATATAGTAGGTTGTTAAAGCGTCTGTCTCCACTTCACGACTCCTGGTTTCTTTGGGTTGTTGGAAATCTCATATCTTTGACTTTAATGTTGTGATTCCCATCATCAAATGTCATTATATGCGCAGGGAAAAATAGAAAGAAATGATTGCATACCCCTTTGGCCATTAGGCATTAGTGTCAGGGTTTAGAGAGATATTTCATCAAAAATATGAATAATATCCAGTTTAAATGTCGACATAGATGGCTATATTTCACATCCAGCAGCTGCTACCAAGAAGAAGATCGACATCACCATGCACGTGTACGACCGTGCTCACGGCCACACTCTGGCTACCAAGGATGTGAGCTGGCACGAACATGTGCCACGCTGGGGCGGTGAGCTAGGCGGAAGGTTGGAGAGGGACTGTGAGTCGGATCCACCGCATCTCCTTGTCTGGCCTACCTACAGCACGCCCATCAAGAACCTGCGCATGACGCGAGCCGCGGCGGACGAGCTGCCCAACCCAGAGGGCGAGGAGCGAGACTGGCAGAACGCGCGGGTGCATGAGCTTCTCCGAATCACGGACAAGTAGGCTAACGCCATTTGGAAGATGCACGAGAACCCCAGTGGCTCCAGGGGGAGCAAGCCATCGGGCAACAACAAGGGTGCACCCCGCGAGACCCAGCAGGCATCCTCTGCTCCAGCGGGAATACTCCGCAGCAAGCGCCATGACTCGGGCCACAAGAGCTAGTCGTGCCAAGGGAAAATGGTGAACAGCAACCCACCACCACCCCTCCCCTAACCGGAGTGCCACAACCTACCGGTTCCCATCTCTCGGGCCAGGTAGGAGCGCCCAATCTGGATACTCCAGACGCCCGTGACCGCATTGAGCTCCTAGCTCAAGCACGCATCACGGAGGAGGAAGAATCTACCGGGCCGGTTTGTTTGGGACCTCGCATCCAGAATGAGCCATTCTCGGATAAGTTCACACTGCGGTGGGATACCCCCAAGTATGAAATCAACATGAAACCGAAAGACTGGCTGACTGACTATGCCATGACAGTCGGTATCGCCCATGAGAACAAGTGTGTGGCGGTGCGCTACATCCCCCTCATGCTAACCAGGTCGGCGAGGACATGGCCCAACAGCATCAACGCATGGCCTGACTTTGAGAAGGTGTTCATCCACAACTTCAGTAGCACGTACAAGCGTCCAGGTCGCCCTCACGATCTTGCCCTGTGCATCCAAGGAGATCGTGAGTCGGACCGTGAGTACCTCGCTAGATGGACGGAGCTGCGCAACACTTGCAAGGGCATCCTAGAGAGCTAGGCGATCGGGTTCTTCGTTGAAGGATGCCGAGAGGGCACCACGCTCCGCAACCGGCTGCTATGTGATGAGCCGAAGACCATGGCAGTGCTCATGACGGTTGCCGACCAGTATGCCACGACCGACACAGCAATGAAGAAACCCCTTTGGGTGAACACCGATGGTCGACCGATCCCCACGGATCCGGGTCACGAATGTCCAAGTAATCCGGGTGGAGAGGTTGGATCATCGAGGCGATAGGGAAACGACAACCATTTCTAGGGCGATCACCAAGACGGATAGCAGAAGCCCCGCTACCACGCGAGGTAGGTCAACGCTATGAAGGGCACACCAGGGGTGCCGGATGGCGACACAAGGAGACAGAAGCCATGGTTCACCTTCGAACAGATGTTCGATGGCCTGTGCCAGTGGCATAGCGGACCCTTCAAGCTGGCTACGCACACCACCCTGAATTGCAGCTGGACCAGCCAGATGAAGGACCAAGGCAGTTTACCCCATCCCCCACCAGCTCCTCCTAGCGGACCGCCACCATCGGCTAGGGGAGCCGGCAACAACAGAAACAAAAACAATAGCTACCCACAGTCGCACGCCGCCTATCACATCTTAGAGACCTAGCCGGACGACAAGCACAGTCATAGGCAGCGCTCCTAGGAGGTGAATGCCATTGTCTCCCCGGTCCCCTAGTACCTGAACTGGTTGGAGACTCCCATCACCTGGAGCCAGGAAGACCAGCCGGATCACTTGCCGAATCCCGGGGGCTACACAATGGTGATCAACCCCCTCATCGTCTCCAACGAGCGCACCTACCACTTCTCTCGCGTCCTCATCGATGAAGGCAGCAGCTTCAACCTGCTCTACCGGTCTTCCTTGGAAAAGCTAGGCATCCGCGAGTGCGACCTGTGATCGACTACCACGGTGTTTCACGGTGTATTGCCGAGGCCAGCTTGCACTCCGCTAGGAAAAATCCGGCTCGACGTTCATCTTTGAAACCAAGGAGAACTTCCGCCGCGAGCCGGTGTGGTCCAAGGTGGTGAACCTAACAAGATCATACCATGCTCTCCTCGGGCGTCCCGCCCGTGCAAAGTTCATGGCCGTCCCCCACTATGCATACCTCAAGACAAAGATGCTAGGGCCTAACGGAGTGAGCACCATGGCTGGCTGCTTCAGGCGGTCAATGAAGTGCGCGTCGACGCACGAGAAGATAGCGGAAGCCCTCATCATCACTGAGGAGAAGCATGAGATCATGCGCAATGTTGTGTTGGCTCAGCAAGAAGTACCAGCCAATACGAAGCCGATTGGAGATGCGGCCTTCCAACTGGCCAAAGAAACAAAGAAGATCCTGCTCGACGAGTCCGACCCGACCAAGTTCGTCGTCATTGGTGCTGGCTTGGACAGCAAATAGGAAGGCGCACTCATTGAATTCCTCCTTGAGAATCAGGACATCTTCACATGGTTGCCAAAGGACATGCCGGGTGTCCCGAAGGAGTTCGTCGAGCAATCACTTCATGTGCGACCGGATGCCAAGCCGGTCAAGCAACCCCTCCACCGGTTTGCGGAGGAGAAGAGGAAGATCGTCGGTGATGAGATCACCTGGCTCCTCGCAGCCGGATTCATCATGGAGGTGTACCACCCGGACTGGTTTGGCCAACCCAGTCCTGGTGTTGAAGAAAAACAAGACCTAGCGCATGTGTGTCGACTACACCAGCCTGACACAAGGCATGCCTGAAAGACCCCTTCGCCTTGCCCTGCATCGAAGAAGTCATTCATTCCATGGCCGGCTGTGACCTGTTGTCCTTCATGGACTGTTATTCCGGCTATAATCAGATCTGGTTAAATCCGGCTGACCAGCTGAAGACGTCATTCATCACAGATTGGTCGGGGCTTTCTATTACATAACCATGCCTTTAGGTCTGAAAAATGCAGGTGCCACTTATCAGCGCTGCATGCAGAAGTGTTTGCACTCACAGATTGGCCGGAATGTGCACGCCTATGTGGATGATGTCATCATCAAGATGAAGGAGAAGTGCACCCTTCTCGAGGACCTAGGGGAGATGTTAGGAAACCTTTTGCTAGTAACAGATGAAGCTGAACCCGGAGAAGTGCATTTTATGCGTCCCATCCGGCTAGCTCCTCGGTTTCCTCGTTTCGTAGCGAGGAATCGAGGCGAATCCAGAGAAGATTGCAGCCATCGAGAGGATGCAGCCACCCAAGAGCTTGCTTGGAGTCAAAAAATTCACCGGGTGCCTAGCCTCCCTCAGCTGGTTCGTCAGCCGGATGGGCGAGAAGGCACTCCCGCTGTAACAGCTGATGAAGAAGACGGACAAGTTCTCCTGGACCTCGCAAGCAACCTCAAGTGCATGCGATCTAGAGAGCCTGTGCTGGCCATGCCGGCTAGCAAGGAACCGATGTTGCTCTATATAGCAGCCCTCAGCTGGGTCGCCAGTGTCCTCCTGGTGGTGGAGCGCCCTGAGGAAGGTAAGGCCCAGCTGGTTCAGAGGCCTGCCTACTACCTCAGCGAGGTTCTCTCCCTCTCCAAGCAGAACTACCCCCACTACCATAAGATGTGCTACGGAGTGTACCTTGCCTGCAAGAAGCTCAAGCACTACTTCTAGGAGCATCCGATTAAGATGGTGTGCACCGTGCCCCTTTTATAGATCATCAGCAATAAGGACGTCACCGGACAAGTCGCCAAATGGGCAATCAGCTTGCCGCCTACTCCGTCCAGTATGAGGCTCATGATCAATTCACGGGCTCTGGCGGACTTTCTGGACGACTAGGAGGAGACCAAGTACCTGCTATCGGTTCCCGACTCAGATCACTCCAAGATGCACTTCTACGACTCGAAGATACTCGGGGGCTTGGGAACCGACATCGTCCTCACCTTGCCCAAAGGGGCCCGGCTAGAATATGTCCTCCAGATCCACTTCAAGGCATCCAACAACGTCGCCGAGTACGAGGTATTGGTGCACAGCATCTGGCTCGCTAGGGAGATAGGCATCAACTGGATCCTCTACTTCGGGGATTCAGATCTAGTGGTGCGGCAGGTATCTAGAGAATGGGACGCACGTGACGCGAACATGGCCCTCTACCGCTTCCATGTATAGAAGCTCAATGCCTGCTTCGACAGTGTGAGTTCCATCATGTTCCCCACATCAGCAACGAGGCAGCCGACTCGCTCGCCCGAGTCGAATCCACTAGGTAGGCGATCCCGCCAGGGGTCTCTTTGGAGCATCTGCGAAAGACATCCATCACCCCGTCTCCCGAATCCGACTCCATCATCTGGGCCAGAAAACCGGGGGTTGCTGGCTCAGCCGACCCGAAACCTTTGGAGCCAGCAAAGAAAAAGGCCCGTACCAACTCCGGCGCGCTCGCACCCTCTGGCTTGTCAAGTAGCTCGGTGATGCGGTTCAGGGTACACCACCCGGACGGCTTCTCGATATTCCCCAGCCGGAGCATGGGAGCGTCCTCACCATTCAGGAGATACCTTCTTGGGCACAACCCTTCATGAACTACATCGCCAATGGGGAGCTCCCGAATGATGAGGTGGAGGCCAGGCAGATCCGACGATGCGTGCACACATACACCATCATCAACAAGGAACTGTACAAGCGTAGCGTATCCGGCATATTCTAGCGATGTGTCGATGTGGACACGGTCTACCGGCTACTGAAGGACATCCACCAGGGCGAGTGCGGGCACCATGCTTCATCCCGGGCGATAGTCACCAAGGCATTCCACCACGACTTCTATTGTCCTACCGCCCTCGAGGACGCAGAGCATCTGGTCCATGCGTGCAACGGGTGCCAACACTTCGGTCAACTAAGGCACATGCCAACTACATTACTCAAGGCCATCCTGATCACGTGGCCCTTTGCTGTGTGGGGGCTGGAAATGGTCGGCCCCTTCAAGCGGGTGCATGCGGGCATGACCCATCTGTTGGTGGCGGTGGACAAGTTCACCAAGTGGATAGAGTCAAAGCCTATCCGGAAGCTGGACGGGGCAAAAATCTTCACCTTCTTCACATACATCATCAACCGGTTTGGCTACCCCATCAGCATCATCACCGACAACGACACGAACTTCGCCAAGGGGGCCTTCGCCCGATTCTGCAGCAACAAACGGATCCGGCTAGACCTCGCATCCGTCGTGCATCCGCAGTCCAACGGGCAGGTCGAAAGGTCAAACGGCCTAGTGCTAGCCGGCATCAAGCCGCGACTCATCGAGCCCATGGAGTGGTCTCCCGGATGCTAGATCGAGGAACTTCTGGCTGTGCTATGGAGCCTCCACACCACCCTGAATTGGTCAACCGGCTTCACCCCATTTTTCGTCATATATGACCTCGGAGGCCGTCCTCTCCGTGAACATCGAGTTCGACTCGCCCCACAAGCTCCTCTACGATGAGAAGGCCAACCAAGAGGCACGAGAAGACGGCGTGGACCTCCTCGAGGAGGCCCACGAGCTGGCATTGTTTAGATCAGCGTTGTACCAGCAAAGCCCGTGCCGCTACCAATTGAGCCGGATCTGGCCTGTCGTGTTCCGCATGGACGATCTGGTTCTCTGGCTGGTGCAAGACAGAAGGGATGCACAAGTTGTCGCCACCTTGGGAGGGCCCCTTCATCATCAGCCAGGCACTGCGCAACAACTCCTACTACCTCATCGACACGCAGCATCTGCGCAAGAACAAGGTGAACAAGTCGGACGAGGAGACAGAGCGACCTTGGAGCGCGACCCTGCTCTGTTAATTTTACACCTAGTCGTCTGACAGCGTATGTATCTCATGAACCCTATGGGTGAATGAAAAATCTGGAACCCCGAGAGACACTCGGGGGCTCCTTGCCAGAAATTTGCATATCGTTCTTCCTTGAGTTCAGTTTTCTAGCTTCGGTAACCCCAACCCGGGGGCTAGCCGGTCAGCCCGACCTGCTAAGTCTAAACCGACTGAGTAGTGTGCGATGGGGTTAGAGGCCCACTCTTCGTCTTAGCTACAGACCGCAACTCGGCTATCCGGCTAGCAAGAGCAAAAGCCAGAGGCACCCTACATGAAAAATGGCGAAAGATGCTATAGATTGGATTTTTTGGCCTTGTGCCTAGTTTGAAATTTTCCGGCTCCTAAGCCTCCAGTACCATGCGCATAGTATTGTCAGCTCCCCCTTCGAATCCGGCTATAGACTGTAACCCGGCTGGCCGGCAAGGACACAACATAAACAAGAGAGTGCACAAGAAAAGGACTAAGTGTCCAGAGAAGCGCAAGCTAGTTTTCGAAAAAACTAAAGCCAGTATCCGGTTAATAATGCGCGCACTAACCAACTAATATATTAAACAAACCCATCTATATGTCTGTTTTCCACGACTACACCAAGTCGGATACCAAAGGCAATGAAGATTCAAAGTCCTTCCCTTCACCAAGCGCTCCAAATCTCGGGGGCTACACCCACTAGGTGCGCTCACGTGCCCCTAGTGGAATCATGTAGTTCCGGCCAGCTAAAGGAGTTTAGCCGGATATTTGGGCCCAGGTGAGGGCAAGAAAAATCCAAGAGAAGAGACGATTCGAAGCACTTGTCTTCGCCAACTACTCCGAATCTCAGGGGCTACACCTAGTGGGTGCACTGACGCGCCCCCACTTTTGGTCGTGGTTGTCCAGTTGGTCAAGGAAGGTCAGCCTGTCTGGCTGAAGGTGTTTAGCCGGATGAAGGTCAGGGTGTCCGGCTAAACGTGTTCAGCCAGAGTAAAGGTAAAGCTGCCCGACTGAAGATGTTTAGCCGGAAATAAGTAAGAATCTAAAGGAAAGAAAGAAAGAGAAAAGATTTGAAGTCCTTGTCTTCGTCAAAGCACTACGAATCTCGGGGGCTACACCTAGTGGGTGTGCTGGCGCACCCCCACTGGAATCAATAGTCCTTCGGCTAAAGGAGTTCTGCCGGATGAAAGTAGTCAGACAAGCCTAATTGGCAAAAATCAAAAGAGACCCAAGGCACAGAAAACCAGAAGGAAAAATAAGGAGAAAACGCACGATGCATAAAGATAAGGGGAGTCGAAGCTCCCACAAGTTCACCAGTTCACACGCACAAGTTCAACAAAGGAAAATTATTACATTTTGCACCCGACATCCCGGGGATCAGATCTAAATGGCGGGGCCCTTGACACGAGGGGTCCTGGATGGCCGTGGATTCAGGAGGAGGAGGAGGAGGCGCGCTGGAGTTTCCGGCTCCGGCTTCTCCACCATCCGGCTGTGGGGTTGGCTTGACCTCTGTCTCCGGCCTCCCGGCAGACTCCGAGTCGGTGAAGACTTCATCGACATCAGTGTAGCCGGTGATCTTAATAGCGGAAGCATGGAGATACGAATGGGCAAGGCGGACGGTGGCAAGGTCCGCACCAGCGCAAAAGCCCCCGTCAATCTTCTCGACGCGCGCATCCTTGTACTAGGACAACATCAGCGCTAGCGCCATCTTAGCCCTAGCTCGCGCCGCTAGATCCCTCAGCCAGCCGACGACAACCGGTACCTCCGCGACTATCGCCGCCAGTTGGACGATGGTGTCAAGCGTCGCCATGTCCGGTCATAGGAAGTCGAAGATAGCGTGGGCAGCCTTGCACAGCTCTACGGCCTCCTCGCAAAGCAGCGTGACAAGCTCCTGGGATGTGGGCTGCTCTCCCGGCCAGTTCACTTGGAGCCAGTTGTAGGCCAACAGGTCTACTCCAGGATAATAGGCTATCAAAAAAATGAAGTCAGATCCTGCTATCGGATCCGGACAAAGCAAACGACTCAGCAGAAGTCTTACCTTTGGCAGTGCGGCCGACCTGCATCAGCTCCTCCAGGAGGACCTTCTCCCGCTCCGCCGTCCGTTTGACCTCCTTCTCCTGGTCCTTGCACTGGGTGTCAAGGAGTTTGAAGGCCTGGGCCTGGATGGCGAGGGAGTCGTCATGCTCCTTGATGACGGCCTCTAGCTTCTCCACCTTGGAGATCCACTCCTTGTTCTGGAGGCGGAGGGTAGAGTTGCTCCGGTGGTGATCGTTCGCCTTGGTCAGTTGGTCAATCTCCCGCTGGGCATGGACCATGATGGCTATAGGTATAGCCGGATGTGAAAAACAAAACAAAAAAGAGAAAGAAGCAAAAGCAAAAAGAAGAAACTGTAACCGGATGAAGGAACTTACTCTGGGAGGTGCTGTTCGCCACCGCGAGCTTCTGCTCCAGCGTCCGGCTAACCCCGAGGGAGGCCTCGAGCAGCCGGACTTCCTTCACCGCCACCTCCAGGGTAGCCTCCAAAGCAGCCAAGGACGCGGAGGAGGAAGAGGAGTCGTCGATAGCATTGAGGGTCAAGGACTCCATCACCTCGCGGAGCGCCATGCGCCACTCTTCCCCTGGCTTGCTGTCGAAATTGTCGTCGGCCAGCACCACCAGCTCTTTGCCGGATGCGGATGACCTCGCTCCCGCGGAAGAGAGGAGCCGCCGCCTCTACTCGGGCTTGGTGCGGCGGTGTCCGGCTAGACCAGAATAGTCGGCGAAGCTTCGCCGTAATCGGATACGCGCGGTGCAGCGGCGGGGTCCCACACGAGCGAGAGGGGGCAGCAGTAGAGGCGGTGGCCGGATTGGCAAACGGGACACGAGGCGTCGAGGCGGTGGACGCACGTGCAGGGCTCGCGGCGCTGAAGGAGATGAGGGTACTGCAAAGGGAGAAAGATAAAGCCAGTAAGAAAAGGAAGAGAAACAAGCCAAGAACATCCGAAAGAAAAAGAACAAATGAGGAAAGGAAGGAAGCCCTTACCCCTGGACCACTGGGGGCGGTGCCTTCTTGCGGCCACCTCGGCTCGGGTGCGGCGTGCCGGTCCAGCTCCTCTTAGTTGCTGGCTTCCCTACCGCGGGCCGGCTGGATCCGCTCCCCCCCACAGAGTCGCCATCCGCTGCCCGACGCCGGCTCAGTTCAGGAGACAGGGCGGTCTCCTCTTCCTCGACAACCGGCGCGTGGGGGTCATGCGCCAGCTCATCGTTCCGGTTGGGGAGGACGTCCGCCTCGCTGTCGGACTCCTCAACCGTTCGGTGCACGCGTGGCTCTGGAAGATCAGGAGTAAAGACCTAGCGAGGGTCTCGCCCTCCTCCCAGATGATGCAGGGAAAATTCTGCCACAAGGGAAAAGACAAAACGTCAGCCGGATGAACATACGAAGCAAGAAACTGAAGACTAGAGCCATAGCAGAGTACTTACCTGAGGCGCGCAGTTCTCGTGTGTCTATGCAGCCAACCCGAACTTCCAATTCTCCGGCAGCCTCTCCTTCGTGATCATCCACACCCACTACTTAAGGTTGTGGTAGCGAGGATCGCAGCGAGAGAGTTGGGTCGGGTCCAGCCGGCCAGAGTAGAAGCACATCTTGTGCGCCCGACACTCATGGGCATCATAAGTTGCGACATCAAGGCGAGGGTGATGTCTAGGCCGGTCAGACCGGCGATGACGAGCGACCTCAGCCACTGCAGCATCGCGTCTGACTTCGCCTTCTCGCTGTGGATCTTCAGGTCCTAGTGCTGCCGGCTGGACTCCGTGTCCTAGAAGGCCAGAAGGTTGATTCGGTCGATGTCCGTGATGTTGCTGACGTAGAAATACGACTACTGCCAGAGACAGACCATATCGTGCAACCGAAACTTCTGGTAGCCGGTTTGCGCATAGGAGTAGATGGAGTCACCGCCACAGGGGACCAGCGGGCCCTGGGCGAACTGGACCTGTGGCCAGACGTAGAAGAGCCGGTAGAAGATCCCGAGATTCGGCTGGATCCTAAGGTAGCACTCACAGAAGGCGGCGAAGTGCGCGAGGATGCCAATGGCATTGGAGCTGAGGTGGTGGAGGCATCGGTTGAAGAAGGCAAGGAAGAAAGGATTGGTGGGGAGGGCGAAGCCGCATGCGAGATTGGACAAAAATATGACCCGCTCCCCCTCTTGGGGGTGCGGCAACTCCTCCTCCGGCGGCACGAGTCGCACCACCACCTCCGACTCCAGCTGGAGGACCCGCGTGGTGCGGTACTTGGCGATGTGGTCCTCCATCAGCGAGGACCCGCACTAGGTGCTACGGTCTACCACCATCACCTCCTCTTCCGCCGTAGTCGTGGGGGCCCGTGTCTTCGACAACCACGGACGGGCGGTGCGGCGAGTTTGGCAGCGGGCAACTGGAAGCAGAGCAAGGGAAAGCAAGCGAGCGTAGGAGCGGAAATGGGGAAGGAAAGCAGCAGGGTGGGAGGAACTGCTCCCCAAGGCGGTATTTAACTACGAGGGAGAGCAACCGTCTGGGTGGCCGTGTGGCGCCCGTTGGGCAACGCCGCACCGCCACCAACCGCTCCGGATCGCATGTGACGACACCGCGCGCCCAGAAGATCCACGGGTGGAAACCGAAGAGCCAGGAGATGATTCCCTAGGCGATGTGCGATGGGACGTAACGCTGGGCGCGTCAGCACAATGATTGTGCGTGTGGGCGTGGTCGGCGTTAGCACTAACGTCACGGTGCAGTGCAACCGTCAATTCATAGCCGGACGCAAATTCAAATCAGGAGGGGAGCACACTCACATTTCACCTAAGGGAGAAATCTACACGTGCTCGAGGGCTAGAGTCGGGGGGTATGACCCCCGGGTAGCCTAGCCGGACAAGAACAAGGGTGAGCAGGCTCTGACCGGCTAGCAGAGCCTAGCCGGACAAAGGCACAGGACGACATGCAGTGAGTAGCCGGTACAAGGAAGGCTGGCAAGACATAGATCCGACTAGACGATCATAGCCGGACACAATCAAGATGGATGTAGGGCGACGTGCAACACAGTGCACGGTACGCCCTGGTACAGCGACAAGACACCAAGAAGACGAGGACCATACCGAAGACTTTGTGGATGACAGGGGCACAGTGGCCGTCTGCTGACGCCAGCCCGCATGACGTTCGTTGTGCCCATGATGCCTCGCACGGCGTGTACTCTCGACAAGACACGCCACTACGCGACACTGCAGATGACTAGCTAGCTGGGGCCTACCTGTGGGACCCGCCAGCTAGCCTGGCCAGTAAGGTCGCTGCCCCCAGCCTATATAAGGGGGGCGAGGCTCTCTAGAAGAGGGTTGATCATTCAATAGCTAGATAGTTCATACAGCTCAAGGAGAAACTTGTATCCCATATATCATACCTTAGTCAGATCGGCAGGAGTAGGGGTGTTACCTCCACACGAGGGCCCCAAACCTGGATACTTCCTTTGTCTTAGTTATGTTGGCTTGTATCCAATCCTGCCTGCGGACGCCGATAGCTTCCATGCCATTGCCCACACCTCTATCTAGCCTATTCAGGCACTACCGTTCCTAATAGAACGACATGGAAGAACCAAATAACAACTATTGCCCATTGGTGCTTCTTTCTTTAGTTATCCCATTAGTACACAATTTAAGTTGTTTAGGTACCTCGTTAATCATCAGAATCGCATAAACCCTACACATGCAATTCTACAACTCGCATGGCTCAAACTACTCGTGTAGTAATGGCTCATAGGAGGGAGGATACAAGCTTCGGTGGGGTTTAAAAGTAAAGGCTATGTAGTACTTGGATTCCAATTTAATGCAATCCTGACTCGGTGTTGCAAGAATAAGATAGATGCATATGTGCTATATGTATGCAAGCATGGGGAAATGCTTGCCTGTCAGATCAGCAGTAGGGTAACCGAGATCCGGGTAGTGCTCTTGGGTCTCCAGATAGTTCCCTTGATCGACGTCTATCCGAAATAAAAGCCAAACACACAAAGAGTCATAATAAATAAAATACGCAATCATATGTATATATACAACAAGCAAATAAGGTATGGCATGATGAAATGATGCATAATTACATGGTATAACGTAACATGGCATGCGTGAGGTGTGGGAATATTATTAAAGCGCTTTAATTAATTATTTAGACAAGTTTTAGCCCCATAAATGTTATTGTTTTCTTAATATTATATGATGCATGCTTTAAATTATATCATGGAAAGCATAATATGGATGGGCTTGTCGCACTGATCGATTTAGAGATATTATATATTGAAATTTGGAATTACGGAATTAAAGTTGTGAATTTATTAAGATAAAGGCATTTAATAGCATTTATTAATTCGAAAATTTAAATTGCCTAGAAAATACTTTAAATAGCATATTCATATTCCTGGCATTTTTCTAATTAGAAAACATATATCATTTGTATTATTTGAAATTATGAATTCAAAACAATATTTAAATGCAAATTGACTCAAATGGGTCAAAATTCAAAGGTTTGACTAGTTTGACTTATTTCTGAAATTATTTGATTAATGATTTGAAATAGCATTAAAAAACAAAACATATTTCATATTAAGTATGAACTCAACTTCAAATTCATTTAAAAGTTATGAATTAATTCAAATATATTCAATTCTATTTTTATTTTTGAATTTATAAAATGACAGAAACTTTTGTTGCTCGGCTGAAGCTAGCCGCTACAACTGACGCACGGGCCCGTGCTGACTCAACACTTTGCTGGAAGAATTTGTTGTGCGGGAACGTTTCTTACGCGGGCGCAAGCTAGCCGTAGTAGATGACAGGTGGGACCAAAGGGCAGTGGGGCCACACGCGCACGCAACCAGAGAGGATGCAACATGTGGGCGAGCCAAGGACGTTTTTGCAAATACATAAAACATTCGGTTGCTTTTCATAAAACGTCTAGACGGTGAAGTTTGTGAGGGTGACAGGTGGGGCCGCCCAGAGGACTGCGTGTTGAGCAGCAAAGAGCTGTAGGGGGTATTGGCAAAAGTACACAAGGTACTATGCTTCTTCTCGTGAAACTAACACCAACAGTGCAGTAAACACAGCAGCGTCATTCGGTGTTGAACCTGGGACCTGAGGCTTGCGCTGGTGGGGCAGAACCACTGCGACGAACACGGGGTGGTGCTAGGTTAGGTCGCGGGGTGGACAAAAGCTTCAGGAGCTGGTCTCCGACGACCACAGACGGGCGGTGCCACGGCCGGCATGTATGGGAATGGCGGTGTGGGTAGCTGATGAGTGCAGATTGGCATCATGTTTTATATTATTATTTTGCATTGTAGAGGTAGGATCTTAGTATTTTACGGCGTTCAGGTGCATGTTTTATGTCTGTTTTCACTAGGATCAGGATAGATGATGGATACAATGGACATAATCCTTGGAGTAGTTGTACTGAGAATAAAAGGAGTCATCAATAATACCAGAAGAAAACCCGAAGCGAACAAAGGACATAGAAGGTTTAACAACCAAATATACGGTGGGAATATTTTTTCCGACCGTCTAGTTACCGCCGTATGGTTGGCGCCACCACCACCTCCTCAAATAGTTTCACCCCATGCAACTGGATCAGGGAGACAACATATAGAACACTCAGAAATTGCCGAAAACCTCACCTCCGGAAGGAATCAGGAGGGTTAACTGGCCCAAGGGATCCATCTTCGCCCTACGCAGATTTGGGAGGCCAAGGCATCGATCTCCATCTTCATCAACCACTGCACTACCATCATCTCCATCCATCCCATCTTCACCCATCTAGATCTTGTTGTAATTTCCATACTCGTTGTGGATTTATACAAGAGCTATTCATTTACAATTGATTATGTGTATGAGTTAATTGTCTTCATCTTGATGTTGGGAGTTATGCACCTCCTTAATATTTTCCTCATATGGGGACTCGATGAAGGGGATTACTTGTTAGTACATAGAGGGATGATATCACTTACTATGACTATAAAGTTGTTGTCATTCTTTACGTACTAACTTGGAGAGTCAAGGAGAACCCATAAAGCCATGTCCATGCCATGGGAGAAATCCCTTAATAGTGGGATAATACGATTGGTGTCGTTTATCTGTCGACTGTGGTTATGAAGGATGATGTGAGTAGTGGTTGCTGCCTATTTGTCCATATATGGAGCTCCTCCCAGATACATACATATCATGAGAATATTCGTTATAATAATCTTGATGGCTTAGTCTAAATTGCTAGCGGTGTATCCACCACTTCCTGAGAACGCATTTTTCCCTATTGCAGTTCTAAGTTCTTTTACACACGCGATTCTTACTTTCTGCATTAAGTTTTACTTTACTTTACTTGCTTAGTTCAACCAAAAACCCCAAAACAACTCTACTATTCTTGAATCTTAAATTTATTCCTTAAGTACTTCATTTAGTTTTAGTTAAAATTATTTTAGTATTTTGCCTACTGCTTATCGTGGGATCGATATCTTTATTTTGAAACTAGCTACAAACGATCTGTACACTTGCAGTCATCAAGTTATTTTCTAGCACCGTTGCCAGGGAGCTTAGCTCTATAAGTCACTTTACTTTTAGTTATTTACTTTTGTTGTACTAATTTTTAATTTAAGTTGCAGGATGGCAACAATGGACAACACTCATCATTTAATCCAGCTTGAGGCAGTAAGGAAAATGGGTTCGCCCATGGACGCTTTTATAAGTGTCAATAAAAGCATAAATCTGTATGGAATTGAGATCCACCCTTTATTATTTGAACTACTGCACTCTCAGTTCATATGGACAATTTGCAGGAACCAATGAAGAGAGTCCATATGGACAATTACAATTATTTGAAGACACTCTCAGTTCCTTTATATTCGACGATTGTGATCTTGATATGGTTAAAATCCAGTTGTTTATACAAACTCTCTCTAATAATGCTTGCGACTACTATAGCTCTTTTTGTGCAGAAGCACCAAGGACTTGGACGGAACAGACAACCAATTTCCTATCAAAATAATACTCAGAAAGCAAAGCTCACAGGATGAGAGGTATTATTATCAGTTTCAAAAACAATCCTGATGAGGGTTTGTATGAGGGATATCTAAGGTACAAGATCTATCTAGATAATTGCCCCCATCATTGTTTGCCTAATTGGTTAATCACTCATACTTTCTATGAGGGCCTAGTAATGAAAATATAATGAATTTAGACACCGCTTCTAATGGTAGTTTTCTATCTTATACCTATGATGAAGCTTGGAAATTAATAATGAAAATGAGGGAGGCAACAGAAAATCATAAAAATGAGGAGAACATTACAAATATTTTTTCTGAATATGCTTGTGTTAATGATTTCCTTGCAGATGAAGGGACTTGTACAATGATTAAAACCGTTGGTATTGATTCCTACTCGATAAAGAAAATTATTGTGAATTATGTAGGGCATTTACAGGTACCTACAGAATGGGAACCCCATAAACCCCTCGAAGAAAAGAAGCGTGCAAGAGCACTAATGGAAGAGTTCTCCTCTACACCTATTCGAGAGAATATCAAGAAAAAGCAAAAAGAGGAAGAACAAATAAAAACAAGACTAAAGAAACCAGAAAAGGACCCCAAGGCTACCAATATAAATAATGTCATATTGAAGGATATTATGGAAGCACGAATGGTGGATAATGAAGTGGTCATGCTAGACTTTGAAACCTAAGAATTCATCGAAGGTAAAGTACGAGGTAATGAAACTTATAAACTGACGACTCCTATATATTGTGGAGAAACTTTCTTATATGGAATTTGTGAACCGGTCTCCACTATAAATATTATGCCTTCATCACTTTATGAAGAACTTCACTATAATTTAAATAATCTAGATGTGGAACCGGTAGACACTACTATTAAATTGTTTGATAGAATAAATATAAAACCGGAAGGAGTTATCAGAAACATCTATGTCATTATTGGATCACTCTAGTACCCCCTTGATTTTCATATTGTTGACATGCCTCGAGATTCTTTTTGTCCTATTCTTTTAGGCAGGCCTTTTGTTTCCATAACCAAAGCTCGAGTTGATAATAAGAAGGATACTATTTTACTGATGTTTGGAGAAGAGGAAATGACATTCCACTTTGCCAAACTAAAGAAGAGGCCATATGAAGTGGAATACATCAAGGAAGAGAAAACGATTGCCGAGCTGGCAGCAATTCATTTCAGTACTGCACAAGATGAATTAGAGAGGAGCCTAATTAACTGGGAGGAAGCACCGGATGATGAGGAGAGAGAAGACATGGATGATTATCTTGATTCAGTTCTGGAAGCACAAAATCCACATGACTACGAAGAACTGGTAAGAAAAGGATATGAAGAACCTCCGCCAATTGAGTTGAAACAACTTCCAGACAATATGAGGTATGAGTTTTTAGATAATGAAAATAAATGTCCTGTTATTATTAGCAAAAATTTGTCAGAAGATGAAACAAATAAACTCACTTCAGTCTTGGTTAAGCATCGTGAAGCCTTTGTATATACTCTAAGTGATATTAAAGGAATAGATCCATCTATTGTAACCCATAAGATTACTATGCTTGATGATGTTGAACCTGTAGTTGATACACAAAGAAGGCTTAATCCGAAAATGAAAGAAGTAGTAAGAAAAGAGGTAATACGTTTAATAGATGTAGGCATAATATATCCTATTTCTGACAGTAAGTGGGTTAACCCAGCTCATTGCATACCAAGACAAGGTGGTCTTGATGCTGCTATGAATGAGAACGGTGAGCTAGTTTCTGTAATACCTATTGTTGGATATCGTATGTGCATTGATTTTAGGAAGCTAAACTGTGAGACATAGAAAAATCATGAACCTATACCGTTTATGGATAAATTTTTAGAAAGACTAAGTAATAATTCTTATTTATGTTTTCCTGATGGTTATTCTAGATATTCTCAAATTGCCATACAACCGGAAGATCAATTTCGTTTGGCTTATGTAACATAGCTTATAGATTAATTTTGTTTGGCTTATATAACGTAGCAACAACTTTTCAAGAATGTGTTTTAAACATCTTTGATGATTTTGTTGAGAAGACTATGGAAGTTCTAACGAATGATTTTGTTCCACATGGAACAACCTTCGATAATTGCTTCTACAATTTAACCAAAGTTTTGTAGAGATGTAGGCAATCAAATTTGGTTTTGATCTGAACAATGTCGTTTCATGGAAAGAGGAGGTACAGTTTTTGGGCATAAGGTTTCGGAGAAGGGAATAGAAATAGATAAAACTAATATAAATGTTATAGAAAATCTTCCAATACCTCAGGACATAAAAAACTTAAAAATGTTTCTGGGACATGCAGGTTTTTATAAGCGTTTTATAAAACATTTTGCTAAAGTAGCTATGCCTCCCACCAACCTTCTTGAGAAATAAACTCCATTCTATTTAGACCATAATTGCATTACAGCTTTTGAGAGCCTTAAATACAAGTTAGTTTCAGCACCCATCATGCAATCTCCAAAATGGGATGAACCTTTCAAAATCATGTGTGATGCTAGTGACTATGCTTTAGGGGCTGTGTTAGGACAGCGAGACGGAAATAATTTAAATGTTATTTATTACGCTAGTAGACCTCTTAATAAGATTCAAAAAAATTATACTACTACAAAAAAAATAGTTCCTGGCTATAATTTTTGCTTGCAACAAATTTAGATCTTACATCATAAATTCTAAGGTGATAATTCATATGGATCACCAAGCTTTGTGTCACCTCCTTGTGAAAAAGGATGCAAAGCCCCAAATGATTAGGTGGGTTCGATTACTACAAGAATATGTTTTACAAATAGTAGATAGGAGGGGTAAGGATAATCTAGTAGCAGCTCATCCCTCTAGGATGGAGGGAATAATTACCGACCCCGTACCTCTAAATGAGTCATTTATAGCAGAGTATTTAGCAAATGTTGAAATCGCTGATCCTTGGTATGCAGATTATGCTAACTATCTCGCAGTAAAATTTATACCTCCTGGTATGACAAGAAATCAAAGGATGAAATTATTTAATGATCTTAAATATTACTTTTGGGATGATCCGTATCTATATCATCATGTACCTGATGGAATGATTCGGAAGTGTGTTCCTAACCATGAAATGAATGTAATTTTGCACGCTTGTCATGACAGCCCATATGGAGGATATCATGCAAGCAAGTGAATTGCAGCAAAGGTACTTCAATCTGGATTCTATTGGCCCACCTTGCTTAAGGACGCACACAAGTATGTAGAACACTGTGATGCTTGCTAAGAAGAGGTAATATAGGTAGAAGACAAGAAATGGCCATGAATTATAGTCTTATAATCGAACCCTTTGATGTATGGGGAATGGATTACATGGGACCTTTTATAGAATCAAATGGTTATACTCATATTCTTATTGCTGTTGATTATGTTACTAAATGGGTTGAAGCTATTCCAACAAGCCATGCAGATGTAGCCGCCTTGGTGAAGATGATCAAGGATGTTATATTCCCCAGGTTTGGAGTTCCTAGGTTCTTAATTACTAATGGTGGTTCTCATTTTATGTAACACCCCAGTTTTAGTTAGTCGTATATTTAGGGTTATTTGTGCATTCATGAGCATCATATTTTATATTTTTATGCAAAAGAAATAATGCAAAACACTAAACCCTAATCCTCCTCCCTCTTTGAAAATGAATTCAAAAGGTTTTGAATATTTTTGAAAACTCAAAAACGTGTGGAGCCAAATGGACTAATAGGGCCCTACAATATTTCCTATAGTTTCTTAAACCTCTGGTATTTTTGAAATGGATCAAAACAGATTTGATATTCAAATAAAAATAAAATGACAAATCAGAAATAGAAAAAGAGTTTCTGCTAAAAAAATGAGGCAGAGAGTAGCCAGGCCGCAGCCACCTCCTGTCTCCAACTATCTACCACATAGAGCAACTCGCAGCAGCCCAGCTCGGCCCAATACTACTTCGCCTCTGTTTTCGTTGTCTTCCTCCCTAGCACAAGCTGTTGCCTGCCGTTGCTGGCACCGTCGATCCCGCCGCCTTCATCCCACCATCCGTCGATCTCTAGGGTTGGATAAGATCGTCGTGGGCATATCTCTCTCTCCCTCATCCACTTCCGCTCTCTCTCCCAGCCTCCCCCTCGTGGTTCATCTCTGCCCGAACCCTAGCTCTGGCCAGAGCTGTCTGTTATCGTCGTTTCTGGCCGCCCTGAGTCTCGCCGTGGTGCTTGGAAGCTTCGCCTCGCTCGTCTACGTCGATTTCCCTAGCCAACGCAAGCAGGCGGGGTCCTAGTCGCCGCAATCGGACACTCGTCCCCGACACCGGCCACCGCAGCTTGCTAATGATTCTGGCCTCCCCGTGCCTCCTTGACCCCTCCATCGCGCTCAGGGTGATCCAGCGGTACCTCTGGACCCCTCCATCTTCCTCTCGCTCTGTAGCCATCGCTCGCTATCGCTCTGCAAGCTCCTCCACCGCGCGCCACCGTGTATCTCGCTTCGGTGACCATTCCGTGTTGGCACCGCCCGTTTCTGACTCAGCGTGAAGCGCTAGTTCAAACGAGACGAACCCCGCTTCCCCGTTTGCCTTCTAGCACCGCTAGTCGCCGCCGTCTCCAGGTTCTCCAGCGAGTCCCGCGTGGCGCCAAGGTGGCAACCACGTGGCCCAGGTCCCACCCATCAGCCTCAGTGGCTAGATGCCCCTGTGGTGTAGAAAGTTTAGGGTTAGGGTTGAGTTTACGTCTTAATGACGTAGTAAATCCTTTATATCATTTTAATAAATCTAGAAAATGGTATAAATCTTGTAAATTCAATATCTAATTAATTGTAAGTCAGAAAAATATGTATACTATATCAAAATGTTTAGAAAAAGAAGATCTATCTGTTTAAGTTATAATCATGCATTGATAATCAACTTTAATTAACAAGTTCAGTAGAAGAACAAATCAACCCCTCATAGTTCATTTCGGGGTTCCTCCTTTATCAGGGTTTGCAACTTCGAACCCTATGTAAAATGATCAAGCATGCCCTATGGTTTCATTTAAGATATATTTAACTTGTCATGTCATCATATTTGTTTGAGCATTGCATCGATGCCATGTGTTGATTGTTTCCCTTTCTTTCCGGTATTTTCTTCTTCCCGACAGAATACGATATCGAGATCAAGATTGAAGACCAGGATCAACACCATCGAAGATCGACGAACAATACTTGACAAACTATACACTAGTCAAGTACAAGGCTTCCGAAGATCTATATCTGGATATCAACAAACAAGGAAAGCATAGCCCCACCGTTATACAATCCTATGGTTTTGAAAGCATTTCAATTCTTGCCATGATGCATACAAATCTACTGTGGTCTTTTATCGATAGATAGAGTATCCTATTTGTTGCATTACTCCCTTTGAGCTTATGTTACATGATCCACTGCTCCTAGCATAACTAGTTTTGGCTTGTGCGCACTACTAGAGTTATATCTGTGTATTGCTTAGCCATGATTAGCTATCAGTGCTAGTTCATCCAGATGATGTACCAAATGCAGAGAATCTAGTATGACAGGAGGACATGATGAGATGAGATCAGTGGTAAAGGTTAAAGATGCTAAGGCTTGTATGGGAGGCCACGATGGGATATGGTTTTTATAGTCCCATGCTCGCCACCACTAGGAACCGAGGTCTTGCCTTTGGACCAAGATGAGCGTACAGCCACACGGGGTTTATGGAGACCTCACGATTAACTAACTTGCCTAGTAGATTCCATGAGTCACCTAATTCAGGCGTTCCGTTCGATATATGCATATTTGGTTGTTCTCAAATGCGGTGAAGGAGGTGCATCATAACAGGTAGGTAAGCGTTGTCGGGGTTGCTTGGGATGGATGGCGCCCCTGATAAACCAACCTCGCCGACACCTCGAGGGACCGGCTTCGGGATTTGACCTGTTATGGTGGAAGCATCCTTAGGGTGTGACTCATGGTCTTGGCGAAAGCAAGGTAAAATGGTCATGTCCAATCACCCTCTGCCAGCACACCAAGGAAGTGTGTCAAGTGGCGCTAAGAGTTGGTTGGTACATATGGGTGAAATTGTACACCCCTGCAGGGTTAAATCTTTTTGAAAATCTGTGATCATGGTTATGAATGCTTGGTGACCGAATTCTAAGATCATACAGAACTATAACCTAATCTTAAAACTTGGTAGATAAATGTGTGCTTAAGGATGCTTCCTCAAGGGTATGAGGGGGTGATCCTAGTTGTGAGATGAGGATGAAGTTTTGGTTGATATCAAAAGATGATGTTTAGTTCTTCGAAGATGTCGCTCTCTTATCCCCTTCCAAAATATTCTGATTAGACGAGCTTCTTCTCCCTCTTGTTTTATAAACAAAGATGGCTTTACGAAAAATAACCCCACCAGCCATAACACTTGCGGAGTACACCATGTACTCACCCTTGCTTTGTTGATACTTTTGTAGCAGAGTAAGTGTTCCCCTGAAGACAAGTTTGGTACGACATCAACACCGACGAGTATCTTGGGGTTCCTGGCCGGCAGCCTGGAATCTATGGGCTGGGACGTCATCGTTATGCTTCAGGCCTCTTAGGCCATTTGTTAAGTTTTCTATACTTAATAGCATAATTTGCCTTCCATTGTTTGATGTTTGTGGTAAGTGACCTCTGCTTGTAATATTTTGGTTTTTCGGTCAGTTATGAGCTTGTTGTAATAATTTTTGTGTCGCAGGGTTACTGTTGTGTTACCGATTTCTCACTGAATATCCGCAAGCTCTAGGTTAAGCTTATGTCAGGCTAAGGTCTGGGATTTGTTTAACCCTGATCCCGGGGGTGTTATAGTTCTTGGTATCAGAGCAGTTCCGAACGTAGGAAAACCTTGCTATTCATCGATTTTGGGTCTAGAGCTTGTTAAAACTATTTTAAAGATGAAAAGTATTTGCGAAAACTCTAGTATGCTTCTTTTTCTCCTTATCCAGTTTAGCTCTTACTTTGGGTCATCTTACCTTGTGTTGATTTGGAGAAGTTTTGATATCTCCTCTAGCCTTTCAAAGCTTAGGTGCCTTCTGGGCATGTCGTTTCTCAACCAGTTGACCTAGTGTTGAATTCTCAAGAGTTGTGTGTGTTGTGTTCTTTGTGTCCCCTTTGCTCTGCTTTGTCTGAGAGATTCCTTTCCATCATGATTTCTCTACCTTATGGGCTGATAATATTATATTGTATGGCTCTAAATGTTCTGTTCTAGGCCTCGAAGTTTCCTTTCGCCTCATGTGCCTCCATTTTATTTGCTTGGGTACTTCAGAAGTCGTTTCTTCTTTTGGAAGCTACCTTGTGATTGCTACCTCATGGTGTACGCTATGTCACTTCAGTAGTAGTTACTTCTTCTCTTAGGTTTTAACCCTTGGACTTGAACCAAAGGTCCCTGATTGTATTGGATTCTGGTGTTGTGAATCTTGTACATGAAGCTGCCCTTTAACCCAAGATCCATTCAATTGACCCATGTTGCTCATGTTCAAACATTACCACAGGATGGGTGGTATTACAATTCTAGCCTTCGAGCTTGTGGTTATTGTCACGATTGAATTTCGACAATTAAGGACTTCCCCTACCACTAGCTATGGCAGATGTTCTTTAAATGGAACCAAATAGATCATGACAAAAGTACTCCTTGTGAGTCTTGCATCTATATTCGTGACTCTGCCACACCTTCCCTTCTATGCATTGGTTTTTGGAAGATTGTTAATCTATGAATCCACATCTCGGGATTCTATCCTGAGCATGTTCCTTTCACCCTTGTTGTTTCCGACCTTTGTCTATCAGTTGGTAGCCAAGTGGTAATGTGTGTTGGTGTCTTCCAATGCAAGATACTCTTGTGGTCCATCAAGACAAACCATTTCAGGATGTTAGGAGAAACAAACTCCAGTACCTCTTCATATCTAGGACCAGGTCAAAGTGTTGTAGTCCGCAGATTAAGAAGAATTGATTAGTTTATGTCTACTCTAACTTAGAGTATCACATTCTTATATAATGCGAGGTCATGCTGAGTTTCATGACCTTCGTAATAAAGTGATTCTCTTACACATAATTAATCACCCTTCCTCTGAGCTTTCACGCTCGTGAATGATGCGTGTGCATAATAATGTGGCCATCTAAGATTCCTAATAACTTTTATTGCTTCGAACTCTAAGGACGTTTATGTCATTCTTAGCGTGATGGTTAATCCTATCACTAAGCAAAGGATGATTGTGCTACCAAGTCCGCTATTCTAGTGCACTCTCTTCGGTCAAAGAGTTAGGCTTGTGCCATAGCTCTGAGACTATGTCTTCTTGCCATACCAAGCAAGTTTCTTCTCGAACTAAGTGACATATCGGTGGTTCGTGATATTCTGGATGTCTCTCTAGAAGTATCGCCATGTTTCCACATGAACGTGTTGTCAAGTTCTTCAGCAAGTAAGTTCTCTAAACTGCTCCTTTCTCCAAGGATCCGTATCGGATACCCCTGAACTAGTTGGTTGAGCTTAAACAACAACCTGGAGAGTTGTAAGACAAAAGTTCTATATAACTATGTTCCTTCTGTAAAGGGATGTCTAGTTTTGTTTGTGCTGACGAAAGATAGTGTTTCCTTCGAGGATATGTTATCTTCCCCTGCCTTTGATTTGATTTGGGTTATTGTCAAATCAAACTCAGTTCCAAGGACTATCTTGACGATGTTGCTACTCGTGATGTTTCACTTGAGTATGTTCTCATGTCCGTTGGTCTGACCGGTATTTCTGCCTTGATAATACAACATATGAGTTCATCTTCTTGGAGTATCTCGATAAGTTTGTTATTGAGCCCATCGATGACATCCTTATCTTCTCCATGCTGAAATAGATTCATATGGAACCTTTGGTATTAATATTGGAAAAATTTATGAGAACCGTCTTCAGGTCATCTCGAAGTATGTGTTCTGGATGTTAGAAGTGATCTCCTCCGGTTCACGGGCAATTGTCGAAAGATGTCACCATGGATTTGAGTAGATTTATCTTGTTCCCTTTAAGGACACAGGTGTATTTCATTGCAATTACTTCATGTAGGAGAAGTTGTCCTTCGACAAGTTGTTAATACATGGGTCTAGCAATCTAACTCAGTCTATTGGAGCTTAACACGGTAGTCCATGTCTTCAAAATATAGTAACTTTACCTTTATAGTTATGCTGAGTCTAAAGTATCATTCCACCTAACCAAATCTGAATCTCAAGCAGATATGATGGTTGGTGTTCCTCAAGGTTTTGACATAAGTCTCTTTGTAAATTCATCAAAGTTGATGTAATGGTTGACACAATTAGTCGGAAGTCCTACTGTCATATTCTCTTGAATCAACAATAACAACCACTCTTCATAAGGCTCCTTCTATGATTAATTATAGGAGTTGTGCTTATGGTTTCCTTTGTATCCGAAGTCCGACCTATACTTGATGACTAATTGAAGGCTTGTTAGAAGTCTGATATTAGTATTCCGAACGTCAAGGAGAACATTTAAAGTATTGTTGCTAAATGTCTCTCGGTCGATCCTCCAGACCCTTTTATGTTGGCAAGCTTCTTGTTGTGCCAAGTAAATGGAAGTATGAGAATGAAGTATCTTTTTCCTCGTGTCATCAGGAATCTTCTTGTCTATTCATCTTTGTGGTGTAAGTGATATCATGATCTTTGGCAAAGGTTTTGGTAAACTTGGATGAATAAGGAGTATCCTTCATTTCTCGATCATGTTCAAGAGTGACAATGATTTTGGTAATCAGAAGTTTCTCTTGTTACATGTTCCTTGTGACTCTTATGAGTCCTCGCCATAAAACAACCTTTCTGCCTTAACCTTCTGTTGAACAAAGAGTGATCCTTCTGTATCAAAAGTAGTTTAATAGCTTGGTTATCTGTATCTATGTATCCATGGAAGCTCTACTTAAGCCGTCTAGTAAAGTTTCATCTCGAATGCTATGATCATGTTCTTTCCGTTTTAAGCTCTTCCCTTCTCAGAAGCCTAAACTCTTCTGAAGTTCCATGGTCTCAATCCTTCTGAAGACCAGCTATCTAACAACTTGAAACCATCTCCACTTGTTTCCTCCGTTACCTTGGTGTGTTTCATGTTCGTCATCACAGAGTTGTTTTTGAACACTCCTTCACGAGTTGGCCATGAGATAATCCGTGTGTTTTTAGTGTGTTTCCCTCTTATCCTTAGAAGTGACCATGTTTCTCTTCCTTCTTCCTACCTGCGGAATCTCGGGTCAAGATTCTTGTAAGGGGGATAGAGCTGTAACACCCCAGTTTTAGTTAATCTTATGAGGGTTGTTTGTGCATTCATGAGCATCATCTTTTAAATTTTTATGCAAAAGAACTAATGCAAAACCCTAAACCCTAATCCCCTCCCTCTTTGAAAATGAATTCAAAAGGTTTTGAATATTTTTGAAAACTCAAAAACGTGTGGAGCCCAAATGGACTAATAGGGCCCCACAATATTTTCTATAGTGTCTTAAACCTCTGGTATTTTTGAAATGGATTAAAATAGATTTGATATTCAAATACAAATAAAATGACAAAATCAGAAATAGAAAAAGCGTTTCTGCTAAAAAAAAGAGGCACAGAGCAGCCAGGCCGCAACCACCTCCTATCTCCCGCTATTTGCCGCACATAGCAGCCCGGAGCAGTCCAGCTCGGCCCATCTGGCCCAATACCGCTTCGCCTCTATTTTCGTCGTCTTCCTCCCCAGCGCAAGTTGCTGCCTGTCATCGCCAGCGTCGTCGATCCCGCTGCCTGCATCCCGCCGTCCGTCGAGCTCCGGGTTGGATAAGATCATTGTGGGCACGTCTCTCTCTCTCACGCCCATCCACTTCCACTCTCTCTCCCAACCTCGCCTTCATGGATCATCTCTGCCTGAACCCTAGCTCAGGCCAGAGCCGTCCGTCGCTGTTGTTTCCGGCTGCCCCAAGTCTCGCCGTGATGCCTGGAAGCTTCGCCTCACTCGTCTCCGTCGATTCCCCAGCCAGCACAAGCAGGCGGGGTCCTAGTCGCTGCAATCAGACCCTCGTCCCCGATGCCGTCCACCATAGCTTGCTAATGATTCCAGCCTCCCCGTGCCCCCTCGACCCCTCCATCGTGCCCAGGGTGAGCAAGCGGTACCTCTGGACCCCTCCTCCATCTTCCTCTTGCTCTGCAGCCATCGCTTGCTATTGCTCTGCAAGCTCCTCCGCTGTGTGCCGCCGTGTAGCTTGCTTCAGTGACCATTCTGTGGTGGTGTCTCCCGTTTCCGACTCAGCACGAAGCGTTGGTTCAAACGAGACGAACCCCGCTTCCCCGTTTGCCTTCTAGCATCGCCAGTCGTTGCCGTCTGCAGGTTCTCCAGCGAGTCCCGCGTGGCGCTAAGGTGGCAACCGCATGGCCCAGGTCCCACCCGTCACCCTCAATGGCTAGATGCCCCTGTGGTGCAGAAAGTTTAGGGTTAGGGTTGAGCTGACGTCATAATGACACAGTAAAGCTTTTATATCATTTTAATAAATCCACAAAATGGTATAAATCTTGTAAATTCAATATATAATTAATTATAAGTCAGAAAAATATGTATAATATATCAAAATGTTCAGAAAAAGAAGATCTATCTATTTAAGTTATAATCATGAATTGATAATAATATTTAATTAACAAGTTTAGTAGAAGAACAAATCAACCCCTCATAGGTGATTCTGGGGTTCCTCCTTTATCAGGGTTTGCAACTTCGGACCCTATTTAAAATGATCAAGCATGCCCTAGGGTTTCATTAAAGATCTATTTAACTTGTCATATCATCAAATTTGTTTGAGCATTGCATCGATGCCATGTGTTCATTGTTTCCCTTTCTTTTTGGTGTTTGCTTCTTCCCGATAGAATACGATATCAAGATCGAGATTGAGGACTGAGATCAGCACCATCGAAGATCGATGAACAATATTTTACCAACTATACTCTACTCAAGTACAAGGCTTCTGAAGATCTATATTTGGGTATCAACAAACAAGGCAAGCATAGACCCACCATTATACAATCCTATTGTTTCGAAAGCATTTCAATTCTTCCCATGATGCATACGATTCTACTGTGGTCTTTTATCGATAGATAGAGTATCCTATTGGTTGCATTACTCCCTTTGAGCTTATATTACCTGATCCGCTCCTCCTAGCATAAATAGGTTTGGCTTGTGTGCACTACTAGAGCTATATCTGTGTCTTGCTTAGCCATGCTTAGCTATTAGTGCTAGTTCATCCAGATGATGTACCAAATGTAGAGAATCTAGTATGACAGGAGGACGTGATGAGATGAGATCAATAGTAAAGGTTAAACATGCTAAGGCTTGTATGGGAGGCCACGGTGGGATGTGGTTTTTGTAGTCCCATGCTTGCCACCACTAGGAACCAAGTTCTTATCTTTGGACCAAGACAAGCATACATCCACACAGGGTTTATGGGGACCTCACGATTAACTAACTTGACCAGTAGATTCCATGAGTCACCTAGTTCGGATGTTCTATTCGACATATGCATATTTGGTTATTCTCGAAGGCGGTGAAGGAGGTGCATCATAACAGGTAGGTAAGCGTGGTCGGGGTTGCTTGGGGTAGATGGCGCCCCTAATAAACCAACCTCGCCCACATCTCTAGGGACCGGCTTCAGGATTTGACCCGTTATGGCGGAACCATCCTTAAGGTGTGATTCATGATCTCGGTGAAAGAAAGGTAAAATGGTCGTGTCCAATCACCCTCTGCCAGCACACCAAGAAAGTGTGTCAAGTGGCGCTAAGAGTCGGTTGGCACGTGTGGGTAAAGTTGTACACCCCTGCAGGGTTAAATATTTTCAAAAAGCCGTGTTCACGGTTATGAAAGCTTGGTGACCGAATTCTAAGATCATAGAGAACTATAACCTAATCGTCAAACTTGGTAGATCAATGTGTGCTTAAGGATGCTTCCTCAAGGGTACGAGGGGGTGATCCTAGTTGTGAGATGACGATGAAGTTTTGGTGGATATCAAAAGATGATGATCAATTCTTCGAAGATGTCGCTCTCTTATCCCCTTCTAAACTATTCTAATTAGACGAGCTTCTTCTCCCTCTTGTTTTATAAACAAAGATGGATTTATGCAAAATAACCCCACCAGCCATAAGACTTGTGGAGTACACCCAATACTCACCCTTGCTTTGTTGATACTTTTGTAGCAAAGTAAGTGTTCCTCTGAAGAAAAGTTTGGTACGACACCGACGAGTAGCTTGGGGTTCCTGGCCGGCAGCCTAGCATCTATGGGCTGGTACATCATCGTTATGCTTCAGGCCTCTTAGGCCATTTGTTAAGTTAGCTATACTTAATAGCATAATTTTCCTTCCGTTGTTTGATGTTTGTGGTCAGTGACCTCTGCTTGTAATATTTTGTTTTTTCGCTAAGTTATGAGCTTGCTGTATATTTTTTGTGTCGCAGGGTTACTGTTGTGTTACCGATTTCTCACTAAATATCCTCGAGCTCTAGGTTAAGCTTATGTCAGGCTAAGGTTTGGGATTTGTTTAACCCTGATCCTAGGGGGTGTTACATTTTATAAAAGGAACTTTCAGGAAAATCCTCAGCAAATATGGAGTAACTCACCGTGTTGCTTCACCATACCATCCTCAAACGAGCGGTCAAGTGGAACTCTCCAATAGAGAATTAATAACCATACTCGAGAAGACGGTGGAAAAATCAAGAAAAGATTGGTCATACAAGTTAAATGACACTCTATGGGCATACCGTACTGCATTTAAAAATCCAATGGGTATGACACCTTATAAGATGGTATACGGTAAGGAATGCCATTTACCTTTAGATTTGGAACAAAAAGCTTTCTGGGCAATCAAGAACCTAAACTATGATCTTAAAGCAGGAGGAGAAAAACGTTTATTAGATATTCATGCTTTAGATGAGTTTAGAAGTGAGGCTTATGAAAATGCTAGATTCTTTAAAGTAAAAGTAAAAATATGGCATGATAAAAAATAGAAGATAAGACCTTTAAAAATGGAGACAATGTGTTGCTCTATAATTCTCGTCTTAAGTTGTTTCTAGGGAAGCTTAGATCAAAGTGGGAAGGTCCCTATATAGTTGAAGAAGCTTATTCATCGGGAGAAGTGAAGCTCAAGGGAAAACACCCTCTCTTTCATGGGTGGTAAATAGACAACGCTTGAAGCATTATCGAGTAAAAGAAGATATAAGTGTTGTCACCATACAAGTGATCACCCTAGAAGAGTTGATTGAGCAAAGATATGCAAGGGATGGAAACTTCAATAAAAATGGACTCTGGACGAAATAAGCAACACTACGGTCAAGCTATTGACCATAAAAGAGCGCTTCATGGGAGGCAACCCATGCAAGGTAAAGGCTTGAGTAAGTTTTAAAGTTTTTATAAGCTTATTTTACATCATGAACATTTGAAGCTCTAGCAAAGAAAGAGGAAGATTGATAATGCCAATATTGGTCGAAAATTTAAGCTGTCATTTTTCTGTCAAACACTTGATATTTCGTTAAGTTTCAGAGTAATAAGGAATCCCTAGAGAAGCAGGAAATTTTTGGTGGACATGGAGGGTTTAACGACCAACTATACGACCAGAATAAAATTCCGGCCGTATAGCTGCGGTCGTATAGTTGTTTCGACATCACCCCTTCCGTCTAAGGTAGGTACTGATAGTTTAAGGACCAACTATATGACGGGAATAAATATTCCGCCCGTATAGTTGACGTTGTATAGATACCGATGCCTTTGACAAAGTTATTTTCTAGGTACTGATAGTTTAACGACCAACTATACGGTGGGAATAAAAATTTCGCCTGTATAGTTATGGTCGTATAGATATCGACCCATCTCCAAAAAAAAAAATCGGAATACAGAGAGGTTAATGACCAACTATACGACGGGAATAAAAATTCCCGCCCGTATAGTTCTGGCAGTATAGTTGGTTCCACCATAGAAGAAACTCTATAGTCGGTTCGCAACTATATGGTAGGACCTATACGAGCAGCGCCCGTATAGTTCCTCGTTATGAAAGGCAGCTAGGGTTTTTAACCTCTCCTTTTAAAGCTGATCGCATCTAACCTTTTTCATTAAGTTTTCACAGAGCTATAACCTCCAGCCTCGAAAAATCCTTGCCATACCTATACAAGACACATAACAACGTCCGTGCAGCGAAGCCATGTAGCCCTTCCATGTCAACAAGATCTGGAAGAAGAAGGAAGAGAAGCCCGTGAAGAGGATCGAAGAAGTAGAGCCTAAAGGATCACCATCACCATCTAGCATGGAGATCAAGCCCCTCCAAAACTAGGAGGACATGTTCCCGCAACGGATGGAGATGATGAGGCAAGCTCAGCAGGGAAAGAACAAGGATGAGTATCTTCCTAATCCCTATCGTTACAACATAGGATCCTATTATAAACCTCCTCTTGGTCCATCACCTCTTAAACCTAAGAAAGTGCGGCAATATGAGATTCATGATACGATCTATGAGTTGGAAAAAGCTTTGAAGGCATGTGTTGAAACAATTGGAGAAGGGATTGACTCCTACTGGATGATGAGCAAAGACCTTGAGAAAAAGGTCGATGACATCGATGGTAGAGTTGGTTTCTTGATCAAAACTGTTTTTGACTTGACAGATGAGAAGAAATTCCTCAAGAAGAGAATGATGAAGCTTCAATACGACATGGCCGAGCTCAGCATCCGCTCTTCCTACCCAGGAGGAGGAATATGTACCAACAAGGAGTTATTTGATCCCGCCTGACTTGACTCCAAGATTGGGGAGATCTTTAAGACCTTGTAATCTATCTTATAACTTTTATATTAATATTTTAGTTTTTGCATTAGTTCGAATTTAGAAATAAGTTTGCATCATTCGAGTTCCCTTAAGGAATAGTCGATCCCATTTTTGAAATTCCGAGTTTATTATTATATATATGGAGCATTATTGAGTTTGTGCTTGTCTTATTAGATATATGAATGGCTTGAGTATAATTTTATTTGCACTTGATGATAACAATAGTAGTCTTCCACACCATTGGTATTAATGGAATATATAAAGATAATTTAATCAATATGTTGTAAGTTCATGGTTCGAGATACACAAGTAAAAACAACCCGATTAGTCAGGATGAAAAAGAAACCTTGAACAAAAAGAAAATTAAAAGTGCTATCAAAATAGAGTGAGGACAAGTCGTGGTAGAATCTTCAAGTCATAAAGATGCTTCATATACAATTGGAATTTGATAATTGAGATCGTTAAACTTTGGATTCCTACATGAAGTGGAATGTATGGCTAGCTTATTTGCACAAGACTTAAACAAAAGTGTGAGCATATATAAAGAAAAGAGAAAAAGAAGAAGAAGAAGAAGAAAAAGAGCAAATGTGCAAAGAGAAAATAGGCATACACCACTATATTGTGGTATGCCAAAGAAGCGTTTTGAGATTTTGAATCCTAGGTGAATATGTTAATCCTAAAACACTTGGGACTACCCCGCTGACTCATTCGGTCGAACCGAATACTTTTACATCATGTTGAGATTCATCTTTTGTGAACTGTTGATCACTAAGGTGTGGAAGCCTTCTAAAATTATTCAGATGGTTCGAGTAAGGTACTATTCATGAACTTAATCCTATGTATCATATATGATAAACACATCCTACAACTGCCTCATTTATTTTATTGACTCAGTTTCATGAATATGAGGATCACATCCATTAAGCTAAACTTGCTCAGGACGAGCAAGAGTCTAAGCTTGGGGAACATGATGAGTGCATATTTGCATCATGTTTTATACTATTATTTTGCATTGTAGATGTAGGATCTTGGCATTTTACGGTGTTTGCGCGCATGTTTTATGTCTGTTTCACTAGGATTAGGACAAATGATGGATACAATGGACATAATCCCTGGAGCAGTTGTACTGAGGAGAAAAGGAGTCAAAAATAACGTGAATCATTTATTTGGGAAATATCAATAATACCAGAAGAACACCCGAAGCAAACAAAGGACACACACGGTTTAACGACCTATATGGCGGGAATAATTTTTCTGGCCATATAGTTCCCGCCGTATAGTTGGATCCGCCACCGCCTCCTCAAATAGTTTCACCCCGTGCAATTGGATCAGGGAGACGACATAAAGAACACCCAGAAATCACCAAAAACCTCACCTCCGGAAGGAATCTGGAGGGGGGACTCACCCAAGGGATCCATCTTCGCCCTACGCAAATTTGGGAGGCCAAGGCATTGATCTCCATCTTCATCAACCGCTGCACCACCATCATCTCCATCCATCCCATCTTCACCCATCTAGATCTTGTTGTAATTTCCGTACTCATTGTGGATTTATACAAGATCTATTCATTTACAATTGATCCATTTACCATTGCTATGATGTTGATTGCCTTCTTGTCTTAGTAGATCCTTAATTCTTGGGGAGATGGAGAAACCCTAGCATATGATTGAGATAAGATAGAGATTATTATGTTATACATCATTATGTGTATTAGTTAATTGTCTTCATCTTGATGTTGGGAGTTGTGCACCTGCTTAATATTTGCCTCATATGGGTACTCGATGAAGGGGATTAATTGTTAGTAGACGGACGGATGATAACACTTACTGTGACTATAAAGCTGTTGTCATTCTTTATGTACTAACTTGGGGAATCAAGGAGAACTCATAAAGCCATATCCATGCCATGGGATAAATCCCTTAATAGCGGGATAATACGATTGATGTCGTTTATCTGTCGGCTGTGGTTATGAAGGATGATGTGAGCAGTGGTTGGTGCCTATTTGTCCATATATGGATCTCCTACCACATACATACATATCATGAGAATATTCATTATAATAATCTTGATTTCTTAGTCTAAATTGCTAGCGCGTGTATCCACCACTCCCTGAGAACGCCTTTTTCCCCTATTCCAGTTCCAAGTTCTTTTACACACGTGATTCTTACTTTCTGCATTGAGTTTTACTTTACTTTACTTGCTTAGTTCAAGCAAAATCCAAAAAAAACTCCAGTATTCTTGCATCTTAAATTTATTCCTTAAGTACTTCGTTTAGTTTTAATTAAAATCATTTTAGTATTTTGCCTACTGCTCCCTGTGGGATCGATATCTTTATTTCAAAACTAGCTACAAACAATCTGTGCACTTGCAGTCATTAGTAGCTAGGGTTCTGGGAAGCGTGGATGAGTGCGCCCGACACGACACAGCGAGGCGGATGCGGAAGAGAAAGCGAATGGCAGTGAGGCGCTACATAGAGGACGTGCACAAGGGGTGTGGTGGCTAGCAGCGGCGTGCAGCAGGTGTTCGACGGAAAGATCCAGCGATCTAGGAAGAGCGCTAGCAAGTGACGATGTCTGGAAGGGTCAGGGGCTCACCGCGGGTGTGTTGATGGCGATGGAATGGCTCGGCGCGATAGAGATCTGGGACGGTGCTTGCGAACTAGGAACTAGGGTCTTGCTCGGCCTTCCTCATGTTCCGATTGTCCTGGTTCTTATCCTCCTCGACTCCGTGTACAGGAAGGGTCCAGGGATGGCAGTGGTTCTTCCTCAACACCTTGTGATCCTCGCCTCCTTCTCCCATTGCCGGAACGAGGTGGAGCCGACGGTGGCAGCATTGGTGGTAGGTAGGGCTAGAAGGAGGGACAGGGAGAGGTAGAGGGGCTCGGGGCAGAGCCCAGGGTGTGTTTTGGTCGATGTGATCTGGTGGTGCTGGCCAGATAAAGCAAGGGCAAGGAACAAGGGGGACTCGGGTTAGGTTAGACAAAAGCAACCCGAGTTTCTTTCCTTTCTCTCACTCTCTCGAGGTGGGCGGTAGGGTGCGGGGACCTCGGTTAGCTGGGCGGTGGTTGTGTCCATCTTGGACAACAAGCAAACAGGAGGAAGGCGAAATGGCCAGATGGTGGCCAAGCTGGGCTTGATCACCATGGTTAGGCTCGGGTTAGGCTAGGGGTGAGACAAGGGTGTCATGGTGTGGTGGTGGTGATGGTGTGGTTGTGGTTTGGTCCAACCAAACCACAAAGAGAGGGGTCTCGGGTTAGCTAGGTTAGATAGATGGGTACGTTTAGTTTTTATTTGAATTCAAATGTTTTTGTTTGATTTGTTTTGAAACCATGCAAGCTCAAAAAGAGGCAAAGGTGGAATTAGGGGTATCTAGGTAGATCCTTGCATCTCCTATGCAAGCTTGGCCAAAACAAAAATGAAAGAAAGGAGGAATAAGAGGGACCAAGGATATTTATTTGCATTGATTCAAATATGAATGCCTCCAAATAAATAGCCCATAACTCCAAAGGTAAAAGAAGGGGAAGATGGTGGTACTATTGCATGGGCCATGCATGAGGAATAAAAGCCTCTACTAGTAGTGAAAACAACTATTTGTAATAATGGCCAAATATTCATACATTCATTCAAATTTGAATTAAACCCACACAAAGAAGGAGCTTGCTTATCATATGAAAATAATTAGCATATGTGCATGTATGAAGCTAAATGGCCATTGCACTGTGTGTTTTCCCACTAGATCACTTGTAGCCAAATATAGCACCATACCTGAGCATATATTAAATAAAACCATATGGAAACTTAATAAAGGGAATTCTACCCACATGCATGCAAATGTGGACATGAGGCTCCACATACTTAATATTGTGAAAACAATAGAGATAATATATGGGAGCATGTAGATTTAGAAGTGGATCCATCTTATAATATATGAGCTAGACATAATACCAAAAGAAATGCAAATGCTCATATATAGTTTGGATGGTGGAATTATAAGGTGGTGATAAAGAAAAGGTGGTGGAGCCAAGAAAAGATATGCCCACAACTCAACTTGGGAATGAAGCAATTTATCAAGAAGCAAATACAATATATCAAGATGCAACTACAAGTGATATAATATAATGCATATGGGATAAGAACCAAATAGAGGGGTTTTATATGATGCTCAAATGCAATGTGGCATGGTTAAATGAGCATGATATAACGCAATGCAATTAATGATATGTAGGAAATATCAATATATAGACTAGGCAAGTAGCATTGCAATTGTTAGACAATTGGGATGCTACATTCCACTAGAAACAAAAGCTAATATAACCTAGTAAAACCATAATAGATAAGTTTCTAATCCTAAGATCTTTTCTAGTTTCTCTCTCATCTTGTTTTCTACTAAACTTGAACTTCTCCATTGATCTTGGAATTCTCTTGTTGTTCCTGGAATGCCTCGTCATTCTCCTTGAGGTTGGGCGTGTATCTCAGCATTTCCTAAGTAGCTGGTTGCTCCTATCCTCAAGAAGATCCTAAATAAAATTTGTAAGTCCTAGAACTATTAAAGAACAAATCTTCGTTCTAAAACTTCTTCACTTGGCTTCTTTTGATGATGTAGATAGGTTTGATGATGTCGAGAAGACAAAATCCAAAGTAGGTGATCTTTAAGTCCTTAGTGATGCTGAAGCTGAAGTCTATTGTGATGTTGAAGCTAAAGTCCTTGGCGATGCTGAAGCTTAAGTCCATTGTGATGTTGAAGCTAAAGTTCTTGGCAATGCTGAAGCTAAAGTCCTTAGCCATCAAGTTGAAAAGGGAGAGATGTAGAAACAAACAGAGTGCTAAGGAAAGAGTTTACAAGATTGTTTGTAAATAACTTAGAACAAATACAACTCCTATTATTATAAGGGGTTGTCCAAATCCTAGGGTTACGAACCTACATGCAACACAGTGGTCTGATACCATCTGCAGCGACCTCACCTGATAAGGTGCAGATCCCTGTGTTCATAGTGCTAGTCCCTAGATCTAATAGATAGCACCCACAATGTAAGATGTAATATCAAGAAACAAAGGTCATATTACATCGCATATCCAGGTATAAAATAGTTCATTACAACTTACAAAGCTCATATGGCTATCTTATTACAAGCAGTAAATATATATATATATAAAGCATGGAGTCCTTCATCTTCATGTGCCATAGGCAAACATATTGGGTGTAGACTCGTAATCCCAACTCATCATATTTCACTTTCATCAAGTAATCCTGCAACATGATAAGTTACATCCACAAAGGGTCAATACATTTTGAATTGTATTGGCAACTGTCACTAGTATGTGGATATAAGTGGAACATATTTCTACATGCACATTTGGCCAAGTAGAGCTTTCGCTAGTTTGCAGCAAAAGATGTTTCCCTATCAATTTACAAATAGTTTTCAATACTGATTCTCAACTACACTAGATACCCTCTAGGTAATGCTTCCAATCACAACTTGGTGGTACCACTGATAGACATCAGTGAACCTAGGTGCCATTGATAGACATCAATGAACCAACACTTTCCCTTGTTCACCCATCAAATTTTAACTTAGCAAATTAGAATGACGAGATTCTTGAACTACTTCACTGTCTTGATGCTCAGAAGTTGTCCATAACCGGGGACACGGCTAAGTACTTAGTTTTACCCTTTCAAGAGGTGGTGCACTTTCCCCACAAGACTCGACATGCATCGAGACAAGAATTTTCAGAAGCAATCCCTCAGACCACCATGGACGCGTTCCATCCTATCATCAGTACCACCCTCTGTCCATCTGGCTGAGTTCTCGTAACTTACTTGGTCAAGGCAGAGCCCATATACCATGTGGCTGCACTGTAAGCTTCATGACAAGAACGTCTCCAATCTCTTTGTTCCTTGGTGGCCGTCCACAAGTGTGATACTCTAGCCGACCATAGACATGGACCCTGAGTAACCACTCAACATAATCCAAGCAAGTCCCATTTCTACCCAGGTGTTTCATTAAGAACTTGTTTTATTATAGAAAACATACATTTTTCAATACTCCATATAATCATAACATGATAATCCACCCCGAAGCTATAGCAGGGCTAAGCATACTACCACTACGATGTTTCACCTACCAAGTGGGAACTACCACTCCCTATTCTACATAGGAGATATGGCATAACATAGTAATATAGTAGTCCTATCATGCATAGTACAAAAAAACCACTAAGTCTAATGAAAATACCGAGATGGATGATAGTGTCACTTGCCTTTTTGTCGTCAATTGGTGATCATACACTCATCACAACACACATGTTGCACTTTGTACAATCTATACATTAAAAGTACAACACAATAAACAAACACTTGAAAAGCCAAATAGCAAGCAAAGAACCAATGGAATGCATGACTAACAAACAAACCCGGTGTAACAAGTTTCATATTATACTTTCTTTGGTTGGTATATTTGGCTGGTGGTACATGGGGCCCAAAGAATTATTATCATTGGATTTATGGTTTTGCAATTTATGGCTTTCAAGATTTTGTTCAGTTTAATATAAAACAATTTAAATTGTTTGTGATAGGATAGATGCTTGTAGTGGACACACATGATCAAGATAAACCCATCGTTGAATGAATCAAAATGGGTTATATATTGTGTGATATGACTATGAAAGGATCTAAATCCAAATTCGAAATCATCTTAAATATATTAGTTCAAATTATTTTTACCAAGAGCACTACTTGATAGAGGAGTTCATTATGTACTATTAGAAAAAGGACTCACTCAAAAACAATCTAAGGAACAGATTTTATAGTTAAAATAATCTAATAGATATTCTGTACAATTTATTAATTTAACGGATGCAAAAATGATGAATTATGGTTCCACTGTATTCTACTCAATATTTTGTATCTATAGACATCGTATTTGCTAAATTTCGATAAACAGAACTCCAGATATGATTTTTCAAAGATTGAACTATTTCCTGTGAAAAAATATCAGAAATTAATACAGAGTTGACCAGTGGCTGATTCTGATTAGCTGGTACCCTTTCATTTAAGTGAACTGATTTCAGCGTTAGGATCTAGATCATGTGATTGAAGAAAAGAAGTAAAAAAAGAAGAGAACAAGGGCATCAACTCACGTACAGGGACATATGGTTGTCGGCGCTGATGGTGTAGACGATGGTGGCAGCTCTGAACTTCTCGGTGATGTTGCTGCGGGGTTCCTCGGCTCTCGGTACACGCATAAAGGGTGAAGATCGGTGATACGTTGCAAATGTACCTATAACTTTTCATGTTCCATGCTTGTTTTATATCTACTTTCTTATGTTTTGTCCAAACTTTGGAGTACTTTTACACATTTTCTGGAACTAACCTATTAACAAGATGCCACGTTGTCGGTTTTCGCTTTCTTACATTTTGGTTCCAGAAAAGCCAGAAAATAAATATTCTCGGAATTGGACCAGACAAAAGCCAAAGTCGATATTTTATCGGAAGACTCACAGAGCCAGAAGATGAGACGGAGAGGGGCCAGGGGCTGGCCACATCATGTGGTGGCGTGGGTCCCCCTGGCCGCGCCACCAGGTGGTGTGGGCCCCTGGTCCATCCTCTGACATCGCCTCTTCGCCTATAAGAAGCCTCCTGATGAGAAAAACCTAAATAATCCAGCCTCTAGCCACGAAAAGTTCCGCAGCGCCACCGCCACCGAAGAGGAGATTCGGGGGACAGAAGTCTCTGTTCCGGCACCCTGCCGAGACAGGGAAGTGCCCCCGGAGCCATCTCCATCAATCTCCACCACCATCTCCATCGCCGTTGCTGATTCCCATGATGAGGAGGGAGTAGTTCTTCCTCGAGGTTAAAGGCTCTACCGGTAGCTATGTGTTCATCTCTCTCTCTATGCATGATCATATGTGATCATGAGGTTTGTAATCAAGTAGATCTACCTTGCTACTCAAGTGTTTTAATAGATCTCTGGCTCTCCCCACGTGTGTGAAAGTGATAGCGTGCACACCATGGTGTCACTTAGGCTAGAGATTATAAATACTTGTTATGAGTTATATTTGGAGTTGGATGTCTCTATGAAATTGTGGTGTTTGTTGGAACCATCTAGCGCTCAAGGTGACAGTGTGGGGTTATCTAGATGGGGAAAGGGAACTTTGAGGAGTGTTGTTATAGCCCTACCATGGATTAGAGTGTCTAACTAGAGAGTAGTTCATAGTAGTATCATGAAGAGAAGATATTTATATGAGAATGTTCACTAGCGAAAGTATGATCCCTAGGCCTTGTTTCTAAGCATTGAAACACCATTTGCAACTAGATCTGTTACATGTTTGCTTGCTTCCATCTTTATTTCAGATTGCCTTTAGTCTCTTCCTACCCGTCAACCACGCGCCATCAAAGCTATTTTCTGGCACCGTTACCACTTATTATCCATACCACTTGTATTTCACGATCTCTTCACCGAACTAGTGCACATATACACGTGACAAGTGTATTAGGTGTGTTGGAGACACAAGAGACTTCTTGTATCTTGATTGTAGGGTTGCTTGAGAGGGATACCTTTGACCACTTCCTCCCTGAGTTCGATAAACCTTGGGTAATCTACTTAAGGGAAACTTGATGCTGTTCTACAAACCTCTACACTTGGAGGCCCAACAACTGTCTACAAGAATAGAAGTGCGTAGACATCAAGCTATTTTCTGGCGCCGTTGCCGGGGAGGTAGGGTAAAAGGTACTCACATCCTCCGGTGTGAGTGCTCGAAGTTATTTCCTTTAGATTCTGCAATTTTGTCTTTTTGTTTATTGTTTTCACTAGTTAGGCTTAATGGAAAACAACAACAAAATTAGAGAGCTTTATAGTATTTATCTTGAGTTAGGACATTAAGTGTTTGAAGAGAAAATTAAAAAACCTATGGAACTTTATTTGCACGCTAATAGCAATGTTATTAGTATGAATTCTTTGAACACCATTATTGCTAATGCTATGGAAAAGTCTAAGCTTGGGGAAGTTGGTTTTGATGAGCATGATATTTTTAGTCCCCCAAGCATGGAGGAGAAAATTTACTTTGATGATACTATGCCTCCAATATATGATGATTACAATGATGAATATGATATTTTCAGTCCACCTACTATTGAGGAGAAAATTAATTATGATTACAATATGACTCCTATATTTGATGATTATGGTGATGAGAATAATAATGATAGCTATTTTGTTGAATTTGCTCCCACTACAATTAATAAGAAAGACTATGTTTATGTGGAGAGTATTAATTATTTTAAGCATGTGGCTCATGATAAGAATGTTTTATGTGATAGTTATATTGTTAATTTTATTCATGACGCTACTGAAAGTTATTATGAGAGAGGGAAACATGGTTTTATGTGTCTCAACAATACTAAGTTTCCCCTCTTTATGTTGAAAATTTTGAAGATGCACTTGTTTTGCTTTCATATACTTGTTGCTTTGTGCTTTCATGACTTGTTTCTTTACAAGATTATTTTGCATAGGAAGTGGGTTATACTTAAATGTGTTTTATATTTGCTTCTTGATGCTCTCTTTTACTTCAATTCATATTTCCTATGTGAGCATCTTCTCAAACTATCATGTCTAACTTAAAGGCGTTAAAGAAAAGTACTTATTGGGAGATAACCCAAAAGTTGTAGTTGAGTCTTAGAAGTTATTTATTCATTAATAACCTCTCCTTATAATTTTGTGTGGTTTTTGTGCCAAGAGTAACCTCTAATGAGAGAGAAGTAATGCTTGGGAAAGTTGATGTCCCGAAACAGATTTTTGTGCTTCGCTGTACAAATTCATGAAAAATCTCTGTACATCGATTTGAGCTGTAATGTTTTGTGCTTATGGCCCAGGTTGTTATCCAACTTTCGTTAGTTCAATACTTTTTGATTTAAGCAACATAAGGTCTTCGAAAAAATTGATGTTTACCTGCTGGTCTGTTTTGACAGATTTCTGCCACTATTTGCATTTGCCTCTTAATCTATTTCTCTTTGAGTTCTCCTTGATCATTTGAACTTTTTAAAGGAAGTGCTATAGTATCTTGTGTTTTAATGGAAGTTTTACTTGTGTTGAAACTGAACTAAAAGACTTATTATCTTAAGTACACTAATGTTGCTAATGAAGATTGTGTGAAGTTTTGTATAAAGGAAATTTTAAAGTGTAGGGAAGAATAATGTGATAATATGAAGTATGGACAAAAGCTCAAGCTTGGGGATGCCACCCCATGTCACCCCAACAAATATTCAAGAGGTACAAGCGTCAAAGCTTGGGGATGCCCAAGGCATCCCCTTCTTCATCAATAAAATCTCAGGTTTCTTCCAAACACTTCATTTTTATTGGTTCATGCACAGTTGTGTTGTTCTTGGAGCGCCTTTGTTTTTATTTTTGGTTTTAATTTGCTTAGTTTGCTTAGTTTCCTTGAATAAATTGGTTGGACCCCCTCATCCATACATTAGTTTTCAAATAAGTTGGTTTCGATTGGAAAAGAGTAGGAAAAGTTCATGCTTAAGTGGTATAAAAGGAGTTTGTTTTTGACTGTGGCTTAGGCCTTGTCATGTCATGCTTGATATTGTTTTGGCTTTATGCTTAGTGATTATTGTTGTAGCATGACTTGTTACAAATAATTAAGATTTCTTAATGTGCCTTGAAAGAATCATGCGTTGTTTTAGCATATTAAAGCATAGTATTGTGGTATTCTCCTTTGATGCTTTATTTGGGTTGACTTGGCGCATGCTCACACCATGTTACGACTATACCAAGTCACCATAGCCTCGATGATCATTTAGTTTTCGACTCGTAATATCACTTTATGCTTTAATTAATGATGTTTTGTCGCTTTTCATGATTATGGCCATTATTGCTCTCTTAGTTGGCCACTCCCAGTTTTTGCTAGCCTCCATAAAAAAGTATGAGTTCCTCTCATGCATCCAACTCCAAACAAAACCAAGTTATTCCAAAGAGTCCACCATACCTACCTATTAGCATTTGCTATTCCAAGTATATTCATGTCTTTATCTACCTTTTGAATTAAACTTGTTATGTGAAAATTAGTGATTAAAGCTCTCACGAACTAAATGGCACACTTTACTTTTCTTTCCCTTAATAAACTTGAACCATTGTGTCATCTATGTTGTATATGCTTGCACTTATATGTTGGAGATTAGGAGAACTATGTTGTCATGGGGAACGCTTTCAACATTGCACTTGTACATTGTACCTAGTAGATATCATGCTCTTTTGTTTATGGATGCCGTCGACGTGAAATGAAAGGGGAGCTTGTAAGTCCATAGAGTTATGTATGTGTGTTATAGAAACACTTGAGAGGCTGGTCTAATACATGCCTAATCATGGTGGAAACCTGCAGCGTAACCATAATGAGCAATCTATGAAGCATTCTTCTTATAAAAAAGAGATAGAGATTGAGAAAAAGAAAAAAAAGAGATGAGAAAAGAGGAAAGAGAGAAAAAGCACCATTTTCCCATGGTAAATAAGAAGATTGCTGAGATGTTTATTGTCTACTTGCCTTGTCATTTTGATATGGGGATTCTTCCGTATCATCGGGCAAGGGGTACCCCGTTGGAAGTTCTCTATGATACACATATACTTACTGTGACAAGAACTTACCGGTAACTAAATTTGAGTAGCATGAGGAGCGGCCCTCGTATTCAAGGGACATGAGATTGCCAATTTATACTTTGTCAAGCATATACTCCATAGTTTGTTCACTTTAACCTTAATCACTTCAAGATGCTTATGATAGGGGCAATGAGAGCTGAAAGCTAATAAGTACCATAATTTTTGGAAGCTCTTTATGAGACTTGAATCCCTGCTTCCTTCTATGAAGGTCTTTCTTTTACTTTTATGTTGAGTCTCCATCTTCTATCTTTATGCACCTATTGAGAGAGGAGAGTGGCCATTCTTAGTTTAATGTGCATTATCCCAAGACTTGTTGATTGATGCATAATTTTTATATTTCTTGTTCTTAAACTACTTGTATCTAGTCACCCTTATGAACTTTGAAGGTGTCCTATGCATTTACGTTTTGCTACACTATGAGGGACAAGCTGAATACCACTCTTATTATGTTTTCTTTATGTGAAACAAACAAACATCTTTCAAAGCATTGTTATTCATGAATCTTTTGTTTGTACCTTTTCATGTTACAACATAGTTGCTATGTCTTATTGTTAGAACTATACTTTCATGCTATGTTAAAGTACTATGATCCCAGCTATCAATGTTTTATAAATGCCTTGATGAAGATTGTGATGGTGCATGTCACCTTAAAAATTATTCTTTCTTTTTATCACTTACCTACTCGAGGACGAGCAGGAGTTAAGCTTGGGGATGTTGATACGCTGCAAACGTATCTATAATTTTTGATGTTCCATGCTTGTTTTATATCTACTTTCTTATATTTTGTCCACACTTTGGAGTACTTTTACACATTTTCTGGAACTAACCTATTAACAAGATTCCACAGTGTTAGTTGCCTGTTTTCTTCTGTTTTTGGTTCCAGAAAAACCAGAAAATGAATATTCTCGGAATTGGACCGGACAAAAGCCAAAGTCAATATTTTACTGGAAGACTCACGGAGCCAGAAGACGAGACGGAGAGGGGCCAGGGGCTGGCCACACCATGTGGTGGCGCGGGTCCCCTGGCCGCGCCACCAGGTGGTGTGGGCTCCTGGTCCACCCTCTGACATCGCCTCTTCGCCTATAAGAAGCCTCCCGATGAGAAAACCCTAAATAATCCAACCTCCAGCCACGAAAAGTTCTGTGGTGCTACCGCCACCGAAGAGGAGATTCGGGGGACATAAGTCTCTGTTCTGGTACCCTGTCGGGACGGGGAAGTGCCCCCGGAGCCATCTCCATCGATCTCCACCAACATCTCCATCGCCGTTGCTGATTCCCATGATGAGAAGGGAGTAGTTCTTCCTCGAGGCTAAGGGTTCTATCGGTAGCTATGTGTTCATCTCTCTCTCTATGCGTGTTGTTATAGCCCTATCATGGATTAGAGTGTCCAACCGGAGATTAGTTCAGAGTAGTATCATGAAGAGAAGATATTTATATGAGAGTGTTCACTAGCGAAAGTATGATCCCTAGGCCTTGTTTCTAAGCATTGAAACACCGTTTGCAACTAGATCTGTTACATGTTTTGTTGCTTCCATCTTTATTTCAGATTGCCTTTAGTCTCTTCCTACCCGTCAACCACCTGCCATCAAAGCTATTTTCTGGCACCTTTACCACTTATAATTATCCATACCACTTGTATTTCACTATCTCTTTGCTGAACTAGTGCACCTATATACCTGACAAGTATATTGGGTGTGTTGGAGACACAAGAGACTTCTTGTATCTTGATTGCAGGGTTGCTTGAGAGGGATAACTTTGATCACTTCCTCCCTGAGTTCGATAAACCTTGGGTAATCCACTTAAGGGAAACTTGCTGCTGTTCTACAAACCTCTGCACTTGGAGGCCCAACAACTGTCTACAAGAATAGAAGTGCGTAGACATCAATTGGCTCGGTGAAGACTACAGTGTTCCTTGGTTAATCCTAGCACGGCTCTAGGCAATGGTGGCTAACTGATGGAGGTCGGGTGGGCGTCGTGTCCTCATTGCAGATGATCTTCGGCTGCGAAATCGCTCGGTTACAGAGTGTAGGAAGGTGCTCATAGTCTGGGCAAAATAAAATAAAGAGAAGGGCGTGATTCCCACTGTACTGATGGAGATCAACCATGGCGTCATGGAGGCTGTTGGAATTACAGTGATGAAATTCGCCATCCCCGGGACAGTCCTTAGGTGTGGACTTGCTTGGTGGGGATGTTCGGTGTGAGGAGTGGAGGGTCAGGAGCTCTCTTTGGACATGGGAAGTAGCAGCGAGGGCGTCTTGGAGGTGGTCTGACCATTTCTGCAGCGGCCATTACGAGAGATTCAAGTGTGCGTCCATCACGGGCTACTTAAGAATGCGGCCATCACAGGAGATTTAAGGTGCACTAAAGCAGGATTTTAATTCTCTGAATAGAACTGTGGTTGAGTGGGGAATAACTTTTATGTTTACTAGATAACACCCCGCGCGTTGCTGCGAGATTTTGTTATTGTTTTATAAGAACAACAACGTGGCAAATTAAATAACAATTTCGATCAACAAAAAGGGATGTACCTAGTGCTAAAAGCTCCCGCACATTGTGCGTTATAGGGCCTTTTATTATGCAAGGAGACTCGTTATATATGACGATTTTCATATGTAGGCAATGAATTTGCATTATTCGTAAAATTATTGCCGGTATATATATGATGTATGATAAATATTATAGTAATTTGTAGAATGAACTACGTTTTCAGTGGGGTCTATGTGATGTTTTTGGCAGTTTGGTATAGCCGTCTTCTTCGATTATTGCAACATGGATACATGGTTTCCCATTTTGTACCCTACAATAGGTCGAATGGATGAGAATGGATGGTCTCCAGACAAATGGGTTAGCTTAACTTTAAGCGCCGACTATCAAAAATAATACATTCTTTCACGATGTTCTTCATCTCTTTAATTGCATAATATGTGTATTTCTTCTCAGCTTATCTTATTGAAATGGCAGAAGAAAGCGGTAAAAACATTGTTTGCGGAATAAGGTTGCATCTTAGAGAAGAAAATATGTATATGTTGTTGGTAAATGCATCGAGATAAAATCTAAAATGGTTATATATAAAACACAGATTTTCAATCAAATCATGCGCTCAAATATTTTCTACTTGTGCCTTCCACTCGCAATCTAAAAAAAAGTTTCAAAAATGGAAGGTTAGCGCCCCGGCCATGGTCATCATCTTCAGAGATGGTGCATAGTAAACATAACTACTCAGGTATAGCCCAATAAAACCTTGCTCCTAGCGCTACATGTTTGTTTGTGAGTTTGTGCAATAGTAGCCTGACTGATAAGAGACCACGACAGCATCAAAGCAAGTCACGAAATGAAAATACTACACTTTTTTTTTCTGAAATATAAGCTTTTTTAGTACTCTCTCCGACCCAAATTAATTGACTTGGATTTGTCTACATTCGTATGTATCTAGCACTAAAACATGTCTAGATACATCCGAATCTAGACAAATCCAAGTCAACTAATTTGGTTCGGAAGGAGTAGTTTAATTTGAACCGCTGGAAAGACTTACATTTAGTAACAATTGTACTCCCTCTATTTTAAAATATAAGATGTTTTAGGTTCGTGAAGAAAATGTATTTAGACTTCTTTTAGTGTGTAGATTTACTCCAAAGCTGAGTGAACCTATATATTAAAAGGAGTCTAGATATATTTATTTCACAAATCTAAAACATATTATATTTCGAAACGGAGGGAGTAGTATCTAATTAAGCATGAATTGCTCTCTAGTCATATAGTTTAACTGAGATGTAGGTAGCAAGGTCCTTTGAGATGGAGGCATATATCTTTCCTAGTTGTGTGGCCACGGAAGTACTTGTTCCGATCCTCTGGTCGTGGTATTTTGAAGTTCTACAAAAAGGACAACGCAGTGAGGTTTTAGTACAGTATTTCTAGGATATGACTATACAGTGCAACACTTGTACAGCGGATATTTTCAGAAGACTATCTTGTGAGAAAGAGCTGGTTCTAACTTCATACAACCAAAATAGACCTGCACAAACATAAATCAGTTATTTTCCCAAGAGTATTAGATTGCAGATGTTATATTTATAGAGAAGCATACCCTAGGTTGACGTGTACATCACTGCTCTGACATTCATGAATTCACTCGTACTGACTCCAGATTATTGCACATACCGTGGTAGGAGAAAGTTAATTAAAGTTGCAGACTTCGATCACATACACTCAGCTGCACTGCAAACACAAAATACACTCCCTCCGTCTCAAAATAGATGTAGTAAACATTTCTAAATTTGGATGTATCTAAACACTATTTAGTATCTAGATTCATTCAAATTTAGACAAACTTTCGACATCTATTTTGAAACGGAGGAAGTATTTCTTTTCTGATTTGCTCTTTGTCTTTCAACATTGCAAGAGGAAACAAAAAATATACATAAAGCAAGCGAATAGAGCATACCTAGACTGCCATAAATAAAAGTCTGTCCCATCTGCAGTAAGATAAAAGGAAAGAGAAAAATCATATTAGGCCAAATCTATCAGAGATCTGAAAAGAAAGAAAAACCCTTGATGACAACAATAATAAACAGGAAATTGCAGAACGATAATCTGACAGTAACGAAGCAATATAGTAGGAAAGTTAGGAATGAAGAAATTAGGAAGAACCTCGTACCAATCAGAATATAGATGCCGACAGAGTGAACCTCAAGCCCGTTCTCTTTTGGCGACTCTAGAGCAGGGGCGTCAGCACAGAGTTGTGCAGAGGACTTTGAGAACGGGGCAGCTCCACTAATTTAAAGGGAGATCAAATGCATCAGTTATACCTGCATTTACTTAATGGAGAATATGAGGAGAGGTAAGAAAATCCATTCGTTTATTTGCATTGATGCAGAAACTGAAAAGGAAATTAATAGGAGGTGTATTAATTTTGGAGTTTATGGCAGCGCTTCCGTCAGAAGGCAGGATGTGTTGTGGAGAACATGGGATATGCGACGTTACCATCACACGGACAACACGCAAAAAAATAGCATCAATGGGTGAAACTGTGGAAAAACACGATGACATGGCTGGCTAGGATTGGTCAATTATGTTTGATGAGGTGGATGGCTTGCATGTTGAGAGAAATCAGCTAGTGGGGGACTCCTATTTAGATATAGAAGATATGGCGATACGTTTAGAGGTCTATAACATCCTAGGGGAGGAGGGAAAGAGTTAACGTGATGGCTGCCCATCTTATGTAGGTGTTCCTGATGTTGCTGCTACACGAGGAAGAGATCGATCAGCTGGAAAAGGAGTCCACGGAAGTGAGGATTAAGTCCTCAGAATGGATTTGTGGGTTATTAGGGAGTAATTTTCGTCTTTAAGGCGGGGCATTTAGATGTCAAAAATAGATGAAATTGTAAGGACAATAAATGGCTGAAAGTTATATTTCACTACAGTTTCTGAACTTATGAACAACATCCACCTTTTTTACTTTTTTTTAAGGACCACCCACTGTATTAGATGACGTTATGATACATCGCAACCACACCATCAGGTGGATCTCCAAGTCAAACATGCCTACCTACTGATAAAATCAGAGAGCTTCTAGCTAGGCAATGTGCATCAATGTTTGCAGTTTGCCTCTCATGTACAAACTACACCTTCTGAAACTCATGCACCCTTGCGTTGATCTCCTCGACTACATGTCCACATGCTCCCATTCCTTGCCCGGCCAGACTCCAAACAACGTTGCTACTGTCACTCGCCATTCGGAATTGCCGTAGGAGTAAATCCACCGCAAGTGCCATACCTTCACGACACGCCATGGCCTCCAACGTCTCTGGATCCGTGATGTCCTCCATCATAATCGATGAGACACCTAGAAAGCCGCCATCTTCATTCCTTGCAACAGCTGCAAAGGTTGCAACTGATGCGTTCTTTGATTTTGCCGCGTCAACGTTGATCTTGCAGAAACCCCTCGGCGGCGGGATCCACCTCGCCCCCCCTAACTCCTTCGGCTTCTTCGCGGCCACTAGGGCGAGGACCTACAGATCAGGCAAGAAACGCTTGACGAACAAATGCGTCGAGAGCGGGCTCTAGAAATCCCTTCATGTATAGCTTTGTGTCGAGCGTGCCAGAGAGCCCAGAGGGTGACAAATACCCTGGTAAGTTCCTCATGCGGTAATGCTTCGATCACCGCCGCCAGCCAAGCCTTTGTGTGGGGTTCCTCTATGTTTCCAATCAGGTCAGTGATGTCTTCAGGAGCTAAATCCCACACACACTTGGCCATCCTGCACTCCACCAGCGAATGCCTCCAGGAGTCCGATTCTCCACAGATCGCACACACACTATTTGGTGCCATATGTCTGTGACGGAGGACATCAGTTGTTGGAAGCGAGTGCCTTGCCAGGTGCCATAAGAAGGTCCGGATTTTAGATGGAACTTTAATATTCCAGAGGGACGTCCACTCCTCCTATTTCCGAACATTGGATGATCCAGCCTGTTCATCATACCAAGCCATCCTTTGTCCTCGCATATCAATAAGCATGCGATATGCAGATTTCCCCGAGAAAATCCCCTTCTTATCATAGTGCCAAGCCCACAAATCCCCTTGTTTTCTCGTACTCAGCTGTATGTTGGAAATGATCTCCCTGTCCATTGGGAGAAAAAAAATGTTTCTAGCTTCAGCTTTTCCAAGCAATCAAGACCTGATCAAATAGCTCACATACCCGTTGCGGAGGCTCGTCACCTATGCATGCAACCGGGCGGAGAAGACCATCCCTAGGAAGCCAGTTGGTGTCCCATATTGTAGTTGACTCCCCCGTACCGATGCGCTTTATCAGGCCCAACTTGAGCACCCCCTTCCCATCACAAATCGCCCACCATATACGATATGGCGACGATCCCAGTTCAGCCTCCAGGAAGTCCCCAGTTGGGAAGTAAACAGCTTGTAGAATCCTAGCGCTGATGGAGGCAGGGTCTTGCAATATACGCCACGCATGACGTGCAAACAAAGCAAGGTTAAATATCTCAACGTCCCTGAATCCCAAGCCCCCCATTTGTTTAGGCATGGTCATATCATCTCATGCTACCCAGCAAGTTTTTCATTTCCCATCCTTGTAGCCCCACCAAAAATTTCGCAGCAAACCGTTGATATGATGACACAAACCCCGAGGTAAGCGAAAGCATGACATGGAATATGTCGGTATAGCCTATGCTACAGCCTTGATTAACACTTCCTTGCTGGCTGCGGACAAAAGCATCTCCATCCACCCCTAGACCCTCTTCCAAACTTAGTCCCTAAGGTATTTAAAAGCACCATTTATAGATCTGCCAACATCAGAAGGCATTCCGAGGTATTTCTCACTCAAAGAAATATTGTGGATGTCCAAGATGCCCATAATCTCCTCTCTAATCGTATCATTACAGCCCTTTGCAAAATGGATAGAGGATTTATCCATGTTCACGAGCTGACTCGAAGCATCACAATAAATCTATAACACCTCCTTTATCTCCTCTGCACTTTCCACATCCGCTCTGAAGAACAGCAGACTGTCATCTGCAAATAGTAGATGGCTAACCGTCGGGGCCGTCGGCGCCACCTTAATGCCTCTTAAGCTCGATGACTAAATTCTAGATTTCAACAGGCACGAAAAGCCCTCTGCTACCAACAAAAAGAGATATGGAGAGATAGGATCTCCTTGGCGAATTCCCCTCGTGGGATTAAATTTTTCCAAAATTTCACCATTAAAAGATCCAAAAAAGAAACTGTGGTAACTAACTGCATCACCATGTCCACCCATAAACGGTGGAATCCAAGCTTGGACATGATCACCCTCGGATAGTCCCATTCCACACGATCATAGGCCTTCCGCATGTCCAGCTTCAGTGCACAACACCACTGACCATGAGCCCTCTTCTTCTTCATGAATGTAGGCATTCGAAGGCTGCTATGATGTTATCTGTGATCAAGCGTCCAAGAACAAAGTCGATTGCTCCTCAGAGATGATATCTGGTAAAATCACCTTGAGTCTGTTTGCCACCACCTTGGAGGCTATCTTGTATATGACATTGCGCAGACTAATTGGCCTAAACTGTCCCAACTCTTCCGGACTCGCCACCTTTGGGATGAGGACGATAAAAGTGTTATTAATTAAGGAGACATCATCCTCACCTCCCAAAACCCTCAGCACTACTGAGGTCACTTTTCCACCACATAGGTCCCAATGTCGCTGGAAAAAATGAGCTAGAAATGGCGCCTTAGTAGGGAACATTTGAAAAAGTGTCGTCTTCACCTCACCTTCATCAAAATGTTTCAGTAAGCCATCATTCATTGTAGCAGACGCTTTAACTGGGATAGTGTTCAGCAACGCATGCATATTTCTAGTACCTCAGTGGTATGTAGGTGTTTGTAAAACCCCGTCATAGCCTGCCCAAGTTCATGGGTATCCTCAATAAGAGATCCATCTGAGCGCTTCGATTTCATAATTTTGTTCTTTTTCTTTCGCTGATTTGCTCGCTGAAGAAAGAATCTTGTATTTTTATCACCGGTTTTTAACCACTGGATTCGTGACCTCTGCTGCCACATAACCTCCTCCCTGTGGTTCAACTCTACAATGCGATGAGTCCCCTTAATCTCAGCGTGGGTAGGACCAACTCTAGATGGATCAGATTGTAGCCGCTCGAGTTCCTCCTTTAGCTTGGACATTTCCAGGTTGTAACATCCTAAAACTTTAATCCATGTGATCAATATCAAATCTACCTAATTTAGGGTTAACAAAAACTTTCCCATTTTAAAAATCTTTAAGCATTCACATGTGTGTGCATTTAAATAGGAGTTGTTTTGAATTGCCATCATTGAGTGATCTATTGGTTGTAAAATGACTCTAAGGTGAATTACACATCATTTAGATCATCCCCAAGCAAATCTCAAAGAAAAAGAACTCCAAAAGAATTAAATAAAGAAATGGTCACTTTTGCCATTTTAATCACATAGCCCACTTTGGCTATTCCTAGCACTCAAATTCAAACAGAAAAATTGTGGTTCTTTGCACCCCTTGCTAGTACAAGTAGTGATGTACCAAGGCCCACTTTGTGTCACCCCAAAAACATTCAAACTCTAAATTAAAATGACAATTGAAAATTAAATCTAGTTCATATGTCTAGATACCACTTTTTCAAATACCTCTCAAATGAACTCCATTTCAAAATCCCAAGAAAACCTAGATGCTTAAGCATAAGATGAATCACTCCACTAAAAATCTTCCAAAAATTCAAATATTTTCTTCATGCGGCCATTGTGTCGAACAGGTGACATGCACAAAATTTCTGGCCTAACTAATAATGTTGCCAATTGATCTCTTGTCCCCATTCTATCCTCTCTGCTCTCCCCTGTCTCCCGTTGTTCCAACCAAACCATCAACCAGCTCCCCCTTCACCGCTAGTAGCAGTGGCGCGCCGCCCAAACTTGGTCACCGTCGGCCAAGCATGCGCAGCTCGCAGCAGACCACGCCGCGCCAAACCAGCGTGCCCACTAGCTCCGCCTAACTCTACCGCGACTCCCTGTCCACCCGTCGATCAATGCCAGCCCCTGGACCACCCCAGAGCAGCGCCGCCCTTTCTCTCTGTGCCATGCACATCGCACGCCAGAGCGCCCTCGCCACCAGCACGCCACAGACCACGCCTCAACACCAAATCACACGCCGCTCCGCCTTCGCCACCAACCCGCCAGACACGGCCGTGCAACGCCGCGCGACCCACAGTCGCCGGGAGCTGCATCGAGCATCGCCCCTGTCTCCCAGAGCGTGGGAAGCTCCCGACCGTTTGCCACCGCCCCTAGCATCACCATTACGCCATAGAGGACCGCCAGCAGACCGCCCACCGTCCGCCGACCTCGCCCATGCCGGTAGCCCCTGTATCGCCGTCACCGACGAGCTCCGCCCACACTCGTCGGTCCCCTCGTGGAGACTATATAAGGAGGCCACCCCCAGCCTCAATCGCCACACCATTCCACTCCCCTCTCTCCACTGATCGTTTCCCCTCTCTCGTCGGAGCCGCTCGAGCAGCCCATCGCCGGAATTCTGCCAGAGGTAGCCGCTGCAGAGGAGGAGAAGTTGAAGTCGATTTCGTCCACCTCGGCCCCTGCCGCGAGCTCGCCTGAGCCCGCCAGCACCGTCCAGTTTGTTTACCCGCCTCGCCGCACTAGCTGGAGCCCTGGTACGTCCCCAGTAGACCCCCACTGACCGCGCTAGGGTTCAGTCTCACCGGCGACATGCCCGTCGTCGACGACGACCGTGAGCCGTTGATCTGTGTTCTAATCGTGTGGTCCTCAGCGCCCCGTACCGCTTCACGTTTTATGAGTCACTGACAGGCGGGACCCCCTCAGCAGCCCTCAGTGCCGCGGAGTGTACATGGGCTGGCCCATTTAGTTTCCCGTGCTGACCCAGTTAATTCAAATTAGGATTTTTCTATTTTAGACTTAAATCAATTTTGTCCCTTAGTTCAAAAATCAATTCAGGGAGCTTTACAAATCCAAATTGAGTGATTCCAAATTGGTTGGAAAGCTACTGAAAATCTCTATCCAAGACCGTTGGATTTAAATCATTTAGAGATAGAGATCTCGCCTAGTAAAAATAACAAAACAGAAGCTTTTGCATATTCAAACATTTTTATAAAATCAACCATAATAGCTTTTGAGTTGATTCCAACTCTCAAAAATCACATTTAACCATAACTATGTGAATATGTAATAATATTAAGGTTTGCATGCAGTGACTTTGGACAAGTACCAAAATAATGCTATATAGGCATTTCTAGTCACTTTAAATCATTAATTATTAAACTTAAACCTATTAAAATGTCATCCAACCCTTAAATCACATTCCCATATGTTAGAATATGTGGTGATGACATGTGTCCACATGATCCCATATTTTAAATGGAGAATATTAAACCTTAGTTAATTTCAATGAGTAGAAATTACTTTTCTGAAATAAAAAGAATGAAGCTAGTTCATTAAACCTTGTGATGTTTGTGATGATACTAGATCATCAAATGTGTGCCTTAGTGTGTTAAGTAGACTAGTTAAGTATTGTTTGGTGATTGTGTATTCCGTATGTATTTATAGACGATAGTACCGACCAAGCTTTCGAGGAGGAGGAGTTCTACCAAGAGGAGGAGGAAGAAAACTTCAACCACTTCACTATCCAAGGCAAGCTATTATTGGCAAGCCTAGCACTTGCAAGTATTATACCTAGCAAGCCATCATTTAACAATGCAAGCTAACCCTTGCAAGCTAGATAACCTAAGCAAATGCATTAGGCATGCTTTGTTCATACCATGTTGACTTATACCTACTCCAAGTTGTATTTACAAGGTTTACTTTCTTTACTTTACCAAAGTCTTTTACTTGTTTAAAGGTAGCATAAAGAGTATAAAACTTGACCTATCTAGTTAAACTTAGATGTCATTCTATGGCATGAGATTGAGATTAGCATTCCACCTTAGTGAACACTCTTGACTTAGTAGTTGGACTAAACCAAAACTTGATTTACTTTAGATGGGAATACTTGGTGAAAATGATTTGTGAAAACCTTGGAATGATGAGTCATTCTATTGAGATGTTTTGACATGTGTTGAGAAACACAAATGGTTTATGATGATGGAAATGTTGAGGCTTGAGCCTTAGCCCTTTTACAAAACTGATGGTTGGGTTCGGATGCGATACCATTCCAATTTTACTGTACAACCACAATACCTGAATTGGGTAAGGCTTAGCCATAAGTTTATATGCATTAGTATTAGTTCCCTCGCGGGAGAGTTTTGAGATGACGCTACCTCTCTATGTTGTCCACCTATGAAGTGCCCAAGATGAAAGATGGTCATGGTTGGGAGGCCATGCTCATAGGAGAGGTGCTTATACTAGGGTGTGTAAAGGAAAGGTTATGTTTGATTATCTGCATACTAAGTATGATGATTCAGGGTTATCCCTAACAGATGTATCGAATCTTGTGGTGAAAGTGTACCACCTCTGCAGAGTGTCAAACTATTCGAATAGCCACGCCCGCGGTTATGGATAGTTCGAGTGGCCATACTGTTCCGTTGTCAGATGTTTTCAAAACAACTTATGAAATGAATTGTGACATGACTTGACCACAACAGAGTTGTGCCTAGATAACTAAGTTCCCACTTAGGTGATTTTAAACTTTATTTTATCTTTCTATGTTTCTGAACGTCAGTATTGCCTGTGACTCTGAAGATGGACCCCACCGCTATGCTATTCATTCCGCTACTTGATTGTACTAAGACTGTATCCCGAGATCCTTTATTTGTGTAAGACCTTATTATGGTTTATACTGGATGATGTACTGTGATATCCAATTTGTTATGTCTCGCAAAAATGGTAATCCTGGGATTGCGATGTATGGCATAACAGGCATCTAGGATTAAAAATCCGGGTGTTGAAAAGTTGGTATTAGAGCCATCCTGACCATAGGAGACCCTAGTTAGAATAGACGTCCAAACAAAAACTTAGTTTCAAAAACCAAAGTTAGTATTTATGAAAACTATTTCCTCTCATACCCTTGGGAATTCTTTCTCTCAAAAAAATTCATGTTCCTCCAAATTCTTACATTACTACATAAAACTTTGACACACTTGATCACTTCACTAACTTTCTCATCCTAGATTCTTATAGATGGAAGCTCAATACAGCAAGTTCTACCAGTTGGGAAATGGAGGCCAACTGATCTTCGAGAGGGTTTTGGATGCACTGTCTGAGTTCTTGGAGCGCCCTCATCCGGAACTCCTTGGAGCTCAACTCCCGGGTCCACCAGGAGGAGATTTGCAATGGCTAGTAACTGCTGATCTTCGAGGCAAGATAGAAGCACCAGTATCTGGGAGGATTCAGTTCTCCGTGAGAGAGAACAACTGGCTAGATGGATTAGCCAGGGCAATGCATGGATCAGCTCTCGCACGTCTGTGTGCCCTCAGTGTCAACCTAATCCAAGGAACCCGCTTTGTTCACTATGCAAGGCGTGATTCCATGGGAATGCCGCTAGAGATGCCAAGTCACCCAATATTGAAGCATCAAGTGGAGAACCTCGACTTCCTACTATACGACAGACAGAAGGAGTTGGACAATGCTAGAGAGCTCGCCAACAACAACCTCGCCATTGCCGCCCAGAAGGCCTAGACTTTCTCACTGCTCGTCTAGGATCGTTAGTCTCTTTGCCGTCAACATGCCAAGAAGGATCGCACCATCGACCGTCTTCGCAAGAAGGTGGCTGACCTCGAGAAGACCATCAAGGAGCAAGAAGCTCAGCTTTCCGTAAAGGAAGAAGAAGAGGAAGGTGAAGATATCCAAGGGGATATTGACTCCTACCTTAGCAATGATGATGACTTTCTGGAGGAGGATGTCATGGACTTCTACACCGACGATGATGACTCTGACTTCATCGATGATGAGTAGATGCACTAGAGCACTGTCGTAGCATGAGGAGTATCAGTCCCATTGTATCGTAGCTTACATAATGGTTCTTAAAACCATCTGTTTTCCTTTGATGTTGTGGTGTGTGTGCGTTTTTATTGTGTGCTTTGCTTGAATAAATGAAAAGAAGTTAGTTGCAAAACCTGAGTCAAACTCAAAGTTTTAGCTTTGAAATCAAAACCATGAACCTTAGAACTTTCCCTCTTACCCCTTTATCTATCTCAATCTTCAGATGACTCATGGAAACCAAGGAGAGAGCAGCTCATCGCAAGACCCAATGCTGCAGATTCTGCAAACTCTCATTGCAGACCGTGAAGCTAGTAGGGCAGAGCGCCAAGCTAATCTAGCAACACTGCATCAAATCGCCTAGATGGATCACAATAACCAGAACCATGGAAATCAGGATCATCATGGATCCAAACTCAAAAACTTCCAGAATAGCAATCCCCCAATCTTTAGTACTTCAGAGAACCCACTCGATGCTAATGAATGGTTGCAGACAATGGAAAACAACTTGGAAGTAGCAGGAGTGGATGCCAATGAGAAAGTTCTTTTTGCCACCCACTATTTGGCAGGAGATGCAAGAGCATGGTGGAACAGCATCCGCACAATGAACCATGGTCAAGTGATGACATGGGAAGCCTTCAAAATCAAGTTCAGCCACACCCACGTGCCGCAGGGTCTAGTCACCCGAATGAGGGATGAATTCAGAGAGTTGAAGCAAGGCAGAATGACTGTAGTGGAGTACCGTGACAGATTCCTATCCTTAGCCAGGTATGCACCTGATGAGATCAACACGGATGCCAAGAAGAAAGAGAGATTCCTGAACAGACTGCATGATGAGATGCAGACTGTCCTCGTCAACATCCGTTTCCAGGATCTCGAAGAGCTAGTCGACTCTGCCATTCAGATGGAAGGGAAGATTAATCAAGAAAGCGACAACCGCAAACGTCGTATGATGCACCAAGATGGATCCAACAGTCACCAGAAGTACCGTCCCAACCCTTCAGCGGGATATGCACCGAGGAACAATCGACCCCCAATGTCTCGCCCAAGCTACCCCAATCGTAGCGGAGGAAATGTGAAGTCCGGAGGAAACAACAATCACCCCGACAACTCCAACAATTTTAACCGTGCACCTCCCAAGAGCAACAACAACAATAACAACACTACACCCAGAACTAGAAGCTATGTTGTGCCCTTGGCAGCGAAAGACAAGTCTCGGATCACTTGTTTCGGGTGTGGAGTGAAAGGTCACTATTCTAATGAATGCCCCAAGAAGATTGCTGCCACTGCCAATGTGAATGCCCCAACTCAACAGTAGTGTCATGTTCAACCAGGAAGAAGATTCGCCCCAGGGAACCCTCACAACCACAACGGCTGTCTCTTCCACATGAATGCCGAAAAAGCCCAAGAAGCGCCAGATGTAGTGTTGGGTATGTTTTCTGTCAACTCAGTTTTAGCAAGAGTGTTGTTTGATTCTAGAGCATCACAGTCATTTGTCACCAAAGAATTTGCATGCACTAGTAAGATTCACCCAACCAACTTGAAGCATGTCATGATAGTTCAAATTCCCGGTTCAACAACAAAAGCTAGAAAAATTTGCAAAGCTCTGCCTATCAGAATACATGGGATATATTTTTATGTCAATCTAATAGTAATTGGAACCAAAGGTTTGGAAGTAGTACTAGGAATGGGTTGGATGTCAAAGCATAAAGGATTGATTGACTATGCCAAGAAATCCATCACCATGACCAGTAGCTCTGGAGTATTAGTAGAGCATATCTCTGAAACCTTGCCTTGTCAATTCAAGTGTAATAAGAGTCTAGCCCTACCCACCATTGACCAAGTCAGAGTTGTCTGTGAATACCCTGACGTATTCCGAGATGAATTGCCCAGTATGCCCCCGGATAGGGATATTGAGTTCATTATTGAACTAATCCCCGGAACCGGACCCATAGCCCAGAGACCCTATAGCATGAACCCCTCAGAGTTTGTGGAATTGAAGAAGCAGTTGGATGCTATGTTGGCAACATGCTTGATTCAACCAAGCGCATCGCCATGGAGATCTCCAGTGTTATTCGTCGACAAGAAAGATGGAGGCAACTGTTTGTGCACAGATTACCGAAAGCTGAATGACGTCACAATCAAGAACAAGTACCCATTGCCAAAGATAGAGGATCTATTTGATCAGTTGACTAGAGCAAATGTGTTCTCTAAGATCGATCTTAGGACTAGTTATCACCAACTTATGATTCGTGCAACGGATATTCCGAAGACCGCCTTTACTACTCGTTATGATTTATACGAGTATACGGTTATGTCTTTTGGATTAACCAATGCCCCTGCTTATTTAATGAATCTCATGAATAAGATCTTTATGGATTTTCTAGATAAGTTTGTCGTTGTGTTTATCGATGATATCCTTATCTACTCCAAGTCAGAAGAAGAGCATGAGCAACATCTGAGAATCATCCTTGAAACCCTTAGAGAGCATCGGTTGTATGCCAAGTTCAGCAAATGTGAGTTTTGGCTGAAGGAAGTAGGATTCCTAGGACATATTGTGTCTGTCGGAGGAGTCGCTGTTGATCCTGCCAAGATCAAAGATGTCGAAGAATGGGAAGCCCCAACCACTCAAACCCAAGTCCGTGCATTTCTCAGATTAGCGGGATACTACCGCAAGTTCGTGGAAGGATTTTTGAGCATAGCCAGACCCATGACTCTATTGTTGAAGAAGGACAAGAAGTTTGAATGGACCGAAAAATGTGAAGCCAGTTTCCAAGAGCTGAAGAAGAGATTGATTTCAGCCCCAATATTGATCATGCCAGATATCAAGAAGCCATTTGATGTGTATTGTGATGCATCCAAGATTGGTCTCGGATGTGTATTGATGCAAGAAGGCAAAGTCATCGCTTATCTGTCTCGACAACTTAAGACATGGCGTCATTATCTTATGGGTAATCGCTGTGAGATTTACTCAGATCACAAAAGCTTGAAGTATATTTTCACTCAGAAGGAGCTGAATATGAGGTAAAGGAGATGGATAGAGTTAATCAAGGATTATGACCTTGACATTCACTATCACCCCGACAAAGACAATGTGGTAGTGGATGCTCTTAGCAGATTGCCGTGTAGGTTAAACACTATGATCAAGGAGAAGTAACCAAGTTTGTATGAGGAGTTAGAGCAGTTTAGAACTGAGCTAGTTAACAAAGGATTCTTAGCTAGCATTGAACTTCAACCCACTTTGATTAGCCAAATCAAGGAAGCCCAGAAGGGAAATGAAAGTATCGACGGAATCAAACGCCGTATTGGTATAGGAAAGGTACCTGGATTCACCGAAGACGAAGAAGGAGTTCCGTGGTACAAATGCTGTATCTGTGTGCCAGCAGATTCGGAGCTGAAGCAAGTTATCATGCAGGAAGCTCATGATACTCTTTATTCTATCCACCCTGGAGGAACAAATATGTATCAGGATTTGAAGGAGCAATTTTGGTGGCACAAGATGAAGAGGGAAATCGGAAGCTACATCGCCAAGTGTGATATCTGTCAAAGAGTCAAAGCTGAACATCAGAGACCCGCAGGACTGTTGTAACTATTGCAGATTCTGGAATGGAAATGGGATTCTGTCGGAATGGACTTTATCACCCGTTTGCCTACTTCTAGTAGGGGAAATGACTCAATCTGGGTCATCGTTGATAGACTGTCCAAGGTAGCTCATTTTATACCTGTCAAGACAACCTACCAGAGTTCGAAGCTAGCAGAGTTGTACATTGCTAGAATCGTCAGTTTGCATGGAACCCCCAAGACCATAGTATCAGATCGAGGAACCCAATTTACCTCGAGATTTTGGCAGAAAGTCCAGGAAGGATTAGGAACCAAGTTGAATTTTAGCATCGCTTATCACCCGCAAACCGATGGACAGACTGAAAGAGTCAACCAAATCTTAGAAGATATGTTGAGAGCTTGTGTGTTAGAATATGGATCAAATTGGGAAGATTGTTTGCCTTTCGCAGAATTCTCATACAACAACAGTTAGCAAGCCAGTTTGCAAATGGCACCATTTGAGTTCTTGTACGGAAGAAAGTGTCGTACCCCTTTGAATTGGTCGCAAGTAGGAGAGAGTCAGATCTTTGGACACGACACTCTCCAAGAAGCTGAAGAGAAGGTTCACAAAGTCCATGAGCACCTCAAGACAGCCCAATCCAGACAGAAGAGTTATGCTGACAAGAGAAGGAGAGACCTGACTTTCAATGTCAGAGATTTTGTATATCTCAAGGTTTCACTGATGGCCCAAAATATATCGAGCTCGTTGGGGAACCCCAAGAGGAAGGTATGATGAGCACAGCAGCAAGTTTTCCCTCAGTACGAAACCAAGGTTATCAATCCAGTAGGAGCAAGGAAACACCCCAAAGGTGTAGCTAGCTGAACGTTGGCGATGCACTACGGTGCCAGCAGCAACGTGGAGACCTGCACAACACAACCACAAAACTCTGTCCCCAACTTGCGATGAGGTTGTCAATCTCACCTGTTTTGCTGAAAACAAAGGATTAAACGTATCGAATGGAAGGAAGTAATAGTTTGCAGAAAGTAAACACAAAGTAGTAAACAGTTTATAGATTGTATGTAAAAGAAAGGATCGGGATCCATAGTTCACTAGAGGTGGCTCTCCTTAAGATAGATAACATGCTGGGTGAACAAATTACAGCGGGGCAATTGACAAACATCGAGAAAGCAATACATGCATATACTAATCATCTTGACTCCTTTGGAACTTGATTGGGCATTACAACATTATACATAGACCGCCATCCAAATTCATCTATGACTAATAATCCACTTTCAGGTTATCATCCGAACCCCCTCCAGTATTAAGTTGCAAGCAACAGATTATTGCTTTATGAATTGCGTGTAAAGTAAACAATACGATTGTTCTATGAACAAAGGATTGTTGTTTTCTCCCTAGTAGCAATAGCACATCTAGTACCTTAGAGATTTTTGTCACTTCCCCAGATTACCAGAGGCATGAACCCACTATCGAGCATACATACTAACTCTTGGAGTTGCAAGCATCTACTTGGCCAAGATAGCTACTAACAACGGAAAGCATGCAAGATCAAAAATAACAAAGACATGATAGAATCAATAATCAATCTTAAATAGTATCTCAATATCCATCGGATCCCCGCAAACACAACATGCAGAATTACAAATAGATGATCTTGATCATGAACCGAGCTCACAAGATCTAGACATGAAGGCACAAAGGAGGAGAACCAGCCATCTAGCTACTACATTGATCCATAGTCCAAGGATGAACTACTCATGCATCACACCGGAGGCTTGCATCATGATGAAGAAGGCCTCTAGGGTGAATTCCCCTCTTCGGCAGGGTGCCAGGAAGAGCTTCAGATCCTCCCGATCTAGGGATGGAGATGACGGCGGCTACAGACTCTTTCGTGGATTTTTGATCGGGTACTTAGGATTTTTGTCCCGACGGCAATATATAGGCGGAAGGAGAGGCCGAAGGGGTCCTGGGGTCAGCTAGACCACCCCCTGGTCCGGGCTAGGCCTGGCCACGCGGGCAAGTGGTGTGGCCGGCCCCCAGCCCTTCTCTGTCTCGTATTCTGGCATCTGATGACTTCCAGAAAAATAGGCACTTTGGCTTTTGTCCCGTCCAATTCCGAGAATATTCATTTTCTGACTTTCCTGGAACCAAAAACAGCAGAAAACAGGCAGCTGGCACTGTGGCTCTTGTTAATAGGTTAGTCCAAGAAATCATATGAAAAGTACTCCAAAGTGTGGACAAAACACAAGAAAGTGGATAAAACCAAGCATGGAGCATAAAAAATTATAGATACATTTGCAATGTATTAACATCGGCAAGCTTAACTCCTGCTCGTCCTCGAGTAGGTAAGTGATAAAAAGAAAGAATAATTTTTGAGGTGACATGCACCATCAAAGACTTGATCAAAGTATTTGTAAAACATTCAAAGCTGGGATCATAGTACTTCAATCATAACATGAAAGACAAAGTTCTAGCAATAAGACAAAGAAACTATGATGCAACATGAAAAGGCACAAACAAAAGATTCATGAATAACAATGCTTTGCAAGACGTTTGTTTGTTTCACATAAAGAAAACATAGCATAATAGTATTCAGCTTGTCCCTCATAGAGTAGCAAATATAAATGCATAGGACACCTTCAATGTTCATAAGTGTGACTAGATACAAATAGTTTAAAACAAGCAATATCAAGGTATGCATCAATCAACTAGTATTGGGACAATGCACATAGAACTAAGAATGGCCACTATGCTCTCAAAGTAGGTGCATAAAGGTAGAAGGTGGAGACTCAATATAATGGTGGAAGAAAGGCCTTCATAGAAGGAAGCAGAGATTCAAGTTTCATAAAGAGCTTCCAAAAATTATGGTACTTATTAACTTTCAGCTCTCATTGCCCCTATCATAAGCATCTTGAAGTGATTAAGGTTAAAGTGAACAAACTATGGTGTACATGCTTGACGAAGTATAAGTTAGAAATCTCATGTCCCTTGTATACGAGGGCCGCTCCTCATGCTACTCAAGTTTAGTCACCGGTAAGTTCTTGTCATCGTAAGTACATGTGTATCATAGAGAACCGCCAACGGGGTACCCCTTGCCTGATGATACGGAAGAATCCCCATATCAAAATGACAAGGCAAGCAGACAACGAGCATCTCAGCAATCTTCTTATTTACCATGGGAATATGGTGCTTTTTTCTCTCTTTCCTCTTTTCATAATCTTTTTTTTTCTCTTTTCTCTTTTTTCTCAATATAGGACTCTTTTTTATAAGAAGAATGCTTCATAGACAACTCTTTATGGTTACGCTGCAGGTTTCCACCATGTCAGCATGGATTAGACCAGCGGCCTAGGCATTTTTCTAACACATATACATAACTCGATGGACTTACAAGCTCCCCTTTCATTTCACACCGACGACATCCATATACAAAAGAGCATGATATCAACTAGGTACAAGTACCAAGTGCAATGTTGAAAGCGTTCCCCATGACAGCATGGTTCTGCTAATTCCCAACAAATAAGTGCAAGCATATACAACATAGACGACACAATGGTTCAAGTTTATTAAGGGCAAGAAAAGTAAAGTGTGCCATCAAGTTCGTGAGAGCTTTAATCACTAGTTTTCTCATAACAAGTTTAATTCGGAAGGTAAACAAAAGCATGAATATACTTGGAATAGAATAAGCTAGTAGGTAGGTATGGTGTACTCTTTGGAATAACTTGGTTTAGGGAGTTGGATGCATGAGTGGAACTCATACTTGGTTGTGGAGGCTAGCAAAAGACTGGGAGCGACAAACTAAGAGAGCAATAATGGCCATAATCATGCAGAGCGACAAAACATCATTGATCAAAGCATAAAGTGATACTACAAGTTGAAAACTAAAGGATCATAAAGTCTATGGTTACTTGAGATAGTCATAACATGGTGTGAGCATGCTCCAAGTCAACCCAAATAAAGCATCAAAGGAGAATACCACTATACTATGCTAAAACAACGCATGATTCATCCAAGGCACATTAAGCAATCTCAATTGTTTATAAAAAGTTATGCTACATCAAAGAATACTAAGCATAAAGCCAAAACAATATCAAGCATGGCATGACAGAGCATAGGCCACAGTCAAAAACGAGCTCTTTTTACCACATAAGTATGAACTTTCCTACTCTTTTCTAAACCAAACCAAACTATTTGAAAACCAATGTATGAAAGAGGGGGTCCAACCAATTTATTCAGAAAACTAAGCAAACAAAAGCAAACGAAAACCAAAATGAAAACGAAAAAGAAGACGCTCCAAGAACAACACAACTGTGCATGAAACAATAAAAATGAAGCGTTTGGAAGAAACCTGGGATTTTTATTGATGAAGAAGGGGATGCCTTAGGCATCCCCAAGATTTCACGCTTGTACTTCTTGGATATTTCTTGGGGTGACACGCGTGGCATCCCCAAGATTGAGCTTTAGTCCATCCGAATCTCATTACTCATTCCTTCCATACACCTGAAATTTTACCTTCATACAAAACTTCACACAATCTTTATTAGCAACATTAGTGCACTCAAGATAATAAGTCTTAAGGTTCAGTTCCAACACCAAATAAACTTCCATTAGAACACTAGCTATTGTAGCACTTCCCTCAAAAAGCTAAATTCCCCAAAAGAACTCAAAAAGGAATCAACAAGAAGCAAATGCAGAAAATGGCAGAAATCTGTCAAAACAGACCAGCAGGTAAAGATGATTTTTTTCGAAGACCTTATGTTTCTCAAATCAAAAAGTGTTGAACTAACAAAAGTTAGATAACAACCTGGGGCATAATCACAAAAATTCACGCCTGAAAAAGACATTCAGAGATTTTACACGAATTTTTACGGTGAAGCACAGAAATCTGTTTCGGGACAGCAACTTTCCCAATCATTACTATCTCTAATTAGAGGTTACTTCTTGGCACAAAAAGCAAATAAAAAGGATAAGGAGCGGTTATTACTGAGGTAATAACTTCCAAGACTCATCTAAAACTTTTGGGTTATCTCCCAATAAGTATTTTTCTTTAACGTCTTTAAGTTAGGCATAAGAAGCAAGAAAAAGAATCAAGTGTTATCAAATGAAGAAGCATTAAGATTAATACCAGAAATATCTTCAACAAGGCAAGGTATATCATCCAAATAAGTTCTAGAGGATCCTCTCTCAATGCTCTTAGGTTCACTATTTTCATCAAAAGGGTTTTCAGGAACAATCCAATCAAGATTCTTTTCTATGGCTTCATGTATTGCTACCAGTTTAAAGGGTATTGGTATCTTAGTTTCTTCCCCATTAGGTTCAGTTTTTTTCATCTTTTCTCTAGTACCAACAAAATCTACACATGAGCCTAGCATATTGAAACATTCAAAAACTTTTCTATCTTCCTTGGCAACATCATAGAATTCCTTAAACAAAGTTTCTAAAATAAAATCCCTCTTCTCAGGGTCCTCAATTTCTTTAAGCTTAAGAAACATTACTTGCATTAAGGGGTTGAGGTTAACAAACCTAGCTTCTAACATGTGAATTAAAGAAGCTGCAGCAATCTCATAGTTTGGGGCAAGTTTTGCAAGGGATCTATCCTCAATATACTCATGTTTACTAACATGATTAAAGAATTCTTCAATATTATCTTTCCCAATTATAGAACCAGTACCAATTGAAAGGTCTTTCAGGGTGATTTAGGGATCAACATGGTGAGCTAAGGAAGAGGTGACAACTAAAGGAGACTTAATTTTTTTGTGTTTTCAAATAAGAAAGCAAACTAGTAAAACTATTTTTTGTGTGTTTTTGATAAAGAAACAAGCAAACAAAGCAAAAAGAAACTAAGAAAAACAAAAATAACAAAGTAAAGAGATTGGTTATGAGGGACTCCCCTTGTGAAGATGTCCTTGACTCCCCGGCAATGGCGCCAGAAAATATGCTTGATGGCCCAAAATATATCGAGCTCCTTGGGGAACCCCAAGAGGAAAGTATGATGAGCAGAACAGCAAGTTCTCCCTCAGTACGAAACCAAGGTTATCAATCCAGTTGGAGCAAGGAAACACCCCAAAGGTGTAGCTAGCTGAACGTTGGCAAGGCGCACTACCGGTGCCAGCAGCAACGTGGAGACCTGCACAACACAACCATAGAACTCTGTCCCCAAGGTTGTCAATCTCACCAGTTTTTCTAAAAACAAAGGATTAAACGTTTCGAATGGAATGAAGTAATAGTTTGCAGAAAGTAAACACAAAGCAGTAAACAGTTTATAGATTGTATGTAAAAGAAAGGACCGGGATCCATAGTTCACTAGAGGTGGCTCTCCTTAAGATAGATAACATGTTGGGTGAACAAATTACAGCGGGGCAATTGACAAACATCGAGAAAGCAATACATGCATATACTAATCATCTTGACTCCTTTGGAACTTGATTGGGCATTACAACATTATACATAGACCGCCATCCAACTGCATCTATGACTAATAAATCACTTTCAGGTTATCATCCGAACCCCCTCCAGTATTAAGTTGCAAGCAACAGATTATTGTTTTACGAATTGCGTGTAAAGTAAATAATACGATTGTTCTATGAACAAAGGATTGTTGTTTTCTCCCTAGTAGCAACAACACATCTAGTACCTTAGAGATTTCTGTCACTTCCCCAGATTACCAGAGGCATGAACCCACTATCAAGCATAAATAATAACTCTTGGAGTTGCTAGCATCTACTTGTCCAAGATAGCTACTAACAACGGAAAGCATGCAGGATCACAAATAACAAAGACATGATAGAATCAATAATCAATCTGAAATAGTATCGCAATTTCCATCGGATCCCCGCAAACACAACATGCAGAATTACAAATAGATGATCTTGATCATGAACGGAGCTCACAAGATCTAGACATGAAAGCACAAAGGAGGAGAACTAGCCATCTAGCTACTACATGGATCCGTAGTCCAATGATGAACTACTCACGCATCACACCGGAGGCTTGCATGATGATGAAGAAGGACTGCAGGGTGAATTCCCCTCTCCGGCAGGGTGCCGGGAAGAGCTTCAGATCCCTCCCGATCTAGGGATGGAGATGACGACGGCTACCGACTCACTCGTGGATTTTTGATCGGGTACTTAGGGTTTTCGTCCTGAGGGTAATATATAGGCGAAAGGAGAGGCCGAGGGGGTGCTGGGGTTGGCCAGACCACCCCCTGGTGCGGGCTAGGCCTGGCCGTGCGGCCAGGTGGTGTGGCCGGCCCCCAGCCCTTCTCCGTCTCGTATTCTGGCATCTGATGTCTTCCGGAAAAATAGGCACTTTGGCTTTCGTCCCATCCAATTCCGAGAATATTCATTTCCTGACTTTCCTAGAACCAAAAACAGCAGAAAATAGGCAACTGGCACTGTGGCTCTTGTTAATAGGTTAGTCCAAGAAATCATATGAAAAGTACTCCAAAGTGTGGACAAAACACAAGAAAGTGGATAAAACCAAGCATGGAGCATCAAAAATTATAGATACATTTGCAATGTATTAACATCCGCAAGCTTAACTCCTGCTCGTCCTCGAGTAGGTAAGTGATAAAAAGAAAGAATAATTTTTGAGGTGACATGCACCATCAAAGACTTGATCAAAGTATTTGTAAAACATTCAAAGCTGGGATCATAGTACTTCAATCATAACATGAAAGACAAAGTTCTAGCAATAAGACAAAGAAACTATGATGCAACATGAAAAGGCACAAACAAAAGATTCATGAATAACAATACACGGAATATCAAAAATTATAGATACATTTGCAATGTATCATTCACCATTGAAGGGAACCCAACGTTTTAGCCTGAAAAGAATGTTAGCCCCCAGATATATCGGATCCTTCAAAATTTGGAATCGTCGAGGAGAAGTATCGTATCAACTGGAACTGCCAGAAGAGATGTCAGCCATCCACATTGTGTTCCATATCTCGTTACTTTGCAAATGCCTAGAAGTCCCGGAGAAGACCGAAGTTTTCAAGAACATCGATCACCGAACTGTTGATATTAACCAGACGTATCGTGAAGTGCCCATCCGTATCTTGGAGGAAGCCTACAGAACCACCAGGACCAGGAGTATCAAATTTCTCAAGATCCAATGGAGCAACGATACCGAAGAAGAAGCCACTTGGGAGCGAGAAGATTACATTAGGACTAAGTTATCAGATCTCTTTAGTTCCTAGTTTTCTTTCTTAAATCTCGCGACGAGATTTTTTTAAGGGGGGAAGGTTTGTAACATCCCAAAACTTTAATCCATGTGATCAATATCAAATCTACCCAATGTAGGGTTAACAAAAACTTTCCCATTTTAAAAATCTTTAAGCATTCATATGTGTGTGCATTTAAATAGGTGTTGTTTTGAATTGACATCATTGAGTGATCTATTGGTTGTAAAATGACTCTAAGGTGAATTACACATTATCTAGATCATCCCCAAGCAAATCCCAAAGAAAAACAACTCCAAAAGAATTAAATAAAGAAATGGTCACTTTTGCCATTTTAATCACATAGCCCACTTTGGCTATTCCTAGCACTCAAATTCAAACAGAAACAATTGTGGTTCTTTGCACCCCTTGCTAGTACAAGTAGTGATGTACCAAGGCCCACTTTGTGTCACCCCAAAAACATTCAAACTCTAAATTTAAATGACAATTGAAAATTGAATCTAGTTCATATGTCTAGATACCCCTTTTTCAAAAACCTCTCAAATGAACTCCATTTCAAAATCCCAAGAAAACCTAGATGCTTAAGCATAAGATGAATCACTCCACCAAAAATTCAAATATTTTCTTCATGCGGCCATTGTGTCGAACAGGTGTCATGCACAAAATTTCTGGCCTAACTAATACTGTTGCCAATTGATCTATTGTCCCCCATTCTACCCTCTCTGCTCTCCCTGTCTCCCCTTGTTCCAACCAAACCATCAACCAGCTCCCCCTTCACCGCTAGCAGCAGTGGCGTGCCGCCCAAACTTGGTCACATCCGGTCGAGCATGTGCAGCTCGTAGCAGACCACGCCACGCCAAACCAGCATGCCCACTAGCTCCGTCTAACCCTACTACGACTCTCTGTCCACCCCTCGATCAATGTCAGCCCCTCAGCACCGCCCTTTCTCTCTGCGCCATCCGTAGCACACCCCAGAGCGCCCTCGCTGCCAGCACGCCACAGACCATGCCTTGACACCAAATCGCGCACGCCGCTCCGCCTTGATCACACCAACCCGCTAGACACGGCCGTGCATCACCGCGCGACCCACAGTCACCGGGAGCCGCGTCGAGCACCGCCTATGTCTCCTAGAGCGCGGGAAGCTCCCGACTGTTTGCCACCGCCCCTAGCATCGCCATTACACTATAGAGGACCGCCAGTAGACCGCCCACCGTCCGCCTACCTCACCCACGCTGGTAGCCCCCTGTATCGCTGTCACCGACGAGCTCCGCCCACACCCGTCGGTCCCCTCGTCGAGCCTATATAAGGAGGCCACCCCCAGCCTCAATCGCCACACCATTCCACTACCCTCTCTCCACTGATCGTTTGCCCTCTCTCACCAGAGCCGGTCGAGCAGCCCATCTCCGGAATTCAGCCGGAGGTAGTCGCTGCAGAAGAGGAGAAGTTGCAGTCGATTTCGTCCACCTCAGCCCCTGCCGCGACCTCGCCTGAGCCTGTCGTCGCCATCCAATTCGTTTGCCCGCCTCGCCGCACTAGCTGGAGCCCTGGTACGTCCCTAGTAGACCCCCACCGACCGCGCTAGGGTTCAGTCTCGTCGGCAACGTGTCCATCATCGATGACAACCGTGAGCCGTTGATCTGTGTTCTAATCGTGTGGTCCTCAGCGTCCCGTACCGCTTCGCGTTTTATGAGTCACTGACAGGCGGGACCCCCCGTCAGCAGCCTTAGTGCCGCGGAGTGTACACGGGCCGGCCCATTTAGTTTCCCGTGCTGACCCAGTTAATTCAAATTAGGATTTTTCTATTTTAGACTTAAATCAATTCTGTCCCTTAGTTCAAAAATCAATTCAGGGAGCTTTACAAATCCAAATTGAGTGATTCCAAATTGGTTGGAAAGCTACTGAAAATATCTATCCAAGACCGTTGGATTTAAATCATTTAGAGATAGAGATCTCGCCTAGTAAAAATAACAAAACAGAAGCTTTTGCATATTCAAACATTTTTATAAAATCAACCATAATAGCTTTTGAGTTGATTCCAACTCTCAAAAATCACATTTAACCATAACTATGTGAATATGTAATAATATTAAGGTTTGCATGCAGTGACTTTGGACAAGTACCAAAATAATGCTATATAGGCATTTCTAGTCACTTTAAATCATTAATTATTAAACTTAAACCTATTAAAATGTCATCCAACCCTTAAATCACATTCCCATATGTTAGAATATGTGGTGATGACATGTGTCCACATGATCCCATATTTTAAATGGAGAATATTAAATCTTAGTTAATTTCAATGAGTAGAAATTACTTTTCTCAAATAAAAAGAATGAAGCTAGTTCATTAAACCTTGTGATGTTTGTGATGATACTAGATCATCAAATGTGTGCCTTAGTGTGCTAAGTAGACTAGTTAAGTATTTATTGGTGATTGTGTATTCCGTATGTATTTATAGACGATAGTACCGACCAAGCTTTCGAGGAGGAGGAGTTCTACCAAGAGGAGGAGGAAGAAAACTTCAACCACTGCACTACCCAAGGCAAGCTATTATTGGCAAGCCTAGCACTTGCAAGTATTATACCTAGCAAGCCATCATTTAACAATGCAAGCTAACCCTTGCAAGCTAGATAACCTAAGCAAATGCATTAGGCATGCTTTGTTCATACCATGTTGACTTATACCTACTCCAAGTTGTATTTACAAGGTTTACTTTCTTTACTTTACCAAAGTCTTTTACTTGTTTAAAGGTAGCATAAAGAGTATAAAACTTGACCTATCTAGTTAAACTTAGATGTCATTCTATGGCATGAGATAGAGATTAGCATTCCACCTTAGTGAACACTCTTAACTTAGTAGTTGGACTTAACCAAAACTTGATTCACTTTAGATGGGAATACTTGGTGAAAATGATTTGTGAAACCTTGGAATGATGAGTCATTCTATTGAGATGTTTTGACATGTGTTGAGAAACACAAATGGTTTATGATGATAAAAATGTTGAGGCTTGAGCCTTAGCCCTTTTACAAAACTGATGGTTAGGTTCAAATGCGATACCATTCCAATTTTACCATACAACCACAATACCTGAATTGGGTAAGGCTTAGCCGGAATTTTATATGCATTAGTATTAGTTCCCTCGCGGGAGAGTTTTGAGTTGAGGCTACCTCTCAATGTTGTCCACATATGTAGTACCCAAGATGACAGATGGTCATGGTTGGGAGGCCATGCTCATAGGAGAGGTGCTTATACTAGGGTGTGTAAAGGAAAGGTTATGTTTGATTATCTGCATACTAAGTATGATGATTCAGGGTTATCCCTGACAGATGTATCGAATCTTGTGGTGAAAGTGTAGCAGCTCTACAGAGTGTCAAACTATTGAATAGTCGTCATGATTATGGACAGTTGGAGTGGCCATACTGTTCCGTTGTCAGATGTTTTCAAAACAACTTATGAAATGAATTGTGACATGACTTGACCACAATAGAGTTGTGCCTATGATAATTAAGTTCCCACTTAGGTGATTTTAAACTTTATTTTATCTTTCTTTATTTTTGAACTCAGCTTATGTTTCAAACTTAACTTCACAATTAAACTTAGAGTTAGCATTCCTACTAGAACTATCTTACTTGTTAGTGATAGTTTGAGAGTACTTAAAGAGTACTCATGGATTTTGTCCCTGGCTATTCCTGTGGCCAGACTATGAATGAGACTACCAAGAGGAAGGACAGCAGGACGGCTATGATAACTAGGACTATCTTCCATCGTCAGCATTGCCTGTGACTCTGAAGATGGACCCCACTGCTATGCTATTCATTCCGCTACTTGATTGTACTAAGACTGGATCCTGAGATCCTTTATTTGTGTAAGACCTTATTATGGTTTGTAATGGATGATGTACTGTGATATCGAATCTATTATGTATCACAAAAATGGTAATCCTGGGATTGCGATGTATGGCATAACAGGCATCTGGGATTAAAAATCTGGGTGTTGACACAGGCGCACATTGCCAAAGGTGTCCCTCCCCCAGCCCACTAGCTGGCCCGCCATAGCGGTCATCTTGGCTTGAAAATCTGACAGCAAAGTCGCATCCCCGCTCCCTTGCCATGCCCACGTTATCATGGGAGCAAAATCATTGTGACACTCCCACATTAGCTCATACCTGAAGGTTCCCGTCCCTTGTCGACGCTGTTGGCGCTCTTGCTGTGGCCTCCAGGTGAGATGGATCGGGCCATGATCTGAAGAAGCCGCCATCATATTCTCCACAGTTGCTGACGGGAATCGCTCACACCAGTCCATGTTAGCCAGAGCTCGATAGAGTTTGACCCGACAAAATGAGCCTCTAGTCACTCGTTTCTCAAACGTCCATTCACGCCCCACGTAACCAAGGTCACGTAGTCCACATACATCAACCATCTCCCAAAAGTCAGCGATTTGTGAGAGACTACGCTCTTGCACCCCCACATGCTCCGATCGATGTAAAACTTCATTAAAATCGCCTAGGCACACCCCCGATAAATCTGAGGATGATTTTATAAATTTCATCATATCCCATGTTTTGAAACATTGGGTAGTCTGTGCCTCCCCGTAAACACAAGTAATCCTCCACCGTTCACCACTTGATTCAGTGATAATAGCATCAACATGCTACTGTGAAAACGGTAAAATCTCAACATTTGTTTCATTATTCCAATAAATCCCCAAGCCGCCGTTGTGACTTGAGATGCTTATAGCAAAAGCTCTATCATACCCTAGCATACGGCTAAGGCCTTCCACCCATGACTTGTGGACCTGTGTCTCAAGGACGCGGAGCACAGTGGGGTCAACTTGATGCGCAAGGTCATGCAACTATAGAACTGTCGCTCCGTTGCCCGATCCACGAAAGTTCCAACAAATGCAACTCATTAGGACGGGCGGTGCCCCTCCCCAGAGCCCGCCGAGATCTTGTTACCTACACTCTGAACGCAGACTTCTTCTGCCTCTTTTGCTCCTTAGGTGGTATGTACGTAGGTGGTGGTGGTGGAACCTCAAATACCGGCAAAGCCCTCTCGGGACCTTCTCCGTTAGTGCGTTCTCTAGGAGTAGCTGCCTCTAAGCCGTAGGTGTCCCCTTAGCAATACTACTGCCTTCTAGTGCCAGCTTGTGTGGACTCGATGCCATATCACGCAGATCACCAGCCTTGCCATCCTCCAGGCCTGCCTGACCTGAAGTACGATTACAGGCACTTGAATTTGTGGCCTTCTCGCGCCACACACCTTCACTTCCTCCTCCATGGTTACCTCCTTGGCGACCACGGCCACCATCAGCCGTACGACCAACAAACCGACCAGTACATCCACCTCTATCATCTCCTCATCCACCTCTACTCCACTCCTGACTAGGACCAAAGCCACCCCTCACGCGAGGTGTATCCGGATGCCATGTAACATCCGGGGCAAGCATCCACTTGCCAAACTGCAAATCTTCCTCAGAATGCTCACCTATATTCCACGTTCGAGAACACCATGCCCTATTAAACCGCAATGGTTACAAAACTTGGGCAGTTTCTCAAACTTGACTTGCAGGATCATGTTGCCTCTACCCTCAGGGGAGAGAGTAACAAACTTCATCAACGGCTTGTCTGCCTTCATCCTCACCCTTGCATGGTGAAATTCACCATTGTCGAAGGATACAACCTTCATCTCCACCCTGTCCAGATCCCCCACCTTACTTGCTAGATGTTTCACAATCTTTTCCATGCGGAATAAGTGCGGTATCTTATGGATCTGGATCCACGCATGGACTTTGTTCGGAATTACCGTTGGGACAGAAGTTGCCCCATCAAAACTTTCCAGCATCAAGGCGCAATCTTAGAACAGCCAAGGGACCTCCTCCATGATACGCTTCCAATCACCCAGGAAAGCCGCCTGTACCAGGAACAAGTTCGGATCAATAGCCCTGAACGAGACCTCCCTAGCAGTATTCCATGCAGCAAACATGGTTCTCTTCAGCGACTCCACGCTGAATCCATTCGCTGTGAATAGCTTCGCCGCCGCCATCCACTTCACCTCCTGAAGAGTTCCTCTATCCTCCTTTGCCAACACCACTGCCTCCTTTTTCCCCTCGCTCAGCTTCAGCTTCCTCAGCAGATCTTCTATCCCATACCCCTCACCAGAACGTGAGGCCTCCGCCACCATCACTCGTACTCGCCCGAAACAACCGATCTACCCCCTCACAAACCACACCCCGCGACCGCCAAGGTTGGGAAAATGTGCGAGACAGTCCCTTGATCAGCCCGAACGGGCCCTAGGGTAGGTTAACCGGAGGAAAATAGGATCAAGAGCCCTCACCGGAGACAATTGCCTCCAAGGTCACCAAACCCTAGATGAGTCTAGGTCTTTTTTTGGCTTCCAGGTCAAGGGAAGTGGTGTATGTATGAACAACATCCACCTCTGAGTAACGAGGAAGACACTCGACCTGGTCACTTTAATCAAGATGGGCCAGAAAGATGTGGCCCAAATAAAAATAAAGGAAGGAAAAGATAGAGTGGAAAGGAAGCTGGTTGGGCTGCTTTGGGGTGGCTGGGATGGCCACAGTCGGGCTGGGCCAGCTCATTTTTTTATTCATTTCTTTTTTCCCTTTTTCTGATTTCTTTAATAACTCTTGATTTAGTGATCCAGATTGAACAAAAAAATCTATTTTTTTTGTAAAACGCAAATTATATTTTTGGACAGTATAGAACACATTTCCTTTCCATCTCAGTATTACTAATCAAATTTATTCACTTTGGCTTAAATGGCTAATACTATATTTTTTAATTATTCTATTCTTAATTAATTCTTATCTTTTAACTTAGAGCTCCAAAAATGTTCAAATCAAATTCTATAGTTTTATTCAATAACTATTTACCATTATATAATTTTAAGAATACTTTGTTTCTATTAAAATATGTATTTTAGCTATGGCTTTAATTGACTTTGCAATATTTTCACATTTCTTTTCTTTTTATCAAATAAAAATGAGAACTAATTATCTATGGTTCCAAATTGAGTGAAATCAATTCCTATGGTTTTGTAATTTTGTTATTTACCTTATGGATCACTTAGGAATGACCTTGTTCAATTTTTATATCGATCTTCAATGGAACTTGATGCTTATTAGGGTTGAGGTTTATTTTTTTCAAGTGGTTTAAAATGCAAGTGCTCAAGATCAAGATACATTCCATGCGTGATTGCATTTGATTTATTTAACTTCCTCATTAAAATTCATTTTGTTTGAGTAGATTTTGATATTTCCATTTAGAAACAAAAAGTTGCCTTTCTCCCTAAATTTCATCCTTCATTTCTTTTATTTGGTTTTCTTTTCCACATTTCAAAATTCGGAAAATTTTAGGATGTCACACAACTCTAGCAAGCCGTCTATCATAAGATACTTCAGGAAGATTTCCAACCCTATGTTCTTCTCCAAGCATCAACTCGAAAGTCACCTAATTAACCGAAGATAGACCTCTTCACCAACGTTGGGTATCTACTCAACATCCTAGTACCTGAGAAGTTCACAACCAAGACGACAAGAATACCTGAAGACGGCTAGACCAACCTCCTACAACTCCCAGAAGAAAGGATTACATCATCCCCGAGTTACCTTAGTATAACCTGATACGTCCAAAACGTATCTACTTTCCCGAACACTTTTGCTATTGTTTCTCCTCTAAACTTGTGTGATTTGGATGCAACTAATGCAGACTGACGCTGTTTTCAGCAGAATTGCCTTGGTGTCTACTTTTTGTGCAGAAATCAACTATCAGGAGAAATCCCAGAAAATATGCCAAAAATCCTATTTCACCCGAAGACTCCAGGAGCCAGAATACGAGACGGAGAAGAGCTAGGGGGTGGCCACACCACCTGGTGGCGCGGGCCAGGCCAGGCCACACCAGGGGGTGGTGTGGCCCCCCAGGCACCCCCTCGGTCTCCCTCTTCGCCTATAAGAAGCCTTCTGACCTAAAAACTCCGGGAGTTCGTTGTTTTTCCAGAAGGAGTTCCGCTCCGCCGCCACCACCAGATTCCACGAAACAGCACCAGAAACTCTATTTTGGCACCTTGCCGGGACGGGGAATTGGAGGAGATCATCATCATCATCACCATCGCTTCTCCATCGACCATCCATGTTTCCCCCATCTATGAGTGAGTAATCCCCCGCTGTAGGCTATGGGGATGGTAGGGATTGGATGAGATCATTCATGTGATGGCATCAGATTGTTAGGGCATGGTGCCTAGTATCTTTTATTAGTGCCTTATGACTTTGTTGCGACTTGTTGTGCTTAATGCTTGTCACTAGGGACCGAGTGCCATGATTTTAGATTTGAACATGTTATTGATTCATTATGATAGTATTGTTTTTGGTCTTGTCTACAAGTTGTATACACACGTTGTTGTCCGGAACCAATGACCCTGAAGTGATAGAAATCGGGATAACCAGAGGGAATGGCTTTGATGTGAGGATCACATGTGTTCACAGAGTGTTAATGCTTTGCTCCGGTGCTCTATTAAAAGGAGCACCTTAATTGCCAGTAGTTCCCTTGAGGCCCCGCTGCAAACGGGCTGGCAGGACAAAAGATGTTGTGCAAGTTCTCATTTCGAGCACGTATGACTATATATGGAACACATGCCTAGGATTATCTAGTACTTGGATGCTTTATCTTATTTATCTGTAATTTCCCTATGTTCTGATTTCTATGTGAATTGTCTTGTCTATGCAACACCCGTCCATCCATCCCTATGCCTACCGCACTTGAATCCTACTGTTTACTGCTATTGTTACTATTGTCTTTACTTTACTACTGCCGCTTTGCTATTCCTACTACAAAACTGTTGCTACTGATAAACTGCTGTGAGCAAGATTGTTTCCAGGTGCAATTGAATTGACAACTCAGTTGGTAAGGCTTATAAATATCCTTTGGCTCCCCTTGTGTCGAATCAATAAATTGGGTTTCACTTCCCTCGAAAATACTGCGATACACCCCCTATACTTGTGGGTTATCAAGACTATTTTCTGGCGCTGTTGCCAGGGAGCATAGCTTTATTTATCAAGTTCACTTGGATTCTCTATTGTTCGCTGCTATCGATCCATCATGGGTAAGTCTTGTGATGGCAAGTTTCCTATTTTACCATCCACTACAAGAAGAGGTATGGTTCTGAACACCTCTGTTGCTCTTGATTCACCATTTGTTATAAGTAAGCTCGTTACACCACCACATACACATGCTACACACACTGCTACTACTGCTGAATCTAAAACTTCTGATGCTTATGATGCTGCTTCTACTATGCTTGATAAGAGTGGTTCATTAGGTCCTTTACTAGATGCTACGATTGCTAGAACTATAGCTGGAAATACCGAAACTCCTAATGAAGACACTACCACACCTGTTAGTTCACCTAAGTCTAGTGAAAGTTATGATATTGAAGATGGTTATGTTGAGATGACCGATGAATTTATTAAAGAATGTAAAAACACCCATGATAGGAGCGATGCTAAGAGTCTCCTTGAGAGGCGTACTATTAGACCCAAATTGTCTCCTATTGCTAAGTTTGCTGCTTCTCCCATAACATTATAGATGAAGATTATGATTTCTCTCTCGATCTATCTTACATAGCTATTGTCGAGAAAGAACATTTTTGTGGGACAAAGAATGAAAGTGCGGTAGCACATATGAATGAACTTTCTACCATGAGTGGCTTGTTTTCTGATGATATTAAGATGCGTACTTACTTTGTTGCTAAGATTTTCCCCTTTTCACTGAAAGGAGAAGCTAAAACTTGGTTTAGTAATTTACCTCCTAGATCTATTGATAGCCCTGAGTGCTTGATTAGTACTTTCTTGTAGAAATATTTTCCTCCTAGTTCTAGACATGCTATTTTGCAGGAACTTTTTGATTTTAAACAGGGAGAAAAAGAGGTATTGCCCGAATCTTGGGCAAGGTTTTGTGCTTTGATTCATGCACAAGCTGGAAGTCCATTACCTAAGGATGAGCTTCTTGATATATTTTATAATGGACTAACCGAAGAATCTAGGACATACCTAGATAGTTGTGCTGGTTGTGTTTTCAGGAATAGGACTCCTAAGGAAGCTGAGGAATTAATGGCTAAAATAAGTAAGAACTATGAATATTGGACTCCTCCTAAACAAGCTATACCTGAAGTAATTGTACCTGAACCTACTATTCCGGAGCCTATTCCAACATCAAAGAAGAGGGGAGTTATTGAATTAAATGATGAAGTGATGAAGGAGGCTAAGAAATGTCTTAAGGAGAAGGGAATTAAAGCTGCAGATGTCAAGAATTTACCTCATATCGAAGAATTATGTAAGCCTATTCCCTACTCATCCACTATTGAGGTACACTCTCTCCAACACTTTGATGAAGGTGATATCCCTTACTCTAAACCTCCTGATCAATGCTTAGAAGAATTTGATATCTTTATTGTTAAGCAAGATAATTTTAATAAAAGGGTGCAAAATCATCTAATGGAAAACACTAGAGCTATTGTTGAGTTGAAACATATTGTGGAAAGAACCTCTAATGATGTTAAAATGATTGTTAAACACTTTCAAATGGTTCAAACTCAAATAGATCAACTCGTTATAGTGCAAAACGACTTGCTAATTAAAGCCGCTAAAGAAAAAGATGCCTATGAAATTAGAACTAGAAGTGGAGCTGCTACCCAGGATCCTCTATATCCTGAGGGGCATCCCAAAAGAATTGAGCAGGATTCTCAACAAGCTGAAAATAGTGGCTCTACTCATAAGAAAAGGAAAAAGAAACATAAAACTGTTGTAGAACCCTCTGAACCTGCTATAGATCCTAATAGTATATCTATCTTTGATGCTGAAACCGAAAGTGGTAATGAAGAAAATGAAGTTCCTAATGAAGAAAAAGTTGAAGAAGAACCTGAGAACCACACTAAGAATACTAAATACACCAAAGAATATTTTATTGCTAAGAAACATGGTAGTGAAAGAGAACCTTGGGTCCAAAAACCTATGCCTTTCCCTAATAAGAAACACAAGTCAAAGGAAGATGAACACTATAATAAGTTTTGTGAGTGGATGAAACCTTTATTCCTGCAAATTCCTTTTACTGATGCTATTAAATTGCCTCCTTACTCAAAGTATATGAAGGATATTGTCTCGAATAAAAGGAAGATCCCTAATGAAGAAATTTCTACTTTTCTTGCTAATTATTCCTTCAATGGTAAGGTTCCTAAGAAACTTGGAGACCCAGGGATTCCAACTATCCCTTGCTCTATTAAGAACAGTTATGTTAGAACTTCTTTGTGTGATTTGGGAGCTGGAGTTAGTGTTATGCCTTTCTCTCTCTATAAGAGGCTTCAACTAGAAAAACTAATACCAACTGATATATCTTTGCAAATGGCTGATAAATCTACCACTATTCCTGTTGGTATATGTGAGGATGTACCCGTTCAAGTGGCTCATAATTGCTTGATATTAACTGATTTTGTTGTGCTTGAAATGCCTGAAGATGATAATATGTCTATTATTCTTGGGAGACCTTTTCTTAATACTGCAGGAGCTGTTATTAATTGTAATCAAGGAAAGGTGACTTTCAATGTTAATGACAAGGAACATACTGTCTATTTCCCCAAGAAGATTGAAAGGACTTATGGTTTGAATTCAATTGAACATGTTGAGGGCATTCAAGTTGGAGAAATATATTGTCCCATACCAAGAGAAAAATTTGAAACTATTATGATTGGGACCATTGCTATCAAGGTTGAGGTAACATAATCATTAGTGGAATACAAAGTTTTGTCTCATATGGAATTGTTTTGGTAACAATACCTAATCAACCTTGTTAACAAAAGGATTTCATTGAACAAAACAATGTTTTCACTATGATTATCTCTGTTTACTTCTATTCTATCCATTTTAGTTTTTGCTTTCGTTTAGTTTTCTTTTTGTTGATTAATTGCTTGCATGTTAGAGTGTCTTAGAACTTCTGTAGTTCTAGCTTTGTTTTGTCCTTGCAAAAAAACCGTCTGTCAGAAAATCATTCTTCTATGCCTGAAAATGCCCAAAAAATAAAGTGTCTCGAAAAATTCCAGAAAATTCATATTAAATTTTTACGTGAAAAAAGGGGCAGAGGAGTGCCTGGGAGGTACCAAGGGGACCCACCAGGCAGGCACACCACCTGGTGGCGCGGCCTGCCCTAGGTGGCGCCATGCCCTGGTGTGGGCTGCCCCTAGCCCTCCACTAACTCTCTCACCGGCCACTTTCTTCTCTCTCCCGAGTAAGGTTCAGTTCATTGCTCAAAATCGTGTTCTTACTGTGCTTGCTCTCGATTTTTTTGATCTCCTTGCTCAGCCCATCGTTCTTGCTGAAATTTGGAGCATTTGTTCCCTGGTATGTGACTCCTCTCCTTGTCCAAGTAGATTTGTGTTTGGTGGATTATATATTGAGTATTTTGCTGCTGTAGGTGACAGGTTATGAGATCTTGTAAGCTTGTTTGATGCTTAGAGATATAGTTTTGATGCATGTTTAGGCCTCTTACAAGTCCCTATGAGTAGAATCCTTCATTATATTCACTTTGCAATCACTTGTTTAATAGGTGTTTAAATTTCAGAATACCAAGCATGAACAACCATACCTTTGGAGAGATATTTGAGAGTAATGCTCCTAGGAGGCCGAGGCCCTCAAGATCGGCCTCTCAGTTTAGGCCATCATACAACGAAGATCTCATTGCAACTCGTATTGGTAATGAAAGGGATGATGGGGATGCTCACCCATCCACTTTTCCTTGTTTTACTTTCTTACAAGCTACAGGTATTCTTGATGATTTCTTGCTACTGATTGAGAGGGTTGGTGTAGCATCCCAATTGTCTAACAATTGTAATGCTACTTGGTCTAGTAATATAATGGCTACTTCAAATATATAATTGTTGCATCATCATTGTATCATGCTCATGTCATCATGCCACCTTGCATGTGAGCATCATATAAAACCCTTTTCATTTGGTTCTTATCTCATATGCATTGTTAATTGTATTTGCCTCTTGATATTGTATTTGGTTCTTGATATATTGTTTAAATGCCCAAGTTGAGTTGGGGGCATATCTTTTATTAACTCCACCACCTTTCTTTCACCACCTTATAATTCCACCATCCAACTAAATATGAGCTTGGCACTACTGGTTTTACTTCTAGCTCATGTGGGTTGGGATGGATCCAATTCTTTTCCACATGCTCTCATCTTGGCATCATGTTGTTTTCACCTCATTGATATATGAGAGCCACATGGCCACCTTTGCATGCCTTGTGGGTGGAACCCTATTTCTAGCTCCTATATGTGTTGTTTTGGGGGTGATCATCATGTTGGAATATTTTGTGGGATTATTAACTACCTAGTGGCATATACACACTAGCAAGTCCCATTGTATATCAAAAATGGTCATCTCCATCTACTCCACATGGGACATCCTTGTTAATTCTTTTTGTTTGGCCTTTATTCCAATTTTTGGGAATGCAGACTAGTAATGCCATGCAACAACATTGCTTTCACAAGAATAATCTTGGAAATTATCATTTTTGCATGGGCCATGCAACCATCACCATCTTTTGTCCTCTTTGAATTTTTGTTTGCTTTTGGAGTGGATCAACTTCCTTGCCCCTAGACCCCTCTTTGCTTGATCTTGTTGATCTTGCCAAAACCCTAAGCCCCCTCTTCTCACCCTCTCTCTTCCTTGCCTAGTTCTTGCTTGCTCTTTGCTTGGTCTTGTTTGAGCTTGGCAAAACAACAAACCTCACCCCTCATCTCTCGCTCATCTCACCCTCTCTCTTTACCTTTCTCTCTAAACCACACCCCTAGATAAACCCTAACCCGAGGCTACCCTCTCTCTCTCTCGGCCTCCCTCCTTTCTCTAGCCCTCTCCCTGCCACAAGGCCCCACCAGCCCCACCTGGTCACCCTGGACCCATCTACCTCTCTCTCTCCACCCCAACCCTAGCTACCACCCAAACCCGAGCCACCCCTTCTCCCTTTTGCTTAAAGGTGGCCACCACCCCATGTGCCACTCCCCTCTTCCCCCTTCTCACCTAAACCACCCCAGCTACCCCAGATCAAGATCTGGAGGCACCCTGACCCTCTCCCTCCTTCCTCCTTCCTCCTTCCCCAAGCTTGGCCATGGCCACCCCACGCCCCTCTAAACCCTAGATCGGCCCGGCCAGAAGAAGGGCGGTTGGAGCTGTGCTAGAAGGTGTCCAAGGCGTCCAGGAGGTTCACCTCGTTCCCCTACATCACGCTGCGCCGGAGGTCGCCACCGAAGCTCGCCGGAGAAGCCTCGCCGCCGCCGTGCCCGTGAGCACCAGGAGCTCCGGCCAGCCAGCTACGCGCCGGATCGCGGCCGCCCCTAGCTCCTTCGCCACCACCGACGAACTCCCAGTGAGCTCCTTAACCTCCCAGACATGCCCCGCCGTCCGTCGAGCACCTGGCGTGCCGCGCACGGCCGCTTCGCCGCCGCGAGCGAACAGGCATGCGTCGACACGCCTCTGTTCCTCCTCGTTTTCCTGGCGATAGAGCCCTCCTCCGGAGAAAACCCAAACACGAAAGTTGTAGCCCTTCGTCGTGCCTGTAATTTTCGTTTCTAGGGTTTCGCCTAATTCTCGCTAGCTGCGTCGCCATCGTCGCCGGAAGTCGCCCGTTTCTCGCCGCCGGCAGCACGCGTCTGTCAGCAGACAGCAGCAGCCGCTGCTTGTTTTGCGCTTAGCCCCCTGCAGTTTTTCCCGCCTAAACCCGCCGTCCCCGGAGCCCCACCTGGCAGCCGCCCGTCCCATCTTGCAAAAAGGCCCCCGCAGATCTGAACCTCGCAGCCCGCAGCCCCTGGATTGCCCACGTGTCGCCCACCGGAAGGCCGCGCGCGTGTGTGGCCCTGCTAGGTCCCTGGGCCCGCTTGTCATTCACGCGGGTTAGGCAGAGCCCCGGTGTGAAAAGTTTTTGTGCACGCGTGTCGACCCAGTCAGTAGCGACCCCACCTGTCATTGACTCTGGCTAGCACTGGGCCAAGTAACAAAAGTATTTTCTGAATCTGTTTTAAATTCAAATCTTTTCAATTAATTCAAATTCAAATTTATTTTCTGTTTTTAAATAACTTTTAAAATACAAATCCAAATATTACAAATAATATATGTTTTCAAATCAGAAAAATGTGAGGATTTCAAATATGGCCTTCAAAATATATTTTGAACATTTAAAATTCCAAGTTTATTTAAATTACAATAAAATGCCCTTTTGACTTAATAAATTAATAACTTTTGTTTATAATTCCAAATTTAATAAATAACATGTCTAAAATGATTAGCTCGACGAGACCTTTCCGTTTATGCATTCCATGGTTTGAATTGAAGCATGCATCATATAAATATAAAGTATACAGCAACTAATATGAGATTAAAATGGGGCCAAAACTCAATAAAATGGATTATTCTTGTATTCCACACCTCACCCATGCCATGCTACCTTATTGCCATGCAAATTGTGCATCATTCATCATGGCATGACTGTTTGCTTGATGCATTTATCCATATGCTTGTGCACTATATTTATGTTGGCCCTTGTTTGTTTGGTTCTTCTTCGAATAGACGCTGAGCAGGGGATATATCAAGAGAACCAGGAGCACTACCCAAATCCATTCCTTGCTTCAACTGAGCTGCCAGGCAAGCACTACCACATGCTTGCATACATATAGTACCTATTGCCTCTTTCTTATTCTTGCATCATTGAGTCGCGTTTGCATTAAATTGAATCCCAAGTATTGCATAGCCTTTACTTTTAAACCCCACCGAAGCTTGTTCTTCCATCCCATGAGCCATTACTACAGGAGTTGTTTGAGCCATGCGAGTCGTAGAACAGCATGTGTAGGGTATGTGAGTGTCTGATGGAAAACGAGGTACCTAAACAACTTAACCTGAGTAGTAATGGGATAACTAATGAAAGTGGCATCGGTGAGCCATATTCGCTATTTGGTTTTTCAGGCTCACTTGTGTCGTGGGACCGAGTACTTGATTCCTGTTCCTTGAATATTCGCGCTATCCACATCCGGGAGGCTTATGAACCCCCCTGAGCCAGAGCTTGATTCATTCTTATTTCTTGGGGCCACAAACTAGTTAGAGGATTTATTTACTATCCTGTACTTATGCCATGCTTTACTGCTTTAATTTAAGATTGTGCGAGGTAATGCACACTGTACTGTTTAGGGACGTGACCCGTTTTTGCTGTATCGACAAGCCCAGTCACACTTTCGGGTTCCCGATGCGTTCTGACCGCTCCACAAACCTTGAGGCCGTCTCGAGTCAGCTAACTTCGCTATGGTAGCTCAATGGGGTGGCCCCCTGAAATATTTCTGAATCCTGTGATTGCTTTGTCGTGACTGCCTCGTTGGGTTTTGATTTGGTTTTTCCGAGGCATATTGAGTGTGTGTTGCTATTTGTGCACCCCTGCAGGGTAAAACTTTCTGAAAGCCGTGTCCGCGGTTATGGACGACTTGGAGCACAGTTTCTCGATCATAGACAAGAATAACTGAAGTACCACTTTTAATTTGACTAGACTAGGTACCTGACTAGTAAATAGTACAACACTCATGGAATGATTAATAAAACTGCCAACGGATGGGGGTTGTTCGTCCGCTTCCTCGTCGGTAAGCGAGGAGGAGGATGGATCTGTTAAGATTACCATTATTACTGTTATAACTGTTGTTATTAATTCACGGACATCCGTCTATCTCTGGTTAGGCGGATGGTTAGCGAGTTTCTATAGAATTGCTAGGGTTTATCTTTTGCTGCAATTGCGTCACCCCAGGTTGTGTCCCCTTTAGAGGCATAAAGACTTGCTGAGTACCCCTAGGGTCTCACACGATAAATTATTTGGTTCAGATGAACAGGTACACTCGCAAGATGGATACTGGGTGGAAGAGACGGACGATGTGGGCAACGATCATTCGGTGTAGAGATTCCGGGAACGGGGATCCGTGAGATCTGTGGGCGGGATCTGCTTATTTATAGGGCATCTTATGCCGATTTGCTTCTTATCCGTACTCGTATTCTGTCTTCCGCTTCCGCTTGATACTCTGTTGATTGATGTATGAGGAGATATCCTAAACTATTATATCTATCTAGGACATTTGGATCTTGCCGTATGGCGTTGCTATATTTCCTTTCTTTTTAGATGGAATGGCTCTGATGTACTATTGTATGGTGGCTTGCATACATACTCATTTGTGTATGTAGTTGATCCTTCGCTTGCCGACACGCCGCCGTTCTTGTCCTGATGTTCGGAAATGGTTGGGACGGCCGAAAGGTCTACCTGTGAGTGGCATTTGGGCCCCACCGTACTATTTCAACCATTTCTGTTCGTCCAGGCTTATAACTAGGAGCGTAATTCACCGAGGTAGTTACAAAGTGGTATCAGAGCCGACCTCGCGGTTAAACGGGTGTGTGCGGGTTAGTGGCGGGACATGTGGAGCATGGCGCGTGTGGCCCGGAGTGGACACGGCATGGCACATGTGCGACCGGACGCTTGCAGACGCGTGCCAAGAGGGAACGTTCCTGGGGTGTGCTTGATCAATGAGGGCATCGATCTTCTAAAGGGTGGGTGTATGTGAGACCAGGCACATGGCTTAATAGGATTGATAGAATACTCATACTAACAAGTTGCAACTTCTTTCCTAAGCTCATTGAAAAGAACTCTAAGGTTAAGCGTGCTTGGCCTAGAGCAATTCTAGGATGGGTGACCGGCGGAAGTGGGTAGCAAGTGCGCATGCAGTGAGGACAAAGTCTTGTGAAAAAGACTAGTGTTGGTCTGTGGGGCCAGTCTAGATATCCTATTAAGCTACCAGGAGTGACACCCCCCGGGCCTAGGAGTGGACGGGTTCAAAATAAATTCAAATTCAAATTAAAATCTGTTTTAAATTATGTGAGATCCAGGCACATGGCTTAATAGGATTGATAGGATACCCATATCAACAAGTTGCAACTTCTTTTCCGGAAGCTCATCCGAAAAGAACTCTAAGGTTAAGCGTGCTTGGCCTAGAGCAATTTTAGGATGGGTGACCGACCGGGAAGTGGGTAACCGGGTGCGCACGAGTGAGGAAAAAGTACGCAGAAAAGACTAGTGTTGGTCTGTGGGGCCAGTCTAGATATCCTATTAAGCTGTCAGGAGTGACACCCCCCGGGCCCAGGAGTGGACGGGGTGTTACAAGTGGTATCAGAGCCAACCCTTGCGATTACACGGGTGTGTGCGGGTCAGTGGCAGGACATGTGGAGCATGGCGCGTGTGGCCCAGAGTGGACACGGCATGGCACATGTGCCGACCTTGACGCAGACGCGTGCCAAGAGGGAACGTTCCTGGGGTGTGCTTGATCGATGAGGGCATCGATCTTCTAAAGGGTGGGTGTATGTGAGATCCAGGCACATGGCTTAATAGGATTGATAGGATACCCATATCAACAAGTTGCAACTTATTTTCCGGAAGCTCATCCGAAAAGAACTCTAAGGTTAAGCGTGCTTGGCCTAGAGCAATTTTAGGATGGGTGACCGACCGGGAAGTGGGTAACCGGGTGCGCACGAGTGAGGACAAAGTACGCAGAAAAGACTAGTGTTGGTCTGTGGGGCCAGTCTAGATATCCTATTAAGCTGCCAGGAGTGACACCCCCCGGGCCCAGGAGTGGACGGGGTGTTACAGTTGGTTTGACCTCATATATGCAAGATGGGAGTGAGCAATATGCTATGCTCACTAAAACGTTTGTTGAGAGCTTCACGTTTACTAACACATCCTATCAGTCGACTGTCTCTTTCAAAATTTATAATTTTCCCTTCACCATGCCTTTGGAGAGATTTTGCAGTATTGTAGGTGTACGCATGCCAGGGACCGTGAAGAAAATTCAAGGGCGACCCGCTGATTTGTTGGAAATTTACCGAGGGGTGACCAATGATGATGACCGCGTGGCGCAGCGCGGAAAGATAAGAAATATCCAACTCCCTACTCTTAGATACTTTGCATATTATCTTGCTACTAGCATACTTGGTAGGGAGAACACAAGTAATATCTCCAACCATCATTTATCTTTCCTTGCTGCTGCGCTTAACAATGATACTCGGTACAATCTTGGCTCGCTTATCGCTCGCCGCCTAGCTGCTAGGGGGCCTATCTATGGGGGCATCATTGCCTCGCGTATAGTCAATGCACTAGGTCTTTTAGTGGATCCCAATGATGCTATACTAGCACCACAGAGGCTTGACCTTGTTGCTATGAAAACTCATCACTTTGTCACTGCTACTTCTGATTTGAACAGTCTAGTATATAGGATGCTTTTCACTGATGGGGATGAAAGGGAGATCCTTTTGCCACAGCCTTCTTTGTTTAGTGTTCACAGGAGATCGTGGTCGGGCTCCAAGGAGGAGGTGGACGAGTAGCTTCACTTGCTGGGTTTCCACGAGCAGCACCAAGAGGATGTGCCCTCCTATGATTACTCCGAACATTACAGAGGGACGTACTCGAGCTCGCACCAGGACGAGGGGACCTCTTCGTCGTACCACGGTGACACTTCATCCTGGCCAGCTTGGGATTGATTCCCACTTAGGCCAAAAGCCTAAGCTTGGGGGGAGGTACGCCGACACCACACTCATCTCCATATAATTTTGTGTCGGTACTTTGTATATTCATGTTTCGTTCTCTTTTTAGTTTTCGTTCTTTCTTTGCTTTTGCTTTCTAAAAAAACACAAAAGACCAAAAATATTTCTATTGTTTCTCTTTGGTTTGCTTCTTCTTTTTGCCTTTGTTTGTTTTTCCCTTTTTGCTTTGTTTGAACTATTCGAAATACCCAAAAATATTTCTATTGTTTCTCTTTGGTTTGCTTCTTCTTTTTGCCTTTGTTTGTTTTTCCCTTTTTTCTTTGTTTGAACTATTCAAAATACCCAAAAATATTTTGCTTTGTTTGTTTTTCCCCTTTGGTTCTTGTTTTAAAAATCTAAAACAACAAAAATATTTGTCATTCTTCTTTGGCTTTGTGAGTTTGTTGCAGGGTTCAGTAGTCCTCAGTGGGATTCGGTTTCATATTATTATTATTCAAGCCACACAAGTGAACAAGAATAATGAGGATTAATGACAACTTGAGGCGTGGTAAGAGGCTGGTAACGAACTCTATTTGTTTTCATTTTTGTACATATACTCATCACTGTGGGAATGCTTAGTCCGTTCGTGTAGGGTGTATGTTATCTTTGGATGCTTAGTACTCCTTGCTTTTGTATGATTAGTTCCAGCTTGCTAATAGTTTGTAGCATGTCTTATGAATGTTTGCTTGCATTATTCTATTCATAACTTGGTATGACACTATGGTATCCTCCTCTGAATGTTTCATTTGAATTGACTTGGCACATGCTCACGCATGCACATGACTATAATAATCAGTTAAGCCTTGATGAATTATTTTGCCTTGAGGATCTTGAATCACTTTCATGCCATGATTAGTCCTGTTTTGTTGCAAGCATGATTATGACAGCTATTGCTCTCTCGTTTGTTGCTCCCTTACTATTGCTAGCCTTCACTTACACTGAGTTTTACTCAAGTTTCCAACTCCCTAAACAAAATATTTCCAAAGTGTCCACCATACCTACCCATTAGCATTATTTGCTACTTCCGTGCATATTCAATATGCCTTGTTTTCTTCCGAATAAAATGTTTTCTTGTTATGAGAAAGTTAGTTAGTAAATCTCTCACGAACTTGATGGCACACTTTATTTTCCGCACTTAATAAATCTGAACCATTGTGAATGTCCATGAAAGTTATATGCTTGCAAATTATAGGCTGGGGATTAGCAGAACCGTGATGTCACGGGGAACGCTTTCAACACATGTAAATATATACCCAGTTGATACCTTGCTCTTTTGTTTTGGATGTCGATTGTGAAATAAAAGGGGAGCTTGTAAGTCCATGGAGTTATGTATGTGTGTTAGAGAAACGCCTGGGCCGCTAGTCTAATCCATGCTGACATGGTGGAAACCTGCAGCGTAACCATAATGATATCTATGAAGCATTCTTCTTATAAAAAAAGAGAGATAGCTATTGAGAAAAGGAAAAAAAAGATTTATGAAAAGAGGAAAGAGAGAAAAAAAAGCACCATTTTCCCATGGTAAATAAGAAGATTGCTGAGATACTCATTGTCTGCTTGCCTTGTCATTTTGATATGGGGATTCTTCCGTATCATCGGGAAAGGGGTACCCCGTTGGCGGTTCTCTATAATACGCACATATTTACAAGGACAAGAACTTACCGGTAACTAAAGTTGAGTAGCATGAGGAGCGGCCCTCGTACTCAAGGGACTTGGGATTTTCAGTTTATAGTCTGTCAAGCATATAACTCAGATTGGACCTCACTTTCACCTTAACCACATTAAAGATGCTTATGATAGGGGCAATGAGAGCTCAAAGCTAATGAGTATCATACTTTCAACATTTGGAAGCCTTTCAAAATTATTCAAAACCTTTTTCTTTACTTGCTGAGTCTCCATATATTCTTTGAGCACCTTCTTGAGAGCATAGTTGTCATCCTTTGTGCTTGTCCCATTACTTGATTATTTGTGTTATGACTTTGATGCTTGTATCTTTGATATCTTTACTTATAGTCATCACTTGAACTTTAGAGGTGCCTTGACATTCATAATCAAAGGCAAGCGAGATACCACTCTATCATACCTTTTTATGAGCATTGTAATGTTGCTTATGTTTATGCCTCATGCTACTTATTATTTTTGAGTTGGAATCTCTTCATAGCTTGCAATGCCAATTAAGTAAACTTAGTTGCATACTATTTATTATGAACTGTCTAAGTAGTTGATCACATTGTTGAGAATATATACATCATATGAAGCAAATGTGTTCGTGAAAGTTCTTTTATCGCACACAGTTTTCAACTGAATTGCTTAAGGACAAGCAATAAGCTAAGCTTGGGGGGAGTTGATACGTCCAAAACGTATCTACTTTCCCGAAAACTTTTGCTATTGTTTCTCCTCTAAACTTGTGTGATTTGGATGCAACTAACGCAGACTGACGCTGTTTTCAGCAGAATTGCCTTGGTGTCTACTTTTTGTGCAGAAATCAACTATCAGGAAAAATCCCGGAAAATATGCCAAAAATCCTATTTCACCCGAATACTTCAGGAGCCAGAATACGAGACGGAGAAGAGCCAAGGGTGGCCACACCACCTGGTGGCGCGGGCTAGGCGAGGCCGCGCCAGGGGGTGGTGTGGGACCCCAGGAACCCCCTCGGTCTCCCTCTTCGCCTATAAGAAGCCTTCTGACCTAAAAACTCCAGGGGGTTCGTCGTTTTTCCAGAAGGAGTTCCGCTCCGCCGCCACCACCAGATTCCACGAAACAACACCAGAAACTCCGTTCTAGCACCCTACCGGGACGGGGAATTGGAGGAGATCATTGTCATCATCATCACCATCGCTTCTCCATCGACCATCCATGTTTCCCCATCTATTAGCGCTTTATGACTTTGTTGCGACTTGTTGTGCTTAATGCTTGTCACTAGGGCCCGAGTGCCATGATTTCAGATCTAAACATGTTATTGATTCATTATGATAGTATTGTTTTTGGTCTTATCTACAAGTTGTATACACACGTTTTTTTCAAGAACCAATGGCCCCGAAGTGATAGAAATTGGGATAACCAGAGGGAATGGCTTTGATGTGAGGATCACATGTGTTCACGGAGTGTTAATTCTTTGCTCCGGTGCTCTATTAAAAGGAGCACCTTAATTGCTAGTAGTTCCCTTGAGGCCCCGCTGCAAACGGGATGGCAGGACAAAAGATGTTGTGCAAGTTCTCATTGCGAGCACATATGACTATATATGGAACACATGCCTAGGATTATCTAGTACTTGGATGCTTTATCTTATTTATCTGCAATTTCCCTATGTTCTGATTGCTATGTGAATTGTCTTGTCCATGCAACGCCCGTCCATCCATCCCTATGCCTACCGCACTCGAATCCTTCTGTTTACTGCTATTGTTACTGCTGTCTTTACTTTACTACTGCTCCTACTTTGCTATTCCTACTACAAAACTGTTGCTACTGATAAACTGCTGTGAGCAAGATTGTTTCTAGGTGCAGCTGAATTGACAACTCAGTTGTTAAGGCTTATAAATATCCTTTGGCTCCCCTTGTGTCGAATCAATAAATTGGGTTCACTTCCCTCGAAAATACTGCGATACACCCCCTATACTTGTGGGTCATCATAACCCTAAGGGGGAAAGACTATGTCTTTCCTGCTATACTAGAATAAACGCTTGATCAAAGACAAGCTCTGAAACCTCGACTCGTCAAGCTGACCAAGGTATGGGAAGAAAGGAAGAATATCAACATCCACAAACTAGACGAGAGGCCTACCTCCTCCTGCTACGCAAGGACTCCACCAACATCTCTGAAGATCTATATGAAGCTTCCCTGATGATTCCACCAGCATCTTCTACACTGGACTCTCAACCACCCAAGGAGCATAAGTAACCCAGCTCAGACCCGATACTAACGTAGTAATCTTGCAGTAAGCCTAGTATCTCCGAGTACCACAGATATAGTAAAACCCCTCACCACAACTCCCCCAACCCTATCTCTCCCAAATCTCGGGACGAGATTGTTTTAAGGGGAAAAGGTCTATAACATCCCAATTTAAGTAACCTTGCTTAGTTGTCCAGAATGCAAAAATCAGGCGGAACAAAAACTTTTTCTTCCTTGACGATGCAATGTTTGCTTGGCTGTTTGTACTTATGCATCTGATTGTGTAATAGAAGTTGTACTCCTTACCTCAACCTTAGTTGACAGAAACTATTTAACAAAAGAAGTGTATTGGCTTATTTTGCATATTCTCAAATGTTCTGGCATTTAAAAAAAAGCCAAGATGCCTTGCTATAACAAGTAATTTAGTATCTCTACTAGCAAAACTATGGAGATCTATATGATATCATCTCCTTATATTATCAAGATAGAACTTCAAATGATCTTACCTCTAGTTTTATAAAACTTCTTATAAAACCTTGAGGTTCCAATCTTGGTAGAAGTGCCAAGTACTCTTACCTACTTCTAAACATAACCGTTTCAAAATACCCATCCTTACCTCAAGTTGTGCTTGATGGTAATATTAGTAGTAGACTTAAGATGTGGTTAAGATGATTTGTCTTGATCAGCTGTTTGACTTGTTTGACTAGGAAGTAGTGTGAACTATCCTAAGGGGTATCCTTTAGGAACAAAACTACCCAAGAAATGCAACCTCTAGTCCTCTGAGAAGAAATCACCAATCCCTAGTCTGAAGATCACCTCCCTCTATCACCAGGAGCATCTAGGATAAACTACTTAAAAAACCCTAACTCTTGATGTCAGGCCTAGTGCCACCTATACCATCATCCTTTGATATAACCAACCATCTCCTATACTCTCCCTTACTCAGTGGATCCATTCACCAACTTCCCCAAGCTTTACTTGGTCCCTAGTCACTCAAGTGACCTTGTATTTTCTTTAACAAACTCCTTTTCGAATCATTTCCTTTTTATATCCTTTTATAGTATAAAGGTCCAATTGAAGCCATGAATCCTCTCTACTTAGCCCACACTTCAATATCATCCACTTGGTAATGAGTTTGGAACCTTGCCTCCTCTCAAAAACAACACCTCTTGTAACCTAGTCAAAAACACCAAATCTGCCAAAATTTGGCTAAGTCTAGAACTAATATCAACATCACTCCTCTGAGTCTCTCTTTTGCAACCCTTGTGCATTTTTGGAAATGCACTTGGACAATCTAGTATATGATCATAAACACTTGTAAATGCCACCTTGCCCTTGACTAGATCATCCCTTGACCCACTTGTTCTTGACAGTTTTGCAGGCAATAAAATAATCTTTTTTGTAAATCTTATCAACATGCCTACTTTGGAAGAAGCTCCCATCCCCATGCCAACTCCTTTTGATCAACACTTGGCATGAGTGTGATTTACTCATAAGTGTCTACCCATCCATATCTTCCTTGTTTCAATTGGAGCTCCATGCTTCTTAAACCCACAAGGTTTGTGAGGCTATTTAATATTCTATTTCGACCACCTTAATTTCTTCCAACTTTGGTAGATCATTATGAACTTCTATGATATGCTTTGGAAAATATTGCACCATACTTTAGAGCATCAAGTCCTCTTTCCAACTCAACTTCCCTCTCTTTAAATGGATACTTGGATCATCTTCTATAGCCGATCAAAGTAGGCATAAAAATATTAGGGATTTCTATTTTCGTACCCTCGGTTCATTAGTTGTACTCAGTTTTCCCCCAGCCACTTAGTTTTTCCTCACTTTTGCCTATCTCCTTGTATGAAACTCTCACATGGTCTGAAACTCGCCGCCCGTCAGCCTTGCCATTACATGCTGACAAGTGGGGCCGTGTTTAGTCGGTTCCCGTAGTGGACGCTCGCCATTACGTGCTGACGAGTAGGGCCACATTCTCTCGGGTCCCATAGTGTACCCTTGCCATTACATGCTAACAAGTGGGGCCTCGTTCAGTCGATTCCTGTAGTGGACACCTCTCTCAACTTATCCAGATCAGCATCGGACCCACAGCTTATCCTCGTGAGCATCGAACCCACAACTTATCCACGTGAGCTCTGAACCCATTGCTTACCTAGGTTGGCGTTGCAAGATGGGACCCCGAGCCAGCCCCGTGCCCGTGCCCGTGCCAGTGCTTTATTTTCATATAGTGAAATGTAATGCATATACGAAAATTATACCCCTTTGAACTCTTTTAAATCGCACTTAGGACATGATAATGTTGTGCTAATAAAATCCTGATCGTTTATCATTTCCATGGAGTGAAATATAATGCATAAACTTGCGTATACAAAAATTATACACCTTTGAACTCTTTGAAATCGCACTTAATACGTGATAATGTTGTGCTAAGAAAATATTGAGAGATTATCATTTCCATGGAGTGAAATATAATGCATAAACTTGCGTATACAAAAATTATACACCTTTGAACTCTTTGAAATTACACTTAATACGTGATAATGTTGTGCTAAGAAAATCTTGAGAGATTACCATTTCCATGGAGTGAAATATAATGCATAAACTTGCGTATACAAAAATTATATACCTTTGAACTCTTTGAAATTGCAATTAATACGTGATAATGTTGTGCTAAGAAAATCTTGAGAGATTATCATTTTCATAGAGTGGAATGTAATGCACAAACTTGCATATGCAAATATTATAAACCTTTGAACACTTTTAAATCGCACTTAATACATGATATTGATATGCTAACAAAATTTTGAGAGATTATTATTTTCTTCCCCATTTTCGTAGAATGGAATGTAATGCATAAACTTGCATATACGAAGTTTATAAACCTTTGAACTCTTTGAAATCGCACTTAATACGTGATAATGTTGTGCTATCTTGAGAGATTATCATTTTCATGGAGTCAAATATAATGCATACACTTGCGTATAAAAAATTATACACCTTTGAACCCTTTAAAATTGCACTTAATACGTGATAATGTTGTGCTAAGAAAATATTGAGAGATTATCATTTCCATGGAGTGAAATATAATGCATAAACTTGCGTATACAAAAATTATACACCTTTGAACTCTTTGAAATTGCACTTAATACATGATAATGTTGTGCTAAGAAAATCTTGAGAGATTATCATTTTCATATAGTGGAATGTAATGCATAAACTTGCACATGCGAAAATTATAAACCTTTGAACACTTTTAAATTACACTTAATACATGATAATGTTGTGCTAATAAAATCCTGATCATTTATCATTTCAATGGAGTGGAATGTAATGCATAAACTTGCGTATATGAAAATTATACACATTTGAACTCTCTAAAATCGCACTTAATACATTATAATATTGTGCTAAGAAAATCTTGAGAGATTATCATTTTCATAGAGTGGAATGTAATGCACAAATTATACACCTTCAAACACATTCCCTTCAAATTATATTCAAGTTCATTTGTTTATGGAGTTAAAGTACCGGTGGCATACTCGTTATTTTGCATGGATAGAGGGGTGCCCCTTGACAGATATAGGGGTTATCCTTTTCGCTAGATCACAGAGGATCAACGGTTAGTGGGCACGATACGGATGACAACTGTCTCGACCAATCAGAGCGTAGAAGCGAAGATGAGCACAGGTGCGAGAGATGGATACAAAAAGAGGGGAAATCTGAGTAGCACTTAAGAACCAAGGGCAAAACTGAGTAGGACTTAAAAACCAAGGGCATAACTGACAAAGGGATTCAAATAGAAAATAGAAAAGGATTTAAAAAATGGAAAATGCGTCTTTTATACAATTAAATACATCTTGGCATACATCAAACTATTTGTAATTCAAATATACACCAGTTTGACAATTATTGCCTCATTCAGACAAACTATGTTTTGGGGAGGGATGTTTGGGGATGAGGCTTGAGTAGAAAGCTATGAACCTTCATAGATAGTAGGTGATTTGAGAAGTGGTGATTTAGGTTAAAACTTGGTTTATATACATTTCTTATGGTGGCAGGTCACATAATAAGACTCCCTAGGTAGATGCCACTGTGTTTTGCTCTTTTTAAATTTGTTGTGCATAAAATGACTCAATTAGCTAGCTAAAACCTATTCGTTGAATCTCTGTTCACCAGCTACCGGAGGGTAAAACTAAATATATTGCACACGGCAGTGTTAGTATTGGAGGGAAAAACTGAGTACAACCAAACTGCCAGTGTTACACTCGAGGGCAAAACTGAGTAAACCAGAATCGCCAGGGTTAGACACGAGGGAAAAATGTGACTCACGGTACGCGTGTGCGGTGCACGGGGCGGTAGCGGACACGTGTGGCCGTGCACGGTGCAGTAGCGTACGCGGTTACGTGGTGCACGGTAGTGCAACGAAACGTCGCTTCCCTTCTCCTTTAATAGAGGCCTCCCCACCCTCACTCATCACTCACTCACTCACTCAACCGTCTCCACTATCCCATCACCTTCTACAAACCCCCAAGAAAACACCAACCACGCCGATGATGGAGAAGAATGGCGCGGTGGCCATCGGCACCTCCAAGGCCGCTGGTGAGGAGGTCCCCGTCCTCGTACAGGCCTCGTCCCCGTCCCCACATCCTCCGTAGCCACCGGTGAGGAGGCCCCCGCGGTCTCGGGCAGATCCCGCTCAGCTGGGACCCCTACAGGGAGATTGTTTACATAAGGCCGGAGAACCCCTACAACACCAGCATCGCCAACCCATGGTCGGAGGTGACCAGGGTTTTCTCCCCTTCCCCTGTTCTTCCCCTGTTCCCATCATTGGATGCTAGATCGTATGTTATTAGGGCTCGATTGTTCGTATTTTTACAGTAGCTAATCCGCTTGTGTTAGATCTCGTATTTCGATGAATCCCCTGTTCATATTTGAACCCCTTGTTCGTAGTTGTGATCAGTATTCGATTTGGTATGAGATTTGGGGAATAATCAGGAGATCTCAATCAGTTAATTTATGCAAATAATCAATCCCGATAATCAAAGGATCTCATTCATGTCCTTATTGCACTCTACTTTTTTCCAACATGAGGATAGCAACGACATCCGTAGCAACGACATCCAAGGACACCAAGACTCATCATGTGCTGAGGAGACCGAAGTCCGGCCAGTACAACAACTTCTGCGCCGGCGACGTGTACAAGTGCCCCTTCTGCCCCACCAGGAGGCTGCGCGCCACGGACTTCAACTCCCTCGTGAAGCATGCCGAGGATGTGAGGACCTGCTGCGAGTCCATGAACATCCACGGCTTCATAGCCAAGCACCAAGCTCTCGGTCTTCACCTCCGCAACCTCCAGAAGGTGACTATTGAGGAGGGTCGCATGCCCCCGATCAAGCCCAAGGCGCCCAAGGTCAAGGAACTGGGCAACAAGAAGTAGAGGAGGCACCAGAGGAAGGAGTGGAGGCCCTCCTAGCAGAGGCCATGAGGGGCCACTGATCTGCTGCTGCTGTTGCTGCTGTAAAGCAGCTTCTTTTGTCTTGTCTGTGTTGAACTTGTCCGCTGTTGTTGCTGGGCAGACTAATTGTTGAACCTCGTTAAGTAACATACTATATAACCTATATTAGCTTCTTTATCTACATCTGCTCTGTTTACTGAATTTATTTATGGTGCTGGTTAGTTTTGCTGCTCTAGATTTGCTACCAGATTGGGGAAAAACGAGGGCAAAAGGAACAATGAATGAAGACAGAAGCTGCTCTAGATTCGCTACCTTTTTGGGAAAAAAACACAATTGTTAGCGAGAGAGAGGGGAAAAGGCGCTCTTAAAAAGGCCAATCATAAAAATAACAAAAAAACTTCCAATTTAGGCGACAGGGCACACGTAACCGCCAAATGCACCACACATGGTCCCATGCCACGTCCTTCATAATCAGCAAGAGATGGATGGCTGGTCCGCTGTGTATCCTGGCCCCACCTGTCAGCATGTAACGGTCGAGGCGACGTAACGTAATGCTCAATGCACGACCCGCCCCAACGCGGCCCCACCGATCAGCATGTAACGGTCAAGCCTTTGACCTGACAACATCCCCCCGTCTGAGCGCATGTGAGGGTTTCGGAATGTAGGGAGGGCAAAAGTAAGGAAAAACTAGGGGCACGAAAACTAAGTACAACTAACGAACTAGGGGCACGAAAATAGAAATCCCAAAATATTAACCCTCGAGATCCCAGAAACCACTAAATTCAAATTCTCTCAAATTGGCTTCTTCTCAAAAGCTACTAACAATCTACCCTAAGCTCTCAATCATAATTGATCATGCTCAACTTAAGCACTCTTGATCACACGAGAGTGGAGTTAGATTTTTTGAATAAAAACAATAAGTACTATTCTACCAAAAATCTCCAAAACCCACAAAACCTTCCCAAACTTCTTGAATCCTCCTCACATCACCCCTTCTACTGAATACTCCTCTACCTAAGGATCATATACATGACCACTCCATAAACCCAAAAACTCTAACCCTAATCTCATACATGCCCACATGATTATCTCTATTTCTTAAGCTATCTAAATGTTACCTAACCCTCTTAGTCCACCACCCTCCTCCGGTAGAAAACCCTATAGCACGACAGTAACCCCTCCTTGTCCTTTAGCTCTTGCAGCAAGTAAGAGAGAGACCATATCCTTGAAGATCTTGAGGAGTAAGCACCACAACAAATATAGCCCTTCCCCTGTCCCTCTCTGGCTCATGTACCAGGCCCTGCAGCACCCTCCCCACCTGTAGTTGCCCTAGCTAACCCTAGCCCTCTCTCCCTTTCCTCTTTTATTTTCACCCGAGATGAAAAAGCCGAGCACCACGAGCTCCTGCTGCAGAGACAACGTCCCTCCTCTGGTCTCTGACCCCACACCACCCTCTCCACTGCCTCCGTCCACCAATCAAAGGCCCAGACCCTCTCTAGCTCGAGGGTGAGCTCGGTCCACCATGGACGGCCACCACTATAGTTAAAAGGGTTCATATCACCCCGATAACCCCCTCCAGCTCATTTCCCCCCTCTCCCTCTCACTCAACATCCCTAAGCACCCCGCCTTATCCTCTGCTCTATACTAGCCAGGAGAAGAGAGAGAAGGTTTCTAGGCCATTTTCAAGATTTGGGTGTAGATCTCCCTCCCCTGCTCAACCCCCTCTGCATGTGTCCTCTTAGTACTCCCCATCCTTTTCTACATCTAACCCTCCTTCCTCTTTCTCAGGACGGACTCCACCGACCGGTACCGTCGAGCTCCGACGAGCTCGGTTCTATCCGCGATGCACGAGTCCTCAATCTGCACCAAAGGCCCTACTTCCGCCCCTCATAGGAACCGCCTCCGTGCCTCGTGGAGAGCTTCATTCTCCCTGTCCCCTCGCAAGCACCCAGGTGAGCTCCTCGAGCCTCCCTCGCTGCAATTAGGGTTTTTGCCCACTGCTCCTTTCAGGAGGTAGGAGAAGGGCGTGCTGCCATCGATCTCTATTAGCTGACGACCAGCAACTCCTAGTACCTCCTTGGTTCCCTTAGCCACTGCCAAGTGGGCCCGACCTATCGGGTTTAAAACCGCACCACGGGCATTTCCCTGGCGACAAGGTGGGCTGCCCCGCCCCAGATCTGCCTCTCCATGTGGATTACTGGCCCACTACCTTCTGATTCCTTTTCTCTTTTTCTAAAATTCAAAACCTATTAACTAACTGTTTGGAATAAATAGGTAAGAAAATGGAAAATACCTCCTTCTGCCCAAATCTAAATTTTAATATGTTCCTACATGTTTTATCTAACATGCAACACTTGGATTTGATCCAAATAATACATAGATATTTTCTAGAAATTAAAGTTTAAAAATAAGTCCTTTGCACTATATAATTCTTGTAGAGAGTTTCACATATCCTTTTTGAGTAAAACAAGTTTCCTAGGGTAGGCTCTTAGTATGCCTAACTTGAAGACTTATCCTCATACCAAAAACCCCTATGGTGTTCCTGTATCAAAAATAACAAAATCAGCCCTAGTCCGCCTTTAGGATTTTTCCTTTGGTCAAAACAAAAGGGTTTTTGACCTAATTCCAACTCTCCGAACACATGCGCTACCCTATATATCATATCCTAGGCACCCAAAATATTTTGGGTTTCTGATTATTTTTGGGGAATTAAACTCTTCGGCCTAAAGATTTTCACTAGGAAATTCATTCAAGTAGGCCTACAACTCCAATATGGATGAATCCAATTTCTCGAGAAAAATATTTCCAATACCTACACTATGCCTTTGAACACATATCAAAAGTCTCTATAGATTTAAGGGATTTCTATTTTCATTCCCTCGGTTTGTTAGTTGTACTCACTTTTCCCCAGCCGCTTAGTTTTTCCTCACTTTTCCCCTCCCTCTATTCTAAAACCCTCACATCGCTCGGACGGGGGGATGCCGTCAGGTCAAAGGCTTGACCATTACATGTTGACCGGTGGGACCGCGTTGGGGCGGGTTGTGCGTTGAGCGTTACGTTACGTCACCTCGACCGTTACATGCTGACAGGTGGGGCCGCATTGGGACGGGTCTTCCATACGTCGTGAAGGGTGGGGCCGCGTTGGGACGGGTTTTGCATACATGGTGAAGGGTGGGGCCGCATGGAGACACGTTGGACTGGCCATTCTTGCTCACCCAAAGCATTCGCTTCCCCTGAGCCTGGAACAGCTCCCACACCGCCCCTCCACTCCCCTGCCATTGTGTCCTCCTACCTTATGTCATCCTCGGCCGCCGAGCTGCCCCCTCCCTGATGAGGACATCCCTACAGTGACACCTACCCCAATTGCTAATGATGATGTTCCAATTGCAAAGAAAGATCAATCCAATGATATAAGGATTGGACCAATCACAAGATATCATGCTAAGCTACTAGAACAACAGGTGAACTTGTTTCTTAATGAACCTGGTATTTTAATTAATGAAAATTTTATACTACCTAAGTCTTTGAATTATTGCATGATCAGGTACTTATAAGAAGAAGGCGTAGCACGGAGCAAGGAGCTAATGGAGCATGGTGTGTTGATCAATGAAGAATGCACGAGGGAGGAGAGGGAGGAAGCGCAAGGAGCTGTCCAAGACAAAGATCAACTAGAGATGGAAGTTCTCTGCGGCGGCAGAGAAAAGCCCCAATTCTCTGCCACGACAGGCTGCTGCGGCAGGAAAACGGAGTCCAGCTCTGCCACGGCAGGCTACCGTGGCAGAGAAGCTGACTAAAACTCTGCCACGACAGAGAGAGTTTGGCCGAGCCCAATTGGGTCATTTTGTATCATGTTTGGGTGGGACCAACTCGGGTTCCCCCTTAGGCCGCCACCCCCTGAACTCATAAATAGATGGGGCGCAATAATTAGGGTTTTAGACCATGTTAAAATATTTTGGAGTTGTTTCTTTCATAGAACTTCTAGAATTACCCTGTGTTCGAATTCTACAACTATAATTGAGTGTGATCTGTTGTTCCATTGGGAATTAGTAGATTGCATACTACTGTTTGTGGTCGACGGCTGCGTGCGCAAGAGTGTGGTGTTGTGAATATCCTACAAGGTTCGAGAGCTGTTGCATTGGCATCAGAGTTCGAGCAGGAGAGATCATAGCTACGCACTAGTTATCTATCATCCACCATCACCATCAACAAGAGCTTGCTGAGATGATCAGGCCACCCCATATCATCTTGGTATCAGATTTCCTCGTTGCCTCGGTAAGCAATTCACAATCGATCCATAGATTAGAGAGTGTTTTTCATCCTATATAGAAAAAAGCCCCACAAAAAGAGTTGCCATAGACTAGATTGCATCGTAGACGAGTAATAGTTGCTGGTCGTGTTCATCCTTTAGTTTAGATCTAGATCTGTTCTTCGTAATTTTATCATCTTTCTAGTTTTTGTTTTAGCCGAATCCACCATAGTTTCCGCCACCACCAGATCTGATCTAATCTAAGAGTCCTAGTCTTCTGCTCTTGGCAGAGCCGGAATTAAAAAAAATTATTTTTAATAAGGTCCAAACAGCCAGGTTAGAGGTAGAGGGCACTACAAGAAGGATTGTCCAAACAACAAGGTTATGTTTGTTAACGAATAAGGTGAAGTAGAGAGTGGAGATGAAGCTTCTGATGATGATGTTGATGATGGCGAGGATGGTGCTGATGCGTATCCTGAGCGTGCACGAATTATTGTCGTATCTTCACGTATACTTAGTGTGCAACCGGTTGAGGAATCCCAACATTGCAACTTGTTCCAAACAAAAGCTCTAGTTAGACCTAACAAGGCTTGCATGGTCATTATTAATGGAGGTAGATGTAGAAATCTTGCAAGTAAAGAACTATGTGCCAAGTTGAATTTGACATACTTACCTCATCCGAAGCCATACTACATACAATGGTTGAGCAACAATGGTGAGATGAAGGTAAATCATATGGTACGTGTGAATTTTCAAATAGGGCCATACAAAGATTCTATTGATTTTGATGTGGTTCCTATGACTGTTTGCCATCTACTATTGGGTCGGCCTTGGCTTTATGATCGCCATGTGCAACACAATGGCTGAGCCAATACATATCTTCTGTCTTGCAGGACTTTGGGGATGTGTTTCCAGATGATGTACCCGCAGGCTTACCTCCATTGCATGGTATGGAACACCAAGCCAATTTGATTCCTGGCGCCACACTTCCCAACCGTGCACACTACAGGACAAATCCCGAAGAAACTAAGGAAATTCAGAAGCAAGTACAAGCGTTGCTGGATAAAGGGTACATTCGTGTTTCTCTTAGCCCTTGTGCTGTTCTTGTTATTTTAGTGCCTAAGAAGGATGGTACATGGCGCATGTGTGTTGATCGTAGAGCGATTAATAACATCACTATTCGATATCGTCATCCTATTCCACGCTTAGAGGATATGCTAGATGAATTGAGTGGTGCTGATGTTTTCTCTAAAATTGACTTGCGTAGTGGTTATCATCAAATTAGGATGAAAGAAGGGGATGAGTGGAAAACTGCTTTCAAAACAAAATTTGGCTTGTATGAGTGGTTAGTCATGCCATTTGGTCTTACTAATGCACCTAGTACATTCATGCGATTAATGAATCATGTTTTGAGAGATTTTATTGGTCGTTTTGTGGTTGTTTACTTTGATGATATACTTATATACAGCCACACCGAAACTGAACTTTGCACTCTTATTCGACAAGTTTTGCAAGTGTTGCGTGATAATAAATTGTATGCTAATCTTGAGAAGTGCACATTTTCAAAAGAGAAGGTCATATTCTTAGGATTTGTTGTATCTAAGCATGGGGTAGAGGTAGATCAATCTAAAATTCAATCAATTCAGAATTGGCCTACTCCCATGAATGTAAGTCAAGTGCATAGTTTCCACGGCTTAGCTGGTTTCTATAGGCACTTTGTGAAAGATTTTAGCACCATTGCTGCACCTTTGAGCGATTTGACAAAGAAAGGTGTTCCTTTTGTATGGGGCACGGCCCAAGACATTGCATTTGATACATTGAGACATTTACTTACTTCTGCACCATTACTTGCATTACCTGATTTTTGGAAGCAATTTGAAGTTGAATGTGATGCTAGTGGTATAGGCATAGGTGGCGTTTTGATGCAAGAAGGTCGGCCTATAGCTTATTTTTCTGAGAAATTGACTGGTGCTCGTTTGAATTATTCTATCTATGATAAAGAATTATATGCACTTGTTAGAGTATTTGAGGTTTGGCAACATTATTTGTGGCCAAAGGAATTCATCATACATTCTGATCATGAAGCATTGAAATACTTGAAAGCTCAATCAAACTTGCATAGAAGATTAGCTAAATGGGTTGAGTTTATTGAGTCTTTTCCTTACATCATTAATTATAAGAAGGGAAAAGAGAATGTTGTTGCTGATGCTCTATCTGGGAAGAATATGCTATTAACCAATCTTGATGTTAAAATTCCTAGATTAGAATCTATTTGTGCACTTTATGCAACTGACCATGATTTTGCTGAACCATATCGTTTGTGTGCTCTTGGAAACGCATAGGATAAGTATCATATACATGATGGATATTTGTTTCGAGCTAACAAACTATGTATTCCAGAATCGTCATTGCGTTTGTTCTTAGTGCAGGAATCACATGCTGGTGGTTTGATGGGTCACTTTGGGCGTGAGAAGACGTTGCTTATGCTTGGTAATCACTTCTATTAGCCCAAGATGAGGCGTGATGTGTACAGATTTGTGAGCTGATGTATTACATGCCACAAGTTGAAATCTAAGCTGAAGCCTCACGGTTTGTATACACCTCTCTCTGCACCGACTACTCCATGGGAAGACATTAGTATGGATTTTGTGCTAGGTCTACCTAAAACTCAGAGAGGTCATGATTCTATATTTGTGGTAGTGGATAGGTTCTCTAAGATGGCTCATTTTATTGCCTACCACAAAAGTGATGATGCGTCACATGTTGCTAACCTGTTTTTCAGGGACATTGTCAGATTACATGGAGTACCTAAGATGATTGTTTCTAACCATGATGTGAAGTTCATGAGCTATTTTTGGAAGACCTTAAGGGGGAACCCTGATTAGCTGTCCATAATGCAAAAATCAGGGGGAACAAAAACTTTTTCTTGTTAAAGGATGCAGTGCTTGCTTGCGCTTGTGCATATGTATGTATTCCATATGATACACTCCTTACCTCACCCCCAGTTGACCAAAGCTATCTAACAAAACTGTCTTGGCTCTTTCTTACATATTCTCAAATATTTTGGCATTTCAAAACATGATCCAAGATGCTTATGTAACCAAAACTATTTTAGTAGCTTATATTGACAAAACTAGGGAGAGCTATAATCTCCTTATGTTTTCAAGACAGAACCTTTCCAAATACTTGTACCTCTAGGTTTCTCTAAAACCTGTTTATAAAACTTTTGAACTCTACCCTTGGTAGATGTACCAAGGACCTTACCTTGTTCAAACTCCGACCTCTTCAAAATATCCATGCTTACCTCAAGATAAGCTTGATGGTAACCCTAATAGTAGTAGATCTGTTGCAAGATGAGTTGCCTTGATTTGTTAAGATGAATTGTCTTGATATGTTGTCCAACTTGTTTGCTTAGGAACTAAAGTGAGCTACTCTAGGAGATCACCCTCTAGGATCAAGATACCTTAAGATCACCAAACCGAAAGCAGGAGTACAAGATGGATCCGATCTCTAGCTACTAGGTGATCATCTAAAACCCCAGATCAATTCTGAAGAGATCCATTCTAGAAGTTTCCAAGAAAATAAAGACCAATAACAAGCATGGATCTATTCTACTAAATCTACAGTTCAACATCATCCACTTTATGATGCTTTGATACCTTGCATACCCTCAAAACATCCCTACTCATATTCTAGTCAAAAACCCTAAATCTTCTAAATTTTGACTAAGTCTGGAAACTATTTCAACATCACATTTTTGTGTGCCTCTCTTTCTCAACCCTTATGCGTTTTTGGTAATGCACTTGAACCATCTGGTAGAACATCATAAGGACTACCAAGGACCACTCCTTACCTTTGTTAGACCATCCTCTAACCCCTTTGTTCTTGCTAGTTTTGCAGGCAAGAAAATAATAATTCCTGCAAATCTTATCAACATGCCTACATTGGAAGAAGCTCACATCTGCATGTTATTTTATTTTATCTTATTTTCACCAACTCCTTACATGATTATGTTCTACTCATAAAGGTCCAGCAGTACCTACTTCACTTGTTCCAAATGGATCCTTGTGTTTCAAAAACCCACAAGGTTTTGAAGGCTATTTGGTAATCTGCTTTGGCAGTCTTATTTTATTCAAAGTTTGTAATCAATCCTTGGAGAGCTCACGAATGCTAAAGCCCAAACTTATGTACCTTGGTGATCTACATAACTTGGTATATCTATCCATTTAGCCCTTGAACAAAGGGGAGCCTTGAGCTCCAAGATACAACCATGTTTTGATGGTATGAAAATAACATTGCCCAACAACCTTTATACCTTCTTTTCGTCCCTAAATCAAGTTGAATTTCCAAAACCAACGGTTGCAAATGGTAGATACAACATGTGGAAATAATATACCTTGAATGTAAAAATTTATCAAACATTATCCATAATTATTATGGCTCAAAAACTATTTAATTCATTATTGGGCAAAACCTCCCAAACTCCTATTAAGGAAAGTTTGGTTTTCTCCAAAACACTTGCCCATAATTAGGCATCCTTGAGGCCTATAAATCATGCCCTATCCTCCCACTTCAATAATAAATATTTTAGAGGAGTTTTATTATTTCCTTTTGCCCTTTTTCTTCAATGGTAGAAACAAGAAATAATTACTTAAAAATACTTTTCTATCTCTATAAATTCCAGGAAAATTCTCTCAAGTGTAACTTGGTATTACAGACCATCTCACACCAAAAACCAACCTCGTACAAAGAAATACTATCAAATTAGCTTCTAAAAACCATTTCAGCACTTTTTTAATAAATAATAATAAGTGGACTTTAGATCCTTAGAAAAATCTAAAACAAATCCTAGAGAGGTACCTTGACCTCATCTACCTACCAGTACAACCTTCTCACCTTGTCCAGTTTAAAATTTTGAACTTCCTTCACAACCACCATTTTGATCAAATAGTGCAAACAAATCAAAACATGAGCTAAACTAAAGCAACTCTCTATCAAAGTCTCACCACCACTCACCACCACTCACCACCGCAACCACCACACCCACCCCTGGGCATGGTTAACACTACAACACCCTCTGCCCTTGCCCTTACCTCTAGGAGAGAGAGAAGCCATTTATTGCAAATCTTGTAAACTAATAGAGCAGCAGCAGCCACCACTCTCCTCTCCACTCAGTGCTCGACTCAGAACCCCCCCACTCTCTCTCCATCTCCCTGGATGCCCTATGACTGGCCAGCACCCCTCCCAAGCTTGTGCATGGACAAGGTCCACAAGGCACCACTCTCCCTTAGGTTTAAAGGCAAGAGGCCACCCCCAGCATGCCTCTGCCTCTCATTTTCTCCCACTCTAGCTCTCACCTACCACCCTCGCACTCCTCCTCCCCTCCCCTACTCTGTCTCGACCAGAAGATGGAGGAGAAGGAGCTTTGGCCTCCTCAAAGAATCGATCCTAGAGCTCTCCTCCCTGCTCCTCCCCTGCTGCATGCTTAAGTGGTAAAGAGAGTTTGTTTTTGACTATGGCTTATGCTTTGTCATGCCATGCTTGATATTGTTTTGGCTTTATGCTTAGTATTCTTAGTTGTAGCATGACTTGTTATAAACAATTGAGATTGCTTAATGTGCCTTGGATGAATCATGCGTTGTTTTAGCATATTAAAGCATAGTATAGTGGTATTCTACTTTGATGCTTTATTTGGGTTGACTTGGCGCATGCTCACACCATGTTATGACTATCCAAAGTCACCATAGCCTTTATGATCCTTTAGTTTTCAATCTGTAGTATCACTTTATGCTTTGATCAATGATGTTTTGTAGCTCTGCATGATTATGGCCATTATTGCTCTCTTAGTTTGTCGCTCCCAATCTTTTGATAGCCTCCACAACCAAGTATGAGTTCCACTCATGCATCCAACTCCCTAAACCAAGTTATTCCAAAGAGTCCACCATACCTACCTACTAGCATATGCTATTCCTAGTATATTCATGTTTTTGTTTATCTTCCAAATTAAACTTGTTATGAGAAAACTAGTGATTAAAGCTCTCACGAACTTGATGGCACACTTTACTTTCTTGCATTTAATAAACTTGAACCATTGGGTCCTTCTTTGTTGCGTATATGCTTGCGCTTTATAAATTGAAGTTAGCAGAACCATGTATCATGGGGAATGCTTTCAACATTGCACTTGTACTTTGTACCCCGTTGATATCATGTTCTTTTTCTTATGGATCCCGGCGGTGTGAAATAAAAGTGGAACTTGTAATATCATGGAGTTTGTATGTGTGTGAGAGAAACGCCTGGGCCGCTAGCCTAGCAAATAAAAAGATCGCTGAGATGCTCATTCTCTGCTTGCCTTGTCATTTTGATTATGGGATAGCTCCTGTATCATGTGCAAGGGGTACCCCGTTGGCGGTTCTTTATGATACATATGTACTTACAATCACAAGAGCTTACTTGTGACTAAAGTTGAGTAGCATGAGGTTTGCTCTTCATAAGTAAGGGGCATGAGATTTCGGTTTATAATTGTCAAGCATATCCTCTTAGTTGTGTCACTTTAACCTTAATCACCTTCAAGATGATTATGATAGGGGCAATGAGAGCTGAAAGCTATAAGTACCATAATTTTTGGAAGATCTTTATGAGACTTGAATCCCTACTTCCTTCTATGAAGGCCTTTCTTCCACCATTATATTGAGTCTCCACCTTCTATCTTATTGCACCTACTTTGAGAGCATAGTGGCCATTCTTAGTTCTATGTGCATTGTCCCAAGACTTGTTGATTGATGCATATCTTGATATTGCTTGTTTTAAACTATTTGTATCTAGTCACTCTTATGAACTTTGAAGGTGTCCTATGAATTTATACTTGCTACTCTATGAGGGATAAGCTGATGCTATTATGCTATGTTTTCTTTATGTGAAACAAACAAACGTCTTGCAAAGCATTGTTATTCATGAATCTTTTGTTTGTGCCTATTCATGTTGCATCATAGTTTCTTTGTCTTATTGCTAGAACTTTGTCTTTCATGTTATGATTGAAGTACTATGATCCCAGCTTTGAATGTTTTACAAATACTTTGATCAAGTTTATGATGGTGCATGTCACCTCAAAAATTATTCTTTCTTTTTATCACTTACCTACTCGAGGACGAGCAAGAGTTTAGCTTGGGGAAGTTGATACATTACAAATGTATCTATAATTTTTGATGTTCCATGCTTGGTTTTATCTACTTTGTTGTGTTTTGTCCACACTTTGGAGTAATTTTCATATGATTTCTTGGACTAACCTATTAACAAGAGCCACAGTGCCAGCTGCCTGTTTTCTGCTGTTTTTGGTTCTAGGAAAGTCAAAAAATGAATATTCTCGAAATTGGACGGGACAAAAGGCAAAGTTATTATTTTACCGGGGGACACTTGGAGCCAAAATATGAGACGGAGAGGAGCTGGGGCCTGGCCACACCACCTGGCCGCGCGGCCAGGCATGACCCGCACCAAGGGGTTGTCTGGCTGCCCTAGGCACCCCCTCGGCCTCTCCTTCCGCCTATATATTGCCTCTGATACGGAAACCCTAAGGACCCGATCAAAAAACCACGAAAGAGTCTGTAGCCGTCATCATCTCTATCCCTAGATCGGGAGGGATCTGAAGCTCTTCCCGACACCCTGCCGAAGAGGGGAATTCACCCTGGAGGCCTTCTTCATCATCATGCAAGCCTCCGGTGTGATGCGTGAGTAGTTCATCTCTGGACTACGGATCCATGTAGTAGCTAGATGGCTGGTTCTCCTCCTTTGTGCTTCCATGTCTAGATCTTGTGAGCTCCGTTCATGATCAAGATCATCTATTTGTAATTCTGCATGTTATGTTTGCGGGGATCCGATGGATATTGAGATGTTATTTCAGATTGATTATTGATTCTATCATGTCTTCATTATTTGTGATCTTGCATGCTTTCTGTTGTTAGTATCTATCTTGGCCAAGTAGATGCTAGCAACTCCAAGAGTTAGTATTTATGCTCGATAGTGGGTTCATGCCTCTGGTAATCTGGGGAAGTGATAGAAATCTCTAAGGTACTAGATGTGCTGTTGCTACTAGTGAGAAAACAACAATCCTTTGTTCATAGAACAATCGTATTGTTTACATTACACGCAATTCGTAATGCAATTATCCGTTGCTTGCAACTTAATACTGGAGGGGGTTCGGATGATAACCTGAAGGTGGATTATTAGTCATAGATGAAGTTGGATGGCGGTCTATGTATAATGTTGTAATGCCCAATCAAGTCTCAAAGGAGTCAAGATGATTAGTATATGCTTGTATGCTTTCTTGATGTTTGTCAATCGCCCCACTGTAATTTGTTCACCCAACATGTTATATATCTTAAGGAGAGCCACCTCTAGTGAACTATGGACCCCGGTCCTTTCTTTTACATTCAATCTACAAACTGTTTACTGCTTTGTGTTTACTTCCTGCAAACTATCACTTCTTTCCATTCGATACGTGTAATCCTTTGTTTTCAGCAAAACCGGTGAGATTGATAACCTCATCGCAAGTTGGAGGCAAAGTTCTATGGTTGTGTTGTGCAGGTCTCCACGTTGCTGCTGGCACCGGTAGTGCGCCCTGCCAACGTTTAGCTAGCTACACCTTTGGGGTGTTTCCTTGCTCCTACTAGATTGATAACCTTGGTTTCATACTAAGGGAAAACTTGCTACTGTGCTCATCATACCTTCCTCTTGGGTTTCCCTGTGAACACCCGGATTTTTATCATAGCCGTCCTGCTGGCCATGATCTTGGTAGTCTCCTTCATAGTCTGGCCATGAGAATAGCCAGGGATAAAGCCATTAGTACTCATTAAGTACTCGCCAACTACCACTAGTAAGTAGTATAGTTCCAAAGTAAATGCTAACTCTAAGTTTAACTATAAAGTTAAGTTTGAAACCTAAGTTGAGTTCATAAACAAAGAAAGATAAAATAAAGTTCTAGAATCACTTAAGTTGGGAAGCTAGTGTCATAGTCACAACCCTGTTGTGGTCAAGTCTAGATTCATCATTCATTTCATAAGTCATTTTGAAAATATCTGACAACAAAACAGTATGGCCACTCCACCTGTCTATAACCGCGGACGCGGCTATTCGAATAGTTTGATACTCTGCAGAAGTAGTACACTTTCACCACAAGATTCGATACATCTGTCAGGGATAACCCTGAATCATCATACTTAGTATGCAGATAATCAAACATAACCTTTCCTTTACACACCCTAGTATAAGCACCTCTCCTATGAGCATGGCCTCCCAACCATGACGATCTGTCATATTGGGCACTGCATAGGTGGACAACATTGAGAGGTAGCCTCAGCTCAAACCTCTCCCATGAGGGAACTAATACTAATGCATATAAACTTCTGGCTAAGCCTTACCCAATTCAGGTATTGTGGTTGTATGGTAAATTTGGAATGGTATCGCATCCGAATCCAACCATCAGTTTTTGTAAGAGGGCTAAGGCACATGCCTCAACATTTTCATCATCATAAACCATTTGTGTTTCTCAACACATGTCAAAACATCTCAATAGAATAACTCATCATTCCAAGGTTTTCACAAGTCATTCTCACCCAGTGTTCCCATCTAAGGTGGCTCAAGTTTTAGTTTACCTCTAAACTACTAAGTTAAGAGTGTTCACTAATGTGGGATGCTAAGATCAATCTCATGCCATAGAATGACATCTAAGGTTATCTAGATAGTTCAAGTTTTATACTCTTTATGATACGTTCAAACAAGTAAGGTACTTTAATAAAGTAACGAAGTAAAAGCTTGGAAATAAAACTTGGGGTAGGTAAATAGTCAAAGTGGTATAACCAAAGCATGCCTAATGCATCTTGCTCAGGTTATCTAGCTTAATTCTAGATTGCTAACAATAGCTTGCCTTGGTTGGTGTAGTGGTTGATGTTTTCTTCCTCATCCTCTTCGTAGAACTCCTCCTCGAAAGCTTGGTCGGTACTATCGTCTATAAATACATACGGAGTACACAATCACCAAACAATACTTAACTAGTCTACTTAGCATTCTAAGGCACACATTTGATGATCTCATATCGTCACAAGCACCACAAGGTTTTATTAACTAGCTTCATTCTTTTTATTTAAGAAAAGTAATTTCTACTCATTGAAAATAACTAAGATTTAATATTCTCCACTTAAAATATGGGATCATGTTGACACATGTCATCACCACATATTCTAACATATGGGAATGTGATTTAAATGTTGGATCACATTTAATTAAGTTTAATATTTAATGAGTTAAAGTGACTAGAAATGCCTATATCGCATTATTTTGGTACTAGTCCTAAGTCACTGCATGCAAACCTTAATATTATTACATATTCAGATAGGTATTGTTAAATGTGATTTTTGAGAGTTGGAATCAACTCAAATCTATTCTGGTTGATTTTATAAAAATGTTTGAATGTGCAAAAGCTTCTGTCTTGTTATTTTTACTAGGAGGGATCTCTAACTCTAAATAAATTAAATCCAACGGGCTTGGATAAATCTTTTCAGTAGCTTTCTAACAAAATTTGAATCACTCCATTTGGTTCAGTAGATCTTCTTGAATTGATTTTTGAACTAAGGGACAGAAGTGAGTTCAAACTAAAATGGAAAAACCTATATTTGAATTTGTGGGCTAGCGCGGGAAAGAAAACGGGCCGGCTCAGTGGCGTTCTGTGGTGTAGAGAACAGCTGACAGGGGGTCCACATGTCAGCGGCTCTTTAAACGTGAAGCGGTACGGGGCGACGTGGGTTGTTAGATTAAAGGGAAGATCTATGGCTGTGGCTTGTCGTCGACGACGGACAGGTCGCCGACGAGGTGGAACCCTAGCGGCTCGGTGGGGGTCTGGGGCAGCTTACCGGGGCTCCGGCGAGGGTCGGTGAGGCGGGCAAACGAACAAGTCGAGGATGGTGATTCTCCTGGTACCGACAGCGTCCCGAGAGGTGGCCTTGATCAACGGCCCCCTTCTTCTCCCTCCGCGGCAGACTCCGGCGAAATTCTGGCACTGCGGACGATGTCTTGCTCCGGTGGGGCTCTAGGTGTGTTCTGAGAGGGAGGGGATGAGAGTGGTGTGAGGAGTTTGTGTTGGGGTGGCCTCCTTTTATAGGCTCAGCGAAGCGGCAGAGGAGCATGGGCGGTGCTCGCCGGTGACAACGGCACAGCGAGCTAGAGGTGTGGGCGGTGGGCTAGGACGGTGGGCGGTGCCCTGGCGAGTGTCACGGCGGTGCGTGTGCAGTGGTTTGCAGACGGGGGAGGTGAGTGGCGCGGCGTGCACTATGTCTCTGCCAACGGCGAGTTTCACGGCGGCCAGCGACTATGGTGCATGGTAAGGGGAACGGGCATGTCCGTTAGCTTCCTAGGACGGTGGTGATCGTGTAGGCGGACGGCTGGATCGAGGCGGGGTCTGGTCGAGCAAGGACCGTGCACGCTCTGCGGGTAGCATCGGCATGGCAGACAGGCTCCGGGCGCGGCGGTTCCTGGCTGCTCCTAGCGCTGTCCGCGGGCTGGGCCTGGCTGGACGGTGGAGGTGGCCCACTAGCGACGCGCTGGACATGGTGGGCGAGGCTGGCGGCGGCTGTGGCGCGTTGTCACCGGTGGGGTGCTCGTTTTGGGCTCGGCATTGATGTCCATGACAATTTTTTTAGGGCACAGTGCTTGGCCGGGCTAGAGAAGGGTAGGGGAAGCAGTGGAGAGGGTTTGGTGGCAATGTGGGGGACAAGTTTGGCCAGAACACTGCTCAAATAGTGATTTTGGTTTTTTGTTTGAATTCTGCCCACAAGGTGTTTGTAGAAATGGCCGAAAGAATTCAAGTTTTGAATTTTTAGATGATTTTTGGTGGAGTTGTTTGTCACATGCTTAAGCATCTGTGGTTGCTTGGGATTTGAAAAAGGAGCTCATTTGAGTGGTTTTTGAATAAGTGGGATCTTCTCATATGAACTACATTCAATTTTCAAATGCCATTTAAAATTAGTGTTTGAAAGTTTTTGGTAGATCACAAAGTGGGCCTTGGTACATCACCACTTGTACTAGCAAGGGGTGCAAAGATCCACATTTGTTTCTGTTAGGATTTGAGTTCTAGGAATAGCCAAAGTAGGCATGTTGATTAAAATGGCACAAATGACCATTTGCTTCTTTTATTCATTTTGATTTGTTTTTCTTTGGGATTTGTTTGGGAATGATCTAGATGACGTTTATTTCACCTAAGAATCATTTTACAATCAATGGATCACTTAATCATGGCCATTCAAATAAACTCCTAAACTATATGCACCCACATATGAATGCTTTAATATTTTAAACAGGATTTTTTTTGTTAACTCTAAATTTGATGATTTGGATCTTGATCACTTGGATTAAAGTTTTGGGATGTTACAAACCTTTCCCCCTTAAACAAAATCTTGTCCCGAGATTTACGAAAGAAAACTAGGAACTAAATAGATCTGGGAACTCTGTCCTCATGTAATCTTCTCGCTCCCAAGTGGCTTCCTCTTCGGTATGGTTGCTCCATTGAATCTTGAGAAACTTGATACTCCTAGTCCTAGTGGTTCTGTAAGATTTTTCCAAGATACAGATGGGAACTTCACGATACGTCAGGTCCTTGTTGATCTCCACAGCTCTGTGATCGATGTTCTTGAAAACTTCAGTCTTCTCCGGCACTTCTAGGCATTTTCGAAGTAACGAGATATGGAACACATTGTGGATGGCTGACATCTCCTCTGGCAGTTCCAGCTGATACGATACTTCTCCTCGACAGTTCAGAATTTTGAAGGGCCTGATATATCTGGGTGCTAACTTTCCTTTTAGACTAAAGTGTTGGGTTCCCTTCAATGGAGAAACCTTGAGATATACAAAATCTCCGACATTGAAAGTCGGGTCTCTCCTTCTCTTGTCAGCATAACTCTTCTATCTAGATTGGGCGGTCTTGAGGTGCTCACGGACTTTGTGAACCTTTTCTTCGGCTTCTTGGAGAATGTCGGGTCCGAAGATCTGACTCTCTCCTACTTGCGACCAATTCAAAGGGGTACGACACTTTCTTCCGTATAGGAACTCAAATGGTGCCATTTGCAAGCTAGCTTGATAACTGTTGTTATATGAGAATTCTGCGAAAGGCAGGCAGTCTTCCCATTTTGATCTGTATTCTAACACACAAGCTCTGCACATATCCTCTAAGATTTGGTTAACTCTCTCAGTGTGTCCATCAGTTTGCGGGTGATAAGCGGTGCTGAAATTCAACTTGGTGCCTAATCCTTCCTAGACTTTCTGCCAAAATCTCGAGGTAAATTGGGTTCCTCGATCTGATACTATGGTCTTAGGGGTTCCATGCAGACTAAAAATTCTAGCAACATACAGCTCTGCTAGCTTCGAACTTTGGTAGGTGGTCTTGACAGGTATAAAGTGGGCTACCTTGGACAGTCTATCAACAATGACCCAGATTGAGTCATTTCCCCTACTAGAAGTAGGTAAACCGGTGATAAAGTCCATTCCGACAGAATCCCATTTCCATTCCGGAATCTACAAAGATTGTAACAGTCTTGCGGGTCTCTGATGCTCTACTTTGACTCTTTGGCAGATGTAACACTTGGCAATGTAGCTTCCAATTTCTCTCTTCATCTTGTGCCACCAAAATTGCTCTTTCAAATCTTGATACATCTTCGTTCCTCCGGGTGGATAGAATAAAGAGTATCATGAGCTTCCTGCATGATAACCTGCATCAGCTCCGAATCTGCTGGCACACAGATACAACCTTTGTACCACAGAACTCCTTCTTCGTCTTCGGTGAATCCAGGTACCTTTCCTGTACTAATATGACGTTTGATTCCGTCGATACTCTCATTTCCCTTCTAGGCTTCCTTGATTTGGCTGATTAATGTGGTTTGAAGTTGAATGCTAGCTAAGAATCCTTTGCTAACTAGCTTAGTCTTGAACTGCTCCAACTCCTCATACAAACTTGGTTGCTTCTCCTTGATCATGGTATTTAGCCTACAGGGCAATCTGCTAAGAGCATCCCCTACCACATTGGCTTTGTCGGGGTGATAGTGAATGTCAAGGTCATAATCCTTGATTAACTCTATCCATCTCCTTTGCCTCATATTCAACTCCTTTTGAGTGAAAATATACTTCAAGCTTTTGTGATCCGAGTAAATCTCACAGTGATTACCCATAAGATAATGATGCCATGTCTTCAATGCCAAAACTACGGCTGCTAACTCCATATCATGGGTCGGATAGTTCTGCTCATGCTGCTTCAGTTATCGAGACAAATAGGCGATAACTTTGCCTTCTTGCACTAATACACATCCGAGACCAATCTTGGATGCATCACAATATACATCAAATGGCTTCTTGATATCTGGCATGATCAGTACTGGGCTGATATCAATCTCTTTTTCAGCTCCTGGAAACTGGCTTCACATTTATCAGTCCATTCAAACTTCTTGTCCTTCTGCAACAATTGGGTCATGGGTCTGGCGATGCTCGAGAATCCTTCGACGAACTTGTGGTAATATCCTGCCAATCCGAGAAATGCTAGGACTTGGTTTTGAGTGGTTGGGGCTTCCCATTATTCGACATCTTTAATCTTGGCAGGATCAACAGAGACTCCTCTGGCTGACACAATATGTCCTAGGAATCCCACTTCTTTCAGCCAAAACTCACACTTGCTGAACTTGGCATATAACCGATGTTCTCTCAGGGTTTCTAGGATGATTCTCAGATGTTGCTCATGCTCTTCTTCTAACTTGGAGTAGACGAGGATATCATCGATAAACACAACGACAAACTTATCTAGGAAATTCATAAAGATCTTATTCATGAGATTCATGAAATAAACAGGGGCATTGGTTAATCCAAAGGACATAATCGTATACTCGTATAAACAATAGCGAGTAGTAAAGGCGGTCTTCGGAATATCCGTTGCACGAATCTTAAGTTGGTGATAACCAGTCCTAAGATCAATCTTTGAGAATACCTGAGCTCCAGTCAACTGATCAATAGATCTTCTATCTTTGGCAAAGGGTACTTGTTTTTGATGGTGACATCATTCAACTTTCTGTAATCGGTGCACAGACGGTTGCCTCCATCTTTCTTGTCGATGAATAACACTGGTGATCTCCATGGCGATGCGCTTGGTTGAATCAAGCATGTTGCTAACATGGCATCCAACTGCTTCTTCAATTCTACTAACTCTGAGGGGTTGATGCTATAGGGTCTCTGGGCTATGGGTCCGGTACCGGGGATTAGTTTGATAATGAAGTCAATATCTCTATCCGGGGGCATACTTGGCAATTCATTTGGGAATACATCGGGGTATTCACAGACTACTCGGACTTGGTCTATGGTGGGTAGGGCTAGACTCTTGTTGCACTTGAATTGACGAGGTAAGGTTTCAGATATATGCTCTACGGTTACTCCAGAGCTACTGGTCATGGTGATGGCTTGCTTAGCATAGTCTATTAGTCCTTTATGCCTTGACATCCAGTCCATACCTAGTACTACTTCCAGTCCTTTGGTTCCAAGTACTATAAGGTTGGCATAAAAGTCTATCCCATGTATTCTGATAGGCACAACTTTGCAAATTTTTCTAGCTTTTGTAGTTGATGCAGGAATTTGAACTATCATGACATGCTTCAAGTTGGTTGGGTAGATCTTACTAGTGCATGCAAATTCTTCGGTGACAAATGAATGCGATGCTCCCGAGTCAAACAATACTCTTGCTAAAAGTGAGTTGACAGAGAACATACCCAACACTACATATGGCGCTTCTTGGGCTTCTTCGGCGTTCATGTGGAAAAGACGACTATTGCGGTTGTGAGGGTTCCCTAGGGCAAATCTCCTCCCTGGTTGAACACGACGCTGATGTTGAGCTAGGGCATTCACATTGGCAGTGGCGACAGTCTTCTTGGGACACTCATTGGAATAGTGGCCCTTCACTCCACACTCGAAACAAGTTATCTAGGACTTGTCTTTTGCTGCGACAGGCACATCATTGCTGCCAGTTCTAGGTCTAGTGTTGTTGTTGTTGCTCTTGGGAGGGGCACGGTTGAAATTGCTGGTGTTGCCGGGGTTGTTGTTGTTTCCTCTGGACTTCACATTGCCTCCGCTACGGTTGGGGTAGCTTGGGCGAGACATTGGGGGTCGGTTGTTCCTTGGTGCATATCCTGGTGAGGGGTTGGGACGGTACTTCTGGTGACTACTGGATCTAGTTTGCTGCATCATACAACGTTTGCGGTTGTCGTTTTCCTGGTTAATCTTTCCTTCCATCTGAATTGCGGAGTCGACTAGCTCTACGAGATCCTAGAAACGGATGTTGACGAGGACAGTCTACATCTCATCATGCAGTCCGTTCAGGAATCTCTCCTTCTTCTTGGCCTCCGTGTTGATCTCATCAGGTGCATATCTAGCAAGTGACATGAATCTGTCATGATACTCCACCACAGTCATTCTGCCTTGCTTCAATTCTCTAAATTCATCCCTCATTCTGGTGACTAAGCCCTGCGGCACGTGGGTGCGGCTGAACTTGATTTTGAAGGCTTCCCATGTCATCACTTAACCATGGTTCATCAGGCGGATGTTGTTCCACCATGCTCTTGCATCTCCTGCCAAATAGTGGGTGGCAAAGAGAACCTTCTCATTGTCATCAACTCTGGCTACTTCTAAATTGTTCTCCATCGTCTGCAACCAGTCATCTACATCTAATGGGTTCTCCGAAGTGCTAAAGATTGGGGGATTGGTATTCTGGAAGTTCTTCATCTTGGATCCTTGATGATCCTGATTTCCATGGTTCTGGTTGTTGAGAGCCATCTGGGTGATCTGTTGCAGTGTTGCTAGATTAGCTTGACGCTCTGCCCTGCTTGCTTCTCTGTCTGTGATGAGATTCTGCAGGATCTGCAGCATTGGGTCTTGCAACGAGCTGCTCCCTCCTTGGTTTCCACGAGTCATCTGAAGATTGAGAGAGATAAAGGGGTAAGAGGTAAAGTTCTAGGGTTCATGGTTTTGATTTCAAAGCTAAAACTTTGAGTTTGACTCAGGTTTTGCAACTAACTTCTTTTCATTCATTCAAGCATAGCACACGATACAAACACACACACACACCACAACAACAAAGGAAAACAGATGGTTTTAAGAACCATTATGCAAGCTACGATACAGTGGGACCGATACATCTCATGCTACAATAGTGATCTAGTGCATCTACTCATTGTCGATGAAGTCAGAGTCCTTATCGTCAGTGTAGAAGTCCACGACATCCTCCTCCATAAAGTCATCATCATTGATGTGGTAAGAATCCATGTCTCCCTGGATGTCTTCACCCTCCTCTTCTTCCTCCTTTGCTGCAAGCTGAGCTTCTTGCTCCTTGATGGTCTTATCGAGGTCGGCCACCTTCTTGCGAAGACGGGCGATAGTGTGATCCTTCTTTTCACGCTGGAGGCAAAGAGACTGGTGGTCCTTGACAAGCAGTGGGAATGTCTAGGCCTTCTGGGCGGCAATGGCACGATTGTCGTTGGCAAACTCCCTAGCATTGTCCAATTCCTTCTAGCGATCATACAGTAGGAAGTCAAGGTTCTCCACTTGACGCTTCAGCTCCGGGTGACTTGGCATCTCCATCGGCATTCCCATGAAGTCACGCCTTGCATAGTGAGCAAAACGGGTTCCTTGGATTTGGTTGACACTGAGGGCACATAGACGTGCGAGAGCTTCATGCATTTCCCTGGCTAATCCATCTAGCCGGTTGTTCTCTCGGACGGAGAACTGGATTCTCCCGGACGTTGGTTCTTCTATGCTTCCTCGAAGATCAGTGGTGACTAGCCACTATAAATCTCCTCCTGGGGGTCCTAGAAGTTGAGCTCCAAGAAACTCCGGATGCAGGCGTCCCAATAACTCAGACAGTGAATCTAGATCCCTCTCGAAGATCAGCTAGCCTCCGTTTCCCAATTGGTAGAACTTGCTGAACTGAGTCTCCATCTACAAGAATTAAGGATGAGGGAGTTAGTGAAGTGATCAAGTGTGTCAAGTTTTAGGTAGTAACGTAAGAATTGGAGTAACATGAATTTTTGAGAAAGAATGAATTCCCAACGGTAAGAGAGGAAATAGTTTTTCATAAATACTTACTTTGGTTTTTGAAACTAAGTTTTTTTTGTTCGGACGTCCATTCTAAATAGGGTCCCCTATGGTCAGGATGGCTCTGATACCAACTTGTCAACACCCGGATTTTTAATCCCAGATGCCTGTTATATCAAACATCGCAATCCCAGGATTACCATTTTTGCGAGACATAACAGATTGGATATCAGAGTACATCATCCATTACAAACCATAAATAGGGTCTTACACAAATAAGGATCTCATGATCTAGTCTTAATACAACAAGCAGCGGAATAAATAATAAGCATAGTGGTGGGGTCCATCTTTAGGGGCACATGCAATGCTGATGAAGGCAGATAGTCCTAGTTGTCATAGCCGTCCTGATGGCCATCATCTTGGTAGTCTCCTTCATAGTCTGGCCATGAGAATAGCCAGGGACAAATCCATGAGTACTCTTTAAGTACTCGCAAACTACCACTAGTAAGTAGTATAGTTCCAAAGTAAATGCTAACTCTAAGTTTAACTATAAAGTTAAGTTTGAAACCTAAGCTGATTTCAGAAACAAACAAAGATAAAATAAAGTTCTAGAATCACTTAAGTTGGGAAGCTAGTGTCATAGTCACAACCCTGTTGTGGTCAAGTCAAGATTCATCATTCATTTCATAAGTCATTTTGAAAGTATCTGACAACGAAACAGTATGGCCAGTCGAACTATCCATAACCACGGATGCGGCTATTCGAATAGTTTGACACTCTACAGAGGTAGTACACTTTCACCACAAGATTCGATACATCTGTCAGGGATAACCCTGAATCATCATACTTTGTATGCAAATAATCAAACATAACCTTTCCTTTACACACCCTAGTATAAGCACCTCTCCTATGAGCATGGCCTCCCAACCATGACCATCTGTCATCTTGGGCACTACATAGGTGGACAACATTGAGAGGTAGCCTTAGCTCAAACCTCTCCCGTGAGGGAACTAATACTAATGCATATAAACTTCCGGCTAAGCCTTACCCAATTCAGGTATTGTGGTTGTACGGTAAATTTGGAATGGTATCACATCCGAATCCAACCATCAGTTATTGTAAGAGGGCTAAGGCTCATGCCTCAAAATTTTCATCATCATAAACCATTTGTGTTTCTCAACACATGTCAAAACATCTCAATAGAATGACTCATCATTCCAAGGTTTTCACAAGTCATTTTCACCAAGTGTTCCCATCTAAACTGGCTCAAGTTTTAGTTTAGCTCTAAACTACTAAGTTAAGAGTGTTCACTAATGTGGGATGCTAAGATCAATCTCATGCCATAGAATGACATCTAAGGTTATCTAGATAGGTCAAGTTTTATACTCTTTATGCTACCTTCAAACAAGTAAGGTACTTTAATAAAGTAACGAAGTAAAAGCTTGGAAATAAAACTTGGGGTAGGTAAATAGTCAAAGTGGTATAACCAAAGCATGCCTAATGCATCTTGCTCAGGTTATCTAGATTAATTCTAGCTTGATAACAATAGCTTGCCTTGGTTGGTGAAGTGGTCGAAGTTTTCTTCCTCCTCCTCTTGGTAGAACTCCTCCTCCTCGAAAGATTGGTCGGTACTTTCATCTAGAAATACAAACGGAGTACACAATCACCAAACAATACTTAACTAGTCTACTTAGCATTCTAAGGCACACATTTGATGGTCTCATATCATCACAAGCACCACAAGGTTTTATTAACTAGCTTCATTCTTTTTATTTAAGAAAAGTAATTTCTACTCATTGAAAATAACTAAGATTTAATATTCTCCACTTAAAATATGGGATCGTGTTGACACATGTCATCACCACATATTCTAACATATGGGAATGTGATTTAATGTTGGATCACATTTAATTAAGTTTAAGTTTAATATTTAATGATTTAAAGTGACTAGAAATGCCTATATAGCATTATTTTGGTACTAGTCCAAAGTCACTGCATGCAAACCTTAATAATATTACATATTTATATAGGTATGGTTAAATGTGATTTTTGAGAGTTGGAATCAACTCAAAAGCTATTCTGGTTGATTTTATAAAAATGTTTGAATGTGCAAAAGCTTTTGTCTTGTTATTTTTACTAGGAGGGATCTCTAACTCTAAATGAATTAAATCCAACGGGCTTAGATATATCTTTTTAGTAGCTTTATAAAAAAAATTGAATCACCCCATTTGGTTTAGTAGATCTTCTTGAATTTATATTTGAACTAAGGGACAGAAGTGAGTTCAAACTAAAATGGAAAAACCTATATTTGAATTCGAGCGCGGGAAAGAAAATAGGCCGGCCCAGTGGCGTTCCACGGCACGGAGAACAGCTGACAGGGGGGTCCACATGTCAGCGGCTCTTTAAACGCGAAGCGGTATGGGGCGACGTGGGCCGTTAGATTAAAAGGAAGATCTACGGTTGTGGCTTGTCATCGATGACGGACAGGTCACCGGCGAGGTGGAACCCTAGCGACTCGGTGGGGGTCTGGGGAGGCTTACCAGGGCTCCGGCGAGGGTCGACAAGGTGGGAAAACAAACAAGTCGAGGACGTCGGTTCTCCTGGTACCAGCGGCGTCCCGAGAGGTGGTCTTGATCAACGGCCCCCTTCTTCTCCCTCCGCGGCAGACTCCGGCGAAATTCCGGCGCTGCGGACGGTGGCTTGCTCCAGTGGGGCTCTAGGAGTGTTCTGAGAGGGAGGGGATGAGAGTGGTCTGAGGAGTTTGTGCTGGGGTGGCCTCCTTTTATAGGCTCGGCGAAGGGAGAGAGCATAATGGCGGCTTGTGCGGTGCAAGCACCGCAATGAGCTAGAGGTGTGGGCGGTGGGCTAGGACGGTGGGCAGTGCCCTGGCGAGTGTCACGGCGGTGCGTGTGCAGTGGTTTGCGGTCGAGGGAGGTAAGTGGCGTGGCGCGCACTATGTCTCTACTGACGACGAGTTTGGCAGCGGCCGGTGACTACGAGGCATGGTCGGGGAACGGGCATGTCCGTTAGCTTCCTAGGACGATGGTGATCGTGTAGGCGGGCGGCTGGAGCGAGGCGGGGTCTGGTCGAGCGGGGACCGTGCACGCTCTACGGGCGGCGTCGGCATGGCAGACAGGCTCCGGGCGTGGCGGTTCCTGGCTGCTCCTGGCGCTGTCCGCGGGCTGGGGCTAGCTGGACGGTGGAGGTGGACCACTGGCGACGTGCTAGACATGGTGGGCAAGGCTGGCGGCGGCGGCTGTGGCGCGCTGTCGTCGGTGGGGTGCTCATTTTGGGCTCGTCATTGATGTCCATGACCATTTGGTCGAGGCACAGTGCTTGGCCGGGCTAGAGAAGGGTACGGGAAGCAGTGGAGAGGGTTTGGTGGCAATGTGGGGGACAAGTTTGGCTAGAACACTGCTCAAATAGTGATTTTGGTTTTTTGTTTGAATTCTCCCCCACAAGGTGTTTGTAGAAATGGCCGAAAGAATTCAAGTTTTTAATTTTTAGATGATTTTTGGTGGAGTTGTTTGTCACATTCTTAAGCATCTGTGGTTGCTTGGGATTTGAAAAAGGAACTCATTTGAGTGGTTTTTGAATAAGTGGGATCTTCTCATATGAACTACATTCAATTTTCAAATGCCATTTAAAATTAGTGTTTGAAAGTTTTTGGTAGATCACAAAGTGGGCATTGGAACATCACTACTTGTACTAGCAAGGGGTGCAAAGATCCACATTTGTTTCTGTTAGGATTTGAGTTCTAGGAATAGCCAAAGTAGGCATGTTGATTAAAATGGCACAAATGACCATTTGCTTCTTTTATTCATTTTGATTTGTTTTTCTCTGGGATTTGTTTGGGAATGATCTAGATGATGTTGATTTCACCTAAGAATCATTTTACAATCAATGGATCACTTAATCATGGCCATTCAAATCAACTCCTAAACTATATGCACCCACATATGAATGCTTTAATATTTTTAACAGGAAAAGTTTTTTGTTAACTCTAAATTTGATGATTTGGATCTTGATCACTTGGATTAAAGTTTTGGGATGTTACATTCCCCAACGAGCTCGATATATTTTGGGCCATCAGGGGGACCCAGGGATGCCTCGACTCGATAGCAAAGGAGATCTGGTGTACCCAACACCAGTACAAAACACTGCCGCAACTCGAGATATCCTGAGAAATAATCCAGGCCCCGAACAGGTCCGGTTGGGCATAAAGCTACTCACCAAGGGTCTGGAGCAACAGAAGGTCACAAAATCCGAGAGTGGAAAACTGGTCTCTCAATCTGACCAATGTCGCAGGGATCCGGCCTGGAATGATGTAAGGCCCCAACGTGTTCTGGAACAGCATTACCGTTCCGTCCGTCGGGAAGACAACTTCTCAAGAACCGGATCTTCAGGGCAGCGCTATAGAACCAGACGTAACCGGAGCAACGTACTGACTCGTGTACTAACGAGCTCATTGGGTAACCCCAAGAGGAAGGTATGATGAGCACAACAGTAAGTTTTCCCTCAGTTATGAAACCAAGGTTATCAATCCAGTAGGAGCAAGGAAACACCCCAAAGGTGTAACTAGCTGAACTTTGGCTGGGCACACTACCGGTGCCAGCAGCAACGTGGAGACCTGCACAACAGCACATCTAATACCTCAGAGATTTCTGTCACTTCCCCAGATTACCAGAGGCATGAACCCACTATCGAGCATAAAAACTAACTCTTGGAGTTGCTAGCATGTACTTGGACAAGATAGCTACTAACAACGGAAAGCATGCAAGGTCACAAATAACAAAGACATGATAGAATCAATAATCAATCTGTAATAGCATCTCAATATCCATCGGATCCCCGCAAACACAACATGCAGAATTACAAATAGATGATCTTGATCATGAACGGAGCTCACAAGATCTAAACATGATAGCACAAAGGAGGAGAACCAGCCATCTAGATACTACATGGACCCGTAGTCCAGAGATGAACTACTCACGCATCACACCGGAGGCTTGCATGATGATGGAGAAGGCCTCCAGGGTGAATTCCCTCTCCGGCAGGGTGCTGTGAAGAGCTTCAGATCCCTTCCGATCTAGGGATGGAGATGATGGTGGCTACAGACTCTTTTGTGGAATTTTGATGGGGTACTTAGGGTTTCTATATCGGAGGCAGCTTATAGGCGGAAGGAGAGGCCGAGGGGTGTCCAGGACCACCTGGCGTGCAAACTGGCCGCTGCCAGGTCGTGTGGGGACGGCCCCTCTCCCTCTCGTATTCTGGCTCCGGGTGTCCCTCGGTGAAAAACTGACTTTGGCTTTTGTCCCGTCCAATTCCGAGAATATTCATTTTCTAATTTTCCTGGAACCAAAACAGCAGAAAACAGGCAGCTGGCACTGTGGCTCTTGTTAATAGGTTAGTCCAAGAAATCATATAAAAGTACTCCAAAGTGTGGACAAAACACAAGAAAGTAGATAAAACCAAGCATGGAACATCAAAAATTATGGATACGTTAGCAACTTATCAACATCCCCAAGCTTAACTCCCGCTCGTCCTCGAGTAGGTAAGTGATAAAAAGAAAGAATAATTTTTGTGGTGACATGCACCATCATAAACTTGATCAAGGTATTTGTAAAACATTCGAAGCTGGGATCATAGTACTTCAATCATAACATGAAAGACAAAGTTCTACCAATAAGACAAAGAAACTATGTTGCAACATGAAAAGGCAAAAACAAAAGATTCATGAATAACAATGCATTGCAAGAGGTTTGTTTGTTTCACATAAAGAAAACATAGCATAGTGGTATTCAGCTTGTCCCTCATAGAGTAGCAAACATAAATGCATAGGACACCTTCAAAGTTCATAAGAGTGACTAGATACAAATAGTTTAAAACAAGCAATATCAAAGTTATGCATCAATCAACAAGTCTTGGGACAATGCACATAGAACTAATAATGGCCACTATGCTCTCAAAGTAGGTGCATAAAGATAGAAGGTGGAGACTCAACATAAAAGTAAAAGAAAGGCCTTCATAGAAGGAAGTAGGGATTCAAGTCTCATAAAGAGCTTCCAAAAATTATGGTACTTATTAGCTTTCAGCTCTCATTGCCCCTATCATAAGCATCTTGAAGGTGATTAAGGTTAAGTGACACAACTAAAAGGATATGCTTGACAAGTTATAAGACCGAACCTCATGCTACTCAACTTTAGTCACAAGTAAGCTCTTATCATTGTAAGTATATATGTATCATAGAGAACCGCCAACGGGGTACCCCTTTCACATGATACAGGAGCTATCCCATAATCAAAATGACAAGGCAAGCAGACAATGAGCATCCCAGCGATCTTTTTATTTGCTATTTGCATAGGTTTTTATTGAGGATGCTTCATAGAGTTCTCATGATGGTTATGCTGCAAGTTTCCACCATGATTAGCCATGGCTTAGGCTAGCAGCCCAGGCGTTTCTCTAACACAAATACAAACTCCATGATCTTACAAGTTCCCCTTTTATTTCACACCGCCGGGATCCATAAGCAAAAGAACATGATATCAACGGGGTACAAAGTACATGTGCAATGTTGAAAGCGTTCCCCATGATACATGGTTCTGCTAACTTCAACTTATAAAGTGCAAGCATATATGCAACAAAGATTGGTGCAATGGTTCAAGTTTATTAAATGCAAGAAAGTAAAGTGTGCCATCAAGTTCGTGAGAGCTTTAATCACTAGTTTTCTCATAACAAGTTTAATTCGGAAGGTAGACAAAAACATGAATATACTTGGAATATCATTTGCTAGTAGGTAGGTATGGTGGACTCTTTGGAATAACTTGGTTTTAGGAGTGGGATGCATGAGTGGAACTCATACTTGGTTACGGAGGCTAGCAAAAAGGCGGAGCGACCAACTAATGTGAGCAATAATGGCCATAATCATGCAGAGCGACAAAACATCATTAATCAAAGCATAAAGTGATACTACAAGTTGAAAACTAAAGGATCATAAAGGCTATGGTGACTTGGGATAGTCATAACATGGTGTGAGCATGTGCCAAGTCAACCCAAATAAAGCATCAAAGGAGAATACCACAATACTATGCTTTAATATGCTAAAACAACGCATGATTCTTCAAAGGCACATTAAGCAATCTCAATTGTTTATAACAAGTCATGCTACAGAAAAGAATACTAAGCATAAAGCCAAAACAATATCGAGCATGGCATGACAAAGCATAGGCCACAGTCAAAAACAAGCTCTATTTACCACTTAAGCATGAACTTTCTTACTCTTTTTCCAATCCAAACCAAACTATTTGAAAACCAATGTATGAAAGAGGGGGTCCAACCAGTTTATTCAGCAAACTAATAAAACAAAGCAAACGAAAAACCAAAACGAAAATGAAAAAGAAGACGCTCCAAGAACAACACAATTGTGCATGAAACAATAAAAAAGACGTGTTTGGAAGGAACCTGGGATTTTTATTGATGAAGAGGGGGATGCCTTGGGCATCCCCAAGCTTTGATGCTTGTACTTCTTGGATATTTCTTGGGGTGACACGCGTGGCATCCCCAAGCTTGAGCTTTAGTCCATTCTTCATCTCATTACTCATTCCTTCCATACACCTGAAATTTTTCCTTCATACAAAACTTCATACAATCTTTATTAGCAACACTAGTGCACTCAAGATAATAAGTATGTAGGTTCAGTTCCAACACCAATAAACTTCCATTAAAACACTAGCTACTGTAGCACTTCTCTCTAAAAGCTCAATTCCCCAAAAAAACTCAAAAAGTAACCAACAAGAAGCAAATGCAAATAATGGCAGAAATCTGTCAAAACAGACCAGCAGGTAAATACGATTTTTTTCGAAAACCTTATGTTGCTCAAATCGAAAAGTGTTGAGCTAACGAAAGTTAGATAACAACCTGGGGCAGAAGCACAAAAATTCACGCTTCGAAAGGACGTACAGAGATTTTACACGAATTTGTACGGTGAAGCACAAAAATCTGTTTCGGGACAGCAACTTTCCCAATCATTACTTCTCTCTCATTAGAGGTTACTCTTGGCACAAAAAGCAAATAAAAAGGATAAGGAGCGGTTATTACTGAAGTAATAACTTCTAAGACTCATCTAAAACTTTTGGGTTATCTCCCAATAAGTACTTTTTTTAACGCCTTTAAGTTAGGCATAAGAAGCAAGAAAAAGGATCAAGTGTTCTCATTGCTCGCATGCTTCCCGAGGGTACATGGAGGACGAAAGTCTAGCGTTTTAGATATCAGGGATCGATACCTTCCAAGGTAGCAGAAGGGCTCCTTATATAGGGTGGCGTCAGGCCTCCTCCCCTGGTCTATCAGTGGGAAGGGTCACCACAGTGCCATTCCCCATAGTCCTGGTCTATAGGGCTGCTTTTTGGTGAACCGGGTCCTCGACGATGGGTGCTCTCCTGCCCCACGGTAAAGCGTTCTCACTTTAGCATCTCTTGTCTTCATCCGGCATTACCCACTCCCCTTCTAGCACCAAAGTATCCAGAGGTGGACCCGCCTGATGACTGCAAGTGCACAGATTGTTTGTAGCTAGTTTCAAAATAAAGATATCGATCCCACAGAGAGCAGTAGGCAAAAGACTAAAATGCTTTTAACTAAAACTAAACAAAGTACTTAAGGAATAAATTTAAGATGCAAGAATAGTAGATTTGTTTTTGGGTTTTTGGTTGAACGAAGCAAGTAAACTAAAGTAAAACTTAATGCAGAAAGTGAGAATCATGTGTGTAAAAGAACTTAGAACTGCAATAGGGAAAAAGGCGTTCTTAGGGAGTGGTGGATACACCACTAGCAATTTAGACTAAGCAATCAAGATTATTATAATGAATATTCTCATGATATGTATGTATGTGGGAGGAGCTCCATATATGGAAAAATAGGCAGCAACCACATCTCACATCATCCTTCATAACCACAGCTGGCAGATAAACGAAATCAATCGTATTATCCTGCTATTAAGGGATTTCTCCCATGGCAGGGACATGGCTTTATGAGTTCTCCTTGATTCTCCAAGTTAGTACGTAAAGAATGACAACAGCTTTATAGTCACAGTAAGTGCTACCATCCCTCCATCTACTAACAAGTAATCCCCTTCATCGAGTCTCTATAGGAGGCAAATATTAAGGAGGTGCACAACTCCCAACATCAAGATGAAGACAACTAACTCATACACATAATGATGTATAACATAATAATATCTATCTTATCTCAATCATATGCTAGGGTTTCTCCATCTCTCAAAGAACTAAAGGTCTACTCAGACATGGAGGCAATCAACATCATCGCAATGGTAATGGTATCAATTGTAAATGAATAGTTCTTGTATAAATCCATAATGAGTACGGAAATTACAACAAGATCTAGATGGGTGAAGATGGGATCGATGGAGATGATGGTGGTGTAGTGGTCGATGAAGATGAAGATCGATGCCTTGGCCTCCTTGATCTGCGTAGGGAAAAGATGGATCCCTTGGGCGAGTTCCCCCTCCAGATTCCTTCTGGAGTTGAGGTTTTCGGCGATTTCTAGGTGTTCTGTATGTCGTCTCCCCGATACAGTTGCACGGGTTTAAACTATTTGAGGAGGCGGTGGTGGCGCCAACTATACGACCGGAACTATACGGCCAGAAAAAGTATTCCGGTCATATAGTTGGTCGTTGAACTGTCTGTAAGCCTTGATCACTTCGGGTTTTCTTCTGGTATTATTGATATTTCCCAAATAAGTGATTTATGTTGTTTGACTCCTTTTCTCCCTAGTACAACTGCTCCAAGGACTGTGTACATTGTATCCATCATCTGTCCTGATCTTGGTGAAAACAGACATAAACATGCGCACGAACGCCGTAAAATATGAAGATCCCACATCTACAATGCAAAATAATAATATAAAACATGATGCAAATATGCACTCATCAACTTCCCCAAGCTTAGAATCTTACTAGTCCTGAGCAAGTTTAGCTAAATGGATGTGATCCTCATATTCATGAAGCTGGGTCGATAAAATAAATGAGGCAGTTGCAGCATGTGTTTATCATATATGATACATAGGAATAAGTTCATGAATAGTACCTTACTCGAACCATCCGAATAATATTAGAAGGCTTCCACACCTTAGTGATCAATAGTTCACAAAAGATGAGTCTCAACATGATGTAAAAGTATTATGTTCGATAGAATGAGTCAGCGAGGTAGTCTCAAGTGTTTTAGGATTAACATATTCACTTGGGATTCAAATATCAAAATGTTTCTTTGTCATACCACAATATAGTGGTGTATGCCTACTTGCTCTTTGCACATTCGCCCTTTTTCTTCCTTTTTTATTTATGCCCACAATTTTGTTTAAGGGATGTGCAAAGAAGCTAGCCATACATTGCACTTCATGTAGGAATCCAAACTTTAACGATCTCAATTATCAAATTCCAATTGTATATGAAGCATCTTTATGACTTGAAGATTCCACCTCGACTTGTCCTCACTCTATTTTGATAGCACTTTCAATTATCCTTTGTTCAAAGTTTCTTTTTCAACTTGACTAATCAGTTTATTTTAACTTTTGTAAATCAAACCATGAACTTACAACATATCAATTAAATTATCCTTATATGTTCCATCAATACCAATGGTGTGGAAAACTCCTATTGCTATCATCAAGTGCAAGTAAAATCATACTCAAGCCATTCATATATCTAATAAGACAAGCACAAACTCAATAATGCTCCATATATAATAATAAACTCATAATTTCACATATGGGACCGACTATCCCTTAAGGGAACTCAAATGATGCAAACTTTATTTCTAAACTCGAACCAATGTAAAACTAAAATAGTAATATAAAACTTATAGGATAGATTACAAGGTTTTAAAGATCTCCCCAAGCTTGGAATCAAGCCAGGCGGGATCAAATAAGTCCTTGTTGGTACCTATTTCTCCTCCTGGGTAGGAAGAGTACTGCCCTGTTCTTTTGTGTTGCCATCTTTAATTATGCTTGCAAAGTGGATGCTGAGATCGGCCATGTCGTATTGAAGCTTCAACGTTTTCTTTTTGAGGAATTTCTTCTCATCTGTCAACTAAAAAACAGTTTTAATGAAGAAACCAACTCTACCATCGATGTTATCGACCTTTTTCTCAAGCTCTTTGCTCATCATCTAGTAGGAGGCAATCCCTTCTCCAATTGTTTCAACACATGCCTTCAAAGCTTTTTCCAACTCATAGATCTTATCATGAATCTCATCTTGCCGCACCTTCTTAGGTTTAAGAGGTGATGGACCAAGAGGAGGTTCATAATAGGATCCTATGTTGTGACGATAGGGATTAGGGAGATACTCATCCTTGTTCTTTCCCCACTCAGCTTGCCTCATCATCTCCATCCGTTGCGGGAACATGTCCTCCTAGTTTGGGAGAGGCTTGATCTCCGGGCTAGATGATGGAGGTGATCCTTTAGGTTCTACTTCTTCGATCCTCTTCACGGGCTTCTCTTCTTTCTTCCTCCAGATCTTGTTGACATGGAAGGGCTGCATCGCTTCGCTGCATAGATGTTGTTAGAGGGGCTTGTTTAGGGATGGCGAGGATTTTTCGAGGCTGGAGGCTATAGCTATTCAAAAACTTAATGAAAAAGGGTAGATGCGATCGACTTTAAAATGGGAGGTCAAAAACCCTAGCCGCCTTTCGTAATGAGCAACTATACAGGCACTGCCTGTATAGGTCCCGCCGTATAGTTATGAACCGACTATAGAATTTCTTCTACAGTGGAACTAACTTATACGACCGGAACTATACAGGCAGGAATTTTTATTCCCGCCATGTAGTTGGTCGTTAAACTCTTTGTATTCCGAATAATTTTTTTTGGAGATGGGTCGATATCTATACGACCACAACTATACGGAAAGAATTTTTATTCCGGCCGTATAGTTGGTCGTTAAACTATCGGTACCTAGAAAATAGCTTTGTCAAAGGCATCAATATCTATACGACGGCAACTATACGGGCGGAATTTGTATTCCCGACGTATAGTTGGTCGTTAAATTATCAGTACCTTCGTAGACGGAAAGGGTGATGTCGAAACAACTATACGACCGCAGCTATACGACCGGAATTTTTATTCCCGTCGTATAGTTGGTCGTTAAACCCTCTGTGTCCACCAAAAATTTCCTGCTTCTCCAAGGATTCCTTATTACTCTTAAACTTAACAAAATATCAAGTTTTGTCAGAAAAATGACAGCTTAAATTTTTGACCAATATTGGCATTATCAATCTTCCTTTTTCTTTGCTAGAGCTTCAAATGTTCCCCGTTTAACATAAGCTCATAAAAACTTAAAAACTTACTCAAACCTTTACTTTGCATGGGTTGCTCCCATGAAGCGCTCTTGTATGGTCAATAGCTTGATCGTAGTGTTGCTCATTTCGTCCCGAGTCCATTGTTCTTGCAATTGCCATCCCTTGTATATCTTTTCTTAATCACCTATTATAGGGTGATCACTTGTATGGTGACTGCACTTATATCTTATTTTACTCGATAATGCTTCAAGCGTTGTCCATTTACCACCCATGAAAGAGAGGGTGTTTTTCCCTTGAGCTTCACTGCTCCCGATGAATAAGCTTCTTCAACTATATAGGGACCTTCCCACTTTGATCTGAGATTCCATGGGAACAACTTAAGACGAGAATTATAGAGAAACACTTTGTCTCCACTTTTAAAGGTCTTATTTTCTATTTTTCTATCATGCCATGTTTTCACTTTTTATTTAAACAATCTAGCATTTTCATAAACCTCACTTCTAAACTCATCTAAAGCATGAATATCTAATAAATGTTTTTCTCCTGCTGCTTTAAGATCATAGTTTAGGTTCTTGATTGCCTAGAAAGCTTTATGTTCCAATTCTAAAGGTAAATGGCATGCCTTACCGTATACCATCTTATAAGGTGTCATACCCATTGGATTTTTTAAACGTAGTACGGTATGCCCATAGAGTGTCATTTAACTTGTATGACCAATCTTTTCTTGATTTGTCCACCATCTTCTCGAGTATGGTCTTTAATTCTCTCTTGGAGAGTTCCACTTGACCACTCGTTTGAGGATGATATGGTGAAGCAACGTGGTGAGTTACTCCATATTTGCTGAGGATTTTCTGTAAAGTTCCTTTCATAAAATGAGAACCACCATCAGTAATTAAGAATCTAGGAACTCCAAACCTAGGGAATATAACATCCATGATCATCTTCACTAAGGCAGCTACATCTACATGGCTTGTTGGAATAGCTTTAACCCATTTAGTAACATAATCGACAGCAACAAGAATATGATTATAACCATTTGATTCAATGAATGGTCCCATGTAATCCATTCCCCATACATCAAAGGGTTTGATTATAAGACTATAATTCATGGTCATTTCTTGTCTCCTACCTATATTACCTCTTCTTTGGCAAGCATCGCAATGTTCTACATACCTGTGTGCATCCTTAAGCAAGGTGGGCCAATATAATCCGGATTGAACTACCTTTGCTGTAGTTTGTTTGCCTGCATCATGTCCTCCATACGGGCTGTCATGACAAGCTTGCAAAATCTCATTCATTTCATGGTTAGGAACACACTTCCGAATCATTCTGTCATGTCCATGACGATATAGATACAGATCATCCCAAAAGTAATATTTAAGATCATTAAAGAATTTCATCCTTTGATTTCTTGTCATACCAGGAGGTATAAATTTTACTATGAGATAGTTAGCATAATCTGCATACCAAGGATCAGCGATTTCAACATTTGCTAAATACTCTCCCGGAAATGACTCATTTATAGGTGCGGGGTCGGTAATTATTCCCTCCATACTAGAGAGATGATCTGCTACCGGATTATCCTTACCCCTCCTATCTACTATTTGCAAATAATATTCTTGTAGTAATAGAACCCACCTAATCAACCGGGGCTTCGCATCCTTTTTCACAAGGAGGTGACGCAAAGCTTGGTGATCTGTATGAACTATCACCTTAGAATTAATAATGTAAGATCTAAATTTGTCGCAAGCAAAAATTATAGCTAGGAACTATTTTTCCGTAGTAGCATATTTTTTCTGAATCTTATTAAGAGGTCTACTAGCATAATAAATAACATTTAAATTCTTTCTGTCTCGTTGTCCTAACACGGCCCCTAAAGCATAGTCACTAGCACCATGCATGATTTTGAAAGGTTCGTCCCATTTGGTAGATTGCATGATGGGTGCTGAAACTAATTTTTTTTAAGGTTCTCAAAAGTTGCAATGTAGTTGTGGGCTAAGTAGAATGGAGTTTCTTTATCAAGAAGGTTGGTGAGAGGCATAGCTATTTTAGCAAAATCTTTTATAAAACGCTTATAAAAACCTGCATGTCCCAAAAACATTTTTAAGTTTTTTATGTCCTGAGGTATTGGAAGATTTTCTATAGCATTTATATTAGTTTTATATATTTCTATTCCCTTCTCCGAAACCTTATGCCCCAAAACTTTACCTTCTCTTTCCATGAAATGGCATTGTTCCCAATTCAAAACCAAATTTGATTGCCTGCATCTCTGCAAAATTTTGGTTAAATTGTAGAGGCAATTATCAAACGTTGTTCCACAAACAACAAAATCATTTGTTAGAATTTCCATAGTCTTCTCAACAAAAGCATCAAAGATTTTTAAAACACATTCTTGAAAAGTTGCTGCTGCATTAAATAAGCCAAGCAGAATTAATCTATAAGCATATGTGCCATAAGGGCAAGTGAAAGTTCCTTTCTCTTGATCTTCTGGTAGTATGGCAATTTGAGAATATCCAGAATAACCATCAAGAAAATAGAAATAAGAATTATTAGTAAGTCTTTCTAAAATTTTATCCATAAATGGTATAGGTTTATGATTTTTCTGTGTCTCACAGTTTAGGTTCATAAAATCAACGCACATACGATATCCAACAATAGGTCTTACAGGAACTAGCTCAGCATCCTTATTCATAGCAGCATCAAGACCACCTTGTTTTGGTCTGTAATGAGCTGGGCTAACCCACTTACTGTCAGAAATAGGATATATTATGCCTGCATCAAATGAGCGTATAACCTCTTTTCTTACTACTTTCATTTTAGGATTAAGCCTTCTTTGTGTATCAACTACAGGTTCAGCATCATCAAGCATGGTAATCTTATGTGTTATAATAGATTTGTCTATTCCTTTAATATCACTTAGAGTATATCCAAAAGCTTCACGATGCTTAACCAAGACGTAAATGAGTTTATTTGTTTCATTTTCCGATACATTTTTGCTAATAATAGGACATTTATTTTCATTATCTAAAACTCATACCTCATATCGTCTGGAAGTTGTTTCAATTCAATTGGCGGAGGTTCTTCGTCTCCTTTTCTTACCAGTTCTTCATAGTCATGTGGATTTTGTGCTTTCGGAACTGAATTAAGATAATCATCCATGTCTTCTCTCTCCTCATCATCTGGTGCTTCCTCCCAATTAATTAGGCTCCTCTCTAATTCATCTTGTGGAGTACTGAAATGAATTGCTGCTAGCTCGGCAATCGTTTTCTCTTCCTTGGTATCTTCCACTTCACATGGCCTCTTCTTTAGTTTGGCAAAGTGGAATATCATTTCCTCTTCTCCAAAAATCAGTTAAATAGTCTCCTTCTTATTATCAACTCGAGCTTTGGTTATGGAAACAAAAGGCCTGCCTAAAAGAATAGGACAACAAGAATCTCGAGGCATGTCAACAATATGAAAATCAAGGGGGTACATGAGTGATCCAATAAAGACATAGATGTTTCTAATAACCCCTTCCGGTTTTATATTAGTTCTATTAAACAATTTAATAGTAGTATCCACCGGTTCAACATCTGGATTATTTAAGTCATAGCAAAGTTCTTTATAAAGTGATGAAGGCATAATATTTATAGTGGATATCGGCTCACAAATTCCATATAAGAAAGTTTCTCCACAATATATAGGAGTCATAGGTTTAGAAGTTTTGTTACCTCGTACCTTACCTTCGATGAATTCTGAGGTTTCAAAGTCTAGCATAACCACTTAATTATCCACCGTTCGTGCTTCCATAAGATCCTTCAATATGACATTATTTATATTGGTAGCTTCGAGGTTCTTTTCTGGTTTATTTTATCTTATTTTTATTTGTTCTTCCTATTTTTGCTTTTTCTTGATATTATCTCGAATAGGTGCAGAGGAGAACTCTTCCATTAGCACTCTTGCACGCTTCTTTTCTTCGAGTGGTTTATGGGGTTCCCATTCTGTAGGTACTTGTAAATGCCCTGCATAATTCTCAATAATTTTCTTTACCGAGTAAGAATCAATACCAATGGTTTTAATCATTGCACAAGTCCCTTCATCTGCAAGGAAATTGTTAACACGAGCATATTCAGAAAAACTATTTGTAATGTTCTCCTCATTTTTATGATTTTCTGTTGCCTCCCTCATTTTCATTATTAATTTCCAAGCTTCATCATAGGTATAAGATAGAAAAACTACCATTAGAAGCGGTGTCTAAATTCATTCTATTTTCATTATTAATCCCTCCATAAAAAGTATGAGCGATTAACCAATAAGGTAAACAATGATGGGGGCAATTATCTAGATAGCTCTTGTACCTTAGATATCCCTCATACAAACCCTCATCATGATTATTTTTGAAACTGATAATAATACCTCTCATCCTATGAGCTTTGCTTTCTGAGTAATATTTTGATAGGAACTTGGTTGTCAATTCCACCCAAGTCCTTGGTGCTTCTGCACAATAATGTAACACCCCTAGTTCTACTAATAGTAATTAGGGTTTGATTTGTGCATAGCATGAGCATCATATTCTTTAATTAAAATGCATGGAAGAAAACAAAACCCTAAACCCTAATCTTTTCACTCTCTTTGAATCAATTCAAAATGTTTTGAATGTGAAAAGTACAAAATTATTGGAGCCCAAATGGATTATAAGGGCCCTGCAGTATTTTGCTATTTTTACAAAAGTTCTTGTATTTTGGAAATGCTCAAAACAGATTTGAAACTGAAAATACAAACAAATAAATAAAAATAGAAAATGAAAAATGGTTTTCTGAAATAAAAATAGAGATTCTAGCCTAACAGGCCGCGCAGCCAGCTAACCCTCCTGCTAACCGCCGCTTAGAGCGCAAGTCAGTAGCCACCTCGCAACCTTTGCCAGGGCCCGTCTTGGCCCAACCGCGGCCCAACCGGCCCATACCCCTCTGTCGTTCTTACCCTTTATTCTTCCTCGAACAGAAGAGCCACGCAAGCTTCTGCGTGTCACCACCGGCATCGTCTGATGCAGTCTCGTGATGCGTGTCTCCTCGCCGCTTCCTGGAGATGGATAAGGACAGCGCTGACATGTGCCATCTTCCCCTGCTTCACTCTTCCTCTCTCGTTCTCTCTACCTGTCTTCCCTAGCAACTTGAAACCCAAGCCGATGAGCTCCGCCGCGCGCCTCCGTTCCAGCCCTCCTCGAGCCCAGCTATGGATCCCAGGAGGTTCTCCATTCTCTATTAGGTATCCTCGCTGAAGGAAAGCGCCTGCAGGAGCTCAAAGTCGAGCTAATCGAGCCCTAATTTCCGAGGTCCGGCCGCCGCCTCCATCATCAATCGCCGCTGTTTACGTCCATCTTTGGCCTCGCTGTTGCTGCCAACACACACAGGGTGAGCCAGCGCCTTCTCTCGACCTTTTCTTCGGCTTGCACGTGCCCTAGTTCACCATGTCACCGAGTGCCGCTGCACGGGCTCCGCTCCTATCATCGCCGACGAGGTTTCTGTCCTCCCCAGGTTCTGGTGCCACCTTAGTTAGGTAGCTCGTGCAGCTATGCTTCCGATCCACGCAAGGATGCATTCGCTCACGCGCCATAGCGCCACTGCCGGATGGTCGTCGGCGTCGGTTGACACCCACCACGCGCTCAGCCCCGGGTCAAACCTGCTGAGGGGCCAAGGCTTAGGTGGCGTGCTGACATGGTCTCGGTCCCACTCGTCAGCCTCACTGGCTAGTCCCTGCTGCGGTGTAAAAAGGTTTAACACTTGTGATGACGTCATCCTGAGATCAGTGTGATGTAATAAACCGTTTAATCCTTTTTAGAAATTGCAGAAAATTAATAAATACTAGAAATTCAATAACTAATTCATTTTAAGTCAGAAAAACATAAATAATATATCAAAATGTTTAGAAAAATGAGATCTACACAATAGACTCATAATAATGCATTGTTAAGCAACTTACATGACAAGTTTAATTAGAAGAACAAAATAATCCATCTCATATGCATCTATGGTTTCTCTGAATTAGGGTTTTCACCCCTTGGACCCTGTTTAATTTGGAAAAGCATGTCCTAGGGTTTCATTCCAATACACTTTAACTTGTCATATCATCATCCTTGCTTGAGCATTGCATCGATGCCATGTGTTGATTGTTCCCCCTTTCTTTCCGATGTTCGCTTCTTCCCGGTAGAATATGATATCGAGATCAAGATTGAAGAACAAGATCAAAACCACTGAAGGTTATCGACGAACAAGTCCATCTGATGAACGCTAAAGATCTATAGTTGGGTATCAACAGGAAAAGGCAAGAAAAACCCCACACATGATATAATCCTATGCTTTCAAAGTATTTCATTCTTGCCATGTGCATACGATTCTAAAGACTTTTATCGATAGATAGAGTAAACCTATTTGATGCATGTTTCCTTGTAGCCTATACTCCCTGATGCACTGCTCCTAGCATACCTAGGGTTTGGCTTATGAGATTCACTAGAGATGTTCTACCTATTGCGTGTAGCCAAGCTTAGCTATTACCGTTGGTCCATCCGGTTGATGAATCAGAGCTGCGAATGAACCTAGTTGGACATGATGACGTGGTATGATCAGAGATGAAAGTTAAACATGCTAAGGCTAGGAGGACACGTCGGGTTGTGGTTTTTGTACTCCCATAGTTTCTATCACTAGGACCTGAGTTCTTGCCTCTTGAACCAAGACGAGCTTACAGCCACAGAGGGGCCTGGTAACCCCCTCGACCAACTAACTTGCCTAGTAGATTCCATGAGTCACATAGTTCGGGCGTTCCATTCGACATATGCATTCTGGTTGTTCTCAAAGGCAGTGAAAGAGGTGCATTCATACAGGTAAGTAAGCGTGGCCGGGAATAAGAGAGGCACGACCTCCGTAATCTTGAACCCTGCACACATCTCTAGGGACCGGCTTCGGGACTTGACCCGTTATGGCGGCATATCCTTAGGACGTGACTCATGGTCTCGGTGAAAGCAAGGTAAAGGTAGTGTCCAACCGCTCTCTGCCGGCCTTCCAAGGAAGAGGGCTAACAATATCTGGCATTAAGAAGTGTTGAGGGCAAACCTCTAGGGTGGCCTGATCTTTCACGATTCCCTTTCAAATCGAGGATGGAGTGTGGGGAGAGGAGGGGAGGATGAACACGACGACCGCATGAACGAAGAACGCAAAGAACACACACACACACACACAAAACCACGATACACACCAATAGCTCACATCGGCGCTGACCGCTCCGGCGCAAACCCTAGGATCGGCGTTGGGCGGAGGACTCTCTCTCGAACCGGCACGGTGAGATGGGAGACTAGGTGAGATCTTGACGTCTAGGCAAAGGGACACCGATGCGTAGGCCTTGTACAACGCGGAGGCACGATGCAAACTCCAACGAGGTTTGGGGATATTGGTGCTCCTTAGTCAAGGAGCATGAGGCAAGAATTAGATAGATCCACAAAGGGGTTTCCACTAATTCCAATATCATGCCTAGGGTTTACAATGGAGGTGGGGGACTATATATAGGCCAGCCACTTAAACAGGGGTACTTTAGGAATAAAAGACAAGTTCTGGACGGACTAAGGGGTACATGGGCCGCAGGCCCAAAGGCCTTTTCATGCCTGGCGACGGTCGGACCGGAGACTCCGGTGTGTAGGCCGGAGAATCCGGTGTAGCCTCCGGACCAGCCTCCAGAGGGGCCTTCAGATTTTCCCAGGGCCCGGTGTAGGGGGTCAGACCGGAGGGAGGGCCGGAGTCTCCGGTGTCTTCAGGACAGAGACTTTGGTAGGCCGGAGACTTCGGTGTGCGCAGACCGGAGACTCTGGTCTGAGCAGCTCCAGCGGCTCCTGCTTCGTGCTCTGCTCCTTATTCTCCATACTTGGGTGCTTGGTGACGTGTCGAAGCTTCGTACCTGATCATGCATAGGGTAGTCGCATGAAGTAGCATGTCATCCAAGGAGGTATCAAATTGGCATGAGGATAGGAGCGAGTTCACCTTAGCTTGTAGGAGTTTGGCTCGGGCACGAGCCATGGGTCTACTTGGGGGACTTGTTGGTGTAGATGTAGGAGCGTCCGTAGGATGGGCCGCATCAGCTCCCCCCCTTGGGAAAGAGTCGTCCTTTACTTTTCATGGTTATCATCTTGAACATCTCCATGGTAGGGTGAGAGGTCCTTTACATTGAATGTAGTGCTTGCATGGTACTTGGAGGTTGGTATGTCGATGATGTAGGCGTTGTTGTTGATTCTCTTGAGGACCTTGAAGGGACCATCTCCTCTTGGCTTGAGCTTGGAGTCATGTTCCTTGGGGAAACGGACTTTGCTTAGGTGTATCCACACAAGGTCACCTTCTTCAAAGATAATCTCCTTCTTGTCCTTGTTTAATCTTGAAGCTTGGCGAAGGACTTGTTGTTCGATAGTACCACTTGTTTCTTCATGAAGCGTCTTCATAGCTTGTGCGCGTTTCTCGATGTCCATGTTCGTGCGCTCATGGAGAGGTAGTGGTAGGATGTCGAGTGCGGTGAGGGGCTCGAAACCATAGACGATCATGAATGGAATCATCTTGGTTGTTGAGTGCTTGGCTCGATTGTAGGCGAACTCGTCGTGTGGAATGCATTCCTCCCAATCCTTTAGGTTTTTCTTGATCAACACACGAAGGAGAGTTCCAAGGCTTTGGTTGACAACTTCGGTTTGGCCATCAGTTTGAGGATGCGATGCAGATGAAAACAGGAGCTTGACGCCGAGCTTGGCCATGAGGGTCTTCCATAAGTAGCTCATGAATTTGACGTCGCGGTCGGAGATGATTGTCCTTGGCACACCATGTAGACGGACGATTTCCCTGAAAACAGATTTGCAACATGTGAAGCATCGTCGGTCTTGTGGGATGGTATGAAGTGTGCCATTTTGGAAAAGCGGTCCACAACAACAAATATAGAATCATGGCCATGCTTAGATCTAGGCAATCCTAACACGAAATCCATGCTAATGTCGGACCAAGGTGTATGAGGAATAGGCAATGGCATATAAAGACCATAAGGGTTAGCTTGCGACTTAGCTTGAACACATGTCGTGCATCGTTGAACGTAGCGCTCCACGTCGCGCTTCATCTTGGGCCAAAAGTAGTGAGTGGAGAGCATGTCCAATGTCTTGTTACGGCCAAAGTGACCCATGAGGCCTCCACCATGAGATTCTTGGAGAAGCAAAAGTTGAAGCGACGACTTCGGAATGGATAGCTTGTTTTGTTTAAATAGAAAGCCCTCATGCAAATAGAAATCATCAATTCCTTTGTCATTGGAGCACTTTGCAAAAATTGGTTCAAAGAACGGATCGGAAGCATACAAGGATTTTATTTCCTCAAGACCCAACACGTTGATTTCTAGTCTCGTAAGAAGGCTTGTATGTTTGCGAGACAATGCGTCCACAACTACATTATCTTTGCCCTTCTTATACTTGACAATGTACGGAAAAGACTCCATGAACTCAACCCACTTAGCGTCTCTCTTGCTCAGGTTAGCTTGGCCTTTGAGATATTTCAACGACTCGTGGTCAGAATGTATGATAAATTCCTTGGGCCAAAGGTAGTGTTTCCAAACTTGAAGGACACGAACTAAGGCAAAAAGTTCTTTGTCATAAATCGGGTAGTTAAGGCGAGCACCATCGAGTTTCTCACTATGGTAGGCTATAGGACGTCCGTTTTGCATAAGGACTCCTCCAATGCCAATACCACTAGCATCACACTCTATCTCAATTTTTTTTGTGAAATCTGGTAAAGCAAGAAGAGGTGCTTCGGTGAGCCTCTTTTTAAGTTCGTCAAAAGCTTTTAGTTGTGCTTTTCCCCACAAGAAGGTGACATTCTTTTTGGTCAACTCATTAAGGGGACAAGCAATGGTTGAAAAGTCTTTCACAAAGCGACGATAGAAACCGGCCAACCCATGAAAAATTCGGAGTTCACTCACATTTGTTGGGATGGGCCAATCTCATATGTCCTTTACCTTGGAAACATCAACTTCAATTCCCTTCGAAGAAACGACAAATCCAAGAAAAATCAACTTGTCTTTAGCAAAGGTGCACTTGGGAAGATTAGCATAAAGCTTTTCATGTCAAAGGATTTGCAAAACTTCCTTGACATGTGTTATATGGTCCTCATGTGATTTGCTATAAACAAGAATATCATCGAAATAGACAACAACACTTTTTCCAATGAGAGCATGCAAAATATGATTCATGAGGCGCATGAAGGTGGATGGGGCATTAGATAAACAAAAGGGCATAACCAACCATTCATAGAGACCAAGTTTGGTCTTGAAGGCGGTTTTCCACTCATCACCTTTAGGCATGCGTATTTGATGGTAACCACTACGAAGATCAATTTTCGAAAAAATAGTGGCTCCACACAACTCATCAAGCATGTCATCGAGACATGGTATGGGATATCGATAACGCACGGTGATAGCATTGATTGGACGACATTCCATGCATAACCGTAACGTATCATCCGTCTTTGGAACAAGAATCACGGGTACGGCACTTGGACTAGTGCTAACTTGGATCAAACTTTGGAGACGAGTTGGTTGATTTGACATTCGATTTCCTTCGTCTCCTCCGGGTTCGTGCGGTAGGCGGCGCGGTTGGGAAGTGGTGCACCGGGGATTAGGTCAATGCGATGTTCGATGCCACAAAGAGGAGGTAGTCCATGTGGGAGCTCTTCGGGGAACAGATCCTTAAATTCCTGCAAAACACTCATTAAAGATGGAGGAGCATTGGTTAATTCGTTAGTTCCTTGCGCTAGTCCCTTGCAAAGGAGGACATAGTGCAAGATGGATGGGTTGTTCCGAACATCTCTCATCTCACTTTTGGTGTCAAGGAGAACACTCTTAGTTTTTCCACTCGAGTTTGGCTTGTGGCTCTCACTCACTATGAGGTGGTTCCCTCTCTCACCGCTCTTCTCACAAGTAGGTGTTGTGATTTGCGCCCTCGCTAAAGCCTTTGCATTGTCCGCAATTATTTGGCTAGGAGTCATTGGTTGCAAAACACATGTTTTGTTGAGCCATTTGAAGGTGTATACATTGGTGCGACCATCATGTTGAGCAGCCTTGTCAAATTGCCACGGTCGACCAAGAAGCATGTGGCAAACTGTCATATGAACCACATCACACTCCACCGTATCTTTGTAAGGACCAATGGCGAAGGAGACCGATACGGTATGCTTTATCTTCATGGACCCTTGGTCACTTAGCCATTGCACATGGTAGGGGTGCTTGTGTGGATGGAGGGTGAGGTTGAGCTTCTCACACAACTCGGTGCTAGCAAGGTTGTGACAACTCCCTCCGTCAATGATCACCTTGATAGATTTGCCACTGATGTCGGCTCGTGTTTGGAAGATATTGGAGCGTTGGTCTTCATGCTCTTGTGCTTGAGTGGTCAAGATCCTTGTGATGACAAGCGATGGACTTGCGTCATGTTCACACATGAGGAGTTCTTGATCATCTTCGACTCGTTGCCTTGCCATTGCTTCCTTGACATGGGCATCAAACTCATCTTCACTCAAGTACTCTTCATCCCCATTGTCATGGATGAACAAGACTTTCTTGTTTCCACATTCGGCTGACTTGTGTCCTTTACCTCCACACTTGTAGCATTCACCATTGAAAGGTGTATCACTCTTTGCTTGCTTCCCACTGGGGGCAGTTTTCCTTGAGGAAGTGTGGGCTTGAAGGAAGGCTTGGAGGTACTTGATGAGCTTCCATTGAAATATGTTGGTGTAGCGGTTGAATCTTGCTTTTAGGTGAAGTAAGTCTTGGGCTTGTTGTACTTGATGTCCTCTTGCACTTGACGTTCAACCTTTGTTGCTATGTGCACAAGCTCAACCATGGTGTTGTATGTTTGGAACTCGACGATGCGCTTGATTGGGTGATTCAAGCCAATAAGGAAACGTGCCATTGTTTGCTCCATGCGCTCATCAATGTTAGCGTGAATCAAGTTGAGTTCCATTTCCTTGAAGTACTCTTCCACGGTCTTTGTCCCTTGACGAAGCGCTTGAAGGTTGTTGAAGAGGTCACGCGTGTAGTGCGCAGGGACGAACCGGAATCTCATGTGAGCCTTCATGTCATGCCAAGTTGTGATTGGCGGCTCTTGTCTTGCATCACGAGCAACTTGAACATGTTCCCACCAAATGTTGGCGTAATCATCAAACTCAAGCAAATCCATGGCGACCATCTTCTCGTTGCTATAGTTGTGCATGTGGAAGATCTTGTCTACTTTGAGTGCCCACAGGAGGTATTCTTTGGGGTCATTGGATCCGGTGAACTTCGGCATTGTGAACTTGAGCTTTCCAAAAGTTTCTTCATCATTGCGGTCATTGCGACAAGCTTGGTGACCTTGTTGATGATCTTGTAGTTGGGGAGGTGGAACTTGGTTCTCGCGTCCTTGTTGCGGAGCTTGCTCTTGATATTGTTGTTGAGGAGCTCGCTCTTGCTCTTGGCGTGGTTGTTGACGTTGTTGATGCGCTTGGGCCTCATGGTGGCGATGGTGTGGAGCCTCTTGACGCGGTTGATGATGAAGAGGAGGCTCGTTCCTCGGTTGGTGATGTTGGTTAGGCACATGGGCCTCACGGAGAAGAACATGGTCATGAGCCTCTTGACGTGGTGGGTGTCGCTCAACTTATATCACTTGACGCTCCAAGTTTTGTTGAGGTGGAGGAGGCGCCTCGTGATGACCATGGTGTCGGTATGGACGTTCATGACGTTGATGACGAGGAGTAGGATCTTGGAGAGCTTCATGTCGATGACGAGCTCGATTCTCCAAATTGGAGTCATCACTTGTTCTGTCAAGTATGTGTCGCAGTCGATGGTGGTAGACTTGCGGTTGCACTTGCGGTTCCTCTTGTGGTTGCTCTTGTTGGATCACTAGTGCCCTTGCATGATGACTGTGTGCTTCTTGCCTTGCTCGTGGCCTTGAAGAGAGGTCACCATCATAGCTTGACATTGTGGCGTGCCGTGGGGAAGGTACATAGTTCGAAGAGGTTCCATCTTCAACCACGGGGGCATCATTGCGTCTTGGAGCACTTGGTTGAAGATCTTGTTGAGGAGGAGCATGACGACGCGATGAGCTTGAAGAGCTTGAAGCACGTGAACGCAGTCTTGCCATTCCATCGATAAGGCGTCGAAGATTGTCATTTTTTTCGGCGACGGAGCGTTGAAGCGCTTCATTTTGGTGGCCGAAGTTGTGATGCATTGCATGCATTTGTCGTTCGAGGCCGTCAAAGCGGTTGTCGATGTTCTTGAACTCGGCTTGCGTCTCGCCAAATTGTTCATCTTGTCGTGTCTCAAGAGCGTGGCAACGTTCATGGAACTCTTGGCGGACGATGAAGTGACTTGCGCGCGTCATGTATGGTCCTTGATCTTCTTCTTGGGGAGGTGGTTGGCTCGGCTCACCGTGCCTATCCATCATGCAAGACACACAAGTATTGTATATGGAAGTGGAATATGGTGGTGTTAGCCTTGTACCTCACCTTGGGGATTGCACCAAACTAGAAACCACAAGTTAGAGCTATAAGCGTGCAAAGTGGAAATGCAAAGAAAACTCACGCTAAACAAAGAACTAACTCTCAAAAGCTTGTTGGTGGTAGGTTAGGATTGTGGAATGCCAAAGAACCAACCAAAAGAAAAGGGATAGTCAAAAGTGGGTAAAATCCAACAAAACTCAAGTCAAAGGCGAAGGTCAACAACTCAAAAGGGTGACGGGAACCTACGACTATATACACACACGTGGAGAAAGTTGGGATTGACACGACTATGAAAATGAGCAAACAAAATGTCCTAACGAAGACTAAGCTCGTTGTCGTGCCAATGCAAGGAGAGACCGTGGCTCGTTTGCAAAGAGGGAAAATGAGCAACGGATTTGTGCACTTGTCTTGGGAGCTCTTCTTTCTCTCTTGCTTACAAGCTTTGAGACTCTTTGGCAATGGGAGACTATTTTTCTTTTTTTTTTCTTTGTATCTTTTTCTTTCTTTTGTATTTTTTTGCTCTCCCTTGATGCTACCTAGTCACACTTGATATTGATCTTGCACACTCACAATCCAAGGACAAATGCACAATGCTCAAGCAAACACAAGATGAGCCACTCTCATAGGATAGGTACACACAAAGGAAGGTAGGGGTTAACAAGGTGACGCAAGTTATACCTTCGTTGATGATGAACTTGGTGTCGATGGTGCAGGATGATGTTCGTGGGCCGTGGTGTCGATGAGCGCAGGGGTTATCGATGCGGAAGCCTGTTGTTAGTTGACGACACGCACACGGGCACAAACAAACAAGAGGAAATCAGCCAATGCAAGATTAGAGGGAAAACTGTCAAAATCAGGCGTCAGGCCAGAGACTCCGGGGTTTCAGGCCGGAAACTCCGGTCCAGGTCGGAGATTCCGGTGTGCAGGCCGGAGACTACGGTCTGGAGTCAGATCGTGAACTACTCGTGTTCTTGACCAGAAATCCACGCCTTGGGTCCTCCAATCCGCGAAAAATTGGCCAAATTGGGCTGGGAAAACGCAGGATAAAACTGGACCAACACCTAAGACAAGGTTTGGTCAGATCAAAACCACAAATAATACTCCAAATCAAGAGATCGATCCAAAGGCAAATTTGGGCTGTTTTTTGGGGATTTTTGAATTTTTGGTGGATAGAAGAAAAAATTGTGGGGGAAATCGTGAGCAACGAAGCTCTTGATACCAATATGTTGAGGGCAAACCTCTAGGGTGGCCCGATCTTTCACGATTCCCTTTCAAATCGAGGATGGAGTGCGGGGAGAGAAGGGGAGGATGAATACGACGAATGCACGCACGAAGAACGCAAATAACACACACACAAAACCACGATACACACCAATAGCTGACGCCGGCAGTGACCGGTCCAGTGCAATCCCTAGGATCGGCTTCGGGCGGAGGACTTTCTCTCTCGAACTGGCACGGCGAGATGGGAGACTCGGTGAGATCTTGACGTCTAGGCAAATGGACACCGATGCCTAGGCCTTGTACAACATGGAGGCACGATGCAAACTCCAACGAGGTTTGGGGATATTGGTGCTCCTAGTCAAGGAGCATGAGGCAAGAATTACATAGATCCACAAAGGGGTTTCCACTAATTCCAATATCATGCCTAGGGTTTACAATGGAGGTGGGGGACTATATATAGGCCAACCACTTAAACAGGGGTACTTTAGGAATAAAAGACAAGTTCTGGACGGACTAAGGGGTACATGGGCCGCAGGCCCAAAGGCCTTTTCATGCCTGGCGACGGTCGGACCGGAGACTCCGGTGTGTAGGCCAGAGAATCCGGTGTAGCCTCCGGACCAGCCTCCGGAGGGGCCTTCAGATTGTCCTGGGGCCCGGTGCAGGGGGTTAGACCGGAGGGAGGGCCGGAGTCTCCGGTGTCTTCAGGCCGGAGACTTTGGCAGGCTGGAGACTCCGGTGTGCGCAGATTGGAGACTCCGGTCTGAGCACCTCCAGCAGATCCTGCTTCATGCTCTGCTCCTTGTTCTCCATACTTGGGTGCTTGGTGATGTGTCGAAGCTTCGTACCTGATGATGCATAGGGTAGTCGCATGAAGTAGCATGCCATCCAAGGAGGTATCAAATTGGCACGAGGAGAGGAGCGAGTTCACCTTAGCTTGTAGGAGTTTGGCTCGGGCACGAGTCATGGGTCCACTTGGGGGACTTGTTGGTGTAGATGTAGGAGCATCCATAGGACGGGCCGCATCAAGAGGAGGTTCGTACGTGTGGCTAAAGTTGTGCACCCCTGCAGGGTAATAATCTTTTCAAAAATCCCTGTCCATGGTTATGGACGACCTACGAACGGATTCAAAGATCATAGAGAAGAATAACCTAATCGTAAAACTTGACAAGAGAAGTGAGGTGTGCTTAAGGATGCTTCGTCAGGGATCGAGGGGGTGATCCTAGTTGGTTGGTTCAGCTAATAAAGATTCGGTGGATATCAAAATAAGATCAAAGCTAGTGATATCGTTTTCTTATCCCCTTTTAAAAGGTTCTACTAGTCGAGCTTCTCCTCTCTCTTTTAAAAAGAAAGTTAGCTTTACGCAAAATAACCACACTAGCCATAAGTCTTGCAGAGTACACCATGTACTCAGCCTTGCTTTGTTGATACTTTTGCAATAGGTAAGTGTTATCATAGAAGAAGCGTTTGTTACAGCATCGACATCGACGAGTAGCTTGGGGTTCCTGGTTGGTAGCCTGGAATCTATGGATTGGGACATCATCGTTATGCTTCAGGCCTCTTAGGACATTTGTTAAGTTTGCTATACTTTGCAGCATAATTTGCCTTCCGTTGTTTGTTGTTTGTAGTCAGTGACCTTTGCTTGCAATAATTTGGTTATTTGTTCAGCTATGAGCTCGTTGTAATAACTTTTGTGTCGTAGAGTCACTGTTGTCTTACCGATTCTTGCTCTGTACGCTTCCGAGATTTAGGTTAGTCTTATATCAGATAGAGGTCTGTGATTTGTCTAGCCCCGATCCCGGGGGTGTCACGGGTTTTGGTATCAGAGCAGTACCGACTAAAGGAAAACCTTTCTATTGGTTGATGTTGGGTCTAGTGCTTGCGAAAAACTATTTTTAAAGCTGGAAAGTATTTGCGAAAACTCTGGTATGCTTCTTTTTTCTCCTTACCAGTTTCGCCCTAACTCTGGGTCATCTTATCTTGTGTTGATTTTGGAAAAGTTTTGCTATCTCGTCTCGTCTTTCAAAAGTTAGGTGCATTTTTGGCAAGTCATTTTGCAACCAGTTGACCTAACATTGAGTTCTCTAGAGTCAGTGTGTATGTGTTCCTTGTTCCCTTTGTTCTTCTTCAGCTGAGAGATTCCTTTCCATCATGGTCTCTCTATGTGGTGGGTCCACAACGTCATGTTGATGGTTCCACAATGATCTATTCTAGCCCTCGAGGTTTCCTTTCACCTCGTGTACCTCCTTTTCAGTTGTTTGGGTACTTCAAAAGTTGTTTATTCTCTTGGAAGCTACCTCGTGATTACCACCTTGTAGTACCCTCTATACTACTAAGATAGTAGTTACACCTTTGTTTGGGTTTTGACCCTTGCACTTGAATCGAAGATCCCTGATTATGATGGATTCTAGTGTTATGAATCTTGTACAGGAAGCTGACCTTTAAACCAAGATCCATTTTTTTGATCCCTGTTGTTAATGTTCAAACATTACCTCATGATGGCTAGTAGCTTCTATTACAGCCTCAAGCTTGTGATATTTATCGTGATTGAATTGTGACAAACAAAGGACTTCCCTACCACATGCCATGGCAGATGTTCTTTAATGGAACCAAATAGATCACGACAAGAGTATTCCTCACGAGTCTCACTTCTACACTCATGACTCTGCCACCCCTCCCTTTTAGACATCGGTCCTAGGAAGATTGTTGACTTATGCATCCACATCTAGGGATTCTATCCTGAGCATGTTCTTCTTTTCCCTTGTTGTTTTCCGGCCTTTGTATACCAGTTGCTAGCCAAGTAGCAAATGTGCATCGGTATCTTTCGATGCAAGATACTCTTGTGGTCCGTCAAGATAAACTATTTCAGGATGTCAGGAGAAACAAACTCCAGAACCTCGTCATTTCTAGGACCAGGTCAAAGTGTTGTAATCCGCAGATCAAGAGGCAATGATTAGCTTCTGATTTGTTCCACCTTAAGGTATCACACTCCTTTATACTAAGAGGTCGTGCTGAGTTCATGACTCCCTTAATGAAGTGATGCTCTTACACATATTTAACCACCCTTCCTCCGAGTTTTCGTGCTCGTGAACGATGCGTGTGCGTAATAATGTGGCCATATGAGATTCCTAGCAATCATTATTGCTTTGGACCTCAACAAGGACATTTGTGTCATTCTTAGTGGGATGGTTAACCTATCACTAAGTGAAGTTTGACTATGCTACCAAGTCCATTATCATGGTACATTCTCTTCGGTCAAAGAGTTAGGCTCATGTAGAAGCTCTGAGACTATGTCTTCTTGCCTTGCCAAGTAAGTTTCCTCTCAAAGTAAGTGACATATCGGTGGTTCGTGATATTCTAGATGTTTACTAGAATTATTCCCATATTCCACATGACCGTGTTGTCCAGTTCTTGAGCAAGCAAGTTCTCTAAACTGCTTCTTCTCCAAGGATTCGTACTGGATACCCTGAACTAGTTGGTTGAGCTTAAACAACAACTTGGATAGTTGTAAGACAAAAGTTCTATCCAACTCAGTTCCTTCCTATGGGATGTCTAGTTTTGTTCGTGCTGAAGAAGGATAGTGTTTGCTTCGTGGAAATGTTATCATCCCCACCTTTGGTTTGATGGGATATCGTCAAATCAAACTCAGTCCTAGGGACTATCCTGATGGTGTATCTATTTGTGATGTTTCACCTGGGTACATCTTCATGTTCTTTGGTCTGACCAATATTGTTGTTCCATTCATACCACATGTGAGTCTATCTTCTTGGATTGTCACGATACGTTTGTTATTAAGACCATTGATGACATCCTTACCTTATCCATGCTAAACAATATTCATATGGAATAGTTGGCACTAATGTTGGAAAATTTGGAGAACAGTCTTCGTGCCATCTCGAAGTATGTGTTTTGGATGTTAGAAGTAACCTTCTCCGATTCATGTGCAATTGTCGAAAGATGTCGCTATGGATCCAAGTAGAGTTGTCTTTATTTCCTTAGGAATTGTTTCAAGTCATTCAAGAATGTGCGAAGTATTCTTGATATGGTAGGTTGATACCTTCACATCTCGAGAAGATTCTTTAAGCACTCAAAGCCACTAATTGATTTGTCATGGAAGAGAAGAAGTCTTACAAACTTCAGTATCTTCCTAAATGTTTCCCAAAAAGGATGCATTTGTGTTTCATTGCAACCAATTCATATATGAGCTTTTTTTATAACTTGCTAATACATGGGTTTTGCAATCTAGCTCATATTTTGGAGCTTGACAATGTAGTCCATGTCTTGAGACTCTAGTAACTTTACCTTTGTGGTAAAGGTTGCAAACTTTCTATCCGGACATGCTGAGTCTGAAGTATCATTCCACCTAACCAGAGTTGAATCTCAAGCAGCAATGATGGTTAGTGCTCATCAAGGTTTTGACATTGGTCTCTTTGAAAATCTGGCAAGATTGATGTAATGGTTGACATAAATATTCGGAAGACCTATTACCACATTCCCTTGAATCAGCAATAACAACCACTCCTCATGAGGCATCTTCTATGATTTGTTATAGGAGTTGTGCTTATGGTTCCCTTTGTATCCGAAGTCCGACATGTACTTGATGTCCCGTGTCTCAAACATCAAGGAGAACATTTAAAGTAGAGTTGATAAATGTCTCTCGATCGATCCTCTAGACCCTTTTATGTTGGTAAGCACCTTGTTGTGCCAAGTAATTGAAGTCTAAGAATGAAGTTTCTTTTTCCTCGTGTCATCATGAATCTTCTTATATATATTCATCTTAGTGGTGTGAAGTGATATCATGATCTCTGGCAAAGATCTTGATAAATCTGGATGAATAAAGAGTTTCCTTCAGTCTCGCTAACGTGTTCGAAGAGCGACTATGATTACGACAATCAGAAGTTCCTCTTGTTACATGTTTCTTGTGACTCTTGCTAGTCCTCTCCACCAAAGAAACATTTCTGCCTTGACCTTATATCGAACGAAGAGTTATCCTTCTGTATCAAAAGTTGTTCAATAGCTTGGTTATCCATATCTCTATACCTTGGAAGCTCTACTTAAGTTGTATAGTAGAGGTTCATCTCTCGAAGTTTGTGGTCGTGTTCTTTCCGTTGTATGCTCTCCTCTTCAGAATCTCAAACTCTTCTGAAGCTCCATGGTGTCAATCCTTATGAAGACTAGTTATCTAACAACTTGAAACCTTCTCCTTTTGTTTCCTCCTATATCTTGACGTGTTTCATGCTCGTTGGCTCGAGACATGTTATGAAACATCTGTCCACGAGTTGACCATGAGATACCTAGTTGTGGTTTGTGTCTTTCCCTCTCTTCTTTAGTGTGTGTAGAAACCTCAAAGAAATGAAGCACTTCAGTCATTAAATAATGGTGGCATGGACCAACCTCTTCGAGAAGATCGTCGAAGTTTAGTGTAACCCTGTCTCCTCTATCTTCCTACCTAGGAATCTCGGGACGAGATTCTGTTAAGGGGGATATAACTGTAACACACCTAGTTCTACTAATAGTAATTAGGGTTTGATTTGTGCATAGCATGAGCATAATCTTCTTTAAATAAAATGCATGGAAGAAAACAAAACCCTAAACCCTAATCTTTTCCTTCTCTTTGAATCAATTCAAAATGTTTTGAATTTGAAAAGTACAAAATTATTGGAGCCCAAATGGATTATAAGGGCCCTGCTATATTTTGCTATTTTTACAAAAGTTCTTGTATTTTGGAAATGCTCAAAATAGATTTGAAACTGAAAATACAAACAAATAAATAGAAACAGAAAAAGAAAAATGGTTTTCTGAAATAAAAATAGAGATTCTAGCCTAACAGGTCGCACAGCCCAGCTAACTCTCCCCCTAACCGCCACTCAGCGCAAGTCAGTAGCTGCCTCGCAACCATTGTCAGGGCCTGTCTTGGCCCAACTGCAGCCCAACCGGCCCGTACCCCTCTGCCATTCTTCCCCTTTCTTCTTCCTCGGACAGAAGAGTCGCGCAAGCTTCTGCGTGTCACCACCGGCATCGTCCGATGCAGCGTCGTGATGCCTGTCTCCTCGCCGCTTCTTGGAGATCGATAAGGACCACACCGACCCATGCCATCTTCTCCTGCTTCACTCTTCCTCTCTCGTTCTCTCTACCTCTCTTCCCCAGCAACTTGAAACCCTAGACGAGGAGCTCCACTGTGCGCCTCCATTCTAGCCCTCCCCAAGCCCAGCTATGGATCCCAGGATGTTCGCCATTCTCTATTAGGTATCCTCTCCGAAGGACGCGCCTGCGGGAGCTCAGAGTCGAGCTAATGGAGCCCTCATGTCCAAGGTCCGGCTGCCGCCTTCGTCATCAATCGCCGCCGTTTACGTCCACCTTCGGCCTCGCCGTCGCCGCCAATACACTCAGGCCATCGTCGCCTTGCACGTGCCCTAGTTCATCGTGTCACTGAGCGCCGCCGCACGGGCTCCGCTCTTATCATCGCCAGTGAGGTTTTCGTCTGCCCCAGGTTCTGGTGCCACCTAAGTTATGTAGATCGTGCAGCTATGCTTTCGATCCGTGCAAGGACACATCCGCGCACGCGTCGTAGCACTGTTGCCGGATGGTCACCAGCGTCGGTTGACCTCCACTGCGCGCTCAGCTCCGGGTCAAACCTGCTAAGGGGCCAAGGCTTAGGTGGTGCTGACGTGGCCTCGGTCCCACTCGTCAGCCTCACTGGCTAGTCCCTGCTGCGGTGTAAAAAGGTTTAACGCTTGTGATGATGTCAGCCTGAGATCAATGTGACGTAATAAACCCTTTAATTTTTTTCAGAAATTGCAAAAAATGAATAAATACTAGAAATTCAATAACTAATTCATTTTAAGTCAGAAAAATATGAATAATATATCAAAATATTCAGAAAAATGATATCTACACAATATACTCATAATCATGCATTGTTAAGCAACTTACATGACAAGTTTAATTAGAAGAACAAAATAACCCCTCTCATATGCATCTAGGGTTTGTCTAAATTAGGGTTTTCACCCCTTAGACCCTGTTTAATTTGGAAAAGCATGTCCTAGGGTTTCATTCCAATACACGTTAACTTGTCATATCATCATCCTTGCTTGAGCATTGCATCGATGCCATGTGTTGATTGTTTCCCCTTTCTTTTCGGTGTTTGCTTCTTCCCGGTAGAATACGATATCGAGAGCAAGATCAAAGACCGATATCAAAACCATCGAAGTTTATCGACGAACAAGTCCATCTGATGAACCCTGAAGATCTATAGTTGGGAATCAACATGCAAAGGCAAGCAAAACCCCACACATGATATAATCCTATGCATTCAAAGCATTTCATTCTTGCCATGTGCATACGATTCTAAAGTATTTTATCGATAGATAGAGTAATCCTATCTGATGCATGTTTACTTGTAGCCTATACTCCCTGATCCACTACTCCTAGCATAACTAGGGTTTGGCTTATGAGCTTCGCTAGAGTTGTTCTACCTATTGTGCTTAGCCAAGCTTAGCTATTACCGCTTGTCCATCCGGTTGATGAATTAGAGCTGCGAATGAACCTAGTTGGATAGGATGATGTGGTATGATCAAAGATGAAAGTTAAACATGCTAAGGCTTGTATGGGAGGCCACGTCGGGTTGTGGTTTTTGCAGTCCCATACTTGCCATCACTAGGACCTGAGTTCTTGCCTCTTGAACCAAGACGAGCGTACAACCACACGGGGGCCTGGAAACCCCCTCGACCAACTAACTTTCCTAGTAGATTCCATGAGTCACATAGTTCGGGCGTTCCATTCGACATATGCATTCTAGTTGTTCTCGAAGGCGGTGAAGGAGGTGCATTCATATAGGTAGGTAAGCATGGACAGGAACAAGAGAGGCACGGCCTCCATAATCTTGAACCCTGCGCACATCTCTAGGGACCAGCTTCGGGACTTGACCTGTTATGAAAGCAAGGTAAAGGTAGTGTCCAACCGCTCTCTGCCAACCTTCCATGGAAGAGGGCTAACGATATTTGGCATTAAGAGGAGGTTGGTACGTGTTGGTAAAGTTGTGCACCCCTACAAGGTAATAATCTTTTCAAAAAGCCGTGTCCACGGTTATGGACGACTTGGGAACGGATTGAAAGATCATAGAGAAGAATAACCTAATCATAAAACTTGACAAGAGAAGTGAGGTGTGCTTAAGGATGCTTCCTTAGGGATCGAGGGGGTGATCCTAGTTGGTAGGTTGAGCTAATAAAGATTCGGTGGATATCAAAAGAAGATCAAAGCTAGTGATATCGTTTTCTTATCCCCTTTTAAAAGGTTCTACTAGTCGAGCTTCTCCTCTCTCTTTTACAAAGAAAGTTAGGTTTACACAAAATAACCCCACCAGCCATAAGTCTTGCGGAGTACACCCTGTACTCGGCCTTGCTTTGTTGATACTTTTGCAGCAGGTAAGTGTTACCATAGAAGAAGAGTTTGTTACGACATCGACATCGACGAGTATCTTGGAGTTCCCGGTCGGCAGCCTGGAATCTATGGATTGGGATGTCATCGTTATGCTTCAGGCCTCATTTGTTAAGTTTGCTATACTTTACAGCATAAATTGCCTTTTGTTATTTGTTGTTTGTGGTTAGTGACCTCTGCTTGCAATAATTTTGTTCTTTGCTCAGCTATGAGCTTGTTGTAATAACTTTTGTGTCGTAGGGTCACTATTGTGTTACCAATTCTTCCTATGTACGCTTCCGAGATTTAGGTTAGGCTTATATCAGACAGAGGTCTGCGATTTGTCTAGCCCTGATCTCGGGGGTGTCACAAATAAGATCTATACTAGTCACAAACATTATTAGAGAGAGTTTGTCTAAACAACTTGGTTCTAATCATAGCAAGATCACAATCGTCGAATATAAAGGAACTGAGAGTGCCTTCAAAGAATTGGAAGTGTCCATATGGACTCTCTTCATTGGTTCCTGCAAATTTCTTAGAGTACAGTAGTTCAAATAATAAAGGGTGGATCTCAATTCCATCCGGATTTATGCTTTTATTGACAATTATAAAAGCGTCGATGGGCGACCCCATTTTCCTTAATGCCTCAAGCTGGATTAAATGCTGAGTGTTGTCCATTGTTGTGGTCCTGCAACTTAAATTAAAAATTAGTACAAGTAAATTAAATAACTAAAATTAAAGTGACTTATAGCGCTAACCTCCCCGGCAACAGTGCCAGAAAATAGCTTGATGACTGCAAGTGCACAGATCATTTGTAGCTAGTTTCGAAAAAGATATCGATCCCACAGGGAGCAGTAGGTAGAAGACTAACATGCTTTTAACTAAAACTAAACGAAGTACTTAAGGAATAAATTTATGATGAAAGAATAGTAGAGTTCTTTTTGGGTTTTTGGTTGAATGAAGCAAGTGAAGTAAAGTAAAACTTAATGCAGAAAGTGAGAATCGCGTGTGTAAAATAACTTAGAACTGCAATAGGGAAAAAGGCGTTCTCAGGGAGTGGTGGATACATCACTAGAAATTTAGACTAAGCAATCAAGATTATTATAACGAATATTCTCATGATATGTATGTATGTGGGAGGAGCTCCATATATGGACAAATAGGAAGAAACCACTGCTCATATCATCCTTCATAACCACAGTGGGCAGATAAATGACATCAATAGTATTATCCTGGTATTAAGGGATTTCTCCCATGGAATGGACATGGCTTTATGAGTTCTCCTTGATTCCCCAAGTTAGTACGTAAAGAATGACAACAACTTTATAGTCACAGTAATCCCCTTCATCGAGTCCCAATAGGAGGCAAATATTAAGGAGGTGCACAACTCCCAACATCAAAATGAAGACAATTAACTCATACACATAATGATGTATAACATAATAATCTCTATCTTATCTCAATCATATGCTAGGTTTTCTCCATCTTCCCAACAACTAAAGATCTACTCAGACATGGAGGCAATCAACATCATATCGATGGTAATGGAATCAATTGTAAATGAATAGTTCTTGTATAAATCCACAATGAGTATGGAAATTACAACAAGATCTAGATGGGTGAAGATGGGATGGATGGACAAGATGGTGGTGCGGCAGTTGATGAAGATGAATATCGATGCCTTGGCCTCCCAGATCTGCGTAGGGCGAAGATGGATCCCTTGGGCGAGTTCCCCCTCCTGATTCCTTCTAGAGGTGAGCTTTTCAGCGATTTCTAGGTGTTCTGTATGTCGTCTCCCTGATCCAGTTGCACGGGGTGAAACTATTTGAGGAGGTGGTGGCGGCGCCAACTATACAATAGGAACTATATGGCCGGAAAAAGTATTCCAGTCGTATAGTTGGTCGTTGAACCGTTTCTAAGCCTTGATCGCTTCGGGTTTTCTTCTGGTATTATTGATATTTCCCAAATAAGCGAATTATGTTTTTTTACTCCTTTTCTCCCTAGTACAACTGCTCCAAGGATTGTGTCCATTGTATCCATCATCTGTCCTAATCCTGGTGAAAACAGACATAAAACATGCGCGTGAATGCCGTAAAATACCCAGATCCTACATCTACAATGCAAAATAATAATATAAAAATTGATGCAAATATGCACTCATCACCGCCCAGGCTAAGGCCGTTCATCAGCCGGTTAGGGCCTTGTCTCCCTCACCTTTGACCGAAGCCCTACCTTTAGGACCGTACGATGGAGGTATCCAATGACACCATTGCTCTTCCGTCTTCCTGTGTTGGGCGCTTCTCTGCCCCTCTCAAGGCGTCAAGATCCGAGGCCCTCGGGAGGATTCGACGAGATGTTCCCCATGGAGGTAACGTCTCCTCCCTCGCGAGGAGCCCGCAATATCCCCCGTGCAACCCAGCCGAAGATAGATATGGGGTACACCCTATACCAAGTATCTAATAGTAGCCCCCAGGCATTCGGCCCGCGTGCTCCTCCTACGATGAGGAAGGGTCGGATGGCCATTCTAACAGCTGGCGCTGTGGGGGACGCGTGTTGATCTGGGTTCCTGGGACGTCTTCTCGGAAGGTGCGGATCGGCCTAGTCCCAACCTTAATTCAATAGAAGAGGGTTAGCCCCCTCACACTGAGATCTATCTTCTCCTACGCCTACTTCTTTGCACCTCCCTCCTCTAGACGGCCACCAATGCTCGCCGCGCGCCATGTCTTGCTGGGGAGATTTGTCAGCAGCGAAGGGGAAGTTTCCTCTAGTCGTACCTCCTTAGGCGATGAGGAGGAGGAGATAGGAGAGGTGTTGATGCCCTCCATGATCCGGACGGACTCCGGGCTCGATCGGTGCTCCTCTCAGCTTGCCTCTAGCTGGAATGAGTTGGGGAGACCTAGGTGTGGCCAGCGTCGGTAGATCCGGCGAATCTTTTCGGCCCCGTGCGCCTGTTCTTCTACCACACCGTCATTGCAGGGTTGATTCCACCATTCTCCCCCTTTGCATGGCAGTTCTGGAGCACTACCAGATCTGCGCCCCCACTTGCATCCCAACTCCGTTACCACCCTTGCCATCTTCGCCTTCTAGTGCGAGATGTTCATGAGGGTGAAACCTTCGCTGGTGCTGCTATGCCATATGTACGCTCTCCATATCATCTCCACCTCCCGCATCACCGGTTGCACCTCCTTCGTGAAGGAAGTACTGCTCGGGCCCCAAATGGGCTGGTCGAAACGCGTGGAGGACTTCTGGAAGCGCTAGCTTCTGGTGGATGTCCGGGCAGACAGCCCCCGTCTCCTGCTTCCCTCCACACTAGAGGAGAAGGTCAGCGACCGATGGTCCACGACGAACCTAGAGCGGGACAAGGTTGATGCTCTAGTCGCCTGCATCGAGCTGCTCAACTTATCCGGACTGACAGGGCCGCTGGCGGCCATGGAGTTCCTCCGCCTCAAGATTGCCCCTGCCAAAGCACAACAAACATCTTTGGGACTTTGCCGCGCAGGATCACCTGTCCCTAGGAGACGGTGTCACTGACGATTATGTCGTGGCGGGTTTTATCCGTGAGATCCTGCACACCTCCACCACCTCCGAGCTCCTCGACAAAGTCTTGCTCCTCTACCTCGATCCTCAAAATGCGGAGATCAGGGCCTCGCTTCCTTACTTTGATGAGTGGGGCATCCTTCCTCCTGGCCACACAAGCAAGTGCCAAAATCCTTTGGGCTCGTGCTTCCCCGCCGTGGCCTCTCCCAAGGTCCCTCCTGAGGCCTCCACAAGGGAGGATGTGGGCGCAGGAAGCCCTGTCGACAGGGTGGACCTCTCGGTGGTGCTGGGGCAGAAACGAGCCCGGGAGGAGAGCTCCCTCTGAAGGGATTCAAGTCAAGAAGTAGCGGATCCTTCCCTGCGAGTCCCATTGTTCCCCCTGGTGCGACCCGAGGCAGCTGGGGCGTGCGGCCCTCAGAAGCGGGTGCTTCCAGGTAAGCCGTTGTGCGGACCCCTTTCTCTTCCAGATCCTCGCGTCTCATCTCACCCGGAGGTCCTTTATAGCAAAGACCGTCCACGAAAGTAGCCGTGACTAAAGCAGACCTCAGCCAGGAAAGTCAGGCTAGTGGTGCGCCCCTTGGACCAGCCTGAGGAGGTTCAGGTTGCGCCCGCTGCACCCGAGGAACGGGCAGCGGTTTCTCTGCCATGCCTTACCTTCACCACTTCAGCCCCGGCTGCCATGGTCAAAGAGGTAGCCGAGGTGGGCAAGAGTCGCCCCTAGGGCTCTCCTCCCAGGTCTGCATCCGCTGACGAGGGCGAGGTCACATATGTTGCGTCACCGATGGTCATGACCGCTGCTCTAGTGCTGCAAGGGAGCACGACCTCTGTGGGATCAGGACCTGCCCGACCAGCGCTCCGGTGACCCCGAGCAGGTCCAGTCCCAATGCTCGGAAGGTCGCGCGTCCCCCGGTCAGCACCCTCTCTCTCTTGCACATTGGTCGCACGCCCCTGAGGAGGCTCCTCCTGGCGGGGGGCGCATCGAGTCTCAGGAGCTGCTGGTGGTGGATCCGGAGTACTCCCCTCGAGTCGATCTCCTAGGTAGGCTCGTATCCGGCTTACGCACAGAGTTGGATCAGTTCCTAATGACCGCGGTCCACAAAGACCACCAGTTGGTCCTAGACCAAGAGTAGCTGATAGGGGCCCAGCAGGCAATGGAGTTTGAGCGGGAGAAAGTTCGCCTCGAGGCAGAGGGCGCGCTCCGAGATGCCTCGGCATGAGCGGCGAAGATCATAACTGAGGCCAAGGCTCAAGCCTCACAGCTCGGGGGTGACTTGTCCACCCGTGAGAGGGACATCTCCGCTCAGGAGGCGTTAGTGGCCCGGCGTCAGGAGGAGCTTAAGACTCAGTCTATAGAGGCCAATGCTAAGCTATCAGAAATTCGGGAGTTGGAGGAGAGTGCAAGGCTTGTTGGCATCCTAGAGGTGAAGAAGAAGCTTCGGGAGGTCGAGGACCTCCGAGGCGAAGTTAAGGCTCTGAAGGAGACCACTACTGTTGCCACTTGAGCCTGTGAAGAGCGCGAGTGAGAGGCCCATGAGGCACTGGAGGGCTATCATAAGTCGTTCTCCTCCCTTGCTGAATAGGGCGCCGCGATCCTCCCACTCCTGGGAATTAAAGGTTTTGCCGCACCAGGGATTCACGACGGCCGTGTGATTGAGGCATCCCTAGAGCTCTCGTGCATGATCCTGGGCCCCTTAAGTGTGGTGGTGTAGGGCTTGGACATCTTCATTTCCTCGGAGTGTAGGGAGATGTTGTCCATGGTGGGAAGGTCCCTCTTCACCAACCTCCTACAGCTGTCACCCGACCTCGACTTCTCCCAAGCCGTGCGACAATTGATGGCCGTGCCGACTCTTGAGGCACGTGTCACACCGCTCGTCGACCTGCTGATCTAGGCGTTCCCGCACCGAGTAGGCGATGAAGGAAGGGCCAAAGCCAGTGGCCCACATGACTCTGCCGAACAGGAAGAAGAAAGCTTGGCAAGGCGAGCTCTAGTGGTACTGCTGGGGTGGCTTGATTCCTGTCTGTGTAACGCTCGTGAAGCACTTTGAAACTTGACGTTTCTTTGTTAAGACTTGTAAGGTTACTTCTCCCGCTACGGGGCGTTAACTATATGTTGTCGCTTTTCTGGCCTCCAGAGCGGGTGGGGGGTGGTGCGCTGGCCTGTTGATCCCTCGTGGAGACGGTCTAGGGCCTTCGCATCCTGTGGGAGCCTCCTGAGGGGTTTTCCCTTAGGCCGCCTCGCTTTCCTCCTCGCGAGAGTGTCCCGATGCTTGTGCCTCTCCCATAGGCCCCTCGAGAAGGCTGTCGTGGGCTCTACATGTTGGATCTCGTCCCATAAATCCCCCGAGGAGGTGGCTGTAGGACGCATTCTTTCCTCGTGTAGTCCCTTGTAGAGGCGGCCGTAGGTCCCACACTCCGCTTGAGGGATTGTCTCAAGGGTCGCCCCGCTTGTCCCCTACCAGGGAGGTCGCAGGGCCTATTCTTGTCTCATAGGTCCCTCGAGGAGGAGGCCATAGGCTCTATATGTTCAGTTCTGCCCCATAAGTCCCTCGAAGAGGTGACCGTAGGACACGTACTTCCCCTGTATAGTCCCTTAGAGAGGCAACCGTAGGTTCCGCAGGCCGCTTGTGGGGTAGTCTGAAGGGTCACCCCGCATGTCCCCTGTCGTGGAGGTCGCGGGGCTTGTATCTATCCTATAGGTCCCTCGAGAAGGAGACAGTAGTCTCTATGTGTTCAGTTCTGTCCCGTAAGTCCATCAAAGAGGTGACCATAGGATGCGTACTTTCCCTGTATAGTCCCTCGGAGAGGCAACCATAGGTTCCGCACGGTGTATGCTTTCCTTTTGCACGCCATGTGAGGATTATCAAGCATACGGAACCGTGGGTGAGGTGACTTATCACCGAAGCTAGTCCGCAAGTTTAGAGCTCGACACTTTAGCCCCTAGTGCTGACCGAGGGTGGCAACGGCGATAGATACCGTGCCCATCCCGCGCACACACGGTGTGCGAAAGGGAGAAACACCACAAAAGAAGCGAAGATGCAAACGAGGAATCCATCGGGAAAAACCGAAAAAACGAGACATCGTTCTTGAATTTTCACATCATCCTAGGGGGAGTTATTTTTTATCACTGCTACCGTGAGTGAAGTTCACGGGTAGAACTTGCGAAGGTGTTGGATGTTCCAGGTGTTGGGGATCAGGACACCTTCCTCCGTTTCTAGTCGCACCGCGCCTAGCCTTGCGGCGTGCGCGATCCGGAAAGGGCATTCCCACATCCGGGAGAGCTTGTGGAGACGCTCGCGCGAGAGGATGAGGCGAAGGACAAGGACCCCCACCTCCAGGGTGCACGCTCGTATGTTGCAGCAGTGGTACTGGCGTAGTGCCTGCTGGTACCTGGCTTCCTGCACGTTGACCTTTTGGTGGGCTTCCTCGATGAGGGTGAGGTCATCACAACGTAGTTCCTCTTGTGCCACCTCATTGAAAGCAAGCACCCGGGGGAGCCGTGTTTGAGTCCTGCAGGGATGACATCCTCAACAATGTAAATGAAGAAGAAAGTGGTCTCACCCGTTGGTTTGGTTGCAGTGGTGCGGATGGACCGTAGCACCCCTGGGAGAGCGTCCCGCCACCCTCGCCCGCACTCTTTGAGCTTGCGGCAAAAGCTCTTTGTCTTGAGCCCCTTTAGGATCTCCACGTTTGCTCGTTCCACTTGTTCGTTACTATGGGGGTGGGCGACCGAGGCATAGAAGATCTTGGTACTGACGTCCTCGTAGTAGGACAGGAATAGTCTGCTAGTGAACTGGTTGCCGTTGTCAGTGATGATGCAGTTGGGTACACCCAAGAGGCATACCAGGACTTGGATGAACTTTACCACTGACCGTGCCGAGATGGTCCTGACCGGTTCCACCTCGGCCCATTTGGTGAATTTGTAGATGGTGACATAGAGGTACTAGTAGCCCCTAGGCTCCCGTGGGAAAGGCCCCAAGATGTCCAGCCCCCAGACCACAAAGGGCCATGAGAGCAGGATGGTCTGCAGCTGCTGAGCCGGCTGGTGTATTTGCTTGGCATGGAACTGGCCTGCCTCGCATGACTTCACTAGCTCTGTGGCATTAGTGAGCGTGGTGATCTAGTAGATGCTGCTTCGGAAGGCCTCAATTCCTCGGTGCGATACCAGGAAGCCAAGGAGCTTCCCTGACAGAACGCCGAACACACACTTGGTCGGGTTGAGCTTGATGTTCACTCGGCGCAAGTTGGCGAAGCCTTCTGTGAGGTCTGCCACTAGGGTATCCTTCTCGTGGGTCTTGACCATGATGTTGTCGACATAGACCTCCGTGTTCCTACCCATCTTCCCTCCTAGTGTGATGCGCATGAGCCTCTGGAAGGTGGCGTCGGTGTTCTTGAGGCTGAAAGGCATGCAGGCGTAGCATTACACCTCGCACGGGGTGATGAAAGCTGTCTTCTCCTCATCCTCCTTGTCCATCTTGATCTAATGGTACCCTGAGATGGCATATAGGAAGCATAGCAGTATGCAACCCTCCATGGAGTCGACAATCTAGTCTATCCGTTGGAGCAGGAAGGGGTCCTTCGGGCAAGCCTTGTTCAGGTCGGTGAAGTCAACGTAGAGCCTCCCTCCTCTGATGGCCATGGGAACCACCATGGGGTTTGCATGCCAGTCGGCGTGCAGGACCTCCTTGACAAGGTGAGCCTTGACCAGCTTTTCCATCTCGGTGACGATGAACAGTTGCTTCTACGTTGACTGCTTCCGTGGCTTCTGCTTCAGCGGGCGTGCCGCAGGACACGCCGCCAAATGATGCTCAATCACCTCTCGAGGCACTCCCGTCATGTCTGACGGGGTCCAGGCAAGCATGTCAGTGTTGGCCCGGGGGAAGGTGACGAGATCCTCCTCCTCTCGACTGAGAGGCAGGCACCGATGGTGATCCTAGCCCCCAGGACCGCCGGGTCAAGAGGGACCTTCTTGTTCTTGGCCCGCGCCTGGGAGAATGCCGACTTCTTCCTGCCAGCAATGTCAGCGGTGCACGCGACATACTTGCCGGGAGACGCTGCCGGCCCCTCGCCGGCAGCCCCCTGGGCTTCCTTAGCCTATAGAGACCCGTTGCCATTGGAGTCAATTGCGACTTCTTGGCGCACGATCGCCACCCCTTTGCCGGCCTACTTGAGGGAGCGCACGGCTTCGACCTCATCGCAACACATTGTGATGGTAGTACTAGCGCCACCCGGCATCCTGACCAAGTTATAAGCGCTATGAGTGACCTTCATGAATTTTGCTAGCGTCTGGTAGCCGAGGATGGCGTTGTAGGGTAAGCATATCCAGGTGACGTAGAAGTCGATGAGCTCCGTGCAGTAGTTGTCGCTCATCCCTAAGGTGACGGGGATCTGGACACGACCGAGGGGTATGGTGGCGCCCACTATAGCCCCCATGAATGGCAAGGTGGGGCGGAGGTTCGCGAGAGGCACCCACAACTACCGAAACGCTCCTTCTAAGAGCACATTTAGGCTCGCCCTACCGTCGACAAGGGTCTTGGACACCGCGACCCCGCCAATGGTGGGGGTGCAAACCATGGGCATGGCGCCTACCAGGAGGGTGGTGCCAGGGTGATCCATGGCGTCAAAGGAGACCGGCTGCCGCGACAACCAAAGAGGAGCAGCAGTAGCACTGGGCCTTGCCACCGCCAGCCCGCGAGAGAACTACTTGAAGTTTCGCCATGTGGCGGGAGCCCGGGAGGAGCCCAAGATTTAGGCAACATCCCAGATGCTCCCCTGGACGGTGTGCTTCCTGAGTTGGCCTCCGCACGAGGACCTGCCGCCATGGCATAGGCCATCCGGAGGGTCTCAAAAACACGCCTCAACCCCCTACCCGGCGAGCCAAATGTCGAAGATTTGTGCCACGAAGGAACTAGGGTCGAATGATCCCTTGGTTCGAGAGGGGGCTGAACATGCAACTCCAAGGAAACCAGGCGACGGCAACAACGGCGGAGCAAGCACACGACAGAGAGGTGACATGTTTTTTACCCAAGTTCAGGACCCTCGTGAGGAGGTAAAGCCCCTACTCCCGCTTGGTTGTATTGCTCGCGTGCTTAGCAAGGGTACAATGGAGGATGAAAGTCTAGGGTTTTAGATCTCAGGGATCTATCCCTTCTGTAACACCCTTGAATCGGCCCTGTGCAGGTTTTAGCGATTCCTGCCAAACCCGCATAGAAGCGATTCAAGGATGCCCACCAGGCACTTGCGTGCGGGTGGAAAACAAAGTAATAGAATTACACAATAGTTCACGATGGAACCGACATAACATATATATACATCAACGACTCAATGAGTCAAGAATACAGGTATATAGTACAAAGATCCAAATCACCTTGAAAATGGTCCAACACACGAGTACGGATAAGAAGCACATTGGGCTAAGAGCCCTAAAGAATAACCAATGGTATCCATAACCCTGCCCAGGCCAACCCGGAAGGGTAACCCTACTAACGATGTCGAACGTATACTTGTCAAAGCAAAAGGCGTGCCGAGAAAGGGCAAAGGTAAAAGGGAGTAGTCAGTATTGAGGCCAGTACACGACGAGTCTAGAATTCAATGTCTTTCGCCTACATAGGTATGGTGGACTGAAGCGGCAGCGAAGCATGCACTAAACAACCTATAGAGACTGGATACAACTGTCGACTATCAGAGAGGGATAAGAAAGACCTATTCGGAACCAACCTGATACTAACACCAAACATACCCATCCTAATATTTCCCCCTCAAGACCAAACGAGGAAGTCATTCCGAGGAACTCACACAGTTGACAGTTTTATTCATTCATTCCATTATAGTTGCAACACTTACTAGTCATATATAGATAGCATGAGTCATCCTGATATCATAGACAGTGGGCAGTTTTAGTTCAACCAATCCGTTGTAGTTGAATACTTACTATTTAGATACAATTAGCATGAGACATCCCAAATCCAGCAGTCGTTGGCACTTTTATTTACACATTCTATTGTAGTGAAACTAATTACTAGACATGTCAAAGTCAAATATATAGCACTACTTTAGTTATGATTATCAATGATCGAGATAATGTGCTCCAAGTAATCCATAACTACGGACACGGCTTTCAGAAAGATATACACTACAGGGGTGCACAAATAGCAACACACGCACGGTCAACCTCGGAAACACCAATAAAACCGCAATGAGGCATTACGACAAAGCAATCACAAGATTCATAAAATATTTCAAGGGGGCACCCTGATAAGCTACTCGCAACGAAGTTGGCCGGCTCCAACACAGACCCAGGGTTTGCGTCAATGGTTGTAAACGACTGGGAACCCGAAAGTGTGACTAGGCTTGTTGATACCGTGAAAACACTCTGCATTCCTAAGCAGTACAGGTGCTCCATGCGCAATCGTAAATAAAGTAGTAAAGCATGGCATAAGTATAGGATGTAATAAAGCCCCAAACTAGTTTGTGGCCCCAAGAAATAAGAAATGAATCAAGCTCTGGCAAAGGGGATTCATGGTCCCACATGCGGATAGTGCGATAGTCAAGGAACAGGTATCAAGTACTCGGGGCCTACGGAACACAAGTGAGCAGTTAAAAAACAAATGTTAGCTATTGCCCACTGGTGCCTCTGCATTAGTTATATCTATTCCCAACATTTTAATTAACAAGTTGTAATTAAAGCCATGATCATCTACAAAATTAAACATGTGGCAACCTCCAACAACTGTGGTACTCGACAACTCGAACCAACACTTGAGCAAGCAATTATGACTCGCAAGTCCAACTGTCTACCAAATAACAGGCAATAGGAGGTGTCCAAGGCTATATAGAGGCTGCAAGGAATATAAATGGTACAAAAACTAAAGCAAAGCAACACAGATATCAATAGATCAATAGGAGGAAGTAAAGACTACAAATGCAAAATAGGTAGAAAGGGGGAGAATGCTCGCTTGGGAAACACTCCTGACGGTACATTATCTGAAGAACTTATCGATAATCACATCCACTCAACGGCCTAATCCGTGAAGAAGCAAAGCACTAAAAGAAACACTGGATGCACTATTTAATACTAAAGTAGAAGATCCGGGATGTTCACGATATGATGCATGGCATGTCAAAGATGCGATGCAACTACGCAATATTAAGCGGAATCGAAGTTCAGACAATTAAATAGATGGTTTATGTTGTTTAGATACCCCGTAATTTAAATGTTGTATTAATAAGGCGAAACATGACATCGGTTCGCTACAAGTCTAGAATAGCCCGCATATGCGCTCCATATTTAATTATTAGCTGAGAGAACAAAATACCCCCAAATGACAGAATATGTGTGCAATCATGAATAATTTAGTATGCAACAATTATATGTCAATATTATAAAAATAGGGGTCTCAGATAGGGGTCACACATGTCGGATCTAGAGATCTTGGGGTTCGAGGGTCGGGGTCTTTGGGGTCTCGGTCATCGGATCCGAGAGGAAGAACTTGGCGTTCCATGTAGACGATCTTCGGCTATGGTCTCAGCGTCCATGAAGAAGATCATGCCGTTCCTTGGGGTTCGGTCTTCGGGATTGGGCCTCGCGGTTCGGTCTTCGGGATTCAGCGTTCGGATCTGGGGTCTCGATGTTCCACGAAGGAGGTCTTGGAATTCGGCAACGGTGGATCATGGTGTTAATGATTCTTCAGCGAGGCACTCTAGGTACATCTTCAATCGCTAGAGCGGAAGTAGTCGAGGTGGTACTTGTTTGCATGGGGATCTAGATCATCCGCACAAACATCACATCATAACTAGACCACCACCACTCGATGCATCTTACCGAATACTGACATCAACCCACTACAGGTACAGCAGATGGCCAGCAACATTGGGACGCAACACTGCAGCGTGCGGGATAGCAGAAGTACGAGGTGCCTGGATTTTGACTTCGGTCAAATAAATAGGAGCTCGTGTTCCTCGCTACATGTAGGATGTAGGCAACTCGAGGGCAACACTTGGTGCAGGAAGGACGGAAGAGTGGCGCTGTGCTGGAGCCTGCAAGCGGAGAGAGGCAGCGCGGCATGGACTTGGTGTCGAGGAAGAGGGTGAGCCGGGAAGGAGGCTTAGTCATGGCGGCGGCCGTAGCTTGGCGCTGGCGGGGCCGAGCAGCGCAGGTCCAGGAGCGCAGGAGGCGGCGCGCATACACAGGGCCCGCTATAGAGGAGGGAAAAAAAGGTGGCGGCGCCCGGTTCAAAGCAGAGGCGACGGCCAGAGGCGAGAGGGAGGGCGGCGCAACCTGGATCTTGTAGGGAGCGGGCACGGCAGCGAAGTAGAGGTGCGTGGGGCCAGCGAGGAGCGCGAAGATGGCGGCGGTGACTTGTGCAGGGGCGGCAGAGCTTGGCGGAACACTAGCTGCTAACGGAGATGACGCCTGGCTGCGCTCGAGCCCCGGTCGGAGAGGGAGCCCGTGGGACAGGGTGATGGCAGGGCGTGCTTGGTGGTGGGGCTCTCCTGGCGGCGGCGAGCGAGATCGAGGGGAGTCGGAGTTCGGGAGTTAGGGAAGGAGTGGGGTGGACGTGGACGTGGCGCTGGTGCTGGGTACGTGGGGGTCGGTGCGGGTCGGGTCGCGACAAAAAGGGGAGATAGCTGCACGCCATCGAGGCGGATATCGTGTGGCTGGTGGGTTCAAGCGTGTGTGGTGTGTCCGGTGAGTGTGGTTGTGTCATTTCCGATGGGGGTTGTGGGTACGTGTGGTTCACCACGTGGTGTACGTGTTGGGTGCCGTGGTGTGCGTGTGTTAGCTAGGTGCGGCGCTCTTGGGTGTATGGCAGCGGCGCGCGCGTGTGTGTGTGGAGGTTTAGGTCTAGGTAGGTTTAGGATTAGGGTTTGGTTGATCTAGGTGCTAGGCTGGCTACTGGTTGGGCCTCTGGCCTGACCGGCTGGACTGTCTCCCTGGACAAAACATTTTATTCATTTATTTATTTTAAAATAAAAAAATTATTTATTTATTTCTTTTAAAAAACATTTTGTAAATAGGTTTTAGACAAATAGAAGATTCGGGTGGACCTAGGGTTTTAATTTGAAATAAAGAGAGGAATATCTAGAAAATAAAAATAGGCATTTGAAAAATAGTTTAAGGCAAACATATACATGATGACATGACGATGCTCAAATGTAATGTGGCATGATGACAAGAGCATGCAATCATGATGATACAGAAAACAAAAAGTAGGCCATCTTACGTTCTCCAAGTTTCTTTAACACAGAGAACTAGGTAACATATGTTCATAGCACCCTTGAATAAAGATGTAATAACACAAATTCTCACTATGAACTAATATGTTTGCAGATTCGAATTATTAGTGCTTGTTGTGTGTTGCACAACTATACAAGGGATAGGCAGTATATCATGGATGACCTATTGTTGGAGGAGGTGGATGCTGAACTAGCAGCTCAGCCAATTGAGGTTGAAGATGGTGCTGGTTATATTACAACTGTTAGAGCCACTGATGCATGGAAGAACTTCAGGAATCAATTTGTTGCTGACATGTTTGCTGATTACGTTGGTGCCCATGCGAACCTAGAAGTAGAGTAGGATGTGTAGTTTACCTATCTATAAGTACGACGACGATTAGGATGTGCCTTGTGGGTATATTATACATGCATCATTGTGACAAAGAAATTAATATATAAAATATGTTCTTGCTTATGTTTCTATAGTTCTTGCTAAAGTTGTTAATAATGCATTTTGTCTCCTATTTGTTTTTGTTCCTGTTTAATTGTGTAGGTCCATGGAGGAAGCAACAGGAAAGAATTATAGTAGGAATTACGTGCAATGGACTCCAGAGATGGACCGTGCCTTGTTGGATGTGCTTATTGAGCATCATAACAATAGTGATCGTGCCCTCATACATTGCAAATGTATCTATAATTTTTTATGCTCCATGTTTGGTTTTATCCACTTTCTTCTATTTTGTCCACACTTTGGTGTACTTTTCATATGATTTCTGGGACTAACCTATTAAAAAAGAGCCACAGTGCCAGCTGCCTGTTTTCTGCTGTTTTTGGTTCTAGGAAAGTCAGAAAATGAATATTCTAGGAATTGGACGGGACAAAAGCCAAAGTGCCTATTTTTCCAGAAGACTCCAGGAACCAGAATATGAGACGGAGGAGGGCCAGGGGCTGGCCACCCCCCCCCCCCCCAGGCGCGGGCTGGGCCTAGCCGCGCTAGGGTATGGTGTGGTGGCCCCAGGCACCCCCTCGGTCTCCCTCTTCGCCTATAAGAAGCCTTCTGACCTAAAAACTTCGGGGGGTTCAACGTTTTTCCAGAAGAAGTTCCGCAGCGCCGCCACCACCGAAGGGGAGATTCGGAGGATAGAAAGTCTCTATTCTGGCACCCTGCCGGGACGGGGAAGTGCCCCTGGAGCCATCTCCATCGATCTCCACCATCATCTCCATCGACCATCCATGTTTCTCCCATCTATGAGTGAGTAATCTCCCGCTGTAGGCTATGGGGATGGTAGGGATTGGATGAGATCGTTCATGTAATGGCATCAGATTGTTAGGGCATGGTGCCTAGTATCTTCTATTAGTGCTTTATGACTTTGTTGCAACTTGTTGTGCTTAATGCTTGTCACTAGGGCCCGAGTGCCATGATTTTAGATCTGAACATGTTATTGATTCATTATGATAGTATTGTTTTTGGTCTTATCTGCAAGTTGTATACACACGTTGTTATCCGGAACCTATGGCCCCGGCGATGTAAATCGGGATAACCGGAAGGGAAAGGCTTTGATGTGAGGATCACATGTGTTCACGGAGTGTTAATGCTTTGCTCCGGTGCTCTATTAAAAGGAGCACCTTAATTGCCAGTAGTTCCCTAGAGGCCCCGCTGCAAACGGGCTGGCAGGACAAAAGATGTTGTGCAAGTTCTCATTGCGAGCACGTATGACTATATATGGAACACATGCCTAGGATTGTCTAGTACTTGGCTGCTTTATGTTATTTATCTGCAATTGCCCTATGTTCTGATTGCTATGTGAATTGTCTTGTCCATGCAACGCCCGTCCATCCATCCCTATGCCTACCGCACTCGAATCCCACTATTTACTGCTTTTGTTACTACTGTCTTTGCTTTACTACTGCTGTTACTTTTCTATTCCTACAACAAAACTGTTGCTACTGATAAACTGCTGTGTGCAAGAATGTTTCTAGGTGCAGCTGAATTGACAACTCAGTGGTTAAGGCTGATAAATATTCTTTGGCTCCCCTTGTGTCGAATCAATAAATTGGGTTTCACTTCCCTCGAAAATACTGTGATACACCCCCTATACTTGCGGGTCATCAAGACTATTTTCTGGCGCCGTTGCCGGGGAGCATAGCTTTATTTATCAAGTCCACCTGGATTCACTATTGTTCAAGCTAAGTTTATTTTCTCCTTGTTTGCTTGTTTCTTTATCAAAAATACAAAAAAAAATTAGTTCCTACTCTAGTTGTTATTTTCGTTGGTCTGTTATTGTCTTGCTTTGTCATGCTTATTGTCAATGGTTGGTTTCTTTGAAACTGAAGCTTATTGGCAAGGTGGGTTCACGGAAGATCAAAAATATTATTATAAGGAACACCGCTTGTCACAAAAAGGGAAACACTTATGGGAACAAATTGATAGATTGTATACGATTGCTAGAAACGTGTGCTCTATTTATAATGCTACTTATTGTTGTGATGAATCTCGTTGCAGAAAGAGGAATAAACACCTCCCTTTTCAATGTGAGTATAATTATAATGATACCATATCTTCCTATGCTAAAGGAATTTATGACTTTTATGATGCGGAACAAATTGAAGAATTTATTGCTTGGAAGGGTGCTTTTGAGCTTGCTAGTTTGCTTGCAAGTATTGATGATTCACCTTACAAATATGAGGTTTATAGTATACTTAAATTTTGCTTTGATAATTACAGGGATGAAAATGGCTATATTCTTGAATATTTTAATAGATGCTTTCCACAAATGGAAGAGACTAATGCCTTGCAGGATCCTATGGAAGAATAAATTGATGAACCTGAAATCTCATTAGATGAAAAAGAGGAGGAGAGTGATGAAAAAAAGGTGGAAGAATGGATTAGCTACCCATGCCTACCTTCTAATGAGAGTAACTCTTTATCCCTTACATTATTTGATTGTCCCCCATGCTTACTAAAGAAGGATGATTGTTATGTTCCTAAGGATTCTTTTGAAGATATTTATGATAAAGCTCTAGTGCTTGTAGATCATGAAAAGCATGCTTTATGTGATATTTATATTGTTGAGTTTATTCATGAGGCTACTAAAAATTATTATGAGAGAGGAAAATATGGTTGTAGGAGTTTTCATGGTATTGAAACACCTCTCTATGTGCTGAAAGTTTTGAAGTTACTCTTGTTTTATCTTCCTATGCCTGTCACTTTGTTATTTGCTTACACGATTCCTATGCATAGGAAGTGGGTTAGACTTAAATGTGTTTTGAATTTGCTTCTTGATGCTCTCTTTTACTTCAATTCTTATATCTTATGAGAGCATCCTCTCAAACTATTATGCCTGAAGATGATAATATGTCTATTATTCTTGGGAGACCTTTTCTTAATACTGCAGGAGCTGTTATTAATTGTAATCAAGGGAAGGTGACCTTCAATGTCAATGACAAGGAACATACTATCTATTTCCCCAAGAAGATTGATAGACTTATGGTTTTGAATTCAATTGAACATGTTGAGGGCATTCAAGTTCGAGAAATATATTTTCCCATACCAAGAAAAAAAATTAAACTATTATAATTGGGACCATTGCTATCAAGGTTGAGGTAACATAATCATTAGTGAAATACAAAGTTTTGTCTCATATGAAATTGTTTTGGTAACAAGACCTGATCAACCTTGTTAACAAAAGGATTTCATTGAGCAAAACAATGTTTTCACCATGATTATCTCTACTTACTTCTATTCTATCCATTTCAGTTTTTCCTTATGCCTAACTTAAAGGCGTTAAAGAAAAGTACTTATTGGGAGATAACCCAAAAGTTTTAGATGAGTCTTGGAAGTTATTACCTCTGTAGTAACAGCTCCTTATCCTTTTTATTTTCCTTTTGTGCCAAGAGTAACCTCTAATGAGAGAGAAGTAATGATTGGGAAAGTTGCTGTCCTGAAACAGATTTCTGTGCTTCACCATAAAAATTCGTGTAAAATATATGAACGTCTTTTTGAGGCGTGAATTTTTGTTCTTCTGCCCCAGGTTGTTATCTAACTTTCCTTAGTTCAACACGTTTTGATTTGAGCAACAGAAGGTCTTCTAAATAATTCGTCTTTACCTGCTGGTCTGTTTTGACAGATTTCTGCCATTTTCCGCATTTGCTTCTTGTTGGTTCCTTTTTGAGTTCTTTTGGGGAATTGAGATTTTTGAGGGAAGTGCTACAGTAGCTAGTGTTCTAATGGAAGTTTATTGGTGTTAGAACTGAACCTTAAGACTTATTTATCTTGAGTGCACTAATGTTGCTAATAAAGATTGTGTGAAGTTTTGTATGAAGGAAAAAAATTAGGTGTATGGATGGAATGAGTAATGAGATGAAGGATGGACTAAAACTCAAGCTTGGGGATGCCATGCGAGTCACCCCAAGAAATATCCAAGAAGTACAAGCGTCAAAGCTTGGGGATGCCCAAGGCATCCCCTTCTTCATCAATAAAAATCCCAGGTTTCTTCCAAATGCTTCATTTTTATTGTTTCATGCACAGATGTGTTGTTCATGGAGCGTCTTCTTTTCGTTTTCTTTTTGGTTTTTCGTTTTCTTTTGTTTGCTTAGTTTTCTGAATAAATTGGTGGGACCCCATGTTTCATACATTGGTTTGCAAATAGTTTGGTTTGGTTTGGAAAAGAGTAGGAAAGTTCATGCTTATGTGGTAAAGAGAGCTTGTTTTTTGGACCATGCTTTGTCATGCCATGCTTGATATTGTTTTGGATTTATGCTTAGTATTCTTTGCTGTAGCATGACTTGTTATAAACAATAGAGATTGCTTAATGTGCCTTGGATGAATCATGCGTTGTTTCAGCATATTAAAGCATAGTATAGTGGTATTCTCCTTTGATGCTTTATTTGGGTTGACTTGGCGTATGCTCACACCATGTTATGACTATCTCAAGTCACCATAAGCCTTTATGATCCTTTAGTTTCAACTTGTAGTATCACTTTATGCTTTGATTAATGATGTTTTGTTGCTCTACATGATTATGGCCATTATTTTCTCTCTCGTTTGTCACTCCCTTACTATTGATAGCCTTCACTAACACTGAGAGGTTTACTCATGTTTCCAACTCCCTTAAACCAAATATTACCAAAGTTTCCACCATACCTACCTATTAGCATCATTTGCTACTTCCGTGCATATTCATTATGCCTTGTTTTCTTCCGAATAAAATGTTTGCTTGTTATGAAAAAGTTAGTTCGTAAAGCTCTCACGAACTTGATGGCACACTTTATTTCCTGCACTTAATAAACTTGAACCATTGTGATTCTCCATGAAAGTTATATGCTTGCTAATTATAGGCTGGGGATTAGCAGAACCGTGTTGTCACGGGGAACGCTTTTAACACTTGTAAATATATACCCAATTGATACCTTGCTCTTTTATTTGCGGATGTCGTCGGTGTGAAATAAAAGGGGAGCTTGTAAGTCCATGGAGTTATGTATGTGTGTTAGAGAAACGCCTGGGCTGCTGGTCTAATCCATGCTGACATGGTGGAAACCTGCAGCGTAACCATAATGATATCTATGAAGCATTCTTTTTATAAAAAAAGAGAGAGATAGCTATTGAGAAAAAGAAAAAAAGAGTTTTATGAAAAGAGGAAAGAGAGAAAAAAGCACCATTTTTCCTATGGTAAATAAGAAGATTGTTGAGATACTCATTGTCTGATTGCCTTGTCATTTTGATATGGGGATTCTTTCGTATCATCGGGCAAGGGGTACCCCGTTGGCGGTTCTCAATGATACGCACATACTTACGATGACAAGAACTTACCGGTAACTAAAGTTGAGTAGCATGAGGAGCGACCCTCGTACTCAAGGGACTTGGGATTTTCAGTTTATAGTCTGTCAAGCATATAACTCAGATTGGACCTCAATTTCACCTTAACCACATTAAAGATGCTTATGATAGGGGCAATGAGAGCTAAAAGCTAACGAGTATCATACTTTCAGCATTTGGAAGCCTTTCAAACTTTTCAAAACCTGTTCATTTCCTTGTTGAGTCTCCACACATTCTATGAGCACTTTCTTGAGAGCATAGTGGCCATTCTTAGTTCTATGTGCATTGTCCCAAGACTTGTTGATTGATGCATACCTTGATATTGCTTGTTTTAAACTATTTGTATCTAGTCACTCTTGTAAACTTTGAAGGTGTCCTATGCATTTATGTTTGCTACTCTATGAGGGACAAGCTGAATGCTATTATGCTATGTTTTCTTTATGTGAAACAAACAAACGTCTTGCAAAGCATTGTTATCCATGAATCTTTTGTTTGTGCCTTTTCATGTTGCATCATAGTTTCTTTGCTTATTGCTAGAACTTTGTCTTTCATGTTATGATTGAAGTACTATGATCCCAGCTTTGAATGTTTTACAAATACTTTGATCAAGTCTTTGATGGTGCATGTCACCTCAAAAATTATTCTTTCTTTTTATCACTTACCTACTCGAGGACGAGCAGGAGTTAAGCTTGGGGATGTTGATACATTGCAGATGTATCTATAATTTTGATGCTCCATGCTTGGTTTTATCCACTTTCTTGTGTTTTGTCCACACTTTAGAGTACTTTTCATATGATTTCTTGGACTAACCTATTAACAAAGAGCCACAGTGCCAGCTACCTGTTTTCTGCTGTTTTTGGTTCCAGGAAAGTCAGAAAATGAATATTCTCAGAATTGGACGGGACAAAAGCCAAAGTTTCTATTTTTCCAGAAGACTCCAGGAGCCAGAATACGAGATGGATGAGGGCCAGGGGCTGGCCACACCCTCCCAGGCACGGGCTGGGCCTGGCCGCGCCAGGGTATGGTGTGGTGGCCCCAGGCACCCCCTCAGTCTCCCTCTTCGCCTATAAGAAGCCTTCTGACCTAAAAACTTTGGGGGGTTCGATGTTTTTCCAGAAGAAGTTCCGTAGCGCCGCCACCACCAAAGGGGTGATTCGGGGGACAGAAAGTCTCTGTTCCGGCACCCTGCCGGGACGGGGAAGTGCCTTCGGAGCCATCTCCATCGATCTCCACCATCGTCTCCATCGACCATCCATGTTTCTCCCATCTATGAGTGAGTAATCCCCCCCTGTAGGCTATGGGGATGGTAGGGATTGGATGAGATCGTTCATGTAATGGCATCAGATTGTTAGGGCATGGTGCCTAGTATCTTCTATTAGTGCTTTATGACTTTGTTGCGACTTGTTGTGCTTAATGCTTGTCACTAGGGCCCGAGTGCCGTGATTTCAGATCTGAACATGTTATTGATTCATTATGATAGTATTGTTTTAAGTCTTGTCTGCAAGTTGTATACACACATTGTTGTCCGAAACCTATGGCCCCAAAGTGAAAGATATCGGGATAACCGGAAGGGAAAGGCTTTGATGTGAGGATCACATGTGTTCAGGGAGTGTTAATGCTTTGCTCTGGTGCTCTATTAAAAGGAGCACCTTAATTGCCAGTAGTTCCCTAGAGGCCCCGCTGCAAATGGGCTGGCAGGACAAAAGATGTTGTGCAAGTTCTCATTGCAAGCATGTATGACTATATATGGAACACATGCCTAGGATTGTCTAGTACTTGGATGCTTTATCTTATTTATCTGCAATTGCCCTGTGTTCTGATTGCTATGTGAATTGTCTTGTCCATGCAACGCCCGTCCATCCATCCCTATGCCTACCGCACTCGAATCCCACTATTTACTGCTTTTGTTACTACTGTCTTTGCTTTACTACTGCTGTTACTTTGCTATTCCTACTACAAAACTGTTGCTACAGATAAACTGCTATGAGCAAGATTGTTTCAGGTGCAGCTGAATTGACAACTCAGTTGTTAAGGCTGATAAATATTCTTTGGCTCCCCTTGTGTCGAATCAATAAATTGGGTTTCACTTCCCTCGAAAATACTGCGATACACCCCCTATACTTGTGGGTCATCATGCCCAAAAGGTATGGAAGTCACATGTGTACCGTAATGCTATAAAAAATGTTCACAACAAGTGTGGGGTGGATGTCACAAAGGAAAAAATAGTATCAAGGTGCAAAACTTTTGACAAGCACTATGAGATTGTTAGCAAAATTCTTGCTCATAGTGGATTTGGATGGGATTGGGAAAAGAATGTTTTATTGCTTGAGAGTGATGAAGTTTGGGACAGATATGTGGAGGTATGTGACGTGTAATTTACAATTCTTGCTTCTATTTCCATGGCTTGCTCATTCTACTTTTTTTGTAATTTACCAATATAACTTTACTTTGTATATATTTGTAGGCTAATGAAAAAGCAGCTATCTACAAGAACAAAGTGATCCACAATTGGAATGAGATCTGTACTATTTACTGAAAGGACCATGCCACGGTCAAGGTGCTAGGATGGGTGCTGAGACTGCGACTAAGAAGGTACAACCAGCACCAGAAGGCAATGAGAACTCTCATGATTTTGTTGGTCCACCACCAAAGAGGTTACGTACTAGTGAAGCAATTTTGTGCATGCTTGGAGATGTAAAGACATTTTTCAATGATGCAATGAAGTCAACTGAACCATTACAAATGCCCCAGGTTACTCCTCCTTCAGAGATACTTGCTGCACTTGATGCCATACCCGAGTTCTCTAAAACTGACAAGCTGCGAGCTTATGGGAAACTAATCCTTAACGAGCGTTTATTCCATGCACTTATGGAGCTTCCTATGGAGTTTAGGAAGGAATGGCTAATGATGTTGGCTTGATTCATATCGCATTTCTATATCGTTTTCGGAGCTCCTAAATTGTTCTTGTGTGTGATATCTTAAGAACTTGTAATATTGCGTATGACAGTGTGTAGTGTGTGTGCTTGGGACTACTGGATGCGACCATTTATGATGATTATGCATGGAATTTGATGTTATGTTATTTTCAAAATATTTCGAAAATATTATTGTTGGTATATATTGTTGTTATTTGCTTCTTGTCACGATTACTAGAATGTTGTGATTTTTGCGTGCAATTTTTACACGTATATATCACACGTGTAATGATCCCAATCTTGTATAGTTGAATTCATCAGTTTGGCCATCCAAACAACATTTGGCATTCAATCTCAATATTCAGTTCTCTTCCGAATATCTAACACATCCAAACGTGAATATGAACATCCAACCCAATATAAATACACTGGGTATTGGACATTCAACCCAATATAATATCTAGCCTACCAATATGAACATCCAAACGAAGCGCAAGCGATTTTCTAGTAGTGGTTTCACCCAGGGTACTACAATTCAACACCACTAACAAGGGATCTCGCCCTTGAGATCCGCCTCACGGTATGGGGAAAAAGGCTGACGATCTGAATCTTCTCGCTTCGTGTAGATCCTCACGACACCACTAACAAAGATTCTTTCTCCATCTTGAAACCAGAGACAACACCAACAAGGGTTCATTGCTCACGTTCGTTGAGAGAACCTCAAGAGAAACAATGGACGAAGGTAAACGTATCAAAAGAGAAGGCCACCTCTAACTTCCGTGGAAGGAGTAAAATTGCATTGATCCACCTATTTAATGTATTAAAAGAGAGTGATAAGAGTTGTGTTATGGTCGCGACTCCATCCCGCACTCAAAGCATTACTCTGTACACGAATAGAAGAATTATGCAATCAACTCTTGGAATCAGACTGGAGATCTTGACAAACAACGTTTGGAAAACAAAGAAGTGATGCGGACTCTTCATCAGATCCGATGTAGAAGATGATGTCATTGAGCTAGAGAACTCCGGAAGATACAAAGAAATTTTTTAGTGGATTTTGGTCCACCGAAAGGTATATAGAGGAAAATTCCTTAGATAGCATGAAGACCGAATGTAGAAACACCATCACAAGAAGAAGGAATCGAAACCCTAAAGGTACGACACAAACCCAACCACGAGAATTCCTAGACTTGAAGAAAGATAAGAGAGCAGATTTAAAACACGCAAAGGTAAGAGGAGAAAATCATAGGGGTAAGGAGTAAAAGCAGACCTAATCAGATTTATCGAACCGATTTTGCAAAATAGTTTTTGACACTCTACATCGGCCGTTATCTAGGTTATCCTACATGTTGGGGGTATCGGAACTACTAAGCTCTGATACCACTTTGTAACACCCCCGAATCAGCCCTGTGCAGGTTTCAGCGATTCCCGCCAAACCCGCATAGAAGCGATTCAAGGATGCCCACCAGGCACTTGCATGCGGGTGGAAAACAAAGTAATATCATTACACAATAGTTCATGATGGAACCCACAAGACATATATATATATACATCAACGACTCAATGAGTCAAGAATACAGATATACAGTACAAAGATCCATATCACCTTGAAAACGATACAACATCAGAGTACGGATAAGAAGCAAATTGGGCTAAGAGCCCTGAAGAATAACCAATGGCATCCATAACCCTGCCCGGGCCAAGCCGGAAGGGTAACCCTACTAACGACTTTAAACTTATGTCTGCCAAAGAAAAAGGGGTGTCGACAAAGGGCAAAGGAAAAAGGGAGCGGTCAGTATTGAGGCCAATACATGACGAGTCTAGAATTCGGCGGCTCTCGGTTAAATAGGTATGGTAGACTGAAGTGGCAGCGAAGCATGCACTAAACAACCTATAGAGACTCGATACAACTGTTGGCTATCAGAGAGGGATAAGAAAAACCTATTTGGAACCAACCTGATACTAACACCAAACATACCCATCCTAGTATTTCTGCCTCGAGACCAAACGAGGAAGTCATTCCGAGGAACTCATATAGTTGGCAGTTTTATTCATTCATTCCATTATAGTTGTAGCACTTACTAGTCAGATATAGATAGCATGAGTCATCCTGATATCATAAGTAGTGGCCCGTTTTAGTTAACCATTCCGTTGTAGTTGCAATACTTACTAGTCTGATACAATTAGCATGAGACATCCCAAATCTAGCAGTTGTTGGCACTTCTATTTACTCATTTCGTTGTAGTAAAACTGATTACTAGACAAGTCAAAGTCAAATTTATAGCACTACTTTAGTTATGGTTGTCTATGATCAAGATACGGTGCTCCAACTCGTCCATAACCATGAACACGGCTTTCAGAAAGATTTACCCTACAGGGGTGCACAAATAGCAACACATAAACGATCAACCTAGGAAAAACCAAATAAAATCCCAACGAGGCATTACGACAAAGCAATCACAAGATTCATAAAATATTTTAGGGGGGCACCCCGATAAGCTACCCGCAACAAAGTTGGCCGGCCCCCAGACGGACCCAGGGTTTGAGTTAATGGTTGTAAAAAACTGGGAACTCGAAAGTGTGACTGGGCTTGTCGATACTGCGAAAACACTCTGCATTCCTAAGCAGTACAAGTGCTCCATGCACAATCATAAATAAAACAATAAATCATGGCATAAGTACATGATAGTAATAAAGCCCCAAACTAGTTTGTGGCCCCAAGAAATAAGATGAATCAAGCTCTAGCTAAGGGGGGTCATGGTCCCACATGCGTTGTGCGATCGTCAAGAAACATGTATCAAGTACTCGGGGCCTACGGGACACAAGTGAGCGGTTAAAATCCAAATATTAGCTATTTCCCACTGGTGCCTCTGCATTAGTTATATCTATTCCCAGCATTTTAATTAACAAGTTGTAATTAAAGCCATGATCATCTACAACATGAAACATGTGGCAACCTCCAACAACTGTGGTCCTCGACAACTCGAACAAACACCTAAGCAAGCAACTATGACCCTGCAAGGCCAACTGTCTACCAAACAACAGGAAATAGGAGGTGCCCAAGGCTATATATAGAGGTTGCAAGAAATATAAATAGTATGCAAAATAAAGCATCACAACACGGATAACAATAGATCAACATGAGGAAGTAAAGACTATAAATGCAAAATAGGTAGAAAGGGGGAGAATGCTCTCCTGGGAAACATTGCCGAAGGTACATTATCCGAAGAACATGTCGATACTCGCATCCACTCAACGGCCTAATCCATAAAGAAGCAAAACACTAAAAGAAACACCGGATCCACTATTTAATACTAAAGTACAAGATCCAGGATGTTCACAATATGATGCATGGCGTGTGAAAGATGCGATGCAACTAGGAAATATTAAGCGTAATCGAAGTTCCGATAATTAATTAGATAGTTTATGTTGTTTAGATACCCCGCAATTTAAATGTTGTATTAACAAGATGAAACATGACATTGGTTCACTACACAAATTTAAATAAAGCCAATATAAGACTAGAATAGCCCGCATATGTGCGGAATCATGAATAATTTAGTATGCAACAAGTATATGTCAATATTATAAAATAGGGGTCTCAGATAGGGGTCACACATGTCGGCTCCAGAGATCTTGGGGTTCGACGGTCAGGATCTTCGGGGTCTCGATCATCGAATTCGAGAGGAAGAACTTGGCATTCCGTGTAGGCGATCTTCGGGTATGGTCTCGGTGTCCATGAAGAAGATCATGTCGTTCCGTGGGGTTTGGTCTTCGAGGTTGGGCCTCGTGGTTCGGATCCGGGGTCTTGATGTTCCATGAAGGAGGTCTCAGAATTCGGCAACGGTGGATCATGGTGTCAATGATTCTTCGAAGAGGCACTCTAGGCACATCTGCAATCACTAGAGCGAAAGTAGTCGAGGTGGTACTTGTTCGCATGGGGATCTAGATCATCCGCACAAACATCACATCATAACTCAACCGCCACCACTCGATGCATCTTACAGAATACTGACATCAACCCACCATGGGTACAGCAGATGGCCACCAACATTGGGACGCAACACTGCAGCATGCGAGATAGCAGAAGTACGAGCTTCTTGGATTTTGACTTCGATCAAATAAACAGGAGCTCGAGTTCCTCGCTGTAGGTAGGATGTAGGTAACTCGAGGGTAGCACTTGGCATAGAAAGGACAGAAGAGCTGCGCCGGGGCGGAGCCTGCAAGCGGACAGAGGCGGCGTGGCGTGGACTTGGTGTCGAGGAAGAGGGAAAGCCCAACAAGAGGGTTGGTCATGGCGGCGGCCGGAGCTTGGCACAGGCGAGGCCGAGCGGCGCGGGTCTGGGAGTGCAGGCGGCGGCGCGTGTATGCAGGGATCGCTACAGAGGAGGGGAAATCAATGGTGGCATTCGGGTCATGGCAGAGGTGACGACCGGAGGTGACAGGGAGGGAGGTGCGACCTGGAGCTTGCAGGGAGCGAGCGCGGCGGTTAAGTAGAGGCACGCGAGGCCGACGAGGGGTGTGAGGATGGCGGCAGTGGCCTATGCAGGGGCGGCAGAGCTTGCCGGAGCACCTGCTACTGACGGAGATGAGGCCTGATGGTGCTCGAGCTGTGGCCGAAGAGGGAGCCTGTGGGACGGGGTGATGGCAGGGCGTGCTTAGTGGTGGGGCTCTCCTGGCGGCGGTGGGCAGGGTCGAGAGGAGGCAGCGTTCGGGAGTTGGGGAAGGAGCGGGATGGACGTGGTCGTCGCACTGGCGCTGGGTACGGGCTGCGGGTCGGTGCGGGTCGGGTCACGACAAAAAGGGGAGCGGGCTGCGTGCAAGCGAGGCGGATATCGCGCGACTGGTGGGTTTAGGCAGGTGGGGTGTGTCGGGTGAGTGGTTGTGTACTGTCCGTTGGGGGGTGGGGGCGTTGGTGCGGGTGCATGTGTTTCACCGTGTGGTGTACGTGTTGGGTGGCATGGTGTGCATGTGTTAGCTAGGTGCGACGCTGATGGGTGTGTGGCGGCGGTGTGTGTGTGTGAAGGTTTAGGTCTACGTAGGTTTAGCATTAGGGTTTGGTTGATCTAGGTGGTAGGCTGGCTACTGACTCGCTAGACTGCCTCCCCGGACAAAATATTTTATTTATTTATTTCTTTTGAAACAAAACATTTTATTTAATTATTTATTTTAAAACAAAACATTTTATAAATATGTTTTATAGAAAAATAAGATCTGAACGGACCTAGGGTTTTGATTTGAAATAAAGAGAGGAATATCTAGAAAACAAAACTAGGCTTTGGAAAATAATTTTACGCAAACATATACATGATGACATGAGTATGCGATCATGATGATGCACAAAACAAAACATCAAGCGATTTTCTAGTAGTGGGTTTACCTGGGGTGCTACACCTTCCAAGGTAGGAGAAGGGCTCCTTATATAGGGCGTCGTCGGGCCTCTTCCCCCAGTCTATCAGTGGGAAGGGTCACCACAGTGCCGTTCCCCATAGTCCTTGTCTACCAGGTTGCTTTTCGGTGAACCGTGTCCTCGACGGGGTGCTCCCCCGCCCCACGATAAAGTGTTCTCCCTTTAGCATCTCTTGTCTTCATCCGGCGTTGCCCACCTGTAGCACCCTGGGTAAAACAACTACTAGAAAATCACTCGTTGTTTCTAGTTTGTGCATCATCATGATCCCATGCTTATGTCATCATGCCACATTGCATTTGAGCATCATCATGACATCCTGCATATGTTTGACAAAAACTATTTTCTAAAAGCCTATCTTTTTTTTCTAAATATCCACTATTTATTTCAAACGTTAAACCCTATCCTAGTTTTTATAAATCAAATAAAATAATATAATAAAATTGTTTATCAAAATCGGGGAGGCAGCCGCCAGCCGGGCCAAAGGTCCGGCCGCAGCGACCTATTACCTCGAAACTCTAACCCTAATTCCCCTACCCCAAACCCTAGACCCACGCCTAATCCTACACACTCCCTCCACCTACCACCGCCACTCCCCTAGGCCACCCGTGCGTCGCATCCCTCCATTGTAGCGAACCGAACCCACCCGGAACAACCCCGCCGACCCGCCCTTGACCCGTTCCACGCAAGGGAACACCACCACCCCGAGTACTCCCCCCGGCTCCACCTCTTCACGCGTCTGCTGACCAAGCCCACTCCTGCACGCCACCTTCCCCATCCCCAACGTGCCTCTCCCCAACCCGCGTTGCTGCCTCTCCCTCACCTCGGCCACCCCAACATCGTCTCGCGTCCCCACCTCCGAGGCTTGTCGTCTCGTCGCAAGCTGGCCTGCCACCGCCTACTTCCCGGCCGGCGAGTCCCTTGTTTCCGTGCCCCCTCGCCTGTGGTGAGCTCCACCGCCCTATGCAAGCTCAGCCCACCGCCAGCATCTCCTCCTCCGTCCGCCTTCCTCTCCGTTGAGCTTGAACCTGAGCCCCTGTCTTGCAGCACCGTGCGCAGCACTCCGCTCCATCGCCTCCTCCGGTGCGAGCTCCACCACCAGGACGAGCAGCTTCGTGCCTCGGAGCTCCTACCGCCGCCCAAGCCCCTCCTTCCGGCCACTGCTGCCGCTAGGGATGCACGCACCATCCTCGTGTGGCCTCGCCTCAACCTTCTTCATCCGGCTCGCAGGCCGCCAGCACTGTGCTCCCGAGATCCACCGCACCCAAGCCACAGTCGTATCTCCCATGCGCGCCCGCCGTTGCAGTGATCCACCACATCAACGTCGCCTCCTTGCTGCTGAACACTGCCAAGCCCATCTGCTCGAGTCGCAGCTGCCACCTCAAGATCTGCTCTACAGTGTCTCGTTCGAGCTCGACCCTGTGGTGTTTGACTCCATGCTTGTATGAGTCCTTTGGGTTAAAACATCATGGAGTTGATGTTGTTGTTGCTACACAAGTGTTATCCCCGGATATGTTGCATCGCGGTGCTAGTGGTGTTGTTGTTTCTGAAGACCCCATGTTGACGTGGATGTTCGAGACCCTCCCAAGCGTCAAGATCAACTACACAGAGCAAATGACCGAGACCCTAATCCGTGGATTTGATGACCGAAGAGTGTCACACGGACCGACAAGACCTACCTCACGGATGCCAAGACCCCTGGATCCAATGCCTTGAACCTCTACCCGAAGACCAATCCTGTCGAACCCCCCTCCAAGCCCCGAGATCTTCAGACCTTAACGTGTGACCCTTTCTGAGCCCCCTATTTTATAAATCGCCATCTATATATCTGGTTGCATTAAATCATTCATGCCGCATACATATTTTGTAGCTTGGGGGCTTTTAGCCGATTCATCTCATAATTAAATATGGAGTGTATATGCGGGTTATTCTAGTCTTATATTGACTCCATTTAAATTTGTGTAGCAAACAAGTGCCATTTTTTACCTTGATAAGTCAACATTTAAATTGCCGGTATCTAAAACAACATGAACCATCTAAGTAATCGTCAGGACCTTTGTTTCACTTAGTATTGCCTAAATTGCATCGCATCTTTGCCATGTCATGTATCATACATGTATCATGCCCGATCTTCTACCGTAGTATTAAATAGTGCATTCGGTGGTTCTTTTAGTGCTTTGCTTCTTCACGGATTAGGCCATTGAGTTGATGCGAGTCTCGACAAGTCCTTCGGATATGAATCTTCGGCTATGTTTTCCAGGCAAGCATTTCTCCCCATTCTACCTATTTTGTATTTATAGTCTATACTTCCTCCTGTGCTCTATTTTCTATCCGTGTTGCGATGCTTTAGCTTCCGTGCACCATTTATATCCCTTGCAACCTCTCTATTGCCTTGGACACATCCTATTGTCTATTGTTTGATAGACAATCGGCCTTGCGAGTCATAGTTGCTGGCTCAGGTGCTGCTTCGTGCCGTTGTCATTCCACCATTATGGGAAGGTTCGCACATGCTTAATGGTGGAGATGATCGTGGCTTTCAATATAACTTGTTAATTAAAATGCTAGAAAAAGATATAATGAAGAGGCACTGGTGGTTAATAGTCAATATTTGGTTTTCAACCGCCCACTGTTGTCCACCTAGGACCCGAGTTCTTGACACCTGTTCCGAGACTGAGCTTGCTAACCACATGTGGGGTGTATGGGCGCCACTATAGGCTTGTTACCTAATTTCAAAGTACTATACTGGGGCCACAAAACTAGTTCAGGATTTATATGTTACCTTTTGTACCTATGCCATGTATGTCATGTTTATTACCTGTTGGTTGATAGGCGTTTATTACTGTTGCGTAGGCGCGACACTCTATCACGGGAATATATTGTCTATGGCCTCTGCTCGCATGACAAGTGCACGCAACCTCAGGGTCCGTATGAGGAGGATTATCTATACCTCTTACGGGTATCTCTTTCGGGTGGCTCCCATGTACTTGCTTTGGATCCGGGAAAGCGTCGTGTCCAAAGCCCCACCGACATACCGATGGAAGTGTGTTAATTGATCTAGCAAAAAGGGTGGGAGTGCGTGTGGAATCTTTGGTGCACCCCCGTAGGGTTAAATCTTTTAGAAAAGCCATGTCCGCGGTTATGGACGACTTGGAGCATAGTTTCTCGATCATAGACAACTATAACTAAAGGTTACTATTCTAATTTGATTTGTATCTGATATGACTAGTAAGTTGGATAACCACCATGGAAAGAATGAATAAAACTGGCAACCGTGTGAGTTTCCTCGGCATGACTTCCTTGTTTGGTTTCAAGGGGAAATACCAAGATGGGTATGTTTGGTGGTAGTATCAGGTTGGTTCCACATAGGTATTTATTATATCTCTATGATAGTCGATAGTTGTATCGAGTATCTATAGGTTGTTTAGTGCATGTTGCGCTGCCGCTTCAGTCACCATACCTATGTAGGCGAGAGGTGCTGAATTCTAGACTCGCCATGTGCTGGCCTCAGTACTGACCGCTCCCTTTCTCCTTTGCCCTTTGTCGGCACCCCTTTTGTTTTAACAGGTATAAGTTGGACGTCATTAGCAGGGTTACCCTTCCGGCTTGGCCCGAGCAGGGTTATGGATGCCATTGGTTATTCTTCAGGACTCCTAGTCCAATTTTCATCTTATCCATACTCGGATGTTGTATCATTTTCAATGTGATTTGGATCTTTGTATTGTATATTTGTATTCTTGACTCATTGAGTCGTTATTGTATATATCTGTTCTGTGGATTCCATCATGGACTATTGTGTAATGATATTATTTCATTTTTCACCCGCACGCAAGTGCCTGGTGGGCATCTTTGAATCGTTTCTATGCGGGTTTGGCAGGAATCGCTAAAACTTGCATAGGGCCTATTCGAGGGTGTTACAAAGTGGTGTCAGAGCTTAGCAGTTGTGATACCCCACTGGTCTAGCATGTAGGATAACCTAGCTAATGGACGATGTAGTGTGTCAAAACTATTTCACAAAAATTGGTTGGATAGATCTGATTAGTTCTGCTTTTACCCCTTACCTCTATGCTATTCTCCTCCTACCTTTGCGTGTTTTGAATCTTCTCTTTTATCTTTTCTTCGAGTTCAGGATTTCTCGTGGTTGGGTTTTCATCGTACCTTCAGGGTTTCACTTTCTTCCGCTTGTAACGGTGCTTCTACATCTAGTCTTCATGCTATTGAGGAATCTTCCATCTGTTGTACCTTTCTAGTGAACCAACATTAACTAAAACATTTCTTTGTATCTTCCGGTGTTTTTCAACGCAACGACATCACCTACATCAGATCCGATGAAGAGTCTGCATCACTCCTTCGTTTCTAAACCTCGCCTATCAAGATCCTCAGTCTGAATTCCGAGAGTGGTTGCATGATTCTTCTATTCGTGTATAGAGTAATGCTTTGAGTGCGGGATGGAGTCGCGACCATACCACTACTCATATCATTCTCTTGTGTACATTAAATAGTGGATCGATACATTTTTCACTCCATCCATGGAAGTTAGAGGTGGCCTTATCTTTTGAGACCTTTACCTTCGTCTTTTGTTTCTCCAGAGTGTTCTCTCCACGAATGTGAGCAACGATCCTTGTTGGTGGTGTCGCCGATTCAAGATGGAGCAAGAATCTTATTACTGATGTTGCGAGGATCTTGATGGGGATATGCCGAATGGGGTATGCCTAGCAGGACGTTTTGAGTTGGCCAAGGCCTCTGCGACTGGGCTTGCAGGACGGCGACTGGAATGCGACTGAGAAGAAGCCTGACAACTAGAAGCCGGAGGCCCAGAAGCGTAGCAGAAGACCAGTAAGAGTAGGTCAAATCCTCCGAGTCCCTAACTGACTTGGTTGTATATCTGTAAACCCTAGCGAGGTACCCTCTATATAAACCTCCCTAGGGTACTCTCTGTACTTATGTTCCATCATACACCCCATCGACTCGCTGCCTAGCCACCGAGGTCGCCACCATTGTACTCACTCAATAATACAATCTAGCAGGAGTAGGTATTTACCCTACGGGGGGCCGAACCTGGGTAAATCCCTATGTCTTAGCCCTCATCTCGCTCGGCAGATGTATCCCGCTCTTTCCCCAAATCCTTCCAATCGCTACCCCTGGTAGCGACTGCCGTGGTCATTCCCACGACAGTGGTGCCCACCATGGGGCATGGCCGGTCTGGCCTGAGTTCTGCTGCGAGACCCTACTCGCCAATCGATCGGCCGATCACCACCGGCTGCATCATCGCCAGCGGCGGGATCCTTCAGATCTTGCCCAGCAGCTACAACCCGGCGTCGCGCCCGATCACCCATAGCGCGGTGATGCCAGTCGGCACCATCAACCTGTTCGTCGGCTTCACAGATGCCGTTGACCCGACAGCGACGACGATCATCAGCGGATCGCCGCCACACCATGACCTACTCTCGGAGGGCCAGATTCGCTCCATCAGCCTCCTCGCCTCCGAGTATGATTCGGACACCAGCAACGCGGCCGGAACTGACGCAGCCACAAACGACACGACCCTCCACGACGATGCCGATTTGGTGACCCCTGCCTTGGTTGCCAGATCCATCACCGCCGCATCACGCGAAGACTCCATCACGCTAAGACTGCATCATGCGATTCATCAACCGTGAGGATTTCGAGGAACCCTCCATCCTCGGGATCTTTGACTTCGACTCCGGGTCGGAGTCCCCCGAGGACTTCCGTGCTAGATCCAATAACTTCAACACGATCTACATGGCGGGCAGCACAACCGTGCTGCCAGATCAATTCTCTACGCTGATCCAGCAGACTGCAACAACGACGGAGGTGGAGGAAGCCCGCATGTGCCTGGAAGAGGCGACGTGCAAGGAGCAAGCCGAGCGCAAGAAGTTCCGCCTCGAGCGGCAAACGGCGCAGGAGCTATCGCTCTACCACCAGCGCCGTATCAGGACCCGCCTGAACTCCAGCATCCAGGGCCGCGTCCTAAACATAAATGACGAGAACGATCCCGTCCATGTAGTCGAGCGCGAGTTCTACGAGAACGCGCTGCCCGGCGGCAGTAACCACACGCCACCTGGGGCACCCGCAACTGGAGCTCCATCGCCACCCATAGGTCGCGCGCCCCGCTGGACCAGCCACAGATCATCATCTCGCCACAAGCCCGCGACGCCAAAGGGCTCCCACTGTACTCCACCCCGATGGACAATGTCATCGCAGGACAAGCCACATTCGCCAACCTCAACATCCAGAGAGAGGGTGCACTACAAATCTAGTACGCCAAGGATCTACTCGCCAAGGCCGTTGAGAAGCAAGCTGTAGGAGTCAACCCGTGGGGTCAGATATAGTCCCACTCATCGGGGAGCAGGGCGGCCTCAAGCGGCCATCCAACAGTCCCCAACACCCTCAACTGCCCACCGCCCGAGCCCCTGCTGCTCCAACCACAGGCCGCAAACCCCGTGCTCTCTACCAACGAGCCGTGACCTGCAAACAACACGGTCACCACCAACAGCCAACCCATCGACGCATGGCCACACATCGTCAACAACCAGGCCTGGCGAGCCCGCCAGCCGCACAATCTGCGGCACACCCTCACCAACCACGGCAAACTAGAGCCAAGGGGCTCACTCAGCCGAGTTGGCCCGCAGTGCTTTAGACCAATGAACCGAGCCGAGAAGTACCCGACGAACTTTAAGGCACCGAAGGAGATTGAAAAGTATGACTTAACGTACGACCTGGTGGTTTGGCTCGATACATACCTCATGGAAATGAGGATTGCCAGCCACACCGACCTGCTCGCCGCCCGCTACCTCCCCCTGATGTTGGAGGGGGCGACCCGGTAATGGATTAACACCCTCCCCGCAGACAGTATCGATTCATGGGAGGAAATGCGAGAGTCCTTCATCAGGCACTTCGAGGGTACCTACACCCGCGCCACCACCATCGAGGACCTGGAGAAATGCATCCAGGGACAACATGAGTCGACTCACCACTAGGTCCATCGGTGGCAAGACCTGTGGATCAACGCTTCTGGCATCCACCCAGACACGGCGATCCACTGCTTCAAAAACGTATGCCGGTATGAACTCCTGGTCGCCAAGATCAAAAGGGTCTACCGGACGCTCGACAACATCCCCGACCTCCTGGATATCACCAAGCGCTACGTGGAGGAGGACCCAAACCAAGACTCCGATAACAAGACAAGGAAAAAACGCCGCACTGGCGGCAACGACAACAGGCGATAGCCTGACATGTGCTATAGTAACACTCACCTCATCGGCAAGCACCGAGGTGACGGGCGAGTCGACTTTGTTGCCAACGCTGGCTACAGGCATCGCGACCCGAAGAACTTCCGCCGAGATGGATAAAACTATTGCGACAGTGGAAACTACCGCGCCAACAACGTGGCGAGGCCGAAATTCGACCCCATCGCCCTACTCAACTAGCCCTGTGTCTACCACAGCAGGGAGGGGAAGCCTGCCACTCACACCACCGTAGACTGCCATTCTCTGAAGGAGATTGAGAAGGCAAGGACAGAGAGAGAGGACCCCAACAACAACCCGCCAAGGGACAACGGCAACACCGGAGGATTCAGCAACATCGTCAGCTTGTAGCACACCTTCACTGGGCTCAGCACCAAGCACGAGAAGAAGGTTCTCGCCCACACGGTCGTCGTTAATGCAGTGACCCAGGTCGACGTTCCCTGCTTCCTCAACTGGTCTAAGCAAAGCATTACCTAGAGTCGCCAAGATCATGCACCCATGATCCAATATCCAGGGCAAGTTGCCCTGGTGGTTAGGCCCAAAGTGGCAGATTACTGGCTACCCAAGACGTTGATGGACGGCGGAAGCTCCATCAATATCCTGTACCTGGATACATACAAGAGGCTACATCTCCCGGAGTCGATGATCGAGTCGACCCTCACCACCTTCCACGGCATCGTCCCTGGTCGAAAGGCATTCCCGATAGGCAAGGTGACGCTACTAGTCACCTTCAGCACACCAGCAAACTTCCGCACCGAGCAGATCGGATTCGAGCTAGTGAACTTCTGCAGCCCCTATCACTGCCTCCTAGGGCACCAAGCGTTAGCCAAATTCATGGTGGCCCCACACTACGCCTACAACATGATGAAGATCCCCGGGACAAGCAGCATCATCACCATCCACGGCGACCCCGATATGGCCGTGGAGTGCAAGGACAAAGGTGTCGAGCTCGCTGACACCATCATCACCGCGGAAACCAACCACGCGGATGAGCTTGAGAAATAAGCGAGCAATGTCGGCAAGGACGACCCCACCATTCTGAAGAAGCCCACCTTGGAGAACTCCAGGGGGTCAGCTTTCGAGGTAGCCATGCACACTCGCACCGTTGAGCTCGTCCCGGGCGACTCCAGCCAGACGGTCACCATCAGGACAAACATGAGTTCCGCATTGGAAAGCGCACTCACCGTGTTCCTGCGTGAGAATTGTCACATCTTCCCATGGAAACCATCTGACATGCCTGGTGTCCCAAGGAAACTCGCTAAGCACAAACTCAACACCGACCCCAAAGTGCGACCGATGAAGAAGTCGCTACGGCCCTTCAATGAAGAGTGTCGCCAAGCAATCGCCAAAGAAGTGCAGTGTCTACTTGATGTAGGCTTCATCCGGCAAATCAAGTACTCCAAGTGGCTGGCAAACCCAGTCCTAGTTCTGAAGAAGAACAACACTTGGAGAATGTGTATCAACTACACCAACCTGAACAACACTTGCCCGAAGGAGGAGTTCATGCTCCCCTGCATTGATCAGATCATCGACTCGAATGTGGGCTCAGAGTCGCTGTGCTTCCTCGATGCATACTTTAGGTACAACCATATCAAGATGGCGGTCGAGGACGAAGAGAAAACAACATTCATCACGCCATTCGGTGCCTTCTGCTACACCGCCATGACGTTCAGCCTAAAGAATGCCGGCGCAACCTACCAAAGGTGCATGCATGAGTGACCTGCAACATCCACGTCTATATCGATGACATGGTGATAAAGTACACCCGCCAGAGTGACCTGCTCGCCGACCTGGCCGAAACCTTTGCAAATCTATGGAGGTACAAGATCAAGCTTAACACAGGGAAGTGCACCTTCGGCATGCCCACGGGATAGCTCCTGGGGTACGTCGTCTTCAAGCAAGGCATTGAGGCAAACCCCACCAAGATCGACACCATCGCATGGCTCGGGAACCCGAGTGCCTGCGCAACGTTCAGAAGCTGGCCGGGTAAGTCGCAGCTCTCAGTCGCTTCATCCCACGGCTTAGTGAGAAGGCAATGCCCCTCTACTGCCTGATGCGCAAGAACCCCAAGTTCCAATGGGACGAAGAAGCGGACAACATGCTCAAAGCACTCAAGGAAGTGCTACTCGTAGCACCACTGCTCGCCGCCCCAGTCGATAAAGAGCCAATGTTTGTCTACATCACAGCCTCCACTCGAGTCGTCAGCGCCGTGATGGTCGTTGAGCGACCATAAGAGGGCAAGGAGCGCCCCGTATAGCGCCCGATATACTACATCAGCGAGGTCCTAACGGACTCAAGGCAGCGCTATCCGCAGTACCAGAAACTGGTGTATGCGGTCTTTAGAGCCCAGCGACGGCTCCCGCACTACTTCAAGGAGCACCTCATCATGGTCATCTCTTTCGTGCCGCTGCGGGACATCATCCACAATCGCGAGGCGACTGGGTGAGTTGCCAAGTGGGCCGTCGAAATCGGCGTCCACAACATCAAGTACGAGCCATGCAAGGCGATCAAGTCGCAAGACCTGGCTAATTTCCTCGCCGACTGGGAAGAAGCACAGCAGCTGGAGAAGCTACCCTATCTCCACTACTGGTCACACCACTTAGATGGGTCCAAGAACACGGACGGTGTAGGGGTTGCGGTCGTACTCACCTCCCCAAAGGCGACAAGATCCGCTATGTGCTGCACCTCGACTTCACACCCTGCACCAACAATATGGCGGAGTATGAGGCCCTCATTCACGACATGCGGGCCGCCAAGGAGATGAACGTCAATAGCCTATGGTGCTATGGAGACTCTGACCTTGTCGCTGCACAAGTCGTTGGTACCTACGAGGCCGTCTCCCCCACCATGATAGCGTACCGCCAAGCAGTGGACCAGCTAGGGGGCCACTTCACCGGCTATTCCATCGAGTGGATCGACAGGTGGAAGAATGAGGAGGCTGCTGCACTCTCCCGTATCAGGTCGGCCCACCAAACACCACTTGCGGGCATCTTCCTCGACATCATCAACAAACCCTCGGTCTCCTCGACAAAGGAGATTGACATTGGGATACCTCTCCAACCCGAACCTGCCCTGGTCGCCATGATCAGGGAGCCCAGCGACTACACCGCACCGTATGTCGCCTTCCTCGAGAACAAGATCTTGCCCACCAACGATATAGAGGCGTGAATGATCATGCACTGCTGCAAGTCCTTCGTCATCATCAACGGCGAGCTCCACAAATGCAGCGTGACGGGCGTATTCTAGTGCTGCGAACAACCAGAAGAAGGGCGCAAGATCCTCCAGGACATCCACGCAGGCGACTGTGGCCACCACGTCGAGGCCCGGTCGCTAGTCGCCAAAGCCATACGACATGGCTTCTACTGGCTTACAGCACATGCCGACGCCATCGACATAGTCCAACGGTGCGTCGGGTGTCAAAAGTACGCCAACCAGATGCATATACCTGGTTCGGCCCTCAAGACCATCCCCATCACTTGGCCATTCACCGTATGGGGCATCGACATGGTAGGCCCATTCAAAAAGGCCCCATCTGGCTTCACCCACCTCCTGGTCGCAGTCGACAAGTTCGCCAAGTGGGTGGAGGCCAACACAATCAATAAGTGCGACAGCAAGACTGCTACCAAATTCCTCCACGAGCTCATCTATCGGTACGGCTACCCGCAAAACATCATCACGGACAATGACACCAACTTTGCCAAGGGTGCCATGGCTGTTTTCTGCGAAGAGCATGTCATACGACTCGACCTCGCCTCTGTCGCCCACCCGGAGTCAAATGGTCAAGTAGAGCATGCCAACCAAAGCGTCCTCCATGGCCTCAAGCTACGACTATAGGTCCTCCTCGAGCGAACCCCCGGATGCTGGGTCGAAGAGCTACCCTCTGTTATATGGGGCATCCACACCTCCGTTAACCGCTCAACAGGGTTCACGCCCTTCTTCATGGTGTACGATGTTGAGGCCTTCATGCCAATCAACCTGGAACATGAGTCTCCTTGGGTCGTCAACTATGCAGAGGCGGATAATGAGGTCGCCCACCAAGACGGGGTCAACCAACTAGACGAAGCACGCGACCTACCTCGCTCCCGCACCGCCATCTACCAGCAAGGACTCCGTCGCTACCACAGCCGTTGAGTCCGGACTCGCACCTTCCAAGAGAGCGACCTGGTCCTGTGACTGGTCTAGGACAAGAAGGGCATGCACAAGCTTTCTCCCCCATGGGAGGGGACATTCTCCATAGGGAGAGTCCTTGGCAACAACGCCTACTACCTCATCAATGTACGAGGCGATGACCAGCTCGAAGTCGAGCAGCCATGGAATGTAAATCTTCTTCGAAAGTTCTATACATAGAACTTAAAAATGTACTCATCTGCTATATGATGAAATAAAATCGGATCGCACAAATTGTGTCTACTCGTCGTCTCCTTGTCCCAATCACACTCGTAAATTCAGCAATACGCTACCTCCGGAAGTCAACCCTTGGTCAAGCGACCGGCACGGCAAAGTAGTGTGGCTCAAGGGCACCGAAAATGTTCGGGCCTTGCGTCATCCACAAAAATGCCACCCCAGAGCCACCATCGGAGTCGCCTGGCTCAACTGGCCTGCTGAGCCAAGACAACTGAACATGCTTCATACAATGAACCCGTCCTCCCTACCCCCGCGCACGGCGACTCGAAAAGTCAAGTACCACGCTCGGGGACTCTCAACAAGCGTCCCTCACGCGGCTCGGGAACGCACTAAGTATGAGAGTCTGCCTCGGGCTCGCCACACGACTGCTTTTCCAAGGCAGGGGCGACAAGTTACAAACAACACACAACATCCTCACCTACCTTAGGCATGCGACTAGAACAACCAAGTACCACGCTCGGGGACTTGCCTAACCGACCCCGGTCGTGTCCGGGAAAACGGCCAAGTACAGAGAACCCCTTGGGGTCGCCAAGGGACTGGCTCCACAAGCCACAACGAGTCGACTACGGTTATCCTAATAGCCTAACAGAAACAAAAACACATACACGCGAGGTTAACCCCACCAAACGGTGGACGAGCTCAGGGACTCGCTCAAACCAAAAATACGAAACAACCAACAATAACACAACAATGCGAGTTGATTAACCTCTTTCCTTCAAACAGCAAAATATATTGTTCATCATCAAGGTACATTACAAAAGGGGCCAGTCGACACGACTAACACAAATGCCCTAGGGCAATCTCCTCACTTTGCAGGATCCAAAGAAGAAGCACCGCCATCGCCCTTCGCCCAGAAAAATGGCTCCTAAGGGTTTGATGAGCACGTCGTCAGCTACTCCGCGAATGGAAGGGATGCTCCGACTTCAGGTCACGATGCTCCGGCTCAGAGTCGTCTAGCGCCACCACTGTCTCCTGGTACGGCAGCCGATCCCCCATCACCAACACCTGCACCGTGAACAGAGCAGCCTTGGCGGTCAACCTGAGAACCTCCGCGATCTCCACCAAGCCAGTCACCGAGGGATACCGCTTGTGATGTCGTCGAGGTCGAGTCATCGGGGAAGTGTGCAAGCCTGAGACTGAGCACCATGGTGGCTCTTCGACGGAAGGCCGACCGTGCCATCCAGTCGACCACTGTGGGTGCTTCCTCGAGTTAGCGCCACACCTCCGTCAGCCCACAAGGAATCACCTCGGTGAGAGAGATCCCTTGGAGAACGGCTTGGGAACATATCGTCGAGGTGGTGGCCGCATTCGCCACCACTTCACGCATTGCGAGGCATCAAAAGTCTGCACCACCGGATCACTTTGACCTATCATAGCTGCAACGTCATAAAATCAATATCACTTGGGCCTAGTGGACTCACCCTCTCGGGGACTCACCCACTCGAGGACTCGCCGTATACAAGAAAAGAAGGAGCAGAAGAAAAGATACTCACCAAGGAGTTTGCGGTAGCTCTCCGTCACATGCTTCTCAAGCGTCGCAAGGTTGTCCTACAACCCAAGGATGACTGACTTGGAGGCCTTCCGCTCCTCCTTCGCCACGGCGACCGCATCCTTGGCCCTCTCTTCATAAGAGATCATCAAGGCCTTCGCTTCCTCCAGCTCTTTTGTCAACAAGTCGATTTGCTCCTCCAACGTGGCCAAAGTGGCCTTCGTGGTCTCCATCTTGGCGACTAGAACATAGCCCTCGCGGGCCTTGGCGATTGCGGCACAAGAATCAACTAAAAGAAAGAAGACCACATTTAAATATCCCCACAGCAGTAAGAACTCAAATTTACCAAAGATAGTACAACTCACCAGCAGACGCATGGAGTCGCTGGTTGGCCTCCTGTGACTCCCACAGATCGCTCTCCAAGTGCTCCTTCGCGGCCTGCCGATCGGACGATTCCCGTTGCATGCCTTGAAGACAGAAATAGTAAGGGATGGATGACTACAGTTCTAAGTGCCTAGCCATTGAAATTCAGCAACTAGACCCTCGGGGACTAGACGACTAAAGTTCTAAGTGTCTAGCCAATTTAGCAGCAAGACCCTCGGGAACTGGACATACCTGTATAGCAGCGCCTAACATGCCGTGAAATTCGATAGCATCCGTCGAGGCAATCACCAATGATGTATGGCCTCGACATTGTCCGGCGTGGCCATCGATGTCCTCAGGAACTTGTGGTGAATGCGTTGTAGTCGCCGCGGTAGAGGCCCTCGCCACAAAGCGAGGGAACGTCGCGGTCGTCGCTCCCGGAGCGCTAGCTGTAGGCACCGGCGCCTCCGTTGGAACGGTCGGCTTGCTCGGCTCTGAACTGGCGGCCACTTCAACAACTGCAGGGAAGGCGGGACCACCCTTCCCAACATCTTCTTCCACCACGGTGGTGGAGTCATCCTTCTTCTTCTTCTTCTTCGCGCCTTCGCCTATCGCCTCCATCGTAGCGGCCTTCCTCTTCTTGGAAGGGTCGACCTTCTCTTCGGTGTCAAATGGCGGTACCTTGGCCACTGAAGGGTGACCAATCTTATTGACACCAGACCTGGGAAATCGCCATGGTCAATAAACTGAGGATGCAAGAAAGTCTCAAAGCACGAGAAAGAAAGCATCAAGCTTACTTGGTGACGGGGAGCGTGCGCAAACCGGTGATAATATGGGCGGGCTTCTCCAGCTCCGGACCTAACTTGCACGAGAGCCCCTTCTCAAACATATCCATGGCCCACGACACCGCGGGCTTCTTCGATGTCGAGCTCGAGGCTTCAAGGATCTCCGGCCCGGGTGACACGGGTGCCTCCTCTAGCGGCGGGGACTTTGACCTCGTGTTTTCAGCAGCTCCTAGCTCTGCAGCCGCCAAGATTGTCGGCACGATCACAGCAAGTGGAACTGCATGTTCCACCACCACATCCGCTGCCCCTGATTCCATCATTAGAGCGGAGTCCTATGGAATATTGGTCGTAGCCTCACCCTTATCATCGTCAGAATTCTCGTGTGACTATTCGAACGCCACCACCGACCGAGGTGGTGATGTCCGCTTCTTCGTTGGCTACTTTGTCCTTAGCATAGGCTTCACCGGTGTTGCCACGTGCCGTGAGCTGTGCTCCTGCACCATGCCTTCGTCACTATCATGCTCTTCGGGTCATATGAACCACGGGCACGAGCACAGCGACCTCTACTACCTCATCCTCCTTGTCGGAGGACTCCACTGCCCCTTCTTCAAGCTCGGAAGGAACCTCCTCATCGTGAGGAGGAAGCCAATTTTTCAGCACTTGAAAAAGCTGACAGAGATAAAAAGGTGATCAGAACAAGCAAAAAACCGCGACTACGAAAACTTCGACTGCAAAAATTGTGACAACCAGAGATTAGAAAGAAGACTTATTGTGGGGGCCTAACACTTCCCGTTCGCGGTATATGGAGCGAGCCCGGCCTTGTGGTCGGTGTACTCCATGTTCGTGATCTTCTTTAGTGCGGCGATATAATCATTGGCCTCCCAGACCTCCTTGCTCTCCTTCGTGGCGTCGTCCTTACTAGTGTATTCATACATCTAGTGGGCTTGGTTGGCTAGCGGGACCAGCCGCCGCCCGAGCCAGCAGTTGTACAAATTAATGGACTCCAGGCCCTCTTTCTTCAGCTCCTTGATACGCGTCAACATTTTGCCAATGTTCATCCTTTGGTCTTCAGGGAGCACGGTCGCTGACAGCCGGCGCGGTTCGCTCTTCTCGGCGGTGTACATCAGGAGTGCCACCTAGCCGTCGGGGGTAGACTCCTTCACATAAAACCAGCTCTTCTTCCACTCGCTGGCGGCTTTCTTTAGTAGCAGGAGCTTCATTAAGGTGGCCGAGGGCTTCAGGTGAAACGTAACTCTGCCTGTCGCCAGGATGGGGCCGCCAGTCCTTACGCGACCAACGCGGCCGTGGAACAACTCCAACCACAAGGGGAAGTAGGGGCCGCACCCGAGGTAACTTTCGCAGAAGGCAACGAATATCGCGAGCTGCTCCATGCCGTGTGGCCCTAGATCTAATGGCTTGATCGCGTAGTACACGCAAAATCGCTGGAAGAAGAGTGATGTCGGGAATCCTAGCCCTCTTTCTAAGTGGCTCTGGAAGCAGATGATTTTGCCAGGGCGAGGCTTTAGCTCCGTCTCGTCGGGCGTGGGGATCCGCCAATTCCCCTTGCAGAGGATGCCCGCGCCTTGAAAGGACTTCAAGGTGGGCGTGGTGCATTTGGATTTTCCCCAGAGATCGCCATGGGTGGACGAAGGAAGTCGCTGTGTCCGGAGATTTTGGATCGGGAGCGGTTCTAGAGACTGGGAGTGCGCGGGCATGGAGAAATGCAAAGATTCGTTTCTCCCTCTACCATTCCTCTTATAAGGGGGACGCTACCCACCAATCTCAGGCTAGCTGTTACCTCTCGGTAATTACGCTGAAGTTACCATTGGATTACCCAACAGCTAGTTTGACCCACTTGACGGTCCAACTTCATTCACTCGACTCGCTTGCTGGTGTGCCTTGTCCATTCGATAAGGTGCGGCGACTCAAGCATAACTCCACTCGCCAAAGCTGCGACTGAAGACATACTGAAGAGACTTCTTCCTTCGTTGAGGGAGTCCATCACCGATTCGACTAGGCGTCCAAATTGGACTCGCCTACTCCGACTACCAAATGAACACCTGCGCTGAACCAACGTTAGCCTCAGGGACTACTTATGGGGATATGCCGAATGGGGTATGCCTAGCAGGACGTTTCTACTGGGCCAAGGCCTCTGCGAGTGGGCCTGCAGGACGGCGACTGGAATGCGACTAATAAGAAGCCTGGCAACTAGAAGCTAGAGGCCGAGAAGCGTAGTAGAAGCCTAGTCGGATTAGATCAAATCCTCCGATTCCCAAACTAACTCGGTTGTATATCTGTAAACCCTAGCGAGGTACCCCCTATATAAACCTCCCTAGGGTATTCTCTGTACTTACGTTCCATCATACACCCCATCGACTCGCTGCCTAGCTGCCGAGCTTGCCACCATTGTACTCACTCGATAATACAATCTAGCAGGAGTAGGTCTTTACCCTACGGGGGCTGAACCTGGGTAAATCCCTATGTCTTAGCCCTCATCTCGCTCCATAGATGGCTGCCTGCACTTGCCCCAAATCCTTCCAATTGCTACCTCTGGTAGCAACTGCCGTGGTCATTCCCACGACAGATCTACATGGAGCGAGAAGATTCATATCGTCGGCCTTCTTCTCTGTACAACGAGACGGATCTCGAGGGCAAGATCCCTTGTTAGTGGTGTCGAACTGTAGCACCTCAGGTAAAATCACTACTAGAAAATCGCTCGTTGTTTCTAATTTGTGCATCATCATGATCGCATGCTCAGTCATCATGCCATTCTGCATTTGAGCATCATCATGACATCCTGCATATGTTTGACTAAAACTATTTTCTAAAAGCCTATCTTTGTTTTCTAAATATCCCCTCTTTATTTCAAACATTAAACCCAACCCTCTTCCAAATCTTTTATTTGCCTAAAAACTATTTGCAAATGGTTTTTATAAATAAAATAAAATAATACAATAAAAATGTTTTGTGAAAATTGGGGAGACAGCCGCGGCCAGGCCAAAGGTCCAGCCGTAGAGGCCTACTACCCCGAAACTCTAACCCTAATTCCCCTACCCCAAACCCTAGACCCACGCCTAATCCTACCCACTCCCTCCACTTGCCACCGCCACTCCCCTAGGCCAACCGCACATCGCATCCCTCCGTTGTAGAGAACCCCAGCCACGCATTGCGTCACATGCGACCGGCCCCTCCCAAAACAACCCCGCTGACCCGTCCTTGAACCGTTCCATGCAAAGGAACGCCACCACCCTGCGTAATCCCCCGGCCCCACCTCTTCACGCGTCCGCTGACCCAGCCCGCTCCTGCACACCACCTGCCCCATCCCCGACGCACCTCTCCCCAATCCCGTGTCGCTGCCTCTCGCCACCTTGCCGCTGCCTCTCCCTCACCTCGGTCGTCCCAGCATCGTCTCACGTCCCCACCTCCGAGGCGTGCCATCTCATCGCGAGCTGGCCTGCCGCCGCCTTCTTCCTGGCCGGTGAGTCCCTCGTTTCCATGCCACCGTGCAAGCTCACCCCACCACCCCGTGCAAGCTCACCCTGCTGCCAGAGTCTCCTCCTCTGCCCGCCTTCCTCTCTGTCGAGCTTGAACCCGAGCCCCTGTCTTGTAGCACTGCGCGCAGTATCCCGTGTCGTCGCCTCTTTTGGTGCGAGCTCCGCCGCCAGGACGAGCAACACCACACCCCGGAGCTCCTTCCACCGCCCAAGCCCCTCCTTCCGGTCGTTGCCGCCGCTAGGGACGTGTGCACCATCCCCACATAGCCTCGCCTCAACATCCTTCCTCTAGCTCGCAGACTGTTAGCGCTATGCTCCTGAGCTCCACCGCGCCCAAGCCGCAGTCGCAGCTCCCGTGCGAGCCTACCATGGCAGCGAGCCGCCATGTCGACATCGCCTCCCTATCGTTGAGTAGCACCAATCCCACCTGCTTGAGTCGGAGCCGCCACCTCAAGATCTGCTCTGCGGTGTCTCGTTCAAGCTCGCCCTCAAGGTGTTCGACTTCGTGCTTCTACGAGTCCTTTGGGTTAAAACATCATGGAATTGATGCCGCTGTTGCTACACAAGTGTAGTCCCCGGATATGTTACAACATTGTGCTAGTGTTGTTGTTGTTTGTGAAGACCCCATGTTGACCTAGATGTTCGAGGCCCTCCCAAGCATCAAGATCTACTACACAGAGCAAATGACCGAGACCCCCATCCGTGGATTCAATGACCAAAGAGCATCACATGGACCGACAAGACCTACCTCACAGATGCCAAGACCCCTGGATCCAATCCCTTGAAGTTGTACCCGAAGACCGATCCCATCGAATCCCTCCTACGATCCCCAAGATCTTCGAACCTTGATGTGTGACCCTTTCTAAGCTTCCTATTTTATAAATCGCCATCTATATATCTAGTTGCATTAAATCATTCATGTCGCATACATATTTTGTGGCTTGGGGGCGTTTAGCTGATTCATCTCATAATAAATATGGAGTGTATATGGGGGCTATTCTAGTCTTATATTGACTCCATTTAAATTTGTGTAGCGAACCGGTGCCATGTTTTACCTTCATAAGTTGTCATTTAAATTGTGGGTATCTAAAACAACATGAACCATCTAAGTAATCGTCGGGACCATGGTTCCACTTAATATTGCCTAAATTGCATCGCATCTTTTCCTTGTCATGCATCATAAATGAATCATGCCTGATCTTCTATCGTAGTATTAAATAGTGTATCCGGTGTTTCATTCAGTGCTTTACCTCTTCACGGATAGGCTGTTGAGTTGATGTGAGTCTCGACAATTCATTTGGATATGAATCTTCGGCTATTGTTTGATAGACAATTGGCCTTGCGAGTCGTAGTTCCTGGCTCAGGTGCTGCTTCGCGTCGTTGTCGTTCCACCATTGTGGGAAGGTTGGCACATGCTTAATTGTGGAGATGATCATGGCTTTCAATATAACTTGTCAATTAAAATGCTGGAAATAGATATAATGCAGAGGCACCGGTGGGTAATAGTCAATATTTGGTTTTTAACCACCCACTAGTGTCCACCTAGGACCCAAGTTCTTGACACATGTTCCGAGACTAAGCGCGCTAACCACATATGGAGTGTCTGGGTGCCCCTATCGGCTTATTACCTAATGTCAAAGTACTGTACTAGGGGCCACAAAACTAGTTCAGGCTTTATACGTTACCTTATGTACCTATGCCATGTATGCCATGTTTATTACATGTTGCTCGATGAGAGTTTATTACTATTGCGTAGGCACGTCACTCTGTCACAGGAATATATTGTCTATGGCCTCTACTCGCGTGACAAGTGCATGCAACCTCAGGGTCCGTACGAGGAGGATTAGCTATACATCGTACGGGTAGTTCTTTTGGGTGGCTCCTATGTACTTGCTATGGGTCTGGGAAAGCGTCCTGTCCGAAGCCCCGCCGACATACCGATGGAAGTATGTTAATTGATCTGGCAAAAAGGGTGCAAGTGCGTGTGGAAACTTTAGTGCACCCCTGCAGGGTTAAATCTTTTCGAAAAGCCGGGTCCACGGTTATGGACGACTTAGACCATAGTTTCTCGATCATAGACAACTATAACTAAAGGTTACTGTTCTAATTTGATTTGTATCTGATATGACTAGTAAGTTGGATAACCACCATGGAAAGAATGAATAAAACTGTCAACCGTGTGAGTTCCCTCGGCAGGATTCCTCATTTGGTTTCGAGGTGGAAATACCAGGATGGGTATGTTTGGTGGTAGTATCAGGTTGGTTCCACATAGGTCTTTCTTATCTCTCTCTGATAGCTGATAATTGTATTGAGTCTCTATAGGTTGTTTAGTGCATGTTGCGTTGCCGCTTCAGTCCACCATACCTATGTAGGCGAGAGCCGCCGAATTCTAGACCCGTCGTGTATTATCCTCGGTACTGACCGATCCCTTTCTCCTTTTCCCTTTGTTGGCACCCCTTTTGTTTTAATAGGTATAAGTTGGATGTCATTAGCAGGGTTACTCTTTTGGCTTGGCCTGGGCAGGGTTATGGACGCCATTGGTTATTCTTCAGGACTCTTAGTCCAATTTACATCCTATCTGTACTCGTATGTTGTATAATTTTCAATGTGATTTGGATCTTTGTATTGTATATCTATATTCTTGACTCATTGAGTCATTGTTATATATATATATATATGTTCTGTGGGTTCCATCGTGGACTATTGTGTAATGATATTACTTCGTTTTTCACCCGCACGCAAGTGTATGGTGAGCATCTTTGAATCGTTTCTATGCGGGTTTGGCGGGAACCGCTAAATCTTGCATAGGGCCGATTCAAGGGTGTTACACCACTCCCCTTCTTGCACCAAAGTAGCCAGATGCGGATCCGCCCAGGCTAAGGACGTGCATCAGCCGGTCAGGGCCTTGTCCCCCTCACCTTTGACCAAAGCCCTGCCTTTAGGACCATGTGATGGAGGTATCCAATGCCATCATTTCTCTTGTCGTCTTCCCATGATGGGCGCTTCTCCGTCCCTCTCGAGGCGTCATAGATCGGAGACCCTCGATAGGATCTGACGAGACGTTCCCCATGGAGATAACGTCTCCCCCTCGCGAGGGGCCTACGAGATCCCCTGTGCAAACTAGCTAAATATGGTTACGGGGTACCCCTGTACCAAGTATCTAACAACGGTGGTCATGAGGTAGATGGTGGCGCATATCATTTCAGCAATTTTCACCATTTTTGGCTTTCTCTGTTGATGTTTCACTTGTATGATTTCTTGGCGTGATAGATGGCCATGCTCTTCTTGTTGATGTGGTTGAAGATCATGGACCAATTGTTGTGGTTGGTGAGTGTCAGGCCAATGGCAATCAGGGTACCATGGCCCATTTGCTCTTGGTCCCTGCCTAGAGGGTCGCTACGGTGCCGCAAGGGAACCCCTCGAGGGGTTGGCCGCTTTAGGAGGAGTGATCCTCTAGGAGCCTTAGCGAGAGTCCTCCGTGAGCCCCTCCTGAAGACCCTCGTGAAGAGAAGACTCCCCACGCTAGGGGCTCACACAAAGCACACTTGGGCAGTAGTGCCCAAGTGCCGGAGGCCAGGAGGGACCACTAACCTACACCTGTGGCGCAAGTAAGGCCTCTACCCCTTCCACAAGGAAGGCATCTCCCCCTTCACCAAGACAGGAGTGGCCGACAACGATCACACCAGAGGAGAGAACCTCCCTCCCTCTCTCTAGTGGTGGAGGAATGTGAAGGAAGCAGAGAGGAAGGTATCCATGGCACCCTTCCATGGACCGTGCCTACGGCCAAAAGTAACTTTAGCCTACCTTCCCACTCCCTTATCGCCATGTTGTAACCCTTCGCGCCAATATCACGGGAAGAGGACCGGGGAGCCTATAAAAGGGGGCATGATAGGATCATAGAATGTGATCCAATGTCCTTCCACCTTTGTTACTCAACTTTCTCCTAGGTAGGAAACCTTATATTAGATCACCTAGTCAACACCTTGTATTGTAAACCTCGCCAAGTAGAATAAGCAATCCAAACATGAACAAGTATGGTTTTACACCGCACGGTGGCCTGAACATTGTTAGATTCTCTGTGTCCCTTTGCTATGTTTTTTGTTATTTCCTTGCCAAGATCGTAAGGTTTTGTGAGATTGTGTTCATCCCCTAGTGATCAATTTCATCTTACTTTAAGAGGTACCATGTCTATTCATAGGGGAAATATCCAACATTTGGCATCCTAGGTATGGGGCTGAGGAGCCTCTCCTACTCCTTCATCGACATGGCCGAAGAAACCTGCAGCGAGCACGCCCGTCGCTGGGCTGCTGCTCGAGCGGAACTCATTGTCAACGGCAACCCTCACCGCGCCGACAATGACCCTCCTCACCAGGAACATAGGGCAGGATACGATGAAGCGCACTCCTCCGTCCCTTCCAGGTAGCAGCAACAGTGTGCCCACACACGCAGTGTCCATCTCTAGGGTGGGCGTATTAGAAACTCATCCCTAGAGGCGGCATTTCTCATTGCACAATGTCTTCTACGCTACCGGCCTAACCCAGTCACATAGGACACGTGGCTCCACCGCATCGCTGAGCTCACCAATGTTGCCGGCGTCTCCATGATGCACTCTCGCTTCACGATGACGCCACTGACACAGATCCCACAAGCGGGTCAAGTTGCAAATGGCGTTTCCCTGCCAACACCACCTCCAGCAAGTGGAAGCATGAGAGCCCCTCTGCCTCGCTCCCACGACGCTTCCTCACCGCACATCGCTCTGCGCCCCAACAACATCACCGAGAGATTTTTGGAGGACACCCTCATCTCCATAGAGAAGCATCGCAATCGTCAAGAGCGCACCATCGCAGAGGCCACAGCGGAGGGAAAGAACAACCATGCCTCTCATGCTGGTGGCACCGCCTCGTATAGCAACAATTGCCTCACCTTTATCAAGAAGCTACGATAGCAAGGAGAATCCCATCGATCTCCTAAAGCTCTACACCGTGGGTGTCGAAGCCGTGGGAGGCAACAACAAGGTCATGGATAACTAGTTCCCAATGGTCCTCAAGGACGTAGCTCGCTCCTGGATGATGAACAACCTCCCCTCGCAATCAGTCACCTCGTGGAAGGATCTGCGCAAGAAGATCGGGACCAATTTCAAAGGCATGTACGACCACCCACTCAAGCTCAATGACCTCCATGCTGTGCTCTAGTAGGCTAGTGGGATGCTCTGGAAGTACATCCAATCCTTCATCTAGGTGCGCAACAAGGTACCGCGGGTCACCGAGGTATCCATCATCTCCATCTTCTTTGCAGGCATCACCGACATCATGATTCTCTAAAATCTCTCCATCAACGACGGTCTCAGTTTGGTGGTCAAGCTATTAGATACTGCAGACAAGTGCACCAAGGCTGAGGAGGGGCAATTGTTCAAGCACAATGACTCCAGCGTGGCTTCCGCTTCTGCACCCGCCAAGAAAAAAGGACAAGGAGCCCAAGCGCTAGACTCCAGCCATACTCGTGGCCAAGCCTGAGTACAAGCACCAACACAGGATGAATGATGAGAAGAAGGATGACCATCCCTACTACATCTTCGACAAGATGCACTCTCACAACACGGAGGATTGCTTCGAGCTTGAGAAGCTTCGTGGCGAGCACTAGTACAAGAGGAGCAAATGTGGCAATTGCCATGGCTACGGCCGCAGTGGTGGTTGAGGCAGAGGCCACTGGAACAATCGTGGCAACAACAACAACAACAACGACTACAAGCCTAACAACCAAGCCAACACATCCCAACCTCACCTTGGCGAGGGAAACAATAACCTCCCCGAGGAGGAGGGTTGGGGCTACCATGAGCCGAAAAGGATCGCGTGCATCCTCAAAATCCACTATCCAATCGCTATGTCAAGTAGCTCACCTGCGAGATAGCTACCAATCGCTCCGTGGTCGACAACCTGAAGCTCAAATGGTCACAGTTTCCCATCGCTTTCTACGCTAGCGACCACCCCAAGTAAACTAAGACTATGGGCACCATTCCATTGGTGTGTACGCCCACCATCGACAATATTGCCGTTGCCAAGATTCTAATTGATGGAGGTGTAGGCCTCAATGTCATCTTTATGGGGATATTCGAGAAGCTCCAAGTGCCCTATGAGCGCCTAATGCCTACCTGGCCCTTCTCGGGAGTGACTGATGGAACAACCATGCCCTTAGGGAAGGTGAGACCCCCTGTCACATTTGGGACACGTAAGAACTATCGCACTGATGAGAATATTGACTTTGATGTGGCGCATGTGGGCTTTACCTACAATTCCATACTCAGCTACCCTGCATTGGCAAAGTTCATGGCGGTGACCCACCACGCCTACCACCTAGTCAAGCTTCTAGGGTGTAGCAGCACCATCACTATCCACGGTTATGAGAAGGATGTTGTGTGCTCCACTGAGCATGTCTACAAGGTTGTAGCTAATACCCACCCCGCTGACGAGGATGCCAACAAGCTCCCTACTAAGAAGAAGCACTTGTTCTCTCATGAGCGAGCGGTGACCAAGAAGGTGGCACTAGACACCAGTGGCTCGGGGGATACAGTCACCAACAATGCCCATCTGCCTGACAAATAGGAAAGCGTGCTTGTTGCCTTCCTAAGGGAAAATGCTAACATGTTCACATGGACACCGTCAGACATGCCCGGTGTACCTAGGGAAGTGATCGAGCACTACTTTGTAGTGTGCCCCACTACACGTCCTATGAAGCAGAAGGTGCATTTTATGACACCAGAGAAGCAAGAATTCCTCGTCAAGGAAGTCAAAAAACTCATGAAGGCTCACATAATCTGCAAGGTCGACTACACGTAATGGCTCGCCCACACAGTGGTGGTTCCCAAGGGCACCGGCAGAGGGCGCCTATGCATTGACCTCACATACCTCAACAAGGCCTGCCCAAAAGACCCATACCCGCTGTCGTGCATCAACCAGATCATGGACTCCACGTTGGGAATTTACCTCCTTTGCTTCTTGGATGCTTTTTAAGGTTACCATCAAATCAATATGGCAAAGGAGGATGATGAGAAGATAGCATTCATCACCCCTTACGGTGTGTTCTGCTACAAGTGCATGCCCTTTGACCTCAAGAATGCCGGAGCTACCTTCCAAAGTCTTATGCGCATTTCCCTCGATGAGCAAATGGAAAAAACTGTCGAAGCATACATTGCCGACATCATTGTCAAGAGTCGCGAAGAGTACATGCTCATCATAGATCTCGAGGATACCTTCGCTAACCAACGCAAGGTAAACATCAAGCTAAAGCCCGACAAGTGCATCTTCGGGGTACCATCAGGGAAGCTTCTCGGTTTCTTTGTCTTGCATTGTGACGTTGAAGAAAACCCCAACAAGGTCCGCACCATTGAAGAAATGCGGCCTTCATAGAGGCTAAAGGATATGCAACGTTTGGCAGGATGCATGGCTGCTCTCGGCCGTTTCATCTCAAGGCTCGGTGAGAAGGCCTTGCCTTTTTTCAAGATCATGAAGAACTCAAGAACATTCATATGGAATCTAGAAGCAAATGTCGCCTTTGAGCAACTCAAGCGGTATATCACCAACCCACCAATCATGGTCGCCCTGCTGACTCACGAGCCTATACTATTGTAATTGGCATCCAAGCTCAGATAGTAAGTGCGGCCCTCATCACGGAAAGTGAGGTGTCACCCAACTCTCCCTGATGCAGGAGCCATGCATACGGTACTAGCCAAGGTCACTAACCTCGCCGAGGGGGAAAGCCTCGCTGAGCTACTAGAGAAGGAAGCTTCAATGCCCAAGGATCCAAGCCTCATGCAACACCCCATCTACTTTATCAATACAGTGTTGTGCGATGCATGCGAGCGTTACACCATGAAACAGAAGCTTATGTACGTAATTCTGATAGCTTATAGGAAGCCGCGACACTACTTCCAAGGTCACCCCATCAAGGTCGTCACGAGGTTCTCCATGGAGATGGTTCTGCGCAACCCCAACGCCACCAGCCGTGTGGTGGAGTGGGACATCGATCTATAGCCCTTCGAGCTGACAATCCACATTACAATAACTATAAAGAGTGTGACCCTTAAATATTTCACCGTGGAATGGACGAAACCTTTCACAGAGGACCTCCCCGAGGAGGAATCGTAACAGCCGAGGAAGCTAGCTCCGGGGGGTGGTACATGAACTTCGATGGCACATTCGCACATGCATGCATGGGGGCTGGTGTAGTCCTCACCTCACCAAGAGGAGACAAGATAAACTATGCAGTACAACTCCGCTTCAAGGAAGGAGACAAGCACTCCAACAACATCGCTTAGTACGAGGGCCTCCTTCCGGGCTCAGAGCCGCAATCGCACTCAGCATCAAGTGCATCACCATACAAGGTGACTCCCATCTCCTTGTCAATTTCTCTAACAAGAGCTACAAATCCAAGGAAAACCACATGATAGCATTGAAGGAGATATGCCCTAGAATAAAATAATAAAGGGTGATTATTATCATATCTCATTAGTTCATAATAGTTTTGTAACGTGCTATAACTGTATCAATCGAAAACACTAATACACACATGGTATGTAAGAAAACCAAAGGCCCTAGTAGCCTCTATACAACTAGTTCATTTGGCAACCGATGATCAAGGTTTCCAGATCATGGTGCATTTATGCCAGTTGACAATAAAGTCATATCATTGGTAATGTGATATGATGGACATTATCCATATAAGTATTATAACATGATCAAGTCATAGAATTCACGTTGCAATAGTTATAAACAGAGTTTCCTAATCCTTAGATAGTGAGATCTTGTTTAATCATTGTCACCCACGGCTACTTTGGCTACATCGACCGTCACACCGTAGTAGGGTGATCATAAAGGTGTATGCTGGGTATTCCAGAGGGGCGCATTGAGGTGCATGTATCAAGATCGGGATTTGTTCTCCTGTGTGACGGGAAGATACACATGGTCCACTTAGTGAGATTACATCCATAAATGTTGCACAACATGTGACTAGATCGCGGGGATAGAATATCACGGAATTAGTAAATAACACTTATCGGTAACGAGATTGATCGATGTATAGATGATACCGATGGTCAGATCTCGGACAAGTCGAGTATTAAAGTAATAAAGTGAATTGGACTCAATGTTTATGGTTCAAATGACAATAGACATTGTGGAATGCACATGGGTCAGTATGGGAATCTCGGTCCCTCTATTTATCATTGATATGAGATAAACTCTCGATCATGTCTGTGAAATTCCTGGACCGTAGGGTAACACACTTAAGGGTACGAGGACAACCGGAGATAGTTCTGGATATAATGGAATCATTAGAGTGAGAAAGATAGAACACCAGAACTATTCCAAGAGAGAACCTTAATCGACCGGGAGGTTCAAAAGTCATTCAGAATGAACCGAAAGGTGTTTCAGGTCAAGAGGATTTAATAACTCTAGACTTCTCTCTGCACCCCTCAGGGCACGATTGGTAGGCAGAACGCTAGATGACATGGTCCCACTATATCTCACCACGATAACCTGCGTATGTGTACAGTTTACTCTGCCAGCTCTGCTCCTTTCCCGTGATTACCTGTGTTGTGCATGATCTATGCTGACAGATGGTACAGATTTACGTCGCCATGTCGGTTTTGGATGGACCCCGCATCCACGAGAATACGCAGCCGTATATAGTCTAACCTACCAAGTTGGCTCCTGGCAGGGCCAATGACTGCAAGAATACACGACCGGCTAGAGCCTAACCTGCCACGTCGGCTCCTGGTGGGGCTCATGACCGCGAGAATCTGCGGCCGACATGGTAAGCATATAATGCACGGACGAAATAATGAGTCACTAAGTAATCGACAATTCTTTCGCGAATATGCATTTCTGCAAATTCATACTCCGCGCATCTTACACGCTAGATTGGGCATGGCTACACCAAGTAATGCATGTCTGTTGCATCTTGGGACACGAATACACACTTAACCTTCTCTCACGTGGATCAGTCTTATGCGCGTTTACGAAAGCATTTTGGTAGACCGCCGAGACGAAGCCAATGCTGTCAGCTAGGGGCACAGACGATGAACATAACGTTCATGGCTTCTCTTATGCATTTGAGACCAACCATGACTCTATTTAAAGATCTCGTGTTATCCCTTAAAAATCGAGTACCGCTCCGTTTAAAGATAATGTCTTATCAATTTAGTCCTGAGCATGACTCACATCAAAATGACGTACACTCCGGAGAAAAATCGTAAAGACGCTAAAGATAAGAAAAAGGAATATAACCATACGAATAAAAAGAAGAAACAAAGAGGCAGAACCAAAAGTCCATACCATAGTTGTTGGAAAAATTCTAGTGACCGAAAAGGAAGCATAGGAAGACAGTACATTGGTTATCATATATGGATGAGAACACAAGTCTTGATAGAGAATAGAAAGGTACAAAGGTACATCGAAACAAAGAGAGAGAAACTCATATTTGGTTGAGCACATAAACACATGTTAGAAGGAAAACGATGCATTTCTTCTCGATAGTGAATAGTGAGTTACAAATGCGGTTCTAAACAACGAAGAAACAAAATACTACTTCTTCTCGATAGAGAATAGTGAGTTAAAAATGCGGTTCAAAACAACAAAAAACAAAATACTACTACATCTACGAAGAAAAGAAACTAAACCTAGTACATTCTAAATATGGCTCTAAGATTCAGCTACAAATGCCCCGAAGTCATCGAAGCGAATGCCCCCCATGTCGTCACCACTGTGACGACAAAGCCTTGTGTAGAAAAGCCTCGGACATCATGGAGTATTTTTCATCAGTATCTTTGCCATGGCAAGGATGCGATGAAGAGAGTGAGGAAAATTCGCCATGATGCCCGGGGCATCGTCTTCTGTCTTCGAGAGGGCATCGTCTTCCGACATCGAGAGGGCATTGTCTACAAACAAAGTCGTGGCATAGAACCAGCATGCAAACATACCGCAGGCATGAATCCGTAGAAGTGCTTCCATCCTAATGCAAGAAATGTCGCCGGATCACACGTAGTCGAGCACTTCTAGCCTAATGCCGGAAATGTCACCGGATCACAGCCAAGCGCTTCCAGCATAATGCCAGAAACATCACCAGATCATGCCCAACTGAGTTGTAGCATGTTGGCTATCGCTACGGGGTATGTATAGAGGAATGAACCTACACCCTCTTCCTGTCGTACTATAGAGCACCGAGCCACCACCCTGAACGCGTTGGATATGGCAAAGCCATCGTTCGGGGTGGCTGGCGGTGTCTCTTCTAGCACGACATGTAGAGAAGGTAAGCCGAACCAGCTAATGTTATGCGAAAAACCACGAATATGAAGTGCCCTTTTGTAGCCAAAAGGCCACGCATGTCGGACCCATGAAATCATCTCGCCACGTGAACCCGCTTCTGTCTAGAGTATACGATACCAGCAGTGCTATCAACTGCGAAAATCTCCCGAGTCCTAGAGCCTACAATGCTAGCCCGTCTCTCGGACGCGAAAGTATGCATACGATCGTGCTTCCCGATGCCACCTCCGCTGCTATCTCAGCTAACCACCATGAGACCCTCATGTGGCTAAAGCGTAGGATGCCTTGTCGTCTCTTGACGAGCCCCATGACCACGAGAAACCATAGCTGGCATGGGCTCACGGCACCATGTGTTCTCTCAATGGGTCCACGGCCGCAAGAAACCGAGGCCAACATGGGCTCACGGTGCCACGTCGGCTCTCGACAGGCCCACGTTCGTGAAAAAATGCGGCAGTCATGGCCTCACTACGCTACGTCGGGTATTCGGGGACCCCACGCCCGCGAGGAACTGACACAACATAGGGTCTACAGAGCCATGCTGGCTCCACGCTGGCACCGCGTCCGCGAGATTGCACGGACGATATGGGTTTAGGGTGCCACATGTCTCTCGTCAGGCCCCGCAACTTGGCGGGTGCAGAGCATTGTCGCGAAGGGAACACCTCTCACCGTGCACGTTCCAACCCGCGTACGCTGACGACGGGCCCATGTCGCGCGCGCGTCACACATTTCAGTGACGTGGGGTACGGCGACATGCGGTACACCCATCCATGGTATGGAATCTTTCACCCTAGCCCACAGTGGGACCCGTCTCATGGGATAGCAGGGCTCCGTTGCGACGTCTCCGCGTGTCCTCCTCAGCGTCCATTCCACGACCGAAAAGAATCTGGACGACGTGCATAGCAGTTTGAACCGAAAAATCTAACGCTATTATTTACTACTGATATGTTTACATATTTATTAATGGAATTAATATTTAATAAATATTTATTATTAAAATTTAAAGGGCAACTTCCTCTAATGGGCCAAATCCACAAAGGTGAAAGGGCCCAAGAGGGCAAGCCACCCAATAGGGAAAAGGGGGAAGCCATCGCCACCAGCCTTGGCCACCTCGCAGGTGGGTCCCACCCTAGACGAGGTGCCCACCTTAGACCATGCGCAAGTGGGCCCACTTGGCTCAGTCTACTGACCCCCTCCTCCCTTGGTGCCTCCACATTCCCTTCCTTTAGTCCAACCCCAGGACATGAGGAGGATGGGGTCTCCCATTTTCTTCTATATATAGGAGGGTCCTATAGGAGGAAATGACACACACTAATTTATAGATTTTATAAGGCATTTTCCTTAGAGAATTTCCCCTCTTTCTTCTCTCTTGCAACATCGGCCCTGAGTTAGGGTTGCACACGCAAGGGAGTGCTTCGTTGTGGCACGACGTCATGCTACAAGGATCCCAGCCAGAAGATCTACTTCCACATTCTCGGCAAGGATTAGAGAGCCAAAGGTCATCTTCATACACCAGATGTGTGCGAAACCATGGAGGTGTTGCCACAAGTGGCACCTGGGATGTCATGCAAGAACTCGACGTGACTTGTGAGGAGCTTCGCGACCTTGAGGTAGGCTACAGTTTCAACTGCTTCATCCATGTTCCCCTCAGAACGTTAAGCGCTTTCAGTCTTCAAGGGTATGTTACCGAAACCATCTCCATTGCTTTACTCATAGATAGATCTTGGAAATTGGTGTTGTGCTAGCGAACAAAAATTTTGTGTTTTCTACTACCGAACCCCTATAGTGGTATCAGAGCCCATCTATGCATAGTAATGTTTGTACAGAACATAGGTTGATTGTGTGGGCATTGATCCTATAGTTGTTACCCTCCCACATGTACTCCCTCTGTTTCAAAATATAAGATGTTTTAGCTTTGTGAATAAAGTGTATCTAGATCTATTTTAGTGTCTAGGTTCATATAGATTTGGAGTGAATCTACATACTAAAATGGGTCTAGATACACTCCTTTCACCAAACTAAAACATCTTATATTTTGAAACGGAGGGAGTACTTGCTTATATCATGACATTGTTTGATGAAGCAGCCCGAACTGACGTTACGCGTAACCTTACACAACACTGGTTCCACGCTCAATATACGGCGTGTACCGTATAAGTGGCTAGTGGGTTCTTGTCTGTATTTCAGTAGTTGGTATAGCATTTGCAGTGGAGGGCCCCGAAAGGAGTGTAGTAGAAAAACTGTTTGATCCATGTTGTGGTTGGAAGTTCGTAGGTAGAAATGGTTCTCTAGCGAAAGCCTAACAACCACATAAAACTTGCAGAAAAAAGTAGAGGCGTCTAACATTATTTTGTAGGAGGCATACAATGTGATATGGTCTTAGTAGAAACTAAGGTAAAGTCATTTAATCTATGTTCCTAAGTAGTATAGTAATGATCATCGTTTTGATGAACGACCAACTGATGGTACCATGGACTTGGTGCTATACAGAAACACTCGATGGAGATCATGACGCATAAAGAAGGACCATATCATATCAGTATTATTGCAAGTGATGGTAGGACCTTACACATCTATTGTGTGCTAATGTTAGATACACTAAGTTAGAATTAAACAAGATGATCCCAAATTAATACCAGCCATAGTGTTCTCCCATTAGTGTGCACCACCAAGAAATTCCATCGTTATGAAGTAGGCCATGAAGACCGGATGCTAGACATATCGATGTTTGCATACAGTGGGCGCAAGCCATGTATGCACTTCAAGTACACTAAGGTTAAGTTGGCGGGCCTAGTGTGTACAAGTATGGCCTCGAAACATGAGAAGATCGAAAGATCAAGCATGAGTAACATTAATGTTGTGATCGACTCTGTGTTGTCCACCCTTCCAACTATATCAAAGGGTGTGATGATTGGGGATGATATAGTGAATGTGGATCGTGTAATCACTGAAACCATCTTGGGTATGATAGTTTTAGTGGGAGCTCAATGATAATTTGATTATAAATCTGAACTCATATTATGAACTTAGTCTAAATATCTTTCCAAATATCCTTGTAGATCATGGCCTATCCCAATAAGATTTTCAACTATGGGACTTTCCTGCATAATGTGGAACTTAAGTTAGATGGGTCAAACTTCATAGACTGGTTTGAGCGCATCAGGATACCCTCGACATAAATGATATGTGCCACTTGATACAAGAACCACTCGAAGATTATCCCGATGACTCAGTGTCAGGGTGATCGCCCCTAGGTAGGCTATGATGGGTTTGTAGCAGGGAAAACAAATTTTTTACCGCAAGAACGAACAAAACCAAGATCCAATCTATGGAAAAAGCCAAGATCTAATCTACGAGATAAGTGAAATGAGATAGATCTATAATAACACTTGTAGATCCAAAGTCTTGAGCAAGATCAGATCTCGTGGTTGATATAGATGATCACTTGCCGATCTCAAGATCGCATAGATGATCCTTCAGGCGCAACATTTCGGCAGTGCTTCCGCACTTGGTCACATGTACGGAGTCGATGTAGACCTTCCTCTCCCGATTCCAGTGGGTTGCGGAGGTAGTAGATCTCCTCAGAATTCCAGCAGCACTACAGCATGGTGGTGGTGGTGGAGGAGAAATCCTACAGGGCTTCGCCTAAGCCTGAGCAGGAGGAAGGATGAGGAGTGTGGAGGCTAGGGTTGGGTGGAAGGGGCAAGTCGGGAGGCGCCCCCACCCCTATTTATATAGAGGGGGTGCAGCCTAGGGTTACCCCACTTGGCCCCACTCCCTAGGGCCGGCGCATGAGGGAAGGGGGGAGTTTCCTTCCCCCAAGTCTTATCCCCTATAATCTAGGGATTCATGTTTATCTCTTCGTAGAACCTTCTAGAAGCTCCAAACAGAACTCTGGAACTTTTTCGAACTCTAGAAAACAACTTGCATTATATGAATCTTATTCTCCGGACCATTCCGGATCTCCTCGTGATGTCCTGGATCCAATCCGAGACTCTGAACAACATTCAGTCTCCAACTCATATTCCATATCTACTTAAACAACATCGAACCTTAAGTGTGTCACCCTATGGTTCGTGAACTATGCAGATATGATCGAGACACCTCTCCGATCAATAACCAATAGCGGGAGCTTGAGATCCATAATGGCTCCCACATTTTCAATGATGACTTCATGATCGATAGAACCATTAACATACAAGACCAATTCCCTTTGTCACGCGATACTCTAATAATCCGAGGTTCGATCATCGGTATCTCCATACCTAGTTCTACCTCGTTACCAATAAGTACTCTTTACTCATACCGTGGTATGACATCCCTTGTGACCTAGTCACATGCTTGCAAGCTAATTGGATGCCATGCCACCAAGAGGGTCAAGAGCATATCTATCTGTCATATGGACGGACAAATCCCATTCTTGATCCATGCGCTTCAACATATACTTTCAGAATACCTAATGCCACCTTTATAACCACCTAGTTATGAAGTGGCGTTTGATGTCATCAAAGCACTCATCCGGCAATGGTGATTAACATAATATCTTGGTCGAAGGATTATGTTACTATGTATTTTAAAGCTTGTAGCAGAACGAACTTAATGACTTGATCTTATGCTATGCTTACTGTGGGTGCATCTCCATCACATCATTCTCCTAATGATATGATCTTGTTATTAATAACATCCAATGTCTATGATTAGGAAACCATGATCATCTATTAATCAACAAGCTAGTTTAACTGGAGGCTTACCAGGGACTCTTTTATGTTTACAAAACACACAAGTATTACTGTTTCCTATTAATACAATTATAGCATCGGATGCAAACATTTATTATAAACACAAAGATATAATAATAACCACTTTATTATTGCCTCTTGGGTATATCTCCAACAGTATCCCACTTGCACTAGAGTCAATAATCTGGATTACATGGTAATATACCTAACACCCATGGCGTTCTAGTGTTGGTCATGTTTTGCTCTAGGGAGAGGTTTATTCAACGTATCTGCCACATTCAGACCAGTGGGTACTTTGCAAATATTTATGTCACCATCTTGGACATACTCGCGAATAACATGAAAACGTAGCTTGATGTGCTTCAACTTCTTGTGTGACCTTGGCTCCTATGCATTAGCTATCGCACCCATGTTGTCACAATAGATGGCCATCGGGTCCAATGCACTAGGAACCACACCAAGCTCAGTAATGAACTCCTTCATCCATATTGCTTCTTGTGCAGCCTCCGAAGAAGCTATGCATTCCGATTCAGTTGAAGATTTCACTACAACGCTTTGCTTGGCTCTCCTCTAGCTCACTGCTGCACCATTCAAAATAAATATGTATCCAGACTGTGACTTTGAGTCATCTGGATCGGTGTCCCAACTAGCATCGGTGTAACTGTTTACAACAAGCTCTTCATCACCTCCATAAGAAAGAACCATGTCCTTGGTCCTCTTTAGGTACTTTAGGATATTTTTGACCGCTGTCTAGTGTTCCACTTTAGGATAACTAAGATATCTGCTGGTCAAACTAATATCATGTGTGATATCCGGTCTCATAGCAGCATGGCATACATGACAGAACCTATGGCCGAGGCATATGGGATTTTACTCATCTTCTCTCTATCTTCTGTCATAGCTGGACTTTGAGTCTTACTCAAGGTCTTACCTGGCAACATGGGCAAGAACCCTTTCTTGCTTTCTTCCATTCTAAACCTCTTTAGAACCTTGTCCAGGTATGTACTTTGTGAAAGCGCTAATAAGTGTATTGATCTATCTCTATAAATCTTGATGCCTAAAATGTATGCCGCTTCGCCAAGATCCTTCATTGAAAAACTATTATTCAAATAGACTTTTACACTTTTAAGAAGTTCTATATCATTCCCAATCAACAATATGTCATCCACATATAGTACTAGGAATGCTATAGAGCTCCCACTCAGTTTATTGTAAGTACAAGCTTCACCAAAAGATTGTATAAATCCGAAGTTTTTGATCACCTTATCAAAACGTTGATTCCAGCTCTGGGATGCTTGCTTCAGTCCATAAATGGAGCACTAAAGCTTGCATACCTTGTCAGCATGTTTAGGATCGACAAAACCCTTGGGTTGTACCATATACAACTCTACCTCAATGTCACCATTAAGGAACGCCATTTCGACATCCATCTGCCAAATCTCATAATCAAAAAATGCAGCAATTGCTAACAAAATCCTCACAAACTTTAGCTTCGCTAACGGTGAGAAAGTCTCATCATAGTCAACTCCTTGAATTTGTCGGAACCCTTTCGTGACAAGTCGAGCTTTATAGACAGTAACATTACCATTAGCATCTATTTTCCTTTTAAAGATCCATTTGTTCTCGATAGCCTTGCAGCCATCTGGTAGGTCCAACAAAGTCCATACATGGTTTTAATACATGGATCCAATTTTGGATTTCATGGCTTCTTGCCATTTCTTGGAATCTGGGCTCATCATTGCTTCCTCATACGTCGTAGATCATCGGTGTCGTCCACCAACATGACATTCAAGGCAGGGTCATACCAATCAGGAGTGGCACGTACCCTCATCAACCTGCGAGGTTCAGCAGCAACTTTGTTCGAAGTTTCATGATCATCATCATTAGCTTCCTCTCTTCCGGTGCGAGGCGGCACATAAACATGTTCCGGTGTTGCGCTACTTTCAAATCTGATAGAAGGTTCAACAACCTCATCGAGTTCTACTTTCCTTCCAATCACTTCTTTCGAGAGAAACTCCTTTTCAAGAAAGGATCCATTCTTTGCAACGAAAACTTTGCCTTCGGATCTATGATAGAAGGTATACCCAATTGTTTCTTTAGGGTATTCTATGAAGACGCATTTTTCCGCTTTGGGTTCAAGCTTCTCGGGTTGTAACTTCTTTACATAAGCTTCGTAGCATCTAACTTTAAGGAACGACAACTTAGGTTTCTTACCAAACCACAATTCATACGGTGTCGTTTCAACGGATTTAGATGGTGCCCTATTTAAAATGAATGTGGCTATCTCTAATACATAACCCCAAAATGATAACGGTAAATTTGTAAGAGACATCATAGACCAAGCCATATCTAAGAGAGTTCGATTACGACGTTCGAACAAACTGTGGTGTCCCGGCGATGTCAATTGTGTAAGTATTCCGCATTTCTTTAAATGCATGCCAAACTCGTAACTCAGATATTCACCTCCATGGTCAGAACGCAAAAACTTAATCTTCCTGTTACACTGATTTTCTACCTCACTTTGAAATTCCTTAAACTTCTTGAAAGTTTTAGACTTATGTTTCATAAAGTAGACATACCCATATCTACTCAAGTCATCCGTGAAAGTAAGAACATAATGTTATCCACCACGCGATGTTACACTCATTGGGCTGCACACATCGGTATGTATTATTTCCAATAAGTCCATAGCTCGCTCCATTATGCCAAAGAATGGAGTCTTAGTCATTTTTCCAATTAGACATGCTTCACACCTTTCAAGTGATTCAAAATCAAGTGATTCAAGAAGTCCATCAGTATGGAGTTTCTTCATGCGTTTCACTCCAATGTGACCAAGATGACAGTGCCACATGTATGTGGTATTATCATTCAGTTTTATTCATCTAGCATCTATGTTGTGAACATGAGTATCACTATTATAGAGATTCAATAAGAATAAACCATTCATCTCAGCTGCATGACTATAAAGGATATTACTCTTATAAATCAAACAACCATTATTCTCAGACTTAAATAAATAACTGTCTCGCAATAAACAAGATCTAGATATACAGTTCATGCTTAACGCAGTCACCAAATAACAATTATTCAAATTCAAAACTAATCCCGAAGGTAGATGAAGGGGGAGCATGCCGATGGCGATCCCATCAACCTTGGAGCCATTTCCAACACGCATCATCACCTTGTCTCTCGCCAGTCTTCGTTTATTCCGCTGCTCCTGTTTCGAGTTACAAATATGAGCAACCGAACTAGTATCAAATACCCAGGCACTACTACGATTACTTGTAAGATACACATCAATAACATGTATATCAAATATACCTTTCTTCTTGCTGTTGCCGTTCTTCAGATCTGCCAGGTACTTGGGGCAGTTGCACTTCTAGTGACCTTCACCCTTGCAGTAAAAGCACTCAGTATCTGGCTTAGGGCCAGCCTTGGGCTTCTTAGTAGGTGCGGCAACTTTCTTGTCGTCCTTCTTGAAGTTGCCCTTGTTCTTAGGCTTGCCCTATTTCTTGAAATTGGTGGTCGTATTGACCATCAACACTTGGTGCTCTTTCTTAATCTCCACTTCAGTAGTTTCAGCATGGAGAAGAGTTTAGGCAACGTCCTATTCATGCAATGCATATTGTAGTTCATCACAAAGTTCTTGTAACTAGGTGGCAGTGATTGGAGGACACGATGAATCCCCAACACATTAGGAATCGTTATTCCCAATTCTTGGAGCCTCTTCGCATGCCCGGACATTTTGAGCACGTCTCACTAACGGAGCTTCCCTCTTGCATTTTATAGTAAAAGAACTTCTCAGAGGCCTCATAGCTTTCCACGGCCGCATGAGTCTCAAAGATCAGTTTGAGCTCATTGATAATTTCAAAAGGGTCTCGGTGTTCAACACGCTTCTGAAGCTCCGATTCTAAACCGTACAGGATGGCACACTGAACTGTGGTGTAGTGATTCTTCCGAGTGAGGAAAACATTTTTAACATCATCAGGAGCATCCTCTGCAGGTGGGTCACCTAGTGGTGCATCGAGCACGTAGGTCAACTGACCAGGGCTGAGGACAATCCTCAATCCATGAAACCAGTTGTGACACCCCCGGGATCAGGGTTAAACAAATCCAGACCTTAGCCTAAAATAAGCTTAACCTAGAACTTGAGGATATCCAGTGAAGAATCGGTAACACAACAGTAACCCCGTGACACAAAAATTATTACAGCAAGCTCATAACTGAGCGAAGAACCAAAATATTATAAGCAGAGGTCACTGACCATAAACAACAAAAAACGGAAGGCAAATTATGCTATTAAGTATAGCAAACTTAACAAATGGCCTAAGAGGCCTGAAGCATAACTATGACATCCTAGCCCATAGATTCTAGGCTACCGGCCGGGAACCCCAAGCTACTCGTCGGTGTCAATGTCGTATGGAACTCGTCTTCAAGGAACACTTATTCTGCTAAAAAATATCAACAAAGCAAGGGTGAGTACAAGGTGTACTCCGCAAGACTTATGGCTGGTGGGGTTATTTTGCATAAAACCATCTTTGTTTATAAAACAAGAGGGAGAAGAAGCTCGTCTACTCAGAATATTTTAAAGGGGATAAGAGAGCACATCTCCTAAGAATTGATCATCATCTTTATATCCACCAAAGTAATCCTCATCTCACAACTAGGATCACCCCCTCATACCCAAGAGGAAGCCTTAAGCACACGTTGATCTGCCAAGTTTTATGATTAGGTTATAGTTTTTTATGATCTTAGAATTCGGTCACCAAGCGTTCATAACCGTGAACACGGCTTTTCGAAAAGATTTAACCCTACATGGGTGTACAACTTTACCCATATGTACCAGCCGACTCTTAATGCCAAGCTATTAGCCCTCTTCCTTGGAAGGCCGACAGAGGGTGGTTGGCCACGACCTTTAGCTTGCGTTCACCGAGACCATGAGTCACGCCCTATGGATGGTTCCACCATAACGGGTCAAATCTCAAAGTCGGTCCCTAGAGACGTGGGCGAGTTTGGTTTACCAGGGGCGCCATCTACTCCATGCAACCCCGGCCATGCTTACCTACCTATTATGATGCATCTTCACCCGCCAAATCTTTCAAAATGTTTTCTATGCATATGTCGAATGGAACGCCAAACTCATGGAATCTACTAGGCAAGTTAGTTACTCGTGAGGATTTCTAGGCCCCGTGTGGCTGTACGCTCGTCTCGATTCCAAAGGCAAGAACATGGCTCCTAGTAGTGGCGAGCATGGGACTACAAAAACCACATCCCACCGTGGCCTCCCATACAAGACTTAGCGTGTTTAACCTTTACCATTGATCCTCGATCTCCTATCATACTAGATTCTCCACATCTGATACATCATCTGGATGAACCAGGGCTGACAGCTAAGCATGGCTAAGCAAGACATAGATATAAGCTCTAGCAGTGCACACAAGCCAAATCTAATTATGCTAGGAGCAGTGGATCAGGGAATATAAGCTCAAGGGAGTAATGCAACAGATAGGATACTCTATCTATCGATAAAAGACCATAGTAGAATCGTATGCAACATGGGAAGAATGAAATACTTTCGAAACCATAGGATTGTATAATGGTGGGGCTATGCTTTCCTTGTTTAGATATAGATCTTCGGAAGCCTTGTGCTTGACTTGATTATAGATGATCAAGTATTATTCTTCAAGCTTCGATGGTGTTGATCTCGGTCTTCAATCTCGGAGTCGGTATCGTATTCTACCGAGGAGAAACAAACACCGGAAAGAAAGGGAGAAAAACAATCAACACATGGCATCGATGCAATGCTCAAGCAAGTATGATGATATGACAAGTTAAATAGGTCTTAAATGAAACCCTAGGGCATGCTTGATCATTTTAAACAGGGTCTGAAGGGTACAAAAACCCTAGGACAGGGGAACCCCGGAACACCAGTGAGGGGTTGATTTAGTTCTCTAATTAAACTTGTAATAAATGTTACTTAACAATGCATGAGTGTGAGTCTAAAGTGTAGATCTCATTTTTCTGAACATTTTGATATATTATACACATTTTTCTGAGTTATAAATAATTATTTATTGAATTTATAAGTTTTACCAATGCCTGAAATTATTAAACCAAACTAAATATGTTTACTGCATCATGATGACGTCACCACGGGGCTGGGGACATTTTTCACTGGGGCAGCACTTACCCATAGTGGCTGACAGAGAGGCCATGGGCCACCTCAGCTACCACCGTGGTGATCAGTGGTTAATGGGGGACCCATGACCACGTCAGCACCACGTTGGCACGATGTCACCGTGACGTCACGTCACTGGTAGACGGCCAGCCGGTGGCGGGGACGGTGTTCGGGGGCGAGCGAGCTAACGCGGTTGGGTGCGTTCGAGCCAACGAAGCAAGATGAGCAAGGTAGCGGTGGCGCCGCCCGGATTTGGTCACCGGAGCGACGTCCTCGACAAGCGGTGGCGACGATGCTCATGGGTCTGCGGCGAGTGGCGAGCATAGAGCATTAAGGGGAGAAAGGAGGACACATGGAGGTTCAGAAGCTCACCATGAAGCGAACGGGGGTGACGGCGAGGAGCGGGGAGGCCGGAAGCAAGCTAATCGATGGTGGCAAGCTTCGTCAGGGTCGGGGAAGACGGGAGCTGCGGCGGCGATTAAGGGCGCCCCTCCTCGATTCCATTGGCAGGGAAGTAGAGGGTCGTGAGGCGGAGCTTCCTACATGCTCTGGTGGATGAGGGGAGGCCGGAGACGACGGCAATTCGAGCTGGCGGTGGGCTAGGGTTTGGCCTCTTGTGCGGGAGCAAGGGAGAGCTCTAGAGATGGAGGGAGAGGATGAGGACGAGGGCATCGACTCATGTGCTTATCCTTTCCCCAGGTAGCGACAGACGGCGGCAAACAAACGACACGGAGGGACGGCATCAGAGCTGCCACGGAGGAGCTTCTCCTTCTGTCGTCGAGGAAGAAGAAAGGAGAAGAACGGCGGAGGGGTACTGGGCCTTGGGCCGGCATGGGCCAACTGTAGGGTTTCTCTGAGCGGCAGGGAGAGAAGGGGAGAGGGTGTTGGGCCGGCCTATTGGCGGTTGGCTCTGTTTTTTATTTCTGAAAACATTTTCCATTAGTTTTTCTCTAGTTTCTCTTTTGTATTTAATTTCAAATCTGTTTTGGCTCATTCCAAAAATACTAGAACATTTGTAAATATAAAAAACATTATGGGGCCCTCTCAGTCCATTTGGGCTCCATGCGTTTTGATAATTTTCAAAATACAAAAACATTTGGAAGGCTTTCAAAGAGAGGGAAGGATTAGGGTTTTAGGGTTTTGCTTTATTTTCTTTGCATACATTTTAGGGGATGATGCTCATGAGTGCACAAACAACCCTAAATATAAGATTAACTAAAACTGGGGTGTTACAGCTCTATCCCCCTTACGAGAATCTCAACCCGAGATTCCAAAGGTAGGAAGAGAGAGAAGGAAACATGATCACTCTAAGGATAAGAGGGAAACACACGTAACAACACACCGAGTATCTCATGATCCTCTCATGAATGAGTGTTCAGAAAAAACTTTGAGATGACAAGCATGAAACACACCAAGGTAACGGGGGAAACAAGAGGAGATGGTTTCAAGTTGTTAGATAGCTGGTCTTCATAAGGATTGAGACCATGGAGTTTCAGAAGGGTTTAAGCTTCTGAAAGGAAAGCTTACAACGGAAAGAACATGACCACAGACTTCAAGAGATTAAATACTAGACGGCTTAAGCAGAGCTTCCAGGGATACAGAGATACGGATAACCTAGCTGTTGATCTACGTTTGATATAGAAGGATCACTCTTCGTTCAACAGAAGGTTAAGACAGAAACTTTTTTTGTGGAGACGACTCGTAAGAGTCACAAGCAACATGTAACAAGAGAAACTTCTGATTACAAAAATCATAGTCACTCTTCGAACATGATTGCAAAATGAAGGAAACTCTGTATTCATCCAGGTTTATCAAAATATTTGCCAAAGATCGCGATATCACTTTACACCACCAAAATGATTAGGTAAGAATATTCCTGATGACACGAGGAAAAATAAACTTCATTCTGAGACTTCAATTATTTGGCACAATAAGACGCTTGCCAACATAAAAGGGTTTAGAGGATCGACCGAGAGACATTTAGCAACACTACTTTAAATGTTCTCCTTGATGTTCGAGAAAGTGGACATCAAGTAAAGGTCAGACTTCGGATACAAAAGAAACCATAAGCACAACTCCTATAATAAATCATAGAAGAAGCCTCATGAAGAGTGGTTGTTATTGCTGAATCAAGAGAATATGGCAATAGGTATTCTGACTAATTGTTTCAACCATTACAACAATCTTATCGGATTTCAAAGAAACCTATGTCAATTCCTTGAGGAACACCAACCATTGTATCTGCTTGAGATTCATATTTTGTTAGGTGTAATGATACTTCAGACTCAGCATGTCCGAATAGAAAGTGTGCAACATTTACCGTAAGGTAAAGTCACTAGATTCTCAAGACATAGACTTCAGTGTTAAGCTCCAATAGACTGAGCTACATTGCTAGACTATTTATTAGCAAATTGTCGAAGGACAACTGCACCTACATATAGTACTTGCAACAAAATACACTGTGTCCATAGAGAGAACAAAGATAACTCTACTCGAATCCACGGCGACATCTTTCTACCATTGCGCGTGAATCAGAAAAGATTACTTCTAACATCCAGAACTCATACTTCAAGATAACCCGAAGATGGTTCTAAAAGTTTTCCAACATTAATGCCTAATGTTCCATAAGAATCTATTTTAGCATGGAAAGGATAAGGATGTCATCGATGGGCTCAACAACAAACTTATCGAGACACTCCAGGAAGATGGACTCATATGTTGTATGGACAAGACAAAACTATTGGTCAGACCAACGGACATGAGGATGTACTCAAGTGAAACATCACAAGTAGCAACATCATCGAGATAGTCCTTGGAACTGAGTTTGATTTGAAGATAACCCAAATCAAATCAAAGGTGGGGGAAGATAACATATCCACAACAGAAATACTATCTTTCTTCAGCACAAACTGAATTAGACATCCCTTTAAGATGAACTAAGTCAGATAGAACTTTTGTCTTACAACTCTCCAAGTTGTTGTTTAAGCTCAACCAACTAGTTCAGGGGTATCCAGTACATATCCTTGGAGAAAGGAGTAGTTCAGAGAACTTGCTTGGTCCAGAACTTGACAACACGGTCATGTGGCAACATGGCGATACTTCTACAAAGCCGTCTACAATATCACGAACCACCGATATGTCACTTAGTTCGAGAGGAAACTTGCTTAGTAAGGCAAAGGGACATAGTCTCAGAGTTACAACACGAGCCTAACTCTTGGACCGAGGAGAGTGTACCAGAATAGCGGACTTGGTAGCACAATCATCCATTGCTTAGTGATAGGGTTAACCAATCACTCTAAGAATGACTCAAATGTCCTTGGAGTTCAAAGCAATAAGAATTGCTAAGAATCTCAGATGGCCACATTATTACACACACGCATCATTCTCGAGCACGAAGCTTAGAGGAAGGGTGGGTAAATATGTGTAAGAGCATCACTTCATTAAGAAGGCCATGAAACTCGGCATGACCTCTTAGTATAAAATGGTGTGTTACTCTAAGGTAGAACACATAGAAGCTAATAATGCCTCTTGATCTGCAGATTACAACACTTTTACCTAGTCCTAGATATGACGAGGTACTCGAGTTTGTTTCTCCTAACATCCCGATATGGTTTATCTTGACGGACCACAAGAGTATCTTGCATTAGAAGACACCGATGCACATTTACTACTTGTCTACCAACTGGTAGACAAAGGTCGGAAACAACAAGGGGAGAAGAACATGCTTAGAAGGGAATCCCGAGATGTTGATGCATAGATTATCAATCTTCCGAAAACCAATGCATAGAAGGGAGGTGTGGCAGAGTCACGAGTATAGATGCAAGACTCACGAGGAGTACTCTTGTCATGATCTATTTGGTTCCATTAAAGAACATCTAGCATAGCTAGTGGTAGGGGAATTCCTTAATTGTCACAATTCAATCGCGACCTTAGCTTGAAGGCTAGAATTGTAGTAACAGCCATCCTGAGGTAATGTTTGAACATTAACGATAGGGGTCAATAGAATGGACCTTGGGTTAAAGATCAGCTTCATATTTTACGTGGCTTGGGGCTTTCGTATAAGAACCGATCGTACCTACGAACAAGAACCACAACACTGATACAAGTGTTGTCAGATGCTAATTGTAAATTGGATCTTAACTATGGTGGGAGAGATAGACACCCGCAAGGCCACTTGTGCAATGTAAGTTGCACATCAAGTGTGGAGCAAGTCTCATGTGCGATGACATGTAAGGTTAGCCCGAACCGCTTCATCCCACCACCCCGCAAGATGCAAAGTGCACATGAAGACAACGACAACAAAAGCATTAACACCCACAAAACCATTGTGTTCTACTAGTGCAACAGATCTATGCATAGACATGGCTCTCATACCACCCATGGGTTCGTAGCAGGGAAAACAAAAATTTCTACCGCGAGAACAAACAAAACCAAGATCCAATCTATGGAAAAGCCAAGATCTAATCTACGAGATAAGTGCAACGAGGTAGATCTGTACTAACCCTTGTAGATCCAAATCCTTGAGCAAGATCGGATCTCGTGGTTGAAGTAGATGATCACTTGACGATGTCAAGATTGCGTAGACGATCCTTCCGGTGCCACGTTCCGGCAGCGCTTCCGCACTCAGTCAGATGTACGGAGTCGATGTAGCCTTCATCTCCCCGTTCTAGTGGGTAGCGGAGGTAGTAGATCTCCTCGGAATTCTAGCAGCACGATGGCGTGGTGGTGGTGGTGGAGGAGAAATCCTGCAGGGCATCGCCTAAGCCTGAGCAGGAGGAAGGAGGAGGAGGGTGGCGGCTAGGGTTGGGTGGAAGGGGCAAGGCGGAGGCGCGCCCACCCCTCTTTATATAGAGGGGTGCGGCCTAGGGTTCCTCCCCTTGGCCCCACTCCCTAGGGCTGGCACATGAGGGGAGGGGGGAGTTTTTGTCCCCCCAAGGCTTGTCCCCTATAATCTAGGGATTCATGTTTATCTCTTCGTAGAACCTTCTAGAACATTCTGAAACCTTCAAGAAGCTCCAAACAGAACTTCGGAACTTTTCCGAACCCTAGAAAATGAGTTGCATTATATGAATCTTATTCTATGGACCATTCCGGATCTCCTCGTGATGTCCTGGATCCAATCCATGACTCCAAACAACATTCGGTCTCCAACTCAGATTCTATATCTACTTAAACAACATCAAACCTTAAGTGTGTCACCCTACGGTTCGTGAACTATGCATACATGATCGAGACACCTCTCCGATCAATAACCAATAGCAGGACCTGGAGATCCATAATGGCTCCCACATGTTCAACGATGACTTCGTGATCGATAGAACCATTAACATACAAGACCAATTCGCTTTGTCAAGCGATACTCTACTTATCTGAGGTTCGATCATCGGTATCTCCATACCTAGTTCTACCACATTACCTATAAGTACTCTTTACTCATACCATGGTATGACATCCCTTGTGACCTAGTCACATGCTTGCAAGATAATTGGATGCCATTCCATCGAGAGGGCCAAGAGCATATCTATCCGTCATATGGATGGACAAATCCCATTCTTGATCCATGCGCTTCAACACATACTTTCAGAATACCTAATGCCACCTTTATAACCACCCAGTTAGGAAGTGGCATTTGATGTCATCAAAGCACTCATTTGGTGATGGTGATTAACATAATCTCATGGTCGAAGGATTAGGTTACTATGTATTTTAAAGCTTGTAGCAAAACAAACTTAATGACTTGATATTATGCTATGCTTATTGTGGGTGCATGTCCATCACATCATTCTCCAAATGATATGATCTTGTTATTAATAACATCCAATGTCTATCATCAGGAAACCATGATCATATATTAATCAACAAGCTAGTTTAACAGGAGGCTTACTAGGGACTCTTTTATGTTTACAAAACACACAAGTATTAGTGTTCCTATTAATACAATTATAGCATCAGATGCAAACATTTATCATAAACACCAAGATATAATAATAACCACTTTATTATTGCCTCTTGGGCATATCTCTAAGAGGCTAACTAGACGGGTTATACCATACGGCTAGAATAATCCTTGTTTAGAAGAAACAAACCACTACAGCTAGCTAGGGCGACCCAACCGGACATGGGCCAAGCATAGAGAGGCCAGGATGACCAGAAGGTGTCGATCCGACTAGCCACAGGACAGGCGGTCTAGCCAGATTAGCAAGAACATAAGGGTACAAGATGGATGCGGTGAAGACCAAGAGATTAGAAGGTGTGAGTCCGTCTGGAGGAGCCCAACCAGACTATCGAATATGGAACGTGTAGCTAGGGTGTGACATGTTGTATAGTGCGTGGGGAGCCCTAGCCTATTGTTGGGACATAAAGGTCAAGCCCATACCAAAAACTTTGTCGCTGATGCAGGCAACAGTGAAAACGGCTCACGATGTATCACACGACGTTTACTATAGACACGATCTCCACTCTATCATAGTGTAGATGACTAGCTAGTTTGGGCCCACATGTGGGACCCGCCAGCCGGCCCATGCATGTTACCGTTTCCCTATCCATTTATAAGGGGTTGCACTCTGTTAGATTGGACTTTGTTAGATTGGTAGCACTCATATAGCTCTATGAGCCCTTTTAATTCATGTGTTCATCCAGATAGTCAGATCCTGTAGGAGTAGGAGTTTTACCTCGTAAGAGGGCTCCTAACCTGGGTTTCGAGTGTCTCGTTACGCTTGCTGGTGTCCAATCTCACATGCGGACGTTGTCGCTAGCTTCCCTTCTTGATCCTACCCTTTATCATACCTTCTTAGGTACTACCGTTCTATACGACGATAGTTGGGACCCACCAAGGGGCAAGATGGGTGCACCTAGAGTTTCATTCCACACGGGACCCGCACCTCCTCTGGTGAGCATGCGGCTTCCAGCCTCGTGCTCACATTGGGCATGTTCTACTATGTCATCGACAATGCCTTGTGCTTCGCTGACACCACCTTTCCAGCGAATGGCACCATGCTTACATTCGACAACCTTACCGTCTACGTCGTCACCATTCTAGAGCGTTTTCCTTAGGAGATCGTCTCCTTCATGGAGCCGCTTCCCACAGCCGGCAACACGCTCGCCGCACCACCCGGCGTGGAGGTCATGATGGATGGTTCTTCAACCGTTTAGCAGCGTCGTCCTCACGCTCGAGTGCACGGATGATGGAGCCGGAACTTCCCCTCCCCCTCCTGAGAAGGACTCCCTGGAGCTCTCCATTGACAAACCGCTCACCCCCATTGTTCTCGGTGATGATCTGGTTGCAGCAGCCAGGAATGTCAATGCGGTTTGAGAATCCCTTCTTGAGGAGGCCTTCGAGTTGGTTTGGGCTCATAAAGATCTAGAGAATACTCTGCGGGCATATAACCGCACCCGTGGTTTCATCCCGGCTAGCCACGAGCCTAGCCGGCGTGGTCAAGTTCAGCACCACAGTAAGGAGTTGGGAGCCCATCTATAGAAACACGGTGAGAAAACCCCAATTCCCCTGTCATGCGGCCTACCTACAGTACATCGATGAAGAACGTGTGCATGGTGCGAGCCGCCGTAGAAGAGCTACCCAGCTTGGAGGGCAAGGCAAGAGCTTTGCTCGACATTACTGATCAGCAGGTCGAGGAGGTCATGCGAATGCAAGCAGCTGCTAGTGGAACCAAGATAATCTTGCTGCCTAGAGGAAGCCGTATGATAGAGCCCCTGGGGAACAAGTCCCTCCACATATAGTAGTCCTCCTCCCCTCATGGAGGCATGACCCGTAGCAAGCACTGTAACTCCAACCATAAGAGCCATCCGCGTCACGATCCGGGTGCGGTAACCAGAAAGCGGGCTGGCGGGCCTCCACCAGCCAAAGAGGTGCAACCCACCCGAGCCCAATCCGATTGTTCCTGATGCGCGGGAGCACATCGACCTTATGATGTAAGCTCGCATCACAAAGGAGGAAGATTCTATTTGACATGTTTGTTTCAGACTACACATCCGGAACGAGCCGTACTTGATAAGTTCATGTTGCCTTGGGACACACCCAAGTACGAGAGCAACATGAAGCCGGAAGATTGGCTGACCGACTATGCCACTACAGTCGACATCACCCATGGAACTAAGCGCATGGATGTTTGCTATGTTCCCCTTAAGTTGTTGGGTTCCACCACAACCTGGCGCAACAGCCTCACGCTCAACAACATCAATGCTTCAACTGATTTCGAGAAGGTATTCGTCCGCAATTTCGCTGGCACCTACAAGCGTCCAGGTCGCCCTTGCAACTTGGCCCTATGCGTCCAAGGAGAGTGCGAGTCAGATCGCAAGTATCTCGCCCAATGGACAGAGATGCGCAACTCCTGTGAGGGAGTATAGGAGCGCCAAGCCATTGGGTTCTTCATCGAGGGATGCCGCAAAGGCACATGCTTTGCCACCGGCTCCTATGTGACGAGATGGGCACCATGGTGGAGCTCATGACTATTGATGACATGTACACCATGGCTGACTCGTGGAGGAGGAAATCTCTCCGAGTGAATGCTGACGGGCAGCTTATTGCGACCGAGCCAGCACGAGACATACGAGCAAATGACCACGCCGGTCAAGCTGGCTCCTCCAAGGGGACGCCACAGAACGACGACCATTACCAAGGAAAGGAACCGGATGATCAACAAGATCCCCGGTACCATTCGTGGAAGGTGAATGCCTTGGAGACAGAGCCGGCTGGTGATGGTAGCTAGGAAAAGAAATCTGGTGACTAGCCATGGAAGCCCAAGTTCACCTACAAGCAGATGTTTGATGGCTCGTGCAAGTTCCACAACGGTCCATTCAAGCCGGCTACATACACCGCCCGATAATGCAGCTGGACCCAGTAGATGAAGGAGCAAGCTGGTTTGCCACCTCCTCCCCTACCCCCTCCTGACGGACCACCTCCAGCATCGACTAGACCAGTCGACAATGAAAATAATAACAATGTCTATCCACAGCAGCATGCAAACTACCACATCTTCGTCTCCGAGCCAGAAGACAAGCGTGGACGGCAGATGAGCATAGCGGAGGTAAATGCCATCATTCACCCAGTCCCTCGTTACTTGAACTGGTCTGAAACTTCAATCACCTGGGGTCGCGAGGATCACCCTACCCTCTTGTCGAATACAGGAGGCTGTGTAATGGTGCTCGACCCCCTCATTGTCTTTGATGTGTGCACTTGTCGCTTCTGGCGTGTTATGATCAACGATAGTAGAAGCCTCATCCTGCTCTACCGCGACACCATGAAGAATTTGGGGATCGAAGAGTGCCACTTGTATCCCACACACACTATTTTCCATGGAGTTGTGCTAGGAATCCCATGCTCACCATTGGGCCAGATCCGGCGGGATGTCATATTTGGCTCCAAGGAGAACTTCCGCCGCAAGACAATATGGTTCGAGGTGGTGGACCTAAGCATCCCTTACCATGCTCTCCTCGGGCGTCCCACCCTTACGAAGTTCATGGCAGTCACCGACTATGCATATCTCAAGATGAATATGCCGGGGCGAAATGCTATCAGCACTATTTTCGGCTTCTGCAAGTAGTCCATGGAGTGTGCTACCGCAAGCTCGAAGATAGCTGAGGCCTTGGTTATTGCTGAGGAGGAGTGAGAGATCATGCACAATGTTGCGTTTGCCCAGCAAGAAGTGCTGGATGGCATGAAGCCGGCTAGAGACATGGCTTTCTAGCCGTCCAAGGAGATGGCATAGATCCCGCTCGACCCATCTGAGTCGGGCAAGTGCATCACCATCGGAGCCGGCCTCGACAGAAAATAGGATAGCGAGCTCATCGACCTCCTCCATGAGAATCGAGACATCTCCACATGGTCTACAAAAGACATGCTAGGTATTCTGAGGGAGTTCGCCGCGCACTCACTTCATGTGCGGCTCGATTCCAAGACGGTCAAGCAGCCCCTTCACATCTTCTCGGAAGACAAGAGGAAGATCATTAGTGTTGAGATCACCCGGCTGCAGCCGAGTTCATCATGGAAGTGTGTTGGGGTTAACTCCTGAAAACAATAATTTTTCCTACGCAAACAACCCTAATGGAGGGATTTATCTATTACTAATGCGGTAACAGGAGGTGATTTTCACAAACTTACCAAGTTGAAGACCGAAAAGATTTGTCAATGTTCAGGAGAACGTGGTTGATGTAGTCGTACCGATGTTGACCTCAAGGTTGTTTTGAACTCAGACGGCTCCACCAGCTCTAGCTCCACCGGCTACAGTTACTCCGATGACTCGAACAACTCGACCACCACAAGTGCAGAGCCTTGTAGGGGGTCACACATATACGTGGTTTGATGATGACCCCCAGACGCTGATTGACGTGGGCATACCCTACAGGTACTCGTGATCAGCATATATGGTCTAGCCCAGAAGAAGCCCACGATGTTGCTAATGCCCAGTCGAGATTCGGGTGGCTTGGGAGACTTCGACTCCTTGTAGAACACGGCAAAGTAAGAGATAGAAGTTTAAAGGGAAAACCCTAATATGTAACCAACTCGGCCTGCTATCCCGAGACTTAGCCTATCTATATAAAGGCTGGGAGGGGGCATCGAGGAGAATATTCGCAACCATATTTGCCACACCATCGCCAGATTGCATCAGTGCACCCCTGTAACTTTCGAATCCTTGATATTTCCAAGAGTAGACAAGCAGGAGTAGGGTCCTCTATGAGGGGAATGTTCGTTTGCGGTACCAAACTTGGTGGGTGAGCGCACCGCGGTACCCGAGTTGTCATCAATCGCGTGGAGGGGCCATAGTAGATTTGCCAATTGTCCAGAAGGGCCAAATGGGGGTGAATACAAATCTAACGACCAAACGGTCGTTTGAACCAGACGAAAAACGGTTGAACTCAAATACCGCCGTTAGGTCAACTCTTCTTGGCCCACCATGTCAGTATTCCCTGTTATCTTTTGCGGTCGTGGACTAGCTTAACCCTGTGTGGACCAGATCCCTGAGTGGACTAGATCTATTTCTTTGCTCTGCTCTGGTCTTCTCCCCTGCTCACCTCCCCATAACATTTGCTCAGCTCCGGCTGCTCGTCTCAGATCGGAGCTCGCACTTGCTCTAATTTGCGTCCCCGCCATGTCCAGTCAACCTCCCATGCCTCTAATTGAAGCTCGCAGCCGTCACCGTTGCATCGTCCGCCATATCGGAGCTTCACATCCCCGGACTAATATCTCGCCTCTGGCTAGTCCTTCTCGCACGGCAGAGCGTGTCCTGTCGGGCGATCCAGGCCGGTGACCGGCCTCGGGAAGTTGCGTGCTTCTGTGCACCCTAGGCATGCTAGCCCTAGCACAGCAGTTCGACGACCATGCTCTCATGGCCACCGTGCTGGGCGTCCGTCCCGTCGTGTCGCCGGCAGAGTTGTTGTCAGCTTTCATGTCTCGTTTTGGGATCAGACGAAATGAGGTCAACATTGAGGTATGCATGCCACCATTCAATTTTTTCGTCCGGTTCGAGCACAGCTCAGACACCGAGCGTGTTCTGCATTCTTCCAGTTCTTTCGAGTGCTGCAGGGAGAAAATGAGCTTCATGCGATGGCATCACGCCTGTGGGTGGGACGATCGCTTGGGGCAGCTTCGTTTCTTCTCCAAACTCGGCTTTGATGGCCTCCCATTGGATGCTTGGGAGACGGAGGCCCTCAAGCAGGTCGTCAGTAGCCTTGGTGGCGAGCTGGTGGAAATCGTGCCACCGAGCGACATATGGGTCATCGAGGTAAAGGCGTGGCTGAAAGATCCTGACGCCATTCCTAAGATGTACGAGGTGCAGATTCCAAGCAGGGCAGGGCGACAGCTTTGCTGGAAGCACCCGGTCATCATCCACCTGGAGGAGGTTCTGGAATCGGTACATGGCATTCAGGGCCCCGAAGAGGCTGCCAGAAAGCGTCCTCGTCGCTTACAGTGTTGGCCTAGAAGGATCGATGGCACAGGGCCACCACCGTTTCGCGACAGCGCACACAGTTTCGGTGGGGGGACCGGGCTTAAACGAGCTGGTGGTTCTGATTTACCTCGAGTGAAGACATAGCTCTAGTGAATTGCCGTGGTATGTGTGGCTAATGAATTTGTAGTATGGAGAGCGTAGCAGGAAGTTGGCATCGACTAAAAATGTGTAATAGTTTGAATCGATGTAGTACGTGTGTGTAATAGTTTGAAGTAGTATGTGTGTGTAATAGTTTGAATCGATGTAGTATGTGTGGGTAATGAATTTGATGTAGTGTATGTGTGTAATAGTTTGAATCGATGTAGTTAAACACCGTGCTTTATAATTTCTGTGAATAACCAAGGACAACCTCATGAAAAGAGGGTGGTCTGGCAATGAGCAATGTCAATTCTATGGATGCCAGGAAAATGTAGTCCATATCCTCTTCAAGTACAAGGTAGCTACATTTGTAACACGATGAACTGCAGGACCATTTTGCAGCCAACACAAGACAAAGGAAAAATGGTTTACAACACAGACAGCAGACGCAAAATCTGTAGTCTAGGATAAAAAGATGCCAGTTGATGCATTGCAAATGTATCTATAGTTTTTGATGTTCCATGCTTGGTTTTATCCACTTTCTTGTGTTTTGTCCACACTTTGGAGTACTTTTCATATGATTTCTTGGACTAACCTATTAACAAGAGCCACAGTGCTAGCTGCCTATTTTCTGCTGTTTTCGGTTCCAGGAAAGTCAGAAAATGGATATTCTTGAAATTGGACGGGACAAAAGCCAAAGTGCCTATTTTTCCGGAAGTCATCAGATGCCAGAGTACGAGACGGAGAGGGGCCAGGGGGCCACCACACCACCTGGCAGCGGCCCGGGCCCGTGCTGTGTGGTGGTCTGCCGCCTCCGGCACCACCTCGGCCTTCCCTTCCGCCTATAAGATGCCCTCGGGATGAAAACCCTAAGTACCCGATCAAAAATCCACAAAAGAGTCCGTAGCCGCCGTCATCACCATCCCTAGATCGGGAGGGATCTGAAGCTCTTCCAACTCCGCCGGAGAGGGAATTCACCACAGGCCTTCTACAACACCATGCAAGCCTCCGGTGTGATGCGTGAGTAGTTCATCTCTGGACTACGGGTCCATGTAGTAGCTAGATGGCTGGTTCTCCTCCTTTGTGCTTTCATGTCTAGATCTTGTGAGCTCCATTCATGATCAAGATCATCTATTTGTAATTCTGCATGTTGTGTTTGCGGGGATCTGATGGATATTGAGATGCTATTTTAGATTGATTATTGATTCTATCATGTCTTTGTTATTTGTGATCTTGCATGCTTTCCGTTGTTAGTAGCTATCTTGGCCAAGTAGATGCTAGCAACTCCAAGAGTTAGTATTTATGCTCGATAGTGGGTTCATGCCTCTGGTAATCTGGGGAAGTGACAGAAAACTCTAAGGTACTAGATGTTCTGTTGCTACTAGGGAGAACACAACAATCCTTTGTTCATAGAACAATCGTATTGTTTACTTTACACGCAATTCGTAAAGCAATAATCTGTTGCTTGCAACTTAATACTAGAGGGAGTTCGGATGATAACCTGAAGGTGGATTATTAGTCATAGATGTAGTTGGATGGCGGTCTATGTATAATATTGTAATGCCCAATCAAGTTCCAAGGGAGTATAGATGATTAGTATATGCATGTATTGCTTTCTCGATGTTTATCAATTACCCCGCTGTAATTTGTTCACCCAGCATGTTATCTATCTTAAGGAGAGCCACCTCTTGTGAACTATGGATCCCGGTCCTTTCTTTTACATACAATCTACAAACTGTTTACTTCTTTGTGTCTACTTTCTACAAACTATTACTTCTTTCCATTCGATATGTTTATTCCTTTGTTTTCAGCAAAACACGATGAGATTGACCACCTCATCGCAAGTTGGGGACAAAGTTCTGTGGTTGTGTTGTGCAGGTCTCCATGTTGCTAGTAGCACCGGTAGTGCGCCTTCCAAGGCTCAGCTAGCAACACCTTTGGGGTGTTTCCTTGCTCCTACTGGTTCGATAAAACCTTGGTTTCATAACTGAGGGAAACTTGCTGCTGTGCTCATCATACCTTCCTCTTGGGGTTCCCAACGAGCTCTACATCAACCACGAGCCATCAAGCATTTTTATGGCGCCATTGCCGGGGAGTCAAGGACATCTTCACAAGGGGAGTCCCTCATAACCAATCTCTTTACTTTTTTATTTTTGTTTTGCTTAGTTTCTTTCTGCTTTGTTTGCTTGTTTCTTTATAAAAACACAAAAAAAAATTAGTTTTACTAGTTTGCTTTCTTTATCAAAAACACAAAATAAATTAGTTCCTTTCTTAAGTTGCCACTATGTCTAGCCTTGCTCCAATCACTATGTCACTCGAGGAAATGATTTTCACTTTTAAACAAGAAATTGAGGAAAGTTTTAAGGAAGCTTGGTCTAGAATCTCTGATCTACATGAAAAAACTGAGCCTAAAATGACTCAAAGCTTGTTCCTTAGCAGTTTTTACCTTGGAATTGCTCTTTGCTATAGATATGCTTTAGATGCTGTTGTGGGAGGAGATTTCCTCCAATGTAACGAGGATGGTGCTATAAATGCTATAAAGAAATTGATCCTCACTTACAACTTGCCTAGCCAAACTGATATTTCTTTCGCAAGAATATTTGCTAGATTGAACACTCTTGAGACTAGAACTACTAGCTTAAAAGATTGCTATAATACTCTTAGGGAGCATCACAATTATGTCCCAATAAATTCTGAACCATCAAAGTGGCTCCCTATAGTAAAGATTGAGATAAACACTAAAACTTTTCAAGCTCTCTATGATACCATGTCTGAATTTTATCTTATGCCCAAAGATATTTATGAATCTCTGAATACTTGGGGGCTTACTGAAGGAGGAAATTAAATATCTCTTGCTAATAATGCTACCATATTACCTATTGGAATAGCTGAAGGAGTGTTTACAAAGATCCTTGGGAAAATGATTTCTACTGATTATCTTGTTATTGAATGTGCAGGAAAAGAACAAATTACACTTGGAAGGTCCCTATTAGAACTCCTTGGAGCAATAATAGATGTGGGAAAGGGGACCATGCACCTTTCTTCTCCACCAAACAATCATATTTTCCCCAAGGTTAAGAATAAAAGTAAGAGAGGTAAGGGCAAGAAATTTGGTCTTAATGCTTCTTCATTTGAGAACACTTGATTCTTTTTCTTGCTTCTTATGCCTAACTTAAAGGCGTTAAAGAAAAGTACTTATTGGAAGATAACCCAAAAGTTTTAGATGAGTCTTGGAAGTTATTACTTCAGTAATAACCTCTCCTTATCATTTTTATTTGCTTTTTGTGCCAAGAGTAACCTCTAATGAGCGAGAAGTAATGATTGGGAAAGTTGCTGTCCCAAAACAGATTTCTGTGCTTCACCGTAAATATTCGTGTAAAATCTCTGAACGTCTTTTTGAGGTGTGAATTTTTGTTCTTCTGCCACAGGTTGTTATCTAACTTTCGTTAGTTCAACACTTTTTTATTTGAGGAACAGAAGGTCTTCGAAAAAAATCGTATTTACCTGCTGGTCTGTTTTGACAGATTTCTGCCATTTTCTGTATTTTCTTCTTGTTGGTTCCTTTTTGAGTTCTTTTGGGGAATTGAGATTTTTGAGGGAAGTGCTACAGTAGATAGTGTTCTAATGGAAGTTTATTTGGTGTTATAACTGAACCTTAAGACTTATTTATCTTGAGTGCACTAATGTTGCTAATAAAGATTGTGTGAAGTTTTGTATGAAGGAAAAATTTCAGGTGTATGGAAGGAATGAGTAATGAGATGAAGGATGGACTAAAACTCAAGATTGGGGATGCCATGCATGTCACCCCAATAAATATACAAGAATTACAAGCGTCAAAGCTTGGGGATGCCCAAGGCATTCCCCTCTTCATCAATAAAAATCCCAGGTTTCTTCCAAACGCTTCATTTTTATTGTTTCATGCACAGTTGTGTTGTTCTTGGAGCGTCTTTTTTTCATTTAATTTTGGTTTTTTGTTTGCTTGGTTTTATTAGTTTGCTGAATAAATTGGCTGGACCCCCTCTTTCATACATTGGTTTGCAAATAGTTTGGTTAGGATTGAAAAAGAGTAGGAAAGTTCATACTTATGTGGTAAAAAGAACTCGTTTTTGACTGTGGCCTGTGCTCTATCATGCCATGCTTGATATTGTTTTGCCTTTATGCTTACTATTCTTTGATGTAGCATGACTTGTTATAAACAATTGAGATTGCTTAATGTGCCTTGGATGAATCATGTGTTGTTTTAGCATATTAAAGCATAGTATAGTGGTATTCTCCTTTGATGCTTTATTTCGGTTGACTTGGCGCATGCTCACACCATGTCATGATTATCTCAAGTCACCATAGCCTTTATGATCCTGTAGTTTTCAACTTGTAGTATCACTTTATGCTTTGATCAATGATGTTTTGTCACTCTGCATGATTATGACAATTATTGCTCTCTTAGTTTGTCGCTCCCAGTCTTTTGCTAGCCTCCACAACCAAGTATGAGTTCCACTCATGCATCCAACTCCCTAAACCAAGTTATTCCAAAGAGTCCACCATACCTACCTACTAGATTATGCTATTCCAAGTATATTCATGATTTTGTTTACCTTCCAAATTAAACTTGTTATGAGAAAACTAGCGATTAAAGCGCTCACGAACTTGATGGCACACTTTACTTTTCTTGCCCTTAATAAACTTGAACCATTATGTCGTCTATGTTGTATATGCTTGCACTTATTTGTTGGGAATTAGCAGAACCATGCTTTCATGGGGAACGCTTTCAACATTGCACTTGGTACTTGTACCTAGTTGATATCATGCTCTTTTGTATATGGATGTCGTCGGTGTGAAATGAAAGGGGAGCTTGTAAGTCCATGGAGTTATGTATATGTGTTAGAAAGCACTGGGCCACTGGTCTAATCCATGCTGACATGGTGGAAACCTGCAGCGTAACCATAATGAGCTGTCTATGAAGCATTCTTCTTATAAAAAAAGAGTCCTATATTGACAAAAAAGAGAAAAAGAAAAAAAAAGAGATTATGAAAATAGGAAAGAGAGAAAAAAGCACCATCTTCCCATGGTAAATAAGAAGATTGCTGAGATGCTCGTTGTCTGTTTGCCTTGTCATTTTGATATGGGGATTCTTCCGTATCATCGGGCAAGGGGTACCCCGTTGGCGGTTCTCTATGATACACATGTACTACAATGACAAGAACTTACCGGTGACTAAACTTGAGTAGCATGAGGAGCGGCCCTCGTATACAAGGGACATGAGATTTCTAACTTATACTTTGTCAAGCATGTACACCATAGTTTGTTCACTTTAACCTTAATCACTTCAAGATGCTTATGATAGGGGCAATGAGAGCTAAAAGCTATAAGTACCATAATTTTTGGAAGCTCTTTATGAGACTTGAATCCCTACTTCCTTATATGAAGGCCTTTCTTCCACCATTATATTGAGTCTCCACCTTCTATCTTTATGCACCTACTTTGAGAGCATAGTGGCCATTCTTAGTTCTATGTGCATTGTCCCAAGACTAGTTGATTGATGCATAACTTGATATTGCTTGTTTTAAACTATTTGTATCTAGTCACTCTTATGAACTTTCAAGGTGTCCTATGCATTTATATTTGGTACTCTATGAGGGACAAGCTGAATGCTATTATGCTATGTTTTCTTTATGTGGAACAAACAAACGTCTTGCAAAGCATTGTTATTCATGAATCTTTTGTTTGTGCCTTTTCATGTTGCATGATAGTTCCTTTGTCTTATTGCTAGAACTTTGTTTTTCATGTTATGATTGAAGTACTATGATCCCATCTTTGAATGTTTTATAAATACTTTGATCAAGTCTTTGATGGTGCATATCACCTCAAAAATTATTCTTTCTTTTTATCACTTACCTACTCGAGGACGAGCAGGAGTTAAGCTTGGGGATGTGGATACATTGCAAATGTATCTATAATTTTTGATGTTCCATGCTTGGTTTTATCCACTTTCTTGTGTTTTGTCCACACTTTGGAGTACTTTTCCTATGATTTCTTGGACTAACCTATTAACAAGAGCCATAGTGCCAGCTGCCTGTTTTCTGCTGTTTTCGGTTCCAGGAAAGTCAGAAAATGAATATTCTCGGAATTGGACGGGACAAAAGCCAAAGTGCCTATTTTTCCGGACGTCATCAGATGCTAGAGTACGATATGGAGAGGGTCCAGGGGGTGGTTTGGCCGCCTCCGGCACCCCCTCGGCCTCCTCTTCCGCCTATAAGATGCCCTCGGGACGAAAACCCTAAGGACCCAATAAAAAATCCACGAAAGAGTCTGTAGTCGCCGTCATCTCCATCCCTAGATCGGGAGGGATCTGAAGCTCTTCTCGGCACCACGGAGAGGGAATTCACCACAGGCCTTCTTCATCACCATGCAAGCCTCCGGTGTGATGCGTGAGTAGTTCATCTCTGGACTACGGGTCCATGTAGTAGCTAGATGGCTGGTTCTCCTCCTTTGTGCTTTCATGTCTAGATCTTGTGAGCTCCGTTCATGATCAAGATCATCTATTTGTAATTCTTCATGTTGTGTTTGCGGGGATCCGATGGATATTGAGATGCTATTTGAGATTGATTATTGATTTTATCATGTCTTTGTTATTTGTGATCTTGCATGCTTTCCGTTGTTAGTAGCTATCTTGGCCAAGTAGATGCTAGCAACTCAGAGTTAATTTATGCTCGATAGTGGGTTCATGCCTCTCGGTAATGCAGGAAGTGACAGAAATCTCTAAGGTACTAGATGTGCTGTTGCTACTAGGGAAAACAACAATCCTTTGTTCATAGAACAATCGTATTGTTTACTTTACATAATTCATAAAGCAATAATATGTTGCTTGCAACTTAATCTTGGAGGGGTTCGATGATAACCTCAAGGTGGATTATTAGTCATAGATGCAGTTGGATGGTGGTCTATGTATAATGTTGTAATGCCCAATCAAGTTCCAAAGGAGTCAAGATGATTAGTATATGCATGTATTGCTTTCTCGATGTTTGTCAATTGCCCCGCTGTAATTTGTTCACCCAACATGTTATCTATCTTAAGGAGAGCCACCTCTAGTGAACTATGGATCCCGGTCCTTTCTTCTACATACAATCTACAAACTGTTTTCTTCTTTGTGTTTACTTTCTGCAAACTATTACTTCTTTCCATTCGATACATTTAATCCTTTGTTTTTAGCAAAACACAGTGAGATTGACAACCTCATCGCAAGTTGGGGACAAAGTTCTGTGGTTGTGTTTTGTAGGTCTCCACGTTGCTACTAGCACCAGTAGTGCGCCCTGCCATGGCTCAGCTAGCAACACCTTTGGGGTGTTTCTTTGCTCCTACTGGTTCGATTAAACCTTGGTTTCATAACAAAGGGAAACTTGCTGCTGTGCTCATCATACCTTCCTCTTGGGGTTCCCAATGTGCTCTACATCAACCATGAGCCATCACCAGTTAACTGGATTGAACCACGACTAGTAATTGAAGGAAATAGATACTTGATAGTATTTGCTTACAACAGTAGTACTTCCATACAAAAGGGTCTTATACCTGCACAAAATTGGGCTAAACTTCCTACTAGTTTATAGAACAATTCGTCAGCATTTCATCTACAAAAGCCATTCTTCAGTCTTGAATTAACTATTCTACACTAAAGAAACTACAGATCTCCACCAGAAAAGTTGGCTAGCTAATTGCCTTGAGAGGACATAAGTTCTTTGATCATTTAACCCAAACTGATCTATTGCCTTCCCACCAAACTACAAGAAATCTACATCGTTCATGCACGAGCGATTTGCGTGCGCCAGTCCCGGTTCAGTTGGACCATCCGCGCCGGCGCAACGATTTCTTCGAAACTGAAATTCGACATCTCCTTCTTGGAATCGTAGGTCCGTGTGAATTTCGGGGCTGACCTAATGCCCGCCGCCGGCTCCGGTTGTCGAACAATCCAACATGCTAAGTGTAGACGCTTGGTCGCCGCCACGGTATGGCCTTCGACGGTGCGTAGGATGGAGCGTCTTTGCCACAGACGGTGTGCTCCCAGCCTCCCCCACTGAGGTAAGGTAGTCTGCAGCGAAGCATGGATGCGAGAGTTCCTAGACCTTGGCGCTGCCCTGTTCGAGGGTGTGTACCCTCGGCGGCGGCATGCTCTCATGAACGATTTGATACGTACCTTGTTCCCACTGCCTAGAGCATGTCGTAATGCCGCCACACGATTTCTCCACATCGCTCAATCTTTATTTTCCTTCTCAGCATAAGATTGCGAACGTATTAAAAAGATCGGTCGTGGCTATCCACCTCATCGGGCAATGTACCAGGACATGTATGAGACGGGACCGGATTTCATTTTAGAAATGTTGACGACTATGCCCTTATGTTTATACAATATTATTTATATGCCACCATGTACCGTCGAGTGTAGCAACACCATCAGAAATAGGGGATAATTACGTGGCGTGTTTTATTTTTTTAAAGGGCATTAGAAACAGGGGATGTCGATGTGGCATGTTTTCTGACTGGCGGGCCCGCCCCCTCCACCTTCGACGGTGCGCATCCCAGGTTCGAGGGGTGGTGCCGCCCACCAACACATTATTGTGCAATTTTCCATGTGGGACCTGAATTCCGGCGCTGAGCTGATGCCCATGTCGAACACAAAGAATTCTGAAAGAAGATACTAAAAATAAATACTTTGAATTCTGAAAGTACTAAATTTAAATACATTACAATTTTGTCTGAAAGTTAATACGCATACTGCTCATAGAAATAATATAAATACAGTACAAATTTCTACTTCAAAAAATAGACCTGAAAATGCTAGCAAATAACCTAGGATGAATATAGGATTCATTCTCCCCTATATATTTAAATGCGTCGGCTCCGTCTTTTGCAACACACATTTAGAGAACTCTCTCCGTCTGCAATGTGCTGCCAGTATCTCGCCCAGAGGGTAAGGCCTCGGTGTATGTTCCATACTTAAGCCATACGTCATTGTTGGTTCCTCTTCCCAGGCTTGAACCTCATGATCATACAGTCTGATATAATTCCTGTAGTATATGCAACCGGGTTTGACTGTGGGGTGTAACCTGGTGTCAATGGAGATAGACCGACTGTAATCAACAAAGAGGGCACGACTTCCAATGTCATCGACGGCCTCGAGAGAGCGGTTCTCCGTGTCCACCTGGTACAACACCGCTTGCCCTTTGGCGAAATCCCCATTCAACACAAGAAGCAGATCACCATCTGACTCCACAAGGTAAAATTTGTAAGTTCCGCGTACCTGTTCAAAGACTGGGACCGAAATTATTTTGGCCATCGTGATAGTGCTCGCCTGCTACTCTAACTTGATGTTGGTCGGCAAGATGTCTCCATTCTCAAGTAATGCATATACTTCCCCTCGGAATGTCGTCATGTAGTCCAGAAGCATAGCAGGAGGTGGCGAATACAATCCTTCTCCAAATGATTCATTGATTTGCCCTGTTGGGGTGCTCTCATCGGCCCATGCAATACGATCTGGATAATTAGTGCAAACGAACACCATCGTCGGGGACTTCGTCACGATGACAGATTGCAGAGGATCAGATGGTATGTGTGCTTGAAACTCAGTGTTAGACTTATGAGTGATTGGGTTCAGAAGCAGAATCTGGTACGGCTCCACCCACTGAGCAAGCACGATGACGCCACGAGAAACACCGACGAAGTAGAATCTTTTGGAAGAAGAGGGCATCAGTTAGCACTAAGATGTTTACAATGCAAAATACCAATAAATATCGGATGTGAATGTGAACCTGCGATGGACGTCCATTAGATTTGTCCTGAAGCAACGACCAGTGGTGAGGTTGAGGAAGGTGAAGTCGCCAACGTCTAGAAGTGTGTGATCTATCATGATCCAGTTGTTGAGATGGAATTCGGGCACCTTTAAAGTGCGGCGACAATCGGTGCAGACTTCTCGACAAGCAGCATAGGTGTCGACGTACTCCTCTTTCTCCAGCAAATAGTCGGCGATCTTGCGAAGTGGGTCGGCCGGGAGATCGGCCTAGTTCCTCTTCATCCGGCTACTGGCCATGGCTTACGTGCGGGAATGTTTTGATCGAGGAAGAAAGAAGAACTACCACTGCAAGTAGAAGAAGAAGAGGATAACAGACGAGGGAGACGAAGCAGAACTACCACTGCGAGGAGATGAGGAGACGAGGAGATTGGGGAGAAGAAGCGGAACTGCCAATTCAAGTTTGGATCAACATGCTTTTTTTAGAACTAGCGTGTGAACCAGACTGACATGTGGGACCTGCTAAAAAATTCCGTGAAGTGCTCCCCGTGCATACTACGCTGACAGGTGGCATGTTTTCTGACAGGCGGGCCCGCCTCCTCCACCTTCGACGGCGCGTGTCCCAGGTTCGAGGGCTGGTGCCGCCCACCAACACATTATTGTGCAATTTTCCATGCTTTGTCGCAACCAGCTCCGCTCCGCTCCTCTCCTCTGCTCCTGCCACCGCCACTCCGCTTAGTCGTGCACCGCTCTTGTTGTCCCCTTGGGCCGTCGTCCTCCCGCCCTCCCCTCCCTGCCATCCCCTCACGTCCCCTCCCTGCCATGTCTCCTTGCTGCCGCCCACCGCCCAGGCGTGTCTAGAAACGAAAACCGAGAGTCGGCTGTTGGGTTAGGGGCCCAACGACGCTGGTGATCCGGATCCCGCTCGGAGATGGATCCTGCGAGGCTTGAGAGCACGGATATGGGTCCTGCATGGCTGGAGAGCACGGAATCTCCTTCAAGTCTGGAGAGCACAGAGGACAACGAAACGGGGGGGAGAGGAAGCGGGGTGCCGAGCTTTGGAGGTATGGAGCCTAGAGAAGGTGCCGTGCGTCCACATTGAAGGGTAAGAACTATGATTCCTTATCTACATACCCCAATTAGCGTTTCTAGTCTCGTGGTGATGGCAAGGATATGTGTTGGTAACCGCAGGACGTCTATACAGCTTGTCCTTGAGCATGATGCTTTGTAAAGCAAGCATGAAGGCACTGAAACGTGTGGCGGTGCGAATGATGATGAGAAAGCATATCCAGATGTGGCTGCTGACCCTGATAGGATGGAGAGTAGGGAATATTTGGTTGATTCGAACTTTGAGCCTGACTATGGGACTGATGAGGAAGAGGAATGTGAAGATGTGGAAATGGGATGTAGATACGACGACGAAGACGTGGATAGGCCAGTGATACACTTTGATAGGGACAATCCTACAATTGATGAGGGGACTGACTTTGATAATGTGGAGGACTGCAGATCTACAGTTGCAACCTATGCAATCAGAGTTGGGTTCGAATTTATCATTGAAAAGAGCGACCAAAAGAGATTTAGGGTGCACTGTAGGGAAAGTAATGTGTGTAAATGGAGATTACATGCATCTCCAATGTGGGGTGGACACCCATTTCAGGTTGCAATAGCTACATTTAGTTTCAGTCTTTCTCATATTTATTCTGCTGATAACTAGCTCTGAATTATTTGGATTCTTATCAAATGCAGATCAAAGTAAACACGAAGAAACACAACTGCCCTAATACTTCTTTCAGTGGTAAAATTAGACCAGCGACTACCAAGTGGATTGTTGCTACTGTACTTGACTGGGTGAGCAGGATCATAACATTGGACCTGCTGAACTCAGAGCAAAGATTAGCAAAAAGTTTAACGTTCTGATTCCTTACCATAGAGTCTTTGATGGGAAGGAGATGGCTCTAGACTTCATTCAAGGCAAGTGGAATGACGCTTTCATATGTTGTATAGTTTCAAAGCTCGGTAGAAAACATCACTGGTAATGTTGTTGACATCGATTACGAGGTTGTGAAAGGGAGAAAAGGTCTCGAGGGTCGGTTATAAGCGGTAGATAAGATATGCTTCAGAGATGTTTTGTGCACTGAAGGCATCTTGGAAGGGTTCCTAGGCAGCAGGCCATACTTGGCAATAGGCGCAACTTCTTTAACGAGGGAAGTTCAGGGACATGTTATACCTTGTGCTTTGGACGCATAATTGGCTTCTACCGTAGCTTATGCTGTTCTTGATGGTGAATCAAATGAAAGCTGGACATGGTTCATGCGAGACTACGGAAGTAATTGGTCACCCTAAAGGCTTGGTGATACACAGGTGCATCAGGATCTTGAGAATCTTGTTGATCTTTGTGTTTCTGAGGGTTGAGCATAGGGAATGCATGCGGCACCTCGCTACTAACTACACAAAGAAGTTCAAAGGAAAGATCTTTGAAGAGGACTTGTGGCGATCAGCATACACATACATCCCAAGCACGCATGCTACTTACTTGCAGAACATGTATGCAGTGCCAAAGGTGAAAAACTACCTTGAGGAACATCACACCAAGCTATGGGCCAGAAGCAAGTTTGGTGAGTTAAGCAAGGTGGATTTTTTGTCTGCAATAATTTGGCAGAGATTTTCAATGATAAGATTTCGGGCATGAAGACACTTGGAATTGTTATTTTGTTGGATGCAATAAGACAGTGCATAATGGTGAAGATAGATTTAAGGCTAATAATTTGTGCAAGAAATTTTTTAGGCCATAAAATAGTTCCAAATGTGGTTATGTTACTGAATGCAAGAACCAGGGCAATGAGAATGATAAAGATAGGATGGTCAGAAGTTCCAGAACATTGGCTGAGGTTTATGCAGAATACAAGGATGGAAGTGAACAGAGGTACACTGTAGACATTGGAAACAAGACTTGTTCATGCAGGCAGTGGCAGATTACTGGTCTGCCATGTCACCATGCAATTTACTTCATCTTAAAGCTTAGAGGTAACAGAGCTGAAATAGAGAACTATGTCGACAACTATTTCTCCATGGACAAGTTTGCTGCAACTTATGCAGAAAACGTACCACCTATGGACGATGAAAATGATTGGGAGATTGTCGATCCAGGGTTCAAACTTCAACCACCAGTTCTTAGGAGGCCACCTGGGAGGCCTAGAAAGCTAAGGATCGAAGCCTCCACCGATAAAGGTCCAAGGCTGGGAGCTAGGAAAAGGAAATGCGGACGTTGTGGCGGATTCGGCCATATCAAGAGGTTGTGCAAAAACCTAGTTACACATGCTATTGCCCCTGTTCACACCACGATGGCAGCAAATGAGGCTTCTCAGCCAGAACTGGCAAAAGAGCAGCGCGAAGATGGTGATGAGCACTCGGAGGAAAACATACGTAAGCAGCCAATTTATGAAGAAGTGGAGATGCCGGCGAGAAAAGGGTGTGAAAAGAAACAAAAGGGTAAGCGGAACAGGGAGGAAAGGGCAAATAATGGAGGTATATTAGAATATGAAGAAGTTGCAGGGGTGATTGAGGATGTTCTTGAGGATCTTTCGGCTAACAGCAGGAGAAATAATAAATCCCTGCCAATTTCATCTTTGTACGATTCTCCGGATGAAAGGTAAGCTTAAAAATTGTTTTATTTGCCATTTTATCATTTTTTATCCTCATCAACAGATGCTTAATGCAGCGTGGGCTAGCAGACTAATAAGAGGAGCATAAAGATGCGGGCACAATAATGTCGTATGTTGAATTATATCATTGAAACTAAACTAGTTGTGTTGTCTTTATTTATATCTGGCGCATGCAACGTGTCTGTGATGGGGTCATGTGGACCAGATTACATTTTTTTAAATATTATTACATTAATTTTTTACCTACGTTTGGACGTGGCTACTAGTTCCCATCTCCCTTGCATTCCCATCTCCTCTGGCGCACTCCAGAATTATGGCTGTGCCATCAAGTAACAGAGTTAGCATATTGTCCCATCAGGTGTGAACGCAATGACTTTGTTTGTTCAGAATTTGACGACTTTTGATTAGTTTGAAAGACAGAGAAACCTAAAACATGTATCTAGACATGTTTTGGGTATAGACACATTTATTAAATATCTAAAAAAACTAAGTCAGTTATATCTGGACAGGAGTAGTACACTATTACAACACGCTCGATCCCTTCTCCTCTGGCGCACTCCAAATTACGGTTGTGCCATAAAGTGCTGGGAGCAGAGTTAGCGTATTGTCCCATCAGATATGCCAGGGAACGCATGAACTTTATTTTCAGGATCGGACGAATTTCGATCGACTAGTTTCAAAGACAAAGACAACTAAAACATGGCCAACATATATAGATTATGACGATAATCGACCATGACTCAAGTGACCCAGATCCAAAGAGCGCATTAAGATACCGTACATATATTTAATTATGCTTAAGTGGCCCTAATCGACTATGACGCTCCCGCAGTCTCCATCATTGACGACGTTGTCCGCGTCGCCGCCAGCCTCCTCCGCATCGGAATCGATGTCGATGTTCCCGGCAGCATTCCTCCTCCTCATGGATTCTTCACGGCCTTGCGCCGATAACCGTGGAGGTAAATGCGCCCGAGCCTTGAAGCGATGCCTCCCTTCGGGGTTGCGCAGATTCGGGTGGATCTCCCGCCAGTGGGTTCCGCATAGCTCAATCAACACAGCCCGCTCCTTCCTGAACAGCTTTCGCCAGTACGCGCTCGTACGCGAGTACCGTGCCATTGCCCTCTTCCGCTCCGACAGCTGGTGGCGGTGCTCCTCGATCTGCCTCGCCAACACGTTGTCGCGCAAGAGCAGCGCGATAGGAACCCTAGCGTAGCTGAGCTCGAAGCCAGCCGGAAGCCTCGCTAACGGCAGCGCAAGTATGTCGTAGTGGGCGAACATCTGAGCCTCGTGCAAGCTGAGTTTGGGCCTCTCCCTCTCCATGGCGATGAAGGAACACGATCTGATTTTTGGCCCCGAGGTTAAGGGGATAAGGGCAAGGACGCAGGCCCAGCGTAGTTGCCACGACAAATCAGTTCGCAGAACAGACTTCTCGCGGATCGCCCTCGCGAAGGACATCACTATCATCCACGCACCCCGACCCAACGGCGCCTAACAATCGGGGATCGGGTCTTCTAGAAGCCCAGAGCAGTTGCTGGTTAGTTATGCGTCCCGATTGATTGTGGCCAACGGCGGTAGATGAAAATAATACACATTTCAATGACACTGGTGGATCCATGTGTGGTCTCTAAAGAGAACACACATCCAATGACTCAGGTTATTGTTAGTAAATAGAGCACACATGCAATGACACTTGTGGATCCATATGTGGTATGTGAAAAGAACACACATGCAATGACTCCAGTTGTTAGTGAAAAGAACACACATGCAATGACACTGGTGGATCCATGTGTGGTCTCTCAAGAGAACACACATTTCAATGACACTGGTGGATCCATATGTGGTATGTGAAAAGAATAGTAATGAAATGACTCAGTTGTTGTTAGTAAAAAGAACACACATGCAATGACACTGGTGGATCCATAGGTGGATTATGAAAAGAGCACACATGCAATGACACTGGTGGATCCATATGTGGTATGTGAAAAGAACACACATGCAATGACTCCAGTTGTTGTTAGTGAAAAGAACATACATGCAATGACACTGGTGGATCCATGTGTGGTCTCTAAAGAGAACACACATTTCAATGACACTGGTAGATCCATATGAATCTGGTTGTTGTTACTAAAAAGAACACACATACAATGACATTGGTGGATCCATAGGTAGTTTGTGAAAAGAACACACATTTCAATGACTCTGGTTGTTGTTACTAAAAAGAACACACATGCAATGACACTGGTGGATCCATAGGTAGATTGTGAAAAGAGCACACATGCAATAACACTGGTGGATCCATATGTGGTATGTGAAAAGAACACACATGCAATGACTCTAGTTGTTGTTAGTGAAAAGAACATACATGCAATGACACTGGTGGATCCATGTGTGGTCTCTGAAGAGAACACACATTTCAATGACACTGGTGGATCCATATGTGGTATGTGAAAAGAACACACATGCAATGACTCTGGTTGTTGTTAGTAAAAAGAACACACATGCAATGACACTGGTGGATCCATAGGTGGTATGTGAAAAGAACACACATTTCAATGACTCTGGTTGTTGTTACTAAAAAGAACACACATGCAATGACACTGGTGGATCCATAGGTGGATTGTCAAAAGAGCACACATGCAATGACACTGGTGGATGCATATGTGGTATGTGAAAAGAACACACATGCAATGACTCCAGTTGTTGTTAATGAAAAGAACATACATGCAATGACACTGGTGGATCCATGTGTGGTCTCTAGAGAGAACACACATTTCAATGACACTGGTGGATCCATATGTGGTATGTGAAAAGAACACACATGCAATGACTCCAGTTGTTGTTACTAAAAAGAACACACATGCAATGACACTGGTGGATCCATAGGTGGTATGTGAAAAGAACACACATTTCAATGACTCTGGTTGTTGTTACTAAAAAGAACACACATGCAATGACACTGGTGGATCCATAGGTGGATTGTGAAAAGAGCACACATGCAATGACACTGGTGGATCCATATGTGGTATGTGAAAAGAACACACATGCAATGACTCTAGTTGTTGTTAGTGAAAAGAACATACATGCAATGACACTGGTGGATCCATGTGTGGTCTCTAAAGAACACACATGCAATGACACTGGTGGATCCATATGTGGTATGTGAAAAGAACACACATGCAATAAATCCGGTTATTGTTAGTAAAAAGAACAAACATGCAATGACACTGGTGGATCCATAGGTGGTATGTGAAAAGAACACAGATTTCAATGACTCTGGTTATTGTTACTAGAAAGAACATACATGCAATGACACTGGTGGATCCATAGGTGGACTGTGAAAAGAGCACACATGCAATGACACTGGTGGATCCATATGTTGTATGTGAAAAGAACACACATGCAATGACTCAATTTGTTGTTAGTGAAAAGCACATACATGCAATGACACTTGGGTCCATGTGGTCTCTAAAGAGAACACACATTTCAATGACACTGTGGATCCATATGTGGTATGTAAAAGAACACACATGCAATGACTCCAGATGTTGTTACTAAAAAGAACACACATGCAATGCCACTGGTGGATCCATAGGTGGTATGTGAAAAGAACACACATTTCAATGATTCTAGTTGTTGTTAATAAAAAGAACACACATGCAATGACACTGGTGGATCCATAGGTGGATTATGAAAAGAGCGCACATGCAATGACACTAGTGGATCCATATGTGGTATGTGAAAAGAACACACATGCAATGACTCCAATTGTTGTTAGTGAAAAGAACATACATGCAATGACATCAGTGGATCCATGTGGTCTCTGAAGAGAACACACATTTAAATGACACTGGTGGATCCATATGTCGTATGAGAAAAGAACACACAAGCAATGACTCTAGTTGTTTTTACTAAAAAAGAACACACATGCAATGACACTGGTGGATCCATAGGTGGTATGTGAAAAGAACACACATTTCAATGACTCTGGTTGTTGTTACTAAAAATAAAACAATATGCAATGACACTGGTGGATCCATATGTGGATTGTGAAAAGAGCACACATGCAATGACACTGGTGGATCCATATGTGGTATGTGAAAAGAACACACATGCAATGACTCTTGTTGTTAGTGAAAAGAACATACATGCAATGACAGTGGTGGATCCATGTGTGGTCTCTAGAGAGAACACACATTTCAATGACACTGGTGGATCCATATGTGGTATGTGAAAAGAACACACATGCAATGACTCTAGTTGTTGTTACTAAAAAGAACACACATGCAATGACACTGGTGGATCCATAGGTGGTATGTGAAAAGAACACACATTTCAATGACTCCAGTTGTTGTTAGTAAAAGGAACACACATGCAATGACACTGGTGGATCCATAGGTGGATTGTGAAAAGAACACACATGCAATGACACTGGTGGATCCACCTATGGTATGTGAAAAGAACACAAATGGAATGACTCCATTTGTTGTTAGTAAAAAGAACAAACATGCAATGACACTTGGTGGATCCATGTGTGGTCTCTGAAGAGAACACACATTTCAATGACACTGGTGGATCCATATGTGGTATGTGAAAAGAATAGTCATGAAATGTCTCAGTTGTTATTAGTAAAAAGAACACACATGCAATGACACTGGTGGATCCATAGGTGGATTGTGAAAAGAGCACACATGCAATGACACTGGTGGATCCATATGTGATATGTGAAAAGAACACACATGCAATGAATCCAATGTTGTTAGTGAAAAGAACATACATGCAATGACATCAGGATCCATGTGTGGTCTCTAAAAAGAACACACATTTCAATGACACTGGTGGATCCATATGTGGTATGTTAAAAGAACACACATACAATGACTCTGGTTGTTGTTACTAAAAAGAACACACATGCAATGACACTGGTGGATCCATAGGAGGTATGTGAAAAGAACGCACATTTCAATGACTCTGGTTGTTGTTACTAAAAAGAACACACATGCAATGACACTGGTGGATCCATAGGTGGATTGTGAAAAGAGCACACATGCAATGACACTGGTGGATCCATATGTGGTATGTGAAAAGAACACACATGCAATGACTCCAGTTGTTGTTAGTGAAAAGAACATACATGCAATGACACTGGTGGATCCATGTGTGGTCTCTAAAGAGAACACACATTTCAATGACACTGCTGGATCCATATGTGGTATGTGAAAAGAACACACATGCAATGAATCTGGTTATTGTTAGTAAAAATAACACACATGCAATGACACTGGTGGATCCATAGGTGGTATGTGAAATAAACACACATTTCAATGACTCTGGTTATTGTTACTAGAAAGAACATACATGCAATGACACTGGTGGATCCATAGGTGGACTGTGAAAAGAGCACACATGCAATGACACTGGTGGATCCATATGTTGTATGTGAAAAGAACACACATGCAATGACTCAATTTGTTGTTAGTGAAAAGCACATACATGCAATGACACTTGTGGGTCCATGTGTGGTCTCTAAAGAGAACACACATTTTAATGACACTGGTGGATCCATATGTGGTATGTAAAAAGAACACACATGCAATGACTCCAGTTGTTGTTACTAAAAAGAACACACATGCAATGCCACTGGTGGATCCATAGGTGGTATGTGAAAAGAACACACATTTCAATGATTCTAGTTGTTTTTACTAAAAATAACACACATGCAATGACACTGGTGGATCCATAGGTGGATTATGAAAAGAGCGCACATGCAATGACACTAGTGGATCCATATGTGGTATGTGAAAAGAACACACATGCAATGACTCCAATTGTTGTTAGTGAAAAGAACATACATGCAATGACACTGGTGGATCCATGTGTGGTCTCTGAAGAGAACACACATTTAAATGACACTGGTGGATCCATATGTCGTATGAGAAAAGAACACACAAGCAATGACTCTGGTTGTTTTTACTAAAAAAGAACACACATGCAATGACACTGGTGGATCCATAGGTGGTATGTGAAAAGAACACACATTTCAATGACTCTGGTTGTTGTTACTAAAAATAAAACAATATGCAATGACACTGGTGGATCCATATGTGGATTGTGAAAAGAGCACACATGCAATGACACTGGTGGATCCATATGTGGTATGTGAAAAGAACACACATGCAATGACTCTGGTTGTTGTTAGTGAAAAGAACATACATGCAATGACACTTGTGGATCCATGTGTGGTCTCTAGAGAGAACACACATTTCAATGACACTGGTGGATCCATATGTGGTATGTGAAAAGAACACACATGCAATGACTCCAGTTGTTGTTACTAAAAAGAACACACATGCAATGACACTGGTGGATCCATAGGTGGTATGTGAAAAGAACACACATTTCAATGACTCTGGTTGTTGTTACTAAAAAGAACACACATGTAATGACGGTGGTGGATCCATAGGTGGATTGTGAAAAGAGCACACATGCAATGACACTGGTGGATCCATATGTGGTATGTGAAAAGAACACAAATGCAATGACTCCAGTTGTTGTTAGTGAAAAGAACATACATGCAATGACACTGGTGGATCCATGTGTGGTCTCTGAAGAGAACACACATTTCAATGACACTGGTGGATCCATATGTGGTATGTGAAAAGAATAGTCATGAAATGACTCAGTTGTTATTAGTAAAAAGAACACACATGCAATGACACTGGTGGATCCATAGGTGGATTGTGAAAAGAGCACACATGCAATGACACTGGTGGATCCATATGTGATATGTGAAAAGAACACACATGCAATGACTCCAGTTGTTGTTAGTGAAAAGAACATACATGCAATGACACTGGTGGATCCATGTGTGGTCTCTGAAGAGAACACACATTTCAATGACACTGGTGGATCCATATGTGGTATGTTAAAAGAACACACATACAATGACTCTGGTTGTTGTTACTAAAAAGAACACACATGCAATGACACTGGTGGATCCATAGGAGGTATGTGAAAAGAACGCACATTTCAATGACTCTGGTTGTTGTTACTAAAAAGAACACACATGCAATGACACTGGTGGATCCATAGGTGGATTGTGAAAAGAGCACACATGCAATGACACTGGTGGATCCATATGTGGTATGTGAAAAGAACACACATGCAATGACTCCAGTTGTTGTTAGTGAAAAGAACATACATGCAATGACACTGGTGGATCCATGTGTGGTCTCTAAAGAGAACACACATTTCAATGACACTGCTGGATCCATATGTGGTATGTGAAAAGAACACACATGCAATGAATCTGGTTATTGTTAGTAAAAATAACACACATGCAATGACACTGGTGGATCCATAGGTGGTATGTGAAATAAACACACATTTCAATGACTCTGGTTATTGTTACTAGAAAGAACATACATGCAATGACACTGGTGGATCCATAGGTGGACTGTGAAAAGAGCACACATGCAATGACACTGGTGGATCCATATGTTGTATGTGAAAAGAACACACATGCAATGACTCAATTTGTTGTTAGTGAAAAGCACATACATGCAATGACACTTGTGGGTCCATGTGTGGTCTCTAAAGAGAACACACGTTTTAATGACACTGGTGGATCCATATGTGGTATGTAAAAAGAACACACATGCAATGACTCCAGTTGTTGTTACTAAAAAGAACACACATGCAATGCCACTGGTGGATCCATAGGTGGTATGTGAAAAGAACACACATTTCAATGATTCTAGTTGTTGTTACTAAAAAGAACACACATGCAATGACACTGGTGGATCCATAGGTGGATTATGAAAAGAGCGCACATGCAATGACACTGGTGGATCCATATGTGGTATGTGAAAAGAACACACATGCAATGACTCCAATTGTTGTTAGTGAAAAGAACATACATGCAATGACGCTGGTGGATCCATGTGTGGTCTCTGAAGAGAACACACATTTAAATGACACTTGTGGATCCATATGTGGTATGTGAAAAGAACACACAAGCAATGACTCTGGTTGTTTTTACTAAAAAAGAACACACATGCAATGACACTGGTGGATCCATAGGTGGTATGTGAAAAGAACACACATTTCAATGACTCTGGTTGTTGTTACTAAAAATAAAATAATATGCAATGACACTGGTGGATCCATATGTGGATTGTGAAAAGAGCACACATGCAATGACACTGGTGGATCCATATGTGGTATGTGAAAAGAACACACATGCAATGACTCTGGTTGTTGTTAGTGAAAAGAACATACATGCAATGACACTTGTGGATCCATGTGTGGTCTCTAGAGAGAACACACATTTCAATGACACTGGTGGATCCATATGTGGTATGTGAAAAGAACACACATGCAATGACTCCAGTTGTTGTTACTAAAAAGAACACACATGCAATGACACTGGTGGATCCATAGGTGGTATGTGAAAAGAACACACATTTCAATGACTCTGGTTGTTGTTACTAAAAAGAACACACATGTAATGACGGTGGTGGATCCATAGGTGGATTGTGAAAAGAGCACACATGCAATGACACTGGTGGATCCATATGTGGTATGTGAAAAGAACACAAATGCAATGACTCCAGTTGTTGTTAGTGAAAAGAACATACATGCAATGACACTGGTGGATCCATGTGTGGTCTCTGAAGAGAACACACATTTCAATGACACTGGTGGATCCATATGTGGTATGTGAAAAGAATAGTCATGAAATGACTCAGATGTTGTTAGTAAAAAGAACACACATGCAATGACACTAGTGGATCCATAGGTGGATTGTGAAAAGAGCACACATGCAATGACACTGGTGGATCCATATGTGATATGTGAAAAGAACACACATGCAATGACTCCAGTTGTTGTTAGTGAAAAGAACATATATGCAATGACACTGGTGGATCCATGTGTGGTCTCTGAAGAGAACACACATTTCAATGACACTGGTGGATCCATATGTGGTATGTTAAAAGAACACACATACAATGACTCTGGTTGTTGTTACTAAAAAGAACACACATGCAATGACACTGGTGGATCCATAGGAGGTATGTGAAAAGAACGCACATTTCAATGACTCTGGTTGTTGTTACTAAAAACAACACACATGCAATGACACTGGTGGATCCATAGGTGGATTGTGAAAAGAGCACACATGCAATGACACTGGTGTATCCATATGTGGTATGTGAAAAGAACACACATGCAATGACTCCAGTTGTTGTTAGTGAAAAGAACATACATGCAATGACACTGGTGGATCCATGTGTGGTCTCTAAAGAGAACACACATTTCAATGACACTGCTGGATCCATATGTGGTATGTGAAAAGAACATACATGCAATGACACTGGTGTATCCATGTGTGGTCTCTCAAGAGAACACACATTTCAATGAAACTGGTGGATCCATATGTGGTATGTGAAAAGAACACACATGCAATGACTCTGGTTGTTTTTACTAAAAAGAACACACACGCAATGACACTGGTGGATCCATAGGTGGTATGTGAAAATAACACACATTTCAATGACTCTGGTTGTTGTTACTAAAAAGAACACACATGCAATGACACTGGTCGATCTATATGTGGATTGTGAAAAGCGCACACATGCAATGACACTGGTGGATCCATATGTGGTATGTGAAAAGAACACACATGCAATGACTCTGGTTGTTGTTAGTGAAAAGAACATACATGCAATGACACTGGTGGATCCATGTGTGGTCTCTGAAGAGAACACACATTTCAATGACACTGGTGGATCCATATGTGGTATGTTAAAAGAACACACATACAATGACTCTAGTTGTTGTTACTAAAAAGAACACACATGCAATGACACTGGTGGATCCATAGGAGGTATGTGAAAAGAACGCACATTTCAATGACTCTGGTTGTTGTTACTAAAAAGAACACACATGCAATGACACTGGTGGATCCATAGGTGGATTGTGAAAAGAGCACACATGCAATGACACTGGTGGATCCATATGTGGTATGTGAAAAGAACACACATGCAATGACTCCAGTTGTTGTTAGTGAAAAGAACATACATGCAATGACACTGGTGGATCCATGTGTGGTCTCTAAAGAGAACACACATTTCAATGACACTGCTGGATCCATATGTGGTATGTGAAAAGAACACACATGCAATGAATCTGGTTGTTGTTAGTAAAAATAACACACATGCAATGACACTGGTGGATCCATAGGTGGTATGTGAAATAAACACACGTTTCAATGACTCTGGTTATTGTTACTAGAAAGAACACACATGCAATGACACTGGTGGATCCATAGGTGGACTGTGAAAAGAGCACACATGCAATGACACTGGTGGATCCATATGTTGTATGTGAAAAGAACACACATGCAATGACTCAATTTGTTGTTAGTGAAAAGAACATACATGCAATGACACTTGTGGGTCCATGTGTGGTCTCTAAAGAGAACACACGTTTTAATGACACTGGTGGATCCATATGTGGTATGTAAAAAGAACACACATGCAATGACTCCAGTTGTTGTTACTAAAAAGAACACACATGCAATGCCACTGGTGGATCCATAGGTGGTATGTGAAAAGAACACACATTTCAATGATTCTAGTTGTTGTTACTAAAAAGAACACACATGCAATGACACTGGTGGATCCATAGGTGCATTATGAAAAGAGCGCACATGCAATGACACTGGTGGATCCATATGTGGTATGTGAAAAGAACACACATGCAATGACTCCAATTGTTGTTAGTGAAAAGAACATACATGCACTGACACTGGTGGATCCATGTGTGGTCTCTGAAGAGAACACACATTTAAATGACACTTGTGGATCCATATGTGGTATGTGAAAAGAACACACAAGCAATGACTCTGGTTGTTTTTACTAAAAAAGAACACACATGCAATGACACTGGTGGATCCATAGGTGGTATGTGAAAACAACACACATTTCAATGACTCTGGTTGTTGTTACTAAAAATAAAACAATATGCAATGACACTAGTGGATCCATATGTGGATTGTGAAAAGAGCACACATGCAATGACACTGGTGGATCCATATGTGGTATGTGAAAAGAACACACATGCAATGACTCTGGTTGTTCTTAGTGAAAAGAACATACATGCAATGACACTTGTGGATCCATGTGTGGTCTCTAGAGAGAACACATTTCAATGTCACTGGTGGATCCATATGTGGTATGTGAAAAGAACACACATGCAATGACTCTAGTTGTTGTTACTACTAAAAGAACACACATGCAATGACACCTGTGGATCCATAGGTGGTATGTGAAAAGAACACACATTTCAATGACTCGGTTGTTGTTACTAAAAAGAACACACATGTAATGACGGTGGTGGATCCATAGGTGGATTGTGAAAAGAGCACACATGCAATGACACTGTGGATCCATATGGTATGTGAAAAGAACACAAATGCAATGACTCCAGTTGTTGTTAGTGAAAAGAACATACATGCAATGACACTGGTGGATCCATGTGTGGTCTCTGAAGAGAACACACATTTCAATGACACTGGTGGATCCATATGTGGTATGTGAAAAGAATAGTCATGAAATGACTCAGTTGTTGTTAGAAAAAGAACACACATGCAATGACACTGGTGGATCCATAGGTGGATTGTTAAAAGAGCACACATGCAATGACACTGGTGGATCCATATGTGATATGTGAAAAGAACACACATGCAATGACTCCAGTTGTTGTTAGTGAAAAGAACATACATGCAATGACACTGGTGGATCCATGTGTGGTCTCTGAAGAGAACACACATTTCAATGACACTGGTGGATCCATATGTGGTATGTTAAAAGAACACACATACAATCACTCTGGTTGTTGTTACTAAAAAGAACACACATGCAATGACACTGGTGGATCCATAGGAGGTATGTGAAAAGAACGCACATTTCAATGACTCTGGTTGTTGTTACTAAAAAGAACACACATGCAATGACACTGGTGGATCCATAGGTGGATTGTGAAAAGAGCACACATGCAATGACACTGGTGTATCCATATGTGGTATGTGAAAAGAACACACATGCAATGACTCCAGTTGTTGTTAGTGAAAAGAACATACATGCAATGACACTAGTGGATCCATGTGTGGTTTCTAAAGAGAACACACATTTCAATGACACTACTGGATCCATATGTGGTATGTGAAAAGAACACACATGCAATGAATCTGGTTGTTGTTAGTAAAAATAACACACATACAATGACACTGGTGGATCCATAGGTGGTATGTCAAATAAACACACTTTTCAATGACTCTGGTTGTTGTTACTAAAAAGAACACACATGCAATGACACTGGTGGATCCATAGGTGGACTATGAAAAGAGCACACATGCAATGACACTGGTGGATCCATATGTGGTATGTGAAAAGAACACACATGCAATGACTCAATTTGTTGTTAGTGAAAAGAACATACATGCAATGACACTTGTGGGTCCATGTGTGGTCTGTAAAGAGAACACACGTTTTAATGACACTGGTGGATCCATATGTGGTATGTAAAAAGAACACACATGCAATGACTCCCGTTGTTGTTACTAAAAAGAACACACATGTAATGCCACTGGTGGATCCATAGGTGGTATGTGAAAAGAACACACATTTCAATGATTCTAGTTGTTGTTAGTAAAAAGAACACACATGCAATGACACTGGTGGATCCATAGGTGGATTGTGAAAAGAGCGCACATGCAATGACACTGGTGGATCCATATGTGGTATGTGAAAAGAACACACATGCAATGACTCCAATTGTTGTTAGTGAAAAGAACATACATTTAAATGACACTGGTGGATCCATATGTGGTATGTGAAAAGAACACACAAGCAATGACTCTGGTTGTTTTTACTAAAAAAGAACACACATGCAATGACACTGGTGGATCCATCGGTGGTATGTGAAAAGAACACACATTTCAATGACTCTGGTTGTTGTTACTAAAAAAAAACAATATGTAATGACACTGGTGGATCCATATGTGGATTGTGAAAAGAGCACACATGCAATGACACTGGTGGATCCATATGTGGTATGTGAAAAGAACACACATGCAATGACTCTGGTTCTTGTTAGTGAAAACAACAGACATGTAATGACAAACGTGGATCCATAGGTGGATTGTGAAAAGAACACACATGCAACGACACTGGTGAATCCATATGTGGTATGTGAAAAGAACACACATGCAATGACTCTGGTTGTTGTTAGTGAAAAGAACACACATGCAATGACTGGTGGATCCATGTGGTCTCTAAAAGAACAAACATTTCAATGACACTACTGGATCCATATGTGGTATGTGAAAAGAACACACATTTCAATGACTCAATTGTTGTTAGTAAAAAGAACACACATGCAATGACACTGGTGGATCCAAAGGTGGATTGTGAAAAGAGCACACATTTCAATGACTCTGGTTGTTGTTAGTAAAAAGAACACACATGCAATGACACTGGTGGATCCATGTGTGGTCTCTGAAGAGAAGACACATGCAATGACTCTGGTTGTTATTAGTAAAAAGAGAACACATGCAATGACACTGGTGGATCCATGTGTGGATTGTGAAGAGAACACACATGAAATGACACTGGTGGATCCATATGTGGTATGTGAAAAGAACACACATGCAATGACTGCAGCTGTTGTTAGTGAAAAGAACATACATGCAATGACACTTGTGGATCCATGTGTGGTCTCTAAACAGAACACACATTTCAATGACACTGGTGGATCCATATGTGGTATGTGAAAAGAACACACATGCAATGACTCTGGTTGTTGTTACTAAAAAGAAAACACATGCAATGACACTGGTGGATCCATAGGTGGTTTGTGAAAAGAACACACATTTCAATGACTCTGGTTGTTGTTACTAAAAAGAACACACATGCAATGACACTGGTGGATCCATAGGTGGATTGTGAAAAGATCACACATGCAATGACACTGGTGGATCCATATGTGGTATGTGAAAAGAACACACATGCAATGACTCAAGATGTTGTTATGGAAAAGAACATACATGCAATGACACTGGTGGATCCATGTGTGGTCTCTAAAGAGAACACACATTTCAATGACACTGCTGGATCCATATGTGGTATGTGAAAAGAACACACATGCAATGAATCTGGTTGTTGTTAGTAAAAATAACACACATGCAATGACACTGGTGGATCCATAGGTGGTATGTGAAATAAACACACGTTTCAATGACTCTGGTTATTGTTACTAGAAAGAACACACATGCAATGACACTGGTGGATCCATAGGTGGACTGTGAAAAGAGCACACATGCAATGACACTGGTGGATCCATATGTTGTATGTGAAAAGAACACACATGCAATGACTCAATTTGTTGTTAGTGAAAAGAACATACATGCAATGACACTTGTGGGTCCATGTGTGGTCTCTAAAGAGAACACACGTTTTAATGACACTGGTGGATCCATATGTGGTATGTAAAAAGAACACACATGCAATGACTCCAGTTGTTGTTACTAAAAAGAACACACATGCAATGCCACTGGTGGATCCATAGGTGGTATGTGAAAAGAACACACATTTCAATGATTCTAGTTGTTGTTACTAAAAAGAACACACATGCAATGACACTGGTGGATCCATAGGTGGATTATGAAAAGAGCGCACATGCAATGACACTGGTGGATCCATATGTGGTATGTGAAAAGAACACACATGCAATGACTCCAATTGTTGTTAGTGAAAAGAACATACATGCACTGACACTGGTGGATCCATGTGTGGTCTCTGAAGAGAACACACATTTAAATGACACTTGTGGATCCATATGTGGTATGTGAAAAGAACACACAAGCAATGACTCTGGTTTTTTTTACTAAAAAAGAACACACATGCAATGACACTGGTGGATCCATAGGTGGTATGTGAAAACAACACACATTTCAATGACTCTGGTTGTTGTTACTAAAAATAAAACAATATGCAATGACACTGGTGGATCCATATGTGGATTGTGAAAAGAGCACACATGCAATGACACTGGTGGATCCATATGTGGTATGTGAAAAGAACACACATGCAATGACTCTGGTTGTTCTTAGTGAAAAGAACATACATGCAATGACACTTGTGGATCCATGTGTGGTCTCTAGAGAGAACACACATTTCAATGTCACTGGTGGATCCATATGTGGTATGTGAAAAGAACACACATGCAATGACTCTAGTTGTTGTTACTAAAAAGAACACACATGCAATGACACTGGTGGATCCATAGGTGGTATGTGAAAAGAACACACATTTCAATGACTCTGGTTGTTGTTACTAAAAAGAACACACATGTAATGACGGTGGTGGATCCATAGGTGGATTGTGAAAAGAGCACACATGCAATGACACTGGTGGATCCATATGTGGTATGCGAAAAAGAACACAAATGCAATGACTCCAGTTGTTGTTAGTGAAAAGAACATACATGCAATGACACTGGTGGATCCATGTGTGGTCTCTGAAGAGAACACACATTTCAATGACACTGGTGGATCCATATGTGGTATGTGAAAAGAATAGTCATGAAATGACTCAGATGTTGTTAGTAAAAAGAACACACATGCAATGACACTAGTGGATCCATAGGTGGATTGTGAAAAGAGCACACATGCAATGACACTGGTGGATCCATATGTGATATGTGAAAAGAACACACATGCAATGACTCCAGTTGTTGTTAGTGAAAAGAACATACATGCAATGACACTGGTGGATCCATGTGTGGTCTCTGAAGAGAACACACATTTCAATGACACTGGTGGATCCATATGTGGTATGTTAAAAGAACACACATACAATCACTCTGGTTGTTGTTACTAAAAAGAACACACATGCAATGACACTGGTGGATCCATAGGAGGTATGTGAAAAGAACGCACATTTCAATGACTCTGGTTGTTGTTACTAAAAAGAACACACATGCAATGACACTGGTGGATCCATAGGTGGATTGTGAAAAGAGCACACATGCAATGACACCGGTGTATCCATATGTGGTATGTGAAAAGAACACACATGCAATGACTACAGTTGTTGTTAGTGTGAAGAACATACATGCAATGACACTAGTGGATCCATGTGTGGTTTCTAAAGAGAACACACATTTCAATGACAACTTTGGATCCATATGTGGTATGTGAAAAGTACACAAATGGAATGAATCTTGATGTTGTTAGTTAAAATAACACACATTCAATGACACTGGTGGATCCATAGGTGGTATGTCAAATAAACACACTTTTCAATGACTCTGGTTGTTGTTACTAAAAAGAACACACATGCAATGACACTGGTGGATCCATAGGTGGACTATGAAAAGAGCACACATGCAATGACACTGGTGGATCCATATGTGGTATGTGAAAAGAACACACATGCAATGACTCAATTTGTTGTTAGTGAAAAGAACATACATGCAATGACACTTGTGGGTCCATGTGTGGTCTGTAAAGAGAACACACGTTTTAATGACACTGGTGGATCCATATGTGGTATGTAAAAAGAACACACATGCAATGACTCCCGTTGTTATTACTAAAAAGAACACACATGTAATGCCACTGGTGGATCCATAGGTGGTATGTGAAAAGAACACACATTTCAATGATTCTAGTTGTTAATAAAAAGAACACACATGCAATGAAACTGGTGGATCCATAGGTGGATTGTGAAAAGAGCACACATGCAATAACACTGGTGGATACATATGTGGTATGTGAAAAGAACACACATGCAATGACTCCAATTGTTGTTAGTGAAAAGAACATACATTTCAATGACACTGGTGGATCCATATGTGGTATGTGAAAAGAACACACATGCAATGACTCTAGTTGTTTTTACTAAAAAAGAACACACATGCAATGACACTGGTGGATCCATCGGTGGTATGTGAAAAGAACACACATTTCAATGACTCTGGTTGTTGTTACTAAAAAAAAACAATATGTAATGACACTGGTGGATCCATATGTGGATTGTGAAAAGAGCACACATTTCAATGACACTGTGGATCCATATGTGGTATGTGAAAAGAACACACATGCAATGACTCTGGTTCTTGTTAGTAAAACAATGCATATGTAATGACAAACGTGGATCCATAGGTGGATTGTGAAAAGAACACACATGCAACGACACTGGTGAATCCATATGTGGTATGTGAAAAGAACACACATGCAATGACTCTGGTTGTTGTTAGTGAAAAGAACACACATGCAATGACACTGGTGGATCCATGTGTGGTCTCTAAAAAGAACAAACATTTCAATGACACTACTGGATCCATATGTGGTATGTGAAAAGAACACACATTTCAATGACTCAATTGTTGTTAGTAAAAGAACACATGCAATGACCTTTGGTGGATCCAAAGGTGGATTGTGAAAGAGCACACATTTCAATGACTCTGGTTGTTGTTAGTAAAAAGAACACACATGCAATGACACTGGTGGATCCATGTGTGGTCTCTGAAGAGAAGACACATGCAATGACTCTGGTTGTTATTAGTAAAAAGAGAACACATGCAATGACACTGGTGGATCCATGTGTGGATTGTGAAGAGAACACACATGAAATGACACTGGTGGATCCATATGTGGTATGTGAAAAGAACACACATGCAATGACTGCAGCTGTTGTTAGTGAAAAGAACATACATGCAATGACACTTGTGGATCCATGTGTGGTCTCTAAACAGAACACACATTTCAATGACACTGGTGGATCCATATGTGGTATGTGAAAAGAACACACATGCAATGACTCTGGTTGTTGTTACTAAAAAGAAAACACATGCAATGACACTGGTGGATCCATAGGTGGTTTGTGAAAAGAACACACATTTCAATGACTCTGGTTGTTGTTACTAAAAAGAACACACATGCAATGACACTGGTGGATCCATAGGTGGATTGTGAAAAGATCACACATGCAATGACACTGGTGGATCCATATGTGGTATGTGAAAACAACACACATGCAATGACTCTAGTTGTTGTTAGTGAAAATAACATACATGCAATGACACTGGTGGGTCCATGTGTGGTCTCTGAAGAGAACACACATTTCTACGACACTGGTGGATCCATATGTGGTATGTGAAAAGAACACACATGCAATGACTCTGGTTGTTGTTACTAAAAATAACACACATGCAATGACAATGGTGGATCCATAGGTGCTATGTGAAAAGAACACACATTTCACTAACTCTGGTTGTTGATACTAAAAAGAACACACATGCAATGACACTGGTGGATCCATAGGTGGATTGTGAAAAGAGCACAAATGCAATGACACTTGTGGATCCATATGTGGTATGTGAAAAGAACACACATGCAATGACTCCAGTTGTTGTTAGTGAAAAGAGCACACATGCAATGACACTGGTGGATCCATATGTTGTATGTGAAAAGAACATACATGCAATGACACTAGTGTATCCATATGTGGTATGTGAAAAGAACACACATGCAATGACTCTGGTTGCTGTTACTAAAAAGAACACACATGCAATGACACTGGTGGATCCATAGGTGATATGTGAAAAGAACACACATTTCAATGACTCTGGTTGTTGTTACTAAAAAGAACACACATGCAATGACACTGGTGGATCCATAGGTGGTATGTGAAAAGAACACACAGTTCAATGACTCTGGTTGTCGTTACTAAAAAGAACACACATGCAATGACACTGGTGGATCCATAGGTGGATTGTGAAAAGAGCACACATGCAATGACACTGGTGGATCCATATGTGGTATGTGAAAAGAACACACATGCAATGACTGCAGTTGTTGTTAGTGAAAAGAACATACATGCAATGACACTGGTGGATCCATGTGTGGTATCTGAAGAGAACACACATTTCAATAACACTGGTGGATCCATATGTGGTATGTGAAAAGAACACACATGCAATGACTCTGGTTGTTGTTACTAAAAATAACACACATGCAATGACAATGGTGGATCCATATGTGGTATGTGAAAAGAACACACATTGAATGACTCTAGTTGTTGTTAGTGAAAAGAACATACATGCAATGACACTGGTGGATCCATGTGTGGCCTTTGAAGAGAACACACATTTCAATGACACCGGTGGATCCATATGTGGTATGTTAAAAGAACACACATACAATAACTCTAGTTGTTGTTACTAAAAAGAACACACATGCAATGACACTGGTGGATCCATAGGTAGTATGTGAAAAGAACACACATTTCAATGACTCTGGTTGTTCTTACTAAAAACAACACACATGCAATGACACTAGTGGATCCATAGGTGGATTGTGAAAAGAGCACACATGCAATGACACTAGTGGATCCATATGTGATATGTGAAAAGAACACACATGCAATGACTCCAGTTGTTGTTAGTGAAAAGAACATACATGCAATGACACTGGTGGATCCATGTGTGGTCTCTGAAGAGAACACACATTTCAATGACACTGGTGGATCCATATGTGGTATGTTAAAAGAACACACATACAATCACTCTGGTTGTTGTTACTAAAAAGAACACACATGCAATGACACTGGTGGATCCATAGGAGGTATGTGAAAAGAACGCACATTTCAATGACTCTGGTTGTTGTTACTAAAAAGAACACACATGCAATGACACTGGTGGATCCATAGGTGGATTGTGAAAAGAGCACACATGCAATGACACTGGTGTATCCATATGTGGTATGTGAAAAGAACACACATGCAATGACTCCAGTTGTTGTTAGTGAAAAGAACATACATGCAATGACACTAGTGGATCCATGTGTGGTTTCTAAAGAGAACACACATTTCAATGACACTGCTGGATCCATATGTGGTATGTGAAAAGAACACACATGCAATGAATCTGGTTGTTGTTAGTAAAAATAACACACATACAATGACACTGGTGGATCCATAGGTGGTATGTCAAATAAACACACTTTTCAATGACTCTGGTTGTTGTTACTAAAAAGAACACACATGCAATGACACTGGTGGATCCATAGGTGGACTATGAAAAGAGCACACATGCAATGACACTGGTGGATCCATATGTGGTATGTGAAAAGAACACACATGCAATGACTCAATTTGTTGTTAGTGAAAAGAACATACATGCAATGACACTTGTGGGTCCATGTGTGGTCTGTAAAGAGAACACACGTTTTAATGACACTGGTGGATCCATATGTGGTATGTAAAAAGAACACACATGCAATGACTCCCGTTGTTGTTACTAAAAAGAACACACATGTAATGCCACTGGTGGATCCATAGGTGGTATGTGAAAAGAACACACATTTCAATGATTCTAGTTGTTGTTAGTAAAAAGAACACACATGCAATGACACTGGTGGATCCATAGGTGGATTGTGAAAAGAGCGCACATGCAATGACACTGGTGGATCCATATGTGGTATGTGAAAAGAACACACATGCAATGACTCCAATTGTTGTTAGTGAAAAGAACATACATTTAAATGACACTGGTGGATCCATATGTGGTATGTGAAAAGAACACACAAGCAATGACTCTGGTTGTTTTTACTAAAAAAGAACACACATGCAATGACACTGGTGGATCCATCGGTGGTATGTGAAAAGAACACACATTTCAATGACTCTGGTTGTTGTTACTAAAAAAAACAATATGTAATGACACTGGTGGATCCATATGTGGATTGTGAAAAGAGCACACATGCAATGACACTGGTGGATCCATATGTGGTATGTGAAAAGAACACACATGCAATGACTCTGGTTCTTGTTAGTGAAAACAACAGACATGTAATGACAAACGTGGATCCATAGGTGGATTGTGAAAAGAACACACATGCAACGACACTGGTGAATCCATATGTGGTATGTGAAAAGAACACACATGCAATGACTCTGGTTGTTGTTAGTGAAAAGAACACACATGCAATGACACTGGTGGATCCATGTGTGGTCTCTAAAAAGAACAAACATTTCAATGACACTACTGGATCCATATGTGGTATGTGAAAAGAACACACATTTCAATGACTCAATTGTTGTTAGTAAAAAGAACACACATGCAATGACACTGGTGGATCCAAAGGTGGATTGTGAAAAGAGCACACATTTCAATGACTCTGGTTGTTGTTAGTAAAAAGAACACACATGCAATGACACTGGTGGATCCATGTGTGGTCTCTGAAGAGAAGACACATGCAATGACTCTGGTTGTTATTAGTAAAAAGAGAACACATGCAATGACACTGGTGGATCCATGTGTGGATTGTGAAGAGAACACACATGAAATGACACTGGTGGATCCATATGTGGTATGTGAAAAGAACACACATGCAATGACTGCAGCTGTTGTTAGTGAAAAGAACATACATGCAATGACACTTGTGGATCCATGTGTGGTCTCTAAACAGAACACACATTTCAATGACACTGGTGGATCCATATGTGGTATGTGAAAAGAACACACATGCAATGACTCTGGTTGTTGTTACTAAAAAGAAAACACATGCAATGACACTGGTGGATCCATAGGTGGTTTGTGAAAAGAACACACATTTCAATGACTCTGGTTGTTGTTACTAAAAAGAACACACATGCAATGACACTGGTGGATCCATAGGTGGATTGTGAAAAGATCACACATGCAATGACACTGGTGGATCCATATGTGGTATGTGAAAAGAACACACATGCAATGACTCTAGTTGTTGTTAGTGAAATAACATACATGCAATGAAACTGGTGGGTCCATGTGTGGTCTCTGAAGAGAACACACATTTCTACGACACTGGTGGATCCATATGTGGTATGTGAAAAGAACACACATGCAATGACTCTGGTTGTTGTTACTAAAAATAACACACATGCAATGACAATGGTGGATCCATAGGTGCTATGTGAAAAGAACACACATTTCACTAACTCTGGTTGTTGATACTAAAAAGAACACACATGCAATGACACTGGTGGATCCATAGGTGGATTGTGAAAAGAGCACAAATGCAATGACACTTGTGGATCCATATGTGGTATGTGAAAAGAACACACATGCAATGACTCCAGTTGTTGTTAGTGAAAAGAGCACACATGCAATGACACTGGTGGATCCATATGTTGTATGTGAAAAGAACATACATGCAATGACACTAGTGTATCCATATGTGGTATGTGAAAAGAACACACATGCAATGACTCACAGTTCTTTGTTACTAAAAGAACACACATGCAATGACACTGGTGGATCCATAGGTGATATGTGAAAAGAACACACATTTCAATGACTCTGGTTGTTGTTACTAAAAAGAACACACATGCAATGACACTGGTGGATCCATAGGTGGTATGTGAAAAGAACACACAGTTCAATGACTCTGGTTGTTGTTACTAAAAAGAACACACATGCAATGACACTGGTGGATCCATAGGTGGATTGTGAAAAGAGCACACATGCAATGACACTGGTGGATCCATATGTGGTATGTGAAAAGAACACACATGCAATGACTCCAGTTGTTGTTAGTGAAAAGAACATACATGCAATGACACTTGTGGATCCATGTGTGGTATCCTAAGAGAACACAAATTTCAATGACACTGGTGGATCCATATGTGGTATGTGAAAAGAACACACATGCAATGACTCTGGTTGTTGTTACTAAAAATAACACACATGCAATGACACTGGTGGATCCATAGGTGGTATGTGAAAAGAACACACATTTCAATGACTCTGGTTATTGTTACTAAAAAGAACACACATGCAATGACACTGGTGGATCCATAGGTGGAATGTGAAAAGAGCACAAAAGCAATGACACTTGTGGATCCATATGTGGTATGTGAAAAGAACACACATGCAATGACTCCAGTTGTTGTTAGTGAAAAGAAAATATATGCAATGACACTTGTGGATCCATGTGTGGTCTCTGAAGAGAACAAAAAATTCAATGACACTGGTGGATCCATATGTGGTATGTGAAAAGAACACACATTTCAATGACTCTGGTTGTTGTTACTAAAAAGAACACACATGCAATGACACTGGTGGATCCATAGGTGGTATGTGAAAAGAACACACATTTCAATGACTCTGGTAGTTGTTACTAAAAAGAACACACATGCAATGACACTAGTGGATCCATAGGTGGATTGTGAAAAGAGCACACATGCAATGACACTGGTGGAAATATATGTGGTATCTGAAAAGAACACACATGCAATGACTCCAGTTGTTGTTAGTGAAAAGAACATACATGCAATGACACTAGTGGATCCATGTGTGGTCTTTGAAGAGAACACACATTTAAATGACACTGGTGGATCCATATGTGGTATGTGAAAAGAACACACATGCAATGACTCTGGTTGTTTTTACTAAAAGGAACACACATGCAATGACACTGGTGGATCCATAGGTGGTATGTGAAAAGAACACACATTTCAATGACTCTGGTTGTTGTTACTAAAAAATCACACATGCAATGACACTGGTGGATCCATATGTGGATTGTGAAAAGAGCACACATGCAATGACACTGGTGGATCCATATGTGGTATGTGAAAAGAACACACATGCAATGACTCTGGTTGTTGTTAGTGAAAAGAACATACATGTAATGACACTGGTGGATCCATAGGTGGATTGTGAAAAGAACACACATGCAATGACACTCGTGAATCCATATGTGGTATGTGAAAAGAACACACATGCAATGACTCTGGTTGTTGTTAGTGAAAAGAACACACATGCAATGACACTGGTGGATCCATGTGTGGTCTCTAAAAAGAACACACATTTCAATGACACTAGTGGATCCATATGTGGTATGTGAAAAGAACACACATTTCAACGACTTAGTTGTTGTTAATAAAAATAACACACATGCAATGACACTGGTGGATCCAAAGGTGGATTGTGATAAGAGCACACATTTCAACGACTCTGGCTATTGTTAGTAAAAAGAACACACATGCAATGACACTGGTGGATCCATGTGTGGTCTCTAAAGAGAAGACACATGCAATGACTCTGGTTGTTATTAGTAAAAGGAGCACACATGCAATGACACAGGTGGATCCATGTGTGGATTGTGAAGAGAACACACATGCAATGACACTGGTGGATCCATATGTGGTATGTGAGAAGAACAGTCATGAAATGACTCCAGTTATTGTTAGTAAAAAGAACACACATGCAATGACACTGGTGGATCCATAGGTGGATTGTGAAAAGAGCACACATGCAATGACACTGGTGGAAATATATGTGGTATGTGAAAAGAACACACATTGAATGACTCTAGTTGTTGTTAGTGAAAAGAACATACATGCAATGACACTGGTGGATCCATGTGTGGCCTTTGAAGAGAACACACATTTCAATGACACCGGTGGATCCATATGTGGTATGTTAAAAGAACACACATACAATAACTCTAGTTGTTGTTACTAAGAAGAACACACATGCAATGACACTGGTGGATCCATAGGTAGTATGTGAAAAGAACACACATTTCAATGACTCTGGTTGTTCTTACTAAAAACAACACACATGCAATGACACAGGTGGATCCATAGGTGGATTGTGAAAAGAGCACACATGCAATGACACTGGTGGATCCATATGTGGTATGTGAAAAGAACACACATGCAATGACTCCAGTTGTTGTTAGTGAAAAGAACATACATGCAATGACACTTGTGGATCCATGTGTGGTATCCTAAGAGAACACAAATTTCAATGACACTGGTGGATCCATATGTGGTATGTGAAAAGAACACACATGCAATGACTCTGGTTGTTGTTACTAAAAAGAACACACATGCAATGACACAAGTGGATCCATAGGTGGTATGTGAAAAGAACACACAGTTCAATGACTCTGGTTGTTGTTACTAAAAAGAACACACATGCAATGACACTGGTGGATCCATAGGTGGATTGTGAAAAGAGCACACATGCAATGACACCGGTGGAAATATATGTGGTATGTGAAAAGAACACACATGCAATGACTCCAGTTGTTGTTAGTGAAAAGAACATACATGCAATGACACTTGTGGATCCATGTGTGGTCTCTGAAGAGAACACACATTTCAATGACACTGGTGGATCCATATGTCGTATGTGAAAAGAACAGTCATGAAATGACTCAGTTGTTGTTAGTAAAAAGAACACACATGCAATGACACTGGTGGAGCCATAGGTGGATTGTGAAAAGAGCATACATGCAATGACACTGGTGGATCCATATGTGGTATGTGAAAACAACACACATGCAATGACTCTAGTTGTTATTAGTGAAAAGAACATACATGCAATGACACTGGTGGATCCATGTGTGTTCTCTGAAGAGAACACACATTTCAATGACACTGGTGGATCCGTATGTTGTATGTGAAAAGAACACACATGCAATGACTCTGGTTGTTTTTACTAAAAAGAACACACGTGCAATGACACTGGTGGATCCATAGGTGGTATGTGAAAAGAACACACATTTCAATGACTCTGGTTGTTGTTAGTAAAAAGAACACACATGCAATGACACTGGTGGTCCATAGGTGGATTGTGAAAAGAGCACACATGTAATGACACTGGTGGATCCATATGTGGTATGTGAAAAGAACACAAATGCAATGACTCCAGTTGTTGTTAGTGAAAAGAACATACATGCAATGACACTGGTGGATCCATGTGTGGTCTCTGAAGAGAACACACATTTCAATGACACTGGCGGATCCATATGTGGTATGTGAAAAGAACACACATGCAATGACTCTTGTTGTTGTTAGTTAAAAGAACACACATGCAATGACACTGGTGGATCCATAGGTGGTATGTGAAAAGAACACACATTTCAATGACTCTGCTTGTTGTTACTAAAAAGAACACACATGCAATGACACTGGTGGATCCATAGGTGGATTGTGAAAAGAGCACACATCCAATGACACTGGTGGATCCATATGTGGTATGTGAAAAGAACACACATGCAATGAATCCAGTTGTTGTTAGTGAAAAGAACGTACATGCAATGACACTTGTGGATCCATGTGTGCTCTCTAAAGAGAACACACATTTCCATGACACTGGTGGATCCATATGTGGTATGTGAAAAGAACACACATGCAATGACTCTGATTGTTGTTACTAAAAATAACACACATGCAATAACACTGGTTGATCCATAGGTGGTATGTGAAAAGAACACACATTTCAATGACTCTGGTTGTTGTTACTAAAAAGAACACACATGCAATGACACTGGTGGATCCATAGGTGGATTGCGAAAAGAGCACACATGCAATGACACTGGTGGAAACATATGTGGTATGTGAAAAGAACACACATGCAATGACTCCAGTTGTTGTTAGTGAAAAGAATATACATGCAATGACACTGGTGGATCCATGTGTGGTCTCTGAAGAGAACACACATTACAATGACACTTGTGGATCCAAATGTGGTATGTGAAAAGAACAGTCATGAAATAACTCAGTTGTTGTTAGTAAAAAGAACACACATGCAATGACACTGGTGAAGCCATAGGTGGATTGTGAAAAGAGCACACATGCAATGACACTGGTGGATCCATATGTGGTATGCGAAAAGAACACACATGCAATGACTCTAGTTGTTGTTAGTGCAAAGAACATACATGCAATGACACTGGTGGATCCATGTGTGGTCTCTGAAGAGAACACACATTTCAATGACACTGGTGGATCCATATATGGTATGTGAAAAGAACACACATGCAATGACTCTGGTTGTTGTTACTAAAAAGAACACACGTGCAATGACACTGGTGGATCCATAGGTGGTATGTGAAAAGAACACACATTTCAATGACTCTGGTTGTTGTTACTAAAAAGAACACACATGCAATGACACTGGTGAAGCCATAGGTGGATTGTGAAAAGAGCACACATGCAATGACACTGGTGGATCCATATGTGGTATGTGAAAATAACACACATGCAATGACTCTAGTTGTTGTTAGTGCAAAGAACATGCATGCAATGACACTAGTGGATCCATGTGTGGTCTATAAAGAGAACACACATTTCAATGACACTGGTGGATCCATATATGGTATGTGAAAAGAACACACATGCAATGACTCTGGTTGTTGTTACTAAAAAGAACACACGTGCAATGACACTGGTGGATCCATAGGTGGTATGTGAAAAGAACACACATTTCAATGACTCTGGTTGTTGTTACTAAAAAGAACACACATGCAATGACACTGGTGGATCCATAGGTGGATTGTGAAAAGAGCACACATGCAATGACACTGGTGGATCCATATGTGGTATGTGAAAAGAACACACATGCAATGACTCCAGTTGTTGTTAGTGAAAAGAACATACATCCAATGACACTGGTGGATCCATGTGTGGTCTCTGAAGAGAACACACATATCAATGACACTGGTGGATCCATATGTGGTATGTGAAAAGAACACACATGCAATGACTCTAGTTGTTGTTACTAAAAAGAACACACGTGCAATGACACTGATGGATCCATAGGTGGTATGTGAAAAGAACACACATTTCAATGACTCTGGTTGTTGTTACTAAAAAGAACACACATGCAATGACACTGGTGGATCCATAGGTGGATTGTGAAAAGAGCACACATGCAATGACACTGGTGGATCCATATGTGGTATGTGAAAAGAACACACATGCAATGACTCCAGTTGTTGTTAGTGAAAAGAACATATAGGCAATGACACTGGTGGATCCATGTGTGGTCTCTGAAGAGAACACACATGTTGGGGGGATACCCCCGGGTAGGGTCACTCCAGGGTATAAAGGCCGAGTCAGTAGGAGTTGACAAAGAAGCGGATCTTTGGCCGGTCACCTCATGGCAGGCTGGATCACGGAGTAACCCGGACCAGGGGGGTCGCCTAACATTGTCCCAGCCGACTTAAGGAGTAAGTCGGAAGTTCTTGTCTAACTTGTATGCAGGAACAGGTATAGCCGGATCTACTATGATCCGGGTCCCATTTAGCTTCTGGGAGAAGGAAGGAATCTCGCTGGTCAAAAAGTAGGCCGAGTCACGCCGCATGGCCGAAGCGGACAAGGCGGGACCACCGGGTCATGGCCGACAAGGGTGACGACGCCCATGTCAGCTGACGTGGGCACCGTAGAGGCTCACGTAGCTAAAGCATGTGTGACGCGGGGGAAAAGCACCCCGGTCGGCTTACCACTTTGAGAGGAGGTATGCCTCCATGTATGCCCTAGGCAGAGACCAAGCCCCCTCTATATAAGGGGGGCTAGGGTTTCAGTAGAGGAGGTGGGATTTTCTTCTATTCTGATTTGGCTAAGGTTTTAGGTGTGAACTGTGGGTGAGAGTAAGAGAGCTCCTTCTGCCTCCTCTCGCCAATACAGCTCTAGGAGCACTTGTAATCTTGAAAGGAAAGCAATACAAACTTCTGTGTGGAGAATCACTTCACTATCCCTCCCTGGATTCCCTTAGCGTGTATTAGTCCCCACCTTTAGCCTATCCATGGCATCTGCCGTGACACCACCACGACAGTTGGCGCCCACCGTGGGGCTAGCGGCGCTAGAAGGGGTCAAGATCCAGACGGGAAACTTCATCGCCACCGGCGAACGCATCATCTCCGGGATCGTTCAGCGCTTTGGAGCGCTGGACTTTGTCAGCGACAACGCAGTTGCTTGCCGCGCCCACTTCCGTCTGGCAACCTCTTTCAGCTCAGCTCGACGCACAAGGTCTACGTTGCTATGGACGTAGCATGCGCTCATCCGCGCCACATCGTCGGCGAGAACCACCCTCACTGTGGCTCATGGGCGTGTCGCTCGTTCTCGGACCATCTAGGTGATGATGACCATGCCTGGTGCGGGCACAAACAAGGATCCAGCGCTAGATCCGGAGGTAACGCCTAAGGCACCAAGGAAAGCTAGAGGTCCTCCACTAGATAGGCCGGAAAATGTGCTGAGAGAGGCGATGGATAGGCAAACCCTGTAGCAAAGAGAGATCGACTCGGTAGCGAGCGGCTGGAGAAACTAGGCAAAATTTCGAGGAGTGAAAAAGATTGCTGCGGCTGAGCAGTCGTTGAACATGACGCTGCGTGAGTATGCAAAAGCAAACAAAGTTGATACGGTAAAAGTAAAAGGGAGAAATCTCATGAGTGAGATGAACAAAGAAGGTAATAATGGAGCCGAGGAATCGGAAAACTGTTTATCCGTGGGGCTGCCGAAGTATAGTACCCTGATGAAGAACCTCAGAGCAGCGGATGCGGCTGCATCCGAGTTAGAGGGTCTGACGGATGAAGCCTGTCAAAGACAACAAGATAGGGTTAACGAGCTAGTTCGGATCGCGAACAGACAGAACGAAGAGCTACTCAGAGCTAACCCGGAGAGAGCTGGAGCTTCCAAAATTGCCCATTCGGCGATGGGTAACCCGGAGAAATCCACTGGAGCCGCATCGTCTCCTCATGGTGGTCCAAGGAGAGAAGAGGTAGTAACCTCGGCCAGACGGAACAAACAGATCGTCCCGTACGACCCGACGCGGGCAGGGAAGGAAAAGAAGCACAGAAAAATGATGATCGACGAAGTGTGAGCCGAGGTGAAGCTGGCTGAGGTAACCACGACCAAGGCAATGTCGGTCGAGGCAGCGCCAACAGCAATGCGGACAATGGAAACTTCGGCGAGCGGGACAACCAATAGCGGAATATACCAAGGCAAGAGCAAAGTGCCGGCCTAGGTATGCAACAGAGAGGTGCACCACAAGAGCAAAACCGGTACAACGACGGTGATTCGGAGATGGTGAACGCGGGGTACCCAAGACCGGACTATCATGTGATAGGGTCAAGATTGGGAAGCAGGGATTTGATGCCGGATGATGCCAGGTTGAAACTGGATCGCCTGTATAGGTCAGAACAGATCGAATGTCAAGGTCCACCGGGTCCAGCGTGCTTTGGACCCCGGATCATGAAGGAGCCACCAGTACCCAACTTCCAGTTGCCCAGGGGCACGAAGACGTATGACGGCAGTACCAAGCTGGAGGATTGGCTGATAAACTATGCTACGGCTATGAAAATTGCCACTGGCAACTTGAGATGGGCTGTACGATACGTACCCCAGATGTTGGAAGGGTCGGCAAGAGTATGGCTGAACAATTTGCCACCCGGAAGCATCAACTTCTGGATAGATTTTGAGGAAATGTTTATCAGCAATTTCTCAAGTACATATCAGAGGCCAAATAGGCTGCAGACCCTAGGTATGTGCAAGCAAAGACCTAATGAGACAGACCGTGAATTCTTGACCCGGTGGTGTACCGTGAGAAACTCGTGTGAGGGTGTCATAGAGTCACAGGCCATAGCGTGGTTTGCGCAAGGGTGCAGATATGGAAGCGAGCTGTGGATGAAGTTGCAAAGGAAAATGCCAATTACGTTGGCAGAGATGATCCGGATTGCCGATTCGTATGCATTGGGTGATCCGACTCAACCTAGGCTCGCATCAAACGAGTCAAACGAGGAGTACTATTAGAGGGATGGAGCAGGGTCATCTCGGAGGAATGACTATAGAGGAAAAAGAAGAGATGATAGACCGGATCATCGCTACGGTTCGCAACAAGTTGCAGCTGTGAATCAAGATCAACCCGGAGCAGGGAGCAATCAGCACCAGAAAACTAGAGGGCAATGGACTCCAAGAAATGATGGCAAGAAAACATGGATGCCGGAGCAAAAGAGACAATGGCAAGAAAAGAAAGACCGTCCGAGGTATACCTATGAGTCGATGTTGGACCAGCCGTGTAAGTTTCACACACCAAATCCGAGTAATCCAGCGGGTCATACGACGAGGCAATGTGAGTGGATGCACAAGATTGAACAAGGTGGTTCGGGGAATGCTCAGGCACCCCGGAATGATCAGCCTCGGCAGGAGTTACCCGGCAAGAATCGCTCTCCGAGCAAACACGCATAGCGACTAATGTTGCCTCCCCCTCCGCCGAGGTATGATAACATTGAGAGAAGGGATGCGGTGCATCAAGTGGAAAACCAACATCAGCAGGATCAAAGGAACCCCGGAAATGAGGGGAGAAATGAGTACAGGGAGCATCATCAGAGCTATTGTGTGTTCACTGAGAAAGCGAGAAAAAGCCTGCAGCGTAGGCATATGGAGGTAAATGCAGTGATGCCGGTAGTGACGAGGTACATGCCTTGGTCGGACCAGGAAATCACCTGGAGCATAAAGGATCATCCAAAGCTTATGCCATGCCCTGGTTCGTATGCGTTAGTGCTGGACCCGACATTCATTGGGCCTAACATCAATGTGAGGTTCTCCAAGGTACTGATTGACAATGGTAGTAGCATCAACATTATGTATGCAGATACAATGCGCAAGTTGGGTATCTCGGAGAACATGCTCCAGGCTACAAGGACAACTTTTCATGGTATTGTACCAGGCATTTCTTGTGAGCCCATAGGCAAAGTCTGGGTAGACGTATTGTTCGGCACGAGAGATAATTAACGAACTAAGAATCTAGAGTTTGAGGTGGTGAACTTGGAAAGTGCGAATCACGCGTTACTCGGAAGGCCAGCATTGAACAAGATCATGGCGAGCTGCCACATCAGTTATCTGAAGATGAAGTTGCCTGTGCCAAATGGAGTGATTACCATTGAAGGAGATTTCCGACATTCCATTGAGTGTGCCTCAGCCAGGTCTAACCTAGCCGAGTCACTCGTGATTGCGCAAGAGAAAAGAAAAATCCAAGAGGTGGCGGCATTAGCTCAGTCCGCGCATAACGAGATATGCGGTTGAACAACCCGCATGGTAGCATTTCGTTCCAAGCCGCAAAGGATACTAAGAAAGTGCCTGTTGATGATATGTTCCCAGAGCGCACCGTAACAATTGGTGCCGGGTTGAATGATAAATAGGAAAGCGAGCTCGTCAACTTCCTCCGTGAGAATCGGGATATCTTTGCTTGGTCTACACAGGACCTGCAAGGTGTTCCGAGGGAGTTGGCCGAGCACTCTTTGAACGTAAGACCCGGAGCAAGGCCGGTGAAGCAACCTCTCCGCCGCTTCGCCGAGGATAGGAGAAAAGTCATTGGAGACGAGATAGCTCGGTTGCTAGCAGCAGGATTTATCATGGAAGTACTGTATCCAGATTGGCTCTCTAATCTGGTGCTGGTAGAAAAGAAGAAGGATGATTCGAACGTGGCAGTAGTTTGGCGTATGTGTATCGATTACACGAACCTGAATAAGGCATGTCCAAAAGATCCATTTCCACTGCCGAGGATAGATCAGGTCATAGACTCAACCATGGGATGTGAACTATTGTCATTCATTGATGCGTATTCTGGTTTCCACCAGATACCTCTGAATCCGGATGATCAAATAAAGGCCGCATTTATCACCCCGTACGGGACTTATTGCTATCGCACTATGCCGTTTGGTTTACGTAATGCAGGTGCAACGTACCAAAGATGTATGCAAAAATGTTTGCACGACCAAATAGGTCAAAATGTACAAGTATATGTGGATGATGTGGTTATCAAGACCAAGGAAAGCAAAACACTCCTTGACGACATCAAAGTGCACATTCGCGAACTTGAGAAGGTTCCGAATGAAGCTTAACCCGGAAAAATGTACCTTCGGTGTCCCGGCTGGAAAATTACTCGGATTTCTCGTCTCCAGCCGAGGTATCGAAGTTAATGCAACTAAGATCCGGGCCATTGAACGAATAGAGCTGCCAAAATGTCTTAATGATGTCCAAAAGTTCACTGGGTGCCTAGCATCGTTGAGTCGGTTTATATGTCGGTTGGGAGAAAAGGCATTGCCTCTCTACCAACCCATGAAAAAGTCGGATAAGTTCGTTTGGACGCCATAGGCCGATGAAGCCTTTGCCCACTTAAAAAAGATTTTGGCCACTGCACCAGTGTTAGCCTCTCCACTATCAAAGGAGCCAATGTTGTTCTACATAGCCGCAACGAACCGAGTTGTAAGTGCAGTGATTGTAGTAGAGCGTGATGAAGAGGGTAAGTCGGTGCAGAGGCCAGTGTATTACTTGAGCGAGGTATTATCTGCCTCAAAACAGAACTACCCGCACTTTCAAAAGGTGGCATATGGCGTCTATATGGCGACAAAGAAGTTAAAGCATTACTTTGAGGAGCACCCCATCAAAGTAATATGTGAGGCTCCCATATCCGAGATAATGGGTAACAAGGATGCGAGTGGTTGAATCGCAAAATGGGCAATTGAACTAGCTCCTTATGCGCCACAATATGACAGAAGAGAAGCAATCAAGTCTCAGGCTGTGGCGGAATTTTTTGTAGATTGGGCCAAGGTACAATACGAACCACCGCCACCGGATCCAAACTATTGGCGAATGCACTTTGACGGATCAAAAACCAAAACCGGATTAGGCGCCGGGGTTGTGCTTACCTCGCCAAAGAAGGACCAGCTAAAATACGTATTGCAGATCCATTTCACGGCATCAAACAATGTCGCTGAGTACGAAGCTCATGTGCACGGGCTCAAAGTGGCAAAAGAGATTTGCATACATCGGATCATATGCTTTGGCGACTCGGATTTGGTGGTGCAGCAAGTGTCCGGAGTGTGGGACGCCCTGGATCCAAACATGGCCTTTACTGCATTTCATGTCGTAAGATATCTGGTTACTTTGAGGGATGCGAATTTCACCATGTACCCCGGGTGGAAAATGAGGCTGCCGACATGCTATCGAAGCTCGGATCAACCCGACAGGCAATTCCACCGGGCATAGCATTGGAACACCTCAGAAAACAATCTATCAGGCCGTCCCCAGGAACCGACTCGATCTATGTCCCAGAATCCGGAGCTGAGCCCATGGACATTGACATGGGAGGTAGTGCGCAAAACCCGGGGACTACCTCAGCAAACCCGGGGACTACCTCGCTGGACCCAGAGACTGCTCAGCATGATCCGGCTAAAGTTATGCCGGTGGATAAGATGGAAATTGATGAGGATGTGTTCCCTGCACGAGCAATACCAGTTTGGGCACTGCCTATATTTCAATTCCTGAAAGATGGAATGTTACCCACTAAGGAGGTGTTAGCTAGGCAAACTCAAAGGAGAGCAAAAGCATACACGATTATCAATTCCGAGTTGTACAAGCGGAGTGTAACCAATGTCCTCCAGTGATGCGTTGACCCAGAAGAAGGGCTTGACATCCTCCGAGATATACACTAAGGAGAATGCGGGCATCATGCTTCATCCAGAGCCTTGGTGGCAAAAGCATTCCGGCGTGGGTTCTACTGGCCAAGTGCCTTAGAACAAGCATAAGATCTGGTGAGAAAATGCAATGGTTGTCAGAGGTACGCTATTAAGACACATATGCCAATGTCAAAACTCAAGACCATACCAATTACATGGCAATTTGCCGTATGGTGCTTGGATATGGTTGGTCCGTTTAAACCAGCAAGGGGAAACATGACTCACATTTTGGTCATGGTGGATAAATTTACGAAGTGGATCGAAGTAAAGCCTATTAGCAAATGTGATGGGTCTACGGCCGTAACGTTTCTCAAAGATATAATCTTGAGGTACGGTTACCCTACGATATCATAGCGATAATGGAACAAATTTTGCAGAGGGATCATTTGCGCGCTTCTGCCGGGACAAGAAGATCCGACTCGACGTAGCCTCGGTAGCCCACCCCGCATCAAACGGACAAGTGGAAAGATCCAACGAATTAGTACTATCCGGGATAAAACCCCGGCTCATTGAGCTGTTTCAAAGATCAGCGGGGTGCTGGATAGAAGAACTACCAGCGGTACTGTGGAGTTTAAGAACAACTCCAAATCGATCAACGTTATATCGCTTTTTTCAGTATATGGGCGAAGTGTATTACCAGCCGACATAGAGCATGATTCGCCTAGGGTCACCCAATACACAGAAGCCGAAGTGCAAGAAGCCCGGCAAAATGATGTTGATCTGCTGGAAGAAGCGAGAGAACTGGCATTGTCCAGATCCGCCATATATCAGCAAAATCTCCGACGCTATCATAGCCGGAAAGTGTGCCCCCAAGTCTTTCAGGAAGGCGATCTGGTGCTCCGGTTGGTACAACGTACTACTGGCATGCATAAAATTATCCCCCCCATGGGAAGGGCCATTCATCATGAGCAAAGCATTGCACAATGATTCTTATTATCTTATAGATGCAAAGCCACAGGAAAAGAACAAGGCGGACAGGTCCGGAGAGGAATCTAAGCGACCATGGAATGTAGCACTACTTCATCCTTTCTACACTTAGCTAAGAAGTGTATGTATCCGATTCGTCTCATATGTCGGTATGTATGTCGGCAATGAGCTTATCAATGAAATGTTAGCACCTCGAGCAGTAACTCGGGGACTGCCTTAATAATTTTTGTTGTTGTCTCTTGTGCGTTAGCTGGAATAAGTTGTTCTACTTAACTTGGATTAGTAATGTGTAAGCACCGAAAACCCAACTCTTCGACTTGCTGTTGTCCAACAAGAATTGGCTTCATGGCAAGCAAGAGAACAAGTTTGGAATTGTGTAGCACATGAAAAGCGACTAAGGAAAAGAATTTATTCGAGCCAACGTTTGTTTTTCGGACTAACCCTGTATTTATTTTCAAGTTGTTATGCAGCTTTATTTTTGAGCTAAGTCTAAAAGTTTCCTAGTATTGTTAAGACAATTTTTGAAGCTCGGATTGGTAAGTTATAAAACCGAATCAGGGTAGACACGATCCGAGCCAAAAGATTGGACGAACAAGAAAAAGAAACTCGGGGAATACGCCCAAGTTAACCCGGCATAAGAACTTAGTAGCAAAATATCACATATACACGGGATACAGTTCCACCAGGCATACCGGGGATCTGATAAATTTTCGAGTTTTCTTGACTTAAGGAGCAGCAGGAGGAGGAAGTTCGGCGTCGTCTTCGCTGTCTTCAATATCTGAGGCATCGCCTTCTTCATCCTCATCCGACCTGTCTTTAGCGTTCTCAGCGTTCTCGTCCCCAGCGGATTCCAGGAAGCTCGGTCCTTCAACCCATTCATGGATAGGAGAGTATTCGATGAGGCTGTGGGCGCAAGCCTGGCGCCGAGCTACCCACTCCGGGTCATTGGTCCATCTGGATCCTGTGCGCAGGCGTGTAAGGAGGCTGAGGTCGATCTTCTCATACCATGTGAGTATGTGATGAAGGATAGTATCAGCTGCGGCACGCCCAGCAGACTCTCTCCAGAGGTCGAGCTGGGTCTCAGTCTCCATTAGCTTCTCGACGAGAATCGTGGTGGTCTCCGGGGTATCTTCTCCGGGCCAGAACGTGTTGAAGATGCGAACTGCAGCGTCGAGGATATCCTTGCCATAGTTCTTGATGAGTTCCACGCGAGATGACAAGCTGACCAACAGGTCCTCCATGTCGTAAGGAACCTCCTCACCATCAGGGGAGGAAGGAGTACCCCTCGCTCGGCGGAAATCTGCAACTGCTACGCTTGCAATAGTGGTGCCCTCAGGAAATTTGCCTGGGAGCAAGACAAAGGAAGAAGGTAAAGAAAAGACATATGAAGTAACCCGGAAAAGTATGTCGGATAAGGGAAGGAACTTATGTGATATATGGCTGAGGATCCGGGTCAACTCCTTGATGCAGTCATTGCGTCTCTTGCGAAGTTGCTCAAGCTCAGCGTTTGCCGACCCAAGCTGGATGTCGGATTCATTGAGTAGGTCTTGGTCCTTGGAGATCTAGAGAGTAAGGTGCTCGCACTCTTCTGTGAAGTTCTGGCCAACCTTTTAGAGCTCGGTTTGGTGCTGGTCCTTCATCTTCTCCATCTCAGCCTTGAGCCTGGCAATCTCATTGTCCTTGGTCCGGAGGAGAGCGAGCTCATCATCTTTTTTCATCAGCTCGGCTTGATGCTGCCCTGCTTGTTCAAGAAAATGCAGCATCATATCAGGCACGGGCACACTATCCTCAAGCGATGCTGAAATAGCAGAGCCGAGGAATGAATGTTTGCCGAGCCAAGGAGAAAAGGAAATGGAAAACACTATAAGGTCGGACAAAAAGGACATACCCTTGATTTGCTCCAAGTTCTTCCGCATGATCTTGTTCTCATCCTCCACCCCAGCTACAGAAACCGAATGATGAGATTAGTTCGGCAGAAGAAGATGAAGAAAAACGGAAAAGCGCTAAGGGAGAAACTTACCCCTTTTCTCATGTTCCACGATAAGTGCAACGTGCTTTGCGCGTAGCATTTTGTGGGTATCCAGCAGGCGTTGGAATTCAGCACTCCGGCGATTGGTGGTCACCTGAAAAAAGTACAGAAGCATAAATTAGCTTGGTGCATATTCGAAGTGTACAAAATCCGGGACAAGTGGAACTTAACCCGGCTCTAGGTGTGTGCATATTCGAAGTGTACAAAATCCGGGCCAAGTGGAACTTAACCCGGCTCTAGGTGTGTGCATATTCGAAGTGTACAAAAATCCGGGCCAAGTGGAACTTAACCCGGCTCTAGGTGTGTGCATATTCGAAGTGTACTAAATCCGGGCCAAGTGGAACTTAACCTGGCTCTAGGTGTTTGCATATTCGAAGTGTACAAGATCCTGTCCAAGTGGAACTTAACCCGGCTTTAGGTGTGTGCATATTCGAAGTGTACAAAAATCCGGGCCAAGTGGAACTTAAACCGGCTCTAGGTGTGTGCATATTCGAAGTGTACTAAATCCGGGCTAAGTGGAACTTAACCCGGCTCTAGGTGTGTGCATATTCGAAGTGTACAAGATCCGGGCCAAGTGGAACTTAACCCGGCTCTAGGTGTGCGCATATTCGAAGTGTACAAGATCCGGGCCAAGTGGAACTTAACCCGGCTCTAGGTGTGTGCACATTCAAAGTTTTCATGGAGCTACGTTCATTTTCTAATGAGCATCTGGCCGAGTAACAAGTTACTCCCCCGGAGGCTCGGGGACTAATGGTTATTATCTACAGCATGTAAAGGAGAAGCGACATACCTCCATCATCCGCCCCGCGAGGTTAATTGCCTTAGCGGCTGTGTTCATTTGGGCGGAAAATTCTGCGGGGCCAAACTTTTCCGGAAGATCGTCGTTGTGGACGAACTCCGCATTGTTCTAGTTCATGACGAACTCAATCAAGCTCGGAGGGTACCGCTCACCGGTGAGCATATGGGGTGCCACCAAGCCCTTCGCATGCGCTTCTTTCCTCTCAACCAAGGCAAGGGCTGGGCTGGTATGCAGAACCATTTGTTGCGCATCAGTTGGCTCGGCAGGGGCATCCTTCGCTGCTGGAGCTTTCTTGGGAAGCATTGATGCTAGGGTTCACTGCCCAGCCTCGACGAATGGTGACTTGGTAGCATCTGGAGCCTTTTTGCCCTTGGCTTGCTGGGAAGAAGTAACTGCAACGGATTTCCCCTTAGGAGCTGCTGGGGTAGTTCCTCGCCGAGGTTGAGATGACTCGGACGAGGCGGAAGAACTTGGCACTGGAGCTCGTATAGCTGGACTTGGTGCGGTTGCTGATTTTATTGGTGCTTGGAGCAGGTCTTTGGTCTTTGGTCATCCTTTGGAGCTATTGCTGGTGCTAGGGCCGGTGCTGGTGTCGAGGTAGTCTCGGTGGCTACTGGTTGTGGCGATGCCGAAGTTGTGGACGCCATCGCCTCGGCTAGGCCGGTCTCTCCCGCTCTGAGGTTTCCCTCCTCGTGACGAGGTAGTGCGGAACCCGGAGCAGCCGCGGAACCCGCTGGAATAGGGCTCAGTAGACGTGACTCGTCGTCACGAGGGGGAGAAGGGCTAGATCGGAGTAGTGAAGAGATGCTAGATCCGCTCTAAGGGACCTCCACCGGAGCCCTGCAAAAGAGAATAATGTCAGAAGAGAAATTACAACTATGCAAGGAAAAGTGGGTTACAGAAGGAAAAATGACTTACGCATCCGAGGTTTGGGCCTCCTTGGGTTTCCGAGCCCTTCGTGCGTGGCTTTGCCTGCGGCTTGAGCGAGTTTGTCTCGGCCTTCTTTCGCCTTTTGCAGGCTGAGAAGGTCGGAGGAGGAACTTGCGACTCCGCGCTTCTTCTTCGGGCGCCACCGAATGGTTCGCCCGTAGCAAGTGGGAGGATCCTCGTGGATATGCCCACGGGTTAGCCGATCTTAAAGGCAAAAGAAAGAGGGACAGCCTCAACAGGTTCAATCACCTCGACATCCGAGTCATCCTCATCATCGGGCCAGTCTCTAATAGAAGAGAATTTACTGGTGGGTCGTTTTGTAGCGTCGGTCATAGGGAGAAACATCTCCTGGTCTGGCTCCTCCTCATCGGGGTCTCTCGGTTCGGCGCCCACTTAAGGGTCGGATCCGTGCCGTCCTCAAGGGTCTGCTGAAGGAATAGCTGAGAAAAAGAATGAAGAACATAGTCAAAAATACAACAAAAACTGACATATATTTAATCCGAAGTAAGTTTGCCCCGTGAAGCTTACCGCGGGAGGGAGCCTGTCACGACAAAAGTGCTCAATTCCCCACGTCCACTCAGCGGAGAAATTCTTATGGGTGGTGAAGAGAGCCTTAACACGGCGATAAATCTCCATGTTTCTTAGCTCGAAGGAGGAGGTCCGGTTGGGGTCGCGGCCGAAACTCATGTGGCACACCTTGTGGGTGTGCTTCTGGAGGGGAGAGATTCGGTTGCGCACAAACATGATCAAAGCATCCTCATTGCACAATCTGAGCTTCTTTAGTTCCGTGAACCTCTTGTTAACCTGGTTGGCCAAGGCCGTGGGCTTCTTGGAGATCTCTTCCCAAAATTCCGGGTTAGGTGGACCCGGAATATAGGGGAGCAACCGAATCAAATCTTCGGTGCCCGTATTCCGGACATAGAAGAAGGTCCGGGCCCATCCTTTGCAGGAGTCAAGCCCGGCGACCCGAGGGAAAACGGAAGTCCTCCGGGGTGAGATGGACGCAGCTCCGAATTGGGTGAGCTGCTTGTCCTCCGACTCGACTTGGATGTTGGGGATGACGTTACGACGGAGGCCAAAAAACCGGATCCACAGCTCCTTCGTGGGCCACAGTCCAGCGTAGCCTTCGATCGTAGAAGCAAAAGAAGAGAGAGAAGTGATAGCATTGGGTGGAAGGTGGTGCGGCTGCAGCTTGTAGGTGCTAAGCCAATCCCGGAAGAAGTCGCTCACCGGCAAGCCGAACCCCCGTTGGAAGTGGGACAAGAACACGACGAACTCACCCATATTGGGTGAGGGGGCCAGTTCGGCGGAGGAGAGACGAGCGACGACGCCGGCGGGGATGCGTCTGGTCTGGTAAAGCCAGTCAAGGTCATCTTCGCAGACCCATGACCCGGACCACGCACCACGGTCCGTGGTGGCGAAGTCCTCCTCCATTTCTTGCTCAGCAACGACGAGCTCCTCCTCCATCATCTGATAATCGCTGCCCTCGCTGACGCTAGCGGCGGCGGGGGGCAAAGTCCTAGATTGGCAGCGACCCGTGGTGGAGGAGGCGCGTAGCAGCGGCGACGACGTATAAATCTGGGGGAGAAATGCGGCGGCGGTGCTGCTACTTGGTAGCACTGGCGGCGGCGTGGTCGTGAGGAAGACGAAGAAGAAGAGCAACGGGCAGAGGGCCGTGGAAGAGGAAAAAATCCTAAGGGGTGCGCCCCTCCTCTATTCAACCACTCCCTAAAGGGGTGAGTGGGATCGCTTCCTGCAAACGAGCCACATGGTGTGGCCGTGTATCACCTTCCTCAGCCAATCAGTGAGGAGCCTCACGGAGGGCCACAGGGCAGAGGCGATCCCATGATGTGACGCACCGATGCGGTAAACGAGGAGGCAGGCGTGACGTGACCCACGCACAGTGATAACTGACAATTACTGTGGCTGTTACTGTGCAGGCCCTTAAAATAAGACAACGTAATGATTAGCGTCCACGTGGGTTAGCGTATGAGAGAAGGAAGCAAGGCCCGGATCGAACCATGGTAACCCGGACAGCAAGTAAAAACTTAGAATGTGCAGAGAGAAAGTAAAACCATGAGATCCAAGTCAAAGTGGTAACCCGGGCGGCAAGTGAAAACTTGGAACGTGCGAAGGGAACGTAAATCCATATAATCCGAGATAAAGAGCTAACTCGGAAATAACGTCCAAGGCTCGAACATAAATGAACCTGATGTGGCCTTAGCTGCCAAGGCAGCTAAGACCGCACCAGCTTCGGGGACTAATGTTGAGGGGATGGTAGGGTCACTCCGGGGTAAAAAGGCCGAGTTAGCCGAGGTTCGGCAAGGTCAAAGCGGATGCTGGCCGGGTCACCTCAAGGCAGGCCGGATCACGGAGTAACCCGGACCAAGGGGGTCACCTAACATTGTCTCAGCCGACTTAAGGAGTAAGTCGGAAGTGCTTGTCTAACTTGTATGCAGGAATAGGTATAGCCGGATCTACTATGATCCGGGTCCCGCGAACTTCGGGAGAAGGAAGGAATCTCGTGGTCAAAAGAAGGCTCGATGCCGCATGGCCGAAGTAGACAAGGGCGGGACCACGGTCATGGCCGACAAGGGTGACGCCCATGTCGGCCGTGGCCTGCCAGAGGCTCATGTAGCTAAAACATGTGTGACGCGGGGGAAAAGCACCCCGGTTGGCTTACCACTTTGAGAGGAGGCATATTCTTAGGAATATGCCTCCACGTATGCCCTAGGTAGAGACCAAGCCCCCTCTATATAAGGGCGGCTAGGGTTTCAGTAGAGGAGGTGGGGTTTTCTTCTATTCTGATTTGGCTAAGGTTTTAGGTGTCAACTGTGGGTGAGAGTAAGAGAGCTCCTTCTTCCTCCTCTGGCCAATACAGCTCTAGGAGCACTTGTAATCTTCAAAGGAAAGCAATACAAACTTCTGTGTGGAGAATCACTTCACTATCCCTCCCTGGATTCCCCTAGCGTGTATTAGTCCCCACCTTTAGCCTATCCATGGCATCTGCCGTGACACCACCACGACAACACATTTCAATGAAACTGGTGGATCCATATATGGTATGTGAAATAACACACATGCAATGACTCTGGTTGTTTTTACTAAAAAGAACACACCTGCAATGACACTGGTGGATCCATAGGTGGTATGTGAAAAGAACACACATTTCAATGACACTGGTTGTTGTTACTAAAAAGAACACACATGCAATAACACTGGTGGATCGATATGTGGATTATGAAAAGAGCACACATGCAATGACACTGGTGGATCCATATGTGGCATGTGAAAAGAACACACATTCAATGCCTCTGGTTGTTGTTAGTGAAAAGAACATACATGCAATGACACTGGTGGATCCATAGGTGGATTGTGAAAAGAACACACATGCATTGACACTGGTGGATCCATAGGTAGTATGTGAAAAGAACACATGTTTCAATGACTCTGGTTGTTGTTACTAAAAAGAACACACATGCAATGACACAAGTGGATCCATAGGTGGATTGTGAAAAGAGCACACATGCAATGACACTAGTGGATCCATATGTGGTATGTGAAAAGAACACACATGCAATGACTCCAGTTGTTGTTAGTAAAAAGAACACACATGGAATGACAATGGTGGATCCATGTGTGGTCTCTGAAGAGAACACACATTTCAATGACACTGGTGGATCCATATGTGGTACGTGAAAAGAACACACATGCAATGAATCTGGTTGTTGTTAGTAAAAAGAACACACATGCAATGACACTGGTGGATCCATAGGTGGTATGTGAAAAGAAGACACATTTCAATGACGCTGGTTGTTGTTACTAAAACTAACACACATGCAATGACACTGGTAGATCCATAGGTGGATTGTGAAAAGAGCACACATGCAATGACACTGGTGGATCCATATGTGGTATGTGAAAAGAACACACATGCAATGACTCCAGTTGTTGTTAGTGAAAAGAACATACATACAATGACACTTGTGGAACCATGTGTGGTCTCTGAAGAGAACACACATTTCAATGACACTGGTGGATCCATATGTGGTATGTGAAAAGAACACACATGCAATGACTCTAGTTGTTGTTACTAAAAAGAACACACATGCAATGACACTGGTGGATCCATAGGTGGTATGTGAAAAGAACACACATTTCAATGACTCTGGTCGTTGTTACTAAAAAGAACACACATGCAATGACACTGGTGGATCCATAGGTGGATTGTGAAAAGAGCACACATGCAATGACACTGGTGGAAACATATGTGGTATGTGAAAAGAACACACATGCAATGACTCCAGTTGTTGTTAGTGAAAAGAACATACATGCAATGACACTGGTGGATCCATGTGTGGTCTCTGAAGAGAACACACATTTCAATGACACTAGTGGATCCATATGTGGTATGTGAAAAGAACGGTCATGAAATGACTCAGTTGTTGTTAGTAAAAAGAACACACATGCAATGACACTGGTGGAGCCATAGGTGGATTGTGAAAAGAGCACACATGCAATGACACTGGTGGATCCATATGTGGTATGTGAAAAGAACACACATGCAATGAGTCTAGTTGTTGTTAGTGAAAAGAACATACATGCAATGACACTGGTGGATCCATGTGTGGTCTCTGAAGAGAACACACATTTCAATGACACTGGTGGATCCATATGTGGTATGTGAAAAGAACACACATGCAATGACTCTGCTTGTTGTTACTAAAAAGAACACACATGCAATGACACTGGTGGATCCATAGGTGGTATGTGAAAAGAACACACATTTCAATGACTCTGGTTGTTGTTACTAAAAAGAAAACACATGCAATGACACTGGTGGATCCACAGGTGGATTGTGAAAAGAGCACACATGCAATGACACTGGTGGATCCATATGTGGTATGTGAAAAGAACACACATGCAATGACTCCAGTTCTTGTTAGTGAAAAGAACATACATGCAATGACACTGGTGGATCCATGTGTGGTCTCTAAAGAGAACACACATTTCAATGACACTGGTGGATCCATATGTGGTATGTGAAAAGAACACACATGAAATGACTGGTTGTTGTTAGTAAAAAGAACACACATGCAATGACACTGGTGGATCCATAGGTGGTATGTGAAAAGAACACACATTTCAATGACTCTGGTTGTTGTTACTAAAAAGAACACACATGCAATGACACTGGTGGATCCATAGGTGGATTGTGAAAAGAGCACACATGCAATGACAATGGTGGATCCATATGTGGTATGTGAAAAGAACACACGTGCAATGACTCAAGTTGTTGTTAGTGAAAAGTACATACATGCAATGACACTTGTGGATCCATGTGTGGTCTTTGAAGAGAACACAGATTCCAATGACACTAGTGGATCCATATGTGGTATGTGAAAAGAACACACATGCAATGACTCTGGTTATTGTTAGTGAAAAGAACACACATGCAATCGCACTGGTGGATCCATAGGTGGTATGTGAAAAGAACACACATTTCAATGACTCTGGTTGTTGTTACTAAATAAGAACACACATGCAATGACACTGGTGGATCCATAGGTGGATTGTGAAAAGAGCACACATGCAATGACACTTGTGGATCCATATGTGGTATGTGAAAAGACACACATGCAATGACTCCAATTGTTGTGAGTGAAAATAACACACATGTAATGACACTGGTGGATCCATGTGTGGTCTCTGAAGAGAAGACACATGTAATGACTCTGGTTGTTATTAGTAAAAAGATCACACATGCAATGACACTGGTGGATCCATGTGTGGATTGTGAAGAGTAGACACATGGAATGATACTGGTGGATCCATATATGGTATGTGAGAAGAACAGTCATGAAATGACTCCAGTTGTTGTTAGTAAAAAGAACACACATGCAATGACACTGGTGGATCCATAGGTGGATTATGAAAAGAGAACACATGCAATGACACTGGAGGATCCATATGTGGTATGTGAAAAGAACACACATCCGATGACTCTAGTTGTTGTTAGTGAAAAGAACATACATGCAATGACACTGGTGGATCCATAGGTGGATTGTGAAAAGAACACACATGCAATGACACTGGTGAATCCATATGTGGTATGTGAAAAGAACACACATGCAATGACTCTGGTTGTTAGTGAAAAGAACACACATGCAATGACACTGGTGGATCCATGTGTGGTCTCTAAAAAGAACACACATTTCAATGACACTAGTGGATCCATATGTGGTATGTGAAAAGAACACACATTTCAATGACTTGGTTGTTGTTAGTAAAAAGAACACACATGCAATGACACTGGTGGATCCAAAGGTGGATTGTGAAAAGAGCACACATTTCGATGACTCTGGTTGTTGTTAGTAAAAAGAACACACATGCAATGACACTGGTGGATCCATGTGTGGTCTCTGAAGAGAAGACACATGTAATGACTCTGGTTGTTATTAGTAAAAAGATCACACATGCAATGACACTGGTGGATCCATGTGTGGATTGTGAAGAGTACACACATGCAATGACACTGGTGGATCCTTATATGGTATGTGAGAAGAACAGTCATGAAATGACTCCAATTGTTGTTAGTAAAAAGAACACACATGCAATGACACTGGTGGATCCATAGGTGGATTGTGAAAAGAGAACACATGCAATGACACTAGAGGATCCATATGTGGTATGTGAAAAGAACACACATGCAATGACTCCAGTTGTTGTTAGTGAAAAGAAGATAATTGCAATGACACTGGTGGATCCATGTGTGGTCTCTAAAGAGAACACACATTTCAATGACACTGGTGGATCCATATGTGGTATGTGAAAAGAACACACATGCAATGACTCTGGTTGTTGTTACTATAAAGAACACACATGCAATGACACTGGTGGATCCATAGGTGGTATGTGAAAACAACACACATTTCGATGACTCTGATTGTTGTTACTAAAAGGAACACACATGCAATGACACTGGTGGATCCATAGGTGGATTGTGAAAAGAGCACACATGCAATGACACTGGTGGATCCATATATGGTATTTGAAAAGAACACACATGCAATGACTCCAGTTGTTGTTAGTGAAAATAACATACATGCAATGACATTGGTGGATCCATGTGTGGTCTCTGAAGAGAACACACATTTCAATGACACTGGTGGATCCATATGTGGTATGTGAAAACAACACACATGCAATGACTCTGGTTGTTGTTACTAAAAAGAACACACATGCAATGACACTGGTGGATCCATAGGTGGTATGTGAAAAGAACACACATTTCAATGACTCTAGTTGTTGTTACTAAAAAGAACACACATGCAATGACACTGGTGGATCCATAGGTGGATTGTGAAAAGAGCACACATGCAATGACACTGGTGGATCCATATATGGTATGTGAAAAGAACACACATTCAATGACTCCAGTTGTTGTTAGTGAAAAGAACATACAGGCAATGCCACTGGTGGATCCATGTGTGGTCTCTGAAGAGAACACACATTTCAATGAAACTGGTGGATCCATATGTGGTATGTGAAAACAACACACATGCAATGACTATGGTTGTTTTTACTAAAAAGAACACACATGCAATGGCACTGGTGGATCCATAGGTGGTATGTGAAAAGAACACACATTTCAATGACTCTGATTGTTGTTACTAAAAAGAACACACATGCAATGACACTTGTGGATCCATATGTGGATTGTGAAAAGAGCACACATGCAATGACACTGGTGGATTCATATGTGGTATGTGAAAAGAACACACATGCAATGACTCTGGTTGTTGTTAGTGAAAAGAACACACATGTAATGACACTGGTTGATCCATGTGTGGTCTCTAAAAAGAACACACATTTCAATGACACTAGTGGATCCATATGTGGTATGTGAAAAGAACACACATTTCAATGACTCGGTTGTTGTTAGTAAAAGAACACACATGGAATGACACTGGTGGATCCATATGTGGTATGTGAAAAGAACACACATGCAATGACTCCAATTGTTGTGAGTGAAAAGAACATACATGCAATGACAATGGTGGATCCATGTGTGGTCTCTGAAGAGAACACACATTTCAATGACACTGGTGGATCCATAGGTGGTATGTGAAAAGAACACACATTTCAATGAATCTGGTTGTTATTACTAAAAAGAACACACATGCAATGACACTTGTGGATCCATATGTGGATTGTGAAAAGAGCACACATGCAATGACACTGTTGGATCCATATGTGGTATGTGAAAAGAACACACATGCAATGACTCTGGTTGTTGTTAGTGAAAAGAACATGCATGCAATGACACTCGTGGATCCATAGGTGGATTGTGAAAAGAACATACATGCAATGACACTGGTGAATCCATATGTGGTATGTGAAAAGAACACACATGCAATGACTCTGGTTGTTGTTAGTGAAAAGAACACACATGTAATAACACTGGTTGATCCAGGTGTGGTCTCTAAAAAGAACACACATTTCAATGACACTAGTGGATCCATATGTGGTATGTGAAAAGAACACACATTTCAATGACTCGGTTGTTGTTAGTAAAAGAACACACATGCAATGACACTAGTGGATCCAAAGGTAGATTGTGAAAATAGCACACATTTTAATGACTCTGGTTGTTGTTAGTAAAAAGAACACACATGCAATGACACTAGTGGATGCAAGTGTGGTCTCTGAAGAGAATACACATGTAATGACTCTGGTTGTTATTAGTAAAAAGACCACACATGCAATGACACTGGTGGATCCATGTGTGGATTGTGAAGAGAACGCACATGCAATGACACTGGTGGATCCATATATGGTATGTGAGAAGAACAGTCATGAAATGACCCTAGTTGTTGTTAGTAAAAAGAACACACATGGAATGACACTGGTGGATCCATAGGTGGATTGTGAAAAGAGAACACATGCAATGACACTGGAGGATCCATATGTGGTATGTGAAAAGAACACACATGCAATGACTTTGGTTGTTGTTAGTGAAAAGAACATACATGCAATGGCACTGGTGGATCCATAGGTGGATTGTGAAAAGAACACACATGCAATGACACTGGTGAATCCATATGCGGTATGTGAAAAGAACACACATGCAATGACTCTGGTTGTTGTTAGTGAAAAGAACACACATGCAATGACACTGGTGGATCCATGTGTGGTCTCTAAAAAGAACACACATTTCAATGACACTAGTGGATCCATATGTGGTATGTGAAAAGAACACACATTTCAATGACTTGGTTGTTGTTAGTAAAAAGAACACACATGGAATGACACTGGTGGATCCAAAGGTGGATTGTGAAAAGAGCACACATTTCGATGACTCTGGTTGTTGTTAGTAAAAAGAACACACATGCAATGACACTGGTGGATCCATGTGTGGGCTCTGAAGAGAAGACACATGTAATGACTCTCGTTGTTATTAGTAAAAAGATCTCACATGCAATGACACTGGTGGATCCATGTGTGGATTGTGAAGAGTACACACATGCAATGACACTGGTGGATCCTTATATGGTATGTGAGAAGAACAGTCATGAAATGACTCCAGTTGTTGTTAGTAAAAAGAACACACATGCAATGACACTGGTGGATCCATAGGTGGATTGTGAAAAGAGAACACATGGAATGACAATAGAGGATCCATATGTGGTATGTGAAAAGAACACACATGCAATGACTCCAGTTGTTGTTAGTGAAAAGAACATACATGCAATGACACTGGTGGATCCATGTGTGGTCTCTAAAGAGAACACACATTTCAATGACACTGGTGGATCCATATGTGGTATGTGAAAAGAACACACATGCAATGACTCTGTTTGTTGTTACTAAAAAGAACACACATGCAATGACACTGGTTGTTGTTACTAAAAAGAACACACATGCAATGACACTGGTGGATCCATAGGTGGTATGTGAAAACAACACACATTTCGATGACTCTGATTGTTGTTACTAAAAAGAACACACATGCAATGACACTGGTGGATCCATAGGTGGATTGTGAAAAGAGCACACATGCAATGACACTGGTGGATCCATATATGGTATTTGAAAAGAACACACATGCAATGACTCCAGTTGTTGTTAGTGAAAATAACATACATGCAATGACATTGGTGGATCCATGTGTGGTCTCTGAAGAGAACACACATTTCAATGACACTGGTGGATCCATATGTGGTATGTGAAAACAACACACATGCAATGACTCTGGTTGTTGTTACTAAAAAGAAAACACATGCAATGACACTGGTGGATCCATAGGTGGTATGTGAAAAGAACACACATTTCAATGACTCTGGTTGTTGTTACTAAAAAGAACACACATGCAATGACACTGGTGGATCCATAGGTGGATTGTGAAAAGAGCACAAATGCAATGACACTAGTGGATCCATATATGGTATGTGAAAATAACACGCATGCAATGACTCCAGTTGTTGTTAGTGAAAAGAACATACAGGAAATGCCACTGGTGGATCCATGTGTGGTCTCTGAAGAGAACACACATTTCAATGAAACTGGTGGATCCATATGTGGTATGTGAAAACAACACACATGCAATGACTATGGTTGTTTTTACTAAAAAGAACACACATGCAATGGCACTGGTGGATCCATAGGTGGTATGTGAAAAGAACACACATTTCAATGATTCTAGTTGTTGTTACTAAAAAGAACATACATGCAATGACACTGGTGGATCCATAGGTGGATTATGAAAAGAGCGCAGATGCAATGACACTGGTGGATCCATATGTGGTATGTGAAAAGAACACACATGCAATGACTCCAATTGTTGTTAGTGAAAAGAACATACATGCAATGACACTGGTGGATCCATGTGTGGTCTCTGAAGAGAACACACATTTAAATGACTCTGGTTGTTGTTACTAAAAAGAACACACATGCAATGACACTGGTTGATCTATATGTGGATTGTGAAATGCGCACACATGCAATGACACTGGTGGATCCATATGTGGTATGTGAAAAGAACACACATGCAATGACTCTGGTTGTTGTCAGTGAAAAGAACATACATGCAATGACACTGGTGGATCCATAGGTGGATTGTGAAAAGAACACACATGCAATGACACTGGTGGATCCATATGTGGTATGTGAAAAGAACACACATGCAATGACTCTGGTTGTTGTTAGTGAAAAGAACACACATGCAATGACACTGGTGGATCCATGTGTGGTCTCTAAAAAGAATACACATTTCAATGACACTAGTGGATCCATATGTGGTATGTAAGAAGAATACACATTTCAATGACTCAGTTGTTGTTAGTAAAAAGAACACACATGCGATGACACTGGTGGATCCAAAGGTGGATTGTGAAAAGAGCACACATTTCAATGACTCTGGTTGTTGTTAGTAAAAGAACACACATGCAATGACACTTGTGGATCCATGTGTGGTCTCTGAAGAGAACACACATGCAATGTCTCTCGTTGTTGTTAGTAAAAAGAGCAAACATGCAATGACACTTGTGGATCCATGTGTGGATTGTGAAGAGAACACACATGCAATGACACTGGTGGATCTGTATGTGGTATGTGAGAAGAACAGTCATGGAATGACTCCAGTTGTTGTTAGTAAAAAGAACACACATGCAATGACACTGGTGGATCCATAGGTGGATTGTGAAAAGAGCACACATGCAATAACACTGGTGGATCCATATGTGGTATGTGAAAAGAACACAAATGCAATGACTCCAGTTGTTGTTAGTGAAAAGAACATACGTGCAATTACATTGGTGGATCCATGTGTGGTCTCTGAAGAGAACACAGATTTCAATGACACTGGTGGATCCATATGTGGTATGTTAAAAGAACACACATACAATGACTCTGGTTATTGTTACTAAAAAGAACACACATGCAATGACACTGGTGGATCCATAGGTGGTGTGTGAAAAGAACACACATTTCAATGACTCTGGTTGTTGTTACTAAAAAGAACACACATGCAATGACACTAGTGGATCCATAGGTGGATTGTGAAAAGAGCACAAATGCAATGACACTAGTGGATCCATATGTGGTATGTGAAAACAACACACATCCAATGACTCCAGTTGTTGTTAGTGAAAAGAACATACAGGCAATGACACTGGTGGATCCATGTGTGGTCTCTGAAGAGAACACACATTTCAATGAAACCGGTGGATCCATATGTGGTATGTGAAAAGAACACACATGCAATGACTCTGGTTGTTTTTACTAAAAAGAACACACATGCAATGGCACTGGTGGATCCATAGGTGGTATGTGAAAAGAACACACATTTCAATGACTCTGGTTGTTGTTACTAAAAAGAACACACATGCAATGACACTGGTTGATCTATATGTGGATTGTGAAATGCGCACACATGCAATGACACTGGTGGATCCATATGTGGTATGTGAAAAGAACACACATGCAATGACTTTGGTTGTTGTTAGTGAAAAGAACATACATGCAATAACACTGGTGGATCCATTGGTGGATTGTGAAAAGAACACACATGCAATGACACTGGTGGATCCATATGTGGTATGTGAAAAGAACACACATGCAATGACTCTGGTTGTTGTCAGTGAAAAGAACATACATGCAATGACACTGGTGGATCCATAGGTGGATTGTGAAAAGAACACACATGCAATGACACTGGTGGATCCATATGTGGTATGTGAAAAGAACACACATGCAATGACTCTGGTTGTTGTTAGTGAAAAGAACACACATGCAATGACACTGGTGGATCCATGTGTGGTCTCTAAAAAGAATACACATTTCAATGACACTAGTGGATCCATATGTGGTATGTAAGAAGAATACACATTTCAATGACTCAGTTGTTGTTAGTAAAAACAACACACATGCGATGACACTGGTGGATCCAAAGGTGGATTGTGAAAAGAGCACACATTTCAATGACTATGGTTGTTGTTAGTAAAAGAACACACATGCAATGACACTTGTGGATCCATGTGTGGTCTCTGAAGAGAACACACATGCAATGTCTCTCGTTGTTGTTAGTAAAAAGAGCACACATGCAATGACACTTGTGGATCCATGTGTGGATTGTGAAGAGAACACACATGCAATGACACTGGTGGATCCGTATGTGGTATGTGAGAAGAACAGTCATGGAATGACTCCAGTTGTTGTTAGTAAAAAGAACACACATGCAATGACACTGGTGGATCCATAGGTGGATTGTGAAAAGAGCACACATGCAATAACACTGGTGGATCCATATGTGGTATGTGAAAAGAACACAAATGCAATTACTCCAGTTGTTGTTAGTGAAAAGAACATACGTGCAATTACATTGGTGGATCCATGTGTGGTCTCTGAAGAGAACACAGATTTCAATGACACTGGTGGATCCATATGTGGTATGTTAAAAGAACACACATACAATGACTCTGGTTATTGTTACTAAAAAGAACACACATGCAATGACACTGGTGGATCCATAGGTGGTATATGAAAAGAACACACATTTCAATGACTCTGGTTGTTGTTACTAAAAAGAACAAACATGCAATGACACTAGTGGATCCATAGGTGGATTGTGAAAAGAGCACAAATGCAATGACACTAGTGGATCCATATGTGGTATGTGAAAACAACACACATGCAATGACTCCAGTTGTTGTTAGTGAAAAGAACATACAGGAAATGCCACTGCTGGATCCATGTGTGGTCTCTGAAGAGAACACACATTTCAATGAAACTGGTGGATCCATATGTGGTATGTGAAAACAACACACATGCAATGACTATGGTTGTTTTTACATAAAAGAACACACATGCAATGCCACTGGTGGATCCATAGGTGGTATGTGAAAAGAACACACATTTCAATGATTCTAGTTGTTGTTACTAAAAAGAACACACATGCAATGACACTGGTGGATCCATAGGTGGATTATGAAAAGAGCGCAGATGCAATGACACTGGTGGATCCATATGTGGTATGTGAAAAGAACACACATGCAATGACTCCAATTGTTGTTAGTGAAAAGAACATACATGCAATGACACTGGTGGATCCATGTGTGGTCTCTGAAGAGAACACACATTTAAATGACTCTGGTTGTTGTTACTAAAAAGAACACACATGCAATGACACTGGTTGATCTATATGTGGATTGTGAAATGCGCACACATGCAATGACACTGGTGGATCCATATGTGGTATGTGAAAAGAACACACATGCAATGACTCTGGTTGTTGTCAGTGAAAAGAACATACATGCAATGACACTGGTGGATCCATAGGTGGATTGTGAAAAGAACACACATGCAATGACACTGGTGGATCCATATGTGGTATGTGAAAAGAACACACATGCAATGACTCTGGTTGTTGTTAGTGAAAAGAACACACATGCAATGACACTGGTGGATCCATGTGTGGTCTCTAAAAAGAATACACATTTCAATGACACTAGTGGATCCATATGTGGTATGTAAGAAGAATACACATTTCAATGACTCAGTTGTTGTTAGTAAAAAGAACACACATGCGATGACACTGGTGGATCCAAAGGTGGATTGTGAAAAGAGCACACATTTCAATGACTCTGGTTGTTGTTAGTAAAAGAACACACATGCAATGACACTCGTGGATCCATGTGTGGTCTCTGAAGAAGAACACATGCAATGTCTCGTTGTTGTTAGTAAAAGAGCAAACATGCAATGACACTTGTGGATCCATGTGTGGATTGTGAAGAGAACACACATGCAATGACACTGGTGGATCCGTATGTGGTATGTGAGAAGAACAGTCATGGAATGACTCCAGTTGTTGTTAGTAAAAAGAACACACATGCAATGACACTGGTGGATCCATAGGTGGATTGTGAAAAGAGCACACATGCAATAACCCTGGTGGATCCATATGTGGTATGTGAAAAGAACACAAATGCAATGACTCCAGTTGTTGTTAGTGAAAAGAACATACGTGCAATTACATTGGTGGATCCATGTGTGGTCTCTGAAGAGAACACAGATTTCAATGACACTGGTGGATCCATATGTGGTATGTTAAAAGAACACACATACAATGACTCTGGTTATTGTTACTAAAAAGAACACACATGCAATGACACTGGTGGATCCATAGGTGGTGTGTGAAAAGAACACACATTTCAATGACTCTGGTTGTTGTTACTAAAAAGAACACACATGCAATGACACTAGTGGATCCATAGGTGGATTGTGAAAAGAGCACAAATGCAATGACACTAGTGGATCCATATGTGGTATGTGAAAACAACACACATCCAATGACTCCAGTTGTTGTTAGTGAAAAGAACATACAGGCAATGACACTAGTGGATCCATGTGTGGTCTCTGAAGAGAACACACATTTCAATGAAACTGGTGGATCCATATGTGGTATGTGAAAAGAACACACATGCAATGACTCTGGTTGTTTTTACTAAAAAGAACACACATGCAATGGCACTGGTGGATCCATAGGTGGTATGTGAAAAGAACACACATTTCAATGACTCTGGTTGTTGTTACTAAAAAGAACACACATGCAATGACACTGGTTGATCTATATGTGGATTGTGAAATGCGCACACATGCAATGACACTGGTGGATCCATATGTGGTATGTGAAAAGAACACACATGCAATGACTTTGGTTGTTGTTAGTGAAAAGAACATACATGCAATGACACTGGTGGATCCATTGGTGGATTGTGAAAAGAACACACATGCAATGACACTGGTGGATCCATATGTGGTATGTGAAAAGAACACACATGCAATGACTCTAGTTGTTGTCAGTGAAAAGAACATACATGCAATGACACTGGTGGATCCATAGGTGGATTGTGAAAAGAACACACATGCAATGACACTGGTGGATCCATATGTGGTATGTGAAAACAACACACATGCAATGACTCTGGTTGTTGTTAGTGAAAAGAACACACATGCAATGACACTGGTGGATCCATGTGTGGTCTCTAAAAAGAATACACATTTCAATGACACTAGTGGATCCATATGTGGTATGTAAGAAGATTACACATTTCAATGACTCAGTTGTTGTTAGTAAAAAGAACACACATGCGATGACACTGGTCGATCCAAAGGTGGATTGTGAAAAGAGCACACATTTCAATGACTCTGGTTGTTGTTAGTAAAAGAACACACATGCAATGACACTTGTGGATCCATGTGTGGTCTCTGAAGAGAACACACATGCAATGTCTCTCGTTGTTGTTAGTAAAAAGAGCACACATGCAATGACACTTGTGGATCCATGTGTGGATTGTGAAGAGAACACACATGCAATGACACTGGTGGATCCGTATGTGGTATGTGAGAAGAACAGTCATGGAATGACTCCAGTTGTTGTTAGTAAAAAGAACACACATCCAATGACACTGGTGGATCCATAGGTGGATTGTGAAAAGAGCACACATGCAATAACACTGGTGGATCCATATGTGGTATGTGAAAAGAACACAAATGCAATGACTCCAGTTGTTGTTAGTGAAAAGAACATACGTGCAATTACATTGGTGGATCCATGTGTGGTCTCTGAAGAGAACACATATTTCAATGACACTGGTGGATCCATATGTGGTATGTTAAAAGAACACACATACAATGACTCTGGTTATTGTTACTAAAAAGAACACACATGCAATGACACTGGTGGATCCATAGGTGGTATATGAAAAGAACACACATTTCAATGACTTTGGTTGTTGTTACTAAAAAGAACACACATGCAATGACACTAGTGGATCCATAGGTGGATTGTGAAAAGAGCACAAATGCAATGACACTAGTGGATCCATATGTGGTATGTGAAAACAACACACATGCAATGACTCCAGTTGTTGTTAGTGAAAAGAACATACAGGCAATGACACTGGTGGATCCATGTGTGGTCTCTGAAGAGAACACACATTTCAATGAAACTGGTGGATCCATATGTGGTATGTGAAAAGAACACACATGCAATGACTCTGGTTGTTTTTACTAAAAAGAACACACATGCAATGGCACTGGTGGATCCATAGGTGGTATGTGAAAAGAACACACATTTCAATGACTCTGGTTGTTGTTACTAAAAAGAACACACATGCAATGACACTGGTTGATCTATATGTGGATTGTGAAATGCGCACACATGCAATGACACTGGTGGATCCATATGTGGTATGTGAAAAGAACACACTTGCAATGACTTTGGTTGTTGTTAGTGAAAAGAACATACATGCAATGACACTGGTGGATCCATTGGTGGATTGTGAAAAGAACACACATGCAATGACACTGGTGGATCCATATGTGGTATGTGAAAAGAACACACATGCAATGACTCTGGTTGTTGATAGTGAAAAGAACACACATGCAATGACACTGGTGGATACATGTGTGGTCTCTAAAAAGAATACACATTTCAATAACACTAGTGGATCCATATGTGGTATGTGGAAAGAATACACATTTCAATGACTCAGTTGTTGTTAGTAAAAAGAACACACATGCAATGACACTGGTGGATCCAAAGGTGGATTGTGAAAAGAGCACACATTTCAATGACTCTGGTTGTTGTTAGTAAAAGAACACACATGCAATGACACTTGTGGATCCATGTGTGGTCTCTGAAGAGAACACACATGCAATGACTCTGGTTGTTGTTAGTAAAAAGAGCACACATGCAATGACACTTGTGGATCCATGTGTGGATTGTGAAGACAACACACATGCAATGACACTGGTGGATCCATATGTGGTATGTGAGAAGAACAGTCATGAAATGACTCTAGTTGTTGTTAGTAAAAAGAACACACATGCAATGACACTAGTGGATCCATAGGTGGATTGTGAAAAGAGCACACATGCAATGACACTGGTGGATCCATATATGGTATGTGAAAAGGACACACATGCAATGACTCCAGTTGTTGTTAGTGAAAATAACATACATGCAATGACATTGGTGGATCCATGTGTGGTCTCTGAAGAGAACACACATTCCAATGACACTGGTGGATCCATATGTGGTATGTGAAAACAACACACATGCAATGACTCTGGTTGTTGTTACTAAAATGAACACACATGCAATGACACTGGTGGATCCATAGGTGGATTGTGAAAAGAGAACACATGCAATGACACTGGTGGAACCATATATGGTATGTGAAAAGAACACACATGCAATGACTCCAGTTGTTGTTAGTGAAAATAACATACATGCAATGACATTGGTGGATCCATGTGTGGTCTCTGAAGAGAACACACATTTCAATGACACTGGTGGATCCATATGTGGTATGTGAAAACAACACACATGTAATGGCTCTGGTTGTTGTTACTAAAAAGAACACACATGCAATGACACTGGTGGATCCATAGGTGGTATGTGAAAAGAACACACATTTCAAAGACTCTGGTTATTGTTACTAAAAAGAACACACATGCAATGACACTGGTGGATCCATAGGTGGATTGTGAACAGATCACAAATGCAATGACACTAGTGGATCCATATGTGGTATGTGAAAAGAACACACATGCAATGACTCCAGTTGTTGTTAGTGAAAAGAACATGCAGGCAATGACACTGGTGGATCCATGTGTGGTCTCTGAAGAGAACACACATTTCAATGAAACTGGTGGATCCATATGTGGTATGTGAAAAGAACACACATGCAATGACTCTGGTTGTTTTTACTAAAAAGAACACACATGCAATGGCACTGGTGGATCCATAGGTGGTATGTGAAAAGAACATACATTTCAATGACTCTGGTTGTTGTTACTAAAAAGAACACACATGCAATGACACTGGTTGATCTATATCTGGATTGTGAAATGCGCACACATGCAATGACACTGGTGGATCCATATGTGGTATGTGAAAAGAACACACATGCAATGACTCTGGTTGTTGTTAGTGAAAAGAACATACATGCAATGACACTGGTGGATCCATAGGTGGATTGTGAAAAGAACACACATGCAATGACACTGGTGGATCCATATGTGGTATGTGAAAACAACACACATGCAATGACACTGGTGGATCCATGTGTGGTCTCTAAAAAGAATACACATTTCAATGACACTAGTGGACCCATATGTGGTATGTGAAAAGAATACACATTTCAATGACTCAGTTGTTATTAGTAAAAAGAACACACATGCAATGACACTGGTGGATCCAAAGGTGGATTGTGAAAAGAGCACACATTTCAATGACTCTGGTTGTTGTTAGTAAAAGAACACACATGCAATGACACTTGTGGATCCATGTGTGGTCTGAAGAAGAACACATGCAATGAATCTGGTTGTTGTTAGTAAAAAGGGCACACATGCAATGACACTTGTGGATCCATGTGTGGATTGTGAAGAGAACACACATGCAATGACACTGGTGGATCCATATGTGGTATGTGAGAAGAACAGTCATGAAATGACTCCAGTTGTTGTTAGTAAAAAGAACACACATGCAATGACACTGGTGGATCCACAGGTGGATTGTGAAAAGAGCACACATGCAATAACATTGGTGGATCCATATGTGGTATGTGAAAAGAACACACATGCAATGACTCTAGTTGTTGTTAGTGAAAAGAACATACGTGCAATGACACTGGAGGATCCATGTGTGGTCTCTAAAGAGAACACACATTTCAATGACACTGGTGGATCCATATGTGGTATGTGAAAAGAACACACATGCAATGACTCTGGTTGTTGTTACTAAAAAGAACACACATGCAATGACACTGGTGGATCCATAGGTGGTATGTGAAAAGAACACACATTTCAATGACTCTAGTTGTTGTTAGTAAAATGAACACACATGCAATGACACTGGTGGATCCATAGGTGGATTGTGAAAAGAGCACACATGCAATGACACTGGTGGATCCATATGTGATATGTGAAAAGAACACACATGCAATGACTCCAGTTGTTATTTGTGAAAAGAACATACATACAATGACACTAGTGGATCCATGTGTGGTCTCTGAAGAGAACACACATTTCAATAACACTGGTGGATCCATATGTGGTATGTGAAAAGAACACACATGCGATGACTCTGGTTGTTGTTACTAAAAAGAACACACATGCAATGACACTGGTGGATCCATAGGTGGATTGTGAAAAGAGCACACATGCAATAACATTGGTAGATCCATATGTGGTATATGAAAAGAACACACATGCAATGACTCCAGTTGTTGTTAGTGAAAAGAACATACGTGCAATGACACTAGTGGATCCATGTGTGGTCTCTGAAGAAAACACACATTTCAATGACACTGGTGGATCCATATGTGGTATGTGAAAAGAACACACATGCAACGACTCTTGTTGTTGTTACTAAAAATGACACACATGCAATCACACTGGTGGTCCCATAGGTGGTATGTGAAAAGAACACACATTTCAATGACTCTGGTTGTTGTTACTAAAAAGAACACACATGCAATGACACTGGTGGATCGATAGGTGGATTGTGAAAAGAGCACACATGCAATGACACTGGTGGATCCATATGTGGTATGTGAAAAGAACACACATGCAATGACTCCAGTTGTTGTTAGTGAAAAGAACATACAGGCAATGACACTGGTGGATCCATGTGTGGTCTCTAAAGAGAACACACATTTTAATGAAACTGGTGGATCCATATGTGGTATGTGAAAAGAACACACATGCAATGACTCTGGTTGTTTTTACTAAAAAGAACACACATGCAATGGCACTGGTGGATCCATAGGTGGTATGTGAAAAGAACACACATTTCAATGACTCTGGTTGTTGTTACTAAAAAGAACACACATGCAATGTCACTGGTTGATCTATATGTGGATTGTGAAATGTGCACACATGCAATGACACTGGTGGATCCATATGTGGTATGTGAAAATAACACACATGCAATGACTCTGGTTGTTGTTAGTGAAAAGAACACACATGCAATGACACTGGTGGATCCATGTGTGGTCTCTAAAAAGAACACACATTTCAATGACACTAGTGGATCCATATGTGGTATGTGAAAAGAACACACATTTCTATGACTCGGTTGTTGTTAGTAAAAAGAACACACATGCAATGACACTGGTGGATCCAAAGGTGGATTGTGAAAAGAGCACACATTTCGATTACTCTGGTTGTTGTTAGTAAAAGAACACACATGCAATGACACTTGTGGATCCATGTGTGGTCTCTGAAGAGAACACACATGCAATGACTCTCGTTGTTGTTAGTAAAAAGAGCACACATGCAATGACACTTGTGGATCCATGTGTGGATTGTAAAGAGAACACACATGCAATGACACTGGTGGGTCCGTATGTGGTATGTGAGACGAACAATCATGAAATGACTCCAGTTGTTGTTAGTAAAAAGAACACACATGCAATAACATTGGTGGATCCATAGGTGGATTGTGAAAAGAACACACATGCAATAACACTGGTGGATCCATATGTGGTATGTGAAAAGAACACACATCCAATGACTCCAGTTGTTGTTAGTGAAAAGAACATACATGCAATGACATGGTGGATCCATGTGTGGTCTTAAGAGAACACACATTTCAATAACACTGGTGGATCCATACGTGGTATGTGAAAAGAACACACATGCAATGACTCTGGTTGTTGTTACTAAAAAGAACACACATGCAATGACACTGGTGAATCCATAGGTGGTATGTGAAAAGAACACACATGCAATGACTCTGGTTTTTGTTAATAAAAATAACACATGCAATGACACTGGTGGTCCCATAGGTGGTATGTGAAAAGAACACACATTTCAATGACTCTGGTTGTTGTTACTAAAAAGAACACACATGCAATGACACTGGTGGATCCATATGTGGATTGTGAAAAGAGCACACATGAAATGACATTGGTGGATCCATATGTGGTATGTGAAAAGAACACACATGCAATGACTCCAGTTGTTGTTAGTGAAAAGAACATACAGGCAATGACACTGGTGGATCCATGTGTGGTCTCTGAAGAGAACACGCATTTCAATGAAACTGGTGGATCCATATGTGGTATGTGAAAAGAACACACATGCAATGACTCTTGTTGTTTTTACTAAAAAGAACACACATGCATTGACTCTGGTGGATCCATAGGTGGTATGTGAAAAGAACACACATTTCAATGACTCTAGTTGTTGTTACTAAAAAGAACACACATGCAATGACACTGGTGGATCCATATGTGGATTGTGAAAAGCGCACACATGAAATGACACTGGTGGATCCATATGTGGTATGTGAAAAGAACACACATGCAATGACTCTGGTTGTTAGTGAAAAGAACATACATGCAATGACAATGGTGGATCCATAGGTGGATTGTGAAAAGAACACACATGCAATGACACTGGTGAATCCATATGTGGTATGTGAAAAGAACACACATGCAATGACTCTGGTTGTTGTTAGTGAAAAGAACACACATGCAATGACACTAGTGGATCCATGTGTGGTCTGTAAAAAGAACACACATTTCAATGACACTAGTGGATCCATATGTGGTATGTGAAAAGAACACACATTTCAATGACTCAGTTCATGTTAGTAAAAAGAACACACATGCAATGACACTGGTGGATCCAAAGGTGGATTGTGAAAAGAGCACACATTTCGATGACTCTGGTTGTTGTTAGTAAAAAGAGCACACACGCAATGACACTGGTGGATCCATGTGTGGTCTCTGAAGAGAAGACACATGTAATGACTCTGGTTGTTATTAGTAAAAAGACCACACATGCAATGACACTGGTGGATCCATGTGTGGATTGTGTAGAGTACACACATGCAATGACACTGGTGGATCCATATATGGTATGTGAGAAGAAGAGTCATGAAATGACTCCAGTTGTTGGTAGTAAAAAGAACACACATGCAATGACACTGGTGGATCCATAGGTGGATTATGAGAAGAGAACACATGCAATGACACTACAGGATCCATATGTGGTATGTGAAAAGAACACACATGCAATGACTCTAGTTGTTGTTAGTGAAAAGAACATACATGCAATGACACTGGTGGATCCATGTGTGGTTTCTAAAGAGAACACACATTTCAATAACACTAGTGGATCCATATGTGGTATGTGAAAAGAACACACATGCAATGACTCTGGTTGTTGTTACTAAAAAGAACACACATGCAATGACACTGGTGGATCCATAGGTGGTATGTGAAAAGAACACACATTTCAATGACTATGGTTGATGTTACTAAAAAGAACACACATATAATGACACTGGTAGATCCATAGGTGGATTGTGAAAAGAGCACACATGCAATGACACTGGTGGATCCATATGTGGTATGTGAAAAGAACATACATGCAATAACACTGGTGGATCCATGTGTGGTCTCTAAAGAGATCACACATTTCAATGAAACTGGTGGATCCATATGTGTTATGTGAAAAGAACACACATGCAATGACTCTGGTTGTTTTTACTAAAAAGAACACACATGCAATGACACTGGTGGATCCATAGGTGGTATGTGAAAATAACACACATTTCAATGACTCTGGTTGTTGTTACTAAAAAGAACACACATGCAATGACACTGGTGGATCCATAGGTGGATTGTGAAAAGAGCACACATGCAATGACACTGGTGGATCCATATGTGGTACGTGAAAAGAACACACATGCAGTGTCTCCAGTTGTTGTTAGTGGAACATACATGCAATGACATTGGTGGATCCATGTGTGGTCTCTGAAGAGAACACACATTTCAATGACACTGGTGGATCCATATGTGGTATGTGAAAAGAACACACATGCAAGGCCTCTGGTTGTTTTTACTAAAAAGAACACACATGCAATGACACTGGTTGATCCATAGGTGGTATGTGAAAAGAACACACATTTCAATGACTCTGGTTGTTGTTACTAAAAAGAAAACACATGCAATGACACTGGTGGATCCATAGGTGGATTGTTAAAAGAGCACACATGCAATGACACTGGTGGATCCATATGTGGTATGTGAAAAGAACACACATGCAATGACTCTGGTTGTTGTTAGTGAAAAGAACATACATGCAATGACACTGGTGGATCCATATGTGGTATATGAAAAGAACACACATTTCAATGACTCTGGTTTTTGTTACTAAAAAACAACACACATGCAATGACACTGGTGGATCCATAGGTGGATTGTGAAAAGAGCACACACATGCAATGACACTGGTGGATCCATATGTGGTATGTGAAAAGAACACACATGCAATGACTCCAATTGTTGTTAGTAAAAAGAACATACATGCAATGACACTGGTGGATCCATGTGTGGTCTCTGAAGAGAACACACATTTGAATGACACTAGTGGATCCATATGTGGTATGTGAAAAGAACACACATGCAATGACTCTGGTTGTTTTTACTAAAAAGAACACACATGCAATGACACTGGTGGATCCATATGTGGTATGTGAAAAGAACACACATGCAATGACTCTGGTTGTTTTTACTAAAAAGAACACACATGCAATGACACTGGTGGATCCATAGGTGGTATGTGAAAAGAACACTCATTTCAATGACTCTGGTTGTTGTTACTAAAAAGAACACACATGCAATGACACTTGTGGATCCATATGTGGATTGTGAAAAGAGCACACATGCAATGACACTGGTGGATCCATATGTGGTATGTGAAAAGAACACACATGCAATGACTCTGGTTGTTGTTAGTAAAAAGAACATACATGCAATGACACTGGTGGATCCATAGGTGGATTGTGAAAAGAACACACATGCAATGACACTGGTGAAGCCATATGTGGTATGTGAAAACAACACACATGCAATGACTCTGGTTGTTGTTAGTGAAAAGAACACACATGCGATGACACTGGTGGATCCATGTGTGGTCTCTAAAAAGAACACACATTTCAATGACACTAGTGGATCCATATGTGGTATGTGAAAAGAACACACATTTCAATGACTCGGTTGTTGTTAGTAAAAAGAACACACATGCAATGACACTGGTGGATCCAAAGGTGGATTGTGAAAAGAGCACACATTTCAATGACTCTGGTTGTAGTTAGTAAAAAGAATACACATGCAATGACACTGGTGGATCCATGTGTGGTCTCTGAAGAGAACACACATGAAATGACTCTGGTTGTTATTAGTAAAAAGAGCACACATGCAATGACACTGGTGGATGCATTTGTGGATTGTGAAGAGAACACACATGCAATGACACTGGTGGATCCATATGTGGTATGTGAGAAGAACAGTCATGAAATGACTCCAGTTGTTGTTAGTAAAAAGAACACACATGCAATGACACTGGTGGATCCACAGGTGGATTGTGAAAAGAGCACACATGCAATAACATTGGTGGATCCATATGTGGTATGTGAAAAGAACACACATGCAATGACTCTAGTTGTTGTTAGTGAAAAGAACATACGTGCAATGACACTGGAGGATCCATGTGTGGTCTCTAAAGAGAACACACATTTCAATGACACTGGTGGATCCATATGTGGTATGTGAAAAGAACACACATGCAATGACTCTGGTTGTTGTTACTAAAAAGAACACACATGCAATGACACTGGTGGATCCATAGGTGGTATGTGAAAAGAACACACATTTCAATGACTCTAGTTGTTGTTAGTAAAATGAACACACATGCAATGACACTGGTGGATCCATAGGTGGATTGTGAAAAGAGCACACATGCAATGACACTGGTGGATCCATATGTGATATGTGAAAAGAACACACATGCAATGACTCCAGTTGTTATTTGTGAAAAGAACATACATACAATGACACTAGTGGATCCATGTGTGGTCTCTGAAGAGAACACACATTTCAATAACACTGGTGGATCCATATGTGGTATGTGAAAAGAACACACATGCGATGACTCTGGTTGTTGTTACTAAAAAGAACACACATGCAATGACACTGGTGGATCCATAGGTGGATTGTGAAAAGAGCACACATGCAATAACATTGGTAGATCCATATGTGGTATATGAAAAGAACACACATGCAATGACTCCAGTTGTTGTTAGTGAAAAGAACATACGTGCAATGACACTAGTGGATCCATGTGTGGTCTCTGAAGAAAACACACATTTCAATGACACTGGTGGATCCATATGTGGTATGTGAAAAGAACACACATGCAACGACTCTTGTTGTTGTTACTAAAAATGACACACATGCAATCACACTGGTGGTCCCATAGGTGGTATGTGAAAAGAACACACATTTCAATGACTCTGGTTGTTGTTACTAAAAAGAACACACATGCAATGACACTGGTGGATCGATAGGTGGATTGTGAAAAGAGCACACATGCAATGACACTGGTGGATCCATATGTGGTATGTGAAAAGAACACACATGCAATGACTCCAGTTGTTGTTAGTGAAAAGAACATCTGCAATGACACTGGTGGATCCATGTGTGGTCTCTAAAGAGAACACACATTTTAATGAAACTGGTGGATCCATATGTGGTATGTGAAAAGAACACACATGCAATGACTCTGGTTGTTTTTACTAAAAAGAACACACATGCAATGGCACTGGTGGATCCATAGGTGGTATGTGAAAAGAACACACATTTCAATGACTCTGGTTGTTGTTACTAAAAAGAACACACATGCAATGTCACTGGTTGATCTATATGTGGATTGTGAAATGTGCACACATGCAATGACACTGGTGGATCCATATGTGGTATGTGAAAATAACACACATGCAATGACTCTGGTTGTTGTTAGTGAAAAGAACACACATGCAATGACACTGGTGGATCCATGTGTGGTCTCTAAAAAGAACACACATTTCAATGACACTAGTGGATCCATATGTGGTATGTGAAAAGAACACACATTTCTATGACTCGGTTGTTGTTAGTAAAAAGAACACACATGCAATGACACTGGTGGATCCAAAGGTGGATTGTGAAAAGAGCACACATTTCGATTACTCTGGTTGTTGTTAGTAAAAGAACACACATGCAATGACACTTGTGGATCCATGTGTGGTCTCTGAAGAGAACACACATGCAATGACTCTCGTTGTTGTTAGTAAAAAGAGCACACATGCAATGACACTTGTGGATCCATGTGTGGATTGTAAAGAGAACACACATGCAATGACACTGGTGGGTCCGTATGTGGTATGTGAGACGAACAATCATGAAATGACTCCAGTTGTTGTTAGTAAAAAGAACACACATGCAATAACATTGGTGGATCCATAGGTGGATTGTGAAAAGAACACACATGCAATAACACTGGTGGATCCATATGTGGTATGTGAAAAGAACACACATCCAATGACTCCAGTTGTTGTTAGTGAAAAGAACATACATGCAATGACACTGGTGGATCCATGTGTGGTCTCTGAAGAGAACACACATTTCAATAACACTGGTGGATCCATACGTGGTATGTGAAAAGAACACACATGCAATGACTCTGGTTGTTGTTACTAAAAAGAACACACATGCAATGACACTGGTGAATCCATAGGTGGTATGTGAAAAGAACACACATGCAATGACTCTGGTTTTTGTTACTAAAAATAACACACATGCAATGACACTGGTGGTCCCATAGGTGGTATGTGAAAAGAACACACATTTCAATGACTCTGGTTGTTGTTACTAAAAAGAACACACATGCAATGACACTGGTGGATCCATAGGTGGATTGTGAAAAGAGCACAAATGCAATGACTCTGGTGGATCCATATGTGGTATGTGAAAAGAACACACATGCAATGACTCCAGTTGTTGTTAGTGAAAAGAACATACAGGCAATGACACTGGTGGATCCATGTGTGGTCTCTGAAGAGAACACGCATTTCAATGAAACTGGTGGATCCATATGTGGTATGTGAAAAGAACACACATGCAATGACTCTTGTTGTTTTTACTAAAAAGAACACACATGCATTGACTCTGGTGGATCCATAGGTGGTATGTGAAAAGAACACACATTTCAATGACTCTAGTTGTTGTTACTAAAAAGAACACACATGCAATGACACTGGTGGATCCATATGTGGATTGTGAAAAGCGCACACATGAAATGACACTGGTGGATCCATATGTGGTATGTGAAAAGAACACACATGCAATGACTCTGGTTGTTAGTGAAAAGAACATACATGCAATGACAATGGTGGATCCATAGGTGGATTGTGAAAAGAACACACATGCAATGACACTGGTGAATCCATATGTGGTATGTGAAAAGAACACACATGCAATGACTCTGGTTGTTGTTAGTGAAAAGAACACACATGCAATGACACTAGTGGATCCATGTGTGGTCTGTAAAAAGAACACACATTTCAATGACACTAGTGGATCCATATGTGGTATGTGAAAAGAACACACATTTCAATGACTCAGTTCATGTTAGTAAAAAGAACACACATGCAATGACACTGGTGGATCCAAAGGTGGATTGTGAAAAGAGCACACATTTCGATGACTCTGGTTGTTGTTAGTAAAAAGAGCACACATGCAATGACACTGGTGGATCCATGTGTGGTCTCTGAAGAGAAGACACATGTAATGACTCTGGTTGTTATTAGTAAAAAGACCACACATGCAATGACACTGGTGGATCCATGTGTGGATTGTGTAGAGTACACACATGCAATGACACTGGTGGATCCATATATGGTATGTGAGAAGAAGAGTCATGAAATGACTCCAGTTGTTGGTAGTAAAAAGAACACACATGCAATGACACTGGTGGATCCATAGGTGGATTATGAGAAGAGAACACATGCAATGACACTACAGGATCCATATGTGGTATGTGAAAAGAACACACATGCAATGACTCTAGTTGTTGTTAGTGAAAAGAACATACATGCAATGACACTGGTGGATCCATGTGTGGTTTCTAAAGAGAACACACATTTCAATAACACTAGTGGATCCATATGTGGTATGTGAAAAGAACACACATGCAATGACTCTGGTTGTTGTTACTAAAAAGAACACACATGCAATGACACTGGTGGATCCATAGGTGGTATGTGAAAAGAACACACATTTCAATGACTATGGTTGATGTTACTAAAAAGAACACACATATAATGACACTGGTAGATCCATAGGTGGATTGTGAAAAGAGCACACATGCAATGACACTGGTGGATCCATATGTGGTATGTGAAAAGAACATACATGCAATAACACTGGTGGATCCATGTGTGGTCTCTAAAGAGATCACACATTTCAATGAAACTGGTGGATCCATATGTGTTATGTGAAAAGAACACACATGCAATGACTCTGGTTGTTTTTACTAAAAAGAACACACATGCAATGACACTGGTGGATCCATAGGTGGTATGTGAAAATAACACACATTTCAATGACTCTGGTTGTTGTTACTAAAAAGAACACACATGCAATGACACTGGTGGATCCATAGGTGGATTGTGAAAAGAGCACACATGCAATGACACTGGTGGATCCATATGTGGTACGTGAAAAGAACACACATGCAATGTCTCCAGTTGTTGTTAGTGGAACATACATGCAATGACATTGGTGGATCCATGTGTGGTCTCTGAAGAGAACACACATTTCAATGACACTGGTGGATCCATATGTGGTATGTGAAAAGAACACACATGCAAGGCCTCTGGTTGTTTTTACTAAAAAGAACACACATGCAATGACACTGGTTGATCCATAGGTGGTATGTGAAAAGAACACACATTTCAATGACTCTGGTTGTTGTTACTAAAAAGAAAACACATGCAATGACACTGGTGGATCCATAGGTGGATTGTTAAAAGAGCACACATGCAATGACACTGGTGGATCCATATGTGGTATGTGAAAAGAACACACATGCAATGACTCTGGTTGTTGTTAGTGAAAAGAACATACATGCAATGACACTGGTGGATCCATATGTGGTATATGAAAAGAACACACATTTCAATGACTCTGGTTTTTGTTACTAAAAAACAACACACATGCAATGACACTGGTGGATCCATAGGTGGATTGTGAAAAGAGCACACACATGCAATGACACTGGTGGATCCATATGTGGTATGTGAAAAGAACACACATGCAATGACTCCAATTGTTGTTAGTAAAAAGAACATACATGCAATGACACTGGTGGATCCATGTGTGGTCTCTGAAGAGAACACACATTTGAATGACACTAGTGGATCCATATGTGGTATGTGAAAAGAACACACATGCAATGACTCTGGTTGTTTTTACTAAAAAGAACACACATGCAATGACACTGGTGGATCCATATGTGGTATGTGAAAAGAACACACATGCAATGACTCTGGTTGTTTTTACTAAAAAGAACACACATGCAATGACACTGGTGGATCCATAGGTGGTATGTGAAAAGAACACTCATTTCAATGACTCTATATGTGGATTGTGAAAAGAGCACACATGCAATGACACTGGTGGATCCATATGTGGTATGTGAAAAGAACACACATGCAATGACTCTGGTTGTTGTTAGTAAAAAGAACATACATGCAATGACACTGGTGGATCCATAGGTGGATTGTGAAAAGAACACACATGCAATGACACTGGTGAAGCCATATGTGGTATGTGAAAACAACACACATGCAATGACTCTGGTTGTTGTTAGTGAAAAGAACACACATGCGATGACACTGGTGGATCCATGTGTGGTCTCTAAAAAGAACACACATTTCAATGACACTAGTGGATCCATATGTGGTATGTGAAAAGAACACACATTTCAATGACTCGGTTGTTGTTAGTAAAAAGAACACACATGCAATGACACTGGTGGATCCAAAGGTGGATTGTGAAAAGAGCACACATTTCAATGACTCTGGTTGTAGTTAGTAAAAAGAATACACATGCAATGACACTGGTGGATCCATGTGTGGTCTCTGAAGAGAAGACACATGTAATGACTCTTGTTGTTATTAGTAAAAAGATCACACATGCAATGACACTTGTGGTTCCATGTGTGGATTGTGAAGAGTACACACATTCAATGACACTGGTGGATCCATATACGGTATGTGAGAATAACAGTCATGAAATGACTCCAGTTGTTGTTAGTAAAAGGAACACACATGGAATGACACTGGTGGATCCATAGGTGGATTGTGAAAAGAGAACACATGCAATGACACTGGAGGATCCATATGTGGTATGTGAAAAGAACACACATGCAATGATTCAAGTTGTTGTTAGTGAAAAGAACATACATGCAATGACACTTGTGGATCCATGTGTGGTCTTTGAAGAGAACACACATTTCAATGACACTGGTGGATCCATATGTGGTATGTGAACAGAACACACACGCAATGACTCCAGTTGTTGTTACTAAAAAGAACACACATGCAATGACACTGGTGGATCCATAGGTGGTATGTGAAAAGAACACACATTTCAATGACTTTGGTTGTTGTTACTAAAAAAGAACACACATGCAGTGACACTGGTGGATCCATAGGTGGATTGTGAAAAGAGCACACATGCAATGACACTGGTGGATCCATATGTGGTATGTGAAAAGAACACACATGCAATGACTCCAATTGTTGTTAGTGAAAAGAACATACAGGCAATGACACCGGTGGATCCATGTGTGGTCTCTGAACAGAACACACATTTCAATGAAACTGGTGGATCCATATGTGGTATGTGAAAAGAACACACATGCAATGACTCTGGTTGTTTTTTCTAAAAAGAACACACATGCAATGACACTGGTGGATCCATAGGTAGTATGTGAAAAGAACACATATTTCAATGACTCTGGTTGTTGTTACTAAAAAGAGCACCCATTTCAATGATTCTGGTTGTTGTTAGTAAAAGAACACACATGCAATGACACTTGTGGATCCATGTGTGGTCTCTGAAGAGAACACACATGAAATGACTCTGGTTGTTATTAGTAAAAAGAGCACACATGCAATGACACTGGTGGATGCATTTGTGGATTGTGAAGAGAACACACATGCAATGACACTGGTGGATCCATATGTGGTATGTGAGAAGAACGGTCATGAAATGACTCCAGTTGTTGTTAGTAAAAAGAACACACATGCAATGACACTGGTGGATCCATAGGTGGATTGTGAAAAGAGCACACATGCAATAACACTGGTGGATCCATATGTGGTATGTGAAAAGAACACACATGCAATGACTCGAGTTGTTGTTAGTGAAAAGAACATACATGCAATGACACTAGTGGATCCATGTGTGGTCTCTGAAGAGAACACACATTTCAATGACACTGGTGGATCCATATGTGGTATGTGAAAAGAACACACATGCAATGACTCTGGTTGTTGTTACTAAAAAGAACACACATGCAATGACACTGGTGGATCTATAGGTGGTATGTGAAAAGAACACACATTTCACTGACTCTGGTTTTTAGTAAAATGAACACACATGCAATGACACTGGTGGATCCATAGGTGGATTGTGAAAAGAGCACACTTGCAATGACACTAGTGGATCCATATGTGGAATGTGAAAAGAACACACATGCAATGACCCCAGTTGTTGTTAGTGAAAAGAACATACATGCAATGACACTGGTGGATCCATGTGTGGTCTCTGAAGACAATGACACTGGTGGATCCATATGTGGTATGTGAAAAGAACACACATGCAATGACTCTGGTTGTTGTTACTAAAAAGAACACACATGCAATGATACTAGTGGATCCAAAGGTGGTATGTGAAAAGAACACACATTTCAATGACTCTGGTTGTTGTTAGTAAAATGAACACACATTTCAATGACTCTGGTTGTTGTTAGTAAAATAACACACATGCAATGACACCGGTGGATCCATAGGTGGATTGTGAAAAGAGCACATATGCAATAATACTGGTAGATCCATATGTGGTATGTGAAAAGAACACACATGCAATAACTCCAGTTGTTGTTTGTGAAAAGAACATACATACAATGACACTGGTGGATCCATGTGTGGTCTCTGAAGAGAAGAAACATTTCAATAACACTGGTGGATCCATATGTGGTATGTGAAAAGAACACACATGCAATGACTCTTGTTGTTTTTAATAAAAAGAACACACATGCAATGACACTGGTGGATCCATAGGTGGTATGTGAAAAGAACACACATTTCAATGACTCTAGTTGTTGTTACTAAAAAGAACACACATGCAATGACACTGGTGGACCCATATGTGGATTGTGAAAAGCGCACACATGCAATGACACTGGTGGATCCATATGTGGTATGTGAAAAGAACACACATGCAATGACACTGGTGGATCCATAGGTGGTATGTGAAAAGAACACACATTTTAATGACTCTGGTTGTTGTTAGTAAAATGAACACACATGCAATGACACTGGTGGATACATAGGTGGATTGTGAAAAGAGCACACATGCAATGACACTGGTGGATCCATATGTGGTATGTCAAAAGAACACACATGCAATGACTCTAGTTGTTGTTTGTGAAAAGAACATACATGCAATGACACTGGTGGATCCATGTGTGGTCTCTGAAGAGAACACACATTTCAATAACACTAGTGGATCCATATGTGGTATGTGAAAAGAACACACATGCAATGACTCTAGTTGTTGTTACTAAAAAGAACACACATGCAATGACACTGGTGGATCCATAGGTGGTATGTGAAAAGAACACACATTTAAATGACTATGGTTGTTGTTATTAAAAAGAACACACATGCAATGACACTGGTAGATCCATAGGTGGATTGTGAAGAGTACACACATGCAATGACACTGGTGGATCCATATACGGTATGTGAGAATAACAGTCATGAAATGACTCCAGTTGTTGTTAGTAAAAGGAACACACATGGAATGACACTGGTGGATCCATAGGTGGATTGTGAAAAGAGAACACATGCAATGACACTGGAGGATCCATATGTGGTATGTGAAAAGAACACACATGCAATGATTCAAGTTGTTGTTGGAGAAAAGAACATACATGCAATGACACTTGTGGATCCATGTGTGGTCTTTGAAGAGAACACACATTTCAATGACACTGGTGGATCCATATGTGGTATGTGAACAGAACACACACGCAATGACTCCAGTTGTTGTTACTAAAAAGAACACACATGCAATGACACTGGTGGATCCATAGGTGGTATGTGAAAAGAACACACATTTCAATGACTCTGGTTGTTGTTACTAAAAAAGAACACACATGCAGTGACACTGGTGGATCCATAGGTGGAGTGTGAAAACAGCACACATGCAATGACACTGGTGGATCCATATGTGGTATGTGAAAAGAACACACATGCAATGACTCCAATTGTTGTTAGTGAAAAGAACATATAGGCAATGACACCGGTGGATCCATGTGTGGTCTCTGAACAGAACACACATTTCAATGAAACTGGTGGATCCATATGTGGTATGTGAAAAGAACACACATGCAATGACTCTGGTTGTTTTTTCTAAAAAGAACACACATGCAATGACACGGGTGGATCCATAGGTAGTATGTGAAAAGAACACACATTTCAATGACTCTGGTTGTTGTTACTAAAAAGAGCACACATTTCAATGATTCTGGTTGTTGTTAGTAAAAGAACACACATGCAATGACACTTGTGGATCCATGTGTGGTCTCTGAAGAGAACACACATGAAATGACTCTGGTTGTTATTAGTAAAAAGAGCACACATGCAATGACACTGGTGGATCCATTTGTGGATTGTGAAGAGAACACACATGCAATGACACTGGTGGATCCATATGCGGTATGTGAGAAGAACGGTCATGAAATGACTCCAGTTGTTGTTAGTAAAAAGAACACACATGCAATGACACTGGTGGATCCATAGGTGGATTGTGAAAAGAGCACACATGCAATAACACTGGTGGATCCATATGTGGTATGTGAAAATAACACACATGCAATGACTCCAGTTGTTGTTAGTGAAAAGAATATACATGCAATGACACTAGTGGATCCATGTGTGATCTCTAAAGAGAACACACATTTCAATGACACTGGTGGATCCATGTGTGGTATGTGAAAAGAACACACATGCAATGACTCTGGTTGTTGTTACTAAAAAGAACACACATTTCAATGAAACTGGTGGATCCATATGTGGTATGTGAAAACAACACACATTTCAATGACTCAGTTGTTGTTAGTAAAAATAACACACATGCAATGACACCGGTGGGTCCATAGGTGGATTGTGAAAAGAGCACATATGCAATAACACTGGTAGATCCATATGTGGTATGTGAAAAGAACACACATGCAATAACTCCAGTTGTTGTTTGTGAAAAGAACATACATACAATGACACTGGTGGATCCATGTGTGGTCTCTGAAGAGAACACACATTTCAATAACACTGGTGGATCCATATGTGGTATATGAAAAGAACACACATGCAATGACTCTTGTTGTTTTTAATAAAAAGAACACACATGCAATGACACTGGTGGATCCATAGGTGGTATGTGAAAAGAACACACATTTCAATGACTCTAGTTGTTGTTACTAACAAGAACACACATGCAATGACACTGGTGGATCCATATGTGGATTGTGAAAAGCGCACACATGCAATGACACTGGTGGATCCATATGTGGTATGTGAAAAGAACACACATGCAATGACACTGGTGGATCCATAGGTGGTATGTGAAAAGAACACACATTTCAATGACTCTGGTTGTTGTTAGTAAAATGAACACACATGCAATGACACTGGTGGATACATAGGTGGATTGTGAAAAGAGCACACATGCAATGACACTGGTGGATCCGTATGTGGTATGTCAAAAGAACACACATGCAATGACTCTAGTTGTTGTTTGTGAAAAGAACATACATGCAATGACACTGGTGGATCCATGTGTGGTCTCTGAAGAGAACACACATTTCAATAACACTAGTGGATCCATATGTGGTATGTGAAAAGAACACACATGCAATGACTCTGGTTGTTGTTACTAAAAAGAACACACATGCAATGACACTGGTGGATCCATAGGTGGTATGTGAAAAGAACACACATTTCAATGACTATGGTTGTTGTTATTAAAAAGAACACACATATAATGGCACTGGTCGATCCATAGGTGGATTGTGAACAGAGCACACATGCAATGACACTGGTGGATCCATATGTGGTATGTGAAAAGAACATACATGCAATAACACTGGTGGATCCATGTGTGGTCTCTAAAGAGAACACACATTTCAATGAAACTGGTGGATCCATATGTGTTATGTGAAAATAACACACATGCAATGACTCTGGTTGTTTTTACTAAAAAGAACACACATGCAATGACACTGGTGGATCCATAGGTGGTATGTGAAAAGAAAACACATTTCAATGACTCTGGTTGTTGTTACTAAAAAGAACACACATGCAATGACACTGGTGGATCCATAGGTGGATTGTGAAAAGAGCACACATGCAATGACACTTGTGGATCCATATGTGGTACGTGAAAAGAACACACATGGAATGTCTCCAGTTGTTGTTAGATGAACATACATGCAATGACATTGGTGGATCCATGTGTGGTCTCTGAAGAGAACACACATTTCAATGACACTAGTGGATCCATATGTGGTATGTGAAAAGAACACACATGCAATGACTCTGGTTGTCTTTATTAAAAAGAACACACATGCAATGACACTTGTGGATCCATAGGTGGTATGTGAAAAGAACACACATGCAATGACTCTGGTTGTTGTTACTAAAAAGAACACACATGCAATGATACTAGTGGATCCATAGGTGGTATGTGAAAAGAACACACATTTCAATGACTCTGGTTGTTGTTAGTAAAATGAACACACATTTCAATGACTCTGGTTGTTGTTAGTAAAATAACACACATGCAATGACACCGGTGGATCCATAGGTGGATTGTGAAAAGAGCACATATGCAATAACACTGGTAGATCCATATGTGGTATGTGAAAAGAACACACATGCAATAACTCCAGTTGTTGTTTGTGAAAAGAACATACATACAATGACACTGGTGGATCCATGTGTGGTCTCTGAAGAGAAGAAACATTTCAATAACACTGGTGGATCCATATGTGGTATGTGAAAAGAACACACATGCAATGACTCTTGTTGTTTTTAATAAAAAGAACACACATGCAATGACACTGGTGGATCCATAGGTGGTATGTGAAAAGAACACACATTTCAATGACTCTAGTTGTTGTTACTAAAAAGAACACACATGCAATGACACTGGTGGATCCATATGTGGATTGTGAAAAGAGCACACATGCAATGACACTGGTGGATCCATATGTGGTATGTGAAAAGAACACACATGCAATGACACTGGTGGATCCATAGGTGGTATGTGAAAAGAACACACATTTCAATGACTATGGTTGTTGTTACTAAAAAGAACACACATGCAATGACACTGGTGGATCCATAGGTGGATTGTGAAAAGAGCACACATGCAATGACACTGGTGGATCCATATGTGGTATGTCAAAAGAACACACATGCAATGACTCTAGTTGTTGTTTGTGAAAAGAACATACATGCAATGACACTGGTGGATCCATGTGTGGTCTCTGAAGAGAACACACATTTCAATAACACTAGTGGATCCATATGTGGTATGTGAAAAGAACACACATGCAATGACTCTAGTTGTTGTTACTAAAAAGAACACACATGCAATGACACTGGTGGATCCATAGGTGGTATGTGAAAAGAACACACATTTCAATGACTATGGTTGTTGTTATTAAAAAGAACACACATGCAATGACACTGGTAGATCCATAGGTGGATTGTGAAGAGTACACACATGCAATGACACTAGTGGATCCATATACGGTATGTGAGAATAACAGTCATGAAATGACTCCAGTTGTTGTTAGTAAAAGGAACACACATGGAATGACACTGGTGGATCCATAGGTGGATTGTGAAAAGAGAACACATGCAATGACACTGGAGGATCCATATGTGGTATGTGAAAAGAACACACATGCAATGATTCAAGTTGTTGTTGGAGAAAAGAACATACATGCAATGACACTTGTGGATCCATGTGTGGTCTTTGAAGAGAACACACATTTCAATGACACTGGTGGATCCATATGTGGTATGTGAACAGAACACACACACAATGACTCCAGTTGTTGTTACTAAAAAGAACACACATGCAATGACACTGGTGGATCCATAGGTGGTATGTGAAAAGAACACACATTTCAATGACTCTAGTTGTTGTTACTAAAAAAGAACACACATGCAGTGACACTGGTGGATCCATAGGTGGATTGTGAAAACAGCACACATGCAATGACACTGGTGGATCCATATGTGGTATGTGAAAAGAACAGACATGCAATGACTCCAATTGTTGTTAGTGAAAAGAACATATAGGCAATGACACCGGTGGATCCATGTGTGGTCTCTAAACAGAACACACATTTCAATGAAACTGGTGGATCCATATGTGGTATGTGAAAAGAACACACATGCAATGACTCTGGTTGTTTTTTCTAAAAAGAACACACATGCAATGACACTGGTGGATCCATAGGTAGTATGTGAAAAGAACACACATTTCAATGACTCTGGTTGTTGTTACTAAAAAGAGCACACATTTCAATGATTCTGGTTGTTGTTAGTAAAAGAACACACATGCAATGACACTTGTGGATCCATGTGTGGTCTCTGAAGAGAACACACATGAAATGACTCTGGTTGTTATTAGTAAAAAGAGCACACATGCAATGACACTGGTGGATCCATTTGTGGATTGTGAAGAGAACACACATGCAATGACACTGGTGGATCCATATGCGGTATGTGAGAAGAACGGTCATGAAATGAATCCAGTTGTTGTTAGTAAAAAGAACACACATGCAATGACACTGGTGGATCCATATGTGGATTGTGAAAAGAGCACACATGCAATAACACTGGTGGATCCATATGTGGTATGTGAAAATAACACACATGCAATGACTCCAGTTGTTGTTAGTGAAAAGAATATACATGCAATGACACTAGTGGATCCATGTGTGATCTCTAAAGAGAACACACATTTCAATGACACTGGTGGATCCATATGTGGTATGTGAAAAGAACACACATGCAATGACTCTGGTTGTTGTTACTAAAAAGAACACACATTTCAATGAAACTGGTGGATCCATATGTGGTATGTGAAAACAACACACATTTCAATGACTCAGTTGTTGTTAGTAAAAATAACACACATGCAATGACACCGGTGGGTCCATAGGTGGATTGTGAAAAGAGCACATATGCAATAACACTGGTAGATCCATATGTGGTATGTGAAAAGAACACACATGCAATAACTCCAGTTGTTGTTTGTGAAAAGAACATACATACAATGACACTGGTGGATCCATGTGTGGTCTCTGAAGAGAACACACATTTCAATAACACTGGTGGATCCATATGTGGTATATGAAAAGAACACACATGCAATGACTCTTGTTGTTTTTAATAAAAAGAACACACATGCAATGACACTGGTGGATCCATAGGTGGTATGTGAAAAGAACACACATTTCAATGACTCTAGTTGTTGTTACTAAAAAGAACACACATGCAATGACACTGGTGGATCCATATGTGGATTGTGAAAAGCGCACACATGCAATGACACTGGTGCATCCATATGTGGTATGTGAAAAGAACACACATGCAATGACACTGGTGGATCCATAGGTGGTATGTGAAAATAACACACATTTCAATGACTCTGGTTGTTGTTAGTAAAATGAACACACATGCAATGACACTGGTGGATACATAGGTGGATTGTGAAAAGAGCACACATGCAATGACACTGGTGGATCCGTATGTGGTATGTCAAAAGAACACACATGCAATGACTCTAGTTGTTGTTTGTGAAAAGAACATACATGCAATGACACTGGTGGATCCATGTGTGGTCTCTGAAGAGAACACACATTTCAATAACACTAGTGGATCCATATGTGGTATGTGAAAAGAACACACATGCAATGACTCTGGTTGTTGTTACTAAAAAGAACACACATGCAATGACACTGGTGGATCCATAGGTGGTATGTGAAAAGAACACACATTTCAATGACTATGGTTGTTGTTATTAAAAAGAACACACATATAATGACACTGGTCGATCCATAGGTGGATTGTGAAAAGAGCACACATGCAATGACACTGGTGGATCCATATGTGGTATGTGAAAAGAACATACATGCAATAACACTGGTGGATCCATGTGTGGTCTCTAAAGAGAACACACATTTCAATGAAACTGGTGGATCCATATGTGTTATGTGAAAATAACACACATGCAATGACTCTGGTTGTTTTTACTAAAAAGAACACACATGCAATGACACTGGTGGATCCATAGGTGGTATGTGAAAAGAAAACACATTTCAATGACTCTGGTTGTTGTTACTAAAAAGAACACACATGCAATGACACTGGTGGATCCATAGGTGGATTGTGAAAAGAGCACACATGCAATGACACTTGTGGATCCATATGTGGTACGTGAAAAGAACACACATGGAATGTCTCCAGTTGTTGTTAGTGGAACATACATGCAATGACATTGGTGGATCCATGTGTGGTCTCTGAAGAGAACACACATTTCAATGACACTAGTGGATCCATATGTGGTATGTGAAAAGAACACACATGCAATGACTCTGGTTGTTGTTACTAAAAAGAACACACATGCTATGACACTGGTGGATCCATATGTGGTATGTGAAAAGAACACACATGCAATAACTCTAGTTGTTGTTAGTGAAAAGAACATACATGCAATGACACTGGTGGATCCATAGGTGGATTGTGAAAAGAACACACATGCAATGACACTAGTGAATCCATATGTGGTATGTGAAAAGAACACACATGCAATGACTCTGGTTGTTATTAGTGAAAAGAACACACATGCAATGACACTGGTGGATCCATGTGTGGTCTCTAAAAAGAACACACATTTCAATGACACTAGTGGATCCATATGTGGTATGTGAAAAGAACACACATTTCAATGACTTAGTTGTTGTTAGTAAAAAGAACACACATGCAATGACACTAGTGGATCCATAGGTGGTATGTGAAAATAACACTTATTTCAATGACTCTAGTTGTTGTTACTAAAAAGAACACATATGCAATGACACTGGTGGATCCATAGGTGGATTTTGAAAAGAACACACATGCAATGACACTGGTGGATCCATATGTGGTATGTGAAAAGAACACACATGCAATGACTCCAGTTGTTGTTAGTGAAAAGAACATACATGCAATGACACTGGTGGATCCATGTGTGGTCTCTGAAGAGAACACACATTTCAATGACACTGGTGGATCCATATGTGGTATGTGAAAAGAACACACATGCAAGCCCTCTGGTTGTTTTTACTAAATAGAACACACATGCAATGACACTGGTGGATCCATAGGTGGTATGTGAAAAGAACACACATTTCAATGACTCTGGTTGTTGTTACTAAAAAGAACACACATGCAATGACACTGGTGGATCCATAGGTGGATTGTGAAAAGAGCACACATGCAATGACACTGGTGGATCCATATGTGGTATGTGAAAAGAACACACATGCAATGACTCTGGTTGTTGTTAGTGAAAAGAACATACATGCAATGACACTGGTGGATCCATATGTGGTATGTGAAAAGAACACACATTTCAATGACTCTGGTTTTTGTTACAAAAAAAGAACACACATGCAATGACACTTGTGGATCCATAGGTGGATTGTGAAAAGAGCACACATGCGATGACACTGGTGGATCCATATGTGGTATGTGAAAAGAACACACATGCAATGACTCCAATTGTTGTTAGTGAAAAGAACATACATGCAATGACACTGGTGGATCCATGTGTGGTCTCTGAAGAGAACACACATTTCAATGACACTGGTGGATCCATATGTGGTATGTGAAAAGAACACACATGCAATGACTCTGGTTGTTTTTACTAAAAAGAACACATATGCAATGATACTAGTGGATCCATAGGTGGTATGTGAAAAGAACACACATTTCAATGACTCTGGTTGTTGTTACTAAAAAGAACACACATGCAATGACATTTGTGGATCCATTTGTGGATTGTGAAAAGAGCACACATGCTATGACACTGGTGGATCCATATGTGGTATGTGAAAAGAACACACATGCAATAACTCTAGTTGTTGTTAATGAAAAGAACATACATGCAATGACACTGGTGGATCCATAGGTGGATTGTGAAAAGAAAACACATGCAATGACACTGGTGAATCCATATGTGGTATGTGAAAAGAACACACATGCAATGACTCTAGTTGTTATTAGTAAAAAGAACACACATGCAATGACACTGGTGGATCCATGTGTGGTCTCTAAAAAGAACACACATTTCAATGACACTAGTGGATCCATATGTGGTATGTGAAAAGAACACACATTTCAATGACTCAGTTGTTGTTAGTAAAAAGAACACACATGCAATGACACACGTGGATCCAAAGGTGGATTGTGAAAAGAGCACACATTTCAATGACTCTGGTTGTTGTTAGTAAAAAGAATACACATGCAATGACACTGGTGGATCCATGTGTGGTCTCTGAAGAGAAGACACATGTAATGACTCTGGTTGTTATTAGTAAAAAGATCACACATGCAATGACAATGGTGGATCCAGGTGGATTGTGAAGAGAACACACATGCAATGACACTGGTGGATCCATATATGGTATGTGAGAAGAACAGTCATGAAATGACTCCAGTTGTTGTTAGTAAAAGGAACACACATGGAATGACACTGGTGGATCCATAGGTGGATTGTGAAAAGATAACACATGCAGTGACACTGGAGGATCCATATGTGGTATGTGAAAAGAACACACATGCAATGACTCAAGTTGTTGTTAGTGAAAAGAACATACATGCAATGACGCTTGTGGATCCATGTGTGGTCTTTGAAGAGAACACACATTTCAATGACACTGGAGGATCCATATGTGGTATGTGAACAGAACACACACGCAATGACTCCAGTTGTTGTTACTAAAAAGAACACACATGCAATGACACTGGTGGATCCATAGGTGGTATGTGAAAACAACACACATTTCAATGACTCTGGTTGTTGTTACTAAAAAGAACACACATGCAATGACACTGGTGGATCCATAGGTGGATTGTGAAAAGAGCACACATGCAATGACACTGGTGGATCCATATGTGGTATGTGAAAAGAACACACATGCAATGACTCGAATTGTTGTTAGTGAAAAGAACATACATGAAATGACACTGGTGGATCCATGTGTGGTCTCTGAAGAGAACACACATTTTAATGACACTGGTGGATCCATATGTGGTATGTGAAAAGAACACACATGCAATGACTCTGGTTGTTTTTACTAAAAAGAACACACATGCAATGACACTGGTGGATCCATAGGTGGTATGTGAAAAGAACATACATGCAATGAAACTTGTGGATCCATGTGTGGTCTTTGAAAAGAACACACATTTCTATGACACTGGTGGATCCATATGTGGTATGTGAAAAGAACACACACGCAATGACTCCAGTTGTTGTTACTAAAAAGAACACACATGCAATGACACTGGTGGATCCATAGGTGGTATGTGAAAAGAACACACATTTCAATGACTCTGGTTGTTGTTACTAAAAAAGAACACACATGCAATGACACTGGTGGATCCATAGGGGGATTGTGAAAACAGCACACATGCAATGACACTGGTGGATCCATATGTGGTATGTGAAAAGAACACACATGCAATGACTCCAATTGTTGTTAGTGAAAAGAACATACATGCAATGACACTAGGTGATCCATGTGTGGTCTCTGAAGAGAACACACATTTCAATGACACTGGTGGATCCATATGTGGTATGTGAAAAGAACACACATGCAATGACTCTGGTTGTTGTTACTAAAAAGAACACACATGCAATGACACTGATGCGTCCATAGGTGGTAAGTGAAAAGAACACACATTTCAATGACACTGGTGCATCGATATGTGGTATGTGAAAAGAACACACATGCAATGACTCCAGTTGTTGTTAGTGAAAAGAACACACATGCAATGACACTGGTGGATCCATATGTGGATTGTGAAAAGAACACACATGCAATGACACTGGTGGATCCATATGTGGTATGTGAAAAGAACACACATGCAATGACTCTGGTTGTTATTAGTGAAAATAACATACATGCAATGACACTGGTGGATCCATAGGTGGATTGTGAAAAAGAACACACATGCAATGACACTGGTGGATCCATATGTGGTATGTGAAAAGAACACACATGCAATGACTCTGGTTGTTGTTAGTGAAAAGAACACACATGCAATGACACTGGTGGATCCATGTGTGGTCTCTGAAGAAAACACACATTTCAATGAAACGGGTGGATCCATATGCGGTATGTGAAAAGAACACACTTTTCAATGACTCAGTTGTTCTTAGTAAAAAGAACACACATGCAATGACACTGGTGGATCCAAAGGTGGATTGTGAAAAGAGCACACATTTCAATGACTCTGGTTGTTGTTAGTAAAAAGAACACACATGCAATGACACTGGTGGATCCATAGGTGGAATGTGAAAAGAGAACACATGCAATGACACTGGTGGATCCATATGTGGTATGTGAAAACAACAACACATGCAATGACTCCAGTTGTTGTTAGTGAAAAGAACATACATGCAATGACACTGGTGGATCCTTGTGTGGTCTCTGAAGAGACCACACATTTCAATGACATTGCTGGATCCATATATGGTATGTGAAAAGAACACACATGCAATGACTCGAGTTGTCTTTACTAAAAAGAACACACATGCAATGACACTGGTGGATCCATAGGTGCATTTTGAAAAGAACACACATGCAATGACACTGGTGGATCCATATGTGGTATGTGAAAAGAACACACATGCAATGACTCCAGTTGTTGTTAGTGAAAAGAACATACATGCAATGACACTGGTGGATCCATGTGTGGTCTCTGAAGAGAACACACATTTCAATGACTCTGGTTGTTGTTACTAAATAGAACACACATGCAATAACACTGGTGGATCCATAGGTGGATTGTGAAAAGAGCACAAATGCAATGACACTGGTGGATCCATATGTGGTATGTGAAAAGAACACACATGCAATGACTCCAGTTGTTGTTAGTGAAAAGAACATACATGCAATGACACTGGTGGATCCATGTGTGGTCTCTGAAGAGAACACACATTTCAATGAAACTGGTGGATCCATATGTGGTATGTGAAAAGAACACACATGCAATGACTCTGGTTGTTTTTACTAAAAAGAACACACATGCAATGACACTGGTGGATCCATAGATGGTATGTGAAATGAACACACATTTCAATGACTCTGGTTGTTGTTACTAAAAAGAACACACATGCAATGACACTGGTGGATCTATATGTGGATTGTGAAAAGTGCACACATGCAATGACACTGGTGGATCCATATGTGGTATGTGAAAAGAACACACATGCAATGACTCTGGTTGTTGTTAGTGCAAAGAACATACATGCAATGACACTGGTGGATCCATAGGTGGATTGTGAAAAGAACACACATGCAATGACACTGGTGGATCCATATGTGGTATGTGAAAAGAACACACATGCAATGACTCTAGTTGTTGTTAGTGAAAAGAACACACATGCAATGACACTGGTGGATCCATGTGTTGTCTCTGAAGAGAACACACATTTCAATGAAACCAGTGGATCCATATGTGGTATGTGAAAAGAACACACATTTCAATGACTCAGTTATTGTTAGTAAAAAGAACACACATGCAATGACACTAGTGGATCGAAAGGTGGATTGTGAAAAGAGCACACATTTCAATGACTCTGGTTGTTGTTAGTAAAAAGAACACACATGCAATGACACTGGTGGATCCATGTGTGGTCTCTGAAGAGAACACACATGCAATGACTCTGGTTATTGTTAGTAAAAAGAGCACACATGCAATGACGCTGGTGGATCCATGTGTGGATTGTGAAGAGAACACACATGCAATGACACTAGTGGATCCATATGTGGTATGTGAGAAGAACAGTCATGAAATGAGTCCAGTTTTTGTTAGTAAAAAGAACACACATGCAATGACACTAGTGGATCCATAGGTGGATTGTGAAAAGAGCACACATTCAATGACACTGGTGGATCCATACGTGGTATGTGAAAAGAACAAACATGCAATGTCTCCAGTTGTTGTTAGTGGAACATACATGCAATGACACTGGTGGATCCATGTGTGGTCTCTGAAGAGAACACACATTTCAATGACACTGGTGGATCCATATGTGGTTTGTGAAAAGAACACACATGCAATGACTCTTGTTGTTTTTACTAAAAAGAACACACATGCAATGACACTTGTGGATCCATGTGTGGATTGTGAAGAGTACACACATGCAATGACACTGGTGGATCCATATACGGTATGTGAGAAGAACAGTCATGAAATGACTCCAGTTGTTGTTAGTAAAAGGAACACACATGGAATGACACTGGTGGATCCATAGGTGGATTGTGAAAAGAGAACACATGCAATGACACTGGATGATCCATATGTGGTATGTGAAAAGAACACACATGCAATAATTCAAGTTGTTGTTAGTGAAAAGAACATACATGCAATGACACTTGTGGATCCATGTGTGGTCTTGGAAGAGAACACACATTTCAATGACACTGGTGGATCCATATGTGGTATGTGAACAGAACGCACACGCAATGACTCTAGTTGTTGTTACTAAAAAGAACACACATGCAATGACACTTGTGGATCCATGTGTGGTCTCTGAAGAGAACACAGATGCAATGACTCTTGTTGTTGTTAGTAAAAAGAGCACACATGTAATGACACTGGTGGATCCATGTGTGGATTGTGAAGAGAACACACATCCAATGACACTGGTGGATTCATATGTGGTATGTGAGAAGAACAGTCATGAAATGACTCTAATTGTTGTTAGTAAAAAGAACACACATGCAATGACACTGGTTGATCCATAGGTGGATTGTGAAAAGAGCACACATCCAATGACACTGGTGCATCCATATGTGGTATGTGAAAAGAACACACATGCAATGACTCGAGTTGTTGTTAGTGAAAAGAACATACATGCAATGACACTGGTGGATCCATGTGTGGTCTCTGAAGAGAACACACATTTCAATGACACTGGTGGATCCATATGTGGTATGTGAAAAAACACACATGCAATGACTCTGGTACTTACTAAAAAGAACACACATGCAAAGACACTGGTGGATCCATAGGTGGTATGTGAAAAGAACACACATTTCAATGACTCTGGTTGTTGTTAGTAAAATGAACACACACGCAATGACACCGGTGGATCCATAGGTGGATTGTGAAAAGAGCACACGTGCAATAACACTGGTGGATCCATATGTTGTATGTGAAAACAACACACATGCAATGACTCCAGTTGTTGTTTGTGAAAAGAACATACATGCAATGACACTGGTGGATCCATGTGTGGTATCTGAAGAGAACACACATTTCAATAACACTGGTGGATCCATATGTGGTATGTGAAAAGAACACACATGCAATGACTCTGGTTGTTGTTACTAAAAAGAACACACATGCAATGACACTGGTGGATCCATAGGTGGTATGTGAAAAGAACACATATTTCAATGACTATGGTTGTTGTTACTAAAAAGAACACACATGCAATGACACTGGTGGATCCATAGGTGGATTGTGAAAAGAGCACACATGCAATGACACTAGTGGATCCATATGTGGTATGTGAAAAGAACATACATGCAATGACACTGGTGTATCCATGTGTGGTCTCTCAAGAGAACACACATTTCAATGAAACTGGTGGATCCATATGTGGTATGTGAAAAGAACACACATGCAATGACTCTGATTGTTTTTACTAAAAAGAACACACATGCAATGACACTGGTGGATCCATAGGTGGTATGTGAAAAGAACACACATTTCAATCACTCTGGTTATTGTTACTAAAAAGAACACACATGCAATGACACTGGTCGATCTATATGTGGATTGTGAAAAGCGCACACATGCAATGACACTGGTGGATCCATATGTGGTATGTGAAAAGAACACACATGCAATGACTCGGGTTGTTGTCAGTGAAAAGAACATACATGCAATGACACTGGTGGATCCATGGGTGGATTGTGAAAAGAACACACATGCAATGACACTGGTGGATCCATATGTGGTATGTGAAAAGAACACACATGCAATGACTTTGGTTGTTGTTAGTGAAAACAACACACATGCAATGACACTGGTGGATCCATGTGTGGTCTCTAAAAAGAACACACATTTCAATGACACTAGTGGATCCATATGTGGTATGTTAAAAGAACACACATTTCAATGACTCAGTTGTTGTTAGTAAAAAGAACACACATGAAATGACACTGGTGGATCCAAAGGTGGATTGTGAAAAGAGCACACATTTCAATGACTCTGGTTGTTGTTAGTAAAAGAACACACATGCAATGACACTTGTGGATCCATGTGTGGTCTCTGAAGAGAACACACATGCAATGACTCTGGTTGTTGTTAGTAAAAAGAGCACACATGCAATGACACTGGTGGATCCATGTGTGGATTGTGAAGAGAACACACATGCAATGACACTGGTGGATCCATATGTGGTATGTGAGAAGAACAGTCATGAAATGACTCCAGTTGTTGTTAGTAAAAAGAACACAAATTCAATGACACTGGTGGATCCATGTGTGGTCTCTGAAGAGAACACACATTTCAATGAAACTGGTGGATCCATATGTGGTATGTGAAAAGAACACACATTTCAATGACTCAGTTGTTGTTAGTAAAAAGAACACACATGCAATGACACTCGTGGATCCAAAGGTGGATTGTGAAAAGAGCACACATTTCAATGACTCTGGTTGTTGTTAGTAAAAAGAATACACATGCAATGACACTGGTGGATCCATGTGTGGTCTCTGAAGAGAAGACACATGTAATGACTCTGGTTGTTATTAGTAAAAAGATCACACATGTAATGACACTGGTGGATCCATGTGTGGATTGTGAATTGAACACACATGCAATTACACTGGCGGATCCATATATGGTATGTGAGAAGAACAATCATGAAATGACTCCAGTTGTTGTTAGTAAAAGGAACACACATGGAATGACACTGGTGGATCCATAGGTGGATTATGAAAAGAGAACACATGCAAAGACACGGGAGGATCCATATGTGGTATGTGAAAAGAACACACATGCAATGACTCAAGTTGTTGTTAGTGAAAAGAACATACATGCAATGAAACTGCTGGATCCATCTGTGGTCTTTGAAGAGAACACACATTTCAATGACACTGGTGGATCCATATGTGGTATGTGAAAAGAACACACACGCAATGACTCCAGTTGTTGTTACTAAAAAGAACACACATGCAATGACACTGGTGGATCCATAGGTGGTATGTGAAAAGAACACACATTTCAATGACTCTGGTTGTTGTTACTAACAAAGAACACACATGCAATGACACTGGTGGATCCATAGGGGGATTGTGAAAACAGCACACATGCAATGACACTGGTGGATCCATATGTGGTATGTGAAAAGAACACACATGCAATGACTCCAATTGTTGTTATTGAAAAGAACATACATGCAATGACACTAGGTGATCCATGTGTGGTCTCTGAAGAGAACACACATTTCAATGACACTGGTGGATCCATATGTGGTATGTGAAAAGAACACACATGCAATGACTCTGGTTGTTGTTACTAAAAAGAACACACATGCAATGACACTGGTGCATCCATAGGTGGTAAGTCAAAAGAACATGCATTTCAATGACACTGGTGCATCGATATGTGGTATGTGAAAAGAACACACATGCAATGACTCCAGTTGTTGTTAGTGAAAAGAACACACATGCAATGACACTGGTGGATCCATATGTGGATTGTGAAAAGAACACACATGCAATGACACTGGTGGATCCATATGTGGTATGTGAAAAGAACACACATGCAATGACTCTGGTTGTTATTAGTGAAAATAACATACATGCAATGACACTGGTGGATCCATAGGAGGATTGTGAAAAGAACACACATGCAATGACACTGGTGGATCCATATGTGGTATGTGAAAAGAACACACATGCAATGACTCTGGTTGTTGTTAGTGAAAAGAACACACATGCAATGACACTGGTGGATCCATGTGTGGTCTCTGAAGAGTACACACATTTCAATGAAACGGGTGGATCCATATGTGGTATGTGAAAAGAACACACTTTTCAATGACTCAGTTGTTGTTAGTAAAAAGAACACACATGCAATGACACTGGTGGATCCAAAGGTGGATTGTGAAAAGAGCACACATTTCAATGACTCTGGTTGTTGTTAGTAAAAAGAACACACATGCAATGACACTGGTGGATCCATAGGTGGAATGTGAAAAGTGAACACATGCAATGACACTAGTGGATCCATAGGTGGATTGTTAAAAGAGCACACATGCAATGACACTGGTGGATCCATATGTGGTATGTGAAAACAACAACACATGCAATGACTCCAGTTGTTGTTAGTGAAAAGAACATACATGCAATGACACTGGTGGATCCTTGTGTGGTCTCTGAAGAGACCACACATTTCAATGACATTGCTGGATCCATATGCGGTAAGTGAAAAGAACACACATGCAATGACTCGAGTTGTCTTTACTAAAAATAACACACATGCAATGACACTGGTGGATCCATAGGTGGTATGTGAAAAGAACACACATTTCAATGACTCTAGTTGTTGTTACTAAAAAGAACACACATGCAATGACACTGGTGGATCCATAGGTGGATTTTGAAAAGAACACACATGCAATGACACTGGTGGATCCATATGTGGTATGTGAAAAGAACACACATGCAATGACTCCAGTTGTTGTTAGTGAAAAGAACATACATGCAATGACACTGGTGGATCCATGTGTGGTCTCTGAAGAGAACACACATTTCAATGACTCTGGTTGTTGTTACTAAAAAGAACACACATGCAATAACACTGGTGGATCCATAGGTGGATTGTGAAAAGAGCACAAATGCAATGACACTAGTGGATCCATATGTGGTATGTGAAAAGAACACACATGCAATGACTCCAGTTGTTGTTAGTGAAAAGAACATACAGGCAATGACACTGGTGGATCCATGTGTGGTCTCTGAAGAGAACACACATTTCAATGAAACTGGTGGATCCATATGTGGTATGTGAAAAGAACACACATGCAATGACTCTGGTTGTTTTTACTAAAAAGAACACACATGCAATGACACTGGTGGATCCATAGGTGGTATGTGAAAAGAACACACATTTCAATGACTCTGGTTGTTGTTACTAAAAAGAACACACATGCAATGACACTGGTGGATCTATATGTGGATTGTGAAAAGTGCACACATGCAATGACACTGGTGGATCCATATGTGGTATGTGAAAAGAACACACATGCAATGACACTGGTGGATCCATATGTGGTATGTGAAAAGAACACACATGCAATGCCTCTGGTTGTTATTAGTGAAAATAACATACATGCAATGACACTGGTGGATCCATAGGTGGATTGTGAAAAGAACACACATGCAATGACACTGGTGGATCCATATGTGGTATGTGAAAAGAACACACATGCAATGACTCTGGTTGTTGTTAGTGAAAAGAACACACATGCAATGACACTGGTGGATCGATGTGTGGTCTCTGAAGAGAACACACATTTCAATGAAACTGGTGGATCCATATGTGGTATGTGAAAAGAACACACATTTCAATGACTCAGTTGTTGTTAGTAAAAAGAACACACATGCAATGACACTGGTGGATCGAAAGGTGGATTGTGAAAAGAGCACACATTTCAATGACTCTGGTTGTTGTTAGTAAAAAGAACACACATGCAATGACACTGGTGGATCCATGTGTGGTCTCTGAAGATAACACACATGCAATGACTCTGGTTATTGTTAGTAAAAAGAGAACACATGCAATGACGCTGGTGGATCCATGTGTGGATTGTGAAGAGAAAACACATGCAATGACACTAGTGGATCCATATGTGGTATGTGAGAAGAACAGTAATGAAATGACTCTAGTTGTTGTTAGTAAAAAGAACACACATGTAATGACACTGGTGGATCCATAGGTGGATTGTGAAAAGAGCACACATTCAATGACACTGGTGGATCCATACGTGGTATGTGAAAAGAACAAACATGCAATGTCTCCAGTTGTTGTTAGTGGAACATACATGCAATGACACTGGTGGATCCATGTGTGGTCTCTGAAGAGAACACACATTTCAATGACACTGGTGGATCCATATGTGGTATGTGAAAAGAACACACATGCAATGACTCTGGTTGTTTTTACTAAAAAGAACACACACGCAATGACACTGGTGGATCCATAGGTGGTATGTGAAAATAACACACATTTCAATGACTCTGGTTGTTGTTACTAAAAAGAACACACATGCAATGACACTGGTGGATCCATAGGTGGATTGTGAAAAGAACACACATGCAATGACACTGGTGGATCCATATGTGGTATGTGAAAAGAACACACATGCAATGACTCTGGTTGTTGTTAGTGAAAAGAACACACATGCAATGACACTGGTGGATCCATGTGTGGTCTCTGAAAAAACAAAAATTTCAATGACACTGGTGGATCCATATGTGGTATGTGAAAAGAACACACATGCAATGACTCTGGTTGTTCTTACTAAAAGAACACACATGCAATGACACTGGTGGATCCAAAGGTGGATTGTGAAAAGAGCACACATTTCAATGACTCTGGTTGTTGTTAGTAAAAAGAACACACATGCAATGACACTGGTGGATCCATAGGTGGAATGTGAAAAGAGAACACATGCAATGACACTAGTGGATCCATAGGTGGATTGTTAAAAGAGCACACATGCAATGACACTGGTGGATCCATATGTGGTATGTGAAAACAACAACACATGCAATGACTCCAGTTGTTGTTAGTGAAAAGAACATACATGCAATGACACTGGTGGATCCTTGTGTGGTCTCTGAAGAGACCACACATTTCAATGACATTGCTGGATCCATATGCGGTAAGTGAAAAGAACACACATGCAATGACTCGAGTTGTCTTTACTAAAAATAACACACATGCAATGACACTGGTGGATCCATAGGTGGTATGTGAAAAGAACACACGTTTCAATAACTCTAGTTGTTGTTACTAAAAAGAACACACATGCAATGACACTGGTGGATCCATAGGTGGATTTTGAAAAGAACACACATGCAATGACACTGGTGGATCCATATGTGGTATGTGAAAAGAACACACATGCAATGACTCCAGTTGTTGTTAGTGAAAAGAACATACATGCAATGACACTGGTGGATCCATGTGTGGTCTCTGAAGAGAACACACATTTCAATGACTCTGGTTGTTGTTACTAAAAAGAACACACATGCAATAACACTGGTGGATCCATAGGTGGATTGTGAAAAGAGCACAAATGCAATGACACTAGTGGATCCATATGTGGTATGTGAAAAGAACACACATGCAATGACTCAGTTGTTGTTAGTGAAAAGAACATACAGGCAATGACACTGGTGGATCCATGTGTGGTCTCTGAAGAGAACACACATTTCAATGAAACTGGTGGATCCATATGTGGTATGTGAAAAGAACACACATGCAATGACTCTGGTTGTTTTTACTAAAAAGAACACACATGCAATGACACTGGTGGATCCATAGATGGTATGTGAAAAGAACACACATTTCAATGACTCTGGTTGTTGTTACTAAAAAGAACACACATGCAATGACACTGGTGGATCTATATGTGGATTGTGAAAAGTGCACACATGCAATGACACTAGTGGATCCATATGTGGTATGTGAAAAGAACACACATGCAATGACACTGGTGGATCCATATGTGGTATGTGAAAAGAACACACATGGAATGCCTCTGGTTGTTATTAGTGAAAATAACATACATGCAATGACACTGGTGGATCCATAGGTGGATTGTGAAAAGAACACACATGCAATGACACTGGTGGATCCATATGTGGTATGTGAAAAGAACACACATGCAATGACTCTGGTTGTTGTTAGTGAAAAGAACACACATGCAATGACACTGGTGGATCCATGTGTGGTCTCTAAAGAGAACACACATTTCAATGAAACCAGTGGATCCATATGTGGTATGTGAAAAGAACACACATTTCAGTGACTCGGTTGTTGTTAGTAAAAAGAACACACATGCAATGACACTGGTGGATCGAAAGGTGGATTGTGAAAAGAGCACACATTTCAATGACTCTGGTTGTTGTTAGTAAAAAGAACACACATGCAATGACACTGGTGGATCCATGTGTGGTCTCTGAAGAGAACACACATGCAATGACTCTGGTTATTGTTAGTAAAAAGAGAACACATGCAATGACGCTGGTGGATCCATGTCTGGATTGTGAAGAGAAAACACATGCAATGACACTAGTGGATCCATATGTGGTATGTGAGAAGAACAGTCATGAAATGACTCAAGTTTTTGTTAGTAAAAAGAACACACATGCAATGACACTGGTGGATCCATAGGTGGATTGTGAAAAGAGCACACATTCAATGACACTGGTGGATCCATACGTGGTATGTGAAAAGAACAAACATGCAATGTCTCCAGTTGTTGTTAGTGGAACATACATGCAATGACACTGGTGGATCCATGTGTGGTCTCTGAAGAGAACACACATTTCAATGACACTGGTGGATCCATATGTGGTATGTGAAAAGAACACACATGCAATGACTCTGGTTGTTGTTACTAAAAAGAACACACATGCAATGACACTGGTGTATCCATAGGTGGTATGTGAAAAGAACACACATTTCAATGACTCTGGTTGTTGTTACTAAAAAGAACACACATGCAATGACACTGGTGGATCCATAGGTGGACTGTGAAAAGAGCACACATGCAATGACACTGGTGGATCCATATGTGGTATGTGAAAACAACACACATGCAATGACTCCAATTGTTGATAGTGAAAAGAACATACATGCAATGACACTGGTGGATCCATATGTGGTATGTGAAAAGAACACACATGCAATGACTCGAGTTGTCTTTACTAAAAAAGAACACACATGCAATGACACTGGTGGATCCATAGGTGGTATGTGAAAAGAACACATATTTCAATGACTCTAGTTGTTGTTACTAAAAAGAACACACATGCAATGACACTAGTGGATCCATAGGTGGATTTTGTAAAGAACACACATGCAATGACACTGGTGGATCCATATGTGGTATCTGAAAAGAACACACATACAAAGACTCCAGTTGTTGTTACTAAAAAGAACACACATGCAATGCCACTGGTGGATCCATAGGTGGTATGTGAAAAGAACACACATTTCAATGACTCTAGTTGTTGTTACTAAAAATAACACACATGCAATGACACTGGTGGATCCATAGGTGGATTGTGAAAAGAGCACAAATGCAATGTCACTGGTGGATCCATATGTGGTATGTGAAAAGAACACACATGCAATGACTCCAGTTGTTGTTAGTGAAAAGAACATCCAGGCAATGACACTGGTGGATCCATGTGTGGTCTCTGAAGAGAACACACATTTCAATGAAACTGGTGGATCCATATGTGGTATGTGAAAAGAACACACATGCAATGACTCTGGTTGTTTTTACTAAAAAAGAACAGACATGCAATGACACTGGTGGATCCATAGGTGGTATGTGAAAAGAACACACATTTCAATGACTCTGGTTGTTGTTACTAATGAGAACACAGATGCAATGACATTGGTGGATCCATGTGTGGTATCTGAAGAGAACACACATTTCAATGAAACTGGTGGATCCATATGTGGTATGTGAAAAGAACACACATGCAATGACTCTAGTTGTTTTTACTAAAAAGAACAGACATGCAATGACACTGGTGGATCCATAGGTGGTATGTGAAAAGAACACACATTTCAATGACTCTGGTTGTTGTTACTAATGAGAACACAGATGCAATGACATTGGTGGATCCATAGGTGGATTGAGAAAAGCGCACACATGCAATGACACTGGTGGATCCATAGGTGGATTGTGAAAAGAGCACACATTCAATGACACTGGTGGATCCATATGTGGTATGTGAAAAGAACAAACATGCAATGTCTCCAGTTGTTGTTAGTGGAACATACATGCAATGACACTGGTGGATCCATGTGTGGTCTCTGAAGAGAACACACATTTTAATGACACGGGTGGATCCATATGTGGTATGTGAAAAGAACACACATGCAATGTCTCCAGTTGTTGTTACTAAAAAGAACACACATGCAATGACACTGGTGGATCCATAGGTGGTATGTGAAAAGAACACACATTTCAATGACTGTGGTTGTTGTTACTAAAAAGAACACACATGCAATGACACTGGTGGATCCATAGGTGGACTGTGAAAAGAGCACACATGCAATGACACTGGTGGATCCATATGTGGTATGTGAAAACAATACACATGCAATGACTCCAATTGTTGTTAGTGAAAAGAACATACATGCAATGACACTGGTGGATCCGTGTGGTCTCTGAAAAGACCACACATTTCAATGACACTGGTGGATCCATATGTGGTATGTGAAAAGAACACACATGCAATGACTCGAGTTGTCTTTACTAAAAAGAACACACATGCAATGAAACTGGTGGATCCATATGTGGTATGTGAAAACAACACACATGCAATGACTCCAATTGTTGATAGTGAAAAGAACATACATGCAATGACACTGGTGGATCCATATGTGGTATGTGAAAAGAACACACATGCAATGACTCGAGTTGTCTTTACTAAAAAAGAACACACATGCAATGACACTAGTGGATCCATAGGTGGATTTTGAAAAGAACACACATGCAGTGACACTGGTGGATCCATATGTGGTATGTGAAAAGAACACACATGCAATGACTCCAGTTGTTGTTACTAAAAAGAACACACATGCATTGCCACTGGTGGATCCATAGGTGGTATGTGAAAAGAACACACATTTCAATGACTCTCGTTGTTGTTACTAAAAAGAACACACATGCAATGACACTGGTGGATCCATAGGTGGATTGTGAAAAGAGCACAAATGCAATGACACTGGTGGATCCATATGTGGTATGTGAAAAGAACACACATGCAATGACTCCAGTTGTTGTTAGTGAAAAGAACATACATGCAATGACACTGGTGCATCCATGTGTGGTCTCTGAAGAGAACACACATTTCAATGAAACTGGTGGATCCATATGTGGTATGTGAAAAGAACACACATGCAATGACTCGAGTTGTCTTTACTAAAAAGAACACACATGCAATGACACTGGTGGATCCATAGGTGGTATGTGAAAAGAACACACATTTCAATGACTCTGGTTGTTGTTACTAAAAAGAACACAGATGCAATGACACTGGTGGATTGTGAAAAGCGCACACATGCAATGACACTGGTGGATCCATATGAGGTATGTGAAAAAAAACACATGCAATTACTCTGGTTGTTGTCAGTGAAAAGAACACACATGCAATGACACTGGTGGATCCATGTGTGGTCTCTAAAAAGAACACACATTTCAATGACACTAGTGGATCCATATGTGGTATGTGAAAAGAACACACATTTCAATGACTCAGTTGTTGTTAGTAAAAAGAACACACATGCAATGACACTGGTGGATCCATAGGTGGAATGTGAAAAGAGAACACATGCAATGACACTAGTGGATCCATAGGTGGATTGTTAAAAGAGCACACATGCAATGACACTGGTGGATCCATATGTGGTATGTGAAGAGAACACACATGCAATGACTCCAGTTGTTGTTAGTGAAAAGAACAGACATGCAATGACACTGGTAGATCCATGTGTGGTATGTGAAGAGAACACATTTCAATGACACTGGTGGATCCAT